>CM054376.1:102956803-107956803 GCA_028858755.1 Ara ararauna | reverse complement strand
GCAACAGCTCAAGTGACAAAGAAAACAAAGCAGATTTAGGTCCTAAAACTTCTGCTGCTCCTGAGGAGGGGAACCAGCACAGCATCTGGAGAGCGAAGAGGTAGAGAATTCCAGCAAAAGCAAGACATTTGCACAGTGATGCCAGCAGATCAAAAGTCTCCAAACAAGCATCCAGCAGAGCGTGGTGGCCAGCCAACATCGGAATTCTAACGATGCTTTTACAGCTATGACTGACTCAAATCTAGCTGGAATGCAGGGCCAGTTGGAGTGCAATCCCTGCAACTGTGATAAACGGCAATAAAACTGAAGAAATGTGACCAGGATGGGAGACAGTAGGTGATAACTGCTTCTGGAGCCAGTAGACCTCTGATTAAACACCCAGGGAATAAAAGCATTTGGCACTGGAGTTTAGGGTTCAGGATAAACAAGGAGCAGCATCCATTTCTTTCCAGGTCCAGTGCGAGACCTTGGGCAGTCTGTGAATCCCAGGGAGGGCTCACACACAGTGATTTAGTGTGGGGAAGGGCCAGAAATCGAAGAAGAGGAACTCTAAAGGCTATGGTGAGGGAAAGGCAGCAAAAGAAGAGAAATAATATTTCAAATGACACACCAGTCCTCACACACTGTTGGCCAGCATTGAGGCTAGGGATGCAGAACAGCACCAGGGAGCAGCAATGACCAAAGCCAGGAGAACCAAAGGATGCAGCATGCTAGTAGACAGCAAGTGGCTGTACTGAGTATGAAAGAGTGCAGCAGCATGAGTCAGCAGGGACCCAGCAAGGAGCTGGGACCTCAGAGGTGGTGTTATAGGGTGAACACATCCCAGCTGTGGGACGGGTATTTGGCTGAAGTGCAGATGCAGCAATTTGACTCAGCTCTCCAGCTGGAATTTAGGATGCTAAAGCATGCTATATCATACTGTAATATCCAAACCAAAGTAGATGAGAGATAACCAGTCCCAAAACAAGACTGCCAGCTCTTACATGCACTAGGCTACTTGGATCAGATCAGTCTAGACTGAATGCAAAATGCTGCTCCTTGAAGTCAACTAAACAGGCCATTTCCAAGGGCTAATGTAACTGATAAGCCTATCTTGCTGAATGTGTTTTCACATGAACTTGCCCTGGTAATCTGAAAGCTCTTTGCAGTTTCTCTGCATGTTGACATAGACCTGCTGAATCAGATTAGCTGCACATGCACAGCACAGCTGCATCACGCAGGAATGGCAAGTTCAGTGGGCCTCGTGCTGGAGCACTGGTACTCCCTGAGCCCATCATATGCCACAGAACAGTCCAGTGGTTATTTCAGTTTTATTTCTTGGATAATCAAAATATACTTCATTACTCTGCCACAGTCCATATGTGGACTTCAAATCCACCATCTTTAAAATATGGGAAGCCTCCCTGAATCTAACCAGCAGCTCAGACTGTGTTAAGTGATGGCTATTCTTTAAGATACCAAGTAAATGGATGTCTACACAAGCAGAAGCAGCATGACATTCTTCTATGACTCCTGCTGGAAGCCACATAGAGCATAATTTTAATGACATTTGAAATAAAAGCCTAAAGGAGCTGTTATGTAAGGTATCAAGAAAAAAAAAACAGCAGATGTGTAGACAATAGATATCAGTGATGTGGTGGGTTAGATTACTCACCCAGAAGAGCAGACTTAATGCTGATCTCCACTGTCACTCTTGAGCAAGTACCACTGATCCATATAAACTTCAGACACTGAAGAGAAAGAAATTAAGAAATGTAATTAATCACTAAAAAGTTCGAGGTGACGTAACAGTGATATCTCACAGAAGTTTATTGTCCAGTGACACCAGATACAGGAAGCACAGCTGATGATGTACATAGCAGCATTAAAAAAGCCAATACCAAGAGATTCAAGGATGACAACTGATGTACAAAGAGGAAATGAGCTTGTTTATTCCAAATAATTCCCAGCAACATTACTTCTTGGGCCTGTGCCAACCCTCCACGTCCCCAGCTGATGACATCTGTATAACACAAAACAAAGGTGGTGAATGATGCCTTGCAAGGCTTCCTTCTCACTGTTGTGATTTCCAAAAAAACCAATAGCACCCCATGTTGTTGAAGGTCTAGAGATCAGAGTGTAAAGTCAAGTCAAAGCAGCCCATAGCACTGAGCCAACCCTATAGCTCATTCCCAACAGCTATTTCTGAGTCTCTTTACTATTTCAGTAAATCAAAGATGTTCTCTGTTACTGTGGTTTGACAGAAAGTTTTAGTCATGATACTCCCATCTACAAGAGTGCGGTCAAAATAAGAGCTATTTGGTGTGGGAAGCTAGACAAAATTGTTCCAGGATAAGATTCTGGGTAAACTCTGAATTTGAAAAAGGGAAGTTTGGGGAATAAAACCCAGACCAGTAACAAAAACCTCCAAACCTAGGCAATTACATGAACCTCCATTAGAAGAGACTTAAGGATCAGTAACTCATATGTGACTGCTTGGTGAAATACAGCTGGCAGAAGGATTGAAACAACAGGAATGCTTCAGTATAACCCACCTGGGACACTGCATCAGCATGCAGAGTTGCTGCTCTCTGAACAAAAATCATGCCAAGAGCAAGAACTGATCTTGACAAATTGATATAAGCTCAGGACAAGCAAGCAACATGATCAGAAAGCAGAGAAGCTCAAAAAAAACCACCCCAAAACATGCCGGTCTAAAGAGAGACAGATTAAGTTGACTTTGAGCAACAAAGACCAACTGCAAATATCCGGAAGGTGCAAACTAGAACAGAGAGAATTCAGCCTGTGCATGATGGAGATGAGCACACATACAAAAAAAGGGTCATTTTCAGGTCTAGATATGAAAAAGCTGTAATAGATGGTCTCAGGGCACATAAATGACTGGGTGCTCATTGCTTCTCAGGGCAGTTTTTAGACTAGGCTGAACAAAAATACCATCGGGAAAAACCTATACCAAACACAAATGACTGGGACATGTGAGCCTGTGCAAGCAGACTCTTTGTCATAGGACTGGGGCTTCAGGCTATTCCAACAGAACAATTATGTACTGAGCCTTGTGCAGCACAGGAAAAAAACATCTGTCAGATGGAAAAAGAGACAAAATGTGGTAGGGAGGGAAAAAACAATATTTGAGGTTTCTATAAGGGGTACTGCAGAATGTCACGTATGAAACTACAAAGCTAGGGGAAAAGAAGTTAATTAACAGTGGTATTTTAGTCTGCTTAAAGTAATACCAAGCACTGAAATGGAAAATCTATAATCAGACAGAGCTTCTTCCCTTCATTACAAATATTTGACTCCAGCTGAACCAGGCAAGGCTCACAAATTGACGGGATCTTTGGGATTCCCACTGCCCAGAGTGCCAAGACCCACAGGCAGCAGCCACGCAGAGGGAATGGAGATGTGGAGCACAGCGGCTGCAGGATTTTGACTCTGTGCCCTGCTGTGTGGGGACAGCTTGCTGTCACAGCTGCTCTGTCCCTCTTGACACCCACTTCAGCAGCAGTCAACAATCCTGCCCCGCTTTCCTCATCCATCTTCTCCAGTGCAGGGAAGTCCTGGCAGCTTTTCAGAATGAAGCATCCGCCCCACACTGCTATGTCTGTCTCCCTCCATTGACACTGTCTTTAAGCACCGGAGAGTCATGCTCCCCACAAGTGCTGATCGCCAATTGATTTGTTCTTGCCAGCGTGGCATGCTGGCAGCACCACAGCTATTCCCAAGCCTCTCCACCCTGACTATTTTGGTATATCAAAGATGTTCTTGTTACTGTGGTTTGACAGACAGTTTAGTCATTTCCTTCTCAACAGAGTCAGAGTTACACATGCACAGCCCACACCGCAGGCAAGCTGTACGGCCACTCGCTATCTAATGAGGAAGGGAACACTTGCATTCCTCAAAAGTGAACTAACTGCCTTTGACCCTACCTTGTGAGCTGTCATCACAAGGATTCAGTTTGTTTCAAAGGCTGCTAGGGAAGCGGTCTACGTTTCCTGCCCCCCTGCTTCCTTCCTTCCTCAAACTCAGTTTTTACTAATGAACTTCCTGCACTGTTTTTGGCTGGGACAGAGTTAATTTTCTTCATAGTAGCTTGTATACAGCTGTGTTTTAGGTTTGTGCTGGAAACAGTGTTGATATCATTGGGATGTTTTAGTTACGGCTGAGCAGCGCTTACACTGTCTAGGCCTTTTCTCCCCTCACCACATCAGTGAGTGGGCTGGGGTGCACAAGAACACGGGAGGGAACACAGCTGGGAAGCTGATCTCAACTGACCAAAGGGACATTCCATACCATATGGCATCATACTCAGCATATAAAGCTGGGGGAAGAAGGAGGAAAGGTAAGGATGTTTGGAGTGATGGCGTTTGTCTTCCAAAGTAACCATTACGTGTGATGGAACCCTGCTTTCCTGGAGATGGCTGAACACCTGCCTGTCCATGGGAAGTAATGAATGAATTCCTTGTTTTGCTTCACCAGTGTGAGCAGCTTTTGCTTTACCTATTAAACTGCCTTTATCTCAATCCACAGGTTTTCTCACTTTTAGCCTTCTGACTCCCTTCCTCATCCCACAGATGGGAGTGAGCAAACAGCTGTGTGATGCTTAGTTGTTGGCTGGGCAACCACACCACTTCCCCAGAAATCTCAGACTCTCTCTAACTCTAGAGATAAGGAAAATTCTCTAGCACACACTCACCTATAAAGACTCTTTTCATAAGTAATTTCTATAGGGCTGGCTGTGATGTTCACCCCAGTATTCCTCCTGCCTGAACAGGACAGAGATCCAAGTGCTTTACCCTGCCAGCTGCATTAGGATGCCAGGAAGGCTGACAGCCCCTGAGGGAAGTCTGGAGGCTCAGGGACACTGGGTGAAAACTGGGACTTGCTGGCACTTCTGGGAAAGGGTGGAGGTTTTCTGGTTTAGCTGGAAGGGTAAATTATCACCCACAAATGGCTACCAAGGCAACAGCTGCTCTTACATCACACCCAATAAACATGCCACAGAGCCCGAGCAGAGGGCATGCGGGCAGCCAGGCCTCTGGGGGACAGGGCTTCTCCAGCTGAGTTCAATCCAAGTTCAATCTCAGTATCAGAAAAACCTCCCAGAAAACCACACTCATGATCCAGAGCCAACTTTTTTGGAATGATCATTTAAGAAGTGCAAGGCCAGGCAAACCAGGTGAGATAAAAGTTAACTGGGGTTTCTGCTTTCATACAGAGAGCACTGCATAGTATAGATGATCCTGGAGGAACCTTTCCAGTATCCCCAGGGAAAAAGAAAAAAAGGGTAGCGCAAGATAAACATAGGGACAGACAAAAGGAAAGGGAGGTGCACAACGTGAACATTTTTGTCCCTTCCAGACAATAACCTCTTAACCATGATGAAAACACAAATACTAATCCTGTGACCTTGTATGTTCAGCAATGATATTTTACCTTTCCAGTCAAAGGTTTTCTATAATAGCCACCCATTTCTTTTTCCAATTCAAGAAGCAGCTTGCATGCAATTACGTGGTGTATGAATTCAAACAGGATACAATCCTGTGCCTAAAGATCTGAAAAATTCACGTTGCACTGTGTTTAGGGGCACAGCTTAATATGAAAGCTGCAGCGCTATTTCTTTGCTCTGTTCCTGCTGGAAGCCTTGTTTCAGGAACATTTCTGGAAGAATGCAGAAGTTCTGCAAGCAAAGAATCTGGTTTATGTCTGTTCTGTACTAAAGAAATAAGAGACCTGCCTTGCCTAATCATATCTGATGAAGAAAAGAAGGGCTTCAAGTTACACGATCTGAAAGAGCCCCTCCTCTCTGCTAAAAGCTAAAAAATGACTCTGTAACATGGGACCCAGAGCACAATTCAAATTACTCCTCCTTCCCACACACCTGCTTCATGTCTGCCTGTCTATGTTTCAATTAAAAAGCTACTATGACATTCTTCCTACATTTTTTAAAGAAAATTCCACAGGCAACAGGATTCACAATAGTTTGTATTTAAGTATCTTCCACCACCTCCTCTGATCTCAAAGCACTCCAGGAGCTAAGCCTCCTACACATGCATATGTCTGAATCAATTGATTGACTGCTTGATTACCATGTTTTATAATCAGACCATCTACACGATGAGGACAAGTCATCTGGCAATGGACTTCGGACTTTCAGCACCAAGAAATCACACAGGAACAAGGGACCTGGGCAGAAGGGCTGTGGCTGCTGAGGACAGCATCAGCAAGCAATCAAAGCTCAGCCAGCCACAGGAAACGGCGCAGAAGGTGGCGGCCACGTTTTCCCAGACAGGGAACGTTTCTTGAAATTCATAGTGAAGCTCAAGACAAGCCACTCTGCCCTGTGATGGAAGCAGACACTGCCTGTAACACTGACGCCTAAAAGCCAGCATAGCTGCCTCTCTAGGAAACATCTGACAACAGTTAAGTGCTTACCCACTGGTCAGCAGCTCTGCACACAGCCTGACCTCTCCTCCCTTCACAGTGGGGAAACAAGTCTCAATTTTCTCAATGTAATATCGCTTGGATCTCATTTGACAGCCATCCCTTTCTGCAGCTTGACTGCCAGGAGAAAAGGTGGCAAGAAGCCACCTCTGCTTACCCTTTGTCTGACACGTGCACAACATGATCAAGTGCTCAGCTTCTTCCAGGCACCCTCCACCTACAGCCAAAACACCTCTTCCCAAATGCCCAGAAGCACTTGTAGAAGCTTGGCCGAGCTGTGGCTTCACACGGGCTTCCACAGGGGCTCCCACACAGACACAGCTCCTTCTTGTCAAGACACGCACAGGCATTTCTGCAATCCCATTATTCAGCTTCCCTCAGACTTATATAAATTAGAAATTTTGCAGAACTAAATTTTCCAATAGTAATAGATATTGGAGTAATATTATACTGCTATTAAAAATACTAATACAATAGTTGATGAATTTCCCCATGTTGGACACTTTCAAGGGTGCTGGGCCATCTAGTTCAGGTCATGCTTTGCCAAGAAAGGTTGGACCAGATGATTCTTGAAGTCCCTTCCAACCTGGTAATCTCTGATTCTATGAATACCCAGCTAATCCTGGGCATCACAAAGCACCTGCATCAAGCTTACACTGAGAAAATTCTTGCTTGAGAAGCATATTTGATGCTTATGAGCTCTGCCTTTAGTCGGTATTAATAGGCCATTTTTCCTTTCTTTTTTCCTCTTTAAAGAATGAATCAATAGCTACCAGATAGAACTTGACTCAAAAAATTATGAAGGAAGATTAATAACGTACATTTCCAAGGAACTCACTGATGCAAGTTGATCATGTCCAGTTAACCTGTCTTCGAAAGGTGCATGGAGGATTTAAAGCCAAGAAGCAAAGCAATGAAGAAACACTCATAGCTTGAATGATTTGAGAAGCTAATGGTTTTCCATGGAAAAAAGTCATCAATACATGTCTTATTTTGGTACGCTATATGGTACAATTTTTTGTAAAGGCCTTTAGGCAAAAGCTGGTTTGAACCTCAACAGAAGTAATCAGGGCTGCAGCTTGAGTAACTTCCCCACGCCTGTATACAACATCTGTGCACACCAAGTATCATCCACCAACACACAATCTCTCTTACATTTAAATCACTCTGTCCCTGGATACGTTTTTCAGCTGCTACAACACACGTAACAGGTCTCTTATTTATGATGGGCCAGGGTAGCTGCACTTAGACAAACACATAAACCACAGATGCTGTAGACCTTATCTTCATTTTTCTTGGAGGCTGCATACCTCTTGACACAGACAAAAAACACAAGCATCCACACGAACAAACCGGTCTGGTTTTGGATATTACTATAGCCATAGCTGAAACTCGAAACGGTACTTGTCCATCTTGGAAATGCCAGTCTTGATCTTAAAAAACAAGTTTCAATCCAAAACCAGGGGGTCTGGCACACAGAGAAACCAAAGTGAAAACTAAAGGGACCTTAACAAAACTAACCACATAATTAACTCCAGTGACCCAAGCTGCTGCTATCTTACACAACAACATTTCCACAAAACAGTACATTTGAACAATGTGCAAGAGCAAATGTCACTGAATCAAAATACTAGCATTGGAGGATAGAAACAACAAAGCCAACTGCCACAGCAAAGAAACACTTTCTGGAAGTATAATAAAATACTATAAATAATCTACTGAGTCAGAGAATAACACCAGACAGGCCACATAATACAGTACTTGCAAGACCAGCAGCAAGAACAAACTGCACAAGGTTTAAACAAAAGCTTTCAAACCACTAACTTATCAGATTTTATGTGAAACTAGACATGATTTATACAAGGAAAAAATTTATGACTAATCTATGACTAATTTTATACTAATCTCCAAGTCCATCTCTAAATCTGAGCACCACTCCGTGCAATTCCTGTCAGCTAGTGCTTGGTTTTAATTCTACAAGCCAAAGCAACAGGTTATGTGGTTTTATCATCTGTGAAAATGCAGATGACAGTTGACAGAAGATGCAGAAGTGACTGGAAGATATGGAAGATTATTTTATGAACTCAATAGATGATCTCACACCCCCAGTGCCCATGTTATGGAAACAGCGTGGTAAGATGTAATCAGATGTGAGATAATTCAATCTCCTGAAAGACATTTTCCATAGTATGAATTTCATACCACCAAAGATTGGCTTTTGTCAGTATTCTGCCTCCTTCATAGATATGTCAAGTTCGCTGACACCAAGGTGACTAAGGCCATTGATCCTGTTCATCACACAGCAACCTGGCGCATGTGGGGGTGGACAGTTATCTTCAAGCATCACTTCCGTCCTTGTGCAAATACCAATCAACCAGCTTGTGTCTCAAGCAGCCCTCTTTCTGGAAGCCAAGAGGCTTCAAGATTTTCATTAGAGGAGACTGCTTTTTAGGGTGAGACAATCACAATGGGCTGTAACACTGCTATCACTAAACTAACATGAAAAGATTATGAAAGTGTTTTGTCTCAGACAGGCACCACTTTGGTCTTATTCTTTTACATATGCAAAAGAGCCAAGAAAAGCCTCCTTGTGCCTCTTGGAGGTTTATGGGACACCTTCAACCCTGACAGGGTCCATCAAGCGCAAAAGGCGATGCTCTGTTTTTCATCTTAATTTCACTGGTGCTGCCACGTGCTGGTTTCTGTCTTCTTTCCCAACTCTACTAGTAAAAAGCCAAGACATTCCTTAACAAAAATGGATCAGGCTCACACATAAGGTTTGCCATAACATTTCCCAGGAAGATGCCTGCTCTTCAATTACCCTGAATTGTTACGGGCATCCTTCACTTTGAAGTTCCATCGCAACAATACTCTGCCATTCCTACAAGGAACTTAAATAGCTCCAACACCACAAACTTACAAAATCCTGTCAGCAAGGCACATGCATCTAAATTCTGTGTTTCCAGAGCTGAGAAGTGAGGTGGAAGCTATGCAAACAGCAAAAACCAAAAGCAACTACCAGGAAAAGAAATAAAATGACATCTTGTTGGCGTTAAGAAGAGGCAGCCAAAAGATTTGAGTTAAAAACCCTAGAAATTAGTATCAACATAACTACATGCTTTGTCAGCTCCACAAGTCTTATACATTTAATTTGCTATTTTTCCACGCAAACACTTCAGTTGTTTCAGTCCTGTTAAGTTGCTTATATGCTAATATACATGCACACAACAGGATTCAGCTGCCGTGTGTTCATATGCACTGCAATAATCCTAAAAATACCACTTCTACTAATCACATTGTTCCACACAGTTTGAAAGCACATGATTGCAGAACAACACCCTCACCAACACATTTTTGGCCTAGATTCTAAAGGAAATGAAGCTTATGTGATAGTGTTGTTTGTCAATCCTCAACCTATTGAATTTTCAACTAGCTAGCCAATTTTGACCACATCTGTCAGAAGGCAAAGAGATCTGAACAGGTGTCACATTCTTGTATCTTTGAGAGAAATGATGATGTATGTAGAGGAGACACATCCAAATTAACCTCACACAGAATCAAACTGCTGCAAGAACTTGACAATCCCCTGCTTTGTCTGGCCCTGCAGATGTTCTGTCAGCATCTGCACGTGGGCACCCAGAGCACATATCAGTTCCTGTGTGGCCATCAGAAGAGGCATTGGAGAGAAACCACAGACCAAGCCAAAAAGGAGGGAGAAGATGATCAGGAAATAAGGGACAGTGAAAATGAACAGGACCAAAGAAAACCACCACAGGTCATGGTAGACAGAAGGCCAACACACACAGGGAAACAAAACTGAAATATGTTTCGTCAACTCTGTTACCTGAGGGATAGTTGGCAGCTCTTTGCCATCTCCATACCTACAAGCACAATAACATCCTTTCCCTGCCCTCCTTCCATTTCCTGGAAAGGCTGCAACACACTCTTCTCCCTGTATTTCATTTTTAGATACCCACAAATAATGCTGGATGCTACTGGATCCACAAATGGCCCATGCTTTCAAGCTGGCAGACAGGACAGGAGCAGCAGCACAGCAGCAAATGAGCTCACACCTGGGAAAGAGCAGAGGCAGACTAGACCCACCTCAATCCACTTCTGTCACAGCTGCAACAGAAAGCAAGATCCCTCTCCACAGCTGTCACCTACAAACTGCAGCCACCTTCCTCTTCATCCCAGGAAAGGAGAAACGCACACTGCATCCCACAAAGCTGGGGAACAGGAAGCAACCCAGAGGCACTACTGAAAGATGACCACGCAATACTGTTTGTAAGGAGTACAAAGGGAACAAAAGATTATAAGCCAAATCAAGATTACTTGCAACCTGTGTGGGGGTGGTTTTGCCCTAGGAGCAATCAGTATCAAAAACCTCAGCTATTTGGGGATAAGAAGGACAATCAAATTATCCCTGCTTCAGAAAAATGGGCGGGCTGAGGGTCAGAAACAAGCAATGACTATGATGAGATGTGCCAAGCCGCCAGGGCGGGCAAGGGGAGCACACTGCAGAGCCAGGATGTACACCCACCCCCATCCAGGGCTGAGCAACCCAAGGACAAGTCCCACAGCCACCAGTGGCAAGTGAGGCTCACCCCACTCCCTCTCTGCCCTCAGCAGCTAGCAGATAGACAACAGAAGATGTTATTTGTCTGAGTTCTTAGAAACAAACACTTCTGCACCATTAAAGCAGAATGCAAACATCTCATCCCCATGCCTCCACAGGCCTTTCTGGTTTAGTTCAATTTTATTCAATCTTCTTTATAACCAGTCTATTACAGCACTTAAGGAGTAAGGGTGCTGCTACCAGCATTAAATACCCTTTCACTAACAATTAGAGGGCATTATCCTTAGAGGAAAACCTTCATTAGCTTTTAGTCTCTTGTGATAACAGAAAAAATCAGTTTTTTCTCTCCAGGGAAAATATCAAGAATGCAGTACAAAACAGAAAAGATGCAGGCAGAGCAGAAGATTCATAGGATAAACAAGATGCAAAATCATTTTTCCCTTCTAAATCATCACTTCAAGTCCAGACACCATTACACAACAATTTAAAAAGTCACCAGCATCACCTTCCCCCTATGCTCTCTGCAGTTCTAATACACAAACCATGTCTGCAATAGCAATCCACTTGTCAGAGGGCATTTTATCCAGCCTTCTGAAGCCTTGCATGACCACAGCTGATAGGCTGTGTGTGAAGCAGGGCTGGATGGCCACAGCTGCCTACACAGCTTCATTGCTGCAGCAAAAGCCCCAGGTCAAGAACAACATGTGTCCTGACAGCAGTGTGAAGACACTGGTCCTATTAGTGGATCTGGATTTGTCCTGTGATGAGATGATCTCTTTACAGCTGTGATAGTCTGGCTCTCCTTAATAGCAGGGCGCTGGCATCTACAGCCCAGGGCTCTGAGCCAAGTGCCGCAGTGTGTCAAAAGCAAAATGAAGAGGCTTATGGAACAGAGTTTTGAAACACTGGGGCTGGGAACAAAATAGAGCCTGAGAATAAAATTAAAGGTATCCAACAAAAATAATAAGCCTTGAATCATAATGAATTACCTCTGACAAATGCATAACAGCAGAGCCTGACAAACTGTGTGGGGACAT
The DNA here is from genome assembly GCA_028858755.1 of Ara ararauna. Taxonomy (NCBI): domain Eukaryota; kingdom Metazoa; phylum Chordata; class Aves; order Psittaciformes; family Psittacidae; genus Ara; species Ara ararauna. Next base: position 107,944,746 of record CM054376.1, on the reverse strand, counting down.
CTGACCCAGAAAGCACTATCTTCACCTAAAAGCTTCCCACTCAACTTAGTCCTATTAAACAATCTTACTTCACCCACCCAGTTTTCATTCTTACAGAAGAACAAGCAGCCCTAACCACCATAGCAGCCAAGCAAAAACGAGTTCAGTGAAAGCTAGTTTCATATTTCACATGAAATATGAATAAATATTTCATATTTAAGTGGTTGGTTGGTTTGTTTTACAGAAGGGCGGTTGTTTGTTTTTTTAAGGAAAGAGGCAAACTTTGTTTAGACTCCTAATGAAAGTCAGATGTGAATGAATTACTTACAAGATGCTAAGGGCAAACAAGTGCACCATGAAGTATGTGTTGCATTGCATCTTCATTTAGAAATCACCTAATAACCATCTTTCCCACAGGGGACAGTTAATATTAGAAGTCAGATACATCCTACACAAGGATGTCTCTATTAAACATCCTACACAAAGATGTTCCTAGAATCCAGTAATTTAGCAGAACAGATTTTTAACTGCTGTGTAAAGTTTGGGTGACGGCAAAAAGACTTCAACTTCACTTAAACAGATTATTTTCCACCATGTAAACTGGGGAGAGGACCATCTTCAGGACCATATTTTGAAGGGTGGTGGAGCACAGGGGGACCCCATCACTTGCACAGAGGCACTGAGTGAAACCTAAATCTTTCACTGGAAGACTGCAGAGCCCATCCCCTTGAGCCACACCTACAAGCATGCGTTGCTCTCCCACGGAAAGGATGGTGGAAGCAACAGAGACAGGAGAAACAGACATGACCTTCCCAGAGAAAGTCATCACCATACCGCTCACCTTCTGCAATCCAACCCACCCCTGTTCCTGTGCATAGTGATTTACTCTTGCTACAGCCCCCTCGACAGACAATATGAGAGATTCCTTCAGTGATGGTGTCACATAGAGAAAATGCTTTCAGGTGACAGCATGTTTCTGCCTCAGTTTCTTTTATCCTCAAATATCCCAACAGAATCCTATAAGTTTGTGGAGGGGAACAAAGAGCCTCCCATACTTGACCAAACAGTAAAATACAGCTCCTGCTTTATCTACAGGGCAAGTCATTACTTGCTAAAACAATGGACTTTATGAAGTATGGTACAAAGGAAGACATAAACATACAGGTAAGTTGCTCTGAATTTGTACCGCAGGACTTTCCAGTGGCTGCCTTGCCTTAAGTGCTTTTATGATCTATCGTAAGAAGTCAGTAAAGATTTTCTTTACGAACAGGACCACCACCCCAAAAAGAGGCAGATAGGACACTTTAATTTCCACCAAAAAAACCCAGCTACTCAGCTCCAACACAACTTCCACTTCCCATTCATTACTCATTTACTATCTTGTACACTTATCAGGCATAAAACACATCTCTAACCCCAGCAAAGACAAGGTGTAGCAGACATCAAACTTACAGAACCCTGAATTTAAGAGGATGCAAGTCAAGACGAATATCAGACAGGACTACACAAATGCATGCTCTAGAGAGGGTGGTCTAGATAAACCAGAAAGCATAAGAAATTAACTGTAGAGAAGGACAGACTGGGAAGATCTGTATGAGCCATGTGCGCAGTGCTGAACAGCTTGCTGCACAGAGAAGCCAGCTAGCTCTCTTCTGCAGAGAAACTTGCCTCAAGTACAAGGCTGCCAACGTACACCATCACATTCTTTTTAATTCAGTATCTTTTTCCCTTTCCTTTATGCAAGCTGGGGGCCCACGGCCAAGAAATCACCTGCTGCAAGATGAAATTACTAAAACAGCTTACCACAGATGCTGCCAGGCTCCTTAACCACAGTAACCCTCACACACGTGGCAGCAATGCAGCTGGTGATAATGCATTTCCCCTTCCTGCTTACATCACCAATTCTTACTCATTAGAGCACTTACAATCTTTATACAAAATTCTTTTATGTAGCCTAATTTGCCAAGAAGTAATCACTCTCCTCTTCCCCTGGTAATACAAATGAGACAGAGCTGTAAAGTGATTTCATTTACTGTTTATTCCATGGCTCTCCTTCCCAAAAGTTTCCTTCAGATGTTCTGGCTGAAGCCCGATACATTTGGTCATTAGAAAAAGTCTCAGAGTAACCCAATGTTTCATCAAGTTTCATGGGGAAAGCATGGGTAATTTAGGAAGCTTTACATCTTTTGAGTTTACTTCATATTTCTTGCCAAGAGAAATCTATGAACTTCCTTCCTTCAAAAAAACCCACAAACCCAGACAGCACTGCAGAATTCAATTCTCCACTCAAAGCAGGGTAAATGGAGTTTATCCAATGCTCAGAAAGAGTCACATTTGTGTAAAACAAGCACTGGAAGGACACCACGACAGATGCCAGTACCACAGGCAGCAGGAGGGTGATGCAGATCTCTGTCTACCCTGGCTCACTTCACCACTGGAGTCGCAGCAATGCTATCTGGTAATTACACTGCAGTGTGGTCTGGCAAGAGACAGGCTTCTGGCTTCAGGTTCAAGGCTCTGCTGCCAACTCATTTGGGGGCTCCAGCACATCTCTTTACCATATTGTTTCAGGCTTCCCTCAGGGAAAGCAAGAAAAGACAGCTTAAACTCAGAGCTGTTACTCTATGCTAAAACTGCAGTCCTCTGCACGCAATCCAAACCTTAAAGGCCAATCTCACTACAGCTTTTTCAGCATTTGGTTGGACAATAAATATGCCGGATGCCGGAAAGGTCACAGCTGAAATACTCACTGTCCTGTACCACCATTCCCTACAAGTGAGTCAAAAATAGGGAGTACGGATTTGTATCCCGCCTTCCCTGTAATTCAAGTGCTTTTGGCTGTGCTCTCAGAATTTCTGTCAACACTCACCAGGGAAGGGAAAAGTCAATCACTGTCTTGCAGCATCTCATGACATACAAACATCATTGCTTTAGCTGTTTAAAACCATTCACCCCAAGCAAAGGAACAGGCTGTTATTACAAACTATGTACAGCAAAAATAGTGCAGTTTAAGACAAAAGAGAGAAAATTATTACAAGTAGAACAATTCAGACACGCAGTATTTGTAAAAACCTTCTCCTACATACCTCCACGCTTCTGTTTCCAGTCTTTTCATATTGCAGTGAGGTTTGTGTAATTACTAACTAGATACCGAGAAACTTAATTGTACTGTATTAACAATTAAGGTTTTGACTTCCTATCCAAGGGCTCTACTTCTTTTAATTAAAATTATACCATGTAACGTTGTTAAGACTACGTCTATCCAACGCTGTGAAGTCAGCTCTAATAAATGCAAAGGTAATTTTTGAGCCTTTATACAAGGATGCTGATACAGAGTTAAAAATAAGCTTTGTTAGTACAGACAAAATCAAACAAATATACGGGAGTCCAAGAAATGGTTTTGAAGGCTGAACCTCACATAATCCATCTTCAGTGTCTTTTGAAACGGTCAATGAGCCACCAAAAGTCTCCTCAACTCCTTGCTTAAGTACAGTGCTTTACAACAATGTTTTCCATCAGATTTGCAACAAATTGGGGACTGCAGCTGGGATTTCCCATATGGCAGCACTGCAAAGCCAAGAGCTGAAACAAGGCATGACCCAGAGGCACCGTAAAATCAAGTAAGAGAGCACTGAACAAGATCAACAGGAGAGTCTGCTAACCCAGGCTAACACTGAGCATTTTCTCTGTTTGAACATAAAGGAGCTGTTTTGATTCAAAGGGCATTTCTTACAGGGTTATGGCACTGACATAATGCAGCACCGCCTAAATATCCATTTCCTTCAGTCACAGCTGAATTAGTCCCAGAAAGCCGAGTTCTAACTCTCATACTTGCACATCATGAAAGCAGATGAAGAAGGTGCCAGGGTATGGCTAAACCGACTTTGAATGCTTTCCGAGTCCTTTCATGTCAGTCACAAATCCTTTATAGTCGGCGTTGTGAAGACGCAGTCTAGTCATGAACCCTGAGGGAGAACGATCCAGACGTACATATACCCACTGATTCAAGAGCTGGAGCCATTTGCTCTCCCCAAGCAGCAGCAATTACCCCCAGGATGGTCTGAAGGGGCAGGGTGTGGAGGGAAAAAAGAGGAAGGTTGAAGGAAGAGAGAGCAGCCGCGTGGCCACCTGAGAGCGCTCCCCAAGGAGGTTGCCTCTAACCTGGGTTGGAGGGAGAGGCTCTCCCTGCTGCACGGCTGTCCCATCGTGCTCCTGCTCCAGCAAGCCAGGCCAGGGAGGGAGAAGGGCTGCATGGGATGCAGGTACATCTGGCCAGCAGTTCCTGGCTCCAGCAGGGAAAGACTGCTCTGGGCTGGACGGGGCAGCAGGGAACTCTGCTCAGCCCCTCACTAGTCATCCCCCCAGCTTTGCTCAGTCTAAATTTCATGGGATTGTTCATCTCCGTGAATACCTACCTCAACACAAACTTAAAGCCCCATGAGGCATTATAGCTGCAATGGCTAAGAACTAAGTTTAGCAAAGTGCAGGGCTTTCTGGAAAGTAGAGCCAGGAAAATGACAGGCCTGTATGATCTGTCTCACTGGTCCTTCCAGCAGCTATTTCATTACATCACTATTTTCCTAACTAATAAAGGTCAAACTATAATTTTTGTTATTTTAGATTTATAGTTTCTCTCAAATAAAAGGTATTCTTATGCCCGGAAGAGGCAAAACGAAGCTTTATTTGCCCTACAGCTACTGTAGCAAACTCAGCTCAGAAAGAAAAAAGAAAGAAACTGTTATTTCCCTCGTCTTTTTAAAAGGGGAGAAAACAGTGAACAAGAAACCATGATTATTAGCAGACAGAAGTGGAAAAAAGAAAAAAAAAAAACTAGAAAAACAGCAACAAGAGCCTTTATTCCCAGGAGATCTTTTTAAAGAATTTAGACTCCAACTGATGTAGCTGTATTTCCTGTGACCTGCAGCATTCAGTTTGGGAACACAAGGAAGGTCACTGCCTTGGAACAGCTCAGTACACCCACGCTGCACACACAGAGCACTCGATTCACAAATGCAGTGGGGCAGAGAGATACTACGAGCGCAGGAGAGGAGGACTGCTGACCTGCAGAGCAACGCAGCAAAGGGCACTCACTCAAGCTCACACACAGCAGCAGGCTTCTCTCTGGACTCAGTTGGAGCAGAGTGTGCAGCAGTGGTGGGAGACAAAAAAGCTCTTTAACAACACACAGTTAAGAGAACTCCAGCTAGATAACCCGCGCACACCATCCTCACTCCCAGCTTCAGGCAGGCTGGGTACGTGGAAGAGATATGTTACCAAGTTGTAAATTTAGTTCATGAAGAACCATGCTGTTTTAGCATGGTTCTTGCTATTAAAAGCATTTGGAAATGATGTAAGCAGCTATATACACATAACATTTCATAATGAACACACAGCCAGAGAAACGGCATTTGATGTATTATTGATAGGCAGCCCTTTCTGAGGCGAGATGGCCTTTGAACAGTATTGCAGAAGGAGGATAGGGCACAGGGAAGGAAAATGACTGAACAAGAATGCTAAATTGCTGCAGGACTTAGATTAACAGACTAATTAGCAGAGAGTTTGTCTACACTGAAAAAATTAACTCAAGCACTGTCCCTAACCTGACCTCCCATTTACATCTTCAGTTCAAGCACAGTGGTTTTAACTTGAGTTGGTGGGAGACACAGGCAAGAGTTTGATGAAGCACATTTAAGTAATACTTATGCACCAGTGCAGGCAGGCAACACTCAGGGATCCCCAAGTCCTACAAGCTTTCCCCGCTATTTTCCCCCAGGCATGCACAGAGGTACAATACCAGGATACCCTGCGGACAAATTCAGAACGTGACATAACTTTTTAATATATATTTACATATGATATAGATGTATAGATTTATTTTAAAAGTTTAGTGCTATATATAAATATAGCAGAGCATTCAGACTCCTTGGCATCCTGGAAGCACAACTACTGCTATCCTTCCTTCAAAGAATGCTCAAGATCACTCGAGCTCAACTCACTCAAGAGGGGCCAGCTCCACTGGGATACACAGCTCGGATCACCTCTCCACACAAGCTCTTCTCTTCACCACTCACCAGGGCAGGGGTGGGAAAAGCACCATTCAGTACTTTGGGCACACAAGCCCTTCATCACTAGCAGGAGTCAGCTTAGCATGTGTGAGCTATGAGCTTAACTCAGTTCTGACAGACATCAGCAGGGAAAAAAAAGAGGTGAAGTTGCTGGCCCTATGAAATAGGAGGCGGAGATAAGGCTTCCGTAGAGCAAGGAGGCATTTCATCCTGAATCAGAATCGACTGAGCTGGAACCCAGCCAGAAAGCCCAAATAATAGCCCTTCTGCTCACAAACCCACCACTGAACCTTGACTGTCGATGAGCTGGCTGGAACACAGTTTTAAACTCATTCAAAATACAATAGGGAAAAAAAATCCTACCTTCCATCACCCCAATAAGTTATTAAATCAATGCTTTTCTCCATTCTTGCTTTGTTTTTATTACTCGGTTCTTCACCAATTAAATAGCTTTTTCAAAACTGACAGATTTTAAACTGGTTCCTTTTAATGCATATTTTAATACTTCCTCCTTGTGCATAATGCAACTGGAAACTCTTAAGTATGGCGTATGTATAGAAATGGAAATTTTGCTTTTACCTAGATTAAGTGCTTGCATTGTTTCTTTGAAGCATCCAGCTTGTGTCTTTTACAGGAAATCAAATTAACACAAAGCATCTTTTAATAACAGTAAGAGCTCTCCAACAATTCAATTTGCAAAAACACAGGCCAGCATTCTGCACTACAGTAGGTGGTTTATCCAGCACTTTGATGGAAGATCTTGTTCAAAGCCTTGTTCAGAAACTCAGCACCACCTCATACTATTCCAGTGATGCACTCAATGAACAGAAAACAATTATGAGAGCACAACCAAGCAACTGTTTGCAGGCAAAGTTGCTTCAGTCTTAAAATTTGGAAGTCTCTGGGTACCCACTAACGTAATCAAACTGAGCTGCAGCCAGGATGAGCTCCATGAAGGCAAGTTAATACTAATCTGCTTTATTCTGCCTTCCTAAAATGAAGCCAGCTTTCCACTGCCAGAGGCCCCAGCCTTGCAAAGGACAGAGCCTGGCAGTTCCAAAACCTGCACGGGGTCTTGGCAGGGAGTCTCAGAGGATGTACAGTCACCTCAGAGGATGCACAGGAGAGGGATGAGCAGAAGAGATGCAGAGAAAGAAAGACAGCATCAAGGTACAGAGAGGACTCAAAACAACAAAGAAGCTCCGGGACAAAGGCTGTTACATGTACATGAGCAGTTGCCCCTACTGAATATGTGAGATCATGGCCAGAGGCAGCAGTCCAAACCACAAGAAAGCTCTTGCTTTAACGTAGCAACATCTCCACAGGCTACTGGATCACCTATTCCTCCCTAAAAAGTGTCACTCCCACTCAGCCGCGCTGTTCTTGTACAACACAAGGGCTCTGCATGTCACATACTCAGGCAGCCCTGTCTTGGAGGTGCTTGAGATCCCGAAGTAGAAAGTAGTTAAAAAGCAGGATAGTAGGAAAACAGTGGAAACACAGGAGGCCTCAGAGGGAGCAAGTGGCAGAGCTACAAACAGAGCTCAGTCTGGCTCCGTCCACCCAACAGCAGCTCCAGAATGAACATAACCAACTTTTGCTGCAAATGCCAAGACACAGAGCATATTCTAGACAAACATTCCTTACGAGGTAAAAAAAAAAAACCAAGATGCCTCAATTAAGACTTTTGGGACAACTACTTTTGCTCCTGGGTTCATAGGCTTTAGCCTGTTTTTGGTAAGTTGTCTTTGCCGATGCCAAAATAACATCTCTCCCCCTCTTTAATACACAGCTGGACGTGAATCTTTGCAGCCTGACAGGCAGCATCTGCATCCAGCTTCACAGATGTGAATCACAATAGGAAGTCTCAAGAGAAAACCTCTTCTCTGGAAATCCAAACACAAGTAGTTAATATGGTCCCACGGCTGAGCATACAGCCCATGGGAAGGAGGGACCCGCAACTGCAGAGTTAGAAAGTTCCTTCCCCCATCCTTTATTCCCAAGCGCCATACTTGAAAAACCCAATGTGCAATTCAAACACTGTTATAGAGAATTGCTCCTTTTCTCCAATTCAGGCACTATTAGCACACAGGACTGCAGCTGAGAATCAGCATTTTGTTTGGAAACTTCCTCTCCTTGGCCATCAGAGCTCTGCAGAAAGGCTGCAAGTTTATTTACATCCACCAGATCCAATATGATCTCTGTATATGCAGGAGAGGCAGCCAGACCATGTGGACACTGCTTTCCCACGGAAAAGCACTGCTGCATTCCCATGCAGACCTGCAGTTTGAAACTCTTAGGTAGCATCCATCCCTCCCCTCTACCAGCTCTGTGAGAAGCAAGTGGCATTGCAAATCCTTCAGAGCATCAGGCTGCTCTGACTGTTCAAGCCCAGAGCAAACTGCAGTGTAAAATTACATCAGTCCATCTCATGCCTCAACTGCTCTTTGACACCAGCACACCTCCGAGAGCATGCACATTCTTGTATGCTTTTTGTTCTTCATGAGGCCTAAAAACCTCACCGGGAGAATTGTGCCCATTCCAAAGACGCAAGCCAGCAAAGCCCATGCCTCTGGGAGCCAACTCTGACTCCATCCAGGGAAAATCATCCCAGCCTCTGAAGCTTCCTTAATACCATCACTGCTGGGAAATCCACCATACCCTTATTCTAGTACTGGGAATACACCGGAAAAGGGGCACAAGGACCAGAGCCAGCCCCAGCAACAGGTTTTCCCATTACTGTGGGAAGAGCCAAGCTCCCCATTGACAGTTTGGCCACCAACCAACCTCCATCATTGCCTGACCCCCACAAGAGGTTCTGCAGCAAGAACAGGACTGTTGCCCATCCTCTCCAAGGCTGTTCCAACTAGATTAGTTTCCCCTGCTTTCCACATGCCTGCCACATGCTCTGTCACTGTGAAGCACAAGGAGGATGCACAAGGAGCTTGCAAAATCCTGTCACGTAAGCAAACCAGCTCCAGTCTGCCATGTTAGCAGGGCATGCAACCTGACCTCTCCCTTCTCCATGCCACCTCAACCACAGATTCACCCTGAGCAGGCCCACGTTTTGTTTAGCTACTTTACTTCATCTCCAACAGCCCTCTACTTCCCTGTACCCACAGTCCTCTCCCATAAATCTGCCTCACTTCTCGCAAACTCCTACGCAGTGGGCTTGGCGTCCTGGCTTGTCTCAAACTTCACTCAGCCTCATACAGGCGCAGCCAACTTTGAGAGGAGCATTCACTTCCCATTCTTCATAGTCTCAAAGCTATGCACAGCATATTGAGTCCTTGCTGTAACCTCCTGTTTATCACAGAACAAGTAACAGTTTAATCTGGATTAATTTCATATATGGCCTCTATCAGACCCTGGAGAACCACTGGCTGCCCTCATACTTCTGTATAAACATTAACTAGATAGAAGCATGAGGCTCTAGATATGGGACAAAACATCTGCTTCAAAGCTTTGCAGCACAAGCTAGACAAGAAGGATAAAAGAAAGGACACTGCATATATTACAGCACTCTGAATTTCCTTGTATGCCTGTAGGAGACTGCAGGTACAAAGGGCAAGGACATCGACTTAGAAGACAGACCCCACGGCAGGTGGCAGTGCAAGTAAGGAGCATGTTCTCCAATAGGACACATGGCGGTATCTGAAGATCACACACTTTAGCTGCCAATGCCACTCTTCCTCTCCACAGCTCTCAGCAGGGGCCAAGAAGACAGGGGATGCTGGCTCCATCCAGGCAGCAGCACAGCGATGTAGGCTCGCAAGACAACCAGCTGCCACACCAGTGATGGCCAGCTAGCTGGGCAAATCCCATCCAAAATGTCACAGCCTGGAAGGGGATTTTTTGTTATTTTTATATCAAGAGACAGTATTTTGAACTGTGCTGTTTTATCCTTGACCCTGTGATTTCTAACTCTTCAAGCCAGCAGTTCATCAGCTGCAGCACCTGGCTCTGGAGCAGCTCTCATCACCCAACAAGCCCACCTCCACTGCATCAGCCCAGCCCAGCCTAGTCCCCCCTGCAATCTCTGGGGGCCTGTTTCCTTGCCTTTCACTTCCACATCCAAAGACTTCAGCAGCAGAGACCCATTGCTCCCTCCATGCAAAGGGGGCAGACCAGGATGCCCACTTCTCTTCAGAAACCATCTCCCTATGAACTCACTCAGGCAAAAAGAACAACAGTAAATGATCTCCACTCGAGCCATCCCTGGGTCTGCATCCCCATCAACCTCTCTCTTTCCAGAAAAAGATGGCAAGTCAGACAATGCAAAACTGAGGTCTCACTAGAAGCAGAAAGCACTATTTTCATTGCCTCTAGCAGATATCTCATGCACTGCACTGCTATTTCTTGTGCTGCTTCCAGCAAGTAACATCTTACCCCCAAACAGCCAATGTCTTAGAGCAAAAAGAGACAGCAAATCTAATGAGACTCAGAGGAAAGGCTGGGGGTCCCAGGTCTTCCTTTTAACATAGAAATACAGCCTCCCCGTTTTGCTCCTAAATGCAGGCTCTGCAGAAGCTACATGAACACAGCTGAATCTAAGGAAGGAAAGTGTGGTTCCTCATCACATGCAACAGTAAAGCCAAGACCTAATTACTGCAGCCATATAAAAATGATCTAGCACATTTAGTAAGAAAAGTAATTAATTCCAATATCACAGCCAAATTCCAATTTAGCATCAGCAGTCCAGCTGGATACACTGTCCTAAACAGCTGGATCGCCGATCCTAAACTATTGGCACATGCGCTGTAGCTTCCCTACCCCCTTTACTCCCTCCTCTCTGAAACAGGCACTGAGATACATCAGTACATAAGTGCTAGTCCCTACAAAAATATCATCTTGTTTCAACTACTTCTGCATTTACAGATGCCTGGCAGTAAGCTCAGCCTTGCATAAATGCAGCAGCCTGAACTCTGCAGCCTGTTATTTTTATGCCATGGCCCGAAGTGAATTGAGCAGCATAAGGCACAGATGAGCGCCAACCTTACATATGTTTTGACTATTGCATTTTCATACCAGCGCTGGGTTTCACTAGGAGCAAAGTGACTTTGCAGGACAGCGTGTCAAACAGCTCCTCTTTACCGAAACACAACAGGGAGAGACCTTTGTTGCAAGGAACTCAAAACACACGGCAACCGCAATTTTTGTTCTTCATATCTCAGTGATATGTTCACTGATGAATGAATAAATTAGTATTTACATCAAAGGCAAGTTTTCCGGTTGGAGGTTATTTACTTTTGCCTCAATTACAGCAGCTCTGGCAAGCTAACTCAAGATACAGATGATGTACAAGCCAAGCAGCAAGTGCTCGCATGCTGGGAACTGTTCAAACAGGAATAATTCAATCTTTTTGTAGGCTCACCCCCGCTAATTTGCCACAAGCTGTCTCTTTTCAGCTGCTACATGAAGCACAAGAAAAAAACCAAGCTGGATTAAGCTGGTAAGTTTACAACCAGTTCATCTACTGCAAGTTCAGGTCAGTTAGTCTGCTACATAAAACAAGTTAATTTTTTTCAGCTTCACAGGGTTAAAGAAACAAAAGTTTATTGCCATAACCAAACATTTCTCACTGGACAAGTGTGCAGCAATTACTTAGCTAATGCAAATGACTTTCAATCCGCATGCAAGGAACGTATGGGATAATTGTAGGGCACTCTCTTCCACCGACATTTTACAAGTACGCTTTAGGTAGCTATGGAGACGTTACAGCCTTCTTCATTTTGCTGTCATAACTAGACAGCTGTTGATTTCTTTGTAAAATTCCTTGGAAGAGTGGGGAAGGAAGGGGGAGTTTTAAGTATCACAAGGTCTGAGAGTAAGAACCTGAAAAAAACTGTAACAGATTTCAGATGGAGACAACAGCACGGAGGCTCCTTACAGGAGGTAGCCTTGAACTCCAGGTCCTGCTTCAGTACTTCTGCAAGCAAGGAGGTAAGCATACACCACTACAGTGTGCAGATAACAGAAGGACAGCCTCCCAGACAGGTCCAAAAGGAAAAGTATTTCTGGCGTGTCACTGCCATCACCCTGCACAAAAGGGGGCACTGTCCAAGGGCGTGTTGTGGTTTTGCTCCAACATAAAGCTCTCCAGACACATGGTGGGTCTCCATCCTTGCAATCACCATGCTGGACTAGAAGATGCTCCCCTCTCCCTCCAAGCAGTTTATGTGGAAGCCTCATCCCCGGCAGGCCTTGCAGACAATCAGTGCCTCCTTTTCACCCTCCCCAAACTTGCCATAGACAAGTGCTCGAACAACCCTGCACCTCACCCTCCTTTCAACAACAGCTCAAGAGCTTGCTGTAAGCTGAGCAAATGCTGGTCCTTAGCAGCCAATTCCATCATGATATCTAAAATGATCCTGAGAGAAGTGCCTTTCACAATATTGACACTTTTACGACCAAACACTTTGGCATATGAGGATTTAAGACTACACACTGCAACAGGCAAGTCTGGAACCAGAGATACCGACCTGGAAAACACTGTGTTGCACAGATAAGGACTGCAAATAATTATGGATTTAGGTCCCATTCAGAAACTCCCTTAGTAATGAGAACAACAGATCAGGCTCCCAACAGATTTTTCCCTTTGGATAAAACAGAAAGGAAGGCCTGTTCGACCGAAACATTTTTCTTGAATTCACCTTAGACCCAGTCACAACAATGGATGCAGAACCTGCAGAATTATCTCTAACACCAAGCTGCAGGAAGTTTACCAGCACCACCCTGAAAACAAACGTCAATCTTCTCATCTCCACGCTACAATTAAAGCCGCATGGCTGTTGATCAAAATGACACTCTTAAGCAACACTGCAAATGGAGGGAGAGCAAGCAATACACTGCTGGAGCATTTGCACCTACCACAGACCTGTCATTGCTCCTTTCACACAGTCACCTTTTTATGCAACAACATCATCAATACTGCTTTGTTAATTCCTGTGAAGGCTTGAAAAGGGGGAAGGATTAATCATCCTTGAAGCTCCCCAAGAAGCAGGGTGAGGAGTGCCATTACTGCCCTTGGGGCATATGGGTGCCACCAGATGCTGTGGGTGGAAGCACTTGGTCTAGACAGCACAGACACTTTCACCACCCTCAGTGACAGTTAGATCAGCCCATGATCACAACACCCTGGTCACAGCTTTGCCACATATTTCTGCAGCTGGCATTACTAACTAGCAGCCAGCAAGGCCACCCAGCCCTGGTGCTCACCAGTGCAGTGCTGCACAAGGAACGGGGCAAGCCAGCCATGGGGCTAGTCCAGGACTCGCCCATCCCACAGCCAGCTGCTCCCAGATACCACCCCAACACCACCAGCAGCATCCCAGTTTCACAGCAGTGCCATGAATCTGGTTGCACACCCCACCAGGTGCCAGAGTCATGCTGCAAGACTGCGGCATCCCCATTCCATGGAGTACAGCCCAGCCTCAGCCATTGCTACCAGATTGGCTACATAACCCTTCCCGGGGTACCAGAGTGAAATGGCACACGTCCACACCCCAACCCACCAGCAGAGCTCCTGCTCACTTGGAGAGCAGAGCCACACTGCACACACCTCCCTGGGGTCCCCACCAAAACAGCCTTCTCAAACAAGGGCATCAAGAAGAGATGCACACTCCCCCCCAGTGTCCAAATTCCTAGTAGTGCTGCGCTTCCCAAGGATACCTTCTGTCCAGCACCATTAGAAGTTGTGGTGGTCCTGCCCAGCACTAGAAGGAGGTCCAACACCAGCTTCCGGATAAGTGAGGTAATCTCCAACAGGACGCTTTCTGGTTAGAACCGGGTAATTACATGTTTCATACCCACGGGAAGGTGTAGACCAAGGTAAGCCACTGTATGCTCTTTCTGGAGGAGGAGATGGGAAAAAAATAAGCAAAACAGAAAACCAAGAAACCAACCCCACAAAATACGGAAGAAAATCACAGTCTAAGACAAGAAATTCTTCTTTATGGAAATAAGAAAAACAAGTTCTTAGAGCTAAATTAAGCTAAGCCAAGAAACATAAATATGTATTTCTGAACCTTGCCCTGATGCTTCCTTTACAAGTATAACAAATCAGAAGTGCTGTCACAAGTTAAATGAGCTTCAGTTAAGTGGAGGGGAAAAAAAAAATGCTGATGGCCCTGTGATCCAACTGACAAGCTGTTTCAGGTCTGTTCTGATCTAAAACCAACTTCCCAGAGATTTAAAAGAAGAGTAAAGAAATAGTCTTCATTGCTTAATCCTGTTTTGGAAGCCGGACAGAGGATACTACAACAAAGCTAGCACCTGAACCCACCATGAGACATCTAGCTACCATGTGCTTTTCCTGGAGATTAGTTGCTCAACACACCCACCTCTTCTTGAAGAACTTCTCTGTGCACACAGCTGTGGGCAGGAACTGGGAACACTTAAGTGTGCCTTGGCTGCTCCAACATGTCCTTATACTCCTCCCTCTGCAGAAGCTACTAACCTGCTAAAATTGTCTATAATACACATTATGTTCCAGAAGAACAGCCTTGAAAGAAACCACTAAGGACGGCTACTTCAGCCTCCAGCTGCAATGTGAAGATTCCCCACCTTGCAGCACAAAGGCCCCCAGAAGGTAGGGTACACAAAGGACTTGTCAGCTATGGTGCAGAGCTATCTGTGAGAGATACTGCCAGTGCAGGAGAGAGAACACAAAGCCCTCAGCTGAGCAGCACAAGGAGCACGGCCATCAGATCACCACCTCCCACTGTAACATGTTTTGGATAGGGAAATCAATGCAGTTCCCAGCACCAGGAACACTCCCTTCTCTCACAGACTCATCCACACCCCAGCCTTTGCCTCCTCCTGCATCCTGAACACAGAAGCTCTTGGAAGCAGCACACTCCCCACCCATCTTGCTCCCCATGCTCCTGTGGGATCCACAAGGATGGACCCATGCTACATTTCAGCACAGGTTTATAAACCTAAACCAGGGTGCTAAAGGAAACACTTAGATTCCACAAGAAAAGCTCCGAAGACGAGGCAAAACAACACAATCACATGGCTGACATCTATAGATACTCATTTGCGTTCAAGAGGAGGAGGTCCCAACAGGCTACATGGTCCCTCTGCTTGCCAGCATCTTGTCTCCACAGGACTTTTTCCATACGAGTAGACTACCTGATCCAAGCCTAAGGGAAAACAGATTCTGGCAGTCTCCATATGGCAAGAGTGATTTTTACAAACCCACACCAGCTGTGTCCTTGCTAAGCTGCACAGAACCCAGACCATTGTACTACAGCCGCATGGGATAAAGACTATTTTCAGAAACACGGCACGTTTTGAAGACATTTTTCCTCGCCTGCTCTTCAAGGCAGACTTCAATTATCAGCACTACACTCTGCCGAACCTTAATTTGTCCTACACACACCTTCACATGCCAATCTCATGACATCCAAAAGCATGCGTCTCAACCTCCAAAGGGCCAGCGTGCTCTTCTCTACATCCCGTACACTCCCTGTGATCCAGGCTAGTCTAAATAGCTGATCTCCTTCAACAGCACCTACAGGTTTCCAAGGTTTTGCAAGGGCTGCATTTCTGTCTAAACTGCATATGTTGTTACAGGTAGTGAGTACACATACTTCACAGAGAAAATATCAAGTCAAGACTTCAAACACCTACCTAGACTTCCTGAATTATTCTGGATCCTTTGAATGGGCTAGAAGGTCCCTGAACTCTGGAAGTAATCAGAAATTAACTCACTCAGATTAAGACCTGTGCTGTGGAAAGATGGCAGCACACAACAGACAGTTCAAGCACACTCAGCAAACAGCACGTCTTCAAAGCATCCAGTGTACTGCAAGAACCTCCGATGAAGTTCTGTGCATGTAGTAACCACACTCCTCATGCCCTCTACCTGCAATGTGCCTGGGACAGCAGGTAACCAGCAGTAAGCCACAGGCCACAAAAACTACTGGGAACAGCACACAGTCTGCAATCCATGCCTTGGTCACTCCTTTAAGCACAAATGTGATCAAACCTTCACTGCACCTTACCCCTTCAGACAGAGAAACCATTTCTGCCAAATTCTGTGTCAAGTGGCAAAGGTCAACAGAACAGCCTCCAAGTCACTCACTGAACCGCTCTTCTTTACAGCAAGGAAAGACATTGTTATTATTAGCGACCTTCCTTCTGAATTTTAGAACTTGGTGTGAAATCCTCAGGACTCACACTGTGGTAGGCTGAACCTCTCAGCCTGTGAACACCCAACCACGAAGCTGGGAGAGAACCAGTGTCCCATGACCATGCCTGCTGACAGAGCACACTGATGCTGTGGCAGCACAGCTGCTAGTAAGATAGCAGCTGTGCTGCCACAGCATCAGTGAACAGTACCACCCTTCCTCATCCCCAAAAACAGATCCTGGCGCTGGTTTGGTAATCACATGTTTGTTCTTGTTTCTATCATTTATAAAAGAGCACTACAGGGGAAAGAGCCGAAAAAGAGGAGGTTGGGGCGTTGTTTGTTTGGCAGCTTGTTTTTACAGTATTAAAGCTATTTCTCTGTTACCAACTAAAAATTGCTTACACTGTATCTCCCTTCACCACCACTGCAGTGTCCATGAACTATCTGGGTTATATTCTACATTCATATATAAAACATACCCTATACCTTTTCCCTTGATTTTTGTTTAGAATTGATCAGTCTGAGAAAAGGCATGCAAGACCAAATCATTATCATTTCCTTTTATTTTGACACATTTGTTAGAAAGCAAGAAAATAAAGTTATTCTCCCAAATCTGCCGCATTTGGAGCCATGAGAATTCTTTGATTTAAAACGTGCTGATTCACACTAGTGGTTATCAGATTTTTCTGGTCCAAGACATAATTAGACAGCTGTCTGACAGCACAAAGATTCTCCAGTTTAGAGTTCAGATGTTGCAACAGCCGGCTCAAGTCTCAGCCTTAAGTTTTAAAGTAATATTTAGGAAAAAGCCTACAAAGAAAGATGCAAATACAAATCCACTTTTGGATCAGTGTACTTGATCTTGGAGCCTTTTGTTCACTGGTGGCATTTGATGAGATCTTATTCATGCAAGAGCTACATCCAAGAGTTACAACACTGTGCCTACTGGAAATGCGATTACCATCAAGATGTATGCAAATGGATGCTTAAAGTCACACTTTTTGTTATTTTTATCTTACCTCAAACACCACAAGGCAGAAACTGCTTAAATGGCCTCTGGTCCTGATTCTCCAACACAACCTGCACTGCTTAATGACATGGAACAGCAAACAGGAAAGCGAACATCCTTACTTTAACAAAGACTAGGACACAGGTTTCCAGCCTGGTGCTGGACAGGAGAGCTAATCTCCTTATCTGAATGCTCTCATGTAATATAGGGGAATCAGACTTTTGCATCCTCCAGGGGTTTTAGCAAGATTCAGACTTGCGCCATGCTTCCAAAGAGAAAAGAGAACGATTCTGGTCTTCACCAGGAGCCATTCCTCACAGTCCTGAGAAGATATGCAGGAGAAGACGGAAGACGCAAGGCATGAGGGTGAGATTTAACAGCATTCCCCCCAGGCAGCACCTCTAATGAAGAGCACTCTGATGAAGCATTACCTCTGTCAGCCTGGAGGGACCAAGCACACTCAACAGCAACAGAGCACAGGACCCCCACCCAGGGGTATGTCAGGTTTGCAAGACCACACTGTACAACCGAAATCGCTCCCAAGTTCGCCACCTGCCTCCCCCATTAATGAAGAAGATGGCCCAAGCAGGGGCAAGGAGAAGAAAGACTTTAGCTGCAACTGGTTGTACCTAAAGGATCTGTATCTAAATATATTTCCACTGAAGAAAGAAATCAGCTCTTCACATAATTGGCTTATCTTGGCCTACAGACAGAAACAGGAGAAGAGCCGTTGGAAAAAGGACAAAGCTTTATCCCACCACACTTTCCTCACATACAGCAGAAGTCACAGAGGAACAAAGTGCTCTGGAAGCTAAAGGATATCAGGAACTCATAAATGCCCATAACAAGAGCAATACACATCATGGACAACCAACTGCAAATCCAGTGCAATGACTTAATCATTAAAGGAAAATTCCAGCCTTGAAGCAGATATTAAGTACCATCTTGCCAGCAAAACTACTAAAAAATAACAAAAAGCCACTATCCTCAGCCTGAGCTGAACCAACACACAAGTCAATTTGTGAAAGAAATGGAAAAAAAAGGGGGGAGGGGGAAATGGATGCATCATTTCCTGCATCTCAAGGTGTATTCACAGCTGAGCTAGGGTGCTCCAAACAAGGAGAAATCCAAAGCAAAGATCCCACCAGAAACCCACCAAAACACATTACCTGTGTCTCAGCACGATCATGTTACCTGAAGCTGGAAACACACAACAACTGCAGATAATGGCTTTAAGCTGACAGAGGGGAGATTTAGATTTGACATTAAGAAAAAATTCTTCACTATGAGGGTGGTGAGACACTGGCACAGGCTGCCCAGAGGACCCGTGGCTGCCCCATCCCCAGCAGTGTACAAGGCCAGCTTGGATGGAGCTTTGAGCAACCTGGTCTAGTGGAAGGTGTCCCTGCCTGTGGCAGGGGGTTGGAACTGGATGATCATAAGGTTTCTTCCAACCCAAACCATTCTATGGCAACAACCCCATGGCCAGATAAATACTGTCCTCCAAAAGAAGGACAAAACTTTAACTCTGGATTGGATGCTGACTTTTCCCAACGTTGGGCAAGGGATCTAATCTCTCAGGAATAACACAGAGTCTTTATTATGTTACACAAAGATTAATGTTTGTAAACCTGCGATCTTCAAAGAGCTATTTGAACAGTGAACTTTACTGATTGCTGAAGCTGTCATTAAATGGCCACCTTTTCTCCATTCACACATCACCTATTTAGCAGTCAACTTTCCATCACCAAGATTTTCCAGTCAAGACACAGGGAAGGCTGATGCCCTAGTCCTACTCAAACTGAAATGAAGTCAGTACAAATGCAAAGACTGACAAAGGGCGAAACCGGGGCACAGCACATCTGCTAAGGAGACACTGCAACACACTGATTAGGCTCTGGACACACAAATATACAGCATGGCAAAACAGGTAAGGAATTTATACTAGATGCTAAATAAACATCTGGGTATAAACACCAGCAGTAAACAGAAGGCAAGGCAATGTAGTTTACCTCTCCTGAGCTGGATCCAACAGAAAAGTCACTAATGGGATGATCAATGCGACCTCACAATTACAAATGGGGGGAGGAGGCATTATTCAGCCTAAGTACAGGAAAGCACTCAGTGGTTTTATGCATGAAATTATTAAGTGTTTTTATGTATTCTTAACACACAGCTGTATGCACAAAAGCTCCGCGCAAACAGGAGCGAACACAACAAAACACGCCTGACCCTTCCATAAATCTGTTCCTTACATTAATAAATTTACAGATGTGGCTTGGCCAGACAGAAATAGGTCAGATCATAATTGTGGAGCTTTAAAGAAGCAACATAACTTGAGTTTTGTTTTGAAGCCTGAAAATAACAAAAGCACGAGAAGAAGCTATCCCAGGTATACCAACCTAACTTGCATATTGCCATTTACAAGCAGAGGCAGAGGTTACCATCATGCAAATTCAGCAGTGGGGTGGGGGCTTTACAGACCCCCTCTAACACCACAGGAATTTCCAGGATACTCCATTACATCCCTAAATCCTGCCTAGTATTTGGGCTCTTACTTTCCCTGTTGAAAACTACTGCAAACCAGTGGACTATCAAGTCACAGGCACTTATTTTTTGCACTCCTCTGGGAGTCAGAGACACATTTTCGGAGTACCTGAACCAGACTTGTGATCTGGCCACCTCTCTGCACTCCCCCCACCTTCACAGAAAACACATAATGCAAAGCACAACAAAGGAAATTAGTCATTCAAATGAGTTTACAGCAACACCATCTTGTCCTGAGTGCAAGCCAAAGGTATATTTTGATGCAATCACACCACTGTTAAGAAAGTGACTAAACCTTCTTTGGTTTTAAACCTCCTTTGGTTTTAAACCTCTTCAGGGGAAGGATTTTCACTCCATTGAAACTGCTCCTTGAAGTAGTGAAAGCCAGAAACATCACAGAAACCCCATTTGGATGGACTCACGAGACACAAAACCTCCTGAAGGACACTGTACTGTGCACCTCGTAACACGCAGCACTGCCTGCCTTGTCCTCAGGTCATCCAGACGTGACCAGTGAGCCGGGACCAGACTTTGTCCTCCTCATCACCAGTGAGCAATGGGACCAGACAGGCCGGCAGCACCACCTGGGAACCTCAGTCACTTGGGAATGGCTGTAATTTCAGGAATGTTAACAATTATCCTTATGTTGACACAGGTTACAAGTGAAGTCTCCCCACATACTGCCTCAAATGCTTACATCAGGACCCCATTCCTTCCTGCAGTGTGTTTTACACTGTACAGTGCAACCCAAAATGGAAACTAGACTTGGGTCTAAATTGGGAAGAAAAAAGATGAGATTCACCACAGCTTTCTGCCCCATGTGACATCCCTGATTTCAGGGCACTCCACCCTGTGTTCCAGGGAGAAGCAGAAATGTTACTCACCAGATTTTCCAGAGCGTGGATCTGCTGCAGACACATGTGCACAGGACACATCAACTTAAATATTCCTCAGCAGAACTGATCCAGCAAATGGATGAAAATCCAGGGCGAAACTCACTGAAGCCAAGGAAGCACTTGAATCCGGACCCATATGTATGGGCTCAGGCTCTTGCCCTTATCTCATTTAAGAGGGTCAGAGTGGCTGCTGAATACCTAAAAGCACCTTGTTGAAAGGTGGCATGCCTCAAAGCAGGAGCAATGCTGCTGAACAGAGAACTCCCTGCTAAGGGCCCCGTTCCACCGCCCAGCAAACGGGCAAAGCTCTCGCCGCCTTCAGGAAGGAGAGAAACATCAACTTCATACTCCCTGCACAAAACACTGCCCTTAATTTACGAGCAACACATCACGCTGCTGACAGCCATACTCGCATGCAAACCAAACACTTCTCTCTGCTTCTAGGAGCTGATCTATTTGATACAGCTTTTCAAAAACTGTGCTGAATCCTATTGTCAAAACTCCCTTGGGACAGGTATTAGGTCAACTAGGGAGCATTTCAACCTTTATTCCTTACTGATGTGAAGAAGTTAGAAAACCAACATCCTTGCTGCATTCGGAACAGAGTTTAAGCAGATTTCAGTTTTCCTGGTTTCCAGGATGCCTCTCAAACCAACGTGCCATGCTGCTTGAGCACACTGGCTTTACTGAAACCCTTACTCGTGGTTTTATTACAATCATGAGTTCCTTTTATCCTTCACAAATGTAAATCCTCAAGCTATAGCTGCTACCTTTAATAGAAGCAATAAAACTGGAGTTGGCACACTGAAACATCTTCTCAGTTATTCGATCATGTAAGCATAGAGAATATTCTCACTCCGTGACCCATTGTTGCTGTTTACTTTTTGGAACGCAGAGACACTCGTATTGCTCAATCATACTGCCATTGCACTACGTACGACAGTTTATACACTGTGCTGTTGGTAGTATCTGCACTTGGGCCAAAATATGAGCCAGCGCTGTCTCTGAAGGCTCAGATACAGCCAAGCACAAGTCCATCACTTCATCTGTGTTTTTGCACAAAATCAGTAGTGCTGCACTTCCACGAGAGAGCACACACGTTGTTATACGACAGCCAAGCGTTTAATACCAAAGCCAGAGCTTAGTTTTCCCCCGGCAGAAGTAACTACATAGGTGTAAAGCACGGTTTTACTGCTACAGCCAGCATGCGAGCTAGCAGAGCTATTCCAGCTTTTAGAAGTCACAGACCTAAAAGAAACAGACTTAGCAGAAATAATTACAGGATGCAAGAACCCCAGGCCTTAAATCAAAACATGTTTGGTAGTTCAAGATAAAACTCTCAACTGAAGTTTCTCAGTGCTTGCGGCTCAAGTGTCCCGCTAAAGCCTTAAAAGATTAAACCGTACCCTACCGCTTACCAAAAGTTCCCTAAAGCACGTAAGTAAGCTACAGGAGCTCAGGAGCCCATTACCGACGCCCCCCTCTGAAACCACTCTCCTTCCCCCTTCGAATCAGGATGCAGCACAAGCAGCACGGGAATACCTAACCGCAGCCTGAAGGAAGAGTGTGGGCAGGGGTAGGAAAGCTGGCGGCGAAGCCCCTCTCCGCACCCCGAAAGCTGCCCGCTCGGGCGGACACGCGGTGTATCCCCCACGGGCGCCCGTTCTCCGGGGCATACCCGCTGTTCCCCGGCGGGGCAGGCGGCCCGGGCCCATGGCGGTGGGGAAAAGCCGGCCCCACTGCGCGGCGGGAGCCGTCGGTGCGCGCAGGACAGCCACGGGGAGTGGCACGGCCCGCCGGGACACAAAACTGCCGCAGTCGGTGCGATTTCGGACCGCGGGACCGGGCCCCGGCAGCTCCTCGGTGCGCCCCTTACCTGCGCCCGAACTCTGGCGGGCCCTCCCGGGGCGGCGGCGCTTCCACCTCTGCCGGCTCCCTGCAGCCCCCACCGCCTGCCGCGCCGCGCCACTCCACTCCGCCGCCCGCCCCGTCCCGGCCGGTCCCGCCCGCCCGCTCCCCGCCCCGGACCGCCCGCAGCCCCGCCTCGCACACCCCGGCCGGGACGCAGCGGGGCCGCGCCGCACCAGGTCGGGCCGCCCCGGGGCCGGGCTTTCCCGACGGGGCGGGCGGCAGCGCCGGGCCGGGCCGAAGCTCTGATTGGGGCCGACAGCAGTCACTCGGCGCCGCCGGAGGGCGGGCTCGGCGCCGGGGCCGAGCTGCTCCTCTTCCCCCGCCGCCGCCTTCGGAAGCGGAGCGGTGCGACTAGCGGACTCGGGAGGTTGGCTTGGCGGCCAGGTCCAGGCGACTAAACTCTTCAGTTTGTTTTGAGTCGACTCAAAACTTTTGTATTTCAGAGGTCTTCTTCCCCTCCTCTCTCCAAAGGCCGGGTTAGACAAAACTCCTCATGTAATGTTTTTGTGTGTGGAAAAAATGATCTGGTTGTAGTTCGTTTCTGACCATAGCTTCTAAAAAATGGAAGTTTCCATTCAAAAGCATGTTGGGAGCAAACATTCTGAATTCCCAACAAAACAGGGAAGGTTCCGTTTGCTGTTTAGGCAGTTTGCAGAGGGCGGGTCAACTCAAAATTTGCTTTTTTCTAGCAAGTTAACTGGCCTGTGGCATTGGCCATAGTTTCAGTTAAACAGAGGGACCAAGTTTTAAACGGCAAGAAAAGAAACGCATGCATCCGTGCAATTAAAATACCTGGTTTTCTTTGGTGTCTTCTGTTTCTAGTGCTTCTCTTTCAAAACTTCAGTGGCTAACTATGGGTTTTGATGCTGTAGCATCAGTTCCTACAGTTCGTCTTTTTGCCCATTTTCCTCAAATCTTCATAGATTCTCCAGCATGTGCTGCCAGTTCGTGGTCAGTCAACGGGCAAGTGCTAGCACCAGGCTGACTCCCAGGGCTCCCGCACCCAGTGCTGTACCCCTCCTGGAATGGCTGCAGTTGGACTTGCCCAGTAACAAAGACTGGGAACAAATACTGATCTCCACTGAGGTCCAGTATTTATCAGCCTTTGTGTACTGAATTGACTGTTCTATTGATTCCTTTACTTACACTGTAATTGATTTTGAATTCAAAAAATTAACGTGACACAACTCAACTTGACCTGACAATGTGTACTTGCAGCCTGCAAAGCCAGCCGTGTCCTGGGCTGTATCAAAAGGAGCAAGACCAGGTTGAGGGATTCTCCCCTTCTACTCTGCTCTTGTGAGAACTCACCTGGAGTACTGCGTCTACCTGTGGGGCCCCCAACACATGAGAGACATGGAGCTGTTGGAGAGAGTCCAGAGGAGGCTAAGAAGATGATCAGAGGGCTGGAGCACCTCTCCTATGGACACAGGCTGAGAGTTAGACTTGCTCAGCCTGGAGAAGGCTCCAGGGAGGTCTTAGAGCAGTCTTCTAGTGCCTAAAGGGGACTACAAGAGATCTCAGAGGGACTTTTTACAAGGGCATGTAGCGATAGGACAAGGGAGAATGGCTTTAAGCTGACAGAAGGGAGATTTAGATTAGGCATTAGGAATAAATTCTTCACTATGAGGTTGGTGAGGCGCTGGCACAGGCTGCCCAGAGGAGCTGTGGCTGCCTCATCCCTGGTAGTGTTTAAGGCCAGGTTGAATGGGGCTTGGAGCAACCTGGTCTAATGGAAGGTGTCGCTGCCCATGGCAGGGGGTTGGAACTAGGTGGTCTTTAAGGTCCTTTCCAACCCAAACCATCATGTGGTTTTAAGTGACAATTCTTATTAAAGAACGTAATGCAGGAGGACTTCGTTTGTCAGTGTCATGGGTTCAGCAGCAGCAGTCATTTTTCTGCTTCTTGGTAGCTGGTGCAGCGCTATGGCATGGAATAGCTCTTTGGTCAGTTTGGGTCAGGTGTCCTGTCTCTGCCTCCTCCCGGCTCCCCTCCTCCCTGGCAGAGCATGAAACTCAGAAAGTCCTTGGCCAGACCAAAACATCACTAAGCAATAACCGTAACACTGGTGTTATCAGCGCTGTTCCCAGGCCCAAAATCAAAAACATAGCGCTGCACCAGCTACCAAGAAGCAGAAAAATGACTGCTGCTGCTGAACCCATGACAGTCAGGATGGCATGTGATGTGACTGAGATCTCTCTGAAAACAAATCTGAGCTGACAGAATGTTTCAAACAACTGTTTGAATTCTTTCATCAAAGAAGATACCTTTGCAAGTTAAGACAAGTCTCTGATAAGGCTTTCTGGCTTGATTATCTCTCATCTCCCAAAATAGCTTAGCCATTTTTGCTCCAGGCTGGTTTGCAAGGAAAGGTTGATTTTCTCCACCTCTATGAAAACGCAGGAGCCCGGGAGAAGTCAGTTATCTCACTCGGCCCTCCTGTGAAGGCCGCAGGAGGTTATGATGACAAGTAAGAGTATTTTCAACATCCTTCACTGCTTGAGGAGGAAAGGGAAAGAGCTTTTCCCTCACTTTGCAATGGGAACACGTCCTGTCTCCGTGGTTACAGATCAATAAATGGCATTAAGCCTGGTATTTCAAGAGCTGTCAGGCATTTTGAAGGCACAGCATACACTCTTTTACATGATCTTCTTCAGGTGACACTTTGAGTCTTCAGCACGTTCACAGCATGGTACAACTAGAGATGCGGTGTTGCAGTGCAGTTAGTTTTCAGCTGGATCAGTGGGGTAGGCCGACGCTCCAAGCCTTCAGGATCACTGGCAGGAAGTGGGTGTCCAGTGTGGAAGCACAAGCAGGACCATGCCTTCCACTGGCAGTGACTCTCAGACAAAGCCCCTTGCAAACCAGCAATGAAGAGCACTCTTATTAAATCTGCTATGCATCTGTTCTGGGGTTTTGCCTGTGCCTCGTTGCTGAGTGATACACAGTGCAGTTTTTAATGCAGCTATCCTTACTACAGTCTCAGCAGCGTTACTATCTGTTGTTATACAGTTTAAGTGACTCCCCTTAGTTCATTGGCAGTGTTAATGACTTGTTGTGATCCAGATTTCTTCTTTCTCTGGAAGCCATCTGCATTTAGCAGCATGAGGGTCATTAGCCCCTGGCTCAGTATCAGTGCTAGCTCACAGGCAGGGCCTTGAAATACGAAAATATCCGTGTACGTTGCAGCCAGTTTTTGTTTTTTTTTTTTTTTTTTAACTTTAACACCTTGTTGGGTCCCAAAAGTTTTCCTTTAGGCCAAACCCACACCCCAAAATCCAGCAGCTGAAGGATCCAAGGGTTCTTCTTTCCAAAGGTCAATGATTTCACACTCAGGCTGTGCACAGCTTTCATTTCTGGACAGCTCAGAAAGTGCATTCTGTGAGTTGTTCTCTTTATTCCCAGCCAGGTGTTGACCCCCAAGCTAAGCCAGGGTGTTTTCATGTCAGGTCTCTGCTACAGAGCCTCCTGGCACAGTTGTGTCAGTCAGAGCTGTGATAAGATCTTTTGAAGGCAGAGCTGTGCCAGCAAAAGCACCTTTTGCAGTTGGAGGTATAAGCAGAGAAAATGATGGGTTTGTCCAGGTAGCTTATTTTGCTTTGGGAAGCTGAAATTCACTCTCTCAGCAAAAGCATAGTTTTACTGTCAGAAGCTGCATATACCTTGGAAATGGTTGCCTTTCTGACTGTCTATTGCAGCTATGCTGTCAAAGCTGTTCTGGCTTTCAGTTACCTCAAGTATCCCGTTAAATGCTTAACAGAGCTAATTGTTTTAGCCAAAACCTTGAGCTTTGGTACGATGCTGTGTTCAGTCCTGGAACAAAGCACTGCACAAACAATTCCTAGCTGTCAAATCAATAATTTAACTTTCCTCCTTATGTTTGAATTCCCCTCCAATCCCTTCCTTAAAAGGAGAGGAGGAGAGGAGAGATTCAGTGCCTGGAAGATCGCCTTAATCCACAGCAGCTGAAGTACAGAATGCCCCCAAAATCATACCCCCGGGATGATCCAACTTCTGACCTCGGCTGTCCTATCCCTGAGTCTTCCCCCATACAATCTTTTGAAAACACTGTAAGAAAAGCCCCACAGACTGAACCTACTGCTGAAATGATGGAAGGGATGCTGCCTTGGCTGCGCTGCACTGGCTGGACAGACCTGCTTAGGACTGAAGTTCTCCAAATGAGCAGTTTCATAGAATTACAGGATGGATTGGTTTGGAAGGGATCTTAAAACCATCCAGTTCCATCCACCTGGCACAGGCGGGGACACCTTCCACCAGAACAGGTTGCTCAAAGCCCCATCCAACATGGCCTTGAACACTGCCAGGGATGGAGCATCCACAGCTTCTCTTGGCAGCCTATGCCAGTGCCTCACCACCCTCACAGCGAAGAAAGTTTATCTCTAGAAAGAAATAAAGAAGAAATTTCTCTCTAGAGGTTCTAGTTTACACCCTCAAGAAAAATGAAGACTGTGTAAGAAGAGATCAATGTGTTCCTGTGCATGGAATTGTTTCAGGTGCCCCTAATCCTTTGAGGTGGGGTTACCTACAGGCCTGAGAGCCTGCAGCTGCTGTATGTGGTGACATTGCAGCAGGAGGAGGAAAAGCATATCACCTTTCTATTTGTGAATCTGTGATCTAGGGGTTAGTAGTGAAATCCATCTGTGAAGAGCCTTCCAGAAGGCTGGATTAAACTGAGTCTCCCAGAAAGTGCTGGAGAGAAGATGCTATTTCACACTTGTGTTGTCCATACTGTCTTTGGTGAGGTGCTTGGTGTAGCCATCACCAGCCTACAAAGATGACCAGTTTTGTGTATTTTATCTGGAACCTTGTGCAATTGGCCCCTGAAAACCAAGAAAAAGCAAACTCTAGTTCTTTCTGAAATGGGCAAGAAAGTTTCCCATGAAACTTCACTCACCCATGATGGTGAAAAAATCATTAGCTGCAGGAACTTTTCCAGCGTGAGCACTGAGATGAACCTCAGAGGTGCGTCAGTGTGTATCTTTAAATCACAAGAAGTAGTATTACTAAGGAGAAGATGCTGCACGTGTTATGGAAGTTGTGAGCGAGAGAAAACATCCTGGCATGAGCAGGAATCACAACAGGCACAGCTGGAGGAATCTGTACACGTTCAATGGCAGTAGCATAGCTGTTGAAAAGATTGGATGTTTCAGATGGGCTTTGTCTTCCCATTATTTTGAATGATTGCTGTCATTAAAAGCAAGAAAGCAGAGATTACAGTTCAAAAGTTTTAAGTTTTTAAATTTCTGCAGGCCTATAAAACATTATTTTTCTCTGCCTGGAGGTCTCCCACTCACTAGTTTAGCTGTAAGTGTATGCATACCTTAACTGGGATGAAATACTCATTAGGTTCATGCACATGCAATTTTCACAGCGCTCTCTTGATTTCTGTATCCTTGGTTAATTCTTATACTTGCACTCACAAGCTGCGTTCTGGAATAGTCAGTGAAGATGACTGCTTGATCAAGAGCTAGAGAGAAGCCCTTTGGGTAATAAAAGTGTTTACCTTCAGACACAGGAAAAAATGTTCAACAACTTAGTGTTGTAAGAGCAGTCAGTAACTCTCGTACAGGTAGTGCCACTAACCTTGACTGGTAGACTTGCTGTGGAATGTACCAAATAAGCACATCTCCACTGACATACACACACATGGCTTACAGTGAGCAAGGCTAATACCCATGTCTGTGAAGTATTGTACAATGTTATCAGAGGACAGCAGGCATGGTGGATGCAGCAGGACATAACAACCCTGCCAGAAACACAGTTTGAAGCATCTGCCTAATCTGAAGGAGACCTTTCTCCTAGATGCAGCCGGATTCATTCCTTGTACAACTCACACTGTTAATCACATCTGACTTCACCACTACCCTTCATCTGTTCCAGGCTGGTGATGACAAGTGTCATACTTAAGCGTCTAGTATCTGTGCCTCAACCACTAGGATAACTCACTTTTTATTTCCCACTAATTCTGAACTCATATTGCTCTGGTTTGCCTAGTGCTGCATGCATACAGACATGACATTATTACCCTTTTGTTCCTTTCATAATGACTTTCACATTCCCATTCCCTGGGGAAATGTGTGATTTTTTTTTTTCCGTAATATTTTTCCTCAGTTTCTCAAGTATCTCTTGGTGCAATTTGATTTTGGCATCAGCTTCTAGATTGCACTGTAATGAAAAACTGCCAGTGCTACTGAATGCAGCCTTTCTACAGTTCTAAAACCAGGCTTACAGGCACAGCCTTCTAGCAGGGCTCTCCGGCACATAAAGCTCTAGTGCCGGAATAAAGTGCCTTTGTTAAGAGAATCTCAAATACTGCATCCTACCGCAAGGATATTACTCTCTCCACAGTGCCAGTGAAGAAAACAAGGGACGAAGAGGGATGCACCTCAGTTCACAGCGTAACACTGTGCAGAATCTCCTGAGCAAACCTCCGAGCTAGGCATTACATCTGCATGATGTGGAGTAGCTGAATATCTGCATTCGCTCTGTCCAGTCCTGCTCCTGCACGGCTGGCAAAAGCAGCCGTGGTACAGTGCCAGCCCCACTTCCAGAACAGCAGATATCTCTGCCCGGCACACTGTAGACATAACTGTAGTGACTTACTCCAGACCACACAATGAGTCAGTGTCAAAGCTAGCTCAGTCAGCTGGCCTTCAGGCTCAGGCTTTAACTGGCCTTCAGGAGAGGAGAACAATGTGGGTTCAGACATTCCTTAAATGCTAGGGCTGTGGGGGAAGGTGACAGCATCCTGCCTAGACTAGAGCAGGAACTGTGCTTGCTTCCCATTTCCAAGAGCCCAAAATATGTGCACCTTGTTTGTTCCTGGACTGACTTCTCTGGAAATGCCTTTTGCTGGTGACTCACTGAGGTGGGAAACAAGGCCAGGCTCCTGGGCTGAGTCACCCCAGGCACACACAGGGTAGGAGGGGCTGCTTTCAGGTGACAAGCACCATGCATGTTAATCACTCGAAATCTTCTGCTCTAAACCAGAAGGAGATAAGCAAAATCTTAGGGGCTGAGGAGGATTGTCACCAAGCTGTCTTATTGTACCAGTCACTGTGATGGTTGCCATGCTCCGAGTCAAGTGGCAGACAACCATAAAACAGGGATTATTTTATTCTGAAAGAAAGAAGAGAGAAACATGGAAAACAGCTCAAAGAAGCACAAGGTGATTTCGATCATCAGTTTAGCTGTCATCAAGCTTGGTCTCTCTCTCTCTCTTTAGAGAGAGATTTTATACCTTAGGAGTGAAGAGAATAAAGCTTTCATTCATGGAAGATATGTATTTTTTTTAGGTTAGAAAAAGATCACAGTGATCTTTATTCTTCACGACACTTGTGAGCCCTGTCTTCTTGTGTTAAGGATAAGTATAAGAAAAGACAAGGGGATTTTGTTAAGTGAGCAGTAAGTCAAGACTGAGTTAGTGTGGCTGATATGAACAGTTTGTAAATGGAACTTCACTAAGCCTATAGAATTAAAAATATGTGCGTTATTTACCTATTTACCAAATGATTTGAGGACCGTTCCTGAGGCAAACAATAGAGAAAAAATCAAAATCACATTTCTGCATTCTTGTCAGAAAGTGTGCAGGATGAACTGGATTTCAGTCACCTGCTGGTTAACAGGAGAAATAGTTGCCTCTTCCCATTATAAAAGTTTCTGAATATATTACTGAAGTTATTACACAATTTAAATCTAGATATCAAAATATTTTTCAGATCTACTCTGCTCTCGTGAGACCTCACTGGGAGTACTGTGTGCAGTTCTGGTGTCCTTAACATGAAAAGGACATGGAACTGCTGGAACAAGTCCAGAGGAGGGCCACGAGGATGATCAGGGGACTGGAGCACCTCCCGTATGAAGATAGGCTGAGAAAGTTGGGGCTGTTCAGCCTGGAGAAGAGAAGGCTGCATGGAGACCTCAGAGCAGCCTTCCAGTATGTGAAGGGGGCCTATAGGGATGCTGGGGAGGGACTCTTCATGAGGGACTGTAGTGAGAGGACAAGGGGTAACGGGTTCAAACTTAAACAGGGGAAGTTTAGATTGGGTATGAGGAAGAAATTCTTTACTGTAAGGGTGGTGAGGCACTGGAATGGGTTGCCCAGGGAAGTTGTGAATGCTCCATCGCTGGCAGTGTTCAAGGCTGGATTAGACATAGCCTTGGGTGGCATGGTTTAGTGGGAGGTGTCCCTGCCCCTGGCAGGGGGGTTGGAACTAGATGATCTTAAGGTCCTTTCCAACCCTAACTATTCTATGATTCTATGATTGCATTTATTCAACAATGTCTCTATTAAAGCTGGTTAAATATTTTAACTTCCATCCCAAAGTCTTGATTTTGACATTTTGAGAGAAACAGCAACGTGTTTGGGATGAAGAGATCAATATTTAGGATTTTCATGAAATTAAATATTCCACAATAAGCAAACTAATATGAAAATCAGAATATAGATATTTCATAGGAATGCACTAATGTTTGCTCACCATTTAGCCTGTCAAAACAGTGCTGACCAAGCAAGGAGAAGGCTGGAGTGGGTGTGCAGTGGCAAAACCAAATAGCACACAGTACTGCCAGGCTGTGGGGTCACTCTGTCTTGTTGAGCTGTACCTTCTGTGTTCAGTTTAGGTATCCTGCTGCCACAACAGCTCCTGCACAGGGTCAGGACAGACAGGCTGCATGCAACACAGGTTGCAGAAGTGAGTGGGCTTGTGAATGATGAAAGGTTAAGCATGCAAAAGAAAAAGCAAGGCATAGAAAGCAGGCAAGCCTAAGAAAACAATGTAAGGGGGGATGAGTGAATGTGCATCTCAGATGAGATTAATTATACTCTTGAGTCTAATCTTGCTGAAGATGGAAGGCACACCTCCCCTGGCAGCTTGGCTTCAGGAAAATACCTTCAGCTGTCATATCTCATTGGCTAAATGCCATTGTGCAAAATGGTTTTACTAGCCCTATCAGCTCATTAATGAACAATTTGCTAATGCAGAGGCATGAGGGCTGTGATCCTGCATCAGCAGTCCTGTTTTGTCTTTGTGCCAAAAACTTCTGAGAAAGTCATTAAAGAGACAGATCTCCTTTAATTCGAGTAACAGTGTGCCATGCACTGCAGGTTTCATCAAGACCTCCAAGGGCTGAAGATCTGTTTCAGTGACAGCAGCTACGTCCATCTTCTATAAAAATGTTTTTGCTTCCTAAAATAAATCTTTTGTCTTAAAAAGGTTCTTAAAGACAGTTTCAAATTTAAGTGATCAATGTCCTTTCTTCTTAACATCTGTGGATACTTCTTCTAATCCTGGGTTCTGCAAAGAACTCTTTCAGCATTTCCAAATAACTGACTTTCCCGTTCCCCTTACTCAGCTGGCTTCTTGTATAACTACAACAGAACTCCTATATTTGCACATAAACCACCTTAAAATTCAAACAAAATATGTCAGGAAGTTCAGACACGAGGCCTTTAATTCATATACAAAACACATGCAAGGAACATTCAAAAGAAGTTTTCAATCCCTCTTAGGCATCCAAGGAATGATATTTTCATATTGAAGATAAATCAGGAGTCAGGATTAACCACTATCTTTCAGCAAGTGTTTTGCAAACATAAATCTCCCCCTTAACCTTTGGAAATCAGGACTTTAGGCTGCATGATATTTAAAAATCTTGTTTTCTTTGAAAGTGTATGCATACACTTACACACGAGTAAACACTTAAGCTGGATTCATTAATAATTTGATAGCAGACTTTAGACATAAGCGTATTGAAAATAAAGCATTAAATTCTTACACTGTGTATTGAAACACAAGTTTAATATACTTTTTGAAAATGAAAGAAATAAGCTTAAGGTGTACCATAAACGTTTGCTATTAAGGTTTTAAGGAACATAAAATCACTGAACTGATGGAATTACCATCTGAACATCTGGAACAAGAATTGGATGAACTGAACCAGCTTTTGATAAAAGTGATTTTTCTGCATGTGCAGAAAGAATATTGGAGCTGAGCAAGTTGAATAATCTGAAACAGAAATAGCAATAAGTTCAAAGCTGGGAAACTAACTGGGAACTACACATCAAAAAGCATATGTTCCTCGCTAAGCTGTGAATAAAAGTGAGGAACAAAAGCTTCGTGCTTACCTTTGGAGGGGCACTGATCAGCAGCAAGCAGTTTGACTCACTAGCTGCAAACTATCCTTCTAAATCCTGTTTTAATGAAAAATATACCATGCCAGGCTTTGTGTGGTTCTTTCTGCAGACAGCATGCTTGTAACGGTCTGTGTGCTTAGTTAAAAACATGGACACCAAGGAGAGAGGGCTTTTGAACAACACATAGGCACTGCGAACTGAGCCATGAGCTGAAACAGACACAGAACATGCAGGCACCCACCCAGGCTGCTTGGAGGCAGAGGGCTTTCACCACTGCATGTGGTCACTGCAGGGGTAAAACAGCGGCCCCTGCCATGTAAATTCTCCATTTGCTCATTCCTACATGAGATGGGTGCGTAATTTCTTTGCCTCCTTTGGCCCAGGCTTAGCTTGATTTGATGTGTGCTGCTGTGGGCAGGCTGGCTTCTCTTTGGCTCCTACGGCCCATGCTTGGTTTTAGTCTCAGGGCTCATACATGTGTTAGTAACAGTGCCTTTGTCCAGGGGAGAAGGATATATATGAAAATAAACATGAGATACGTACGCTCTTAAAAGATGTTTCTGAACAATGTGATGAATTCACAGCAATGTGGACATATTTCCTGTGGCAGCAGGTGACCCTTCAGAGAGATGGGGAAGGGGGTGTATGGCACAGTTAGTCACATCCCCTGGAGCTGGGACAGCAGAGACTAAATTAATGAAGCACACCATCAGCAGCACACATGGTGGTTCAAGAGGGCCGGTGCGGCTTGCCGTGCTGCCTTCTCTGCCCGCTCAGCCTCAAGGAGCTCACTGACAGCCATGCCAGGCAAACCTCTGCCAAATAAACAAAGCAACCCAAACCTTTCCACTCCCGCAAGCCAGAAGGTGAATCTAAGCAGCAGCCTGAAGCTCCAGAGACATTCCCCCACCTCTGGCCCCAGGGGTGTCTGTGAGCCAGGACAGTGGGAACAGGGCTGGGCTGAGGATGGTGCCAAAATGGTGCCCTGGCCTGCGGGGCATGGATGAGGTGCGCTGGTGCAGCCAGGGCATGGCATGGCCCCCGCAGGAGGTCTGGTTGTGTGTGGCTGGGGCAGGGACCCCGCCAGCTCCCCTGCCATGCGCAGGCCCAGGTCCCGCCCGTGGTGGCCAGCCTCTTTTCCTTGGCATTTCATCATGAACTCTTGTTAACAAGCTCATTAGAAGGAAGTTAGTTACAGCAAAACTTTTCGCATTGACACCCCTCCCCTCCCCACAGACACAGATCACAGGGACTGTTTCAGTAATGCAGGACAGAAACGGTGCTGCGTTTCCTATGATACAGCATGACGGAAACAAAAAGACTTAAAAATCACAGGCCTTTCATGCCCTCTGTCATTCAGCCCACAGGATCCCTATTGGCTACAGCGATCAGTTTGGGCTCTCAGCTACCAGAGCTGCATTAAGCGTGTGGTGGTATGTTTTAATTAAACATACCTTATTTTACATATAGAAGGACATTAAGGCAAGCTCCACTCCTGCTTCTCATCGAAATTACGCAGCTGATCGCTCCTGCATTAGCTGGGAGACGCACATCAAGGAACTGGGAGGCTGGCACGGGCCCCCAGTGACTTCAAGCAAAATGAGTTTCAGGCAGTTTCACATAATTGGGCTCATCCAACCCAAATGTAGCCATAATATTTGCAAAAACAGGGAACCAGAAGCGAGTTCTCACTCTGCTTAGAGCTCATGACCTCTTCCCTGCCCTACGTCTCAACACTTACTTAACCTGCAGCCTGCTCTTGGTGAGGAAGCAGCTGTCTCAAGCGTTGCTCAGGCCTGCCAGTAGCTCTTGGAGTTTCACAGGGGGAAACGATCTCTTTAAATAACAATTGGAACTCCCAGCCTAAATAAAACATTATTGTGCAAATGGCTGAATGAGACTCCACAGCCTAATGCTGTGGGGAGGATGAGAATGAGAGGAGGTGGCTTGGGAGGAAATGAACGGGGAGGACAAGTGTACTGCGCTTCCAAAATGGGAGATGTGCTCACATGCACCTCAGGTGGACGTGCACTGTTTCTGGTGACTCCAACACCATGGGAGAAGTTTGCTTGCGTGCCCCACTGCCCCTCACAGTGCCCAGCAGCTCCTCCAGCTTGGCAGTTTAAAGAGGAAACACCAAGGGGGCAAGGACAGTGTCATACTGAACACAAACCAGAAATGAATCTCAGCAAGAAGAGATTGCCAAGAGACGCAATGGCAATCTCCAGTCATCTTACCCTTGTTTTTCTCCTCCACCCCTTGTAGATGTTTCTGTTTGAAACTACATGAGCAGCTTCTGAAGGCAAGATCCTGTAATATAACTGCAGGACACCACTGAGCTGTGCCTTCATCTTTATGAGGTACGTACCCTGATGGCACAGGAGGAGCAAATGCATCTCTTTGACAGCTGAAACTTACATCTGCACTATGTTCAGCAAGGGTTGATATCATTTATTTGTTGGTGCCCTGCAGCAGATCTGCCAATCTGCTTGAATGCTCCCACTTCATGAAAAAGCCCCTCCAGCTTTTTAGACAAGCTCTGTAACTTATAGGAGGGAGGAAACATCAAAACAGCAGAGAATGATATTTAAAGCAAAGCACTACCCGCCAGAGCAGGCAGATCTGGAGGGGATGTTTCCGAACCCAAGCTGACACAAACTTTGTTTGGAATCATGTTCTGCTGCATGTGCACTGGTGCACTCACTGGGGACTTACCTGGCTCTGTGGCTGTCTGTATCTGTTAGTTAAATCAAAGATTCTCCATGGTGATATATTAGGCCAGATGCTGAGAAAGACAGTGCTACTGCCATGGCTCTGTGTGGATGTGCAAGCCGGGGAGCAGGCATGTTACCCAGGAGGATTCCCCCACTCGAGCCGTTGGAGCTCCTTGCACATTCCCGGCCTCTGCTATGCACACAAGATGGTGAACCTTCACCACCTGCATTCTAGTAATCAGGACCATCATCTTGCACTATTTCAGAGAAACCTAAATGCTTTCTTTAATATGAGTGCTGTCCCATCTGATGGGAATGTTCTGGGTGACTCAGCGACAGCACGGCTCAGCTCAGTAACTGGCAGTAAATGAGGCACTGAGAGTCTTGACTTTGGGAATCCCATTTAACTAAAGGTGGGATTTGTTTTTTTACAGAATTCCTTATCCTAGCTATATGTCAAAGTAGCTGCCTTGGCAGTAGTATCTGATGATGAAGAATGACTTATCAAGGTCAGGTGCACAATAGAGGTTAGCTACATCCCATAGAGAGGAGCGTGTAGATTCAGGTACTTCTACACACAGCCTTCTCTTAGAGAGTTCAAACTTCTTGCAGTCTTTAGGAATAACATAATTTTAGGCTCTGCATACTTCAGGGAACATGTGCTAAAATCTCCTATGGGAACAATTACGAGTACAGTCCCAGAAATCTCCCAGAGAAATCGCCAATTCCCAAGCAGCATGTTTTGGCCACACAGGTTTTTAGGGGACACTAAAGCTTCTACAGTCTGTATTAATACATAGGGATAGCATATCTACAGCTGCCACTGGCACTGTGCTGCATTGCAGAATTATGTCTTCAGTGCATCATTACTTAGGGTTGAATATTCAGCTATAGAGAAGACAGCTGGGTGGGCTATTGTGAGGCAGGAAATACTGTAGATAGCAGCACAGCACTGGATTTACTTTTAGCACAAAGCTCATCTTCATATACCATTTTCTCCAAAACCTTAAAAAGCGAAGTCACAGGAAGAACTCAGACTTACTGTCAATTTGGTGAGATTCAAACATAAACAGTGATTTCTGTAACAAAAGCATAGGGCTAATGTGCACACAAGTTCTTATTTAGTTCAGTCACAGATCAGCTCCATATGCCCATTTGCCAGTTGACAGCTGTGTCCCAGCTATTGATTAAATTCTAATTAATCAAGCTGAAGAGCGGTGTCACTGCTTGCAAGCACAACTTGTCATACGCAACTTAAGTTTGCTGCATTATGCTTGTGCTGCTTTTCAAGAAGAGCTACCAACAAAATCATGACTTTAAGGGTGCAGCAGTGTTCCTTATCAGGCAAGGACAACAGCAGCAGCAGACAACAGACTTCTCAAGGTCTTTGAAGTCTGGCCATTCCAGTGTTCTCTGATATTCCTTTTCTTGGTTTTAACATAACGCTATGCTAATTCATTAACAAATTGGGAAGAACTTTCCGTCCCACACCTGAGCTACAGCACAAGCTACAACACCGATTTCCTTATATTGCTATGGCATCAGCTATCTACTCTATACATTCTTCAGAAAAGCAGCCTTAGCTTGACAGTAATTACATTTGGCAACTATTAACTCTCCATATGTGCTGCCTTCCCAGGTAGGAGAATATCACTAACACGTGGTGTCCCTCTGCCTTTTGCGCTTCCTGATTGTTCTTATTGTAACAATAAAGCAATTATTCTCAAAAATAAAATAAAATAAAAAAAGGCCTTTGAAGTGTGGAGCACTTTGAGCCTTGTTTTCACAGGTGGGAAACAGAGACAGTGGTATTCAGTGAAGTCCAAAGGTCACACAGGTTGCCTGCAGCGAAGCAGTAAATAGCCACAGATATCCCAAGCATCAGGCTAGTTGTTTAAAATGCACAATTGCTGAATGCAGTAGTCTTGTATATGTGATGTAAGGTAGAATACAAATAGCAGTGGAAGAGCCCCCCCACCTTTTTTCCTTCTCTTTTATGCATTTACAAAAATGTCTGCACCAACACATATCTTTGAATACAAAGTACGTCTAAAGAACCTGCCCTAGCTGCCTGTGAGGTTGAGGAAAAGCTCTCAGTAGCCATCTTGAGGGCAAATTAATTTGTAGACACTGATATT
Source organism: Ara ararauna (assembly GCA_028858755.1). Classification (NCBI taxonomy): domain Eukaryota; kingdom Metazoa; phylum Chordata; class Aves; order Psittaciformes; family Psittacidae; genus Ara; species Ara ararauna. The sequence continues at coordinate 107,907,193 of CM054376.1, read as the reverse complement.
AAAGCACTGGAGTCCATCCATCTGCCCGGCCACTGCCAAGAGGCAGAGCTACTGCAATCATGATGGTTCACTTGTGCCCTTTACCTAAATGCATGAGATTTTATGAGTGATACAGTTTTGCATGGCTGATGGTCTCAGCCTTATCATGACAATGAAAATAGCAAGTAGGTTGTTTTGCTTTGGCTCTAGGATCCTGACTGGTTTGGAAATAAAAAACTGGGGAGTCATGGTCTCAAGAGCCCTCCTAGCTTGCTTGTCTCAGCTCAGCATTATCTTTTTCATGCCTGCTCTCAGATGCCCCAGTTGCAGGGATCACCCTTTGCCTGGAGGCTCCAAGAACCAGGAATTACAAACGTCTGTCACTCACATATCACCCTTTGATTGCAAACCTACTACATTAATGAGGAACAGAACCTGTGAGTAGGGGCACCCCAGTATCTGAGGCATAAGCACTTGCATACTACAAACCAAATACAACCACAACTGGTGCTATGCTATAACCTGGGTTTGCAATTTTGGCAAAGCAGCCAAGGAAACTGAAGGTGAATTTGAGGTATCCTCGTAGGCTGACGAAGTATCTCTGCATCCAAGTCGAGGTATGTCAAGAGATAGTACCATATGAAAAAATCCATGGATAGGATCTTTTCTCACAGCCTTAGGACAAAGGCGTTTGATGTCTGTATCCAAGTTTCTATCTGTAGAAAGACTAACACGTTGGTTCAGGGGGTAATGGCTGAAGTTGCACAATTTCCAAACAAACACAAACCTATATACCTTAAAAATACTTATGCTAAGTATTATTTTTAGTCTACATTGTACCAGTCCTTGGAGTAGAGAAGCTTCATTGGTAACATTATTAATCCATGTTATTTTAGCATTAGTAAAAGTTTAATTAAAAAAAGAACTCACCTTCCAAAACTACAGTTAAAAGACCCACAACATTAGGATTTGATGAGCTCCAAACAGCAGTAACACCTATGATACCCTAGCAGGGCTTCAGATTTGATGGTCTAATTCCTCTTCTCAGCATTAAACTCATTTAAGTGATGTAATTCTGCCACGGTACTGACAACTAACCCCAAATGAAAACCCCGATAATGAGATTTTCTAGAGTAAGTTAGTCTCACTCCAGGTTTCTCATCATGAAGAGCAGGTAAGAACCTATTTGAATCCTCTTTCTTCAGAAGGCAGATGAGGTGAGACACAGCTCCAAGTTACAACATACAGTGAGATAGGGGGTAGCGCATTAACATTCACATGGATGTGTCAGTCTTGTTGAGTATGTCTCTGTTTCAATTTGCACTTGTCTTTACAGCAAGACTTTCTATACATGGAAAAACACGGGTAGGTGCAAGTGACTGGTGAGCAGCGGATATCTTTGAAGAAGCATGAGTTAGGCCTTCATTTCTCACGGAAGTGCAGCCAGAGACAATCCCTGGCTCCATTACACACTGTGAAAATACAAGCCAAATGAGAGTACTAAACTCACTCTTCCACAGAAAGGCTTAAGGAGAGGAGCATGCATAGTGAAGCCAGCTGGGAGACTCAAATCCCAACCACCAATTAGTCTTAATTTTCCTTACAATTCAGGTCTGTGAAGATCTTACCTACTTGGAAAAAAACCCCATGACTTCAGCAGTGAATGATCAGTTTTCCTCTTGAGCTAGAGTACAAGTAATGTGATCATTTCAGGACAGACTTATTCATTCTTGTGAACAAAGTGTGCTCCCTTCCTCAGTCTTCTTCTGGCCCCATGACTCTTTCCCTTACTTCTGTGGCACGACCTTCAACAGGGAAAACATTTTCATTTCAGTTTATATGTTTTAGGAAAGTAAGTTAATTGCTAAAAGACACAGCAATTGTAAGAAGAGCTAGATATATAACAATATATATATATAAAACTATATCAGCTATATAACACTGGGAACTGATAGGCAAAGTTAAAAATCTGGAAGTGCTATCCCAAGCTTACAAAAGGGAGGTCACATCTGCTTAGTAAAGTTTGCAGCTATTTCTGTATGTATGGCTTTGCTTAAGCTAAACCATGGCTGAATTCACATATTTATCTTGGCTTTGCTCTTCAGCCAAGTTTCCTATTACCACAGTAGAAGCTCAGCCCGTCGTTAGCATTTGTCCTGAAGTTTCAGCAGAAGGCCCTTGAACTTGTGTCTGATGCGGAAAGAACTCAGTGACTTGTTAGTGTTTATTGAACTATATTCTCAAGAAAATCCTATTAACACCTTTTCTAATGCTAATGATCCTTTGAGAAATATTTTGACTAAAACTGTGACACTAGAAATCAAATCAAGGTTTAAAACTGAGGTGCAGATCACCTATTTAATATTTAACTGCAGCTTTACAGCTATCTCCATATAATTTTGATGCTATCAACCTTCGCTATAAAGTGTTGCTTTTTTTTTGCCTGTGGCACCACCTGTTTTTCTGGTTTTCTGTTTTTTCCTTCCAGTGCAGAATTCCCGTGCTGCCACGAGCTTTCACTTAACCACCAACCAAAGAAGCAATTTAACTGCGGAGTTTAATTCTACCTTGTACACCCCACGTGCAAATATTTATTTAAACATGTAGCTAATTCTAAACAGAGCTAGTCAAGTGAATAAAGCTACTTACATTCATATAGCTGTGAGATTAAGTGTTTAGGCTATGTTTACAGCACACTGAGTAGTGCTGTGTAGAGATACCCAAGCTGGTGGAAGACAAGGCAATTAGGTCAGTCCAAGAAGCTTTGCTATCATAACTGGATTCTTTCTAGGATTTCACTGGTGTGCTAATGGTGCTGTACTGTGCCATACACAAACCAGCCTGTTCAGAACTAACCCCGGACTTTCTCAAGGCAGGACTGCACAGTGTTATCACATCATTAGTAGTATCACTAAAACAGGGATCCTTCTGCAGGAAAATGCTACATCATTTAAAAAGAGTAATAGTGTCCTTTCATATACAGCAGATATTTTTAGAGCACTTGTTTAACACCACTTATTGGTTATACTATTTCCAGCTCAAAATCACATATATAATCAATATTATGCCACCATTTCAAAATTGAAGTTCATAAAATGAACATCTTATGTAGAATTCCTCCTGAAAGGTACCAAGGGCTGCAGTTTTTTAACCAATGATTAAATTTAGCCATCAGGAAAGGGAGTAACAATAGCAAACATCATGAAGACTCTATGACAATTTATGCCTTTGCAAAACCTTTTCTATTAATTGTAAAATGTGGCATATATTAGCTGGAATACAACTTGCATTTCCATCAAGATGCTGAAAGGCAGTTTGAAAGCTATTCAAAGACACAGTTCCCTGAGATCACAGAAACACGCTGCATCCTCAGTAGAAATAGTGGAGAACCTTTTTGCTGTTATTTTTTTTCTACGAAATAAATCATGTGAAATGTTTTCTAAGGTTATTGCTTTGACACAAACATCTTGACAAAATACTGTTTTGAGTATAACTTGTTTTCCGTGTGATTAACTGTGGCACTAACCTTGAGTGCAGTACGTGAGTATTGCTTTCTTTTTCTTTTGCTCCGTAGCTATTACCAGCCATACAATACTTAAAGTTATCGTTTCCTGAAAAGCTACAACGTTTACAAAGTTTAGTCTTACTAAAAGATGCATTACTATATCTGCAAGTGGTAAGTTCTGCTACAATGATCTCATCAGTAGCCTCTGAGAATTAAATAGACATCAATTTATCTATCTAAATGCCCATATGTCTATCCAGTGTTAACTGCAGGGAAAGAACAGAAAAAATACAGCCTGTCTGGAGAGAGGATTTATACCCAGCCCATTTTTCTACTTTGCACTTCAGTTTTAACAGCCACCTTGCAATAATTCTTACTATTGATCTTGGCCACAATGAAGTCCGAGGCAAAGAATTCTACCCGTTGTTATGGAGTCAAGTTTGCACTCAGTTTTTGCTAGTGTAAATCAATTACAAAGTTAAAGTCCACTTGTGACTTATTAAAAATCCTATAAACTCTGGTCTGCATTCTCAGTAAAACTCAACTTCCAGAAGAACCAAAATTGCAAAGGGCTGAAAGCTCATTCTCCATTACAGCTATTTGAAGGCTTGGAAGAAGTTTCTTGCCCAAGCCATTTAATGGCAAGGAAGGGCTCAGTCATCCATTGGCATACACAGATTACACTGGGCATTTCACTGAATTACAAAGAGAAGTGCCTGTAAATTTCCTTGCACATCAGTGCCAAATGAAAATACCTATGAAAGTCTGATCACTTTGAAGGAAAACACAATCTGATCATCCCATACATCATGTGCTTAATACCCACATCAGTAACACTGACGTGCAACGAGTTGAATTGGGACTACTGAAACCAGTTAGAAGTTCTGTCCCGTGAAAAGCTTCCAACGTAATAATGTAAATTACTGGACTCTAAATGACATGTTCCAAATCCCTTGTTCCAAAAAACACCTGAAAAACTTTGACTCTGTATTTGAGTGGAACAGTCCTCAAGATCACAGATTCGAATTTTGAAAGCCTTATTCCCTAGGCTGACAGCAGCAAGATGAGGAGTTAGAAATGGTAACTTGCAGTCCTTCTAAAAGGGATCGTGTTTACTAAAACAAACAAGTTGTTTCAGCAATGCAAGTTCCACTCAGCACGTCCTTCCAGATTGATAAGGTGAAGTTTCCAATTCTATTTAGACAATCCATAGAAACCTAAACACAACAGTTTTGAAATGGATTGGATGATTCAGTGACTGCCTGGAAAGGGAGCAGTTGCATACTAGCCTAAGCAGGAAAATAATCCACTTGAAAACCTTTTCCCCACAAACTGCTCTCAATAATCCTCTTCCCCATTTTTAAAGTTACTGACCCTTATGCTTATCACCAAACCTGAAACCACTGAAGTGATTGTGATAAGAAAGCTGAGCAGAACCAGTAAATACTTGCTTTAAACACAACAAAGATGGAGATAGAGAAGAACAAACAATCCAGCCCCCTTTATCACAAAGGAACGGATGGAGCACCCTGCCGCAGCCCCACACATACAAGCATCTTGCTTGCAGCATGGCATAGAATTGTGTTTTAGATTGTTTTTATCAGTAGTTATCCTGACTGGTTTGGTTTTCTTGGGGGGAAGGCAGGTCGGGTGTGGTGAAAAAATGTGTATTTTTCCGGCAACTGTATCTGGAGTTTCATTTCATTTGATCTTTCTGTTTATCTGCAAACTCCCACAACATTGGAGCACTTCCCATGGCTTTCTACCAAAGGAACTGTGAGGATTCTGGAATAATGACCTCTGATTTCTGAGATACACAACACATGTTTTTATCCTGGAAACTTCAAGCTCCTTACAAAACTTGGACACAAAATGCCCCCAGGAGTTACAAAATACCACGGGAAGCAAAACACGTGGGTGTTCGGTATATTCTTTTTTTTTTAAGACAATCTAGAGGCAGGCTGTAAATTCCTGTAATAAGCCACAAGCAAGACAGCTCCGAAAACGGGAGGATTTTAAAAGCTTTAGAGCTGGGGGTCCGTAAAGGGGGACTGTCATAAAAACCTAACTAGTCATGAGTACCACAGAGACAGAAGGTAAGAACCAAATGTTGCTGTCTCTTCCAGTACCAGAAGCAGAGATCCACAAATGAAGTAGTAGCTGCAAACAAAGCTAGCACAGTCAGAACAGAGAGAAGTGGCTCTTCCTGCCACAGGGAGGAGGCCTGCAGCACTTCCTGTTAGAATCTGCAGATACAAGTAGTTTCCATGGGCTCAGTGGAGGGGTGGTCAAACAGACAAGCTTGGAATCAACATCCTTAAGGAGTTATCAAATGACCAAACCAAATTGAGCTCAAGAAATCCCCGGAGCTGAAAGCAGCCCAAGCAGCTGCTGGGCTTATCCTACCCTAACTCCTCCTTTAGGAGTCAGCTTCTGTCCATTGCTGCCCACAGCAGAATGGGTAGTCTTAAACTCCATGGCTGCTCTTACATTCCATGCAGAGTGAAGGGGAACCAGCCCAGAGTGCTGCAAAACAAGTCTTTAGCAGCTGATTGTATCTTGCTGGAACAACACTAAGTTCATCTGCCTGTTGTTTTTTTTTTTTGGTGTGGTTGGGTTGTTCGGTTTTGGTTGGCTGTTTTAAAGAGATTTACCATCTCTTCAGCGATAACACAAACATCTGATACTGCAACTATATCTGCAGGGGAAACGGTATTCTTAAAGACCTGGCAAATTGGATGTATGTAAAGTATGAGGGATTAAGAAACCAACTTGCTTATCCTATTTTGACAAGATGAAGACTAAGGATGGAACCATTCCTGTCAAACAATTTTTATCAACTCATCTTAAATGACTTGGTCTAAATACTACAGCCCCAGTAGGATTGTCTTCTCTGTGATACAGCCCTATCTGTAAGATTATGAAAGAAGTGATCACTGAAGTCAGATTTGTTGTTTAAAAGCACTGCATATTACCCAAGATATTATATAGTTCAAAGTTCTGCTACTCACTTTCCACTCCCCTCTAGAAACACACTGATACATGTTTGTTACAAAAGAGACCATTAATTGTGTTACTTCCTCTAGTCGTCCCAAAGTTGCCTAAGTTTTTGACAGATCACTGATGTCAAGTCATGAATCCTTGGGTCCTGCAAATACCAGGGAAGAAAACTTACCACCCAGAAATGGCCAGCACTGCGAGAGCAACAGCCAAAGAAGACCTTTCCCACAAAACTGTTCATGATTTCCAAGGATTGTGTGTTTACTTCTGGAGAGTTTGACATGAAAACAAATGAAGAACAAAAAGTTACCAGGAAAACTTGCTACTTCCAAAGGCCCTGAGAACTTCTAACATGTCCCAGGAAGTCTGTCTTTTCCTCATCAGGAAGGTAGGAAGTTTCTGAGAACAATTAAGCCAGGAACAAGCCAGTAAATTTGGTCATGACAGCCATCTGTCACAGTAAAAGAGAGCTATCCAGATCAACCTGCTAGAAATGAGGTGCACTCAGAATGGGCTGCAGCAGCAGCTCAACAGCTCATTCACCACTCCACCTGCCTTTTTTCTTGCAACCTTTAATTCTGCGGCTCTGAAACACAATTCTGTATCTTTTAATCTGCAAGAACCTATCACCACAAGTATCTTCTTGACCTCCATATGTGCATAGAACAAAATCATTCTTGTCAGGGATAGAGGAATAAAATGACCATCTTCAGAGAAGTCCTAAGTGGCACAAAACTTTCCAGCTGATAGTTACTTCCTGGAATTTCAAGACATTTTATGAATTTACATGATGGATGTCAGCCCACAGAACAGAAGTAAAAGACTAAGTGGGAAAGGCCAGAAGTCAGCGCCTGGAGGGAATCAACATCACTTATGCAAGAATAAATGCTTCATTTCAGTCTGGATCATGAACAGGAACACACTGCTGTGAGCAACCACTAAAATAACCAACTTTAGCCTTCTGTGCTTATGAGCAAACCAAATTTTCCAATACTCATAAAAAAGCATAAGATCCACAGAAAAGTCCATAACTACAATGCACCAAAGGAAAGAAACATGGACTGAAGCTCAGCTTTAAACCATGCAAGAGCACAGCACTTGGCTAAACACTACAAGGAAATCCCAAAAAGGAGTTACATCCAGCAGAGCTTAGAAAGGATCCCTCTGCCCCCACACCACCAACTGTCAAATATCCTTACATGAAATGCAAAAAATTAAGGTTTAATATGATTCATCACTGTAAAGACACAAAGGTATTCTGAAACACTTTTTATCCTGTGTGCCACATGGCAGTCCAGGCCTTTCTGCAGTCTGCCTCTGATCCAACTCAGGCTGCTGACAGCCAACTATTACCCTCTTCCCAGCCAGACCCCTTGCTCATTCCAACAATACCCAGATGGTATTTGTCTCTATCACATTCTCATTCCCTGCTCCTAATTCTGAGAAGAATTCTCTCATGTTTTCCTGTCAACACAGGAACTGGTTTCCCAAATAAGCTGCTGCTTATATCTGAACTCCTCTCCCACCAAGGTTTTCTTATCTTTAATTCTGTATGTGCCCTCAGTAACAAATTAGTTAACCCATCTCTAAGTACAACCCAGATAACTAATACGGCTTTTAAAAGCCTGTTGACACCTGCTTTATCATTTAGCATACCTACCCAAAACAAGACTCTGGAAGAACAGTATGCATGCATTCTGTTTAAACAGCATCTTTCAGGTAGAGCCTACAGGCACTCCCATTTCCAGAGGCGTCCCAGTGAAGCTGCAACACCAGTGTTTTTAGTACCTCGAAAATGCATGTTTGTTTGGATAACAAAGTTACCCTAGCTAGGGAACATCATCTTGAGCTACTAAAATCCTCATTAGTTCAACCTCCCCATTTATATTTTCATGGAATGAGTCTGGGATCTGAAAGCGTGCGTGCTTTGTATTTAACAGCAGTGCATCAGAATAACATGTCATTGACCTGACTTACGCACATCTGCCAAAAACTTGCATCATGCCAAAAATAAAACCTCTGTCAATATCTTACTAGAACTGTATTGGCGTACAAACAGCAATAAGCACATACCATCTCAACTGTATTCAAAAAGTGTGTTCACTTCATCATTACTTACAAGTCACACTTTTTTCTCTAGGACCGCTTTAAGCTACAACAATTCACAAATCTTACAGGGAGAATCTAATAAATTAATCGAGAGCCACAATACTGATCACTGCAAAAGACTCCAAGTCACGTTTCTGGTTTTATTTTTCAGAGAAATCCAAGAAGAATCAAAAAATAGTGGTTTGACTCTAGACAGTTGTATAAATCTTGTGAAAGAGTGAATATGCTCCTTTGATAACAACATCTGAGTAGTTTTCAAAAAGAAACTATGTTGAGGAAAGTCTGCATAATTTCAAGTTATTTATTTACTCATTCATCTGTGTTAGCTGCAGTATTTCTTGCTTTATTTAGAGTTTGTTTCTATAATTAAATAGAAAAAAGAAAATGCATTTTACAGTGGCAAAAATTGAAATTCTCCAAGTTCATTTATACAGAGTTCTACCAATTCTTTAAAAGCACCAGTCTATTTTTCTCATTTTTCTCCATGATGTAGCCCAAAATTCATTGTCTGTGAAGAAACAGCAAAGTTTATTCAAATAAAGCTAGCGAACAGATAATTTTGGCCCCATGTTTGTAAAAAACTCAAAACCTCTGACTGCAGGAAATCACATGAAAAAAACCTATAGACTGAAAAATAAAAATCAACCCAACAATCCGTTCTAGAAAATCTGGACAAGATGTCACCAAAAAAGTCATCATTTGCAAAGAGGTTCATATCTATAAGATACAAAGGCACTCTGCCAAAGCACAGGAAGAAGTCAGTGCATAACCAAATGATGGATTCCATCAGGAAAGGGCCGTTATCCAACAGTAGAAGCCTGACATCTAGCGGCTACCACATCCATGTGTTCACCCACCTCGGCCGTCGTGAAAATAGCCCAAACAAGCTGCCTACCTTTAGTGTTGAAACAAATACCGTAGCGCTTATGGTAGTACCTGTGGTTAAATGTCTGTATTAAATATGCATGTATTGAGTATCTTCAAATGCTTTCCTTTCACTAGCTGAATTTAAAAACCAAAACAAAGCAGAAACACTGTGCTCTTATGAGATATAATCGATGCAAAAAGCAATCTAAACCCTTAATACCAGAAATAAAAGATCCAGTTTATATATTAATGCTATATTGTTCTAATACAACCCATTAAGTGCCATGTTCTTGAGTAATTATCTGTAACTGGGTTACAATTCTTGCAAAAGCTGACTCCCAAAAGAAGGTCATCCTATATAGCATTTACTTACAGGCAGCACTATATTACACAAATACTTTGAAAAGTCACAGACTCAAGCAATAGAAAATCACCCTAATCTCTCCAAAAACATGGAGACTACAAAAGATAGTACAGAACATGTTTGCACTAACAGACAGTGCTAGCCTCACTCTGGGACCAAGACAATCCAAACTTCTCTAAGTTAGTAAATAACCCGTGGTGAGACCAAAGTGCTTTATTACAGTTATAGCATTACTTTTTTCAGGTTCTATGCACTGCCCTTCTAATAACACATTTCAAATAATACAAAATAGTAATTAAGATTTTGTTGCTCCTTTCTTATACCCTTATTATGTACTGGAGAAATTACCATTTTTTTCCTCAAAACATAACTGTTATGGTACTCCAATGTAAATCCTTGCTCCCAGAGCTGTATGCTTTATTTCTACTTTTGACTACAAAAATTGCACTTCTGAAAAGGACAAGGAATCGCAAACTGCTTCATTTGAGAATTACAATACCTTATTTTACACGTGTAGTGTGTGCGATTCATCATTTCAATGAAATTTAATAGTTACAAATAAACTGTGTAAGTACAGTAGGTTCTACAGAAAGTAACATGGATAATCAATATTCTACCATTTGAAACAAAAACAATAAATAAAAGGTTTAAGTATTAAAACTAAGAAAAAGTATTCCTGTACACTGTACAGTACCTTTTGGTTAAAGCTTCTTAGCAAAAATATAGTGTTTTAAGCATTCCAGTTACAGATGGTTCAATATTAAAATTTCAAGGTTTCCCCATCATGAAAAAAATATTGCATTTTTCCATAGGTGCATCAGAAGAAACTGTCTCTCTCTGAACAAGGCTTCAGTCTTTAGAAATATATAGACAGTACGAATTCAAATGAGACATTAAAAAATTATAATACAGTACTGAGGATGTATGGTTGTTGTGCATTGCGGATTTTACATTCCTTCTTATTTTGAAAAAGCAAAACTAGAGAGCCCATTGTATATCACTGAGTTCCGCTGGATCCCCAAGTCCTCCATCAGCCTCCAAGTAGTTCATAAGAGCTGTCATAGCAGTGTCATCATTTTCACATATTGCATCGAAGTCCAGCTGAGAATTACCACCTATAAAATTATTAAAACATTAACATAAGCAGTACAAAGCATGAAGAATATGGTAACTTTCAAAACATATTTGTTTTTAAATAGCACCTTCCTTTGAAGTTAAGGCAAACGTGTAAAAAAGAATAATCAAGTAATAGAAATAATCGCTATCCACAAACAGTTACAAGGACATAGTTAACTTGATTTAAGACAATGACTGAAGTCTTGCTGATCCCTGGGACTACCTCCAACTACTAGCTAACAAAACTTGTGCCCATGTCACTGAAGTAGAAAACTGTGTTCTACTTTATGTCACTTTAGTGGGAAACACAGTTGTGTACCTGAATTCTCATCTGATGTACTCCGCCAGATGAACTCCTGAACCTTAAGAGTTACTATGTGTTAGCTCTAGAAATAAACAAACACTATACCCTCACCTTTAATAAAAGTAAGGTAAAATGCTTTGGCTCAAGTATCAATGAAAAACATTTCCTTGCCTATCTTGGATAATTGTTGTTGGTTTGGACTTCTTTTTCAAACACTTACTTGAGGATTAGTTTTGGGGTTTTTTTTCCCCTTTGGGATTTTTTTTATACGAAGAGCTCATAGCTAAACTGGAAGAAAGTTATAGGTTATAAATAAATAAAGCTCTAGTAATGGAAATGAAAGGGGGAGATGCAAAAGTTTCTAAGAGATGAAATACAGCATAAGCATAAACATTACTTTTATAGCACTTTGCCTTTTAGATTAAAAACAATAGAATTCTCCTCTTACAAGGCCAGAGAATTCTATATCCAGACAAAGTGCTGCTCTAGTGCACACCTGAACTAAGGGATAGGGAAAAATAAAATTCTTTCTAAAACATTTTGACTAGCCCTTTGTATTGACTATTCACAGCCTGCAGTTAAGAAAGAGATGTGCTCAAAGGAAAAAAGTTTACAAGTTCACAAACTGCAACCAGTTCCATTACATTGCACTGAAATTCTCTGTTTTCTGGAGAGAGAACTAGTAAGTACCTATTTAAAACTGTGGCATGTAAGAATGCAATGGTAAATTTCTATTACACAATGTTATTTTTGTCACAAAACTCAATCACTGATCAAACTTTGCCGTTTGCCTTCCAATGATAACACATTAGTTTGAAGAGTCCTCTCATCTTTAGACAGACAAACCTCTTTACAATTTATACATGGTTGTAAAGTTGTGTACTCAAAAATTACACCATTATCAGAAATGTCTCACATGCGACCCTCAAAATACCTACAGGAGCAACAAATCTTACCGAGGAGAGGTTCATTACTGGGATACGGACTAGCACCCTGGTTTTGTTCTGAAGTCTCTGTAACTTCTGATTCCGAAGGACATAACCGAATCAACTCTTTATTTGGCACCTGAAAGAACAGAAGTAGTATAAAGGTCAGAATTAAATCTTGAATTAGTCACAATTATTACATTTCAGAAACTTAAATCACTGTCAAAGTATTAAGAACTAAATAGAGTAAATGAAAACTATGCAGATCTACTGCATTAAAGAATAATTTTTACATAGCATAGGACTTGGCTTAAATAAAAGGTGTTATTTATACATCTGTGTAAATATACTTTACAGTGATGGCATCTTCTTTGAGAGTTCAATATTCAGCAAACAGATCCAGCGCAACAAATTGTACCGGTATATACATTCCATGTCTAGTACCATAAACTGCAAATTCCCAGTGACATCATGTTTGTCAATGTTGACACATTCTAGCTAAAAGATACAAAAAAAAAAAAGACCCTCCTACCTCCCATGTTCCATATGCATTAAAGCATACGAATTATAAACTTTTCTCTATTATTTTGCATTTTGTTACCATCATGATAAGAATCTTTGCTCTTCAGAAAAATTAGGCTAGCAACGATAGAGATGGAAGTCATTATGACGCAAACATACCAGGAAAAAAACCCCAACCTTTTTAAAAACCTTTTGTCATTTGTTTCATGTAGCTCAAAGATGCAATTTAGCAGGAGAGGTTTCTTGGGCTGCCTGACTTGTGTATATGAATTTGAAATGCCTTACAAAAGCAGTTTAGGAACAAATGGGACATCAAAGCATAAAATAAAGAAAAACCTTCAATGAATACAATGAAGTTATCCTTATGATGAGATGCTGCAAGACTTGGAGAGTTCAGTATATATGAATTCAACCAACTCTTAAGGAGAAAAACCTGCAGTAAGGCACAGGAGAACTGATCATAAGAAAGGGAGGAAGCCAAAACAATCCCTAGTCCAGAATGGAATTGTTAGGAAATGAAAATTGCAATGGGAAGACAAACTGTCTTTAAATGGAAAAAAATTACATTCAAAGAAATGCTGATAGAGAAGTAAATGTCTTTTCATATACTGCATAACATACAACATACAATATAGTTAAGAAAATACCTAATTATTCCATAGGTATGGTCAGTATCAATGATACTTATCGTTTGTGGTGTTACCAGCACTACTAGATTAGCAAAATAGCATATTCTATCAATTTTTAGAAGACTAAGGTTTTAATTTTTTTTATTTTTACTTTTTTCAAAGTAGAAATTTGAAACATTCACGAACTGAGAACATCAGCAAACATACAGCAAAGACTTTTTAAAAGGGTCTTCAAGAACATTACAAGTACAAGTTACAAAAACCAGGAACTGGTATTTATATTTAGGTTGTCAACAGGTAAAGACATTTCTACCCTCTGACAGTTTTTTAGCAGAAGTTTTAATGCAATTCCAAATCCAGAAAAGTTTTCATCACATAAATCGCACTCATATTTAGTGTATTTGTAGAGCTTCAGCAGAGATCCTAACAACTGAGTGGAGAATGCAGTGCTCTCAGCCTCGGGAATAGACCCCTTAAGACTTGAACTGATGCCCCTGCAAGTGAGGTTGGAACTTTTACTGCTGTCACATCTCTCAAAAGATGTTCACAGTTGCCAGGTAGTTGGGCAACACCTTACAAAGCCTTTCACAAAAATGTAAGTCATGGTAATTTCATTCCAACATAGGCTTTAAGCTACCTGACATTAACCTTCTATTTTCAGATTTTTGCAGGCAGTGACATACTCACATTGCTGCAGTTTACAGTTGAAGCTGGAGAAGGTGACTTTCTCAAGAGATGTGATGGACTTAACTCCTCAGATGGTGAAGAATGTAACCTAAAATTGCATATGTTTAGTTGATTTATCAAGTGACATCATCAACTGAAAAATAGCCTATTGCAGAACTCAACAGACCTCCCCAGTGATGAAGCACAAGTCAGCTAATCTGAGACAATGTTATCTTAAATTCTCCTGAAGATTCTAAATCTCCTGCTCCAGGTTTTGATAACACAAAGAGATCAATAAAGGCCAATGGTCATAATCACTTGAGCACACTTTTATTTTTTCTCTTGAATCACCAGCACTGACAGACCAAAGAGTAACAGGTTTCAGAATCACGCACAGAGACAAATAGGTACATTTCAAATACATCTAGCATACAGACAACATAAGCAGGTTCTGCTAAATGACAGAGGGGAAACAACACATCCTTCTAATGTTCCCTCTACTATTATTTCGTTATACCTGTCTCTCCATATTTTCAAAAAATTCCAACTAAAAATAAAGACCACTTTTTGTTAGCAGAATTCTTTGAGATACTGCTCAGCCTCCCTCACCGAATGCGCCAGATATAAAACTAACAATGAAAGTGTCATACCATGGCCCTTTGAACTTTGCTCCCATCTCTCCTTGCTCTTCCTAACTGCCAAAGGACAAGGCTATAGAAAAATTGGGGTACTCTGGATGCTTCTGTTTCTGCCACTTCATCAGATCTGACATGTGCTAAGGCATTGGAGGAAAGATAGAGAATGGACGAATAAACCAAAAAGCCTATCAAGAGCTGTTTGTGGTGAATATTTGTTAGTTCCCTACATTCCAATTTCCTATGTGCCATTTGATAAGCAGTACTGACATCTCTAAAAGCTAGGAGAGAAACTCCAGATTGAATAGACTGTTTTAACTGCATTGCTGTAACTGAACTGATCACTCATCAGATGCCAATGCAATTCAAATATGGCTGTAAATAGAGCTGCAGGCACAGTCCCGGAGTTTTTAAGAAAACTTGATGCCTGATGCACAGCTTGAGAACCATCAGTATCTTATTGGTATTAAAAATGCAGAGAGCAGATTCAGGTAATAAATGCACTCAGCCTACTGGATTAGGTTTCTAGTCACAAAGGTATTTGATGAAAAACAGCTGTGTTAGCTGCTGTTGATCACTCTTTTGTCTAATTCTTATTTCCTCAGCGTGTGCAAAATGATAACTTGATTTCATACAAATGAGAAACGAAGAAATAGCATGAAGTTCTGCTCTTCGGCAGGAAAGAAACACAGCACTGTTTTCAGCAACAACACTGGAAAAGTGAACTACATCTGGGTGCAAGCAACTACATCCAGACATCTCCAGAAACAGTCAGTTCTTACAGACCGCTTGTGGTTCTTAAAAACACAAATACTAGAACATTCAAGGCATAGCTTTGAAGAACACTTTCCCAGGAATGCATTCGTTCTTCCATCATTCAGCAAATTTAGTGTTCATCTACTTCAACTTGCTTCCGTAAGCTGATGACACGCACATGCTCACACAGATAAGCATTTTCAGCAAAGTCAGGTCATCTCAATCAAGAACATCACATTGAGATGACTGAAGCATCTAGAACAAGAGTCAAATTAAGCTCTTGGGTCATGCCTGGGATATTAACAGTCAGAGATGAGAACTTCTGACAACTTCTTCAGTCTTCAGAAAGGTACTGATAAATTAATTTTATTATTAATAAGTGACTCTCCTTCTGTCTAGGTGGTACTGATGAGAGGACATTAACAATGGCATTTCCAAAATGTAACACCCCATCTTTGCTGCTGCTGGTATCAGTCCTTTTTTTGTTGCTAGTCTTTTTCTTCCTCTTTGCTGGAGAATTCCAGCAACCTGCCTACATGCCTTGTGGTGGACTTCATTTTTGTTGTTGTTAAGTAGCAATTTTTTTCATCACAATTGAAATATTCAGTCTTTTCTTCCTTGCATTGAAAATGAATGTTTCCCTGTACAATTCGACTATTCTAGTAAAAGGATGTGGTTTCATAGTTGGAATGCCATTCCAGAATAATGGAAACAGATTAAGAAACATCTACCACGGTCACTCATCACACTCTTCAGCTTGGACCACGGTTTTTACTGTTTCAGAAAATTAAATACTTTTTTCTGATAAAGAGACAGCTGAAAAGATGATGGTAATCCTCGACTTCAGCATGGATTTATGAAGGGGAAATCACACTTAACCAACCTGACAGCCTCCTACGAGGAGGTGACTAGCACAGTGGATGAGAAGATGTCATTGGATGTCGTTAATGTTGACTTCAGTAAAGCTTTTCACACTTTCTCTTAACAACCTCATAGGCAAGCTGATGCTTACTTTTGAAACAGCAGAAACTGACTAAGTGATGGCATACTGATGTACCTATAGACTGGAGGACAAGAGGCAGTGCAGCCCTGCTGAAAGAGACCTGGGGCGTTTGGTTGATAGTAAGCTCAATGTTAGTCAAAAACATACCCTGACGGCCAAGTGGTATCCTGAAGTGCTTTAAGCTAACCAGTCAAAAGAAAGGATTGTCCCACTATACTCAGCATTGGTGTGGTCTCACCTGAAGTACTGTGTACTGATTCGGGCTCCACAATATAAGGATATAAAAATATTAGAATGTGTCCAAAGGAGGGCAACAAACATGGCGAAAAGACTAGAGGGCATGACTTCTGAGGAAAGGTGAGAATACTGGGTTTGTTCAGCTCAGAGAAGAATGAGAGGTGACCCCATTGCTGTCCACAACTTCCTTATAGTGGAGAGCAGAGAGGGAGGTGCTGATGTCTTTTCTCTGGTGTCCAGCAGTAGGATGCGGCGAATGGCTTAAAGCTGTATCAGGGAAGATATTAAGAAGATCATCTTCACTGAGAGGATGGTCAAGCACTGAAACAACCAGGGAAGTGGTCATGAACCCACACCTGTCAGTATTCAAGGACTGTTTGGACTTCACTCTTAAATATATAATTTAACTTTTAGGCTACCCCATGTAACGTCAAGCATTGGACTTGATCCTCATTGGTCCTTTCCAACTCAAGATATTCTAGGATAGAGACCTATTCCTTATACCATCACCACTGTTGCCAAAACTGGTGTACTTCTTCCTGGAAGATTTAGTACTACTACTCTTTCAGATTCAGTTGCAAAAGTGCCAGTGGAAAGAACTACGTGGGACATTGGAATGCACTGCTCTGCAGACAAAAAAAATCTTGGCATTCCTTTACCTGGTACTGGAATTATAAGATCTAAAGTCTGAGGGATAGCTTCATTACCCAAAACTAAGACTTAAATAACTTCTCCTGTGCTGATGACAGTACCGTTATCCTAAATCTGACCTTAACAAAAGCAGTTAGATCTGATGAAGCCTTAATTCCTGAAAGTTGTGAGTGAAACAGACTTTTTCTGTCCATGTGCATCTCAAAGTCATGAAATTAGGGGGCTCAGAGACTTCTTAAAATTATTTTTAGACAACAAATGATACAGTGCAAATAGATATAGAGTAATACGGCAAGTCAGGCACCACAAAAAAAATACTCTGGGTACACACCACAAAAAAATACTTAAGATATCTTCACATTAAAATTACGTTTCTCCCTTTCAAATTCCTTGCCTAAGCTGTGTACCTGCTAACACTAGTTAGTTTTAAAAGGGCAATTTGAGTCTTGTATGGATTCTCCTTTGGAATGATGCAGTGAGGTTTCTTTAAATCTATGGCTGGGTACGGGAGGGAATTGTGCTATCACTTTAGCCTGCATTCAGGATAATCAGGCAAAGGACAATATGAAACTATGAAAGTGCTCTGCTGGGGACTGTTTCAAGGAAAGTTCTCCTAGCTGAGCAGCGCTATCAGAAAAATATGAACATTATTCACAGACAACTGATTTTCCATTCCCAAATGATTTATCTACCCATTTCAATGTAATGTGAAGCAGCTGCACCACAGTTATTAGCACTTTTGAAGTCACAATAATACTTTCATTAACAAAGGAAGCTGCATGCCCAGAACAAAACTATTTATTGACATCAGTGATGTTTTCTGACATGTATGAGACTAACACTGGATTATAATCAATCAGTATCTCATACAGCCACTGCTCAATCTAAAAATATTTATACACATAACACAATAAAAATGAAACTTGAACAACCCTCACATACTCCCATATACCTCTTCTCTATCTTTACTTAAAAGCCTTATGTATGATGTTAAGCATTTATTACCTTTGCAATTCTAATATTTCATTTGCAATTTCAGTTCCTATACTTCCAGCACCAAGAACTGTTCCAGAGGACATTCCAGGTACACTTACTAAAGACTGTTTTACAGCATCTACAGTTAAAACAAAACAAAACAAAAAGAAAGCCTTAAGTCTGTAGCAGTTTCATTACAGAGCAAGGACAATCATGCAAGGATTCATTTTAAAGCAGTTTTTGTTGTATATCTCTTATTTTCAGAAATTAAATTCCTTAAAACATTGACTCATGGGAGAGGGAGTTGTCTCATTTGCAATATGAAGATAAGTGAATAATGTATTTGTGAAAACTGCTGCTCTCCAGTAGTGAAATTAGCTTTAATCATTACCACCTCCAGTCTCTTACAGACAATGCAAAACACATGAAACAGAAAACCCATTGAATTTTTCACAAACTGAAAGCAGCTATTAAAAGGAACAATTTCAAAAGCAAAAATAAAAAGCCTTATATAAAAAAGATAAAAACCTTATATAAAATAAGATAAATACATGGAAATCAGAATCCATGCATAGCAGAAAAATATTAACAAAATATATATCAATATCAGCATCGCCCTCTATTCTATAGGCAAACTCAGATAGTACAATTGCATTTCTTCAGAAAACAAGGCAAAATATGAACAGAGGCTGTGACAGAGATATAATATCCTATCTTATATTACAGGATATTGATATTATAGTAGCTATAGTAGAAGCTGCTAGAAGGAGAAGATATGATATAGGCTTTTCTAATCAGAGCTATGTGAATGATATGAATTAGGATGCTCTAACTAGAAATTTTCACCAGAATTAGCTTTAAAAACAATTAGTATTTCCTTGCACACAACCAAAAATAAAAAAGATTCCATGCACCTATGATAACTGTAAGAAGTGACACTTGCCTTCTGCAGGCTGGGAACCGTAGAGGACCTCATCTTCAGCTGACTCGTTATGACCTCTAAGATTTAAATAAATTAAATCATTTTAAAGACCCCAAATCAGCAAGTTTTTCACAGGGAAATCCCAGCATATTTATGTTTGGTTTCAACCAGATTTTACACAGAGAAAAAACTAACATCCTTGAACTAGTAACATGTTTCTATGTTCAATCCTTTGCACTGTTTCTGAAGCATTGGGTGAAATATTACTTTCAGTTATTCTCCAAATAAAGAAAGGCCAATATAGTTGTCTGTGTGCCACGACAAGAGAACAAGAACACTATATTTACTACCAGGAGGGAGACCAGCTAACCAGAAAAAACTGCTACAAGGACAAGCCTTTCACCAGCAGCCTCTGCCTACCTTCCTTCCTCTGGACAGCTGCAGATGCCCAGAGCTGAAGGGCAGGCAAGAGTGGCCTTTGGCTGTTGGATAGCATAGACTGCCTTAACAGCTGTTCTCTGTCTTCTTGAAGGAAAAGGACATGGCCAAAACAGACATGTTGACTTAAGACATGAACCAGCTACATAATGGGTAAAAGGCCCCTTTGACAACTTTGTCCCCCTCTCAAAAACCCAGTCATTGGCAAAGATCCTCAGTATCACTGGAACAATCAACCCAATTTATAGCTCATTTGCAAGCCACAGAAAATGAAAAAGAATTAAAAAGAGGAATTAAATACAGACTTTACTGTCTCACAGGCTCCTCCCTTGCAATCAATTTGGAGACGATCTTTTTGTCCTGCCTTGCATTTCTACAGTCTATCAGTTATGCTTTTCCACATTCTCACATGCAGTAGGTAGGGTAGCATTTAAAATTAGGTCAACTGACATGCAGTCTTGTAAAACTCAGAGGGAAAAGCAGAACTAACTTCACATTTCCATTTATTCATATCTACTTTTCTTAAAAGATCCTTCATTTCTGCCTTTAAAGGAATTTTTTCACCTCTTTCAATTTATTTTTTTTTTCTACTGGGAAATAGCAGAGTTTTCAGAGTCAAATCCATGACTTAAGCTGGAAATAAAAATAACTGGTAAAGGCAAAAAAATGTTCTTCCAGGTTACTCAACCACTTTTTGTGCAGTGCTGATATTTTCTAGTCTTGTTCTGCTTCTTAAACAGGTTGCTTCCTGTTAATGCTAACCGTAATTAAGACAGAAAGATAACATGGGGAGGTCATATGAATTACTTACAATACCACAGTGTTGTTTGATACAATGTATTCCAGTTCTTTGGTCCACGGATTCATGAAACTAAACCACTGACTCTTTAAAGTAACAAAAGTCCCATCTTTTGCTCTAAATTTGTAGGAATTTGTAAATACTTTCTCTTTATTCTGCAACACTAAATAAGAAAGGAAAGTTGTAATCACCATATTTATTCTTGGAAAGATAAAGTTTAATAACAATAAAAATCTGTTTCATAGTATCATAAAACCAAAATGGTTTTGACGGCCAGTAACACAAATTAAATGCCAGAACTGACAGGACTGGACCCCTACTAAAACAAAACTATAGTTTCAGCAATGTTATTAATCTTAAGTTAAAGCCCAAGTAGTACGCTTCTGCAAACCGCTAGTAGGAAGCCTCCTGAGTTCGTGAACTTTCATAAACAGTGTCTTTAATTATATGATTAGCCCACTTGCTTTTCAGGATTCCTTCCTCATTCTTTTAAAGAACTGAAGCAGAGGGCTGAAAGAAGCATTAACATTATTCCCTTGCAATTAAAGCACCGCACCAAGATTCAAGGCAACAGAAGTTTCTCTGCTTTTATTACAAGCTTTATGAAGGCATGCCTTAACACAGATGTGGAAAAGGACAATGCTAAGATTGTTTAGTTTTCTTAATTCTCAGCTTCTGATATTTTGATTTGTAATGTTTTCACACAGCAGCTAAACGTAGTTGTAGGTAGTCTGGGAAGACCAATTATTTTATACCTTCTTTATGTTTTTCAGCTAGATGATTGTGATCATCTTGATGGCAGTACTCGTAACATGAAGTTCCTAGAAGCTCTTGTGGCAGATACCCTAAAATTGCTGTTGCACTGTTAGAAATAAAAACATGAACTACAGCAGATTCAAACAACTGCAAAGCTGTTTTCTTCAGCATCAGATAAAGCAGAAAATTAATATGTAAAGAAACAGATGCTTGTATTCATGTTTGGGAAAAAGATACAGCATTAGTATAGCTCTAAAACAACAGGAAATATTATTTGCTGCAAATTATCCATTTGCAAAGAATGGCAATTTAAAGACAAAATAACAGTGTTTAAACATGCAAACCACAAGTCCACAGAAAACACTTTTGATCATTAGGTCTTCCCATTAGACAATCACTGGTCATGTAGAAGGAGTCATTAAAAAAACCCAAACAACCAGTAGTTGAATTTTGCTCTGCCACTTTAAGGAATAGGCTTAAACTGTCACTTTTAGATGGCAGACAAGATGACTGAAAGCAATAAAGAGCTTCCAGTGACAAAAATGACTCAGTCTCTACATCAAATAAAAGTCTGCTATAGGAAGTTCAGCAAATAGGAACTTCACTTTCACTTCTAATGAAATAATGTGGTACCTCATTTAGATAGAATGTATTTGTTCCAAATAGTAAGATTTAAAGAAGTATAATTTTTGGTGAAGAGTTTATTGCTTAAGTCATATACATCACTATGAAGCTCTAACTTGAGATTTTTTCTTTATGAATAAGTACATGAGTGCATTTGACGACATTTTACTCTTGCTACCTCACCTTTTCCTATAGGACAATACACTTTTATACATTACATTTTTGTTTGACAAAAAAACGAATTGCAACTACTCATAGATTCAAAAAGAATTGCACCTAAAAACTCTATCCTATCTGAGAAATCACAGTTCTGATCTAAAGGATGAGAAAATTTAATTGCTAGTGCCATTGTAATTTTCTCTTCATTAAAGAACAAAACGCTTACCGCTGATCTACATAAACAAATTTTCCATCCATGGCAAACCGTGTAACAAATTCTGTTGCTTTGACTTTTATCTCTCCACTCTTCTGTGGAACAATATAAGGGTGTAACCTCCCAATTGCAACAAGACAGTTAAAGTTACTACTGTCCTTTTCCACATCAGTTTCCTCTTCTACTCCCACCTGATTAGGAGGCCAGTTCTTCATATACCCAGTGCAATGAATGGTACAGTATTTTCTGTGATCTAATGAAAAGCAATGAAATAAGAAGCAGTTACGGTTCAAAAAGTAAAGTGAATTACCTTCTTTTATTCTGTTCACTGTGAGACCACAGCAACTACATCTTATCTACAACAACTGTACAAAATTATAGACATTTTTACAGACTATTTTTTAATTAATTTTGTACAACTAAATTTTGGCTTAACTCGAGAGAGCACTTCTAACCCTATGTAAGATTTAGGAAGATAAGTTATAGGTGTTGGCAGTTCAAACACAGTCTCACAGAAATAAAAGTAAACCAATAGTCTGGTAACCCACAGATCACTTTCTCCTTATATGGTTGCATATGTATTGTAAATTAAAATAAACTAGAGAGGCCCTCTGAAGCTTCCAAATCAATTCACCTTTTGTGAACATGATGACCTTAACATACTGCAATTGCTAAAAGAATCGGTCAAGAGAGCAACCCAAAACAACCCAGCTTGTTTTCTATTTATCTCAGGCTTCTGAAATCCTCAATTCTCTGGGAACACAAATATTTTATAAATCTTAAATTACAGCTTACACTGTCATTCATCCCTATGGCTGGGAGACTCTCTGCTGCCTATATAACATACAAACACCCCCATACACATCAAGGCATACAGATCACATTATGCACCCTGAACTATCTTTTTTGAACTATCTTCCAAAGAATTGCCAAAGAATTCTTTATACCTCCATTCTGAACAAATTATGCTTTACACAGATTCAATTGCCTATCAACTATGCAAAATGAAAAAATGAATTATCTACTATGACTTTGTCACAATTTTTCAGGCTGCCAAAGCGCCTTCTCTGAATACTGCTTTCCTAAAAAACATTTATAAAAGTTAAATTCTTATCTCACACCAAGTTAGGTGGCACACCAAGAGAGACTGAATTCTATTTACTTACAATTACAGACCTATTTTAACATTTACTATTGTACAGCATATCTCAACAGGTTACATTGAAAAACAAAAGTAGGAGGATTTATTCAGGGTCAAATAATTTCAGCACGCCTTTGCAAAAATCAATACTAAAGTATTAAACAGAAGCTGAAAATCACATTTTAAAAAGGTCCATTCACTGAAAACTTTACAAGAGTCAACTGCTGTACAGGCATACCAAAATATGAAGTAGATTTAAATTATTGCAAAAAAAATGGAATTACACTGATAAATTAACTTTTAATAATAAAAGAAAAAAAGTCATAGTTTTAAGTACACAACACAAAAAGTAAATTAAAAAAAAGTTGGTTTACTTGCTTTTTTCCTTCAAAACAGTAGATTTTGCAGGCCTTATTCACACAGATATCTTCAAGACACACGTTATTTAGTTTCCTCCTTCTGATCTGCTCCAGTGCTTTCAAAAATCTCCCTGAGACTTCTAAAATTTGACTACAACAAACCACGCACTCTTAAACAGCCACTGTAACTCAGGTTCCTCCCTCCTTCTTTTCCAGGAGTAAATAGGGAGGAGAAAGAATACAATTAAACTGTTTTTCAAAACGTGTCTCTAGTATGTATCTACACTTCTTTACAGCTACTTTTAGTGATAACTACAAGGGTCACACTACTGACTCAGAACTTGAACATACCGAATTTCAAGACAGAAAGCCCCCGCCTTATCTACAGTTTGAATACCTTTCTTATTTGGGTTGGGCAAGCATTCCTTTTCTTCTTTGACTGTGGTCCTACTACATTTTATGCGACAGAAGAAGGAACGTCGAGCACCAGAATTCAGTCGAACTGGTCCAGCTTGAAAATCTGTGTGTACTTGCAAGCCAGCTTACAAAAGTTCAGTAAAACAGTTAAAAAAACCCAAACAAACAAAATCAAACAACAAAACTTCAGAATACAAGGCCTTTTTTTCATTTCAGCTTCCAGTACATTCTCCTGTTTACCTGTCTAAATTTGTCCTTACAATTAAAAATGAGAAAAGTCTAACTTAAATAGGGCACAGAAAATGTGACTGTCACAAAGACTCAAAAACTAGAAAGAACTATGATACTATTTTTAAATCCTCAATATTTTGAATGGTATTTTAATAAATATGCTTTATAAACTTTCAACTTCTATTTGGTACAAGGAAGAACTGCAAAGATGCTGATAAAAGCCAGCTATTAAATAGTTATTAGCTGCACAATATATAATGCTTTTCATAATAGAAATAACTGCAAACAAAATAAGATTTGGTTAAATTAGGATTGACACTTAGCATTTTCAGAGAAGACAGTGATTCTTGATATTGAAGTATTTTATCCCATGTTCGACTACATCAGGTCTTTTGTATTGACAAGACCTATCAAATACAAGAAAAAAAAGTAGCATGCCTGGTAGGAAGAACATCAGACCACATCTTGCTAAATGTTTAACAATGCAGGTTTCAGTAATTCTTATTATCTAAAAATAATTCTTTTCTGGGCTAGCTTTGAAACTGTTAACGCACTCTAAGCAGCAGATAAACAGTCAAATGCGCTTGGTTCATAGAAATTATACCTCACATTTGTACATCTATGCATATACAAACACATGAATATATCCTGTATAATAACTAGATTTATTAACATGCCTTTTTAAAAAAATCTGAGCACTTTCAAATATGACTTACTTTTCCCATCTACGAGCTTCTCCCTAGGAGTGACATCCGAAGAAGAAAGCTGCTCCTTTACTTTTGCAACATCTTTTGGATGCAAGTAATCAAACAAACTTTGTCCAATTAAACTGGCCTGTTTAAAACAAAACAAAAACCAAAACCAAAACCACCCCCCAAAAAAGGAGATATAAGAACCACATTGTTTTAGAACATGACCCTACACATACTACTTTTCTCAGAAAAACAACTTCCTACAACCATTAGAAGTCAAAACGCACAGTTACTCTAACCATCAATATTTTGATCCTCATTTAATTTGCCATTAATATTTTTAATATACAACTTTTATAAAAGCAGGGTAGTAAAGGCAATTTTTTACTTCCCCTTTGAAAAATAGCAGATTTTAGCAGACATTAAAAAGGTTCTGTAAAATCAAATGTTAAATCAAATGGTTTATTTACACACATAATACCATTTCTGTTAACAAGCAGTATGCTAGATTTGAATTGCAACTAACTTTGGATCCACACTATTTGCTATGTGATCACTGCATACATAAAAAGGGTAGCACTTTTCCAATAAGCCAGAGTCAAAAATCAGTTTAATGAAAAGCAGGATAAATGTACAGCCTCTTTCACTTGCCTAGTCCCCATCTAACCCAATTACAAAGGGAAAATGCTGAAAAGGGCAATGACCATAAACTAAAACACCAGAAGTGTTAGCTCAACATGAGGAAGAACTTCTTTATGCTGAGGGTGGCAGAGCATTGAACAGGCTGCCCAGGGGGCTGTGGAGTCTCCCCTCTCTGGAGACATTCAAAACCCTCCTGGACACGGTCCTGTGTAACCTGCTCTTGGTGGCCCTGCCTGGGCAGGGGGTTGGACTGGATGGTCTCCAGAGGTCACTTCCAATCCTAATGATCCTGCGATTCTGTGCGCCACTGAAAAAGGCTAATAGCAGCCTTGTCAAAACATACAGGGTGACATTCATTGCCTACAATGACTCACGAATAAGCTAAGGAATTAATGCATTAAGTAAGTCATGTTCTCTGAACCTCTTTGGCTGGAATAGCAAAGATCTCATGGGTCTCAAAGTAGGCATGTCTGATGTTAGAAACTCCAAAAGGTATTTTTTAGTCCTTCAGTAAATTCAGTGCAGAAGTTTGATAAAAAATAAAAAGATATCTCCTTTATGCTTGTTCCCATGATTCATTTTACTTTAATTTTAAAAGATATAGTTTTGGTGGTTTGGATTTGTTTGTTTTAAATAAAACATTTTTAAAAATCTATAAAACATACCTAATAGAGTCCAGATTGGTTACTCTTCTACTTATGAAGAAAATGGAACATACCACAAAGGGTTTCAAAGTTATAGAAGTAGTCAGATGGAAGCACTAACTATTCTAGCCTCTGTTTTCAAAACAGAAGTCATAAATATATGAACAAGTTATTATGCCTCGATTATTTGTTGTTATTGTCCATGATGTTCAATGTCAACTACTGTAAGGTGCTTACATTTTTCCTATTTCTCTTATTTTACAGGCTAAGATAACTCACAAGATCTTGGTTTCCTTCAAGAGTATCTACATGGATAGTTATTGTGGATGAGGTGTTATGTAGCACATCTGAGCATAAAGGCATTACCAAGGAAAGCTTTAATTAACTTCCACTACTGCAATTTTCCTTAGCCTAAAAAAACCAATCCAAATCACTTCACCATTTAAAACAAAATCTCTTGGAGATATAAATGAGGACATCTTCAAATTATCCCTTCCTCTCAGACTAGCAATTTTCTTAAGGATGATTCATTGACATCTAGTACTATTACTCAGGTCAGGAATATTGAGTAACAGCAGTTGCAAATATTTGTTTCAGATATTCACACTCTGAAGGAGGTTAAATGAAAGAAATTCCAAGGAATTATATACACAGACTGTTTATAGCAATACAATAAAATGTAAAAGTTTAAATATTCCTAAGAAAATGCAAGGCAAAAGCAAACCGAGAAGCTCAGTTATAACCACCTGATCATAATTCAGTATTTTGCAAACGGATTCTGAGACAAACAGAATTTTTCCTCTGTTGCACCCAACCACAAATAGGAATCCATCTGCTGCCTGAAAATACAAGGATACCATAATTTAAAATATACATTTTTAAAATACAATGAATATTGATGACTACAAGGAAGCACACTTTTAAACCTGATTTAATTAGCTAAGTTACAAATCACACTAAAGAGCAACTAAGGTTACAAGGACAAAATCAGACCTTCAGCTACAGACAGCTAAAGCTTCTTAAACACAGCCCTGGGAAAAGAGGTGGCCAGCAGCAAAACAGCTTAACTTAGGAGTCATCTTACAGATCTTGGCAAAGCCTGCTATTGCAGCAAAAGGAAAAAGAGAATAGCTGCAAATATGAAAGAGTAAAGGGGTGTTGCTATAAGACAAAGTGCAAAAACAAGAAAGATTTTCTTTAGGGTATTACTTCTGCATCTTTTCCAAGATTTAAAAAATTAAAATTAAGGAGAGCAAACAACTGAAACTATATTTATGTGTCATTAAAAGCATTCTCTATACTTGCATGCAGACTTCAATAGCAACATAAAAAATAGTATGTATTAAATATGCAGATTGCATACAAATTTATTATCCCTTCAGGGGCTGCTGTCTGCCATGCTCACAAATCATCTTTACCATTTTATGAAAAAGCCTGTACAGTGTACAGAGTTTATGAACTTAACAAGTACATCAAAGCACTTGCCTGAAGAAAAAGATGGGAAAACACTCTCCAACTAAAAACCCAATGGCAAGCTTTAATAAGGACATTATTTTGCTGAAAGATACCTTCCACTTACCCTAAGGATTAACTGTCGAAGCTCATCATCCTTTAGAAATGAAGGTTTATACCTGACTTCTGTATAGGAGCTAGTGGAACCTGGAAAGTAGATTATTTGTAGACATAATGTCAAAAGTTACACTTTAAATTTACTTTAACAGAGTTATACTTGGTTAGTATTTTAGAAATTTTTTGCAATAAAACATCTTAATTAAAAAAATTCCAAAAATACAAATAAACTCCATAAACACATGCTAGTTACGAATAAGGGCACATCATCAGTTTTTTCTTGCCCTTTACTTGGCATAAACCAAGGAAACTTCTGTTCAGATATCTTTAATGCACTGCTAAATAAAGGTATTATGAGAACTGAATTTTCTACAAACATTTCATAGGCCTATTTCAGAATCTTTAACATTTTCTTAATCTGAGTAATTCCAGTGTTTTCAATTGACTTCTGTCATGAATACTGCTTCATTAGGACTATATGTTCAACAATCAAGAAAACACTTTGTTGAAGTTAAATCAAAAGTGTCACTAAATGTAGCGAGACTGACTCACTACATTTACTGTTCTAGCACCCATGGCAAGTAATGGAAAATAACTTTTAGCCATTGAAAGCATTTCCACAACTACTTTTATGTATTTTTTGAGGTAAATAGCAGTTGAACTTTCCAGCAAATTTCAGCATTCACCATAATTTCACATAGTATCCTGTACTTTCTTAAAGCATTTCTTTTGAAGATATGCGTAGCAACTGTTCTGGATGGAGTCCAGTTTTCATGTCCTATTGTTGAAATACAAATGTTTTGAGCTGAAGATTTCCTGCAGATGATTGCTTATACTGCAAGTGCAATTACTGCCCTGCTAATTTGTCACAATATTTATGCAAAATATTCCTCCTGCTTGGGCCAATGGAACTCCAGAAAATACTTCCAACCTAAATTATTCTATGATTCTGTCCGGGGTTCAGCAGAAGCAGTAATTTTTCTTCTACTTAGTAGCTGGTGCAGTGCTGTGTTTTTGACTTTCAGCCTGGGAACAGCACTGATAACACCAATGTTTCCAGTTGCTGCTCAGTAATGTTTACTCTGACCAAGGACTTTCTGAGTCTCAAGTTCTGCCACGTAGGAGGGGAAGCCGGGAGGAAGCAGAGACAGGACACCTGACCCAAACTAACCAAAGAGGTACTCCATACCACATCATGTCATGCCCAGTATATAAACTGGGGGCAGTTACCTGGAAGGGATAGATCACTGCTCGCTTGGGCTGGGTATTGGTCGGCAGGTGGTGAGAGGTTGTATTATCTTCCTTTGTTGTTTCCCTTATCATTATTATTATTGGTGGTAGCAGCAGTGGTTTGTGTTATACCTTAGTTACTGGACTGTTCTTATCTCAACCCATAGGAGTTACATTCTTTCGATTCTCCTCCTCATCCCTCCAGGAGCAGGGGGGGAGGAAAGGGGGATAGTGAGAGAGTGGTCACGTGGTTCTGAGTTACGGCTGGTCTCAAACCACGACAGTTCCTATTACTGTCAAGTTAGTAGGATAATTTGTTTCCTGCACTCCTTTGACTTAAGTCTAATGGGGCTCTTATTAGATATGCTTATTCATAACCGATTTTTTTGCAATGCAGACAGTCTTCGATCTTTGCTTGCAGTTGACCAAATTATTATGCTGAAACAGTGCTGCCAAAAACCTGAAATATTGTGTGCTGCTGGTAGATTATGCAATATGCAACTTGTATTTGGATATTCCAGCACTAAACCATCCACTGAGATCCATGATTACTTTAAAGTTGCTAGCTGACTGAGAATACAAATCTTTTATACCTTTTTTTCTTGGTACTCTGTTGTAGTTTAACCCTAGCTGACAACTAAGCCCCTTTCAGTCGCTCGCTCACTTCCCCAGCCTCAGTGGCATGGGGAGGAGAATCAGAGAGAAATAAAATAAAAGGTAAAACTTGTGGGTAGAGATAAAAACAGTTTAATAATTGAAATAAAGTAAAATATAACAACAACAGTAAGAAGAATAATAAAAGGAAATAGAAGAGAAAGAGAGAAATAGAGCATAAGAGAGACAAGTGCTGCACAATACAATTGCTCACCACCCACTGACCAATACCCAGCGATTGGTGCCTTCCAGGTAACACCCGTCAGTTTATATACTGCGCATGACATGCTGTGGTAAGGAATACTGCTTTGGTTAGTTTAAGTCAGGTGTCTTGTCTCTGCTCCCTCCCAGCTTCTTGTGCCACTGAGAGGCATGACAGCCTGAAAAGTCCTTGATCAGAGCAAGTGCTACTTAGCAACAACTAAAAACATCGGTGTGTTATCAGCATTGTTCTCAACCTACATCCAAAACCCCAGCACTGTACCAGCTACTATGAAGAAAATTAACTCTATCCTAGCTGAAATCAGGACATAACTCTCTAACATTTCATGGTGTTTTAAGACTTTAATGGAAACAAAGTATAATCAAAGTCATCAATATTCTATTTGAATATTGTCTTGCAACATTCCTTTTGACTACTATTCTTGCAGGGAAAAAAAGAGTTTTTAAGATGACTATACCCAAACATAATTTTTTCTTTAGTTTTACACAACTGTTTTCGGCTTTATGAAGTTACACTGTAAAAGACTTGAGTTCTCTGTGCTCTATACTGGTGCAACTACTTCCATTATTTTCTTTAGGTAAGCATTCACATAGCTTCCCATCGTTGAGGAGACTTTTTTCCTAACCTCACACTGGACAAACAACTCATCAGAAGTATATTTAATGACTTGGCCTTCTACTTAAACCCTTCCCAAGATTCAGTTATTTGTGGGTTTTGTTTTGTTTGTTGGTGGGCTTTTTCTTGTCAACGTTTTTTTCCATGATGTTCTAAATTTTGAAGTCAACAGATAAACATGAAATTCCAATACAAAATGTTGATGCAATTACAAATATGTGAATAACAGAAAAGCATGCAAACTATTTGCTTCTGTATTAGCAGGATAGCTGTTGGCATCTGTACACCACCACAAGTATTCCTGCTACAGAAGGTATGATGTGAAGTGGAGACATCATAGAACACACATTTATTTTGGGAGTTGGAAAATAATGAAAGACAGACTTGCTTGATCACTATAATTTTAAAAAAGAATCAAGGAGTAATTTGACTGCAAGGCGTACCCCTACAGACAGAAGATATCAGACACCAAAGGGTGACTTTTTTCCTGCTATACTAAGCTAAATGAAGAAATGAAGTTCTGGAAGCTACAAACATAAATTTAAATGAAGAACAGACTCAGAACTGAATTGAGCAAGGAAACACAAAATAAATGATCTTTGATTTATTTAACATCAAAGATACACATTATGACTCCTGATAGAACAAGGACTTTCAGAATTAGTTTCCTAAAACCCACCTTTTAAAGATTTTAAGTGTTGCACAGCCATCCGTAACACTGTAAGCTTGTCCAGCTTTCGTGTCACTGGATTGCACTGAGGTATCATAGCAGATAATTCCTCTATCAAATTATTCATTTTGTCTCTTCTTCGTTTCTCTGTTTGACTGTGAGCCTCTCTGAGAAGAAAATTATTTTAGAAAAGATGTAGAACACATTGTTTTCCCGATAATCTTACTCAACTAAATTTTGGGAATGGAATGTATCACAAGAAGTACTACTGCACTGAAACAGCTTTTCATACAGTACTTGTATTCGACAATTGGATTCACTTTAACAAAGCAGAAATGGTCACAATAATGTTGGGAAATACTGAGGGGAAAAAAGTATCTCAAGCAACAACTTGATTATCTGTGGCAGGAACAAGAGGCTATGAAGGCTTACAAAAGCTAAAACTCTTGCATTGACATCAGTCATCCCTGACACCTTACTGTGTACCAGAGAACTTTTGATGTCACCAGTAATCACTGGAAGACATTTCTGCTCCCTGATCCTGTATCTACCTGGCTGTCCTGTGTAACCAGGATGGGGTATGCATACTGATACTTTTTTTTTTTTTTAAGAATGCTTTCAGCACTTGCTAAAGCATCACTGAACTCTGTTCAGCCTTTTCACCAGAGCTATTTCAGGAAGTTTTCCCCTGCATTCATCGGATAAGGTGGGTAGAAAGGGTTTCAGCCTGTTTGCACACCTTGTGTCTCAGGTTTCATCTCCTGATAAGCTTCTGTCCAAGAACTCAACCACAGAAAGAGAGCATCTCTTCCTGGACAGTTTTCATCACAAAACCCCTTCTAAGGCACATGACAGTACACATAACAACTATATTTATACCTCAGGCCATTTTTTCATTAATTCTTCCTAGTGGAGTATCTTAGCTTTTCTAGCTGGTCTCTTTCCCTTTACCATTCTCCAGCAGATCAAGAAAAGCTTACTTCATTCTATTTCCACCTTACCCAGAATACAAGCTAGCTACTCTATTAAAACAAAGATTATTTTCCCTTCTGATTGAGACCAGGAACAGTGAGAGTTAACCAAACTGAGGGACAACTGAAACTCCTCCTTTTAGGCATATTATAATAGAAGGTATTAAAGGTAATAGCGTTAACTACACCTGGCCTGTTGAGAAAAAAGAGAGTACAGTTTTAAAGACCTCGCTGTCTATTATTTTTATTATTTCTCCTAAAAATAAATCCCTTCTCCACACAAATAACTCTGGTCATTATCCAAGCAATTAGCTTTTCTCTCTCCAAGGACTCTTAAAAAAACTAATTTTATCAGCCTTCTCTTTCATTCCTCAGTTACAAAGGGGAAGGAGGAAAAACAAGGTTCCTAGTAAGCTTGAGAAGAGAAACACTGGGAGAAGATAACTGTTAAGCAAACCACCAAAGAATCTTCTGTTTATTTTTTCCCTTCAACTCATGAAGCAAAACTTAAAGATGGGAATTAACAATACAGAATGCAAGTTATTGAAGCAATGTACAAAACAATCTTGTCTAGCAATCTGGGATGCTACATAAAGAGAATTAATTTTGGACTTACACAAAAAAAACCTCTAAACGTATTTTGGAACATTTTCATTCCTTCCATTTTATGTAAATTACTGGAACACTTCACAGTTATTAGCTAGCCTTCTTTATAAATAATGCTTTTGACAGAAGACTGGATTATGTATTTCTGCCTTGACATCTCTGTTCACATGACAAATTAAAGACACTATTTTTAAAACAACTTTATAAAACAGGTCTAGTTTTATTAAGTGGCTTCTCTATAATCTAAAATATTTGGATGATTCATGACTGCATTCAGTCACACATCATTTCAAATCTTACAAGTGCTTCATGTGAATTTCAATTTGGATGCAGGTAAGATGTGAACTCAAAATGCAATGGCAAACTTTGAATAATTTCCTATTCAAAAACTTGTTCCAGAACAAGAATTCTTTGTCATGCTTTAGGTGAATTCATTTTCAAGTGGGATAAATTTTAAATACCTCCAAGTGTAGACAAATCTAGAAAAAATGATTTTCAAATGCATACAGACTGCGTATCAGCTCCACACTTTATACAGAACTTCAGTGTTCTGCATTTAAACCTCACTGTGAAAGTTTTAACCTCAGGTTTTTGCTAAACCATCTGACAGATTCTGCAATACATTAAAATTAGTAGAAAACAAAATCCTGAAGGAGGCTCTAAAAATTACTATACAATTGGGAGGTGGGGGGAGGAAAAGTTTACTGTTAAGTTTTCGATAGTTTTAAAGAATGTTACCCACAAACTGATATTTTAGTCAGTTGAATACTAGAATTTACTAGCAAAATGTACTTTTATTGTAAATTAGTACCTGAAATCTTTTATTTTAACATGTTCTTCATCTTCACTCCTAGAGAAAACAAAATACAGTTTCATATTGCATATTTAATACTAGGCACTTCTTTCCTCCCACAAATTTGAGAAAATACAGAAAATGCTACAAGTTTACAATGGCTCTAACACAAGTGAATCCACAAGAATTCCTAAGCCAAAAATGATCTAGCAAGTGAAGCATAAAGAGACCAAAGCATAACTTCCAATATTCCATTCAGCTATGCGAAGATATTATGGGTATATTTCATAATTATGGGGCTATTTCTACCACGGAAAAAAATTAATGGAACATTCAAATAACTTAAGTCCAGGCTTGATTTTATTTGTTAATATACATTTTACAAAAGAGAGTATCTAGTCATGTTTTTATTTCCAAAATCTTGTAATATTTTTTGTAAATTAATAATATTAATAAAAATAATTAATAAAAATAATATTTATTGTAAAGTGATGAGAAAAGTAACCCCAGCCTACACTGGCTCTAAAATACACTTTAATTGCTTATGGTTGGAAAAAGTTAAAATTAAGTATTTTCATATAACCAACAGCAATGACTGGAAAGTCTGTAATAAAACTGTAAGTGAAAGACAATCATAGTGCTCATATCATGAAAAACACTTGGCAACAGGAAAATATAAAGGATGATTCAAACAAAGGCAATAATCTTTCTTCTTCCCCAAGATCACTGTAGTATTCACCACCATAGAATCATAGAATAGTTGGGGTTGGAAAGGATCTTAAGATCATCTAGTTCCAACCTTTCTGCCATGGGCAGGGGCACATCACACTAAACCACGTCACCCACGGCTATGTCCAACTTGGCCTTGAACACTGCCAGGATGGAGCATTCACATCTTCCCTGGGCAACCCATTCCAGTGCCTCACCACCCTTACAGTAAAGGATTTCTTCCTCATATCCAATCTAAACTTCCCCTGTTTAAGTTTGAACCCGTTACCCCTTGTCCTATCACTACAGTCCCTAATGAATTGTCCATCCCCAGCACCCCTATAGCCCCCCTTCAGATACTGGAAGGCTGCTATGAGGTCTCCACACAGCCTTCTCTTCTCCAGGCTGAACAGCCCCAACTTCCTCAGCCTATCTTCATATGGGAGGTGCGCCAGTCCCCTCATCATCCTCGTGGCCCTCCTCCAGACTTGTTTCAAGAAGTCCAAAGAAGGGCCATCTATTAAGAATTCTTAGGTTAGAAAATTTCCATCTATTAAGAATTTCAGAACATGACCTAAGTTACCTTGTCAATTCAGTATGTGTGATTTGGTACTTGCAGGGAGGCAGTTTCCATACAAATACTGGGTGTTCTTTCTTTAAAAGACAAACTGATATAAATGTTTTTAATCTTTCTACAGCAGTTCTTCAGCTATTTTTAATTCAGCAGTGGAAACACTTCATACAGTACTCAATTCCATTCTAGAGGAGAGACCTGCTAACCTATGTCCATTTTGGAAGAGGCATTTGTTGTACCAGCAAGATACATAAGGAGACAGGCCAATCAGTCAGCAGCTGTTTCCTATGAGGAATGGAAGTAGGACAGTTGGAGATTACAACTTCAGGAAAGACCCCAAAAGCTGCTTCCACCTGTAACTAAGCACTGACCCTGGTGAGGATCCAGCAACCAGAGACAACACCGACTCCAGCTCATCACCCTGAGATTTCACTGAACCCAGGAATCTTCTGGACAGTCTGATAAACCCAAACTTGGAAGCAAGTTGGGCTCAGAAGATGCTAACATTTCTTTTCAGTGAAACTGTTAGTAATAACTAATTTTCTTCTTTCATTTTAAAAGAAACTTTTACCAGAAATGTGCATGTATTATGAACCCAAACAGAAGTTATATTGTCTGACCATAAGAGAAGAGGTAAGGGGAAACCAGACTAACTGCAGTGCAGCATGTGGCCTATTAACTGTATCTCCCTTCTCCCACAGGAGCTCCACTTGGAGAAGAAAATAGAACAAACCTGCTGCTCTACCTTGCATATTGTGTGCAACTCTGGGCCCCGTAATTTAAGAAGGATGTGAAGGTCCTTGAATGAGGCCAGAGGAGGATAACAAAGCCAGTGAAAGGGCTGGAAGGAATGTCCTACAAGAGCAGCAAAGGACTCCAGGTTTGTCTAATTTTGAGAAAAGGAGGCTGACAGGTGACCTCATTGCTCTCCACAGCTTCCTGAGGAGAGGATGTGAAGAGGGAGGTGCTGAGCTCTTCTCCCTGTATCCAGTGATAGGAATGTGGGAATGGTTCAAAGATGTGGCAGAAGAGGTTTAGACTGGACATTAAGAAGCATTTCTTTACTGAGAGGGTGGTCAAACACTAGAACAGCCTTCTGAGAGAGCTGGTTGGTGCCCCAAGCCTGTTGGTGTTTCAAAGGCATTTGGCAATGCCCTTAACAACATACTTCAACTTCTGATCAGCCCTGAAGTGGTCAGGCAGTTGGACTATATGATCGCTGTATGTCCCTTTCCAACTGAAATATTTTATTTCATAATAAAGCACACTGTACAGCTACATATAAACCAATACATTTTCTAAGTAAGGTATAAAGGTATAGAAAAATTAATCACAACAAAGCAATCATGTAATTAGTAACTATCCTATAACATATATATACAAAGGGTTTACTTATGCTGCACCGCCAATCTTAACTCTGGTTTGTCACCTTGTAGCATCGTAGCATTATTTAACACAGTTGTGGTAGTTCTATTTTAAAACGCATGTGACAAGGTTAAAACAAAAAAAGAAAAAGGCGTTTACATGCACCAATCCTAGAGGAGTACAAGACCCTCCCTCCACCTCCCTAGTCTTATTTAGCTGTTGCTTTTCATTCATTCCCATTCTTACCTTAACTTCAATGCTAAGAAGTCTGGTAAAGTAATAAGCAAGTCAGAGTGTCTCCTTGGAAAGAAATATTAGAAAACCTAAACATTGCACAGACCTATCCACCCTGTTAATTGGCTGAATGTTTATCACCCTGTGCCGTACAAAGACCTGCTCTTAGACAAAACATTCCTTAATATAATTCCACATAGCTCATCTAGCCAAACAAGGCATGTTTTTAGCACTAAACCCAGAAACGGAATAATTTATAAAACATACCTTTTCTGAAGATCATCATCAACTTCAACTGTATCTCTGCAGAAACAGGTAATTATGTTAAGCAAAACATAGTTGAAGCACAAAAACATGACTTGATGTACCCAATGAAAAAAGTCACAGAAAAATTTCATTGGAAATTCCACTTAATCAGTTATTTTTAGCCAGAAAATTAGTTTTTAGAAACTAATCACTAGTTCTGATAAAATAACACTTTTTCGATTACTATTTCAACTTGAACTTGACTTTTTTTTTCTATGACAGAAGTTTCATGAAATCAGAAAGATATCCAAACTTCAGGGAAACACTATTGAGGAACCAGCACTTTTACTGAACAGGTAAATAAAAACCAAGAATGGCAACAGGTTTTTTTTTCCGAAACTAATGTATTTCTGGAGTTTTTAGTGATCTGTAAGATACAGTCAAATCTCCAAGTTGACAATTGATACGTGTCAACATCCATAGTATGGCTACATTCTGTAGATCAATGGACTGTACATAAAAGAAGCAGTGATTAAAAAGAATTGCTTTAAAAATCACAAATACATGTAGATTTCCTACTTTCCCCCTTTTTAAAATGTAGATTTTCCACACAACCTTGGAGACGCTTGTAGTGTATTAGATCTACAGATGACTTGTGTCCCTTACTTCTGACTGATTAATATAGCTTTGATTGTATCACTTTTAAAAGATATTTTTCTATGTAAATGCTTATTTGGTTAACTGTAATCTATTTTGCAGTTAAAACAGGATAAAGCAGCCGAAACTATCATTTCACTAGTCAAGTATGACCCACTTAAAAAGACTGAGCACTACTGTAAGACAGTTCTCTTTTTTAGGTCACAGGACTATTTGGGCATGAAATAAATGGCTGCCCTGGTCACTGAAGAAGCAGTTCTGATTCTGCAGTTCCAGATCAAAGAGCTTACTTAGTAATCGTGTTTCACACTTTAAGGAAATATTCTAGTGGGAGACTTCAAGAAACTTAGTAACAATTTGCTGAAAAAAGAACTTGCCTTTAGTAGCAGGCAAATAAGGAAAAAAAAAAAGGAGAGAAAAACATAGTTGGGATTGAAATTTCTGCATTAGAGACACACTACCTGGACACTTCAAGCCAGGAAATTGCATTATAGAATCCTACATGTATCCCTTAGATTTAGGGATTATTTTTGCTATTTTTAATAAATCATGACAGTCAGAGAATGTGTTTGGAAGAAATTGTAATAAATAATGGTAATAAACAAAGGAAAGAGGATTCGACATGTTGTGTAAGTAACAGACGAATGTCTCAAGTTTATGTTGAGACACATGCAGAATCAATTTACTTACTGGTTATCAGAATCACTTCCTTTGCGCTTCCTTGGAATCTCCGCCACAGAAGCATTGAAAGAAGTGGTAGTAACAGGCTTAGTTACTGGATTCATGAGGCTGGGGACTCCAGAAGCAATGCATGAGTTTCCATCTATTGAGAAGTTATCTGTGAATGAGTAAAAAAAAAAAAAAAAAAGCTCAATGTCCAGTTAAAGCTGTATTACCATGCATGCATGGATTTTCATTTGGGGAAAAAAAAAACCCAACAGTCCATGAGCAGCTTTTATGCCTCTCACAAAAAAAAAGCCCACAAAGGTTGCACTGGTATCACAGTAAGTACAGAAAAAAGTATACTGTCTTCCCACAGTCCTGTAATGATCTCATCAACCCAATCAACACACCAATGCAATATAAAATACACCTACTCTCCTCCTCATGCCATCTTGGCAGACTACACTTAAATCCCCCAGTACCTCAAACATCTTGCTGCAAAATTACAAGATGTGGCATTAGCAGATCAAAATACTGCAACTAAAAGTAAATTAAATTTAGAGAGTGAACTGTGGTTTTTAAACAAGCTGGATATCTGAAAAATGAAAGTTTGCCATAACAATGTTTCTGACAAAATCTGTAATTACACACAGTATCAGTCAAGTAAGTAAGAAGAGCCTTCAAAGCTTGACAAGTTCTACCTCAAAGTTCCCTTCAGAATTCCCCTCTCAAGGAAAACTGTTTTGTTTCTGGGAGGGACAGTAGTCACAAGCAAAAACAATCCTAGCGACCTACTGAGAAAGAAGAGTCTCAAGAAACCTAAGCAGTACTACACTTTTTCCCTCCATCACTGCAAAGCTATCACAAAGAATCACCCAGCTGATGTCTAGGTAAAGGATCAGAATTAATTCTGTTTCAGCAAATGTAGGCACTCCTTTAGGTTTCATGTGCTAGTGAGGCAAGAATCCTATGTCATACATCTAAAAACAATAAAGCATTAACTCCATGAAGGAACAGAAGAGGGACTGAAAGCGGTTATTTAAGGATGTGGGCATCTCCTACTTTTAGCAGGAGGCAAAACCCAAGAAGAGTGCTTCGAAAATCTAGCAGGAAGAAAATCTGGATATTTTATTGGGAGGTTTTTTTTTTTAAGCATTTTAGCTGTCTGTAAATAATGGGTGATACACAGTGTATGTTTTTTTCCTCTTAGGTGTAAGCGCATCTTACACTGGAAATATTTTCTAGGTTCTCATTTTCAGTTGGAATATGACTCTGGAGAGTTAAATGAAAATAGGCTAATACTTGAACAGCTTGCCTGGTCTTCCACTAATCCTCTCTCTACCAAGTCAGACTACACAGAGTTAGCCTCTGTTTTATTTTAGAAAGCTCTTTAACTCATTAAGTCATGCGGAAAGTTTCATAAAGAGAGGTGGAAACTCAAAGAATCAATAAATATTTGACAAATAAGTAACAGCCTTTGGTCATCTGCAACAAAAAGAAAGTTTGGTTACTTCAAATACACGACATATTCAAGTCAGGGATATTACAAATATATCACATCACAAATACTACAAGGGCGCAAATGGCAGATGCATGAAATATTTTTATGATTACTCAGCACTTCATAATAGTCTCATTTTATATTTATACTATAAATCCATGCAATTACCAAACAAACACCGCACTACCCCCCAAAAAAAAAAACCCAAATCCCAAAGGAACTCTTGATT
Organism: Ara ararauna; assembly: GCA_028858755.1. Classification (NCBI taxonomy): domain Eukaryota; kingdom Metazoa; phylum Chordata; class Aves; order Psittaciformes; family Psittacidae; genus Ara; species Ara ararauna. Next base: position 107,867,403 of record CM054376.1, on the reverse strand, counting down.
TATAATGAGTAGTTTTAATTCACTTGGGTCATAGCAGCCTATAATCACTAGATTAAGTTACCGAAGTATAATCATATTTCCTGAATATTCGTGAAGGAGTACTAGCTAAACAGAAACTTGCATGTATCAAAGACAAGAACGCCTTCAGCACAACAGATCCTTTAGTCCTGGAACAAAGCAGGACAGAACAGACCCACTGACCTAAATACTCCTTAGCACACAGATGGCCAGCCTGCTTTCTAAACCACTTCCCTTTAAAGGAACAACATGAAAGGCACCATTTAGAGATTTTCCAACTTATCCTTCATATTATCAAAATAATTACTGCTTTTTGACTCACACCCAAGCAACAAATTCTGAATACTGCGCTTTTCTACATTTCCTAATAATTCTCTTAACTAAAATACGAAACTGTTTAGATTATCATCAATGATGAGCTGTTATAAGCTTCTGCCCAAGAACGTTTATGTGATAAATTGAATCCGATCACTGTGACAAACTAAATGCCATGTTAAATGCCATCTAACTAAATGCTGGTAAGATAGCTCGTTGTTCTTAGACAAAATATAAGGTTAAGAATCTGTATTGATCCCTGACATGTACAGCAGGTAGCATATATTCTTTATATATATTCTTTAAGATTCTCAATTTAAACTCCAAACAAGTAGAGAAATAAATTTAAAGCTTCAGAACTATCAAACATAGTAGAAGAGTATTTATTTGGAATTTAACAAACAAGAGTAAATCTTTTTAATACCTACTACTCATTGAACAAGAAACAGAAACAGTTCATAAAGCTAAGTCAGCTTCAAGAAGTCAGTAAGACCTCTTTAAATTAATCTCTTACGGCTCTATAATAGCTATCATTATGATACGAGGTGATTTCAAGGTGCTTACCCTCTCCCTGAAGAGTGTCTTAACCTCGTGCAGTCTATAATGGAAGATTTATTTACTTGTCCTGTTACACCACTTTGGGAGAGCCGCATAAAGGATTTAAAAATCTTTGGGCTTGCAAAGAGAATGGGCTTGGATGCACCCCAATAACCAGGGTGTGCCCCTACGATGGGAAAAAGCTGGATTCTTATCTTCATTTGCATTCCTGGCTGACTTTCTTATAGTATCAATTTCTGCCAACATTTTCATACCATTAACATTGAAACTAAATATGCCTAAGAACATATGAAGCAAAACTAAATGTTTTCCAATTTCGCAGCAGTCTTGCTTCGTGAAAAATATCATCCAGGAAGACCGTTCATTATTACAAGTTTATTTTCCTGGAAAACCCAAACCAGTAAATTTTTAAACAACCAGAAATAGTTTAATTCAACTAGAGATATTTTGTTTTATCACTCCGAAGACTATTAGTTACACCAGTCTGCTTTGCAAATCAAATAAAATTCCAACTGAGAAATGACAAAAAAAAACCCCAAACTGTTCATTTCAAAGTTTTGCTAATGCCCTAGCACTGAACTGCAATTATTTGAATTGTAATAGTAAGATTTGAATTATAATGGTAAGTGAATAGTTCTTCAAATACATATGTCTATTTATGATGTTTGGCTCTCAGTATGAAGCATATATGCTTATCTATATTAAAATTTAGAATTTTAAAAGCATAATATGCACATCAGGACAAATCTCTGAAAAAAAGCAAAGACCAACCAAACATTACAAATGCGCCATATGAAAAACAGCTCATCCCCAGTAAGTGTATCAGAAACAAACCTCTAGTATTTCAACACTTAACTTTATTGTATTTCATAATCAGGTAAACAAAGTATTTAAGGAATGGTTATCAACATATACAGTTACCACACAAATACCATACAAGACCATACCCTACTGAATACTGTGTATTCAGCAGGGTATGGTCTTGTATGGTTTTCTACCAGAAAAACACAACAAACCCACAGTCCCCAAGGGTGTTGGCGAGGAAGTGAACAACTGCAAATGAGCTGCATGAAACTACTGTTCAGGTTGGGTTATGAAGTAAAGACATACAAAATCAACTGTATTCCTATGTTCAGCATAAGTCGCATGCAATGCGTTAAGAAACAAGGTTTGGGAGACTCTACGTTTTTCCAGTTACTGACAATAATATTTTCTAAACGCATGCCACATTCCTGAGCTCTTTTCTCCACCAACAGCTTTAAGGTTTTCAGTTCCTAAACAAACATGATCTGTTAGAAAAGGCTTATGGCCAAACTCCACCAGCCATAAAAGGTGAGATTCATCTGAACAAATAAAGATGTCCACATCTGAACGAGGCATTCTAGTCCCTCTTGGAGGGAAGAACACATTTCTAGGGTGATTCATCTCTACCTAAAATAGACTCCTACAGTTGGCTAGATGAAATACAACATTTCTAGGGTGATTCATCTCAACCTAAAATAGATTCCTACAGTTGGTTAGATGAAATGCAGTCCAAGAGTGTTCAGTAATTATACAAAGACCAAAGTAACTAACTCAGACTTGGATTTCTACTCTGTGGACATTTAAAGATAAACGAGATGAATCCCACCAAAGGTGGCTATTGAACTATCATGCAATCCTTAAAATATACCAGCCACAGACAGCACCTGTTTGTGTCACATGTAACCAGTTTAAGCCCAAGACAGTATTTAAAATGATTGCCTAAATTATGCTGTACAACCTCATGACCCATTCACCCCGCTATGAAAGGTTAACTTTTTTGGCTAGTTTACTCCTCATAGGCTTTCCTAAAATACTACTTTAGACTCATCAAAAGGATCATCATAAAAGAGATGCACTCAAAAAATCTGCAGAAAAATACAAGCCATGTAAGTATTAACAAATTTAATAAAAAGGCTGTCAGTCAGCCCCATTTAGCCAGTTTATAAAAAGAACATCTAAATCCATCTATCAGGATCTTACAGTAAAGTAAGCTTGAAATAAAATGTCAATGAATAAGTGCATTTATGAAACTTATGGGCGGCGCTCTTCATAGTCTGTGAAAAATGTACACATCAGACAAGGAGAAATGTCGCATCTCTGCAGCTGCTTAAGTTAACAATGTGGTAACACTGGCACAACCTTTCTAAGAATAAGAAGGCACTTTTAATCCAGCTTCCTATTTTGAAACACTTTCTGGCAGAAGGAAAGTAGAAGAAAGAAACTGCTTTGAATTGAAATTTTTAAGACCACAGATGCTACAGACTATTAAATGTGCATTTTCTAAATGCATATTCCTGGCATGCACAAAAAACTTTAGTTACAAATTCAAGCTTTGAGAAGTTTAAAGAAGTCAAAACTATGTTAGAAGTGACTGTAGTAAAAGCGGCACATAAGGGTTCTTTAGTGTCACTAGATGAGTTACTAAAATTGCAATCTACTCACCCAAGCTCATGGGCTATGTCTACAGTAGTAAATACAATAGCATAACAGCAACAGGTCAGTAGAGAGAAGCAGCTGGTTCACAAGCTCCTGTTTCTAATTTGTAAGTAGTTCAGGGAGCTTACACTAAATCACATTTAGTCTGGTTCACTGGGCCAAAAATCCTTACCATGCATGTGTTGGAAAGCTGTCTGAGAACAAACCACTGGTTCAGTCCCTTATGTTTGGAGTTGGAGTTTGTTTGGTATGTCCCTGGAGTGGCCCTAACCTTGCTACAAAAAGATTCTAGTTTAGTTTCTTCTGAAAGGAGTCCAGTTCATTTATACCAAAATTGCTGTTCAAACCAAACCAATGAGCAGGAAGTGGGGAGGATGGGATTCAGTTCAAACCAGTGTTATTGCTCTGAATCAAAATGCTTATGTGCACACAGCCTCTGAGTACTTTTGATTTCAGCGTCTCAGTCTAAAATCCTTGGGAGCACACAGTCATACAAAGAAGCAGAGATATATGTATATGCACTCAAATCTAGGCAAAGAAGCAACCTACATTTTCTAAACTGAGGTACTACTCGAGATGCCAAGTTGGATTCTTACGTTTTGTCAAATAGACGTGGGTTTTTTTAAAGCAAAAGATGCCTCTGATTACCTAAGCAATTACAGAGTTATCTATCTATACATTCGGCACAGAAAGAGGATAGCTAGTGAGTCAGTTTCAAATAATTGTATGCCATGTAAATTGCTTTATTTTAATATGAAGGTGCTTTTTTTTCTTCTAAAATTACTTTAATGAATTCTTACAGCAGATTTTCATCAGAGAATGGGAAAACTGTACTTATATGCTACATACATACAGGACCGTAAGAGGAAGTTACAGGTGCTGTGATATGCATCTGTTTATAGCTCCTGCAGATCTGAGCACCTATAAAACAAAGAACTATATTTTCTAAATAGGGATGAGAGTTGTGTTAAACAGACTGATTTCAGAGCTTTAAAATAGGCCATGAAAAGCATCTTCAGACTAGTTATAGCAAATGGCATCCATATCATAGCCCAATTTTCTTATTGAAAGTATGGGCAACAATTTTCATTGGAGGTCTGAAAACAGTAGGAATGTACTGTCTAAAACGTTTGGGGTTCCTCCCCCCAGCCCCTTTATAAGCATGCATAATGCAGGAGCAAGATACAGAGATTTCAGTAATGAAGCCATCTTACCATTCTATACAGAGAATAAACTCTAACAGGTTAATTTAAGAACACTGGATTTGTTTTTAATATCGCAAAATGATGAAAGGAAAAATTACAATATCCCAAATTATAGACATTTATATCAAACATTAACATGGGCAACTTTCTACATCTATTTTTTACTTATTTTTACCACTCAGAAGAGTAGTCAAGAATCACAACCAATTAAACAACATATTTACTTAATAGATTTCAAACACCAAGTATTTGGCCAAACCTATTAGTGTATTAAAAAGATGACTGTAACCAGTTAACGAAAAGATACTACACAAGCCCTTGAAAGACTACCCTGCTTTCCCAGCCACTTTCAGGCTCAAACCAGGTCACTGACAGAAATCAAGAGTCTCATATATCCTAGCTCATTACTGGAAAAAACCCCAAACACCCCACCTCTCTCTAATCATACACAGATAAAGGAATGGAGGGTAGCTGTTTTCTTATAACCTTTTGATTTATATTATTGCAAAATGCTGATTCCCATCAAGTCAGCTGCAGAACTTCAATGGTTTTAGCTGGCTCCGGAGTTCAGAACAACAATCCACTTCCCACAATCACCCACCAGATTATTTCTTCTTACAATGAATTTGATTCTTTGCTGATGTGATCTGTCCAATTTATAGTTTGCTTTTTATAATGTGAAGTATACCAACGAGTACACTCAAGTGAAAAACCCCTGTTTAAGCAGCTAACCCTAGTGTGCACCTATTCCACAAAAATTAAGATACTTCTATCTTAAAACAAAACCAGAAAAAAAATCCTGTCTCTTCAAGATCCGTTAGAACAGGTATAAACATGGGTAACAAAAGAAACCAGGGAGGAGGGTTTCTTTCACAATAAAACATTAAAACCTATGGTTCGTTGCTTTCCCAAACAAATTTGCAAATAGAAATGTCTGCATATTTGGAGTTTTCCTTATTTTATTTCCTTTCCTCACAATATGTGGATGATATAGAAACAATAAATCCTTATTCTAAGCACAATTTAACAGATTGTAAAAACTCTATCTAAAAAGCCACCTTGTTTTCAAACACTAAATTACTTGCTACAAAATCATACCAGTTATTTACACAATCAAGCAGCAGAGGCAGAATAATGCCAATCATTCTAAACAACCAGGATGCCCATATACATTAAACCACATACAACCCAACAGGCGTTTAGGAAACAACAACTATTAAAAACCTGTAAGAACTGGTGCTAATGAACAGAACAATGGTGCTAATGAACAGAGCAATGATGATTTGGGAGAGGTTTGCCCACTTGTTTCTCAAAACGCCGTGCAAAACACTTGTTTGTCCTAGGGGAAGCAACATACTCCTTTCGAAGCAGGAGGTGCACGAACAGCTGCCGGTGGTTTACAACTAGCCTTGCTTTAGTAGCAGAAACTCATGATTAAGAACAAGGAAGAAACATCAAACCCTGGTCACCATACAAGCGTGGGCATGCACACACACACACAGTCAAAATTATGATACCTAAATTACTACATTATGCTATCTAGCGTAACAGGAACACATAAACCAGGCAAATACATATCAGCAACGGCAAACCACACACTAAGTTACAAAAGCCATGACATTTTTAGTCCACACCACACCAGTGTGGTGACACATCTGTAACAACCAGAAGCACAGAGTGAACATTATACTCGGGAATTCGATGTGAGTACACAACATAACACCTGGCAACATCCACCCCGGTACCTTTACTGAACTTCACCGGGAGAAAGGAGTTTGCAGCGTCCAGGTTATACTTTGAGCCAGCCGGCGTGCAGGTAACAGCGTGAATTAAAACAAAAACCACCACAAACCCTCACCACCACAGAGCGATACTGGAAACCTGGCTAGACCGACGTGCCCCCACAGCAAAGCTCTACCCCCCTGCCCTGCACGCCGGGCACCCACAGCCACGGAGGGCTCGCTTGTGCCACATCACGAAGGCAGAGAGACAAGCAGGCACACCCCACCCCACTGCATACCGTACGCGCCCACGGCCGCCCCACACACAGCGAAACAGCCGCTACAGCGGGGCAGGGGCCACCTAGTGACCGCCAGCACCCCCCCCACCTTCAGGGCCCCGCCGCTCCTCCTCGGCCCCCTCGGCGCTTCCCGCTCCTGCCTTGGCCATGGCGGGCGGCCCGTGCCACCGCTCCACAGCGCCCCCGGCCCCGGCGGCATGCAGGAGGTAAGCTGAGGTGAGCAGCAGCAGCCGGCCCGGGGGAGGGCTCACCGGCGCCCCTCCAGCTCCCCCCCGCCTCGGCGCCGCCTCAGCGCCGCCTCAGCAGCGCCGCCATCTTCTCGCGGCATTTCGTGGCTTCCCGCGGAGCCGGGCCGCGAGTGGGCGGTGTTCCGCCGTTCCCTGAGGAGCGGGGCTGGGAGGGAGGTGGGGTGCGGACTGAGAGCCGCGGAGCAGTTGCGGCGGTCGGACAGGTTGCGCGGTACCGCGCCTCACCAGCCCTGGTGAATGCATGGCGGAGGTGGCCCCGTTCCGTCCGGGTGATATTGTAGAGCCAGGGTAGGCGTGAGCCACTTTGGTCTTTGCTGCCTGGGGAAAAACCTCGCAGCAGCCTTCCAGTACATGAAGAAGGCCTACAAGAAATCTGGAGAGGGACTTCTAAGAGCAAGTAGTGGTAGAACAAGGGGGAACGGCTTTAAACTAGAATATGCTGGATTTAGAGTAGATTTGAGGAAGAAGCTCTGCGCTATGAGAGTGGTGAGGCACTGGCCAGGTTGTTCAGAGAAGCCGTGGCTTGCCTCATCCCCGGCAGTGTCCAAGGCCAGCTTGGACCAGGCTTTGAGCAACGTGGTCTACTGGAAGGTGTCCCTGCCCATGGCAGGAGGTTGGAACTGGATGATCTTTAAGGTCCATTCCAGCCCAAACCATTCTGTGATTCAATGAAAATACCAAAATTGCTTTGTGCCTGTGTACCTGATCATTTTCAGGGTACTGTATGGAGGACACCTTGTCTGAGGAAGAACTGGGATCATGGAATAATTTTGATTGAGAAAGGCCTCTGTGGGTTTCCTGGTCCAGTGTGTGGTCAGAGCAGGACAGAAAAGTCACACCTATCAGTAAAAAGCACAAAAATTGGGTTAACTTCTACTAGTATATTAAACTGTGTTAGCAGACCTAGATTACACTAGATGCACAGGCTGTAGCTATATTTTTTGCTACTACCAGGAGTACGCTTTTGAAGTGAATCTGCCCGTCACCCTCACTGTGCTTGGGTTCACATCATGGAATAGTCTCGGTGTGTATGAAGTGTATCGTTTTGAGCAAAGACCTGAAGATGCACTTGCAAGAGCATAACATGCTCCAGCTCTGAACGGACGTTCATTCCAGCAGACACCCCTAGAGCTAGTGTGAAATGAAACCTCTATAACACGGTGTGGGCGTCAGGACCTCAGCAACGCCTGTTCCATTTGACAGAGCCTCTCTTACTGTCCTGCCCTGCTTGTTAATGTTTGATACAGACTGTGCTCGCTCAGTCCCAGTTGTAGGTGTGGTAGAACAGGCTATTGCCTGGACCCATACATCGCTGCCCGTGCCATCTTCATGGGTGCCTATGTGCCTGCTTCTAGCTGGTGAACTCAGGTATGAGTGAATTTTACATGTATAGTGCAGCTGGTATCACTTACCAGTAAGCCTGGATCTAGATTATTGGTGATGTGTGTAAAGGAAGCTACTTCTGAAGGTGTACTGTTTAGTGGGCTTTCAGAGCATCTGTTATTAGTAGTCCTTTGGAAATAACAAAGGTAGGTGTATGTATTTTAACATTCTTTAATATCTAAGGTGTTAAAATTTAGGCGAGCTGCTGATACATGCAGCCCTGAACTCCATTTTTGCCATCTTTTATATTCTGCGAAGCTCCCAACACAGTTTACGTTTGACTTGGAAGCACCCTGTCTATGTGGAAGTGGGCAGGTCAATATCTTGCCTATCATTATGCCCAAGGATTACACATGGCATGTGGAAGCACCGAATGGGTAAACAGCTCTAATGGAATATGCTTACCTGGGCAGGGAATTGTGGGTTCCAGCTGGGGATATTCCTGAACAAATGAACTATGACAGTTTCAGTGCCCATTTTTTCGTAAGGCGCTTTGCAAGGTGCCCTTGCAAACTCAACTTTTCATCTCAGAATTTTAGCTTCTGTGTGATCACACAGTTACTATTGCAGTGATACATATATTCCACCAGGCTGGGTTCAGCTGGTCTTACAGAATTTGTATTGGACAAAAGCTATTACAAACCACTTCTGCCTTAAGTGAAATAAAAACCAGTAGGATGAGCGAAAAACCAGGAGCTAGGGTTGCTGTCTTTGAGAAAATCATCATCATTAATACACATTTGTTTTATTCATGTACTACAACTGATACGGGAAAATATTTCCAACAGTTTGTTCCTAGGAAGCTTAAACGTCATATTTGGCCCTGCCAAAATACTCTCTTTGCCCCAGTTTTAAAGCTAGAGGAGTTCCCTCCTCCAGGTTTGCATCACCAGTGGATACCCAAATGTGAAGGAGATTTCAGCAGAGTGAGTCAGCCACATTGACTATAAAACATGCTTGAGAGACTCAGTAACCACAGCAAGTTGAAGATGGCCATTGGTACAAAGCTCAATGAGGTAAAGATTTAAATAGTTCCAGAAAACTGCTTGAACAAACTTAATAGCTTAACAGCTATTAAATACAAAAGCCCTCCATATGAGGACATTCAATGAGGACATTTAAAATGCCTTTTCTTTTTCTTTTTAACTGACTTACTAGAAACAGAGCTAATGTACCTTATGCATATTTTATTGTATTTTAGTGCAGCAATAGAAGTACTTGTAATTCAATGCAGAATTCTTTGGCACTTTATGATATGTCTAGGTCAGAAAATCAGAGCCATCTCTTAGCAGTATTTCTGCCTGTCATGTTTCTTCTGTGCATTTCTCATGTGATCTCATGGTCAGTGTCACACCTCCTTAGCACTTACAGAGTTCTTGTAAACATAATGTGCTCCAAATCATTAACAGAGATTCTAGACATCATTTATTGTAATTGTTTCTTATTCAAAGGTGATGACTTGTCTCTATGGAACATCTCATACATCTCTTATATGACAGTAACTGGTCTTTATAACACATAGTTAGCCTCGAGTCTTGGCAGTGTAGGATCCCAGTTTACGTAAGGCACTGATTTTGAGTAGGCCACACTTGATATTTTTGCCCCATTTTTAGGTGAGCACTTTCTCTTGAGGAGCCTTTAGCTATAAAATACAGAACAGAATGCTTTATGTAAGCCTCTTTTTTCCAAACAACTTATACAACAACTTACTAAAGGGGTAAAAATAACAATCAAACCTCAGAACAATTAAATAATAGCCTGAGATTAAGCAGTTAAAGAAAGGTCTCTGTATTATTACTCCTTTTTCTTTTTAGTAGATGATTAATGACATCCAAAGCATAGCATGTCTTAGCTGTTACACAGGACATGAAGGGCGTGCAGTCAGCATTTCTCTCAGATACCATCTTGAAGAGGATGCAGATTGCTTTGTGTATTTGTTGGGGCCAGGCTAGCTCCATGCATGCCACACTTAAAGAGACCTATTTCATAAGCTGAAAGTGACTGGACAAAAGCAATCTCCTCCTCTGAGGGAGCACTGAGAGTCACTCTGTAATTAGAGTGACCTGTATTGCTTCACTTTAAAAACATACTTGGGTGACTGCTTAGGGTGAGCTAACCAACTTTTTTCTATTGAAACTTTGTAGCAGTAAACCAAAGTTACTCAGCATACCTGTAAATAAAACCACAGATCTTTCACGGACTTCTCTTCAAGAACACAAGTGTTTGTGGTTTCCCCCCAGCCATGATATTACATGGCTCAAAGTAATGTAAAGAACAATGCCTGTGTGCTGAATCAAGTGTGTTTTTATAGAGGACATCTGAACCAGATAGCTAAGTTAGAAGAATAAATACAATACCCCCCCCCCCCAATCAATTTACTTTGAGGTTTCCTAACCATGTTAAAACAAGTCAAAAAGATTAGTGTTTACCAAAGTGCCTACTTTATTTTGGAGTCCTGGCAGGTGAGGTTTGTCCCCACAAAGTAATACACTTGCTTGTGAATTTCTTTCCTAAGAGTCTCTCAATTTGATGGTGCCACTTCTTGACTTAAAACCAAAATAGTACTCAGTTTTTAAATAGCCTTTTCATTCCTGGCTGAAACTGATATTTTCTGAATGTATGACAAGAGCCTAACGTCTGATGTGTCTGAAAAACAGTACTGCTGTGACAGAGTTCTACACAGGGATAAATAAAGCTGCTTAAGGGGACTGTTGAAATGAAAAGCAATGGAATTGTGCCCATGGTGTACAAATGGCCACCTCTAAGCTGAGTCCTACCTCTCTAGGCTCAGTAAGATCCCACTCAGTGCCTTTTCTGCTGTATGCGACCAAAAGAGAACAAAACCAGCTGTGAGGGCAGGGCATCTCCAAGACAAAACATCTTCTTTTGGGTTTGCATGCAACTAATCTGTGAACCTCCAAGCTGTAGTTTCTCACCCACCTTGCCTGCAAAGGTCCTGGCAGTACCTTACATGACTGTCTAAAAGCCTTCTCCTTGATTAAAGCAGACTGGTCAGATTTTCAAGTGTTGACAGCCTCATGTTAAACAGCTGGTATAGGAGCAATGTGAAGATACAGACATGTAAACCACGTGCAGTCTGTGCCACAGAGTTGAGGCAGACTTAACTGGAGAGGTAAACCCAACAACTGTGGCACAGAGCAGGCCCATAAGTATGTCTAATGTCACTCAGCAGAACTGTGCTCATTGAGTGCATTGCATTCATAGTTTACTACCTGAGAACTTCACAAATCAAGAGAAGTCATGCTGATCCCTCTGCTTCCTAGAATGTGCAAAATCCATGCCAGGGCCCAGTTATGTACTATGCTCTTTCAGAAAAAGGCATTAAAATAAATTGCACACTTTGCAAAGTTTCCTTGAGGCATTAGTGTCATTTTGTTTATAAAAAAATAGGTAATATTTTCTTCTTTAATAGCAGAGGTACTACGCAAGTTTGTCGCCATTGTAATGTGAAGCCACAAGGTGTCCTCTTCACGTACTGCCTTTCAACTGACTGAATTGCATAGATAGTAAAATCTCCTTGTCTTATTTGTAAAGGATGAGGAAGCAGCATCAGCAAACAGCTTGCTTTTGAGACCATCCTTGTTCACTGGTTTCTTCGGACTTTAGATAGGGATCTTCAGCTGACATTAGTGGGAGCTGGACAAGACCTTGAAGGCAGCCTGCTGGATTAAAAATCTTGAGCTGCGTGTCTGGTTTAACAATGATTTGCTCTGTCATGATCAAAAAGTCACTCAAGTTCTTATCTGACTCTTTGTTATTCTTAAATAGATACATTGAAGTCAGAAGTAGACTTTGTAGAGAAATGCAGTGTCCAAGAGCAGGACAGCTGTTGCAGTTTTTGAAGAAGTCCTAATGCTAGAGAGACATATCTTCACATCAGTGCTCCCATTTCGAGTCTCAAAGTTTTGTGGATGGCCCCGTGTGCACGGGCATGGCCAGGGGGATTGTCTTGGCACCTGCTTCCTGTTTGAGCTCCATTACCTTCATATTGGATTTAGATTAGACATTAGGAAGATTTAGGTAGATTTAGATTTAGGTAGATTTAGATTAAATCTTAGGAGGAAGTTCTTCCCTGTGAGGGTGGTGAGGCACTGCCACAGGGTGCCCAGAGAAGCTGTGGCTGCCCCATCCCTGGCAGTGTTCAAGGCCAGGTTGGATGGTACTTGGAGCAACCTGCTCTAGTGGAAGGTGTCCCTGCCCATGGCAAGGGGGTTGGAACTAGATGAGCTTTAAGGTCCCTTCCAACCCAAAACCTTCTGTGGTTCTATGATTCCAGCCTGAGCATCCACACTGACAGGCAGATTCTGCATATATCCCTGGAAGGAAACAAGGTGTTACATAGGCTTGGTGTGTATGCAACACTTCCTATCTGTACCTGCCATCTCTGATTCAAAACGTGGAGCAAAGGTTGTGGTTATGCTTTTACACAACAGCTTCAAGGTCACAGCACGTACTCAGCTGATGAGCTGCCCTCTTAACATCATCTTGTTTAGTGGGTAGGAAATGTAAGAGTCAAGGGCAAAGATTTTGTTTTTGGAGCAGGGAGGATGGGCAGAGACCCCTAGGGGGAAGGAACTGCTACTAATTGAAGGTGGACTGCACGGGGACAGCACTTATAGGGAGCATGTATTCCTAGAGGAGAGAGAAGCAGCAGCAGATGATGACTCACTAGAAATGGATTAAAGCAGCTGCCACAGAAACAAGATGTGGCATCAAGGGTCAGTTCAAATCAGAAACAAACTGCTTCTAGCAGAGCTCTGACTTGATTGGGAAATGAGAAACCTGGGTTAATTTCCCTGCTCAGTATCAAGAGGTTCAAGCCTACATGCCCCATTTCCCCAGAGAACAGTAACCTCCATGCTATCATGTAACCTGGAGAAAGAGGTGGTGGGAGTAGGAGGAGGTGAGATAAACTCTGCAAGTGTGAAGATTCATTTCCCCTCACACCGACTGCAGTGCTCCTGTGTGAAGAAGTGTACAAATCCCACTGCCATTACTATTGACAGAGAAGAAATTCAGTGTATTATACATATACACATTAACTTGCCCTTCAACTATCCTAACAGCTCATGTACCTGGTTTCTTTCAGGTGGCAGCTTCTTTGAGGCAGAATGGCATTCTGTGTGGCAGAGCCTGAACCCAGCTTGGCTGACATGCTACAGTCTACTTTTACTCACATTTAAAACCTGCTTTCATCTTTGAAATTCAGCTATGGAATAGGTATTTTACAACCTCTGTAATACTTAAAATTTTCATGCATGATAAATAAAATTACCTTAAAGGTTAAGACCTTCCTGAACTGCAGATATAAACTTGTCTGGCAGGCACTGGAAACCACTATTGTCGTCATCACTCCCAACAGCAAGAGACTGTTTTGAATACTCCTCCCTTCTCTTTCCATAGGAAGAGCCTCAGGAAAAATCTTTTATTGTCTAGAGCACAACTGTTTTGCTTATATGCAAGATACACTTTGTAAAAGAATGAAGAAATGAAATACAGTAGGTTTTATACAGCATGTTTTATAAATACTAGTATTTAAAAGTGGTTGACTTAAAAACAAGAAACATTTCTGCACATGCTGAAGGCATAACCTTTATATTTGCCATTAAAGTGCTGTATTTTTGAGGAATACTAAATTTGGTAATGCAAGGAGATAAAGAACTAAGCCTGCTTATCCTTATGATACATGGCTCTTGAGATATGATGTGGTTATTGAAAGAAATGTGTAATCCCATGGAATAAAACTTGATACAATTTTAACAGGATTTTACGTTTTCTGAGAGCGGCAATTCTCAAGTGGAAGAGCCTCCGGAAAGGCCAGTCACCAGCTGTGAGCTCTACTTTGCTTTCAGCTGCTCAACTCTCTAATATTTTTACATGACTATTTCACACCTGCGTCTGCTGCCGCTGCTCTAAACGCAGCAAGAAAGAAGAAACAGTAGGACAAAATCGTTTCTACAGCGAATCAGGCCTCCAACTGCCCATGGACGCCTTTCTTCAATAAATTATGGCCTACAGGGAAGAACGTTTCTTGTGAAAAGCAATACCCATTGTAGAAGTAACTTCACATGACTGCACTTGGTACAATTCCGTGATCTCTACTTTCTGATTGAGAGAGTAGCACCACTGGGGTTTTCACTGTCCACGTAATTCAGGATGAGATACACAATACAGCCCCTCAATGCCTGAGATGTCGCCCATTCTGGAAGATAAGCATTTCCAGTACATGGTGTGAAAGAATAAAACCAGCAACTGTACAAAAAGAATGCTACTTTTATTTTCAAACGCTGTAAAAAGCCTCATATAAATTTTTATAATGCTTCTATGTAACTTTCCCAACCACAACTAATGAAACAGTCTAGGAAAAATATAGCAGTTGCCATTTCGACTCCAAGAACGAGCTGCTGTAAGATATCAACATTAAAAGGACAAGGTACAGTATGTTACAATGCTTGTAATTGCTCATATTATTGAAAAAGTGAGGGCACTTCCTAAGCGTTAGAGTATAACTGGGCTAAACTGCAGTATTCCCTATTTGCTGCTGCACAGGAGGAAAATCACCTCTTTAGAAGGAGCCGACGCAACACCCTGTGTACTGCTTCTGCCCATTTTTCTTAGTGTGGAGAGCTTTCAGCAAGCCCCTTTGCACTTAGGTGAATTCACCCATGTCAGATGCTATTATTCCATACTGTATCCAACGGCTCAGGTGTTTGAACAATTGACCTATAAAAATAACACATAACTCTCCAGCAAGGCAAATTCAACAGTGCAAATGCAGTATCAACAATATTTGATTCCTGAATGCTGGCAAATTTTTTAACTCCTTTTGCACATGAAACAACCTCTGCTGATGTCCTGGAGCTAAGGCCACTCACTCATGCTGATAGGAGATGGAACAAAGTGCAAAAGCTCAGCTGCATTTCCCAATCCAAGCTTCCTCCCCAATTTCAGGGTATTCAGATCCAGGATTTGGATTCAGGCTCACCCCTTCCATTGACGCACTCAAGTTTTCCCTGCTGGTACAGGTTAACTTCCCAGCAAACCTCTGATTACAATTTGCATACACAATTCCACATTTTTAACAGAAGTTAACAAACCGTACTTCCAGAAAATAATTTTTCACATGGTTGCAATCATCAAGCCATTTCAGGATCTTTGGTACTCCAAGAATAAGAAAAATAAATGGCACAGTGACAAACATCACCAAAGGAAAACACACAACCATCCAAAGGAATAAGTCATAAAATAACAGATACGTTGCACTTCCATTTTTTGAAGCCTGTGCAGATTAACCTTCTGTTCTCTTTAGTCCGTTACAGTGTCACAGTTTCACCTTTAAAAAAAACTACCCTAAAAGCAGCAGTTAATATTCTGTTTAACTTGACTTACTGATTAAAATAATGCTGTGTTTAAAAAATCCCAAAAACAACCAGAAACCAAACTACCACAATGCAGGAGTTGATGCTAAATAGGCTGCAGACTGTTTCCCTGTCGATATTAACTCCTATGTGAGCACTGATATGATTAATCATCCTCAACTTTAAATGAGTATTATCTTTAGTGTTACAAATATGAGGGTTGAGCTTTTTTCCTAGGTTTGTAAACCAGTGAGTATGTACAGACATTGTTTAATAGCTTTAAATTGTGTATTTATCTCCCCTCCCCCAAAACCTGCAGGATAAAGAAAAAAAAATCACCAGTATTTACTCAGCATTTGCTGTTTCCATGAAACTTATCTTGTCTCAGCACGTTCAAGCAAAGACTTCTGTTTGTATTATGTGAATAGGGTTACTCTGGTCTTTTGAAATGTGGTGTTCGCAGAAATTCCACTTCTGGTGCACATAGTGCCCCATGAATGACACCGGAAATTAAAACAGTTTTTAGTAATAGTCCTATTTTGAATAGCAGTGTCCTTTGCAGCTAAGTTTGCATTGCAGGCATTTGCTGCTCAAGCTCCTCTGTCTTATAGAATGGACTGAAGGCCTTAAAAAAAAGGGATTTCCTTTCCTGAGAAGCTTCAGAAGCTGCTAGGGCACTGGCAGAATGAAGCCTTAAAGTGTAAAAATGGATTGAAGTGAGTGACCATCTTTGGCCAGTCTTTGGATGGATACAGGTTGAGCTTCACTACACTGAGAAGGCTAAGAACAACACTGGGGAATTTCTGAGGGACTTTGTCCCAACAGTATAAGGTCTGGGAAGAAAAATGCAGAGATCAATGAACTGTTCCCAGGTAGTGATGAGCATTTAGGCAGAAGCATAAACTGTATAAATTGGATGGGCCTTGAGGCACTGGCTACTCCTCTTTGATGGCCTGAAGACTACAATTTTTTGTAGAAATGCAGTATAAATAACATTAGATGCTTGAAGGGAAACAAAATAATCGAGGAAAGACATCACTGAAGGCCTTGAACCTGGTAGCTGTTGGATCAGGGAAGACCACGTGCACATGAATGTGCCACTGATGCACATAAATCTTGCTGGCAAATGTTTTTTTATGCAGCAGATGAACACCCCAGTGTTTTTAAAGCATACTAATAACTCAGAACAGCTGCACCGTGGTGCCCAAGAGCAATAAATATTTCTGTAATGCCTTTATAAATAGTCCCTTCCATTTTGCTGCAAAAGCCAGTCTAATGGAGCCTTCCCTACTCTATGCAAAAACATCCTGTGCTTCACTCCAGTGGGTGCTGCAGAGGTTTTAGAGTGTCTGTCATTTCCATTCAGAGGAAGACAGCAACAGTGATTCTGCTTGTTTAATTACTAGGGAATTGTTGGTTGCTGCAAATCACTTTTAACCAGAAAGTGGCATCAAAAATCTCTGCTATATTGTGATAGTTCCAAAGTATTGCAGATAATATGCTAGCACAGGCAGAGATACAGGTAAATTTGCCAGCAACCAGTTAATTGTGAACTGTTGAGGTGTGCAATTCAATCCTCAACTGCTGCTGGGCCAAGAAACAAAACCATACACTGCATATGGAGGGATTGCTGCTTCACTTTCCTTGACCTAGGAGAAGGAGACCTGTCTCTGCTGCAAATCAGTCATCCTGCAGACCGGGGAGAAAAGCAGTTGGATGTTCTGCCCAATTCAGTCATGGATGTTTGTGGTTCTTGGAAACTGGACTGCATACTCATCTGAGTCTTTGTAATCCCATGTTCCATGTTAGATGGAGATCCTAGAAGACAATGGAGCCCACAGGGGAATCTGACACAGGCTAGAAAGACAAGGCTAAAGCAGGATCCCTTCTGCCTGGAACTTCTCAGGGTGACAAAAAAGAAAAAGTAACAATTTGCTTACTCTTCTAGAATACATTTTGCACTGACAGAAGAGGCTATTTGAATTACACGCAGCAAAAAGATGATCTGCTTTACAGCAGAGGCAGGAATGCAGTCCTGGAAACTCTGCCATCTCTTCAAAACTTGGAATTGGAAAATCTCCCTTCTGTGAAAAATCTTTATGATTTTTACTCAGATTCCTTTTTTCTTCTGAAGTTGCCAAAAGGCATCATCATCTTAAACAGTAATACCCATCAACTATCATTTAAAGCAAAAGTGCCACTGAACAGATCACAGGGACAGTCTCACCACCACACACAGTGGGAAAACGAAGAAAGAGAAGAAGGAATGATCGGCTGACAAAGAACTCCAGTGGGTAGAAGCGAAGGTAAGCAGGGTACAAATAGGCCCACAGGACATTGCTATTTAAAATAACTCAATGTTGCCACGCTCATGGGGTATCTGCAGACCACAACTGGAACACCCTGGAGCAACTGTTCAGAGAATTTTGCAAATGTGGACAATGGGTTTTTATACTGCATATCTAAAACTCAGGTAAGCAGTACAGTAACAGTGCTGCATTAAAGGATATGTTTTACTCCTGGCTGGATTAGATGGTTTACAGTACAAAGCCACAGTACAGAGAGGCATAATTAACCGTTATACACACATAGGCAGTGCAGTTAAAGGGATGTACGTTCCTTTTATTCCAGTACCTTTGTATAATAAAGTTAACAAAAATATTCAAATATTAAAAACAAAAAGAAAACAAAACGAAAAACCAGCCAGCTGGCACTGCCAACTAATTCCTGTAGTAGTCTCAGAAATCCTAATCCGGTAGAATTTCCTTGTGAAATTGATGCGCACCAGAGTCAATGTATTGATAACTAACGCCAAGCGGGTCTGGTGATGCAGCTACCTGAGGTTTGTGTTTTTGTATCTTTTGTGGGGTTGTGTTTTGTTTCACAACTTCCCGGCTTTCATGTAGGAAGGAATTGAGCCACGCTGCGTGAGCCCTTCAAACCTCTTGTAGGTATAATTGAGGAAAACCCAGTCTTTGGATTTGTAGTCAGGTTCCGTTGTGTTTGGCACTAGAATTCAGAAACACAAGTAAAAACAAAACAATTAAAAACCAACTCTGCTTCTGAGAGGACTTTTCACAGAGCACTCATATAAACCGCCTTGAGCTCTTATTCCCCTAGTCAGCAGAAGAAATCCTGTTTCTGATCAAGTCAGTTTGCCTTTTTTTAGTATGTCTACACGTGCTAACAGGCTCATGGGAGCCTGTTAGACCTTGACAAAAACCTCAAACGCACCCAACAGGATACACAATTAAAATAAACATTTAGGATGCTCCATGCACAGCAAACACATGTAGACATATTGTGTTATCCTCACCACAAACAGAAGAAAAGGGATATCCAAGTTCTCCCAAAAGAATTACATATATCACACACAGATTACTTTCCCAGAACTTTCTCCTTCTTATAGCTTCAGCAAGGTTTGTACAGCCTCTTTTTATTTCATGAGCAGCCCACATGGCTGGCGTGCTGCACACAGACATTGATTGCAGTAGTGTTGTGGCACAAGCAGGCTTCTATATTTAGCTCCTGGTTACTGCTTTTAAAGTTCTACAATAATATTTTCAATTTAAGATACCAAACACACCAATATCAAGTTTTTATGTAGGTATCTAGATGTACAGTGTCAGTCTCAGTGGGACTGAAATGCCAAAACCAATACAAACATACTTGGCATTATCCAAATACAGACTTAAACGGCTGTTCTTAGACACTGGAGATTGACTGCTTTTGCATTAAACTTCCTCGTGATTAAATAAAAGCCATTTCAGGAAAAAGCCCTAGCTTTTTGATAATTCTCATGGTTGTTAGCACATCTACACTTATCTGTCCTCAATCAATCTTTGATATGTATCTGCCTATCTTTAGCCATTAATAATTAATTGAAAACAGTGGGAGTTGGGAGAACTTGGCCGATGAGAGCATCAAGCCTTTTATGTATAAAAATTTCCTACTACTTGCCAATAGAAATGAACAATTACAAAAACTTCAATGATTTGCAGAACCACTCAGGTGCATAAATCATTATGTTAACTCATCACCTGTCTGAAATGTTTTGCCCACACGTATGTGAAGATTTATGTTTGGCATGAAACACAGAAGTCATTAAAGATCAAAAGCAAGTCAGTGCATAATGTTTTACCAGAATTTGGTTAGACAGACTGCATAGTAGAAAACTGCATTCTTTTCTGTGCTTGCTGTATATGCCAATGCTTTTTATTAGCTGTTAAAATTTGTGGGCTTTCCCCCTCCCCCCCCCCCAAAGTTCTAAGGAAGTAGAAGCTATAAGAGATCATAGGTTTACATTTGGATTTGAAAGAAAGTCTCCAGATCATGTCTGTTACTTTGATTGGAGCATCAGAAAAATTAATGTAAACCACCACCAACAAAAGCATCTGGCTCATCAGAGATAGAAATTTGGGATTTACAACAGCAGTCTCACCTGGCTGTAAAATATCAGATTCAGGGAATTCATCGAAGTTGGAAGTATCATCAATACTTTTGATTTCTATAGGGATTGCAGCGGGTCTTTCCCTGCAAATAGAAAGAAAGTACCAGAAGAGTGAATAGGAGGAAGAGATACATTAAAATCCAGTTTTAACTTAGCTTTTTACAGTAACAACATGCCTTTAAAACAAAAAGGTTCCATTGAGTCCATCAGTGATGTATCTGACTTGCCTGTTTGCTGACACCATGGGGAGATTTACTGGTTTCCTATCTGGCATTAGTATCTTCTTGACAAACATAATTTTCCCATTAACCGAAACAGCATTCCACACTTATCTGCCATATTGCTATTGCTATGATCTTAGTTGTCACCAAGAACCACTGCGGTTCATTTCATAAACCCAGCTGAGCAGGACTTCACTTGCGTTTGGAGCCATCGGATGTGTTACAATTCCAGTGCTCAGCAGCAGGCTGGACCTCATCCAAATACCTTTCAACTGTAGTTCCTGTTTCTGACACTCAGTCACCAGTATCTCTCATCCAAAATGGGCTGTCTCTGACATGTTACTGCTTTATTAGCTCAACAATTAGGGAGCCCTTTAAGAAGTCTTAAAGTGGCTTTTGAAATTGCTTAAGTGGCGTGTCCCACGAAAGCATTCAAACTGGAACACGGCACTGTGGGAAAGTCATTAATTTACACCTGTAAACTTATTACAGTTGTAATTACTACAATTATAATTAAATACACTTCTGAGTGGAACACGGAAACCATTTCACCAGGTTGCCAAATGTGGCATGAACAGATATGTTACTGCTCTTGCTGCTTATTAATACCTCCCACGCTGAGGAGAGGAATTAAATGAGGCTTTCTGCACCAGAGGAAATGAGAAGCACAACAGCTGTACAATCACATGGCCTCAGCATGTATTTTCATGTAGAAAATTCAGTATTACTGAAAAAAACAAACTACTTCAAACCTTAAGGAGAGCTGAACAGTAGCCATCACTTCAACTGAAAGGATCTGTGAGGTCACCAAATTCTGCTCTAAAGCTGTTATCACTTTGGGTATGTGCAGCTGTAGCTCAGCATCTGCAGGTGCAAGCTCAGGCTGGAACTGGCACAGCTGCCTCTGCCATAACCTCTACCCAGGCTTGGCCCAGCAGAATTTGGCCACAGAGGTGAGTCAGTGCCTCTGCCCAGTGCTCTGTAGACATACCGGTTCATTCAGGTGTAGTATCTGCAGCATGCAATAAAGACATGCCCTGTATTTTCCTCTCACTTGCTGCCTCTTGCCTCTTCATTCATCTATTTCCCCTGCATTTCTGGAATAGAGTTTGCTTTTCTTGTGTTCCTATTACAAAAAAAGTTAATTGTAGCAATAGCTGCAGAGCCCATTACTAATGGAAGAAAAGTTCTCTGCTGACATCAGAGCATACATTAGGAATAACACAGCCACCCTACCACAGTTTATTTCCATCCTGGGCACTCTTGGGCAGTCTGAGGCATCTCAAGACATTTAAGTTCTGACCAGATCTGTGAATGTCAGCAAGGCCTGAAAATCTTTGCTGTCACCCACCTACTGCCAGTAGCTGCCTTTCAAAATGAAAGATAAATTGGAAATAATTATCCTTGACATTATAGTACAAAATTCTTGCTTTCATGGCTTTTATTCTCTCTATAAAATGTGTGTATGTATCTATGCATACCTGATATGTCCCCAGTCCACTCCCTCAAAAAATGGGTGACTTTTTATTTCTTCTACTCCGTTACTACCAATTCTATTTTCTGAGTCGATACAAAACCTGAAAGAGTGGAAAAAATAAAGGGAAAGTTACAATCAATGTGAACAAAAGCAATAGCAAATAAAAGTACTGTGGCATCCTGTATCAGGAATGTGAGGAAGTCGTTTCCAATTGTTCCATCACTTGGGGTAACGTAAAAGCAGCCTGTTGCATCTAGGAGAAGCAGAATACTGTTAAGAGTCCCAAAACAAAAAGCTACGATGACAACATCCTACACTGCTGCATCCCCATCTTCAAGGTTTGTGAGAAGTTGCAGCAGTTCTAGCCCTGTAAAATTAGTCTGGAATGGAGGCTAAGTCCCTACCACTGAAAACTCCTCTGCATGTTCTCAACTATTTAAAATCCATGTTTCCAAGTTAAACTAACAGGAACAGATACATTCATTCAGTGAAATAGGACCACCCTCTGATGTCACATTTTGGAACTACAATGAGTCAGACGCATTCAAAGCATGCCATGTTCCTATTCTCCTATCATCTCCTTTTCCCTCTCCTCAGACGACCAGGTGCTGGTGGCACAAACACCCAAGGCCTATTTGTGATATGGCCCAGCTCCCTCATCTCAGATTCTACAAGACACTGTCAATTTATGAGAAGCAGCTGTAGGAAAAGTCCATACAGTCAAGGAAGAAGAGACAGGTGAAAATGGAGACAGCGATAGGATTGTTCCCTGCTTAGGTAGGCAGGAGAAAAAACACGAACAGCGGAAAGTATAAAATCCTGAAATAAAATAGGGAGGTGAAAGCTCTCTGACAGCAACTCAGTGACATCAGGGATTTGTTCCAGTGATGCTGACACTTCTCCCCTGGACTGATAGGACAAGGGGTAACGGGTTAAAACTTAAACAGGGGAAGTTCAGATTGGATATGAGGAAGAAATTCTTTACTGTAAAGGTGGTGAGGCACTGGAATGGGTTACCCAGGGAAGCTGTGAATGCTCCATCGCTGGTGGTGTTCAAGGCCAGGTTGGACAGAGCCTTGGGTGGCATGGTTTAGTGTGAGGTGTACCTGCCCCTGGCAGGGGGGTTGGAACTAGATGATCTTAAGGTCCTTTCCAACCCTAACTATTCTATGATTCTATGATGCCTGCCTGGACCAATGCCTAAGCTAGCTGGAAAAGACTCTCATCAGAAGTAGCTCGTAAAGGAGATGGTGAGCATACCAATGCTTAGCATAAGAGTTACTAAATCCCAGCTATCTTTTGTGTGTTAGCAAAGCTAAAACTGCTTTATATTTTCACATTGTCCTTTCAGTCTCTTTAAGTATGGCCAAAGATGTCACCAATGCCACAAAGAGGGAGGCTTACAATAACAGGAAAAAACGCCCATGTCAAACAAAAAGCTTGGTCTTGCCAAGTGTGGAGTCACCTGATGACCTCCTGGAAATTGGGGTATTTGGTAGCATGGGGATGTGGGCCTCCTGTTGCTCTAAAACTCAGCTGGCCTTTGTTAAATGAAATCCTGTTTGCCTATATGAGCAAAGCCTCTGGTGGTTGATTTAGTTATCCTGAACTCAGCCTCTCCACACGATCACATCATTCAGATTCACAAGGCACTTTTCACATGAGCACACTGCAATACAAAAAAGTCGCCATCTCACAAGTTAGGGAAATATTCAGCAGGTGACTTAGTAACATAGCAAGTTAGGCTGTAACTGTCTCCAATTATAGTCAGTAATGAATGCTCTTTTACTTGTAGTCAAGTGTCATTTGGGAGAAACACTGCTTACATTTCTACTGTACCCAGCCAGTTGGTGGATGCCAAGTATTAATAATAGACCCCAAACCTTGTAAAACAGTTAGCCAGACCAGACTGCAGGACTTGTCAGGCTTTGTCTGAACTTGAGCTTATAGATCAGTTTTATCTATATCCATAAAAATAAGGAAACTTCAGCTTTGTCTGCAACTTCCTTTAAGTTGAAATATAAGTTGTCTGAACTTGTCCAAGCTGTAATGGATAAACTACCCAATGGCCAGCTGTTTGTTGCCTAACCTGCTGGTTTGACCTCATTTTAGTAAATGGCCTATAACAAAAGCTGGCTTACCCTAATTTAAATCCTTCCATGTATGTAGAAAAACTAATAAATTCAAGTAGTCATTGCATAAGTAAGTTCATGAGCAAGACCTGTTAACAAATATACTGCCTGAAATATCTAAAAAAGCTCCAAACACAGCCAAGACCAAGGAGGAAGAAATCCTCAGCAGCAACACTGTACTCTTTCCAGCAAAGATGGGATGCTGACAACACACAGGAAAGGTAATTGGAACACTAGAGACATAGATACTGAACAAATAAATCCATTACATACAAACATTAATGAGGATTAGAAATAATAATTTGAATTGTTAGCAACACTGTAACTGGATTAAGGGCAACTATTTGTTGTATTTACTACACTTGTTGTATGCTACTGCAGCACTGCTTGGACTAATAATAATTCTAGCTCCTGGCTCTGCCTATGAAGCATGTTCCCCTTTTTGCCTGTAACAAAATTGTGTAAGCGTGTTATATTATTGGGGGAGGAGAGAGGAAGGTAGGAATCAAAGTCAAAAACCACCCTCCACACCTCCCCCTAACAAACCTCTGAGGACAAGAAAACATTTTGGCCTGACCTTGACACCAAAACCCCTCGCAAAAACTTCAAACTGAATGGATTCAGAACTTTTATTTTGGAAAAAGTGAGTAAATCCAAAACATCCAAAGATTTCTGTTCAGTCCATTAAATTGTGGTGAGTGGTTATTTTCTAGTTCCCTCTGAGAAGACAAAAATTGTGTGTTAATCACCTTCTTTTCAGTCTGCTCTGTTTCCCCTCATGCTGTGGTACAAATCAAGATCATTACAGCTTATTCCTCTAACTTGAACAAATGGCAAAGGGAGAAAAGATGATGGATGGTGACACAGAATAAACTAACTTTCCCTCTAATCTAAAGTTTCCTTCATGCAGAACGGAAAGTTAACCTAATGGAAGATAACTACGTCTGTGTAAGTGGCCAGAAGTGGGCTTTTGTTACTGACCTTAGAATTAAATCCTTTGCTTTTTCTGAAATGGGCACCTCTGGAGGAAATACCAACGTTTCTTTCCAGTTCATAACCTTCCTGTAAGTCTCTTGTGGCGTTTCTGAGCAGAAAGGTGGATACCCTGTACAAACAAATGGAAATATTAACAAGCTTTTCCCAGAAGAGGAAAGTGACCTGGGCCTCTGCTTTTGCCACTTGGGTTCCCAAATCTAACTGGTAGTAGCAGCCAAAACTTTTCTCTTTTGTAATGCAGCATTAAAGGCTATTTTGTTACTTCCAATAATGAGACTGAACTGCAAACACATTTAAGAGTGAACAGTTACTCACTGAAACAGCTGAGTCATCACCTCTTGTTGTCTTTTTGGAAAGGAGGAAGGACTTAAAGGTTTTCTAGAAGCTGAATTTGGGGCTTACTTTAGGTAGAACAATGAAATTCTGGAACCTCTACTATGCAGGGGATCAGACTCAGTGAATTAATGAACCCTCTACCTCTGAACCCTTTGAATGATTCTTAAGTTGGGGTCTTTAACATACCTATTAGCATTTCATACATAATCACTCCCAAAGACCACCAGTCACACAGCTTGTTGTACCCAGTTTGCATAAATACTTCTGGTGCAATATAGTCAGGGGTTCCAACAGTAGAATATGCCTGGAAAGAAAGAATGAACTCTTTAGAAGACAAAGACTATGTTTTCACACTTCACAAATGCTTTTCCTGGGGATACACACATAGGAGATTGTTATTTAGATGGACAAGAATTCCTAACTTGAGAACTCATACCATCTAAAATCCCAAGAACATTATTCTTTTACATGAGTAACCATAGAGAACCTCGAAAGTAAATGGAAATCATCCTCCTAAAAGTGATGAAGTAATGTAATATTCCCACTGCAATATCAGAAGGTCATCTTAGCTGAAGATTCAGGTAGCCACCAAAATACAGAAGAAGCTCTATAGTTGTTGGCTTTAAAAAGGAAAGAAAAGAAAAAGAAAAGAAGGAATAACCAGTGGTAGATTCCCATGTGTAACACTGGTGATAAATAGCTGTTGGATGTACTACCTTGCTCTTATTGCAAAATTAATGTGTGCTATTTCTGGGCCCAGGCTCCATCCTTTTAACCTTTTAAAAGCCTGTATGATTCTGCCTAACAACTAGATCTTGAGCTATTTGGGAATTGCTCTCCACCGATGGAAAATTTTGCACAGGATGGTGGGGTAAGAAAAAAACCAACAAAACAAACAAAAAAGTTTTTACTTTCATTTTCTGAGAAGAAACAGAACACTTCATTTTATTAAACAAAGCAGAGACGTTCAGTTTTGCACCAATGGAAAGCCAAGAATATGGCTCCTTTTTAAACACTGTTTATACAAGTTGTCATATTGGCCTTTTGTTCTCTCTCTTGGGCTGCCTTGTGATTCACTTAGCTTCATCAGACAGTTCTACCACATCAGCCATAACTGACATGGAGATGTAGTCTTTTCAGGGATTAACTCCAAGCAGGAGTAAGGGCGTGAAATACAGTCCCTGTGAGGCAGCGCGATCGCAACTTAATCTCGCTACGTCTCACGAGGCAAGAAAAAACAACCAAAAGCTTTTTGGGAATCCTGCAGCACATCGCTTTTAAACCAGAGTGTGCAAAGTAAAAAGGTCCAAAATTTGAAAACTGAGGGTTTTGCAACTGCTATTTGGTGAAAATCACAAGCAGGGCTGAAATTCTGAAGTCCCATGGCTGACAGATACTTTCTTTTGATTCAGTTAATGCCACAGCTCCCTTTTATTAATTGATCACTCTTCATTATAAACACAGGCTGCAGCACTCCAGTGCCAATACCCTCCACTACCTTTGAATCACATTTTCATTCAGCACAAGGACAAAAAAATTTTCCCCACGATTCTCTGAAGAAGAACCACACAGCTCTGCATCTTCTTGCAACACTGAACTGCAGGAGCTCATACACAGTGTCAGTATCACATCAGTATAGGAGACAACCTCAAGATACAGCTTTTCTAAGTGGTTACTGACACCTGATGTCAGTTAGTCCAGATGTTTATAAGGGAAACAAAGGCACAGAGAAAGCAGGGTCTTGCTAAGCACAGCTCTGAAATCAGATGAAGCCACCCTGATCCTGGAGCTATTCCACAACTGGAATCACTAGACCATCTTCTTTTGAGTTATTTGCAATTTTGGGAGCTTGAAGAGAGCAACATGTGTAACAGATGAGGGCCTTTCAGTTTTTAAAGAAACAGTAGCATTAATGCAGAACTCTTATTTAACATTTTCTCTAAATAGTTTAAAAGGAAAAAAAATGATACATAATTTTAATAACTCACCAGCTGTCTCCTGTTCTTCTTCCATGTTTCTGCTTTTCTTTTTGAGTTCATGTTCTGAAATGCTAATTTATAAAGTAGTTATTAGGTAATAAATGCACTTATGAGAATTAAAGGAAAATATGCAAACATTCTGATTTCAAAGAATAACTACTTTGTATCTTTAGAATGCTTTAGCCTAGAAATAAATACTCAGTCGTAACCTGAGATGGGAAAATAATAACTACTGTCCAATTTGCAGCTGAAACTCATCTAAGTAGGATATAGCAGTAATTCTAAATTAGAAATTGCTGGAAGTTTTACACCTTGATCTGGGATAAGCAGCATTTATTGTTGCAGCTGGCAATATATATTCAGATGCAGGCAATGGTATTTTTAAGCAACAAGTGAAGAATACAAGAACTGCAGAGGAATTCTGCATTTGTAGAATAACACACTAATGTGGCTGTGTCACCAAAGCATGCTGATGAACTACTTTACTCTTAGAAAAAGCTTAATGAGATTGTCGCTGACTTCAGCAAGCTGGCACAGGAAACCCATGTCCCTTCTGAAAGAGCATTTCTCTAAGTTCCTAACATTGTTCTGAAAAATGCATTAAAATGCAGACACATTACATTTACTTGTATCTGTGTATGGATGTGCAAAAATACATCAACACTGCAGAAATTCTGATTTCTCCTGTGAAATGCTTCCTTGTCCGAGGGAACATGGATTTTCAGCTTTCCAATTAAATGCAATCAGCCTGACCGATCTTGCTTAACCCAGTAGACAGAAGTTAAAATGCAGCACAGCTGCAGCCCAGAACTATTTAAATGTTTAACTAGGACACTTTCTACTTACAGAAGTCACTTGGCGGGTTGTGTGTAAGGTTCCTGTAGAACTCTGTTCTGTGAGCTTTCTTTAAACCTGTGCATAGTCCAAAATCAGACAGTTTCACATGACCCTAAAAAAAAAGAAACATATATATATAGAGATCAGAGAAAATGAAAACATAGTTTAGAAAGGTAGTGCTTGAAAGTTTTAATAACCGCACATGCCTTCTCAGGCCATGATGGACTTGCACAGGACTACCTAACCCAAGACAACTAGGCAAATAATGACTGAATCTTGGTGTATTTGAGAGTGTTCCCTCTCAAACAGGTTATTGCCCCCTGGGAACAGCTGGATCTACAATGCTGCAAGAGCTGAGGGAAGCTAGTTTGCCTGGTTTTGTTTTCAGCTGGATACCACTGAGACTGCAAAAGCCTCCAGGACAAAATTCCTTTGTTTTGCTTTGATGGTAACCTGGCTTTAATCAGGTTTCCAGACACCAGTGCTAGATAGTCTACAGACTTGTACATGATGCTTACTAGATGCATTTAATGGCTTGCTATAGTTAGTCTAACAGACAGACTCGCCTCTGAATGTTTCATGCTTTTATTCATCTTGAAGTAACCAAGGTTATCAGTTTTTAATGTGTATGACTATAGGATCATAGATTTGTTTAGGCTGGAAAAGATCTTTAATATCGATTCCAGCTGTTAACCTAGCACTGCCAAGCCCACTGCTAAACCACGTCCCTAAGAGTATGATCATCTGGGCATCCTAAAAGTCCTGCCTTACAAGGGTTAAAAGGTTTTTCAATTAAAACCAAGGATGGTTTTACTTCAAGTATATCGGTGTTCTACAAGGAAAAGACAGAGACCACTTTCTGCCTTTACTCCAGCTAGTTTATATCACTGGTGTGGCACTACTGGTTCCCACTGATGAGCATTATCTGTTTAAAGCATAGGCAGTTTATATGCACATTACATGCCTTAGCATCCAGCAGGAGGTTATCTGGTTTAATATCTCTGTGGATGAATCCCAGCTGGTGAATAGCATCTATGGCCAATACAGTTTCGGAAATGTAAAACTGTGTCTCCTCTTCTGATAAGGTGTCTTTCTTCATTAGTAAGGTCATCATGTCACCTAATCAAAGAGAAGAAAATACAGCTTAGAAATCAGAACATTTTAATCACAAGACTAATTCCACATGAAACCCCAGTAGAATCCAAATTTAACCTTGCAAACGGCCTTCTAGCCTCTAATTATAAAGCTATTACTGCAAGGACCTACAAACCCAACATACTCTTTTAGTAAACTGAACGTAAACCTGTTGAAAATCCTAAATAGGAATAGCCCAGGAAATGAATTTTAACACATAATGCATATATTGTACAAATAAACCGTTTAAACAAGAGTTTTTATTGTTGTTTTTACTGTTACTAGCTTCAGCAGTAAAAGGCAGAACATTAGATTAGAATAATCATTTAATCCAAGTCTATTTTAACACCCCTTTATAACTTTCCTCCTTCCCCTAAAAATCAGGCACGGTCACATTATTGGGACTTGATTTAAAACAGCATTAAAATTTTTATCACCACAAATTTCACAGCATGATTGTTTCTAACATTTTACAAAGCTGACAACAAGAGCTAAGGAAAAAGTACTTTTAATCACCCAATGCCACAATATGCAGCTTACCTCCAGGCAAGAACTCCATGATCAGGTAAAGATTTCTTTTATCCTGAAAGCTGTAAAACATTTTCACTACCCAGGCTCCATCTGCTTCAACCAAAATATCTCTTTCTGCTCGGATATGGGCCACCTAAAATTAGAAAAGAAACCCAAACTGTTATTAAAGGACAATTTAAATATTTCAAAGAGAAACACCATATTAGCCTAGTCTTACAATAAATTTCCATGATCTTTAGGAAAGAAACTATTTTTCATGCTCTCTTCATAGTTTTATACTAGATCCTACAAAGTCCTCCCAAAATACCCACCAGGAACCCATAGAAGTCAACTCAATGTCGAAAAAGACCTGTTCACTCAGCTTCGTGGAAGCAATCTCTAGAAACTCAAAACATAGCTTGTTAAGCTGGTTTTGTTTGTTTGGAAAGAATTGATAAAGGTGGTGGAAAAGTGCAATTCTCATTTTTTACTATACCTACAATGAAACAGAAACACTAAATAGAAGTCACAAAGGTGACCCTCAGAGCTTTATATGGTACATGGTAGTGTCCCTGATGCAAGCTTAGACAAAAATTCCATATGCAAATACTGACAAAGTTATTAGAAAAGGCCAGAGCTGGTCTTAAAGAATTCAAGAACCAAGAGGTAAATGGTAAATGCATTATGATTACTGTCACAAGTTACCAGATTTCTCATACATGTATACAAAGAAACAAATTGCTAATAGCAACTTCCGGCATACATCTCAGTTTAAACTTGGCAAGACAAGCATTGGGAATTCTCCTCTAGGAAGAGTGACAGTGTCTTATTACTTCCTGCAAAACCCAATTCCTTCATTGCTGTGAAGAAAGGAAAGCCTGACTTACAGTGAACTACTGCCTAGTTCCCGAATCACCATTGTACACGCTGATGATGGTGCACGTACCCCTTCCAGATGATACACAGGGACTGCTCCTATGCACATGCTCCTTTCGCATAGCAAACCTTATTTAAACTGCATGGCATGTGCCTTGGCCACGTGGGAAAAGGGCTGGGATGAGTTTCGGCCCACAGATGACAGCAGGTAGCAATGAGCTCAGTGGCCAGTGCTGAAGCAGTGCAAAAATGGTGAAGGTCTTGGGCTACGTAAGCAGGGGGAAAGTGAGGAAAAGATGGAGCCATTCCTCCAAGTGAGGTCCATGAAGCTGGTCCAGAACTGATATAGCCACCACTGCTGATGATGGACAAGTGACGTTCAGAATATATGACATTACTCTGGCTATTCCAGCCCCAGCTGAAGCCTTGGGGGAAAAAAAAACCCAACACAGAGAGCTGTTACTCCATGAATTCACTGGGAACTAATAATAGAGATTGGAGGAGGATGGTGTGTTTCATTAGAACGTACCCTCATACTTCAGGAAAATGAAAGACATGCATGGGAAAATACTTCTTAACAGCTCTAAGATTTTCATTATTCATACACCAGAAAACAACTTCTGTAGAGAAAATATGCACTACTATTCCAGCTTCAAGGGCCATCTTCTGCATCTCTTCCCCAATTCTACTGGCCAGGAGCATCTTTACATGTAAGTGTTCTTTCCACAGGGTTTCACAGAGCACTGGGTTCTCTCTCTGTAGTAGGCACTCCAACTTTGATTTATCTAGCTCTGTTCTCATCAGAAAATATTTCTTTTCACCCTCCACTCCTCAACGTGGCTATAAAATACAATATTAAGGCCTTGCGTAAAAACCAGCCAGGATATCTCCCAGTGCTATCAGGCTTGAAAAAAAAGATAATAAAAAAATAATCTTAATTTTCTTGCATTTGTGTCCTGTGTTCCTTTCCACTGAACAAACCAGGCAATGAAAATTATAGCAGAGAAACACTCTCCAGGGAAGATTTCCATCACAAAGAAATGGAGAGTGAGAGCTCAGCCTCCTTGCCACATCAGGTTACAAAACCAGGGCAGGGCTTTGACCAAAGGGCCACAGGCATCCTGGCTGCTGTGCAGAACATGCTGCTCCTCTAGCCCCCAATATTTAGGGCATGGGCTTGAGGAGACAAAATGTCTGTGCCAGGAAAAAAAAAAAAAAGAAGTAGAAGTATCACTGCTAAGAAATGTAATACAAGAGCAAACGATGGGTAAGGTTTGGACTTAGGTTTAATAAGGAAAAGACCTCTCTTATCTGCCTTTTTGCTTGAGACATCTGCACTTGACTTCCTTGCTTTGTGGTGCTGAAGTACTTGCCACGTCCTACCAGGAATTTGCAGTGTATTGTTAACTAAAAAAGTAAAAGTAAAAACCAAACCAAACTAACAAAAACAAAGCAAAACGACGCAAGACCCAGCTAAAAAGGAAAACAAAGGAAAACAAAGCCATTGAACAGGGGGATATCTGTTGGTATCTAACCATCAAAAGAAAA
Source organism: Ara ararauna (assembly GCA_028858755.1). Taxonomy (NCBI): domain Eukaryota; kingdom Metazoa; phylum Chordata; class Aves; order Psittaciformes; family Psittacidae; genus Ara; species Ara ararauna. Next base: position 107,835,321 of record CM054376.1, on the reverse strand, counting down.
TGTCAAATACTCTCAGTTTAGACTTTGGCACAGTATTACTTTTCAAGAAGCATTTTCCTTGAACTGCAGTTTTACATATTACATATAAGGTCAGTGCTGATAAAGAGAGGAAAAGCAACATCAAAACCCAACACAACTTTGTTTCTATTCAAAACAGATTGTAAATAAAACATTTTAAAAAATGTTGTTAAATGACCTTATTTCCTAACTTCCGCTTATTCTTCTGTACTGTGCTAGCAGCTCCATAGATGCTTTGGGCTGCTATACCATTACTGGAGCTTTCAAAGTGGAAAATATGACCAAATAGGATCTGCACAAAGTACCTCAGCAATTTTCTAGAGAGCATAAGTTTGAACTCAAAGGGACTTATACAACACAAACCTGCTCTTTCTCCAGCATATCTGCTTTTCTTAGTATCTTCATTGCATAAATATGACCTGTATCCTTTTTCTGAACGAGGCGCACCTATAATGAGAAATACAACCCAATCAATCTTTTATACATCAGAACCTAGACCCCAGCACAGAATCTACTGGAAGGCTCAAACTTGCTGGGCATGGAAAAGTTCTTTTGTTAAACAGTTAAAAACACATGGAAAAAAGAAGTATTTCTACACCACATATACTACTGATGAACAGCCAGTTTGAAGTAGCTACTGTTTTAGGAAAATTTAACAGGCACCATAAATTCCAGGCAGCTGTGAGATTGTGCATGCTAAAATTCAGGAGCAGATATAAATGCAATGTGACACAGAGTAGGAAGAATGTTTACCAAGAGGAGTTGTGCAACAGCAAATCCATTAATACAGGGGGCCACATGGGCAACATCAGTTTAGGAAGTTGTAGGAAACCTCCCAGGGCCTTTCCAGGGGCCTTGAGAAATGCAAGTAATTCATTACTTATCAAACTTGCACAATTATTCAAACAGCTGTTCTTCTGCAATAAGACTCCCCAAGTGGAACTTCTTATTCTGTAATTAAAATGTTCCATTTTGATGTTTGATATAATTATATCACGTTCAAGCAAGAATGCCACAAACCTCCCCAAATGCTCCTCTTCCAATAACTTTCAAAGACTCAAAGTCATCCAAGCCAAGTCTGGTCCTCTTCAGTCGCAGAAACTCTGTTTCTTTGCGAGCGTGTTGTGACCTGCGCAGTTTTTTCTAAGAGGACACACAGAAGTTTGTAAGTCATTTAACAGTAGAAAATCCAGATATAGACTTTCCCTTCCTGTGAAATATTTCTCTGTAATCCTAATGGAAGACAGAAATGAAAAATTAGAAGCCTTTTTGAATTTCTGTAAGTATGATCCACAAGCAGAGACTTCAGTACAGAGGCCCAGGCTCACTCTTCCTAGGGGGGTCGTTTTATTATTTTTAATACTTAGATGTAAATAAATAGTAATTAAAAATAATGAAGGGGAAAAAAAATCATACTGGTTCAAACAAAGTACATTAGTCCAAAGGCCAAAGTCACTGCCTGAAACAAGGACTCTTGGTTTTGGGTATCTGAAGGATCGATAAAAGCTGAAACTTGCACCCCACCGAAAAGAAGAAGTGCAAAAAAGACAGGCAATAAGAAGCCTGACAGGCAGCAGAGAACCAACTTACATGATCCGTAGCAAAATCCATTTGGTTTATGGCAGGCAAACACTTGTATTTGAAAGAAAAACCTGTCCAATCCTGCCATATATTTTGACATAAAAATGTCAGTGATATTCAGCCTGAGAGAAGACAAACACCGACCAATGCTCCTAAAGATGCAGGGAGAATCTCAGACCATTAACAAGATCCATCGATCAGGCACCTGCCAGACTTTGTACTACGGCGACAGCATCATTTAAAACCACAAGATGGCAATACACACTCATGCTAGCCTTTCCCTCTTCCCAGAAGTTAGAGCAGCCTCTGAAATAACCGAGGCACTGTTCCTACTTATTTCCCTGACAACCCTTGAAGGCAGTACAGACACCCACGGTTTGATGGACCTCAGAAAAGCAACTTATTGACCAAAGTTCTGAGAGATGCCAACCGAACACAGATCCCTCCTTATTTGTATCCAAATGGAGGAAGGGTTTACCCAGTTTATTGTTTAAATGAAGAAAAAATGGTGCAGCATTTTGCATTCTATCCACTTCTACGCCCATCTCACCGTTTTTAATTCCCGAATAGAACGGCAAACAAGTTTAATCTTTGAAAAGCATGCTATATACTTGCTGTGGCCACATGTCTCATAAGGACTACGGGTGGCATACAAAGCTGTAGCTATTACAAGTATCATTCAAGTATATTCACAGCTTCCCTAATAAATGATTATTTATAGGGGCAACATTCATTTACAGAATAAAACATACTGTCATGCTAGCTAATATTTCTGTCAGCTCCTCAAATGCCAGTTTGAAGTAGGGAAACAAAAGCAAAGCGGGCTCTTCAAAGGTTACTTAAGTAGTATTTACCTCCTCATCTGCGAGGCCTTCCTCTTCCATAGCCACTTCTAGCTTCTTCTGCCTGAGAAGGGGAAAAACAGAGACTGCTTTTTTAAATATTAATGAAAAACAAATGGAACACTACAGCAAGACAACTCCTTTACTTCACATATTCCAGATACCAAAGAATTTGCCTCAAATGCAAATTTGAAGACTTATTGCCCTCTCCTCATTTACTCATTTGTGATCAAAGCTGTTAAAAATGCATAAGCAAATTCAAGCAAATACTTAGGTATTTGCACAAGTAGGCATTAAAGGTCCAAACATACAATCACTCTACTGATTTGTATTTCTTCATATAACCTTGTTGAAGCAAAGCTGGTTTTATCAATTTGGATAACCAATGAGAATAAACACTTCTTTTCCCCCCACCATTTCTATCTCAGCTCTACCTCCAACACCTCAGCAGCTCCAGCTTTCACACACACGCACGCACGCACGCACCCACACCCAGCCTTGCTGACCTCCCTCTGGTGACACACCTGGTCCTGCTCTCCTTACTCTTGTGCCAACTAACTCTACCCCCTGAGGTTCATCATCATCATCTCCTCCCAGTGTCCTGCCCAGGCCAGGGCTCACTGGTCCTGGGGCTTGTCCAGCTGGTGCCATGCCAGGCTGGGAGGATCTGAGTGGCAAGTGAAGCCTGAGAGTGACCCTACAGATGGCAGGGCGTCAGCATGTGGCGATACACATCATAGAATGGTTTGGGTTAGAAGGGACACTAAAGATCGTCCAGTTCCAATCCGCTGCCATGGGCAGGGACACCTTCCACTAAACCAGGTTGCTCATAGCCCCGTCCAACCTGGCCTTGAACATGCCAGGGATGGGGCAGCCACAGCTTCTCTGGGCAGCCTGTTCCAGTGTCTCACTACCCTCACATGTCTACTGGACCCCTCTTTCTCTACCCACAGAAAACTTCTTTATGACTGTCTGCTTGCAGGTTTCAGAAAGTTCATTACTCACTAGCAGCAGCCAAGAGTTTGAAGGTTGTTGCCAAGCTACTGGTGTCTTTCTGCACTTTGGGAAGTGCAGCAGGATCCTCTAAATTAAAGGCCCTCAGTAGACATTCTATTCTACTAACTAGAAGCAACTCAATTACGTGGGATAATGACTAAATATGATGAAGAGAGAAACCCTGCTGCTCAGCTGAAAACCCCTCAATTAAAAACATATTACCAGGGGAATGATAATTTCACATGCTGATGACAATTTGAAATACAACATTCATTATCATCAAATACGGGTGCGTTGACACTTAATTCAAGTAGCACTTCACCACGTCAGCGGCAGAATTTGGCACAGATGAGAAAAATTAAAGTGGAGCTGACCAACACATACTCCCACAGAGCAAGAGCACCGCCCAAGAACAATTTAGAGGTGCAAACTGCATTATCCCCAGAATTCTTCCTGCCTACCCAAGAGCCTCTCAAACCCTCCATCACCAACCCTATGCTCTTTACTGCCCCTTATTTCTACTCCAGGCCACGCCCAGCTCCCTGCCTCCTTTCCTTACCCCATCACTCCTGTCAGTCCTTTTCCCCACCTCCTGTAACACTTCCTTCTGCAGGGTTTGAGAGTCTTGGCATGAACCCCATGCTGCAGAGCATGAATAGACACCACAAACCCAAGTTACCACCCATCAGCAGCTCTGCAGCATCTGCCTCTGTAGAGTTTATTCCCTGTGGCAGGCGTGGAGGAATTGGAGATCACCAACCTCACATGCTGAGTCAGAAACCTTGCATGTGCTGTAAAATAAGGCTCTGCACAGAGCAGCTTCCACGAAGTAGTAATAATCTGATGAGGAGGCAGATTGTATGAAATGTCAAAAGTGGAGGTCCTCTGTCACTCAGTGACTGTACAGTAGCAGGGGATGTTCACAGGTCTACTAGCACAGCCAGCAGCTGCAACATAGCCTGTGCCCTTCAGGGATAAGCTCCTTGCTACCAAGTAGAGAAAAAAAACCTTATAAGAATGGGGAAGCAAAGTGCCCTTAAAGAAACACCGCAAAAAGCCAACCGAGAAAAGCTGAAACCAGTACCTGGTTTCTCTCTCTTCGTGCTGTATAATTAGGTTGCTGTAGAAGTTCTCCAGCGTAAGTTTGGCTACCGTCACCCTCTCTCGGGTGTGGTTACTCATGGGAAAGGATGTTGTAGTCCCTGCAGTCATCGCCATGGTAACATGTACTGAAACAGAGCATGTCACATCATTACTCACTTGGAAAAAATAATACAAAAATTATATATACACATATGTATTTATTTCTCTTTCCCACTCTCCACTGCCAAATTCTTAAGACACTACAGAATTCACAGGAAAGGCACTGTTCTTTAGATAGAAGAAGCTCCATTAAAAAAACCCTCCTGTATTAGAAAATTACCCTAAGATAGCAGGAGGGCTTATTACCCACTCTCTAAAAAAACCCCAAACCAGCATATTGGCAAAACAAAGGGTGAATCATAGCAAAGAATTATGCAGCCTATGGGCCTTGTCCGTGAATGAGAAAAATGTACCTCCAGCAGACTCGAGCCCAGCTTGGGCAAGAGAAGAGGTGGCAGGCAGTGGAAAGAAAAAGGAGTAAGCCAGAGGAGGACCAAGCACCTCCCACAGCTGGATACATCACAACTCTATGACAATTTCAGACTCCAGAAATTCCAGGTGCTACAAAAGGACAGGATAAAATGGAAAAATAAATGGAGAAAATCCCTAATCCCATCCAGAGAAGAACCTATTTCAAGGACAGAAGAAAGTCATCAGCTATCTTTGAATCTTAGAGACGCTCAAAAAAATTACATGGGGAAAGCTGGGGAGGGCTTCTAGAAATTATTGCATGGAAATGAAATAACGGAGCTGCTGTATTTTAAATGGAAAACTGCTGCTGCTGGGGTTTCGTGGGGTTTTTTGACTGTTTTTTTAAAGCAACAACCAACCACCAAGAATAGAAAACCCTTCCTTACCGCGAGGCCATTAGGCAACCAGCCTTTCTGTTTAATTTCCAACCACCTCTGTGCCATGCTGCCAATGAAACAAGCATTTTCTGAAGTAGCTGATCATTTACAGAGCTGCCTGTGTTTGGATTCACAAATTTAGGGGGAAACCATCTTATGCAGCTGTAAATATGTTACCCATATAAATGAAGCACTTGAAGGTCAGGGCATGTGGCCACTGAGCACTTGAAATCTGGGAAGGAAGAGGACAGAAGAAGGGCTGTTCTCTTTAATAGCTTACATCTCAAACCCAAAGAACTTGGACATATTAGAACAATGCTTTTAATGCCGGAAAAAGACATCTTAGGGCAGTCCTGAGTCCTTTGCAGCTGGTCCAGGGAAGCCAGGGGAGATGTAAAAAGAAGCACAATTTGTCCTGAGACTCATGCCCTACCTGGAACTGGATCGAGGCACTTTAAAAGAGCCTCACAAAGGAGAGCCACAAATAGGAGGACCTCAGCCCCATACTTTGATCAGGTTGTTTGGGGTTGGTTTTGGAAAATTCCACAGAAGTACATACACTTCCTTTTGACTATTTACGTAATCCCCTTCCATTTCACAAGGGGATTTTAAGGAAGACAAACCCTAAATTGGGCTTACGACCTTCAAGCAGATCTTACTACCTTTTAAGGTGAACTGATTAAAAGTTTCATATGGAAGAAAACTTGTATGTCCACATCAGGATGGGGAAATTACTTCATTCTGCTTGGGTTTTTTTGTTGTGGATTTGACTGCTCCCCTCTGTGAGGATGGGGTTTTCTCTCACGGATTTTTAATTTCATTGGTGCAACAATAAGATATTTGTGGCCAGAAATGCAGCTGCTGCGCCACAAATAAAGGGGTTTTACAGTATTATGTAGATATTATTTTAGCTGTGTATTTTGGAGTGTGCGAGATGTTGGAGTTCCAAGAATAAAAATTTAGCTGTCTATACAAATACAAAGAGGTTTTAATAGCGTTACAGCTGCTTCAGGATGATGTCAATATTTCTGGTTTTTAATCACTTTTATCCCCTTCAATTTTCTACTAAAGAAAGATGAGAGCTGTCAACTCTTAATAGTCTTTACTAAAAATTAAGGGGTTCTACTCTTCACACAGGTACCACAGATGGGACACCTTTCCAAAAGCTGGAGAACTTAACACTGCTCTCCCTACTGAGTCTGTTACAATATTACGTTCTCTTTGTCCACTGACAGGTGGGAAAAGAAATATAAACCAGATATCTGAGTGGAAAAACCTATGGCATATTGACACACCCAAATCAAACAGGGCAACTGCTGACCACACACTGGCATTTGTAATTAAGTTACTGCAAGAAATGACCTAACTGAGTAAAACCCCATCTTATGGTCATTTTGGAGTATCAGGATAGAGCAGCATTAACCCAGGCTTGAAATGGATTAACCTTTACTTAACATATAATTAGGACACTTCTAGCACTGGCAAGCAACAGGATATTTATCCTTTGCACATCTTGTATTCCCGGTAGGATAAAATAACCCTGCAATTCTATTTCCTGTTGATTTGTTTTCCCAATGCTCCTATACTCACAAAAGCAGACGTTACCGAATAGCAAATCTAAGTTACTTGATTTTATTAAGTCTGTAAAAAGGAGATAACAATTCTGGCAACAGCACACCACGCTATAAATAGCAGGGCTGACCCTCACTGTAGTTCTACAGTAGGAAATCACAGACAAGAAGCCAATCCATAAACTAGCAAACTCAGAGAAAGTATTTACCAGAGAAGAAACTTGTATTGACTTCACTGTCATACCACAGCATAAACCCACCATTATCCCCTCCACTGAAGTAGGAGGGATACATTACCAGAAGCACTTGCTTCCAGCATAGAATCATCGAATGGTCTGGGTTGGAAGGGACCTTAAAGCACCCCATATATCCTGTGCACACCCCACGAGCCCTGCCTTCAGACCATGTTGTACTACAGCACAATCATTTTTCAGGCAGAATTTACTTTGCATTTGCTCAGTTTGCAATTGGTGTCCCCAGGTACCAAACAAAACAGAAAAAAAACCCCACAACAAAACAACCACCTTTGTAAACAACAACAAAAGAAACCCCTTTATAAACCAAAGAGTGTCCTAAGCTCTCCAGGTTCCCCAAAGTAAGTAGGAAAGCGCACAAACCTGGCAGGAGACACAAGATACCCTGCAAAATCCTATGTCAACTGACAGCACAGACAAACTCTTCATCCTTTTTCCTCTGGCCTCTCTGCTTTCACTAACAAACCCCAAAACAAAGCACGAATCCACATTCCAAATGAAATATTCATTTGGGAATAACAAAGTAAAGTCCTTAAGCACGGCCTCTATAAACAAATGACGCTGGAGGGGATGAGGGCGGGAAGGAAGAAGCTTCAAAATGGGGCCTTCTATTGACAGCACACTGCTACTGACCTCATCACATTAACAAGAATGTTTAGAAAAGGTGGCACCCACAGTTCTTGGAAATGCCCTCAAAAATCTACTAATTCACCCAAATTCATTCCATTTGCATAATGCAACCATTCTACTCCTGCTGCATCACCAGCCTTGCGTTAGGCTCTCTGGACCATGAAGAAGGTCATATTAAACCAGCCAGCCACATTTGGCCAAAACTCCTCTGGCCGATGACGACCAAAGGTGTTTCTTTCCAAAGGGCCTGTTACTTTGGGGAAAAAAAAAGAACACTGGCTGTGAGAGAGAGAGAGGGAAAGACATCAAACCCAACTAATGGACAGCAGACACTGAGCAGCTCACAGCCCACAGGACAGCGTCTCAGAGATGCCAGAACCACAGAGGCCGTATGTGCTGCTTGGTCCAGAAACGGAGGCTGTGCCTCCTGGACGTATGGCTGATCTCACAGCAGGAGGGAGCCCTTCTCCTGAAGCCTGCTTGGCTCAGCAACAAGTACCTAGAGCATGCAGATGAAGAGCTACAGATGTGCAGCAGCTGGGGAAAATCTTGCTCCCAGAGGCAGGCAGAACAGCAGCAGAGTGGGAAGGAGCTGAAGGATGTTCCCAAAGGATGAGGGAGAGCATGGGACAGGCACAGGAAGGGGACAGCAGGCCCAATGCGAACACCCTGGAGTTTTCGAGTCTTCTGTAAGCAAGACTCTCCTGATTTACTACAGAATACAATATTTCAGTTGGAAGGGACTTCTACCCTTCTGGTAGAACAATGCTGCCTGGTCAAAGCATACACTGATTTTTTGATTCCCAGATCTTCCCTGATTTGGAATCAGAGAAAGGCCAAGCAGCGGCCTCCAGGTCACTACAACTTCAGTTTGCACTCCCAGCATCTCTAAGTTAAACTGTCAATTGATTTTCCCAAAAATTTCCACCACTGAAAACCCCTCACCAAAACCCAACATCACCTCCCAAAGCAGGTAAGTTCGTAATTTCAGATCCTTCTAGCATATTATTCCAACCTTTCATGTTTACATTTTTAATGATTTCTCACTTCAGTGAGAATATAAATGCGCAAGTATGCTACAAGTAGTGAAAACTGAAACCAGTCTTGTTAGCTATCTCCCTTATTAGAGGGTTTCACATTCCTCAGGATACTACAGTAACCTATTTGATCAATTCTTGCTTTCTCTCACAAAGATTGCCTGCAAAAATAACTCTGTGCCAGTTAGTCAGCGGTGGGTATCGCGACTGGACTTTGCTTTCATAACAACAGGTCTGAAGGTACCAGTTTCTTTACAGGCAAGTCTCCTGCACAACTGTGTTATATCATATTGCTTGTTCTTACTATCAGATAAAGCTGTTCTATACTATCAAATTATCTGGACTTAAGTCACACAAAGGAAATAGTCTTATTTTTTCAAAGTATTTGTATAGCACAATTATACAGCAGCCCTAACAAATTTACTCTGGACTCATTACTTAGTGCATATTTAAGTTATGGAGCAAACACCAATACAATTCTCTTGGAGACAAAAGCATGGCTTTTTGCCGCATGACAGAATGACATTATCATGCTGCTGGGTCTCTGACTTAGATTTAAAATGTAAAGCTACAAACATCAGCAGGACAGGGAACACCAATCCTTCCTCCCTAAACAGCTACATCATAGAAAGGTTGATAATTTAGGCACCCAAGCACACCCCTAGACCCCAGCAATTAGGAAGGCAGCAAAAAGGGTAAAACTGCAAAGTTTATAAAGATTCAATCACATTCCAGGGGAATTGGCTCTTGAATGAAAGCCTCTGGGTAAGGCAGATACTGAAACATATTTCTGCCTTTCAAAGTTCCCATTTTCTCAGCATGACACATTTTGGCATACAACTTACTCCCGAAATGAAGTATACAAGTGGCATTTTTCAAGCATTAGAAGGTAAGAAAGAAAGGAGAGGGTTTCAGCGCCAGACCTGTTCCAAAGTAAACAAATACAGCTCAATAAAGCGAGTACCTTCAGAAACGACAGTTATCACCACTGTGCATTGTGCTGGAGCTCTTCTGGGTGAGAAGCTAAAGCGGACTTAGTAATGCTGCTTGGATCCTTACAGACAACGCAGCAAAGCAACTCACTAAACAGGCACTAAAAACCACTGCTGGCAAGGACTGTATTTGAAAAATGAAATCCTGTCTAGGAAAACAGCATGGAGACAGCGAAGCTTCAAATAAGAGTGCCAGCCCTGCTCTCTCCAAATTGTTCGGATTCTCATACAGAGAGACAGGAGATCTATATATATGAGGAAAAAAAAACAACCCACCATACACAAATAACAGCATGATTCACACCAAAAGGCAGTGGGCAGGGACAGATAAATGAAATAAGCAACCAAAGGCTCAGCCGGATGAGGTGGTGTGACATACCAGCAAGAGTAAGGGGAGGAGCAGCAGCTGGAGCAGCAGCCACGCAGGCACCCCGAACGACTTCTGAAACATGCAACTGTACGTGGTATGAGCTGACACAAAAACAGACAGCAAAGATAAAAATGTTGTATGACAGCTGATAGTTCCAGTGATGAAACAGAAGGAGAAAGTGGTCATATTGTGGTATCAGCTGGAGGGAAAATGACTTTCGGCACTACAGTTTCTGCTAACACAAGTTTGGCAATTGCACTGTGCATATTTTCACTGTCCAATTGTTTATACCAAACCTTCTCCTGGAGAGGTTCCCTGCCTTCTTCTTCTATAACCCACTTTAAATGCGCTTCCAAAGCTTTTGAGAAAGCTCCAGAGACAAACAAAACACTACAGGATCCTGAAGCCTCTGAACGTAAGTCAAACAACAAAAAACCCCACTACTCCAAGCTACGTCAATTATGGGCCAGTATTTTTCAACCCTTGGAGCTAGATCTTAACACTTGTGTTATTACTAAACACAGCTTTCCATGTTCAGAACAGAACCTTGCCCAAAGTTCACTTATGTCAATAAAAAAAACTTTCAGCTCAATAGGTTTTTTACCTAATAGTCCTATTCTGGCATCTGGACGATGCTAGCTGTGCTAATGCTGTTATTAAAGATCCTAGTTATCAGATCAGCATGTTTGCCAAGCACTGCTCTGGGGTATGTTTCAATAAGAAAAATAAATATTACGATCCTACATAATTAATGTTTTCAGTAGTATCGCTATTCACAAGCCCCTATTTTATTTAATGTTACCTGAAGGAAGCAACATTTTATGCCAAATACAACAAATCAGATGATTACTTCGCATGCAGGCTTTTCTTCTTTTCAATGTTAATTGCTAAGACCAGATCTTTCTGAGATCCTTCACTTTTTACAGCAGTCTGAGAAGGGAAAATGAAGTAACAAGACTGCAACAAAATGGCACTGACACTTGAGCTTTCATTTACCTCATTTATATACTTCATTTCCTTTAGCTTGTTACTCATTCCCCAAGGCGTGTTATGTTCTAGTAAGTTTTGCTACTTTAAAGTTACAGCATGAATTATATTTGTTCTATTTAAAGCAGCACTAAACCTGAGTAAAATTAGCCCTGTTGGAACAGGCTTTGCTATTTAAAAGCAAAAGATGTTCAAATGTTTTAGCCATTTTAAGTCATTCTTGCTTTCCCCATGGAGCATCTGGGTGAGTTGCCCATTACAGTCACAGCTAAAAGCAGAGAGCACTCCATGATTCGCCCAGCCCCAGCTCGTAATCCAAAAGTGGTAGACACTCTCAGTGTCCAACCCCCATGACTGTGAGAAAACCCATTCAGACCCACAGAACTCGGAATGGAGATGCGTACATGGGTCCTGCTGCCTCAGCGGCTGCTGCACTTCTAGCACTGATAACACCAGGGAAATCTGGGGGGCAGTGAGGCCCAGAGAACTTGGGGTGTCAGTGGCTGGCTCCAAGGTGCCATCTAAACTCCACAAGAGCTTTTCACCCAATGCACCCAAGTAAAAGATGCTTTCAAAATGAAGGAAGTTACTCTCCTACCTTGGGGTAGACTCCTCAATCTATAAATACCCTAAAATGTCAAGGAGGGGCAGTGGGCAAAAATCCCCTCTGAAACCACCAAGGTCCCTTCCCCCAGCAAAAGCCACAGTTGCATGCACACTGTAACTTGGCACTAGCCAGTACTGTTTCTGAAAGAACCTGTCCCACTTTCCATCCAACCATCTGTTTGTTTCTCTCCTGCTGCCGCTCAATGCTTTGTGCCAGCACAAGAAGCTGTGTAACCCAGATCGAGGAACTGCACCAAGCTGAAATGATTTCTTCTAAAACAGTTTTGGTGAGGCTGGTTTTACCTGCATCGACTGGAAAGGGCCACACTTCCCCAGGCTGAGCCTGCTCATTCCTTCCCATGGAGTTTGTCCAGAAGTGAGAAGCAGGCGACAGGGCCTTGCCTTCTAATTTGGCTCACAGAAATGAAACTCACAAATCATTCCAACACACCCACAGTAATGATAAGGAAATATTTCCTAATATGGAATAAAACCTGAATATTGGATTTCTGCTGCACTCCAGGATTTCCTGCTATTCAAGGAAGCTGAGCAGCAGAAGCCTCCCATGAACAGTGGCCCTGATTCAGTTCTCTGCTACTTACAATGAGTGCGCAGTGCCAAACACAAATTCATTTCCCTGACAGGAAAAGATAAAAGATGTATGTATGTACAAAAATGTATATGTATATGGATGTATATATATAAACTACATATACCTACATCTAGATAAAATATAGGCACTGTTTTCTTTCATTTAATCTTTTGTCCACATCAAGTTACAAAAAAACCTTTTGATCCAAACATCATAACCTTTGCTTTCACTAACAATGGGAGACTGGTCACCTAAAGTTTAGAAATACAAATCCACTAAAAAGGTCACTTCCATCTCAGCTCCACTTGCCTCAACCTTTGGCAATACAATTACATTCTTTATGCTCTACTATCAATAGCTCTGTCCCAAAGTTAACGGTACATTTTGAGACATCCTGTACTGAACACTCACTCAGACTTGCAATGACATACCAAAATCTTCATAAGCTCAGTCCTTTCAAATAACTTTGTTATTTTCCTTACGGAGGGCTTTTAAAGACAATCTAATCATTTGGGTTTTAGCAGTACCCACTCAAATTGCTTTACCTTGCATGAAAGAGTAGCTGCAAGATAGGACTCCCCACCCCACGCCATTAGCCTCGTTTAAAGAGAGAACAGAAAACAGAGGGTGTACTTCTGCTCCACTAGCAAGGACAGAGGGCTAAAGCTAGGAATAGGAAGGGAATATAGGTGCTGGTGTATCCACATGCTGCTGCCTTCCATAGTGGTCCAGATGGGAGGTCAGCTCAGGACAACATCCTGCATGACTAAATGAAGCACAAAACACAATAAGGGAACTAGACTTGCAGTGCCATGTGGCCATCCCTTTCTTCCAGGGTGTCCCAAGTTATCTGAATTGATGCATTTTAATTTCTTGGAAACAAAAGAAATCAGTAGCTTGCTGAAAAGCTAACAATGGCATTTCATACCTTGCTTTAGCTCACTTGTATCTTTCCTTTCTCCTGGCTCTCCCCAAGCTTCACAGCGCTGCAAATCTTAGTCTTCCTAGAAGTGTCTAAAACCAGGAAGCTCTTCTATCAACTGAAGTAATCACATTCCTGTGCACTTAAGCATTTTCTCAGCTTTCAGCAGGTACTTGCATCCAGGCATATTCCAGAAAGCCCTGTTCTAAGACCTGCTAAAATAACTGGCAAAAAAAAAAAAAAAGTGCCCATGCTAAATATTTCGCTGCTGTGTTTTGGATCATGAAAGAATTATGAACACAGCAAGGTCAACGACCAAAAAACCTGCTTCCTCCCCAGTTACTGGGTCTCTGGACAAAATTATACTGAGGTCTAACGAAAGATATGTCCCACTCCAAAACATGCACAGCCATCTGAAAGTAAAATTCAGCCACAGTGCATTTCTCTACATTTGGCTCTTCCATGGCCAAGAGACACAACCTAGGACATAAGTAAAGAATACAAGAAGGAGCTTCTAACCTGGAACCTGCATAAAGTTTCCCTGAAATCATAATACATTTTCAGCTTTGATCAAAGAAGCTCTGCTCTTTAATTTCAGGCATGCTGTAAAGCCATTCTATTTTCTAAGGAGCCTAGGGAAGCAGGAGCAGAGGGAGGATTCAGTTTTGGTAACTAGGAAGTACTTTTGCATTGGAGCATGCTGGAGAAGAAGAGAACACTAAGGTTTTTTTATTTATACTGGTGAATGTTCAAACCCCTGACTCTTACTAGGCTCTTTTTAGGTCACATCAATCATAGCATCATAGAACAGTTAGGACTGAAAAGGACCTTAAGATCATCTAGTTCCAACCCCCCTGCCATGGCCAGGGACACCTCCCACGCCTATGTCCAACCTGGCCTTGAACACCACCAGCGATGGAGCATTCACAAATTCCCTGGGCAACCCATTCCAGTGCCTCACCACCCTTACAGTAAAGAACTTCTTCCTCATACCCAGTCTAAACTTCCCCTGTTTAAGTTTGAACCCGTAACCCCTTGTCCTATCACTACAGTCCCTCATGAAGAGTCCCTCTCCAGCATCCCTATAGGCCCCCTTCACATACTGGAAGGCTGCTAGGAGGTCTCCAAACAGCCTTCTCTTCTCCAGCCTGAACAGCCCCAACTTTCTCAGCCTGTCTTCATACAGGAGGTGCTCCAGTCCCCTCATCATCCTCGTGGCCCTCCTCTGGACTTGTTCCAACAGTTCCATGTCCTTTTTATATTGACGACACCAGAACTGGACACAATACTCCAAGTGAGGTCTCACAAGAGCAGAGTAGAGGGGCAGGATCACCTCCCTCGACCTGCTGGTCACGCTCCTTTTGATGCAGCCCAGGATACGGTTGCTTTCTGGGATGCGAGCCACACTACTGCCTCATGTTGATTTTCTCATCAACCAACACCCCCAAGTCCTTCTCTGCAGGACTGCTCTGAATCTCTTCTCTGCCCAACCTGTAGCTGTGCCTGGGATTGCACCGACCCAGGTAGAGGACCTTGCACTTGGCATGGTTAAACTTCATCCGGTTGGCATCAGCCCACCTCACAAGTGTGTCAAGGTCCCTCTGGATGGCATTCCTTCCCTCCAGCGTATCAACCAAACCACACAGCTTGGTGTCATCGGCAAACTTGCTGAGGGCGCACTCAATCCCACTGTCTATATCACAGACAAGGATCAAAAAAATCAAATTAAGTATAGTAATTACAGATGATAAGTCTGTGTCAATGAAGAAGCTGACCGCTAAATGAAATGCAGAACATCAGTGTCTGACTATGGCCTATGCAATGCCTCTAGTCAGGGTTAATGAGCACAACAGATCCCTCTGGCATTAAAACTCTGCAAATACAGGTAGTACATCTTGTTAGTATACGCAGTACTGGAGAAGAGATACTTGCCCATTCAAATCCCACTATGATAGTTCATTTCTTTAACTATGTTTTTTGGAGAAGATAACAGCTATTGGCACATAAAGCAGACTACCTTGATGAGGCCCAGGATACACCAAGATAAAAAGATGTGTGCAGTCTTTTGACACAAGAGAGGATACATGGTACTACCTTCCTAGTGTCTGAAGCGGGGAAGCAGATTTGGAATGGTGGGGATGGAGCTGTGCCACAGTTTTACCACCAAACCATCCAGAGCTCTGGCCATCAGTATCAAAGGTGGAGAAAGAAATATTATTTCATGGAGAAACCCTAATGGTAACATCTGAACCCAACAGTGATAACAAGGACAACTGAAAAGAGAAAGCATTATATTCTGCCTTATTAGCAGACTGTTTTAGGGGAGAACAGTCAATAGAACTGTGGTTTTGCATTTCAGCATTTATACCTCTTTGAGAATATATATATCACTATCAATCTATAGATCACTTTCAGAACAAAAATACACTGCAAGTGGGTAGCTGGGACTTACCCTTCTGAGATTTAGGTATGGAGAAAACCAGCTTTTACAGTGGCAGACATATAGAGCTTTTCTTTCATGAAATCTTCCTGCAGCCTATTGCCTATTGTCCCAACTGCTCACCTCCTCTAAGGCTGAAGAGTGACTAGAGGAGTGTTTTGTTATGGCTATGCTATGATCCCACCTGATCACATAGCCACCCTTCTAGGAAGAGAAAGGCAAAAAAGAAAGAAAAAGGAAATAAAAGATTTGCACCTAAGTGAAAGATAATGAGGTCTGTGATGAGCATTAGGTCCCTGTTGAAGGTCATTCTCCCATCTTGGCCTGAGCAAAATCACTCAGAATGGGTGGTGTTTTCCTTTAAATTAATCTCAAGAGATTTGATTCTATTATCTGTTTTCCTACTTAAAGTATAAATGAGGCAAAAGCAGGGTGTGGGGAAAAGCTCCAGCTATATCCAGCTGCAAGGGGAAGTGAGAGGGAAAAGCAACAGAAGATATCTGCTTAAGTTTCTATAAGATACTAAGGCTGTATGTAGCTGCTATGCACCAGTTAAACATGCAAGAATGAGCGAATTTCCAGATTTTTTAAAATAAAAATCTTACAGAACCCACTTTCATACACTTTCAAGATTAAATCAATTATGGTAAGAATGAGAGAAGATGATGACAACTTCTCTAGGAGCAGATCTTTCCCACCAAGAAAGCCTTCAGAATAAAAGAGTCTTGCAGGATGTCCTGAGGGCTAAGTACGCTCTCGACTGAGAAAAGGAGCAAGATTCATCAGTGGGAAGGACGCTCCACGGAACACAGGTCATCTACAAAGGTATGGGCTTTACAGGAAGGAAGGAAGAAGGAAAAGCAACACTTGTGTTCCCGCAGAACAGCTCTCACCATTCCTTTTCAAGGTGTTAGTCCCTATTACCCTGTAAAGTGACAAAGTGCCATTGTGCTTCCATTTCTTTGTCTGTCAAGTGGAGATTAGACAAGTGGAGTTACTTGCAGGAAATTTGAACAGAAATACCAGTTTAGTGCAAGCAGTGTGTAAGGATGGAGACTGGTGGAGTGGCAAATAAAGAAGTCTTTCAGGCAGTGACAAGTTGGATGCAACCAGCTATTTTCCATAAATAGTAATAAGAGTAAATAAATAGAAAAAAAACCCAAATAAGCCGTAGGAAGAATGAGATCATTTCCACTTTTGGAATAATATTTAACATTAACATTTCCTTATGGGGATGGGCCCCATGCACAAGGCCCTTACACAGAAAGGACAGACATTGCTGCCAAATTCAAGGAGTGTCAGTGAAGGTCTGTGAATTGCCTTTTAGAGAGAGACATCCCTCTCTCTCACTTTGCTGATCCCTCCAGTCCTGGGCATGCACTCTTCCAGTTTCCCCAATAATGCAGCCACAGCCAAGTTAGATGAACTCAGCAGCCTGACAAAACTAAGTTACCAACCACCCCCACACTCCAATAAGGAGACTATTCATCCATAAAATCAGAAAGTTGGGTTTGTCCCACCCTTCAACTACACAACTGCTAAATTCAGTGAAAGAGGAGTAATGAAATACGGATAGGCACAGAGAACAAGGGGCAGAACAACACTGCCCCTTTTGCAGGCACACAGATTTCGACTTCACCCAAGTAGGGATCAGATAAACTTGTGGCAATGGGAAAACTGGACTGCTTTATCAGACTGGATACAACATAAACCCTAGAATCTAATGGTGACTGTTAAACGTCAGCTCTCACCAATGAGTCACATTCTTCTTGCACCACTTTTTGCTGGCTCCATTTGGAAATGGCCTGATGTTGCAGACGGCTTTGCAAAGCTTTCAAAAGACAGGCTATAACTACTTTCTCACATCCCCTTTACTTTAGGCTGCAACAATACAGAACACAATTCATTTGATTTTGATGAAAAAGGTTATGGTGAGGCTAATTATGATGAACAGCTGAACATCTATCCCCTAGATAGTGCACCATGTGCTGCACTCTTCATGAATAACCCTAGCTGTATTTACAAAGACCAGGAAGGGTTTGTACTATGTGCTGCTTCTGCTCACTTCAGAAACCATACCAAATGCTTCTCCTGGAGCACTGCTTGGTTCCTGTATGTTGAATAAAGCCCAATACAGACAAGCAAGCTCAAGCAACAATGCTGACATGGAGCAGAAGTCCACACTATGCAGTTAACACAGACATAATTTGTACTTGAATAGTTTTATGCCAAGAGCAAAGACTTAGAGCAAAGCCTAGTACCTGACCTACAGTAATACACCAGGAATATCCACCTTAAGGTCCACTCAGTCATTTCTTCATGCATCTCCTCTCATTCTACTCAATGACTCTACCAGAAGAGTTATCGGCAAAGGTATCCCTCACACAACATCTAATGGTGACTTGAGTTTATTTCTGCAAAATAAACCCACATTAAACTCCTGGTACTTGCCAGTGATTCAAGTGTTGAAATAATGAATATTTTGAGTTTTCTTTTTCTAATTGCAGATGCCAGAGGAAGGATGTTTTTGTGGCTACAACACAAGAAACTGCATAAAGAAACAGATGAGCTTGATTCTCTTTTATTTCCCTATGCAAAAACAAACCCTACAGAAAAAATGAAATAAAAAATGTACTTAGGGTGTGCCTCAGTTACCCTATGTGAAAACAAATACATTATTTCTGTTCCTAGTGGGTCATGAACTTAATGAGTTTATATGAACAAAGAACCTGGGCTCTATAGAGGAAAGATGCTAAAGAAGTATTAAAAATTATTTATTAAGTCATTCTGAAAATTCATTATTTAACCCAGCCCCAAAACATACAAAACATGTGTCCCCTTCCTTGCTATTCCACTTCTCTGAACTGCCCATTCAATCAGACTGGACAGCAAATGAAATACTACAGCTGAATGCAGAAGAAGCATTAATCTGTATATAGCGGATTTGGAAGGGAGTTTTATAGGAAAAGGCAATAGAAAGGACAATTAAATATTAACATACTGCAAGTGGCCAAGTTTGGTGATACCATTTCCAGGTTGATCTACACTCAGCTTTGGTGAAATGTTGCTATCCTGAATCCAGCTGAATGTATTCATTTGTATGACTCCCCAGTCAATGTTTACACATTCAGTTGCTCATATGCAAATAACATTAATCAGCTGTCTTTTAAAGTACTGATAAATAGACAATGTTTGGAATGTTTTATCAGTTTCCTTGTAAAGCCACACATAATATCAGGAATGTAGTTTGTCAAATTGATATAACACAGGGTGAGAGAGAATACTTCTCGATTTCACTATTCACAAGGAAGTAGCTGCTCTGCTACATTCTCACTTCTGAAAATACAGGGAGCACTAAAAAAAAAGAGAAAGGAATCTAATAATGCAGTATTAGTACAGCATTAAAAATATTAACATCTGTGATTCCTCAGACGATTAATTATTGCGTCAGTTGAGTCTTAAAATACAGTTCAACTTGCACTCATTTACAAAAAGAAAACCAAGTAAAATCTCTTATTTTAGAAGTACCCCACAGCAGTCAGAAAAGGTCTGTGCAAAAATTAGCACTTTGCACTCCACAGATGATGCCCCAATTGGTATTGAGCTCTACCTCCCTAGCCTAGATGCATAATAAAAATTTCATTACTCTCCCCAGATCTAAGATGATAGCACAGGGATGGAAGGAAGATCTGGAGGCTAGTCTGTTTGGGGTTTTTTTTTCATCCCCTGGAGTAAAATCTCGCAAAATAAACCAGTAATAAAATAAATTATGGAAATTTCAGCAAATCCTGAAAGCACAGGGAAGCTGCTCTGCTGGTAGCCTCTGGGAGGAAAGGTGTGCCCTCCCCCTTCCCAGCATGCCCAAAACTGCAGAGGTCTCTTGAGGTTGTTACCAACCCTCAAGCTGCTTTCCTCTCCTTTCGGTTATTCCTCATGTTAATAATGCCAGAAAGCATCTTCATCTTCCCATAAGATGGAGCTGCAAGCTCTATTCTGCTTCCCTATATGACATACCCTTCCCAGAGCCTCCAAGCAAATTGCGGTTTGCTCTTTTGAATTATCTTCCACCCAGATTGTGAGGTACTTTGCAAAACTGAAACATTAAAACACATCGCCTTGGTAAAGCAAGTAATTGTATCACTGTTGACTACAAAGGGAAATAAACCCAACCTCAATCCTGGGAAGACCCTGAGGGCTTATGAGTAAGGGAAGAACTTGACCAGATAACCCTGCTTTATAATAAGCATCTACAGCAGCCTGGGGAACAGACCCCTTCCAATGCCACCCAATTAGTAGAAGAAATACATTCAAGTTAACATACAGGCTTACATAATGCTCTCCATGTATAGATCTGAAAACACAAGGACAATTTCAATCTGATTTTAGAAATGGGGAAAGTGAGTCACAACAAAATGAATTAAAGCCACCAAACTAAAAGAATACTTCATATATATGTGTCCATATATATGTATATATTTAAACTGTGAAGCACCACACCAGCATCTGAAGCACAAAGAGTAACTTGCAGAAGCTGCCAGTAAACCTGAAGGAAGAGCTGAGACATGGAATCACTGCATTAGTCCTGACTCTCACCTCGCGTTTAGTATTACAGTCAGATCAGGTCATCACTGAAGGAAAGGCAAGCTTTTCTCGGGCAAGCCTTCACAGAGATACACGTTCAAAAAATAAAATGTGTGCACTTAAGGAACATAAAATGTTTTATGGAATCCTATTTTTAACACCAAATGGCACAATGAACTATGGAAAAAACTAGAATTACAGCAGGAAACTGAAAAAAGCTCAGCTGACCTAAGCCCACGGGTTTGCAGAGGTGAAACTGCAGAGGAGCTGCCTACTTACACTGCCTTTTACACGGGCTGCTATCAAGGAGGCACATTCGTCATGCTCTTCTGAAGAAAACCAAACTGATTCAACTATGCTTGAGCAAAACAAAAGGAGTCTGTGAATTCACACAAGTTTTTGCATGCACAAGCAGGGATATTTTACTACAGTGAAGCCAGTGGATTTTATTACTGCTGAAATTCCAACTGCCATATGAAACTACTCAGAAGTCACACAGCAGTTATCAGACCATATACATGCATGAAAGGCTCCACAACTAGAAGTCCACCAGGGCCTTGCTTGTACCCATCTTCTTCTGAAAAACATGCCAGCCTCTGTTCTACCAGTTGTAGTGGTGGAGTCCTAAAACAGTCACCCTTGCATTAGGTACAAGAAAACATCTCCTCCTAGTGACTCTTCATATCCACTGACCACAGAGCACAGTTAAGATGATTAACTGGCTCAGATGCGCAATTTTTAAGCACTCAAAGGTGGATAGGTGAATCTTGCCTGGCGGTTAGTACAAT
Source organism: Ara ararauna (assembly GCA_028858755.1). Classification (NCBI taxonomy): domain Eukaryota; kingdom Metazoa; phylum Chordata; class Aves; order Psittaciformes; family Psittacidae; genus Ara; species Ara ararauna. The sequence continues at coordinate 107,814,123 of CM054376.1, read as the reverse complement.
GCCAACTCTCACTGTGATGAGGGTACCTGGTATCTTTGGATTTAGCAGTTTGCTTCTCCTGACCATTTCAAAAGCCTGTAACTGCTGGCCATGTCTATAATTGGTTTCTCAAATCATTTTTAGAAACCCAGCCTCATCCAATAATAGTCCTACAGCAAATGGATTTGCTTGAAAGTTAAAATGTGTTTCAAGGGCCAAATGAAACCAAGAAAATGGGTGGCATCCCCCTCCCACCCCCATAGAGCACTGGACTCTCCAGCAGAGGAAAACCGGGCAATTGAATATCATGGGGATAGATGCAGCTCCCACCAAACTCAAGACAATTTGAATCCAACTGTGGTTTGAGCATCTTGTCATTTTTACATACTTCAGCTCTGGGCACCTCACAGATAGAAAAAATACTCTCCACATGACGAAAAAAGATGAAGATCTGAAGCTCCCTATAAAGTGTTTGCTAAAAATACCTCTTTGGAGACATCCTTTGCTAAGTAACTGCCAAACCTTCAAAGGCTGAATTATAATGTTGAAATATTTGTAATACAAGCCTGTTGTGCTTCTTGTGAAGGATGGTTGGCAGTTGGAGATGGAATCTTTCAGCTCAAATGCCTGGTCCAGGCAGGAACTGGAAACAGCTCTTCAGTGGCTTACATGAAATGAGTCAGTGAATCTCAGTCCAGCTCTCAATAAATCAGGAACCACATCACGAAAGCATCTGTAAGAGACGCTTCCTTTGTTTAATACCACTGTAAAGGCCAAGAACTGAATAAGGTGGGGAAAATGAATTATCCTCCCTCAAAACAGCATGTTCCTTCAGAACACAAACTGCTTTTACCAAGCATCCTTGCTGAAAGTATCCCAGTGTGTTTTTACAAAATATGAACTAATTTAAACATTTCTAAGTAATATATGTAACCCCACACTTTCTCAGTAGAAAGAAACAACACCTGCTGACTTCCAACATGCCAGAGCCATGCAAAAGGAGAGCAGCCAACATGAATATTCCTATCCCATATGGTAACTGCATTCCCACTTCCAGAGCTAACAAAAGTTTAAGAGCTCCCAAGTATTTTTCTTTAAGAAAATTTAGCATACAAACATAGGCTTACCTTGAACAAACTGCTCAATTTCAAGGACTCAAGCTGTTAGGAATATTTGCCTTTTCTCTTGCCAGAAAAGCGGCATGAAGTAAGAAATCATAGAATATACAAACTTAGAAAAGTAAGTAACTATACAGAGCAACTTTAAGAGGATACAGATAATATGGGATCAAAATCTTTGACCACGAACATCAAACTTAATTTCTCATAATAAATCCCCACACTCACAAAAAGCATAGTACAGATCCTAGTTTATTAAGTTTGCTAGAAAGCAAAGCCATAGAATCATAGAATGGTTAGGGTTGGAAAGGACCTTAAGATTATCCAGTTCCAATCCCCCTGCCATGGGCAGGGACACCTCCCACTGAACCATGCCACCCAATGAAGAGTCCCTTACCAGCATCCCCATAGGCCCCCTTCACAGACTGGAAGGCTGCTATGAGGTCTCCAAACAGCCTTCTCTTCTCCAGGCTGAACAGCCACAACTTTCTCAGCCTATCTTCATATGGGAGGTGCTCCAGTCCCCTGATCATCCTTGGGGCCCTCCTTTGAGCTTGTTCCAACAGTTTCATATCCTTTTTATATTGAGGACACCAGAACTGCATACAATACTCCAATGAGGTCTCACAAGCGCAGAGTAGAGGGGCAGGATCACCTCCCTTGACCTGCTGGTCACGCTCCTTTTGATGCAGCCCAGGATACGGTTGGCTTTTTTGGGCTGCAAGCGCACACTGCCGGCTCATGTTAAGTTTCCCATTGACCAACACCCCCAAGCCCTTCTCTGCAAGGCTGCTCTGAATCTCTTTTCTGCCCAACCTGTAGCTGTGCCTGGGATTGCTCTGACCCATACAAGTCACAAATAAAATTTAGAGCAATCATTTTTTAAACATCAGTTGGGTCTACTAATTAATTTTAATTTTGTTGCACTCAGATGCCACAATGTATCCGAATATAAACACACTTAATATTACCTGGATTAGTGCTGCTCAGAAAATTGAGATGCCAAGTTGAGAGAACATCATGTGTTTCATTCAAAGAAGACAAAGGCCTTCTGAATTTTGGTGATTTGTAAACACCTGCTAAACTTTGATTGAATGGTGCTTGTGAAGTATGCAGAGTCAAATGTGGTCAGTAGCTCAAAAAGCACTTATAAAAAGATCTTGGTACATTCATATATTCCCTATTTGCCTGTCACTTCAAAAATGTCCTAGGTATCCACAATAGAGGCTGGATCATCCTTTGTCAGTCCCCTCTCCCTCAATGTTGATGAGAATTATACCCACCAAATTCCATATGCATAGCAGATTGAGCTTTATATCAACAAAAGAGGTTTCTTGCTTAGAAGCAGCATTGACTGAGATACCAAAGCCAAGAATTACAAACAAATTCTCAAGTGTTTCATTCATACGTTAGTCCTTGGAAAACATTAGTTTAGATTCCCTTAACTTGGAAAGCCATTAGAACGTATTCAAGTGCAGCTTCTTTGTAAAAAGTAGGATTAGCCAAATTTTATTTCCATCAAAAATTGTACACTGTTGGTCAAGCACAAACTCCATTCCTGATCTACCCAAGGAAGAGAAAACAGGAGGAAAAAGCATAAACAGGTGCAGCATTTGCTATACCAGAAGCAAAAAAGCCCCTAGTTCCCTCCCTAGTTGCACATATATGATGGGAGCCTCAACATAAAAAAGACATGGAACTGCTGGAACAAGTCCAAAGGAGGGCCACGAGGATGATCAGGGGACTGGAGCACCTCCCGTATGAAGGTAGGCTGAGAAAGTTGGGGCTGTTCAGCCTGGAGAAGAGAAGGCTGTGTGGAGACCTCATAGCAGCCTTCCAGTGCGTGAAGTGGGCCTCTAGGGATGCTGAGGAGGGACTCTTCATGAGGGACTGTAGTGACAGGACAAGGGGTAACGGGTTCAAACTTAAACAGGGGAAGTTTAGATTGGATATGAGGAAGAAGTTCTTTACTGTAAGGGTGGTGAGGCACTGGAATGGGTTGCCCAGGGAAGCTGTGAATGCTCCATCGCTGGCAGTGTTCAAGGCTGGGTTGGACATAGGCTTGGGTGGCATGGTTTACTGGGAGGTGTCCCTGTCCATGGCAGGGGGGGTGGAACTAGATGATCTTCAGGTCCTTTCTAATCCTAACTATTCTATGATTCTGTAAGGAACTTCATCTTGTAAAACTGATGCCTTGTTGACAAGATGATCATCACCCGTGAACAGAAGGAAGCTGCACCCAAAGCACCAATTCAGATGTTCCAGACAGAAGTCTAGCCTTCCATCCAAGACAAATACGGAGCTTAATCTGCACTGCTTTTACTGTGGTTTATTAGCCTGCAATATTTGGAGAGGACTTGCTTTATGATTCAAAATGAATGGGGTTGAGTGGGCCTTACTTAACCAATATCTTTGTGGTAAAATTCAACCTTGCTTTGGCAGGCAAAGAGAGGGAGGGAAAGCACTTAAGATTCCACAATGACAGAAGAAAATCTCATCATGCAACTGCATTCTTCCGCTGCACCCAGGCAGATGCAGATCACCATCGCTCTCTAATGTCCTAAGTAAGAATACAGAAGCTTTTATCCTCAGTCTGTATGGCAGTGATCTTTAAAGATGACATGACTACTTCAGAGCACTTACGCAAAAGAACCAAGAAAATACATTTACACTGCATTTCTTAGGCTGAGAAAATGACAGTCAGATAGAAAGAAGATACTGTCAAGACTAGTTTTGAAAGTAAGCTTCCACATGGAAAAAATACAAAGAACACCAAAGGGTTTCAGTTGTGTGTGTGTGGTTTTTTGCTTTTGCTTTGCTTAGAGAGAAAAAATATAACTAAAATTGTCCTCATAATTCTTCCCTTGCAGGCTTTGCACTCTAAATAAGACGGGCTCATCCCATGCCTGGGGGTCAAAATCTGAAACAGAGGCTGGACTGTAAACAAAACCAAAATAGGCTTTCCAAATACTATTGCTCTTTTAATAAAAAGGGCAGAGAAAAAATTAGCTAAAATCTTTCATCTTTACTCGAGTATAACAATTTCTCCCCAATTACCCCATAATCACTTCCATTTTTATTTTTTATTTTGCACTATTCTTTCAATCCTTTCAAATGCGGTGATCTAAAGTACACATGAAAAAATGTATGAGTATCTATTAACATTTTTTTTCTAAATGTTGCTTTCTACTGTAAAGATTGTTTTATAAAGCAGAATGTTATTTTGCTCATTTAAACAGATAATGGGTAAGCATATTTCCTCATTGTACATTGTACGCCATTGCCAGGAGTCTTGCATCTTCCTGAAGAGCAAAGATGAAGGCAGCAGCATTTTTGACAGGCTCCAAGGAACCTCTTTTCTAGTTTCCAGCATAGGCCTTCAGAAAAGCTATTCTGTGAGCAGCTAGGCTGCAGCATAAGCTGTGAGTAGCAATTGAAATCAGTGGTGGAGGTCAGGGTACTTTCACACACATAAAATTTTCCCATGTCTGGTTTGCGTGATATTCACCTACTTTTTCCTGAACACTGAAAAGGATTTTTTGCTCTTTTTTCATTTGACAGTACACAATTGGCTTATGTGTCTGTGAGCAAAAGCAAACAGTTAACATAAAACAGGTGCCCTCTGAGATGAAATGGGGCTTAAAGGTATTCAAGTGCGAGCCTAAGACTTTGGAGTTATGAATCAACATAGCTGTCCACAGACAACGCTTTCAGTATGAACTTAAAGCAAGTGGTATCATGATAGCAGGGAACATGGCAGGTTGTACTTGGATGCCTCCTGAAAAACCAAGTGGAAAGTTCCTCTAGGGTGCCCTACAGTAATATCGGCACCACTGATACTGATTGAAAGAGTTGGATCAGAGCTGCAGCACATTAAGTCAACTTGAATATCCACATATTGGTTAACCCACTAAACATCCATGGTCAGATTCACAGCACTGTCGGGGGATTGATCATACCAGTGCAGCATTCATTTTGCACTTCTCATGGTGACAAAGCCTATAGCAGAATGTCTTGGAAGGCAAGAGGACACATCACCATTCCTGTCACAAGAAACTTTGATACAAGTTAACTTGTATCTAAATTACTTCCCAGGTGTAACCAACCATCTGGAAATGCCGAGATTTACTTAGTCAACTGATTAGCTGGTAAACATATTATAATCCTCACCCAAACAGCTCCATCCTTCCATATATAGTACCATGCCTGCACAGCTGAAATGCACACATCCCACAGACTTGTTCTCCTGTAACACTACCTTAGCTACATGGCCTCAAGTCTTCGGAGACAATTTTGCATTACCTTGTGCACCTGGGGCTCCCAGTGACTTCAATGTGTTCCTTCCTGTTGAAGAAAGGGATGAATGTTGCCTGTAAACACTGCTGATTACTGTGAACTAGAGCTGGTCAAGAAGTGGCACATGCTGTGATGTAAGAAAGAAGACAAAAAAATTTCCAGTTCCTTTGAAGGTTTGCCAGCAAGGCTTGAAAATCTAAAGCATCCCACTTCATTCTTTTTCCCTTTATCACTGGCTCACAATAAAAAAGACAGAGAAAGAAAAGAAAGGAAAGAGAAAGATTTAATGGGGCAGGGAAAGAACCCCTTTGTCTACTCCATTGATCTTCCAAACCAAAGTAACTGGGGTGGTATTCCTAACACCACAGCCCATCATAACTTAGTTGATTTCCAACCTGTGGTCCAGTGTCAGCAGCATGTGGCTGGTCAATGGGACTGGAGTGGTTTTTTAATCAAAGGTGCACGACGGTCTGGAAGTGCGTTGTGGCCTGACAGTAGTCTGTGGTTCACTGGACTTGAGAGACACAGCCTCAACTTCTGCAGCTGTCTAACCACTCCATGGCTTGTATAATTCAACCTCAGAGACAGCTGACAGGGAGAGCTTTATTTTATTTCACTTCCATACGTATCTCTTTAAGCAGATACTAAAGGTCAATTATGTTTTATACCTACACATGCATGTTTTTATTTCACGCCTATAAAGATCCCCCTGATGAAATGTTTGTATTCTGCTCTTTGGGCTTTTCAGATACTTCAGAATAGTCCCTGTTTTACAGATTTTTATTCTTATTATTGCCGTTTTGCCTGACTTCAAGTTCACTCAATTTCCAGTTGGAATGATCCAAAGCATAAGCAATTAACAGGAGATTATTCCAGGTGCTAACATCATTGAAAAATTACCAAAAAAAAAACCCAACAAAAACAATGAAGTTTCTACTTGCTAGTTATGCAACTGAGCAGTGAGGTCACCACATCCAGAGCACAACTGGGCTAAGATGCTCACATGATACATATTTTATATGAACTTTCCCTCTCTGTTAAATGAAACTCCCTGACAAGATAAACAAGACAGAGCAGGAAAAGAGCCTCCATACAATAAGAACCCACCTACTATACTTTCATACAAAATGGTCCTCCATTTACTTTGCTCACAAGAGATTTGAGAGCTGAATTCATGGAGAACAACTGTTTCAATGAACCTTGCTTCTCTTCCCTTAGTCATTACTTCATAAGATGCTACCTATGCCTGTTAACATTGGGGAAGGACTAAACACTAAGACATTACCAGAAATTGTATTTACAATATAAACACGGTTGTCTTGTTTTGGGATGTCCCCCCAAACTTGAGTATGACTATTTCCTCTCCTACAACATTTGCAGAACCCAAGATTCATTGCTCACTTCATAAAGTAAGTTCTTTTAAAATGTAAGCAGGCAGCTTTAGTAAGCAAAATTTTCTTCAGGCACAACAAAACTTTTGATTTACAGAAGTGAAATACGGCAAGTTAGGAAGAATATTGACTCACCTCTCAACTAGAGTTTTCTACCACTTTTTTGAGCTAAGCAAGCATAAATAAAATCAACAAAACCTAGTGACAAAGACGTACATTGATGACACCAGAAGAAATATAATTCCTTTCTTTCACCTTAGCTTGACAGTCAGGATTCACTGCAATGCACTCAACTGCTTTCTGAGACATGCCATTACTAGATCTGAACTATAAAATGACCTTACTTGGTAAGTAAGTCTCACCAAGTATATTTGCTACACAAATATCTGTTATTCAAAAGCCATTACTCCACTAAGTAGGAATGTGTTTTAACAGTTGGCTGTTACATACTCTTAACAGCCATGTCTTTCATTGTCTTTCATTGCTGTACGATTGCCTAGTGTACCAGAGAGAAGCTCACATGCAGAACACAGAATTCCCTCATAGTTCCAGATTTTAGAGCTTGTTAAACTATACTTTTAATCACTGTTAAAAAGACTTCATCCTTCACATTCAGATTCTACAGTTTGTAAAAACAGGCACTCCCATTAAATCCTTACCTTGTAATTGAATTTGCTCTCCTTTCCTACTCTGCCAAACACTAAGTACCATGGCACGAAAGAATCCAGTTATCTTAAACTTCAGAAAACAACTGCCTTTAAACAATGCAGTACAATGCTTTTGTCCATGGAGCTACTAATATAAGCTTTCTTCTTCATACAGGACTCAGCATGCTAAAAATTAGTGACATTTTAAGTGGAACAATTCTTTAATCATCAGGCTGATATTTGGCTTGCGTTCTGGTTACCTCCCTTATAAGGCACCAGTGAAAGGGAAGGGCTGAGAACACAATATGCAACTATTCATTGCAAAAAAATAATTAAAACAAATTTTAAGAAATGCACACTTGCAATACACACAGGAAGTCAAAAGGAGTCTGCTGCCATTGGACTAAGGTCTGCTATTTCACAGAATCATAGAATGGCTTGGACTGGAAGAGACCTTAAAGATCATCCAGTTCCAACCTCCTGCCATGGGCAAGGACACCTTCCAGTAGACCACATTGCTCAAAGCCCTGTCCAAGCTGGCCTTGGACACTGCCAGGGATGAGGCAGCCACAGCTTCCCTAGGCAGCCTGTGTCAGTGTCTCACTACCCCCATAGTGAAGAATTTCTTTCTAACATCTAATCTAAACATACCCTCTTTCAGTTTAAAGCCATTCCCCCTTATCACTACATGCCCTTGTAAGAAGTCCCTCTCCAGCACTCTTGTAGGGCCTCTTTAGGTATTGGAAGACCGTTATAAGATCTCCTGGAGCCTTCTCTTCTCCTGGCTGAACAAGCCTAACTCTCTTCTCAGCCTGTCTCCACAGGAGAGGTGTTCCAGTTCTCTGATCATCTACCTGGCTGATTTGGAAAAGGAGAATTTTTCCTGAAAGGAAAGGCTTTCCCCAGTTTTTATGGGAAGAAGTGGAACACTTAAACCTGTGAGCTGCTCCTGCCTTCTCCACATTTTGGTTCAGACCTAGCTAATCAACTAAAGAGGTAGTTCTGCATTAGGAAATAAGGGGGATACCGGGCCACACTGCGTCCTGCCACCCTCCCCTCTGTGCTCAGTTGTGACACATGGAAACCCAAGATGGCTAATCATAAATTCAGCTTCAGACAGTGGTAAGGGAATTCTGTGGCTAGATAATCTGCATCTCGGCTGGCCTGTACAAAACAGCTCTCCTGAGACAATGAAATATTGCTTGGAATTTAACTATCAGTTCAGCTATAAGTTATTTCTTTTTTTACTAATGCACTCATAACAACACTGAGGTTTCTACAAAGTGAGGTTATAGCTCTTTCAGTGTTACATGGCAGTTAAGCCAGGCTCTCTCAACACTGGATTCAGCTCTACTCATTCTGTGAAAAACGAAGTAGAAAACCGTGATCTGTGGGAAAGGTCCACTTTGTCAAGCCATCCCCCACAGGTGATTGATTGGTAGTAGTGCCAGCAAACTCAAGGTTTGAAAACATGGCAGAAGAAAACACTGTCCCTGGAAAACCCTTTTCTCACAAAGCAGACTCAGAGTCTCCAAACTGGCAGCGGTCTAGCAGGAAGAGGACATAGCTGTCCTCTGGGCAGATTCTCAGTGATGCTGACAGAAGTTCATGATAGAGCACAAGTGTGCTAGACAGGTTGTCTTACTCTCTGTTGCATCAGGGACAGGGAGATGGAGCTTCATCTGGTACAATCAGCAGAGTCCCCTAAGCACACACAACTCCCCACCTGTAGCAATCCACTTCCTTTTGCTGTCTGTATCCCTGTTAGCAGTACAGTTAAGAGTAGTCATGTGCCTTTCCGAAGTTATGACTTCCATTCTTTCCTCTCCCAACTTAAAACTCCTCTGTATGGAAGCAGACTGTATTTGTAACTCCTATGGCTTGGCACAACCCAGTATATCTTCATTTTTGTAGCATCCAACTTAAGCACAACTGTCTTTCTCATAAAGATTATTCTACTACATTGGCTCATAAGCAGGACCAGAAAGACACACTTGGTCTAGGGCAAGGTACCCACCTGACTGAAGATCTCTAATTGTTTGTCTGGGAAGTGATTTGCTTGGTTTTGTTTTCCTACAAGCAGATTTAATTGCTAAAATTTCTTGGCACGTTTTATAGATGCAATAGCAGTGCCTCACTTAATGTGACATTACACACAGTACTCTCAGAGAATTGTAAATTGCTATCTTTATTACACATTGTAGAAGGAGGCCTTGCAACCTTTCCTCTATTCAAAGATAACAAAAAGGTTTTTTCTTTCCATTTCTGTGGAAGGAAATGTAACAAATTCCAGTATGTCAAGATCTTTGCTAAGTCTGCAGCTCCTCTACAGCATGCCAGCGACCACAGGTTCAAACTTTGGAACATAAGAGATATAGCCAATCTAAATTGCAATACAATACACACTCTTCCTCTAAACACAGTTCCTCTGCTCATATAGATTCGAGTCATCCCCTTAGTTCCTCCCTTCCATTCATTCTGCTGCCTACGATAAACTCAACCTCTTTGTGCAACCTGTTCACACCATTAGTTAACATTGTCTGTTCCTTACTAATAAAAGGTGAATAGTTGTCTCTCCTTTTTACTACTTCAGAAGATTCTTACTCTTGTGAAATCGCAAAAACCCAGTCTACAATTTTAATCAACCACTGTTCCCCTTTACTGGTAAAAATACAGAATTTTTTTAATTTATATTTATTTATACAGAATTGTATTTAAAATAATTAAATAGAATTTAAAAATATATATTTCCTGTGACAATCAAAATCTCACATAAGCAGTCTTCTGAATTTTATTACATTAGAATTCTAGTTATCTCCTTTCTTCATATTCTATGCAGTTGCAAGTCTCAAACCCATGTCAGCTGACAAATTGCAAGTTTGTAGGTATAAATATTAAAGACATACATTACAAACTAAGTTCCAAATCTACAGTTCAAACCATAATGCAAAATCAGATAACCTTATATTTGAAGCAAGATTAATATTCTTTCCTGATCCACTGTTTTCCTTTGCTTTTTTAAGTTCTATCAAGTAGTGAGATATTAATGCAAGCCTCATAAAATGACCAGATTTCACATGTAAAAGACAGTATTAACTATGACAACTGCCTATTATAATGCTTCCCATGTTGATAAAAATATTTATGACAAGGAAAATAAGTTCTTCCTGATAAATTCATTCCCTCCCCTCAGTCCCAACTCTGGTTTTACTGTTGTCAAAGAAAAATATTCTATTGTTTCCTCATGCAGATGCAGGAGCTGTAGGACTGCCAAAAGTTATTCTGTAGTTTTAGACTAGAGTAGCAGGACCTTTCATACCACTGAAATGATCTACTCTTTGTCATCTGGCATCAACCAAGTTCTGATCCTTCAAGAAAAGACCCCCCCACCTTAAATACAGTTCACCATATAGATCCAACACCATGCCCTAAATAACTCTTCCCTGAGTTCATACCCCATAACATTAGATTGGGTTACCCTTGGTGTTACTCCTTTTTTTGCAAAATGAAAGACATTATTTAGTCACGAGACTTCAAAAAATCCTGCATCAACCCATCCCAAAGAATTAGCCATCAGTTATTTATCCAACCCACATTTTCATGCTACAGTAACTCAATTACTACTGATGCCAGGTCTGCTCTAAGTACAGCTATATGCTGAAATGAGCTACGAACAAGAGAAGATTAAATGATTTTGTGGACAATAGTATGTTTGATTTATGTCAACTGTCATTACCCTAAGACACATAAAGCCTCTTTCTGAGGGATTAAAAGCAAACCATTTACCATATACAGCTTAGTAAGTAGTCTTTGTGTTGATGAATGCTGTATTCAGAGAAGTCATTCTTTTCATCGTAATTTACATGACTATCCTGCATCTCCTAGAAAAAAATATCAAAGTTTAGCAATTGACTTTACATTTTAACTAACCCTTGGTTTAAACTTGGTGGGAAGAAGAACATATTTATTAGAATAAACACGGATCGAGTGAAAACTGAATTTATAGGGAGAAGATAAGCTTTAAAACAAAGACAAACCCATTGCCTAGGCAGATTAGACAGAATCCAATGAAATAGAATCCAATGTCCAGGAGTGGACAAAACCAGTGATCCTCAAACTCTGACTAAGCTCCTTGTGGTCACTAAAGGATTCAAGAGGGATCCCAAAGTACAGCAGGTAACTTACTAAAAACCTCTACCCACCACTCAAGCGTCAGGGGCATAAAGATAGACGAGCTAAAGGGAAGCTATACAGAAGTTCTGAGAGACAACAGCTAGGCAAACCTCAATATGTGCAAGAGAAGCTATGCATACATCGAACTCCATTCAGCATGCCATCCCGTATCATTCCAACCAGTACACCAGGGACTCCACTAAGCACAGGACCAGACTCTCAGAGGTCAGCACCACAAGGTTTGCACAAGCAAGTCCACAATGGATTATCTGACAGAAATCCAAAGCTGCTGTTCTCCTGGGAACATAACCTCATTGAGTCCCAAGAGAATAAGGGCCTCCTCCAACTCTACTGCAAGTTAATGATAGGGCATGAGTTTGTTGTTTGCTTCTGTTTAAGAAAGACTAACTTGCTGGGGAAAAAAAAAAGGCAAAATGAAATAAAGCATGGTACCTGACCGCTGTAAATATTTACTTCTGAATTCTATTTAGCTAGTGGTTTGGGAGTTTATTTTCCCCTGAAATGTTTGAGAAATTATTTTTTAATTCTTTAAAGCTCTGTTAAGCAATAAGATTTAAACTGAACATATACCACACTGTGTACATTGTGAAAAACACCTACGTCTCAGTTTCACAGAACTATGTAAATTTTATTTTTATAATTCAAGACATCTTTTAACAAAGGCAGGAAAATATGCCTACATATAGCATAGAAGATGAAATTGCATCAATTCTATCAGATACAGTAGCAGATTTCTCATATGCAGCAAGTGTGGCCACTGCTCATCACCTCTCAGAATAGTAGCGTACAGACTAGTACTGCAGTTAAGGCTCAGAGTAAAATTAAGATTGATACTGTTTCATCCCCAAGATTTTCAGCAGTTCTTAGGATTTCTGTGTATGTCCAGGCACCTTTTATGGAACACGCACAACCATTTAGTGAGATTTATTAGTTATATACACTCACAAGCAAGATCCCTCTACTTCAAGTGACTTCAGAAAAATTGTAATCAAAAGACTGAATTGGCATACCTGACAAAACCCAGCACTTGTGGCCTCCAAAATAAATTTCATGCCTCTTCAGCAAAAAGCAAGTAAAAGCAAAACAACATGAGAATATCTCACCAAATATCCTACAGGAAACTTTTTTTTAAGTCAAACTTCAGCACTGCTTTTTATTCAGAGACATCAAGGCTCATTTATTCCCCATTTCACACCAGGAAATCAGGTAAGCAATATCGGTGGTGGCATGCCTATTCTAACCCAGGACATTTCAAACTAATTAAAACCAACAAAACAAAACTACAAACTATAAACAAAAACCAAACAGAAGACACAGTTCTTCCACTAAACTTTTATCTTAGTCACTGCAAATTGCCTAAAGATACAGAGCATGAACTGGGCTGCCAAATTACGGGCCCAATCCCAAACTCCTCTGGCTCAGGACAAAAGCAGGTTTTGAATTTGTGCATCTGAGAGTGGCGACTTGTGAGTTCCTGAGGGTTTTTTTGCCAGGTTTTTGTTGTTGTTGTTGGGTTTGGGGTTTTTTTTTGTTCTGTGTTGCTCGTTTGTTAAATATACTTTTTAAGCGCATTACACAGATATTTTTGTCCCTTTATTTATTCACGGAGCGGGCAGGACACCCGAAAGCCACGCTACCTACCGCGGGTACACCTCACCTCACCTCACCTGAGGATGGCCAGCCGCGCCTCAGCCTGACCCTCGCAGCACACAGCACGACGTTCGCACCCGCCCGGCTTCACCTCCCACCCCACCAAGCTCGCCTCTGTCCCCGGCACCACCCCGGGGGCACTCGCGGCCCCTCCGACTGCCGCGCCCAGCCGCCGAGCTGCCTGAGGGCTCAACCGTCGCCCCCCCCACTTCCCCGCGGGGGGGATGGAGCGGCGGCCGTGGCTGGGTAACCCCAGCATCTCGCTGGCTGGGGGCACCCACCCCGGGGAGACGGACGGAGAAAGTAAGGCAACTTATGCCGCTGGCAGGAGGCGGCAGCCCCCGCTCGCCCACGAGGGGCAGGGGGAGAAATCACCTGAGAGGCAGCGCGCCGGAGGCAGGTGGGCAAACTGCCTCGGTGGCTCCCCAGCCGAGATCCACCCCCGATCCTCCCACCTCCTTCCCGGGCTGAGCGGCAGCCGGGGCTGAGGCTGTCCTCCCTCAGGCTCTACGGCGATGGCTGTTCCTGCTGCCTCACGGTGGGGGGGAGGAAGGCGAAGAGGGAAGGCAGAGCGAGACTTCTAGTCTCCAGTGACAAGGTCCCCATTCCCTCCGCACCACTCCAGAGGAAGGCTTGCTCCCCCGCCGCCGGGTCGGAAGGCTGCACCGGCACGCCGCAGCACTCACCTCTCCTCGCTCGCTGCCTGCGGCCGGCGCCTCAACGAGCGCAGCCCCCTCCTCCGCGCTAATGGCAGGAGGAGGAGCAGGAGAGCGGCGGGAGGGCCTCGGTAGAGTGATGTTTACTCGGCGGCTCTCGCGAGAGTGCCGTGCTGCCCAGCTGCGCCGCGATGGGCTGCTGCCGGTGCCTGCCCCGCCGCGAGGCAGGTAGCGGCGGAGCAGCCGCAGCAGCGGGGTGTTCCTGGCGGCCCGTTCTCCTCCAAAACCGTCCCAGGAGCGGGGGCCGGGAGCGAGCGGGCTCGCTTCAGGCTCTTACTGGAGTGCAGGCTCCAGTCCTGGCTCCGCACGGGCCGGAGAGAGCGCCCGTCTCTTCAGCCTAAGCTTCCGGCTTGAGCCCTCTCTCTCTGCAGGCTCCGATGATAGAGGTTCAATGAAGGGCTTGTAGCTGTGAGGAGCTGTCCCACTCAGGAGGGCACTATTAAACTTTCCTTGAGCACACGTAGGTGTCCGGGTGCTCAACCAGAAGATAGCAGAATTATCTGGAAACTGCATTTTCAGGCCTTTCACTTTTGTACACTTCTGTCCCACCGCTGAAGAAGTACAAGGGTGGGGATGTTTGCACAGGCAACTCGTAAGTGAAACCGTGCTTTGGTGTTAGTACCACCTGGTCATAAAATGAAGCAGCCAGCACTTACAGAGAAAGCTGTTATCCCAAGGATGCAGCAATACAGATTTCTTACACAGTCAGCTACGTGGAAGGCCAGTCTCTGAGCTCAGACTGGAAGAATGACAAAGTACCATCATCTGCTGTCACAACATGCAACGTGTGCAAGGGAGTGAAAGTTTGTCCTCGTGATGTCACTTCACTTGAGGATAGTTGCTGATGAAGAGGACTTATTTGGTAGCCACGTTTAATTTATTTTACCTAATTAGTCTTTATATAGAGACAAGGGTCTAAGGCACTCTGTACAGTAAAGCAGATCTCTTGACCAGAGATCTCAATCTCAGGACCTCAGGAGTATCTACATGTCCCCTTTGCCTGCAGGCAGAGCCAGGAAATTCACTGTGCACTGTGAATCCACGTGCCAAGACTGGTTTCCAGAAGCATTAGATTTGGTAGGTTTGAAATAACAGAAGCCTAAAATTAGCGTGTTTTAACTTGAATGCGATGCAAGATTGCTTACTTTGTGATACCTGCACTCCGTTTCCACATTTGGAGCCTATGGTAATGAAGTGGTGCACTCCCATTTACCGTGTTGCAGTGCTGAAAGCACACAACCCAGAAAAAGAGTTAGCAAGAAGGAAAAAAATACATTCTACACTATGATAAGTAAATTCAATATGAACTGGCTGTGGATCTAAAAAAGCAGTATTTCACTAAAGCATTCTTCCCAGGGCAAAAATCTGCAAAAATCTTTACCAGTAACAATGGTAAATGGGAGTGACAGACACCCCTGTCCCCCCAACAGGAATGGGGACTGATTTTGACTGGGGGTTTCTAGTGTTTGAGAGTTATGGTTTCAGTGTCTTGCTTCTGTCTGCTCCCCTGCGCTAAAGCTGTCAAAGGGAAGTTGGGGGAGGCAAGGTCGGTCTTGGAGATGATGAGGGCCAGCTGTGACAATGAAAATTGAATGAATATTCACAACATGACGTTACAGTCCCTGACTTGCTGCTGCTACTCCTCTTGTGGGTCCTGCCAGCACAGCAGATGGCAGACACTGAAAGACTGTTGTGCCAGTGGAAAATTACTGAGTTTTGTTGGTCCTGTATATGTGTGTGTGTGTGTGTGTGTGTGTGTGTATGTGAGAGAGAGAGAGAGAGGGGGGAAGTAGGGCAAACTTCTGTTTATTTAATTATTTTCAAGAGAGAAAAGGTAAAGAAATGGTTCCTGAGACTATAGAGATTACTGGCAGGTAAAGAATTGGCTTCCTGTTTTAAATTAATGATACATGTCTGTTTACGTTATAAGTTTTTCTTGTAATTCCATGTAACTTTCTTTATAAATCAGAATCATGAGTTTTCCTAAGCAGTAGTGCAATTAAAAAGAGAAACAACACTGTAATAATAGCACTGGCTATTACTTAAGAGACCTATGGAAAAACTACATAATTCAGGTTTCTATTTTTAAGTGGCTGTGACAGTATTCATGTTAGTGGACTTTCCATTACAAAACAGATATATGGTTTATTTTATTTTTTTTAAATTTTACATATTTTTTTTACATAGCTATATACACAGCAGGTTTTCTTACTGCTTTACACATAAGAGGTTATCTTGCTTGATCTTGCAGTGGGTCATCACTGCTGCAGTTGAAGTCAATGGGATACCTAAGTGAACACAGTTCTATGTGTCCGCAGTCTTTGAAGGTCTGCACACTTAAAGAGGTTACAACCAAATGCTCATCCTAACATAAACCATGGCAGAACCAAACCTGCAGATAGGGTCTGTGCAGGCAAATGAAGTGTGGAGAGTTGGCAGAAATAAGGTTTTAACCAACACTGGGGTGCCACTTGACAATTATAAACAGCAGTGTTTGCCCAGTAACTTCTGTTTGTGTATATTTGTAGAGTTAGCCCTTTATTTAGAGGTTTAACAACTTATTCACTTGTAGAAGGGTAACATCTCTTTAAGGTGCCAGACATAGGACTTGGAAAAACATTTTGAATCAAAATCTTTGCTCTAAATGTGCATACTTCTGTACACTGTATAATATTCCAGTCCTGCAAGTTGCAACAAGCAGCAAAAGATTCTGCTCAGACGTTCTGGCTGCGGCATCAGGATACACCCTGGTGGGCAGCAATTAAAGGCAAACACAAAAGCCTAAATACCTTTTGTCAAATTCCACTGAACCTCTGAAGCCTTCAGAGAACTTAGGGGAAGGTCTTCAGCAAACTGAAACAATATTGTGCTCCTTATTGAACTTCAAAAGAAGGATATTGTCTGTGAAAGAACTTTTATGTGAGGTTTTGACATACATTTCTTTCTTCAGTCAATTGCTGTAACAAATCGCTGTGTCAGAGTCATGCTGGAGGTGTGTCTTGGAAAGATTCTGGGCTTTTTTAACTGAAAGGTCCTTGTCAGCATCAGAAATAACCTGTAAATGTTTAATTCACAGGAGACATTACAAGTAGTTTGCAACTAACTACTTAATCAATGTAACATTTAGGAATCAATTCTGACTTTTCTTTCTTGCTTTCTTACTATTTTTCTATACTGTATAAGCCATTCCATACTTCTCATCACTCTTGTTGCCTAGCTCTGAATCTTTCCTATTGCATTTTTGCAACTAAAAAGCCCAGATTTTCACTATTCAGGGCCATATACTTCTTGCCTCACCTCTTAATCAGAAGGCAGAATACACCATTTGCTATGCCTCTTAAAAATAGTAACAAAGTTAAGCAATGTCAGCAAGTAAGTAGTATGAGTTAAGTTTTTAAATGAGGTGCCTTCTGAAGGCATTTGCAACAATCCAGCTCTGTTCCATATAGGCAACTACAGACAGTTGCTATCTCTAGACCCCTTCTGAGAAAGCTCTACTTTATACTTTGCTGAAAGCCCAGATAATTTTATGTATATTAATAGCATCTACATCACTGGGAAACCATTTGTGTTTCCATACGTGTAGTCTAAGAAACAAAGCAACTCATTCAGCTATACAAAACCAAGGAAATTACTATAGCCACCTTACAGGCTGTCAACTCAAATCCTGAATGTCTTAGCAACTCACAACTGTCCTTCCAAACCAGTATTTTGCCAATTTTCAATGCCACTAAAATTACTTCTTTTCTATGTAAGTATTATTCTTTAACATGAACATCTGGCTTAGCTATGACTTTTGCAGGCAGTTTGGAACCCACAGCATGATTCTTCCTGGAACAGAGAGAGAAAATTCCTCATGCAGGAGTTTAAGGATGTGACAAATTAATGGATTAATTTTGTAAGCAATTAAAATATTTATAGCTGAGTTCATTTAAACAACGTCATCTCTTAAAATATTTTTCCTGGATTCTCTTTGGAGAAAATCCTTGGTGGACTTGCAAGATACATATTTAGTACGTTATCTTTCTCCATAAACAAAGAAACACAGAAGGTCTGGAACAAAAAAGTTACCAAAAGCACTAACTACTAACTATTTTTAATTCTTAAAGAAGCTCAATATTCTTTGTCAGCATAGTCAGCATTGTCCTTTCTTTAAAAGGCTAGAGAAAAATGAAGTTGACAACCTTTCCAGTCAACCCTAGGGATACAGAATAACATATTTGTCAAAAATACTCATATTTTTCAGGCATTTTATTCTTAGTTAATATATCTGTTCTTGCACTGTTTCAGGAGTTACCATATGTTTTTTTCCTCTTAGCAAAGATTGCCTGCATTCTTTGCCAGATTCATTGTCATTTTCACATTATCCTGATACATGGGAGATCATCTGTATATCGCAAGCTTACCACACAGTCTGTCTCCTTACTTAAGGTTTGCTTTCCACTTGTCTTTGCTTTATAGCTATTTAGTTCAGCTTTTGTGTCTGACATAAAGCTCTTAAAATAAATTCAGAAAAAAAAAAAGAAACTGGAACAAGATGTAAACTAAATGATGCAACTTGCTGTTACAGTCTGTTCTGTTTTTCAACCCTAATGCATCTATTTTAGGGCCCGATACTGAAGTCTCTATGCTCACAGGAGTTACCCTGTTGAACATGGGCTTCTAGAACTGTCTAGGGAGAGGAAATTCTTGCTTGGAAGGGATGGCCTGCATCACAGCATAGTGTAGCTCTCATAGGAGAACAAAGAACAACCAAATGGGTACAGGAGGCAAAGACTAACCTGACTGGAGTCAGACCCATTGTATTTCTTCCACTATAACTTGAAACACCACTCTTCAGGTCACAGGATAGGGTCTTGTGGACTGAAGTTTGCCTACACGAGGTGACAAGCTTCCTGCCTGAAGGCCATAGACTTCTGTTCTCTCTCTCTCCTGGTATCTTTGTGTATGGATGGTCAGCTGGAGGGGAGTCAACACCTGCAATTAGTTTCAGAATCTGTATCTCAAAGTATGGAGTCAGTATGGAAAGTAAGAAGATGGATTACAAGAAGGTGGGATAAAACATCACAGGGGTTGTGAATAAACATTTCTAGGACAATGAAAGATTTTCCAGAAGTTACTGGTATAAGCGTAGAACACAAGCTTGCATTTGTGTTCAGGCACTCATGTTGCTAAGATATACGGTCCAGCTGCTAAATACCTCAGAAGAGCTGCACTGAAGAGAGAAGGATTTTGTGAGGGAAGAAGCTGGAGCAAGGATCACAGATAGCCTGAGAAAACCACAGTTCCAAGGACAGTGTAAAGGGATCACCAGAAAGAACTTTGGAGGTATTTCTTACCCAAAACTAAGCTGATCTGATTGCAGCACTACAAACTCTAAAGCAGCTCCTTGGATGGAAAGGAACTGCTGAGGAAACTTCAAGGGAAAAAAGAGGTTTGTAAAAGGTGGAAGCAAGGACAGGAGGCCTGGAAAGAATACAGGGATGTTATTCGGGAAGCTAGAGACCATGTTAAGAAAGCTAAGGCCCAATTAGAATTAAACTTGGCTAAAGATGTGAAAGATAACAGGAAGGGATTCTATAGGTACATTGCGAATAAAAGACAGACTAGGGACAACGTGGGCCCTCTCTGGAAGCTATCAGGAGAACTGGCTACCCTGGATTTGGAGAAGGCTGAGGTTCCTAATGACTTCTTTGATTGAGTGCGCCCTCAGCAAGTTTGCCGATGACACCAAGCTGTGTGGTTCGGTTGATACACTGGAGGGAAGGAATGCCATCCAGAGGGACCTTGACATGCTTGTGAGGTGGGCTGATGCCAACCTGATGAAGTTTAACCATGCCAAGTGCCAGGTCCTACACCTGGGTCGGAGCAATCCCAGGCACAGCTACAGGTTGGGCAGAGAACAGATTCAGAGCAGCCCTGCAGAGAAGGACTTGGGGGTGTTGGTTGATGAGAAAATGAACATGAGACGGCAGTGTGCGCTTGCAGCCCAGAAAGCCAACCGTATCCTGGGCTGCATCCAAAGGAGCGTGACCAGCAGGTCAAGGGAGGTGATCCTGCCCCTCTACTCTGCTCTTGTGAGACCTCACTTGGAGTATTGTGTGCAGTTCTGGTGTCCTCAACATAAAAAGGACATGGAACTGTTGGAACAAGTCCAAAGGAGGGCCACGAGGATGATCAGGAGACTGGAGCACCTCCCGTATGAAGATGGGCTGAGAAAGTTGGGGCTGTTCTGCCTGGAGAAGAGAAGGCTGTTTGGAGACCTCCTAGCAGCCTTCCAGTATGTGAAGGGGGCCTATAGGGATGCTGAGGAGAGACTCTTCATTGGGTGGGACTGTAGTGATAGGACAAGGGGTAACGGGTTCAAACTTAAACAGGGGAAGTTTAGATTGGATATAAGGGGGAAGTTCTTTGCTGTAAGGGTGGTGAGGCACTGGAATGGGTTGCCCAGGGAAGTTGTGAATGCTCCATCACTGGCGATGTTCAGGGCCAGGTTGGACAGTCTTGGGTGGCATGGTTTAGTGGGAGGTGTCCCTTCCCTTGGTAGGGGGGTTAGAAATATATGATCTTAAGGTCCTTTCCAACCCTAACTATTTTATGATTCTATGATTTTAAGTGTTCAAAAATCTTAAGTCAGCTCCCCTCTCCCAAACTTCTACAAAACTCACAAAACCATGAGCCTGGAAAAGAAGAATATGGTGATGAAATCCTGGGGTTTAGTCAAGTGCTTTGTTTATTTTCCTCTGCCTAGTTCCCCCACTACCCTCCTTTTCAATGGAATAATTGAAGGCCTGAAACCTCCATTGTAATTAGGCACACAAAGACGCAATCCCTGCTTTGCCGCATTCTCAATTTACATCTCCAGTCCTTTCCCTGTCTTTCAGCTCCATTCCCTAGAGCCCTCCCTGTTCCCTAAGACCTCTTAGCAATACCTGACTGTCCCTGCACATGCCTACTAGATTTCCTCAACCCACTAACAGACTGGCAGAGCTTGTCCTTAGTTTCCAGTGTGTGTGAACCATGCCCTTGTCATGTCTTTTATTACTGAAATGAATCTTCCTTACTGAACAGTATACGGGCATTTTCCATAATGTTTAACATGAGAAGTCTCCTCTAAATTTTTAGCACTGATCTGGTTTTCTCTTGAGAGGCGCTGCCTCTCAGTCAGCACTGAAGCCAAGTGCGTCAACCCTTGCTGTTTCTACCATAACTGTGCTTCTCGTATACCTCTGCTCCTACGTCAAAGATATAGTTAGTGAGGAAGGTGCTGCTTACTGCCAAAGTTACAGAGAGGGCATTTCTCCAATCTTGGCAGTAAACAGCAAGCTCTGGTTCTGCTATGCAGTGCAAAGAGAAAGAGGACTTTGCAGGAGTAGAGCTGTCAGCTCTTGAGGTCTTGGTATTCCTCACACATCAATTAAATGCAGCAAAAATCTACAGGTATATAAAAATAATAGTTCTCAACTTGGCAAGGGTCAGTTCTTAAATGAGCTGGTTTCTTTGCAAATTTGCTTAGCTACATGTATCATCTAATAGGAAGTAGGAGTTTCTAGACAAAACATTTCAAAATGAAAGTGTATTTTAATTTGAAATGGGGGTATAAAAAACCTGATGTCTCTCATACAGTCCCTATAAATATCCAGAAAATGTACTTTCTACTAAAAGATGAATTATGCTGCTGGTGCAGTCTTAATAAACTATCAAGAATCACTTCTTGGTTGACATAAATTTTAAGGGGTCTCTGAATCTGTCCATTTGTCTCTCCCACACACAGCACATACATTCACTGGCAGTGTGATTAAGTGAAGCACGTGAAGATGTCAAGTGTACTGGCCTATGTCAGCAGGATCACTTGCATTCTCGAGTTTTAATGTCACTAAAGAACAAGTAACACTGCATGCTATTCCCCTATGCAGTAGGGTATCTGCCTGAATGTTCAGCCAGTGAACGATGCAAACACAGAGATGAGTGTGCGCTTCCCCCATTCATCTCAAAAGCTTCAACCTCTGAATGTCTCCAAATGAAACAGTAACTACTGTGAGCATTTCAGCAATAATTTTAGCGTTTCAGTAATAGTTTTCAAAGATTACTAAGGGGAGGAACTGGTCAACTGTTGAGTTTGTAGGTCAAGCCCATGAGAAATTGTGACAATCGTCCTACGGAGACATACATAATGAATGGGATGACATTTTGAAGTCTCACCTGTGTTGCAGGCAGAGCTTGCAATGATACTATTATCTTCCCAATTTAGCCTCTCAGCACAGACATTTGATTAGGTCACTTTTTATGCTACTTTTGTAGTAAAAAGGATATAAACACACTGTAATTTCCTTTCTCTTTTGCTGCTCTTCTTTGTGAGACTTAACCTTTGCTGTCCTTCTTTTTCACTATCAAGGTAATTGAAAACATAAATTATATAAGTACCCTTTTCACTTTTAATATACCACAACCACACACTGGAATATTATGATCTAAACACAATCTCCATCTGCAGAAGAGAAGAATGTGAATCCAAGCTAACAAAATAGTTACAAACTTAATGCAGCCTCACACTTGTTTAGACTACTAATGAGGGAAAGCAGAGAGAGGAAAACAATTCTGTTCCATTCCAGTTATCTCATGGGCTTGGATCTTTAAATGGAAATAATCCAATTAATTGTCACAGCATGAAGGAATCAGTTAGGTCTCATAAAACTGAGGCACAATACTAAAAAAAAATAAAATTAAAAATGTTTAAGATCTTAATATAAACCAACAGAAGATCTCTTGTTTTCTGTGCATTTATTCCAGTCCTTGCTCTGGAATGAGTGTCTCTGTAAGTATAATGTCATGGAGGGGTAAAGCAGTCAGCTCAGGCACAGTTAGCAGGACTAGTTGTGTAGTGCTAGATCTCTCTGACTAGTTATGTTTGATGAAATTCTTTTGGAGTCCTCAGGGGCACAGAGCCCTGTGCAGAGGCTGCTGTGCATGGATGGAAACAGCGAGTAATTAAGCCTGCAATGCTCAAGTCTGCTATGAGAAAGGCCACAGGGGGCCCAGTGAAGAAAAGCTTTTCAAAATGGCATCAAACATCAAATCCCCGGAACTCTGTTCTCACCCTCCCAGTCAACAGTCAAGGATCAACCACGTTTTTAAAGAATTATTGCAATTCAGAAAACAGGGCAATGAGCTTCCAGCAGGGTGTTGGTGAATGTGGAGCTGCCAAAGTAATCTCCTAGTCTCTCCAGAGGGAAAAGAATGTTAATCAATGTACTCATTTTCCTCCTTCCTCTGTAATTAGCCATGCATGGCCACAGCTTGACCACCTAAGTTAGCTGAAAACTGTTGAAAACTCAGTATACTCAGAAGGGTTGCTTGCAAAAGAGAGAAGCTTTGGAAGGACAACAGGAAGTCAAATATCTAGCCTAGATTTGTGAGGGCCTATTAAAGCAAGGGTGTACATACAAAAAAGATAAACACAGATGAAAATTCTCTTAAGTTTCTTAGGAATTTAACTAGTCTCCTGTCTCCCTGGAACAGTAATTTCTTAGTAAAAATAAATAGTTCCAAGGCTGTTTCCAGAGAGATTATATACATTAATTAGGGTTCTTCTACTAGCTGGAATTTTTTCATCAGCTGAACTAACTATGAACTAACTAACTATGACTCTTTAATGAGACTCTTTTCCTGTTGTATGTAGAGATGGAGGAACAACCCATGAAGCACCTGTAAAATCAGTAAAATCAGACTGAAGCCTTTGTTTCTGAACCCTGATTACTGTACACTAAGAAAACATCATGGCAGTGAATATGGGAAGGAAAGACGTGACAAAAGCAAACACCAGCTAAATTCTTCAGAGAAGCTGGAGAAATTTCTTTTTGGAACAAAATATTTGAGATGTGAAAAACTGATCAACTATGTTGGAGGGGGAGAAGAATATAAAAACTCACTTTTCATAAATGTTTGTTGCAATAAATAAGATCCAGAAGGTAGTTTAGAGAGTAATTTCGTTTGTGCTAGGAGATCAAGATGTGAATTGATGGTGATACTAGGTGGTACCTTCTAGAACTTCCTTTGCTGATGTTAGGTAGAGTCAGGAAGCAGCAAGAGCAGGGTTTCTTCATGAGGGGGGACAAGCTGGGGCTAAGGGCGACCATAGCACAGGCACTGCCCTCACTGGCCAGGGCAGAGCCCTACAGCATGTGAATAGGGTGTGCAGCATCCATCAACAATCCCAGGCAAGGCAAGGTGATGGAGTCTGCCCAGGGAGTCCAGTCAGGAGCAGCACAAGACAGAACTGGAGCCAAGACTACAGCACAGATCTGAAGTTTGTCCAGGAGACAGGATACAAGCTTCCTACAACATGGATTGGAGATGAACTGAGAAACAGTGCCAGAGATAGGGCTAGGCACAGGAATATCTGCAACATAACTGGGGCAAGGACTGAAGACCCTGACAAGAAAAACTATGCCAGGTTCCTCCTGACCACAGAAGCAAGCTGGATGTGAGTAAGGTGGAAACAGCAGGATTATTATTCTCTGAACTGCAGAGATCAAATGCAGGCCTATTGCAGGTACCTCCAGTGAGTCCCTGTTACATCATCTTCATTCCCTTATGGTTCCCTTTTCACCCTCCCGGGTTCTTCTTTCCCATGCTCATCCTCTTCCAAATAAAAAACCCACACTGGTTAACTGTTGTCCCATCTTCCCTTCTGTTACTCTTTTTGGTGCTTATCATATAGCTGCTTTGATAATTTCTACCTGAGTCAGCAATTCCATTTTGTCAGAACCCCTCTTTTGTTATGTATGTTTCACACTTCTACCATTTTTCTTGTTATTATCTTGTTAGTGTAGCCACAGGTCAGGGATTGCCAGCTGCATATACATTATTCCCCCTTTGCTAGCTTTAGATCCTTGTGGGGTTTTATGTTGTTACTTTGCTCAGTGATGACCTTCGGCATATTTCAGCGATTTATATCAGCTAATAAATAAAGTGAGAGCATATAACTTGCAACAGCAATACACAAAAATCTGATTTCTTCAATTCTTGGGACAATACAGTTCATTGGAGTTTTATTTCTAAGTTGAAGACATACACACGTTATGTAAGAAGTTCTTGTTAGTGGCCTCTTTCCCTTTCCTACTTGTCATTCTTACTGCCTGCTATACATAACTGAAGACAAATGAAGATACATACTCAAAGGTGCTCATTTTGAGTCTGGTTTTTCAAGGTTTCCTTCTCTGAACTTGACCTACGCAATCTTCTGTCCCCCCAGGCCTCAGTCAAAGCCCACTGACACCGGTGTTGAATAGCAGTAAGAGCAGAGATAGAGATGTTTCTTTACCATGGACTGTCTCTGTCCCAGCTCCTGCTCTTACTTAGAGTTGAACAGGTGATATTTACTCTTTAAAAACTGAAAAGGGATTTGTTGAGGGTCATTGAGGTCTTTACAAGCTTGTCTATTAGTGAAAAATACAGAGAATTGCTAAGATTTAGAGGACATCTGTTTTATATCTTTAAGTGGAGATATTTCTGCCTGATTACTCACTTTTTCATTATGTCATGTACTGTTTCCACTGTTTAGGGTGCACAGGGAAATCTCATTTGTCAGTTTGACCATCATGCGTCATTTCACTTGCATTACAGAGTAAGTCTATACTGCTGACTTCCGTACAGTTCTGTGACTGGACTTTAATGTAGATAACCCAGAGCAAGTTTTAAAACAGTTGTATCCTGGAAACCAGTGATAAGAGAGTTGTCTCCAGGCACCCCAGCTACAGAAGCAAAATTAGAGGTTTTTTCTCCTTCAATATGAAGGGGCTGGAGTTGGCTGGTTCAAGAGGAACTCTTGAAAGAAGAAATTGGTCTTCAAAAGGGAACGCTTTGTGTCTCTTCTGTTAGTCTTTTGTTCTCTAGGTCTGACAGAGCCCCAGTTTGGCAGCTTCTTCACAGATTTGCAGGCATATTGTGGACATAACATTCTATTTTCTTGATGTGAGCAGTGGCAGCAAGAGATGCTAATCAGAGTGCTCTGCTTGTTCCTCCCTGTCTGGAAGTCCCTGTCTATTTTATTAAAATAGACATTAGAAGACTTCCTTAAAGTCATCTACAAAATACAGGGGGGAAGCTGAAACACTGCTTTCTCCTTTCTCAAGAAACCTCTACTTTCTCCTTACTCAAGAAAAACATCTATTTCAAGCATGGTTTTTATCCTACTACTTTTCTGGCTTGTCGTACTAAGCTGCACCATTAATTCTAGCCAAGTGATCACTGAATTTGTGCTTTTTTGAGCTTGCCTTTTTATATCCATTCTTCATTTGATTTCAAGTTCACATGCTACACTTTAAGCATGTAATTCATATTCTACCAGCTATGTGAACAGAGCTAATCTTGTCAATGAACAAACTGCCTTACAAATAATTGTCTGCAGCCTAGTATAAGATTTCTGATTTGATTAGGTGAAAAGAAGAAGAAAAGCTACTTTCATTACCAGTAAAAATAACATTTAAATAGCTGGACTGTCAAAAATATAATGATGCAGCACAACTAAATCCAAGAAGGCAGAATTTATGCCATTGCACTATTACCCTGTCCAAGAACTATTTTGAATTGAATAGAGTTCCAAAAAAACCCTAAGAACTCCCTCAAAAAGGCAACATTCACCAAGGAATAATTCATAAGTAACCTATTGGTAAAGCCATTTAATGCTCGAAGTGTTACCAGATCTGGTCCAGCAATTTTGACTTATCTAATGCTTTAACTTCCTGATTTTCTTTTAGATCTACATAATTTCTTCTTCTCATGTCTAAAGCACCATGCAGTGCCTTATTTAAGCCAGAGCAAGTAGCCAAATGTACCAGTTCCTTACAGAATGGTGGTGGTAAGCCACCTTTTATTACAGCAACTTAGTAGCTGCTGCTTCCACTCCAGGTATGGGCTTACCTCATGAAGCTGATAGGTACAAGCACTGATAAAACAGGGCAAATAGCCTGACATCTGCAAGATTAGCATGCATCAGTGTAACCAGGCTAGGTTCCCAGGAACTGGGTGGCTGCAGGGGTGCAATGGAATGAAGCAGGTGACAAATTTCTGTTTCTCTTGCCTGTAATAATATTCTTAGGTGTGCAGTAACAGCAGTGAGGCAATCAAAAATAAAAGCAACAAATGCATCTCAATTAGATATGTCACACAAGACTACACCCATTTGCTTGTGAAATTTTCATCACACCCTTCTAGAAGTGACACCTCTAAACTAGTTTTGTGATCTGCCGGGAAAGCATGTCATTAGAGAGACAGCTCCTGAATGTGAAAGTGATTGACAAAAGTTCAAGCCATTGCAATATTCAAGACTGGCACTAAAACTCTTTAACTCAGTTTCTTAAGCTCTCTCAAAAACAAATACTTCATTTTATTGCCAAATTACTTGCTTTTCAGGAAAGGTACTAAGAGAAGCAGTCACCATCCAGATCATCATTAGTGAAAGAACATGGCAACAGTTAACCTAGTTATGGTTTACAGCTGAAGTTCAGTCCTACACTGTTAAAGTCAAGGGATGCTGCTCTTCTAATGCGTTTTTATTACTTCTGCCTTCCTGTTCCTCCTTTGGGGTTACACCTTTCTGGCATCATGTGTGGGATGATGCTTCCAAGACTTCTATGCACATGGCTTTAGTGGTGGAGCTGAGAGCAGCAACTGTGTTACTTACACATTGACTCTCTTCTCTCTTACTAATGTATTTTACCACCATAATATCTATTCTTCAAATTTATTCTTTAGAAAGGAAAGGGCTTTTTATATACATTTCACATCTGTTGGCCTTTGTGCATTTTGATGATGATACTTTAATTAAAAATATAGAGAAGGACTATGTTGAAACGAAAATTGACTGGTAGAATGACCATGAAAGGGTGAAAGAAAGAGCAAGCCAAATTGCAGGTCTTGTGGAGCTAAGACACTTGAAATTAAAGGGAACTAAAAATGCAGTAAGTTGCTGGTGATTTTTACCTTCAAAAAAGTTGTGTAACAAAAGCTTAAAGCAAAGCTGGCTGTGCAAGCCCATGCTGGTCAATAGGGCAAGATTTAGTCAAAGTTAAGAGAATTTCTTTTTGACATTGTGCCCTAAATGTAGGTCAAAACATGACTGATTGGTTGAATCATCTGAAAAACCATGTGTCTTTGTAAGATGTTAAGGAGAACAATTCAGTGGAGAAATTATTCACTCAATTTTCCTTAATTAGCCTGATTTTGGAGTATCTTCCCCAGTCACAGCTTTCAGGTTGTGAGTGCTTATGGGGATGGACACCTTACTGCAGTACCTCACTGATAACAGAGAAGGCAAGTCATTGCCTACTGCCAGGTGCCACCATGCTCACAAACACATGGTTTACACCATGATACAACAGGTCCCGCATATTTGTTAGTTGAGAAGAAAAAGCTTATAGGATACCTCTGTCATTCTAGCTGTCCAACATCTAGCGTCAAATATGTCAGTGTACTGAGGCTGCATGTAAGAAATCCTGATTTTGTTGTGGGGCGGGTTTGGGAACTGTTGACCTGGACAATAAGAGCATCATTGCTATGGTCTGAAATGAAAAGTCTGCTACAGAAGAACCCTTTCTCTCTTAGGAATGGATTGTCATCATTCTTTCCTAACTGCAAGCTGGGAATGAGTAGGAGAACTTTTGGCCTCAGTGCAGCTAATGTTTTGAAGGATGGGAGAGGAAGCAGGGCCTCCTGCTTCAATAAGTAAGTGAGCGTCCTGCAGCAATAAGTGACAGAGCAAGAAAGGCAACTCAATAATAAGTGCTATTAACTTTTGTTAAACTACAGATACTACTTGTAAGTATTGCTACATTCAAATTAAAGCTTGGTATCCAGCCTAGAAAATAAGAAACTGTGTTGTATTTCAACTATATGCTAAGGCAGTTGTTAAGGCAGATATTTGTTTTGAATTCACAAATTTACTAGTTTGCAGTGGGGCTGTTAAAATAAGTCTTCTGATGCCAGGCTTGTGTGTGTTTTAGCCTGAGCCTTTCTTGGTTTCTCTTCTTGAAGTTGCTACCATTTGTACCCTTCATTAAAAAAGTAGCCGAGTGAGCAACTGTTAAGGAAGAGGAGAGCAGCAGGGCAAAAGGCAGGCACATGGAGGGCTGCAATCTTCAGTCTCTCTTCCCACCAGTGACAGGTTTTTGGTGACCAAATATTTATCAAGTCAGGTAAAATAAATCTTTCGTCATCTTGTGGGTGGTTCAAGGTTCAATTTAATTGTTTTTCTGGAATCAGAACTGAACAAGCCAGAGCCAGTTTTGTCTTGCAGATGCCTTGAGGCTAAAGTGCAGATTGACCACTCCTATATTTCTTTACTGTAACAGGTACATACAGATGTCTCAGGAATTCACCAGTACAGAAGCAAGTAACCTTGGCCCTGCAAGTAGGGGGAAAAGCTCCCTTAGGAAGCTTTGCTCTTGTTGGGTAACTCTGTTCAAGGTTCATTTATAATTCAAAAACCATTTCGTGGAAGGTGTTCCTTGGATGGACACTTGCTCCAGTTCTGATTCCCGCAGGAGATCAGCAAATGCCACGTAGACCACTGCAGACCTATTGCATGTGATCTTTCCCTGGAACTTCACAGTGAGATATACCCAGAAGAAAACCAGGTGTGTCTGAAACCTGCACTTTGTAGTCTTGGAGGCTAAAGTGTTTTCATCAAATGCAAAATTCAGGTAGACAGAGAAGATCCTTTAGGAAGTGTGAAGGCTGCAATAGGTAACAAAATTTGAATGTGCTGATCAGCCACCCAAAACATGGTGCTTCCACTATTTGAAAGCTGATTCTTGGCCAAAAAAAATGTGTATCAGGGAAAACCAAAAGAATAGGTGGTTCTTAAGGACCCTTATGATTGTAATAAAGAATGTATAGCTTCTGGTGGATCGCTGTCTCATGTTTTGTGATGAAATCTTTAATGACAGGATGAATGTTCACTAAGCTGTACTGTCACTGGCAAACCAATACCTTTTCTACAAGGGTATGAATTCCCAACAAAGGTTACTCCTTGCTTTCTTCTGGTTTATGGAGTGCTATGATTTACCAGCACAGGTCCTCCAATGCACTTTATTCTTCTTGGCTTGATTTTCAGGGTGATTAAATACTCCATACAGGGTCAGGCATTCTGATCATCTCAAAAAATCAGTTGGATGGGCTGAAAATCTGGCCTTAAGCATTTACAAGAAGCACTTGATGGGCTTCTGAGAGTTGGATCCAGTTGTGAGAGCCTGAATCTCTTTGTGTCAGGAACCAGAAGAAGCCATCCAGCCTAAGACAGAAGCTCAGTGTGTGCAGAGCATGATTAAAACAGGCCAATGTCTCTCCACCTGACCCGTGTGTTTAGATTTTCTTCATGCTCTTCTAATCTTCCTGGCCTACTGCTGGTACAGCATGTTTTGCTGCTGTCTGTTGCGCAAGCACTGCATTCTGCCCCAGTCCATTGGTCAGTTTGATTTATACAGCTCATTTCTGATAAATGTGGTCCACAATAAGAGCTGAATACAAGTAAGAAATCTTCAGCCTCAAGAGGAAGAGAGGACTTCATAACAGAAAGGGAGCAGCTGAGGACAACACTGTGCTGTTTCTTGAAGATATCTTGAATTTTGCTGGTAGCAATGGAACCCACACTGTCCTGGACAATACAATACACCTGATACACAAATGCAGACCCTTCAGGTGATAAAGAGGTGAAAAAACTCATCTAAAATATAAGAAACAGTCAGTGATCAAAATACTACTGAGATCCAAAGAAAGCAGATTCTGACAAATGTTCAATGGGAGGCAGAACAACCTCTTCTTTGCCAAGGGGTCATATGGTCTTGAGTACAGATGTCAGTGTTACTAAAGGCAGGCTATTGAGCTGGGAGCCTGGGAAAGCTGTCACCCAAGCTATGCAGGTGCCAGCCACACACACTAATAGGAAGCAGGCTGGTATACAGTGTAAATCAGCTTTGCAGGCATGTTTACCCCCAGAAATCAGCCTGGGCTTCATCAGAAATTCATCAACATTGACACATTCCTGCAGAGTATGTTGGGCCAGCAGTCAAGATACCCTCCCTGCATGCTGTCTGGAAATGGGAGCAGCTTTTACAGTAGCGGGATGACAGCAAGAGGGGCACCTTGTGGGCTGTTTGAACTTCACAATTGGAGCAGCAGACGGTAGGAAAACACGCAAGAAAAGGCAGTTTGTTATGGTGGAAAGATCAGCTGTTCAGCTCTGTGATTCCTTATATGTAGAAAGAGTTTACACACTTGCTAATTAATGGCATTTGCCTAATTGTCTCAACTAGACTAATTGTTAGTTTTACCAGTCTGCAAATAAGACAATCTGTGGTTGTAGTACAACAGAATCTCTCACTGTGAGTTTGTCAAATAAATACGGATTGCAAAATACAAATATGTACTCTACTCTGTGAGCAAAAGCCTGCGTTGTAATACCACAAAGGGTAGTCTGGCTGAGTAATAAACCTCCTGTGAAACACACAGGCTCCAAAAGCAACGGATAGTGAATTTGAGATACGTAAGTAGTTTCAGACTTTGTTACACCCAGGTGGTTTCTGTTACTGAAAGCATCACTGCTTTCAAAGCATAGGAAGGAAGGACAGAGATTTTAAGTGACATGTAATCACACAACAAATGTCCAATGAGGTGTCAGATATGAAGCAGCTGGTGGATACTGAGTACCAATAGGTTTCTTGATATAGGGAAGAGAGGGAGCAAATTTGACTGTGCAGTGAGAATAAGGATGGTAATACTGGAGTAAAGGTGCTACAATAAGACTATGGTAGTTTATATTTTGTGATGACACACTGCCTTTGCTGACAGCTTAATCCATAGGAAAACTCAGTACCTGCAAGCTTGGGTGGCCCTTGCAAGTGGATGCAAATAGATATGAGCTGAGGATCTGATTCTCATACTTCAAATAGGTCTGTAAATGCTAAATATTTTCCAGCACCAGTGAAAAGTCTCTCCAGAGATACACTATTTTTACTCCCTCCTTCTAATGTATGCACAGTTCTTGCTAGCCTGCATGAGTACAGAGACACGTGAGGGATTTGCTCACCTGGCTTTGACCGCACTTAAAGGAGGCACATGGTCAGGAGATGCCTCAGTCTCTCCCATCAGCCTTTTCAGAAGTAGGCCAACCAGCTGTGTTTTAGGACAGCAAAGTTAAGTGAGATAAATTTCATCAAAGTGTAACAACAACCAAGGTTGCAATCCAAAGGTGTGTAAAAGGGCCTATCACTCCTAGCCATAGTAAATTCAAAGGGCACCTCAGAAAGCGTGTGGACAGGTTTGTGTTTTGCTCCTGGCTTTTTCGGGTCTGCTCATCTGCACCAGATATATTACACAGCTTGGATCACAGTTAATATCTGATTGCTATCCGCTCTCTTGCCCTATGATGCACAACATCCTTAATTAGCAAAAACACAAGAATGAGACAACGTATTAAATTTCTAATGTAAATGAGTATTTCTCAGACATTTCTCTTTTAATCAGTGAGAAAACTAGGCTGCAGATGCGTGAGCACACTTACAACAGTGTCACTCAGCATGACCATGCACATGATTAAGCAAAACCCTTTCAAGGAAGTGATTCATTGTTTTGGGTTTGCTTTTTTCATTTTTTATTGCATTATTCATAATAAGCATATAAATGTGCTTTTTGTTTATAGGTGGTTTTGGGATAAAAATGTACATTGTGTGCACCATCAGTTAAATAATCCGTGTCTACCTTTATCCTAGGGTGCAGACACCAGAAAAGCACAGATGAAAGATGACCATCATGCAATAATTATGTCTCCTCATATTGTGTCAGATCATTTTGATAGTGGATACCTGCTGTGAGACTGTTTTCCCTGAGCATCTCTTAGAAGTTCTGAGCCTCAGGATGTCTTGTCTAGTTGCATCTATTCTGAAGTACTCAGATCTATCTTATCCTGTTGTTCTGGCTAATGGATAATTGATTTAATGGGAAAGGAAAGTTTCCTGTTCATAGTCAACTTTATAGTACCGTCTGCCTAGATATGTAGTATGCCAAGATACTGGTTCCTAGGATCATGTTTCTGATCTTCCACCTACTTCCAGCACGTATCTGATGTCCTGATTTGCCATGTGTCCTAGCCAACGCTTAGACCTAAGCAAGTCAATACTGAGCAGATGTCCCCGGGTACAGCTTATCAGGTGCAGAATATCATCTCAACTATACTGGGTTCAGGGACATGCATGCTCTTCAGATACAGAGTTAGAGCCAATCACTGTATATGAGAGGCAAGTAAATGCTGGGAGAAGTTTTAGTGGCTTTTTGTTTATTTTCCCCCACTGGCTGGGAATTAGAGCCATTAATTTAATGCAATGTTTTATGTGAGACTTCCTGTGTGGTCTTTGACAAATCATTAGTTGAATGTCCATTTGTCTGTAAAGAAATGCTGCCATTTGTGCCCTTGAAAATCAGTCTTAAATTCATTGTGCCTCTGTAGTCATTTGCAAATTGTTTCCATTTAGGAGCATAGGCCAAGTCTTAGAAAGCCTCTCTGCTTAAGAAGAGGAAGCATTTCGGAACTCATAAAAGAGAATGAATGCTGAGCAAAGGTAATTTGAAAATTATTGCTGTGATTATCAAATTGCCATACCAGTAAATAATGTGGTATCATAAATGTAGTAAATAATTTGCATCCAATTTCCACATTTTATTACAGTGTCTGTCTGGAATTCAAAGTGCTGCATCGTAGCCCGTTTCTGTAGCTTCTGGGGAAAGACCAAGGTTAACTCTTTGTGTTTAACTCTCCAGAACAAAACTCAAAGGGGCAATTACACCAACTTCCTACCAGCAGGGGTAGAGAGGGCTCCCATTTCAATGTCTTCAGTGCCAAATTCAAATCTTCCTTTAACTCTAGAACCAAATCCCCTGAATTGTAGCCCTGTTTTTATCCTTGATAGCACTCCCAAGATTTCAGATAAAGAACTTTATCTAGAAGGCAAGAGCCCTGTGCTGTATCCAGCTCTGCCAGAGCAACTCAGAGACAAGTGTAGCTATCAGGAGCTTACTGTTCCAAGTCCCAAATGCAGCCTGTCCGGTGAATCACCTGTGCAGTTAGGTCAATGGCACCATGAACTATTACACTACTTACCTGAACTGCAACTGCATGTGGGAGGTGTGTGTGGGATTTCCTTTTGATACAGAGAAGTGAAGCAAAATCTGTTGGTGTTCCAACATGGCCACACACTTGCATTATATGAGGAGCTGCATTGTGGGCATGTAGATTAATGGTTCTCTACCTCATTTGCCATATGGCTGACAGCTTGGCAAAGCCCAGGGCCTCCAGCTGTCACACACAATGGTGCAGCTGACAGCAGCATGTGGCTCACTCTTCTCTTGCACCCAATGAGGCTGTTTTGAGGCTGACTTAATCTGTGTCAGAACATGCCATCAATTTACTACTTGGCTTGCCTAAAATGCTGTCACAGTTGCTTGTGGCTGAGGTTCCAGTTACCAATGTGAAATAGTCTCTTAGGACCCACCACTGAGCTCCATGTCTGCCTCTGGGCAGTTTCATGGGAATGAGCTGTTAAGACTGCTCTAATCCCATTGTGTCCCTTGTGACTATTCCTCAAAGGCTGCAGCTGCCACCTGAGTTTATAAGAATGTGAATGTACTATGGCTCTGCAGGCCACCAGTATATGCTTCCTCAGTACGGGCCCAGAGGGTGAGTGATTAATCTGGAGTGGTGGGATTATGTTAGGATGAGTTTACAGGTGTGTTGTTTAGTATTTTCCTTTAATCACCACAGTTACCCTCTGCTTTAATATCTGACACTGTTTCTGTCCCAGGTGGATCAGGATTTTCCCCTCTTCATCACTGCCAGCATACCCAATGTACCATCAGATGGTTTCTCTCTGTTTTTCCTGCAGCTAATGAGAATGCCGTTGTAGGGCAGCTGCGGGAGAAGAGCTATATTCATCCCACCAACTTCTTTCTCCTGGCTTCTGCTTGGGCAGTGCCTTTTCAGAGTGATCTGTTTGAAGTGAATACGTAATCAGTTGTTGTCAAAATGGACGCATATTATCTCTCCGTATGGCAAAACAAATTTTGTTAGTAGCAGCTGATGTATTTCACACACCTTCAAAACCATCATTGCAGGTCACATCTTTAGCATGCTTTAGCCTGGGCACAATAATGGAGGGCACACTAATAGATGTTTCTGCTGATCAGAACATTTTTAGAGACTAAGTGATTTACTTCTCTGAGTACAGTGCATTGTTTCTTTAGATGATTCTTAGAGAATATTTTTAGAGACTAAGTGATCTACTTCTCTGAGTACAGTGCATTGTTTCTTTAGATGATTCCTCTAGAAGGACCCAGTAATGGTTTTGGTGGGTTACTGGGTATACCAGGAGAACACAAGCATCTTTTGGCGGACAGGTAGTCAATATGGAGTATCTGCATAATGATGGTTTGTTTAGCTGGAGTTGCAGTATACATTAACTGGTTGCCAAAATCCATGGGTATAAGTTATTTAGCCTTGATTTAACCTCACACAAGTTCAAAGCAGGAGGATCACATCCACACCATAGCTACTTTGATGATATGCTTTAGGGCTAGTTTTAGGACCAGAATGTAGTTATAGATGCACTTTCAGCAGTTAATGGGGCTGCACTTATAAACTGGTAATATCAACATGTTACCATACAGTCAGAAGACCCTACGGTAAAAGTTGAGAGCAACAGCAGTTACCTTGGAATGTCACTGCAGCCACACCAGTATGGCAATATGGATGCCAGGGTGGTGGGTGAGTGGCTTTCTTCCTTCTTGCCATGGTGTGTCTGCACCTTTGTGTTTACCTGACCAGTTACTCCAGTAAACCAGGTCCTGCGAATGCAGCAGTGTTCATCAATGGTGAAGTCCTTCTTTTGCCTGTGTCCTTCACATTGAACACAGTGAACCTTCCTTGGCATGTTTCATTTTAGTTTAGATACAAACCCAGGCTGGGTTGAATTAGCTTTTCAAAGTGATCCCGGTGGGCCTAAAGCCCTCTGACCCTGTGTGCTTTTTTCCAGTCCTTGTAGTCAAAGACTCATTTTAAGTTCCCAGGCTGAGCCACTAGGTTCAGGTTTCCAATAATTTGTTTCTGCTTTTCCTCCTCTAACCTGAAAAATCACATTTTGCTTTTTGAGTGTGCTGGTTTTTGCCTCTCTTTACTTGGGTTTTGGGCATGCAATGCAGGCAGGCTGCTATTACCAGCCTTGCTTCATCCATCAGTAGCACCCAGGCAATCCCGTCACAATGGGCAGCAAAATCTGTTTCCAGGTCCCTTCTAGGATCTGGCCCTACCTTTTATAATGCTCTGTGGCAACGGAAAGGTTTCATGAAGCCTGGACAAGGATTTTATGCCTGAGAGCTGAAGTCTGTTAGTTCTTTGTTCCAGCTGTAAAGACAACCCCCTTTCAGCATCAGATGTAGGTGAGGCTCATGCTCTCCGTTTCTAGCTTCTACCCTGCACCTGCTCTAACCACAAAAGAACAAAAGGCTTTCTGTTCTCAGGTAGTATAAGAATAAGTTGAAGTACTGTATTTCTTGCAGTCATATCACTTCAAAGTGATTTTACCCTTGAGAGCAGCATTACCTCATACACAACAAGAGAACATCTATGCGCTTAAATGTCAAACCTCATGAGACATGAGTTGCTCTGCTGTAAGTGCTTATGTAGCTTTCCACAGCTTTCATTCGCTCTTTTATTGGTTCTGGTATAGAATGACTGATCATCCTTGCACAGATTTTCTTAACTCAATGGACAGTTTTATTTAACACAAGGAGGGATCTTTCACAGCAAGTGGAGCAGCCTGGTAAAGCTGCTTAGAAGCCAGCACTCTTCTGCAAAGCAGCATGTTTGCAGAGCCCTGCCTCGCACCTGGTATATTCTTGTTTAACAGATACCTTAATCTCTATGGCTCTGCTTCACCTCTGCCTTGTTTGTCTTGTCTTTCCCTGGTGCAAGTTCATAAAGGCAGCAACTGCCTTCCTGTTTGTACATCAGTTGCCTTTGTCTCAGCCAGGGGCCCTTGATATTGCATAGCTAA
Source organism: Ara ararauna (assembly GCA_028858755.1). Taxonomy (NCBI): domain Eukaryota; kingdom Metazoa; phylum Chordata; class Aves; order Psittaciformes; family Psittacidae; genus Ara; species Ara ararauna. The sequence continues at coordinate 107,777,033 of CM054376.1, read as the reverse complement.
CTGCACTGCAGAAGCATCATTTCCTTCAGGCCACTGCTAAAGAATGGAAACACAGCTGACATCTGATTCTCCAGTTAATCCATAGGCCCCATGCTAATTACCTTTACACACTAGGCTGCACAGCTTAAGTGCAGAGAAACAGATTGTATCAATCCAGAGAACAGCTAATGAGAATAACCACCCATTAACACATCATAGAATCATAGAATCAAAGAATCATAGAATAGTTGGAAAGAACCTTAACACCATCCAGTTCCAACTCCCCTGCCAGGGGAAGGGACACCTCCCACTAAACCATGCCACCCAACCTGGCCCTGAACATCGCCCGTGATGGAGCATTCATAACTTCCCTGGGCAGCCCATTCCAGTGCCTCACCACCCTTACAGTAAAGAATTTCCTCCTAATATCCAATCTAAACTTCCCCTGTTTAAGTTTGAACCCTTTACCCCTTGTCCTATCACTACAGTCCCTCATGAAGAGTCCCTCCCCAGCATCCCTAGAGGCCCCCTTCACATACTGGAAGGCTGCTCTGAGGTCTCCACGCAGCCTTCTCTTCTCCAGGCTGAACAGCCCCAACTTTCTCATCCTATCTTCATACGGGAGGTGCTTCAGTCCCCTATCATCCTCATGGCCCTCCTCTGGACTTGTTCCAACAGTTCCATGTCCTTTTTATGTTGAGGACACCAGAACTGCACACAATACTCCAAGTGAGGTGTTGTCGTGGTTTAAGCTGTAAATCACGCAGCCTGTTCACTCACTCACCTCCTTTCTTCCCCCCCACTCCGGGGGGGGGGGGGGGGGGGAATGGGGAGTAGAATCAAAAGAATGTAACTCCCCCGGGTTGAGATAAGAACAGCCCAGTAACTAAGGTATAACACAAACCACTGCTGCTACCACCAATAATAATAATGATAAGGGAAATACAAGGGAAGAGGATACAATTGCTTACCACCCGATGACCAAGCTGTGAACTGAACTCTTCCAGGTTCCTGCCCCCAGTTTTACATCCTGGGCATGATGTGCTTTGGCATGGAATACCTCTTTGGTCAGTTTGGGTCAGGTATCCTGTTTCTACTTCCTCCCGGCTTCCCCTCCTCCCTGGCAGAGCATGAAGCTCAGAAAATACTTGGCCAGACCAAAACATTACCAAGCAGTAACTGAAAACACTGGCGTTATCAGCGCTGTTCCCAGGCCAAAAGTCAAAACATAGCGCTGCACCAGCTACCAAGGAGGAGAAATTGACTGCTGCTGCTGAACCCAGGACAGGTGTCACGAGAGCAGAGTAGAGGGGCAGGATCACCTCCCTCGACCTGCTGGTCACGCTCCTTTGGATGCAGCCGAGGGTACGGTTGGCTTTCTGGGCCGCAAGTGCAAAATGCCGGCTCATGTTTGTTTTCTCATCGACCAACAGCCCCAAGTCCTTCTCTGCAGGGCTGCTCTGAATCTGTTCTCTGCCCAACCTGTAGCTGTGCCTGGGATTGCTCTGACCCAGGTGGAGGACCTTGCACTTGGCATGGTTAAACTTCATCAGGTTGGCATCAGCCCACCTCACAAGCGTGTCAAGGCCCCTCTGGATGGCATTCCTTCCCTCCAGTGTATCAACCGAACCACACAGCTTGGTGTCATCGGCAAACTTGCTGAGGGCGCACTCAATCCCACTGTCCATGTCACTGAGAAAGATGTTGAACAAGACCGGTCCCAACACCGATCCCTGAGGGACACCACTCGTTACTGGTCTCCAGCTGGACATTGAGCCATGGAGCACAAATCTTTGCGTGCGGCCATCCAGCCAGTTCTTTATCCACCCAGTGATCCACCTATCAAATTGATGTCTCTCCAACTTAGAGACAAGGATGTCTTGTGGGACAGTGTCAAATGCTTTGCACAAGTCCAGGTAGATGACATCAACTGCTCTCCCCCTGTCCATCAGTTCTGTAGCCCCATCCTAGAAGGCCACCAAATTGGTCAGGCAGGATTCCCCCTTAGTGAAGCCATGCTGGCTGTCACCAAGCACCTTGTTGTTTTTCATGTGCCTCAGCATGCCTTCCAGGAGAATCCGCTCCAAGATTTTGCCAGGCACAGAGGTGAGACTGACTGGTCTGTAATCCCCTGAGTCATCCATCTTCCCCTTCTTGAAGATGGGGGTTATATTTCCCTTTTTCCAGTCATCAGGAACTTCACCTGACTGCCATGATTTTTCAAATAGGATAGGCAGTGGCTTAGCAACTTCATTTGCCAGCTCCTTCAGGACCGACAGATGGATTTCATCAGGTCCCATGGACCTGTGTACGTTCAGGTTCTTAAGATGGTCTCAAACCAGATCCTCTCCTACAGTGGGCCTGACATCTTCATTCTCAGAGTCCCTGCATCTGCCTTCCATGGCATCTGACTTGCCTGCCATCAAGTCAGATAAATGCTGGAGAGCACATCTGATGGCTCAGAGTCTCTTATAATATATGAAGGTTGAGGTTTTTTTACTACTCAGTAAAATAGCAGCCACTTTCGGGCATCTTAGCTTCATAGGAAGTGGCTTTTATTAGGGTTATAGGTCAAATCAAAATGTATGGTGAGTTGCAGTAGCTGGGATTGAAATTCCAGACTTATGTATTAAAGTTGTCTTCTGCCAAAACCATGTTTCACTCTGCTGGTATAGGACCTTAGGGTCAGCTGGGAGAAGTGTAGGGAGAGTAGAGCTATGCAAGTCCAAGTAGTTTTACCAGCAGTCTCAGGTGCAGGGACTGAACGAAAAGGGGCAGCAAACATGCTAGTGAAGTGTGCCAGTATGTTGTCTTATGTGCTTTTTTAGCCTGACGTAACTCACATAGGATTTCAGTATGTGAAGTTTGTTTGATGTTAGTTCTTACTACAACCAGCATAGGAACAAAAGAAATACAGTTGGAAATATGCTACGTGGAGTTACAAATTTGGGACCAGCAATCAGAGAAGTTTTCTGACCTTTGATATTTTGCTTGATGGTCTTAAATCTCTTCCCTGTCAATTAATCTATCTACATGACACCCTTTCACAGTATAAACTTCTCTTTGGCTGGGGGAATAGCAGAACATTAGCAACCTGGAGAATTTTCTTCCCTCCCGGTACAGCATTGCAGAGTAAGACACTGCTCATTTTTCTGTCACTTTTGTGTTCATTCACTGTAAGATAGAAGAAGACAATTCCCCCCAGGAGCAGATCAGCATAATAGAATTTACAGCTGGACCATTTTCCACACAGAGCCATCTTCTAAACAATTATTCTTCTTTGCAATATACTCATGTGGCTGTATTGCTAACATAATTTCCTTAGACACCAGGGTCCTCATGATGGCATCACTATGATGCACTGTCAAGAAAGAGTCTCTGTCAGATCTTCAGCTAGCTAAGGAAGCATAGGTTTGCTATGGAGCCAGGTTAATTGTATCCCAGCTCACATGCTTGTGCCAATTTTTGATGCCACTCAGAAGCAGCACATACCTGCAGCTTGATTTCCTCACCTGTTTCATAACATTATTAGCTTGGCTGAGTCAAGAAGTTGACAGCAGCTGCCACATTGAGTTTCACTGGATGGGCTGGCAGAGGCTTAAAATCCAGATGCTGATTTATTTTTATTACACAGACTGCATATGTTTATCTTTGGTGAGCTTGATGCAAAGCTAGCTGAATTGTTTGGGAGACTTTGTGTTACCTTCAGTATGTTTGGATGTAGGCTCATAGGAATGTTCATTCCTTTTCACTCAAAATAGTAAGAAACATCAGGCTTTAGAATCATAGAATAGTTAGGGTTGGAAAGGACCTTAAGATCATCTAGTTCCAACCCCCCTACCATGGCCAGGGACACCTCCCACTAAACCATGCCACCCAAGGCTCTGTCCAATCCAGCCTTGAACACTGCCAGCGATGGAGCATTCACAACTTCCCTGGGCAACCCATTCCAGTGTCCCACCACCCTTTATTACATGAGGCAGAAGCTGAGGTGGAAAAGAGTGATGGCTGGCAAGGAAAAGAAGGGGAATGTTTTCTTATCACCAGAGGACATATTTCACAATATTGGTGGATTTATAAAGCCTGCCTCATTGCATGGAAAGAGAGCAAGGATCCTTTCTGGAGGTAGCTATTGAGAACTCCATGGATGGAAAATCTGCTGACAAAAGTTTCAGTTATCACTAAAGTGAAAATATACCATGTATTGTATAATAGTTTATCCTTTTGCCAAGATCTGGTTAGAAAATGAGAAATAGCAGAGCAAGAAAAATTCTTCATGAAAATGGCAGGAAAAAGAGTGTCCCATGAAATCTGAGACCTTCAGTTCATCCACATCTGGTCTTCAAGGATCAGAGAATATCAATGAAAATAGAGAACATTTTTTCTCTTTCTGCGGCTCTGCCTTCTATCTTATCCTTTCAAATTGCTTTGGACTGTTTCCAGACAGCAGAAATTCCACCTAAATGCCTGTTCTTGTAGTGGGTTAGTGCCTCTGGAGAGCAACTCAGAAAGCCTGAGGGTAGTGCAGAGTGAGAATGTCTTGAGTCAGACAGCAGGAAACACAAGACAAAGTTGACACTTGGTGCCACTTAAAGCCAGCTGAATATGCCCATTTTCTTCTGTTTGTTTGGGGTTTTTATTTGTTTGGTTTTGGTTTTGTTTTTATAATGGTGACATCAGTTGGTATATTTAAACATTATTTCTGTCTTTTTTAGGAGATGGTCTGCATGAAAGGAGGAGAAGAGAATACTTTTGGTTCTAAGGAACATAAGGTACAAATTCAACCTCTATCCAGTGGATAGTGTAGGCTCCTTCCATAAGGACGATCTTGTGCCCATTGTCCATGAACCTTGTGGGTTCACACTGTATCTCACAAGGAAGTAGGACTTCTTGTAAGTGACAACTGTAAAAGCAGTTCAGAGATAATCATGTATTTGATCTGCATGTTTTAAGTGATAATCAATGTCCATACAGTAATTAGAATCTTATATAAAACTAGTGTAGTCATACAAAGTTCTGGTTCCCAATCAGGAGAATGGTGGTATGTCTGAGTAACCCTTTTTGGGCTGACTGTGCATCCTCCTTTATACAGTGCCAAGGTTTGTTGGTGTGCTGGCATACTGCTTGACTTTCCAGAAGGGTGATTCTGTTGACCAGTGCAGGTGGGGCATTCCACCTGGTCTCCCACCAGCTCTCCCCAGGAGGAAAAAGTTGGAAAGAATGGATGTAAACCACATTGTTCTTAAGACCACTGCAAATCCTCCATCAAAAATGTCTCATTTTAGACCATAAGAAAGTTCTGGCAGATTTACTGTGAACCTGGAGACCTAAGGGTCTTAACATTTTCGGAAGGCCCTTTGCGAGTCATCAGAAAGCAACAGCCACTTTCAGTTCTCTGGGAAACCAGAAGCAAGGCACCCAGTGATGTTAAGCTAAGTTCCCTGGGGACTGCAGCCTTCCAGGACACTGCTGGAAATAGGGAAAGAAACACAGAGAAGAAAAGAGAAAAGTGATTTGTTCAGTGGGAACAAAACCTGCCTTTTTCTAATCCTGCTCACATTATACCTCTCCTCTTGAGGGTATAATGTCAGAACGATACTAGCATGTTAAAATTGTGATCACAGGGTGCTAACATCCAGAGGGAGGTACTAATAAAACCCACAAACAACTGCCGTTCTCAGAGGAAGCTATCACAGCACATCTGCCCATAGCCAAAGGGGTGGCCAAACTTCCAAAGGGAAAAGCATTGGTTTTCTGCCAAGGCTGTTCAGAAGATTTTATCTTGCTCACAGAAAAGACACAGCTATCTTCTACTTGTTAAAGGCACTGACATCTTTCAAAGTAAGCACCCTTATTGCCCCCAGGAAAATGTGTCATGGGGACTGGCAGCTCTCTTCTACACCATTTCTTTCTTCCTTGATTCAAGCCGCTGCACTCTCTCTGCACTCAGAAGTCCTGGAAGACATTAGAAACTGAGGCTCATTTCTTTCTATCTTTGCTACTTGCATGACATTTTAATGCCTTTAATGTCTTTGTCTTCTGAATACCACACTAAAATAGGGAAGTACTGTTGTCTGGAATTTAAAGATAAGCAACTGAGGTGTAGAAAGTTGAGTCCTCGATCCTGGGCTGCATCAAAAGGAGCGTGACCCGCAGGTCAAGGAAGATGATTTTCCCCCTCTACTCTGCTCTTATGAGACCCCACCTGGAGTCTCATCTGGAGTGTGCAGTTCTGGGACCCCCAACTCAAGAGGAAGGCCACAGAAATGAGACGGCTGTAGTACCTCCCCTATGAAAACAGGCTGGGACTATTGGGGTTGTTGAGCCTGGAGAAGAGAAGGCTCTGGGGAGACCTTATAGCAGCCTTTCAGTACCTAAAGGAGACCTACAAGAAAGATGGGGACAGACTTTTCAGCAGGGCCTGTTGCTGTAGGACAAGGAGTGATGGTCTTAAACTAAAAAAGGTAGCTTTAGACTAGATATAATGAAGAAATTTTTTACAATGGGGCAGTGAAACACTGGAACAGGTGGGATGTCCCATCCCTGGGAACATTGACAGTCAGGTTGGATGAGGCTTTGAGCAACCTGCTCTGGTTGAAGATGTCCCTGCTCCCCAAAGATGGTTGGACTAGATGACCTTTAAAAGTCCCTTCCAACCCAAAACATTCTAGGATTTGATGATTCCATGATCAGCAATGGCATTTAATGCATCTGGTTTTGGAGCTAATCCCAAGTGACCTTTATAATGGCACGCAGCAAGCATGTACAACAAATGGGAACTTAGCCAACATCTTCCAGGAATTGAACCGATGTCTATGCTAGTGCTTTCTCTCCATCCCTAACTCCATCCTGCCCTGTGTTCTTGGGTTTTACTGTTACTTCTAACTTTTATCACAGTACTTGTAAAGGATCAGTCAAAATGAACTCCATTACTACCAGAAAACAGTAAGAAGCAGCACTGACTGTGATTGCCATACTTTGCCACTTTGCCAAATGCGACAATCCACCATGTAGCATTCTGGTCTTATGGAAACTAGTGCCCAAATGCACAAGTAAATTAACCCGGGGTGGGGGTGGGGTGGGGAACCTTTTGAAGATATTAGGAGGTCACTTCTCCCATTTTCTTTTTTTTTTTTTTTGGAGGAGGGATCTGAAGTTTCCATGCTTTTTGGAACATCACTTTTTACTTTTTCAAGCCTATAGCTAGAATTACTGGCAGAAGTTTGTATCCTGATCAAAAGGAGGTTTTTCCTGGGTTTATGACTATACTCACAGAGTGACCTTTGGACAGAAAGAATATTACAACATATAACTTTATGGAGGTGAAACAAAAGGAAAAGCTTTGCTGCTTCACAGATGTTGCTGTTGCTTTTATGTTCCCTGGCCTTGTAAAGAGTCTGTGAGTTGTTTTCTTGCCTAGTGCTCCTACAGTACCTCCTTTGAGTTTCTCATTTGTCAGTTAAAGCATTCCAGATAAGGTTTATTCCACACACCTGACTTTTCAAGCATCTGTTTGTTGTTGTACGTGGAAACCTGTGAATGAAAGTGGCAAATACAACACATTTCAGATGCAGCCTTAATTAATTATTTCTGGTTTCTATATGAACACAGGGTCATTTCTATCTTGTGCATCCTCTGCATTTTATGGGAAGGTACAATGGTACTTTCAGTGTATTTTTTTCCAATGAATATTTATCTACACAATAGCCCTTGGCAGGCTTAGAGATTCCAAAAGTTGCAATGCGCCTACGCAGATCCTTGGCTTAAAAATAACCAGCTCTCTTCCGAACCCTGTTTGGGGTTAAACTACAATAATGAGGTAAGAAAATATATGCATTCACTGATCCCACTATGACTGGTTTCTAGGCAGAGAAATGCAGTTACTTGCTGGCTGTTCAGACACGTTTCAGAGCATGACCATAAATTCTCCTTCAGTCCCCACAGTCTTCTAGAGCGTCCAGCTGTAGTGATTTGAGGTGAGGACACCAGTCATTTCAAGGGCCTAATGACTGTTCGGAGCCATGGGAGGGCCTGAGTGAGAGCTGAATCCCTGCTCAGATTCCAGAGTGATGGACACATGCTGAGAGTTCTGTGAAGCAACATCCCCGTCAGCCTAGCCTCACCACAGTTCCGATTTTTCTCCCTTTCATTATCATTTAAATAAAAAATTGAAGCGGGGGAGACAGGGGACTCTTTACTTCTGAAATGGGTCTGTAAATGATATCTGTATTTGAAAAAGCTATTTTTGGAAGAAAGCATGTGCTGTATGAGAGTTAATTTCAGTATGTGTCCATTAGTCACGCCATCCCCCCTAACATTTCTGTAGGGTGTTGTAAATCAATAGAGCATAAAACAAGGTGGTTGTCCAGTGAGAAAGCTCATTTCCCTTTGGTCTTTACCAGTAGTTCAACTGTAGACCTCTGTGGAGCTCTTCTGGTTTAGAGACAAGATTATGCAAGGGAACACTATCTGAAAGGGAGAAAAAAAGGAGAACATTGTCTTGGTTATTAAAACATGGAACTAGCTTCGTTTAATCCTGTGCTCTCTGCTGATTCATTTTGACCTTGAACAAGTCCCCTTTATGTTTTCCTGACTGCAAGAGTGGGGTAATAATAGTATCTTCTGCTTCCTGGAAAAAGATGTGAACAAGGCTCAACATAACTAATGCACTTGTATGGAAGATACAGTGGGGATGCAAAGTTCTTTTTCCATGTAGGGCAACCAGGAAGAGTCATAACCGGAACGTCCATAGTGTTGCAAGGTTCCATTTGGGACACTGCCTTTTTCCTTCTTGAAAGATTCAAGTGAAACAGCTCAGCAATTCAAAGGTTGGAGCTAGGAAAGAAAAAACATACATTTTGTCCTCTAACAAATATTTTGGTGATTTTGCTTGGAGACGTTCTGGTGTCACTGTCTGATGTAGGGCAGTGCCTAGTCATTTGCTGTAAAATCCCTCTTAGCATACATTATGTTCAGTCACAAATCCTTGAGAAAAATAGTCGGCAAGTGGTCAGTGGCACTTAACAAAAAACCCTGGATATGTCATTCTTTCCATGTTTGAGCCTCTGATGAGGTGATTGACTTGGTGGTGGAAACTGAAGTTCTGAGCAAGCATAGCAATGTTTCAGGTATGAAAGAAGACCTGTATTCTGATATGAGGATTTTGGAAGCTCCATGGATATGTGCTCTGTGTTTTTATACAGAAGGAGATGCTACTCTCCTGGACCTGTCAGTGTAACTTTGATTCCTGAGAAGATTCTGGAACAAGCTGTTAAAGAATTACTTTGTAAGTGCCTAAATGATTATAAACTGAAAAAAGAAATATCCAACAAGGATTTCTGAGAATGGGTCTTGTCAAACCTGTTAAATTTCTGCCTTTGGCTGGTTAAGTGGCCTAGTGAGGATAGAAAGGGGGATACAACTAATGTGATATAATCTCAACCCCGATGACATTTCTGTCACTTCATGACATTCCCATAAGGAAACTAATGAAGTACAGTGCTAACATGGTTGTGAGAAGACAGGTGTTCAATAGTCGAAAACATGCTCTCAGAGAGCACCCTCAGATCTTTGCTGTCAAATATCAACTGAAGTTTAATCATGCTCCATTCTGGACCTGGCTCTGTTCAGCATTTCTGTTGACAGTTTGAAGCACCACGAGAAAGACTGTGGTCATAATATTAGTAAATGGGAATGGCACAGATCAAGGTTGCAAGTACTGTGGACACAGCATCAGAATTCAGCCCATGCTTGAAAGATTAGAATCTGAAATCGGAACAGCTGAAATTCAGCAAAGACTCCTCCTTAGGAAGGAGAAATTCAGCAGACAAACACAAAATTGAGAGTTATTGTCTAGGCAGGATCACAGCAGAAGAGGGACATTTTTCTGACTGGACCATCCCGTATGATTTAAGATAGCACTTTTGTCTCCTAACAACTAAATATGAAGACAGTGAAGCATTGGAACAGATTGTATGTGATGATAATGAAATGTCCCCTGTTGGAAAATCTTGAAGAAAAGCAAGACAAACATGTTTTGAAGATTTCTAGGTATCAGTGTTGTTGTTTAACCCCACATGGCAACTAAGCACCATGCAGCCACTCCCTCCCTCCCCCCTGCCACTGGGATGGAAAAGAGAATTGGAAAAATGTGGAACTCTTGGGTTGAGATAGGAACAGTTTAATAATTGAAATAAGTTCAGTACCCACTAACCAATGCCCAGCAAGTCCCAGAGCACTCATCGGTGGCTCCCGGCCAACTCCCCCCAGTTTCTATACTGCCTATGACGTTCTGTGGTATGGAATATCCCAGTTGGGATCAGCTGTCCTGGAACAGTCACATTAAACATCCCAACTTCTTATGCACCTGCTCACTGGCAGAGCATGGGAAACTGAAAAGTCCTTGACTTAGGGTAAGCACTACTTAGCAACAACTAAAACATTGGTGTGTTAACAACATTATTCTCATACTAAATCCAAAACACAGCACTGCACCAGCTACTAAGGAAACAAATTAACTCTATCAGAGCCAAAACCAGGATGATCATTCACAAGATAGATAGTCTCTCTTCATTCCCTTTCAATTCTGGTGTTCTATGATCTACACTACAGAGCTCAAGCTAGGTATATGTCAATAATCAAATACTGCTGAGGAAAAGACGAGCTTTTGTTCTGACAAACTATCTTTACGTAGGCAGCAGTAGCAATTGTTTCACTTTCTGAAGTAGTGGTGAAGTCCCAGGTGGAGTCCTTTGTCTCAGCTGAGAGCAGTAAGTAGACACAGCTAATGAAAAAGCACAGAAAAGCAACAAGCATGCTAAGAGGTGTAAGAAATGTGACTCATAAAAAGGAAGGTGAAAGCACTGGACTGAAAAGAGAAGGCTGAGAAAAGGCAAAGCAGTTTGGAAGGGATTAGTGCAGATGGGGCAACAACTGGGAATTATTTTTCATGTTCATTCAGGGAAGGGCAAGAAAGAATCAGTTTCACCTTCACCTAAAAGATTTAGGAAGAATATTAGCTAAGTCTTTCTATCCGAAAGTGTGGCAAAGCATTAGGACATTCTACCCAGGGATATTGATTTCCTAAAGTGAAAAAGATTAAAGTGTCAGGGATGGTGTCCAGATACTTCTAGCCTGCTTCAGTGCAGAATGTTTGATGAGATGATCTCTTGAGGCTCCTCCCAGCCTGCCAGGTCTGTGAATTTATCTTCGGCAAGCATTTGTTTTGGCATTTAGATAAAGTATGGGAAAACGGAGCCTAATGAATGTCTCTGGAAAAATCACTGACTTTGATAATGTGTGCAAGCCCTTTCTGAAGAAAACAACTATGTTGCAATGTGCCACTGTTAGGGTGATTTCTAAACATCATTACATGCGGGTTTTTTGCAACTTATACTCTTCCAGACTCACAAAACTTACAAGGGCCAGGCCACCATGTAACTTAAAGTTTTTGTGTCCTGCTCCTGTTTATGCTTCGATAAGTGTCTTGAATTTTCGAGAACGTCTCTTGGGAAGCTCTGCATTGGTAAAAATATGCTATGCCTTCAGAAACAGAACATGAATCACACAAGAGTTGCTTTTGGTCTGCCAATATGGTAAAAGAAAGTCTCTTGGAAGCTCATTCTATTGACGTAGTTAAATACATTTCTGGAAATTCTCATTCTGCAGATTTATTTCCAATTTGCTAAAATCAACTGGTAAGGAATGGGACTGCTGCCAGAACATGCCTTACCATCAAAAGTGTTCTCATCCTCCATCAGCACCTGCTTAATTGAGGCTGTACAAAAACTGTCTGCTGCTTTCCCTCTGTTCAGTGGTGAAAAGAAACTGCTTTTTCATTTGATAAGCTGGAAAAAGTTGAAATATTTGACTGTTAGGTGGAAGATCATCCAGTCAATGTGAACCAAATAATGTCACTGTTTCACATGCTTCTACACAGAAATCCAAGTGCAGCAAGTACATGCTGTGTCTTTCAACAGACAAACAAATTTCCTCCTTTTCCAGTTAGCTGTATTACTGTTTAGTTTCTGAGATGCAAACCTGTTAGTGACTTTTCATTTTACCATAATACCTGCAAAGATAATTTTTCTGGAGAAAAACTGATTTCACAATGGATTAATGGGCCTGTTGGCAGGCAGAAATAGGGAGCTTCACCTTCCCTTTCTTTAGCAGAGAATTTGTGGAGAAAACAGCCCTTACTGCTGTGCAGTTGCATTGATGTTAAAAGAGACATAATGGCTCTGGGATACGTATCATGGGTGCTGTTAACTGTTCAGTTAAATTATAAAAAGGTGAAAAGTGAATTAACAAACACATTAGGCAGAATATCCACCTTTTGTAAGATAAAGAAGGCTCTTAGAACTAGGAATTCTTTCATTAATTTGCCTTACAACCACACATTTCAAAGTAGGCATCCAGAATCTGTTGTTTCTCTACACATACTGGATTAGTATTTCACCTCTGAAGACACTGCCACGGTATGCTGTGCCTTCACTGACCTAACAGCAACCTTCTGGGAGAGGACAAATGGGTTTGCTTCCAGTCCTGCCAGGTCATTTTCTGCCTTGTGCTTTCCACCTTCAGAGGAAGGCTGCTAAGCCATCCCACTCCTGCCAAACAGGGCTGAGCAGGCCAGAAACAAGATGCGATAGGAGAACTAGTAGGACAGTGTGAAGGCAGCAGCAGTGGTGGGTCACCCAGGAAAGCCTTGGGGGGTAGGGACATGGGTATGTATATGGTAACCCTTGTCATGCCCCCTCATGTCGCTGGGCAAGGCTGTCCTGAGCCCCTCTGACCCAGTAAGGTGGAATAGCTGCATTAGCTACCAAAACAGCTCCAACACAGCAAGCCCTGAGCCATGTCCTGATTGCTCCTGATCACTCTGTGCACACACAGTGGATTTCCCACCTCAGTGGAAGAGATGAAACCGGTGGGAGGAGGAGCACAGGGCTCTGGCTGTGTGAAAGAGAAACGTCAAGGAACTTCTGCCCTTAGAGAACAAACATGTAAGCTTTCAGCCCCATTCTGGGTTTGCCCTGCATGAAGAGCCATGGAATAGGGAGTATTTGCAGTGTTACTTGATGCTTGGTTTTATCTGACAGCCTGGGATCACAATACGAGTTTTGCCTATCAGTCAGACTTAAGTGTATAGGGGATAAGGCTTTGATTCAAGAAAACTTTTCAACAAGTCGTGCCTTTAGCAGAAAAACACTTCCAGGGCTACGCTGAATATGTCATAAATCCCTTTCTTTGATATTGTAAAATTTCTGTCAAGAAAGGCAGACTTCTAAATGTCTTTAATTGCACTAGCTTGTGTAGTTCAAACAATGGAATAAGAAAAAATGCAATTAGAAGGGAAATGAAAAGCATATGGCACTTATCAGAATTATTTTAAATATATTTAAATGTGGAAAGCTGTGTCATAATCCTTAATCAGCCACTATGAATTTGAAATTCCCATCAAATGCTGATGGGTGTTTTGTCTTAGTGAAGACTGCAAACTCTGCCCTCCTAATGGCATGGTCTGGTCTACAATCACAGCATTTTTACTCTAGACACTTAAAAAGTTGCTTTACCAGAGGCTGGCTTTTTCCCTCTTCACTTTTTCCTTAAGCTTCTTCTGTGGTTTGGGAACTTTGAGTCTTCCTACCTTTATACTCAAATCTTATTGGACACAACTGTATATAAGTGAAGGATGAGGTCATCCTTCCCTTTGATAGAGGAACTGCCTGGTACGTAAACCCAGAAAAAAAGAAATATATGTCTTTGAGTATGATTATGAGTTGGGACAGAATAACATGCAACACAGCAAATTCTCTTCTGGAAGATTTTAAATCAAGACTAGATCCTTTCATGGAAATAGGCTTTGACCAAAAAGTACATCGTTGAAGGAAACTGGATGAAGTTTCATTGCTTCTGTTATGGAGAGGGACAGATAAGATGATACTAATGGCCTTTTTCAGCTCAGAATTGCTGAGTGCTTCATTGAATGAGAAAGAGAGTGAATTTTAAATACTCAATTATTTTAAACGGAAACTCCCTTGCATAATGTGGCACTGTATTTTCTCCTGCAGTACCTGATGAAATTGTTCCTTTCCAATGATAAATAAGGAAGCATGTCGGTTTTCCACAGGCTCTTTAAAATGAGTAATGCATCACTCAAAGGGGTCCTTTTCTCTGTTTATTTCTGGCACAGAAATGATGAGGACCTCTTAAGGTGTTTTTAAAAAATCACATTTTTGTAAAGTATGCATTGTTTTCTGAGAGCAGGATTTAAGGGCATATAGTAATTACTCTGTATGCATGCATGTCACTGACATTTTGAAAGTCTACCTGTTGCTATAGGAGAAGAGGTAGGTAGCATAATATTAATCTTGTATTTCTGTAAAGAAGTAAACATTTAAAAGCCTATGGAGGATGTATGACCCAGTCACAGATACAGTTCTAACACAATTCAGAGGATCATTTCATATTGCTAGCTACACCTTTGAAGCAGCCTGAGTAAGTATTTAACACTAGGCCTGCTGCTGGGGGAGTGAGCAAAGTCTGAGAGGTGTATTGAACTGTTATGCAACTCAAAATGCAAAGTGCCTTGAGGGCCCTGATAGCTGCTTGTCACTGGGTGATGAACATGCCAGATCAGGGGATGAACATGCCATATCTTCTCACTCCTCACCATCAGTGTCCCTGGGGCTGTGCTCTGACCAGATTAACAAAAATACATTTCCACTTACCCGCTCTTCCCAGTAGGATTAACTGCTACACAGGGGTCTCAGCTGACTGTAAGCAGTTCCCTGGATAATCTACGAAGTAGAACAAAAAAATAAGTGATACCACGTAGACCAGCTACTGCAGTGCTTAAATGTACCACAGGCAACTATGGCCTCCAGCCCTTCCTCACAAGGTTCAGACATCTCACTCCAGCCTGAGGGCCTCTCCACAACATCTCATCCATGCTGCAGAAGGCAGGTGCAGAAGGGAATGACTCTTGGGTATGGTTCAAATGCTGTCTGCAGATCTGTTGTCAGGCACTTGCACGCACCAGCAATTACATCACTTCCCCCATACCAGAAAATATTTATCATAGTGCAGCCCCTCATCAAAGTACTCAAGTTTATTAGACCACCTAGTATAATGGGGGCAGGGGCATCTGCAAGAAGGAGACTGACTTGTCAGAAAGAAGGAGAATTTGTTTGTTGAAATAGTTTAATTGCGCAAAGTAGAATTATACAAAGGTTTGGGTTGGGAGGGACCTTTAAAGGTCATCTAGTTCAGCCCACCTTGGGGAGCAGGGGTATCTTCAACCAGAGCAGGTTGATCAAAGCCCCGTCCAATCTGACCTTCAGTGTTCCCAGGGGTGGCACTTCCCACCTGTTCCAGTGTTTCACTGCCCCATTGTAAAAAAATTCTTCCCTATATTTAGTCTAAAGCTACCTTTTTTAGTTTAAAACCATTACCTCTCATTCTATTGCAACAGGCCCTGCTAAAAAGTCTGTCCCCATCTTTCCTGTAGGCCGCCTTGGGTGTGGAAGGCTGCTATAAGGTCTCTCTAAAACCTTCTGTTCTCCAGAACCTGGAGAACCCCAAATCTCTCAGCCTGTCTTCATAGGAGAGGTACTCCAGCCCTCTCATCATTTCTGTGGCCCACCTGTGGACCTGCTCCAGCAAGTTCACATCTGCCTTGTGTAGGGGGTCCCAGAGCTGGACACAGTACTCCTTTGCAGGTAGCTCCCCAGGCACCCCGGCCTTTAGCTGCTCCTGCAGATTCGCAGGCAAGTTTTCTGCTCAGGATGTATTAAAAAAAAAAAAAAAAAGAAAGAAAAAGGTATGTATTTATCATTAGTCTGGGTAATTTTGGAGATTTGTTATATACAGTTCTTCTTTTTGGCCACCCTTATTGCATTTTTATATTTAATGAGCCAGAGTTTATGGTCCCTTCTCTTTTCTCCCTTTGGACTTGCCTTCAGCTTTTTGAACTTTCTAATGCCTTTGTTTGCTCTGTTGCCTAATAAAGCTGCTGCCTTTGGCATCTCTTCAAGCTTTTCTTCAAGCATTTCTGAAAACATGGTATGTACTCCCACTGTACTAACTATAAGGCATCCCTCTGCAATTTCCATCCAGCCTGTAGGAACTTAATTCTCATAGCTGTCCATTTTAATTCCTTTTGAAATGCTTCCTCATGTTTATACAAGTTCCCTTTTCTGAAGCTGAGCATATCTGTGATGGATGACACATTGTCACTGCTGACCAATGTGCAGCAGCACGCACATCTTCCAGGGTCAACACTTGTGCACAGTGAAACTCTGGCCTGTGCAATAAGCTCCCGCAGCAGAGCTTCCAGGGGAAAAAGAGAACTGAAGTGGTCCTCCTACTAAATGCTCCTAATAAGCAGCATTTTCTATATGACTTGTTAAAAAAAGGAACTCAAGTTAAAGACCCGAGATGAAGTTTTTATTCTGCTAAAGGGATGTAGCTAGTCTATATTTAGTAAATGGTATTGAACCCATGTCTCAGAAATTATAGGCAAGATGACTAAGAAGTCTGTTTGTCCTGGCACATGTGAGGTCACTGTTTGTGCACTGCAAACAAGGAAATGGGAGAGAAATTGGTTTAGACTGGAAAAGCTTCCTTAAGGGGACTAACTGGTTAAGCGGCTGATACTTTCCGGAAAATCAGGTGCAAACCCTTGTTACAGGTACAGCTGCAATTCAGAGTGCTGCAGGAATAATGCAGCTGTAGGAAAGTCAGTTCAACATATTATCAGCCAGAAAAGGCAAAATGAAATAAATGACCTTTGTCATAATTTTACAGTTTCCCTGAAGCACAGACGCAGATTACGGAGTGATGGGAAGGGTGCAGTTCCTGTCAGGAGTGACTGTGCATTTAGCTGTATTACAAACATACGGCCAAATAAATGGCACACCCAAACCCGCTACTGTTTCTGCCTCCTTCACCTAATGATAGAAGGAAGTCTTAAGATGCAGTCTTGCATGCACACCCATATTAAGATAACAGAAAACAATCACGTCTGATCTCAATCTTCTTCCTAAGATTTCAGATCCTGAAGGATCAGATCAAAAGCCCAAATCCAAGCTCTCAGTCCTGATCATGTGTGTGACAAGTTTGTTTGCAAATGTGCCAGAAGACCTGTATCAAACAAGTTCACTCTGATGCAGTGAAGGTGCCTTACCCAAAATTTCTGACTAACCCGGAAGAGCTTTCCTGTAGTGATGACTTTGGGTGTATTTGTATAAATGCAGGAAAGAGAGTGAAACAGAAGAGTGAAGACCAGTGCCATGTTACCTTGTACAGGTTAGTTTTGAGAGCAGTTAGGTGGTAGAACGACACACAAATATGTAGACTGAAAGTACAGATATCACTTGCTTAAGTGTCTGCTTCAGCAGCAAAACAGTCCCATTTACTAGTGTTTTCAAATCTGTGTGAGGGAGCACCAGCATCAGTATATTTTTACCTCACTCCTATGGGGTTGCCACTGCAGGAGGAGAAGTCAGGTGTCCTCTCCAAAGGGGTGGATGCACAGGGATTCTTTTGCTCAGGAAATCTGAAATCTGAATCTCAGTTTCATAGTTCCAAATGGAATGAAAACCCATTCAAGTCAAGCTGGATTTTTCCCTTGACTTATAAACATTCTTTGAAGCTGAACCAGCTTGGGAAGACTTTAAGGACATGGGGAAGGGGTGTGTGGAAATGATCGGTTTATGGATGCTTGTTCAGGAAATATCAATAACTCTTGTGACATCTTGATACTGGCTTTGAAAACAAAGAACGAAAATGAATTTATAACTGATAAACAGAGGAACTTTTTCAAAATCCAGTTGAGGTTTTATCCACATGGTCTTAGTCTTATTCAAAGATTCCAAGAAGCAAAAGCATAAGGTCAAGTAGCAGCTTGACCCCACTTTGTCTCCCGGACAGTGACAAATTGTAGGATGGAAGTAAAATCTCTTCAGGCACATGCAGGCTTTTTCACAGCTCATCTGAATTTTTACATTTAACTGGTTTTGATGAATGTGGACTGAAGATGGGGTAGAGGATAATAATGTATGCTTCAGTGGCTTTCCCATAACACAGCAATAACAAATAGGTAATAAAAGTGTCACAGACATTGATGAAATGCAGACTATCCTGTTCCTTTGTTGTGTTTTTGTCCCTAAATATAACTCAATATTGTGGCCATGATCTTTGCTTAATGGTGACCTTCAAGCTTAAAAACAACCTGGACGTGGGGCTATATATACACACACGCACACACACAGAAAGGCATCTTTCTGACAGAGAAAAACTAGCAGAGGTAAAAATCCATTTTTTCCTAGAGGCTTTCTTCTTCAGAAATAATAAGGATAAAATATCAAACATTTTGGCTTTCCTGAGACATTTCTGGGAAGAGTCAGAAATACTATTTTCCTAGCTTCTCCCTGAAGGAACTAGGGAATCACATCTTTAGCACAGATCTCTCTACTCCCAAATGGTTCCCCAAGTATCTGTGTTAAGTTTGTTCTCAGTTATTGCTTTTTTGCCAATTTGAACCATAGTATATAGCTTGAATTAAGCAGTTCTTTCTCTTCTCATATTGCCTAGCTAGTTAACCTGTGTCACAGATGGAATTATGAGAATTCAGGAACTTTTGGGTGCTCAGAGTGCCCCATCTCTCTCTGATCCTTTTGATTCTATTTCCTGTCCCTTGTTTTGTCCTCCCAGCCTTTTTCTGTGGTATACTTTAAATCATCTCAAGATAAAAATCAATTAATAGTGTTATGGAACAAAAAAAAAAGTCTTTAGTGCTTTGACTAAGAATAATACTGAAGAGGTTTTTATTTCAAATGCTAGAACATAACAAAAACTAAGGCAAAGAAAAAATGTTTTTAGGAGGGAAAAAACAGAGTTTGCCAATGGAATGGCTCTCCTTCCTCCTACAGGAAAAAAGAATGAAGCCTACAATGACTTTTCCAATAATTTTGGGTTTTATATGATTTGGTACCAGGAAAAGAACTGATGAATAATATCTAAAAAGGAAGATAAAGATTTGTTAACAAGTTTTTTCTTTGAGGCAAACAGTGGTCATCGCTGTAGGTCTATTATAAAAAGTACTGGCAAGATACGCTTGGGGAGGGCTGATGGTACTTTAGCCTTTGACTTCCTCGAGGCTGGAATTTATCCCTGAAGGAAAGGGAAGAGATGTGAAAACCTTCTGTGTTGTGCAGCAAGTGCTTCTCAGCTGTGATCTGGCAGCTCGCTCTTTGGGAAGGACAAGGCAAAGGTTGGAGCCAGTTCTGGCAGTGCTCATGGCACAGATTCTGGGATTCTGACAGCATTCCCTAATATGAGATGCTGTTTTGAAGGGTGAAGCACTCTAAGCTGCACAAATGAGCAAGTGAATAGATGGCAGAAAAAGGATACTCTATATTGGAGGCTCTGTAAGGAGGCTTTTCGTCTTTTGGCAGAAATGAAGCCTAACGATGGCAGTATTTTCAGATATTGCTCTAAGATGTCAGTGAAACCACCCAGACAGCTTCTTGGCATCTCTGCTGGAACCTGAAAGCAACTGGTGGGCACAGCCTTTCTATACTTTCTTTCCAGAAGGCTTAATTAACTCCAGCTGGATTTGTGGGAATCCTGAGGAATTTCTCCAGGGGAGCAACCTCTTGGAGCACAAAATCTCTTGCAAACATCCGGAGTTTCTGACAGCTGTATCATTATCTCACCTTTTTGTGAAGCCAGAATTCAAGAGAAATCTTTTGTGTTGTATGTGTTTCTTCCATACACCACACTTTTAAGTTACTCTTATCCTGAAAACTTCTGCTTCCTTTCCATGCTGTTATCCTGTACATTGCATTTACTGGGCTTCAGCAAGTGCAAATACAGGTCTTATATCAATGGCAAATCAGTGTAGTTCTGTGAAAAAGCTTTTGTACTGCTTCTGCTTCTCCCTGAGCCCACAAATGATTGTACTGGTTTTCTTACATCCCTGTGGAGGGATAGAGGCAGCATCCTTCTCTGTGCCTCAGCACTCATACTCACAGTGGTGTTAAAGTTCAGGGTTTTGTTCAGAGGTCTCTCACTTGGATTCAGACACTCAAAGTGTTCCAAACAGCAATCACTGCAGAAGTAGGGAAAGGAAAAGATGGACAGGGAGAAAGATATCTTGAAGTAAAACTTGCTGTACTGAAGGCAGTAAGCTTGGCTTCAGGAGTGGAGGACCATACCCTGCAGCCCAGCAGAAACACCTGTTTTAATGTAGCACTGGAAGGCATCTGTTTTGTCCTTGCATTTTGGCGTACAATCCAGTGAAATGAAGGGTGGATGTTTTCTGTCATTTTTGTGCCTGCATTCAGCTTCATTCGTGGTGCCTACTTCAGCTTTAAAAACGTAACCACGAGTGCTACTACAGGCTTAAGAGTTTTATCACCTGCAGGGTCAGCCAAATGGGAGTTTTCCATGTAAGGAAACCATCTCGAGAGGTTGTCTTTCTCAACTCTAGTCTTCATCCAAGGCCTAGAGTTAAAAGGGTTATTTGAAGTCCTACTACAAGCATCTGCAAGCATGAGGCAGCGTTATCTTCAAACAGCTCCTATCTTGAGCATGAGCCACATTTCCAGGCTTCTCCCTGGAGACACAGCAGGGCTTACAGTAAGCACTAGCTGTTACTTCATATCAGCTCTACAGTGTATTTCAGAGGGGATTGTAAGGCCATGGTTCAGAGAGGTTCATAAGTCAAGAGGAAGTTGTGAGTAAATATAAAAAGATGCAGTCGGTCTGCTTGAAGTGCAAAGTTCATTCCAGCTGGGCTTTAAGGTGTTTTTTGTATAGTCACAACAGAAATTCAAGTTCACATGAGTGCCTGGGGAGGTTCCCAACAAGCTCTGGAGACCACGGATGAGTGGGACTATTCAGATCCAACAACCTGAGTTGACCATATTTCTAACTCTGAAAATGCTTTTTATGTGAATACAAAACTTTGTGCCCACTGAGATCCAGTGTAATTCTTAATTTTAGAAAGTAGATGAACAATTTCCTGGACAAAGCAATGTGTGTAGAACAAGGACTGCTGGGAAGCCTCAAAGGAAATAAAATATTATGGTCCTTTTTCCATGAAACCACATGATTTGTATCATAACATCAGCTTCTAAATGACTGTCCATTCTGTATGACTTCATTCTCCAGACACAAAAGTACTTCATGAACAGCATTTCAGTGTTTTTGCCACCTGATTCAACCCATGCAGTGCTGGAAACCTTACAAGGCTGTTTCCTCAGAGCTCATACCCACTCTGGAGCAGGCATGCAATGTTTGTGTGATTCTGCAGAGTGTGTACTTTAGGAATCTGAGTTCCCTGATAGAGGAAGTGAGTAACTTGTTTTGACTTCAGTGCCAGTTACTCATATCCTGTGAGAAGACAAGTGGGAAAGGGGGAAAAACCACAAGAAGAAGAGGTTGCAAGAAAAGAGATAAAGGGGGGTGGGGGTGGCTGGGAGGGAGATTAAATGTCAGTCAGTGAAGCCTCAGTGATATTCCATCCTTTGCTGGCACAACCTAGAGAAATTTGTCCTAATTGTGAGAACACAAGTGGTAGGACAGGAAGAGGATCCCTGATCATTATAATTTCCTTGGGTATCTTTTAAACATTTCATATTTCAGTAGCACATAGAATAATATGAAAACGTTAAATACAACTTCAAATTTGTGTTCACAAACCTCGTGTGTGTGTGGTGTCTGTATACATGTTCATATGCACAGAGCTATAGAAGGGGATTCTGATATTTAGGGATAAAGCTGAAAAACATGTAGGAGTTAACTAATATTTCATGCACTACTTCAGGTGTCAACCCTGCCTTGCCTATTGCTTTCTGGATCAAATCTAGGAATAACTGTGGTAATACTTGACAAGAAGAGCCTTTACTGTGCACAGAAATGTGTCACTTGGGAATATAGACAGCGCTTGACCAGCTACATTCAGACTTGCCTATTCCTGATTCAGGTACGGAAATGCTGGATGATGGAAATGGCTAACAGCCTTTGGCCAGTGGTGACAACACCACAGCAGCTTCTCTCAGGAGGGGCAGGACCACCTACATTTCTACAGTGCTGTTACTATGGCTTTCTCTGCCCCTCCAGCAAAGGAGTTTCCAGAAGAGGAATGAAGGGATTCAGTCGATGCTGACGGAAAGCTGAGTCAATGGAAGGCTTGGATGCAGTCTTCCCTGGTGTTGGGAATGCTAGGTCTGGCATTTTGATTCAAGTTTGTGTCACTGCAAAGTGTTTTATGGCATAGTGTGCATGTGCCAATAAATGAAGCTTGCTACAACAGCACCAGCTGACACTAACATTCTCTAAAGAAGTCTATATTGTATTCAACTGATTTAGTTCCTTGCTTAGGTCATTAATTTCTCTAGTAAGTCAAGGGCAGACAGGGAGCATGATGAGAAGTCTGATCCATTGCTTCCCAGCAGAGACAATTCAGAACATACATAACTTGGAGCAAATGGTATTGCACTAGCACATCTGATTATGGCCAGACGTAAGTGCTGAATCAGGGCCATAAAGAAGGCTAAGTCTAATGCACTGTACTTAAAATGCTTCTTGAAATGTTTTGGAAACCTCTAACATCAACTGAGATTGTGTTCCTATGAAATGAGTTCAAAATAGGTCAAGGCAGGCTTATTTTTATATTGTGAATAAGCCAGAGGTACTTTAAAAAGTTCAGCAAACTGCTTGCCTGACATTTAAGAAGACCAGCAATGCCACCTGGAAAATACCATGCCTAAAATCACGGGGGGTATGGGACATGAGGGGTGCAGGTCTTCACAAGCATATTTAAGGGCAATATTAACTCACTGTCACCCTATAACCCACTGCACACACAGCATCTATCCTGGCTGTTTCCTGGGAGAGAACTATAAGCTCACATAAACTTGAGTAATTATAAGGGAGAAAAATAAAATGAGGAAGGGTGTGAGGAGAGGGATGAAGATCAAAATTATTTTCTTACTCTTTTCATTCTTTCTCCAAATCCCTTTGGCAAGGAATTCCTTTTCCCAGACTTTGACAATAGATGTTATAAAGCTCATGGCTGACGTGTTTCTGTTCTCCTCTGGAAGCTCCTAATTATAGATGCTCTCTCTTCAGACAGCGGCTCTGGTTTTTTTTTTGGGAGAAAGCATTGCTTACATAGCAGCATGAAGGGGTCATGAGCAGCAGAGCCAACTGCAAGGCCAGTGGGTTTTGGAAGGACAGCTGTGCCAGATCCTTGAGGCCGGAGAGCCTTTGAGGGAGCATAGGGAGGTGACTGGGGTCAGGGCGCCACTGGATTTTGGCAGACACAGAGAGCACTTGTCAAGACACCCACTGGTAGCAATATAAAGGGATGTAAGGAAAAGCTTTGCAGAGCGAATGTAGGAAAGGCCGGAGGGGGAGCATTCATGGTCTCTCTGCCAAGAGATCAAGGTGGTGAATCCAGCTGCCTTATCTTAAACTCAATTTAAAGGTAGAAGGGATGATAGGTCAAGGAGACAAGGGGCAGAAAGAGTAGATTAACAAGCAGGTGTGTGATGTTGGCAGTATTTTACTCTGTTCGTCATCTATCAGCGAGTTTCCTTTTCTCCCTCTTTCTATCTCCCATCTTCTGACACTCAGAATGATTTTGCCTTAATGACATACCACAACTTAGAATAATCATTTGCTTTGTCAGTATGGTTGGAGACCATTTAGAAATATTTAAGTCTGTATTTCTCATGAGTCTGTAAAGAGCCGTAACTCATCAGGGTATGGCCCCAGGAGGTGTGGGACGAGGACATAATTCACTGCTGAGAAGCAGATGGTACCAGACTGTCCTCCATATATACATCCACCCCGGTTCTTAGATGGCATACAATCAGCCTTAGGTGGGGAGAAGTTTCTAAAGGATGATGTGATGACCTCAGTAACAAAACATTGCACACAATATTCACCTTTTGTTTTCTATTAACTGTTCTTTGTTTATTTACTTCAATTAACTACCAAATATAGGTCATTGTTTCTAGTGTCTGTTACACGAGTATTTAGGTCAAGCCAGCCTACCCTTAGGAGAGACAAAAAGAATTGTATCTATCTGAATGTCTGTGCCTGTGGAGTGAATCTGAGAACTCCCTGAAGTCTTTCAAATGTGATTATTTATCTCTCTGCTCAGCATCTGAAGCTATTTTTAACATTGATATGCCAAAGTAGGTACTGACAAACCTATGTGATAAGTAAACATAGCAGTTACGTATGGGCCCAATCTTGGGAGTGACGTAAGCCTGCAAAACCCCTGCCCACACCCTGCCAAAAAGACATTAATGAAAACGTGATTAGTGAGAAATGTCTGGTCAGCTTAAACATTAACACAGACTGAACTATTCAACCTTCTTAGTAAAGGCAAACTCTCAGGCAGTTCTTGTGGGATGACATTTTCCTGGGGTGACATCACTCTACCATAATTTCTTGAAAATACGGCGATGAAACAAGTCTTTTGACCTTTCCAGACACCTGTGAGTCAGCCTACACTGCTTTTTTCCTACCTCCAAGTAGAGACAGTTACAGAGCTAGTTTTCTGAAAGCTGTAGCGGTAGTAGAGACACTAATACAAAGAGTAATTGAAGCATGTTGTTGACATATTCTGGCTCCCTCAACCTTTCAGACAACTCAGGCTTTTTTTGCCCTCCCACCCTCTTCCCATTTCACAAGGTTTATTTATTGTGTATCTCAATCACTTGAAATATTAAAGCATGCAAGTTTCAAAAATCTGTTTAAGTTGTGTTATGGTTTTCAGAGTATCATTTTGTTGTCTGCAAGCTGCCGGCGCCTCCCTAACTGGGGCAGAGGAGAAAATCAGCGTCAGGCAGGAAAATCCCTAAAAATACAGGTTTCATACTTTAGTCTAATGTCCAAAACACACTGCAGCTTTGGTCATCCATGTGCATCTATCCCCAGTGGCAAGGGGACACCCCTTCCTCATGAAACTCCTGTTGAACTACAGTAGGCCCTAGTCCTTCCCTGGTCCTTTTATCCTGTCACACCACAGGGACAGCTGGCATATGGTGGAGACTCGGACCCTGTCTGCATTGGGGAACTCAATTGATTTGTTGCTTGATTGACTTGTTCCATTCTTCATCTTGACATACTCATTTGCTAATCTCCCTGGTAACAAAGGGCAGTTCTATCCAAAGCCAAAGTCCTTCCGTCTTGTGGCCAGCATGAAATGAAGCAGTAACACGGTTCATTGGGTAATCTGCTTAAAACTGTAATGAAGGACACAGGGCAAATCCCTTCCTACTGGTCTGAGGCGAAACACTGGGTTTGAATGGACAGAGTAACACCTGTCCCTCCAGATGGGGTACTGGTGCTGGAGGAATGATTGCACTCTTCTTCCATTGTGGATAATGAGAGCAGTTTGTTTTGAGGCCTATCTTTCTAGCAGTTACTTCAAAAACTAAATCAACGTACAGATTGTCAAAAGAAAGTGTCAAAAGTATACCTTTTTCATCAGGTAAACAGTGTACATCTGTTAAATACAGTCATACTATTCTGTATAGGAGCTGTGGTATCCTTCGGGTACCCATTGTTTGCTGCCCAGGTCCTTAACATTTAATTGCATTTATTTTGACTTGCCAGAGAATCTTGAGATCAAGTTGACAAGACAGTCTCTTGTATGAAAACCTCACTTCAGAGAAAAAGCAGGTAAAGTATGGCAAAGCAAACAGCGAAAATAGACACAGCCATACATGGCTGTTCCATCTCAGCCACAGAAAATAATTCTCCATTGCTCTGTTCCAGTTTAGAATGAATATGTCTCTTGTCACAAGATGCTAAGCAGATATTTCACTTATCAGGACACACACTTCAACTAAATGGGTCATTCAAGAGTTTGATTATCATCAAGGGACCACTACTTGGCCATTTGCTTGCTGCAGTACTCTTTTTCTGTCCTTCCCATCCTACGCAGCAATCCTTTCCTTATACATCCCAAGTTCCTATCTATCCCCAAAGTTTATTATGTAATCTGTTCAATCCATTTTGACTGAGAGGATTTGAGATTTGAATTTAAGCTACTAATTTTCCAGTCCTAACTTTAGGGTTAGACTGTTCTGGAGTAGTGAGCCTTCACATCCCTTTTCTTGATGAAGCACTTTTACTGCATGTATTTATTAGTGCAAGGACTGGAAGCTGTGTCTTTCCTCCTCCCCTTGGATATACTGACTCATACTAGAGTATGAGCCACTTCTACGCGTTCCCAATCTGTCTTTCTGAATTAGGGACAATTTGATTCCAGGCGAGGTAGAACATCTTCGAGAGAAAAGGCTGCCATGGGACCTCAAGAATGTTCTATGCAGTCGTATGTAGGGCATGCCCTGAAAACTGTAAGCAAAAGTGACCACAGTCTAAGTGCAATTTCTACAGTAGACTTTTTTTACTTCAAAATGCTGTTCTTCTAGACTAAAAGACTGACCTGACGATGCGCGCTCAAAGGACTGACCCGAAGATTTTGAAAGAGGAATCCAGCTCCTGGGAACAATCCAGGGTGGTCAAAATGAGGAAGGGTACTTTGTTGCAATCAATTTTGACACACTTCTCCCTTCAGCATAGGTTTACAGAGGGTTAAAATACCAGAACAATGCATTTCTGGCAAGTCCAACAGCTGGCTCTATTGTGTCTGGTATAGGAGTTCCTGAGTACGTCAGGATTATGAATCATAGGAGAGAATTAAAGGTTCTGCAATGCAGTGTCTCCTTGCAAGCACTCCAGCACGGTCCTGCACTCCCATATCTGGGAAACGACATTCCCTTGACCTCAGTGGGGTATTATAATAAATCTCTGCGACAGACTGTTAATGCCAAAGAGGTCAGGTTTTGTGCGTAGGTTAGATCGGAAGTACCAGGACAAGGATTAAACACATGATGAAAATGAAAGGGGCTGCTAGGGTAAGCCAGACCAATTGCACACCACCACGTTTAGTTCAGAAGCATCCAGTCACACAACCCCAAACACTGACACCACAGAACAACAGCATCTCACACCACAAGGTTATAGCACCGAAGACCAAGAGCCACAAATACTAAAGTACCATAGGAAGCAAGCACAGGTGATCAAGGATGTTGTAAGGTACCCTTTCTCTGTAGTCGTAAGAAACTTGTTAGGTTAAGTGCCTGGTAAGAAATAGGTTTAATGATCCCTGTCACTAAAAGTGGAGATGTTGTCTTTCTGAACTTAAATTTCAGGATCAGCCTAATGCTGAACCTGTGGGCCAGACGTACCAGCGCACCCTAATGAGAGTTTCCAAAGCAAGCCGCAGCTTTCATGTACCACACCCAGCTCTAGATGTGTTCACAGCTGGGTTGAAAAAACATCACACTTTGAAAAGCTATAACTCATAACATGACCTGCTCTGAAGACAGATAAGTCTGAAAACGTACAGCTGACTGCTGAAGTTCAGTTGCCACACCTCAGTGTCAGATGTTATCGACAGAAAGGAACCACAAGTTCCCTTTACAAGGCAGACTGTGACCTGTTTACACTTGAACTTCATTATTTGAGAAGTTATGTTATTGCAGCTTTATTCTGGCAGCGATCAAGCATTAAGAGCTGTGCAGAGTGTAAGCATAATCTTTCTTACCGTGGTAAATACTATCACTTAATTACCCTAAATGACCGGATTAATTTCTGATGCTGCCCAGTAGGATTCTTCCAGAAATAGCTTCCATGGAATGAATGTTTTTCTTACATTTTAGCCTGCCATTCTACTGTCTATTCCAAGGCCCATCAATGTCAGGTCTTCAGATGATGTCAGCATCCACTGTGGCACAACACACAATTAACTGTAATCTAGTCAAAAATACCAAGTAACACAGTTGTGGAATATTGGCACCTACAGACGCCAGGTGATTTTCTTGAATCATAAATGCCAGCTCATGGCACAGATTTTGTAAATATTGATCCCTCGCTCCCCAGCTACACCTAAGGTGAAACCACTGCCTTTTAGCACACCTCATCACCTCAACTCCTGCTCCTGTTTGAGAGGCTGGCAGGGATTAACTACTTTTAATTGATCAATTAAGGACCAGGTGGAAGGAACCACACAGGTGACAGCGGCTGTACACTCATTCACTTGCAGCTGCTGCAAAATACCTGCAGAGGAAGCAAGATAGGGAAGCAAACTAATGCGATGAGTAGAATTACACTTTGCACGCTTGAGCGCACCAAAACAAGTCAGAGCTGCTCATTCTGTCTCATTGGAGGATTTCACTCCCTCTAAGCTCACCAGGAGCTTCCTCCACACCTTACTGCAATCATGTGAAGGATTCCCCTTGTCATTGGTCAGCATAAGCACTCTGCTCTCCTTGCACATCTGTCTGGCACACTGAAAACCTCAGGGCTTCTGTAGTACATAAGAATTTCAGCTCATCTTTGTTAACAGTGACTACTAAAGCAGAGTGTTTTGAACTCTTGGATGGCTAAAAGCAATCTGGAAACAGATCATCTGTAGGCATCTTTTCATTGCTGGCTCCCACAGTGCAAATTAGAACCGTGTAATTTTAAATAGTTGTATAATTTTACATTCAAACTCAGTGACTTTTGGGAAAGGAGGACCACATTGTACATCCTTTAGGAACCCAATGTAGGTGCAACGCAGCTTCTGCATTCATGAGGCCGAAGGCATGTCCAAACTGCAGCCCCAGACCTGACTGTGATGCTATAGGGAGAGCCATTTAGCAGGAGCCCCATGAGAGGAGGAGGTACCATATCAGGAGGTCTGGTGCTAGGTGGCATTATATACTCACTTGCTGCCCTTGAAGTCACCTAAAATGTTTTTTCTTCTCCACTGCAGTGTTTCCCTGCCATCATTTTACACTGTGTGCCTCTTTCTTTGTAAAACACACAGCAGATGTTCAGGCAGGCACATGTCCTGCTTCATGGCACCTAGGATAAGCAGGATGCTTCCTTAACTATATACAAACTAACCTAGTCCCACTGAAATAAAGGGTCTGCCTCCTTTCCATCAGATGCCATTTGACAAGAGCTAGGTGATGCTGCTGACATATTTACAGTAGAACTGCGATAAATTTCTGCACCCTCATTGCACTGCTGCACAAGAGAAAGCTTCCTGACAGCAGCTTATTGCAATTTCTAAAGCCCCACCAAGTGAAAAACTCCTTTGCCGAAGCTCTCCTTTCAATCCCAGGCTCATTAAGCACACAGGAGTGCTCGCTGTCACATACAGAGAGATTTATCTAACTGCAGAATCTGAAAACTACCTACTTATCAAAATTAATACTTGCTTATGTCGAGTGTTTGATGATGTGAGTGTCCAAAATAAAACGGCAGCTGGCTGCCACCAGAACCCACCCATTTTCTGATACCTCTGGAAAGGAAGCAGAGAGAGTGGACGGTGACTTTTTCTTCCAGAAAGGCATACGTTATTTGGTTGTGTACGGTTGTATCCTGAAATTTTTCCTTTAACATCCCTCTTCTTCAGCAATGAGATAAAATTTGCCTTCCCCTGTTGTCCCAACTGAAGGCATCAAGCAGACCATTACTTTCTATTCCTCATTCTGCATACACCTGGAGAAGACACCAGAGAGGCACCTGTGGAAGCCCCACTTCCACAGTCTCTGTGCAAGAGCCCTCTTCTTTGGAGCTCTTTTCTTCAAAGGTGTTGTCCTCTTTATGAATGTGGCTTCTCTCCCTTGGATCATGACTTGGGAAAACGATTATGATTTTTCTCTAGCACTTGTGGAAAGTTACTGTGTAGTCAATTGCTTTCCCAGACAGCCATAGAATGAAGCACGCTGTTTCCTGAAAGAGGGCTTTGATTTCAATCTTCTCTTTTAAAGTGGGCAGGGTGGAGAAAGGATGTTTTGCAAACAAATTGCACAGTCCCTACTCAGCTACAAATTTCCACTTCACAAAATCAATTCATTTAGTCCTTCAGTGAAGTGTGTAAGGTGAAAGAAGCTAAATCCAGGACGCTGATATCAAGTAAATATTAAGTTAAAATAGTCAGGGAAAGAGCTGTTTGTACTGTTGTGCTCTGCTGCTTGAGTGTTAGCTATAAACAGAAAATCAGAAGAAACATGGTGGTGGTCTAAACAATTACAAAATAGATATAGCCCTTTTGTGCTCAGAACATGAGCTGAATGTGCCTGGCTACTTGGCTATGCTGTTTGACTACAGCAGCAGCAAGGACATAAACCACCTGGTCTGCTTGTTTAGCTACCATGAAGAGGGAAGGTCTCCTACAAGGCTTTCCAAGAAACAAAAATAAACATAAAACCTGCACGTAAGTGTACACAAACAGCATGTAATAATTGTGAAGCTATGCTCTACAAAGCATGTACCTTAAAACAGACAAAAACTTCCTGAAGATCATTTCCACTGTGGATACTGCTCATTGCAAGCACATACAACAGCGTGCCTGCCCTATCCCCAGCAGTGTTCAAGGCCAGGCCAGGCTAGACGGGGCTTTGAGCAACCTGGTCTAGTGCAAGGTGTCTCTGCCCACAGCAGGGGTGTTGGAACTGGATGAGATTTAAGGTCCCTTCCAACCCAAACCATTCTGTGATTCTATGACGTATTTGAAGCATGTAAAAACATTGTTTTCTGTGCCCTTTGTTGCTAGAAGATAGTCCTAGGGATTAGGGGCAAAAAGGACCTGTCAGTCAAGGACCAATTTGTTCCTAAGTCAATAAAAGTAATTCAAACTTTCTGCCATAGAGTTGACAGAAAAGGCTAGAATAAAACTTTCGCTCTAGTCTCGGGTTTGGTGCCTGAAAATAGGGCTTTTATTATTCCTTATGTAAGACTACCTAAGAAGCTATATAAGACACAAACACAAGTTCTTTCTATAGAGGAGTTTGCCTTTGTCTAATAGTGAGTCAGCATCATCTGACAGATCAATTTTCTCTGAGTGTAGGATGTGGATTTTGCATATCATGCTCCCCAAGGGCACCTGTTAGAAACTTGGGTCACTACAGCATGGAATTTCACACCGCACACAAAGTCAACTCAACGGCTTCCCACCGCAGAGACCCACATCACAAAATCTCATCAATAAGAATGAGGCTGATACCAGATACCTCAAGTTTTCTGCCCTCCAGATCTGCCTCTCTGGAAAAGGGACAACAACATTCCTTAATGCTTTCTTGGTTCTTTCTGAAACTGTTAATGTGTCTAGTATCCATAGGATCATTCAGGTGGGAAGGGACCTCAGGAGGTGTCTAGTTCAACCTCCTGCTCCAAGGTGGGTCAGCTGTGGGGTCAGATGAGGTTGTTCAGAGCTTTTTCCAGCCAAGTCTTGAAAAACCTCCTACAATTTCCAGCTTCTCTAGGGACCATGGTGCCAAAACTTCATTGTCCTAACGTTGAAAAAGCTTTTCCTCACGACCAGTCTGAACCTCTGTTGTTTCAATTTACATCCACCCTGCATCACTCTTCTGCCGTGCACCACTGTCTTTCCCATAACCTCTCCACAGGTATGGCTTCTGTTAGGTGCCCCAAAGCTATCTCTTCTCCCAGCCTAGCCCCCTCAGCCTCTCCTCATGAAGAACTTGTAGTTTATCAACACCTTTCTGATGCTGGGGGGCCCAAACTGTACAGTGTTCCAGATGCAGTCTAACACATGAAGTAATCACTTTCCTCAATCTACTGGCTGCGCTCCTGCTAACACAGCCCAGGATGCTGTTGGCCTTTCTTATTGCCAGTGCCAGCTGCTGGCTCCCGTTCAGCTTGCTGCCTGCCGAGACCCCTAGGTCCACTTGAGGAGAGCTGCTCCCCAGCCAGGCAGTCTCTGGCCTGTTTTTCTGCAAACTTCCACGAACTTTTGATGTCAATTCTGCCCAGATAGCCAGGACCCCTCCCCATGTCACACACAGCAGAAGCTCCCAGATCTCCAATGATGACCTGCAGTAGTAAGCCAGGATTAACTTCACAAAGACAGGATGCTAAACTGTTGTTAATGCCCTTTTCCCAGTATCTTTAAAACAAGTGTACGAATTCCTCCGCATTCTTGTATCTGAAAATGAGAACAGCTGCCGTGAGGTGTTCCTTTCCTCTGACCATGGTTGTTTACAGTAAAGAATACTAGGCTTTGATCACCCACTTGTATTTACTAAATTGATTCCAACATCTTTGCCAGTGGGCTGTATGGATTCTCAGCATGAGATGCTTTTGCTCATTTGAAGTGGTTGAGATTGTTTTTCAATGGATTTTTCCGTTATGCTCTGTGCTATCTTTCTCCAAAGCACAATTTGTTCCCTGGGCAGTGCTCCTTGTCCAACGCAATATGCTGAACCGCTTTATATCTTGCTCAATACTTTTGTTTTCTTCCCATGATGCTTTACCTCCATTTATTCTCTTGTCTCAACCAAAGTTTCCTTTTACAGCTCTCGCGCATGTAACATGATACATTTGGTATGGCTTTTTCTCCCTCACCCTCCCTCTCTTCAGTGTTTAGAAGTTTGGAGGCAGTCAAGACTCCTCAGGGAAGGTACAACGCCTTTTTCTAAACGTATGTGCCCCTCCCTCCTTATCCTCCCTTTTTTGTTTGTACTGAAAGTTGGGATGCTAAATGGTATGGACAGAGCAATCCTGCATGCCCTACAACTCCTGCATGAATACCGCCCTCCCCCAGGAGATCACTACCATTACACACACAGGTTTTAAATAGAGATGTTTAAAGCAGAACAGCAGGGCTGGGCAAATCAGCACATCTATGACAGAGAGTAAAGAAATCCCCAAGCCCCAATCTAAAGCCTTGTCTACTAAGACAGCTGTAGCAAATTGATGGATTTTCCTCTTCTTCATGTCAGAGCCCACCAAAAGACACACAACCTTACTGACTGAGCTGCAGACTTACAGCTGTACTTACAGACTGTGAAAGAGCAGGTGAAGATTTACAAGAGCTAGGAGAGCAACACAACACACAAGAGCTAGTGAGGTTGTGCATCTTGCAGTACTACTCACTCACCAAAACATTATTTCTAAAGGAAAAAAAGAGCTATTTTGGCTCTCTTTTATTGTGTTACTTGCTTTCAACTGTATCACAAACTGCATCTCTTAAATCAGCAACATTCACTAAACTAGATACAAGTACTGAAAACCCGAATGTACTTACACCTCTGGTTAAGGTTTACTTCCAAATGTGATTAACTGATACAGATACACATTTAAAGTGGGCTAGCATGTTCGAACAAACACCAACTGAAAGAAAAACTTCTAGAGTTAGGCAACAGCAGGCTGCAGAAATACAGCAGTTTTCAAGTAGGAAAACTAGAAAAACATGAAATTGAAAGAATTGTATTGTTCCTGAAGATGTACATCATCTCCCACAGCAAAAGTTTCCAAGTTAGCAGGTTTGAGGTGGTGCACGTGTTGAGCTATGCCAGGGAATTTACTGAGAAGATCTCCTCCCTTTTCCAGAAGTGTAAAAATCTCAAGACATCTCAAATTAAAAACACATAAAAATACACAAAGCCCAAACATTTCACTCTAAGTTTACTCTTTTAAAAAGCAGGCAACAACAAAATCTGCCTCACTCCCATCTTGAGATGCACTAGATGCAGTTTTTCCAGTTAAAAAACCACCCCAACCAAAACCAGGCCCTAGGACTGACTTCAAATGAAAATCTGGCCCCTCAATACTCCTTAGGACATGGGCATATTTATATGGCTTAGTTATTCACCACTGCCATTACTCTTCTTAAGACTCTATTACAGAACTGGGGCTCTGCTGTAGCCTGTTCACTTCCCCAACTGTTTTTCCTCTTGTAGAATCTGGATAGTACAAAAGCCTCACAAGAGCAAACTAAATTTATGACTATCGATATGCAAATTTGACAGAATAATATTAAATATTTAATTAAGTACCGGTCTAATTAAATACTGCAGTTTTGTATTTGTTACAGGCAGGAACAGCTCTGCATTTTTTAAATCCTCAAACCGGGCTGTATATGAGATGGATCCTGCACTATGTTACACCCCTCCTTTCACAAGTGAGCAGCTGCACCTAGTTCTGTTAGAATCAGCATGCTAAAAACACACTTGAAGTGCTCTTATCTGTCTGTAGGCAATAGCAACACATGTAACTTTCAAGTTAATGACAGTATATCCAATATACAGCAGTAGGTAGTTTTGATCAGGAAATCAACAGCTATTACGTGGCAATAAATAGCATCCTACAGCAATGCAAGGCTGCTAACTCAGAGTTACAGAAAATTACTCACAGTTCAAGTTCACACACGTAACCCTACATTATCTGGTGGTTGTTTCTCCCCTCCCTCCCCCAGTATAAAAAGAGTTGCTGGTATTTCTATAGTGCTAAGATGAAGAGCATTCAATGATTCAGTGCGTGAAGATAAACCCCACATTGGGGATGACAGGCCTCTTGCTGCTTCTGATCACAGCATTCACGTGGCAGCCACCACTTACACTGAAAAGCAACATTACATAATAAGTTATTTTCAGTTTCCTCATTGCTAATTTCTTCCCAGTCGTACAATCCTTCCACATTACTGTCTGCTTCAGAGGCGTTCACCACTTGCCACAAGAATGCAGAAAATCAGCAGAAGCAAAGAAGTGACACGAGCAAGTAAGAGTCAGAATGTCAGTAAGTGGCAGTAATGGAGTCAAAGACCCATTTTTGAATTACAAACAATAATAAATGCTAATATCAGATATTTGCAGATTTTTTTAAATGAGATGCCAATGGCAAGAACACTATGCTGCAAACATCATTTTACTCATCCCTTTACTTGCTTTGTAAAGGGTGGTAAACTAGCCAAATAGTGATACAAATGTTTAATTCCCATTTCTGTGAATTAAAACAGATGGCCACCACTGTATTCACATCCTTGTCTAGCACTGTCTCCGTGGAACTCTACTAATTCAAGTGTGTTTGTCTGAGCCTTACAAAAAATACACCAAGAACATAAAAGCTTGAAAGTAGGTGCAAGTTACACAAATACTCTTAATATATTTTCCTTCTGAATTCCCTTTAGGCACTAAGGCCTGTGTAATCAAGGCAACAAATCAGACTGAAGTCAGACATATTTATGAACAGAAAAAAAAGTTGAGAAATTAATATTTGAAATCAAGGAAACATACATCTGTACACATAATCCTAGAACAGAACCTCCTGTACAGCAGGAGCGTTTCTCACACAAAAGCCGCAGTCTGAGCTGTGAAAAAAGCCGCTGTTACTGCCGAGCAGAGCACTAGAGCGTCTTGCAGGGCCGGGCTAGGTGTCACAGAGCGTGTTTGTGATGCGACTTTTCCGCGGGGCGCGCTGCCCTCTGGCGCTACGAGTCGGGAAGGGGCTGGCTGTGGGAACCGCTCCTCGTCTTCAGCTGCGACTGGGCGATATCTGCCAGGGCACTCTGGATTTTTTCCAGCAGCACATCCCCACGGTAAACTACCTCTTCCAGACGGGCAGCTGCCTCGTGGTTTTCTTCTTCTAATCGATGCAGGCTAGCGGCCTTTAAAATAAAAGGGAGAAAAATGAGGATCTTCAAGTAGAATACAAAATTGGCTTTGCTACTAAAGGATGGTGATGGAACAGCCTGTGCTCCCTAGGAAGAAGGAAGACTCTCTTTTAGCCCCTGAACTACATACTAGCAACTTGTCGGAAGTTGCAGCCTAAAACAGTACACATCGACTAAACACAACCCCCCCACCAAACAGATAGGTTAGCTTTTTTCACACTACAGCTCAAGGCTCAGCACAGCTTTTCTGGACAAGAAGTGAGAATTTATCCCCCCCCCCCCCGCTCCCTTAACTGAAAGGTGCTCAGCAAGATGTAAGCATAACATAATTCCAACCTCCCTGCCCACAGCAGAGAGTTTGGAAATAGATGATCTTTAAGGTGCCTTCCAAACCAAACTGTTCGATGATTCTGTAACTTACTTAAATCTTTCTGTTAAATTACATATTTCAGGTGAAACTGTATTATTTAACCTCTTTTTTTTCCTCAATATTTTGTTTCAGAACCAAACTGCTTTTCAGTTAGACAAAACTTAGTGAAACGCAACAATTTAACTTCAAGTATTCTAATACTTGAAAATATTTACCAAATTTAAAACTACTAAAACTTGTTCTAGCTGGATAACAGAAGAGACAAAACAGTTTCAAACTGGTATTTTTTTCAAAGCAGCGATACAGGTCCTTAAGAAGTCATGCTTAAGGCAACTGACAAATTCTATCCACATATTCACCTTCTGTTCTGCAACACCGATGTCCTTAGTGACAGTTAATATACACATGAAGAACTTGATAGCCCTTGGAGAAAGGATCAGAGATGGAAGATGGCAGAAGGGAAAAGTTTGAAATTGAGAAGCTAGCTCAGTTCCATCAGTCTTTGTTGTTAAATAGTTGGCTGAAGGTAGGGATTTGAGCAGGGCATATATTGCCAACTTCACCACAAGGGAACCCAAAAGGGACAGGCAAATTGTACTGGGCATTAGTGTAGCAGCCCCTTTTATCATTTAAGACAAGCCTCAGATCTGAAACATGCACCAAGACAACCTTAGTATAAAAAAACAAAAAAATAGGCTGGCCTAAGTTCACTGTAATAGCCAAGTATCTGTCGACTACTTCTCAACAAAGCCTATACGTATTTTAGTGTTTCAAGCACCTCTGAAATAGGTTTTTTTTAAAGAACATGAGAATATTTATCTTTAATACTGCACCAAATTAAACAACAGAAAATAAAAGTCAAAACCAGAATCAGTAAGAGATGGAAAAAAGATAAGGAATTCTAATGAAGCAAGATTCTGTATTAACAGAGCAAGAGAGTATCAGCTCTAAGGCAAGCATGTTCCTATGGGGCAACCAACTCCTCCTTCTGGAGAACTCCGCTTTCCCTGCATCAGCTGTCACTATGATCAGACCCTGCTCTATCATGGAAGAAGCCTGTAATTTGTCTGCAGCAGGAAAGCTGTCTTCAGCTACTAAATATGCAGTTACACAGAATTATGCTGGTGTTAACAGGCCCAATTAGTATGTTCAGCAATTGCAACACTTCCAAATTTAACCTCCCCTGTTTAAAACCAAATGTGATGTCACTGTCAAGTCATTTGTATTTGGCCCAGCAGGCACTTCTAATATTAGTCTTCATAAAATGCCTTTGAACAGGTTTATCAAATTGGGTGAAAAACCTTCAGGTGATCTTAAAGCAGTTCCAAGATTCTCAGAGAAACATCACTCTGCATTCTAAAAAGAAAATACTTGGTGCAAATCCAGCTAGCATTTAGACAAAAAGGAAAAGAAAAGAAAAATGCTGTTTAATAGGCAAGATCTGTAGAAAGAAAAAATCCCAAACCAACACAGCTGCATTCTTTGAACTCTGGGTTCAAGGAATTTTTTGCAAGTCAGAAACAGCTGAGTATTGTGAAAGGATTCCCAAGCTGTTTGCAGCAGTTCAGCTCCTGTAAGGCAGGAAATGGAGGTTTTGATACTGGCTGCACCTGATAACAGCCGCCTGGCCAGCAGCTGTTCTCTCTTCCCAAACTCCTCCTAGAGTACCTGTGATCTAAAAAGAGAAGGAGCAAGAAACAAGAGCACCAAGTTTGGCTGGTCCAAAGAAGGACACCCTACTACTGAAAATTGAAAGCACCGTTTTGTGACAGAGCTGGAAAACTTAAAGGTTATCCTGCAAACAACCAGAAATGCTGTAGAAGAACAAAAAGCTTCAGTAAAGTGTTGGCTCTGCAGCTGCGAAATAAAACACGCTTTCAGTGAGTGAGAGGATGTGAAAGATTATCCAAGGGAAAAATAACAAAACCCAAAACAACAAAAAATAAAAACAAAAACGACACCACCACAATGCATCAATCCTGTTGCATCTGTTGTATTAATATTTTAATAGCTGAGGAAAAAAAGGGGTAGCAGTTTCCAGTATTGCGGTGTTATAAGTACTTCTAAATAGAAACCAAAACCACATTCTAACAAAAAACTAAGTTTTAAATATTCTCACTGTGTATAATTTTATTTAGAACTAGATGCAAGTTCAGTATTTCCACTAAGCCTATACGGTACACGCAGGCTACAGCTATGAAAAATTCAGGCTCGTAACAAAATCATTATTCAAGATTACATGGCCTGGAGAATAAAAAAGGTGTTTTAAAGCAGAAAGAAGCTTGCCTTCAATTATGTTCTGATATTTTAATAAAGACCACTCTTACCTGCAAAGCTGCTGTTGATTCTTCACTTGGCAGGGAATCTATTAGAACATCGATATCTTTTGCAGTTCGTGCAATCAATGCTGCGAACAGCTGGGCGTACTCTTTAAGAAAAGACAAGGCAGCCTACTCAGTACAGGATCAGAAATCAGCACTGCTCTGTACACACAGCACAGAAGGTTCTGCAGACTTGAAGGATGCAGGAGTTAAAAATTCTCCTACATGAACAACAGTATTGCAACAGATAGGAACTCAATTATACTAGAAGGTAGATCGATCCCAATCCTAGATTAAACAAGGTAACTGGTTATACAAAGGGCCGGGCTCTGTATAAATGACAAAATAGCCAGAACTCCATCATGGTTAGCCAGTTAAGAAATTACTGAAACCAGCATTAAGCATCCTAGTCACTACATAAAGTATTGAGAAGTATCTAAAGAGTAACTTTTCAGCCCTTGCCTTGAAGTTTGCCACTAGACTAAAAAAGGATACAAAGATAGTGATTGAAATAAAATGGGTTATTTAAATCATGCTAAGCTACGGGTCACTGGTGAAAGAATTTAGGGTTTTATAGTTTAAAGAAAAAAGAATCCCTATTCAGCCACAGAAAAAGTGATTTTGCCCGAGAAATGGAAAAGTATTGGAAGTTACAGACCAGTCAGTCTCACCTCTGTGCCTGGCAAAATCTTGGAGCGGATTCTCCTGGATGGGATGCTAAGGCACATGAAAAACAACAAGGTGCTTGGTGACAGCCAGCATGGCTTCACTAAGAGGAAATCCTGCCTGGCCAATTTGATGGCCTTCTATGATGGCTACGGAACTGATGGACAGGGGTAAAGCAGTTGATGTCATCTACCTGGACTTGTGCAAAGCGTTTGACACTGTCTCACATGACATGCGTGTCTCTAAATTAGAGAGACATCAATTTGACAGGTGGACAAAGAACTGGCTGGATGGCCGCATGCAAAGAGTTGTGCTCAATGGCTCAGTGTCCAGCTGGAGACCAGTGATGAGTGGGGTCCCTCAGGGACAGGTGTTGGGACCAGTCTTGTTCAACATCTTTGTCAGTGACATGGACAGTGGGATTGAGTGCGCTCTCAGCAGGTTTGCCAATGACACCAAGCTGTGTGGTTCGGTTGATATGTTGGAGGGAAGGAATGCCATCCAGAGGGACCTTGACACGCTTGTGAGGAAGGCTGATGCCAACCTGATGAAGTTTAACCATGCCAAGTGCAAGGTCCTCCACCTGGGTCGGAGCAATCCCAGGCACAGCTACAGGTTGGGCAGAGAAGAGATTCACAGCAGCCCTG
This sequence comes from Ara ararauna, assembly GCA_028858755.1. NCBI lineage: Eukaryota > Metazoa > Chordata > Aves > Psittaciformes > Psittacidae > Ara > Ara ararauna. Next base: position 107,737,547 of record CM054376.1, on the reverse strand, counting down.
TGGAGAAGGACTTGGGGCTGTTGGTCGATGTGAAAATGAACATGAGACGGCAGTGTGCGCTTGCAGCCCAGAAAGCCAACCGTATCCTGGGCTGCATCCAAAGGAGCGTGACCAGCAGGTCGAGGGAGGTGATCCTGCCCCTCTACTCTGCTCTTGTGAGACCTCACTTGGAGTATTGTGTGCAGTTCTGGTGTCCTCAACATAAAAAGGACATGGAACTGTTGGAACAAGTCCAAAGGAGGGCCACGAGGATGATCAGGGGACTGGAGCACCTCCCGTATGAAGACAGGATGAGAAAATTGGGGCTGTTCAGCCTGGAGAAGAGAAGGCTGCATGGAGACCTCATAGCAGCCTTCCAGGATCTGAAGGGGGCCTATAGGGATGCTGGGAAAGGTCTCTTCATTAGGGACTACAGTGAAAGGGCAAGGGGAAAGGGGTTCAAACTTAAACAGGGGAAGTTTAATTGGATATGAGGAAGAAATTCTTTACTGTAAGGGTGGTGAGGCACTGGAATGGGTTACCCAGGGAAGTTGTGAATGCTCCATCGCTGGCGGTGTTCAAGGCCAGGCTGGGTTGAGCCTTGGGTGACATGGTTTAGTGTGAGGTGTCCCTGCCTATGGCAGGGGGGTTGGAACTGGAAGATCTTAAGGTCCTTTCCAACCCTATTCTATGATGCTAAGTTTATAACAGACCTTAATTTAGCTGCTACATCATTGAAAGAACTGCATGGACTTTGAATAAGAGGCACCATAAACCAGAAACAAAACCTCCCTGTATGGAATTGCATCCATTAATTTTGAATTAAGTTCATTACTACCACTAAAATACTGGAATAGCGCCTTTCAATTTATAATTTAAGTTCTTAGGTATTTGTTTATATTGTTTGGCTCCTGAATGATTTGTGTAAGCAAGAGAAAACACCTTTGGATGGCAAAAATCTATAGAGGAGACAGACATTCTCAAAGTTATACTCAAAAAAAACCCCAAACCAAAACAAAACTAACAAGAAAAGCAGCATATCCACTTAAAGTTCACTCTGAGTCACTACAAGTTTTACCTGTAAAGAGTTTTAAGGCCTTCTTATTAAGACTTCAAATACCTAAAGACACGTAACTGGTATTTTTGGTTTTCCTCATCAGCACGGCTAATATGGCTGTATGGTTTCAATGAAGTCACTGTACTCAAAATTTTAGGAAAAGATAAATCAAAAGAGCAATCAGTCATGACCTACCACATTAATACCTTAACAAAGCCTCTATCTAGCTCCTGGCACCACACTGGTGCCAGCACTTGGGAGAGCAGCAGGGAAAATGAGGAAGCACACAAGCCTTTCAGCTGGCTCTCCAAACTAATTCAGTATCTGAGAGCAAACCAATACAGACCAATGAAGAACTAGTATTTACATGACCTAGAAACTGCACTCCAAACTCCCTAATAGGGAAACCTCATCTGATACAAGATACATGTAAAATATTTTCAGCAGGAGGAGCGGAGATATATTTAAAAAAAAAAAAAAAAGAAGAAAAAATATTCAGGATTGGAATAATACAGTTATTTAAATACTAACTTGAAATTCTCAAATTAGAGAGAACTTTTAGCTTGCTTGTTAATTGCGTGTCTTATATCAATGAAAATGAGCTGTTTCTTGTGCCTCTCAAAAAAAACTAACCAGCCCCAAAACAGAACAGCCAACAGCAAACTCACAAATGCCAATGGGAAGATTCAACATTACTTGTTCCTTAATTGACTACATAAGCAGATAATACATGGAGAAACACAAATAATAAAGTTTATGGCACAGAGACTCTTAAACATATATAATTTCATAAAACCCCTATTTCTTTCTAAAAAGACTTATTGGAAGTAATGGATGACTCACAAACAACTTCATGCAGCTGTCTTATTAAAATGGTTTACATCTGTAGAGCTACTGTATCTGTGCAAAGAAAGCAACATAAAAAATACACTGTAATGCTTACTTAACAATTAAAATTATATTTTCAAGATCACAAGCTTATGCTGCAAGCGCAGCTAACACCAGCTTATGACTTAATTTCAGTCTCTATACCACATATCAGTGGAATTGTCTGCATGAAACAGAGCACAGATTTTGTGTGTTACAGTGTACTAGACCAGAACACGTTCACATTTTATTAGGAGACATCGAGAGACAGACTTGCCTTCCGTTGGATTAGCAGGCTGATCTTTGTTTATTGCTGTCTGGATGTTGCTGAAGGAGGCTGGGGGGCCACACTGCTGTAGCACTCCAATGGCATTACAGAACTGGTCTGCGAGCTGCAAGCAGGGGCGAGATTATAAACTTATTTCAACAATTAAGCTATTACAGGTTTATTTTGCACCTCCTCCCCCAGCCTGGCATTAGGTGAGATCACACCGCCGCTAGCCCGCGGTCATATCCTCACTGAGGCTGCGGGGAGAGGAATCGCTCCCCCTCACGACAGCAGCGGCAAAGGCCGCAGGGACCAAAGGGCCGCGGACCCACACTCCCCGCCGTAAGGGGGACGGGCGCTGGAGGAGAAGGGAGAGCCGTGCCCGCCTCACCGAGTTGACCGCGTCCTGCAGCTGCGTTAGCCGGTCCGCCATGGCACCGTCACCCCCCACCAGGCGGACCCGCAGCAGCCAATGGGGCGCCGCGACGTTAGATGGGCGGGAGAGGGATGGGGGCACGGCGAGGACCGCCTTCCGGTGGAGCAGGGCTAGCCTGGCGCGCCCCCTGCAGCCCGGGAGGTGCCCGTGGGCTGGAGAATGAACCGGCGCTGCCGGTTGGTCAGTAGCTGCCTGGTGTCGGCTGTAGTACAGCTTCAAGGGGCAGCTGAGCTGGAGATGTGCCTAACTCACTGGTGATGCTGCATGTACAGCCACTCAGCAGCAATGCATATGTCACAAAACATTCGCCCTCACAGCTACCCTCCTTGCCATGATACCAACTAACCCAAGCAAAGTGTTTCAGTGATGACAGTCGGGGTTAGCATTTTGTCGGCCCACATGTGCCAGTTTGGGCAGAGCCTTGAGCAACCTGGTCTAGTAGAAGGTGTCCCTGTCCATGTCAAGGGCTGGTACTAGACCTTAAGGTCCTTTCCAGCTCAAACCATTCTGTGCTTCTTATGAATATGGGGTTCCTTAGTGCTCCTCCATTAAAGAGCCAAGTCGCAAACTACTGCACTCTATACCAAACTTACTGCATGTTTTTAAGGTATTCACAACTATTCTTGAAGCCAAAAGGTTCTTGGGTTTCCACAAATGGGATAGATGCTGGACTAAGCCTGGAATAAGCGAGGCTTATGGCACAAGCCAACCCTCTTGCAGGTGCTGTTTGTCTATGAAAGCCAAGGGCGAGCAGTTTGGATGCTGAGCTGTCAATAAAGAGTGGCTGAGGTCTCACTCAGCTCAACTACGGCAGTGGCAAACGCTAAACTTAACAGGATTTTAATATCTCATGGATTTTGAATTACAGGAACCTCGTTCAGCAGAACACACATAACTTCAGCACACCAGATAACCTAATGGAGATCAGGATCCTGAGCATGGCAGGCAAAGGCCGGAAGAAAAAAGTGCACCCATGTGCATGGAACAGCTAAAAACATGGAGCAGCACTCATTTCTGTGTTCTTATACCAGGCTGACAGCTTCCTTTTTCCCTTCAACTGGAAACCAAAGCAAGCTGCAGAAAGAGTAAACACAATGGGGCGATCGATTTTAGAGCCTAGGTTATGATGCAAACTCATAAATGAGGCCCAAATAACAAAGTGAAAACACACCCCCAAAAAAAAGAGGTATTTTTAATTTGCCTTCTGTTTCCTCCTAGCATGTGCTCATGAATCACCTTTGCAGCCAGAAACGCCTTGAACACGCGCCTGAGAGCCCCTGAGGGTTAGCAGCGTTTCTCACTGCTGCTTGTGAGGCAAAACCAAACGGCAGCTGCTCTAAAAATTAATAAATAAATACTAACTTTAAAATCCAACCACTCCCCTCCTCGACTTGGACACTTTCTTAAGCCACTTGTACGCCCTTACACATACCCACAGCCACACAGCCGGCAGACGCGGCTTGGGAGAATAAAAGCCGTCGGGGGCGGCGATTGGGGTCGTTACCTCAGCGCTGAGGTGGGTAATGAGGGGCGGTGAGAACGGCCTCCACCGGGCGGGTCCTGTGGGGCGGTGCTGAGCCCGCGTTTGTGCTGCGCCGTCTCTCAGGGCCTGCCCAGCTGAAGTCTCTCCTAATCGCCTTGGCTTGCTCACACCCTCCTCTCCCATTCCGTCCTCAGCGCCATGAGGCTCCCTCTTTACGCCGTGGTGCTCTCGGGGCTCCTGGGGGTCTTCCGCTACGGTGGTGCCTCAGGTAAGCGCGGCGTGGGGGGGTGGGTGTGCTGGCCGTGGCCGCCATTAAGCGGCCGAAAGGCTGGCGGAGCTCGGGTTGGAGTGGGGAGGGTGAGTGGAGGTCTAGCAGGATGGAGGGGAAGGGGGTTGTTGTGAGGAAGGGTCTGTGGAGCCTTCTGAGAGGTGTTGCAGGCAGTGGTGGGTCGACCTGCAGCTGTCTTGGGGGTTGAGGGAGGGCAGATTAAAGCGAAGACGCAGCTATCTGCAGAGCTGGAGGAGAGTTACTTATATTCATTCTTATATTCATCTTTGTGGGTAGGGAGACATTACCCCTCTTTTTCCTGCCTTAATCGGTATGAACGCCATCACTTTAACTCTTATGTGTTTATACTGGGCTAATTTTATCTGTGCCGTTGCAGAGATACGTGCAGGCTGATGAGTCTGGTGTAGGGTTGTGTTTCTGTTGAAGAAACAAAGTGGCATTCTCTACTTATGAATGTATATGAGAAAGGGAATATGGTTAGTAGTGGAGATTCCTTTTTTTTTTTTTTTTTTTAAACCACATGTTGGGTCATAGCACTCAGTGAATTGTGGACTGAAAACCACTGTCAGTATAAAACTAAGGAAATGAGTGCATTCTCCCTCCTTCTGCCCCTAGAATTTGAATCTTGGTTCCTAAAATTGCTTTTTGTCCATGCTGATGTAATTTAACTTTATTTGATGTGGGCTTTTTTGGCTATTCACCTGTGTTCCTGCATGTGACTAAAATAGGTATCCAGAGGTAAGTGTACTATAAAGAGTTTAGCTTGTGGAGATTTAAGAGTTGCTTACTTTTTTCTAGTTAAACTCTTATCTGTTCAAATGAAGGAAAAAGCAATTGGTTTCCTTTCAGAGATAATTTAGAGATAAGCAAGCAGTCCTTTATGTTAGGGCTGATGTAAGCCTCCTGTTCTTACAGTTTTCTTTATTTTTAAACCTGCCTCTAATGAAGTTTAATTGACCAAAAGGAAAAATCTACTCTTGAGATACTTTGCTAAGCTGCAGAACAGTGTTTGGAGCCAGTCTCAAGTGTGGAAGACTTCTCTTTCCTGGCTACCCAGAGTCTCATGCCCAAGATCTTAGTGGAGAGCCAGGTGTTCCCTGCTTCCTGGAGGACCTAGACTCTTAGGCTTGGCTTCTGATGGTGGCAAGCAGGTTTGAGAATGAAGGCTCAGTGTTCTTGGATCTTAATGTTTATACAAAAAGATGGTGATAAGCAGTTTGTCTCTTGGACTTGATTGAAAATGGGCCATGTGTTTATTTTTAGGTTTCTGTTACAGTATGTTAAAAGGCAGAATGAATATGGAATTGAGGTAACTGCTGTACCTTGAAGGAGCCTGTTGTTGTATTTCATTGTAGAGTCGAGTGTGGAGGGTGAAAGTATTTTCCTCCTGAAAAACTACTAAGCTGTGTAATTGGTGTACAAACAGCTGATTATTAGGCCCTTTAAGCAAGGACACTTGCTTAATGGTTCACTTATTTGAAATTGTCTTGTGGTTATCCAGTGGTTTACAGGGATGGGCACTGCAACCTCCTAATACTAGAATATCCTCCATTTTAAATGTGCAGATAAGTAAAATCTGTGCATGATTGACTATATTACTGCTCTGATGGGCTGCTTCCAACGTAGTATTTGTGCGGAAGTGTTGTGTATCATGTTTGTTACCTTCCAGGGAGCTCCACCTTTATGAAGTAGGATTGCAGTTAGCCTTGTTTGTTAAATCTAAACCAGATTGCTCAGTGTTGGAAAACCTAAAGCAAATTTACAGGGTAATTGGGATTGAGCTCCCTTTTGCAAAGGGAGCTTATCTGGATGAACTTAATTCATGCTAGCTGTTTAGTGTATGCAAAGACAAATTTTTAAAACATGAGGTTCATGTAAAGCTGTTTAGCTGCCTGAATGTATTGGTCAGCTGGCCACTTGCATCTTGATGCTCTACTGCCCAGATGTGCAACAGACTTCTTAATCAGCAGTACCAGCAATGTGATGGAGGCCAGGTCTTGTGTGTTCTGGCTGATAGTCTAAGTGGATTAGTAGAACTGTAAGCAGGTGAGACTGGTGCTTCTTCCCTCACTTCTCATACTGTAGACCTCATGACCTCTAACGTGGTGAAAAGAAGAGTCTTCTGGTATGGGAGTGGTACAGCTGATAACAAGCCAAATTCTGTGGCCTGTCTAGTTCATGCATCAAACTATCCTTTAAGCATGAGTCTCGGTTCACATGCAATTAGAATTTAGCAGCTTACATAAATTTTGCTTCTTTTGGGGTGGGTAGTGTCTTTATTTGGGGTTCTACTGCTATGGAAAGACAGAGACCTTGTAGCAGGACTCTGCCATATGTCCATATATATGTGGCCTTGCAGGTCTGATACAATATGGCTGCTGGCTTTATTCTGTTAAGTAACTATACTCATGTTTTCCTTATTCAAACTAGTTTTGAGTCTGAGCTTGCATTTCATATCCATTAAATGTCTTCATGTGACTGCTTGTTTGCATACTCCCTATGCTGGAAAGTTCTTGCCTCTTAAATCTTACGTAACCTTATTCTGCATATCCATTGACAATTGGTTGTCACAGAGGAGAAATATGTTTCCTCTGACTATAGAAAACTTATTTGTCTCGGGCAAGCATTAATGATTGAGCATGGCTCCATAGGTAAAGACTCTTCCTATATGAGCAGCTGTGGTATTTCTTCAGTTGTGTTTCTTAATGGAAATTGGACTGCTAGGTGTCATCATGGACCTTGTGTGATTAACTGTTTATTGGTGATGGGGAATGGCACTTGACTATTGGAGCTGGAAATGTGGCTTGCTTCAAGCATCAAACGAGTTGAGCTTGGCATTGAATCAGCAGAATGGAAATGGTTAAAGCTGGGTATCGCTTGCTGGGGAAAGTGCGTGTCACAGCAAAGGGATGACAAATGTTGTCTCTGAAGTCAGCTACCTTGTTGCTTAGAGTTATGAATAAGGGGGTTTGATCTCAAAGGAGCTCCGAGAGGTTCATTCCTTTGCTATCTTTACTGGTTTTGCCCTTCATGTGGGAGAAAAGATAGGAGGAGTGACAGAGTGGACTGCCCATCTCTTTTCATCGGTTCTTTTATATGCCGGATTATCTGTGCTCTTGTTCTGGTATTGCTACTAGTATGTGGAGTAATACATGCTCAGTACTCCATCTTTGATCTGCTCTTGCTTAGTTTCAGCAGTATTGACTTCCTTTAAGGGTGTTTTCAGCTGATGATCGCTGTAATAGTGAGGATTCCTGTCTTGTATCTAACCCAAAACTACTCTGATGTGCAGTGACCATCATACTTCTCCCTGCAAGGCAAGGAAGAGGGGATAGCCTGGCATCCGATGGGGTGTTTCCAGCCCTTCACTCTTTGAAGCAAATGAAGCAATAAAAGAAGTTGGGATGCTTGGATTTTGTTTCTGGCTCCATTGCAGACTTACTGTATCAAGTACTTCACTTCTGTGGTGGTATCTTTGCTGCATGTGTTGCTGAACCTGCAGTCCTATTTGGTGTGCTACCTTCAGTTTGATCAAGCTTGGCCAAAGAAGCAGCTTGCATACTGTGGTTGGCGCCATGTGTTCATGGGGGTCTTGATATCTATCTTCCAAAGCATCTTTGATAACACTGAACTCTGCATGGCTCAGGTAGTCTAATGTCTATCTGAGAACTTGCACTGGCGGTAGGTCTGACAAATCATTAGTCGTTTGTCTTGTTCTCCAGGCTCTCTTTCTGCCCTGGAGCACCACTAGTGCTCCAGGGCAGATGTTCAAATGACAGAAAAAGAGAAGGCTGGAAAGGTTTATGGCCATGCAGCAGTTGCTCTTCTAGCAAATTTCTTAGTCTGTTCTGCAGTTCTTGTGAACTCTCCTTTTAATCATCTTTCAAGCTTAGTTAGAAGTGTAGTTCACTAGGAAGGAGCCTGTGAGCAACAAGCTGAAAAGACTTGTCAGGATGGATGTGGGCATTCTTGTTCTTCACTCTGACCCTGTGCTGTTCTGTCCAGACTTTAGTTTAAAATGTATGTCACATGCACTGTTTTAGAAGCAGTTATGCAAATAGTAAAGCAATGTAGAACACTATGCTTTAATTTACCACAGAGGGCCTCTGACATTTAGAGTCTCATGATCGTGTTGAAGTAGTAGCTGCATGTCTTGCTGATGAATCTGTTCTTGTGTTATGCAGAGGCCTCTGGGTATAAGTCCAGAGTAGGGGTGAGAAATAAGACAGACCAGTGTAGTTCCCCCCCCCCCCCCCCTTGATGTAGAGCATAGAGAGGATGTATATAGTTTCAGCTTCTTTTTTTTTTTTTCTTAAAAACCTCTATATGTGAACATCTGCAGTTCAGGAAACTGTGCTCAAGTTCTTAAACATCAAATAAAAATATTTTATTACATTTTAAGCTTTCAATTGAAATTTCTAAGTGCATAGATGTATAGTCTGTGCCTTTTGAATTCTTTTCTTTGGTATTCATACTGCTAGTTGCATTTCTAGTAGACTTAAGATCTAAGGACAACAGAAGTCTTGTGAAGGGGAGGATAACCTGAAGGGGAACTCTGTCTGTTTCTGAAGAATGCATAAAGCTTTTTTGTAGCTCTAATTTTCCATTAATTACTATTTGAAGACTTTGAATAGAAACTATTTCTACCTTAACACAAACTGCAGATGATAGGACAGAAAACCAGAATATTTTTAACTCATAGATGGCATACGATCCCCGTATTTCAGCTGTGGTTTTATTGGTGATGCTGTCCTGGTGTTAATTGAATTTTTGGGGTGGCATGTACAGGCTGAAGTTGGCAAGATGAGACGTGTTAGATTTTTCCTCCGCTGTGAGGTGAGTGAGGGAAGCATGAGGATAGGCGCTCACCTCTAGTTATATATCAACAGGCAAAGAAGCTGGCCAAAGATGCCAGTTCTTGGCAGACAAGAGTTGGGGGAGAGGAGGGGGAAACAACTGGAAAGGAGTTAGAGTACTGGCTATTGTTTCAGATGACTATATCTTTTTCTTTTCTTGGATGACCTGAATCATCAGCAACAGTGTATAAGGATGGTGCTGTTGATTACTCTGTGCTTCTGCTGGAGTACTCTACCATATCAACCCTTTACCCTGGAAGAGGCAACTTTGAGGAAGTGCTGTGTATGTGTTTAGGCTTGATAAGTTTTAGGTTTGCTGGGCTACAGTGTGTGCACACAGGAATTTTGGGGAAAAACCCGAAAGGCATTATGCGTGCTTTGTAAGCATCTAGTCTGCCTGCTAAGCACCAGCAAAAGAGAATCTTGTGGATTCTGTACAGCTGCTTCTCTTTCTTAATCTGACATCCGTTGTCCCTCAAGAGCCCAGTACGTAGAGAAAACAGACTTTCTAGCATGACTTGAATGACAAGCCAAAGCTGGTTCTCAGAGAGGCTTATGTCCTGGGTCACATGGTTCTCTTTGAATTAAAATGATGGTGGATCATGGGGTTATGCTAATCATAAGAAGAAATGGTCTTGGTTGTGTCTTGCAAAAATTAATCAGATTAATTACTGGGTTACTGGAAGCTTCCAGACTTCCGTTAATAATTGCTTCTCTCTGGACAAAAAAGTGTCTTTTTTTTTTTTTTTTTTTTTGTTCTACAGGTCTTCTTGAGCTGTCCTTGGGAAAATTCAGAAATGTGCTACTTAACCAGACCAATCCAGTGGAAGCTGTAATCAGGAACATTGCAAGCAATGTGACTGTTGTTATTTTTCAAGTACATGCCCAGCAAAGTAATGTGGTGATATCCTTTGATAAGGTACAGTAAGAGTGTCACTTCTGTTCTGAAGTGCTACTTTTCTTTTAACAAAGGAGTTGGCTCTGGTACATGTAGGAATATAGAACTGAGGCTGTATAAATAATACTAATATAAAATAATACTATCTTAATACCTGCATGGCTTTTGGACAGTATTATTTTGGTTTCAGAAATCCTTTGTTGTATATCATAGCTGCTGTTTTGGATGACATGCTAAAGGAATTTCAGAGCTGACTTGAAAATGTTTCAAGGCTTTTTGTTCTTGGTGGAAATGATGCTTTTGACATGCGACTGCTGACATGTTAACATCTGTTAGCTTGTAAAATGAAAAACAAGATACATGATATTCTGTGAGAAGTAGTTGCTGGATACCTCATACGCTAAACATGTTTGCTTTGGGATGTTTAGTTGTCTGCTGTTTGTGGCTTGGATCTAGTCACTACAGATAGGATGCCTTGTTACCCCAGCTTTTTGTCCTCTATCTAATTCTCCTTTGGTGGCACATGGAGAAATTAGTCCATAGTGCTCCAAGGAAGGCTGCTACTTCTAGCCAACAACAGAAGCATTCTTACTGCTATACACTAGCCTCAGTTTGTCCCATCATTACTGGGATGCAGTCATCTAAAATACTGGGTTTTTTTTTATAGTGCTGTGAGGCTCTGGCTTTTGTTTGAGCAGAATGTAGACTAAGCTGAAGGTGGTAGACAGAGACCTGACAGCTGCCATCCAGTTTCCTGCTCTCCATCAGATTTATCCAAATGAGAATATATTGAGTGCTGAGAAGTATCCTGGGAAGCTCAGGAGATGGATAACCTGTAATACAAGTCACCCAGCTCAGTCATCTTTGTACTGGTGAAATAACCAGGATTACAGGGTTAAGGCATTACTGTTACACCTGTTCAGTCTTTTGATTACCACTGACAGAATTTTCTGCTGCCAATTCAGACCCTCTTTGCCATTGGCCTTACCAGGCCAAGGGCAGTGATGCATAGATATGGTTATACTGCTTTTAGGACTAGCCTGCATCTAGAAATACGAAGCTAAGCCAGACCATAAAGTGTGCCTGATCCGAAGTGCTTCCTTACAGTATTGCCTCAGATAAACGTGGCCTTCTTGGGCAAAAGCACATTTTCCATGCTGAAAAACAGATTTGACTGCTGGTCAATTATTTGTTCATCTGTGTGAGTGTGATACTGCCTTGTCTTTCCTCAAGACCCCTGGTTCTGGAAGGGTTGGTGATGGTGGAGATTGGGTCAGTAGCTGAACTGGCCCTAGGCACTTGTCTGACATGGTGGGTGTTAAGCCAGCTGTCATACAGTCATCTTCATTCTGGTGGAGAGAGTGAAGGGTTTTTGCGCTTCCCAGAATGTACCATCCCTCACTTTTTGTGAGGGATGTTCCAGTCCCTTTACACTTCTAGTAGTCAATTCTTTGCTGTTCAGCAGTAGACTTCAACTAGCTAGTTTTCTCTGCAGCTTGCCTGTAATTGTCAGCTCTTTAGTAGTATCAACTTATCACTTGGGTTTTTGAGCCTGAGCTATGCAGTGTGTGGTGTCAGAGGCCACTCCCTTTTTTCCATCTTCCTTTTATCAGCTGGCTAAGGACTGAATGCCTCCTCTGTGGTCACTGACACTGAAATGTGTGCCCTGTGGGTTTGTGGCAGGAATGTGACTCCTGTACAGTAGGTAAAGTTGTGGTAGAAATCTTTTCAAGAAGAACTGCTTGTTTGTATCATTTGTTTCTGTCCAGAATCCATCTGTGAATAGCTCAGGAACTGGAGTAGACAGAGGACTGGTTTCCATCCTTCGGCCTCAGCAGACTGTATGTACATGGTACCTTTGGTCTCTGGATGCTAGCCAGGTGCTCAGCACAGCTATCTCTATTCCCTATATGGAAAAAGGTATGTTCTTATTACTCGGTAAGGGATACCACCTCTGCTTATTGCAAGCTAACTGTGAAATGAGCATCTTTCAAAGGTGATATTCTTACATGATGCAAACATATGATGGAGATGCCAGAAATTCTTTTGAAATGTTCTGAAAAAGTTTAGTATCACTCACTGCAGAATTGAGTTGTGTCTAAGGATGTACTGTATGGTCTTGTCATGACTTCAGCCTCAGAGTAGAAAACTGTCGTGTATGTGTCAGGACCTAGCTTAGACTGCAGTGAAACCACTTGTGCTGTTGGCAGGACTAGAAGCTAACAATTTTATGTGCTTGGCAAGCAGGCTATGCCAGCAAGTACCTCCATTGCTGAGGTCTTTATTTTTATTTTTTTTTTTTTAATTTATTTTTTTTTTCCTGCTTCTAAGGGGGAAGTAACAACTACTACAGTTATGTTTTCTGTGTTCTAGATCCTATTCCTGGAGGCTGCAATCTAGAGTTTGACTTGGAAGTGGATCCAAATATTTACCTAGACTATACGTTGGTTGATACACACATCAAGTTTGCCCCTGCAAACTTGGGATATAACAGGTGTGTGAAAAACTGAGTGCACTGAGCAAGACCTTATTTGGCCAAGATCATAAAACAAGTTTCTGCTGAAAAGGCTGACTATGCAGCTGCTGGCAGCAGTCTTGTTTGCTGCAACAAACTGAGAGGTAAATGAGGAAGAGGAGGAGGAGAGATAATACATGAAAGAGATAGTTGAGAGCTGCATCTTGTGGAAATGACTATGCAACTTCAGATATGAAAGCAGTCAGCAAATACTGAATCTTCCCATTCCTCGTTATGACTTAATCTGTTTAAGGAGCAGTTGTGTATTCTAGCCAGTTTCATTCCTTTACTGGTACTGAAGCCTGATAATGACCTAGAGTTTTGTCTAGCACTGAGACTTCAAGTTATAAAGCATTATTTCCTGAATGGTGCCTGGTGTCTCAGGTGATAGGCAGTTAATGGGAAGGCTGTGTTCAGAGCTGTTTGTATATTTAACATGCATGGAAAACCAAACAGTGATGTTGTGATATCTGGTTGTTGTCACCTCTTGGAATTCTTGTGCTGTTTCCTTATGACAACTCATAGGAAGCCTCTGTAAATGTAAAGACAGGTGCCAACGCAGACACTACCTGCATCAGAGTGTTTCTTCATAACACTGCTGTAGTCTGAGCTTGCAAACATTTGCAGTCTAGCTTTGAATTAGCTGCTGGTGTGAACTTCTAAAGACTAGAAGACATGCTGCCAGCTCAGCTAGATAACTTCTGAAAGCTAGAGTTAAAATCCAGGGGCGTGTGATGGGCATGTAGCTGATCTCTTTAATTGCAGAGGAGCAAACCCACCATCCTGTGATTCAGGGACTGGTCAGAACTCCAGATGGCGGCTGCGCTATGATGTCTACCAGTACTTCTTACCAGAGAATGATCTTTCTGAGTTGGTACTCATGAGCCACGTACGGAAGATGTCTGAGGTGCGAAGTATCAAAGCCAATGGCATTAAAGTAAGTCTGAAGCATTGGTGTTACAGGCATGTGGCAGTGGCCCTACTTCATGTTTTCTTCCCTGTGCTTGTCTTCCTTGAGTGGTGACATAAGCAAGTTGCTGATGCTTCAGGCTTCTTACTTGTCTCTGGAACTTCTGGCTAGGAAGTATACAGCGAGTCTTGCATGCAAAATGGCAACCACTCTTTTGGCATAGAGGTGGATAATTAGCAGAGTCCCAAGTGTGGCAGAATTGAAATGTCTTGCAATGGACTCTATTAGGTAGACATTGACTAGTCTGTGAGACATTTTTATGTCTTGCACCCTTTTCTCAATGAAACCAGCTGTTATGGCAGTGTCTTCTTGCTTGCTGTATACTGCTTTAGTCACAGGGCTCCTTCAGTGATGTTAAAAGTCAGCTTGCGTATAGCTATACTGCTACTGAGTGCCTGTAAATCCAGGAGTAGAGCCAATTCTGACAAAGATGGGTAATCTCCTGTGGTGGCTGATAGATGCTGGTGTCTGGCATCCTCAGATGTTGAGGACTGAGCAGGCAATGCAAGGAATAGAGCCGGGGTAGAGAATAGAGTAGAACTGGAATACAGATGAGTACCATTTGGAGTGGCATAAAGAGATCTGATACATGAGAGCAAACACTTACTAATGTTTACCTGCTCTCCAGCAAAGAGATTGGAAGGGATGGAGCAGGGACTCAGTGGCCATGACCTGCCTGGTTTTGCTAGTGAGTAGAATGTCAGCCTTGCTAGCTTCCGAGGCCAGACCTGGGTTAGTAGACTGGCAGGGAGCCTGAGCTGTGTCCTCAAACAGGGAAGAGCAAAACATGAGAGTGGGAGAGTCTTCTCCCCTGTCAGAAAATATAGTAATGCTGGAAGAAATGCAGTCAGTTCTGTGAGCCTTTAATGCTTCAATTTAATTCTGAGAGGACTCAGAATAGGAGAGCTCTTGCCTGGAGTTCTTGCAGATAGTCTTCCTTGAGCTGCTGAGTATTTCCTCAGCTGTATGAACACATCAACATGCTACCAGTAGCAGTGACAAGCAGTTCATTGCAATTGAAAATATGTTTTACTGTTCCAGATGCTTACGTTGACAACTGATGACAAGACCAATGTTTACTTTTCCTCACTTCCTGGACAAGGTGTGATCTACAACGTCATAGTATGGGATCCTCTTTGGAATACTTCTGCTGCATACATACCTGTGCATACATATGCCTGCAGCTTTGCTGACCTAGTGGATGGCTGCTCTTCTCTTAGTAAGTTGGGACTTATATATCCTTGCCAACTTGTCTCAAGCTTATTGTGCTCCACAATGCTGAATGGTCCTTTTGAGATTATTTTTTTAGATGTGGGAAGAAGCGTTTTGTTTTACACTGGCTATATTTTGTTACTTTATGATGGAGTTTACTTGTTGATTGAGGAGAAATTCTAGGATGATGAAATAAGAGTAAGAAGAGCATTAGCAATTGAAGGTTTAACATAATGGAGGTTTAATATTGTGACTTGACAATATATAACTTTCAGTGCCGTAGTGCCAGTCTAGCTTTTTCCATCTGAACTGGATACATAATGTTAAATAATTTGTAGGACTATAGATTCTGTATGTAAAACTAAGCTAATAAAACACGAACTAGAGTAGGGTCCAGTCTGATATTTATTTTCTGTTTAAGTGTGCTACTGCTATCAGGAATCTGTAACCTACAAATATTTTGAAAGGAGGTGGTCACCTGAAATAAGCATAAAGATAACATCGGCAATAGTGGAATGACCACAAAGTCATGCTACTTTGTACAAGGTTATATAATGATAGAATTTGAGCAGAAAAAGGGTGAAGATGCCATTCGCATTATGACTACAGTAGGGCCAAGTATAGTGGGTAGAATATGGTGCATAAAGTAAGATGTGCTTTCATGTTTACTTTCTTGTGTACTGTGATACACAACTGTTTTATGACAACATGAGATTATCTAGGCTAAACCTCTCTTCTGTAATTTGGAGAACTAGGAAAATAGGGTTTATTTTTTCAAATAGCTGAAGTAATAGAATTTTGCCTAGGAGACGGGTGAGTTATACTAGGATGATGATGGTCCTTTCTGTTGCATGAAAAATGTATTAAAAGGAGATCATGTTGAAGGCTGCAGTGATGAAGACTAGAGCTGCTGCCTGGGTCACGACTCCTGTGGCACTGATTTTTAAGGTGATTGGATGCACCTTCCTTTTTTTTGTTTAAAGCTGAGCAGAGAATTTCCAGGTAAAGCTCAATCTGTATCTTAATCAGCAAGTTAGAGCTACTTAACTAATTGTAACAGAAACATCAATCTTCTGAATAAGGAGGAAGGTTGTGACTTAGTCTAGAACTACTTCAATACTCTGTTGGAGATCCAGTCAAGGTCACTGGTAGTTCAGCCATTGCAGATCTGCTCACATGGTGTGTCTGAAGGACTGGCAGATACAAAGTTATCAAAGTTACAGCAAACTGACCATGCCTCTGTCTCACTGGGGGGGCTACCAGGTAGGATGCTCTAGTAACCCTTTCTTTTTCCTTCTAGGTAAACTCTCTACCAAAGTATTCTTTACTACTTTTGCTGTTCTGGGTCTTTTTACTTGCTTTTTTGGACACAGATTCTGGAAAACAGGTACTGAATCCTTGGGGTTTTTTTCTCTTTTCATAAGTCTGATTGGAATTTCATAACTGATTTTGCTGTAACTTAGAATGGTGGTGTTATTAATAAGATTTGTTCGATAGTTATTACATGTCAGTTAGGTCTACTGCTTGGCTTTTACAGGATCTGATCTTTTAAGCACAGATGAGCAAGAAGTTCCTGTTATGCATGGAACAGAAATGTAGAACTAGGGTGAATGCTGGGCAACATAGATATAAGTATGTAATTTTTGATTGAAGAGCTTGAGGACACTGTTTTCCAGATCAAAGTGTTGTCTAGCTGTCAGTGGCTGGGAAGCACAAAAGGAATTGATATATTCCTTCCCTCTTGTAACTTCAAGATATTTGAAGATGTACTGAAGTGGGTTTGGTATGAAGTGTTATGACTGTATACTAAGTCTTTTTCCTTCTTCTCTAGACTTATTCTTCATGGGCTTCATATTCACAGCCTTCTTCTTCTTTGTATTCATCACACGGATAACTGGCCTTGGTTATGATGGTAAGTACATGTGTTACGATACCCCCTGCCCTTCCAAAAGTAGTATTATGAATCTCTTAAGTAAAATCTCAGTTGTGCTTGTTGCTGGCCAGCCTTAGGAAGGATAGGAGGGTGGTATCTGGGTACTTGAACTGAGCTATGATTACCATAATAACTGAATATGCAACAGAATATCTGTTGCTTCCAACAGCAGAATTAATTAATATAGCTGCAACTATAAGAGACAAATTTCAGTATCTAGCCAAGGAAGACCCAGGTTTTTAGGAAACCTGGAATTTTGCAACATACTTCCTTTCTAATTTTTTTTATAATGGATTGACCTTGGTTTCTGATCAAATAGAGATTTCATCTGTAAAACAAGTAGAAAGTCTGTACCCTGCTTGATAGCTCAGCAACAATTAGTTCTTTTTGTCTGTGTCCTGCCTCTTAGTTACTTTTTTGATACGTGTGCCTTGGCAGTTGCAACCTTAACTGCCCTGAGAGCTGAGTGTACATAGTAGCAAGCCTTTTATTCCAGCCCTTTACTGCTCTTCCAGCAGTCCATTCTCAATTGCAGGCTGGAGTCTTAAGTGGAATATGCATGAGGCAAATACTGATACTCTTGGCTGTATTCAGAAAGTTTTCATTAGTTAACAATCAAAAGTGTAAGTAAAGCTGCTGGATACAGTATTGCAATAACAAGTTTTCAGAGTTTTGGAATTTCCCCTTTTGTTTTTCAGTGCGTCTTATTTTGACAGCAGTAGCTGGAATTATTGGAGGGTTCCTCTTGGTTGTGAGCTGGTGGAGGTTTGGCTCGATCATACTCTGCATGTTTGTTATTGGACTTGTGCTGGGATTTCTCTTTTCATCAACAGTCTTCTTTACCCCACTAGGTATGCACTGAAATACTCTGCTGCAAAGTGCTGGCTATGGAGTGATGTGTTCCTGCTGTATTACAGAGACATTGCAAGGCTCTAAAGTGAATGCTGCTCTGGTTTATCTTAGTATAATGTGTAACTTTCTCTTTCCAGTGCTGGAAGGAATAGTGATATACCTGAAGCCTTTGTTCACTACTTAGGGAATCTGCACTAGTGGGAAAAGGAAACTGCTTATTCTGTGGAGAAATTACTGAGGCCCTTTCTACATAAGCTGTGTGCCATTTCAGCAGTCAGTGCCACCAGCTCTGCTCCAGGCATGCACTTGCTGTCTGTCTTCATTTCCTATCCAGAAAAAGTCACATTAGGAAATCTGCAGTCTGAATTTGGAGGCTTCAGTTGTAAAGGCAATATGGATTGAGCAACTCTTGCTGCTATCTTTCACCATACTACAGTGCAAGACTCTGGGAGCACTGCACTCTAGGAGTCAAATTTGTATTTGCAGCTGGATTGACATCATTAGGGTCTTCAGAATGACTTTGAGAGAGCCAGTAGACTAATTGCTTAAAAGCAAGTGAGGCTGCTGACCTGGAATCCGTCGGGGGCATCACAGCCTCAGCCACACTTTTCTCTGTTGTGATTTTAAACATCAGTAGTCTTCTACTTAAGATCCCATGGTGGGACTGTTTTTCTTTAGTCATCTGTGTTTGACTTAAGCCACAGTTCTGTGATAATCCATGAAGTCCCTGGTTGGTCTTCATTAAAGCAAAATTGGGTTCAGCTGGGTGTCAGTTTAGAAAAGGTCAGGCCTTAGAAAGCAGGGAAAGCAAAGTAGAGTTTGAGTGACTTCATTACTCTTCCTAAATCCAAAAGAATTTGTTGCATTGTGTTGTTGTCATGGCTGCATTTGCACCATAGTAGAGTAAAATATACATAGATGCAGGTTTATATATTCTAAACCTATATAAGTAACAAAATGGTTTCTTATTGGGCAGAAATACTGTGGTACTTTTCATTCTTACCAGATGAGTAACATATGCCTCATAAAAAAAAAAATCTTTGTTTCATGAACATGGTCTGCTGTCCAAACTCAGGGTACAGGACCTATACTCACTGTACTCAACTACGGTAGTCTTTTTCTATTCTTGTTTTGAGTAAGTGTTACAATGCACCTTAAACAACTTCTTCACTTGAGCTCAAAAGTTGAACTTTTCAGCACTGCACTCTGGATATTCTTGATTGTACAAAATCTCTGGGGTGCTGGGGGAGGGGAGAGTTCACTCCAACCACTTGCATAAAAGGAAATGTTTTACTAACTAGTAAATTGCATGTGGCATGTGATGTCTTTGCAGGAGGCTACAGGGTCTTCCGTGACGATGTGGTGTTCTGGGTGACCTTTTCTTCTGTAGCCTTGCTGATTCCAGTGCTTTTTGTTGGCTGTCCAAGAATTGTAAGTTATCTGCACTGTCACCTTAAAGGGAGGAAGGTTGTCAGACTTCTTAATGCAAAATATAGTTCTGTGGGATATGTATAGAAAACTTGATACAGCTTCATTAAGTCAGCACAGGACCAACTCTGGGGAGTTCCAAAACAGATCACTGCTCAGTCAGGCCTGGTATCGGTTGGTGGGTAGTGAGCGGTTGTATTCTCTTCCTTTGTTATGTCACTTATCATTATTATTATTGGTGGTAGCAGCAGTGGTTTGTGTTATACCTTAGTTACTGGACTGTTCTTATCTCAGCCCGTGGGAGTTACATTCTTTCGATTCTTCTCCCCATCCCTCTTGGGAGCAGGGGGGAGGGTGAGGGGGGAGTGAGAGAGAGACTGCGTGGCTGACTAGGCTTAAACCATGACAGTTCTTTTTGTGCTAAGTGGTCCATAATCAAAGGAATGACTCTCTGCAGTGTTGCACATAGCATCTGCTAATGCTTGCATTTAGTCGACTTCTGCCGTCTTAAAAGGATGTCTGTGGAACAGGTGTGTGCAGTCAGCTTCCAGTAGAAGAGCTGGTACCAATTACTATCTTAATGAGGTGGGGGACTAAAGAGTGTTTATCAGTCTCCTGAAGCTGTGTTTTGTCTTCCCCTCTAGCTGAACATACTGGCCTCTGGAATAGTAGGCTCTTATGCAGTGATCCTAGCTATTGCTTGTTACGTCTACACAAGCCTTGCCTACATCACCTTAGACCTGCTCAGAAGGCTCCTCAATGATTACTTCAGCAGAGCTTACACCAGTGTGCCTTTTCAAACAAACGGTGAGTACAGCTCTGAAGACGTCTTTTTTTAAAGAAAAAACACTGCCTCTTTGGCTCTATTGTAAACAATAATTGAGGATAGGAAGGAATAAGAGAAGAACAAAATAAGTACAGTATAAGGTTTGACTCCCAAATGATAAAATCTAGTCCTGCAAAAGAAATAGTTGAGTATACTCCAAGGGCATCAACCTTCCAGCAGGTGCTACGTGACAGAGGCCCTTGTGAAAGGTGCTTCTTGGGCTTGGACCTTGCTGGTGAGTTTGTGGGGTGGGCAGACAAAAGGCCTAGTGTGATGACTGAACAGGCTCATCTTGCCCCATATGTGTTATCCCCTTTGCATGGAGTTACTCCAAGCATGTGAGGCTGCAGAGGCAATACTTCATTCTGTCACTGAACTTGTTCAGTGTTTGTGCTTGGGAAAGGAAGGAATGTTCTGCTTTGATACAGGAATCTGTTTGGTTTCTCTTTTTCAGACTTCATTATCCTGTCAGTGTGGACAATGCTGGCCCTCAGTGGAATAACTGTGCAGCTTCGCCGAGAGAGAAGTGAAGTGCCCTTCCCACCGCACCCCTATCTTGCCTGGAAGCGGGAAAGGGAGCGCAGAAGCACCAATGTCTTAGACCCTAGCCATCACATCCCTCCCCTGAGAGAGAGGATCCATAACAAGCTGCTGCATATCAAAGAGTTTTTTCAGAAAGAGCAGCCAGCTGGGGAGAGAACTCCTTTGCTTCTGTAACCTGCCAAATAACTAGTGGGAACAGAGAGGAAGAATCTAGAAATGGCAACATGAGTGATCACCAGCAAACCAGGCAGTGGTGCAGGATTACCATTGCCAGTTTGCCCTGCTTAATTTAAAGATGGTCGTATTTGCACAACCTGGAAGAAAAGTTATCTGTTGGTACACTACATGCTGTTTTGTGACTCTTTCCTCAATGGCCCACTCAGCCTGCTGTAACATGTATGTCTAGCTGCAAAATCTTGTACTAATGGTCAAGTACAGGTATTTATCTTGTGGTGATCTAGTTTGATGTTTAGGTATGGGAAATACGAAACAACCCTTAGAAAGCAACCGGTACAGTTCTGGTTATTCTCTTGCAGTGTGGAAGCCACTGCTGAAATATTGCCTGACTGGCTCTTTAAAGTGGATAGTCTCTCAAATTGTGAGGCATGAAAGATGAGGACCATACACAGAAGTTCTTCTAGCAGGAACTGAAGTATCATCACCTAATATAGGTACAGAATGTGTGGCTGCAAACACAGCTGTTTCCAAGAAGTGTTACTGTACTTTGCAAGCTAAACTGAGTGACTTGAATTTAAACTGCACTGAATTAACTGTTGTAAGTGTGCACACTGGGGCTCAGGAAGTGGACCTGATCTGAGACAAGAATACTTTCTTTCTTTCATCTGGTTCTGTAGCAAGCTGGTCATCTGTGCAGAGATGACTGCTAAGAGGATGCAAGAGGTTTGCCTCCTTGTTTGCTTTCTGAATAGCTTTTGTCTTGTTTCTGCTCTGGTATATTTTCTTTTTTTGATGGTGCTGTCATAAAAGGAAAAGCTAAATAAGCTCTTTGTAGCCAACAGCAGTTCAAGTTTGGTTTTTTTTTTCCCCTGGAATTGATTGAAACACTATTTTAATTTTTAATCAATATATCTTTTAATTCTGCCATTAAGGGGTGAAAACCAGCATCCAGCTAGCAAAATCCTGACCAGGATCTGTACTGACTATGTTCCTTACCACTTTGGATTGCATCTGTCCAAAGTGGAATGTAGTATAAAACTGGATAAGGGTAGATGATTGTAATATTGTGTGGTGGCTTTATTGATTTCCTTAAAATCAAACCAAATAGCCATATTTAAAATGCAGACTGGAGCATTGTGGTTTTGACTCACACAAATGCACAAGCAGTCCTGAGGCTGTCTTTGGTTTTACCTGCCTTTGCCCACCATACCCAATCCTGGTCTTCATGGTCAGTGTTTATGTGGTGATCTGTCATGCATTAAATGAGGGTTGGTTGAAGTTCTGTGTCCTGTACCTTGGTATAGGTTATGGTAGCTCTTCTTCCTCCTATCTTTGTACTTCTAGTGTGGGCAGCAAAGTGCACAGTCCTTTCTGTCTGAAGGTGGATGGCTGTTCTTCTACCTGAATGAAGCCCTCATGAGTGAATACCCTCATGGTGTCAACTCAGGTTCTTGTCATCACTTTAAGTTCTTGGTATAAGTATGTAAGGAAACTGGAAAAAGAGCTTTATTTGGGAACTGAAGTGAAAGCTAAGCCACCCTGGCAATAGCAAGGAATGAATGGCTTTAAAATGACTCTACTTACCTGCCCTTTTCCTTTAAGGAGTGAAAGCTTAATGGCATAGTAAGAGGTGACTGAGCTCATCTGATGTGTTGAGAGACAAATCCCATGATTGCTTGGAGCTGGAACATCTGCCTCAAACAGTAGAGCAAGGCTAAGATCCTGCAGTTTGTGTCTTGCTTCACTGTGCTGTTGTGGCCCATGAGGGGCTCTTTCCCAAGCCTCTGGCAGACTGATGCTTGCTGACTGCCCTTGCTGCACTGATACCAAGCATGTCTTTGCTGTATTTGATGGCAAGTAGCAAACACTTATTTGGTATACAAATGCTCTTAAACATGTTTACCTTGGTCTTTTTATAACTGCTGTGATTAATATTGTCCGAGAAACAAGTTTAACTCTAATTTTCTATATATTTTATAATAAAGATGTCTTTTGAAAGAATATTGGAACTAATGGGGTCTCTTTGAATTCAAAGATGCTTTTACAACTTGGGTTCTGTCTTCAGTATTGTAGAGATAATTTGTTTTGAAAAAACTTCTTAGCCCCAAGGGACGGGTGGGGGGGGGGGAGAAGGGAGGGACTTAGCTGACCGGTTGTGAGGACTTAACTGTAGTTGCAGTGACACCCAGAGGCTGGAGAGGGGTTATGTTCTGTGTGAATCTGGTGACGAAGTGCATGGTCCAAAGAGGCTTTTCCTTACAGCTTTGTGAGATGAGGTTCTGGAGAACAAAGGAATGGTGGTCATCCATTTCTTGACTGTAAACTAGTCTGCAAGATCATGTAGGAAGTCTATGGCAGAAGGGGGCTTTGGACTCTTTCTAAAAACCTGACTTGGACATTTACTTTCTCTTAGACTGCTCAGAGACAGTGGGAATTTTCTTCCATATTCTGTAAGCCATAGCGGGTAACAGTGGTAATAATCAGAATGCACAAACTGATCCACTGGGGTTTTGAAGGGATAATTTTCAAGTTGCTTTTCATGTACCCTTTGAGGCAGTTGCAAAGTGAAAACTGAATCCTACCCTGCTATGACTCTCTCTGGAGTGCCAAGTCTCTCATGGGAAGCGTTTACTGCCTTGCTGTGTTAGCTGTGCTAAATTTTGCACAGCTACCTAGCGATTTTGCTAGCTTAAAATAATACCATCTATTGTTCCTGGGGACTCAATGTCCTTCTAGGCAGTGCTTTGAAGCTTCCTGTAAACTGAAGCTTTCTGGACTATGTTCTGGACTATTCTATACTGCTGCAGAGAATTCTTCTGCCAAGATGACTCCAGCATGCTTCTTTCACTGAGACTTCTGCAGTCTTTGATCAATGCACATTACTACAATGCACCACGTTGTGGT
Organism: Ara ararauna; assembly: GCA_028858755.1. Taxonomy (NCBI): domain Eukaryota; kingdom Metazoa; phylum Chordata; class Aves; order Psittaciformes; family Psittacidae; genus Ara; species Ara ararauna. Next base: position 107,714,054 of record CM054376.1, on the reverse strand, counting down.
ATTTGTCTTAGCTGCTTGTTGAGCTTTCCTAGGTCTGCATGTGTTTTGGTCCTGCTCCAAATCTGCAGGAGAAGCCCTTTTCCTCCCCCCCTTGCTCTCACACCCATGCTGATTTCTTCTAGCAGTTAAGCAAGCTATCGCACAAGTGAACTCTAGGACACTGATCTGCTCAAACAAATAGGTCTTCCTTTGTTCTTGTCTCTACTTCCTCACTTTAAAAACACAAATCTAACCTGACTGCTGCTTCATGGAGTGCTACGAATGTCAGGCAGCTTGCCTGCCTGCTTCCCCACATGGTCAGAAAGTATGACTGAAAGTAGAAACAGTTCAGGCTTTCCATGCATGTACTTTGGTGAAGAGGAAGACAAACTGATTTGGGAGCAGGTTATGGGAAATTATAGAAGGGGGCCCACAAAATAAATGTTCCTTTGTTGTCTTGGCAGTTGTGTCCTATGCAAGTGGCTTTCCTTATGAGGAGGAATGGCATGGTGTAGAGCTCCCAATTCAACAGTCTACTCTGTTAATGCTTGGTAAGAAGAAAAGGTATTAGTAGTTGTAATTAGATCTTCTTAACTGGTTGATAGAAATGTTGCATGTGTCAGGTTATAGAGCACTCAAACCATTTTGGGGGCCCAACTCCTGGGTGTTATATAAAACTCCGTGATAGAGGCTTCTGAGGAAAATGTTGTGTTGGCTTAACACCATTGCCTCTTGGGGCTGCAAGACTGGCTTGGGGAAACCTGAGCAGAATGCGAACTTTGTGGGGTGTGAGTCTGAAACCCAAACTCAGTCCTGTCAAGTACAGTAACTGGCTGACATACTTTTGGTATTGCTACCAGAGAGACTGCAGCATGGCCTAGCTTGCCCAGTGCCTTGATTTCAAGCTGGTCTTGTTTTCCTGTGTCTGAGGCATTTGGGCATTGCCAAAACTGTATGAAACTGTCCCAGGCAACTGGAAAACAAAAAGGAGGGTAAAGCAAGGTTCAGTTTAAGGACCAAAATCCTGTTACTAAATGGCACAAACATCAGTAACTCTTCAGGAGGGTGTATTTATTTCTTTAATTTCTAGAGGACTGTCTCAGAACACTTCTGCTCCTAACCCTGAAGTGTGAGGTGTATGTTTTGGCTTGCAGTGTCAAGGCAACAGGCTGGGTTAAGACCCCCAACATCATCCTTCAGCACTGCAGATCTTGTAGGTATTGCTCACCCATGACATCTTCCTGTTTCCCTGAGCTAGTGCCAGGCTAGTCTTTCCCAGCCTTTGTTTTTCTTTGCAATAGCAAAAGAGATAAATGAAGCTTCAAGGATTTCTTTGTTCCCCCTCCGTATCTGTCCGCTGCTCCAACCTGGAACATGTGTGAAAACAGCCTTCCCACCACCCGCATTCTGCACGTTTTCACTCGTGCTTCTCACCCCTGCAAAGCTCTTCAGCTTTCATGCTGGCGTTGTCCTTGTCTTGTCCTTGTCCTTCTTTACTTGAAAACTTCTGAAAAATCAATATGCGCATTTTTCACTAAGCCTCGGAGCTTTTAATCTCTCTTCCTTAAGAGCTGGCAGCAGTGTGATGCAGGTTTGCATGTGATCTTTGTGGCGGTACTTGTGGGGGGCTTTATTACAGCCTTGATTTTTGGTTGGTTTAGCCAGTGAGTAGTCAGAATGGGAAGCATTGAGCTTCCAGTATGTAAATACCCTATGGAAGACAAGCACTGTAAGCATCAGGTCTGTGTTCTGACTCAGTGGCTGAGGTGCATGGTTATATCCCTGCCTATTAATTTGAATTGTAGTCGATATTCACCTGGTTTGGTGCTTCAGTTTTCTCTAGAAACGAGACCTCCAATAACTTTTCTGCTTGTTCAAGCAGAAGCTTGTTTATACCAGACCTTGTCTGTAGGCAGACAGCTGTCTCCTGTTGGAGTATGCAAGGCTTTAGCCTTCCACGCGTGCTGTGGGAGGACAACTTCACAACAGAGCAATAAATCAGCTCATTCTGGGGGTGAGAGGGAGTGGCTGTGTACAACATGCCTGCCTGTTTCAGAACTGGCTTTTCACAAGCCTGTCTTGTCAGGAAAAGCACTCCTTGCGTTTTTCTGCATTTCCTTAGAGCCTTCTGGTGTAACAACAGATTGTTGTCTAATGAGCTCAAAACAAGCTGGATTAACCTCTCTTTATCCTGAATGCTTTGGGGGGAAAGCCATATGCAGGAAGCAGAAAGAACCATGTCTGGAGTATATCGTAGGAGGCAGGTGCTGTTTGCCCAGCCAGTAATTTAATGAGCTGCAGATGGTGATTCATTTAAGTTGTTTACTATGTTCCTGAGTGTAGTATTGGAAGAATGAAGACACTGGTCACCCTGCACCAATCCAAGTGCTGTGTTGTTTGGGCTTCCAACAACTCAGCTGTTGAAAAACCATGTAATGCTTTTCACTGCTGAAATAGCTGTCTTCATATGTGTTTAAGGTTTACAATGCTGTATGGAACCAATTCATTCTGCTGTTCTTTAGAAAAAGGTAAATCTTCACCTTTGGGCAACAGAAAGTGACTGCAGCTGGAGCGCTGCTTGTTTCCCTTGTGCCACTGTTCTCTAGCTTGTGTCCAAGGAGTGGTGCCAGCATGTACTTTTTCCAAGACTGGATTTGGGAGATGTTTCATTCCACATTGAGCAGCTGCTTAAGGTTTTCTTCTTCTGGGGAAGTCTTTTTCTAAACTTGGGAAGTAATGATATTATTGGTCTAGTGGAAGGTGTCCCTGCCCATGGCAGAGGGGTTGGAACTAGATGATCCTTAATGTCCCCTCTGACCTGAACCAGCCTGTGGTTCCATGGTGTTCTCTAATACAAAGTTGTGACCGCACCGGCTCCAACAGGCACACTGCTTGCATCAGAAAGTGCCTGGGGAAGGAAGGTGCTTGCAGGCAGCAGGAGCATCAGTATCTTTTCTCATGCAGTCACTGGAACAGAACATGTTTTATTTTGCAGCACACTTTAGCATGGGGAAGCTGAGCAGTTTTGTTTAGTCTGCTCTACTGTCATCAGCATGAAAATCAACTGCATCACAAAAAGAGAAGTGGGAGGTGCGAAAGGTGAGGCTGAGTGACCTACACCTTTAGCAGGTATGTGCACGTGGTGTCAAACAGCTGTGTGCCACGCATGGTTCTCCCTGCATACCATGGGGTTCTGGGAAGGTAAGTTTAGCAAGAGGCCTTCTGTTGGTATCTTGCAGAACCTACCTGACCCCTTTAAACAGTCACAACAGGCATTGGTTCCTTGGTGCTGGTTTGGGGATCCATATGTGTGGGAGAGCATATGGATCTTTCTAGGACAGCAGTGAGGTGGTTTTGTTTGTACATTGTGTTAAATGGCTTCCCTCTGAGCCACTGTTCCTGTGACGGCTGTGCAGAGGGCTGGCAGCTTCCCAGCACCTACAGCTGGGCTCTTGCTTTTTCTCCATTTGCGGTTTTGGTCTCCTGGGGCAGATGTTGCTTCCAGAACTTAAGTGTTGCCAACAGCATGGTATCAAAAAGGTTGGTAAAGGTGTCATGTTAAAATTGACTCCTCCACCACGTAACTTCACTTCTGATTTCACTATTTCCTTTGTTCTCCTGTCTCATTCTTCCATAGTGATTGCATACAACCTGTCATACTGTGACCAGCACCATTGTTCTGTCAGCCAATTTAGCTACCTATCATCATGAGACACTTGGACATCAGTGTCTCCAGAGAGAAAAAGTGCATATTTTACACTCAAACAGCAGATTTAGAAAGTCTTAATCAGGAAAAAGTGCTTTTAACGCTTAATGTTTGCAAAATACCATGAAAACTTCTGAAGCCAATGTAATTCTTACCTTGGGTATCTACAAAGGGATCCTAGTAAACATAATTCTGTACGAAAGCAGGGCCATCCGTTCTGTATTTGAACATAATCTTCTACTGCAATGCCCTACTCCAATACCTAAATAGCTTTAGCTTTTTAAGTTTTTTAGTTGTAAGAAGCAGCCCAGTTTAGTATCAAGCTGCACTTTGGTTTTAGCTCAGCTGAATAGCTACTACTTGTATTTATGATTTAGCATGACATTTATTACCTGTTTTTAAACACCAACTCTGTGATACTGCAAACAAGATTCTCTTCAGAGAAATCACGGGGAAGTGGAGAAAACATGACACTGTCAGCTTATGAATGTAATCCACTCACGTTCTCATTTACATGTCACAGAGAAGAGAACCTGGGGTCGGAACCCAAAGTGGTTTTTTTTTTATCTTCAAGAAAAACCCTCAGCTGTCACATGCTGTCAGCACCAAAGTATGTTTTGATCCAAAAGTCAAAGCCAGTGGACTGCTTAGTAAACACTTCCAGTGGTTCATTTGAAAGATGGATAACTGCTTGTTGTAGAAAAGACTGCTGCTTTTCAAGAGAAAGTTAAGACTATACAGAGGATTTTTCTCTTGTTATATAGCAACATGAAAGCACTACTTGGCCTGCCTGCCTTGAAGTATAAAGATCAGCTGAGTCAATGGCAAAAGGATGCATTTTTTTTCTTGCATGTTACGGCCAAGGCTCACTTTGGATTCAGTACCCTGTTTTAAGCATGAAGAAATCCATATTTTCAGTCAGCTTTATTCATAAAATAAGTTTACTGTACAGTACACAGTTCTAGCAATAAATTCTTTTCAAGCCATCTGCATTACAAAAATAACAGGTATGCAATGAAAAATAGTCACTCCACACACCGTGAAGGTTCTGTAAAATCCTAAAGTGATCAGGTCAGGGGGATGAAAAGGGAGAAGTATCAAATATGAAGACTAGGAGTAGATAAATTAAGTCACATTTTTCTTTACAAAAATAAACACTAATCAAGCATTATTTCATAATAGAGCAACCTTAAGAACTGCCACAGACTAACACCTCCTCTCTGCTATACAGCGCTGGAGACTGTTTTTGAAAGGCAAACCAGAATGTCAGCCAGGAAACAGCATACAGCATGACATGGATATAAACGTCTGAGACCAGTCAATGGCTGAAAAGACACTTATAAAGGAATCACTTGATCAACTGAACCCCAAACTTCTTCTGAGTTTGCAACAACAAAATATTCCACTGAAAAAAAGGGTAAGTCACCAGCTTGCAAGCTACAGCAGGAATGTGAAATCTAAATGAGAATAGCACTGGCAAGGGTTTTACAGACAAGGCTGTTCTGTGCTTGAGCTCAAATGCTCCCCCAGAAAACTCCCACCAGGTGTTGAGTAAGCTTGGAAGTGCTTAAAACTTTTGTTTTCCCAGGTACATGAAAGCCCTCACTACGTTTTTAAGCCTAGAAAGAAGCTGAGATGCTCTGGAAAGAGAAATAGCAATTCCTCAACTTATTTAAAAAATGCTGTGAAAATTGGGATAGCATGAATTTATCTGTCCTTCCAACTGCATTTCTTCCCATATGGATTGGTTCATTGAAAACCAGCATTTGTTCCCTCTGCCAAACACTCCTTTGCCACCACTTCACTTTTTCCTCTTAAAAGCGCTATGGAGAGCAGGGCAGCAACAGAACAAAAATATTAAGTTCCCTATAAATGAGTTTATTGGGCCCTGGAAGGCTCACCCTTAGAGCTGGTGTGAGTTTACCTTGAACTGAGGGAAGCTGTACTGAGTCAAAAGGAAGTTACATTTGAAAGTGACACACTTCAAAGTGTTTGGTGCTTAATTCTTTCTGCACTGTTGCAACTGAAAATCAAATCTGATTAATAGTTCATTTCAGAATGGGGGTTCAGTTTATTTTTCTACATGAGGTATTAAATAGCCAAAATACTCAACTGCAGGTGGCATTTATAGATCTACAGTTGTCTGTGGTTGAAAGCTTTCACTCTGCTGCTGTTGAGTATGCTTTCCAAGGAAAGAATATACTAATGTGCTGGATAAAAAGTGATGATATCCATCAAAAGTAGGAGTGTTCTCGCTGCCTAGACCAAGAAGGGATAGTCAGACAAACAAAAGCCAAATATCAAGTATTTTGGCTTCTCTTTATGCTAATTCCTTTTCACTTCTGCAAGTACTGCAGGATTAGAAATGAGCAGTCTACTTGTCAGTATAGCATAGTGAAACTTTCCCTAGTGCAAACATAACGCGTATCTCAAACTTACTTAAAAACCTTCCTGATGGCTATTTAGTACTTAAGAATGAAAAACGAAGAGTATTAACTGCAGGCTGCCAACGAATTGCAGAAATGCTGCTGCTGCTCAGGTGCTTTCAAATTGCCATTTACCAATCTGAGAAGAAATGGATGGAACTACTGTGGCTTCTTGCTTCTAGAGAACTGAGCCTGGTTTTTTCTCTTGAAGTAAAAGCTAAGGAAGAAATATACTGTGCTACCCATGTTCCAGAAGCCAACAAAGCAGGAGCAGCTCTTTTCAGGTTTTGAAAATACAGTTAAGTAGATATGTTTTAAAGAATCGTGTTCAATTTAAACAGAGAGATACTGAACAACAGCAAAACCATGGCTTATGTTTGGACAATCAACTTTATATTTGAACAGGCTAAATCACAGACATCCTTATGTTTTAGGCTGCCTGCGCACCCTTTCCATTAAACAGGTTTGTGGCAAAATGAGAATCTACTAAAAACATACTAAAAGGAAAAAACATGATGTGGATCATGCACAAAGCATATCGAGAAGTTATTACGTTTTAGCCAGAGATCAGACTTTAAAGCTTACCTTCATTATATAACAGACACACCAAAACTTTTTATGAAGAAGAATTTAGCTAAATTCTGTGAAATATTATCTTTTATCTGTAAAATGATGTCATATAAAAGAATTTCCAATGCGGTAAGTGCATGAATCCATTTCCTATGAACATCAGACCTATGGCAATTAAGTCTGTCCCTAAGGCTTTTGTAGAATACCAATTGTAATTTATATTACACAGTATAAAAGCCACTAAACTGGAGTTTAAGATGCATTAGCTTGCTGGTGCCCTATTCAGTAACAAGTGCTTGACAAGTGACCCCTGATACTCAGTTTATAAAGTGTGCAATTGAAGCTTGTGGGCTTCCACAGTCTTCAGCTTTTCCTCAGGCTCAAATCACTGCTTGTCACTAATCCTGACAGAGATGTGCTCTCTGATGCATCTTCTTTCTTGAGGTTCAGAAATGATTCTCTGGTTATTTGAAGAATTTCTCTCAGGCCTTTGTTTTCCTGCTGTAACCGGAGAAAGAAAAAGGCATTTAATAGAACTCCAGAAAGAAGTCAAGATAACTCCATTAACAACCTCCACTCTACTCCAAACATATGTAAAGGATTAAAATACTGATTTGCAGTCAGGTGGTGCTATGGTACTTTTTAAAACTGAGAACTTTAGGTTTCTGAGTCTCTTGCTCTCTTGAATGGCATTAAGCATTAAAAAAACCCTCAAAACACAAAGATGGGTAAGAAAAGAGTAACTAAGTTGCATTTAAAAGTAACATCTGTTCTTTCCACACACACTGTCCAGTAATTAACTGCTTTGCCAGTACTTAATCAAAGAGCAAAGCTGTGGCTCCTCCAATGCTAAGCAACTGAGAATCCCCCTAAAAAGGCACAAAATTTTTACTAAAGAAAATAATCATATTTAAAACCAAAGGTGTGGGTATTATGATTTGCACCCCAGTGCCTCAGTACGATGAATCTGTATTATTTCCTAGCTTTTGGTTACACTCCTGGAGACTTCAAAAAAAGAGAAAGCTTAAGCCAATATGTAAAATCTTCATCACCAGATATCAGTGACTGGTACCACTATGCAAGACTTGAGGAGAGGACAGAGGGGAAAATAGCACTTCCAGTCCTCCAAAAAGGAAAGTGCAACAAAATAGCAGTGTGACTGACTGATACAGTAACTCATATGAGATAGAGTAACTGAACAGAAATAACTGCGATAATATTTACTGCCTTGCTCTTGGCACCATAGCTGTTTTGATTTTGTACTTACCTCCAGCTGAAGGATTCGCTCCTGCTCTTTACAACCATGCTTTTCATCAATTTCAATGGCTTTCCTCATTACTGCTGCCATTTCTGTAATTTGGTCCACATGTACTTGCAGCTCCTACAACATAAAAAGTAAACAATGATGAGGGTGTTGGTTGATAAGAAGTTCAACATGATCCAGCAGCATGTATTTGCAGCCCTGAAAACAACCATGTGCTGGGCTGCATCAAAAGGAGCATGAGCAGCAGGTCAAGGGAGGTAATCCTACCCCTCTGCTCTGCTCTTATAGGACTCCACATAGAGCACTACCTTCAGCTCTGGGGTCCCAGATATAAAAAGGACATGGAACTGCTGGCAGCAAATCCAGAGGCCACAAAAATGCTCAAAGGGCTGGAGCACCTCTGCTATGAAGGCAGGCTGAGAGAGTTGTTGGGCTTGTTCAGCCTGGAGAAGAGAAGGCTCAGGGGAGACCTTATATAACAGTCTTCTAGTACCTAAAGGGGGACTACAAGCAATCTGGAGAGTGACTTTTTACAAGTGCATGTAAGGATAGGACAAGGGAGAATGGCTTTAAACTGACAGAGGGGAGATTTATATTAGCCATTAGGGAGTTCTGTGAGGGTGGTGAGACACTGGCACAGGCTACCCAGAGCTGTGGCTGCCCCATCCCTGACAGTGTTCAAGGACAGGCTGGATGGGGCTTGGAGCAACCTGGTCTAGTTGAAGGTGTCCCTGCTCATGGCAGTGGGACTGGAACTAGATGGTCTTTAAGGTCTCTTCCAACCCAAACCATTCCGTGATTGTATGATAGCAGAGTTTGAATAAAGGACAAGTTGAGGAAAAGACAATGAAAAATAAAAGCTTTTGGAAACACCATTAAAATATTTGTTTCCAATGACCACCTATCATGCCAGCCTATTTGTGTCTGACCTGATCTTTGGACAAAATTCACCACAGCTACTAACTAATATTGGGAAAAGCAGAACAGTAGACTGAAATAAAGAACACTATAGACTAAAGTTAAATCCCACCTTTAAATTATGAATTTGAATGGAGGTCCACACATCTAGCAGATGACCAGCTTGCCTTAAAACTACCAGAAATTATTAAGCCACCATAAAGAACTGCCTCACTTGGAATCATAAACTTGATGTGACCCAAATATACTTTACTAAAACAAATATCAGCCCTTTCCATCCTTTCCTCTCTGCAAAGCTGTTGTTCAGCTGTTTACTTATTAAACACCCCCTCAGAGCAGGGGAGAGGATAGGGGGAGGGATAGGGGTAGAACTTGCTGTAAATCTTTATTTTCTTCTCAGTTCCCACTGAAGGTGATCATAGGAGACTTTTTTTCCATCAAAAAACTAGATTTACCTTGAAGCTGTGATAAGTGGTAAAGAATGAGTTGGTGAGGATGTACCCTTGAGAAGGGCTGGGAAGGAGGTAGTGGGTTTTAGATAAACTGAGTGCTGTCCTCCCTGCTTCCTACTTTGCCAGCTTACATGGTCTATTGGTCAATCTGATTCAGGACCTACTCCAAGGTCATTAGTGTTAGACCAGATGCTAACACAAATGTGTAGGGTTCTACTCTGGAAAACACACATGCAAAACTTAAATGCTGTAATACCAAAGAATGCAACGAAAGTGGTTCTTTCCAAAGATAGCCTTGAATATCCGTGAACACTTTTTGCATTTCTCTCCTTTTTGTTTGCCATACACCTCATTCACAACAGTTTACAAAAATGTTGCTTAACAACACTTCGCTTTTCTAGTTTTCAAAAGCCATAAAATGCAGCAACCTTTCGCCAGCAACTTTCACTATCCTTTAAGCACCTCAGGCTGCCCTAGATTCTACTCAGCAATCCTGGTCAGTATTGAAACAAGAACCAAGGGTTGAAGCAGGAAAGAAGAGAAGTGTATGTTCAGTTACTCACCATTCAAAAGGGCTTTTAAATATTTCAGGTTTACTATTTTTTTGTTGGAGTCATAAGCATAAGTTAAAGCCAGTCTAAATGTCTCAGTTATTAAGTTTTGTGGCTTGTGGAAGTATAATAAGGTGGTTGCTTTAAAGACTGAAGCAAAACAAAAGAAGTAGATACAGTAATGAAATGCTACTTTTTAAAAGCTTAAATAAATGAGAAGCCAATAAGGTTGACTTGACTGATCAACTTCCTCATCATGTTTCATGGACTGGATTAGAAAAATTAGGACTTGGTAGTACAGTGATAAAAACCTGAGACAAAATAAGCTTTAAACTGATCCACTACAAACTAACTGAAGTGTTACTCAAGAAAAACAAAGGAAAAAAAAACCAACAACCAAACAATTAAGTTATTACCTTGGAATGTCGCTCTTTTAACTTCGTTATTATACTTGGATCTTCCTTTTTGCTTGCCATTAGCAACCTAAACATCTGTTCTCTATACTTGCTCATTATGAGTTCCAGAGCAGACTGGTGTTCTTCAAGAGATGTGCGTAGTTCTGCCAAAATAATTGTAATTTCAGTTAAAGCTCAACAGAGAAGAACTAAAACAAAATACAAAAGTACTTCAGCTTGAGAAAACTGAGATAAGCCCTTAATGAAGTGTCCCCTCTCCTTGCACCATAAAATCGATATAGGCTCTGCAGATGTCTTCAGTGGTGATTACCCTGGGAAAATTCTTGTCAGAAACAGAGGTCTTCTGTTAATACAACTTCATATCCGGTTCCTTTAGCTGACATAAGCCATGTTGAGTGTAGCTGAGCAGCTTTACTCTAGCCACTATAAGCAACACTGTACAAAAGCTAGAAAGAAGTTTACAGATCTGTTTTAATCTGGTAAATAAAAGTTAAAAAAAGCTTGTTTTCAAAATATACTAATGTCAAAGGACAAACAACCCCTGAGATGAGATTCATACAAATCAAGATCACTGAAACCTTTGTTGAATATAACTGTTAGAATAAGTAAGGTATTCCAGGAGGAACAGTTAATTCCTAGTGTACAGAATTCCAGAAGGAATTATGCTACCGTGCTTATCCTACAACTTCTCCCGACTGCTCCTAAATTAGTTATTTTTAGCAGTGGGAAACACATTTCCAAACAGATACCTATATTGCAGAATTAAGTTCTATTTATCTCACTTGTGCTAAACATTAGATAAGGACTGAAAAAGTAATTTTCCACAACTCTCACTTTTTGTCACTCATAGTTCCAGTGGTTGGACATTAGGACTCTTTATTAGATTGTGTTATAATCAGTTAAACTGACAAATTAAGACTAGAAGAAAAACTTCAACAACAGTTGTTTTGAGAACAGATCAATAGTGAAAGTGTCACTGATTCCAGTGGTGCAGGTTGGAACTTGAAAACGATAGAGTATCATTGTACCTTTATTTTCCTGTTGCAGTTCTCTAATCTGTCTGTTTTCCTGTTGGATACCCATCACTAACGTAGACCGAGGACGATGTCTTGCTACTTCATTAAGCTCTTGAATTTCTTCTTGGTACTAGTTATTGGAAAAACAAAACCAAAATAAACCAGCCACAACATATTTGAGTAACCAAAGGCAAGCATTAATCAGCAAGTCACAAAGGAGCAGTTCTATTGTCAGTCAAAGTCTGTAACCAGTAAGATAATGCCTGGTTCTAAATAATAATGTTAAACAAACAGAAACACTTCTGAAGTTGTTGTTACCATACTGCCCTTTAGAGACACAAAAGTATCACCTCTGTTTCATACAAGTTTCATACCCTAGATGTGTGCAGTGGGCATTAGTTAACCTTCAATTAATGCAGGTCAAGTTCACCATCAAGTAGTTTAAAACCGATATACATATGGTAAAGAAAAACCATGAGGTATTAACCTCTAGATATTTACCGTGGCTTCCCAATACCTTAAACCACAAAGTTGTACATGTACAAGTCCTGTGGACCTGAATGAAGGGATCCTGGCTCTCAACAAATGGGTAAGCTTAATGCTCTCAGTTTGAAGTCATGAAGCCTCTGCATGACGGGTTTTACAGGGATGAAGCACACACAGGATTTTATTACTTTATAGGCCTATTAACACATCCTGTGGTCTATTAAAATGACAGGATGAACTCTCACATGGAAAGTCATTAGACCCCTTTATGTTTTTCCAGGAGTTTTCTTAGTAAAAAGTCTAATGACCTGCTTTGAATAGCTTAACATCAGAATGGAACTGATCAGAAAAAAAGCCTATGAAGCTAATTTGAAACAAAAGGAGGCAGTGATAGGTTAAAAGTATTCTGAACAGAAGAAAGCATGACTGGGACTCTGTACGATTACATGTGCATGTTGAAATTAATAAAACAAGTAGTTTCACAGCAGAGCAAAACACAAGCCACCACACAATGGTTTGTGAGATACGAGCCCAATTTCTACCAGTGTTCTTCAAATAAATGCCAGTTTCAATATTTAAGGTAGAGTTGCAGAAAACTTCTTCACAGGATCAAACTAAATATATAAACAACCTATTTTTAGATTATAGTCACACCTTTTATGAAACTACCTAGTATGGTATTAAAGGATTAATCAAATAACACACTGGTTTTAGACTGAATAGTAGCACACAAAAATTATCTTAAACTATGTGTTTCCATGTTGTTCTCTTAGTGGAGGAAACAAAGTTGGAAAACAAACCTGTTTCATTGCTTCAACCCGTTTGTTAAGAGCTGTAGTCTGTTCAATCAGAGCTTCTGCTGCGTTGTCATGCTCCCTCAGCCGTTCCACCAGTGCTTTCGCATCTGCTAAGGCTTTTTCGATTGTGCAACTCATTTCTAAAGATTAGAAACGTATTATTTTCACACCACCACCTGTTTGCTACACAGAGAACGGCTATCTATGTGAAATATAGCTATATATTTCTAGACTAAAGCAGCGGAATAAACCTTTCCCTCAGAAACATCCATTTTGTAGTATTTTATGAGTAGGAAGAAATTATGCCTCAAGTACACACTAAAGTCTTCCTTTCCTTTTCCTCCTTTTTAATTGCTGTTGAGACCACATATCAGAGCACGGAAATGAAAGTAAACTTTATGTTTTGAGGAGAGTATTAACATACCAAATGCCAAAGTAAAACTATTGAACATATGGAACAGCACAAATGCATGTCCTTCTGTAAGCAGCAGAGACAAAAAAATATTACATAACTATTTCATTTTTCAGTGCTACCTATTTTTTTGTTTAATGTGTCCTCCTACCACTCAGATAAACTTCCAGATATTTGAGAAGTAGAACTCCAGCACAAAAGACAGTGCTAAAGGTCTACAGTGGACTGGAAGATTTTGATGCATCAAATCGGCAGAGAAAGAAGAGCTCAAACTGACAGAATAGAGAGTTGGGTAATAAACAGAAAACTAAAGGCTCGTGTTTTCTTCATGTCTGTAAAAAGAACACAAGCATCATGTTTCACTGCATGGAATGGAACTGTAAAATTTTCAGCAGGATAAAGTCAGCGACTCAGCTAAGAAAAAGAACTGACTGCACAGCTAAAATACCAGCCTTCTAATTGCAGTAGCTAGCAGAAATTACCTATAGCTAGAATTGCTAAACTTGCAAAATGCTTGTGCATACCAGCATTTCCAGACTACTGGCCTTTACACTGAATTTTGTCATGCTCAAGCTTGATACATCAGGTTTCAAGACTGAGATTTCCAGCCTAAGTTTTTGTTTTCTTTTAAGAAACCTGCTCCTTTTCCTACAAAAAAGGAAATCTGCTTAAACTTCTTGAACTGTTCTTGAGCAATCAGACAGCACTGATAGAAGTTTATTAGTTATGGGTTTTACTGGTACAAGACTTAAGATTTGTTTCAGGAAACTTCCTAAGGTACTGAAAGAATCAACTAAATCCATTCCTTAGCCAGGCCGCTTGGTAAAGGAGAGATTTTTGAAGCATAAAAGGTTAATGAGCGTTTCCTGAGCTACCGGGAAAAAAAATTGCTCCACATTGATTTTCTAACTCTCTTAGGCATCTTTGCAAATCATCTTACCCAAGCCTAAGGAAACCCTCCCATTTTCCTCACCGGACCTTTTCCCACTGTCCTGAGTAAGTAGTACAAGTAAGGGTATTTCAAACACCAGAAATTCCACCATTCCCCTCAAAAGATTTACAAACATAGTAGGAATAACCAGCCCTCATGCACTAAGGTGGGGGAAAACTGAGCAAGACAGGAGCAGGGTATGGAATGTTCTCTCTGAAGAGCTCTCAGGCACCCAGAATATCCTGCAAGATCTAACCTCTCAACATTTCAATTGGGTAATTTCGTTAGCTCTGAGGAGCACATGTAATACAAAAGCATTTACTTCACTTTTTCTGTGAACTAAAGAAGAGTCTTTCAGGGACCCTGCCATCACAGAAAGGTTGAGACTTGTTTGCTGATAAAGGAGCTTCAAAAAGCGAGCTTCCTGTATGCACAGAGCACAACAGTTTCAACCTGTTTTTGTTGTGCTCCACGTGTTATCAAAAGCATCAGTATTTTGGCATGTACAAGTTTCCTATTAGACATTCATAATGTTAAATCCTTCCTGTTTACAAACTAGAGTTTTCATTTTAATTTCCATATGATGTATGTATGCATTTGAGGTATCAAGTTCTTCAGCAGACTGATGTGTTATCACATTTATTCTATCTGGTTTAGCTATTTTAAATATTATGTGGAAAGGAATCATACTGCATTGTTTTTAAGGATGTGCTTTTCTTGCTCCTCATTTCTCCTTCCAGTTCTTGTCTCAGATTCTCACTGGACTACAAAAATATCACAGGCAAAAGATGACCTTCCGCACTAGCTGGCTAAGCTGTTACAGAAATTGATTTAATAAGATCCACATTTAAGGCGACTTGAGGAGCAGTCTTTCACTCAATTCATGGGTCATGAATTCTCTAGCTAGTATAAAACAAAGCCTCTCGGGCCTCTCCAAGAGCTTGGAATCCATTTGGCACTCAGACTACAATGCAGTTAACACCTCTGATAATTTGTATGCATCAACATGAATTTTTAAACACAGGGCACACTCACTCTCCTGTGCACTTTCTCATTTTGACCCAACCCAGCCACACAAGATGAAAAGAAATCCGTCTGCTGCAAAGCCACTGGCATTCTTTTCCACAGGGAGTGAGTTGGGGAAGACACATGTGTGCCCTGTGTGGAACCCACAGTCATGATCCACTGTAACCCTGCAGCAGCTTCAGCAGGCCATAGCCCACCTCCTGTTTTCAGGCACGGTTTTTACTTCAGAAAGGAGAATCATTATTTGTATCATAGTAATTCATAGTGGCTCCAATTCCATTATTCCTGTGGGCAAGAGACTGGCCCTAAGTCTTGGAATTTGCTTTAGTTGTTCATCTGGCTGCCTGGAGAAAACAAATCTTTTGTCTTATCCTGAAATACATCTAAATCTATGAGTTAACCTGGACATTTGGGGAAAACCCCCAATTAATCAAATATAATTGACTTAAATTAATTCTTATTGTATATTATTCTTTTAATGAGCATGAGGACCATAGCTGCTAAACTTGGTGGTTCCTGACCTCTACCCTACAAGACATGCCTAGCTGCAAACAGATTTGCTAGCCTGCAATCTTACCAACAGGGTCAACAGGCAGCAAGAGCAACAGCTCAAACAACATAGCAATACTGGTACCGCATATTCATTTCCTGTCACTTC
Organism: Ara ararauna; assembly: GCA_028858755.1. Taxonomy (NCBI): domain Eukaryota; kingdom Metazoa; phylum Chordata; class Aves; order Psittaciformes; family Psittacidae; genus Ara; species Ara ararauna. Next base: position 107,698,446 of record CM054376.1, on the reverse strand, counting down.
CTGCTATTTCCTAATTGCTTTCATTATCAAGTTTAGCTGCCCTTTAAAAGCTAAACAACAAATCAACAGCAAAGGATAAGGATTTTGCGCTGCTACTGCCTTCCTCTAGTTTTCCATCTCTTTTTTGTATCCTTACTGAAAACTACCTTTCCCCATAGCTAAGTGGATTGGATCGTCCCTCTCAACGGTGACCAGCTCTGCAGGGCCGAACCTCGCCGCAGTTTCTACTTGCTCCAGGCTGTTTCTAGATGCCCACGAGCACTCTCAGAGACAAAGCCGAGCCCTCACCGCGGCTTCCCGCAGAGCAACACCCTACAGGAGCCTCCCAAAGCACACACGGGCCCAGACCAAAAACGGTGCCGGGGCGGCGCACGGCCACAAGCGGGGCACACCTGCGGGCACCCCGCCGGTCGGTTGGCGGGGAGTGGGGGCCGCCGAGGCCTCCAACACCAAGGCACAGCAGTCAGGACTGTCGCGACAGCGGCACGCTACCGCGACACGGCGGACACGGGAGGACTGATGAAGGGTCCCTCGCCTAGCACCCATCGTGATATCACGATCCCCCGTGTACCCCCACACCAGCCCGTTGAACTCCCAAGTGCCGACGACACCCACCGCTCCGCTCCCAAGCGCCCCTTCCCCTCTCATCAGCACTCACTCATGGCCGGCGGCTACCGCAGCACCCGGGGCCGGGGATGCAGCCCCGACTGGCGCGGATCGGCCCGCCCCGCTGTCAAATGGCGGCGGGCCGTACGGCGGCGAAGGGGCGGGCTGGGCCGAGCCGGCGGGAGGCGGAGGGCGGGCTCTCAGCGTCTCGCGAGACTGCCGCCCGCCGGCTCCTCCTCCTCCTCCGCGCCCAGAGGGAAGTGGCGCGCGGCCGGTCGCAGTGGCCGGGCTGTTATGGGGGGCGAGTGAGCCCGGCCTGCCGCCGCCGGGGTCTGGGTGGCTGGCTCTGCCGCGGCCGGGGAGCGCGGCGGGGACGGGGGGAAGGAGGGAGGAAGGGGAGAGGCGCTCCCCCCGCCAGCGCTGGGGGAGCCGTGGTGCCAGCGGCGTAAGTGGCCGCGCGGGGGTCCCGCGGCCTCAGGGGTGGGCGGAGCGGGGGGGGCTTCGGCCGCTTCTCCCACCCCCGCGGGCGCCGGTCGCGGAGGCAGGAGCTGGGCCCCGCGCTCGCCGCGGAGCCGGCGGCGGAGGAGGAAGCGAGCGGAGGGGCATGGAGGTCGCCCGGACGGAGGCGTCCGCGCCCGACCCTGTCTAGGGCGTCCCGCGGGTCTCATCCCTCTTCCTCCTCGGAGCGAGCCCGCGGGCGGGCCCGGGCGCGCCGCGGAGCGGGGCCGGGACTTCATCAAAGGAGGAGCCGGCCCAGGTAAGAAACGCTTCCCTTCCCCTGCCTCGGGCCTGCGGGCGGGCTGGCACCGACCTCGCCTCCTCCGCACCCCGCCGGCCCTCCTGCCTGCTTGGCCCGGGGAGCTTCCCCTACCCCATAGGCGCTCTGCCAGTCTAAACATAGGAGTCAAACTCTTGGGCCGGGCCCATTGGGCTGGCGCTTGGCTGTGGCCGAAAGAGGTGAACTGTGCCCCGGTAGCTGCACCTGTTGCTAAGAGAAATCGCCCCATCATCAAGCACCCCCCCCCAACAATGGTTTGGATTGGAAAGGACCTTGATCATCTAGTTCCAACCTTTCTGTCTTGAGCAGGGGCAGCATGTTGCTCAAGGCCTTGTCCAGCCTGGCCATGAACACTGCCAGGGCTGGAGCATTTACAGTATTTGTTGTTTTAATATTTTAGTTTGTTAAATGAGCTTATATATCTTTGGTTTTGTATACTCTGTAATTAATCAGCATTTGTGTGGACAAAATAGATTTTTATATTAGAAATATTATGGAAGCATCTGGAAGTTGAGTAAATTTGAGGAGCGTTTGATCTGAGAATAGTGGTCTAAATAACACTAGTCTGATAACTTGAAGACCCAAACTACATAGGAAAATTATGATGTCCACCCTAACACAAGATCTGATGTTATAGTTGCTTCAAAAGTATTTCAGCGATGCTGTAGGAGGGCAAAACCCAGTCTATTGTGAAACAGGAAGGTGTACCACACTTCATTTCAGAGTTCCCAGACTCCCTAGTTGGGACGAATACCACGGTGCTCCTATGAGTCTTGCTTGATAAGAAACACACGCATTATAATTTCAGACTTGGTGTACCTGTCAGTGAGAGATCAAAGTACAGATGCAAATGTTGTTTTAAAAGCAGAAAGATGTATCTAGCAAAGGGAAGGCTGAAAAATCTACTTAGAAGTCTGATGTTTATGCAGCTTCAAAGTTTGTATAGCCTAATTATCAATTATTTTTTTCCCCATGTTGCTTATTTTAGGAAATAAGCTTTAAATAGGAAGCAGTTTGTGTACTTTTATCTCCCCAAAAGTATCCTTTAAATAGAAAAGTGGGGAGGATAGAAGTGTGCATCAGTGTTACCTTTTCAACATGGTATTTTCTCTGTTTTTTAACTCCTAAGGTTAGGAAATAGAAATCTAGTATTCTAAATACGTATGCTAGCAAGAGTTCTGAAGGACATGCAAATAGATTCTTAAACTAGGAATTTTGTTGGTTGTATTTTTTTTTTTTAAAGCTTAGCAGTTTCGTAGGAGCTAATGTATGCAATGCATAATCTAAATACTGCAAGAGGTAACCTTTGAAACTTATATAGTCTAGTAAGATAATTTTTACACTTACTAAGTTGCACAGTAATCTCTGTGTGATTTTTCTTGCTTTGTACAATTTTTTTCTGATTTTTATATCTGCTTCTTTTAGGAAGAAAATGAAAATCTTTTCTGAGTCTCATAAAACTGTTTTCGTTGTGGATCACTGCCCGTATATGGCAGAGTCCTGCAGGCAACATGTGGAATTCGATATGTTAGTAAAGAATCGGACCCAAGGAATTATACCTATAGCACCCATATCAAAATCACTATGGACCTGTTCAGTGGAATCATCCATGGAGTACTGTAGAATAATGTATGATATTTTCCCTTTCAAGAAACTGGTAAGTTCTAGCCCCACTGCAAATGATACTTTATAGCATAAGGGGTATTTCCTCATTTTATTGTAGTCTTTTAATATTGTTTGCTGGTTGTTAGATTAAAAGATCAAATATAATTTATTATATAAAAAATTATTTCTGCTGTTGATACACTTTATAGCTATTTAAATGGGTTTGAGTAGTATATGAATCCCAGTATGTGTTTATTTTTGGATCCTTTCATTGTCTTAATGTCACTTTGTAACTCTGTGCAAAACATGGAGAGATAACTTGCAGATATTATTGTGTTCTCCGGAGCTATAAGTTTATGAAAGCTTGAGTGAGGTATTGTTTCAGATTTAATTTGGTTTCTAAACATGCTTGGTAGCAATGCATAAGGTCTCAACTTTGAAGTAATTCTGGGCTTTAGAGAGGGATGGGGTTGCCTTTCAGTTACCAGTTTGAAAAAGTGGGAGAGCTTCCTGACACACAGCTCCTTGTTCAGAAAAATAAGTCCCTGGTGGGTTCTGTAGCACTATATCGTAATTTAAGGTACTGATCCTTGTATTTTAGATGTTTTCTCGCTGAGTAAACCATTGTGCCATGTCCTAAAGGTTAGTTACCCTTAAAAAAAAGAAAGTAAAACATCCTTGTGATAGTGATATTGGCACGAAATAGGGATGTTGGAATACTGGCTATATCAGGGAGCAGCTGAGCCAGGGGCTGGGCACTAACAAATACATACAGTAGTTCAGTGGTTTGATGCACGTCATCCGCACTGCCTTGCTGGGATTACATGTCCTGGTTCTCAAGACAATAAATGTTGAATTTGAACTCTGGAGCATTTAATATACAGTCAAGTTCCATCATGGGATTATATCAAGTGTATGCTTAATGGATTTGAATCAGTTGGCTGAACTGAAGCTTCTGTGGTATGGGAAACTGAAGCTGAGGTGGCAGGTGAGCCTCCTCTTGACTTTTTTGTCATCATTAGAACTTACATTGCTATGTGATATTTAGTAAATTTTGCTAGGTATTTACCCCTGTGATCTACGGTGACAGTCTTTGGAGAATGATTTGCAATACTGCAGTATAAGTATTTATTTTGTAGCTATTCTACTGAAAATATTGCCTAATTATTAAAATTATTCATAATATCCTGCAGTGCTAATTTGGTGTAGATACTGATTTAGTAGCTTAAAAATATAAATGGAGTAAGAAGTTGCTAATTGGAATGTTACTAAAGGGTAACTGAATGTAGTAGGAGTGGATGCTTTTTGTGGTTTTGTTGTCTTATTTTTAGTTTGCCTGGTCATTGCATATATCTCCAGAATATCAGAAGAATGAGGGTGTAATTCATATTTATTTGGATTTGGGGAAGTAGCCATAATGGCTGTTATCTGTACGATTTGATATAGTAAGATCTTGCATGTGTGTTTTTGATCCTTTTAGGTGAATTTCATTGTGAGTGATTCTGGGGCTCATGTCTTGAATTCTTGGACTCAAGAAGATCAGAACTTGCAGGAGGTACGCTTTGTAGCTGTCCTTTTGGGTTTTAAGTCTAGATTAATTGTGGAATAAATAGCAACTTCTTACTATGTTCAGTATGAAATGACTGGTTAATTAAAACAGTGGACCTGGTCTGAAATTGTGTAATAAAATTTTAAGTAGCCACCTGTGAGGCTGGACTATTCTATAGGCAGCTTTACATAAGTTAAAAAGAATCCAGTAGCTTTGAGTATAGACTTATGTATTAAATGTTATGAGGAAATTTCCTATGTATTTCTTCTGTAATTTGATGATACTTCTTGAATTTTAAATTTGGTTATTTTTCTTTACATTTGCACTATAGGCAAATAAACTGTAAAAAAAGTAAATAGTCTCTTTGCTCTCATTTTGTTTAATACTGAACAGGCTCATCCTCTGAAAAATTTACATTAACTTTGGGGAGGAACTGAATTTCCAGAATCTCAGAGAATAAAAGCAGGTGGCAACTGATAATATTAGAATTGATTTCAGGTATTGAATATAACTTGTTATTGTAGCTAGGTATTTTTCAGTAATAAATGATAATATTCTCAAGGCTTTGGAACACTTAATAAATGAATTGTAAAGGATAATTTAGGGCCAAATGTTTTCTATAAGGTCGGCAGCATATAATGGTCTTTAATAGCTCTATCTGGTTTTCTCTCAACAATATTAACTTGCATGTAAAATGAGTTATAAAGATGACTTTTTCTCTTAGCCGATTACTTTAACAAAGGGCTGGAAAGTAACTTCCAATAACAATTTTTTTCTTTTTAATTAGTTGATGGCAGCATTAGCAGCTGTTGGGCCACCTAATCCTCGGGCAGATCCAGAGTGCTGCAGCATACTTCACGGTCTGGTTGCAGCAGTTGAAGCACTCTGCAAGATAACAGAATACCAGCATGAGGCTCGAACCATGCTCATGGAGAATGCAGAACGTGTGGGAAACAGAGGAAGAATAATCTGTATTACTAATGCAAAAAGGTAGGTATGGTCATGTGCTTCTACCATTTGCAGAAAAGTTCTTTCATAAATTTTTAGAAGCCTTTTGTTGATTATCGTGAATTCATGTTCTACATAGGTAGCTTTTTTGTGGTCTTTGTTTAATAAGGCAAGAAAGAATCTAACATTTCATCTAGGGTGATCTGTAAGAAATCAAAGATTTCCCACTTGAAATAGGAGGGCATTTAGTGGCATGTTGCTTTGAACAGGAAGATTGGTTATCCTGCATTAAAAATAAATATAAAATGTCTTTCTAGTGACAGTCACGTTCGGATGCTTGAGGATTGCGTTCAGGAAACAATTCATGAGCATAACAAGCTTGCAGCTAATTCAGATCAGTGAGTATACATTTTACAAATGTAGCTTATCATATTCTGTGTGTGCCTGTTACCTACTCTGTGAAATATGGATGTATTTTTGTCACTTAAATTTTATTCTAATGAACTGTTTGAATGAATACCTGTGTGAAATGGAAGTTGCTAAGACTTCATAGCATCTGAAGGGGACCTACAAGGATGCTAGAGGGGGACTCTTCATTAGCGACTGTGGTGATAGCACAAGGGGTAATGGGTTCAATCTTAAACAGGGGAAGTTTTGGTTAGATATAAGGAAGAAGCTCTTTACTTTGAGGGTGCTGAGGCACTGGAACAGATTGCCCGAGGAAGCTGAGAATACTCCTTCCCTGGCAGTGTTCAAGGCCAGGTTGGGTGTATTCTTGGGCAACATATTCTACTGTGTGTTGTCCCTGCCCATAGCAGTAGGGTTGGAACTAGATGATCATAAGGTCCTTTCCAACCCTAACTATTCTATGATTCTATGATATTGTTGACTTAGAGCTGGAGTATAATTGTTAGCTTTTCAGTATTGTCATTTATCCCCACAGGGACAGTACAGTATTTTAGGTTGTCACATCTTGCTCCAAAATGAAATGCATAACTGTGCCTTGTTATATATTGTATATTTGTAATCAGTAGTGCATCTGATGCTTATTTTCTTGTCAGCACTGCTTTAGTTTTACGTTCATCTTCAGCTAAAATAGTTCACTTCTTTGAAATTAGCTTTTAATTTCTAAATTGTTGTGTTGCCTGACACTTCCCTTGAGATAAAAAAAATCTCTTGAAATACAGGTTGCGTCTCTGGTGAGAAGTCATTTTTCCACCATATGTTTTGTCTAATTAAATGGTAAACTGTTTGGCCCAGGGACTGTGTATTGCCTTGTAAATTGTATAGTAGGTTGAGATCTTATTCTTGGTTGCTCCATAGGCACTTAAATAGCAGAAGCAGGAGTCTCCTATATTTACTTGCTGCAGTTGCAGTTTCAGCATGTATGAAGGATACTGGCCCAGAGAATCAGGTTCCAAGTCCACTGTAAAGACAGAAAAATGATCCCATTCCTGTAGGTAGAGATGTGGAACAATGTTTTGATCTTTCCAAATTTCCAGCCACCTGGGGAGATAAGCATGCTATTTGGGGAGTTGTTTTCTTGTTCACTGCAATCCCCTTATTAATACGTGTGCATGAGCTTGGAGACACAAATCCTCTGTAGTGTCAGTTTTCAGTTGAATGAAGCTGAACAGGTTGTACCAGTTAAGGATCTATTCCACTCATATGTCCCAAAAGAAGCACAGTGCCTATAGCATCTAAAGAGCTAGAAATGTTATACTTTTTTTTTTTTTGTTCTAATAAAATTATTTTAAAGTATGTGCTTTTGCAAATCATTAATGTTAACCTAGTTTTTACAGAATGCTTTCAGAAACAGTATTATACATCTGCATGATTCTCTGTTTTGGAAATCAGATAAATCTTGGAAGAATTGATTTTCTAGGAGGTAGCCTACAGTGTGGCAGCCTAAATAGAATGTTTTTATTTTAAAGTCTAATGCAGATTCAGAAATGTGAATTGGTCTTAATCCACACGTACCCAGTTGGTGAAGACAGCCTTGTTTCAGATCGTCCTAAAAAGGAGGTAAGGAGTTGAAAATGAGGAAATTTATCCAAGAATTAGCAATCATGTCAGACTTGAAGTAGACACTGCATGTTAAGTATTCAGCAATAACATTTTGTGCTCTGGTCTCTGGTAAGGTGTAGGAAAAAGTACAGGCGATAAGTCTCAGAAAAGTTGACTGCATGCATATTGTCATCTCACGTATATGCTTTTTCTGGTTTGTAGTCTTGGTGCGTATGTGATACCCCTTTTTTTTAATTTCATTACTTTTTTGCAGTAATCATTCATGATTCAATTTTGTTTTTGTGAAGTAAGCCTCTTAATGATAAAGAATTATAGTCTTGGGGGTTGGTTTTTTTGAGAATGAAGTGCACATTTAGAAACCCAGTGAGAAACCATCAACTACTTGGTGTGTTGAATAGGTTAGTTGAGTAACTTTCCTGCCATTCAAGCATTAGCTGCTAGCTAGGACAAGCCCTGTTTTCCCAAATCTGTCAGTGAGTGGTGTAGATATTGTTCAGCGCTGCATTGTTCCATGTTATCAATACTAACATGTTAGTGGTTTTAGCCTTTTGATTGAATGTTTTTTTCATGAAACCAAAATTAGTTTTTTAGTTTAAATGTTCCAGTGTTAGCAAACAGAATGCCCTTTTAATGAAAAGCGTTGGAAAGCGTATCTGCTTCCGAGTGAAAGGGCAACATTGTAGGAATGTAAAATATGCTTGAAGTTCATCAAATACTTGCAGAACCCTACAGGTACTTTTAAAGATTATTTTATGAAAAGATGAAAGGATGCATATAAGAAATCATTCTATATATTAACATCTCAGTTGTTCAGTAACAAAAGCATGTGTATATAATCTATGGACTTGTATGCTTAGTGGTGATTTGAAACCAAGTACTTCCAAAATATTTTGTAATATATTCTTGCTCTTCATCAGTCTGCTCTGCTCAGTATTTTAACATGCTGCTTGTAAGAAAGAGAAGACACAAAAAAGTCTTAAGCTTAACATGAAAGGCTCTAGTCCTGCATGTTATTTGTAACTGCTACCTTCCTGAGATTCTTTTCTAAAAAACTCTTTAGTTGTGGTAAAGAAAAACCCCAGTGTAATCAGAAGAGAATAAACGGGCTGCTACTTTCCTACGTAAGACAGTCATCTTTATCATTGTATTGGTTTGTCCTTATTGGTTAGGGAAAAATCAAATGTATCTTATGGCTTATATTTTTTCCCCATTTGTGTGTATATATAGATGTGTATATGTATATGATGCACTTAAAGGTAGGCATATAAAAATTAGTTTGTTCCTGTTACTCAGCAGGTAAAAGAGCAGGAAAACTAGGCCTAGTGGTGCTATTAAGAGGATTTCTTCTCCATGTTGCAATACTGATTCTTCCTATTAACAATTAACAAAGCGGGTTTTTAGCACACTTCCAATTTTTTTTTTTTTTTTTTTTTTTTTGACAATTGGTAGCAACTGGAACCCTTGACACAACCAGCAAAATTCTGAGTGAGAATTAATTTTTGCTTCTTCCTTCTTAATTTCCCGTGGAGCGGGTTTTTTTGAGTAATAATTTTTGCCCCTAGTCAAATTCAGTAGTACAAATTATGCTTATTTTAGAGTTTTAAATGAATAATACTGTTATGTGATAATAGAACTTAATTCATTAATAACTTCTACTCTCTATTTATTGTAGCTTTCACCTGTTTTAACCAGTGAAGTGCACAGTGTCCGTGCTGGTCGTCATCTGGCTACAAAGCTGAATGTTTTAGTACAACAACACTTTGATTTGGCTTCAACCACAATAACTAACATTCCCATGAAGGTAATACTGTGTCTATAGCTTTGTGTTATCCGGCTACATCACTTCTAAATTTGTTTGAAAATTCTTAATGTTTATTTTAATTGAATTTTTATATTGTTTTTCTCTCCATATCATATTTCTGTTTTTTTTTGTTTTGTTTTGTTTTGTTTTTTATTAGCCCACATTCAATGTCTGTGACCAGGTTAGTAAAAATAAAGGGGAAAAAAAATTAAAGAAGGATCACAGAACAATATGTTGTATTGCCGAATCTCAATTTTTGATGTAGCAATACAAGTGTTATTTCAGTTCTGCTTGTATTACTTCATATAAATACAATCTTATTTACCTCAGATTACTTTGTCTGTGATTCTTTTGTCTTCTTCTAGTTGTGTTTAGATACTCTTGACCCTTGTGCATTATAGTGGCTTAGTGAGTCTTTTTCCTCTGTTTCATTATCATGCCCACCCAACATAAAGGTGTTTGTAACTAATACCTGACTTTTGACTAAAGGCTTTCCAGTAGGTTTTCCAGCTTGAAGATCCATAAACCAGAAACGGGATAGCGGATACATTTAGTTAAAGAAGAAATCAAACGTCTTCTGTTCAGAGTTGCTTATGTCCCCGTTTTTAAATTTTTTATCACTACTGGGAGGGCAATCAGTGCAACTAAGAATTTCAACTATTTATGAGTTTATAGTAATTTTCTGATTGGGCAGGAAGGGACAATTGAAACAGAAGTGTGCGTATTCAGGCAAAAAGGGCAGGGGCGATCAACTTTCCTGATTTAATAAAATTCTTCAATTCAAATGCTGTCAATCATTATTTGCATCTTTGAAAACTAGAAATACTGTGTGCATTTTATAAATTAAAACATTAAATGAAAAAAAAATTTTCACAGCTTTTAGTAAAACTTTGACATGGGTCATGGCATAAATGTGACTTAAGTTTGCAAATACCTTGTCTGTAACTTTCTGACCTGTGTGCTACTACCTCTCCCTTCTGCCTTTGTCCTTATAGTAGTAGACTATGTTGGGTTCTCTGTGATTTTTCCTTTATTTATTTTTTTAAACTTGGCATAAATTACCTAAGTTACTGTTCTGTTTTTGCTAGTCCTCTGCAGCTGTTTAAAGATGCAGTGTCCTCTTTACAAACATCCATTTTTCAGCTGCAGTTACACTTGTTGTAGGTATCTGAAGTGCAAGGAAATGGTAGTTGGAAGTGTGTTTTTTGGTTTGGATTCTTGATTTTTAGGTATGAAAAGTAATTACCAATCTATTCTGCAGTGACTATTTTGGCTGCTCAGAAAGTTGTAACTGCTGGTGGTATTCAATATATTGTAGGCTTCCTTAACTTCACTGATTTCAGTGAAAGTAGTTAAGCCTGTTTTTACCTGTATTTTACACTATGAACCTTGTCAAGGCATTTCTATAAAGAGGAAACCAGGGTTTCAAAAAGGAAAAAAGAGGAAATGCAGATGGCTGCATCTTTGAACAGGTCAGAGAGCAGACAGTTTCCTCAACATTGCAATCCCGTTGTTGTCTTGAGGCACTTTGGAGACTTTTTGTTTTCTTCTCGAGTGAAAGGTAAATGTAGAATCATTCATTTATGAAAACAGAGACCTATAGCTAAAATAGTTATATTTATTCTTTCTACCTTTCTTTTTTTAAAGGAAGAACAACATGCTAACACATCAGCCAACTATGATGTGGAGCTTCTTCATCACAAAGAAGCGCATGTTGACTTTTTAAAGAGTGGTAAGTCTTCTAAAAGTGGCTTTTGATCAGCCTGCTTTCACAAAGAAAGATTGCGAGCTTCAAATTGATGTAAATTCTAGGCACGATTAGGGTATTTTCAGTTATTCCGTACAACTCAAGAACTTAATTTGTAATGCTGGCATTGGAGTTTTACTCATTACTCACTTTAATATAGTAATAAAGCTATACGAATGAAAAAAATGGTCAAATTCATCAGACAACTTTTCACATATATTCAGCTTATATGTGTGATTTGAAGGGCATGTCAACTTTTTGAGGTATAAAAAGATGAGCGACTGGATGTGCTGTGATTTTGCAAAACAAAGTACCTCTTATGGGTATTTGTGGAAAATTATTCCTTGCACAATTAAACTTTTAATCTGTCAGGTAATAATAGTTGACATCACTTACATCCCTTAGGCCTGTTTATGACAGTAATTGCTTTGGAACAGACAACAATTATTTGCCTTTTGAGCTTTCTTATTGTATTTGAAATACCTATTATCCTTTCTGTAAATCTAGAATTATTACCTAGTATTTTTCTGAGGTGAATTTTTAATAACTCAGTTGAGGTTAGAAAAACACAACAGTAAGCCTTATGCACAACTATTTTGTTACAAAACAGTGCTTGATATAAAATTTTGTTAATAAACCAGGCTAAAAATTCTGTATTAGTAGAATTAAAAGTGAAGTGGTGGTGAAAAAGCCCTCAGCCTGTGCCTCTGTGTTATGGAATACTTTGACTATATGCGTTTTCAGTGTGAGGTCTCATTTGAAGCTTTTAAAGGCTTGTATGTACTCTGTTTTAACTTACTGCAATGATTGTAACTTCTGTTACGTGATTCAGTGCCATTAGAAGCTCTGTCTGTTTTACTATGCAGGTAGAATACATGTAGGCTGTAGATAGTTTTCATTTCCTGAAACTACTTTATATTGTTTTAAAGCATATTAGAAAGTTGATCATGGTTTAATTTCTAAGAAGTGAAGAATTTAACGAATGAGTTATATCAGTTATTTAGCCAAGAGTGGATGTTTATTTTCTGAAGTTTGAAATCACATGTTCCGTAAGTAGTCATTTTAGGGAGTTTGTGCAGGGGCACCTCCCACTAAACCATGCCACCCAAGGCTCTGTCCAACCCGACCTTGAGCACCACCAGCGATGGAGCATTCACAACTTCCCTGGGCAACACATTCCAGTGCCTCACCACCCTTACAGTAAAGAACTTCTTCCTTATATCCAATCTAAATTTCCCCTGTTTAAGTTTGGACCTGTTACCCCTTGTCCTATCACTGCAGTCCCTAATGGATAGTCCATCCCCAGCATCCCTATAGGCCCCCTTCACATACTGGAAGGCTGCTAGGAGGTCTCCACGCAGCTTTCTCTTGTCCAGGCTGAACAGCCCCAACTTTCTCATCCTATCTTCATATGGGAGGTGCTGCAGTCCCCTGATCATCCTCGTGGCCCTCCTTTGGACTTGTTCCAACTGTTCCATGTCTTTTTTATGTTGAGGACCCCAGAACTGCACACAATACTCCAAGTGAGGTCTCACGAGAGCAGAGTAGAGGGGCAGGATCACCTCCCTCGACCTGCTGGTCACGCTCCTTTTGATGGAGCCCAGGATACGGTTGGCTTTCTGGGCTGCAAGCACACACTGAAGCTGGCTCATGTTCATTTTCTCATCCAAGTCCTTCTCCACAGGGCTGCTCTGAATCTGTTCTCTGCCCAACCTATAGCTGTGCCTGGGATTGCCCTGACCCAGGTGTAGGACCTTGCACTTGTCATGGTTGAAATTTCATCAGGTTGGCATCAGCCCACCTCACAAGTGTGTCAAGGTCCCTCTGGATGGCATTCCTTCCTTCCAACATATCAACCGAACCACACAGCTTGGTGTCATTGGCAAACCTGCTGAGGGCGCACTCAATCCCACTGTCCATGTCACTGACAAGGATGTTGAACAAGACCAGTCCCAACACCGAACCCTGAGGTACACCACCCCTTACTGGTCTCCAGCTGGACATTGAGCCATTGGGCACAATTCTTTGCTGCGGCCATCCAGCCAGTTCCTTATCCACCGAGTGGTCCACCTATCAAATTGATGTCTCTCCAACTTAGAGACAAGGATGTCATGTGGGACAGTGTCGAACGCTTTGCACAAGTCCAGGTAGATGACCTCAACTGCTCTCCCCCTGTCCATCAGTTCTGTAACTCCATCATAGAAGGCTGCCATATTGATGAGGCAGGATTTCCCCTTAGTGAAGCCATGCTGGCTGTCACCAACCACCTTGTTGTTTTTCATGTACCTCAGCATGCCTTCCAGGAGAATCCGCTCCAAGATTTTGCCAGGCACAGAGGTGAGACTGACTGGTCTGTAATTCCCTGGGTCATTCATCTTCCCCTTCTTGAAAAAGGGGGTTATAGTTCCCTTTTTCCAGTCATCAGGAACTTCACCTGACTGCCATGATTTTTCAAATATGTTTAACAGTAGCTTAGCAACTTCATTTGCCAGCTCCTTCAGGACCCGTGGATGGATTTCATCAGATCCCATGGACTTGTATGCGTTCAGGTTCCTAAGATGGTCTCGAACCAGATCCTCTCCTACAGTGGGCCCAGGGTCTTCATTCTCACAGTCCCTGCGTCTGCCTTCCAAGACTTGGGTGGTATGGTCAGAGCGTTTGCCAGTGAAGACTGAGGCAAAGAAGTCGTTAAGAACCTCAGCCTTCTCCAAATCCAGGGTAGCCAGTTCTCCCGATAGCTTCTGGAGAGGGCCCACGTTGTCCCTAGTCTGTCTTTTATTTGCAGTGTACCTATAGAATCCCTTCCTGTTATCTTTCACATCCCTAGCCAAGTTTAATTCTAAGTGGGCCTCAGCTTTCCTAACCTGGTCCCTAGCTTCCCGGACAACATCCCTGTATTCTTCCCAGACCTCCTGTCCTTGCTTCCTCCTTTTATAAGCTTCTTTTTTCCTTCAAATTTTCCTCAGCAGCTCCTTATCCATCCAAGGAGGTCTCCTGGCCCTCCTGCAGCACTTCCTTCTAGTAGGGATGTATCGCTCCTGAGCTTGCAGCAGGTGATCCTTGAATATCAACCAAGAGTCTTGGGGCCCCCCTGCCCTCTAGGGCTATATCCCATGGAACCTTACTGAGCAGGTTCCTGAAGAGGCCAAAGTCTGCTCTCGTGAAGTCCAGGGCAGTGAGCTTGCTGCACGCTCTTCTCACTGTCCTGAGGTTCTTGAATTCAACCATCTCATGATCGCTGCAACCAAGGCTGCCCTGGAGCGTCACGTTTCCAACCAGCCCTTCCCTGTTGGTGAGGACGAGGTCAAGCATGGCACCTCTCCTTGTCGGCTCCTCTATTACTTGCAGAATGAAGTTGTCTTCCACACAATCGAGGAACCTCCTGGATTGCTTGTGCCAGGCTGTACTATCCCTTCAACAGATACCAGGGTAAAACATCTGTTGCCAGTAGAGCATGTTGAGAGATGTTCAGATTGGCTCTGATATAAGCAAAGATACTGAATGATGAGACTAAATACTTCTTCCCCCAAAAAGCCCATCTTGTCAAATGTGCCTTTAGATCAGTTTCAGTTTTGACATGGGGATATAATTTGTAATAAAGAAATTATAAGCTCTAACATTTGTTAAATGTTCTGATTTCTCTGTGGAAAAATAAAGAAGATATTGTCTTGAAGTCCTAGGCCAAGAAAGAAACTGTTACAAATAAAACATATCTATAATTTTCTGAATGCTGAATCAAACCTGTGGAACACACTCTGGAGCTTCAGTATTTTATTTGCCAAGTTGGTTTTTAAAATACGTGCAATGGCTGCTGATTTCGGAGGTTATTTTTTTAACTGCCACTGCAAATAATTTTTTTGCTTAAGTTGGGTATCTGACTTAAAAATTAGATTACATTTTGTATATGCTCATGTTACAAATATTTTGTACCATAAAGTTTAGAGGTTTTGTTGCAATATTAAAAATATGGTTGATCACACACTTTTTCTGACTTTATATTGCAGGTGATAATCATGTAGGTGGCAATAGCAGAGAAGGCGCATTTAAAGAAACTGTAACATTAAAATGGTGTACTCCTCGGACGAATAGTGTGGGTAGGTAATATGATATCTTACAAAACTGCTATTCTAACTTGTGTTGAACACTCTTTTCTCTGTACATGGATAAGAAACTGAACAAGGAGGTAATTTGCTTCTTGTTAATGCTGGTTTTACCTTTTGCTCTATAAACCTTGCTGCTGACTGCACCCTGATTTACTAATGGTCATAGAATGCTGTCCTGATCTTGGCTAATTAGTGGTTTGGGTAAGAGGTGGGAGGGGTTTTGCTTTGTGGCTTTTATCAATCTCCTCTTAAGTACCATGAAGTTGGTCCTTGACTACAATGTTGGGTAATTGTTTGCCTTTCCCACGGGGCCAAGTGTAACTTGTCAGTTCCACAGTGGTGGTTTTTTAACATAGCATCTTTGAGGCATTGAATCTTTTTTTGTTTTAATTCTGGGGGGAGAAAGGAGAGATGTAATCAAAGTACGATCTTTAATCTTGAGTGCTAAGTAAAAAGTTTTATAAAGAAATTAAATGTATGCAATGATGCTATCAGTAGACTAGTCCCTCTAGATTGACTTTCAGATTGAAGTAAGGGAGAGATCTCTCTCCTAATCTAAGTAAAGGAGAGAAAGACACTGAAGATTTGGGATAACATCAGAACCACATGGCCATTCAGCTCGTGTACCCTGTATACTATCAGTTGACTCTTTGAGCCAGCAGGTCAAAAATATAGATAAGAAGCAAGAGGTGGCTGACTCTACAGTGAAAAAATTCAGGAGTTAACGAACTGGAGGTCCTGCTGGAAATGGAACTTGGGAAGTATTTTAGGTGCTTGGTGTTGAGGGTACTGGAACGATTGCAAGAACATTGTAAAAGGAGCAGACTTTTAGTTAGAGACAGCTAGACTTCTTGGTTCTGCTGATTGTGGAATAGCCTCCTCTCCCTTGCATTTGCAGGGTGTGTTTTCTGTATGTGAAACTAAACTAACTTTTCTACTATTTATTTTTCAGAATTGCACTATTGCACTGGAGCGTACAGAATTTCACCAGTAGATGTAAATAGCAGACCCTCTTCATGTCTTACTAACTTTCTTCTTAATGGTAAATTTGTGTCTTTGGCTAATTATTTAATTTTTTAATTCTTAATATTGTGAATAGAGCACTTAACACATTTTAGTTTGTGTTGCAGTCGATGTCTGTATACTGTAAAAATATCAAGTTTAACATCTTGTATAAATAAGAGAGGTGCTAAATGTACGCAAAGGCAAATGGAATGTGTTTTGAAACTCAAAGATGGTGGGGAGAGATGTAAAGAAGTATTGAAATGTGGTAGCTCTTTCTGAATCCAAATGTAGAATACTTCTCGCTTCATGCTATTTAGTAGCAAACAGTGCTTTCAGTAGTTGATAGTGCACTTGATCGCAATGCTTATTCTGACTATTGCAAAATGTTAGCAACTTAGGTCTGTGCCTGTTTTTTAGCATTTGCTGGGCAGCCTCAGAAAGCTCTTAACTGGGTTATGACCAACTAAGTATGTTGATCAACTGAAGCAGACACACCCATTATGTGTACTAGGATTGATCAAAAAGTAGGTTAGATTTGTATATCTTTTGCTTATCTGCAAGATCCTGTCCATTGCTATGAACAATCTTGCTGTAAGAGGTTGTTGTTTAAATCCTGTTAAAAAGGTAAGCCAGAGCTTACCTTGTTTGTTCCAAACAAGTAATATGTAGTCTATGCTAATGTGCGGATTTCTTACACTTTGCAAACACAACTGCATTACAGACATCCGTTTAGTAGGATGTTTTCTTCAGTCAGGTAATTTGAATGTCTAAGTAAGTATTCAGTGGTCTTATTAAATGTATGTATTTTTCTGTAAAGATTCTGTACTGAAAAAGCACTTTGATTAATAAAAATATTTAGAACAAAATTAATAGCATATTGTGGATAACCTCTCTCTTCTGGTCTATTTTTGCTTCCTCATAATAACTTGTTTGGCAAATGCACCTTTTTATGCTTTTACTGGAAATAAGACAAAGGCAGTTTTATCTCTGGAAAATTGTATCCATTTAAGCATTAACAAATAGTATCAATTGATACCTTTGTACTCAAGTAGGGTTTTATGTTACTTTTTACAAGTTGTTTTTAATGAGACCATTTCTGCTATAGGGATGAGTAAGTTTAGTGTACAACATAATCTGTACTAATTACAAATAGCAGACTGCCCTTACACAATACCATTTTAATGTTTTACAAATATGTATCGTTCCTGTGAATGATGTCCTACAGAGAGAAGTGACTGGTCCAGGAGAGAGGCTTTTTGAGCTTTCTGTGTAAAATTTAAGAACATGTGGCACTTCTGTGTAAAGACATGGAGTAAATACTCCAAGGAGATAGCTGTTTCTCATTCAGCTAGGTGAAAATTCAACTTTAATAGATTCATAGTCTTGCTGGATAGGTACAAACCTGTATGGTGTATATTTAGTTGTTAATCTAAAATTGCAGCACAGAAATTAATGAAACTGATCTCATTTCCAACAGGTCGTTCTGTTTTGTTAGAACAACCGCGGAAATCTGGCTCTAAAGTAATTAGTCACATGCTCAGCAGCCACGGAGGAGAAATTTTTCTGCATGTGTTAAGCAGCTCGCGATCAATTCTAGAAGATCCTCCATCAATTAGCGAAGGGTGTGGTGGGAGAGTCACTGACTACCGGATTACAGTAAGATTTTCTTTGTTCTCTTTTCTTAAATTGGTGCTCATCTCAGTTGACAAGAGATTTAGTGCAATAGATGTGTAAAGGCAATGTTGGTACATTTTCGGGAAAGCTGGAGTGGATTGCATGATCAAACTATTTTTGTTTGTACTACTGATAGACATTTAATATGAAGTAGTACATCTGCTTATTGTTTTGCCTGCCTCATAGAATCCTTTCCATGTCAAGGAAGTACTTGCTTCCTTATGCACTATGAGTATTTAGAGTTTGTTCTAATTGTAGAGTAACATTTTTCTTGGCAAGTGTTTCCTGTGGGCTGGATACACATGTGACTGTATCCTGCTTATTGTCAGAATGGTTTGTACAATAAATAGAAGAGGTGTTCTCAGCTTTGAACCCTGGATATGGAGCAAACAATCAGCTGGCATTCTTTTTTTTTTTTCCCCTTTATTTTTTTTCAACAAATCTTTCATATCTGTTGTAAACAAACAAGCAGAAGTGGCTTCCAGAAAAACGTAAAACTCTTTACCATACCTGAAATACCTTGCAGATCCAGAAGGCCTCCTCATCAAAAACCTTGCATCAATTTTTAACCCATATTTTTAAAGAACTGTTTTTATGTTCACCCTGAATAATGTACATCTGAAAGCTACAAGCAGGGCTCTGTTTGCTAGAGACAAATTTAGCGGTGGGGATGGTACATGGTTCGTGATAAGACTATGCTGTTTTGCCCATTCAGTGAAAGTTACTTTGTTAGAGAAATGCCTAATTATATCTTGTTTGGTTATTAGGATTTTGGTGAATTTATGAGGGAAAACCGATTAACTCCTTTTCTAGAGCCCAGATATAAGATCGATGGAAGTCTTGAAATTCCATTGGAACGTGCAAAAGATCAGTTAGAGAAACATACACGTTACTGGCCTATGATTATTTCTCAGACTACCATCTTCAACATGCAAGCTGTAAGTTACCTGTGGTTTGTAACCTTTTATTCTCTTCTAGATAAAGTTTTGCCTTGCCACTTGATGAAATATTAACTGTGTTTTATAAGTCACTTGCCACAAATCAGTTTATTTTCAGCTTTATTTTCACTTGAGTACTCTGTAGTTTGTGTCAATAGATTCTATTCAATAGGCAGCAACATCTAAATAGGGTAGAATATTGAACCTGACAGCTACAGTGCTGCTGGGTAAAGAAAGGATACATCTGCTTATACCTGCTCAGAGTTACTACGAAATTAAGGATAAGAGGGAGGTGTTTTTGTTGCATGATGTTCCATGGTTCCATTGCCTTTGTCACAGGAGAGAAACAGGAAGAAAAAAATCATAGATTTTTCTTGTGTTGACTTATGCTTTGTCTTACAGGTAGTGCCATTAGCCAGTGTGATTGTAAAAGAAGCAATGACTGATGAGGATGTTCTGAATTGTCAAAAAACAATATACAATTTGGTAGACATGGAGAGGAAAAATGATCCACTGCCTATTTCAACAGTTGGTACCAGAGGAAAGGGTCCAAAAAGGTTACATGCATATCTCTTTTTGTTGATGTTGAACTTTTTTCAGAAATATTCTGTTGATACCGTTTTTGTACCAAATTTAAAATATAAGAAGTTTGGCTAAAGATAAAATGCAGCAAACTGAATGCTGTACATCTGCAAAACAAACACCTACATCTTTTAGGGGCTATCACAGTACTGATATTGCTGTATGTTAGGGGAAAACATATGTAATTTTATTATCCAGGAGTTGTGAGTTTGTGACAATATGGAAGCAAAGGTAGTCATCAAGAAAGGGAAGAGGTTGATTCGAGCAAGGATGAAGAAAATGGAATAATTGCAGATTAATAAATGAACAATGCTTTAAAATTGAGTTACCGTAGGATAGTCAGATCCTTTTGAAGCTGTTGTTTAAAATATAGGCAACTCCTTTAAAACAAGCATAGATACCTCAGTCATTGTCTTGTGTGCACTCTATTTCTAAGAAATAGCTGAAAAAAAAAGAAAAGAGCTGTGGAAGATTTGCCCCCCTGACTGGAAGTTATTTACGGTAGCATGGCACAATTTTGTCTAAATTTCTTTTGGTCTAAAGAATTAAATACTAGCAAATGTCAGTACATGAGTATGTGTATGCTGACACTGCATAGATAGCAAACACCTGAGAGAATTCAGAAGTGCCTTTTGGCAGTGAGATCTTGTGGAAGTTAAGTATTTGATTTCAGTGGACTGAGTCTTTTTCAATTTAAACTTAACTCTGCATGTTAGCTGGGAAATGTTACATGCAGGTTGGTTTCAAGTTTCAAGGGTGGAGTAATTCCAGGTCGACAGACCTCCACTACAGGAGGACAGAGAATCTGTTTGGAGTTATTTTTTGGTTTTAGGGTTTTTTGGGGTTTCTTAAGGTATGTTTTTTAACCTTAATTTATTCAGTGGTTTAATGATCTGGGTAATTCTGCATGTAATACTTGGTGGGTTTTTTTTTTTCTGGCCTTGCTTAGAGATGAACAGTACCGGATTATGTGGAATGAATTGGAGACCCTTGTACGAGCACACATAAACAACTCTGATAAGCACCAGCGAGTCTTAGAATGTTTGATGGCTTGCAGAAGCAAACCCCCAGAGGAAGAGGAGCGCAAGAAGCGAGGTAGAAAGAGAGAAGACAAAGAAGACAAGTCAGAGAAGTTGGGCAAAGACTATGAATCAGATAAGCCATGGCAAGAATCAGAAAGGTAAATTTTCTAAAGTGAAATAAAACTGTAGCATAATCATTTTGTCCGGCCTTATTGCAAAGCAGAGAGCAATTGTGGTGAAACAGTTGTTGGCTTCAATTTGATGTATTCATGCTTTTAACCTTGGCTTACTACCAGTGAGTGTGGATCTCAAGGTTTTTTGCATCAGTCACCCCTATCAAACTTGGGAAATGGGCATCTTATTGCAGTGCCTGCTTATCAAGCTTTTCAAATTAACGTATTTTACAAGCAGTATGATTCTTGCACAAATTGTTGACCACTTAGCAGTGCTTTGCAGCTTGAGGAGTTTCTGCTGTTTGATTCTTATTATAGCCACACCACCTATTAAACAGCTTTATAAAATATAAAGCGTGACTAAAAACTTGGGACAGGCAGTTATTTTTGTCTCGAAAGTTAGATTAGTGTTTAGGTAGATAAACCAGATTGATTTGGCTCACTCTATGTTATTGTCACCATGCTGATGTTTCATGCCTTTTTGTGTATGATCAAATATGTTCCTACAATTGCTTTTCTTTTCATATCTGAAATAAAAATGGAGACTGAGATAAAAGGAATAGAATAGGTCTGAATTCACATAGAAAAGATAAAGGAGATCGTGTGGTATTTTTGTATATTTATTGCTACTTTTTCATTCAAAATTCTGGATGATTTTACGATATAAATACTGCTAACTAACTTAAGTGAAATTATATTTTAAGATCTTTCCCTTTACTTAAGGCTTTATCCAGACGATTATTTGGCTGGTCTTCCCTATTCCTTTTCACTCATTCTAAGGGGTCGGAAGAAATTTTCTTATGATATGGGTTGCTTATAACTTTGAGGAGTACAGAATGGTATCAGGAGTGAACTGAACTAGCATATTTTTCTTCACTGTTTCCCTTCCTTCTCAAAAGGTTAAAAGGTCTCTTGGATCGTGAAAAAGAAGAACTGGCAGAAGCTGAAGTTATCAAAGATTCACCTGATTCTCCTGAGCCACCCAACAAAAAGCCTCTTATTACAATGAATGAAATGCCCACAGTTGAAAAGGCAAAAGGTAAACCAGAAGAATTGCAGCATCTTATTCTTTAAAGATAGTACTTGTTGTATGAATCTGTACTTTGTAAAGTAATGAGTTGAATCTTACTGTAGTTAAAGCCAAGTCACTGAGGGTAACTTTTAATTAAATACTCAGTGTTGAGGAATACTTGATAAATATGTTAACTCTTAGAAAAAGAGGTACCCAGATACTGTGTGGGTATTACTGATAAGTTCTTGGGTTGATGGGAGGCGGTTGGATGAATTTCTGGTAGTGCTTTTTTAGCTCCTCTATGTCAGAAATCCTGTTTAAGGACAGGTATTAGAAATCATTGCATCCTGCTGACTAATAAAAACATGCCTAAGCAGGATAGTTGTCAGAATGGGCAGTTCTCACTGACATTGCTTCCTTGGTGTGAGCTGTTATCTGTTGCAATGGCTGAGCTGATGTTCAGATTCTACATTCAAAGCAAAGTAAATCTCATATGAAGCAACTACTGGGCTATTATCACTGCATATTTTTTATTTAGCCTCTATCAATAGGTTGTTTAATATTAGTGGTTTTAATATGTTATACTACCATGGTCTTTAATTTCTTATCTCTCTCTAAAATGATGTGTCAGATATCAGAAATTAAAACACTTAGACTCTTTTTACTTGCAATTTTAGGGCCAATGTCCTTGCTGTCTTTATGGAGTAACAGGATTAATACTGCCAACTCTAGGAAACACCAGGAATTTATTGGTCGTTTGAACTCTGTCAACAATAAAGCTGAGCTATATCAACATCTGAAAGAAGAAAATGGGTTTGTATCAGTAAATGCATCAGTACAAATATCTTGGCAGTAGTTGGTGTGCAATATGGGGGAATAATACTTCAGTTACAGCACTAAAAAGACTCCTTACTCTCCTGAGGTTTAAAATGTATACATTTCTTCATCTCTCAGTACTGACGCACTACAGTGCTGTTTGCTTTTCAGTTTGCATTTGCTGAGCAAGGCTGAATGCTGATAAATGGTCTTCCCTGGGCCTTATTGATTGCCCTTGCAGCAAAACCCTTAAACTTCAGGGGTTAAACAGTAGCTAAATTGAGATGTCTGGTGCCAGTCTGTTGCTTGTTTTAGCTTCAAAAGGAATGGGTAGTATAAAAATATTCTTAATAATAGAGTGGTTAAATCTTATGCTTTACTGGAGTTGACAGTGGTCCATGCTCTACTAAAAAATACTGAAAAACCAAGCCTATCTCCTCTTGGGTAAATAAGATGGTGGTAGTCAAGGATCCATGTAAGAAGGCTGGTAAAAATTAAGGCTTTGAAACAAAACTTGCTGATGTTCAGATTTTCAAAATAGTTTTTCTGTAGTGTCATGAACATGGGCTTTTGTCTTTTTGGTTGATAATGAGTAGCTTTTTTGCAGTTGTTGCTGGAAAGTTTCTTTGCAGAAACTTTTCCTGTACGTACTGGTTCCTTAAAGAAGCGTTAAAAAGAGATAAGACTGTGTATGTTGGGGGCAGGGAGAGACAGGATGGTTAGTGAAGTAAAAGATAATTATTAAAAATACCAAAGTCTAGTTTTTTTCCTTCATCTATTGTGTTTCTAATAAGAAGCCTTACCAATTGTTATCTTGTGTTTCAGAATGGAAACTACAGAAAATGGAAAAACAGGCCGGCAGTGATGATCAGTTTTGTTTCTTTGAACAAGACTTGGCTGAATTGCAAATATATTTAATGCTGGAATAGATATTGGTACTGTTTCAGTACGATTGTATAGCTGTGGTTTGGTTTTTACATTTTTCTATTCTTATTTTTTGCTATGAAATATGAAATTGGCATATCACATTAAATGAATAGTGTGCTAACAGGGGCTGTCCTGAAGTATTTTACAGTCATGTTTTTAAGCTGAAGAAAACCTGTGCTGTCATGGACTTAATCAAATAATCAAAAATGTTAGTCAGTTATGGTCCTTTCCCCTAAGTATTGTTTCATATTTCAAAATCGGTGATGACTGTTAAAAAAACCCCATATTGTTAATTTTGGTTCATGAATACTTTTATTTATATGAAACTTCCTCAGGAGTCCAGAATGATGGAAAAGACTGCACACTGAGTACCTAGTCACTGAGCTGAGAGAATGCTGGTCTTGGTTTTCAACTGAGGGGTGGGAGGGAGAATGGGTGGTTTTACTGATTAAAAACTGTTGTTTTAAGGGATTTTTAAAATTGACTAGAAATGATCGTTAGAAAGCAGAACCTTTCGGGTGGTTGTGCTGGAGTTGAGTCTTTGTAAACAAAAGTAAAATAAAATTTTTGCTAATCATTAAATTATTTTTGATGAAGTGTGCCCTCTAAGACACCTGTGGTTTTAGCTCTAAGCTTTTTGAATGTCATTGGAATACCTTCTGTGAAACGAGAAAGTAGATGATCTGCCTTTAGTTTCTTTGAGTAGAGCCTTTTGTTTTAATGGAGTAGAGTTCTTGAACGGGAAAGCTCTCACCTAGTGTCTGTGATCTAATACCTTGCAAGGTTTTGGATCGGTTTCCAAATGAGTCAACTTGAGTGGGCTAAGGGAAAGATGAATAGCTAAGCTTTCTGAGTATATCTAGCTTTTATAAGCAACTGAAGGTCTCACAGATTTGGGATGTTACCATTTCAGTTGATTTAAGACACATCTTTGAGCTTTTTCTAAAACTAAGTGAATATATTCACATTTCTTCACCTCAAATGTTAAAATAGTTTGTCTAGATCTGAACACAAATAACATTCAAATGGTCTTTGCTTACATGGATAGCTGAGTCCTTTCTTCAGCTGGGTATAGTTTCAAGGTGATTATTTAGCCACTGTGATGCAGATGTTCTAAATGATTTTAGAACCATTTTACACCATAATTAAAGAGTACTTGTGTGATATTTTTTTATCATTCTGAAACTTATGTAGCATTTGCAGAAGCAATGTGTAATTTTTGGAGATTCTGAAGTCAGAAGACTTTCATTTTCACTACTTAATTGACAATAGGATGTCCTGTATCACCACATTTCTTGATATCTCAAATATTCTGATGGAGAAAACTGACACAGATTTACTTTTTATTGTAAGTTGTTTTTTTTTTAAAATAAGGGTATATTACACATCAGCCTCTTACTTACGTAAGGACTGTTAAATTCTGGAGTATACGGAGCATGTAAATGTCACCTTTCTACAATTTGTTGCTGGTCTAGAGAAGTATAACTGAAAACTTTATCCTGTGCCTGGGGGAATCGTGTGTTGCATCTCTTGATGTGCCATTAATTTGCAGCTGCAGTCCTTAAATATGCACAGTAATTAAATACTTTATTAGAGGAAAAGAAAAATTCTGCACCTGCTGTTAAAATCCCTATTTGCTTTCATGTTTACTGACTACATTTTCCACTTTGGAATATCTGCCAGGTAAGACTGTTAAGTGATTAAATGAACAGGCCCAAGGTAGTTGTCTGCAGACCTGTATTCTAAATACTTGAAGATTTGTACTGAAGCATGAGATACTACAAGAGCTGATGTTTCCTGTAGTAATTCGTTAGATTTATATTTTACCAGTCTAATGTCTAAACCGTTGACGACATTGAATTACTGCTGCTTTGTTGACTTTTACATTAAAATTCAGAGCTGGTTTATAGCTGCATGGCTTCTGGAAAGCATTGAAGTAATTGTCTAGAGGAATTTGGTTTTATCTTGACTGACTGCCGTGCCCAAGATGGCAGTTGAGGGTTCTTGTGCCTTTGAATTTCAATGGAGACATGTTTTGTGACGATCCTGACAGTTCGGCCTCTTCTCTGTAAGATGTGTATTTATGAATCAGGGGGTCCTAATGGAGTTAGTTTTACTTAGTACTGGCTGTGACCAGATTCCCACCAGCATCACCTTGGTATAGTTTTTCTTGTTCATGTATAGTTTCCTTTATCTGCTTTACTTGGCATTTTGTCTTAGCACATAGTTTCAGAGTTCTGATTTTGCTACTGCCCCTTCATCACGCATAGGCTAAGTGTGTTCTATTTTAAATTGAAAAATAAAGTCACTATCTGCTATGACTTTTTTCTGAGTAATAAGGGTAGTACATTCTAGTACAAATTGTCTTTTTGTAGATTTGCTCTTAGTGTCATTTAAATGATCTCTTAAGTCTGTGGATATTGCCTTGGTTATTCTGGGTAGTCATACCTTCTTGATAACAGGGAGGGAGTTGATATTTTGGTGGCTGTAAAGATGGTAAGATGTGAGGCAGTCTTATTGACCTAGGATACTGCTGTTGAGAGGTAGGTGGTACTGAATGTGGTATCCATGACTGCAGTGAAGGTGAAGCCCTGTACTTATGTACAGGTGCTTTGCGAGGTTTCAGGACATCCAGTTCCATATCGGCATGGCTTAGCTGGGAGTTCCTTTGAAACGTCATAGACTGTGGTCTAGGAATCTTCCTGTGATACTTGGAAAACCAATAAACCAATATTATGAGAACCCCAACAGTGGCACAAAGACTGCTTAGTAAGGCAAATGGGGTCTTCCTAATTGTGGTGTTATTCTTGTCTTGAATAGCACTGGTGAAAGACCCGTCAAATGGCTTTGTGGTGGGAAAGCAGATTTCACTATATGAAACATTGAAAATTACATCAATTTTGTATTCTGGTAACATTACTTGGACGAAGTGTGGGCTAACACACCCATCTGGTACTCTTAATTTCTCTAATGCTTCCTGGATTTTATCTTGTGCACACCAGCTGGAAGATGTGTTGGCACGTGTACGCAGTAGCCTGTTATACCACGAGATTACTGTGGACCCAGGTTTGAGAGTGGTCACCATGATGTCTTTGGGACTGCTGGAGTTCAAATAGAGGGAGAGCTTCTCTAGAAACAAACTAATCCTTTTCCTTTCTCTAAGGAAAGAGTAGTAGCTGTTTTTTGTTCTGACAGTGTAAAGATGGCATGGTACATTAGTGGGCTTCAGAAGCTCAACAGTGAAGGATTCCCAGGCAGTCAGCCCTCCTGAATCTGTGGCAGACAGCACAAATTCCTGAGGTGAATACTGGAAGTCAATATCAAGAGGATAGCCATGCATGGTTTGCTGAGAGGTGTTAAATTGCAGCCAGCTTTCTGATCCCAATGGAGAGCCATCAGCTGGAATGATTTGTAGGGATAACTGAGTTGAGTTGCCATCTTCCTCATCGTAAAACGTGTTGGCAGGTATAGGAAAAAAGAAGAGGCATCCGATAGTTGCTGTTAAGAATTTAATAGAATGAACGACCTTCGGGGAAGAATTTGCTTGCCCTTTAGAGAGGAGGGAGAAAAGGAAAGAATTACAAAGAAAAAATAGCTGGCTGGTAATAATAGCAAAGAAATCTCATCAGCCTCATAGGATAATGAAGGGACCTCTAGAGGTCTCTTCTAGCCAACCTCCTGCTCAAAGCGGAGCTCTTGCCAAGACTAAAGGAGATCAAGCATGCCTTTGCTTCCCTGCGTGACTTGTTCCGTTGCCACATTACCCCCAAGTGGAAAAGTTTTCCTGATGTCTGAAGCTCCTGAGATGCAGTTTTGTGGCCATTGCCCCTTGTATCATCTGCCATTCCTAAGAGAAGTGTTACATTGCCCTCTAAACTTCTTTTTGGGCAACAGAGACTTTGTTTAAGGTCAACAGAACTCAACTTTTTTTCTTACATTACTTCCCTTTATGATGGACATTGTAAATCATTCTTTCCTACGAAGTGAGTAACTGAGCACTACCACGTACCTACAGCATCATCCTTTTGGAAAACAATTTGAAGTTTGTTTGGTTTTTTTGTTTTGTTTTTTTTAATATCTGACTACATTAAGATGGAAATGTGTTGGGATCTAGAGTTTCTATAACATCCTTAAATGGGGATCACATGTTAGTCCTTGGGTTATTACTAAATAATTAATACATGGGTTATTACTAAATCTAAAATCCAGCAAAACATTCTGTTTTGTTTAATCTGTATTTTTGCCGAATGGAATGCTAACATTAACAAATAATCAGAGGGTAATCTCAAAAGCAATTTAAAAGGTTCAAGGTTAGATTTTAGTCTTGAATGAAATTTAAAGCTAAACCATAGAAAACAAGATAATTTATCTTAAAATCTGCTTTCCATCATGTAGTAATTGCTAATGTCTTGTAAATCAGAAGCCAGCCATTTCAGCTGTTGTCGTTTCTTAGTTGTGTTCAGCTGGGTGGGTTACATCTACCTTTTCAAGGGCCCATCACCTCACACAGCCTCTGACCTGCAGGTGACAATGGCAGATGCCAAGAACTGGTGAGGGAAATACTGGACTTGCCTCACTTCTTACTGAAACTTACTTTTACTGAAACTTGACTGTAAAGTGTTGTCCTTGATCACATCTTAACAACTTCATTTGCCTAAGCATATCTAGATATATGTTTAGACAGTTGTAAATAACACTGTTCTTTCTAGTCTAACGTATTAGGTCTTGTACAGAGATTTCCCAAAAAGTAACATCTTGTTCTAGTAACTTTTACAAAGAAACAGCACAACGTGTCTCTCAGGTGATGCATTTATTTTATGGTGGCAGTTACGCTTTAAATACTGAAGAATAAGGGCAGTGTTACTATTATTGAAAAGCTCTTGCTTGATTTTTTTTTTTTTTTTTTTTGTGTATGTGCATTATGGAAAGCTTATGTAAACTTCCTGTATGATTGGGTAGTCTTCTAAAATCCAAGTTTGAATTACAGTTTGAAGCTGACTAGCTGAAGACTGCCTAATACTGTGATGCTTTACCTGACGAAGACTCTAGCACAGATATCTCATTAGCAGGGCTGTCATCAGGTATTACCTTGTTTTGCCTTTATTCCCAGCATTAGATTTGCAGGGTCCCCTGGGAGCATGCTTGCACAGGCTGAGATCCTGAGAGACTGCAGCAGCTCATGATTATTTCCGCATGAAGTGTCCTTTAGGGAAACTGACACAATTCCTGAAGAAACAACTCGCTGATGTCTTAGTGCTCCTTCATCAAATTTGGAAATGGAGCTCACATATGAGGTAATTATTAAAACGTGTTATTGTTTCGTCTTCTATTTACAACACTAATAATGGATTTTTTTTTTTTTTTTTTTTTTTTTTGAGGATTTCATGAGAATGGTTTTGATTTGTACCGTTGGGCTGTGTTTTACATGGAGAATAATTTTGGATTAATAATTAAATTCAAGTGTCTCAGCATCACCCATTTCTGTAGGTGACAGGCACCCTGAGACAGGATTATTCTGAGTGCTGCACATCTGCCTAACTTGAAGAGCTCCTG
This sequence comes from Ara ararauna, assembly GCA_028858755.1. Taxonomy (NCBI): domain Eukaryota; kingdom Metazoa; phylum Chordata; class Aves; order Psittaciformes; family Psittacidae; genus Ara; species Ara ararauna. The sequence continues at coordinate 107,669,579 of CM054376.1, read as the reverse complement.
TGAGTAAGCTGTAGGATGATAAAATATGGTGACAAATTTGATAGGCAATCTTCTCTTGGTGACTGTTAGGTGAAGTTTGGTGGCAGGCTCCTGGAGTAAAGGAGAATACCAAGATACAGGGAGTTCCTGCAGCCTGTGACAGAAATGGTCCTTTCTTCCAGCCATTTCTGGAACTCTTTTATTTGTGTTTTCTCCACTTTAGGGATCAATTTGCAAGATTGAATAATGCCTTGTTCTTATCCTCTCCTTATATATTACCTAATGTAAATAATAGGGATTAATTCAGAAGGATGTGAATCTTCAGGTCAAAATATTTTGAGGTCTGCATGGGTTCTAGTATAGGAATCTAGAAATATCTTGCGAGATGGATAAAGAGATTGTGACAGCTATGTTCAGAAGTAAGAGCATGGAAGTAAACTTCTTACCTGCGGTTATATTCTGAATTTCATGTGAAAAAGAAAATGAAGGAAGAATCCATGTACTTTCCATGGACTGTTGTAGTCTTTCAGATGTGGAAAGCAGCAAAGTGCTTGGATTCTGATACGATAGCAGTAGTGTTTGAACCATCCCTGTGAAAATGAGAAGATTGTTACAGTTTAAGCTGAAAGATCATTTAGATTTATGTAAAAGGGATCTTATGTATATAATTTGCTATAGGGTCAGGAATGTGGTTCAAAAGCTTTTATGGCATGTGTCTGAAAACTTTGCCAGCATGGGAAGGAAGCTAGAGTTCAACTTTCCCTTTAGGAAATGGGGAACTCTGTGCCAATGTGACTTCCTTAACTGGAGCAGGAAGGTATTTTTTTAACATCTCTATATGGCCTGTGTTTGCAAGAGTGTTAATTACAGTACTGTGTTAGGGCTGTATTGTCCATCTGTGGGCATTGACAGATGTTTGGTTGGACACCTGATTGCAAACCTAAGCATTTCAAATCAGTCTTGAGCTGTGGGTATAGACTTAACACAGGTCTAGTAAAGTTTTACAAAGTTGGTGCTTCTGAAGGGCATTAACACTGTCAATGCATTAAAAATAGGGGGCGTCAGGTGACTCTAGAATGAAGGGATAAATAGTTCAGCTCTGTATGCTGCGCTTAATAATGATTTAAGATCTACCGTGTGTATCTTTTTACAGATGTAATAAAAGCTGTTTCAGACATAATCCTGCAAATTCACCCAACTGCCACTACAAACATAACATCTCTCCAGTCTGCTATGTACTTAAGCCTGAGTCAGATTCAGGCAATTGGAGGAAAAGGTGGACTATAATGTCTGGTCTAATTCTTTACTTTGTAGGATGCTCAACTACTCCTGTGTTATTTCTGGTAAATATTTATTGTTCTGTTCTTAGAAAACCTCCACTATTCCCCCCCCAAGCATCTCTTCTAATGTTCTATTATCCTTACTATGAGAAAGTTTATCTAGTGTCTAATTTAAATCATCTTAACTACAATTGAAGGTCATTAGTACTGCTTCAGTTGCCAGGCGATACTGAGAATGCTCCTTTCATCTTTTCAGCAAACTTACATAAACCTGCATCTTTCTTCATTCTTCTAGACTTAATTATTTCAGTTTGTCAGGTTTTCTAGGCCTCTCACCACCCTTGTGTTCCTTCAGAGATTTTTCAATGTATCCATATCTTTCTGTTAGATAGGTTGGCCAAAGCTGGGTCTGAACATTCAGCTGAGCTATCTGTAAGAAGCTGATAAAAAATAATACTTTCCCTTATGAGGAGCACTGCTGCTGACACATACCTAGTGCAGTGAAGTTGTGCTTTTGCAGAAGAAACTACCAAACTATTCTGTCGGGATTCAGGGCAGGAAAGAAGATGAATGGAAAGTCAAATCTTAAGCATACCTGGTATGCTGCTGGACAGATGAGAAGGGGCATTAAATAAAGTCACCAGAGGTACTTCTACAGCATCCGACTTGATGTCTGAGATTTTGTGTGACTCCAGGGTAGGCTTGGTGGTGTTTGACAATATCCATGTTCCCAAATCTCTGTCTGATTGCAGTTCCTTTGTGCTGCTGGATAAAATACTTACAGACTGTATCTCTGTTCTGAGAATGTTGCCACTGTAAGAATGAAGCCTGTTTGATGGTCTGGATAGCTCAGACATGTCAAAGCTAGAAAAGTCTACTGGCAGAGTAAGAACTGGGGTGGTATTAGGATGGGACAGAACGGTCAGACTTGGTTCATAAGATGCTTCTGCTTTACTAGGGAGAGTGCTACATAACATGCTAGGAAAGCAGGCTGAGGCTTGAGGGCTGAAATTCGGTTTAAGATTGAGGGTCTGTGCTTCTCTCTGGGTTACAGCAAATGGAAACCCACTGGGCTGTGGGATAGTCATAAAAGGCTTAAATAACTGCTCATAGTCTTTAGCAAACACTTGGCTCAAACTACTGCTTGCTAGCACCACTGGAAATGTGTCATCAATGGGAGATGTAACATTGGATGAAGTCGTGGTTCTTAGTGAAGCTTTTGGGAATAGCGAAGGGAGTCCTGGAGAGAAGGATGCACCAGAAAGCATTTCAAGGTCGGGAAAGTGGCTTTTTGCCTCTGCGCTGTAATCTGGCATTTCTGATGCTGATACTGCTTCTGGCAAAAATACATGAAATTCCTTCTTGGAAGGAAATGCCTCTGCTGAGCTGTGAGGCTGTTCATGTGGAGTGTTTATCACCCAAGTGTACATGGGCCTGTAAAGCTGGTCTCTGTCTGAAGTGATGTCCAGTAGGAAATGGTATGTGGATGCTTCTGATTTACTGTAAAGGAAATATGAGGCTGTCTCAGGCATGTAAGTCTCCAGCTGCTTTAACAGCAAGGATGTGTCAGAAGCTCTAGTGGGCCGCACTTCCAGTTCAGTGAAGAGAAGTGCTGTTCTAGTAATCAATGAAGGTGAAATATATGGAAAATTAGAGTCTGCAGACGTAATAGATACTGGTGGTTTAGTTGGCATGTCCCACACTGAATCCATTTCTAAGGTGACCAGACTTTCTTGACTTAAGATATTGTTCTGCATCTTGTGACTTGCCGTTGTTATACTGTCTTCACAGAAAGATGATAAACCCTGAGTAGATGTTATCACAAGTTGTGTGAATAAGCGGCTTGGCACAGCGGAGGATAAAGGGCTGGAAACATCTCCTGTAGCTAGTCTCTGGGTAATTCTAATTGGTTTTAATGTAGGTGTTGGTGTGATCATTAATCGCCTGCTTTGTCGTCCTGGAGACTTTCTTTCATAATAACCTCTCCTAAGTATTCTCCAGCCTGCAGTTTCATATCCTAGCAGCTCTGACAAGTGATGTGAGTCAATGTTGTGTTTCAGGACTCGGATGAATTCATGGAGCATGGCAAATTCTCCACACTTCACAGGCCGAGAGAGTCCTACGTAGTGGTTCACTGTAAAGTCAATGTGTCCAGTGTCTTCAGCCAGTACAGTCAGGCTCTGCAATCGTCTGTGTGCTGAGTCTGTGTATTGCAGCAGGGTCAGTAGGGAGGAATCCAGGTGGAGATACTCAGCCATCTTGCACACGATGTAGAGGCGTTCCTGTACTTTCAGGGTTTCTGGTCCAGTAGAGACAATGATTTCAGCAGAAGTGATTGGACCTTGCTTCCCACACCTGATATTGAAAATCCAAAATTGCATTGGTTAAAAGCTGTTTATCTGCCCTCCTGTTTTTGTGAAGGTGCCTGTTTGGATTTAGTCTGTCATCGTAGGCAAGTACATCACTCAACATTTTACCTTAGGCCAAAACTTCCTCCTACTGGATGTGAATGTTTCCTATTTCATTAGCTTCCGTGAGCACTGAGTTTGATCCCATTGGTTGCATAGAACACAGCAGCATGGTATGAATTTACCAAACACTATCCTCATTATCTAGACTTGGAAGTAATTCACTGAAGAGATATTCCCAGTCCACTAGACATCAGATGTAGGTACTTACATTAAGAAGTATCATCAGTGGAACTAGTGCCTTGTGGAAGCAATTCAGAGCCTGCCTCTCTCCCTGCTGACAGAAGAGCTCCATTTCCTATCTGGGGCAGGGAGGTTGTGCACCTGGAGAATCGGTGCCCTGGCACTGCTAGGCTTGCAGTCTTCATGCCTATGCTTGCTGTGCACTACAGCTCTGGGGTGACAAAGCCTCCTGCTTTTAGAGTCAACATGTACTCATTCAGTATTTCTTGGTGGGTTTTGGTTTTTTTCCAATGTCATGTTTCTATGATAGGAAAAAAACACCCCGTGTCTGTTAGAGAGCACATATCTCTTTTTAAATTTATTTCTCACACACACTGATTAGGGCAAAAAGCTGTTGGAAGCTAGCAATACTCACTGGAAGCTGTTTGGCATTTGGTTCAAGCTCCCCTCCGTGTCCAGGAATAAGATGCTGTCCTTAACGTGGATGGTGAAATTTCCAGCAGCTCTTGGTGTTTTCTGAGCATGTGTCCCTGTAGATGCAGCTATGTTCAGCAGGTATATTCCGCTCTCCCCTGCCATCGGCAGCCCTTGCAGCATGTTTGTATTGGGGTTGAAGTCCAACCATTGTGGCAAATCTGCACCACTGGCTAAAGTGACCTGCTCCATAGGAGAATGGCAGATAAGCAGAGTTAGAGATAGGAAATGGTGTTACTGAAGTTTTACATATTGCAAGTTCTAATTACACAGAAGTCCAGGAACAGCCACAGATGATCCATTTAAGAATCACACAGTGCCTTGATTTTCATGAAGTGCTTGTATTTTTAATGTAGTGGCAACACTGTTCATTTCTAATACCCTGCATTCTTTGGGCTGCAGGTAGAAAAAATATATGTTGTATGGGGCTTTTGTTTATTTGCTTAGTAGATAACTGCTATGTTGGCAGTGAATGGTGGTGAAGTTTTTGCAGTTGGTTCTACTTATTTCTGATACATGAGACTTCTAGAAGGGGATTTTTCAATGAGTTCATTTTGAACATAAAATGAATGCCAGTTTGCTGCAGGATTGTACTAATTGTGTTTAATAACATTACCTTGTACTGAGTTATCATTCCCTGAAAGGCAAATACTGGCACTGGGTAATAGAATATTTTTCCCGTAAGGATGGTTGCATCTGGGATTCCTTGCAGGCTCTTTGTTTCTTCATGTCTGTTATTTGATCCCTTAGCAACCACAGCAGATGTGTTTGCATAGACAGATACCAGTGCAAAGAGAAGAGGGAGTGTGGGTAAGACTTGTGTTCCCAGAAGCAAAGGGGACCCCAAGGCAGGAAGCTTGTTGAGGGTGCCCACTTTGTCCTTGCAGGCATCCATCCTCACACAGTGGGCTCACGAGGCTGCTGGCATCTGGGTGCTGCTGCTTCATTTTGCTTCAGAGCTGTAGGGAGAGGAAAAAAAACCCCAAAGCCATATGCACACGCACTTCAGATCAGTCAGCTTCATCTCATGGGGAAGCAGAATGCCATCATATGTGGCAAAGCTTCACACTGCATTTGTTACAGCCTTGCTGGTCTGACTGCTCAGTCCACAGTGACAAATGGGAAGGGTTATAGGCTTTTAAAAAGCCTTGGTACTTACCAGCGCTGCTCCATTCAGCTGAAGGTTTTTCATGAGAAAATACCATGTAGCACAAAACCAATTCATGATGCTTTTTAACCCAGTTTTCTTCAGACTCATATTGCTCCCATCTCTGCCTCTGTCATGATAACAGCCCAGTTGACGTCTAGGAGATGAAATGCTGCACTGGGGCCTCATCAGGGGGGCCCTCAACATATGGCTTAGCGGAGAGACAGATAAACTTCACAGTAACCTGACCCACCAGGTTTTAGTGGTATAGTGGTAGCGAAGGGAAAGGTGAGTGTGGCATATGGCAAATAAATTGTGAAGGCAAAGGCAGGCTCAGAGTCAATAGCCTTTGCTATGTAGGATGAAAGGCTGGACTTTTGACTTGCTACATTTGAGGCTGCTTATTCAAGAGGAGATAAAAGCACTAAGTAATAAAACAGTTCCTGCAGGTGTGGGGCTTTCAAACCTGAGTGGCTTCCAGCTTTCAGATGAGAAGGGTATACAATATGCTTGGTCTGTCCTGCTAAAGATAGCTTTATGTAAAAGCACGCAAGAAGAAAATAATTGTAGGCAGCAGCAAAGATGTTTACTAAACCAATTGATTCAGCTGGAGAAGCATGAAGAATCTTTTGGACCCAAATGACTACAGGAGCAGTGCAGTGAATACTCATTTCTTGTTATAGCTTTTATAGAAAGATGTCTTGAAAACCACAGCCCTCTTTGCATTGGCTCTGCAGACACAGCAGCCATGTATCTCAGAATGAGGTCTTGCTCTGCTGGTTTTTAACAAGCATTTTCTTTCTTCTGTTTGTGGGTGTGTTTGCAGTGTGCTCTGTAGTAGCTGCAAGCCTTTCTGTCATGCTCAATTGTCCAGATCCTTTCTATTTTAGTGATGAGTGGAGCATGCTCTGGATAGAGCAAGAAATGGTAATACAAATCATTGTTCCTAAGTATTCGTAGGTAAAGACAAAAATCATGTGATATCTCCTGAAACACTGGTTTACTAGAGCCTGTAGTGTATCCCACTGGAAGTATACTCTGAAAAAAAGGCAGAAAACCAACTGCTCTACAGAGAGGTGTACAGAGCAAAGTGAATGTGCTTGAGGTTGTTGGATGCTTTGGACAGAGATAAATCTGTATCCAGCCAAGTCTAGTTCTGTTGAAAATGTGATTGGCTCTGAATAAACCAAAAGTTGTGTTGTGTTTCTTTATGCTGATCTATGCTGATAAAAGTTGCTACACACAAATCTCCATTTTCCATTGTTCATATCTCCCGTGTTCCTTTCTTCTGCAGTCTCTAAAATCATAGTGGCGTGTCCTCATTCACTGATTATGAAACTATGAAAAGAGCAAGTAGGTGGTGGGGTGGAAGTTCAAGTTGGAGATGAGAACTTTTGTTTAGAGCATATAATTCTTGTGCAAGGGAATGGGTGCTTGACAGTTGACTAATCTCACCTAATGAATTTGCCTCCTGACAGCTTAGTAAATATTGCCATGTAACCATGTATGAATCATCAGTGTGCTCTCAAATGATGGGAACGCTGTCAGATCCCTTGTTTGCTGTGAGCTGAAAGTAGTCAAAACCACCTACAGAAATGCAACATCTGCCCCAATTCAGGGATCCAAATCCCACAAACCCACCTGTGTTTCAGGTGGGGAAATGCCAGTGAGTGTTTCCCGTTTGCATCTCTTCTTGGTAACTTCTGACCTACTGGCTTTGACAGCAGCAAATATCATGCATTTGCTCTGTAGTGTCAGGTGAAGCAGAGTATTTTCACATTGCCTGCTATCTTGGTGCTCTGGATATTAACTTACTAAAAGTTCATGTGAACATGCTAGGGAAGCTTAAAACAGTTGGTCTCTGGGTAAGTTTTAAAAATCCTTCTCTAATTCTCACTGCAGTACAGTTACTGAGCTCATAATTAATTTTTTCTGGGTGGATTGCAACAGAGGCATGTAGCAGTCTATTGGGTAAATGCCTTTTGGTAAAAACAGAAACCATCCGTCTAAAGTGCCGTTCTCTGGCTAAATGCAGGCAATCTTGTGAACAAATGTAACTTCTCCAGAAACAAGGACTCCTGGCTTACAGTATTTATTTCCTAAGCAGAACCAAGAAATATCAAAAGTTTTATGGAGTAATTTCACTCTGATGTAACTTCATGACCAGGCTCAGTTGAACCATGTACATAGATAAAGGTGGGTGTCATTGAAAGCTCACTTGAATCAACAAGGACTTTTTTGGGGCACCTGTAAGTACTTGTAAAGACAAAAATGGCTTATTTTGCTTCACTTCTAGCTTAGACAGTCTTTTTCCTACAAGCCTGTACTACATTTACACAGGTATTATTCTGAAACTGGAAAAACCCCACCCCTAAATCCTTATATGCAACCCCAGAGAACACAACCCTACCTGCTTTTTTCAATTTTACCTTTTTTCCCAAGACAGACTTCATGATGAAACAAGAGGGAGTAAACACAAAGTTACAAAATGGAAACCATCACTGACTCGTTTTCTTATGCTGCCCCTGCCTGAGGTGCTCTCTTGTCACTCTCGTTTAGAGGAAAGGGGGAGCAGATGTCCAATACATCCCTGTAATGTTTAGCAAGGCCTCTTGGAGGTGTTCAGGCTCTCATGCAACATCCAAAGTTTACTAGAATGGTTTAGTTTTACAGCCTTTACCACAAGGCTAATACTTTAATGAGGTTGGGTTTTGTATCTGTTAAAGCCCTAGCAGCTGGAATCCAGTAATTGCGTGGCAATTCTAACTCCCTTTCAAGATGTGTTGAATTCAAGCCTTCTCTGCTGCAGAGGAAATCTAGGTATTTTTGCCAGTATCCCCAGAAAATGCAGAGGGTGACTTAAAAATAATATTTTGGGTTCTCTTAGGAGGTTGGATTCTTTTTTTTCAATGTGTGAAGCTGGCATCAGTCCTGGAGTGCACACCTTGGTAACTTGTGGGCAGTTACAGAATAGTTTGTGTTGACATAACAGAAGACTGGTGGGGGCATGTTTCCTGCTGAATTGTTCAGTACAGGAGTTTTTCACTTTTTGCCTTTGATTTCCATTATATTCCAGGAAAAGACTCTTGTGTTGGAGTTGCCTAGTTACATGCAGAGATCTGCCTACGAATTGGCTGTTGGTGCGTTAGGTCTTAGGCGAAATGCGCAAAATGTTTTTATTTGGACTGTTGCAATAAACATATTGTCCCTTTCTGGAGAACAGGAACCTGGTAACTAGATGTTGGGAAGGGCATAAATGCGTATGGTGGAAGAAAGGAATCTGTATTTTCTTCTGTGTCTAAGCCAACGTCACTCCTGGGTGACAGGCCAGCCAAAACTAGTGTCATCATAGTAACACACCTTTCTACTTGTGGATAAAATGTCTCAGGGCACGAGGCACACTGATTTCCACAATGTGCTCATTTTACCGGAGTCTTCATAAGTATGGCTATTTCTATCAGCTCACCCCTCTGTCCAGAGGCAGGGATGCGTTTAAAGGAGATGCACACATTATTTTTGGTATGGAGGAAGTCTAGTGTCATCACAGAGGTGTTGCTTCCCCCCTGTGTGTTCAGTGGGGTCAAATGGCAGATGTCTAGTGTAGCTGAATGCAAATTATGGAGCAAGTCAAGGTATCTGTGACAAGTGTCAGAGTGGGTTTCTTTTCATGCCTTTTCTTCCTTCAAAATGAAAAAAAAATCCATAATTTCAGGAATTTTAAGCATGCTGGTGCATATCTGAGTTTTCTCTCTAAAAACTTTAGGTTTTCTTTCTTACCCTATTTTAAAATGCATAAGAGAAACAACAGAAAGGACAAAGGAGGAACATCTAATGGAAAGCTGGTTCTTAAACCTTATCTTTACTTGCTTCTAGTTCTCATTTTGCTTTGCATTGGGAAAGTATTTTCACTTCCCACTTCATTTCCCTCCCAAGCCCTCATGTTTCCTCTGAGAAACTGTCTACGTGGGAAAGTTTAAACATGAAAGCCAAGGTATGAATTTAGACCAGGGTTAAATTTGGTTTTAACTACCCTGTGAGCACTCTTGTTTTGCTACAAGTGCTTTTTTCAAATTATGGTTGTCTTTCCCTTTTTAAAGCCTATCTTTTGACACTGCAAACTGTTTAAACTGAGCTGAAAAGAGATGGCAGTAAAAGGACTCAGGCACTTCTATAGTTACAACTACATATCTAGCAGATAAAACTTTCTTGCTCAGACAAACCCTCACTATTTAATCTTAGATTATTTTTTTTCGCCATATGGAGAGTTAAAAACTAAGAATTTACTTCAGTGATTTCATTTTCTAAAGTGCCATCTTTTTTCCAATTCAACAACTTTGAAAACAAGTAAACCAGGTTAAAAAGTTTCTGGTTTTAATGAAAGATCTTTTTTTTGATGAAACTTGAAATCATATTAAATGTGGGGCTTTTCAAAGTTATTAGCTATTTATTAAGGAAAAGGTCACTAGATTGGTGGGAATAAGGATCTGTTGTAGGAAGGTTTTGGTTTTAATACCGTGCATTACATGAAGTGAGACAGGAGACAGTGGTAGAGCTGCCCATAAAGCAGCTTTTAGCTTTACACCTTTTGTTAAATTCATTGTGAGACCCACAAACCTTTAGAACTGCCTGCACCTCTCTCTAGCTGTTAATAAAAACATGGGCTTTCACTTCAAAAGGGATTTCATTAATCCAATCAGCTGTCCTCTGTAGGAAACAGAGCTACTGACTGAAATCTTCTGCTGATGTACTTCTTTTCCTTGCCCCCTGCCCTTGTTTTGGTCAAGCGGAGGAGGCAGAGCAGAGCTGAGGTTTGTACAGACACTGGAGCAGGATGGAGGCCAGTGTGCCAAGTTCCAGCCCCATGTGATTTTTTTCTCTCTTTTAAAATAGGTTGGGTTATGTATCAAACAAGGAGCACAGGGTTTGTAATAGACATGCTGACAGAACCTTATTTACGGTGCCTGCCGCTGCTCCTGGGTTCAGCTTTTGCATTCGGCTGACGTTGCTGGCTTCCCACAGCAGATTTTTCAAACAAGTTGCTGTAATAACCTCATCATGGTTTTTTGTCTCGCTCAATGGGCTCGGTTTAGCCTTGCTCTTAGCTGATGTGACAGTTGGGACAGAGCTCTGTTCCCTGGCACCAGCCCTGAATTTGGCTTAAAGCGCACTGTTAAATCCAGTACATCACTAGTACAGATGCTGTTGTCATTGCTCTGTCTTTATATTAGATGGTTCTTACCTGATTTGCTGGAAAGAAGGGAAAAATGTGTTTCCCTGTGATCAGGTGTGGGTTGTTCTCCTAAGGAGAGTTAACTCAGCCCCCCTGAAAATAATGAGAAAGATGTAGAGATGGGAATGTTTCCTGGTGCATGAGATGCTTTCTGGGTTTAGGGTGTGCAGTGGATCTTGGTCATCCTTAGGTAGTTTCAAAGGTGTTTAAGATAGGGCAATGGGTCTGTTTGTCCTCCTTCACCCCTGTTTGTTGTTTAAAGCGAATCCTAAAGTTCTCTTTAAAGAACAGATAACAGCTTGTCCTGGTTTCTCCTGGAATAGAGTTAATTTTCTTCATAGTAGCTGGTGCAGTGCTGTGTTTCGGATTTAGTCTGAGAACGATGCTGATAACACCGATGTTTTAATTGTTGCTGAGCAGTGCTCACCCTGATCAAGGACTTTTCAGTCTTATGCTGTGCCAGTGAGGAGGAGCACGGGAAGCTGGAAGGAAGCAGAGGCAGGACACCTGACCTAAACTAACCAAAGCGGTATTCCATATCACAGCACGTCATGCCCAGTATGTAAACTGGGGGGAGTCACCCAAAAGGGACCGAGCACTGCTCGGGTCGGGCCGAGTATCAGCCAGTCAAAAGCTATGTGGTTATTCAACTCTAGGGGACCTGCCACCTGCACTGGCCCACGCCAATCAGAACTTTTACATACTATAGAAGGGGACAAATTTCCTGTGGTGCACATAAAGAATCTGCTGGGGAGGACAGCCTGGGTTATTTGTGCTTCAGGTAAAGGCAAACACACTCATGGAATTGCTTTTGCTCAAGGGCCTGGGTGTACTTGATGGGTAATGCAGGAAGATGGGGAAGTCTGGTGTGTACCTCAAGGGGATTTAATTTTGATGGAAAACAGCCAATGAAGTCAGTTATATGCTGTTGACTGTTACATAACGCTTCTATGGCAGCTAGATGCCCATCTCTGCCACTCTGGACTTTGGAAAGAAAATATGTGCTGTCATGACCATCAGCAGAGAATAAAGTAATGGAAAGCCAGCAGCAGCAGCAGGAGTCTCCCAGTACTGATCTCAGATCACCATCTACTGAACCTGACTTCCCTTCAGTCATCACCTCAACAAAGAATGAACTTTGATGAAACCAGATGAGCTTTGCAGTGATGTTGGCAAGCACCAGTCCAACACCACCTTTCCTGCCCTGAAGGGCTGTTACAACAGACGAAGTCCAACATCATGGACTGAATGAACTCAACAAACATTAAAGGCATGGTCCATGGATTGAGGAATGATATCTGTCAGGGTGTGTGTGTGTGTATATACATATATTAGAAAATGTGGAACCTGAGCATCATGTAAATGGCATGGATACTGTCCTGGTTTCAGCTGTAACAGTTATTTTCCTTCCCAGTAGCTGGTGCAGTGCTGTGTTTTGGCTTCAGTCTGGGAACAGTGCTGATAATACACCGATGTTTTAGTTGTTGCTAAGTAATGCTTACCCTGATCAAGAACTTTTCAGTCTCTTCATGCTCTGCCAGTGAGGAGGGTCACAAGAAGCTGTGAGGCAGAGGAGACAGGACACCTGACCCGAACTACCCAAAGCGGTATTCCATACCACAGCATGTCATGCCCAGTATAGAAACTGTGAAGGAGTCACTCGTAAGGTAACCTGACTCTCTTTTGATCATCACTGTAATGAAGAATGAACTTTGATAAAACTGGACAAGTGCAGCAGTGATGGAATTGGAATGAGCTTCAGCATGCAACAATTCAACACTACACACCCTCCATCTTTCCTGCCCAGAAAGACTGTTATGACAGATGGAGCCCCACGTCATGGACTGAATCAACTCAATGAACTTCTGTAGGGATGATCCATAGGTTGAGAGAATGATATCTGTGTGTGTGTATCACCAGAGAAGGAGGTGATGTGTGCTGAAGAAGTCCCACTGTATAATAAACTACCACAAAGTGAGTAGCAATATGTGTTGTTTACTGATGGGTCTTGCTGTATTGTGGGAAAGCATCAGAGATGGAAGGTAGCTGTATGGAGTCTGAGGAATCACTGGGATTTGGACCCAGGATCTCCTGATTACGAGCAGTCATGGCAGACCTGCATCTCAGCTATTAACAGTAAGTGTCCTGTTGCTCGAGGGGGAAGATATAGAAGGTATGTGCCATGGGGCATCCTATTTTATGTGCGGAATAATGGAGAAGGCATAAGACAGTGAAATTGAAAACCCACCTGAATTCTGGAGTGATGCGGGGGATCCCAACAACTGACTGTACTGGCGGCTGAAATCAGCCTAACTGGGAAGGAGTGGCAAAAGCATCCCATTATGACTGGTCCAGAGGCTCCATGCATCCTTGGCATAGACTACCTCAGGAGAGGGTACTTCAAAGACCCAGAAGGGTACCGATGGGGTTTTGGTATTGCTGCTTTGGAGACAGAGGGAATTGAGCAGCTGTCCATCTTGCCTGGTCTCTCAGAGGATCCTTCTGTTGTGGAGTTGCTGAAGGTTGAAGAACAAGTGCCAGTCACGACCGCAACAGTGCACTGGCGGCAATATTGCACCAACCGAGACTCCCTGATTCCCGTCCATAAGCTGAAACATAGACTAGAGAACCGAGGAGTGACCAGCAGGACCCTTTATCAGCCCCATATGGCCAATATGAAAGTCTAGCGGAGACTCACAGTAGACTATCATGGCCTGAATGGAGTCACACCACCATTGAGTGCTGCCATGCCAGATGTGCTAGAATTTCAACCTGAACAGGAGTCAAAGGCAGCCAAGTGGGATTCTACAATTGATAATGTATTTTTCTCAATTCCTTTGGCAGCAGAGTGCAGACCACAGTTTGCTTTTTACTTGGAGGGGCGTCCAGTACACTTGGAACCGACTGCCCCAGGGGTGGAAACACAGCCCTACCATCTGCCAAACTGTACTGGAACAGGGGCAAGCTCCAGAACACCTGCAATACATTGATGACATTATTGTGTGGGGCGATACAGCGGAAGAAGTCTTTGAGAAAGGGAGGAAAAGAATCCAAACCCTGCTGAAAGCCGGTTTTGCCATAAAATGGAGTAAGGTCAAGGGACCTGCACAGGAGATTCAATTTTTGGGAATAAAATGGCAAGATGGATGTTGCCAGATCCCCAAGATGTGATCAACAAGATAACAGCAATGTTTCTACCAACTAGTAAGAAAGAAACACTAGCTTTTAGTTTTATATTCTCTCCCCTTGTTATTTCCCTTATTGTTGGTAATAGTAGTAGTATTATACTGTACTTTAGTTATTGGACTGTTCTTATCTCAACCTGTGGGAGTTACATTCTTTCGATTCTCCTCCTCATCCTGCCCAGGGAGGGAAGAAGGGGGAGAGTGAGCGAAGGGCTGCATGGTGCAGAGTTATCAGCTGGGGTTAAACCACGACACATCTGAAATCCCTGTGCCTTTCTTGTATTACAGAAACTGAGAGGCTGTTGACTGATGGAGGATTGGAAGCAAATTTACAGCCAGATTCCCTCTTACCAGTTTTCCACCCAGATGTTTTTCTTTCTTTGTTTGTTTTACTTGGGCACATAACAAAACAAATTGCTGTCTGAGCAGTGTAGCTAGCGGAGTCTGGTTTCATTCAGGTTTTTCTGTTGTTTCCCTTCTATCTCTCATAAAGATCTCAGCTTCGTCCTCCGCCACACTGTCTATGGGGAAGGGCTTCAAGGGGCTGAGCAGGGCTCATTTCGGCTTCCCTTCCCTCAGTGGGAGCACACTTCTGTGTTTCTGTCCTTTGCCTGACTTCTGGTTTTCAAAAAAACCCTTTAAAGACCATGATTTTCAAGGCATCTCTAAGATCCCTCCCCTCCCAAACGCTCTAAACTGGCTAACAAATGGAGTCAGGCATCTTTGGCTGGGGAGAGGATCAGGTTTTCAGAGGGGCCAGGCAGCCTATATGTGCTTTGTTTCCTTAAGATGCCAAGGCGGATGGTTAGTTCCTGGAAGTACCTGTTTTCTCTTTTCCTCAGGGCCACCTGGGTGTACACTGTTCCTGCTGTTTCTAAGAACACTTGGCAGAATAAAACTCCTCAACGCACCTTCGGCTGCCTCTGTTGCGACGCATCAGCAAAAGAAGGGAGGGAAATGTGCACTATCACTTTTAACAGATTTTTCTCCTTAAAATAAAGGAGAGCCTGTGATAGTTACAGTAGAAGTAGTGATTTGGTTGCAATGTTGATAGCTTCTTTCGGTTGGGTTGGCCCGTAGTTACTGTGGGGTTTAGTTTCTGCCTCTATTTTTTCAGTTTATGCCATCTCCTCTCTTTTGCAGGTGAAATCTGGTGTTGCCCAGAAAACCACAGCTCAGGAAAAACGTTGTCTTGTGTGTGAAACCAATGACTGTGAAGTTATTGTGGTCTCTACAGAGAGACAGCCATAAGTCTGCTTCCATGCCTTTGAAGAATCACGCAGCTTCTCAGTGATGAAGCCAGGACTTCTGACAGGGGATTGAATATAATCCCTCAATATTTAATAGGCCAGAAATCAAAGAAAAACAATTTGTCAGATTTTTAGAGTGGATTGAGACTCGCTCCAAGACCCTGGTGAGTATGTGCATGACTCATGTTGAAGTGTTTGGGGGCTTATCAGGGTATTATAAGAAAAGAAGAGGGGAGGGGGCAACTCTTGAAGTTTTGAGTGAATTTAACGTTAAGGTAAGTGGAGGGGCTGGAGTCAAGTGTACTGGGGGAAAGGACTCCGCATGCACACTCCTTACAGGTCTGTCAATGCATCCTGTCTTGAATAGCTCCTCTGACACATTCTTAGGTCTCCAGTAAGGGATCTCCTCTAAACAGAAGCACAAATGTGTATCCTTTAGTTGGCAGTTTTTTAATGTTCTTTGAATGTAGGATGAGGCCAAGAAGCATACTGTGACCCACGTCTACTTTATGGTCTTGCTCAAGACTAAGGTGCAGCACCATAAGAATCAGCCCCAGACTATAAATTGTGTTGAACCTGGGGGGATGGGAGAAAACCAAACTAATTTAGTTTGTATGAATGTATCTAGCCTGAAATGAAATTGTGCATGAAATGACGCAAAAAAGCCTTTAGCTGAGCTTAGTAAGTGCTCTTATAAAAAGACAGCAGCTCTCTTCGTGGGGCTGCATTTTCAAAGCCAGATCTCAACAGTAGGTTCTGATGCTCTGATGAGGCATCAGATAAAGTAGCTAAGTTTTTGAGAAGTTCAGGTTGTTTCTTGCTGTCCATCAGAGCTTCTGGAAACAAAACTATTTCTGTAAAGACCTAGCCATGGGTCTTGTACTTCACTCTCTAATTTTTTCAGATATTAGCCTGGTTATTTACTTCAATTTCTTTTTATTCCTTTCAGGCTGTTGTGTCTGGATGCTTTTATTTGCATACATAATGTTTGTTCCTGCACCAGCCACTGCTCTAAAAGTTGCCATAGTAACAGATTTTGCTGTTGTTTCCTTTTGAAAGCAGGGCAAGGGTACCAACCTCCTGGCTGGGCTCTGGACCGGGAGCCAAGGTTCAATCCTTCCTTGGCTGCCAGTGTTTGCCTTTGCCTGAGTTGCCCTGGCAGGAACCAGCAAAGCATTTCAGTGATTTTTGTTTTCTTCTGGATGCCTGCTGTTTGGCAGCCACCCAGACCCTGCCTGGCAACCTCCAGCATCCAAAGCCTTTGCCTAAATGACTCTTTCTGGGCTCAGGGGCTTTTCTCACACCTTGCTGTCCACCTCTGGCCCGCAATTCCCTTGCCCACAGGCTGGATGTGCTCCCCCAAATTCCTTTGTAGCTCCTGCCACTTGCCTCTTGGTGTCTCCATTTCCCTTCTGACCCCTGGTTTGTCATGTGGACTTCACCAGGGCTGGCTGACTTTGCGGCTGTACCTCCGTTTATCTGTAGTCAAGCGCGAGGCCACTGCGCAGCTGTTGACTTTTTTCCAGGACCGCCTGCATGAAGAAGGGAGCCTGGGTGTGATTGTTCTCTTACTGAAGCTCACAGACGTTTTCTTTGGTTATTGTGTTTTTACCTACTTACCTATTTCTCGAATGTGCCTGGACACGTCAAAACAGCAATGATCAGCTTGCATTAAATAAATTAACTTCGTACTTCTAGTACCATTGACCTTTAGTTCATCCACTGCAAGCACCTAAAAGGAAGGGTGGTGTTATTGGTCTGCCTGGTTCTGTTTGCATTTGGGGTTTTTATGGCTTTTGGGTTTTTTGGGTTTTTTTCTGGTTGGTTTTGTTTTTTTTTTTTTTTTTTTTTGTTTTTTTTTTTTTTTTCATTTTTGAAAGAGAAATCTTTTAAGCTCACCCTGCAGACCAGCAGCAGACCAGGACTACGGGCAGGTTTCCAGAGCTCCCTTAGACCCCCTCCTCGATGGACCAGCCTCTTTCACTGCTCTGGAATCAGCTCTGTGAGAAGCTGAATTTGTGGGACTGGGCCACTGAAAAAAGCCCATGATACAAATAGTTTATCTCCAAACTCTGCCTCTGTGTGTCTGCCAAGTGGTAATTGGGGGGGAAGAAAAACCCAACCCTCCTGATACCCATTTGGTGCGTGACTGACAGATTTATGATAGGACACAGTTTCCTCCGTTTGTCTGGCAGCGAGTGCCTGGGCTGTGCGATTGCGTGTCCGCCTTTCTGCCGGCGAACTCTTCCAGCTGGATTCAGAGGACAGGAAATGATCTAGTGAAAGGCTTTCAGTGACAATTAACAGAATTCCTGCTGATAACTCTTTTTTTGTCCTCTCCCTCAGGATATTTTTACTGCACGCACCAAGTCGTTGTGAAGTGGCATTGGAGGTGGGTGGTTACAAATATTTGATGCGTGTGTCACAGAGGGGCCTTTATTTCTGTTGAAAGTATGATTTAATTCTAATCTACGTCTCTTTGGGAATTTACTCGGTGACCAGAGCAACATAAAAACATTGTTTTTCTTACTAGATGGTCAGACCCTAAAAACCAGCCCCATTTGGCCTGAAACAAAGGAGAGCTATTGTCAAAGTAACCTAAGGAGAAAGTAAGATTGTCCAGGAGTCTCCCAGTAGGGAGGATCAGGAAAGTGGTTTATGCTTATATCAGGAATGGTCCAACTGCTCGTTGTGCCAGAAACAGCAAGGAGCTCAAGTCCTGGGATCACAAGGTAGTGTCAACTTTGGAGCATAAGTTTCAGAAAAGAAAAATATTTCTGTGCAAGGTATCTCTCTTTTCAAGAGGGAAAAATAAATATTTCTTTGCAGTCACACAGGATTACCTCTGTCAAAGGAAAACAGTGGTGCTGGATGTACTCCCTCAAAAAACTTCCAAGAGTTGTCTTAGGTGCAATGTTGGAAACCATGTATCGTTCCACAGAGCTTGGTCTTCAAGCAGAAGGTTTTGTTTCTCACCATGGGAGAAAAAGCAATCTGATAACCTTAGTATAGGGTGTTCTGTTAGAAAAGAAGCAGGAAAACAATTTTTTTTGAAGGCTTTAATTCCCATGTGGATCATCAGCTCTGTTTTCAATGGCTAAATTACAGTTCAGGAAATAAAATTGTGAGGCGGACGTTTCTCCTTGGGAATTTGACACCTGTAAACAAAAAACTTTATTTTGAGAGCTTAAGGTTAGTTACTTTGGAGTTGCTTAAGGAGTTACTTTGGAGTTGCTTAAGGAGTTACTTTGGAGTTGCTTAAGGAGTTACTTTGGAGTTGCTTAAGGAGTTACTTTGGAGTTGCTTAAGGAGTTACTTTGGAGTTACTTAAGGAGTTACTTTGGAGATGCTTAAGGAGTTATTGGGCTTTGTCCTAGTTGTATGCTCGAAGACTTCTTTACTCCAGCAGTGTAGCCTCCAAACTGCGGTTTACCTAGGAAAGGATAAAAAACCAGTCACTTTAGTGTTGTAAGATGAATCATGTTTTTCTGCTGGATTGTTCACATTGTCAGTGACTCTTGTAATTAAGTGCTATGTGGGAAAACAGCCTTTCATTGTCTGTGCCGTTAGTGAGCAGGCAAACTGCTTTTATCTGCTTTGGAATTCATTTGAATACTGACAGCTTGCTGCTTTGAATCTGTGCTAGCCTGATTGGTGGTTTTAGAATCACAGAATTGTAGAATAGTTAGGGTTGGAAAGGACCTTAAGATCATCTAGTTCCAGCCCCCCTGTCATGGGCAGGGACACCGTGGCCCACTAAACCATGCCACCCAAGGCTCTGTCCAACCTGGCCTTGAACACCGCCAGCGATGGAGCACTCACAACTTCCCTGGGCAACCCATTCCAGTGCCTCACCACCCTTACAGTAAAGAATTTCTTCCTCATATCCAATCTAAACTTCCCCTGTTTAAGTCTGAACCCATCACCCCTTGTCCTATCACTACAGTTCCTCATGAAGAGTCCCTCCCCAGCATCCCTATAGGCCCCCTTCACATACTGGAAGGCTGCTATGAGGTCTCCAAATAGCCTTCTCTTCTCCAGGCTGAACAGCCCCAACTTTCTCATCCTATCTTCATATGGGAGGTGCTCCAGTCCCCTGATCATCCTTGTGGCCCTCCTTTGGACTTATTCCAACAGTTCCATGTCCTTTTTATGTTGAGGACACCAGAACTTTACACAGTACACCAAGTGAGGTCTCACAAGAGCAGAGTAGAGGGGCAGGATCACGTCTTTCGACCTGCTGGTCACGCTCCTTTGGATGCATCCCAGGATACGTTTGGCTTTCTGGGCTGCAAGCGCACACTGCCTATGCAGGAGCAAGTGCAGGAAAAGAGAATGGAAAGGAGAAAAGCTCAGTAGTTATATAGGATGGAAAATGGGCAAGTGAATGAGACCATGGGAACTACACTGAGCAAGTGAAGGAAATATGGGCAGAGACGGGAAGTGTCAGACCTTGCAGTGATACAGCAGAGGTTATGTCCTAGTCTGTACTTCTGTAAAAGTGTTGAAAAAAGGGCTGAAGTCTTGCTGTTTTGCTAACTGCATTTTTGGTTTTCAGTGGCACAGTCTGATTGAAACTGTGCTATGCCTCCTTGGTCTGTGTTATTGTCAGCCCCATTACAGCACCTCTGTGAGAAAGTGTAAGCACAGCAGTTTTGTCTCACCAAGTAGAGCATAGGCAAGCGAGAGACCAAGAAGCCCACACTTCTTGTGTCCAGGCATGGCTAATACAAGGACTGACCATCACCGTAGCAACTAAATTTAGAGGTGAGAGAGCTGATGGCACCAGCAGGCTGGAGCGGCCCAGGCAAATGCTGAGCAAGAAGCACTCCCTGTTACCCTTTCTCCTCACCCTTCATCACAGCTAGAGAGGTCCCAGAGATCCCCAGGCAATCTTTAGATGGTTAATAAATGGTGGAGTTTCTTCTATCAGGCCATCAGGATGCAAGTCTTGAGCACTTCCACTAGGCCAAACTTCTGCTGGGCAGGTACTAGGGATTGTAAAGTGTGCCACCCCAAACCAAAACCAGGGGCTCTGTGATCACCTGGGAAAACTGGAGGTAGGACAGATCTGCAAATGACTGTATGCAGCATGGCTGATCTAGGCAATGCTCACAGGATGAAATTACTCAAAATGATGCAGCAGCTCACAGCTTTAAAGAGGGAAGGATCCCTCCTTACCCAAGCCAGAAATCTCAACGCCAGCATGGCAGAAACGGAATCCCTTAGTCCCCCATTTGCAGTGCTGGCTTTCAAGAGCTGTGCTTGTTGAGGAGCTGCTCTGCAGTGACGTAACCACACTATGCTTCATTTCATCATTCCTTTTTTAAAGGGGGTGATGATGTCGCATTCTCCCTCTTGGCTTGTGGAAGAAGGAAGCTGGAAGGAGATGAGCTGGCAAAGATAGCAGCTGCTTGAAGCACTCCAGATCTGCCTGTGCACATCCTTGCTTCCAAATTCCTGGGGTTTCCAGAACAGCTCAGACAGAATGCTGAAGAAGCTTTCCTTTTAATCTCTCTATCTGTGCTCTGTGGTTTTGCCAGTGCAGGTAAAAGAGGTGCACACTCCATGCTCTGCATGTACCGGTGTTTGCCTCAAGGTAAACAAAAGATAGTCTAAGTAATTACAGAGAACAATCTGAGCGAAACATCTTGTCTCTATAGCTTGTTCCTGTGACAAAGGAGCAGGCAGGGCAGGCACACTTGCCCTGCCAGCATATCAGCAGTGTTTCTCCTTATTCAAACAGCAAGAACTGAGATTCATGGTCTTTGCTGTAGCTAAATTCTAACTTAAGCATGAAGGAGTTGTCTGACTGAGATTTGCAGGGAATGGATGGTGGGGATTACTGTACTTTCAGAGATCAATGTTGTATGCACATCCTAAACTCATGAGGCTCGTCTTCCCATGGCACATCTGAGGCCTCAGGTTGGTTTGGGAGCTGGCAGGGCACAGCCCTTGGCATCACTTTATTTCTCACTTGTGGTGTTTCAGGCAATGAGAAGACACTCTAGTGTTCGCTCAGGTCCAACCCTTGGAATCAGACACCATCACCTTCAACAAGTGCAAAAGAAGGCTTTACTGTGGAAAGCATTTCTTATACAGCTTGAAATCTCTGTGGATTTTCTTTTGTTTTGTTTTTAAGCAAGGAGACAACCCAGCTGAAAACCATCAGGGTTACATGATACTGCAGAGAGCAGAATTTGGCATGCAGGTTACAAAACAGCCTGAATCCTACTGCATGAAAATATTAAACCACACTGCAGAGTCTGACTGCTTCCTCCCAGGCTTCTGAGGACAAATCCCAAGGAGAAGCCTGTCCATTAGTAGCATTAAGACTCTCTCACCACTATATATATAGTGGGGAGACTATATATTAAGACTCTCACTACATATATATATAGTGGGTGTGTGTTAATTTGGTTGGATTTTCTTTGGGTAAGTTAAGATGATGACAGTTGGCTTTGCTTTGCAATCTGCATGCCAAACTTCTTATAGCTTGTTTTATAAACTTAGTCTTTCTAAGCAAGTTAAATGCCTTTAAGAGCAGAATTGTTAAAACCAGTTCAAGTTTAGCCATTTTCTTTGGTACTGACAGGAATGCATGAATGGTGACCCCTACGTGGACTGGGATTCACCTCGCTCAGTATCCTCTTCCCCAGCAAGAGGTGGATGCCTGAGGAGAAGCAAAGTACGTACACAGTGATGCTTCCTCTAGCCAGTTCAGGAATACCATGAGCTAGATAAGGTGTCTCTGTTTACAGCCATTTTTGGCTGATTTCTAGGAACTTTCCTAGTCTCCCTATGAACCTATATAAACTTTAGGGATTGCACCACATCCTGGGGGAAGGAGCTCTGATGATCCACTGCCTGTTGTGCAAAGGACCTTTGCTTTGTACTGTGTGTGGTTCTTTTCTGTGGCTTCACTGTACCTCTTAGTTGCATTAGCAGAGAGGGGCAAACATCAATCCCTGGAAACTCTCTGCATGCCAGTCCTCACGTGAAGAGTGTTTATGTAGTTCGTGTTGTGTTTTTGTTGTTGTGTGGTTTGGGGCTTTTGTTCATTTGGGGTGGGTGGTGCCGGTGTTTGTTTTCAATGGAAACTGGTTTACCACTGTTGCCATTCTCTGAACCTTTTCACATTCTAATATATTATTTTGGGCAAAGGGACAGAACTGCACCCCTACAAGAGGTCTGGGCCAACCTTTGGTTTAAACAATGGAATACATCCACTGTTTAGTTTGCCCTTTATTTTCTCCTCCCAGGAGACAAATTTCAACCCTTAACCCCTGCACCACTTTGACTGTTACTAAACATTGAAATCATACTATTAGAGGGTCTGGAAAAGACATCCTTACTCTTCCAAGGGCTTAGCTGGCTGCAGTGTGGGGCAGCTCCTTGGCAGGATATATCTGGGGGAAGGCTGGAAAAAACTTAATCTGTCTCTTCATCCCAGGGCAAATACAAGTCGGAGGGAATTCCTGTTTCTAGACACCTCAGTCTGTGATTTTGGACTTGTCAGAGACAGACCAGCTTGTGGGAGCTGGGAAGGAGGAGACGATTTCATTTTGAGGCTGTCCTTGGAACTGTTTCTCAGGAGGTTTCTTATATGTGTCTGACTATGTAAGACTCATCTGTTGCTCGGGTAGCAAATAAATATAACTGAGCATGGGGAATGTGATTGTTTGGACCTTGTCAACATTAGGAATATTCACCAGCTGGAAGTTAAAGATTTCTTTCTCTCCCTTTTCCCCAGCTTTAAGGACAGCTATTTTTGGGCTGGGCAGCCGATCTGAGGCAAAGGCTGGAAGCTGACTTCTCAAATGCAGGGCTGAAGATGATCAGTGGAGTGAAGAAGACTTATTTACCAGAGAGTGCATTTAGAGGATATGCAGCAGTTAGAAACAAATATTTTTTTGAATGATCATCAATAAATGCTGAAAAGAAAAGCTATAAACTGAATTATTTTCCACATCAAGTCATACTTGCTTCATTTTTTTCCTGTGTCTGATCCAAGCTATGACTAGTAGTGCCTCCCTCTCCCAAAGAACTGTCACGTAAGTACAATTTTTAAGCTTGTTCAAGAGCAGTCACAGCTTGCCTTTCCTGCCTGCCATCACCATCATGCAGGTTTGGAGTTGTTGTCTTACCCCCTGTGCTCTTATGAGGAAGCACAGCAGAGAGTCCTTTGTGGATGTGGAAATCGTATTGCTCTGCAGGTCTAATAGCGAGGCTGTGTGCTGCAGAGCTGGTGGGCTGGGAGGCAAACACTACTGCCAGCAGTGCAACTGCAGGCAGAGTGTTTGTTGTGTCTTAGCGTGAAGGCCAAGCAATAAGGACTTAGGAGGCCATTACTGTGGCTCTGGTCTTGTCTGCCCTTGGTTTCCATAGCAAATGGTCTCATGCACAAAGATGTGAGAGGAAAAAAACACCACAAAACACTTTCATATCATGAACACAAAATATGGCAAAGGCTAGCGTGAAATTTACTCCCGTTTTGGTGACTGGGGACCTTCAGGCATCACAGCACCCCTTAGGGGGTGATACTAAAAAATAAATTAGTAACCTCATTTTGCAGCAATTACTAGCTTTGTCCTTGGGGAATTTCAGTTCAAGCCCTTCACAGTGGTGTTACAATGCATAATTATATGACTTGAGGTGCAGTTAGTTAGATGCAAATCATCTGGTTACGCTATCTCTGTTTAATCAGTGATTTGTTTGCCATTTGGGTACAGAAAATACTTTGTTTAAAAATGAGTTGAATATACTTCCACTAAGAGCATTAGTGGGAATAACGAAATGTAGCTGATTTGCTATTAGTCAAGAACATCCAAGACCTCCCTGGTGTACCTCATTTACTCTGAGCTTTGTGGAATACACAGCTAATGCTGTGTACAATACAAACCACATGTGATTCCTCATGTTCTCAGTTTATGATCTTTCACATTAATCTTTAACTTCATTAGAAACACATAAGCTGGTTCCTTTATCCTTGCTGGGTGTTCTTGTTAAACCCTACTTTTAATTCTGGGGATATCTCTTTGCGTTAACACTGTTGTATTTGCTGACATGCTGGTATTTTTTTGGAGGTTAGTGTAAAAATTTTGTAGCAAGTTTGTGGATTTTTATTAGGAACAAAAATATCCCCTTTGAAACCCCTAAACTGATATGTGATGATGTAAAGAATGTTGTCAGCAGATGAGGTTTTTTAACATGCATGCACGTGGGTGTCTGCAATAGACCAGTGGGCAGCACACCCAGATGAGCAACCTGAATAAAAGCCCATAGAAAATGGTAACAATTCCCATTTCAGGGGCTAAACAATATGTGCACTTGACCACCAATTTGTCATCTTTCATAGCCCTTACTTGAGGTCTTATGTAAAGGCTAAGTTGCTGCCTGGACTGTTTGCATGGTGTCCAGCAGACTGGGATCCTGATGACTGACAAGGGTTCCAAGGTACTGCAACACTCTGAAGAATAAATACTGGTTATTAGTTTGGCATCTGAAGAAAAGCAAGTTTCTTTTCTCTGCACAGCAACCTTTGATTTCTTTTTATGGGGAGGGATGTGCATACTTGTCAGTATACTGCAAACACCGCAGCTTTCAAAGTCCTGGCTGAGCCAGCGCTGCACCTCTCACATGAAGGAGGTCATTCTCTGCCGTGTGAATGACAGCCTTTCAGTAGGATTTGCCACCTTGCAATGTAAACTCCCTGAACTCAAGCATCAAAAAAAAAAAAAAAAAAAAGCATCATACATCCATGCTAGCTGTAAAAATCGAAGTGCAAACTTGTAACACAAAATAAACTGCAGCAATCCCTGTACTCCTGTGGTTCTGCACCACATATGTAACCTCTTGGGGGAATATTTACCATGGAGCAACATCCTGTCCCTGACCTGTCATAGCTTGTTCCTTCTGGGCTGTCTGCCTCTGATTCTGCAGGGATTTTGAGCACTTGTTTTGATGAATAGGTACTGCAACTGTGTGTGGAAGATTTGTGGTAAGAACATTCTTAACCTGAATTTGTCTGTAGAGGACTACGTGATTCAGCCAAGTCTGCGTCCTCTCTTTCTATGGGATGCATTTGATACAAAGCACCTCATCTCCCCCTGTTGTAACCCTGGGATTTAAAGTATGAGATCAAGCTGGTTTCCTATTGCCACGGATTGCCTGGTGGTTTGAGCTCTAGCCTGGGATGTGGAGACCATGCCCTGGTCCTAGGCACTGCCTTTGGAGACATCAGGTATTGCTCTTTGCAATAGCATTTGGCATTCAGGTAGGAACCTCTCAGGCTTTTCGAAGGGTAGATAGGCATGTTAAGCACTGATGTCTCACTGATCTCTGCAAGTGCTTCAGCAGCTCAGCTGGTTCACAGAATATATCTTTCTAAATACCTCCCTCAGTGGCTAGATTCATAAATCTCTTTGCAGGTATCTCCATTCGTCCATTCCTCACCAGTGCTGTCCCCTACTCAGGTAAAACTTTGCTTTCTCAAATGGAGGTTTTCAGGGTATGTTCATTAATCCAGTGCTCACATGCTGTTTTAATGGGGGATAAACCAGTTTTTCAGATGATATAGCCAAAAGGAAAATTTTATGTATCAAAATACACTGAAAGATTCTTGCTGCTGTGAAAGGGCTTCTTTTCTCCAAAACCCTCTGCATTCCTTGATGTTCATAGGTGGTGTGCAAGAGCCAGGGCTGGAAAGGAGGAACGCAGAACATCAGGAAGCAGCAGCAGACAGATGTTACTTGCTTCTGCCATGGAAGGATGGAGTGGCCTTGCAGCTGATGAAGATATTGAAAGCAGGAGGTAACAAGGGTAATGGCTAGGAAGATATGAGAGAGGACAAAATGAAAGTTTGGGCTGCATTTGTGCTGCAGATTAGCAGTGGCTTGGCAGCACATAGTGGAAGGAGGGCTGAGTCCATCACAGTGTCGGCATGCTGCAGAAATGCTGATTTAGTTTTGCTTTCTTATGTCCTGTATTACTGTAGCATAAATGACTCCAAGGATGAGCCACATCATCTGCCACCTTACAGTCTTGGAGAGTGATTCAGCTCTGGAGCTCTGCTCCACTCTGCTCTGTCCATGGAAGCAGTTGCCTGTTCCCCTTTTGCTTTATCAGGCCGCTGCCACATGGCCCCAGCCAGCAGAGGTACAGTTCAGGGGATTTCTAGGGACACTGGTTGCCATGGGAAGTAATTTTTTTCCCTATAGGTCAGATAGTAAATTGTACTGTAATGAGAGATTGATAGAAATTAACAATTCTTTTTCTTTTCAGTACTTCTTTTTGCCTTTACACTTTCATTGTCTCATTAAAATAGTCTATCTCTGGTAAATCTGTGGGTGAGTTTCCATCCGGCCTGTGTCCTGATATGATCCAGTCCTGCTCCATATATACCGTGGGAGCATGTTCTTAGCACTTGCACCTATTGAATAATAAGCATACAACAAGAACAACATCACCTGTTTGTGTATTTATGTGCCTGCCACTAAAAGATAGCAGTTCCCACAGGTGGAGCCAGGGTTGTGAAACAGAGGTGCTAATTGTGCTGATGTCAGATAGCAGAAAACTTGACTTTTATGTTTCCCACCTGTTTTCAACCAGCAATTTAATGTTACTGCAGTGCACTGAGGGGGTGATGTCAAGTGTGGTGCTAAATGTGTATGGATGTGTTTTAAAATTTGGTTCTTATTAGCTAATTCCAACAGTTTCTTTGCTTATCGCATGTTAACAAAATGCATTTCTTCTGTGCCTTTTAAACAAAACCCTATTTCACTAGTGGAATAACTTCTGCTAACTTTTCCTGTTTCAGATTGACAAAATGGAAACAATGGGTAATGATTTTGCTTTTTCAATGCACTCCTTTGTGGTTGTCTACAGATTAGCTGAAATCTAATTTCCTAAGCGTGTCCCTATTTTCATGTTCAGCTACTAAGAAGATGCAAAGCATCTTAAAGAGCTACTGAGAAAAAGGAGGTTATTTCATTGATTTAGTTTTTTGTATAGCACTGAAACAGGGATTTCTTTAAGTACGCACATCACTTACCTATTTAAATACTATGATGCTAGAGGATATGAAATTGCATATCCTAGCCTTCCAGGATTCAGCTTTGTCATGCTAACTTTTAAAGTATTTAAGGAAGGCACCCAAATGAGGAACATTTTAAACAAACCCTAAACCAAACAGAAACCCCCAACTCCTCAGGGACGAGGCATGAACATAATTCAGACTACTTTGGTATCATGTGTCTTGTGACTAACAACTTACACCATTAGTACAATGTCAAATATTGACATGTGGTGGGGGGCAGAGTTAAGTGCATGAGGCATTCCTAAATGAAAAAGCAGTTCAGGTATTTCCGCGTAATTAGCATGCAGTCTTGCTTTTTAAATTACAGGTAAATTTAGCAGTTCAGGATTCAACACGCTTTAAAACAAGATTTCTGTTTCAGTCTATTTCATTCTGGACCAGTAGGAAGAGAGAAGCTCCCATCTGGGGATCCAAATGTGCAGTAGTGTTTTGATGATGTCCATAATTCCATATTCATTAAAATAAACAAAAGACAAAACAAAAAACGAAGCAACCAAAACAAACCTGCTTCTAATTAATCCATTCTTGTCTTATTTAAGCTCTGATTTCCTGAACACAATTGGGCTGAGATGACAGAACTCCATTGATAACATATCCCATATAGGGCACTTCCTGCACCTAGGCATGAAATCAGTTTGAAATATTGGTCACATGAACCTCAAATCTTGGTCCATGTTTGGTCTCAAAGACATTTTCTGCCTACTTGGAATCCCAACCACTATCATTTGGTTGTGCAAATTAAATTGTTCTGTAATATCCTTGAAAGTAATCCACATTTGGGACAGGTAAAAGTAAGAGACTTTAGAAGGATCCAACCCAGATGCACCAGTGCTGATTAGAGGGGAGGGCATGGTGGGCTGAGGCTGCCCAAGAGGATTTCTTGTACCTCCCTATCCTATAATTTTTTGGGTGCAGTAATCAGTAGGAAAAAAGATATCTTTCCTGATCTCTAATTTTTCCTTCCCAACATATTTCTGAGAAACATCAGATATTTGGTGCTGTGCTTTTAGAGAGGGGTGAAAAGAGTTACTACTTTAACTGGGTTTTAATGCCTCCAGATCTCCCTGAATGACTTCTCTGGAAATGCAATGCCAGCTACCCAAAGCCTGTTGACTGATGTTCACCTTCCTAAAGTGTTTTTTATCAATCCATTTTACCATCTGAAAGCTAGAATAGGCCTAAGGTGAAGATCTGTGGACCCTGCTGTCATGAGGAAGGACTGGGTCTCCTGAGAAGAGCTGCTTTTCCTTCCATCTCCTTCCTGAATCCAACTGTATCTTTTGAGGTGTGCCCACAAGCAGATCTTGTCCTAGACCAGACAGGGCAGTGTGCATCATCCCTAAGTTAGAACTATAGAATCATTTAGGTTGGAAAATACCTTTAGGATCATCAAGTCCAGCTGTTACCCCAGGACTGCCAAGACCACCACTAATCTAAGGGCCTCATCTACATGGTTTTTGAACACTTCCAAGGACAGAAAAACACCCCTGGCGTGGCTCAGGATGGATGGGCCTAGTGACAGCTGTTTGAGGACAACTAATTGCAATTTTCTTTCCCCTCTGGTAATTTTTGATATGAGTGTGTCTCTAGAGTAACATGTGCTAATGAAAGGAAACATTCATGCAAAAAAAGCAGTATTGAATGTTGAAAAAGCTTTTCAATAAGAAAAAAAGCTCATCAGAAAAAAACGTCAAAAGCAGAAGGCTTTTTAAGCAGTACTAAAATGCAAAGCTTGCTCAAGTTTGAAACATCTTAATTCTATCATGCAGAGCATCAGTAAAGGTCAGGAGATATCCCTCAGGTACGCTTTTCAAGCTCTATGATTGCAGTTAAACTGCAGCTATATTACAATCAGAGAGATTTTTCACCTTTTAAAATCTGTTAGCTGCATTCTGTAGGAACACCAATTACTGCTGCTTTATCCAGCTTGCAAATATAACTGCAGTGCTAGGCTGCTTACTAAAGCTGTCGTTTTTCTTAAACTTTACTGTGGAAACTTTTGCAGGACTGCTATAATTCTTTTACTCCAAAAATCAAGATATTGAGCTTCAGTGAGATAGATCAGTCAAAATGTTCATCACTGCCCATCTGATTTAGTGTATGATTCATCTATAATTATGTATATTAACCATGCTGTATCCACACTGTAACTACTGGTCAGCTGGTAATACGGTATTAATGACAGGACTCAAAACACAATTGGTTTGTAGTTATAGTCACCATATTCTACAAGTCCACTGATGCTTCTATTGCATAGGTCATGGTTAGGAGTGAGCTAGGCCTATTTTTCTCTTTTTTTTCATTTCCTCCTATAAAGATGTTTCACTTTTTTTCCTGTGTTTTCAGGTTTGAATCTTCTGAAGTCTCATGATGGCCCTCAAAAGAGAAATTCAAACAAGGTATGTGTGTGTGTCTATTTTGTTAGGAAAGGCTTCGTTTTTAGGCAGCCAAGCAGAAAAGAAACCCCAGGAGACACTGCCTGATTAACAAGTGTGTGGGGGCTGGCAGTGAGCTCTGCAAGGTTGAAAGCAAACTTGGTGTAACCGTTGGCACTTGTTCCACGTAGGAATAGTAAGTCCATTTTTGTGCGCTTCCTGATGCTTGCTCTGTGGTTGCGAGCTGATAGAAAGCAACGCTTTAACTTCCTGAATCCTCTAAATAAAGCATCCTTTCTATATAGATGTTGTCAAAGAAAGGCACATTGTACTTTCTGCTTTGGTCAAGTTTTTGTATTTGTCTCTTTGAATGAACAACTTTGGTCGTTGAACAGTTGGAAACTTATTTCAGAAGGCTTGAATGTATCGCAAGGAAAAATATCTTCACTTGAATGGCTTGGAGCTGCTCTTCGAAGTTTATTTACATAGCTGTTGTATTGCGCCACAGTTTGAAGGGCATCCAGGCTTCCTCTTTAATCTAAACTTCTTTTACTTAATTAATTCACAAATATATTAAATTTTTATTATTTCTGTTTGTTTTTTTCAAGAGAATATTGCAGCAAACCAGTGATTATTTAAATACTTAAAATAGTACATATGTTAGCTCTTAAAATTCAGATGTAGCGAGTCAGCTAGTCCCTGTCCATGCACACATGCCATACCATGGGCAAGTGTGCCTGGGTAGTGAGGATGCAAAGCTCATATCCATGCCCTAGTGGAAACCCCCCAGAAGGTCACTTGTGAGAGTGGTTCACTTTCAGGGCCACCTCTGATGTTGAGAAATGTTTCTCTGCAACAGCAAGTCCTTTATAAAACTGGGTGCCACACATTTAGCTAGAATTTCTTGTTCCTACTAAGCCGTGGTGAATAAAGTGGATAGGCCAGCACTAAGTGCTCCATATTCTGGTTTTCTCATTCTCAATCAAATGACGCATGTTTTGTATGATTCACTACACTCCTGTCTTATTATGTTACTAAATAACATTTATCTCTGTCAGGCCTCTTTTTCTCCAGGGTATTTTGCTTTTCTTTTTAACCAGATTCTTAAAATTTTGTATGGCATCAATACCAATGTATTGTTTAAAATAACATAAGCAAAGAGTTAACTCCCATGCAAGGAAAAAGGCAAAAGGAGTCTCCACAACTAGCTATCTGTAAAGAAATCACCTCATATTCTGACGTTTGCTATAGGCAAAATAAAACAAAGCACTACCAGCAATAAATCAATTCTTGTGTGCGGGTATTGTCAAAATAAGCTGTTCTTGCATGCTCTGATCCAACTTGAAGGCCAAGTAACGCCGCCCTTCATACATCCAAGTGT
Organism: Ara ararauna; assembly: GCA_028858755.1. NCBI lineage: Eukaryota > Metazoa > Chordata > Aves > Psittaciformes > Psittacidae > Ara > Ara ararauna. The sequence goes on along the minus strand of CM054376.1, from coordinate 107,638,530 downwards.
TTTAAAATGCTGTTGTGCTCAAGGAAGAGCTAGGCTGTCTCAAATATTAATATCCACAAGGTAATGGGTGTCTCCAGCTTGTGTGTGAAATTTCATTAGGTGCCTTCAAAAGGCAGGACTTCCTCAAGTTAGCTTCCGAGTTGTGCATTGCTTAAGTATATTAAAAATATTCCAGCTACAGATGGGCTTTAAAATCAGAGTTGGATTTTCAAATATCAAAATGTCTGGAATAGTCTGAACTCTCTTCTTTTTGTGTTTCTTTTTTTCTCCCATTAGAAAGATGAGAAACAAACCAGGGCTTTGCATCCAAACTTTAATATACTTTCATGCTAAAGCTCTGGGGTGCCTGCTTGGGTTTTGGCCTGGTCCCATCTATATCTATTGTATTAAAACAGTTAAAGGCATTCTTCTCTTTCCTTCTTTTCCCTGCAGCTGGAAAGCATTATCCTCTGCTTTGGTGAGAACAAACATCAATGCTGCCTGTTGTATAAGCCTCTAAGCAGTCCGGCTTGCTTCCGCTGAAGTGGCCTATATATCTGTAACTTCATGTCAGAGGTAGGCTGTGTAGGTGTTGGGATTAAAGTCTTTCCAATCAGACAATTTTCAAATCCATAAAGAACTCAACTTCTGTCAGAGCTATCCCTGTTTAGACAAGATGAACAGGAAAATCTGGCATTTTCCTAAGAAGTGAGGGGTGGAAAAAGAGCAAGAATACAATGACATTGGCCTATTTACTTGGTAAGTTTCAGTCTGAGGTCATGCTAATATTGTGTATTTTCACATCTAAATGGGATGCTCAGTGCAGCAATGGGTTGTTTCTATTGACCTTTCTGGATGAACTGTTTCTCTTCTGTTCTTCAGCAGTGCAATGAACATCAAAATGTAGGATGTAGAGATCCTGGTAAAATTTCCTTGTATTAAAATACTGCCAGATACTTTTATATAGAGATCTAATTTTAGAATGCCACTGCAGGCATCACTAGAAATATTTTATTCCCTGAAAATAGGTGATAGACTAGAAACAAAAGTTGGGTAAGAAGTCTCCTTCACTTTTACAACTCACAGAGTAATGTGTGCACTTGGGCAGTCTGTCAGCACTAGCTGATGATTTTTGCATCTGGGTTCTGTTTCGTAGTGAAGCCTGTGTTCCTAGCTTTGGAGCAAAAGATTACCAGAGATAACTGATAGAAAACATATTCCAGTTATTGACTAAGCAGCCTCACCTTCACCCTGCAGCTAATTGCGAGGTTAAAAACTGTAGCAAAAATATCCATATTTATCAGCCATTTGGTTTATTTATGCTCCAGATAAATGAAACAATATTCCATTACCGTCTCTGACCATGCTTTATTTTTTCTATGTAGACATGTTATGACAAAATCTTTCATTTTAATTAAATTTTTTCCAGATGCTATCTTCATAAAATGAGCACTCAGAGAGGCATGACGATTATTTGTAATAGAAGAGGGTTAATGCTTGTTAAAAATGGCAAAGGAGCATTTGTCACTGCTTAAGATTTCTGTCTGCAAGGAGAGAATCAGCAGGGTTCCTCAGGTCTGCTTTTTCAGGGTGATCTTTGTACCAATTTAAGGCCTGGTCTACAATGGTGAGTAAGTGCTTCCTTATTTTCAGTGTATAAAATATCTGGTAACTTCAGTGACTGTTGGAGTGTTTCAACGAGGCAGGTTTAAAAATAAGCATTTGCTTAAATACTTGACTCCCCTGGGGCTTGGCCTTCACTTTTTTTTACCCCGAAGATGCTGATTTCATGTAACTTATTTCTAGTTAATAGCTACTGCTGCTCGGAACTGGATTCAGATTTCCAGTTCATTTCATATGTTATCACTAGAGAGCTATGAGGTGGTAACAGCTTTCAGCTGCTGGCATGCTCCAGCCTGAGCCAAGATGAACAAGCCTAGAAATGAGGGAGAATGCAGCCAGTGTCTTGATTTCCTTGAGGGGGAAAAGAGTCAAAGACAACTGCAAGTGTAGGGCTCCTATCAGTTCAAGTTTTGCCACAACAAGCAAATGCTAAATATTTTCTAAAGTGACCTGAATTAACCTTCTTGTAATTGCAAATCATGCGGGCCCATTTCAGTTGCCCAGACGTAGGCAGTGCTGTCAAGGGCATGGCAGTCTTGCTTCCCCGCTGAAAGCCTACAGGGATGTCTCTGGTATCAAAGGACACTTCAGATGGCCCCAGTAACCTATGTTTAGGCAACAGAGTTGAACTTCCCAGCTGGGAATAGTCCCAAATGGGGATTTGCTCCCAGGTATGCGAAGGACAGGCAAACTTGCTGCTGGGCCAAGTTCTGAAGTCCATTCTCAGGATAACTCCTACTGGTCTAAGGCATGCCAAAGTTTCATTTACTGCTGGGAAACATGAAACCTCTGTGGCTGAAGTATCTTGATTAGGCCATTAAAGCCTCGTATAAAACAGCTGAGATACAGGGTCAGGAGGGTGAAGGACATTGTCAATGCATTGTAAATCCTCTGCTGCTTGGCACCAGGTTCAAACTGTCCAGAACCAGGTTTTCATGGGATAAAAACACCTGACTCCTCTGTGGTGGTTCTGGGGAGGGTTCTGGACCAATGCTCTTTGCTTTGGTCAGCATGTGGGCAGGACGCCTTTGCTTCTCTCACCTTTTGGTGCCTTGTGCTGTACTGACTTTTCATTTCTAATTCTGGTAGGTTTTAATTTAGTCCAAGTTTGAGATTGAATATGTGTGTCTTGGGCAGTATGAAACGCCTCATCTTTGGTTCTCTCTGAGGCGGCTGGTTTTCTGTGCAGGGGCTGGTTCCAGAACAAGGGATCTGGCACTTGCGTTCTTCCCATGTCATTTCCAGAAATGTTCTAACAATTGTGTGGTTACTCCAGGAGACCGAATTGGAAGAACAGGTTAAGTGTCAGATCTAGAGCCTGTGTGTATGCATGTGCAGAATGCAAGTGCAGATCTTTGGTGGTGTCTTTCTATCCTGGTGGGTAGAAAAAAAGGGTGGCATCCGAGATATTCACCGTAAAAGAGCAAAAGAGGGAATTCTAACATGGCATAACAGGCTGCTTTTTTCTTTCTTTCTTTTTTTTAATGTGCATCTATATGGTAAGACATTTTTTAATTATTATTTGGAATGCCCAGCACTTCTCATGTCAAGAATTTTTGCTCAGAAGAAATGAGATAAGGCTGGAATCTGTAAATATGGGAAATAAAATGCAAGTGTGAGCCCCTCAGCTTGTTACTCCCTCCCACCACTGCACATTCCTGCAAACAGATTTATATTCTTATAGTTTGAGAGTTAGTATTGATCAAGCCTTAGACCTGGGTGAGCTGTCTTTATTTTAAATCCAACCAGTCTGTTGGAAAAGCACATTGGGTGACCAGCAATCGTCTGAGTTTGCCTATAACTAGGAGAGTTGTCCCAGGCAGGTGAACTACAGCTGAAAATCAGGAAAAGTAGAGATACTTTGCTTCCTAAAACTGTTGGTGGAAATCACCTCTTTGTTTGAAGAATTCATGGTGGTTTTAAGAACAAGAATCCCTCACTGGTGATAGCCTTTCTTTTGAACACTTCCAGCCACTGACTGGATGTCAGGGGGCTGGTACTCCTTTCTGGGCAGGGATCTGACCCGATATGCCACAGCACAGCCCTGTGTAAGCCTCTTTGACTACTGAAGTTGCAGCCTTATGTGTCTGCAGGGCCTAATCTTTGCTTGGGGAAGGGAGTGCGGGAAGCCCATCCCTCTGGGGAGCATGCTGAGGCTGCAGTGTCCTCTCTTTACTCAGCAGAAAACTCTTCCAGAGTGTACAATCTTGTCGTCTGAGGGTATTTTTTCATTAGGTAGTGGCAGTTTTCTGACGGGAATGTGCGCTGCGGGAATTCCTGCACAGGGCTGCAGCACAGCCAACTTCTGATTTAAAAATAAATAAATAAACAAATAAATAAAGGGTTGGTGCTTGCTACAAGTTTGCAAGCCATAAAACAGAGGGCAGCAGGGGCTGGTGATTAAGCACAGGGCCACTGCGCCCTCCCGGTAGAGGTGGCAATGTGGAAGGGACACCCAACCACCCCACCTCTCCACCTCCTGGGGGTCCCCTCTCTGCGCCCCCATCCCGCTGCCTCCCTCCCGCAAGGACAGCCTGACCCGTGCGGACCCCACGGGGTCCCGACCCCCTGCGCGGGGTGTCCGCGGCGGGGCGGTCCCGGGCGGTGGAGGCGGGCGGCCGCGGGGGGCGGAGGCGCAGGAGGCGGCGCGGCGGCCGGGCCGAGCCGTGCCGTGGCGGTCCGCGGAGGGCAACGGCGCCGAGCTCATGTGCCCCCGCGCCCGCCGTCCCGCAGAGTCCCCGGGGCCGCGCTGAGCGCCCGGCACGACCGCACGCTGTCTGCGTCTGGATCGGTTTTAGTTTGTTTTGGTTTATTTTTATTTCTTTCATTTTTTTTTTAAGGGGAGGAGTGCGAAATCCAGAGAAAAATGAGCCAAAATGAGTGAGAAAATGTCCAGCTTTCTGTACATCGGGGACATCGTGTCCCTCTACGCGGAGGGCTCTGTCAATGGGTTCATCAGCACGCTGGGGTGAGTGTGAGGGGCAGGGGGGGCAGTGCCCGCTGAGGGGTGGCGGGGACCCGCGGGCAGAGCCGGCTGCAGCACAGGAAGCGGCCGGCAGCGCGCTGCCGCCGCCACCTCGGTGGCGGAGAAGGGGAAAGAAAGTAGGAAGTGATGAGCGGGGAGGAAAGAGAGAGAAGTTCTCGCACAGGCCCGGGGCTGCGGAGCCGGATGGGTGGCGGTGCCCAAGTGCGGGTCCAGCCGCGCTCCCTCCTCGGCTCCTGCCGGGGCTGCACCTCCGGGCCAGCTAGAACCGGAGTGCCGAAACGCCAGGACCCGCTCTGTACAAGTAACCCTGTGCTGCGCCCACATGAGTTTATATAGTCGTTATTTGTAGCCAAAGACCTCGGTGGTTTGTTTTTTTTTTTTTTTTTTTTTTTTTTTTTGGGGGGGGGGGAATGCGTGTTTATGCGTGCTTAATTTTATTGCACGTCTGAGATGACGTTTTTGATGAAGAGTGAAGGACAAAAGCTTTCCTGTCTTGTTCATCGCCATAATCAGCTCGTCAAATGTCCATCCATTTGCTTCTGGTTTGCATTTGACTTAAGTCTTTACCTGCGGTGGTTAACGATCAGATGTTTATAATCTGATATTTAATTTCATGGGGGTGCTGCTTCTGCAAGCGCTTCTGTCTCCTTGCAGAGTGAAGAGATGTAGTTCAGCTGTGGCTGCTTAACTGAACTACTCCAGCTTGCTTGAGGGTTGGTGGGGTTTTTTTTATATTAACCTTGACAGCTTTAAATCACCTTTTTGGAATCCAGGACAGAAAACCACAGTGAATGATGATAGCAATACACGGATATCTTTCTTCAAACGACCACTTAGTTTGGTTGTAGTGATACATCCCGATGGCACAGTGGTTTCCTCTGATGTTCTTAGCAGAGTGGCAGTAGATTCAGTAAGTTGGTGACATGTCCAAACTAAGCACATCTTTAAACCTTTCTCAGTGGAAATATCTGTACTGTATGATTTCTGGTGATCCCATTGACAAGGCAGCTCAAGCTCTAGTTAAATATCAGTGTCATTTGGTGTTTAAACATTAGTGGTACCTACAGAATACAGCTGAAGTCGCTAAGGCTGATTTGCTACTAATAAACATGTGCTGGGTATCACTCATGTATGTCATATTAGGCTCCCTGTGTCCTGAGATCTCTTCAGTGGGGGACTTCAGAGTGAAGAAAAAGAACAATATTAAATTGCCAACAACAAATTGAGTTACTTGATGTGGTACTTTTACTGGAAAACAGCTGGTGTCCAAGGTCCCTTATACTTTTTTATCTTCTTATTACTTCCTGTCCTTGCTGTTCACTTATTTCATCTGTTGACAAGCGTTTTTCCATGGTTTGTTCCTCTGTTAATTTTGCTCCTTCTCTATCAGCAATTCTATTTTGTCTCACATCTCTTTTTGTTTTGCTGACTTTTGTAATTTTAAATCCTGTCTGAAAATGTTTGCTTTCTGCAACTGTTAATAACTGGATATTGCTTCTTATTCTTGTAATCCCGGTGTTTCTATTTTGTTGGCATAACTTATTGATGAACTGTTTGGTTTCATTGTTCTGTCTCATTGCTGTGTTCTGTTATCTGAGGGAAGCTAAATTTGCCATACTTTCCACTTTTCATTGTGTTGAGAGATGTTCCTCATTTCTAAAGAACACCTTCTTATCTACACTCATAGACGTTTCTGCTGTGACTGGTGCTTGTACAACTGCATGTTGCTCAAATGCATGTTGGTATTCCCGTGTTGCTGGTCCTCTCCTCATCCCTTGGAGTTAAGGCAGGACATTTACCCCTGGTTCTGTAGCTGGGAAGCCAAGATCAAAGCTTGCCTAAGGCACCTGGTAACTCTTTACCAGAAGAAATAATTGAACTCAAGCCAACACCCTAATGAGACTACCCAGGATCTCTTTTGGCCAGCTAGCCCAACCTAAGAAAACCACCTGGGATGAAACAGGACTTCTGTGTGTGTCTCTCCTTCAGCAGTTCAGGAGTTCAAGAATACTGATGTACCTCTGTTAGCTTTTCAGTGCAGCTTTTTTTGAGCCCTGTTCCCTGGCATAGTAAAGGCAGCTGCAGAGCCAGGAGGCTGGAGTTGACAACCTGAATGAAGGCCTTAAAGGAAAGGTGAAGTAGAAAGCTCTCATGTCTACTAGATGGGAATGCTGACCCCTCTGCTGGTGGTACCAGAGCTTGGACTGGTATATAAAGTTGTGATACCAAGTCATGTTATCTGTGCCAGCTATTGCCATTACTGCCTTTGGAACAGTTGCAGCAATGCAGGAGGCAGGAAAAGCAGCTGTACATTCAGGGAAAAAGTTTGCCCAGCTGCACATTTGGCATGCAACCATTGCTAAACTCCTCCATCTCCTGCGTTCCTGCAGGTCCTCTGTTTGCAAACACCTGACAGCAGGGGGCCTTGTGTTCCAGAGGTGTCTCTTGTTGGTAAGGACAAAATGGTTTAAGGGCAGGAATGATTGCTGGCTCACTTTGACTTGATGTGGGTCCTTGTTCTATTGCTCAGGGTTTTAAAGGTGCTGAGCAAACTATCTTGTCACTTACACTATAGAGTCCATCAGGTCGTTTCATGCAAGAACTTGAAATCTAGCTCAGGTCTAGTGACTCTGCAGCAGTGAGAGAGTCCTGTTTATTTTAAGCTGTCAAAGGCTAATTGTTTCTTAAACAAAGCATGAGTGAGGCCATTCTATAAATAAGATAAAAAAGTTCATAGCACCTCTCCAAGGGGGGGTGTCTGCCATGTCAGCAGACCTTACGCCTTGAAGAACCAGCTCAACAGATTAGTTTTGAGGGAGAATACTAAGCAAAGACTGTTTTATGAGTTTATATGATAAGTATGAGAATATTTTTTGCTCACTTGCTGGTGCAGAAATTTTCACATGCTCAGTTTTCCCGGGAAATTTAGAGCCTGGAGAAAGATGCATCTGGCCTATTCAGATCGAGTGTAGGGTCAGCTTAATATCTACTATAGCCTTGAGAGTGGAAATCTTCCTCTCATGCAGTTTAGAAGGTCCTAACCTTCTTGTTTAGGACAAGGGGGATCTGTGCCTCTTGGCCCTGTGTCCAGGTGAGGGTGCTGAGTGGTGCCAGGTGAAGGCAGGAGTGCCTTTCCATGCCTTCTACAAAAAGGGTTTGGGAATCACTGGAACCATGAGATTGTGTAAATAGGACACAAAAGGTTGGGGCTCTTCTTTCAGCTGGAAGTAACCTGTGCTCCTGTCCTTGTCTCCAAACTGCTTCTTTACTATAAATAGCTGTTGGATGTTAGCATGAGGACTCTGCTTTCAGATTTGATCCCTCTCAGTCAGAAGAGGAAACTGAACCTCTCTTCCGTGTCTGGGGTTAGCACTGTAGTGTGGGATGGTGGCAGGGGCAAGGAGGTCAGGCAGCGCTGCTCCAAATTCTTCCTCTTGTATCCATCTGATGATGTGCAGTCTGACTTTTCCAATCTAAATGCTCTCTGGGCTCCCCTTTTCCCCCTTTTTTTAAAAAAAAAAAAGAGTATGCTTTTGAATGTATAAACTGACAGTGGCAATTTAGCACAGAAAAGGAAAAGTTTGGGAAAAGGAATTTACACCTATGGTTGGCTTTCTGCTATTTCAAGATATATGTGGTACTGCACTATTGAATTGTGCTAATAATGTGGGTGTTTTCCCCCCTGATTTTTGAGGTTTTAGTGTGTTTTAGCTTTTGCACAGTTGGAGACTTTATGTCCCAAAGGAGATATGTGGCAGAGCTAGGCAATGAATCCAGGTATCATGAGTTGTCCTAGACCAGTGTCTGAAACTCAAGACCACCTTCCCCAGTATTTTAGCTGCGAATGTTGGTAACAGTGCATGCTGGGAATTAGAGCTGCTATTAATCACCAGTTGGTACAGTGAGGGGGAGAAAAGTATTCTCAGTTGGAGAGGCTGAACAAAAAGTAAATAATGACAATAGCCAGCATCAGCTGTAGGAAAATTTGACAATGGGCCTGTTAGTCACCATCAGTAGCTGCATTCCTGTCTCACCTCCATAAATACGCTTCTGTGCCGTAGCAGTGAGAAACCTCATGGAACATAATTAATGGAGCATGCAGCAGGAGCTGCCTGCTAGGTAATATATGACCGTGGATGACGAGGGGTGCTGAGACTTACTTGTAATTAGCAGCAAAAAGTGTGTTGTGGAGTATTTGGAATAATTTTCTTGAGTTTAATGTTGATTTTTCTAGAACAACTTCTGTTAATTCAAGGAAGCGCTTGCCGGAACTTTCTGATTTGAAATGAGTATCGCAGTTTTATTCAATCTTCTTCCCTGGGCTTTTGTGCATTAGTTATCTTATTTGACTTCACACAGATTGAGTCAGTCACGCCTTGTGGAAAAACAGGATTAAGTAGAAAGTGCTTATGGAACAGTATAAATCAAAATATTCCAAATACAGCAAAGGCTAAAATGTCATTGTGGTGCCCTCAGAATGGTGTTGAGAAAAAAGATGTAGTGACTGATGATGCTTATAACACACCAATGTAGCATATTCATCAGTGTGCTTATTCTTTTTACCCTTCTCTCCTACTGTCTGAAAATGTAAGCTATGGTTAAGGAGCAGAGTATGTGTCCTTTAATTAATATCAATTTTTTTTGTCTTGTGCCAGATGACAAAACCTAATTAGAATAAAAAGCCTGAAGAAAGTGAGAGTGGCATAACTAAAATTACTCATAATTTAATTCTGAGACATACAGAACCAAATAATACCTAGAAGAAGGAAGAGAAGCTGAATGTCAGCTTTCCTGTACAAGCAAAAGTACTAGTATGTTTTATTACCTAGGTACTTTATCCTCTGGACTGACAGTGCCAATGAGATTTGACAGTTTTGATTGCATGGTTCTTTCTTTTGTTCTTAAATACTGTAGGATTAGCATTTTCAGAACTATGCTGTCTTGGTTGGCTTCCTAATGCAAAAACACTGGTGTGAATTCTGCAGCTACTTTGAATGTATGCTAATATACATTTTTCAGCTATATGGTGTATTTCTTTTCTGTGATAACTTTCATTAACATAAGCTATATTATATGCATTATTAAACACCTTCATTGATCTTACAATAAAGGAAACATAAGCAGATATGTAGACATATAAACACAGCTGTATCTTGCACACCTTGCAATTTAATACATATATCAAAGCTTATATCCTCTGTGATTATCTACTCACATTAGCAATTAGGCATAGCTCCAGCTTTGCCATTTGTAACGACCTTATTTTGATGCTTGTAAGTATTCTAACAACAGTGCTGTCTTTAAATAAACAATGAGGCAAAGCTTTCCACAAAGCGCCCTTATGAGAATGTGGCACGTAATGAGCCTCAGAGGGGGTTGGTTTGTTTCAGAAGTTTTACTTGCACACAGGGCACAGCTTGGGTGTGAAGAAATATAGGATTAGACTTAATTACAGAATTATGATTTATGAGACTGGGCACTAAAATGAAATATCCTTGGTTCAAAGAGCTCATTATGAAACAGAAGCAGGGAGAAAATTTGGCTTAGGGAGGGAACCAATTGATTTAATGTAAAAGTGGTTTACCTGTAAATTTTGTGGTAGTAATGGAAATGAGAGAGGATTCCAATTTTGAATTGAAACAAGTAGTGGCTATTACAATTTCTGTAGTTCTCAGCTGGGCTGTGGGTAATGTGGGGAGTAGTCAGGAAAGAGACAGGAGATTGTTTAACTTGCACAACTTTAACTCTGATTTAACTTACATTTACATAATGAGGGGATTACCTAAACAGCCTTTACGTGGTTCTCAGGCTCACTAGAAATCAAGGTTATCCTGTATTTTAAAAGTGCTGTGGACGAGTCAGATCAGTCTTTGCCTTCTCCAGCTTGGAACGTTATCTCCTAAGAAGTACATGAGCCTTTGCTCAGTCAAGTGTTTTACTGCGCGGCAACGTGTTTGAAACCTGCTGCTCTTCACTGTTAATGGTGCTGGCTGCTGCTGCTTGGCTGAAGCCTGAGCCTGTTGGGCAATAGCACAAAGCCGTGTCCTCTGCACGTGTTTTAATGCATTTGAAGGTCTGGTTTCTGCTTGCTTTGAAAGGTCGGTTACTTCTTGTACCAAAGGGAGACTGGTGAAGTTCATGTGACTTTTATATACTTGATTAGGGATATTTATGGAAAGAGTGGAGAAAGTAATGTGAATGGTAGTTCAGGGTTTTGCTATTTTCCTTGTCTGTCTTGTTTTATCACTTAACTCAAAGATGTGTATTTCAATTATATTAAGGACATAAACCCCCTTATGATGTTATTTTAAACCTTCATTGGTTATTTGTAAATCTGATTCCATCTAATTATTTGAATCAGTAGTTCCACTGCTATGTGGATGCGGACACTTCCTGACGTAGGTTCTGGTTTCAGCTGTACAATGATGCTAAATCCTGACTTTTTGGACTGCTTTTTGAGCGGCTTCTCCTCTCTGCTGGCACTGGGCACCAAGAGGTCCCATCCTCATCTGCAGCTGTGTGGGAGCTGAGTCCCAGTTCCCAGAATTTCCAGCTTCCTTTCCCAGTGGACACAGGAAAGCTTCAGTTGTTCAACTGCTTTAGGTTCCTTATCTCTGGAGAAGAAAAAGTAATTACTACCTCAGTTCACTTCAAGCATGAAACAAACTTAAACCAAGAAGTTACCTTTTAGCAAGGTAATGGTTTTGATTGCAAAATTGGAAACAGAGTTAAACAAGGAAATTGCTTGAGGTTTGAGAGACTATTTTGGCTGTAGTAGCCAAAGGCTGCATCAGGAGTAGTTGTGTTGCTTTAGTGCTGTTTTTCCAGCTGTCTTTCTGTGTCTCTGTCTCTGTCTACCTCTCATGCTTATTTGTTTGCATTTTATTGGTTGCTGTTAAATAGAAACAAAGCATTATCCAAAGCATGCTATTTTAAAACTGTTCTTATTTATTGCTTAATAATAAAAGAAAGAGGACCCTAAAGCATTGACCAAGCTGGGCTGCATGGGGCTCTCTCTCTGTGAGCTCTACCTGGGAATAAGTTTCCTCTTCCAGAGCTCCTGCATTGCTGGTTTTTCTGCTCAGGTTTACCTTTTGGCTTGTCAAGTTAAGTGAATTGTCATTGTAAACTTCAGGCAGGTTTTGCCAACCATGTCCATGAGTGCTTTTTCCCCTCTTCCTGTTGCTCAGTAGCTGGCCTTCTGCACCTCTAGTTTATGGAATCCTTTTGCGCGAGCAAGAATGTTTCGGAGTTTGGTCGCTTGAGATGCTGCCTGTGCAGAAGCTGGCCCAGCCCTTTGTGGGTTTCACAGATGCATCACATCACCTCAGTAGGATTTTTCTTGCTATTACTTCCAGCGGCTGATGAGTGACCATGAGTTGCTGTGGGTTGCAGAAAACAGGGAAAACAGTCTCTCTTGTCCTCTCAGTCCTCAGGTTGCTGGCCCTGAGATGATGAAGAGAAGGGGGAGATGGGTGCACAAGAGTGTAGGTTGGTGAATGTAGGGCGAGGTGGTAGAGAAACCAGCAGAACAAGGGTGTGTGGAAAGAGTTAAGTGTGCGTGGTGGGGCAGTAACTGCACCACTGATTTGTGTGATTTAAAAGGCGGCATGTGTTAGAAAGGAAGCAGGGCTGAAGAGAAACAGAAGATGATGGGCAGTTGCTGAGAGATGTGCAGTTCCCTCTGACAGAAAATAGCTAGAAGAGGTACTGGCAAACTACCCGATTTCTTTTCAAATTACCCCACATGAAAGAAATCAGCTTGTCACTGCTCCTATTTACTTTGATGTTTCAGATGGTGGAGGTCTGTGCTGAGCACTCAAACAGTTGAACATTTGGTATATTTTTTTCCCCAAGGTTTCCAGTGTTGTTAAGCAAAATACATAATAATACTGCTTTCTCCAAGAGAGTGCCTGAGTTACAAAGTTCCTCAGAAAGAAATAGCAGTTTTAAGATTACCTATGGTATCTTATGCAATTCTTTGTGTAAAAGCACGGGAGTTTTTACTGATGTGGTCCCAATGTTGTTTGCCATGTATGGCTGACTTACTGAGTGCATGTGGTGCCCAATGCTTTGTAACAACTAAGGTTATATGTAATGAATTCTGGTACTTTGGTAATCTTCTGATATGATGAATTTTGTAGAGTTCATTTGAAATGCTGCTTTAGGTTGTTTCTGCCACATGGCATGGAGTTTAAATTACTTGGTAGAAGGCAGCTAGAAGAGCATATGAAGTGTGAGTTTTATCATCTAACACTGTAAGTTAAGCTTACTACAGCTTTTCTCTGTACAAAGAATTAATATTAAAACAGTAATCAAGTTTTTGTTCTTTGACCTCTGGCAGATAAACATCAATGTCATTTAAAAAATCAACAAACAAACCCTGAAGCAAGGCTTTTCATATGAGTTTCAAACTACAGAAACTTGTTATGACCCAGTGCTTGGACTTCTTATCTTGATTTTCTTTTAGAGATTTGTTTGTATTTCAAACGGCTTTTTTTTCCCTCTGCACTTGACACACACAAGTTAATTAATGTTGCAGGGCAGCTGAAAGCAGTCAGAAGATTGGGAAAACAACTGCTTAAACTCATGGTAAGCCCCAAATTTTTGTGCCTACTGCCCACAGTTAAAAGAGAGCAACCCAGTTCTTTTGAGTGAAAACTTGAGCTGGTATTCCCGTGTGCAGAGCTGAGATGGGTCAAGCACCCAGCTCCAAGCTGCCTGCCTGACTCCTGAGGGTGCTTTGGATGCAAGCTGGAGGAGAAGCAGGCACAAGCCACTGAGGCCTCCACATCCACACCTGCAGGATGTGTTTCATTTCAGTGTGGGCAATTTTGCCTGGCTCCAGTGTGCATCTACATCCCGCTGCCTGTGGAATTTTGTGTAGTTGTATAATTGTGAGCACTGTGATGTGGAAAACTTAACTAGGCAGCTTTAGAGGGCAGCTAAATTGGATGTGACCTGTATAGTTTTGTTCTGAATCTAGCAATGCCTGACACTATTTGTAAAGTTCCAACTTCCAGAACTCCATGAATTATGCATCTCCTCAGCTTCTCCTTCATGGATGTGGAGAAAAGCCAGAAAACAGGAATCGTTGCAAATTAAATGTGTGTAAGAAGTACTTTGAGTTTAGTAGTAACTTTCTTCCACTAACTTAAGATCAGAATACATGCTTTGCAGGTGGGGTGGCTAACTAATGGTAGCTGAGTGCTGGAGACAGGAAACAGCCCTTTTTTTTTGCCTTTGTTGATCTTGTTTTAACGTTAGCTGGGCTTAGATTTCTGATGAGCTCCCCAGTTCTTCCAGATAACTGAAACATTTGTGGGCTTTGCTAAAGCATTCACAGTCACCTTTTCAATCTGGCTAATGTGTTTTTATTGTTCAGAAACAATAAATAGAGGAAACAGAAGTAGTATGTTGGGAAAAACTGGATATCAGGTTTGAAACACTGATCCTTGCGCAGTTATGAGTGGTGAAAAATGTTCAAATGCAAGTTCCACTCTTGATCAAAGAATCAAAGTTTTAAGGCTACTTAGAAAGGTTAAAAAAAATAATACATCCTTCACTTAATAAAAATCCAGCAAACTGCACCTAGAGAAAAAGGTTAACTGCATGTTAGTGGTAATACTTTGATAGCTTGGACAATTTCCAACTTGGTTACTGCCTTTTGCTAAGGTGGACTCAATTTCGGCTGGATGCACTGTCCTCTCCTTGCTGTCTGCCATGCTTGAGGGTGCCAGTCCATAGGCTTCATTCCTCTTCCAAATTTGAAAAACAGGGCCCAGTGGGCTTGACTCTTCACAGAGAGCTGAAAAGTGAGGGTTAAGTGGAGAGGCTTGTGAAATTTCATTGTTCTAAAATGAGGTTTTACATCAGGTGGGGCAATGTCTGTAATGCTTCTCAGGTTGAAGACAGAACCTTAGTAAGTCAAGCTTTACCGTCAAACTGTTGTAATTAATATTTTGGATTTCCGTGTCACTGTAAGAACAGTAAAGCTGAATGTTTCAGTGAATACAGGAAGTCCAAGGTTAAAATCAGATCTTCAGGTATCTTTGCAGATATTCTTACATATTGTTGCAATCATCATAGCATGTTATTTATAAACAATATTAGAATACAGAAAAAAGCCCTTGCCTTTAAATTATAAAAGTACAAAATAACATACAGAAAATTCACTGGATTTCTCTGGTTTTTTATTTGGTGAGGAGGTAGTAATTTATGTCAGGCTGTAGGTGACAGTTTGCCATTTTCTTAGTTACTTTTTCTAAGTAAAAGATATAACAAAGTTTTATGACATTATTTCCAGTGGTGGTCCGAGATGTAGGTTCTACATCTGCAAATTTGTAAACTTAAGCTGCAGATATGTCAGGAGGCAAATTTTTAAAAAACCTGTTGAAGAGGATCCAAGTTAAGATTTCAGCTTCCCTGCTTAAATCTTCAGGAGTACTAAAAGAAAGATTAGGATTTGATCATGAAACCATTCAGAGGCAGGCATCTGGCTCTTCAGAGAGGACACTGCTATGGACCCTCAGCTGCTGCAGGATTTGGATTAGAGGTGTGCTCAGTTTCTGTGAGAAATGGTTTCTCATGCAAAAACAAACAAGGTCAGGACCTGGCAGGCAATATGTCTTGTCTGTATTAACTTTTGTAGTTGGACAGGTTTTTCTGCCACTGAATCTAACAAGTAATTACCACATTCCCCCCTATGTAATATCTAGGCTATAGTAAAACCATTACATGTAAAGTTCTGTTATGATACCTTATTTGAAGCAATACTGTGTGTTAGGCTGGTGGAGTCAAACTCCTGGTCTGTGGGACTTTTCATCTGGTCCACTTCCTTTCTGTGGCACATTAAACTCTCTACTCTGATTAGGTTGCTTTCAATAGAATCATTTTACTTTAGTAGAGCTAGAAGTGGGACAATGCCGGTTTGAGTTTTCAAACCTAGATCTAAAGTATGTGTGAAGGGAAATATTGTAATAAAGCATGGGACTCAAGCAGAGGAGCAATTTGCACAAGGTCATAGGCATGTTGTGGAATATAACTAAAGATTCCAAGTTCTGGGCCAGGTTTTATAAATGCTGATCTGGAAAGATGTTCAGTGCTAAGTTGCATAAATTGGTTTATCTCATGGTAAGCCTGGGAGTAAGTCAGATATGACAAAACTGGTTAGTTTTTTAAAGTTTCCATGTCAAATGTGTGGTTTTTTAAGTGCATATTTAAAGATGCAGAATTAAGTTTATCATTACAAAAACAAAGTGCTGCAGAGTTTTATGCATGCTGGCATTACTGTCATGCTCTTAAAAAAGGGTGGAACCTAATTGACACTGGTAAGTATAATTACTGATTTGTAATTTATTTGTTCTTCATTTGTAATGGAGATGTGAGATGAAATCCTTCCTTCTTTCTTCAACCAGATAGCTGAAGCTATAGAAGTCACCACCCAAAGCACATACACTTGTTAAAGTCTGAGCAAAAGCTGAGCGCTCTTACCCAAGAAGCTTCACAGAAAGAAATTCAGCATTGACTGGGCGAGCTATACAGGCGTAAGTGAACAGAATAACAGAGAATGTAGGACAAAAACCTCAGTCGTAGCCAGAAAAAAACTGTTATATTGACCCAAGGACAATAAAAATGAGTGTGCTACTGAGCACTGTTCTCTCTGCAAACTGTAGTCAAAGAAACTCCTGCTATTTGATTTTGCCTGTGTCCAGAAAAACAAGGATTTATAAATTCTTTCTGAATAAATGATCAAGAAAATGCCTGATAGCATCTTAAACTTTTCTTCATCGTGGAAACAGCTCTTAGGTCTCCAGAACTGTCACATTACTTGTGATTGATGATAACCTGGTATCATGAGATGGATCCAACTTCCAAAATGGAAATTTGTGACAGGTGTTCTTGTGGAGCCATGGTGCAAGAAGCAATCACAGAAAAAACCCTACACCTTCAAAAGAGACCAGGAAGAATTGCTATGACTTCTAATACAAGAGCTAGAAGCCCTGCGAATAAAATTAAAGCAATAATAAAAATGCCATCTTAGAAAAAAAGCCACCAACCCAAAAAAACCCTGGGTGCATCAGAAGGAGTGAAAGCAAAGAGGTTTCCTAGTGAACACTTTGAATGATCATTTGCAGGGGAAAGTGAAACCATTTATAGGCAGCAATTTAAACTCTCTGGACAAGTTTGGGAAATGAGCAGGCAATACACCCACTCTCAAACGGCACAGTGAGTCAGTGGGATGGTAAAAAACATATTTGCTCTGATCTGATCTGTTTCTCCACAAAATACAGATGCAGACAGCTTTGGGTTGCTTTGTGTTTGAGCTTCTGCAGAGACGACTTTAGAAATGAACTTGAAGGTCACTTATCTTGCAGATCAGTTATCCAGATGTAGAAAGATAGGTATAAGAAAACAAAGGGAAATTTAGAAGGTGACGAATTATGACAACAGTTTTGAGCTACTTGGGGAGAACTGTTGGTGCTTAAAATTTCAGACAGTTTCAATGTAATTTATGTAATGAAGAAGTACAGAATCAGAACTATGCCGAGGTGCCTTGAGAGCAACTTGCCATTCGGTTGTAGGAATTACTAGGGCTGTGCTTTTACAAGCGTTCACAGATCCGGGAGTAGCAGAGTGACCTTGATGCCTCACCCAGATGAGTGTCTTTGGAGGCTAGTTCCAGATGCAGCTTTAGGTAAAAGATCAAATAATTATTTCAGGGAATGACTCTGTTGAAAAAGAGATCACTTTTTCTTTCCTTCTTATAACATGCAAAACCTCCTGAATAAGATGCAAACCTCCTGAATCATCTGCTTGAAGAACGTATTGTTCCTGGAATGGAATTCAGAGCAGCCAAAAACTTTCCCAGGAGAGCATCTGGAGAGATAATTGGCTCTTGCTATCATCTTAAAGTGTAGCATCCCCTGAGAATGGCAAGATCAAGGATTTCTGGTTGCATCAAGCAAGCTTGGAGTGTAGAAACAAGATAATACGTAGGAGGTTATATTAGTTCAGAAATTGTACTGTGGCTTTGAAAATACTGAATTTGTGGGGACTGCAAGAATCTTAGCTGATCTGAAAAAAATAACATTTGGTGAAGTATTATAAGCAGGATGTGGAAGAGGGTGCAGGAAATGTGGTGTTTGCGAGATAGGAGAGAGAGAATCCCCCTGTGCAACAGTATATTGTTGGGGCATTGATGGAGCGTGTTGTTGAAGAGCTCAGGGCTTTTTTCTGCCGGAGAATTGATAGTTATGATTGTCCATTGGCATGGTCATGACTTACTTCACAAGATAGACTGACACTTGTAAAGTCAGACAACAAAGGACTCTGGAAATGGAAGAGACTTCACTGAGTGATTTTAGTAGGTTTAGAGTCAAGAGTGAGCCTTCTATGGATCAAAGGAGAATTTTAAATTCAAAGTATCTTGCTAAGCATTTGAGACTGTGGGGTTCTGTAAAAGACACAGTGGCTCGGTGTGGAGGCATCATTAAAGACTCATACCTTCAACTGCTAATTTAATAAACTCAAGGAAATTAGGGCACTATATCCTATTGCCTTTGAGGAACTTAAAAGAGGAGTGGATGAGAACATGAATTATACTCCGGAAGCTATTTTGTTTCAATATAAAGTAAATCTCTATTTTAAAGATATTTTGGGGTGATGTGGACTGTGCAGAAGATCAAACACTAGGCTGGAAAAGCTTGTTTAAGCCTATTTGGTAACATGTTTGGACACATTTTTACAGTAGAGCCTAAGGAGTTCATGGATTGACTGGATATGAGAGGGACATAAACAAATCAAGGAGAATTCGGTCTCAGTTGCACTTTGTACCTCCTTTTTGTATGTTCTTGATATACATGCATTATAGTAGTCTAGCTTGTAGTGACAAGTGCATGGATTAAAGATCTGAGTGGAACTAATTAAAGTTTATGTCCAGATCAAAGAATGAAGAGCAGCATTTCCAGCAAGCTCAGGTGAAAGAAAGCATTTTTTCCATAGCTGCTTTTCATCTGTTACCTTGGTTTAGCAGATGATGTAGAGGAGCTAGAGGTATTTATCCCTTTAGCCTGAAAGAACTGAAAATACCTTGTCAGTACTTCTTTCCAATCATTTGAGTTCTCTGAGGATACCAAAGATATTGTATTCCCAGACTTGCCTGAGTGACGAAATGTGTTCAGGTATCTTCAGATACTGTCAGAGTGGTCTCTGCACCTTGGTTATGGGTATCTAGGTAGGTGGATGACGTTACCTGTTGAAGGAGTTCTGGAATTTCTATGTTCTGTCTGGTTTTGCTCAAGAACAGGATGTTTCTATGTGATGGTAGTTTTAGGAATCAGATCTGAGTGCTTGTTTTCTAAGGACTGATGAAGGCACTGAATATTTCTAAAAACAGGTGCATTTTTTTCTCCCTGACTTTTGCAGCCAGAAGAAATATGGATCTGTTATGTAAACTGGACCTTCAATATCTTCTATGAGTTCTTGGTCTTTCTCTATCTAAATGGGACTGAATTCTTCTCAATGACATGAGGTAGGCTATCTACTTTAGTTGAAGAAGAGGGAGGATGGTTTTCCTACGCATCCAATGAAATATATCGGTAGCTCTTTCTGTGTGGTGTTTGGTGCTGGTCTGTGGGCTATGCAGCCTGAGCTGGTTTACTGCAGTTCCTCACTTCCAGCATTTCATCTACTGTGTAAGTTGTGGAGAAGCAGGCAGCCAGTTTTGTCCCCATTACTGAGCTCTGGTGTCCTGAAAGAGCACTCTGTTCTGGCAGTTGCATGCACCTTTGTACTACTGATGCTGCTTCTGCCACAGCTCTTGCAGTTTGTGTGGCTGGTGAGAGGATGTTGAAGGGAAAATTTGAGCAGTAAGGGGTCCACACAACCCAGACAGTAGATACAAATGATTATCTGCTATCACGAAAGATTCAATCTTCTTATGTACAGTTTCTGTTTCTAGGGTAGTTTGAAAAATCAAGCAATTCTGAGTCTCGGGATGCCAATGAGCTTTGGTTTCCTGTTTGTTTGCCGGAAGGAGGAGATACTCTGTTTTTTTCCCAGATTAGAGTTTTATCTTGGGAGATGGGCAGATGACTCTACCACTATCCAGTCCCTAGACTGAAGGTGGAATCAGGATAAACAGTGTATGTGAAGGGACTGAGGGTTGCCTGGAAGAAGCTGATAGGCTCTTTATAGTGGTACAGATGTAAATGGCTTGAGATAATTTCTGTAAAGGCTGAAGTCTCCAAGGAAAGGCAGTGGTCAGGACTTCAACACTGCCCCAGCTAGCTAGTGGCTCTTTGTGTTCTGAAGATAATGTTCCCACCTTAAACTGGAACCCGAGTGGCCAGATGAATTTTTGTGTGTCTGGATTTCTGATTCACTTAGCACTAATGTGGAAGTAACTGGTTTCAAATGGGCCTTGGCCAGAAAGCATTGCTAGGCGGTGCTGGGAAGTCTTATTTTACTTCTGCCACTTTTGCTAATGTGCACTGAGGAGGAGGGGAAGTTTGCGCCATCCCTTGCAGGTGGAGAACTGAGCGCTTGCCAGTAAGGTGTTTTCTGGGCACTGTGTTGCCGCAGTAAGTCAGCAGAGAATCTGATCCAAACACCAGTTAAAAGTCTCCTCCACAACTATGACAAGATCTGTACAAATTTAGTTGGTGGGAACTTCCGCACAACTTTGGTGAACATAAGTGTTGTGATACGTTTTTCTAATTTCAGGATGACAAATTGGATACAAGCTTTTCTTTTGTGTAAACAGAGCTTTACATACAAACAAATAGTTATTTTCAGTGCTCATTTCCTAGAAAAAAATTGAACTTGAAAGGTAAAAATAAACAAAAATGTTCTAAAACCTCTTCAGATTGAAGATCAGGGAAAAAAAATAAACAACAAAGGCTCAAACTCACTTCCAATTTGCATAATTGCTAACACGGAGCTGCAGGCCAGCTAGACGAATTGCACATTGTGAGGCACGGGAACAATTTGTACTCCTTTTAAGTTGCCAGAGTAGCAAGGAGCCTATACAAATGCAGTGGAATAAATCCTCATCTCTGCTTTCCATTTTTCTATGAAAGATCATCCATTTAGGTATAACCAATATCTGTTTATATCTTAATGGTGCACAGGAAAGCAATTAACTTCTGATGTCTCATTTAGGGCACTATACTGATTGAAGAATTTACATGTGAGTAGATTGCAGTATCAGGGATTATCCTGCCTTTTGCCTTGGTGAATAGTTTTTCAAACCACTGAGGCCGTGGATATACATTTACTCTGTAAGCTATTTTTCACCCATGGCTGCATGTCACTGTTCACGATCAGTTTATATGAGTGCTGCTTAGCGCTCTCTAAGCAATAGGAGTTAATATATTTAAACAATTTAGTAGATGATTTGTGCTAATGGAGTTGACTGTTGCTTAGAGACAGTCAAGCTCTGAAAGGTTGCTAACATGAATTGAATGAAATAGCTCAGTGTTTACTTTTGCTCTTTCCTGCATTTGGGTCAACTTAGTTCTTTTATTGAATATGTGATCTATGAGTCTTATAACTCAAAAAAGTGTCAGGCATCACCTAAATGCATGCTGTTTTATTTCCATGTGCCAAATGAGAAGATAATAAGAGTTCTGCTTCAGCAAGGTACTTGGGGCAAGGCTGGCAGCTATGTTTTCCAGTTGGAGAAAAAGCTTGAGAAGAGCACGTCTGGTTTAGCAGGAGGCCAGACCTTCTGCCACTCAGGCTGAAGCATCTCTCAATGTCCTCTTAAACGGAAGTGTTAATCAAAATATAGCAGACTAATTGTTTATGTGAGTGGATGAGATTACCCCAGACAATGTGGTGCTGTTTGACTTGGAGAAGAAACTGTGTAAGCATACACAAGGCTGCATCACACAGCTAGTTGATTGGCTTTTTGATTATGTAATAAAATCTGGAAAGGTGATAAAAATGGAGCTGATTTCAGGTGGGGTGCTGTACTATCTTTTCAGATCAGCTTATAGCTGAGTAGTATTATTTACTATACACAAATGAATAGGGAATCGTAGCTAAGGCAGTGAGTGTGTTCTTAATCTTAATGTGCCAGGCATTGGGTTGACTTCTTGTGATAAGGCATCCGAGAGGGTTGTGGAGCGATAAGGAAAAGGTTAGAATAGTTTTACTGTGCTGAATATTATTGCACAATATTAGGCTGACTTTAGCAGGACTTTTAAAATGGGGTTGTGTACAGCAATTAGTTTATTTAACTGGAAACTAGATGGGGATTTTGGTATCTCTTTTTTTTGTGTGTGTTCACATTCCCCTTCCAGAGAAACGGCCCAGTAGCAGGGGAGCCTTGCTGCTGCAGTCAAAGTCACTATGGGAGCCAGGGCGGCATGGATAGAAACCTCAGGATCTCAGGGTTGCCTGTAATTGCATTTAGGACTATGCACTAACATAAAGAAATGGAATACACAAAGTGCCCTGAAAAGTGGAACATTTTCTTTCTGGGAAGGGCTGCTAGAATGTATCCCACTTATTTTTTATTTTTATTATTTTTCCAGCAAGAAAATAAAAAAGAGTAGCCTGAGAGCACCAATGTATCTGAAAAGGGAAACAGGTAGCTTTCTATTGCGTGCCTCCATGGCTCTTACCACACTGGCTGAGTGTTGGTCATGCAGGAATAAGTAATGATGACTACTCCATCACCCACCACATTGCTCCAGTTCCTTGTGGTAGCTGCATGGTCTTCTTCAAACCAGGTCCTTTCTCCTGTTGCCACTCATGTTGTTTTCCCCAGCTCACTCCAGCAGGTGCAGGACTCCTATCCCCTCATGCCACATCTCCCTGAGACACTGCGGCTGTCAGTGTGCTGTCCCACTGCTGGCCTTTCCCACATGTTGGATTTTCCCCTTCCCCACCCACCTGTTGGTTGAGGGCATGTTTTGGGCAGTCATGGTCATCAAAAACTCCAGGTGGTTTCTTGCAAGTTGCAGTCAGGGCTCTGCTCAGGGTGCAGAGGCCCTAAGGTCCTCTCTCCGCAATGCCTCCTGCCAGTCAGTGCTAAGCAGCTGCTTGCCCAGCATTGTGACAGGCGCTGGTGGTGAATGGAGAAGGGGAAATGGTTTTTCTTTTTTTCCCTGAGCATACAATGAAAGGAAGCACTGTAATAAACAGAGTAAGGTAAAAAAGCTTTCCTGGCACATTACCTTCTAACACTTCTTCATCCTGTTTCTCTGCTCCAAGTCCCGCTCAGCAGGACTCCGCTGTGGGGAGGGTCATGTCCACTGCCTGGCCAGCTGGCTTCTGCCCCTTCCAGCCCTGGGCCTTAGGCTTCCTAGGGCAGAGTGACCAGAGAGCCCTTGCTTGCTGCTGGGAAGAGCTGCCAATGGGATGCTGTAGGCTGTGGTGGAGGGACTTTGCTTTCTCAGCTGGTGTAGAGGCTGTGTGAAAGCCTCACTTTGTCCAGCCCATGGGAGGAAGGGCACCTTTCCCTTTGATCTCAGCGGAAAGTCTGTGTACCTTAGCACACTGGAGCCAGTATAGAGCAGCAACATTTCACTGCGGATGTAGCAAAAGAAATAATAAAGTGTCCAGAAGTTAAGTAAAAGACAAGGGAGGCGGGTGGAAGGGAGGGTGGGGAGAGGAAATGCTTGGAGATGTCTTCAGTGCTTCCTGTTTGTTTCTGAAAATTATGAGTCAGATCCCTACCAACACAAGAGAGAGGGGTTTGAAAAATTGTGAGTTTTAAATAAGTAGTCATGCATGGATTCGTTCTCTTGGTCCTCTGGTTTTTGAGCTTTCAGAGCTGGAGGCCATATTTTGTGTTTCTCTGGGTGGTGGTGACAGCAAGCAACATGTGCTGTTTTCCTTTTCCGTGAAAATAGAGGTTTCTTTAATATATAATCTTACAGCATCAGGAAGTAGGCCAATAGTAAAGATACCAAAAACTGCAAGATTTGGAACAAAGCATGATACCATCACAATTCTTCTGGAGCTGATTGCTTTGACTTTAAAAACTTCTGCAACATGAGTTAGTTGTAGCTTTCAAGCTGGTTTGCCTTTCTTTGTGATATATACTTTGGCCTGGGAGGAAGAAGGTGTGCTGTATATCCCTGGATTGTGTTTGAGAATAACAGTGCTTTCCACTCACTGGTCCAGAAGGATGAACCATGCTCCTTTTCCCTAACTGAAACACAGTCTGCATCTTTAAAAATCATGGATTTAATGCGATTGTAACGTGAGCATTAATAAGTGTGTGTACAGGCGTTAATGCACTTAAAAGGAAAAATGAAGTGGATGCCATTCTTCTACTGACCGAATCACTGAATTGCAGGCTTTTCTAGAAGATGTGATGTCTTTGTTTCTCTGCCAGTTAATTCCCAGTAAGTGTACGTAAGTGATAAAAGGACTCCAGCTCTCCAAATAGAAAGCAATTATTTGCAGGCTTTTTTCCTGTTACGGTGTCAGGAGAAACTGTACTAGGAGACCTGGAAGTGTTTCCTTCAGCTGAAAAGAATGCTGCAGAACTGGAGGGCCTTAATGTAGAAGGCCAAACTAATTTCTTCGTAACAGAGCTTGTTGTTAAGACACACCTTAGTAGGTGCTACAACATTTGGACCATTGACAGCACAGCCTGGGAGTCAGCGCTCTTCAGTGATCAGCAGAGTTGTTGCCCTGATGTTTATGTAGTGACACAAATCCTATCCTGTCCCAGCTCAGCATAATGTTGGTACTGAGAGTGCAGGTGGAAGCGCTAGGTCAAGGATGAGACCGTTTTCAGATTTTCTGCCATGTCTCTATTAATAAACACATGCTCACGTGTGCTCTGGGGTGCTTGGGTGCAATGGTTGGTACCAGCAAACTGCTCAGTTTCCTGGTGTGGTTTTGGCACTCATACTGTCCCCGGATCCTATGCAGGAACAGAGATGGAGGGTTCCTGGAAGCTCCTCCTGAAGTGTGCAGCCATCATGGCTTGAATGCTGAGGTTTGCTGAGGTAAGTGTAGGGTTTTCTGTGCTGCTTGGCCTCAGCCTTTGGGAGTGTTCTTGGGCATGTTGAATTTGTGGTTGTGAGTCTAGTGTCACAGTATTAAGACCAGAGGGGATGCCAACCTGCACAGTGGTCAGTTTGGGAAAAGTCTGAAGCGGCTTTGAGGTTTGAACCTGCTTATCACATCATTTTTCCGTTTTTAAAATGCTAGTTAGGAAAGAGCCACTCAAGTAGCAGAGCAATGCATTGGCTCTTTTTCCACCTTCATACCCATATACCTGCACAGAAGCTTCTATTTTGCTTATGGCTGCTCTTTCTTTTACTTTCCTGCTTCCCAGCGTTCTCTCCTGTGGAAGGAGCATTCTCAAGCATTTCCTCTTCAGGTTGCTGCTTAATGCTGGTACATTTAACTCTCTTAAGCGAGCATGTACAGGTTGGGTGTAGGTGTGGCAAAAGGCTCCGAGAGCTGCTCCCAGCAACTGGGAAAGCAGCTCTGAGAGAATCTGGAACAGCTCCTAAAATGATCTCTCCCAGTAGGAAACTGGCTCCTCTCAGTTTAAAAACACGTAAAAAGAGTCACTGCAATTTTTCAGCTGGTTTTTTTTGGAAGGTGTTTTTCAACTTGCTGCAGAAGTAACAGAAAAGTAAAGAGAATATGCAAAATACCTGGCTGAGCTGCAAAGAACTGTAAACGCTTGTCATTGCAAAATGAAAATAATAAAATCTGTTGTTGGGAGAACTGGAACACGTGTTGATGTGAAGTTATCTCTTATCCTTTAATAACTGTGCATAGTTCTCATTACCATCAGTGAAAGCTGGACACATACCAAATGGTGAGCGGACCTAGTTCAGTGACTTTCTGCAAACCAGGTCATTGTCCCTGGAGACAGGAGTAAATGCTGAAACCAGCAGCAGGATTTTGGGAGCTGAATTACATGTTGGGTACAAGCTTGATGATGGTTGCGCTCTTAAACTGAGACCTGTCTCCTTTTATCTGAAAGCAAAACTAGGCAGTGCTCTACTTCCAGAGCATTGTCTCAGCAAGAAGGTGGTTAGGGAAGGTTCAAGTACCTGGTATAAAGCCCAAGATTGTCGCTGGTGACAGGATATAGTATGCCACATGGAAGGGGGCTGTGGCTGGTGTGGGTTCAAGTTGTGATGCATGGTTATAGTGGCACAGTATTGCTGGTTGGCCTTGAAGAGAGCCTCTGGGCAGCTAAAGGAAGATAGACTAAGGAAAGAATATAAAGAGAACTAGGTCAATGCTGAGTTATTGTAGAAAAGGGCTGTTGGCCTAACTTGAGTAGAATTAACAGTTGTTCACACTAGCTCAGGACTTGTCACCATTTGAAGGCCTCTGAAATAGGGAGAGTCCTTTCTTCATTCAATATCTTGACAGATAAAAGAGTTTGTAACATGGAGTATTTGGGTATCTATTATCTAACAAAGGGGAACTTTTTTAGCAAAATGTTAGGCACAGAAGATTTGCCATTGCTGTGTGAAACAAATACTGCAAAGTATGTAAAATATCAGCATTTTGATTAAGAAATGTTTTGCATGTGCATTTTTACATAGTGTGACATTGATTGGTCTGCCGGATTATTACTATTTATGTTACAAAATAGAGAAAGAACTTGGTTTGTTTTCTGGGATCTAGATTCCAAGTTGTCTTTGCAGGATCAGTGATTTGTATGTATGTATTTGTGTACATATGTGTTTTTCTGTATGTATCTTATTGTCCCAGAAATTGTTGAAGTTTGTTAGAGACCTTACGGTAACATTGGAGGCTGGTTTGCTTAAACAACAATATTTTTACATTATGCTGTTTCAGCCAAATGTAAGTTTCCCAATTCTCACTTTTTGCTTATGCTTCCTTTATAAATGTTTTGCTGTTTTGATGTGTAGGTGTGAATGCTTTCATTACCATTTTCAGTGATGAAGTCGCTTTTGGATCACTGGACAGATACTGGCATTTCTCAACAGTATTTTTCTGGGTAAACCTTTCTCTCTGTTTTCATTAAATGGTGTTAACAGTGGCAAATTCAGACTTTCCAATTCCTTTCATTAGTGAACAGTTCTTCAAAACAGTCCTTTTAAGAGGATGTTCACAAATATGTGCCATGGAGGTATATTCACACAGCTGAGCAAAAAGCGCAAATTCTTATGGTGGAAGCTGAATGTAGAATTTCTTTTGAATGTGATTATTTTCTCTGTATTGCTGGCTTTGCTTTGCTGTCTCTGGCTGAATAGGTAACCTTGCAATGAGTTCTGTGCGTCTACTTAATTTTGAGACCAGTGATGCTTTGATAGGTCCTCTTCTTTGAAGTCACTATGTACCATAGAAATTTAAGCTACTCAGTCTGATAGGGACTGATTAGTGAATGACATGCCTAAAATTCATGTGAAGATGCAGATTGCGTAAGCCCGAAAATTCCATTTTTGTTTAACAGTGGTCACAGAGTCGGGGTTGCTAATGTACGTTATGTCAATATACCTAGTAATTCTACTTCATCCATATTTTACACACTGGGAGAGCTGAGTGGCAGACCTGTTACGGCTACTTAAGCTGTAAGCAAGCAAAGTTTAAGTTATGTATTTAATCTTGATTTTCTGATTTACTTCTAATTAAGCATTGTGTTTGTGTTGGGCCAAATCCTAGACTTGTTGTAGTATTTGCATTCAATATGTAGCCAGTTGGAGTAAGGATTAAGTAGAAGAGCTGGGGAAGTTAGATTGTACTTAAACACTTTGACGAAGGATGCCTCAGATTCTCCTAAAATAAACAGAAGGAATATTTGGAGATTATCATGGATGTTTGCAGTATGTGGCCTTTGCCCTGAAGAACATGAATATAAAGCCTCTGTTGAATACTGTATGTGGGATAATATTTCAGGCTGTCAAACGAATGAGCAGATAATGACATTTTTGGATTTGAATGCATGATAATATGCTTGAAAAAGGAATATTTTAATACCTATGTTTATTTCTACAGTGTCCCACTTTTTAAAGTCTTGCCTTAAAATGATCAAATTTCCAGTTTTAACAAAATTGGAGTAATTAATACAGCTTTCTTTACCATCTTCATTTTGTGTACAATTAACTAAAGTGGTCCTTCACAGCTGTCCTTATGAGCAATAGCTGAGCAAGCTTAATTGAAACAAAAAGGAGTTTTTTCCTTTTTTGTTCCACCACACCTCAGTGGCTGGAAACTTTCGAGATAAATTGCATAAGCATAAGCATTTTCACCCTCAAATATATACTGTAGGTCATGTTGGCTCTTCTAAACAAAAGATTTTGCAGACTTCAAGAGATACGTATTCCTTGTACCCTATGTGTAGGGACATTAACATAGCGTTTTCTCTGCTTGCTAGAAACCTGGTAGGGAGTGTGTTCTTCCAAGAGAGCAGTGTTATCAGTCTTGTTCTGCTGAGGGGTGTGCAGAAGGAAGGTAGATTTGGCAGGAGGAATATTTCAACCAGACCCACCCGAGTTTTTTGTTGGCATCTCAGCCAGGCACAAGAAAAAATGCCAGGTTTTCAGGTTCAACTAGAAGGAAAGCCTCGCAGAACATAGTACTGCTGTTTGAAAATGGTTGAGGGCTACACTTAACAAGTTTTGCCAAAGCATAGTCCTCTCACAAGTAGCCAGTACACAAGGGAGAGAGAAAGGCTGTGTCTGGAGGATGTTTCATGCTCTTATTTTACACATCTGCCCTAGAGCAGGTTGTTATTGCCCTCTGGAGGTGCCTGTCTCTCAGTCTTGACTGAAAGAAGATCCCAGATGATGAATTTAAGCTAGACATCTTACGCTTATGTAGCTGAACTCAGGCCATCAGAATGCCATTTGCCATCCTGTATCCAGGTGAGCTTGTTTTGGCAGTGGTGAGCTTGCTGGTTGGGGGCTCCCTCTTTTTGAAGTGTCTCCAATATAGCCATGCACTTGGTGCTGACACTGGTTGTTATTTAATAAACAACACTTTGCCGTCCAGTACACTTTTGGGAAGGTAGGATCACTGGAGTGAAATCTTGGCCTCAGAGAGGTCAGTGGAGAATTTGCCAGTAAGTTCAAAGAGAGCCAAGTTTTCACGAAAAAAGAAAATATCAGTAACAGAAAAATTGTCCAGTCTCCCAGGTGATGCACACTGTTAGTGTGTCTGTGTTGTGCAAGCCACTACTGCTTTCAGAAAGCTTTCCTGCTAATCACTTTATATCCTTTCTATTTCTTAGCTGTAGAAGAATGTCTTAATACAAATTTCATCCAAAACAGTGTGTTTTTGCATGTAAGACTTCTATTGAATGCCTTTAGGCTGTCACAACATCCTTGTATGGTAGAGTTTCACTTTTCATATTTAAAAAAAAAAAAAAAGGAATCAGACATTTCCTCAGTTTTATGGGAATGTAATTTGTTTTTCAAAGGTATTGAGACAGACTGAAGCCAGAACAAACCTGGGAGCACACCCCCAGAACTTTGGAGAAGTGTAGAAGGACTTTGTGTGACTGGGGAATGAGCTGGGTGGGGTGGGCTGGCTCACCTCCTCCCATTGACACTTCCCAAGTCCCCTTTTGACAGCAGAAAATAGGTATGCTTGGCAGCACTGCAAAGTGACTTCATGTATCATTGTGAGGATCTTGAAATACTGTGTGAATGTTTATTTACTTGGCAAAAATTAGTATGCCCGAGATAAGCTCAGTACCATTTTCCTTGTGCATAAATGACTTAACTATTATGAAGGCCAAGAAAATTGCAAAACTGAGACTAAAACTGAAGAATCGTCCCCCTTCCCCCCTGCACTGTAGTCACCAAATAACACGTTATTTAATCATTGATTTTAACTCTCTTTACAATTTATTTCATTTTGTACAATGTTTTAAATGTAAGTGTAACCATAAAAAAGGATTAATAAATCCTACTGAACAGGTTCCTGAAGCCTTTACAAGCTAAAAGCATGACTGGATATAATACAATACAAAAGAATAACAAATTGGCATTCAGGATTTATAGCTGGAATATTTAATTGAATTGGAAAAACTTCAGCTTTTTAGTTTTGTTTTGTTTCCTCTCTTCCAACATGCAAGCCTGCAGGTACAGTTACGAGAATATATGAATGTATGATCAGATAAAGAAAAAAACCTTTAGGGCTGATTATTAGTGCAATTGTTAGCGCAACTGTGGAGCTGCCTACTAGCATGCTGTTGTTTTGTTTCTCAGTATATGCCTGGTGCCTTGCTTTCTATTCTTCTGTCTCCATGGCATTCGATAATGCAATTCAAAGTGACCTGTGTGAGCAGTTTTCAGCATGGTGAGAATGGCTGAGTGTTCCTGCTCTGTAGCTGAGATGGTTCACAGTGAAGTTTGTCTGCTGTTTAAGACACTTTGAGAAGTCTGGAACATTTTTAGGCGCATAGAATTTTGTTTTTCCAGTGCAGGGGTACAATCCTGAGTAATGTGCTCTAGGTGAGCCTGCTTGAGCAGGGAGATTGGACTAGATCACTTCCTGTGGTCCCTTCCAACTTCAACTGTTCTGTGATTTAATAGCTTCTTTCAACCTGTGCTAAGCTTTACATGTATTGCAATTAAAATGTATTTAGAAAAGAAAGGACAAAACTGCTGAAGCTAGAGACAGGCAGGAGTCAGACTTTGTGTGTCTGTCTGTGCTGCTGTACCTCATTGGCATGTAGTTCTTGTTAAAATATTGTGAACTGTGATCCTCCCATTTATCAAAAGGGATTTTTAACAAGGAATCTTCCTAAATGGTACAGAGGCTTAATAGTCCTGCTGTAAGTGCAAAGAAAATCCTTTTTATTTTCTGTGCAAGTTGGGGTTAATGTGGGAGACCCTGAAAAATCGCAGATGTGAAAAGATGATGAAAAATTTGTCTGTGGAAAGGAAGGAGACAGGAAAAGGGGTAAATTTTGTACAGTGGAGCTAAATCACAGAGCTGTAAATCATTTGAATCAGAACTGGTAGTCAAAAAGGAATATGAACTCACATTTTGGGAAGGGTGAGGTATGATGACTGTAGATTTTTGGCAAGAGGCTGCTTGAAGCAAGCAAGAAGTGGGCTGACACAGATGCCTGATAAGAGGCTCAATGAGATGAAAAGTGGGTGGACTTGGAGAAGAACTGGGTGGACCTGATTGTTTTGGCACTTGGATATTTGGTGCTTGATTTCCAGGGCAGCAAAATTTTAATAACCTATTGTTTGTTATTGGTTGGCTTCTTAGTGATATGACTAGAAGCTCTCTTCCCAAATGGTTACTGTGTGGAGCACAGGAGAGGCTTTGTTAGCTGCAGTTAGGAGGAGAAGAAGGTGTTCAGGAGGAGTGTTTTTGATAAGGAGGTTGTGTATGTGAAGAGATGACTGAGGAGCAAAGGAATGAGAGGTTTTGAGGGCTGGTCTTTTGTTCACAAAGGGGGGTGTTGAGGTTTTGTCTTTGGGATGTAGCCTCAGCATGATTTGTGAACTGATGTGGAACAAAGATGTATCACTTGGCTTCACTGACAATTAAAATGTCCAGTTCATCTTACTGATGTCTGTTGTCAATATTGCCCCCTCTTCCTGCTGCTGTCAGGCCTTATGCTGCTCAGAACAGTGAAATAATGATACCACGAAGAATAAAAGCTGAGCAATTGAGTGTCTTAGATTGAAGATGTTGCCTCTAGCTTAATTTATTCAGCTTTTTGAGGAGTAAAATACTCTTTATATGTATAAAGAGTACCAAGATGAGTTCTGCTCATTCTCATGTATTATAACAGGCATCAGTAGCTGGGTCTTGTACTTTTTGACAAGTTAGGCACACATGCATGTATATATACGTATGAGAGTCTGTGTGCTTGTGTGTTTTGTCTTGTGTTTTTGTTTAGGTATTGTTTTGCTTAATAACATTGGTTATGAAACATGGAAGTCTGTTGGCAGGAAGAGAAAAAAATTACATTTCAGGAAGACTTTTTAAATTGAAGGCACAAAGAGAGGATGAATGGACGTTAAATGGCTCCTTTCTTGGACAGTCTAAAAAGCATCTTACATTATGAAAGAGCCCTAAAATTCAAAAGATCCAACATCATTCCTTTCTGTTTTTTCTTTCATTGGTTTTTGTTCTTCCAGAATGTAACTCGGCAGTAAATTTAAAATAACTCCTCATTGTGAAGAGTTTTTCTAGGTTTATAGCTGTGCAGCTACTCCTTGACCCTCATGCTACATCTGCAAGTTCCTAGAAACCTTTGGTGTATCTACCTTTAGCCTGCGTTAAGTAATCAGAGGAGCTTGTAGGACATGAAGACTCACCAAGCATACATAATTCATACCTGAAAACCCAGATGCCATTAGTCTCTTTTGCCAGCATACCTGTCTTATCAGTTACCC
This sequence comes from Ara ararauna, assembly GCA_028858755.1. Lineage (NCBI taxonomy): Eukaryota > Metazoa > Chordata > Aves > Psittaciformes > Psittacidae > Ara > Ara ararauna. Next base: position 107,606,610 of record CM054376.1, on the reverse strand, counting down.
TGCTACTGCTTAGTCCTGTTCCTGCCATTGGTGCAGCCTTCCTCCTATTTCCCCAAATACACAGGGAGTCCCCTGTGGTTCTTTAGAGTCTCGCTCTGTCTGTTGTTTCAGTGAAAGTCCCTACAAAGACTGCTGCTCTCCCCGCTAGAAAAATTTAGTGGGAATTACTACAGGTTGTTATTTCCCTGCTTCTGCCCAGTGCCCAGGGAGCAGAGTGATGTTAGAAACTGTATGGGAAGTTTGAAGTTGTTTGTATTAGGCAAGCTCTGAAAATTAATTATGAATAGTATTGGAAGAAGTTGGTCCTGTCTTTTTGATGCTGAAACAACAAAAATGAGAGGCACTATATTTGAAATGGCTTGTAAACACGTTTACTCAGGTGATACCTTCTACATGGAATTCACTGCTGCAAGATGTTGAATGCTTATACACGTTTGGCTTTGCATGTGGTGAGAAAGGACAGATTGAACACCAATTGAGGGAGAAAAATGAACATATTTGTGCTCTGACCACTTTATGTTATTTGGTGCACTATCCTGGCCAGCACTAACAGAGAATTGAAAGCCACCTTTGCTTTCCTCATGTGCCTCTGCTGAGAAGCACACCTTAACTCACAGGCATTACTTTAGATAGTTTCAGTTCTCATTTAAAATGTTTTTATACACTGTAGCGTCATGTCTTAATGGCTTAAATACCTGTTAGTCTGTGAGGTTGGTGGTATGGTGAGGAACAGCTCTTGCTTCCTCTGCAGCAAGTGGAAAAGCTTTCCCTGGCTACAGTGAGAAAAAGAATGGGCATCAAAGACAAGCAATCCCATGAATGTTTTTACTTTCAGAGCACAATTCTGCTATTATTGAATACAAAGAGCTATGAATAAATTCTGGGGCTGTAATTATTATTTTGACTTTTCTGATGATTTATCTTAGGCACCAGTGAACTACTGTACAACTTAATTACTGCAGTAGTGCAATGATTACTTGGAGGCATTATTCATAAACCAGATACTTATTGCGTTCAGGAAAGAACTTGCACAAATAAAAATCATATCATACATGTGCAGGGAACTCCTGCCGTTTATATGCTATCAACATATGAAAAACTGAAATGCAGTCATGTTTTATCTGCCAGGTACTGGGGCACAAAGTAGTAGCAGTATTGTCTGCAGTTCAGCTGAAGAATTGAACCCTCTGAAGTTTGCCAAACCTTCTTTGGTGATAGAGTAGCTTGAATAGAATCATAGAACAGTTTGGGTTGGAAGGGACCTTCAAAGCTCATCTAGTCCAACTGCCCTGCAGTGAGCAGGGACATCTTCAACTAGATCAGGTTGCCCAGAATCACATCCGGCCTGGCCTTGAATGTCTCCAGGGATGGCGCATCCACCACCTCTCTGGGCAACTGCTTCCAGTATTTTACCACCCTCACTGTAAGGAATTTCTTCTGCATGTCCAGCCTGAATCTCCCCTCTTTTAGTTTAAAACTGTCACCCCTCGTCCTATTGCAACAGGCCTTGCTAAAAAGTCTGTCCTTTTCTTTCTTATAGGCCCCTTCCAAGAACAGAAAGGCTGCAATAAGGTCTTTCTGGAGTCTTCTGTTCTCCAAGCTGAACAACCTGGAAGGGAAGAAGGGGAATATTGGCATAATAATTTTGATCAGTATTTAAATAGCTTGCAAATGTGATGGTATAATACAGTAAATTTTGCCTTTATCAGAGTCTTGTCTAGTGCACTTTGGTGTCCTATGCAAACCAGCAAGTGAGTGATCTTAAAACACGCTGTGCCATTGTCTGACAGAAGCTGCAGGTGTCCAGGACCTTTTGTAGTCAAGCCTGTTGTTCAGTTTTGCACATCTTAGATGGATTGTTTGCATGCTACAAAGGTCATGAATTACTGCTTGCTTAACACAGCCATCCAGCAGGCTTCAGCAACAAACCAACAGCTGCCTTTTGGCTCTGTATGAAAAGTGGAGTTTGAATATTTTGAAATGTGTATTGGAGGAAGTGGTCTGTGTTTGAAGAGCCTCTTCTGTTCCAGTCTACAGAGCAGGCTGAAGTCTTGCATCATGTGCAATGTGCAACTCTGCTCTCACTATGGTACTGTAACAAACACATCCACCATAAACAAGTAGTTACTGAACATTTTGAAGGACATATGGTTGGAATACAGGAAGAATGTCATTGTGTAGAAATTTTGGGGAGTAAGTTGTTGGAAGGTTGCTTTATAGACAAAGCAATACTTTATTCATGTTTTTGTCCTGTGTTGTAAGATACTTTGTGAGGAACAAAGATGTCAGAAGCTAAGGCATGGAGCAAGGTCTCAGGAGATGATGCATCTTGTGTGCCTTACCTCTGTCCTGCCATTGTCCTGCCACATGTCAGTTCATCTTTCTGTGTTGTCAGTTTTGTGCTGTCACATCTCTAGGATGGGAGTAGCAGCAGTTCCTTTCTCCTTTATCTTTCCTGATGTCTTTGGCTCCTAATACGTGCAGAACTCAAGGTCTTTATCCTTGTGCCTTTAGAGAACGCTTTAATGAAAGTGATTGATATTAATCATTCATTATCTATTTTCTGAGCCTTACAAGTTTAACATGTTTGAAGTTTAACATGTTTGAAAACTGTAGCTAACTGGCTCAGCGTGCAGGTTCTTGTTTGTTTTTCTCAGCACCGACACTTTGTTTTCTATATGGCTTTTGTTATGGTGATGTGGTGCCATGATGAAAGTTTTGCGTTTCATCCACAGTTCTAGCTGTCACTAGAGTGCACAAGATGTTCCTTGCCAATTTCATTCAGCTTCCAGTATACTGTCTTCCATCCTGACAGTGCTTAAAGGTCAAACCTTACAGGTTTATTCAGAAAGCCTTTTAGGGATTTTGTTGCGGGGGGAGTACTTCTTGGCGTTAAAATCCTTTGGCAAAGCTTCTGTTTAAGATAGTCTTTTCCAGCCCTGTTTCTTCTGTGGTTCCAGGTTTTAGGTGCTGTTTATAAGAATCTTTAGCCTTCTAGATCATAGACAGATCTTGCAGCACTGACTCTTGGTAACTCCTGCTTTCCAAACCTTGCTTTGTTCTTGTTAAGCCTGGCCAAACCTAGACTGTGAAAAACACAACTCCATAAGGCAATAGCAAATCTCCTGCCTGATCCTGGAACTGTTACTTCAATTCTCCCTTCTTGCTGATACCTCACATTTGCATCCAAGTATGTTATGAGAACCGAGCTGCTGACTTATAAAATTCTACCATTTTCACTTCTGTTTCTGTGAGCTGCAAGTGGGCAGCTTGCCAACAGTCAGCTTGCTAGAGGTAGAGAATTCATGGGCATGCTGGGGGATTGGTCTTGCTGCACTCATGGCTGGATGCAAAGCCTTTACCAGCTTGTGTGAAAACTGAATGCATCTATTGTGTAATTTGGCTGAACCCAAATTGTGCTTTTCCTGGCAATTTCCCACAGAAAATGCTGCTAAGACTGTTGTGAAGTGGCAGGGCAGTAGTGTGTCCTTAAACGTGATTTTCCTGAATAATTGTTTGAACCAGGCAGATTATTTACAAGATGCTTCCTGAAAGGAAGCTGAATTTATGTTTAGGGAGTTCTGTGATAAGATTAACAATTTATATTCTTGAATTTTATTGCTTATTTAACTTCTAAAATATTGTGGAAAATAGATTTGATTTGTTAGGTAGATTTTGTGATATGGATTAAATAAATTATTATTCATTTTAGCAAAAGAAAAGGTGGTCCTTTGAGTTTTGATCGGAGCTGAAACTTAATTCCACACGCATCCCCAGAAGAAAAAGTTTGGAAATGGTGAAGAGTAGCAGGAAGTTTAAAGGCTAAAACCCAAGGTGCTTTATTTGATCCCAGATTCAAATTCTAGTTAAAACAGTGCTATGAAACAGCAGGTCACTGGAGAAACCCTCCTGCATGTCAAGATTGTGTAAGCAGGTCCACATGTACTCTGGTACCCACATAAAGTTTGCTTACTGTGCACCCCCCTAAAAGTCCTCAGTGGGTATGCAGGAATCTGTGAGCACAGGACAGCTTGCAAGCGTAGGGCCAAGCTAACCCGCAGTGCTTTAGATGTACTTTCTCGTAGCAGATACAAGTGTGCCTTCCCAACATTTTTCTTTGAGGTCTTTCTCCAGGGCTTATTTAAGTGTCTTAGAGTCTCTCTGTTGATTTTGATGGATTTTGGATTGTGCCCTAGGGTAAAGGCTGTGAGAATCTGACAGGTGTAGAAAACCAAACTGTTTCTAATGAAAGAAAACAAGAATTTTACATGAAATGTTAATGCACATGATCTAACAAAAGGGACTTTAACTGGATTTAAATGGAAACATAGGCCACATTTTAGTTCAACAGAGGAAATCCTCTTTCTTGAAGGAAAATATAGTTTTCTTTCTTTGGTTATGATTAGTAACTGAATAAAAGTTTTGAAGTATTTTTTGAATTAAATTGGAGAAATGTGCAATATCTATGCTGTGACAGGTATGTCTGCACACACACATATATATATGTATATGTACACTCTGATGTCAAACGCATGTTTTAGTAAGTGTAATAACTTTTGTTTTTCTAGGTTAGTGGATGACCGGTGTGTGGTTCAGCCAGAGGCAGGTGACCTTGCTAATCCTCCGAAGAAGTTCAGAGGTCAGTACCTAGGGACAATTCTTTTTCTTTGATGGCTGGTTTGTGCATGTTGTAACTCCTTCCGCACTTTACCTTACCAGAAAGTAACTTCCCAGATGCCTTCATGGTTTGTGAACACATTGCTGAAGTTTCAGGCTGGAATGTGAATATTTTGAGAACTAAATACCAAATCAGCAAAAGCAGGAGGAGTAGGTGGAAAACATGGGGAAAGGGACTCATTTTCTTGTAGTCCAAGGGTTGGTTGCTGTGCTCTGTACATCACATGCTGATCCCCTGCGGTGTGACCAACTCCTTGCTCCAGCCCTGCTCTTATTGTAAATGGAAAAGAAGCTTGTGAGGCTCAAAAGTACCTGAGCTGCTGGTTTGTTTATTTTTTAAAAGATAAGACAACATTTTAAGACTACCCTCAAATATTTTTACAGCTTTTTGTTTTACTTTTGCTTAAAACTCTATCTGTTTTTTCTCAACTTTCTTGGACATGACTTTGTAGATTTTGATAATTCTGCTGTTTTGCTTGTTGGAAGAAATAACAATGCACTGACAACACACAGTTTCTACTTCTTAGATACTGAAAAATACACCTGTGGTATCAGAAATTCAGTGTGTTTATATGCAGGGAATGAAATAAAAGTAGACTCTCAGTTTTGTCTGTACTTGATTTAAGCCATTGGCTCTAGCTGTGCCAAGGTAGAGCCTCACTAGCCTGCTCCAGACATTTTTTGGCTTAAATGTGGATTCACACATGAGATAAAGACAGTTATGGTTTGCTTGGTTTAGAGCAAGGAAGATGAGTTTCATGGCTGCTTTTATCTGTCTCAAGGGGTTGCACTGACACTCTTATCCTTGTTATTTTATTTCCAGTGTTTATCATGCTGCAGTGTATGTATGCTATTCTTGCAAAAAAGTTGTGTTTAAGTCATTGAGAGGCTTAAGTTCTGCTTTCTCAGAGTATTCAAGATTTTTTTCCTATTGCAAATCCAGGAAGCATCAGCAGTTGGTTACAGTTCCAGCTGTGAGTACTCAGCACATCAGCAGATCTTGGAAATTGAGAAAGTAGGGATGTGTACTTTGAAACTGATAGTAACAAACTTCAGTCACTTGCATGATGAAATGACTTGATAGCTGGGATGAGGATAGAATGTAGTTCTCCAGTGCAGCTTTCAGGCTTCCTAACTGTGATTTCATCCTCTTGCTGCCTGCAAACGCATGTTTAATTCACAGCTTCCAGTTTGCACAAAATTTCAGATTGGGATTTTTTGGACACTATTTCAGCCACTTCACTAGCCTGATGTGTTCTCAAACTAGAAGATATCCAGCTTTCTATATGAGGCAGGGGTCGCTTGAAAAAGACTTGCATGTGATAGTATAATTGAAGAATGCAACCAAATGCCTACAATCAAGGAGCTGCGGAGGTGAAAAAGACAACCTTAATTTTTAAGTTGTTTAATATTTGAAGCCTTGACTTTATAACTTCAGTACAGTTATACTGAACTGTACCTGATGTTCTTTCCTAACTTGAAAAGGCAAAGAACAAAAAAGTTGACTTTTCTGTCTTGATTTTTTTTTTTAAAGTAATTTCAACAGCATCAAGAAGGTCTGGGCACACTGATCCAGGGTGCAAAGTTATTGAACTCTCAGCTGTAATGGCATGCTATCAATGGTGGCAGTAGAACATGTGTAATCTAGATCAGATGTCAGAAAGCACTGTCAAAATGTACAGCTGTTTCCTGCTGCTGGGGGAATGCAAGGACTGTACTTCTGAATTACATCCCAGCTTCTGCAGGGGAATGTTTTCTATTAGTTGTAGACAGTTTTGGCTCTATTCACCATTGAAACCTCTCTCTGTTGCTTGCATATCACATCCCTTTATTTTCAGTTGTCTCTGTTCCTTTTTCTCCACTGCATCTAACTTGTCCTTTCCTCCAATTCAGATCCTCCACTTTTCAAGGATCCCCTCTTCTCCCTTTCTCTCCCTGCCCCAAAACTTGTTATCAACTACTTTCCTCCTCTTCCTCACTCTTAGCTCCCTTTGGCTCCTCTCTTCCTGTCCCTCTTCTTTCTGTTTTAGGGTGCCCCCATGTCTGACTTAATTTTGAAGTGCTTAGCTATTGCTAGCATTGTGGTAGCATGCAAGTTTGGATGAACTGCAACATTGGTAGGAGAACCTCAATCAGTGAGCTTTATCACCTCAATTGAGGCAACCTGCCATGCTATAACATAATGGCAGTATTGTTAGGGACCACATCTATTAGCATTTTCATGCTGATATTGCAGGTATGTGCAATCAAGTGGCATTCAGGAGGATGGCTATAGCAGAGATAAAGCCATTGTTTACTTGTTTTTCTCTTTCATCTTACATGTCAAATTGTAAGTGGGGAAATAGTAGGGGTTTTGTTGAGAACACAGCAGAAACTTCCTGTTCTAATCCTGTATCTAATCAAGATTTAGTGCCTGGTATCACAGAGGTATCTGTATTATGAGAGCAACCAGCACATCTCTGCTGTGTTTTGTTAAATTTCTTAGCGCTGCTCAAAAGCACTGAGCCAAAAGAGTTGCTAAATGTTGTTATACCGAGAAATGTAAAAAAATCCTTATTTCCTCTCCTTCCCCCTCCCCCCCCAATCTTCTGGGAAATAACATTCAATTAAAATGGCAAAGTTACTAAACCAAGTAAAAACTGCTTTAAGTAAGTTCTTGACATAAAAAGGCAGCTTAGGAATGAATGATTAATTGCATGATTAGACATAAGCAACTAAAAATAACATCTAGCAGCAGGAAGAGTAGGGCCTCTTTAGTAGTAGGAACTGCTGTCTGTATGGTTTATAATGTTTTTATCACTGATAGCTGAACTGGCATTGATTTGAGGTTAGAGCATGACCTAAGAGTCAAAGAAGTATGAGAAAGGCAAGTTTCTAACACGATGTTTAAATTCCAAGGACAGACTCTGAAAATTAACATCAGAGGACTGTATTTGCTCTTTTTTGGTAATGTTTTATCAACCCTTTCCCCAAGAGGGAAAAAAATATATAAATTGTGTTTCATAGAGGAGTAGAGTAGTTTGGGTTAGAAGGGACCTTAAAGATCATCTAGTACCAACTCCCCTGCCATGGGCAGGGACACCTTCCATTAGGCCAGGTTACTCAAAGCCCCATCCAACCTGGCCTTTGAACATTGTCAGGAATGGGGCAGCCACAGCTTCTCTGGGAAACCTATGCTAGTGTCTCACCACTCTCATAGTAAAGAACTTCTTCCTAATGTCTAATCTAAATCTCTCCTCTTTCAGTTTAAAGCCATTCCCCCTTGTTTTATCACTACGTACCCTTATAAAAAGTCCCTCTCCAGCATCCTTGTAGGCCCTTTAGGTAGTGGAAGGCTGCTGTAAGATTTCCCCAGAACCTTCTCTTCTCCTGCCTGAACAAGCCCAACCCTCTCAGCCTGTCTTCAGGCCTTTACGTGTATCCCTTCTACAGGGTTTAGCCAGAGATCAAAGTACTGAGCTGTTGGCCTGAACTGAAAGCCTGACTAAAGAGGTGCCTTAAAATAGCAGTTTCGTTTTTGTTATGTGTTTGTGTTGTGTGAGTGGGTGGTAGCTATTCTAGGTTTTTCAGAACTTCCTCCAAAACAAAGTATTGTAAAGCTAAGGAGAGCTGTGGCTGCTTTTCATTTTGTGTCTGTACAAAGAAACTGTGGTCCAGATTTCACCTTCAGTCACAATGGAAAGAACCTGGAGCTGCTCTGTGTTCATCAGTGTGCATCTCCAGATTTGCGTCAGTGCAAAGGAGGGCAGAATTTGGTCCCACGTGTTTCCTGAAGTCTATTCAGAGGAAAAAAAGTGAAGCGTATGCTATTTTTCAGTTGAATTTAAGGACTGATCAAGCCATGTGCTTCTTGTCCTAATTCTGCCTGAAGCTAGTGAGAGCTGAAGCACTTGGTGTCAAGATGGAAATGGTTACCCTGCTGCAGGACCAGATTCACAGAGATTAGGAAGATCTGTGTGTGCCAGAAGTCTTGTACCTCTGTAGAAAAGTCACATTGTGAGCAACAGAGCTACAAGTTTCCTTGGACTCTGACCTTAAACACACTTCAGCTTGATGCTGTTATCTCCTGTGGGAAACGCTTTCAGCTTCCAAGGTGTAAAATAGCACAGATAAGACCTGCTTCTTAGGCAAATTTAGCAACTATGAAAAAGGAGCATAAGTCTCTGTTCTATTTTAAGTGTAAACTGACCTAAGTTCTTAAATTTCCCTACATTATATGCCACTTTTTCTTGAAGCATTTGCAGTGAAAGTGATGTTTGAGTTCTTGTATATCCTCTTGCTTTTCTTTCAGTTTTTAGTCTCTCCTAAGCTTTTTCTGACATTGCTCTTTCCTCTTCTCTCCCTTCCATTACGTTCCTGTGCACGCTCTCCTTTCTTCCTCCTTCTCTTTAACCTGCCATCTACCATTTTTCTTGACTTCTCGTACACTGTGTCAGTCTGTCTTTGTGTCTTCTTGTTTCTCTCAGTTCCATAGTTGCTTTCATTTTCTTCTAAGACTCCTGATCACTTTTTCTGTTGTCTTCCTCAAGATTCTTCATTGCCCCACTGCTTGCTCTCTTACATTCTTTCTTTTCCATTCTCACTTCACTTCTTTTTTACCTTTCTGATTTTTTTTCAAAACACGTAGATTTCGTGCACACTGGTTTAATAGCGGCCACTGTTAACACTTCCACTTATGCATTTGTGAGCCTTCTGGTTTAAATAAAGCCATGTGATAATTTCTCTAGTTCTGCAAATCATAGAAATCTATGATGAGCATGAACTGAATTTCTAACACTTGGTGGGGGGGCAGGGAATGGGAGAAAACGTCTGACAAATATTGTTCTTAGCCATCTTTATCCAATGTCAAGGAAGATTAAAAGGCATAATGAGAGTTATTTTCCTGTTCAGACTTCCTGAGTGTAGTTGCTTTTTGCTCAGAGGATGTGCTGTGTGTGTTTGTTCCACCCACTATTGCCTTTTGAAGAGCGGCATTTTGTGCACATTGTCAAGCTCAGGCAGATGGTCAGTTCAGTGCTGAGTGCATCCTCTCTGGATCTTCTGCATTCACAGAGCTGCTGCTTTCCATCTTTTGGTTGTTCTAATTAATGTCTCCCCCCCCCCAAATGAGTAATTTATACATGTCTCAACACTGATAATTTGTAGTATTTTCTTACTTTCTAACAAGCCAAGGTGTATAGTGTAGGAGGTTAAGCAAGGACTGTGACCAGGGGAGAGCTTCCACTTCTTTTTCTGTTTTGTAAAGAAAATTTGAAGTGTTTCTATTGTTTTCGGAACTGTGTGTGTGGGCTGGGGCGGGCAGTGTTTTGCATTTTCTCCATCTTCACTTTGTGCACAAGTAATTGAAATTTTGCCTGGAAGATTTTGTGGGTATGAGAAAACTGCTGAAACTGCATAAGTCTGAACATATGAAAGTTCAGCAAGTGAAACTGGCTGTTACTTTTAAGCCATTTGCTTTAAAGCTATTTGTTTACCTTTGATTGTGCCTACTTAGCATCCTCAGGAAGAGAAGCATTTATGTAAAACTGTAAAGTAATGAGTTAGGAACCAGGACTGCCTGAGAAGGTAGAAGAGATGGTCTGTCTCCTGAGCGGGTTCCTAGACAGACTTTCAGAAGGGCTGGGCTTTTGATCCACTGTGTGCTGAAAAATGGCTTTGTAACCTTATACTTACTTTTCTATTTTTTGCCTGTTTATTTAAACTATAGCTTCTCTAGGGCAAGCTCTGCTTCCTTTCCTCTCCTGATGTTCAGGACCACAAAGTTTGTATTTATATAGTATCCTATTGTTACTCTAATAAAAGTAAACGAACAATATGATTATTGCTTTTTAAAGATAAATTGAAGAAAATACAATTGAAATAATGCCGATTTTAACAAAGTTCTTGATAGTTCAACTTCCAAAGCACTAGTCTGGAAGTCAGGAGACCTGTATTGTGGAGATAGAATTGTGGTGGCTGAGGTTATCTAGCGCCTGCCCTATGTTTCTTTCAATTTGAGAACTATCATTAGGGAAAATTCATCCATCTTTGGGAAGCAGACCCACTAGTGACTGCATGTCACCATGTGCAGCTTACATTTCTCTACAGTTTGGTAGCACTGTGCTTCAAGACTCTGCCATAAGGATGGGAAATGGTGTGTTTACTCAAATAGCAGGATGTGTGGGGAGTAACTGAGAAATAAAGACTGGTCCTAAAAAAAAAGGTATTGTTACTTCAGAGGAATAAGTATTTTGTGAAGCCTTCTGAGAAGTTACATTAATTATAGGTTGCTACAGAAAATAATAGTGGGCTTCTTGTCTTACAAGCTGAAATCCCAATACTTAAAATCTCCTACAATGTACAGTGTGATCTAATAGTCCATGGAGTTTTGCAATTGTGTTTTCTGTTTTTGTTGTTGTTGTTGTTTGTTTGCTTTTCCTTTTTTGTTTTTCCCTCCTCAATGCCCAGGATATTGTAGAAGTTACCTGGGAGTTACGTACTCTAGGTCGTATGATACAGTTCTCATTGTAATTGTTCCACTTTGAAATGAAAGTAAACACCTTCGCAAGGTGGCTGGGTTTGCTTTGATAAAGATTTGTAATGCTTTCTCCTAGGAACAGTGACTGAGGATTGTGGTTAGGGAGCAAATCAGTGAGGACTATGGGTCACTGCCAAGGAAAGTTCTGACGCTGGCAGTGGTTTTGTATGAACAAACTTTGCTGCCACGAATAGTAGAGGAAGATCAATTGCTATGAAGAGAAGAGGCAGTGTAATGAGAAGCTTGGTGTAATAATTGCCAATATATGACAGACCAAATGGCACATCTGCAGAACTAAGAGCATTGCAGCTTAGTTTGTGGATTGAGAGCCAGTACTGTTGCAAACAGCTAGGTCTGTGGGCCCAGCTGGTGGGAGGAGCGTGTGGCATGGTCTTAGTCTAGTGGTTTTGGCAGCGCTAACATCATATAGCTGTGCTTGGATGGGCCTGATTGTAGTTGAGAGTGTGTCTTGTTTTATTTTAAGTAATGAGAGTTCATTTTTACTTAGGAAAGGCAAGGCCAGTCTTCACTCTAGATTTTTGCTCCTTCTCCTGTTGTTTTATAAGAAGAATTCCTACTGCAGATTGGTTTCAATAACTCCTTGCAGACTGTGAAGAGATTGGTATGTTGGAGGGTTTATGGAGAATGTATCTCACAGGAGCTCTTCATCCTTGTGTGAAAGGGTAATTACATTAGACTGATAGTGTTGAAAATGAGAATAGTATGTGTCTTGGTATCAGCATCTTCTACAGACAGATCGTGAATTTGACACTTGAATTTTCACTTGTAAGGGTGGAGTAGTTAGGTGCATGATAGAAGGGATTTCCCACATGTGCTGTTGTGGATTGGAGAACTGGAACCAGTCCTAGGTAGTTAGCAACAGCAGATGTTAACCTTGCTCTGTGAGTTGGGGTGTGAGTAGGACAGCACTGTAAGATAGAAACTGTCTGCTGCTGACCTGACTCAGTGGTTAAAAACACAGACTGTGATAGTTCCCTATAGCTTCCCCTGCTGATGTTTTTGTGACAGTAATGGGTGACTGATGAGATTACACAGTATTTAAAAATGACATACAAGGCTGGTAGATTCAGCAAGGTCACCTACACACTGATCCAGTATGTTAACTGGAATATGTACTTACTAATGATATTGCTATTTTGTATTGCAGCTTGCTTGATAAGTGAGGTAAGGGTGACTATACAGTGCTGTTGGAAATTGACTCTCTTCAGAGAAGGCAGCAGGAGAGCTGAGAGTAGAGAGGACTGTTTTCAAATTATTCTGTGCTCTGTGATATGTATGCCATTAACTGTTGAGCGCAGTGGTAAAAAGCACTTTATGTTGCCCACATGGAGCTGGCATTTTTGTTCACTTCTTGTTTGCTGTATTTTTGTGAGGAGCAGTGTCTGTGCCATACTCTGTGCCATGTGGCTTTCCAGTGCTGTTGTACTCTGTTTTTTGTGGGAAAGTTCTCTGGTTACCATCAGAAAAGCAACATTGCTAATTCTGGACAGACTGGGCTGTCAGTGCCTGCAAGACGCGCTTGTGGGATCAGAAGAGGGACTTTTCTTATTCTCAGTCTGTCCTGTGGCAAAACCTCTTTTAGGCAGGATACATTGCCTCTACTACCTGGCTGTAGCTTGTGCGGCCTTTGCGTGGCTGGGAGGGAATAATTTCTTCCCTCCCATCTATACCTTCCTGAGACTCTGATATGGAGCAGGGAGGAAATTCTTCAAAGTCATCTCCTCTGGGGGTGGATTAGTCCTCAGGTAGTGCTTGGCCATCTGTGACAGTTAAATATAGAGGGCTAATAGTTTGGGACAGACCTTCCTTTGACGTTTAAAATGGTAGCCCATGTTGTGGAGGAGTTTCACACTATAATACACATGCAGTCCTGTATGTTCTTCCTAGTCTCACAGCAAAACTCTGATTGCTAATTAGTAGTTTCCAGACCCTTCCTCTTGCCAGTTGATACATGCAGGGTGTGAAAGGACAATTACCAGCATTTGCTAAGTAAAACATCTTTCAAGCCTAGCTTTTAGAGCAATTGGTCACTGGGGCCATACGAGACTAGTTATCATTTATCACTCTAAAAGTAGCCGGATTTGGGTGAATCGTAAGCTTTTTTTTCCTGTCTGTAGGACTTTCACTGCACCGAAACCCCCCAGAAAGTCTTCGGTCAGGGAATTTCACGAAATCTAGTTGATTGCCAATTAACATTAACTTTCAGTTATTGACTCTGGTATTGGGAAATAAAAATGAACAATTGAACAAGCACTTAGGAAAGCACCCTTGGCTTCCCTCCAGACACATCTCTCCCCTTTCCCAGTACCCAGTCCTCTTGTTGCATGTGGTCACCGCGGGGATGCAGTGGATAAGGGTGGGGAGTCACTGTGTTGTGGCTTGGTTTGTTTTGCTGTTCCTCATTTGTTACTCTGTGTCTACCCCATTGGCTGCAGTCTCCTCAGCGTGTACCTCCTCTGTCATCATTTATGCAGCCACTCTACTCAGGCAATTCCTGTTGAGTGGCTTCCCCTTCCTCCCTCCTTACCTGTTGTTGGATGGCAGTGGTGTTCAGCTCATGTCATTTTGTTGCTTTTACTGTTAATTTTTTTTTAATCAGTCTTAGTGAAGGTGTGTGTAGACCCGAGCACTGCGTTGACCTCCCTGATGGCTTGCAACTGAGTGCCTGTGCAAGCCACTGTTTCAGCAGTGCCAGAAGGAGCTGGGCAGCCAGATATATGGTGTACAGAAAGCAGGACTGTTTTTTTAAGGTTTCACATGTCTTCAAATCGTGCATCTGTAATGTACTGCAGCAAAGAACGTTAGAAAATCAGCAGGCAGATTTGCATATGGCAGGCTCACAGCCTGGGACTCTTGCATTGGTTGTGTGGAGTGGGCATGAAGGCTTTAGGTTCAACTCAGAGGCTCTGCACCCTGGTTATGATTTTGTTGCCGTCAAGCTGTTTTCTGACTATGTTTAAACACTGGTATCTGGCATTTCTCAGAAAAGAAAACCAATCACAGCATACTTACAAATGAAGGAAGTGTCTTTCAACATTACGTATAAATATTTCTTTCAATCTTTTACAGACTGCCTTTTCAAGGTGTGTCCTATGAACCGATACTCAGCCCAGAAGCAGTACTGGAAAGCTAAACAAGCCAAACAAGGAAACCACACAGAAGCAGCGCTGCTGAAGAAACTTCAAGTAAGAGGCATCTGTATTTGTAGCCTTATCTCAATCTGCAGGCTGTAGAATTACAATAGAATGAGAAAGAACAGTAACAAGTGCCTTGGGAGCCACCGTGATGGGTATTATTATGCCACCATAGCAACTTCATATCCTCGTTAGCTCTCCTACCTCCTGACTGGCATTTATTGCCCCTGCCCTGTTTTTTGTCTTACTCTGGGCGGGGGGCTGTGCCCATAGATTCTGTGGATCTTTGCTGTAAACAAAACACTTCTTTCAGAAGTTTTAAGAAGTAAAAATGGAGTTGTTAAAATCAGGAGTGGGCCCTAGTTTAAATCATGCTTTTATTTTAGAAGTGCTTTCCAGGAGTTAAGCAGAGAAGTGGATGGAGAGATTTCAACACTTTAGTCTCAAAATTCCTCAGAATTGCGGTTGTCTTTTATTTCAGTCTAGGTGATCCTTATCTGAACCATTGAGGAGATTGTATTTTGCATCAAGTACAGTATGGATGGAGAAATTCCTCTGTCTCTGAAAAAGAGCTAGCCTGATGTTGTAATTGAATGCATAAGACTAAGTGAACGCAATTCATCGTAAACCTGGTAGATAGCTTTATGTGCAGTTGAGAGGCTGCCAGTGCTTCCAGTTGAAAACAGCAAGGAATGCGCATGGTGTGTGGCTAGAGCTAGCTACACAGTAATTAGAGCTAGGAGCTGAGTGCGCTGTGACTGTGTTTGACCCAGACTACTGCACTTAGCCTTGATTTTGCAATGTCTCACCTACTAGTTTTGCTACATGCAAAGTCAGTGCATTTGTATGCAGTTAAAAACCCAAGTAAAAAAAAGTGGTGACAGGGAGAAGCTGATCATAGTCCCTCCTTTTTCTCCTTTCAGGATGCGATAAAGCACCTGGAATTACTTTTCATGCTTGAAAATTTGTTAAATTGTATGCATCTCGGGTGTGATCCATAAATTGTGACAGAGTTTTTATTCTGGGTAATAAAAACCCAGAATCATTACGCAGGGTCTGAGTGATTATAGTTCAGAAAATTATGCTGCAGCAGGATTCAGGTGCTAATATTTTCAGTGCAGTAATGCTTGCAGGTTGAAGGAAGTGTTTTAAATGTGATGCCATTTCCTTTTATCACTATCTGTTCCAGTAGCTGAATACAGGTCCTGATTTTGTAAGAGCTTAAAGAAATAATCATTCTCTTGCAGCATGCGGCAGAACTGGAACAAAAGCAGAATGAAAGTGAGAACAGAAAGCTGTTGGGTGAAATTGTAAAATACAGCAATGTCATACAGGTAAACCCATTGAAATCCATCTGCCTTTTCTCAGAGCTCAAAAGGAAACAGTTGTTTCATTTCAGGGTTCCAGTGGTAATGAATCTAACCACTGTAATTGGGATTATCAAGGGTCACGTAAACATAAGTTGGTGAAGTTTACACTATTGTATTTTTCTCTCTGTTTTAAAGCCTACCAGAAGTGCTGCATATTCATGTTTAAATAATATGTCATAATATAAATTTTATGTGTAATTTTTGCTGCTATGGTTTAGAATCTGAATGTAAATATGTATCTTCAAGATTTAGTTCAAAATCGTATTATAGAGGTGCTGTGCAGCTCCTTTTAAAACACTGAAGTCATTTGCACTACATGACATATAAATGAGATAGAAGTTATGTTCCTAAGTGCAGTATAACTTTCCTGTAATGGGTGAAATTCCTGAAGGTAACACTGTTTATGGACCCTTGCCCTACCTGCACACTATATGCCGTAAAATTGATCACTGACACGTTTCTCTCAAAACTGAGATATAGCATCTGTTTTTCTAAGGTGCAGTATACTTCAAGTTTCATTTTGCCTTCATGTATGTTATGAAAAATCATTACAGTGTAGAAACCTGTGCCTCCTCTTTTGGCTAAAGGGAGAATAAGCAACAGCCATCAAAACCCTACCTTTGAAGGGAGAATAAGCAACACTTGTACTAATTCTTTTAATTATCATTTGTTCACAGCTACTGCACATCAAAAGTAACAAGTACCTCACAGTCAATAAGAGATTGCCGGCTCTGCTAGAGAAGAATGCTATGCGGGTGTCTCTGGATGCTGCAGGGAACGAGGGATCCTGGTTTTATATCCAGCCCTTCTGGAAATTGAGGAGTGAAGGTGACAATGTAAGTGGAAATACTGAATGTGTAAGAGGGAGAAGGCAGAAAGTTTCCAGAAGACACATGATTTCTTTGCAACTGGCATAAATCACAATGGATTAAGTTCAGGAAAGAAATACTTTAAATGGTGCTTATGACAATTAGCTTTTAAGTGTAACTAGAACGTGTTACTAAATGACATGGTCTAGAACCTGAAGTGTTGGCACTTTCATCTGAGCCTTGCTGACCTGTATTGGGGCATCTTTGCTAAGTCCACCTATTGAGTATAAATTACAAAGCTGATAATAAGTCGTATTTTACACTAGAGTAAATTATTTTTTAAAAAATTATGAATTTTTTCATATTCTGGGCAATATTTTTTTTTAAGACATCAGCAGAGAATGTTTCCAGGAAATACATCAGGTTTCTTCAAATCTCTTGCCCCCCCCCCCCCCCCCCCCCCCCCAACATGAGAGCAACATCTGTGATTGCTAGGTTGGATAGTCTGGTGGGTCTTTTCTGGGTAGGTTTCAGTACGAGAGTTATGTGTTGGTAAAAGGAAGACTGTATAGAAGAGCTCTTTGCAGATCTGTGAGTTGCGCCATGAGATCAAAGCTGGTTCTTCTTTCAGTTGGCTGTAGCTTGGTTAAATGCTTGTTGTGGAAAATTCAGATTTGGCTCTGGGAAGGCCACATGATGAACTTGTGTGGTTTTGTATTGTAGACGTAGCTGGAAATGTTTGGCCACTCTCCCCTGTGAAGTAATTAGTTAAGTAGCCCTCTCAGTATTGCAGACAGGAATGTCTGTTGTGTATTTTCTCCATTAACTTTGTGGCTATCCAGCTCTTGGGATACTGTCCAGGATGAGTGTGGTTGCTTGCAGCTCCTTTTGGCAATCTGTTGTGGGGAGGGAGAGAACTGCACTTCCAGCTCATGGTCAGAAGTCCCTAAAGTTGTAGACTTTCCCTGCTGTACTCAGTGGTCAGAAGGGTATGTGAAAAGCTTCCCTTTTCCCCATGCCTGTTGCAAAGAAAAGCAGCAAACATGAGTAGCTCTCTTGGGCACCTCTGCACGGCTTTTCAGCTGGGGGAAGTAAGTGTTGTGGAGCGAACATTAATCCGGTATTTCTTTCCCTCTTTGGAAAGGGAAAGAAAAAAGAAAAAAGGTGGCTTACTGCTTTAAGGTTTCGGCTTAATTTCTTAGAATAACATCAGTTCATAATCTTATTTTCTCATGCCTGGGAAATAAGTGCATGTCATGCTTTCCAGAGTGAGGACCTGGGCTCCCGGACTGTGATCTTCAAAGCCATACTGAGCCTTTACAGCTGAGAGCAGCAGAATGATCTTAAGCTTATAAGACATCTTCAGTACTATAGACATTTTGGTTCAGTTTTACACTATTGTGGGCACATAAGAGTTTGGAAGTGGTTTGGCTAGTCTGAAAAGCTTGCAGATCATTGCAGTGATTGCTGTAACATTCCACTGCAGACCTCTCTTCTGGTTTGCTCCCTGTGGGGCTGTATTTGACAGGCTCTGAGCTACAAGGGCTATGTGGGAAATTATTAGGTTTACTCCTAACTTAATAGCCTCCTTTGGAACCTGCCTGCTGCTTGTTTTCTGTCACAAGCTGTTGCCTTTCAGAGCTGGAAGCTTGCCATTATATTTTATAGAGGAAAGTCTTGAGACCCACATTTTACCTCCTTTCTACCAGGCCTAAACAGATCTGATAATTTTCTTTGCAAACCCTCAGTTCTAAACGTTAGTCCCTCGGTAGCTTGCTTGTAACTGCTCTGGCACGTTTCCGCTCATGCAGCAGTTACAGAAACTAAGCAACTGTTGTAAGGGGGATAGGGATTTTGCCCCTCAATGAGAGAGGCTCCAGCCTTGTATCCACTCCTTCCCTCTCAGTTAGTGTCAGACTTGTGCCCATTAAAAAGATAGTTTAGGGGGACTCATCTACAAAGCACCTAAAACCGCATAAGCTGAGACTACTTTACCCACTCACTAAGTTAGCTTTTGAAGAACTTATATGTTTTGGTACATTTTTCTTCTGATCTCTCAGTGCATGGAGTTAGCTTGGTATATCAGGCCCTTATTCTATTTGGAAATTTTGAGTTGTGCTATAATGAGGAAATTCCCTAAGAAGTCATATTTTAGAAAGTCTTTAGATCAGTAGAAATGAGTATTGAATTAATGCTTGGATAACTGCTGTTGTGTCAGATGACCCAGACAAGGTAGATCCAAATATGCCATATATCCTTAAAGAAAAGAAGGCGGTTTAGTCTGGGAGAAGCTGTGATATAGGAAGTTGTGTATGAGTTTTCTGGTATGTCATCACAGTTGTTTAGCCTTGTGAAATATTTTATAAGTAATTTCTCTGAAGGAGGGATAGCTTATCTTCATTAGCAACTGATAAGTTATGCAAGTCAATGGAAGTAATGAAAAAATACAGCTGGAAATTTACAGTACTTGGCGTAACTGCAGTATTTTGTACAGACTTTCCTTAAGCATATAAGAGCTCTCCCTCAAAGGAAGATGTCACAGATTGAGGCAAGAGCTGGTTCCAGTTTGACTGAAAAACAGAATGGGCACTGATAGCGGGATTAGCTCTGTGTGGATTGCATTTGCAGTTGTCTGCAATTTTAGGTGCTTTAAAGCATGGTCTTGCAGCATGCTGGGGGAGGTGGTCTTGGACTTGGAGAATGCCCAGCCACCTGTGGGAAAGTTCTGTTAATCCTCCTGGTCTTTGAAGTGTGTCAACAGTTCCACTGGCAGATGTGATTATAGCATAGAACCAATGGAGATGGAGTATCAGAGACTTTGATGTGACCAGTAATCTACTTGGATAGTTAGTTCAAACTGAAATCACTGCTACTGCATCTTCACAGCTAATATAACCTTTTGTAACTGCCAGTCTTTGTGATATATAACACCTTTGCTAGAATATTTGCTCCTACTTCTTGATTGTGGTGGGTCAAGGTGAGCTTATGGGGTTTATATGAATGACAGAATCGCTCTAAGTGATGCCAATTCTGGTCCTCCACCCAGAAGACAAAATGCAGTCAGCTTTGACTATGGCTCTTCCCACTTTCAATGTACCCTCTCCAACAAGGCACGGACAAGTAGGGTTGCATGAATGCAGAAATTACCTTGTGAAGGTAGAACTCTGCTGCATCCAAGACTGAAGGACCTTGTAGGTTTATCTTGAATTCAGAAGTTAAATTCTCATTGGCTTCCCTGTGAATTTAATTATTCTTTTCTTACCTAGACCAGAAAGGGTAAAAGTTTTGTCGAAGGAGTCAGGAATGGAATCCTCAAAAACTGTGTGTTTGATGAAGCTTTAACGAATTCATGTCTCTATGTAAGGAAGAAGTCTCGGAGACCTGTCAAACTGTTAACCATTGCTGGTCTACAGCATACTGTGGACAGCTGTGCTCCTGGGTAGCTAAGGAAGAGGAGAATGAGCTGGTGTCAGTTTTAATTTTGCAGAGGGAAACCTTGGGAATACATTGCTCTATCTTCTATAACCTCCATATAGTACAATTCTACATGGGCATGTGGGCATGCAAGTGCTCTGCCTTTGGCATTTTGGGCATGCTGGAACATTATTTGGAGCCAGAAATCAACTGGATAAGGGGACAGGAGGAACTCAAAAAAGAGCAGACTTACAATTTACCCAAGGCAGCCACGTATAAAAGAACAGGGTTCCCTCTTCACTTTGATGTTGTTTTCTGCATCATTGTTGGAGGGTATTTGGGAACAAGCACTGTGAAATTGCCTTTGTCCCTTCCCAACCGCCTGTGGAGGTTTGAAGCAAGAAGAAAAAGAAGAAAGGAAAAGAATACAGGATATCTCATTGCTTCTGTGGCAGCTGGCAGGGCTGGCCAGCATTGAGGGCAGGTTATTAAAGCTGACTTGGAGCAGGGTAGAAAGAAGACTGAGGCAGAAACCATGACCCCACATAACAGTTCCTCCTCAGACGTGTGCTTACAGCAGAGTAGCTGTGTATATCTCCTTTCCTCTGGTTACTTCCGTGGAAGTTACAGGTTTGTGTTCAGATACCTTCCACCTGCCTTCTATTTTTTCTAAATAAGATGCTCAATGCTGTGCTCTCTTATTAATTACATTGTTATAATCCTGATGTACTTGCAATAATTTTGAAGTCCTGATTCCACTTTGCAGGATGCAAGCTTGATGGTTTTTGATTAATGAATTGTCTGGTCATAACTTCTTAAAATGGGCTGTAAGTAATGTCTGTGTGAAGCATGGCATGCAGAAATGTATTGCATAAGCAATGTACCTTAAAGACATTTTGTCATTATTTTGGTTCTGCTAGGGAACTTTTTCTTATTTCTTGGGTCAAACAGGATTTCTATGTGTAGTCTGAGCATGATGACACTGTCTTATGCTGCTGTTTTTCAGCTGTGTTGGTAAAGAATGGGCAACCTTCTTTTCACCTCTGCAATGGGGGCTGAATTCACCTGTGTTGAAGTTATATGAAGCTGAATTTGGCTCTGCTTGATCATATGAAATGCGCTGATCAATGCAAAAAGCCTTTTTGTTTATTTGTGTTCCAAAAAAAAGCATGGCTTGCACAGCATTTCGTAGAGCAAAAATCACATGTAGCCATTTGTCTTCATATGTGTGTGCACTTAAAATTGATGTGAACTGCCATAAGCAAATCAGGACCCAATGCCAACCAATTTATGTGGATTGATTTATTTCTTTTTTATTAAACTATTAATTTTTCCCCCTCCCAGGTATGAGTTGAATTCTCTTTATCCATGTCTCATTAGGTCAAAGACACATTCGTATACTGTTTTTTCTTTGTCTATATAGGTAAAGGATTGCAAGGGCGTGGGAGTTTGCTTGCAGGGAGTCGGGTAGGAATTCCTCTCATTGAGAGAAGCTCTCTCAGGTGATGTGCTGCCTGTGCTGAGCTCCAAACATCATTTTGGGAGTAACAGCAGAGGTGATGGGAGTATGTTTGCCTCTCTGAATTTCCAGTGAATTATGTTCCATTACAGATTGCAGTCATACAGTCTGCACAACTGCACAACTTCTGAGCCTGTCGTGACATTTGACGGAAGATGTACCACAGAACTGGGGAGTCACTGGGCTGAGAAGCCTTGTCACAGACAAATTTGTAAGGCCTTTGTGAAATGAAAGACACCTTGATGGGAGAAGGTTGGCTGATAGCAAGGGATGGAAGAGAGTCTTGCTCTCGGACTACAGATTATTTTCTAAGCTTTTTCAGCCTTTTGGCTGGCAGTATGTATGGGATAAAGAGTAGTTCATGTAACTTTATAGATGAACTGAATTGCTCTTGGAATTCATAGGTTCACATCTATTTCATGATCTCAAATTTCTGCTGAACTCGGTGACATGCTTACTGAGAATGTGAGGACCATTAGTGTGCAATCTTGAACCCAAGCAATCACGGAGGCACAGGTGAACAGAGCTGGTGTGTGAATTGTCTGCAAGTGAACTCACTGATAGCCGTTCCTAGAGCATGTGTTTGAGTCATTTTCTAAGAATGTAACATTACTTCATTTTACTGGGTAATTGTGTATGTCCAAATTGCATTTTGTTTCTGACTTCCAGGTTGTTGTGGGAGATAAAGTTGTTCTCATGCCAGTCAATGCAGGGCAGCCTCTACATGCCAGCAACATTGAGCTTCTAGATAACCCTGGCTGCAAAGAGGTGAGGAATTGCTCTTTGGAGGGGAATTGCTGATCTGAGATGTAGTATATGTTGTTCTTCACTGATAATCAGAACCTACCATGAGCCCACCATGGGCTAGGTGCCAGTATTAAACATCTGTTCCAGCTTGGCCTCAAAAACCAGCATGAAATATGCTTAATCTTGGTGCAGTTCTTTCTGGCTCTGAAAGCTTTGTGAGTTTTGTTTGAGTATCCGGAAGTCTCACTGATGCCCAACAGCTCTGTAAGTTGTCTTTAGTCGTATGCCAATAGACAGAATAGCATTTTGCCCACTGAATCTTCTCCATCATCAACATCACTAACACTTAAGAGCTTCAGGACCCATGTTAGGAACTGTACAAATATGTAGCTAAGCCATGTCTCCTGCCACCCTACATGTGTGTGGTCTTATAGAAGAATAGAATGTCTCAAAAAGAAAAGAACACCCCTTAAGATGATAATTGTGTTGGTTTGCTTTTGTGTTTTGTTGTTTGGTTTGATTGGGGGTTTTTTTTGCCCCAAAGGTAAATGCTGTCAACTGTAACACAAGCTGGAAAATAACTTTGTTCATGAAATTCAGTAGTTACCGGGATGATGTACTGAAAGGAGTAAGTATGATTTTTTAAAATTGTTTTTTGAATCTGAAAAATGCCGTATGTGACTGTAGAGAACTAATAAATGGTGAATAAAAGAAGAAATGAGGACTTTATGGAGCTGTTGAGGATCCCTCACTACTGTCCTTCAACAACCAGAATATTTTTCCTCTGTGTTATTGTCTTACTAAGTGAAATTGTCTGGATTGTGGTAGCTTCCAGCTCCTTTCCCCTCCCAGACAACTCAGGATCCATGAGAAAAGATGAAGTTCAAGACCAGAATGTTGAGGGCTCTGTTCAGAATAGATGTGACACTCGAGTTTATGCCAAGATGATAAAAGCAGGTAGAAGATGCTTACAGAAGGGAGTGAAAAATTACAATAGCTGTAATAAGACAATGTAGCTTTAAATGTTGAGGGATTGCACAGCTTCCTGCCTCCAGATCACTCCCCGAGATTTACTTTTTCATTTTAAAGAAATGAATATCACTGCTTCTCACTTGGCACTATCAACTGGTTATTTTTCAGTAAGTATCAAGGTATCATCAGTTTTTGAGGAAGAATTTGAAAGGGAAAATGGTATATATATGTATAGACCCATTTGGGGGTAGTATTTAAAGCATTAGAGAGAGGCAGCAGGAAGCAAAAATGTGAGCAGAAGAAATAGAGGGGGCATTAGTTTTGGTTGCAAGAGTAGAGGAGATGAGGTATGATGTTAGAAAAATCTAATTATTTTCCCTATTTTTTATTTTTAATTTCTAAAGTTAGCTAGAATTAAAAAACACCTTTAGGTTAACTGTTGCCCACTGTTCATTGCAATGCTCTGAAACTACTTTTGTTTTCACAAAAGTGCATGGGTCTCCTTACAGGACTGAATTATCTCATTTGATTTCCATACTCAGTGCCAAGATTGTATGCCCTGCACTTGGTACCTGCTTCAGCAATAGGAAACTTATAAATGTTATCTTCACATAAGCTACGTTGATATCAGTGGAGCTGGTACAGTTATAGAGAATGAGTCCAGCAGCTTTGCCTACCACTTAATAATGCTTCTTTTTCATATTACTTTAGGGAGATGTTGTTAGGCTGTTTCATGCAGAGCAAGAGAAGTTTCTGACCTGTGACGAATACGAGAAGAAACAACACATTTTCCTTCGTACTACATTACGTCAGTCAGCCACTTCTGCAACAAGTTCTAAAGCACTGTGGGAAATAGAGGTATTTTTTTCTTTATAAATATTTTAGGACCTGAAGGCCAGGGTTCAGTAAAAATACTTTACCACAATATGAATCATTCATAGCCTCTTGATATCATCATACGCCTCCCTGTAACTATTATTATTTTATGAAGCAGTTTGTGTAGGTTGATCACTGAAGAGATGCTTTATTGTTGTGCATGTGCGGAGAGAGGATGCTTTCTTGCTATATTTACCTGCACTAAAATGACAAAGAGTCAAATTCAGACTTGGCATAAATGGTGTGATTTCATCAAAGCCAATCAAATGACATTCATGTATCCTGGGTTCTGAGTGTTTATATTTGACTTCATGTGCAATGTAGAAAATTGAAATTCATGACTAAGGAATCTCACAAATGTGATCGAGTCCATTCTTCTGCAACACTGCACATCAACATCTGTTTAAAGTTAGGCTGAATAAAGGTGTTGTTGCTGAATGGGGGTGACTGGCAAATGTATTTTTGTTTAACTGAGGAATGTTGGAAACTGATATGTCTGAAACCCTTGCTATTGCAATAAAGTAACTCTTATACTCAAAAGTTCTTAGGTGCTGAACAAACTGTGCATTTAAAACAGAGCTCCTCAGGTCAATGGTTGATTTTTATCTGAGAAAGGACTGTATGGAATAGAATATATTGCACTTGTAGTTATTTGAGATCACCCCACAAGAGAGACAGACACTGTGAGGTTTGAAGATAGCAAGTGACCTGCAGCTCAGTCAAGGGGAAAAAGAAATAACCAGCATATTTCAAATTATATGGGGGTATTTTATCCCTTGAATAAAGATTTATCAGAAGCTTGTGGTGTTGTCAAAAATATAGCTGCTATAAGTGGTGAAACAATATCAGATGGTTTGGATTTTGCTTTTAAGTAGTGCCTATGTAAGCGTAGAGCATCTACACTTACTTTCTTATGCTCCAGATTCACACTATGTCACTTTAAAGCAAAATTTGGCTCATCATGCTTGTAAGTAGACTAATGTAAGCATGGAAAGTAATAAGAGTAGTATTTCCTGGCACCTGGCAAAAAATAGATGTAAGTAGCTGTTATCAATGGTGAGTTTTGTGTGAGCACAGAATTCCTTTCTGTGGTAGACTGTAATTATGTGGTTTACATATTTTTATTTGAAATGAGCTGTAAGAACTGACAGTGACCTAAGTATGATACTGCGGGGCATAATTAAAATCCGTGCTTCTTCTTTTAGGTTGTCCATCATGACCCTTGCCGGGGAGGGGCAGGACAGTGGAATAGTTTGTTTAGATTTAAGCATTTGGCAACTGGAAACTACTTAGCTGCAGAGGTAAGAATGTCAATTAAAGAAGTGACTGTGTACTGCTTAACCAAGTACTGTATATGTCCTCCTAATTCAGAACTGCCACAGTAGATAGGTTCACAATGTAGCTCTCCAAAAAGATCTCATGCTGTGTCTAGATGGGGAGAACTGGATGTGTGTTGCTGTGTCATGCTGTGTTGCTGTATAGCCAGGGGTTGCAAGGAAAATTTTCTAAGCTACAGGACACAAGCAAGTGAGTTCAAGACAGTATCTAACCTTAAATTCAACTGTGTTGTTGAGTCTTATATTTGCTGTTGTCATGGCAGCCAGGGCTACCACCACTGTTAAATATCCACTGTATTTACAACAAAATCTTTGGATTCATTTATCTTTCTGCACTTGTTTGCCCTTGCTTTTTGAACTACTGTTGTGATCAGTCAAATAGTCTTCTTTGCTGGCTCAGGCAGTCATATACAGAGTAAAGCTTTTAGAGTGGAACTGAATGTAAGGCAATCGTTGAGCTTGATTAGAGCAGTCTCTGTGCAATCACTAGAACAGATAACTCTAAACTACTCCAACTTGGGAGTTGTCATTCTTTTTTTTCCAACAGGCTCTAGATTTCTTGGGAAAAAAGTTTCTGTGGTACTGATTTCAGTGTGCTGATCTCTGCCAGCCAGCATGTGGTCCAAGGCATCTCTGTGCTCCGTAGAAACTTGAGGAAGGACCAACTTGTGTATTCGTGTCAAGAGTGAACCAGTACTCCCACATAAGAGACGTTTTCATTTTCCTCTCTGCTTACAGTGAGAAATCCTAGCAGGGAGATTTTATTCACACTAGCTAGGTTGATGGAGAGTCAGGAAGGGCACCAAACACTCTGACTGATGGGCTTCCTTCTCCTACTGTAGCTCATCTGCTCAGAGATTTTCAGGATAAAAGTCTTCAGGTGAAGTGGTGTCACACTACACTGAATGTTGAACCTGAGCTTAGGTCCTTTCTGCCTCTGGAAAGGAAATCCCGATCAGGAAGGCTTGCAATATGGAGAGTACAGTTGGCACAGTAGAGTGAGAGCTGGAAGAGCATTTGGGTGAAACAGAGGTGATTGGAGAGAGCAGAATTAGCTACTGTATCTATGAAGTGTAAAATACCTGCTGGTGGGGAAGTTAAAGGTACCACTGTCATAAAACCCTGTGAACTGTATTTTACACAGTTGATATCGGGCACAACACACCAGCCAGCCAAAGATTTATGAACAGGCAGGCAGACACCTAATGTGTGTGAGCTAACTTTAAATCAATTGGGCAAAGCCTACTGAACACTTATCTGTGCTCTTGCAGCACAGGAAGATTACTCATGGTGTGGATTATCAGCAGCGTCACACATTACCATGACCTGATTTTGTTTAAGCTTTCATGATAGAGATATCTAGGGTGGAATAATAAGTGCAAACATGTAAACAAAATTCACAAATCTTTTAAGCATTCTTTTGTTGGCTAATAATACAATTTCTGTCACAATTTGAGCTATTGTAAATCAGGATTGATTGCTATTTATGGACATATTTTCCTTATTTCATCTTTCCATAAATCAACTTGTTGTGTACCATGGAGATGTCTGCAGTGGAATCAGGCATGGGTCAGGACTCAGACAATGAGCAGAAGTGTTCTTCACTTGGGTGTCTCCTTTTGCTCCTCCCAGTCAGGCTTGTACAAGTGCTGTGCCTTCTCTTTTCCTCTGAAGCTTCCTGTGCCAGATATAATTGGTCAGCCTGATTTGTGACTCAGTGGGTCACTGTTAAGCAGTATTGTGAAGGGATGCCACTGCAGCTTAAGATCAGAGAATTCAAGACACTTGCCCCAAAGAATTCAGGAGTTTAAAACTAATGAACTTAAAGGTGTTTCAGCACTACAGTAAGGTAAAAAAAACCCAAACAGCAAAGAAACAAAAAAGAGCAGACAATGAGACAATAGAGTTGTTCAGTAAGCAGAACATATAGGTGAGTACTTGCAAATCTAATTCTTATAAATTTGAGAGAATGAAGTCAGGATGTGTAAATCTTAGATTCCACATTCCTAAGTATAACAATCAGTTTGTCCAGCTTTCGTTACCTTTCAAAGTCTAAGGGTGCTCTGATACCTCTGAATTCTGACACTGTCTCAAGTAGTACTATTTGATTTAATCCCCTTTCTATGTGGCATTACTTAGGCTAATTTTCAGTAATATGCTTTGAAGTTCTTTAAGACCTAACTAATACCATAAAGCAACCTAGACCCTACTACTAGACTATGGGCTTAAAGTGAGCCACCCTGAAAACCCACCTCTAAAGGAGACCTAGTGGAAGACATCTGCTAATTGCATTGCTGCATTGTCATTTTCCTGCTGCTATGCACATCCTGAGGACACAGTCTGACGTATCAGATACGTGTATGCTCTCACACAATTACTTAAGGTGCAGGAGGGATATGCTGGAGAAAGTGTTTCAGGTTTGGTGGTAAGACTGGCGACATCAGAAATCTGCATAGGTGGCAATGTCTCCTACATGTCCAGCATTTGGCTGTCTGAAGCCACCAGCTCAGACATTCCTAAAACATGGAAATAATAAAAAAGTGAAACCAAGTGCTCAGCTGTAAAAATGCAAAGAGAAATTCTCTTCTTTGGAGACAGTGGGGGTTCTGCTGTTAGTGTCAGAAGGGCTTGATTTCACCCAAAAAAGCTGAGCAAGATCCTTAGTGGGAGATTTTGACACTACACTAAGCCACCAGCTAAGATCCAGGCTGCTGAGTTTTATTCTCATCTTCACAGAGTCAGCAATCTTTTAGAAAAAGTTCTGTAGAAGATTCTATTTTTTTAGCCCTGGTTACAGGAAAATGACACAAGTTATTTTGAAGCTTTATATTTATAAAGGGAGGCTGTAAGGTTGGGTGAAAATTGAATGCTTCAAAGTAACAAAGACTTCCCAAGATTTATTTTTTCAAAGTCTTTTCAGTGCATATGCCACACGTAGAATGCACCCGAATCTATCTGTGTATGGGAGGAAGCTGCAATTTACTGGAACAGCCTTTCAAATGCTGCAGGTTGGGACCACACAGCTGTGCCTTTCTCATGAACACACCTAACCTTTTCAATATTCTAATCGCCAGGGTTCAAAGTCTCTTTGAACTGAGTGTTAGCTTATCAATTGTGCTGAACCTAAACATGCACCTTTGCTACTGTTCTGCATGTGCATGGCAGCACCAGTTCTGTGATTTTTAAACTGAATAATCTGTACTGAAACTATTAACACTTGGCTGTGTAAGGATGTTAAACGTGTGCCCATGCATACAAGAAATGCAGGATAAGTCTGTCATTTCATATGAAATTTCCCACGTGAAATGGATACTGCTAAATAACAGCAAAAATATGTATGCAAATATCAAATAATTAGTTTGAGATATCAAACAAAGAAATCAACAAAAATCAAAAGTTTGAGATATTGCAGTAGACAATATATAAACCGCCTTATGTTGCTTGTGAAGCACTGTGAACACGTGCATAACCACAGTGCAGAATTTGTAGGGAAAAATTTGTGATGATTCTGTCCTGTTTAGTTGAACAGACTAAAATAGAAGTATTAGATTCCTTGGCCAAGATAGGACAGTGTATGCTGTGACGTTGTTGTCTTTAACAGAGTTGACTCTGCTATACGAAGTGAATTAAGATAATGCAGGTAAGATGCTGCCTTAATGTTTATGTTCTGTGATACTATAAAACTGTGGCCGTAAACTGATGTTGCTCCAGAAGGTAATCTGTGCTCTGACGTTCTTCTAGATAAAAGAGAAAAGTAAGAGCAGGCTGGCCAATGCAATAGGTTGAAACAGTGAGCTCACGGGTGATGACAAAAGCAAACATACTTTTCCTTACTTGTAGTGTGCTACTATACCAAAGTGTTGTTCATAGGAAAGCCCTCATTGAGTAAAGCTCTCAGGAACAGCTTTGTCCTTGAAGTCAATGGAGCGTGAGCATTTATGTGTTCAGGGGTCAAGGGTGTCTCAAATACTTACCTGATGGGTTTGGACTTCCTCTAACAGTTTTCACTTGTGCAGCCACCCCCTGGACTTCTTTGACCATTGTAGGATTGAAGTCTCCACAACAGCCACTTTTAACTTCTACATATGAATATACTTCAGAAATGGCTTGTACAGTATGATTGGAGTGGCAAACTCTTTAGCACATATTCTGGTGATGGACAAGTCATAGAGATATTGCTGTCCACTAGTGAGCTGCTTTGGGCAGAAGTAGCAATCTGATGTGCATCCCCAATGCATGTCCCACTGGAAAACTCTGGTTTTCTTATGGGGTTTGCTTTCTTCTTCCTGCAAGAGTGAAAGTGCAGGCTATAGGCAATAAAATGGATCAACTCTGATCAAAGTTTTATTTTAAACTCTTTTGTTAAAATCCCACGTGGAACATACTTCCAGCTTTGGGATTGTTTTATTACTAGATGCTCAGTGGGTGTTCTTTTGAAGGTGGGAATGATTGAAGCCAGTTGGCCTGAGCAGCACAGGATTGCATGCACATGAGGTGGAATGACAATTATATGGATATTCTAAACTGATCCAACCTACCAAGGCTGTAATTCAATGATAAAAGTACATCAGTGACAATGTAGACTTGGAGAAATGTTTTTCCACAAGTATTTGATTGTGGTCCTGTGAAACAAAATGCTGTCCCTGAGGTGGTGTTGGTATGAACACCAGGGTGCGGGGAAGAGGGAATAGTGCTTTAAACATGGTCACTTTAAACTAGGCAAAGCACCAGGGGCACAAGCGGTTAGCATGGGTTAGCAGGAACTGCTGAAATCAGCATCAAAGGGCCTTACCTTGTTGGACTGTCAGCTGAATTTCACCTTATAGTGGTGTAAACTACTTGCTGAGAACTCTTAAATCAATGGTCAATAAGTGTTATTCATATTTCTCTAGTCTTTCTTTAATAATTTCTTCCCATATTACCTCACTCTACTTTTCCATCAAAATTGCCCAAGTTTCTTTTCAGAGAAGCTTATGTACATCATTCGCTTTAAATTGAGACTGCTGTTAATCTCGGTTTACATTCTTTTAAATGGATTTCTATTATGCCTCAGTATTAAAAATATTAGCCTGCCATATGATATATATTGTTATAACATGTCTTTATCCGGGTGGACAGAACTATACTCTTTGTAATAAATTTAATCCTGTTGTAATAATCACATGATTTGGGTCATAGTGAAGGTAGTTGAGTGCATGTTTAAGTTAGTATTGACAGAACATAATCCTCTCCTGCCTTCTGAACAGGACAAAGTAAAGAAGAGGAACTTCCAGCTGCAAGAATAGAAAATAAAGCATTTCTTGAGATTTTAAGAAGGATTACCTATTTCTGCGAGTAATAGTATCTTCAGCATTAGCTAGGATTAAAAATAAATGTAAGAGGGAAATAAGCTCTTAAACTTGAGGCTATAAACCAGGTCTAACCTCTTGAGGCCCTGGAGAAACTTTTTCATAGTTTTATGGACCTACTTTTATTTCACCTTCTTAAACTGCCATGGAAAATGGAGTGCTGAATAGGATGTTTTATTAAAGCAACTGAGATTCAATATTTAAAGACCATAACTTAAGCCTTTTGATGTCCAGTTTTCAGAAATTGGAGCTACCAACAGAGATTTTTTGTGTTCACTGTTTGCCAGTGTTATTTTTTGGGGTTGTTATTTTTTGGGGTGACATGGAAGAAAGCCTTTGCAGAAAAAATTGTTCATCCACTGATCATACAGCTCATGCAGAGGAGGAGCGCATAGTGATAAATGCTCTGTGGTTCCTTCTGCCATTAAAAACTGTAGGGCAAATAACTGGATAAAAATCGCCTTGTTTAGCTGAGATGTGCAGGTACCTTTTGCTCAAGGGTAGCAGTTTGTAAACCGAAGAAAGTACCAGGAGATGGCAGCATCCACCAAGGCCTTCGCACATCTGCTCGCATTTAATTTGTTGGTATTGCAGGATCTCCTTACCTGGAGATTGCTTACGAATCTTCCATTCGAGTCTTCCCCGCCCCCCCCCCCCCCCAGTCTCTTCATTAAATGTTAATACAGCAATCTGATTAGTTTCTATCTGTTTGGCTCAGTGATTAAAGGTTCTTGTAAGAAAAAGGGCTTGCAAAGGTGACAGGGTGAACTTGGCACTGTTAGCCTTATTTCTATTTTTCACTCTCATAGGAAGAGTGTGGTTTTGGTTTAAAACTGTATAAGCAGTGAAGAGTAATTTACAGCTATGCATGAAGTGAAAGAGATCCAGAGACTAGAGGAGAAGGATAGATTACTGATTTACAGAGCCTGTCTGACCTGTTTTGGAGACTTGGAGGTAGCTTCTTGAAGTGATAGAGTTAGAAGCTGTCCATTTAGCAAAGCTCTGAGCTAGACTTTTTAAAATCTTGAGAATGAAGCTAAATTTGTCTTGACTTTTGTGAAAGTTGGGCACAACATTTGCACGTGTTGGTGTGCAGATGCCTTCAGAAATCTTGGAGGAAGGGTTTTTTTTCCCCAGACAGCTGGTTTTGCGGTAGTGACCTGAGAGACTCTGTTCAGCTAGGCTTTTTCATTCCTGTCTGAAGTTGGCTGTGTTTGAGCCGTGTTTGTATGCATACAAGCTTTAGGAGGGAGGCAAGTGTGAAGCCATTAATGCAACATATATTGTCATTTAGTCATTATAAGGACTGCTTCTGTTATTAACAATACATCATCTGCTGTTATTGCATTTGGTGCGTTCCAAACAGCAAATGTAGACATGTGATCTGTTCTTTAGTGCATTTTTTTCAGTCTGTTATACAAGATAACTTGAGAAGCTTTTATTCAATTATATTTGTGCCTCTTTATTTTTGATGCTTGATGGAGGTTTAGGAGTCTTCCTTCATTTGTTTTTTATTATTGGGGTTTTTTTTGTGTATGAGGTGTTTTGTTTGTTTGTTTCAACTCTAGGAATTTCAGTAATGTCTAAATCATTCATCCCTCATTATTTCTGGGAGGACTACTGAAATACTGATATTTAGAACACAACCCTTAAAGAGATGAGGATGTTTTTTCATATAGCATATTTTGGCATGGCGCTGCTGAAGCTTATACTGAAGTTATGGCCCAGCATTCCGGTTAGGCTAAAGGATGCCTTAAGACATTTTTTCTTCTTTTGACTTCTGCAGAATGAGAGATGGCTGTGTGGGACTGAGCGACAGGTGTCAGTGGGTAATGAGGTTCTCTGTCTTGGATCACAGCAGAAGCAAAGGGATTTCTCAGTCACCACCCTCTTTTGGCCGAACTAACTTAGGCTACATGTTGCAGCAGCTCCAGCTTATACTGATGCCATGAGGCCTTTAAATCAGTGCTGATTTAGGCATGCCAAAGCAGTGGCCTGCTGTTGCTTATATAGGAGCCATCAAAATGACCTATAATATACATATGTGTGCACATTTATATATAAAATACCATCAAAATGACCTATCTTTTCTTCTTATGACAAGGGTGAATGGAACAGGAAGATATCAGAGCTGATTCTCATTCCTGTTTTTGTCTAGCAGATAGTTTCCCCCATGCAGGCATGTCTGTCCCTGTCCACCTCACACTGCTTGTGTGACATGGTGAGACTGACACAGACAAAAAGATTCAGCTCTCCCAGTGCATTCCTGACTTTCAACACTGCCAGGGAGGGGGCATCCACAACTTTTCTGGGCATTGTATTCCACCTAATCTCCCCTCTTTCAGTTTAAAGCCATTCACTGTTGTCCTGTCACTACACGCTCATATAAAAAGTCTTTCTCCAGATTTCTTGTAGGCCCCTGCAGGTTGCTGCTAGAAGGTTTCCCTGGAGCTTTATTTTCTCCAGGCTCAACCACCCCAACTCTCTCAGCCTTTCTCCGTAGGAGAGGTGCTCCAGCCCTCTCATCATCTTCGTGGCCCTCCTCTGGACCCACCAAAGCAGGTCCATGTCCTTCTTATGGTGGGGTCCCCAGAGCTGGATACACTACTCCAGGTGGGGTTCCACAAGAGTGGAGTAGGAGGGGAGAATCATCTCCCTCGACCTGCTGGTCACACTCCTTTTGATGCAGCCCAGGACATAGTTGGCTTTCAGGGCTGTGAGACCACTCTGCTGGCTCACATTTAGTAATTCCAAACTGTTTGTCTGCAGCTGTTGGACTGTAAAGCCTATCTTACTATGTGAAGATGCAAAAATAAAATTAAAGCCAGGAACATCTCCCGTATGAAGATAGGATGAGAAAGTTGGGGCTGTTCAGACTGGAGAAGAGAAGGCTGCGTGGAGACCTCATAGCCGCCTTCCAATATCTGAAGGGGGCCTCTAGGGATGCTGGGGAGGGACTCTTCATGAGGGACTGTAGTGACAGGACAAGAGGTAACGGGTTCAAACTTAAACAGGGTAAGTTTAGATTGGATATAAGGAGGAATTTCCTTACTGTTAGGGTGGTGAGGCACTGGAATAGGTTACCCAGGGAAGATGTGAATGCTCCATGGCTGGCTGTGTTCAAGGCTAGGATGGGTGGAGTCTTGGGTGACATGGTTTTAGTGCGTGGTGTCCCTGTCTATGGCAGGGGGTTTGGAACTAGATGGCCTTAAAGGTCTTTTCCAACCCTTACTATTCTATGATTCTATGAATAATGTAATAATGAGAAGTTGTCCTGCTCAACAGTAGAACCTCAGGAGATTGTGCACTGTGAAGTCTTGAAAACTTTATAACTTTGAGTAGCTTTAATCAATAGAGATGTTCTATTCAGATTCCAAGACAAGTTGAGGTTCAAGATACTTCCTGTGAACTATATTATGCAAATTGCATTTGCAGGTACAGTGGTACTTAACTGTTGATAGGGCCTTAGCACAAGCAAAAGCTCATGTAGCAGCTTAAGACAGTGTGTGCTGTTAGCCCGTGTGTGTAAAACCATAATATCTTCTTCCACAGTGCTACGATGTGAAAGAAAAGTTGATGCGGTAACCCCATTTTCTGGAGTTTAGGAGATTTTATGCTGGAGGTTGTGTAGAGTTGGGTCTGGGTTCATATGTATAAGCAACTGAAAAAGGTGAAGTGTCTGTGGTGTCATAAATCATTGTCATTGGAGCTGTGAGAGCTGATCGCCTTAGCCTTGCCCAACTGCAAAATCCCCACTTATCAGCTGTCCCACCAGGTGATGAAAGATGAGCACAGCTGCTATCAGGTGGCTAGTTCACCACATCACTGGTGTGAGTTCTTCTTTGTCCCTCCCTAGTTGTTGTCTGCTAGTGAGGTCTGTGTTACTAGATGTTGGCTGCACCTTCCTTATGACCATACACCATTTCCCATTTACTCAGATGGTTAGGTTGTATGGCCTTACATGATGGGTGAGTGTTGGGATATTATGGTAAGTCTCATGAGCTTGCCATAACATGAAATTATTTCAGTGTCTTTGGTATTGCTTAGTTTTCAGCCATGGGGTAGCTGAACCATCATTTTGTGATACCTTTTTCTTTCCCACCCCCAGAAAGGTAAAAATGGCTGTATCTATGTTTGTTACAAAAAACAAGAAGCAGAGGATTAGGACTTCTGGTTTATTCTGCACTGGAAAAGAAGCTGTTGGAGACATACTCTAAAAAAATAACATAATGAAGCTATTACAATAATGATTTGTATAATCACGCTTGCTTGAGCTCTATGTTTTACAATGCATAATGTTCTTACTATGTATTAACTTCATGCACCTTCCAGTGGCGTTCTACAGAAATATTCAGTACTGTATTTAAGCTACACTTTAGTAGTAGCATCTTCATTGCAACTTCAACACAGCCAATGACACAAAAAAGCTTGAAGACTGTTGAGCTTTAGTGGGTCCCACTTTAGTGTAGAATTCTTGCTTTCTAAACCCCTGCCAAAGAATTTTACTTGATTTCATTAGCAAGAAGGAAAAAAAAATTAATATTTTTATTTTCAAGCTTTTTTTTTGCTTTGGAGGCTTATTGAAGAACATGGAGGTAATCTTTCATTAATTGGAAAAAGCAATATGTTTCTGAGTGTTAAGATAGTCACTGTGTTCTTAGCTCATTCTGCTGTACTTGGATGTTGAAAAGGACTTGGAACAGGGGTAATATGACATACAACACTGTGTGATTTATGCCCCTCTACCTGGAGAATTTAGTATGGGATAATAGAATCATAGAATCATAGAATAGTTAGGGTTGGAAAGGACCTTAAGATCATCTAGTTCCGACCCCCCTGCCAGGGACAGGGACACCTCCCACTAAACCATGCCACCCAAGGCTATGTCCAACCCGGCCTTGAACACCGCCAGCGATGGAGCATTCACAGCTTCCCTGGGCAGCCCATTCCAGTGCCTCACCACCCTTCCAGTCAAGAATTTCTTCCTCATATCCATTCTAAACTTCCCCTGTTTAAGTTTGAACCTGTTACCCCTTTTCCTCTCACTACAGTTCCTCATGAAGAGTCCCTCTCCAGCATCCTTATAGGCCCCCTTCAGATACTGGAAGGCTGCTATGAGGTCTCCACGCAGCCTTCTCTTCTCCAGGTTGAACAGCCCCAACTTTCTCAGCCTATCTTCATATGGGAGGTGCTTCAGTCACCTGATCATCTAATAGTGTGATTTTCAGAGATGCTCAGTACCAACAACCCCAGCTGAAAGTGGCAGCTGCTCAGCACAGCTGAAAATGGGGCCATGAACAACAGCCCTAAAGCTGCATTCCATCGTGTTTCTGGTTTAATGTCAGCATCTCAAAACTTTATTTAAACGACATCTTTTTAGTTTTATTCTTTCTGTTACAGTAGGGCAAGAAAAAAACATCAGTAAGGATCTGAGCCTTCTGTCTCAGTCAGCCTCAGTCCACAAGCGAGCTCTTTTGGAAATTTGAGGCCAGTCTGTTTAGTCATTTTTAAAGTAGGCAAGAAACGGTGTGGGAGAGAGGTTTTCCTAGTGTCTCCTGTTGTTGCTATATTATTTTTTTTTTAAGCATCATTATGTTGAGGGCAAACAGCTGACGAATGGCAGCATTCAAGTCTCAATTCATACTAGGTGGACAGCTGTATTCACTCAGGCCCTTCAGTGAAACACTATTGCTTTAGTCCGTTTGAAGGTCTTGTCCTCAGTGCATGGTTCTCTATGCTTAGTCTAGTGACAAACCTGAGATAACCAGACTTTTTCCTCATGTGCTTACAACCAGCAGAATCTGAAGGTAGCATAGAATTTAGCCTTTCTGTACCTTCTCTGCACATCTGCTGAAAGGCCGCTATGTGTAGCTGTGACTAAGGAGCTCTGCCTGATAATTTTTGCTGGTTCTTGATGGAAGACCAAAGGTAGAGACCTCAGCTTGGCTGTTTAGAATGGGCAAGTAGAATTATTTTAAGGTGTAACAAGTATAATGCTGAAAGAAGTGTGAGAAACCAAAACTATATGAAAACAGTTACCATATATGTATACATATATGTATGTATAATTTCTAGTTGTCTGTTCAGTGTTCATCTCCCATTCCTGTTGCTGGCACTTGGAGCTAGGAGGCTGTGTGAGAATGTCATAAAGGAGCAAAATGCAAGATTTGGGATAGGTACAAATGCAGGGATGCAAGCAGGCTCTCTGAATTAGATTTGTGATAGTAACACAGTCGCTAAAGCAAATACTGGAATTAAGACAGGAGAATAAACCTTTGGTCATTTCCATGTTAGCACATCAAGTCATGACACAGAGGGGAAGGTATTTTCAGCAATTTTAGGAATATCTAAGAGTTTTCCTCCTTTCTTCAAGCTTATGAAGCAGGGAGGAACTGGCTTTTTTGGGTAAAGGGGTAGAAATGATACAGTATTAATGAAAACCTTATAAACTTAATAAAAACTCTTTACAGTAGTTGTCTGTGTAACGCTAGATGTATGGTGATGTGATATTGAGAAGTTTGACTGGGGTTTGTTCAGCTTGCAATTCACTTCTGGCTCTCCCACACTGGCCAAATTCAGGCCAAGAAACTGACTGTACTTATTATAAAATGCGCACATGCTGTCTTTGCTTAAGAACTAAATTACATTATATAACTAATAATTTCACTTCAGCATTTCCAGTGCTTTAACGGCATATCCTGTGTCAGGGAATAGGGTAAATATTGAGGCAAACTTGTTTCATTATGTAAGTCAAATCTTGAAAGGTTTCATATGCAGCCAGTGTGTGGGTGTATGTGTGTTTGTTTATTTGAGTATGTATCTGCCTACATAATCCCTCATCTTCTAGTCTACAAATTTCCCTTGTCATAAGTAAAATCATATTAACCACTGTTAAATAGTAATACTTTACACTTTTTATTATATAGTGTCTTTCATCCAAGTTTCTCATTCTACTTTAGTTATTAATTAATGCTTGATAATTCTGGTATGACATGGAAAATATTATCCCCATTGATAATGATTAAACAGACTCACAAGGCAATTAAACACTTGTCTATAGTGGCACTGCCATTCCTGTTTCAAAGATGTGTTTATTCCAAGTTCACTGTCTTCCTGTAAAATCTCAGTAGACATGAAGCATGTTAGCTGTATCTCAATGTATCTGCTTAAGGTCAATGCTGGAAGTGGTTGCTTGTGTATGTGTGGGTGACTGTAACTTGCTGTGTTTAGATTAGTAACTATCTGTGCTTTCTTCATCCTTCTTTTTTGATTTTGGTTATTTGAGATTCTTCTCTTGAATTAACAGCCTTGATTGCAAGATGCCCTTTTTTAAAATGAGGACAGAGCCAGTTAAGTCAGTCAGAAATTGACTTAGTAATTAGAATCATGGAATAGTTCAGGTTGGACCCTGAGATCATCTAGTTCCAGCACCCTTGCCATGGGCAGGAACACCTCGCACTAAACCATGTCACATAAGTGATAATAAGAGTATAATTCTTATATTCTTGTTCTCATACTGATTCTAGATATTCCGCTGTCCTTCTGTAGGGTAGATACATAATACAGAACTGAACCAAATCCTGTCCCACAGTTCTGAAATGTCCAAAAGCTATCAAGACAGTATTTGATTTGTTTTCTTTTCCAGCTTAACCCACACTATCCAGAAGGTAAAAATGAAGGAAAAGCTTTGGTAAGTGGAATTTATATGTTACATACGGTCTGGGAAATACTGTATCTTAAACCTAATACAGCCAAACATATGAAAATCCTTCATAGCTTTCTTTTTGCTTACATGTTACAGCTGCTGAGATTGTTTTCCATGTCCTGTGTAAGCTAGCTTGCAACTCAGAAGTGGCGTTACAGAATGTTTACCATTGTCTAAGGCAAATGATGGGAAACTTACTCAAATTCCGCATCAAATTGGCATTAGTTGGAAGCTGATCTGCTTGTTGACTGCAGATATGAAATACATTAGTTCTTTTCAAATCAGATGTATTCATGGCAAAACCCACCACCCTTTTTGGCAAGGAAAACCAGGGACTAGCAAGTTTGGTTGCTTATGTGCTAGTACCAATTCAGAGGTTCTACTTGTGGAGACAAGCCCCCCTGGGGCATGTTTGTCAGTCAAGTATGGCTCTAAATCTAAGAATATGCTGGGACTTTCTTTTGTTGCCTGAATTGAATTATATGTGAGCAGATATTCAGGCACAGGCTTAGTCTGAGCCCTGCCACCGTTCAGGCAACTCAAGCATGACATCTTCACAAGGATCCAAGTTGTCCTGCAGTGTGGATGGGTTGGACAAAGGCCTTATGCCCTTTGCTAGAAAGCAGCAGCCTTTGCCTTGTACTGCATAACGAGTATGCTAGCTAATTCTAACTAACAAGGCAAGGCCAGATGTGTTGTAGTTTATAAGTTGTGAAGGAAGTAGAGTTAAAGCCCTGGGGAAACTTTATTGTTACTGAGACAAAAGTAGTCCAAAAAAGAATAATTCCTCCATCAAATTCATGAGATCGCCTTGAAAATGCTGAGACCTTCTTTGAAAAAATTGAGTTTAATTTCTTTCTGTTTGCCTTCTGGCTGTTGTTCTTTAAGAGGACACATTTTCAAGTCTTCCTCTGCATGGGGAAGAATTTTTTATTTTTCATGAAATGAAACCCAAGATTCTTACATAATCACATGCCTTCAGGACTACAATTTTAATAAAAATGGAGACTTTTGTCGGAGTTGGCAACATCGGTTTTCCATCTTCCCGGATACTTGGTATTAATGGTAATATAGCAATAACAGCTAAGCTGTCTAGAGAAATGAGACTTCTTTCTTATGAAAATACGAAGTTCCACCAGTTGTTTCTCTTCTGTATTGGAATGACACTTGAAGCCTTTGGAGCTTTTGAATGGAAATCAAGAGAAGTTCTAGAATACCTTAGTGAGTAGGGTGCTTGCCTGGAAGTGCTTGGGTTCATGCTCTTGCTCTGTGAACATCAGAGCCTGTCTTGTAGGCATGGATCTGAAGTAACATTGTCAGTCACATCATGATGGTACTTCTGAATCAAATCTCCAGATTATTCCCTACTTAAGACATTACAATTTGCAGGGCAATCTCAGAGCGTCTAAATTTGTATTCTGCTGGATGAACATGAAAAGAATCACACACCCTGAAATGTATCTACTGTGTATTAACGTTTCATGGGTGCTCAGTCCAGAAAACCAGACTACAGGTAGTCTGAAGTAAGACCTAGAAACACATCTATAGGGTAGATGTTAGGCCATTGTCACCCAGGTTCCAGTCTTATTGTTAAACACAATACTATTTAGATGTAGTATAGAGTTTCTACTTGTAGCAATTCTAGTTCGTTGAAATAGTTAAATATTCCTTGGACTGGATAATGAAAAAAAGCACAGAAGTAATCTGAACATGAACGTTAAAGGTGACTTCTCTAAGTTTGGCTTAATCCACCTGGGTATTGGTTTCAACTAAAAACCCAGATGAGATATATCAGATTAGGAAAATACTTCCAATGAAAATTTAATCAAAACTTATTGATGGTCAGAACTGATGGCCCTGAAAATTTTAGCTTACCCAGTAAGCATTTTCTTCTGAAAAATGTTTAGTGAAAGGTCTTCTAACAATGTTTGGTAACACCTCCGTGTAAATCTAAGCCTGCAGGCACTTTGAGCATCGTAGAAATCCCTTTGTATTCTTCACCCCTTTATAGTCTTGTCAGAAATAGCATTAGTCAGCAATGGCTATTTTAAGCCTTCATTCTGGCCTTGAGCAACTGAGCAGAAAATCTTCACGTCCCTGTGCAGAAGTTTAAGTTAGAATGATGCAGTATTTTGAATTATTCCTCAAACGTACAAGAATCTTATAATTGGAGTGCTTTAAGGGCCAGCTATGTCAGTCTTGCATCCAATATGCACTTAACCTGGAGGATGCCTGCTTTCTTTGCTCTGTGGTTTTCATCTAGTGTTTCTTCTCATAGGTGACCACCTGATTAACTGCAAAAGCATCTTCTTTTTCACATTTGAAGCAGTTAGTTTTGAAATACTGTCTGCAAAGTAAATCTGCTCTAGAGGGGAGGTGGAAGTAGACCTATCCTAGTAAAATTTGAAGTCTGAGTAGCAGGACAATGGGAGATGATACTTGAATCCTTCCAACTGAAGGAAGAAACTGAGCCTGCAGCCTGTGCTTTGCTTTTCTCTTCTAGTCTTTCGGATAAAAAGGTACCGTCTCCTTATATGTCGTCTGGGTTTTAAAGGTGGCAGAGCCATCTGTGTGTTTCATGCCAACCCTTAACTCCTAAATGTGTGATAGGGCTCCTTGTGCATGTTTGCTGCCTGGTTTACGAGTCTTCATCACAGTTCCTTAGGCAACTGAGTGTTAGGAAGCAGCAATGGAGATTTTTCTGTGATGCAGTAGTGGGCATAGACACCTAGGTTCTGCCTAGGTGCATCTTTTCTGCCTTGTCTTAAATAACACAAAAGTCTGAAAGGCTTTTGGCTCCAGAGAGCATAAATATTACTGGAAGTCATTAGGACTTTTGGTCCCAAGCATTAAAGCATTGTTTGGACTGCAATTTGCTACTCATTTATGGGCTGCCTTCATAAGAATCCAGCCAAATTGTCTTGTGAAACATTGCTTTCATTTCTGGTAAAATTTGGCCTTACAATAAGTTGATTAATATTCTTTATACATATTTTTCTCACATATAAACTCTAGAAGTTTTTTTTTTTTTTAATGGAGAGACCTTTCTGTGATTTAAAGGCCTTATCAAAAAAAGGCTTCTTCATCTCTTGAAGTCTAGGAGATTGTAGTGTGTCATACATCAAAACACAGTGCTCTGTGTTACAGCTCCCATCAAATTTGAGATTGGTATATTTTATGCTGCAAAGTAGTCTATTATTTCTAATCACAGAAATGTACAGCATCCAGAATAATGCTGTAAACACTGGGGAAATGTCAAGAACAGCTGGGAACCTGGCATTTGTTAGTGCCTTTGTATTGAAGGCTGTCTTTGGATAGGTACCTTAACATTTGTCTGCATTTTCATGAGAGTGCACTAATCCTAGCCGGTTCCAAACTGGCTTTTATTGTTGAGATTTTTCATAAGGTTGAGACTGGTATACATTTACTTTTCTTGTAAAGAAGTTGGGCATCTTCTAGATGCAATTTGATGTATCTCCTTTGACTTCTGTTTATCTATATTTATGAATTTCAACCAGCTCTCCAATTCAAAGTTCTCCTTCTTGCTTCCAATCCAGGTGATTATTTTTTTCCCCTGATAAACATTATAAATTAAGTTTTTAAAATTTATTTTACCTTCCAGCAACTAAG
The DNA here is from genome assembly GCA_028858755.1 of Ara ararauna. Taxonomy (NCBI): domain Eukaryota; kingdom Metazoa; phylum Chordata; class Aves; order Psittaciformes; family Psittacidae; genus Ara; species Ara ararauna. The sequence goes on along the minus strand of CM054376.1, from coordinate 107,564,534 downwards.
TTTGTTTAGTTAAAATTTTATAATGTGGAACTCAGGTGATGCAGTTTAAACAAGTAGAGTGGGCTTGGGGAATTTATTGGGTTTTTTTAAAGGCTTGGTTAGGAATTAACCTGGCAATAAACAATCTGATAAACATTAAAAATAAGGAGAGAGGGGGGGCACAAAGAAAAATAATCAGGTTTAAAATGGCAGTGTCTCTGCTTATACAAAGCCAGCAGTCAGACCACTTGAGAGGCTGGGGGAGAAGGGGAGACACAGATGCCAGCACATTATTATTATTCTGCTGCTGCACACAGGTCTGAATCAGCTCTGAAAACGCATACATTGTTTCTTACAGAATGTCTCTGGCTCCTAACAACAGAATTGCAACGTGATGTCTCTGCTAAAAATGCGATGACTCACAAATGAGTCAACACTGAAGGTGTTATAGGAGGCTAACTGCTGTGCTGTCTGCCAGGGCTTCCTAACATGCAGGAGCAAAGGCTGGCCATTAATTTACTTGATTTTCTTTTCATGTAGAATTTTTTTAGATCAGTCTAACCTATGGAGTTCTGCTCGCGTTACAGCTCTGTGAAAATGCTGGTTTTGTAAGAGCCTCCTAAACTGAGTTAAGATATTGAAATGCCGCATTGTACTGGATTTAACAGGCATTTTCAGAACTCTGGCTGCTATTAAATTTAATTTCTGCTGAAATCTGTAGTGCAGCTTAATGTATTCATTCAGGAGCAGGGCATTATCCTTGTCTATCTCTATGCCACAAGAGGTGTCTTCACCAATTAGAATTATAGATTTGGTTTCTAAAAGAAAATGTATTTCAGGTCCGTCATGTTTTTATATTGCTTTTTGCAGTTGAAATGAAGGTCCCTCCCAAGCAGAACTCCACGTAAATCTCCCAGAATTTTGATATGGTACCCAGTTGAGTTGAATAACGGGGATTTGGGATAGGTCACAGTTTCTAGCAAATTATATTAAGAGCTGTGAAGAAGGGTTATCTGCTGGGCTACCAGTCTCATGAGAGACAAGTCAGATTGTACCTGATTATTTTGTCTCCAATTACAGTATGGGATTTGTCTCCAGTTACATTTGTCCTTCGAATTGCAAACACTGTATTATGTGTCTGTTGGGTTTTTTAAGCCTTTAAAATCTGTATGATGCACTGCGTACCCACGTGGTAGCCCAAAGTTAAGGGCTTTATTGTGAGCTTGCATCAGGATTTTCACTCCTCACCAAAGTGGTTGGTTATTGTCACTAATTAGGACTCCTTTTTTGAACTCTCAGCCTTTGCTTTCGTAGATGAGTACCACCTGGAAGAGTGCCTTGACTGCTGGTAGGAGTATGTTCACTTCCCTCTCTTGGTGAAGTCCCATTCTACATGTGGGTAGTGTGCTTTGCTTTACTGCTGCAGAATGAGGTTGGTCACTGGGGGGCCAACAGCCTTCTTGTTTGGTGGACACTTAGGTTTCTAGGCAGAGTGGGCTGATTCCACTCTTTGTATCACTCAGTATTTGGACCAGGTCATTTGGAAGATGTAGGCCCAACTCCTGCCAGGCAGAAGGGGATCTGAATGTTCATTTCCTTCATCCTTGTGAGCGATTTAACCAGTGCATGACAGAGGTGATTCTAGCTTCCTCACTTTGGGTATTTATCTGATTTGACTTGCGACAGTCTGTCACTAGTTTGCCAGTAGTTTGGGACAATCAAAACCAATTTTTTTTTCCACCGAATTTACTATTTTCTAATGTTGTTTTACCCACAGTTCTTGCACATCTTCTCTACTCATAGTGTGTAATTCACTTGCTTTTCTTTTCCTTTTTGAAGAAGTCTTGGGAGTGCTTGCTTTGGCTGTCACTGACAGCATTGCCAATATCCCTGAAACTGTTAATGTGCTTCCTTTTCATACTGCTTTAAGTTGAATTTTATTTTCTCTACATTTGAGTCCCTTTACAGTTTTTTATCTCCCTTCTCTTGATTTAGCCTGGTTTTGCTGGCTGCATCTGCTCATAGGCCAATTTCTTCCCTGGGCAAATGTCATCTTGTTCTCATCCTGTTAGGAATACAGTGCTTCTCCTCCGCTGATCATATTGTTTAATTAACTTGAAATATTCTAATACTTTCACTTCTTTCCACATCCTCATTATAGGCTCATCTGCTGATTCAATAATGGCTAGGTTCAGTGCAGTTTCTTATGACTGCTTACTAAATTAATCACAGGAAACTTTCCATGTGCAAGTGTGTGTGCATTCTCCTTCTCTCTCACACACAGAGGCATATGTACTCAGACATAATTCAGACATAAGTATAATTCCATGTATGTTCATATGTAATGACAGTATTGCTTTCTCTCATGTACTCCATGTATGTAATTTGTTTTCAAAGCTGTCAAGTTGACGGTCACTTCTTATTGCATGTTTTTTTCCAAGACTAGTGTGTAACACCAGTAATCCAGGTTGGTGAGGTGTGTCTGAGATCCTAAAAAAACATTATGAGGAGAGTTCTGAGGTTTGTGCTGGAATCTAGTCTGGAAGTACTGTACTGCTTTTGTGAAGATCTGATTTTGCACAGCTAAGCTTTGCCGTTGCAGTTAGCAGTGTCACAGACACTGTCTTGTCCTCTTTTGAAGTGGTCTTTCTTTTTAGACTAAAACCCAGCTCTTGTTCCTGTGCCAGGTCTGGTTTGACAGCTAAGCCTGGTTGGCAGTGTTTAGGCCTGATGAGCCAACTGTGTTGCTCGACTGCATGGATGCAGTAGTTGGCAGACTAGTGAGCGGTTGAAACTGCAGGATGAGCTTCTCCACAAAGCTAATGGTTAGCATGAGCTACTAAAGCACTGGAGACTTGACTTTGATTTTACTTCCTGTCATAGAAACATGTGCATAATAACTTGTTGGGGGTGGCCAGACATTATGTCATGAGTGAATATAACAGAGCAGAATATGGTTTTATATTAATGGTTTTATATTTTGGTCTGTATTTTTCCCAAAGCTCCAGGGAAAAAATGCATAAAATGGTGAAGTGTCCTGCCTTTTTGTATACCAGTCTTTACAGTTTGGAAATTATAGTAGAGTGGGTAATTTCTGGGAAACCCTAACTAGATTTGAATGTAAGTTATGGGAAATATCAGCAAGTCTGAATGCTGTAAGAAACTATCCTGTGCTATTCACTCCTTTACAGACCTGTTGAATTTTAAACTGCTTTTCCAATTTAAATTTAGGAAATAGATTTTCATTTGATGTTAGGCTGTGACTCATGCCTGTTAAGCTGTTAAGAGGATTCTCTTATAGTTTGCCTGCCCAATTTGTGTCTCTTCCTGAATATGTGAAACAAAATATGTAAAGAAATAATAAAAAAATTTGCTATTTTCTCAATCCTCTCATACAGGTTCAGCTTTCTGTGTGATTTTGTCTAGTTGCGGGAAGTGGGGACTACCAGCTGAGTTTACTTGTGTGAAACACAGGAGATGGTTGCCCTTTGTCTTAGCAAGCCTTCCTCTCAAAAACAAGTGATAGTTCTCTAGACTAGATAAGCCTAAGAAATACTTCTGAGATGATTTCTTCCTGTTTTTTTTCCCCACTGCTTCTGTCCTTGATAGAAATAATGGAATGGAAAGCTGGCATTTTTTAGGCTTGCTAATGAAAAAATGGATGTTATGGAAGGACTAAAAAGTGCCTTGAAATTAGATGATAACTAGCTATTTTTTACATAGTTTCACTCATCCTTGATTTGGTTGCTTAATCTCAATTGGCAACATGAATAATCAAAGCTCTGCCCCTGATTATCCCTTGCGGTTTGGTTTTAATCAAGGTACTAATGCAAACTGAGTACAGCCTAGCCTCTTTATGTTGCTTTGTACATCTCTTCCCTAGTGGTGTGTTATAAATCGTTACAATAGTATTTCAGGTTTCCAGTGTTTAATTTTTCTCTTTGGCTTTTGTCATTCCTCTTTTCCTCTCCCTCAGTGATATGTTTTGTGTACATGGAGGGCCCTGGGCTGCCAGTCTCTTAATTGGTTATTAGTCTTTTGTAATACGGGTAACTCAGCACCCCAGAGGAGCAGCTTTTACTTATGCCAGTAATTCTGTTGGTTGCTGTGTGATTATGGGTAGAGACTCTGAATTACTCCTTCAAGCAAAGATAGGTGCTTAGGGATGGTAGCATCTGGAGTCTGTAAAAACAAAGGTATGTAGGTAACTAAAGATGAAGATGGCTGCTTAGTGATGCTGGGTCACAAAATTCTTATGGACTTTCAGCAGACTATGGGAGGAAGATCATCACCTTAGATTTGCATGCCAACGCACCATTGTTGTGGCAACACAACACAACTTTGTAAATCTGTCACTTGAAAGCTAGGCTCCTTTGAAGGGAACATGCTTCTCCAGTTGCAGTGGGCAAACTCAAACCTATGTTTAGTCCAGCCTCCAATGCATTATCAGCCTGTGGAAAGTTTCCCGGCTGCTGCTTTGTGTTGTGCCCCATTCCAATAGCAAGTTGATCTTAGTGGAGTAGATACTCTGGCTTTCGCTGTTTGGAAAGTGTGCTGCTGTGATTCTGGCCATGTAAGAGAGAAAAATGAGCAAACTTAAATAAAACAACAGTCTATTTTGGCAAATTGCTTACTTTTTTGATCCCCTCCCCCCTTTAAACAATCAAATCTTCATTATTCTCTTCTTTTAACTTTGGCCCTTTCCAAATGAGCACTGTGTAGTTACATCTGTTGGGAGTGAACAGGCTTTTTGAAGTTGGAAGTGTCAAGTAGTAATGTATACTGTACTGCAGTCTCTCTGTAGCTTGTGACCTGCTGTTGTTATAATGACTGTCTGAGACCCCATGTGCCTGGGGCAAAGTGCATCCTTTGTGTTACACGCTCCGAAGCCAGTCATGCTACATTCTTACTAGAATGCAAAAAAATAAAAAAAAAAAAAAGAAGTACAATTCAGATGTATTACTTGTCTGCAAGGTAAATGGTGAATTTATAATGGGCCCTCATGCAAGCAAATAACCCTTGTGCCTAATCAGCAGAGAGACGGCGACCTTCCTGCTTCAAAGAAGAAACGCCAAGCAGGGGAGAAGATTATGTATACTTTGGTCTCTGTGCCACATGGAAATGACATCGCATCTCTCTTTGAACTGGATGCCACCACTCTTCAGAGAGCTGATTGCCTGGTTCCAAGGTAAAAAAAAAAAAGGGGGGTGTGGGATGTGGAGAAGGCAAATAGTGCTGCATTGAGAGGGTTCCTTCCTAGTATTATGCAGGTGAGTAAAGCAGAAAAAATCAAAGACGGCCGAGTATTTTCCTTCAGTTAAAATTTGAGGTGTGTTCATGGATAAACAAGGGATGTATAAAACTTGATACTGCTGGGTAAAATAATTATAAAGATAGAACAAGAGACGCCTAAAAAGATCTGTGAAGAGAAAAATTAGGGGCAAAATATTGCACATATGAGGACAGAACTGAGCCCTGTGCACTGCTTGAAAAACTATACTGCTAATAGGTCTAACTGAATTGTTCCCAGCAAAATAACATGTATGGTAAACTGGCCTTCTCTTTCCCTGACAGATCATGATGCCACTGAACACATTTGCTGTTAAAATGAATTCAGCAAGTGGCTTCTGGGTTTTAATTGTCAACACTCGAAATTTCAACTGTGGTGTGTTGCTGAGATTGGCTACATGTCACTCAGTGTAGGTTGTCACTGAATGGGCATGCAGACACTTGGGGCTAGCTATTACGATGGTGGATTTTAAAGTGGGGTACCTGCAAATACTGATGTATGCAGCTTTGAAGTGTATTTGCTATGCTAAATTTTGCCAGATAATTTGCTCACTTGAATACTCAAAGCCCATCAGCCTGAAAGGAAGAGCGTGCATGAAGACCACAGTGAATATATTTACAAAGTAGAATTCAACTGTAATTGATTTCTCAGCTCTGCTTTTTGATAATACCATTGATTATCATATGGAAAGAATTTAGAAGAATCTCATGTCTGCTCTTTGTTCACTTGATTTTCAGCTGAGAACTGGTACTGTAAATGCTTGCTCCCTTGAACAGGGGTTTGCAGATCATAATGGTGAACTTGTGAAACCATGGTCAGTTTTACTTTCTGGCTTTTGTGCTGTGAGAGCTTGAAGGGGCTTATTGCTCTGCAGAAAATAATAATAAGGAAAGAATTGGTTTTATTCGTGAAATGCATTTCTATTCAGATGAGATTTTATAACACCTTTATTTTTAATTTTTTTCTTTAAAGAATGTTTTACTCCTAGACTCATATAAATACTTAAAACTAGCATTCTGCATAATCCTAAGATGCTGTTTTGTTCTTGTTGCAGCTCTGTTCTGGGTGAGAAAGGAGGAAACAAGGGAAAGGGGTGCTGCAGTATCTTTCGTGTCTCCCTCATCCTTTTATTACAAGTGACTGGTGTGACTCGTGCCCTCAGCTCTCATGTCATGGTCATGTGTTGTATTGCATCCCACCTTGCCCACTTGTTATTTGCTTTGTTCTTCTTTAGGAACTCCTATGTCCGACTGAGGCATTTATGCACTAACACTTGGGTCACTAGTACCAGCATTCCAATAGACTCTGATGAAGAGAGGCCTGTGATGTTAAAGGTAAACACATATGTCTTGGGGTTGAAATCCCAAACTCATTCCTGAAGTTCTCTTCTGGTGATCTCACTTCTAACATACAAAATATGCATAATAATTAGGATAAAGGTAAGAGGATTGTTTGCTCACATTGAGTCAAAAACTATTCCAGATTGGGACATGCCAAACAAAAGAGGACAAGGAAGCTTTTGCCATTGTATCAGTTCCTCTGTCTGAGGTCAGAGACTTGGACTTTGCCAATGATGCAAACAAGGTTCTAGCATCAACTGTTAAAAAGCTGGAGAATGGAACAATAACCCAGAATGAAAGGAGGTTAGTGAGTTTTATCTTTTTCCCTCCTAAATTGGTATTTGGTTACTCATGACATCACGACATCACAGTAATGGATAATTTGATAGCATCTGTGAAATTGAGAGAGGACATTTCAGTGCTATTAGTGCTGGTCTGGGGTTAGATTCCACCTCTGTCAGAGCATCCTTGCTGTATCTCAGGCTGGTCAGTGTATCTCCTCTGTAAAATGGAGGTAAACAGCACTTCCCCAGCTCGCTGGCCACATAAAATAGCCCCAGCTCCTTCGGCAAATGCAAAGGTGTTTGTCTTAACTTCCTTTGATAAACCACTTCTGAGCTGTAATATAGGGGTCCACTGCATTTGATTCTCATGTTCAAGAAAGCCAAATATATAATGAGTAGCGTGGTAGGACTCTTCATTTGTGGGGAGTTCACTGTATTGCACATTCATGCTGCAAGAAAAGTAGAAGAAAGTCTCAAAGCAATCGAGAAGCTGCCCCAATTAGTCCCTTTTCTTTCTTACTTGTTTTTTCCCTGTTCTCTTTTCCGATTTTGCATCATTCTGGTGTTTACCTTTGTATTCATCTGTGTTTCAGCCGTAGTGCTATTAGAATGTCTGTTCTTCACACCCGCCCCTGAATTAAGGGATTTTTGTTGCGCATTGTAGCCAAATATATCCCACTGCCAGTGATTTAGTTCCTTACTTGTTTTCAGCTGTCTGTGGTTAAACTGAACGTTAGACAGCATCTCTGGCAGTGTTAATTTGTAACTTCTATTCCACCATGCATCATACACAGAGTTTTGCTGAAAATGCTAGGTTTTGGTGATAAAACTGAATTTTTGCTGTCAGTTGTCAGTAGCAGTTAGACCATATGGTTTAATATCAGGTGGAGGATTTATAGTAACGGGCAAATCTGTAGTGGCTAGGGTGTTGGTACTCAGCCTTGAAAAGCTGATGGGCCATGTCATGATTGAATTGAACCAGAGAGGGATATGACATAATCAAAGTGTGACATTCATCTATTAACCTTGCACTGCTGTGTCACTGCAACCCAGTATTATCAAGTCTTGATGTTGAGAGGTTGTTATAATACACTCATAAAACATTTCACAGTGGTTTCAGAATAGTGCCATTATTTGTTTGTTCCTGTGATTTCCTTTGGGAAAAACCAAACTACTCTTTTATAAGTCTTACCACCTTCCTGCTTAGGAAAGTAGGGGTCCCAATAGTTTATTCCTGGTTACTCCATCCTACATCTACCTTTACTACTTCTTTTGTAGGTGAGAACCTTGCTGTTCTACACCAGTGGGCTGAGATTTTGACAGCTAAAGCTCATTCAGACGGTTTAGCTGAATAACCCAGCCCTCTTGTGGGTTATGGAAGCTTTGTGTTTGGCTCCCAGGGATGACTCTGAAAATATACTGGGCACCTTCCAGCTGCCTTCGTAGCATGCCTACAGGTTTAGTAATTATAGACTAGATGCTGTCCAAAATCAGGTTATGCTTACCCTGGGTAGGAGACATGCTGGGTTTTGTTTGTAAAATATTGCTAGCTCTTTTGATGGAGTTTCACTGAAATCTGTGGTCATCTGTATTTCTTTCTGTGCATGCCTGGCAAGGTACGTTAGTAACAAGGAGGCAACATCCACTTTCTTTTTGCGTTTGCATTTTTATTCTTTCTTTTTGGGTTTTCTGAAGGTAGGATAGAAGGCATTACTACTGCCTCTGTCCTTTTTAGCACTTGCTTCTGCCAAATCTTCTTTTGTGTAGCAAAGAGTGAAACAAATACAGTAATTTTTCAAGAGTTTCTTAGGTCAGTAGGAAAATGTCCTGGTGGCAGAATGTTTTTATTCCTCTAGGTAGTCCATCTTTTTTCATGGGCCTATGTCTGTGATAAAGCGTACAAATCCTTGGTAGGCTATGAAACTGTGTCCTTCTACTGTTCCTGGGCCTTGAGGCCAGCTTGTATAGATTTTTGATTTTTGAATACTCTTCATCAATCCAGCATCCTGTATTTTTCTCCCTTTTGCCCCTCTGGTTGTTCAGTGCCTTGGTAAACATCCCTGTGATTGATTTAAGCTTCTGTTGAACAAAGGTCTGGAATCCTTAAGTACATGCCAAACTTAACTTTACATGCCAAACTTAACTTTGCAGTGATTGAAGTTCCATTGTGCTAGATAAAACTTGTTCTAAACAGTGGTTTTCTTTCTTAATGAATCTTAGCAAGTGTTGAATGATTGTCTGTAATAACGATTTGTCTATTCATTCTAGGTTTGTAACTAAGTTACTGGAAGATCTCATTTTCTTTGTTGCTGATGTGTCTAACAACGGGCAGGAGGTTTTGGATGTGGTCATTAGCAGGCCAAACAGAGAACGACAAAAATTAATGAGGGAGCAAAATATATTGGCTCAGGTATGTCCTACTGTATTAATAACTTGCTTTAAAAAAACATTGTAGGACAGAGTGATTTGAGAAAATGTTCTTTTTAGGTAACTTTGCTTATGCTTTGTTGGATTTATGTCTGGTTGGATTGGATAGATGTGACACTACTTAGTCAAGGCTCACCTCTTGGTCTGTGGATCATATGGAGGCATGGGGGGGACACAACATGTCTGATGGCAGTTTCATGTAATTCCAGTAACCTTTAAGACTTTATTTGACAGCAAATTCTTTACAAAATTTGCAAGAAGCTTACACCGTGGTCCCAATCCTGCAAGAGTTCACCATATGGGAGAAATTCTAATGCCCTTACGGATCCCTGACTTTTTTTGTATGAGGGTCAACTTGCATGTAAATTAAAATTCATTCTCTCTTTAAGTAGCCTACTGAAATTAAATAATTAAAAAAAAAAAGGAGAAAAGGATGAGAAGGGGCAGCAGCCAGTGTTGTCCTCCCTTTTCATCCTTAATTTGCCTAAAGTTAAGGCACCTAATAATGTTTAAAATTGTGAAGTGGAAGCAATATCAGTCAAGTTGGCAGGAAATGTAAAGTTCAACACCGAAAGCTGTAATGTCTGAGATTGTGCCCACACCTCTATTCATTCACAGTAGGTAACTGCCGTGATTCACTTCTGACTTTGGTCAATAAGGCCCTTGTGCTGATCCTGTCAGAGCACATTTTCATTGGCTGCTGTAAGTTAAGCAAAAATCTGGGTTTGATTTTCATTCTCAGTGATTTTGATTTTGAACAGATATTCGGCATCCTCAAAGCTCCTTTTAAGGACAAAGGTGAAGGATCGATGCTGAGACTTGAAGACCTAGGTGACCAGAGATATGCCCCATACAAGTACATGTTAAGATTATGTTACAGAGTTCTCAGACATTCCCAACAGGACTATAGGAAGAACCAGGTCAGTGGTACTAAAGATAATTTTCCTTCCGATTCCTTCAATTATATATCATGGGTTTGACATCACTCTCTGCACTTACAAGTGGTAATGGTGAAACGACTGGATTTTGTGGAGGTTAGTAGTAAGAAATCTCTGTAATATACTGCCTCATGTTGAGGAACAGTGTTTTTGTTTTGTAGGCATTTGTATATGAATTGAATGATCAGCAATAAATATCATAGGTTCACCTTGTACTTTCACAAGTTCAGACCAAGACTGGAGTCCACTGTTTCATTTATGAGCTTTCTGTTATTGAAACTATGCTCTTGGACTCTGGATTATAAAGTGGAAAGTCTGTAAAACTGTCTGTTTCTGTTGTTCAAATATTTGTAGAGGGATGGCAGTGAATCAGAGGTTTTTCTATCAGGTAGTCTGACTTCCCAATTCTGGAGACTCCCCGTAAACAAGAACTATTTCAGAACATGGTGTCGAGTGCTTTGCACACTGCAGCAGAGAAAAACTCCACTAACTTTATAGGGCTAAGGGGACTAGAGATGAAAGATGGGACTGCTATGTATGGCTTTGTTTTCTTTCTAATGCTTTACAGAAATTTTTCTGTCTTTGGAGAGGAAGAAAGGGAGAAAGGAAGACGTAGCAAAGAAAACTTCTTAAATGTTATAAAACCTTCTGGTTTTTCCTTTTAAAACATTGCTTGCCATTGCTTGAATTTTGTATATATTTTTATGGATTTATTTCTTTGGCTTATGAAAGAATAAGACAGTTAGTCGTCATTGAATCTGTCGCCGGGGGACGTATTTTTGGTGTTCATATGTTCTTCTGTTCATGCCAGTTCAGAGAGGAAAGTTTTGAGGGTTATTGTTGCTAATTGAGCTGGATGCCTCTGGTTCTAAAAGAAGAACATTACTGCTTACCAGGTCATCATGGGAATTTTCATTTTTTCAGGAATATATTGCTAAGAACTTCTGCGTCATGCAGTCCCAGATTGGCTATGATATTCTGGCAGAAGACACCATCACAGCTTTGTTGCACAACAACAGAAAGCTGCTAGAGAAACACATCACAGCTAAAGAAATAGAGACATTTGTTAATTTACTCAGGAGAAATCGAGAGCCAAGGTTTGAAGTGGTCCACTTAACATTCTTCTTCTATATTGATAAGCTTTTCTGTTTGCAGTAGCTGTGAATCTGCCTACTATTCATTGTTTTGTTGTCTCTTTTTCCCAGCTTAATTTGGTTTGACCGGGCAGACAAAAGATCCACATGTATATGCATGTCATGCCAGAAAATATCAGAACTAAATGCAGTTCTTGGGATTTGACCATATCTGCATTTCAGAACTAGAGCTTACTGAAAAAAGGGTTTATACTTTACAGGGCATTTATGAAAATTTGGGGTTAGTTCAGACTGGGATAAAGAGAAGCAAACAAAAATTTAACTTTCTTACAACTCTGCAGCTCCTCTAAGAAACTGCCACTTGTGTTGGTTCCCCTGATAATAATCTTGGTGCAATTACACAGCTGTGATTTTTTTCTAACCCTTTGTTAATACGAGTTTTCCTGCAGGTTGTAATTCCAGGGCAGGCCTGGAAGGGGCCTAGGGCAGTGAAGATCCCAGTAAACATGTGTCCTAGTCCAGATCTTGTTCCCAATGAAAAATTCTGGCCTTGACTTTCATTCATTTAGAAATTTTTTTATTAGCTTTAGGTTAGAATATAAAGGAAATTTATTTATTTTTTCATGGGATTTTCAGTTGTAAAATTACTGAAGTAAACAAATCTAAGAAATTAATGTACTGAAGGCCAAATAATGTGTCCTATAATTGTGAATACCATTTTTCTGTTAGCGATTAGGGATATTGGTCAAGGTCCTGGTGCTTCAGTGCTTCAAATAGTCTCTATATGTCTGCAGCCGTTTTGCCTAAGCTGTGTTGGATTTGATCAGTACTAAGAGGAAACTATATGAGAATCAGCTCCTTCTCAGTGCTGGCGGGACCTAGTGTTTACTGGCAATCTCTGTCACTTTCTTTTTGTGGTAGAGAATGTCACAGTATTTTTACATAACTACATTGTGCAACTGCTGTGTATTCACTCCTTTAAGGCTGAAGTCCAAGAGCAATAAATACTTGAAAAATGTACCTTGCCAAGAGGGTGCAGTCTGAACAGTAAAGGCTTGATCTTAAGATGCTTATTTTCACGGAGAGTCCTGTAGACTTTTGCGGCACTTGCTTGTGTGAATAAGAATTGCGGCAGTATGCTCTAAAATGCATGAGTTCCAAAATTTAAAACCTTACTTCATTTTAACTCCAACTAGGTAACTCCCCCAGAATTCTATGTAATTATGCGCCATTTACTTAATGTTATGTTTGTGATGCAATGTTGCTGTGCACTGTTAATTGCCTGTTGTCACAAGGCTTCATTTCAGTGATGGATATAATTGTTCCGAAGTGTACCTTAAAAATGCTTTTGGTGCTCATCCCTTGCAGTTCCCAGACTTCAGAGGGGAGTGTAGTCTGTGCTAATGCAGAAATGATTTTCTGATTCCCTCTGGTAGGATGATCACTTACAAAGGTTCAAACTATTGGATCCTTGAATGGCTGATAGTAGATAGTCAATTTTTTAATCTGGATTTCTAAGGAAGTGTAGTATATGATCTCTGTGTGCCTGCTCATATCTGCTTCCCCACCAGCTCTTGAGCCCCTCGCCCAGTTTTACCTTCCTTTGCTAGAGGAGTGGCAGGCTCAGAGATACTCAGTGCCTACAAATGTCATGAAAAGAAGCTACATAGAGGGAACAGGCCTTTTTTATATTCCAGTGAGGCAAAGGCTGCAATACGGACTACTGTTAATAGGCACAGAGGAATCTATGAAAGGGGGACAGAAGCAGGTACCTAATGAGTGTCCCAACTGTGAGGAAAATCTCAGCCTGAGCCTTGTTAAATATCACAAGACCTAAATTTGAGAGACAAATTAATAGGAAACTGATTTCCATGAAAATATTTGTTTTTTCTGCTTTATGTGGAATGACCACTTTGAATACAGAGGTCCTGTCTTCAGGTCCTGCCAGATCTTCACTCGTTGGCTATGTTACTTCAGAGAGATTAAAAGGTATAATTAAGTTGTGGAGGTATGAACTTCTCCAGTGCAATGGAGTTCATGAGAGGGCACATGAGATAGCTATCTCCAGGACAAGTCGCAGCTCCTTGCTACTTGGGTTAGGGAGATAAATATTACCTGATGGGGAGGATGGGTGAGAATGTGTACTTTTGCTTCTTATTTTCTTCAAGGAAGAGAGCCTTCAGTAGAGGTCTCTTGCCAGTGAAACTTAAGACAACCTCAGGCTGCTTTTAAGTTCTGGCACAAATCTTTGGCTTTTGATTTGCTGATGATTGTCAAACTTAGGATATTTTTTTTTTCTCTCCCTGTCTGATCATTCAGAACCATTCAGGCTGTCTCTTAAAGCTATTATTCATCTTTATCTGTTGTGAGTTACAAGAGTATGAATCAGCAAAGATCATGTGTTGATGAATTTTGCAGTATAGGCTCCCATGAGCATATTAGTGATGGATGTTAGAGATTTCCTTTGCAGTGTTTCTGTGTTGTATTTTAAGTCTTTTAAGTCTTGTCTTCTGTTGCATCTGTGGTTCTTTGAGTGCAGATTCTTGGATTATCTGTCGGACCTGTGTGTATCTAACACCACAGCAATACCAGTAACTCAGGAACTCATCTGCAAGTTTATGCTGAGCCCAGGAAATGCTGACATTCTCATTCAGACCAAGTGAGCATCCATAATCAGAACATACTTTTTTGTTACTTGCTTTGTTGTTATGAATTTGTAGCAGTTTGCTAGTGGCTCCACTGTGAATGGTTTGTGTTTGCAGGCTGGTTTCGACACAAATGGACAACCCCTTGGAATGCCCAGTCATCTCAGATGACATTGATGAAGAGGAAGTATGGCTTTATTGGATTGACAGTAACAAGGAGCCTCATGGCAAAGCCATCAGGCATCTGGCTCAGGAGGCAAAGGAGGGCACAAAAGCCGATTTAGAAGTTCTTACCTACTACAGGTGAAAACCTGCTTATTCAAATGGAAGAAAATGTACACTTGATGCTGTTCTTATCCAGTTAATTCCCCAGTATCAAAAAAGGAAGTCGAGTCATACCAGAAAGCAGGATTAAAAATTTGTTTCAAGGTTTTCCTGTAGGAATCACAATCTCTGCTGTCTATTCCAGACAAATCTTGAGTTTCCTTTGCTCATGACAGCTCTTTATGTCTCTATCATTTCATTTCTTATCTTTTATTTACTGGGCTTTATTGTTGTCCTGGAAGCAAGGCATGCTCTGAGGAAGGAGTGTCCTGTGAATTAGGGGGGAAATTGGATCATGGAGCAAGTTGAAAACAAACAGACCAGATGCTTCAGCCTTCCATTGAACAATGCTTCCTTTCAGTTTCAAACGGAGCCCAGTCTTCATGGGGCCTGGAGCCTAACATAACATTATCATTTTTAATGGCAAGTTGCTTAGCAAAGTCACTCTTGTTACTTTTTTGGACTTATATCAGAAAGGCTGACATCAGGCTTGTAAAGTGAGAATCTGTTGTATGTCATTCCATTTCTAACTGATTTCTTTGAATACCATATATTATTACTTTTTATTAAGGTACCAACTGAACCTCTTTGCAAGAATGTGTCTGGACCGCCAATATCTCGCCATCAACCAGATTTCTGCACAGCTCTCGGTTGACTTGATCCTACGATGTATGTCTGATGAAAGCCTCCCTTACGACCTCCGGGCTTCATTTTGTCGGCTGATGCTACACATGCATGTGGACAGGGATCCTCAGGAAACTGTGGTACCTGTAAGATATGCCAGATTGTGGACTGAAATTCCTACTAAGATCACGATTCACGAGTGAGTTGAAAGTGTTTCAAGCTGAAGTACAAAAGCATTCTGTGGGATTTAGTCTCAGAAAGAAATGGTTGTAGATATCTAACGTTGATGTGTATGTATGTGAAAAGGTATTCAGTTGCAGAGCACAGAGCTATTAATTGTTACTGTTGGAAACTTCCATGGGTAGCTTTACAAGGCAATATTTCAATTTCATTTTGCACTGTGTTCTTATGGGGAGCAAGCTAGGGGAAAATGGAATGGCCGTTCCTCAGACCAACAGAACTTGAAGTAATCCAGTTGTGCCTAACCTTACAGGTTTGTCAGGCCAGAACTCGGTTTTGTACTGCAAGCTCAACTGAAAGCCACAGTTGGAAAGCCAGAATTTAGAGTTAGGTATCATTATTGCCCCAGGAACAGTTCACAGAGGCTTTGGCCTCCACACAGCAAAGTACTTAAGCATGTGTTAAATTGAAGTATGGGAGAAGGTTTCCCACTGACTTAGTGGAAACACTCTCTGACTTAATTGATTTGGTGGAGCAGCACCACTGGGCTAGACACCCAGACAGGGAATATCTGGCTGAAGAGACAAACAGGAAGAAGTATAGTGCTGCAGCAGACAGAATTTCTTCTGTTAGTGAGATGAAGGACTGTTTTGACATATATGAAAAATCAGTCCTTGTTGGTGGTGCAAAGGAGGAAGCTGACTGTCCCACGCTGCTTTCCTGATCTGCTGTCTTGTGGAAATAGCAAATTCGGTATGATGAGTAGAGAGGACAGCTGAGACTTAGTGACTTGTTTGATTGCCACAGCAAGATTTAAGAGTGTTATCTGCCAGAACTGTGATATTTTCCTGTCTCTGTTATTCCTGTTCACTGCAACCCTTCCTGGTACTGCTGGAACGAAGGCTTGTGCATCTTTATGTGTCTGTGAAGAACCAACTGACCTCTACCCCTTCTACCTACAGAGAACTAGAGAACTGACAGTAATTTCATAGCATCGTGATTGGTTTGTTTTTTTCTTTATAACAGCTGATCCTGATATTAGAGGTGTTTAATTTCCTTCCTTCTGTGCCTTGTGTTGTAGATATGATTCTTTCACAGACTCTTCAAGGAATGAAATGAAAAGGAAGTTTGCACTAACTATGGAATTTGTAGAAGAGTACTTGAAAGAAGTTGTAAATCAGCCCTTTCCTTTTGGGGACAAAGAGAAAAATAAACTTACATTTGAGGTACTACTTCTGCATCCTACGTATGGTATTCCTCCTCATTTCAGATCAGTTGACATTGATTCTTCCAAAATAAAGCTAGTTGCAGAATAACATTTGTGTAAAATGTCCTAAAGAAGCACCAGTTCCTAATTCCAGTGTTCTTGGTGATGACCATTACTGCAGAAAATAACATTACTGTCTGCTGCCAAACTGCTGTATTTTTCCTTCCTTCTCCTGAGATGGCTGCATTTCTCTGGCAAAAGGAAGGATTTGTGTGTGGGTGAATGGCCGTATATCCTTTCTCTCAACACTGGTGAAGTGTGCAGGAATTCCTCAATATAACTCCTATTCTCTGTGTAAGATACGATACTGAAGGAAATACTCTGAATGGCCTATTCCTGTTTTTAAATCATGTTTGAAATTCCTGGCAGAAACTTCAGATAGGCCTAAATCTTCTAGATTCAAGCAACATTGAACAAAGGGGAAATGCTTACAGCTTTTATAGTTTTTCCTGCAACCTGCCTCCCAAGCTTTGGCACCCCTGCCTTAGGTCATCTGAAATTGCCTCTGTTCAAATTTACAACAATCATCTTACTGTTCTTCTGACTTCTATCTTCTCCACAGCTACTTCCTTTTTAAACAGTTTCCTGGAGTCTTTCCTCCTGATCTTATATATTTTCCTAGACACAATTGTATCCTTTCAAGCCTTCCTAAATCTCGTGTTGGTTTTGCTCTCTGTTTTAATTTGACTGGCCAATTGTTCTGTCTGACTCTGAAAAACATTTAATGTCACTTGTCGTAGTCCAAGGCCAGTTTAAATCACTAATTCACCAATTTTGAGTGCACTCTAGACCTGAATCTCTGTGAAAGCTGCTGTGTGAAATGCAACCATATTGCACAGCCAAATACCCCAAAGGTTGCTGATATTGCCTTCATTTTTCCTTTGTTTTTCTTACAGGTGGTACATCTGGCTCGAAACCTCATATACTTTGGCTTTTATAGCTTTAGTGAGCTTCTGAGACTGACCCGAACGCTCCTTGCCATTCTAGATATTGTTCAAGTTCCTATATCATCATACTTTGAAAGGTTAAGCAAGTTTCAGGATGGAGGTGAGAGAAATAGCAAAGACTCCGGTGTGGAATTCATTATTTAGGTTGGAAATAATTCATGGAAAGTCTCATTGATCTTCCAATGTTCTCTATTCACACAGTAACCCACCAACAAGAATGTTACTGCAGGATCTATTAAGATGGTCAGCTAAAAAGGAAACTTTTTGAACGAAGCTGCAGCCTTCATGACTTATGGTTACTCTGTTGGTGCTGCTGCTCCTTTGCTTGTTTGTAACTGAACTTTCAAATCTGGATCTAAGCCTCAGCATCCATTGCACTGAACATCCCAAGCAAATGCAGATAGCATTTGCCTGGCCACACTGACTAAGATGGCTCATATATAGCACAAGTGTTTGTTATTCATCTTAGCCTTTCACTTAAAAGGAGAATAAGATGTTTCTGGTCCAGCAAGTGCAGAAGCACCAGATAGAAGTCCAGATGAGGCCACCCTCTGCATGTGTTTGTCAGTTTAGGATATTCTTTTTTAAATCCAGACTAGAGTGCCTGTCTGACAGCTCCAGGACAATACTGTATGTCCCGCTGCCTTTTCTACCATGGCTTAAAACTGGGTTGAAGAATAAGCATGCCAGGAAAGTGCTGAAACTTAGCAGTTTAGTTTTTCTCTGTGTGTGGATGGGAGGTGTGACAGTCATGTGGGCTGAAGGTCCAGGAGACAGATGGCAAATTCTGTTTTAATATGTGGCTGCTGTAAGTGTCATTGCACTGCCAGCTGGCCCACAGCAACAAAAAGGATGAGCTGTCTTGTTTGAAACAACAATTATTTTGTATTTTCTCTGGGATGCCTTTTCTCAGCCTTGGATTTTCCTAATCATCATTCTGCTCAGTTGCTTCTACAGATGCCCTGTGTGAGTGTACCATCCTTCATAACTTTTCCTTCTTTGAGGTTCACACACTCTGGAGAAGTGTAATAGTCATTGTCATCTGCGAGAAGTCTTATGCTTGGTTCTTTTGATCTTTCCTCCATTGCTGTCAGTACACTTTACCGAAAGCCCCTTAAGTCTTTCCTGCAATGCTGTGCACTCTAAGGCATGCTATAGCCGGCTGCAGTCCCTCCAAAGTGCTAGACAAAGACTGTATGTTCAGACACTTAGAATTATGCTTTGCTTTTTTGTCCTTGAAATACTGCATTGCAGACTCTCTTCTTAAATAGCTCTGGACATAGTTTGGCTCCAGACACAATCTTGGCATATTGGCAACATGGAACATGCAGATATGGTTCTTCTATTTAGTTTTGTCTCTGCTCAAGTCTTTAACCCTGATTAGACCACTGGTTTAATGTTTTTACTCACGTTCATTACCCATAAAATTATATTTCATCCTTAATTCCCTTTTATTTCTGTTGAAGGATTTCCTTTCAGGCTATGTAGTAGAGGGAAGAACCTCCCATTAAGTGCAAACAGACCTGCTCTCAGTTATACAAAATTCCAGAGCAATTCCATGTTCATGAATTTACTCTGAAATAAACAAGTGTAAGGAATGCACAAAACGTCACCACCATGCACGTGGGTACTCAGTAGCCTTGTTAGTAACACTAAACCGTTGCCTGGAGCCTTGTTGTAAACTTTTGTTACACTTCTCTTTTTTTGTCTCACATTCTTCCAGTAGAAAAGGTGCAGAACAAAGGGGGGATTTTTGTGTGTCTTTGATTAGCTTCTGTCTTTATACAGATTCTTTGAACTTCTTTCTTGGCTGTAGTTATCTCCAGGGATGTTTATCTTTTAAACACTAGAACCAGTTCAGGAGAGGGTGTTACAATCCGCTGATGTTCTTTTGGAATTTGTTGTTGTTGTTGTTTTTCACCACCTCTCTTACCCCCCCCCCCCCCCCCCCTTTCCTGCCAACTGTACGTCTATAAAGACTTTAGAGAGGTCTTTTTGCTAGCTCGTATCGTTGTCAGCCATCTTAAAGGAGACTAGAGATAGACATATTGGCTGTGCTGTCTCATCTTAAAAATAGGCATTGAAATTTTTTTGTGGAGAGACAGGTGTTCTTACGTGGGAATAACTGTAACCCTTACTGGAGAGGCTTTCTACAGTCTATGGTAAAAGAAAAGGGTGGCCTTCTTTGGATGGTCATATCTTGTCTTCAGCCTCCCTCTTCCTTTCTGATTGCCAAATCATAAAACACATAAACTTGTGCCTTCACTTCCCAGCTGAGACTGGAATGATTTTAATATTTAACTGCTATGCCCAAGCAACATACCATTCCTTCTTTCTCAGGAGGCGCATATTTACATACCCATGGGCAGCATTAGGCTTTGAAGATGTCTGTGTTGCAAGGGTGCATAATTTAAAAGCAGTTTATGCAGTTTTTTTAACTCCTAGTCACTAATTTTGAGCGCTCAGCTCATAGAACTTCTTGCCTGAAGAACATATTTCATGTCTGAAGAATGTATTACTCAAGCAAAACAAGGGAGTACTTTTCATTAAAAAAACTCCCACAAAACACAATCAGCATTCACCTTAGTTGCAGATTAAGATTAGAAAGGGAACTCAGGAAGAAAGCACCAGGTACTGTAGTTGCTGACATTCTGGAGACAGCTGCTGTGGCTGAAATATCAACTCTTTGTAACTTCTTCCTGTCTTTGTTTTGCGTGGAAGCCTGCTGGTGAGGGCTGAATCAGATCGTAGGGGCAAGAGTTTGGCTGGCATAAATTAAATTAAAAGCAAAACCAAACAAAGTAACTTTTATTGGGTAGCAGTCCTTTCAAACCAGTCCTGTGGTTGCCTTGCACCCACATCCTGATCTAATCTTTGCTACAAGGTAATGAGAAGGTTTGAACAAGGTTCTAAACACACAGAGCATTTGATCTGCTTGTGTGCTCTGCTTTGCTAGGTATCACTTAGCCGTAGCTGAGGTGTGATGTGTTCACACTGAGCTAGAAAGAGCTGAGCTCAAGGGATTTGCTGGTTTGTGCTGTAATGTAGATCACTGCTTCTGTGTCCAGTCTTTTCAGACTTAATGAACTTGTGCTTGAGCCCACAGTGAGGTGCAGAATGTGCTTATGTTTTCTGTCTGAGTGGTGGTGTGTTGGAACATCTGTGCCTCTGCATGTGTTGGACAGTAGATGATGCTAAGGATAAGTGAGTCCTGACTTGAGACTGGGCTTGAGTCTGTGACAGGGAGACCTTTCTATATTAGGGTTGCTGAAACAGGCCTGTGTATTTTATGATCATGTGTCTTAATGATGTTCTTGTACTTTTATATCTTCTGGAGGAAAGGGAAAGAGCAGGTATCTTCTTGCATCTTGTGTGGGCACATCTACCCAAGCAAGTTTGACCCCAAAAATACTGATGTTACCATGGAGTCTAGATCCACCTTGTTTAGGACCCCCTAGGGAATGAACATGCCAACAGAGCAATTGGTCTCAGGAATTTTATCTAGATCCCCCTTCACTCTGATAGTAAGCATTGTTCACCAGGCAAAACTGTAGGTATGCATTGTTATCACTTCTATAGTACTTATAAGATTGTACATCAAAGGTTCCCCCTTTCCCTTTTACACAGATAACCTCTGTTATAAAACTGAGTTGTTGAGGACGTATTAGTTGTTTTATCAGTTACCTCTCTTGGCTTTTTATTCTCCGTTTTAACTTTCAATACTGGTCTCTTAGGCTATTAAGTACAAGTAAAGTAAAAAAGCTTACAACAGAAAGTAACTCAGCCTGGTTTTTTTTGGTTTTTGAAAACGTGTTGGCATTTTCTAAAATCAGGATGGTCTGTTGATTTTTTTCAGAGTTTTCTTATTTGTAACTTCCATAAAATACAGACAGATGGATTGTTCCCTGCCCTCATTCAGGATGGTGGGAGCCCTCTCTCCAGTCAGTTAAGGGTGAAGATGATTTTTTCCTGCCCCTAGAGGAGGTCAGATTCTGTTCTCCTGTATCTTTCCAGACTGCAGCAAGGGTTTTGCTACACAGCATCCTCTCTGGCAGGCCCAATACTTGCAACATTCATATTATACTGTTGAAAGCAGAGTATTGCAGGTACATGCCCCTCCAACACATTATTGCTCTAGGGGTATGCAGATTTACACAGCTTCTTTCTTACAGGAAGTTAGCTTCTCCTTGTACAAAACTCATTACATTGATGTTATTAAAAACAAAACCAAACCAACAAAAAAAACCCCACCACACCAAAAAAGGCAAGATTTTATCTATTGTGATTATGTGTGTATACTGATAATGTGTGAAAGAAAATTATTCGTTCTGGAGACCATAAAAGTTGGGTTGGGGTTTTTTAATCTTTTTTATGCATCTAATCAGTGATCACAACTGTCTAGGCATTAGCTTTAATACAGTAAAAACACATTTCAGTCTTTGAGGTGTAAATGTGTCTAAATCCCATTTCTGACAAACATTGAAAGCCAGCCATGATGCTGGGGACTGATAATGATATAAACAAATGTACTTAAATTTTATCAAGCATTATTGGCCTGATCCTGTAACTCTAATGTAGGAAAGTGCTACTGAATGCCAGCTTAGGCTCTGTATGTTGTAATTTTTACCACTGTCTTATTGTAAATTTACATAAATTAATATTAAATGGATATATAACAGTAACATTTTCTCAATATTTGCACCTATTCAGAAATGCAGTTGATTTCTAGATTCTTGGACAAATTACCTGGTAGGTCTGACCAAATGGAAAAGTCACGTAATTCCTGTTCTGCAGCTGTGGTTATATCGAAGGTGACAGCCCTATAGAAGTTAAGAATTTTGGGTAGGATCTATTTATTTTAGGTCTTGCATTTTAGTTCTGTTCAAAAGTATTGATTTCTATGGGAAACTCGGTGCTAAATAGATTTGGGGACAGCTAGGGTATACTGCCTTTCCTGCCTTTCCATTATTGACATTGATTTGTTCTAGGTCTGTAGCAACAAAAGCTTCCACCACCTGATTCCTATAATGTGAAGTTGTAGAGAACTGATGAGCTTGGCTCTCTACTGGTTTTGGCCACTGCTCAATGCTGTTAAAACTGTAGTCAGGATTTTGGGAGTGGGTAAAAATATATTAATGATGGGTGTAAGAATGAGGTGGGTTTTGGCTTTGGAAAGGCTGCCTGGAGTTGTGCAACTCAAAATTGAAGCAGCCAAATTTACAGCCAGCAGTGCTCTGTGTTAAATATTTATTCTTTAAATAGACCCACTTATTTCAGTAAAGCTACGTGCTAAGTAAGGAAGTATATATGACAAGTGTTGAAGCAAATCTGCAAAATGGGATGTATTTTCAGGCTTAGTGGAAGTTGCGTGAAGACTTAATTAACCTTTTACCTCAAGATGTCCTTTTCCATCCTTTGCTTAAATTTTGAGTCCCCTTGATGCCTGGAGTAGTCCTTGATGTTGCGAGTTTCTCTGTCTTGCTTCTGCAAAGATACTGAAAAGATCCTTACATTACTGTAAATGTTATGCCTTACTCCCTTTAAAAAGCTTGATTTTAATGTCACTGTCAGTTACTGTAATAGGAATTAAATTAGTGTGCATGTAGTTTTCAGGTGTGACCTTACTTGATGAAGACAGACTGGGGAAAGTTGGCTAGAAACATTTGTGAGATAGAATCCTGGAAAAAGAAAAGATCTATATTTTTGGAAAGGCTTCTTACCTAGATTGCATCCTAAAAATGAATTGACTTGAAAATGTTGCATCCAACTTCTTTTCTTTTCAATCAGTGCCTTAACTTTGAATGATTTTTTGAGGTTATTTGAACCTTTTTTCTGTTTCTTTTTTCCCTTTTAGATTCTATAAAATATGGGGTTTACAAATTATACTACCTGTATCCTAATGAGGTGGGGTTTTTTTTCTTAAGGAGAAGGTGAGAATTTCATTTAGTAGTGCTGTCATTCTGGCACCTTTCAAGAACATTATAATCTCTTGCAATTTTAATTAAAAGGTAACGTCATTGCTTTCCTACTAAGTGCACCCTGCTGTATCATTCAGGAGCCAATCTGTCTTGTCCAATACTGGTTATTTATTCTCTGTGAATTAAAATGCACATCTTTCTCTAGGTGTGATTTGATATTTCAAATAACTTATTTTAGTCAAGCCATGCAGCTACAGCATATGTCAGGTCTGAAAGATGAAATGACATGGCAATGGTAACAGGCAAGCTACACTTTTGCCATGCAGTTCAGTGCTATTTAGTTAACATTGTTTGGGAATGAGAATAATGACATGCAAGGAAATACATCCTTGAATTGAAGCAGCATGTGTCTTGGGATGCAATTCACAGAGCTGGGCATCAATGTGAAAAAAGCCTTGGTAGTACAAGCCTGCATTATCTGCGGAGCATGTCTTTCCCTTAGGAGCTCTATGTTAATGGCTACAATTTTCCTGAGCCCATGTCCACTGACTGATCGGTCTTTCGGTTCACTTCCACAAAGGAAGGCTATGCTCAGTCTTTCTGAAAAACAGGTTTTAAAAACTTACCTGAAATAAGCTCCAATTGCTCCTGCCTCTGTGATTCTCACATAAAATGTGTTCCCATAACTGGCCCAACGGGTGGCCAAATATCCCAGCTCCTCTACATTATGTCTGGATCTTCAGCTTGAGCGTGTGTTCCTCTTGTAGACTGAAGGGACTAAGCGTCTGTATGTAGGCGTCCTGAGATTGTAGAACATTTCCTTGACATGTAGCAGGAAAAGTGACCTGTGTCATACTGCAAGCTTTGCTGCCTTGTTGTGATGTGCCCCAAAGGATCTGACCCTCGTAGGGGTCAAAATGGGAAGCCCTTGCTCTCTCCTGAAGACTCCAGCACCAATGGGCTACCATCCCTCTGCACAAGAGTGCTTGTATATTGGTGTGTCAGGGGCCTCTTGTGCAGTCTTCTGTTCCTTTGATACATCCTGATAGCCTGCTTAGTCACTCAGCTTTAACTGAGCAAGAAGATAAGGTAGTGTTTTCTTCCAGCCCTCTTGGCTGCCAGTAGAGACGCGTAGTGCTTAGAAGCAGCAGTCAACCAGAACACAGTTGACAACAAGCTTGGACCTGTCATTTCTATTGTGCCTATGGGTCTCTGTGACCTAGGACCAGATTTCATCCAGGACTATTAGAAATTAGTATTGTTTCTCAGGCTTGCATCTATGTCTGTTAGCTGCTCTTTTGCCTAGTTAACAGCTTGAAATGTCTTCTTGAGGCATAGTTTGATTAGCAGAGCTAATGAGGCTGGCAGACTGGAGCAATAATTTGTGCCAGCAGTTTACAAGAGAGAAAAAAAAAAAAGAGGGTTACAAGAGAAAAAAGATTTAACCCTTAGGAAAATTAGCTGTGTTCATCACAGATGTCTGCAGTGAAGCAACTGCTGTTCAGTAGAGAATATTGTTAGACCAAATGGGAGATCAGTCTGAGAGTTTAATTCTCTGGAATGGACCATTTCTTTTCCCTCCTTATTCTTTCTCTCATTATGAGACCTGTGCACTAATGTGATTCCAGAAACTATTGCTCTTCTAGGAATCGATACCCATTTCACAGATGTAAGTTGTCTAGAGGGCTTGATTCCCATGCTGTTTTTTACCTTCAAGGCCAGCATGCTGGTGTATGTATTTTTCTCTTTGTCTAACATCCGTGGTATGAAAGCTGTGGTTTTGGCACTGCTATGTGGTTTTGGGGATAGGCAACATCAACAGAATCTTCAGAATGTCAGCAGAAGGTGAAGTTTGGTGGCGTTTCACCATGGCTGGGCTGTGGTGAGTTTGTATGCAAAAAGGGAGGACTTGTGGATATACTGTAGGTCAGTGGAGACTGAGGTGGCCAGATTCACTCAAGAGATGAGTTTTAACTGTGTCATGTGCCTTGCCTGTTATTGGGGTTTTTGTTTGTTTTGCCTCATTACTTCAGAGGGCTGTATACAATATAGAAGTGACCTCACCTTCTGCCCTTAATGTCATGCATTAGGTTTTCTGTGTGGCTTACCTGAGGTCAGCTAGTTACTGAGTACTGAAAAATGGTTTCATGGAGATATAAAGTGTGATTCTTGGTCTGTTTATGGTAGGTTCTGCAGTTTTTATGAGCAAATTCTGTAGAAAACCTGTGAATATTAATACCTCTTTCACAAACAGAGCTGTAAGGCTTAGTGCTTCTGGCAAATAATATATAGCTACTGCATGGTTCTCTGCACTAATTGTGAAATACCTGAAATGCTGTTGTACTGGGAAGCAAACCATGGACGCTGCACAGCAATTGGCTAGGAGCATTTTGGAGAAAAGGCATGAATTGCCAGCTGCCTTTGACAGTTGTTTTCTTTCTGAATATGGTATTTTGTCACTTACCATCCATACTGTATAACATAGCAGATTGTTGTTTACTTTTATATTCTGCTTTTAGAATTCCTGCAACCAGTAAATGACTTATCAAGAAAATATGTTTATATAGAAAATGAAGTGTCAAATTGCCCACTGTTCTGATTACTTGGGTGGTTTTATTTTTTTCCCATAATTGACTCTGAAAAGCCTTTCTTCTCAGAGAGGCCGCTGCGTTGTGAATTGTGCCAAATTGTATGAGATTATGTGCTACAATTTTATGACAGAAACTGATATTCATTAGAAAGTTGTGATCACTGTAATAACAAGTAATGAAAAGGGGATGCACAGTTGTCTTTTTAAAACATGACAGGCATTCTTTTCTTTCCTCTTCTTTCAATGCCTGTCAGTCTGCAGCTCCTTTAAATTACTGCTTGTGTGTTCAGTGATTTTACTCTTCCATTGGCTAACCTTGTGAGACCACACATTCAACAGGAGGCATCCCTAATGGGTTCACTGCTTAGGGAAGGTTCTTGATATCTGACTTGTCTTGGCAGAGGGAGGAGACGGAGAAGAATTGGGGTGAGGAAAGGAAAGCTGGAAAAATGGAAGACAATTCATGGGGAGTGCCTTGTGTTGTTATCCTTTGTTGGTCAGTTGTAGTTCTGAACAATTTTGCAGTGGTTTGCTAGGGAGAGAAGCGGTTGGTTGTACACACTGGCACCTTACAACAATGCAATGGCCGTTCTCTCCCTGCCACATTTCTCAGCCATATATAAATGTTAATACCTTGATCTTAAAGAAGAAAACAAATGCTGGTGGTCAGCACATTAAGGGTGGCTGTACCATATGAAGGCACAACTCAGGGCTCTCTTCAGGCATCTCTAGCAAAGTCCATGGAAAAGTAATCAGGGTTCACATCTATTTGCTATCTCTCCTCATTTAGTTCAGTTAACTAGCTGAGGCAGTAAGTTAATTTTTCCTTGGGCATTGGTATTCAGGAAGCACTTTGGAGCTGTAACCAAGATCAGAGCTCCGTTATTTTAGTCATTCTGTGCATATGTACCAAGAACTTAAGTCTCTTTTATTGAGCCAGTGTATTTTGTCTTGCATTGTTGCAGGCTTAGCTGACGTGCAGTCAGTCACTTTTTAAGCCACAGTAACCTCTCTGCATGCCTTAGCTCAGAGGCTCATACCCTTTCCTGCTGAGATAACCTTACTAAAGCCAAGAGAACACAAAAGCATAGGAAGAAGAAACAACTCACTAGCAAGACTGCTGCTGGCCCCTCATGTTTGTAGGTGACAGATTTAAATCTGTGCTTAACATGGTCTAGACTTCCAAGGCTGGACAGATAATACTGAGCACAAGAAGGGCTGATTACTGGGGGTTCTTCTGGAAGAGAAGCTGCTGCCCACTCTTTATGTACATGAATGATCCTCATGGCTTCTTTTGCAGAACAGAGCACTTCCACCCCGTGTTGAGATAAGTCAGCTGCTTCATTACCATGCATGAATGTACTGGGTGTCTGCTGTCTGCTCCTAAGAGATGGTTGAATTTCATCAGCACCCTTCAAAATACAGCTGTTAGAATATTATTCCTGAAAAGAAAGCTGAATTGCTCCAGTTGCTGTATTTCACCCTGGGAACATTCTGCCCAAGTCTGCTCTGAGTTAATTGAAAATAATAGTGGGATCAGACAATTAGTTAAAAAGTTTTCCAATACGGGTTTACCCATGACACCTTGTTACTGACTGAAATAATGCACTACCCATTTCAGCTGTAAATACTAAACTGCATTAAGTAGCCTTTTCTCTCACTCAAATCCTTTCCTATACAATAAAGAAATACAATTTGAAATGGCAGTGAGAATAGGTACCACCTTTATCCTCCTTTGCTTTCCTGGCTATAGCTGTTCAGATCAGTTGCATGAAGGTCAATAGTAAAGGAATGTTGTGAACAGAGGGATTATCCTTATTACTGATGCTGGTGGGAAGTAGCTTCATAGCTACTGCTCACTGATTTGTACCATCTTTTGCCACTGGTTTTACATGGGTAAGGGGAAAGGAGAGCAGTCATCCCAATTATTTTTATTTCCTAGATGCTTTTATAGGCTCCGTCATCACATTAGCTGAGTGCCTCTCAGTCTTTGTTATATCAGGCCTCTCACTGTCCTTTTTAGAGATGGATAAAGTAGTCTCATTTATGGAGGTGATCCTGAAATGTCGAGGGGATGACTAATTCCTCAGTCACAGAGGGAACTGGATCCCATTCCCTTCAGTGCTTGTGCAGTACCCCAGTGATAGCTGAGAGATAAGCAAGATGTATGCTCTAGGCAAAATCCCAGCTTTCTTTCTCCAGGAACATGAGGTCCACACAAGGTGTTGTCTGACTCCTTGTCCAAAAGATGCTACCTTTTTTTGCTAACTGTACACCTAGTGGACTTCAGTCCTGAAGGGTGGGCAGAAACTTTTCAAGATAAAGTGGAATTCTTCTGTCTCATCTGGGACAAACTGCAGTTTTATCCATTTTTTGAGAAGATTATCTTCTGGATTTCTCCTAGACTTAAGTGTTTTCACTATCAGCTGGTAATCCTGTTGGCTAAAGTTGTTAAAAATGAAATTGTTAAGTTAAAAATTCTTGAGCTTTCCAAATAACAGTGCTTCTATTTATGTTCACTTCTGTACAACTGAGTGAAAGGGATGTTGTGGGAGAGAGGATGACGACTTCTCAACTGAGATGTAGAGCAGGGGTATTACAGGCCATGAAGCAGCTGCACAAGGTCTCGTCATGGGCTTATCAGGCAGCATCAAAGACAGGATGATATGAATGAGGGCATGTATTTCATGGTTTGAAGACAAAGAAAATGCAAAAAGTTAGTGTAACTGAAGCTACTTTAAAGCTTGAAGGTCCTTCACTTAGTAATCCAGTTTTACACAGGTGTACTGAATGATGATCAATGCAAATAAATGTTTAGCACACCAGGAGAAAGGAGGCAAGGAGAGAAAGAGAGAAATCCATGCTATGTTATTGCCCAATAGTTTTATTTTATTTGAAAGGAAAAAGCACCATTTTCATTTTGCAGCAGGAAGGGTATTTGAAATGATTTTATTTGTTTTATGCTGGTGTAAGCAGTTAGAACTCTCTCTGCCTGCCTAATGTGAGGATCTAGCCCCTAGTTTGACATCTAGCCCCTTTTTTCTTGACATCATGCAAAGTCAGAAATATGTTTTATTTTTTCCCTCGTTTGTAGGGGCTTGAAGTACTATTTTCAAACGACCAATTCAGAGTGATTACACACCAGACCGGATGCCGAATGGAACCTCAAACGTGACACTAATCTGCCTCACTCACTTTGAAAAAGCAGATTCTTTGTGTGTGTTTCTTTTAAAGTCAGGGCTGAAGGCATCCCCTTTCCCAGCATGCAGTCCTTGAGTTCTATGGATAGAAGAAAGAAGGGTATAAGAGGAGGATATTGTTAACACAATAAAATATAGTTTTGGCTTTTTACAGCAAATTATCTGGGAAGAGGGTCTCTTCAATGTGAGTAAAACTTGTCAGTTGGGTGGTGATTAAGTGTATTCAGGCTTGCCTCAGCAAAGCTGCGTTTCCTCCATTCTTTTGTTTGCCTTTGGTGTAGTCTAGGTTTTGGCACTCTTTCTGCAAAGAAATGGTATCCTTTTTTCCCTTCATTCAGATCTGTACTTTGCAAGAAAGAAAACTAATTCATGCAGGTAGGTAGCATGATACTCTCACTCTTTCTTTTTCCAGTCTTTGGAAGAAGATAGTAATTGATTCACTGAGATGCTTTTCTTATCAAAATTCACTATAGAGAAAGACCAGTATAATCTAGGGGAACAGATGGTATTTCTTGGTAGGTTTTGCTGAACTGTCACCAGTCATAGGTATCACTGCAACTAGACTGCATAAAGTTTCTTGCCACATGAGTGCAAAACATTTTTTTCCCCCAGGTATAATATATGCAGGGCACTGTGATTATAGCTACTAGTTCGACCTTCAGGACAGCCTTTAGGGCCTGGCATTCTCCTGAGACCTTTTTGAAGGGGCATGGTTGGCTAGTTGTGTCAGTTGACTTTAGTTTGTGGCCTGTCATTTGGACCACATACAGAGATTGATCAGACTTGCACAGGCTCAAATCTTTATTGTCTCTTATTGTGAAGATACTTGGATAGTCTCCTTCCAGCTTCTCCAGTGCCAAGAGCAACCTTACTGTCACGCACGTATATTATTCCCAATTGTCATGCCAAAGACAGCAGTTGGGAGTAGGCATGGAGAATGAACTCCTCCCGTCTGTACACAAAGCAAGGTCATACATTGCAGCAATAGATGAAATAAATACCCATAAAAGTTTTCTAACAATAAGTGTAGTCAAGTCCTGGAATTGCCTCAGGATGCTGTATAACGTGGAATATAAAACACTTAAATATTTTTTAAAAAAGGTTAAACAAACTTCTTTCAGAAGTGATCTTAGATAATATGCCTCCAGGCAGAGGAATGGATTAGGTGAGCTACTAAGATTTCTTACGCTCTACTTTGTATGATTCCTTGAACATGTGTACAGACCTGTGGAAATATTTTGGTGTTTTCAGTCTGTTGACCTCCAAGAAATGATGTGGAAAATCCATGTAAAACATTTGTCCCTAAACCACTGGGTAATTTGAATGAATTATTCTCCTGAGTTTTGATTATGAATGGAGGGACTTGTTTTTCAATAGGCCTGTTAGGATTGTAAAGGGGTTTGACCACATGGGTGTATGTGTGATACATAGCTTTGCAAGCAAACTTCACTCATGGCAAATATATACATGTTTTTGTTTAATGCATAGGAAACAATGTTATGAGGACCATCCATGGTGTAGGAGAGATGATGACCCAGATGGTGCTGAGCAGAGGATCTATATTTCCTCTTAGTGCCCCTGATGCACAGCCAAGCATTCACCCAAGCAAGCAAGCCAACACCTCAGACAGTGAAGATGTGATTGTAATGGACACCAAATTGAAAATCATTGAGATTTTGCAGGTAATAATGATTGGCAGAATATTACATAGCAGTCATTTCACAGTTCTTATTCACAGAGTGGTAAGTTCTATTACCTTCATTCTTACTATTCACTGGGCTGCTCATTTTAAACATGGCACTTTGATATGAAGAAGAATGCTCTTCTGTGTGAACAGTTGTACAGTTATGGTCCTCACTCTGTTACACCTACTTCACTTTTGAAGGAACTAGATGCTGTAGAAACTCTGTCACTATTAATTGTGAAAAGGTAGAACTTGTCCATTATTCTGCCTCACTAATGTTTTTTGAAGACAGTGTCCTTGTTTTCTGTCTCATTAGTGCACATTTTACACTGCGGTAGCTTGCCTGACTTTAGTATTTGACTATTCTGTTATAATAGTTTGATGAAGGGCGGAATTGGACTTACACCCACTGAAGTCATGCAAAGCCATGCGCTTTTGAAGTGGGTTTCAGATTTACACCACTAGATTGGGAATAGTCTGTGGGCTGCTACAGTTCTCCCAGCTGAACTGACAAGCTGTGTAACACTAGCATGCATCCTGAGATGCAATTTTCACTTTGTGCTATTACCAAGTGAAGTGGAACACATATTTCTATCTATCAAGTCCCAGTTTCTGCAATACTTTTGCCCTAAAGGAATGTTTCAGTGTTTTCTAGAAATTCTGTGGATCTGTTGGTACCATTGTCACTTTTGGAGGATTTGATTTGTTCTGGCTGCTTAGAAATGATTTAAATTACCTTAATTACTCATCATAGAATCATAGAATCATAGAATAGTTAGGGTTGGAAAGGACCTGAAGATCATCTAGTTCCAAACCCCCTGCCAGGGACAGGGACACCTCCCACTAAACCATGCCACCCAAGGCTATGTCCAACCCAGCCTTGAACACTGCCAGCGATGGAGCATTCACAACTTCCCTGGGCAACCCATTCCAGTGCCTCACCACCCTTACAGTCAAGAATTTCTTCTGAAAGACTATCAATTGTTAGAGTATCCTCAGTAGTACATACTTTGGTTCCAGAGTTCCTTTGCTTTAAAGCTTATGCTGAAGGACAGTGTGTTATGAAGTTGTATCACCTAAATAATACCATTAATGTGTATTGTTTCTTACTTTCATTTTTCCTTTCCTTGATTGAGTTTCTCTCCATACTGTCTTGCTTTACTGGTTGATGCCTACTGGACGATTCTAGGACACCAACCTTGTCCTGTGCATTTCTTGACTGCTCATAGGCAAGAGAATCAATCACATTTTGGATCATCCTTTCCTTTTTCACTGCATGTCCAGTGCAAGAGCACCTGGGATTGGAGAGCATTTAATCCTAATTTGTTCCTTAATCTGTGGCTAGTTACTTATGGTTTAGTCACATGGCCAAATTATTGCAGATTACTGCAAATTGTCATATGTTTGTGAATCACAGTTAATGTACATATATATGAATTTAGTTCACAAGAAATACAAACTAATTTAGGTAGATTTACGATGCAATGAAGGAAGATTAATTGAAATAGCATTACCTTTCATTACTGTACTATTACCCTAAAAGACAAGTAAGAATATTTTAGATTTGTTGAATTATGATGCATAGCTACTACAATAATGATTAAAGCTATTCTGTTCTAAGGAATAATTCAGTTTATAATAATTTAATTCCCAATATATCCTCTTACATCTTTAAGTAGAGGCATTTTTTATTTAAGAGTTTTCATCCTGCTGTCAGCCAGAATCAAACAGATGGCCTGATAGACATAGTTGACTTCGGAATTTTTTATTTTTAAAAATCTTGCTCGTACAATTATGGGGTAACTTCATCATGGAACCAAACTTTTAAAGCAAAGATGTTGTTTCTTGAACTGGCATTTTAATTGCATTTAGATGTTATAGTCCTAGTCAAGTCCTATTACAGTGCTCTGGGTCTGGGAAGCTTGTCTGACTCTAGTTAGAGATCAAAGAAACAGGTTGCCACCATTTCCTATGTCATCACCTGTCACCTGAGTCTTGGTAACTTAACATATGTGCTTTCATCCCCACTGACTGCAAAATAAGTTAAATTACCTTAAACCTGTTTCACTGTATGCTTGCATTTACTGTGGGCAAGGAGCATAAGTGTGGAAAACACTGAAACGCAGTTGAAAGGCAGTTGTTGAAGTGTCAGATGTATATGTGTCAGTCATTAAATTGCCACTAATGTTTCCAGCCTACTTATTTTCCTCACTGTTCCAAGATAAAAGCAGCACTTCCAGCTTTGAATTAGGATTTTTCCTGTATGAGTGTCTGATTTCACAGCTGAGGAAGAAAAGGCACCAATAATCACAAGAAAGCAGAGTGTTGGGTGAGGGGAAACCCTGTTACCATTACAGTGCTAGCTTCCAAACCCAAACTTTTTATTTTTGCTGTATGCTGGCAACACTATTGGAAGCTGATGAAGGAAATGGTATTTGCTGGTCACATTCTCAGCTCACAATTACCGATGTAATGAAAGATCCCACCGTGCTTGTACTTCACTCCATGAGAGCCTGGAGTTACCACAGCACTGCTGCCCTTGGATGTCTAGCACCTGAGAGGGTGAGCCTTGAGCCTGTTGTCTTTAGTCTCAGTCCCACTCCACTTCTTATCTTCATGAGGCATTAGAAGTCCAGCTGAAATAACTGTTTCAACATGGGTTTGAATGTACTGATGTGGCTTACAGACAATGAGGGCAAGGCAGTGTGCTGGAGCCCCTGAACAAATCCAGGCTGCTTCTTAGTATTCAGCAGTCGATAGGGGTAGAATTCAATATGTCTCAGGATGGTCAGAGCAAAGAAGGAAATCACTGAAAACTGATGAATGTAATGGATTCTTCTTTTGTTTTGTAATGGTCATGTTTACTTAAAATAATTAACTTTAAATAATCAAGTATCCCTGTAGGTTTAAATAATCAAGTATCCCTGCACAGAAGCATCCTAAACCATATTACCAAATGGCAGAAGAAAAGTAACATTTAAAATGTTTTTTTTCTTGTAGTTTATTCTCAGTGTTAGACTGGACTATAGAATATCCTATATGCTGTCTATCTATAAGAGAGAGTTTGGGGAGAACAACGAAAACGTTGATTGTTCTACAACATCCCCGCCTGACACACCAGGGATTGCCTCAGGTAAATGTTGTTGTATTTCAATGTGAAATAATTCTGTGAAGACTCCTACAAACAATGAACTCATCTAGAGCACAAAGATGCATGCTGCTTGAAGTTGAAAGTTTATGGAAAAATGAAATTTTTAAGGAATCTCATAAAAGTAAAATTTTTTCTTTTTTTTTTTTTTTTTTTTTTGCTGGCCTGCTCTCCTCTAACAAAAATGTGATTCTTTTTTTCCATGATGACACTATATTTTCTTATTTGTACTCTTCCCAAAACATTGCAAAATGATAAATGAAGTGGAGGGTAGGTCATGAAAAAATGGTTGGAGTTGGATGAGGACTGATTTAAGAAAGGTAAATGCTGTATGGGAACTGAGTGGTTTTCCCAGAGCATTCCCATGCACACAGAAGTGTTTAAAAGGCTGACTGCTGTTTTCATGACTCTCATAAAAAAATAATAAAATTAAACATTTCAGTTTCTGTATCATTTGTGGCTCCCTGAAGATGACCTAGCACCATGGGGCTCTGGTTCATCACTACAGTTTGGCTCTTCCTTAGTAATAATAATGGTAATACACAATTTAACCCCAATTAGCCCATGTCCTGTTTCTTTCCTACTACTCTTACAGATAATGAATTTTACCCAGTTGAGAAATGTGTAGTTATGCCTTCACTTGACAATACCTACTTTAAAGAGTTCCCGAGTTCCATTTTGTTGTGCAGATTAAACAATGTCACTGGCTTTTTTCTCCTTAATTTTTTTTCCAGCAATTGTTCCAGATATAGATGAAATTGCAGCTCAGGCTGAGACCATGTTTGCTGGCAGGTACATTCTCTGAAATTTTACGTTTCTGCATATCTGTTTGTTCATGTTGATATTTCTCATGGTCAATCTCTGTTTATTCTGTGCATATTTTCATACTTCTTCCTCTTCCTTTGGCTGCTGCTTATTACATAACCTATACATAGACAGAAAAGTGCCAGAGAAGATCTGGATTTCAAACAATAGCCCAGTTGGTGTGGGTGGCCACGGGGTTGGAAATGACCACCCTCTTAGCTGTAAGAGAGTTAGAAGGTTTTTGTCATGTTTCCAAAGTCAGCCAGGGAACATTGTACATATTGAGCTAAAACACACTAAGTATTTATCTTCTAATGCCTTACATGGATGCTTTTAAAAAAACCCTTTTTCTCATGTACTTTATTGTTGTAGCCCCAAATTTCTTGGATCAGGAGGTTACTGTTCAACTTCATTATTTCTCATAGACCACATGACCAGTTGCCATTGCACCTGGTGTTTGAACTTGATTAGAAATCAAGATGTAAAGAACAGTCTCTTTCATATGACTCCTCAAGTTAACTGTGGACTACTTGCCATGACCTTCTGGACCACCAGAGGCCTGTAGATCGCAAGTTATGCTTGCAGAGTTTTTGAAATTATTTCAGCTACACTGTGAACATAAAAAAAAGCATAGAAAATATCCACACTGGAGAGTTATTATCATTATCACTATGTTGGTTTAATTTATGGGTATAATTATAATTATACCAGTAAAAATGAATTCCATTTAGACAAGGCCGTAGACTTAAAAGTTTTTCTTGGAGCTAGGGAGAAGGATCTGCACTATGGGCACTCTGATCTTTCCTCTCTTAGTCCCTTATGCATTCTCAATCTTTACCAGCACAAGCAATGCCTCCAGTCCTCTCCCTGAACTCCCATAATGTAAAACAACACACAGCCCTTGGCATCTGCATCTTTAGCAGAGAGACTGAATGGTTTCTTGGAAACATTATTTCTGCTTTGATATGTTAAGTGTAAATCTGCTTTCTGCCATTCCAGATTATGAATATGATTCTAGAAATCTGATGCTTTTGGCAATTCTTACTATTTTTGAGCTTATTTTTCCTTAAATGAAATTTTAATAGCAGATGAAAAGGAAAGGAGTAAAAAGGAAAGGGCCAAATTAATCTCTGATGAAATGTTGTTTACTTCAATTAATTTGGATTGGGGATGAGCTTGGGACAATTTATTTAAGATTTAAGCGAAGGTTTTTGCAATATGGGTTTTATTTACAATATTTGACACATTTCGTACATACTTATTTTCATTCTGAAGTGTCTGTTCCACTACAAGATTGCTGCAACAGCATATACCTGTAGGATTGAAGTCCTTATAAAATATAGTAAATTAATGTTCATAGTTGCCTTCTTGCAGCATATTTGATTTGGTTTTAAGAGCTCTTTCAAATGAAGATTGTGTCAAAAAATTCTATTTTTTTTTCTTATTTATTTTACTTTATTTGGTCCTTCATTACCCTCCATTTCTGTTTCAGAAAGGAGAAGAATGCAGTTCAGCTTGATGATGAAGGAGGCAGAACTTTTTTACGGGTCCTCATTCACCTCATCATGCACGACTACCCTCCTTTGCTCTCAGGTGCTCTGCACCTGCTATTTAAGCACTTCAGCCAGAGAGCAGAAGTTCTGCAAGCATTTAAACAGGTGTGGATGGGCATAGCATTATTCTAGGAAACTGACTGCATGGAAAGCTTTTCCAAAGGCTGCTTTACTTTCCTAAATAGCTGTTAATTATTTCCTTAGAGGCCCAAATTCAAGAGAGGTTTGTTTGCTTGTTTGTTTTGTTTTCATTAGATTTCCATATGTGCTAATGTGTATTATGGTTGTGCACCCAGAAATAGATGTTTCTGGCATTGCATCCATTACTGAAAACACAGGTCCATGGTGACAGGTGGGACAAGCATGCATCTCACAGTGAGACATGATTTAGTAGTGATCCCTCAGAGACAAAATTAGTAGCTCGTGGTCTGCAAGCAGTGCACTGGTGTCAGCAATAAGGCTTTTCTGTCATCAGGGCTGCTAGTCTGGTTTAGAGCTCTCTTGTTATTCATGCGGTGTTTCTAGTCCTAATTCAGGTGTCTTTGCATTGTGCTCCACTGCATGATAAAGATAGGCCCAAATAACAGGAAGAGAGTAATAGAGCCAAACCTGTTTGCAGCTTTTATTCTTTCTGCTTGATAACAGTGCATGTGCAGGCTCCATGTGTCAGTGGATTAGGATAGGGAGATCTGATGTCATGGGGCTGGATGACAGGACCATCTCTCTTTACGTAAGCCTCTGTAACACATGTTGATAATACCATCTGATGCTTATTTCAGGAGTTTGATAGTGTGTTCTCTCACCCTTATGTAACACATTAAGGTTTCTCTTGATTAAAAGCAGATGAATGATAAAGACCTGGGAAGCATTTGTTTAATGTTTTGCAGTGTAGTAGAAAGGCCTCCCACCAGATTGTTAAAGTTAGGCCATGCTGGTGCATTGCATAAATAGCTGTTATTCTCAGGTCAGCAAGGACTGAGTAACTTAACATGTTTTTGTAAAGAATGGAAAAGTCTAATTGGCAAATAACAAAAAAAGAGTGTAGAGAACATGGAATATGAATGTCTGTGGATGAGCAGCATTCAAAAATGCTGTAAAATCACAAGGTTTTAGCAAGGTTTTTAGCTAAGAGAGATGATGAAAACTTCATATTATGAAATAGTGAATATTAGCCTGCATGTAGTGATGTTTTTTAAAAATAGAATGTGCCTATCATTGTTCTTGTCTGCCATGTGACCTTAATCTTTTATGTAAGTGTGATTTCTTAGTAGTGCTTATTGATTTGCAGTAAAGATTGTTGGTGGTTTTGGGGGATATTATCTTCATTAATAATCACAGCAGAGCAAAAAGCATTACCAAGTAAGGAAATGCATAGATCATGTTAAATGAAGAACTACAAATAACAGTGAAAAAAAACAGAGTATAAAAAAAAGGATTAAATTAATCTTAGTAAAAGGCAGCCACTCACATGGGCAATTACATGAACCTGAAAGTCAGTTTGTGAGCTATTTTCAAACAAGTTTTTTTAAGCTGGCCTAACAGTGTTAAAATCTGTTATTTTTCACTATTTGATTATGGTGATGTAGGTGATCATTAAAGTTGCCATTCTGACCTTTCTCTGGATGTCATGATTCCTTGTCATACCATCCTTTTTTTCTTTTTTCCCGCTGTGAAGTGCTGTGCTGATGGTATGCGCTATTTCTAATTGTATTGCTTTAATACCATGTAACTGTATTGTTTTAATGCCATAAGGATGATAATCAGTGTATCAACTCTAACCGTGCATAGAACTCAAGAGCTTGTAAATCTGTGTTTGTACTGAAAATGTTTTGCAGTGTATTAAAGAAAGTGAGAGAATTTTGTGAATTTTATAAACTATCTTGTTTTGAGCAACTATAGCCTCTGCCTCTGTTAAATGTTCTTGATGATTGAGGGCTAAAAATGCTGTGTGTGCCATGTTTCAATTTCATAAGGAAGGTTACATAAAGCACCTGGAAAAAGTGGCATAGAATGAAAACTGTCAAGCAAATTACCCAGGCATAAGTGCTGGTGCTAGTGCTGTAATAGTTTTACGATTTTCTGCATTTCCAGGTTCAGTTGCTGGTGTCTAATCAAGATGTTGATAACTACAAGCAAATCAAAGCTGATCTTGATCAGCTACGTCTGACTGTAGAAAAATCAGAATTGTGGGTTGAAAAGAGCAGCAATTATGAGAGTGGAGAGGCGGGCGACAATCAAACCAAAGGGGGAGAAGAGCCAATAGAGGTGGGTTTAAAGATTTTGTTGTTAGAATTGTTTCAATATTGATAGGCAGCTTAATGAACAACTGCAAATTCGTGGTCTGGTTAATCAAAGTAGCAAAGTGAGATTGTGCAGGATTCTGGCTGACCTTTAGTAATAGATAAAATAGCAGATAAAGCCTCTTTTATCAATGTGTTCAGTATTCTCTCCCACTGCTTTCACTAACTGCATTCTTATGTCACAGAGCTATGCCACTTTCCTTCTTGACTAGCAAACAAGCCGCAGTGCATGGCATCACTCTGTAGCCAAGGAAGTAATCTAGGGATCACATGTTGGTGGCAGTTGTGCTGACTTGCTGGAAGAAAGAATTGTAGAATCACAGAGTGGGTTGGGTTGGAAGGGACCTTAAGGCTTATCCTGTTCCAACCCCCTGCCATGAGCAGGGACAGCTTCCACTAGACCAGGTTGCTCAAAGCCCCATTCAGCCTGGCCTTGGGCACTGCCAGGGATGAGGCAGCCACAACTTCTCTGGGCAGCCTGTGCCAGCGCCTCACCACCCTCACAGTAAAGAGTTTTTTTCCCAATATCTAATATAAATCTACCTTCTTTCAGTTTAAAGCCATTCCCCCTTTTCCTATCACTACATGACCTTGTAAAAATCCCCTCTCCAGATTTCTTGAGAAGAAGTAGTAGACAGTATCTGTTCCTGCAAGTAGGGAAGGGGAATACAATCAAACCCATATTTTCAAATATTATACAAGTGATTCTACTCTCCACCAAACCTAAGACTCACCTAAGAATGTTGAGATTTTGTAGGCACACTGATATTCTGGGGTTTTATGTCCCTTGTCACACCAGAAGTTGAGAAGCTTTAGAACTTGAATCTGGAGCCACAAATACCTGATTTTGAAAAATTGTAATTGATTTTTTATTTTTTTACTTTTGTTTTCCGGTGAAAGCTGAGGTTCTCACGTAATTACATAACTCCAGTCTGAATCTTAAAGTGCGAAGTGTTGCAAGAGTTGCTATGGTTGAGGCTTGTGACATAACAGTAGATAGAGTAGGCTTTCCCACCAGCATTTATTCCCACTTTTCCATTTTTGTCAGAGGAAGTTCGGAGAGATGATCAACTGCCATTTCTGAGACAGCACTTTCGTTATTCTCTTCCACAGTAGAGTCTTCACTGGTGGCAAGGAAGCCACCAGAGGAAGCTTAGTAGGGAGTCAAGTGGAGTTCATACAACACTGTGAAGCCAATGTATTCAAGAAAAGTAGGAGCCATTGAGAAGAGACAGGATGTTTGCATATTTCTATGACATACACTTTGTCTTTCAGATGGGAAAGCTGGTCTTAGGTGGCTTCATATGACGGAAAATCCAACATTTCAAGGGAGAATCCCAGTTTCTAGGGATATTGCAGGTCCTACTGATAATAATCTAATATTACGTTATTAAATCTATCAGGTCCTACTGATAATCCTCTGATATAACTTAGCTGAATTTAATGGTGTCAGAACTGGGGAGGAATCTGGACTTTATGAGCTTAAGTATGTGGGATTTCCTGTTTTCTTTTCTCAAGCATATCTGTAGCAAGAAGGAAAATGTTCCTTTATTTAATGAATGGGAAAGGTAATGGGGAAACAGGATATAGGATTGCAGCAGGATATTTGCAAGGTTTTGTAGCTATAATAAATTATAAAAGTGTAATAAAATCTTTTTTATTTCTATGGAAAGCCCTGATGGCAAAGAAACTCCAGGAAGAGGGGAGAAAGCAATGTGCAGAAGGGAGAAAGCAATGTGCAGAAGCGTCTCTAAATGGGAGATTTTCAGTGGTGGTTCATTTTTTTTTTTATTTCCATGAGGCATCTGTGGGTCTGTATGGATTAGCAGTGCTTCAGTAGATGTGTGATATTATCTCTGGCAGATCCGAGAGACTATTGTATTAGAACAGTAGTATGTAATCTGCACAACTGCTTAGATCATCTGGTGGTAATTCCATGAGAACTGCTCCAGGTTACAATAGCTTAGAATCTGTTCCATTATTTTTTCCTCTGTTAAATTATTTTTTAACAGTCAGGAAATATTTATACCTGGCAAAACTACTTGAGATAATGAATACTCTCTCTGAGATCTGAAGTCAGACGCAAGAGGTGAGGTGCCAGTCATAATCTACAATATGTGAACCAGGTGGCTAGCTTCGAGCAGATAAACATCCCTGTGAGATCCCATGCTTTCTTGGAATGGATGCTGGGTATTCAGTACTGAGCTGGATGAACCTTTAGGTCTTTAGTGAATATGCTTCATTTGCCAGTGCTTAATCTTTTACAAACAACATTAAAATGTGCTCAAGGGCTTAAGTGACATTCCAGAACGGTCTTATGTGAAGCCCAAGTTTCTGTCCTTGCTGAAGCACTTTGTAAGATTGGCTTAAGAATTTAAAAAGAAATAAAATACATTTTTTTTTGCCCTTTGGCTTCTGAGTCTTCTGAGGTAATTGTTTTCACCTTTCTATCATAACTCGGGGAGAGGGCTAGAGATTTCTGCTTTTTTGGCAATTGTTTGACTCCAGAAATGGCATTTGTAGAAAAATAAAGTATCTGGAGTTTTCCACAGGAAGAACAATCAATCTTACATCCATCCATGCAGGATCTTCTTCTTAAGAACTGGAGATCAGAATTACAGGAAGGAGTGCTTGGAGTTAGGTCAGACATGTTAGACACCATATAGAATTAGGAAGAAATGCTGAAATTGATGTCACACAACTGAGCTTGGCTTGAGAAGGAAAAAGCAGATAAAGCCTGTTTACTTGGTTATCTCTAGTATAAAGATGTTATAAGTCTGTATAGATACCACAGCCTATGGAAAGTGTGGCTTTTGTTGTCCTGTCACTGGAGGATGTATTGGTGGTGTAGCACCAGAAGCACAGATATGAGGAGGAGAAACAGACAGTCTTTGTGAAAGGACTCTCAGGTGAAGCTGAAATATAGTGCTGTGGCATTTATGGAGCTTCTCATCTTCACCATCCACTGGGAAAGTTCAGCAATGTTTAAAGTCGTATAAACTTTCAGCGTCCTCAAGTGCCTGGTGTTCCCTTCCTCTCCTCTTTTTCTGGTCTGTGGCAGTTTGCTTTGGTTCTGGGAATGTTTGAACAAGCATCTTAAACATCACCTATAGGTTGAGATTGTGAAGTGGAATTTCTGAGAGTGCCCCTCTTTCCCCTGTTAAGTAAACACAGCCTGCAGAGGGCAAAACTCTGACGGCGTGACACTGCCCAGTGCTGTCCACAGCTCTCTTGCTGGGATGAGAGACTATTTCAGGGGCTGGGAACCTCTTGGTCTCAGTGCTGAAATCTGGGGCTCCATTTTGGGTGCTAGAAAGAAAAGATCTTAACACTGATGTACACAGTGACATTCTGGGAATTTTACAAATAAAGGAAATAGTCTTCAGAAAACACCAGTTCCTGAAGGCTGGGTGCTCAGAAGAGAACCTTTCTCAGTGTGATGTCTATGACTCCCTGTCCCCTATGGAAATATATGACAGAGAATGTCTATCATGGGGCTTAGCAAGGCAAGATATGCAACTGAGTGTCTCTGGTATCCCAGTGGTGTAATCATCTCTTGATAACTACATCGCTGGCATGCTCTTATGGGTTCAATAATCAGGCTTTTATTTTGTTAAGAGAAAGGGTAGATTCAGCAGTTTAATGCTGGTCAGTGTTTCCAGATAAGACATATAGTTCACATGGATTATAAAACTACATTGATTGAGGAAGAATGCCGGTACAAGTAACGGTAAATTAATCTTGGTTAACCCACAGTCCCAGACCAGAGGAGGGTGGTTAATTATAGCAAAGAGGCTGAAATTCCTTCCGAAGTATTGATTCAAACAGCTAAAGAGAAAGCAGCATGCATACTAACAAACCTAAACAAATAATAATCCACTGTTGTTGCATAGATCAACACGACCATGCTGAACACTGTTATAAACAGCTTCCATGGCCAAGTGGTGCAGGTGTTCTTGCCCCACTGGAAATTAAGACCATCTGGGATTTTTAGAGCCCTTCATCTTCACCATCAGCTAAGAAAGTTCAGAGAGAGGTTTCAAGAAGTATAAACATTCAGACTGGCGTGCACGTGTGTGGTTTAGCGGAATTTTCTTCTCTAAACAGTAGGAAGTTTGAGGACACAATGTAACTCAGAAGTGCACCTGTTTCTTCTTTTTTCATGCTATTACACTGGTTTATATCCTTGTGGTTATACTGTGAGGCAATCATGAGAGCTGCTGCAGTTTTTCTACATGCTTAATTTCAGCATCCAAAGTCCAATCTTTCAGTTCTTTGTGTTTCCAGTTAAGAAAGGCTTCCCATAGCTGGCAGCAGAAAACAAAACAAAACACCGCCAGTATTCTAAGTGACAGTATTTGTGTGGATGCTCTTCCATGTTTTGACTGAGATATGCATGGAAAGGTGTGTGGGTGTTGGCAGTTACTTGCTGACTTGATTTCTCTTATTTATCATACCCAGCTGGGGCTTTCTAAGAGCCAAGGCCCAGAGCATACAGCGTCATGACTGGATGTTGCAGTTTAACAACATAAGGTTCTCATTTGCTTTTAAATACTTTCCTGCACCATCCAGAGATGAGGACAGAAGTGTCCTCTTCATGGGAGGAACATCTCTGCTTTCCATGTGCTGCTTCTTCCTGTACTGCTGAGAACTTCACCTATTTATCTTAATTACAGAGGTCATCTTAAGCCTCTTTCTCCAGACTTTCTAATGTTCACATATAGAGACTTGTAATCTTTCTAGCTGTATTAGAGATTTTTGGAGCAACTGGTGCTGTTGAACTATACTTATTGTTCCTTTTCTCATAGTATTGAAATTCCTTGGATATCTAGTCCATGATTTAGGAATGTATTCTTTTTTAGGGGGATCAGAAGCATGTACACATAGAGTAATTGCCTCAAATTATGTTGGGAATTTGAAACAAAGGAAGGACTTGATTGTGAACTCATGGACCAGTGAATAAAGAATGAATGAATATTTTTATTATGTGATAAGTCTGTTCTCTATGAAGTGCCGTAACACTTCTTCACTTGCTGTTATTACATATAATTAGTTCATGTAGAGGAAATTGTAAGACATCTTCACTTGTTGTATGTTCTTTGTTATAGGAATCAAACATTTTGAGTCCAATACAGGATGGGACCAAAAAACCCCAGATAGACAGCAATAAAAGCAATAACTACAATATTGTTAAAGAGGTTGGTATATCTGCTAAGAAACTTCACATGCTTGTTTGATAATTAGATTTATTAACTCTTCTAAAAGAATGTACTTTTGTTTAGTTTTGTGATATGACTGCTTC
This sequence comes from Ara ararauna, assembly GCA_028858755.1. Lineage (NCBI taxonomy): Eukaryota > Metazoa > Chordata > Aves > Psittaciformes > Psittacidae > Ara > Ara ararauna. The sequence goes on along the minus strand of CM054376.1, from coordinate 107,520,696 downwards.
TTTGTTTCCTTTCATGCTTATTTATTTGTTTTTTTATTTATAGATTTTGATTCGACTCAGCAAACTTTGTGTTCAGAATAAAAAATCTCGGAATCAGCAGCAGCGATTGCTGAAAAATATGGGTGCCCACTTGGTAGTCTTGGACCTTCTGCAGATACCCTATGAAAAGGTTATTCTCATAACTTTAGTGGTAAAGAACATGAACTCAATAAAGCGCAAGGCCTCAAGTGGCCCAAGAATCAATGTGAATATTTTCTTTAACTTAATTCAGTCAACTGTGGTACAAACATGAGATAATTATGCCATTTTCTCCCTTAAGAATAATGGGTTTGGCCTAGGTTTAAATACGGCTGCCTGCATAGGACAGGTTTTGTTAATAATGTAATGTTTACCTGGATGCCACTGAACTATCATCCCAATCCTGAATCAGGCAAACCTTAGATCTGCAGTCACTGTGAAGTAAGAAGTATCGATTTAATGGATCCTCTGGCAGGGTACCTGAATTCCACTGTGGGGTGCTGATGTGAGAGCTATCACAGATGCACAAAATGGGCAAAAAGCTTTCAAGTATCAAGTCTGAAATAATTAATTTTGTATTGTGGTGGAAGCTTCTAACCTAGTGGTCCTTGCAAGTTTTTCAGAAGATAATATGATTTTGCACTCATTTATTGGCATTGGACATACAAATGAAGGATCTTTAAAAGATCGCCTTTTAAAGACCACATCTTTCTAGATCTTGTCGAAAGCACTGAGAGGAGATTAAGCTCTTCTGGGCTACATTTTCCTGAGTGTTACATACTAATGTTATGATACAGACACTGGGTTCAGCTGTATTCAGTAAAATAGTGTTTGTCTATAGTGGTGGTTTATCAAATCATAGTTAGAATACTATATGAGAGGAAGATAAAATGGGGATGAAACTAGATATATATTTGTGTAGGAGTGTATATAAACATACATATTCATGTAGGTGTGTACACACACAAGCACACATACATCTGTTTCGATATGTAGCTATATAAAAGCTAAAGCTTTCAAAAGCTTAAAATCAGTGCAGGCTAGAGAGGTGGGTTTTTTTATTTATTTAATTCAAGCCACTTCACAATATTTTTAAGCTAGTAAATTATAACCATGCATGAGGAAATCTTACTTAGAGTCGTTGCTCATACCTGTGGCTCCCTATGGTCAAGTCAATTTAGAGTAAGGTACAGTCACTAATGGTCTCTGAAGAAAACTACACCAGCTTCTTTTGCCAAAGAGGGAATTCCTGTCCTATAAAGGCTCAGGAAAATTGATTTATTCCTGTCTGAATTCACCTTGTGTCGTTTCAAAAAGTCTGGTTAGGTATGCCCATCTGATTTCATTTGTCTTTTCCCTCTGAAGAGCGATGAAAAGATGAATGAAGTTATGAATCTAGCCCACACTTTTCTTCAGAATTTCTGTAGAGGAAATCCTCAGAATCAAGTTCTCCTCCACAAAAATCTCAACTTGTTCTTAACTCCAGGGGTAAGTTTTTTATTTTAAGGAGAATATTATAACTAGAAGTAAATTTAGACTTGTTGAAAAATTACAGTGCTAAATAAGTAATTTCATTAGATTATGCCCTCTCTGCCTTCTCTTCTCTGTCCTTGTTTCTTCTCCCTTACTGTTGCTCTTTATATCATTGTTTTTAATGTTATAATTTTAAAAGTGTAAACCAATATTATCTGTGGGGTTTACTGGAGGTATCTATGAATAAGTGTCATGTCATCACATCATGTAGCTTGACTCTGATCTTATTCACCCTGACTCACAGTCAAGGTAGAAGGTGCTGTGATGATACTGTCATGAAGCTTGCATGACAGCTGAATCAGACCCATAGGGTTTTGATGATGATGCTTCCATTTGAGGCAACTAGTTTAAAATTTGATCTTTTATGAAATCATTGTCTTTATTGTAAATCTCTTTGCCATGGTCCCTTTGTGTGTATATATGTGTGTGTGTTTACAGATAAAGTCATATAGAATGGCACCTCGCTCAATGGTAGATCTACTGAGCAAAACATGCTTTTATTAGAAAGAGCGTATTAGGGTTGTAGACCTCGGGTCTCCATACATTAGGAAGCATTTGTTCTGTTATTTTTTATTTATGCTTTTTTTTGTGAAGTTAGTGAAAAGCACTGAACTGACCACAGTGGGGATTAATGCCCAGACTCTATCCTGTCCAACACTGACGCTTGACTTGGGTGCCAAGTATAGAGCCTGGTTGCACTTGCATTTCTGTTCTTTTGATCTTCTGATCATCCCAGTTATTGTGCTTTTGTTCCCATTGTGGAGCAAAGTTGGTGGGATTCCTTTCAGAGGACACTGTACAGGAAGGTGTACCCTGGGAGCACACCTAACCCTCATAAACTTTAGACCAAGGGACCAAACTAGAACAACATTGAAGCAAAATCTCCAAGAATACATAAAGTCTGGATGCTGAGTCCCCAGCAGCATCCCTTCTTGCTACAAATCTGTTTCTCTTGTACTATGCTACTCATCGATAGAAACACAGCCTTAGATTCCTTCTGTAGTTGATGCGGAAAGAGATTTTCTTTCAGAGCGATCAGACTGCATGTGCAATGATTTGCCTGCTGGAAATGCCTGCCTCTGTCGACCATAAAGGGAGCTAGAGGTAGCTAATCATCTTTCTGGATTGCCTCAATAAGAAGTTTGATGATGAGTGGGATGAATGTGGTCTCAGACATGTTGCATACTTAAATCCCTGTAGAGGGCTCTAGCAGCGTCATGTGTGTATATACCTTCCAAATTGGCACAACTTTTGTTAGGGCACAAAAAGCTCCACTTTAGGACCATTTTACACTCATAAAAAAGTGTGGTGAAATCCCATCATAAATGAAAGCTAGGACCTAAGGTCACTGCTTAATTCCTGGGCTGATGCACATTGGACTTCTGCATTTTGTCTTTACCAATGTGCCTTTCTCTAGTCTAGAATCCTGTGAATCTTTCAATCTCCAAACAAATCTGCTCTTCTTATAAGGCTGTTTTGATTTTAATCTGTTTAGCTCCTGGAAGCTGAAACCATGAGGCACATCTTCATGAATAATTACCTTCTGTGTAATGAAATTAGTGAAAGAGTGGTGCAGCACTTTGTACACTGCATTGAGACCCACGGCCGTCATGTGGAGTACTTGCGTTTCCTGCAGACCATTGTGAAAGCAGATGGCAAATACGTGAAAAAATGCCAGGACATGGTAATGACAGAGGTAAGTGAAAGGTTCATATGTTAATCACTAGTGGATGTCTTTTTAACACACTAGTATTTTGAGGCTGGTTTTTCTGCTCTTGATACCAATGGGATATAATGGCATCATCGCTTTAGAATTTTAAGCGGTATCACAAATAATGAATATTTTAGCAGACATTTTTTGGAGCTTAATCTAATTTTGTAAGGCCATCTGTATAACTACTAGAAAGAAAACATGAGTGTTAGCATGGTGATACAGAGATGTCTATTTGTAGATGATGTAGCGTGGAAATCTCAGAGTTACATAAACCTTCATTTTCCTGTACTGTAATTTAGGATACCATTTATGCACCAAACTTGCCATATTGTGGTATAGTTTTGCCATACAAGAGGCTCTTACCTGTATGGATTTGTCTAAATAGTGTTGCAGACCATCTTTCTAGCACATAATCATGGAAAAATTCTAGGTACTTGTTTCTGTTTTGTTTCTTTTGTTCCAGAGTGTTTCTGTGAGTGTCAGCAGAGCTATTCTAGCTAGTTAAAGCTTAGCTAGATTCAGAGTCTGACCCAGTAAGTTCCACAGAGTGGGTTGTGGACAAATCTTTATGCCAATAAAATTACTGAGAAAATACCTAATTGATTTCTTTGCAGTTTGGATTTGATATATAGTGTGCATGATAAATGAAGTCTTCAACTTGCAGACACTCATGCGTTTAACTGTAATTCTGTTAGCAGTTCAAGGAGATTAATAAGTGGGTAAAATTGAATATGGTGAAAAGTCCAGGTAGGATCAGAGCCTAGGGAACTTTTCTTTACTTTTTGTTTGTTTGCTTGGGTTTTTTGTGTTTCTTCACAAAGGAAACAGAGAGAAGCTCTGGTTGTGGCAGGAACAAAACCAAACTCTGCTGGAATTTTGTTCCAGAGAAACAAAGAGGAAAAACTTCTAATTAAGAAAATAAAGCTTCAGCCTATATGGATAACCTTTAATGGGATCTACCTCAACCTTTTCAATTTGACTGAAGTGTTTGAACATGCAATATCAATTACAAGTCTTTGATTTACATAATTCAAACAGTTCTTATGCCTTTGTGCTGTTAGATATTTCCCCTTCCACTGTAGCTTCTTGTAGGTTTTTACTTTCTCATCAATCAAAATTTTTAGATTTTTCTCAATTTCAACACATTTTGTTACTGACCTATAATAGCACAAAGATAAATTGTCATAATACGTTTCCAAGCTGACTGCATGATGAAAATTGAAATGAACTTGGATGTGGCATTTACATCATGAGGTCTGCAGGAATTTGCTGGTGGGAGGGAGCACCCCTATTATGATGAAAGAGGGTAAGATGGTGATCTGCTTTAAAAATATATAGGAGATTACAGGTAATTATTATATATTAGAAAAGGGTGCTAACAGGGAAATTTGAATGGCACTTAAACAGCAATCCAGCATAAAGGGGACAGTGTAGCCAAATAGTTGGAACTTGGCATGGAATCAGGACAGTTTCTCAGTAGATAACTAAGATGTACTTTGTGACTTTAAACAAGAGGTGTAACTTCTTTTATGCCTCCAGATGGGGCATGTAAACAATTTACCACAAGACAAGACAGAGTATGAGTATAAAACGTCTCAACTACTCCTGTGTTTTCTCTTACCTACAGGAATTATTTTGTGGGTTATTCCGGTTTACTAAGAGTAAGGGATAAACTGATCGTATTTACGTGTTTTAGAAAGTGCATACAGGTGAAGGAGCACCATTGCCAAAGAGTACTTTCATAAAATACATTGAACATTTCCATTCTGGCTTGTTCACTTGCTCTCATATCCTTGGTCCCCATGTCTGTAGAGTGCTAGTAATGATGTTTACCAACCTGAAAGGTTCCTTAGGGCACTTCTTCTCATTACAAGCATGCTTTGAGGTAAGCTGCCTACCAGTGCAAACGTTATTACAAAAGGGAAAGTAGAATTTACTTTTGAACTAGATCAATGTGGCAGCAGAGTTTTCTATTATCTATATATTCTGGAGAGATACATCACTGAGCATCAACAGCTGCTCCAACACTGACCAACCTTCATTATACTTCCATAAAGGTCTTGTTGAAAATATACTTTAGTGGAAGAAAATGCTGCTGGTTTTTTGGGTTGTTGTGGGTGTTTGGTTTTCCCCCCTATTACTGAGCTCATGATACTCAGTGAGAACTTTGAATGATGTTGGATATTTCTTTTACTTTTCTGCTTTTGAAGGGGCATTGTTTTCTCTGCTTGGGTCAATTGGGATTTACAATTTCCTTTGTAAATCACATTTAAAAGTGAATAACTTGGGGAAAGAGGATGATACCATCTTCTGTCCTTGCACTTATGATGATTACCTTGTCCCCCTTAGCTCTTCTTGTACTGATGCAACATCATCTGCTTCAGTTTGTGGTTCCTCACAGTCAATATGTAGCAAGCATGCCATGCAGGATTGTGTTTCACATTAATTCTCTCCTGGCATTGCCTCCTCATACATCAACGATAGGTACATGAGAGGATATGGGGTCAGTTTGATTTGATATGTTAGAATATATTTTTTTGGCACTGAGGGCAATGAGATTAATGGTATATGGGTCCTTGTGATGTCTCCTTCATCATTCCCAAGCACTTGTCCCTTTAAAACCTATTTTTCTGTACTGTGGGTTGTCCAGAAAATGTCTATTTTGAAAAGTCAAGAATAGAAAAGTTTTAGAAACCTGAAGATAAATGAGAAATAGGAATTGCAGGAAAGACTGAATTCACCATTCACCCCATCCAATTGTCAATGTCAAAATGTGCAGAAAAAAGGAGAACACAATCAGAGAGTTTGTACATTCAAAATTTGAAATGTTGAAACTCTAGAAAATGTAATGAAATGTTTCTTGACTTTTCATTGTGGGACACTAATTTTCATTCCTGCTCTTTCTGCTTTCCCGTTTTGACCAGCCTTTATTTCTGCCCTTGAATTCAGTAGCCTAGGATTTCATGTCACATACAGACTTGGATATGTCAAGTGCCTTACTCACAAAATATGTATGGCTGTTTGTGCTGCCAAGGTGTATTCTTTACCAGGAAGGGTTTATGGGATGTAATTTTCTCTCACATTGAATGTGCATTATGCTTAAAAGGAAAGTGATGGAGAGAAGACAGGACTACTTTCCTGTTCCAGCTCCACTCCAGCTCAAAGAGCAGCACTGGCAGTAGGTATATTCAGTGTATGGGCGGTTCAGAACAGGGTTAGAGCACAACTTCTCTGTGAGATCTGCTGAGATGGGCTGCCAGTATCCACCTCCACTCTGGATCCTCCTGAGATCAGCAAGGCACTTGTAGCAAAATCAAATATTTATCACATACACCAGTTTTCTGTTAAATGGAAGTGCTGGCATGACACTGAGAATGTCAAGACCCATCTGCCAAATTTGCATAGGTTGGGAAGAATCGTCCTTTGTTTGCCATGCTAAGCAAGGGCACAGAAAAGGCTGGTTAAATTCTGGGTGAGCCACAGGCTTTTTGTGTGAGGTAGCACAGAACATTTAATTTCTCTGCACCTCAAGCCCCTATCTATAAAACAGGGATAATAATGCATCCTGGCCTCACAATAGGAGGTGAGAGTAATTAATTACCTTCAAACAAACATTGAGATAGTAGGAATAATAAGGATGGCATACTGTCTTAGGTAAACACAGAGCTACACAGAAATTAAACTTCAAATTTGCCTTGCATTAGCTTGTTCCTTGGTGAGTTATTCCAGATTTGCAGTTATGTAGATAAGTGAAGTTTGCTTTGGATATTGTTTTGACATGTGCATTTGGTAAGCCACATCAGAGTAACACTGGGTTATTTTTGTTCTAGCTAGATTGGCTTTTGCATACTTAAAGGTAGAACAGAATAAGAAATCAAGAAAATCATGGAATGATTAAGGTTGGAAAAGGCCTTTAAGATCACTGAGTCCAAAATGACTGCAAATACAGGGTACTTGAAAGTTTGGGATTATATCTTTCTCAGCTGATAAATGGCGGTGAAGATGTGTTGATATTCTACAATGACAGAGCATCATTTCCAGTCCTACTCCAAATGATGTGTTCGGAGCGAGATCGAGCAGATGAGAGTGGACCCTTAGCATATCACATCACTCTAGTGGAATTGCTAGCAGCATGTACGGAAGGAAAAAATGTATACACAGAGATCAAGTGTAATTCACTCCTGCCACTGGATGATATAGTGAGAGTAGTGACCCATGATGACTGCATACCTGAGGTAAGATTCATTGAATGAGGAAGCAAGCTTATCATTTCTATAAACTCAGAAAATATTTTGCTGTTTAGAATATGCTGACAGGTTGAAGATTTGCACAGGAAACAGGCTGCAAACAGGTGGTGTTTGTTAAGGTGAATAAATGAGGAAGGATAGCCAGTATTTTCTTAAACAGAAAGCTCCTTGTCCCTCATGCGTTGATTGTCAGCTTTTTGGGGCAGACACCTGGCTTTGTTGTCCTGGGTTTGTCCAGCCACTATCAGAGTCTAATGCCCTGGCAACTTCTTGCTGTAGTCAGGAAGACTCAGCCAACTGGTTTGTCAAGCCAACATTTTGCCACTGCCTGAATTTGTTGGAAATGATGGGTAACACTCTGGCCATGCTGAAGTCAGCGGGAGTTTTAGGTGAATTCTCATTTTATTAAGTTCATTTGCAGTCCAGCAAATGTTTTTATTCACTGTATACTGAGGCCCAATTCTGCAGCTACTACTGGTCATCCTCAGTAGGAATGTGATATCTCATGCTCGTCAGAAGTGGGGTGTTTGTTTGCACCAAACCTGATGTAATCAACAGAAATCTTTTCACAGGCTTTGCAAGGGGCTTTCTCAGGCCCTGTGTATCAGTCAGACAGATTTCCGCAGGCTGTCTGGTAGAAAAATGTGGCTCATATCAACAGAACTGGGGCCTGCAGGAGTAAAGACTCCATGAAAAAGTCCCATTGTGATCAACTGATTCTTTTCTTAAAAAGAAAAATGAAAATGTTTGCTTTGCACAGAAGTTCCTTCTAGCATTACTTTCAGCAGATGCTAATTAATAAAAGCTCAAACAAATTAAACCTAAAAGCCTGGCATGGGTTTTCTCCTGATTGCGTTAAACCCATGCAACTATCTCCTTTCCTTTGACTGTGACATGAAATTTTCAGCCTATCTGCATATGTTTATATTTAATTCATACATTTCAGGCACTGGATATTTATTTTTATGATGTGCACATGCAGATTTGTAATGCAGGAGAGGAGTGAGACTGCATTTCTCTGCTAAGCCTTGTGCTGCAGTCCCAGCGCTGCATAGCCTTTCTCTTCCATTTAGATCTGAGTTACACCCATGCTGAATACAAGCACTGCTTCAGGATTGTGGGAATATAGGGATTGTAGCTCTAATGCTAAAGACATTTTTTTAATATACATTTGGCAAGCCTGTCACAAGGCATCAACCCACAGCAATCAACCAGCAAATGCAGGGGTGTCCTGCATTTTGACAGCTCCTGGCTTTCGAGCCAGGCCCTTGCAGTCTTTAATATCATTTAAATGTCAGATTTATTATGGGTTTGTTTTGGGGGTGAAGTTTATTGTTAGAGTAAGAATGTTTGCAAAAACTTTCCATTTTTCATCATGCGTTCTATCAGTAGGTACCCTAATGTATTTGCTGCTGTGCTTCTCCTTGTACCTTTTGACCTGAATGTACACATTATTACTGGTATTAGTGTTAGTACTTGAAGGATTACCTTTATTGCTCAGTATTTTTGTAGATAGGAAACATCATGTCAATGGTTTTTACTGTTCCATTTCATATTGTTTGTTTTTGCTCTTCCTGCAGGTGAAAATTGCCTATGTTAATTTTGTTAACCACTGTTATGTGGACACTGAAGTGGAAATGAAAGAAATCTATGCCAGTAACCATATTTGGAAATTATTTGAGAACTTCCTTATTGATATGGCAAGGGTAAGCTTCATGGGATGTTAAAAAATACTATGGTATAGTCATGGTTGACAACTGAACTGGCAATAACTTTTTTGTGTGAACTTTGATTTTGTGAACTATTTTTTGTCAAAGTCAACAGTACAATAGATGTAGGTGTTTTTGTGCATTTGTTTGGTGGATTTTTTTTAACAAATGATCATTTCAATGTTATTTATCATAATTTAATCTGCAAATTACTATCAGTTTTTTCTTTCTTAAGGGGCATCTTGGAACACATGTTCTTTTCTCTTCCAGAAAAATGAAATGGTTGTATGTACAGGGTTGGGAGTCTGTGTATGTCTTATGGGAGCATGTGTTACTAGTCATTATGGTGGTGACTGAAAGTGAAAACACCATATCTGTAATCTTCTTGCTTTACTCCGTTAGTAAACTGAGGATCAGGGATCAAGAAGTTCTTTGGCTAATGTTTCTTCTTTAATCTCACTTTGGCCTATTTTTGTCTCTTATTCTACTATCAATACATTCTCACTGCTGATGAGTAAGGCAGGTATAGAGCTGTGGTCTTTCAGAGTGCTCATTTGTGTATAAACTATAGGCTGCAAGGTGACAGGGCACAGTTGGTACTGTAGGCATTCAGCTCCTGTGGACCCTAGTGAGCTTCATGGTGTCAGTACTTCTTGAATTAAGTTTCAATCCGAAGCTGAGTTACGCTTCAATTCCCTGGTATTTTGGAGGCAGAAAACAAGGGAAATCTTATGCCTACCAGAAGGATAAAATACAATAGTAGAGCCATGAAGGGAAGCTAGTGTGACATAATGATTGCAGCTTACATTACATATTCTTTTATAGGCTGTTAATGCTTCTTGTAAGAACCTAATATTAATGCCAGCTAATGGAGTTGCTCTTTCTGCTCAAGAAGTAGAACCACAGGTTTTTGGTGGCTGGTAGGCTGTATCTGATCGTTGATGCTGGTCAGTATTTTTGAGATGTTACAGAGCATGTTGTCATAGTGTATGTCTATCACGGTCCATCACATGTTATAATCCTTAAGTTCTCACTCCTTGCGTTCTTCATTTTGTTGAAATAAAGAAAAAAAGGTAAAAGAATCTCAACTGAGTCCTGCAGTGGACATTTAGCCCGACGTAATAGCATGCCACAAAACAATTTCTTTGAAACCTATTGGTATAAAATACCATGCATTATGGGCAAAAAAGGAATCAGTGCAAAAACTTGTGCTGTATGATAGGCACTGGGACCTGTTCATTCTCTAGGAAACAGAAATCTTATAAATGGTTGGGGTAAGACAGGAATGTCTAGGCTCTCATTTTTTTGGTGGCAGCCATTTTCAGCAATAACGAGACCTTTACAAACCCTGTTTTCCTGCTGTTTGTCTTGTCTCTGTGGTTGTGTTCTACAGTGAAAGACCTGGACAAACCAAGCTCATTTGAAAATTAAGATCAGAAATCTCTTTGGAGGGGGATTCTGCTTTTTAACTTTGCTGATTTTACCCTAAGAAGTATTTTCTCCTGTTTATTTCCCTTTTCTGGGTTTTCCTTTCCTGATGTGTCCTGGCCCTGGCTCTCCAGACTATTCTCCCTGAGCCCTTGAACATGACCAATTTTATTTGCCCTTAGGCTAGAAGCATGTAGAAAGAGAGCTCTATCCACAGTTTCTTTCATGTGCCTGAAGACAAACTGCACTGTGCCTAAATGATGTAGAGATGCCCTGATGCTAGTGACCACTAAGCTTGTTTTCATATACCCTTCTCATAAGAGAAATTTGACTCCAGGTCTTCAGAGATGAAGAGCGAGTGTATTATTAAGGTTGGGTTTTGTGTGCGTGTGCTGTTGGCACTGAACGGCAAAATGAAGGTTTATTTTGCTCTCCTGCAAAGCCGTGAGGGGAAGATGCCTAATTAGTTCTTCTAATTTCTTGGTTAACGGCTGAAAGAGCATGTCAGAAGTGCTCTGGCCTGTCATACTCTTCAGCCAGGTCCCTGTGGGTAGCCATATCTTCCAGGTTATTTGGTATATTTGTTCAGGTTTGGTTTTCTGGGGCCCAGGCAGAGCCTGGGTGTTATAAATACATCAGCCTTATGTAGCTATCAGGACAGTTGGAATGCTGTCAGCCTCCTGAAAGATGTTACAATAGCTTTCAAAGCATTTAGAAAAAGAGCCCTTTGATCCTCTGTGTTCTACTGAGCTAAAAGGGATGCTTTTGCATGGGGGAAGGGGAAATGCTTTTCTTTCAGCTGCTACAAATGCCTGTCAGTGGGTGAGTTTGTGAGCTTTGAGATTGTTATTAGAGAGCACTAAGGTGAAAGACGAGAGTGTTATCCTCAGGTTGGATACCTTCCTTTCTTAATAAAAAACAAATAAAATAAAAAGTAACATTTTTTTTTAAATCCCTTTCTGGACTGAGGAAGGAAATATTTAGTCTCCAACTGTCATGCTTTTTCAACAATGTGATACATTGCAAAGCAGGCATGAGGCGGATTCATGTATAAATTCAGTTTGCCAAAAGCAGTCGTGCTTTCAAAGACACCCTCTTTCTACAGTTTCTGCCAACCTACTTTCTCCCGTGTATGTCTTAAAGCGTTGCACTAAGCAAAGTGGGTGCTGCTGAAGGAAAGGTTTCCCTTTCCTGTGTGTGGCCTGGTCTGTAAATCAGCAGCTGTAGTCTGAGCAGGATTAAAGCAAGAGCCAGGATCCGACAGCTGTAAAGTCATCTTGGCTTTCTCTGCAGAATTTTTGAAGTATTATTCATGTGAGTTTCAGTCCCAAAGCCTCTTAAGGGTTTTTTTTAACATTGCTTTCTCAATCCTCATCTCCATTTCATGCATTTCAGGTTTTTTCTTACACGGGGAAACATCTTTCAGTCCCCAAAGGGCAGAGGGATAAGAACAAATGAGAGGATTTCCGAATTCCTTCTGTGCTGGGAATTTTTCAGACTGATGTTGGAGCAGAGTGGCATCCCCACATATGGCTCTTCGTTTTAGGCAAGCGAAGGGGAAAGCTTAAAAGTGTTCTGGAATTTAGTTTTGGCAATTTCTGAATTCACCGTGCTAGCACTGCACAGCTTCCTGTCTTCCCATTGGGATCACAAGTGCCGAGCCTCAGAGCTACTGGTTCCAGCCAGAACTGGCATGTAGATTAATTAAAAGCAGAAGAACTTAGAGAGTTTTTTAGTTCTATGATTTTAATTGATTTTTTTTTTAAGTCTTATTAACTGAATCTGTTACCTCTGTGAGCACTGGGAGTGCTAGTGTCACACTTTTCACAAAACTGAAGGGCTGAAGAGTTCGCTATTTCAGTTTAGCCACTGTTGCTTCTCTGACCAAAATCTTTCCTTTCCTGGGTGATAAAAAATGCACTACGTGGGGGCATGACTTGTTTATCTGACACGTTTTAGAAAAGCAGACAAGCAAAGCTCCTCAAGATGCCGCATTTCTCTAGGTCTCAGGTTATCTTTGGTTATTCCTCTGCCTACCATCTGACAATGCTTGTGTGTTATACTCAAAATGCTTTTGCGTTCCTGTATCTTCTCCTGAACATGGGTGCTTTTGGATGTCATGTCAGTAACCTTCCTTAAAACATGCCTGGTGAAATTGCTGTCTTGTAGTGTCCAACTGTGACAGTGGCAGTGTATAATTAGAGAGCATGTGTGAGATTCAGGTGCTGTGAATTGTCTTTCTGCTTCTGTCACTAATTTTTCTCTGTGACCTTCAGCAATTCACTCAGCTTCTCTGGACTTTAGTTCCCCATCCATAAATTGACATAGTGCTAAGTACAAACCACTCAGACTCATGATTGTGTGTTAAATGTAATGAGATGGCTACCCGATAAGTCTATATACAAAATAAATTCTGCTTTTGCATAGATTCCCTAGAACATTACAGTAGTCTGTGGCTTGCACAGGTGACAGAACAGCTTAATACTTTCAATTTCTTGTTAAACATGAATAGGATTGCTTATTTAAAGGCTGTTGCAGAGGTAGTATGACCATAGTACTTCTTATTTGTTCAGTCTTGCCTTTCTTCACTATGTTTGGCTCTCTGTAGAGTCCTTTTAGTGCTGTTTAACTTGACTGCAAAGTAAACACAACTCTCTATAGATGTCCACAAATGTTAAAAAGAATAAAAGAAACATTGAAGGATGCTATCCACCCCAGTATGTTTTTCCTGTCTTTAAATATGACATCTTTATGCAGCAGCAAACTTTTAGTGTTGTACCAAAGGGTGTCTTCAGGAATCTTTTGTACAAATCTTCCCATATCCTTCCACCATTTAATCATCACTGTGTGCTCCAGAGTTGTCCCAGTACCATCCAGTTTCTTCTTTCATTGTTTTTAGGTTTTTTTGTATTTTCCCCATGTGGCTTTCCTAAGTAATGCTGCCTGTCCTACAATTTACAATTCTAAAGGCTGTTAGCATTGACTATGCCATTTCCTTTATTTCCCTCTGTTTTTAACATTTTTCCTGCAAATGAGCTTCACCTTTGCCACCCATTTGTGGTGATTAATTTGTAGAGAGAAGTTAAACATTACATGAAATCTTTCTAACTTAAGGGGTTTATGTCTCATCTGTCTCTAAGGCCTCTTCCAACCAGCCCACAATGGGAGGAAAAGCCCATTTTCTTCTCAAATCTGTCTAAATGTGTAAGTGGCATGCAGTGTGCTGATTTAGGGGGATAATTTTTTCATGGTGTGGGAAAGAATAGATGGCCAACCAGAAAGAGCTTGTTCAGAAGAGAAGAGTATTCAAAAGACAATGTGGACCTCCAAGAAGAAAGATAAGCTATCACAAATACAGCTTGAACTCTAAGATAGTTATCGCTGATAGACTTTTTTGTATAAAAATCATTTTGCTTCATATTAAGAAGTATTACCTATGTTGTAAAAACTACAAAATAATAAAGCTTGTTTATTTGAAAGAAGTCTTATTGTTTCCTCCTTCTTTCCTGTAGGTTTGTAACACAACCACAGATCGTAAACATGCAGACGTATCTCTCGAGAAATATGTCACTGAGCCTGTAATGAACATTGTGAGTGGCTTCTTCAATTCACCATTTTCAGATAACAGCACCAGCCTCCAGGTAAGGAAAAGAGACACAGATAAAGATCTTAATTCAGACTGTTAAGGAGATAGGAATGCTGTATGTTTGCATCCTTCTTTAATTTCTCTAGCAGCTTAGTTCCTCTTTAAATGCTTACTCTTAATTTTTATCACTTGCAGTTCGGAACCAGTAGACAGCTCAATATGGTCACTCCTGGCTCTTGTGAATTCATTGGAGGGGGGTGTCCTTGCAGAATAACGGTCTATCTTTTCATGTCAAAAGCATTATGTCCTATGACAAAAGGGACACATACCTGAGAACTGGGAAGACTCCTCTGTCCTTCTGCGTTGCACTGCGTTTGCTTGGTATCAGTGGCAATCTCAGGAAAAATTGCATGATTTGCTTTTTTAGAGGTGCAGCATTGATTTCTGTTCCCTCCAGTCCTAAGGAGCAAAGAGAATTTAATGGAATTGTAACTTGAGTCTACAAGCTAAAAACCCCTTGCATGTGGTTTACGTTGTGTCAAACCCAAGGGCGGTTGTGAGGAGATTCTAAAGGGTAAAATTCCATGTTTACCTTTTTGTTTTCAGACACACCAGCCTGTTTTTATTCAGCTGCTGCAGTCTGCTTTTAGAATTTACAATTGTACCTGGCCAAACCCAACGCAGAAAGCCTCAGTGGAGTCATGTATCAAGACTTTGGCTGAAGTGGGTAGGTGCCAGGTTTTACTTTCATTATTGTTCTCTGTGTTTTAAGATCAGACTTACTTGAGGTTGAACAGGTTTTAATTTGACTGAAATTGTGACAGTGGTGATTTCAGAAATCCTGCTTTATGAGGCTTAATTTTTCCTCCTTTTGTAATACATTCAAATCTGTCCCATCAAATAGGATTGTTAACTGAAACCTGTAGGTCAGAGAGATGAGTTTGATAAGTGAGTGATGGTTGAATTTTACCTCTAGCAAGTTACAATATTAGACCAGAACATAAACTATGAAAAAAACTGGACATTTCTAGTCATGCTGGGCTACATTCGCACAAGCTGTTGTAAGCAGTGATGCATAGCAATCATGCATTGGAGAACACCCATCATTTTTCCCCTCTGTTCCTGGGAGATGCATTCATTATTGTCAGTCACAGTCCTGGGCTTGTTCAGGTTTTGTCCTGTTGGGGAGTTGGGGATGGAAACCACAACTGTGCCACTCCATAGCCTGCTTCTCACCATCAGTCCATGCATTTACTGCTGATGCAATCAGCCCTGTCAGGGGAGCATTGCCTTGCAGCGGCACCAGGACCAGATTTAGTCCTCAGGGCAGCTTATAGCTTACATGCTTCCAAATAAATTCAAATACCATATTAAAGCAAAAGATTTAAAATTTCTTATCCTTAAATAAAAAAGATTCTTCACCAGTCCACAGCTAAAACTGACAAAAGTTCATTCTTAAATGAAATTTCTGTGAATGCAATTTTAAAGTCTTCTGTCATGCATGACAGAAAAAAGTATTATTCAATATAGTTCCTAAAAGTAAGTGATTCCAATTAGTTGCAAAATAAGGTTCTGCTCAGTGTGAATGAAAACTAAGTAGAGGCAGAGTTCTATAGAAACCGCCTAAATTCTATTGTTGATGCAATTTTAATAAAGTTTTAATAAATAATGATAAAACAATATGAGAGGGTCCTTTATCTTCAGTATCTGTGCCATTGTAAGAGTCAACTCTCAATTTAGATTTTGTAATAGCTTTACAGGAGTGTCATTTAATAATTTAGCCAAAATATCTTATCAACTTCTTGAGTGAATAAGTGGTTACCTAAAAACTTAGAAACCTTTAATTGTTTCATTTGTTGAGCAAATTATTTAATTATGGATCCATCTAGCAGGAGAACTTTGGAAGTTGAAGACATTTCCTTACAGCTACTACAGTCTCAAAAAAAGCTCTACCTCTACAAATCCTTGTTTGTATGTTTAACACTTGCGTTCCTGCTCTTCTCTGGCAGGTCTAGAAGGAGTCATCAATAAATTATTTTCTTTGAGAGTCTGGGGAAGGGGGAAGAAGTAGGGCAAGTGAGAGTATATTGGAGACTGAGCATGCCCTGTTTCTGCTTTTAGACAGTTTGGAGTCTTCCATTCCTATAGAGCTACACCTAAAATCAAATTCTAGCTCAGAGAGGTTGCTGTGTTATCTCACTGAAATGAAGGCATTTGGAAACTCTTGAGCATAGTGCTGAGACAGCCAAGCTGAACTTGTCCCCACTGCAGCCTCAGGCGGAAAGCATGGGTCACCGTAAAGGGCTGGCAGATCCAGCTTCTCAGCCAGGTGCACCAGCATGTGAAAGGGCTGGTGGTCTTTGGTAGGAGTCTTCTGTGTGTCCCTTGTTCCTTAGAGCCAAGGCAAAAACCTGAGTGCAAGGCATGGCTGAGGTCTGGAGTTTTCTTCAGGTATGTGGCTTTGTTCCCTATTTGGTGAATATAATTTCTACCTCCTCTTTAGTCTTTTCTTTCATTCCTTTTTCTGTTTTAGGGAGATGGTTTACAGTTGGTGGGATTTTTGTTTTTGTAAGTATGCTTTTGTGCTGTCCTGTGGGTCCAACCTTCTTGCTACTGTGGCTTCCTACCCATGAGACCTCAGCCACACTTGGACAGATTTACAACATGGCAGAGTGGAGCTGAGCTGCCAGTGAAGGGCATCACCCCAAGTCCTCCTTTGGGACTTGTCTGCAGTGGCAGCAGGGCAGAAAGGAGTGACATCATCTGGGGATGCCATGGGCTGGCAGCTTCAGATCTGCCTTCCAAACGCACGGGTTAGGATATGCATGGCAGACTTCCTTGTCCATATCATAATAACTGTTTCAGGATTCATCACCGGTACCAATATTGAGCATGGTGAAATTGTATTGTGTTGTGCTAGCAAATTGTCTTTCAGTTTTACTTAGTGCTTTATTTTGACAGTGCAGAAAGGGAGTATAAGGGAACAGATGAGGGGAATTTCCCCAAAGAGCAAGTCAGCTGGAGATGCTCTCGTGAGACCTCACTTGGAGTATTGTGTGCAGTTCTGGTGTCCTCAACATAAAAAGGACATGGAACTGTTGGAACAAGTCCAGAGGAGGGCCACGAGGATGATCAGGGGACTGGAGCACCTCCCGTATGAAGATAGGCTGAGAAAGTTGGGGCTGTTCAGCCTGGAGAAGAGAAGGCTGCGTGGAGACCTCATAGCAGCCTTCCAGTATCTGAAGGGGGCCTATAAGGATGCTGGGGAGGGACTCTTCATGAGGGACTGTAGGGAGAGGACAAGGGGTAATGGGTTCAAACTCAAACAGGGGAAGTTTAGACTGGATATGAGGAAGAAATTCTTTACTGTAAAGGTGGTGAGGCACTGGAATGTGTTGCCCAGGGAAGTTGTGAATGCTCCATCGCTGGCGGTGTTCAAGGCAGGATTGGACAGAGCCTTGGGTGGCATGGTTTAGTGGGAGGTGTCCCTGTCCCTGGCAGGGGGTTTGGAACTAGATGATCTTCAGGTCCTTTCCAACCCTAACTATTCTATGATTCTATGATTCTGTGTAGAAGCGGGGTTTTTAACACACACCCCTGTGCGGAAGTGTACCTGGCTAGCCAAAATGTTAACCACCGGTGACTCAGTATTTTCAGGCATAGTGCCAAATGTGTCTTACCTGGGCTAACTGAGTAGGCCTGCTCTGCTCTGCTGAAAGCTTTGGAAAACCTGCCCCAGCTTGGGGGTACCAGAGGCTTTTAAAACCAAGGCCCTTTTGTGATTACAGAGCATGCCCAGTGCCTTTCTCTTTGGGGTGTTTCTCTTTGAGAAGACAGAGTTTTCTTCCACAGTACAAAGATGGCAGCCTTTTTTTGCTTCTGTTTATGTGGACTTGGTTTAGATTTTGGCTAATCATCTGTAAGTACCCTTCTGCCTTTTTTGGTTTTATTTTTTTTTTCACTTGAGAGTCTGACAGCTTTAATGTTAGGGCCTTCATGTTTCACAGCAGGGCTTAAAAAAATCCTCTAGAAAGATTTTGCCTGTATCAGAGAGATACAGTATTAGACAGATTTACAGCAGAAACCAAAGACTTTTGATGGAAAATAAATGTAGTATAGAGTTAAAAGAACTAATATGCCTTTTTTTGTGTGTGTGTATTGTAGCCATGGATTTAGAAATGAATTCAGGAAGAGCAAAGATCATACACAGATTTCCCCAGATGTCAACGATTCCTATATAATATAGCTTTAAGAGACCCATTTCAGAGCAAGTTTAAGCAACATACATTCTGCTCAGTACTTACTAGTTTGTTGCTGGCAGGTGGATGTAAGCGTTGCCTCAAGAGCTTAAGATCATTACATCTGTCTTCTTTTGAGCAATGTAAGAATGTGCATTATCTTCCAGGTCAACAAAAGGATATGTTACAGAAGCTAATTTCTTATAACCCTGGTACTTAAACTCCACTTGACCACTAGGGAAAAGCTGTGTAAGCTTTTCAAGCTTCACTGCTTTGTCTCCAGGCAGTTGTCTGCCTCCAGTTCAGCAAGAAGCATAGAGGCTTGCTTCTCTTCAGCAGACTCCTCTGTGGCTCCAAGAGATTTGGAACACACAGATACCAATGCGCATCAGGTTTTTATTGCCCAGTAAATGTTTGACTACCCGGCATGAATAGAAACACTTACAAAATAATATTTGTATATTAATTTGTCTTGTTCATATGGATTTATGAAGCAGATTATCACAGTAATGAAAATGAACACATTATGCATATGTCACTTTTGCTTTTTATCTATTATTACACAGGACTGAGCTTTTGCTTGAAAAGAGTTCAAAAAATGAATGATCCAAACAGCTTCCATCTCAGTTGTAAAATAGCTGCAAATGAAAAATGTTTAAAAGGTCCCCAATCTTTGTGAAAGCAGAGGAACTAAGACGTCTAACAGTTCCATTTATTTCAAATTCATTCATTATCAAAGGTTTTTCAATTCCCACATTTTATAGTCTTTGCAAGATTGAGAAGGGGGGACGCCAGTCTCAAAGTTTGCATTTTAAACCTTCAACCATGTATTGTCTTTACATATGGTAAAACTGGGGAATATCACCTGTCCTCACAACTAAAGATCTAGGTCATTATCTTCAGTTGTATTGGAGCATGGTCATTCTCCCAGCACTTACCAGTCCTTCAGGACCATGCAAAGAACTATATTTGCTTCTTAATTAAGTGGTAATTCTTGTATCTCCACCCCTGAGCATCAGTTTTCTGTGACAAGGGCGAATCTCATTGTATTATACTCTTGTTTCTGTAGTATTCATTAGCTTTCACCCTTATGTTTTTGCAAATTGCATCTTCCCTCTGGTACTCTGTGCACATCCCAAGGACATGTAGTATGTGTATGGCTGTGCTGTTGCCACCAGTAATGAAATAATTGGAATTTCCCAGATGAGTCAACAGTGGCAGATAGAAACCTGCATTTTGTTAGACTATTTCTCTTGGCAGACCTTTTAAAAAAACCTGTTAGGAATCCAAATTACATTAGTCATTATCAGATTATACTCTAGGATACTGTGTGGGAGAAGCAGCAGGAGAATCCTTGTTTCCATCCTACAAAATTGGTGGCGATTCCTGTAAGACTGCTATTTCATACTTTCAACACTAGAACAGGTACAGAGGAAGTACTACTGTGATGGTTGAGGAAAGAACTATATTACAAGAGGAGACCACAGGAACCCCACATGTTTCACCTAACAAAACAAAGGCCTGTGTTGTTGCTCTTTAAAAGTTCTTAGAAAGATAAATAGTCACAAAGAAGAGACATTTAAACTAAGGGCCAGAGACCCAAGAACAACTTGATGTAAATTATGCTAGGTTGCAAATAATCTAAGTAAATTTAGATTGTAAACCAAGGTTTTACTTTGGAAGGATGTTATTGGTCAACAGGCCAAGAGCAAATGAAGGGAGGAGAGACGGCAGGAAAGCTAGCTTCGCTTTAAATGGGAATGATACCTTTTTTTCAAAAGCTATTATAGAACTTGGGTTGTCTGTGGCAGACAGCAGATGGTCTGAAGGAGTAGTGAAGTCCTTTCTAGTTGAGTATTTATGCCCCACTTTCAGCTCACCAATACCCCTCTGTGCAGAATCCAAAAAAACTCTCCTGTGGTGCTTCCTGACCATGCTTTTATGTACTCTAGAGCCCTTTTATTTTCCCTGACAAATTACGAACAGGAAACGTTAAACATAAAATCTAGGTTACATTTTACTGCTTCTTCAGAATTATTGTGCATATTTTAATATCCATGTAGATGAACTTTCCTATAACAATTTTTCCGTCCTGAAAATGCTTTATTTCACTTCCCATTTGAGTTTTAAAATCTTTTTTCCATTTTATAAAAAGCTAGACCTTCATTTTCAATTTTTAGTTCAAATAAAATAATTATCCTGTTGTTACTTTTTTGACAGCAAGAATACATTTCAGATGAAGCACATATTTTATTCTATTTTAACTGTTTGTGTTTCCCTAATTGCAAGAAAAATTCAATGATGATCTTTTTACAAACTGATAAATATTTTAGCAAAGATTTTCTGTTGGGGGAAAAAACATCCAAGTGAAGGGTACAAGATTGGCAGGTTTTGTCTGTCTACACAAAGCTTTTATTTCCCTTAAAAAGTCTTGCTGTTGCTAGCATTAGTGTCTCTCCATCCAAATGCGTTTGTTAAGCAGTCAGTAAATGATTAAGGAGCTGGAGGGACTGATTTATGGAACAAAATTAATTGAACTAAATATGCATCGCTCCATTAAGTGACAACTGGGAAGTGTGGGAGAAGATGACATAGCTGTCTGCAGCTACCAGAGGGGTGTAAACAACAAGGAGAGTAAAAGCTTCACAGTCAGGTAAAGCTGTGGCTTTTTCATGACCCACACTGCCCATCACATGCCCCTTTGAGGTGCTCTAGGGGGTGAAATGCTTGCATGTCCCCCAGAAAACCTGCACCCATGGCTGTATTAGGTTAGTGCAAAGTGTACTAAATAGCTGTGAAGCTGTTAAATACTGTTGTATGTTGTATATACTACAAAAGCTATTGGAGAGAAATTTTAAATTAGGCAGCGCTAGGTGGGAATATCAAGGAGAATGGTGAGCTTCCTTATGGGAAGGTAGATTACCCTGAATAATGAGCTTTGAAGAAAAATTACAGGGGGTAGCTACTTCCTGGAAAGCCTTAGCAGTAGGACTATTAGTATTACTAGTGCCAGAGGAAGTGTGATTTTCTGGGAAATCCTTTGCACGATAAACTCTCAATCTGCTTTTCACAATGATGCCATCAGCAGTAGCCCCAGTTGAGCCAAGAGAAGAAAGCAAACGGTACCCATGGAAATGGTAAGCAACACAGTGCTGCAAATTCAGCTAGGTCACAGTAATGTTCTGCTCTGTGCTGAATGGTTGTGTGCGTATCCAGTGCATCAGCACTAGTTCTTTTACAGAAGCACAGAAATTGGAAGCAAATGGACCTATTTCAAGAATGCTTGCTGAATCACTGCCACAGTACTGCCAACGCAAGTCTTAGGATCAGTTTATTATCACAGAATCATAGAATGGTTTGGGTTGGAAGGGACCTTAGAGATACATGCAGGTAATTCAACAAAATACATCTCAGCCTATTTCAGCCCTTCTATTAGCAGCTGGACTGTGCTCTGGGGGCTTCAGTGGAGTCTAGCTTGCTCATAGAGAGTGCTTTAATTTTTAGCTACTTGTTTCTCAACATTAATATTGCTGATTTCTTCTGAGTTCCGATCTCAGAGTACATTTTCATAGTTTAAACAGTAAAAGAGAGGAAAGCTGCAGATACACTTTCCTGCTTGATACCTATGGTACCAGTTTGCATACACCCATGTAGCATGCTTTTTCCCAAAGTTTGCTAGTCAGATGAAAGACAGAATTTTACCCCCTCCTGGCTCCTTTGTCTGCCAGCTCTAACACTATTTTGCAAGTTCGTGTGTTGTCCAAAAGTATTTCTAAGTGGAACAAAAATAAACATACTTTTAAATATTTTATGTTCATACTTTAAGGGAGATTGACACGTTTTGAAGTTGAAAGCAACCGAGAACACCTAAATTAAAAATAAATATTTATGTTCACATTTGTTCATCAGCTTTCCAAAATGTAAAAATATGTTTCATGTTGTTTTAAATAATGAAATGTGAAACAAATGAAAGATAAACTTTCTACAAGCTGCAAAGAAATAAGAAGACAAAGGCTTTGTTTATAGCTTAGACTTCAACAGTGCCCTTTGACAACCAATACAAATCTTAATTACAAATGGAATTATACATATAAGAACTGTTCAAAACAAAGGAGTATTTTTTTTTTCCTCTCTTTCTGTCTTTGTGATAGTTTTAATTAGCTGCAACTCTTTGAACAATCATAGTCCTTGACTACTCCTCAGATGCTGATGGAAGTTGTTAACTTCAAATGGCATCTATAGGGCTGCAGAAGTCTGGGTTTTCCTCTGAACAGCATGCTCCCCATTGCTAAATTTATCCTTGGATATATCAGAGTTCTGCATATATGCCACTTAATTGACAAGTGAGAATTGTCTGATAACATTCCAGTGATTGACACTAGGACACAATAAATTGGATTTATAGGCTGCAGCACCCTACCCACACTGCAGAACTTTAACGGACTTCTGTAATAAAGTAAGCAGCAACAGGGCAAATGTGTTTTGAAAAATAACCCAGTCAAATTATACAGGAAAGCAATCATTAGAAATAATGGCCAGCCATACATGGTATTTTCCTTATGATAATCAGGAACTTTGCCTTCAAAACAAATAGAGAGTGGAAAGGAAAAGTAAATTGCAGGGTGGAAACTGCTGTACATCTCCTGGCGATTCTTATGCAGCTGTGGGGATATGTGTCTTCCCATCCTGACCTAACAACTTTTAAATTCCCTATAGCAAACTCTTTAAGAGAAAGTGCCTAGCAGAAATAGAATAAGAGATCTCTCTTCCATCCTGGTTGAACAGCCTCCTCTGCAAGAGAAGGCCCAGGTCCTGCATCAGGATAGGCCCTTGAAGGAGGAAGAGAGAGGGGTGTCCTGCACCTGCAGGAGCTATTACAGGGATGAGGACTTGTGTGACAGAGCACACTTGCTGTAGTCTGTGAGACTGGGGATTCAGGTGTCACAGCCAAATCTGGGTTTATAGTAAATGCTAAGGTCCTTTCCAACCCCTAACTATTCTATGATTCTATGATTCTATACTAATATAGCATTTTGGGGAAGAGAGAGTTTCTGCCTGGGATCTGTGACTTGCTGTGCTTGGCAGCACATGAGCCTTCATTCATCGGAGGTATATGCCTGCCTCTGCTTGCATGTACTCCTGTAGGGTTTGATGCATAGGCTGTTTAGGAAAGAAGGGCATCTGTTGACTTCACAAGTTCAGGGCTTACAGTTGCATATGTTTTAAGAACTGGGAGGGAGGGCTGAAATATGTTTGGTGCCTTCCATTACTGTGGAAGGTATGCATGTTAGTGCAGAATGGTGGGGAAATGCCTCAGAAAAATGTGCAGAGCTGTAATATGGGCTAAGGCTTTTTTTAAAAATTCACTTTGTTTCAGTAGTGAAAACTGAAAAAAATGTTATCATTAGTCATTATTAGAAATGAACTAAAACCTCTTCTCTATTCTGCTTCTAGGTTTTTCTTAAACATAAACTCTGCCATGGAAATTAAGTGAAATTACGTAGAATGCAAAGCTAAATCACTGGAATGTAGCCTAATCTTTCACACAGAGATACTGCTGCATCACCTCATGTTTATTTGTTGAATTTCAGATGACTCATGCTGAGCCACAGAAAAAAGTCACTCTAATCTCTAGTGGAATGGAGAGATGCAGCTAATACAAAGATTTTAATGGAGGAGAGGGCAGATACCTTCCAATATTGTTTTTTCAAGCTTCCTCTTCAAACAGCAGTTCAGGATTCAATAGTAATTTAATAGTGGATGCCCTGTAAGAATTTGCACAAGTCTTCCCTCAGGGCTTTTTTTTCTCTGATATTCTCTATTGTCACTTCCTGCCACTTAAAAAAAAGCACATTTTTTAAACTATTGGCTAAATTTGTCTACCAGTTAAACTACCACAAGTTTATGAACTATCGATTACATTGCAGTGGCATCCAGGAACACCATGGTTGAACAACGCTGGCTGTACAGGAAACTGAAGGGAGAGAGGAGACAATCTTTTTCAAATTCAATTTGTATGCACTTGGTTTCTCAAGGTCTTTGCAAGAGAAATACACAGAAAAGAATGAAGAGCACTTGGGATAAGTTGGCTAAATGTGCACGAGCCCACTAGAAAGAAGAATTTTTGAGTTTATTTCTGAATAGAGGAAAACTAGCTGTTGAAATAATAAGGAGTACTCTTTTTGTTACACATTACAATCTCTGGATCTGATTTAATTTTGAAGTTAGTAAAAAAAATATTCTCTTTTGGAAAATAAATGTCTGTACCTATGAAAATGTGTACTGGAAATGCTCCTCATTACATTTAAAGTGCTTCAGCTTGCTTTCTTTAACTAGATTATGGCTGATTTCTATCGGCTTATGGTTTTGATCCTTATTTTAAGACGTGTTGAAGCGAGATCCTCCTGCCCCTTAATTTCAAACGTATCAGTATTATGCAAGCCATGATCTTGAAACTATTTTGAAGGTTTTGCCGCTGTAAATTCCTTTTTTTTTCTTATTAAAGCAAAGAACCGTGGGATTGCAATTCCAGTGGATTTGGACAGCCAGGTCAACACCTTGTTCATGAAGAGTCACTCTAACATGGTGCAGAGGGCAGCCATGGGATGGAGAATGTCAGCCCGCAGTGGACCTCGTTTTAAGGAAGCTCTTGGTGGGCCTGCCTGGGATTACAGGAATATCATAGAAAAACTACAGGTACAAAAATAGTGAACTGCCTGGGCAGTAGTTGTGGCAGTGCATACATGCTAGATATGTGAAACACCAGAGATAGGCTCATTGCATTTTTAGTGACCGTTTCTAGGTGGGGGGAGCAGAAGACTCAGCTCTTCACTAGTGACTGTTAAAAGCGAAGCCAACATGCTCTGAATTCAGCTCCTACAGAAGTCAGTAGAGAAGGGTAGGAAGTATGTTCTTTTGTTTAAAGTGGTCTGCAGAGAAGAGTCTCCTTTCTGCCTTTTCATGGTCACATGTCCTGTTTCAGTTGCAGAGGAGGTACTGGAGAGTTTAGGAACTATTGTGTCAGGTTTGTGTCACTGGGGACTGCCTGTAAAATGAAGATTGCCTTGTGCATGTAGTGGTTAAACAACATCAGGAGTTTATGAACTACAAAGATAGTTTGAAAACCCAGACAAATGAAGGAACCCTAAATGTCTAGGAAGCTATACCTCAGGTGATACATCATGCATGAGAAGCAGTGTTTTTCCAGCACACTGTTGGAAACCTGACTGTTGCCAAGTGTTTTGTGAGCAGAGGAGAAATTTGAAAGAGAGGAGCAAGGTACATAGTAATGGGCACCTTCTTCCACTTGCCCTGCTTGAAGAGTGCTGTGAAGAAGGGCTTGAGGTTGTACTGCTGTCACCTGGGTTAACAGAGCTTTTGCAGCCGGCTGTGAGAAGTGGGTCAAATAACCCATCACACAGTATTATGCAGTTCCACAGCCGTGATGTTCTAGTTTTGTTGTAGTTATGAATGTTATGAATGTCATTCTTCTTTCTTCCCTAGGATGTAGTGTCCTCCTTGGAGCAGCAGTTCACTCCCATGATGCAAGCTGAATTCTCGGTACTGGTTGATGTGCTTCATAGCCCAGAACTTCTTTTTCCTGAGGGGAGTGATGCCAGAATAAGATGTGGTGCTTTCATGTCCAAGTAAGTGGTGTAAGGAGAGGCCTCTTTTTGCTTCTTTGGAAAAGGTGGCAAGGAGTTTAAATTTTTAACAGCACTTACCTCTAACTTTCAACAGTGACTCAAGCATGTAGGTATCTATGCTCATATTGAAAACTTAAGCTGAGGTCTTTTGCTGCATGTTTTTGTTTGTTTCTTGGCAGTTTAGAAGTCTGGAGAGGAGTGGAGAGGAAGATTGCTTGTCTTGTCTGCCTAGAAATGGGATGTTGGTAGCTTGTTAAAATTGCGGCAGGTTCAAACTACTGTTTTCTTTCTGGGCTACTTTTGCTATTAAGTTTCTCCAACTCTACAGCAAAAACTTAGACTTTCCATGGTAGAATTTTCAGTAATTCATAATGAGATGAGATTCTTAGGGTTAGGGGGTTTCATTGGTTTTTAGTGTTTGGCTTTGGTTTGGTGTTGCTTTTTTTTTTTTTTGGTTTTTTTTTTTTTTTTTTACAGAAAAAGAAGATTTTTATTTTAAACTGCCAACAGCTCTTTTAAAAATAAATTTAACTGGCACTCTTACCTAGTCTTGAATTATTAGATTGTGTTATTTGCAGTCTGTGGATCGGAATAGAGTCTTGCAACTTTTTTATTAGACCTCAAGTGAGATGCCCTCCCCACCCTTGAGAAACTATAATTTAAACAGAGGTAATGTAGGGGAAATGAATGCATTTGGCAGCTCTCCTGATTCTCTGGGTTTTTGCATATTCTGCAGAGATAGTGTTATAACAATACACTTTATAAGTTTGGAAAAATTAAGCTGAATTTTGAGCTTAACCCATCCTACACCCTCTGTCCAACCTCTTGTTCAAAGTCAGCATCAAATCAAGTCTAGGACGGTTGGACATGGCCCATGTAATGCAATAAAGAGTTTTCTGTCTTACTTAATTAACTTCCATGGCAAAGGAATGCTTTGCAGAGCTATGCAGAAATCCTGAGATTAAGATAATTTCTTTAAAAATATTGTTAGTACTGCAGGTCTGAGAGCTGCATTGTTTTGGACTCATATCTCATAAAACTGGTAGAAATGACAGTCCTACATGGTGTCTCCACTGAGCCCAGGATGGCGTTAGCACAGTAATTCCTGGGGTATTTAAAATACATGTAGATGTGGCACTTAGGGACATGGTTTAGTGTTGGACTTGGCAGTCTTAGGTTTATGGTTAGACTCAATGATCTGAAAGGTCTTCTCCAACCTAAATAATTCTATTACTCTAATTTAGCAGTGATCTAAATATAATCAGTACTCTTGTTACGGAGCACAGGTCTAGATGATGCAGTGTCAGCCTTCCTGACCCTGTTTTTGGTGACTATGACTTAGGGCCATTAATGATGCTGTCTTTCAGTGTAGATCAGTGACCACAATGCCTTTGCTGCATGCTGACCTAGACCATAATTTTATCAATCCTGTCCTATCCACCATAAGCCAGCAGTGGTACTGAAGGAAAAAAAAGCTGTCTAGGGCCTCCAGATTTTTTTCCCCTCTTCTGTTTTCACAAGAGTTTCACCACCAGCACAAGGACCTGCTCTGTACAGAGATAAAAAGGTTGCTTCTGATATTAGAATCATGGAATCACAGAATAGTTAGGGTTGGAAAGGACCTTAAGATCATCTAGTTCCAACCCCCCTGCCATGGGCAGGGACACCTCACACTAAACCATGCCACCCAAGGCTATGTCCAGCCTGGCCTTGAATACTGCCAGGGATGGAGCATTTAGAGCTTCTTTTGGCAACCCATTCCAGTGCCTCACCACCCTCACAGTAAAATACTTCTTCCTCATATCCAATCTAAACTTCCCCTGTTTAAGTTTGAACCCGTTACCCCTTGTCCTAACACCACAGTCCCTAATGAAGAGTCCGTCCACCCCCAGCATCCCTATAGGCCCCCTTCAGATACTGGAAGGCTGCTAGGAGGTCTCCAAGCAGCCTTCTCTTCTCCAGCCTGAACAGCCCCAACTCTCTCATCCTATCTTCATACGGGAGGTGCTCCAGTCCCCTGATCATCCTCGTGGCCCTCCTCTGGACTTGTTCCAACAGTTCCATGTCCTTCTTATGTTGTGAGGACACCAGAACTGCACACAATACTCCAAGTGAGGTCTCACAAGAGTGGAGTAGAAGGGCAGGATCACTTCCTTCAACCTGTGTTGACTTAAGCTGACTAAAACCCAAACTTCCATCATAGATGTAGCTGGAGTGAGAAACGTACCTATTTTCTGGCTTGAAAGTCTTCTAAAGTTGTGGTGCAAATGTAAAAAATTTGTTGTTTCATTCGAATGTCTGCATTTCTGAACGCTTCCATGTAAGGTTTTGGGGGATCCTTTTGGCTAGATGCTTTGCTAATTATATAATAAATATATTATAATAATGATAGAAGTGGAAGGTATAAAGGTTGTAGCTTTAAAGTTTGCAAGATGTGTGGTGAATATTGGTTACTTTTAAAGGTTAAAATAAGTTACCCTTAAAGAAAGGATAAACTAGCACTTTTAATTTGGAAGCACACATAAAAAAATGGATGTAGAATTCTACCTTCTGTATAGGCAGTAGCATAGTTACATTGACACAGGAAAACTAACACCGCCTTGAAAGTCCCATTTCCTTTTTAATTACGATTTCTTTTGTCTACTTTTATTTCTTTTCCTTGATGAAAAAATATAGTGACAGGTATTTTGCATAAAGAAATTGTAGTACAGCTTAGCAACAATGTGCAATGCTCTTTAAGGTTTAATATTTTACTTTAAGGTTGATTAATCACACAAAGAAGCTAATGGAGAAAGAAGAAAAGCTCTGCATTAAAATTCTTCAGACATTACGAGAAATGCTTGACAAGAAAACTAACTTTGCAGAAGAGGTACTGCTACCATTTTAATATTAAATATAGAACTAATAGCATGGTATTAAAATTTTGGGTCTAGGACAGTAACAACATCTGACATGATTTCAATTTTATACACGTTTTAAAGATAGCGCGGTGTTTTAGGAACAACGTGGTAAAGTAGAAAGATTGGAACAGAAGAAACTGCCTTACATAGTTGTATCAGGGACTTGACAAGAATTAAGGCAAGGAAGATGAAATTAATTAACAGTAGTGAGTATTACTATGTATAACTTTCATATATGGGATATCCTGTATTTCTGGAGAGTAGTCTTCTTATGTCACATCTGACTTTACCTATCATGAAATCAGTTGGAAATATACGGATTTTTAATTGCAAGTGTATGGTTTTTCCCTGCTGCCTGTGGTGCCAGACTTTTGTACTCTGTATGCTTTTTAATGCTTGTAAATGTGTGATGGGGAATATGTCATGTTTAAGCAGAGCTGCCAATTTTGGGGAGAAGTGACATAGTCTGTGCTCTCTAAATGTCTAATTATTTCTTGCAATCCTCTCCTTATTGCCCAGATTCTCTTGCACAACCAAGTTTTTCAAATACCTGTTTCCTTTTGCCCATGCCTTTGGGTATCAGTAGCTGGATTGAGAATTACATGTCATCTGTCCCTTCTTTTTAAGCCTGATCTCTGTGCCTTCTGTGTGGTTTCCTCTTATCCGTATTTCTGAGTATTCCCCAAATTCTTTCAGTATTATTCACTCTTAAGTATGAATCATAGAGCTATTATCTAATCTCTCAGTGCCCACATCGGCTCTGCTCTACACAAAACACCCAGTGCAAGCAGTGAAAACCGACCTCATCTTTACCTCCTGCTTGAAGAAAAATGTGGCAGACGAGCTTCTTTCTTTTACTGTCATAACATGAATTTCACAGGTGAAGCAGATATTATTATTCTTATTTATTATTCATATTTATTCAAATAGCTTTCTGGGTCCGTAATGCCACTGCATCACATGGAAAAACTAATTTGCTTTTGTAACTGCATGCTATGATGAAATTTGCCAAACCTCTCCAAAAGAATTACATAGAATTCACCACCAGAAAGTTAATGTCATCTCAGGACTGCAGGTAAAAAAAAAAAAAAGGCAGTGCTTTATTGTATGACTTAAACCAAGGAAACAAGAAATTTGCCTGTTTTAATTGCTCTTTGTACCCTTTTGAGGATGCTGAAAAAGTGAGATGGAGCAAAGCCACCAGAGGGAGTGTGCTCCACTGGCATGTAAGGGCTCTTCGTCCAGCTAGTCCGTCCTCTGGTTCTTAGGAGAGAACATAGCTGAAACAGAATTTCTTCCTTGTGCTTTCCCTCGAGTCCCATAGATTTTGCACTGAGGAACTTAATGAATCAATGAGTAAACAAGCTTGTATAGTTTGCAAATGCTTCTCCAGCATGCTACTCTTATGAGTCATTGCTCACGGTATAGGCTTCAGAATAGTAAAAATAGCACACTGAATAGCCTCTTGTGCGTGTTTCAACTTTTTTTTTGAACTGTGATCTCACTACCTGCAAAGTTATTCGACTGTTATGCAGATACTAAAAAAAATAAAGTAGTAAATACATAATGGTAATACCAGAACAAAACTACAGAGGAACACATGACATTTTGCCAGGAAGCCTGAATTTGCTGGTCACTCATCATGATGTGATAAATTTGACACAAATCATAAGCCTCCAGTTTCTGCAGATCTTCCCACAGTGAGAAACGAGGAAGAAATCATGAAATAGTATTTTTTCCTCTCTCTTTTTTTCTTTACCTCCCACATTTGACATCCGGGTCTGAGAACCATGCCTTCTACTTGTCTTTCATTTGACTGCTGGAAGGTAGCCTGTTTCACTGAAGAAACAGGAGGAAAAGATAGCTGTTTTTATGTCTGTTCCTGTATCCATTGTCTCAGCTCTGTTGTTGTGCCTCCTGTTGCTGGATGGATGTTCCAGGGCTGCTTGTGTTCTCCTAGGTCCATCCTCCATGGTCCTTGCAGTCAGCCTTTGAGGCAGTGCTTGCTTGTGTGTTGTTTTGCGTAGTGCTGCAACCTCTAACGGTGTTAGCAATCAAAGTTTAATTTCAGAAGCTTGATTTAAGGTATATAAATGACACATAAAGCCTCTTGGTCATTGATTGGCTTTCTTAAGTAATTGTGGATGATTATTATGATCTCCCAGGAGTTCTGCGTTAAGTCCTAGTTTTATTTGTATTGATTAGGTAACTAACTGGAATGAAACTAGTTCCACAGCTGGTCTCTTACAAAAGGCTCTTCCAGAACAATGTTATAACGTGGGTAAATCAGTGCGTGGAGGAAGGCAACACTGCCTCTGTGCAGTCACTGTTGTATAGTATTTTATAAAACCAGAAGGATTTTAATTGTTTAGGCAAATCCTTTTTATCTTTCACCATAGTGCTTGATTTCAGTTTAATTTCTGTGTAAATGCTGCCTCTAGTCATACTTACATGTATCAGTGGAACCTCAGCAATACTTCCAAAAGCACCTGAGACACGTGGACCACAGATGCATGTTCACTTTGCAAATGATTGGAGCAGTTTAAAACCATAGCATTATCTTGCTGCCATGCTGAAAGTGACTGTCCCTACAGCAGAGCTGATGGTCCAAAAAGGGTGAGTCCTCTCAGCTGCTTCAGGTAGGGTTCAGAAGCTTAAATTGAACCCCCCTTCCTCAGTGAATTGGATGAAGTCGTTAAACTCCTGACCAAAGTGTACTCATACAGCGACTTCTTAACCCACTTCAGCTGCTGGCATGTAAATGCCTTGGACATGGTCAACCTTCTGATTCGCGAATTGTCCTTAAGTGAGGTCAACATCTCTGGGGGAAAAATCTCTGATAATGCGTGTATATGACAAGTGTAGTGTAACATTATTGGCTGGTCAGAGTGCTAATGGATGATAGTGCATTACAGAATATGGCAGAATCCAAGCCTATATACCCTGCCAACTGGTAGATCCTAAGGGAAACACTATTATAAATAGACTGAACCTTTCAGTAAGGGTTATTTGTGCTGCAGAACACAGACTTCATACTTTTTTTTTCCTGCTTTAGGTGTTGAACTACAGTATAAATAATTGAAAACCATGTTATTAAATGTCAGTAGAACAAAAACTGTGTATGTGGCTTAATTGTCAGAAATAAGTAGTTGTGTTTTTTTGCCTTTCTTGGAAAAACTCATGAAAAACGTTGTCTTGCTCTTACATGTTTGCACTAGCTTCGTGATTTAAAGTCACAGAAATAGCTTTGTAGCCTTTTGTTTTGCGGTGTTAAATGTTATCTTCATTCCACTTTAGATATGAAATGTAAGCTCTCCTTGTTTTCAGCAACAGCACCAAATATACATGTGAAAAAAAATAGTACAGCTTTGTTATATACAAATATATTTTATTCCAGTCCCTGATATGGCCACTATTGGCTCTTGGTCATTTTGTGCCAGAAGACCTGAGTCTTTTCACATTGAGCTGTTGACAAAACTCCAGCAAGTTTGTCAGAAGCTGTAGTCCTAGTTCATAAATGTATTGATCTACAAGTCAAGCTGAAATCAGGGGGAGATGCAGGTTTTTTTCTGCTGGGAAAAATGGTCTCAGTGTGTCTCAGAAGATGTTGCTGGGAGCACTGACAGCGTCCCAGCATCGCTGTTCTTTGAATCAAAGTGATTCTCAGTTTAAACTGCATTCTATTGCTTCATCTTTTCAAGGTGATTTTACTTATTTGCATCTGTGAATTAGGCAGGATTCAGATAAACAACATATGTAGGTAAAAATAAAAGAGAAAAAAGAGTAATTCCCAATATATGGGGCTTGCCAAATGTATTATACCATAAAATGATCTTATTTTAAATGGGAGGAAGAACAGGATCCAAAATTCCTTTATTCGTGTGGCTATTCACATTTTGGATTAGTGGTGCTGCAGGCATTCTGAGGAACTACATTAATTTTTTTGCTATTTCTGCTGTCTGCTTTATTTGTGCTCATTTATAAAAATACCTATGCACTAGCCTGTTTTTTCCCATTGTCAATATGCCATTCTCCTCACTAAGCCCAGTGTGCTTGTAAGGTAATAAGGGGTTAGAAATACTATAGGAGAACGTTCAAGCTTGGCGCTGTTTATGTTGAACTTTTTTTAAAATCACTCATTCATTTCAGCTGGGAAAGGACATTTTTGCAGTATCCTGCATTAAAAACCTCTCTCCTTAGGAAAACAGCCATAGCTGGTGGGGCTGGAGGTGCAGGGAGGCAGAATGTTTGGTTGCCTCTAACAGTGCCAGGCTGGTTGCTGTGACCAGTATGTATTTCTTGTACGGTCAGGAAGCTGCTGTTGTGGCTTTGTCATGCCAGTTAAATGATGAAGTATGGCAGAAAGTTCAAACACAAATGGGACAAACCCCTTCATCTGTGTGATGTTTTACATGAAGGTGGTGGTCTGTTGCAAAACTGAAGCCTGTACTGGTTCATTGCAGTTGAGGATTCAAGCTTTGCTATTGCTGTGAATCCTCTGAGCCAGTAATTGCAGCAGCAGGAGCATCAGAGCTTTCAGATATGCAAGACTAAACACTCAGTGTGGTCAGACCTTAAAGTGTGGCAATTTCTCATTAGACCCATACGCTGACATTTTACAAGCCAAAAGAAATAAAACCTGCAGAGAAAAAAAAACAGTACAGTTTCACTTTTACCCCCTCTAGGATTCAAGCTGGAATAATTAAGCGAAGAGATACCACAAGGCATGCAATACTGTTGTTGTACTAGCTAGCTGTTGTTAGCCATAGTGCTTAGTACCACTATGGTATGCTGCATGTTTCAGGTGCTTTGACACCAGGTACACTAGCGGTTATCAACTAGACTATTCTGAAGTAGCATCTCTCATCTTATCCCTCCTGTAGTGTGCATAGTTCTGGACTAAGCAATACTGCTGTATGCAGTGAGGGACATCCTCCAGGTATTCTGCTGGGCTTCCAATCATGTAGATTATAGAGTGATCGGTTTTGTTGCTAGTGCAAATACCTGTAAGTACCTGGTATATAAAAATGTGACTTCATTTTAAGGGGAAATTATTTTCTGTAAGTAACAGGCCCCAGAGATTTGTTCCAGCTTTGGACAGTCATCTGCTTGTGTTCAGAGCCTGTTCAAAGCCACTTTACTTGGCCAAGTTGTGTGATGCTTATAGTGGTCTGTGTCAGGATTAGTTTCAGGCAAAGTGCATTGCTCTTGTTGACCTGGACAAGAACTTTAAACTGAAAGTTGTATATCAAGGTCAGGTTGGAGACAGCACTTCTGACCTCTTATAATGTTCTGATCTAATGAAAGGCAGGAGCACATTAATCTGCTTTGCTGGGAGTGGAGCACATGCCTAAGTCATTTGCAGGACTGTGTACATTCGTGATTTTGCTCTCTTTTATACACATAATTGTTAACTGTCACTGTGACTCAAATATATAATCTCTAGAGATTTAAAGGTACTTTTAGCTCAAGTGATATTTGAGTGAGCAATAGTGTTCACTGCTCACTGGTACTTAGTCATCTTTGTTTCAAAACCTTGGTTATTGTTTGTTTGTTGGCTCTCCAAGTCACAAACAAATCTAGTGGCAGGATGCCAAGGCTGAAAAAAACACATGGTTGTAAACACATTTCTTCTGAAAGACTGGAGCCTCTCAGCAGCTCATATTTATCAAATTTTAAGAATATGGTATGTTGTTATCCAATCTTGTTTCAGAAATATTAAACCCTAAATCCTGACTGATAAATTGTTTTGGAACTTGTATCATCTGCCTTTCTCACATATATCATCTTTCCTCTAAAGGAGCATTTGATATTGTAAAATATTTTTATGACTTAGACAGCATCAGCCAAAACAATAACAAACTGGAGTAGCTTGTTCCTTACTCTGAACATCAAATGACCAACTTCTGCTCTGGAATTTCCCCTTTACACAGTGTACGTGACATAAAGATGCTCCTTGGTTTTCCCTTATTTTTTCATATCAATTCCTTTCTATGGATCTGATCTTAAGACCAGCAAACCAGCAAGGAGATCTTAACTGCCTGCAAACTGGCACTCTCTATTGATATTACTTTTAGTCAAAAGCAAATAGAAAACAGTGCAAGGGAAGAAAGCTGTTTAACAAATAAAACCTTCAGAGCTCTGTATATAATTCATTTCACTTTTCTCAGGTGCAAAATCCATGAAACTGATCAGGATCCTTTATGTAAACCACAACAATTAAATTTTATTTTTGTTATTGGTTTGAACGAAGGAGGGATGGATTTCACTAAAGACTTCAGTTCATCTAGAAGTTAAATTCCATTCTCACTATAGCTATGTGAATCAAAGCCTACATCACGAAGGCATCGGGAACAAGGTTTTCTTTCTGTCTGGTTTTATTTATGTATTCTAAATAGTGAGTAAAGCAGCCAAGATTTTTAGGAATTTAGTAGAAGGTTCTAGCAGATACTGGATTGGCAAGGAGATAGTGAATGACCAAAGGTACATTGTAGCTTAATATGTAAAATGAGTCAGCAGTTTTGTCATACTGTTCACATTTCCAGGTGTGTGGAGTTTTGTGTGAGGGTATACTCATATGCATAAATATAAATACTTATTTTAGATTATTTATTCCTATTCCATCTCTTTTTAATGAGCAGCATATTACCTCTATGGTGGAGTCATATTAGACAACAAATATTTGAATGTGCATTCTGTGTCCTACCATATTGTTTCAACAGAGTAGATGTTCTTGCTTAGAATATAAAGCATCTGATATGCATTAATGCTCTGAGTTAACATGAGGAAAAACATAATTCCCATGGCCACCCTAATTTTAGTGATTGGTGTTTATTTAATGTATCCAGTTGATATCTCAAGAGGCCTGTGTCTGTGCTTGTTCACAGAGCAGGAGCAATTCACATAGGTGCAACAGGGGTTTTCAAGCCCTGCATATCTGATGCTCGGAGGAGCTACACTGAGATGAGAAGGGGAGCTCAAAGGATCACGTGAATGATGGCTATGGGGAGAGAAGCAAATTGCAGGCATCCTGAGTTTTGGGATAGTTGATGTTTTTCTTGGGAGAATAAAGCTGCCAAAACCTTCTTCTTGACTCCAAGCCTGGAGGGTTTCTCCCCACACACCTCCCGCTGCCTTTTAAGTTTTAATTGCTACACAGAATGTGCACGTTTCTGAGCAGTTACTCTGCTGGGTAAGATTTATAGTTTTCACTGGTGAGCACAGAGCAGTGCTGCAGTATCCCAGAGGCCACTGTGTGGCAACTGTAGACTTTTTAAAAATGTCTCCTGTCTGTGGGAGCAGGTCAGCTGCTGCTGCTTCTGCACAGCTGAATTCCCACAGCAGTCAAATGTCTGCAGTCATGGAGGGGGCGAGAGAAAATGTCTCCTTTGGTTTTGAATTTCCTTGGAAGAGGAGAAAGGTTCTTTTGTTTCCTGGGGTGGTTTGGTTTGTTTGGGTTTTTTTGTTGTTGACTGCCACAAATTTGCTGTTGCTTTATTTAATATGTTTGAGCAACAACCCTGTTTGTACTTTGCAGTTGCACCAGAGATAGCAGTGAGCAGAATTCAATGCATTGTATTAAGGATGGCAAATGAATATTTATGATAGACCTAGGGAGCCAGTAATAAAAATGAAATCGGCATGATGCCACTAGATTCAAATCTTTGATCTCTGTTTTAAGAGAAAATACAATAAAGCAGGGGATAATGGACTCATTATAATGGAATGGTTAGTTATGGTTAGTTACGGCAGTGTGAATAGGTGGCATTACATAAGCTGCTTTAGTCACAGATTTATGATTCAGAAATGTGTTTCAGGAACTGAGTTTCTACAGAAAACCTCAGTTTATTATATTGTTTTGGTTTAGTCAGTCCAAACACAAAGTACTACAGATATATCTCTTTCAGCTATCAGGATGGGCTATACTTTTGCCCTACTAGGGGAAGCAAAACCAGTAATAACCAGCAGTAAGACCTCTCCGCTCAACCTGTATTTCTGCTCCTCATCTATCACCCTGCAAGCAGGTTGGGATGGCTGAGCATTGCAGGAAGATGGAAACCAGGCTGTCTTGCCAGATACCAGATGTAAGGGGACACTTGGGGTCATCAGCAGAGAGGGGAAGGCTCTCAGTTTAGCATCACCCAGGATGATGCAAGGGTTGTGCTAGAGATGTATGCCCCAGCTGGAGCCACCTACCTCCATCAGAAGGGAGAAACTACTGCAGTGTGCTGAAACAGCTTTGGGGAGAAGCATAATGAAGGAGATGGTATTTGACAGGGATGGGAAGCAGGAATGAGTGAGCTATTTTTCTTTTTAATGGTTGCAATTACTTGCTTAACACCCGTGCCACACTACGCAAGACGCAGAGCAGGGTTGATTCCAGGCCATAGATGAAAGCTGATCTTGAAGTCTCTGTCTAGCCAGACATGAGAAGGAAATGGAAACTCACTGTTTTCTGGTTTTTCATACTGATGTAATTTCTAAGGGACTTCATCACTAATGACATCTGGCAAAGGATTAGTCCATAATGTGGTCCATCTTCCTCTTTTCCCCATTTTCAAGAAAAAGAAAGTATACGCTATATTGAATTTTGGAAAACAGCTATTAAGCAACCACAGTAGCTGCTTCTGATAGGATTTTTTTTTTTTTGTCTGATGAGGATTTTACCCAGCATGTTTAGCCTTGGAGGAGTGCCTGGATGGTATTGCCAGCTGGAATTGTCAGAGCTGCTTTGTCTTCTGTCCCAGGAAAACAGAAGCCTGGCGGGCAGTCACTCTCGCTCTTATTTCATATGCCTGCTTAGTCAGAGTTGCCAACCTCAAGCACTGAAAACCCTGAGTCAGGCCACAAACAAATCACGAGATTTGGCTTGAAAATCATGAGATTTTTTAATCACAAGTAGTTTATTTGGGATGTCTTTGAGTATTTAGAGCATCTGTTCTTCCAATTTTATTGTACAAATCCCAGAGGTTGAAATATGTTTTACTGAATTATGCATGTGTTTGTTTACTTAAATGAAAGTCATGTTCATATATGGTTACCTGACCACTGGAGTTCACAGGGAAAAGACCAGAATATCTAAATGATGTGCACTGACCAGGCTGCTTAATGAGGGTCCTGGTCTGGAGTTGGTGATTGCCCTGAGGATTATGGGCTTAATTGTCTTTGTGTCACTTTGACCCCTAGGCATTTTGCTGAGAGCTTTTTTGTTGGGCAGAGCCTGAAAGTTATTTCAGTTTATGGCAATAAACACTTTGTGCAGGTTGCGCCTTGTTTACCTTACAACAGCTTTTCATAGGCAGCAGTGGCACCTTGCCAGTGAAAAGCCTGATTAATCCATTTTCTTCCCACTGCAGTTTCACCATCGCTTGAGTCTTGCTCAGAGCACACATGTGCAAATGCTTTCTGCTGTACACAGTCACGAGCATAATGTGCTGACACGGCGTGGATGTCAGTGAGAGGCAGTGCTGGCGCTACGCTGGCTGAGCTGTGAGACAAGGAAACGTGTTCTGAAGGTTTAGACTAGAGTTGGTAACTCCAGATGCAGAGCCGTCATTTGGGGTTGGGAGAGTACCTTATCATACTAAAAATTCCTCTTGGCAGAGTTGTCCAAAGCACTTTGTCCCCAAGTACTGAGCAGGTACACTAGCAATGTAACCTTATATTCTTTTTCCTG
Source organism: Ara ararauna (assembly GCA_028858755.1). Classification (NCBI taxonomy): domain Eukaryota; kingdom Metazoa; phylum Chordata; class Aves; order Psittaciformes; family Psittacidae; genus Ara; species Ara ararauna. Next base: position 107,482,001 of record CM054376.1, on the reverse strand, counting down.
AAAGCTTTTTATTCACATACACATTTTTTTTCTCTTTTTTTTTTTTTTTTTTACTACCTTCCTTCTCTTTCCTGCAGAAAACTTGATTTTTTTTTTTTTGACTCCTTAGTTGTACATGGTAACATTTGTGTCCCATTAGCCCCACATCCAGTAGGGCTGGATGCCAGCCTGTCTGTCGCAACTGCAGAAGAAATTTCAATCACCTTGACTCTCAGGTCTTTCAGCATGAAGACTTCTTACTGACTCCAGGGGAACAACAAATTTTGCTTAAACCAGGTGTTTTCTCAGCTAAGACCAGCTAGAGGTTCTCAGATCTAGGGTTCCCCCAGCCTCTCTATTGGGTGCAGTTTAGTTCTTTAGGAAATCAAAGTCTTCTAAAGATACAAATATTTTACTGTGGCTCTCTAAAAATGAAAATCTCTGCATTTAAACAGAAACTGGAAGTCCTGCACACTGTTGGGAAGTTCTTCCTCTCTTACGAATCAGGGCAGATTTTTCAAAGGGGCTAGAAATGTTGCTGGAGCATCAGCTATGCAGCTAGAGTTCCTTTGATTTTGCAAAGAGACTCATATTAACTAGGTTGCTTTTGTACGGCAGAGGAAATAAGAGTGGTAATTCACAGCTAGCAATAAAGTGGATGATGGTCAGTAAATATACCCTGGATGGCACAGAGGATTGTTCTGGTTATATGTCACAGTCTTTATTAAATTTGTCCTGGTTGTTGCTAGCATTTTGTTCATGTAGTCATTTTAATTCTGACAATAAAACTGACCATAAGGACCTAGAAGGGGGCTTTTGAAAAATAGAAGTTGAACAGTTTAAGCTGTCCTTTCCTTATTTTTCTTCACGTTTAAGTATTCTTATAGTGAATAGCATCATGCATGAGAAAAACCTCAGATTTTGAGTTTGGATTTTTGTTCTGGTGCTGCGTGTGGAAACATCTGCATGAAGAAAAAAAAAAAAAAAAAAAGAAAGAAAAAAGCCAAACCCAAAACTCAGCCACAGCAACAAGTTTAAGAGATTACTTTGGGCTGTGGTATGCTTAGTCAGAATCGACTAATTCGTACTGCAGAATTCTGGGCAGCGTGCTACCTATTTCTGCCTGTGTGTGCAAATAACCTGCTATGCCACTCAGCCAAAGGAAAGGGAGTCAAATGAGAGCAGTTCTGGCTGCATGTGAGCATGCCGAGGACATGTATTGAGCTAGCATTAAGCAGTGGCAGATGAACTGGCTCCTTCTGGAGTCCTACCTGATGCTTTGTGAGGTTGGTTAGAAGGGTTTGCTCTCCAGAGTGTGGCTTTCAGACAGTCACTTGGCTTAAATGAAGCTATGTATAGAAACATATTATTTCCATGCCTATAATACTGAAAAAGGTTGTTTTAACTCAGCAACAAATTCTAGCATACCAGGTAATCTAAATACAGGTCTTTTACTTCCTTTCAAAACCAAAGCAAGTGGGAAGTCAACTAGTTGATATACGCTTTAATTCAACATGTATTTAACCTACATTTTAAACTCTAAACAATTTAAAACTGGAAAAAACAATACTCTAATTTTTTAGCCATCTCTATCTTTCTTATTTTTGCACATACTTTTTCTTTTTCTCCGTGTTTTGTTCTGATTTTTAGCTGAAGGAAGACTTTATTTAGGAGCAGGAAAGGAAGTGTTGCTGGGATGTTTTCTTGTGAACTAGCCAACAGTTTATGGCTTCTGTCTTAAGTTCAGTACTTTGATCACTCTCTGTCTGTTTTGCTGCTAAGCCCTATGCAATGTGATTTTACTATTGAGCCAGCTGGGGCTCTGCCCCACGTGAGAACCGTGAGGTAATAAAATCAGAGGAAATAAAAAGCGTTTTCTCAAGCCTTCTGCACAATTCTGAACTATTAATTTCCCACTGCAGCTATGCCAGCTGAAAAGTAGCTGGACTACGCCGAGCACGTACATCTCCATCTTCCAGCAGGGGCCTCCAAAGCCACGGGAGGTGGCAAACCAGCCGCTGGGCAGCTGCAGCAGCGCACAAAGGGGCTCTTTCAGCCATGTTCTTGCTAGAAGAGCACATGCGCAGCTAAAACAAGTTACAGTGCCCATCTGACTTGAGCAAGAGCCACTCTGGGGAAACCGTCTTATTTTTTTTCCTGACATTGGTCAATAGATATATTGCCCTAAAGCTTGGTTTTGACTTGATGAACAGCATGTTTGGGCCCAGGACTTAGTTCATTCTAGATTATTTTGCTGTGAGAAGGGTTGCTGAGGGACAAGGGAAGGGAATTGAGCTCCCTTCTGATGGGCTACTCAAATACAGCATCGCTTCTTACCCCGAGTCTGCTGTGCAGTGATGTACCATCACTGTAAATCACTGTCAGTGCAGCAGAGGGTACTTTCAAGTACCACGAGCTAACTCTGGTTTTGGGCTTCTCTCCAGAGGACCGAATGACTCACCTTCAGAGAAGGTCTCTCTGAAAGTGGAAGCAGGACTTTGTGTATGACAGTGCAGAATGTCGCGGTTGGCAGGGCACCCATCTTCTCCTTAAATCAAGCAAACGGTGTGCTCCAAGCTTTGTGAATGAGCAATTTGTTGGAAAAAAAAAAAAAAAAGGCATGAAGTCTTAACAAACGGTGATTTAGTAAGCTTGGCTTTGGATTGTCTACATAAATTCTTGTTCTGAAGCTGGCTTCTATTGGGAAAAAACATGCTTTTTAAACTTGCTGAAAAGCTGGCATACATGACGAGTCACTCCATGAATCATACAGGCTTTGGAGATTCTTCTTGCTGTGTTGGACAACTTGACTTACAATGCCCTTTCTCCTGAAGGAAGAATTCTGTGTCAAGGTGGCTCCAAAAATCTGCAACCCAAGAAGGTGATCCAAAAAAAGACAAGGGGGAAGGACTTGTATACAGTACCCTGCCTACAAAACCGCCTGTGGCATACAGGCACTGATGCTGACCCCAGTGTGAGTGGGGCAGATAGCAGCTTCCAAGCCAGTAAGCCGGATGTTGGTGTAACACTGGTACAACCTGGGATGTGTGTTAACCCTGCACTCCTCCCAGCGCTCACTCTGCTGTGATCTGTGGCTGTCAGGTTTAGCAATGCAGCCCTGCAGGGCACTGGTGGGAACCCCCTTGCCTGAGCTCGATCTAGCCCTTGTCTTTGACATGGGAAAGAGCATGTTTTATCCCCAGCAGCTAATATATATAACCATTATTAAATAGTGCCTGCCTTGTTTGTGGAAAATCCCCCTAGTTGTGAACGATACCTGGTGTAATAAGCATGCATTAAGCAGGAGAGTGCAGTTCCCCAGACCTCGCTGCATGTTCTCAGCTGCTGTTTAGGATGAAAGCCGGGCACGGTGGTGAGCAGGACATGGAAAAGCAGCGACCTGGCCTCTTCCCGCTCCGCAGCGTGGGTGCAGGAGAGTGGCCGTCAGCCGGGTCCCAGACCTCTGCACCGATGCTGCGGCAAGCGGGAGGTCGCCTGAGGTGTGTGTGTGTGTGTGTAGGTGGCTGCTGGAGCTGCGCTGCAGGCTGCGTTCCCCGGGCGGTGGCCGGCGGGAGGGGGCGAATACAAACCGCAGGGTTTAGCCTGTAATATTCTCCGTCCCCTCGCCTGTGGCTGGCGAATGATTGAGCGAACCGTTCCCCTTCCTTGCCACCGAGACCCCCGAAGCGTTGCCCAGCCGCCGGCGGCCGCTGAGGTGAGGAGCCGAGAGCCCTCCGTCCCCCTCTTTCCCTCTCCCCCCCCCCCCCCCGCCGCGCGCCGTTATGTAACGCCCGCAGTGTCTGGCAGCGCGCGCGCCGGCGGGGGCGCGTCACGTGTCCCGCGGTGCTCCGGGCCCTGAAACCCAATTAGGCTCCTGTGAGCGGCCGCGAGCCCGCATCGAGATAAGGCGCTGCCGAGAGGGCACCAGACAGCGACCGGGCTGATTAGCCGCGGCGCACGGGGCGAGCACGCTGCTCCCGTAATTCCGGCGCGGACGTTTTGCACCGCGCGTCCGCCGAAAGACGAGTCTAGAGCCGGGCGTTATGTAACGCGGCTGGAGCAGCCACACCACCGCCACCACAACGGCGGCAACAGAGGGACGCGAGCAACAGCCTCACCTCCCGTGCCCTCCAGTTGCCAAAACAGCGTTTTGTTGCTGCTTGGCGCAGGGCGTTGGGCGTCATTTGGTCTGCCGCTGTCTCTCAACGCGGTCTCGCAGGTCGCGAAGCTGACTTTTCTTCGGGTTTCGGGGTGATTGACAGGTTAATCGTCACGACGCTGCCAGTTTTGGCAGAGGATGCTGGTTTGCAGGCACTGAGGTTTGTGCAGGCAGGTGGCCTGTTAGGGCTTCCTGTAGCTTATTTTATACATGAGGCTTCCTAGTGACATTACACCGGGGTGTGTGGAGCTGCAAATAAACGTTCTTGCCATAAATCTCTTGCCTTTCATCCAGATCTCTGCAAAAAGAAGGTTCTGTGACTGCAGGGTAAAAAATCCAAACAAAGCCCAAGCTTGGAGCAACTGGGGCCACTTAAAATTTAAACATCAGGTTTTGGCAATAATAAAATAATTACAGAATGGTTTGGGTTGGAAAGGACCTTAAGGTCATCCAGTTCCAACCCCTCTGCTATGGGCAGGGACACCTTCCGCCCAGCCAGCTTGCTCAAAGCCCTGTCCAACCTGGCCTTGAACACTGCTAGGGATGGAGCATCCACAGCTTCTCTGGGCAACCTGTTGCAGTGCCTCAGCACCCCCATAGTGAAGAACTTTTTCCTTATATCCTGAACCTGCCCTGTTTAAGTTTGAACCCATTACTCGTTGTCTTATCACTAGAGTCGCTTATGAAGAGTCCCTCCCCAGCATCCCTATAGGCCCCCTTCAGATACTAGAAGGCTCCTATGAGGTTTCCATGCAGCCTTCTCTTCTCCAGGCTGAACAGTCCAAATTTTCTCAGTATGTCCTTGTATGGAGGCTACTCCAGCCCTCGTGGTCCTCCTCTGGACTTGCTCCAACATCTCCATGTTCTTATGTTAGGGACACCAGAACCAGAATAAGCAGCTGAGGAGCAAATTGACATAACAGAGCTGAAAGATAGAGAAGCGATTCCCCCATCTCCCACTTGCAACATTCCCCTCATCTTTTCTCCAAAGTACGTTTTGAAATTGCATCGTTCCTTCTCAGATGGAAGCTAACGTTCATTGTCTTGCCCTTGAAGAGAATAATATTGCTGCCCAGGAGCTGTGAAGAAACTGAACCCTCTGAAATTTTAAGCCATATTAAATCTTCTCTGCTTTCTGAGGGCCAGAATATACTGTTTACAGGCAGTCTGATTGCCTGGCAGTCAAAACATTTCCTTCTTATACATTTCCCTTGCCACCACTATAGTAAGAAAATAGCTGTTTATAAAGCTGTGCTTGCAACAAAATCCAGTGTTGTTTAATAAGATCAGGTATACTGGTTGTGCATTAGGGGAGTATTTAGCAAATAATATCACTTTATATGGTACGCATTCTATTATCCTGTATTTATTATATTTCTGAGAGGAAGTGGTTGTTGCAGTCACTTTTCTTCCATTAATAAGCATCACAAAATGGTACTTTTTTCCTGGTGTTTAGAAGTTTTTCTCTTCTATTTCTCTATTCTTTTGCCTTTCTATATATGCAGGTAACCTACCAATATTTAAATATACATTACGATGTATACTTACATAACCCTGTCTTGCAAAGCACTGGAAAATGATCCCTGGCTTTATCTTCTGACTGTTTTTTTTTAAAGTAACAGTGCTTGTGTGTAATCTAGCACTGTCAAAAGACAGAGGGAGGTATGCTGCAGCTACATAAGGATAATTTTAGATAAATCAGAACAAAGATAATGCAAATTATATCCCAACAAATATCATCTGTTACATTTCTGCTAGCCAGCCAGTCTTAAATCCAGGATGTATAAATGTGTTTGTTAACGGGTGGATGCTGAGTGGATATAATGAGTTGGTGATGCAGTTGGTGGCTGGTCATTATGATCAGAGAACATAACTTGCTGCAGCAACGTAGAAAATAAATGAATATAGCTCAGACAGGACTGTGCTGTGAGCAAAACGAGAACTTTTCCTATGTGAAGTTTTAGCAGTCTTTGAGTTTTCTGGCTTCCTGTCAGCCATTCTGAGCTGTATTTAGGATCCTTTTGCCATCCATCACTAATCCATCCAAGGAAGGAAGGGTAAGGAAGTGGTCCCAGACCCTGCCTCACATAAGCAGAGGTAGTGCCCAAATAGGTAAGCAGAATTGAAGGTGTTGACAACTGGATGTTAACAGCATGCTCACTCTCAAAACAAATGACCATTCTTCTTCCAAGCTGTAATGAGCGAATATTAGCATTCCAGTTATCATCTAACAGGCATTGCAGGAGATACAGGAGCTCTAAAGATGCAGAAAGCTCTAAATACAACTTCAACAGATCAGATTGCTTATGGATGAGAGCAAGTCAGGAGTCCTGCTTAGCTCTGCTGGTGGCTAGGTATGGTGTTAGGCTGGTCAGACGAAAACATTTTGTTCAGGTACCGCTTATGGAAAGAACGTAATGAAAATCTTCACAATTTGGTAGATTTTGCATAGCTTTATTCCTTAGGTATCAATGTGCCCTCAGAGCTGTGGGTTAGTAGATGCTGGAGAAGCACAGCACATAAATAATAACAATGAGATTTGTTTTATTTTGAAGTTGGTAGAAAACCAGTGTCTCTACAGTTTAGAATATAAATACAGTGGAAGAGGTTTTTGTATTTGCACTTCAAAACAGAAGTTCTTTAGCTTTACAATATACAATTAAAGATAAAACTTACCCATTTTCTCCCTCCCTGGTGCAGAGTTTTGGAATCTGGTTTGGTTTGCTCATGCTTTGCTGCAATGGCACAATTTTTACACAGTGTAAGAACTCAGAGATGTATGTAACGAAACTTTAAAACTGTTTTGAGTTTTAGAAATGTTCACCTGTTTAAAAAAAAAAAAAAAGCCAACCTACAGAGACTTTTAAAAATAGACCAAGTCCTCCTGGAATTCAATTACAGATGCCTGCCAGCTGCTTCCCCTGCCTGGGACCCGCATTTGAGCTTCTCTGTTCCTCTGGATGTTCCTTGCAGGGGAAGAGCCCATGCGACGTGAGTGACAGATTGGAGGGAGAGGTGCTTGGGTATGGACTCCCCTGCCATCCTTCCATCCCACCTGCTGATTGGGCTGTCCTTTCATAGTCACGATTTGAGCTGTGTGATTGTTGTACAATGTAGATACCGGCTGTGCAGCTACTGCTGGGACTAGCACTTTATTCTCATGCTATGTGCAATGACTATTTGAAAAGCTTTTTATTTAGGCCCTGTAGCACTGCATCTTACAAAAAGCATTATAAGAATCCCATCTTCTTGGATCTGTATTCTGGCTGAGTTCACAGGCACACATTACATCCCCCATTTGCTAAAACACTGAAGTGCAGACCCTGAGCAAAACTGCAGGCTTCATTTCCCCTGAAAATGTATGCAGATTGTAATATATTTGCCCATAAATGCATATGCTGGATTCTCCCATAATACGGACCTTGCCCTTAAGGAATTGTTCCAAAACTTGGAGTGCAGGGTCAGAAAAAAAAAATAATTAAAAAATCTGGGTTTACTTATTAAATTACATGTACTGCGTTTTTGTGTATCATCCTTTTTTGGTCTGGTCGCAGATGATTCAGCTGTCCTGTTCCAGGAGAACATTTTCCAGCAATGTCATTTGGATGTAATCCTCTTTCTGGTATTGTCCTGTTTTACCCCCGTTGGCTTTCTGAGCATGTGTGCCCATCTGCGTGTGGCAGTGGCAGGAGCTTTCCATCCAGTCTAGCTGTCTGCAGGATCTCACTAGTTCTGTGCTGCCTTGCTCTCTTGGGTATCGTTTTACTCTTTGATTGGGAAGAATATGGTTTGTGGGTTTGTGGCAGAAATTCATTTACTAATTCATAGGGGAGGAAGGTGGGGGAGGGGAGAAGAGGGAAGGGAAATAATTCTTTGGTACAGAACAACAATCCTCCAAGGACATAGTTACTGCATATCTTGTTAAAGTGCAGTGTGTTTGTTTTCAAATCATTTAGAAAATGCAGTGATTCTGTGGCTTAGGCTATTGCCTATTTAACACACAGCTATGATGCTGGGGCAGATACAGCTGTTCTGAGCTGAGCAGTTCCCTGCTTGATGTCTGGTCCCACTGATTTCAGGAGAAAATACTTATTCACAGGTCTTCACATGACATGGCTGCCTCACAGCTGCAGATGTGAAGTTGCATGATATGTTTGATTTGAGATTTCTCAGTGATTTTTAATTTTGGTGCAGGGATCCCAGCAGAACTGCATTTAATTAAGAATCTGATCCATAGCTCTTAGATTAAACTATGGGATGTGGCTGCTTACAGTGTGCACTGCTGCCATGCATTAGGGATATCTAGATTACCTCCAGATAAACTCATTAAGTAATTTCACTAGAAGCATTGTGCAGCTTACCTTTTCTGGTTCTCTCGTTTTGTATTTTCTGAGGTTCCTCTCCATAGCGTTACATGAATGCACCCACAGGCTCTCATGAACTGAGTTCAGATTTGGTGTTAAAATCAAGCAGTTGTTTGCTGTTAGATATGTAGGGTTTTTTTGGTTGGTTTTTTTTTCTTCATAAGATTTTAGGTTAAAGGTCAATGCTTCCAAATTTTGTTTTTAAAGGAGCCTGATACATGTGTGATAAACACGATGAAGCTGATGTCTGAGAAGCAGAAGTGCACATAGCAAGTCACTGGAGCTGACAGATTTCAAAGGGCTGTAGCTGGTTGTATAAGCCACTAGCTTGGATGGTTTGATGTAATGCTGTTCCCAGACAGTGTGTGGATTGCATGTGCCAGTGCTGTGTGTTGCCAGACAGAAACCACAGCAATTCACCCTCAACATAATTACCACCTACAGCACGGCTAGCAGCTTTTAAATGAGGAGGAGTGGGATTCTTTCTCTAGGAAGACACTGAGGAGCTTATGTCTTGCTGTAAATCTACCTAATCTCTTCATTAGAAGGGCAAGGACAGCAACAAACCTCAGCCAACATTGCACATAATGAAATATTTTTAAAATAATCGCTTTGATGTTGAAGTGTAGCACAGGCAGAATCCAGAAAAATCAGGTGGTGCTTCTTGCAACTCATATAGTGTTAGTGATGGTTTTGGATGTGTGGTGTAGCTTCTTATACATGAGAGGATTTAATGTGCATTTTCAATACTTCATTTCCCTCTATGTGGATGCTAAGATTAATATTATTATAATTAAAGCTCCAGCCACTTGAATGCTTCTTCTGTATGGTTGCTTACTTAAAATACCCAGGAACATTGTTGGAGTGGAAAATACCAGGTTAAAACTTTATGTTTAATTCTTTGCTTCCTTTTCCTACCTATGTTACTAATTCTGTACATTTATACATGAAGAATCAAATTGATTTATGACTGTTGAGGTTGCTTGAATGTCGATTGGGGTGGGTTGTGTCCTTCATGGAGTGCAGACATGCAAAAATAGATATTTGGGATTTGATTGTTTTGCTGCGCTGATAGGAGCAACAGATCAGGGAAAGGTAAGGTGGCTTCCTTTGCACATGATCCAAATCCCATTAAAGCCAGTGAAGAGATTTCTAATGATATTAGAGTCATGATGGGATCACTGCAGGCATAGTATCCTTGCTGCACAGAGTTCACTGTGGAATAGCACCTGAGTTCCCCTCCTTTGTGTTAACTGAGCAGCATAAAAGGATTTGTCATAACATGCAGGAAGTTTTCCATTCCTGCTCACCAAGAAACTGGTCTTTACTGGTTTAGATGTTTCTCAGTCATTGCACCTGCTTCTCACTGGTGGAAAACTGATGTAGTTGTAGTCCAAATGTTGATGTGGAGAGCTTAGATCAAAACTAGGGATTATTTTCTGCCAATAACTGAGTTAGAGGGGGACCTAAGCAGCCACACTGCTCTCAAGCGATGTGGACCCTTGGTGCCTACTTAGCTTGCAGTGATCAGTTACTTTGGCATTTACGTGATCTCTGCTATTCCTTCTTTTAATTATGGACACAAAAAAAGGGGTCTCTTGCAGTGCAGATCTAGAATAGTTGTCATTTGGATGAAGAGAGTTTAGTTTTTGCTGTGCCCCTTTGCATTTGTACAGTATGTGCCACAAAGGCTGAAAGATGTTTCTGCGCTAGCAAAAACTTAGGGTGCCTTCAGCACAAAATTTACTACAGTGTATGGAAACTCACCCACTCCCAAAAAACATTGACAAAGCATGGAAGAAGTCTGCTTTCTTCTGTTAGATAGATCTGCAGAAAGTTGGACAGATACATATTACTTGATTATGAAACACTGTAAGTAGGCACATCTGTATTCAACTAAGTCTTATGAGCTGAATGCACCTGACAGGCACAGATATCTGCATCTGAGATCAGCTCCAACTTCTCCGCTTACTTCTTAGCTTGTAACTAGCGGCTCTTCCAGCACATTGTTGTTGATTAGCGGTTGTGCCTTATGAAAGGATTTGGCCATTACAGCTTTGCAGTATTTATATCTGTAATCTTCGTGTAGAAGCACCTTAATTAGTGATGTAAGAGTCAGCTATGGGCACTGCTTTTGATGCATGTGAGCTCCTACTTGTGGAATAGTTTATATTGTCATAAATCTCCTTGAGATGGATCTTCTCATCCCCTGAAACGTAACACTGCCCTCACCTGCACCTGAACTTTTAATGCTAAAACCAGGAGAAAGCATCTCAAGTAATTTCCTGTGAACTTTTTCTTTAGGTAAAGAAGGAGACAGATGCATTCGCTGTCTGAAAAATGGTTGACTGTTGGATCAGTAGATCTGAAAGTTTGGTGGACAGGGGTGAATATCTTTTGCCGCTATTAGACACAGCAGTATGAAGCAGATTTTCTTTTTGTATTGAGAGTGCCTGTCTGCCAGATGGAGTGTTATTTAGGTCAAGAGATGCGTTTGCAGTTATGAAGCCATGCTTGTCCAGCTAAGAAATCTGTGGCCTTTCTCAACTATTGAAGGCATTCAGTAAGCATACAGCTTATTGCCCATGTTTAGCATCTTCACACAAAGACCCAATCTTTGCAGAAAGTGGGAATACAGTCTTAATATTTCATGTGAAATAGCTGTCCTTAATAGCATGTCATGCATGCTGCATGACGCTATAAACCTTGTGGTAGATATTTACATAGTAACTTGCGCTGTTAAAGGGAAACTTTAAAAGGGAAAGCTTTTTGTAATCAATAACTGACTTATTTTAACTCTGCCTGCATCTCCTGTCTGTGTTGTGTTGACTCAAGTCTGGAGTCCTAATTTAGGTAAAACTTTAAGCAGGAGAACAGTATTCAGAGACAAGCTGCCTAGCTACAGGTCCCATTATTATCTGTGAGACAAGGACCATAGCGGTTTTCAGGAGCAGGCTGTAAATTAAGGCCTGCAAGATCTCGCTGTTTCTTCTCAATGCTGCTTTTGTCTTTTGCTTTATGATACAAGATTTATATTCTCATGTCAAGAAACAGATCATAATGGTTATTTCAGAATTCATTGTTATTTTGCAGTGGTTTTATGAGGCCAATAGCCTAATGCTGCAAAGTTGTTTGTAATGTTAAGCTTCTACACCTAAAGCAGTGAGGTATCCATGGTAACTGTCTTGCCTGTACACAGTACCCCAGGCTGCCTTTTCACACAGGTCAGAGCATGCACATTCCCAGATACTGACTCAATTTAGTCTGCCTTACACATCAGGTATTTTTAAAAAGACACTGGCTCTGACTTTTTTTTTTTTAAATAAATTTCCTATTTAATTGGTCATTTGGGCCTCTGCATTCTGCTAGTGAAAGCAATATAAAAAGCCCTTGCACTGTAAACATATCTGTTGCCCAGACCTATTCAAATTAAACCTAACTCTTGTGCTGAAAATATTAAGGGCTTTGCAGCAAAGAAATTGCAAATTAATGTTTCTACCTTACCACGAGAGAATCATCCTAATGTGAAGTTTACAATAGCATGATTTCATTTAGGTCCTCAGTCAGGTACTCAGCATACTCAGCTCTCTTTGACTTCCCTTGTGTTTGAAGTTGCACCACCATTAGACTCCGAAGAATATCCTCCTTCCTCGTCTTCCTGTTGATTTGCACAGTACATATTCATTGAAGATTCATTTCTGTTCTGATCTATAATGATTTTTTGCTGTTGTCTGAGGTACTTCTCTGCATATACCAAAGCCTGAGGAAGATTCTTTGCAAAATGGAATGATGTGCTTGGAACTTTTTTCACCTGCCATCCTTCATCTTAAGCAGGTCCTGTCCATTTTTTGACATAATTTTGCTGCACCTTGGTGTGTTCTGTGAGTTCCAATGCTTTTGCTACAGTGGATCATCAGGTGTGTTTCTTCTGAGTGTTCAGGTTAGTGATTTGAGTGTGGAGGAGGAGAACAGGCTCAACTTTTAACCAGATGCTTCTTTCCCAAATGCTCACTTGCCCTTTTCCAGTCTCTTCCAGAGCTGTTTTACCAAACAACGAGCCTTGATTACTGACCGGGAGAAGCTACAAATCAAGTATTGTATGTATTATAGTGTGTCATTGGTACAGCCAGGGGACAGGGAGGAAAAAGGCAAATTCAGAGGGGACAAGAAGGAAGAAAAAAGATGGAAGACAGCAAAGCAGGAGAGACAAAATCCAGATGCTGTCCTGGTCTTCTGCATCATCCCTTCTGCACTATATAAATCTGTCAAGCTTTTGGCCAAGTCTTGGCAGCTCTGGGCGCCACAGCTAGAATACCAATACTTGTTTCTACTTATAGTGAATTTTAGGGTGGAGAAGAATATGAACTGTATAGGCATCTATGTGACGCTGAATCCTTAGCAGTCAAAAAGCCATTTCATCTAAAGGTGGGCTCACAGGGAGAAAGAAAGACACTTAATATGTATAGGAAGCCATTTTACGTAACAAAGTCATTGCAAAGTTGTAATTAATCAAAGGAACTAAATAATGCTGACATTCTGGGCAGTGTTATTTAGGGATAAATGAGGGATCTGGTGTTCATAGGCTGTCATCAGAACTAAGAAATCTGATGCTGTGGCTGTCTCTGCCATGCAAAGTCATTCTTTAGTGTGTTAGAGGATGAGGCATTTTGGACTTTGTTAGTACAAGAACAGAAAATTCATCTGTGGGAGGCAGAAAGACAAGTTTGGAGAGTTGGCTGAGTGAGTATGGGCATCCAGATCAACACCAGCGGAATGCCTCACTGAAGAAGGGAGCCTAGAGCTTCTCTCTAAGAAGTTGCCTTTTATTCAAAATCTAAAATGTTTTTACCTGCCATCATTTTTGTATAAGCCAGTGGTATTTTGCTAAGCAAAGATGAAGACAGATAAATGAAATGCAGACTGTTTTCATGTTAAGATTTTGGTAGCATGTACTTTCTTGTCATGGCAATTCTGCCTTTTTTTGCTTGTTGAATGTAGAGTTCCAGCTGATGTTTTGGATTACTATAGTGCTCTGCTCTGGGTGTCTCCACATCAGAGATTTCATAAAAACAGTTTTTCTCCTGAATGTACATTTCACTGCTCTAGTTTTTTGATCCAATACAAATAGACTTGGTACACTTCATGTCTCTCTTAAACACATGCAGATTGCCAAAGAGGATCAGACCAGAGGATTAAGGGTGCTGTCTCTGTGTGGCCATCATCAGATGCTTCAAGGTCCAAGAGTCCCCACTGTAGGCAGAGTTGAAGTTTTCTATTCTTCCTGAAGTCTTGGGATAATCTTTAACAGTAAGATTGTAAATCTGTGGCCTCTAAAGCATGAGATTTTGTCTTTCTTCCTATAGTAATTTTTTTAACATTTGCTATTGTAACTAGTTTTGCTTGTTTTCTGTAGAAATGCTCAAATCCTCTCTGAGTCTTGCTGAATCTTGGTCGCAGTGATATCCCATGGTAATGAGTTCTGCCATCTAATTATGTGTGGTTTAACAAGTATTTCCTTATCACTTTTTCACTGATCATCTTTACATTCCTTTGAAGGCCCCTTGGGTGGGAGAGGAAAGAGAAATTCCTGACTTCCCCATCTTGTCAGCATCCATACTTTTCTGTACTGCTGTCACATCTTTTCATCTCTTTTCCAAGGCGAGCAATCTCAGTCTTTAATACCACGTTTTCCACACCTTTGTGTGCTCCCAGCACTTCTCTGGGACTTCTAGGAGGTGGCAGCCTCTAGTAAACATAGAACTTCAGATGAAACTGTGCCATTGACCTAACTTAGGGCGCTAGCTTCATCTATACTTTTTCCCACCCTACTCAACCTTTTAAGATGATTTTCACAGAGGTGGGCTAACTAAATGCAGCAGCAGTGCTGCATTCAGAACAGAGGATTTTCCTAATAATCAGAGTAGCCTGAGCTGTGAATTATGTGGCCCCTAGGACTGTTGATGGGTTTTGTTTTGTATTCATTCAAAGCAGTGACTGGCTGGCATGCATATGCAGTCTAATTTTTAGTTATTGAACCTGTAAAGTTCATCTGGGTTTTCATAATACCATTGAGCCCTAATGTTGGGATGTTGCACGGCATTTATCAGAGAGGTGTCGTTAGTGGGGATGTCAGTACTCTTGAAACGCAGTAGAAAAAATTGCAAGTCAGTTTGAGGACCTCCAGAGCATGTTTTTTTGCAGGCTAACAGTCAATCTATGCTGTACTTAACAGCTCTAAAGAAGCATATGACATTGTATTTCCATAGCTACATGCTGTGCATGTAGGAACATTCCAGTGATAATGTATTTCTCCTTGGAAGCAATAGAAATTTAGGCATTGTAATGGCAACGGCTTCATAATAAATGTATACTAAAATATATTAAGATGAAAAAGCCACTGCACATGTGTAACAATCTTATCTGTGACATAAATAACTCAGCAATTTTAGCAAATATTAAATATAAGGGGGCAATTTAATATTCTGAGTGAACAGCTTGCATATTGTTTTTTACATAAACATGAATCTGTCTTTTAGCAGTGGGAATTTGAAAAGCTGAGACAGCCTCATGAAAATGTGTCTTCTTCTCCCCCTTGTCTCTACTTTCAAATAGCTATTTAATTTCAAGTGAATTTTGGTCATTTTTTTCAGCCAATTCTAGAGTGGCTTCAGTTTGTTCTTTTTGAATTTTTTTTTTCCTGATCAGCCTAGAAGAGAACTTTTTCCTGATTTTGTGAAACTTAGCGTTTGGAAATTGCTGTTGCTCCTAAAATAAGACGACAGCTAAGGAGCTATTGAGCTCTGGCATGACAGCTAATATACCTCTGAAAGTCATAAAAACCAAAATGTTACTCTCTTAACAACGTTTCAGTTTCATTCGGCAACTTTGGCTAATAGAAATGGTTTATGAAACTTCTGCTGCAGACTTACACAGACTCAGAATAATTTCTGTGGCACTCTTCAGAGGATGTTATTAGGTTTATTTGTTTGAACTGATGAAGTCTTAGACTCCAAGAGTAGAAAGCTAATATTGGCCTCTAATTTAAAAGGAGAGGTTGAGAACTGCTCTGAAAGCAGGGAGACTTTTTCCTAGTAAAAGATACCTTGAAAATCAGAAGATGCCTTGAAAAATCAGAATGTCTGTTATTTGGAAGAGATGCTCTATTATTAAAACTTCAGATATGCCAAGAAAGACCAGCTCCCAACACCAAGTCACTGCAGTTTTGTGAATCAGTAGGTAAAAGCCAGGATATACCCTGAATGACCCTAGATAGGTGATTAGCCTGCTCAGTTATTAATGACATTAGTTGGCCTAACCTACAGTCTGAACCAAGACCTGATTCCTTATTCCTGGGGAATAAATCTGCCAGGAAACTTTTTTCCAGCCTCCAGAGGAATTTAGCGCTTAGTTTTCCTACAGCCAAGCTCAGCGTGCCAGAGTGGAAGTGGAGCTGAGATCTTAAGTGACTTTGAGTTGTAAGATTACCCATTTCTCATGCTTAACCAAGGGGTCCTTTCCTTTTAGCGTGGCCTTACCTCATAATCCTGGATCGCCATTCTTAGTTACCTGGGCTCCATTTCTGGCAGTGGATGTGCTTATTTGCCATTTGAGGAAGAGGAGATGCGGTGGTTTGCGTTGATAGCCATGTGTCGCAGCTATGTCCTTGCTGACAGTCAGCAGCAAGGATCTGAGCTCCCCTTAGCATGCAGGATCAACAAATCTGCTCGAGGAGGTTGCTAAGTGTTTACTTGGTATTTACCACCTCTGGCAATCAAAGTCATGAGTCAGGCTTCTAAAAATGATGAAACTGCTTTGGCTTGGTTTCTTAATGATCAAAAACCCAACAACATATTTTAGGGTTTTTTTCTTGGGTTTTTTTCTGGCCTTCTGGCTCTGGCCCCACAGATTTCACATTTCCAAGACCAGGAGCACTAGAAATTATGTTAAGGGGGTGTGTGGGTTTTGGTTTTGATTTTTATTTTTGATGTGAATTGGAATTTTCATACAAGCACATAACTCTAGGTGTGAACTTAAAGTGCCAGCTATCCTGAAAAGGATAATACAATTCGAAAGTTGGTATTAATGGAAAATTCCCAATTAAGTTTGATTGAAAATTATTCAAACTACTGCTTCTTTTAAAAGAGCAGGGAATTATAACTATTTTCAAGTTATCCCTGTTAAAATGAATATGTGATGAAGTGTTGGATTTGTAGTGTTGTCTAACTTGGCTCTACTTTTCTGTTAGTTTGAAATTCCTCCTAATTTCATAGATATAGTGCAATCAGTGCAGCAGCTGGCTTTGCTCCAGGTGGGAATTAATCTCGTCTGCTAAGAAATAAGATGCTTTGTTTTCTTAGTCATACTGTGCAGCATAGAGCAAGGGGAGAGCCTGGCTGTCACTGCAGTTAGCATTTAGGACATTCCATGCTGTACCTTGATCCCATCCAGACTATTCTTTTGAGCTGATGTGTGCTCATTTTCCAGCAAGGCAGATGCAAAGACTGTTACCATATAGCAGTGGATAACACTGATAGTTTAGGCTGCTGCCCTGATCTGCCACAGGGTTGGCTTTCCTTAGCCATTTCTGTTTTGCTGCATAGAAAGGAGCTGCTTAAATATGTTTTGACAAGCTGTTTTCCTTTGCAGTAGCCACAGTTCGTGTTAGACTGTAAGAATACAAACTTGTATGTTGGCCTTTCAAGAATTTAAAGTAAATTCAGGTCTTTCATTTGCAGCTATTTAAGGGCTGATTTTGTACTGTCTTTAGACATCTAAAAATGCAAGTATACTTGGAGGTGGACACACACACTTGGTTTTCTCCTCAATGCCTGAAGTCCAATAAATGAGCAATAATTTGGTATCTGTTTTCATGTAAGAATGCAAGGGGTGTTTCTCAGAAGCATCAGGTGTGTGTGTTGGTCATTTTTGTCAGGCTAGCTCTTGGGGCACTGTAGACAGGGTTGCTGGTCACTGTCAAAAGCACATCTGGAAATCATGGGAGGACAATCTGGCAGTTACATGCACTGAATATAGTGGTGTTAAGCAGGAATGAGTGGCATTCGAGGAAAAATGGTTGGTTTTGATGAGTTCTTGGTATTGTTTTGAGACAAGAAACATCCCCAAAATTATTTTGCAAGGTAGTAGATGCTGAGAATTAGTTCCTTTAACTATCACTATGTTTTTTTACTTTTTTAATAATATGGAAATACAGAACGGTTCTAGCTGAGTAATTAAAATTAACTGGGAATATTTGTATATATTGGAGAAAGTGGCACAAGTCACAGTTCCCACAGTAAAGCCCCAAACCATGAAGTGCTCATTTGGTATTGATACAACCTAGAACTCGTGAAATCCATTGAAAAATTTCCAAAGGCCTGGTAACCTGGATTGCAAATAATCCTGATAACCTGATATAGAAAATGCAGAGGTTCCTTCAAATGTGAGTGGTGTGAGGAATATCTGGAATGCGTTAGACAAAATTCTGAATATCTGAAGTTTCGTACCAATCTTTACTAGTAGGCAAGGATGAAGTCGAGACATCAGTGAAGCTCATGGCAGGTAAAAATGAGCAGGTGAAAACTGAAGTACAGAAGTGCCTCGTGAGCCACTCTGAAAATCCTGAGCCAACAAGTGAAGATCCTGGCATACTTAATTTAAAATAGGACATGCAGTTATGTCTGCAGTGCATCCCTTGTCTAGTAAATCAGGCATCTGTAATGCTTTGGCTTTGAAGATCAACATAATAGGAACACAGTGAAATAGAATAATGTAATGAAAATACTATTTGGCCACTTCTGTTATTTTTCCGTAGCTACCTATTCCAAATTGCTCTTCAAATGTCAAAGCACAGTAGCGCTCATAAGTATGCAACTGGAAATTAAGTGTCTGTTTTGGTAAATATTCACATTAGGATACTTTAGGGGTAAATTTTTCTTGCAGACCATAGGGAGTTCCGCACAGAAATCCTGTTAACAAATAATAGGATTTGCGTGCATAACTCTCTGTGCATCACTTTGAAAGTTTACCCCCTGCAGCATAAGAGATAGATAATTTTAGTCTTTGAAAATTATGCTTTTCAGATCTGGTCTTTTTCTACACTATGATATTGATGGTGCAGTCATAGAGGCTTCTGAATAACTGGGATCAAATCTTACATTGTTTTCTTTCAGTGGTGGAGAACTTGGGTTATTGTGTGTCTCAATGCTGTGTCTTGTACTAGAGAAAGTTGCAAAGGAAAAATTGCAACAAAACATGATCTGTTTTATAAATGCACAATTTATGAATACAGATGGAAACTGTGTAACCGAACAAGCAATGAGACAAATGACAGATATTAACAATATTTTCCCACACAAAGACCTATTCTGTATGTGCAAATGTGTATGTGTATATATGTAAAGATCTTATATTGGGGGGGAGGGGGAATGAAGAAAACATTTGACACCTAGTAATATTTGCAAAATCAAACTGTATTTTTAAAATGCTTTCTTCCCAGTCTAAGCATGAATGCCCCAATGCTGAGGTTTTCCCTAATCGAAACAATTTTCCTCTCCTGCTGTATTCATAGTGGAGACACTTTTTAGAGATACTGCCAAAGAAAAAAAGAAATCTTTCTTTTAATATGACACTTTCCCTGAGGTTTTTTCAGGGTGCAGAATTGGACAGTTACCAGGCAAAACCTGGTTTTCTTGCAGCGTGTCCAGTATTCTTTTCACTATCCGTATTCAAAATAGACTGGCAATAGTATTTGTTTTGCAATATTTGGCACTTAAGCTTCCAGCTTTGTATGGAACCTGGAACCGCAAAGGATAAAAGAGTTAAAGGGCTGCTAAAAAATGAATTACTTTTTAAAACCACTGCAGTTTGGGTTTAGAAGAGAATCATCCTTGTAGTTCCTTATTTTATCTGAATGTGTTAATGAATCTTTGCGCTAGTTAGACCCTCAGGTTTATCAGTAAGCATTTGTGTTGTAGGCAATTTGTATTAAGACAAGTAGGATTAAAACCAGATTTGTGTAGGATTGAACAATGGCACATTTTAAATGTGGGGTGTCTCTGCCTAATGAGAGACAGCTGAGAGGTGTGGGTGGCCAGTTCTTCTCTCCTAGGAGAACTGTGTCATGAAGTCTGGCGCATATTTTGGGATTTTTCTTTTTAGAGTTTTATAAAAACTTCTGCCCAGCAAAGTATGTGTCTGCTCCTCCTCCTACTTAAGTTGCTGGCAAATGTCCCTTTGATTTTAGAGGAAGCAGAGCTGGACACCAGCTGGACCCAACATCATATTTAAAAGTGCTTTTTCCCTGAAGAAGTGCCCCAGTGTTTATTCTCTCAACTCTGCTGCTTAGTGTCATTTTTATTTTTTGAGTGTGAAAATATATCAGATTCAAGTATCAGTTGGCTATGAAAACATCTTGTTGCAAAAAGATCAGAACCAGGGAAAAGCTCACCCTCTATAAAACCAAACAAACAAAACAATGCCCTGAACAACAAACCTCTCCCAACTCACAAGCCCTCTGGAAGTTGCTGACATCAAGACGACAGAAACATTCCCCTTTGTGAATACAGTGGGAGTCAAGACTCTTGGGCTGTCTTCCAAGCTTGTGCTCATGCAACACCATGCACTTGGTAGCAGTGTGCCTCAGTTGATTCATTTTGGAGATGAATCATAGAATGGTTAGGGTTGGGACGGATCTCACAATTATCTAGTTCCAACCCCCTGCCATGGGCAGGGACACCTTCCACAAGACCAGGTGGCTCCAAGCCCCACCCAGCCTGGACTTCATCACTTCCAGGAATGGAGCATTCACAACTTCCTTGGGCAGCCTGTTCCAAGTGCCTCAGCACCCTCACAGTAAAGAATTTCTTCCTTGTATCAAGAAATGCTTTAGAGTGAGAAGATGCCTGTGCCATCTTACATTTCAAGAGCAGGGTGAATCATAATTTGAAAGGTTATAAGACTTCCATGCATGGAATCTTCAAAGAAACCTCTTGCACAAAGCTTCTTCTCCTGCCATGTTTTCTCTCCAAGGGAAATAAGGGAACAAAAATATTTTGAAAAATAGGTGAAAAGCAACAACAACCAAAAAATCATCCTGAAGCACTCAGATCAAGCAGGATAGAAATTGAATTTATAAATTATGAGAAGAAACATGTAGAAGTAGGTGGTTTTTAAGCAGCCTTCATAGAAAGCCAGGCTTCTAACCTCTTCTATATTTAGCACGGGAAAAGGTGGCATGATGTCTTCATAGATTATGTGAGATGATGTATTTTTGTCACCCAGCTTGTTCTCCTAATGTAGACCACAAGATCTTCAAATAGTTTCTGTCTGAGAAGCCACCTAGTCGTGATTTAGAAACTGCCAGCAATAGAGACTATCACACCTCTTCTTAAGCTGTTCCAATAACTAAATGCCATTACTGTTACATAAAAATAAAATTCATAACCCACAAACAGAATAACCCAGCTGCCTCTGCCTCTGCCTCTTTTCTAGTTGAATTTTCTTCAGCTTCTCGCCAGTGTGTCTTACACCTTTATCATGTAGACTGAAGTCATCCATTATCAGATTTCTCATGTCAGAAAGAGTTCACGTAGTTCATGTTTAGACTGATAAGCTCAGTAGATTGAAAGCCTTGAATTTCTGATGAGAAGGCATGTTTTATTCTCTAATCATTCTTGTGGAGTTGCTCCAAACCTAATCCAATTTGTCAGCATTCTTCTTGGATTGTGGACAGCAACCTGTGATACAGTATTCCTACAGTAACGTGCCCCTGCATGTGGAGAAGTAAGATGGGCTCAGGAATCCTACATAATAGCTCTTGTTACCCTTTCCAGAATGTGTGATTTGGGGAATTGCTGTTCCACCGATTTTTCTCCAAGACGTTCTAGTCTTCCCCAAAGACATGGCCTCCTTGAAGTGAGTCCTTCATTTTCTGGTGTTCTGCATTTTATTGTTATAACATCTATGACTACACTACATGTATAACGAAGCTCAGATTGTTTGCTTCTGGTCAGTTTAATAAATGGGGCCTAAACTGTTATTGGTGACTTGATCTTATCCCCTTTTTTGTGTGTCCTTTCTGAATGCTATTAATAATTATTTTCTGTATTCTTTTTCATTTGGAAGAAAAAAAAAAGTCAGGCAGATAATAAATACTCCCCGAGGTTACGCATTAGAAGCCCATGCACTTGTTTATGATTTCTTGCTTTAAATTGCACTTTGAATTCTGTCATTCCCTTTAGCTGTTAAGCCATTTGATGACTATTCTTGTGTGGTTACTTAATACAAAATTTTGCCTTATGGTATTGTGTAACACCACCAGTTTATCAAACTTTACCAGGTGATATTTTCATTACTAGCAAACCCAGAACATGGTCTTCAGAAGTTTGAGAAGGTCTGTTTTTCTAAAGCCCCTAATGAGGCAATTATTACAACATGATGCCAGGACTATAACTGCCATTGGTTTATAGTAGCTTCCTTTTACTTTTGTTAATGGAACTCAAAATCAGCCAGTTTTTTGTTTTTTCTCTGAATTGAGATCAAACTAACTTTAGTGGGTTTGATACCAGTAAAAAGTGTGAAAAGTACTCCTGTATACTTTTTGAAGGGCATTGTTGCATGTTAGATTTCTTCAGTTCTCTGGGATTTTCTGCCTGTTCCAAACTTTCTGAAAACCTGAATTAGTAGACCATGGATCCAAGCCAGTTCCTTTTTATACTTGGCTTCAAGTTACGAAAATCTGAAGATGTAACATGCCTAATTTTGAATCCTCCTGGATTAATGCTGAAATATACTCACAACATAGAATCGTAGATTCATAGAATAGTTAGGGTTGGATAGGACCTGAAGATCATCTAGTTCCAGCCCCCCTGCCATGGGCAGGGACACCTCCCACTAAACCATGTCACCCAAGGCTCTGTCCAACCCGGTCTTGAACACCGCCAGCGATGGAGCATTCACAACTTCCCTGGGCAACCCATTCCAGTGCCTCACCACCCTTACAGTAAAGAATTTCTTCCTCATATCCAATCTAAACTTCCCCTGTTTAAGTTTGAACCCGTTACCCCTTGTCCTCTCACTACATCATCCACTGTATCACAGAAATATTTATTGGACATGGCTGCCTTTTCTGTGTTATCACTGACAATCTGAGCATTTCCACTACATTATTTTAATGTAGAGTGAAAACCAGAAGAGATCACCAGAACATATAGTTCAGCCTTCTAAACATCAGAAATATCATTCAAATTCCTTAAGAAGTGTGCAAGTACAGGACAAATAATTTTTTGGCAGTGTTATGCAGCAAGCTGGTGCTGATGCAAGTATCCACGATAAGCCTTTTGTACCTCTTTCTCTGCTGCTGCCTCTGCGTGTAGAACACCCCATCCTTATGTGGAATGAGCCTTTTGCAGGCTTGGAGAAGGAAAGTGAATAAACCATTGTATTAAGGCATTTAAATGAAATTTAAAGATCAACTAGTATAATGAAATACGTACTGAGAAAATGTAATTTGTTTGTGTCTACATGTTCCTATTGGAATAGTTTTTCCCTATTGGAAACTTTTGTCTGTCAATCACTAGCTATTTAAAACTGCAACAACAGTAACCAGTTGTTTCTTTCCTGTGTCCTCAGTCTTTATCCTAGCTTTGTTAGAGACAATACAGTGGTATTCATGGATAACAATAAGACTGTTATGTTTCATTGTGTTTTTTTTCAAAGCTATACAATGTTCTAGCCATTATAGAAGGATTGCAGTCAGCTGAGTGATGTTTACATGCTACTTCCATACCCTAATAAGAGGTAAAAAAGAAAGTGTATTGTAGCCAGCAAGGGAGAGATTCAGCTTGGAAGGTCGGGACTTTGGGAGGTGTCCCTGCCCCTGGCAGGGGGGTTGGAACTAGATGATCTTAAGGTCCTTTCCAACCCTAACTATTCTATGATTCTTTGACTTGTTGCACATGTAGGAACCTGGTCAGGGCTGTGCTGCCTAGTTGCTTTTATTTTTGGTCTCTGCTTTCGTAACACATGTGTCAGTAATAGTTGCTGCAAACTGCTTATTCATGCTACTGCTGTGATCATTTGCTTTTGGCCAATATTAATTTTGTGGCTATACTAAGTTAGGAAACAGTTTACAAGGACATCAATCGCATAGCTGTCTCATGCTGGCAGCAGTTTGTCTTGATGGAACTGTTCCTGACTGTGTTTTTTGGCATTCCCATAAAAGCATACCCAGACACCTATGCCAGTAGGATAAGCAGTTTTTCTGGAAGCAGGGTCTTTCCAGCATTTTCTAGCATGGTGCCTCACGCAGTTACATGCTAGAGCTGCCAGGTGTCTCTGATACATTGCGTGAGCATTTGCACATTTCTCAACTCCGGTTCATACAGATGGGCTCTTCTGCTCTTTGTAGTGGCAGCTGATTTCACAAGTTTTGGGGAAGTCATCTGGCTGCCTAAGGTCAACACACAGGGGATAAAGATTCCGAGCCTGCAACTATGTGGGCTGAGTCTGAGGCTATGTTTTTGGCACGGCTGTCAGGCAAAGCAGAGGTTCCAGCACATTTTTGCTTTTCAGACATGGATGTTCTCAACTTTTGACTCTGGCTTCTGAGAACTCTACATGTTGTCTGGATTCATGGGAGGTTGAGAGAAGAAGTGAGAGAGAGGAGGATTCCTAATGATTAAGACTTGCTCCTTCAGGACAAAAAGTGAAGTCCTTGCCTTAGTTTGGATATGAGGGGAGTAGAATTCCTTTTGTTTTGCTGCTCCTGCTGTTGTCTTTGAAGGTAAAAAGGCATGAAGAAGATCTGAGAAGTGCTAACAGTTGCTTTCTTTCAGGTAATAAGACTCAAGTGCTAAATCATTCGGTTTATTAGTCAAATGCTATTTCATGGTCTTAAACATTCTTCCTGATAAAATAAAGACTGTTTTGATTGAATAATGAAGCTTGTGACCACAGTTCTTATTCTTGACTATAGATAGATAGCTTGTGTTGTTTCTTCCCATGACTACACTGTGACTGCTTATCTAATTTACCATGGCACTCTGTTAGTTATCAACAGACTGCATAGAGTGCTGGTAGAGGATGTTCCCTCAAGCTGAGTGGTTAATCAAGTGGTATGGCAAATGCCAACCTTTGCGCTTAAAAGATCTTGTCTCAGTGCAGTGCCCATTCTGCATCAGGTCCTAGGCTGATGTTAGGAAGTGTTTCTGTGCTATGATTCTATTTGTGTGATGCATTTTTATGTCTGTGGTGTATATGCCTGAGTGAGTTTGAAAAGAGATTTTATCCTGGTTCTCAGTTCGTGCTTATCAAGTCTGGCGGGAACCTTTTCAATAGTAAGTTTGTCTTCTTCAGGAGATGACCAAAATGAGGTTCTCTTTCCTCTAAGACACTGGAGTTTGGTCACAGCTAGAGACAGGATATTGAACAGGAGGAACTGGTGTTAGCCATCTTGAAATCTCATATGAGGGTGGTTAGCATACCTTGTCCATGCATGCAGGTTTAAACCCCATCATAAACTGGGCTGGGGAGGAATCTGTTTCCACGTGAGGTCCTCAGAGACTTCTGGTTCTTTGTCTTCCTCTGTCGTGCAGAGTGCTCTGGCTTAAGCTCACCTGGAAAATCCATCTAATAAATTCTCTGGCACTGCAGATGTGTAGGTGGTGCTTTTTGTATTTCTTGCATAGTATTTATAGCTTTGATATTTTGCAATAGGCCTTGTACTTTTCTTGGCTGTTTGAAGGAACTCTGTATAGGCTAATTACCAGACTGAACATCAAAAAGTGAGAACTAGGAAAAAATGGCTGTTTTGTGTTGTCAGGCTACACATACTGCATTCTGGCATTTGTTTGAGGTGGACAAGCCCATTGTTTCTGAGGTCCATAAAGCAGTAAGCTCCACTGGGGCGTGTGGTTGCTC
This sequence comes from Ara ararauna, assembly GCA_028858755.1. Taxonomy (NCBI): domain Eukaryota; kingdom Metazoa; phylum Chordata; class Aves; order Psittaciformes; family Psittacidae; genus Ara; species Ara ararauna. The sequence goes on along the minus strand of CM054376.1, from coordinate 107,456,582 downwards.
TTGGAAATACTGCTGAGTTAACAGAGAAGTGGGATTGCAAGTAGTGCTTCCTGAGGAGTGTCTGGGATGTGCTTCCTTACTGCTTGCTTTCTGTGGTGGTCACAGAGATGTTTTGATTGCAAAGTTGCATACTGTACTAACGTGCAGGCTCTGGTGAGCTGGTAAGTACTGAGAATGCTTCTGGTGCACATGTTTTCAAGATACGTTTTTCATTAAAGCCAGTAGGTGAACAAAACTAAGAAAAAGTAGTCCCATTTTAGTGCCAACCTGTTGAAATGAATGATTTTTCCCCTTCTGTGGTACTCTTCGGCAGTACTCTTTTCTTTATAAAATCTTAGGTTACACATACAACACAGTTGTGTCACCTTCTGCCTCTGTAAAGCTGAGTGTTTACTGCAGGTGTTCCCAGAAGAGGAAGGCAAAATAAAATGGCCAAGTAATTGGTCCCAACTCTTAATTCAATGTCTTGTGTTACCGAGCATAAGCAAAATGAAAGGGAAGTTTTTCAGAGAGATGCATGTAAGTTTGACTGGTTGAGGTTTTGTAGGTAAAGGAACAAGGACATGGAATGCTTTATTCTATCAAATGTCATATCTCTGTTTTAATGTTTCACGTGATGTGGCTTCTTTCAGATGATGAGCTGGATTGTCTGAGATCAGAGAAAAGGGAGTGATACTACTCAGCTGCAGAAAATAGGAAGAAAGTGCTGCCATGGCAGGGTAGGGCACAGATACACTGTAGAGCATTGGCTCTTTGTAGAACTTGTTTCAATATATTAAGTATACACTTCTTACAGCTAGCCAGTAAGAATTATTGAGGTGGAGGTATTTTAGATATAATCAATAACTTTAAAAGAAACTTCAAAGGAAGTTTATACAACAGTATTTTAGAACTCTTCCCACGAGATTTGTTAGGTAACACCATTAATGTTTGTTTTCTGGACAGCTTTACTATTTGTATGCTTACCAATTATAACAGAAAGACCTAATAAATTATGTTTCTATGTTAAACAGTTTTCTTCTCAAAGGAAATTGGCTGCAACTTTTATTTCTTCTATTTTTATCCATCTCTTAAAGGGCAACACTTTAAGGAAAATACTCTTATATCGCTACTTTAAAGGAGAATATGGAAATGGTATGAATGGGCCTCTGCCTGCCAGCTACAGCAAAACTGCACAAGTGGGAGGTAAATCAACACAGATCATTTGAAGAGAACAAAATTAGCAGCATCATTTTTCCAATAGGCATACTGGAAGTGCTCCAGGGATTCAGTTGGTAAATAAGTCAAACAATTCTGTAACCAGTTAGAAGAGAGGTAGTATCAGACTTTTCCGAAGTTGCATGCACTTGTCTGAGGTGGCTGGTGTGGGGACTTTCCCCATGCTCTCCAATTAATCATTCAATTCAGGTCCAATTCATAACACCATTTTAATTTGCCAGTAAATTTGCATCCAGACATTCAGCAAAGCACAAAACATATGAACAAAGATGTGGCTGCTTCTGGAAACCAAATATTATTTTTTTTTAATTCTTGATCCCTTATTGATACATGAAAAAAAAAAAAAGATGTAAGGAGAAGCTTTTCGCAGGTACTGATTAGGCAGTGGAACAGATTTCCACAAGAGGCTGCAGAATGTGTTGGTTCTTGTTACAGCTTTACTGGACAAGACTAGTAAACCTGCACTAATTACTGTGACCAGAAAATTTTAGGTGATCTGTGTTGGTCCCTATAACCTTATTTTTTGGTGTGATTCTGTTACAGAGTGGGAAGTTACTGTAGGGTGGTTTCTAAGGAAATCCAAAATAATGTATGTCATAGGAAATGGGGCAGAAGATTTAAGAGTGGTCTCAGAGCATGGATCACAGTTTAGTGTATGCAGCAGTGGAATTAAAAGAGGGGTTCAGTGGACAAATCAGTGTCATTTCCAAGTTCTTTATGTCTGAATATCGTGACAGAACAATGGTTCTGGGTTTTGTTTTATTTCTTATTCTTAGAGCCTAACATTGCAATTTCACACAAAAATCTTACTCTTTTCAAAAAGGAATTTTGCCTGAAACAGAATTTCAAAATTAAATTTATTACATTGCTACTGTGTGCATAAAGCAAATGATTATTGCCAATAGATTCACTTTCATATACATTTGTGAAACAAACATGAATGGTATGTATTTGTCTTACTTGCAGGTGGATTTTCAGGGCAAGACTCAGATAAGTCTGGGGTAACCATGTTTGACATTCAGTGCCTTCTGGATAAAGAAGGTGCATCAGAACTAGTCATTGATGTTATAGTAAACACCAGAAATGACAGAATTTTCTCAGAAGGCATTTTGCTTGGTATTGCGTTGCTTGAAGGTGGAAATACACAAACACAGGTACTTATTTCATTTACTTATTCACATATTGGTTTTTAAATGTGTGTAGTCTGGAGACAAATAAAAAGGATCTTTATACTGTGAATTCTGTGACAAGTTTATCACTGCAATATGTGTGGCTATAATACAAATGTAAATATGTCCTGTTATTATGCAATATCAAACCAATTTTTAAACTGTCCCTTTCTGTGTAGCACAGTGCTTCTTTTAATCTGGTCATTGCCGTATAAGCATTATCTCTAGTTATTTTGTATCTCTGTAAATTAAATATTACAATACTTGCAAGTTTATAATAGCAATAAAATCAGGTTATTTTCTGGAAATGTTTAGGGACATTTGTAGAAATCTCCAAAGAGAGAAAAATTGGCTATTTGAGATGACCATATCCCAGCCAGTAGAAAATAGCTGCTTTAAAATGCAGATTCTATATTTTTCGTGAATGATATTCTTCTCACCTAATTTTAACCAAATAAGATGATTGTTTATTCATATTATATGATCAGCAGGGGTGTCATAAGAGAGGAGAGATGGTATGAATCAGTCCCTGCTTTTCACCATATCTCATCATTGCTTGTGAAGGGAGCCTAAATAACCAACTTGTACCTCACTGCAGGGCTATAAAAGTAAAATGAGAGGAATTCCATCCTGTATCTTTATTCTGTAAAAAAAGATAATGTGATCTGTGACCCTTAGAGAACATCCAGAAAATGCTAAAGAAGTGAGATTTTTGTTGCAGCTTTCTAAAATGAATTGTTAGAGGCTATAAAAGGCTTTTACTTTAAGTCTGTAAACTGTTGAAAATGGTACTCGGCCTGCTTGACAATAATGCTAAAGGACTGGGCTTAATAACCTAAAATATTAATTCCAATTCTGTGTGAAGCACCAAAATTTATATAACCTAAGCTATAATACTACCCATTAGATGTTTCATGCTTCCTCTTGTTGTTAAAAAACAATTACTTTTCGCTATTATTTGTAGATGAAATATTATAAATTTAGAAAGAAATAGTCACAAAGTAATTTAACTTCAAATGTAATATTGTGACATTTTAAAGATTGTACATACCAGCATTCACCATTTTATCCAAATTTAGAAATGTTACCATCAATCTTAGTTACCAGCCTTGTATATCACTTTGAGAAAGAATGGTCAGGCAGTGACCAACATTTGTTCTGTGTAAGTGAAGTAATTATTCATCATTTATTTCACAACAACAACAAAAAAGTGTATTTTTGTATTTCTCCTTCCTTATAAGACTGATATCTAAAGAATAACTTCTTTTTGTCAGTATTCGACTTACCAGCAACTGAAGGAGCAAAAAAAGTCAGAAAAATTCTTTAAAGTCCTGTATGACCATATGAAAGCTGCTCAGCAAGAGATACGATCGACAGTGACAGTGAACACTATTGATTTGGGAAGCAAAAAGAAAGATGATGATAGTGACCTAACCATATCTGTTCCCAAAAAGAGAGGTAAAGACACACCCATGCAAAAGAGGGGAGAAGTACACTATATTCAAGCTGCATGTTCTGCCCCACTATACTGTGCTGTGTTGATCAGTAGGCTCTAATAGTAATCACTGCTATTTCGCGTCTTTTACCTGTTTTTTTCTAAATTATAAGGCATCTCCTAAGCTGCTTACAAGGAATTAGCTTTGGTGAAATCAGTGAAGTTATACCAGTTTATACCAGTAGAAGATATCAAACCATATTTTTAGAGAAGCAGAAGTGAAGGCTGCTGCTAATGGGGCTATTTCACAAGAGCAAGCACAGGCACTTATTTCCCACCCTGTGATTCTTCCATTGTTCTCATCATTAATTGTATATAGTAGGGAGTGAAATACTAGGGCTTTTTGTTTTAATGTTCTGTTTCACTCTGGTTTGAGGTTTATTTGAAACATGCTATCCCTGCATGAATGTTGCTTTTATGTTCTTTGTAAGTTGCCTTGAGGTCTTTGAAAAGTTAGTCCCCAACAAAGAAAAATTTGCATTCATTATTATTGTTTTCTTATTGTTTAATCAAAAGAGTTTCAAAAATGAAGGAAAATTATCTTTTTTTTTCAGTAAAGGATTCAACCCTGCATCTGAAAGAGGGTATGAAAGGACAGTTAACAGAAGCCTCATCTGCAACGTCAAAGGCTTACTCTGTGTATAGAAGAGAAATGGACCCAGAAATAGATCTTACGGGCTCAGGAACAGATGCTGCAAATGCAGAAGAGAAGTCCACAGAAGAAGCAATCATGAGCCCTACCATTGCAATCATGCAGCCAATACTGAGGTTTCTTCAGCTGCTGTGCGAGAACCACAATCGAGAGCTCCAGGTAAAGTGTTTTTGAGTTGAGCTCCAAAGGAAATACTGCAGGAGCTGGAATTTCACAAGGAAAGTAAAACACATCTATCTGTACCTCACTCCTGTTACAGCATGAGGGTGTCTAAAATGTTGTTCTTTTGATGCAAGGGATAAAATAACCCTTTCAAGAGCCACTTTCATGCTCTGGTTGAGCTCATGTTTATGCCCTCAGAATAGCTACGGGGCTGCAGCATAGCCGCATGGGATTGAGAAGTGTATAAATGTCACTTAGTGTGGTTTCTGTACACAAATGCTAGATCACTTACCATAGGCTCGAGGACCACAGGCAGTTTCTGTGCAAAGTTTGGGTGCTGCTGCTTTTGCTAGGTATTATGATTGAAGGCTTTAGGCCGGGTTGGACATAGCCTTGGGTGGCATGGTGTAGTGGGAGGTGTCCCTGCCCCTGGCAGGGGGGTTGGAACTAGATGATCCTGAGGTCCTTTCCAACCGTAACTATTCTATGATTCTATGATTCTATGCTATGTGTTTCCCGCTAACAGCTGCTCTGGTAGAAATTACTGTCCCCATAGCAACCTTTGCAAAATGAATTTTTTGCAAATATACCTCAGTGCTGTGTCCAGCAGCCTCCCTTAAAGCAGTGTTGGGAGTGGTTTGAGCTGAGCTACCATTCTGCGCTGACAAGACCAAGGAGCAGTCATAATCTGCCACCATACCTGCTCAGCTATGGGGTAACAAGCTTCCAAGAGAAAGGTCACAATAGATGGATGGGGACTGGTATAAAGGAGATATATAAGACATTTAAGGCCAGTGCAGATGTCTGCAGAGTGCACTTTCCTAAGCCTTTTTTTCTCTACTGATTTAATCAGATAATAGTTTTCAACTGCTGCGCCAACGCATAATATATTTTCAACAGTGTAGTGTACGTAGTGTGCTTCAGTACCTAAGGTACAGTGGTCATATAGTCATAAATTGTACCCTTCAATATTTTAATGAAAAAGACTGTTTGACTTAACTCTCTTTTTTTAATTATTATTTTTTTGTGTGTCTGTGTGTGTTCCTTTTCTTCATTCACCAGAATTTTTTAAGACATCAGAACAATAAAACAAATTACAACCTTGTTTGTGAGACCCTTCAGTTTTTGGACTGTATCTGTGGAAGCACAACAGGTGGGCTGGGCTTACTGGGGCTTTACATCAATGAGAGGAATGTGGCCCTTGTGAACCAAACTCTGGAAAGCTTGACCGAATATTGCCAAGGTCCATGCCATGAAAACCAGGTAGGGCTTGAGTAACCTCTGGATGCAGAAGAGTATACCTCAATGTACAGTATCTGTGTGCTTATCATAAACCCTTCAATGTTCCTAATAACATAAATTCACTTCTAACTGCTATAATTAGCCTTAACATGTTTCAAGCCTTCATAAGGCCTGAGAAATCCTTTGAAGTCAGAACTCAGACTCTTCCTGTAGTATGTCTGCTTATGAGGAGGGTTTCCAGTCCTTTTAGAGAGAGTTTAAGGTCTTACTTCAATGGGTCCATGGCTTAAATCTTGCTTTGAGACCAGATTTTGAGTCATAGCTGTGGAAGTGCATTGCAAACACAATCTTGTTTTCTTCATTTTCATGCATTTTGCCTTTGCTGGTGTTTATATAGGTTGCTAATATTTACTTTCTTTAATTCACATAACTGCCACGAAGTTTAACTTAACTATCCTGCTATACTACCTAGCAGCATCTTTAATTATGATGTTAGTAGTGAAATGGATGAGACTACAGATCATACTTCTAATTTTCTGTGCCGTGCTCGGTGCAGTCTTTTAAAGTCATATAGCTGTGACCTTTGGTAAATGTCTCTTTAGTGCCTTGCTGAGCAGTATAGAAAGGTAAAGAATGTAGTTACATTGCTGCTATATTTGATCTGAAGAGAACCATAGTACAGTTGTCACAGTGTATGAAATTGCATAATTTTTGCTATGGATTAGCAATGGGAAAATTGTGGTCGGTGAAATTACTGAGACAGTCTATTCTTGATACTAGAAATAGCTGACAAAGTACACACTGTATTAATGCTACTTCATTAATGTGCACAAATGAGGTATGAAGTGCTGTTATTGCCATTGCTGGTAATCAACTGCCTTTACTTTATGCTTTAAAAACAAACAAACAAAAATCCTTTAGTGGGCTAAATTTTAAATAGTTGTATTTGATTCGCTAGTGAATGGGAAAAACATCTGTAAAAAATAATTCCAGGGCTGGAGATGGAAAAGAAAAAAAGAAGAATGTTTCAAGTTAATGTATTCTCCAACAAGTTTACTTGAGGAGCACTGGAGGAGCGCTGGTGGTGGAAGGGGATGATTAATTACACTTTATTACTGAAACTTACCTGCTGGGAAGTTAATCAGGATTTGAGTAATGCTTGTTTACACCAACTTTAAGTCTAATTTGATGTATTTCAGAGGAAAATGTTCCACACTCTCATTTTATTTTTTTCTTTCCTCCATATTTCTGGAAATATTTTCCTTTCTTATTGCCCTATAAAGCTGCTAGAAGAAAAAATATCATAGGATTTTGTGTAACTGACGCGTGTTTACAAGGCTTAGAAGGTCCAAGACTCCAGCTGTAAAAGCATTTGGCAAGCACTGTTGTCATGTTTGCAGTTTTGAATACCATGTCCAGAAGTATCCTTCTGTGCAGGACATGTTCAGATGCATGTAGAAAAACTTAATCTTCACAAACAATTCATGTTATAACAGTGATATTAATGCTGGTTGCTGAATGCAAATTAAAAACTCAAGTGTGCAAATTTGATTGCGCCCACATTCAAGCATGTCTTTTGTGTCTCTGCATGTGTGTTCAGCTGAATCTGGCCATGCTCCTGTGGGCTGCTGTCTGTAACTTGTGCCACCGTGGTGTTACAAGCTCTTTCAAGTTCTGGGTCCTTGTTTTGGAAATTTGCTCATGTGCATATTCACTGTCTCAGTCTTTCCCCCTGTATATCCCTCCCCCTCCTCCCCCAACTACCTTCTCTTATTTTGCAGACTTGTATAGCCACCCATGAGTCTAATGGGATTGATATTATAATTGCACTTATCTTGAATGACATAAACCCTCTTGGCAAATACTGCATGGACTTGGTGCTGCAGTTAAAGGTACAGTAAATGTAAATTTGTTTATCTAAATCTGAATAAGAATAGAAGAAATACCTATGCAAGAGTTCCAGCTAACCTGACATTTACTTAATCTTACCATAGCATAATATACTCAGCGGCCTTTAAAAACAAACACTGCAAATGAATTCAGCTCAGCTTCCGAATCCTTATCATGCCCTCTACCACAGGCCTTTTGACCCACTGTTGTGTTTGGGAATATGCCCTGGGCTTTTTTTTCAAAGAAGTCCTACCAAGCAGACACAACATAGCTAGCATGCCCATATTGTGGGCATAAAATCTCACAGGATTGATAAATAGCAGCACTGTACAGGCATGTAACAACTCAGGCATTCTTTGTATGTAGTGAACTCTTAAAAAATTGCTTGAGAAGGAGATGTGGAAAAAAAAAACATCAGGTGACCTGCAATGTCAAATAAAGTTGAAAACGAGGTTAAAAATAAACTGTATTTCCCTTCTCAGTGTCCTCTGTGGGGGGACAACAAAGTGTAGGGCAGGAGGGTGAAGAGTAGAGCAGAGGGGCTTGTAATTTTGTTTTGTATTCTGTGAAGAGTTGGATAGACTTGTAGATAAGTTTCTACAACCTCTGTGCCATTGCATGCAGAGGGGAGCTCTGCAGTTTTGCTGTCTGCCAAGTAGGGTAGAGTTTGTCCAGGAGGAACCTTGGGTTATTGCCTTTTCTTGCCTTCTGAATGAAGTATTTCCATTGCAGATGGTCTTTTTCCTCCCTAAAACCAGCAAATATTTTGTGGTAGCTGCATTGCATCATATTGGCAATGTTATGGGTGTCTAATAAAATAATTAATAAAGCTATATATCATGAACAATGAAACATTGAATCAACAGTACTTTAGACATGATTTTAATAACTGTAATTGCATTTTTGTTTGGCAATACAATTCAGGCTCCCCTCAAGCAAAAGACTTAAGCAGACATTTAACTTTGAACTTGCAGGCAGTTCTTTTGAAGCCCTGAAAAATCTCAAAGTTTGAAATCTCAGTCTCTGTAAAGACCTAGCTACACTGAGTCCAGTGCTATTTTGATCTGCAGTTATTGTGAAGCTGGCAAATGCTTGTAGAGCATCTTTTCTATGTAGTAAACAAAAAATGGAGTTTGGAGGCATCATTGCAGGGACCAGTTGGCCCTGTACACAGAAGGCTGTACGTGCCTTACTCTTTTTTAAATAGCAAACATTGTAGTGAGTGATACCAAAGGTTCAAAATATGGAAATGATTCTATCTTATAGGGTGGCAGAGTCATTTGTGTTAGAAAGGGCAACTTGAGGACATGTTGTCCAATCCCCTTGCTCAAAGCAGGGTGAGCTAGAGCAGGTCTCTCAAGACTGTTCAGTTGAGTATCTCCACAGCTGGAGACTTCAGGACCCATCTGGGCAACCTATTCCAGCATTTAATCACTCTCACAGTAAAAAAAAAGTGTTTTGTTGTATTTAAATAGAGTATCATGTGCGTTTTAATTTGTGTCCTCTCACTGGGCACTACTGAGAGGAATCTGGCTCCTTCTTCTTCATTTCCTCCCATCAGGTATTTACACACATTGACAAGATCCGTCTGAGCCCTCTCTACTCCAGGCTGAATAGTCCCAGCTCTCAGCCACTCGTTATGTGAAAAATGTTCCATTCCCTTAATTATCTTTGTGGCTTTTTGCTGGACTTGTTCCAACAAGACCATGCCTTTTTTGTACTGGGGAGCCCAGAACTGGACACAGTGCTGGGCCAGATGTGATTTCAAGAATCAGATCCAAATTCAGAAGTTACTGGCTTTTATTTTGAGTGGCAATACGTTGAAATACTGTAACACTGAGTTTACCAGGTAGTGTTTAACATTGACAATCTGTCAGTGTTCACAGGCAACTCTGAAGCTGCAAATACATGAATTTTGCAGTGAAAATACAGAATGCAAAGCGTATAGGCCCACACACTTACACATACAAACGAGCTCAGACACTGTTTTCAGGGAACATTATGTGTTGAACTCGTATCCCCCAACCAAAGCAAAGGCAATGCAGAATTATGTTTTCCCATGTCATCTTAATTTAGCTTGTTTTGCACAGTTTGTGATGTGGTATTTAATTACATCTTCATGGATTATATTTTCCACTGGACTCCTGAATCATTTAGTGAGCAGGGTAGACAATGTTCACTGAGTGCACAGATGGCCAGTGTTCTATTCTGCCTCTTGTTATTTTGAGGATGACCCCCCAGCCTTTCATACTGACTAGTATTTAAGCCCTGGCACACAATATAACCTCAATATCACTCTGTATAGTGTCAGGATGAGAAGATGTTGTCAATCTAAGGGTAGAGAGGGTCTAATATGAGTGTCTTTTCGGCTGTTCTCATAGTGCTTTACTCTGCTGTATCTAAGTGCAGAGATCAGTGATGAGTGGTGTTCCCCAGGGGTCGGTATTGGAAAGGCAGTGTTCAGCATCTTTGTTGGTGACATGGACAGTGGGATTGATGCACCCTCAGCAAGTTTGCTGGTGACACCAACCTGTGTGGTGCAGTTGACATGCTGGAGGGAAGGGGTGCCATCCAGAGGGACCTTGACAGGCTGGAGAGGTGGCCAGTGTGAACTTCATGAGGTTCAACAACACCAAGTACAAGGTCGTGCACCTGGATTGGGGCAATCCCAAGCAGAGAATGGATTGAGAGCAGCCATGAGGAAAAGGAATTGGGGGTGTTGGTATATGAGAAGCTCAACATGAGCCAGCAATGTGTGCTTGCGGCCCAGAAAGCCAGCCATGCTGGGATGCATGAAAAGGTCAGCCGGTTGAGGGAGGTGATTCTATCCTTCTCTTGTGAGACCCCACCTCCAGTACTGCTTTCAGCTCTCGGGCTTCCAACACAGGAGGGACATGAACCTGCTCGAGTGAGTCCAGAGGAGGCCATGAAGATGATCAGAGGTCTGGAGCACCTCTCCTACGGAGACAGGCTGAGAGATTTGGGCTTGTTCAGCCTGGAGACGGCTCTGGGGAGACCTTATAGCAACCTTCTAATACCTAAAGGGTGTCTACAAGAAATCTGGAGAGAGACTTTTTACAAGGGCATGCAGTGACAGGACAAGGGGGAATGGCTTTAGACTGAAAGAGGGGGATTTAGATTAGGCATTGGGAAAAAATTCTTCACTATGACGGTGGTGAGACACTGGCACAGGTTGCCCAGAGAAGCTGTGGCTGCCCCATCCCTGGCAGTGTTCAAGGCCACTTGGACAGGGCCTTGGAACTGTATGATCTTCAAAGTCCCTTCCAACCTAAACCATTCTATGATTCTATGAAATGAGCATCTGAATGTCAAGTGCAACAATCAGAGAGAAAAAAGCCTGGAGATTGTACCTGCCTGCTCTATAGCATGCCATTTGTGCTGAGTTAGTAGCAAAAGCTGGCTGCTGATGACATGAAAGTCCTACCTACCCTCTACCCCTACTCAGTTTCTGGAAGCTGAAGCAGGCTCCTCTCTACCCCCAGGGTTGTCTGTACTGGGAAATAGCTTCAAAGTCTTCCTCACCCATGAGTGAGTACACTAGTATCTTTCTCTGCTATATCTTCCCTTCATTCTCAAGCTACCTGGCAGTCTGTCTTGTTCCCTTACCTTCTCTTCAGTTTGAGATCATACCAGTGCTCCCACAACTGATTTGGTCACCACTGTAAGAGAAAACTGCAATAGAGAAGGAAGCATCCAGTTCTTCAGAGCAGCACCTGGTTAGGAGTCTTAATCAAAATGCTATCCTTTCCCTCTACCTGGTCTCATTCACTGTGCATATTAAACTTCCGCAGTGTAGGTTGTGAGGTCAAGAGTCTGATTAGACCTTTCCAATGGATGGTCCTGGTTTGATTCTGGAGCAACAGGAAAGGGGATTTATGGAAAAATTCATGAGTCCTGTTCTCCTTCAGCCAGTCCCAATCTCGTCTTCTCATCTGTTGTTCTTCATCCATATCTCATTCTGGTGTTGGCAAAGCTAGGCTCCTTTCTCCTGTATTCGCTCTCAGTTCCCAGTCTCCTCTCCCAGGATGCTCTAATTCCCCTGTCTGTATTTAAGTCGAATATTTTTCAATATTTAAAATACTTCTTCCAATATCGCATGCAGGGTTTGTTAGCCTTACCGTACGCTGACATTCAAATGGGAGAAAACCCCTCTTAAATATGTCAGTAAAAGAAAAGATGGAAGTAGTTTAAGATTTTATCTGCTAAAAAAGGGGTCCTTGTAATCTCAATTAAAACAAATGCAAGGGTCATTAATCCATGAAATAGATTTCAAATTTACGTTAACGTGGTTTTGTATCTCTAGAACAATGCCTCCAAGCTTTTGCTGGCTATTATGGAAAGCAGGCACGACAGTGAGAATGCGGAAAGAATCCTTTTCAACATGAGACCAAGGGAACTGGTGAGAAAACTTCTGAATATTCATAAATCTTTTGGCTGGAAAAAAAAATAATCTGTCATTAAAACATTTTTAAAATTATCTGCATCTAAGCTGGAAAGTGTTGGCAGCATATGGTGACACAATATATCAGGATAGTACTAATTCATAAAAAGTCCTTTAAAAGGATCAAGCACGCATGATTTCAGTCTTTGCAACTTCATTATTTTTATCCATTCTAAGCACTTTTCTGTAATTGTTTCCTGACTGAATTATCATATGCTGGTAGACTGTCTTCAAGTGCACTTTGTCAGGAGCTGGCAAATTAAGTTTGTACAGTTCGTGAAACAGTGCTAACAGAAATGTGTGCAGAGACATCTAATATATATAATATATATGTATATTTTATATGAACAAAGAGAGTTACAAGCAGTTGTGTTTTGGAGCAACCATGATGCTTCTGTGGGTCTCCAGGAATTTTGAATAGGTTGGAAATCTGAAGAAATTGCTTCCAATCCAATTGACCATACAACAGCAGTGACAGAAAAAAACTTGTGGTGGGGAGATCTGTGGGTATCAGCTCTGTCCTTTGGCAAAGCCCAGTAGCCTGATTGTTTTGGGGCATCATCGCTAAGGTGGCGTGTCAGCGTGATAATGCCATCCCTAAGGTACAACTGCAGGATCAGGCCCTGCATGGGGAATGGAGTATTTTCCCCCATTGGTCCCATAAGAAGCTTTTGAATGTTTTGGAATTTCCTCAGCACCCTTCCCAGATCTGTATCTTCTTTTCCTTTTCGGTTTAGTTGGTTTTCTTCTGTCTGCTGAGCTGTGTAGAGAACGCTGAGTGACGTGTCAGCCTGCTCTAGCCAGAGGGAGATCATGGCTACACTCTTAAGTGCTCTACAACACTACCTGCCATATCTGTAGATCTGTCTTTAAAAGTGTTTGTGAAAATACCTGCTTAAAAGGCTCAGCATTCATGCGCCTTTCTCATGATTGCAGTTTTACTGATGAGAAATGGAGCAGCTTGGAGCTTCATAAATACTTCAGGCTTGTCTTTATTCAGAAAGTGTTTCTTAGACTGCTCACTCTTCTCACAGAACTGCAAGGCACCCAACCAGGCTTGAGCTGAACAAAGCATGTGTGTTCAAACACAGTATGCTTTTTCCCTGAGAACGACATTTATTTCATCTCTCCCTGGTTGGCTTTGTACTACAGGTGGATGTGATGAAGAATGCTTATAACCAAGGCCTTGAATGTGACCACGAGGAGGAGAATGGAGATGATGGCATCTCCCCAAAAGATGTTGGCCATAATATCTATATTTTGGCACATCAGGTATGTCTTATTTGTTGCAACTGCTTCCAGAAAAGCGCTACATGATTAAAATCCACACTATTGTGGGTGGAGTGATACACCTTACTGATAAGAGAGTATTCATGTGTTTCTTGATACAAAAGAGCAATTTAACGAAGTTTAATAGTAAATGTGACAGTGGTTTAACAAGATTCGATGGGAAGGTGCGCTTGATTGTTTACTGCATAGAGGACTGTCAGGGAGACTCTTCCATTGAGTCACGAGGTTCAGAAACCTGTTTCAAACCCTGTTGCATTTGAAACTACTCAGAGGGGAGTTTAGGAGCAACTGGATTGAGAGTTAGTCCCAGGCTTAATCAATGGTTAATGTCTAAAGAACTGTATGTGTACATTCAATCCTTCATATCATTTAGCTAAGATTTCAAAGTTTACCATGCTATTAATCACTTAACAAGAATCTGTTCTGTCAAGGAATCTCTCAATTTTGAGGAGTAACCTTGAGAAGTGTCCCCACTCCAGGGGAGATCCTGATGTGCAGCCCACTGCCATGCAGGAAAGCTCAAGAAGCCCATGGCTGTCCACTACTTATGGAGTAAAATAGTTGGCATAGTCATATTTGCATACCGACTACAGATGTTAGTTTCTTCCAAACTTGGCTTGAGTCGGGCCTTGAGCAGCACTATGGTTAGGTGGGTGCATTGCTGAAATTAGCCCTCAGCTATTGTGTTGTTATCTGTCTCCCCAAATCCACTTTGAGCTGGATGCAGCGATCATGACCAGATGCATCCATTATGACCACCTGTGGTGATTATCACTTGAGCAAGATTATGGGAAATAAAGGTCAGATGGGGAGGAGGGGTTAAGGCAGGGCAAGGGAGTACACTGTCACACCCACAAAACTTGTCTGATCAGAAAGGAGAGTTTTCCCTTGTGATTTCTGGCTTGTGTTTGTGTACAACATGACTTGACTTGGCAAGTTGCTGAGAGCAGGAAAAGTGAGAAGTCTCACTGTATGTGTAGGCACTCTACAAGATTTGGTAGTCTCTGTCTGTGTGAAATAACAACGTAAAACAAGACAATTAATGTCCACTTAGCTTTGTCTTCTTTTAGCATTAACAGCTCATTTATATCAGTCAAAGCCTAAATCACGTTACCATTATTGGTGTATTTTAAATGGTAGCTTCAGTTGCTAGACTAAGTGAACTTGCATTGGGGAGATTCCTACTGTTTCAGATGCATTAGTTAGCCAATAAGAAAAATGGGGCCTTTTTACAGTTTTCTCCTTTTGAATTATGTTGTAGGGCCCTCAAGCTTTTTCTCATCACTTTTGCTTCTCTACTGGTAAAGGCAGAACGTACACTGAAGGTTTTTATTTAGTGGGATATTAATTCTTCAGAGCAGTTGGTATCAAAACCAGCTTATCTTTCAATTATATTAAGAATATTGAGAAAGGTTTTTTTAATTAAAAAAATAAAGACCACATATTTCTTGATTATATCATAAATGATTTGGTGTTTCACTTGGTGCTTCATATAAGGGCCAAATTTAATAAAACTGTTTTTCCTAAGAAGAAATAAACAGATGGGGATAGGGAGTGTTCTATATTCATTGTGCTTATTAAGTGTTGTTAGGCATTGAATACTCAATGGACAAAAGAAAAGAAAGCAGTCTATAGTTACACTAATATTATGCAATGTTTCTTTCAAGTAAGGGATGCAAAAACAGCTACTCAGTTGTGATCGTGTGCTTGCAGCACATTTAAATAAGTAAGTCTTGTTACTATGCTTTTGGTGTAGTTGACCATGTTCTAATTTTGTGCTGTATGTAGAACTGTACATAAAATACCCACTGAGGGTGATAATATTTTTAGAAAGCATCTGTAGCTCCTTCCTTGTATGACTCTTTACTCTTTGTATGAATGCTTGTAATGAAAATTGAAATGCCTGCCAAATCAAAATGCTGGTATTTTATCTCTTCTATCTACAGTTTGCATTAAATGACATAACAGGGTTTGTGGCAAAAGAAAGTAAGTTTTGGGGAGTAGAATATAGACCTAAAAATGTGTATGAAGTGACTGCTGGGGTCGTTTTACAGAAGAGGTCACTACGAAGGGTACACTAGCTAGCTGAGGTGTAGATTAAGCTTTGTCCCTAGATGCATAATTGGGATGCTGGGGAGGTCCATGATGCCACTCCGCAGCTATTCCTAATGCCTAACCCATGGCAGACATTTTAGTTGCTTAAAGATGGATATTTTTACAGCGATTTACTGAGCTCCTTCCTGTTCTGTAGAATTAAATGGCATGATTGGCTCTGGGTGCTGTAAAAATATCCATCTTTGTACAAAAAAAGGACTGTTTTCCTTTTCTTTCATTTCTGAAACACAGGGAACTAGATGATCTTAAGGTCCTTTCCAACCCTAACTATTCTATGATTCTATGTGTGTGTGTTTACAGTAGCTTTGAACTCGTGTCAAGCCCCATATAAAAACAAAGCAATGGAAGGGCAGGCAATTTGGGGCCTTGCTCTCTTCTCTTCTAATAAAAAGCTATATTTCTTGGCACAGAACTGCTGATCCTTGACACCAAACTCTTTCCATGTGTGCCCTTTCACTCGCCCTGGGATGGGCAGGATATGAACGTGGTCCCTCCTCTGTAAGGCCATTGTTGCTGGGTTCCTTTGCTGGCTCCACCCTCTGAACACCCTCTTACGCTTTGCTGTGTCAAAGTGGCTTTTTGGTGCCTGGGCCTTCCTCTTGGCTTAGCTGACCTGATATACATGCTATTTCTTTACTGTACTCCTTACAGTTTCACAGTTCATCTGACTTATTGTTTCCTACAACTAGTGTGGCTCTTCAGTCACTTTCCTTACACTTGCTTGTGACCACTTGCTTGAGTTTGGTCCCTCTGTAATAGCAGAATCATGACCAAAAGTTCCTCTTTTTGCTGTTACAGCCCTCAAACAGAGACTGTTTATTTTGGGGAGCTCAGACTTTCAGTTTTTGTCGTTGTACTCTTCAGGGTGATGATGGGTTCTGCATTTTGCCACCACTACATCCTTCCTTGCCCTTCCTGTGGTTGATTTTACCAGAAGCAAAAGACATTCTTGTAAATGATTGACCCACAGTGCATAGAAAGTTATAAATATGTCACAAGCAAAGCTGAGATTTCTGTTATTAAATATCGTTTACAACCTCCCAGCCACTATCCCAAATGCATATGCAGGAGCATGTATGCAATTGCATGTACACGCTTATGCATCGCACATGTTTCAGAGGTGTATGGGCACAGAGCCTCTGCGACATGATAGTCATATGACATGTTAAATATGTCATATGACAGTTATCACGTCTCTTCCACATGTTTCTCTGTCCTCTCTTTTCTTTCCTTTATTTCTTCATCTTCCTCCATCCCGCCATGTGCCAGAGCTGTGCTGCTTCCCCTGCACTGACTCCAGGCTGTCTGGACACTGCTGCTCCTCACTTTTCCCATTCAATGTATTATGAGCAGAGAGAAGGCAGAACTGACTTATCCATGAGGAACTACCATGAGCTGCACCCCCACTCTGCAGACTGGCTTTGGGGTAGGAACTCCTTCCAGACACAGCTATTGTGCAGCCGCTTGTGGAGGAGTGACACAAACTGGTGCTTGAGGTCACATCCTATTATTGCTAGATAGTGTTAACAGTTCTCTTAAAAATCCACGGAGGAGATTCTGTATTCTTTGTCTTGTTCAAATGTCATGCTGAGAGCCAGGCCTTGAACTTGACATTGCTAATTTCTACAGTAGTCTAGGGTGAATGCCAGTGGTGTGTTGTGGATATTTCCATCAGCTCTTATACCTCCTCTTCTCAAGACTCAACCATAATAAATTGGTGTGGCATTTTTACTGCTGTCATTTTAAAAGATAGTGTTAAAGAAGGCTGCACTAATTTGCAGAGTTAGGAAGGCTGTCCGCAAAGAGATTTCATCTTGATGTGATGTCTCTGTAGTGATTAGAAAAGCCATTGACATAGTAGCACAAGAAAGTTTCATACTCATTTCTTATATGCAAAAGCATTATGTAGGACAAACACATTTTTAAATAATTAACCCCCAGAAAAAGAATTCATAAAAGGCTAAAGAAATCCTCTGCTTGACCTTGTTATCTGTTAGTTATAACGAAGTATTTCAGTAGTTTGTAAACTAAAAAAAGCTTTCTTGGAGTCAGTAGGATTTTTGTGAGGTTCATGACTCCTTTGCGTTTACTAGGAAGATAAGGTATTGTTTATAACCACAGGCTCCTGTAGTTTGCATGTATATATGTGCTTCTGTTAACAGAAAGTACTTTGGAGTGTTTCCTTGTGTTTTTCAGCTAGATGCAAGCTGTCCAAATCAGGCATGAAGCCCAGGCTAACACACTGTACCTTTCAGCAAGGGCTTTATTCATGAGGTGCAGAAGAATGTGAAATAACTGCGCACAGCTTCCAGTCAGCTGGCGCACTTCCCTCTGCCTGTAGAGGTGTGTAGACATGTCTTTGATCTAGAAGGATGTGAGTAGGTTGGGAGCAGGGAACCAAGTAGTGATACTGTACCAAAGTTGTCAGTGTCTTGTGACTTCCTGGATCTGGTTCCTGAAGCTATTGCAGGAGTATAGGGGTACTGACCTAGTGTGTCACCCCCTTCATGATGCTTCTTCTGTGCTCTCAGGCTAGCAAAATGTTTACTCAACTGCTCAGTTTTAAGGGTACGCTTAAATGCCTCACTGGAGAGGGAGTGTAGATCTCAGAACTCCACAGTACCATTGTAACCTCTAGGTTACAGAAGGAGAAGGGTTTGTTTTGGGTTTTTTCATGAGGTTAAGCTAAAAGCTTATTTAAACCCCAATGGAGTACCAAACCTACTTATATTTATTTAATTTCCTGATGGCATCAAGACTTAATGAAAAATCATTTCCTCTACCCCATAAAGTGAAGTAGTTAACGCTGCATGATATCAATGCAGGTATACAGCACAAACAAGTGCATGCTTGAACTAGGCTGTCTTCTGATAGACTAAACCAGTTGTGTTTTTCCATTTATAAGCTCTTAAAATACACCAAGGGAAAAGAGGTAGGAATTGCTGTGAATTGTAAGGTTCTTGCTGCAGGTACTACTGAGCATACCATAGCAACTGGACATCATGAGCAAGTCATAATCCTTCCTCTCTAGTGTAAATTTTAAATGGACTGAACAAAATAAGTTATTCAGCCTTATATATTTGTTAATTTTTTAATTAGCAGAGTCAAGACTTCTTTATCAGAATTAGCCAGCTTTATCAAACTGATGTCTTATTGCCACGTTTACTTCATGCAGTATACTGCTTATTAGTGTACACACATAAAGAGTACTTGATAACTAGGCAAGTATAATAGTAATAAGTGATGGCATGAATTTGTAGTTTGGTAGTAGGGGTGCACTACAGGCTATTTTTTAAAAGTTGCTGGTTTTGACATTTTGAATAGAACTGGTTTGATAATGAGACTTGGATATGATACATTCATTGAGGAGAAACTAAAATCAGTTGTAAAAAAATTAGCTATCCAAATATGTAAAATTCTAAGAAGCACAAAGCCTTTTGTTTCTGTGGATTTCTGTTTAGCATGTCATTGTATGTATTCGTCAGGTTTGAGTACAGCAAGGACTGGGACCACATCAAATCTATGCCTAGGACTGTATGGTTATGGGACTCTTATAAACAACAATAAAGAACAGTGGCAGAACAAATAAGTGACAATAATAATAGTGGTTTCAGAAATTTGTAATGAATTAATCTTCCCTTTATAGGATTTTGGACCAGTTAAAAGCTTTTGTTAATTTTGTTTCCCCTTCTCTTAAAGTAGGTGGTTATTACCCAGTATCACAGGTAAAGACACCAAGTCAGAAGCAGGTATAGACAGCAACTCATTAGCTATCATGGGAAGCGAATGCAGCCTGCTAGATGCCCAGTGCTTTGCTTTAACTGCAACATTGGGTTTCCTCCTATGCTTACTCGATCCTAGCTACTTTACTAATGAGGAAAATTGGCATTTAGTGGGTGTTACAGTTGAGAATGCATAATCACTGAGCACATGAGTACTCCAAGAATCTTTTAAAGAGATCATGCTAATGTATATTTTTCAAATAAACTTTCCTGTGCTGCTAATATTATGGATTGTTAGGGCAAGAAGAGATTTCATAAGATAAAAGATACAAGCGTGTGAGGGAGGTATTGTAAGGTTTAAGGCTTTTTGTGGGTAGTTATTTTGGTGTTTAGCTTGAAGCAGCTGCTGGCTTTTCTTCACTTAGCTGTATTTTAACATTTGGACAGATGAACTTAGACCTTGGTCCTCCTTTTCCTTTGTGCTTGTGTGTGCATGCATAAAATAAACCACAACAATGTATTAAAACATACACTATAAAATAAATATGAATTATTGCCTATAATTCAAGTCAGGGCAGGAGATTCTGTGGCAAAGCCTTGCTTAAAATGATGGGTGCAGGTTTTCTATAATTTAATGTACACAAGATGTAATTCTGTGTCTCCAGATGTGACATAGGATCACTACATGTAACTCGTCGTTTAGTATGAGAATCCAAAGCTTTCTGAACTAGCTGGGTTGTCCCAGGCAGACAAAACAGTATTCTGCAAGAAGTGATGATAATGGTTCAGGGGTAAATTTAGGGTGAAATTTGACCATTTAAAAAAGAGTGTTGATGAAGAAGGCAGAAATTAATTACTTAATACTGTGAATTAACAAGCACTTTCTGTAAGATGCAGCAAAGAAACACCTGGAAGACTATTTAGAATAGGGAATAGGTGGAAGCAATTGCAATCCTAAATAGTCTGCAGTGGACATTAACTGGCTGAAATTATAACATCGTGGTTGTACCATGGAAAAGAGATAGACAGAAGTCAAGTGGAAAAGTCTTGCAAGAACACCTTGATGGTGGTATTGCCATTACTGGCTCGCAACATTAACCTAAAAGAGATCTCTGTCCTTGTGGGAGCTGTGAGTTCCCCAGAGCTTTTTGCTCTGGAAGAGCTAGGAAGCAGCTTTCAGCCCCAGCAGGGATCTTCCAGCAGAGCTGAGATCTGGGAACCACACTGGTTCAGTGAATTTGGAAGCTTGCTGATCTCTTTCTGCCCATCCTTTGCCTCAAGTAGATGCTTGGCTCAAAAACAGAGCTGTAGCCCATCAGCCCTGTAAGTGTCTATCTTTACAAAACGTTAGGTAGTGCCTAGGTTCTACTGACAAAGATTTTGAGTTGATTCGGTTCCATGAACAAAATGGCTTGGTTCATTTGAATTTTTTACACACCTCTGACTGGTACACTCTAAAAAAGCCATGTCTTTAGCGTATAAAAATAGGATTTTGGAAAAAAGATCATTATACAAAAATGTTTGAGCTTGTTTCGTGTAAATGGATGTCCCATAATCACTGGTTATATTAAGTGAAAATATAGATCAGTCACATTTTTTGTAGCAATGACCACTTTTAGATTTTGCAGCTGATGTGAACACGCAGCAATTGGCAGGTATTATTGAAGATTGTCTTCCCAAGCACCTGAAAGCAAATGGAGAATACTTTACATACTTATACTATATTTAAATAAACAAGACTAACTTTTGAGGCCGGAAAATGATAAAAGCTGTCCTTTAGAATAAACCTGTCCTTTCAGGATTAATAGCTGTGAGTTTGTGCAATGAGGACGCTCCTGTTCTGCAGGATGGATAGAATTTTTTAAGCTAAAGGATGTAATTTTTTTTTGTGAGGCTATGCTGAGGTTTGCAGTTTTGGGTTGTTTGGGGTTTTTTTGTTTCTCTGTCCTTAGCAGACACTCTTGCTGGTAGCACTGTCAAAACAAAGGGCTAATGGGTACCAGTCCCACGAACAGTGACTGGCAGGGGGCTTGTATCCTTGGCTGCCAGACCTGAAACTTTTCACAGAACTTTATGCTCCACATGTTGTTTTGTAGTTATCATCCTGATGAGACAGGCTATGGCATCAAAATGACACCAGCTAATTAAATGTCATCAGAATCAGAAGCTGTTGCAAGGCTTTTATGCTTAGATTGCCAAGATTGAAACAGAAGCCAATGACGCACATCACCCTCCTTGCGGCTCATTAGGATGGTATATAACTCTATGTTCAGCCAGCTGTGATATAGACAGACAGTATGGAGACTGCCACAAGGGCTTGACACTAATGAGCACCTGAAAGATTAAACAAATGTCTGTGGCTGCTCTTGGGTCTCAGGTTAAAACCCTGGCAACTTGTGCTTCATTGTTAGGTCTCAAGTTAAAACCTTGGCAACTTGTCCTTCAGTGTTTTCTGTTTTCTCCTCTTCTCCTTGGAAGCATTCACCTCAGAATCCTGTCATGACTTTGACAGGGATCTACGTGGAACCTCGCTTTTCCCTCTGGTATCCTGTTGACTTAGGCTGTTAATAGGTGCTAGGATTCAGGCTAGAGCTTTTTACTGTAGGCTGAGCACAAAGGTTTTAGCTTATTTTCATTTTTCTGGGTCTACTTCTCCAGGGTAAGATCAAGTATCTCTTATACGTATGTGTGTGTTTTGTTATATGTAATATTAATGAGGGATATATCCTGTTTGGCTGTAGTGACTGTGCATTTCACTGGTGTGCAGGTGGCCTTAACATTTCTGCTTTGTGGGTTTCTTCTTCTGTCTTTAACTTCTGTAATCCTGTGTCCTTGTGTTTTGTGGTTTACAAGATTTTTTTGTCATTGGGGAATATGTTGCATTGGTGTCCGGGCCCAAACGTTACACTAGAAGAAATATCCTTTCTTTGTCAAATGTCTGCATTGTGAAATCTTCACATTAGTCTGTGGTTTTACTCTGAAAATTGGCTGTGGGACAATAACATACTGCTTAAGATATTCTCTGCTCTCAGGCTCTGTTTTCAGTCCTGTATTAGTAAGAACCATACTACCTTGTTATTGCTATCTGAAGCTGTACAGGCTGAGAATGACTGGTTCTCCTTTGGTTCTGCCTCAGCAGGGCAGTTACTTGGCTTCCTACTTTAAGAATGGGTCTTCATTTTGCTATATCCTCAGCTGGTCTACATGGGAATGACTCCCCTGAAAGTAGGCAAGCAATACTGATTTATACTAGCAGAGAACTTGACTTGTTGCTCTTAAACCATAACCTCATCCTAGAGCTCCCTGCTTACCTTTGGCATACAGGGTCTTCATTAAGAGTGATGATATATGGATGAAAAAGAGGATGGCTTGACTTAAAGCTTTTTGATTGAAATTGCATGGAGAAGCATGAAGTAGAATTAAAAATCATTTTGCTTGTAAACTGAGTAAACCAAATCTAAAAGCCATGGAGAGACAAATGTGGGACCACACAGTGCCATCTTTAAAAAGTCAGCCTTCAAAGTAGACTGCAATTTCAGTTGCCCTCAACTGCAGTGCATGCATATTGTCTGCTCAGAAATGTATGTATGTAGCTACTTAACCTTGTTCAGATGAAGTACACCAAGTGTTGAGATGCAATAATCTACAATCTGTAATCTCTGGAGACAGAGCTGGGGCTTTTCCATTGGAGGTGACCTTCAAATGACCCAAAGTGCTCTTTTCCTTATATCTAAAGCACAACTAAAACATTTTTCTGTGAGCTAGGAGGAACTTGTTTTGTTTGTTTATTTTAAGGGGAAGGGAGGGTAACCTTGGAAATACCATGAAAGTGAAGTCTGGTCTTACTTAATAGTATCAGAGGAATTCTAATAGGCCTCTGATATCTGCATTGTGAAATCCTACACCTCAATTAAAATCCTGTGGGATATCTTCTCTAACAAAGACATACCTTTTTATCATTTTCAATGGTTCAGTAGTCACTGAAGTAATTACAGGTTAACGAAAATAAAGAGCATTAAACAGAATGTCAAAATATGTCGGTTCCTCACAATTGTTCAGTTTTAACTCTCATCTCCTCTGATGTCATAATTTAATTAGGTATCTCAGTCATCATAGGGATTTCTAGAATAGACAAGATCTGAATTTGCGATCTATAAATAGGCAGAGCTACCTCAGTTGCCATCCTCTTTATTTAACTTAAGACAGCGCTGAAAACTGCAGATCAGGTCCACTTTTTCTGAGGCACCTTTAAGAGTTACTGATTAAACTGTCCAGCTGTGAAATTTAGTTTTAATGGCTGATTATGCTTTTCTACAGTAAAAGTGAGGTGCTCAATTACTTAAGGCTACCAGTAGGTTTACAGGACTGAAACACCTTCAGACAGATTAGATAAGCATCTAATCAACTTGGGGTTAAAGAAATGGTTCCTCTTCTCTTAGGTATGGGCAGGGATTTTCAGAATTGGTTTTATGAACGATGATCTGTGATAGCCTCAAATGAACTTGGTCTTTCCAGCCTCTTCTTTCTATGAGTCTGCCTGTAGAGCACCAGTTGGTTACCTGGAGCTGCGCTATTTGTGAATGTCTAGTGAGGAGAGAGATGAAATTTTTACCCTTTGCTCTCCCACCGGGAACTGTGACTTCATAAGAGCCAGGTGAAAGTGCACTCCTGAGGACAGTAGGCAAAATACAGACTTGGAAAGAGCGATTCACCATTTTACTTTCTCTTCTCTCTGTTCCTATGCCTTCGAATGATTTTTTTAGAGACATTTTGCTCTGCTAATTGGAGGGTGAGGCAAACACTCAACAGCATGATTGAAAAAGCTGCAAAATCTCACCACTGTAATTATTTGAAGGGAGACATCTCTCAGTTCCTGCCCATCTCCACACTTAGTAACTGTCCGGTTTTGTACCCCAGAAAGCATATACATCTGACGCCTTGCAGAGGTTAGGAAATGCATGTCTTTTGTGTATTTGACAGATTGCAGCTTCAGCTGTTTACTTGCTACTTTAGTCTCATGTGGGTTTGAACCTGAATGACCATATTATGGTTTTTGTGTCTTATGGAAATACCTGCTAAGTATATAGTGCTGAAATTGACTAGAAACAGACTTTTTCCTTTGCTGTTGATGTGGCAACTGAGAGGACCACATAATGGCCATAATCAAATGCTTGAATTATGGAGGCTGAACCATGATACCAAGTAGCAACTGAGGACTTAAGCCTCCTTAATGTACTTTATTGAAGATTGATAGATGGTTAATCCCAGCCTCTACAAATGCAGCGTATGTAGAGTGGCTGTCTTTCAATCCATACATGCATGTAGCAGAGCTGACGGTTGTATCGTACTTTGGATTGGTGAACTGCATCCAGCTTAAGGGATCAGTATGCAAAAGACACTGTGGCACTATACTGCAAATTTACAAGATGAGACTTAATTTTGGGAAAACATGAGGTAGGAGCCAGCAATGCAAATCTCAAAGACTGAGCTGGTTTCTGTATACTTTGGGTAGACACTGAAGAAGAGGACGAGCCCATTTTGGAAGTATCAATGTATGTAACTTTCTGCTCTGGTCTTGGTGCCAGAGGAAGGGAGGTTGACTGCCGGTCAGTGTCTTCTAAAGACTTAAAACTGTGGTTCTGCTCACCACATTGCACCCAAAATAAGAGTTGTAAGCAGTTCCTCCTTTTGTTTGCGCTAGCCTTCCTTTTCTTTAAGGGTCACATATTAGACAGCAGTAGATGGCTATTTTGCAGAGAATCGCTGTTCTGAATAGGAAGAGAAACTTAGAAAGTAAAGTGCTTGATAGCAAGAGGATTTTAATGGCTTCTGAAAAGGGTACGTCATTCACAGTTCTCTTATCTCAGGTTTATGTATATGTTTTGTGTGTATATAAAGTGTATGGCATTTAGAGGTGAATGCTGTGCAGATTTGGTATCTGTGTGCTTGCTGGTCTGTTGCTGGTTTTAGTCTTTCTCAGACTGGATCTGTACAATGTTGGTGTCCATGCCAGTAAGGTCTTATATTGGGTGCAGTGTTTTATCTGCCTTTTGTATATGTTGAATGTGGCTGGGATCTTCTTCTTTGAATGCTCTGAAGAAGATTAGTTGCAGTTACTCTGCTCTTTCTTCCTTTTGCATTGGACTTTCTTGTTATGTTCCTCTGATCATGTCTGATACTTCCATCTAATCACATCAGATATCATGCCTGATACTTCCTTATTTCCTTCCATCCTGTACTCTCCAAAATTTTGCTTACAGTAGTCATAGGAGGCAGTCTACAAGAGCAGTCATCCTGTTGGAACACTCTGGATTGCATAGTGCTATCCACATCCTATGTTTAGTGTTGTTAGTACACGTAAATAAACCCAAATGTGACCAGTGTATGCATAGAGCTGGTTTGGCTCCCATAGGCACAGCTGCCCAGGCCAGTTTACATGAAGCCTGCAGGTGTTTCACACCCACCCCACTCGAATCAATTTTGGTTTGTTGCAACACTTTTTATCTGTCATGAACTTTCCTCACACATGCATTTTACTTTTTTTGCAAGTAAGCTTTGCCTGCAAAAGAAATGACAAAGAAGACAAATGGAAGTGAAGCTCATTGAAATATTAGCAAGTCATTTTGTCTTCTTCTGGCTTTCATCAGGAATAAAAGAACAGCAAAGCCACAGCAAAAATAGCAGTGCATTTCCTAAGGGGCTGCAAACATAATAGTGATAGAGATCACTTAACTGTGGTGGTTTCTCTTATGTGATAATATCAAGGTGGGGTTTTTTTCTCCCTTCCCTGTGAGGTGGATCACTATTATCCACCATTTGTAGCGTGTACCACATGGAGGCTTGGCAGGAGACGTGGTGTCTCAGAGGTTACATGAGGCCATGGAAGACCCAGCAACAGGATCCAAAGCGTCTGGACCACCCAGGGCCCTCCTCATGTACCACAAGCCATCAGGGGAAGATTAACTCTAAACCATTTTGGTTGCTCTGTACAATATAATCATCTAAATGAAATCAATGAATACTTGATTTGAGAGTCTCCCATTGCTCCATCCCTGCTGTTCCTAATGTTTGTTAACAGATTGCTTTGTGGTAGAGTGCAAAGGTGCCGCTCTATAAAACTGTAATGACTTCTGGAAAGGAAGTTGCCCTATGTATTGCAGAAAGCACCATTCAGTTTTGATTGGAACATGGGGAGTTGAGAAGTTGTTATTACTGTTAGTACAGCCAGTTGGAATAAAAATTTCTGCTCAGTTATGGTTAAGATGACATTTCCTTTTTCCTTGTTTTCTCTCTCTCCTTGTTTACCGATGGAACACTCCTAGTGTTCTTATTTGCCTTTGGGCATGGAGCTCGCATGTGGTAAGGCCCTGGCATGCCAAGGAAGAGGATCTAATTTTCTGTCTCCTGACCTCTTCTGTCTGTCAACCGTCCTGTTTGCTACTCCCTTGACTTTCTCTTTGCTGTTGTTTCTTGATCCCTCAGTTTTTTCTTGTCAGTGCCCAGGCAGCTTTTTAACGTTTCTCACTCTCTAAGCAGAAAACAAAGTGTTCAGTGAGATGACTGGGGTTTGGTAGTGCCAGATCTCACACTGCTGGCTCCAGGAGCCAAGGGACTGAAAGGGAAAAATAGGGAAAAGATTGCTGCTGTAAATGAGCCCCAGCTGCACAAGTATGCACAGCAAGGTGAAACTAATTTGAATAAATGCAATTATCCTGCTCTTGCTGCAAGTTATATTTTGTCTTGCTTCTCCCTGGTGAAAAACCACTGGCCTTTGGGATGGCAACCTACACTGCAGTATGTCTGGTTACTGACAGGGTAGAGATGAAGATAAATCACAGCAGATCTATCAGATGTCATTCATTGGACATCAGACTGTACAAACAGCTCTTACCTTGCTTTCCCCGAGGTCTGTAGTTCATGAACTTCCAGGATTATGTAGTGGCTGCTCTCTGCCCTGACATGTTAGAGGGGGCACACCATGGAGTTGGTTAGTGAGCTGCAGCTGCAGCATGGCCTAAGGACCAAGGGTTACTGTGCAATACTGTAGCTTGCAAGCGCACCACACATTCAGTTCCCTCCCCAAAATGAGCCCAAATCCCCAGCACACTCCCAACTGCTGCCTAACCCAGTGCCCTTCCCTTGTCATGTGTGCCAGGTATCTCCACCATCAGGGAACAACATTACTGTTGCATTACACCTATAAGAACAAATTCGAGACAATCGGTGACAAGGATAATATTTTTTTTAATAATTTTGTTTCTATTGGTTTAGGTGTTTGTATTACTTCTTAATAATCATAGTGTAAATATAAAGTGTTTCAAGGCACAGAAACTGTTTTTATTTGTGTTTCTCAGCCAGTTATTGAGAGCTTATAGTAATTACTTTTCAGCCTTTTGTGGAAAATCGTTTTAACATGTTTGACACTGCCTGTAGACCAGCTCCTGTGAAAACCCTGGTTGCCTACAGGCCACTAAGCTTCACCCATGTAGGTCCCTTTATACCACTGTAGTCATATGAACTCACCTTTACCACCCAGGTTTGCAGTCTCAAAATGCTTGAGAGTGAAATAAATCTCTCAGAATTTGTGGGGTTTCAGCCTGCTGTTTCTACCTCCTATTTCCCAGACTCCTGTTCTTTCCTGGGGCTGAAGCAAACCCTGATGAAATCAGCAGCTTCTGCAACCACTCAGCTGTGTACTGGGTTATACCTCATGTCTTCTGTGAGTACTGGGCCACAGAAGAGACCCTTGCAGTTTGCAAGTTACAACCAGTTACAACTCATTCATGTAAAAATACAGAAGGAGGCTATGGTTTACAGAAATAATCAAAAGTGGAGAATTACTTTCTCTTTTCCCAGTAATTTTTCCGCATGTGCACACATATGTACATACATGTTTTGGCAAACCAATCTAGTATCCCAACTCGATGAGTTACTGACAGGCTGATGATGTGAACATTCACAAGCTTTGAATCGCTTTTTCTTTGAGAACATTTAAATAACTACATTTTTGTTCAAGGAAATCTTGACTTTAAAACAAAAAGCCTGTAAGAAACCCATATATTGTTAACTGCAAAAGATGGGCCTGCTGTGGTTTTCCGTACTGCTGATCATATATGGCATCCCAGATGACCAGGAGATCTAATTTTATAATCATGTTGT
This sequence comes from Ara ararauna, assembly GCA_028858755.1. Taxonomy (NCBI): domain Eukaryota; kingdom Metazoa; phylum Chordata; class Aves; order Psittaciformes; family Psittacidae; genus Ara; species Ara ararauna. The sequence goes on along the minus strand of CM054376.1, from coordinate 107,428,006 downwards.
GTGAGGAGTTTAGACTAAGTATTACTTGTAATTCTGTCATTTCTCTCTACTGTTTCTTTATTAATGTCTTCAGCATTCTTGGTCTGTCCTCAATCTTTCACATTTTGTACTGATGCTTTATTACAGTGTTTTCCAAATTTTTTAAGTAAGAATCTTTCAAGATGAACAACAGTCCTTCCTCAGGAACTGTCTGAAAGCCAAATTATCTTTATTCATCTAGCTACTGCCTTAGACATCCCCTCTTTGGAAATCACTGTTCCATTATATGATATTGCTTCCTTTTCCCTACATGTCTTCATGAGCAGTAAAATACAGTGTTGGCATTTAAAATATTGCCCCTTCATGGTTGGTGGGTGAGTGAATGACTGAGAGGTTTTTTCTCAGAAGTAACTTGGGGGGGCTCTTTGCAAATTCGGGCTCTAGAGATGGTTATTTTTTGTATCAGTGATGCTTACCATGCATTTCTGAGCTTTGGTTTATAAACATAAACAGGGCTATTCTTTTCATTATAGTTGCTATTGTCCATGCCCATCCAGTGTCTTGTCCTCCAGCTGCCCAGAAAGATTTGGAAATAACTACCTCACAGGAGTTAGATATGAAGAAAATGTCATTCAGAGCTTGCACGGCCTTTACGTGCCAGTAACAGCCTGTCACCAAGGCTTCATTATAAACTTGGATAAGCTTCCGTATTTTAGGTTCACAGTTTGTCACTGCATTGTTATTTTCATTGCTCTGTCTTTGATCTCACAAAAAGCTCTGTGCTGGTCAAGGAGTCTGTTGATACAGTCCCCTTTGCCCATGTGGGCCTTTGAGCTCATTACGGGGAGAAGGAAGGATCACGAAAGCAGAGCTTCAGAAAACACTGTAGTTGCCAAATAACACAGCATTTCTGAAGCTGTTCTGTGTCTTGCTGTGGGCCTCTGCTTCCGATCTGAGCTTTCAGAGATTGCTGTCCACACCATTCTTTCATCAATGTAGCTGTGACAATACAGAAATATTACTGGTACTTACTATTGCATCAATGTAGAGGTATCCGTCCCACATAGGAACTGCAGTGCAAGCAGAAAATAGATAGACCCTTTGACCTGAGGTTACTAGCTGAAGGTCTAGACTAGAGAAGGTAAGTGGATATAGGGAGATGGAGAAGCAGAAAGAAATAAAGTTATGAGCGCTTACCTGCCTAGCACTATTGCTGACACCTCTAGGTAGGTTTCCCTCCTGAAATCTGCTTGGTCAGCAGTCTCTGGCTGTTTCCAGTGTGTGTTTTTTGCTGGCAGCACAAAAGGTCCCAATATGTTCTTCAGATCATTTTTTCTAGTGTTAGTGTTGGGAAGCCCCAGCTATGTTGCACTAGGCTCTGTACACACACCAGCAAAAGACAGTCACTGCCTGAAAGAGCAGCCTAATAAAGTATAATGAAGATTACCGAATCCACACTGTTTCAAAATACATGGCTGCAATTCACATGAAACCTGACAGTGAAATATGTGTGAATACTCATCAGCACTGTCTCAGATCACTAGGAGTCTGTTAACACGCTGTGCTAGTAAGTCCCATTATAGGACAAGAAGGCTGAGGTAGATTTCCCTTCTAGTCCATGTGGTAAGGGAACTTATGTCACTGATATTTTTTGAGAGATACTTTTACAGTAAAAGTCATAGACAGTTAAAAGCCTATCATGGAGCAATATCTTGAAATTTCATCTGGCTCAAAAGTGTCGTTTCCAATTCTGTACACAAATTCAAGTTTATAGAAAGTTTTTGTGGTACTGATTGAAATTCATGGAATTATGCATGTCCCTTTCTCCAAACTGACATAATTTTAATATGAGAACTATCCATACATCCATAACTTGTCATTTATTAGAAAACTCAAACTCTTAATGGTTGACATTGGAGAAAAAAGGGTCAAGTTACAGGCCAAGATTTTCTTATTGCAGAAGATAAAAAAAGGGGAATATATTTGCTTCTGGTTATTCACCACTCCAAGCATGGTGTGATTGCTTCTGTCTAGTCAGTTTTGTTCTTTGTATCTTGAAGAAGAGATATAGCCAAAGTGAAGGGCATTTGGAGATAGACAAGGAAAATAATTGAGTCACAGAGTCTTCTGTTTGAGGCGGGATGGGAAAGATAGGGGTTGTTTTAATTTAAAGAAGAGACAAATAAAAGAGGACGTGACAGTAGTGTACAGAATGATGAATGATGTAGAGGAGGTGAATTGTGTGCTCTCACTTGCCCTTTTGTAAGTACAGAAGCAGAGGGGCATTCAATAAAGCTAAGTCAAAGATAGTAACACTGTTTAAAGGGAATTTTTAAATAGTAAGTACCTTGTTTCCATAAGCTTACCTTGTTTCTCCATGATGCTGGAGCATGTATTGGGAGGGATGCAAAAGACCTCTGGGAAATGAATTCAAGTTGTCCTGCTAGGAAGATCTTGCAGTCATACTGCAGCGACTGCTGACTGGGTTGGGTTATATGGCTTGTGTGAAGAATAACTAGTCAGATAGTCTTAAAGAACCTTTTTAGTCTTAAAAATAAATGAAAGTTGCATAATATTAATATGTGTAATGAGACTATGCATGCATTTGCTAGAAAGAGTAAAAAAGTAACTCTTCAAGGTAGAAATCTATAATTGATGGAAGAAGTATTGCTCTGTGGTTGACCCCGTTGTGATTTTTTTTGCATGTCTCCCTGTATATCTGCTTGTGACCCTTTTATAAAAGGCTGATGTTCAGCCACATTGGTTCAAGGCTCTGCTGTCAGGGCCAAGCAGACTTCTGTCCATGAGGAAGTTGTATGAAGTATGTTTATTCTTCCTGAATATTCCTTTCTTGTTTTCTCTTGCTTTTGAATATTCCATTTATTGTTCATCCTTAGTTAATAAGTTTGTACCAAAATTCAGAATAAAATTTATTTTTATCAGTAGATTCTAGGGGACAAATAGAGTAGATTTCACCAGTATCAGTCCCCCTTCCTTCTTTTTTAAGGATAATGAGACATGCAAATAGCTTATAACAAGTGCGATAACTTTCTGGTTAGATTATTATAATATCTGTTTACATCCACTGTTACTTTTAGACTTGATCCCTGCACTCTTTTTGTAGATTTGCAATTGTTTTGTAATTCCTCACCATACAGCATTATTTCATGTAGTACAATCCTAATCCACCTGTGGTGACCATCGCTTCAAAGCCTAGTTACTGTGGTCATTTTGAGTCCTGTGCCTGCCTTTTTTTCTACTATCTCTGTCTAGTCTGTTGTGGTAATGTCAGTGTAGTGATTAAGGTCTGGATCATGTCTGTAAGATAGCCTTTCCTTTCTTCCCGCAGTTTTCCCCACTTAAAATAGGTGAAATACTGCAGTTTCTGGATGAAGATCACTCACAATGATATAGGAGAAATTGCATTTTTAGTAGTGTTTCCTCATGCCTTGTAATTAGGTCTTTGTTTCTCACTCACCTGAAGGACATCATGAATGCGTTTGCTGACATTCTCAGTATTAACCTTTGTGCAGCTATTGAACATTTAAAATATTTACTATGCAACAAGAACAGATGTATTTTATGACTCGTGTAACATATACAATTTCTAAAAGTTTGTAGGAGATTCCTGTTTGTGTGTTCGTTTGTGTGTATGTATGTGCTGTGTACATCAACAGTATAGTTGGGAATGTATTTGCCCTCCACTGCAGTCCAGCTGCCTCTGAAATAGCTATGGACATTATCTTGGCAACCCTGAAATACCACCCTCAACATGGTGAAAAATTGTTTAGCCATTTGAAATTGCAGAGAAAATTTAATTGTAAATATAATTATGTAGTCAGAGGTATGCAAATTTTATGTCCAAACTTAAGTGAAAAGAATCATTCAGTCTAATTCTTTGTCATTTGTCAAAAGCCCTCCAAAAACCACCTAGGCTGCGAGCTAAACTGCCTTTCATAAATCTCAGCGGAAGACTTGCTGCTGACATTTTAAGACTAAATTATTTCTATTGTTCTCAAGTAATTACATTATTGTTGTTATCTGAGAAGAGAGCCCCACTGGGTTGAGCATGTAAGTATATGGGGATAGGGGGAAGGAAGATTTGTGTTAGTTAAGTGGAGATGATAAAGCTGAAAACATAGCAGCAGGACATAAATCAGATTTTTTTTTCTTTTTCTAGTTGGCTCGTCACAATAAAACATTGCAACAGATGCTGAAACCAGGGTCAGATCCAGATGAAGGAGATGAAGCCTTGAGGTATTATGCCAATCATACGGCACAGATAGAGGTAAAGAATTGCTCACTGGAAGATTGGATACGAGACAAGTTTGCATCTTGTGCACAGTGTATCAACTCTTTTTAAGATTCAGAGCTGCAGAGCTTATTCAAATGGTGTAGGTTATTTATGAGGAAAAAGTTGAATAATATGCTTTTGGCTAAGGGAGAAAAAGGAATGCACCTATATTAAAAGTGGCTTCAAATAATCATATTACAGTAGCTTGCTTGTGTGTTACCAAACATGTTTTGTTAGGAAAATAATGACAGTGTCATGAAGTCAAGAATAATCTTGTACGGTATATCACTCAAATAAATAGTCATGAATTTCAAAGCCAGTGATGCTAACTGATCAAATTAAAAGTCTGGCTGAAGTACAAAGAGGTTTTGAAGTTGTGTAGACATTCAGTATGGCTTTTGTTTAAAAGACCAAGGCTTGGCCTGGTTCATCAGTTCCCTTCTCTTTTTTAAACTTTACCCCTGCCATGAATTGGATTTAGTTCAAGATCCACATAGGTATTTAGGTTCTTAACTCTTATGTCAGTTACTGTGCTCTTACAAATTTCATGGGATTATAAGCATCAAGGTAGGAATTAGGCACTGTAGTATCCCTAGTCCTTAGTGACTTCATAAGGAGAATTTCTATGGTGCAGAGACAGCTGCTGTGAGGAAGAAGAGGCATCTGTCTCTCGGAAATGCTGTATCAAGTCCAAAAACTGGCCAAGTATGAAAACAGCACAGTAAGGTTGCACACAGGCCCAGCCTGAATCTGAGCCAATAATTTAACCTTCAATGGGATCCCGAGCTCCATCACAACATTGGACCTGAGCTTGGGTGTGTAGGGTCTTGATGCAAGCACACCAGGTCCCTTTTGCCCTGACTGCCATCAAGACAGGCTATGTCTGGGTCCTTCTCTGTTTCCCACCATCCTTTTTGCCTGATACAGGCCACGTTATCCCACCAAAAGATAGATGGAAGCTCCATGGCTGTGGTGGTCCAGAGGGCAACTCAGCGATCCTCTAATATATTTTAATATTTTGGGTGCTCCTGAGGTATTCTTAAATCTCCTAAAATCTCTTGGCTGCAAAGCCTGTTCCTTTAGCAGATATGTAGGCCTCTGGTCTCAGGGAGGCTTTTGAAATGTCATTCTGCTTAGCAGCACATGCAGCTTTCCTCTTTATTTGAGTCCCTGACAGAACTGAAGATGTGCTGTCAACTGCTTTTTATTCACCCTACAAGGTTAGCTGCTAGTCACATAGTCCTGTTGCAAAACTCCTGGCCTGAGATACAACTATTTACTTAGGACAATTCAAAACTGCATGTCCAAATTTTACATAATGCATATGCCCGTGAGCAGAAATGAGCATAATTATCCTTCATCTTCAACAAAAATGTGCTTGACTATGTTACTCTTAAAAATGACTTAAGACAGGTGGTTTTTTAGTATAAAATATAAGAAATATGACTTAATGGAGAGAAGGGAGTGTGGTTTAATGCAGGACTGAGACTGGGAAAGTGAAACTCAGCCCAGCATTGCTGTTATGTCAAATGGATGCTCGCTGGTCTTTCTTTGAAAGCAGTTCTAGATTTGTTTGGCATTTCAGATATAGCTCTCCTATATCAGGGTATCTCATTTGTTTGATTTGAAAGTCAAATAGCAGGGTTTCTTTTTTACTGGTGGCTGTACAGAGACATGGGTCTAGGAGTCAAGATGAGTTTCTGCTCATTTCTGTATTTTCAGTAATGCAGAGTCCATGATCGAATGGGGAAGCAATTTTGATGGCAGTCTGTGAGGCAGAATAAAACCTAGTTCGCTCAGCAATAACTCACTAGGCCCTGAAAAACAAACAATTGGTTTTGCCAAGTAAGAAGATAAAGACTGACAACATGTGGGTGCTGTCTGAGTAACAAGGTGCTATTTTTGCATGTTCACCTTCACAATTTAGCTCATAATTGAAATAGGCTCAAGGTGAGAAAAGAATTAATGTAATCTGAGCAGAAAGCCCCTGTACTTCTGCCCTGTTTACTGGGAAAGATTTGTTCCCATTTATTACAAAATTGAAGCATTCTGAATTAGAATATTTTTTATATTTGGGGGAAGTCTGGACCTAGGTTTTGCTCGAGTATTTATTTGCTTGTGTATGTATTTGCCACCTTATTTTCATGCAGACTTTTGAAGATAGAAAAGTAGTTTTGCTTTGTTTTAGAATCGATTGGTTCAACTTCATAACTTCATTATAATGTTCAAATAATTTATTCATTATTTTACAAATAAAAGGGGAGCTCTGAACAAGAAAAGACATGACAGAATGGATAGATAGTCACTGATCTTGAAAAAAATGTGCATTTTATTTATAGATTGTTCGCCACGATAGAACAATGGAACAGATCGTTTTCCCTGTCCCCAATATTTGTGAATTCCTCACTCGGGAATCCAAGTGTCGGGTATTCAATACAACAGAGAGAGATGAACAAGGGAGCAAAGTCAATGACTTTTTCCAGCAGACAGAGGACCTGTACAACGAGATGAAATGGCAAAAGAAAATTAGGAGTAAGTATTGCAATTTCAAAAAATAGCTTCATTATGCTAAAACCCTGCTTTTAAGCCTTCAAATACCTTCATTTTACTAGTACATTTTGTCTGCTCACTCCGATACTGCAACAGGCAGAACTGTTCAGGGCTTGAGGGTGTAGGTCAGCAAAGACACTTGCATGCCACCCTAAAAGAGGCATAATATGGAGCAGTTAGTAATATAAGTAATGTATTCAAGATGATGTTTTGGACTCCAAAAGTTACACAGAGGGGTGGATGAACTGGGTGTAGTTCTAAACTCAATAGCGCTGTGCCTAATTAAGCCAAGGCCCTTAATATTTAACAAAAACATGTGTAGCTGCATATTTGAGGTTTGCAGATTCCTAAAAGGCCATTAAAAACTTGTAAATGTCAATCACTTAAAAATGTCCCTCACCAGAACCTCAGCTGCTTTAAATCTGTCTGACTCCCATGGAGTCAGTTCTTCTATGCCAGTTCACATCAGCCTTCACATCAGCCTTGCTTGACTGGACTGCACTATGTCCCAGTCTGTTATGTTCCATGGTGGTGGCAGAGGCACACGTACCATCTTGAGCTGCTTGCAGATTTGACAACCACAGTCAAGATCGTGGGGGAGAGATTAAAGCAGGGACCCGAAGAGAACATGCAGTGAAGCCAAACCAGGTACCCTGAGTTTCTTGTTTAGTTCACCAGTGGGCATTACTGCTGCTGGCCCTCACCAGGAATGGTGCTGCTGCTGCCACCGATGTCATGGGGACAGGAAGCTCCTGCCACCTCAGCTGCTGTCAACTCTGCCTTTTGCTTTTTTGGAGCACAGAATCAAGGCTGCAAACTAATTAAGCATATGCAGTGTCCTGGAGGGATAAGGAAGGAAGTTATATTTTATATATGAATATAAATAAAAATACACAAGAGTGATCACTTTATTCAGTGCTAAAATTCAGATGCCATTGAGGTGGTACACATCAGCTGATTGCAGCATCATTATGCAATTAAGAAGGAAGGGAAGAATAGGATCTATGGTCAGAGCAGCAGAGAATTTGGGTAGTCAAAGCAATATGGTTTAATGTAGCATCTTTAATGTGATGAAAACATGGATGTTGTTTGCAGTTTTTACAAATGTCAATTCCCAGGCTATAATTTTCAGAGGCAGTAGGAAGTCTTCAGTGTGAACCCTATTGGCCCAGGTCTGCTTCCCTTGAGAGCACTATAAGAACTTGTCTGCACTGACAAGCTGACCAGAGTAGAATCATAGAATCATAGAATAGCTAAGGTTGGAAAGGACCTTAAAATCATCTAGTTCCAACCCCTTGCCATGGGCAGGAACACCTCCCACTAAAGCATGTCACCCAAGGCTCTGTCCAACCTGGCCTTATAGTAAGTTGTAAAATAAATTATTCCAGAATAATTCACTATCTGCAGAGTCTATTTGGGAGCAAAAGTCACTGTATTGTAGAAAAATTACTCCAGTAACAAAATCATATCTGTTGGTTTTGCTTAAGAAACACAAATAAAAGAGCCTGACACTACACTTACATACACCAGACCTGCCTAATGCGATAAGCAAAGAAAATTGGTTTATTTTTATTCAGAAAAGAAATTCCTCAATTCCTTTCATCAGTGGAATGGCCCACAAATCTCTATGTGGTTTGGTTTTTTTTATTATTTTTATTTGAAAAGATAATACAGGTTGAGGCTCAGTTCATTCCTTAGCCAAATGTCTGTTAGCATGCAGTCTGTGTTGCTTAAATTGCCAGATATCATTTGCAACTGCTCCAAATACTCAAATCTCAGCAGTCAACAGCATGAGGTTATCACAATGAAATCTGAATATTTACCTAATCACAATTAAAGTCTATTTTGACTAAAGCCTGAGACAGTCATAGGCATTTGAAGGACTCTGCTGTTTCTAAAATGTTAGCTCGGTGCAGGCAAGTCAGGAATATGCTATGCGTGCTTGCAGCACTTTCTCAGTACTTTGAAATCTAATTATTAGGAATGCATCATGTTCAAATAGATAAACCTCTCTGCCTAGATATCTTCTCATACTATTGAACATAGAATCTTGTTTAAAGTGTTCATTTAAACCTCTGCATGCTTGCAGCAGGTTCTTGGTACTTTAAAATCTAACTAATAGGAATGCATCATGTTCGGATAAACAAAACTCTCTGGCTAGAGATTTTTTCACACTATCACACATAGAATCTTGTTTTAAATGTTCATTTAAACATATTGTAGTGCAGTCACACATATGAAATGCTTGCCTGAGTCTTGTTCCTACTCTTTGCTGAATCGTTTGTGTGACTCTGGATGCAAAATCTTAACCTTGTTTTGCCCTATTTCCCTTTATAGTCTTTTCTAACTAGGTTATAGGTTCTCTGGGATACAGGCTATTTCTATGTATTTGTACAGCACTTCACATATGGTGATCATGGTTTCATTTGAGTCCTTCTAAGCAGGAGTAAAGAGCTGTTCATTTGCAGGTAATCTTGGACATCTGAGGATCGTGCAGGAAATAGTCAGCTTTCATAAAAACGAATCCTACTCAGACCAAATTTTCACCTGCTCCCCAAAGCAGATCAAGATGTATTTACTTTGACAGAGGTGGGGAAAATACCACAGCTCTGAAACCTTGCCTATTCCATTGTTTTTTCAATAATGTCATCAGTGTACTTGGTCCAAATGGGTCATCTGGATGTCCTATTCTGAGTCTTCTGGTTGACAGGCACACAGAGTGCTAAAATGTATTTTTTTGCTTGATTTTGTTTCTCCATGCAAAGAGGCCACAGATTCAGAATCAGGTGAAAAACTCTTCACAAAAGACCTAGTCCTAAAATCTGAGCAGAGGCAAAACTCTCATATTTAATAAACTGTATTGGGATCTTTGGGTTTAAAGCTCTGCTTAAAACTAAGTTTTATGGCAAACCTATGCTTAATATTAGTCTATTTTAATTAATTTTAATATCTGCATATTTTCTTCATTAATCTATATTTTTTAATTCCCTGGAGGCCATTACTGATTGAGTTCCCACCTAATTTCTTTTCATTGGTTGCTGCTCTTCTCCCCATTCTAGATAATCCACCCCTGTTTTGGTTCTCCAGACACATCTCTCTCTGGGGCAGCATTTCCTTCAACCTTGCTGTATTCATCAATTTAGCAGTTGCTCTGTTCTACCCCTTTGGAGATGATGGAGATGAAGGCAAGTGGAGTTTGGTTTTATTTTTCCTTGTAATTTTAAATGCTTTCAATGTTAAGGTAACAGCTATATAAAACTGCATCTTCAGGTATCCTTGTGTCTGCAGAAGCCATTTAGTACCTTCTAAGTAGGTACCAAGTGTTGTCTGAAATGTGGTAGCTGATCTTCTGTGTGTCACATGGCCCAAGCAATGTGAAGTAAAATGGACAGAACATAGTTGCTAAGATCATCTAGATGATCAGGGCTAATTCTGCCATATTGCAGTATACTACTGCACACACTAAGTTACAGCTTCTGAGCTAAAGAAAGATTCCTGGCAGCAGAGGGACAGAGATTCCTTAGAAATGATCAAACTGAATGACTTGCAGTCTTAAAAGCATATGGAATAGAATGATTTGAAAACTAGCTTCTTGGCTTTTGACTATTTTGTTTATTGGGATAAAAGGGCATAACTGTTGCAGAGGATAAATGCATTGCATAAAGATATGCTTAAAACCTCTGATTCTGCCTCTGCTTCATCACATGCCACAGGAAATATCACAAATAATAAATTTCATTAAGTAAATGCAGCAGAATAGCAGGAAACCTCTTTGAATCCAAAACCAGCTTAATTGGGATAAAAGAGACTAAATAGTTCAGAATACTGGTAATGAGAGTAGAGCCATTCACCTCTAGGTCTTTGGTTTGTGTTCAGTCCAGTCAGTAATGTGACTGAAAGTCAGGTCTGCCTGATGGCATGTGAACTGGGCTAGTGGAAGCAGTCCAGCTTCTAGTAGATACATGTGCTTTTCGCAAGTACCAGAGTTGGCACCAGCAAACATTCCCGTTGGCTGGCTAAACAGAAAGGCAGCAGATTAAAATATATTGGCAGGGAGACCATATTGCCCTTTCACCCTACAGGGTGGTCTCTGCAGGTCATGGCACAGGCATCGCTGCAGAAAAAGGGAAGCATTTGTACTTAGTTCTTTCCTGTTTGTAAACTGAAGAGTCACTTGGAGTGTGCACACATTACAACCCATGCAGAATAAAAGGAGAAATAATGAGTTAAAAATAAACCTTTTAAGATGCTAAATTTTAGCTAATCTGTGCTCACAGAAATCCTCTGGTCTTTAACCAGTAGGTATTAATGCTTATTTTGGACTGCAGATTTATATAGCATTAGTTTAAGTGGCCCCAGTAATCCAGTGATTTCAGTGACAGCACATTTCAGGATTCTAGTTCCTAGTGCTTATAAAAACAAAAGCAATTCCTAAGCAATAAACAATAGGTGTGGCCAAATGGGATTTGCAAATCATCCTTAAAGATGTTTAAAGAACTAAGCATCCTTAGTGCTGGCTTCCCCCTCCACCAAAAACTGATTTAACAGCCAGAGTTTGTCTTCCATTTTTCTGCTTCACCTTGCATAAGCCCACCTATACTCACATGTCTGAGGTGTCTGGGCTGATCAAATCGTCCTGAGAATGCTGCCTTTTAGTACATACCTGCAGTTCTTACATCATATGACATAAGCAACATTTGCGCTCCAGAGGAGGACTCCTTGCTTCCAGCTCACCTGTCTGGACATGTTACTGGTGTGGGTCCTGCAAAGTGAAACTGTTTGACTTGCAGTAAGGAAGAAGGCGAAACGATTTGTTAAAGAAACAGTGAGTGCTTTGGCCTTACCTTTGAAATCCACTTGGAAGTTATTTTTTAGGATCTGTTAAAAGTTCCCAAGTCTTACTGGCAAAGGAACGATCTGCCAGAGCTGACCTTGAACCTCCTGCCAAGGATACAAATGCTCCTGGTCTTTGGAAAGTTCAGATGCCATCTGAATGTTGAGGCTAGGGCCTCATTTCATTGTTTTCTAATCCCACTGATGCTGCTTAGCTGCGTATCTGTTGCCAAAGAGATAGCATGATTTCTATTGTGAGTCTAGCTAAATTTTCTATTCCCTTCTCCCCCATCACTGACCTCTCAGTTCATCTGATAACAATAGAAGTCAGTGCACAAGTGTGACAGTGCCCCAAGATCTGAATGTGCTTTTTATATCACAGCAACCTGGTGTTTTTCCAGGGCTTTAAGCAAAGGAGGGAAGGGAAAACAGGGACATCGCTCAAAATTCAGGGAGAGCCTGGAGCCAGCATCTTGCAGAGCAGTGAAGAGACTGAATCTGAAGGCTCACATGCCTGCGGGAGCTCAGCAAGACCTGGGACCTGCTGCCTCCCCAGGAACAAGGCATAGCTATTCAGCTGCTCTCGGCAATGCAGATGCTGCCTGTTCCTGCTGAAGTCCCTGTGGCTGCCTCCCATTATAGCAAGCGCCTTGCTCCTGTGCAGAGGTGGAGGCGCCTGCTGAACACCCGCAGCCCTTCAGGAGAAAGATGCTTTTCTAAAACTGGGGCGCTTTGGTGCTGTTGAGGATCAAAACATGACACTGCAGTGCAGTGCAGTGCCACTTGCTGCGCCGCCCCAAGGACTGGTTATTTCTGTAGCTGAGTAATCATGGAATTAGACTGGAAGAGCTCTTAATGATCCCTGCAGAAGGGAGGTGATTAGTAGCTTGCTCCAGGAGAAGGGTAAACTGTTTATCCCTGAGCAGTCCTTGGATTTTAATGGAAATTTCATTAACTGCTCTTGTACCTGTGCAAAAATCAACAATACTATGGTAATAATAGCTCTCACTGCAATTAGGGCAAGTTGTGGTCAGCAGTTGTGGTGCATGAATCACACTTTTTGTTAGCTATATTGGCAAAGGAATTGATGTTTTGGATCTGTTTCATGGTGAAAAATGGACTCTCCAAAGATGCCTTTCTGAAATCTCCCTTTCTCCTCTATACAGGCACGCTCTCTCCGTTGTTTTCAGTCCTCCTTTGGATAGCAGTGGCGTTTTGTACAGCAATGCTGTTTTTCATCTCCAAGCCTGTTGGTATTCGACCCTTTCTGGTGTCTGTTATTCTCAGATCTATATATACTATAGGTCTCGGTCCTACCTTGATACTTCTTGGTGCTGCTAATGTAAGTACTTAAGAAACAAGCAGAATTTCTCTTTCAGCAGAAGCAGAGGCATTAAGGGTCTCCTATTAAAAAATCCCTTAATTAGAGCTGTGCAAAGAACTTCTTTTTCTGGTTCGCTGGTTAAGCCAAAAAAATAAATCATTTCCAGTCATTGTGAAACAGCAGCGTCAGCAAAGTTGGAAGCTAAGAAAAAAGCTGGTTTGGTTTTGTGCATATGCAAATATTTTAAAAAATAAAAACAATGTGAAATGTAAAGAAATATTCCTGAATATGGGCAATCAAATTTACGGTTTCTCATGTTAAAAGAATGATTTTCTTTACCAATTCATTCAGCAATATTGACACAAATCTGTGAGATGATTCTGTTACATTAAATATATTTTTGAGAAGAAAAAGGTTTTCAAAATTAGATATACTCTCAGCCCTTTGCCAGATCTTTTAACTTAGACATGAGTGAGTTTGCATGTTTACTGAGCTTGGTAAGATATACAGTCATCAGTCATGCTCACAAGTCATCTATTTAGATTTCTGCCTGACTGCTACAGCCCTAATTCACCTTAGCACAAAGTATTGGGCTATTTGCTACCAGCTCTGTGAGAATTTCACATATTTAAAACTACCCAGACATGAAGTCAAAGGTAAAGGCAAGTAAGCAGCACTTGCCTTTGTCAAGTTTGTGAAAGAAAAAAACATGTTAAGCCCTCATTGCTTGTCCTGGACTATCAAACTGATGAGGTTAGTGCCTTTAGTATTTACTTCTGCACAGCTGTTTGTGTGCAAAGCTCAAGAGCAGTGAAGAATCTGATGCTGTTGCTTAAATGTTATACTTCAAAAATGCCCCCAGTATTTTTTTTCAGGGATTTATATTGAAAAACATAATCTAAAGGAAATAGTAGATCTCTCACATACCCCACACACTTTCTGTTGTGTTACTATTGTTCCATTTGTAGTAGCATGCCTAGTTGCTCTTACATAGTCTCGGGTCCAAACTCAAAATATCTATGCTTGTGGTTTTTTTTAATGCCTTATGACAATAATCCCACCCTACCTACTCACTAAAGTGATAGGAGTAAATCAACGTAATAAGGCACAGTGCAGTGTTAGAAGGGTGATGCGCTTCCACTTACTGTCATGGGCTCATTCCCAGTGTACGCTGGTTATTGGTTTTCTTTCATCTCACTCTCACCTCAGTCAAAGCAACCTAGCTAGACTTTTCAAGCACTACAACAACACAAACAATAAATAACAGGATTTTTCTGATGGAATAAACCTAGCTTTTGTTACCCCCCACAGCTTTGTAACAAAATAGTGTTTCTGGTGAGCTTTGTTGGGAACCGTGGAACTTTTACTCGTGGCTACCGAGCAGTTATCATGGACATGGCTTTTCTCTATCATGTAGCATATGTCCTAGTCTGCATGCTGGGCCTCTGTGTGCATGAATTCTTCTACAGTTTCCTGGTAAGTATGTGCTTCTGTGGAGGGGAAAACTTTGCAAAAATAGAAAATACCGTTACCCATGCAGCTGTCTTCAATTTCTTCCTGACAGTCAAGCCAAATCATGTGTATTTTTAGCATACCGTTATGTTGCTGCCCCTTAGGAGCTGCTGTTTTCTTTAGAACCTGTTGCTGTTAGGACTTACTTTGTCTGGTTCAGAGTTGAAAGTTTGCCCCTTTCGTTTCAGACAATTGTCATACAGCCACTCCTTATTCTTCCCCTTCCCCAGCATACATATATTCTGTGTTCATTGTTCTATATCTTGTGTCAATCATAATCTCTTCAGGACAGGAGTTGTCCACTGGTGTGTGCATCATACCTATACCAAAGGATCTCATTCCTCATTTCATCTTGCAGCCCTAATAAAATAAATAAAATTTTAAAGAAATTTCTTTGGGAAAAGGGGATGGCATGCCTGTGGTGTAGCAGGAAGATTCATCACTTTAAATGTATCCCACTTCATTTTCTTTTGTTGCCATTACCCAGATGGAATGCCTTTTTATAATATGATACAGGTGCAATGAAAATGAATCATACAAAATTATGCTAAACTCAGCTAACTGCTCACTTCATGCTGCATAGCAGTAAAAGGTATTTCACTGGGTTTTGTTTTCTAATCCTTTTGCTTTATACTGGAATGTGTGAAACTTGCAGGGAGACTGACTAAATTGCGGTCATTTACAAGGGTTCACTTTCCTGTTGTGATATTTTTCACAGCTTCCTGAATAATGGTGAACTCCCAGCCTTTCACAGAGGTGTGTCAAACACACTAGACTTTTCAGGGGTTCAGCACTTGCTCTCATAGAATGCCTGCTGAAGTCAGATTTCCCTTATCTTGGCATTAAAGTCAGTTTCAAAGTTCGGGCAGATTTCAAAGGAGCCAAGATTTGTGGCTGTAGCTGCAGGACCTTTATCACATGAATGTAACTCTTCTGCTTAAAAAATGCACAGTGAATTACCTGTTATTCCTTCAATGAGTAAGGTGATCTCTATCTTAAAATACTTTCCAAAGTGCCCAGTACTTTAAGAAACATTTTATGTGCTTACTTTTTTCAGTGACTGCTATTGACCAATGTCCGTGATTCATGGATATTATCATTGCCTACGTTCCAAACTTCCTTGCAGGTGTTCACTTTGTACTGGGTATATTCTAAACTCTGAGATTTGTTCCTCATTCTAAGCTTTGTCTTGTATGTAATGAATGATAACTGTCTTCCCTCTTTCTTTGTTTAACATTAATCCTTCCACAAATCTTTCCACAGACCTTGTGAATTGTGGCTAATACCTTCTTCTGTGGACCATTTTGATAAATCATGTGTCACTATATCTGTAATCTGAATGTTTTGAAGTGGAAATACATACATGATAGATAAGGTCGAACGCACTATAGAATATCAATAGAACTGTAAGAGAAAAAAACTATAATTTCTTGAAAAGCTCTTATGATTAATTGGTATTTTAGGCCTTTGACATTTAAAGCGGTATTATCTCGATGTGTACTTTAAATACCAAGAAAGTGTATAGTGCATGATGAAGAAGAGTGAAAGTTTCTGGTGTTGTACAAACATTGCAATGAATTTAACTTTGTCCTAAAAAGAGATGGCCCTGATCTGTGTACATGTGAGTGACTTTTAAATGATGCCATGAGCTCAAAGAAACAGTTTACAGACATGTAATTAGTTACACGCATGAGTGCATTTTTGAGTTGTAGCCCATGCATGTTTATCAGATGGGAGATAACACGAAAAACTGATTTGCAGATTCAGATGCATAGTATGAAGAAACTGGTTTTTAATTTTTAATCTAGCCCTGGTTTTGACATGGGGAAACAATGATCTTATTGATAACTGTTACGTTTGGATCAGGCTCGTATATACTTTGTGACTTTGAACTTGACTTAAATTTAAAGTTCTGTGCTGGATTTTCTCCTCCTATAAGCGTGCCCAGCTTCCACTGAAATCAATGTGACTTGTGTGTTTATGAAGCTGAGAATTTAGAACATGGCTAGATGTATGTTTTAGTAGTTCATATTGTTTTCCTATGTAGCATCTATATATTGCCTCATTTCTGTTCATTTTTCCACTCCTCTATGCTTTTCCCAGCTGTTTGATCTGGTCTACAGAGAAGAGACACTGCTAAATGTGATAAAAAGTGTTACCCGGAATGGTCGTTCCATTATCCTCACTGCAGTGCTAGCACTCATCCTAGTTTATCTCTTCTCCATCATTGGGTTTCTCTTCCTGAAAGACGATTTTATCATGGAGGTCGACAGGTTGAAAATCAGGACCCCTGTTGCAGGTAGGTTTTTTGTATCAAAATTTGCTCCTGGCATATACCTTTTCTGTCTGCCTAACCTAGCTTTCATCTGAGGAAATAAAATTTCTTTCTTTATATCTATGAGAGCAGAACTAATTCTATATACCTTAGAACTCAATTAAGTCTCTGGGTAAAATTTGATGTTTATAGGGTTGTTTCAGACTAGGCTTATCTGTTGAAATACTAAAATCTAACACTCACATTTGATTTATTATGTTTTCTTTTCAAACTTGTGCTAATAGAAAAAAAAATATCTGTATTTCCCAACTATTTGGAAGAGCAACTCAAAGTTGATTACATTGGTTCTTATTCTACCGTAGAAGCAGCTTCATACTATTTTCTGTGTTCCATATGAGGCATGTGATCTTAATATGTTCAGTAGATGTATTCATTTGATTACTTTTTAATCTTCATCCATCAGGAATTTATTACAGAATCTATACTTTTACTGATAGGGGGCTTTCCTGGAGCATCTTTTAAATTCAGTGTGTATTTCATGATCACCATTAGTGTATAGTCCTGGCTTCAGTAAAATCGTTGGGAGGTTTTTCATCAGTTTTAAAAAGGTCAGGATTTCAGCTTTCTGGAATGAGAGATTTTACCAATGTGAATAGGGAGTTACAAACTTGTTTTGCTAGAAAAAAAGCTACGTCTCGTCTGTTGAGATCTTTGTATGTGCTGCCAACCAGCCTGCTGGGAGCACGGGCAGAGAAGTAACTGTCTGCGTAGAAATGCCTTAGAATAGCTTGTGATAAAATTCCTTGAGGCATGATTTTCCCAAATGCTGAGCTCCTCAGACAAGTACACAAGCACAGAACAACTAGTGGAATCCACCCTGGACTGTGTGCACTCAGCATTTGCCAGCCTTTTCCTGAATTTGTTATTGCAGGATCTAAAGCACACAAACAAGGCAAAGGTCATTCAAGACTCATAGGCATGGTGTATTCATGTAGCTGTTTTGATACCATATGAAAAAAAGGAACCTGGCAGATTTCTTTAATATACCTCGCCTTTTTGCCACTGATCATCTTTAAAGGACTAAGTTGGCTTATATTTCATAGAAATTCATATTTGATTTACCATTCATTTTTGGACAGAACCTATGATGTGAAATTTCCCTTTGAAAAGTAATTGTGACCGTCTTAGGAGAACAGATGAAGACTACGGCAGCACTGGTCTGGTCCAGTGTAGTAGTTTCTCTGTGTTTGTGTTTATTTTGTTGGCAGATTTTTGTGGTGTGGATATATTCTTGCTGGCTTTATACATGCCTATTCCTTATCAAACACTCTTCAAGAAAATACGCTGACTGTATATTGATGGAACATTATGCATCCCAAGACAAGTGCTTTAAATATTTTCTTTATAAAGTAGCAGAAAGAGAAAGCCAGAGCTCATGTTTTCTGTGTTACACAGTCTTAGACTATTACTTTTGTTGTACAATTTTGCCTTGATTTTTTTCTCCTTAAACCTTTTTGTATCTCCGATTTGAAATGCAGAAAATTGTTGAAGATGCACAAGATAAAATAGGTTTGATAAAATCAAGCTGATAAAAACATTTACCCACTTGGGGAATGTTAAATTAGTGTTTTACACAAACCCATACATATTTACAAATGAGTGCCAAACTGTGTTATAATCCTTGAAAACTCTTAAATATTCTACATTCAGGATAACTGACATCAGCTTGGTGTCCTTCTTGTCAGCTTTTGTGAATAATTTATCTAATGGATTTAAAAGTGACATTATTTTCCTATCTGACAGTTGTTTCTTGCTTTGAATGTATTTTTTTCTAATGAGAAGTAGCAGCATTTGATGTAGATTCATTAATTTCAGGAGATGAAATGGGAATAGCTGTGATATACTGTAAATATAAAACTGTGTTTTTGTTCCTTTGAGCTGTTGAGGCAGACTGAGGAAGGAGGAATTGGTGGCAGAATTTGTTCTGCTTTTTCTTCTCAACTTTCCGATTCAGTAATTCGCTTCTAGAAAATAATTATATAAAATTTAGTATCAAATGTAGTATCTGTCTTTTTGTCAGTGTCATGCTTTTTCAGCAGGTATTGGTGATGTCCCCACTACAACCCTCACATCAATCATGGGTGCCTGTGCAAAAGAGAACTGTTCCACAAGCATCCCTATTACTAACCCAGGTCAGTAAAAAAGTTTTCTCAGTCTGATGATCAATTAGAACTGAGAGATTTGTGTGTCATTATAGCGGAGACTTTTGCTAGTGTGAGAAGTGACGATCGTTGCTTTAAGTGCTCAACTTCTGCAAGGCTTGGGGGTTAGCTGGCAAGTTGCCTTTAGCATGAGTGCTTCCCACACCTGATTTCCAGTTGCCATGACATTAATTTTGTTGTTAAATGAGCTTGCTGAATCATTATGCTTGAATGTATAGGTTGCTTCTTTGCAACTGACTTTGCTGAGAAGAAAAAGTTCGCTGCTTATCTGCAGCATCCTTACCTGCACACACTGAGCCACGAGCCACTATTGGACCCATTTAAGGCCACAGAAGTTGATTTAAATGGTGTAGCATGTATCAGCAAGCTTTTGTGTACACTTCTTACGTTTATCTAGCCCAAGATTACAGTGTAGCCAGAAGACTTAATAGCCCGTATCTAGGATCAAGCCACTATGTCTGAACGAGTTGCAGTGGCTCAGCTAAGCGCAGGCAGCAGTCCATCTGTGCATTCTTAGCATGTGGCAAATGCAAGGAAATGCAGACTGTTGCATTTTCACACAATAGATGTGTTATTTCATGCTTGTGGCAAGTGAAGAGCTTAATTGCTCTGGTTCAGCAGATGAGTACACCTGATTTTACTTTTGTACCTGCATTACGAATATGATCTGTATGTCAGAAGGACAGAGGAGGGCCATGAAGGATGATCAGAAGGCTGGAGCACCTCTCCTGTGAAGGCTAGCTGAGAGTTATGCTTGTTCAGCTAAGAGAAGAGAGCCTCTGGAAAGACCTTACAGCAAGCCTTCCGGTACCTGAAGGAGGCCTACAAGAAATCTGGAGAGGGACTTTTTACAAGGGCCTGTAGTGATAGCACAAGAGGGAATGGCTTTAAACTGAGAGAGGTTAGATTTAGATTAGACCTTAGGAAGAAGGTGGATAATCGACAGGCTTAAAATATTTATTGCCACAGTTGCCTGTATTGCTGGGGGCTGCAACTGAGGACATAAGTCATCCCTTCCTATCCTGTGTTCCAGTATAAAGCTGTTTCATAAGCTTTTTTCTTCCACTAGTAATTTTTGAGGTTTTAGGATCAAAGGCTTCAGGGAGAGGGCTATAAAAGTAGGCTTTCTCTCCCCAGCTGGTGTGTAAACAGTCCTCATAAACAGCATGGGAAGCTGTCTGACTAGATAGAGAAAACAGTCTAAGAGTTATTGGCAAAGCTGCTGCATTGAAAGAGTAATCAATCAGTCAAAAGAGGCGCAGTGTGGCTTTTGCCAAGCTCTTTAAATGATAGAAATCTCACAATTCTTATTGTTTTGGATACTATTTAATTTGAAATGAAACAATAATTAAAGGCGACTGTACAAAACATCCAAGTCCACTGTCACTTAATCTTGGAGAAGTTTTATTTATCCAGTAACATTAAAAAAACAGCATTCTGCCAGAACAGTTTTGCTCATCTTTGCCAAGGAGTCACCTGTCAAAAGGTAGCGCTCTGCCTTCGGTCTTCTCCTGGGACAGTCTCCCTTCTGGCAAAAGCATGACTGGTGTAATGTAGAGCCTGAGATTTGGAGAGATTCATGTTGTAGCAGCATGAAGGAGTCCACAGCTGTCTGCAGGAAACATTATATGTTCCCAGTACATCTTAGGTCCAGAGTGGAGACATAAATAAGTTACTTTTCAGATCAGGTCATTGCTGATCATTTGTTCTGATGAGATTCCACTTCTTCCTTGAGTTTCACTGGTTGAATGTGTGCTTAGTCATCGCTCATGCTGGGAGCCAGTCTGCTCTGCTCAGAGAGCATCCCGTGTCTGCAGCCTGCTTCCTCACTGCTGCATTGAGCTGTCAGCAAAAAAATACTTTGTCTTACCTCCCTCAGGAGTCTGCCACTCTTCACTCCAAAGGCATTTTCCAGATCACTTAAGTCTTTGCCTGGTGAAATGCTTAATCACTTAAAGGAACTTCCCAGCCTACAGTACGTGTCTCTTTATGTTCTGTAGCCCACAAAGACCTGTGCTAGAAAGCTGCACAGATATCTGTTTGTGAAAGAGGACATTTTCAAAGGCTTATTCCACTCGCAGGCCTGGTACTGCTCTGTGCAAATTCACCTAGATCCATGTGGGCACTCGTGTCTCTCCTGCCTATGCTTGTACTGGAAATCAGGCCCAGAAGCCAGGTAGCTGTGGATCATCAGATGAGGATTTTTGAAGGAAACCTTCATATCATCCCACTTACTGCCCCATGATTAACACTGTGGGGTGGTCTTTAGTGCCTAACCTGCATTACCTTTGAATTAAACTTGATCAGATGGCAGCCTACCTCACGCTGCGTATCCACCCATGGACCGCTTGTCAGACTGGAGGTGACTGCAAGTAAAACCCCCTGAACCTCAGTTAGTGTCAATACTGGATCCTTCTCAACAATTCACGCTACAGATCCCCTCATTTTGGTGGTATGGGCATAGTCTGTGTTGACAGGGGCTGAGTCTGTGCTATGAGTGCTGCTGAGCACCAGGGCAAGCCAACTGAGGCAAAACATGAGCCTGCAGGGTTACCTCGCTCCCAGAGTGAAGATAGCTCTTGTTACTCCACATGTGGGAATGGAAGGAGAGTAGACATAAGGATGTCTGCACACTTCCGATAGCCTATATTACTGCATGGGAGGCTTCTGCCAGCTTTGGGCTGTCTGCTTTCTGATTCTCTGGCAAAGAACTTGCAACCTGAGCTTGCTCTTCTGCGTGCAATGTGGGATGCTGATTCTCTATGTTGCGAGATGTGCCGGTCAGCTGATGAGTGCTATCTCGCATCTCTCTAAAGCTTGCTCTCAATTCGCATCTCAGTGAACATGTAGACTTGTGAGTTAGGGTTTCTAGTAGGCAACTTTCTCTCATGGTGCAGCTTCCAGTTCTCGGCCCTGTATTATCCTCATCATTCCGCAGAATCTGTCCGTCAACTGTTACCAGCCTGTGACACATCTTGTTCAGTAGTTATGTAAATGAAATAGAAGCTGTGGCTTTTACAAAAGCTTTTAATTTATCTTGTGGATGGTGATCTTCTCAAGCACAGATATTTGCTGCAAGAAAAATGATGGAGTAATGTTTGGAAGGAGCTAAAAAGGCAGGCTACAAAAGCAAAGGAGATTAGTTGGTATGACTGAGATCACCATTCTAGTAAAAAAATTTCAGATGTGACAGGGAAAAAAAAGTTTATTTTCAGTTATCCTTTCAGTTTCAATATTTAAGCTGCTATTTTTTAAATCTGGAGTTACTAGTGGTAGTAATGTCTGTAATAACCTTACAGTTTAGCAGGGAAGTTTATCCTGATGTCTGCTTATGCTTTTCTTTTTGCTCGGAGTTCCTTAAATCAGGAGTTTTTTCTCATTTAATTTGCTTGCGTAGCAAAAGCAGCGGTGGCAAAATCAGCAGATACCAGCTCTGTTCTGCAAATACCAGTTGTAATGCATACACCACAATTTGGGAACTCGTGTTTTAAATCCAAATTGCTTGTCTGTAATGTGAGTGCTTTCAGTCAATTCAATTTATGATAGTCTATCTGGTGCCCCAGATGTGGTGGTTTGGGGCTGTTAAATATGCTGTTTCAGTTAACTATCGCAGCAGGATATTGTTATTTATTAAACTGGTTACAATAAGTGCATGAAGCAAACCAAGTGAGAATTGCTGCCTTCACTGCTTAAGCAAATGTATCCCTAAAGAGAAGGGAAGGCAGGAGAAATGGCAATCACAGCCCTGACCCTTCAGTGCAAGCCAGCAGGACACAGGGAACAACTCAAGCAGAGCTCTTCAAAAGGAGGCTCTCAATGCAGCCGCAGCATGGGGTTGAGTGGTGGTGGGAGGAATTCTGGCCAAGGCAGATGAGGTTTCCCCAGGGACTGGTGTTCCAGCCCAGCTTCTCTGCACGTTCGAATATCTCCTGCACAATAGTACCCTCTGTGGCTCAGCCAAAACCACGCAACAGCTCTGCAGCAGAGATAAGAATAGAATCCAAGTTTTGAAGCTGAGGTCAGGGTGAGTCTTTCATTTAATATATGTCAGACCTGTGCTTGGGCATGTGTGCTAGTGGAAAGACCATGCACAGATTTACTCATATAAAAGCCAGCCCCTCCTTAATGATTTGAAATGCTAACATGACTTGGCTTGTACATGAGTAGGTAGAGGAATGATTTCACAGGAAGACAATCCTTTTATAAATGTGCTTCTAATTCTGTGTTTATATTGCTTCTCCTCTGTGTCAGCTACTCACTTAGGAGGCCCACTGAAAAAGCAGTCACAGTAAAACCAGTGGGAGCACTTGCAAGGAAAAGGGGTGCTCCCATGAACCGAGATGGCAGCTCTAGGTCATTAACAGAGTTACTGGAGGGAGAACTGCTTGGGATTTTCTCTGTCTCTCTTCAGGCTAAGTATGCCACATGTGCCTAAGTATGTCACCAGCACTGCAAATGCATAGGGTTGATCAGTGAAATTTTAGCTGAAGAATATGAAAGGCAGATGTGTGCTGCAGTTGCTTTCTCTAATACAGAATTGTGGCTTTGTTTGATGAGTGATCATTTGTTGCTGTGGTTCCTAAAGCCGCTGCTCTCCTTTTTGCAGGTGAAGAGGAGGAGGATGGAATAGAAAGGACCTGTGACACCCTGCTCATGTGCATTGTGACTGTATTAAACCAAGGCCTGCGAAATGGTGGTGGTGTGGGAGACGTGCTCAGAAAGCCTTCCAAAGATGTAAGTGCTTTGGCTGAGTAAATGCATTACTCCCTGTTCATCTCATGAATGCCAAAATCAATTTTTGGAAGTAATAGACAGTATTTGTATCTAGTCTGCTGTAATGTCACACAGTTGATTTATCCATGTAATTTTTACATCCCAGATGGACTAGAGCTAAGCTTGGTGTGATGATGATACTTGAAGAAAGGAACTCTAGGTAGTAGTTTACCCCTTCTGGAAAACTGGAGCATAGTGTAACCTTCCAAGCATTGCTAAGAAGTGTTGCTAGATGGGATCACTTTTCTATTACACTAGGAATTATAAACTTTTGAAAGGGATTGATTGATGAATATATGTCAAGACTCTCCGCTGTAATATACAAGGTGCATTTTTAGCTGAAATGCAGCATGACATCTGTCTTGGAATAGGTCCTGTTGTTTACTTATACTCAGTTAGCATCAAAGTCAAGACAGAATTTCGTATATTCTGGTATATGTCTTCTTCCAGAAGTTTCCTCCAAAATTCAATCATTCAAGGACTATTCTTAATATTTGGGTGGTTTTGTGCATTTTTATTTAAGTTCTAAAAGAATATAATATGTAAGGGCAATCAAGTGGCACTTTGCTTGGTAAGCCATACCGTTACACAAAGGTTACATTCACAAGTAGGATCTCTTGCAGGAGTCCAGAGACAAATAACCTGGATCTGGATGGAAGAGCAATTCGTGCTGGTAGTAGGAATCTAGGCCTTATCTTATATGCATAGTCCATCCCCATTAAGTCTGCAGATTACTTCGAAAAAAAGTAAAGTCAAACAGACTTTGAAAATTACTCTTGCCACTTAGCAGTTATTTAATGCTAACTACATTAAAGCATTTCACAAAGGGAAGCACCATTATCCCCATGAATGTGTGGGAAACTGACAAAATCAGTGACTGCCAAGTCAGTGTCATGGTGAAAAAAAAGGCTTTCGTTTTATGTTCCTCCTCCTTGCACTGACTGTCGCCTCCTGTTTGCCACATAACACCTTTGCTATTTTCAGAGGTGTTAATGGGAGCCCAGTCCAGCCTTTGCAAGATGGAAAGTAGCTATGATGTAAAAACAAGAGTGTGATGAGATGGGGAATATAAGCACTTCATGTGTGTGCACATGCACACGTGTATGTTTGTATGCATGTGCATCTTATGTTCCCAAGAGACACTTGCTATGCCTGCCCACTCTGAGACAGCTTAGAGCCACGTGACTGTGTTAGCACAGTGCTAAAACCATTACATGCACTGCTTGGGCACATAGTAGCCTGGCCTTGGCATCACAGAAGCATGCTCCCCTGGCTTCTAGTTTTTTGGTGTAAAAACTTGGCATTGGGCTGGAGTATTCCACAAAGACCTTCCGTAAGCATACCCCTGTATGCCACAAGGCAGTATTAAGAAGAAGTATGATTGCTCTCAGTGAGTACTACAAACTGCATATCCCTGTTTCTGTACTGGCAAGGTAATTATCTTCAGTCAAGCACTACCCTAATGCATCTATGCTGCATCTGATTCAAAAGCTAGTCTCTTCTTTATGCTGTGTGAAGCATAATGGACAAGAGGAGTCTCAGTGCTGTAAGAGCACATGAAGACAGATCTTCTTTGCCTAACCACATAGGTAGTCCCTCTCCATTTCTGTGAGTAAGGATAGGAGAATTTGGCATATGGAAAAAAGATGCATAGCTTTGCATAAGCTAATGTGAAAATGTTGAATATTCTAAAGGTGTGCTTTTTTTATATCTTACTGCAACTTTATTATTGTTTCAGGAGCCCTTGTTTGCTGCACGAGTTGTTTATGATCTTCTGTTTTACTTCATTGTCATAATTATTGTTCTAAACCTTATCTTTGGAGTCATTATTGATACATTTGCTGATCTCAGGAGTGAAAAACAGAAAAAGGAGGAAATACTAAAGACAACCTGTTTCATCTGTGGTAGGTGTTACTCAGCTATTGAGACATTTGATGGGGAAATGAGTAAAATGAACTATTCCTCAATAAGTAAAGTGTGGACCAAAAGGGTCCATCTCGTATAAGGAAAGTGTAAAAATGTCAGTTTGATTCCAGGTTTCTTCCCTCTCAGTAAGAAAAAAGATTAGGTTTATGAGTCAAAAGCTAGCTTTGCTAAGAGGTGGCTTTGCAGTCTCTACCCAGGATCTGAGGGAGAAGAGCTATGTCTCACACTCGCATCATCACTACTAATGGAGATGGTGCAGCTGCTGACTTTATTCCACAGAGCGTGATGCAGATGAAAGTACAGCTTGATATTTCACAGCACAGTGCATTCCAGTAGGGTAACAACAGCAAAATTTGCCTGTTTCAGAAGGTGATATAAAACAGGGAATAAAAGAATTAAATGAAAATCATCCACACAAAACCCATGAATAAACTGCTCTTCCTCTGAGGTGCACTCACAAAGGGGCAGATCTTCCCTCTCCCAGGGAACTTCTGAAATGCCTTCTTTTTCGCAGACTGGGTGTTGTTTCCATTCTTGTACTTACAGGGATGAGTGTCGTGCAGAGCACACCAGCTTTAGTGTCTGTGGAAGGCTTCCCAAGAGATCCAGGGAGGAAAGCTGTAACACAAAGGCAAACATTTATGAGCCCTGTTCTTCCTCACTGTGGTATCCTGCTTCAGAGATTTGACCCATTACAGGAAAAATGTTAAAATTTCTTATGAGTACAGCTCTGTAAAGATTGTGTGACTACAGAGCTGCAGAGATTCACACTCCCTGCTAGGTTTAAGCACACAAACAATCCCACCACAGCTTAAGTGGGACTATTCATGTGCCTGATGCTAAATGTGTACATAAATCTTTGCAAGATCAGGACCTAGATTGCATGTTGTGTGCTTACCAGTATAGATTTAGAAAGAAGCAGAGCCAACACTTGTAAAGCGCTTTATAGCCCTCAGCATAGAAGGCACTGTAAAGCTGTAACATATTTATTATATTGTTATTGTTATTAAGAGGAAATATCACAAAAGAGAATAAATGCTGCGCTGAAAGAATCCTGTCAGGAATGCCTTCTGGCCTGGTATTTCTTGCCTGGCAGTTACTGTATGTGGCTACAGCTTTTAAATTAAGATCTTTCAAATTTATGATCCTTTAAATTAAGTTAGGTTCCTTTCTCTAATGTATTTAAAAGATTCACATATTTTACATTGAAGTTTATTTTTCTGCTTTATGTCCATGTCTTTTTGCAGGACTGGAGAGAGACAAATTTGATAACAAGACCGTTTCGTTTGAGGAGCATATAAAGTCAGAACACAACATGTGGCATTATTTGTACTTTATAGTTCTTGTCAAAGTTAAAGATCCAACTGAATACACTGGCCCGGAGAGCTACGTGGCGCAAATGATTGTGGTAAGTCAATTTGGGCACATGGTTTATGAAATGAAGAGATGCTCCTTGCGGCTACAGCAGAGAATATCTTTCTTTTTCCCCGCTCTCTGAACAATAGGAGGCATCGATCTGTATTTTTAAGGGTATTTTCACCTGTCTTAGTCTGCAACAAAACCCAGTCTTAAACATTATAAAAAAGATGAAGGCACAGGCCGTAGTCTCCAGCTTGGCGTTTGTGCTCTCATGGTCTGTGGTTTCTGCTGCCTCATTAGCCAAACCAGGGGCAGAAGAGCATGCATCATAGCATCTGCTGCTGCTCTGGCTTTGTCCAGTATCTCTGGGCTGTTGTCCAGAAAAATAACATCTCCTGCTGAACAGTGAAGCACAGAGTCAGTGTTGAGGGGTACTGCTTTTCTCCTATGACTGCTCTGAACAAGCTATTGAAAAGACCAAGAAGAGCTGCTGCAGAGATTTGAAGAGCTACAGAAACTGTCTTGTGAAGCAGTGAGAGTATGGCTTAGATTCAGAGAGAGAAATTTGGTGACACTGGGGCAGAGAGATGTTCAATTACATTTCATTCCAGCTTGCTGCTGAAGAGGATTTGTTCTGGTGGGAAGGATGCATTATCTAGGCTGACTGGCTTGGGGCTACACTTTTGAGGAATCCTTCTTAACTGCTGGTATATTCTGGGGCAGCATTTTCTTCCCATGGACTTCCTGGAAGCTACTGCATGGCTCAGGGCCTGTGCCAGGGTCTGTGGTTGTAGAGGTGGTTTATGTCTGAATCCCAGAGGTGGGCGTAACCAGTGCACATCAGACTTTGCTGTTTATGCATTTCTGGAGCCACATTGCTATTGAGAGTATCTGCTCAGTTATCCCTCATTGACCTTTTGATTATACGTGCCAACCAACTTCACTAGTGACATGCTGGGTGCCCTTTTAGTCCTCAGTTTAGCCAAGGGGAAGATTCTTCTCCTCTAACTTCAGCTGTCTTCAAGTTAGGCACCTAGTTTAAATTGATCCCAGCTCCCTGCCTTGTCAGTGCAGAAAGCTGGATTATTCATCCTGTCTTAAGACAAGGTTTCTAGGATAGCTGGGGTGGCTCACCTTGGCATTGCCATTCATACTCCATGGAGAGCCTAAGTGATTAGTTTCGACAAGATGCCTAATTAGGAGCTGGCCAAACTTAGAGGAGACAACTCCCAGCCACTCTGCAGGCTTATGTATAGCTTACCTTGAAGAACTCGCATTAGTGGAATGGCTCATGTTTAGACAGGAGTGTGTGCTTGAATGCTGCAATGAAATGGAGCTTTGGTAAGTCCTATTACCACTACATGGGAAGGTGGTGTGGCAGGTGGTGGGAATTTGGTGCTCAGGTACAGAGGAACAGCCTATGTCCATGGAAATTTTGAACCATTAATCTCATTACCCAGCTCAAGGCATTTATACTATTAGGCAGTAATGGATCTACACTTCTGCAGTATGATAGGAGAGATAGAAAAACTAAAACAAATGCTTGTATCCTCTGTTCCATTACAAGAAATTATTCATAGTGGCAAGTTGTCTTCTTACACATGAAAATATTTTAGTTTATCTGAGAAAGTCACTTTAATCTGTGGACTCCAGAGCTTGTCTCATTTGCCTATTCCTTCTCTGCTCCTCTTCCTCTCCCTCCAGTGTGTGTACGATTATAAACTTTGCAAGTATGTTAAGTATTAATGTTTAATTCCAAGGGATGCATTAATATTCATAGTAAGTGTATTCATCCTGTGGCAGCACTGGTTTGACTTTCCTGATGTAATTCACTTTTGTATTTTATGTTTGAATTAATGGCAGAAACTCCTGTTTGAATATCTAAAATATTAACTGAAAAGCACCACAACACATGCGACCTCAAGCTTTGAACTGATTTCTCAAAGCCCCCGTTCCTCTATGGCAGAATGCTGATAGTTTAAGTGGTTAATAATAATCCAGATTTTGGGATTATTAAACCCTCTGAAGGAAAGATTTTTTTTCTGTGGGTCTATATAAAGGTAACGGTTGTTCTGGATGATGGGAGAGGTATATATAAACCTAGAAGTGTAAAGTTTACGCGGCCTGGAAGAGAGAGTGGAGGAGTGGGGGGAAAAAAGGCGACACAAATGTGTGAACAAACTACAAGTGGCTGGTGCGGGATCAGTGATTTTATCTTTGTGTAGTTTAAAATCCCCAGTACAAAATCTAGGGAAGGTATGCTGCAGAAATACTGGTGCTGCATAGCAGAAGCAGTTGGGACTGCTTAAATGAACTGAAAAGGACTGTCTCACTTGGAGCCAGAGATTGCTGTATACCAAGGGGTACAAGGAATACTAAGAAAGGAAAGAGAATACACTGAAAGAGCGGGGTATTCTGGAAGTATGATATTCAATTGGAAGAAGAAATTTAGAGATAAAGCTTTGCCTAGGACCAAAAGAAGAGTCAAAAGGAAAACACAAACACAGGTACTTTTGCATCTGTCAGCTGATGTAGCATAGGTGTTTGGTGTGTTTCAAACACAGCATGATAGTGATGAAATTGCATGACAAGCATGTGAGATGTACTACGTTCCATTCAGAAATTAAGCCTGAGGTACAGGTTTTGTCCTGAAGACAGAGATAAGTTGATTCAGACTTTGGGACAGCCTGAATGCTGAGTGACCGTTTTTGTGATGCTGGAAGAGGTGACCAAGCTCCTGGTAAGAGACCAAGTCCCATTTAGGAGCTGGCACAAGAGGGGCAGACTTCAAAGGAACCTTTCACAAGGGAACTGGGGCTTGCCAATGGAACTGAGTTGTTGCTGAATGAAGCTCAGTAGGGGTTGTATGGGAATGTGACAAATATTTATAAAAATAGGGTGTTTGGAAGAACAGGGCAGTCTCAGGACCTCTTTGAAGAGGACAAGTTGGAATGACATTTTATATTTTTGGTGATACAGAATATGGCTGCAAAAACTCTATGAATCATACTTGTGGAAAAGCTCTCTTTACTAGTTTTTATTATGACTAGGTATGCCTTTTATGGCTGCTCTTGCAGCATTAATGGATCAAACCCAAATTTTGTTTTTTCACAGCTGGATTACTTAGAGAGAATTTCTAATCAAATCCAATCCTCAAGGTTCAGATCCATCCTTAAATACTCGTAGGTTAAAGCTTTGGAGTATGCTGCAGTAACTTCTTTAATAGAAAGTAGAGTTTAGTGCCAAATGTCATCCTCACTACTCCTACAACTGTAAGTAGCAACCAATTAGTATTTGTACTTGTCTACTACTGTCTTGCAAAGTATTACAAAAAGTAACAGCAGAATAAGTATCATGATTAAGTATCAGGGAAAGCATCCACTGTTTCTGATAGTCTCTTTTCTCCATTGCCCAGACCCATCAGGACCCAAAAATATGACTGTCTATATTATGACTCTCAGTCTTTTTTATGTCATTGCTCTAGCAAACAGTGAAGCTTCTGTTTTGAAGGCTTGCTGGTAGCAGAACTGGAGAAAACCAGGAATACTATGGTTTTCTTACTTTGGAATATCATTTGAAAGGCTGGGTGCCAAAAGGAACGGGAATTATTTATGCATCTAATTGCACTTTTTCCAGTTCAAGAAGGGGAAATAAACTTGTAGGTGATGTTGTACACACCCATCACTCAAAGGCAGTATTTTTGCAGGTTTGCATGTTCACTTGTATGGCTTTTCGAGGGGTGGCTTGTTTCAAGGCATTCCCATTATCTTCCATGTCTCTGGCCTCAAAAGACCTTGGAGCAGAGGACTTCTTTTGCTTTCTTCCTCTGGACTGTGGACATCAGCACTACAAACTCCTAATCTTCTCTGTGATTTTGATTTTCCCAGCAGCTCTGTATTTGCTTCATTGCTTAGCATACTGCTCTGAGCAGTGACAGAAGTAATCAGTAGTTACGCAGCTTTCATAAAGCAAGGTATTATTTTTTCTTTTCCTTTTTAGAAAAAGGCATCAAGCATACAAAATGTATTGTATAACGACACACGGTTTATACACTTCTAGCTTTTCAGACAGTTACTTTATGGAGACGTTGGTGGGAATAAAGCACTTCAGATCTTCCAGTGATGCCCATTCTTCTTACACACTATCTTATATCAGTTATCGCGGGAAATATTAATGAATATTAAATCAGGACAGTAGGTTTATTATTTGTTTGTTATCCAGGCTTCTTTTATGAAGTCAGATAGGTATTATACAATATCCGAAAAGACAGAAACTTTGAAAAGCTGGCTACATGCCTTGCATTTGCACTGAGAACCTGCATGAATGATTCCCCTATTGAATTTTCATGCTTGCAGAAAAAAACTTATCTGACCCATTTGACCAGACATACCATCCCTAGCAAACCTAGAGAGATGCACATAACTTGTATTACATCGATACAGCAGTCTTTGAATGTTCCTTGTGTCCATTTGTCAGAGGAGACAGTTTAATGCGATAACTGGAACAAGGAAGGTTAACATCCATATTTTTAGACTTGTCTTTTCAGAGGTGCAATTTGTACATGCACATTTCACCTAAGCTATGGTAGCTGTAAATACATAAATGGAGGCAAAAAATGTAGATGATTAGTTACCGTTTTTTTTGCCACAAAACAGAGATATGAATTAGCCTCCATTGATATGATTGATATAATTTGTGCCTCCATTCATTTGCAGAAATAAAAGGCTGTTGGCATAGTAATTAAATTAATAATTTTGCCCATTAGAAGAATGGCAGACTTTAGCAAATGAAGCCCTAAAAGTTTTGTTCTCAGATGCCCTGTCCATAGTTCTTAGCAAGTTTCATAATGGATTTTATCAGCATTAGTGCTACCTGTCATAACTACAGAATTACAGACGTAATTATATTATTACTTATTTACTTTAATTGTGTAATTGGATGTAATTGGTGCAATTACACAACTTCCCAATCAGCTGAAAACTGCTCTAAAACTCTCTGTTCATGAGAGTAAAGGATACTGCCATGCATTAGACCATCTCCCTAAAGCAAGGCAAGGAAAATTGAAGGTTCTGTTCTGACATTGTGGCCATTGGGACCATAAGCCTTTTATACCATAATAGTATCTTAAAAGTATTCCTTTACATCTTGTTTTATCTGTAAAATATGTGTGTCGCTCCTGAAAGGCAAATTCCTAGTCTTAAATCTCTCTTCAGGCTACTCAGGATCTCAACACCTCTGCTGAAATCAAAAGCAGAATTCCCATCAACATCATAAGGACAAAGCAGAAGAGACAGGTTGAGCAACAGCAGCCTGAAATTCTAAACGGTGATGATCTTATTCAGTTCTTTTAAAAGCACTTTTGTGTCACAGCAATGACCTGTCATTGGTAATGTGACAAAATACTTTAACTACTTCATTTTAAATATTTTGTAGGTGTCAGCCTTCTTTTAAACTTTGTTGTTGCTGTTTTAAGTGAAAGAAGTATTTACCAAGTAGTATGGCCATTTCCATGTCACGAAGAAAAATACATTCTCCATTTTTAAGAACTCTAGTTGTTTTGTTGGGGATTTTTTAAATACTGAAGTTTGAGAATGGAACTGAATTTAGTGCTCCCTTGAGCTGGTGCTGTTGTCTCTCTTCTTCCTACCTCCACCCTCATGTTTTTGCCTCTTTTTCTATTAGATACCCAAAAGTGGGTATTAAATTCAAAAGCGGCACTGGGAAGAATGCCAAACGAGCCATTGAGAAGTTTCACAATAGTTGTCATTCTGCCCATGCTGTGTGCTGGGCAGCACAAACCCTTTTCCTTTGGCATCCCTCTCTCTCCTGCCTCACCGCTCTGCGTTTTGCCATGCTCCCACCTCAGGAGTGGAGGTGTGATGTGAGGTGTGACAGTACATAGCTGCTACCCAGGGTCGAGTCTCAGCAGCATTGCTGCAAGTTCCTGGCCAGAGTCGCTCCATGAGGCTGTGACACCCCCCCCCCCCCCCCCCAGCATATCCACTGGGACAGGGGACAAGCTCCCTCCTGGAGACAGAGTTGTTTGCGTATTGTCCCTGGCACACCCGTGTGTGGCCTGCAAAAGGATTTTTCTCATTTTAGCCAATCTCAGCAGAATTTGCTGACTGTCAAAATAGCCAAAGTGTGAGAGAAGCGGAGCCTGCAGAGCCTGACAGCTGTGGATTGAGAGCCAGGCTGCCTGTCCTTTCACACCCTGGGGCAGTGAGAGGTTGTCCCAGGGTTAGTGATTGTAAAGTCATTTCACTGATGCTAGATATTACATTATCCTGGTTTGCACCCCCAGCCTGATGTCCAGCGTGTTTAGTGGTCATCTCCACTAGGACCTGCCTCTCCCTAGGGCTGCATAGAGGTTCTAATGGAGGCAGGTCTCAAGGAAATACAAACAGGCTAGGTGAAGGCAGTGAAAAAGTGCCATACAGAAAGGGGAAGTGCATGCTGACAGCAGGCGGGCGAGGAGGAGCAGGGTTTGTGGAACAAGCTGTTCCTTACTGCTGTCAATTTTTGTCAAAGAATGTAATAAAATAGTATGTACTAAGAGGGCTGTTGACCTCAGCTCTTAAAATATAACTTCTTTGGAGAAGAAAAAAAATTCTGACATCCAGGAATTTTCTCTTCTGTTATCTATCATATTTTTGAATTTTGGAGGCAAAAGTTTTCCCTACTAATTTTTATCTCTAGTATATATATATTTACTACATTAGAGGATTTCTAAACACTGTACGGGTAGAGAGAATGACCTAAATCAGAGAAATGTCGATCCAAGGTAACGTGCATGCTGCAGAAGGGACACTTGAGTTGTCAGGAAGACACTCTGTGTTTTTTGCATGCACTCTGGTGAGTCATCCTAGACAATTTAAGGAGTTTCCTCCCCAAGATGTCCACCATACCCTTCTATTGCAATTAACCACAGTAGCAGAGGGGGGAGAACAAGCAATGTGTTTGTTCATTCCTGAGGCTCTGCAGTTCGTAGCCCAGAGTACTAATGTGAAAATTGATGGCCTTTGAAGTCACACCGCTCTGAACCGAACTGGTTGAGGAGAGGGCATGGTACCAATTCTGCTGTCTCTTTGTAGGTAAGATAATATCAGCAGGGAGAAGGGGCACACAGCTGATAGAGGTGACCCCTTCAGCTAAATCTGCTAAGGACGGTGAGCTGCATTCTTAGCTGTCTCACTATAAATAAACTGTATTTTTAAGGCTTCATTATCATATATATTCTAGTTCAACATGGAGTGTCTGATCTGGCAACTGACGGACTTGAAAATGCTTACAGGACTTGTGCACACAAATGCTCTGCTGGAGTAGGGCATGGAGTTTATAACTTTTGGGAAGCTAATAATGCTCCCATTGTTAAGACTGATTTATTTTACTTTTTAAAACTGGCCTTCCTCCAAAAACGAGCAGATGTAATCAAAGCAAAACTTGCAAGGATAAGATGTATGTACATATCATCACGCTATGTAACTTTTTCTTAATTACTTTTAATAGACTGATATGATGCATGTCACACTGTGAGTAATTACTTATCATGGCAGTAATACCAAGAGCACAAAAGGGGGCTGCTAAATAAGATCTGAAGTCTTTCTGACAGGCTAATTTCCTAGCAAATACGTCGTCAATTTTGTCTGCAGTTGGGTTTTCCTAAAGTAAGCAATTAAAGAAATAGGCCTAAATAGATGATTTACTGCTCCCATTTTTTGTTGCACTCAAAATAGAAAAGCGAGTAAGAATGCAGTGCTCTGTATCCTTCCACATGGATGCAGGCACTGTAGGGAGTTCAGGGCTTCAGTTTAGGTGCACTACATCCCAGAGAAAGTCCTGCCTCAAAGCCTGCCTCAAATTCACAGCGGATCTCAGAGCTACTGAGTGATGATACAGAGTCACAACAATAGAACTGGAAGTGTGCTTTGCACAAGTTCAACCACTGCTTGGATATATGAAGGAGGTCCCTTTCTGCTCGTATACTGAAGTGTTATCTAATTTTACATTTACACAGTAAATTGAAGCATTGTTTTTTTCCTGCTGTTGGGTACTGAATGATTTTTCTGTTGTTGCTTTTCCTGATGATCAAAAAATAGTTCATTTCTGTAGCTAGTTCAATGCTATTTCTGCTTCTCAGTACAATTTTGCCTTTGCATTGTTATCTTATGGAAGTGCTGAGCACCTCCCTCTCCACTTCATAAAATAAGCAATTACAGTAATGTGCCTAATTAGCTGATTTCCTGCTCATTTGTGTGTTGCTCAAAGCATGAAAAGTTAGCACCACTTGAGAACTTTGCATCTTTGCACAAAGCTCCTATTCTACAAGAGAGCTGAACGTTTTTTTTCTACTTCAAGGGCTCTGTGTTTTCCAAAAAATGGGCTCTTTGCTCTGCCATAAATAATTTAGTTGGCCTGCTTGGCTAGGGGATGTGTGAGGTATGGGTAAATAAAGGGAAAGGTGAGT
Organism: Ara ararauna; assembly: GCA_028858755.1. Lineage (NCBI taxonomy): Eukaryota > Metazoa > Chordata > Aves > Psittaciformes > Psittacidae > Ara > Ara ararauna. The sequence continues at coordinate 107,392,492 of CM054376.1, read as the reverse complement.
TTCATTTGGTACCTCAGTGTAAAAGCTTGAGGTTTTAGTGGTTTTAAGTTTACATACATTCTTTCCAGACAGGCAAAATTAATTATCTTGTTGCTTGTATGGGAAACCACAGTTCTGATCCTGCCTCCTTAGGAGTCATGCCATTTGCTGCAGCGGGAGAAAGATTGATATCAACAGCAGGTGCTGCAGCACAAGCAGATTAACTGTGTGTAGTTGGTGACTACCTTTATCTTCCTAGCCTGCTCGTGAGGGAATGGCCATGGCAATGTGCCCTGCCCTTGTTGTCCCTGCTGCCTCCATGCTCAGCCCTTTGTGTTCTTCTTAACTAGCAAAGGGACAGGTCCCAGCACCAACACAATCCTGTCTTTTTATTACTTTCCTTTCAAATCACTTTTGAATACAATGCTTGTCATGTAATTGCAAGTTACAAAGTGGAGCCTAAAACTCCTCCAAAATATACATTAAGATCTGGGGGTTTTCTCCCTGAGGTCTGGAATCAGTTGTTTGATACTACCTGGCACTAGGCTTTTTGGACCCTGTGAAATTGTGGCTCAGTTGTAAGCTTAGCTTAATTTCCTTTGTGATTGAAAGATTTGGCCAACTGTCTGTTGAACAATATTAGGGTTTGAAGACTGATTTTGCTATAAAAATGGGTTCTGCCTTGATAATACAGTGTAGTCGCAAGCTCCTTGTCCTCCTTCCAACTTCAATTCATTCAACTTGCAAATTAAAATAAATCAGACAAGTTGGGTTCCTGTTTGTTTGTTTGCTGCTGGCCTTAAAAACTCAAGGAGGGGTCTGGACATGAGGCTGTGTTCCTTGAAACTTGCACATCCCCACGGCATGGAGTGGAAGTGTTCCAGCTGGAGTGCCCTCAAGCTGAGCAGTGCTGCTGGCAGGACACGGGCTGCGGTTCTCTGCTGGAATCCATTCCTGCCTTGACCTGCCAGAGACTAGAGCTGTTAACTTTCCAGGCAGCTTGCAAAAGCCATCTTTTATCCCTTTGTTAAAGAAGCATGTGGCCTGAGACAGATCTGTGTGTGGGCAGACCTTTATTCTGTGATTTCAAGTGATGGAAAGGTCAAGGCACTGGATAGGCACCTATGGTTGTGCATAAAATCCTGGCGGTAGTAGAGCCTCAGTTCTCCTGGGACTGGCTTGTATGGGCTTGCCTAATAGAAACTGGACCTTTACTGGGGTCACAGATAGTGATAAGAAGTTCAGCCTCAGAGGAACAATGTGATGAGCAGATCCCAAAGTGTGTAAACTGTATTCTTTTGATTTTGTACTATGGGAGAAGCAACAAACACAAAACACTTCAGTGCTGTTTGAGAATACTATTGCAGCATTTGAAACCAATTATTGTTCTTTGTATTATAGTGGTACTAAGCTTCTGGCTTCTGAATGGGAAAAAAACTCCAAAATTGTCCACAGCCAAGGCAGACAACTGCAGATGCTGAGGAAAGGAAGGACTACAGGTTTGCCCAAAGACAAAAGGGCAACTAGTAAAAGAAAAGGGAGATGAGTTTGAGGTTGTTGCCTTAGCAGGAACACCATTTGAAAGTAAATAAGTGTAACTTTGCTTGGGCTCAAAACACAGTGGTGAGATTCTGCAAGGAGTAAAACAGGGAAGGACTACAAAAAGTGTAGTTCTGCTTCTGTGTTCTCAGGGTTCAGAGACAGCAAGATTTGGGGGAGTTGGGTGCAATATTAGTGTGAGCTTGTTTTACAAGATGTTTTAGAGATGAAGAAGTTACTTGTTTTCTGTATGTGTCTTGGGAAGAAAAATCCACCAGCCTGTATTACTCTGCATGGATAAGTTTCTGAATTTGTATAACTGTGGTCTCATTGTGCCATTTATCTTTTGGGATCAGCTTTATGAGATTTGTGTCAGGTTTTTCGATTTGCTTGCAAGGCTAGTTTATGGAATTTTCTCTCTTTTTAGTGTGGTGGATGTGTGTATGATAAAAAGCTAAGATTGCATCATCTTTAATAAAAAAGAAGATATATAGCCTAAAGAAATCAGATTAGTTGTACAGAAAGAAATCAATCAGGTTGGCAAATTGTATCTGTGGGACAAAGTGCAAAATGTTTGTTTCATACAGTATTTATTGAACAAATTTGTTGCAAAGATGGTTAAAAATGCTCTACAGGAAAAAAAACGGGAACCATTTTGTTCAATTTAAATGACATTGATGTATTTTTTACATCATGAAATCTTGCAATATTACCAACAACAATCCCTGATAAAGTACTTTACACAATTGCCTCACCGGGCATTTTGAGATAAAAGTATGTATCGGAGATTGTAAATTGGCTGCATCCAATTTATATATAATGGAACCCACTACAGCCATCCTACAAAATTCAATAGATCAGGAATCACATTACACTTCTATGAGTTTGGGGTAGTGGGAGCTTTAAAGAGTCTCCAAACCAAACAGGCAACTTTAAATCATATTTAATGAACCCTGTGTATTTTATACACATGTGATTAAAATGTTTTGCCTGTTTTTCATTTTGTTGGGTGCTGCTGAAGAAAAATTATAACTCTGGGTTTGTGCAACTGATCATCTGCTTGTTCTCAAGGGAAAATGCATTATAATTGAACAGAGCAAACCGTATTTAAATGCGGGACTGAAAAAAAGCCCCAAAGAAAAAGCGGATCTGTAGAGAGGATCCATTTCAATATTTTCCTGTCAGTGTGAGCAAGAGATCTAAATGAAAGTGTAGTATAGGCAGATAAAGGTTCACAAAGTACCATGGCGGTTTTTTCTTTTATTGATCAGTGCTTGCAGACTCTGAAAACAGTAGACATGAACCTGAACAAATATACCCCGAAGGTACATTTTTTGCTATTTTCTGCTTGTTTCCCAAAGGGAATAAAAGTGCTCTGTGCTTCCCAGGACGCAGGTGGAGCCCTGTGGGATCTGACACTCACCCAGCCACAGCCAGGCCTGCCAAAGGGTCTCTCCTTGGCCATCGTGTCTGCACAGGCAAGGAGTTGTGCTCACTGTGCAGAGGCGTGTCCAAAACCCAAGGGCAAGTATTTGAACAGAGCAAGTGATTTAAGAGCAGTTTGGTAGTGTTCAGGCACATAAGGCTGAAAGGTGGCCATTGCTTGGAGGTGTTTTGTCAAGAAACCCTTCAAAGAGAAACCTAGATCTTTTTCTGCTCTTCCGACTGATACTCGAGTATATGCATTTATGCATGTGTATGGTAAATGCCATGATAATACTGTTGCTTAAAAAAACAGTTCTGTATAGCCCATTGGTGCTAGGTAATAATTCTTATTAATTTTAAAAGAAAATGTTGTCCTTTAAATTGTCCTTTCATACCACACCATGTGCAAAATACATTAGAGTCAATTAGGCCCGAAGTAGGAACATTCAGATCAGGATTCAAAATGCCTCAACTCTGGCAGTATCTTAAACCAGAACAATCGCACTGCAATCAGTGAAGCTCTGCTCGTGTAAAGCTGAGAACCGGGTCAAGTCCTGAGCCTCTGAAAAACGAGTCTCCAGCAGAGTCTTTGTATTCCCTCAAGATTCTGTTGCAAATTGAAGCTAAAGCTAGGAAATGGACAGCACTTGCAAAATATAAGGTGACAGGACCAGAGAATTAAAGCTAAATGTGGAAAAAAAACCAAACCAAACCAAACCAAAACATGAACTTCAACAAGTATGTGCCTGAATCCTGTGCCACAAAAGATAATGAAGGGCAAATTATGGTTTGGAGATTAACCATGCAGTTAGACCCTGATCTACTGGATCAAGCCAGCACTTACATTGACAAAAACAGGTCAGAATTTGTGGTGTCCTTACCAGCTGAATGGTAATATGTCTCTAAGGAGCAGACATCACCTCTGTCCCCAGCAGTGGCATGATAATGTAGGGTATGTTTACATTGCAGTGGGATTACTGCTGTTGGCTTTTGTCTGGATTTCTGTATCTGGAGTGTGCCTACTAGCATGTTTTGCAAAAGAAAATCACTGTTAAAAGAACAGAAGGGGGGCTTCAGCATGCTAGTGCAAGCAGTGAGGCAGTGTGTGGTAGGAATGGCAAGGGCCTGGAGAAGCATAGTAATTCTGTTCACTTTAAACTCCGACAACGGGAAGCAGAAATGCCATTACCATTCAGCTAGGCGTGAGCCAGTCCAGCAAGTGAATGGTGAATTTGCTGAAATGATGTCAGGAGCAGCAGGGGAAAGAGAGGGGAAGAACTTAGAGCTGGAGGCACTTTGGTGGCGGTGGTGGGGCTGCATGACCAGCTCAGCCCCTCTTCTGTGACAGGGCTGCCCTACACAGTGTTGCACTAAGCAGGGCCGCTCTCAGTAGTGGGGTGGCCAAGCCTGCAGGATTCAATATCAGGGCCACAATGAGCTGTGAGGGAAGAGACAGAGAACTGCCAGGTTCCTCTGCACAGAGGCTGCCATTGCATTACACTGTGCTTCCCCCACCGAGACAGCTGGAACAAAACCAGAGCCTCCCATGCTGCCATTAAAAGGTTCTTTTTTAAGGACATGTGCACTTAATGTCAGAATATTGAAACCATACCCACGTGAATAAAGTTAGTAAGCCAGTGATTCATTGCTGTTTCAAATCTCTATCTAACCACAGTAAATTTCTGCTCGGTAGTGACAGTCTGTGTCCACATGCAGGCTGTGATTTACAGTTCTGCGTTTTGTATCAACAACATCTGTTTAACAAAAGAAAAAAAAATAAGCCAAGAACATTTATTTTCTAATCTCTGTACCAGATGTTGGTTCGTTATGCACAGGATCCAGGGACAATATCAGAAATAATATAATTATTTTAAATGAATAATCTGAAGTGCTTTTTCCTAAAGTGTGTCCCGTAACCACTAACAGCATAAAAACATAGGAATGTGGAAAAATAAACTCATATTTTGTACAGATCTGGAATTATATCTCTTTTAAGGGCACAAATATTAAGTATCAGTTCCTAGCTTCAGATGGTAGTGTTGGGATTCTTGAACATTCACAGAGGAGGATATCAATTCTCAGGGTTGTGATAGAGATAAGGTGGCAGAGAGCAATGGAAGCAGCAGAAGAAATCAACAGTTGAGAAATGAACATGCGCTGCAGAGAAGGGAAGACACAAGAAGCAAGCGTGGCTTCAAGTAGTGTGGTGCTGGGGTGGGATACAACTCGGGCCTCCAAGCACACAAAAGTGATGTGCACCTCTCGTGTCCCCAGTGTTCTCGCCTGGAGGGTAGCTGAAAGGTGCAGTCTCAGTGTGCTGGGGACAAAGCTGTTTATTTTGGTCTCTACTTTCCATCTCCTAGGGCAAAGTTGCTCAAGATTGAGACAGGATCCCTTCCCTTGATGTGCTGGCTGCACTCTGGCTGGTGCAGCCCAGGTCATGGTGGCCTTTTTCACTCTAAAGGGCACACTGCTGACTCATATACTTACCATTTACACATGGGTTTGCCCACAACAGCGATGTGAGATCACATTCAAACTTAAGGTCTCAACTATAAAGAATTATTTTCAGGGTTGTTTCCACCTCTTGGAGGTAAAAGCCAAGTCCCTTAGGTGTGTTTGATATGTGGAAATTTTGGGGTGCTTGTTCTTGGACCAGCAGGGTCTTTTAAAGAGTTTCAAGCTGAGTATTGAAACTGCCACAGTACGGCATCAGAGAAAAATCTTTGCAATTTGAGGTTTATTATCATACCTCGCCATAATTTTTGCAGGGATATCACAAGCGGGAATGCTGATACTGAAACTCTGAGACATTTATAACTGACTAGCCTGGATATCAGTCTTGAAGAACTCACAATTATTCAGAATTATGGTGACAGATTCTTTTGCAGCCCTCAAAAACATACAGCGAAGTTAAAATGAAGGTAAATGCATCAATGACACTGCTAAAGCAGAAGGTAGGTCTGTGTTATGGTTCCAACCTTCTTTCAGGGGGAAACAGATTTCTCTATTTTCCCATGAGTTGTAGAAGCTGTAGCATGTATCAATCCGGTATAGGCCCAGCCAGACCTATTAGTTTACTTGTTGCATAAAGATTTATTTGTAATTGCTAAGGTTTATTTTTATTTTCCTTGAATTACTGTTGTGGATGCATATAGATGCATAACAATTCCTAATTTCCCTCCCTATATTCTTGCACAGCACAGATTGCTTATCATCAGGAGTCTTAACATTAAAGTGTCAAATAGGATTTGCAGGAAGCTATTTGGGTTTGTAGTTTAGGATGAACATTTATCAAATTGTGGATTAGCTGAATCATGCACTGAACCAAATTATTATTGTCTGTGATTAAATCACAAAGTGGTTATTGCCCTGTGTCATCTAAAGCACAAGATATTTTAAATCTTTAAAATCACTTTTTAAGGTGGCTATAGGAGCTATGTAGCTACAGACTTTTAGGACCAGGCTCAGTCCCTAGGCAGAAAAATAATAGCTTTCAAAAGGTCATTTGGACTGATCACTCTCTGCTTATATGGGCAACAGATCTGGGAAGGGAATGGATGGACTTATTTACATTTCAGACATACAGGCAGATTTCTTAGTAAATAGGTCTCTTTGTACCCAGTGCTATTTATTCAAGTTGCTGGCTCAAAGAAGGGGAGTGAACGACCTGTTCGTTCCTGTGCCTGAAGGGACACGAGCTGCCTGCCGAGAGTAGCAGTGCTGGTGGGTTGTTTGCCTTCATGCTGAGGCATGGGTCCTGGGGCACAGTGTGGTCACAGGCAGTGAAGCTGTGCCATGCTTCCCGGCAGTGTCCATAGTCCTCTTCTTCACCGTTCAGTAACCATTTACCTGAGGAGCAAAGAGGTCTTTAAGCATAGTCATTTTCTCAGCCTTGCCATTAGGTAACAACCCTCCTGACAGCCGTCTCGCTCTCCTGGCTGAGTCGCCAAGGAATGAACCATCTGTGTGAGACAGGGGAATGGTGGGGCTGGAGGATGTGGAGGCCTGTCTCCTGCTCTGATGTGTGCAGCTGGGGAGGTCACAACCCAGGAGGAGTCATGAGCAGTTATCACTGCTTTTCTTTTTGAATAGAGAGGAGGGAAGTCCCGAAACAGCTAGTTTTCATGTTGCAACAGGGGGTCACAGGGTAGAAAGGGCTAAGAGTCACTGCATTGGAGTCTGCTAGAGAAATGAAACCGTGGTACAGCTGGCAGCGGCATGGCACTCTGAGCCCATGACAGTGGTGCCGTCAGACAGTGTGCATTAGGCTGCCTTCGTTCCTCTACTTCTTCTCCCTTGTCCTACTCTTTGACCTATTTTCTCTCATTGTTATCTAGTAATCTATTTTTTAACAGTGCAGCCCAGTCTTTCCTGCTGGTTGCAGCTGATCCATCTCGCGGCTAACCTGTGAAAGCAGCACCTCCTAAAGAAACATCCCTCTGCCAATTACTCCGGAGGCATGGATTCAGCTCAGCGTGAGAGCTTGATTGAAGCCAGCTGTCTGTGCCAACAGGACAGGGATGGCGAGAGAGAGACTTTGTACAAAATATAGGAACTCTAAATAAATTTCTTCAGTCTTTTCTCCATCCGTGCTCAAACGGAGCTAGCGAAGTCAGAAAAAATGGCAGTGTTTTATCGATGGGGAACACAGCCCATAGCTCTGTCCTCCTCTGGAAAGCCCACAGAAGGGAAGGAGAAAGTTGCATAGAAAACTCCAGGAGGCAAGCGCAGACTTTTGCTCTGAGCATACCTCTCTGAGAAGAAGGGTTTGAGGTTTCTCAGAAAACACAGGTAGCTAATCATCTAAGCCCTGAGCTTTCTCAGGTATTTGCCCTCACCGTCGGCACCTCACAGCTATGTGTACCCAGAGTACCTTGCTGAGAGGTGAGCTGTGATTCCCGTTGGAGTCCCTCCAGCCTGGGGGAGAGGAGGGAGGGAACAGGCATGCTGGATCACCACACGAAATGTCTGCTCTGCTCGTGTGCAGTCTCTTTGGCCGGCAGCCTTTTGGCTGGCCCCTCCTGCCTTTTTGCCTGTTTTTTTTCTTCCCCAAGCTGAACTGATGGAGAGGAGGCTGCGGCTCCTTTCTGTCCCTGCAGCCTTCCTGTCTGGCTGACTCTCTGCCCTGGCCACAGATGTATACTTAAATATGAATTCTGCGAGGCACACGTTATGCTTTTGGAGGGAGTGTGGAGCGGGAAGATGCTGTGATCAGTAGGTGGGCTGCTGCGGTTGGGCTGCGAATAGCTGCTATCCTGCACAAGAATGAAATAACAGTAACAATACACTGCATTCAGCCCTGGTTGTTTAGAAAGAAGATTTCGGTGTGCTTTAACAATTAATTCTGTGTCCAGGCAGCTAGTTCATTTTAAAGCAACCCATCCACATACCTCACCCTCTGCGAGGTCATTTATGCTGGAGTTATATCACATTGCACTGTCCTGGTGGCTGTTGATGGAGTCCTGTAGCAGCTGTTTGCAGAGGTTTGCCCTGCTCACTGCCAGCAGCCTACCTCCCTCATCTAAATGAACCCCAACTCAGTTCCAGGCAGGGTTCAAAATGTCTGAGTGAATGAGTCAGTAAAATGGTTGGATTTCTAAGCTAAGCTGTGACAGAAAACACCCTGCAAAATTCCATCCCTGCACCAGTCAAATGAGGCAAAGCAGGAGAGCACCTGCAGCATAAAGGAGGCATCTTACAGCTTTAACATGTGTGAGGTGGTCAAGGTGAACCCTGGACTGAGCCCATAAACATTTAAGTCCCAGAATAAATGTTTGGGGTTGTACAAACATGTTAGCTACCTCCAGCTAATTGGCAAGCAATTACCTTGGAGTAAAAATAGGTCTCCCATAGCTGAGCAGTCACAGAGTGCCTGTACCCCTGAACACTTGCAAATCACTGAAGTTTTCAGCAGAGGAGCCTTGTCCAATTTGCCTTCTGGATCCTGGCAGGTTTGTGATCAAAAGTTTTTTGTCCCCAGCAGCAATTGCTGTTTGTTCGTGGTATAGGCTCAGCAAACAGGGCTGTGCACCACAGCTAATTTTCATGATGCCCTTTAATAAAGCTCTGCAGTTCATAGTGGGATGAAAACTTAAGATAAAATTGACCAGTAAAAGCATGCAGTTCAGCAAGGAATGTACCTACTGCGTGCACTATAATGGAGCTATTGGTGAAAGCTAGATAAGTATTTTTAATTTAAAGACAGCTTGGCAAGCTAGAATGTACTGAATTTTGAGTCCTGATACTTTGCATGATAAAGATAAACAGCTGGACTGGATTTCATTATATGTATATGCAGTTGAGAACCAAGAAGCAAATCCTGCCTGCACCCAACCCAGCACTTGGGACTACCAAGTGAAAGACCTGTCGTCAGCTCTTTGACCTGTTGCCTCTCCATTTCCAGGAAAAGCTGTAGGAGTCAGGGTATCTTTTCATGAGGTCTCCAGTCCATACAAACCCACCGCCTTCTCAGTACTTGGATCAAGTCCTTGCTTGATACTCCACAACATTTTGACAAAAATGCCTAGATCTTTTTGGTCTGCAGCTAAACTACAATTGCATTTCTTTCTTGGGGGAGATTACGACAGCGCTGCTGGGAAGGCAAAGCTGGGTACATGCGAATGAGTGGAGTCTGTCACTGAGCTCCCATGACTCTGAGGCTTGTGATGGCCGAGATGAGCCAGCATGTGGTGCAGAGTGGTTCCGGCTGAAGAGTCACCATCAACACCACAGCGTCATGTGGCAGCAGGCAAGGTGCTGCATGCTCTGTCCCTGTCTTCAGCAGCTCCTGGTCATCTCTCTTCCCAGGAAGTATAAGGCTGTGCCAAGGAGGAGGGAAGCAGGTGACGCTGGGAGCTTCAGGGGAGGCAAGCCCACTGAGCCAGGATATCTCGCATCCACGTGGATTTTTGTGGTGTGCTCTGGATGCTGCAGTGCGGTGAAGGGTCAGCCTGCAGAAATCTTTCCAAGGCAGTTGGAGGTCTCTGCTTTGCACCCTGGAGGAGCGAGGGAGTGGCAGATTGAAACAAGATGAGCAAAGTGCATTTCACGGTCCTGGAAGCAGTAATCGGCAAACCCAAGAACCGCAATGACGGAACCTCAGGTTGCTCTCCCTGTGCAGCCTGGCTTTAGAAACTTTGGCATTATGGTGAGCCTTGCCAGAAAGGGCTCCTAGCCCCTCTGCTGGCTCCTATGGCTGAGCAGCTTTGCGTTTGGTATCTTCAGGTGCTTCAAGCATGAGAGGCTGTAATGGGTACAGATACCAGAGCTTTCCAGGAAACATTCAGGTACAAGCACAGCTCTGTTCACTGTAGCTCCTTTGAATTAACTTTTTGTGCCTGTAGTGGCAGACAAATTTGCTGGCAAACATTTTGCAAAGAGAAAAAAGGCATTGATCCAGAAGGGCACTGTGCACAAACCGAGCTTAGTATAAATGAGTACACCTGTGCTTAACGCTGGGCACGTGATGAATGCTCTGCTAGATCCCAGCCAAAATAAATCTAAAATAAATATGGAGTCATACTCGTGGAAGATGAATGCTGGTCTTGTAAGCAGAAACTCGTACAGCAGAAATAGGAGTCTACGGCTCCATGTGTCAGCTGGGGATATCCAGCAGGGAGGGTCACGTGCGCTCCGTTTGAGCTCACCAGCAGAGCTGGTGAAAACAGGTTTTGATTTGAATGAGTTATGACCCATTGAAAATGGCATCATGCGTAACCACAGTAAATTGTCATAATGAGATCACGAGGCTCAGAAAGTGGGCAGCGAGGAAAGAGGCCTCATTCCACCAGCGCACACAGCTAACAGCCCTGAGCTGCAAAATGCAGCAGAGAGGCACGGTCTTATTCCTGAACATCATGTCAGTTTAGTGACAGGACCAGAGGTTGCACAGAGAGGCAAAACCTCATTAGAAGTTTTGAGTTAAAAAGGAGAAAACAAGACAAAATTCATATGGCTTTGCATTCAGTCTTATCCAGGGTAACAGAGGAGACTAGGCTAATGCAAATAGTGGAAAAACATGGAATACTGTAAGTGCTTTCATGCTTACTGAGGGTTAGCTCAGTTGTTTCTAAACCATGTTGCTATAGGAGGGAGGGTTTGGTGATTAGGGCAGGGCGCTACTTAATTGAAAGCAGCCATCTCTGAAAGCATGACAGAGCTGTAATCACGTTGCACATCCCTGGGCTCACAGCTCTGCCAGGCCAGCCCATGCGGACCCTGTTAACATATGGCTGCCCAGCTGTAAATACTACAGAATCATTGCTGGCTTTTCTGGTTTTATGGTGAAGCAAAGCCTGAGACTACAGTAAGTTTCAATGCACTTTAAACTTTACCAAATATCAAGCCCGGACAACAGAAGTAGCAGAGCTCTTGCCTACCAGGAGTCTTGTAGAGGGACTTCTGGAAAGAGCTCCTTTACTCTCCTCCTTTTCTTTCCTTCTTTTCTTTTTGATATAGTGCTATTTGTGTGGGGCCGCTCACAGCACAGGAGACTGGAAGAAAGACACTACAATTAATTCTGTTTCTCTAAAGTTATCAAGTGCACGTGTCCATAGAGACCCGTTGCAAAACACCGTGCATATGATCTAACCACATCCTCCCACTCCCCTCAAGGTAACGCATGGCCAGCTATAGGACCTCTTTGTCTCATGCCTTAAGGCAAACTGGGTTGCTCTCCACATGGTTGCCACTCCTCCTAGGCTCCCACCCTCCCCTCTCTTCTGTCTGTTACGCTTTGCACGCAAATATCTGTGCCCCCAAGCCATGGAGACAGTTCAGGCTCATGCTGATACGCAGCACCTTCCTGACTCATAACATTTATTTACATTATTTTTATTATGATTAAATTCATAGCCTGAGTCTGTGAATCAAGAAACACCCAATTCAGTGCTATTCCATGCTTGATCCATAGCAGGGTAGCCCTTGGCCATGGGTTTGTGCCTGCATGTACTGAAGGTATACAGTCTGAATAGCATGCTGAAGCCTAAGCCATTCCCAGGACCACAGACCTGTTGCGGGTAGCTAAACGCAAGGCACCTCTGCTCTTGCAGTAGGCATGCTATAGGCCAGCCTGGAGAGGACCGTGAGTTGTCTTATTTTCCTGACATTGGCTTGCTGACATTGCTGCAAGGAAAGCCAAAATTGATGGAGGCCAACAAAGCTGAAGAAACAGTGGGGAAATGTGTCCCTGCATACACTTAAGATCAAAGCACGGGGAACACTCAGGTTTTCCTGGTGCTAGTGTAACAGAGGAGTCTGCCCGGATCACCCAGTGGGCATTTCTGTATGCCGATGAATATGCCAACACTGCTGATGCTGCAATACAGCTGTGGGGAGCCAGGATTTTCCAGTTGGCACCTTCTTTGTAGCTAAGAAGAACCAAGGATAACAATGCTTGTGTAAAATACTGTCTGAATTTACTTCTTAAGCCCACTTGCTGTGTGTCATCCACTGAGAAAAAGTCCTGAGTTTTCATTCTCTAGTGTCAGCTTAGTAGCACTGCATAAACCCCTACTAACTTTGCTATTTTTTCTAATACCCATGTAGGAGAAGAATTTGGACTGGTTCCCTCGGATGAGAGCCATGTCCCTGGTTAGCAACGAAGGCGACAGTGAGCAGAACGAAATCAGGAACCTGCAAGAGAGGCTGGAGTCAACCATGAGCCTTGTAAAACAGCTTTCCAGTCAGCTTGCTGAGCTCAAGGAACAGGTAAGTGCCCTGCAGTGGGTAGCAACATGAGCGCGTGTGGGTGAAAGCGCTAGCTTTCACCAGGTCACAGTCAGGACAGTGTTACAAAAGAGACTTTTGTCTTATAAATGTTTTATCTTACCTTCCAGTAAGCTTTCTAAGTAGATACACTGATATTGGTTTGGAATGAAATTGTACTCTATTAGCAACAGCAGAGAACAGGTAAGGGGAATTAGTTATGAAATCCTCCCAGTGAGTGTGTGAGGACAGAAGCAATGATGGGCTTTGCATACACAGGTACTGCACAACCTGACAACAAAAAAGGCATAGCATCAGAAACAGCTGCATGCTGGTGGAATCATTAGAAAAGCTTTCTAAATCCTTCACTTGGATTTTTTTCACCCACCAAGAATACCAACGGTGCTGTTGTGAAAACAATTTTCCCAGCCTGTTGCTTTTCTTCCTTCACCCTTGTCTTTGTGCTCCTCCCACAGCTCCCCTGTCTACCCTGTTTAGAGCACAAGCTGCTGGCCTCCCTTAAAGCCCTGCTCCTGCCTAAATCACCTTATGTGTTTTCTCTCACTTCAGGATCAAAAGGCCAGCTCCTTTTTTGCTGAAGGTGCTGGTCACCTTAGGTTGGCTCATTACAGTTTCAGAAAAGCATCTTTGTGTTTCTTTATGGGAAGCACTTCAGTGGTATCAACAGAGTCACCTAATTATCTCCCTTCAAATACCTCCTTAAAACTCTTTCCCTGTGACAAAACTCAACAAAGGTTTAGACTGGATATGCTGAGACTTTTGCTTATTGTGCTTGCCCATACTGTCCTGGTGGCTTTTTTATTTTCCTGGCTTAAATTTAAGCTCTCTGTGGCTGGGACCATCTTTTAATCCTGTGATTGTACAGTACCAAGTGAAAATCCTGACCCTCTGCAGGGCTATACAAGTGGATAGCCGTGCAAATAATGCACTGTAAGACCTGCCAGTGGATAAGAATAATGTACAAATGAGAATAAAATGTCCATACTTCGCAGGAAACACATCTCCCACTTCAAAGGCATCTCTTACTTGTAATTTTCAATGCTGAAGAAAAGACTTCCACTCCCTGTTGTTTTGCTTATTATGTATCTTGCTCTGTGACTGCTAGATAATAGTAAAAAGAAAAAAAAATCTCAACTCGTCTCTCTCTGCCTTTCCACCTTAGATGACAGAACAAAGGAAGAATAAGCAGAGGCTGGGCTTTCTTGGATCAAACACACCCCATGTGAATCATCACATGCCACCACCCTGATACCACGGGGAGAAGCCGTGACTAGCCTTTCATCAGTATTCCTGCTTTATTATAGAATAAAAAAACTGAGATTGAGAGGAGTGAACAGTGCCTATTGTTATAAAGTTAAAAAACAACCAAGTGCCAAGATGTTAAGTGGTTTAGCTCTGGGAACAATTTGTAGTTGTTTTTCGTGGTTGAAAGGGACCACAACCTAGAATGTGAGATACAAGCGAGCCTGTTTGTATTCGTTCACGGAGCCCGACTCAGCTGCATTTGTGCTCTGCAATTCATTGGCTTCAGTAATAGCTGTCATGTGCAACGGCGGTTGGGACAGCATTCGCCGGAGTCCTTCGAGCTGCATTCAGACTGATGGGGTAGCCAAGATGAGCAGAAGAAGGATAAATGTCTATTAATGCAAATAAGACAGCCCAGTTCAGCATCAGTAGAAGTCATTTCAGGCTTATTTGCCAAATAGCCGAATTAGTCGTATTTGCTTGGCATTTACTATTTCTTAATTACCATAAATATGTCAGTTGGGTAAGCAATAATGTTGCTTCAGGTAACTTCTACTAGGAAGCCAAGAGAAGAAACCTCAAAAGACTGAAAAAAACCCCCCCAAAAACAGACAAACAAACAAACAAACCCCAAAAAATAGAAAAAGAGTTGCAAAGAGAAACAGTAACGCTTTTGAATTTTAGCTGTCACCATGCAATTTCTTATTTATAACATGGAGTACAATGGATCTACAGCTGTGGGAATGTTATGCGCCTAACACTGACAACATAACTGGAAGTGATTTCTTTCTCCTGGCTTCAGATGTTCTCAATTAACGTGGCCGTGAGATTTCACATACTCAGGCGTTAAACTGTGTTTTAAATTCAAGTTCCAATGGGGGATTCAGGGAGATAAAACAGTTATACCTGTAGCTTGAAGCATGTCTAGGATTTTATTTTTAAAAAAAGCTTAGAAATGTCTTTCTGCATGGAGCTGTAATGGTGTGATTACCTTCCATAAACTCATCTTCAGTGAGAGTTGACTTAAGTAAATAAGCACCCTATTCTGCCAGCTTTCTTCTGAGCTAAAGATTGTGGGTTTGTGCTTTAGCCCCCCTTTCCTGCTTCAGGGGCTGGCAGGACTGGGACTGGTGGGGGATAAAGTGCAATGCCAGGGGAGCTCCTTCCAGCTCTAGGCTCTGTGAAAGGTGGCAGTGCGTCAGCTGTGCAGGTTCCTGCTGTATCCTGTATTTCTTCGGATGGCTTTAAAAGAAAAGTCACAGGGTTTCCACCGAGCCCAAGAGGGCTTTTTTCTCTTTTAGGAGGCCCCTGGCAGGGGGCTGGAACTAGATGATCTTAAGGTCCTTTCCAACCCTAACTATCCTATGATTCTATGATTTTGTGGCACAAATGGGAATTGTGGTCCCAGTTCACTTTCCTTTGCAGTGGGTTTTGGTTACCTAATTGTCTTGAAAATTGCACTTGAAAATGCACCTGTTACATGGAGTCACTTTTTAAACCAAAATATTTTTGGGATTATTTTCCCCTGTAACATTTCCTTGTTGTTGTAAAAGCCATTTTGATCAAAGGTGAAAACATTATTGGCTCCACTAGTTCTAGTTTCTGCCTGAAGAAATGCTGTTCTCTTATTTAAGGTATAATTCACACCAGCAGACCTAGAGTAAAGGGAAGGAAGAGGCATTTCTCTCTCTCTTAATCCCAAATTCAAGCCATCTTTTTTTTTTTTTTTTTGTGCCAGTGTGGTGTCTGAGATAAAAGTAATATAATTTAGGGTCTGATTCTTCTACTATTAAAATATTTCTCATTGGCTTCAGTTGTGTCCTTCAAAAATACTGGGTGGAAAGCAGCGATTTCTGTATTTTTACCGAAAGAAGATCTCTTTCTGTTTACTTTCATCCATAAAGCATCCTGGTTATGAGAGGTGATGGCCATTTCCAGCTTTTGGGTCTATTTTCCCTGTAAGAAATTCTCCCAAATCCAGCCATCACTGCCTCCATGTACTAAGATGAAGAGCAAGTGGTGGTTACCAGAAATGTCACAAAACCAATGAAGATGAGGGTGGTGGGAGACTAAATTTCCTACAACTTCTCTGCTGGTGGGCTTGTAGCATTGCTGCTGCCAGACATCAGCTGCTTCTCAGGCAGAGGGAGTATGTGGAGGCAGCAGGAGCTGTGTTGAACTGGTTGATGCAGTGTGTTTGCTTCTGAGGCTAGAGTAACCTTTTCCAGAGAAGAACAGATGTGGCTGTGCGCAGGGAAGCAATGGTGGCAAAGCTGCCAGGTCAAAGCAGAATACAGAAAAGCAGTCATCTTCAATGAATGACTGGAATATTTTAGGAATAAAGCTCAGAGTGTGCTTTTCCTTCACACGTATTGTATGTGGGCTTAATGCTACTGCTGCAGCACCTCTGTCATAGTGAAAATCCCTTCTGTAAGCCTTGTTTCTCGGTGAGGATGGGTTTTCACGTGCCAATTAGTGTTCAAAACCAAGGGACGTGTAGTGAACCAATTCTGAGAGCTTACATCAGCCACAGCCATGCAGTAGCCAGCTGCTGGTGTAAGATAAAGCCAGATTTGCCTCTCTGACTAGACCTGTTGTATATCACGAAGTCGAAGGAGTTGCACACAAACGTGAAGTCAGCAGTAAGTTGGTAGAGAATCAGACCCTGCAGCTATATTAATTCAAATTAGTTTACACAGTCCATCAGATCTAGTCATAGCTTCTGTTTCAACAGCAATTTCCTCTTCCTCACACACCTGGTTATTAGAGGCATAAAGCACAGTTTAACAATAAGATAAATTAAGCAGTCATTATTTATTGGGGGGTGGGCTGTTGGCTAATACTGGAAGTGGTTGGCACTTTTCTTGTTTACACTTGGAAAAAGCAGCTGAACCACTGCACATCAAGGGAGATTTCTGCTGTTAGAGCTGGAAAAACTTGAGATTCGATGCGTTTGTGCCCTGAGCCCAGCTGCGTGGTGCTGGTGCTCCCTCTGTCTCACATCCCAAATGACATCCCCAAGGCTCAAGAGCTCAAGTACTGCTCTTCAGAAGAGAGAGCTACAATGTCAAAAATGAAGGGCTAACAGATACTGATTAGCCTTTGCCGCAATGCCTTTCTGCCGTTGATAGCTTCCAAGAGAGACCTCCATAATCGATAACAGTAGGTGATGCTACTTGCACGGATTGTAAATATATTTCAGTGAGGGTTTTGACATTTTTGCTGATCGTGTCAAAACTTAGACCCTGCCCTGCTCTCATCCGTGTGAGCAGTCTTGTTCATGTAGCAGTCTGTTACATGTGGTAACTTAAACAGAAGACTTCTTATGTGAATAATAGTTGCAGGGACAGAGCACAAGCTTTGAAGATTGTGAAATATCCCCATTAATGAGTTTATAACCAAAATTGTTGGTTAATACATATATTTATATGTATATCTTTGTTTAATGCAGCTGGGGTATCCTCTTCTTAGGCAAGCATCATTTACCTTACCTATTTATATTAAATGATTGCAAATAAGTTAAAATATCTAAGAGCTTTTAATGCCTTAGAGAGATTTATAATTATAAGCTCCTTGACAGTTAAAATCTACTCAAGTAAATATGTCCAATGCTGCTGAATGTAACTTTTAATAAAGTGTGTCATTTTATATATGGCTGTCTTTTATTCTTGGTGCTAAGGTGCAGGAAAATGTGTGTTGCTGAATTGAAGACTGCAAGGAAACCCAAGCTAGTTGCCTTACATAGCAGACAAGGCTGTGAGTATGCATCCCTTTTTTCTAAACGACAAAGCAGATGGAATTAGTACGGTCCTGAATGAATGGAGGCTGAATCCCTCAATGAAGGCGAGGTTTTATTTAATTTCAGGCACAAATCGTTTCATTCAGGAGAATAGGTCAGATTGCCACCTTTCCTGAAGGCTGGGTGGCAGCTGGGTGTATAGCTTGCTCAAGTGCTTTTTGTTTGCTCCATATGAACATGAGCCGGCAGTGTGCGCTTGCAGCCCAGAAAGCCAACTGTATCCTGGGCTGCGTCAAAGGGAGCGTGACCAGCAGGTCGAGGGAGGTGATCCTGCCCCTCTACTCTGCTCTCGTGAGACCTCACTTGGAGTATTGTGTGCAGTTCTGGTGTCCTCAACATAAAAAGGACATGGAACTGTTGGAACAAGTCCAAAGGAGGGCCACGAGGATGATGAGGGGACTGCAGCACCTCCTGTATGAAGACAGGCTTAGAAAGTTGGGGCTGTTCAGCCTGGACAAGAGAAAGCTGCGTGGAGCCCTCCTAGCAGCCTTCCAGTATGTGAAGGGGGCCTATAGGGATGCTGGGGAGGGACTCTTCATTAGGGACTGTAGTGATAGGGCAAGGGGTAATGGGTTCAAACTTAAACAGGGGAAGTTTAGATTGGATATGAGGAAGAAATCCTTTACTGTAAGGGTGGTGAGGCACTGGAAATGGACAGGGAAGTTGTGAATGCTCCATCCCCAGCAGTGTTCAAGGCCAGGTTGGACAGAGCCTTGGGTGGCATGGTTTAGTGGGAGGTGTCCCTGGCCATGGCAGGGGGGTTGGAACTAGATGATCTTAAGGTCCTTTCCAACCCTAACTATTCTATGATTCTATGATTCTGTAACTGGCAGGCCAGAGGAAGCCCTGGGTGAAGGTGGGCAGGTGCAGGGATCATGGTGGATGTGTCACCAATGGAGAGGAACAGGCTCAAGCTGAACAGCCTCAGGGTTTTCTGCTGGTGCCTGAGGCACATTCGGTTGGAGCCAGGGGAAGCTTGCTGCCTCCTCCGGTCTGACAAGGGGTGGACGACACATTGTGAGGCTTTGACCATCCTGAGCATTACGAATTGCAGTCAGCAGGAGCGAGGTGGCATCCCATCCTTGTGTCCCT
This sequence comes from Ara ararauna, assembly GCA_028858755.1. Classification (NCBI taxonomy): domain Eukaryota; kingdom Metazoa; phylum Chordata; class Aves; order Psittaciformes; family Psittacidae; genus Ara; species Ara ararauna. The sequence goes on along the minus strand of CM054376.1, from coordinate 107,373,684 downwards.
CAAGGGAGCAGCGGGGCAGTCCTACCAGGGCTATCAGTCTTGTAACAGAGAGCATGTGACACTCACAGTCATGTGCATACCCACACAGGGGATCTGTGCCTCCACCAGGCAATGGCATTTCAAGACAGACCCGCTGGTGGTGCTTAGGAGCCTCTCTCTGCCCACCACATGTTCCCACTGCCAGCCCAAGACTTCAGTTTTGGAAATCCAGCCCTCAAATGACACAAATGCAGAGGCTTGAAGGCTTGATGTGACTTCTCTTACCAGTGTGTGGGCTTTTGTGTGTGTGAGGGTTTTGGCACACCTTTTTTTGCCTTTTTTATGTTTTCAGTATAGCTCCTTCAAGCAGCACCTTGAGAGAGAGACCAGGGGTTTTCCCCTCTCTTCTAGGTGAAAGGATTGAGGAAGACAAACAGCCCAAAACCTCTGTCTGTCAGCTGAGACACCGCGGGCTGAGGAAATCTGTGGTCTTGTGAAAAAAGGAAGCACCCTACGAACCTTTGACAGGAGAGCTATGACATACAAGTGTTTTGGAGTTTTCTCCCCCCAGCTGTGTGTATTACAGAAAGTCAATATTTATGAGGAAAAGAATGAGGCCTCTTTTTCATGAGAAAAAGCCTGCTAATTAATTAATTAAAAAAAGCCCCTAACAAATAGACCATGCTGTTGCTTCTGCGCACTTGTTATACCAACCTGCTGAGGTTTGGAGTACAGTTAACTTTCTATTCTGCAGTATGACTGTGAGGTTAAATAGAAAGGACCTTGTTTGCGATTAAGTTTCTTAGATTGGTCTGCAAAAAGGACGTCCTAATAGAAAGCGGTTGTTCATACTGTAAGTTTTCAGCCTAAGATTACAGTCATATTTAAAGCCCAAAACCAGAATTAAGCTCCTAACCCCAAAAGGGAGCAGTTTCACACACAGAACTGAGAACCTAATGCCAAGGCTTCTCTTTTTTAAGATGTTTTATTCAAAGGTACATTTTAATTCAAAAGGCGTTTCAGGGAGCAAACATCTCCTGTAGCATCAGCTGCACAGACGTCAGCAGGCTCACACCAGTGTGGCCTATGACTGAATTCAGCATCTCCGTTTCCACCGTCACCGCTACTGTGACAAAAGCATCTGCAGGCAAGGATGTTTTCTTTGGAAAGAGCATGCTTGCTTTCTGGGAAGAACTGCCAAGTTTATTTTTAAGTGGAGAAAACTGAGATTTAAGGCTGCTAACCCCTCTGCTGTCCCAGGATGCCTGCAGGAGCAACCGGCAGTGTGACTCCCATTTGCAAGCGCCTGTACTGAACGTCCTGTATTTGCACAAAATCATTCCAAACAACTGAAAAGAAACTCGAGCTCCAGTGATTTTAAATGTGAAGTTTAGTGTACTGCTATCATCAGTTCATGCTTGCCCGCTCTATTTATATACCATACTTTTTTAGTCCGAAGCAGGAAGCTGCAAGGCACAAGACAAATAGCCTTTGTATCTTTGCCATTTCAACGTGTTTTTCTTGCTGCAAACAGTCAACAGCAGGTTTTTTCTGCAGTAGGTTTCTCACTCTGTGACACCCATCGCTCTCCATGTCTCCATCTTCATCCACTGCTCAGGTAAGGTGAGATCTGGGCATGTCCAAGTCTGTTACCTGAAGACAAACTAATAAGCTAAATCTCTACGACCATGGTCAAACTGGCAGTGTCTTGTCCCTAGAACTTAAATAACTGTTTATACATCATAGACCATGTTGTCAACTAATATATTCAGTATCTGACTTGGTACAAGCAGGCAATTTTTAACAGCCCTTCTTGTGGTAAGTTATTGCACAGTCTTCAGGCCCTTGGCTGGAGTTTGAAGCCATCTATAGCCTGTTAAACAAACTGCAGGGATGGCAAATTCATGTGAAGAGATGAACGGCTTCTGTTCCAAATTTTAACCCAATCGTCTGGAAGAAAACCATGCCCCAGAGGTGAGAGCCAGCCAACAATCCATTGCCTGAGTTAGGCTAAGCCCTGGCTCTGAGATGGCTGGTGGTGGACAAGGGCACAGTCAAAGCCATGCCATTGTCTTAGGAAGTGGGGAGCAGAGCTACTGCTGTGGCTAGTGGTGGGGAGCAGCCACATGGTCTTTGCTGAGGCAACACACATCCATGTGCAAGGCTGCAGGATCAACCAAGATGCTGCTTTACATGGACCTCATCACCCCCCCCATTCAAAACCCTGCGATTTCATCCAGATGGCAAGAGCAGTGTGGAGATTCAGTTATAGCGCAAAGGCTCCAAATCCATTTATAAAATATTCCCATCTGACCCTCAAAATCTGCAATACGCTCTATAGGCTTTTTCCCAATAACACCAATTTGCCACATGAACCATGGACTCTGGCACATTGTCGTCATTTTGTGTAATGGCCTTCAACTGAGGTATGTCAACCTGCATTTCACAACCCTCTCCTAGGGGCATTTGCTCTCTTACCAAAGATATATTCGCTTGCTCTTTCTTGCCTGCCTGACCAGCAGGTATGAAACACCCAGGAACTATGTTAACTTGAGCACTGTTGCAGAGGTCTGCAGTTCTGTTCAGCAGAGTGCAGGACTTTGAAACAGGGTTCAAAAAAGCCCATTTTCAGTCTTGAGATGATGTTGGATGATTGCAGTTGGCTCAGAGTCTGTTGTTGGGGTTTTTTTCAAAGTCAGCTTTTGCTGGATTTGAGGTTGGTTCAGGCCCATTTGTAGCCCACCAGGGAGCTGTAAATGTGGCTTTATCTGGCATGGAAGTTTTCACCCTAATTTCATAAGGACAGCAGAATTCTTGGTGCCTTCAGAAAACCCTCCCAGCCTGTCATCTTTCTGGTTTAAGAATTGAGGGTGTATGTGATATATGTATGAGCGTGTGTGGTTTGCACACATGTAACTCGGTCTGATGATATTTGGGAACACTGGCATGCAGAAATAAGGATGGATTGGCTGCAGACCTAAGCAAGCAGAGCAGCTGGTGTGAGTGCTGCCATCCCATGGGAAATGCAGATTTTTCTGCCTGTGGCAGGACTTTGCTGCTGAAGCAGGAGTCAAAAGACATGAGTTCAGTCCCTGGAGCCACTGTGCTCTTCCCATGTAGGTATAAACATCTGCCCAGGTCCCTGATTCTCAGCTGGGACATGGGAAAAGGCTAGCGGGGGTATCATGCACCTAACCGAAGACTGACAGTTATAAATGTAAGGTGTCACAGTTGCAATTTATCATGCAGAAAAAGAAAAGGAAGCAAGGAAATTTCAAGGGAAGGTCTCAAGGGTACAGGGAAACGTTGTCAGAAATGTTATGGGATTTACTGAAAGTTTACTTTTGAGTCATTGTGAAGAGTTGGTGTTAGCAGCAGTTGGCTGTCCATGTCTTTGTCAATCTATCTTGGGTATCTTTTCAGAAGAGAAGACAGCCAGAAGATCCTAGACCAGTGAAAAGCCTGCTGGTCAGGGTCCGTGGTCTGAAATCTGTGTTTTTGGAAGTCCGTCCGCAGCACCTCGCTTGGGATGAGTGCTCTTTTACATGGTTAGCACAAATATAAATAAATACAGAAATATAAACCGAGCTGGAAATTTACTGAGTACAAGCTGTCTTGCAAAACTGCCTGTGTTTCCTGGCTCTGGATGGGATGGAAATACCGCAAAACTAGCTTCTCTTAAAGTAACGTGATACTTCTTCTTCCGGGCCTTGGCTGAAAGTGGGAGATGGAAGCATTTAGAAGACAGGAAAAAGAATAGCAAAAGCTAGTGATAATCAATTTATTTTTAACATGGCAAAATGGAACTATCAATTAGAAAGATCTAAGTGGCCATTTTGATCATCTAATCTAACACCTTGTGTAGCTCTGGCATAAAACTGAAGAAGGTAGCTAGCCTGGCTTAGATATCTTCATGTTAGACACATGCATTGTTTCTGTGAGCCAGTTCTCATCTTACTCAAACTTCAGCCCAAGTGCTACATACAGGTCAAATGAACCTAGTTCACCCTGAGCCATGCTTGTTCCCACCTCTCCAAGAGAGGGGAACCCAGTCTAACGTAAACTCTGGATACAAAGCTTATTCTGCAGCACAGATTTTGTAATAGCAGGTTACATCTCCAAGCACCTGGCCTTGCATGACAGCTGGGGCGTTTGGCCACCAAACCTGTGGAGGCAGACCCCTGTCCACCTACCCACCAGGCCCATTGCCTCCAAGGCAAAGAGGACCTGCATAAAGTTGTCTCATGGGCTGCCATGTGGCTCAGCCGCACTGACGCCGAGTCTAGGCAGATACTGTGGTGCCAGTTCACCCCTTTTTTTCTGGAAATGCCTTTTAATTTTGCTTAATTTTATTGGTGAAAGGTTCTTTACCGATGGCCTCTCCTCAGCCAGAGGTTCACAGCCAGTTTCCCCAGTCAAGTGATAAATTACCTTATGGGGTACCTATAATTTTTCCCATGTGGCCAAATTTTTGGAGGCAGAAGTTATGACAACTAAAGCGGCAGGTAATGGAATCAAACGCTGTCAATACTGCCAGGTGTCCACAGCAGTAACACACACAGTGTGAGCAGCCACGTAGAATCATAGAATAGTTAGGGTTGGAAAGGACCTTAGGATCATTAAATTCCAGCCCCCTGCCATGGGCAGGGACATCTCACACTAAACCATGTCATCCAGGGCTCTGTCCAACCTGGCCTTGAACACCACCAGCGATGGAGCATTCACAACTTCCCTGGGCAACCCATTCCAATGCCTCACCACCCTTACAGTAAAGAACTTCCCCCTTATATCCAATCCAAACTTCCCCTGTTTAAGTTTGAACCCATCACCCCTTGTCCTATCACTACAGTCCCTCATGAAGAGTCCCTCCCCAGCATCCCTATAGGCCCCCTTCACATACTGGAAGGCTGCTAGGAGGTCTCCACGCAGCCTTCTCTTCTCCAGGCTGAACAGAACCAACTTTCTCAGCCTATCTTCATACGGGAGGTGCTCCAGTCCCCTCATCATCCTCGTGGCCCTCCTTTGGACTTGTTCCAACAGTTCCATGTCCTTTTTATGTTGAGGACCCCAGAACTGCACACAATACTCCAAGTGAGGTCTCACGAGAGCAGAGTAGAGGGGCAGGATCACCTCCCTCGACCTGCTGGTCATGCTCCTTTTGATGCAGCCCAGGATACGGTTGGCTTTCTGGGCTGCAAACGCACACTGCCGGCTCATGTTCATTTTCTCATCAACTAACACCTCCAAGTCCTTCTCTGCAGGGCTGCTCTGAATCTCTTCTCTGCCCAACCTGTAGCTGTGCCTGGGATTGCCCTGACCCAGGTGGAGGACCTTGCACTTGGCATGGTTAAACTTCATCAGGTTGGCATCAGCCCACCTCACAAGCGTGTCAATGTCCCTCTGGATGGCATTCCTTCCCTCCAGTGTATCAACCAAACCACACAGTTTGGTGTCATCGACAAACTTGCTGAGGGCGCACTCAATCCCACTGTCCATGTCACCAACAAAGATGTTGAACAAGACCGGTCCCAACACCAATCCCTGAGGGACCCCACTCGTCACTGGTCTCCAGCTGGACATTGAGCCATTCTTTGGAGTAGATGGTTGGGAAGTCACGACACTGCATAGCTCCTCTCCCCTCACCCAACCTCAAGCACAGCACTTCACCTTCCTTGGGGTGAAACAGGGGCATCGATCCAGCCTGCCTTTGTCACTGCTCACACAACAGCCTTCAGCAGCCCCCTTAAAAAAGAGGACTGAAGGTCCATATCCTCAGGATGCCCAAGTCGTGGGCCTCCTTTCTGCCTTTACCAAGAAGTGTCATTAACAGCAGCTTCTGAGAACTGATTGAGACCACACATATCCTTTCAGCCAGGCCAGCAAACAAACTTCAGCTAAGTCTGCCCAGGGCTGATTTGAATCTGGTGATCTGCATTTAGAAATAGTCTTTATATTTTTAAATGTCGCCTGGAGCCATCTGGTTCCCTCTTCATTTTATGTTTTAATTGTCATTTATAACTTATTATACAAGCTATTCAAAAGCCAGACAGACACTGGAGGGAAGCAATCAAGTCCTTATCCGAAGTGCACTGAAAGTCTTTCCCTGGCTTTCCAAGGGCTTGGGGCTGACACCCCCACCAAGGGAGCCTGAACAGCAGCAGCTCCACGGGGTCCTGGCTCTGTGACATCCAGGCCATGCATTACACATTGCTGCCAGGGGCTTGCTCTTGGCCAGAGCCAGGCAAGCCCCTGACTTCTGCAGGGGAGCCAGTTCCTGCAGCCAGTCTCACAGCTCAAGGCACAAGGAGGTCAACTGATGTGCTCAGGTCACCAATGCATGAGCAAATGACTCACCCTAGATTTTTCTGACTCCTAAACCCTTGCTCAAACCACAAGGCTGCTTAATGACTCTAAGAAAGTAAGCTATAAATTGCACATACGCTATGGTTAAATGACTGGCTCAGGTGCTTTCCACGTGCTGTTTATGAATCTAGAAAAGCTAACTGGTGCCTGGGAATTACTGAAAGGTTGAGAATAGTCATTTGTTTGATGAAGCAACAGATTCAGAAAAAAAATATCTTTTGCTTTGCCCTCTATCTTATAGGAAAATCTTTTCACCTTCAGCTTTTCCACTCAACTCCATGAGGGGCCCTGAACTGAAGGTAAATCACCTCTTGTTAGAAATGGGACTAGTTAACACTGCCTCAACTAAAACCATTCTCAGTCATAAATGCATCACCTAAGTCCTGCCCAGCAGCCCAAGCAGGGAAGGATGGCCTGACGGGGTCATGGTGCCCTGGTACCAAAGTGCACCCCAATGTACCTCCAGGCTTAGAGTGACATCTCACAGGAGGACAGGCACCCCACATCAGGCTCAGCACACACACACACCCCTCACCAGCATGCCAGTGGTGAGAGGCTGGAAATATACTAGCCAGCTCATTCCTGTGGGTTGGCTTAAATCACAGATAAGTTGCCCATCATTTGGGTATGATGGCTAAACAAGCTAACCTGTGCTGGGAAATGTGCTGCTGCTGTTTGGTGACATCTCAGCTTACTCTGGTGGCACTGTGACACTGAGACACAGAAGTATTTACTCATAAGAAATGCCCCTTGATTTTCTCCTGCCAGTTGTGCTGGACTTGGAAAGCAGCCATGGGACTAGTAAGTGCAGAGGGCAAAAGAGCTGCAAATCTCCCAAACCAGGCTGCTCTGGCTCCTCAACATTCTCGTAGTACAGACAATTATTACCCCCTTACTCTATTTTAATAATAATCTATTATATTTCAAATATATGAAATAAAACAGGGCACTGAACATCAAACTGTCTGAATAAGAATATTTAAAATTTTTAGAAATAAATCCCTGGACATCAATGGGCAGTCTCAGGGAGCCAGATGCCGCACAGAGAAAATAAGAGGGGGGGGCCGGATCCAGCCCCTCTCAGCCCTGCAACAGGCAGCCCAGCACAGCTGGCACTAATTGGCACTTTCCTTGGCGGCAGATGAAGTGTGGAGGAGACAATGGGGCCTGAGCTGGTTTCTTGTGCCTGGAGGTGATCCCCAGCTCTGAGACCAAAGGCCACTGAGAGCTCAATAAGGAGAAACTGCAGCAGTCACTGCTCAGAGAAGAAAAGATTTTAGGAAAGTAAGCCCACACCTATAGGATGTGTGCCTAGCACCAGTGGACATCATTGTGTGCCCACCAGCATATGTGAAGAGAAAGCAGGGCATGGAGCATAGTCACAGAGCATCAGTGGTGATGTGGTGGTGGTGTGCTAAGGTTTGTGGTTACATTGGTTAGTCATAGGCAGCTGGTCAAATCATATAATCATAGAATAGTTAGGGTTGGAAAGGACCTTAAGATCATCTAGTTCCAACCCCCCTGCCAGGGGCAGGGACACCTCCCACTAAACCATGTCACCCAAGGCACTGTCCAACCCAGCCTTGAACACCACCAGCAATGGAGCATTCACAACTTCCCTGGGCAACCCATTCCAGTGCCTCACCACCCTTACAGTAAAGGATTTCTTCCTCATATCCAATCTAAACTTCCCCTGTTTAAGTTTGAACCCATTACCCCTTGTCCTATCAGTACAGTCCCTCATGAAGAGTCCCTCCCCAGCATCCCTATAGGCTACCTTCAGTTACTGGAATCCATGACTCCCATTGAAACCCTTAGCATCAGTCTTTCTGCAGTGTCCATGCTTAGAAATTCAAAGCAGGAGCGTAAACAACTTACAAAGAGCTGTAGCTTTGTGCAGTCATGGAAAGCTGGAAAGAAATAGAAGCATGAAGCTGTGACACATGGAACGCAAGTGGGCAGCTAGAAAAGAAGGACAAGGGCAAGAAACTTCTTCATAATGGAACATAACTTGGCAGGGAGGAATAAAGGAAAGGTACCTTTTTTTAAAGAAATAAAATTACCACATAATTTCTGGATTGCATTATAACGGGCTTTTTTAGGTATATGACCAGTAATTCCATCAGTACCATGTTTTTTTTGGTGAAAAGTATATTCATTAACTTAGACTTATCAATTGGCAGCTTAGAGGCACTGTTTTCTTTTGTACTTCACGAACAAATTTAAATGGGGGAAAACCCCATCCGTACTTTCCATGCAAGAAATTCCCTGAGCTAGCCTGCACAGAAGCTTCAGCCAGTCACAGCCCCAGAATTGTGCTGTCTGAGCCCCCATGTTTCAGATTACCACCCAGGTTCTCCAAAACTCAAGATATTTCAATTATTTTATTAAATACAAGCTAAATACGTGTGATGATACTCTTCTTGTTTGTCCCCTGGAGTGGGAACACACAGTTTAGGCTTTGCTCCCTTTTCTCCTCCTTCAGTACAAACAGGAGAAGCAGCTGAAGGCCTTGGAAGTGCAAGGATGAAGTGAAGCTCTTGGGTAGTAACTAGAGCAAAGGGAAAACAGCTGCAAGCTGGACACCAGCAGATGTGTTCGACCCTGTCCTTGGGGAGCAATAGGGAGGGGTGGTCCTTCACCCTGGGAGACCTTCAGCCCTGACAGTGCAGTGATTTGCCTCCCTCTGCTCCTCCAGCACAGCCTGGCACAGTTGCACTTCCGCCGCAGCTGGAGAAACCATCCTCCTGGGGGGAAACGAGGTGCTCAGCAACCTGACAGGCTAACAAACTAAGAGCATGCGAATGCACGTTTGTGCTGGAGCTGCCACCTGCAGCTGCAGCCGCCTGCAGCACCCCACTGTGCTTCTGCACAGCAAAGGCCAGCCAGGTAAGGGCACAACACAGAGGTGTAGCAGGGAGCAGTGCCTGCCCCAGCCCTAGAAGCTAATGTCCAGCTTGCGTTGACTTTCTCAGGGCTAACCTGCTTGCATGCATCTTTGTAGCCCCCTTTTCAGGGAGGGGACAATTGCATGACTGATGCTTCATGCACACCTTGAGGGGTGCAGCCCAGGACTAGCAGGACCTGGCCTGGCCTGCATTCAGCTTTATAGTACAGCCATAAAAGCCCACATTGAACTCACCTTTCCACCTCTCTGTACCAGTCTCGGCATCCCTGGGGGTTTTCCTGTAATAATCCTATCTATGACATTGACTTATACAACAGTAATTGAGCTGCAAGTTTAATTACAGTATGGGAACGAGCTGTCACTTGACTGAAGATACTTCCTTGAATATTTATTGAAATAAACAGTCTTACTGACTTTGCAATTTGAAATTCAGGAACTAGACATTGGGATCTCTCTTATGGCTGTATTTATATCCTTCCAGGCAGGAGCAGCACTTCAGAGAAATACTAAGCCCTGGCTTCCAAAATGCTCCCAGAGACTTTTTTCTTTAAAACTCCATTGGTGGTGGCAGCTCATGGAGAGTTTCCCATACATTGCCTCATACCCACAGCCATGAAAAGTAGCGATGCTCAAGACCTAGAAAGTCTCAATTGTTTTAGGCAGGTTTGTATCATACGGGAATGTCAGGACAAGGGATACAGGTTATAAGACTCCTTGTCGTTCGTTTATTCCACGGTTGAAAGCAGCCAAATAGGTGGAGGAGCATGTGCTCTTGGACATGACCTTTCCCAAGTGTACTGGCCCCCATGGACCCAAGTTCAGCTCAGCCTCATGTGTTCCAGAGCTGTGAGTGGGACCTGCATCCCCAGATGCACTGGGGTTCCTGGCAGGCTCAGGGTTGGTGGGAACAAGGTGCTTCCATGTCTTAGAGGGGGTGGACAAACAAGCACAACATGGCTCTGACGGAGCATGATTTTTATGTAGGCACATTCCTTTAGTGATAATAAGGCAGTCAAATTACCCTCTGATGTTGGTTATTTGGAAAAAACATGGAGGCAATATTTCTAGCTGTGAGAGTGAGTGGGAATGTGTGTGCCAATGCTGCTTGCTCACAGCTGTGAAAACATTAATGTTCACACTCACTGACTAAGGGAGGCAAAACAAAACCCTCAGGTTTTGTTTGAAGTCCCTTTTCTCACAACCAATTTTACGTCCAAATGAAATCAAGAATTCTCCAAATACAGACTCACAGTCTTTGCACTTTGCCCTTTGCAGACTCCCTGTGATCCCTCATTGCAAGGCCTTCCTAATTCCCACCCAGCTCAACCCACAGCAGTGAGTTGCCCCCTTCCACCCAGACCAGGGCACACTGGGCATGCTGGCAAGAAAGATTTGCCGTATTTATAGAGTCATGCCCTGGGAGAGAAATGTATCAAATCACCAAGGATTGTTAGGACAAGGCAGGGGGTTTAACTGTTGATTTTACAGGGAAATCTGGGGTTATTCAATTGGGTATCATGTCCACAAGTGCCGTCCTGGGAAGCCTGAATGCATGACACTGAGGCAGAAGATGCTCTGAGGGTCAGCCCATAGTTAAGGAAACCCAGCTGCTTTGCTGAAAAGTGCTGGGCAGCATCAGTTATACCAGGGAATTTCCCGTTGAGATTCTGTCGCTTCTAATAAGCAATTCATTCCCTCCAGCCTTTACGGTTTCCATCCATAATGATCAATGTCTTGGGCATTTAGTTTTAGAATAATACTTTTTAGAGAGTAATTCTTGTCTGCCATGACTTGATGTCTACCCCCATGATTTCATATTTTGAAATTTATCCTTTGCCAGGCCTGCCATGAACCTAAGAGGTGCGTGAGCCAAAGGCAGATACTCAAACACACCTGGACCTGCAGAAAGTTGAGCTCCAGATTCAAAATACCAAGGTGGTTCTTGCCTGAGAGGGGGTTGAGCTCCTGCTTTGGAGAAACTTGAACTTCTGCCAAAATTCATAATCAAGGCTGATTTTCACTTTGCTCTGATTGTTTCCTACCAGAAATTTTTGGTTTGTGAATAGAAACACCAATTTCAAAGCTGATGCTCATTTTATAATCCCAGTATAATATTTTTTTGGTAGCCACTTTGTTATGGGTAAATCTGACACCTTTCTCCCGACACTGTCTCACACCATCTTTCTCACAGGTGTATAAGATGTAGGAGCATCAGATCGAGAAAGCTTTTTCTTGCTGATACCTGAGCCTAAAGCACAGTACATTTCAGTTCTCTTTCTCAAATTCCAGTGAATTTCACTGTCAAAATGGAAATGTGGGAATGCTGGTACATGACTGCCCTGTTGCAATGGGCAGAAAAATTACAAGTATGCGTGATGTACCACCTGGAAGTACCTCAGTGACCGTCGGTCCTCACACGACTTCTGTCCACCACAGCAAGCAAGAGTATGAGCAAAGCCATATCCATCCAGGGATGACCATGTGGCATGGACATCTCCTTTGCCTAAGAATTCAAACACAACCTGCAACCCCAACTCTTTCACTGCTGTCCTCTTTTCCATTTTGTTTTGTGTAAGTGTTTGAAGAATATCGCCTCATTTCCTTCCAAAGGGCCAAACATTTTTAAGCCATATGCAGGCAAAGTTTTCCTGCCAAATAAATAACACTGAGGCAAACAGAGAAACCTCATGAAAAGAGCCAGGATGGTTGCAGTCCCATTAAGAGAATTTATGAGATATCAGTACTGTTTCAGAAAAAGGAGTGTTTACTTAGATGATGGAAGTCTGTTGAGTATTAATTTTTTCTGGGTATATCGCAGATTTTCTTAAAGGAAGCCTAAATTATTCAGGAGTATTTGCATGCTGAGATACAGCAAATTGACAGGAGGTACAAATCAGACTTTTGCGTCTTAGTATCAAAGGAAACCAAACGCCAAATCTGGTTTCTTAATACATCATTGACCATCTCCTGAGTAAAATAATTAAGCTGCTCATTAAGATACAGCATACATAATTCTGAAACAATAGCTACCTTAATCCTTATGCATAGCATCAGCAAAACAACCATGAGATGCCACAAATTCATAATTTGGTTATTCTTTTTACCCATTTGCCATATTACAGGATGGCAGTGGTGAGGAGTGCCACTGGTGATGAATAGCACAGATGCAGCAGCCTCTGCCCCGGGGAGGTGGTGGTCTGCGATGGATGGCATGGCATGGAGGGGAGGTTGGTGGCCAAGACTGCCCTGAGGATTTGTCCCCACCTTCATCACCTTCGTCCCAAGGAAGGGATGCCTTCCTCCTGGGCTGTGCTGGCCCAGCCCCACTGCCATCCTGGTGCTTGCAAGGGAAGCACCAGCCTTATTTATATAACAGCTGCTGTTTTTAGGTGCTGTCATTCACATGTACGCTGGAAAACATGGTACTTGAAGAGCTGCTACACTAGTACAGCATATGCCGGAGGCAAAACTATATATATATTTAAAAAAAAAAAAGTGTAAAAAAAAAAACCAGAGCAGGATTCTCACAGTGTGTCAGCTTCCTGTCCACAGCCCAGCTGGTGAGGTGCCTCACCAGGGCCACCTTTTTGAAACACTTCCTCGGTTAAAAGCCTTCGCTGCTGAGATTGAACTTATTTTCTTTTTCCATGTTCTCAGGTGAACCAAATTTCTGCTTTTATTAGCAGCTATAGGTGGAGCAGGGGATGAGATGGTATCAGTGACCTGTGTGGAGGAAGGAGCCAGAACACACAGGTCAGGCAAGAGCAGCCCTTGTCAGGTTGGGGCTGCAGGCATCTCACTTTCTCTGCCATCCTCTGCATTCCTTGGGGTTGCTGGTTTCTCTTCACGTCCAGCTCATGGAAAAAATACTCTCAGTTGTACATGCACAAGTTTTAAATGCATGCAGTGCAGATTGAAAACCAACAGCATGTTCTGAATGGAGATGTCTGCAAAGATTTCCATTGAAAATCCTGTTCATGCAGTTATAGACTATGATACAAAAATAGAGCCTGCTTCTGGACAGAGTCCCCTTGGACAGGGCAACACCTACAACCTCCATGGATCTAACATCTCTCAGTGGCATTGGCTCATCACTGGGGTTCTTCCATTAGATTTCAATTGCTTCTTCTCAAAAGCAGATTTCCGCTGTATTTTATGGCTATTTTAAAGCCAATACGTATGTTCTCCCCTGTTTCCCAGTTTATAGAAAGGAACGTGTGTAGAGACCCTGTGCTTGCTGGAGTCAGTGGAAACTTGCTTATTGGCTCCAGTAGACTTTACATTCTGGTCTCAGAGTAAACTGTCCTACGTGTCCTAACTAACACCTCACGTTTCCTGCCATTGCTTTTCACTTTCCCCATCTCTCCTTTCAGCTTTGTCAGTCACAGGCCCCTGTGTGCACAGCCGTGGGAGGAGAAGAAGAGAAAGAGTGCTATGGATGGACAAGATGTCAAGAATTTGTCATGTGTCCCACTACCTGCCTGGACCAGAAGGGGACCTAGGAGGGAATCTGCAGCTGGTCTCACCTAATGAACCACTTCAGCTATTGCATGGAACAACCAAGAAGCCACCACCCCAGCCCCAAACTTCTCCTGTATACTTCAGTCCCTCCTCAACATGTCTGACCAGCTCCTCAGCCGGTGTAAATCAGAGTCGCTCCTTTAAACCAGTGTGATGACCTGACAGCAGCTGTGAATTTGACACAGCGTGCCGTCTTGCAGCTCATCCAGCTGTGTTTGATTTACATCTGGATGTACTTGGAAGTTCACGTCAAAGGCGTAGCCACAGAAGGAAGGAGTAGAAGCAGTGCAGGAGGGATGGCTTGCAAAATGCCCTCTGCTGGAAGGACCAAGGCCCACATAAGGCATATGGCTGGAAGATGAGTCCAGCACTGATTTGTTTCTCCTCCCCTTGCCCCAAAGATGTCAAGCTTCCTGTGATTACTGATTACAATGATGATAAGGTTTCTGGTGTGTATGTGTTTGCACACACGTGTGCAGTGGTTTCTTGCTAAACCAAATTTGTTTGGACATTGCCAGATGGTACAAAAGCTTACCGGAATTTCATTTTCAAATAAACCACAGACTTGGATGAGCTAATGTTGTTCCACATAAAAAGTCACAAAATTCAACAAAGTGATGTTGTTTCAAGAAGAGAACATGTCAAGTGAGAGAGCCATCCGGTCGGCTCTGAAAGAGCTACACACTCCCCCTCATGCTCTTAGAAGCTGTTTACGTACAAACGCTGGGCATACAGCACTGCAGCTTGGTTTAAACATTTCTCTGCAGTTGATGTCTGTGGAGCAGAGCCTTGGCAGAAGTGGCGCAGGAACCACATCTGCTCATAAGCCTTCCTGCATTATTTTAACTGCTCCTGAAAGACTGACAGCCCTGGAGGAACTGCAGCCTCTTTCGCCATAAGGACAGGTACAGCACCAACCCTGGGGGAAGTGGCTCTAGACAGATGTCCTTGCCATCATCACTGGAGATGGGGACATGACCTCCTGTGATGCTTCAGAGCTCAGCTCTTCACAGCCCAGAAGTTTGGGGGTATCCTGGCAATCAAACTGGGACTACCTTCTCAATTAATATATAGCTCTCTGCTGTCTCAGCTTTGTTAGAAGTGGTTGCTCTAGGTGGGGTGAGGACTAGTGATTTGGACATCAAGAGATAAAGCAGCAAAAGGACTGAAGCACTGCTGTGGTTCCTGATCTGCTAGATCCAAAAACACAGCCCCAGAGGGCATCACCCTCCCAGCATGCGAGGTGGGAGCCATAAAACTGGCAGCAGCAGCAGCTGAGCAGAACAAAGATGCAAGTCAACTGCAAGAAGACAGCCCTGCCCAAGGACACACCTCTCCCTGTGCCACCATCCTGAGCTATCTGGCAGAACCCAGGTATGTAACTTTTTCTGTGCATTTAGCCCCAAACAGCCTGATGTTGGTATAAATAGCACTGTGATTTAATAACAAATTGGCAAAAGCCTACTCTCCCCAGCAAGCGTCACCGCCAGTCTGTGGCCAGGGAATTAGTTTTGGCCTGGCTGAGGATGTGTGGAGCTGCTAGAGAAAGCAAGACCAGCTCTTGGGGCCAGCAGCCAGAGCACAGCCTCCCTTGGGCCTCTGGCAGGGCTGCAAGGGCTATGTCTGCATAGGGCTTCAGCTTTGCAATGATGAGACTTGCATCTCCTAAGCTGTAGGACCTGAAAGCACGGACCTAAGTGGGGCCAGGTCTCCAGCCAGGGAGACGCAAGTGGGACCAGAGAAGACTCATCAGTGGTGGTGGCATTTCATGTCCCAGAACTGCAAGAAGAACCAACAGCCACATTTGCAACAGTAAGAGTTTGGTTTCCATTTAAAAATGCATCTTACTGTTGACATCCTGCTGCGGACAGTTGAACAAGCACCAGCTTGGGCTGATGGATGTTGCATTGGACCTCTTGGCCTTGGGCTGAGGGCCTCTTTCTCTGGCCTGCTTTTCATGTCTATTTTCAGCTGTTGCCATACTGTCTGTTTATTACAGCTTCGAGCAGGCCCAAGAGATGTTGCTTGTGAAGAATCCATGGCTCTATGGCCAAATCAGACCTCCCCTTTAAAAGGGTTGCTCCCGTGGTTTCCTACCATATGCAGTCATGTCCCTGTGCCTGCTGCCTGCCCTTTCCCACATCTGTACTTCATGCCATGATGGCAGGGACGTGAAGTAATCATCCTGCCTGCTTAGGAGACAGGAGGAGAATAAGAGGCTTGCTGGAAATGTATTCCCAGGTTTCACCAGAAAGCAGTTAACAAAAAATGGAGGGAAAATTAAATCAGTATCCAAATAAATCAACCTTGTGCTTCAGAAGAGTAATAAATGAACTGAGGTCCAAGAGGATAATCTGCTTGGAAACAGGATGTGGAGATCAGCTCTGACCACCCGAGTCTGTGGCAGCCCCTGTCGCAGTACCCATGGTAAGATGTGGCACCAGTTGTTTTGAGGGAGGTGGCCTTCCCATTCATGAGGAAACATCCAAACATCATCAGAGACAGCAAAGACATACCAGCAGATGCATTTTTTAACCCTTAAACTCTCAAGCCTGCAGGATAGGTTTTGTTTCAGTTACATCTTTATAAATAACTTTCTATTTCACACTCACCTGTTCATTTCCTGCCCTAGTTAGAATCAATATCACTGATAATTATCAGTCAGAGCGTTAAAACATCACTGGAAGGTGACGAAAAAGGAAAGTCTTTTTCTTTACATATATTTTTTTCAGACTGCTTGAAGTGAGTTAATCGTCAAAGGGAGATGCCAGACTGACGATAGCTGGAGACTAGATAGTAATTTTTACCCATGAATAAATGCATTCTTGCAAGGAAAGGCAATCAAACTCTTCTCACAGCTCCGGCAGCCCCAGCAGGAGGGTTACCCCATGGGGCTGTGCCCTCTTTTCCTGAGCCATACTGCAAGATGGACATCTGCAATGCCCCAAGGTAGCTGCCGCAGCACTAGCTGCCCCTCAGATGCCTGTTTGCCCCTCCAACACCAGCACTGCCTGCAGCTACCTGCCTCCTAAGGGTCGTTTTCTTCACTCCTCACATGTCCCCTTGCATGAGTTTCTCCCTGTCTGAGCTTCATATTTGACCCCTAGTCTATGCTTGGAAAGTTTCTTTCTCAATCAAAGGGACTGTCACTGAACCTGCTACTAGAAGGATGAATGGATACCTTGGGTAAAAATTAATGTTTTACTGGTGAGCTCTCCTCCCTCACCTTTTATTTCTTCTACCTTCCTCTTGCACTGGTGTAAAACCACCTTGTGACCTTCTTCTTAGCTAGAAGCAGCCAACTTTTTCCTCTTTCATACAGCATCATGTGCTCTGGAGACGTCACCTACTTGTAGGGATGTCCTCTCTTTCACCCACTTGTAGGGATGTCCTCGCTTTCACCCACTTGTAGGGATGTCCTCTCTTTCAGCCCGTGAGCTATAGACACCTCAAATACTAACAGGCACAAAAGCCCAGATAAATCTTTTTGCTGAAGCTTCTCCAAGCGGCTCCATGTGGTTGCCCAAGGAACAGAAAGAGAGTGAAGATGCCCAGATTGCTCTGATGGCTGAAGAGCAGGAGCTAACGGGCTGCACCACACAGCAGGCCTCTCCTGGCTCACTCAGAGGGCAGAGTAATGCTTCTGCCCTGCTCTTCTATGTGGCCTCTCCCCAGGATGCTCAGGACAAGCTTTTTGTCCAGGCCTGCCCTGCTGGTGCCAGCCTGTGGGGTCCCAGAGCAGGAGGTGGGCTTCCATTTGCACTGTGTCTGGTTCACTGCATGGCTGCTGTGAGAGGTGATTGCACCAAATGGGCTGCAGATCACTCGTGTTCTCTGTTGTCCTTTTTATGTAGCGTGGGTTTTGCGCAAGTGAAGCAGTTGCATGATAGCTGGGGGTAAATAAATGGTAAGAAGTCCATCCACAAAGAACTTCTCCCACTCCCTCCTTTGTGGAGTTACTGGGACCCCATCCAACACAATAACATTTTTTAAAGCAAAGGCAATAATTTACACTGGTGTAAATCAGAAACACAGCTCTGACCCCAGTGGGTTTACCCCACATGATTCGCACTCTTCTTTGCAAACATGAAACCCGAATCCCCAGCCATAAGACTTCCAGCTTAGGGAGAGGAATGGCTGGAAGCAGGAGCACAGAGGTGGCATGGCTTGCCAGGGACATATGGCAGGTCAGTAAGGGAGCCAGTTTTGTGTTTCCCAGGCTTGTGCTTCACTATTGGCACCTTTGTCATTGAACTTCTGGCTTCTTAAGTGACCCAAATGATGGCTGGTGGTCCCAAGCTCAGGGTCTGGATCACAGCATGGACATTTGTCAGGTCTGAGAGTTTGGTCCTCGATGGGAAAAGTCACTCCTCTCTTTTTTGTCTTCTCTCTCACAGTGTCTTGGGGCAAGCTTTTCCCTTTGTGGCGTTCAGAGCCATACAAGGTCATTTGCTCTGTGTGTGGAAGCAAATAAGTCTTAGGACAGGTACACTCAGGCGCTTGTAGAGGCAGTGAGTGAAATTCAGAGCAGGGCTAGATTTCACACCCTGGAGTGTACAGCTTGCTACTACAGCTTGCTCCAGAGGGGACAGGTTTGTCTGTGTGATGCACTGCACTGCTGCAAATGCCAGCATGGCCAAAAGCCACCCTCTCCTCTGCTTGCACAATAGCTTAGTGGTGTGTTTGCTTGGTGAGGCCTCGGCTGCTTTGCACAAGCACTCATACCCTTGTGGAGAGGAGCCTGAAGCGGGGCATCCCGGGCCCCACGGTGCCTCTGTGGTTGAGCAACAGGCCGCTCCCAAGTGCCACGCACACACTGGTCACCCGGTGGCTGATCGCATGATTTAAGGCAGGAGGGGCTGATTCATTCTTTTTGGCTGTGATTCTGCATCCAGCACCATGTGGGCAGTTTGGTGCGTTCCTTTACTCTCCCTGCCCAGAAGGGCTGGCCAAGCAGTGCCGGTGAGGTAGGACAAGGTGCTGCCGATGGTGACAGGGGCTTGCAGGGAAGGCGAGGGGAAGCCCTCCAGCCGGTCGGCTCCACCACCAGCCGTGCAAGGGGAACTGCCAAGGTGCAGCTCTGGCATGGAACAAAAGGAAGACCTCTGCCAGCTGCCCCTACAGCCTTTGGCTGCCTCTGACAAAAATAGCTCCTCTCCTCTGTGCCATGCAGCAGGCAGGCAGGCAGCTGCCTGCACCACCTGGGCAGTAGGGCTTTCTTTTTCGGTTTATCGCATGGCATCTATTTTAGCAAGGTAGCTGCTCTTGAGAGGTTTTGCTCTTGGAAACACCTGCCTGCTGCTCTGCTTGACCCAGCCAGCCCCCGAGCTTAGTGTGTAGCCGGTGTTCCCACCTCACAGCCCCATCCAGCCGGGCTTGTGCCTACTGACAAAGCCCACAGCCCTTGTCTGGTTGCTATATTTGTCCTGCCTTGAAACTGGGTATTCCTGCATCATTGCAGAGGATCAGCTGGGCCCTCTGCCTTTCTCTACAGGCATTCCAAATTCAACTTGTAAAATTAGGTTTGGGAAAAGGGATTCATGTCCTCCCACTGTCCCATAAAATTAAGGGATTCAAACTGCAAGCCTGGGCTTACGCCTTGTTTCAGCTGCATTAGAGTTGCTATAAAGTAGGTCCAGATACTTCATGAAGGGTCCTTCAAAATGGAGCTCTGCTGTAGGGAGAAATAACAAGACACCGTCACAGCCCACCTTCTTGTCTGCGGAGGCAGCAAACATGAGGCAGGGGAGCTTGTTCTGGCTTGAGAAAAGTTTATGTCCAGCCTCCTTTGTCCATTGCACCCTTTAGCTCCAGCCTATGGCCCTGAAAAGCCTCCTTTTTTCCAGAAACAAGTACTGATTGAGGGAATGAAGGAACAGGGCCTTTAGTGGGGTTCTGCATTGCACTGCATGCTGCAAGCCCTCCATCAGCCCTCAGCATAGGTAAGAAATGAGATCCGGCAGTTAAGGATCTCTGACACCTTCGTTTTCAAAATCGATCATCAGTTCTGGTTGCCTTCACTTTGGGGTATTCATCTCAGGACAGTTTCAGCACAGCTGGCTTGCACGGGCTGCAGAGCACTCCTTCACTGAAAGCCTTTGAAGGCTTTTCAGGAGGGAAAAGCGAAAGAGTGAGTTGCTTTGCTGTTGTTGAAAAATGCAGTCCAGGAACGCAGCTGTGCGTGGTCCCCAGAGGCACTCCCTGCTGCAGCTGACCTCATCCTCTTGCTGCCAGCACAGCAGCATCCCCCTGAAACTGAGGGCCACCACACTGCGAGCAGCACTGGGACACAGCTTTTGTGCACTGCAGCTGTCCCTGCCCTCTGCAGGGTGCGTTTGGGCCACGGTTGGGATAGGCAGCTGTGGCAGGAAACCTGGTCCAGGCAGTGCAGGGGAGCCAGTTGTGTGACTGCTTCTTCCTTTCGTCCCACCATGCACTGCAGGAAACACTCTGCAAAAAGACTTCAGCGCCTGACTAAAATTGCCAGGTTTCTCCTGCTCCCACTCTCTTTGGATGTGGAGTCTGTTTGGTGGAAAAAGTAAAAAGGGGAGGGCAGATGAATGCCCCTGGTACTTCCTGTGGTCACTCATTTTCAAACTCCTCTAACAAACTCCCCCAATTTTTCCCTCCTTAGACAATACGATCAGCACGCAGATTGAGATTGGAGGACATCAGCCATCTGTTCATGGAGACAGCAGCCTCCCCTTGGACAGCAGGTCCAACCTCTCGCATAACTGTATGAGCATCACTTTCCTCCTGGCAGTGTGCCCCTGGCAGAAGTCCTAAGAGTACCTGGGTCCCAAGGGCAGAGACCTTCCCCAGTACACCCCCAGGTTTATGGCATTCATCAGCCCTGCTGTAACCCTGTGCTGCCCTTGCATGACCACCTGACTTGTCACTTGCCTGAGACACTTGCAGTGACTGGTCTACACCCTTATGCACCTGAAAACAATGGCGTAGGTGATGATGAAAAGCAGTAAAACAGAGGGAAGGAGTGCAGGACTTCAACTTGCCATTTGCTGTCTCTCATTGATGGGTTGAGTTGTTTGCTTATACCACTGCAGCCAGCCCCTGGGATGGTGCAAACCAGCCAGCTGCCAATTGACGTCAAAGGAGCACTGGCGGTTTGAGTGAGCTGAGGGACTGCTTCTACTCAAGGTGGGTTTCCAACACCACAGAGAAATGTTTAAATCCTCCCCCTTCCCCTCCCTCTGCCCTAGGAAACAAGTGCCTTATTTCATTCATTGGTTGGTTTGGTTATGGCGAGAATCCTGCCCATATTTTGGCTCCTTGGATGTTTGCTGAGGACTGAGCAACCCAGATAATGCTAGCAAAGAGCAGGGGAGGGAAAAGAGAGGGGAAAGGTGCGGTGAAGCCAAATTTAATCTCCTCTTTCCCAATTTGTGCCACATGTTTCCAGACAGAAGTAAAGCCATCTATTTCTTCTTCTCACATTGCTTGCAATGTTTTTGAGGCTTGTGAAAAAGTGAGATGCTGAGTTCCTACCACCCTTCTCCTCTTCCTCTTCAAATCATGGCCTGAGCTGTGAAATTTGTCTGGGCTGAGGCAGTTCATTTGAACTGGTTGCATTGCCCCTGACTGCTCGAATTCTCCTTCAGCCACATTTTATTTTGTCTTGCACCTATTAATTATAATCCCCAAATTTTTGCTTGTCTCCATGCAGGTTTGACAGGGATGATGTCAGTACATTTTCCCTAAGCAAGTACTGTAAAAGCTGACTTATATCTAGCCCAGACCTATGTATTTAACTGCAACATATCTTTACAAATACAGAGTGATTCCTATGGGGCATATATGAGGTAGTCAACGTGTTGACCTCCATCAACTTTTTGGGTGAGGCCTGAACTCTTGAATCAGTCTGTATATATTGCTGCCAATACATGAGGCTGCACTATTTAAGATTGTCCAAAACAAACATGCCTCGGGTAAGATGAGGGCATGGACTATCACGTGAAAAGTTTTATGATAACAACTGACTGCATGTTTGCTTTCGTATGGCATTGACTCTTATTTCCCTGATTATTTTTAGTCTTCAAGGCTGTCCCTTAATCAACCCACTTTATTGAATAACTTGTGTTTTCCTCTAGTGTGATGCAGCAGGTCTAATGACCCTTTCTATTAAGCATGGGAAATATTAGTTAGCCCACAGGTAGGAGCAAGTGAGAATGAATTTTCTGCATGGACTGATCCAAGGCCACTGAACTGGGCACAAAATTTTTCAGCCATTTCAGGGGCCTTGAATCAGGTCCTTACAGCCACCGAAAATAGAAAACCCATCAAACTCCCAACCAGCCAAAATCAACATGTTCTTTTTAGTGGGAAAAATCTTAAAGTAAGATGTGCCATGCCTAGACAAAACCAAATCAACCAAATCTTTATTCCTCTTCTGCTCTACCTGCTTTTTTCCTCCTAGGTGAGGATTTGTGGCCCCAAAACTGAGCAGAGGTAAGGACTGGAACAAGCCTGGCACCAAGCCCCAACTGCAGTGAAAGATGGTTCCATGGTTGAGAGGGGAGGTGAAGGAGAAGTGCTTCCTGAGCAGGTTGCTTTAAAGAGTAAACAAGGATTCAAAGCTGTTTGGAAATGTGGAATGCTGCAGTAAATCTGGGAGGAGGTGAGCGTTAAATGGAGTATGCCACCAGGATTGGTACTTTGACACACAGCTGCCCAGATCAAGTCATGCCATGATTCAGGCCTTTTTTGCACTCACACATGGTCAGGCACCTACATAAAGCTGTGGGTTTCCCATCCAAAGTAGGTTTTGGTGTGGTTTTATGTACATCCATGTGTAAACCTCATGTTATATAGCACCTCCCCATCTCCCTCTCTGCTAGGGTACATGTGTATACGTGCCAACATGGGCACAACTACAGCTGTCCATCCATGTACATGCCACAAACAGCACAAGTTCATCCATGGGTCAATACGGCATGCTGCTGTCCACACATCCCTTCAAGAAGGAATAGTTTCCCTTGGGGATGTGGGGATGTGGGTCATCCCAGCTATCCCACATACTCCTGCATGCCCTGTTGCCCAGGGTGACATCTCCTGAGCACATCCTGGTCTCCAGTGGCTGCCCACAGGTCCTGAATTTTGCCTGAATCATCAGTCGAAATTTCCAGGGACTGCAGTGGTGGCAGGACCTCTGAGGAAGCACAGGGCCAGGTCCTGCCTGTTTCCACCAGGCAATAGCCACACATGCCACTTCACTAATGAGACCCACTTGTCGCCTATTACCAGGCAATTAGCCTGTGTGATTTTCAAGCACTGTCTCTCTGTGATTTTTTTGACAATTTGCTAGGAACAATGGTGTAATCAGTGACTGGAGCACATTTGGAGGAGAACCCCGATGTCTCTGGAGCCAGTTTGCAAATTGTGCCTCCCCTGCCCTGGCTAAGCAGAGGCTGCTCACACGAAGCAGGCAGAGCTGGTGCCTGTTTCCAGGGCTGGTGGGGGATGTGCAAGGAATGAAGTCTCGCCACTTTGGGAAACAGAGAACCAAGAGAAACACTGAAACCTGAGTGGAGTGAGTGAGAAAAGTTTTATTAGAAATAAAGTGGAAATGCCACTCCTGTTAACCCAGAAGTGCAGACTTTCGCAAGCTGAGATCCTAGCATTTCCTTTTATATGTAAGGAAAAATGCTGAATCTGAAAACAGTAGTCTTAACAGAATATATATAGATATATGAGTACAGCCTATAAACTGCCCTTCCCCACCTCCCAGCCCAGATAGCTTACAAAATCTATTTCCTGTGGTGACAGCAAAGTCTATCAGCAAAAAGCCTGCCTGGCTGTGTCCCCATCTGATGCAGCACTCTGGTGTTTGGGAAACTCAGACCAGGAGGAAGAAGCCCATACAAACACACTCTTTTTCATGTTCCTGACCTAACAACACCTTGGATCACGAAACCCCAAAGCATTTAGAGTGCCTGATTTATGGTAGTTTGTTTTCTGTACTGTTTCACTGTTTCTCAGCTCATTGTCAGGCTTGAGCAGTGAAACAGGACAGGAGTCTTTCGCTTTTCCATCAGCTCCCCTCAGTTCCCCTTGTGTATATGCTGCTTGCCTGCTTGGATTTGCAAGGTGGAAGGGAAAGTGTAAATGTCTGTTTTCTATTTTTGCATTGTGATTGTTCCCTAAACTATCCCACCAAATCCCTGATGACCAGTATATTCACTAAAAGAGGGATAGCTGCAGGGCTTGATTGACTTGGGCGCATTATGGATCTGGGCCACCAGCTGCCCCTGCCCTCCCTGTGCCAGCACTGGCAGCAGTGGAGCTGGAAGAAAATATCCCAGAAAAAGAAGTGAGGGTGGCTTCCACACTGCTATGCATGTATCCAGCAGTGATGCTTCCAGCCAGCCTCACGGAGGACAGGCAGGCAAAGGCGTCCTCTTGTCTTAGTTTTAGTGAAAGAGATATCCCGCACTGCAGTAAGAAGAAATCCTTCTTCAGTTAGTTTTGGGCCATTTAAAACCAGAGTTCTCTTCACATGGCCACAGAGAGTGAAATGGGGTTAAAAACCTGCCTTGCTCAAATGTTTCATTTCCAGGACAATCAGGGCTCTTAGTGCAGAGGGCAGCCTTAATCAGTGTCACTCTCTATATGTTCTGTAACTTGAGGTCAGCTCTGCTGACTGTCCTAATACAGCTGACAGTATTCAAATCACCCTCTGCAGATTGTTCTCCTGCTTCAGGCTGGGCTCCCACTTGCATTTGACTGGCTCTCAGATGCCTCATGCCAGGCAGGAATACCTTGGTGCACTCAGTGAAGCAGGGAGTCATTTGTGAGCTTTGGTGGGTCACAGCTCCACGCTCTCTCTGCAGTCACTCACTGTAAGCAGGCCTTAATGGCTAAGCTGTATTGCGAAGATGAATTCGTGAAGAGGGAAAGCATTATGGTAGCACATGAAATATGCATTGCTCATATCTTCTTAAAAAAAAAAAAAAGAAATCCCCAGCCACCCTCAACAAATTTGAAGTTTATTTGAGCCTTTCAGTTGTTTGCTTGGACAAAGGTATGGAAATCCGATACCAAACCCAAAAGTACCCCAACTTTGTAGGCGCAATCTTCGCTTATAATACTTGACTACAGAGCAAATTTAGGGGAGGACAAACGTTACTGATTAGTGATTACAGAAGGCAGAAGAAGAGCAGAAAGCAAAAATTCCAGGGAGGGGGACCTGCAGAGACCTGACATGAATTATCATCAAAATCCATCTTCTTGCTGCAGATGCTATGTACCGTGTGTGGCCATCAAAATATGAGCTCAGGAAGGCATTTTCAGCTGAGGGCCCAGCGCTGCCTGATGTGACATGGCAGAGCGCTTCCATATGTCTCACGAAAACTTGTCCCTGCCTTGAGATTTATGTTACAATGGGACAGAACCCCGACTTCAGCTGCCTGAGCCTGGTGGGTCCCCACCGCCTGCCCTGCTGCCCTGTGCCTTAAGGAGGCTTCGCACTTCTCACTCGGGACTGAGCTGCTGTTGTTCCTCTGCATGTCCCTTGAATCCCCCTAAGCCAACACCCTTTGCTAAGACCGAAAAGCATTTTCCAGACGCAAGCAGGAGTACGCGGGTGGGTGGGTGGGGTGCAGGGGACTACGAAATTTTCAAGAGGATGTACGCCATCCTGGCTTTCTAAATATAGAGGACCTGAACCACGGCTCCTCTCACACGCCAGCAGCGTGCTTTCTGTTTCGAAAGGCCCCTAAAGCAAATATTGCACTGGCTGGTAGCGTGAAGAAAAAAAAAGTAAGAGAGTAAAAATGAGCCCTGTGAGTTGACTACAGTTTCCAGTGCTCTTGTGCAAAGCTGCTCTTTAGGCAAAGCTCCAAGTGGTGCCCACACAGGGCCGGCGAGGTGCAGATGGCAGGGGTGTTGGAACTGGATGATCTTAAGGTCCTTTCCAACCCTAGCTATTCTATGATTCTATGTGAAGGTGGTGGTGGGAGGAGGGGGCTGGTGGCTGCCCCAGTGCAGGGTCAGGACCAGCAGTGCTTCCCCATCACCCATTGGCCCTGTCTGTCCAGCGACAGCAGGGGATGGAGAGGGGCACAGCGTGCAGCCCCCCCATCTGGAGTGGCTGCCACCTAGGTAGGGTTGAGAATGTGACATTTTGGCTCCGTGTAAGGTGCCGCATCTCGGTTCCCTTTTCGTTGCCATTATTGTCGCTCCAGTATTTGCATAGCACAACATCAAAATGTGTCAGAGCCAGAGGAAAGTGGTAGCTGCTGCTTCTCCTTTTGAAAACCAAGCAGTTATCCATGTGACACCATCACTGTCCACGTGCATTTGAGGTGGAGGAGCACACATGTCACCTTTGGAAAAGTTCTGCAGAGCTGAATTTAATCAAGACTGACGATCTTTAAGTCAAGCTATAAAATTCAGTAGAGGGTTATATCCCAGTAATAGACCCTATTAGAAGGTCTAGTGCAGTCTATAGATAGGATCTCTTCTCTATTAAATTCTCCAGGGCTTGAGTTCTCATTTACACAAAGGGCCACTTTACCTGTGTAAAATGGCCATAAAGTAGGTGTAAAAATGATTGATGCTGTCTTTACAACCCCTTTACACTGGGAAAACAGTGTAAAGTGGCCAGGGTGCAAATGAGAATCACACCTGGGTTTGTGAGAGTAAATTACATCAAACCCTTCACAAATTCTGTGTGTCCACAGTGGTTTAATCCTACTCCTTTCTGTGGAATTCACCCAGAGAATAAATTTTCAGAACTTCGAAAAAAAAAAAAAAAAGGATTTTTTATTCCATACCTCCTGCCTTCCCAAGCCTTTTAGTCCCAGTCTTTCTCTTGGTGCAGTCCATGTGGACTCTGACATGGGGAAACGGCTGGGAGCTGTCTGAATACATTGTGGTTGGTGAAAAACCTTTAATTAGTACTTTCCAAAAGTCTTGATCCAAGCAAAATACATGTAAAACCATAACCCAGGAGGAAAACAATTCAGAACGCTACCATGTCCATTTCCCCATGTCTTCTCTTTGGATTTTATGCTCTTGAAATATATAAAGAGGAAATACTGAAGTTAGTCTTTGCTAGATCAAAATGTCCCATATTTATTCATTAAGCAGCAAAGCACCAGCAGAATACATGATGAATATTGCTTTCTTCCAGAGCAAAAGCTTAAGCTGCAACACGCTGATTAGTGAACCGAAGTCAGCAATGGCAGCCCCTAGAAATGAAGGGTGCACTTCTATGAAGGTACAACACCTTGTTCAGTGGAGCAGGGTCCCTTATCCGTATCTCCCGTCTCTTCCCTGTTGCTTCACTGATGGCATTTTCAGGACTCTGAGATCATTACCACCATGTCTTTCATGCTCTAGAGGAGTCCCAGCAAATTTAATCCTGTGAGTGGGTAGGTAGAGGCCAACCAATGCAAGCCCAGCTCCATCTAACAGGGCTGGCTTCTGGAAGCCTAGCACCTTGGGGGTGTTTTGAAACAGGGAGCGAAAGCATGTGGGTGAGATGGAGGTCAAGGATTAAGGAGACAAAAGCCTGCTCTGGTGGAAATGCCACTTGGCCAGGGCCAGCCAGGACAGCTGTTTCTCACAACAGCTTGCTGCTGCCAGCCTGCACGCAACACACCCTATGCTAGAGCCCTGCACATCAAGTTACCTTCTGAACAAAGACATTTGGGAAAGGGCAGGGTGGAAAACATGGTCTGCTCTGCCAGCAGAGCCTTTCTCTTGCTTTACCAGTAGTCAGGGCTCAGCACCTGGTGGCAAGGGTGGGAGGAAACACCAAAGCTCATCTGTCGTTCAGCCTCTCCTCAATCCCTTTCCTGCTTCTTGTTATCTTCTTTGCAGAGAGGAGAGACCACATTTTTGACTGGAGGTAAAAGCAGGCACAGCAAGGGTCGTGTAAGTAGGAGGAAGTTCTATCCTCTGCCCTGCACTTCCACAGAGATCACAGCTGGAGTCGTGTGAGGAATGGGGGGACAAACCAGCATCTGAGTACAAGCAGCAGGTGAAGAGGCACCCCTGTGCATCCATCTCATATAGAAGGCTGGCTGTGGTACAGGTCCACAAGTGCTGCTTGCAGCATGCTCCAATGGAGTTGAGGAGATAGGCTGGTTCCTGGCACCACACAGATGGCTCCGCCAATGCTGACAGCAGGGTCTTAAATCGCCAGCCTTCCTGTACCTTCCACTGCTATCTCAGCTTGCTCCAAGCATGCCTGGAAGCCAGGCTTAGGACTTTGGATGTGTGTGACACGTAGGCAAGCAAATGTGCCCCACAGCCAAGCTTACTAGTGACTGTTATTTTTAGGTGCATAAAAAAGGCCGTTTGGAAGCTGGTCTCAAAAACCTTCATTTTCTGAAGCTCCTCTCTTTGCAGCTTGGCAGAGAGCACCTTGGTGACACTATGTCTACTCTAGAAACACATTCCATGACAAACACTCGAGTACATACACTGAGCAGTGCTGCAGGTGGACCACGGGAGACTTAAGTACACTGTGACTTTCTGATCCTGCAGGTATGCTGGTCTAGCCCTAGGGATGATACGTGATCACCATAAGGAAGAGAGTTTTTGAGCAAAATTAGAACTACTTAGACAACTAGCTGTTTGCCAGACTGGGGTTTTGACTTCCTGGTGGCTATTTTTGCCGCAGAAACAGAAAGATTTTGCTTCTTTGAAGCCTTCTTGAAATATTATTTGCTTCCTCCTTGCTAATGATTATGGCACAGTTTTTCAGGCATGTGATTGCTCCACCCCCACCTCAGAGACACCCATGTTCTGGCCAGGATAGGGAAATCCCTATTTATGGCAGGGTGTGAGCACCAGCTGCCTTGCCCTTGCACAGATCTATCAGCAGGCAGTGCAACATGCTGCCAGTTCAGAATTGCCCCTACATTTGGAAGTCCATGCTGTGCTAGTTGAAATGTCAGTTCAAGGAACAAACCAACATACTTGTCTTGGTATAAGGCTAGTAAGACACAAAGCACTTCTAGAGCCACACTTTCACAGTGAAAAAGCACTGCTTGAATGTGGTTTGTTATTCTATACTGCTTATTAAGAAAGCTATTCTTTTGCCTTCATCATTATAAATGATGTCTTTGGGAGACTGGCAGTCTCTTCTTGCTTCCCTCCCTCCACCCCATTTTAAAAACATTCATTGTTGCAGGGATATATCTTTCAGGGCTTTTGGCCCAACTCCACTGCTGGTTCATAAGGCTGATTGTCTTCAGAGGAGTTACACCAAAAATGCATTTGGCCTTTTGTGCTTGCAGTATAATTGGTGGAACTGGCTAGACACCGGGCCTGGGACCTGGGATTGCAATTAGAGCAATGTCAACATGGTTTTCAACGTGACTAGTGATTTAGGGTCCTCCACTTCAGCAGCGCTACTCAAGGTTTCTTAATGGATCTTTTCTCTGAAAGTGGGGAGGAATCTGCCTGGGGATCAAAAAAATCCCCAAATTCCCATTAGAGAACCCACTCATACTGTTGTTTATTAGTAATCGGTAACCTGTATCATTAGTCACTTTGAAAAGTCTTACATATATTTTACATGGCAGTTATCAATATATTCACTTTGCTGTTGGTCTCAACCTTCATTTGAAGAGTCTCAACCTCCCTTATTAATTTTCCATATGTTAAGCCCTCATTAGGTTAGTGTGGATTATACCCAGGGCATCCAAGAGACAATATATTCCCTAGGCATGATCAGCATAATTATAATTAAGCACTTTGGACCAGATCCTTGTCTCATAGAAATTGGTATAGCTTCTCTGAAGGCAAGAACAGATACCAGTGGTGGAAACAGATCCTTTATCTTAACAGCTGTAGCCCTGCAGATGAGTTCCCAATGATTTTTTAAGCTCTCATTTTGTCTATGGCTATTAAAGATGCTCTTTGGTGAGTATTTGTACAGCTGCATCTTTAGGACTTTGTGACCTCTACATCATCTCACAAGAGACCTTTTGCAAGAGCAGCCATATGAGATGCTCTTAAAATGATTGAAAAATGTATTCATTAAAGTGTGTGAATGTTTTTCCCTGTCAAAAACCTTGTAAGCACTCATCCATCTGTGGTGTCTATGGTGGCAGTATGCTGACATTTTCCATTCCTTGGCTAACCCCTGCCAGCCCAGACCTACACTTTCTGTTTCTGGCCTTCAGTAGCAGTTAAAGAGTAGAACCGAACTCCCACATAGAAGACCTGGTATCTGTGCTTCCACATCACGAAGCATGCCGATAGACACACCAGGGCTGCGACCAGATTGAGAGCCATCTGCAGAAGTAGGTACAGGTTGAGCATGCTGGTGAGGCTGTCACAGTCAGTTGCATCCTGGTAGGTGAAGGTTCTACCAAGAGGGTCTTCAGTGTCCAGTTTGCACTGGCAGGACTCAAAGATGGTGTTGCAGGTAAATTTTGTCATCTGCAAATAATGGTGTGCAGCAAAAGCCACTGCCAAAACACAAGCAACCAGACCCAGGGCGCTCAGGAGAAAATACATCAACTGAAAGAAAGAAAAAAAAAAAGAAAAAATAAAGAAAAATCCCACTTTTTTCAGCTACATGGGTAATGAGGAACACAGAATGAATGCTTGCACATGGACATCACAGGGAACGCATGCATTCAATGTACTACTACCTGGACATTGTATTCTTCAAAAATTGAGAGATAGCTATAACTCCCAAGTGATGCAAAGTTTAGCAAGTGAGTTGGTTCCAGCTGGGATAGAGCTAACATAGAGATAATTTTCTTCCTAGCAGCTGATACAGTGCTGTGGTTTGGATTTAAGTTGAGAATAATGCTGATAACACACCAATGTTTCAGTTGTTGCTGAGTAGTGCTTACCCCAAGTTAAGGACTTCAGTCTCTCATGCTCTGCCAGTAAGGAGGGGCACAAGAAGCTGGGAGAGAGCAGAGACCCAAACTAGTCAAAGGGATATTCCAGACCACAGCATGTCATGCTCAGTATATAAACTGGGAGGAGTTGACCCGGACCCACTGATTGATTGCTGGTCTGAGACAGGCTGGCTATTGGTCAGCGGGTGGTGAGCAATTGTATCATGCATCACTTGCGTTTATAGGGGCTTATTCCTCTCTCTTTTTGTTATCTTCCTTTTTTATTATTATTGTTGCTGTTGTCGTTATTTCTGTTGTTGTTGTCATTATATTTTACTTTATTTCAATTGTGAAACTGTTCTTATCTCAACTCATTAGTTCTACCTTTTTTCAGATTCTCCTCCCCATCCTACCAGGGGCAGGGGGACTGAGCAAGCAGCTGCATGGCGCTCAGTTGCTGGCTGAGGTTAAACCATGACAGCAGGTTATCTCAAGAACAGTAATTCTGCCTTGCATATTTTATATGAGTATTGCCTTGCAATTTTGAGACCTGAAGAAGTCACTGAGAAATCAATGTCTCTATACAGCAGAAGCTTTAGAGAGAAGGAGGGAGTATCTTCCTTGTACCTGCATGGGCCAGAGTCATCAGCTGAGATAAATCGGTAAAGCTTCCTAAAAGCAGAGACGAGCAGACTGAGGCTCGGGCTGACATCCCAGGCTGTACTGAGAAGTAGGTGTTTTTGAAACTTTGTTCATGCGTTATTCCCGGCTCTTGGTTTGCATGCCCAAACAAATCTGATTTATACTTGCAAATCAGGCAGTGAGGTGGCTGATCTCCTGCTTGTGGCCCCGTGCATGCAGCCAGCCTACTTGCTTACCAGGTCCTGCTGTGGTGCATGAATTCAAATCTCCACATAAAGTGCATGCTGTGCTCGATCTTCCTCTAAAACTTGCCCCATAAACATGGAGGAGGGGTCTTTCAAAGGTGTGAAAGAGCAGTGAATGCCCTCCATATCTCAGCGATATGGCATGAGAAGAACAAGGGTTTGCGCTTGTCACCCCACTACTCCTTACACCAGTGGCAGCTTTAAAATAGGGTGGCTTTTATCAAGAGTAGCTATGTAGAGTCCACCCCCACAAACACATGGAAACTGGCAGCAACTCAGACCCTTTGTCACTTCGAGTCACACCTGAGACCTTCAGATACCAGAGCATATGGACTTCCCTCACTTTTGATAGCTGGAACTGGCAGTTGCTGTGCTGCATACAAAATATGTGTGAATGTATTTTAAAATCATATTCTGTGTTTAGCCAAAATAGCATTTTTGGTTCTGTTCAGCACTGTAGAAACATTTATTTTTTTTGGCATCTTATCTGTCAGACACATGGCATGGTTGGGAATCTGTTATTTTAAACAGCAGCTTCTCTCTTTCTCTCTCTTAACCTCAATACTGCAAGCAAACTACCAATATAAAAGCTTTTTTATGACCTTGAAACTCCAAGTACGTATGTCTTGATAAAATTCATGTTCCTGGTGTATTTGTCTTCTATCTACATCAATCTTCCTTATTCATTTGTCAGCTTAAAAAATAAAATAAATAGGCTTATTGCAGATCTTAAAGCACTGTAAAAATTTTCTCCCCCGATCACCAAATTCTTGAAGCATGATCTTAACTTCCAAGACTTGGCTACTATTAAATTTGTTGACTTCCCGTGCAGCCTTAAACCAAAATGAGGGTGGCTCTTATTAAATGCAATTACTTTCAAGGAAAAGGTCCATAAGAAAGGTGACATTGGAGAATGGGGACACCTCCTCATACAAAGCACAGAGAAAATGGAGAACTACTGACTGATGGGCCCCTTACAAGCAAAGATGTGGTAGTTCATAAACTGATGGCATTACTTCAAAAGATGGTGCAAGTGTGTTTAATAGAGAAAACGGAAAATGGACACTCTCTGAGGGATGAAAGTTGTTGTGCAATGTAGGAGTCCTAGTGGACTGTCTGGAAGTCCCCGGATTCAGACCAGCAGCAGACAGAATCAGGCCTCCCTAATAAATGAGATATTAAGCCAAGACTACACGACGTGCCTGATTCTCCCTTGGCAGGTATTTTATTTAGCTGTCAACTTCTATCCAAAGTCAGGACAAAATAGGGTGAAATCCACAGTCTAAGCTACACTCCAAGTACAGTAAGCAAGAATTTGCCTGTTGCGTACCTAAAGGGAAAGAAATCCCAGTATCCAAATTACATGGGCAGCTCTTCCAGCAATCCTGAGAGCCTAACAGAGATGCATGGGGCCATAGGGCGATTTCCAAATAGCTTATTATCCTCACAAGATGTTTGCAGAGGAACCTCTCTGCAAGCTGCTGAAAATGAACATATTTCCAAATACCAAAGGTGAGGCAATGCAAATACTGCCTGTGAGGGAGTACAAGGCAACAAGTGCTGAGATCCCATCAGCAGATTAACCACATGCCAGCCCTGGAGGCAACTTCAATACTGCAAATACAACCATGTAGTTAGCTCTGCCCAGGAACCAGAACTTGCCACTGGAAAACTGTTTTTTTAACAGCCTCAGAGAGATAGGCACTGCAATTGCTGTTTGAATAGAATGAGAAAAAGGAAGCAGGGAGAGACAGCATACGAAGAGGTCAGAGCATGGCAGCTCTCCCTCCTCCAGGTTCCTTATATGAGGAAGAAACTTTTAACAATATTTACTGGCAAAATTTTGCTCTGTGCCAAATTAAATTCAAGAACCTAGGATGGATTGAGTTCCTTGTGGAAAAGGCTTCTCACAGTTATTGGAGGTGAAACCAGAAGTGTTTGCAGACATGGATCCAGGGGACCTCTTTTGAAGGTGGTTGTGACTCAGGCGTGACAGTGCAGGGAACAGGAACTGCAGTGTGTATTACGGTGTGGGAAGCTGGGGCTCTGTAAGCAGGAGGGTGTCATGCTATTGTGGAAGATGCTGTGATGAGGACCACAGTGAGTGATCTGTCAAATATTAGTAGATAGCCCAGGAAGTCCAGAGGAGATCTCAAGATTTTCCTATGTGGGGTTTTTTGTTTGGTTGGTTGGTTGATTTTGGACAACGGAAGAGGATGCCCCCTCTTAAATACACACATAATAGCTGGACATGCTGCTTTGCCATAATACAGAGCATGCTTCCTGCCAATGCAGAGATAGGGCAAGGCAGAAATTTAGCCTGGGACTTGCATTGCTCCCCCGAAAGGGCAAAGCCAGCCTCCCTTTAGGTGGTGGTCTCCCTTTTTCATGGATGCACAGGGTGTTGTGGATACCCTCAGTAGCCTCATGAAGGGACTTCTGCCAAAAGCAGTTCTAACACCTCCTTCTTTAACAGGATCCAGGGCTCATGCAAGTGTGAAATGAAAGAAGCAGCTGTTGAGAAGGAGGAAGGCAGAGAGGACTGCATGTGTCTCCTGCTGTTTCCCACCCCAAGGGGGTCACTCACAGTGGTCATAGGGTCACCTCAGGGGTTAACCAAAATCCCCTAGGCCTGTGACTGCGTATGGTCCTCCTCCCAAAGTGACCCTTGGGCTAGGCAAAGGATTCCAGGGTGCTCTTTGCACTACAGAGAAGTCCAGCCAAGATTTTCCTCTAGGATGATGCTCAGCAACCATGTGCAGCCTCAGTGGGCACCAGCCTGAGGGCAGGACCTGGGCTAGGGAGCAAGTCCCTGGGAGGACAGTCACAGAAGATAGGGCTGAACCCAACCATGCTGCTGGACAAAGCATCAGGTCCCTGAGGAGGAGAGAATGACCAGAGTTACTTGGCTTTGTCTCATGATTGCAATTTTGCACCCTCAGCCTTGTGATATTTTTTGGTTCAGAGACAGCCTTTGACTGGCAGCTGAAGATCTGTAAAGTGATATTGGGGATTTAGATGAGTTCTAGGATGAGATGTATGAACAAAGGGCTGGAGGAGACTCTTAGCTCCAACTTTGTTTAAAATAGGTATGTGCCCTGCAGCCAGAAGCCATTTCTTCAGAAAGGCAGTGAGAGGGGGAGCCACTGTAAAACAACGGCTCCCAGTGCAGACATGGGACAGGAGAGATGAACAGCCTGGTCAAGATGGAGTTTTGTGGCATGCTGCAATAGGAAACCCGGGGAAGATAGATTTTGGAGAGGAGAATGCCTCGGGTAGGCATCAGTCCATGGGCTATGGACCGAACCAGAAATCTTTCAAGGAGACTTTAGCTCTAATTCTGCCAGGTGATGAGGAATGAGCCATTTTACATCGCCTGGGGAGCACTTCTACATTCTCATTGAAGCGATGGCTCATGTTCCTCACTGCCAAGGTGGGTGGTGTTACTAAGGGTGGCAGAGACATCTGAGCTGCCCAGCCCAACATGCCGTTCCCACCACGAGGGATGACTCCCTTCCTGCTTGGATGCCAAGTTTAATTTAATGCTGCAGGGCAAGCAATAAAAAGCCTGGCGTAGCAGCTCCCGCCCAGCCCAGCAGCTCCCTGGGCAGCTATAAGGCCTACTTGCGGGTGTAAAGGTGATGGGCGAGAATGTAGAGGCAATCAAAGGGCAGAAACAATTGTTCTTCTTCTCCCTTTCTTTATGTAAGTATGAAAGAAGTTTGAGAGAGGCACAAAAGACACACTGGGGTCTAATTTCTAAAGGCAGGATGAATGCCAGGTTTCAAAAAGCCACTCCTTGCGTTTTATTTCCTTCTGCCTTTTTCAGTTAATAATCACTGTTATTTTGTGTTGCTTGCATCAGTATTTTTCTTGGTTGTTATGTGTCTGCAAAATATTAAGAGCCCGTAAAATTACAATAATAAGAAAAAATAGCCAAGGAAAATGGTGTTAAAAATGCCCCATCTGGAACAAGTGCTCTTTTCCAGCCTTTTCTTCAAGAGTTCTTTCTTAGTCTTTCTTTTCTAGCCATTTACCAGCGTCAATGAAGCATAGTTTTAGGGACTGAAGCAGGGCATGGTGCAAGGTTTTTGCACCTCTATTGCAATACTCGGATGGGAATTTGCTTAGTGGAATAATGCTTGATTCTATGGTTGGCTAATGCTTTCCCATGTTCACTAGTGCCTCACCCTGACACAAGGCACTGTGCTGATACATAGCTGACAGTGCTCAGGTGCAGCCTCTCTATCCCCAACCATGGAGGTGGGCAGGTAGAGATTTGCAGCCGCAATTTTTTATAGCCGCTTGTGCCTATGCAGTTTCTTATTTCATGGTGAGGAGCAAATCTGCTGGGAAGATGCTGAGATGCTTCTTAGATCACATTAAAAATTGAAACCTGATTAAAGTAGACCCATTTTATACCACCCTACATCTGATCCAATTCTCTATGAGTATTTCTAGTCCATCAATAACACTCAGTCTTTCACTGAACACTTCCCAATTTATTCCAGTTTTGTTGGTCCAGATCTCTTTGACACACTTAAAAAATGGCAAAAAAACCACCATGTTCTGATTTGTTCTGATATTGCTCTGATTTGAAATATTTGTTATCATAGTTTCCCCTTTACAGGCTACAATTCCTTCCTTAGCTGCCTGGAAAATACCAAAAAAACATTCTTGCATTACAGGTGCATTTTCACTTTCCATGTGGTCTTAAAAATACCCCCAGTATCAGCTTTTCTGATTATATTTAACAACATCAGAAGGAAAATAAATAAAAAAGAATGTCAAGGTACCTTTACTGTGAACTGCACACACGTCTTCTCATCAGGTTGGTATGAAATACAAAGCATAACAAATCCCACTAAGGACACCACACAGACCTGCAACAGAAGAGGTATAAAGCGTGTCAAAGTTAAAGAAAACAAACTAATAAACCCACAAAAATAATTATTTCCTTTTTTTCAAGCCAAAACACCTTTCTGTGTTAGCAGGACCGTAACTCAAGGAGCAGTGTGTAAGTGAAGTTGTCCAAGTAGGGGCTACAGCCATGCATGTAAGAACCTCATACTTGTGCATGCACCTGCGAGGAGGGAAGAACTTTAGCTTTCACTTTACAAGCACTGAAGTACAAAAAACTTACTCAGAGGGACTTTTTGAATCAGACCTACAAAGACACAGCCCAGCAATAGCCTTGAGGATATATTTTGAGGTTTTGTCCTTGTAACTAACTATCAAAAAGGAGAAGCTTATGAAGTTGGACTTGCAAGCCCAAAGAGCACCATCCTGTGTACCACTGGGTGCTGCCAGGGTTTTTATATCACCAGTGCAAGTTGCAAATCAGTAATCATAGGATAAGAAGCAGCATAGTTTATAGGGGTGGCTTTCACCCTCTCCAAGAGTGGACACCTTCTCAAAGAAGAAATCTCTCCTGCAATCTGAGACTGCATTTTAGCCCTGTGGCAGTAATTGCTGAAGATTAACAGCAATGAAAAAGTATTTATGTACTTTATTATTCATTTAACTGTCTTTATTATTAATTCTGAAGATTGAGATATATTTGCAAGAGCACATATTCACCGGAAGGCATTTTCCGGCCATGTAAGGTGGAAGATCCTGCTCTGAGGAGCTAGCCCAGTATGATAAGCATTAGAAGGGACCTTAGCTGAGATCAGCCAGCATGCTTTCAGAGGTCTTGTCTTCACACATGGCCAGGAGCAAGTGTTGACCTCCTTGCTAGCAGCACCTTGATTATAAATGATAGGCATTAAATTCTCAGTGACAACAGCAAGAAACTGTATTTTTTTCCCCCTTCATTTTACTTCAGGGGCTTTGAAGACTTCTCGTTTATTTGGTGCATTCTGCTTTCCCAGAGCAGTGGGAATTGCCCTCTCAGACCAGACCCAGGTGTGAGTTGCCTTTGCTCAAGGGTGGGACTATGCCATGGAGATGCCAGCAGGAGTGTGGGACTCCTTCACAGCTCCATCCCTTCCTGCTCTCTGTGTGTTTTGGCAGTGCTGTTCATATCCAGATTTCCAGCTCTATAGGGAACTGCTTGACCTGCAGTGAAAAATGCATAACTGCCTTTCTAGACAACAATGGTGAAACACATTTCCTTTATGATCTGATGCATAAAATACCCCAGTTTTCTTTATATCTGCATTATTGTTTTAAGGCACTAGGCAGCAGCCCTGTAAAGGAAGAGTGCCTCTCAATACATGGGCAGTCATGCCCTCAAGAACCTGTGTGATTAATAACACTTTTCCCCATGAAGTTTTATTTCATGTCATTTCAGTAGGACATGAATAGGAGTATTGCCTGAGAACATTTCTAAAGAAAGCGTCAGTATTATTTACTCCTTTCCATGTCATGTGTATTTATATTCTGGTCCTATGACTTACACATGGCCTCCAATTTATTTGTTTTCTTCTTTTTATTGTTGACAGCAATAGCTGACAGGGCTGTCGGGGGAAAAAACAACCTTCCTTGTCAAAGGTCCTTCAGTGCTGGATTTCTTTTTGCCCTATAGTGCTTCGATGTGACTCACCCATGTTTTATTTCTCAGGGTTAATCACCTATGTCCTTGGTCCCTCACACTGTGTGTTAATCTTTTAATTCAATTAACATGCCCATAAAACTTAAATCTTGAGGAGATCATATCTAGCAAAACCCAAATGATAAATTCCTCCAGTGGCAGTAGTGGCTGAAGGAAAGAACATGAAGTGGAATTAAAAAATACTCTTAAACATACTCGATTAACATTACATGCCCAAATTCATGGGAAATCAAAGAGGCTGCTCATTGTCAAAGCTAAACCTAAGTATTTGCAGGATCTGGTGCTGAAGGATCTCATTATGAGCAATAAATTAAATTTGCTTTGCTTCAGCTACACTAGTAGCCATTTACGCTTACAGGAACCAAGGGCCAGATTTGCCCCCAGGCTACTCCTGTGAGACATCATGGGACTATGCCTGTTTTCCCACAGAAAGCCGACAGAGCTGCATTCATTTCCAAAGGCAGAGTCAGATACCAGCAGTGAAATTCTCTCTACCATCAAGTGCCTCGTACAGCTTCTGCAAAAACCCCACCAGCTTTCAGTGTGGCAGGAATAGGTCTCTTCAGAAAGCTTCCCATACAAAAGACTGCCATTTAAAAGGATTTCCATTTCTGCAGGTGCTTTCTAAAGTTCCTCTGGGATTTTAATAATATACTCAGGGATACTTGAAGAGGCACACTTGTAGAGAGGTACTTAGAAAAGATTAC
Source organism: Ara ararauna (assembly GCA_028858755.1). Taxonomy (NCBI): domain Eukaryota; kingdom Metazoa; phylum Chordata; class Aves; order Psittaciformes; family Psittacidae; genus Ara; species Ara ararauna. The sequence goes on along the minus strand of CM054376.1, from coordinate 107,334,934 downwards.
ACTGGGTCAGGATTCCGGCAAGTCTTGGGCAGGATATTTCAGAAGGCTTAAATATTTCTTTTATAACAATATACCAACATTTGCTTTTAACCAGAGATGTGTATTTTTGTAACTAGAAGTAAAAAATAATGTTGCTGAGAATTATGACCCTCAGATGTTTTACATTTTGGTTCTTTAAAGGTAAATTTGATCATTGGAGCAAACCAAAGTGTGGAACATTTATATAGAAAACAGCTTTATGCTTCTATTTTATACATTATTAATAGACCAGTTTTGAATTATATCTGTGAAGTGTAATAGAATAACTATAAAAATCCTTTGTTAAATACTTTTTAGAACCCGTCAAATAACTAAGACAGCTGCAGGCACATTATGGATGCTGTTGATGCTGACTGCTAAGTAGCATTAGGTAATCCTGTGTCCTAGTGCTTCAATAGCCACTGCAATATTCCAGCATAAAGCATACACTTCCTATGCCTTATTGACTAAGCACACAACATAAAATGCAATTGAACTTGCTTTAGCACTTGCTTGCCACCAGTCGATACTTATTTGTTATACAAAAAAATAGATCCTGTAAGAGCTGCAGAATAGCAGTTAATTAGATCAGCTCTTGTAACTGCAATCCGAAAAGCTAGAAATATGCATTTCTGTGCTGAGTAAATTTCAACTCCACTTCATTTCAAGATCCTATTTCAAAATTTCCAGATGGACTAAGACACCGTTTGCAGAATAGGTAGTGGTATGGAAGGCTATCCAAGGAAAGAATTTAAATTTAGAAAAGCGCTGTCTAGAAAAAGACCCAAATGTAACACAGAAGTATTTAGGAAGGGTACAGATTTAATTTTGGTTAAGGCATACCCTGGGAAACACCCCAGTTCACAATCTTGGGAAAGCAGCTCTTTACTAGAGCTGGCTAAGGAACTTAAGTTTATGCCGTAGAAAAGTTTCATACTACTTTTTTGTTTCATGGGAAGCAATAGACCTTCCTTCCATTGGGCAGGAACATCTCAGGTTTGAAAGGTGACTTAAGAATTATTTGTTTTTAAACTACAAAATTGAAGTAGACATTTTCCAAGTTGCCCCTACCCCAAAGAGGGCTAGGGTGTGTTGTCATGAGAACTGAATTAAGTTTCTATACATTTAATCAGGAATGGGACCTGATCCAACTGCATTGAAGAGTGGGTCCCAGTCAATTTGCTTGGAAGGATCCATGCACCCATGGAGATCTAGCATGCAGTCCTTGGCTCCTTAGGACTTTGGCAAACCAGCTCTCCCTGCATGCTAGAACAACTGGGTGTTTCTCACAGCTTGGAGCCTCACACACTGCTGCAAAATAGATGGCTCAACAGTGAGACTGCAACCATACCACAGCACATGCTTGATACTTGCAAGGAGCATGCCTTTACATAACTTGATAATCTTAAAACCAGAACTCAAGCAGTAAAGAAGATCAATTTCAATCTTTGTGTACCCCAAATCCCCCACCATCGGTGTTACTTTAGTTGGTGTCACTGCTGAAGAGCTCCAGCTACCACTGAAGCTCAGCGAGCTGACACCCTGCCCAGGATGGTGCCAGCATCCTCCTGCATCAGCCAAGCCTGTCCCTCCCACTAAACTTATGACACTTCTTAAAAGTGTAATGGGTGAGAAAAACAGGCTTGTCATCTCCAACAGGAACACACAGATGGCAATGCAGAAGGGTGTTTGGACAAAGCCCACAGATACTGCTACCCAGAGAAGACCACGAGTTTTGGGGCAAGAGAGCCGCTCTCCCTGTCCTCAACTCCCTGCAGCTAACTCATCTCTGGTCCTGCAAAGACGAGGCACAAGGTGTATGAGCAGCACAAGAGCACCACATGGTAGTGATGAAGATGGGTATGTAATGTATGTAATTGGGGGAAATATGAGAGCATACAGCACATATTTCCGCTGTGGTTTGCATTCATTATCTTTGCATGCTAACATATTAATGTGGTTTGCTTTATTTCGACAGATTTCAAAACCACAGATTGTTCTAATCTGTCTGCATCTCTCCTTTGTATACTTGTGAAACTGTCTGCTTTTGTTACTGCTGCAGTTTTAGACTGAGTGTTGCTATAGACTAGGTGGTTTTCACCAGCAGTGTTTCCTACCCAGAGCATCTTTGAAACTCTGGCACATGGATAAAGTGGGAGAGTTGGAAACCACCTAGAAATAAAGGAAGGAGGCAACAATCTGGTTCAAAGGAGCATCTTTGGTCTATGCCATATCACAAGATAAATGCTGCAACCACTCACAAGGAGATCGTATAGGTCATCAGCTCTTGATGCGGGGGCTTGATAGCAAGAACCTCCTTCAACAACCTTTAGGGGCAGAAAGCAAACACCTTGGAGGACAATACAACTCAAATATATGCAGTGCAATGCCACACAGCACTGCTGAGACCCACAGGTGGACTCTTTAATAAGAATGTAACCTCCCAAACTTCAGGGGAATGATCAATGTAATAATGAAGAACTTTTCAGTATGGGCAAGTTATTTTATCGTTACTCACTTCAAGACACTAGGATCTTTCTGCTTGTAGAGACAAGGGTAAAGAACTTATCTATCTCTAGTAGCTATCTCTGAAGTCTCCGGCTTACCCTCAGAGGTGATATTTGGCTTGATGGCTAACCTGCTTTATCAGATATAGCTAGGCCTAGCTCCCATCCACAACTTTGGAGAGGCCATGTTATCCATCAAATTTAATGCTCCCAATGGACATAGACTTTGATGAAAGAAACAATATTATCTTGTTACTTTTGCCATGATGAACCAGGATCATCTCTGATGCCAGACAACTGTACATGCTGTTGCAGACAGCAACACTGATGATCACTCACTTTATGGGGTTTGAGAAAACTGCAGTGAAAGTTGGTGTTACAGGCAGCTTTTGCTGCTAGCTTCCATCGGCCTCAGGTCAGCCTGGGTCTTGCTACCACATATAAAAGAAGCCAGTCTGCCACACAGAGGTATTGCACCTAAATGTCTTTTTTCTGCTTACAGATTTCTTATTAGGTTTAAGGACCGTCTAGTTGCATATAAATTACTCTCAGAAATAATAGCTGCAACAATAATTATAAACATGCATATTGTGGTTGCAGGCAAAGGCCATCATCAACTAGGAAATCATTCTCTTAACAGCCATAAAACCCATAATAACTGACCATCCCTGCCCCACCTACAGAATAAAATAATGATGTCTTTACTACAGGTCCCTTCAAGCCATACAATAACACACAACAGCAGATACACAATTCTGTAAAGACATCAAAACCCTGCAAGAACATTCATTATCAAATGAAATGGTGTTTTTCCTTAGCAATATTTGCTGCTTAGGTCAGCTGCTCAGCAGAGAAAATGGTCACTTGTGCTATGGTAAGATTTAATCCCCAAGTCAACGGCTACCATCACTTCCAAAGCAGGAGCTGCAGCAGCAGCCCATGACTGCTGTTAAGTCAAAAATATGGCACTGGGTGGTTAAATGCCTGAGGGAACAAAAACAAAAACATTAAAAGTTGTGATTTGCAATGCAAGAAGTGCAACATGGCTGAGTGCTACCTGAACATGACTTTGAGATGTGTCCATGACTATAAACCTATGGAGAGCCATGATCTCTATAGCCAGAAAGTTACCTAGGTGAGGAAAACTGTTTGAACAATCTTTCTCTCCAAATCTTACCTAGGCTTTTTGCACAAGCACAATCCAGCCAGGAACTCTGATTTCTTCCATCCTTTCCCTCAAGGCTGTAGCTAGACCAAGGGGCTAAACCACACGGGTGTCCAAAATTAGATCAGCACTTGATCAGGTATCACACAGACCTTCTCAAACCATTCTTACAGAACATTTCAACATTTTCTCCCATCAAAGTTTTCCAACTTATATCTGATCAAAATAGAAGTATGGATTTGATAATGAGGCAACAATGCATAGTTATCCATAGAAAATGATGAGATTTAATGATAGAGGGCTCTGAGGAGTACAGCTCTGGAGCTACACACATATATGGCTACAAACAAGCACTGGAAACCTCACCATAGCATATTGCATGCACTGTACCTCGTTGCATACCATCCAGAGTTTCATATACTTTGGAGAAGGATCAATTAAATACCTAAACTTGGAGGCTCTTCTTGAAGGCAGTCCTTCCTCAGTCCTTTCGATGTTTGCCCATGGCTAATTGAAACTAGCTTGTATAAAAAATGGATGCCTGCTTGCGTATAATTTCCATTAGTGGAATGGTGCTTTGATGGCACAGTTTTAAAGTATCACCTTTCATTTAAAATTGGTATGGGTTTCCCTAATAACAAGTCAAAGTTAAAAACGCAGCAAGGCTATACAGGAGGGAAAGCCTGTCTGAAAGCCACCTCCACAATTGCTGTAGAAAAGGTGTCAAAAGCAACAACAACAAAACCCCAGCAAGGAGCCAGGGCTAACAAGAAAGTATCTCTCTTCTTTCAGGCTTTAAAAGAGAACATGTTTCGGGGGGTTTTGAATAGTCAATCCTCCCCCATATCAATACAGACGGGGGTTGGTTGCCTCTCGCTCTAGCTGGGGATGTTTCCCAATTATTGACCCTCTCTAGGAAGATAAAAAGGCTGCCTCACACAGAAAGTGGTTGTCTGATGATTAGCAGGGCCACCACTGTGCAGCCAGAGCATCCAGCCTTGTGGAAAAAATGTTACATCCAGCAGGTGTGAGGATCCGGAAAGAGAAAGGCAGGGAGGCTGACAAGGGTGCACCCATACAGGTTTGCCTAGTTTTATCATGTGAGAAAGGCTTTCAGGTGGGAACATCTACAGAGCCTCATCTGTGGGGAAACTGTCACAGACAATGCGGCCCGTGATTTGCTTTGTTACATTGAGCCAGGGAAACCATCTATGTTACAGGAACAGCTACAGGTACAGCAAATTCATTCCAGTCCAGAGGAGCACAGGCTTAACCAACCCCAGCTAATCATCAGAACATAGCCCCATTTTCTAATTTATATCGCTCTATAGCACGGTACTATCCTTCTTTCCCTAGACATCTGTATACAATGCTTCATTCCTTTAGCATTCATCTCACAACAACATTCTCAAAGCTTCTTTTTAACAGTTATATACATCACCATCATTGAACCCATTTTCAGGATGAAAATCCCAACTCATGGCCTCTCCCTGTTGCTATCTTCTACCATTTCGAAAGTTCAGCTCAATTTTAGGGGTCTTGCTGCTTCCCCAGGAACTCAGGATGTCAGAGTGACTTTGCCGAGAACTATACATGCCAAAGAGGGTGCTGGGGGCGGGGAGCTTCCTGCCCTTCCAGCCTCAAAATGACACAAACCCTAACAGCCTGAAGAGGCAGAAGCTGGGTTAGCACTGCCTGTTACGGGCAGCACTATTGATTTTGGCACTCAGGTTTACCAGCCCATGAGCACGTGCTGAGTCAGTGGCAGGACCCACCATCTGAGTCAGACTTTCATGCAGGAGTACATCATTAAACAAACACCCCTATTATCATCATCTGATAGGAATACACAGTGTCAGGAGATAGTCCTGGCTCAGGAGATAGTCCTGGTTGTTTGCTGCCTGTGTTGTACTAAACACTAAAAGATCTTTGAAGCATGAAAGCAGCCAAACTCCTCTGCCAGCCCAGGTTGCCTTCCACCGTTTTCTGGTGCAGCCATGCAATGCCCCTCATCTCCTGCAAACCATCCCTCAGAGCTGCTTTTTTCAGCCATCAAAGGATCTTCATTTGTCTCACTTGTCTTTGTTAGGAAACAAGAATTTGTTTCCTCAAGTTTTGGCTTTTTTTTTTATTTTTGAAAATTCTTTAAAAATATATACAAACTTAGATATAAACATTTCTGACTCCAAATAAAAGAAGAACAATTAAATTGCTTTTTCAGGTTAAAGTCTGCCTGCCTTTTGCACCACAAAGCCCCACATCAGCATCTCTTCATCAGGGCAGAGAAACCAACGCTTGAACACCAATGCCAAAAAGCAACAAGCCATGGCTACCCCTTGAGTAAAGCTCAGGGACTGTCTGGTCTGGGGAGCACAGAGGAGATGTGGCCATGAAAGGGCTGAGCAGGGAGAAGCATCAGAGCTCCTGGGCTGAGCATCTGAGCATCAGAGCCCCTGACAGATCTTTTGAGATACTTTTTGCAATAACACAAGTGACATCTGGAGCCACGAGCTGCTTGAGAAACAGCTTTTTTTTCTTAATGTCTTTTAAAACCCCAGTTTTGTGTACTTCCAACCATATATATGGATTTTAAATGACTTTCTGACAGAAATAATAAACACCCTGGGTAATCATTTCTGATGAGCATTTCTGTAACTTTCTTAACTGCCTGAGTCTGCAAAACGGGGCTGAAAGGGAGCTTGCCTGTGAAGACTCTGATACTCTCAACTTTTGATCACAGGAAATAATCTAAGAGCAGATTTTTCAAGGGGAAATACATCGGTTTTTCTTCTGGGTGTCAAAAGGCCACAAGCTAATGAAAAAGAATGAAAAGGATACCGTTAACATCTACTGTTTCTGCAACACTTTTCATCTGAGTATCTCAAAGCAAGGGCTGACAGATAGCCATTATTAACCCCACTTTACAGGTGAAGTAACAAAGTCTTAGCAAGGTTAAGTAACTTGCCCAAAGCTATGCAGCAAGTCAGTGTCAAGACACAGAAAAGGAGAAAAAAAAAAAATGCAAAACAAAAATAAAGCCCTGCAGTCTTGGGTGGATTTGTGAGGATTTTGTCCAAGATCCTTCAAAACAGCAAGAAGAAAGAGACTGCCAGGGTGGTGCAGCCTGCAGTTTTGGGTGCCCCAGACAGGTCTCAGAGAGGAGATGCATGGACATCTTCACTGTAAATGGCTACAGGTAGGTGAAGCAAGTGTTTCAAACACCTGCCTGTTTTTAATTGTATTTATTATCCTGTCCCTAGCAATGTGGCAGAGTAATTTTACAGGGAATAGGTTGTTGAGACTGAAGCAGAAGTAGTAAATCACGTAGGCTTTGCGGTTTCTGTCCATAAACCTTTCCTTTGGTTTCTGACTCATGTCCCACGGATTTCAGATGAAATACATTTCCAACTAGTAGGTTTTAGCCAGGTTTCATGGTGAAATGATTCTGATGCAACACAAGCTGTACCTTTTCCTTCTGCAGGAGCTGCAGGAGGGAAGGGCTGGTGCCAGGCACCCCTCAGGGTGTTGGGGACCTTCTGCTCTTCCTGTCAGTGGATCACCGGCCACATTTATTCCACAGGATGGTAAACCCAGCTCCTGGCCTGTGCTATTCTCACAAACCTAGGCAGTCAGGTTTGAACCAGTTTAGTTCAGACTGCCTTGCGTGGTGTTCCTTGGTAGCTTTTTCACTCTTGCTACTTCTCTAAAGTTCCTTTTCATTCATGGCAGTGCACTAAAGCACTTGATTTTCAGCAAGGAACAGTATCACCATTTTGCCACTAATTATGAAAAAAAAACCTCAACACAACCTTCCAGTCAATCAGGGTCTATTTAACACATTTACACTTTTCCTTCATTTTTCTGTTGTGCTGCATTAACAGCCGTGGGGTCAAATCCACCCCTGGTGAAATTCCAAAGGAGTAACACTAGGAATGAGCTTCACCCATTATCTCTAATGTTGCTAAAAAGGTCTCCATAATAGATTCTTTAAGTTCTTGATTCTGAATACTAATCAAGTCCTTTAAAAAGAGCACTTTGAGTGGGATGCTACTAAAACAAATATGCTCTGGTATTTTACACCACATCCTTCTGTTCTGCTGTTCATTTCTCTGCAGACAAATGAGTTTCGGGAAGTCACTTTCTGCCATGAAGTTTGTTCTCAAGCAGCACGTGGGTCACCCAGTACCTATCTATATGCCCTGCATGCAGCCTCTCACAGCAGCCCAAGAGCCAGCACATAGGACATCCAGACACACATAGGATGTCCTAGCCAAGGGTCCTCCTTCATGGACCTGTTTACCCTCACAGCTCTCCAGAGGTCACTCCACAGCTCAGTAGCAGCACCCTGTGACCTGCACACCCATAAACTCAAGTTCAACCACTCCTGGACATCACTGTCCAATGTCCCAGTGAGCACCAAATACCTCCATAGAGACATCACAGCACAGGAACAAAGTAAATGCAGCACCATTTCATATCTCCTGCATTTTACCCCTCAGATACATGCTTTGCACTACTCTAGTGCATCAGCCATGGTAGAGCTTTGCCTGTTGTGGTCATCTAAACGTCACTACTGCTTGTGGCTGTTGATAGAAGTGAGGAATTAGAGCTCTGTTTTCAGAAAGTAGTGACTTTTGAGGGGTTTCAGGCCTCCCCGAGAAAGATCAGGCATATGTGAATATCTTGGATGGATACTGTTTGGACACTGATGATATTCGCATGGGCCAGGGGGTGCTTCCTTGGCTTTTCTCATATGCCTTACTGCATTCTAGTTCTGTCCAGCTCACTCTTTCCCTAGCTTTTTCTAGTGAAAAAGCCATTTCAAAACTGGGATACTACTTGTGTGGTCTGGAAAATGCAAAATCTGACCTCCAGAATCCCCAAAATAAACAAAAGATGTGAAAATGTCACATGCTGCTATTTTATCATCTGTACTATCCCCTGGTTTGTAACAGTGAAAACCCCAGGAGGAAGTTCTCCTCCCGAGCAAGGGCAGGCTCTCGCCCCGCAAACCTTCACATACCTCTTCAGAGAAACCAGAAGGACCAGATGAGTAAGAGACCTCTTCCTTTGGCAGCTCAGGCCCTGCTCCCTCCACTCTGAGAGGTCATCCAACAGGATTAATACAGCAACCCCTACACAGTTCAGGTGTTCAGATAATCCTCTGACTAGCAAAGAATTACATTCACAGAAGAGGCTCCCATAGCTGTTTAGTGCATCAAGAAATTTTTAAGTATTTAAACATGAATGTATTTGCTGGGAGTTCTTACAGTCTAACAACATACAAAACAGTGCTAACACATCAGTATGTATTTTCCTGAAGCCTGCTGCCTAGGGGGAAAAAATGCACACTAAATTACATCCATGGCACATCTCAGGCTCATAATCATAGAATCACAGAATCACAGAATCATAGAACCATAGAATCATAGAATGGTTTGGATTGGAAAGGACCTTAAGATCATCTAGTTCCAACCCCCTGCCAGGGGGAGGGACACCTCCCACTAAATCATGTCACCCAAGGCTCTGTCCAACCTGGCCTTGAACACCGCCAGCGATGGAGCATTCACAACTTCCCTGGGCAACCCATTCCAGTGCCTCACCACCCTCACAGTAAAGAACTTCTTCCTTATATCCAATATAAACTTCCCCTGTTTAAGTGTGAACCCATTACCCCTTGTCCTATCACTACAGTTCCTAGTGAATCACTGACCCTGTCCCTCCACAGGAAAACCATACATCCCTGAGCACACAACCACGCAGGTCTACACCATGCACAGCACCCTGACCCCTCACCTCCTCTGCACCTCAGCAGGTGCTGGGACCACGGGGGATGCCTCCTATTTACACCCAGCAGGACCCTGCCCTTTACCCTGTCACCACCAGCCCATGCGGTGAGGCTGGCGTGTCACTCAGAACTGCATGCGACTTGGCCGGCGGGCCCTGGGACACACTTTCTGTCCCTGCCACATTACCCACCACTGAGCCAGCCCCCTCCCCGTGGCCATGTGCAGTCTGTGCCTCAGCTGTGGGAGCGGCAGGCAGGAAGGGGGTTAAATCACAGCGGTTCTATGACACAGCACAGCGAGGAAGCTGGAAAGACAGCCATGTCTCTCCTCTCCTTATTACCAACACACGCAGCTAAAAGTTGCGAATTCTAGAGTTACGCTCTCACTTGTAAAACCTGATTGTTACGATTTGGTGGGGAAATGGGGAAGGCAGTGTAAGCAATCAACGTTTTTTTTCAGCATCACCAGACAGGATTTCACTGCAAAGCAGTAGTTAATAAATACAACTAGTGAACAGCAACCCTGCATTTGACTTAAGGTCTGCTAGGTATTGCAGGGAAGAACAAGAAAGACGGTGTTATTCTGCAGGATCAGTTTCCTTGGGAAAGTATATCCAGACATTTAATCCCAGGAATATTTAGTTAGCATAACTCAAATGGTGTGGTGCATGCAGTTGGTTAGTCTAAAGTGGAGCGTCATGCAACTTGCATTAATGCTGGCAAAGGCACTTTATGGAGAAACAGACTTTATGCTTACAATTATCCCAGCCCAATATGGAGTGTCTCTGACTAGCAGAGAAGAACTGATGCCTGCCATAAGGAAGCCCAGCACTGTTACAGAGACGCCTAATGCCAGCTGCAACAAAGCAAACAGCAGTGGGAAACGGCAGCCACAACAAGTATGGGATTCCTCCTCCTGGCCAGTTTTGGGATCCCCCTTGGTTTTCTTCTCCTTCTTCTTCATTGCAGACTCCTGCGTTTTGCTCGAGTCAGTGCTTTTCTCCCCTTCAGGTGCCTTCAGGGACGTGCTGTGCTGGGGTTTCTTCTCCTTCTTCCCCATGCCGATGAACTTCAGGTTTTCACGTGCGTGTGTGTGTGCGCACTCTGATGAGGGTGTGAGGTTTTTTGCCCCCCAAAGCTTTGCTTTGTGCTGGCTGAGTTGTTCCTGGTATTTGAATCAAGGAGGCTGAACAAATATGGAAAACATTTGGAGCAGATTGTCAGAGCTTCAAAATGCCACATATAGCCCAGAGAAGAGGGGGATTCGAGGGGGGTAGTGAACTGCCAACGTGCAGGCACCAGCTCTGCTGTGTACATACAGGGACTTGCTGTGTACACACAGGGACTAGCTGTGTACACACAGCTGAGCATGCGTGCCACCACGGCTTACATACATAGGTGTGAGCACACATGAGTGTGCATGTTTGTGGAGGAGCTGGACAGGCAAAGAGCGTGCAGGCAGTCTGCATTGCCAGCTGATAAACAGGAGGGAAATTTGTCTCACCAGGGAGGCGGGAGTGATCAAGTGCCTGTGCCTGTGTGTGCACTGAGCAGGCAGGTAGGAGCTGATCACGCTGTTGCTCCCCTCGGGATTACTGGCATGCAGAGTGTAACTCAGTGAACCCAAGAAGCACCAAGCACACAATGGGCATGTTTCATACACCAGCTGAATCAGATTAAATAGGTGCATTTCAGCGGGACGGAGTTGACTATGTGCATGGAAAGTATGAAATTAACACAAATAAAAATTCAAATTAATATCCTGGGGAGCCAAAGGGATCCTGTCTCTTCCCAAAAGTTGCAAAAGCACAGCTAGGCATGTTTTATGATGAGGCAGACAGGGACCAGCAATGAGGACTGGTGCTTCTGTACAAGTACAGGTAGAGCACAGAGCTGAACATCTTCTGAGTAAGTTTCCAGGGCTGCAAGTTGTCCATACCAGGAAGATTGTTTATCTTACCTAAAAGAGACAGATGTCTTATTGTGGACATATGATCACTGCAATTTGTCCATATGTTGGCTCATGCTGGTGCTTGGGGATAGCACACCACACTAAAATTGCTCTGGAGGTGAACCCGGAGCTGGGAGCCCTGGCACAGCTTCTTGGATGCTGGCGGGGGTCCCAGGGCAGGGAACTGAGGTCTGACGAGTTAGACATTGAATAGGAGCTAGCAAGAGGAGGTGGGTGGTGAGCAGTCCTGTGGAAGCGATGCCAGCAGCCATGCACGTGTCCTTGCAAGGGAAGTCCATGGGAAGAGGGAGGCTGCTGCGATGCCTGTGCTTAGTTCACGCCAGAGGAATTACTCAAAAGCTTAGGGGTAAGCAGGTGCTTAAATGCTTTGCTGGCACAGGGCCTGGGTGCCTACAGCCTGATGTACTGACCTCCTGCTAGCTGGGAGCTCCGCTGGGAACAGAGGAGCACTGAAACCCTTCCTCCGTGCGTGCAGCTCTGTCCCACCGTCACAGGACACTGTGAGGACACATAGGCTTGTACTTCCTCACCATCAGCTAGAACAGTATAAATGGGCCAGCCAGCTCTGTCCCCACCATTTGTCTATGTGGGGTTTTACTACTCTTTCCATAGAGGAGTCAATTTGAGCAAGTGACAGGAGCAAAGCATTGGGAGGAGTAGGGAAGGCGGGAAGAAGATGTCAGATGTTGGGAAAGCCACCAGCAAAGCTGCTTTTGAATGCTGCAGAGTGGTTCAGGGGGGAATAACCAAAATGTTGAAGTACTTGTAGAGGATCTTACGCATGCTGAGACAGCACCAAGGAAATCTTTCCCTTGACATATTGGCAATGCCTTCTGAGAAACTACTCTATTTCCAGCTCTTTATGGCATTTAACAGCAATGAACTGTGTCTTCCGTATTAATGAATTATGATGTCACTTTGGTTTATGGGTTTAGCAATATCCTCTTTGGTTATTTATATTACTGAGTGTATGAAAGAAAACTAGAAACAAAATGATTTCAGAGGCTTTCTGCACACATAACTCTCTTGCTAGATCCATAAAGCAAGATTAAGATATATTGTTCAAAAAAGGAAAAGACAAAGAAACTAGAGGTTAAAAACAAAAGGAAGAAAAAACCTTCTTCCCTGGCCATGTTGCTAACTGTACCATGCTTTCATAGCTTCTCTCCAAGATGTTTTGTCACCATCTTCCACTTTTTAAAACATTCTTATAATAGCTTGCACTCACCGGTGTACCTTGCCTCTTGATCTCAAAGCCACATACAATTATGTTTAACCAGAGCTTTGAAAGGGAGGGGGTGTTCAAGGATCCTCACCAAGGGCAGATAGGGAAAGAGAGGCAAAGCTGAGAACACATGTTGAACATCTCCCCTAATAATAAATATGAGAATTAAATGAAGTTAGAGTTTCTTTTCCTCTCTGCCTGCCCATTTCCTCAGTTCTACCCCATAAATCTTTACCATGTATTTTCCCCCAGGAAAATCCCTGGTTTTAGCACCTGGATTTGTGTTGGCAGCTAGATTTGTTTGTTGTCTTCTAAAAGGGGCCAAAATCCAACTGCTTTATTTATGACAACATGTTTCAGGGGGAAAAATTGCCTGAGGAGGATGAACAGGAATTAACCCAAAGTCAATAAAATGAACTAGCACTTACCTTAGAGTCAGTAACAGCCCTTGCCTGTCTCCTGGTCCAAGAATCTCTCTTAAAACAGGCACCTAAAGATCTTTCTGCACAGCAAGTATCTCAAAAAGGAGGCCACACTTCACATGCAGCAGGATGAATATGTCCTACAGGGAAATGCACCTGTGTCCCAGCCTCCTGCAACCCCTTTGAAAATCCTAGTTGTGCGTCTGGTGTCCAGAGTCTGAAAGCTTTTGAGTATGAAACTATGAAACATGGTCAGTGTAGATCAATTTGCCTTCTCACAGCTGTTGGGTTTGGAGTAGCTGTACCACTTGCAGCACTCGGTTTTCCCAAGGAAACCGAAGACGTTAGATGCCATCTGCTCTGGTCATGCTGAGACAGGGAGCCTCTACTAGGCTGGGTACAGTGTGCCTACACAGAGAGACACCATTCCAATGGTGAAGGGCAGAAGGACCTTGTCTGGTGGAAGCAGCTTTCAGCCTTCTGCTTTGCTGCTCCTGGTGTTCACATGGTTATTATAACATACTGACAGGATGATAGCTCACCTGCTTTTATAGAATCATAGAATAGTTAGGGTTGGAAAGGACCTTAAGATCACCTAGTTCCAACCCCCCTGCCATGAGCAGGGACACCTCTCACTAAACCATGCCACCCAAGGCTCTGTCCAATCCAGCCTTGAACACCACCAGCGATGGAGCATTCACAACTTCCCTGGGCAACCCATTCCAGTGCCTCACCACCCTTACAGTAAAGAATTTCTTCCTCATATCCAATCTAAACTTCCCCTGTTTAAGTTTGAACCCGTTACCCCTTGTTCTCTCACTACAGTTCCTCATGAAGAGTCCCTCCCCAGCATCCCTGTAGGCCCCCTTCAGATATTGGAAGGCTGCTATGAGGTCTCCACGCAGCCTTCTCTTCTCCAGGCAGGCTGAACAGCCCCAACTTTCTCCTCCTATCTTCATACGGGAGGTGCTCCAGACCCCTCATCATCCTCATGGCCCTCCTCTGGACTTGTTCCAACAGTTCCATGTACTTTTTATGTTGAGGACACCAGAACTGCACACAATACTCCAAGTGAGGTCTCACAAGAGCAGAGTAGAGGGGCAGGATCACCTCCCTCGACCTGCTGGTCACGCTCCTTTGGATGCAGCCCAGGATATGGTTGGCTTTCTGGGCTGCGAGCGTGCACTGCCGCCTCATGTTCATTTTCTCATCAACCAACACCCCCAAGTCCTTCTCTGCAGGACTGCTCTGAATCTCTTCTCTGCCCAACCTGTAGCTGTGTCTGAGATTGCTCCTACCCAGGTGTAGGACCTTGCACTTGTCATGGTTAAACTTCATCAGGTTGGCATCAGCCCATCTCATAAGCGTGTCAATGTCCCTCTGGATGGCATTCCTTCCCTCCTGCGTATCAACCAAACCACACAGCTTGGTGTCATCGGCAAACTTGCTGAGGGCGCACTCAATCCCACTGTCCATGTCACCGACAAAGATGTTGAACAAGACCAGTCCCAACACCAATCCCTAAGGGACACCGCTTGTTACTGGTCTCCAGCTGGACATGGAGCCATTGAGCACAACTCTTTGCTTGCGGCCGTCCAGCCAGTTCTTTATCCACCGAGTGGTCCACCTATCAAATTCATGTCTCTCCAACTTAGAGACAAGGATGTCATGTGAGACAGTGTCAAACGCTTTGCAGAAGTCCAGGTAGATGACATCAACTGCTCTACCCCTGTCCATCAGTTCCATAGCCCCATCATAGAAGGCCACCAGATTGGTCAGGCAGGATTTCCCCTTAGTGAAGCCATGCTGGCTGTCACCAACCACCTTGTTGTTTTTCATGTGCCTCAGCATGCCTTCCAGGAGAATCCGCTCCAAGATTTTGCCAGGCACAGAGGTGAGGCTGCCTGGTCTGTAGTTCCCCGGCTCATCCATTTTCCCCTTCTTGAAAATGGGGGTTATATTTCCCTTTTTCCAGTCATCAGGAACTTCACCTGACTGCCATGATTTTTCAAATATGATGGACAGTGGCTTAGCAACTTCATTTGCCAGTTCCTTCAGGACCCGTGGATGGATTTCATCAGGTCCCATGGACTTGTGTACATTCAGGTTGTTAAGATGGTCTCGAACCAGATCCTCTCCTACAGTGGGCCCAGGGTCTTCATTCTCACTGTCCCTGCATCTGCTTTCCAAGACTTGGGTGGTGTGGTCAGAGCATTTTCCGGTGAAGACTGAGGCAAAGAAGTCATTAAGAACCTCAGCCTTCTCCAAATCCAGGGTAGCCAGTTCTCCTGATAGCTTCTGGAGAGGGCCCACGTTGTCCCTAGTCTGTCTTTTATTTGCAGTGTACCTACAGAATCCCTTCCTGTTATCCTTAACAACCCTAGCCAAGTTTAATTCTAAGCGGGCCTTAGCTTTCCTAACCTGGTCCCTAGCTTCCCGGACAACTTTACTGGTGAGCTTTTACTTTTTACTGAGCTGCTTTTACTTTTTACTTTGGGACTTCGATGGATGCTGACCAGTTCCTAATAAAGACAGTCACTTGTCATAAAATTAAAGAATCCCCAATAGATTGCATACTTAAAATCATATACACTATGTCTAATCTCTGCAGGAAAAATAGGGGTGTCGTGGTTTAAGTCCAGTCAGCCACGCAGTTTCGCTCTCTCACTCACTCCCCTCTCTCTCTTCCCCCCTGCTCCTGGGTGGATGGGGAGGAGAATCAAAAGAATGCAACTCCCACAGGTTGAGATAAGAACAGTTTAGTAACTAAGGTATAACACAAGACCACTACTGCTACCACCAATAATAATAATGACAAGGCAAATACAAGGAAAGAATACAATTCTCATCACCTAATACCAAGCCCGACCACCCAGTGCACCCTCACCCTTCTGGGTCTCTGCTCTCTGCTTTACATCCTGGGCATGACGTGCTGTGGTATGGAATAACTTTATTGGTCAGTTTGGGTCAGGTGTCCTGTCTCTGCTTCCTCCTGGCTTCCCCTCCTCCCTGGCATAGCATGAGACTCAGAAAGTCCTTGGTCAGACCAAAACATCACTACGCAGTAACAGAAACACTGGTGTTATCAGCGCTGTTCCCAGGCCCAAAATCAAAAACACAGCACTGCACCAGCTACCAAGAAGGACAAAAGTGACTGCTGCTGCTGAACCCAGGACAAGGGGCCAAATACATTGAAAAAATTGGACCATGGATGTTGTTGCTTTGAAATGATTAAACAATGTGTACAAGAGGGAATAAGGTTCTTTTACTGTGGCTATCTCTCCCTGCAAAGTCAAACATGCACATCTTACATGCTGGGAAGTTTAATGGGGACAGAAAA
The DNA here is from genome assembly GCA_028858755.1 of Ara ararauna. Taxonomy (NCBI): domain Eukaryota; kingdom Metazoa; phylum Chordata; class Aves; order Psittaciformes; family Psittacidae; genus Ara; species Ara ararauna. Next base: position 107,318,497 of record CM054376.1, on the reverse strand, counting down.
AAGAGGCAGATGCAGGACTGATCTTCCATAATTATTATCTGAACCAGATCGTATTTGCTGATTCCACTTGGCATTAACAATCAAGTGTAAAGCAGCTGTGAAGGAATTCACAGCACTGGCAAGCAATGACAAATTAAAAGAATTACTTTTTTAGAAATTGAAAGATTAAACGAGGACACTGAAATAACACTAATTTTTTCTCGAGTAATACATCTTCCAGACGTCACTTGGATTTTCTCAGCAGCACAAGAATAATCATTACCCTTTTATGCCCAAAGGCCCCGATTAAGTATGTTCTTAAATTAAGCACATGCTTGAATACCCTTCCTGGATGAGGATGTTTTTTGATTCAAGCCCAGCTACCGTCTCTCATGTGGCACTCAGTTGTAATCTCTTGTCCTTTACACAAAATGAGTCATGTTGCACAGCTTTTCCATAGCCAGATACTGTCCTCTGTAAAACATTGCCTGCTCTTGTTCCTCCCTTTGCCAAAAGGCAGCGCAAACAGGGTGACGATGACAACAAGTCAAACAGCACACACATCTTCAGACATAGAAATGGCAAGATCTGGGCTGCAGCTTTGCAATGACACAGTATTTCCTATTCCTTCTACCCGCGAGGACGCAGAGCATTGCATGGGACTCCAGAAACCTCAGGTTTTTCTCCATTGCGATTTTTACACTGGAAATAAAGTGTGTTTGGTGCAATTGAACCCACACAGGCACACAAACACACTCTCACACATAATCACATTTATACAGATATTTCTCCAAGGCATCAGCAGTCCACCCAAGTGCCAATCACAGGGCTGCAGCTCATAAATACAGAGCAGCAAAATTAGCAAGGAACAAAGCCTTGGACAGGGCTTGCAGCATTGCCCCAAGGACTGTGGGGCATTTGGCTCCCTTTGCCCAAGGAGCCACTCCACAAGACAAAAGACTGCTGACCAAAGGATCCCCTCAGAGATACCACCACCAGCACCATGGCTGGGGCCAAGAGGGAGCCAAATATGCTGCAGCCAGTCAAAGGCTCACCCATTTGCCAAGTCAGTCTGGGCTATGAAGAAGCCAAAATTGCCTCATCCTCACTCCTTCTTCCCTGCTCCCTTCACCCCATAGCAAGCCATGGACCACAGAGCAGCACCAATACACAGTTGAGTAGCCATACTCAGCACACCAACGCTCTGCTAAACAGAGGGTTCCCCTTTAAAATAAATGACAAGATTCTCCCTGAAAGCAGAGTTTTGAATTCAGCCGCTGTGATTTCTAGAGACTCATGCCCACTGACAATGGGTTATAATAACATCTAGCTTTTGAAAGTGCAATTACATGAAAGACAAGGCAAATTAGAAATGGGTATGACACACGCAATTCAGGCTGACTTCTGACACAGCCATTTTTTATGCTCAGGTCATCTGGAGGTGAGGCTTGTTTTCAACACACGTTTGAGGCCAGTTCACATCCTTTTGTGTGCCTGTAGGCTCTGCTGTGAGAGCTGGTTTGGGCCAGCTGGTGTCCAGAGGAACCATCTAACCCACATTATTCTTCGTGTGTGTTCCATGTGCCCTTTTGGCAATACTAGGGATAAGGTGTAAAGGTCTTCAATTTAGTTGCATGGGGTGAGAGATGTGGGAAGAATTAGAGTTGTTTTACGTCAGATTACTCCACACTCAAAGGCTGCGCATTTGCCTTTTCCCTCTAGCCATCACATCTTACCATGAGGTAAATCTGTGCATACAAAAGAAATCAGGTTTTCTTTTAGATGAATTTATTTATTTTAGAAATAAATCGTGTCTTGCAATGTGTCCACAATAACTGTTTTACAGTTTTTGTTAAATCTTTGCTTTTGCTAAAGCATACTTAGGTGCCCTATGCCTGGAGCTCCTCACCTTCAGCTGTTGTTCCCTGAATCCAGATGGCCCGGAATTTACTGGGGTCTCCTATAGAAAACTTCTCAGTAGTTAAGCTATGATGATCTGACTGCTTTTGTCTTGCCTTCTACTCCTAGGGCAGGTTCCTTGGCGTGGAATGTGGAAGTCGTATTTTATTATGTTTCTGCATGAGGCCTGGAGAGAGTCCTTACAAGCTACATTGGACAGCCCCTTGAAATTTGGATGGAGCAGAAAGAGGCTGTGATACTACAGGAAAGTGAAGCTAACTGCTGCAGCTTGGTGCACACATTACCATGCTCTGGCAAGTATTTTATACCAGCCCGGAGCCCTTTGCATTTCACTGAGCAGAGTTAAGGAGTTCGAAATCGAGGGATGACTAGCTTGCAAACACTCTGTGTCCTTTCCAAAGCTGGTCCTCCTTCTTCAAAGTATGTTTGAAGAGGATATTGTCCGTCAAAATACATTAATGAGATGCTGTAGCCGTTAGACCTTCTCACCAGTTGTCAATTATTACTTGGTTAAACAGAGGCAAATCCTCTTACTCATGTTCTTTTCAAGGATAACAATTAGGCCTGTTCCATGCATGTGCTCACGGGAATGCATACGTACTCACACATGCACACACACACGTGCAGGGCTCAAGCTGCCACCTTAGACAATATGCAGGAGTGCCAGGAAACCTGCCAGGACACAGGCACTGTGGGCAGCGAAGAAAAAGGCAAAAGATCCTGCTCTCGCTTTTCACTAATGAAAGGGATAAAATAAAGGAGCTTGACCCTGCAAGAGGAAGAAAGAAGCTTCTGCAGCAGCATTGCTGCAGCCACTTCCATCACTCACACCCTAATATGAATCAGTCCTGTTAATAATCATGTCACTGATCTCATAACACAATTTCTTTGCATTTAAAGGCTCTGGTCTCACTATTTCCAAGTGAAGGCAATGCTCAGGGGTCCCAACAGCACATGCTGCCTGCCAAAGGGAGTGCCTGTGCCCGTGTCTCTGGCTCAGCAGGCAATGAAGCTGAATTAGACCAAAACTCTCCTTCCAGGGAAAACTCACCAGCCCCTCTGAGGTTGTTCTCCAAAGGCAGCTCCACCTGGGGGCATGGCCAATACAGCTGGCAGCAGCATCGCCCTCATGGGCTGCTGATCTCCATTTCACCTTGGAGAAAGTGCAGGTGCCTCTTCCCCATCCCAGCAGGCAGCCCCTCACTGGTATTTGCGGCCCAAGGAGGGTAAGCAAGCAAAGAGGAAGCCCAGCTAAGGGCTTTGGGCATAGGAATCTGGCTGTCTTTGCACAGGGTGAGGATGGGATGAAAAAGAAAAGCAAGACATGTCTCTCACTGTTCAGCTCTCCATTTCTTTCACACACCCCAAACACAGAGCTAGGAGCCCACAGCAAGTGGCAGGGTGGGCTGCAAGAAATTCTTCCAGGTGGAGAGATGATACTTAAAAGTCTGTCTAAGCTCTGGCTTCACTCAGCACTGACTCCCAAGCTCTGACTGCATGAGTGGGACTCACAGCTGAGCTGGAGAGATCAATTGGCACAGGAGTCAAGGAGGTCTCCCTCGCAGCAATGGGTGCCAGACATGCTCAGCTTGTCCCAAGCAGTTGATGCTTTGTAATGGAACTAGAAAAGCCTTTTTTTCAAGAGGCACATGAAAAAAAGTGCTTCTAAGTTGGTGCAATGCTACTGGCAGCTCTAATAAGGTGCTCTCTCCAAAGATCCAGGAGAAACTTGGTGGTGCGTATGCATATGTATCTCATTTCTCAGACTTTCTGGCAGTTACAGACACTCAGGCCTTTGTTTCTGCAGCTGGCTCAAGGTGTCACGCTGGCACCTGGGTAGTTTCACTGTGTTATTCACTGCTCCAGCCATACTTCAAGGTCTGATGTACACACAGGCACAGTTGCCCGAAGCCCACATTTGGGTCTTCTGGAAGGCACCAGCTGGAATTTGCTGAAGATCTCTCAGTCTTCCAAATACAAGTGGTTGTGACTTCCCTCCAACCAGGCTCCACCATAAGTGGTGGCTTTCCTCAGTCACCTCTGGAGCCCTGAAGCACCTGAGCACTGGAGCTGTCTCCAACCCAGTCAAAGTTTGCTCCTAACCTTGGTGTTGTGTGGCCAAGATTTGCCCCTGCCTCTTGGCTGTGTTGAAAATGGACCCCATGGTTTTCCCTGGAGACAAGAGACCTGAGTATATTGGGGTTAATTTCTTCCAGTCTCCTCCTGAGTTTGCCTCAGCAAGTATAGGGGTGACCAGATGCAGGGCCACAATCTTTAGCCTCACAAAGAACTGGTTAATCCCAGAAACCAGTATTCCTTTTCTTTCTGCATTGTTGCATTGATGTAAACCATCTATAACTCATCTCTGTAAAAGACCAAAGCTGCCTGCTCTTTATCTGAGGCAAAACAGAGGCCTGAGGCTCAGGTCAGAGCTGAGTGACAGCAGATTTGGAACTCTTGACATCTGCCCACCTCTCCCCTGAAACAGCCACCCAGCCCTCGTCTCTGCACTCCACCTCTCCTTGGCCTCGGTTTCCCTCTGATCAGCAATAACAGCATGGCTTTGTGTACTCCGTTTTCTCAGACCTTTCATGTGAAAGGGTTCTTGAGGACACGGGGCTTTCTGCACTGCCAGAATTATTGCATGTGCTCCACCAGATGTTGAAGAATATTCCCTCCCATCCAAAGTTACCCTGAGTACTATATTTTTTTGGCTTAGCATTGTTATGAAATGTCAGTGCTTCGCAACTTCTCTGACTCTCTTTTGCAATGTCCCCAAGGGAACACAACCACTTTTAAAGCACTGGCTATGACCGGCAAGCCCTATGGACTTGCATCATCTTTCCTTCTGGAAGAACCTCAACCATGCCTCAAGATAGGTGAGACATAGCAGGAGGGGAGATGAAAGCAAGATGTGCTGAAAGCAGATCTGGAATGCAGTTGCTAGTGGAAATGTCTGAGGGCTGCTTGGGGGACTGCTTTTAGTTAGTATTTGCCTGTCACACAAAGGAGGGAGGAGTGCATCATGAAATTTCCTGATGACACAGACATGCGAGTGCTTGTCAATACAAAAGAGGCCCAGCCTATCAAACAGGAAGAACTGTGTGACCTTGAGGGTGGGAACAATGGGAATAGGATGAAATTCAATTGTGCCAAATGTAAGGTTTGGCACGTAAGGCAGAAGTGTCAGAGTTTCTCTGGGAAAATAAAAAGTCTCAAGTGCCTTGGCTGGTCACAGGATTACTATGAAATGGCAGCATAGCATGGACATGGAAAAAGGCAAATGTGATCCAGGCCATACCAAGTATTTCCAACACCGGCCTGAAAGGTACTAATGATGGAGAACAAGTACTGGTGGAGCTCATGAGCGGCTGCACACAGCTTTATTTCTGTATTCAAGAAAGATGAATTACGACTGGAACAAGAGTAGCTAAGTGCTGGTAAGGTGCTTGGTGGAGGGCTGGAGACCCTACTTAACAACAGGAAACTGAAAGGGATTGCCTTGTTCAGCCTGACAACATTAAAGGTTAGAGAGGACAGGATTGGCCTATAAATACCTTGTGTAAAACTTAAAACAATGTTGGCACCAGGACAAATGGATACAAATGGCCATGGATACATTTAGCCTGGAAGCCAGAGGAAGGTCTCTAACCATGGGAGCAGCAAGGCTGGGGAATAGAAAGAAACATAGCTTGCTGTAAGACACTGCACTATCAGTTTTTGAATTGCACCATTTGACATGGTTGCTTGAGATGACCCAGTGATGCAGGAAGTGCCTTCCCTTCCAAATCCCTGTTGTGGGCACACTTTCAGCTCCTTCTTGTTCATACAGGCACCCTAACTCAGCAACAGGAGGAGGCAAGGCTCTTGGTCCCCTGCCTAGTTGTTTTAGGACTTGGCATAACCTAATTCTTCATTTGTTAGTGGCAATTATTTTGATTTCATGCATTTCTAACAGGATAAACTGGAGACTTGCATCAGTAGCCAGCCTCTGTGTGTGTGTGTGGGGGGTTGTTGTTTTGGGTGGGTTTTTTTGTTAATACTTTGTACTTATATAGCACCTTTCATCTTTCAAAGTGCTTTACATACATTAATTATTTAATTTTCCCTGTAACCCCTTTGATCTAGGCGAGTATTGTGATGCTCAGTTTACAAGTGGGGAAAGCAAATGCAGAAGAGCAAATCCTTGCTGCTAGGCTCATCCCACCAGCACTGATGCAGCTTCATGGCTTTAAAAGGCAAGGAGAGGTTATATGACGTGCACAGGATTGACAAGTGATCCAGTGGTGGAGCCAGGGCAGTAACTCTTCTGTTTACCCTCTTGTTATGAAGAGGGAATGAGAGGCAGGCTGCCAGGGAGGGCTGTATGCAGGGGCAGGTATAGGATGCTGGGTGTATAATAGAGGACCAGAAAATAATGTGTCCTGTACTTCCAAGAAAGACCCAGAACTTAGTTAAATCAAAGCATGTAGAACAAAGCTATCACAATGGTAGGCAATTAAGACCCAAGTGACAGGAATTAATGCAAATAGTTAAAAGTATCCAATGAATAGGAGCTGACGGTGATCTGTGCAGACATGTGTTCAGTGAGAGGATGTGAGCCTTCCCTTTCAGTTAAAAAAATAACTGATATATTTTTGATTGTCCTTGTTGAACAATCTTGTGTTGAATGTTTACACTGTTTTCAGAGTGACTGTTGGAGGCTGATTTAGCAATAAAACTGGAGATTTTATTGCTAAATAGCTGAGCAATTTTTCTTGCAAATTCACATAGTGATGTTATTTCTGTGTTTGGATTGCTGTGATGATGTGAGGATGCTGGAAATACACTCTGCCTTATTCCAAACAGAAGTCTCACGGTCCCACTCTCTTTTTCATCCTTTTTAAAGGACATTTCTGTCTTACAGGGGCAAGCAGTGTGGTCTGGTAAGCAGAGCAGGAACCCGGGAAACAGCACACTTGGGGTCTAGATCTCATCCTGCCAGTGGTTTAGTGTCTGGCTTTGCACAAGGTTAGTAGCTTCATTTCAGTGACCAATGCCCAGAGTGGGGGTTAAAAGATCAGCCTACCAATTTTGACAGATACTGACTCATTTTGAGGCCAAGAGAATGCTATTTAGCACTAACTCACTGCCCAGCCTCACAGGACAGCAGTGCTGTTTGTAAGGGAAATGCAGCTCTGTGCATCCTCCTCCTGGCAGAGCAAACATAGCCTGTGCTCAGAGCACTTTCTGTGCTCAACTGGGTCAGTCAGCACTATAGCATAATTGCCTTCTTGGGGGAATAAAAGAGGAAATGTCCTGAATTTTGTCATATTTTTCCCTGCAGCTTTCCACCCCCACCCCCCCCCCCCCCCCCATTACTGCTAGCATCAATTCCCAGAGAAGTAAAATGACTAAGGTTTTTTAATTTCATGGTCATTTCAATATGCTAAATGGCACCAAGAGAGCCAGTGGGAAATTAACAGAGTTCAAATCCCCATGGAACACGGAAAGTGCAGTTAAAATAGTGCTGTTAAATATCAGTAATTAGCAAAAATTATTTTAAAGGGTAGCATTTTAATTAGCTGCAAATGCTGCTTACCACATCAGTATTGCCCACCAAATTGACTACACCTGAGACAGTTAAGATCCTCACTTGCACAAATCCCTTGAGCATCCATAGGTAATAAATGTGAGATGCATGGGGCTGTACACTAGACACTAAACAAAAGGAAAACTGTGTGAAGAGAACACGGCTGAAAGTACACTCATCCAACAAGCATGGTAGAGTCAAAGATGCAGTTGTTGCAATTGTCTTGTTGTGTCACTCCCTCCTGTTTGGGTTCCTCTGTATTTCTTAGTATTAATTTATTATCCGTTCCTCAGGACCCATGTTAAAACAGGGCCCCCATCTAGCTTCATCACTGCGTCAATGGGCTTTGCCAATATTCTGTAATAGTCATCTATTCTAGAAGATCTCATTCTGCAGTGGTGGAATCATCCCTCAGGAAGGCTTTCCAGGCCTTTTCTCTTTCGGTAGAAAGTCCCATAGTGTGAGAAAAGCAAAGCAACAGACCTCAGTCTCCAAACTAATGGGGTGTGCAGGGCACTGGCTATGTAGGAAGAGGCAGAGCCCACCCAGATGATGAGAGAATGAGAGAAAGCTCGAGCTAGTAAGCTCTGCCATGCAGAGTAACAGGGAATTTTGAGATACCTCAAAGCAAAGCCATGCACAACATAGGATCCACGGACTGGCTGAACGAACAAGCTAGGTACACTCACATTTGGAAAACCTGCAGACAGTGACCTGCAGGAGGAGAAGCTGGGGCAGAGTGGGGCATGGGAACACCTTTCCTCTATCTCTGTGACATTGTGATGCAGGATGTCAAGGTAAGGCTGTTCAACAGCCTGGTAAGGTGCCCCTTGAACGACCAAGACCTGCTTGTATTGCTGTTTCAAAATGAAGAACTGAGGCACAGAGCAATTGCCTTCTGTAAACTTAGGCTCTCTTGAGGACTCTCAGTCTAGCAGAGCCACTGGAGTACTCAGGTGCTTATCTCCAAGTAATGTCAATGGGGCATGCATCCCTAAATATGCCCAGTGAGCTGGGTCGACGCCTGTTCAAGGTCAGTCTGTGGCAGAGCTAGAAGCTGTGCTCCTGCCATCTGAACCCAGGCAAGTGCCTTTACAATAAGATCATTCATGCCCTTATGCTTAGAAAAGAATTAATAGCTATACATTAGCAATACTATGCTGAAGGAAAATTAAACTTCAGTTGCCTGCTCATGTAGCTCTGCTACTATGAAAACCCTTGGATGTATTTCTTTCTTTTATAAACATCGGCTGGCAAGGGTGCTGGTGCAGGCAATGATCAGATGACAGAGAGAGTCAGTTATGATGGGGTTGATCCATGTGGCCAAAACCACACTTGACAATCCTGTGCCATCCTGTGATTCAGGGCGTCATGGAGTTGGGCCCCATCTGCACCAGTCTGTGTGTTCACGGGCATCCATATGAAAGTTGGTGGGCTAATGGCAAAAGTTGGGTCTCTGCCCTAAACATCTCTTTCATGCCATTGCTGCACAAGATGCAAGGAAAAGTATTGCTTTTAGGATACACAGCAACAGTAACATTTGTGAAATCTCAACTGATTTCAAACACTTTCAGTTCAAGCTATGCTGAAAAAAAGCAACAAAAGGTTTGGGGGTTATCAATACACCATAACTAAAACTACATGAGACGTCAGATGTGAAAGCCAGCTGTGTGGGATGAAGCAAAATAGCAATAGATACCTCTTCTAAACCAGCTTTGGAAGTGAATTGAACTTGCACAGGTCAGTTCAATCCTGGCACTTTCTGGATGTGGGTTTTCAAGTCGCAAAAAGACAGAAATCTCATGGTCTCACACCGTCATAACAGCCCCATGCCTCATTAACAGGGCTGTAAAATCGAGAGGCACCAGACAGCTCTGACAACACGGACTGGCAGCAGCAGGGAGGTGCCACAGCCAAGCAGGAGGTGATGGGAGACGGAGGCTTCCACAGATGGGAGGTAACTGAGAGACCCGTGGCAAATCATGGAATTGTGTCACAGAATCATAGAATGGTTTGGGTTGGAAGGGACCTTAAAGATCATCTCATGAGGAGGGGCACCTTCCACTAGATTAGGTTGCTCAAAGCCCCGTCCAGCCTGGCCTTGAACACTGCCAGGGGTGAGGTATCCTGACACATCTTCCCTCTTGCCAAATTTCAAATCTTTACTCCAAAGCAAGGGTATGTTTGAGCTGTTCAGCTAGAAGGTCACCGAAGCGCTTCGGGTGGTGTCAAACAGCTTCTTCTGCCCCTGATTTTTGTGCTTGGTGCCAGGCATTGGCCAAGCTCATTTGGCTGGATCTTTCCCTCAAAGAAGACAGAGGCAGCCATACAGCATGGAAAAAATCAACTTACAATGTTTGGCAATGCTTTAGTTGACTCAAAATGGGGTTGTATAGTTGGACGTCTCGAATAACTTGAAAAGCAAGCATCCCTACCAGCACTGCCTATACTGCAGTTGACTGTACAAGGTGCATATAAATGCCATTTTTGAGAGTTTTTCCAGCTGCAATGTGTTCACCCAGCCTTAAAACGATGTCAGTAGTGTCTGACTGTCATCCACTCCTGCCAACACAGGCTACTTTACATGGGCACAGTCATGGGGAGTCATGCCCTTGGACATCCACTGCTCCAGAAGTACCAAACCTTAAGCTTAAACTACAAGTCAGAAGGAAAAACAGCCTTTTGTGTCATGCATCACAATGAGTAACAAGAGGGCCTCTTCTGCAGCAACAATGGTGTTTTCTGGCAGCTCTCCACTAGCTTTGCATGCTGTCTAGGGCCCAGGAGATCTCCTCTGGGCAGCTACAGCCCAAGCTGAATGGGGGACACTTGAATGATCTGCTTTCGTTCTTGTAGGAATCTCCAAAGGGATGCTGCTATTCAAACCCTCACTCCCATTGCTCTTGATGTGCCGCAATACCATGTGTGTGCTAGATTTTGCACCTCCTCTCTCTCTGATAGCTGTAATTGCTTTTAGAATCACTTTCCTGCTCTGGCTCCTCTTTTTACACCTGTTTTATCAGCCACTGAGCTCAAGAGCAGGCTGCCTGCACTCCACACTGCATCTCACAAACAGGGATTCTTGGGCTACACTTTCCTACTGCAAAATGAGGTCTCTGGTGCACACGAGGCCTCTTGCAGCTCTGTTAGCAGTCCTGGCACGGGCAGGTCAGTGGCTTCCGTGGCACAGGGAAGGTGACGGGGGATGTCTGGCCTTTCCAGGGTGAAATAGAAGTTGCAGGAAGGAGCTTCCAGATGCCGCCTGAGGTCTCTGCTGTAGGTCTTGGCCCGGATCAGGGTAACAGGAGCAAATCTCATTAGCAACTCAGCTGAGACAGCTCCTGATTTCAGCATAGTTGTATCTATAGCACGAGCACCTCTGCCAGGACCTCAAAATAATCCACACCATACCTGCTGGCCTGGTGAGCCACCAGCAAGGGTGGGAGGCAGTTTTGTGCCTCAAGGGCCAAAGAGACTCCTGCTCAAGATGATAGGAAAGCTCCTGCACAAAGGTGGACCAAGGAGTGGAAAGGAATATTAATAAAGGTGGTACTGAGTGATACAGAGAGCAAAGCCCAAGGGAGGCTGGCGCAAGAAAGTCCAGGTTATTGTTCAGTAGAAGAGAATGGGAATGTTTGATTTGATTTTAAAAATGAGGAGTGGATGGGCAGAGAAATGGGGATGCTTTCGGCAGTGCACCTCGAGACTGGGATTTGCTGCCATGGGACATTGCCAAGACAAAAGTTCAGGAGGTCTGAAAAAAATGCATGGGCATTTATAAAGGTTGTGGATATCACTGGAGTTACCTCATCTGAGATAATCATGCAGAAGGGATATAAACCAGAACTCTTCAGGGGACATGCCAAATGATAAATGCCTGGCGATAGAAAAGTATTTTCTTATGGGCAAGTTATGATTGGCCATTCTGGCATTTCTCGTTCTGGCTTTACAGCACTTGGCAGTTGGGTACCTTCAGAGACAAGACAGGGGAGGAGATGAACTGGGAGCCCAGTTCAAGGCAGCAAGCCCTCTGCTCCTGCGTCCTGCTGCATGAGAAAGCATGCGAGGAATTATAATTCCCTTTGGACATGTGACCCGAATTGCAGCGGGAATTTGCATTCCTGGTGCCTGCTTCCATTTCAGATCTTTCCCCCACGCACAGCAACACCTGCAAGAGGCTTTATCACCCTCTCTGAGAGCACAAGCTCCACAGTGTTTTCAGAGAAATTAAGAGTGTATACAAAGGAAACCAAAACAGTAAGAAGGAGTGAAAAACATGTCAATGCAATGTAAAAGCTTATCCATACAAAACAAACTTGCTGAAAGAAAATCAACTGTCACTTTAAAACCTGACGCTAAGTTTCTCAAATCACAGCCCTTAATCAGGAGTAATACTTGAAGAACAAAGAGAATTCATGATGAAAAATCAGGACAGTTGAGTGCTAGGCTCAGTGGGACTAACTGCATGACAATATGGATAAGAATGATAATTGCATCAGCTTAGCCCAAAATGACTGGTCAGAGCTGGTTTTTTTTGGTCAGCTGGATTTTTGTAATGTCTTCATTTACTTTTAAAGCAAAGTTGGAAGAAGAGTTACAAATAGATTAGGGTACATCCACCTATTCTCTTAAGGGGACAGAATGTTTCAGCAATTCATCCTCAGATTGGCCTTAGTGCTCTTTGAAATACACAGGCCCATGGGGGTTAAACCAAGGGTCCCTTACAGGTAATTCTGTTAATCAAGGGGATTAACAGAAGTTAGTGCCTACTGATGAAAGTTAGAGGATCCAAACCCATGAGTCTCTCACTTTATTCCATGCATTGTACTCTGACCCCAGGCCCCAGTCAAACCCTCCCCATGGTCATGCTCTTGCTTTATCCAATTTTTACACCCTATTTACCTTTTTAAAAAGTGGGATAACTTCAAGCAGGCACTCATCCTTTGCCCTTTAAAAATAGCCTCGAAAGATACCTCTACCCAATCTGTATTTTCTGCAATAGGAAACTGTTTATCTCCCAGCTCTACGGCCAAATTCTGGTTCAAATTCAAGCCCAGTGATCCCAATCCTGTGTCTGGCTGCCATCCCCATGCAGCCGGGACCTCCTATAGCACACGGTGGGAACAGCTGGGGGTTCCCAAACCAGTGTGTTCCCAAACTAGTGCACTGTGAGATAACAGTCAGGGGAGGTGGCAGCCAGTTCAGATGGGGGACAGGAGGCAGACATTCCCCCACAGCCCATATCGGGGCCACTGTTCTCACTGTCGAGCATTGCTCTGATGGAGCAGGAATTTGGCCTTACCAAAACCAGTACAAAGTTGGGAGCATGAATGATGTGGCGGAAATGTGAACAGCAACAAAAATGGCTGACCATGGTGAACCTGTTGCTGTCCTATGTGCAGCATCACACACATGGCAGTTTTATGTCTCTCTGTGCTCTGCAGAGGGCCAGGAAGTCTCTAAGACGGCCACTTGCAGGGTAGGAGGCAGTGAGCCCTACAGTATGGGCAGCACTAACAGGTGGCAGGGGCAAAGGCTCAATCAGCCCCAGGGGCAAATCCATCTGGGACTGATGCCTCTCTGCAATGAGGAACAAGTTACTTTTACCTGTTCTGCAGAAAATGACCAGGACAAAAGTATCTGCACCTCTAATTCTTCCTTCATCAGAGACCTTGGCAGCTTCAAAGCCCTGATCTTGAAACACTGTCTGACAGGCAGCACAACTCTCCTGCAGCCAGCTGAAGCAGCAGCACCGAATGGCTGCTACTGGCTTGATGTGGATGTGTTCAGGATACCTGCTTTGAGCGCCCTGGCTCCTGCACAAGATGCTGATGGGTCTGCAAGACTGATGGATGACCAGAGAGGAGGTTCCTGCTATTGCACAGGCTGCCTTCCCTGCCACCACTGTGACCCAGTCCGTACACACAGCTCCGATTGCGACACAGCTGGCCTCTCTCAGTGGCTGCTTTTATTCATCTTCCTCAAAGGCTTAAATAAACAAGAAACAGGTTAAAAACAAAATCTTGGCCCCAGCCCCTTCCTGAGCTGGCTGTTCCATGGTGGCTTCCTGCCCTGCACATGAGCTTCCCCCTTCAGAGGAAAGAGGCACCGTCTTGCAGCTGCCTTGAGTGGAAAATAGGGCCCCGTACCCAGCTTTGATATCGATGCCAGGCCATTTAAGCAGCTCTCTCCGCACCGTCCTCAGCGCTCTGTGTGTTGAGTGGGGACTCAAGCACTCCGTTGGGAGTTGGGAGAGGTTTGCCTTCCCAGGACTGCAGCAAAAGGACGTGTTGCGTCACTTGGGCACCAGCTCCATGTGATGGGGCATTTCTGGAGGCATGAGCTCTGCGCACCTCTCCAAAGCCTTCGCCTGGGGGTGGAATCTTATCCCACTTGCAGTGCGTCATGAACATAAACACAACCTTGGAGAAGCCTGTCAGCTTGAGAGCTTTTGCTCTTGGGACCCATGGTGCAAGTTGCACTCAAGTGAAACTCCTCTGGTCATTTTGATGAAGGGACATAAGGAGCTTGGCTCGTTCACCCCAGCCCAAGGTCACCATATGACAGCTGGGCAAAGCTATCAAGGGTTTCAAATGCTTCACGTGCACAGACTTGCCTCACTGCACCTTTGTGATGGATGTTTTCTATTCTTGCCATTCAAAACTTTCAGAAACAGCCAAAAGGACACCAAGGTACATGTGAGATGCTGCACTAGACAATGTGCATTTCTTCCTGCCCCTAGCTCTGTGCTTTCTTGATGAGGCCCAAATGTTTCTCTTAGCAGAGCATCTGAGGTTTTGTTTTCTGAGTGTATTAAAGAGCTTTATGTCCATCGTACTACTGCTAAAATGTGCCACTGTCTAGCACTGGCAATATGTTCCTGACTAGTGCTTTAAAGTGTTATCTGTAAGTTACGCGACGCTTCCCGTTTAAATTAAAATACATCAAGTTAAACTCAAGGGAAGCGGATAGCTGCACTTTCATTTCATTTCCTTCTATTTTCTCTTTATGACCAATTTTACCCTAATAATCAAAACTTCAACTCTAGTTCCCCAAGGCACCATGTTGCATGAAGGACCATGCTGGAAAATGCCACCAGGTCTCACATGGTCAGGGTTTCAGCTGCCAGACAGTGGCATAAGCAAGGTGATTAATGTCAACATGGCATTGAGGGGTCTTTTTCCTCCTTCTCAGCTGGCCTGAACTCCACAAGCACGGAGATATGGATCTGAAACTTACCTGATGCTGGCATCCGTTGCTGTTGCTAGCAGGATTTCAAACTGCCATCATGCACTTTGCCACATAGAGATATATCCAAGTGCTTTGAGGAGATTCTTCCAGTGCGCAACCCCAGAAAGGAGACTGAAAAAACAGACACTGGGGGTAGAGCTCCTGGAAGAAAATGCTTTCTCTTTGGTCTGTTTCAGCCCCACAGAAAATAGAGACTTCAAGACATACTGTCCCACTGCAGGCACTGGCCATTACACCAATGCTGGTGCCCAGCTCCTGTGCCGCTCCTGCAGAGCCAGAGTTATGGGACAACCAAACCCCCAAGGGCTCCCATGCATACAGATGCCTTGAGGAACTCTTCTAAATGATTTTGGCTACACTGGAAAAGGGGTTTAAAGCAAACAAACAAACAAGAACATGAATTGTAATATTGATCTGCAAAATTGCAAAGTAATAAAATCCAAGCTTTCTCATCTCCTTCACCACTAGGTTTGTGGGGCTGGGGAACAGCAATGTGGTATAGTGGTCCTGCTTGCCTGACAGCTGACAGCTCAGCTCACAGGGCAGGTACACGTATTTGTACCTCATGGTACCTCTGCTCCTCAGGGAGCACAGTTCTGGGCAAGGCCTTATTGCCTTGTTCATGACTTCACATATTGGGGTCTTAAACAGGGGCTTGTGCTGCATGGCAAAGCCCACAGGCAAGACATCCTTGCAAAGTGCTGGACCACTGTGCAGAGCCCCATAGGCTGAACTTTGGCCATAGCTGTGGCAGAGTGAGGTTCAAGGAAAGAAGTGAAATCTTGGCATGCCTTCTCCTCCTCACAACAGAGGAGATTCACCCCAACCCTGCCCTGAATGCTAGGAGGTGTGATGAGCATCACCCACTGCTTTCCCTGGCTCACCTGCTTGCTTCCAAGAGTCCTGCACCCCTCTCATCTATTGCGTCCTCCTCACACCTTGTTCAGAACAGTAAAGGGAGCAAAGGACAATAAAACCACTGACCTTATTATACGAAGGACCTTTTCAAATCCTGACATAAATTCATGAGCTTTACTAGGTATATACTGAACAAACTGAAGCGTGGCCTTGGGTTTGGTGATTTAAGTCTCTGCTCTTTGCCAAGGCCATGCAGGCATGAAGGATTTGTGCTTGGGGACTGGATGTAAGGTATATTTATGAAAAGATGATCTGGACCCTCATGGCTGTGGGGTGCACGCATGTGTGTGAGGGGAATGATGCAACTGCAACCTCAGCAATGTCTGCCTGAGAGCAGACGTTCCCGGTGATTATGCTGAAATTCGCAGGCTGCCCACCACCTTTTAGCAGGGCATCAACGTTGGAAACAGAGGATGCCAGCATGCCTCAGAAGTGAGCTGCATGGGTGGCACAAGCATGTTCCCATCCCATTGGCACACCCTGAGATCCCTTTCTGGCACAATCCCCCCCATTCCTCCACACCAGGGAAGGTCCCCATTGCTCCCGAGGGAGAAGTGCTGCCCCTGGGGCAGATCCACGGTCTCTGCCACCCTCACTGTTCCTGCCGTCAACGTGGGAGATCGGGACCCAGCGTGGCCTGGGTGGGCAGGGGCTCATTGTCAGGATGTGCCTCGGGCATGGTGCCTTTGCCCAGCCCTGCTTTCTGGCCACAGAAAGAAAACATTTGCCCAGACACAGCCCGGCCCCCTTGCCACGTTGAAAGCCTGGCTGCCGACAGCTTAAAGGGGGTCATGCAATACCTCCCCAGCAGGACACAGAGGACAAGACTGGGAGACAAGTTAAACGAGGCAGGGTTTTAGAGCCTTGTTGAAATCCGTCCTCATAAAAGGGAGCTGTCTGGAAACCTTCTCATCCGAGGGGAGGAGAGTCTCCCTGTGAAGAAGGGAGGCTTGCCAGGCCTGCCACCGCCACTGCTCACACGCAGCCAGACGCCACGCAGAGCTGGTGCTCCAGCCTGGGCTGCAGCAGCAGCAGCTGCCTCGGAAAACAAGGGGCAGATGAATAACACTGACGGCAGTGACCCCCCGCAAAGCAGAATTCACAAGAGCTTCAGAGCCCGTGCCCCGTGGCACTGCATGCCCCAGGAAACACTGCCAGCACAGGCAACCATCCCTGCCATCTGGCCCTGGAGCAAAGGGCACCCCAGAGGGAGCAGGGAATACAGGCACAGTGGTTGAGAGGGTATTTCCCAGTTGGTACAAGGTCCAGAGGTATCCTAGATACTTCCTGACAAGCTAGGATGGGTCTAAGGGCCGTATTATCCTTCCCTCTGGGACAACAGGTTTTTAGTGACCATCAAACATGCCTGTCCTTTTTCCTGTGTGCCTGCGCTGAGCTCTGCACTGTCCTGCTTACGGTCCAGGCCTTGACTGCAGTTGGTGCCCATCCTAGGTCATCAGGGAAGAGTTTGGCTTGCCTGTCCAGTGGCAGCTTTATACAATGCAGAGGGTGTCTCCTTGCTTGCATACTCCAGGTAGATGTGGGGTGATGACAGAAGCAGACAGGCACAAAGCGATTCCCTGATTTCTCCTGCTGTCCTTCTAGTTAAAAAGCTGAGCACTTCCAAACCTGTATGCCCTTATGCACCCTTATCATGTAGCAAGAGGACAGCAGGATGGCCTGAGGACAGTGGTCTATGATGAAAGAAGCAGAAAAAACACTGTTGCACCTTCTGCCCCTAAAGGTCAACCAGAAATGTAGGTTCTTCCAGATCATCCCAGCTCTGAGGAGAAACCTAACATGAATTTAGAGGGTCTCTCACTAGAGTCTTTGTTCATAAAAACCCCAGCTCTTCTTCCTTGAACCCAGGAGGGCTCATGCAAGAGGAGCCTGGGTCCTTGCACAGAGCCAGACAGCTGCAAGTAGCGCTTGTACCCAAAAACGATCACTGAGCTTTTTCCCTGCCTTCTCTCTCAGCTTCTTTGCACTTACTGGCCTGCAGCCAAGTGTCTGGGACGGAGCAGTTACGGTTTCGTAGAGGAGGGTGACTCCTGCCTGTCCTACTCCCTTAGATTTAGGAGGACTCATCCCCCCTCCCACACCTGCCCTCTCAGCGACCTCCTTTATCCTGAAGGAGCTCAGAATGACAAGGCTCTAATAAACCCACCGTGCAGAGAACAAGGGAAAATCATTTAAGAAATGATGAATGACACATTCTTACTTATCTGTAATTACACAGTACGCTTCTGTAAGGTATTTTCCCATTGCTAATCCAAAATATTTGTACTCCCTTTTCTCATCGTTTTCTGCTCCTTCGTTCCCTCCCAGGCAGCTGTTCACAGTGCTCTCAAGGTGCATTCAGTGTGCTTGTAGCCTGCCTGCAAGTGTCTGCCCATTTGGTGCCAGCAGGGAGGAAGGGGATTTGTGTTTCAGCTTCTCCAGCCTTGCCTTGGCTTTTCACAACTTCATTTGCAATAAGGGAAGAGCAGAGAAAGAGGGAATCCTGAAGTTTTGTTTCCCCAACATGTTTTCCCCTAGTACATTTTCTAATCAGCCTCGTGATAGCATGGGATTTTGTTTCAGGACCCCACTGTACTCTGTATACCAGAGTATACATACATGAATATCCAGGTCAGGACTGTATGCCCTTACACAACAAGTCCCACAGTATTCCTCTAGGTTTATCCTTAAGATTCTCATTCTGCTTTTTCTAAGACTGTAAAATATCCCAGATTTCCGCTTTAAAAAATAAAGAAACAAGCACACAAAAAAACCCAATGGCCAAACAAACATGTGCTTCTATGCATGATCCAAACCCCTTTGTTCTTTTCCCGAAACTCCACAAAAAGGCATGCAGAAGACCTTAGCTTTTCACCAAAATTGTGAGGAAGCGCTTTGCTACTCCTAAGGTCCTCAAAAGGATGGGAATCTGCTGGGTGTTGCCCCTTGATGAAGTTCTGAGGAGCAAACCAGTTGACTGAAAGAGTATGCAAAAAACCACCCCACCAGCCCTTCAGGCTGTGGTCACATGGAGATGTTTTAGGGATCCCAACCACCTCACAGATCTGTTGAAATGTTCTGGATTCAGTGCTTCTCCCTTGAGCTTTGTGCAATACTCCCATACCTCCTAGGACTTGGAGGGAGAGGATGTCTTTCACTTGGACATCTGGCACTAGTGTCCTAACAGACAAGCTTCAGGGCATTTTGTGAAATAGTCTGCAGCTCCCAGAATCTGCTTCAGACAGAAACCCAACAACATCAGGCAATGTAGCCCATTAATGAAATTACTCTGACAGATATTATTTCATGGCGGCTCTCTGTGTTTCTGTGGGACTGTTACTTGCAATAGAGGCATTCATCTCCTGCACACATTTTCTACATCCTTCCTGATTCTTACCCAATAGGATTTTTCCTTTAGCTTAGCTAAGGCTTTTTGGGAATGTATAGAAACCTAGCATCAGTCAAAACATTTGCAGCTTCAAAATCATGATCTCAGAACTTCCTAACAATGTGCTCTACAGATCGCTTCCATGCACTATAACTTTTATGAAGTATTTCACCCTTAATCCCAAATTTTCCTGCTATGACCAGAATGTTTTTCCCTTGGTACTCCAAATATACAATTAATTGTGCTCCAAAGGTATACCTCATTCCAGGACAATTGAGTTTCCCAGCTCATTTTCTAGTCATATCTTACTGGGATCCTTTCTGTGATGCACCTTCTGGTGTGAACGGGATCAGTAGCCCACACTCCCTCCCTGGCATTGCCCTTCCCATTCTCTTGGATGAACCAGAAGCATCTGCACATCTGCAAGTTTTAAGAGATGAAACAAGCATATCCTTCTCTGCATTCATCCCCTTGGAGAATCATCTCTTCCATTCTGCACCCATGACATTGTTTGCACTGTGCCCCAAAGCCGCTGCCGGAACTGTAGTAGCAGGCATCGCAGACGTGTAGTTAACTGTGCAGTTGCAAAACTGCCACTTTCCTTAATACTTGGGCAAATTGCATTTGGAATTCCTAGGCCCACAGAGTGAGCTATTGCAAGGATGCATGGCCTTCCTGGTAGTGCAAATACCAGCAAAACTTAATCAGTAAATCTAGCTACTGGCAGGAATTGCACTAGTTGAAACTGCTAAATCTCATTCTGTTGGCCAGTAAAAGGCTCTCCCTCTGTCATCTTGCCTGTGCAAGGTTTTGCAATGTTAGCAAATCTACAAACAAACCTGTGATAGGAGCAGAGTCCTATGGACCTGCACCTCTGCAAGTGGCTGGGGAGCGGTCCAGCTCCATGCAGTCTCAGTTTTGTTTCTTTCAGTGGAAATTCCCCATCACCAGTAGTGTAGGAGGCATAAGTTACCCACTTTTGAAACTACTCCCTTTCCTTTGGGACCAGCTACAGGCTGTCAGCCTCCAACTTATCACAAGCCATGTGCAACTGCACCTACTGCTTCTTGTTCAAAGGTCTCGGCATGCACCCATAAATAGCCAAAGAACAGCAGACATCCGGAAAGGCTGAGGCCACTCAAAGCCTTCTACTGGCATGTTCTGCCCTACCTTCCCCACCAGCCTCTCCAGTGGAGCTCGTGCATTATGCAAACCCTGACCATCACTTAGATTGGACTTCACTGAGAAGCATCTTCCCCATCTTTCAGGTCCACCTCTGCCTGTCAGTATACAGATCTATTGTGAGTGACCAAACTGGACCACTGGTATCATCCAAGGCATTTTCATTCACAGATTCAGCTGCTTTCCAGTGACTTCAGAGCAGGGACTTACAGGGAAGGTTGTTTTATTTGCTCCTGGTTGCTGCTCCTGGAAAGCATCCAGCAGGCAGATGGGGATCATTTCTATTTCACATCCACAAGATCTGATTGAGCTGTTGGTTAAGAATCTATGAGGGTCCCAGGTCTCCAGGCAGGTTTCAGACCCTCTCATCAGTCAGGGCTGGAAATGACCTCGAAGTGGAGCCACCTTTATTTTTCACTGTCCTGAGAAGCAGAACAGCTTTTCATTGCAGACCAGTTACCCACAAATAATTTACTTCACTTGAAACACAGCTTTAAGGGTATTTCTAAACTGACAGAGTAAGGCACAGCTCCTGGTATTTAGCACACAGTTACAGACATGGGGCATTGAGGACAACATCACGTTCTTTGCTCCAGTGCCCCTGTTTCACCAATCTGACTTTCTCAGGTTTAGAAACATCGATGCTCTCCTGTCACCACTATCCATTTCAAGCTGATTAGCTCAGCCACCATTAGCCCAAGTGCTGGTCTAGCTTGGCTGCTCTGGTAGACTTTGGGCCATCTCTATCAATATCACCCATTTCACATGGCTTCTGTGACCACTGCCCCCCTTGTAAGGTTTTTGTAACAGCCCTGAACAAAAATGAGGCCCTGACTCTGCACCCCCAAGATGGACCGACCTCCATTTCCCCATTTTACAACACTGCAAAGGCTTCATTGCACGTCCTATCTTGTCTTGGCCCACCACCTTCCCACAGTCAGGTTATTTTATTTCTGCTTCTGAATTCAGCTGCATTTTTGCATGGCCACTGTCTCTCTTTTTAATGTATGTTTTACATACATTGGGTGAGTGTGGCACTCTCTAAAATAGAAAGTTCTCTTTTCTTCTTTCTGCATTAGCCACGGAGCTGTGCTAACAGGACTCCTGGTGGCTGACCAGCTTCTCACCAGAGTCTGCTTCCTGGCCCAATGCTCTGCTGCAGCTCATGATTTAAGCACCTTGGCAAATTCCTCTGCCTCTCACAGCGTCTTTGGCTTCTCATTAAACACAGAGATATCGTTTCTGGCTCAGGAAGTTTCTGCACCACGGGACACCAGGACCTGGGAGACCGGTCTGGAGGGCATTCATTATGTGCATGCTCTGTTTGTCTGCTCCTCCCAAGGCATCTCCTGCCGGACTCTGGGGCAGCTGGACCTTTTTCCTGACCCAGCTCAGGTTTTTATGTACTCTTGCTTCATTTTTTTCCCCTGGTCTCAATCCGGTCATCCCATAATTGAAAATCTATTAATAGTCAATGTACAATTTACCCTGGAAGTCTTCAGTAATATCTTCGTTATTCAACTAAAATCATCTGGGTCCTTCAGCTGAACTCTCATTGTCCGCCAATTTGTAGTATGTGGCTGACCAGCTCTCTCTAATTTGATGGTTGATTCTAGTCATATAGCCAGCCTAGATAATTTAATCCTTTATCCAGAAGGCAAGTACTGTCTGCCGTTAAGAGCTGAACCCATCAAGTTGCCTCCTAGGTGCCCTATTTCAGAGCCGTTCCCTTATGTTGTGGTTATGGACTGAGTTAAATAACCCTCCCAAAGGTATTCTCCTCAAAGACTGTGGGTTTTGCATTTATTCAGCTGGGATAGTCAGTCTGATTCCTTCCTCCTGCAGACTGAAAACGGTGGTGTTTGGTAGTAGGCGGTGTTCTGGCTAGCCCTTGTCTACAGCACAAGGCTGTTTTTTCCTGCGGTGACCTGCAAGCTTTTGATTTCCTTTTCTGAGAGATTTTTTTTTCAGTTTCTTAACTATTTGGTGAGGTTCATCTTGGCTTCTAAATTGGCCAAAGGCTTTTTGTGCCTCCTATTTTCTGGAAAGCATTCTTTTCTATGACAGTCATGCTGCCGATCACCTCTTTGATCCAACTTGCCATTTTAAACTGGGAATCTTCCAGGAGAATTTTGCATTCTCCCTTGACACTGAAGCTTTTTATCCTTGTCTGAAGGTGACCTCTTATAAACCTCTCTTAGAAGTTTCCAGATGTTGGTTGAACTCCTTTTACAAAGTCTCCAGCTGTCTCGGCTCACGTTTTGCATCCTTTGGTCATCTTTGATTTCCATTCCCTATTGGTTCCAGAGGAATCCCACAATTAGGACTTCTCCTCCTAGAAGCTGAGTCTCACTCTGGGCATTGTTTCCATAATTTGAAGGTTTGCCGGTTGTTCCTGAGAGGATGGAACTGGCAAAGATGGTCCAGAAATGCTCCAGGTGCCCCACAAGAAAGTGCTCCAGAAATGCTCACCCCCATCTCCCCACCCCTGTATTAGTCACAGAAACCACACAAAGCCTTGCTTTGCTGCCCATGGGAGAAATCAGCTAAAGAAAATGGTCTTTTCCTTCAGAGTTCAAGCTCCCTTTGAGTCAGCACTCTCCCAAAAGGTCTCCATGTGATTTATCTCAGGGTTAAGCTCCTTCTTTTATTTGGACTGTGCCTCTAGTTTTCTTGATGCTTTTCTCAAAGACCAGTCCAAGTCAGGAAGAGAGGGATGTCATGCTGAAGGTGGTTGTTTCTCTCCACTGCCTAGCAAGACAGCCTGTAGCTGCACCTTAGATGTCCAACATGGATGCCTAACTTGAGGCAACCAACGCTACGCGGCAATCGCCCTTCCTGAGGGAACACGTCCATGTAGTCCAGCCTATGTAACAGTTCGTTTTTCCCACCAGGAGCATGTTCTACCAACCACCTCTGCAGCAGTCCACAAGCCTCTTCTCCTGACGTCCCCGAATATAACCTATAGGCATGAGGTATACATTTATGTTGGTTATTTTTAGCCCCCAGTTTATTTGCATTGACAGTGTGAAGATGCCATCAGGTTATAACATGGAAAGGGCTATACCAGCCTGCAGTGCCACTTGCTTGCCTGACAAGCAGGAGCCTCCAACACCTCATCAGAGCCTTTGCTGCTCCTAAAACCTCATTCGCACTTCATAGTGGGGCAGTGGGGTTTCAGCAGCCCCTCAGTATTTAAAATTCACGAGTTAAACTCACGGTAAGATTACCTGTAAAGCACCATCGTTAGGAAGGAATGACGCGGATCTTTTTCTCTTTTGGCTGGCGGGGGCATGCTTTTGGAGTAATTCCCTTCCAGGTGCTGTGGGAGCCCAAAGCTGCCCCTCCCCTTAGTGCGCCCGCGTTTGGGGGTCCCGCACCTCCGGGAGCCGGAGCCGAAGTGAGGGAGCGAGGGAGGGAGAGAAGCTTAACCAAAAGAAAGGCAAGCGGCCAGGGCTGGCGCGAGTGGGGGATAAACACATCGCTATGGATCTCCTCTGCTGCTGACACTTCCCACCGGGAATACCGGAGAGAAAGCTGCCTGCCCGCCCCTGTCTCTGGGAATAAGGGGTAGGGAGGGGGAGACGTCGGGGAGGGGGGGCTCATCTCCCCCCGCATAGCACGTGGGACGGGTCCTCTGCACACTCCGCATATCTCCCCCACCCCCCCGCACTGCACAACCGCACGTTGCAGGGCCGCACATGCCTCGCCGGCGTGCACAGAGACACAGCGCGCACGCAGGGACACATACAGCGCCTCTTCCCGGTGCACGGGAAGAGCGCCCCATCTCCCCGGGGCAGCAGCACCCCCCCACCTTCCGCTGGGGGGTCTGCGGCCTCCTTGGAGCTCTGCCCTGCAAAAGGAGGGGAGTGCAGGGCTGGAGGGGCACAGAGTCCGGTAGCGTGAGCTACGGGGGGGGTGCCCGTTGCTGCCCGGTGCCGCCGCCTGTGGGGGGGGGGCGGGGCAGGGCCGCCCGTTGCTGCCGGCGGCAGTGATGTGGCAGCAGGTCGGGTCACGTTGCCGGCCCTGTGCTCGTACCAGTGTGAGACGGGATTAGGGAGGCGGCTGTCGGTGCCGCCGCCGGCAGGGAGCGAGGACTGCGCGGATGTGGGGAGCTGAGGGAGGGGGGTTCCCGCTCCGCCCCGTCCCGGGACTGCCGCGGGCGGTCATGCTGCACCAGTGCAAATGAGCTCCCAATGTCACCCCCTGCGCCCCGCGGGTATGCGGGCTGCCTGTCAGGTCACAGTCAGCTTACAGATGCGATTGTTTTATATAGATATACATATATATGGGCATATAGGTATGTATATGTACCCGTACGCATATAAGAAGCGGTGTTGCCGCGGCCCGGCGTTGCAGGCGGACCCGTCTCCCGTCCAAAGGTTTGCCGAGCGGTATTACCGGAGGCCGAGAGCTGCGGCACCGCAAAACAACTACGCGTGTGCGCCTGTTCAGGCTCACGCACCCTCAAATGTATATACGACGTATACCAAATTTGCGCCCTACCCGCCCCCCTACCTACTCCCCTTCTCCGAGGAGAGGGGCTCGATCGCCTCGATCCCCCCCCCCCCCCCCCCCCCCGGGCACGTTTTCCAGGGGCGGCTTCTCCTCCCCAAGTGCAAGCAAAATGATAAAATTACAATAACAGTAATAATAATATTACGAAAAGTAATGAGGGTACAAGTAGTAATAACTACAGCAACGATGATGACAGCAACAGCAGTAACACGGGGGAAAGCCGGTGTCTGGCAGGGCGGACCCTGGGCCGCCGGCGGGGACACCCCCCCCCCCCAGCCATCGCTTCCCTTCCCCCCGCCCTGGTCCCGCCCCCCTCCCGGCGCCCGCCGCACGTGAGCCGTGTGCGGGGTTGGCTGGCGGCGCGCGTGCCCCGCGGCAGCGGGTGCAACCTCGCGTGTGCTGCGGGCGGGTGCGCTGGGAGCGGGAGCGAGGCGGGCAGGGGGAGCGGCAGCGGCGGAGGCAGAGGAGGGGAAGGGGGGGGGAACGGGGACGAGCCGCCGCACACTTTCGCCACTGCACGGGAGAAGGGGGGAACGGAGGCTGCATGTGCGCAGCGTCGCTCGCGGATCTCCACGGACTAATCTCAGCATCCCGCCGGCTCCATCAAAAGCAGCGACGAAACGTCAGCGCTGACAGACATGGATGAAGGAATCTCCCGCTTGCCGGAGAGGCAGTTACTGGAGCACAGGGATTTTATAGGGTAAGGAGCCAGGGCAGCACCTCCGGCTCCTGGCTCTACGGCGTTTCGTCCCCTGCAGAAAGTGCTGTGAGGCTCTGGCAGCAGAGTCGTCTGCCCGGCGGTGCGGGGGGATAGGCTCCCTCCGCGTCCTCCTGGGCATCCCCTGCCCGATCCCCGGCCCTCCGTCTGCCTGCCCGCCAGCCCTGGCTCTTGCCGATGCCGGATCTTTATGTTTCTCTCCAGGCTGGACTACCCTTCCCTGTATATGTGCAAACCCAAAAGAGGCGTGAAGAGGGACGAGAGCAAGGTAAGTTTCTGGGGTTGTTCTCACTCGAGCGCTTATTTGGGGGTCGCTAAATTTCACGGCGCAGCTGCACCCCAAGAAGCATCCCAGGACGGCTCCGCTTTAACTTCCCTCCCCCCCCCCCCCCCCGAAGTGCAAGCGGGTTTCCGAGCGAGCTGGCACGGCGGGGAGAGCCGTGCCTTGGTGATAATTTGCGCGACATGTGGTCGGCGTGACATTTGTTTTGGTTTTGGTCGGCGTTCCGAGGGACTCTGTCTAACGCCTGGCTTTTCCGGATTTTGCTAATTAGGAAACATACAAATTGCCACATAGATTGATAGAAAAGAAGAGGCGAGACAGGATTAACGAATGCATTGCCCAGCTGAAGGATTTACTGCCCGAGCATCTGAAATTGACGGTAAGGTGCAGAGGGGCGTAGATGTACATGCAGATGCAGGCTCCGGCAGCCTGCCCGCTGCGCAGCCCGAGGGGCGGCGGGGTGCTGGACACCGTGCTGCCTAACCTCTCTCCTGCCCGTTTGCCTGCCTGCCTGCCCGTAACTGGCCCTTCGGGGACCAGATTCCCTAACTTACAGAGGCGGCCGGGCGTTTGGCAGTGGCCACAGCATGCCGGGAGTTAGCCAGCCAAGCTGCCCTCTTCCTTTGCCTTTGCAGACGCTGGGACACCTGGAGAAAGCGGTGGTGCTGGAATTGACTTTGAAACACTTGAAAGCGTTAACAGCCTTAACGGAGCAACAGCACCAGAAGATCATTGCTCTGCAGAATGGTAAGCGGGGGGCACCGGGGGCAGACGGGGGGGTGCGGGGGAGGCGACGAGCGGGGCACCCCACTGTGGAACCGCGGGCAAACGCTGTACCCTCTCGGTGTCCCCCGCAGGGGAGCGGTCCATGAAGTCCCCCGTGCAGGCCGACCTGGACGCCTTCCACTCGGGCTTTCAGACGTGCGCCAAGGAAGTGCTGCAGTACCTCTCCCGCTTCGAGAGCTGGACCCCCCGTGAGCAGCGATGCGCCCAGCTCCTCGGCCACCTGCACTCCATCTCGTCGCAGTTCCTCCCCGGCCCCCAGCTCCTCTCCCCGCCGCCAGTCCCCCTCTGCAAGGGATCCTCCTCCTCTTCCTCCACGCCCGCCCCCCCGTGCGCTCCGGGCCACAAGCCGGAGGGCCAGGCTAACTGCGTGCCCGTTATCCAGCGGACTCACGCCGCCGAGCTCAGCGCTGAGACCGACACGGACACGGACAGCGGCTACGGCGGGGAGGGCGAGGCGCGCGCCGAGCGCGGCCCTGCGGCTGCCGGGGGCGCGCTGCCCGCCCTGGCCATCAAGCAGGAGCCGTCGGGGGAGGAGGCTCCCCCCGCGCCCAAGCGGCTGAAGCTGGACCGCGGCGGCAGCCCCATGCCCGCCCCGCCGGGGCTGGCGGCGCGGGGAGCCGAGGCTGCGGCGGCAGCGGCGGCGGCGGCGCTGGTGAGACCCGACGCCGCACTGCTGAACTCGCTGATGGCCCTGGGGGCGGGCGGCGGCGGGGTCCCCTTCGGACAGCCGGCTGCGGCCCCTTTCTGCCTGCCCTTCTACTTTATCTCCCCCTCTGCCGCCGCCGCCTACATGCAGCCCTTCCTGGATAAAGGCAGCCTGGAGAAGTATCTCTACCCCGCCGCCCCTATCCCGCTCCTCTACCCGGGCATTCCGGCCCAGGCCGCGGCCGCCGCGGCCGCCGCCGCCGCCTCCTTCCCCTGCCTCTCCTCCGTGCTCGGCTCCTCCGAGAAAGTGGCCGCCGCCGCTGGGCTGCCCCCGGCTCCCCACCTCCCGCACCCCTTCGCTGCCGCCGCCGGCGGGATGGCCGCCGCAGAGCCCGGCGAGGAGGCCGACACCGCCGCCGCTGAGGAGCCCGGTGCCGAGGGCCCCTGAGGCGCCGCCGGCAGGGAGCCCCACGGGCCGGCTCCCCGCCGCCGCTGCCCTCCCCTCGGACTGGCCGCCCCGCCGCGGGGCGGGGAGGGGCCGTCGGGCCGGCACCTGCGCCCCCGGTTTCCTATGGAGGGCAGGGCGGCATCGGTAAGGGGTCGCCGGCGCCCGGCCCGGGGAGCTGCCGCCCCGAGGGGAGCCTCGCTGCCTCGCAGAGCACCGTCAAGGAGAAAATTTGCTACTCAGTATTTTTTTAATGTTTGGCTTTATACATGCATAAATAAGGAAAAACAAGGAAAAAAAAAAAGAAGAAATAGTAAGGATACTTTTTTTTTTCTCTTTCTCTTTCTAAGGTAACTTAACTGTTGCACCTTATTTGTAATGGGTTCATAGGAACTTGCACTCGCAGCCCGGGAGCCCCGGGTGGGTTCGGGGTGCGGGCGGGGCGAAGCGAGGCGATGGAAGGAAGGAAGGAAGGCAGGCCCCCGCACCCGCGCTAGCACTTTACTGAAAGCAGGAGCGCAGAGAGACGGCAGCACCCCGAGCCCAAACCTGCAGTGCCTTGAGCACCTGGGGCTGCCGCTGGCTCCGGCGAGTTTTGGGTGTGCAAAGGAAGGAGGGGCAGACCCATTATGTAACCTTGTGTTTATTTTATAATTATTATTTCTTTTCGGCTAAGGTATACAGGTGTGGCAAGTGCATTTGTTCTCACCCTCTCTTTATTTAATTCAGTGTGTCCCCAAGAGATTTCCCCACAAACCTTGCTGTATGAAATGAATGTTTCTGCACTGAACTACAAAAAATATTCCCCCTCCTCTTTCTCCCCTTCAAGAAAACACAGAGCAACTCATCAGCCTGAACTATTCCTTACTCAATTTATCCTAAATCCGAGGGACACAAAGTGGAGGCCATAGGTAACACACCTCACTGTGCAATCAGAAGCGATTAGATCAGTTGGGGTAAGTTTCCCAAGTGGGTTCTCCCCTTCATCCTGTGCCCAAATGCCGCCGTTCCCTTCCCAGAGACAAACCAGACCACCAGATAATCACACGGATAAAGCTTTTAGAAGAAGGCTTAAACCAAGACCTTGCCTAGATATTTTTAGTTTGTTGCCAAGGTAGCACTGTGAGAAATCTCACTTGAATGTTACGTAAGAGGTGAGACACGACAGCCTGGCGAGGCGTGAGTGCGCGTCCATCCGTCCGTCCGTGCGGGCTCTGTCCGTCTGTTTGGTGCATCTGCTGCTGCTGTTGCTACTGTTTTGCCTCAAACGCTGTGTTTAAACAACGTAAAAAAAAAAAAAAAAAGGAAAAAAAAAAAAAAGAAAAAAAAAACCTCTTACCGGCCTACAGAGTGGCTGTGTGTAAATAAGTTGTTAATACATCCAATTAATGATGTCTGACATGCTATTTTTGTAGGGAGAAAATATGTGTTAATGATATTTTGAGTTAAAAACTTTTCTGGGGAGGGTTTGCTGAAGAAGTTGCACTTTTGTTACAATGCTTATGCTTGTTACAAGCTTATGCTGTCTTAAATTATTAAAGAAAAAAAAAATAAATCCTGTCTGCAAGAAACCAGCTGGTTTAGAACAGTTTAGTATGTGATATATTAGAAATCAATCTTTATATTCAGTATTTTCCAGCACTCCATGAATTCTATTATCTAAATATTTCCACACTATTTTGTGATTTAAAAAAAAAAAATTCTTACTAAGGAATAAAAACTTTAATACACAAAATGGGGTTGTCTTCTAATTAAAAACCTAATGATAAGACATGATAATGGGTGCACTGAGTTTCGAAACGTATGATTGTGTGGCTGATGAAAATGGTTTTAATGCCTTTTCACATTTTTAATCTGCTTTTGGGTTTTCTTGGTTTCCTTTAACTTCCTTTGGCAAAGTCTGTTTGCAGGTATGTGCGTTTCACAAAACGCAAAGCGTGCCTGTGGAACATGCATGTTTCTTCCTGACATCTACTTTTCTCCTCTTCTTTTTGCAAAATAATAATCTTTACAATGAATACTTCACAGCCCTGGTGCTGCACAGGAGCTATCTTTGTTCACCATGAGCAAACTTCACGATTTGCGTGACAATCTAATGACGTATCATCAGCTCTGGAGGAATGATGTATGTCCCAGCTTGGAAACCCTCAACGAAAACTGAACGTTTGGAGGGGGAGGAGAGGAGCAAGCAGGAGGGGGAAGAGAGTGGTGGAAACAGGCAAGTAATTCATTGCATGGAAGTGCAGCACCCGAAGGACTTCCACGGATTTAATATCTAAGCTGCATCACCTCTCCTTTCAAAAATTCTTCCTGCTCCAGAGAAATAAAATTAAGGAAACCCTCAAACAGTAGTCAATGTTTATGTAAGAGCGCAACACGAAGGAAGCGTTTCGTGCTCCCTCTGCCGGTTCTTCAATACCGATGACTCCACGCGCACAAGGAATGAAGTTGCAGCGCAAAAGTAATAGAAAACTCTTCAGACTCCAGCTGATTCCAGCAGTCCTTTAAAATAGAGGAGGGATTCTAAATCGGGTGAAAAATAAGCGCTCCTTTAAAACTGTTCAAGTGGGATTACTAAGAAATAGGTATACATCTTTTCATAAGGAAGCTGTAGTAAAAATAAATCCTGTTAGAGATACAGGCAGGCTGTCTGTACAAATACCAGAGGATAGACAGCGGTGCTTTTTCCAGAAAGTGGTTCTGGTGGACCAAAGGCCACTACATTCCATCAGGATACCCACTGAAGCCAACTGTTCATGGGCTGAAGTCAAAGCTTACTAAAGGTAATGAAAAAAACTGCGTCTGACTGCAGTTGTCTTTGAATCCCGCTCTGTGC
The DNA here is from genome assembly GCA_028858755.1 of Ara ararauna. NCBI lineage: Eukaryota > Metazoa > Chordata > Aves > Psittaciformes > Psittacidae > Ara > Ara ararauna. The sequence goes on along the minus strand of CM054376.1, from coordinate 107,288,056 downwards.
CTCGTGTTATTGCAGGAATGAAAGTGAACTGGCTTCAGCCCTTCAGCTCGGTATCTTGCCAACCACTTCACTTTGACCTGCATACTTAAACAGCTCAACACTTGTTACGTGGCCAGAGTTACACAGGGACGAACATGCTCATACACTCCAACTCCTCATGCTAGGGGAGGGGATTTGCCTTACTGAGCATGAAGGAAGCCCTTCCTACCAGTTTACTATGCACCCAGGGTGCACACCAGGGTGGAGCCATGAGCACTTTTCAAAAGAATCATACCCATCATTAACACTTGGGTTGCTTGAAACCTGGGCATGGGCCAGGCTTTATGCCTTTTTCAAATTTCCGTTCTAAACCTAGATCCTCATAGGGTTTTATCAATTTCCGTTCTTTTCCAAGTACAATAACAGGAAAGCTTATTTTTATCAGTCCTTGAATCAAACATGTCCAATGACTTCACGCCAAGTTGTCCCATCAGTGGAGTCTATTAAGTTTTATCACATAAACCATAAAGACAAAATATGTGTGTTCAGATAATCCCAATGCCAAACAAAAGCAAAGACGTGAAAGAAAGGTTTGTAGCTGAGGCTGATAACCCACTGCTGCTGTAGGCAAAAGGCAACTGACAGGAGGGACCCTAGTGTCAGTTTTAATTATTAAATCCCAGGATTCCTCAAATCCCTTTGGCACCTAAGTTAAATTATATACAAAATACATTTCATATTTTCCCAAGGTTAAAAAAAACCCAATCATACAAACACTGGACAAGAGCCTGACAGGTTTAAATATACATTTACCTATGTGCAAATATGTATTATCAAATCTTGTTATTTCTTACCTGCTTTCTATAACTGTATGATGTATGGGCCTTCATCTGCACTTCCCAAGTGCTAACTAAGCACGCAGGACCGGGTGCTATGTTTATTGTATACACTTGAGTACGCTTATTTTCTCATAAACCACAAGATTAAGGATGTAAACTGGTAAAATGTATTTTCTTAAGCAATAAACTTTGAAAACAGGTCTTATTTATCCAGTATATTATAGTGACATGAAAGGCTCCATTACAGTGCATTAAATAAATAGAGTTGAGGTTGTTAAGCCAATGGAAGGTAATACCATGTACCTCCCACTGAAGGTCATGGAAGTTTTATGTTTGGAAGGATCACATATATGGAGCTCAAACTGACCATCAGTCCCATTAAGAAAAGTCTGACCTACCAATTAAGTCAATGGGAGTCCTTTTCTTGAGTAATCGGCTTTGGACTAGTCCCTAAGTCTATGTTTTGGGTCTTGTTTGTTTAATTTTCACCTTTAGTCAGGGAAGACTGAATGTCTTTTACATCCAGCAACCCTGGAGAGAGTGCACAATGTGCATTTCAGCGCTGGCAAATTTATCATCTGTCCTGTACCCTGCGTCTCACAAGGTATTTCCATTTCCCCTCAAACATCAGCTCCTGGAATCATGTGATCACCACTGCCTTTGTCAAGTTTCCTGCCTGCTAGGTGCAAAAATGAACATGAAAGTATGACCTCAAGGGAAGTAACCTGGTCTGGTGGAAGGTGTGCCTGCCCATGGCAGGGGGTTGGACCGAGATAATCTTTAACGCCCCTTCCAACCCAACCCATTCTGTGATTCTATGAAGTAACAAAACCACCAGACCTCCTCTCCACAAAAGAAAAAACCAAACAAAACAAGCAAACCAACCACAGCTGGATTTTTCAGTGCTGGTTGCACTCAAGAAAGTCTGAATGTCTCTTAACTGGTTATCTCTGGTTATACTGTAGCCTCAGAGTAGCTCACTGCAAATCAGCAGAGAGAAGCCAGTGGCACACCTGCCACTAGCAGTGGCTGTGCAAGTCCTAGACACATGCGGCCTGGATGTGAGTAAGGCTGAGCTGCCGCTGTCACTTCTCCCTCTGCATCCTTCCCATGGCTACAGCATCTCAGTCTCTGGGTTGCCATCTGTCACAAACACTAAACTCACCTCAGCCTCAGTGACAGCAGTGCCACTGGCTGCCTGGAGCTGCCCTGCCCTGGGCAGAGCAGCAGAGGTTGTTCTGCCTCACTGAACTCAGGGGCACCCAGTGGCAGCACACCTGCTGCTGCCACCGCTGCCCTTTCCTGGGGCACAGGCATGCCTCTCCCTGCCTGGCATTCCCAGTACCTCCTGGGTTGGCTGGCGGGATGACGTGACCGCATGGTTTGGGAAGCAGGGACTGTGATTCTAGGCAGCCCTACTGGGCCATGAGGGCTGGGGAAAGCTCTTTCTCCTGCCTGTGCAAAGGCCTGTTGGTTGGGTTTGTTTTTCTGTGGCCAAGCCACTCTCAAAACTGAGCACTTTCTAAAGAAGCACCTAAGGAAAAGAGGTATGTAAATATGGCACCTTCTTACTCAGCAGAAAACTGGCTCCCCAAGTGTGTTTGGAGCAGCACCTGCACTACACAGCCAACTGAGCTGACAGATACTGCAGCAGATTCTGTTCTCACTGTACTTTACCAACAGCTTTGCAGTTGCTGCCAGGCAGGCACACAGCTTTGCTCACATGCAATGTTATGTGCAAAGAAGCCCATGTATGTAGAAGCAGTAGAACATCTGCACGGTCCTAGTTATGGCATCAAGGGCTTTGGACTTGGTTAGAACCCACTGAACTGACTACAGGCTTGTATCCTGTGAGTAGTGAGACCAACCACTATTTCTGTAGTTTGAAGATCACAGTTTCCGGTGAAGGTTATAAGACCTTTACCTAGGTTCCAGCTGCAGGATCCACTTTTCCTTGGCTGGAATATGAGTATCTCCATCAAAACCAAATGGGAACAAGCACACCGCAGAGGGCAGACTTTGTAACAATTATGCAGCCTGAGATGCACAAAAAAAGGCTTTGCCTGGCAGGCAGATCTGCAAATGTGTTTGCAGGACTAACAGAGAAACAAAATGTCTTGGGTTTTTCAGGGGTTGTTTTGGGTTATTTTTTTAAAGATGCAGGTTGAACTCTTTCATTCAGCAAGTGACTGAGAGGCTGAATAGAACGTGCCATCTAAAGATGAAGTTATCTTTTATGTTATGCTGGAAGAGATGGCACGACAGGGCTAATCTGCATTTGTGCAGATGGTAGAAGAGGTAAAGCTGAACAGCTGCCTGCGCACCTACCTCTGGTTTTAAAAGCTAGTGCTCGTACAGACGCGTTAGTGCTGGACAGCAATTCTGGGAGACACAGACACGGATCCTGAGGAGGGAAACAGGTCACTTGGGTTATTTTGTCCGCACTCCCTTTAGAGCTCCACTCAGGCACTCAGAAGGCCGGCGACAGTGGGTTTGCCGCGGCAGGACAGCACCAGACCTGCCTGGAGGCGGCTCCGCCACAGAGAAGGCCCCGGGCTGGCACGGGGGAGCGGGGCACGGAGGCGGCGGTACAACGGCCCCCTGACCCCGCCTCTCCCCGCCTCACCGCGGCGCAAAGCGCAGAGCGCGCGGCCGCCCCTGAGGCAGCCGCAGGCAGCCAACGGGCGTCAGGCGCGCGCCCACGTGACGCGGAGCACACGCTGCCAGGCACGTGCGCGCAGGCAGCGCAGGCTCGGGGAGGAGAGCGCGCTGAGGGGAGGGGCGGGCGGAGCTGCGGCGGTCGCCTGGCAACGGCGCGGGGCAGCGGGCCCGCCCCCGCCGGCCGGGGCAGCCGTTGGGCTGCGGGCGTTACCTCAGGCGTTACCTCAGGCGTTACCCTGGCCCTGGCTTCCCTCAGCCTCAGCCAGCCCCAGGGCGCGGGGAGGTGGCTGCCGGTAGGCACGGCAGGGAAAGCGCAGCCGGGCTGGGGTGGGAGGAACGTCCGCGGGTTGAGGGCTTACCCGAGTCCGATACAGCTTCACTCGGAACTCGCGGTCCGCAGGCAAAGCTGTTACAGGGATCGGGGTTTTGGCGGCCCGGTGTGGGCTTCGCAGTCTTTTGAGGAAACTGAATTGCCTTTGTCCCTTGAAGCACCCATCTGAGCGTAGCAGCTGAGGTGAAGTGGCACCCGTGGCCTTTGGACTGTGTAGAGCTAATAATGCTGGCGGTATCATTGTCAATTAGGACAGATAAGTTTTAGCGCTGCCCAGGGGTTTCAAACAAGTTGGAGTCCTGGCTTTCAAGAGACTTGCTCAATGCATTTTGAGCAAACAGAATGCAATATTGCGCAGGTATGGACCAGTTCTGCTTTCTTGTATGGAAAATAACAAAGACCAGGAGGTTTGTAGCTCTCAAGGGCATAATAATAAATCATGGTTGGGGAACTCCTTAATAGAGGCTGGTTTTTCACTTCAATTCTTCTCAAATAGTAATGTTACTGCAAAGTTCTATGGATGTAAGCAAAACATGGTCTGTAGGGGAAGGCAAGACCTTTTATTAGCACAGTAGATGCCACTAGAAAACCAGGCTAGTTTTCAAACACCCGGCCTTTTTGTAGCTTCACAAAAGGACTTTAGAAACAAGAGTGCTTAACCCCTAGCAGAATCTGCTACACATTTTATATACCTGAACTCTTTCTTTACTTAGGAGCTGCAAGTCCTCCCTTACCCTGCCTGTCAGGTACCCTGTCCTCCCATACCTCAGAAAGCCCAAGACCGGAGGACCTTGAGTGGCATCCCATGACCCCTCCCGCTTGGGCCAGGGAAAGGCATCAATACCAGCCTCAACAGCTCTTGCCAGTTTGCTTCTTATCACAGCCGAGGGGCCTAGAGCAGACATCAGTCCTGGCCAAGAATAATCCTGCTGCTGCTCACATGATACATTGCAGACACAAGAGCTGTTGGGTTCTGCATGAGAGCCACAGCCACTCTGCAGACAGCTGCCCAGGACATGAATTCACCACAGCCAGTGGGACCAGAAGAAAGCTATGCAAACTAGTTAACTGGACACATCTATACCCCCTGCTTGCTCTGGGCTTCACATTATTATCCCTGCCTTCTACTTGGATCTCAGCCCTAAAGCTTTCCACAGAGGTAGCTGCACAAATCAGTGTTTTTCAACAGCTGAACTAGATTTGCTACCTTTTATATCAAAACTGTTGATGGTGGTGGTGCTTACCAGGTGGCAGGGGAGGCTGTGGCTGGAGGCTCCTGTTATATAGATGATAGATGATCAGAAGATAATGCAGTCATCTGAGAGGAGAAACTTAGATTCCAGACTTGCTTTGCAGCATGTTTATGCACTTTATGTTACAAACCCACTGGAATAAAAACAGATCTTCACAGGAGCTGTGGTAGGATCCTGGACTCTGATTTCCTTTTCCCCCAAGTGAAGATGCTAATCAATTAGCTTAAGCCATTTCTTAGTGATTGCTTAATCATTTTGTGCAAACTAGGCCAAGATCTACAAGAGAAACAGTACACGCATGTCTGAGAACAGCTTTTGGCCATGGCCTTCCCATAGGGAGCAGGAGATGCAGAGGCGAACCTCCTTGGGGGAAGAATATTCAATCCAAATCACCCACTGAGAGAGAAATGGTCTGGTTACCAAACCATCATTCAAATGCAGGGCTGTTCCTCTTCCAGCTGCAGCTTTTTATGTGAAGAGTGATGCTCTCTGTTGTTCTAGAGAGAAGCTGCTATGAGTTAGGGGACTGAAAGCATGAATGTGGAGGTTGGCTTGTGTTTTCCAGTACTGCAAATTTAGAGGTACTCCAGTTTTGACATACAGGCAGTTTGCTGGGTCTGTCATGGTGAATGCGCTGCAACTGAGACTTGAGAGTCAGGAAGGAGACGTGTAGAGGGCTATGTACCAACATGAGTAGGAAAAAACCCATTTAACAACACCACTTAAAAAATATAGAAAAAGTGTGTAGAATAGGCAAGAATTGCTTATTACTGGTGCTGCCCAGGTAACTGAAGAGTATGGGAATGTGTGTGGGCAAGGGTCAGAGTTAAGGCTGCCTATGCATCCCTCAATGTCTGACAGCTGAGAAAGAAGGAAATACCATGGCCTAACAAGCTGCCATCATCAGATAATCCTGATGGGCACTCCTAGTCTACCTGTAAAAATAAACGTGTTAGTGCGAATCTGGGCCGCAAGTGTTCCTGCTCCTTGGCACAACAGAAAGAAGCTATATATATGGATTGCAATTTGTTCTACAGAGTGGATAAGAAAGTAAAGATGTTTCTGCCTGCAAAACGTGAAGTGGCTTTACAAAATGCCTAACACAACTGGTCACAGGGCCAACTCTGGTGTTGTAAATTACAACATAAGTACGGTTATTTAAAATGACCTTTGAGAGTAATCTGTGTGCCATGGCCCAGAAGCCATCTGCAGGAAGCATGCTCCCATCAGTGTCCTGCCAGGCCTGGAGCTACTTCCAAGAGTCTGGTTGTTTGCTGTGATTGCTGAACATAACGAGTCTGCAATAACTGTTTTTAAAAGTACACAGTAATGTCATGAGGTTGCTCAAGTTTAGTAACCCCAAGACAATTCATTCAAAAGGGGTAGAGGGCAATTCAGCTCCTGTTGGTCCGTGAGAAGGTGCTGCACATTCCTTCCTTTTGTTTTACTCAGAGATCATCTATATCTTCCCCAGGAGCAAAGCTGCTTGGCTTGGAACAGCACTCTGGTAGCTTAGGGCTACACTGGCATTTTCCCTAGTGGGTACAGTCAAGTCATTTGTATTTGTACAAACCTGTAAAGAGAGCATCTCCTCCCCTTCCCCAGATGCTCCCAATGAGTCCATGTGGCAGTGCATTCAAGATGCAAGCCTGCCCCCTTTACTGAAGATACCTGTGCATTAGAGGAGTCTCATGTTTCTAGATGGGCCAGAAGGAGCAGAAAGGCAGTTCAGAACCACTGCCTCACAACTGCCCGCTGCAAAATTGAGGACAGGAATACTTTTTTGCTTCTGATCTATCTCTGTTACCAATACCACAAAGTAGGTTGCACTGAAATTCAGCCATGCAGCAGCGAACTGTAGCAGGGACACTGCTGTGAAATGCCAACTTTTCTGGATGTATGGTTTCAAACCACTGTAGTTTCTTGGGCGGCTTCAAATCTAAATGCAAATCTAAATCTAAAGTTACCATGCAAAGCAGGTTACTTGCATATGCTGACAAGAGGAGCAATTAGCTAAGTATGGTTACCTGAAGAAGAAATCAGAACAGACTCATATTTTTAACCCCAAACACAGCAAAGCCACCCCAGAATTCCATTGCTCAGATGTAGCTCCTTTTACTAATATCCTAGTTACCTTTTCACCTTTCAGCTTTAATCAGACACAGAGACAGAGAAACACAGCCCATCTCCTGTGCCTCAAAGAGTATATGCATTTCTATAGCCAAAATGAGACAGAACAATGCCGGGAAGATTTCCCTTATTCTTAGTTCAGGCTCCAAGAATATTTTGTATCTCAAAGGTGAAAAAATAATGGAGGTAACTGGACTCTTGGTGACCTACAAGAAAACACAGACCTGACACTTTAACATCAGATATCTTGTTATTCTTGTTAATTTTGACTTCCCCATTTTGCAGTCTCTGCTAAAGAACTTAAGTTTAATTCTGCGAGGAGCTGAACTCCTGCACATACTGAAACCAGTGTGCTAAAATCAATGGTAGATGAAGACATTAATTTTGCAGAGTAAAGCTTTAAGTTTAAAACAGACTAATTAGACCTCAAAGGTAAAAGCTTTATTGGTTGAACCTGGCTCAACAATTGCAAAAGGAGAAATTAAGAATCACTTCCTTTGAAGTGCTTACATTGTTTAGTTTGGAAGGGAGATAAATCCTCAGCTATCAGGAAGTTTAACCTCTGACTGAAGGGTTAGGGAAAGTTTTCCCTCCGAATAGGTTATTTCAGAAACTCCAGACAAAGGGTGCTGTTTACTATTGAGCTGCCTGTGCCCATCCAATCCTTGCTATGAAGCCAGAGGCTGAATGCTAGGCCAGATGGCCCTCTAGGCTGCCTGAACTGTTGTTGGAAAACTATTTCTGTGTGATCAGAACAGACTTTATATGAAAGATCCCTATACAAAAGTAAGTACATAGAGATGAAGGGCATGTACTACTTCTTGTGAAGGCCTTGCAGCTCCCTGGGCCTTAGTTTTCCCAGCTGACAAAAAGGAAAATGATATCTAATGACTTTACTGCATACAGGTATATGTGTGTGTGCATGTATAAATGGGCTCAGATGGCAACATCTTAAAATGATCTTTAATCTCAGAACTGGGCACTAAGATTGAGCCTCTGTGCTGAAGGTGCTCATTCTGTGCAGGTCTCCAGACTAAGCACAGCTGAGGTGTTTCTTAGTTAATTAAAATTTTTGGGAGCATATAGAAACCACTTTGGAATTAAGAAAAACCAAAAAAAGTTACCCTCCTACAATTCTAACTCTTGTGCACTTTCTTTTCAGTCCCTAATACCAAACAGCACTTGGGAGCCTACAGAAAAATGTGAAATGGCAACCCGTGACAGTGGATTACCAGTTGCATGCACATTGTTAGAACATCATCAGACTTGTGAAAACACTGGAACATTTAGGACCACCAAGCAACTGTCAGCCTGCTCTCTATCAATTAGGTGCAATGCAATCCCAAGTAGCACTTGCAAAGGGATTTAGGATGCCTATTTTAATAGCATCGCTTTGCAAGAAAAATAGAGTTGAACAAAAATTAAAAGAGGTTTTATTCCTTTACTTGCCTTTCCTTTTTACCCCTTTAAAAAGAGAAATACATTTAAAACTAAACAAGAATTCACCTTCAGAAACCCCAGCTTCCTTCAGCACACCTGCATCTTGCTATCACTGTAAGGTAAAAGTAACTCAGGGCAATTTCTTGTCATCCTCTTGGTACAATATAAAAATGTGCTTCACTGCAGTAGTAGCTAGATGAGACAGCCAAGATCAGGACCACACTGTGTACTATTTGCCAAACAAATAGGAAATGAGATGTGTTTCCCCATGGGGCTTGCCATATATATAGACAAAGTCAAAGGGATGAAGCAGTATTATCTCAAGCTTACAGCTGGGGGACTCCAGTCCAGGGGGATTATAGTAGCTTGCCCAAGGTCACACACAGGAAATCTGTGGCAGAGCTGGGAAATGAAGCAAGAGCTTCCCGGCCACAGGGTGCTACACCAGGCACAGGATAATCTCTAAAGTGAAATGTTTCAGCCCACATCTGTACAGGTTTCAGAAAGCTACTGGGCCTGAGTCCTCATCAAAACTGCAGGAATCACATAATTTGTGCATCAGCTACACACATGCTATGACTGGGACGTGGTTCTTTATTAGTATTATTGTGTCCTTTCTGAAAGAGCATATTTAAGGATGGCAAGTTGCATATTTTATATGATTCTTTACTATGTGTTATACATGCCTAGAAACGCTGCTTTTCAACTAGCTGCATGCCTACGCAGCTCCAGACATGCCGGTGTGTATTGCTGCCCTCTCGTGTAGACCTCGACGTAACTGCAGAGTTGTGACAGAGCTAAGGGGACAAAATTATCTGGTACCCTGAATGTAGCAGTAACCTTTCACACCAGCGGCACAGCTAATGGACATTGTTACCTTTCTCATTTTGCCGTGTCACTGTCTGGTCCACGCTTGTTTTGTACATGAAACAAGCTACACGAGAATGGAGAATCCAGGTCATAGTCTTGGTAACCATGATGCAGATTTGCTAGGTCAAGAGCACAGTTAAGACAACTTTGTAGCAACAAAGCATAATTAAAGGTCAGCTGCTGTTCTCGAGTTTCTCTTCAGCTTTCCAGAAGGGCCAGTTCTACCTCACTGATCAAAGTTCACCTCAGGTTGGTTGTAACTGCTGAAGTCAAATCATCTTTTTTAGGCACATAACACTTAATGAAAGCAGTTTGGTATGCCTGATAAAAGGGATATGCTATTGCAGATTGTGACAGGTAGTAATTTCTGACAAGTTCCATAGGCAACAACAAAGAAATTCCCATTATTCCCCACTTAAAGGCTGGCCTGAATTTTATGTTAGCAACAGCTATGGATGGGATACCATGTCACTGGCTTGAAAGCTCCATGATTCCTTTCACTTTCCATCACATAGGTAGTAAAAGGGACTCCAGGGCAAATAGCAAATACAAATTAGGTTAAAGTTGTTTCACCTGGTGTATGTCCATTTTTTTTCTTACTGTTTTAAACAGAAGCCCTCCCTTTTAAAATACCCAGGCAGGTAATTATCTGCACTCATTTGTATGTCACTGGATAAGGTGATTTTTTTTTTAAGTGGACTTTTCATAAGCCCAGCTGGAGCTCTTCTGAATATTTTTCTTCAAACTTTTGCTCATTAAAAAGAAATCATAGAAAACTTTTCTTCCTTCCACCTTGACCCAGGATTGAATATTAGATCTTTTATATTGCGTTTTCTCGCTAAGTCTGCCAATTATTTATTGCCTTCCTCCTTCTGCAGAAGAGCAAGACAAAGCATGTAGCTGAAACAACAAGCACAGAATAGCAAATGCAAAAAAGAAGTACAGAAAGGAAAAACTATAGCTTGAACAATAGCAGCATTTTGTGTTTTTGCAGAAACAGTATCTATGAATGCATGCTTTTGGGGAACAAGCCAATACATAGGTAATTAATAAAGTAATTACATTATGAGACAGGCATGTGGGGCAGAGCTTATAAATGTTGCAGGCCAAATGTGTGTTACCATACAGGAATTTGTCCTGCTGGTCGGACTTCACATTGTTTTCGTAACTCCATTTCTCCTCAATACACCTGTGACTCAGAGGTCTGGAAACTGAAATCAAAGTCTCTTAACCCATGTGAACCAAAGCGAGCACTGGAGATTAAAATCCAATGGCCAGCTCCCACAGCTGAAAACCCATTCTGCTGTAGCTGTATGTCACCTCTGTCAGCTTCCAGATGACTGAACAAAAAAGCATGATAATGCTGTGATGACACTATGTCACTGCCAAAGATTGCAGAGATTCTTGCAGCTTTTCCACAGCCAGGGATTCAGATCAGAAAAGCCTCTAGAAATCAAACTTTAGTTTGCATGAGGGATGGACATCTGTCCTAGCCAGAAGTTGGTGCACAGCAAATACACATTCACAGGAGAAACACCAGGACTGTCTATATGAAAGCAAGCAGGCTTCTTCCCCAGGGAGGCACCAGACAGACCCAACTGGAAGTGGCATAGGGACACTGGCAGTCTCTGAGTTGATAAGACAAGTAGTAAAGTTGCCTAATTATCATCCCTGCTTGCATCTAGTTCCTTGTTGAACTAGCACTTGCTGCAGAGGCTCTTTTCAAGTCACCCACTGGACAGTAGCTCATGTTTAACATATCAACCCTGCAGTTTGCTGACCTGACAGCACAAAGATCAGGGAACTCGCTGCAAAGGATGTGAAAAAGTACACTGCATATTCACCTGGAAAAATGGAACAAGACCAGTTGAGATGGTCTCCATCCAGTATTTCTGGAGAAACCTAATGATGAAGCAGTGGCTAACCTAGAAAATACTAACTAACACTAACTGCAATGCCAAAGGTAGCAAATATATCATTTTCAAGTAATGGGGACTGTTGCTCACAGGGCCCTACTTCAGACACTACGCAATGTAGTTGAAACAATCATTAAAAATTTGAATTATAAAGAAGTATCACCTAGCTGACAGAGATGCAACAGGCAGAACAACTCAGTACAGCTTTCTAAATGAAATGGACCATTGATTGGTCTGGTTTTGCAACTCATTAGTGGTCCAGTTGCACTGAACTAATTAGTGCTGCGGCAGACATGCACAAATGTAATACTTTGTTCTTTAAAGGCAAAGAAAAGGATCAGAACTGTGAGCTGTACCAAGCATGCTGGGAAACTACAGTTACCACAAACCCTAGCATGGAAGCAGGAGGGGGCACCTTTCCAGAGCAGAGGTCCTCTGCAACTTAGATGGTACCACCAATATGAATGTCACGTGCTAAGGCTTTAGCAAAGCTCCCAACACTCTTGATTACATTGCCAGTCAACAGTGCTACTACTGTGAGTCCTTTTCCTCTCACATCTAAGGCGATTAGGCTCCAGTTGGCTTAGGAAAATCCATCTGTTGGCATATTAGACTAGGACTGCATTTGGATGGCTTACAATCACAAGTTCCCAGCTGCAGCAAGTTCCCTGTATTGATTAACTCAAATGATCTTCACAGGTGCTCTAGTCTTCAGCACAGTACCTGAATCAGGTCTTCAGTTCCTGTTCAAAGCTCGATGTTGTCCTACTCCCTGAAACATCGGTGCGCCTTGTATCTATTGTGTGATGATCCTGTATGTTCAGTTCCAATCCCTAATCATGTACAAACATACCCCTGCCCCTTTGCTTCAAGTTACACTGCCTCTGAGTCACTGATCAATTCTATCTTTTCAGGATTAATACTAATCTTAGTAACAGTTCCTCAGTTGAAAACAAGCTTGCAAGTCCATTCTCTTATAGCTCCTGGGCTGTATCTACTTGAAAATACAGCATGTGCACAGTTTATGGTAGAGAAGCTCTCCTATCTGCAAAAATACCCTATACCAACCAGTTGCATCTCACACCTCTAATAAATTGCCATTTAGGGGGGTTCATTGCGCCCTAATGCTTGGCACATGGCCACTTCTGAAAGTGTTTGAGCTCCGGGCACACCAAACTTCACCTTGGCCTGCTTTCAGACCAAGTGTTCTTTGACAGGCAGAGTTCCAGTAGCTGTATCATGAGATGCGCGCGAGATGAGCAGTGCAATTCCAGCAAACCATGAATTGTAAAGACCCAAAGTTTCAGAGGGGAATTTATTGTGTGGGAGCATATTCCAATATAGTTTGTCAACCATTCATAAGGATAATAAAAAATAGAAGCTTTTTAAATGACAAAAATATAGTTACATATAGTACAGATTTTCATCTTGCATTGAAGCAGAGCAGTAATAAAATGCTCACTTGTGTTTTCACAGTTAGTTTGCATTGCTTCTCTAGGTTAAGGAACAGCAACTCAAATCTTCCAGTCAGAACCGGTAGTTTCACAGGGTGATCATGAGGGTGAACGTTCTCTGCATTTTGATACCCTTTACAATAGAGCAGGCACACTGGATCCATCTTGGAACCACATAAATTTCCAGAGGAACCAGGTACACTTGAAACGAGTCACCCTGGCTGCAACTGAAAGATTTTTGTATCACAATATTCTTTTAGGCCCAGTTCAGAATCACATCTGTGGAATACTCAAGAATGTGCTCAAATCCCATTTGGTTCAAAGGGCTCCAAGTTGAACCTCTGTGACCACCACATAAGCACTGCACACTGGCATGAAACACTAACCAGCATTTGATTGCAAGGGTAAGCTGCTTTCAAGACCACAAAGGACTCAAGCATTCTTCAGCACTCCAGTTACTTGAGACCTAAATGCGTTCACTGCATGCATACATTTATGTACATACTACACACATTTAACCCCAGCCCCTCCCCACAATATTATTGCAATAATTCTTTGCTGGTATAACAGTTTATATACCAAGTTTCACTTAGTTTTCTATAAACATAGAAAAAAACACCTGAAGAGAGCTACAGCAGCTTTCAATCAGTCACTATATTGGCACTGAAAGCTTTATTTTGAAAACTTGAAGCAGCAATACTGAATAAATAGACAGAATGATTGTTTTGTCATCTCCATACAACTGATGGCCTTCATCCAAAACATTAAAATACTGTAGCAAATAGAATAAACATGCATATTTCAATGTTCTTAAAAAAAAAAAGTGGAATATAAAAGTAACACTTTTGACACTTATTTTAATACAGTACAGACCATTAGAGACTATTTTCTGGAAAAAATATCTGAATACAGTTTATTATTTACATGGATTATTAAGGCCCAATTCGCTCAAGTTAATGCACATCAGGAATTTATATGCTTCAAGATAGCTCACTAAAATTTACAAGATCAGGTTTTTTACTCATACGATCCCAGTTCACTGAAATAACGCAATACTCTTCATGCTAAAACCAAGGCAATTATTGCCCCAAGGAGATTTTTATTTCACTAAAGGATCTTTCCTGTCTTACCTCGCAACAAAAGCACTTTTGCATATTGCTAATGCTAGTGGTAGCTCTCGTCTTCAAGAGCTTCCTTCCAACTTGCTAGGGTTCAGAAAAGCTAACAGACCATTTCCAGAAGCAATTCAGGCACTTGGGAACCCAAGCCCCACCCAAAGGTAATGCGAAGCAGGTTCCTAGCTGATTTTTCAGAGTGGGACTTGGGTTTCTCCCTTGCACAGGTATTCAGAACATTTATGTTGGCCTTAACCTACTGGCTTTTCAAAGTGTCACCACTCTCAGCCCCCCTTTTCCCTAACAACATAGCATCACCAGCAAATGTAAACCGTATCCTCATTGATGAGAGAGGTAACACAGTTAATTTCCATTAGTAATAAGTTACAGGAGCTCTCCACATAAACTCCCTGTGCACTGGAAAATAGTGCTTGTGTAGTCAACTATTTAACGCGAACAAAACACCCCGTATTTATCATGCTGCCCACTAAATCATATGGCACTTTTTAAAATTAGCGTGTGTAGCTTCCTTGCTGCTAATGCCCCAGAAGCAGATTTGAAACACTTCTGAAACATGTTTTTCTACATTTGTAAAGAAAGAGTGAGGTTCTGCAGTTGATCAGAAGCAAAACTCTTAATGCCATAATGTGAGGAATTTTTATAACTGTAATACATTGTTCAGTTCACATTAATGCAAGGGCATGCCATTTCTTTTTGGTTTATTTACACAGAAGGTGAAAATGCTACAGAACTTCAGCCTGGGTGAAATTTAACAAGAAGAGCATGGTGAGGAGCAAGGGAATTTGTCAGCGTCTCACAAATGACAGGTCTGGGTACCAAAGCCTCTCCTTTGACATAACAGTGGCTGAAGCTGTAAACATCTTCCCGGTCACCTTGACATATGCTGAAGCCCTGACAAGGCAGGCCCACTCAGAGATGATATGGTGGCTACTCCTGAGCCAGCTCCAGGCTGGCCTCTCTGTCAAAGAGCTGCTGCAGTCAGCAAGTGCTATTTTTTAACTTAAATGGCAAATTCATTCCATGATTCTATTACAAAGCTGTAACTCAAGCCCTCCAAAGCTGCTCTTACCCTTCCTTTTAAACCTTTTTGTCCTCCCTCCCTCTTAGAGAATAACATGACAGAGAAAGAGCAGTTTTTATGATGCAAGAGTCCAATTCAGCTCAGACTGACATCTGTGGGCGATGGACCAGTCACAGAGTATGACAAAAACATCAGCTGGGTAAAAGTACACTGATCTGCCTTAAAAATACTTCACCTCATCACCGGACTGAAGTTGCAACAGGCTTTTCCTTCTGTTTTCCCCCACCCCCATGCAGCATAATTTGGGCCAGACTTTGCAAGGTGCTGAGTGCCTCAGTTCTCTAACATCAAGACGTGCTGATGATGCAAGATACCCACTGGAGAGGGCCATTTAATTTCTGTAAATTGAACTCACAAAGTAAGGCATATATGCTCAAGTACCTTGGACAGATATTGTCCCAAAACTATGTATATTTTACTTCTTTTTTAATATATATACACACATTCTTTTTTTTAATACAAAGTTATGGGCACAGTGAACATGAGCACAGAGTTGTGATAAACGAGCAGTAAAATCTGTGAGCACTGCCAAGATTCCTCAGGTAGGAATATCTCATTTTCCAGTTCGCTCACAAAGGAAAATAAAAATAATTAAAAAAGACCTGATAAGTTAAACGGTAAAAATTCAGAGTTCATTTGGAAAGGTTCTTTATATATTCACAGCCTTATCTGGTGCTGTTAGTCTAAATACAGCAGCGTTTTTAGAATATATGATGCCATTAATAAGTGGAAAAGGAAAAAAATGCATTAAATACTCAAGAGTCCTTCATCTTCTACTATATCTTATAAAACTTCCACTTGTCAGCAAGCTCCTTTTTTAAAAAAAGGAAACTTCATGTAACATTTATCTGCATATCAGTAAACCAACACAAGAGGATGCCAGGAGTTAAGAATTCTTAAGTATTTTCTATGGCAAAAAGACTGAAGTTTCCTACCACTGGCAAAATACTGACCCTCTCAAAGGCATCAAGAGATCTGTCGTTCTGGCATTAACTGAAGTGCAGGTATTCTACACAGTGGTCAAAGCATGGTGACCCCTCTCACCTCAAGGTGGGCATGAAGGTATGAGTTGCTCTTAGAGCAGGAAATCTGAATGCAGCTGGGTAAAGCTCATCCCTTCTCTAACTCATCCATGAGGCCAGCATCCTCACATATACGGTGTGTCCCACTGATGTCAGTAATTTTCTCTACAAACTTGGGATCCGCTCCAGCAATTTAATTTCCACGCCTGCAGCCAACATGCTACTTGGTAGTGTCTTACTTTCTGCATGAAAGCCATCCTGTCTAATCCTTGCTTAGCTCCGATTGTATTTGAGTGACATCAAGATATGATAATATTCTCTTTTCATGTGCTTTGCAAGAAGTGACTACCAAACCTGTGCATTTCCTGTTTGTAAGCTTTATATACTGTAAGCGACTGAGCAGCAATACATCTTCCAAAGGGGCTAAACATCAACCATTTAAGACTGGGGACCTAGAATGAAATCCTGGCCCCAACTCAGGTCAGGGGACTCTGCCAGGTTTCTTCCCTCCACAAAATGTGAATGAATTCTGGAAGGCTGGAAGAGGATATTCATTTGTTTTGTGGGTGTTTGTTGCGGTTTTTTTCTCCCCCAATAGCAAGATTTACCACAAAACAAGAACACTGTAATGGCTAGTGGAAAAATAAAGTACAAAATCACACACAGTGAAAGCCTCCTACTCTCTTTTGGTAAGATATATGAAGACAGCTTCTTACATTGTTCTTTTCTCAAAAGGCATATATAATGTGGCAAAATATTTCAAATATACATTCTATATAATAAAATATCATCTAACTAGTGCATCCTCAATCATATGCTGGAAATACTTTTACCAAGCCAAGGTTTAAATTCCATAAATCTTTTGAACACTAGGTGCTTCATTCAACGCAGATTCAACAGCAAGTAAATCCCACAAGCTCACTTTTCAAGCCTTAGAAGGTAGCTATGGATGGAACATGACATAATATGACCCACAACAGAAATTAACAGTCAGTGGTGAGAAACCATTTTAATGGTTCGGCAGCCCACAGAACTCTGCACTGCAAATCACTGTACTTGATCAAACGGTGGATGTTTGTACACGCAGACTAAAGTCACCTTGTCAGACTGACATACAGCCATACATGATTATTCACAAGTTAAAAATAAAAATATAAAAGGTCAACATTCACACGTCCATTGATTAAAGGGAATAAATTAAACATCAGCTAAGTTGCATATGTGTTTTCCTTCACCCTCAGTCTTATTTATGCCTATACAAGGAACAATACTTTCCCAAACACTTCTGAAGTGGCAAAAACAAATGAAGGTTTTTGCACTCTAGCTGTGTTGACAGCAAGGTCACCCTTGCCAAGTATGAATCGAGACAGTTGCTCTGTCTCTTTAGCATCAGTGCACAGGGTATGGCTCCAAGTGGTGTGTTGGAGGAAGAAGAGAAAATAATATGGTGGCTTAGCAAAGAAACAAAACAAAAAGGAAAAAAAAATCTTCTTCCATTCATCATTGGCAGAACAAAACAAAAGTGTATCTTGTCCAGGGTACCTTGCTAGGTCCTCTCCAGAAGAGGTATGTACTGTCATACGTAAATGCCCTCCGGGTTAAAACCAGATGACAGAGGATTCTGGAGAATCCGAAGGTTACTGGGGAGTTGCCTCGATGAGCCAGGGCGCTTCAGTGACCCGGACTGAAATGTTGGCTCTGTGTAAGAAAAAGGGCAGTTAGAAAAGTCCTCACCAAAGTGGTGTCTCTAGAATACTTCCTTCTGCCTGAAGCAGCGTGTGCTTAGTCCGGCACAGAAAAATTACATACCATATACAACAACAAAGTCAAACGCCTGACTGGGAAGTGATGAGATCCAAGATGCACACTTCCTACTCACTTCAAAACAGAAAGATACCCTGCACAATGTAACTGCCCTCCCAGGAGGAACATGCACACTGATACATGCAATACAGCTACACAGTAATG
The DNA here is from genome assembly GCA_028858755.1 of Ara ararauna. Lineage (NCBI taxonomy): Eukaryota > Metazoa > Chordata > Aves > Psittaciformes > Psittacidae > Ara > Ara ararauna. The sequence continues at coordinate 107,269,976 of CM054376.1, read as the reverse complement.
TGCAGAAAGTGCTTGAGCTTACATGTCACTCACAGCTTCAGCTTCCTGCCCACTTAAAAGAGAAAGTTCATGCAAGCACTGACCTTCAAAGGCCTAGCTGCCTCCTCTCCCCACCTCCCTACCCTCCCAATGCCTTTTGGTTAGAAAGTTTTCTAAAAGAAAGGACAGAACCAGCTAAGGAGAATGCTGAGAGAAACAGGCCGCTTGCAAGCAGGCACTGGATAAGCGCAAGACAGCAGAGGCTGAGCCATGCAGCAAGGGAGTTTCTGCTTGTGCCGCAGTTCTGACATGCATTCAAAGTACTCCCATGCTTCTGTCTGTGAAATTCTGAATTCAGATGTGGGCATGTGTGAAACGCACTGATCTCATTAGAGGCAAAGTTAGTCTGCACATGCTGTAACAGTCACATGCGCAGGACTTCCGGATGGCGGGCAGCCCAGCTGGATTAGCTCCTATTCCTGTGTGGCTGCTGTCTGGGATTTCTTGAGATCCAGATGCATTCCTTTTTCTACACATCCCACCAGAAGATGATCCCAGATGAACAGCAATGTCAGGCATGCAATCATTCTGCGTGCCAGCTTATGTGCCTGCAGCCATAGCGGCCACACTTGAAAGCGACTGGCCTAATGGGTTACTGATGGGTCAAACACATGCCGATGCACAGCAGGACAGAAGTTATCTACATACTGTGCTGTATTTATAGCTTCCTAAACCCTTGGAATTAAAAGAAATATTCGACATTGGGCTTTTACTAGCTAGTATTTTACTAGCTTCTTTGTTAACAAAGCAGTCACTTCATGTATGAGTGCTAGCATTAAGGCAGCAGGTATATGCTTTGCCATCCCCTTCCCTGCCGACCAAACACATTCTGAGTGCTGCACCTCTCTCGAGCTCCACGTGTGGGGCTTCCACCTCAACAGGGTCTGCTGGCAGTACTGTGACCTTCGTTCCTGTTTGCTGGATGAACTGTTGCAGGTTAACCTGTCGCAGCTCCTTTGTCAGTTGCTCCAGTTCTTGCTCCCTGTCCTGCCAGGAAAGAAAACATCTGTTTAGCAGCAGTGGATAGAGCATTAAAACAGCTTTTCAAGACTGTTTGCAATTGGGCAACTAACACTTCTCCTTTTGATGAGAAAGTCTCTGATTTTTAAATCTAGGTGCAAATGAAAGAGTTGAAAGGTATTTTACCCCCATATTTTTTCCCCCTAATTATCTTGCATAAACAGAATTACACACAAACTCACACTATGAGTGGGGGAGAATAGTTTTGTAGATCTGATCTAGGAACAGTCCCCAAAAGCACAGCCCTCATCCACTTTAAACTTGTAGTAAGTTACAGTTGAGGCTGAATTCAACAGTAAGAAAACCAATACAATTGATCTGAATTAGGACCTTTTAAATGACAACTGCTTTGTCACTGATGTGTTTGACCTGTTCAATCAATGCACATCATGCAGTTGGCCTCAGCTGCCTGTGATACACTTGTGTTCCCACTCATTGGCTACGAGCTTTTGCAGAAACTGGGCTGAGAAATGGAAGCCAGGCCCCCTCCAAAGTTCAAGACAATTCTACGGAAAAATTCCGCAATTTATTTTAGGCCCATGAGACTTTGCAACTGGGCACTTGGACACAGGAAATTTTTAATTGTCTGTACTTACTACAGCTCCATGCTTTATGAGATTGTTACAAAGTTGCCACTCAAGAAAATCAGTTTATTGTTTTTTAGCTTGGAATCACTCAAGTACCCAGGTTAGCAGAACTAACATAATAAATAACTTGTTCTTCACATTGCTCAACCTCCACAGAAAATAAGGTAAAAAAATGCTAACTATCGCTCCAAATACTACAGGTTTAAGCTCCAATTTAGTAACTAATTGTGAAACTTTGGTGAAATCTTTTACCTGAAGAAGGGGGGATTTTTTTTGTTTGCTTGGTTTTGCCCTGTTTTGTTGTGCTGTGTTTTTTGTTTCCTTTTTCTTTAAGTCTTTGTCTAAAAGCAAGGAGAGCAAAGTGCTGCTTCTGATCCTTAACTGAACACAGTCTCTTATTGCTGGAAAGTAATGTTACTGAGGTGGCTAGAGAAAAGGAATGAAAGAGAAGAGGCAGCACAAATTACTCGATTCTCCCAAGCTACTAATAACACTGCCTTCCTGGTTTTAGTGCTTAAAATCTACTGAATTTAATAGGAACTTTCCCAAGAAAGCAAAACCCTAGCCTATGAAAAAAAAAACAAAGCCATAAAGCTTTTGAACTCTATCATAGCCTCACTGTGCGTTACTGAGGATAGGGTAAGATATATAAAGAAGACTTGATGCTTTCTGTTAGTGCAAATCCTTAAGCACAGTGTGCCTGTGAACTTGAGACAGATAAATAAGGCCAAAACTACACAGTTTTCATCCATTTTGCTTTGGATATTTTCCCTTCCTCATTTAGTAAAACCAGCTTATACTGTCATGTTTTAGGTGTTCAGGAGTAAGGACACAAAATCCCTTAACATTTTACCGGCAGAATTGCCTTAGTGCACCTGCAGCACTGTGGAACATCGTAACTGTGAGTGCCAGGAATACAGCAACAATCGCAACTCAGACCGATGTGTGGTGCCTCAGTTCTATCTATGCGGCACATTCAAATCCCAGAAGCCATAATCTTTCCTTCACCTCGTCCAGCTAGCAGCTGGATTTCCATTTACATTTATTCTTTTGTGCTCCAACACAAGTTCCAGGTGACACCATTAACTTTAGCAAGGCAGAGACTGGATTCTCTTCTGACACACATGAGCCACATATGCCTGAGGTGTAGAGAAAATAAAATCCTGAATACCAGCAAGTCACCCAGGAAAGAGGAGGTGCTATTCTTTAACACAAAAGCCCTGTAAGCTAACACTTTAGCTCTACATCTATCTATCCAGGTGCTGCTTTTGGACTGTTCTTTTTAGTGCATCTATTTTGGTGGCAGACAAATCTAGCAAGAATCAGAAGTTTAGCCTCAGGGAAGGCTGTGATGGTGTAAATTTCCCTGAAATTCAACAATATGAAGCACTGGAGCTGCCAAAACCTAGGACCTAAATCCTCAAAATGTCTATCCCCAAATACAGGGGTCTGAAGACAAATACTCATAAAGGCATTAGCCTGAGAGCATTATGTTCCTGTTTAACACCCAGCAGTACAACAATCCCCTGCAAACCTTGAGTGTTCATGCAGGAGGCATTAATTGTCTGAGGTGCAGAGTGCCTGGCTGGAGCAGGGTGAGGCAGTTAAGACGCACTGCCATGGATGCAGCTGTATTTCCCTCAGCTACTTTGGCTCTGGTGTTTCTCAATCATGGATCGCTGCACAGTGAAGACAGGCGTTGAGTGATTTCTCAGAGGTCACCAGGCAGTCAGGGAATGGCAGCAAACCAAAGCCATGACTGGTGGGAAAGAAACTCAGCCAGCATGTAAATAAATGGAAGGTGTTGCGGCACTCAGTACTAACCCTGCAAGCCACCCTGAATGGTCAGGAACACATCCACCAAACAGCTGCTGGTTTATTTTGAGACAAGGAACTAACTACTGCTTTTCTTTTCAGGTAGTTTGAATGAGCAAAATACACACAGGTAAAATTGAAATTGTCTGCTCTTAAGACAACAAAAAAAATCTGAAATGCAATTTGAAAATGAGGGCAACACTTTCTCTTTTATCCCAATTCCCTGTGGAAACTTTCTCCTGTTTTCTCCAAATCTGCGCAAGAGAAATTTGTTACAGCCATGCCTTTGGCTTTTCTTTCACTATGGATAAAAAAAACAGACAGCCTTACCTGTAACCGTTTGGTAGCTTGGCCCAAAGACCGTTCTACAGCTTTAATGCCATTTTCCAGCCTCAGACTCTGCTGACCCTGAATATCAATTTCACCCTTCACCTTCTCGATCTTCTCCTTGACCTCTTCTTCATTCACCTGGGACTCTTGAACTTCCCGCTGCAACTTCTCTGCTTCAAGGCCACTTTCCATGTTGTGGATCTGAGACATATAGTCCTTCAGCTTGTTCTCACACTCCAGGATCCTCTGCCTCATCTCCTGCAGCTGCTCCTTCAGTTGTTTTTCGTTCTCCTGTTCGATCTGCAGCTCATTTTCCCAGAACTCTTCCTCTTCAATCTCCACTTCGTTCCTTTTGATCTTCTGCTCTAGTTTGAGGATTTCTTCTTCCAGGCTGGAATTATACTTCTGTTCCCAGTAGCGGATCTCGGCTTCATTGGACTCCAGCTGTTTCTCAATGCACTGGAGCTTCTCCGTCTGGAGGTGGATCAATTTCTTCAACTCATCCGCTGTCGTTTTACAGTTGTTGAGCACCTTTTGCTTGAACTCCGATTCCTTGCTCTTTCCAAAGATGTCCATTAACCCCTTGGCCCCGCCAGTGAAAGTGAGAGACTTCCTTTTCGGCTCCCTCCTCTTCATGGCTTTGTCACCGGGTGGCCTCAGCTTGGCGAGGGGCGGCAAGCTCTGCCGGTACAGAGTCCTCTCGGGGATGCGTGCCGCGCAGTCCGAGGTGGGCCGCTCGCTGAGCGAGGGCCCGGTGCGGCGCAGGATGAGCTGCACGTCGCTTGCATACTGGCCCCACTTGTTCAGCGACACGATGGGGTTCTCGTGCGGCGCCAGGTGCCGCTCCGTGTCCCGCCATTTCTCGATGAGCGTGTACCTCCCGGTGCGGCCTGCGGGAGCAAACGCAGCCGTCAGCGCGGCAAGACGCCAGGGGGCGCTGCCGCACAGAGCGAAGGCGCGGAGGCACAGACCGCTCCCGGCGCGCAGTCCCGAGCGGAGCCCGCCGAGCTGGGCAGAGGGGCCTGCCCGCTAGTTGTTCCAGCCGTGAGGAAAACCCTCACGGTTGGAAGGGTTCGTTACAACTTTCCTCGGGAAAACCCTCGCCGCACAGCGCAGCCGCTGAACAAGCGAGTACCGGCTGACGCTGCGCACCCGAGTGAAGCTGCGCGACTCCGGGGCTTCTTTCACATCTGGTCACTGAAATTAAAGCGGTGCTGATAGCAAAGAAATACACGAAATATACATCCCTAGAGGAAGAAAATAATAGGAAAAGTTCTGCATCTTTCATTCAGCCGCACATCAAATTAGAATTTGGAGACAATGACTGCTTTTAAACAGCACCATCAATCAGAGAGGCAACTGTGACTGACTGAGCCTCAGTGCACCATCCAGTGCCCCGGTCAGTTTCGACACTGGAGGAAGCCACCCCAGGCCCCAGCAGCGTTACAGCAGCGCTGCTGAGCTGGCAAACCTTCACGGAGCAGAACACGGGACTGCTGAGAGCGGCAGAAGCTGCCTGAACTGGGACTGAGCAACGTGGGCTCCTGCACTGACTCCGTCAGCCGTAACAGCAGCTCACGAGTCCCCCCCGGGGTGCCCTGCCTTCAGGAAGAAGCTTGAGTCCTCTGGTGACTGTTGTGATGTTCTCTGACCTCTACACTGACACCTAGCCGTACAATGAACACAGTATAGTCTGCTTTTGGGGCAGGAGGAAGTACAACTTACGTTTATAGCTTCATTTGTGCTGCTACCAAACATTTGAAAATTCAGTCAGCAGTCTTTTTCCACTGATACCCTTTAAGGGATGCTTTGAATGCTACATAAATACAGCATCCGAGGTTTTCCACCATTTTTATTTTTTCTAAAGACTCTTACTACTCTGAGATAAAGCATTCTCCAAAAGCAGATGAGCTTCCCTTATCGTGAAAGTAACTTCACTTAAAAGCTCTAACACTGTGTACAAAAAGATGTGAAAGATCAACTGCTTTTAAAGCATATGATCCTGATGAATTTCTGAACAGCTCCACAATTGCCATTAACCTTAAAAAAACCCCATTAGCTATTTTAATGCATTACATATATCCATTTCCAGGATCATAATTCAAATGAAGATTTATCTCTGCACAGAAATGCCAACAAAACCTGTCACACATGCAGCTATGGTGTGGAGGAGTTGGAATAAATATCAGTAGTAAACCATTTGATGCATTTTCTTTCCTTACACCACTCACCCAAACACCACACTTCTCCCAAAAGACCAAAAATACCCTAATCTCAGGCTGGAGATCTGCCTATGGCCTCCAACCACAGCACTTGCACAGATTCCCCACCTCAAACTTGTAGGAGACAAGCTCCACCATGATGATTAATGCACAATGCGGTCCCCTAAAACCTGATAATTGTCAGATCAGCCTTATAAATAGTTCCCTGGGATATTACTACTGTATTGGAAATGGTTCTTCTGATCTCACTTTCTCACAATTAGAAATTAGCTCCCAATAGAAGGAATGACGACAAAAAAAATCAGCTGCTCAGGCACCATCTAGAGAACAGGCTGCTTTGGCTCATAATGGAGGGAAGCAGCTGGCAAAGTAAGAGACCAAAATGTCCATGTTAACTTCCAAGTTAGGGGTGAGAGCTGAAAGAGAAGATGAAGATCTGACTGAAAGCAATCAGCAAAACAAGGCAAGAAGCATGAGAACAGCAATCCACTACCCCAATGCCCTATAAATAAATTACTTGAGGTAAGCAGTGAGAGAAAAAAAGAGGAGAAAGAGAAAGTAACAGCATACCAACATGCTTGGCCAACACTCTCAAAAACAGATTAAGGTTTATTACAATAAAGTACTTCAAAACCAAACTGACTATGCCAAGATACAAAGTCAGATATTTTTGCCAACCCACAATATTGTTCATTGATCCATGAAGATTTATAGTTTGCAGTAGGCATCAGTGTTGTTATAGGAAAAATAAATCTAATCCTGCTTGCCATAGCATACTAACAATAAAATCTCAGAGAAGAAAGATGGAGTAAGAACAGAACCCAGGACAAAGGTTGCACTTTACCACTCTACTTTGTTAATCTTAAAAGCTTTTGGCTTTCAGCTTGTAATCACGGTAATGATACTAATGTTCTTCTTGTGTCAGAAACAGCCAAGTTCAAAGTCTTGAAATTGTAAACAAGAGTTCACACCACTAGGGGAGTCATCAGCATTCACCTTCTTCTCACTCTGCTATTAAATGCACTACTTAGAAGACATCTAACAAGAGGCAAAGAAAAAGGAAAAGGAAAAAAAGAAAAAGAAAGAAAGAGAGAAAAAGGAGTGGAGGGGGACTAAAGCTAACAATCTCAACCAAAAGTAAATTCAGGAATTAAGCAAAACACTTGCAAAAAACTATTTCCATCTTAGCTTAGGGTTCCAAATCAACATGCTGTCCTAAACAATGACCTCAGCACTGAAGATCCACATAAAAGAAAGTGTTTTGTAGAAGTAATACTTCCACAGTTCAATTACCACACCTGGAGCTCAGTGTTGGTCTAAACCAAAGCTGTCCTCGTCTGAAATCATAACTTAGGTTTTGTGTGTTCTGCCTACGTATGATGCAGATTAACATTACCTGGACAACCACAACTGTGATGTTTGTTTGCATTAGAAGGGATTAATTCACAAATGAAAGGGAGACTGACTTAATTCAAAACTAATGACAGAATATTTCAGAACACAGGCATCCTTGTAACAAACAGCTGGTTTGATGTGCTACCACTGACAAGGAGAAAGCAGCTCGCTTGGGTTGTTGACAAAGAACAGTTCAACACCTGCGTGCTGCTTCTTGTCTTGTATGTTGCCCATAAGCGTTCTAAAACAAGAGACTGCTTGTGCTCCTACAGCACCTGGCAGAACTCAGTCCTACCTCATTCATGCAAACCATATCATTTCAAATATTAGTTACTGTTACATTCATGTAGTGTGGCCCATATCAGCAATGTACGGCACTCATTAAACCATAGTGTGTTGTTCACAGCTGCTTACTGAACACATTGAATCTCAAGCAGATTTATGAAGTACTTCCAGGTAAAGCTGGATGAGCAGTAAAGCAGTCAGTTCAAGGAGCTGCCAAAGCACAGCTTCAGTTATTGTACTGATGCTCACAATGGGCATGTGCCTTGTCAGTGGATCCCTTACAATATCTGAAATCAAGCTTTTCTTTCATAATATGCTAACAACATACCAGACTTCTTTTTTTTTTTTTAATACTTCTATCAAAGCCTTGCACTTACGAGAATGGTAGAGGAAACTATGCAGCCAGCCCCAAACAAGCACCAGCAGTGCTGTGTTCCATGGTTCCATCTTCAGAAAACAGCAGTTCAGGGGTTGGACAAAGCACAGAGCCTCTATATCCCCTTTGCTGGCCAGCTACTTCTCATTAATACTCTGTGCTGACTCACTGACTATATAATGGTCCTCACCATGTACCATATAATATTACCATCACAAAACAAGCATCAAGAATTTTTATCTGTTTTGCAAAACAGAAGTAGGTATGTATTTATATATATAAAGCACACTGCACAAAGGGCCAGTGCCAAGGTTAACAGGTCAAATTCACACCTACAGCTACCTAAACATACAAACTTATTATAGGTTCCATTAATGCAGGGACATTCAAAACAATCTTTTATTTTAAAAGTGAGAAACAGATCAAAAAAGGAACACTGATGTTCTCACAGCCTGCAACTAGCTGTCGTTAAGTGGTTTGAATCTGGTTCTAATGCCACCACTTACCACTTAATCACTGAGACATTCAAGAGCTAACTACAGCCAGCATCCTGGGTCAGCCAACTGCTCTGCTCTACAACCAAACAGCAAGCTCTGAGCCAGAGTGCCCAACCACTATAGTCTTAGCCTGGGATTGATGTAATTTGGTAATTTAAACACAGATTCCATTACAATGAATGGTGATTAAACTAATGAAATATAGGAACAAGGTAATTGAACTTTTTTTTTTAAGACTCTCAAGAGGTAGACTTTTAAATTACACTTCATGAAGGCAGTAGGATCCATATAACCATTATTCACTTTAAGCTTCTCTGTGTGCTCTAGTATTTGCAGCTGACACAGTAGACATGAGTGGCTACTTCTGCTGCCAAAAGTCAAAATGAATTTCCAAAGGAAAGAAGCAGTAGCGGTGTTTCTCAAGCAACCCTTTTGGCTGGACTGTAACCTGAGAGCTCATCGATACTGGTTTTCAGAACAGGAAAGACTCATCCCTTTTCTCCCTCCCCAAAGTGCAACATCCTTTACATTCAAAGCATTTCAGGGACAGGGACCACATTTTTGGTTTTGCAGTCAGGTAGCATGATACACCATGTAAAACCATCTTTGTGCCTTATCTTTCCAGTCAGGCTACAAAAGTTTATTTCAGGCACCAACATCCATCTTTTCATCAGGTGCCTCTCATGTTCCACAGCTAGGATCTGCAGCAGTGCATCAGTGCAAGCAGGTGAGTCACTGCCCTGGTCTGAGGTAGTTTATGGGAAAGATGGCTAGAAACATGGGGGTACCTCTCCTTCCTTAGGGAAGGGGCAAGGGTGGGCAAGAGCAGGCCTTTGTCTCTACAGGTCATGCAGTCTTGTTCCCAGTTTCTCCTCTTTCCCCAGGACCACCAGGATGCACTTGGTGCCAGGGGAATTGCCTGGCAGCATACTCTTAGTTCCCATTTTTCCCCTGGGATGCCACCACCTCTGCTGCTGCACAGCAGCTGTGCCAAAGACCTGTCCTGCAAGGTGGCTTTCTGGATAATCTTGAATAAACCCCCCCAAAAAAAATCAAGTCTGCATGTGAGACAAAAGTTTTAAGACAGACAAGCTAAAAGGGAAGATGTAATAGTGCTGCGCTTGGAGCTGAATCTGAATTAGCATCCCAAACTCACAACAGTGCGCAGTAAGAACATACATACAGTTGCCTGTCTGTACGCACTGTACACAGACAGTTTCCACAGTTAAAGCCAGGCATGGCAATACATGCTCAAGGCAAACCCAGGCTGGACAGAGCTCTGGGACCACTGACAAATGCATCCCCTCCCCAGTCTGGATACAGCTTTTTCACCCACTTGGTTTCATCAAGATAGCCCTCCAGTCCTAGGCTGAAGGATGCTGTCTTCCTTAACAAGGCAACATAAAGAAATAATTGTACATGCGTAAAATCTTGTAAGAACTCTTAACATGTGGAACAATGCGAGAGAAAATGCTCTGCCTTAACCAAAGGAGCAACAGCATTAACTCCTGAATCCTTAACAGCCAGCACCAACAGAAAAGTAATTGCTGGCAATTTGAATAAACCAAGTATGAGTTGAACTCCGTATCTTTGATACATGAAGCTGACATTTCACTCATTATGTGATACTTCACATCCATAGCAATTAAAAAAAAAATTCTAGCTACCTGAGAACTCATTAAATACACAAAAAAGATTAAGAGTAATAAAGCCTTCAAAACAGAATAACAGAATCATAGAATGGTTTGGATTGGAAGTTAAAGAACATCCAGTTCCAACCACCTGCCATGGGCAGGGACACCTTCTACTAGACCAGGTTGCTCAAGACCACGTTCAACCTGGCCTTGAACCCTGCCAGGGATGGGCAATCCACAACTTCCTTGGGCAGTCTGTTCCAGGGCTTCACCACCCTCACAGAAAAGAACAGAATTTAGTGTTTGCTTTACTCAGGTTCCTTAAATGATACTGTATTTTACACTCGCGTGTATGTATACCATAGAAAAAGATGAGAATCAGTGTAGGAGCCCAGTCCTAGGAAAACATGCCCACAGAGATATATAGACTTAAGTCCAATCACAGCAAAGGTCTGCTTAGTTCACAAGATACAGCTGTACACATGATGTCTTTACCAGGACTGAAGGCTTCGTTTATTACTATCATCCTTTCAGTTAGAATGAAAAGAAAAGGCATACAAGAGTTTATCAGAACCTGACAAAAGAAAGCACATAGAGTGCTCTGATACGTTCAACTGCCCTCATCTAAGCACCATGAGGTACTGCACTTATTTTAGACCCGCTCCCTTAACAGGTAGAACGATGCAGAGGAGCAGTTTGGCCGAGGTTGAACAGCAAGATGTGGCAAAGCAGATCAAGAGCTTAGGTCTCTGTTGCACATGGCACTGCTGTGATAGACGCACCACGCCATTAAATGTGACAACAAATTATCTCACCAAACCACCGTGCCTCTCAGCAAGGTTACTGTCACGAGGTTTCTGAACCAGAACGTTTTTATGATCACTCCATGGGATCACCACAGCACGCAGCTTTCTTGTACTTATTATCCCTCTTAATGTTGCTATTTAAAGCAGCAGAGAATTAAATTCTGGGGTAAAAAATAACACAAGTTTTTAAGTGATTCTTAGCAGTAAACTACAGGGTTAATGTAGTTTAAATGTTTAAAAACCTTAGTTTGTACACAAGAATTGTTCCCTTTTTTTAATCCTCTTCAGACTCGTCACTCTGATTCAATTCAACCTCAGACTCTTTTCTTTCTCTCCAAGTATCTGACAGCCAGCTCTGGCGCTTGCTTTAGCAAGTTATACGGAGGAAGGGAAGAACATAAGAGGAGACATCAATAAAGTGGTGTGATTTTTCCAGATACAGCTCTGTCTGAGCCTCACAATGCTGCATGGCATGTCTGAAAAAGCATGAACAAATCTGTGCTTTATTTTCATAAGTACACCCCATTTATCTTTGAAGGAAAAATACTCAACTGCAATAAAAAACCTGACAGCTGCATTTGTTTAATTTTAAAAAGAGACAGCTGTACTCCTTGTTCAGTGAAGTGTTGCTCATATTCTCTCGATACTGTGCTACCACCCGAAAACCAAAATCCACAGCACTATTTAAAGCAAGTGTGCCATTTTAATTATTTGCCACAGAAAACTAAGGGGAGGGCAGAATGCAAAAGCACGCTTTGGTGAGAAATTCAAGCTTCATGTCTGTAGACTGAAATATTCTCTTTCTAGGAAACAACCATGTCATTCTGAGTATAGAAGGCATACTCTAGTCTCCAGAGGGAAAAAGAAATTACAACAAGTGCAGTAAAAATCCTCACAGGGGCTGGAACTCGGAGAAAAACACTTCTGAAGAAACACTGAAAGTGTATTTGTAACCGTGCTATTCATCACCATATCCCTTTGGAAGACTTTTTATTTTTTTTTAGATTTGAATGGAAAACAATCAGTAAAAGCCAATTGAAAAAAAAAAATTAAATCTGTAGTTAAACTACATTTGCCTGAACTATCAGCTAACACAAGGAGATCACCTTCCCCTAGGATACTGTCTGTTTTTCCCCCTCAGTATTACAATGATTTTTTGAGAGGAGCCTCTATGCTCACACACACTTGAGTATAATAGAAGAAATTCTTCACCATGAGGGTGTTGAGGCACTGGCACAGGTTGCCCAGAGGAGCTGTGGCTGCCCCATCCCTGGCAGTGCTCAAGGCCAGGTTGGACGGGGCTTTGAGCAACCTGGTCTAGTGGAAGATGCCCCTACCTGAAGTAGGGGGGTTGGAACTGGATGAGCTTTAAAGCTCCTTCTAACCCAAACCATTCTGTGATTCTATAAGCCCATATACTACTTAGCAAACCAGACTATGACTGGATTCATTAAACACCTCATCATGCATACACTTGAAAAGTATCAATACCTTTTGTTTTACTTGTTTTTCAAGTTGCCCAGATTAAGAAGAGGAATCCAAATGAGCAAGCAACATTTGTATGAAGCCATTCTGGCATGATTTTCACAGGATGCACAGAGAAGCTAGTGGACACAGAAGAACAGGCAGAATTTGCTGCCAAATGTACGTTTTATAAATAGACAATAATGGATGTGATAAAATCTAGCTCATCTCTCCTGGCAAAAATGGTTTTAAAACAAGACGCATGGCTCTCCATTTAAATTGCATGCTGTGGTATATTTTTACTTTTTGGTGAGGGCTCAGTTTCTGATGATGAAGTGAGCACTTTTCTTATTTGTATTTTAAGGTCAAATCTTACACTTTGTAATCTGCGAACAGCTTGAGGGTGGGGTTTTGTTTGTTTTTAAAAGTCAGCTCTGGATAAAACTCATAAAAGGTAATATCAAGGGTTCTTCAAGACCCCAGTAGGAGGTGATTTCACTCTCTGAGACCTGTAACTGGGTAGTTTAATGTCTGTCTTGAGCAGGATTTCGGGGACCCTCCCTCCAGCTAAGGCTTTTCTAAGTTAGAGACACAATCAATTATAGTATCCAAAGTTATATTCAATTGATATTTTTCCCTCTCACATTTTTTAATTATATGCCTGTATTTTTAAAATAAGATTTGTTGGGATATGCAAAGGAGACAAGTCTCCTTTTTTATTTTAATGAATGAGGTTTATTTAAGATTTAATTGAAACCCTTTAACTTCAAGACAAATGAAAATTAAAAAACCCCTAATTTGTACAGAAACCTGGAGTAAAACTATTTCCTTTCTGTAAAATGATCAAGAGATTGGCAATAGGAAAAGGAGATCCCAGTGCAAGAACAAGTAACACAAATGTCACCCATCAGGTGTACAGCTCCAAAGGAAGAGAGACAAGCTGGCCTTTCCACTGGAAGAGTAATGGTGGCAGACATTATCTGTAAGGAATAGGTCAAGGAGCATTAGCCAGACAAGTTAAAGTGACAGAACTCCGCTGCCGAAGGATTAGACTATACTTCGGGTATGGAGCAGAACCTCCTATAAAAGGGGCACAGCCCAGCATGACTTGCTATTTTTGCTTGGCTAAAACGGCCCTAGAACATAAGTTCCTGTCTCTGCATTAAAAAGAAAAAAAAAAAGCTGGAAAGTACATAGATAGAAACCTTTTTGTTGCTCTTATCACAGTGGGAGATCAGGAGACACGGCACTGTGTTTGATCAAGTGACAGCAAATTTCTTGAAATACAAGAAATTCCACGTAAGCATAAGGAAAAACCACTCTTACTGCGAAGGTGACTGAACACTGGAACAGATGGCCCACAGAGGTAGCGGAGTCTCCATACCTGGCTATATTCAAACCCTGACCGCATTTGGCCCTGGGCAACACTCTCCAGCTGACCCTGCTTTAAGCAGCAGAGTTGGAGTAGATGATGTTCAGAGGTGCCTCCCAACCACAGCCCATTCCATAAACATTTGATTTTCCTATTTTTGAAATACATTGTAAAGCTTTACTTTTCATAGCTCTAGAATAGAGGCAGTTTCAGTTTATTCATGAGAAGCTTCTTGAACCACGGATGTCTTATTCCAAGTATCTTTGGCTTGTGCTTTCTTCAGTGAATACAGCTGTAAAATACATTAATTTGCAGATATTCCAGACACTGCACTTCAACACAAGTAATATACCTATTGCAGTTCATATTTCAGGGTCAGTGAAGACTGCCACACTGCATGTGTGTGCTGTATTTTTTAAGTCAAAGATATAGCAATAAACTGAGAGATACGGTAAAACAAAAAGAGCATCTCAAAAACTTTTCAGACAGACCAACAGACAGACAAAATAATACTGAGTCCTGCTAAACTATGCGACTGCTGAAGGAGCCAGACTGCAAAGTGGAAAATAAGATCAGAGCCAACCGAGGAGGAAGCCAACTCAGACTGGCTCCTTTCCACCACCAAATGTCAGGTAAGAGCTACAGGGATACATTTTAATAGATTCCTGTTCAAATTCTAGTGACAATTACTCTTGGTAAGCTGGTACCTATAGCCAAATCAAAGCAGTAGACATATGGTTGCTTTTCTGATCAATAACCTGACAGAAGAAAGTCCTATCTGCCAGGCATGCAAGTGTTATTTATACAGTGTTTAATAATGTCCTAGCTGCCTCGGTAAGAAATCGGAGCACCATTACCGTAGGTGTTTTCTAGAGAGGTATTTCCCTTAGGAAGGAGTTTCCAAAGTTATCTTAATTTGGCTCTAGTTGCAACTGAAATTTATCTCTGTGTGGAACCAGTCACATGCCTCAGATAACTGGTGATGTGTTACAGAAAAGGAAGTCTGATGAGTTGAGAAAAACTGTGAGCATTTCCAAGGCTGATGGAGTCTTTTCAGAGCTGAGGCTAATAAATGAGGACACATTAAAAACAAAGAGAGGTTACACAGAAGAATATTAAATTACTGTCTAGAACTTGGAGCTTAGCATTTTTTTGTTTTGTGGTAGGAAACAAAGGAAATAAGATGAAAGAGATTGAAAACAAAGTAAAAACCAGAAGTCTACCACAACCAGTTTAGTTTCTCTATGCAACACTTCTTAATCAGTACTAGAAACTAGCCATGATGCCATAATTGTGCCTTGAAAGGCCTACAGGCAGAAAATGAGATATGGAAGCAAGCAATTCATAAACTAATTAGCATTAAATGAAAAGCTGCAGCTAACACAAACAGTAAAAGCATACTTAACGGTTAACTACCAGATACAAGATTTGAGACATAGTGACTTTCTTTAAATGAAACTTTAAAAGGTATTTGATGGGCGCATAGAGTACACATGCAAGCATTATGTTTCATCCTCTGAAGATACAAACCAAAAAAGTGCCAGTCTTCTACTTCATCAGATGAAAATATATGGAAATAACGTTCAGAAGTACACACTTAAATAAGCATCACACATTCAGAGAAACAGACTTCATGCTTACAGGTACAAAATCTAGTTGACATTCATGGCCCCAGGTTGGTTTTTATTAGAAAAATCAGTATTTTGCAATTGAGTTAGACTGCTAACACAATCTTGCAAAATTGCTGCAATAGTGAAAACTGCAAAAGCGAGCCCTTAATTTATCAATTTAATTTTAGGAAAGACATATGTTTTAACATGTAAATTTGGATAGTATGTGAAGTCAATCATACCATTTTAGCAAAGAATAAGATTCAGCATATCAAGCACTGAAGGAATGAAGTTGAGGCCTATTCAGGATACTCTCAGTCACTGAGAAAGATCTGAAAAGACTGAAGAAGCCATATTTTTAAATTTGGTTGTTTTTTTTTTTTTTCCCCACTAAAGCGTTCAGCAAATAGCTAACACTGAGCAGACTTCAATTTACCCTTTCATTAGTACTGACTTACATGACCTTCAGGAGTAAGAGGAGAACTTGAACCATCTGTTTAATTGATTTACACTGTTCCCAATATAGCTACAATGTGTATAATTTCAATGAACATCATTAGCTTGTGAAAAGCAATTATTTTTTTAGCTATTATTTTACACTGCTTTAATACTGCTTTGGTACTCAAAACATTGACAGCTTAGCGCCTCCTGCAGTACGGGATGTATTTACAATGACAAATGACAGCATATTATTATTTAGAGAATAAATCTGTACTAAATGAAAGTTTATAGATTTCAAAGTGTTTCTTTTCTGCCTTTTTAATCTCTGCCAGGTTAAAAATCAAATGCTGCAAGTTTACACTGCAAGGTTATCTCATGTTCTACTGATATTCAGTGCAACCCCACCTCCCCTTGGTTCGGTTTAGGAAAACAAGCTTCCCCACCCCGTTCCAGCCACCCACCTTACAGTTACTTACCAATAGCCTGAGCAAGGGCTATTACAACTTCCTGGCACGTTGTGACTTCAGTGACCCCACACACGATTCTCTGGACTCCATCCACCCATACTTTGAGCTCCATGGTTCACTAGATCATCCAAGAGCCATGAATGCAAATGAGTCAAGTCATAGTTGCAGCTGTACCAGAGGTAATGCAGCAGACTTCTCTCAGCAGCTACAAGAGATAAAGGTCCTGGTGTTTATAGTGAGGCATTACCAGTTTTAAAAGTTAACAAATTCACCTTAACATTTATTGGATATAAGAAGCAACACAGACCCCTTTCTTTAAAAATACTA
The DNA here is from genome assembly GCA_028858755.1 of Ara ararauna. NCBI lineage: Eukaryota > Metazoa > Chordata > Aves > Psittaciformes > Psittacidae > Ara > Ara ararauna. The sequence goes on along the minus strand of CM054376.1, from coordinate 107,253,289 downwards.
ACACCAATCAAACATTCCATGCTTTTGCAATGTTTAGCCATTCTGCAGACATACCAGAACTTCCATTACAGTTTATTTCCTAAAATACTAAAAGTTATCACAAAAAGAGCGCCAAAAGAAATAGCATTAAATAAACAATTCCAGAGTAAACTCATAACAGTTTCCAGCAACAGGTACCCCTCTTTCTTTATATACTGCCTGGATGTCTCAAGGGACTGGTTACAGATACTTTCAGTGTTTGTTCAGTAATTTCTAGCAGGTGGTGGCGTAGAAAAACAAGGGGAAACATTTTCAATTACAGTCCAACCTTGCTCTGCATACAGAAGCAGCTGAAGGCTCCTAGTCCCAATAATGTATGCATTTAGTCTCAATGCTGGAAAGCCCAGAAAGTAAAGCAATCAGGCGGATTGCTTCTCTCTTTCTCTAAAACATGGAGATGCATCAGCAAAGGTGTTGCAGAGGTGGTTTAACCCCTGCTAACACTGTGCTGGTTCTGTAAGGAGACACACTGACTAATGTTATCTGAGGTTTTTCCACAGGCACTGCAATGACACTGAATAAAACAAGCCATACCATCTAGTCTAGTAGGTTCTTGCTTTTGAGTATAGTTCTATAGCCTTTGCAGAAATAACAGCAGTCATAGCAGCTAGTACAGTGTGCCAGCTCCCAATTTAATTTTAAAAAAGAAAAATTCCTCAGTTTGTAAATGGGGCAGGGGAGAAAGGTCAGAGGGTTGCTTTTTCTGACACAAAGAAATCCCCTGAGTCTGAAAGTCTCCTTCTCACTGGAATGCCAGAAAAACTTTCAAGCACAGAAATGAAGTTACAAACCTAGAGAGCTACATTAGGACATAGCAAGCAGCCATATGCCCTCTGCTATCTTGTTACCAACAGTCAAGTTTAACTAATCAAGGTTTATCTAATGCTAGCTTCTAGATTAATTACTGATGTGAACTCCAGTGGGTTTGCTATGAGCTCAGCTTTTCCAAGAGCTGTTCTTCTTCTGCATAAAGAGATCCACTGGGATGATTGCTCACAAAAGTCCATTTCTAACCGGAACTGCTGAGATGCTGAATTTCAAATATTTCAAAGTATAACCTCTCAAGAACTGTCTTCTTAAAATATAAAACCTCCCCCCAAAACTGAAACAAAAAATAAACCACCAATAATGATTATTCATTAAAACAAATAAAACCAACAAGAGAACCCACCAAACAAAACAGGCCTCTAATGAAATAGCTGAGTTATTTATGCGGATAGAGGAAAAATAAATCATGATAATAAGATAAAAGCAGCTCATGTATTCAGGTAATCCAATGTGGATAAAGTGATAAAACTAAAGACAACACTTTTTAAAAATTAAGTACAAGGAAAATGGATAACATAGGAATAAAGAAAAAAAAAATCTGAAAGTTATTTAGTGGAGATTAGTAAAGGCAAGGAGGGTAGGGTTACACAAGAAACATGGAATCTGATGATCCTGATGGATTTAACAGATTCTGCACATGAAGGCAGAAATGGAGCAGGAAAAACTAAGCAAATCCTTAGTACAGTTCATGTTTACAGTCTAATCAGAGCTGCTTTCTGCTAGTGAAGTGCATCAAAAAGATGTATCAGTGCAGCCCTCAAGCTAGAATTAAAAGATTATTTCCCTTCTACAACCAAATGCTTCATTCAGCAGCTGACAACTATTGACACGTGATCCAGAAGAAAAACTGCCCTTCCCCTGTCAAGCTGTGGCAGTCAGCAGCAGCACACCTCTAAGTCCATTAGAGCCAGAGGGGTCACACCACATGGAGAGGACAAGCTTTAGTGGAGGAGCACTAAGCAAGTGAAGTCAGTTCAGCACACACACCCCAAACTCCCCGCCCAAACATACCCATGTAGAAAACAAAAGAAACATAAGTAAGTCCAAACGTATATGTAAAACCAGACTTCAAACATGCTTGTATAGTTAATCAGTGAAAAAAGTGATAGGCTTTAAGAATACAAGGTATAGAGAAATTGAGTCTTCTGAAACATGAGTAAGCACCTAAAAACCCAAAGAGGTCAAGGTGTTTCAATAAAACATTTTCCCATGTAAAGTTAAATACTTCAAAGAAAACTTATCTGCACAAGCGTACAAATACAGAAACACTTCAGTCACGTAACATTGTTTTAATATACCAAGAAACAAAGCAGAAGAAAGTCTTCTACTAGCCTGTAATAGAATAGAGTCTGAGCAAACACCTAATGGGCCCCATCAGTGACTTCCGCTGTTTGCTCCTGGACAAGCTGTCTTCACAAATAAACAGACCTCACATTCCAAGCACAGCCATAAGGAACTTTATTAATTAACTTAATATCTTGCTGAGAGTTGAACAGTTCAGATTTACTGGCATTAACCAAGCTATCTCTCCATGTGACAATGCACACGTCAGCAAAGCATCCAACAGCTCTAATTGTTTTTGTCTGTCAACATCCAAACTATTATCTCATTTTAGCAAGCCAGCAAGTGCGTTTTCCCCCCAGTCAGCATGCAATGTAGAGTCTTGCTTTCAGGACAGATCAGTTTTGGTCATCTATTTTCCTACCGTCCATCTTTAAAAAAAGATATGAAAAATTACTAAAGAGAGTCATCATTTAATAATGAAATATTTGCTGACACTTCCAATTTTGAATACAGCGTTCACCAAAGCGGCAAATGATCTGAACAAAGTGTCTTTGAAACAGTCTGAGCTCAGGGGAAATGTTCCCATTCATTTCTTACAGGGCAAATAGTTTTAATAGACTAAATAGCGAGACCTAACCAATAAAATCAGCCTGTGGTACATGCTTCCGTCAGAACAATATACAGGGCTGAATTAAAGGATTGTGTGCCCCACGAGCTCTCACAGAATTCTTTCAAGGACCAGAACCTTATACAGACTCCAGAAACGTAAGATTAATGTGCTGAAATTGGTGTCTCGTTATAGTTTCTAAGCAAAGCTAATCTAGAATAAATAATAATAGTCATAAAAAATACCTAGGATTGGTTTGGTTTCTAGGATTGTGCAGTAGAAGTTCATAGAGAGGTTTGAAAACCAGAAAACCTTTTGATCTCTCTCTGCTTCCCAACTGCAACTCTATTACAGCTTGTTATTAGCATTTGGTTTTTCTTCATATATATTCAGTTCTGTATTTGCTGACAGTTAACTCATGTACCATAATAGCTTATTTGCCTTTTCACTGAGGACTATTATGACAGTCCCAGATATATTTTTCAACCTGAAATTCGTGTCCAGAATGAACACCGTGCTTTTGCAATAAAGACGACAAAATATCCTACAATATCCTATGAATTTATCTCTGAAGCCAATACAAAGGGTTGGGGGATAAAAGTTCGCTTGAGGTTTCACAATCGCATAAGTTCAAAACCAGTTCACCTTACATGTAACTCATTTTAGCAACTATTGAGAATAGGAATACTAAGCTAATTTACTGAGGAGAGGCACACAAGCCAAAACATGCCTCTGATAACAGCTTCCCCCCAGTTTTGCAGTGATCAGCTCCACAGTGACAGGTATTTCTGAGTAGAACCAAACATTGGAAACATGACACCCACCAGCTTCTTCCTCCCCCCACCTCTCTCCCATGTGCATTTTGCTCTCTGTTACCTTGCCTGAAGCCTCCTCAATTACATTGTTTGCCATGCATTAAACAAATATACCCTAAATTCTACTTTTATCTTGATTGGCTGATATCTTTTCCTTCAGGTATTTGTTCAGGTTTTAAGTATAAATAAAAATGCATATGTATACATACACACACACATACATACATATATGCTACTACTTAGCTACCTCTTCACAGCTAGTTTATGAACTACAAAAAGGCTGCAGCTTCACAGAAAACAGGCAGAACGGACAACGTGCAAAGGGCTTTTCTTGTATCTGAGAAGAAGAGATATTTCAAGCAGATGTTTGAAAAAACTATCTAACCTTGACGTAAGTGTTAAGTCATGAGCATCCCTTACAGCCAAAAATAAGATTTTGGTTTCACCTCACTTCTAATCCTTAGAAGGTTCACATCACCTGAAAGAGGCATGCACCTCAAATCAGGGCTAGAATCCTGCTGCAGCTGAAGCCAACTGCAGAAATTAGACCAACCACTTCAGTAACTTTCTGTTCCCCAAACAAATAATCAGTGTTCTACTTAGTATGCTTTAAAGTGAGCACTTTCATTCATAATTAGCTATAACTGAACATCATCTGGCATTTGGCACTATTCCCTTTATTTATTCTTTGTGCATTATAGCCAAGTTGTATTCCACGCCTTTCCATATTATGACACCAAACAGGGTTCTGGACAACGAGGAAGCTTATTCCACCCAGGTTTGAAGCTGTTAGTAAGAATAGTTAGTGCAAGCAAGACTGGATTGAAAAAGAAAAACTAAAAAGAGCACAAATAAGCCATCTCAGCTAACCAAAAAGAACTTACAAAACCATCCAGAAGAGCATGATAGTACCCCCTGTGAAAAGGGAGGCATTTGGCAGATCCTCCCTACCATAAGAACTCTGGTATAAAGCAAGACAATACTTTCCAAATGAAGATGACTTCAAATGAAGAATTGGCTACTGGAAGCAAGCTAACTAGTATTTACCTAACAGCCTCCTCCCTTGGATTGGTGAAGGAGAAATATCCTACAAGATGCACTGCTTCCCACCGATAAATGGGCAACAAACCTTTCGTGGCAGGTTCAAGACTAAATACCAAGTGAAAATCTTCCACACACAAAATTTTATTAGAAAGGAACAGGTTGTGGCTTTGCAATCAATGTATGACTTTCTGTGTAAAGAAAGCGTTTATGTGGAAGGAGTGTTCTAAAGTTTTTTTAGCTGGACTAGAGTGGTTTCGTCTTCTGGAGTGTTATTCTTTTGCTATTCCACAAGAACGCTCAGAGATAATAAGCGCTGCTTAAAACAAACAAACCAGAGGTCCCACAGCCATGAAGATGATAGTGTTGAGAATGAACTTGAGAGAGAGTTTAAGCTCAAAAGAATTTTCCTCACATGACACTGGCCAAAAGATGGTCTAACACATGTCTGTGTGAAACAGGTCAAAATACGGTCCAATGTATCCATGTGAAACAGGCCAAAATCCAGATGCTACAAGTGATATCCAAGCCACACACAAACTACCTGTGAGATAACAGGACCACTATGTGAGCTTATACAAACTCTGAACTACGAGAGGATGTCTCTAGCAACAACGGCTGTTAGAAATGTTCCCTCTACATAATATAAAATTCCCCCAGAAGTCCCAAAGTCAGTTTCTGACACAAATTACTAGTTGACTTGCATCCAAGAACCCTCAACTGCCTAGTCCAGGAGTTGTTACTTGTTTTGCAGTTTCTTCTTGTGCAATGCAGCTAACAAGGGGGGGAGGGTGTAAGAGAGGGGGGCAGGGAAATCAGAAAAGAACTCTTTTGAAGCAAAAAGGCCAACAGGTAGTTCCCCTAAATACAGAACACCCCCCTCATTGAGCTACGATCTTTACAGCACATAAAAAAAATCAAGTTGGAAGTCTCATTTCTCTTTTATTGGTGATAAGAGGAAATGAAGAATTGATCTGCACCTTTTGCAGTCTCTTTTAAAGACAGACTTTATTAATGGCAACTAGGAAGTGAGTTGTTAGTTGAAACAATTCTTCCACCTTGAAAATTATATTTTTAGCTTCAATATTTTATTCTCAGTCTGATCTGACTTCAGCATGCTTGTCTTTAGCACATTTTCTTCCCTCACAGTGTTTTAATCTCAACCCTTGTGTCTCTTGATTTTTCATTGTCTGCTGTTCTAAGCCTTCTTAGAACATCTTTGTCCAATGTGCAATTTGTTTCCTTTTGAGATACACAGAAACAAGCGATTGCTATGCCAAAGGCAGCAGCGCAACCTGTCCCTCCCCCTCCTCCCGCCGTTTTTCTTTTCTGACTCAATGAGATGAGGGCTGAATCCAAGTCTTTCCTGTCCCTAGTGACCTTTAACAGCAAGCTGAATGACACACCAGTATGCCAAGATCATCCCCAAATTCATTAATAAGGCATCAGTGTTCTTTCTCCTCTATCATCAGTTCACTTCATTAATCTAGCTCATGATTACGAGTAAAACTGAAGAAACCCGAGGTACCATTTAGCAACAATTTAACTGCAACACAAAAGAGAATTCACCAGCTTGGGAGCTGCAGGAAATGAGGTAGCTAGAAAACTTCATGAACACAAATTGTGTTTAAAATTCACATGCCTCCATTGAAAACTAAGCTCCAAGCCATTGTCACAATGTGTATTGGTGGCTGAAGAGGTAATGCTTTCAAATCCCGTCACAGTCTATAACACCTTGTATCTTGACTCACAACTCTGAAGCCACAAGGCTTGATCCAACTGCGTTCCATAACATCTTCAAATCACCTCAAAAGGAACCAAAGCAGCAGCTGAGTTAGTGAAACAGATGGCTTAGTAAAGTTTCTTTTTATTTGGTCACTGTTGAGAATATAACCTTGCATTTTTAACAGTAAGTTTCACACCCTCACACTTGAATTAATACAGCAGGAACAACAACTCTGAAATTAATACTCTCATTTCCGTAAGATGCAATATAAAAAGCATCCGAACTCCATAGAGACTTGAGGCACAAAACCCAAGGGCATTTTGGAGATGGTGATAGCTCTCAAGTCAGACAGTCCCAAGGATTTCACTTATACTAACCAGATTTCACTCAGACAATTTGAGAGCAGAAGTTTAAAACTTAAAAGCATTAAATTATGGATAAGCCCCAGCAAAACAAAACAATATCTGATACGGCGCTTACTTTCAACTCTTGAGATAGGATTTATTTTGATGAAAGTCTGAATCTGGTTCAAGCAGGCTTAACCACTAAACCCCAACCTTGAATCTGTTTCAGCATTAGGACTGAAGTATCATCTACAGGTGGTTTTACACAAAGTACTCCTTTTCTTCACTCTGTATGCCAGCTCCTAACACACAAAGTTATCAATACAAAACATCACAATTCTATCAGATTGTAGGATTGAATGGACCCCTTCTAGAAAGCTTCACTGCTCATCACTGTTATAGGAAGGGTTGGATAGTTGGTAGAGGCACATCAGAGGTTAAGACAGTCAGCAGTGTAGATGCATTTTATTCTGTGGCAGATGAATATCCTTTTACAGATATGCTAGCCAAGGAGACTGCACTGCATACAAATTCTGTGACAAGCAGCTCAAAAAAAGTCATATGCATTAAACAAACATATCATGATTCATTGTCTCAAGTAAACAGGCATATATTTACCACACTGTAATGTCTTCCAAAGCCCTGTAAGCATTTGTTCTTCATTAGTATCAAACATATAGCACATTTGAGAAAATAGCAACCACAATGTTACTAATAAACAGAAACATTAAGTGGAAGTCACATTTATACATCTCTAACATGGTCTGAATACTGTGTGGGAGTGAAAGAAAGCAAAACAAAGAGCAAAGGAATAAGCAAGCTATTTCGCTACAGGAGAAATATCTATATAAAAGCTACAATACGCACAGCTTATTTCAAAGTTGCTATACACCTCTAAGATGCCCTAGTTTAAAGGAGAGAAAATAGGTCATTCTCTCAGATGTTTTCAAGGAAGACATGGTCCCACCCATTCAACATTTCCCTCTCCCCTTACAGTTTGCCTGCAAACACTTACAGCAAGTTGAGGGATTGATTGAAGACATTTGTGTGCAATTCCCAATATTTACACTAACAGCAATGAGGTCATCTGCTCCGTTTTGGCAAGAACTGCCTTAACTCTTGGTTTCGTAGTGCTGAGTCTGTTCTTTGTACTTCAGTCAAGCCCACGTGCAGTATTTGCTGTGCTTTGTCATTTGACTGCAGCCACACTGAGTCACTGCTGTCAAAGCGAGGTGTTGCTTGCACACCAAGTGTGACCCAAGGACAAATTTGACAAAGCACAGAAAAACATACAAAAACCTTATTGTACTTCCACATTTCAAGATATGGACCAAAACACAACACTCTCTTCCACTATATTTCTGGGAAAGTCACATGCAAATAAGCCCATTTCTTCACTTCCATGCTTGTGCTGAAGGATGCAGGAAATAAAATACATCTTACAACTGAAATATCTACTTAAATTTGAATTATATGAGGTTTTTAAAGTCAGTTAAGAAATGGTTTAAAGCTATGGTATTACATGACTACTGAAAAGAAATCTTACTGTAATTAAATGCAATTCCTGAAATAGAAATAAGGTGAAGCACTTTCAACTTAATCAACATAACTGTTTTTAGCAGTTATAATCTCAAAAGCTTTATTCAGAGAGCAGCTACATTATTCATTAAACATTATCTAAGGAATCTCAAGGCACTCTCCTGCAACCTAGAAAAGTCTGCAAGACAAAAATGTATTTCTACAGGGAGTCTTTAAACAGTTAAGGCAAATATGAGAAATAAGCAGGAGGAACCCAAACTTTTCTAAAATTTACATTTCTTTATGCTTACTTCCATATTTCCTCAAACATGAAAGAACTTCTTTGCTTCTTCTATTCCCTATTTATAGGGCTCAGAAGGATCACTTGGTATTTCCCCTCTTTAGACAATGATAAGGTTGGATAATTTTATTTGTTAGAGCAACATCTGAGGTAATCATAATGCACAGCAATAGCTTATGGACTAAAATACTGTAACTGCATTACTTAATTCCCACAGTCCTGCTTTCAGTGCTGTGGTGATGCTACAGCCAGCTCCAAGCCAAATCTACACTGCTTTGGCCAACTGGCCACACTATTTCAAAATGGGTGTGGAATTGCAATACCACTTCAGGAGGTGAGTACACTCAGGTATCACTGCTCTATTCAGTTGATAATTTTAGGGAAACTGTTATGAACTTCATACATTCTAAACCACTAATTCTCTCATAAGTTTGGCTAAAATATACTGGGAGGAACAAGAAGTGTAGAGATGAGTAATATCAATATAAATACACATCTTCTTGGGAAGTTGCCTTACAAAGATCACATATGCCATTCATAGAATGACCCAGCAAAGAGCTCTTCAGGAAAACCAGGATTCTATGCAAAAACCCCTGACAATTAAACAAAAGCCACAGTCTGCAATACCAATGGAAAATAGCTATTAGATCAAATTCAATACAGTAAGGAAAAAAAAAAAAGTTATTTCCCTGTTCCTGCCTTATTTCTCTGTTGCAACAATTTCTAAGCCAGTACCACTTTCCACTTACTGATTTCCCCTCCCCCATATTTACAGACACTGTACATTTTGCACCTTCTAAGATACAACCTTTCATTACTGCTCCTGCAGTTAACGGCTTTCATCCCAAGTCTTAATGACTGCATCTTCCTCCTCACTGCACCCTCAGCAATCCCATCTTGTCCATTTGCCCAGAATGATGTCAGGACAGTTTTCTGGAGTCAGCAAACTTGCCAAAAGCAGAAAGTGCAAAGCAGGCCTCCCCTTTCTCTAGTACATTATACATAATCTACTTATTTTCATTCAGGAAGACCTTCCACTCATCTCTGCTGTTCTTATTTCTTAAACGTTTTCCAAGTGAGCTGTATTGGTTTATGGTTCATTTGTGAAAGTCACCTCAGACATGTGCGTAGAAGAGAAACTCCAGCAAGTTACTGGCTAAATCTCATCATCTTGCTTCAAAATCTCCCTTAAACCTACTTCTGTACAGCATTTACCAAAACACAATGGATCAACAGGTGGCACGCTGTGACCCTACTGCTTTTCAAGCTAACTGATCTTATTCTATTCATTTCCACATGCCCTATGTACCCTGGGCAGCATGTGCCTTCTTTCTGGGGATTCTTCTGCCATTTAGAGAAGCCAAGACAAACAGTGATCTGCCTGAATAGCTCCTGCTAAGCATCCAGATTGGAAACTAAATTGAGGCTTTTTGGAGTACATTTGTCCCTCCAGAAGGAATTGTAACATTATTCTCCCTGTCATGGTAGATCTTCACCATATATCTCTGAAATTAATTATGCAATGGCTGGGATGCTAGGCACTTGGTACTGAAGCCCAAGTTAAACAAACCAGCATCTCAGCTGCTCTGTAACGCTGTGTGAAAGAGCCAAGGTGTTAATGTAAGTCACTGGACTACCATCATACTGCTTATGAAGTACAAAGTCCAGCTCGCATTTCTTTTTTGAAACAGGAAAAACATTTAAAAAAAATCAGATCCAATCAGGACATTTTTAATTTCCACTGCTCTTCCTTACCAAACTTTAAAGAATAGTACCCAGTTTTGTGGAGCCCTACTCTCCAGAAAAACATAGGGGACAGGCTGTGTAATCTGACCTATTAGCCATTAGCAGCAGTGAATGAGTTAATAGACAGGGTTAAGGATTTAGAACTTTGCAACAGATCTTGCCAAAAAGAGCCTGACCAATTTTCTTTTAAATGAAAAATGGTTGCTGGGATTTCTAATCTTTATTGATATGCAGCTATGGAAGTGTACAATATCAGGTAACATTAGGAGGCCAGAATGGCTTATTAAGCACAATTACCTAGCAAGCAATTTAAATCCTGGAAAGAACTCAAAGGGGAGTGCCCACAGAAGGTTTCTGCTAATCATGAACTAGTGAGTAAATAAAGATCTAAAGTTGTTAAAAAATATAAAGCATTAACAAGTTTAGGCACTCAAACAAGAAAATTTTAAATAAGAAACCATTAAATAACCATATCAGAAAAGAGACAAAATATTTCATTTTATGAGCAAATTTGTACGAGCAATTTTTGTTTCTTTTTTGATGAGCACATTAAACATCAATGTCCAAATTGCCCATATGCTTCTAGGCACCTTTATCAAAAAGAAGGTATCAATTCTTCTAAAGAAGGTGTTAGGCAGAGCAATCCAAGGGAACAGTTCAAGATTCTGTGGTCTGGACATCTTCAGCATAGTTGTATATTAAGTTTTCTTGGTTTTACGCGCAAAATAGAGAGTATAATAGAATTTTGTGTTATATGCATATAGTGCAGGCCAGCTTAAAAAACAGAGACCCACCAGAACTGTGCAAGTTCCTGGGACATCTGTGTTACTGAAGAGGTGAGAATAAAGGCCTATAGTTTCAATAGCAACTAATTTCAGATTATTCACACAGCACATGTTTCTATGTGTTTCATATGTTTGAGGGGCTTTAATGTCGAGAAAGTGCTGAGGTCTCAGGCTCTGCAATTTCAATCACTTCAAACACCTCAAACGGAGTGGCCCAAAACAGATGTACTCCAGTGACTCAGAATTATGATCTCTTGCTAAGATCCCCATCTTCTCAGGGTTTTTTTGCCTTCTCACTGCATATCTTCCTTTTAAGGGCAAACAATCTTTGTTTGAGTGAACTTCAGCTTTTCCAAGAAATCCCTGACAATTTAGTCAGCTAAAGAACACTCGTAACTCCTCATCTCAGTTATAGAAAGAGCTTCTAGCATCACCATCCCTCCTCACAAAATGATTGCATTGTAACAAAGTCCAATATACAAAGAACAAGGTTCTGGAACCAGCACTGATTGAAGTCTTCATGATCTTCTCCTTTTCTTCTTCCTTTCTTCTGCTGTTTAAACAATGTAGCCATCGGCAAAGGAAGAGCTGAGTAATCTCCACAATAGCAGAATAAGGCAACTGAAAACATATTATGCAGCTTGACAATTGTACAGACAACACATGCAGTTGTTATGATTAACCCTAGTATAAAGGCTGTTGTATACTATACAGTGGATGAATTACAATAGATAGAATAATTTAATGGTTATCCCATTAAGAAACCAAATACGGCAAATTAGGCATTGTAACAGAATTTGCGATGGTATTTCTTTGCATTTCATGATCCTGATTCTCCATGTATCCATATCCAATCAAAACGAGGAAAACTAGAATTGCTCAAACCTTTATAATTTTGGAGTAGAATGCTCTTGGTTAAGTAGTAAATTGTGCACATAAAGGAGCCCCACACTGAAGTCCTTGGAAAGGCGTTTCACTATTCAGAAACAGCCACGTTCTGTAGAGATGCAGTTGCACGTCTTTGAAGGGTAGGCACTGGAAGAGGCCTTCCACTGGGAATGGAAAGATCCCAAACTGTTCCTGAGCCCCTAGAAAACACTTTCAGCGCTGCTGTCTAAAGGTAGTGTGACTGTTCACAAAATCCCTGCTTGGGTTTTGGCTAACACACAGCTCATACACTAAAGTCTGATGTATGCTGGCAGCAGCACCATTAGGTCAAAGAGAGGTCAACACATAGGCAGGACATGGTGGCCAGAAAGAGGTAAAGGTCTATGATTATGCAGCCATTATCATCTGCAGCTTGCTGTCTCCAGCAGCCATAATCCATGCATACTGGTTATCTGGTAGTTTCTTCAGAGTATGCCAACCTGTGGAAAGAAACAGTACAGACCAAGCTTCCAGGCTGGAAGGTATAAATACGTCAGCTTATCCAAAAAGCTTTTGAAGCGGATCCAACAGCAGCTTACTCCTGAGGCTTTTGTGCTTTCTGGTATGATACATGGGCCACCTACACCAAGATGGAGGAGAAAGGACGAGAACTCTGACCATTGGCTAGATAACCATTTTGGTCATAGGTGCAACTCACAACTTGTAATATGTGAAAGTTATGAATTACAGAAATGAGTTTTCTAACTCAAGTAAGTGATGAATTAGTGAATTCACCTGTTTGACTAGTCTATACAAAGGGGACTGAGCCCTTGCTTATAATTTTTTTCCTTTTGTGATAAACTCATAAAATGAAGCTTAGGGAGTACATTGTCCTATAAATTTGAGGGATCCAACGGAGCACAACAGCTACATACTGATACAAAAAGAACAAGCTCTTCACAATGTTCCAATCACAAAGTTTTGACTAGTCTTCTCTTTTTGCTTTTCAAAGCAATATAGTTCAGCAACATTTTGAAAAGAACGGATTAAACCTTCTCGTCATGGAAGAAATCCAGTTCCCTGACTAAAGATCACAGTAAAGTCGCTTTTAATGCATTTTCACCATAGCCTGAATTTGAGTGCAATTCCCTCAACACACTGACCAGCTCAAAATTTGATCGAGAACATCTATTATCATTGCCTGAGAATTCATCTGTGTGTATGCAATCAGTACAGTCAATAGAGGATAGCAGTAGTTCGTATTTCTCTGTAAAATGAAATAATGTTGCACATGGTTTTCAGAAAAGTACAGTCGAAACTTTCAGCTTTTATTTTCATTCACAACCAATCTCTGCTGGGAGAGGAAGCAGCTTGCTTTTACTGCAATATCTGCATCCTTTGGAGGTGCCCAAGTCTGTTTTCCTCCCAGGGAAATAAAGAAAAATTGTACGCATAGAAACTTAGGAGTTTCCAACCCTCTACGTGGGAGTAGCCCACAGAAGAGACAAGCCTTTAATTAAAAATACACTTTGGAGCTGAAGTCCTGCTTGTTCATCTATTTGCAGTCCTCCCAATTTACAAAAGCTCACCGAGATCCTACATATAGGAAGCTGAAACATTTAGGCAGAACTAACCAAACTTGAGAGCTTTCAATGTTAGTAATATACTTTCTTGCTTTAGTAGTATTTTAATACTAGGTGTATTCAGAGATAAGAGTGTAATATTCCAAGCTATTTCCAAAATCCTTGCTTTTACAAAGTTAAAGTGCATCTGACTCCAGCACAAAGCTGTACTTGCAATCTCATGCCTCTTACCAGAGACATAATAATAAGTAAAATAAAATAAGAAGGCTAGAAAACAGTATCACTTCATCTGAATTCCACTGTTAGGGCTGGGGTCATACCGTTTCCATGTGCAAACACCATGTGGTATATCCTGCACTGTGCTGACAAGAAGCAATCTAATACTAGGCTTCTGAATCCTAAACAAACAATATCGTAATCCACTGTCAGCTTCACAATAACTGCTGTGCTCTGTCAAAACATACTTTTAAGGATAAACACGCTAAGAAAACCTGCAGGAAAAAAGATCAGATACGAGCCCTGCCTGAGTTCTAATGCTTTCTTCCACATGCCAGCACCCCTCAAATATTATGCTTGCAGAAATACAAAAGCAAATGGGAGCATGAGTTCTTCCTACCTATGCATCAGAACAAATATACTGCTGCATGAGCACTTTGAAGAATATAATTTAGAATAACAGTGTCAGAACAGATATGTGAGCAGCATGTTTTCAGGCTTGTAACCAAGCTCCAGCTGACAGTACTTCAACTTTCAGAACAGACAGAAAGCTTTTGAAAGCAGTATTTAAGGCAGCAATAAAGGACATTGACTGGAAACAACTCTGTAGGGTTACATACTCTGATGAGGACAAGCCAAGAGAAAGACTTCCTTACACGCATGCTAGACATTGCTACATTCTTTCTGAGCTCCAGGAGCGGACTTCATAAAACCTATAAAACCTGCAGCACCAGAGCTCCCTACTCAGTACAGCAAAAGGACAGTAGTAAATATTTGAGGACAGGCACTGAGTGACAGTGCCCAAAACCCCCAGAGACAGATGCCCTTGCAAATGCCTCTCTTGCATTCAGGCTCTTCAGTCAGGGTGGGTGAGGATGGTGAACATTCACAGCTCAAATTCCGGCTCAGGAATTTTAGTACCCAATTCTTTCCTTTGGATTCAAATGGTAAGTCCATGGACAAGGAGGAGACTGTATGTAGTACCTTAGAGCATTCATCCCTGAAGTGGAAGAACAGGGTTCTAGACTCCCTTTGTGTGAAGAGCCTCAACCCCCATCTTTCATTTTCATATAGATATTATGTTGGAGGATAGCATGTATCATTCCTCTTGTTGTCTTGAGCCAAAAAAAACCCCTCCAATGTAAATGAGACTGCAGAAAAAGCCACAAGGGATCTTAGCTCCACAAATCTGCTAATTAAAGGCATTCTTACGGTATGGAACAATTTTTTGTCTTAATACTGCTTACAGAGTTTTGATTTAAAAGCCCCTAAAATAATCTTCTCACAGAAGTGTGTACACAGCTCAGGCAGCAAACATGAGAACTCCGGAAGCTCATGCTGTAGGCTTTCCAAAACACAGAGAGAAAAGCATGCAGGAGGGTCCCCAATACAGTACCACTAAGTGCATGTTAGATTAACTTTCAGAAGGCAAAGCACAAAAGCCACCTCTCAAACACTCTAAAAGACCAACAGTGACTAAACCAGGACCAGATGTATGTCCTTGCATCAGTTATTCAATAATCAGAAAAAATTTGAAAGCTAAAGTTTTATTATTAAAAAAAACCCAACCAACCAAACAAAAAAAACCCAGACCAAACCAAAACCTCAACCACTCAGTATCCTGAAAGCATTAACCCAAGGGAAGAAAGAAAGCCTGAAGACAGACACACCTTTACACTAAACAATAAACTGAAGATATGATAATCACTGGTAATCTTTTAGATTTTTCACTATTTTAATAGATGGCAGGGACAGCAAATTTTGAAGAAAGCACATTCTAAAACAAACCAGAGTATCAGCTTCATTTTAAAACATGCTTCGGAGAAATGCTGGATCATCCAGTCCAGTCTCAAAAGTTCTCTCCATCCTAAGTTGCTCTAACTCTTATTGCCTGTCAGCATATAAGGGCAGGTTAATACAAATACATGCATATTAACCAGGAAGTTAAACAATTCATGTTTAGCTTACCTGAAGCAACTTTTACATCGTGGATCAAGTAAGACTGACTGTTGACAGGAATCAGCACCAGAAACTGTTACTAAGCTCTGAATTCAGCATCCAGGTAGCAGTCAGAAGAGTTACACCTTATGTCCTGTTATACTAGCAAGTAACTATTATGATTTCTTGTTTCTGCTGACACTTCTTGTGATGTTTAAGATGAAAGGAAATGTAAAGTTCAGTACAGTATAACTGGCAGATAATGTTCAGGCTCCAGTCTTTTTTTTTTTGTCCTTTCTTTCAAAAGAAAAAAAAAGCCCACAACTTCCTTGCAGAGGTCAAGTTGCCCTTCAACTACTTTATGAAACAGGATTTCACCTTGAAGCCCAACCCTAGTTATCTAATCTGTAGTTAATTTTAACCTTGAAGTTGTCTCTGTCAGACAGAAGTGCCAAAGATGTTGCCCCAGCTCCAATGCAGCGCTAGAAAGCACTCATTTTCTCAAACGGAGGAATCACAGAACATTTTTTTCCACTCTCACTGAAAGACAACAGATTCCCCAAAAACTTTTGAAATGGTCAGCATAAAGGAAGTTTTGATAACACAGAGCTTAGGAGATCTGCACAAAACTTGAGCTTC
This sequence comes from Ara ararauna, assembly GCA_028858755.1. Taxonomy (NCBI): domain Eukaryota; kingdom Metazoa; phylum Chordata; class Aves; order Psittaciformes; family Psittacidae; genus Ara; species Ara ararauna. Next base: position 107,237,012 of record CM054376.1, on the reverse strand, counting down.
CTGTGGCATTAGTGCCAGCTCACTGCAACAACATGTGCGAAGAGACTAAAATTGTACCAGCGAAGGTGTTGAGCCTCAGGCTCCAAGATCCCTAAATCAGCCTAGAGCAATACCTGTGTAAAAGACTACAGGAAATCTCTTGCACAGGTCAGTCAGTCTAACCCAACATTGGCACTCAAAAAAATGCCAAACCTCATTCTCCCAAATCCCTTTCATGGCTCCTGAGAGAACATAAAAATCAGTTAGTAGGGGCTAACAAATAAATCACACAGGTATTTGGTCATCACAGCAAGAGAAAGACGAAGAAAATGTAAAACACTAAAACACAATGTAAAGCTTAATTAAAAACTGTAAACCTTTAAGTCGGTTCAAATCCAGTCCACTGCCAACAGAGCTTATCTAAAACTGTCAAACAGGCACAACCTTCCACAACAATCCAAGTAGGCCAAATGTCAGATTGCAGAATGCAGGACAGAGTACTGAGACAAAACTTTTGTTAAACACCAAATGTAATGAAAAACAAGAACTGCTAAGGCAACACTGCAGCACCCAAATCCTCTTAGCTTAAAACTACAGAATTCATCATCAGAACCACTTGCCAAAGCTTCCCAAGATATACACACAACTTGACCTCCAGTTTAGCTCTCTGGTTTCACAGAAAAAGACAGAAGGTAGATTTAGACACACTCTTTGGGAGGAATTATTGCTACTTTATGCAAAAAATTAAAAAAATAAAGTAAAAAAAATCACACCGTCTTGTACATTCCTACCACCTCTCAAGTGAGTGGATACCACATCCATTTGTCTAGCAAGCACTTGATCATATTATTCCTAAATTTCTGTGCAAACTCAGCAGGTAAAGTGTTGCTGGTATTAGCTAGGCAAAGGCTATGCTATTATAATGTATACACATGCTTTTATACCCATTTTATACGCCTCCCAAAGAGGCTTACAGCAGCTCCAGAAGATATTTCACCAATGTTATGTATAACTCAGATGCCAAAACCAAAACAAAACCAAAACTGGCAGATGCAATTTAGAATCTCTAACAGAATGGACTTCACATGTCACAGTAAAGAAGAGAAACTAAACCAACTGCAGTAAGACTATGAAACATAAAAAGGACATGGAACTGTTAGAACAAGTCCAAAGGAGGGCCACGAGGACAATCAGGGGACTGGAGCACCTCCTATATGAAGATAGGCTGAGAAAGTTGGGGCTGCTCAGCCTGCAAAAGACAGGGCTGCGTGGAGACCTCATAGCAGCCTTCCAGGATCTGAAGGGGGCCTATAGGGATGCTGGGGAGGGACTCTTCATGAGGAACTGTAGTGACAGGACAAGGGGTAATGGGTTCAAACTTAAACAGGGGAAGTTTAGATTGGATATGAGGAAGAAATTCTTTACTGTAAGGGTGGTGAGGCACTGGAATGGGTTGCCCAGGGAAGTTGTGAATGCTCCATCACTGGTGGTGTTCAAGGCCAGGTTAGACATAGCCTTGGGTGGCATGTTTAGTGGGATGTGTCCCTGCTCATGGCAGGGGGGTTGGAACTAGATGATCTTAAGGTCCTTTCCAACCCTAACTATTCTATGATTCTATGACATACAGGTCCCTTCCCATGTTATTTTAAAGCCTCTTTTTCTTTACCTGTAAAGCACTTCCATAACATGTTACTGGCACTGAGACAGCAAAAAGAAGTTGGTGATTTAAATAATTGTGTGGGTACTTTTGACACATCTCTCAGGAAAGTACAGGCATTTGAGATTCCACTGTAAAACTGCATTATCACCTATATTTTCTAGATAACATCCACTTTTTAGATCATCTGTAACTTTTGCATCAACTACATGTAGGATAAGATTTATATACCCATATACTATGGAATTGAAAATGGAAAGTTAAATATATTACCCACATAAATCTGTATTTTCTTCCATCTCAGGTCAGGTGAGTAGATGGAAACTACTGTTACTTACAAGTTATTTTTCTAAGGGTTCCCTGCATTCCCATTTAATTTTTGTATTTTGTAGAGCTATGCTTCAGTAAAAAAAATACCAGGTTCTTTACCTATGAAGACAGCAAAGATTTAGTCCCCACCTTTTACCCTTCCCTTCTCCCCCAAAGAAACCCCAAAACGAACCCTCTAAAGAAACTCTTTAAGGGTATATTGAAGAGATTGATCTAGAAATTGTCAGCTATACAATACACTGCCGAGGTTTTTTTTCCTTCATTTTCTTCTAATAAAACCACTATACTTTTCCTACACAGTCTTTCAGTTGCTGAATAAACAAGGAAGAAGTGCAGTTTCTTTTCCTCACTGAATTCTGAAGTAGATTTCGATACCAAGATGTAAAATATTCTTAAATCTTATCAAAAAGCTTTAATTATACATACTCATCAGAAGTGACATTAGTATATTTGTTTAGTCATTATTCTCTTGAGAGAGGTGTCTTAAGACATTTTGTTTGGAAGTTAGAGAATACTAACTCCCCCAAGACCCCAGTATGCTAGGGTGGAAGAACAGAACATTCCAACTAGCATCCAAAGAGTTCTGAAGACCAGGGATAGCATGGAGATTCAAAATGGGTATTAAGAATAACTTCTTTTCTGGGAGGGCAGGGCAGCCCTGGAAGATGCTAGCCAGGCTGGTTCTGAAAACTTCCTCCCCCGTAGCTTTTCAAGATACGGCCAGATCAAATCCACAGCTGAATTTACACTGTGTTGGAGATGGTTCTGTGTAAGCTGGATGTTGGACTACATGACATCCCATGGATCCTTCCAGCCAATACTCAATTATGTGAAAAAGGTGAGAAAAGTGCACGTAGGGGAGATGGAATTACATAGCTTGCATGTCCTGAGTAGTAGGGAAAGATTTGTGACTTTATCTGATAAGGACTCACACACTTTCGTTTTTCAGAATCAATAATTAAATTATGCAAACCCTTCTGAAAATCTCTGATAACACTATATTTGGCAGAGATCCTTCTGAAACTACCTGTTGACATGCACATGAAGCAAGTAAAGATACGTAACTCGTTTGCAAAAGCATTTTTGTCACATCTTTGACAATCTGTACTACCACACACATTCATTTGTAGCCTCAGCTTGCACTATCTACACATACACAAAATCAGGAGCTGAGCTAGAGCACATACAAGCCTATTGACTAGCAAATCATAGTGATGAATGCATCACTAAAATATGGCATGGCAGAAAGTAGCCTACACATGCTTTAGACATGGACTGCCAGAGTGCTTTCAACACAGAAGTATGAGCAGTGCTTCACCCTTAAGAGAGCTCACATACGGATGTCAAGAAAAACATACAGGTTTACTGACAGACTAAGTAGAGAGCTAAGCAAAGTTAACAAGAGATACTTTAATATCTCTCACGGTTCTTGCTTTAACTTGTATGCCATGATTTCTATTCCAAAGAAAACGATGGAGAGTGCAGTCACGTGGAACAGAGGAGATGCACAGGCCACACATGCTGCATGCACACTGTGTTTACAGCTAGCTGGGAAACAAGCCACTGCCAAATCATTGCCCACCTCCAAAACTGAACAACTCCCATTTCTCCCAAGACATCCGATCAAGAAAAAAAAACCCAACCCATTATCACCACTGGTTACACTGAAATGCCAAGGCCATCTTAATTGCTACATTAAATTACCTGAATAAAGCCTTTGTTTCTATATTTAAAAGCCTAGCAAGCCTCTTCAATTTATTTTAGATTTTACTTGGAAATACTTTAAAATGGTAAATAAGCTTCATCCTTAAACGACCCTCACTAGAACAACATGTTTCAGCTTCCTGATTGTGCATGTATTTCAGACACAAGTTTTCTGATGTTTATATAATTATTTGACCAGCGACAATCATCAAAACAATTTGTTTGTGTTACAGGAAGGGCACTAACAGCATTTTCTCTTCCAGTACTATTACAGGTATCTGACCTTGTCTGAGCCTCTAAAAATTAAGTGCATTTATGAAATCTTATCTTTCTAAATCAAGGCAAAAAACATACAGAAGAGCATTATTTTCAGAGCGAAAAATAAAATCTAAACCTATCCACAAATTAACATCATTGTACAGTCACTCCTCTCCACATTTACTGAAAATCCCGTTTGATCAGAGTCATTAATTATGTGTCTTCCTGCCTGGATATTCAGCACGGGGAAGAAGAGGACGCATACACATGAAGCTATGTTTTAGTTAGTCTTTTTTGCCTTTTATATTGAAAAGGTTGCCCACAAAATTAAGCATCTATTGTTTAAGCATGCTCCAGAATAAGATGTCTCTGTTTCAATTAATAACAGCAAATTACTGGTGATAAATTTTATGATACTAAATTAGTGTTAAGAGTTGTATTTTGCAAGTAAGGTTCTTGGGCATGGTAGAGGAACAAACACTGCCAATCTTTATTGGCATAATCTATGAAGACCATCATGGATTGCAAGATCATATTTTTCATTCATAAAAAAAGACAGAGCCCCAAAGCAACAGGGGTTCCAACATGACCTTCACTTCATACAGGCTATAGGGAAGCTGCAGATGGACTATTCATTAGGGACTGCAGTGATAGGACAAGGGGTAATGGGTTACAACTTATGCAGGGGAAGTTTAGATTGGGTATAAGGGAGAAATTCTTTACTGTGAGGATGGTGAGGCACTGGAATGGGTTGCCCAGGGAAGTTGCGAATGCTCCATCCCCAGCGGTGTTCAAGGCCAGGTTGGACATAGCCTTGGGTGGCATGGTTTAGTGGGATGTGTCCCTGCTCATGGGAGGGGGATTGGAACTAGATGATCTTAAGGTCCTTTCCAGCCCTAACTATTCTATGATTCTATGCTAGTAAATTCACAGGAAAATTAAGCATACACAAAATGCCTCTTGAAAGCAGGGATCTGACTACAAACACCTTTAAAAGTATGACCATCTGCAAATCACTGCAGAAGTTAAAATTATAAACCTCCCAAGCTATGTTCTCACTTCAGATCGAACACTTGTGCTAAAACAACATAGCTTTACTCAGTGAAACACTAAGTACACAAGTGCATACATCAATTTCTTGCCAACACCCTGGTTTAACAGATATCTTTATCCAAAAAAGCAAAATGAGTATCTGCCATGCCCTAAGAAACTGTGTTAATCATCAGGCTACAGGATTTGAGGAAAACCATTTCAGACACCCTGCCATTTACATGCAGAACTAAGGTGTTCTTGACAGCGAGTACATGGACTCCAGGAATCTCCCAGAGATATGGCCGACAAGAGAGAGACGCAAACTGTCTCAGTGTATCCAGCTAAGAATATTCAGCTTAGGAAATCTTGTAGTCTGGTTGGGGTAGAAACGTCAATTCAAAACACCCTCTGGCAAGGGAAAGGCTTGAACCTTATTTAGAAGTGTGCTCACTGCTAATCTATTAAACAAAAACATAATGCAATGAGTTCTGGCAGCCTAACACTTTGCTTACTTTCCCTCCTAATAATCCAAATTGATGGAAAAGCCAGAGAATGAATCAAAAAGATGAAGAAAAGGAGGTGGAGGGGACTGGTAAAACCCCTTAATTTTTGTTTTTCTTCTTAAAAAGGACTTTGCTGTTGAACTGAAAAAGACCACTCTGAAAAGAATAATTCCTCATCTAGCACAGAGAGGCACACAGGACCACAGAGTATTTTTGTTTTTAAAAGCAACCTGGATAACCTTTTGGCTTTGTTTGAAAGCACACGGGCCTTCAGTCTTCCTCTGCGAAGAAGCAAAGCCTTGCTATATGGAATTCAAAGGGATGCTTTGTCTAAAACATAATAATCCTGTCACAGGTGACAGGTGTCAGGCTTGGCCAGCTCTGTGACAAGCAGTGTGGTGCTACAGCTTCCTGGAGAAGTTTTAAGACTTCAATTAGAAGTTTTCCGAGACCCAGGAAAGGTTACACAAAAGCAATCTGGAATTACTGCTAAAAGAAAAAGCCACACTTGAAGAGTGAAGACAGGCATCCACATTTATCTTTCTACTTAGTGATGAATGATCTGAATATTAACTTGAAGGTATATGAAAGTGAGATTCCTGCAGATTTGACAAATGAGATTCTTTAAATTTGCCTCCATGTCACTGCTATTTGCTCTCATTTCAAGATATCAATCACTAAAGCATGTTTCCTTAACAAACAAAGCCTAGAAATTCTTTTTTAAATGCTGTGCAGCTATCCTTTGTAGGAAGCAGTCTGCAGAATTGTCAGACCTTCATGGAAAAGAGATTCTATCTGAATGACATGGTTCCAAGAAGCAGAGTTTCCTTCCTGCCAGAGAGAGAAATTACTAATGTGCATTGCAATTAGTGAAAAAAATCAATACCATTTTTGCAGTTGCAGGCTAGAAAAAAATACATTTTTTATTTACTGCTATGCAAATATCAACTGGAAAAAACTGTTGAGCTGTTGTTAGATGTTGGGCAATATGCACCTATTTTTTCCTCTCAAATGACTGTGTATTACCAAACACTCACCAGGGCAGGTCTACATCTTGCTATTACAAAGATTAGGATATTGCACAATTCTCTCAAGTTCAATAAATTAATTTAAAAAAAACCAAAACAAACTATGACCTCAAAAAGGTCAGCCAGGTTAGCATTAAATTTAAAGTTAGAGACCACAGGAAACACACGATCCCATTCTTTACACTGTTGTACAGAAAAAGCCAATCCAGCAAGCAGAGCAGTGAGAGGATGCAAACCTTGCAAAAAGCTCAATAAATTAATGACAAAAGGATGGAATACTTTGCCTGCAACACCCAGGGCTTGGACACAGCTTGGACCCATGACTCAAATAGTAAAGAAAGAGTCAAACATTTTTGAAGCAGGACAGCTGAGCTTTCCTGCCTCTTCATGTAAGTGGCATTTCCACACACTACCCTCCCCATCATTTATTATCAATACTTCTGTCCTTCTTGCCAGACATACTGTCTCCATGTACACTCCATTCTCAGTTTGCCCTTGGTTGGCAAGAGAACAATGAACCCCAATTCAGAAAAACTACTGGCAGAATATATTTTCTTTCCAGTGTATTTCCTCAGAAAGAGTCATAGTCTCCAACTTTAAAATGCATTCCAGAAACTTGAAGTACTGGTGCTGCAAATGTAAACAAACCATTGAGATCTGATACAAGATCTGAGTTTTATGCAAGGCCAGACTTACACAGAGCAGTAAAAAGGGGTAGGAAAAGAAGTCTTAAATGAGAAAACAAGACGCTACATGCAATAAAAAGTGAACAAGTGAGGAAAAGGAAATAAACAGAGGCACACATAATGGTAACTTCAACTTCAGCTATGCTATCCCACCAGCCTGAACAAGTGCAAGGTCATTAAAGAGCTGCAGCACAGATAGCAAGGGAACAAGAGGTACATTGTGCAGTGTTCAGCTCTGGAGTGGGGAACAGAGAGACAGAATAGATGAAAAGTATTTTTTGCAACCCAAAGAATACAGGAAAATTCAAGAGACCCAGTGATAACCCTGTCAAAGCAATCTGGTTTTTTTCTGTACTGACGTAACAAAAAGACAGTATGAGAAAGGTGCATACACACAAAGTTGAAATATGTATGAGAAGCAATGGATATGCAAGAAAAAAGCACATTTCCTTTGAGATTATTTCTCATCTCTATCAGAATTTTCTGGCATGCCAGAGAAAAACTCTCCCTTAACTACAGATCATTTCAGACAGCACCCAGGAACTTGTCCCATCTCTTCATTTAATCCTGAAGATAATAGCAGCAAAGATGACCGGGGAAAATTGTGAGATCAATGAATGAGGTATTTTTCCAATTTATGACCTGGGAGGTTCTGACAAAAAACAAATTCCACACTGCTTACATGGCAAAAATAAGGTTCTGGAAGGGAGCATACTCAGGCTTTTTAGCCCATCCAGGAGAGAAGTATCTCTCCAGCTCCAGAAGGTCAAAAGATTATCTCCGTCATGAAGAACACAGGCCACAAAACACTTCAGCAGTTACTCACAGCTGCAGGATACAAATGAAGTCTCAATGATCAAACACTAACAAAGTTGGTTTTCTTGCTTATTAAGCTTCCTAGACAATGCAGTATTACTGCTCAAAAAGAAAAAAAGACTGCTACTAATGAAAGCCTCTGAACTGTCTCTCAGAACAAAGGTTTTGTCAATTGTATTTAAGACTTTGTGCAAGTTAAATTGCTTTTGAAAGCTATTAGATCCACACTGAACAAAGAAAAAGTCTAAGAATTTTTCTTAAAATTCTCAAACAGGTCTATTTTTGCCCATTTTTCATACGTAAAGTTTAAGGAGTGGAAGAAGAAAAAATTTCTCAAAGGAAGTCACTCCTCTGTTTTGAAATCAAATAGAAACACGACTGAAATTCTAATTTATCAGCTGAAAGTTTTATGGAAAAGTATAAGGATTCTGGACTACCTATTGCTCCCAAAAAACCCCTCAACTTGTCCTGAACTACTACTTTCCAAAGCTGTACAGACAATCCAGAGAATCTACAACACCCAAAGATCCTAACAGGCAACATCACAAACCAAGGCCAAATGTCTACCCAGCCCTATAAATCTGTCTCCAACTGGTATTCATCACTAATACTGACCTTATACAGCAGATTTTTGAAGCTGCTGAGGGAAAATCCATTCCCCTTGTGGGTGACAGATTCTTCACCATCTGGTCATATAATGCATATTTATTCTGACTAGCAGCAGCTCACCTTTGCTACTGAAAAGTTCAAAAGCAATTACAACTGTGACTATGGCATTCATATAGAAACAGTTTGCATCGCTATGAAGTCTCAGCACAAGAAATGGAGGAGCTCTCCTACACGACTTCCATGAAGAAACAGCCTAAGCGAGAAGAGTAGTGCCCCTTTGGAGGAACATGAAGCTATTGTGGAAAAATTGAGACCCTGACTCAGTAAGCTAGAAGATAAGAAATGTTAGACATTTTATTTTTAGGGGTTCAGAATTTTAGAGAACAAGGTGTCACAGCAAATGCTGAGGGAAAGACAAAAAGACTGCAAGGATCTCCTGAAAGCCCTGTGAGCTTTCAACTGGTTCCAACTCCACTATTCACAGGCATGACTTATATTCATTAGCCTCAACAGTATCTCTCCTCCACTTTTCAGTCTCCACAGCTTTCTAGCATGGAGTTCCACAGATCTAAATCCTGCATTATGAAGCATTACCTGCTTTTTGTTTATTCTGAACTAGTTTTGTTACAGCTTCATCTGATGTTCACTGGTTCTTGTATTGCCAGAGTGAATAAAGTTACATCCTGCTTTCCTTCATCTCGTATATCGTTTTGTAGGCTTCCCTCCTACATTGAGATGTTTTTCTTTTGCACTGAAAAGTCCTAGGTTGCTAAATTGCTCACATCTCTCATTATCCTCACTATCCTCCTCTAAGCATTTTTCAGCTCTCCTGCCTTCTCTTTGAGATAAAGGAATCTAACTGTAAAGCCAATCCAAAACACATGGGAACCACAGATTTATGTATGGGTATAATACTGGTTTTCTTTGTGATTTCATTTACCAATTGGCAATGAATACAACTGGATTCTTCTTTTGAAAGAACAAAAAATTATTTCAGCTGGGCAAAAGTGTTTTAATAAACCACATACTACAGGCTGATCCTTTGTTTCATGACCCAAAATAGCAAAAAGAAGTTACACAATAACAGATTAGTGATGCTCACAAAGAGAAACTTGGTTTACTCAATACATGTGAAGGTAAGTAACACTCCCCCTGTGAGGATGGGCAAGCACCATCTAGACAAATCTGCAGCAGGAACCCTGATGCCTCTTGTTCGCATATAATAAAAATCATTCAAATAGCGTAACTCACATGGCACATTTCAAAGTGACAAACAAAGAACTGACACTCTAGTCACCTGGCAGCTAGCCACAGACTTGCTCCACTGAAAGGAATTTACTCAAATATAATCACAACAAATACTTAAATATTTTAACTTGGCAGAAGAAAACCTGACTCAATACCACTATATTCTCAGTTTCCTGGAGTTACAGGTTAACACAGAATCATAGAATCATAGAATAGTTAGGGTTGGAAAGGACCTTAAGACCATCTAGTTCCAACCCCCTTGCCAGGGGCAGGGACACCTCACACTAAACCATGCCACCCAAGGCTATGTCCAACCCAGCCTTGAACACCACCAGTGATGGAGCATTCACAACTTCCCTGGGCAACCCATTCCAGTGCCTCACCACCCTTACAGTGAATAATTTCTTCCTCATATCCAATCTAAACTTCCCCTGTTTAAGTTTGAACCCATTACCCCTTGTCCTATCACTACAGTCCCTCATGAAGAGTCCCTCCCCACCATCCCTACAGCCCTCCTTCAGATACTGGAAGGCTGCTATGAGGTCTCCATGCAGCCTTCTCTTCTCCAGGCTGAACAGCCCCAACTTTCTCAGCCTATCTTCATACGGGAGGTGCTCCAGTCCCCTCATCATCCTCGTGGCCCTCCTCTGGACTTGTTCCAACAGTTCCATGTCCTTTTTATGTTGAGGACACCAGAACTGCACACAATACTCCAAGTGAGGTCTCACAAGAGCAGAGTAGAGGGGCAGGATCACCTCCCTTGACATGCTGGTCACGCTCCTTTTACGTATATATATACATACACGTGCGCACATGCACATATATATATATGGACGCTCTGGCTAAACATCACCTGGCAAAAATACAGAGACCAGTGTCCTTACAAATTCTGCATGCTGTTTAAGTCAACAGGGTTATCTTCATTGCTGGTACTGCTGTACCATATGTAATCATCATATTCTTTAGTAGGAATATGTTGCTGGTTGCGGGCAGCAATTAATACTCTGGAAGTGCCTGCTTTAGAAATGATAAACTGATTTATACGAACAGATAACATGCCTAGAATATGAGACTGAAAGTACTTTAATGAATAACCAAAAGACCTCCCAAATAGAAGACAATTTAAGACAGTGTTAGCCTCTAAAGCTAGACTCCAAGGCAACACAGCATTTTTAATGCTGTACATACGTATCTATGGGTACACACACGTGCCACACTTCAGCAAAGCTCCTATATAGTATACAGAGTGCATTTTATAGATGCATATATATATTTCTATCAATTAACATTCTACATCTTATTAAAGACAATGAAAGTAAATGTTTTCAGTCATGCAATCTTACTGCCTGTCCTTGCAGGGCTGTAAGAGCCCCAGTGACCATGTGCTTCAGCCTTCCCTGTAATAAGAACAAACTACTGTACATTTATGCTTGCCTTTATTTCTGATACACAGAACTTAAACATGAGACAAGCTATCATTCTGGCAAATGACCCAAGTATATTATTCTATTTAGTTGTATTGGTCCCTTACCTGCTTCAATTATCAATAGAACACTACTAAAAAATATTGTATTTGCAATAGAAGGCAGTTCCAAGATGGTATTTTAGACATAAAAATGCAGAAGGGGGTATGATTCGTATAGAAGTCTACCCACTTAAAAGCTGACATGTGTACATAGGAGAAGATAGCATCAAGCAAGGCCTGTATATAGGGACAAGCCAGACAAGCTTCACTAGTTTCATTTATATCATAAAACAGATGACTGGGGTGGGGGGGATCAAATACCAATGCATAATCTGATACTATATATTTTTATAGCATTGAATTCTAAGTTCTGATATTTCTCCTATATAAGAAAATAATCACTTTGTCAAGAAAAACAGTACCTGCTACTGCTTTCGTTCCCTGACATATCTTCTGGAGTTTTGGCAATGTCGGACTTTCTGAGCTATCAGACCACCTTATATCCAGCACTGTGTTTCAAGTGAACACTCAGATTAAGAACATGGAACAGCTGGACTCCAGTGTTGCTTGGGATGGGGGTGTTTTAAACAGTCACAGTACTTCTGATTTGAACTGGGAAGAAAATGTCCCTCTCCACAAATGAGGCCAAGAACTCTATGGAACCAAAGGGGATAGGGGCCCTTTGCTCCAAGCACATCCACAGTAAAGCTGCAGCCTGCAATCCCCAAACCCATGTGCTGATTGCCTAATCTACAAGTTACATGGCAGCTGCTGCTGGCACTGAGAGCTGCTGCCCAAGAAGGCCTGAAAATTAGAGTAGCCAGGGACAAGAGTCTCCCCTCATTCAGGGTACACATGCCAGAGACAGGTTAGGGGAGTAATGAGTATGTATTTATGAAGTTCTTTACGCTTTAGAGCTCATGGCATGCTTCATGTGCAACTACTTTCAGAAGAAAGAAGGAAAACTCTTATTTGAAGTTTTCTGGTCATGACTTCTTACCTGCAGATGAAGGTAGACAGAGATGTCTGCTTAGCGTAATCTCCTACTCCAGTCATAGGTGTCAATGCTGCTGACAAGCTCAGCTGCTAGAAGAAAAAATTGAAACATCATTGTACATTAGTAAAATTGCCTTCTTGAGGGTAAAGAAAGCCCTATTCTCCTCCTCCCTTTAATGCCTTGGAAAAAACAGTGTTCACCTAGCACCTACAGGTTTACATATATAATAGCCTGCTATATAGGAACAGTGTTTTATTTGTTAAAAGTGGGTTCAAAAGCAATCTAGGATACTGCACTTAATTTGCTACCTCCTATACCTGGTGTGACTTTCCTACTATAAATAACTAAGTGTGGTAAAAAACATTTCAACTTCCCACAACATTAGGAAAAAACTAAGCATTGTGTAAGGTAGTCATAAGCATCTATCACTGCTAAACTGTAAATATAGGAGACTGCGAAATAATCTTCTTCCCTAATTTTCTTTTTAAGGAAAATAATCCTCAAACTGGAGGTATTCCAGATGTAGAAAACTCCAAGAGCTCTCAAACTGCATACCCTGACTCCCTTACAGCAGTGAATCATGGCTAATGCATGCATATGAAGTCAAACAAACTAGGCAAAGGGTAACAAATCCCAAACTGCTGATTAAGACTAATATTAATCAGCTTTGAAAGGATGCTTACTACAGTGATGTTTAACAGCGTCATTGTGACAGATATACAAACAGTGCCTCATACTATGTCAAAGCCAAAAACAACATGCGAGAAGTAGTTATTTTTAAACCTTCATCACCAAATGCTTTCTGAATTATATTTTAAAGGAACATATCTAAGTGTAACACTAAACGGGAACTTTTCAGTTTGACAGAAGCACAGAAGAATAGAACTAAGTCAGGAAAAAAAAAACTTTCCTCTAATCTTTCAGCATCTCCTCTTCCACTGCTATCCACCACTGAATTTTGCAGAAGACAAACTGTTTTTCTCCTAGTACTTGTCAGAGCTATAGGAAAAGATTCAATACGCACCAACTTAAGCATGTTGTAACAAAAAACTCTTAAAGAAATGAAAAGAAAGGACTTGTCTGCTGTAAAATACTACACCACACACACCATACATCAAAGCCCTACAGGAATTACTTCGCAAAAATAGGGTATTCTGGAGCTCCAGAGAACTCGGGGACATATCAAATCATTTTCCCCACCACAGGCTGAATATGTAGCTGTCATTCACAAACCAATATTCATTAAATTCCTGAGGCGTCAGAATATGTTTCTGTGCTATGTTTTGTGCTTTCCGCTCTGTTGACCTATTAACAATTACTAATGGCTCACATGAACCTTTTAGTTCTGAAACAACCATAACCAGTTTTTGGTCAATTTATGCCTCTCAGCTGAGAAGCTGTAATTTCATATAAGGAAGAAGTGCTTGTTAAACATTCTTAATGTATTCGCTTGCAGTTACATTATAGAATATTGCTTTAGATTCTCTGCTTGGGTGTATTCACCACATACTAGATTCAAACGCCCTTAGAAAATGCTGACCATTTCTTTAATCCACCACATCAGGTTAAATCAACAGTGCTTGAACTCCAGTTACTTATCAATCCCCACATATACAAGTTAGATTAAGAAAATAAGTCTGGTTGTAGAATACAGATGGTGACTTGGTTAATCCAGAGACATATATGCTTGAATTCTGCTGGGGGAGGGAGAGGCAGTGAGGAGAGAATCTCTCACCCCAAACTATAAGAGCTCAGCTTCAAGATGCTAAAGTTGTCTTTATCTATTGGAAACTGATCAACTGCCAATATACAAGCAAGTACACAATTACTGCTCCTTGTTACTATTCCAGAATGCTTTTCACAACAGGCAAATAGGGAATTTTTAACCTTAGCATGGAGTAGCTGTGATGCTGGTCCAGCAGTAGGGTCTATTCAAACAAAGACACATTATCTTTAGCTCTATTGAAGCAGTAAAGCTCTTCTCAGACCACTTTGCAAACTGAGTGGGAAGGAATAAGGATAAGAGCCACATTCTGTCCTTAGGGACCCCTATTAAATCAGATTCCCAACATCAGCCACTTCCTCTTTGTTTTCCTCAAGCCATATGGCTTCCTGACAAACTCTGTACAAACAATAAATCCATTAATCAAGCCACTGCTGGAGGAAAAGTCTTTTCTTTTTTCTTTCCTTCCCTTCATCAATCCAGACATTTTAATGGAGATGGTTTATGTATTTTAGTTTATGAAAGTCCCAAGGAAAATACTAAAGTCTCCTTTGTTCCTACACTGCAGCCCCAATTCCAGTATGTACTTTTTCATTAGAAGGAGATCCTGACATGTTAAAATGCAAAAAGATATGGGAATAGACAAGTCAATCAAGACAACAAGAAAGGAGCCAGCCTTATTGAATCTGTTAGCAAGAACACAGTATAAACTGTGTCTGAGGCTCCCTAGAATACTGTGACAAGAAACAAAATAACAGAAGTTGTTGTTTGTGTTGCTTCTTTGGTTTCTGCCTTTTTTTTTTTAATTTGATTAACAGAAATGAGTAGAATAAGAAAGGCGTTAAAATTTCTATTCCTGCATGACTCTGAGGAGGTGCATACATGCAAATATCAGAAGCAGGCCACAAGTAGCTGAAAACAATAATTTCTTGCAAGATACTACAAAGGACTTCCCCAGATTTCTTAAGTAAGGTGAACCAAGATGACCAATTTCACACACAGAATCAGAATAGTTAGTGTTGGAAAGGACCTTAAGATCATCTAGTTCCAACCCCTGTGCCAGGACACCTCCCACTAAACCATGCCACACCCAATGCTATGTCCAATCCAGCCTTGAACACCACCAGCGATAGAGCATTCACAACTTCCTTGGGCAACCCATTCCAGTGCCTCACCACCCTTACAGTAAAGAACTTCCTCATATCCAGTCTAGACTTCCACCATTTAAGTTTGTACCCGTTCTCCAAACTGGTAAAATTGTGCAAGTGATCATGTTTTTCTCTGATCATGATGAAATAAACACTGCACACACAAGGAACTCTATGGCAGGGAAGAAGCACAGAAAGAAGAACAAGATTTCTTGCTCTTATAGGTGGGAAACTCCCTTTCCTGCAGCTGGGACAATACCACTCTCCTGCAGAGAGGGAAGAAGAGAATTAAAACCAAACTTAAAACAGTGCCACTGCTTCACCAAATCAAACAAACTTGAGAGTGCTCAGCTCCAGTTCTGCTGCTGAGTGCCAGTGTGTACAGGAATATGCCCTGCAGCTTCACACTGCTTCAGGGCAAAACTCTGTTTATAAAGAATATATATACACTGTTGGGCAAACACAAAGAAAAAGTCAAAGTATGGCAAAGCATTCCCTTTCTTCCTACTTGATCAATAGGATCAAAGAATACAAGGCTGAGAATTCAAGAGCACTGAAGAGATAAGAAACAAAGACCTAATTTTATTTGGTTTAACAAGCTTTTTCTTTTTCTTTATTGCAACATCCAACCACTCCTGTACTTTAAGATGTCACTTTGAGATACCTGTGGTATCGCATCACACCTTGGAGCCTACACAGCAAAGAAGGACATGGTTTCCTAGTGATGATGGAAGAAGGGAGAACTAAAAGACAATTCACCATCTGCTTCTATGATGGCATTACCAATCAAAGCAAACTGAACAAAGGTTCATGTGTCAGTCACCACTTCAGAGAACATGAAAATGCAAAATATCTGTTCTGTGGATCTGCTCCCACTGACATTTTTTCCATGACTTCTTTCACTACAGTTTCACTACTCAATAGTCTGCAGCGTGGAAGGAGGAGTGGGAGGAACAAGATATTACTTTCAAACTCAGGTGATCTCCTTCAATTACACATTTCTAAGGCAACTGTGACCCTTTCACTCACATGGAAGGAAAACAGCACTGGCATGGTAACAAAACTTTTTATCTTAAATCATACTTTGTTTTCATTTTTTACAGTTGTTCCATACTGGAAGACCAAAACCATGTCACAATTAATGTGAACCAAAGTAATCCTCTGCTGAAATATGGAGAAACACAAAGCAGTTTACGATACTGAAAAAGACCTTAAGGAGAAACAGCGTTAAACAAGGACTGGCTTTTCACAAGTTCAGCTTTTTTTTTTTTTCCTTTTTTAAAAAACTACAGGAAAGCTGCATTCTTGATTACAAGCAGGAAACCTTTCAAATGAAAGCCCTTTCTGTCTTTGTTGAAGTTAAGTAGCAATTAGCCACAAAGGAAAAAAATATGGAAAAAGTAATCTCAGAAGATTGAGTCATTATCTCCAAGGAGACACATCTGTAGTTTTAATGAGGTCAGAACATTCTGGTCAGTTCTTCAGGGTAACAGGAGATACATGATGTTAGCTTATCTTTCTCTATCAAGGTAATGACAATTCTGAAAGACCAGAGATACCAGACGGAGCCTACCGTTATGAACTATTATCCTTGAGGTCACAATCTAAAAAGTTACACCATCATTCCCAAAGTACAGATAGATTTGTAAATGCTTTTAGGTAGTGTCAAAAGGTATGTTTGTTTACAACAGAGTAGTGAGGAAGATCAGGTGCTGCAAGCTAGGGAGGGCTTCCACCACATCTGGGTCAGATGGTCCCAATTATCCTATTGCCATTAATCAAAAGTTATCCTTCAGCAACTACACAATGACCTATGTAAAAATAAATCTGGGATTGGCTTTTGGCTCCTAATAAGAAAAGCTTCCCTGTCACAAATCAATTAGTCCAAGCAGCATCCTTGCTTGAAGTGTTATTAAAAAAAGCCTGTAGCATGAAGGCCTGCAGGTGTGAGATAGTTTCTTCACATCAACTGTCAAAATGGACTGTAGGAAGGGTTGACAAGAAAATTTAGGGGTATACCAGTGGAGAGGAGAAAAGTATTCTCTCTCCTGTTATCTCACTATTCTGTCCTTTCTGACCCTATTGATAAACATGTACTCCCAAAGTAACAGTATCTGTATCAGTCTATTTTGGCTACTGCTTTTACCTGTGGGGTCAAGAGTAGTCCGAACTGGAAGTAAGACACACTATAAGGAGAATAAAAAGAGCATCAACCTGTTTGTGCCTTCACTAACAGTAGTCACTTGTTCATGTATTCACTTAACTTTAGAATGTAGCCAGTCACAGCAAGATCACATAAGTTTATTCCTCCTTTTCCTCAGGGCAACTTAACACCCAGAACAGAATTGTCAGAGGAATCTTCTAACCTTGACTTCACAGCAGCATTTTGCCTGGAGCATTCACCTCAAGTCCTGTCTACGCTACGACTAGCCTGTGGTCACATATGAGCAAGCAGCCTACATCTGTGATTCTGACAGAGTTTTGAGTGTCTTTTAAACCATGTCTTCTGGTACGCAGGAGCAACATCACTAACATCTCTTCCCATATCAGTCAAAAAAGGTTGCCTGTTTGTTACTATTATTTAGCTCTTCTCAAGAATAGAAAAAAAAATTGGATAATAATCTTTTCAAATCCAACCCTAAATTACTCCCTCTTCACTCCACAGACATGGTATCCTAGTTCTTTGAGGTCTAGTGAAGTGTTGAAAAACAATGCTACAAAAATTGTGTTGATATATAGATCAAAAAGAGTGAAATGAAAATTATAATGTAGCTTGGTATATAAATTAAAAAAAAAAAAAGTCTTGACCATGATCTTTAAAGTTCTGCCTGTCAGTTTTTGCCTTGCAAGTATGTGAAGGACACTCACTTTCCATACTTTGGTTTCCATGAACAACAGGCCTGAATTCATTTAATACAGTTTTAAACCTTTATAGTTTCAATTGTTGAGAAAAGGGAAAGAAAAACACTTGAAGCGATATATTTTCTTTCTGTTTAAAGAACATACCCAAGAGACCCTCAACACGTAAGCTATGAGGACATCATCCTGTAAAGTAGCACCCTTCAAGGTAGAGCACTTTGTTTTCTCTTCCTCTGAACTAGTAACATTTTGCAGCATCTGTTATTAAAGCCTACTGTAACAATTACCCCAAGATCAAAAGGGCATGCTGATACAACAGAGTCATCAAGACTCATCCACAGACTGCACATACTACACTCACTACTCACTCATCTCCTCACATATTCTGCGCAACTCCATTTGGGAGAATACTAGGGTAACTTCTGCCACAGAAACTGGTAGTTTTCTCCTCGACAGCAAGTTTTTTCTTGAGAGCACGCACTGCCACCTTACGCTTCCTGACAGCAGGCATGCTTTTATTTGCCTCCTTCAACAGTTCCAGAAGTGCAAGGTTCCTGCAGACTTCTGATCAGAGACCTCCCTTAGAAAACACTGCCTTGGCTATACAGCTGTAGTTAGATGCATTCAGGCTCATTTCACAGGGTAATTATGCAACAGAAGCAGAGATGGGAAGTCACAGCAAGAGCTTGCTTTGTTGAAAAGTTCTTTTTGCTGATAGTCTTTTTTGCTCACAATCAGCTAAAATCTGCTCTGTAGATTTAAAGTACATCTAGGCTCCACCACTTCACGTGCTCATGTTACCATGTGAAACAAACTGCAAATTCACCCTCAAGTATTAATTCTTCAAACACAGCATCAAACTCTTGCCATGCCTACATATTAAATAGTTTGCACTGATTCTCAGGAAAGCGTGTATGAGAAAGTATATTTGAAGAAGAGAAAGAAACTGAGGTAATAGAGTCAAGTGGTGTTTAGCAGGAATCAGGACTAGTTCTGCGTATTCACATCTCTACTGTCGTTTTTGGGTTTTAGGTTACCAGGAAGTGTGTCCAGTTTCTAGAAACCACACCAGCAACAAAAAATAATTAATACATCAGAATTAAACAGTCACTGCAGATTTGTAAATTCAAATTGGTTCAGTTTAGCATTAACCCAAACCAACAACAACAAAATCCAGTTTCAACTGTTTTGTCTTTAACATTAAAAGTAGCATTAGGCATCACCCTGCATTTCCAACTAACCCTTTCAATTCAAGAAAATTCTTATTCAAGAGAGAATTTCCCAGAGGGTGCAAATGTTAACTTCAATTACCTTTCCTTGGCAAAAAGAGTTATAAGCCACTCCTAACACACACACTCCAGCCTTCTTACAATTGCGCAGAAAAAAGTGAACAAAGAAGTACTTAAAACAGTGCTCAGCAGTGGCAAAAACTAGCAGGAGAGAGAACCTCCCCTTTTCTGAAGGCCTGCAGTGCTATCTTATGTGATTGCCATCTCGCACGCAGTGCATAACAGCTGTCATACTTGACTGCACAAGCACATCTTTACCCTATTTCAAATGCATATAGTTCCATTTACACTAGCACAGAAGTCAGCTCTGCAACCAAAAATTATGCCATTTTACCTACTTCCTCTATTTCTTCCTGTCCCACACGGCATCCCTCAAATTTACAGTGAATGGGTCAGGAATTAAATCCAGATTTATAAGAGCCAAAATTTCAAACTTCACAGTCTAGCAATATGTACGAGCCAATGAAACTACAGTGCAAGCTATTCTGTATGGCTCACCCCTGCTAAGAGGATAAAAAGAACCAGTGAACTCCTCCTCATGCATGCCGATGTTCATTTATAAGTAGAGGACAACACCAAGACAAAAAATTTCTAATCATGAAAGATGCAGAAAGCCCACTTCTTGGTTGTGCCTGTGCAGGTAAAGTTAAAGCGCTCAAGGGACAAAGAGACTATGTTATCAGCAATATGTTAAGAGATCTTTATTTCAAAAGATGTTTTAAAAAATTTGCTAGTTCAAGGTTTTTTGTGCATATGAAAAGTAGAAGACAACAGGTCATCTTGTTGTATATGTTGGACCATGCTCAATGTAAGTCAATTTCAGTATATGAATAATATAGCAAGTTTGTTAAGTAGCAGTTACTTTCAGGTAACTTGTGTCTGCAAATAGTCAGCTTCTATAAAATAAATTTCATATGTCTCTAACTGAAAGCACACAGTGGATAATAGGTAAAATACTGAAGTATAGAGCTGCTATGCTTTTTCTGGCTGTAAAACCAGCCACAGATGGCACCTGCAGAGAGCAAAGTTACGCCTTAAAGTTTGCAGAATTCTAGCTTCCTCCACAAGCATTTGTCCTTGTTAAAAATGAGTACCCTCCATCAGACCTTCAACCAACATCTGTGTATCCTGTGTCACCATGTTCTCCCTCCCCGAGTATGTGAGAAGATGCTATTAGTGGAATTATAATACACCATTTCTTTATTGTTACTAATCAAAGGAATAAACATTTTAGAACAGTTACTGCCATTACACAATCACATAATTACAGATTTCTTTTGTTTTGAGCTTGAATTTCTACTTCATTATGTAGTCAACAGAAGCCAAACTACCTTTGGCTTTCCTTGCAATTAGCAGTGAGTCAATGGAAGGCAAACAGAAAGCTGATTTTTGCTGGTTTTGCTGCACACCTTCACAAGAAGTTTAATCAACCCTCTGGAAGCAATCCTCCCAGTGAGATGAACTTCAAGCATGCCTGGACCTTGCACACAGGTGCAAGTGTAAGACAAATATGAGAGAGAGAAAAATGTATTTCTCCATCACAAGCCATTACCTCCATCTCACACAGCAGTAAGTAAACCCACAATGTTTGTCTTAGTAAAGACATTAACTTAGGAGAAACCTTGTAGAAAGGAAGACTCCCATAACAGTTTCAGAAGTAATCATAGGATCATAGAATAGTTAAGGTTGGAAAGGACCTTAAGATCAACTAGTTCCAACCCCCCTGCCAGGGGCAGGGACACCTCCCACTAAACCATGCCACCCAAGGCTATGTCCAATCCAGCCTTGAACACCACCAGTGATGGAGCATTCACAACTTCCCTGGGCAACCCATTCCAGTGCCTCACCACCCTTACAGTAAAGAATTTCTTCCTCATGTCCAGTCTAAACTTCCCCTGTTTGAGTTTGAACCCGTTACCCCTTGCCCTATCACTACAGTCCCTCCCCAGCATCCCTATAGGCCCCCTTCAGATATTGGAGGGCTGCTATGAGGTCTCCACGCAGCCTTCTCTTCTCCAGGCTGAACAGCCCCAGCTCTCTCATCCTATCTTCATACGGGAGGTGCTCCAGTCCCCTCATCATCCTCGTGGCCCTCCCCTGCTGCACTTGTTCCAACAGTTCCATGTCCTTTTTATGTTGAGGACTCCAGAACTGCACACAATACTCCAAGTGAGGTCTCACGAGAGCAGAGTAGAGGGGCAGGATCACCTCCCTTGACCTGCTGGTCACGCTCCTTTGGATGCAGCCCAGGATACGGTTGGCTTTCTGGGCTGCAAGCGCACACTGCCGCCTCATGTTCATTTTCCCATCGACCAAAACCCCCAAGTCCTTCTCTGCAGGGCTGCTCTGTATCTCTTCTCTGCCCAGCCTGTAGCTGTGCCTGGGATTGCACTGACCCAGGTAGAGAACCTTGCACTTGGCATGGTTAAACTTCATCAGGTTGGCATCAGCCCACCTCACAAGCGTGTCAAGGTCCCTCTGGATGGCATTCCTTCCCTCCTGCGTATCAACCGAACCACACAGTTTGGTGTCATCGGCAAACTTGCTGAGGGCGCACTCAATCCCACTGTCCATGTCACTGACAAAGATGTTGAACAAGACCGGTCCCAAGATGCTTACTTGTAGTTAATTATAACCTGGTAGAATCAGGGCCAACTAAGCACCAGCGACCTGGAAATGCCCAAGAGGCAATTTATACCATTAAAGTCTTTGAATTTTATTTATTTTGGTAGTATAAAGGTAACTAGCATGGCTTTATCTACTACAAAACAATTTATGTCATTGGCAACATAAATCAACATGTAAAAGGCACTAGTGATCAAGAAGAAAGCAACAGTTCACGATTACGTTAGGTTTACAATGAATGAAAACATGTTCCTTGCTCACAACGGGATGGCTGTGTCTTTAGATCACTAGGATTATCATTTTTTCTCCCTCCCAGTTAGGGAGAGGGGAAAAAAAACCAAAACAAAAAAACACGGCTCATTTTAAAGATCCTACCTTAAAAGTACAGAAAAATCAGATGTGTTCAGTAACTTACTAGAGAAAATGTCAGGCTGTTCATTTCAGAAAGGCGAAAAAAGACAGACAAATCTCAAGACATGCCTACAGGAAGAACCCAACCCTGAAGATATTTCTATGAAGTTAAACAAACCCTAAATGTATAAAGATGGCATTCATTTAAGCAGAAGTTTAAGATGGATCACAAGTTGCTACATTTTTGTATAACATTGCTATGAGAAAATAAACCTGAATCTGGCAGATTAACTCACGGCTTCTGCTCTCCTGTAAGAAGTTCTACAGTACAGCTTGCAGTAACAGGCTGGTGCTATCACTTCAATCTCTTCATATCTCAAAGCACTCTGGTTGTTAAATGTAAAAAATTTACTGTGGCCATAATGAAAACACTAAAACCAAGTTTCCTGACACAAACATAACCCCTACCACTTAACACCTTAATTCTCTGAAAAAGGGAAAAAAACAAAACAAAAACCAAACACAAAATAATTACACTTCGGGGTAAATGCAAGTTATGGGATGGGAGACAGGGAGAGGTTATTTTTATGGATGACTGCTCAAGATTACTGGATCATATAAAAATGTAACCAACCACAAAGAGGTATGTTGCATAAAAGAAGACAGTGGAGTTTGGTAAAAGCATGTTGTATAGCAAAGTGAAGATAAGTGTAATCAAGCCTAGGCTAACCAGACTCTCCAAGCATTGGAACACTGGAAACAGACAACCTTCATATCCCTAAAGCCTTTTCCTCATATGGACTTCCAGTCAAGAAATCCTCTCTTTTTTAAGTTTTTCTGACTAATGAAGTCTCACATTAACTCCAAAGTCAGGTCAAGCAATTGTCACCACTTATATTCAAAGACTTTTCTTACAGTCAAACAACCATTTACTACTTCAATTTTTTATTTTTGGTAGGGGATCGTCAGACTCATTATTTAAAATCAAGTGCTCAACATCGGCTAGAGGAAATGGAAGGCTTTTCTTCAAAGTTCAAAAGCAGGGTTCAGATCTTCCTGCCATTAGCAGAACAAATACAAAAAGATTCAAGATAAAGAGAAAAGCAGTAATAAAGCCTATCATGCCTGTTAGCTGCTTTCAGACATTCAATTTTCTGTTCCCCTGTTCAACTCCCATCTGTTACCCAAAACACTCATTCCTATCTTGCTGCACTTTATTTTTAATCTTTTAGAAAGGAGTCTTTAATATTGTGTGTGCATGGTCACTATGCCATTCAAGATGCTGATTTTGCTCCACCTGAAGGTGATGAGAAGTTGACAGGAAAAGAATTTAAGTGAGGTCACAAATACAATTCCTGCTAAAGGGAATATGCAATTGAGCATAACACTGGCATTTCCACCAGCACTGAGCTGAAGCCAGCGTTTCAATTATGCCTGGTCTAAATGTTTCAAAACAAAAAGGGAGAAGCTCTATCTTAAACACTTACCGCTTGCTTTTTCCAACACCACCACCAGAAAAGCTAGCTGTAGGTCAGACCACATTCAGCTAACCCAGTATCCCATCTCACACACTGGCCAGAGTAAGGCTCCCAACTGCATGTAGACACTGAGTCAAGAATTTAACAGCTTAACCATAAGCAGTTTCACAGTCAAACCGTGGTATGAATTACATGAACACTGGACAAGGTTTCTTTGGACTTCTTTCAATAAGGCAGATTAGAAAGGGTTACAGCCTCAGGTTCATATGTCTTTAGGTTAAGTCTTTGAAGTTTCAAAATTACTTTAACTTGCTATGCATAGAGACAAATGCCATGTTTAAGGAGGTAGAGTATTAACAAGCTAGCAGTTGCCAGATTTGGCCCTTTGTAAGTATGAGGTAAAATATACTAGCTTAAAGTCAAGAAAAGAAGTTCGTTATAAAGCATTTTAAACTTGAATGAGATTGGGTTAAGAACCCGCACAATACCACAGATCAGCAGATAAGTATTAGCTTGTTAGACTATTGTAACTCAGTGTGTCAGTTTTTAGTCTCTCAAGTCTATTTTGAAATGCTATGGAGATAATGTAATGAAACAGGTACTTCAACCCTGTATTCCAAGAAGATAACTTCTTTGGTTGAAGCACACTTCACCACCTCTAACCCCTCTTCTTATAATACCTTTCTCTCCCCTCCTCCCTCAGCCTAATTCAGATTCACTTTTTCCAAGGTTAAGGCAGTTTGTAATGCTGCAAGAGCAACAAGGAGCAGTATCAATGGCATTTCCAAAACAATCTGTAGTTGTCCAACATCAGTGGTGTACCACATGCTAGACAAGATGGTTTTACTCCACCTCCCCACTGCTCTTATCTACGCAAATCACTTCATTACAAAGTTTTACTGTACTTCTAAATGCTCCCCAGCATCCATGATCTTCTTTAGTTGTGACCTGAACAAAAAAATTCACACACAAAGGTTTTATGATTAGTCAAGACATATACTGAAAGTGAATTTGTCCAGTTCCTCCTTCCCTACACTAATTCCCATGGCGATATAAGACAACCTACCTCCAAAGAGGACAGCACAAAACAGTAATTAGCCTGTTCATAGCATCCATTCCCAAATCAGGCAAGGAACTGTAATGCCCACAAAGAGCTTCAATAATGCCCTCAAATAGGCATTATTTCATATACTAGGTCCTTGTGGAAATGCCATATAGGCACCTAAACTTTGACTGGGAAGAAAGAATACAGATTATCACTGGGGGGCCTGCATTTGTTTTTGGTTGTGGTTTGTTTGCGGTTTTTTTTTTCACAGCTACAACTCAACTATTAATATTAAGGATTAATTATTATGTTAAGAATGCACCCACTCATTTGACTTAGTATTAGCATGGTTACTGTTTAAAGCTATCACAAGCATCAATCTATAGCTCTTTTTATAATTTAATATACCAGTTGCACAATATTAAATTCAGCTGCAGAGATTAAGCATTCTCTTTGCAGACAGAGGCACAAAAAAGGATTAATCTTCCACCTAATCAACTACAGCTAAATAATTCCGAAGTGCAAAAATGAAGGGTGGTTTTCTCCCATATCACCAACTGCTTGTGTTGAGATTTCTCTTAATTTCTAATATCAGAGTTCAACTGAAACTAATGCTAATTAAATAATTTTTGGAGTAAAGTTCTACAAATCGGCCACAAGGGCAGCAACACTAATCTTCACTTGCCAAGTGAATGCTCTGTGAAAAGAAAGCATGGCTAACGCTGCTGGGCAGAGGCACTTTGAATTTGCAGCCAAAGAGTACTATTTGACATGAAACGTATTTTGCTCCCAAAATTAGGAAAGCTAATAATTCTTGCAAAAGGACTAGAAAAACATAGTCAGCAAAGCATTCAATAAGCTTTTAAAAACTTTCACAGGGATTATTGTCACAGCTTTTACAACACTACACACGCATAGTCAAAACAGGTCAAATGTTAAAAAGGCATAAAAGGTGACAAAATGGTAAAAAAACCTCACAAAAAAAAAAAGAAAAAAAGGGGGGGGGGGGGGACCCGCCCAAAACCTCCCAACACCGAGCATCAAAATTGGCATTTGCGTAAGCCAGAAACTTGCTTTTCTTCAAGCATTATCAGACAGAGAGAAGAGCCCAGTGGCATCAGGCACCACCTGTGCCAGCAATGTACTCCCAGCTACAGCACAGGAGGTCAGCAAGGCAGCAAAGCCTTTTGGAAATCCAGGTCTTCAGCAAAGCATATCAGGAGTCCCACCTTCACCATACATGTGATGCATGTTCATACTTGCTGTGCCTTTTCCACCAGAAGGGAAAACAAAAGGGTCTGTCTCCAGCCACCCAACCAATAGAGGAGAGAAACATTACTTGTTTGTTTCAACAGAAACACTTTCAGAATAGGAATGAAAATTTAGGTAGCCCAGATCTTCAGAAGAGGTAGCTAGACTTTTTAAGCAAAAAGAGCAAGAAGAGTTATCTATAGTTGATGTGTAGCAGAGCAAAAAACATCAGCAGTTATATCCCACCAGTTAGTACCCTTATTATTCACTTTAATTTCGATATTTTAGAAAGGACATTCCCTGGTTTTCCTTTGAAAATATAAAGCTTATTTTTCTAGTCTGTGCCAGTCATTTCTGTCCTTCTAGTCCTTAAGATTAAATTGATGTAGGAAAGCACATACTTTGCATAGGACATAACAGCTCCTATGAGACCAATTTTAGATTTCATAAAAAGTGACCAGGCATCATCATGCAACTCTGTCATTAATGCAGATCAATATCTCCAAGGTGGGTACCAGGAGGATGGTGTCAGACTCTTTTCAGTGGTGCCCAGCAATGGAACAAGGAGCAATGGCCATAAACTAAAACACAAGAAGTTTCACCGCAACATGAGGAAGAACTTCTTTAGGCTGAGGGTGGCAGAGCACTGAACAGGCTGCCCAGGGGGCTGTGGAGTCTCCCTCTCTGGAGACATTCAAAACCTGCCTGGACACATTCCTGTGTAACCTCCTGTAGGTGTCCCTGCCCTGGAAGGGGGTTGAACTGGAAGATCTCCAGAGGTCACTTCCAACCCTAATGATCCTGTGATTCTGTTGATTACTTCTTTGTTACACAAAATGTTTAAGATGGAAGACCGGACAAAAACATTGGTTCAGCCAACTTCAGAAGATTCTTTATTAAGAGAATAAATAAATAAATAAATAAAATTTTTAGCGTGAAGCCTCCCATACTACCAAAACTGCAGAGTTAACTGTTAATACATTATGTAATTATTCATAAATAAATTTTTGAAATGCATTAAAATCAGCATCAGCATTTTCTTGGCAGCTTGTCATTAACAGACCAACGGTTATTTCATTTCTTCAGTAGTACTGCCAGTGTAGCAAGCCGACAGCAATCCAACTAAGAAGTTGCCCTGTTTCAAACTCGTCTCCTACCCAACACTAACTGAAATTAGTTTACATTATGTAGAGTACTGCCTTCAGCTCTGGAGCCCCCAGTGCAAGAGGGACATGGATCTGTTGAAGCAAGTACAGAGGAGGCCACAAAGATAATAAAAGGGCTGGAGCACCTCTCTTATGAGAGGCTGAGATAGCTGGGCTTCAGCCTGGAGATGGCTCTGGGAAGACCATACAGCAGCCTTCCAGTACCTAGAGGGGGCCCACAAAAAAACTGGAGAGGGACATTTTACAAGGGTATTGCAGGGACAGGACAAGAGGAAATGGCTTTAAACTGACAGAGGGGAGATTAAGCTCAGATATTAGGAAGAAATTCTTCACTATGAGAGTGGTGAGACACTGGCACAGGCTGCCCAGAGAAGTTGAACACTGCCAGTGATGGGACAGCCACAAGGCTGGGCTGGACAAGGCTTTGAGCAACCTGGTCCAGGGGAAGGCGTCCCTGGTCATAGCAGGGGGTTGGAACTGGATTATATTTAAGGGCCCTTCCAATCCAAACCATTCTATGATTACTTGAGTAACACAAAAAACAGCAAGACTATTGTCACTTGCTTATAACAGTGCACCATTAATTGGTTATTATTGCATTGCTGAACTATAATTTGCATAAAATTCCATAGTACTTAATAATGTGTCACCTTATGTCCTAGAAAAGCCCTACAGAGAACGTTTGTTATAGATAAGGTCTGATGTATAGATGTCAGCCTCACAGGGAAATCTGAAGAATAAAAACACACCAACACCATAATTTCCCCTTGTAAATATTTGCCTTCATTGTATTACTTAGAATTGAAAAATCATTCACCAAAAATAAAGCAATGAAACCAGAAATCTCTTATGCATGTTTTATCCAAAAAGAAATGCAAAAACTAGACTGAATGCAGATTTCAGAAAATTACTCCTATACATAGACTACTACCTATTCTTATTTCAAATCACAGCAATAATACATACCTACAAAAAGCCTCACCTGAGAGCTACCTGAGAACCTTGCAATGTTCTGGAGCTCACAGAGATTGGAAGATACAGGAGTGTGCTGCTATTCTTTTACACAGACCAGGCCAGGGAAGATAATTGAAGTGTTTGTCACCAAATATCCCTCAACCATTAAGTGTTTGAACACAACCTCTATGATTATGCAAACTGCAAACCAGTTCATTCTTAACTTGCAGTTATCGTTCACTGAGCGCAATGCAAGTCTTTGAGGCCGTACAAATCATAGAATCAACTAGCTTATGGGTTACAATGCAGTTAGAGAAGGGAAAATCCCAGATCTGTATGCCCTATGAAGGAGAAGAACAGTCTAATCAGTGACTTCACATCAATATTAATTGCTAAGAATGTTTCATATTAAAAACATAATAGAACACAATACCTCAGAATAGGTATTAAGACAAAAAGATAAATATGATCTGGGGCACAGAGGTTGATTCTATTAGCCGACCACATTAATTAAATACACATTGCCCAAAATAAGCCTGAAACTACACACACAGAACTGCACATTGTCATAAACGGGCGCAGGGGAGATCTGTCAGTTTAAGAAGTATGCTCATAAACCAAGCACAATTACTATTCTAAGGACTTCAGAATTGGCTTCTTATGTATATTAGCTGAAAAGCAAACCAAAAGTTGTTTTCATAGCATGATTTTATGGTCTACAAAAATCTTTGAAACATAAAATTTAGAGCTAAGTCATGAAGACAAAAGCAGTTTATTAATCCAAGGAGTGAATGAATGTTATTATCTTCAGCAAAAAGAACTTTTCATTTCTTCAAGAGGACAGAAGTTACCATCTTCTTCTGAAAGCAAACAGAACTGCAGGTGTGCCACTGATAACATTTGTATGTGTTCTAGCATAATGCAAGAAGCATGAAAGAGCTTTTAATTTTGTCCGCCTTCACTGACAGCATAGTATATGAAGTCCTCACACAAACTAAAATCAGTTGCAGGCAAGTAAAAGCTCCTGTCTACTTTAGAGATACAATGGCCAAATGTTTACAAAACAGAGCAGTTCAAGTGCTTTTCTTTGCATGCAGTTGTGTTGCAAGACCATAAGATACTGCTAGTTTTTTCTGTGTTTGTAATTCTTGAACTATGGTATGTGGAAAACATGCCTATTCCTAGTACTAACAAGGTTATTATTCAATGTCATTAAAAGTCATTTGATGAGGACCGAGTATGTGCTAGATAATGGATCAGAACACTCTTCACAGTAATTCAATTACAACATAACTCCTTAAGCCTTCTAAAAATAAGTAACATAATGCAAGTAGTATAACCATTGGTAAGCAAATTACATCCAAGAATGATGTGAATAATATCTCGGTCCTTACATTCTGGGTGGATGAGATAGCTACTTATATGTATCAACAACTGACTACTAGCACCAGAAACCAGATTATCCTGTTTATTATGTTTATATATGATTATGATTACATCTGTTATCTAACATACTACAGGGAGGTGGAAAAAGGAAAGAAGTTTCAGCATTTCTGTATCTCTGAAGTTGTTTACCTCCATCTTAGCTTTATACCTACACTGAACGAAGCATAAATAACAAAATCCCTGATAAACATTACTTCTCATGCTTAAACTGCATGACCATTGAACAACATGAACAGAAAACCATTTTCAGTGAGAACAACGTAAGATTATTCCTACTCTGAGAGGAACAAAACCTCAAGATTTTGAATCAGTCAGTTATGATACCTTCGCATCACACAAGGCTTTTGCACAGTAATACTCATCTTTTCTACTGATCTTTTTTTTTTTTTCCATCATTTGGAAGGGTTTGTTGTTGTTTGGGTTTTTTTTGTTTAGTTGGTTGGTTGGGGGGGGTTGTTTGGTTTTTTGTTTGTTTTTTTTTGGGGGTGGGTTGTGGGAGGTGGTTGTGAGGGTTGTTTTCATTTGTTCCTCTCCTTAAATCTGTAAAGTGAAGAGAAGTCAAGTAATCGTGGGATAACTGAACACCACGGATAAACCAAGAAGCTGAATAGCCTCTTTACTCTGATAAGCAGCAGCTGGGCAACTGCCTAACAGGGCACACAGATATGCTGCACACAGATAGCCTGGCTTGGCCCTTTAAATAACACTTGCTACACACAAAGGAAAGTGCTTAAGGCTTTTGTATTAATTTATTTTAATTCACGTGCAAGATAGAAAGCACCAGCAGGAGGAAAGGATTATTGTATGCTAAAGCATCTCTTCAAGCAACATTTTAAAGAAGATTAGAAGCTCCACTGGGTTGCTTACTGTTTCTGCATTTAGCTGCAGCTATGTTGGGAGTACTTCCCCACCCCCCTTACCCCCACCCCAGGTAAAAGGTTTACCTTGTACATGTACCTTCTTAAAACTTGCCTTTAGCTTTTAGATTTACTGACTGCTGGAACAGAGAACAAAATTCAGCGCCAAATAATCATTATGGCAATACCTTTCAAACATAAGGCAAACTTTTTATTACAAACAAAAAAGATTTCTTGACTACACCCAGTCTTCACAGGTAGCAACAGAATTACTCAATTATGTTTATTTCTGGCTGTCTCCCCAACCCTGTACCTCTGTTCTAACAAAAATGCTTGCCTTTTGCAACCAGCTCCTGGTTTTCACATTGGCAAATTCCAACTGAATTCCAGCCCTTACAGCAGGGGAAGTGTCCCCCACATTTCAGAATGAACCTAGGACCTCCTACTTCAAGAGGTGACAGACAAGGTCATCACAGCAGTGGTGCTGCATATTCCCAAGACAACCTCCCCTTAAACAAGCCTGCTGTATTGCACCCAAAAAAGCAAGCACACAGAAATCTGGAATTAAAAAAGGAATCCAAACAGGAAGACGAATCTCCAGAATATTTCAGCTCATGACAGAAGAGTACATCCAAACCAAATGATTCTCTCTTTTCACTCCTGATACTATTTAGAATCATAGAATCAATTAGGTTGGAAAAGACCTTTAAGATCATCAAGTCCAACAGTTTCACCCAGGACTGCCAAGTCCACCACTAAACCATGTCACTGAGGGCCCCACCTACATGGCTTCTGAACACTTCCACGGACGGTGATTCCACAACTTCCCTGGGCAGCCTGCTCCAATGCCTGATCACCCTTTCAGTACAGATATTTTTTCTAATATCCATCTAAACCTCCTGTGGTGTAGCTCAAGGCCATTACCTCTTCTCTTACCGCTTGGTTACTTGGCAGAAGAGATCAACCCCTACCTCACTACAACCTCCTTTCAGGTACTTGTAGAGAGCAATAAGGTTCTCCCCTGAGCCTCATCTCTCCAGACTAAATAACCCCAGTTCTCCCAGCTGTCATAAGACCTGTGCTCCAGACCCTTCACCAGCTTCATTGCTGCTCTCTGGACATGCCCCAGCACCTCCATGTCTCTCCTGCAGCAATAGGCCCAGAACTGAACACAGGATTCAAGGTACAGCCTCACCAGTGCCCAGTACAGGGGGATGATCACTCCCCTGGCCCTGCTGGCCACACTATTTCTGATACAAGCCAGGATGCTGCTGGCCTTCTTGGCACTGCTTCAGAGCCTATAGAAAAGAGAACTTGGAAGTTTAGTGCACCTACTGAAAGCCAAACTGGCATCAGTGTTTCTGGTAACGCTGTTCTACATGCGGAATCAGGACCCAAACATACAGAATAAATAGCCCACACAGGCACTACTACATTACTACTTTACACTATCCAACACCAAAGAAAAAGTGAACACATTTCTAGCTACAAGTCTCTAACAAAGCTGTTTTCCCATATACTCAATATACTTTTACTGTCATGTTCTTGTTCATTAAAGTGAATCGTACAAGTTACTGAAATACAGGAGTGCCAATCCATAAAGAACACTTGCTTTCAGATAGTAATTGCAGTGATTATAATGCTCCCCAAAACAGCCCTAAGTGGAACACTGATGAAATACGTCTAAGTTATCAGGAGAAAAAAAAAATGTTTAATTTAACCAGCCAAAGCCTCAAGAACATAAAAGTTACCTTCTCACAACTGAGAACACTTACTGCTTAGACCAAAGGATTGCAAGTTTCTCCTATCAACTTCTGTTTTAAACTCAGCATAGCAATACATTCTTTGTACTCCCCATGATCTTCTCAATGACCCCATTCCACTCAGAAACAGGGAAATCATCAGTTTCTCCAGGACTTCTTCCAGAAAGTTAAGCCTTTACCTACTTCCCCATGGGTTTGACATAGCCATTCTGCCATTGTAGACTCCACACAGATCAGGCCCTGTGAGCTCCATCTTGCTGCGAAGGGCATAACCAGAACTTAGAAAATATTCCTAATGAGGTAGTGCAGTCGAACCCCAGGGTCACTTAAGAGTGCAGGGTTCATGATGTCTTTAGGTGTCAGTTGCTGCTGCAGCTGATGCATGCACAGCATTCCATAGCTGAGAGAGCACCTGCATTATTGCACAGTCAGCTAATAAAAGAATTGGGTTTGCTTCATCATCTGTAAAACTACACCATAATGAAGAAGCTACTCCCATCAGGAAAGAAACTATGATCTTATACCTCATGTACATGATGATTTAACAATTGGATAACCTGGCATGAGCTCTCAACATTTAGGTATCTGATCTGTAAGCAGTTAAAGCATCTCTCAAAAAATAAATGCAGGAAATCATTCTAGTTATAATTTCTCAGTTTCCACAAAATATGTGGTGCTAATATACCAACAAAACTCTCAATTCTAAAAGGCTTAGCATAAGGGAACAATTTAGTCTCCCCAAAGCCAGGCAGCAGCTGAAGTTGACAAGTGAGAGTACTAAACTGCCAGTTTCCATGGAAATTGAATTTGGATCAGTACAAACAAAGATTTCAGAACTTAAAATCAAACACACGCCATCTTACACTCTCTACTCCAACATTTCTTTTCCTGGGCAACAAGGGGTTCAGAGAGATACAGATGTCATGTACATTAGTCTTTGAGAAACTCATCCTGGCTTGTAACTCCTCATTTTCATTTAGAGGTAGCCATGCACCATAGTGGCAGATTTACACATAGCCAACCATCCACATTTTATAAACACAACAGCATCCCAAGAACTGTGCATTTGGGAGGACAGATCAGTTCGTAATTATGTGATGACAATACATGTAACTGTTTACAATGCTGAACCACATTAAACCAGGAAAAATCGCACCATACAACACAAGGAACAACCAGTGAAATTAAAGAACCACCCCACAAACCTAATTTTTGCTATGACCCACAGCATAGCAACAGAACTGTGACATTTTTTAACTACAAAAATGCATTGTCTTTAGGCAAAAAGCAAAAAGGTGTATTTTACCACCACTAATGCAATGGCTCCACAACAGCCGCTGCCCAATGCTGAAAGAGAATTCCAACTTGTTGATTACAACTGCAGGATGCTCAGTGGCAGCTAGACAATTTGCCAATGGTATTCATGGCTGGTATTCCTTGCATTTGGCAAGAGCAGAGGAAGAGTCATTTTCTGGAAATATTTACATTTATTTTTTGCGTCTGATGACAACACTCCATCTGCTCTCAGATGCTTTGGTGCCTCTGCCAGTTTCTTCCCTAATGTATTGCTTTCTCCAAGCTTTGGCAAGGCTTATTTAGTTCCTGAACTTCGTTCTTTTGTCAGGTTTGAAGGGGTCATTTCCAGTTGTGAGCAAGAACTTGAGGTATGAACATCTAACCCTATGTTCTAATCACAGATTATCAGACAAATAGATGGCATTTCAGTGACTTTCCCTCTCAAGGCCATCACCTCCAGAAGCTTGAGGAGATATGGCCGACAGCTTCAACACAGCGATCAAAATCCCTGAAATAAAAAGGATCTTCAGGCCAATTAGGAAAAGCAGAATTTAAAAAGCCCAAATGCCCCATAAAAATCAAGATTTCACCCAGCATTTAAAAATTCAGCCAAATAAAACAACATCCTCTCTAGAGCAAACAGTGGGCTACACCACACAAATTTGAGATTCTTACCCAGCAAACACAATTGTACCTGCAAAACTTTGCAGTGTAGATCACATAGAAGAAATTGTTTCCACCTGTTTGCCCAACACCCTTCATACAGAGTTAAACATTAAAAGAACCAGCAAAACCAAATAAAGATTTGAAAGCCTCCCATTTTTTTACCCTTAAGGCACTTATCAAGGAAGAAGCAGACAACTTCCGTGCTTTCTCCAACCTTCATACAATGATCAAGCTACCTTTCACAGAATGGCAGCTAACAAATTGGCTGGATGGCCACACTCAAAGAGTTGCAGTCAACTCATCAAGGTCCAAGTGAAGACCAGTGACGACTGGTGCTCCCCAGGGGTCAGCGTTAGGACTGTCACTGTGCAGCATCTTCATTGGTGACATGGACAGTAGTAGTGATGCACCCTCAGCAAGTTTGCTGATGACACCAAGCTGTGTGCTGTGCTTGACATGCTGAAGGAGACGGATGCCATCCAGAGGGACCTTGACAGGCTGGAGAAGTGGGCCTGTGTGAACCTCATGAGGTTGAACAAGGCCAAGTACAAGGTCCTGCACCTGGATCGGGGCAATCCCAAGCACTAATACAGGCTGGGCAGAGACTGGATTGAGAGCAGCCCTGAGGACAAGGATTTGGGGGTGTTGGTAGATGAGAAGCTCAACATGACCAGGCATTGTGCACTCACAGTCTAGAAAGCCAACTGTGTGCTGGGCTGCATCAAAAGGAGCATGACGAGCAGGCTGAGGGAGGTGATTCTCCCCCAAATCCCACAAAACCCCACCTATATCCACTACTGTATTCAGCTCTGAGACTCACAACATAAGAAGGATGTGGACCTGTTGGAGCAAGTCCAGAAGAAGCCACAAAGATGGTCAGAGAACTAGAGCACCTCTCCTGTGAAGACAGGCTGAGTGCTGGGCTTCTTCAGCCTGGTGAAGAGAAGATTCCAGGGAGTCCTTAGAGCAGACTTCCAGTACCTAAAGGGAGCCTACAAGAAATCTACAGAAGGACTTTTTACAAGGGCATTGCAGGGACAGGACAAGAGGAATGGCTTTTAACTGACAGAGGGGAGATTTAGGTTAGACATTAGAAAGAAGTTCTTCCCTGTGAGGGTAGTGAGATACTGGCACAGGTTGCACAGAGAAGCTGTGGCTGCCCCATCCCTGGCAGTGCTCAAGGCCAGGTTGGACAGGGCTTTGAGGAACCTGGTCTAGGGGAAGGTGTCTCCACCACGGCAGGGGGTTGGAACCAGATGATCATTTAGGTCCCTTCCAAAACAAACCATTCTGTGATTCTAAACAATGTAATAGGTCACCTTACAGCATCACATAAGTGAAAAATAGCCCCCCCAAAGGTCACATACGGAACTCTTTTAAAGATCAAATACTCAATTCACAATAGAAAAATGGATTGCAAGGTTAGAGATTCCTAAAAAGTGATTACAACTTCCAGCAGCTCACAGGAGAATCATAAGTATTTAAGCCCCCAAGGACTGAGATAAAGAGCATCAGCCTGCTCACCCATTTCATTTGAAAGTAGGAAAGTAGGTTAGTGTGAAATGGTGTCCTGAAGAAATAATCCCAACAGGATGAATGCATAAAATAAATGCCTTAATCCCTTTTGCATCTCTGTACATGTGTGCAATTTCATTTACTACTAGGCCCACTTCAGAGATAACTCAGATCTGTAGCGTACAGGTTGGATTAGATGACCTCAAGTTTTCTTCTGGCACAACACTCATCTCAAGTTATCTTATTTGTTGACACCAAGAGCAAGATTTTGCCTCTAAACACAGCAAATCTTTCTGCTAAAAAAATGTTTTTGCCTTCTCATTTCACTGACCACCTAAAAACAAACAAATGCCAAAAAAAACCCACCAAAAAAAAAAACCCCACAAAAAAAACCCCACCAAATAAAAAAAAAAACCAAAAAAAAACCCCACCAAAAAAAAAAAAACAACCACCAAATAAAAAAAAAAGAACAAACACCAAAAAAACACCCACCAAAAACCAAACAAACAAAAAAAACCCCACCAAAAAAAAAAAACCACCAAAAAAAAACCCCTCAAATCATGGCAAGTAAAAAATCAGGTGCCAGCCTTATTTCACTGCTGCAATTTGTCTTTGTTACTTTTAAAACTCAGGACCACAGTGATAAGCCCAGGAAAAAAAAAAAACCACCACACATGGATTTGAAATATGCCTTTTCCTCTTCCACAGCCCTACGATACATAAGCAACTCACTGCTTCAACTTATACTGTCTGAGGGAAATTAAAAACTGAAATAAAAAATGTGAAGCGACCAACCTTTTTGTTTTTAGGCATCAAATCAAGGTTTGCCTTTGTATCAAGTAAAAGGCCAATTCAGCAACTACACCAAATACAGCAGCTTGTTTTGGCAACCCCATTTTTAGGAGATCAGACTTAGCTACTCAGCTTTAATACTCTTGTTTTTGAATTAACCATCTGTTCTGTAACATTCAGGCAGACAGACAGACCTAGTAAAGCAGAATGTCAGTCTCGGGGGTCCTGGGGCTAAAACACACATATATACATGCCCACAACAGGCAAACAGAGCCCATCAAAACAACAGTCAACCTTTCCAACAAGGAAGGTATATTGTTGATTTTTTTATCTCGTCTGTGGTTTCATTTTATTTAATTAGCAGGAGGAACTCACGCCAACACAGTGCATATTTTAATCAATTAACACAGAAAGGGAACAACTTTAAAAGGCTTTATAACAAAAAGACTTCTATTTACAGCGGCTGCAGGTCAGAGATTTTAATCTTGGCCCTTTTAAGAAGATTGCCAAAAATAAAGCATGCTCTACCACTGTAAATTGTCATCGTGAAGGAAGTGCAAAATTCTTACATGAAAAGATGCAGTTAGAAAGCTCTCTGTATTTTTAAAGTACAGTTGCTGTGAAAGTATGGAAGCTTTTTTCCACCCCTTTCAAAAAGATATGTACAAGCACAAAAATGCTCTGTTATTTAAAGCTACATCAAAAGAAAACAGAATTTATAAGTGTTGCCTGACAAGTGAACTTTTAACAAACACTTTAATCAGCTGATCACTTTTAGAGAAACACAACATCAAGAAGCCATTTGTTTCAGCAGACTACCAGTATAAGTGGCTAAAAGATGACCAAAGTATGCTACAAAAACATTTGACAAGCTCAGTTCCCAAATCTTTAAACACCCTTTGCCACTTAAAAAAAAAAAAAACATTTCCAATTACACCGATGAATTTCCATGCACATTGCCTCCAATATCATGAATACTGCAGTTTGCAACTGGTACTACTACAGTAGGCTCTCCAAGAACTAGTATGTCCTACTTCTACAACAGTCAGTAAATAAGAGCTTACTCGTCCCAGACGGACACTTAACTGACCTCCAAGACCTTCCTAAAAAAGCCGGTACAACTGCTTTCACAATAGCTCTGGCAATGAGCCTGCATACTATTGTAAGGCTGGTAGCACTGAAGTACTACAATGTTTATTTCAACTCTAAATCAAAGCATCACAACTACATATCCCTATAGGCATAGGGCCTACTGCAATTAACTCTTCTATTCGCATCTGTCTTCTACAAGAAAAACCTCAAAATCAAATCCAGTAATACACCAATATAGAGCAATTTACATGTTCTCTCACTCCTGCACACAACCACCTGTGTTCACTGCAGTGTCTTTCCACAGCAAGGATAATTGTATTTGCAAAGGTACTCAGCAGTGGCTCAGTTCCACTGCAGCCCACCTCAACTGGCAGCAGGCCACTGACTTTGAAATCAGCTTAATGCGTGCATATTCAAGAGTCCTGTACTCAAATTTCAAAAGTTAGTCACTTCTTCAAAATACATTGCTTTTTAGTGAATAAACTAAGGTGCTAAACTAGAGGGTTCCCAACACAAGCCAGAAAGCAGTTAAATGAAGACTTATCTTTTAAGCAAATCAGGAAGCAAAGCAATAGCAAAAAGTCATCAAGAATCCATTCTGAGACACTGCAGTGATTCCAGATCATTGTCTAATCTTGATTTTGAAAACAGAAGTTATCATTAGGATTGATAACTATTGATACAAATAACTACACAATCAGCAGATGCCAAAATATTATACTATCCCAAGATTTCCCTTAAAGCTTCCCCCTGATTCACAGTGTATGCTGTATTAAATGAACTTTCAATGTACTGATTTTTAAATTAGGAAACTCAAGGTTTTGAAATTCAAGTGCCCATACATAAGTAACTGGACATGTACGGTGATGCTCAGGTTATTTGCCAAACTTTCCAAGAGCTGATACTGTAGTTGCAGAGCATTTTTGCACAAATGACCATTTAGTGAGTTTCCTTTGTATTCTTACTCCTGTAAAGTTCCATCCACCTGTACTCCATCTATTGCCTTCTTGCAAGATTACTTTATCTGCAAGTAAAATAGTGAAGAACTAACTTCCCCACCCTTCTCTTGGTAGCATGTTCTAGCACTGTTTTACCAGGGGAAGGGAAAAAAAAAAAATCAGGTCATTAAAAGAAATTAAGATTTCTATGAAAAAGGTACACCAAGCAACCTACCTGACATACATTTCATGGCATGAAGCACCTCTCCTATAAGGAACAGCTGAGAGAGTTGGGGTTGTTAAGCCTGGAGAAGACTCTGGGGAGACCTTATAGCAGCCTTTCACTTAAAAGGGGCCTGTAAGAAAGATGGGATGAGAATTTCTAGCAGGGCCTGTTGCAATAGGACAAGGGGTGATGGTTTTAAACTAAAAGAGAGGCGATTCAGGCTGGATGTGAGGAAGAAATTCTTTACAATGAGGGTGGTAAAACACTGACAGGTTGCCCAGAGAGGTGGTGGATGAACCATCCCTGAAGACATTCAAAGCCAGGCTGGATGTGGTTCAGGGCCACCTGATCTAATTGAAGATATCCCCACTCATTGCAGCAGCGTTGGACTAGATGAGCTTTGAAGGTCCCTTCCAACTCAAATTATTCTACTATTTTATCAACTGTACAAAATTTGTACATCAGTACTGAACCAAAGAGGAATCCTTTCCCTCAGTAAAGTGACAGTAGAATGGTTTGAGTAAGGATTTAATTTCAAGAAAAAATTCTGGTGATGTAGCACCTAGTGAAGCACAGGGTATTAGTTAATTATTCCCACTGAACTTCATTACAAATCTGTTCTTCTGCTCCCACTTCAGAGCTTGCAACTGAAGCTTGATTTATCATGCTTGTCCCAGCATGGGATGTTTTGGTAAATCTCAAAGTTACCATCAGTGAATTACAGGCTAGTCTGTGACACAGGCTGCACAAGTCTAAATACAAGAAGAAACACCTACTCTACTCTTCCTTTCACAAAGGAAGTAGTGGGTGAACAAGGAGACCTGAAATCCTGGGTCCACTAACAGGCATGTGTTTTTTCCACATGCACCTTACTCAGACTCATACAAACACCAATCAAAAGAAAGATCTTATTGCTCCTTTTGTATAGGAAAGGGTGAATGAAGGTAACTCCTCATTACAGGTCTCATCAGGTGAATGTATAAATCAAGTTCTGTTACAAGTACCCTGAATAAAAGCCTTATTTTTTTTCCTTCCTAGTTAATACATTTTGCATTATCTTTAACACTCAGTATGTTTACAGCTTCCCCCCCCCCCCCATTAAGTAATCCATAGGGAATTTCAGTATTATACATCTGTGACAGATTCTCCTAAAGCACAGTTTGTTTGCCTGACACATTCCATTACAGAACCATTAGATTGCATATAAAAATTCAGCTTCTGGAAAGCTGCGAACTTGGAATTTAGAGAAAGGTTCAACTTTCCCTGCTCCACCTCTGCAAGCAAAGATTCTGCAGTGGCCAGAAAGAGCCATACAAAGAAAGTTGTAGCTGTTAGGCATTTATCCAGTAGATAGAAGTGCTATAAAGATTAAGCAGAAATAGTTACCAAAAATAGAAAAACAAAAACAATCACTTCAGAGCAAGGATTTATTTACACCTCTGGTTTAACTGCTGGCAGTATCAGCAAGGCAATGTCATTACAGCTGATTGTCCTTGTGTGGTACAAACACTTCCTAAAGAAGAATAAAATAAAATAAACAAATAAATACAGAACCCCTCAGGCTGGAAGGACCTGCAGGAGCCCAGTGTCCAGCTCAAAGCAAGGCAAACGCTCAACCAGCTTTCACCAGCTGGGTTTTGAAGCCTGACTCAGAATATTAAGATGTTCCCAAGAAAATGAAAGCCTCTGATTCTTTGTATATAGTCACTAATAATAACAGTTTGGAGATCACTCACTCAGAGCAGCCCTAAGCCAGTGACCAATCTTGACCATTTTCTTTTTTAAATACTTTTACAGTTAATGAAATTGAGAACATCTGAATTACTCCCATTTTTCAAAGCATTCCAAAAGCTTTTCTTACAGCGCAAAAAGTACCCTGTTATTAATGCTTAATACATTTTTAAGCAAGTCATGTTCACTTGCAAGCGAATCATAGGTATATCTATACAAGAAGAGTTGGAGTCTCAGAATATACCTAGTGTTGACCCAAAAAAAAAAGTCTAGGTTTCTCAGAGCCAGGGACCAGTGTCTTTTAAGTGGAATAAGTCAACTTGAATTTTATATGAATAAGCTATGTAAATACCTTCTATATCTTCCCTTTTGAGCAACAGGGTGCTTACTGTTAATATCCAAGATGCTGGTCTGTGCAAGTGGGGAGCTGGATGTATCATCTCTCAATTGCTGGAGCTATGGGACAGTTTTTCCACAGCTGAAATGATACAAGGGGAGAGACTGTCTTCAAACTCCTAGAGTTGATAACTCATTTCATCCACTGCTGGCACATGATGATGGCACACTCCATGTAAGTTTCTGCCACAACTTGTGTACATTCAACTTCAGCTGGATCTATGGGTGGCTCCTTGGTGTCCGACTTAAAGTACATCAACTCTTGAACGGCTAATTCCCTCAGGAACTGAAGGCCTCTCTATTGTGATCCACCAGCATTAGCAGCATAATAACATCTTCCTTGTAGGGATACCTTTCTTTCACAGCTGCCAAGAACCGCATCCAGAGACAGAGGATTCTTTTCTTTCATAATCCCCTTGTCAATTCTCCCTTCCCTAGCAAGTGATCCCAGCTGCTTGGCTTCCCTGCCTTCTAATTAAAGACTGTTGGCCCCATTGTCCCAGCAATGGAGCACCCAGGTGATGATGTGCTCACCTGGACGATAGCTAAAATCTTTTTGCATATTCCATAGCTTAGTTAAGGACATGGATTGACAAGTTACCTCATGTTCTGCCTCTTTCTCTAGTTCTGGTATTGGCCCTTCTTCATCTTCCTTCCCTAAATGAGTCGTT
This sequence comes from Ara ararauna, assembly GCA_028858755.1. Classification (NCBI taxonomy): domain Eukaryota; kingdom Metazoa; phylum Chordata; class Aves; order Psittaciformes; family Psittacidae; genus Ara; species Ara ararauna. The sequence continues at coordinate 107,195,422 of CM054376.1, read as the reverse complement.
TCTCATTTCCATTTCCTCTTGCATATAGGGGCAACTGACACTGACACAGGCTGGTTCTCTGGTTCAGTTACGTTGCCCATTGCCAGGGTCTGAGTGGTGGTCATGCTTGTTGTTAAAGCACAACTGGTTACAACTGGAATTAAAACCCAGTAAAAGCTTGTAAATTAGTATTGCTGGTTCTTTGTGATCTTTTTTGAAAATCTGTAATAATTCACAGCATTAGGAATAAATACACTGCAGGAAATAATGTGCCCAAGACAAACTTTTTTTTCTTAAAAGGGCTATAAAAATACACAGAAGTCACATTACTCACCAGATTTGCCTTGGCTTTAATGTCTCACTTAAACATCAAGTTTAGTAGAAAGGACTTATGTCATATTGACCGTCATGTTTGGCCATATAGCTATTTCTATTTTTCTAATGATGCTTAACAAGCATAGGCCTCACTCTGTTAAAACTGGTTGCAGAAGTCAGTAAGACAGGGAAAACACAGAGTGAGATGAAAATGGTGGATACACAGCAAGATTGTTTTGCAATTCCATCAGGCATAAGTACACACAAACCCTCATAAAAAGTTCTATATTACAGCACTGGTCATTACAGTTTCTATTTTGTAGTAAAAGCTAAAGCAGAGATTGCAGGAAAGGATGTTTCAAGAGTAGCCAGTAGTTTATTTTCCACACAGCATCTAGGTACCAACTGCTAGATTACACTTCACGTACGCACTTCACAACTACTAGATTCAACAGGGTAAGCTAACCCACTACCTCTGAAACCAGTTAACAAGCTTGTAACATAAATACTATCTCTTCTAGTTAGCGCTTTTGCCATAGCTGTGTCTACTTACAAGATGAAACCTTCTTTTGATGCTTGCTCTTTAAACCAGTACTTTACGAACAACCTTTTAAGCATGCCATTAAGAACATTAAGGTTTAGTTATCTGTTTGCTTGAGCTTCTTGCCAGCAGAGATAATGTAGTTTAGCTTACACGCATGCTGTTATCCCTATCGAGGCACTAGGTAAATCAGGTTAGCTTAACATTTAGATGTTTCCTGACTTACATGACAGCTAGAGTACACAGGTACTAACAGTTCCAGTGGCACACAGGTGGCAATTTGTTTGACAATCGTAACTTTACATCTATGTCTTTTCAACTTCAGAATGGCATCTTGCTGTTAACTGTTTCAGAATACTGACAGAGGTAATCCTGTTGACACCCAAGTTAATCAAGTACTTGCTTACAGAGCAGGACTTCATTATAGTGACATATTGCTGGGATTGCCAAGTCTCCCTGACTCGGGATGGAACATACACATATCAACTGCTGGTTTAAGGTCTAACTAGTTATCTAATGGCTATAACTTTACTTTTTCACAAAAAACACCCCACTGAGAAGTAGTGATTGAATATCCAAAGAAAGTTTGCTCTGCAATCTTGTACTATGGTTTGCACTATGAATGAAGCATCTCAGATACCTCCCTTCTCAATATTAAAATCCAATCAGAGAGATCCTCATCTGCCCAGTGCTTGGAATCCCAGCAAAGAAGAAAAGGCTCAACAGTACTGCTATACATCATAACATCACACTTTTTATGATATTCACAAGGGATTCAAACACTACCATCCACTGACCTAAAAACCAGCCTTTTTACTTTTTTTCTTTTTTCCCCTCCCCATGAGATCCCAGTTTTAGATGGTGTCCAAACTTCCGTTGCCTTCATTTCCTAATTGCAGGACTCAAAAGCCAAACTCTTCTTGTAAGCCCCAGAGCTGAAACAGAAGTCCTGTTGGGCCTGGGACTCCGCATGCGTTATGGTGCATATGGAGGAAGCATTGTCTACTCACAGAAGCCACCTACCCATGTTGCTCTATTGAGCAATAGGTCTGTTCTCAAAACTAGGGGATGATGAGAAACATCCCCTCTGATGGAACTCTGAGAAGCCATTACCCGCCTTTTTAATGTCAGAGAACATTTTACAGCAGGAACATAGGGAGACATTTCAGATGTCTACTACACCACAATCTTCCCTCATTTCATTTTGTACTCCATTAGACCAGAACGGTCTCTTGCCTTCCACGTGTTTTATGTACATATGGAAGAAAAAGGGTATTCTTAAAAATGGTGCATACATTGAACACTATCCTCATTCATACTAGTCAAGCTGAAGATAACAGAGTTTAGTTTAAAACATCACCTTCTGAAGTAAAATACAGTTTATCCAGAGATCATTATGGACTACTGAAGTAAATCATGGTCAGGAAGCACACAGACTTCTAATAATTTAGGCTTTTACATATGCATTTAGAATGACAAGCATGAAGGAACTACAAAATAGGAAAATTATCTTTGCAGCATGTATCTAAATAAATCCAGCCAACCTCTCCTCTGCTACCCACCAAGTTTGTTTTTACTGAAGTTGAGGTAAATTATTTCAGTCTTTTAAAACTTAACGGTATTGTCTGGAGGTGACAGAGCATTTCTCAAGCAGTTAGGCAGCCATAGGTCTAAGACAGAAAAGTACAGTTGCCATTTTTTTATGTCACATTTTCATCTCACAGTGTGTAAATACACTTTTAAGTAAATCATTAATGTTTTCCCACACAAAACGAAGTTTGATCTTCTGTGCCCTTGCTATATTAGTGGCTTATGCTCAGGGAGGGAAACACAAAGCTCTTACAACAGATACTGTAATATGGAAATACAGACACCACAGTTCCTTACCCTCTGCTGAGGATGGATATTTTTGTCATGACTAGTAACACAGAAAATATATACCTGCTATAGACATTTCAGTATTAGAGTCAAGCTAAAAGGAGGAAAAAACCATCACAAAAACCACCAAACAAAAAGAACATAAAGCCCAAAACAAACAAACAAAACCAGCAAAAAAACCCACAAACAAACTCCAAACCAAATCAAAGACACACAGCTAAGGAATTTGACTGTATACCACTGTTCTATACATCTGTAATGGTTAATGTTTCTAAGCACCTCCTGGAAAAATAATCAAAGCTGAAGAGTGAAGGGAGAAGCAGCAGATAAATAAAACTAAGAATCTTGTCAGGAAAGATAAAAACCTGGTTAAAGGTCAGTGAAGGACAACAGGAGGGAGGGAAAGAATTCTAGAAAATTCTTGGCTGGGGCTTCTTATAAGGGTAGGGCAGAGTGCTGACAGCAACAAACACGCTATCTCACAGGGAGCAGGGGGCATGAGTACTGACAGGATGTCAGGATCACAACGGGACAGGTGCTCTGTGTTAAGTTAAACCCAACTCCTGGACAACAGAACAGCCAAGCAAGTGTTCCCCACCCTGGGCTCCAAACAGCTTGCAGCAAAGGAATTAGAGGAATGCGTCTATATCTGCAGTTGTGAGATATGAAGAGAAAGTTCCAGTATCTTCCCCTCCCATCAAAAAGAAAATGCTGTGTTGCAACCAAAGAAACACCAAGAAAGCCACTAGTTCATGAACAAGTATTTAAAAAGCCTTATGGCAGAGCAGAAAGAAATGGTAGTGCCATCACACATATGGAGCACATGAACAATTCAGTAGTTGGAAGCATTAACAGAAAGACAGCAGGCAACTGGCAACACTGGGTTCAGGAAGAGCCCCGTATTTTAAAGTCACACTGTAAATTCAGCATCTGGCAAGTGAGACCAGGAGAGGATATTCTGGACTACAGAGACACCCACAGATGACAAACAGGTGGCCTTGTCAGGAAGGCTGCAGACTCACACTATGGTACAGCTCTCCCACCAACACTCTCCAGCCACTCAGTCCAGCCATGACAGGATGGGGGGGGGGGGGAGAAAAAGTAAAAGAAAACCCTCTAGTTGAGTGTTTTTTAAAGTGTGACTCTTTGCTGCTGCTGAGACCCCATCTCCCTCCGCCCTGCGTAGGAAAGGTGATCCTCTTAACTTCTGCTGCAGAACATGACCAACCCATTGTGCACAGAACTTTAGTTTACCAACAGCAAGCTCACAATCAAGCCTCCTCCTACAGCATATATCACCTCTTGTAGGTATGCTCCCTTTAATTTCTGGCCTTGCCTGTGGAGACTACAAGTTCCTCTGCTTAAATAAAACACAGTGGAGGTAAGTAGTCAGCTTTTCCCACTAGTAAGCAGCTGGCCTAAGGTAGAATATTATCTTAATTCTCAAGAGGTCAGACTGAGTTCTCTTGCACCAGATCACCCTTGTAAATGTTCATCCTACGTCTATTAAAAAGGCATACAAATATTTCTCTAGTCTCACACAAAATAACTTAATTCCATGGACCTTTGCAGTATTCCATATTTTGTTGCTTTTTGGTCTGTTCCTGGGAAACAAGGGAACAGTCACATACCATATTTGTTATGTCAACTTTGAACATTTCCTTTTGTCATCCCCTTAAGTCTCCTAGTCTTGGAAAAAGAAGAAAAACCCAAACACTTTATGTATATCTCAGTTTGAAACAAATGCTAAACTCACAGGACATGAGGAAAGGAGGTAAACTGGTAAGCAAATACAGGAATTGCAGTGAAAGAACACTGGTAGTAAGTCAGAAGGTTACTTTCCTACTCAGACTATGGCGTAAATTCTTGTTAATGCAGTCATATTCTGTCAGATCTTGTTCACCAGAATGAGTTCTGGTGAAAGATTTTACTATGCTATTTAGCAGCACCTTAAAAAAAAAAAAAAAAAAAAAATCAATGTTCCCTTGTATGATAAATAGCCTTTGTTATCTCTTTGGAGTATCAGGTTACCAATTCCAATCCCATTAAGAGCATGAAAACATTGCACTGTATTCAGTGACTATTCTTTGTTAGTCCTGTTGCTCATCAGTGCTGACTCCACTACTTGAAATACATAGTATCAAACACAGAGCTTATTCATTAGAAGTTTCTGTCCTTGCTCCCAAGGAAACCAGTGCAAAGACTTTGACTTGGTAGCATGGATGAAGTGCAAAGCACGCACACACACACATCACAGAAGGAGCAGTTCTGATGAGTAAGAACATGTTTAAAAAACAAACACAGCAAATAAACCAAAACACAAAACCACTTTCTGATGGGCAAGGACAAGGGCGTTCCATACTGCCATGTTTCTCTCTAGATGTCAGTTATTCCAAGCACTAGCTAACATTGCCAATATTAATACTGGCAATATTAACAATAAAATAAATGTGCAAAAGCACGTTTGAGCATTTAGTATCTTCATTCCCAGCATCAACTTTAAAATATTATTAGCTGTGGCATCTTCCTACTTTCTTCTCCAGGAAGAGTTTGACATGTGCAGACACCTGATGAGTTCCTTTCTTTCTTTCCACCATGTCACATAGAAGCAGAAGAATCAAGACAAGGATCTTGCAAGTCTTTAAGAAGTACTGGCCAAACAGAAAAGTGCAATATATTACAGAACTGAGGGATTTGCATCTAAAAGTACTCTCCCCTCACTTTGCATTGAGAAGCACTTTCTTTATATTGTTCATTTAATGCCACACTAGTCAGAGTTAACATTCATTATTAATCTACTGGATAACAGCTATAAATTTACTAATTGCCAAATTACATGCAGCTTCTCTATGGCTTTAAACTTAATATTAAAGAAACACCAGCTGACAACAAAAATACCTACTTTTCAAAAAGCAACAAAGAATGCTTTGTTCTCAATCTCATTTTACTTAGAAGGAGGTGGTCACAATCATTACAGGCATGGCAGGAGGGAGGGAAAGGCAGAGGAGTGAAAGCAGATAGGATCTGTTGAAGATCCCCAAACAGCCCAGTGACATGAACAACAGACCCTCCAACTCCTAAAGCCACACTGTTTCCGCACTTTTGGCATAGACGCAAAACATCTGGCTGCTTAGTGGAATTACAGCCTTTACTTATCCGTGCTCACAAAACTGCTGACTGACAATAAAATGTAAAGTTTCAAAAGACTGTTCCGGAAACTCCAAAACCCCTTTGAATAACGGCTTGAAAACATTGACAAACACTTCAGGAGTCCAAAAATTTTTTAGAAAATCCCTTTCTGTTCAGTTGAAATAAAATGAAGTTATAGATCTTGGGATTTAAGGGAAGCACACAGCAAAAAGAAAGTACTAACACTGCCTCACCGTTTTAAAACTGGATGATCTAGAGACACAGCAAGGTGCATGCTGGAAACACATCAGGTACTGCTGCAATAAGGGAAGCAAGACTCAGGGTTACACCTAGTACAGTTTTCAAAGCAAGTAAACAAATTCAAATTACAATGTCAACCCTGGAGCAAGGGCAGAAGCTGGATGGAAGTCAGTTACATTACATGTTTCTAGAAGTTTCCCTCCCCTTTCTGCTCAAAGGGGTAGCAAGACATTAAAATCTGATGTCTCAAAACACCAAAAAGGCATCACAACTGCCAGCACAGGGAGAAAGAGCCATCCTTTCAAAGGCATAAATGTCACACTGGAGTGCAAAGGCAGGAGTAATACTACAGCAGAGTACAACATGCAAGCTTACCTTTAGAGTTGTTCTGCTTGTTTGCAGGTGAAAACCAAATCCTGGACTGCCTCACAATTCTTCAGAGCTTAAATATCCTCTTAGTGTATTTGCATGATCATTTTCCATTCACAAAGAATGTTTAAGACCTCTTAACTGAAACACATATTACTCTTAGCTACAATACTCACCCCAATCCTCAAAATGAATGTCAGTCCCATAGAGAAAACCTTCAAGCATCTGCACAGGTTATCAATACTTTACTTGTAGTCTCCCTGTTGATATTCCCCACCCCTGCCCCGCCAAGTTCCAGTATGTGGGACAACAGAGAGCACACAGGCTGTGATTTGAAGATTCAGTCGGCAATCACAAGTTGAGACCTGTCTTGCACAGTGGATTCCAATATTAGAATTTAAGTAAAAACATACATTGTAATACTTGGAATTGGCAAAATCCTAGTGTATCATAATGCACGAGTACACAGGGGATTTTCATTTGTTACTGTGGATAAAGTTGTGGAGTGTTTCCCCAAACTCAATCTGAAACAGCACAATATAATTGGCTCCAATTTTAACTTTATTAGTAATGTTTTGGAACTAAAACTAATTTGGTAATGCATATTGCTACCTTGGCAGACACTCTAGTGATCTGTTAACTATCCCATGTGTCTTAGAAAAAATAAAAATAAATAAATAAATAAAATCACTTTTTTCTATAAATATTTACTCATTTAAATCACAGACCTAGACTGTTACATACAAAGAGGAGACTACAGATATGAACGTCTGTCCTCATTACTGTTCTTCCCTTCTTGTGCTAAAGATAGCGTAGAGAGTAAAAATAAATAAATCCTCAATAGCATTAGGAATTAGACAATGTCATGTTGAAAGATAGCCTAAATGACAAGCCTTATCTCTTCTTGCTGGCTGGGACAGCAGGGGAGCTCTGACCCATGGAGGGGAGGTAGCCTTTAAGCCTTCACTAGGTGGTCTCTTTGCAGTAGGCTCTATTCCCAGCTGTAATTGCTTGTCAGCCCTAACTGGATGCCTGAACACTCTGGAATAGTTCAGCAAAGTATTTAAACAGATGGATGGTACAGGCCACTGGAACAAAACTTGTTTTTTCTCTGGCCTCGGCTCTCTTTCAGCACATTCCTTTGAAGTCTGTGCCACTGAGGAATCAACAACAGCTGAGTAACATGTGTTATCATACAACACTGAGTGCAGCAACAATATTGCACAGCAAGACACTTTTGTTCAATAATCCTGGACTATAGAAAGCATTACAATGTCTTTTGTTGTGGGCAAGATCTTTTTCCAAGCACGACAAGAAAGTAAACAGATTCCTCCCCTCTTTAAGTAGTAACTCTAAAGTAAAAAGGTGAATTAAACGGATTTCTCAAGTGCCTCCTATCTGAAAGCTTACATTACCTATCTCCTCAAGTCCTCTCAGGTACATTCAGTGCTCTCCATGTTTATGTTATCTCACAGATTATTAGATGCTTACAGAGAAGGGTCCAGTCTGCAGTTCCCACAGCGGATACAAGAAGCCCATGTGAGCTACAGCTCAAACCCACCTTCCTTTCCCAAGCCGCACAAGTTCCCTGATCTCAGCTTCACAGGTAACAAACTGGAGAGAGAAGCAGCACAGCTCTGCTTGGCACACAATGAACAGTCTTGCCCTCCCCATAGTTTATCAGTACAAAGATGACGGAGCCCTCAGAACAGTAACAGGAGAAAACAAACATCCTCTCATCAGACAGGAAAACTATTCTTGTCAAAGCTTTAAGATCACCACACACTTTGAAGTGGGTTAGGAAGGACAGAAAGAATTAGTTATTTATGAAACTGAATTTGAAACTAGACTAACAGTCCAGATTCGGAAGCACAGAGCTAGCTATGTGCATGTGCAAGAGGACAGTATATTATAACCCAAAACTGACACTGCTGCCTAATAGCAAGTTTCCACAGAATCAAGTCTCTCATTTTCTCTGGAGAGAGAACTACCTGCAACAGGGTACAGCCTTGCATTTACAAAGCTTACATGTCTAAGATGTTACAGGAAGGCAGGCAGTGAGATTATAAAAGTCCCATTACACAGTAAAATCCCAACCTCCGCATGAAAAAAATTATAGGAAAACCTGAGCTTTCAAAAAAGCTCTAAAAAACCACACATCATTTACATTTAATTTCAAGATAGAAATCTTAAAGACTTAAAAACCCAGACAAAAAACTTAACTTAGAAAGCAAACAAAACCCCCATGTACTAAGCCAATCTCATAATTACAGACCTCACAAAAAACCAGAATACCAAGTACTGCATGCATCACAATGTGGGGGGTCCTCAGCCCAGAGGACAGTTTTCCACCCTGCAATTCAGTTTAACAGTTTTTTTCTGGGAAGGCCACAGTGCCCTTCAAATTCAGCTCGAGGCAGACTGTTAAGGTACCATGGAAGAAGCATGCACGGACTTTGTCAGAGGTATACCGGGGATTAAAATAACTCTAGTGTCAAAACCATTACAGCAATGCAAAAAATCTTACGCTCCTATCAAAACAAATGGCGGTGATCAAGAGTTCTACTCCACAACTTTCAAAGAATGAATATTTGCACAAGCGGAACTACTACCCAACCAGCATTCAAACCCACTACTAAACAAGGAGCAATATGATTACACACAGTCATTCTTAAAATTGAGTGTAAAAGCGCTTAACAGAGATCCATGAAAATCTCCATATCCTGTGAGGTGCAGGCATAAGGCAGCTTAGGCAGAGGTCATACTGCCATGCGATGGCAGACACAGGAACAGAACCCACCATCCTCAGAGCTCAACTCCGCACTTTCAGCGGCAAACCTCCTTCTTTCTAACATGTCCATTTGCAGGGTTTTCCTCAAAACGATTGGAAAAAGTGATGCTAATCACCTTCATTTGGCTCTTTGGAATTATTGGTAGTGTTTCCAGGAACAGTTCCAGATAATTTTAAAAGACTTCTTGATAATCTGACTAATTCTTCTTTTATTTCCCCCTATCCCAAAAGTTTTTAATTCCCAGGAAAGACTAACAGAAAACAAAACAAAGCAAAAAAAAAAAAAAAATCAAACACCTGAACAAATCCTGCTGGGCTTGTGGGAGTGGGGAAGAAGGACAGAGAGATCAGTTAAGTGTAAGAAGCAAACCACTGCTAACTCTATCAGTTGTCCTAAATGGCATACAACTGACCATTATAATGCCAAGCAGTCATTTCAGTTCCCTCAGCAACTCATCACACGTCAAATAAGGTTTTGCTGTAAGACACAGAAAAGTACTTCTAGTTTAATATCAAGCCAACTTTCTAATTAGATACCATCAAACAAAAGTCAATCTGAAATGATACTTTCTCTTTAAAGAAAGAAGGCGGAAAAAAAGTAGGGCTTACTTAATTTTCTGCTTGGCCACATAAACTTGTGGTCTTCTGGAATGCTATCTCTCAAGAGGTAATGTAACACAACCAAGACCCACACTGGTTCCTTCTGACCTGAAAAGTTGACATTTTATTCATGAACTGCATATTCTCCATGGAAAGAGACACAGCTCTTTTACTTTCACAACACTTAACACAATCATACCACTACCAAACACAATTAACCGGGAGCTGGAAAACCCTTGAACAGGTGTCTTTGCAGAAGTCATTAGGCAATTGATTTACTTGCTCTCCACTGCCCAGCACACACTTAATTTTAACGCGTGATGCTGACTAAACCCAAGGCAGAAGCTCGCGAGGTCCAAAACGGACTTCCATAAAGCACAGGACAGCACTTTTTGACACGGATGTAAACAGTTTCCAGCAATTCTGTTAATGTGTCAACCTCTGATACATCTACAGTTGTGGACTGGAAAGCGTGACAGGTATCATTTTAAAGGGGGCACTGAAATCTATATACTTTCCCCCCCTCCTGATTTTCCACACTGATGAACCCACGAGCAATAATGAACTGGGACTTAGCACGCCATTCTGTACGCATCTTAAAACACCGCTTTACTGAAGAGAAAACAGGCTGGAACACACCGGACTGCTACAATCCCAAACCGGACCCTGGGTCAGCCTTTCCCCACAACAGTTTAGAGCTGTATAAACCAAGGAGCAGAATCCATTTTCTTACCCTTTAAAGTTCATGCCACTGTATTGCCCCACCATACTGTATTTACTATACTTGCTTAAGCTTTTCTCATCAATACTCTCTTATCCCATCCAGCACCCCCCCAGAAATCTCTTACTGTCTGCTGGTAAAACAGATTTTCTTTTAATCTTTTTCCTTACTAGAGGAAAAAAAAAGAGAGAGAGGGGTTGGGGAAGGAATAAAAGAGATTAATCGTGAAACAAATTGGGGGGGGGGGGGGAAGAGGGAGCGGGGGGAGACCAAAACAGCCCACGGCGAAAGGGAAGGGGAAAAAAAAAAAAGAGGGAAAATGAATAAAATGGGTTTAATTTTCCTTTCGGGGGCAGTAAGAGGGAGGAGAAAAAGAAATGAAACTACTACAAAGATTTCTCAGTGCAAGAAAAGTCGCTTCTGAAGTCCCCTCCTCAAGGACACACAGGAATTCCCCTTACTTTTCCACACGATGCGCGAAGAAAGACAATATGCCAGGAGAGAGGAAAAGCCGGAGGAAGCCGGGGAAGTAGCGAAGGAACAGGCGAAAGGACAGGAACGAGTGCGAGAGGGCAAGGGACACGCGTAAGGGGAATGCGAGAAGCGAAAATGCCCCCAAAAATCCTTAAAATCGTAAATCCGAGGGGAGGTGGGGAACGGGCAACAAGGATGAGAAAGTTGGAGAGGGAAGACGGGGACAGCGGGGAGAGGCGGCAGCGAAGGGTCACAAACCCCGCAGCGGGGACGAGCCGAAAGACGCCAGGGAGGAGCGGGACAGCAGCAGCCGGGTGGGCTGCAGGAGAGGGAGGGACGGAGCGGAGCAGCGCCAGCCGAAGAGGGGGAAAGGGGGAAGAGGTCGGGCTCCTGCGGGACGAGCCCGCGGCGGACTTGGCCGCGCACTTACCGCTCCGCCGGCGGCGGCTCCGCGGGCAGCGCCAACGGCCCCAACGGCCGCCGGCTCCGCCTCGCGCCCCGCGGGGGGCGGCGCGCACACGGCCCGCGACGCAGCGCCCGGGACTCGGCTCAGCCCTGCCCTCCGCGGCGCCCCGCTGCTGCTGCGGCGGCGGCGGCGGCGGCTGCTGCTGCTGCTGCTGCTCCTCCTCCTCCCCCGGCCCCGCCGAGCCACCGCCGCCTCTCGCCCGGCGGAGAGTGGGTGTCCTCCGCCCGGAGCGGCCGCCCCCGCCTCCTTCCTGCCTCTCCGTCGCTCCCCTTCACTGGGAGAGACATGTAACGGAACTGGGGCGATAGCACGGCATTGTGGGAGCTCTTAAAGCCGCAGCCGCTCCATGCCCCCCACCGCCACCGCCGCCGCTGCTCCCCGCCGCCGGCCCGGGCGAGGGCGCGTCCGCCCCTGCCAGCGGGGCGGGCAGGCAGCGGCACAGGCAGCAGCGAGGCGAGCAGCGGCGGCAGCAGCCTCTTAAAGAAGAGGCGCTACAGCTTTGCCTAAAAATATCCACTCGGCGGGGACCCCGGGACCGGCCGAGGAGGAGTGTGAGGGCAGCGGGTGCTGTTGTCGCTGCCGGTGGGAGCTCAGGGCGGGCCGTGGAGCCGCCCGCACCCGCGGGGGCTGGGCAAGGCATCTGCGCCCCGGCGGGAGCCGGAGGAGGGCTCCGGTCCCACAGGAAGACAACAGTGAGAGCCCCGGCTGTGTCATAGGCACAGTTATGGGTTTTTTTTAGTTATTTTCCCTGAAATTTGTCTGTTGTTTCTGGAAGAAGTAAGAATGCCTTTGGTGCTTATTTGAACCGAAATGTGGAAAGCCGGCAGTCAAGTGTTTTTTCTATTGTTCCTGCTTTGGATTTTGATGGTGGAAAATTCCCCGAGGGGACGGGGGGGAGGGAAGAGAAATAAACCTCAGAGCAGCAAAGACTCTCAAGCAGACGACTATTTTGGGCAGAAAATTTTGAATAAGAAGTTTTAATCGGTTTTGTCGTCATGAAACTTGGAAGAGGAAAAATAACCGTTAAAAAAAACACACACACACAAAAAGAAAACAAACCTAACCAACCTATTCGAAAATGAACTTCAGAGCTGTGATTCACAGACATTTTTCACATCTGTGCTAGGTCTGCTCTCAGCTGCCAGCAGCAGCAGTCGCTCCTAGCTCCTCCCTGAGCTGGTGGCCTTTTCCAATCTGTCGGTGTACCATGTCCGCAGATCAGGACATGCTGGTCATTTAAAGAAGACTCTCATCAAGAGAACTTTATTTTGTTGTTTGTGTCATCATCATTTTAACAATATTCCTCGACCATTCCTCCTGTGGACTTTTGAGCTTGGCACGCTTTCCTTGGGGTTTTAAGTCCTGAGCCTTTAGATGAGAGCAGGACTCTGCCTCTGTGTGACTCTGTATCGATGCTACATGAAGAATATTGTCAAGAGCATACAGACGCTTCAGATGAAATGCAAGCATATAAATATTCACAGATTGGGGTTTGGGGATGTTTCTGCAAGTATTTCTAGTAGGTCTGGATCTTGGGTTATGATCCATGGCTTTATACAATTGAGGATATTTTCCATAAGCACACCTGGTGAGATGTAAAGTTCCTGCTGAAGAAGTCTTCTCAACATAGAAGGACGCCTCTTCTAGTTCTGACCTGTATCTGCTGTGTCTTTTTATGTTCTTTTAGGCAGGAAGTGATGCTGAGCAATCTGTGAAAATGACCTTAAGCACAGCATGAAACTAGGTATGATTAGGAAGAAACGGCAATTAGGTGAATATGTTGTAAAGCACATGGTTTACATGGTCAGCTACATGCATACACACTTTCACTTAGGAGACTTTTAAAAACCCAACACTGAAGAGATTTCTCAGGGATAAAAGAATGGTGCCAATGACCAGTTTTGCAGCAGTCTACTGAACGAGATTTGTTTGCACTGAGTATTTTTTACGATGACTTTCAAGAGTGTCAGCAGACAACTTAAAAGCAGGAAAAAAGGATATGCTTTCCAGGTATATTGTATGTTGCAAATACTTAATCAAATATTCCTGTAAAGATCCCGAGCAGTACTGTGCTGCAAATACCACTGCTTCCTCTTCTTTTCAAGAAGCTTGTAAACACAACAGGAGCTATAAAACTCATTTAAGATCTTTTCTCAAAATCCAGGCTTCTCAGGGATTCACGTGAAATGAGTGATCTGGGAAAGTATTGAAACTATATAACCAGGGAAATTATTGTTAGAAGGTGAAAAAACTTTTTCCAGGAGTTAATGGTTTACTGAAAACAGGTACTTGATAAGTCATTGAGCCTGAAATATTTACCTCTCCAGGTGTTCAGCAGAACTGGGGGCCAGAAGATCAAACACCACATTTTCTATTGAAAGCTAGCTAGCCTGCCAATTAGTTTCTGAAACCTGACGAATACAATTGCTATGCAATTTCATGTTTGAAAGTTTACACTAGTGAATGAAAATCACCGTTTAAATTAATAGTCATGATGAAAGAGATTTCTGGATGTTCAGAACATGCATAACAAGGCATAAAGTGTTTATGTAGCATATTGGAGTGATATTTACTCCTTGGCTGTAACAGAGCTTTTGTAGCTAGAAAGAGCATTGTCACTTCTAATATTCTAGCATTGTCTGTTTCCTTTTTCACTCTTCCATTTTAGTTATGAAGGCACCGAAGACAACACTTTTCTGCTGCTTCAAAATACTGTTTGTGAAATTCTCAGAGTAATTTTTGCACAGGATGATAAGCCAGTATGTCCAGAGAGGACATCAAATAAATTTTCGAGAGTGATTTTTCACATAAAAAATGGATCTCTTTGAGAACAGGAGGTGGTGGCAAAAAGAAAATCAAATCTGTTGCTAGGGTTGCACAAACACGTAGAATTTGATCAAGGCTATCTCCAACAGGGAAGATGACAACGGTCATTTAAGAAAAAAAGGAGGGAAATTATGCTCAAATCCAGCCATAAAATGGGACTAAAATTGTACAGATACCTCCCCTCTGTAACATAGCAGCCTATTTGCTCTTTGACCCATACTGAAAGAACAAGATGACTTGTTGCCCCAGAAAATTGGTTAGGAAGATATTATGTAATGATGTTAAATTGTGCCCGCAAAGGGTACATCTTGTGCTGTTGTAGGATGCCTCTGCTGTGACAGTTCCTTGCTCTCTGTGTGCACTCCAGTCGCTTCCTGACTTTGTTACATTATATGTAATCCTAAGTGTTTCATCAGCCTTCAGCCAATTCTTCCTTCATGCATTGCTGAAGGAGGGTAGGGACTCTGATTCAGTAGAACATTTAAGCACATCCTTGCACTTATGTGGAAATCTTTGAGATCTAGACAGAGATGTTTTAAGATCTGTATCACTGTTGGATGTTTTGGGAGGCAGATTTCCCATAAAGATCCTGCTTCATTTTTTGCCAAAGAGGTAATTAAAGTATCCTAGGAAAGGAGTAAGACACCCTTTTGATGCAAGCACAGAGCATTGCACAGGGAATTCCTTACACCACACAGCCACACACCCACAGAGTAATACACATATGTTCTTAATGAGGACAAAAATGAGAGAATAGGTCCGCATGCCTTTTGGTTGTGTAAGTTTTCCAAGAATTATGCCTTTTTGACCAAACCTAGGAAGAGAATGTTTCTGAGGTTCCTTAATTTCCTCCTCTGCTTGATCCGTCTTCAGCTACTGCTGCCCTTTCCACTGTCATTTCACCTTGAGAAATCCAGTGTCTTGGTGGGCTCTTTAAATTTAATCCAGACTATAAAATCAGGCTCACTGAGAACAGAAGCAGCTCTGTGTGACCAGTTTCAAGTTATCAACACAGCTTTCAGTATCATGTATTTGCCGTGAACTCTTCATGGCTGGAATAAAACAACTTTGTCTCTGTAAACGCTTGAGAAAAAATAAAGTAGGTCTGGATTTAGCAAATTATCTAGCTGTGTACATATATTTAAGCATGTGAATAGTCTCAATTGGGCTGCTTGCATGATAAAAATTATGCATGTGTTTAAGTACTTTGTTGAATTTGGTCCATAACAAATAAATCTGAACTGGTACTTAACAAGCAGAAAAACAAGCTAATTTGGATTGGGGTTAATTTATGTCCCGCAGTGTATTTGCTTAACTGTCAAATGAACATTTCAAGAGGCTTTTAAAAAAAAAAAAATAAATAAAATAAAGAGAGCTGGTGTCTGAAATTCAGGGAAGCAAACATCAGATTAGAATTTAAGTGCATTCTACAAGCTCTTTCTTCTTCGTTTTGTGGAGCCTGAAGAACAATAATTCCTGGTTGTTTCTCCTCTGGGTTTTAGATCTTGCCTTGTTGTTTGCTCTTTATTGAGTATGAGTGACGTGCTGTGTTAGATATACAGAAAAATGGAATCTGTGTCTTAAAATGGTTGAAATCCAAAAGGCTTATATTCCAAGATGCGAAGTATGTTCAGTTTTCATTTTACAGAGCAGACTCTGGATGCTTCCAGAGACTTGAAGGTTTCAAGACACAGTTCCATGGAAGAAATCCAAATTATCTCAAACAAACGAAAAATCCCAGCCTAATTCCTCCCCTTCTTCCTGACCTGGCCACATATGTTAACTCACATTAACTGGGGAGCTAGGCTTGAATGTAAATGGGGCAATCCCATACTCTCATTTATTTTTGTTGTCAGTAGCAGCAGTAATACCCAGTAACTCTCCCAGTTCGTAGTTCCACCCTAAGCACAGTATGTATATATTCAGGGATAGTTACAGTTCTGGCAGGCAAGATATTCATTACTCATGAGTGTCGATCTTGTGTTTAATGAACAGGAATGGGAATCAGGTAAGCCTGGTTCTGTTAATCAATAAATGTCTCTTCTCTGTTTTTCCTTGATTAATAGAAAGTCATCTCCTTCCTTCAGGGAGAGCTCAGTTCACAGGAATATGATGAAATCTAGGGGTGGGTGGGGTGGTTTCAGAGAAATGAAACATTACTAGAGGACCTTACCCCTGTGCATTAGCTATAAGATTATTATATCCCGATGACTACCTGTGAACCAGGTTTTAAAGTTTTCACTGGATGTTTAAATCAATAATTATCTGGCATGGTCAGTTGTAAACCATGATATTGGAAATATTTTTCTGTCTTCCACAGATCATCAGGAAAAAAAAAAGTTTGTGGTTGTTGTGATCATAAAGAAGAGCAAGAAAGTTATGAACCGTATCAGTTCCAAAATCCACATGCAAATAGCAGGAAATCTAAATGCCATGTGATGTGGGGTGAGACGTTGCCAATACCAGTCTTTAGACATTTAATTTTAATGTGAATGACAATAAAATGCTTTGCCTATTAAGTTTTATGCATCATCTTTTTCGCCAAATCCTGGCAAGAAGTATCATTGTAAATCTCAAGCAGTTTAGAAGAGAGAAAATGACTCACTATAGCTCTGATAAAGTATGGGAAGATATCAGCTATAACGACTAAACAAACCTATGGGAACTCACATCTGTCTTCCCTAGAGAAGACGAATGGTGACAGTACCACTACACTAACCAAGGACCGAGAAACCATCTGAAAATCGAGCTACCTAAAATGTGTCATCTGTTGAAGAGTTGGTTTAGTATAGAAAAAACCTCACACCTTACAAAAAAAATGATAATCCAACGATGGGACAAAAATAGTTGACTTAACTAGGAATGAATGACAAGAAAAACATTTTAATTTGGAAACCTGAACAATGCCCTTGAAACAGGTATATTTAGTGCAGGAGTTCATTTGCTTGATGTCAGGAAATCAGTGCCCTTCTCCCAGCAAGGACATATTCTTTTATAATACACGGAAAGGTTACAAAATACTTGCGATTCTAGTGTTTGTTTATTTATTTGCTTGGTTTTTTCTGTAAAACATAGAGCAATCCCCTCTCTCCCCAGGTATTATACAAAGCTTTAATGTACTAGGATGTCCCTCCACAAAGCTCACAAAACAGCAATGTTTGAAGGGCCTATCATGGTACTATTGCTTATGATTTAGTACAACTATAATTTTCAGTGTAAGATAGGGCTCTATAAGGAAAATACTTATAACTATATTCATTTTCTGTTTATAAAACACAGTTTTGTTACTTTTTGTATAAAGCTAGCTAAAGTATGCCAAAAGACTAAAGATTTCTGTCATGCACATGAAAGAAATACTAAACCCCATGTCAATAAATTCTAAAACCTCTATTTTTCCTACTACACAGTAATTCATCTCCATCAAAAATGATGGAAATTACCTGTCCCCTGAAGCAGCAAAATCAAATCTGATATACTTTAAAATACAAAGAGTTCAGAATTTCAAAAACGCTTCAGTAATTCCAGAGTTTAGGCTCCATTTCCATAAGTAAGTTAGGGCTAGATTTCCAAAGCTTTTGGAAGATGCAAATAGATGCCTAGAGGGCTTTCAAAAGTACACATCAAAATGGAGAAGGGAAAAAACCCTAACCCCAGAACAAAGTATTACTGCTGGTGAGGTTTCCATATTAAGAAGTTTGCCTGGGAAAAAAAGAAGAGTTTTTTGCTTCTCATGGATTTTTGGAAAAGCTTGGGAATAAACACTAAAACATCGCTGTACAACCGATCTTCAAAGCTTTATAATAGATGTTTTAGGCCATCCTAGCAAATCTGCTGCAGCAGAAATTGGTGCTTTGTTTTGCAAGCTCTGTATTTAACACAAATTCAGCAGATTAATTTCTTTGTTGAAATCAGTTTCCCTGTTGTTTTGTAAAAGCTTTTTCTCACTGTTATTCCTTGCTTTTGTGGTGGTGTGTTAGGTGGGAAACGTGAGAGGGCAAGATACTGTTTTCAACAAAGAACTAATTTCCTGATCCTTATGACCTGAGCACACCAAGCTTCCCCACAGAGAAACAAATTGGATGACTATTTCAGGGTAATTGGATAGTTCGATGCCTTACAAGTAAGTTATTGACAATCAGAGCTGTGAAAAGCTCTTTCCTGGCTTTACCTGTAGTTGCCTCTCATCGAGGACTTTGGTTTTGAAAAGTTTAATTTTTTGTCTGCTTCAGACACGACTGAAAAAGAGCAAAGAGGATAACAAAAGCAGGTTTGTGAGAAGGTTTCAGATGTGTGCACTATAAACTGGTCGTTATTGTGCTTACAATTTTCTTTCTGCTGCTTTTCTTGTCCCTTCTCCTCTTCCTTTTACATGGTGTCTTTTTAAGTCCAAAATCTTCAAAAGTTTTATGTGCCTGTGTGGGGCTCTGTCCACAATCACACAGGTATTTATAGATCTATGCATGTCCTCACTGGATTAGGGTTTTCTGTGTGAGCTTTAAGGGCATGTATCTTGCCTTCTTAAATCTATTGCAAGTACTTAGTTTACTGCTGAATCGAGGTGGGAGATTCTCACTGTTGGTTCATGCCTCGTGTTCCCCCAGCTCACAAATCTTGCAAATTTTTTGTGCAATACCCTAATTCCTTGTCCTCCTTGGAGCACCCTATATTGGGAGCACTGATGGATCTGATCAGTCTTGCAGTAGCATATGAAGCCGCACTTAGGAGAGGCTGTGTCATGCAGGGTTCCCAAGGTGCTCCACGTGGAGGTTTCCCAGTGCAACCCTCCCTCTTAATGCCATGCACAGCCTGAACAGATAGTACCTTTGCATTACCCACATCTGGTCTGATGCTTCCTGGCCCAGGAGGAAGTAGAGAGCTCTATTGATAGCTACCAAATGGGCTGTCAGGGATAACAAAGTGTAAATGTGTTTCCCCAACCTTCATTTCAGCAGATCAGATGATCTTGGAGACTATAAATGAGGTAAAGCCTTCACACTGCTTAGGGCTTCATAATAGTTTTACAGATGGGTGGGAACTATACCCATAACATGAGCAGGCCAGTTCTAAGATCTGGGTTTCTCTTGGATCAAGTGTTTGAAAATACCATTTGACTGGTTAAAAATCACTCAGCTAGTCAATAGCAAAGTTTGGCAGCTCAGCTTCAGGCTCTGAAATTGTGTGCTCTCACTGCTAGACAGCACTGGGCTGCTCCACAGTCAGCATAACTGGAGCCAGAGTTACAGCTCTAGACACAACTGAAGGCCAATGCCTGCCAAAGCTTGGCTTGACTTCACAGAAGTACCTCTGCCCACAGTCTGTTTTCTGCACAGCCAACACTTAGTCTCATGGGAGCATAAGAAAAGTGCATTTTCCAGCATCCCAGTATAAGGCAGAAAGCCTCATTCAGTCCAGCTGAAAGTATGGATTTACTCATGCAAGAGGCTGAAGTACAGTAGAGAGATACCCAAGCCGTTACAGAATAGCTGTAACATTGGTGTTGTAGGGTCAGGTCTGACTTGAGATCAGGGCAAGCTAATTTACCTTTCTGGGAAATAAGCTGAACACAATGTGCTCATTTCTGTACTAATTAAGTATTTTAGAGCAGTTCTTTTAAACTGCAGCTCTATTGCTGAATATCAAGCCCATTCTGCCCATCCAGTTCCCTCTCTGTGGCTTCACAAAGCTGCATCATTTTGTAGCTGGAATTGTAAACTGCACAAAGCTATCAGAAGGGGGGTTGTTGCTATTTTATTGGGTCATGGTGGTGGTCATCTAAACACCCACCTAGGATTCCTTTGTCGTAGGGACTGTGCACCCCTATTGCAATGAGGTAGGACTTCATCTCAGAGCACACAAGTCCTCTGGGGCCTTCCTAGAGGAAGGAAGAGCAGAGTCCTGGTCAGAGGGAATACTCTTTCTCAGACCATCTACTGGTGGTTAAAGGCAAGTGGCACCTTTTGCTGAATATAAATCCACAAGAGAGTTCAGATCTACAGTAACTTGTTTTTTTTTCCCCAAGAGAAAATATCGTGCTCATATGTGAAAACATAAATACAAAAACTCTGAAAATGTCCATGCACATAAGCATAATGACTGGAGAAGGGTAATTTTAATTTTGGGTCCAGGGCCACATTTCCATCATTGCTTCAAAAAGACCTAAAGTGATCTATGATTTTCTATACCAAGTAAAAGTGAGCACTGGTTTCAGTTTTTTTCCCCACTGCTCCTTATAGCCTGCAGCACAACCCTCCAGTGAACAGAATGATGAATATTCCAATGTCCCGAACATGATGGATTTTAATTTCTTATTACAGGAAGCGGAGGAAGAGAGAAAGTAATAGCTTTAGAGAGAATGGCTCTGTTTGTTTTTTTAAGTACCTACATTTGCTTGGCAGTCTGCTACATAAGTGAATTTCATTGAAATCTGATTATTGATATACCTTTTTTTTGTTATTGTATCTTTAGTCAGACAGCCCACCAGCGTAGTGCCTCAAGAGGGAATGAAAGGGGTGCAAAAGCAGAAAAAGAGCTGTAATGCTAAATGGCAGGAAAGAAATTAGTATTAAGTATAGGTGGTCAAAACCCAGAAAAATAGTTTTGTTAAATTATTGATGTTTTTCTAAAGCACTCAGCTGTTAAAGTAATCTATTATGTGACATGGTAGAAATTCAGTGTAGAAATTTTCAAAGGGATCATTTATTTTGTGTACTAAGACTTTATATTGAAATGTAAGCATGGGAGGTGTAAGAATGTGAGTACAGCCCTCTGACAGCAATTGGTTCAATACTGGATGTACTTTTCTTCATTGTTGTAAAATCACAGCTCCAAGCTGCTTTCAAGGGTCTGGTCAGTAAAGGAGAAGTAAACAGTGTGCCAAGCAGGAAAGCAATAAATACACAGTAAATTGGTTTAGGCCAGTTCTTATTCTTTCAAGCAACAGCAAGTAAGGTCTAAGCTCTCTGTTTTGCTGACCTGTCCCTGACTTCTTCTGCTGTTTGTTTGCTTTTTCATGTCACTCAGTTTGTGTCATGCCTAAATAAAGAGATTGAATGATCTTTTGTTCTTGGTCACTTTTAATTTGTTTTCTATGAATTGCATTTACAGATAGCAGAGTTTTAAGGATCATAATACTAAGGAAAGCTGAAAAACAGAAGGTCTTGAATGAGATTGACTTTTTATTTTTTAGGTATTTTAGCAGAAAAGGGTTTCTCAGTGAATTAGCCAGCCTTTCAGCCAAAGAGAGAAACAAAAGAAGAGTCAAGCTGCTATAAAGATAATAACTCTGTTTATTTGTGCTGTACAAATGCTGCTTGTGAATTAATGATAAGCCCTTTGCACTTAGATAACACAGCTGATCCAGGCATCTCTCTGAGATGCTGTGCAGATTTCCTGACTCAGAAGAGGCTCTTGCCTAGTTTCAGGTGGGAAATATTTTAGAAATAGGTCAATATTTTAGAAATGTCAACAAATTCTTTCTCCTACAATCTAGTGAAACGTATAACGTGAATACTGGGGTGTGCATTCCCATTCCTTGGCAAAGGACAAGGAAGGCAGATTAAAACTCCTTGCTCTTTTTCTTTCAGAGCAGGAATGCTGCTTGGGGTCTTTCTTACTCTGCCCATCATCTGTCTGCAGGGGTGCAATTAATTCCCTCTCATCTCAGCCTGGCCCCGTTTCCCTGCCAAGGGAGCAGGCTGGTTCAGATCAGTGAGAAGGACGCCCAGAGGCCAAGGTCCTGTTTTGCTTCTGCACTTTAAGAAAGAACGTTTTAACCTTGCTCTGAATCTCAACCATCCAGCTTTGGAATTCTCTGATTTTAAGCATGCCACACTTGAGGAGCATTGACAGAAGTTGTATTGAAACATACATTTTGAGATTGACGAACAGATATTTTCTGACAAACAACCCCCGAGTCTTTCCTGTTAATCAATACCTTCTTGGCTGCCTCCAGTTATAGAAGCTGGGGGTCTGTTCCATCTTACCTTCCCTTAAATAGGCTGGCATTGAAATTGGAGGCACTTTGGGCAAGCAAGAATAGTTCCTGTAGGCTATAAAATGAAAGAAAGCAATAATAGGGCTTTGTTACTTGGAATTCAAACAGAGAGAAAGGCTAACTCTAAAGAAATCTGGTTTAGATAGAATTTTGTTTCTTAAGAGTGAGAGGGTTATGAAGATGATCCTGTTTGTTATTTGCCAGTTTTGCCCTGCTGTGAAAATTGCTTTTGTTTTTTGAGGGCTTACTTTTTTTCATCCAAAGGCACTCTTCCTAAAACATTGTTCCCATCCCTGTTTCACACCAAATGTTTTGGGAAAGTTTGGCAAAGTCATGCACCATTTATGCTTAGCACTGTGTGAATATTTCATCTTTCATAAGGTTTGCCAAAGGGACTCACCATGAAAACAAGGATCTAAATAATTTTGGGACAAATGAGGGGTGTTTTTCTGTCTTCCACTATTAAGTGCTTGTATACTTCAAAGGAATAATAACCTTGGAAAAAAATTACTAAACCAAACACTGCTTTGAAAAATCAATGCTTTATTTCAGAAATGCTACAGTGAAGCATCTGGGATGGTTTTTATTTTGTTTTATTCTTTTCCCTACCCACTTTTTGCCGCACAAGCAGCTTGTAGATACCCACAAGACCCAGTGTCCCCTCAGGACTAGCCTGGCATCTCTTCATGAAAAAAAATGGAGTGTAAAGAGTTCTCAGAAGAGCCTCATTTTATGTGTGTTGCTGTGGGCCTCCACTGACAGAGAGGGTGGGTTGCATATCTGGGCAAGTATTCCTTTTTAATTTGTTTTCTCACCATTGCTATTTGCTTTCCGAGTGGGTGAAAGAGTGCTGTTATTGATCATCCCATGAGAGATGCCTACACAGACAGACTACAACTGAAGATTGTAGTCTATCTCTGCAGACACAAAGTGTGCCTCAGAGCATGGCTGTTGTCCCTTTGAAGCCTCCATAGGTGTCCTGTAGTTCATTGCCCCAGGCATTGCCCTGATCTGAGACCCCTTGGACCAGGTACAGCTCAGCCGGGATCATACATCCGGGCAAACAGCTATGCCTGGCATGGTCACAGAAAAGAAGAAAGGCCAGGGACCTATGGTAAAAATGCGTGAGAAAGAAGCCAAGGGACTGAGGGGTGTGAAGCAGTGGCTAGTGCTGCATGTCTCATGTTCAATGTGTGACAATTGATAGGCCTTGTTATCTGAGGGCTAAGACAGTGCGCAATTATCACGTTGGTCTTTGGGAAATGAAGGGGCCAATTTCGCTTTCTCTACTCTTTTTTCAGGGTTTGGCTGTAGTTTCAGAGCCGAAGCATATGATGATTTGTTTTGTTACATGGCAGGATAATGCAGGGCATCATCTGGGATGTCAAGGGTATATTTTTCACTCAGTGTCATGAATGCCAGCAAAACCCTGTGCTTTCTGCTGAGTGAATTCGTATGTTTCCATCTTCCTAATTTGTGTAGACACAGAAAACCCCCAGACAAATTATTTTTCAAAGCTGTTGAGAGAAAATGCCTACTTTCTTCTGGTACTAGCAATGTCTGCTGGTACAATCGCGTACCCTTCATGTCTGCCTTGTGCATGCACCCTTTGTGACCTTACCTCCGTGTAACAGAGAAATCCCTCTGTGTTTCGAGGGCTACGACAGAGGAAACTAGTGGAAGTTTAGACAGCTCTGGCCAAATGATTTCTTACTAGAGTCCCCAAAGAAAACTCCACACATCTGTAATGTATTTGTGGTACTGCTTACTCATTTCTCCTCCCTGTGGTCTCTTTTAATGAAGGGTATGAAAAATTAAACTCCTTCATTGACTCCAGCAAACTAAACAGACCTAACAAATGAACGGTATGTTCTTCAAACACCATTATACCAGTTACTGGTTGACAAATTTATATCAATACATGGAACGGGATCTGTTACGAGTTTCCAGCAGCCCGTAGCAAGATCAGGGCAAAACAGTGCCAGAAGTGGGACTCACGTGAGTCCCACACTGTGACTTAGGGCAGTTTTATGGCCCCTAAATGGGCAGTGCTGTTTGTTAGTGCAGCAGTGAGTATGGCTGAGTGAATTTACAGTACATAACTCCAAAATTACATTTTTTAACTATGTAGCAGCAGATTAGCCCAGAGAGGTGATGTGAACACAAACATCCCCTTACAGTGTATGAAGCAATGAAAGAGGAAAATTGGAACTGTTGTTCTCTGTGCTGTATCTTTAAAAAATGTAAATTTCCTCGAAGCTGGAGGCAGACCATTCAGTCATTTCAAGGTGGATATAACTGTAATACCCTGTGCAATTTACATAAGACATATCTTTGGTTAAGTTCTTTTAAAAGGAAACCATCAATTTAAATGTTACATTTTCCTGGGTGATTAAAGTTAGGCACATACTAATTTATTAAAAGGTAATGTATTATATCTAGGAAGAGATAATATCTGCCAGAAATTCCAGGGAGGCTTTAGAGGTCTTGCTGTGATGAGTCAAGCTGATAACAGCATATGGTGAGGCAGCTGCATTAATGGAGCTTGCCTGTTCATCAAGGAAAAGGGGTGCAGTGCGGTGGCAATAATTGTTTGGGAAGGTAGCATGGAGAGACACAGCAGTGGATCCTACACAGAGAAAAGGAAATGCATCAAACCTTATTTGCTGGGTAGCTTTGCAACACATCACAAAAGCTGCCGCTAACTTCACTTAGCATGTGCCAAATGCTGTCCAGCCATGTGCAAATAAAAAGTTCCTGTACCAACGAGCTTTCCCAATCACAGTGTGCAAAAAGCCAGTGTGGATGCCCCATCAGGTAACTATCCTGTCGAGATTTGGAGAAGGCTCGCAATGTAAGCCTTTCCTAAGTTATTTCTTGATGGATATTTGCCATTAAAATGATCCCGTGAGAACACAAATGTGCCTAGATCACAGTGACTGTGGTAGGGGAGTGTGGTCGTGCTCCCAGCCCATGTGACATCAGCAAAGAAAATGTGTGAGCAGTAGTTTCAGAAGTCAAACCTGAAGGCTACACAGACACCATCAGTGAGACAATGAGACACTAAGGCTAATGACTTGGCTGGGGAGTGAGGTGCTTCAAGTGTAACAGGCGCTGGAGGAGCAACACGCAGGAAAGCAGCAGCGTCAGCAGAGTCAAGGTGACAGATGTGAGTTGGAGGAAGGCTGGTCCCTCAGCCTCACCCAGTGCACTAGGATTATCCCTGCAGGTCCATTGCTTTCACAAGAAACTCTGAGAGCAGAGCTGTTAAACAGCAAGAGGAGGGGGAAAAGTCCCCGTTGGAATCAACACTGAATTGAGGAGATTGCTGCAGCAATAAGGGGAGGACCTGAGTAGAGACAATTGTGATGGAAAACCTATGGCTAAGAGTAAGGAGGAAAGAACGAAGCCTGATGATGTGAGATGGCAGCGTGAGAGGCCCTGGAAGTTTGTCTTGTTTTGAACTTGGCATATGTATCAGCAAAATTGTGTAAGCAGGGAAGTTCCTGCCAGCGTCTCGCTCAAGGGCTGGGGGGGGTGGAGCTGGAGGCTGGAGGGGACAGTATCCTTGTGAAGGCTGAGTTTCTCTTATGGCTGGGTAATCCACACAATGATTTCCCTTATGTGAATGCCAAATTAGGCTAGAGGGAGAGGGATAAGGAACATGAAGAAAATACGCTTTATGCTGAAATTATTTTGTTAATTATTGCATTTCCAAACCAGTCCTAAGAATTTAAAAATAACATTCCTGAAGTTCAGCACTAAATGCCCTACCTGATGTCCACTGTTTTGAGATCACAAATCATTTCCAGATCTTTGGCTCGTAACAAGCATCATCAGCACAAACCTTTTCCCTAAATATTCTCTGTTTTTAACCCCTGAGAGGGTCTGGGAAGCTCCAATAGTGTCACAGAACCATAGAATAGTTTGGGTTAGAAGGGATCTTCGAGGTCATGTAGTTCCAACACCCTGCCATGGGGAGGGACACCTTCCACTAGACCAGATTGCTTAAACCCCATCCAACCTGTCCTTGAATGCTGTCATGGACAGCCACAACCCCTCTGTTTTTTCAGAGCTGGAATGCTATGGGATGTGAAAGGCATGTCCCAGAAGCCAGAGCAAGGATATTTTCCTGCAGGACATACTCTAGACTCCATCATCCTACATTATGAGTTACACACAGCCTCCTCCTGCCCCGCCTAGGAGCAGGAGGAGCAGGGAGGCAGGATTTGGGCAGCTAGCCAGCAGCAACTCAGCCACCGACCCTGACTCAGAGGGTGAGCAACCTTGCCCTTCCTGTGGATGTTTCCTTGAAAGGAGTGATTTGGCCTTAGGCGTAAGAGCTGAAAAGGAACACCAAGAAATCATTTGTATTGCTTTCCTTTTGCACAAGTTTGTTTTGTTTTGTTTTGTTTTGTTTTAGGGATGAGCCCAACTGTTTCACATCCTTATCTTCTGGTGTCTAGTCACTTTTAATGTGAGAAAGACACACAGGAAAATTAATACACAGGAAAATTAATACTCATGGGTTTTGATTTGTAAGATGGTTTTTAGAGGAACTGAATGAGGTTTTTTCAGTGTTATTGTCAAAAAAATCTGTGGGACTTTGGAATGAAAATATCTTTTCCTAATTTCTAAATAAAATTGCCTCTACTGTGAAGTTTTGATCCAAGCACAGAATCAGAATTACGTTTTGGACTCTGGCTTGAGATGGATTTGTGGCTTAAACGAGCAACTTCAATTTAACCTTTTCCCTAGTTTTCCCATTTGAATTATTGTTTTTCTTCCAGCAGAGCTTTATAAACATCCCAGCAAAAAGGCCTTGGAGAAGTATACTGTTATACAACTGCTAATCATTACTATTCTTCTATTGTATTTGGTGACGTAAGAAAGTCCTAGCCAGATGCCTTAAACTCTGAGGAAATGTCTGCAAGGCATCTTTGTGGTAACACATGGGTGCAGATTCCATTCATCATTTCCGTGACAGTTTAACTAACTACTCCCAAGCCAAAAAAGATCACTGAAATCCCTTCCAGATATATTAGCTGAAGGACAGGAGCAAGTCACTAACAGCTAAGGCAGCCTGTATAATTGGAAATGCCAAGGCTCTGGACTCTCAGGAAGGGGTCTGCAGAAAGTAATCAAAAAATGCTAGCTTGCTATGCATTGGTTTAAATTCTATATGCAGGGATTTACACCTCCACTGGAGAAAAAAGAAAAAAAAGATAGAAAGGGAAAAGGAAAAAGTTTAGAGCTCTGCACATTATACACAGTTGGAACCACTCATCCAGAAACTCAGGTTTGAACTTTCCAAAGTACCTGTGGGACTTAGAACAAATCCCGGTTAACTTTGGTAGAACTGGGGCCCTCACATCACTTAAATAATTGAAAGCTTGAGTCAGAATCACCAGAAACATGCTTCTCAACCTTTTACAATTTGCAGCACCTTAAAACCTTTTTTTTTTATTCCAATGGCAGTGTAGGTTCCTGTATAGTGATTAAGTACTGCAGAAAATGGGTATGCTTTTCTTAGTAACCCTCTGCAGACCCCTTAAAAACACCCCTTCAACACACAGGTTGCAGTTAAAAACTGTCACTTTGACATCTATCAAAATATTTATTGTTTTCTCTAGAGCCATTGGTCCTGGAGTCAAACAGTACACAAAGGGCAGCATCTACCCCATGTGTTCAGAAAAAGCTGAATACAACTTTAAATGTTTAGTATTTAATTTTAGTTTATAACACGCTTTTTTGAGCTCTAGCTTACATGGTTTGAATGTTCAGCGTTGGTAATGGTGTATACCTGACTTTTCCCCTGATTCTACAGGTCTTACGTTGGTCCCCTCTGCATTATAAGCCCAATATTAAAAACGTATTTTTGCATTAAAAATATGGGGAGCTGGCACATTCCCCCTGCTAGTTTCCTGCTAAGTGCCATAGAAAACCTGAGGGAGCAGTTTGTCAGGGACAATCAAAATGTATCATTATAAAATAATGCAGCGACATATGCAAACTTGAGATCCAGATACATGCTTACTTCTGGGACATAATTTATTCTAGCAAATTTGAACTCGTCTCTGCTCTCTGTTGAAGCCTACGAGAATGACAATCTGAGGAGACCAGAGAGAGCCAGGAACAGGCCATCAAACCCAGCTTTAAAAGTTGTATTACTCTTGATACCCGAAAGAACAATGGCCATAAGCGATTTGTTTTGTGTTTATAGCTTTTACCTTGGTATGTTGTCTTATAATAAACTTCTTGACTCACTAATCAGCCATTCAGAGGAGCTTACTGAGCTGTGACTGGATGCGGCCAGTTTTGAAATTATGCAGTCAGTGAAATGCTACTCCGCATATTATAGCTACAGCATGATATATTAGTGAATAAAACACAGCACAACAAATGGTTTGTATGGCCACTGGGCAGTTGATGGGCTGCTGAGAAAAATGGGAAGGAAGGATTTGGTGAACTATGTAATGAAGGGGGGCTGTCCAGGGCAAAGGCTGAAGACATCAGGCTTGGGGAGGCCTGGCAGGTCAGGGAAGTCAATGACTGAGGGGCTTTGGAGTGCAAAATCTGCGCTTGATATGGTCATAAGAGAAATAGTCTTCATAGGATCGTCAGGAGCAGCAGATGATAGTGATGGTGATCTGTTTGAGGCAGAGACAGAATACCACAAAAATCTCTTTAAAATTGCAGTATATTCCACCTGGAATAAGGGAACTGAAAATCACATATCAAGAGTTGTCAGTCCACCACAGACAGGTTGGCCACAACAGGTCTAACGTCACCATCCTCACACGCTGCAGTAGCACCTATCACCTAGTCAGTAACAGGACTTTAGGGACTTAGAAAAGCAGCAAGGGCCTTCCTGAAACAGAGTGGCACAGACGGGTAGGGAAACAAGTGAGGCCATTGTTTGGGTGTTTAATTTAGACTACATCCAGCCTCGAGGGAGTGCTCAAAGTAATTCAGCATTCTTCCGTATATTGGGTCAGCTTTCTCCCTTAGCCCCAAATTCACCAAACATTGGTAATACCTGACCTTGCTGTTTTTCTAATGGTTTGGGTTGTTCTAATTCCTTTCTTTCGGTTCTTCTAAATAAAGCCTTAACTGAGGACAATATTAATTGGAGTGGCTGGAGGGTTCATTGTCTGGTTAGGTGAGCAGAAAGACAAGCCTACATATACATTTTGGCATTGGAAAGAAATTGTTAATTGTTGCAGTTTGGAAAAACAGACTTCTCCAATGTTAGATAGCTGAGGATGTTTATAATATGGAACAGAAACTTTCAATTCTGAATCACTGATGAAACCCACCTCCAGATGAGGAAAAATCCAGAGTTGCCACTTCTTGGAAAATGCTTGGTAGCCTACGCAAAGTCAGCTTAGCTTCCTCAGATGAGATCTGCCCTTTGATTTGCACCAATTTGGTCAGTTTTGAAAGTGACTGAATTAATCCAATCTGCAGCCCTGCTGATGGATTTACAGCTGGAATGTAGCAAGGTAAGCAGAACTGCTGGAACAGGTCATATAAGCACTTGTTTCATCTGTTCATTTGTTTCAGTGGTTAGTCCCACGGCTTAGTTTAAACAGCATTTCATGGCCACTAAATTAAAGGAAATCTTGGGAACTTGCAGCCAATATGGCAGTTTGGGCGTCAGGTTTGCTTTTAAACCTTTGGGGATTGGTCAATATGGCAATATGGCATAACAGTGTGACTGAACACAAACATTAAACAAACCATTAAAAGATCATTTCCACTCAGAAAAGACAATTTTTTAAGTGCCAGGAAAGGCCATAACTACACAGTCTCTGAAACCTTTATCTGCTCCCTTGCTCACAGCCACTCTGAACACATCTTTACTTCCATGACCTTGTACATCTTTTTCTGTAGAAAAACAATGACCTCGTTAAATAAACCTGACCAAACTGGTCCCTATCTCACACCCATTATCTGTGTACTAAGGGTCACAAGGACAGAAATAGAAAGCTATTACTCTAATGAACCTTGTAATATGCAGAAAGAACACGAAATAATATTATAGAATCATAGAATAGTTAGGGTTGGAAAGGACCTTAAGATCATCTAGTTCCAACCCCCCTGCCAGGGGTAGGGACACCTCCCAATAAACCATGCCACCCAAGGCTAAGTCCAGCCCGGCCTTGAACACCGCCAGGGATGAAGCATTCACAACTTCCCTGGGCAACCCATTCCAGTGCCTCACCACCCTTACAGTAAAGAATTTCTTCCTCGTATCCAATCTAAACTTCCCCTGTTTAAGCTTGAACCCGTAACTCCTTGTCCTCTCACTACATTCCCTCATAAGAGTCCCTCCCCAGCATCCCTGTAGCCCGCCTTCAGATATTGGAAGGCTGCTAGGAGGTCTCCACGCAGCCTTCTCTTCTCCAGGCAGGCTGAACAGCCCCAACTTTCTCCTCCTATCTTCATACGGGAGGTGCTCCAGTCCCCTGATCATCCTCGTGGCCCTCCTCTGGACTTGTTCCAACAGTTCCATGTCCTTTTTATGTTGAGGACACCAGAACTGCACACAATACTCCAAGTGAGGTCTCACAAGAGCAGAGTAGAGGGGCAGGATCACCTCCCTCGACCTGCTGGTCACGCTCCTTTTGATGCAGCCCAGGATACGGTTGGCTTTCTGGGCTGCAAGCGTGCACTGCCGCCTCATGTTCATTTTCCCATCAACCAACACCTCCACGTCCTTCTCTGCAGGACTGCTCTGAATCTCTTCTCTGTCCAACCTGTAGCTGTGCCTGGGATTGCCCTGACCCAGGTGGAGGACCTTGCACTTGGCATGGTTAAACTTCAGAAGGGTGGCATCAGCCCACCCTCACAAGTGTGTCAAGGTCCCTCTGGATGGCATTCCTTCCCTCCAGCTTATCAACTGAACCACACAGCTTGGTGTCATCGGCAAACTTGCTGAGGGCGCACTCAATCCCACTGTCCGTGTCACTGACAAAGATGTTGAACAAGACCGGTCCCAACACCGATCCCTGAGGGACACCACTCGTTACTGGTCTCCAGCTGGACATTGAGCCATTGAGCACAACTCTTTGCGTGCGGCCATCCAGCCAGTTCTTTATCCACCGAGTGGTCCACCTATCAAATTGATGTCTCTCCAACTTAGAGACAAGGATGTCATGTGAGACAGTGTTGAACGCTTTGCACAAGTCCAGGTAGATGACATCAATGCTCTACCCCTGTCCATCAGTTCCATAGCCCCATCATAGAAGGCCACCAGATTGGTCAGGCAGGATTTCCCCTTAGTGAAGCCATGCTGGCTGTCACCAACCACCTTGTTGTTTTTCATGTGCCTCAGCATGCCTTCCAGGAGAATCTGCTCCAAGATTTTGCTAGGCACAGAGGTGAGGCTGCCTGGTCTGTAGTTCTCCGGCACATCCATTTTCCCCTTCTTGAAAATGGGGGTTATATTTCCCTTTCTCCAGTTGTTGAGAACTTCACCTGACTGCCATGATTTTTCAAATATGATGGACAGTGGCTTAGCAACTTCATTTGCCAGCTCTTTCAGGACCCACGGATGGATTTTATCAGGTCCCATGGACTTGTATACGTTCATGTTCTTAAGATGGTCTCGAACCAGATCCTCTCCTGCAGTGGGCCCAGGGTCTTCATTCTCACTGTCCCTGCATCTGCCTTCCAAGACTTGGGTGGTGTGGTCAGAGCATTTTCCGGTGAAGACTGAGGCAAAGAAGTCATTAAGAACCTCAGCCTTCTCCAAATCCAGGGTAGCCAGTTCTCCCGATAGCTTCTGGAGAGGGCCCACGTTGTCCCTGGTCTGTCTTTTATTTGCAATGTACCTATAGAATCGCTTCCTGTTATCTTTCACATCCCTAGCCAAATTTAATTCTAAGTGGGCCTCAGCTTTCCTAACCTGGTCCCTAGCTTCCCCAACAACATTCCTGTATTCTTCCCAGGCTGCCTGTCCTTGCTTCCATCTTTTATAAGCCTCTTTTTTCCTTCGAATTTTCCTCAGCAGCTCCTTATCCATCCAAGGAGGTCTCCTGGCCCTCCTGCTGCACTTCCTTCTAGTAGGGATGTATCGCTCCTGAGCTTGCAGCAGGTGATCCTTGAATATCAACCAACAGTCTTGGGCCCCCCTGCCCTCTAGGGCTATATCCCATGGAACCTTACTGAGCAGGTTCCTGAAGAGGCCAAAGTCTGCTCTCTTGAAGTCCAGGGCAGTGAGCTTGCTGCATGCTCTTCTCATTGTCCTGAGGATCTCGAATTCGACCATCTCATGATCGCTGCAATCAAGGCTGCCCTGGAGAGTCACATTTCCAACCAGCCCTTCCCTGTTCGTGAGGACGAGGTCAAGCACGGCACCTCTCCTTGTTGGCTCCTCTATTACTTGCAGAAGGAAGCTGTCTTCCACTCAATCGAGGAACTTCCTGGATTGCTTGTGCTGGGCTGTACCATCCCTCCAACAGATATCAGGGTGCTTGAAGTCTCCCATGAGAACAAGGGCCTGCGAGTGTGAGGCTGTTCCTATCTGTCTATAGAGCGCTTCATCCACAGAGTCCTCTTGGTCAGGCGGTCTGTAACAGATCCCCACAATAATGTCTCCCATGGCTGTTCTCCCTTTAACCCTGACCCACAAACTCTCTGTCGACTGCTCACCTGTCCCCAGGCACAGTTCCATACACTCCAGCCTATCCCTAACATAAATAGCAACTCTCCCTCCCCACCTACCAGGCCTGTCTTTCCTGAAGAGCCTGTAACCTTCAATTCCAACACGCCAGTCATAGGAGGCATCCCAACATGTTTCTGTGATGCCTATGATATCATACCGCTGTAGACATGCACACGTCTCTAATTCCTCGTTTGTTCCCCGTGCTATGGGTATTTGTATAGAGACATCTGAGCTAAGCTCCAGTTGAAGCCGGCTCATTGGCTGGAGCAGCTGGAATAGCTCTACATAGCTCTGAACATTTACTATAGGTGCTGGCAAGTGACTGGGTGTGTTGGGATGGAATGATGCCTCTCTCCCCCAACACATCTAGTTTAAAGCATCCTTGACCAGTCTGGCAAGCCTCCTACCAAATCCGCTCTTCCCTTTCTTTGTCAGACCAGCCCCACCAGCCCCCAGTAGACCTGGCCTACTAAATTGAGTCCCATGTTCAAGGTACCCAAACCCCTGACTATAGCACCACCCTTCTAACCATTTATTAACCTGGGCCATCCTCCTAGCCTGTTTAAGGTCCTGCCCTGTATCCTGGAGAATTGACAAAAAGACAATTTGCGCTACTGAGAAATGGAGTTTTCTGAATTTCAAATGCCTATTTTTGCACAGGATTAGTGTTTCCCTTGCTCCTCTAAGCCTTGCTAACAGAGTGCCATGTGGCTGTCCTGAGTGATCTGCAGCAGGGGGGGGGTCCCTCTACTCTGCTCAAGTATTTCTGCTATTTGGGCTTTTGGAATGCCAAGAATGACTATGAACTTGCCACTGGAGAGGCATGATGCACTTTGGATCAGGTATTTGCTGACAGTAGAAAAACAGTGGACTCCTAATTTCCTTAATGGAAATGGAAATAGTGTGTACAGTATACATGTACATGTAGTCCTGTCTTTTCCCCAAACCAGTTCTCCTCACTCAGCTAGCCATCTTTTTCCCCTATATAGTCATTGATGGTGTAGTCCACCTGCCCATGCCATGGATCCCTACTGTCCCTTTCTCAACTTCTCATCCAGTATCAGCACCTTTTCTCTCCCCAAATCTCAGACTCTGACAGCCAGACTCTTGTTCCACGTCCTGTTCCCCATGTCATGTCCATGTCCTGTTCCCCATGTCATGTCCATGTCCCCTCTTGCTATCCTAAGCATCTCTCCAATCTCTGTAAACCTCAAATCTCTGTCCTCTGCCCCAAGTATTGTCTCACAGTCCAATCTCCTCGTCTTGTTCCCCATCTTGCTTCTCACATCACTGTACAGTTCTGGTAGTTTCCTTCTTTATGGAGTATATTTGGAAGCAGAGAGAACCTGAGAAAGTAGGAGGGAAGGAGTTCCCATATGCCCCATCCACAGACTAGAGGAGCCAGAACTGCAGCTAAAGGCCTGCTTGCCCCTAGGATGCCAGTTGCATGGTCTGATGGGCTTTAGTAGATCTTTAGAAAATCAAGCTGTGCATCTTTACTGAAGTTGGGTTTTACATGTGCAGGTGTGCTGATCTAACAGCTCACTGCCAGCAATTGTGAGGTCTCCCTACCTCCTCTTTAAGAGGGTCTTCTGCCACCATTTACTTTTCATTGGCTCTTGTTGTCCCTCAGGACTACCTCTGATCACTGGCAAAAAGCTAATCCAGTCACTTTCCATGGGATTAGTATGATGAGTTAGGGAAGCCCATGAGGGGCGTGATAAGAGTGAGAAGTGACATGTGGAGGGGGCTGAGACAACCTGGCCAGGAGAAGGAGCAAGCAGGGGCCTCCCCATTCTGTTAATCTGGAGCCTCTTGGTCAGGGAGATGCAGTTGCTGGATCTGGTCAGATGGTGCCTGCAGTTTTTCAAAGCCTCATAATGTGGTTAAATTGGGGCAGGCTTTCACAGAGGCAAATTTCATGTTCTCTTTTTCAAAGGGTAAGGGCATTAAAGTCTCTCTGAGAAAGATTACCAGAATATTTTGACAAGGTAAAATATACCCTAGCCCTGGTCTTAGAGATAAGAGAAACTTCTGGCTAAGAGTTTCCCATGTAATTCACATTTAGGTAACTATTCAGCTTGGAAATTTTAGCTAAAATATCTAATGTTTGGTTAATGTACTTAAGCAATCTTAACAATAGAGCTGCCAGCCCCACCTACAAGAAGTGGTTTGCACCCTTTTGGCAGAAAGATCTGAGATTGAATGGGCATAAGGCAAAGCTGGGAAAATTGTGTTGTTCACTATTTCACAATGAGTCATCAACAGGTTTTTGAAAACTTTGTAATAACAGCATTTTTTAGAACAGGAGATGCTTTTCTTCAAAAAGCAGCATTATAACGAGGGAGGAGTGGAAACGCATGTGCTTTTCATCTGCACAGAACGCAAAGAGTCTGAGGCTACATAATGTAAAGCAGACCTTAAAAGAGACAAATAAGCATATTAAAGAAAAATGCCGGTCGAATAAATCTGAAGAAAAATGTTTCAAGAGCACACTGAAATCCTTTCATATCATCTGAAGTATATGAGCTAGACAGGGAGAACTACGCCAAGAGTCACGGAAGGGCTGATAGATAAGCTCACACACCCAGGACTGATAAACAAGTTTTGTGCAAGTCTCTTTCATGCTGTTTCGCTTTTCTTCTGATAAATATTTAAGAGGAGATTTGTCTTACCAGGATGACTTTAGTATGAGAAAGTGAAAGGAACAGGGTTTTAATATTCATGTATTTGAAAGAGCTTTACAAACTGCTTTGTTTTGTTTTACTTTATACAGCATGCAATGAGTATCACGTACAAACTTCCACACAGAATCTTTGCCACCCTTCACTGCAGTGGTTACAAGCCACTCACAAGGACTTGCACGATTAGGGCAGGTACCTTTATCATCTTCCACTTTCCGTATTTTTCTCCTACTGCCTCTCCCGATCTGCCAGGCCCTGCAAATGCGATAGTCCAGGCCCCACCCTGCTGGTGGAAAGTTCATGGAAACCATCAATCAGAGCTAGTTGCCTTTAGCAACCAACAACAAATCTGCCCGAGCGAGCCACAGGGATGGAGGTTATATGTTTATTACTACATGGATGTTCAGCTGAGAATTCCTGGCATCAGGAAGACTTAACCTGTAGCAGCTTCCAGAGAGAAAGTAAATGTTTAGTAATGTCTGCAGGGTGTGATAGAAGTCTCCTCCAGCTTGGCTACACCTCAGTCATTGTCACTTAGAGCAGAAAGAGACCCTAAGCTGATTTGGAAACTAATGACCAGGAGATTCCTCATTTGAGGTGCATGTCTCAGCTAGGGGAGTAGAGGGGAAGACAGTTTTTAGCAGTGGACAGCCTGCCTTGCTGTCCTCATCAAGATTCTTCTGGTTGAAGAATCTGCAGGAGTAGAAATGTCACAATCAGTCTTTCTAACAGCCTGAATTATAGTATATTTTAATGTTATTATTGCTGACTTGTTATGTAAAACCTTAACCACCTTGACAGGATATGAGATGTATATCTATTTATAGTATATGTATAGATGGGTGTGCTATTTATATATTTACATTGAGAAACCATGTCTCCCTCTTGACACTTGTGCCAAGTAATCCTTGACGTGCATAAAGTACTGCCTCCAGTCTCGCCTAGGAACACCTTCTGCCCCATCACGCCACAGTGAAATGAGACAGCACAAGCTGCAAGATGATGGACGGGAATGCACACAGAATTACTTTCATTTGTAAGCCTTATCAGTGGACCAGTTGCTGCCTCCCACAGAGAGGGTCTAAAAAAAGTGCAGCAGTCTCTGAGGCTGGGTGTCAGTAGAGGGGTTATGGATTCTGACATCCCAACCCAAAATATTTTCCTAGGTCAGGACAGTGGGTTTCAGCAGCTGCCCCTGGGCTAACACCTAGCCCTTGAAAACAAGAAGCAGAGAGGCAAAGAAGGGAAAACATGGACATACACTTCAAAATCAGCTGAGGTATCAAGGAGCAGAAGCCAAAGAGGATGATTTTTCTTCATTCCTCTTCTCCCCTGAGTGTCAGATGTGGAGAAGGAGCCTGTTGTGGTGATAGAGTGAGGCAGAGCTGTTGTTACGCACATCCCAGCATCTCTGTTCAGTACAACTCATCCCGCCCTTGGGGAAGTTCAGCAATTTCAACACCGTCTTTAGGATTTTCCAGAGGGCACAGTCCACCACTTAGTCATTCAGCCTGTTCTCCTAGTGCTCTTTTGAAAGAATCACAGCATCTTCAAAGAAGTCAGAGGTCATCACTGGCTCGGCTTGACATTTACACTTGTGTTTTTTATCAGGAGATAGGGGAATGGCATCCAGCGCCACTAAACCTGAAAAAGGTGTGGGTTTTTTTCCCCTGAAGAGCTTTAGAGTTCACTTTCTCACACTTATCCACAATCTAAAAATAATTCTCTCAGCAATTCATTAGCAAAAACAACACTGCAGTACACTGCACCTTGTTATTGACATTCTCAGCAATGTGGATACCACTGCAGAATAATTGCCTGACGACTTCCACTGGGCAATCAAACACTAGCATGTGTATTCATTGCATCAATAGAGCAATTAATTTTTAATTTCCACCCCTCTCTCTTTACACATCTGCAAGATATAGGAATACCTGAAGTCAGAGGAACTGAGTAGGTTCTGCAACCTCTGGTCTGTCATTTGGTAGGTCTGGGCACCAACATCCTCCCTGAACATAGCAGGTACTGCAGAGGCAAAAGTAGAAGAGTCTAAAATAAAATGCTCGCATTTGCATTTGTCCTGGGTTCAGCAGGACAAATGGACTTCCTGGTGTTAGGATGGAGAACTTTCATTGTTATTTACATGCACTATGAAATGAATATATACAGTAGATTTCCCAACAGATACAGGGAGAACTGTTAAATAATATTATTCTTAATTAACAAAGGGTAAACATTTGGAGGTATCCAAAAAGCTCATGTCTCACTCTGATGGGCTACGTGAGAAGGTACTCCTTGCTCTAAAGAGTTTACAACCTAAAAAAACCCAGAAAGCCATCAAAGACAGGGACAGTCCTGTCTTCACAAACAGATAAATTAGTCCTGTGTCCTTCTGCACAAGACTACCCCCTTTTCCAGAGTTTCTTTTGATAATAAGACAAACTTTGCTTATTAGCAATATTGTACACATGGTCTCTTCTTTGGCAAGTGTGTTCAGTTATGTGCCAATTAAAACAATTCAGTTACCTTTGGCCTTCTTGGTTTATTTAAAGGCCTCACAGTACATCAGCATACACTCAGTAATAATCGATAAAGGAATAAAATTACAAACAATCCTAATTTGAATTATGATGGGTACATCAAAAAGCTACTTTTCCATAATCCGCTTATTGTCTTTGTAATCCTCACACAAGACCTCTGAAAATCTCCCTGGAGCATAAAGACAGAAAAGAATCAAAAAGGGAGGGGAAACCGAAAGCCCATTTAATAATTGAGGAAAATCTCGTTTGAGCAAAGGCTAATTTGTGAGCGCATGAAGCTTCATATGGTTCCATGTGAAGGATTCAAATATGGCTGGAATGGAGAAAACCAGTTGTGTCTAGCAGATGTAGAGTATACATCTAGCATCTAGACCTGGACTGATCAGTGCCATGGACCTAGGGAAAAACTGAGCCTAGGACAGAGGGATTTTGCTGTGTAACAAGTAGACAAGGAAGCAGGCAGAGATAAAGCAGCTTTAACACTCCTATCCAATTCAGAAAATACCAGTTTCACATTTCATCATCCTATTACTGAGATCTCATCTGTTTCTAGCGCAAGTAAACACGGCTTTACTTCATATGGAGGAACTGGTTCCCTACAACATAACTTATCAGTGGGGATAGTCCTTTAGTCATGCCATGGAAACCAGGTAAATTCAGTTATTTCAGATCTAGTTGTACCGTAGTTTTGAGATAAAAGTGAAGAGGCACCTACAAATCTCTGGGAATTGGAGCTGCCCTGTTTCAGACAGCCTAGTTTCGGTGCTGGTTTCTCTCATATTTCTGCATGCCACACAGTCCTTGGGACAGAGACTAATAGGTAGATCCTTTTAGCCATCAGCGTGCCAATACGCTAGATGAATACCCAAGAATGCTAGACTTAAAGGGAAGTGTAGATCCACACCCTGGACTTGCATTCAGATAGTTCTAAATATATTCCAAATTTAGTCTGATTTTTTTGGGGGGCTATTATATTGTTTTCTGGTATTTTCTGAATAAGAATTCATTAATAAGCATTTGTGTTGAGCTGCATACATGTGGAGACTCCAGCATGTTGTAGAGGTGCTGAAGGCACTGCACATCCGTTACATGGAGGGTTTGTGCATGCACAGTAATTCTGATGTAATCAAGATGTGCAGAACCCACTAGTAATGTGCTATAGAGTGTACCTGTACGCGCAGAGTGACCAACTATGCAGCATAGTCAAGTTAGACTATCAGGACAGAAACAAATGCTGTTCTGACTCATTCCCAGGAAAGGAAAGAGATCCTAGGAATATGACTGAACTCCCCTTTTAACCTGTGAGATAAAATTTCTGGCTAGAAAATCTGGTCACATCCAGGAAATGCAGGTATGATAGTCCTACCCAGATCATATCCTGAGTTTCCATGGTGGGAAACCAATACAAATAAAAGGAGATTGAGCTGACAATCATCACTGTGCACAAACATGCACAGTGCAGTAAAATGTTGGGCTACATTCCTTGCTCAATATTATTGCTCCTAGTAGTAAATCCACACCCAGCAGGGATGGAAGAAGGAAAACCAGCCCCAAGAGACAAACAACAGGCAGAGAAGTGACTGAAGCCAGTTTAGGCAGAAGCAAGTTCTGGGAAGTGTAAATGCTCCCAGGCAGGCTCTGGGGGCCCTATGGACCCTATTGACCTGGCAGATCCTGTAAGCAGATCCTTGAGAGCAGTGCTGGTGTTGCTTTTCCTTCTCCCTCAGAGGAGTTTGCAAGTTAAGGCTGTGTGATGAAGGCAGCTTCTTTTGTTCTGTTGGTTTCTGTGGCCTCCCTGAAAGCAGAACACAATTTCTTCAGCTTTGTAATTCAAAAGCATTTTAATTCTGTAATGGCATTTATTCTTCAGGCTGTGAATTGACCATAAATAGTTCTCTGCAAGAATTTGCTAT
This sequence comes from Ara ararauna, assembly GCA_028858755.1. Classification (NCBI taxonomy): domain Eukaryota; kingdom Metazoa; phylum Chordata; class Aves; order Psittaciformes; family Psittacidae; genus Ara; species Ara ararauna. The sequence goes on along the minus strand of CM054376.1, from coordinate 107,155,270 downwards.
TGGGACTGTGGTATTTATAAAAAGGCAAGTCAGATAAAGTACCTCAGGCTAGACTGCCGCCCTTTTGGTTTCTGTTTACAGCAGAAAGGAGGTTGGAAGAACCTAGGGGTATCTCCCCACCTGAAAGCACATCTCCGCTTTCCACACTGCTTCCTCACTGAGGAAGAGAGGGAATGACCTGGGCACACTACAGACCAGAAACTTGTACCCCAGAAAAGCTGCTAGCAGCTGGGCGAGTGTGCCATAAATCAGAGCAGCTTCTTAGACTTACAGACAGATCTAGAGGAATGCCTCTACTCAGAAAAGTGGAAGAGGCATCAACACTGCCCCCACAGTCTCTAATGCTGTGCCTCCTGTAGTCCCAATGTTAAGGACCATGCTGTGGAGCATTGCTCATGGTATTGTGTGCCCTCCTTTTGACAGCATCAAAATTGTCCTATTGTAGAACTACCAGGGGCAGCAGAGGCTGGTGGCACTGCTCTGGTATCACTGGGGCAGGGAATGATGGCCCCAGGCTGGGCTGAAATGTGGACCTGGGCAGGCTTATGGGAGCCTTGAGGAAGGCTGTGCAGGGGCAGGCATGGCTGGCAGTGCCTTCAGAGACCTAACAAAAATTGATTTGGTTTGGACTTCAGGTTTGTATTCATTGTACATAAACTTATGTACCAATACAAATATTCCGTGGTGGCTGTTCATGGATGAACATGGTGATTTAAGAGCACATGAGCCAGCAGAACTCAGCAATTCAGAATTCAGCTGAATAAATGCATAAAGTAATCACAGTCAGTGCTTCAAGTAGCCCTATTTACAGGCGTCTAAAAATAACAGTGATTGAAACAAACTGCCTTGAGTTTATACAGTGTGCAGAGTTGTCATGCATACACTGTGGATAAAACAGTTCTCAGCTCTTGCAAGTCAGTGCTCATACACTTCTTTAAGACATTTTCAAGTTGATAACCTTTGTTTTACTCATATCAGGCCTACTTAGCTCTGAGTTGATTTTGCTGTGCAGTCATTTTGAAACCTACATAGAATCATAGAATTATAGAATGGTTTGGGTTGGAAGGGACCTTAATAGATTATCCAGTTCCATCCATCCTGGAAGACGGAACTAGAGCAGGGACACCTTCCGCTAAGACCAGGTTGCTCAACATGTACTAACTCATCTGTATGTAGTCCCACCAGTGAGATCCATAGAGTAGGAACACTCTTTGGTTACATAAATTATTACGTAAGTTTTGATGTGGTGTGTGTCACCACTTTTCTCATCAAGAAAGGCACAGATCGCAGTATCAATCAATGTGAACCTGTTCTCTCTGATGTGAGTTTCCCATCTACTTTATTAATTTAAATTTTCACTGTGAACATAGCCTCACAGAAGAAGCCATGACAGAGGGAAAAAACCCCTCTGACCTGTTTTTTTCCATAGACAACATCCTAAGCCACTTTACAGGCAGGTATTGGCTTGAAGATTGCAGAAGGGTAAAAGAATCTCCCTGTACAGGGTAATTCTTTTGGAGGCAAAGTAGCCCAAGAATCAACCAATCCACCAATAAGGGAGTAATTTTTTGTCACTTGGAGAAGATACATGAGAGCAGTTACCAGTGTGTCTACTGCATATTAAAAATAAATCTCATTCTGTATTTCTGTCCCGTTCAAGAACTGTCTGAAATTCTTCTACTACAAAAGGGTGACTGATATGGGATTCAGAGTGTTCCTATTTTTAGCTTTTTAGCTATACTTGCTAATCTTTGAAGAGCATTGATATGAACCAGAAACAGCTGGATCTTCAATCGGCAAAATGGGAAAGATAGGTGGTGTGCAGCCATTGAATTAAGAAGCTTCATTGCTGCTCCTAATCACTGATTGGATATTATCTAATAGCAGAAGAAGAGATACTGTTAACATCTGACAGTTTCAATTTCAAGTATTTTTAGGAGATGCATCAATTGAAGCAGTGATTGGGTAGAAGTGGACCAAAACCAGCAGTTGATTGCTTTTAGACATTACAATCCCATTTTAAAATGAATGAAAACAAGTCTATAAATTTATTCAGCTGTAATTTCTGTCTGCTCATAAGTTATGATCTTGCTCTGTTTTGCAAACATCAAAGGCAACTGATTTATGTCAAATGACCAACACTTTTTTCTCCCTTACGTGAATAATTCCTGTAGCTGATTTCTACTGGGAAAGAGAATACCTTTTATTTCTGTTCTGTGTCTAGATACAGTTTAGAGCAATTATCTGCCTTTAGGATACTTCACATTATTGTCCATTCTTCTGGACAGGTCAAAGAAAGTAGCCAGCAAGATCTGTTTTGAAAGAGACATTGTGAGCAGGTCCAAAGCAGTGTATACAGCTGGGTTTAAGTGCTTAGTTACCAAGATCTTTGTTTTGGAAGGAAGTTATGATTGAGACTAATGCCCGTACATTTATCAAAATGGGTATTTTCTTGACTGCCTATTCAAACAACGCCTCTGATACTGTTTCCAGTTAGCATCCCCAAGGCTTACAGCAGATGTTTGTTTGATGGGCTCTCATCTCCACTGTTATTTGGAAATTCTATTTGGAAATAATAGCTCTATTAGAAACCACCAAAAGCAGAGGAAACATTATCAGAATCATTTACCCTCATTATCAGATTCATCTACTCTAGGCAATCCAAATGAAATCCCTAGAGGGGGAAGAACATCTAACCACCATGTCAATTAAAACTATTTGGGGGAAAGTGCTATGAAATATGTGTTCATGTCTGAAGATCCCTTTGTCACTTCTCCCCAATGCTAATAATAGGTTTTCAGTGCTGCTGGGTGTCCAAACATTCAAACACTGGATGTTCTTAATGTTGTGTAGCTGTAACCAGTGCTGTAGTATTTCATTCAGAAAGGCTACTTTTCTGTGTTGGAATAGGAAAGCAGTTTAAAACATGATTATGTTTGGTCTTAATAATCTGTTAAGACAGCCTTGGATTCCTTGCTTTTTTAGACGCCTTCACTGTGCCATCAAACTGAAGACAGTGGCAATAGTGTTTAAACAAGGATTTAATAAGCAGTGGTCTGGTGTCATGAAAAAGAGGTTTTAGGTATCATCATCTCTCCATTTTATTTGATGTCTGAGTCACTGACTCAAACAAAATAGTGATTTAACTTTGACACAGCTCAGTTTAATCTTGTCCGTATAAGTGGGAGCAAAATGGTTCAGCATAGGACTTTAATGTGCTTTCAACACAACTTGACCTTTTCTCCACCTGTGTGACCAACATGACCTGTGAAAGTCAGGATGCTGTCAGCTGGACTACAGCTTGAGCATAACTATACTGTCAAGAGAGAGTTGATCTGTAACAGTATTTGGCTCTTACTTGGCTGCCTTTCAGCCAGTGTTTTTCTATGATGAGTAAGATTCATTAAGGCCAATCAAAGATTTGCTTTCTTATTGTTGTCTTTTTTTTTTTTCCCACAGAACTACAAGTTTTAGGGAAGGAAAATAGGTTTTATTTTTCCCCTGGACTTCATTGAAGGGCTTGAGATTTTCATTGCTAAAAATGAGAAGAAAAAAAAAAAGCCCAAAAAACTGGCTTGTGTGAGTTTTTGTTATAAACAGCCAAAACATTTATACAAAAATAGGAATTTTCTTGCAAACAGCATCTGTTCTATCCAAGGCTTTTTTCTTTTCTTTTTCTTTGTTTGTTTTTTTTTTTCCTTCATAAGCTTTCAGGCAGTTCTAATTCTTAGCTCTGTCAGATCATTAAGGCATCTGAGGTTCAGACAAATGAAGTGATTAGCCCTGGGTACCCCAGTAGGCTGGTGGCAGAGCCCAGAAGAGTCCTGCTGCCTGGCATCCACTCTCATGCCTGAGCTTGTTGCCCATTCCCACCCCTCTGCAGGAAGAAAGACATTCATCAGTGCTCCTGAGACAGCTCCAATATTGAGAATAGTCTTTATTCTCGGAATAGAATAGACATCTCACTTGATAATAGCATATCTGCTGATAAATGCTGATATTTTTTGGATTTAAGCATCCTCTGAAAAGATACTGCTGCAAACCAAGGTGTTGCAATTGTGAGGAGTATTATTTAGGGTCATATATCTTTCTTCTGCTACTGTGTACTGAGCTCTGCCTTTAAGAAGGCGTAGAAAGGAGAGGGAAATGCAAATGATGTTACTGAAGCCTGCATATCCCCCTGTCAGATAAATGGCACTTAGCAATCAGAGTCTTTGTTACACTAACAGTCTCTGGACATTTTAAATGGGCTTTGCTGGAATACATCATTTTCAGTGCCTGTGTAAACATTAGACCCTATCTGTCTATTGTATAAATTTCCACTTTAAGGGGCACCAGGAAGGGTCTATTTTCACACTATCTGCTGCTTCTTTAGCTACTCCAGATTTTCCATAAAAGTGCATTTTGTGCTTCGAGATAATTAATTACTGTGGCTTCCTTGGCCTTATTTGAATCAGATTTGAATACTTTGATTTCCAATATTTTCTTCCTATTTGTACTGCTGTTATATGCAAGCAGCTTTTGTAGGATATGGGGCCTGGTACAGCTACAAAAGGATATATTTTGAATGTGATACTCTCCAATTTAGCAAATAGTGGCTTTTACTAGGATTACAGCTCTTGACTTAACACTGGTTAGTGACTACATACAGGAAAGAGTGCGTGCTTCAATAAACTGAGACAGTAGCTCTTAACATGCATGTTTCTAGTGCTACTTGCCAGCAAGCTGTGTCAGCTCCTTGTTGTGTATAATACAAATATACACAAGGTAATATATATTTTTAATGCTTTTGCCTCAGGAATATTGACTAAAGACTTTTCTTTCTCTTTGATTGGTAAATGGTATATATGTTTTCTCCAGGTTACAAGGCTTATTATTTCCATCTTTTCATGATATATTGAAGAACTAAGCAAAGTAAAGCTTTGGCTGTCTGTACCATGTTCAAATGTCATGGATGAATTTCATTAAAAATTGCAAGGGTACATTTAATTTGACATTGATCAGATCAGTGGGAGAAAAGGTACCATAGCAGAAAGTATATTGTGGGCATTAGCAAGAGTATGTGGAAGTCACAGACAGATGTTCGTCTTTGCCCAAATCAGATACTGCTATGACTTGATGAGGAGGGACCTTAGAAGAAATGCAAGGAACCAGGTTCCACTGTATGTTGTTAGGAACTGGGCAAGTGGTTAGCTCCCAGCAAAGGAGGTACAGGTCAGAGGGCACCCTGTTTGAGCATGAGCAGATAGAAGGCAGGTCAGGTAGAGCTGGCACTGGCCCTGTGAGAAAAGACAGGAATGGTCAAAGCAAAGTTTCCTGGAGCAGTTGTTTGGCTGCAGCAGTCACTTCCACTAGAAAATACCAAGCTGCTTTCAGTAACTTGTGCCTAAGTTCCTTAGCTCCTCTATGTGCCCAGTGCATATAACAAATAATGAGGTCTCATGCTGAATTCATAAACAATCACAGACAGGCCTCCAGGTTGTTCCCGGTACCAGTATACATTATGCAGGCTAATGTTTTGTAGTGTAATTGTACATTATAGACCTTCCCTGTAGACCGTATTGCCTAGTTTTACTCTGTTTTCTTTAAAAATGCATACTATGGATTTATGGTGTTGTAGTATAACAGATGCCCCTTGGGCCTTGTAAATGCAAGAGCTGGAAATGAATACTGTAGTAAGAGACACACAACCTTCAACAATATTTTTCTGTCCCCTTTTCTCTCCCTATTGCAATGGCCAGATGTTAGGCTTTTTTTGGACACCTTTGCAGCACTTTTCCCTGTAGACCCATGAGCCTGCCATAAGAAAGCACCTGTATAGCAGAGAAGATTGAGGAGTTTGTGTGTCCTCTCAGACCCCGGGCTCAATCTTTGCATTCTGTCCTGCCAGGAGAAAAAGGGCAAGAGCAAGGGATATGGTCTTTTATGACCCTAGAGCAACTGAAGTTAAATGTGGTAGTCAATACACTTTGGTAATTACACTGATGCATGAAAGTGAGGTCTGACAAAAGCAAAGATACGAATGGATTTATACTGTCTTGCTAATCAGCCAGCAAGTAGTACAGCTTGAAAAGCACCTTTAACTTGAACAGCATCTAGCATGGTGACAAGCTTTCTCACATAAGAATAACCGGGAGAGCGTGGTGAGAATATGATATGCTGAAATGGCTTGGGGGCTTGGGGATTTTTTTGGTTGCATTTTTTTTTCCTCTTTCTTTTTAATGATGATAGATTATCTAGTCAATATGATCACCTATTTTGGAAGGCATTTATAATGATCAGTGTCAATATTTATGATAAAATGAAGCACTCTAAAATTTATTCATAGTCACTGAGACTATTTTTCACTTAGCATTAATGCACTATGTGCAGAATACAGTCAGATATATTAGCCAAGAATAAGCTCAGGTCCCAGTGTAGGGCTAAGGATGTTTAATGTATCTTAACAGTCATTAAGTAGCTGGTAAAGGACTAGCAATGAATTCATTATTCTCCTTATGAATCAATTCCTATTTATAGCAAACTATAAAAAAAATCCACATTATAATATGGAGATTGGGATAATACATAACGGCTCTTTCTCCAGAGGCACCCATGAAAGGACCAGTGAGACTATAACAAATTGCAGTTAATGATAGACTCTTTCTCAGAGAATTAAACATTTTAATTGGCCAATCATGTTGGGCATTTGAGAAAATAAGACTTGCAATTATGTGAAAGCCTGCCTACTGTACTTTGGCAGCTTTATGGGCCTCTGGCAATTTTTCATCAGGATTTAGATTTATTATCATGTTCTAATTCTCATAGCTACACCTAGCCAAGAATAAAAGCTGCTTCTTGACATCTTGGGTTTTGGGGTTCCTTTGGAGGAATGAAGTTGTTAGATCAAGACTTTGGAGCTGATACACTCTGTCTTGGGGTGCAATTCATTCATTAAATATATGTACCAGCTGAAGTGTCTTTTGAGGTCTTAAGTGATACACAGACCTTTCTACTTAAGGCTGACTTTCACTCTGCATACACATGAGGCAGTGGCATCAGCTACTTGTGAGTTGCCCATGCTTGTTATAGCATTGAAGTTGGGGATGTCAGCATAGCAATATTCAGTTACAGTGCTTGAAGACATAGGTTTTGTTCCATATACTCCTTTTTCAGGAAAAAGTAGGCTTGCATCTTGCATCTAATTCACAAGAACTGCATCAGTGTACATTAACTGAAGACCCATATACGTGCAAGGAAGTGCGTTGTGTGCGTTCCTGTGGAAAACTTTCTTCACTCTACCTCAGTTGTCCTCTAGTTAAACACCAAAATAACTTGATATAATGTCTGCCTTGCATGTTTAGTTTGTCATTTGCCCAGTGAAGAGTTTATCCCATAATGTGTTTTTACCGGCCTGCTCACTATGCTGTTCTGGTTCTGGCAGAAACTTTGAAGGGCTAATGCAGTGTGTAATGCTTTTCACATTCTGTGTTACAGCATCTGTAGCAAAGCATTGTGCAGGTTTCTGGGTGTCGCAAGTGAATCAATGAGTTGGAGCAGCTGTTCTACATCAGAGAAAGCTCTGCCTTTTCTCCTCTGGACAGTCTCATGCTAGAAGTGAGGAAGGATTTTGTTCAAAGTGAAACAAGACTTTACCTTGCAGCAGAGAACAGTTCTTGCTTGATTATCATGGGCAACATGATGTGCTTTAGGTATGGCTGGTTACTGCGAGAAATAATTGCATTATGTTACTGAAAGTTCTTATTGCAGGTTTTTATTTGTATTGCAGCTCACTATTCAATAAGCTTAATGAATGAGCTTTTGAAGTGCTGGGGAGAGCTAGCCTTTCCCTACGTGGGAACAAAGAGCAAAAGTAGATCACTTTGAGGATACTACAGAAGTCTCATCTTGAGTCGAGGTGACAGACCAGTCTGTAATCTTGGTTCAAGGAGCACAAGACTGTTTTGGGCGAAGCCTGTGAAGACTGCAGCAAGGTGAGGCAACAGAAGATAAAACTTTACAGTTTGGATAGTTTAGATGACAGGAAAGAAAGGGGAACTAGATCAGAGACATCAGTCAAATCAGTCTCATTAGAGATCATCAGTCAGATACTTGCATTGTATATCCAGGCCTGAGGTGCTGTGAAAGCAACAGCTGATGGCTGGGTAGCTTAGCTCCACTAGGATTGACGAATGGTCACATAACCTCACTTTCCCCAGGCAGATGAATCCTTCATCCAGCACTCACAGATGAGATTGTTGCCAATCCTGAAAAAAAGCAGTTACATGCAGGATGCAGCAAGAGAAGAGGGATTAGCAGCAACAACAAAACCTCAGTGGAAATCTTGTACCAAACCAGGTTTGTTCTCTGCTGCCACTTCTCCTAAGGAAAGTCACTTCTTTCCTCTCCTTAAGGAGAAGTCATTTCTCTTAGCTAACTAGAGCAGGTAAACAGGAGCTCTTGGGAGCAAGGTGTGGGGTTGTTTTTTTTTTTGTGGGAGTCTAAATGGTGTTCCTACACATGAGAAAATTCCCAGCCCATTACTAGGTAAAGCTGGGGTTTGTGCATATAGAGAGTGGAAGAGCACAGTTCTGGAGCTCTGTCAAGCAATGAAGGGATGAGGCATCTGCAACCGTGCTCACGGCAGGAGGAGGGAATCCTCTGAAGGTCAACGGCCCGAAGGGGATCCCTCATGCTGCTGGGTCTTGCCAGAGGTTAAGCACTGAAATATGCACATCGTGATGCCTTGAAGAATGTAAGAAACAAAGCTGGGTTTTCAGAAAAAGGCACACAGGTTTCTCATGTGTGGGGTGTTCACAGAAAGCTACTAATGGGCAAGGCACTGTCAAGTATGAGGTGTTCAGCCTCCTCTACTGTGTACTTGGTGTCTCCCAGGTTTGATGATAACCTTGGCCATAAACTACTGCTTACTGCCATTGGGGTAGGGGGTGCATCCTCTTCCAGGCTCTGGGTGAAGGTGGACCCTAAGCACTCCATGGTACACAGAGACATTTTGCTGCAGCTGGTGCTTACAGGAGGTGCAGTGTGTGTGTCAGGGGCTGGCTGGGGTTCAGGCAATGGCTCGTCAGTGCCAATACAGAAGGAGAAACACTGGCTAGCTAAAAAGCCTGTTTCTGCCCTTACCTCAGACCCTGCATCATCCATGCTGCCATGGCATCTGCTGCCCTTCAAAAACCAGTTGGCTGCCAACAAAGCAACCAGAGCCTAATGCACTCCTCGCTGACACTATAGGCTCACTTTTATTTGCATGGCTATACAAATAGCACCTATGACCAGTGTGAGGGCATTTAACCTTTAAAGATATGTCCTCCTGTTTGGCTGCTCAGGTAGCAGTGGATTCTGCTGCCCTGGAGATGAGACACCATGGCCTGGGAGAGGTGCCGTGGGGTACACAGACAGGGGAGGATACAAAGTTAAGTCTCTGAAAGCCAGGTTTTCTTTTCCTTCTCAACCTGGAAGCATGAGAGGGTGGCTACTTCTGAAAGAGGAGTCCTCCTCCTTTGAATCTTCCCAGACAGCAGTTACAGCTGCGCCAATCATGTGGAGCTCTCTCATGCTGTGGGCAGCAGCAGGCAGCAGCCTGGCATTGCAAACAGTGGGCAACAGGGCCACGTCATTGCCCCACCAACAGTCTGCTCCCCCGCATAAATGTCTGCTTTGCTTGGGCCTTTAACTCCAGCTGGCAGCCCCTTTGGGAGCCCAGGCTTGCTTAGGTATAAAAGGGTTTGTTGAAATTCACTGCAGCTTATTCACTGAATCCATGACAAATATTATTAAATTAAATGCAAATACTTTTGAAATGCAAATACCATCCAGCATTTTTCTCTCCTTTGCTTTGGTGAGGCTCACAGGATAGGGGAGCTGACTCACGGTACAGTTTTCAGAAGTCTCCAAGCTTTTATTGTCCTGGCATTTACTACCCATAACTATACTTCTCATATTCAGATGACAAATTGGCACTGCACCAGGGGAGCCTATGTTTATTCAAAATATCCCAGCCTTGCTTATGATTGTGACAAATCCATACTCAAGGCTTGCTGCCAGCTGGAAAGTCTGGATCCTGATCAACAAACTTCGATGAGAATCAATTCAATGTGACTTGCTATATTGGCAGATGAAGTGGGAATGAGCCCCAGGGAGAAGAAAAGCCAGCAGAGCTTCTGTTAACAGTTAGACAAAACTGCTGCTTTCATGTGTGCATTTGCATGAGCAATAGCTTTTTGATGCACTGGGCCTCTACCTTCTGTCCTTTCTTTATAGAGAGGTGCATGTGACCTAACAGCTCTGACATTTTCGCTTTGTCTCTTAGGAAGACATATTACTATTGTATCTCAGGATATGTTTTATAAGTCCCTATTTTTCCTGTAAAACATGGGTACTTCTGTGGGCTTTAAAAACAATTATTTGTTGAGCTGTTCTATGTCTTCAGAAAGTACAAGGATACCCACAAAATCATGTTGGTCTCAGCTTCATACTATGTCAGGAAAGGAAGGGGTGTCCAGGTGAATTGTTTCCAGAGGTCCCATGTTTTGAACTTGCCCTCCTCCCTGTACTTGTCTCTTTTGACTCCCTTTTGCTGTTTGTTCACTGTTCTTCCTGCTCAGCTGGGAGAGGTTCCCCACAGATGTCCTGTGCCATACGGTGGCCCTAGTAAAGAAAATGTTTATTGTCTTCTTCTTCTCCACTGTGGCAAGCAGGAAGTTTGTGAGATGATGTTTCCTGTCAGGAAGTCGATGCAGGGCATAGGAATCTCTGCTATCTCAAAAAATTCACCAAGCAATGCAATTTAACATGCATCTACTCTGGTGTGGCTACAACTGTTTTTGATAGCTTGGTCTCACATTTGCATTGTTATCTAGGAATGAAATTGTCACATCTCTGCCACCATACAAGATTTGTAATTGCTTTCCAAGCTGCAAAGTCAGTTTAAGTTGAAGGCCCCAGTAAATAATGTACCAGATAATCAGTTTCACATGGCTGTTCTCAGAGATATTAAGGGAAGTATCAAAGAAATAAAAATACCATGTGACATGATTAGCATCATACAGAAGCACTTGGGATCCACTTAGTGTATTTGGTATCTACCTGGTAATTACTACTATGTTTCCCTGGTTTAATTACATTTATACCTGTAAGATGGCAAGATAATTATGCTTAAATTTATTACAGGAAACTAGAAATTGCATGGTTTGTTAACAGACAGCAGAGAATAATTGGCAAACACAACACGGTTATTTGTGCAACATCTGAACGCAGGCATTATTATTTCAAAGATCCAGGATTTTTGTGTGAGAGGCGAATGTGAAGCCTATCCAGTTTAGCACCTGGTAATAGGAAAGCAAAATAGCAAGGAAAAAGCTGTGTTGTAAATTAATGTGGTAGTTCTCCAGGGTTGGAAGCAGAATCTTAAAACCTAGGTTTTGGCAATGTAGCAATCTACTACACCCTATTTCCCCTTCTCTTTGTGACTTTGTTTTTTCCATGCTGGAATGCCAAGAAACATTTTTACCTGTTGCGTATGTTGTAGGACCAACTTGACTAAAAGCTATCTTCTGCGTTTGCAGCCAACTAGACTTTGATTACCTTAGCAGTTTCCATGTTAAACAGAGGGAGGTAAAGCTAGTCACCTTGTTTTTTGGTTTGAGTTTGGGGGAAGGTAACACATTCAGATAGGGCCACGGGCAGAATGTGAGAGTACTTGCATGTTATTCTTTGCCCTGCTTCTAAAGGTATTGCCTTTTGACTCCTGGAGACAGATGCTCTCTCTTTACTGAGACCCCTCCTTGCACATTGTCTCCCCAAACTCAATTAAGCCTTCTAGGCACTGGCAAAACCTATGAAGCTCAATAATGACACGGTATAACAGTCCCCAGTCAGTGATGGGGATGGTATTCTCAATTAATCAACAGTCACAGTGAAATGTGTACTTCATGGCTGCATCCTTCAGGCATCAATCAGGCAGGTTTTGCTCTAGAGTCAAGGGGCATTTAATCTGAGTGACACATGAAGAATTCAGCTTAGCTCTTGTTGAGTCAACAGTACTGGTGTGGTGCAAAATGTCACTCATCAGACACTGCAGCCATACCTGAGCTGGGGCATCAGCAGTCTTGTCTTGTAATTGCCTTGTAGCTATTGTGCAGTTACGGGTAAATGTAAAAATCTTTCAGCTTATGTTTTTGTGGAAAGGGAAAAGGAAAGAAGGAAAGGGGAGGAAAAGGAAGGGGAGGGGAGGAAAGAAGAGGAGAGGAAAGGGAAAAGAGCAAAAGCTTGCTGATAAGCATTGTTCTTGCCAGCAAGCCAAGTGTTGCCTCCAGGTATCAGGTATCACTGCTTTGCTGACTATCCTGGGACTTCAAGAACCCTGAGCGGTGTTGAAGTGTCAGCATAACACCAGGCATTTCTACACATACTGAACTCTACAAACATCAGATGTGAATATACCCTGGATTTTGTGTATAATAATGGCAATTTGACTGTGTGATGACACTGTGGCAGGTATAAATAATTGCTTTCACAATGGTAATGTCTTGTTTACTCTAGAAACCTTGAGAGAATTTAAAATATATTTAAGCTTTGCGATAGGCCAACTAACAGATAAGCAGTGCTACTCCTGCTAAGACACAGAGGAGTGAAGTACCGGGAAAATGAAGACTTTACTTGGTACGAATACAATGTTATGAGTAATAGAAACCAAGAATTCTTTGCTGTAACCTCTTAAGATGACTAGCCTTTTGGCTAAGTATTCTACCTTAATATTATCAGTGAAAAACCTACTGCACAACAATGTGACATCTTGGCCGTACAATAAACAAGCAGTACCCTGAAAACTCCTTCACCAAGAGGGCAAGGTAGTGAATTGAACCAGAACTGGAGAGCAGCCCAAGGGGCCTGCTCCATGCAGGGAGGGCAAGCAGAGAGCTGAGGGTGACCCCTGGACCACGTGCTCCCCATGACACAGGGCACAGACCCGTAGGATCTGACCTTTGTGAGCTGAGCAAGGGCAGTGATAGCAACAGATCCCATAGACCATCCAGTGAACCCCAGGAAAAAGCAAAGTTGCAAGTCATGTCTAAGGCCAATCCGAACAGTAATTCAAGAACAAGGCTAGAAACAAGTTCTCTTACAACATGGCTCAGTGGCTGAAAAATTGTGATGATCTATTATAACAAAGCAGAATTTTTTTTTTATTTTCAAATGTGTATGAAGAAACCAAATGTTTTCTGGAAGAGCATTTCCTTATTTGAAAACACTTTTTCCCCTTCAGAAAAGGAAGCATAATAGGTACTTAAGCAAGCCCTACTACCTCTGTAGTACCTTCAGCATCTGAATCATTCCTTGGTTAGGTATTCTATACAGCAATAGGCTGCGTTATAAGACACAGAAGATACAGTTGTCTTTTGCAGTGTGTGTTCAACCATGCCAGTGAAATTGGGAAAGATCTTGAGCCAGATTCTGTGATCCTCGAGCTAATGTTTTACATAGCTGTGTTTCTTTTTAAGTTTCCACATATTTAAATTAAAAATAAACAAGCAGCAGGTTTTAATCTTTGTCAGTGACAATGTGTGATTTGTTTGTACTGTGACATTCTCCCTACTACTAGCAGAAAGAAGAGCTTGAGTCTGCTAAGGGAGGACTTGGGGCTCAGTGTACTTACATTTCTTACTTACACAAAGTTTACACTAGTCTCTACCTCAGGCTACCACCCTGCAGAAAGTAGTTTGCTTGCCAGAATTTGAGTCAGGAAGTCAAAAGCCTCCTCCAGAGCCACTTTAGGAAAACTGGCCCCCAGCACTAGCACAAAGAGAGGAGGAAAACGATGGCTTATGGCTGACTAAAAGGGTCCTAATGCAAATAAGTATTTTCCTCTCAGCTAAATGAGTGCTTCCAAGAGACTTGTTAGGAAACAAAGATGGGAGGATCTAAGTCTGTTTGCACCCACTTGGTTTCTCTTTGCGTGGTCAAATTGGTTTTCAAAGAACAGTGAAACCTGCTGCTTTTCTAACTCGTTTATTCTATAAACATCAAAACTAACCTACAGGCTATCAGACCTGTACTGGTTATGTTGACCCCCTAAAGGTTCACAGAAGTATGTTCTGGAAAGCCTCGTTGAGGGAGATTCTGCTTTCACCAAGATCAGTGCTGCAGAAGACACTGGGGGAAGCCGGGGATGCAGAAACATGGCTAGAGAATGTGTTTGTCCTGACGCTTCCCCTTGCCACTGTGGCTGCTACCCAACAAACCCAAATTAGGGCATCTGAGAAACAAATGATACTGGTGATATTTTTGTGATACACACAAAATTTCCATTCCTTCTTCAGCTCCACCTCCCAGTGGTAGTGATATGTGCTTTTACAACAGTATTCACTGTAAAAAAAACCCACACACAACCACTTGCACCCCTCAAACCAAGCAAAGCCAACATCAGTTTATTTCTCCTTATCCCCCAAACATTAGACAGAAAAAAGAGTTTTTCCAGCTACAGAAATTACAGGCGCAGGTACTGCAATGCCATCACCAGCTGGAAGTTCAAAGACAAAATTGTTTACAGGTGAGAAATATAATCTTGCCCTTTAAACACACATCTTCAGTGCCTCTTAATTATGCTGTTATTGCCACAGAGCTGACTTGCCTTCAGAAGCAGATTAGCACAAATTAATGCAACTGAACTGAATTGCCTCTAATGCAACTGAACTGATTTAAATTGCCATTCTTAAATAGTAAAGTACAAGAAATTTCCCATAGTGCACAATTTTTCACTAATTTTAGGCTTTCTCACATTTGTGTCAGCTGCATCTCTGTGTTACTGGGACTCAGTAAACTATCTTTGGTGCTGACTGGCCCAAATTAAGCCCTTGTGCTTCATTGCTGTATCAATCACAGCTGCTGATGCTTCCTGGTAGAGGTCATTTTTCCTTTCTTGTACTTGGGCAGACAGGGTTGGCTTTTAGGTAGAGTGAGAAGGCTGAGATTTTGGGCCTTGTAGTTGGTTTGTGATGTGAAACTGGTTTCTTCTGAGATTTTCTCTGTGAGTATGTTAGGCTTCAGTTATTTACTTGGGATATAAGTTGTTGAATGATTTTGTCTGAATGTGAAGTTGCTCTTACTTTGTACTTTTTGTAGCTACCTGCAGAGCTGTGTTTGTCCAGTGAATAGCTGCTAGCTATTGTCTGGGGTCAGGTTGTGTGTGACAGCTGCTCCCTTTAACCTCTTGATTTTGTTCATGGGTGACTTGTCATAGGTCCTCTACAAGAGGAACAAATATCCTTTGAGTAGATATGTCTCAAGCCTTCTTAGCAATATAGGTAGAAT
The DNA here is from genome assembly GCA_028858755.1 of Ara ararauna. NCBI lineage: Eukaryota > Metazoa > Chordata > Aves > Psittaciformes > Psittacidae > Ara > Ara ararauna. The sequence continues at coordinate 107,139,961 of CM054376.1, read as the reverse complement.
TCAAATTTGCTTGGGGTGCAAAAGCTCTTGTTGCAGGAAGGAGGGAAAACTATCAGGGCTGGGGGAGGCTTTGCTGTACAGATCTTAGGCCTTACCCTACAAAGGTATTTCTCTAACTGGTTTTCTGGAGTTATCAAGCTGTTAAGAAAGCTATTGCTGCTGACTGCCTTAAGCAACCAGCTCTGCCTCTATGTGAATTTAAGCATGGATTTGTTTTCAGTTTGGGGTTTTTTTGTGGTTTTTTTTTTTTTTTTTTTTTTTTTTTTTGTTGCTGTTGGCTTGGTTTTTTTTCTTTTTTACTTTGTAAATTGCTGTGTGAAAAGAAGAAACTGAAATGCCCATCCTAATGCTTTGACTTTCCTTCCCTGATGAGATGTGAATTTTAAGAGCCTCAGCTGTATCTCTATTAATAAATTGAGCAGCCCAATAGGAGCTGACTTGTAGCACAAAATAACTGTTGCTGAGGACCTGTTATCTACAGTATATGTATTTTTGGCTACTCTTAGCTTCATATAGCAGGCTGTATGTCCATTAGCAAATGGAGCTGATGATTCTATTTAGTTTCACTTGAAAGTAGTCTTCTCTGTGGACTCTCAGCCTCTCCATGTTATCAACTAAAACAGTGAGCGGGGTCATGGGAACCCTGCTTTTTTGGAGCTGATCTTCTGTTCTAACATTTAATATAGTTTGACTTTTATGGTTAGTGTGCATTATTACTTCCCTGGAGCTCATCTGCTGATTGGGAAAATAATGCTGGACTTTGCAAGGACTGAGCTTGCAAAAGGTGAAAATCCCTTTTTAACTCCTTGATTCAAAATGTCTGCATGCCTCTGCATCTATAGTGGGTTCAACTGTATTGGTTGCTAAGGGAAGAGCTAGTGTTGTATCTGAGGAGAATGATGAGAAAGCAAATTGAATAACCTGAAGTGAAGGCAGGAAAAGACAATATGTTATCATGTTGACTTCAGTTATTTAGTTTGGAAGGTGATGTGATGCTTAACTCGCTAATGTTTGCTAAGTGTTTTAAAATTCTGTGAAGAAGTTACTTGACAGTTTTAGAGATTACTAATGGTCTTGTGCTGTAAGCTTTCAGGGCTCGATTGTTATTTAAGTTGCTGTAAACTGAGTGCTAAAGCTGTTTCATTAAAGGGTCTGTCAGCACGTAGATTATTAAAATGTGTTTTAATATTAAATCTTATTCCTGGTGAGCATCATGGGGACACTTCCACCTGGACCGATGGCTTCCCACCCCACCAGGACTGAGGAGTGTTTAAGCTCTTGTTAGTTCTGGAACTGCCTCTACTTGTTTTGTAAATGAGCAGAACTTCCTTGCTGAGATAAGAATTTTTTGGTTGTGGTCAGGTAACTTACTACAGAAGGCACAGGAGCTGGTGAGGGAGAGACAACAGAGGGGCATGGAGAGGAGAACCCAGATCACCTGGGAATATTTTCGTCTCCTTTTTGGACGGAAGTATACCCAGAAATGAAGGCCTGAGGTCAAAAGGAAGTGAAATAGAGGTCGTTGAAACGTCTATAAGTCAAGCTACAGATACTGTGCCAAAACCAGTGTTCTTGAAACTGTTAGCTGTGATCAGCATTGCCAGGTTCAGACTTTCCAGGTTTCCTCTTGAAACCTCAGGGCTCATTTTTCTGGTTTTTCTGCTTTTGTTTTCTGATGAAACCATTGAAATAACAATTTGACAACAGGAATCTTTCCTATGCATGAATTTAAAAAGAACAAGCAAAGTACGAATTAGCATTTGTAGTAGGGAGACACTTGAGAGAGGGGCGTCAAAGTCGCAAGACAAAAAGCCCTTTGTGTGTCTTGTAATCACCTTGCAGGTCCCTAATGGCATCTTGACACTGACAATGAAAGCCCAACAAAAGGAAAAGGAGTGGTTCTATGTTTAGGTTTCTGGCTTTGTATTCTAGAAACCTGAGTATTTATGTCCATGTCTTCACCTTTACACAAGCAAGAACAGCTTTTGAGCACAGCTGGTGGGGGAAAGGCAATAGTGAGGTCATGTGGTTTCATCAGTAGGTGAATAGTGGTGGCTTCTTCAAGAAATGAAGCTCGTGGAAAGCCGTGTAGACCTGAAGCCTTACATGAGGCTTTTGTAAGCCGTTTTAAACACCATTGACTTCTCCATAACAGCTATTAAACTGTGGCTGTGCTCTCTCCTTGTGCCTAGATGTTTAGCACAGGCTGGCTTAGGCTGGGGACAGGCGGGCTGTGAATACCAGTGTCCTGTATTTAATATATGTTTTATCTCTAAAAGTGAGATACTCCCTGACTTTGATGTTTGCTGGCAAAAAAATGTAAGGTGCTTGAATGTTCTGATTGTAGCTGTCACCTAGGTTCCTTGTGTAGATAAATAAGAGGCTGCTGGAAGTGTGCAGGCAGCCTTTTGGAAAGCAGGGGGAAAAATGTGAGAGTATTTCTTAGGATCATCTTGCCACAGGGGAGGTTTTTATTTTTAAAATTACTTGCCTTTTAAGCTTGCTCTGGCACAGTCTGTGCACTATTTACTTTTATTTGTTTTCATTTTTGCAGTCATTCTCTTTGAGAAGAGGCTCCCCATGGAGCAGTGTAAGATTCATGCCAGTAACTTAGGGGTGTTTTCAATTTTGTGTGTGTGTGTGTGTGTGAGTGTGTGGTTTGTAGACTCACCCTGCACTAGAATACTTGAAATTGCACAAGGCAAGATGAGAGCTAAGCTTGTTGACTAGGGAACCTGTTGCTTTCTAGCATTGGCCAGAAAAGAATTCCTGTTCTACATGAACATAGCAAACAAGCTAATGCACAGTAAGAAGTCTTAAATCTTCCTTCAGATGCATAGGGTATGTGCTAGTGCCAAAAGCAGGACCATTGACCATTCAAGTTAATGACCTGAATGGGAACAGCAAAAGTAGTAATTAGCATTTGCTGGTTTTAATATTTTGCACAAACACCAGTGATATTAAAGGTACATAGAATGAAGAAGCCAACAGAAGACTACAGGAGTCTTCCTTTAGGCAGAGGAAACAAGCTGAATCTCTTTTATTCCACACTCTTGTATGTAACTTTGAATACCTCTGCATACCTTCTGGAAAACTGCTGCTAGTTTGAATGCAGTATGCTTTCATTCTTCTCTTTTCTATGTTCTGTGGTAAAACTTAGTGCTCCTCTGTAACTGATTTGGCTCCAGGTGCATGCAGGAGTAGAAACAGCAACAAGAACATGACTTCCACCCATGTACAGAGGGGAAAAAGAAGCATGCATCTGAAAGAAAGAGCTGATTCTTAACACTCTAGCATTGAGAGCAGGTATATAAAATGTGACTAGTCTCGTCAGCTCACTGTATATGGCTGGCTGCTTCTGGAGGAAAGGAGAACACAGAAAAGTGGGGGGATTTCTGGGTGCAGTGATTTTTGATTATGTGTTTTGGTCTGCATTTTTTTCCCCTGTCCCTGCACCTTCTCTTGTGGACTTGGGTAAGAGCTGGCTATGGCACAGGTAGAAGGTTTTCTGAATCACTAGTACAGGCCTGTTTCCACAAGGGAACCTCTCTGCACCCCTTTCCCTTCCCTTTCCATTGCTGTTGGCATTTCTACAATGTGACACAAAAGCAGAAGCAAAGCTTTTGTCCCTGGAGTCTCTGTGTCACTCTCTGTGGAAGCATAGGTTTAGTTATCAACGAAGTCTGCCACTTATGACCTGTTTCATGAGGTGTTTCAGCCTTTCCCGGTGGAAGCATTCAAGGTGGTGAGTCTGGGGACAGCCTGTGGGAGATCTCAAAGCCTGGATGACAGGAGGTAGTTTTAGTAGTGAAGGTCAGCCCAAGTGAGTTGGCAGCAGTTGGAGATTTGCCTTAGCTCAGCCAGAATCAGTTCTTGGGTCTATTTGCAAAGCTGTCACAGCTATGGACTAGCTGATACTTGAAGGCTGTTGCAGAAAGTTGTTGCCACAGCTCTTGAGCAGCTGTCAACAGGGAGATGCTTTGTAGTTGCCTTGTGACAGTATTGGCTAGTGTGGGACACTCCAAACGCTTACTTAAGTCCTTGGAGTAGAAAAGAACAATGAGAAGTGAAGGGTTCTCAGTGACAGAAAAAAAAAAATCACTCTAGAGGAACATATTTAGGAACAGGCTGCTGCCCAAAGCAGCTGCCTGTTTTCTGTCTGTCTGGTGTGAGCAAAAACCACTGGCTGCCTGGATGGCTGCCAGTAGGAAGTTTTGGCACCTGCACCAGGTGGACACTAAGTCCTGATGGGTTTGCAGGTGGAGGTGGTGGTGTGGTGTGAGTAGGGCAGGGTGGGATCTGCTTATTTTCTGTCTTTTCATTAGTTGGCTTTCTTGGCTGTTCCTGTGCACATGTAAGCATTTCCTCCTTGTATTCTCCTGCCTTTGTTGTTTTCCTTGGTGAACTCATGTTGCTGCTATTGAATGGTGTGGGTTTTTTCCCCCTCCTCCTTTTATTTTCAAGCATGAAATAAGGTGAATTAATGCATGGTGGGAAAATGCCAAAGGCAAGAAATGTTTCCCCTGGCATTAAGGGGACGATCTCTGCTGCTGACTGTTCTTGTATTGAGGAAAGATGGACACAGATCAAAGCCCATTAGGTTTTGTGCATGAGAGAATGGTCAGAGCTGAAGCTCAATTTTTATGTATGTATTGTCCCTGTGGGCCCCTCATTAGGGCAGTAACTCAGACTGTACATCTCATTGCTGGTAAGGGGGTGTTCTGGGTCCAAATCTCACAGACTTGGCTGTAGCATTAGCTGAGGTCACTGATGAGGAGTTTGCTCACTTTTCTGCCTCCTTTCCCCCACAGCAGCTCTTGATGCATGAAGTAGACTGCTGGAACCAGAATGATGTGTATGATGTAACTGCCCAACAGATGTTAAAGAGCTCTGTGAATCTCATCAGCCAGGGAGTTGAAGCATGCCCTCTCTCTAATGCTGACTGTTATTTCTCCCTTGCCCTTCTTTGCAGAGATGGTATTAGCTTATGACACTGTACACAGAGCACTCAGTCTATCTGAATCTTTGATAGTGCTTACTATCGCTCCAGAAGAATGATTCCATCTGAAGCATAAACTATTACCTGCAGGTTAGCACCAACTAAAGCTTTGAGGCAGCTAGAAAGAGCAATGATTCACTTGACCCAGCTACTCTACATAATTCATATCATATGTATTTGTGTATAATAATAGTGAATAAAATAGCTTTTCAGTGGAGTAGAATTTCAGCTCTTCAGCAACAGTAAGTATTGCATAGGTTTTTTCAATGTAAAACAAATAGCCGGAGCTTGTTGTTAAAAGATAATTCTTGGAGTATTAGTATCTGATATTATTGCATAAACAAAAATGCTTTTACATGAATAAATGGTTATCTAAGAACTCCCTTTTTTTTTTTTTTTTTAATTCAGCCATATATCTCCTCTATTTTTTTTTCCTCATGTGTTATCACAGTGTATTGTGGGAAGAAGATCGCAGGCTTGTGCTGTAACTTGCTGCTCTGTAAAAAGATGATGGTGTGATATGTGAGATCATCTTCCACTATGTTTAAATGCATCAAGTTATTAAGGCTAATGTGGCCTGGCACGAGTGTTGTGACAAGCAATCTCTTACTTCAAAAAGGAAGGGATGCTGAACAGGAGAGGGCTGTGGGGAGGCTGGCCATGATGATAAAAGCATTTTTAAGACATGTTTTCGTTACTTGGGGTTAAAGCCTACTGCTGACTTTTATAGGTAATTAGTTGAAAAGTATGGTCTGAACAGTTTTACGTTACTTTTAATGTATCTAGTCCTTGGGAAGCAGCAGGTTGCGATTAAAACATTTTTATTCTGTTGACTGGAGAAGTACAGTAAATCCTTCGTTTACTGCTAGGTTTTTTTTCTCCTGCTTTCTACCCTTTTGCCCACAGCACTTTGTGTTTGAGTCCAACAAGGAATATAGGCATATTATATGTTACTCCCTTAAAACTGGGCCTAGCAATCAGGTAATTGGTTTCTTTCAGCAGACACATGTCTACAGAACCTAAGTGAGGTGTGTCGTTTTGGTGGTAATAAATGCTATATGGTTATGTTTGACTAGGTTTTTTTTTTTTACAGCCTGTCCCTAAGACTGTCTCACCTCTTAAAACCTAGAGGTCCCAGAATAAGAGTGGGGCTGCTGTGGTCAGAAGCAGTTTCCTTCCACCTAGAAGGGAACCTTCAGAAACTGAATAATGCAAAACCAGATTTAACGAGTAAAGTTCAGAAAACTTGAGAAGCCAATGAAGCAGGAGTGAAATGAATTAAAGAGTAGGCTGCAGCAAGCTACCATCAAAATTTGAGCCTCTAATGTGTAACATGTGTTCCTGCTTTCATTTGTCTACTTTACAAGAGCTAATACACCGTTTTTTCAGGGTTCACAAGGGGGCTTTTCTCCCTCTAGGCTATTAGCTACAGTAACGGCTTATTAAGAAAGTTAGACTTTCTCCCAGCTGAGGGAGGAAAAATGGCCCTGAAGGGGGTGGGGGGGAGAGGAAGAGGAGCAAACTGAACTTTTGTTGTTTAAGCAACTTAACAATACAATGCAGAGGAAATGAATCAGAAGAGAGTGATTTCTGCAAGCATGTATGTTTTCTTCTATGAAAACAAAGAGATTTAAATCTTGGCCTCTCAAGAGTCAATAGGGCCCATGTTTAACTTAGAATGGCAATATGGGGTCCTGGTTCAGTTGCTATGGGTGGAGGAAGGTATTTCGAGAAGAACAAAGGGTAGTTAGTTAGGCTTCTGCCTAATACAACCTCCTAGGGGTACTTCCTATGATTATTTTGTTTGGGTTTTACTGTTTATCCCCCTCTCCTCCCTAAAGTAACCTCTTTCTTCCTTATCCTACCCGCTGAAAAAACAAGCACATCTCTCTCTTTAATGTTATCTTCTACTGAAAGTAAGGTGATCTGTACCTGATACAGAGCAGTCTGATCTTTTTGTGGGCACTTGCACAATTCCCTGGCTTCTTCCTTCTGTAAGGTCAGCCCAGCTCTGGGGAGTCTTAATGCTGCTCTAAACTGTGCCACACAGGGAAGCCCTAAAATAACATCTGTCAGGGAGGGACTTTAGAAGACTGAAAACAAACCCCTACTTTTCTTGCCCTTTGTGATGAGGTATGAGGAGGTTTCCTTCCATTCAGTTTCCTAAATTAGCAAGATCTTCAGTCGCTTATTTAGGAAGACAGAATAGGAGGATTTGCTCCCAGCCACACACCCAGGTTGACTTGGAACAATCTGTTTGTGTATGTGAAGTCTGTGGATTATTAATATCTGTTTGTGGGTAGATTGTTCATGTGGTTTTGTCTGTATGAATTTCCAAACCCTTTTAAAGGGCGGTTTTCTGGAATAAGCCTTCTGTGGGCTTTGAATGGCTGATTCATTATTGCTATCCTTAGACTAAGACTGCTGTTAGAGAGGTATTTAATCTTGGCCTTTCACAATATGACTGACAGCTGTTTCACACCTCTAGTTGTTTTTCACAGCACCTTAAGTATGTGTCAATGCTGAACTGGAAATATTGCTCTTTGCCCTCTCCATTAATGTGTATGATTAATTGCCTACCTATCTTGAGATAGGAGCTGAGACATCAGCTCCTCTTTTTTAATTCCATTCTAAAAAACTTGCTGTTTCCTGAATTCCAGGTATGCTGGTACTTTCCAGTGGGTTTTCTATGTATCTTGGGTTGTCCAGTTCATTTATCTGTAAGTAGTGATAGCAGTCAGTGAGTGAAATTCTGGTCTGACCTTCCATAGCCTGTGTTCTACCTGCCTCTCTGCCTGCAGTATTTCCTGTTTCCTGACTATAAGCCTTTGAAGCAGCAGTTAAGTGTTTTGAAGCAAGTCTTTGATCTCTTCTCTTGCATGTTTGGAATGAGCAGTGTTTGCTTTACTACAGCACTGACTAGCTCTGCCTAGGCAGGATGGGCTGTCCATAAGCAGCATGCCAAGTAGATCGGGGGAAAGATGTTTCTCTTTGGATATCTGCATGACCTTGTTATTCATGTTGGAACACAAATTTTTTTTTGTGTTATCTCAACCTAAAGTAATGGAGCAGCCTGGTAGGGGCTACCCTACATGAGTGATAAGCTGTGACCAAGGGTGATAACAGCACAGGCCATGCGAGACCCTTTTTCCTCAGAGCCCAGGGTTGCTGCACCATGGTGAAAATGGCAGGCTTCATAGACAGATCTAAACAAGGTGAGCTGATGAGCCAGGTCTGGGGTATGTCCAGGAGAGTTCAGTCAGGAACAACAGGAGACCAGACTGGAGATGGAGCAGCCTAGAGTGCTGGTACAAGAGTTATCCAACATACAGGGTTGGAAATAAGGCTTCCTACAGCGGTTGTCTGAGGCTTTTGGAGAGGCCCAGTCACTGAGCAAGGATGGGGCTAGGCACAGGCAGGCCAACACCATGTCTCTGCCAAGGACTGAAGCCTTGGGGCTGAGCTGCAAAGGGGCAGAGAGTGAGCTTGTAGGGTCCCTTGTGAAAGGACTATTAAGGCCACAGGTGCTTTCAGGGCTCTGAGAGCCAGAACCTGGTTATTAAAGTGCAGAGTTGATTTTTTTGTTTGTTTTTTTGGGAGTTATTTTTGGTGATTTTTTTTCCTATTAAAAAAAACCAGTCAGTAGTCAACATGCCGTCATTAAGCACAGACTGAAGTTCCCTTTCTCAAGAGAAAGCATAACTACAATTTTCTTCTTAATCAACAGCCTGCTTTCTGAAAAAATGTAATAGTCAAAACCTAGTGAAAATACTATGCCAATGAAGCATGTGTGTATAAGAAAGAAAACAGAAGGATAATGTAAGTAATTGCCTGATCTTTCTGTAGGAGGATTGAAAATACGTTCCTTCTGATAAGTTTTCATAAGTCCTGCAGTCCAGTGAAACCAGCCATGCTAACAAGTTCTGAATGTATCATTCTTCCAAAATGTGCAAGTATGGGAAAGTCTGAGAAGGTCCAAGAAGGGTGTTGCCTTATTAAAATCCTATTCTTGTCATGTTCTCATGGATTTCTCTTCAATTCCCTCTTCTAACAGCTGATTAGTGGAGCATTGGTTGTTCTAGCGAATAAGTAATGCCTCTGACAGTGAATAGATGTGTCGTTTGAAATGTTTTTTTCTCTTCAAATGAATGTTAATAAGAAAGCTTAAGTGCAAGTATCTGACAAACAAATAACAATATTAATACTTTTGAAATGCTTCCCGAAAGAGTTCTTCACTTTTTAACTTAGCAAAACATGTACGGAATCAACGTAGAACTTTTTAAGAACCTTTTTAAGAATCAATCCTCTTTAGGGCTGTCTGTGTATGAAGAGCTGTGCTACTCCATAGAGCTGGGCCACACCAGGAAGTCGTAAGCCCAGGCTTACCCAACCATTTTGGGATAGGAAGGATGGGAAGAGACTGCAAAGATCTAAGCCCTTGCTGTAACCTTTTCCATAACAGAACACTAGAGATGTCTGGTCAAGATACAGGAAAGAGCTTTCATTAAAAATATGTGTTAAAAAGTGGGCCTGAATCTTCTTTGAACAATGATGCTGGTCAAAATTGCTGTCAGTTTTATTGTTTCAGCCATGATCAGGAATGCTGAAACACTATTAAAAAGCTTGCTCAGCCATATTTCTAGTTCAGAGTTAGGAAAGACTGCAAATCTCCTTGGGTTTTCCTGAAACTTGTAGCCCCAAACTTCAGATACAAGGAGTCTTCATGAGATGAGTTATTTTACAACTTGTGGTACACCAGCCTTGGTGAATCCATGAGCTTCTTCTGAGAGGCCATAAAAGATAATTATCAACAGGCTTAAGTGCCCTGAACAGATTTGCACTTCCAATGGCAAAAGTACAAGGATCCACAAATGCAAAAAAAGTCTTAAATGAGTGTTTTAAATAGCTCGGGGCTTGTCTATAATGAAGTCATCACGTTTCCAGAGTTTATCCTCAGTTATAACTTGCATATGGGAGATAGTAGTAGAACTTACCAAGTCTTGTTTCTTGTCATGCACCCCTGAGCTCACTCTCTGGTGACTAGTAATTGTAGCCTTTCCCTCAGCTAGGTGCTGTATTTGTCCCCCACCCTGTTTGGGCACTGAGCTTAATTTCTCCTGCTCTAGAAAACCTGTTTGAAATTAGCCAGTAGTTCAAAAGCTGTTGAAGGTGAGGGGGAGTCTGTGTGTGTGCATACCCATCCACATGTGGGCATGTGTTAATGAGCTGCTTAAGCTTAATTTCCTTAGAAAACAAAGCTAATAACCCAGGAAAATGAGGCTAAAACTTACTTTTCTTTGAACAGCTGTAGAAACAGATATTGAATGATAAATGAAGCAGCCTATGATGCCCCCCATGTAGTTGCCATATATTAGCAATGTACATGCCATAAATGCATAATGGTATGTGACATTTTCACAGATGAATGAATCCTTGTGATTTGAAGGATTATTTATTAGAGGATGGATGGATGGGAGGGAATAGATCAGAACCCTGTTCTGCTAATAGCATCAAAACTGTTATTTCCTGTGTCAGGTTATGATTTGTGTGCATGCTCAAAGCTTTCATCCAGTTATGTTTTTCGTTTGACTATGTTATCTTAACTGGCATGCCTCTGTGCAATGTGTGTGCAAGACTGAGAACTGCAATGACCATAATTGACCATTCTTATTACATACTCTGATTTTAATGTCCAAACTTACCATCAAATAATGTTTGAAAACACCTTATATGTGCTTTTTGCCAACAGATCCATAGAACTGGGATCACTTTGACAAACTTCTTTTGCCTTTTCATGTATGAATGTGTATATAGATGAAGACCATTTGACTGCTATGTAAAATATTCTGTTAAACTACTTATATTTAAGTAATAGGGGATTTTTTTTGAAGATTAGTGCTTCTGCTTTTTAGTAACTGATGAGATTATAGCTTCTATAATGCTTTTTTCTTTTTTTTTTTTTTTCCTCCTAAAGCTATAAACCTTTATTTCTTCAATGAAATATTCAATGGAAAGTTTCTTTAGCCCAGAGAATGCTGTGTGGCCTGAACTGCAATAAACCAATCTGTCAATAAATGGCTATTTCACATTCTTCTATGTAATAATTTATCTAAAGCTTTTGTTTTGTTTCCAACATGAAACCATAACAGATACCAAAATGTCAAAAGCTGTGGTTAATAGGATTCTTACTCTCTGTCCAGCTCTACAAGCTGTGTATATTTGAGACATGCATATAACATCTATTAATTATTGCTTAATACATCTACTAGCTAGTTATAGGTGTATCTTTAGTATAACTTCTGGCCACTGCAGCAATGTGAAATTCATGATGGACTGTCTAGTGCCAAGTTTAGCTTGTACAAACAAGTTCTAGTCCAGTTTATCTTCCCACTATAATATGTTACTATTTGAATAGCAGTTTCACAGGTGTGGCAAGGTGAAATTAATCTGATGTGCTGTCATGTATATTCAGGTGAGTTGAACTGTGTGCTGTGGCACTTAATTACCTCTCTCAACCATGAAAGGGGAGCACAGGGTGTGAAGCTCTGGCATAGGTAAAATGAATTCCACCCTGGGGTATAGTCTGCAAGGCTTATGCTCCCAAGCTGATTTGCTTTCTCAAATAAAATCCACTTTGGTATTTGATTCAGGGGAAGCAGCCTTGGCTGTCTTTGCAGGGGCTCTGATGTTGTGCGTCAGTGAGGAAATTTGAGGAGGAATATGACCACAGTTCATCAACAACTCTTCTTTTACATCATGTTTCTGATCAGCGGGTGTGCTCCTCCTGATGAGCTGCAAATGTGTACTTAATATTATATTAGCTATTAACTCCCAAAGTCAACACTTTCCCTGGTAAGATCAGAACACTTCAAACATTACTCTATTTTATTTTTTTTTTAAAGCAATATTTTTTCAGTGTAAAAAAACCCCCCATGTTAAAACATTTACAGACACTTTCACGATTTTAAATTGCTTTCCTGAAACACTGATCAACCATGATGAATACATTTGGATGCCTGCCATCATTCTCCATCGTCCTTAACCCCCAATTCTTCTTCAAAGCGGAGAAAGTGTTTCTACTTTTCTAATATCTAGAGAAAGTCCTGTCCTTTAATGCTCTGTTGTGCACATGAATTGGAGCCTGAACACTTAAACCAGACATGTGAGGGCTGGTGGGGCACTGTTCAGCAGGCTAGATGCAGTTTAACTCCTGAGCCTAAACAATGGTGGCTCTGAATTAGTAACAAGAATTTGCAGTGGAAATGACAGTGCCCTTACAGTAAGGACCAAGGGGCCTGATCCAAAGCCCCCTCTTACAGACACTTTTCTGTTGGCCTCACTGTAGAGTGGATTAGGCTCCCAAGTAAATAGCAGTTCCTCCATAGCAGCAGTCAGCTGTTTTAATGCTGCAGGAGAGATGAATTGCAAGAAAATGGAGTTTCACCAAATTCCAGGCTAGCAGCAAATTCTTCTATCACTACAAGAACAGAGTGTGTGCTTACTGAACGTGTGTTGTGAGCAACTGCAGAGGTGACAAGTTGTCAAATGAGTGTTTGCTGCCTAAATAGGAGGAAAATGGTGAGCATGAGAAAAATGGATCTGCACGTAGGTGTCTTGGGAATGCACAAGCATTCAGTGAGCAGTCACAATGATGTTTTGATTATCCCAGAGCACTGCAGTGTGCTGTTTGGTTTGATCTTGGTGTTTAACATAAGTGGTAGGTTGTGACCCCTCAGGCAGATGTTTATAGAGATACGCCATAAACTTGTCAGGATCTCGGATGCTTTAGGGGTAGGAGGGAGAAAGGATGATGGACCCAATAGTATTATTAAACCTAAACTAGTATGTCCCAAATAGCAAGTCTTGACATCTGCTGGGTTCTGCAGTGATTCAAAGAGGTCCCAGATTGTTTGGGCACAGGTGTAGCGCTAGCTGTAGTGGGCCTATGGTGTTCCTGGCCCTGTGTAGCTTGTCACCAACTCCTTGTGGGTTTTATTATTTACTTTTTTTTTTTTTTTACAGTGTGACAGTTTGGTGCTATACTGTAAAAGTGACATTTGAGGAGTCTTGGGCTTCTTTTTGACCTGGGTTATTTGTCAGTTTTGGAAGCAGTAAACATATGGGTAGGAATCAGTAGCTGGAACGGTATGTGTTTATGGGGAGGCAGGAGAGGAAAAGCACAAACTTCTTCAGCCGGTTTTGTGTCACGAAATCATGTGGCTGCTCTTCTAGAAGCCTGCAGTAGTTAATTTGTTTCAGGGTAAAAAGGGTGAAAACAGGCTTTAATTGTTGGCTGCAAATGTTTAAACTGGCCTGAGAATTCCTAAGTGCATTTGATGTATGTTAGGATCTTGGCACCTGTGGTGTTGGGAGATGGTCAGCTTCAGCATTTGGTGTTTGCAGCTGGTTCTTTGTTGTCATCCCAGCAAGAGCCAGGCTGCTGCCCAGGTAGGTTGTGTGAAGGTGGGTCGCCATGTATGCGAGACAGAGAATTGGTCAACACACTATTCATTTGGCATTGCAGGCAGGAAGAGACTTGGTTTTTTGGAAATGGACCTGATGAGAAACTAATAGTCCACAGAAAGATCATTAAGTGGGAAATCCTAAGCCACATCAAGTAGTATAAGAAGATGGAAATACTTTGCAGGATGCTTGTGCATTCGAGTGAAAGGAAATCACAGAATAATTAAATCTGTCTCAAGAGAGAAGGGGGGAATATTTCTAAGAACTTGGTAATGTGATGCAGTAATTACATCTGTAAAGTAGTACAGAAATGCTGTGTGTTAAGGTCATTAAAAGATAATGCAATTCAGAGGTTTTTTTTATAAGGATGTTACTGATAAGCTAGTTTACTGACCCATTAGATATTCTAAAAAAAACTCATTAATATTTCTAGAAATCAGTTAATGAGTGGTTAAGACTAAGTAAAACACTAAAAAGTATAGTGTTTCTAAACCTAGTAATACAGGTTGAAAGGAAGAATGACTCTACTCCTGTCTGCAATTACTTTACGCTGGAGTTACTCCTCATTACAAATTATTTTTGACTTGTGAAGGGAGACAGACTGTATATTTAGGTCTGTAGTATCTCTGCAAGTAGTATGTTATAGTAAAGAGTGTGGAGTAGCAAATGCTGTTTTGTAGTGGGTGGCCTGAAGGTGCAACCCATAATTAACTCTTCACTAAAGTGAGAAGGAGAGCTATCTGAGCAATATGTGATGCCTTGCCTCTTTTTGATAACATTCTTTTCTGGCACGCTTATGATGTGTTTTGGAAGCTACAGGCTGGCAAACAAAGTTTTGTCTCTGGTGAAATGGTGTAGCTGCTGAGGCCTGCATCAAGAGCCTCCTTCCAAGGATGCATTTTAATTCACCTCTGTGGGTCTCCCAAATCGGCCTGAGTAGAAGGAGCCACTGGAGAAAGTGAATCCAAACAAGAACACACTTGTACTGTTTGCAGGTGCGATGGCTTTTGCAATTCAGAGCAGCACTGAGACTGCTTTTCCTTGTGACAAGGATCTTTTTGATCAGTTTTTAGCCCACCCTAGAAATGCTGTTGGTTGGGGATTCCCCTTAAAGTCTTTACTCACCTTCTCCTTACATGCTCCTGATAGCCCACAGATATGCTGGCTGTGTGGCTTAGAGCTGGTGAAAGGTGGTCTGCTGACAGCTCTGAAGACATTTGTTAAATCTCCAGCTAGGCAAAAGCACTGGAGGTCTCCTCTCTGCCTCAGCTCAGTCCTGACCTGCGGGGTAGCCTCCTGTGGGACCAGACTGCTGCTGGTTCTTATTTAATCCTTGGCCTAGCTGGGGCCACCAGCAAAACTGCTAATGGGTACCACTTGTAAAGGCTTATTCTGATATGAATCACCAAGACTGACTACTGGTTACTTCCCAGCTGCTCCAGTGTGGCTGCTGGTGATAAGGACTTGCTGCTGCTACTGAGCTGAGCTGCATTTATGTCTTTGCTTCAGCCTGGAAGCTGGCAGCACAAATACTCTGAGCATTCAGGCTCCCCAGAGGGACAGCTGGGCCACAGCAACAGAACCAAATAACTAAAATGAAAAGGCAAGAAAACACTGAACTCTAAAGAGACTTGCCCAGGGAAGGAGAGAAGCTCCACTACTGTGTATCTTCTGCTGAGAGAACTTTGAGGCTGCCTTCAGGCCACCTTTCTCAGGTCTTAAAAGAAAGATGCTCAGCACTGGGGACAGTAGCACAAAAAAAGGGTTTGTGCAAGAGGTGTGTAAAGTGCCTCAGCTAGGTGTCCAAAGTAAGGAAAGCATTTAAAGTAGAAAAGGGGTAAGAGTGGGAGAGTAACAAAACGCAAAACAAATTGAGGTTGAAGAAATTCACCCTTAAAACTGCATTTTAAATAGCCTTGTGTCTGTCTCTTTGACTGCAGGAATATGAAGTACTTGTGAGTCCAGCAGCAATAGTCTGGGATTTTTCCCAACTAGGTGGATTGACTTTTAGGTCCTTTAGTGTTCCTGGTAGCAATAAAAAATTCACAGGACTTTTTCCAAAGGTGATGCAGCTCTTGAAGCCCACAGATTTGTGTTCTGTGCTAGTGGCTATAAGCACATTAGACAAAGTTTAAACATAAACTATGTAGGGATTTGTTGTGTTTGTTTTGTGTGGGTTTTTTTTTTTGTACAGGATGTACCTGCTGTTTTAAAACCTGCTCTGTGCTCTGGTATTGTGGAGTTAAACTGGGCTTCCTGCAGTCTGAAGGGGAAGGCACCTGGATGTCAGATGCCCATGGGATATAGAGGGGAAAGGGTAGAAATTTGAAATAAAAGTACCTAACTGGATAGGTTAAGAAATAGGATAGGGTAAGAAAATAAAAACTGAATTTGACTCCTACTTCCATAATATTATTTTATGGAGGACAACAGAGTAAAATGAAAAGGCTTTAACACTTAAGCGGTTCTCTTTTCTGTAGTCAGTTTGCTTCATTCAACAATATTCTTTCTTTGCTTCCACCTCACTTAATAGAGTTCAAGTAAAGAAAGAAGTGCAGAAATAATTCAAAAGCACTCCACTGAGGAATAACAAGAGAATGTATATTTTTTTTTTGCCCTGTAGCCAAGATAGAGCGAAGTAATTATTTGTTAGAGCTAGGAATCAACATATAAATATTAAAGAAAGAAATCACATGTTTTCTGTGAGTCTCCCACCTGCTAGGCTTCCACTATCTCTAGGCAATAGTGAAGAGAAGGAAAAGTAGCAAAGTTGTGTTCCTGTATTCTTCCATCCAGGCACATGGCTGAAGGCTCAATTTTTGGCAGCAGCTTGACAGGCTTTCCCTTTTGCTTCTATTCTGTCATTACCTGCTAGTCACAAAATAAAGAATGCAGCTGTTACTTGTCTTTATTATCGGCTGGTTATTGGTGGTTTGTTGTATCTGTGATGAGGCTCTTGCCACCATCAGCTCAGGGCTGACTGAGGTAAGATAGGCTGCAACTCTTATCTTTCTCTGCCGTAGCAAATCAGCGCGCACACTCAGCAGGTTGCCTTGATGGAAAATACATGTTTGCAGAAACACAAATTCTTTTTTTGATGTTTTTTGTAATAATTTCTGATTGTTGAGAGATGGGCAGAGGGAGGGCATGGACTATAAATTTCTCTAGAGATGCTACAGAGATGTTTAATGATTCAGATGAAATTAAGTATCTGAACTCTTTCCTGGTGTTGCCAAGTAGCAGATGCTTAGCAAAGGCTAAAGAAAGAGGGCATGCCAATCTTTCCCTTGAAAACTTTACTCCTTTTTGGCAAGCTGTCGCTTTTGGCCTTTCTGAGGCAGAAGCTGTTTCTGGATCACTGTGTTAAAAAACCACTGATGTAATTCTTTCTGAATTTGTCCAGATTTTCATAAAAATCAGTTATAAGCAATATTTTGTGTATCTTCTTTGTTTATGATGCTGTCAGAATATTAATCTTGGTTTGGAGAGGTGATGAAGCCCAATGTTACTTAGAGCCAGGGGATAATCCCAGCTGTCTATAACAATGTTACTTGCATGCTCAGTATCTGGAAGATAAATAATTTGTTGAGTCAAAAGCGCTGCGTTGTTTTTATCCGCCCTGCTTGAGACAAATGAAGGATATGTTTAGAGCAGCGTTACCTCAAATACTACCAATTGGGATCTCTTTCAGAAGAGTGCTTAATGCTTGTATTTACACTCCTGTCTTCCTAAATATAGCATAAGTAGTAGCTCAGGTAAGACTCCGGTTACGTGTTCTATGTACTTAAATCCAGCATCTGTATCAGTGACTTGTAGCTCTGCTATCTGGAAGTCAAAGTATTTCAGTGTGCTTCTTTACAAGTATTATTCAGAGAGATTATGGTCTTGTCTTTCTCCTAATTTAGTCCCATTTTTCCTTCAGTGATGATAACGTGTAAGGAAAAAAGAAGTAATTCATTCGTGCCTATCTACTTATGAGTTACGTAGAGCTTTTGACTTCCTCTGGGGGTCTGTTTTGCACTCCAATGGGTTTGTTATTGCAAGTCAACAATCCCCATTGTTTTTCCCTTTGTTACTCTCCGCTACAGCACCTTATTTGGATCCTGTGTTAGGCTTGCCCAAGTGTCAGGCTAGAAGGACTTAGAGTTTCTTTTGGCTAACACTGGTATAGGAAAAAGGAATTTGTCTCACAGTATCTCAAGTGGAGGATTTTGGTTGAGACAGTAAACACAGTACTTCCATGACCAGCATCTCTCAGCTGTGATGGATAGGATTTTCTGTAATTGGCTGGAGTGATGGTCTGCTGAAGTTGGACCATGGCCTCTATGAGTGACCCCTACCAGCTTCATGAGTGAAAAATGGCAGAGGCCTTACAGGTGGCACTGGTTGAATAAACAGTCTCTGAAAAGCTCCTCTCCTGTAGCTGGAGGATGGCTCTACACTGAGATGGAAGGATTTGCCCCTTCTGTACTTCAGTTGTATTTATCTTGCTTTAATGATGTTGTCTTCATGGTTTTTTGTATACTTCGTCACCTGTAATGGTTGGCTCTGAAGTGAATGGTGCAACAGATTGAAAATATACTGCCTTTTTGAGTCTCAGCTGATGGCCTTACCTACACTGCTCAATGCTCTTAAAAAAAAAAAAAAAAAAGAATTTTTAAAGGCAGCAAAAGCAGACAGATCTTTTAAATCATTGCTTTTAAATGAGTTTTCCAATCTTGTACCATGTCAGTATCTTTCTTTGTGAAGTCAAAGGCTAAGATGTAATGCTGGCATTACTCTCCAAGTGTCTTCTGCATCTCTGTTGTAAAGATCTAGGCCCTGAGCCTAGTCTCTAAGTATTTAAAGTGCATTAATAGAATATGTCCAGACCATATGTCATGGGTTCAGCAGCAGCAGTCATTTTTCTCCTTCTTGGTAGCTGGTGCAGCTCTGTGTTTTTGATTTTGGGCCTGGGAATAGCGCGGATAACACCAGTGTTTTGGTTACTGCTTAGTGATGTTTTGGTCTGACCAAGGACTTTTTGAGTCTCATGCTCTGCCAGGGAGGAGCGGAAGCCAGGAGGAAGCAGAGACAGGACACCTGACCCAAACTGACCAAAGAGGTTATTCCATACCACAGCACATCATTCCCAGGATGAAAAAACGGAGAGCAGAGACCAGGAAGGGTGGGGGTGCACTGTGTTGTTGGGCTTGATATTGGGTGGTGAGCTATTGTATTCTTTCCTTGCATTTCCCTTGTCATTATTATTATTGGTGGTAGCAGTAGTGGTTTGTGTTATACTTTAGTTACTAAACTGTTCTTACCTCAACCTGTGGGAGTTGCATTCTTTTGATTCTCCTCCCCATCCACCCGGGAGCGGGGGGGGGGGGAAGAAAGAGAGGGGAGTGAGTGACAGAGCGGGCTGCGTGATTTACAGCTTAAACCACGACACCATAATAAGCTACTAATGAATCTTCTTTTTTCTAAGTAGTGTATATATGAGGTGAACCCTAAAAACAGAGCTTGCAACATATCCCATAGATCATTAAATACTTTCAGGCTGAAGATGAGAATCTGGAGGGGTATGAAAAAGAGTGCTTGCCCTGGAGCCCTTCTTGGGAGTTGAACAAATTTGGCTTTTTTTTGTTATGCTTGTTGAAAGGTCTATGTTCTTATTCCTGTGGAGAGAAGAAATTACTTCTTAACCTAAACCCAAATGTTAAAATCTGTACAAGTTGAAAGTAACCACTTATGACTAGGCATTTTTGAGTAAGGCTTCTGTAGTTTTTTCAGGGCCTGGTCATGTTGCCCTTCCTTCTCTTACTCCTTTTGTGTCATTTGCTCAAATTTTACTGCTTTTCAGTCTAAGCCCGGGTCATCCTGCTACAGTTTGTACTGCCCTTTGCTGTAGGCAGAAGGTACAACATGTGGTAAAATACAGCTATTACAATGCTTGTGTTTGGGCAGGTGAACTTTTCTCCAGGCTCTTCCTACTTTCTATAGTGGTTTCCTGGGCCCTAAGCAGATGGGATCTGTATATATGTAGCATACCTCTATGCAATGTAAGTGTGCCTTGTCTCATGCCCTGGGTGCTGTATGCACTGTGTTGTGCTCAACTGGGCAAACACATTGACGTGAGGGACAAGTGCCTTAGCCTGGACACCATCAGCAAGCAGGTTGTGTCACCGGACCCTCTGGCTGTGCCAGTGAAGTCTGATGTGGTTCACTCTCTGCTCTAACCAATTCCAGGATTCAGTTCAATTCCAGGGTGTTCTGCCTGGTACCACCATGGGCAGTAAGGTGGACCACATCTCATGGAGTGGCTTAAGGCCCTCTGCCTGCTACTAAATTATGCAGTGTACATGTGCACGTAAGGAACAAATTTTTTGTGAGGAATATGTTTTCTTATCTTCTGCATGCTGGCAAAGAGGCAAGAATATGGTGTAAGCAGAACTGTATGTATATTTGTGTACCTCCTAGAGCTGGAAAGAAAATAGCGATGCTGTTTATTATGGTGTTTTGTTGGTTTTAAAAATGTGTTTTATTTCTTTGACCAATTCAAAGGTAAACTTGCTGTATTTATGTCCCTGCTCACTCTGCCCTGAAAAATATCCTACATGTGATAGTTTTGTCTTATTCTCTACCTTTGCTAGTCCCTACCCTACTAGTCCTGGACCTAAGAAAACCCAAATGTAGAGCTTTATGTGAAACAAATCTAATGTAAAGGATATAAAGTAACTATTAAGCAAAAAGTACAGCATTTCAAATTCCTGCAGTATAACTCACTCTACTGTCAACATGACTGATGCCAATAACATAGAGCAATGAGACAGGCATAGTGCTGAGAGATGCTGGCTGTTAAAAGCTGTTCTCCTGATGAGGAACACATGAGCAGCAAGCTGGTTAACTGCTGGTGCCTGCTTGCTCTGAAGCCCCTCTCTGTTCTTGGCCCTTCCTTCAGAGCTGGTGAGTCACTTCCCCTCTTTCCTGAAGAGAAGCTCTCTACTAAATGGCATCCCAGGGTGCCGTGTTTATTGACTTTCAGGGACTTTCAGAACAAAATTGTTCCATGTACCTGCAGAGATGTTCTTCACAAACTGCTGACTCCATAGATTCTCCCTGGGTGTTGAAAGTCAAACTGTTTTTCTTCTGATTTAGGTCTTGTTGAGGGTTCAAATCCTCAGGACAAATTTTAGTTTTAGAGATACTATGAATGGCTCCAGATTGTGGCTCTCCTTGCTGCTGTGGTGCACGTACACTGCACAACAGCAGAATCTCCCCCCAGCATACCCGTGACAAGGGCAAAGTGGGGTTTGCAGCCACCTCTTCCTGCAGCATAGAGATTGACTGCACTGCTTGAAAGAGGGGATCAGCCTTGGTGTTCGGCAAGCAGAAAGGGAGGGCTATGTCATTCCACCCCTTACCTTTTCAGCTTGCTTTGTCCATGCTTGGTAAATCAGAGACTTATTCAGGAGGCAGTTTGTGGAGTTGAAAGGCAATATGCCAAGTATTACCCTGGAACTGAATACTCCTGATATCAATTCAAGCCTGCTCAAAATTGTGGTAAGTTGTCTGAAAGGTCAGATATGTTTGAGTTTTCTCCTCCTTCTCTCCTCTGCTTTTTCCATTGCTTCTCCAGGGGAGAAAAGAAAAGGCTCACAGGAGTGTGCTCCTTTCAGTCTGTAAACCCTTAGTAAGGATCTCTGCAAAGTGCTTGATGCTCACTGCCTACCATCAGCTGTGAAGTTGTGTCGATTCCATAGCAACCGGTGATGTTAACACAAGACTGACTTAATTTTAGGAACAAGCAGATGTAGATACTGCTGTGGTCTCTAACCTAAGACAGGAACAGCAACTCTGTCATCCTTCACCCAGTTCCAGTGCTGTAACATGACTGGATTGAATCACAGCAGCATGGTCTTGGCTAACTTGTAACTTATCCATAGACTTTATTGATATATAGACTAGCAGTCTGTTAGACTTGTCTATGTTTTATTTCCTTTATGCTTGTTTCAGACACTGATGGTCATTTGTGTAATAACCACCAAGACAGTATTGAAAACATCCTTTTGTCTGTGTGGAAAGTAGAGAATCTGAAAGCATCTTTCCTTGAAAAAAGGTAATTTGTGTGCTTTCCAGTACTCTCTGCAGTTAAATAGCTTCTTGGTTGGATTCACCAATATATTAAAGCTGTTTTTTAGCACTCTGAAAATGTGAAATGGCTTTATAGTAGATCAAGTAATCACTGGAGGGTATTTCCTGGTGTTGGAGGTTCTAATATCTGGTAAGCTTGCCATAGTAGCTCCCATGCCATTCACTTCTCTAGGTTGTCAGCATCAGGGATGCACCCAGTGGAAGATCCAGCATCAGCTTACTTCCTTCTTGGGATTTTCAGCATCTTCAGTGTTGTTTTGGGCAACTGAAATGCAGATATAGAGCTC
The DNA here is from genome assembly GCA_028858755.1 of Ara ararauna. Lineage (NCBI taxonomy): Eukaryota > Metazoa > Chordata > Aves > Psittaciformes > Psittacidae > Ara > Ara ararauna. The sequence continues at coordinate 107,118,076 of CM054376.1, read as the reverse complement.
AGCTAGACTCTATGATTTAAATTCTTGCTTAAAAGACACAAATCCAGACTGATAACTAACTATTAAAAGCAGACTATCACCCCAGGTTTGAAAGCAATTTAATTTCATGTACATTTTCACTTCTCAAAGTGTGCGTGCATGTTTATTTTTTTATATAAAAGCATTAATTTTCATAATGACTCTTCTAAGTCTAAGTGCAATTTTGGTGAGGAAGATTAAATTTGATTTGCAGGCTTGAGCTCACTCAGTGCTGTATGAGAACAGAAACCACATGTTCCTCTTTGTTTCACTGTTTTAGCAACACCACTGCTTTTAACTGTAAATTTTAAACCACATTGATTAGTTAATGTGGGTAACATTCCATGTATACAATGAGTTTACATCATGCAAAGCAACTGAAGGTAACATGTAACAGGTTATGGCATGGCTGAGTGTTAAAATATTGCAAGATTAAAAAGATTTAATGGCACCGTGCATCTTGCACGTAGCAAAAGATCTTCCCACTGTGGGGGAAATGTTTTTTCTTTCTTTAAAACAGCAGTAAAACCCAGCCTGATTCCTATAACTTAGTATTTTCCCCCCAAGACTTGCACCCCGCCCCCCATCCCCATAAATCCAAGGGACTATCACTTAGAGCGTTGTTTATTAGCTTCTAGAATCAATCAGTAACAGCATTCTTCTGATCATAAAGTTCAGTAAATGACTTCTTTTAGACTGAAAGGATCTTAATTTTTCACCAGGATGCATGACTGGGAAAGGCATTAGTAAATTAAAATCAGTGAGAAGCAGCAATGCTTTATTTTTAATGGAGAGAAAATTGTTCTGTAGATGCTTTTCTTCATGCCTTAATTCTGAGCTTTGCAATACTTTATTGCATATGACATTGAAGAATAATCATACCTTTCACTTTTGCCATGTTTTTAAATCAAAAGGTGAGTGTCTTACATAAGCACTATAGCCAATATGGCTAGCTTCTCTAGGGAGGTACTGGTGTTCGGTTCGGTTGCTCAAATCAGTAATCCAGGGCACAGCCTGCTGCATCCTCTTCTCCAGTCACATGGCACTGCTGTGACAGGAAGCCAGGAACGGCTTAAATGAGCGAGATCAGCAGCTGAGAGGGCGTTGTGTTGTTCATTTGCTGCTGTAACCCCCAGGCCACTTGCCTTTCCTCAGAAACACACAGCATTAGATTTGAAATCTTTCTTTTATGTCTGATATGTTGGTTGGTTTTGTGTTTTTTCTTTTTTTTTTTTTTTTTTTTTTCCCTGTGCAAGACTGCAGACAAAAAAGTCTCAGTCACTTTGTTGGTTTTAATATTAGTATTTGTAGTTCTTATTTTATCTTACCTGGTCTACACCTGGTCATATAGTCCCCAGATTAGTGAAAACACCAGTGAATGTATTTCTAGCCTTTATGAAATAACATTCAAAGAACATACAACCTGTTCTGTTCCTGTGGAAAAAACTGACCTTCCCAAGCAGCACCACATGTTATTCCTTCCCCACCTCCCAAAAGTAAGTCCTGAGCAAATGCTGTTTTGACTGGATGCTAAATACCTTACTATATTTTAGTTCACTTGAAGCTTCATCTACTGTTTCAGTGTAGGTCTTACTGTGACCAACAGTTCCTCAATATTTCGCATTTCTCACGTGCTTGCTACTCATATAAGGACTGGCCATTTCTTGTCCTTTAAAGTCTGCAATCTCAGCTGTTCCTCTCCTATGCACAGAGCTGGAAGTGAGAGTTGGGAGGACTAAAGACGGTCTTAAGCTATCTTCTGTGGCCCTCTTATCTGGGGACAGCCAGGAGCTTGCATGGCTCATAGCGTATAAAGAGCAATTTCAAAGCTGATTGGTGTTCTACTTTCTATATATGTGTGGGTCTTTGGACACAGATAAATCCTAGAGTAATATATTCAGCTGCAGCCCTCTGCTTGTCACCTTTGGCACCCCTTTTCAGCATTCTATCTGTTTCCTGCTGGGTAGAGAGGAAAAAAGCATTGTGGTAGGACTGTCGGAGAGTAGAGAATAGGGCCTAGTGTTATCTATACCTCCAGAAGAGCAGCAGAGAGAAGCTGGCCACTAGTTTGATCCTGGATTTGTTTCTGGAGCTGCTGGACTGGTGTCCTAGAGACCTTTAATGGTTCTCTGCAGCACCTGCTATGTCTCCAGTTCTGTGATGACATGTCTGTGGTGTTCCAGGAAGAATGTTGGTTTTATTCCTCCTGGTTGGAGCAAACCACAAGTTTCTAGTGTTCACAACAGCAGTCTTGGTTGTCCAAAACTTCAGATTTGAGCACTGCTTAATCTGATGAATTCAACACCTGAGGATTACTGCCACCTGGCTTTACCAGCTGACACATCATCTTCCTCTTGCTGCTAACCAAACTGGGGAATGTTGTAAAATGACCTGAGGAAGGTTAGGACTGTTAGCGGTATATCAGAGCATCTCTTGTTGGGGGGAAAAAGCTCTTACTGTGAAAAATCTTGATTTTGTGTGGCAGCTAGAAGTGTTCAGACACACTTCGAATGTGTTTTCTGATTTTATGTCTCCGTTTTGAGTGCCTCTGGTTTTGGGTGCCAACAGGGTGATATCCTGCATGTCACTGAGTAAGGAATGGTTTGCAGGTTATGATTCCAGGTAGACTTTCAAGACTCCTCAGCACATGAGGTCCATGTCACATCAGGCTGGTTACCCAAGAAATGACAGTGTGATGTTTGGGCAGGCTGACAGAAATACAAACAAGGATTTGAAACTCATGCCAGGGCAGAGACCCAATGCAACATCTGTGTGCCTCTCAGCTGCCTCTTAAACTAGGGTTTCCAAGGTTTGTGTGTTTTATAGGTCTTAAAGTAGCATAAGTAGTCTGCTCAGACCTAAAGACTTCTGAGAGTTAATCTCTAACCAATTAGGAGGGATGATTAAAAGCTGGCCTACTGGGTTTCCTAATACACTGTTTTTAAATTCAAAATGGACTTCATTCATCATCATCACACAGTTTGAATAACAAATAAAAATTTGTTAATTGTCAGCATGTTAATAAGATGACTTACTCGTGTACCTACATAAAAAAGAAAAGCTATCAGTACTGGGCTGAGTGGGTTTTTTAATGCATCATATGGTACATGGATTGAATATTACAGTTTTGGTTAGTCCTATAAAAAGTAATTTTCCAGTTTTCTATGTATCCATACACTTACAGTTGTAAAAAAGCCTTAGAATTAATAATTACCATTTCAAATATGGGTAGCAGGCAAACATCCCAGGCTACTCCTCCAGCAGCGCTGCTGACTTGAATTGAAAAATGCGTTCTTCTTAGGTTCCCATTTACCTCCCAAGGATTTGCTTGGGACTGTTCCTTCCTTCTCTGGCACTTTTTTTTTATTCTACCTTTATGTTCTTTCCCTGGATGTCTTTCATACCTATGGATCAAATCCCCTGGCTGATATGAAGCATATCTTTCTTAGTTCAGTATCACCTGCTATCTTTGTCTTCATTTCCTTTGATGTTGTCTTTAATCTAGAATAAATATTTGAGACAGGCAGTTACAGTTCATAGAATCATAGAGTAGTTGGGGTCAGAAAGGACCTTAAGATCATCTAGTTCCAACCCCCCTGTCATGGCCAGGGACACCTCCCACTGAACCATGCCACCCAAGGCTCTAGCCAACCTGGCCTTGAACACCACCAGCGATGGAGCATTCACAGCTTTCCTGGGCAACCCATTCCAGTGCCTCACCACCCTTACAGTAAAGAACACCTTCCTTATATCCAATCTAAACTTCCCCTGTTTAAGTTTGAACCCATTACCCCTTGTCCTCTCCCTACAGTCCCTCATGAAGAGTCCCTCCCCACCATCCCTATAAGCCCCCTTTAGATACTGGAAGGCTGCTATGAGGTCTCCATGCAGCCTTCTCTTCTCCAGGCTGAATAGCCCCAACTTTCTCATCCTATCTTCATACGGGAGGTGCTCCAGTCCCCTGATCATCCTCGTGGCCCTCCTTTGGACTTGTTCCAACAGTTCCATGTCCTTTTTATGTTGAGGACACCAGAACTGCACACAATACTCCAAGTGAGGTCTCACATGAGCAGAGTAGAGGGGCAGGATCACCTCCTTTGACCTGCTGGTCATGCTCCTTTTGGAGCATCCCAGGATACGGTTGGCTTTCTGGGCTGCAAGCGCGCACTGCCAGCTCGTGTTCATTTTCTCATCAGCCAACACCTCCAAGTCCTTCTCTGCCCAAACAAAGAGTTGCTCTTTGTATGCAGAAGAAAATGAAACCCATTGTAGTTAAATACTTGATGTGTTGCTTTACTAATAGTACAGCTGAAATCTTGTGTTGATGGGAAAATATCTTGGAAGAAGAAGAAATGAAAGTGAAATGTTACATGTGTAAAAGTTTCATGGGTTCTAAGGGAGACATAGTAATACTTTTTAATTAAAAGCTCTATTAAGAGAATTAAATCACTGAAAGACAGCATTTCTGATAAAAAGCACTGCAGTGTTAAGGAACATTTCAATAAGTGTGTGCACATGTGTTACTCCTTAAATATTTTCCAGGCTTTTTTTTCTTTTAGTGAGACTGTTGTCTCCCACAGTCACTGCTAATTTAGGGAAATTTGGAGACACTTCTTCCCTTTCATCATGCTGTGTTTTAAATTTGCTAACTGAGGTGTGCCTCATCATATAATCAATGTTGGCATTTGATTTCCACTCTGATAGTTATACCGCTTGCTTTGCTTGACGGGTCCCTCATGGATGGATGTTTGTTTGTTTATTGCAGTTTTACAAGCTACAAATGAGATTGCGTGCTGCCCAAGTCATGCTGGAACAAGTACAAGAAGAGAACCAGTGTTTGAATTGGCAAGTTGCTAGTCTGGTATCCTCATTTCACTGAGGAAAATGGTGAGATAAATAGAAGAATAATAGAGATAGTTTGAATGTTTGAGGCTTGGAAGTTTTTCTTTTTTTCTTTTTTATATAGTTGAGGTTTTGTATGGCCATGTTTTCTTCTGCGTGCTTCAGAGCATAATTCATTGTGTGACTAATGTCATAATACTATTTACTTTAATATATTATGAAAAGATAACCTAGTGTTCACAGTCATACATATTTTTGGAAAGCTTCCAAATGCAACATTGCGTTGCTCTACCTAGAATAAGCCGTAAGGGAGCTGGAAAACTACTGTAGGTTTGATCTTGTTTCTTTGAAAAGGAGCTGAAGTCTGATACAGTTTCATTCTTTAAAGAATGGAGATTACCCAGCAGTTATTTAAAATGGGTGAGGTGCTCAACCTTTGCATAGCTGGAGAAGGCAAAAGGCTTTCGCTGTAGGCAGTAAGATACCCTCTGCTCTTTATGACTACTGCTTCAGTAAATTGCATTCTGGTAGATTTCACACAGTAATAGTAGAATACTTTTTTTTTTGGTACAATATAAACCTGTGCAAACAGTGTGGCTCAATTCAGTAATTGCTTATGGATGCTTAGAGATTTTATGCCTCTACATAAATGAGCTACAAAATGTATGAAACTTGGCTGTGTGGCATTAAGTGGCAGCAATTGTGGCCCCCCTCCTCCAAAAAATAAACTGCTTTTGGTCAGATTAGTGCATGAGTAGGCTGTGTTGTATATGGATTCTTTTATCAATGGAATGGTCAATAAGGACAAAATACCACTGTTTTTACATAGACTTCAATTTTTCATAGCCTTGTGCTAGAGGAGCCACTGTTAAGTGCAAGTGATCGACACAGTTATTGCTGAGCAGTACTTATGCAGAGCCATGGCCTTTTCTGCTCTTTGCACCCCTCCACCAGTGAGCAGGTTAGGGGTGCACAAAAAGTTGGGAAGGGACACAGCTAGAACACCTGATCCCAACTGATCAAAGGGATATCCTGCACCATATGGCATAATGCTCAGCACATTATAAAGCCTGGGGAAGAAGGAAGTGGGGGACATTTGGACTGATGGCATTTGTCTTCTCAAGTAACTGTTACATGTGATGGAGCCCTGCTTTCCTGGAGATGCTGAACACCTGTCTGCTGATAGGAAGTAGTGAATGAATTCCTTGTTTTGCTTTGCTGGCATGCATGGCTTTTACTTTACCTATTAAACTGTCTTTATTTCAACCCAGGAGTTATCTCACTTTTACCCCTCCAATTTTCTCCTCCATCCCCCTGGGGGGACAGAGTAGGCAGCTGGGTAGTGATTAGGTGCTAGCTGGGGTTAAATTGTGTCAGCTGCAAAAAGAATTACAGCTTCAGGCTAAGTTTATGAAATGCAGAGTGGAGGAAAAGGAAGCAGTGCTGTTCCCTCTCTTACCCAAGAGCTCTGCAGCTGCATGTGTGGATGAAATTCTGTTAATCTTAGTGAGGTGGATTTGAACCCTATCTCCCACCTCTGAGAGAGTTTTCTAACTGCCAAGCTGCTATTAGGCATTTCAGTATGAGCTGTTCTATGCCTTTTGCTTAAAATGTAGGAGCCCTTATTCTCAGAGAGGATACATAATAACAGGCTGTGGATTCTGTCTTGCTAAGTCTCTGGAGACAGAGAACTCTATAGGCAGTTAGTGTTAAGTGCTTTAATATTGAGTTTTCCGTGTTCAGTGCAAGAGCCGAAGGCTGTTCTTCATCTGTTCAGCAATCTAGACTCTTGATTCTCCCGCATCTTGTTTGGCTTCTGTCAAACATCCGTGGAGACTCCAAAACAAATGCCTCTATTTTCAGTATCTGTTTTGAAGAGCAGCACTTATGTGTTGCAATGGGAGACAGAGGCGCCAGTGGGAAACCAAAGTGTCTGTGATCAAGTGTAGCCCTTGGTTACAGAGTGACTCTCTTCCAAAGCTGAGCTCCATAGTGGGAACTGCTCCTCCTTCTCTCACCTCCGCACCTTCTTATCTAAGGCACAGGTTAATGCATAACTCCTGAAACGTGTGCGTACCAAGCATTGGGAACTGAAAGGGAGTCAGCTTTGGTCAAATATGTAAGCGCCTATATTAAAAGGCCAGGGTTGGCTTCATCTTCCCTAAACCTACTTGCCAGAAAATTAAGAAGCAAGTGGTTCTTAGGAGGACATCTATCCTCCTACTGTAATCAGTGCAGTGGATTAAGATCTCCTAATTTGAAATTACTGAAGTTTTCTCTCCAGGGCTAATGAGTACTTTCATTAGCCATTGGAAGGGTAGATGTCACAAGCCGTTTCACAGATATCTGTTGTAACATAAAAGGAATTGTTCTCTGGAGGGGTTTTCCCTTTGACTGTAGAGAGTGCTTAAATGACCAGAGGGTTCAAGTTAAGTCAGATGTTTGTCTCCAGTCTCCTCAGTCCAGTGAGGATAACTTCTAGAGGAAGTAGCTAAGGATGTAGTCCTCCTAATTTAGGTGTGTATGTTAGATGCTTAAAGTTAGGCTGTGCAAAAACAGCCTTTTGTTTAAAAGTGGGTTAAAACACTTCAATGAGTATAATAAAGGATACCTTTTATCTTGGTCTGGACAAGATCAAAGGCATCCAGAAATTACATTATTATTTGTGGAAAAAATGAAGTGTTTTTTGTCTCTTTGGAAGCAATAATGTAACTGAAAAACAGTTTTTGAAGTTTTTTGACTAAAGTTTTCTCCTGTGTTACGAGTAAAGTAATACTCAGAGTATCAAATCCCTCATGTATTTTGCTATGCTGCATGTACTGGATTTTTGTAGAGTAAGGTTATAAACAAAGAGGCTGATCTTTATATATTTTTATTTTAAATGAAGATATGTCTGGCAACCCAGAAGAATGTAGCCATGCGAATGGTAAAAGGACTGTAATGATTTTCTCAAGCTTGGTACAAGCTTGTTGTATCTGTTCATTAAATAATAAGACAATCCACCCTCATTAAAAACATCTTGAGTACTCTCAGCACCTAAAAATGTTTGTTTAATTTTTTTTAAAAGGCATTTTTAATATCGATATGATGTTTGCAAAATCAGGGTTTTGCCTGTATCTGTTTACAAGCATAGTCCTATAGCAGTGTCAGCTGTTGTGTTTCCAGGTTGCTCTCACAGTTCGTTAGAAGTTGAATCTTGGATGCCCATCAAGGCTGTCACTATGCTGGTTGCATAGCTGGGAAATGAGACCTCTGATGCTGTGCTTGGCTTTCTATTAATGAAATACTTAAATGCTCCAAATAGTATAGACCAGAGTGCAGAAAAACTCTCTGAGCTCCCTCTGTCCTGAGGATGTTGTTGAGGCATGCACACCTGCTTCCTGAGTTTCTACTAGGAATTGCAAGAAATAAAAAAACAGGTATCTGGGCTGCTCTGCCTGGATGGTGTCCTCTCCTTTGGAGGAGAGATGCTGCAAATCCCTGCAGAATTGTCCAAACGATCTAGTAATGATTTAAAAAGCAAAGGGAAGTACATTTTAAGCCAACATGTTCCAAAAATAATCTAACTTTTGATACAATAAAGTCTTTTCTCTTAAGTAAAGGTCTGTGCTAGGTTGGGACACTTGTACGGTGCATGGTAAAATAACCTGTGTTGGCATAGGTGTTACCATGCTCTGATGTCACAGTGAATGTGATGTCATGGGATGCTAGATCACTTGAGTCAGTGTTCTGCTAAAAACATGGTATAGGTATCACAGACGGTCACTGATTTCATGCACCCATCAGCTTTCCAGAACAGATTTCTCCCTTCATCTAGATGGTGCCTCTGGAGGAGTTGATATGGTAAAAAGCAAATTTTATACAGTCCTGGCAAAACCATACATAAGGCTTTCTAAAGCAGTATGTAGTTCGTATGGGTTAATTTAAGTATTGATATAATAATTTGTGTTTGTGACTGGGAAAAGATTTTTATTTATTTTTTAGCTGAATTTTGTCTTCTCAGGGAAGGACCATGAAATTTCAGTAAAACTCCTGATAGGATATTGATTTGCTGAAGTCCAGGAAACATAAATAGCAGTCTTTCCCAGAGTATCCTGTTACCCAAATGAGCCAGAACAGCACTGACCATTTCACGAGTAAAAGTAGGTTTTAAGATTTAGATCACAGGTTAGTTTTGGAGCTTTGTTTCTATTGTAGCTGAGCTAGTTTGCCTTTACTAAATACTAAGCTAATATAGCTTCTTCTAAAACTTTTCTGGGTGTATTTGAGACGTCTTAAGGTTTATTTGCACTTAAATTTTTATTTTGGAGTCTGAAGTCAGCCTTTAAAACTGTAATAAACTTTCTTTTGGGATATGGATATTTGGTAGATTTTCACTGCATTCACCTAGTGGGTTTGGGGGGTGTGTGAGACGTGTGCTTCTCTGTATTTGCCAGCTAGAGCCAAATCTGGGGTGGGGAAACAGCCAGAAATGTTTCATGCAATGACAGCTTCATGTATGTAAGGAGCTGATGTTTGATATAAGCCTTCACTATAGCTGTTCTGTGAATTGTCTGTGTATGCTTTCCTTCTGCCCTTTTGTGGCATATGTTTCTGGCATTCTGTGTCCTTTTGTAAAGCATGTGTGTGCTTCATATGGCAATGGATTTTTTCTAATGAGAGCAAAGGTGCTGGCAGCCTCTGGGAGGTTTCTGCCAGAGGCACATTCAGCCCCCAAGTTTGCATTGCAGGAGAATAGACTTGTGCTGGATTATGGGTGCAGGAGCAAAGCTTGGTTCATGGCAGCACTAGGGCTCACAGTGAAAGCTGGCAAAAGCAGTGGCACCATTGAAGCTCTTCTTCAGGGGTGTCTAAGGCTTTCCCAAGAGAGAGACTTGAATGGCTGAACAAAGCCTCTTTTGCTTTGAGGACAATCCTGGAGACATTGGTTAGACAAGCTCCTCCTAGGCAATTAAGTCAACATGAGGCTGGTTTGTGAGCAGTGGGACTTGGTGAAATGTATAGACAAGCCAGCTGGCAGGAATGAGAGTGCAGTTACTGCTAATGTTTTTGTGATGATATCCTGGATGAAATTAAGTTATTAAGAGGTGATTTGCAAATGTTTTGTTCAATGTGGCATACTGTAACTTAGCTGTCACCACTTTGCGCTCCTTAGCTTGGCAAGGTGAGCTTCTACCCCACCTTATCTGACTCTTTGTGAATACTAAACTGTCTCCAAAAAGTAATACTAGTATGCCACAAGTACATCAGCTTCTTAATTATTGTTATAAGCAATATCTGCCCCATCAAATGCTCTTGCAAGGATGTTACTGCTCGCTTTCTTCCCAAGCCTGTGGTATTATATTTTCATAATGACAAAGCAGAAGCAAGTCTCAGATGCAGATGCTGTCCTGTATCTTAACAGAACTGCATTCTCTATCTGCCACACCAAATAAAGACTAGTCTTAAATGATGCTCTAAGAGCTAGACACGCACAGCGGTAAGAAAACCTGCATCATTATACTATAAGTGGCTGACAGAATGACTGAAATGCAGGGCACACATCCTGTGTGTCACGAGATGATAAATGCAGTCATCTTTAGGGCTAAACAAGAGGACCTGTGTCACAGAAATGCAATGACTGCATTTTGCTGTGGATTTTTTTTTCCAGCAGCAAAATATATTAAAGCATCCCAGGTATTTAGTCTGATTTCTGAGATAAGGTACAAGTATCATAACAAATACATAATGGTTACTAAAATTTTTATTTTGTTCTTATTGCCTTCTGAATTTTGGTTAGAAACTGAATTCTTCAGCTGCAACAGCAGTGAGTGGTATGAAATACTGCAGTGTGCTAAGTGATGCAGGATAGACCTCACGCTGTTATTTGGATCTCAATGAAAGACAATACATCCATCTTATGTGTATATATAAATCCTGCTGGTGAGGAACTAAATATTCTAGGAGCTGAACTTTACCCTGTAAAAATTCAACAGCCCAACCTCTCTTTGCTCTACTGGCAGACACAAATGCTTGGATGGAAAATTGGAGCCTCCTTGAATTGACAAAAAAATCTTTCATAGAGAAATTAGGCTACCGACCCAGGGGTACCTTTTCTTTTTTGTCTGTTCCCTACAGGGGTTATAGGTGTAGCCTTGACTTCCTTCATCTGCTGCTCAGCTGAGCTAATTTGTTGCAGGTCAAGTCCAGTAAGTCTCCCTGTTTCTCTTCTCTCTGCTGTCAAGAGTGATGGGAGGACAGCTCGGGGTCACTTAGTTACATCCTGCCTCTTGATCGGGGCATACAGTAAAAGTCGGGTCTAGCCCTTTATGAAGAGAAGTAACACTTTATCTCTTCTGGAGGTGGATGGGAAAAAGAGCAAAGACAAATCACTTTGCTACTGCTAAGCCATGAGCAAAGCAATAGGGACGAGGCAGGAGTTTTTTCATTTGTCTTTTTGAGCAATGGTATCAATGAAACAAGAAACCAGTAGCTTCCCCCATGATGCTCTGCCCCTGCCCTCCCTCTCTCCCTCCTTGCAGCATGATTTCACTTGCATTTACCGTACTTCTACTTTGAATGATGTCTTGATAACCTGTTCATTGCTGGAGTGCTTAATTTTCAGATGGAAGACTGCTCCATAGACGGTGTTCTTGTCTGGCTCTGTTAATGACCAGAATATGTGATAGCTATTGTTGCAGCTGTGGTTGGGGTGGTTTTTATTGTGGTTTGGCTGGGGTTTTTTGTGACCCAGTGTCACTGTGATTTATACTTCTGCTTGGCTAAGGGGTTTGGATTTTAAAATGATCTTATCAGAGGCATCTCAGTTAGCCGAATACATTTCATTGACTCTGTTTGATTATCTGAGACTAGGGTCTGTGGTGACAAATTTGCCATAGAAGTTCCTATTGGGTAACCGGAGCACTGAAAGAGCACTGTATGCAGGCTCCCAATGCTTTCTGCTCATTTTGCATGTTGGAAGGTCGATTTTAGGAGAGGTGAAAAGAGTGATGAGAACTGCTAGGAATTTTTTAATAAAGTTTTTTTGGCAAAACACAGGGTTCTGTCAAGAAACAGTTCTGTTCACAGCATGTTATTTTCATGCTGCTAACATCATTTCCACTTCCAGAACTGGATTGCTAAAGATGAAGAGTGTTCAATTTACTGAAAAAAGCTTCTAATTGTCTGATGAATTAGAAGTTTGTGCATGCATGTATGTGCACGGAAGTGTATTTTCTGGCTAACTGTAATGGATGCAGTGCCTGCCTGTTTTGCTGTGTGGAATTCTAGAAGATAGGATGAGAAAGTTGGGGCTGTTCAGCCTGGAGAACAGAAGGCTGCGTGGAGACCTCAGAGCAGCCTTCCAGTAGCTGAAGGGGGCCTATAGGGATGCTGGGGAGGGACTCTTCATGAGGGACTGTAGTGAGAGGACAAGGGGTAACGGGTTCAAACTTAAACAGGGGAAGTTTAGATTGGATATGAGGAAGAAATTCTTTACTGTAAGGGTGGTGAGGCACTGGAATGGGTTGCCCAGGGAAGTTGTGAATGCTCCATCGCTGGTGGTGTTCAAGGCCAGGCTGGATAGAGCCTTGGGTGGCATGGTTTATTGGGAGGTGTCCCTGGCCATGACAGGGGGGTTGGAACTAGATGATCTTAAGGTCCTTTCCAACCCTAACTATTCTATGATTCTATGACACTGGTAGTCTCCCTCTTCTATAAAGAAATATGTAGCCCTAAGGAGGATGCATAAAGAAATTCAGGCTTAAGCTTCTAGGATACTGGTCAAAATGCTCCTTCTGACTTTAATGGTAAGCTGATTCTTGCAGTCTGACTTTGTGTCATCCAGTGGCACTGCTTATTACAGAAAGATGACTTAAAGTAAGAGAGGAAAGATTAGTGTTCATTGAAAAGTCATATTTGAGGTCCTGGTTTATTTTTCTCATACAACTTCTGAATTCAGTGGCTACCAAGCACTTTAAAATGACTTTCATTCGTTCATAAAGAAGTACTTTCCACTCTGAAGCACTGACCAAGTAGGATCTCAAGAACAACAAATAAGAGACTTCTGCTTGGAAGAAAAGTATGCACCTGGAGTTGGAATAAGTGTGGCTACTGCAGTCCATTCCCTAGGGGTTGACTTTGTTAACTATGGAGTGCTTTATCCCCTCTGGAACATGCTGTCCTCACCTTTATTCATGCTGAGGAAGGGGAAAGTGTCTCAGTCTGAACTAGGCTTGTTACTGCATATCTTGTGTGATAATTACAGAATTAAACTCTCTAGCATGCATATACTTAAAGAAGTTATTCTGTCTTTGGGGTGAATAATCTCTCACTTTAAGTGCTATATATGCATTTGTGTCTGTGTGTCCATATGGGGGTAGGGAGGCAGAATGGGCAGGCAAAAAATGTAATTATTCAACAGAAGCCTTAGTTTTGCATTATAAATATGGATCATGACTTAAGAAGCCTGAGGACATAATACATTAATCTTCCACTTGAATGTTTGGTTTTAATCATAGACTTGCCTGAAAGTCCTTATGAAAGATGAGCACTGAGATTTAAAGTACTTGTGACATATGGATTTTCTATATGCAGATACAGTGGACTCTTGCAGCAAAAAGTTGAGGACAAGAGGATGTTGAATTGGAACAAAGCCAGACAGTCCTCTCCAAAGAGTAAAACTTATTTTCATGCATTAGCAAATGCCTATAGGTTAGGCAAGGATATGTTTAGCATAAATGTCAAATCATTCAATTGAAAGGATAGAATCTCTTGAGGCATCAGTGTGGGCACTGGGGAGTGGGCTGGTGAAATTGTGGATTGTGTTCATAGCCCTGGTACTAGCTTTGGGTGGACTGCTTAATTATCTTCCCACCCAGCTCCTCTTCTGGTTGTATCTGCTAAGCCTAGTGAGCTTTCTCAAAGAGCATGCAGTTGTGTAACTGCAGAAGGGAGTCATGAGGCAGCTTTGCCCAGTCTGCTGCCTTTATCTTGGCAGAGAAATACATGAAGTTCAGCAGCCATGCACCTTATGTTACACATGGCCATTGTATTCTTAGCTCTGTTAGCCACAGCAATGAAATATGTGCATGAAGTATGTGTAAAGAGCAGGCGTTCAGGATGGCATCCTGTCCCCATTGCTGGAGAGGCAGAACCACTACAACCCAACGTATGATTAAACCAGAGTCCAAGTGAGGACTTGATTATGTTATTAGCCTTTTGGCTGTCCTATAATTAAAGATGAATGCTGGTTAAAATTAATCAACTTTTTTTGCAGGCTATGCATTTTCTTACTATGAATCCTTTGTGATAGGCACTTACTGGAGTCACTGTGGTTAAAAAAAAAAGCTACTTTTTTCCCTTGCAGTTTTGAATTTAATGAAGTGAAGTTTCTGTAATAGAGGAATACTGTGAAATACTGGATATAACTTGCCGTGATGACTTACAGACATCAGGCTACGTCTTGTAGGCAGTCAAGTGATGCCTTGTAGCCACTTACTCACACAGCTCACCTAAAAACTTGAGTCATTTTCCTGTTTAACTCAACCTATGGCGTTGCATTGAAGTGGCACACCTAAGTGAGTAGCTGTTTGTGGAATCAGTTGAGTGCTTGCCTCTTCATTGCGAGTACTGAAGTCTTTACTGATAGAAGCCTTTGGCACTCCAGTGGCAAAGATGTGCAATGACTCCAGATTTTCTCTCTCTAGAAAAGAAAGTGGTGATTGTGTGTGTTGCACTGACTTGTGGTAGTTCGGCTTACAAGTGAACATCTTTTCTATTCTATAATTATCTTTTGCCTTTGGCTGCAGAAAGTCCTGCAAGAGGTTAGACTCTGCAGAGTGTGTGAATGCAGATGCTGATGTGTAAGGGAGAAGATCAACTTACGGATTAAGAAGCCTAGTACACAAAATTGACAATTTTATATCCAGAGACATTTTTTTCTTGAAATCACTGATTTCTGTTAGCTGGAATATCACCTGTAGTTTTCCCTGTGCTGTGAGAGATACATCACACACTATCATAGCATGCAATTGTGCATGTGCTGTCTTCCCACATATCTTATGTGTTTGTCATATTTCAATGGGAAATGATGCATGTTAAGAGTCTCCTCTTGTTTCAGTTACTATTTGAATTTGTTCAGTGCAAACTGGGCCTCTTTCATCAAGTAGCTTATAAAAGCTACAGCATAACTGTGCAGTAGTGTTACTGAAGCCGAAGACTGAAATTATTGAGGAACAATTAGAAAGTTCCTTGAGGCAGCAGGCATGCTATTAAGGGATGAAACTTAATGAGACAAATGACCTTTACTCATTTTCGAGAAAATTCTAAGCTTTTTATTTTTTCCCCTATCACTTCTGGGGTTAGGAAACACAACTGTAAATCTGTGTGTGTGACACGCTTAGTAAGTGATTGTTTCAGTGCAAGAAGAAGCAATAATGTAAGGCTGTGCTTGCATAGACAGACCTACACAAGCAGACCCCGAAAGGAGCCTGTCCTTTGGAGGTGCACTGTGCTGGGATGTCCTGCTGCTGCCAAACTGCTTGCAAGCCTGTAGTGATCGAATGAGCATGTTACCCGTACTTAGCATCCTGACAAGCTGCAGGGCAGTATGGGATGCAATGCCAGGCCAAGCCCACTGCCTTCTAGCAGTGCCTGTGAGTTGCTGTGCTGGCCAACAGAAACCGGTGTGCCAGCAGACCAGGGCATTTTTGGCTTTATTTCAGTATTCCCTTTTTGCATGCTGTGTTGAGTCCTGTAAGCTAGAAGAACCACATTGCTGCTGAGCAAATACATATACTCAGTTTTCCTGTCCTACAGAAAAAGAAATTGCAGTTTCAGCACAGGAGGGATTTCAGAGGCTACAATGTGCTTTGCATGCCTGATTTTATTTAAAACCCTCACCTTTTTTTATCTTTCCTAGCTTAATGTATTTGAATAAGGGTTGTTGGAACAGTTGAGTAAAAAGGAAAACAAAAGCCAATGTTACAAAAGCTAATGGTACAGTTTTTGTACCCTTGAGGGTTTTGGCACTAAACAAATTTCCTGTCCTGTAAAGCAGATGTTGAAGCTGTATCTGAAGTTCAGATGACTTTCCTCCCACTGTGGACAGTGCCTTGCTTTCTTAGCATTGAGATTGCTTCTACAGCTTGTGTCAGGTATGTTGATAGTTAAAGACTAGGCTGGAGGCAGTTTCTTTATTAGCTTGTCTTTACTGAGTGTCTGCAGATCAGAGGTAAGAAAGAGACATATTTAGGTAAAATAGAAAGACAATAGGAAAATGCCACCTTTTTCTTCCAGTGGTGTAGCCTCTATCCATACTAATAAATATCTTTCTGAGCCTGCTTTCAGTGAATGAGAGGTGAAGGGGATAACAATGCCCAGCTGTTGGAGGAGAAGTGGGATATCTGAGGTATAATCTCAGTTCTTCCCCTAGTCCATGCCTCAGTAACCATATCGGAGATAGTTTACGAATTGGGAAGAGGCTCCCTTTTGTGCAGTTTGGGATCCACAGATAAAGAGTGCTTCATAACAGGAAAACTGTATTGCTAGATGTTGCTTGAAGTTTGGACAGATGCCAACTGAACCGCTAACACAGAGGCCTCTTTCTGCAGACACATTGGCAGCTGGGTGTATGCTTGGTATTACAGGTATGCCCTTAATTGAGGGATAGTAAGCTCCTAGGCAGAGTTGATATTAACTATCAGTGTGGTGACTGACACTTTGGCTCAAAAGAGGATGAAAAGTAGTGCACTGTAGACTGAAAAAATGGGGTAATGAGTGTTTTGGAAAGTTTTTCTTTGAGCCTGTAGAGCTGATTAAGCTAGTCTGACTGGACAGTATGCACTAGCACAGGTCATAAAATGTGTTGTGCTATCAAAGCTGATTACATGCCTGATCATGGCAGGATTTTTCCTGTTGTGGCCAGATATTAGTCTGTGATGAAGTAAGTCAACATTATGCTGAAAGCTGTCATCTGCTATTGGCCTCTGAAATTGAGAGAGTTACTGTCAGAGATGTTATCCAAAATGGCATCGGTAGTTTGATATGAAACTAAACTTGCTTTTATCCTGCATTATGTTAATCCCAATACATATTTTCTTTTTTTTTTCTTTTACGCTGCTGCTACCAATACAGCTTTCTGCTAGTAACCAGGCTACTTTCTACGTACGCAATTGTACTGTTTGTATAGCACCGTGGGGATGCCTCTGATAAGGACTGAGACTGGAGCAGTTCACTGGCTTTAATGTCATGGGGGATTTTCTGTGGATTATTTTTGTGGAGGTTGCTTCGAGCTGTCAATCACTCTATCTGTAGCAGTGCTACAGAATCTTGCCAGGACGCCATAAAAGAAAACTGCACTTAACTGAAATGAGTGGTTTCAGTAGAACTGTAAAACCCTGACACTTTGGAAAGGTATGGAGGTAGACCCATGCAGCTGGCTCTCACCTTGTACTCCTTTGCAGGTGGGTCTGTGTCCAACATATGTGTGGAGCTGTCTCCCGTGTAAGCCACAACTTCTGCAGGGGCTTGGTTTGACCTTTATCCTAATCAGCACATGGGGCCCATTGGGTCAGGCGTAGAAGATGTAAGTGACCTGGGATCAAAGAAGCCTTGTTTTCCTTTTTTTTAGCCTAGTATGTTGGCACTTTGCTGTTACCTGTACACCCATCTTGTCACCTGGCATGCTGCAGACTGGGAGAAGAGAGTCTTCAGAGATCTGTTAGAAGTTAGAGAAAGAATAGTTTATATAATTCATTCTTAGTAATTAAAAAAGCCCCCACTTTTTAATTGAAGTAACTTAAAATAATATGTTACTTCATTTTCATCTGCTAGTACGATATATAGATCCTACCTTAAAGGTAATCCATCAACCAGCCATCCTCTTACCAGTGCCAGGACAGAATAGTGACCCTTGAATGGATGGAGCATAGATAAGATGACTGCTCCCTTCTCTGCAGATATCAACGCAACTTTAAGGCTGTTCTTTATTCATTGGATAAATGTGTAGGCATATATGGAGATCAACTTCTACATCTTGATGGATATGCACCAGCCCTTGGGCAGGTGCCTGTGGGTGATTTTTTTGTCCTTCATTACTAGGGTAGCATAGAGTCTCAAATGGAAAAAGTGCCCCTCAAGTCAGTTGTGGAAGCACTGGAAAGGTTAAGATTTGGACCTGGTTCTGAATTTTGCAACTGAGCCTGAAATACAAGAGCAGCCATCTTAATTAGGATTATCTGCCATCATGAGACAGTAGTTCTTGTGTGGCACGAGTTGCCGTTTCTCACCTTGCCTAACATTGAGTTTTGTAGAACAGTGTAAGAGAGCTCCCC
Source organism: Ara ararauna (assembly GCA_028858755.1). Lineage (NCBI taxonomy): Eukaryota > Metazoa > Chordata > Aves > Psittaciformes > Psittacidae > Ara > Ara ararauna. The sequence continues at coordinate 107,099,903 of CM054376.1, read as the reverse complement.
ATGTGCTAGTTGTGACATGTCTTAGACATCTGTATCTGCAGCATTGGAGTTCTGATCTTTTCTTTCTGCTGCTTCTCTTAAAATGTATGTTGGGAACTGAATAACTTTGATAGACTTCAGTGTAATTTATTATGCATGTCACTGAAAAAGAAAATATCTTCAAGGTTTTACTCACAATTAAAGACTTTCATGCTTGAATCTCCTAAATTGAAAATGTCTTCCCTTTATAGTTTCTTTTTCTTCCCCTTGCCAGATGCCACAAAAGTACAATCTCAGAGTGACAGGTATTTTGTGGGACTGCAAACGTTTTCTAATAGGACCTGTCCCTGAACTCAAACATCAAATCCAAGCACTCAGCAGAAGGAGAGTAGAGTGTTCAGGTTTGGGTACAACTTTGAAATTCAGCCTCTATATTAATGAAATAATCCTAATTTTTTAAACTTTCATCTTAATTTTCTTCTTAAATCTTGATCAAAAGATGAATTTTCAAGTTGCCAAGGGCTGTGTGGTACTCCTGCCAACATCTGGGGCATGGAGAGTATACTGCTTCCTGGCACATGGGCAACTGGCACAGAAATGTGAAAGTGAGGCATCTCTGGAGATACTCATGGTCTCTGTTACCTTCCTCTGATGCGCTGTCATTTGCATCTTCTGGTCTTTTGTACCTGAGGTTTTAGTTTTTAGTAAGTGGTTACCTAGGATTTTGTAGTCCAGTGAAGTACAATGATGGGTATTATATGGCCTTCGTGGACTTCCTAATTTCAATTGGGTTGACTAGAAGGCTAAATATATAAGGCTAAAGAGATTAAGGGCAGTTTGATATAATCTGCTGAGAGATCTGCTGTACTTTTTGTTTGCCAGTTACTGATGAGATCCCACAAGTACATTCCAAGTATCCAGCCTGATTGTCAGCAGGTTCATGCTCCTCAGTTTCCCTGTGCCTCAGCATTTAAAAAAGCACCTCTGTAAACCTTCCTTTACATCAAATGCTGTTGTGGGAAGGGATGACCACAAAAGCATGTGATGTGCTACGACAAAAGGGTGATGGGGAGAGCTGTTTGCATACCTAGGGCAGATGATCCGATGTATGGAGCCTCATTCCTTTCTCTGTTAAGACTTGACCCACAGGCTTTTGAAATCTTTCTGGATTTGCCTTAATGCAGCTGTCATAGCAGAGTGCTTGGGATGAGGGGAAAAAACAGCCTGTGGCAACTGGGGATGGGCAGGAGAGGGTTATGAAATATCATCCTTCTAGTCTTCCTATAGCTCCTACTTCCACAGTTGTCAGTTAAATCGCTTGTTCCACTGCAATGAATAACTGCAGCTAGGTAGGTGACTCCGCTCCTACCAGGGCTAGTGGAGAAAAGTCTTCGCTCTTAAGTTTTGAGAAGCTGTATGTTTTGTGATTTCTGGGCATTTCATCTATCATTCTTTAGCTCTGTGAGGAACTAAAAAAGAAGTGATGATATTCATTTTGTGTGTGTGCACATATTGCATGTATAAGTGTGGTTTCCTTGAGAATATATAGCTTGTTAAACTGCACTGCATGTCTATTCTCCTCCCTCCTGTAATAATCAATATCAGTAAAATATGAGAGAGCTAGAGGTTTCAAAGACAGCTGTGTTGTTTTCCCCTTCCACTTACATTGCAGCCTATTAATTCTTGTCCTTTATTTTGATTGTTTCTATATTTAGTTTACAGATCTATCCTGGATCATGCTGATGAAACTGATATAGGAATTTGGTCACTTTGGTGACCATTATACCTGTATTTAGAAAGTTCTTCTAATGACTCCAATGCTCCATTGAATACCACCAATATAGTCATGTTGCTTTAAAGAATGTAATACTAATGAACATTAAGAATTGGCATCTATACTACAGTTAAATAATTACTTAAGAGGATAATATAATGCTTACTAACAACAGTTGTAACCATGCAAGTCAAAATAAAGATTTTTTTTGCATCTCAGTGGTGTAAGCCTAGACCCAAACTTTGAACCTCAACATATGTTAAGTACAAAACTAATTCTTTTTTCTAAAAAGTATGATCAAAACACCTAAGAGTCAAAAAGTTTTTGAAACATATACCAAGTTTTAAGAATACTTGATCTGATCATGGATTTGTATAGCAACTAAACAAAGTCTGCAGCCTCTGTTAACTTCATATTCTCATTCAAAATGAAAGCAACAGTAGTGATGAATGAGCTTGAATAGTCATCCTCACTAAGATTTTGGAACTGGATCTCTGTTGCACATTGAAGAATTTACTAGAATATATGCTAATATCTGGGACTGTTTTCAGTTCTGTTCTGAGCATCCGCTTGAAGGCCAAAGGGGAGAGGGATTAAGGAGACATGGTGAAAATACCAGAATAGGGCTTGACCATTCAGTAGGTGGCAGCTTTGCTGAAACTGGCACTGAACCAGTGCCACAAATGATGTATTTTGGCCAAGGTCTGGCTTTTTGACATTACTTCCGATTGCTTGGATTAACTTTATAGGGGTTCAGGTGGGTACAGTATTCTTCTACATGGACAGTTTTTAGCTGACCTTCAAGAAGCCCCTTCATCTGGTCCAGCCTTATCACACATTTATCTGTACTTAACTGTGAAGCTATACAAATGAACAATTCTATTTTAAAAAATGGAAAAGGAACAAGAGGAGAGAGGAAATAAAAGGCTAGGAGAAGAAAGTCATAACCAAGGAACTCCCCAAATCTAGCATTTTCCCCACAGTGTGTTTTTGTCCTTGAAGGAAAAACAAGCATTCGGACCCAAGAGAGACTCAACTTTGCAGTGCCTGAAGCAGAGTAGGAGTCAAGTGTGTGCATCCTTCTCAGGTAGGCGCTGGAATTCCAGTAGCAGCTAGAAGGGAGCAGTCTAGTTAGTGCCCAGAGAGGGGTAGTGAAAACTGATATCTGAGGAGAGCTTCCTGGTTTCAGCTTGCCTGAGAATGTATCAAAGTAGTGCTTCATTCCTTTGCCTCTACCTCATTTCCACTGTGTCTCCCATGCATCTATGCTTGTTTTTGCTTGTTGCCTTCTTGGTGATCCCTTAGCTTTCTTTGTAATTTGAATGTCATGCCTTGGCCTGGTTCTAAAAATGCTGAGCAACGTGGGCTGTTCTGGTATGGTATCCCCTTTCTGTTTCATAACTCCATGACTTCCAGCTTCAAAAATAGTTTCCTGTCACTGTCTTGAACTAATATAATAAATGCAAGCAGCCAAGTCATCCTGCATGGGCATTATTAATTTTTTTGATAAATAATTTTAATTGGTTTCTTTGAAAATTACAATTTTTGGGCATTAATTAAGGGAGAGGAAGGGGGCACTGTTATGCACAGTGTGACTTTATGAGATGATCTGGTATTTGTGAATTAAAATTAAAAATCATATGGAACCATGTAAATGATGCTTTCTGAAAGTGTTCTGAAGTGGAGAGGATAAAGAAAATGCCACAGACACTTCCAGAAAGTAAAGATCTACTGAAGGCAAGAAGCTGTTTTCTATGGGGAGGAGGAAAAAAAATAATCTATAATACATAATCTACATCCCAATTTAGTGTTTCAGGGTTTTTCCAAAGATGTGACTATAAAACACATGTAGACTAACCAGCTCTAAAAGCTGAACAGAGTGGATGACCTTAGCCTTCAAATGTTCTCAATGGTCAGGAGCTCCTTCATTCAAAAGCTTGCTTTAAATGCCACACTTTGGGTTTGCAAAGTTTTTATTGTCTGTGCATTTAGAAGTGGATTAAACTAAAACCCTTCCTAAACATTTGTTGTTATTTGACAGCCTGCCGAGTAATGCCTTTGCATGTGTTTTTACTTTATAGGACAACTTTTCCCCACAGATTTATACACTTTTTTTTCCACGAAGATTTAATTATGAGACAGCTGGTCTGATTATAGATCAATACTTTTAGTTAATCTGAAAGAGAAGTAAGTTGTACTTTGGGATAGAATTACATATGGTTTAGTTCAGTGGTAGTGGTGAAATATGTGAAGCTTTATGCAACACTGACTGGCTAATATTTAACAGTATTTATTATCGATTGCCTTGAGGCATAGCTGTTTCTGCATTATGTGATTTGGAGGAGTTGTTCTCTTTGGTGGGAGCTATGAAGTTATGTTCTACAGCAGGTTACATTTAAAAGATGAACTTATGGTTAAAGCTTGCAAGTGATGAGTTTGAGACAGTGATATTTGTTTGGAAAGAAATGGAGGAAAAGAGATGGTCTGTAGGTAGAGGTAAAAGAACAAGCCCAGTATTTATTTCCTGTTTTTTTAAGATGGTAGTATTTCAAAACTTTACATGAAATTATATCAAAGAGACCTTTCATACATCAGTTTGCTTTGGATTGGTTTTAAATATTATCTATGAATACAAATTGTTCTTTGAAGGGGTGGAACAGAAATCTTGTGCAGGCACTTGAGAAGCAAGTCTGACAGTTCCTTGCCTCTGGGAAACAGATACAAAGTGGTGAATGTCTTTGCCTGACTCTTTTAGCTCCACATCTTTCTCTTTTCCACTACTTGTTTATCATTCTGTCCCGTGACCAAAAAAATAAGCTAATTTCAATATGGGCTAAAATATTGCAGTGGTCACTGTCAGATGAACTTGCTATATAAAAAAAAAAAAAAGATAGGAAGGGAAATAGAGTACAGTTTTTAAAGCATCCTTTTATTTTCCTGGTTCTTTCTGGTAGCCCAGGACTTGCTCTTATTTGAAACTGGAGAGATTCCCATTAGAAGCCTCTTGATAGGCACTGGTGCACTATGCTGATGGGGTTCTCTGCCTGAGGCATCTAACCTGCCCTGCAGATGGAAGATGAGCAACTGTCCTAAATGTAAAAATCTTACATTCCTGTGGCTAAGGTGAGGAAGGCTCTCTATTTGAAGTGAAAGATGCTTGTCCTTGGAAAGTGTCCTCTCTCACTGGCGGTCACAAAATGCAGCATGATCTTGTGTGCAGTGTCTGACTGCTTGCCAAACATACCTGTTGCTGTGAAACACTGAATTTGTTGGCTTGTTCTTGTGTTCCTCATAACCAGGGCTTGCTTGTCACCCTTCAAGGTGGCAGACATACTACTGCTGATTGCAGAGGCAGGAATTTGTTACCCAGTGAAGGTGTATGGCTGAGCTCCATGGGGTAGGAGGTAGGTCATGGTGCCCAACTATGACTTCCTTTTAAAACTGCGCAAGTTCTGACTTTTTAAGATGCAGCTCAAAAAAGTAACTCTCCAGGGTGAAGATACAGTATTAAACTACCTGGTTGGAGGGAAAATTTCTAATTCTTAACCCTTTTTTAATTGGCATAGCAGAACACAATCTATTTTTTTTTAAAGCAGTCACTTGGAAATAAATTATGCATTGTTATTACACAGTAATCAAATGATTCAAATGCGAAGTACTTTTAAAATTAAATCATTAAAAAACATGGTGGTTTTAAGTGCACTGCTCTAATGAAATGCTCCTTTTTGCTGCTCTTTTATCAAGGACAATGTTGAATGTTTTATGGTACCAGGGGCATCATGTTATCTCCTCTGATATTGCAAACCTGATGCGCAATAATTAAAAAAAATAAATGTCTGCTGTAATTTCTTTACACAGTTGAATGGGAAACTGTCTGACAATTTGTTAAATAGGAACATACTGCTTTGAAAATGCAAATGAACGAAATAAAATTGGCATTAGAAAATACAGTAGTATTATATCAAATATCAGCCAAGGAATTATCTGATCTATTACATAGCTTATTTGCATTTAATTTAATCACTTATGGATCTTCTTTCCTTACTGGTAGATTCTGATACTGATCTCTGCTCTGGTATCTGGATGAGTGCTGTCACTGGAGTCTAGTGGAGCTGATATCCCTCTAATTTGCTGTGTAATAGCAGTGGGTCTTGGTTTAGCTGCTGACTCAGTTGAGTTGTGTGTACTCATGAATATACAGCTAAATCCTGTATTGTTCTTCATACGTTGTTCCAATAGATGACCAATCTCTGTGTGTGTGTAAATATTGATAGTGGAGGTGTATGTCAGGTCTGCCCACGTGGATTATACCAGTATTGGCCAGCTCATTAAACCACCCAGAAGTGTCTTGCTGGTTGTTGAGTTGCACTGTCTGCTGACCTAAGGTATGTATTTCCTCGAATTTGGAGGAGTTAGCAGATGTGGGTTTTCCTCTGCTTTCTGGGCAAGGTGGCTGTGAATGCTTACTTCAGGATGGGGATGCTAGCCTGGTGTCATATTCCCATTTGATGCCAGGCAACACCCCGCAGGCTGTGGATCATGCCAAGCAACCAAGCAATGGTGCTGTGTGCAGTTCAGCTATTCTCATGGCTCCTCTTGATCTCCTTTAGTCCAGTACAGCCATGAGGTAATAAAGCAGCACTTCACTCATATGAGCAGCTTGATTATGAAGCTGTGAATAGGATTTAAATAGGCAGAAAATTCTGCTTAGGTTGCAGCAGAAGCTGCACTGTTGCAGTACTTCCGAGGTAGCCTTGGGGAAGATGGGCAGATGTTTGCTTACTGCCTTTGCAGCCTCAGTGCCTTTTTTTATCAGAGGACAAGTCTTTTGAAAAATGCAGACAGATGGCATAGTCTGTGATTACCTAGTCCTTTTGAAAAATCAAGTCCATGGCTGACACCTTTCATGTGGAGACTGTTATGAAAGCGTTAAATGTTTGCAATGAGCTGCTGCATTGTAACTCCATAAGTACTACCACTACATCCTATTCTAAGCTTAGGAAATAAGGCTGCTATCTCAGATGCTGTGGTTGCCAATTTCCTGATGCTTGTTTTTTCCAGCGATGCACATCTTCATCTCATCATCTGCTTCTGGTTACTTGGACCTTCTTCTTGTAAAATATTACAAAATTAATAGCTGTTGCTGCTGCCAACAGTGTTGTATAGGTCCTGCCTTAAATATTTAAAAAGATATGAATATTTCCCTTACTGTACTATGATGGTGTGTCCTGAATCACACTGGGCATAGAGGCAGACTGTTAGTAGTCAATCTAATGAAAAGTTTAAAGTAAGTTTCACTTGGTAGACTTTCATCCCTACCAGCTCAGTAGTTCTCTGACAATGATGATTCTTGTACTTCAGACTTATCCTAGGATACTTCTAACATCTTTCTTCCTTGAACAAGCTATGTTTTGTAATGAATCCAGGCTATGCGTTTCAGAATTGTTAAAAATATTTATTCATATGGCTCTAGCTTAATAATAAGTTTTTTTTTTTTTTTAAGCTGGGATGGAAGAATTGTTTAAAACCAAAACTGTTTCATTTAGAAGGACTTTTGAAAATGAAACATTTTTATGTGAGAAGAATGTTCTTTTTAATTGAAATTGGGGGAAAAGTCTTGAAGAATATGAAAATTCAATGCAACTTTTCATTCCAGACTGAGCAAACTATTTCGGTCGACAATGAAGACTTTCCCCTCCCTTTTGATTCTGCTATGGAACTACTGTTCTCAACCCCCACTCCTTTCCTTTGCATATAAAATCATAGAATCATAGAATAGTTAGGGTTGGAAAGGACCTTAAGATCATCTAGTTCCAACCCCCCTGCCAGGGGCAGGGACACCTCACACTGAACCCTGCCACCCAAGGCTCTGCCCAACCTGGCTTTGAATACCAGCAGGGATGGAGCATTCACAGCTTTCCTGGGCAACCCATTCCAGTGCCTCACCACCCTTACAGTAAAGAATTTCTTCCTCATATCCAATCTAAACTTCCCCTGTTTAAGTTTGAACCCGTTACCCCTTGTCCTTTCACTACAGTCCCTCATAAGAGTCCCTCCCCAACATCCCTATAGGCCCCCTTCACATACTGGAAGGCTGCTAGGAGGTCTCCACGCAGCCTTCTGTTCTCCAGGCTGAACAGCCCCAACTTTCTCAGCCTGTCTTCATACGGGAGGTGCTCCAGTCCCCTGATCATCCTCGTGGCCCTCCTCTGGACTTGTTACCACACTTCCATGTCCTTTTTATGTTGAGGACACCAGAACTGCACACAATACTCCAAGTGAGGTCTGACAAGAGCAGAGTAGAGGGGCAGGATCACCTCCCTCAACCTGCTGGTCATGCTCCTTTGGATGCAGCCCAGGATACGGTTGGCTTTCTGGGCTGCAAGCGTGCACTGCCGCCTCATGTTCATTTTTTCATCGACCAACACCCCCAAGTCTTTCTCTGCAGGGCTGCTCTGAATCTGTTCTCTGTCCAACCTGTAGCTGTGCCTGGGATTGCTACAACCCAGGTGGAGGACCTTGCACTTGGCATGGTTAAACTTCATCAGGTTGGCATCATTCCACCTCACAAGTGTGTCAATGTCCCTCTGGATGGCATTCCTTCCCTCCAACATATCAACCGAACCACACAGCTTGGTGTCATTGGCAAACTTGCTGAGGGCGCACTCAATCCCACTGTCCATGTCACCGATAAAGATGTTGAACAAGACCAGTCCCAACACCGATCCCTGAGGGACACCACTCGTTACTGGTCTCCAGCTGGACATGGAGCCATTGAGCACAACTCTTTGCGTGCGGCCATCCAGCCAGTTCTTTATCCACCGAGTGGTCCACCTATTAAATTGATGTCTCTCCAATTTAGAGACACGGATGTCATGTGAGACAGTGTCAAATGCTTTGCACAAGTCCAGGTAGATGACATCAACTGCTCTACCCCTGTCCATCAGTTCCATAGCCCCATCATAGAAGGCCACCAAATTGGTCAGGCAGGATTTCCCCTTAGTGAAGCCATGCTGGCTGTCACCAAGCACCTTGTTGTTTTTCATGTGCCTCAGCATGCCTTCCAGGAGAATCTGCTCCAAGATTTTGCCAGGCATAGAGGTGAGACTGGCTGGTCTGTAGTTCTCCGGCACATCCATTTTCCCCTTCTTGAAAATGGGGGTTATATTTCCCTTTCTCCAGTTGTTGAGAACTTCACCTGACTGCCATGATTTTTCAAATATGATGGACAGTTGCTTAGCAACTTCATTTGCCAGCTCCTTCAGGACCCGTGGATGGATTTCATCAGGTCCCATGGACTTGCATACATTCAGGTTCCTAAGATGGTCTCAAACCAGATCCTCTCTCAAGCTGAATTTTGCTTTTCCTTTAGTACAAAACAGCCGCAAAGCTGACTTAAAGTCTGTCTTGATGTTCAGTGTAACTCATTCATGTGTTTCCATCTGTTTTACACCATTTAGGCAACAATGCATTGCAATGAATCTGGTCCATGCAACTGCACTAGATTCCTCTGCTGAGGTCTCATCTGTTACTCATCTAGGCTGTTTGTCCATCTAGAGTGCTTGTGACTATTATAGTCAAAAAAGAACAACATTTACTTCCAAAAAATATATATCAAAAGTCTAGGGCATTTGATTTGGAAAATGGGCTCTGTGATATTATCAAATCCTTTAATCTTTTTGGCATTAACTGTCTTTGGAGGCTACCATTTCATCTGATTTACAGGGAAGGGAATATCCATGGAATTTACCCTGTGAGTAGTAGCATCTCTAACTTGAATTCATCTCCTGGCAGATCAAGTTCAGCCACTGTTCAATTTCTACGACTCCCATGTAGAATAACTTGTCTCTCTTCTGATCCCTGAGCTGACTGTTATGTTGAAGATTACAGTAAAATTATGTTTGAAAGAAAACAATGGGAAAATATGGCTTCAAATCCCAGACTGTTTAGAGGACACCACTGTTAAAAATGAAAGAACTTAAAGCTAATAATAAGCATAACAAGGGTTAGGATAACCTCCATCAAACAATTTGTTGAGATGGCAGCTGGACTGACTTCACATAAAACGTAATTCAGTTTAAAGAAGTGGCATGAGGCACTATTTTCTGCTGCCGCTTTATTAGCAGGAGGGAAACCAACAGCTTCCTTGGGTAAGGATCCAATAAACATGAAACCATTCCAAATATCTCTTTGGTCTAGAAATAAAGCTGGATCAGACATTGATAGCCAGGAATGCAGTCTTCTCCCAGAGGAGAGGGCATGGGAAGAGAAGTGTAGTGGTTTGAATGCTAAACTGAGCCCTGGCATGCACTTGGTCAAGCTTTCTGAATGGATTTCATGATAGGGGCTGAGCTGTTTGTTTTAAAGAGTCAGTTTTCAGCTCCTTTCTTCTAGGTTTTATTTAGAAGTGCCCAGAGGAGTTGGGGTCGGCTCACAGCTATTCTCACATCTATATATTGGAAACTCCCCTTTCCTATGTAGTGAATTCTCCTTTGAACTCCTATTTAAAACAGTCATCTCCAAGACAATCCATTCCTTGAGTTGTAAAAACTGTGACACTGTGAGACATGGAAAGGCTGATGGACTACCGAAAAATGTACATCTGGCACAGTATCAGGGATTCCAGCAAAGACTTTATTTGCTTACAGAACACCTAGTTTAAATAGCAGCAACATTATCATCACTGTCACCAGACTGTTTTATATATGCTTTTTATGCAGTGGGTCTCTGCATCTTTGGAGTAGATTGTTCCCAAAGAGCATCTGTCCTTTGTAGGTAGTCCCGTGGCCCCAGTTACCAGATTATCTAAGCCCTCTACTGCCCTGAACTAATATAATACTACAGTATCCCTCTGGGGTAGGAAGTACAATTACTGCTGTTTTATAGATGAGGCTGAGAACAGGCTATGCTGCAGAATAAAAATGTGCTGTGCTATGGTGTTAATTGTACCATGCTTGTGAGGGTAAGAACAGCTCGTGCTGGCAAGCAGTGTACAGACCCTCTGCAGACCTTGGGTAGATGGTGTGTATTAAAGGCCATACCAGCTGTGTGCAAGAGTCTGTGCCAGCTGCTGTCACTACTGCAGTTACACAGGGGAGTTTGAGTAAGCAGGCAATGACCTACGCTGTCATTCTGCTCCTTGGATATAGCCAAAATGACGTGCCCAAGGTCATGAAGAGAGCCAGCACCGGGGAAGTGAATTGGGCTGGGGAATTGGGGATAATGCTGTTACCTCTGAACTGCTCTCAGAAAAACACAGTTTTCATTCTGATGGGATTATTATTAAATGCTGTGCAAGTGTTAGAAGCTAAATCTGTAGGAAGCCCTTGTAATGGAAGTTAAGTTGCTGAAGCCTGGTGCCATAGAGTTGTGTGGTTGAGTACAAATTTGTATTGCTGGTTGGATTTTCTTCTTGCAAATGTTGTGTCAAAATGGTGTTGCTTCAGTAAAATCACAGTGTTTAAATGGAGCAGAATTTAATCCCATGTACAATTTTCATACGCAGCCAAACTGTCAGGGGTTGCACTGCTCTGAAGCATCATTACTGTTGGGGAGCAGCTCCTTGTCTGGCTGTGTTGGAAGACATGTGCAGAGGGCTGCGGGATGGAGTCCTCATGTACTGTAAGGGAGAGATGTGATGACTGCAGAAACCAATGTGCAGCAATTCCCAGAACGGTGGTGGGGTAATTTGGACTAAATGAACCCTTTAAAATAAAGCACAGACAGCATAAAAGGTGCTTTACAAAATGCTGTTCTATTTCTGTCTAAGTGCATGGGCACTAGACCTCCCAGAAATATAGAGCAATTTAGCCATTGGGCTAATATTCAAGGCTTTTGCTGTGATAGTTGGAAAGTGCCATCTCCTTTACTGCAGAACATTTTTATCTAGAGTGTGGGACATGCAATTTTCCTGTCCACAGAGCACAAAGCAGACACCTCACTTGGAGAAAAGTGTTTAGTCTGGGTGAGAACTGCTCTTTGTGTGCATGCATGTGATTGATTTGTAATAGATAATTCCGGCTATCCAGATGATTTCTCCCAGCTTCCTTTCAGCCAGAGCCAGCACGATCTTTGTCAGTTATGTAAGGTCTAGTAAGTGTGGCACAGAAGCAGCAGCCTTTAATTTTCATCCGAGTTGGAAAATTGAGATGAGCTTGCTCTGCTTACCCCATGGAATAATAGGGCTGTGTTTGTAAAGGCTGCTGCCCAGCTGCGAGAACAAAGCATTGTACACCCTGTGAAGGTGGCAGCTTGAGGAAACCCCTTGTGCTTGAGCAGAACGACTTGCAAAAGCACACAGCCAGGGAGGTGCACTTTCTAGTTGGCTTCCCTACCTTTTGTGTTATTCTGGCTTTGTCCTCATCTTCCAAGGCAGAATGGCCAGGAGTTTCAGGAGGTCCTAGGCTACAGGAGGTAGATGTGCAGGGGCATAGTGCTGCATAAGTGTTTGCTGGGTGGGTTTGGTTTGTGATTTACCTGCTATATTTCAAGTATATGTTTAGTAAAATTGTGGATTTCTATAAAGAGAGGAAACTGTAAACCTGACTTTAAAGGCCCTCTGAAAATTAAGACTGAAAATGAGATCCTAAATTGGGATTATGATACTATTTCTGCATTTCCTCAGGGATAACATAACTGCATAATATTGTGACTTTTAAAAATGAGGCATGCTAAATTTATCATTAAATTTTAGTTCAGGACGTTTTCCTTACCATCCTAGAGTCTGTATAGACATTTGTACCTCTGTCCACGGAAACGGTAGCACTTTACTCCCTAGTTTTTCATCCTGGCCATAGCAGTAAAGTGATAGACCAAAGCTGAGAAACAGTTTGGAGTGGGCCAGATTGGAGTGGGGGTGTGTGTGTGTGTGTTTGTGTGGAGAACTTGCCTATTATATTTGTCATGATGACCCTGAAGTGCCGATTTCCCATGTTTTCCTTTCCCTCAGGCAGGCAATTGAACCTGAGAGTAAACTTCTATGTAACTAACCCTAAACTTACTGGGTCTTTGCACAGTCATGATTTACATCTGTATGGTGATATCTTGTGTTCTGATGATTGTGCATTATACAACCATAGATGTATACCTGTATTCTGGACAATAAGAAGGAAGCAAAATAGTAATGATTCATATGTTTTATAGCACTAATGTATAGTTTACAAAGGGCTGTAAAAGGAGGGTCTGCATTACTTTACTAAGGAGAGGTCAGAGGTGAGAAGAGGTTAAAGTGATTAGGACTAAGAAGCACATTCAACTGGTAACCATGGTTATGTTTTTAAACAGTTTACCATCCTTGCCTATAACATGCGTACAGGAAGGCATTGTACTGTAACAAATATGGCATTACTTTCCCCTCAGATCTCATTAGGCTATTTGTATATGTGCAGAATCAGAAGGCAGAATTTGGGAGACTGTAAAAAATTTAGTGTGCAGAGCACACCTTATTTCTGCAATGTTATGACAAAGCAAAGCAAATGTTCATGAAATGGCTGTAAGGTATGGCCCTTTGTCTGCTTTCCTGAGCTGCATCAAGCTGTTGTTTTACCAGGAAAGGAGAATGAGTATGGATGTTATAGCTACACTTTTTAGTAAGTCTGTTCCATGCAAAATCTTGAACTGTGTGATGTGGTCTGTGCTGAGAGGTCTTCCACCTATATACCTGGGTCAAGGGGAAAGGTTTTATGCAAGAAGTGGGCAGGAAGAAAGGAACATTCAAATACAGTCTGCCTCTGGTAAGTCATGTTCTATTTAAAACTTCTGTGCATCCAAACAGCCAAGCCTGGCAGGCTGTGCAGTCTGAAAGCAGAACTGGTTCAGCACATGCATAAGAATCCCAGGCTGCTCTTTGCAGCACCCACCGGATCCCAGACCCTCTGCATCTCTCTCCACCTCCCTTTCTCTGACAGCAGATTCTCTAGTCTCCATCACCTCTGCAGAGGCATACTCCCTGACATGCATGTGAAGCATGTGCATTTTAATACAGTATTCTGGTGCTCAACTCTAGGTTGCTGCAATTTTAACATGGATTTGCTGAAACTTTCTTTTGCCATTACATTATTTGTTTCCTGCTGCTATCTTTTGGGTTTTTTTTCCTTTTACGTTCTTTTCCACTTTTTTCAAGCCAAAGGTGATTCCATATTCATCCTCTGTCTCCAAAAACACCTTCCGTATGCTTTATCGGCTAAACAAGTCATGAGAAAAAGACCTTGACTGGTGAGTATGTAGGTTTTGCACTTGATTTTCTTTGCCCTTGATTTTCTTTGCCCTTGAAGGAGGAATTAAATAAGGGATAGCGCTTCTTGTGTTCCAATAAGGCTGACACTATGAGGGTGGTGAGACACTGGCACAGGTTGTCCAGAGAAGCTGTGGCTGTCCCATCCCTGGCAGTGTTCAAGGCCAGGTTGGATGGGGCTTTGAGCAACCTGGTCTAGTGGAAGATGTCCCTGCCCATGGCAGTGGGGTGGGACTGGATGAGCTTTAAGGTTCCTTCCAACCTAAAACAAACTGATTCTATGATATTGAGAAGTTCTGTTCTTTTTTTCTGTCCCTGGAAGGGAAGGTAGTGGTAATGGAGAGCAGGATCTGTGCATTATCATTTTCTGTTGCAGTGGATCTTAATGAAGATTGGGAAATTGGTCTGACTTCTGTTTTCCAGCCCTGCCCCCGGTGTCTTCTCACCCATTGCCAGCCAGGAGCATCCTGCTTGGCAGGTTGGTGGGAGGCAGCAAGCTCCTGTGGAGTCCTGTGTTGTGCAGCCCAAGGAAAGTTGCATTCTCCCTCCCTTCAGTCTCCAAAATTGATCTTTTTCTGTTGGCACTTTTTCTGTGTGGATAGAAAAAACAGTGACAGTAATGGACTCACCAAGGAATTCTCATTTTATTTGCAATTATAATTAGAAGTACCACTATGTTTACTCTGTCTGATAATGTATGAAAAGACTCTCTGATTTTATTTTCATAAGTCTCTACACTGTCAGAACAGTAAAGCATTCACACTCTGTGCTGTCTCTTGTTGCACCAGCTACCCTTTAAAATGCGGCTTAATCTACTTCTGTTGTCAATGAATACCATTACCCCTCTTTGTCCAAAGCCTGTTGTTCTGTTAGTCTAAGTCTTGTTGGTTTTTTTTTTTTTCCATTATGAAGAGAAGTTGATGGTCAGGATCTGCTTTGTAAATAAACAGAGGTGGATAAAAACCATCAGCTGTCTTCCACTGCAGCAAACGAGAGACTGTTTCTGCAAAGACAGGTCTGTATGTACAAGGAAAGTACTGGATAATGTCAGAACTACTCTGCTGATAAGCAATAGATTTGTTTTGTAGTCTGTGCCAGTCCCCTGTTGCCCAGCTAAGTCTTGGAGGCGCTGTGCCACCCATGCACTGCCCTTGCAGTGAAGGGGCATCTTCACCTGTGAGTTGAAGGAACAAGCTTCCAGAGCGCCCACCCCACATTGCAGCCACCACCAGATCCTTAGTGTAACAGCATACTCAGGTAGCTTTTCACTGGTCCATGGCCGTATTCGGGTACCCTATGTCTGCTCAAGGCACAGCTGAGCTGGTCCCTGTGCAGGAGGGGGTGCAGCCTGGATCACTGAGCAAAGCGATGCCCAGCCCTGATGAGGTGTCTCAGGGTAGCTCTTGAGGAACACATAGCTGGCTGCCTGTCTCCTGACCAGCAGCTTGGAGGGAATCAGTGCTCACCTTCATTAACAGCAGTTGGCTGCTGTATATGAGTGTGTTCTCGTGCCCTCCTGCTGCTGTCTTTGTCTGCACTTTCCTGCACTGAGCATCATGGAGCTTGTGCAGTTTTGCCCCTCAGGGTGCTTCTTGGGGAGAACTAGCTGTAATGTGTATAAGGCATTAGGCTAAGAGCAGCCTGTTTTGGCACTGAATTCTTCCTCTGAGTCCAGCCTTAGACCTTGAACATGCCAGAGCATGTGGCTGCCTTTCACCTGAGGCAGTGCACCCCAGAGCTGGATGTTTGGCAATGGTTTCTGTTATTACCTGGCTCACAACAAGAAGCTATAGGAACTCTCCTCCCTCATGGAAATCTGGTAGATGTCCTGCAGTTCAGAGTTGTGCTGGTGGTGTGTTTTGTTTTGCATTTTTTAAAAGCAGTTATAAATCTTTATTCCACTAATAAGAGTATTTGCTTGGAATGTGAAGTCTCCCACGGTCTAATTTTCTTTCATTCTGCATCTCATGAAAAATAAACAAAGCTTGTGAAGTAGTACTGTGGCCTGACTTAGTTTTTCTGCAACTAATTTTCCACTGTAAATGAGTCCGCAAGAATATCCCAATTAGCTGTTGATATGTACCATCCTGGTTTCACCATTACTCCTTTGAGAGTTTAGATTTGGCAAGAACAAGAAATACCATGTGCCAGAAATGTCTGCAACAGTTACTTTTAACAACCTCCCTCAGCTTTTGACACCCCTACCACATCCTGTTTTTGTCTTTAATATGTGTAGATATATGCTCATGTACCAGAGGTATGACTAGGCATGCAAAGCACCCAGTAGAAGCAGTTTCTGATTTTCTCTGTTCGTGCTAGTCCCTC
Source organism: Ara ararauna (assembly GCA_028858755.1). Classification (NCBI taxonomy): domain Eukaryota; kingdom Metazoa; phylum Chordata; class Aves; order Psittaciformes; family Psittacidae; genus Ara; species Ara ararauna. The sequence continues at coordinate 107,083,593 of CM054376.1, read as the reverse complement.
CAATGACATGCGCTAGTTAAACTATCATAGTTCTTACTGCCGGGAAATTTTTCCTTTTATCCTCTTTGTAGAAACACAGCAATTGCCCACATCTCTTTGTCTATGCTTACACTAAAGTAAGCTCTCTCTTTTTTTTCAGTAATACCAGTTCTACTGGACCTGATCCTGGGATATGTCAGTGTCTCTAATCTTGCACGTGTTTTGCTGAAAATTGAGTATGATTAACCTCTTGAAAAAGCTATTTGGACTATCGGGGGAAATTGAGTTGTTGAAATAGAACTACAGACAAGACTTTTTGACCCTTGACTGGATCTCTAGCTGAGCTTTGCACTGTCATGCTAAATGAATTCAGTATTGCCTCTTGACTTGGCTTTTCTTGGGAGGTTTAATGATCAGGTGGCACAGCTATTTCTTTGCCAAAATACATGCTCAAACTGTACCTTCCATTTGTTCAAGAAAGGTAACCCTCCTCAATTGTGTGTAACTTTGTCTGTATTATTTAGGAATCACAATGCTGTATACTACATCTAGAGTCTGCTAAAAGAACATCCAAATTAAGCATTAAAAATTTAGGAAATGGCAGATTTATGGTTAATTCAGCTGCTTCTATACCTCTCTTGAGATGACCTCTCTAATTACTGGATTGTGTAATGATTCTTTAAACCCTTTTCACTACGTATAATTATTTTATGATTTTTGTCTTCTCTCACACAAGACTGCATTTACTTGCTGTGAAGTGATGCAGTTAGGCAGGTGGAGTGCAGGAAAAGATTTCTATTAAGCATGATGGTTGGCTGTGTGCTGAGGCACATACACATGCCCAGGCATTGCAGAGTGAGCATTCCCTACCAAACTATACCTTACCCTCAACAAGCCTTTCTTTGCCTAGTTTTGGTCATCACAGTATGTGGTGTACACTAGATCAGAAGTCAGTGTCAAGACTATTATCATAGTGCTGTAGGCTATGAAAGCATTTGGCCTCACTCAGTTGTGTATTTTTGCTTTCTATTGGCAATTTTTATATGTACTTACTATATCTGAAGGAACTATGCTAACTGAACGTTTAAGATTCCCTTGTAAAATTCTCCAAATGTAGGAAACAGCAGAACAAGCGATGCTTGTGCATCCTGGCTTTTCCAGGCTATATTTCTCTTCCCAGAGAGTGAATCAAACAATATCCAGGGGTCTGCTTGTAGCCAGTAATCTATACTAGAGTACAGTTTAATAAGTCTTCTTCTCCCTGTCCCTCCTTACCTTGTTCATCCCTTCCCCCATACTGTAGGAAATGAAAACACAAATATTTCTCAGGGCTCAGAGCAATGAACAGAGTTAATCCAATAATTGTGGTAATTTATGAGTTTATGATGGCAGAAGATGTAATTACTCTTTTTCAACCTTGGCTACCTCGCTGTGATCAAATGCAATAATATGTTAAGTTGGGTTATTGTTAAATGAATTGTAGGGTGAGCATAATGTACCAACTTGATGGCTGATGGCGCCGTGGTCCTCAGTGGCATTACATTAGGAATTAGATCAGTTGCTTATCTTGTTTATCAAAGACACTTATGAATATTTTAAAATTTACTGGAGAATAAATCCATGCCTGAGGATTGAATCAACCTGAGATGAGAGGATTTCATCTCTCTTCAGTCCCTACAGGTATCTTTCTTTGCTGGTTTCATCCTCAGTTATGTTTATATTTGTCCTCTTTGTACTTCTATTTGGTTTTAGCTCAACCTTTCTTCAACCTAAACTGCCTTCAGATGAAGCCTAAGAATGATATGACCTTTGCTTGTTAACACAGAAGAGATTGTAAATTAATTCATAGGCTTATTTTTTACAGTAGGCTCTGGTCTAGGTACTTTCATAGGGCATCCTTAATATCAATAGATAATGAAGTCCAGGTTGCATGAATCCTGTGTACCCTTGCACAACCCCTGCAAAACCCAGCCTACACACCACTACTACTTACCTGCAGTCGCCTTCTTGACATCTGACCTACTTACTGATTTACATACAGTGCATGTTTATTGGTACACATGTGCATATTTACATACTTGTATGTTTTGATTTCAGATAGCTGTCCTCTTTAATCAATATTTGATTCACACCATCAAAACAAGCCTAGAAATTGCAGAGCTACAGGGAAACAGCCAGGGAATTTCATAGAATCATAGAATAGTTAGGGTTGGAAAGGATCTTAAGATCATCTAGTTCCAACACCCCTGCCATGGGCAGGGACACCTCCCACTAAACCATGCCACCCAAGGCTATGTCCAGCCTGGCCTTGAACACCACCAGCGATGGAGCATTCACAACTTCCCTGGGCAACCCGTTCCAGTGCCTCACCACCCTTACAGTAGAGAATTTCTTCGTCATCAGGGATCTAGTTATCTTTTGATGTAAATACAATAAAAACCACAATAGTAGAAGCATTTCTCATTTGCTTTTGTAAGATCTATCATAAGAAAGCTTGTGGGAGGAAACCAAACTAAAAGCTGTCTGAGGCATAGTGCTTAAAAAAACCCAAAGAGCATCCCTCAGCCCCATGAAAAGTGGCACATGCACAGATCTGCCTGAATCCTTCTCCACTACACTGAGAACAGAAACCACAACCCTGTAAGGCAGGCTGCCAAGCAGAGGTGGTCTAGGTTTTAAGGCTGAGGTAGAAGAGCAAGAAGAGTGCTGTGGGTAACCCCAGCCATGGAAGTCACACCTAGATAGGGGATGTGGCCCTGGGTGGAAAGAGAGAAGAGTGAAATGCCTACTGACGGTCTGCACATGTGAGTTTGCTGGGAAAATGGAAAGGGAGAGAACAATCTGGGAAGCAGGGAAAACATTGTGGATGGAACCTCAAGAACAACTGAAGACCTGGGAGACCAGGAAAGAGGCAGGTAGACAACTCATTTCTCCTGCAGTCAGCCAGGCTGCAGATTCTACTCTCAGCCTCAAAGTTGATGCCAGCACCTACAGACTCTCCTTTGAAATACCTGGTACTGATGTTGTGTCCTGTGCAGCTCAGGCACTTCTGATTCAGTGGCTGGCTAGACTGCAAAATACCTCCTGGAGTAGAACAGATAAATTCATGCTGCCTCTGCTCGACTATTCATGTTTTCTTGTGGAAAAACAAGTAGGTCCATTTTGAGACCCAGCTCTGTGGCTGCACTGATTTGCCTGCTTTCCTTTTACCCCATGGAGAGGTTTCATGTGTGCGTATTTGCCAAAAAAAAAAAAAAAAACCCAAACAAACCAAATAACAAACCCAAAACAAAACCACATGGTTTGTTTACTCGCAACTGGAGTCCCTACTGTGTTTCTGAAGTGTCATTGTAGGGTACTATTTTATTTTCTAATGAATTGCTTTGGTTGTGATACACGTTAGTGTGCAAGTTAGTCAGAAAGAAAGAAGGGTCAAGCTGTTGTATTTGAAGGCATTGTTGTAGTGCCAGATGTTTTCACAATCCTAATAAACCCAAGATTTGTATGTAGATTGCTACAGTGTACCATTCCCCAGAGCAGCCCAGCAACGATGGAAGTGTGAGTCCTCTTTTTAGCCTCAGGCTTTTCTACTCCCAGCCATGTTGTCATCCGTGCACTTCTAGGTGCTGCTAAACCAGTAGTGTCTCAACTCTGCTCTTGATTCAAAACAAAAGGAATAAATCCTCACCCTTTTCCTTCCATATACTACACAAAGCAAAACTTGGCACAGTAAATGAAATTGTCGTACAGTGTATGATCTGGTCTCCAGCCTTCCTACTGCACATCTCGTCACCATCCTGCCACAGGTTGAGGTGCTCCTATTGCCATGTGATGCTTTTGGGCAAAGGTCAATGAGAGGTCAGAACTAGAATGATATCCTCAGGATGAGTCTGAGTACAAGTACAGGTAGGTTAACTGGAGTCTGAGGAACGAGTCTATGAAGTCTGCATGTGACTTGGACTGCCATCTCTTCCTCTTAAGTATGAACAGAAGCATTTCATGAAGTGTGCCATTCTAGCTTGAGCTTTTTAAAGACCTGGTTATGAGCGTAAAGTGAGCTTTGGTGTGAGGTGTCCCTGCCCATGGCAGAGGGGTTGGAAGTTGATGATCTTAAGGTCCTTTCCAACTCTAACTATTCTGTGATTCTTTGGACACGCTAACCATTGCAATAGAAGGTAAGCTGTTCTCCCCAGGATCGCACCATGCCTTTTGGTAACTGAGTCCCTAAAGAACGAAGTAAAGTCTTTTCTTGTCCAAATGTGACAATGTTGTGCCTGAGCAGTGTGAATGCATGAAAGATAAGCTTGTGCTTGCTCTTAGGAACCTGCTTCAAAGAGTATAAATGGTTGTAGAGCTAGGTCAAAGTCTTGAACACATAAGCAGGCATTTTGGTAACATAGCCAGTGTGTTTCCCAACATCTCAGTCACTTACACAAACAGTTCTCTGTATCTAGTCTTCCTGAAATTTTCCAAAATGCTGTTGCAACAAGAAAGGATAAGAGCCTGGAATCATTACTTTCATTTTACTTTATATACACAGGGGTTGTAGCTATAGTGTGTGTGCTTGTGTGCTTGAATGAGGAGTAAAATATTGCACTTTTCAGTGTGTCTTTCTAAATCCTCCAGTTCCCTTTGTCTCACACCCTGGGAACAGAAGATAAGTTTGGGGCTTCAGGGATGATTTTTGCATAATCCTTAGAGCAGCTGCAGATCTGGGGCTGTGAAGCAAACTTTTCCACTCTGTGATGCAAATAGGTCTCATTTTTGGTTTGGAAAAAATACTCTTAAGGCTTCTCACTCTATGTAAATACTTTACTCTCTGTGCTGGCAGAGGGGCCCAGTTTTGCTGTTTGTAGAGCTGAAGAAACTTTGATGTTGGCATCTGTATTATGAAAATGGGTCACCAAACTACCTTCTGCTGTGGCTTTTAAGCTGACTCAAGATCGCTTTAACTGACAGTGTCCAGATAAAGAACTTGATGTACTTTACCAGCTTGCATCAAGATACACTTCCTGTAGCCCTGCGGAGAAGGACTTGGGGGTGTTAGTTGATGAGAAAATGAACATGAGCCGGCAGTGTGCGCTTGCAGCCCAGAAAGCCAACCATATCCTGGGATGCATCAAAAGGAACGTGACCAGCAGGTCAAAGGAGGTGATCCTGCCCCTCTACTCTGCTCTTGTCAGACCTCACTTGGAGTATTGTGTGCAGTTCTGGTGTCCTCAACATAAAAAGGACATGGAACTGTTGGAACAAGTCCAGAGGAGGGCCACGAGGATGATGAGGGGACTGGAGCACCTCCCATATGAAGATAGGCTGAGAAAGTTGGGGCTGTTCAGCCTGGAGAAGAGAAGGCTGCGTGGAGACCTCATAGCAGCCTTCCAGTATGTGAAGGGGGCCTACAGGGATGGTGGGGAGGGACTCTTCATGAGGGACTGTAGTGAGAGGACAAGGGGTAACGGGTTCAAACTTAAACAGGGAAGTTTAGATTGGATATGAGGAAGAAATTCTTTACTGTAAGGGTGGTGAGGCATTGGAATGGGTTACCCAGGGAAGCTGTGAATGCTCCATGGCTGGTGGTGTTCAAGGCTGGATTGGATGTAGCCTTAGGTGGCATGGTTTAGTGGGAGGTGTCCTTGCCCCTGGCAGGGGGGGTTGGAACTAGATGATCTTAAGGTCCTTTCCCTAACTATTCTGTGATTCTTAGCACTTGACCTTTGATAAAAATTTAGGGATTCCATCTACTATATTCCATGTCAGGTAATAGAAGAAATAACACACTCTTATAACAGAAAAGTAAAAAGAGATTTTAATCTGATGATTGAGCTCTGCGGTCTTTCTTTCAGACAACAGGATATGCTACTGTTGTACATGAATTATCTAACGAGAAGAGCTAATGTATGTGTCCAGCTTGGTTTTACCAGACTTCTCATGAATATGGATGACCTTCCCAATTAATTCTTGGTTTTGGGGGAGATTTTCTTCAGCTTTCACTGTCCCTGTTCCATTTACCTTCTTGAACACATAATGGGGTTTAACTGGCTTTTATTTAACACTCCCTTGCTTCAATGTCGTGGTTTAAGCCCAGCCGTAACTCAGAACTACGCAGTTGCTCTCTCACTTCCTCACTTCCTCCCCCATAGCTCACAGAGGGATGGGGAAGAGAATCGAAAGAATGCAACTCCTATGGGTTGAGATAAGAACAGTCCAGTAACTAAGGTATAACACAAACCACTGCTGCTACCACCAATAATAATAATGACAAGGGAAACAACAAGGGGAGAGAATACAACCGCTCACTGCCCGCCAATCGATAACCAGCCCAACTGAGCAGTGTTCTAACCCTTCTGAGTAACTGCCTTTAGTTTATGTAGTGGGCATGATGTGCTGTGGTATGGAATACCTCTTCGGTTAGTTTGGGTCAGGTGTCCTGTCTCTGCTTCCTCCCGGCTTCCCCTCCTCCCTGGCAGAGCATGGGACTTAGAAAGTCCTTGGTCAGAGTGAACACTACTGGGCAGCAACTGAAAACATCGGTGTTATCAGCACTGTTCCCAGGCTGAAAGTCAAAAACACAGCACTGCACCAGCTACTAAGAAGGAGAAAAATGACTGCTACTGCTGAGCCCAGGACAGTCAACCAGCTTTTCCATGAGAAGGAAGGGACAATCTGCTGATACAGATAAGCAAAACTAGCTCAGCCTTTACCACATTGTGTAAATAGCAGATTTGTGGAGTTGCCCGATGGAAGATTATTTGTATTTAATTGGCTAATCTCCAAAGTCTGTATTCAAGAAAGATGTGACCTCAAACGTATTGAAGGCAATAGAGGTCCCTCCATGCCTTTTTTCGGTTTGTTTTTTCAAGTCTGATCCAGACTCCAGTGACGCTGAACTTAGATTTCCAGCAGCAAACACTGCTGACGGTTTTATGTTTTCATTCTCCTCTGACCTTTTAATGTTTAGTTCTGCAACCAAATTCAGCCAGTGTGGGTGATCACATGAAGCAAATTTAGAAGCAGGATTTGTACAGTTTCCGTACGTGCTGGCAAAAATTAATTCTAAATTTGCTTATATGTTTCTGATCACCGCCTTTCCCACTTTCTAAACATTTTGATGCTCTCCGAGCAAGGACCAAAACTCACTCAGTAACAGCTTAAGGAATTGCAACACAAATGGAACCATCCTAGTTTACAGATCAAATTCTCATAGCATACAGTTCACAAGTATCCATATTCTGAGATGTCTGAGTTGAGAACAAGTGGATAAATAAATTCAGATAGATGCGCTTAAATTTCTGGTTATGGTCATTGTATGATTAATAAGAAAAATTGCATTTTAAGAAAATTATTATTATTGTTGCAGCAACATTTGCAGTGGTGATAATTTTCTGTTTATTTTATTGTGCTTCGAAGAAAAAACACTTTGCATTCTTATTCATTTTACATTAAAGGACAGTAATGACTAGAGATGTCCTGTGTAGGATATGTGTATATGAGTTTTTATCTATATATACGTGTACATAAATATATGCATACAGTTATTTGTGTTTTCTTATAAGCTTTGAGAGGACATACTTTCTGCAGCTGCTGTTTTCTTTTTACCCCAAGGACAATAGCACTGAAATTTTCACATACCGCTCTACACCGCATTCTTCTGTCTTTCTATTTTGTGTGGATAGCTCTAAGTTTTAAAACCCTTCACAGATCCTATTCATGTAGGATAAGAGTAATGATAAAGGATAAGAGATTATTTAAAAAATAATTTAAAAGATTACTCAATAGATTAAACCAATAGAGGTTACCATCTTAACGTGCACTGCTTGTTGCGTGTACCACTTTACCAGAGCCTTCAATCAGGACAGCTCACTCAAGCTCCTGGAAAAAAAATCCCCAATTTTTTGTTGTTGCTACAACTGGATTTATGTTTTCAATTACCAGAGGGGGAAAAGGGTACTTTTTTTAGACTGAGAACTTAAAAAAGTGCATCATTAACACAAAAGAGCTGAATACAAGTGGGCATGGCTTAATGGATGACGTAAGTGAGTGGATTTACCAATTGATTTTCTTTTGCTAGAATTTCATGCTTGGATATTAATAGTTAATGGCGTATCATAGGTCTAAGACAAATCAGTTTGAGTGGACCAGTTGGTCTAATTTTGAAATGATAGCTTTCTCATGCAATATTTATGTTTAACATATAGATACTTGCATCAACAAATGTGTAAGTAAAAGGGACATGTAGGGATGCACAGTAGCTACCACTCTTGCTGGTGCTTGCCAAGATATACTTTCCCAGTTTGTCAGTTGTTTTCCTGTTGTGAGTGGCAGGAAAGTGGCTGAGGTAACCAGGATACCACTCTGTGATAACAGGAGGAAGAGGAAAGCTATCTTTTGAAATAGTTTTTTTTAATTGCTAAGTAGCGATTTCAGCAATCAAACAGGGGTTTGTCAGGCTTCCAGGCCATGTGTTTGCACCTGACTATTAGGTTTTTATTTGGTAGCATGGATTCACGTACTGGCAGTTTTTGGAACATCACAGGCTGAAGGCTAACACAGGCATGCTCATAAAAATGCATCTAGACAGCAACCCTGTACATGACTGATTTAAGATATGAATTGTAGTAGTTAATATGCGTTGATTGGGGGTGCCAACATGGGGACAGTCCAGGTAGCACAGATAATTTCTTGTTAATGGTCTGTTTATAGTTACAGAGCCTGGGTAATGTGTGGGATCAGGTTTAGCATGGCATACATCAGTGTGCCTTTATGTGCCTCTTCACCCTTCTTTGGCTACACAAAAAAAGCCCCACCATTAAACTAGCCCCTATTTTTTCTCTGATAAAACCATTCTGGTAACTGCCTGTTAGTAATTGTTTTCTGGAAAGGCCCCTTGCCAATGTTGTACAGTTTCACTGACCTATTATGAGTTGTTAGGCAGTTGTGACTCATGGTTTTCTAAGCCTGTTTATGCTGATACACTGTGAAGAACTTCTGGAAATAAAAGTGACTCATGCTCAGTTGAGTAGGTCCCAGCGAGGCTATGAAAGTGGGATGAACTTATCTGCAGTATTTTTAAAGTGCTGTGAGTTTCTTTAGGCCTAAGAAAAGACCCTGTAACACATCCCACGTCATCCCACAAAAGTATCTTCAGGCTTTCATTCAGTTGCTCCTAGGGAGGTAGGAGTGTCACATCCTAACTTCTGTATCGCTAGATCAACTCTTCTGCCTCATCTTAGAATATTGTAGGAGGGATTTATGAAGCAATCCTGTATTTTCAAAGGTGTGCTTGAGCTGGGCATATAAATTACTAGAATAGATTTCATCAAATTAGCATTATAAGCACTGAGGAACTATGGTAGAAAAAAGATATCAGCAAGAGCAGTGAAAAGCACCATAATACTTCTAGGCTTTCATTCAGGGTCCAGAGTTCAGTGGAGGTTGCATTGGTCACAGTGTATTTTGGTTTGGACCCATGTTTTGTACTTGGCCTAGAGTTTTGCTTCATAACCGCACTAGTAAGATGGGTATCCTTGTGTGGAGCACTGGATCTGTCCCAGCAGGAGCACTCTGGGAATTCCTGCTTATTCAGAAGAGAAGCAGAAGGTCTGTAGGAATTGTCAACTTCTGGGTTACACCTAATGGGTGGCTGGCTTTCATCTGCAAGGTTTATTCTTGTGCACATATGTTAATCTATAAACACACAGTTTGTGTAAATGTCTGTGCATCCCTTAGGGGAGAGTATGCTTGCTTTCACTGCATCAGTGAGAGCTATTCCACCACAACTACTGCTCATTCTTTCGGCCACCAGTTGTCCTTCCTTCTGTGTTTCTACATACCCAGTGAAAGAATGATTTTTGGCTAGTTGCTAAAAAGAAGAAAAACGGAGAAAATACTCTGGTTTATGTGCTTTTATTGTGAGAATATCTTAGAGCCTGGCTCAGTAGCCAAGATACCAAGCTGGATAACACTAAATAAAATCTAGTCTGTACCTCAAGGATCTCCTTTTTTTCAAGTAATAGTATGGAATGATAAATACAGTGGGAAAAACTTAGTTGGGTGATATGAAAGGAGAGCAACACTACAAAAAAATCTCCTATTTCTTAAACTCAACTTGAATAAATCCTATAGCACTCAGAAGCACTGATGTTATCTCTAAATTTAGTCCAGCTGCAGCCAGCAAATGAGACGTGTGCCTTCAGCAGTGCCATTTCAGAAAAACCTTGTGGGAGAAAAAAATTCTAATCCAGGCGCCTGTTTGCTCTGCTCTCAGATCAGCCTCCATCAGAGATGTCACACACCATTCCCCCACAGCCAGCAGTCCCACAGCTTTCCAAGGAGCATAACATACATGGGAGATAATCACTGAAGTGCCAGATACTAATACTGATAACAGGAGATTAAACAGAATTCTGTGGCATTTACTGTTAGCTCCTGAAAAGTAACAAACCCAAGTGTGCTTTGAGCAAAGTGTTAAGTCCTGCTTTGGTCAGACATCTGAATGTGTGAACCATGTCTTAGTCATGTTATAGACTCACCAGTCTTTGTTCCAGATTCATGTATCGTTTACAAGATGAAGATGTTTGAAAGTGAAAGAATAGTACAGACTAATATCTTTGGCATGATAAAAACAATATATTTGTCAAGAGCCTAGATTATTTTTGTTGGAGTGTTTTACAAAGTGAGAAAAGAATATAAGGGGAAAAAAAAAGAAATTAAAGAAAAAGTTTGGCCAATACTTAAAACTCAGTTTTGCGATTCTGTACTCCCAAAGAGGTTATTATTTCTGAATAACCTACTGATTTACTGTCAATCAGGAAAATTTGTACAGAAGCAACAGGGTAACTTAACAGGTTTATTCATGAAGATGAGGAGAGTAGCTGACAGTGCAAGATGGCATTAGAAGAGAATGTGATCCTTCAGTTTCGCTTTCCAAAGCCTCAACCAACCCTCTTCGACTTTCAGGCCAAACTGTAGCCACATAATGCAAAATCTCAGGTCTCTTCTTGAAGTTCTACCAAGTGCAACAGATTAATGTGTTTTGATTTACAGAAAGCATCTGGAAGCATACTGACAACAGAAAATGCTGTTAGTGGAGGGTATTTTGTAAGATACTTTAATCCTGTTTTGCCTTTAGGTTCCATAAGTGCATACCATGGGAATAGTGTACTATCCTTGTGCAAAAAGTAGTATCTTCTCTAGGAACCCCCCTCTGACATGTTTCTTGGACCTTTTAGATTGGATATGAGGAAGAAATTCTTTACTGTAAGGGTGGTGAGGCACTGGAATGGGTTACCCAGGGAAGTTGTGAATGCTCCGTCACTGGCGGTGTTCAAGGCTGGATTGGACAGAGCCTTGGGTGGCACAGTTTAGTGGGAGGTGTCCCTGCCCCTGGCAGGGGGGTTGGAACCAGATGATCTTAAGGTCCTTTCCAACCCTAACTATTCTATGATTCTATGATTATTAGCTTTAAAGGAAACACAAAGCTCTCAGTCCCTGAAGATGAGCTGGTTTCACTTTGGGTCTTCATGTGCTTGGTACTCATAAATGGGGAATTTCATATGACTTCTTAGCCCAGGCACCTCTATGGAATTCTGCCAGTTGTCATTTCATTCCTGACCTGATCTGTAGTTATTTCCTTGTTGGACTACCCCTGTAATATAGAACAACTGTTACTTCTTCAGGGGCTATAAGTCCTATGCTAAGGGAGAAAAGAAGGTGACTGGAATGGACTTCTCTGGGGAATCTTATGAAAGCATAAACTAGAATGACTTCAACCCACTCTGCTGCCTTCCTCATTTAAAAATTGAGCATGTACCAAGATGATATGCATATTAATCCTGTATTTAAAAAAAAATAAATAAAGGAAATAAGAAGCTGAAGGAAATTACGAAACAATGACTATAGAAGAGTGTTTTGATTTCAGCAACTTGTGGATTAGACAATTTAAAAACAAAGTCCTAGGTTTGGATTAGATTTTCTTCTTTGAAGGTGAAGTTGATTCCTGTTTACATGTAATATTTTTTATAATGAAAGACTGGTACTGAAGTAAGAAGGCAGTAACTTTTTCTTTTCTTTGGCTGCACCTGGAAAATGTGGCTGATGAGTGTATTTGCAGCTACAGATTTCACAGATAAAGCTATTTAAGATATAATCAGCTTAAGGGGAAGTATGTTCTGAAGTGTAAGGTATGTAATTGATGTAGTTTGATCCAGATAAAAATGTAATCAAAAAAGCCATTTATTTATAATTTCAAACTTTCTAAGGAAAGTAATTTATGTAATTTGGGGTTTAGTTAAGCTCATTAGTGTGTTTGGACGGTTGTTGTTGTTTTTTGAGTTTTTGTTTTTTTGGGGGAGTGTGTGTGTGTTTATTTTTACACAGGAAAAGGAGGAAAAAAAAAATCCACTAACAAAAGCACAGCTCCCGAGCCTGAGCTGTTATACCTCCTTTCTTACTTGGAAGCCCCAGGTCGAGGTAGTTTTAAATGGCCTTCCTTTGCCTTCCTCCTCCTCTTATGTTTTGATTTTTCTCAAAAGCCTGAATAGCTACAAGATTGGTTTTGCTTTGATGTGAGGCATACAATATCTTTCTTGCATCCTGGAGGTTAGCTTTGAGGCAGAATATGAATCAGAGGATTTCTTTTCGTGATGCTGCTAATGATCTTTATTCCAGTTAGTTATGTTTACCATGATTCTTAAACACTGGTAATAGCTCGTAGCCAAGAAAACATTCCCTGACTGTATACTCTAGTTGATTGTAATACTCACTTCTGCAGTGCCCCACCTAAATGAAGACTTTTCTTTGGGACACAACTGCAAGGAGGTCTTGCCATCCATGTGCACTGAGAAGATCTTGGCAGCTAGTTTCTGTTCTTCACTTGTCTTCTAGTTTCAGCACGTGTTACAACAGCATTCATGCTGGCTCACATACATAGAAGTTTGCTTGATCCATGAAGACTGGTATAAAACATCCGTGACAGAAGCAGCTCCCGTCCCCTATCCAAACCACCAGGACTCTGAGATCTTCTTATGCATCACAAATGTTTCCAGCGGTTTTCAGATTCTCCTAGCTGACCACAAAGCAGCAAAGTCCGGGTGTGCTGTTCCATTCATTACTTCTTTGTGGGAACCAGGCGACGTCCCCTTTTTCCTCCCTTTTAAATTTAAACAGTTTCTGGTATTTAATATCCTAAAAACTTTTCTTGAGTGGGATTCTCAGCCTTTTCACACCCCTAATCTCAAACCTCAGCTGTGAACTCCAGGTACTACAAGACAAATACAGGTGACAGTGGTGGGTTCTCATCAGCAAGCATTTAAGAAAGTACATGAGCCCCAGGAGTAACTTACATTTGGTCTTTCATGTCTTAGTGCAATAGAGTTTGATACCTGAGAATTTTAAACCTCTGTAAATGATTATTATTGGCTGGCAGGGGTTGTCCAGCCTGTCTTGCATGTGTATTCTCCAGTATTTACTAAGGAACAAGCTAGTGCAGCTGCATTTTTTTGCCATGGGTGAGAATATGATAAGATCTCCATCCTTTAACTGGCCATTCATTTTCTAGAAAACTGTAGGAACTTAGATCACTTTTGAGATTAGCAATCTTCTGTCAGATTGCTCTGTTTCTGAGCAAAAGCCTTAGAAGTTACTGGGCAAGGGATGTATGCAGACAGAGGGAGCAACTGTGCAAACCTTGTTTCTTTAGGACTTGAGGTTGACAGGAAAACCACAACAACCAAAATGCACTCATGGTCTACTCGTGGCTGGGAGACAAGGTGCAGCAGCCTGCCCTTTTGTATCACTGGAGTTGTGATTCTAACCTACAGCCCAGATACCTGGCAGCAAAAGAGGAAAAGGTATTTTGCTGGTTGAGGGTAGCTACCTTGATTTCTGGAGCCTCTGAGAACTAAATCCACTTCAGGTTGACACTCCAGCAATACTGAACTGTTCCCAGTTTAAAAGGAAGCACGATTGGAACCAGTCCAGGTTAGTCTGCTGTCCTAAGCCAGGTGATCACACCAGTGGGAACCAGGAGAAGTTTTAGTCCTATACCAGCTAAAAGCCATGGCTTTATTTTTTTTTTGCCATTCATTATTTAGATTAGGTTTTGCACAAATGAACGCCACGCTGAAAAGCTTTTATACCTATTTTGTATCAAGGCTGAAGGGGTAAAATATATCTATTCATAAAGAAAAGAAAATACAAAAGAAAAGAAAAATATATGCTGAATGTTTCTGTCATTAGTCAGTCTCCAGGCAACTCCTGGCTGAGGGCAAAGCTAAATTAAATTTTGTAGTAGCAGACTGATATATAAATATACACATATATACACACACACCTTAGGAGCTATTTTTAACACATGTACATCTACCATACCTCACATCTGACAGCTTTATTTGAATTCAGGCTATTCATTGGGAATAAGCAGCTAATTAATTTATCTCATGAATATCAAATATGTAATTAGTCACATAGCACTCAGTATTCCAGCCATTACCTACCAATGTAGTCTCCACACTGCCAACAATGACTCCGAGAAATGAGTCCCATTCAGTACCTGACCTGCCGTAGAAAGACATAAATGGGTTTACCATATGCTGCCTAATGTTGTACTTATAATTCTTTCTTTCTACTTGTGTGCATGCATGTGTGCAGTCAGCTAATGGGTTCTCTTCAATCATAACAATGTGAAGGTTGTAAAGGAGTGTTTAGAAGATTAAATAATATTGTAGTCTCAAAGCCCTCAGATTTATGTTTCTGTCCAAAGACAATTCTAAAGAAACACACATGCATCTATTTCTCCATGTGTGTTATTGGTAAGATAGGAGGTAATAGACTAAAATTGCAGGCAGGAAGATGAAAGCTAGATGTTGGATGAAAAGCTTTGAAACGGTAATGATAGTTATGCATTGTTAAACAGATGTTCAAGGCGAGATTGTATAGTGTCTGCTACTGGTGCTTGCAAAAGGAGTGATGTCACCTGGAGAACAGCTCAGGCACAGGTGATCCTCTTCTGAAGAGGAATACGGGGATGTAAACTCTCAGGCTCCTGTCTAGCATTATGGCTGCATGTCTGCTTCTTCAAAAATCTCATCAGATTTTGGCAGCTGTACTACCGTTCTCAATAGTAGGCTCAAGGATCAAACAAGCTTGTAAATTGAACTATCAGATAAAGCTGAAGCACATTTATTTACTGTAAAACAAACGTCATGACTGCTCTTGAGATATTTTGTGATTAAGTACCATTTCCCACGCTGGCTAAGCTTGTACCATTTATAGAAGTGCTAACTTCCATTATTCCATAGCTAGCTCCTAAGATTTAACCTTGGAGAAGATTCTGTATGTAGGACAACTTTAAAGATCAGTAAATGTTACTGTAATTGTAGGAAAGTCTTGCAAGATGGAGTCCAGCTCAATTCCTTGTAGCTCTTTGGCAGTACATACAGCAGAGCAATCAGAAATGGTTTCTGTGAGGATGGAGTGTTAGAAGACATCATACTGTCACACAGCACTGGAGCGTTTGGTCATAAATCTTGCAATTTGTGGTAGAATCTAAACTAATAAAGCATTAAGAAGAGGGCAAAGAAATTTCAGTTCTGCTTCAAGCTTTTCATTTTTGAGAACGTGGTTTTACAGGGGTGATGTGAAGTTTAATGGTGAGTGGGAATCTATCAGTGCTTTTGTTTTTTGTTAATTTATACTTCACTTTTTAATGTTGTTTAACCTCTGTGGTTTTTGATGGATATTTTTATAAGTTGCTAAACCAAGGGCTCATAAAGAAAACACAGAAACCATTCTGAGAGTTGCAAAATGTAAGCCATTGTTCTTCAGTTCTTCAGATTAATCACCAAATAAAGCAGAGGATGAAATCTTGGGTTAAGGTGGCTGAATCAAAGGTTTTAATGGGGTAAAGAGTTCACTAATAGCCAGTTGGAAATTCCTGAGCACTCCAGTGTGAGTTGTTTTTTTTTAATACCACCCAGCATACTTGGAGGCATTGAGGTGTTCTTAAACTCCAACAAGATTTAACATGCTTCAGATTGTTGGTAGTATGAATAATACTAACGTTTTTCTTTCTGTCATTTGGGATAACCTTGAGAAATGCATTGTAATGCTCCTGTGCTTCCACCAACTCTGAAGGGTAAGTATGGGAAGTGCTTCATCTGTGCCAGTCTTTGCTCTGGTTACTATGGAATGAAGGTTATAAGGGACAGCTCTTGCTCCTGTGAAAGATGAGCATCCACCCCACAAGTACATCTCTCTGGGTATCCCCTTCCTCCTCCAAGGCTCATATCCCCCCTAGGCAGTGGCATTTGCGCTTTTGCAGGGAAGGCTTTGCTTGTACTGGTTTTCCAGCTGTCACTAACTACAACAGGCACCGTGGTTCCCACTTGCTAGTTCAGACAAGCAGGCTGTAACCCATTCTCACACAATGGTGCCACCTCCCAGGTCTGAACAGCACTGGGCTGCCAAGGCAAGGGTTGCACACTCTGTGTCTGTGTAGGGGGGAGAGGGGCGGGGAGAGTCTCCAGTGTGAGTCCCAGCCCTTGCAATCACTTTAAAACCACTCTGAGACCAGCAGATTACAATGTGCTTTGCATTCACACATTGGGGGCCTATCAGTCAGTCTCAATTATATAATTTAGGGAATTTAACAGCAACTTTTATGTAGCTGTAATAACTGATTTGAAAGTCAACTCTAATCTCTTAAGGTGTTAAACATAAACAAATGCCACTCTGCGTAAAAATGCCTTCCCTGTAATTTTCTTTCTTTCTTTTTTTTTTTTTTTTTTTTTGCTACATCAAAAAACTGAAGGAAATGCTTTATAAAAGCAATTCTTTTTAAACCCTTGAGGGACACTAATTACTTTTAATTTCAGTATGCAGTGGTCCTTATCCAGGGGAAGTATGCTGCATGGACTATAAACCGCTTTTATATCATACAACATTTAACAGAGCATGCCTGGAGTTAGTTGAGCTGTGCCTCCCTGGTTCTCTGATCTCTATTATTCTTCACCGTGATTAAACATTCAGTGTTTCACTGCCTAATCGTGAAGGGCATTCAGAAAACCTGAGCTCTTCTCTCCTACCTGCTTCTGAGCAGCTGTGTTTCTCTCCCTTTTTGCTTTAGCACCTTTGTTGCAGAGCATTGCTCAGTCTGGGGGAGGTCAGAGCTTAGTCAGGGCTGTGCAGACAGGGTTCACATCTTGTTGCTGTTCCCACAGCAGAAAGATCATTTCCAGTGACAGCACTGTCCTCAGCAGCCAGGAGCCGTGGCTCTGGAGCGTGCTTTCCAGATCACTTATTAAGCTGATGTAAATTACTTTCTCCTCATCACGAGCAGCAGAGGCTAACATCCTCTCTATAAAGAGATGACAATGATGGTGTTTGCACCATCGGTTCTCTGCTCTTTACTTGTGTGAAGTGCTGGATGGACAGTGCTGCACATTGACATCCAGACTCCACAGAACACCAAGTGCAGACTAAAGCTTGGGAATACACTGGCTCTGCTCAGATCTGGATCTCTTTTAATTCAAGGTCAAACCAATCATCTCAGCTCTTTCCAGAAGGCCAGCCCATTTGCCGTATGTTCATGTTTCTGCTCCCTTTGTGCCCAGTTTTGCTGCTTCCTCATTTGAAATCCTCAAGATGCATCTCACAGGGTCATCTCTGTGGGAACTGAGCAGATAGTTGCAGTTATGAATATTCAGTTATGTGAATATCTGGGAACAGATTTATTCAAGCTTAAAATAAAAACAACACTATAACCATTAAATGTGATGACATTAGAGTACGCACTTACCCTGTCTGCATTATTCGAAAGCTGCTACTGGCAGTTTTTGAACACTTATGCATCACATGCTTTAAACCTTCAATGTTTGTTATTTAGGCTAGTGAGTTCCTCCTTTTTTGTCTAGAAATTTCTTAAGATATGGTAGGCATTACCAGAAATAACCACATCCACAAGCTGTTTACCACACACTTTAGCAACTGTTGAAATGCATGGTGCTGTAGATGATTTCAGTCTGCTTACAGAAAGCTTTGGAAATCAGCACAGGGGTTCAGTTGTGAAACTCAGACATGGCATGTGCAAAATTGTAGGTGATGGCCTGCCATTCTCATCCATGGAAGTGGCCTAGGCATCCATCCTCCCATTCTCAGGTATTTCTGCTTTTGGTGAAGCATCACTCTAAGCATCTGATTCTCTCTGTGGAAGGGATGGATCTGATTCCTGGTCGAGATCAATAATTCATAAAGCTAAGTGGATGATTTTAAAGCTTCTAATGCTAGTTCCGGTCCTGACCAGAAATCAGCAGAAAAAATGTGTATCCAAATATTGCAGTTCTTTCTAGGAAAAGAGTTTGTTGATGTCTTTTGTCAAATAGCTGAAGAGTGACCGCATTTATCTCAAACTGACTGAGGTTCTTAGTATAATTGAACCATGACTCCATCCTGAAAATAGAATTTCCTTTTTCTTCCAGTCTGATTTAAGTGGCTTCAATGTCTTCTACCTTGACCTGTTATAGAACCAACTTGACACGTGTAATTACTTTCATGAGAATGCATCAGCAGCACTGATAATACTGGCTGAAAAACGTATCTAGGTCTGAGAAAGGGTAGCCAGTTATAGTTCAGGCTAAGGATATGAATGATGTTTTGCTTCACAATGTCTGTAATTAAATGATTACGATTTAAAAACAAAGATTTATATTGCATCAGTAGAAAGACCTTAAAAAAACCCACTTCTCCAAAATACGTAGTAAAATTGAGCCTTTGCTATTCTTCTCAGTAAACTTCAACCTTGCTTATAACCTCAACATAGATTACTATATTAAACTTTGCAGAGACCTAAAATATTTTTCTCTCAGAAATAGCTTCCAGTTACTCTTCAGCCTGAGTAGGATCTCAAGCAGTGGCCAGGCGATGAAAGTCTCTCTGTGTTATTTTTGACCCCCTAAGCCATCCAGCCACTTTCTGCATTTATGTTTCAGAAATTAATTTAAAAAAAAAGCAATTGTTTTTGCAAACAGCCCTTTGAATTCCATCCCAGTGGCATTTTAGAGCATTATTGCAAATTATTCAATTTATATGCATAGTCAAGCCTACATCGTTATTCCCATATTTTACAAAGGCAGGAAGAGACACTCAGAACAGAAACACAGGAGAAACAAAGGCAGAAACAGGACTGCTATTCTAGAAAAATATTTTTCACCAAGCTGAAAACACACCTAAGTCCTCTTCTCCAAGGTGATCTTTTTCAGAAAGTCATTGTGAGGAAAGATTCAAATGACTGCAGTGAAAGTCAAAGGATATACTGTATTATGAACAATAATTAATGCAAGTATTAATGTTTTTGGCTTCAGATGAGATGATCCAGCACTCTTAAAAATTAATAAAAATTATTAGAGACTTACACACATACCTGAACGTGTTCCAACTTAACAGCTCACCATTAGTTGCAGAATAATTGGCTGCTCATTTACATTGTCTGAATTTCAAGGCCTTTTAACTACATACATATTATTTTCTCATATATGTTGCTTTGCAGTCAGTGCTTCTGATGGGAAAGATGAAGCAAAAGTGGTTATGGTTATGGTTAGCCCCAGAAGAAGCATAAGGCATGTAACTATTCTTCCAGCATATGCCAACTGTTTGATGGGCTCAGTGTGCTTCCTAAATTCTACACCTGATCCTCAGGAAATGTCCAGGTGTGAAACCATGGTTCTCCATCCTCTTCATCTAACTTGAATTTAATGTCGACCTGAGCCCAGGCAATGGACTGGACTGTCCCACTGTTGTCAGAAATGTTGTGGTAATTCAAGAAACACACTGTGGTAGTCCAGAAACATACTGCTGAAAAAAGCAGTGAGAAGGTATGAGGTGGTACAGCCAAGTTCAGAACTTATAAGACATTATAATACATGCTCAAAACCTAGGGCAGATTTATTTATGTCAAAAAATGTGCAAGTATTAATGCCATCTATTTTTCAAATGAAATCAATTAGAGAAATGGATGAGTTTTCCTCGGTGCTGTGCCAAATCAACTGTGTGGACAAACTCCCTTCACTTCAGCTAAGAAGAAAGGAAAGTTCGATGCCTTTGGCTTGAAGTGTTTGAGCTTGCTGAGACCTGTGAAGAGACAGAATAAAACCACAACAGGACGAGTTTGAGGGGGAGTAAGATCTTTAGCCATGCCCACAGAAGAGCAGTTTCAGCAAGGTGCTCTGCATCAGCTTTTCTTTTTGCAGTGTGTTGAGAAGCACAGGTTTCTCAGCAGGAATGGAAACTGAGGAACGGTTCTTTTTCAGCTGTAAAAGAAAGGCAGAAATGGTGGTTTCTGAGGTACCTGCACTTCTGCTCTGTCTCCGCTCATGGCTAGTGAATGAGGAAGTCCAGGTGATCCAGATTTTTGGAAATGGAAGAGCTGCTAGCTATTTGCATCTCCTCAGAAAAGCATGAGCCATTTGATTCTGCAGGTTTTGTGAATGCCCTGTGATCCATAAAAACCTAGAGGAAGGAGCATGGTTGCCTGATGCATGCCTGCAGTAAAAGGGAATCAGCTATAAATTGCTTTTTCTACACCATTTTCTGCCTTATCGCTTACAAAAGCTCTTTCCTGGGAGGCAGTTTTGAATTACTTTTTGGTGGCTTTCTGATTTAGTTTACTTGGAGAAGCTATTAATTACAAGTTGGTAAGGTCTGGACTAGCTGCTTCAAAGACCCAGATAAGTTGCCAGGTGATAATGGCTCTGGGCTGTTCCTGACCTGGGCTGAGTTTGGGCAGTTGCTTTGTTCTGTAATGAGCAATCACAGAAGTTATCCAGTTTCTAAAACCAGGCTTTTTAAAAATTAAAGTGCACTTCTAAGACTTAGCTCACACTGTTTATGGAGTTGATTGCCCCCAAGTTCACCTTGGGCCTAATTGGCTTATGGTCTTAATTAACAAAGTGCTTATTAATGTCTAGTGGCAATTAATTTTCAAAGGATTATTTTCTATTAAGATCATGAGTACAATATTAACATTGTGCAACTGTGATTCTGGAGACCAACCAGTACAGGGTGTGGGTTTTTTTCTTTTATGTATCCAGCACAATTGATTTCTTTGCTTATGTTGTGCTAATCTGCCCTGTAGTTATAATAAGCATCTGTATAAAACCAATAGCTGCGTACTGAGATTAGGGTTTGTTTGAAACAATGGCATGAGAGCTTTTACTGGGTTTGCATAAATCACGATGGGCTGATGAGCAAATAAATGACTTTTGTCAGGTAACACAATATTTGAATGATGATGAGTCTACATTTACAAATTCAAGTGCATTGTGTTGGTATTTTAATATTAATATATGTATGAAAGTTGAAGTAGGGACAATAGAGCCTGAGACCTGGCTATAATCCACAAGCTCGTTTCATAATGCCACAGCTCTGAGATATTTCATTTACTTGTATTTTAATGGGTCAGGCTTACTGCCTTGTAAGTCTGGGGTGCTGAGAAAGGCCAAGGATCCCTCCAGCCCAGCATCAGTAGTAGCTGCTTAGAGAAACAATATAAACCCAGGGTATATAAAGACATATCTTCCTATACACAAATACCTTGCTTTTAGCAATCTATGGCTTTCAGGACTTTCTGTAGAAATGGAACCTTTGGTAACTGGTAGTCCCTGACAGGTTTCCTGAGTTTGTCTTTTTGGAGCGTGTTTATACTTTGTGTATGCGCACATCCTGCAGCAGCGAGTTACCCAGTGTGTGCCTGGCTTCAAAAAAAGTACTGCTTTTCCTTGCTTCTAAAACGTGTAAGTGCTATTTCCTTTTACTGCTCCCTAATTCTTGCATTCTAAGAAAGAGAAAATAATCATCGCTTGTTCACCTCCATCCTCCCTGAGACTATATAGACATTTCTGCCAGCAGCCCTCAGGCCTATTTCCTTTCTTCAAGAATCCCAGTTACTTAATCCTAGCTCTTTTCATGCTTATTCTTGGTGCTTTCAGGTTGAAAAAAAGGGTGAGTAGGGTATATGACAAAGGTGTGTAAAACTGAGGGGATGCAGATGCAAGCTTTGTTTTAGAGAGAGTCTAACTAGCCAATTGCCAGAAGGTGAGAAGAGATACACTGGTTCTTCTCTTAACCTGTTTTCCACGTTACTGGATACTGGTCACTGCCAGACAGGGCCATCAGTTGAATGGACCTTTGCTTCTGAGTCTATCACTTTCATGTTTTTCTGTATTATCTACTTGTTCAACAGGTTGCATCTCACATTTCTTGTTTATGATATGTTTGGAAATGTTTGTATCAGGTTTTATGCCTTTATTAGATTGTTCTTTAAGGCTCTCTCTTTCCCCAATCTTATTATCATTGCATAGGCCTTTCTTCAGTCTTCTTGCTTGTACAAGACTTCTGTGTTTTCAAGTTTGCTGGTTTACTTCTGACACCTTCTTTATTCTGCAGTTTACTGCGACAGTTTTCTCTTTGGGGGAGGTGAGAAGGGAGTTGCTTTAATGTTGGTTTTCTTTCATTTATTTTTTTTTCTCCTAAGTGAAGCATATTTTGAGGTGTGTTTATATGTGGCTTGCCAAAATGCTTTGAAAGATCTGTTTGACCTTCAGCAAAGATCAGGTTCTTCACCTCTGTTTTGCAAGAGTGAAAAAACCCAGATCCATCTTTTTGCCATTCACTGTTCATGTTGTGTTTTGGCAGCTGAGTCAGCTGTATCTGGAATTGTATCTCAAAGCTTGAAAAGTCTAAGAATAGAAATAAGAAGGTGGGAATTCATGCTGCCTGACAGCCATCACCACAACTGAGTCATGTAAGACCACTCATGTCCTATAAAGTTGGTGAGAGGCTGACATGCTGCTCAGGCTCTGTGTTGGTCTCCTGCCAACAGGAGAGTTTCACCCATGATATCTCCTTTAACAAATTCTCTGGGCAAGTCATGGGAGATCTCATGGCTGGCTGCCTCACAATAGCAAGTGTACCTCCAGCACAATGAAACTGAGGAACCATATTTTGTTCTATATTTTGGTACGAAAGCATACTCCAAACTAACAGCAGTAACACCAGTAGCAGTAATATCATCAGCAGTTATGTGTCAGTGATAAGAAGTGACACCCTTGAGTTAACATGAAGTATGTTAATCACCTTTCTTCAGCAGGCAAGCATTCACATTTAATTTTGTTTTATATGTCTGTAATAAAAGCTTAATTTTACTCCCTCCCCCTATACAAAGTTTGTGCGATAAAATAGCCAAAATCAATCATCCAAGTGTGAATGCAATAGAAAGCTCCATTCAGATTTATTATGCAAACATGAAAGGGAAGGTTTAATATACAGTATATTGTGAAATAAGGCAAATACATTTAGCAAGCATGTAATTGTGTTTAAATTTTAAAACTTGGCTGGTACTGTGAGGTATGTCCTGACTGTGAGTCACTGAATTTTACATATCATCCCGTTATTGTTAATAACCTCTATTTCTAAAATGTCTTATATCCCAACTGGTCTCAGGAATTTAAATATCGTATATATTGGAAACAGTTTATCTGTGTAGGCAGCAGTTGTTTCACACTGCACAGTAACTCTTCAGGACAGGCAGCAGAGAATAATGCTTTAGTGGTCTAAGCTGCAGGAGTACATGAGGCAATGCCTTGTCATTTGGTCCAATACCTTGGCAAAATGCTGCTCCAAACTGTCCTTAGTAATTATCAAGTGGTATTTGCACGTAACGCAGGTGGAAGCTGCTGCAGTAACACATCAGCAGGAGCGGCCAGAGTTGAAGCAGTAGGTTTGTACTAGCGAATGCTCCAGGGGTTGAAGCTCCAAGATATTTACTGCCTTAAGAGACGGCTTCCTTGTCCCTATTGCCTTGCTCAGGAATGGCACAGGTCTGCTTGAGTTGTGTGTATGTGGGCAGCTGATGCCATTACAGCTAACAGTTGGCCTTCACTTTCACTGACATGGCTGGGTCCAGCTGAGCAGGACCAGCTCTGATGACCTAAAGGTCATCCATGGCCTGGAGCCCCGTATCTGGTCACAGACTTGTTTCTCTCATGCTGTTCCAGCTTGTAGTTAAATGAAGTCAGGCGTTGGATCTAGACAGGGTATAGAGAAAGAACGCGGATTACAGTCCAAAGCATGGCATGTTAATTTTATGCTAATTTGCCCCTGCACATAGTTGACAACCATAGCTCCCATGAGTGTCTGTGAGAAATACAGACATGCATATGGATGGAATAGAAAACTATGTTCCAGCAGTCCTGCGGGAAAATGTCTTGCTGCTGGGTGAATCCCTTTTAATGTTTTTCCTGAGCAGTATAAGCACAAAAATGGCCATTCTGTTCCTGTAACATGCTTTCACTTTAAAGCTGCAACAGCAATACTCACTGCTTAGTCCCTAAGAAATGAAAAGCGTGAGGTATAACAGAGTACTTTGGCTTCCTTTTATTCAAGTGTGTGGATCGAGAAATGATGGAAAAGGGTAAGGACAAAATGTCATCTTTTTTGCCGAATTAAGCTTTCCAGGACACAAACTGCCCCTTATTTTTACCATGTCAGGGCTCAGCACGAAGAAACACTAGCTTCTGTTTCAACAGAAATAAATCAGGCTAACCATATGCTGAGTGCCAGAAGTTCAAGTGTTTTGTATCTGTCCCTCTGATGAGTGCTAAGGCTGGCTTTCCCTTGGCCTGCAAGTGAAGCAGCACGTGCATGCAAGTCTCTAAAAGGCACTAGGAGATACCTGCTGTTGTTGGCCAAAGCTGTGTAACGTGTTACAGCTGAAAGAGGCTTTTGTCTGCCTGTCGTGCAGCAGTGAGGATGTTTGGCAGTGTGCTGGAGATTGCATAGGAAGAAGATAATTACTCCATTTCATCCTCTTTTCTTGGGTGCTTTCCCTCTCTCTCACACATAGTCATCTTTTCCCTTGCTCAGCTCCTCCTGACAGAGGCCAGTGACAGCGTGTGCTCTGCAAGGTGTCAATCAGAGCTGGCATACTGTGACCTCCCTAGCCAAAAAAGACGTTAGTCACCCCCATGTAAGTGCTCTCAGCAGCCTCTGCAAAATCAGCTTCTGGATACAGGTGAACACTTCCAATGAGGTTCTCCCCAGGGGTGGGAAATAATAATAATAATAATGATAATAATGATATTCAGTTGCCTTACGTGTAAATGTACGTGTAAATGCAGTCTTGAGGCCCAGTCACCAATGTTGAACGGCTTTGTGAAAGCCTCTGCATGTCCCTATTTTTTTGTGTGATGTACATTAGGGGCAAATCAGGCTATAGGGACTCAGTGCACACTCACTCACTCACTCACTCCCAGCTGACACTGTTGTGCTCTAAGAAATGTAGACATTTCCTTGGTTTGGAGACAGTGAAGTAATCTTGGTTGTTATTCAAAAACAGAATAACCAAACTCTGGTTTTGTGTGTCATTGACATAGCAGTTGGTACTAAAGAGGATGACTAACATGGCAATCCTTGCATCCACTGTAGTAGTTGTGTCCAAACCTGGGGCAAGAAGTCAGTTCTCAAGTGTGACTGTGCCCAACAGAAGCTGCACAAGGTGGTGTTGTGTAAATAGCTGTGTCCTTTGGACCTGGTCCCAGCTGCTAGAGAAACCAGGTGTACTTTGCAGAAGAGACACAGCTGTGCGCTAACCATACCTGCATTTCATGCTGTTGCCCTTGGCCTAAAAAGCAAGTGGTACATGAGGCAGTAATTTCCAGAAGCAAAGCCATAAAGCATTTAGTTTTCCTTTACCTTGCAGAACTAAGTTCTGCTGAGTCAGTGTCAGGGAGAACCACATTGTGGCTGTTTTTTCTGCATGGAAGAGAGGTCCTTATTGCTAGACACAAGCAGGGAGAGTATAAACCCATAGGCTGTGGTTGATACGCCAGGCTCTATGGACTTAATGGGATTTACAGAAATGAGTTCTGTAGCTAAAACAATTTCTGGTTTCAGTTCCAGTTTCCCTGTTGTGGTAAATGTGATTATAAGAACTTGGATGGCCTTCTTGATGAAAACTACTTTGAATGTAATGCTGGTATGGAGAACACAAGAAAATGGGCTGGTTTGTGGTTTGATGTCTACTCCCTTTGTTTTGTCCAGCCAATAACACTAGAAGCACAGCTGTTTTGCCAAGTATTTCTGTAAATCTATCGGCTGCAATCAGGGAATACAGGGTGATGATACAATTTGAAGAGGGGGTTTCTTGGGGTTTGTTTTTAAAAAATGTTTGTTTTCCCATTTGAAATTAATCTCTGGTTTGGTTTTTCAATTTAATTTCCATGATTGCTTTCACTTACCCCAGCAAAATTTCACCACTCTGGCAGTGTGGCAGTGTAAAGAGCCAACTATTTTGACTGGTAGAATAACGCAGTACCCAAAGCAGCACTTCTTGCTGCATAAGCTCCACAAAGTACTTGACAAATGTTAAAACACTTCACAGTATCCAGGAAAGAAAGCAATTGTTCTCCACATCTTACAGAGATCAGGAGCTGAAATTAATGATATATAGGTATGTCTCCTTAAGACTAACATCTTTTTATCTGAACGTCACTGAGTTTCAGCCAGTAGCTGTGGCATGAGGTTCTTTAGACTTTACTTTTAGGTTCTAGTGTTTTTGGAGCTTAGAATGTGGTTTTTAAGTATAACAGAACTTTAATTTTTTAGGTATGTATTCTTCTGACTTTACTTGCACAGAGCATTATAAATATGTATCTGAAGCTGTGCAGCTGGTGAGCAGATCATCTTGATATGAAACCCAGATATTTTGTCTGAACCTTCATTTGTACACAATTCATTTTCTCCTTGCTATGGCTTAGCAGCGTATTGATTGAGACAGGGCTTTCATCCCGTAAGTATTGCAGTGATCTTTCAGGTCAGACTTGGAAAAGGCTTGTATTTTTTTTTTTGGTCTGTACCACTGCCTTGGTTTTTTTCTAGAATGGGGCATGCCCCTCAAAGTAATATCCCTCCCTTCCCAACTGTTGATGGGTGAGAAATATGTGTGAGAAAATGCGAATATGGTCTGAGATATTCTCTTCACCACCACACCCTACCACATCCCATTTCCTTCTTCTGGGCAAATTGACTTGGCAGGTTTTCAGCTGTCAATGCCAGCCTTGTTAAAGTTGCCACAGGGTGCCAAGAATATAATTTTAAAAACATATTTGCTGGCCAGGGCTGGCACTGCTGCCAGTGCTGGGGTTCCTATCTCCTTCTGATAAAAGCTACTGGCTTATGAACTATTGACTTAGGACATGTAAGAGTTTGGGTGTAACGAGATGGGCTGGCTGTGGCCAACACGATAGGAGAGGATAAACCAGGCAGTGGCTTGTACAGCATAGGAAGTCAGCCCTAGGTGGTGGATAGCAATAGATCAAAAAGAAGTACAAGGGTAAAAAGAGGTAGTGGTGAAATATCCTGCAGCACTCTGGATCATTTTGCATTCCTCCAGAGGATCATATATTCTAAACCAAATAAAACTGAACTCAGTGTCAAACTGAGCTGCTTACTTTTCCAGAGTCTTAGGAAAAGTGTTTCCTCAGCGCACACTGAGAGCTGTGCTCAGACTTGCAGCATTCTGTGCCCAGCCTCCAAATGTTGAATATTTTATTTGAGATTTGATTTACTTCTTGAGGAAGTAGACTAGAAAAGCTCCCGGTGTGTTGCCTCTGGTTACTAATTTAAATTGAGATTAGAGCAGGAGAGTATCCAACACCATTAGCTTGCCTTAAAATCTTCTGCATCTGGCAGTGTCTCCTGGCTGGTGCCAGCACTCTTTAAATTCTGAAGAAAGCCTGAGAGACTTTCTACATCTGGCACAGGAACAAGTTGGCAGTCAGGTGTTCCTGCATGAACTCTGAAGTTACGATAAGGGTAACATCTCTAAGGTTGTGTCATGGTTTAAGTCTGCTCAGCCATGCAGTTTGCTCACTCACTCTCCCCTCTTTCTTCCCCCCAGCTCCCGGGGCGATGGGGTGGAGAATTGAAAGAATGAAACTCCCACAGGTTGAGATAAGAACAGTCCTGTAACTAAGGTATAACACAAACCACTGCTGTTACCACCAATAATAATAATGACAAGGGAAATACAAGGGAAGAGGATACAACCGCTCACCATGGATACCCAGCCCAACTATGCAGTGCACCCCCCACTTCCAGGTCTTTGCTCTCCGTTTTCCATCCTGGGCATGATGTGCTGTGGTATGGAATACCTCTTTGGCTAGTTTGGGCCAGGTGTCCTGTCTCTGCTTCCTCCCGGCTTCCCCTCCTCCCTGGCATAGCATGAGACTCAAAAAGTCCTTGGTCAGACCAAAACATTCCAAGCGGTAACTAAAAACATCGGTGTTATCAGCGCTGTTCCCAGGCCGAAAGTCAAAACCACAGTGCTGCACCAGCTACTAAGAAGGAGAAAAATGCCTGCTACTGCTGAACCCAGGACAGGTTGCAGCAAGGCATTTGCCTTCCTCTTCTTGTTACGAAACTTTTTCTTGAAGTCCTTACTCTCCAAACCAGTTATATATCTGTGTGTATAGGAGGGGCTCCAAAGGATTCCGAGAAGCTGTCTCTGACTGGCAGATGGAGCCTGCACTCATTTCTGTTGCTCATCTCCTTGTTGCATTGTGGGTTCAGCTGAATGTTCCCATTTAAATCCAGGGCACCCTGGAAGAAGTTGGAAAGGAAGCCAAACAGCCTTGAGAGTGATAGTAGGTTGCTGATCCTGCCATGATGATCTACCCAACATTTAAGACTCTCACTTGTCCTGTGGAAAAGACTGCCAAGAGCAGTGCACTGGCTGGGCAACTAAGGGCTGCTTTTCTATGGCCCAGAGCCCACAGGATGAGCTCCACTTCAGAGCTCCATTTGAGGATTGTGTCGTTTGTGTGCACCAAAAGGCAATTCTTCAGTTAAGTCACCCTGACCAGAGAAGTTTTGCTGAATTAAGATCCATATGGAGTAAGGCTTACAGCAAAGCATATAAAAACGTCATACTGCAGTCTGAAAGAAAAACTGCAGTGTAACATCATTCTCCCAAACTGCACAAAGAGCTATATTAAAATGATGCATTCTATTAGAGGAAAAAAAACTGAGCGGCACAAGACCATAAGGCAAAACGGAACTAGAAAAATATTTTTTATTGCAAGAAAGAATCAGAAATCAGAAAGAATGAAACTTTGACTCCTGAAAATTACAAATCGTCGCTGTGCAAAAAACCAGGGGCTTTTACAAGTTTAGAGAAACAGCAAAAATACCTGTCTGGTAAAGACATCTGGCACATAAGACAAAAAAACCCCATCACTGCTTAGGAATCTCAGCCAAGTTGTTCTGATTTTATCTAGAGGAATGCACTGGTTCATTAACTCAAAAGCCAGTCCATTAAAGTATACTTCATAGTTTTGAAGTGCTTCTCAATTAAATAAACCCTGCAAGTAAGCTTCATGATTTCACAGAATTGTAGAACAGTTTGGGTTGGAAAAGACCTCAAAGACCATGTAGTTCCAATCCCCTGCCATGGGCAGGGACACCTGCCACTAGATCAGGTTGCTCAAAACCCCATCCAGCCTGGCCTTGAACACTGCCAGGGATGGGGCAGCCCCAGCTTCTCTGGGCAACCTGTGCAAGTGTCTCACCACCTGCACAGGAAAGAACTTCCTGATGTCTAATCTAAATCTCCCCTCTGTCAGTTTAAAGCTATTCCTCCTTGTCCTGTCACTACATGCCCTTGTAAAAAGTCCCTCTCCAGTATTCTTGCTGGCCCCCTTTATGTACTGGAAGTCTGCCTTCTCTTCTCCAAGCTGAACAAGTCCAACTCTTTTGGCTTGTCATCATAGGAGAGGTGCTCAGCTGTCTTAGCATCTTTGTGACCTCCTCTGGACTTGCTCCAGCAGCTCCATGACACTCTTCTGTGAGGGTCCCAGAGCTGAACACAGTACTACAGGTGGGCTGTCACAGAGAGGAGTAGAGAGGGAATATTACCTCCCTCAACCTGCTGGTCACGCTCCTTTTGATGCAGCCCAGCATACGGATGGCTTTCTGGGCTGTAGGCACACACTGCTCGCTCATGTTGAACTTCTTGTTAACCAACACCCCCAAAACTTTCTTCTTTCTGCTTTGCTACTTGGGTGATCTTGAATTTGTCTTCTGTTAAGGTTCCCTGGTCTCATGTTGGCATTTGTGGCTTTCCACTGCAGATACGAACATCAGCTCAGTCTTACCAACAGTTTCTTCATTATTGGAATCAATGATTTTAAGGGTCTTTTCCAACCTAAATGATTCAGTGGTTTATAAAATCAACATAATTTTCTTTCCAAGAACAAATTTTTCACCACTGGCTTCACATCCTCCATTACGCAAGCACCATTTGGTAGCGGATTTTTCACTTCCATCATTAGAATTGCAAATATCTAGAACTTGTCCTCTGGATACCTGATTATTTTACTCTGTCTTACTCTTCTTGTCTTCCTTTGCACCTATTAAGAGGCCAAGATTATATCCAAGAACTTGCAGAAGAATAAAAGACTCTGGTAAAGGCTTCTAACAATTCTTTTTCTAATTACTGCATTTACTTCACAGAGTAGTCAATGGTTTGTTTATTTATTTACTTAGTATTATAAATATCACTGGATTTTGCTTTCCCAATAGCATCTTAATTTTTGCAGTTTATCATACAAGTACTATGTAATTTGATGACAGGGTAACATAAAAACTTTTCTGCTACTTTTAAGTAACAGAATTTTTCTCTGAACACTTGGATGCCAGCACATAAACTGCTTTTCCCTGCCGTTTCTGTTCTTCAACTTAATGTTTTTATTTCCCCCAGTACATCCAACAGGATTCATTTAATCTTCTATGCTCACAGTTTACCTTAAAAGTGGCTGGTGAATGTGTGATTCTGCAGTCATTTTAAAATAAATTGTCAAGCTTCATGTTGTGATTTTGATGAGAAATCAAAGAGTAAAACAAAAGAACAGAAAGTATATAGTGGTTCCAGAGTGGATAGTGGTAAAATATTTCTCACCAAATCTAGACCAACTGCAGTTTAGTTATTCATCCTCTTCCTTTACAGTCAGTGGGACAACTTAGTGATTGATTAATCTGAACTTTCAAATTTATTTTTTAATAAAAGATTTGGGATTAGGATCAAGCAAAGTATTTTGTCATTGCCCGTGAAGGGGAATCCAAGCAGCTTCTTTTAGGACAGTTCTTTTAGGTTATGTGCTATGACTGCAACATAGTAACAGACATGTTTCCTCTTCTAGATGTGTGGCATTTACTGCCTGGAGCTGGTTGCTTCTGCTGGAATTCTCATAGTGGGAGATAGATGGGTGTTGAATTTGCTTAGAGCACTCAATGTCTTCATGCTTACTCTTTTCTCCATAACCAAAAATGTGACGAAACTTTCCCTAAATATATACAACATCTTCTTTGCATCAAAATAGGGATCCCTTTTTCAACTTTTCACTTTTTTTTCCCCTGGATTCCTAAAAGCATTATCAGGTGAAAAATCTGTGAACATTACAGCATTACATTCCTTATCAGCAGGGTTGAATATTTGGATCCCCACTATGCTCTGCTGCTTGAGGGACTGAGTAAGAAACAGCAGTAGCAGACAGTGATCCAAGGTGAGGAGGTGCTGGAGGAGGCACAGGATGGCAGTCAGTTTCACTGGTGCCAAAAGTTCATATCTATGGCAGCTCTGGGGTGCTGATTTCTACTCCAGAGGAAAGAGCCTTCAGGAGAGGCTGTGTCTCCTCAACCTCAGCAGTATTCACTTGGACCAGTGCAGTTTCTTGTCCCAGTTCCACTTTTTATCCATCTGAATCTTCACATCCTTGACCGCTTTTTTCCAGCCTCTCTTAGGAACATGGGAGCTCTGGCCTTCGGTAAGTGGGAAAATACGGGGTTGATTCACCTCTTCAGACTAAATAACCATGGGAAAGGGGTCAAGGCCATAAAAATCAGTCCTGTGTTCTTATCCTGATTCCTACCCATTTACTACACTTCAGCCACTGTTTGTATTGATGCTCTTCTCTTCTACTGTCTGATCCTATTTCTAGACTCCACACCCAAAGATCTTTTATCCCCATTTGAAGAAGTCACAGTCCTCCTCAGCCTGATCCTAAATTACTTCCTGTCTTGCCACTCATTCTGTTAAATATTCTGTCTTTTGTCCATCCTGGAAAGCCCACTTCTTTTAGCCTCTATGCTGCACAAGTACCACACTAGCAGGAGAAAACCTAACTGCCAGCTTAAAAGTGCTGAGCCTTTGAGTGAGGTTTGAATTTGGTCAGAGATGGGTAATACTTTTTTACAGAGGTAGCAAAGGATGTCATGCACACTTGAACCCAGCCTCTTAAATTTCATTTTCACTGCAGAGCATGAAGGCGCTTGAGTTTTGTGAAGAACGGTTACGAGAGCTCTTTTAAAACGGTGTATGTCTTCATAAACTGTGTTAAAGAACTTGTAACTGCTCCTACTGCTTTCAAAAATAGTGTCTTGAAACACTATGGTGCTTCAGCACTTTTAGGTGACTGGCAAAGACACCAAAATATGGCGCTGGAAACACACAGTTTTACTATAGGTACTTTTATCAGCTCAGGCAGCTTTGAGCTCACATTGTCCTGAAATCCTGTGTTTCTGGCTGAGCGCGTCTCGCTTTCAGTACCCCCTGCATTGTGTAATGCCCTGATGAGGGGACCCACGAAAACAGCAGCCTTTTGTGAGAGAGGGAGCTGGAGGTGACCTTTGGAAAGCAGTGACTGAGCTCGTGGACCACAGCCCTCTTGGGAATCAGGGTCCTTTAGTCTGCAGGACTCAATCACAACTTTCAGTACTTTTAGTAGTTCAGAAATGATACCTTAATGCTTGCAGAAGAAAGGCTATTAATTAAAACACAAGTATTGATAAACCAGCAGGAGTTCAGTGGAGGGCCACAGGGGTGGTTGGGAAATGCAGCTGGGGCCCAGGCCTCCTAACTCCTAGCTCCCCATGTGCTGTCTTGTGCTGCGGGTGGCCATTAGCCATGGGTGAGCTGGTCAGGTATCCACTTTGCTTTTAAAAGGGTCCTTGTTCTAGCAA
Source organism: Ara ararauna (assembly GCA_028858755.1). Classification (NCBI taxonomy): domain Eukaryota; kingdom Metazoa; phylum Chordata; class Aves; order Psittaciformes; family Psittacidae; genus Ara; species Ara ararauna. The sequence goes on along the minus strand of CM054376.1, from coordinate 107,050,551 downwards.
GGATCCCTGGAGAACATGCCCATCCCCATAGCGGTGTGACCCTGCCCTCTGAGGGGAGGCTGAGGGAGCTGGGCAAGGAGATGGCTCTGGGGGCCCTGGTTCAGCCTGCCAGGCACTGCAGAGAGATTATGGAGAGAGTGCAGCAGTGTTTTACGGAAACATCTAGCAGAAGGACGGGATGCAATGGTCATAGATTGGAAGAGAGAAGGTTCTGACTTGAGATGAGGAGGAGAAAAATCACCGTGAAAGCAAGAACAGGTTTTCCAGAGTGGACTTCTGTCTTTGGACATCTCCCAGCTTGACTGGAAAACCCAGAGCAATTTAGTCTTAATTAGGTGTTGACCCTTGGGCAGGAGGCTGGTCTTTGCTAAATACTCAGCTTGTCTTTAATGGTGTACTCTGGAGATTTTAAATGCTGACTTCATTATAAAGCAAAAACATATAAATAGATGGTTTCAGTAGGGTCACATTTGTAGCAGAAAGGGTTATTTTAGTTGTCATGAAACATTAATTCCCATTTTTATATTAAAACACTAATGAATTTGTATGCCAAAACAGGCCCTCCTTAATTATGCATGATATATGTTAATCAGAGCCCAGAGGGATGGGGAAAGGTCATGTGACCATTGTGTATCTCATTACCATGCGTGAAATGATAATGAAATTAGCGATGGATGGGCAACAAATTGGAATCAAGTTTATTGTAACTTGAGGGAAGGATTTGCTAGATATTTATATTGGTGCCTAATGTTTCATGCTAAACTTCACAGTCAGAATGACTGCAGTGAGTGTGACAGCCTCCATGCCATCCCCAAACAAGGGTGCTATAATAGGAAAGTATCACATCTGTGTATGTACTGCTCTGCAGCTGAGGAAGTGGCTTTGAAGCAGGTGGATTGTTTTAATTATGCAGTGGCTAGGAACAACCCATGGAGGCTGTGGGAGCTGCTTTTGGTCAACGGGGACTGCCCTGTTGTGAATCTCAGAACATCAGATAATTTCAAAGCCATCTAAGCTTAGGGTTTACCCATTTTTTGCGAAACTTGGAACAAAATGTTAGAGTGCAGCGAGAACCAAAAGCTATAGGATGTTTCTGAAATCATCGGAGGTATTTTTGCACATGTGCTATTGCTGGTGCTTGTTTAATCCTTCAGCAGCTGGATGTGCACTGAAATGTTTAGAGTGAATAAATAACACAAGACTCTGTAGCTGGAGCTAAGTTTGGTTTTAGATTTTGTTGATCAAGTTATTACTTGATGATAATGTGGCCTCACTTTACATTCTTATCGTACTACTGTCTTCATCCTGAAACATGGCAAGCATGAACTGGGGCCAGTAAATATAAAAGTGGAATAAGGCTGGGAGGCTTTCTGCAATGTTCTTATAGAAAAATACCCCAACAAACCAAACCCAAAAAACCAAAAAGCCAAGCATACCCTTATAAAGTATGAATTGAGGTACTTCATATTTTAGTCCTGTTGCAACTGTGTAAAAGCAGAGGAAGTGTTCGCATTGCTCAGATGAGATTTAGACTATCTTTAAGGGGGAAACCTTATGTCACGGACTCTTGTACATCCACAGCAGCAAAGACAGGCACTCAGTTTTGCAGTGCTGAAATGGAGACTTACTGCTTTCCTGTCTATCATTTTAGCAGCTGTCAATCTAGGCTGTAGTGAAAGCTTGTGGGGAATTTTCAATTGGGATAGTCAGTTCAAGATCACACCAAGGTTTTGCGACTGTCAGTCTTTTTTGGAACAAAACACTATCTGTGAGTGCTGCTTTGCTTTTCTTGCAGGGTTGAGTCAAGTGGGAATATGGATGTAACTATTCTGGGGCATATGTGTGCTGTGAGAGTGGCATGTTGTACTTCCCTGCCTGGGCTTGGCTAACCTTGCTGAACAAAACTGCCTTCTGGAGGAGTGTGGCTCAAATTATGATTATAAACAAGCCTTTTTAATGCACAAAAGACTAATTGCAGATAATTTTTCAGTTACAATAAAAGGAGTATTAATCACAGTTACGAATGGAACACCATATTACATCTGTGTAATCATTCCTTTATAATAGCAGAGAAAGTATCTCTCATGAAAATACAGTTAAGATTTTCTCTGTATTTAAGATATTTGTTATATTAATGATGTTGCAAGTATTTTGCTCTGTCTTTAAAATTACTTAAGAGTTATAATAGTCTTACTGGGTTCTTCTCTTAGATTACGACATTGTCCTGCATTTCTTGGACTCTTTTCTGCAGAGAACTGATTTTTCACTCACTTGTGAAGCTAGGAAATACAATGAATAAATGGTTCAACCGTTTTTTCTAAGTAGTGTTATCACGTGGGGCGAAAATATTTTATACTATTGCTTTTTCATTCTCCTTTGTTCTATATACATACCCATTTCTTTTTAATACTCATTGCTGTTCCTCATATAATCCATTTTTCTGGTTCTTCCTGATGAAACATAGCTATCTGTCACTTATAGGTCATGTTGAAAAGTACTGGCTAATGGCTGAGAGCTCAGGTCATGAACAAGAGTCTTTGATCTTTCTCCTGGGCAGGCGTAAGGCAAGGATTCTTTTGGAAAGCAGGACATGACTCCACAGTCATATAAAGTGGTTATGATAAGCTGGATGGTATTGATGGAGTAATATCAACAGAAATGACATTAGGAGAGAGGGATGTTAATCTTTCAATTAAACCAATTATCTAGTAGTCAGCTTTTTATGCACACAATATCCATCCTTTAGGTTTTCTATTTTGTGTTAGGATCTCTAATTTTGCTTTGAACCTTCTAAATGTGTATCCTTGATGTGCTGCATCCTGTGTGTGATCAGGTTTTGACTCTGGGAGCTGGGTACATGGAGGGCCAGAAAGATTGCTGGGAATATCAATAATAACAGGATGGTGGCTTTGGAAGACTGCATTTTCTGAGAGCCCAAACTGTCTTAAAATCATAACTTGGTACATTTTGCTTTGCATTGAAAAGTGAGTTAAGATACAATGCTTTTTAAAGACTGGCAATTTTTTAAAGTGTGCTTCAGAAGTAATGGGTCAGCCTGTAGCAGGTACAAGGTTTCGCTGCTTGTTCCAGCACAGTTAAGAGAGACCAAGATGTTCAGGTGCTTTAGAGATCTTAAGAGCATTCATTACACTCATTACCTGCCTCTAGAAGATGTGATTAATTATCATGCAACATGCAGTAAGCTTGTACTTCCTGCAGACTTTCTGTAAACCAGAAGTTTTTACTTCCAGTAACTCTCCAAGCTAGCTCATTTCCTTAGGTCAAACTGCCTTCTGTCTTTCAACTGACTGATACCCGTCCAAGGTAACTCTCTTCCTCAGGACAAGTGTTCCATCGCTCTGTTAAACTTACACATACATCTCTTTCCACATGTGGAAGTTATTGTGATAGGTTGATCTTGCAGTCCTTGTAAAAAACTGTGGTGTATTGAGCTGTGTTTATAGTTTCCAGTCACAGCTTTCTCTCCATTTGAATGAATGGTTTTGGAGAAGAACATGAAAGTGGCTTTTAGGTGGGGTGTGGGTGTGTGAATCTGTCCATGACCTTTTCTCAGTGTCTTGTAGCAAAACACCATAGACATGTGGGCCCCATTTTATTTCATATTACTTGGCATGTTATCTCATTAGTTTGATTGTGTTTGCCGAAAAATTTAATAGGATCCTTTTACAGTGAGTGAGGGCTGCTTGTTCAGATGTAAGCTTTATTATCTAGGCAACTCTAAATTCTCTTTAGAGGAATAGAAATCCTTTCCTAGCCTCTCCCTTCCTGGCCTCTACAGGTTAGCATCTAGTGCTAGGAAATTGGGGTTAATGAAGCCTTTGTCAATATTCTAATTTACACTTGTCAATGTACACTTGTCAATTTACTAGAGACCAGGCCAGTCTACCAGTTGGTAACTCACTAATAAGATGGATCTACCAGCTCCCCATAAACTGTAGACCATGTCGGAACTTGAGATCCAGTGGGGTCATACAGAAATGCATCATCTTCTTTGTTTGAGTTTGTTATTTATAGAAAACACTATTAGGTAGTACAGCTTTAGGTATATGGGCACTTTCTAAAGACTCGATAGCTAAACATAAACTAAACTAGGGATAAAATCAAAAGTAGTGGGGGAGACAATTTACCAGACCCTGAAGTGTGAGCCCTGACGTTGTGAAGCAGATTTTTGTGGTGAGGCCTGCTACTGCGATTGTGTTTGGATATTAGAGAATTAAACCCTACTGCTTCATATGCAGTTCTATATATGCTTCCAACAGTGCTTTCAAGCCATCAGTTTAAAACGTGTTTTCTCATCTAAATTTAGCTACTTTTCCAGTAAGTCTTTTCTGTGCTCCCAAGGATGATTGCAGGATTTTGTCAGTTCTGTCTGCCTTAGAATCATAGACTCATTTACATTGGAAAAGATTTTTAAGATCATCAAGTCCAACCATTAACCTAGCGCTGCCACATGCCATTCTCCCACTACTCACACAGCACTTCCTATTTCTTTTGCCTTCTAGAGAGTAGTAAATTCTGGAAGAAAAAAACAAAAACCAGCAACCAAACAACAAAAAAACCAAAATAAAACCCAAAGCAAAAAAAAAAAAAAAAGAAAAAAGAAAAAACCCCAAACAACCTGCCACCCCCCAAAAAAAAAAAAACTCAAACCTGACAACTACAACAAAACTAAGTTGCAAGCTCAGCTAAAGACACACTGTTCTGATCTACTACTTTCCTTTGCTGTGATTTTACCTGTGACATCTCCAGCTCTTTAGTGTGTTCAGCATGGCCTTCACCAGCGCTGCCTGCAGTTCTGTCCCTGACCTTTTGATGGCAGCATCTGTGGAGCAGGGACACAACCTTCCTACTGAGCCAGCACTAGAAATCGCCCTCTCCTGACTTGGATTCTAGGCAGGCTGGAGATTAGTTTCATGTGCTGGTGTTCATATTGCCTGTTTGAACTTAATTCCTATCAACCTTGGTTTGACTACCTTAAACAGATCAGCTACAACAGGCAGGTGGTCCTACAGCAAAAAGTATAAACACCAATCTTCCCAATAATTATTTGTCCAGCTGGTTGAATCCTTATCTTGCCAGACAACCCATCAAGCTGCACGTTTGAACATTTTTGAAGCTCTTATAAAACAACCCCTGAGTTATGTTTTTCCAGCTCTGTTGCTGTCTGTTTTCGAGATGTATCTGTGGGCAAGGATTTCATCACACTGAGCTCAAATTAGATTCAGTGAAAAATTCGAGAGTACAGCTATAAGTCACAGCTTCTTTTCAGGAAAGGGACTGCTCTCTTTGCACAAGCATGTAGGTGCTTCAGCAAAGGATGTAATTTTACCCACAGTATTTGCGGAGCAGCTGCTGCCTTGAAGGGAAAGACTGGGAATGAAGGTGCAAGACCAGGAGTTCCTGTGCACATCCTCATCCTTAGGGCAGCAAATTGTGTTGCTTCCTATGCTTCCATGAATCCTCGAGCCAGCTTTGCTGGTATCCTTACACTGTGAGGTGAGAGGGGCAGCTCCCCTTTCCTAATCCTTCCCCTTTTCCTTTCTTGCAGGAAGCTCCTATGCTGTATCAGCCCCACACACTGGTATAGGGCAGGTGCTGAATGGGAATGGGAGAGGGGCAAATGGGCTCTGTGTAGAGACACTGCTGGTGATTAGCTCCAGCAGAGGGAAAATGAGGAGGATTAAGAAGTCCTTAAGTGGGAGAAGGAGAAACTGCAATGAAAAGCATACACTTCTGGTGTATTGTCACCAGCCTAGGGATTTCTGTAAGAGGGAGGCAATCACAGTTACCATTCGAGAGAGGGAAGCCAGGTAAAACATTCAGAAGTAATTGCAGAGCATTTCAGTAGCTGTTATTAAAATTATGTTATCTTAGACTTTGTGCTCAATTATCTGATGGCTGCCAAACAATACCCAGAGAGCTAGCGAAAAAAGGCAGGCACAGCTATGGGAGTAATTTAACATCTTACATGTAATGGGAGTGCTTTGTGGGATAGTCCCAGGGAGGATGGGGGATTGCCTTTTCTCCCCAGCCATCAGCAGGAACTGCAGATGACCTGCTTGTGAACCAGCCCTGTATGGCTTCCTGGACCTGCTGTTGCACACATGTGCTTTGGGTGTGAGCAGTGGGAATTCCCACTTGAGAGGTGCTTTAACATGAAGCATGGAAGGAGAAATAGTGGCAAGTCCTGATGCTCCCCCCTGACTGCAAAGGATGGAGAGATCTGCCATGGTTGAATGTCACCCTGACCCTCTCTCTTCCCTGTGTAAGCTCCCAGAGCCTGGCAGCTCTGCATGGTACCAAGTCTTAGCTTGCTGTGGCTCTCCTGAAGGCACAGCTCATGTTTAACTCCATCTCTGGTGCTGCAGCAGCAGATCTGTCTCTGAGCCAGAGTAGGGACAGAGACAGCACCTGAATCTAGGTGCTGGGTGTCTTTTCTGATCAGTGCTGCCAGGGATTTCTACAAACTGAGTTACAGCTCAGCACAGCATAGGCTTTCCCAGAGCTCTGTCAGTAGGAAGGAGCTGTTTCCATGGATGTAAGTCTCCTAGACCTTTCCCAGCAGTAGAATTGCTGTCAGTGAGTTTCTTTCTAGCCATTAATATCATTGCTTTGTGGGTCTTCCTTTGTTATATACTGACTTGGACTGAAGGGTAGCACCATGCCAATATATAGGAAAAAATCCACAACCAAACCAAAACCTTAATTAAAAAAAAAAACCTGTTGTGGTGAAATCCTGTCCCTGATGTAACCAATAGGAGGTTGAACTATTGACTTCAAAGCAGCTGGGATTATACCCATAGTCCAAACCAACATCAACTCACCTCTGTTCTTCCTTTGTACACGTGGGTTCAATCTAAATTTACTCCTCAGCTGACCCAGCTGACTATACTAAGTGAAACCTCAACCAGTGGATCTTTCAGCATGTGAACTCTGGGCAGTTTATGGCTGAGCTGTGACTCAGCCCACATTTCTGTGCAAGTGAACAAGACTATGAAGAACAAGAACATGCCTGATGGAGTAATCTGACTCCTGGTGCTTCAGCCATGTGGAAGAGCAGGCATTACCTTCCCTTGCATCATGGGAGCCCCAGAAAAGCAGAGATGAGAGAAGCTTTCACTCCCCTACCCCAGATGACAAGCTCGCTCCTTGCAGTGTGGGCAGTAACATCCCAGTGGCAAAAGCATAGACTGAAGCAGAATTCCTGACCCCAGCCCTTTGCTCTAGAGGAGGAGCCAAGGGAGGCATGGTGAGTTAGTTATGTGACTAGGACACAGGGCTTCCCTGGCCTCCCACTGCCTACAGATTATCCTGCATTTAGCGCTGTGCCTCCAGGCACTTTCAAGGCCTGGGTACACACCTTGCATTTTAATTAGTGATCTGCTTAGTTTCCCCCTTGTTTGGTGTTGTGGGTTTCTTCAATAAATAGGATGAAAATATTTAGGAGGATTGGAATAAATTCAAAGCACAGAACAAAGAAAAGCCAAATGCAATTTAACTTAAAGAGTCATGTGTGAGAAAGTAGAATGAAACTACGTGATTGCTGTGCAAACAGCTTCTGTCTTTTGTTAATACTCTTGAACTCACGCTCTTCAGTATTTTTTCTTCTTCTACCTAAAGTTTTTCTTCAGTGTTTGCTTTTAGCTTCCCGTCTTGTAACATTCTATTCTACGTTTGTTTCTGATATTTTGATGGAAGACCACATACTTTCCATTTGAGAATCAGATGGCAGGGAAACCAAATGTCTCTGGTGGTGTATCTGCAATGTGTCTTAGCAGCGACCTCCCCTTTCACTCTCATGCTGACAGCCACTACATCACCTCAGACCCTCCTCTGGAGTCACCCTAACCCATATCCCTCCTCTTTCTCAGTAAGCAGAGACCAGCTGCTTGCAGCCCCAGTCTCTGCCAGCCAGAGCTCTGGGTCTGCCAGGCCTCCACTCTTGTGGGTAGTAGCACTGCATGTGCTGCGCACATCCGTAATTCTTTGAATGTTTAGGGCCAATGTGCCTCTCTTTAGGCTCCATCCTCTTCGACTGTGGTCTCTTTGAAACTGCAGACGTCTGCCTCTACTTTTACTTCCCATCCTCCAGTGGCAGTTTTAATGTTTTCTCCCACTGCTTAAATAGCTCAGATCCATCCTCTTTCTCTTTTTCTTGATCATCCTACTCTTCTACAACTCCTTTTGTGGGAAAGAGTCTGCTCGCCTGGATTTAATCACTGCATTGAAGATATACAACTCTGTAATATGCTCTTCTGCTTGCTGTGTCATTCTGATTTCTCCTGCAGTACCATCTCAGTCATATGTAGCTAAAAATAAACATATTTTCCTCCCCCCCAGACTTTTCTACTCAACCTGAGCTGTGCTGAGATTAAAGAATAGGGAAATTTACCATGGTTTCTGAAAGCACCAAGTCATACTTCAAGTAGACATAAGATTTTAAAGTTTCTCAAACAGGTTTAGAGAGGACAGCAGAATTCTGGTGGAGCCCGGGAGCTCCATATGATCTTTATGAAGTTCTTGGAAAAAATTCTAGAGCATTCACTACAGCTGGTTAAGCCTCTCTTGAGCATGGACACCAGTCTTTGAGGGGACAGCCATGGTCATACCCAGAGAGCAACATTTTCCTGAACAGCTATGAAAAAACCCTGTCAAAAATAAAATGGATCATTACAAAAACATATTCTCAAAACATAGCAACAAACCGCTCACATCCTCTACCTTTAGTAAGTCCAAAGCCTCCATGCTTTTCAGTGTAGTTGTGAATGGGTATCTGTGTAGGACATGTTAGTAAAGGGAAGGGACAGGGAAAGGATACGATGAGGAAAATAGAAGGAGAAGGGAAAGGAAGAGGCCTGTACATCTGAGCAGTAGTTTTCAGTTTGGTCAAGTGTGTATTTGCAAAAGGACATTGCCTCAATTTTTTCATTTAAGAAAGGCTTGGAGCATATAATTGAAGTTATTTCTAACGTAATTTTGGAAGCATAATGTATCCTGTACAAGTCAGAGAGGGAAAAGCCAGATTAGGTGTTTTGTGTCATTGTTTATTATGTTTTTTGAGCTTGTGTGCCCTTAGAGGACCTGGCAGGTCCTCCGTTACAGAATTTCTCTGGCCTTGTGCACATGGACAGATTCATAGATTCAAGCTCTTTACCTATATCCTGAGGGGCTGGTCTGGAAACTGCTGCTGCCATAGAGGGGTGCAGCAGTTAATACTCAGGGTTACCTCTGTCCCCCCTCATTTTTCTTGTTTCAGACGTGTGCTATGTTGACAGTGTCCCATCTGAGATATATTCAGTACTTTCCACACCAGTTACAAATCTCAACTGCAATTTGGTTTTAGGTTTCCCTCACAGATAGGGCAGAGTACAGAAGCTGGAGCAGTGCTTCATCTGCTCTGTTGCACAGAGGAACCAAATAGAAATGTGGATGTGTCAAGAAAGCTGTGGTATTTGGGATTGATTTGTTTGGTAGCGGCTTGTTTTGCAACTCCTGTCTGTGTAACGCTGCTCCTGGGTGAGTGAGGAAGACTTGCACTGGATCCTTCTGTTATGCAGGAATGTCAGTTCCTTTTCTATCATGTTACTATGGTGTCCAACCTCAGATAATTTAATAAAGGAGAAGAGGATATAAAAGAGACGTTCATTGTCTATTAAGCTTTTCAGGAAAGTGAAGTAGAAGGGCTCAGTAAAATTACTTCGTTGGACTCTTGGTTGCCCCATTGCTTCTCTTGGAAATTGCAAATGAAGCAACCCATGTCACTTCCATCATGTTACCATCACCACAGGTAAATGTTAGTAACCTGGCCCTCTGCCCCTTGAAAGGTGAAAAGTCAAGCCCTGAGGAGGCATCAGGAAATGCAGGGCAACTGGGCTATATATTATGCTAATGTTTTCATCCTGTAGATCACCTGGGGTATTTATTTTTATCAGTTCCTTCTTTGTATTATGCTCCCCAGAACGATGCCCCTTGTCTTCCTGGAGAATCTGCTTTTGTCTGTGATTGCTAAAGGCAGTCACATTTCTAGAACAGCCTGGTTTACAGGAGGTTTTGGCTTGAACTGCATGTTGGTCTTATGTAAGGGAGGAAACAATTCAGTCTTCATAGTTGGGGCTGTACTAGGAAAGTACTTAAAATAGCAGTAAAATCTCTAAGTGTGCTCTTCAATTATTAAATTTTGTCCCACTGCAGAGCAATTTCTTTTTGGGATAATTGCCTTTTCGAGGCAATTTTTGCATTAAAGATTCACTGGCTTTGCAGAAGAAACTAGGTGCTTCTAAATGCTCCTTATTAAAAATTTAGCCTGAGTCTTGTCTTTCCTCTTTTTGCTTTTTACTTTTTATTACCCACACAACAGTAGTTTTCATTCACTTCTAGCCTCAGCGCTTCTCTTGCACATATATGCTAAAAGAGTTGCACATTAAAGCAGAAAAATAATGCATATTTGTTCTTCAGCATTCAGTTCTTTTAAATCAAGGATGGCTGAGGGATAGCTTAGTTTGCGTGCCCTGTTGCCACACAGCCCGAACTCCCACAGTGAAATCTTCCCTTCTTAATCAACTATGCTGACTTTGCTGTACCCCTTTTTACTTGTGATGTTTCATAGCAAAAAAAAAACAACTCCCAAAATGTTACGGAAGGATACCAATTAAACTTCCCAGTTTAAGATTGAAATACAGCAACAACTCAAGCTCTTCCAAATCTAGCAAGGTGAATGTGCTATTTCTTGACACAAGTCCATGGCCTGTCTTGGCAAACGTTCATCACATTGGATTTTTACATAACCTAAAGGAAGTTGCAGAGCTTACTACCACTTCAGAAATAAAGCTGCCCTCCATACACACTGGGTAAATTTGAACTGATCTTGTTGGTTCTAGTAGGAGGAAGTAGGTACCTGATAAGCAAGGGCTTTCTGATGGCTGGTGTCCTGGCCAGATGTTTCAGCATGAGAGAGTTCAATCAAAAGGGCATTTTGGACTAGCTCACATCTGCTAAAAGAGATCAGAATCACTGTTTCTGTTAGCATAACTAATACCGTATTAAGACAGATTAAGGTTTCTTCCCATCCCTATATCTAAGTAATTCAGAAATTAATGGAATTTTAATAGCCAGAATTTCTCTTAAAAGTAAAGGTGACATTGCAGTCAGGGCACTTGAGTTTAGCTTCCATCTGATAACATTTTTTTGCTGCTTGTCCTGATACTCTACTACTGATTTAAATGGAGTTTCTCCAGATTTTTCAGTAGTACAAACTAGATCAAAATCAACTCATTGACAAACCTCAAAGGATTAGAAATTTTTTCCCCTTTTCCTCACCAGTCCCCCAGTTAAGTGAACAGCTGTAGCCTTAAGAAAAAAGCAAAGATTTCATGGGTAGAAACTTAGGGAGTTTTGTCTGGGAGATAACATTAAAAATTGAGCTGCAGCATGCAGCCAGGATTAAGATGGGGATACAGTTTTGATATTGCTGAACCTTCATATGTTTGTACTCTTGCAGTCAGCTAAAATTGGAAAATAATAGAGGCAAACTGGTCTTGTGACATTCTAATTGCCCTTTCCACACTAAAATAAGATCATAAAAAAAAAAATCTCCATCTAACTGAACCTGATCTGGAACCCAGGTGCAGATCTGGGTTGTCACTGAAGATTTCCCCAGGAAGGGAAGCAAGAAGAAAATAGGGCCTTTGAAGCTCTCATTCAGGTCTGGCTCTCCCCACAGTAGGCTGTGTTATGTGTGCTCTACAGTCTGTCTTGCCCAGAACAGCTGTGGCTGTCATCCACTAGTGTAGTGTTAAAATTAAGACTGATTGAGTTTCCGTCCATACAGTTAGCTGTTGTCAGTCTCAAACGTGGCAAGCAATTGGTGCAGAGTTTTGGCCTGGAATTAGCCGGTTTAACCTTGAACAAAGTGAGTAAATACATGGAACAGCAACTAGAGTTTGGTATCAACTAAATAACATTATCTGCAGAACTCTGCTTCAGCTTCCAAGCTTCCAACTTGTACCTCTCAAGGGGCGGCAATACAATTGAGATTGGCAGTTGCTTTTACGGGCTCAATTCTGGCCAAGTACCCAACTACCTGCAGTGCGTGAGTTATGACTGTTGCCTTTCCCAGTTGCAAGCTGCTTTCTCTTCGTGGTTTCTTTTCACACTTATCTCTGGCACTTGTCAGTTTTTAAGCTAATTAGAGCATCTTTCTAGAAGGGTATGGCCTTTTGTACTCACAACACATGTGCCTTATCAACAAGGCAGGAATCCTTTCTCCTGACTGTCTTGGATTGCTCTGACATTTCCCCCTTCTTTGCGTCTTTCTGGGTTTTGCCTTGAGCCTGCACAGTCAGCTTTCCAGCATGTTTTGTTTCCAGCTCAGAGCAAAAGAATGTAAAGATGCAGAAGGAACTGTTGTGACATTTAAATAGATACAGGAGGGAGCAAACAGATTCAGGTGCTTTCAGACTTGGAGACGTCTGACTTTCACCTTTTGGCTTTCAGCTCTGTGGTCTGTGATCACCTCTGCAACATCTTGGCGTTAGAAAACCTCTTAGTGCTTCACTGTGATGAAAGCTTCAGGCATGCTGTCAGCACAAGGCATTTCTTCCCCTTAGGGAAGAATGGGAATTTTTTCCCTTCTTAGGGGAAGAAAGGGAGCGATTTTTAGAAGAGTTTTTTGTCTCTGTCATTTCTTATCATAGAATGGTTTGGGTTGGAAGGGACCTTAGACATCACCCATTTCCAACCCCCCTCACATAGGCAGAGACACCTTCCACTAGCCCAGATTGCTGAAAACTTTATCTTGGCCTTGAACACTGACAGAGATGCAGCATCCACAGCTTCTCTGGGCAACTTGTGCCAGTGCCTCACCACCCTCAGTCAGCATATGAGTGCCCAAGGCTTGCCTGACAGTACTGCTTTCTCAAAGGTCCATTGTCCACCAGCACAACTGAGGCACAGAAGCAACAGCAAGGTCTGAGGATCTGCCTGATGGGGGGTGTGGGAAAGCAAGAAGATTGTCCTAGTGCCTGGCCAGGCTGCTCATTTAACAAAAAAGGCAACAGACTGAGCCCCTGAAGCAGGTTTTGGCCTACTGGGAAAAACTATGTGGCCTTTGGTATTATTGTCTCTTCACTATTTGTGTTACAGTACCACCAGCAGGTCCTGTTCTCCTCTGAGACAAGTCCATAGCTGGCAGTTTGTGCTCTGTCATGTTCAGTGAATAAGCTGAGGTGACAAGGATCCAACTCTAGTTTCAGTTCTGCTGTTTCTTCTTGCTGCCAGCACACACTGCACCACTGCAAGTGATTTCCTTTATGAAGGGAGCGTAGGCTGATTTAATTGCTAGTGGAGCGGATTTGATAACTCAGACTACGCAGTTATGTTTGTTGGCATGTTCTTAAGACGTGGGTAAAAAGAGATGGAAGCAAACTGAAAACAGCCTCTCTGTTCTTAAGAAGTTTCATGATCTAATGCATCTTGTCATTGTAAGATATAGTATCTGGGCTAAAGATTTATCTATCTTTGTGTTTTATAATACTCTTTTTGGTATTTTTAGTGGCTTATACTCTTCTGTTTCTATTGTCACAACGTGTGGTTGGACTTTTGGAGCAGTTCACTGTGTTCCATTTTCTGTCTTGCGTTTAAGTTCATTTGCATTCTAAAGATTCCAGAGTACTTTAAAAATAGTCATTAAGTATATGTTGGTATGTCTTTGAAAAGTATTATTAATGTGTGCTTCAGATTTTTGATGTCTTCATTGAATATCTTTGCCATGTAATACTAGGAATGGATACCTTTTTTCCTTCCCTTTTCAGATTTACAGATCCAGACTCCTGAAAATTCTTCTGTTCTAAGCCTAAAATTTTTATGTTGAGGACACCAGGACTGCACACAATACTCCAAGTGAGTTGTCACGAGAGTAGAGTAGAAGCGCAGGATCACCTCCCTCGACCGGCTGGTCCCGCTCCTTTTGATGCAGCCCAGGATACGTTTGGCTTTCTGAGCTGCAAGCCCACACTGCTGGCTCATGTTCATTTTGTGCTGTAGGACCATTTCAAAAGCCCCATTTGTTGCCAGAATGAGTAACCCATTTCTGGTCTCTGGACAGTGGGATCAGAGGCAGTCAAAATAATAAACAGTTGTCACTGATAAAAATAGAGGAAATTGTGAACCATTTTGTTGGTGGATCAGGAGTTAGTAAGTGAAACAGTCTTTGAACTGCTAAGAGATCTGCATGCATCAATTTTGTGCTTGAGGTAGGAAGTGAAGAATGAAAATCATTATGTTAGTGTCTTTCTCAAGGTACTGTGAAACAAGCAAAATAGAGGGGGGAAAAATTAAATGGAATTAACAGAACTTATGTTATAATAAGCCAAGGAAGCAACTGCATAATGAAAGAGAAATATTCTAGCTGTGTGGCAATATTTGTTCACTTTATATTTTTTTGAGGACTCTATGTTGAAGAGACAAAAAAGTTTCCCAAAATAACTCGTAAGAAGTGTTTGAACAAAAGCTGCAAATTAGCTGGAATCAGCTACTGAGTCAGACATGGACACAGTGATGCATCTTTGATGGCAAGGAAAAATACCAGCTTTTATGGACATTTGGCTTTGTGACAGCTCAGAGATGCTGAGCCCAAATAAAAAGGTACAAATAGGAGGTGTATAGCTTGCCTGAGGACCGAAGGGAAGAAACCTACAGTTCTTATGAAGCGGCCCAAGCTGAAGAACATAGCTTCCATTTATTTTCCCCCGGCTAATACCTCGTTTCCTGTCAGTTCTGTGCCAGAGCGCTCATTTAGCTAACTTCAGCAAGATGGTCAAGATCCAGATTTCCATTTTCCAAGTGAAGTCTGCTTTGCAGGAAAGCACAGACATAATACATCATTAGTCCTGAGATTCAGCTGGTCCTAATAGCCCCATATACATGCAGTCCAGGAGAGCTGGATGTTACTTTCCAATCCTGGGTGAGCCTCCTGAGTCTATCCTTCAAATATTCTATTTATACATTTGTTTCAATTTATGGTAGAAGAACAGGATGCAGCCAGGTCTGCAAGCTACCTGTGCCTCCTCCCACATGGGTTTTGGTTCATGATCTGTATACCAGGGGTCAGTAAAACCTGGGCAGGATTCAGCTTTGAAAAAGTTCAGGCAAGGAGGGCAAGAGGGATCCCTGATTCTCCAGCCTAGCCTTTTTCATGTCTCCCAAGAAAGTTGTGTTTCTGAGCCATGTTAAAAGGATGGAGCATGATTTCTTCCTTATCACCACTTTTAGTGATGAACAGGGGTTGGGATGTGCAGGGAGGGTTTTACTGCTGTAACTCATAATTTCCCTATTGATTTTCAAGGCTGCAGTCCTTGAACTGTTCCCCATGCTAGGGTTTGTTCCGTGGTCTACAACGTGACGGGGCAGACTCTCCAGTCTTGGCTTTCCAGAGGACACATCCAGCTGCATTTTGTGTCTAATTCACACATGCTGTCAGTGTTTAAAAAACCAAACTTTAGGAATGTACATGGGGTTCTGGAAGCTGTACTCCAGTGTTTAAAGCCTCTCTCTTGTACCTATCATGGGGGGCAAGAGTTTGCCCCCCAGACAGGTCCTGCTGTAGTCCTGCGGTGGCTGCAGTTAGCAAGACTACTCTGTGATTCATAGGAAAGCTTCTCTAAAGTTGCCTGTGAGGAAGCCTGTGAAGATGGCTCCAAAAAGATGTTTGCATGTATTCAGTGGTCACAGGGCAAAACTCACTTTCAGGTCACTTCTGAGCTGGGGCAACTCTTCATCTCTGTAGGTGAGGAGTACTGGCACAACCTGTTGGATAGCCTGGGAATCTTGTGGTATGCAAAGTTTTTCTCAACAAAGATGCTAGAACATGCTTTGCTCTCCACATGCTGATGTTAATAGTATTAATTTGGGCTTTACAAGTGGGAATGGTTACAGATGAAAGCCTGCTGTCTTTCACTTATCTGTAGATCTTACACTTTTCCCCAGCCCAGGGAGCCACAAATATATTATGTGTGATAACAATAATAATGTAATTATACATAAGAACAATGTAATTGCTCTTGGTTTAGTGTAAAACTGTAGTTTTTAACTTTGGAGGTTTTTTTCCGAAGAAGTTTTAAACGTTAAATATTGTAGTATAAAAATTGTTCAATAATGAAAAAGCCTTGCCCAGGGCAAGATTACTTCTGCCTGGGGCTCAGCAGAACTGCAGTCCATGGAGCTCTGCCACTGAGGTCATCGCAGATATGCCACTTGAAAAAGATGAAGTAAGTGTATGTTCCTGAAAAATGCCTTTGGAGTTGGGGAGGAATAGCTTTCCTCTCACCTTATCATTGATTTAGTCTCACCTACGAGCATGGCAATTAGTCTGGAATTAAATCTATTTTCATTTCATTTGTCAAAATATTTTCATTCATCAGCATAGGCATTTAGCCTATTATGGCTGAGGACAGTGCTGTAGTTTTGGGGAGGAAGCTGCAGCCAGGAAGCAAAGCAGAAGGGTGAATGCTAATACTCCAGGCATTCCCTCCTGCAGTCACTTGTCAGTGTGGGTTGGCTTTGCCACTGTTATGTCCTGCCCTTAATTCCTGTAGCTGCTGCTCTTTTTTCAGAGAAATGCCTGAGGAGGAGGGATGTGTCTTGCAGTCCATCAGCAGCATTCAGGCCAAAATGGCACTTCTGGCAGCCTGCTGCATCCCTGTAGTGCAGGCTGGGTCTACACAAGAGGGGGGACATGGTGTTATTGTACAAGAGGCTTGGAAATCATGGAATTTTTCCTAGCTCTTAGCCATAGCTCTGCATCTTCCAACGTGCAAGATGCAGATCATTGGCCTGTGACTGAATCCCGCAGAGGTAACCTAAAGCTATCAGCCAGCTCACAGCGTCAGGGAAAAGAAATGAACACCTTGCTTCAGGTGTCCATGGCAGAATGTAAAGAAGTGCCAGCTACACAGTTGCACTGCAGTGGCTGCTGAGCCCTCTGCCATGCCTGGAGAGGTAGACTCTTAGCCAGCCATCCCGGGGTATTGGGGGCTAGCATCAAAAGAAAGAGACCAAGCTCACTGTATTTCTGCTGTACTTGTTAAAAGTGTGCTAGACTGCAGATCAGGCCTTTAATCAAATGTGTCAATCCAATAGAGCATTTACTTAAAAGCTTCTTCTGTGGAAACTGTAGACTATTTCATCCCTATTGCTCGAAAGACTATTCAAATGACTGTTTTCCCCGAGCCATCCCTATTCAGTTTGGTATCATTTTCATTATTAAACATTTATATAAGCACTGTAACATTTTACAGTGTTTGACAGAGATTTCCAAGTCTGCCTAATTAGCGCAGTCCCTGCCACATAGAATATACTTTTATTATTACCCATACATGGCCTTGTTGTTCAGAAGAGGTTCTCTAGTGAATGGAAACGTGCATTACTGCACTTCAGGCTAGTAAGTGCAACATAAAATATGACACACAAAATTAACTACTGCACTACAGGATCCAGCAATAGGGGGTGATGTGCATATGGTCACACTGAGACTGTTAGTTTGCTTCATTGCTTTTCTGCCTTACTGCCTTATTAAAAGTCTGAGAGAGGAAAATATTGGGAGAAGAAATTAACAAATCTATCTTGGCATAAATAGGTTTGGCTCAACAACACAACAGTTGTCAGCAGCCTTTTCCACAAGCCTGTTCCCTCAATGAGGAGAGCACAAAGCAAGTGATTGAAAAATCAGTTCATGTCTTTACAGTGTTCTTGGAGAGAATCTGAACAAGAAAGCACAGCCAACCAGCAACCCCCCCAAAAGAAGTTACGTTTGTAAAATGAAGTATGCTTTATGCTTCTGCATGTCCAGTGCCAAAGCAGAGCTTGCCAAGCAGAGGTGCAGTCCTGTGTTCGCCCTGATTGTCTTGTCCAAAGATTGGATAGAAAAAATAAGTGTCCTCTTCTTCTTTTCCCCCTCCCTCTGCCCATTCCTGCTCTGATTTGTTTTTTCAGTTAAGGCAGAGTAACTGACTCTCTGAGCAATTCTAGCCCATTTCAGTGAGGGGGAATAAAAAAAGGCTTTGCTTCAGCATTACCACCTTCACAGACATCCGTAAAGACTTCTCAAACCATTCAATGGGTTTTGTTGCGATTATCCTAGAGAGAGAAAGAAAAGATGAATCCTGATGGATGAAGGGAAAAGGTTAAACAGAAGGGCTGCAGTCTGGCAAAGGGAGTTGCCTGGCTGGCCAAGTCTTTTTCTTTTGTTTCTGTTTCTTTATGCCTTGCATAGCGTCCCTGTAGAGAAGAATAAGGAAAAATATCCTAAACATCCTGAGAAACTGTTGGAGTGAAATTCATTCCTAGATTTAACTAAGGGTTTACTTGTGTTTAACTGTACATATTCAGAGGGCAACAGAAATGGGAAATCAGTATATGTGGGTGTGTATACATACAAATATTTATGGGTGTATGTAATATACGTGTCAATGGCTATGGGAAATAGTGAAGAGCATTTGATGCTTTTTTGCTATTACTGTGTGGTTAGTAATCTAATAAAATATTATTTATTTGAAGTTTATTCTGATAAAAACTCAAAGTGAGCATCTGACAAATGTGGGAGTGTTTGTGGCTTTGGGTCTGTAGTTTGAAATGCCTGAAAAGCTTCATTAGATGTGCTTGTTTTAAAAATGAGGGAAGAACTGTTTCCATTTAAATGCAATGTCCCGTTTTTCAGGATCTCCCACACCAATGTGGCTAGCCACAAGCCTGCCCCAGGCCTTGAAACCATTGAGAGCAATTAAATACTTAGAGTGCTGGACTCCAATGCTCTCCTAAGAGCAGCAAGCAAATTTGCAACCCACTTGTATTCCTGTGGAAAATAGCCTGTAGTTGCAGAGAAGCTGCTGGTGATAGGCTCCCCAAAATGCTAATTCATGTTGCAAGTCTGCATTATTATATGGCTGCTGAAATGCCCAGTTTTGAACCCCAGCCTGGGAGATGTCTTGAACACAGCAGCTTCTTTAAAGGCATCATGTGCCACATGGAGCTATTTTAACTCAATGACCTGCTACATAAGCTTCAGTGGAAAACATAACACTTCCCGCTCCCTGACCTCAGGACCCTGGTACCAGCAGGCAGCGTAGCGATTAGTCTTCACTTTCAAGGTGACAAGCGGGGTGTGCTCACAGAGTGGGAAGCCTGGGCTCCTACCATCCTGCCAAGAGGCAACTGCACTCTTTCGGAGCCCCACTGACGCTGCTTCCGCAGCTCCATGCAGGGAGAGCCCAGGGGACCAGTGCCTAGAGAAGCAGCAGAGTGATGAATGCCTGTTCATTTCTGCTGCATGTGTGTGACGATACTTTCACTGGTGCATTGCAGCAGTAAGGGACCGGCAGTATCTGCTGCAGTCTGCTCAGGACTTTGTTTGCAGAACCTGTGGTGAAACTGTGCTCTGCAACCCCTGAGGAAGGGTGTTCCCACAAATGCTTTCTAAAGTGGATACAGTGAGAAATATTGGATAAATCTGTGTGTCCAGCACTTTTTAGAAACACTTTAATAATTTTCCTTTATATGTTGTGTGTTTCCACAAGTCTGAGGGTGACCTCTGCTCCCAAATGTATGATTACAGGAAATGAAAGTGGATGGAAGTTTGGGGGCTGCAGTAGAGCCATTACTGCTTCCAGCATGTCAATTCAAGATCACAACATGCACAGGATGTTAAGCATACAAACACATCATCTTTGCAGTGTTCTTCATAGGAAAAGGGTAAGAAAGAATGAATCTTATAAATGAAGCACAGAAATGAGACAATAAAGTCTACTTTTTCTTCCTGAAAATATTCCAGTTCATTTATTTGCTTTCACACCAGTTGGATATTGCTGGTAAACAAATCTGTCTGCTTTACAATAAACCTGTGACACAGAAAATCCAGATCTGCAGAGGGGGAAAACCAGTCTTAAAATGAAAACTTAGAATACATTGAGTGAGTTTTATCTAGCAAAATGTCAAAACCTTTTTTGAAAGGTTTAGGTAGTTTTCAGCTGAGATGGATACGGTCTGAGCACATTTGCTCACTGAGAAATAAAATCAAAACAGAAAGAAAAAAAAAAGAAAGATGCCTATTTAGTTTAGTAAAAGGAAGGAGGCTTTTGGAGCATGCAGTGCCTTGCATGTCATAAGTGTATTTTTATGTATCAGGTTGTGGAGATGAAGTGAAATGAAGCATCTGCATATAATAAGGACTTGGGTCTGGTTTGGATCTTTGGCAACTACAATTTGAGTATAGCTTCCAGTTAATCTCACTCCTTTTCCAATAATATTTCCTTGAGATAAGTTTCCTACTTCCAGAATTGTATTTTATTAAGTTCTATGTAGGTGGAGGCCTGGGTGTCTGAGAACATCAATATAAAACCTTATTATGGAAAGCCATAGCCAGCAGCAACTTTACAGATGGTATTAGAGGGCCAGTTTCAGTTTGCTTATTTTTCGTGTGTTCCCTGTTGGTAGAGGGGTAACAGAACATTTAATTCTTCTGTGGAAAGAATATTCAAGGAGAGATTTCTGAGTCTGATTGTATTTATTATAGGCTCAGTCCTGTTCCCGCTATACTTGATATCAAGTCCCTTATAGCTACTTGTGGAAGCAGTCTGCAAAGCAGCAGTAGACCTGCAGGGCCTGTATCCTACCCACCTTCTGCCATTGCCTCCCAGAGTACCTGAGCAAGCATGCCTAATGGCATGCTTAACCCTCAGGCATCTTAGGTGATGCTCCAGTTAGAGCTGACAGTGCATATGTTGCCATGCAGCCTCAGAGATGGGCAAGGTGCCTAGGAGTACAGCTTTTATGTTGTCCTTCCTACATTGCACAGGCATTGCCGCTGCCTTCAGTGTCCTCCACTGAGGTAAGACCATTTGCACTTCTCTCAGTGTTAAACCCATGCTTAGGTCCTGTTCATGACAGCTGGACCTTATGCTCATCTCTCCATATGTAGGGGCAGGTAGTCCATCAGACCAGCGAGCAGGGGGCTTTAGCTGTTCATCACAGGCTTGAATCAGATCCGTAGCAACATAAACATGTCCTAAGATCTCTGATCCTGCTGTTAGTGAGGTGGCTATAACATTTTGTAGATGATGTAACTGCATAGAACCAAATGTATATTTTATGGAGAAGAATCTGAAGTAGCTATTACTGAAACAGAGCTGAGAAACACGCATGTATGCTTTGGGTCATGGGGGTATATAGGGGAGGGTCTAAAACTGAGATTATTGCAGTGTGTGCTACTGGCAAGGAAGAGAAAGATGCAGGAACAGACCATCAGCATGTGCTGCCATCCTGGAAGGGCTTGTTACTGGACTGGGGATCAGCTAAAAAAGATTTGACAAAACAAGGTCAGAATCTGTGTATTACCTGAAAAACAAGATCCCGTCTCTGATCATGCACACAAAACCAGTCTAAGTAGTCTTGAAGTCGTGAAAACTGGCAGTGTTTTCTGTCAGAGATGTATGACAGATGAGTTAAATTGATGTGATTGCTATGGGCCAAATTAGAAAGCTGGGGGGTAAAAGCAGCCAATTTGGGAAGGACAGGGTGGTTCAGACTGAAAACAGATTTCTATCTGACCCTTTTCCAGGAATGGAAACTGAAAATAAAGCTCTGAGCTGTTTCTTGAGGACTGTTATATGTGTGTGTGTGCCTGTGCATTTTGCAGAGTGGGCAGTAAAAGCATATATTACTATCTTATGGGGGCAAGTGACATTCTTGTTTGCATTGCAAAGTAAACTGTTGTTAGAGCACAGTACATTTAGTGACAGGTAGGATGCATTTGGTTTGAGTTGTGAAAAGAATGCTCTGCAGGCTTGTTTTGTAAAATCAATTTAAATAATTGAATATGAGCTGAACAGCTAAGCCACTTGCCATTGTTTGCGGTTCTTTACAGCACTTATTTGAGCTGTGTAAGTGTTTGGTGATGCTGAGCTACTGTGAGAAGACCTCTTTTTGAAGTGGCTATACAGATTTTCAGTATAGAAGAAGAGACTGGTTTGTAACTGTGGTTGTGAGCCCTGTAACTTCCCATGATCCACTATGATTGTAAGATGAATTCGAATCTTTTTGCATTGTTCATGCCAGGCCCTGGATCATGTCTGAGTGTTCAGAAGAGGACAAAATTTTACCTTTTTAGCAAACCAAAGATGGTGAAAGTCTGTCTCAGACCTCGAATTTCCAGCTCTTGGATCATAACTTTAACTCTCCTGGAAAATCCATTTAGCTTTAAAAACAATTATGATGATGTTACCTTAAATTACATATATTATCAAGCAAATTGCAGGAAGTGAAGGCAAAGCTTATGATTTTGACACTGCAGCACTGAAGACATAGACTATGCTGTAGTAGAACAGCACCCACAAAGATCTGATCTTCTCTTTACGCCTGGTATAATTGCTGGGTAAGAGGTTCTTTTGGAAAACTGTAGGTCTCTGGAAAGCCTAAGGCAGTCGGTGAATATCTTGTGGCTCAGCACTGAAATACTTTTGTGGAGTCCCAGATGTAGTCCTTAATTTGCCAATACAAATCTCCATGCATGTCACTGGTACATTACTCTAAGAGTTAAAAAATAATGCTTATGTTTTAGTAGGGTTGAATCTTAAATATAATTAGTCACTTAAAAGTAAGAGCAAGAAATGGCCTCTAGAAAGTGTTCAAAGTCCTTTTAAAATAATCTTAGAAATGAAGTATGAAGAGTAAACTTGTGCTGAA
Source organism: Ara ararauna (assembly GCA_028858755.1). Lineage (NCBI taxonomy): Eukaryota > Metazoa > Chordata > Aves > Psittaciformes > Psittacidae > Ara > Ara ararauna. The sequence continues at coordinate 107,027,802 of CM054376.1, read as the reverse complement.
ACCGTATGACATCAAGAATCATAGGAATAAGCAAAAAACCTCCTTTTATTGTTTTGCTTTGAGGCATATCTGTGTTTCTTACATATTAGCACGCCTCAAGCAGGGCTGAGCGTTTCATGTAACGTGATGACCCTGGAAAACATGCTGCAGTTTTGGGATAATTCCTGATGAGGGTTTATGAATCCGTAAGCGTCTTATACAAGTAAATGAACCGGTTCTCCACACCACAAAATGCTGCACTGCTCTATATTGCAGCAAGGACCACTTAGTGCAAAAATTGTTTTGTTCCATCATAATGAATAGGATCTCTGTTCTTCAAAGGTAATAGGGAGGCTGAAGAAACCATGATATGAGTGGAACTGACTTTCATGTTCTGCTGGTTTTCCAGAGGTTTGCAAAATGAGGTTCTTAGTGAGAGGACATAGAGAATGGTAATCAGGCGTGGAAATTGTGTATGAACCTTTACAAGATTGACTTAGGCTGACATGTTAGAGTGTGTTGGCATCATTCGGCAGCTAACTCATGGATGCAATGTCTTCCAAGTCTTCCTGCACTGAGCTTGTATTTCAGAGCTGCTGAGACTGCAACAGTCATTTCAGTGGTACAGCTGTTAGCCTGTTAGCCTGTGTTGCTTGTTTTAAAGCAAAATGTTCACTTTCTTATAGAGTCTAAATAGTTTTCTAAAATGTCTTAATTCCAGTCAGTTCCTTTATCTAGCTTTTATTCATAATCAGATTTTAGTTTATGTATTGTTTTATATCAAAATCATTCTGCTTGTATTTAAACCAAGTTACTGCTTGATGTCATGGTGCTCTGTTAGGTCAGAGCAGTGTGACTGAAATATCACTATAGATCTCTGTGAAGAGTGTCAAAGGCTAATGTCTGATTTCCATAGGCTCTGCTTGCCTGAAATCCTTCTTTGTCTCATAATAGAGCTGTATTCTGACTGCAGAACATCAGTTGCCCATGCCTTCCTACTTCCCCTATGCCTTATGTGTCATCTCACCTAGAAGCTTTCTATTAATTTATCAACTTGTCATTCGGCTCACTTTGTTACTTTGCAATCATTACCCTGTCCATTTGCTTAATTGGTCCATTTCCCATTTGTTAGTTATTCAGTCTATGAGCCATCATCTGAATAATTTTTAGCTAACTATTAATTGAATACCATTTATAATGTGATTACATTGTCTACCTTCCCTTTTTTGCAGGATCAGTAAGAGAAAGGGGTTTTTATTATCATGCATATGAGAGTCTCTGGTTAATTGGTGGTTGGAAAATGGGAAGTGATGGCTCTGTCCAGTAATTACAGAATCAAGGAGTCCAAGATGGTTTTAAGTGGTTGAACATAGGGGGTCAGTTCAGGTTTCTGCTTCTGTGTTTGGCTGAAGAAGCCCAGAGGGACAAAAGGTGGGATCTTACCGAGTTTGTTAGGCCTTGATGGATCAGAAACTGTTTTGACCTTGCCACTGTGCTTGTTAGGAGAGTAACATGATCAATGTTACAAACAGTGGACCTGGGCCCCACTGCTGAAATCCTACTTTGTGCCTTCAGACATACAAGTAATAGTGAACCCATGTGTTGGTTCAGGTTCAGCAAAGACTTTGAATCAATTGGGTTCATGGAGACTTTTCAGCCAGATACTTGCCCCTCTCTAGAGTCACAATCCAGCACCCACTGAAGTCAGCGGACAACCTCCAGGAGCAGGGTTTGCACCCACAAGAGTATTGGTATGAATGTCGACTCAGACTCCAGGTCCTGGCTTTCTTCTCAGCTGTGCCTAAGAGTAGGAAGATCTGCGCTGTTGATTCAGATGGATTTGGGTTGTTATGGTCACCAGACCCTGGTATTGGATGAACATGTAAGTTCTCAGTTACAGCATGATTCCCAGAAGTGGTTGCCCCTGCCTTGGGGTAAACAGCCAGAGTTTGAGTACTGTGCCCCAAGGGTGCTGGGCTCCTCCTCAGGCTGGGGAGAAGTTTATGAAGAGCTGGCCTGAAGTATCAATTTTGTCTACAGCTATAAAATAAGAGAGAGGCATAATGATGCCTCAGTGCTAATGTCAGGCAGGGTGAGAGTCTGTCCATCGCCCTGGTATTTTTGTGTGCCCCTGTTGTTTCTGGTGACTGTAAACATCCACAGAAAGACTCATCTGTGCCTCTGGTACTGATGCAAGAGGCAACATCTAGGCTTAGTTGTTCTTGGCTAAATAATTTAAAAAGAAAGCTTGCAGGTTTAGCCAAATGTAGAATTAGTATTTTGGCAAGCAATGAAACTGTGGGGTTTCAGAACATCTAAATAATCCCCCATCTGGCCAACAAAAGATCATAACCACAAACAAAAGCAACTCTCAAGTTAGAGTAACCTTACAAACTTACTGCTGTTCCGGAATAGTTGCTAATCACAGATGTGTGTCTCTGCAAAATACATTAGGAAAGAACAGATTTCAGAGTTGCAGTAGTGCAGAGATAATTTTATTTACACTTTCTGCATTGGGTGCTGAGTGGCTCATTCTCCACTATTAAATTAATAAACAGGATGATATTACACCCCTGGCAAAAAGGGAACAGAGACAGTTAAACATTGACTGGGAGGAGATGCATGTCCCTGCTGAGCTGAACACCACCCAGATTGAATTTTGGGAGGTTCCTTAACCTTTGCTCTCCAAGGTCATTGCGCTGCCCGTGATTAAACTCTTTTACCTAAACAATGTGGGTAGGTAGCGGAGCATACCATTACGCTTGGTTACTTCCAGCTCTGGGAGGGCCTCTTGCTTCAAGTGCTTCCCCGGCTGCTGTCTCCCATTAAACAGAGTGGGCCAGGTCAGTCCAGCATGCAAACAGTGATGTCAGTATTGTAAAAGAAATGAAAAGCTCTGTGGGAACCCAGGAGACAGACCCCCAAATTAAGGATCTTCTGGTCAAATACAGGCATTAAGAGGGTCTTATAAAGATTCAAATAGTGTTGTGTGCCAATGTGGCATTTGATGTCAAAGATAAAAGGGGAACTTATTTCAGAAGCGAGATTGTTTTAGCAAGAGAAAGAAATCTCAGTATCTGTGTTGGAATGCATAAAAACACATGTTTCTGATACCGTTTCCTCATATGCTAAATGAACAGGACATCTGGTTATGTTTTTAAAAATTAAATTAAGTGACACTAAATCAGTGCTTTACAAAGCAAAAGGTAGTAAACCAAGAACATCTAATAAGGTAACAATGAAATTGTTGTCAGGACTTCAGAGTGTTAGAAACTCGCACAAGCAAAAAGAGATGAAATATTTTATTGTGATATATAGGAGGCCTTAACTTCTCATTTATCTGTGCTCTTTCTTACTACACTTCACAGTAATACGTTGTGTTCCCATTGGTATAGATTTCTATATGTTAGTGCCAAAACTCCAGATGTTTTCTAGGTAAATCTCTGGAGACTCTTTTATTGTGTTTCATTTCTCCTTATTTACAACTCAGTCATCTTGAACTCCAGCCGCTGGTAATAAAAATCCATAGAGTCTGCAGCTGAGCCAACTGGACACTATTGTCCTGTTTTTTCAACTCGGGGATGGGTTGATCCAAGCCTTGAAAGCAATCCAAACCACTAAAGTTTTCAAAAAGTTCATCTCTCCATTTATTTTCTTTTTTAACCCTTCATGCACCAGAGAATAACTGCTTTGTCTTTCCTTTTTATCCTCACTCTCTTGTAAAAGGTTCAACCCCTCTTCACCATGGCAGCGTTTCCACAACTGCTGCCCACAGGATTGTCCTTAAGCCCTGCTGCAAAGACTGGCTCTAGCCTGCCATTTTCCACTCCATCCCCACCGGGTCATTTCATAGATAATGTTGGAAAATTTCACTCAATGCACAATAGAGCAATATTCAGTTAAAAGCTCTTCCTCTTTTTTTCAGAACACCCATGGAGATCAGAGATCTGACAGTGATATTGCTTTAACATTAGTCTGCTGTCCCAGCCCTAGTGCGCCCAGTGTCCCAAAGCACAGGTAGCTGCCAGGCTACCTTCACCACTGATTTGGCATCTTCCACTGCTGTTGTCTGGAGTAAAAGAAAAAGCAATGTGGAGACAGTGTCTTGCTGCATCCCTGAGCCATTTTGCACTTCTCAACCTATGGAGAATACCTCCTTTTCTGCCTTGCAGGTACTTGCACATTGTTTCAGTCAGACACTTGCAATTCCAAGCTCCACTATGCCTTCCAGGGAGTTGTCCAAGGCCTTTATTAATGAATTCAAATATAGTAAAGGCTGCTATTTCCTCCCTTTCTCATTTTGCTCTCTATTTAGATTGCAGACACCTTCAGGTTCTCTGGTACATCAGAGAGATTGTGGTGCCCGACTTGCACTTAAATCAGTCTGCGGTTACCGGGGAAGTCAGGTCTCTACATGCTGACAAACCCCTGCTTAATGATGTAGAAATAATTAGCTAGCCACTTTGCTGCAGTGGGACTTCAGTTAATATTAAAGAGGTGAAAAGTTTCATTTCAGAGTTGCTGCAGTGACTGCTACATTTTATATTGCATCTCAAGCACATTTGATCAAACAGATTTTTATACGAATATACCCACCCACCATAAGTATATAAACACAAATCATTCCACAGCAAAATCTGATCATGTTTTCTTAGTGGTTCTATGCTTGACTGATCTTTCAGGGGAAAACCAACACTGCTTGGGGAGCGCCAAACAGCAGGTGAGACCTGCTCAGATCTTCATAAGCACTGCTCTGCACCCTTTTCATGTCAGGTAGAAGGATGACTGGAAGGAAGTTGTTTCAGCTCTGAAAAGGTGATTTATTTCTCCCCACATGCCCAGGTAAAGTTGGCTGGCTCTGAGTCCAGCCTCTTCCCTGACCTGTGTTTCCTGTGCTGACATTCAGGGACTGTGCAGTGCTTGAGACATAGCTGCAATGCAGCTAACTGGTAACTCCAGCTCTCTGCAAGGCAGGAGGGAATTTTGTCTTGCTCTAGTAAGCAGCTAGAGTGCTAAGTGCCAGCTATGAGATTTTTGAGCCATTATTTTATTTCTTTGATTTCTTATTACTTGGGCAAAGCAGATACCATCTTTTTTGCTTTGTGTTACTGCTTGTTATTGACTTATTTGTGAAGTAATACAAAGTATCTATATGGTGTGAAGTTTATAATTTTTGCTCCGTGTATCAGCAGGTCTGACTGTATTGGTTAGCATCCTAATTACCTGAGGAGCTGAATATTTATTGTGAGTAGCACTTTTAAAATGAAACAAGTTAAAATGGACCAAACCCAAAATACCAGACAAAGCACTCTCACAGTGGATCTAAGAGCAACACTTAACAATTGTTACACACCAGCATCACAACGAAAGACATTATTGTCATTAGTTTTAGTTTCAAATAGAGAAACAGAGGTACTGAAAGATAAAATTATTTTCTTAAGGCACTGCAGCTCAGTGGCAGTGCTAGCAGTTGATCTTCAGTCCTGTATCCTAGCTAGTGGCATTAAAACCTTGGATGCAGTGTGTCCTGAACTTCAGAGAAATCTGCCTCCAAATGCTATGCCTCAAGCTCATCTCTAAAAATATTTAATGAGCAAAATTTTAATTCAAGTTGCATTAAAATAATTAACAGGGAGAGCATCAAAGCACAGTATCTTCCCAAGCTACTAATATTATACAAAACCTAAACCTCTAGAAAACCAGAGAAAATATAATGCTGATCAACCATTTTCAACAGGGAGAAACTAATAAAAGGCAGCATTAAGGACCAGGAAAAGTGGCTGCTATTTACTTTTATTTTCTTCTCATTTGGAAGCAAGTGCTGTGTCTGTAGCCCACAGCTCTATTCGCTAACACAGAGGCTTCAGCCTTGACTGAAGCCACATGGGCCACAGATTCCTCATCTGAAAGCCTGTGGATCTTCTGTCACGGTGCCCTTTGGGTGCATTACATAAAGGTCACCATTCTGGTTACTTTCCCTTTCTCTCAATTTTTCAACTTGTTCTGGCTCTACTTGTGCACTAGTAGGATGTGTTAAAGAAAAAAAAACATTTTTAGTTCTTCAGTATGAAGCTGGGTACGCAGGTAGTACCTGTCCTTACAGGTATACATTTATACAGTATCTGTCCTTAAAATGTCAGTGTTCACCAAGCGATTCTACGTACTGGCATCTCAGATGACATAAATAGCCCTCTGAAGTCAACTGAAAGACTCAAAGGCTTTTAGCGATTTCAGTGTATTTTTGATTGTGCCATTATTTTCCTGCAGTGAGAAGGCAAGGCAAAAAAAAAAAAAACAAACCCGTGGTGTCTAAAATGCTGTGTGTATCTTTTTCAAACGCAGTAATCTCACACTAGCCTGTTTTTTCCAATGTGATGCAGCCTCAGCCAATCCTTTGCGCCAGAGAGGAAAAGCTGTGATGTATTCCCAAATTCCAGTAGCCAGTTACCTGCTCCCTCTGCCCTCCCTCATGTCTGTCCCTGAAAAAGGTGGAGATTGAGAGGTTTTTTTAAAAAAACATTCCTTTAAATGAGAATAACTCAATGAGGGAACAGAAAAAAGTTATGCATTTCACTCATCATAATTCTTAATAGCGCTTGAATCTTTAGTATGAAATACTTGCAATAAATTGTGTGAGATCAGTCTTGGGAAGTAATAACATTTCAAGAGAAGGAAAGATTTTAAGTAGTTTCAAAGACAGATTTGAAGATCCTGCCTGGACACAAAAAGAGGATAATTCTTTAGAAGTCATCTCAGAAAAAGGCAAAGAGGCTGACTACACTAAGTTATTACTGTTCAGTTATTAATTCAGTTTTGTGTCAGCTTTGAACTATTTCTTAGCTATTAATTGATACAGTTGATTCATAAAATGTACAAGTAATTTTAATAAGTACTTCTGAACGCTTTTTTTACTGGATGCTAAATGATGGGCGTGTGGAAATGTATGCTCAGTCTAAATCTGTGTCATTGTAATGTATGGGTTAGATTAACAGTGCTTTTCAGAGAAGGAAGACAAGCACTGGTACACTGGGTAAGGAAGAAATCTTGAGAGGCACTTCCTGCGTTACTGGAGAGAACTAGTAACAACCTCTTTCAGAACAAAGGAAATTTTGGCATCTCATGTGGTTTTGGTTGTGGCCAAATGAAAGTTTCTGCCCAAAGGTTTGGCTGTTCAAGCATCTGGGGTGCGCAGTACGAAATAAGCAGAAAGAGAGATTGCTGTAAATGTTAAACAGAGAGAGATTGTCATAATGGAAAGAGTAATTTTCCCCATGCTTTCTGAGTAGAAACAGAACCCGATAAAACCAAGGACACTGGCTCTCTACAACATACCTGCCCTATCATTTCTGTCTCCAAAAAGCAGGAAGGGCCTATGAAGCTGGTGCAAGGAGGCATGTCCATGAAGGGAAAGAGTTGAGGAGCAGCAAGTTTTTGCAGCCTGATATTCTAGGCTGGAAATCTGCACTGACTGTCAAGGTCCATTTGGATTTCTCAAATTTACAGGACAATGTACTCTGTGACTTAAACTTTATTTCATGAGCTCATTAAGAAATATAATGAACAAACATAACAAAAAGGGGCTCAGTCTTTCTTTGCCTAGTCTAGTCTGACACATTAATTCACTTATTCACCATTCAAGTCATAAGATTTCCTAACTTATAACTTGTGACTCTTAATATCATGCACCTATGATCAAAAGAAAAGAATTAGTTACTTCTCCAGTGGTGAGAGTGGTCATCCTTCCTCCTCTGTCATGGTGATACATCCTGTATCACATCAAGAAGTATGAAAGCCTTAGCAGTCCAGCTGCTCTTGGGTCCACTTCAAAAGCTTTTTGGGTAAGCTGACGTTTTATACCCTCCATCTTGATTTGGTCTGTAGCATTTACACAAGTTAGTAGATTCTGGGGAAAATACCAGACGAAAGACGATGGCTGCATAATGGCCCTTCAGCTCTTCCTGGCCACCTCTCCTGCTTACCTGGTGCTCTTGCCTTGACCTAATAGCGCTGGTCCCACCCGTATATCAGGCCTCAGCATGACCTGGGTTAGGCAAAATCTAAGGAAGGAGTTGAATGAACAGTCGCATCCTTCTGTGTGGCAGCTACTCCTCAGCACAAAAGCCTGTTGTGGGATTTTCCAGTGTTTTGCATGGGACCCCATCTAGTCTCACTCAGGTCAGTGCTCAGTGAAGAGGTGTTGGACCACCCATGGAATCTTCTGGAAATCCCATTCTTTCTGTAATACACGTTCAAGCTTGTTCCCATTCCAGGGGAGCAGGAACTTCACTTATTACTTTTTGAGACTCTTTGAAGATAAAGAATATACTTATTCTGATCTTTTCCACATGCTCCTTTTATTCTCATCACCAAATGTAAAGCATGATTAATCTTCAAGGAAAAATATTTTCCAGTTCTGTCAACTTCTCTATCTAACCTATCTTTCCATTCAGTTGAGCAGTTTCCACAGGGTTAATGACAATATTTACACACGCACCAAGTGAAGAATACATCTTTAAGCCAAGCAAAAATGCCTTGTAAATGACATTTATTACCAATGAGGGAGAGGCCAGTTAAATTATTCTTTGCCACTCATAAAAGTGCACCAAGAAGGTTGCTGAAACATGCATGTCCTTGTACACATGCACACGCATTCTCTAGAGACATAGAAGTTTCTGCTTGAAAACGGCCTCTGATTGTATGTGTCAAGCTTGCATTTAGATATTACTTTAATATGTTGTCAGGTGCTTTACAGCAATGTGTAAAGACATTGTTGTCCTTTTACAGATGAGGATACATGGACACAGTCATGAGAGTTCCTCAGGAACTGATGCTCCTGCAAATCAGGAACCTGTATCCCATTGACCTCAGTAGAGTTTAGTTTCCTGTGAACCTAAATCACTCCAGAAATCAGTTTCTTGCTTTGATAAATATTACATTATTAGTATTACCAAAGTGGCTTTGTTTGTCATCAACACTGTCGGTGGGCATGGGAACATTAAAATTTGCCTGCCTGATTTTGTGTTATGTTGAGAACTTGATTTACACCTGGAAAGAGGAACGAACCAGGAAGCACTTAAACACACTAGACTTTTCCTCATGCAGATTTTTCTTCATCTCCTTTCCAGTGACTAAACTGAAGCCTATGAAAGTTTCTGCCACCTTCGATAACTAAATAAGCTTGATGTTCCAATGGTACAGATCTGTACTTGACTTAAATCACGACAACCCTGCATGCTGTTTCATTTTACCTGAAAAGACTGATAAATGTTTTCTTGGTAAAAATTATTGAAAGTAATTCAAGATATAGAACAGAAGCAGAGATGATTCAGTTTAGTGAATGAGGACTGTACCTGAGTCAAGATGTGTTTTTATCCCTACAGATACCACCCTTGGGGAAGCACATTATTTTCTATGCCTAACTTGCTTCTCTGCCTTTGTTTGGTTCATGTGTTAGGATGGGAAAAATGTCTGTCGCTTGTCTCATATTGTGGTTTTCAAAACTGCCTAGTACAATCTCAGCAGGGCTTCTAGCAATAAATGTAACACAAATAATAAGAATGTTTATCTTCAGAGCAATAATGCACTAAAAGTTTCTCATCTTTTAAAGTATGCTTGCCACAGTGTAACCAAACACAACACAAAGGCATTAATACTGTAATAGCTTTCTACAAAACTATAATCTGAATTTTTATTCCATCAGAGAGATAACTAATAAAATACAAACACCAGCATCAGGTAGAAGAAAGCATTTTAGGAGGGGGCAGTCCATCTAACGTGTTGTGGGAATTAGGCAGGGAACGGAGGCAGGGATGTACTTTGACAACGTCACTCATCTTTTCCTTTTCTGAAAAGAATGAGTTCTTGTCGTGCGTTTATGTGTACAGGAGACCAAGAGAAATTCCCACTGATACTGGGAGTATGTTTTCTTTGTGAATATTTGTTTCTGATTGCTAGTTTGGGATCTCCAGTCAACAGTTTTGGTCAGGATAATGTGGGTTGTTTTTTTTTTTTCATTTAGTGGTTTTCAAGAAAAGAGAAGAAGAATTTTTTTTTTCTCAGCACTTTAGTCATTTCTTGACTGGTTTGAGTAACAGGAACACAGAGTCATGACGCAATCTGTAGCTTTCCCATTTATTTATTTGTGCATATACACAGGTATATTGATAACTGTTCTATGTAATGGCTTTATCTGCATACCATCTTTTAGCAATATTGTTTAAATTTGTGTTTTATTCTGAAAAACAATGTTTCCTTCCTGAGATGTGTGCTTAACCATAAGGCAATTTGTGCTGATATTGCAACAGGAAACTTGAACAGTATCAGCTGTCATGTTTTCAGTTCAAGCCACAGTTCCTGAGGTAATTTTTGCCTCTCTAAGGTCATAATACACTCAAAACTATGGAGCGACATGAAGTTCTGCCCCTGTGACAGAACAGTATGTAAAATACGGTTTGGATCATGAAGCAAGGATCAGCCCAGATACCCAGCCAATTTTTACTCCTTGCTTTTGAGAATTAGTGCTGAAGTGAGGATGTCTGAAGGAGGAAGAAATGGTCTACAGAAGAGGTTTTAAAGTCTGGAGTTAGATAGTGAAGTCTACTGTTGTGATGAAAAGCTCTTTTTGCCCTCCAAGTCGAAGTATTACTTTTGTGGTCTGGAATACAGAAAACTGAAGTGTCTTGGAATTTCACCCTTGCTTCTACTCAGATGTGTGCATGTGCCTCAGATGTGTACCTTTGTCCTGCCAACCTGAGTATGGAAAACAGTGTTTTCTCAACCTGAAAATAGTGTTTTCAGTCTGTCCTCAAGCTTTATAGGTTTCAGGTCTAAACCTGTTGGTTTAAATTTTGAATGCCTGTGGACAAATGAACACAAAACAGGTCAGACAGTGCATGGTGACAGTATCCCAACTCTAAAACACAGAAGTTAAACAACCATGCAGCTGTTTTCTCCTAAGAGGTGCTTACAGGATTACAAGTCCCAGATCATAACCTTCGCAAAGTGCATTTGCAGTCACTGTTAGATTATGACTCAGAACTGGTCTGCCTTGCATTGATTGTGGTGACTCTGGTTCGCATAGACACCTCCTGAGCTGCCTTTTGCATACAGGAGTCTCCAGTAGTGCTATGGGAGTAGCCTTAGCAGGGGAACACTCAACAAGACCTGCACATCCATCCTGAGAGGATAAATACAGAGACCGAATGGTAAACATATTCTGAAAGCTGCCCCTACTTCGAGTTGCACCCTGGTGCACCTTGGATCCTGAAGGTACTCCTACAGAACTTCCCTGATGAGGAAATCCATTGTACTTAGGGAAAAAAATAATATGCTAAGATTTTGAATCCTAAATACTTTTCCCCACTCAAGCCTGGCTGGTTCCATACCTTTGTGCTTAAGCCCTTGACAAAGCACCTGAGTTGACAGTATTTCACAGGTCTAAATGATGACAGGCTGGAAGTGGAACAAGCCATGCTTGAAATGCCAAGATGTTACAGCCTCTCTCTGAAGATACCAGCAACAGCATCAGTCTTTAAACATGGGTGTTTCTTGGGGCAAATTCTGCTACAGAAGCCTAAGGCTTCATCAGCCCTAAATAAGGCTTATCACCAGTGGGTGTTGGGCCTTCATCCATCCATCCATCCATCCATCCATCCATCCATCCATCCATCCATCCATCCATCTCCTTCAGCTAGGTACCCTGTGCCCTGGGGCAAAGCCCCTGCCTGAGCACAGGACCTAGTGTTAGCTGAGACAAGGTGTCACTGAGGGTTGTTAGCTGGGTTTTAAATTGTCTCATAATGATGGGAATTCAAATTAATATATTGCTTTTCATCTTTTGTTGACTTAGGATTTTAAGAAGCTGGTTTGTCTGTTCAGTTTCTAATAACACCTTCAAAAGTGGCCCTGCCATAGTTACCAAGTTATAATTAAGCAGATAGAAATAGCTCTTTTCTCCCAGTGCTCAATATCACAAAAGAAGATGCTATAGTTTATACTTCTGAAAATTTGCTCTGTCAGATAGGTGTTCCTTGGTAGTAAGACCACATATGCCCTCTGCTGTCCCTTCAAATTGTGTGAAGACATATTATCAGAATGTTATTGTTAGTATTATCACAGATATTAATTTAATGATTAAATGGAAAGTAAGGAGAGAGGAAAATTCTGAACCAAAACAGCATTCCCTTTTTAGAAATCAGTCTGAACCAAATGTTAGCTTTGTATCTAAAGCTTGATTGTTGGGTATTAGGGAATGATGCTGAAAGCTCATTACTGTAAAGTTTAATAGCTGAATCAGAATGAAGATATTAGATGCTGGTTTTCCGTGCAAATGTTTCCCAAAAGGCTATGCACAGAATGACGCACTCTGGTACAGTATTGCTGTCTCATGTCCCTTCAAAGTAGTAGCCCCACCAAGCTCTGCCTCTGCCTTAATACGAGAATCAACAAAAGTGTCATTTTTTTAGCATAACTCAAGCCATTTCATGCAACAGCTATAGAAACAAAGGATCCTTGCTGAGTATTTGAAGTCCCGTTTGTCAGGGGGTACAGAGCCCTGTTTATAGCTGATGAAAGGACCCCGCAGACAAGTTGAAGTTTATACCAATCTGATCTAGCAAGCCCAAGGGCCCAAACCTTTGCATTTGCCAAAGCATGCACATGCAGCACAGGCACTTTTCAGCCCTCTGTGGTGTTCCCTGTATTTGCAGAGAGGAGTTGGCTCTTGCGCAGGGCTGGCTGTGTGGCTGCCTGCCCCAGGGAAGGCATTGCATTGCAAGGAAGGGTTCAGGTAGCTCCATCTTTGAGTATGCAGGTGGGGTTTCTGGGCTTAGACTAGGTATGGAATTGTACAATCCCTTGGGAAAGCTCTGCAGAAATAATGTTTTTCAGATTTTGAGGTTTTGTGCTTCCTAAGTACACAGTCTGATGTGCCTTGCAGTTCGGGAAAGTCATCTGCAATAAGATTGTATATGCAAAACTGCATGTGTTTAAAAATAGATCTATAGCAAAACCCCAGACAAATCTCTAAATATAGCAGATGTTTCATTTTTTTTTTCAGTAAACAAATTGCTTGCTCTTTTTATGTGCTGAATTTACTTGATTTTTCAGAGATGGCTAATCTAAGAAACTAATTTCTTGGTAGCAAGCAAGCGTTTAACGATCTTGGGTAAACTTCATAGGTGCTTAATTTACTCTAGCAGCACATAATGGGAACGAGGTGTTGATTAGAATGCACTTTTCCAAATTAGTTCCTGTCTTCTGACCATACACACTTTACTCGACTAAGGTAAGTTTCTGAGCACTATTCAAATTGCTCCCTGCTGTTTGTACAGTTTGTACACACAGTATTATTTTAACCTTTGATGACAGCCAAGTGAATACTCGACACCTTACTTTTAAATTAGAGCCTAATCCAGATCTCACTGCCTCCTGATAACACTCATTTTGGATGGCACATGAATAGCACGGCGAACATGGTGAAGTTCTAACAGAACCTAATCTTGGTAAATGGGAGAGGTCACTCAAGAGGCCATCAATTTTCCATGGACGGATGCTAGTTTCGCACAGGATGCAACAGAATTGGGTTGATAAGGTTTTGTTTGAGCTACTGTGATTACTTATGGGGACCAACTTTCATCACCTGCCCTAACTCTTGGATAGATCTAGAAGTTAATTGCCATGCCTGTCTAGCTAGCTAGTGTGTGATTGTGCGACTACATGCATGCCTTCCTACAGATTATTTCCACTAATACTCTAATTAAAATGCTTCCTAAGTCACTGTTCTCGGTGCTTATATTGGAAATACGCATTGAATGCTCAGCCAAAATGATCTGTTAAGGTGCAATTATCTGTGAGCAGAGCACTGAAACCTGGAATATTTTTGACTAAGAGGTCAATTAGTGTGACTGGGAGGCAAAAGAAGCAGCCAGCCATAGTATGGTCAGAGGGAGTAATCAAGTGAATTGAGCAGTCAGTTGATTAGAAAACAACTAGCAAGAGCAGGATGAATTTTCACCCTGGAAGTGATGAATGTAGACCTGTCTGGAGCGCTCAGCTGAAATGAACACTCAATCAGCATTTGATTAACCTGAGCTGCCCCCTAGGTGGAGGCATATAAGTAGGATTTACATATATATATATATATATATATATATATTATAGTGTCATCGTAAATGATGCTCTCAAGAGCTGTCCTATATATAGTAAAGCATAAGTGAAATCAGTGAATAACAACTCAAAAATATTAACTAAAAGAGAGATAACTGTGTGTTCAAGCAAAATATTTTTGGATCAAACAGATGACTCCTTTACCTCATAACTCATCTGTCCTTAAATAACATTTGTGCTTCAAATCTAAATATCAGAAATTTTTCTATTGTAAAAGTAAAAAGTCTTAAAGTAAAATAGTAAAAGGTTTTGAGGTTAATTAAAGTTCACTAGAAATGAACATTTTACTCTCAGACCTATGCCTTTGTAATTAACATTTAAGATTCAGGGTTAACTACTATTGTCCTTTTGTTAGTTTGCAGTGTAGAATAAAGAAATCAGAAGCTTTGAGTCTGATTTTGAGGGGGCCTTTTGTTAACAGGGAAACTAACCTGCCCCATGAATATTGCTATGGAATCCCCATTCCAGGTCTGGAAGAAGAGAAAGATATGTGGGCTTAAGGATTTCCTCACTCCCTAGCCTTACTGTTGGTGACACATCTGCCCCAGAGCCTGAGGATGGTCCCTACATGGTTGTGACACTGGGGTGATGCAGTAGCCAAAGGTCACATTCCCCTCTGTATAGGAGTGGTTGGTTTGGTATTCTCACCGGCTTCAGGCGTCAGTGGTGGGGCTCAGGAGGCTGCAGCTTTGCCCACCCTTCAGCTAAGCAGTGGCGTAGGCATGGGCTGAACTGGAAGATGCTGAGCGGCACAGTCTGATATCATCTCTCTGTTCTGGTATTCAGCTGCATCCAGGTGACAGGGACAGCATTTCCCCCAAACTGGGGTTTTCTCCAAGCGCTCAAGGCTTGGTGGCAGGAGCTGGTGGGCATCACGTTTCCAGCTCTGCCATCTTTCCCATAAGATGTGCAATGGCCACACAGATGGAGCGAGGCACACTCTTCTGCACAAATTCTTTCACTTCCTCTGTGCAGCACTTTCAAACCCAAACGGAAATGTGTCTCGCTGGGCAAGTGAATGAGTAAGCACGTGCAAGGAGAAGTCTGGCAGGCAGTGGAGCCAGGAGGCTGGAAACTCCTTCAGGTCCCTGCAGCAGATACAGCTGTCAACAGGGCTTGCTTGTCTGATCGTGAGCAGTGAGCCAGCTGGGCCCTGAACTGCTCCTCCCACAGGGAGAGGAGTCTGGCTCTGGGACAGCAGTGTTTCGGCTGGGCCTTTGCAGACATGCTGTCATTATTTTGCAGAAGGAGCATCAGGAAAACCTCTGGGGAAGGAAGAGCTGGAGACATGCTCTTCTAAAGGCTGCCCCAGTTAACTTCATTTGGTTTGCCTCCATGACTCAAAATGTATGAACAATAGTCCATTTATTTTTTAGTGAGGTCATAAATGGCATCATGCCAATCCGAGCAAAGGCAACGCTTTCTTTACATTAACTAGCTAGATCATCATTCCTCGAAGTGAAAACCATAACTCTATTTATTTCTTGTCCCTGTTTATAAGTGAGGAAGCATTTTTTTAGCGTTAAGGATATGTCTTTTAACCCAGACTCATTCTCTTTGTCAGTATATTGTGATATTATTAGATTTTATGTTGCAGTTTACTTTATTAGTGCCTCAACCCAGACCAAAATTGTATTATTTTAGCATGGAGATGGTTGTTTTTTCTTTTCAAAATATTTATATTGCAACGCTTATGCTCCTAAATCTTGCGTAGTGTGGCAGTCGCAAGTTTATTTCTCACATGTATTGGATTGGCAGCAATCAAACCACATAGGTGTCAGTAGACCTACTCATTTATTCAGAAGGGGCTGTACAAACAAGTCTGATTTAAGATAACAAATCCAGAAATGTTTCAACTGCCACGTACTGTGTATACATAATTAATATGGAGTCTCTTTATCTTTGAAACCATAATCTATGTTACTGGTTGCACAAATCATCTGGTATGCTACTGTAATAAAATTCTGGAAGGTTTTTCTTATGGTAAAAGAAAAATGATGACACTGGAAGTGTGATGCTCAGCAATGGGGCACTGACCTGTCCTACTAAAGCTAAGAAGTAGCTCAATTCGTTTGCAGATTACAAGAATATTGCCTTCTGTACGGAGACTAAAGAAGGTCGAAACACCCAGTGAGCAAATTGTTTCTGCATGTCAAATGATACACTGGAGTAATGGTTATTGTGGCTTCCAGAATCCAGTCTATGGCGAAGCTCTGCAGTGTATTTTTTGATTGACATCCATTGCCCACTGTCTCAATTGACACTGAGATTTATTGGCCCTGCCTGGGTGAGGTAGACAGCTTCCCAGCTTGCAGTGTGTCTGGAAGGTTGTGTGCCTATGGTTGGACTCAGTGATTTTAAGGTCTTTTCCAACCTAAATGATCCTGTGCTTCTGTGTGCTGCACAGAGACTGCCTCATGCTGCTCTTCCTGCTCAATAATGCAGAGCAGTAATTTCCCAGGAGCCAAGGAACTTCTTTTCCCAATGCATGTGCTTTCAAGAGCAGTGGTATTAACCTTCTTCAGAAGTGGCCAGTGCATAACCTGTCAAGAGATGTCTATACATTTCTATAACATGTCCAGTTACCCAGTGCAACACACAGTGCATATTTGGGTGTGCATTTGAGGAGCTGTACCTGACTCATGCTGTCCTGTGGGCAGCATCTTCCATCATAGTGGCATAACTGTTGTGTGTGGAGAGATGTCAATTCTTCCAGCTGTTTTCTGGCTGAGAGTCAAGGCCACTTTTGAAGGATTGCGGTTTACAGGAACACTCTCCTGTTTGCTCATTAAATCAATATTATAGGTAGCCAAAATTACAAAGCATGTGAAGTTCCTTTGGCACAATGATCAAAATAGGAAGTTTTTGTTTTTCAGATCCAAAGTCCATGTTAGATTAACTGGTGTGATGATCACAAACTTCAAAAACATTTTCCCTCTGATTTCATGCAATTTTTTTCTAGGAGGCACAAGATCTTCTTTCCAAGAAGGAAGCACTGAAGGCGGTTCAGGAGAAGCATGTCTTTCCGGAAAGTGAAATCAAGTCAACCAGAGATGTGCCTGGACGAAGAAGAAGGTGGGAGAGTTAATAGGAAAAATCAATTGCTGTTTATCTCCTGTTTTGCCATACAACTCTTTTAAATCTGTCTTTGAGTAGTCACATTCCAGAATTTTTGAGTTTTACAGTAGACAAAGAAAGGTCTCTGCCACCAACCTTCTAATTAGTCCTTTACCTCAGAAAAAAAAATATCAGGTTTGTAAAGGCATCAATAGAAGAGTATTATGTAGAAATTTTCTTCCATTATTGTAATACTGTGCTAGAACCAGTTTTGCCTCCCAACTTCCTAGCAGTTCTTCCTTCCTGGAGAGGCCCATTATCACCCCATCTGATCTCCTAGAGCAGAGCATGTTGTCCACATGCTGTTCACTCTTTTGTCCGTATTAATTTCAGAAGTACCCATGAGCCTATGTTTTAAAGCTTGCATTGGATCCCCAGTTTTCTCAAGCTTCCAACTTGCTCAAGTCCAGCAATTTTAATCCCAGTACTATGTGTACTTTAAGTCTTTGCCAAGATCTATTTCCTTTCCCCTCTCAGTTAAACAGGTTTTATTTTGTAGAACCTTCGTCAGTACCTGTTTCCTTTGGAGGAAGTAGTTTTGTAAAGCCTAGAAAGAGCCCAACCTGCTCTTAGCTTCTTCCCTGTATTCTTCCAAACCAAATTCCAGTCTCCTGCATGCTGAATTCCCAGGAATCCTTTGTTTGGGAGGCATAGAGACTCGCCAAAGGCAAAGCAGCCTATGTAGACTTGCCAACCCAACCTCACCCCATCTGTCTCTGAGATACTTGTGACTGAACTCAAGGAGCCCTTCACCTCTCCAAGAAGATTCAGAGTGGGAGCCATCACCTGGCACTGCTGAAGCTCATATCCAGCCTCCTAACCTAGGCTATCTCACCTTATTTTGTTCCTTGCACATAAAACGTTAAAGGCAACTACTTCCTTCTCTTAGAGAAAAGCAAGACAGCCACAAGCACCTGCTGGACTGGCTGTGCCTGAAAAAGGCAGAGGAAGAACGGTTGTGAGAGAAATTTGTGAAATGACCATGGCAGTTTTCATTCTGCTTTCTCTATCCACTTAGCAAAAGCTGTTTGCTCATGTTCCACTTAGCAGTCAGTAGCTGAATTGTGTTGCAAGTTCCTGGAGTAGGCATGAATTTCACTCATGCAGTTCTCCTCAAGCTATTCCTGTAGTTTGAAACTGCATACACTTGAAATCTGCCAACCAGAGTGGAAGGATGGGGATTCACTAACCAGCTGTGGTGCCAAAACCCACAGAATAAAGGTCCTCTTGAAGAAATAAGTAACTTAAAGTAAAATGTAATGGCTGCATATCTGTCAATAAATATAGACCTATCTGATCTCTTTAGATCAGAAAGTCTAAAGGAACGAGGAGCAAATTCTCTGAACTTGCTTCGCTGATCTGGTCCCCCTGTCACACATGGTGTGTTTTACACTGACGTGACTTGATTTCATGCAGGAGTGCATGACCTGCTGAATCTTGCTGACCATTCATTTGTTCACAGACATATATAGGTATCTGTGCATAGATGCGTAAAGTCATAAAACAGATGTAATGCAGCATAGCATAACATAATATAATTAACATAAGATATTATAAATATAATTCATGCGTTATATAAAGCAAGCCATAAAGTTTATGCTTTTCAGTCTGCTGGAGCCATTTGCTAGCTGATAAACTAAAGACCTCCCCAGCCATTTTAATCAACACAGCCTTTCTGTCTGGAAACTGCAGAGATTTATGTGGCAAACAAATCTGTGTGGGTTTAGTTGTGATGTGTCATCCCAGTACTACTGCTGTCATTAACTGCCTCCTTTAATACAGGGAGAATTTGGTCCACTCCTCTGTTTGATCACAGCCTATAGTGCAGGCATTTGTACTCTAAGCAGTGACAGGGTGGGGTGAACATTTAAACATCCTCTTGTTCTATCTAGTAGGAAGACCACAACCACTTTATTTGTATTTTAGATTTCATAATGTGTTTTAGTGCATAATGCTTGTGGATGGCATCCATTGCACAAGTAGGGATTTTGTTAGTTACTAGAATCAGGTTGCCAGTTTCTGTGGATGTTTTCTATGAGCTGGCACTTAGTAGAACCTTGCTCTGGGCTCAGCTGTGCTCTCACTGACACCTGTATAAACCCACAAGTAATTCCACTGAAGTTATTGAAATTGCTCTGGGCTTGTATGACCGTAGCTGGAAGCAGGAGGTAATTAAGTTAATTTAGTAATTCTTCAACATGCAGGAAACACTCAGCCCTATCCACCTGCACACGCAGAGGCATAGGTACATACATGCAGGTGGAGTTCATAAAATAAATGGCCTGACCAAGTGTATCCGCCCAGATGAAAGCCAGATGCTTGGGAAGGAAACTCTTTTCCTGCCAATGTGGCCTAAAAGCCTCCAGCTTGTATACTGTCAGTCTCAACTGTGGTGCCATGACCAAAAATAGTGTTCTTGGGAATATTTACAAGGATGAAAACACACACACATTTTTAATTCCTTTGAGGGTTTCAACAGATGCTGCTAAGCTTTGACTTTTCTAATTAAAAGAAGTCCTACACATGTCAGTATCAAAGGAACAGAGCACTTTTTCTGCTATCCTGTTTTACAGTGTAGATCAAGGAAGTCCTTAGAATGCTGGTTGCTCTATGTGTGCAGGGGGTGCCTCTGCATTTACAAACACATTGTCTTTAATCCTGTAAGTTCCTTTAAAAAGTGCATAGTTTAACTTACTTGTCTCTGATAGGTAAATGACTTCGTGTTTTCAGTGCTGCATAGGACTCATGGAGCTGCAGTGGCATAGCCATCTGAGAAGCAATGCAAAGGACTGATGCCTTGAGCGGGACAGAGAAATTATGCTTCTGAGAACAGTAACTCTTGCTAGGGCACCATATTGTCCTCTCAAGACATGCAACTTACACCCTTTCTAGGCTGTTAGAAGAGCTCCCACATACTGTCTCATGAGGCAAGGCTGAACCTTCCCTGAACCTCTCTTGCTGTCCTGATTCTGCAGCAGCAGCAGCTTGGTGCCACAGTAAGGAATTCTACAGGGTTCCCTGAATGACATAAAATGAACCATGTAATTATTTAAATTCAACAGAAGGACAAAGACTTTCTTTTGAAGGACTTAATATGGGGAACTCAGCAATTCCTTTGGGATGGTAGTGGAAGATATTTGCAAACACGAAGGCCCTGTATGGTAGCTGTGCTGGCAAATTATCAGGAACCTCTCAAACCACAGTCTGGTCATCCTTCTAAGGGAGCAGTCCACATATTTGGCATCTAGAAGCATGTCTTGGTTAAAAAAAGCACAGACAAATCCAAATCCCTCTGTCTGTGCTCCCAGAAGGATGGATATAAGCCAACTCTGGTCCAAAACCTAATAAGCAATTACATTAGTTAGGATGGGTGCTGTGCTGACTTGGCAAGGTAGCTTCCAGGTGGTAACTGGCTTAAGTTCATTTGGCTCAGGGAGAAGACACTACTTGCTCAACTCTTGTCTGCTTGTGCCCGTATTGGCACCCAGGAGAGGATTAAGAGTTACAGATTTCAGCCAAAAGCTGCCACAATCTGCCTACAAGAATGCAAAGATCTCATCACAGATATGGACCTGCTCAGATGGAAGGATGTGACAAATAGTTAACCCAGCATGAAGGCACATTAGATGGTACAAGCATATTGCTCAGAGCTGCAGATAGGTTTGCTAGCTGTATCACTATGCAGTATTGCTTAGTTAGGACTGTGTCCACTTTAAAATGAGGAAGAGGTTGAGAAATCATTCTCCAGGTTAACAGTGATATGATTTGTCCCCATATAAGATCCTGTTCTCACTTTCTTTTTTATTTAGTAGACAAAGACACCAATGTATGCTTTGGTTTGGTTTTAAAGATTGTTTACTTGACAAATTACTGAAGGGTCATTATTTCATACAGCAGAGACATGGTATCCTCCTGGTGGTCTCAGATGTCGGTCGCGGGCTCCATCGCTTCAAGCTCCACACTAGAAGAGTCACTGAACTCTTCAGTCATGACCTTGGTGGGTTTACCCATTCCTCCCTCTGACAGGAGGACCACAGAGATACCCAGTCTGGCACAATCTTCTGGCCTAACTCAGGCTTTCCAAAGGCGATCCATAGGTAAGCTTCTGGAGACTCGACTGCTATATATTTAGGACAGAAAACCAGAGCCCTTTATTTGTCCATGTGCACACAGTGCAAAAATACAACCCTATAGCTTAAGAGGAGGCTTTGGTTATATGTCATATTTGGCTATATTGGAATGGAGCAGCCCACATATCATTTTGCATCCTACTCCCTGCCTGGGACTGCTCATGTCTCCAAACACGAGAATGATAAGTGAGGCCTCAGGTGGTAGAGAATATGCTTGTGTTCCCTGGACTAAGTGGTGTTATTTCCTTGTGTTTCACAATGGGTATAGCTGCAGTAGTACTCCATATGTAAAAAGAACCTTTTATTTTCATGTAAATAATAGGCTTAGCTTTCCCATGTAGAAAAATCTGCATCTGTGCTCCAATCAGTACATAGATGTATGGTGGAGGTTTGTGGAAAGATGCATGCACGTGTTCTGGTAGCCATGACTGGCCCAGTTAAGCTGCTGAAGAGTGAGCATCCAGCTCTTCCCTGTTGCAGGTGTTGTGACTATTTCATAATCACAGACAAGGCTAAGAGCAACATCAATGCCAGCAGAGGTTCTGCACCCTCTGCCTCCTTCTCCATGTCATTTTCTCAAGTGTTACGCTGTGAGGCAGAGGGCAGTGACACCAGCCACCTTGCAGCAGGGTGCTGTTCATGGGGCAAAGGCCCAGGCTGTGCGCTTGGCCACCTGATCTTTTGGCTCCCACAGAAAGATATGACAAGTCTAAGAAGAATTGGTGCTGGGTGGGGATTTGTGTGAGTTTTGCTCTGTGCAAGGGAGGCCTATGACAGAAGGAGGACAAATTCCTGTTACACGCCTTGCAGTGAAATAGAGCATTTTGCCCCCATGTCCCCATAGATTTTTAAATTCTCTTTAGTTACTTCAACACAGACCAGAGTAATGATGCCAATTGTACCAGTGGGTTTGCTCAACATCCTGCGAAAAAGGGGTGCAGCACAGCTCTTGAAGCACAGTTATGACTAGAGTTTCTTGTCAGTGGGCAATTCTGATATTTTGGCATTTGGTTTAGAGCTGTACAGCCATAAAAATGGAAAGACTGACATTTGGGGGAAACAAAAATATTTGGATAGTGTCTTCAGGGATGAGGCCCTATAGATTTTCTGTAAGTAAATGGTCAGACAGGAGAGATACAGTTGGTGCTGTTCTTGAGAAAAGGTTGGTATGTCCTTTCCTCCTTCTCATTTATTAACCATTGGAGAGCCCAAATGAAGCCTGGCAGGGGTATGGGGAAGCAGAATGAAGGGGAAAAGTCATTATAAACCAGGCTTCATTAATTCAGCTGCTGGGGGAACAGCGTGTTTGGAAAGGTCGAGATGTTTCATTTGACCTAAACAAAATGCTTGGACATTCTTCAGTTGAAATGTTTCATTTCTGCTTATTGAACCAAATCAAAACACTTAGCTTTGGTGAAGCGCTGTGATGAAGGGCTTGGGAGGGAGCAGCTGCAGCTTATTCTAGCAGCACATGTCTGCCCCAGGGTTGGGAGAGGGGGTTTTGCCAATGATGATCACTCCAGTGTATTGATGAATGAAGATGGATTTCACCCCACATATTAGAAAACAATGAAAGACCCCAGTCTGTCTGCTGTCCAAAAGGAGTGTATGTCCTCCTGGTATGAACAGCCCTCTGAAGGGAGAAAAGATTGTGAAAGTGTTTTAATGGCCTAGTCTTCAAAGGAAAAGGGGCTGATGTGACCTCCCACAGAGAAGTGTGTGCGTGCACATGCGTGTGTGCGTGCTCACGTTTGTTTGTCTGTCCTCCCAGTCGTGTCTTTAGTTAATGATCCCCTTCAAGCAAATTAGGGCATGTTTATACATATGATGCAAGGTAGACATGCGGAAAGCAGTGAGCCTGTTCCACCCTTTGGAGTGTGAGCTTGCCACTAACCTCAAGCCCTTCCCTCAGGTTCCCGTATGTGTATCAGCGAGCAATAAAGCATGTTAGAGAGTAAGATTTGCTGTCAGATCCCTTTTCACCTCCACACTGTTGCCTGGAAGTAAATCCAGCCCCCTAAGTGGAAAACTGTGATTAAAATCATTGCACTGATTTGGATAGGGTGAGCTTGAACTGAGAGCCTCCTCTCCCTTAGGAAAGCTTCCTAAGCACTCCACTATGAGTTTGAGGGCATAGATGTCTCTTGCTGTGGCACAAAACCAAAGGAAAATGGCACCAAAAAGACAAAAAATCCAAACAAGGAGAGCCCACAGGAGAGAGATGGTGCCCCAGGATGATCTACTTAAGGAAGCTTAATGGCTGATGGAGATGAGGTTTCCTGGAGTTCAGGATGCCATAGGAGAGGAGATTTTGTCTGCCTAACAGATACTTTCCTGGAGGCTTCCCCCACAGCATTTTTCCCTGCTGAGTGTTTGTGGAGCACTACCACAGTTTAGAGAGTAGTTTCCAAAGGAACATAAGGAAATTAGAAATTTGATCCCACAGAATTTCAACAGTGTCAGGGCCCCTCCTAGAGGCTCCCCGAAAGCCCTCTTTAAGAATGCTAGATCCTAGCAACAACAGAAGCAACCACCAGCCTGATCTCAGAACAGACTGGCTTGTTGACACATCAGTGAAAAGCAGCTTCAACACAGTCTGTTCACCCTGCGGCTGCCACTTCGGCTGTCGCTCTGGGTGTTTGATCTACCAAAGGCTCCAGCCCAGAAAAACAAAGCCCAGTGTTTCTAGTTCCTGGCTTAGGGAGCTCATTACTCCCTGTGCTCTTTCCCTGCTACCAAAAGCCCAAAGGCCATTCTTCAGTATTTCCTAGTTTGGTTCTTCCTCAGTCAAAGTCACACTTTCAGCTATAGACCAGCTGTACCTTTCCCTTTAGACTGCTTGTGCTGTAGCATTTCACCTTCTTATTACCCATGTGCTATTACACTTGCCTGCCACTAACTGCTAGCTTTATGTGGGCAAGTGAACCCGCAGCACTGTCCAAGGGCTGGAGTAGTGCTTCCCTAGGTATCCCAAGGGAAGGGATTACAAATGGCACTGAAGAGCGTCTGATGCTGTGCCATCACCATGCCGTGATGAAATGCACAGGGAGAAGAGACTACAGAATTTCTAGCATTCTTTTTGGTAATTAAAAAATCCTCATATGAAAAAACATAACACTGTAGACAACGCTCCCAGTGATCTGGCGAGGCTTATCTGCATTGCAGTAATGCTGTCTAACCCTGACACTCATGCAAGTGAAGCTCTGCTCCATCATTTCAGAGCTAATATGAGCTGAGGGATGCATCTTCCCCCAGGATTAAGGCTGCCCCTCCAGATCTGGTTAGAGATAGATTTCCTGATGGAGAGAGTCTTGTATAACACGCAACATAAAGTATTGAAGGAACCTTACATGTATAGTCTGAGAAACAGGCACTGAAAGGGATTTAGTTTGGTGTAGAGTCTTTGATGTGAGAGTTAAGTTCCCCCTCTCTGGTTCTCCCTGCCTTTGCCAGAATGGGAATTCCTGGCAAAGTCCCTCTTGAACACTTACATTTGAAAAAAGGAACAAAAAGATGATCAAGGGATGTTATCACTTTCCTTCTATAATTGGAAGGGAGCCTTGATATATTCATTATCCGCTCATAGCTGATGCTATGCTGTCTAACAGCACTGAAATTGCAGGATGACAATTACACCACTGATGGCATAATTTATGTTTTTTCCGACACCCAAGGTAATTCCAGTGAGGTAATAAATCTACATGTCAGTAAGAAAATACTCAGTTTACCAGCTGTGCTGTTTTATAGCCATAGGTTTAACACTTTGAGAGGAGCATTTGCTAAGCATTGCTGCAATCAAAGGCAAAGAGGAAGTAAAATGTTCCATTTTTGTTGCCACAAAAATAAATAAAAAAAAAGATGTTTCTCATAATTTGTCTTTCTGTTAATATTGCATAACTCAGTGTCGTTGTCTTTTGCTTGCTCATCAGTTCAGCCCAAACGTGGTACTGAAATACAGAGCTGGAACTCTGCTTCATCAAGAAACCTTAGCCTTCTCATGACAGTGCCAGGACAGAGGAGCTTCAGCCCTGTGTTTACTGACTCAGGGAAGATTGCCCAGAGCCTTAGATGTATGCAGAATCCTAGGAGATGTTCTGCTTATGAGGAGTACCAAGAGTTTGCATCCAGGTACAGGCACAGTTGGCGCTTTCCTTCAGGTTGTAGGGAAGAGATGGTGTTTGCTGCAATGCCTCCTGTACAGGCAAACCCTTGATAAGAGACTGAGATATTGTTTATATTGTTTATATGTTGGAGAACATCAAAGGCTTTGAAATGCAAGGATCTGTCTCACTTCTTTAGGGACAACTGGCCCCAAATTGGACTTCACTCTCAGAAAGGCTTAATTACCCTTCTTTTACCATGTCGCTTTCGATATTCATGAATACAAATTCAAAGACCCCTCCTTTGTGAAGGTAGTCCATAAAAGGAGCAGAAACATAGTACCGCGTGGCTGGTTTGGCCTTGTCTTTAACTGATCCCACCTAACTTTGAATCCAAGAATAGAACTGATACTGCAGGGAACTTCAGAGGTACTACTGTGTGGGCTGCATGAAGCTATCAAAGGCAGTGACAGGCAGCTAGAGGTGTAACTGGGCTGTATGTGGTTTATACCCACCTAGAAATCCCATTAAAAAGTAAAGTATTGTCTCCTAGAGAAGCTAGTTGTCCCTAAAAGACATTTGCCATCTTTCATTTAGCTTCACATATACTAAGGGTGGGAACGACCTATCAAAACAGATCCTCAGCTGGTTTCCATTATCTTGAATCTTTCTCCTTCAGAGAAATTACAATGTCTGACAACTCCAGTTTTAAGGCTAGCCCCTATGTGGACACTGTCTGCTACAGACTGCTTCCCACTGTGTTATTCAGTGGATAGGCCTGCACGTGCTTATTGCTAAGGTTGCTTTTACAATATTCAACTTAAGTTTCTCCTTTTACAGTGATATTTAATTGGTGATAGCTCAGTTGCACAAAGCCTTTTCCTTTTTGGGATTCTCCACCCACTATATGCTATACCAATTCTGGTATCACATATCTCTGTGATTATCTATTGAAGACAAGCATTTTAGCTCTTTTGGTTTTTTCCCCCCATAAATTAGTCCCTGGATCGTTCATAATTTTGGTACGCTTTTATAGTTCCTTGTTAATTATCAGGATTTTTCTGGTAATGAAATGTCCTAAAATGAAGCCAGTACATTTTATTCTGGTTCTTTGCCAGCCTAAACCCAGAATTTCTAGCAGAGTAATACCTAAAGCATCACGGATGAGGTCGCCTCAAGAGATGATGTAATGAGTCGATGAACTCTATGTTCATAGAATCATAGATTAGTTAGGTTTGGAAGATCATCTAGATCATTGAGTTCATCTAGTTCCCACCCCCCTGCTATGGGCAGGGACACCTCAGCCTAGACCATGTCACCCAAGGCTCTGTCCAACCTGGCCTTGAGCACTGCCAGGGATGGAGCATTTATCACTTCTTTGAGCAACCCGCTCCAGTGCCTCACCATCCATACAGTAAAGAATTTTTTCCTTATATCCAATCTAAACTTCTGCTGTTTAACTCTAAACCCATTACCCCTTGTCCGGTTGTTACAGTCCTTGATGAAAAATCCCTCTCCAGCATCCTTGTAGGCCCCTTTCAGATACTGGAAGGCAGTTATGAGGTCTCCACACAGCCTTCTCTTCTCCAGGCTGAACAGCCCCAACTTTCTCACCTATCTTCATACGGGAGATCCTCCAGTCCCCTGATCATCCCTGTGGCTCTCCTCTGGACTTGTTCCAACAGTTCCATGTCCTTTTTATGTTGAGGACACCAGAACTGCACACAATACTCCAAGTGAGGTCTCAGGAGAACAGAGTAGATGGGCAGGATCACCTCCCTCGACCTGCTGGTCACGCTCCTTTTGATGCAGCCCAGGACACAATTGGTTTCTGAGCTGCGAACACACACTGAAGTCAGCTCATGTTCAGCTTCTCAGCAACCAACTCCTCCAAGTCCTTCTCTGCAGGGGTGCTCTGAATCACTTCTCTGCCACACCTGTAGCTATGTCTGGTGCTGCCCCAACACGGGCACAGGACCTTGTAATATGTGTATGTGTAATATGTTGCCTATATTAGAAGTGGGACAACTCTATTTCCTTGCATTTACTTCTAGGAGGAATTTTATTATACTCAGTGAAGCCTGGTCACAGCAGGCACTGGTGCTTGTGAGCATCAGGATCAGTATATTTCCACCTTCCCCTCTGCAATTGCACAAAGGGAATCTTCTACTCTGTGCTCCCTACTCCAAAAGGACAGTGCCTTAAAATTGTAACAGCTTTTTTTGTTCTGTCAAATTGGAAATGCATCATTGGCTTCCTCCTAGCCTTCTTCCAGCATTATTGCTCTCAATACTTTTCCCTCCAGTGAATGCTGTTTCTCCCCTGATGAGTTAGTGTACTGTTTTCCAAGAGCTTCATCTCAGTTATTTCCTTCCTGTATTTCTAAGCTCTCTAGGGCTATATGTACTATTTCTCTGGAACTCAGTTGTGTTCCCCTACCCTCTTCTCTCAACTTGATGTTATCTACATATTTTATTAACCAGCTGTTTTATTCCCCCTTGCACAAGTGAAGATGCTTTGTTGAAACGACAGCTACTCATTGCCCCTATAGGAATCATATGAGGCACACCACCCTTGTCTATTATTATTCCTTGTTTTGCAGTCCTTCAGACAGTTTCTGTGACAGTATTTATGTCTAAGCCAATGGGAGGTAATATTTTGAGAGGCACTTTATCAAGTGCTTCCCTGACTTCCAGCTCTTTGGTGCCTGCTGGTCTCTCTGCTCTCATTAATTTTGTAATTCTTTCGACTTTATATGCACTTTTCTCATGGACTTAGTCTTTGTAAACCCATGGTGCTCCTTCCATATGTTTCCATAAAGAGATCTGTGTAATTCTCAGGACATTACAGGGACAGCCATGAAAAGATACCTTTGAAAGCCAGCATGAAAGCTCCAGTTGTGTTCAGAGCTCTAAGGCTGTTTGCAAATAATGAGAGACGTCATACTGTTTGACTGGGCCTGAGGAGAATAAGTCTAGATAAATATTAGGAGATAAAAGAGATCACCTTCCCCTTTATGCATTTCCTTGTATTGTGTGAACTATTTTCCTGTGGGGATTGAATCGCATCTTGTCTCATACAGAAAGCAAAAGAAGTCATTAGCTCTGCTAATTGTTGAAGATAAAGAGTAAAAGGCAACGACAGTTCGCTTTGTGTGTGGTTACACTTGTTTAATGCATAAATTAAGCAATTCTTTTCATTCTCATTTGATTCATTACTATTATGATATTCCATTGTGCTAGCACACTAGCAGGTTGGGGGGGTTTTAACTCCACTCAATTTGAATTTAAGCTACACCTTTTCTTGTTATACACATTAAATAAATAAAATTACATTGTAGTACGCAATATCCAATGTTTTAATTTGGTATTGCATTATACAACAAACTTTGAGTGAACACAGTATGAATACGTAATTTAGTAACATTTCTATAGAGAACAAGTAGTATGGCTGGATCTGATTTGTCATGAGGCCACAACACACAAACTAGCAGAAATATGTGGGTTTGGCCAACTAGGATATTTTCATTTTCTTGTTTATAATTGAGCTTAATTTGCATCCATTTGCTTTTGAGAATATGTGAAAACACTTAAAGCACCTTGAGGGCTATCTGTTTAATTAGATTGTTAACTAATGTCATGCTGAGAAATGGATGGGATTTGAGCCATCAGAATTTTCAGAAATTTGGGACTCACTGCAGTAGGATTTTCAGCTATCAGCTGTGAACTAGGAGGGTGATAGTATCGTAAGATGTGTTCTGGCACTGCTGCATAGAGACAGTTGTGTTGTCTGTTCAATGAGAATATTCCCTGAACCTTTCCCTGACTTTCTCACCTGAGCAGTGTTAAATCTGCTGTATTTTTAGGGTGTCTGTTTTGCAGAAAAAAAGAAAAATATAAACTGATACTTGCTATTTTGTGCATGGCTATTGAAAATCATCAGTATGTGTTCTGTACTAAGTGCATGTGCTACATACTAAGGGTGAATTAAGTTAAAGCCATGATCTGTAAAGCGCTTGGGATCCCAGCTGAACCTTGGCATTTCAGGCCTGCAGTTGTATACAGATATTATGCATGCAACATTTCACAGCCTTTCAGAATGAGTGAGCTGAGCCTTCTCCCAGGGCTTTTCCTGTCCTGTCCTTCTAGTACAGTTAAATATGTTGGCATACAAATAAGCAGATTTGTATTTCTGGAGATAACCCTTTCGCAACATAATAGTAGTATCAACCTGTGAGTTTCTTGAAGACTTAGGAGCTTGAATTCATGGTGTGTTTTACAGTTAAAATGCCTTGTTGCTAACTCTGTCAGGTCAGAGAGCAGCAAGTTCAAATGGCATTCTAATGGCAGGTCATAGGTCCCATGGCTGATGCAGCCTATGGTACTACGAGCGCTGACATTTTTTCCTCTCTGCAAAGTGCAGTGCTGTGTATGTTACAGAAAACTTTGGATTCTGTGCCACCAGAGAACATTAGCATGTAGCAGAAGAAACTACAGCATCAATACAATCCAACCTCTCCCAAACACTCTTCAGCCCTTTAGCTCCTGTCTCACAGGAACTGGTTCACTATTTGAAAGGTAAACTAACTTCCTAAAAAAAGCTTTGAAGCCTGCAGTGAACATCTCCTTAGAGAAGTTATTCCCTCATTTAAACTCACAGAAGTCTGTTGCCATCCAGCAGCTAGCTGCCCATACAAGCTTTTAGAGAAATCCTGCAGGTCTCACTTTGCACACAAGCTCCCTCCCTCCTGTTATGCACAGGGCTTTGGTGTGGGACTAGGAGCTATACGTGCATTTAGAGAGAAAGTAAAACCCGAATGGGTTTGGGGAAATCAGTTCAAATGACGCCTATTCATTTGGGATTTTTAAGGTCAAGGTTAGGCAGTGCACAGACTAAGGTCCAAATTCCCAATGAGATATTCACATGGGTCATGATGTTCCTAAATTCAGAGTCTTGTTTGGCAGAAAAAACTATACTGGAACATAAAGGCACTAGCATACGTATTTTATTACAGGGTTCTTTAAAAATAGTTGCTGGTAAAACAGGATTTCCAGTTCAAAGAAAGAATCTTATCTTTAGTCACCTTTAGTTAATTTAGTCACTCTGAATTTCATCAAATAGCAATTATACCCCCAGGAATTCCTCCAGCAAAGGAGTCCCCAAAAATCTGGGAGATTATCCAACTAAAATTTAAAGACACACAGCAAAGATGACTGCCTGAAGATAGAAGTCTCTGAGGAAAGGAGCAGGAAAGAGTGTGAAGATGCCTGTGTGAGAGAGCTTTGCCTTCTCTTAGGAGTAACATGGAGAGAATTATACCTACTCAAGTTTGTGGTGAGTGGAGTCAGGGTCCC
Organism: Ara ararauna; assembly: GCA_028858755.1. Classification (NCBI taxonomy): domain Eukaryota; kingdom Metazoa; phylum Chordata; class Aves; order Psittaciformes; family Psittacidae; genus Ara; species Ara ararauna. The sequence goes on along the minus strand of CM054376.1, from coordinate 106,996,956 downwards.
TGGTTTTGGATATGGACCTATCTATCTGTTTCCTTCCTTTCTTCTTTTCTTCCACTTCCTTCTCTTTTGCTATGTGCAGACCCCATGCCCATATGAAAAACTGATTATTAAGCTTTTTTATTTTTAGATTTAAATGTGTCAACAACAAAAAAGGGGGCTCTTGACTTGGAGGCTGTGTTTGGGGTGTATGGGCAGAGAATACATATTGCTGTTAATCCTGGGCTGAGTTGGGACTGGTGGATGGCTTCTCCCAGGAACAAAAGGGAGATGCCAGAGAGCCACCCACCCAGACCGGGATTATCAAGAGCTAACAACTCCTCCTAGGTTCTTCTAGGACTGGGAGCTGTCTGCAGAAGGCTGTATTTTTATGCCTAGAAGAATTGCATGATGATGCTCTCACATCCCATGCCCATCAAAAGTACTATGCTTGCTGAGCTGGCACAGGAGCATGCCCAATTGATTCAGAAGCATTTGATATTGAAGGATGGTCAAACCCGTTTATTCTTCTTTATCACTAACAGCTCTTACCATTTTCACCTTTAGGCATGGTTGAACTGACCTTGCTGTTTAACTCTTGCGGCTTTGGATCTGACCTTCTCAAGCAGCCAGCATGGCTGTGAGGCAGTGGATTGCATGGATGCAAGATGGCAGCTCTGCGCTGCGTGCTTCAGCAGCTTCCAACACCAAATTCCCATGTCCTATCATTTGCTCCTTTACCAGCCCTATGTGTTGTATCAAAAACTCCTGTCAGCCCCATTTTATGTTCCCAAGTTTCCTCAGCTTCAGTAGGTTCAACCTGAGGTCTTGTTTAAGGAAAGTTACACTACCCTGGATCCTAATTATTCACTCCTTTATCAACCAGGATTCGGCTATTTAAAATGTTACATCATAAAATGGCCTTATATGATAACTTTAGGAGGTGTCTTTCCTCATCTGCTTTTTCCTGTCCTCCTCCTATATACATTTTGGCACCCAAACTTTTCTTTCACTTTCCTTGCACTGATAGAGAAAAATGGGAAAGCTGGAAGATCTTTGCTTTCTATACTGTTTCAAAACCCTCTCCCATTGACTTAACTGGCTCTACATCTTTCCAGAGGGTAAAAATATCAGGGATTTCTCTTTGTTGCTGGTGTCATTCTGTTTTTAGAGCCCAGTGGAGTCCTAAGGCACTGCTGGAGCTCCAGGACTGTAGTGATGTATGAAGAAAGCATACAGGATTTGAGTCACAGCATTTGCAAAGCTTCTTCCCTTCAGCTGCACTGGTACAGCAGCTTGCAGAGACTGCCAAAAATACTCAGGTTAAAATAACATCCCTGCAAAACCTTTTACACCGGGTTATTTCAGCAATCCAGCTTAGTGTGGTCCTAAGAGAAGGGAGGAAGGAGAAACATGCCAAACTGCGGCAGACAGATGAAAGCAAGCAGCCAGAAGAGGGGGGGAGTCTGAAGTCAAGGAGCCCCTCAGCCTGGCTGTGCTGCCAAAGCCCCTGTGAGGCTCTGTATCTCTGGTGAGCTGTCTTCAGGTCTGTTCTTGCTGATGTGGAGCACAAATAGACCATGATGGAGTGGTAGGAGTGACGCTCTGGAGTTCCCAAAGTTTGCAGGAAGGCAAAGGCGAAGCTGCCCGGTGTTACATTCAATATCCATGTCATCTATGGCCAGGGAGGAGGCAGTTTCCAGTGACTCTGCTTCCAAATCTATCAATGCCAGCAGCAACCTGGAGGCTGTCTTGAGCAAGTGTGACTCACTGCTACACCACACAGCTGAATTATTTGGGGTGGGTGGGCAGTATTTGTCACATTGTGAATGAGGACATGGCTATGTTAATCAAGCACATAGACTGGGCTGTTGGGTCAACCTTTACTATACACACAGAGATCTGTGACTTGAACTTGCTAGAACAAGATGAACGTGGCAAGGGCAAAAGCACTACACGCACAGAAGACAGACAGGACACTGCACCAGTGTTAAATAATTAAATTTATTGCAGTAGATGCTGCACCAAAAGCTGAATGATTCTTAGGCTTCTTTCACATCCTGTCTAATAAGACCTATGATGTGTATTACAGTCTGGGACTGAGTGTTTACAAGTGCTCCCTTGACATGTGCACTACTTAAAGGAACACTCAAGTGATAAATTTGTTTTCCAGTGCTTAAGGGAGATTGAGTGCTCCCCTGCTCACAAGAAGTCCCCAGTCTTACTGCAGATGCAAACCAGACCCTGCTTTGCTGTGATTCTGAAACTAGGGAGGGATGAAATCTCAGTCTTGTAGCATGGAGCCTCTCTGAGTTAATAAAAAAGTGTTAATAATGAATATCTGTCTCCAGTAAAGAAAAAATAATGAGAGGCAGGAGGAGAAAAATATACTGATGGATGAGACGCATTTTCTAAACTTTCAAAGTGGGTCAGCTACACAACTCCTACTAATCATTCCAGGCTAAATACCCAAGGCAGCCTTAGAGGTTGTAGCCTATAAAGATTTAAACAAAACCAAATTCAAATGGTATACTGATGGCTTTTGCCCCACGAAGAATCTTTTAATTTCTGGTGGCAATGGATGTTACCTAAATGTGAAAAAGAAATAGAATATTCTAATTTTCATGCAAATGGATTTTTTTTTCTGATGAAAAGCACTGCATAAGAAGTAGAATGGCAGTGTTGTAAATATTCCACCTGTGGTATGTTTACTTACCATTAATTACTGACATCTAGGCTAGTTGTTTTAAGGAAATATATGTATATTTTCAATTAAACAATCCTTTAATGCTTTCAAATCAACTTCTGTTCTTTCAGTGCTATTGGAAACTTGAAAATTGCTGAAGTTGATCAAGGTGGTCATTTTGTAAAGATCCAGAACCATGCGAATAAGGAAGATGAGAACATTGGGGGTTATCTCTTGAAGCAGGACATCAAAGGTCAACCAGTAGCTGTATTTAGGTTTCCCTCCAAGACCAAGATGGAGCCCAACTCCGCTGTGACAGTGAGTGTGGGGGCTTTGAGTGCCTTTTCCCAGCTGACAGAGTAGGGCACACTCTTAGCCTCACGGTACAGAGTCAAACTTAAGTCTGTATTTAAAGAAAGGCTAACATTCACAAGTAATGATGAATTCAGAAGCTCCTGATGTTGATCATCAGTACAAGCCTGGCATTCGCTTGACTCGTCACATATTTCATGTTACCCAGCAATGGGAAGCTATCCTAGAAAGTCCTTGTTTCATACATTACTTTTTCCAGCCACTGTTCCTCTAAAAAGCTCACCATACTGCCGGAATATTGAGTTGTGCCAGTGTTTGCCAATGAAGGGTGTGAACCTTGTATCGGAAACCTACAAATAGTAGAACCTGAAAGGAAATGAGTGTATGTGTTGCTACTGAAGCAATTAATATGGTTTTGTGTATAGTCTGAGGTATCACTATAGTAGGGCCTGAACTGAAAATAAAAGGAAAAGTGCTGCTTTCCAGACTGTGCCCACTGCTTGAGGACAGCTGTTACCCAGCAGAGAAAGCCATAAACCACTGTTTTAGCAATGGGGCTCTGGTCCTGGCTTTGCCTTGTATGACTTTAGGCAGAATGATGAGACTCTGTGCCTTCGTTTCCTATTCTGTAAAATGAAGATACTGATGTGCACTCCTTTGATGTTGTGCCAGAACCATACGTTAAAAATTCAGTGCATGGGCTGCTGCTCTTCAGAAATTACTTCCCCTCCAGCTAGTTCAGATGTATCTTTTTGCCTGTTTGAATAAGGGTTAGAGAGGTAGGTGGGACCTAAGATGCAAAGAGTCAGATGTCTTCATCATACCCCAGAAAAGCTTTAAACAGATAATAACAAATATATGCATCTGATATCCATGGTAATGAAAAAGGCTTGAATATGTGAATTAAATGTGACCAAGGCTCACTTGTAGGTGTAGCTGGGGAGTGTCTGTTGGTGTCTGCATGCAAACTCCAGCAACCTCTGGAATGCACCCACACCCGGAGCAAGCAGGCACAGCTGTTGCTGTATTGGGTAAAGATGCAGACTGCTTGTCTGGCTGCAAGATACTTGGCAGATCTCCCCAGAAATGTTTTCCCCTTAGTTGGCTTTAGGGCCACCCACCACAAAGGTAGCCCTTTCTGAAGTGCTCTGGTCAGTGCTGAAGTCATTGACAAGGTTGTTGTTGCCATTATAAAGGGCTCTCGGGTGAACAAGGTAAAAGACAAAGGTAGAAGGTCCACCACAGCTTCTATTTCAGCATACACAAGCAGAAAATTTCTGCCTTTCTGTTAATTTCAAAGGGTTGTGTTTGTGCTGACAACTTGCATCTAAGATTCATGTACAATAGTGTCTGTGTCTGAGAGTGAGCCAGGGAGGACTTCCAGGCTCCAGCTCCCTGTGAGAGCAACAGATCAACCAAGACAAAATGCTCAAGTTAGATGCCAGGGTAGATGCTTGGAATATGGTCTGAAGCCTCTTTTAGCATCAGTGCTTCCTTCTTTTCCTCAAATGAAAACTGAGGCACCTCAAAACAAAAGGAGATAGAGTCCATATTCATCACTAAGCTCAGTGCAGGTTGATGTAGCTCTGTGTGAGCCCTCTTACAAGAAAGCTGGAAATGCAAGCTGGCAGGGGCTTAAAAGAGCTACAGTCAATTGTGTCTTCTTGTGCATGTGCGAAAAAGCCACAAAATACACCTTAGCAAAATGCTATATGGTGAGCACTTTTGGAAGACAGCATTTTATATATTTTTTTTTTAGATACTTCTCCTTTAAAATTGAGTGATAATCGGTTTGGCTCCCAGGAAGTGGTTGAAGCAATTTTCTCACAGATGGCAACTGCTAAATCCTTTAGGAACAGTGTTTGCAAAAGCTTGTTGTGGTTGACTTATGTAAGAGAAATGTTTTCATAACGGGTCCTTTTGCTACTGTGTTAGTGATAAAGGTCACAGATAATTGTGTTCACTTTATAAAGCACAATGTTGTTAAATCTTTTGTATAAAGATAAAAGTACATAAAATTTCTTGGCTCCAGTAGAGACAAGAGGGAATTGAAAATGCACAGAGGGAATCCAAAATCAAGCAGAGACTGGAATTTTAAAGCTGATATCACAGATCTCTTCTAATGCCCCTGGTAATTCAGAAAATAAAAGAAACTGCCTACTTTTAATCTTGCTCTCAGCAAGCCAGACCAAAACGCTCAGGATTTACTAGCACACCTCGAAAAATGTGCCTTTGCTAATCTATGTTAATCCACAGGAGAGGTACTTGAAAATAATCACTATAACTAAGCTGCAAGTCTTGAAATATAGTTCTTTCAGCTTTGATTTCACAGATCAAATAGTGACCAATGTTACAGAAATAAAAAAGGAAAATGGAAAACTTCATGTTTTTACTACCTTCTTATGTTGTATAAATATTCAGGAGCCGTTTTGTCTTTAACTTAATGCCTGCTTGTTCTTTGCAGGTTTGGGCAGCAGATGCTACAGTGATTCACAGATTTCCCTCTGATCTTCTTTGGAAGAACCTTAGGAGATTTAGGACAAATCTTGACTGTGCTACCATTCTCTGTGAGCCTAGTGGCAAAGTGAGCAAAATCACTGCATTTCCTTACCCAGACAGCTGTATCACTGGACTTCTTTCAGAGATTTAGAATCATATTGTTAAAGTCCTTGTAGAATCAAGCACAAGCAATTCAGACATAGCGAAGCTGTGATCTCTCTGTTAACCTTGCCTCTGTGGATGTTAATTATTAGGAACGGAAGGACTGAAGAAAAACACCACTTGTTGAATGAAAGGCTAACATCCTCACAGCAATTGAAGCAGTGTGAATTGACAGCCCACTGTCCTTTTCCACTGTATTACAGCCATTAAACATCCAGCTCTGCCCGGGGCTATTCAGCCCATGGCTACTCATTAGTAACTGTCATCAGCCTGGCAACTGTGTTGAATATTTTTAGGCAAACTTGTGTTGACTTGGGGATGAGAGAGAGTCCAAGATAATTTTTTACCCTATAGTTGTCCAGTGGCAACTATGGTTTTGGCCATTTTTATCTAGACAAACTCACACTACTGGCAATATGGAAAAGACCTGTGATTTTCATAAACAGTGTAAGATATACAGCTTCCCCAAAATAGCATAATTTACCCCTTACAAACTATTAAGTGAATGTTGACTTTTGGTGTCACCTTTTCATATTTACTCCTCTTCTAGCTCAGTTTGGCTATACTTGCTGTCACATCAGCACCAGGGAATCAGAGGCTGAAAGGGAACTTGAAATGTGATTACCTCTGCCAGGATTGCTTCTGGCTGTGGCTTACCTAGGCAGTTCTGCAAGACTTTCAGTAATGGAGGCTCCACTATGTCCCCAGGCAATCTGCTTTAGTGCCTCACTCTCTCTAAGCTCAGAAAAACTTTCCTAGTGCCTAAACTGAACTTTTGGTTCCTCAGGTTTAGTCTATTTCTTCTTGTCCTATCCACTGTGGACGTGAAGAAGAGTTTGCTTTTTCTTCCTTCAGCAGCCTTTGACATACTTGCAGAATTGTCATGTCTTCTTTTCTCTCTTTCTTTGTTTCATTTACTTAATTGGAGCAGTGGAATTTCAAGGCTCTTACATGAGTCTTCCCTAAATATATTTAAACACTGGAAATGGATTTTAAAGACCAACGAAAAAAAGCTGGAATTTGGTGGCTGTGATTAGTATTTATCTTTCTAATGACAAATAACTCTGAAATACACAGGAGTGCCTACCCTTTCAGCCCTTCTAGTTTGTCTACAACAAACAATTATCTTGATGAAAACATGTAGAATATAAATAAGCAGTGATATGTTGGTGTTTTTTTTATCAGGCTGTTGCTTGGTACACTCCTCTCTACTGGACCACCAGAGAAGAATTGATGGTGAGAGGGGAAAATGAAGAACCTGAGAACATTGTTACACCAACTTTCTCCACAACAGAAGAGGGATGTGAAAAGGAACAGGAATCTGCAATAACTGATACAGAGTGGAACATGGCTGACCCATGGCAAACAAGTAAAAGAAGACCAAGCTTCATCAAAAGGTATCTGACGTTTATTGTGTGTACCCTAATAGCAGCATTGTGCCAGACTGGCTCTGTGAGTGAACAGTTTTAAATGAGCATCTTGGTAAGCAGATCCTGAAAACCTGGGGAATTTTAAAAATCAGAATTAACCTTAACCTTCAAACAGGAATCCAAATCAAAGCTCCTGATAGCCTAACAGGAGCACATTCATTGTCAATCAAGACTAAGCAGAAGATAAAATTCATCTTAAAATATGGCTTCATTATTATATATTATTCTTTGAGTTCCAAGGGTTTGGCTGGCACCACTTGGAGACCACAATCTGGAAAGCTTTCAGCCAAAAATGTTAAAGTTGGAGAACTGTTTTCCTTTGTCTTGAGAAGGATGGGCCTGAACTCAGTCTTCTCTCAGGTCATTGCACTCTGAACTGTGCTAGGGACTTATAACTATTGCTTCCTAAATTGCTTCAGAAATGTCTTCTGGCCTTTGTATCTCAAAATTTGTAACTCAAAATTGGCAGCGCTACGAAAAATTACGTTCATTGCTCTAGCTGCTGCAGTTTAGTTTGGGCACCCAGGTCTCAGACAGGAACCCCTGAGCTGAGCCATTTAATAGTTTTAAATGAGGAATGCAATATTGATGTTTTTTTTCCAAGTCCCTTCCAGAATACTGGTCCCAGGGGCTTTTAAGCCATGTTCACAACAGAAAAACATATATTTCAGAAATAAAGGATTGACCAATCTGGATATATTTTTCACCAAAAAACAAGTGGGTGAACCTTCTTGTGTTTGGGGTAATTGTTCATCTCAAAATTTCTTCTCCAGACTGTGGCTGGAGATATTCAGAAGATGAACAGTTTCTAGAGTAGGTTGAACTGGCTGTTCTTCACAAGCTTTGTATCAAAAATGGCTAAATCACTTTTGCTCAAACTCTCCAAAGAACCTAAGTCAGAAGAAAAGAGAAATGATGAAAAAATTCAGTGCAAAGAGTTCAAGGGTGGCAGAATTACAACAAAAGGCAACTGGTAAATTATAATGCATATGTCAAACAATACAGAAGTTGCATTTCTTCCACCTACAGCTAAATGCAGAATGTGTCAAATCTATGTGTACTGTTTGTTAGATATATCGCATAAATGTAACATATGTGAGCATTAAACATGGTAAACCTAGGCAAAATACAACAATAAATATGCTAATGCAATACAATAAATACTCAGTAATAGACAAAATATACTAATTTTTTATATCCTGTGCACATACATGCATGTGCTAACTGTGTGAAATACAGTAAACCTAACTGAATTTCTGTTTACAGGGAAAAAAAGACCTTTGCATCCCTTTTCCCTAATCAGAGTGCCTGGTGCCAAAGCCCAAATGCTCCCACACACCCTCACTTTTGCCTGGGTAGACCATTAACCATGGGGAATGATGGCAGCAGCTTGTGCAGGCAGTCCCGGTGTCAGTCATCAAGGCCTGACCCTGCACCAGGTGAGTTCAACAGCAGATGTGGTATACGCTGTAGCATGCACAGTGGAAACAGGGTGGACTTTCTGACACAAATAGCTGAAGACTTAAACTCCACATAAGTTACCACCTCTTACTTCTATAGCAGCAGCTCTCCAAACTTAAATTGTACACCCATTCCAGTAACAACATATGTACATTTATTTACGTGTAAATTGTATACATTTATGTTTGCAATAATACATTATGTATATTGCAAAACATACAGATCAATAGAAATTTAAAAGGATGGGATAAAGATTTTTTAAACCTATTTTAAAAGTATTTTGGAATTTAATTCTATTTATTAATATTACAAAAATATTTTCTTCCCACACCCCAATGGATTGTCTTGCACTCCCCCTGGATGCTCTATGTAGCTGCATGTGTCAGTAAGCTGTGAGGAGGCTATTGTTACTAATACTGATGCATTTAGAAAATTAAATAGGAATTAGTAAGAGACTAATATATTGTTTGTGAGTTGTTAATTAGGCAGTGGTGAGAAAGCCAGTGTGTAATTTGGGTACATCAAACCTAGAAAGCTGTGGATACACTGCAAAGACTTCAGGAGAAGATGATAGGGTGAAAAAGCATCTGAAGAGATTGGTTCAGGAAGATTCAAAAGAGCTAAATTTGTGTTAAACAAGCAAGGTGATTGTCATGCGAGGAGGTTCAAGCATCACAGCAACAGAGGAAACAGTCTTAGATCCAGGAAACAGAATTAGAAGGAATAGGACCAAGTGAAACACAGAAAAGCTTAGGTTGAATATGTAAACAAAAAGGAGCTTTAATGATCTATAGTACAGTCTTCCAGATGTGCTCATTACTCCACTTAGTATTTTAAACCACTGGAAAGTTTTAAGTTCTCAGCTGCCATTAATTTTAAAGGAACTAGGTATCCAGCTTCTGAAGACAGCTTTGAAACATTCATTCTTTATTTAGTGAACATTTAAAACCAGACTAGTTAAATTATTTATATACACTAAGTATGTGACCCTGTGACTGGTGTAGACATGTGACTCCACAGCTGTCAGGAGTTTTTCCCGATTTCTAGGAGTTCCAGCCTAGGAAAAGCCTTTCAGCTTGACCCAGGAAAGCATTTATGCACCTGCTTAGCTTTATACACCTAAATAGTAATCCTACAACCAGCAAGGGCAGTCAGGAAGATCCTTCTCAACTGTTAAATCCAGATAAAGCAGATTAAAACCTGGCAAAGCCAGCTGTAATAGACCTAATTTCATGGTTTGTTTCCTGCTCTGTCTTAATCACTGGTAGTGTCAGCTACCAGGCGTCTATTTTGTATAATCCTGATTTGTCTCATTTACCAAAATTTTGTCTCATTCTGTGCTGCTCTGGTCTTCTGCAGAGCTGGGCCCCCCATACCTGTTCTGCTAGCTTCCTGGACAGGGAAAAGCTGGGGACAGAATGGGAATCAGCACCTGCCCACTGGAGATGCTGGTGGCATCAGAGGTTGTGTTAAGATGATCAAATGCTGCAGACAAATAGGAACAAGTCTTTAGAACACTCCCCTTGATGCTGCATCCACCTGGCATCAACCCTGTACATATTTCAAGGGTGATTTACTTTGTTCCAGCTCTAAACAGATCCAACAGGCTATGAGGGGCACCTACCTCTGCATGGTGTAGGTATGAAACTTCCTAGGCTGCTGCGTAGCCCACTCATGCTCACCACTGGACTGCACAAGATGGTCTCTGGCTGAATACCTGCTTACAGCTAGAGTGCTTGAGGAATGCCCTCAGAGGACATCTTCTGGTGCAGCTTCATTCAAGAGGAAGCCAGCTTGTGCAGTTGATAGTGGTCTGTGACGTGAACTTGAGCACAGCCAGTGAGGGAAGTGGCATCTCCACTCCACAGATATGCTCCTCTTTGGACCCAAAGTGCTATGGACACATGTAGGGCATCCCTCAGCACTCTTCCCAAACCAAAGGGAGTTTGCTGCTATGATATGGGTGACCTGCGTGCAGTCCTCTTGGCTACATTCCCATCTTCTATCACGAGCTAATTTGGTTTCAAGATTCATTTTTTTTCCTTGCAAACAACTGTTAAGACTAAAATGTTTTCCCGTGAAGCAATCAGTATGAAACCAAACCAAACCAGCTCCTGAGACTGCAATACAGTCATGTTATTCCAGGGCACAGGGATGCAGGAAGGGAGAGAGTGCCTGCTTGTAGACTTATTTCCTGAGTGTGGGAGCTCTGAAGGCAGAACTCAAAGCAAGGTGGTCTGTCACACATTGAATATATCTGGTTTTTGTAGGTTTTCACATGCAACCTGCATACCCTCAGTCTCTCTTTCTCAGATCTTTGCAAAAAATAATTCAACTTTACTTACTTACGGGTCGTTTGCAGTTCTTTTCACTACCTAATCACGAAATAATTCCTCTTAATACTGCCAGGAAAGTTAATAATATCCAAGATCTCAGATTAAAAATTAAGTGTAGGTATTTTGTTTTCCTCTGATAAATATTCATGTGTGGTACATATTACTGCCAGAGTTTTCCAGAAATTAATTTTGAGATATAAGCACCATTTTTATTTTATTACAGCATAAAAATTACGAGTGCTTTAGTCAGGTTTATACAACTATGTCACTAGACATTACTACTGATGGTGGTGGAATGATGATTTTCAAACAGATGATGGAATAACAATTTTGAAATGTATGACTACTTTCTTTTTCCCTTTTTGATTTTTCTTTCCTTTCTTAAAAATTCTTAACTAGCAGCCTTATAACTGACATGAACACTAGGGTCCAGAGTCATACGCATAAATTCAGTCTTGCTTAGATCCTGATCAAAGAAAGCATCCTTGTTCATTAAGGGCTCTTCAACATGTTCTTAAAAGCTTCATAATATCAAGACTTACAGAAATCAGTATTGTTAACTTGTTTTCCTCTGCAAGCACATTTTTAATCACTACTATCTTTAAGTATGGTTATTTATTTTCCTAATACCATAACACAGCACAGTTAGGTCAATGCCTTTGAATTGAGTTAGTGATTCAAAGTATTTTTGCATTTCCCTCTTAGATATTTAATTTTCCTTTACTATCAGCTCAGAATATGCTCATATTTCAGAAGCACAAAAGGCCCAATCAAAACTGCAGAGACGGGCGTCACAGAGGATACTGTTTGATGGTATTTGCCTATTAGCTTAAAGTATTTAGTTTTTCATACACCCGTTGTATCCTTTCTAGCTCTTAGCCCTCCTCTATAATAATAAAACATTATCTTTTCAATCTCTGTTTTGGGGGATGTTAATAGCAGCAGTCCACCATATTCCAGTAGAAAACAGTGTGTTTAATGGCATAATGGTGTTTTGAGAACTCTTTGCCTCTCCCCTCCTCATGCAGCTCAGCATTTTACATTTATAGCTGCTGGAGAACAGGATTTTCACTACCTGGTTCCAGTGACTCCTATCCCTTTACTCTTGAGTTGTTGCAGTTGAAAAGATGATAGTAGGGTGTGTGGTAGCTGTTCCTTTCAGCACGTATGCATCCATATAAAATTTTAACTGACACCTTACCATTTGTCCTCTTTTGCCTTATAAGTCCTTCCTGAGGCCCTTCTGAACAGTTTTCCTTGGTGCTGACAACAAAAGACCTTGCAAGTTATCAAGAAATAGCTTCATTTCTCACTATCTTTAATTTATAGTCTTTAGCGGTTGAGCTGAATGTTTGGCTTCCTTTTCACTTAAGTATCCCATTTTCTTCTTGGACAGAAAGATAAGAGGGGAAGAACTGCCACTTTCACAGGTCACAAAGCTTGAGCTGGGCTTCTACCTCACATTTCCCTCAGAAAAGCATCACTCTGGTGATGGTGTTTTTCTGCTCTTGATGATGAATTTCACTCTGAATCAAAATGCTCAGCTGCAAAATTTGGAAGGAGTTTAAAAATAACAGTGGAATGCATTTGTGAAGCAAGCACTTTGAAGCCTCAGCCAAAACCAGCAAGTTTTGTCAATCAGAATGTTTCCTGTTGCTGAGGAAAGCTAATTAAGCTTTCAGTAGCAAATTGAACCTGCAGACAAGGAACATATTTAGTACACATTTCAGCGAAAAGGAGCCAATTCCTATCACCATCTTCTCTAGCAAGTTGATCAAGCCTGCTAGCTTTCGGCTCTCCCCGCTGGTTCTCATGGTTTTTGTCCCAGAAACTGAGAGTTGAGTGAGAGGAGATGCACTTACACCATGATGAATTTGTTCTCTTGGCTTGTCCCAAAGGATTCCATTGTCTGTGGGACTGCCCATGTAATTTTCAGTGAGCAGTGAGAAATGTTTGCAGATTCTTCTCTTTTACCTTAGGAGGCAGACATATTATAGGCAAGACTAGGCAATAATGTAAGTGACGTACAAACACACAGATGCTACTTTCTGAGTAGCAAGAGGTCAATCAAGATATTACAGTGATATCCCATGGTAAGAAGGTAAGTCAGCTGCTTTCTCCAGTATCTCAATTGGCCAGTGTAGATCAATGAACTGTTCCTATCATTACTAAGACAGAAAGCAAAGCATCTCAGTTTCCTCAACAGTGTCACTCATGCTGTCTGACAGTCAAGTGCTCCAGCAGCCTACACTTTTGAGTGTGTTTGTGCCCTCTGCCAGCTGAAGTTCTTCTGTAGCCTTCAAAACCCTAAAATAATTTTTCAGTTTCTCACTGGGTGCAGATTAATTACGTGGAATTCCAAGGTTCTGTGGTGCTACGGAAAAGGAGGGTCCAGTAAAGGACACCATTCTGGTGACAGAAATCTATCAAAATACCCTGGCTTGGTTTATTAGGTACCAAATGCTGTACCATTATTTTATGAGGAACACACTTGCAGCCCAGAAAGCCAACTGTATCCTGGGCTGCATCAAAAGGAGCGTGACCAGCAGGTCGAAGGAGGTGATCCTGCCCTCTTCTCTGCTCTTGTGAGACCTCACTTGGAGTATTGTGTGCAGTTCTGGTGTCCTCAACATAAAAAGGACATGGAACTGTTGGAACAAGTCCAGAGGAGGGCCACGAGGATGATGAGGGGACTGGAGCACCTCCCGTATGAAGATAGGCTGAGAAAGTTGGGGCTGTTCAGCCTGCCTGGAGAAGAGAAGGCTGCATGGAGACCTCATAGCAGCCTTCCAGTATCTGAAGGAGGGCTGTAGGGATGGTGGGGAGGGACTCTTCATGAGGGACTGTAGTGATAGGACAAGGGGTAATGGGTTCAAACTTAAACAGGGGAAGTTTAGATTGGATATGAGGAAGAAATCCTTTACTGTAAGGGTGGTGAGGCACAGGAATGGGTTGCCCAGGGAAGTTCTGAATGCTCCATCCCTGGCAGTGTTCAAGGCTGGATTGGACAGAGCCTTGGGTGACACGGTTTAGTGTGAGGTGTCCCTGCCCGTGACAGGGGGGTTGGAACTAGATGATCTTAAGGTCCTTTCCAGCCCTAACTATTCTATGATTCTATGATTCTAATTCTGGTTTCTTTATCCCTGCTTTCTCAGCCTTGATATCTTATGACCTGACAGTGTGTTTCCCTACCTGCCAGGAAGGATGCCAGCATGTCAAAATTATTTCCTTATCTATTTGTTGTTTACTGCTTAAAAAACACTTATGTAATGTGCATCTGTGCATTTTCAGTGCTCCATGAAAAACAAAACAAAACAAAACAAAACAGGTCATTCTGACCTGTTTCTGAGGGAAAAACTTGGGAAAATCAGAGGGATGAATAATAATTCTTTGTGGCCAAATATGGAAATTGTGCAAGATTATTGCCAACATCTTCAAACAATATGAACAAGCACAGCTCTTTCAACTCACCTCCTTCTATCATGGTCAAATATATTACATTATGAATACTTCAGTGTCACTGAAAGCAAATTGAAGATTTACCAATGGTTTGTTGAGAGAGATTGCCTTGGTAAGAGGCTTCCTTATGAATTTAGGAAATCCAAATAACTCTGCTACTTTTGATTTGACTAACCAGAAGTAACAGTAGGATGTGTGAAGCAGGGTGTCCTGTGAACTGCCTCAGAAAGTCAGTAGAGCCAGCCTGTTAGGTGGTCATTAGCATCACCTACCAGACAAAATGTTGTCACCATGCTGAGATGTGCTAACACATTTGGCACTCTTAAGCTCCAGTTGTCACTGAGAGGAAAATCTGAAGAGCTGCGGTGCCTTCGAGATGTGAACACTGCTAAGCAGAGCTGTCTGGATGAAAAGTACATTTACTGTCCTTTGCTGCTTTTGCAAGCTTATTGCTATGGAAAAACTGTGGTTGCAAGTGTCAGGTTGGCCTGTGAAAAAGCAATTCTCTCCCAGATAATTTTGGCAGAACAACCTGACCTTCAAGAAACCATGACTAAGGATGATCCTTTATCTTCTTGTCACCTATTACAACATACAGTCTGTGACGGAGTCACATAAAATGAAGTCCAGAGATTCACCTCTGAAAATTGCTCTCATGTAATAACAATACCCAGCACTTACGAAATCTCCAAGTGAACTTGCTTAAAGGTGACGTTCATGTCAGTAGAAATGTGGAGTCATTTAAAACCTGATTCCATGGTAAACGTATGTCCAGGGCTGAGATTAGGGTTGAACACAGCTCAAGGAACTGAGAAATATCCAAGGTCAAGGAGTGAAAAAGTTTGTTCCCTCCTTGTCAAGAATTTATGGAGGACTGCAGGCAGCAAAAACAGGGAGCCAAAGACAATGATTTTTGCAGTGAAATTGTGGAGATGGTTTAAGGCAGATAGCCTGAGAGCATCAACTAGAGGGCAAGCGACAGTGGGGAGGAAAATTATGTGATCTCCATTCAGAGGCTGCTAAGGTTTTGGAAAAGTACATGTTGTTCATGGACAGCCAGCGCAACTGTGATTTTGGCCAAAGAGTGCTTGCTAGTATTCAATCAACTGAAAGTCTGCAAGAGAGGGTTTGATCCTTTAAAGTAAAGGTATCTTAGTGACAGCTAGTGACCTTGCATGTGATTGTATATTTATCCCAATGTGGCTTTTATTTTAAATGTTCTTCATTTTCATCTTCATTCATGTTAGAAGAAACAGAGAGCTTTTGTTGTTAGCATCCTTGCTTCCTAAACCGACTTTCTTTTTAAAGTTGGTATGTGGAAATAATGACTGTTGTCATCAACAGGCACTCTGTATGCAGGAGCTAGTAAGAAGAAAAATCCTTCAGTCCCCAGCTGTGTGAGTGAGAAAGGCAAAAGTCGGCCTCCTCAGTTAGCAGTGGTGAGTACAGTTGCTACAATACAGTTTTCAAAATAAACAAACACAAAAAAAGCTCAACAAAGAACAGTAGAGCTTAGGAAAATCCACAATTTGGAATGCAAGGATTTCTTTGTTTTGTTGGAAATTCTTCTAGTCTTCTCTTGGAGAAAGGCTTATGCCAGACCACACATACAAAGCATCTGGATTCAGGAATTGCAACTTGCTCACAGCAACATGCATCTAAGTCTAGAGAACTTTATGTGTACATCTTAGGTTTGCTTTAAGTTGGAATCTATTTGCACTGTTACTTCTAGGAAAAAGAAGGTTTAAGTTCACACCCATGTATATATATGTATTTTATCTATTTGAAGACTCTGTTGCTGGCACTGCTTCACCTAAAGACCTAGAATCTGGGATCAGTAATGAAGCCCTCACATGTAAATATATGTAGACCCTCAGTCTTAAGTTGTTGCAAGTTCCTCTTTCAAGCTTCTTGATTTCTAGATGCTTCCTTGGGAGTTGGTTGCTTGATTTGACTTAGTATCAGTTATATGACTCATTGTAATGCAGAATATTTCCTCTATATTTGTACTACAAAATACCATTAAATATGCAGATGTCGGAAATGTCTTGTGACATGTTAAAGAACATTCCAATTTCCTATCTCTACTTCTTATGTTCTGTTTCAAAAGCTGTAAGAATTGCTGGATTTTGTCCAGCAAACAACTCATATATACAACCTAGTGCCATAATTCTTATATTGTGCAATATGTAGTGATGTTACTTACCATGGTTTATGTTCTCCAAAGTTCTATATACATTAATATATATAAGTAATAAGAAGTAAAAGAGGTATCAGAGAAGAAACTGGAGGATTATTGCTTGCGTCTATCTGCTTACTGCATGCGTGAAGTGGGGTTCTTTGCGCAGGTACAGACTTAAATAAATATATCAGTGCTACAGTTTTACCTTATGTAAAATGATAGTAATAGCACATGTCTCTTAGGGGCAGTGTGAGTCAGCAATGTTTGTAAAAAAACTTTTCTATCTTTAGATGAGAGGCACTTTAGAAGTGCAATGAATTGGTATTTTTCTCAGTGACACTAGATTAAATGCTTTTTGATTGAGAATCCCACAGTTCCTGAGAAACTTGCTGAACACTCAAGAAAACCATGACCAAGTAACTTGCTTTCTAATCTCTACATTTGCTACACAATATTCAGGGTTCAGTGGAACTATTGCAATAGCCAAATACAACTATGTGACATTTTGAAGCTTTATGGGGAGGAAGCCCTTAGCGCTTTGGGCTTTGATGCTGGTTCACACCGTGAAAATTTCATGGCTCAGGAAACAGCTCATCCTGTGACCTGTAATGTTATCAGCAGTAACTAACTCTGTGCATACAGTTCTCTCAGAGCAAATGAAAACAAGGATGTTTGGTTTATCTTCAGAAAAAGAGACTTAAAAGAATACTTCAGATTACAGTATGTTTAAAAGTTTAGCTTGACACTAGCGTAGCTGTCCTGTAGCAACTCATTAAACCCTGGTGGGTTTAATGTGGAGCCCTAAAAATATATCTGCTTCACAGCTGAGTCAAGCTTTCATTCAGATACTCCTTACAAAATCTTTTTACCTGATAGAGTTATGCTTTCTGTCAAGAGCACTAGATTAAATACCAAGAGAAACTCTCATCTGGGCTGGCCACTTCTCATTTTGTCATGAAGAGGTGTCCAAACCAGCTGAGACAGAGAGATACAGATATGTAAGCTCTTGCAAAGGGTAAGAAATAACAGAGCAGCTGAGTTTACTGCAGCTTAAAGGACCATGGGACATGCTTCTAAAAGCGAGGCGCATACAGCGAGGTGCATACAGTGAGGTTAATTCATGTGCAGATTTGCAGAATAGCCTCTCAAGCACAAGCAAATTCATATGCTAATTCCTTATAGAATAAAGATAATTTTACGTATTTTATTGCTAATGATTGTTACAGGCAGTTGTTCATGATTTTCTCAAATGTTGTATGTATTTGTAGTGCTGTAACAATGATTATAAAGACAACATTTGGATGTAAGGTCTACTCACTCACTATGGTCTTATGCTCCTATAGAAACAATCATAATGCTCATATAGTCCTAACTTCTGAGTCATGAAATCACATAGTAGCCTGGAGATTCTGAGAGAGATCAGAGACTGATGACTCTGCAGCACAAAAGGTTTAGTCCCTTTTAAAGGTGGTTTCAATGTGAGAAACTGGAACAGGTAAAATTAAATCACTAGATGCATATTATATTGATAGTCTTATTCCAAAACAGAACACCCTTTTTCTGGCTTAATCTGTTTCACCTTCAAAATCACGTAAGCTAAACAACAACCCCCCCCCCCCAGACTACTTATTTTGAATGGAATACCTGTAGAGGTAGTTACATCCCTGGGACCTCAGTGGTCACATTTCCCACAGACCACCTTAATAAACACCTTCACAAAGTATCCTATAGGTAACATGTCCCGTATTATGTAGTAACTGTAGAGAATTATCAGTATGAACTGAGCTCCCATAACTTAATAGTGACAATAAATTCCTGGTTTACCAATGAAATGCATCTCCAATTGGCACTGAGTGGCTCTCTGATATTGAAAGGAACTGTGGGTTTCCTTCCAATTCCAAGTGAAAAGTATTTGCCAGCATAGTAAATAGGTTGCCTTTGTCTGCTGTCTTAGTAGACAAACAAAAAATGGAGTGGGAAAGGACTGACATCTGGCCTTTCTGGCTCCTGGAGGGGACACTTCTGAATCAAGATGGAAGTACCATGTTAGGATGGAGTGAGGAAGGTTGCTATATGACCATAGGCTTTAAAAATACACTTAGAAAAACTGCACATGTGAGGATCCCATCTGCCTTGCCCTTTCAGTCCACCTCGGAGAGATGTTCACATCTTAATACATGCTACAATTTTACTTTTTTCTAGGAGAAAGAGAAGTCACAAATATCTAGTAAACAGTAGGATTTCTCAGGATGTGGTATCCAGTCACCAGCTATTAGGAGGAAAGAGAGACAGCAAATTTAAAGCTTGGTTGGCTTAAACAGGAATGACTTGTTGGACCTCAATCTTTCAGCTTCTCAAGACAGGACAAGAGGAATCAATCTGGTTCAGGTGTTTCCTAAGAAGAAAAAATCCCAAAATAAACCATACCAAGATAAAACAGTCTGCTGCTTGCTACTCAACAAATTCCTAAAAAACATTCATTCCTTTCTCCTTCACCTTTGCTACTAAGCACTTCCTGAGTAATTTCTGTTGTTCTCAAACTCGGGTTTTCGTAGCACTTAAGTCAAGAAAATCTGAACGCAATAATCGAGAGGGTTTACCCTTGCAGCCAGTTGGCCAAAATGTGCCTTTTTTCTAGATGGAAAATAACCTTTGGGAAAGCTTAGAATATTTGGGAAGTGAAATTTGATTACTTGAAAGGGCCAGATCAGAAGCGTAGCTGTCTGTCCCACTGCAGGTGTATTCTTCGTGGGTGAGAGAAAGCAGAATAGAGAGGACAATGCTGGCTGCCCTCCAAACTCTTCTGTGGGGCTCAGTGGGAACCAGAGGATGAGAAAAGAGGCTGGCTTCCCTGTGAGCAGGCTACAGGAGTCAGGGCAGAAGGAGAGATGCCTCCTGACCTGCCTCTTTCTCCACTGTAGTGGTCCCCACAATTCTTTCTCATTGAAAGTCTTAGTGAACTGGTGCATATACATTTAAAATCCAGGTTTCAAATCAGCAAGGTTCTGTGGCTGATAAGCAATTCTTTTGCCTTTCATGTTGGCTCTTCTGCAGTAGCTATTGTTATGTTCCAAGGTATTTTTTTTAAATAA
Organism: Ara ararauna; assembly: GCA_028858755.1. Lineage (NCBI taxonomy): Eukaryota > Metazoa > Chordata > Aves > Psittaciformes > Psittacidae > Ara > Ara ararauna. Next base: position 106,977,361 of record CM054376.1, on the reverse strand, counting down.
TGAAATAGAGTCCAAACCAGCTGTGTGCAGGCACACAGTCACTTGTCAGAATACTAGTGCAGAATTAATGTTGATATCCTCCTCAATGCATTACAGGTCATCTGGAATAGCTCAGGAACAAGTGACACTCTACATTACTGTTAGAGAGAAGATGGAACAGGTAGTCTCTCCTGGTACCCTTTTGTTTTCTCATTTTCTTCCACAGAGCTGAGATTAAATAGCTCCAGCAGCAGGGATGCTAATGATTGGGATTTAATTGCAAAGGTTCTCTCACCTGTGTGCCAGCAGTGTGGATTGTTATGACCCAGCTGTTGTCAAAAGCAGATTGCAATCTGTGTGGGGGCATGTTCATCCGTCTCAGTTTAGTCTCTAGTAGAGAAGCCACTGCTTTATGTGCTGCTAGTAGCAAACCTGATAGCAAAGACAGAGACTTCATGGGCACAGAAGAGAAGCAAACCTGTGGGACAGTTTTAAGACAAATTATATGGCTAGCATAAAAGCACTGTTTCTACTACTACACTGTGTTGTGGATTTATGAATTTCTGACATTTAGTTTCCAAGGTTAGCAATATTGCTTCTTTTACAAGCATAGTGAGTGTCAAACACTCCAAAATATACCAAAATATTTCAAAAGATCCATGAAGATAGGCTTGTTGTAGTGTTATCCCATTCAGTTCTTCATATCCCCCTAAGGCTTCTTTGGAAACTGTAGGATAAACCAGGGTGTTTCAAACCAAGGAAATTAAATCAATCTGTATGTTATCTCTGATCCTCATATTCCCTACAGTTTACAGTTTTCATGGCATGGAACAGTTTTTATGGCATGGAAGTCCTCTATCCCATTTAAGTAATGGGGGCAAGGCCACTACCTATTCCACCTATTCTGTTTTACCCTTTAATGATGAAGATTTGTTTCAGAAAAAGCTTAATTATTAGTAAGGAAAAAAAGTAGTTCTGAAAAGCAAGCTGATAGCATGCAGAGGGCTTGATTTCATTCTTAACCCTATGCATAGATATTACACCTACAGGCAGCACATCCGACCTGGTTACAATACAGCTGCCCATCTTTACACAGTGGTTAGAAACAGCAGCACAAAACTGACGGTGTCCCAGGTGATGTTTGTGCACTAACTGCACTATGACTACAGAAGAGATGAGAAGTTGTAAACAGGTCCCCTGGCTTGTATACAGGACTTGACAGAAATAAGGAAAAGGTGAACCTAGTGGCTATTAGCTAGGTTTAAATCTTACTGAGAGAATACAGTTATTCCCCTAGGAAGTGAATTTGAGGCTCTGTCTAATGTGTTTCAATAGGAGATAAGGGAAAGCTGGATTTTTTCATCATGGTACTTTAGGAGCTTGGCAAAATGAGTGAATTAAAGTCACTAGCAAATATGGGTGACGTATTCCTGCCTGGAAGGGTGTGTGTACACAGTAAGACAAGTGCAGCAGCCTCCCCAGCATCTGGGTACCAGTTCTTACATGTATATCATACCACAGGCACCAGCAGGTTTTGCCCACAGTTTTAGGCCCTAAGCACTTTGTGGTGCAGGAGTATCGTGTAAGTGCCAAACAACAGCAGCACAGACATGATCTCACTCTGGAATAACTACACAATCATGGTAGCACACAGACAACACATGGTGGATGGAGAGTGCCCTGTTTTCTTTAAGCCTGCCTCTTTTTCTGTTAAACAAAATACTTGGTGAATCACAGTTTTGCTGCATGCTCCATGCAGGAGACACTGTAACACACAGTGAACTCCCTCTTGGACTTGAGATGAATTTTAAATATTGATTGCCCAATCTGTAGGTTGATATTACTGTGTGCAATCCTAGGGAGTTGGTACATGTCCATGTGTCACTGCATATTTTCTTTAGCTAGAGCTCTGAAAGCAAAGTAGAGTCACATGCTATTTATACCACAGTTATTAGAAAGGCAGCAGATGTAATAGAGCTTAGAAAGACAATGGGTTCCTGTAAGTCTCAGCACACTGTAGAAGCCTACTTTGTAACCTTGCTGAAAGAAAATGCATTCCCAAAACCTTACAAAAGGGCTGTACTTCTGACAAATCCCTTTTTGTTCCCCACAGTGCCGAGAGAAACTTTCATAACAAAACTTAAAGCCAAAAAAATTTGTTATTGGGTACATCTTTACAGTTTCGAAGCTCAAGCCATAAACACTGAAAGGATGATTCTGTGATAGTAGTCCATGCATGTATTTTTATGAGTAAGTATATGTACTACCAACTTCATCTGTTCAGGCCCATTTTTATGTTTCACTGGCAGTTTTAAGTGGAATGTAACTAAGGGGGAAAATAAGGATTCAGTTCTGACTATATTGCCAAAATGTCCTGGTGCGTCCCACCAGGCAAGCCCAGGGCTTCCCAGTGTTATAGTGGAACGCTACTTAGGACAGTGACATGCAAGTGCATAAAACTGCTTGTAAAAGAACTTTAAATAAAAATATATCCTTTGAGTTCAGTGGGGAGCAATTGCATCTTATTCATTACTTTAGTGAAAATTACATTACACAGAAAAAGCTACATTAAGAGTCTGTTCATTTTGCAAAACTGTGTGAGCAAAAACTTGGAAATGCCAGAATTAGGATATCCTGTGCAACCTCCTTTAGATCCCCGAGGAATTACAGCTCTGTCCTTCACCCTGTCTTGTTCTACTCCCAGTGTACTGCGTGATTTATGCCTGGCCCAAGCTTTTGCTAGCAAGGCCCAGTACCCTCCAGGTATGTTTTCCAGTATTTTTGAACAGACACTTCCTACCTCTGCTAGCTGGCTGCTGTCCTAGATTCCCCAGTTAGCTCTCCTTCCTTGTTTCTTACCACCTCATTATCCAACTACTCCATCCTCCTATGGGCAATTACTGGCTCCTTCGCAAGTTGTATCTCGGTCTCTTCCAAATCTTTGTTGTAATCTGTGCCTTCAAATGTGACGTACATCACATTTCCCACATTGGCTTTGAAAGTAGTTTATGCAGACGTGTACAAGACCAATGCCTCTGTGTGCTGGAAATACTGTGTGGTTCCAGAAAAGAGATGATGTGAATTGCATTGCATTGTCACTGGCAGCCACTGAGAGGTCACTGTGGTAGCTAATGGTAAAGACATAGGAATCCTCTGAAATCAGCAATGGTAATTTGGTAAATTAATTTCCAAAAGTTTTGTCAGTTTATTTTCCATTGCCCTTGAAAGGAATCAATATGACTCATGACTCAAGCAACAGGAAGTGTATTGTTTTTCTATGCCTCTTTGACTTTCAAAACATGGTATTTGTGCTCATCTGTTCTTTGTCTGCGTAGGATGACATTGGTGTCTTCTTCCATCATAACACAACTTTATTTTTTGTTTCCATTTATCCAAAAGCAACTGAACTGCAGCCTGTGAAACAGCTGGTAAGTAAATACACAATGTTAAATAGCTTTGTTTCATTAGCTGACATTAGGCTTTAAGGGTGCCGTGTTTTCATTTGCCTTTCCTGCAGCTGTTGTAGCGTGCGCTGGACCATTTCACAGTGTATGCTGAACATGAGTGTATCAAACGGCTGCATGGTAAAAACTAGGCAGATGGTAGTTTCTTCTTCTTCTTTAATTATGAACTATGTTTTGGAAAGATAGGTCCAATCTATCTCAGCTTTGGAAACAATTCTCGCAGAGCTGTACAAGATCAGTACATACGTGCAAGATTCGGAATGACAAGTGGGGCACGAGATGCATTATTAAGCCTGCAAGCATTGCATCACTGGCCTAGTGACTGTGGGGAGATGATTGTGCTAGCTAATGATCAAATAAATTGTGAGCAGCTGTTTTTTTAGTGTGTGGAATTGCAAGAACAAAAGTGAGAGGTGCAGGCAGGAATCCAGAGTGAGCCCGTCACAACACAAGGCAAGAGGTGTAAAGGGCATGCAGTATGCTCTCTGCATGTGCACAGGAACAGAGCCTGAGAGCTGGCTTTAAAGATTATTATTATTATTATTATTATTATTATTATTGACAATATTTAATTTTTTATCATTTGATTTTCATCAATGGTTTTATTTTTGTTTGTTTTATTGCCTACACATGCTGAGTCCTAGAATCTAAACAGGGTGCATCTAGCCACAGAAAATCTTGATCATTCTCAGTTAGCTACTCTGGAGACCCAATGATTTCCATCTGGAAACTCAGTAATGAATTCAGAATGCTGTAGTCAGATCTTCTGTCATTTCATTGCTTTCACAACACCCTGCTACAGAATCTATGAAGAGTTATCACAGATCTCTAAACCTAAACTTGCAGCTCAAAATGAATGAACTAAATTCTTTTGGTGGTGTAGTATCATTGACTGTTTTAATCATGAAAAGTTGCCTTTCTAATTTGCAAAGTTTGTTAAACTTCTGCATGTGCAAAACTTGGGGCTCCTCAGAGGTTCCAAGCTGATCTTCCTTGAGACTTAACTTTATCCACAAAACAGAGGGAGCCTGAGGAATGACAGGGCAAGTTTCCTTTCATCATATTGCCAGTATGCTGAACACTGTCTGCGATATTTTAGTCTCTGCACCCTTTCGTTTGTAAGCGTCTTTGCTGAGAGTGTCAAAAGAGGTAACAATGCCAGCTGTGTAGAAACTTTATTGAGGATAAACAATATCTCAGTAAGGGTGGGGTTAAGAGCAACTAATCATTCACAGACATCACCAAATAAGCACATTACATCACATTTTCATAGTGATGGGTGTTATTTATTTTGAGTGAATTATCCAATAAACTTTGGCCCTGGCTGATTATGCACTGATACATTACCATGTATGACTTATAGGTAGTCTGTGAGCTTGCCCCTTTCATTCTTTATCCTCTACGGAGACAGATTGTTCATGAGTTTCAAACTGTGATTGAACCTTTAATAAAAAGTGATGAGCAGCAATGAAGCTCTGGGGAGCCTAGGCAATACTGCAGTCTATACAACAGCAAACAAACTTGGGGTCATTTAGAGAGACTCTCAGACCCTGCCTTGTCCCAGTCCCCCATAAATCATGGCTCAGGTCTTTCCACCCCAGTCAAGTAGTGCTAAACTGACTTGCTATGGCGGGCTGGAACTGGCAACATAAAGTGCTGGGGACTAGGCAGAAATAGAAGCACAAGTTGAGTACTATCTGAGCTCTGGTCTGGAGGGTGGTGGGGACCTTGGGAAGGTACCTTCAGCTCATCTCTTTCCACTCCTCACTTCTGCAATAACATGTAAATCCTGCTTTGCCTGTGCCAGTATGAAGGTGCAGTTGCCAAAATAAAGAAATGCTCAGAGCAAAGGCACAAACAGTGCATCAGAAATCATCTAACTTCATGTTCATTCAGTCCAAGTCTGATTTCTCCTATCTGAAGCTGGCTGCAGCAGACCAGCTGATCACACACAACAACTTCAGTGTACTATACACAATTTTCTCACATGTTTTACGAAGTGAGTGATGCACTAACAGACATAGCAGAAGTAGCCCTTCCTACAAAGTGTATGCCACCATCTTAATTAGACCTCAGGTCTCTTGACGCCCATGTTGTGCTTTTCCTGCAAAGCCTGGGGAAAGAGTACAGTTGTGTTTTCTGGGAAAGCATGGCCTTCCATATCTCCCCATGTAAGCAGATAGTTAAGTTACATTAATAATTCATTATGAAGTCATGCATCCTACAGATAGTTTAAATTCATTCTTAACAGCTAATACTTTGTAGTCTAAAATCAAGAAATAGTTGCTCTTCCCTCTTCTTTCCTGAAGGAAACAAAACCCAAGGCTGTGTTTCTCGGCTGAAAATGGACTGCAGCGAATGTTGTGTGCCAGCTAGGAGGTTGGCTCTGGGCTTTGAATTCAGCAGTTCCAGACTATCTCCAAAAAAAAACTTCTTCTTCTGTCATGTGTGGATTCTGATTTACATTTAATATATATAAAAAACAGCTGTAAACTAACCAAACAGGGACCATGACCATAGCATCAGTTGAAGAAGAAGCAAAGAACTCTCCACAGCGTGAAGCATCATTTATCAAGGCATGCTTCTAACGACCATGTTCATTCTAAGGAAAATATCTTAATCTCAAGCTTTATTACTGAAACTTTGGGGAAAGTTTGGGTAAATCTTGGCAGTGGCAGCTTAAAACTTTGAAATCAGTTAAGAAAGTCTGCTACTTCACAATCTTTCTTTTCTGTAGTCCAAAGCAATTGCCACAATGATCGTCCAAATATACAACACGTTGACTTCTCTTGCTGCATGATGCTTCCCAGTTGCTGCAGTCCCACCTCGTGGGCAGTGTATTTCAGACAGTGGTACTCTTTGTGTCCTAAGGCACCTCTGAATGCTACAGAGATAGAGTTGTACAGGCAGTATAAACCGAAACCCAACATAAAGAGATCTCATTCTCCTTGTAAATTGGTGATGTTCTGCTGGCTTCAGAGGATGGATGCTTTTTTACCTTAGTTGAGGAGTAGGTGTAGAGACTATTAGAGTGTATTTTGAAGATTTTTAACAAATAGCCTCAGAAATTCAAATAGTAATTGCATGGGAGCTGTCAAAATGTTGTTTTTTAAACTCCTAATAGCATAAAACCCCATATATTTATTGTTGTAGAGATAAAGATATACATATACTTAGAAACTGGCAGGAGAGAGAATGAGAGTAATTCTCAATATTATATTAGATTTTTCTTCTTTTAAGGACACTACCTTTTCAGAGCTGGAGTGCATCTCATTTCCCAATTATTACTTTCTCCTTTCTCTCTGACAGTTGGCTTTTAAAAAAGAAAATGACAACTGAATGATCTTCCACCATTTCCATGGTCTGTTTTAGCAGATACTGTTTCCCTTTGCTACACCTATTTTTTCATTTAAGCTGTGCATAGACTGCTCTGTCACTTCTTACACTTGAGAAATTCCTGCACAATACTTAGGTCTTAATCCAAGCTTTATTAAAGCCAGTGTAAAATTTCAGTAGAGCTTGGATCAGGTCCTAACTATTTTTTGCACAAAGATTCTCCCCAGGTGGGAAACTGCTTATTTAAAGGTATGCCTCTGCGCTCTTAAAGTCTTGGTTCCCCTTTATGAAGAGCAACTTCATAAAACTGAAATCTCTGGCCAATGTGTCTGTGTCAAGAACATACTGTGTTTTCTTATAGTGTATTTTGATGACAGCATTCATTTTTCACTCCAGAAAACTAGGCTATATTTAAGGATCAGCAGTGTGCTAGTTAACACATTGGACTTGTATAGTCAGTTCAGCTTCTTAAGGAATTCTCTTATCTGCCCATTTGCCCCAGTTTATCCATTTGAATCCACAGCATAATGCCTTTGTGAAGTTTAAATGATGCTTGTTTTTAAAGTACCTGAAACAAAGGGGATTGAGAAATGAAAAAAAAAAAAAAAAAAAAAAAGGAAGCTATTTCTTTAGAAAAAGAATTTAAATCTACATCATTATCACAATCATTATCACAGGTCTGAGGAGCAACAGAAAAGGTTTTGCTAAACACGAGCTTAAAACCAACCTTGAAAATGTCCTTTTACATTTGATGATCCTTTATTCTCATAACAAACACACCAGGTTCATCATTTCAAAGAAATTATGTAATGAATGAGAATCTTTACCCATACTCTAATCTGCTTCATGGTACATAAATCAAGCAGATTGCCTATTAGACTCATGACTCTCCAAGAGCAGATGCAGTCTCACCCTAAATGCATTGCGAAGACACGTCCTTTTGGGCTGGAACACTGCATCCTCAGTCAGAGCTTAAGCCTATAAAAAACCCATTACAAATGGGAAAGTAATGTGCAGCAGTGAGAAACACCTAGTCATGCTCATCTTGCAGAGTGAGGGTTTACTGCAGGTTCCTGTTAATTGACTCAGCAGCAGTGCACTGCGTTGCAAAGAAGCCTGAGCGCACAAAAAGACTTATGATTGCTCCAACCATTTCTATTGCACGACAAATGCACTTGCCTTCTAACTGTGCCACATTTCACTAGATTACATGCTCTGCGGTTTGCTCGGGTTGTATGATGGTATCACTTGTTACAACCACAAACCACAGGGAATTGACTTTGTCTCCATGATTTCATTGGTTTTGTCCTAACCATACCCTTTGGCATTGCTGCCATTTCACTGAAAGAAAATGGTAAACCGGCAGTAACAGAGAGCAAGCTCTTAATTCAAAATATAAACAAATGCTTATTCCCAAAGGCACATCTCTACAGGCAACTCTTTTGTCTCCTGTAAACCACCTTGTGAATGCAACATAGGCAGCTCCCTCCTGTCCTTCCCAGTGGTGGCATTGAACTCCAGGTCACCTAGAACTCAAATACTACATGCTTTGGTGGAGGTTGTGGGACAGCTAGCCCTTCCAGCTAGCAGATTTAAATGTGTTGGTGGCTGATAAGGAATGAAGCCTAGTAGTTGCTCAGCCTGTTATTTAACTTTGATTGTATAGTTGAAGCACATGATAAAGATACCACCATGCGAGATGAGCCGGCCAGGATACATCCTCACAGTTGGTTAATTTACATGGTATAGAACTGAGAAGATCTGAGGATCAAAATACCCTGTGCTTATTATAGCCCTCTCTAGAAGAGAAGAATAATGTCACTGGATTACAGTGAGAGTAGCTGATTTCATTCCTTCACTCTCTCCCTTTACCTAGAGGTAATGGCCTTCACTTGTCCAGTTTTTCAGTTTTGACGTCCCTTTAGGACACCACATGTACCCAGGCAGCTAGAAAAAGAGCTTTCAATTCATTATTTCAGTGGTTATGGCCAGAATCTCATAGCATTTGAAAGCCCTTATAAAATAATATCGACAATCTGTAGGGCTGGCAGTACTTTTTAAAGACAGCTAGTTCTTAATTAAGTGTGATAGTGGAAGTCAAGGAAGATCCAACTAATAGACTAATTGAGGTTATACACATATAACAGGGTATGCTGGGGAGCATACTGGAAGGATACTGAGGTGGTGCATCAGGGAGCCAGCTCAGTTTGTCCAGAGTGAGGCTGCACATTAGTGCATAAGCTCTGCTTATCTTAGGCTTTTCTCTGAGTCAATCCAGTACCTGCAGCCTATCCTCTTCAGGCAGGTACCTAAGGCAGAGCTACTCACACCAACACTAAGTGATGCCAGCTCAGGTTTGTTTGGACAAAACTGCTTGGTCTCAGCTCCTGGCACAGTTATGTTTCTTCTAGAGAAAGCAGTGAAGTTTCATTCAGTGTAGCTTCATTCCCAGAGACTGCTCTGCAAAGAACCAGAAGCTGCTTGGATTTCACATGGTTCAACTTGTCTGTGCAGGAAAGGGAGAGCGGGCTGTAATGCTGTTTCTTTTGGCAGGAATAACACACAGCCTCATTGCAAGCATGAAAATGCATTGTCATTTCTTAGTTAGATCTGTTCCGCAGAAGAACAGAAAACTTCAGTTTCAAGTGCTATTTATATTGCACATTTTAATAGTGCTGAGATTACTTCTAAATGATGAAGGAATTGGCTGAACAGAGGTACATGGCGATGATTTGTTCCAGGCAGTCATGGAATCACTAGCTTGATTAGTTTTTGTGTCATCCAACCATACTACTTCAATAAATTAGAGCATTTTTATGGCTGAATTGAGTACTATGGTGCTTAGTCCACTTGTGCCATATAGATAGCTCCACATATATCGCCTGCCAAGTAGGTAGTAAACAAAGGCTATGAATATCTACATCCAGCTGGAATAGCTCTGTGTCCCCATGGTAATTTGTGACCAAAATAACAAGGTATGTTGTATACTAATGCTATGGAATACATTTGGCTCTTCTGAAAGGGAGGGCATCCTCTGAGATTTTGCATCTATACACACACTCTCCCACACTCAGATGCTTTCCCTCTCTGTGGGGTTGTACAAAGAGATGTGAAGAACATAAATCTTCTCGTTCCAAGAATCTCTTACTATAAAGAAATCCTTGACTAGAAACAAGCTTGTATATAGTGGTTTTTCAAAGCAGCAGAGTTCATGTTTCAACTAGATAAATTAATCACAGGCTAGATTCTTGTTTGACCCTCCTTTGTCTGCAAATTTAATTAAAAAGAAGCAGGAGAATCACTGCATGTCTTTTTCTCCTAGAATTCAGCAGACAACTTGAGGACCTGAAAGAAATAGATGAACATTGTCTCTAATCTGGTCCAAATTTCAGAGTTGCTTTAATTTCAATGAAAAATCATCCATTTTTAGTCCTGCTGATTCTCGTTATGGGTATTATTAAACACTGAGTTTTTACCATTGGCACCTACCTTCTATGATGGTATCAGTCCCTATTTTTATGTAATTATTGCTGTATGAACAAATATCTGCCCATTTTTGCTTTATATCTAATGATGCCCCAGTTATGGAGAAACTAATGAGTGCAGAAGGCTCCCCAAGGATCTGCATCTCTGTACCACTAGTGGGACAGAGCTCTGTTGAGAAAGAAGGAAAGTGGGATTGACAACCCTTCCGCTTCTCTATCAAGAGTGGAAGGCTGCAGCTGTGTGACCTGTTAACCTCATTATTTTTTTGGAAGTTCAGCATTTATTTAGTAAACAAAGGCAGGATAAAACCTTCAGCTGGTATAAACCAGCATACCTCTGTTGTCAGAAATGAACCTTGCCAGATTACTCCATCAAAGGAATTGACCTGAAGTCATGGGAATTTGTTACTGGAATATACGTCCAATGTTTTTGGACTGTATTTCTTCTGCTGAAAACTCACTTTAAGTTTAATGATCCTCCAGAGGCATCTGCAAAGACTGTTTTTTAATTAGAATGAGATCAGGTAGACAGGAAAAATCACTGGAGCTGGCTGGAACTCCAGCAAGAAAAGACCTTATTTAGAGGAAAGGTTGAAGAGAGAGGGAGAAGGAGACTGTGAAATGAATGATTGGAGCCAAGGTGTTTTGTTTAATTTCTGTGGGTTTTTTAATCATTGGCACTACTATTACTGTGAAGCAACACAAAGTCTTAAGGCAGTTCATGCAGTCACTTTAAAGGAGAGATAGAGTTGGCAGACACTGCATATGGAAAACCACCTCCACTCATAAGGCAAGAGGTGCATAGTGGCTATGAGCAGATGGGCTCCTGAGAAGAACTGCATATCAGCCTTGGAAAGCTTCTAAAAGCTGGCTCAAGATGCATGGTTTGTGCGTGTTGATACCTCCATATTACCTAACTAAGCAGTGACTAGCTTCTTGGACAGTTTCTTTTTCCATACCCTCTGTGCCCACATGTGCAGAGATTATATCTGTTCTGGCTACAATATCCACATCAAAGTGCCTTCTGCTCTGGCCACAAGATCCATGGAGCAGAGACCCTTCTGCCTGGCGATGAGGTTAGTTATAAAAGCTGTGTGCATTGACTTTGCTGAGTACACCTGTTCGGGGTGCTCTCAAACTCAGTGTTGACTCTATTTTTTTTGCATAGGAAGGTAATTCAGTGGAAAGCCAAAAGCTCAGTTACTCAACATACTGAAGGAGCACTTCAAAATTACATGAGTGCAGCATGTTAAGAACTTCAAATCTTGTACTTAAAGATTATTTGTGTTTACTATACTAGGTACCAAGCAAGAGGAATAGCAAGGAAATGCATGAAGTATACCCAGAGCTTTTGCTGTGTTTGCAAGGAGAGTGAAAGCACAGCACTAGCATCTGGCTTTCTTTACTGAGGTTTAAGATTGCCACTTTGTTTTCCTAAGACTGACTTAAGTTTGATCAGTCCTACTTTCAAATTGGCATTTCTAGACTAAACAGTGCTTCACATTTTATTATCAGGATCATAATTATTATCTCTGATTGTGTTTGTGTGAAAAATTGCTGGGTTTACATGATGAAGATACAATAACAAAGTGGTTGGATTGAAACATAATGATACTGCAATTTAGAGTAAGTCTTCTTTTGTTTAACCTTGGGCATAAAAAAATGTACATGTCTGTTCTCAATCTGGGCTCTATCAGCAGCCAGTGAAGAGAGGTGCTTCCAGAAGATGATTCATCCTATCCAAAATCAGGTGTCTAGGACTGACTGGATTATTTTCCCATTGGAGGTATCTTTCTCTGCATACACATTAAGGGAATCCATATAACAAACTTGGACAGGATGCCTGCTTTTCAGATGGTTACATATTTATGAGAAAGGTGTGCTAAAAGGTATTTGGTTGCAATCCTTCTTTGTGGCTTTTCTACTATAGTCAAGGCTTTAGACCTAACTAGAGCTCTAATAAGGTTGTAGCAAAATTGACAGAAGTAGATAGTAAAGATAATTTAATTCCCAAGGAAAACAAAACCAAAGCAATGTGATAGCTGTATGCACTGTGGTAATTTAGTCCTCCATTGAGAAATGTGGATGTGTTTAACAAAAATGGAACTGAGCTATATGATTTCTGTCAATATTATAAATTGCAGAACTGAGATGCCTTGGGCCAAACACAGTGAGTTTAAGCAAGTTCTAAAGATAAGGCTAAAATCTAGTCATCCAGAATTCACAGACCGGCCCCATCAGTACAAGCAGATGTAATTTGTGTAACGAACCCACGATCGTTCACGTCTTTCTACAATTTGGTATCCAGTTGTGTGCCGCAATCTTCTCTTCTGAAGGGCCCTGCATAAAAGACCCAGATTTGCAATGAAGTGTGCACTGAGTGATGCATGTGTTGATGAAAGGGAGCAGAAATGTCCTAACACAGATGGACATTTGTCTCCACTCCAGAGATGCTGACTGATTGGAATCTGAGCTATGACACAGCATGTTTTTGGATCTTGTGAGAGCCTCTGAAAGATGTGGTTTCACACTGGATCTTTTGAGATGACGAATTATAACTGTTAAGTGTTATCTTCCACATCCAATTTATTATATTGACTTCTTGGCACCTGGAGTTTTAGTAAAATATTTGAATTTCTCCCTTTTTATCTGTAATTAAAAATGGAACAACCCACCTTCTAAATGTACTACTTCGTAACTACCCCTGTAAAAAACCTTTGCTGTCATTAATAGAAAGTCTCATTTGCTAGGCCAGCAGAATAATTAAGCTGATCCATATATTAGGCTGATGTTTCTATCTTCTTTCTGATTCATCCCAGATATAGGAGAGTAGCACAAGTGGCTATTTCTGTCCTTTTATTATGGGTGTAAGCCAGTCTACCAGGACCATGCTGTTTCCCTCAGATGACCACCTAACCCCTCTGATGATACCATGTGCAAAAATGGCATAAATCATAGAATCATAGAATAGTTAGGGTTGGAAAGGACCTTAAGATCATCTAGTTCCAACACCCCTGCCAGGGGCAGGGACATCTCCCACTAAACCATGCCACCCAAGGCTCTGTGCAACCTCGCCTTGAACACCGCCAGCGATGGAGCATTCACAGCTTCCCTGGGCAACCCATTCCAGTACCTCACCACCCTTACAGTGAAGAACTTCTTCCTTATATCCAATCTAAACTTCCCCTGTTTAAGTTTGAAATCGTTATCCCTCATCCTATCACTACAGTCCCTCATGAAGAGTCCTTCCCCAGCATCCCTGTAGCCCCCCTTCAGATACCGGAAGGCTGTTACGAGGTCTCCACGCAGCCTTCTCTTCTCCAGGCTGAACAGCCCCAACTTGCTCAGCCTGTCTTCATACAGGAGGTGCTCCAGTCCAAATTGATAATGTGAAAATAAATCATGCAAGTTGGAACCCCTTAAAATCAAACAGTTAATTGGTAACACCCTTTCTGAATGAGGATGCTTTTCTGACTCAGAGAAAGAAATTTTATGAAGTTCTACTGCACCTCTCCAGCAGGTCTGTGAGCTCATTTGCCTAGGGACAATTAGCTGCAGCCACTGCTACTGGAGAGCGCAGCACAGCAGATATTCCCACACACAGCCAGTAGGTCACATCGGCAGAGCTCAGAGTATCAACGGCCTCTGCTGCATTTTCCAGAGGTGGGATACAACGTTGTGTCAGAATTTGTACGTTTTCATTTTAATCACTAGCCATACCAGACCTTCTCCCCCAAAAAGTACGATTCTAGGAGAACACTGACTTTAGCCCGATCACTCTGGCTTTAGAAGCATATTCATTATTCCAGAGCAAAACCATCTCTTGTCCTGCTGCAGCATCAGCACAGAGAGTTATTTTGGTCAGTATCCCACACAGAAAGGCTTTGCATCATATGGGTCTATACTGATTACAGATAACCCTGAGCTGAAATTAACTTGGTCCTGTGGATGAGAATGAAGTATCCTTTTGCTGCCCTCTTTCTTCTGCTTGCAAAAATATTTCCTGCATGTGTTTAGTCGCTTCCACCTTCATCCAAGGAAGTCAACACTTTGAAATTATGTGATATACTTAAAATCAGATTATTTATTTCAGAATCAGACAGTGAACCAGAAAGATTCAGTCTAGTCAAATTCTTGAATCTACAGCCTTACTAAATTTCAGTATATAGCAGGTTTGGTTTTTTTTTCAGGCAGTTTTTAAAGGTGGTTTCATGGACATGCAGAAATGATCAGCTCAGAATATTGGTCCCAGGAGATTTATTCCTAGAATAGATCTCCTGGTTTAAAGGTAAAGATAATCATGTTTTCTCTCATTGTACATAATGGAACTTATATTCCATCAAAGAAACACTTATTCTTCCTAGATATGTGTTTAAGATTGCTGTGTTAATAAATAAAAATTATACAAACAGTTTTAATGACCATATTACATTGAAATATAGAGATCCAAAATATAAGCAGGCTGTCTTTATATTCCCCCATGATACTGTGATTTTAAGGACTAATGCAATTTGACATTAGGAGCATAAGGAGAATAGACAATATTAACATAAAATGAGACTCATCAGAGGCTTTTTTTCAGGCAGCAGTTCTTATTCAAGCCACTTTTTATTTAATCTCACAATGCCAATACTTGAGAGCTCTTTATTTAGTTTCTTGTAAACTTCTTAAGCAACAGTTCATTTAGTACTCAGGATTTAAAATTAGGTCAAACAGAGAAAATAATATCTGAAAGAAATGATACATTTTGACATTGGCAAAGGATTAGCAGCAGGTGTCTTAATGATCCATACTGGCAGATGTATTCTTTGCTGGTTTTATTAATGGTTTGGAAAACTGAACGAGCAGTGAGGTAAGAAATTTTGCAGATGACACAAAATGGTTGAAGGCCACTGAGGAGTAGGGATGGCTATGAAAACTTCTGGAACAATCTAGGAAAGCAAGGTGAGACAGAAATACGTAAGCAAGCAGAATCTGCTGTTTTAAATAAATACAAAATAATCAGAGTGGGGAAAAAAAGAAACAAACCTAAATGACAGCTACTATTAAAAGCTGAAAATTACTTAGAAAGAAACAGTGGGTCATCATTAGTGACAGTGATAATCCCTACTTCAGACACAGAGTCATCCAGAAACCAAATTGTGCGAGTACTGCACTGCCCAGGATGGAAAACAGGCTCTGTAAATATTACAACACTGCTTTATAAATCAAGCATATCGGCATATCCGAAATACTGTATTATTTCTTAGTTATTCTTTTCTTGAAAGTATTTTTCAGAAAAAGAAAGGTCTAGAAACAGGATATTTAAATGACTAGATAAAAGTGTTCATAGAAAGAAATTGAAAATACGGGAGCTGTCATTTAGACATGAATAAAAGGAAAAATACACTAAAGAGAGGGTAACTTTTTTTCTTCAGCTTATTCTTTCTTTACAAAAAGAATAAAAGGAATTTAATTAAACTAAACATTTAAAACAGATCAAAGAGGACTCTCATCCACAATGTACAGTTAATGATGAGATCTTCTTACTACAAGGTATAATTGACCTCAGGACTCATCCTGTGGGGAGGCTGCTCCATAAACTCCCACTTCTGCCCTGGTTTCCTCTTTGCTGGGAACTTTGGTTCCTGTCCACTCTCAGTGGTTGGGTATTGACCTAGGTGAATCACTCCCAGCAACTAACATCGCACTATTCCTGAATTCAACATCAGCCCCTTACGCCTTACACTGAGAAATATCTGTGCTCCTTTGATTTATGCTGATGATAGATTCATTTACAGCTAAAAATACTGCCACTCGTCAGGGAATTCTGACAGACAAACTGCTGGGGCAGCACCTGCCAACACAGTTTTCTTAAATCACTCTAGGTAGCTGGTCCTGAACATAACCAGCCAGGGGGCCCAAGTTATTGTAACAGTGATTTTTACTTCCCTTCTGTGGATTTCAGGCTTCAAGACTGTGATTAATTAAGTCTCTCAACTACCCTTATGTCCTAGGTATTATTAGACTGATGTCTAATCTAACCTTTTCAATGTCACAGTGTAGACAGCTAGTTCTGCCAGTGATACACCTCTGAGTTTCTCTTGAAAACTACACTGCTTCTTTTGCCACTAGCCCACATCCTTCCATAGCAAAGTCTCTTTCTCACTCCTCTATGAATTTCCAGTCATAGCACTGCAATTCTTACAGGCATCAAAAATCATCTTGCAATCTCGCATCATACTTGGCATGCCAGTGACTCTTGGCCAAGATGTTTTGACAAATGTGTCAACTCACCTGTATCTTACGCATCATCTTCTAAGTAAATGAACAATTCCAGCTGGGTTGAACAAAGTATAAGAAAAAGATCTGGGAACTATGTGACTTAGCATCACCTTCAACCTTAAAACTGCCTTATGGAAACCCCACTGTCTTAGACAGAGAACACAGCATTTTCTGGTTTTTTTTTCACAGCATTTTTAAGAAGAAACACTATATAGTTTAGCTCAGTATGGCTGAAGCTGTCATATAAGCCAGTGGAAGATACTACTGATCTTGACAGACTCTGTATTTTGGTTCTTAATAAGGGCTTTAGCAGTAATAGCATCACTAAAGTTACTTCATAGCAAGTCTTACAAGCTGCTTTCAAACCAGACACTGAAGTGGAAGTTGCTCATATATTCAAACGGGTAGGCAAAACCAGTTAGTGGGGCGTTCCTCGAGGCCAGCGCAAAGTAACAATCAGGTTAGCTGAGTCATAATGGCCAACCACAGCTCTATCATAGAATCATAAAATCATAGAATCATAGAACAATTTGAGTTGGAAGGGACCTTAAACATCATTCCATTCCAACCCCCCTGCCATGGGCAGAGACACCATTCAAAGCAATATTTTTTAGATCCTAGCTTCCTATAAACCTAGGAGTGCTGAGATCCCAAAGGCCCTTTTGATTTCAGTCATTATGAGAACATTACAAAATCTAAACCCCAACTCTAAATGCCTAGTTTTTCTCCAGAAAGCTGTGGTTCAGCCTCAATTCTCTGCCAGCAAGGAAAACTCGCTCCAGTTCTTTCTGCCAATCTTTGCAGATATTTATATTTCTCACAGACTTTATTAAACCGGTCCCTTAGCTTTGAGCATTTTCTCTGCATTACAAAATTGCTCCCTTACATGAATGACAGAGAATAGCTGCCCTGCAGGAGCCTACATAAGCGTGTGGTATCTGCCACCAGGAGAAATGCCACCAGAAGGAGTGCCTGTGCTTCTCCTAAGTGGCTACCAATTAAGACAGTTTTCATGGCTTTCAGTTTGCATCCCCAGAGGTGCATTGCTGACCTCACTGATTTTGACATTCCAGCGAACATATAGCAGCAACAAAGCCAAAGAAGCTCAAAGCTTTCAATTGATGACCCCGGAACATAAGGAGAAAGTCAGCTGAAGTCATATATGAGGAGGGAAAACAATTCCCGTTTCCTGCCTCTGAAATCCAACTTGGCAGCTTGCATCTGAATCTCTCCCCAACATTAACCACTGCAGTGCCATTCAGGTGACCTGCTCTCATCCTTTAATGAGTAATGTTGAGAAATATCTGTGAATAGGTAATTCTGGAGGTTTTACTCCAAAATCTATATGTGTATTGCACCAGTGCACCAGATGAGCTCTCTCCTCCTTCCCAGGCAGCTTGTCCACCCCAGTTCTGCAGAAGCAATCCTTTCAGCTAATATGACAGTGCAGCAGTTTTGAGCCAATGAGCTCAACTTCTTATTGCTATTTATTTGCAAAAACAAAGTCAAGCTTTTTGTTTGGATTTTGAGAAGTGTCTTTAAATCCTGTGTCTAACGTGTGCAGCTAAGAACGGGAAAAGACCTGGGAACAGTGAGGTTTAAACCAAAACCTGTGGAGAAACTTGAAGCACAGTTTTGAAAGCAGCTTTAACTAATAAGCCAAATAAAATCTACTACACTTCAAGTGACATAGAGGGAGGTGTACAATTACCTATAAGTCAGGGAGGAAAAGTCCATCTCTCACCACTATAGCCATGCCTGTTTGCAGTGCATTTTGCTTTGTACTGCATTTGTAGCCTTGCATTTGTTAGCTTTCCTTTTGTTTTGCCAGGCTGTTACTGCTGCATGAAAGTTTCAAGTTTCAAGTACTTTTTGGTTTGTGATTATGATATAATGTTGTTGTTATATTATTTTTCCTTATGCTGGCTCAACCAGAGGGATCTTTTAGCTTCTATCAAACTCACATTTTTTACTGTAAGCCATGTGGTCACTAAACAGAGCAAGGACCATGAGGCTTCAGTTACTAGTGGTGGTGGTAGGGTATTCAATACCTGAAGGGAACAGACAGCACATGGTGGAAGATCTTAAATCACAGAATGACTTGGTGTCCTGGGTTCAGCAGCAGCAGTCATTTTTCTCCTTCTTAGTAGCTGGTGCAGTGCTGTGTTTTTGACTTTCGGCCTGGGAACAGCGCTGATAACACCGATGTTTTGGGTTGGAAGGGATCTTAACAACCATCTAGTTCCAATCCCCTGCCATGGACAGGGACACCTCCCACTAGAGCAGGCTGCTCAAAGCCCCACCCAGCCTGGCCTTGAACACTGCCAGGGATGGGGTAGCCACAGCTTTTCTGGGCAACCTGTGCCAGCACCTCAGCAGGGAAGAATTTCTTCCTAATATCTAATCTAAATGTCCCTTCTGTCAGCTTAAAGCCATTTCCCACTGTTCTGTGAAGCTTGGTAAGCCTATGGCTGAAGATGTTCTTGCCCTTCTCTGACAGATGGACCCCAGCAAACCAGGTTTCTCAAAGAGAGTCCCATGGTCTAAGCAACCAAAGCCTGGCTGTAGCACCAATCCTGGCCCTCTCAAACCCCTTCCCTTTGACCAGGAGGACTGATGAAAAAGGTCGTTGCTCCAGAGCCCTTTACTGCCACACTCAGGGCTCTCTAATAATCCTTCTTGATACCCCTCAGACTGCTCCTCTCTGGTGCCCACATGAAACAGCAGCAGCAGATAACAGTTAACAAACTGCAGGAGGCATGGTAGTGCCTCCATTACACCTCGATATGAGCCCCTGGTAAGCAGTACACCCCTCTACAGAGCACGTCAGGCCAGCAAAGGGGTGTCTCTGTGACTCCTACTAGCATCATCCGTCACCTTTTCTCAGTCATGCTGGTTGTTACACAGGCAGCAGATCAGGCTGCCGTACTCAGCTCCAGTGTCTCTCCTGATGTGACAGGTCTTTCATCTTCAGTCTGCAGAGTGGTGAAGTGGTTCTGCAAGAGCATCTCAGGCTTTGGAGGAAGTCTTTTCCTCCTGCTAGTCTTTGCTGCTGCAAGCTTCCATTCTTCTGCATTATTGCGTCCCCTTCCTTCTGTATATACCACTAGGTGAGTTTCTGGCTGTTTGGTCATGGGCTGTGGATCCACTGCAGACTGCTTGGAACCAGCTATCTAGTACCTTTTCATCCTCCTTGATGTTAGGCGGCCCTCTCAGTGTCTCCTGCAGCCCAGACACCCACTGCAGGAGGTCCTCTAGGTGGGCACATGGACTGCAAGTAAGTCTGTTGCCTGTCCCTTCCCCAGGAGAAAACTCTAGGCACATCCTGCAGTCTGAGGTCTGCACTGCAGCCTCTCCTTTCAGCAGATGCCTCCACCCAAACATCAGGTTAACTCCTTCAAGACAGCCTCTGATGCTATTTTACACCCCATGCTCATCCAAAGGATAATGGGTGACGTAGTAACCTGTCTTTTACAACTGCTGAGTCCCCTCGCCTCTTACTCTGGCTGTGTCAAGGACAGCAACCATAAGCTTTGCACTGCAGCACCTTCGCTGTGGGCAGCCTTTAGTGAAAGGAAGCTGTACCTCCTTGTGAGGTCCAGCTGTCTAACAGAGCTTTGCTTAGAGCTTTGCTCAGACCTGTGAAGTTCCTGAGGTCCCTTAAACCCTTTAATTTGAGTAGGCATCACACTGGGTTAGGCCAGTAGCCAACTGGCCAGCGGGACAGTCAGCCAATATAGCACCAGATGCCTCACTTTCTCTTCACTATCCCAGCTGCAGCATCATGCCGTGATTGCTAGTGCAAACTATTCTGCAGGCTAGACTGATAACATGCTTATGTGTTATTTCTGTGTCAGTCACCACCACCCCTTTTCTGATATGCACAGGGACATATCAGTATAAGGAGCAAAAAGGAATTGTTTAGGGTGAGACAAAGCAAAACTAGGGGCAATGGGAGGAAACAGAGCAGAGAAATGTCTAGGCTGACTATCAAGAAAAACATCCTAACACTGCAGCCCAAAAAGGCTGTTTAATGATCTCTGAAAGGAAGTAGTGGGAACCTTTATCAATGACTCATTTCAAGCCATGAAGGACAAAGCTCTGAGTGTGGGGAATAGTCATGTGTTGGCAGGGCACGAAGGGTCTTTTCCATTCCTCCTTGCTGACTCTGTGCCCTCACCCTTCTGAAAGAAACAGGGTCTGAAAAACACGATGCGAGCAATGGTTTCCTAACACACACACACAAAAAGAAAACCAACATCCTTAAGTGATCCTTTGAGATTGAGAGCCTGGGAAATGCTTTTTAAATTAGCTTCTATAACATGACAGATGATAACAAGTTTTAGAGTAATTTTTTACTTCTTTGTCAGCCGCACTGCCAGAGCGTGTGTCTATCCTGGCAGCATCTTTCTTGCAAATTAATGAAACATCAAGGCTGCACTGCCAGCCAGATTGGAGTCATGTATTTCCAGGAGAGAGCCTGACCTGGCACATCCTCAGCTGCTACAAATCAATTAAGTTCCCTTATTTCAGCGCAGAGAGTCACCAACATACAGCTGCAGAGGATCTGGCCCATTTCATATTGGAACAGAAATATTGCTTTCATTTTACTGAGAGCTGGAATACTTAAAATTTAATTGCTGTTAAAATTTAAAATCCCTATTTAATTTAACATTCCCTTTGCAGTTTCTTTTAGTGACAGTGTCTAATGTCATTTCTGCTCTAAGATGTTGAGACCATACATTTCCACGAGACCACCACTTCAGGGTTTGCAGGGCTACAGTGTCATTTGGTCAGCAGGCATGATCTGCCCTTGGATATTTTGCTGACCCCGGTTTCTCATTCCTGTGTGTTTAATAACTGTACTAAGAATAAATAGCATTAAATGTTAGCCAAGGCTTATCACATTGCCCAAATCCCTGGAAATCACTGGTGTGCCTCAGTGCTGGCAGGGAGTGGAAGCAGGATAGAAAAGCACCTCCTTGCCTATGGAAAAGCATTGGCAGTGGCTTTGAGGCTCAAACTGCTGCAAAGATAAATCTTGCTTCTTGCCAGCATGCCCCAGCTCTGCGTGCATTGTGTGCGTGCTTGAGGCTTCAGTTTGGGAAGCAGGGATCCTCCCAGCTCCTTAGACAGACTTTGGGCCCTCAGAACACATTGAAGGGTTGTTGCAATGCTTATATTTGTAAGGAGTTTGACCACAGCTGTGAAGAGAAGCCTGATGACTGACCGTGCAGACCCTGGCAAGCCCTGGTGCATCTTGCTGTGTCTCAGATTGTGTGTCTTATTAAGTTACTTCATGCCATCTGGTCCCCAGTCTGTTGGATACTAGGGCTAGTATCAGTGAAGAAGAAAATCCTCACCTCTCAGCCCATGGCTATGAGGGAATGGGCTATCCTGGCAAGTTGCAGAAAAAAAGGAATAGAGAAGAGGCAATGGTGTCCAGACACAGGGAGTAAGGAAAGGAGACCAGGGCTTAAAGCAACCGAGAGAAATGAGGGTTAAAGAGATCTTGAAGGGGCTGGGGATGTGTTGGGAGACCAGGAAGGCTCTAGCACCTGTGTGTATCCCCTGCAGCTATGCCCATGCCCATAGGGAGAGCTGCACCCCAGCAGGCAGCGCCACATTCCAGGTGGGGCCACATCTGTTCAGTTCAACGCCTATCTTCTCGTAAAGACGGGAGATCTGGTGCGTCGAACTTGCAACTGGATTTCTAATTTGGCAAAGACTCTAACAAAAAATGCCTTAAACAACCCCAAGCACGTCATTACAAAGTGCTAGAGCACATGCATTAGCGCCTCACTACAAAGTACAGCTGAGAGCCAACTTTCCAGCGTCATTTTCCTGTGCATCTGCCAAGCGGTACATGGAAAGAACCATCTGCAGTGTCTTACAGGGGCATTTCCCGGTCACAGCTTCCAAAGGGCAACTAAAAACCTAGCTCTGTAAAACATACGCGATTGCCCCGAAGGGCCTGAACTTTAACAATAATATAAGCTGAAGTTGAAAGAACAAGTGATGACTCCCAATGTTTGGTCTGTTCTGCCTGTATCTGAAGCTAATCAACCTGCTTGGCAAAATTCTTATCTCCCAAGTACTTCATAATCCTATTTATATTTTAAGAATTTATCTTGAAAGAATTAATAGCATGTCTGTCAGACACTGCTCATTAAATGTTTTTTGGTTCAGGCAATATCTTGGATCACTGAGATCCTGATGATGCTCACATTTTAATCTCAAGATGACTGATTACCCATGAGAACAAGCGATCAAGGGAAACAGTGCATTGCCCATGCTGGGAACCACTGATCCAGACCATGCACCTTTCTGGGATGCAGGCTTTTGCCCAGGCACATCTTGTGCAGCTCAGAAGAAGAATGTCTGGATGAAAATCTATACACAAGAGGCCAGACTACATGACCTAATGATCCCTTTTGGCCATAAAATCTTGACTCATTGAGTTGAAAACTATGAAAAAGAGTCCCCAGCTGTAGGAATGAATTGGCTCAATTGAAAATAGGTCAATTAAACTCAAAACTGACAACTTCCTGGATTGTCTTTAAAGTTATAAATTGGATTGAAAGGGATGTAAGTATAATTAACTTTTCCTATATTTTCAAGCTAGTACAAAATTTCTCACCTCTTATCCAACACTCCTGTGTAATGTTCCTGTGCTCCCCTAAAAGGCTGACACATTATTTTCCATCTCTCTCTACAAAGGTAGTCTCTAGTTGGACCACAAAGTTGCGAGTACAAGGCTGACTGACCAAGTGAAAGCCTCCATCGTGCTATATGCAGGCAGCAGACAACAGATGCTCCTTCCATATATTAAGCCAGGTAATTCTTGTGGTGAGCAAAGGAGGGAGGCAGGAGGGACACTCCAGCCCAGATTGGGCCACCCCAGCAGGGACCCTCCAGCCCAGACTGTGCCACTCCAGCTCAGGCTGAGCTGTGTTCAAAGGTCTGGTTCACCCAGTGATGTGGTGGTGGCTGTTTGCAGAGCCAGATGCATGCAGATAAACCTCTCTGCTTCATGTAAATGACCCATGGAGCAGATGGTGGCCAGGCACCTCCTCACCCTTTTTCCTGCTTCTTGCAC
The DNA here is from genome assembly GCA_028858755.1 of Ara ararauna. Lineage (NCBI taxonomy): Eukaryota > Metazoa > Chordata > Aves > Psittaciformes > Psittacidae > Ara > Ara ararauna. The sequence continues at coordinate 106,953,734 of CM054376.1, read as the reverse complement.
AGGGCTACATTCAGATCCCGGTGGAGCAAGTCCCCCGGCCCATGTAGTGACTGCCACGCCACAGCAACACAAAACCTGTTGTCTGTGTAATGCTCCTGTGGAAAGGGCTCTGGTTAGTAACACACCACTGGGCTTAATGTAGAGGCACTGCAGGGCCTGGGAGGAGGGAATTCTTTTATTTTCCATGAGTAGCTGTACTTGGGCCATTAACTCTCGTCTAAGGACTATGGATAGAAATTTCTCTAATTTCTTCAGCACTACAAATTAATTGCATGCTCAGCAAAGGAGCAGGGCAGGGGGATAATTTTGAGGAAGCCCAGTTTAGCATTTAACAGCCTCACCCCAGCTTCATTGTCCTGTTCCTTCTTGCTGGGGCCTTGAATCTCTATGCCTGCATACTGACTCCTCTCTTGCCTTCCTTTCTTCACTTCCCTCTCTACTCCCACTGCTGACACATGTCCCACCCCATCACTCTCATCTGCTCCTTCTCACAGCTTCTCATCCTCTCATCTCCTCACACCTTCCCTGCTTCTCCCAGTGTCCCTTCTCCCTTTAAAACACAACTGGCTATTCCAAAATACTAGCAATTGGATTTCAGAGAAACTGAACACTGCTGGAATCAAGTCAGCCTCTGAGCCGCTCTTCCGCTTGGAAGATGACAACCACGTAGGTTGTTTATCTGCTGCTAAAGAGCCCTCTGCCACAGAGCAGGGGGCTGCGAAATGAGCCCCTGGGCATTAAGCGAGACTGCATTTGCGGGGTGCCCAAGGCCAAGACCCCACAGGGCGCAGGCCTGGTGCCCCTGCCTGGAGCAGAGCACGGCTTCAATGTGAACAGTGCCATCTTTTGGATAAGGTGGAAAACTGTACTAACCTCCCGCTGCCATCGAAAACTTCTCCATGCAACCCTCCCAGAGAAAAAGGCTCTTTCTTTTTCCCCTTGCTCTCACAAAGATTGCTGCCTCAATTCCCCCTCAAGTTTTTATCGGGAAAAGTTATTCTTCCCTTCAAACTCAGAAGTGCGCAGTGATGTGTCTGCACGGTGTCCAGCAGCGCTGCCACACTCAAGTCAACTGCATTTCAGAGGTATAGCGCACAGAAAAACACTTTGAAGGAGATCTTTCCACAGGAACTGGGGTGCCTGATGAACGCCGCTGCGGCTTGTGAACAAACCTCCCAATGACTGAAAGACTGACTGAATGCAGAAGCAGCAGCATGGCTGCAAAGGGGATACCAGTTCCAGGATTTGTCTGTGCTGCAAAGTGCTTTAGGGCTGAATAAAGAGAACAGGCTATAAACCAGAAATGCCCTAAATTTAATCTTATACTGCTCCACGTAATACACAAGTGACACTATTGTAGAAATGAAAACTGCATCTGCACTGGAACAGGGCTTTTAAAATCCAGTGAAACATCCCGATTCCAGGAGGGGCCTTAGCTGAGAATATGCTCATTCTCAGTAGTCATGCTGATGCTTTTTGAGACTGAGCCAAGATTCTGTAAATATAAGTCAGCTCTGTCTCCTGTGCCTAATAATATGAAGCAAGAAATAGCCCAGCCTTATAAAAACTGTGGGTTTTGGCCTCAGCCCATATTGATTATATAGCTCATAAATGAAGCCCAAACTTCTGGTTCTTGTCCAAACAACTATCATCTTGGAGCTCCATGCCTACAGATCAGATTGGCAGATATTAGCTGTTCTGAGTTTGTTCAGGCTCACACTTCTCAGTTTAAGCTGAGCTTCCTTTTGTTTATGCACAGTTTCTTGAGCAAAGTCTTTTTTCCAGTTGCATGCTCTTCACAGAAACACAATACTCACAGACTTCCATAGATATTCTCTGGTCAAATCCTTACTGCTATGGAATTAATGGCAAAATGTTGCTGATTTTATTGTAATCAAGATTTCCCCACTTGGAAACTAGTCTTCTAGGTAGCTGCTAGAACACAGTGTTACAGGAAATCAGAACTAACTAAGCAAAGTGATTAAGATGTTCTGCTACCTACCTAAGTAACCCCATAAATTCGAGATGAACAGAGACACCTGAGCTACTTCCATCAGTTCAGCCAGGAAAAAGGGTAACTAACTAGCTCTGGTCACCCCTGCATGCCAGTCTCTATCGTCAAACTGCAGCAAGTATTGTTTCAGCCCACAACTGCTATTACTGATGAAGGTGGCAGAACATCAGACCAGAGTGCTGTTGCCCTGGGTAGAAGCCTTGGACAGGTTCCCCATCTTTGCACTGCTGAAAATTACAGCCACCAACTGTCTGCAATGACTGCACCCAGCTGAGAATTTCCATCTCCTGCTTGGCAACTGTCACACCTGGAACCCATTTACGCCACTGAAATAGCATTTGTAGGCTTAAATGCTGTATATAAGGGCTATCTTGAAATGCTGCTTCTAGTTATGCCAAATTAAGCACATGCTTCTGAAGAGGTGAAATGGATTCACAGCAAGCTTTACCTTGCTGGGTATTGATGTGAGGATTTCAGCCCCATAGGTAAGTCTGTACTTGTGAAGTCTGCTTGATACTGGGGCTCCTCTCAGCACTCTTGTGGCAGAAGGACAATCCTGTTTGGAGGGCTGGTTCACCTTCTTATCCTTCTTTCACTGCCACTTGGAACTCGAGCTCTCCAGAGAGGAGGGGGGAAATGCCTTCCCTCAGCATGGTAGCATGGACAGAAAGCTCTTGACCATGGGTGACTTTCCATGCAGCTTGACAGCCCTTGGATGGGCAGAGGGCCACTGCCAGGCTGAATTCATTTTCTCAGGACAGAACACCAGGAAAAGACAAAGCAATCACCAAATGGGGAATGTGGATCAGTAGGTGGAGGGCAGTAGTGCTTGTGAAAGGAAGAGTCTCTACTGCAGGGCACGACTGGCCAGCTGGGCAGAGTAATTGTCCCAGGGTACTGAGGACTTCTGCCCTATCTGGGCAACTGAGATCTCAAGAAAAACCCTGAGAGACAGAGCACACTAAGCTCTCTAGTGGACTTTAAGTGAAGCTTTCAAAATGGTGGGGAGATGCCTGTGCTATTATATATGCACTATTATTCTCTCTAAGCTGTTTTCTTTGTGTGCTGGCTGAAGCACCTTTAAATCCCTTGGAAAAATGGATGCACTTCTCCAGCTTCACAGGTCCCTGCAGAGGTAGGTTGTAAGCCTGGGTGCTCTCAGATGATGTCTGAAACCACATCATGTGAGTAAGTAGGGGAGAAAATCAGTCCAGCAAAAGTAACTTTACTAGGTGTCCATGACAGATGTATTGAAATATTCAAGCTTAAACTAATACAAACTTTCCATGTCAGAAATTATGCGTTTCACTTCATACAGACTAAAGTGTTTTGGACGGTGTCTCTTTAACGTGCTGCTGAAGTTTGCACATGCAGATATGTATTTTGGGCTGCTAAAATAATTCTGTGTAAGGGGGAAACTATGAGCAGCTGAGGGAGGAAGTAACACTTCTGAAAAATAAAATCTGCTTCAGAAACTGGTGCATGCTTTGAAAAGAGAAATGTTTTATCACTGAGGATTTCTGGCTTTCGACTATGTGCCAATCTGAATCCTGTTTTGCAATTTCCACTCAGCCATATCAACTCTTACTGTCAGTGGAATTTTTGTCTGAGTGGAAACAGGAGCATCGGGCCCTTCGACAGCGGAGTCGTTCCTCCCCCAGAGAGAGCCTGAATGGTAAGGTAGCGCAGGGATTTTTTCCTAGGAACGTGACATTGCGAATGTCTACATCTATTTAGCAAACCATCTCACCCTGCCGATGCACCCCATGCATTTTTGGCCCTGTTTCTTCAAGACTCCTGTTTAACTTCATGCTTATAAGCAGTCCCCTTGAAATGAAGCTTAGTGTCTGCTTGCACATTTTGCAGGACAAGGGTCAGTATTTTCATAGCCCCAAGCCCAAATAATGGGTTTTTGCTCTGTAAGCCACTGCGCTCTCAAGCTAAAAGCTATCAATTCAGCTGATGGAGTTAACAGCAAAAAATGTAGAAGGAAACAGAGCTGGCGAAATAGCTTGTGATTATTATCTGAGGGCTGGGTGGAGTACCTATTGGAGAAGCAGCAGCTGGGAGCCAGCGTATCCAGAATAGAGAAGCTGACATTACAGAACTTCTTTCCCTGCTAAATGCTTTGGTTTTCTCTGAACTTCCTAACTTCCTGGAGGGCTGGTGGCAGCTACGTGACCTGCAAACCCTGGGGAGACCAGTCCCAGGTTTTAGATCAAGGGCCTCAGAGTGAGAGAAAAAACAAATGCTTTTTTTGAGGAATGCACTTTGAATTATTCATCTGCGTGTTACTGAAGTCTGTTTTGTTCTTCACTGGAACTATGAGGAACTCTAATTACAAGTGTTTAACACACACATAAATTACCTTGCCAGCCATGATGAATGCTGCCTGTAAAGCCTAGAAGTATTATTCTTGCAACTGCAGCCAAGAAAAGTTAGTAGACCACCTGTTGGGTGAGATGCAAAAATGATCACTAGCAGGCTACGAATAATCGGAATTCCAATGGAAGTAGGTGATACTTCTGTAGTGCCCTGGAACTCTCTAGACATCCTCTGCCCGTTCACTACACACCTAATGCCAGTTCTTTAGGGGTGCAGCTGGACTCATTTTTAACTAGATGTCTAGAGAACTAGCTAGGTACTGGGAGGACAATGACCGGGCTTTGGGTGGCTGTCCAAAGCTTTGCTGTTCAAATGCCATGGGAGCACTGTACCTGGCTTCCCCTGGCTCCCCACCCCTTGTCTCTTTCTTACCAGCCTTGAGAAGGCATTTTGTGACATCCCCACACATACGCAGTGGTTGTGCTGGGGACAAAATGACAACATAGAATATAAGCACCAACATGCCACAACTCCACGGGCAGTGGTGATGTTGATAGAGGCAGACTTCTGTAAATACATGACAGACTTCAAATGCCAGGTTGCTTCTTGAGCCCTAAATAAGCCTTGTTAGACTGCTGCTTTTGTTTTTCTGCAGCTGCAAATTTAACTCTTTGCAAACACATCCTGTGATCTTTCACTTAGTTCAAAGCTGAGTTTGCATCTCAGATGCAGTCCTCCAAAAGCCTCAAAACGGCCTAAAGCAAAGGCCCGCGGTGGGTGCAGAAAAAGCAATGGGATACAAGAAGGTATCTTGCTCGAGTCGCAAGCGGATGCAAAATGATAGTGCTGGGTTGCATTCGGGTGCTCTCTGGCAATGAGCAGCTGGGGGCAGTAAACACCGCTCAGATGAGCCGGAGCCGCAGGTCCAACCTTTGCAAGCGGCTGTCTCGGGGAGGAACCGCCCATGGAAACTCATGCCAGGGGCATACAAGGTCTGTGTAATTCCCCAGGCCTCAAACTACACTTACACAGGGTAAGAGTGGAGCCTAGCCTTCATGTGAATATAGGAAAGGACAGGACCTGCTTAACCCATGTACAGTGCCAAGGAATGAATGGCTACCTGCTAGTCCCTCGATATGTGGCCTCCAATGAAGATCCCCCAGCGGTGTAAGGTGTGTTACTCCACTGCTGTTTGGAGTGGGACCACAGGGACATGGGCAGAGGCATCTCTCCACCAGCAGCAAGTGTCAGCCAGCTGGAATTTGCAGTTTTACATTGCAAATGCGTCAAGCTAAACCTCACAATAGTTTCTGAGGGCTTTTTCTGGGGCTGACTGTGCTTCCTCAGCAGTTTCGGAAACAGCCACGGGGACTCTGACAGTGCTAAGCAGCCGGGGGCACTGCTTGAAAGCCCTTTTCTGCTCTGCATTAGCACTTCAGTAGGGAAGGGCTGCAGGAGAGGTTTACCCACTGCAGCTCCTCATGCCCAGCACAAGCTCCATCTCTCTCATCTGGGTATTTGGAGCTCTGTAACTTGCTTTCAGAAGCGACTTCACACACCAGCTTGGTGCAACAAGGACTTTCGCAGGGTACAGTTACAGGTCTGTGGAAGCATCTGCACCACGCCATTTGCCAAAGCAGAGGTCAGGGTCGCTCTGCTTTCTGCAGAAAGACTGCAGATTGAGTTACAGCCTCTGAGATCACATCAGGATGGCACCAGACATGATGTGGCATGTGGTACCATTATGCCTTCCCTAGCAAAATAGTCCAAGAAATCATTCATGCTGGCAGTATCTGTAGTAGCAAGCACATCAGCCAGGACCTGTTCTCTGGCCCTCAGGTCAAACAAGCATATACAGATCCCAGCTCATGTTCTCAGGGCTGATCTCGTTTTTTTCCCCAGGACAGGGTGAGCTCACCAGTTCTGCAGTCAGGACCAGCCCTGGGGCTGCCAACTGGGAGAGCCCTGGGTGTCACAGGCCAAAACTGTGGCAGGGAACATGCTAACATAGAAAGCATGGAGGGCTGCATGTTGCTGCTTGAGGTCATGCCCTGACCCTCCTCAGTTTACTGCTGCAGAGATCATGACTGGAAATAAGAGGAGCTGGCTGAAGTGATGCTCTGCTCATTTGAAAATGAGACAAAAGCTTAAACTCTTGTGCCTTCCCCCAGCAAACTGCCTGCCAGCCTATGCAGGCTGCCTGGGGAGAGCTTTCCTTTGCTACATGCTGTGTGGTCTCACCTCTGCCCTGGCCCCCTCTGCCTGTTCTCCCTGCCCGCTCACTGAACAGATGGGAAACATGACAGGGGCATTGTGCACAGCAAGGCTCATCTCTCAAAGCCCAGGAAAGATGGCAATTTTACAGTTGCATGCTATTTACAGAGGAGCTTGCCATGGCCTCCCTGCTGCACCAGGGTTGTGTTGTGTGGTACGGCTGAATCTAATACCTCCAGTTGAGCTGCATCTCTATGTAATCCTGCAGGCTGAGTGGGCAGCCAGAGTTCAGAGCCTGGCCAAGCTGCTTCCCTTGGATAACAAAGGTGTGAGTCAGTTACAAGCTTGGTGTAACCTACTTGTTTATAAAGACTGTATACAAAGATTTTTTTCCCTCCTTGGCTATGGCACTTCCAGCAGGAAGAAGCCTCTTTGCTCTGAACTCACAAGGTACAGCTCTGACAAGGCCTCACTTCTCTTTTTCTTTATAGGATCCAGGCAGACAATTTGCAATCCATGGAGTTAGCAGTGAACCGCACATGCTTGTTTGCACTTTCCAATTTGCAGTATGTGCCTCAGGCAGAGCAAAGGCTGCAAGAGGCAGGCTGTGGGCAAAATCATATCGTAGCTACCTACAGCATGATTACAAGGGAACCAAAACTCTCTCAAGTCTAAAAACCTCCAAAAACCCCACACCCTTTCAGTTCCCACCTAACTCTAGAGGCATGAACATTCACTCTTGACCTTAGTTTTTCCTAAGTAAGTACTGCACCTGTGTAATCTGCGTAGCCCAGTAGACCAAGTCTCTCCCCTGCTGTGTGCCAGGTATTGAAATGACATAACAGGGCAGGGTTTCAGACATGCCAAGGCCATATTCATTTGACTAAATGTAGTCATGTAGTGCTATTTTAAGCACGTTTGTCTACCCTGCCCAGCCTCTAACTGGCTGCTTTATACATCCTACAATACCCAAAACACCCGTACGGGCCTGGCACGTCTGACACGCAACCCATCAGAGACACGCCCTTCTGGACTTGCAAGGAAGGACTGAGCGGGATACACACATATGCCTAAAATAGTACTACACACCTCTGCTTCAGCAGCTAAATCCTTCCTACCACCAGCTTCAGCATTTCCCTGACTGGTCTGCACAGTCCTGCTGGTCCAGCTGCTAAGGTCTTACTAGTGGGGCTAATTTTCCATGTCAGTGCAATTTTGATTTGCCAGAGTTGCACCTGGTTAGGACTGGTTATTTATTGTTTCAGCAAGAGCAGGACTTGATGAAATGTTCAAAGCCATCTATAATGAAGTTCAGGATAACCTGGCACTCACAAGAGCATCAAGCAGTATAGAAATGCCAAAAGCAATATAGGATTGATAGTTCTTGGCTGGCTGCACCTTGTGACTACTTACAGATCATGGACCTGAATCTTTATGGTGATCATCATGTGTGGTCATTCATTATAGCATAAAATGGGTATAAGCATTAGCAGTCAGCCTTGGAAGTACTTCATAACCACTTCGCACTGGAATGAATGACTGTAAAAGCATGCTAACATTTGGTTCTTTAAATCTACTACTGCAGCAAGATCTTCCTACCTTAATGTTTGTGTTTTCTCACAATCAGGTTCCAAATAAATTTGCCTTTTGGAGGAAAACTGGCAATCTCCAGATATGCCTGTACACACAGGCAAAGCGATAAACTTGCCTTGATGATTACATCACGTAAGTAGGTTTTGGTTACAACGTGCCCATCATGCAAAAAGTATTTCATTACAGAAACAAACTGTTGTTGGGGTAGAAAGAGCAATTAGACCTATGGTCTAGGTAGGTTACAGCCAGTGAGATAGGGCAGCTCCATGGGTACCATGGTGTTCGTTCTATGGTAGAGCTGCTCCAAAAGGCTTTGACTTTTGAAACTTTGACATCAGCAGGAAGAAAAAGGAAAACAGGACAGGTATGCAAGAGTGGCTCCCCCTTTTTTAACTCACTCTGTTAAGACTGACTTGTACTGCTGGGATAGAGGGTCTGCATTCAACATACGAAAACACATTGGCACCTGGCACTTAGGTGCTGAGTTTGAGCACTGGGGTGCAGAGATTCAAATCCACCTCCAGGCACAGCACTGCCACTGTTATACAAGTCAGACCCCTTGGAAGTCAAAAAGACTTGAGGGCCCACTGCGGCACTGGCCAGCCTGCCCCAGGCCTTTGTGGGGCAGCAGGAGGGGGAAGGTCCGTGCACAGCGAGGGCTTTGTGCCTAAGGCAGTTTTTCAGGCACCTACCCAGTCCTTAGCTCCATCAGAATCTCCTGCTGGTGTTGGGATTTTGCAATCAGCCGGGCAGGTAGGGCAAGAGGTTATGGGGGTTATGGCAAGGAGCCCTGCAGAGGCCAGCCTCATTCCTTGGGGATGCAAAGACGGAATATTAAAAGGAACATTAAAGGTCTGAATTCTTCTCCCTGCCCACTGAAATGATGGAACTTAAAGAGGAGAAGTAGGAACTGCAGGTTTTAACTGTTACCTTCTAATACAAGAACCCAGTTGTAGACTGGGTTGTTGTCATGGTTTAACCCCCATTATCTGCTTTTCTCTGGCATGCAAATGTAACAGAGCAGTGCAATGTTAATGTGGCAACTGAAACCTGAAGCCTGCGGTTCTCAGCTTTTCTCTTTTCCTTTTTCTTTTTACTCTGCATTTCCTTCTCTCACCCTCAGTCATACAAGCCCTTTGACAGCCTGTCAGGCTCAGACAAGTCACTTGGGCTGTAGCAAACACAGCGCTACTAGGTTATGACAGCGGCAACCACTCGGCTGTTATACAATATCACATCAAGCAGTGTGCTGAAACCCTCCCTGACCACCCTCTTCAGCTCCCTCTTTGTGCCACACATCCCTCCTTTATCCCAACAGTGCCTGCACAGGATCTGCGTAGCAGCACCTTTGCTTTGGAGGAAAACTCCAAGCCAGAGCCCAGCGATGCCTCTAAATGTGTCCCTGGAGAACGGTTACAGGAAACTTGGTAGGGCATATTTTCAGACTAAATAAGACAAAACACTGAACAAGGGCAGTTTTTACGCTCTTCTCACTTTTTGTGTTCCGAAAGTGAAATTTATTACTGTTGTTGTTAACGATAATGAAAGTAGGTCCTGATGCAGCATCCCCTCTGTAGACCAAGCTTACATTTGTCATGTAAGTAGGATTCCTCTGCCCTGAGAGATGCTGGATGTGTGATTAAATTTTCTTCCAGCTTGAAAACTTCTTTCTGAGAGCCACTTTCCCCAAAAGAGTGAAGAACAGCAAAAGAGAGAGGGATGGAGGAGCAGCAGCTGCTCTTCCCTAGTTCATTTACAGCAAAGCTCTTCTTGTGAATGGCAAAGAGTCTTCACATTGAAGACCAAATAGCAAGGGATCTCTGGATGTGTTTAAATAAAGCTAGGTTTAATTAGAGCAGTTCAAAAATTAAATGCAGAAAGAGAGTGTATTTATGTTTGCACTCAAAAATGTATTAGATCCTCAGGCAGATCTAGGTCAGCACAACTCGTCAAATTACTGGGAAGTGTAGTGTGTGGGAAAGTATTTGGTTTTCAGTGCAAGCAGTTTAACTCCTACAAGTGCTGCAATACCCACACCCCCAACGCTGGCCTTTGGAATGGCAGCAGAGCTAGGGCCAAGAATCTAGAAATCTTGAATTATTGTTCATACAACAGATTCCGGCTTGTTTTCCATTTTGGTTTGGCGCTTCTCTCCCTCCTTGTGTTTCATTTATAGCTACAACAATGAATCTTCCTGCATAGGCACAAGATCCAAAAACATTTTCCTTTTCTTTATTTGAAGCTGAGATTCTGTTATAAATCTGATTCAGAGTTTCACAGGTCTAGGAAAAACACCCAGTATCTGAGCCTTGAGATAAATCCCCATATATTGGCAACTCCAAGTTGCATTGCTAAGGTGTTGTATACTAAAAAGGAAAAAAGAAAAAAAGGTATTTTGTTTCCTAAGAAATACTCAGGCTTCTGATCAAGCCTCCTGCCTTCCAAGAGCCAGTCTGCAGGTCTAGACTCTGCTCAGGGAAATCAAGCTGCTTACCCCTGGATCACTATTTATGTAGATTGCCTTGGTTCAGTGAGGCCGGGACCGGCTGTGGCAGATGTTGCCCAAGCCCAGCAGCATGGTTGCAATTCAGATGTGCCACAGATCACAGGACCAGGTGAGGCCAAGTATTTTCCACGGCTGGGCTTTGGGATCAGCTGAGCTTGAGGTAAGGCCATGTAGCTACGGTGGGGCACAGGAGATCCATCCTGTGGGCCTGAAAGAATCCTCCTCAGCTGGCAAAGGAGGGAGGGTCTGTGCTTCCCTAAGGAATCAGGGCAACACTGTAAATTCTCAGAGTTGTCAAAATTCCAGATTTTCTCACCAAGGAATAGCAACATTTTCTATTTTATTTCCCAGTGAATCAGCAAGAAGTCAGCAGCAGTCTGCATTAATTTGGCCTCCTTTGAAATAAACCACTTCACTTACAGAAATGCTATCAGACCTAAAGGAGCTATTTGAATAGCCTCTTGGGCTATAAAGCAGCAAAATTTTGCTCCTGCAAAGCATCTTGGGTTTCTTTGCCTGGCAACTATTCCAAAGCGGAACTGTGTTCTCAGGAATTATTGGGCACATCCAGTCAATATGTACCATTTGATTCCGCAAAGCGCTGTGCTACAGGAAGCAGGTCCTGAAGGCATGCTGCATTTCTGCTCCAAGCTCCCATCGCCCACGCGGCTGCTGGTCCAGCCTCAAGCATGCTGCAGCTCCTGGCTCCCCTCAGCCCCCCCATCCACCTCCCAGCACCAGACCACGGTTTGCCAAGTCATTTATTGACCCTGGTATGACACACTGTTGACATACACTTTCAAGGCCCTAATTTGCCTTTGCCAACCCACCTGATTCTAGAAATACACCAGCAGGAGCATGATATATGCTGCTTTTGGCCAGGACCTGAACCCTCTACAAGGCAAGGTGGATGGCTTCAGGCCTTCTGTTGCACAAAACTTGAAGACCCTTGAGCGAGCCAGTGTTTTGAGTGCCGCGGACTCCACCCGGGGGTCTGCCGGCAGCAGCGCAATGCAATGCAGAACAAGGTACCGCACCGCACAGCAACCCCGCTTGCAGCGGCTCTCCTCACGGCGAGAGGAAGAGTCCCCCGGTCCCCCCCTCTCCCCGCAACCGCCACCACCACCACCACCTCAGCGAGAAATGGGTCACCGCGCGCTTGCACAACCCACCCCGCCCCCACGTGACCCGAAGGCCCCGCCCCGCGGCGTGCAGCTCAGCCAATGGGAAGGCGCGCCCCGCCGTCGTATTTATAGACGCTATTTAAAGAGCCCCTGGGAGTCTCCGCGCGGCGCTGGGCGGTGGCGGGCGGAGGGGCGGGTGGGCACGTGCGCCTGTGGGGGGTGCGCGCGCTGTGGGGGGTGCGCGCGCTGTGGGGGGGGGCCGGTCCGGGGAGGGGAGCTGAGCTGAGCCCGCCGCCTCAGCCTGAGGGCGAGCGGTGCTGGAGCGGCAGGGCTCCGCCAATGGGGCGCTGCCGCGCGGGTGCCCTCTCGCCGTGAGGCGGGAAGGACGCTTCCGTTTCACTGCGATGAGCGTGGAGAGGTGTCCTCTCGCTGTGTGCGGACCCGCGGTTACAATGTCATTGCTCTTTAAAGCGTAGTTTCAGTCAGAAGTGATCCGGTTGTTCAGGCGGAGGTGGTTTCGCTTTCACATCAGCCTCTTTGGGCAAGAACTTAAGAGATGTGGAAATGCTTTTTGCTACTCCCCGCTCTACCCCGTTTAAGAAACAAAGTGTCTTTATAGGAGTTTTCCTGCAGTGGGGGCTGCAGGGAGACATCGCGCTGTAGGGCTGGCCAAGAACTCCGGCATCTGCCTGCCCGGGCTGTGAGGCGTTTGCAGAGCGTCGGGGTTTGTAACCCTCCTGCACCAAGTGACTAAGGTGAGCGAGCGGCTGTGGTGATGGAGCCCCATCTTGCTCGTACACAAGTCTGCTCTGAGGACCTGGGACCTGAGGAGTTTTCTATCAAACTTAGATACGAGAACAGCAGCTGTGTGACTTGTGTCTCCATCAGTAATGCTTGGGGCTTTTGTTCCCCTCTTAGGCAATATTTGATACACAGCTTGCAGTCCTATTGATCAGTAGCATTTTCCCCTTCACTTGGAGACTTGTTTCTAGGTGTATGTGTATTCATATAAATCCTGTTATCCAGTTGATACCCACGCTCGTCTCTCCTTCCCATAGTACTGTTGAGCACTGACTCTGTAATAAGAATTGCAAATGTCCTTAGTGCCATTTAAAGAAGACCTGCACAACATACTGTTAACAAGTCAGCTTGGTTTCTCTACTAATGCATAATTGAGAGGAAAACAGGGATGGGAACTGCTCCAACTCTTTCTGTTTGTCCCACCCGAGGCAGACTGATAGGTTTCCTTCTGGCTTTTATTAGGATCTGCCTCAAACCAGGAAAAGAAGGAAAAAAAAACAAACCCAAAAGCTGAAGAAGATCCCAGAGCCTACCTCTGTGTTACAGGGTGACTGACCTTGCTGGCTTTGAATAGCCTCAAATACCTGCGGCTAGCTTCTAGCAAGCATTTTACAGAGATGGTGCTGTACATGCACAATTGGCTTGACCCCTGTTTTATTAGAGCATGGCAGTAGTTTCCAGAATAAAACCTAAATGAACCTGGGAAAGGGACAGACATAGTGAGTAGAGCAGTCAAAAGGACAACAGATTACTCACTCCTGTTGTGCATTTAAAACTATAGCTAATGTTAATTCAATCAGTGCAGAGACTTACTAGAATAGTAATTTTAATAGAAGTTGGGTCAGGCCCTTGAAGAACCTGTGTGCTAAAATATTGTGATGGGTGAGTGCATTTTGCAAGGGCTTCCTGAAATGCTTAAGTTGCCTCAGTGGGAGAGAAGAAACATATTTCATAGATTGAATGTGCTTCTAGTGAGCTGGTTTTGTTTGGCTGGGGTTTTTTCCTTTTGTTGGCATCCTCTTCAGAAATGACTGCGATGTTTGCATTCAGTTTGAAAGCCGTAGGGTTTAATACCCTCTGCAATGTGATCAAGTGAATATAGGGAAATGTACATAGCAAATGGTTTATGAAGTTGACTTGGCCAGTAATTCTGCACCTTTTTCATGCTCTGAGTTATATTTCATAATAAATGAAAGCACAAAACCACCAGATCTAAAAAAGTGGAGTTAAACTGGTTGTGAGGTGTCACTGGCAAACAACATCTGCACAGCCATGTTCGTCAGTAATGTTGAGGATGCCCCTTTACCTGGTATCTACAAGGAAATAAACTGCTTTCAAATTTAAAATGACCAAATACCAGTAGGGAGGGAAGAAAGGAAGGAGGCTTTTCCACACTCCAGTTTCAATGTGATGGAGCTGGGCAGCAAGACACTGACACGTATGACTCCCCCATGGCTGCTGAGCAGAAGTTTTTTGTTCTGTAGGGCAAGATCAGGTGGAGAGGCAGGGCCTGTGCTGGCAAAGAAGAGGGATGCAAGCTCCATCTGTGATAGTGGAGCCTGTGAGGGTAACTGGCTTTCTGTGAAAGGCTTGTGCTGAGATTTGATGTCCTCTGGTGTGTTCTGGCAGGAACTCACACTGGTGAGCCACCTGAATCAGGGAGTGATGCTGAAATCCCTCTCCTCAGCACTCACCTGTGTGTGTTTGCCTACCTGCTGTTCTACTAAAGACTCATTTTAGTTGTCAGCTCTGATACAGCTGTGGGTTGTTTTGTTGTTTTCAAATCACTACCCCTGAAAACTGAATAGCCTAGTGGATACCTGGGGCTGTCATGATGGAGCTGCAGGCATGCAGCTCCACTGGTGTCAAGTCCCTGATAGCTTTGGGAACAGCACACACATGCTTACCATAATTGTGTCCACACTGAGACTCAGGCCAATAAAGGTTTTTATTAACAGATCCTGAATACTAATCAACGTAGTTATGCCTATATATATGTGTATATATAAATATATAGCTGTGTATATATGTGAAGGGAAAAATCTGGTTGTGCTTCTCTGTAGATGTTTCACAAAGATGTAGGTTTGGGGTTCTCTAAATGTGGAAGTTGTCTGGTTTGAATTGCATTAGTAGAATTAAAACGCTACGGGGCCTGTGACAGGGATACTGTTACACTGGTGTTTCTTGTTAATATTATTCTCTTAGATCATTACACCGGTGTTTCCTATTAATATTTATTCTCTTACATCAAAACAGAATAAATGCAACTCTTTGGAATTTGTAGCTGTGTGGTGAGGACTGTGCAGTTCTAATGGCTTATTGGCACCAGAAGGGAGGTGACTGCCTCCCACACTTCCATATGAGGCTCCAGGTAAATCACAAGGGTAATACTGGTCTGTCCCACACATTCACTGTCTCTGTTGCTTGTCTGTCTGCAGGTAGAGCTGGCTGAATTCATTCATGCAGCAGAAGACTACAAGTACTAAGGCTAATCACAGAAAAAAGTCACTGGTTCTTTGCTGGATTAATGTGCTGAATTATTTCCCACGTGTTTTGATGACCAACAGAGGCAGTGCAAGAGACCAGATAGGGCAGCCGGGACATGGGAAAGGGGATGCACTTCTGGTTTGGAGGCCACAAGCCACTAGCTATGTGCAGGATGAAGGTGGGCAGCATATCTGAGACTTTTGTACCAGAATTGCCACGTTTGCTTTTCCAATACAGTAATTTCAGTGAGGCTGTAGGAAGATGTAATTTTTCACATACAGCTTTTAGGCTGTTTGTAAATGTCTCCTGGCTGAGGACTGCTGTTCCCATCAAGCTGCTGGTCTGTGGGAGCACATCCTAATTCTTTTCAGGCAAAAATCAAGGCAGGCTGGTTTGAATAGTTGCAATAGTCAGTCTGAGCTCATCTAAAGTGAAAGGAGGAGTGCTCACTGGAACTGCTCCAGAGGCAGTTGAATGAGCCAACATGCAGCACAGGGGCTCGGGGTGGTAACAGATTTTACCGGCACAGCCAGATTCAGAAGATGACATAAGTTCACAGCCAAAAAAAAAAATCACCTCTAGATCCAAAATACCTCATACCCTTACAAAAAGCAGTATTGAAGCCTTTTTTAGAGTAGCACTCAGACTACATTAATGTACTTTTTGTTGAATTTTTCCACCTGTAAGTTGTGCTAGTCTTCAGGTCCTTATACCAACTTGAGTCATGTCTATCAGTAGCGGGTCTGAGGGCATTTAAGCATGTGAAAAGGAGTCAGAGTACAAAAACTGGACTTTGAGTTGCGAAGTTGAGCTTGCCATCGGCCTGACAGTGTCAAGGAAATGCAGGAGTAAGGGTATGCTGAGCAGGTTCCCACAGGAGACAAGCTCAGTAGAGTTGTGGAAGGTGGTTGCCTTTTTCTCTTAATGCTAGGAACCCAAACAGAGTGGGTGGTTTTTAGCTGAATGAAGTATACACCAAAGAGGCATTGTAAGAATGGATTTTGGCCTTCTGGAGATAGCCCTAAATGTGGCTCTCAATACGGTCATTCTTTTCTCCTCTTTTTTTTTTTTTTTTTCTGTCCTTCTGTCAGTCTTGTTAATTATTAATCTAGTGTGTTGAGAGCCACATTCTTCTGAGTGGCTCCTCCCATGTTTCCAACCTGGGCAACTTTTATTCTTAGTCTGTGGACTAAAATTGCTCCTTCATAAAATGTCATACTCTGGAAAGTAACCCAGGTGGCAGAGTGTACAGAAGGTGTGTCGTCCAGGCCTTGTGGCGTGTTACAAGAACTGCCATTATGCTCCTTTCTTAAATGACCTCTGCAGCTTTCAGTAAAACAGCTTCAGGTTGTGGACTTTGTGGTCATTTCAGCACATGCAATTAATCAGGAGGGAAAAATAAATCTAGCATCAGAAAGTGCATTTTACTGGAATCGAGTTGCAATTTCTGTGCATAATTTAACACTTTGGGGAATGAACGTTCTCTGCTTGCTTGAAATAATTTAGAGGTGGTTTTGAAATAGAACACTTTTGTATAAACACATCTTGAGATTAAAGATTTCATATTTGGTTTTCTCCAGCATCTCATCTCTGTCTATAGGATGTGCCATGCAGTAATCCCAAAGGTCTGTTCTGCAAACTGTTTCTCTTATGAACAGATTCAAAATAATTCTCCTGGCAGAATTTCTTTTCCCTCTAAATAAGGGCCTGTAAGATAAAACCCAGTGCAGGGTATTTCTGTGCCTGTTTAATAAATGGGAAAAACTGAGGAGAAGTTTGGCTGAGAGTGGCCTCATGCTAGTGGTTCACATTTTGCAGTCTTTAGCAAGGAAAACAGCTGTTTTAACAAATGGGTTTCCCCAAAATTGCAGCCTTTAAAGTTACAGATCCCTTTTTAAAGCTGTCCCTGAGTTACCTAATTAATCTGCAGCAGACTCGACTGCATAGTTCAAAGGGCAAGTATATAGTTCATCCTGTGTCCTTTTCTGCATTACTGTTGCAGCCCTATTTCTGGAGCCTAAGTGAGAGATCCCACACTGACAAAGTTGATAATACTTTTTGGTGTGAAATCTAGTGTTAAATTTGCAATTTTCAGGCCCGTTGACATGCTATTTACAGACACCTTTGTATTGCCCTTCTTTCTTGTTTCTTTGGGGACTAGGGAGCTTTAGGGATCAGATGTCTTTAACCTGTCTCTTTGAAGAGCTCCCTCATTGGGTTCAAGGGCTAAAGGGTGTCTTGGCATGCACCACTGCATCAGGACCTGAATCTTGTACAACAAGCATTAGTGATGGCATTTAGAGATCACTTTTTGCTGTGATGATGTTGTGACATTTGCTCAGCTAATGGGCAGCAGTAATAAGTTTTAAGTATATGCTTTCAATATCAGTAAACAAAAGCTCTCTGAAGTGAAAGAGAGCAGTGTTTTTCTTAATGGGTTTTTAAAAATAGGGCTCATTTATTTTACAATTAAATAAAACCTGTTGTGTAGGTTAGGCTGTAGGTTGCCACACTTCAAAGGACAGTAATTTACACTTCTTTACTAGTGGCATTTACCTTCACATGTGTTATCTGTAAAAGGGCAGAAGTTTTGAGTTTCTTTAGGAGAAGGAACCTCCTTGGTTGGTACAAAAATGTGGTTTTGGATTTCTGGGTCAAGGATCTGCAGCGCCAAGCGGCATGCTCTTTGCACCCGCTGCACAAGTGGCACAGTGCCGCCTTACCCTGGTGGGCCTTTGGTGTTGGTGACTTGGAGCTGTGCAAAGCACAGAAAGCAAGAACCAGTGAGTTCATTCACTGGGCAATGAGACTGAGGGTTATAGCTGATACATGATTTAGGAGCCAAATTAGTGTTTAAGTGCAACTGCCGCCTAAAAGCCCCTTGTTCAGCTACCACTGAACTCCAGGGGTGTCTACACTCACACCTCACTGCCCTGTTCAACTGAGCAGTTTCCAGCTCCTCCAGTTCTGTGTTGGGCACTTGCAGGCTGTTCCCATCTGAGCCCTCCTGCCCCTTCCACGGGCAGGGCATAGCTGAGCCGGGTGTCCACACAAGGCAGCCCTTCTCATGGCTCACTCAGGCAACAGCTAGGCTTCAGAGAAGAATGCCCCATGCTTCTTCAGAGCGTCAGGGCATTTTAGTCACCTCCATCAGCTCTGCAGAGGGGATGTAATACCCAGTGGGTAGAGCACCTGCACAGAGATGAGACATAAGTAGGTGTTATAACCTCTGTAGCAAAAGGGGTTCAAAACTGTATCTCTCGTTCCCAGGAATGTGCTCTTACCACTGTAATATCAGATATTCTGAATAAGTGCCCCCTTTTCTTCCTCTTCTGAAGGCCCCATGAGCTTGATGTTTGTACTCCTAGTTTCCTAACATTCAGTTGCAGACAGGCAAGCAGCTTAGCTGTCGGGCTTGTCATTTCTTACCCCATTCCAGGGAACAGGCCCCTGAAGATGAGGCACGTGAGACTTTAATTGGACCCAGCTCTCTGCATTTTCATTTGATGCCTGGAAGCTGAATCAGTGTTGCTCAGTGGAAACCTGCTGCTTGGAAGCCTGAACCTTATAGCTTGCTTATGGGGTTACAAAAGTCAGGTTCGTGATTCATCAGATAAGGCTAACCTTATTTTCCTATTGATCAGCTAAGCAAGAACTTTCAGTCTGCTGTGTTCAGGATTGCAGCAAGGCATGCTCCTGTCTGGGCAGAACAGTCATTCAGCACTCCACTAACTGCCCCCCTGTTCCATGGAGGGTCCCCGCGGGGTCTCCTACTGATCTCCAAATTCATGAGGAGCTGCTGTGTGTTCTTTTTCCCATTTAGTGCCTCTGTTGGAGGAACATCCAGAGCTGGCTTGCTTTCTGCCCCACCCTCTGTACAGCCCTGAATGTACTAGTGGCCTGTGGTTCCTGGGGAGCCCCAGAAGGGAACCACAGGGTTGATTTTGGCTATAAGTGATCAAAACAGGGATTTTTAAACAGATGTCACAATTGCTACTAGTAAGTTTTTGATGGGGGATTATTACTTCATTGTAAACCAAGTTAGAATTTTGCTAGGAATTAATCTGGCCAACCATTCTTATTAGATCTCACAACTGACAGCAAAACACCACCAGTACAAACCCCAGTTTAGTCTGGCAAGCTGGTCTTACTAGTCAGGAGAAAAGTACTTCTGCAAAGCAGACAAAAGCTGCGTTAAGCTAGTGGCCACCGCGAAAGAAGGGCGCAATTTACAGAGTAGGGAAGTGTTATGTCTAAAACAGTGGCTAACTTGTGAGACTAATTGAATGCCTTGAGCACCCTTCTCTTGCCTAACTGGGTTGTGTGCACATACTTGGAGTATGAATTCTAGCACAGTCAAATCTGAAATTAATTTTCTGCAAATGCTTTCGTGTACAACTGGGGAAGTGCACAAAATGAACGTTTCTGCCCCGGCATCTCAAGTGCTAACAGAAACCTACCACAAAAAAAACTCTGAAGACTGGCAAAAAGATTACCTGAACAAACTGAATATACTACAGTATTCATATTTTCCCCTCAACCCCCTGTATAACAATACCTTGTAGCTGGCATTTGCATGAAAAAAGCACAGGTAAGGAAGACAAACAAAACCACAGCAGTTAATGTCTGTTCCAGTAAACAATTCACAGGCAGTAAGTTAAGGCTAACAATTTCACATGGACAGCTGCTGCTCTGTAATGTGTTATCCCTCATCAAACTGTGAAGTAATAAGAAAATGACACGCTGACAATTCCTATCATTATCTCATAACTCTTGAGTTTTATTGCTGGGTTGTTGCAGGTTTACTGTAACATCTTGGGCAAATGATTTGAGCCTGTGGTGCCTCAGTTTCCTCTGCTGCAAACTGGAGGCAACGCCTACTGCACAGGAGTGATTTGGCCATGGGAAGCAGCTTGCAAAAGCAACTTGAGAGTCCTTGTTGAAACAGCCCACCTGTAAGATTACAAAATGTTAGTCCACAGATTGTATCTAAAAAGATTGTACTGAAAAATCAGCCTCATTTCTTTGAGTCTAGACATGAGCCCAAGGTCCTGGCCAATAGCTATTGGCTCTTGAGAATGTGTGATATGTGTACAGTGTGATATGTGAGTTGTTGCTGAAAACATGTATGCTGCCATGCTTTCTGTATAGCCGTGTCTATTAACAGCTACCTCATTAGCACAAAGGCTCTCACATCTGTAGTATAAGACACAGTGTACTTCTACTGTGTCTTTTACTTGGTTGACTCTGTGTCACAGGATAAGTCAAGCAGACTTTTCTTTCCTTCCTTTTGTTCTTACTTCTTCCCTTCTGTCCATCCATATGTCCATCCAGTCAATGTAGTTTTGTAGTTTTTGGGGGCAGGGACCAGTCTCTGAGTTCATTGGGTGCTTTCCTTCAACACATGTAAAAAGTGTTGGAAAAGTTAAATGTTTCTGTTAATTTTGAAATACTGGGGTTTATTTTGGGAATGACCAGTGTAAAATAATAACGAGATTTAGGTCTCTGGAAGCAAAAACATGTCCTTTTTGAGATTTTTTTTTTTTTTTAAGGTTTATTTGATCAAAATTGAAATTGTTTGGGTTTTTTCCCTGTCCACACAGAAAACAAATGAAAAAATCAAGAAGGCATGCTAATTAGAGTGAGGCTTTATAAAGTAAAAATGTATTTATGCTGATGGTAAGGGAAAGCAAGAGTCTGAAAATAAGAGCTAATTCAAACCAGAATGTGAGATCCAAACATTGAATGCTTTTGAGGACTTCTGAAATCCAAACACTGGTACTGCAGACTTTTCAAATATAAGGCAGAACCATGTGAAATGTCAAAAACTGAGATGTTTTTAAATTTTACTTTTGGCTCGCTGTTTTTTAACCTTTTGTTGTTGTTGTTGTTTTTCCTAATTCTTTCTCAGTAGCTGTAGTGGCTACTTAGAAAGTCTCTTCCTTCCAAAGAAGTGCTATAGAAGCTAAAAAACAAGGAGAGGGCTGTGCTGTCAGTAGAAAATTTCCCCTCAACCTCTATCACATGGTGATGGTGCTACTCCACTCAGCAGTAATGTCTTCTGCTGCATTTCGGTATGGTCTCCTTTGACTGGGTATCAGGGCAAAGTGATAGGCTTTGACATGGCCTACACCAGGACATATTACTACCCTGGCTTTGAGAAATATCAACAGAAGAGCTTTTGATTAATTGCTGTTACTAATGCAGTCATTATTTCAGAGTATTCTACTGAAATACTGAAAGCACCCCACTGGTTTAAGTTGTGGAAAAGCTACTGTATTACTGAGGTTTTGGAGAATTGCAGGGATGATTTCTCTTTTATTAAATGCTCTTTTACTTACCATATTATCTTGTTATTTTACAGATAGCTTAGTCTCTACTTTTATTCACACTGGACCTAATCTACAGCTTTGCATGTGTTTCAGTTTTAAATGGGGACAGTAGCAGATGGAGGGTGTGGCCTACCTGTCTTTTGTTGTCTTTTTGAAAACATAATTTAGGTATTACAAGGGAGAGAACATCACAGAAAAGTTCTCTCATGGGGACTTCAAAGTCTTGCTAGCATTCTGTGGCATTCTTACGTGTGGTTTATTTGAGGGGGAACATTGGGAAAGTGCCTTTGGAGACTTGCTATCGTTTTCATCGCTAAAAAGAGAATGGATGTTTGACTACAGGGTGGAAATGGGAAACAAAAAGACCAGTTCAGCCCTCCCCAACACTGTGACCCTTTAGGCCTTTGAAGTTGTTCAAAGGGAACATGACACAGTAAAACTGGCTTTCTCTGGGGTTCCATGCTGCAAAGAGAAAGCAAAGCAGTCATCGGCTGCTTGTGGTCCTTCTGTATTGCTCTGAACATGTGGGTACATGCTAAGCATGGAGAGGGTGAGCAGAACAGAGGTTGCACTGAGAGTGTTTGCCTACTCCTTTAGATGCAGTCCTTCAGCTGTTTTAATTTATGCTGAACACAGGGCTGGTCCTCTGAAGAGCAAAAACATTAGAGGCCACCATGGTGGTCCAGAATAAGGGAAGTGCCTTGATGTAGAGTCTGATACAAGCCTGAAACAAATCATAAGAAATCCTTTCAGCTCTTTGAGCTTAATGTGAAGGTATTAGGGATGACACTGATGGCCTTAAAACCCTTCCTGCTTTCTTAGTTGCAGACCAGGCTGTTTGCAGCAAAGATTATAGACCATGGAAAATTGATTTAGGGAGCGTTGACCTTGAATCACGCTGCATTACTCTGTTGAAATCATCGAGACCTATTAGAAGTGAGTACTAAATGCACGTGTTTTCTGTACCGTACAGGACATAAAAAGATTTTGCCTATCCAAGGAGAATTGTCTGGATAGATGTATTATAGAGCTAAATTTGCCAGTTAATGCAGAACCAATTCATAGTCGCGCACATATTTTTGACAGCTTATATTACGTAACTTGGAAGCACTAAGATATACCAGCTGATGGGCTCTCCTTTGGTGATATAGCAGAAAGTGTTTTTTTTCCAGGAAGAGCTGTGCTGGAAAGAATTGTTTTGTTCCCACATATCCACACAGAAACATATCCTGCTTTCCTATAACTATGCAGGATTAATTTTTAATTGCAGACCAGGAAAAAGACTTATGAATGTCACAATTAGCAGTTTTAAATAGACATGATTTTGGGACTGAGGCAACTGGCATATAAGCCACTACCCATCATTTTGAGAAGTCATGGCAGTCTAGTGATGTACCCACCCACTGGAAAAGTGGAAACATAACCCCCATTTTTAAAAAGCCTCTAAACTGGACAGTCATAAATTTGATGAATGGACACCAAATGGATAAGGAATTGGCTGTATGGCTGTGCTCAGAGAGCTCCAGTCAACAGCTCAATGTCCAGGTGGGGACTGGTGACCGCTGGTGTCCCTCAGGGGTTGCTGTTGGGACTGGTGCTGTTGGTGACATAGACAGTGGAAGATTAAATACTTGTTCTGTTGTCTGTGTGATATTCCATGATGGGAGAAATATTGCTGTTTGGTATGAAATATGGTACTATGAAGGTGAGGGTGATGCTGTAAGACCTGAAGACTGATGTGGGCTTCAGATAGTCTCCAAATCTTCAGCAGTACTATGGAAATAGAAGTAGGTGCAGGAGAGGACTGTATGAAAGCTGACAATGAGACAATTAGATGAATGTACAAAACTTTGGAGAGTAAAGAAAAGGATAAGGGAAGAGATGTTAGGGAATAGAACAAAGCTTCCTTCTCTTCTGCCAAGAGCAAACACAGTTGAGGTGGGGCTGCATGACAACTGGAATACATGTGCATGGTGTGAATGCTGCCCCTGCAGCTGTTCTGTTTCTTTGTGAATCTGCCCCAGGCTAGGAGGTGCAGTCTTTGGCTCCAGTGTAATAACTGGGAACACATGAGCAAGAACTGTAGTCAGTACAACATTTTCACTTCAGTCACTGATGGCTTGTAGGTGTAGCAGGTTGCTCGCCTACTTTTGGTTGCAGCATCTGAACCTTAGCTGGCAAAAATTCTTCTGAATTGCTACTTCTGGAATCTGTTATTTCTCAATCTTTGAAACATGCCAGAATCTGGCTGGCAATATACTATTCTTGCTGGACAGAAGCATATAAAACTTCAGTAGAAACCTCTCTGATCAAACTGATCACTTGATTAGATTGTCTCCCAGGGAACTGATTTAGTGAAATAATCATAGTGAATGGAAGTTGCTCTTGCTTCAGTGAAACAGGATTGTTCTGCTGCAGATCTGCTCATTGGCAGGACTCTAATCTGCATTCAAGAATTGCGCTAATGAAAATTAGCTGGTGTGTAAGCAGGGGCTGAGTAGATATGACACTCAGATACATTTATGATGAGGGAATGAAGATGAAATGTGAGTCTGTATTTTTGCTCTTGACTTTTGCATAATCATGATGTTCTCGTGAAAGTTAGAAAATCTAACCTCTGAAAATGCTTGGCCTCTGAAATATCTGAAGTAATGCACTGAGCAGAGATAAACAGGGAGTACGGGAGGCAGTGTAAGGTTAGAGCAGGGGATCTGGGTTCTGTTTGCAGCTCAGATGCTGATTTTTATGACCATTTAAGCCGTTTACATACAACTTTACATGCCTTATATTTCTATACAAGGAGGATAATTGTGTTTTGATTATTTAAAAATAGTGATTTGTAATCCTTGGACAATGTGCTATTGCAGTTAAAAGTACAGTGCATGCACATTAACCTATATAGCTCCCTTGTGGTAGGACATATACTCTTCACTGTATTTGGGGTGGCCAAGTCATCTAGTGCTCCTCCACCAAGCTGCAGTCTGAAGCCAGAGGAACCCAGCCCAGGTTCCTCTTGGTCTGAAGGGCAGGAAACCAGACCAGCAGGGGTTAACGTAGTGATAACCTTTGCAGCTGGACTCCAGCTGCGGTCCCAGCTGCCAGCTGCAAAGGGGAGAAGGGGATAGAGAGAAGTGCTGCTAGTCCAAAGGTAAGAAAGGCTCTGTGCTGCACAAATTAAAGGTTTCTATGCTCCTCTGCCTCCTGAGAAAGCTCGAGGTACTTCATTTTCCTTCTTGCTCCCCAAGGAAGGAACAGCCCTTTCTGAACTTGAAGGTATCCTGGAGAAGATAGAGACCATCCTCTGTAATGAGAGCAGAGCACAGACAGTGCAGAATGAAGTGCCTGAATCTGAACTAACTATCCCACACTGGAGACTCGCCTATACAAGACATAGCCTCGGTTCGGCTCTAACTTCAGTCTAAGCTAAAATGGGTGGTCTTTTTCCCAGTTTGACTTCCATTCATCTAAATGGAAGCTTTTTTCCTGAGGACAACTGAGAGACTTCTTCCACAAATCTGTATTTTTTCAGATCTATTTCTGTAGGGGATGCAGAGAGAAGCTTAATTGATTTGTGTGAAGTCTGGGAGTCACAATTTCTAAAAATGTGCCAGAAATAATATCATTACCCATTTTTACTGTCAAACCTTGTTTCCTTAGAGACCTAGAAGGCTGACAGCCTCTTTTTAATGTGACATTTAGTTTTTACCTCTCTACCAAAAGATCTGAAAACAGACTATACCTTCACTGTAATTATGAGTCAGCCTTTACTGATGGTGACTCAAATATGCAACTCTGGCACCTGTTTCATGTCTGTCTGGGTTTTGGATAGCGCTGATGGTGGCACATAGAGCAAAGGTAAACATGAGTGTGTTCCTTCCCAGAAGCTGTTTGCTCAACGGGTTGGATGATAAAGAACAAAAGCTTCTATAAAAAGGTGCTTACAAAACTGCAGCTGTAATAGTGGGGCTTTGTAGGGGGTGTAAGGGAGTGGCCTTAGGACCGGATGCCAGTGACTCTCAACACTTCCTTTGGTGTCTTATTTTGCCTGTTCTATGCACATTCAGGGGGAAGGAGGAGGGAGAATTAAGTTAGATAATTGTATTAACACTAGTGAGGCACCTTGTGGATGAAAAGTGCTATTTAAGCATTCAATAATGTTATCAAGGGAAAAAAATTTACTCAAGAGAGAAAACTGATCTGCATCTTGCTCAATCACACAACTGCAGCCATGTGAAAGGAGGGAAAATCAAGGCACCACTCTCCACTTGTAAACAAGGAGGTACTAAGTGTTAAATTTAGGTGCATGCTGGTTTTCAGCTGCCCTGGCAAATTTACAATGTACACCTGCAAATAACACCACCAAACCCAGAATTGGTTTCTCAGCTTTCCCATGTATATTATTGCTTAATGTAACCAATTACTGTTGTGTGAAATCTCAGGAGCTAGCACTGCTCAAAATAGGCCTGCATAGGTAGTTGTCTGTCTTAAGTGTCTGAAGTGTGGTTGCGATGTACATGTTCACAGCAAAAATAAGTTCAAGTGTAGGGAAATGGTCCTCTTTGAGTGTGGAACTTGGTCCTGTCAGGTGAGAAACAGCATTTTACACCTCCTCAGGGACAGTTGTGACACATCAGGCCTGTCAAAGGAATTAGTATTTCCAAAACAGGTACCGTTTCAGGAGGTGAGGTCTGAAATAATTTCTCTAAGAAGAGGTCTCCAATGACTGGAAGGAGGACCAAGATGGAAGAAGTGTAAGATGTCCCCAGAAAAACTCCAAACAAAGGTAGAACTACAGAGCTGGTGTGGTTCCACAACCTGTGAATGCTGCCTGAGGGTAGGAGTGTGCACAAGGACAATCCTGACCATGTGGGTTAAGAGTGGATCTATGGTTCATTGGTTTATGAGGGGAAGGGGAAAGGAGGATAAGTTAAGGATTTAATCATGGGATAAACAGTTTTCTTTCTGTCTTCTTTGTCACATCTGCCTTTAAAAATCTTTACAATGTGTTACGGATTTTGGATTTTGTACATTAATACTCTTAATTGCCTTTACCTCAGTGTGGCTTATGCTAAAGGCAATTGCAAGGTGTAAGGGTCTACTATCAAGATACACCCTACCTGCATGCATGGCAATCTTAAAATCAGGACACTTAGAATACTGTCACTGTGCCCAACAGCTCAAAACCTTTCTGCAGGATATCCAAAAGCTCTCCAGTGTATCTCCAGTGATCCACATGGGCCTGTTTATGTCTCATAATTCAGAAGTCCATGTACAAGTGTTTTCTGGTGACTGGCATTAATCATGACAGAACAATGCCAGAAGCCCAGACCTATGGAAGGGATTTTATGGTTGTGGTAGAGTCGCATAGACCTATGCTTGTTTGCCAGTTAGCATGAATCACAATCTATTCTTGATAACTCCAGTGATAGCTGTAGTATTTCAGTGCCAGAAAGGGACAATTACAGTAATTTTGGTTTTCCCTGTTTATTTTGAATGTACACATTTGCTAGCAGAAAATACAGTTTCAAGAAGCAGCATTCTTCCAGGGAGGTGGTGCACAGTCACAGAGGAAACCTTTGGGAGAGAAAGGTATGCTTCTGCTTATCCGAATATGTGATTGTTTTGGTTTCTCAGGGATCAGAGGGTACAAACTTGCAGATCCCATGTGTCACAAAGAGTATTGTAACTGGGGAGGAATAACCCCACACACCAGTACAGGTGGGGGACAATAAACTGGAAAGTAGCTTTTCAAAAAAGGACTTGAGGCTGGTGGACAAATTGACTATTAGCCAGCAATATGTCTGATAGACAAAGAAAGCAAGAGCCTCCCTGGATACATTAGGAAGAATGTTACCACAGGTTTAAGGAGGTGATCCTTCCTCTGTTCAGCACTGGTGAGTCACACCTGAAGTGCTGAGCCCAATTCTGGGATCACCAGCATAAGTAAGTGAGACATGGAAATACTGGCATGAGTTCAGCAAAGGGCCACTAAGATGACTAAGGGATTGGAGTATCTGTCATACAAGGAGAGGCTGAGTGTTGGGGTGAGGAAGCTTGGTGGATTTTATCAGTGTGTATAGATAACTAATAAGAGGATATAAAAAAGTGGAGCCAGGCTTTTCCCAGGGGTGGCCAGTGACAGAACAAGAGGCTGTGGGCACAGACTGAAATACAGGAAAATACATCTTAAACATAAGAAAAAGCTTTTTCACTGCAAGGGTGATCAAACACTGGAATAGGTTGCCCAGAGAGGTTGTGGAGTCTCTGTCCTTTGAGATACCCAAAACCCAAACGGGCATGGTCCTGAGCAACTGCTCTAGGTGACCCTGCTTTGAACAGAGGATTGGACAAGATGATATCCAGGCATGCCTAGAGAGCAAAAGCCCCTTGCTCTTTCTCCCTTTCCTACATCTAGCTGACAAGCTGTAGAAACTGCCTAATAAATACATTTGGACATTTAGTCCTAGAGTACATTCTATGTCTTTAGATTGCTTTCAGATAGGAAAATCTCAGTCTGGGAAGATATTCTAGGTTTCATATTTCTCCCCACATTTATTCATGTACTCTATATTTGCCTCCAATTTGTATTTAAGGCAAGCAATTGGATGGAATTCCTTCATTTCTACCCCCTCCCCCCCCCCCCGGGAAATATTGATCAGAGAGCAATTTCATCATTTCCCATTGATTACACAGGCTCAGTCACCTGGGCTTGATAAATCGGTAGCCCCTAAACTGCTCTCTTGCCTTTCTCAGCAATGCACTGACCTCAGTCTGAGGTGTGTCCTCCCTAAATGTATAGATGTGTGAACTGATGACCATTCTTCATGCACAATCACATCTGGGATCCATGCATTGAGCTCTTGAGAGAAACTACATCCCATGGCAGTCAGCCACTCTGGCTGACAAAGGGTGTGGGGGTGAGGAGCATTCTATTAGAGACCTCTACAAATAAACAGTTGGTGTTTGTGCCACATGGGTGGGCTCCTTGGGTGTTTTAAAAGGCTTTCCAGAGCATAGAAGTGTTTCAAAAGCAGTGGTGTGCTTTGCCCAGAAACAGAAATGAGAGGACACAAAGTTCTTCATGTTGTGGAGACCCCAGCAGATAATTAACAAGAACGATGCTCTCCAGATCGTTTCCTTAACCACACCTTTGTCCTCTGGGCAAAATTTAGGGAATCCAAAGGGGTACAAGGCAGTTCATTGAGTTGTAGTATGCATACATGGAAAACTGCCTCTGAAGTTGTCATTTTTTGTGCTAAAATCTTTTCAACTTACTGAGAGAAACCTAATTCCTCCCATATACACATCAACAAATAACTCAATCCCACCCACGAATATGCAAACAAATGTATAAATTACGCCAAGTATTTCTCCTTTTAGCTGCCAAGTAAGAAAGGGAGATTGTTGCTGTGTCTTCTATTTTTAAATACTTGGGAGGTGCTCCGATAATACAGCTAGGAGGACTATATAATACATAGACACAAGCTGTGAGAACTCCAGCAGTAGCTCAAAGGCTGGCTGAAATAGCTGAGTGGTGAGAGTCTCCATTTAAATGATATTAGCAGAACTATACCTTCTGCTTTAAGTGAATGCACATGTCAACCTCCTTTAGTGTACCTTCCTTGGAAATTGCAGATAGGCTGCAAATACCCCAACAACTATCCCAACAGCTTTGTTGTGCATGAAACCCAGCCCATTAAAACGTAGCCCAAAGCAAGCCTAGTCATCCCCCTATTCTATTTTGGTCTGTGGCTAGGTGTATGCACCAAGCTATTTGTCTGGACACAAGCTTGAAGAAAAGGCCTGTTGTTCTGAATGGGAGGTGTGTTATGTGACATGCTGTAGGAAGGATGTGTGTTTGGAAGGGCTGGTGTGCAGAAATCATTAATAGGTTGTGTACAGCTCAGAGGAGGGGAACCCAGCCACAGGAGGAAGGAGCCAGGGAGGGGAGAGCAAGGCAGGACAAAGGTGGAAGGAGCATGGGTGGAGGGACAGAGACTAAGACAGTACTTGGGCCTACAGAAGTCACTGCTGGATGTAAAACATCTGAAGATAAACTCAAAAGGCCGACTTTGGAGTGTGTGAGGGAGTGAGAATTGCTCTTAAGTGCCGATTTGATCACCTTAGAAAAACTGAACTGAGTGTAGAACCTGTGGTGAGAGTTAAATCTGTCAAAGTCCTGTTCTCTTAAAACTTTGCAAAGCTGGTATTAATTTGGCTCCAGGGTATTTAATCTCATATCTTCTATAAAATGTTCTCACAGGGGTGGTTCTGTTGCAGAGTCTGACCCAGTGTCCTAAAGAATTTCCTGGTCTGGGGTTGGGAGCTGGTGGAATGAACCATTTTTATAACAACTCTGAATTTCTCTTAGTGTCAAGAAAATGCCCTTTGCCTTGGTGGTACAGTACAAAGAGGTTAGCACTAGCAGCCAGAGCTGAATTTGGCCCTCCATGTTAAAGGGAGTCTAAATCACAGAAGGAGGATTGTGCAACAGAAGCAAACAAGAGAGCGCAAGTCAAAGACCAGAAATGGACCTTCCTGTTTGCTATGCCTGTTCCACACCTTTTCTGCTCTCTTCCCCATCCTGCTTAGCTATACCAATGGCTTAGCTCCTAGCCTCCCTGGAACCACTAATTCAAATCCTGGCAGGGTTGACTCAACCCCTCTGTAATTTTGAGGTTGAACAAAACTGTAAAACCAAAGATTTTGTGGTAGAGTGTTTGCCCCAGTATGCTTGACCAAAAATGTCCCAGTGCTTTTTGTACGTGGCATTCTGAGCTGAGTGGTGTTCTCTCTTGGTCCTTCATTTCTCCTAATGTATTAATTACTTTAATTACTGCATCAGTATTACTGAATCCATCATGTGTTTTGAGTGAGGTAGCGTAGTATATGTTTACTATTCACATCTTCAGCAAGTGCTAGCTGATATAGTTCTATTGGCATTCCTGGAGCTACAATGACTTGTATGAGCTGAAAATCTGCTCATTAAATATAGCCATTAAAATTCACAACAGTGCCTTGATTTCAGTTTGAAATAAGGATTATTAGCTGAGATGGATTATTTACTCTTGAATATGAAATAGGCCTGTGGGCAATTTAAAAAGGATAAATCTGAAATATCTTTTACTATCTGTCAAGCTGGAAGCAGGTTGGATGGGGATTTTGTTGCTCTTCTTTAGGGGAAAAAAAAAAAACCCAACCCATGGGTATCAAAATGTGACCTAACCCATGCTTTGTAAAATTCTCTCTTTAACTTTCTAAACTTAAAAACAACTTTCTGTGGTTTTCTTTCTTATTTTAATAAAATACTGCTAAAAATATTCTCCTGATCTGAAAGCTTTGACTGCCAAGTTTCAAGCCTTCAAACATGCTTTTCTAGCCAAGTTACAAATCCATGAAAAATAGATTTATCACCTAAGTAGAAATTAACTTGAACATCCCTAAGCCAAGATCCACATGATTCCTTTATGTTTGAGGGTGAGAGTCTGTTGTTCTCCCTTTTGTCTCCCAGCTCTTGTAAAGACTGCCTATAAAAGCTAGGTATAGACAAATGCTTTTTAAAAATGTCGTAACTCAGGTTGTTACAAGATAAAGCTCTCTAACATAAAAACACCACACAGCAACTAATCATTCAGTTATCCTTCCAAAGGTTTTCTATTCTCTAAATGAAATAATGAAAACTTAGGATGATACCTGGCACAGTGGTAAGTGGACTCCTGAGCAATCACAGCAGCAGTATTTAACTGGTTGCTTTGGAGTCCATTTATTTGCATTTCTACAAATAAAATTCCACCCCCATGGGACAAAGATTTCACTCTCTAGGCCTGTGGAACCCCTGGTGAGAGCATCTCATCACTCTTTTTGTGTTCTTCTTGGCAGGGTACCAAGGGGGGTTGTCCTGCCTGTGTACCGCAGCCTGAAACCCCTTGAACTACAGTGGTTTTCCAGCACATAAAGCTGTCTTTATGGTACCTCATATGCTCCATGTCCCAGTCTAGCTCATGCTTAACTCTGAATTCAGAAGTGAACAAAGTCAATAACAAATAGCTTTGTGCACAGACATGTGGCTCACACAGCTCTTGGGGAGGCCCAGCACTCAAAGCCTGCTGCAGCAAGTCCTTTGAAGTCTGCTGCTGAGATCCCAAAATTCAAGAGGTTCCACCAGCAGTAAGCACAGAGTTCTGAACTGAGCTGCCTTATTTCTAACAGTAAAAATGAGGATGAAGAAGACAAAGGTAACTGATATGGTGGTAGTATTAAGTAACCCTAGTCATGCTACATTGGGCCTTAGAAGTAACTGGGAATGCCTGGGAAGCAGTATGTCCCAGGCAGATCAACTCTGTCTGAGCTCCTGGCTTCCCAGCTATCCTTCCACTTGTCTCTGAGCCCTCCTGCACATCCCAGCCTGAGCTCCCATCCCCAGTATTTCTATTTCTGTTGCCTAACGCCACCTGCCACAAAGAGAGCAGCCCCTCCTCTACTGCTGCAGAGTTTCCAATTAGTTTTCCACTCTCTCCTGCCAGGATTATCCTCCCTCCAGAGCCCTTTTCCCACCAGCACACACCACTCCTTCCTAAGCCCAAACTCCTTCCTCTGAATATGCCCCAGAAGCTGCAGCCTATTACTAGTAATGCACTGCCTCTGCCTTCTTGGCTCCTCCAGCTCTGCCTGCTGAAACTCTATTGCCTTAAATGTTGGCTCTCCTTGCCTGCTACCTGCTGCTGTCATACTACTGCCTGCCAGGTTCAGCCATAAATGCCAAAACCATGGACTTGCGCCCATGGGAACTACAGAAGACTTGGCTCAGCTTCCACTTCCTACAAGTGTGCCCAGATGGGATGCTGGGAGAAGAAAAGGGCGTATCAGAGGGAAAACTGAATCTGTGCTAGCTCCCTTCAAGAGCTTTGTTTGTTGGTTTGGAGCAGCTTTTTGGAGTTGTGAAAGCTGTAAGTATTTGTCATTTCTCCCCTCCCCATCACAATGGCTGCAGATTAAAGCTGCTTGTGTTTGAAATATTTCTATAGCAACATCTCATCAGCTTGAATTTGCTAAAAAACTGTGGTTTATCTGTGGTATTACAGTAAAGTCTGTAAAATGTCACTCACTGAAGGCATTCCAAAACACTTGTGAAAAAGGGAAATTGGGGAAGATTGCATTTTATGCATCCGGAGAAAGTTGCTGGTAGTTGGTAGCATAAAAGAGATAATAGAGATAAAATAAATTTTTAATGTAAAACTACCCAAGTAAGCAATTCCAGAATGTAATTAGGGTGGGAATAACCATCTCCACGTAGAAGGTAGTGAGGAATACAAGCTATTACAAGCTATTTTTCCATAAAGATGAGTCCGTGTGGCTTTAGCACAGACTACTTTGGAAATGGATCAAATTAAACCACAAAAAAGGCACTTTTAGTGCAGAATAAGCATCCACATGGGCAGGTAAACCGCAATAACTAAATTCATACTCTGGCAAGTGTCACAGTAATGCCTTATTCTTGGAAGCTAACTGCAGCTGAGGACAGAGACTTCAAGGACTCCCGTGATGGAGAGGTGGCTGGTGTCAGTTGTAGGCTAAAAAACTTGAAGCAATAGAAGAGGAAATGACTCAGGCTAAGGGAAGAAAATCATCCGATGGCACTGTTTATTAAAGGAGGTGGAGGCAAAATATCCATAACATCATCAGGTCTGTGCAAAATATTTTCAAGGTATCAAATTGCTAGGATGAATTACATATCAGTAGGTCAGAGAATCCTGTATTTGGAACATAGATAGACAACAGCTGAAACATTGAGGGTTTTTTCCCCAGCCTCCCCTCCCTTTCCTCTTCTCCCACCCACTCTTTTCCTTCTTTGTAAACTGTGGTGGTTCAGATAAACTGAAACATGGATCTTCCCTCATCTCCCATTCAAGTTTGCAAAAGGAAGTATCTGCAAGCAAGATGTTATAAACCCAGTACTTAGCCATGTGCATCCTTCCTTTATAATGCCTCTCCTCAGCTGTGGATTCAACCTTCATCACGTTACACATTTTCAGTGCCGCTAGAAAATAGAATTTTAAAAGGAAAGTATAAACAGTTTAATTGTTATTTATTCGTACCCCAGTTTGTAAATGCAGAACAGTAGCATAACCCCCTACATTAGCCTGAGATGATAAAACACAAAAAGAAATGCCTCTAAATGAACAAAAATACATTTATACATCATTCCTGCACATAAAGAGATCGCAGAGCCATTGATGTACACTATGCAGAGCAGTTTCTCGCCCACTTTTGTGGCTGTGTCTGAAATAGAGCATATTTTGACAGTGAATTTATGTTGTACAAACTTCATAAAATGCAGCAATATAGAACATCAGCATAGTTTTTTTCTAACTGAAACGAAGTAGCAAAGCTAGGTAAGCAGAGTGCATTTACTTGCTAAATTTTGGATAGGATTTTGAGACTAACATTACTCCTGTTAGGCTAGGAAAAACTAGGGATAGGCTAGGAAGTGGGATCTGGGTAAAAGGTACAGTGATTTTTTTGTAGGTGCCAGCCTCCTACATAATGGGCTAAAGGGCAAGTAGAGAGTAAGCATTCACAAATAAAAGCTAGATCTAAGATTATGTGTCTGAAAGTTAGCCTTGACACAAATGGTTTTGGTCAATCTTTGTGTATGGGGTAGGGCATCTAGCTTAGGTTTGAAGCACAGTTTAAGCATAGGTTTTAAATTGTCCTCCATGCGTTAGACTTTGCAACACTTCCCACAAGTTGCTGAGCTACTTGTTTGTAACAAAAGCAGAATGTTTAATTTACTCAAAGTATTCTCTGTCTTTCATGCTTGTTTTTATCACAAGTTTGCCACTGAAGGAGTGTGCTTCAAAAAGGCATGTTTGACAAAGACAATAGCTTCTCTTCAGGGCTGAGGAGGGAGTCTTGTTGTGACTTCATTAAATACCACACAAAATATTTCAAAAATTTGTGAGAACTAGTTCTTGAAATGCTGCTACAGAAAAGATATATTCTTACCCTGCCCCCACACTGCTTTGCTTTGCTAGGTTTAACATTTGTAGCTCACGCAGTCAGTGTAGGATTTAAGTACCTCCGCTTATGCTAAACCCAGAAAATTCAAACAGCAAAATTCCTTGTCCTTTTCGCAGAACAGCTTGTTTGAATGAAAATACATGGCTGTTATTCTCAACAAAGAGATCTTATTTTTACAATCTAATCCTCTACTTCTGTTCAAGATAGATCTTCCCTCACTACCTGCTTCTGTCATAATACAACTGTTAAGGCACAAATGTATTTGAGGAGAGTGGCAGCGATTAAGCAAAGTAAGTACTGGTTTCATTGCTAAATGAAGCCTGGATTCTTCTTTTGGTATGATCATGTACCCTGCTGTGCATATACCATGCCACTCTAAGACTTGCATCTAAGTAAAACGTTTTAATCTATAAACATAGGTGGAATCAATTTCTATGCATATGTCTGCATGGGATACAGACAGTGATCTGAAATCAAGGGAAGTCAATGGGAATACCAGCACTGCCTTTCCTATGCTTCTGTTAAGGTCTTCCGTTAAAATTGATTAATTCTTCCTTTCACCTTTACTGAGTTGCCAGGCAGAAACTATGTCTTTGTACGGTGTCTTGCACAATAGACCTTTGGAGTAAGATTTTTACTATCTGATTACTGCATATTAATGTATGTGATATAAATTTATTACTCACCTAGCCAGGTTTCACTTGAAACAAAGGAACTGCAGAATAGGCTTGAACAAACTCAACTGAATCAGATTTCTGTAATGCACTCTAATTGTACTGTTTGATCACATATATACACACAGCCTTTATTTCTGCATTCAGTAAGTGTATATTTTACTAATTAACATTTAAAGGAATGGATGGGCATAAGCTACAATGTTCAGATGCTAACATGAGTTTATATTTTTAAGAAGTAATGTTAATTTTAACCCAACCAAATTTTTTCAAAATTAAATATATATATCCCAGAAAAACATTGACTTGAGTACTACAGAAAAATGAAATTCCAGGCTGAGTTTCCTCTCACAAAGCTCAGGGAAGTTTAGGTTTGAGCTTTTTCTAGGGATCATCTCTCTGTTAAAAGGAAAGCTTTGTTAAAAATGTAAGAGTGATGTAAGATGATACTGGTCCGTAAGGATCAGGGGCTGGAGAAATATCTGTGAGACATGTGCAGACTAAAGTGGAAGAAAATCGGAAGGCTTGTGAAAGCAAATCAGAAATTACCCTTTCATTTAGAACTGTATGTGGCAAGGAGGAATTTTCATCTCAAAGAGAGCTATTGAGAAAAATAGCAAGCTAAGCTCATTCCCTGCTGCCTTCTGTCAGTCTGACTATAGGCTCTCAAAAACTGTTTGGAATTGTAAGATCTTCTGGCTTTAAGATGATACAGCAAGAACGAAATGGAAGGGTAGAAGGCAAAAGGGAATGCAGGAAAGTAATCTTGCATAGCATGTGTTAGCTGTCAAGAGAGCTTGAGTTAAACAATCTAACTGGATAGGGGTGGGGTTCCACTTTTTTCTGCGATAGAAAATCTGAGAGAAAAAGCAAAGAGAGAAGAGAAATTAATTTACTGCCTTGATTATTGCCCACCCCAAAAGCTCTTTGTTCTCTTTTTCACAACCACAAGCCGTAAATAAACACAGGCATCCTCACTAATTATGTATGTCAAGGTGCTCTGAGAACTGCCTAGAGGCCAAATATATTCCATGGTGTCCTACCCCCATGGTGCCCACAGTCACTCCCTCCCCGTAATTGTAGGGTGAGGACAGGAGTAAGTCTTCAGGGTCTTATTTTTGGTGAGCTACACCATTTGTACAATGACATCTTGCAGTCCTATATCATCTTCCTTTCCCTGGGACTCAAACAGATTTATAAGCTTTACCAGCAGTGATGCTCAATAGGAATTTTAGAGGAATACTTCAAAAGTCAGTAAGTGACATTCTTTGTATATGAAGAATTATTTTTCTTCACAAAAAACAGAGCTATATTTCTGTGGTTTTTTGACTTCTTGATAGAAAATACACCTGTCACCTCATATGCTTCCACTGATTTATTGCTATCCTTGCCTTTCCCATCAGCAGGCTTTTGCTCTTCCCCTTGCCCCATCCTTGCTCCCTGGGGAAGCAGATTGCTCTCTTCTCGGAGAGCTGTTCCTTGCATTGGCAGCTGTGGTGGCAGGTGAACCCTCCCTGGCAAGCATGCTGGGGGAAGGAACATAAAAATATATCCTCTACAGGGATGTATTTGCCTCACTGGCTTTATCCCTTTATACTGCAAAGCTTAAATCACTCCACGGCATGAAGAAAGATTTAGTAGCGCTAGTAGGTGACTCCTTTACAGGCTTATACAACCTCACAGACAAGCTTAGAGTTTGCTACAGACAAAGCTCTGGGTGAGCTGTGGTCTGTGCTGTGTGAGGGGTCAGACTGGCCACCATCTGTGACCATAGGGAGTGCAAACCACGGCAGTCGTATTGCTCATGCCTATCAATGGCTTAAGGGACTACTGATTACAGAGGACTGCTAACCCACACACAGGACCTACTGGAAATACAGAGTGTAAATGAATCATGCTTGTCCCTTTCAGGTTGATCTGTGAACGTGTGTAGCCACTCCCTGTCCACAAAGACTCATGTAAAGTGGCACAGAAATGGTCCTGCCCTGTTAAATAGCTGTGGTAACTTAAAGGAGTCTCAAAGTCCCATACTGCCAGTGTGCTCAGGAGGCCCACATCATTATGTCCCTTCTCAGCTGTTGTGAACAAGGCTTCCAAGCACACAGTGCCTAATGGTATCTACCACAGTGCCTATCGTAACTCATCCTAGTCAGTAGTGAGCTTGTTCCAAGAAGAAAAAGGAAATATTTGAAGCTTTCATTAACAGTTTGGCTATGTCCTCTGTAAAATTATACAGTCTCTGCTCCTTAAACACAAGTTAACTTTTGTAACAATGGCAAGAGATTACATCTTCCAGTTGGTCCAAGTGAAAAAGCAGCTTACACACTGAAGTCTGCATTAGACACACACGTCTACATGGTTTAGCCCAACTCTCAGTTCTCCAGATTGTTTTAACACTGCTTGAATCCAAATGGAAAAAAGCTCCAAACTGTATGTAAGTGGCATTCCCTAAGCATGCTTGCGAGCCAGACTTATGTCCCCCATCTGAGGCACAGCAGGCCCATGTCCTCCCATGCGATCACAGCTAGGACTCAAGTCACCCATCAGCACTACTGCTGGTGCCAAGTTCCTGCAGGATCTGCAGTGCCCTGCAGTGAAGTGCCCTGCTGCTCTCCACTCCACGTAAGATCTCAGTTCAGCCTTCCCACATAGGCAAGTTAGAGAGTGGATGGAGGTTACTTTATCAAGGATTGTCCCCTGGATGCCACTGCTTCTGTCCCTGGCACGTGCTCTCGTGTCCATAATTTGCTATACCTTCCGGTGGCTGCTGTTCCCAGCAGGAGCTGCATGAGTCAGAACCCCTGGCCTGCCACTGAAGTTATCTTGACTCTGTGAGGAGCAGGGATGCCTGCCATCTGGACACACTTAAGACGTGGCCAGAAGTATGGCTTGGCCACAGCTTGGTCATGTTCAATCTCAAGCCGAACGTGAGTGTGAACACAGCAGTGTAAGAGTTGACAGGGTGACAAACCAGTGACTCATGTTTCTTCCTTAACCGCAGCACTTTTCATCCTTTGACCTCTCCAGGGAAGGTCCACTGACAAGGAGCGGTGCCAGATACAGAAGTTCTCTCTGACACAAGAGAGATGTCAGCTGTTCACAGGGAGTTATTTGGCTGTCTTTGAAAAGTGAGAATGAGAATCAACAATGCAAAGGGCAAATCTGGGGTAGAGATGGGCCTTATGGCAGGAGGACAATGTAAGGAACTAGTAGCAGTTTACAGGCTAAAACGTATGTTTGTAAAGCTGATTCCCCTAGACTCAGTCTTATCAAAACTTCAAGTGTATGTGCATCCTTGGTACATCTCCTGCAAAACTAAACTGGCTTTTTTATTGCATTTCCTCTAAAATCTATATTTCTATAAATGGCACATTTTTCAGGAAAGCCTAATCAAAATCTGACAAGTGATAAAGGAAAAGCGTTAGAAAAAAATCGTTTCCCCCCACTCTGGTGTTAATGACATTTTAACAATATATTATTACATTTAGTTCTGATTTCACTTATAGTAGGGTCATTCCCATGTAGCTTCATTGACTTCGATATCCTCACCTGAGCTTATACAACCTGACTGATGTAAAATACTGTGCTAAAAATCTAGCATGTTAATCTCTGTGTTTATTATTTATAATTGCAAAGTTTCTGACTGCACTGAGATAGCAAAATGCAGCTGTATGATTACTCTCATGCTATAATTCACAATGCCTTTTCAGTGACTTTTTCTTTTCCTTCTCTATTCTAAATGTGAACTTGCATAACATTTCGGAAGTTACATATTTCCAGATGTCACTCGGTTACAAAGACCTCTTTAGAGATAAGTATTTCAGTGCAGCTCTTTTTAGAATTATTGTCCCAAGCACCATGTCAATTTCAAAAAACTACAGCATGGAACTTTGTTCTGTAGGCATTAAGAAAGGAGGAAGACTATCTTGTCTTTCTGATCAACTGCAACTCTATCCTCATTTTGCTTAACACGCTCTCTGGTGGTTTGTCTTGTCTGATTTTACATTATTCATACTGTTAAGACTTGAGTATCAGATAAAAGAGCAGTAATTTCCTGGAACAAATATTTGGAAATATATTTCCAAATATATTTAACAGCAGTTAGTGAGAATAAATGAAGAAATCTATAAATGAAACAATTACTCGATCATATCCTTATTGCTTTACTTAGGAAGCTGCTCCTTGAGGCTTGGTTCTTCCCTTATTGCCACCTGTGTAATTGTGGAGCAACTCCTCTAAGTAACTGGAGTCACCCTGGAGTAAAACTGACATACGTGAGAGCTGAACCAGGTGTGATGGAGCTACCTCTCCGAGTAAAGCAAGCAGCAGTCAGGCCTTAGCTAGAATATTTCTGCCCCTTCACCAACCAGCAGCAAGTTTGATGCCTTTTAGGTCAGGTTTCCTCTCTAACAGCAGGATACAGAGGTGCTGACTTGGGTATTTCCTTAGGGTAAAGTGTCTATTTAAAGAACATACAGACACTTGCTGATTACCACAAGGGTGGTTATAAACAGCACGCAGTCCATTCCCCTTTGCAGAAAAACAATGGCCTTGTCCCAAGAAACAGATGCTTTGGTATCCTCTCTTTTCAGGGCGCTCACAAAACCACCAGGCAGCTGTTTAGACACATCCAGCACCCCTTTCTCTCCTCCATCCCTGCCTTCGAATGGGGAAAACCTTTGCCCAAGTCTCTGACCTCACGGTGTGGAAAAGTGACTCCATCATTAAGCCTGGCTTTATATCTGTGCTCTGTTTCACAAAGGATGCTCAGAAAGCTCTAAAGGCTTAGACAAAGAGGAGAGCTTCAACCCACAGAGTATCCTTAACAACTTTGTGTGTGTGGTTACTGCTTGGCATTTTTAACTTTTCTATGAAGAATCTTTTCATGGGTGTGATACATCATGTGCAAACCATTCACTCCTTTCACCATAGCCATACATTTTCAAAAACAATCATGCTCTTTATTAAAGAACTTAAAAATAGCATTCTAGTGCAAAAGGTTATCCAATGCCTTTCTACTGCAGAGTATGTCAGCAGCTCTTTGACAGTTTGCAGTGCATGTCAGTGATTTATTTGTGAAATTCCTAGAGAGCAGGGGCAAGCTGCGTAGAAGTCTTGATGCGTCAAATTTAATGATGTGTAATAAAAAATATAACAGCTGATAATGCAAACATATTGAGGAGGTCACAAAGAATCCACTTTTGGTCTGCAAAGCTGTTGAGAAGGACAAGCAAATGGGATTGTCATTGCAAAGCTCAAGTTCTATTTAAACGTGGTCAGGGAGGGGCTTACCAGGGTAGTAGAAAGACAGGGGGAGGCTGAGGTTTATTGGCATGTAACAGGGGACAGGAGCCACTACCTGGCTGCACAACTCCACTGCATGAGAGAGCTGGCTCTGATCCTGGGGCAGATCCTGGTTTTACCCTGATGCAGGACCCTGGTAATGCTGACTCTCATCAAATCGATTTGAGGGCCTCAAATCACCTGCTAATGTAAACCAACATTGCTTTTTTGCTTTCTATTGATACAGGGCATGAGCTGGTTCCAATAATTTTAACCTAGGCTGCAGATTTACACCAGCTGAAAACCTGGCTCCAAGCAGACTGTGAGGAAATTTCCTTGACTTTTCTCCCCCTTCCCGTTAAAAATGAATTATAGCTGCATGTTTTCCATTTTTCTATAAGCTTTCTATTCAATGATCCAAACACTCAAAAATAAACACGTGCATTTCCTTCCTTGGTACTCTGTGTCAGGATCTATTTAGCAGCCTCTGCAAGAGCAAGCGATCCTAAAAATCCCACCCTTGTGATTATGCAGAAGTTTCTTTTATGTTTAGAACCGTCCCTGGGTGTACGTGTTACACCTCAGCAATGCTTCCTGCCATATTCACATCCTTGCAGTGCTTCTAGGTGCATTTCCTAGGGCTGTATGCTGCTATTTGACTTACTAACCACCATTAGACAAATTTTGCTATAACTCATTCCAATTCAAGTCTGGATTAAATGCAGCAATTCCCGAGTAATTCTGAGTATGGAAGCTGATAAACATAAAGTGGAATCCCCTGAAATGAAATGGGATGAAAACTTGAATTATAGTGCAGCAAAGTAGGACCTGTGATCTTGAGTACAGTGACCTTCTCTTATAATGAAATTCTAGTATCGGAGTGTGTGTATGTGTGAGGAACCAAACTGCTGCTGCTGCAAATATGTATTACTTTTTCCTGTATTTATTTTATTATTATCCCTCATATTATAGGAACAACTAAAGCTCTAAACTGAGATCAAAGAATTGTTGTGTAGGTTGATACAAAATACATGTATTAGCATTCAAAATGTATTTGGGCTGGCTGTAGATGTAGAGGGAGGATAGCAGACCAGGATGGTAAGGGAAGAGATGGGAACAGTGTGGCCTGCTGTCTTTTTTGCCCACGGCTGTGGCAGCTTGTGGAAGTTGCTGTGCTGAGTAAGGGCTTGGTTTTATGGGATAAAGATGATTAATACGGTTGGGGCTGGCCATACCCAGCAGTACAACCACTGTCTTATACCTCCCCATGTGTGTTTTGGCAGCAATGGGATCAGACAGTTAGCTTCCCAGAGGTTTTGTCCCAGTTATACATCCTTGTCTCACAGAAGTGGCAAGGCCATCTCTGACTCTGGTCATGGTATCATTTGATTTTCAAAACTCAGTTTCACCTAAAGCCTTGGGAAGCCCAGAACTGGCTGCAACAGGGTATACTGGTATCTGCACACACTATATCCCTTTATGCTGGTGGGAGGGTCTGGCCACAGGGGTTGTCCCATCTAACTTAATGCTTTACGTAACAAAGAGGTGTGAGCACAAAATATTATACAATCAAGATTGGCTTTCAGTTTACAGAATAATCTGTTCTGAGACCAGATGTGATTCAAATGACCCATGACTGGGAATATGGGTGTATGCTTGCCTCTTTGCCGTGTAAAACCTCACAACTTTCATTCTAGTGGCCTTGTAAATGCACCCTGCCCACACATATTTTGGCACTGATGTGCATGAATGCAGAAATCACAGGGCACAGGGAGACCAATCCTGCATGATTTAGAGGGGCAAAAAAAGACCATTCAGTGGGCCATGTTTTAGGTTCTGGGACAGCAGTGATTGAAAAACATTGTCAGGTCATGAAGGTACCGCAGCAAGACACACATGCTTCTTCACAGAAAGAGCAGCAGCACATCTTCCATAGAGGAAGCTACATAACATGAGGCCAGCATGATTCATGCCATCTGTGTTCAAGGTGTCCCAGCAGGAGTTAACACAGCCCTGTGTTGACCAAGCTTCAGCTGGCAAACAGCTGCATCCAGACAACGGTCCCACTCGAGAAACAGGGATTTGCCAAAAAGAACTTGCTGTGTGAAGCTTGTGATTTCAAGTTAGGCTTCTTGCTTGCCTGCCCTTTGACTTGCCAGGATCTTGGGCTCCAAACCTGCCAGGCAGTTCCCTGGGCTGCAAGCACAGGTGTCCCAGATTTTCAGGCTCTGAGCTGTTCTGCTGCTTGAGAATTGTGTGGACTAGTGAGATCAGGGGCTTCCAGCCTTCCCAAAGTCTGCAAGTTGTCCAGCATCTCCAGAGGATGAGTCTCCAAGGCTGATCTGCAAAAGAGCTGACTCCCCAGCACAGCAGTTAGTGGGGGGGGGCTGCCCGGGGATTCTGCCTTCAGTTTCCCAGGACAGCTGGGGAAATACATCCTGTCCAAGAAAAATGTGAACTGCTACTGCTGCTGGAATGCTTTTTACTGCTTTGAAAAACGTGAGGTCTTTGTGTGTTGTCCTGAGCTGTAGCAACATGCTCGGCGTACAGGTCTAGGCAAAATAGGCAAGACTGTTGGGGTGGAAAAAGGGACGTAGTTTCCAAAGCACTAACAACACTGATTTTTATTTTTTTCCTGAAGTAAAAGGTCTGCAGCAAAAAAGTAGCTGTCTTGGAAAGAAAATATTTAATTCTTTTTCTCTCTATGCAGCATTTTAGTATTTTTCCATGTGTTTCTGATCATCTCAGGGAGATGTATAGTTTTACCCAACTCCAGAGAAATAAACTCTTGGCGAGGCAGAAATCAGCTAGATCTCAAAGATTTTAATACCACCAAGGGATATCTGTGGAGCCTGTCGATGCTGAAGGGTAGGCAACGCTAATGTGTAAGCCCAGGCATAAGAAAGTGGCAGAAATGCCATTCACTGAGAGCAGGATTGAGCTCTAGGTCATGCCGAAAGGCAAAGTTAATTCAGTGTTTTACTTCGGTGTTGCTCCCAGCCTGGCCCAGCCACATACACGGATTCCTCTCACCGAAGGACAGGGTGCATTTAAGCAGGATGGACTTAGCTGGAATCGAAGGTTTTGCTCAAGGCCTCTCAGCTCTGCAGAGAGCACAGGCTCTGCTCAGGCACTAGTTATCCTTCACAGTTCTCCCCAGTTAAAGAAAGAGAGACAGAATTAATCAGGAGAGCCCCATGAGGATGGGAAGGGCAAAACACGCAGGAGGGAGGTAGGAGCTGCTTACGAGGTCACGCTGGGGCTGGCATCCTCTGTTCACTTCCCAGAGGTTCCCCTTCAGGAGCAGATGGCTAGCATGTCTCAGGACTACATTTTGCTGCAGCCAGCCCTGTCACACTGCAAGTGGGGGGTGTGGAGCCCATGCCACCGCTCTTCCATGCTGCCTCTGGTAGGAGAGATTCACGTACTGAACTCCTTCTTCACAAGGTTTCTTTTTGGCACCCAGAAGGCATGGGTGCAGCGCATGTGTCCAATGCTCTCCTTTTCTCCCCATGAGGTAGGCTTCAGTCCCTTGAAAGACCTCTTAGATCTGCAGTGTTGCATACTCAGTTTTGGAGGCTGAGCTGTGAATGCCAATAATAGGAATGAGGCATCTAATTGCTTAGTTTAGAGAGGGAATCTGGACACCCCACTGATTTTTCCAAACATTTCTGGGCCTAATTGGAATGAAATCCGTTAACTTCAGTGGGCTTTGGATGATTTCCTATATACACAGAACTTGAAAAATTATGCTTTAAAAGAAATACCAAAGTTAAATTGGGAAATTTTAACAATTCTCTTTGTATTTTAATTTAGTGGCTCTATGCTGACAATATAATTAGAGAGATGCTATGTTAATTAATGCCAGATGACATTAGTGGGATGGCAAAAGCATCCAGTTTTCTAAAGAATAGTTGAACCGTTCCTCTCTCCCCACCCCGTTTTTAGCAGAGAACTATATTCAAAAAGTCAGAGGCAGCAGAATTAAACTAAAAGTCAAACCATTTGCAAATACCAGTAATGTGGTACATCTTAGCGCATCACTTTCAAGACAAATCTAATGCTGTTGCAATAAAAGACATTAACTGCGTTTCCTTAGTGCCTACATATGCAAAAGAAGGAAAGTTTGCAGGACCTCATCTTCAAGCTGGATGTGCAGCTTTTAAAATTGTGGGACAGTAGTGGTTTTTACGATAATATTGTAAACAACATAAGGAGTCCAGGGGAGGGCCACCAAGATCTCAGAGGGCTGGATCACCTCTCCTGTGGAGACAGGCTGAGAGATGGGGTTGTTCAGGCTAGAGAGAATGCTCAGGGAACACCTTAGAGCAGCTTCCAGTA
Source organism: Ara ararauna (assembly GCA_028858755.1). Taxonomy (NCBI): domain Eukaryota; kingdom Metazoa; phylum Chordata; class Aves; order Psittaciformes; family Psittacidae; genus Ara; species Ara ararauna. The sequence goes on along the minus strand of CM054376.1, from coordinate 106,909,020 downwards.
CTTAAAGGGGGCCTACAAGAAATCTGGAGAAGGACTTTTAACAAGGGCATGTAGTGACAGGACAAGAAGTCATGGCTTTAGGCGGAAAAGAGGGGAGATTTAGATCCGATACTGGGAAGCAGTTCTTCCCTGTGAGGGTGTGAGGCAGTGGCACAGGGTGCCCAGAGAAGCTGTGGCTGCCCCATCCCTGACAGTGTTCAAAGCCAAGTTGGACGGGGCTTGGAGCAACCTGGTCTAGTGGAAGGTGTCCCTGCCCATGGCAGGGGGTTGGAACTGGATGAGGTGTAAGGTCCCTTCCAAACCAAACCATTCTGTGATTCTAAGTTACACTTGGTACAAGTGAATTTGCATAGGGTGCTGGGAGAACAAAATGTTAATATAAGGTTATGTAGCGGCTAATGCTACTTGCATTGTCATAGCTACATGCTTTGATCTGCTCTGCATTGGGGAAAGGCACAACTGCAGCATTTACATTGTGCTTGTTATCTTACAGTATAGAATAACATGCTGTAATTAAGGGATTAAAAAAAAGTTTATCACTTTCTTCATGTGTTACCCCATGAATAATACTGTCTACAAATATACACTCTGAAGAACCTTCTTGTTAGCAACTGCTGCAGCTCACTCTTCAGTGACTCGGTGAGAAACTAAACATGAGCTGGCAGTGTGCGCTCGCAGCCGAGAAAGCCAACCATATCCTGGGCTGCATCAAAAGGAGTGTGACCAGCAGGTCGAGGGAGGTGATCCTGCCCCTCTACTCTACTCTTGTGAGACCTCACTTGGAGTATTGTGTGCAGTTCTGGTGTCCTCAACAGAAAAAGGACATGGAACTGTTGGAACAAGTCCAGAGGAGGGCCACGAGGATGATCAGGGCCTGGAGCACCTCCTGTATGAAGATAGGCTAAGAAAGTTGGGGCTGTTCAGCCTGGAGAAGAGCAGGCTGCATGGAGATGTCACAGCAGCCTTCCAGTATCTGAAGGGGGCCTATAAGGATGCTGGGGAGGGACTCCTCATTAGGGACTGTAGTGATAGGACAAGGGGTAATGGGTTCAAACTTAAACGGGAAGTTTAGATTGGATATGAGGAAGAAATTCTTTACTGTAAGGGTGGTGAGGCACTGGAATGGGTTGCCCAGGGAAGTTGTGAATGCTCCATTGCTGGCGGTCTTCAAGGCTGGGTTGGACAGAGCCTTGGGTGGCATGGTTTAATGTGAGGTGTCCCTGCCCATGGCAGGGGGGTTGGAACTTAAGGTCCTTTCCAACCCCAACTATTCTATGATTCTATGACCTTGTGTTATTCCTGTGTTTAATGTGCATAGTGGACAACCCAGCTGCCACTGAGGCCAAAGGAACAGAACCTAGGCTTGTGCTTTGTGTAGCTGAGCATTTGAAAGGTCATTTTTGGTTTATGGTCTGTGGATTTCTCAAGGTCCTCAGATAACTGGAAATGGATTTGCAGTGATAAGGTAAAACACGTTCACATTCAGTGTGAGTCCATACATGTGGTGTTCATGTACTGTGGGAGTTCATAGATATTCAACTTCAACCTATGCATGTCAAAGGGCCTCTACACTAGGAGGTCCACACCACTACATGAAATTTGTTAGGGCACAAACGTTAACATCCCATGAGAACTATAGCCTTTATTTTAATATAAACTCACATATTTAGAATTGCATATCTAGAGATATTTATCTATGGGTGTAAATATATATTTAAGTTTACTATATGCTATCTTGTAGATCCTGTCTTGAGTAGAGTTAGCAAGTTAAAAGTGTTAGGGAATATAATTGTATCCCACTGTGGCAGCAGACAAAAGCTTGTGCTGGTCTGGATAGGCCTTAAAAAGAAAACTCTTATGTAGGTGGTCTTAGTGATAGGGCAGCATAATAAAGTGGGCAGCATAATGAAGTGGGCAGCACTTCCTTAAAGGTCTTTCCTGGGAGAAGAAGAAAAGGTAAAAGCTGAAGGCTGGCACATCCCAATATATCTCAAATGCTGCTCCTGGGTAACAAATGGAATCTTACACCAGAGCAAAATAACATGCTTGTGTAAAACAAAACACACAGCCCATACAAACCCATGCAGCCAAGTCAAACCTCTTAACAAACTTGGTCATGTAAACAGTTCACATGTGCAGGCTGATCAGGTAGTGTCTATCCTTCCACTGAGTGCTGTAATGTTGTCCTAAAAGCATGAAACCACCATTAATGCCATTATTGTGGCCTCTGGCCAAACCAGCTGTAGTGTAACTGTGTGCTTGTACATGGCCAGGACTGAATCTGTATTGGTGGTTATCTGACAACGTCTGCATCACTCACTGCTGGCTAAACCAGCCCAGGACCCTTGGCCTGTCTATGTGTGACAGAAGAATTCTCTTTACTAGTAATATTCCAAATTCACGGCAGGCGAACTTGAAGTTGCACAAACCCACTTACCCTCCTGTAGTAACTCTGCATTGGCTTTGCATCTGCTTTGCATAGAGTTCAATGCCAGGAAAAGCCACAGGAAAATTAACTCTTGTCTCAGCTTGTCTGACACTCTCTGTTAAAAGGGAAAGCTCACTATTCTTCTTGAGGGTGTAGCTGTATTTTACATTTCCTCCCCCCCCCCCCCCGCAACTTCTGATGGGTGGTGAAAGCTCATATATTCTCAAAGTTAAAATGTCACTGGATTTATTGTATAGTGTTTATAATTGGGCAAATCAGAGTAGTTTCAGTGTGTGGCTGACGGGATCATACTTGGCCTAGTGCTTGATATCAGAAGGGAAGCAGCCTGTCAGAGTAGGGAGCTGTGACTAGTGATTTGCTCTCAGAGATCCATATCCACGGAGGATCCAGAAGACTTGGATGGGAATATTTTAATGCAAATGTGAAGAAGCCTTTTAATCGATGAATATGCTTTAACTCAACAAGAGTATTTAGCCCCAGCACACTGAAGTGTTTTTGGATTTGAGGACATGCATCTTTGCCTGTGCTCAGAATCCGCTGTGCAAATTGCCCTTCTGAAATAAGCACTAAAATGAAGTCAGTACCTCAAAGCAGCATTTCCACAAAATCTAGCATTGCTTGTGTTGACTTTTCACCAGCTTTTATATCGCTGCAGTGTATGGGTTGGAACTTACTGGTTTTGATCAGCTCGTTCATTTCAACTTGTTTTCAAATGTCTTCACACATAAACCTGAGAAGATATTTCTAAGCAAAATTTAATTAGAGCAAACAATTTTACAATAGATATTTATAAGCAAATCTGTGCACAAAAATTGAAATAATCACCAAACTTTTCATTCTTTTTTCCAGAATGCTAACAATTCCTTTTCCCTTCCCAGGACAGAGAGAATGATTGTTTGCACATTTCATTGAGATCGCATGGAGATATGACAATTCAAGCTGCCACTGGGACCTGAAGTTTTCACAGAGAAGGTTCTACCACAGGCAGCTGCTCTCTAGACAGGCTTCTGATGCCAGCTGTGACTGTTTGGGTTTAAGGACGAACAGTTTCTCCCCATACAAAGCCTTGTAGATGAGAACAAACTATCAAAGCTGTGTGTGTAGCACCAGTGCTATGTGCAGAACTGGGCAAGTTTTCCTGTTATGTAGGCATTTTCCCATTGCACGAGGAAGAACCACAACACTCAAAACAGTTTTCCTAGAGGGGGAAAAATATGAAAGTGAGATCCATCCATCCTGAAATTGCTGATCAGGGCATTTACCTCAGTCACCAAACATCTGCATTCAAATCCTTTCTTTGCCTCTCTCACACCACAGATGGGAATGTGGGTTTCCCACATCCCGAGCTTGTGGTTTTACCACCAGGCTACTTGTTCTTTGAAAGCAGGTCTCTCTTTTGGTTTTTACATCTGCTCGTGTGAGGTAACCTACTTAATAAGCAAACTAAATCACTCCAGTTTAACTGTAATTTGCGAGATGATTTCATGTTATATCATCACATGTATTTTTGCAAGAGTCTTTTTTAATGAGGCCGTTGGGAAACAATCTAATAATAACATTAAACACACACAAAAAAATGACCAGGTTACTAACACCTAAATTCCTGTGAGAGGAGAAGCGGGGATCATAGTTTCCCAGTTTCAGTTTTTGCACCGTTCACAATGGTATGTATATACCATCCTGCTGCCCAGCATTATCCCTACAGCAGCTCCCATTGGAGCCCACAGGAGTTTTGTCACTGATTCCAATGACAGAAATAACTCCTTTCAAGAACACAAGAAAAGCTTGTCTGATCTTTTGCAGTGTCTGCCTGAAGAGACACCATTTTTCACACAACAGCTCAAAGATGTTTGTTTTCCACCCAAGTCTTAACACCCCATTGTGAGGGAGTAGTCCCCAACACCCCCACAGGGGCTTTGGCTCACTTAGGTGAATTCATCACAAGAACACACTTTCTACATCAGACAGCACAGCCCCAGAGGGTTAATGCCTTGGATGCTCAGCTGGATGCAGCCCGAAAGCAGAGCCCCTTAGATGCACATCGAGAATGAGAGGAGCTGTAAGCTGTCACACGCCACTGCTGAGAACAAAGCTTCGGCCTCTTAAATTAAAACTTTTGCACACCAGATGTGTAGACACGACATGTTTATTTTTGACCTTCCCACTTAAGGAGGGAAACCGGCCAAACTGATCCCTTGTGTGAGCCAGTCAGCATCACTGGAGTTACCCTCAGAGCAAGCTTTGGTAGGAACAAGGTTCGCAACCTTTGTCTGAGACCTGGCAACGTGTTTCAAACAACTCTTACTGCTTGGGATGTAACACAGGCACATAAATGACACTGTAGTATGCCAATTGATACATGAAAGCCTCTCAATTACAGGGAACTATGGTTTTGGCCTTTTAGTAAGGAAACAGGCTTCACTATGCAGTTGTTAACTCGCTTCTAACACACACACACACACACACACACACACACACACACTTTCCCCGTGTTCATTAACTTTCACACGCAGCATCCCGGTAGCTACTACTAAAGCTTTAGCATCTTATTTAGAAACGGGCTCCTAACTTTTGCAGCGATTCCGCAAGGCCTCAGCCGACACCGTCGCGCCCGACTACGGTCAGGATTGCTTTTTAGGCGCAGCCAGGCACTGCCATACACCGCCCGGCCGTCACCATGAACCGGCGGGGACCGCCGTTCAACCTCCTTCCCTCAGTGCCCCGCTCTGACGAGCTGAGGGGGTGCGCGCCGCGTCCCCGCCGGCGATGAGGGAGTGGAAATGGCGAGGAAGCGCTGGAATTGTACTTATTTCCCTTCGCCCGCCTCGAACGCGCACTTCCCGAACAAGCGCTCCCTCACGCTGCAACACAAAATACCTCCTCCGAGCCCCCCCTCGTCGGTGCCCTCAACGGGCGGCCCCTCCCTCTTCTTCTTTTTCCTCCTCCTCCTCCCGCCGCGCTGCCTCAACCGGCCGCTACGGGAGGAGGAGGAGGAGGAAGAGGGAGGGGCCGCCGCTGCCGCAAGGGGCGGAGGAGCGCTGAGCGCATCGATCGCTCCAGTGCATGCATCTACCCATCCACCATCTCGGCGCTCGGCTCCCTCGGCAGCTCCAGCCCTCCCCGTCCCCCGCCATTTCAGACCGGGACGGAAAGGAGTGCGGAGCGGTCGCCGCGGCGGGGCGGGCAAGGGAGGTGCCGGCGTGCTCCCGCCGCAGCGCCAGGCAGGTACAGCCTACCCCTGCCCCATACCCCACCGAACCGGGACTGAATTGTCGCGTTTGCTTTTCTTCCCCTTCTTTTCCTTTCGAGATGGGGTGGGGAAGGAGCGGTGCTGTTTCCCGGAGCTGGACACCCTCCGACCAGCGTCCCCCTCCTTCCTCCCGGCGTCGCCCAGCGGAGGGGCCGGAACGCCGGCTAACCGGGCGGGGGCCGCCTTCCGGCGCCTGTCCCGCTGTCGCCCGCGGCGTTGCGCCCTGCCCCGCTTCCCCTCCGCCGGCATCCTCCGGAGCAGCCTCCGCCTGCCCCTCCGCCGTCCTTCCCCGCGGCGCGGGCGGTGGCTCGGCGGCCGCGGGAGGGGGCGGTGGGACAGGTGGCCAACGCCCTCCGGGAGCCCGGCGGCTCCTGCCGTGTAACCCCCACTCTCCCCTTTCCTCGTACATCCATTCAGTTTATTCCTTCCACCCCCCCCTCCTCCCCAGCCTTCCAGCCCCTGTGCGCAGGGCCAGGGCGCCGGGCCGCGCCGGAAAGTTTGTTCGGCCTGGCCGCGTCGCTGGCCGCTGGCTAAGGGGAGCCGGGGCGGGGCGGGCAGCGGCACCCCAACACCCGCGGGAGGTGGGGGAGTCCCGCCGCTGGGCCTGCCCGGGAAAACAAATACCCCAAAACCCTCAGCAGCTGTGGCGGAGAAGCCGCCAGGTGAAGCCGTGGTCGGTCCGCGCCTGTCCCGTCAGAGCCGCCCGGCCGCGGAAGGCAGGTTCTGCGGTTGTGGTGAGCCTGGCCCGGCTGCCGTACGGATCCGGGAGGTCTCCACAGGGAGGTCTCCCGGGGCGGTGGGGGAAAGCGGCGACGAACAGCATCTTTGCCCAGCGAGAAATGCTCTCTGACCTCTTCCAGGGTTTAGTGCATCCTGGGTCTTTTATTTCTTTGTAGTCGGTGCCTTTCAGCATAGTCCCCACGCTATGTTTCCTATGTATAATTTTGTTTGAGAAACAGCATGCCCTCACAGCTTTTTGTCTTGTCTTTCAGGGAGGGAGTTGCTTTCCGGTAATAGTAAAGGAACGTGAAACTGAATGAGAACGCACCAACGGCATCCTCATTAGCCGGAGCCCGACTCTGCTTAATGTTGGTTTCTTTGTCATCAGGTCTGCTAAAAAATGACAGAATATAAACTTGTTGTCGTTGGAGCTGGTGGTGTAGGCAAGAGCGCCTTGACAATACAGCTAATTCAGAATCACTTTGTGGATGAATATGACCCTACAATAGAGGTAAACAATATCATCTTGCACTCGTTTTGTGAAGAGAGGTTATCAGTTAAAATGCTGGTTGAGTACTTTTGGACAGTTACCACGAAAACATAGAATAAGGCTTTATAATAAAAAGCACTCAAAGGTAATGATCAGCATCTGACCAGCACTGGAGAGGAAATTGTGCTTCTTCATTTGGCTGTGGAACAATTATGTTCAATTAAAGTATGGTGTTAATTGCTGTGTTTTGTTGGACAGTTTGAATGCATGCTTTTAGGATCTCTGACAAAATTTTTGACATTCATGTGAAAATGCTTGGCAAAACTCTTTGTGGCTTTGTATGCAACCTCTTAAATGCGAAAATTTGTAGTTCTGAAATGTATGCATCGGGCTTTCTCAGCTCAGATTAGGATCTGTTTCACACAGTGAAAATGTGTCCTGGAATGTTATGGTGAATGAAGCAGAACTTGGAGCCTGGTTTTATTTGTTTGTTTGTTTATTTTAAAAACAACAGTGCCTGCTTCTGTACCTAGAAAAAAACATGTTATAACTATTGTAGTGGATGCTTTAAAATATATATCACAGTTCCTCAAAATCTGAAATTGTATTTAAGCTTTAAAAGTTGTAGTATTTTAAAGGTATTTAATGAGTAGGCAAGTTCTGCCTTTTAAATACAAGGAAAATACTAGTGTTGCCTGAAGTCCCTTGTGGATTGCTGGATTTAATAACCTCAGACCATATAGAAGTAGAAATGACACTGTAAGTTACACGACAATTTTATGTTCCCAGCACTGAAGCTCTGTAGCTTATGACTTCATTTATATGTTTATACAGTGAGGCACTTCCCAAGCTCACTTGAAGGAATCACAAGGATTTAAATCTTGGCTTAAAATGGTGACTTGGAAAATGGCTCTGTTGTCATTTTCAGGTAGGCACAAGCAAGAGGAGCCAGTGGCCTGAGGTGATAGGATGTCTTACTCCAGTGAAGTACAGGCCTCTGTGCCCCAAACAGATGTGTCGGCTTGCATTTACATTAATGTGCCTGTGTGTTGTATTGTCCCTCTGTTGCATGGCCAAGTAGCCTCGTGTGCTTGTAGAAGGTTTCACTTATGGAGAGAGTAAGGGTGTGTGACTTGTCGCTAGGAGGGCAGCTCTTGCAAGTAGAAAGATGTGAAGTTGTAACAAGTCACCCAAAACACACTTGACAAACAGAAAACACAAAAGAGAGGAAGAAGCAAAATGTTATTTTACTTTTTCCTGCAAAAGGAATTTTGGAGGGTTTGGTCTTTAGTACGTGTCATAATCATCTGGGTTTCTTTGAGGTTGGAGGTGTGTTTATGCACTAAAAAATGTACTGTGGAGGTTCTGTGTTCCGAGTTGTCATATGAAGCCAGAACTGTGTAAACAAGGAGTACAAAACCTTAAATGCCAGTATTCCTAAATCACTTGAGGGATTTTGATAATCAACAAGCTTAATATTTTGAGGAATATCAAATACATTTTAAGGCAGACTTATAAGATGAAAATGCAGTTCCTCATAAAAAGAACCCAAAATCCCAGAACTGTGTCTTCTACTCTGTAGTGTGCGGGATGACTGTAACGCTGTGGTGTGGTCCAGAATCGGAAACCTTTAACCTAATGGGTTTTGCCAGCATCCACAACTTGTTGCATGCAACAGTATTAATCTTCTGCAACTCCTACAAGTTCTTGTCTGAGTACTAGTTAACATTTTTGTCTTCTAAATTCTGAGACCTTGAGGATGGAGGCTTTATCTTCCTACTTATGTGGTAAATCTCCTTGTGTGCAGTCGCAGTGCTATGATCTGGTAGGTAAGCTTATAGGGAAGAAATAATTCAGTTGTTATAAGAGTGATCTGTGATTTGGAGTGACAAGTATGTTGCAGAGAGTGGGCTTGTAAATTGGGCTTAAATGTTCAAGCCCTTGGTTGAGCAGGATTCTGTGCAGCTGAAAAGAGTTGCTTGATTTTGCTTCCTGTATAGATGTGGTTGGGGTGGTAGGGGCTGATCAAAGAACAATAGCTGTAGAGTAGATTTTATGTGGTATGAGGAAATAAGGCTAAAGTTGCTTTTACTGGTAAATAACAACAGTTAAGACAGTTCAGTAGTTTCTCACTTACTACTGTTTCTTTCATTGATATACAGCTGTTGCCAAAATACTTATTTCCCCTGGCAGATAAATAATAAAGCTAAGTATTTTGGAATAGATGGAGAAGATAGTTCAGTGTTTGTTATATATGATGGATTCCACAACTACACAGTTATTGAATAATTTTAAGGCTTTCCTGTGGTTAACCAAACAAAACTCAAAGCTTCTAAAATTCTCATGTTGTGAAGACATGATGCACTTGGAGAGGGGAAAAATATAGTAGTTGTTTGATATCTGAGCGCAGCAGATGATAGGGGGAAGGGGGAAAAATTAAAATCAGTGTATATTTGGGTGGCTGCTGTTAGTCAAATGTATAAGCTTTATATGTGTTTCACGATTTTATATCTTACTTGATATAGATGTCTAAGCATAGATTTACAGCCATGTAATTTTTTAAGTGTTTTATTTAACTGTGTGTACATTACCCTTGTAAATCTGCGTTTCTAATGCACAGAACAGTTGGACTAGTGCCCTCTACTGGACGAGACCTGTTAAATCTTATCACAAGCTATCACAAATAAATTTTGAATTTTTTATTATTATTTTTTACAGCTTCGACATGTTTTAGTGCTAAATATACGTCATCTTTTAAATGTCCTAGAGAAAGAACAGCTTTGCTAGTTGCCTGGCAGAGGGTTTTCAATTGGATTAGCAAAATCCCATGGCTGATTTAGGAATACTGATATTTAAGTCTATGTTCTTAAATGACCTATGCACTTGCAAAACTTCCACCAGTATTTCGTAATAGCTTATTCTTAGTAGCTGTGGTATTTTAACATAAAATCACTGGTAAAGTGGATTTTTACAAAATAATGGCTGCTGGCTTAGGTAGGATTTATTAAGCAGTGGGACATGTTTTAGATAAATTCCATATGTAGCATATAGCTGAGACTTCTATTGCATTTTCTTATCAGTGCTTGGGAATAGATGGAATAATTACTCCTTTACTGTAATTCATGCTGGTTTTTAAGGCTTCTGAAAGGCCAATAAAAGTAGGTTAAATGATTAATGAAATCAAACCATTTTTATATAGATATGCTGAGTCAGTATACTGGGGAAAAACTGCAAATTCATATCTGGAGTCAAGTACTGCTTCTGTATTAATGTTCTAGTTTGCATTTTGTTTTTACTTAATAGCCTTATACTGGATGCTTCTTCATTGTTTCTTCATGGCATTTATCACTGCAAATCTCCCAATGTGCAGTAAAGTACTGGTTTTTTATAAATTTTGAAATCTATAGATTAGAAGGCTGGTGAGGATATTTGTTGTTGAAAGGGAGTCTGGTCATTTGAGTTCTGCAATGATGTCTTGAAGCAAAAGTGCCACAAGTACTTGAGCGGCGTAACTGTTACGTCCTACATTCTGTTTTTGAAGACTTAAAACTTTTACAGTATGGTAACACTTAAATGAACATATTTTATCTTGGCTATGCTTACACTGGTGATCTCTATGATGGGGTTGGCAGTTCCAGTAGCATGAGGTTTTAATGTGGTGCTTCAGTTTTCTTTCCTACAGTGACAAATGTGATCTCAGGTTTGATGTTTTGCAGGGGGAAAAAGAGGGGGACACAAAAAAGCAAAGTGTTTATTATTTTAGTAGCTTGGAAGGAAGTAATAAGCTTGAATTTTCTCTCCCATGTCTGTCTTTTCCTTCAGCCTCAAATCCCCTTTCTAGTTAGTGAAGAAAATTTCTCACCAGAAGTGGGCAAAATGGCTATTATCACAAAGCATTCCTTCTTTTTGTACCTGTGCTGTGCTTTATGCTGGTACATCTTTGCTCCTACTGCTAACATGCTAGGCATGCTAAAGCTAACAGTTCTTAAAAGTGATTTTCTTCTCTAAAAAAATATTTTCTTTGATAAAAATTTAAACGTGGCTGACAGGTTTCTGAAGTTACCTACTTGAACACTGAATTTGCACTTCTGTGAAATAAATATATCCAAAATCATGTTGGAAGTAAACTTTTATCTTTAAGGTAAACAGTTAATATTGTTTTACCTGATACTGTTAAATGTCTTCCAGGCTGAAGATAAATGTGTGATTATAGAGTTTTAGTTTAAGGTACTGATTCTATACAATTATCTCCTGCTTGCTTTTTAGTATGAGCAACAGGAAAGAGAACCCTTTGTAAAGATACAAATATATAGAAAGCACACAGGAGTAGGTAGGTGTACTGTGTCTTAATATGGGTACAAAGGAAGGAAGGTCATTCTAAATACGTCTTGAAGTTGGCTAGAATTGCAACTTTAATTCTTTAATTGTCTTCACAGTAGCTTAGATTCACTTCTGTATAGTGTTAAAAAGAACAGCAGCAATATTGTGTTAATATCTAGCTAAGGGATCTGAAAGGTAATACCAAGATTTTGTGTTTATACCTTTTATTTGTTGTAAGTACTCTTTACTGAGAATAATTCACAGTACTATTTGATGGCTTGTTTTCAAAGCTGTTTACATGTTTTTATTTCAACTATATAGATGTTTATAGAAGTTACTGGGGAAAATAATGCTTATGTTCTTATCACTCAAACTATGTACTCATGGCAGCCTAGCACCAAAAAGAGCTGTAAATAGACATTAATATCTAGTTGCTTGGTGCTTTGTTCAGATTTTAGCCCCTTGGATCAGTTACCTGAAAGCTTTGAATTGATAATATTGAAATAATTGGTTTCAGTATCTCTGAAGCAACCTGTCTGAGCTTTTATACAACTCTGTTGGTCTGTCGTGGCTAAAAAACTTGAACTTCAAATATATCAACTCAACTTTGGTAACTTAATAATAAACATGACTATGCATCTGCTTAGGCACACAAAACAGATTTCCTATCCCAAACACTGAAGGCTTTTTATGCTTCATTTCCCTTTTAGGTGCATTGATTTTTGGGGTTGTCTTACTTGTGTGTTCTTTCTGGTTTGTTGCTTTGGACATTGTTGTGGCACAATGTTTGTAACCATCCGTAGAATGAAAGTCCAGTTTTCCTTAGGAAAAAAAGAACTGGTAAATTGAATAAGCTTAAATAAAGTCAAACCTCCTAAAATCAGGATTACTAGTTTCTTCAGTTTTTTTCTTAACAGAGACAAAGGGGAGATGCTTTTGATCTGGATGCAATTTGTACTTTCTGTCCTTCTGTGCAAAATAAGAACACTGCCCTTTTTCTGTGTGTGTATGCACATGAACTATTACTTACTGAAGAACTGGAATACAGGAAGATCATGTCTTTCAGTGCTTTTCCCACTTCTGGATTTTACTGCATACATGTAAATATGGGACACTATTTTCCTACTCCCATTTGCCCATCTGTAAAGTTGGATTTTAATTCTTATGTGTTTCAGTCATGCTTGACTACTAATAGACAATTTTAATTGAGTTATGGGTGTTTGAAATTTTACTTATGTAACCAAGCTGTACGTGTTTTTCTTTTCTTAGGATTCCTACAGGAAGCAAGTAGTAATTGATGGAGAAACTTGTCTCTTGGATATTCTTGATACAGCAGGTCAAGAAGAATACAGTGCAATGAGGGACCAATATATGAGAACAGGGGAAGGCTTCTTGTGTGTATTTGCTATAAACAATACAAAGTCTTTTGAAGATATTCACCATTATAGGTGTGTATATTGAAAGTTAATCAAGTAACTCTTGTATTAAGTGGACAGGTTGCTTGGTCTTCCACTGGATAATAGAATGGTTTCTTGTGACATGGCATCTAAGGGGAAACTTGCAAATTAGCAAATTATTTGTGGATTTATAGGTCTGGAATTTTGGGTAATCTGAAAATCTGCTGCCTCTTTTGCAAGTTAGGCAGACAAAACATCTGAAAATTATTCTAGTATAAGCTAATGTGACGTAGGGTTTCTGCCTATTCATAGTGAAGACCTATCTAAAGGTAGACTTCGCCCATTCCACAGATAAAATTGTGTGCTCAGATGGCAAAACTGATCCAATTGAAATTGTACAGACAATAATGTCAATTGCTAGCTTTTCTTCTCGGAGTAGAGGGGAAATACTGGTGGCATGTTACTAAAGAGTAATATGTGTGAGCCCTGATGCCTAAGAAGAGCAGATACACACAAAATCAGGGCTCCAGGATGACTGCTAAAGCCAACCTGTTATTAGTTTCTTCATACTCACTCTTAATAATTAGTTAAAAATTTCAACTCATGCTTTCATTGTCAGCTATGCTAATGTAGAAAAAGAAGCAGTTTCTGGTGATTACTGTACCAGCCCATTTATAACTTAGTAGCTTACTATTACACTTAATTCTCCTTGGGTATTAGAAGGTAACGCAAATCCCACTGATGATTGCTGAGTTTGGCAGCATCCGTTAAAGATCAGTTCCAAATACATAATGCTAGGCTATTCATAGTTAGGCATTTATAATGCTGTCAGATCCATGTCACCGTATGGTGGAGGAGTGTTCTGCTATGAGTGTTACCCATAAGCCTCACATCTACTTACAAGCCAAAGTTACACATTTTTGTTACAAATGGAAGTTACAGTTCCACATTTAAGGTGGGATACCATGATAGTTCAGGGTAATCAAAGTCAGCAGGTGCAAGTGCCCTGATGACATAGTTCCATTTTTTTCTCCTGTATGCCAGCAAGTCAGCTCATTTGATTGCACAATGTGCTGATGTGAGTAGTTAAACAGGTACATGCCTACCTACAAAAATAGTTTACTGCTGGCTTATCTCCCTGGGGCAGCTGTGGGATCAGGGGAGTACTGCTGCATACTAACCCAGGGAGAGAGGACTGTTAAGAATGTGGGCACCTTCTTTGAGGACTGTTTCTTTTTTATATTTAAATTGAGCTAGCCAGCTTTTGTATAAGTTTCATTATATGTAAGATTTTCTAACTGAATGTATTAGTACTGGTGATTTAAAAAAAAACCAACAAAACAAACAAACCCTCCCCCAAAACCAAACCCAACCAACCAAAAAAACCATATAAGAGTGAAGTGGGGGCAACAAATTAGGAAGACATCTGTTGCTCTCGGAAAAACCGTAACCTTGTCTTCATTATGTCACTGGATTATTACAAATGCTTTTCCTCTGGTTGTAGAGGAAGAAGGGAAAAAGTAAGGTAGATGCTAATGTAAAAGGAAGAAGGAGCATAGAGGTTTTCATGTGGGATTTTCATTTTTTAAAGTCAGTTGCTGTTTTGCATAAGAGGGCATTGCCAGTTAATTTCAAAGAATGTTGTGAGTTGAATGCTGGAGTTTCTACTGTGCATTCACACACCTGTGGATAACCTTTCAGCTGAAGGCTTATAAATAAATAACCAAAACCAGTGATTATATTAATGAAGGACCATACAGCTAGATTATTTGGGAAGGCAAAAGTAATGAAATGAATGATTGTTGTTTGAGATTTTTGACAAGTACATCTAACTAGTGTTTCAAGATGTTTTCTAACCAGTGGTTGAAAGGGCTCTCTTAAAAAAAAAAAAATCTTTGTAGAGAACCAGGCTGGTGGTCTTCAAAGTTTAAAAATTGCTGTCTAAATGCAGAGTTTGTAATGCTATTTTTAATAATAAAACAAAACAAAACAAAGACACACCATCCCCACTCCATCCAAACCAAAACTGAGACAACAGGCATAGTGCTTTGGTAAGTGTTTCATGCTGGCAAATGAATTGAGTATTCTGAGTACTGACTACAAGAGGTAAGACTAAGATTTATGTCAGAGCATCTTAGGCTTGTTCTGGCACTAGCTGTTAAAAAATATAAAATGTACAGACATTTGCAAAATATTTTTTTTTAAATAAGATGATAAACTTGAGAGTAACAGGATTGGTCAGTTTATTTTTTGATGGCTTTTAGTAGTGTGTGTGTATGAAATTAACCTCTAAAGAGTGATGATGGAGTCTTTCATTGTTTAAAATCATTAAACACACTAATACCTGTTAAATACCTGTTTGGTTTTTTTTTTTTTTCTTTTTAGGGAACAAATAAAGAGAGTTAAAGACTCTGAAGATGTCCCAATGGTGCTAGTAGGAAACAAATGTGATTTGCCTTCTAGAACAGTAGATACAAAACAAGCTCAGGATTTAGCAAGAAGTTATGGAATTCCTTTCATTGAAACATCAGCAAAAACAAGACAGGTAAAGCTCAGAACTTACCAGAAACAAATGCAGAACTCTCACCTGAATTATTTATTTATAATTATTCTAGGCATTGATGATTGCTTGCTCATACCAATAGATCTATTTCTCAAGAACAGAAATCCGTGTGGTGTCTCTTCTGTGAACTCACTGACAACTGGTACTTGTTTTTTAATGAGTGATTTGCTTCAGCTGTGCAAACTCAAAGCGTGACACCTGGCCTCCCACTGCCTTCCATTGTCAGACAGTTGCAGTGTTCTTAATGTTCTGATAGGTTTTAATAGAATGAAAAACAGTTGCACTGAGAGGTGAAATGCTGTTTTTTCTTCAGCAAGAGGATTAAGCAGGCAAACTGCTAATTAGTTTATTTTGGTTTTAGTTTTTTCATTAATGACAAAAGGAATTTTTCTTTGAGGCATTGATTCAATGTTAATGGGGCATGCTTGATATCCCTTTTTATAGCTAAGCAATTGACCATAAGTCTTTTTTGAAATGACTGGATTAATTGCTTGTGTAAACTAATACTCTTCTAAGACTTTAGAGCTCCCTGTTGGTTTATTGCACACCACTGGTACAGGTGAAAGAGGCAGCTGTTAGGGTCCTTTCAGGGCTTTTTTCAAGGTTTAGGTGCAGATCTCTGCATTCAGGAGAAGGCAAGCTCTACAGATAGAGATGAAACTGGTTCTGTAGTTCTGAAGGAAAGCCTTCTTTTTGAAAAATGCTGGTTGTGGGTTTTCTTTTAAGAGTAAAGACTTTTACTATTAGTACAAATCAGATCAGGCCTGAATGGCCGAATAACTCATACTCTCCACAGTCAGAAGTTATGTGCAAGTTATAAATCACCAATTAGTTGTAGCAGGAGGTGGCAAGTAAGAGCAGAACACTGCAATTTGAGTAACGGGTCAGTGTAACTGCTAAATAGATTCAAATGCATCACTTAGCAGAATTTCCTCATATCCAAAAATAACTTGTTCTGTATATAAGAAATGAATATTTTATTAGTGAAAATTTGCTACACCTGCTCAGATTTCTGGCAAGTTGAAACGTGGACTAATTAGTAAAATTTTACAGAGGAATCAAAGGAATGCTGACTTTTGGCAATAGAGAAAGTCTTTGTTAGGTAGAATTAAAAAAAACTAACTGCACAGCTTTAATGGCTGAGAGTAAATGAGGCCACAAGAGCGTTCCAAAGAATGTGGCATATAAGTGGACTGAATAAATACTGTGTTCTTGTTTGGAAGGTCCTGTATTTGATATTTCCTGTATTGGAAGGTGGCTGTCATTGAGATTTTAGGATAAAAAAAGGAGAAACTCTGAAATTACATTTGAGGTAATCATAGAATAGTCTGGGTTGGAAGGGACCTTCAAAGCTCACCTAGGCCAACACCCCTGCAGTGAGCAGGCACATCTACAACTACATAAGGTTGCGCAGAACCACATCCAGCCTGACCTTGAATGTCTCCAGGGATGACACATCCACCACCTCTCTGGTCAACCACTTTCAGTATTTTATCACCCTCATTGTAAAAAGTTCTGTACTTAAATCTAGATTTTACTCTGTTCAGCCCGTTTCATGGAGCATTAGGCTTTGTTGAGGAAACATTCCTTTTGCATAGCCACTTTTTAATAAGTTTGATGCCGTGATGTATTTCCAAAGATCTCTTCTTCCCAATCCCCTTGGAGTTTACTCTGACAAGCAGCCCCACCATGCCTAGCCATTACTTAATCAACATGCTCTATCACCACTTCAGTTTTATAATCTTTATTTACACAAAGTAGTATCTGCTTTTTTATCTTGCAGACTTTTAAGAGGTCTGCTTAGGGAGGTTTGTACTTGTTTCAGAGGGAAATAGATCAGTCATATATGAGCTGTCTGTAATTGGACTGCTTTTAGCTGAGACTTTTCTGTTGCCACCTCAAGAAATACGGTGTTACGGAAAGAATCTGACTGTTGGCTTTTGTTTTTCAAAGCTGAGCTTTATACACTTTACATTTAAGGAGCCCCTAAGGGTGTCTCGTGAACTTTAAAATAAAGATGCCTAATACACCCTTTTGAGAATGCTGGCTTCTAAAAGTTAGAACCACTAGGTATGGTTGCTGATTCTTTCATAGCGCTGTTCATAATGTGTTATGAAACAGCTTCATAACGTGCTGCATTATTAAACTATTTTTGAGAAGACAGAAGTGAGTTGGAGGAAGAACCTAATGTTTAATTACAGCAAGATCCCCTGTATTTGTATATGTGCTTGTGTGTACATATGCATTTATGTATTATGATCTTTAAGTCACACTGTCCTAAAAAACTTGTGCGTGTATATACACCTTCCTCCAAAGTAACCTTTTGAAGCAGGGAATTCAAACCATTTTGTGAGCTCCATGTGGCCTATAGACTATATTTTTACTGGTCAGAATTCTGTCCTTGGCTAAAAATAAATATCTGGTCCTCTCTGGTTACTTTCAGAACTTCAGGTATGAGCAGATGTACCTTGTGGTCTGGTAACTTCTGGAGTCTGTAGGAAGTCTGACATGAATATTTAGAAGTAGGAACCTTCTTTTCCTTTCTTGTACGTACCTCCTACCACACTGAAACAGCAGCACTAATGCTCTGTTGAAGGAGCCCCCAGCATCCTTGCATCAGCACTTCCTTAAGCCCCACTTCTGCTGGAGCTCAGATTGAATCAGAAGGGTTTCTGGGGAAGGAAATGGAAGATGGAAATGGAAAGTTGTTGTCCTTGATTGCAAAGACACTTTTATTAAATGCAAGGTGTGTGTATCATTTAGACTTATCCTTTGCATCAATGGCACTTACTCTTTCACAATCCTTATGCAGAAGGATATGATTTTTTGAAGTTTATTTTGATAGCTGTTTTTGTTTTTGTCTATTTGACATAAGCTTTAAATTATAATTCTCTCCTGTCCACATGAGCATATGGCTTCCAGTATTATCAATAGTATCAATGAGAAGTAAGAGGCAAACCTGATTTATCCCTGCCAAGGCTGCATCCTGCATTCCTTACTGGCTTCCATATGCCTGCAAGTTACACAAGGAAAAGCTGTAAGGCTGTACCCCAAATGGGGTTTGACTGTGGAATTTTGTTTTCCTTGGAACATTTTGACTGTCCTGCCAGTACTGAATTCAAAGGCAAAGCAGATAAATAGGCATTATTGTAAGCATTGTAAAGGATACCCCAAAGCATTAGGTCTCGTTGAGAATATATACTTAAACAGACTTTGAAGTGTTTAATGAAGAAGTTGGCCTTAAATCATGAGGATGCTGTTAAAAAAGCATTATAGTTATTTCAGCTGTCTGATGTGCAATAGGTTAGGCCCCAAATTTGCAATGAAAGTAAGTTGAGAAACTGTGCCTGGTTTGAAGTAATTGGTGCAGTATTTACAGAAAGGCATTCCTACCTTTCATCGAGATTCATGAATAACTGATATCTTAAAGATGGCTTGCTTGAACCACCTTGCCAAGTTTTTTAGGTATTTGTTGTATCTCTTTAATGATATTCTGTGTTTTACTCCAAGGGATTTTTAATGTGGGTCATGTGTGCAAGTTCCGCTTTAAAACTTTGTTTTCAATTAGTTAAAATTTTGTCAGACTTCACAACCTGAGTTGAGTTTTAACATGTTGCTAGTTTGTTGTAAGGTAAAACGTTTCCAAAAAAGCTTAGTTCTTCCCAAGAACAAGGGCCCAAGAAAAATATTGCTCCAGGATGCTCAGGAAACAGGTTTGTTACATACCTGATGTAAAGATAAATAGATGCAGCAAAAAGAGGATACATGTGCACAGTGGGTTAAATTGAGGTAGGACAGACAGCTGTAATTCTGGCACTTCTTACCCTTGGGGTGATTAATTGTGATTTTGTGCAGTATTTAATATGCATTTACTGATGTTTGGTATTTAACCATTGTAAGATAATGATACAATCAGCTTAACACCCCCTCACTCTCCATATTAGTGGAGGTTTTGCATGTGGCTGAGTTGTAGTAACTGTTTTTAAACAGTTCTTTGAAGTATTGGATCTGTTTTAGAAACAGTGAAAAATGACCCTTAACCTGTAAGCTAAATGTTGCCTGAGCTGGTAGATTTTTGCAGGTTTGTATTCTCCAGTACTGACTAAGCTGACTTTATCATTATGAAGTTTTATGTTGGGAGTGCTTTTATGCAAGTGAATAGAAATATTTTTGCTAACCCTGAAAGCTAAATGAATAGCTTTTTACTTTATTTGTCTAACAGTTGGTTTAAAGAGACCAACTCTTACGAAGTGTATAAAGGTGGACACAGAACACTTTTGAGATGTCAAAGCTAACTTTCATTAACTTCCTTTAAGCACTATTTACAGAAGCAGAACATGTGAAGATTCCTGTTTGTATTTGAAATAGTCATATTTTAAATTGAACGTTTGGCTGTCTCCTAGGAGTCAAAAGCATCTTGAAAACATTGCTTCAAGGTCATGGGTTCTTGGGGCTGGTTAAATTTTGAAATTTGTAATATCTGCCAAAGGGTATTTCTGCTTCCAGTTCTGACAGCTTAGAACTGGTTAATTATATTTTGGAGATATGGTCCATACTAATTTAAGAAAAAAGTACTGAAGAATTTGAAAAGAAATTGGTATTTAGATGACTTCTTAAGTTTATAAGACTGGTACTGGGCTCTTTAAAATGTCACCTTGTGCTAATGACATTAGCAAATGTGTCTCTGTACAGATTTTCTTTCAGAATAACTTATTTCATAAAGGGATCATAAGACTATTCTTGGTGGTGGCAGTGGTAGCAATTTCTTGTCTCTGTCTCTCCCCCTCTCTCTGCATTGCTAAAGAAAATTACATTTCATATTGGTGATGGGAAAGTTGGCAACAAACATTGACTGAAGAATTGTTATCTCATTATTCATGTGAAAGCTTCATAATCAAATTATGTATTTCTACTGCAAAACAGTAGATTTACAAAAACGTTGATTCTTGTGCAGCCTGTGCTTTGGCATGTAGCACCTGATCAGTGTTTACTGTTTCCTCCTTCCAGGAAAACATGAAAGTATGAGCTTTACTTGGGTTTTGCTGGGTTTTTTAAATAGCTTTTTTCACATTTTGCAAACTCTCAGACCTGGAATGTAAGACTTATTGTCTTGTCCATACTTCGCTACATCTTAACAGGACACATCATTCATAACAAAGAAATACAGTCCAAGAAATAACTCTAATTAATCTTGAAATTCAAGTGGCTGTAGTTCAGAAGAGCAGATAAGGAGCAGCATTCTTAAGAATGAGTCTTCAACATGGTAACCTATGGTACAGGTCATGCAAAATGACCCAATAACTGTGGCAGTAAATGTTAGTTATTACTGTGAGGTGCATAATATAAAGATGGGTTGGAAAGATGAAGTATGGAAAACCTACCAAATAAAAGCCCAGATTGTGCATTGGGTAGTAGTAAAGTTTGGGGGCTTAAGTGGTTGTACTGTTTTCCACAATCATCAGTCTGTTCTGGTTTTATTTTCAAATACCAAGTTTGTATTAAATTAACAGCCCTGTTGATCTGACTGAGGAGACAATGAGCTTGACAGTAAGGCAGGTTTCCTCTCCCCTTTAAAAGCTGCAGCTAAACATATTGTGTCTTGTTATAAGAACATCCCTACAGATTTGTCTAAACTTTTCAGTTAATGTACAGATACAATCAATTTAAAATAAAATTATTTAAAGCTGGTGCTGTACCTCTTTATCTTCTCTTTGCTTAAACTTGTCGTCATACTTTTTTAATGCTTATGGATCATCATATACAGGTGGCCTAAGCACAGAGCTGCAGAAAGGTAGGGTGTGAGATCAGAGAAGGAAAACACATAGCTCTCTGTTGTACATGGAATACTTGAGCTCTCCTCAAAAAGAAAAAAAATGTGAGCAGGAGAACTTCACAGGCTGTTTGCACTTAGTTCTTATTATGGGACCCTCTTGGTTGCCTGAGGCAGACCCAGAGAGAACAGATTAGGTGTGCCTTGAATGTTGATGTGGCCCAGGCTCTTAAATGTGATAATAACTAACTATTGCTTTTTCTGCATGGAAGAATAACATCCATAGTTATAAGAAGTAATTAGTTTTGAAAGTTACCCTGAAATATAATATACTTCAGGTACTTCTTAAAAGCACTTTGCCATAACTCAAATAACCTTTTTCCTAAGTTTAATAACATAAACAGCTTTAAAACCAATATTGCCTAAAATTTAGTATTCTCAGAAGATTTTATTTCTTTGTAACCTCTTAGGAAATTGCCTGGTTAGACTTCTTTTATACTTTGTTAGTTTCTTCCCAGATTTTTTGCAAAGAAAGTACACACTGCATAAAGAACAGAAGTGAGCTTACTTTCTTTGCCTGCCTAAACAGTAAGAGGTTTTCACTTTGCCTAGGAAGTGAAAATAGGTGGTTAACTGTGTGTGTTTATAAGTAACCCCCAGTTAACAGTCTGACAAGGTTTTGTGCTGCTAAATACATCCATGCCCACAAAAACGTGTGAAAAGATTCAGTAATGCAAGCGTTTCAGTGCAGTGGAATTATGCAATGGAAGAACATATTCCTTACTCTTTTTTGTCCAAGTGCTACCTTGCACAAAAAATAGGAGGGCTTGAAGCATAGATATTCACAGAAATTGGTAATCAAGAAATTCTTTGAGTGTTTCTCTTTTGGTTGCATTAAAAACAATTTATCAAGGAGCAATTCTGCAAGCCCAGCATTTTAAATGTGTAAAGGTGATCCATATACTTCTCTCAAGTAAAGCTCATAATTTCAGTGGTTTTGTGTTTTTTCTTCCCCCCTGCCATGGGTGTTCCAGTATCTCATGATTGTTAATGAAGCAGTTTTTAAGGAGTTGTGTTTTACAATGCAGAGAGTGGAGGATGCTTTTTATACATTGGTACGAGAGATTCGGCAGTACAGAATGAAAAAAATCAGCAAAGAAGAAAAGACTCCAGGGTGCGTGAAAATTAAAAAATGCCTTATAATATAACAGGGTAAGTTTTGTAATGTAACAGGGTAGGTTTTACGAATCACTTGCCAAATAAAAATTATCAATGGTGTCTTGCAAATCAGACATTTTATGGTTAATCAATGACATAAATTAAGATCTAAAGCCAATCAGATTTCAGTATTGTAGTCCTGAATAATATTCCTAGCAAACACACAAGTATGGATTTGCTTTGTTTCATGGGGTTTTTGATAACTAGATGAAGAAGTCTTTACTGCATATTAAGTTCTCCATCTGTGAAACAGAGACCTAGTTTTGAGTGTGAAGAGGTTTAATGATTCATTATAGATGTATTGCAGAGACTGTTGAAGTGAATATTGATTGAATCTTCAAGTTGATGAACTGAGGGGAGAGGGTGATAATATTTATAGTCCTCAGATGCAGAAACAGGAGGTTCCTAATCCAGCACAGCAGTATTTGGCTAGCAGCCGACATACAGAATTTCTCAATTCCCAGACTTTCCCTTATGCCATGCTTTTTTTAAAAAAAAAAAATTACCATTTCCAAAAATACAGTAGCAAAGCTACAAAGTTTCCAGGGGGAAAGAGGGTAATGGACCAAAAGACAACAAAAAAGCACCAAAACCAAAATCCCCAAACTCTCACAAAATAGTTTTTTATCCATATACTCCACTGTAAGAAAAAAGCGAGGAGAAGGGGAAAATACAAGTTGTGATACAGAAGAAGTGCTACTCTAAATCCCTTCCAGTGTCTTTTGAATAAACCATCAGAGTAGCTCTTTGCGTCTATTACTGTCCCATTAATTCTTTGATTCTTACTGTACCAGTCCAAATATCAATAAAATTTATACCATGAAAATACCTTGTTTTATTCTTTCCTAGCTGTCAAAAAGACAACTAACAGCAGCTTAGAAAGATTACTTTTGATGAGAGCAATATGAATTAAATTGCTTAAGCCTACTTCCTGTAGCCTGCTGAAAACCAACTTTGCCATTTCTTGCTGTCTTATTAATGTAGCCAAATCTCAAAGTAGAATTTCTTTTTGTGTACTGAGGCTTTAAAGATCCTGAATCTGTCTGCTTTTCATTTTTGTGGACTTCCTTGGGAGAAGGAGAACAGGATGGTGAGAATTGTGGGTTTCATTATTTTTTTTTCAGTGGAAACATCTTTTCAGGTTTTAAGGGGTTTTTTTGGTAGGTCAGTGAATATGTGCTTTCTTTCTATCAGCTTCTTTTTCTTTCTTTCTGCCTATGTCCAAGAGAAGTATTTTTTGGGGGGTTTGTGGGTTTGGTTTTTTTTTCCCCAGATGGTGGAAAATTTTTTTATGATGAGTGGATATTGTTGGGGTTTGATTTGGTTTTTTTTTTTTCCATACCCTATTTAGAAAATAGTCTTGGATATAAAACTGTAGAACTTCAAGAGTCTGCTCAGGGGAGGAAGCATTTGTTTTTATACTCAAGTGAATTCTACATAGTGTTGATAGTGATTTCAGCAACTTTGTATTAAAAAGGCTGAGATGGAGAAAGCATATTCCAAAATTATTGTGCTACAGCTGTAGTTCTGTAGTGTTTTCTAGTGGAATAAGAAATCTGGCATTTAAAACAGGTTGGCTTGTATTACTTTCAGTAAGAAGTCGTATTAATTTGGTCTGATGCATAGGAGATAGCTAAGGGGAGCAACACTTAATGATGCGAGTCTTTCAGCTGGGATTTTAGACTTCAAAAATACTCATTATAGCAGTTTGCAATAATGGACAGCATTTGTTTTCCTTTCTTGCTCTGGATAATCAAATTGGATGGCTCACAGTGTTTTGCCATCTCTTGGAATATTCAGTTTATGCTCCTGCTGCTTATGGGATGCCTTCTTAGTTATATTAATCTTGTACAAGGTAACTGAAAACTTTGACTACCCAGATTACTATTAACTACTGATGCTTTCTAAGATTCGTTTCTTTGGCGATTACATAGTAAAGAAGAAAGTACAGAACATCTTCTGTTCTGTTTGTATTTTCTAACTAGCAAGAAGAAACTCCTAAAAGTCAATGTAAAATCTTCAAAAGATCTCTTTCTTGAAAGTGTTAAGGTTTTTACATAAAAATTTTACTATAACTAAAATTTCTCTATGGCATAAGTTTGACATCTAGATAATGTAGTTCTGATAAAGCTGGCTTAATAGTAAAAAGTTTGAATTATGAAAGTTCTAGATTTGAATGTAAAAGTTTCTAGATTCCTTATTAAAACCGTAATGATTTTTTCTATAGTACTACAAGTGTACAAATAATTTGCTGATGACTGATAACTGTCTATGTGTATATGTTTTGTATATTTAAAGAAAAATATAAAACCAACTCTTCTCTACAATTTATAACTTAAGGGTCTATATATGTCTAGTGGAAGGTTTCCCTGCCCATGGCAGGGTTTTGGAAGTAGATGATCTTTAAGGTCTTTTCCAACCCAGACCATTCTGTGATTCTGTTTCTGGGGCTGGGGTGTTAAGGAATTCCCAATTCCTAAATGAATTTAGGGCTTCTTATTGATAGCCGGGTTAATTGCCAAGTCTCATGCATGCTTGTAGCCATGCAACCACATACCCAGATTTCTACATGGTCATGGGACCATGTGGTGCTCCAAAGAAAAGTTGTACCCAGGAGCAGGCTGCTTCTGTGAGAACAGTTCTGATACTTCTGTTCTTGTTACCTTTTGTAGTTGCCCTTTGGAAAAACAAATGTCAGAAGCAAGCTCGGTCAATGCACCTTTATGGAGGCAGTGTGGTATAGTTCTGAGCATGCACAGTGAATTTTGAGTTTCTAATCCTGAGCCTGGATTTAAAGCACCTATTCAGTACATCTTACGCTTTCCAAAAGGCTTGCACACAATAACTTTATTGTTAGAGGGAGGAAGGTCAGCTGCATGCAGTCCCTTATTACTGAAAGAAGTAACTAGGAAGGCTCACCGCCTTTGATCTTACAGTAGTGATGCCTTTAGGGACCTTCCGTAAACACCATATCCACTACTTACATGTAACATTTAATGGACAGACTTAAAAGTGAAAGATCTTAGTTTATCTGGAGTTCAGCAGTTCTAATTCAGAAGTATTCTAAGTGTAGTTTTGAATGTCATGTTATATTCATGACCTGAATTTAAGAGGAATTGTGGCAGGACCAAACTACTGAATACATAATAATTTTAAAGGCTTGATCTTCAAAGGTGTAAATGCAAGGACAAAAGTCAATTCCCTCATAATTTGCAACATGCTTTGTATTTAATAGATCATCACCTTGCTGTGTAGAATAAAGATTTCAGCCTTAATTGTGAAGTCCTGTGTTTAAAGGCCCATAATAGTCTCTGGATATTACTTTGTACAAGTTATTTTCTCTATAGTGAGGGTTGCTCATTTGAAGACTGAAATTGCAATTTTTGTTTAGCATGGTGGTGGTCAAGGCCGGATTGGACAGAGCCTTGGTTGGCATGGTTTAGTGTGAGGTGTCCCTGCCCCTGGCAGGGGGGTTGGAACTAGATGATCTTAAGGTGCTTTCCAACACTAACTATTCTATGATTCTATGTCTCATTCAAAGACATCACTGAAAGCCAACAACCACCCTCATAATGAGAATTTTTGCAGCACATTAATGACCAGTGTGGAATACTGAAAGGTAGTTTTGTAGGGAAATGCGAACAGTCTTGTAGAAGAATATTGTGCAGAGATTTTTCTTAGTCTGTTCTTCTGATCTAATAATTAAACTTATCCCTGTTGTTACTGGTTTTTAATACTGTCCTCCTAGCTGAGATTGGAACTGCAGGAGATGCACTTTGAACCATCACTACTTCTAGATCATTTCACTACATGAGCATTGCTGAATATTCACTTAGTGCATTAATGCTGAAGTTATAAGCAAAATATACTAGCTGTCTGTAAAACAATATCAAGCATTTCTAATTCTCTGAAGATTCATGAGGGACATGACCTTTTCCAGAACTGAGGCTACTCTTCCATTAGGCATGCTACGTCAATTTTGTAGTGATCAATAATATTTTAAAATGTAGAAGAAACTATTTGCAAGCGGGTTTTGTATCTTGCGAGACCTTGCAGAAGTGTGCTCTTAGTGTTGGGAGATGGGCTGCAAACAGCTTTGATTGAACATCAGTTATGTGTAAATGTTTTATGAACTTGAATGTGAAGGTTTTAAATAAATTGAGGTTATACTGGTAGCATTGCTTTATAAGTGAAGCTACTTAACACCTCACTGTTTGGACTTGCCATATTAAATTTCATCACCGTTTGGAGTTTCACTGAAAGAGTAATGAATTAGGTGATTTTTGGCTTTTTGTTGTGCTTTTTCAGAGTTTGCTTTCAGTTGTTTTATTGAAGTGGGCACACAAGAGTAAACAGAGTCTTAATTTTTGTTGGCAGCTTGAAGGTAAACTCTGTAGCTGACAAGAGGTGGGAAGCTGCCTATTAGGCCTAGGGTTAAATTGCTAGACCCAGTTCCACAGTGATGCAGTTGTCTGCTGATTCATTAACATCATGCTACTATTTCTGATCTATCTAAAAGATAATACAAGGAGTAAGGCAGTGAAGAATAAAGATAATTTTTTATTTTAATGATTTCGTAACTGTCCATACTAAGACTATTAATGCAAAGGTTAACTGACAACATGGGTACTTGACTGGAATTTGGCACAGCCTGAAAGCTAGGCAATAAACTGTTTCATGTAGATAGGTTGTTATAAAGTATAACATGTAACATTGTACTTGAATAATGGTTCTTAGCAGGCTCTTAGATATGCTGATCTCTTTTGACCAGTGTTATTTTTGTCAGCTATAATTGCCCCACGAAGAAAACTACTCAATGTGAGTAGCTTTTGTGTCTGTTAGATTAACTGTTGGAGCCGTGGAGATTTTAAGTTACTGTACATGATACACCACCATAGATAATGTGTTCTGCATGTATTCTAAGTTGAATAGAATGATTTATCAAATAATTTTCATTGGAACGTTGGATTGATTTGACTGATTTGCATAAGTAATGATTTATAAAACTGTGCCTGAGAAATTACCTGAATATGGATACTAATCATATCTATGTCTTTGGTAGTGAATTCTTGCTACAGATATTTGTATTTACTTTTTAAAGCTGCCTATAGACTGCTAAGGCATAAACAAAGATAGCTCATGCTTCTGTGGTAGTATGATTTAGATTATCTGTATGATTATAAATACATGTGTGGTACCTGTACTTTTTTAGCTTGAGGTGAGACAACATGTGCCCTCTGAGATGGAGTACACTAAATTATGTTTCTTACCATAATAATAATGGAATTGGACCTGGGTGGTATCTGTGGTCAGTCCCTGAGCAGTACATCACCCATAGGGTGCTGTAAACCCAGATTGGGGAACAGCTGAGAAAGAGGGCAGGCAGGTGTTGGCTGTTGCAGGCATCAACACCGTTCATTCAGGTTCTTGTTTCAGTGCTGCTCACAACTGGGGAGAGGAACAGCCTGTGGCTAGGATTCATTGCTCAAATGATGGCAGCCCACTCCCCAGCACTGCTCTCCTGCAGGTCCCTCTGCCCATGCACAGCAATGCAGTCAGACTCCCCTTGCGTGGCAGGAGACAACTACAGTTGTCCTTCCACCCGACTGTGTTTCTCCCAGCAATGCTGGAGAGGGCTGTTGCCCTGGCAATTTTTGTAACCTTTCCTGGCAGGCAGCATAGTAGATTGAATGGTTCACCTCATCAGGTCAGGTGAAAACAGGCTTTACCTAAGCAGATACAGTATCAGTCTGTTAAGGTGATCTTAATGTGTGCTTGTATGTGTCTTTTCAGGGTGTTGATGATGCTTTCTATACATTAGTTCGAGAAATCAGAAAACACAAAGAGAAGATGAGCAAAGATGGTAAAAAGAAGAAAAAGAAGACAAAGACAAAGTGTATAATTATGTAAATACAGTTTATCCTTATTCTTAAGAAGTACTTAAGTAATTTTTGTACATTACACTAAATTATTAGCATTTCGTTTAGCATTACTTTACTTTCTGCTTCATGATCCTGTTAGCTTTACCTGAATGCTTGTTTTAAATGACAGTGGAAACTTCATTCCTCTTAAAGTGCCAGTATTCTTTGACTGTTGGTTCTTGAACTAGCAATGCCTGTGAAACAAAAAACAAAAACAAACAAAAAAAAAAAACCACACACACAAAAACCTGAGAACTGTCTTGGGACTCTCTGGTGCATGCACAGTTGCTAACTTCTTACTTTTCGTACTGATTGTGAACTTCTGTTCTGTGTGCAAACCAAACAATGAAATGATGCTCTACACATTCTGACATCCCCTTTATTTTTTTTTTTTTTGGCATTTAAATCTGGTTGGGAAAAAGAACTAGTTAGCAAAAGAGACTTTTCATTTCAGCCTTTTATTTTAGACTGACTGCAATATAGAGAGACCAGAAGCCTTTATAGTCTTCCTGTAGATTTTGCTTCTAGGCATCTAGTCTTGTAGCATTTCAGATCAACTTTAATGAATGTAAAGATAAAACTTTCACAAAAAACAATTTTTTCACTGCAATTTATCTCGGTCGCTCCTTAAATACTCTATTTTTTCTATAAAAAAAAGAAAAATTAAAAAAAGACAACAGTGCACATCTGGCAGTGGAAAAAGTAAAAGTTTGAATTAGGTTGATTTGATATTGTTAATGCATTGCTTTAAGACTTTCACCAACTTTTTGTGTCTGAAGACCAAGGTGAAATCCTAGCTCTCCTGCGTGACAAATCTCTAAGTAGCTTTGTTCAGTAGGTACACGATTTCACCCTTAGCGTGTCTAGGAAATACTAGAAAGCCTTAACAGATGGGTTGATTCAAATTCTTAGGTTAATTCATATGTGGATCCAGAATTTACCATAAGAATTAAATCAGAATGAATCCTAAATTATATAGGGAAGTAAAACAATGCTTTTTTTTTTTCCCCCCAAGAGTGGCATTGAATATGTTCAGATGCCCATTTTGTGCAGAATAGGGGAGGAATTTTAAATTCTAGTGACATCAAATGAGTGAATGGATGAGTTGAATTTAGCTGCTTCATGCAAATAATTTGGAAATCCACTATGCCATAAAAATGGTGTGGACTTTGCACAAACCTTCTGCATAGAACATGGTTTCCAGAGTCAATGTTGTTTGTGTGCTGTTCGTGAAGTACTTGTTTTGTTGCACAGATTAAATGGTTGGTGTCATTCCAGTGTCAAGACTGTCATGATGAAGCTAGACCAACATTTTAACGTTGTCTCTCTCTGTGATTTAAGTTCTTTTGTGATCACTCTCCCCCTTTTCTTTCTCTGATTGGAATTAATGCAGAATTTTTGCAGAAGCTTTCAGGTTTTGGTACTGCAGTAGTCTAGGTATTCTGCACTGAAGTAAGAGTCAGTAATTCCAGTGTTGCCAGCTCCTGTTGTCTTACTGTGTGTAAATGTTGCATTGTTTGGTTGTTTTGTTAGGGCCTGGGTTCCTGAAGGTATGCTTCTTCATAGTACCTAACTCAGCTGTAGAGTGAAACTTGAAAATGTGACTCTGGTGTACCCAGAAAAGTAAAACACAAGACATTGAAGTAGGATAGTTCAGGACACTGTAAAGTTTGGAACAGGGAATAGCAGCATTGCCCTAACCTTGAAGTATACCTAAAGAATTCTGTGGAAATCTTACACAGTACAGTTTTCTTGTACCTGTGTAACTTGGACCATTTATAAGATGTCAAAGGTGCAATTGCATGAGGAAAGTATTCTTTTGCTTCTAAAATACCACACCCCCCCCCCCCCGCAACTCTTATAGATGGAGGGCTGCAAAACGGGCAGGACTGCTGCCTGTCTGGATTGTTGCAGCATGTATGGATTGCTGCGTGTTAATTTCAATGTGGCTGAGAAAAATAATGCCTTTCCCTGCCTGCACCCCCCTATTCCCATCCTCCACCAAACCCCACGCTCCTTCCCCTCCTTTCAGCTTTGATGTGAAATATAGATTTTTAAATATTCTGAAAAACAGTAATAGGAGAACCTAACATTAAATCGTAAGGACCAATAAGGAATAAGAAAAGATTCTTAATGTTCCAAAACATTTTATAGCTTCCAAGGTTAAAACGTTTCGGAGACAGTTATAGTTATTTGCACATTTTAGACACTCTTGATTATATATGAAGAACATAGCAAAAGGGGGTAGTACACCTTGAGTAAATGGAAGTAATCTTAAGTTTACTTCAAGATTTTTGGTAACTGAGTCACACTGCATGTAAAATTAGGGCTGGTCTAAGATTCTTACTTAGTTGACTAAAAACTGGAGAAATTTTAGCTGAAGTCTTAATCATCAAATGTGGATTTATATAGCTCTAATATAAAGCTATATATATAATAGTTTTGTGTTGGGGTTTTTTAGTAAATATGATCTGTAGCTACCAATCTAATTAAATCAGTACAAACCCTATTTAGATTAGCCCTTATTTACTTAAAAAAATACACATCCTTGCCACTGTTGTGCAGTTTTGTCTTAATATATTTGAGATTTGGTGAAGCATGTTGGATTGCAGCTTGCACAAGTCGATCTCATAATCATCCTGTCTTTCCCTATTTGAAATGCTTTCAAAGAACGTACCTGGGTGCTGTCTGTTCTGATAGCAGCTACTAAATGAACATGTGAATTGCTTACCATGTTAACACATTAAATTGCCATGTGTCAGGGAGTAACACCTTCTTACAGTAGCTTTATGTAACTCTGGTAAACAACTTTCTCATCAGTTTTTCTCAAAACTGAAATTTCATTATTTTGACCAGTCTCATTGCCCTAAAATGTTTTCTAACTTAAAAAAGTTTCACAATATAATTTTGTTACAATAGCGTGATCTCTGTAATGGGTAAATACTGACACACAATCTTCTGCTCCTGTCTACACTCTGAAGCAATACAATTACCTTCAAAGACCATCAGACTGTAAACAAATCATTTTGTCTCAAGTTTACATAAAGCTACATAGATGGTAAATCTTTCCTAATGTTTCTTTATTCCACTGTCTTGTGTTTTCATGTTGAAAATACTTCTGCTTTTTCCTCTTGAGTGCCAACTTCTTACTAGAATGACTTAATGTAATATGTTTACCTGGAATGTATTTTAACTATTTTTGTATAGTGTAAACTGAAACATGCACATTTTGTACATTGTGCTTTATTTGATGTGGAACATATGCAGTGTGATCCAGTTTTTCCATCATTTGGTTGTGTGACCTAGGAATGTTGGTCATACCAGACGTTAAGTTAAAAAAAAAAAAGGAAAAAAGGAAAAAAAAAAAAGACCACTGTTTGTTTTAAAATTTTTAATGTTTTTAGGAGTATGTGCTGTGAGGTGATCTGGAATTCGTCTTTTTTTTTGTCAAACTGTACTGCTCCTATTTATTGTAATGTAATAAAAAATAGTTATTGTGAATTTCTGTCCCAGTTTCCTTCTTCTCTCCAAGAACTTTAGTGCCTCACCTCAGTAATAGAGTACCCTCTGTACTGCAATTGTTTGGCAGTTCAGTTCTGTTTACTTCTCATCCTTCCCATTGCCTGTCACAAAGTGCTTTATTGTGGCAGTCCATCTCCTCTGATCCATGCTGCTGCTGCA
Organism: Ara ararauna; assembly: GCA_028858755.1. Lineage (NCBI taxonomy): Eukaryota > Metazoa > Chordata > Aves > Psittaciformes > Psittacidae > Ara > Ara ararauna. Next base: position 106,877,241 of record CM054376.1, on the reverse strand, counting down.
TTTTGTGCTCCGCAAGGAGCAGAGCCTTGCTTTGGGTGAGGATGCACCTCTCACTGCTGCGTGCTGCTCGAGCTGTATCATCTACAGCCATGCCCCAGAGCCCTTATTTTATTAGTCTAACAGCAGACTTGAATTAGTCTACAAGTTTAAAATACTCTCAATAGCTATTCTGTGTTTATTCGCAGGTGCATGTTTGTTCTATCAGATGCCTTCCATAAACTTACAGAAGACATGAACAACATATTTTAGTACTGGTTGTATCCTAGGTGGGGAAAAAAGCCTGAAACTGCTACTGTTTCATAAAGTTATGATTTGGCCCTTTGTTATTTGGATCATCTTCTATCAGTTACTGAGAGGGGTAGGTTAAATTTTTTACATAGAGGTATTCATTCAGAACAGGTGTAACTGCAACATAACTGGAATTCAGTTGATATGGAAGGGCTGCTCTTGACATCAATGTGGTGCTAGAAACAGCACACACACTTCCTCAGAAGGTAGTGTGCTAAACTGGCCAGCATTTTACTTCATTCTATTCTAGAGTTCATACATGTGAAGACTTGCTATTGCCAACAGTTCTGCTGCAGCGATGACTTACCTATATTCCAAAGATTATTTCTGTTCTCTTTCCAGTGTCACTTAGTTCTTGGTGGGGTAGAAACATCATCCAATCCTAGTACGCACATAGTTCTGGCACAGGTTTGTGCTAGTTGAGCTAGTCAATGCATTGGCTGTAGTGCAAACATCCACAGTCAAACTTCCATTCCAGGGGAAAGGATCAAGTTCTGTATTGCTGCTACAGCAGTTACAGAGTGCCAGAGATCAGTCATAGTAGGAACTGTACTCAGGGTCAAAGTCTTTAAACCATTCCTATCCAAATTCACCCCCTTCCTGACTCCGCAGTCTTCTGCCCAGCACAGTGGGCGAGCGCCTCTGCCAGGGTGACCCTCACACAGGAGGCTGATGTAGTTGAAAATCTTTGAAGGCACTACTTAAAGGGAAGCAAAGGCCTAATTTGTATTTCAGATGGGTCAGAAGGATTAATGTTTCATTTGGTTTTAGGTTACAGCTTTTATTGTTCATTTTTTAAGGCTCTGTATCATTACATGAAAGTCATAAGCACCAGTTACTGACTGTCGTCACTGTAGTAGCGCTGTTTCAGAGCTCTGTATTTTCTGAGGAAGTACAAAGCTTCCAGCTCTTTTATAACAAATTCTCCTCGGGCAATCAGCTGCTTGATCTTCTCCGGATCTTTCTCATCTTTATTTTTCAGAAAAGCTGCTTTCAAACGCTTTCTGAAGTAGTCTGCTCCTTTGGGATACTCCCTTCCGAGGTACAGCAGCTTGAGGGAAGAAAAAAGGAAGATTTTTATTGGGCAGTGAAAGGGGTTTGTCTGGTTAAGGAAGGTGCTCGTGGTGGTTGACACACTTACGGTTTTGTATAGATTTCTCACTTCGCTTCTTAAATTGGCCATTCTCGCATTTCAGTGACCTCTTTAGTTGTGTCTGACTGGGGCTTTTAACCTGAAGGATAATCAGTTTGACATTAGCCTTGCGGGGAGCCAGCGCATCCGTGCCTCCTGCTCCACGGGAACAGCACGGGCTCTAAACATGCTCCGTCATCCAGCTGAGCCCCCTTTGCTCAAACGCTGATACGTTCTGGTTCTCTCTCCTTCTTCTGCTTTTGGTTTAACTTTTATTTCTCTCAGCTTCTCCTCCCCTCCTCTCAAACAGAAAACAACAAAATTCCAACAGCTTTCAGCTGCAGTCACGCTTATCTTTGTGCTGCGGGCTTTCCACTTAGCTGTCAGCTTCTTTACCTGCGATCTGCTAAAGCAATACTCATACGTGTATATATACATACAGTGCTATATATGTATGTATAAATGAGGAATTCCTACGCGTTAGAAAGGCGGCAAACCCCTTCTGGTTTCCGTACACAAAAGCAGACGGCAGGCAGCGCGGGCTCCTCGGCCGGGCAGCGCCGATGCCCACACCCGAGCCCCTGCCCTGTGCTCCCCCTCACACACACAGACGAGCGGCCGTGCCCCCGCGGCACAACGAGAAGGTCAGCGCCTCACCAGCGTCCCGCCGCGCCCCGAGCCCGCCGGCGCCGCTTTACGGCAAAGCCGTAACGGCGGGAGGCACCGCCCTCCTCCCGAGGGGGCGAGGCGAGCGCGTGGGAGGCGGGGCTGGTCGCCTAGGCAACGCGGCGGTGGCGGCGGCGCCATGGTGAGAGGGGTCTGGGGTTTGTCCGTGTCCCGGGGCCCGTGTCGCAGAGGGCCGGGGTTGTTGCCGCCCGGCCCCGGGGACGGAGCTGCCGGCACTGGCCGTGAGAAAGCGGTCTGCTGTGGGCGGCCGCGGAGCTGCGCCCGCTCCTTCAGCTGTGCTGTGGGCGGTAGCAGCCTGTGCCCGGGCGGTGGGCCCGGGGCGTGCTGGTGCCGGTGTAGCCACAGCGCTCTGGGCTCCTGTGGGTAAAGAGGGAAGGACAGAGGAACGGTAACTGGTGCCTTGAGGCACTGGTTAGGTGGGCAAGTGGGTAAGGGCGGATGGATGTTCCACGTTGGCTACTGAAGTACCGGTATATGGAAAGAAAGGATTTAACACTGAAAAAAAAAAAAAATCACCTGAAGGGCATGTTAACTTTCCTACAACCTTCCTTGTGCTGTGGTTTGGTGTTGTGGCTGCTTAGTGTGAAACACAGCTCACAGGTAACTACACCTTAGTGGTCAGAATCGCTCTACACTAACAAACCCCACGTTTCTTTTCTCCACCCCACAGGGAGTGGATTCACGTGGGTAATTAATCACACTGAGGTTGTGTAAAATCACATGGCAATGCATAGAAAGGGTAATCGGTAAATCAAGTAAGAGATTGACTGTTGGGTGTTTGGATTTCTAGGGTCTGTTATTTCCTGTTGTCCCTTGGAGAAGTCCCCTAATTACATTTTTTCAAATGCAGTTTCCCTGTGAGTGGCAAAAGCCTCAGTGGGGTTTCTGTGTCCTTCTGGGTCATTGCATGATGTAATATAGTGTTATTAGGAATAACACATGGTATAAATTGGTGAGTTCAGAAAACACTGAAAGCAGTTTTTTTACTGAATTATATCTTGGACTAAATTATATATTTAATATGCATTTATTATTTTATCAGTGGGAATAAGTAGATGCACTTCTATAAACATAAGTGTGACCTATGCTGGTAAATTATGGTGGTCCAGAGTCATAGAATCACAGAGTAGTTAGGGTTGGAAAGGACCTTAAGATCATCCAGTTCCAATCCCCCTGCCATGGGCAAGGAGTCATGTGTTGGTGGTTAATTTTCTGCAATATTGAAATTATTGTCATTACAGTTTTTCAGTAGACCATGTAAATGTACACAACAGTTGTATTTGCTTATTATTCTTTTGTACTCAATACCCTGTTCTCTGATACTCACCTTTTTATTTTTCTCCCCTGATCTTCTAGGCTCCAAAAAAGAAAAAAAAGGTAAGTAGTCAGAAATACGCTCTAGTTCACATACAGCATTTTGACTCTTGCAGTGTTTATTTAGAGAGTGCACCAGCACAATCCTGTTATCTTGGAAATTATATGAGTAAAATGACAAAGCACTTCATGCTGAAATCAAAGTAAGCATCAGTTACTTCTGGACTTAATGTCTACAAAACAGTATTTTTCAGAGGATCTGTCATAATAAAGATGTTGTGATACCTTGATATTGTAGAAATGTACTTTTAAAAAAGAAAAATTATATTTTTTGTTTAATTTTTAATCTGTATTTCTTCCAAGCTGGTTGGTCATGCTCAATCTGGAGCATCTCTCTTATAAGCAGAGACTGTGGAAGCTGGGCCTGTTTAGTCTAGAGGAGAGCAGACTGAGAGGGACTGTCATTAATCAGATCAGTATCTCAAAGGTGGGTGCCAGGAGGATGATGCCAGATGCTTTTCAGTGGTGCCCAGCAATAGAACAAGGGGCAATGGCCATAAACTAAACCACAAGGAGTTTCACCTCAACTTGAGGAAGAACTTCTTTACACTGAGGGTGGCAGAGCACTGAACAGGCTGCCCAGGGGGCTGTGGAGTCTCCCTCTCTGGAGATATTCAAAACCTGCCTGAACACATTCCTGTGTAACCTGCTGTAGGTGGCCCTGCCTTGGCAGGGGGTTGGACTGGATGATCTCCAGAGGTCACTTCCAACCTTAACGATCCTGTGATTCTGTGAAATTTGGAAGAGGAACAGGCATCTCCAGGACACTAAGGATATGTGCCTTTTGCCAGAAGGCTGAATACTGTTCCTGCAAACCTACCAGAGAGGAGGTGGTGAGCGCAGCCTCTTGTGTGTTTGCTTGGCAGCTGCTGCCCAGGCAGAGAGCCAGTGTCCTGGATTTGTGCCAAAGGCTGAAAACAGAATGTGATAGGCTAGGGGGACAGCAGACAGAACTCCACAGGAAACTGTACTGCATAAATTCATCCTGTTGATTATTGTTAATTTGGTAATAACAAAATTATCCACCCCTCCCACCAAAATAGATCCTATTCAAATGTAACCCTTGAGAACTGTGCATCTCACTTTTGTTAGCCCTATGTAAAATTATAAGAATGTGAAAGGAAATTGACTAAAAGGTGATTATGAGCAATTGAAACAAAGAGGGTTTCAATTTACACTGGAAAAAAATGGTAATACAAAATTATTATTTTGAACTGGAACTCATTCTTCCCTGAAATATTAATGAGTAGAGTTGTAGGGTTTACTGACTTTCTTCTAGGAGAATTTTGCAAATAAATGCTTTGGTAACAAAAGTGCTAAGATGCACGCTAACCCTGGTGGGTGTACATTTGTGGTTGGCACTTACTTTTCACCATTGTTTTTGTTCAAGTTTCATGATAACCTTTGTATTCAAAGGTGTATTTATATATTTATTTATTGCCATGCAAAATTAAGCAAATAGCTTTTAAGTAGTTAGATCTGAAAATATGCTAGTCAAATCAAAAAGTGAAATAACAGTATTTGTAACATGCTTTTTGAGTGATGAATGACAAAGGGCTTTCTTAATTATTTCTAAGTCCACTCTCAACTGGGTTACTTGCAATGATATTTACCAAATTATTAGGAATACGCGGGCAGAGTGGATGGGAAGACCTCATAATACCATCATGTTCATTTGAAGCTGTCTGAACTTAAGTCCTCTTTTTTTGTCTCTCCCACCTTTGTTGGAACTCTTTCTTTATTCCAAGATGGGCACTATGCTACTGTGCTGGGTTGGCACCTTTCTGTACCTGTTTCTCTGCAGAAGAGAAGCATAAGATTCCTAATAGATCCCTTTGATCCTTTGTGCTTATTTGCATTGTGATACCATCCAGTTATATTCTCTTGCTGACACTGTGGATGAAACTCATACTGTTTTAGTTATTTTACCTTTCATGACTGAATCCTTGTATGTCTTTGCCTTTCACCAGTGATGGCACAGGGACTTGGGATTCAGCTTTCTGATGTGCAACATCCAGATTAGGCACCTAGGCAGAAGATGCATCTCCTCTTTTTGCATTGCCTCTCACTCTGAACCCATTTACATTCAATATTTTCTTGTTTAAAACAGTAAACATTTGATTTGATTTGTTTTGATTGTCTTGTGTATGTGTCAGTGGCAGAGTAGCGTTGTTCAGCCAGTACATAGATACACCACAAAATGCAAGTAGTTTGTTTTCCTTGATGTCTTTTGTCATCCATACCTTTGCTTTCAACCCTAGTTTAGGCTGCTGTCACTCTTTGTTTTCTCCATATGCCAGAGCGTATGCAGAATATCATGGTTTATTTTCTCATATGTACAAAATCCAACCTTATCTATCCCATTCATAAACATTAATGTCTGTGACTTGATTTTGCAGTTCCTTACAGAATCAGCCTCCTTGTTTTTGCAAGCTCCACGAACATGTTTTGATTTCCTTCCTGCCTCATCTTTCTCCCCCCCCTTCTGTTTTTATCTTCCCCCCCCCCCCCCCCAAATCTGCTGTATTCAGGCCTTGTCTTTGCAGCATGTGCCTTCAGGAACAGCACTTTCCCTGATACCGTTCTATCCAGATGGACTCGAGGCACATTGACTGCAAGTGTATGACATGTGCAACAGCAGTGTTACCTGTGTAAACACTGCTTAAAACTGAATAAAGATGATGTGGTCTTTGGTAACTGTTCGCCTGTTGGCGAGGACAGCAGCCTTAGGATGCTTTTGCTACTGCAGTAACAGGAAATCATCTTAGTTGGTAAAAACAGCTCTCTTGATTTAGATTTTTTGTGTGTTATTGTCCTAGTTGTTTTTCCTTCTGTCTTTGATTTTCCTTCTGTGTGTCTTTAAGTGCAGTCTTACAGTGACAGTGCTGACTCTACATGTTTGATTAAGCATCCCAAGACTTAAATGCAAACACCAAAGAAACACACAAAAGCCACATTAAATGATAATAAAAAATGAAACCCCATCTGTGAATTCTTTTTTTTTTTTTTTTTATTTTTTTTGGCAAGGAAAAACATGAAGGACCATTAGTAACATCTTCAAATCCAAAGAGAATTGTGCTTGCCACTGTTCAAATCTCTTGAAGACAACGTGGTCTTGTGTGTACACATCCAGTTATCAAAATTTTATGTGCGTCATCAGTGAGAACTCTATGAATACTGTGAATTATAGGACAAAAATAAGGGTTTTATTTTGGTTAGTCTGTTACATGACAGTAGATTTTGTATGTTACTTGCTTTGTCTTTTTTTTTTTAATGTATACCCAGACCACAAAAAATTAAGAAGGAAGATAATTTCTGAGAACCCCAAATTTAAAATATAGCTATTATAGGATTAGCCTAGAGGTTAATTAGTTAACTGTCTTGAGTTGCCATGAGGATTTTATGACAGAAAAGAGAACTCTTTGCTAGTCATCTTGTGAATTGGATGCTTCCAAATGCCAGAGTTCCCTATGTCCCAAAATATATTTCCTAGTATTTCCTAAAATGTTTGAAGTTGTAACTTCTGCTTTCTTAGCAGATCTACCATGTTATTCAATTTCTACGTTAAACCAAGAGATTTTAATGTTCTCCTATTATGTCTGTGTTCAGGAATGTCTAGCATAAAATAATATATGAATTGAAAGAACACATATTGCATCATGAAAATTAGAAGAAAATTGAATTCAGGATGTGTATTGCTATTCTGGAGTCTTCACTGACTATGCAGGGAATCCAAAATCTTAATTCAGTAATCACATTAGAAGGGCAAAGTTATAGAGGGCAAATACCTCCCAAAATGTAGTACAATAATACTGATATTTTCTTTTTAATTTGAAGTTTTCTTTTAATTTGTTGCAAATACTAAGTCTGATACCAAAAAGAAAGCTGAACTACAGAGATTACAGAGAGAAGAAGAAGAAAGGACAAGGCGAGAGCAAGGTACTGTGCACTTCAGTTGTAGGGAATATGATGGCACAAGTCACCTATTTTAAATAAATGAGCAGATAGTAATTTCCTAAATGATATGTACATCAATGTCTGTCTCTATTTCACAAACACAGGTGATGCCTTCCTCTTGTGTGGGACAATTTTTGTCTTACGTGTTACCGTGTCTCACTTTCCTTAGAGCCATGCTTTCTTCCTCTAGCTATTTCTACTGCAATTAAGAACTTTGGAAGGAGGAAGAACTGGATTTTTTTTTTTTTTTTTTTTTTTTTCCTCCTCTCATTTAATATTACCTTTGGAAATATTGTCAACACGCTAGAAAACCACAAAACATTGCAGGCTTTTATTTTTTTTCCTCCCCCTTCCTCTCAAGCCTAGTTGTCAGTAGTCAAGAGAACTGAAAGTCCTCTGAAAAGGGCTTTTTCCAGAGAAGGCCAGCACAATAAGTCTGTTGGCAGGGGGCTAGCTGGTGTTCTGAAGGGGTAGCAGTTAAGGTGACTACAAATCGGGATAGATTAAAGTGTAGTTTTCTTGGGCTTCTTTTGTCTACTGAGTGACTGAGTCTTCACCCACTTCTTCAAGACCTTTCTATTATGTATCACTCTATCCTTTAAAATTAAATCCCAGTTGTGTGGCTTACCTGTCCTCACCATCCGAATGTGTCTGCTTCTGCAGTTTAGCATCACAAGCCGATACCCCTGTCTGAACATCTGGTCAATCTCTTCTTCCCTTTCTACCATTAATCCATCCTGGTGTGGGCTTGGGCATGCTGTGATTGCTAGTAAGCCATTACTAATCACTAATAATCTTTGTGGATGGGAGTGGCAGCTCAGGTGAGTGGAGGGAGATTTGGGAACTCCTGTTGCTTTTGCCTCTGTGCAACACGTTTACTTGAAGTGATTTACGTGCTGTGGGTGTTGTCCAAGCTGCTGTTTGATAACATCTAGGTTGATGCATATGCTGTGCTAACCAGGCTGAAGGCTTAGAGGTTGAAAACAATTTTACTTAGTACTCACATCCTATCCCATTTTCTAGACCCTACGGCAGCAAAGAAAAGCTAAAATGGTGATCAGGAGTAATTGATCCTAAAGTGTTTCAATGAACAAATAGCTATAAGATTGGAGTTGTAGGAAATCAAAGGTTTTAGGAGAGGAGGAGAGTAACTTGGGACTGAGCTACTTAGTTTCACCATATGCTTTGGATTAAGAACCTGGGTAGGCTGAAGCTGTAGATAAAAGGAGAGACCACTCCTGTTGCTGTTTCTGAGGGGAAAAAGAGGGCTTGCTAATGCTTTTCTCACTTTGCGTTGACACAGGCTGATGGGGGTAGCACCATAGGTAGTGTGTTTTAGTACAATGATTCAAATTGGGAAGATTTCTGCACAATATAAGAGACATGCTTATGTTGTTCATTATTATGGTTGTTTTGTTATTACAGCTAATAACTTGTCTGGTTTTATTAAGCAAAATATAATTATGCTCTTGATATATTTCCTGATTTTCAGAGGAAGCCAAAATTCAAGCTGAAATAGAAGAAGCAGCAAGACTTGAAAAGGAGAGACTTGAGCAAGAGATGATGGCAAAGCTTGCAGCAAAAGTTAGTTTGTACTCACTGAAAAAAATCTAATCCTATTTTTGAATTTGTGACAAGGTCTGTGAAACATTAGTATTTTAGTGTCAGAATAGAAATTGATTTCCTTATATCCATAGTGTTGGGAACAATATAGAGGAAATTTTCTAGCATCACTAGGTTAAAATTAATTGTGAAAAATCTATCCAAGCCAGGGCAAAGGTACTCTTGGATAAGGTCCCACAAATGGAGAAGGTGGTGAGCTGGATTAGTAAAACATAATGCACATAAAGTCAAAGGAAGTGGGGCTGTTTTTTTTTATATAGTGTTCTTTCACTAAGCTAATATTTGGCTTAGTGTTGCTTTGATTGAGAAAAATTCCCTGACGTGAGATAGTCTTGCTTGGTTTTGATACATAAAGATGCTGTGGTTAAATACACTAACTTTTGCCATATGTGATACTCCAGTTTAAATAAGTCCCTCTTCTGTTTCCACTCTACTTTCAATCGGATGAATTTTGTGTGTTCCCCATAATTATATTTGATACAGCTGTGGCAAGAATATTTTGGTATAAATTCTGTAAGTGGTTACATACTAGGGCAGATACGTTGATTTGTGTGTGTGCATGTGTATATGTGCATGTGTATTAGAATATGTATATTTACTTTTCTGAGAAGGCTCAAATTTAGAACAAAATGTAATTGGTAATATCTAAATATTTTTGTGATTTTTTTTTTTTTTAAATAAGGATCAACTACATTTTGGTTTTCTCTTTTTTTGTTTTCCTTTTTTTCTTTTTTTTTTTTTTATCCCTTCCTCCCCTTACCCCCAAGAAAGTCACTCCTGCCTGTGTCTCTTGTCCTTCACAGAATACTTTTTACCTTAGGAAGATGAGGAATTTAGAATAATACAAATTATAAAATAAAAAAAAAAAGAAAATCTTTCACACATTTTTCCAGCATATGCTTTCATTTTTTAGTAGATCTTCTTAAAGCTATTTTCAGGATGATGATATGGAAGCTGTTCAAGTGAGAGGTTAACAATCATATGACACATTATGTTTATCATATGGCTCAGCAACTAATGCAGTGACAGTAACATATTGTGAACTTTTGCAATCTTCTCAATTTAATGTTTTATAAAAAAGCAAGTTGTCAGTGTTTGTATTTGTTTAAATGATAACTCATTCAAATATCCCTTTTTTCTTTGATATTAAACAATTGTAAGAAGTAAAACAAATATATAACTCCTCTGTTTGATATATATATTTTAATAGGATCGAGAACGAAGGGAGGCTGAACTGGCAGAACTTCATTCACTGGAACAGAAGTTTGTGACTGCAGAGCAGTGGAAAATTGATTATAGAGAACATGCAAAGGTAAGCTTGCTTTCCAAAATCTGCCCGGTGTTATAGAGGTTCAACAATGAAGAGACTTTAGCTATGTCTGCATTGCAGAATCCAGGAGTTCCCATTTCTTGAGTTTAGGTGTGTGCTATGGCTGCATTTCAAGTTCCATCCTGAGGTAGTAACTGGCCATGCTCACTCTTTTCTATCTTCTATATATTGTTGTACACAGAAAAACCAAATTTAGAATCACAGGATAAATCACATTAGAAGGGACTTCTAAAATTCATGTAGTTCAACATCCTGAACAAAGTAGAGCAAACTCTGAAGCTAGGTCAGGGTGCTCAGCTGGGTTTTGAAAATTTCTAAGGATGGGGATACCACAGTATCTCTGAGCAGCCTTTTGAACTGCTTTACCACTCTCATTGTAACAATTTTTTTTAAATGCAATTGACATTTTGCATGTTACAGCTTGTGATCATTGCCTCATTGTCATGATGTATCATCCCTGTGCATCTCTAAAGAAAGCTTGATCCTGTCTTCTCTATACCCCTCTGTAGGCACTGGGGGATTGCATTTGTTAGACCAGACTAGCAAAGCTCAGCGTTTCCTCATGTGTCATTTTCTCCAGTACCCTAACCATCTTAAGGTCTATCGTCTTGCCCCTCCAATTTACCACTCTTTCTCTGGTGCTGAGGGATGCAAAACTGGATGCAGCACTGCAGATGTGGCCTCAGGAGCCCTGCAGAGAGAACGTTCCTAGGCTTGCTGCTTACACTCTTCGTGGTATAGCCCACTGTGCCCTTAGCTTTCGTTGCCGCAAGGGTGCAGCATGATAACTGCCCAGTTACATCTTAACACTTTTGGATGTTTTTTATTACCTTTTCCAGTAGATGACATGCTCTAACTTTATTATCCTTGTGAGCAAGAGACACAGTTGGTCATTTTGAAAGGGAAGGGTGTTTCTGATGAGTATTTCTTGGAAGGAGGAACATAAGATTTTTATTTTTTTTTTTTTAAGTAATGGCAAAATAGAACTATTATTTTTAAAATAGATCTTTAAATACAATACTGGTAGACTATAGGAAGTACCAGCATTTGTATTAGACTGTTGTTAGGAATATTTAGGGCAAAATACATACATAATGCCGAATGCTAAGTTTCCACATCCATTTCAGTTCAGATTAACAGTTACATTTGCAAATTATCAGGAATTTTGCCCTTTTTCTCAAGGAGCAAGTACTGCCATTTTTAAGGATGTGTTTTCCTGATGATGAAACTGCAGATCTCCTCTAAATGCAAAGATGTAAAAAAAAGAAATTGGGTGTTTTAATTACTGAAGACTCATCAATCTTTCATACAGGAATTTCCAGTGCCCTGAGCACTCATCTGTTTACTGCCTTTTTTGAAGTCAGTCACTTTACATTGTAATGCAATCTTCAGTAACGTTGTGTTATTAATCTTCACAACAAGCAGGGAGGCAGTGTTTCCTAATAACTTCCTATATGTATGAAAAAAATTACATTATAGGTGATAAATTAAGCCCATGAGCTAGTGTTAGGCTCAGGTAGAGTTAAGTGGGTTTAGTCTGTTGCTGGTTTCTTTTTTCTTCCCCCATCTATAAGAATGACCAATAATTGATTTTGAAAATAAAATTATAAAAAAAAATTAATACTCTAGGATTTCACATTCTCACCAGAGGTTTTTTTGATAGCTGAATTATGCTGCTATGTAGGAGGAGATCTCTCCTTCAGAGGCAGAGAAAGGAGTAAAATGTTCCTAAGCAGCTTTATTGCAAGAGTAGGAATTTCAGTTTTGTTGGCAGTTTGAGTGAGAACTGTCTGCCTCTTCCCCCTGCCCCCATTCCTCATTTATGTTCTCAGTCATTTACTCATTCACCCTCTCATTTGTGGCAGTTACTGAATTCATTGCTTTTGTAGACATGCAAGCTATACCTACTAGCAGAACAGAAACCACTGATAAATGAGTGAGTATAAACAACAAATGTTAGGTGGGCAGAAGTATCTTAACACAGTATATCGAAGTAAACCTGTTTTGGTTTTGTTGCATAGTGATAAGCCAGGTGGTATTACGGTGTTGTTTAGGTGCAGGAGTGATTGTATCACTGTAATATATTTGTCTTTCAGAATCCTTTTTCTTGTAATAATGATAGTCATTTGCACCATATGCGTGTATCTACTTTTCCTTGAACATTTTCTGTAGTGGGAGCATTACCTCAGTTGTGATGAAAATCCTGACCCAACTGTACTGCGGGAAATAAATACTTTCATGAGCTTATGGCGTGAAGATCAAAATAAGGACATTAAACTTGTGATGGAGAAAGGGGAGCAGGTGCTAAATGTAAGTGATAAAATGCTATTTTTCAGTTTAAGCTTACCAGGACATATCCTTAACAGCCCCCTCCCCCTACCTTTTTTTCTTTTTCTTCATGACCCAGAAATTTTGCTGCAGTTTATACATTATTTTTAATTACAGATTTATTAACTCTGAGGAAGATGCCTATTGACTTTAAATACGCAGTGGGTTTAAGGGATTTGTGTGTAATGCTTCTACACTGAGTTCTAGTATTCCGACATCTGTCTTCCCTGCTACATACATTTTAAACAGTCTTGCGCCAGAACATATAAGCTCATGTTATATATAGATGCTTCAGTGGACAGGATCTTTATTGTGTAACACTTACAGCCAGTAAAGTGTCATATAAAAGCAGAAGTTCCCAAAACACAAACCACCAACCGCTGGTGGCTTGTCAAGCAATTTTAAGCAATTTGTGGCTGCTTTGTAATTTAGGATTTTATTTTCATTTATGCTAACTTAATGGTGTTTTTCAGTAAGTTAAATTGTGTCTTCCAGAATTTGGGGTGAAAGTTGCATGTGTAATATGAATTTCATTGAGCTGGTTTGGTTCTGAGTGTTAGATTTGCTGTCTTGCAGCGCTTGCTGGGTGCTGCAGCTTTCACCCTCTGCATACTGCCTTTTTTTTTGCCAGCGGGGAATGTGCTAGTCCTTTCCATGAATTTCAACAGATAACTCCTCCCTTTCCTCTCTGCTACACTGCAACCCAACCAAAAAGCCTGGCAATTGCCCACTTCCGCTCCTTGACACTCTTCTCCTTGCTGTCACATCTTTCCCACAAGCACACTTCCTCCCCCTGCTCTCTGCTTCCCGTCCAACACTGAAGCAGTTACAGCTACTTCACATCCTCTAAACGTGCACTGCTTTGCACTGTATGCTCAGTAGCATATTCACGTGATACTAGAATATCGGCAATTTTATTTCATCCCTACTGAAAATGTAAGGTGATGTCAAAGATGGTCTGTCTTCTCTTGGTCTAAAACACCTGAGCATCCCTGGCAGTGTTCAAGGCCAGGCTGGATGGGGCTTTGAGCAACCTGGTCTAGTGAAAGGTGTCCCTGCCTGTGGCAGGGGAGACTGTTACTAGATAAGCTTTAAGTTCTCTTCCAATCCAAACCATTCTGTGATTCGATATGATTCTATGATTTCCTGTTGTACTTGTTCTTAGAGGTTTTAGAGGAGCTGTTGAGGTAGACCATGTTAAAGGTTACAATTCTGCTGCTGCTTTGCTACACTAGATGAGCAATAGCACTGTGATTCCACAGGTGAAGGGGAAGAGGAATCAGGCCAGTCTTGAAAAAAGGCATAAATATGATCTGATTCTCCCTCCATCTCAGTACTGCAGGTTACTTTGGCCAGCTGGGAATTTTTTAGTTCTCTGTAAGCATTACGGTGTTTTGATATTAGCATGTAGTGCTAACGATGTTATAATATAATACTAGCATGTAGTGCTAATAAGATACCAATGTTATGGTAGAGTTCATGCTAAGGATTTTTCTGAGAATTAAAATGTAACTGCTGTATGTTTTTCTATTGTTTGGTTGTTGGTTGGGCTTTTTTTTTTTTTTTTTTCAAGATTTCATAGTTGAGATTATTACTTTAGAAAATAGGGTTCCAAAGTAAAGTTGTAAACTTTTTATTATACCTAATTTTTGACCAAAAGGTTTCCTCACATGAGCAATTCCATTCAATAAATGATCTATTTCATAAGCTAAGATTTCACAGCCCACAGGTTGAGAAATAAAGGAATTGGACTAGAGAGATGAAGGCAGGCAGACTTGACCCTGGATTTTCCAGCACTTTGCATGGTTGACTGATAATGCTGGGTTGGCATGTTTTCTAGAGATGGATACTATAGAAAAAGATTATTTCGATGACAAAGATACATTTAGGTACAAAGGAAGCAAGTTTGCCTTGTTTTTTATAGCAGAACACACAGTATATTAAGGGTGATGTCAATTCACAGATGCTTGTCCCACATATAATGTCTTTTAGTTAATTGAGAAGTTGCAGCTTCTTTTATTGGATGCATCATCAAATCAGATAACAGAAAAAGAAATAGTCCAGTACCAGGAATCTATTCTGGAGCTGCAGAATATGCTTCATGAGAAGTACAATGGAGCTACAGAGCACCTGTTGAAAGTAAGTAAGATTTACTACTTTGGAGCTGTAATATGCACAGTGCACACAAAGTTAGCTACAAGTGTCTTGTGATGCTTGTTTTTGTTTGTTCTTAAACTGGCATAGAGATTAGTATGTGAGTTTCCAAATTTATCATTTCAGTTTCCAAATTGTGTGGATAGCAGGTACCAGACTTGTAATTCTTCAAACCTCCTGAAAATCTTAGCTTTACAGTGAAAATTCCCATTGTTTAGACATTTAAGATCAAATTATTGTGAAACTTTGTGAGATTTGGAGATGTTGAAAACAAGGGGCACTGTATAAAATCTGTTTCCTGTTTTGTCTCAGTGATTTGAAGTAAAGCTTGTTGATTGTACAAAAATTCCAAATGTGAAAAGCTGGTCATGAGGTTGGTTTGTACACATTTTTAATCATATGACTAAAATATTTTTAAAACTAAGATCTTGGGAAGAGTAAAGGATATTTAAACAAGAAAATGAAAATGTACTTGGGAATCAGTTTTCTGGGTTGCAGGCACAGGTAGCAATCTTGTTTGCTATTTTACGTATATTAATAATATATGTAAGTATGTTTAGCAAAATACTATTTCTGGAGGAAACAAAAAGGAAAAGGACTAGAGGGTATAGTGAACCAGTTGTATGTTCACAGTCAAAACCATCTGGAA
This sequence comes from Ara ararauna, assembly GCA_028858755.1. Taxonomy (NCBI): domain Eukaryota; kingdom Metazoa; phylum Chordata; class Aves; order Psittaciformes; family Psittacidae; genus Ara; species Ara ararauna. The sequence continues at coordinate 106,861,719 of CM054376.1, read as the reverse complement.
ATTGAGACATTTTAAATTCTTGATTGTCTTTACTGAGTTTAGGATTAAACTCCTAATGTAATTGTAATTTCATGAGTTTTATATTGAGAAAAGTATATTCTGTGCAGTGACTGTGGGATAGGAAGTCCATTATTGCTCAGTAAGTCCTTTTTTTTTGAACTTGTCCTGAGAAGTATTTTTGAGGGCACCTGCTAAAGGGCAGTACCATTGAAGGGGGTAATGTGAGATCCCATGTTTTGCAGTATTTGACTGTTGGACTTGATGAAGTCAGAGGAAGAAAAAGAACATAGTTCAAATTTTAGCAAAGAGGTTTGAGTTTATAGCTGTTATATTTTAGTACATAAATACAATGTACCTAAGCTTGGTATAGAGGACTTTTATTCCTGTATGTTTGGGGTTTTTTTCTTTAGTCAAGTGTAAATGTAAGTAAATCAAAGTGATACAAATAAAAAAAAAAACCCAAGCATGACTTAATCAGCTTTTTTTCCTTTGTAGACAGCCTGTATGTATGAAGATTCTGAAACTGGAAATATGCATGCAGTCATAAAGGATAAAAATGTCACTTTCTGTATCTGGGTCAACCTGAAGAAGGAAGTAAGGTATAGCATACTGAAATTCTTAATTTGAAATGAGGCCTGGCGTTGTCTACCTCAGTTAAGTAAACACCAAGAAGCAGTTTTTCATGATCTTTTTCATGGTGAATAGCATTCATTCTACAGATTCCCAACTGATGGATTTCATACCAGCCTGTTGCTAAGGAAAATGCTGGTTACATCAGAGTTTTATTAAAGGACAGGAGTGGTTTATATCTGTCTCACTGCAAGAGAGTTGCTGAGTTGCTGGATCAGGTCTAGAGAAGGATAACAAAGCTGGTGAAGGGTCTTGAACAGAAGTCTTATGAGGAACTGCTGAGAGAATTGGGGTTGTTTAGACTGGAGTAGAGAAGGCTCAGGGTGGACCTTATTGCTCTCTACAACTACCTGAAAGGGGGATGGAGCGAGGAGGTGGCTGGTCTCTTCTCCCAGATAACAAGCAATAGGACAAGAGGTAATGGTCTCAAGCTGCACCAGGGAAAGTTTAGATTGGACATTAGAAACAAATTCCTCACCAAAAGGGTGATCAGGCATTGGGACAGACTTTTCGGAGAAGTGATAGAATCACCATCGCTGGAAGCGTTCAAAAACTGTGTAGACAAGGCCCTTAGTGACATGGTTTAGTGGTGCGCTTGGTAGACCTGGGGTAACTGTTGGACTTGATTTTAAAGGTCTTTTCCAACCTAGTTGATTCTGTGATTCTATGTACATATGTATAAATAAATATATTTATAAAAATATAGATTAAAAAAAATATATCTTTTTTTTTAAAATGCTACAGTAGAACCCTCTTACTGCCAGACAGTTTTTAAAGGAAAACAATAAAACTCATGCAAAGAATTGAAATTCTTCTGGAAGTAATGTTTCTTGTTGATATATTAAATAGTTTCTGAGCTGTTATAATTGCTTGCAAAGTGCTGAATGATGCTCTGTGCTCAGTTCTCTGTTAACTAAAAGATTCTAGAGCCTGGGATATAAGTATCCTCCATAGTAGGTTCTGAATCTAAAATAGTTTTTATTAGAATGCTGTTTAATTGATATGCTTTTCAAAACAAGATTTTTGAGTGGACTTCCTATTCCCACTCTACAAATATGAGAAATAAATTGGTAAAAGGACTTAGTATTGGCTAAGGACCTGTTGCTGTTAGCTTTACTAAGGTAATTAGGAGGGTGGATGCTAAGCAGTGTCAGACTAACCTGCAGGAAGGGTCCATCTGGGTTGGTGTTAAAGGTTTCTGGTCATCTTAGAAATGTGCTTAAAATTTTCAAGAAAGAATAAAAAAATAAATGTTGCTTTGCTAGAAGATTTTTTTTAGAACTTGTGACCTGATCTTATCCAAAATTAAGTTCTGGCTTTGGTTGGGCAGGAATTGCAATGAACAACAAACTTCCGTATCTGATGAAAGAACCCAAGTTCATAACTTAGACACTCTACCTGATGCAAGTTGGCCTCCCATGCCTGCTCTTAGCCTTTTTCCTACACTGTCACAAGGATTGGTGGCTGTTTAAGACTATTGATTGTTAAGTTTACCTTTACATCTTTGTATCTTTTTGGGTTTTATGTGAAAGATGCTGAGACTGATGTAAACACAGACATCTGGTGGCTTCACCTATGTAGGATTTGCCCGTTAAATTAGTCAGTTTTACCAGGAATGTGCTGTGTAGAAGAGCTGCTGCCTGATTCTGCTTCATTGTCATCCTATCAGGTCAGTTATTTTTGCAGCTCTTGATCCCCTTAATGCAGTTGCAGCTTTTCTGGAGGGGCTCACAGACAGCTGTCAGTACAAGACAGGAAGCATATCATGACTCTGTTTCTTAGATTCTGCCATGTGACAAAAGAGAATCTAGGTGACTTAATGTAGAACAGTGATTTTAATACTTACGAAAAAAGTAAGTTCTGCCAGTCTTACTAGGGAATGTTATTTTTTAAACTCCTCTTTACAGGTTCGAAAGTCATGTGTTTTGTGATGCACAGCATGGATTTGATCTTCCAAAGTCACTGGCTGTGAGCAGTGTTGCTGTTCGCATATTGCATACTCATTATGATCACGTGTCTCCACTTTGGCTGCAGTGTCAGAGTGTGCCAAAATTGGAAGTCTTAGATAGCAAAGAGTTAACTCAGGACTCAAAAGGTGATGTAGAAGAACCAGGAGAAGAGGGGAACAAAGCCAGCGAAGATCCCAGCATGCCTGTTGAAGAGCCCAGCATGCCTGCTGAAGAAAAAACATGTGGTAGGAGAAAGGTAGGTAAAAAACCTCACCAAAGGATGTTCCACATTGCTGTAGTTACTCAAGGCCCAGTCACAGTGTAACAGCTTCTTAATGTGTCCTGTGCCTGAGTGCGCCAAGTTCTTAAATATTTTATACTGTGTCATAAATATTCTCAAGGGAATAGAGAGATGGATGACCAAAGATGGTTGTACAGAAGGTAGAGGGGAAGGTTTGGACAGGGTGGGATAGTTGCAGTGCAGTTAGCATGCATGTGTTGGCATTTGGTTGGTAGTTTAAGAGTAGGATCAAGCTGTGAAGAACATCAGGTGCCATTGTAAGGTATTTGCATTTATCTGTGACATATGTCCAGATGCATGGATTCTGCTTCTGAGAAACTGACAACCCCATAAAATCACTGCAGGAATCCAATATTGGTAAAAGTCACAGCATGCAGAATAGGATTCAGAGTTCAGCAGGTCTTGGTTGTGCAGTTACATGGCTGCTCTGTCTGTATGCTGAAGCTTTGCTCTTAAGGGATTCTCAAACACTGTAGGCTTCAGGTATTGTGAAAGTGGCTTGGTTTTGTATTTTTCTCACTGGGTTGTTTTTTTAAATTTTGGTATCATCTGTGACCTGCAAATGAGTGACTCAGATTCTCTATCTAAAAATTCTGCACAAATAACTGTAAGACATCACATTTTCTGTCTTCTTTGCATTTTAACTTTTCAGTCCCCAGCACCTTTGTAGTGAATCAGTGCCTGAAATCCCATTTTTATTGTTTTTTTCTTGTTTATGTGACAAATCTTGTCTTTCTGCAGTTTTTGCCTATATTTTTTAGACTTTTCAAGCTTCTCATTTCATTCTCTCTCTTTCTTTCCCAGGTCTTATTCTCTTTCTCTCAATCCCATTTTGTGAATTCTCATGTTCCTTCTGAAGACACCACTTCTCTCAGCTGCTGCAGCCTGTCCTTCTGTGTAGCTCTGCCATGACTTCTCCCATATTTATGTGCGTAAATGCTTCTTTGCTCTCACCTTCTGTCCTCTTTCAGGAGATGAGTGTTCTTCACACACACTGTGCAGGGCGCAGGAGGTGCCTGTGCCTCCAAATTGATGGCTGGTACTCTGAACTGCTGTTTGTCTACTGCTGTGCTTCCAGAGGAGTCTGCTGTGACAGGGTTGAATTTGTATCTGGCTGGAATTTTAGCTGAACATCTAGGGTAATGTTTTGAAATTAGAAAGCAGTGTGAGGAAGGGAATAAGTATTATAGGCAAGGCACAGGCTTGAACAGCAAGTGGGGGTTTGGGCATGGTTTCAGCATGGCTTTGGATTCAACATTAGCTTTTTTTGTGTTACTTCTAGCTGTAAAGTCAGCATAAACAGAATTTTTGAGTGCACGCTGCTGAAAGGGTTAAGTGCTTGCATGGTACTTCGGGAGCTCAAGGTGGAATTTGCTGTTGAAGTGAAGTAATTATGTTTGTATCTATATATCCAGTTCCAATCTTGGAGAGTACCTTTAATCAAAACTATTTTTGCTCACTGGGTAGGAAATGATTTCTCCTAAAAACCTTGACCCAGTAGCAAGATTGTTGCTGGAGGAGAGGAACTGTACTCTTTCTCCTTGGGCCTCCTTGAAGAAGGTGGTACCTCTTTTTTACTGAGTATAGTCATATATATGTCTCTGACTAATGAAAAAATGTCTTTTGCTTTTTATATAGAGTGTTGTCTCATTCCAAGAAAACATCAGTAGCATAGCTGATGTAAATGAGACAGGGGAGGAAGCTGAGAAGAAATCAGAAATCTTGGACGTATCATCACTATCACTAGGTATTTGGTTAGTTTCCTGTGCAGATTGCAAGAGTACTTATTCTAAGTATTTTATTTTATACATGGAAACATCGTGATAAAGATTTTCATGTGAAAAATGGTGTTTGTAAATACAGTGATGTAGATCAATATGCAATCATAGAATCATAGAATAGTTAAGGTTGGAAAGGACCTTAAGATCATCTAGTTCCAACCCCCCTGCCATGGGCACAGACGCCTCCCACTAAACCGTGCCACCCAACACTCTGTCCAGCCTGGCCTTGGACACCGCCAGCGATGGAGCATTCACAACTTCCCTGGGCAACCCATTCCAGTGCCTCACCACCCTTACATGCAGTGCAATGATAAATGAAACAATATGATTTATATAATATATAGAATGAAATATACAACAATATAGAAAAAATGTATATCAATGTACAATATATCAATTATATGTTGAGGATAGATTTGGATTACATATTAGGAAAAAAGTCTTCATTATGAGGATGTTGAGGTGCTGGCACAGGATGCCCAGAGAAGCTGTGGCTGCCTCATCCCTGGCGGTGTTCAAGGCTGGGTTGGGCAGGGCCTTGGGAGACATGGTCTAGTGAAAGGTGTCCCTGCCCATGGCAGGGGGGCTGGAACTAGAGGATCTTAAGGTCCTTTCCAGCCCAAACCATTCTATGATTCTATGTGTCTGTGTTTTGATAACAGTTGAGGTTTTGTTGACATTTCTATTAATGATTGCTAAATGCAAGAAGAAAATCGGCCAGGTAGGAAAATGGAATTTGTCCCCACACTTATTTATTAATATTCATGTACAGGTTTATGTGCAGTTGTGTATTGTCATGAATATATTTATGTATACTTATGGGTGAGACACACAATTTTTATGAATCTGACAGGCTGCCTGGTGAGACTGACTTCCACAGGAAAAAAAAAGGTTCAGTTGCATACAATAGTAGGCACTCAGGTCATGTAAGTATTACTGAGCATTACTGACATGTGGGCTTAAAGTGAGATACTTGCTGATACACTTTGCTTAAAAGAGGGCCTAATTCTAGGAACTAAAACTGTTTATCTATCTGTCCACGTAAGTAAAGTTAGAAATTTCTTTGGTGTTGCGGTGTCCTTTGGTTTAGTAAGAGTGAGTTTTCTTGTAGTACTGTCTTAAATAAAATAACTGCAAACTCTTCAGCATAGTTTAGCTGAACTGTACAATCTTTTCCTTGTAAAAAACCCAAACCCCACTACATACTTTCTGCAAAGCACAGTCCAAGCAATTGGATATCAGACTAGACCCTGAAGACCACCCAAACGAGGTGGTTTTCAAGGGAATATAAAGAACTTGGGCTTTACTTGGAGGAAATTGTTATTTTATTTCAGTAAGGCTTAGGAAATCCCTACCGCAGTAGTAGGTGAAATGTATGTGCACATAAGTGTACTAATTATACCTGAAAGTCTTCTAGCTTGTTGATCTGCTTTTATAAGGAGAGAAGGCTTAAGAAAGTATGCTTTTGCTGGCATGCTAATGATATTCGTGTCCATTCAATCAATTTTCAGAAGAGAGTTTGAAAGGATACACAGTTGCCACAAATTCAGTGAGAACAGGCAGCCAGGTAGATGAGATAAAAAATAGGAATGCAACAACAGGGCAAAGAGCAAGAACTACTGCAGTTCTCTGGATTTAACTTTGTTATACCAGTGTTAAGAAGTTAATTTAGTTTGGGAGAATGAATAGTTTTGTTAAGCAGATGCTTAATTATTTTTGTATTATTATTTTAAAAAGAGAGTTAAAATGCAAGCTACTGCTGTGGCTGGCAGTAAAATGTGTTCTACTTCCTGTATATTTTTTTACTGGAAAAGGTCATTATGTTGTTGTGTGACTGCAGTAGGATAAAACGTCTGCATAATACAACTACTTCTGACTTTATAAAATCAACATCATTATCACTTCTTTTTTAGAAATCTTGTAGACAACTTATATAGATATAATTTTTTTAATTATCTGGCTCTCTAAAAGCAAATTTCATAACACAGAGTAGCTGATTTTAGAGTATTGAACACTTTTTCTTGATCCCTGTCAACAGTAATTTCTGTTCTCCCTCTGTAACATCTGGTGCACTATTTAATGTGGGCTTTTTTTAGTTTTTAAAGAAGATATTTCTAGGTGTATTTGTCCATGGCATTGATGCCTTCTAATAGCATTTTCCAATTAATTGAAACTTAAATTCAAGTACATGTGTAATATATAATTATATGTATTAAAAAAGATGAATTATCTTTTTATCCAAAGATTTTGTTTCATGTTTGATCCCTCTTGCTCTTCATAAATAGAACCTTTCAGTTTCATCACATGACCTTGTATCTTATATATGAGGTGCCTTATATCTTTTTATTTGCCTTACTTCTTTTCATATCCATACAATTTTACTGAACTTTTCTAGAATCTGCTGTATTGTGTACCTGTGAAATTCTTCTGTTGGTGATGTGACTCGCTTTGGCAGTAAAACCTTATTCCTGTATGACTACAAGGGTAGAGCAGATATTAATCAGCTGTTAAAAAGCTCAGTACCAAAACAAGAAGTACTTTTCGTTGTCTTAACTGTCTGTCTTTCCCACATTTCTGTTAATTGTTAGAAGGTTTGGGAAACACCAGTAGATGGTGCTAAAATGCTGCAGAGTGTAAAGCACTTCGAGCCCGTGGACTTTTTGTGCAAAAGTGAAAAATTGTAGAAGTGGGAAATTACAGTGTCTTAGTTTAAGCTCAAGTTAATCCATGTTGTCTGGTTATTTTGTAGTTCAGGAGCCGCTGATGCAGGAAGAGACAAGTGAAAAAGAAGAGCCAAAACCAGATGAAAACATTGTTGACTTGCAGCAGTTTGTACCTGTGGGTGGTGTGTACCATATCGATGCGCTGCAGGTTCCATATCAGGTCAAACAAATCAAGGACTGGAGTATGGTGGAGGTAAGTGAGGAAAGAGGTTCCACACTATGTCGTCCTCTTCCTTATCATCCTTAAAGAGCTGTGCCTGAGCTGTGGCACCACTGTGCAGATGCAGTGTACATGATTTCTTGAGCAGCAAACTGAAGGGCCAAGTGTTCAAGTAATTTTTCAATTACACTTGGCCAATTTTTGGAGGGGAACAGATTGGCCTGCACTTACAGAGGTGAATGCGCAGTCAGTGGTTATCAGTGGGGCTAGCACAGATCATTGTGCTGGAAAATGCTCTTGGCCAAAGTAAAAGCAAAGAGAGGGGGTCTTAATTTTTTCTGTATGTGAAAGGTACACTGCCAGTTCAGTCCCAGGCTCTGCAAGCTATTTGAGGACTATAGCTATTATGTTCTAGTTTTCCCACTTGTGGACCCTGAAGCAATGCTAACCTATATCAGATTTTACTGTGAAGCTGAAAACCTTTAATAAGTGAAATTCCCATGCAAACTAAGAAAGTGGGAGTATGGGCAGATCAGTTCCCAGCTGCACATACAGATCTGCATTACCAGTCACACATGACCTCTTTCATTCCCTTTGATGCTGTGTGGACAAACTAAGATTACATCTACTTTTGCCTCGCAAGTGCTCTTGGGTTTTTGGTTTGTTTTCTTTTGTTTGTTTGATTTTTGGGTGGTGTTTTTTTTGTTTTTTGTTTTTTGTTTTTTTTTTTTTTAAGACTGTGGGTCTATTAAAAAATGACAGTGCCTGCTATGTGGTACTGCCTTAAAGGTGCCATCAACAGCACATGAAGGGTTTGAAGGCCTGTTGGCATTCACCCTTTCACTATCTGTCTATCATCTTCAACACTGTAGTTTGAAATGTGCAACATTAGCAAACTGTTAATGGTAATGAGTTTTTAATGGTGTGTTAGGAAACTGCAGATGATTGGGTGGGCTTACATAGGCTACTGCATTTTCTAATGAAAATGATACATGTTCTTTTCCCACCTTTCCGAAGTTACGTAGTGTTGGATTGGAGGCATACCCATATCCCCCAGAAGAAGCTGAAGATGGCACACATCCGCCAATAGAGATAACCCTTAGGCTTTCTGACAACGTGATGTATTTTACAACTCCTGTGGTAGCCCGATGGGATCCTGCCGGTATGAATTTAGGACATAAATTTAAATTTAAATAATGGAATTTATACCTGAGTTTTACTGTTTCCAGAACCCGGCTGTAAAGATGAGAGCCAATTTGGAGCCCATAAATAATTTGGGACCTTCAATGGTAATTAATTTGGTTAAGTTATTTCTGGTTCTATTTTGCTTCTGCATTGTATCTAGTAATGGGCCACTTGTTGAGGCTTGTTACTGTAGCTTTTTAATATGAATAGAAAAAATAGATTTACGCCATTTAATGGGCAGCAGTACACCTGTATACCACAAATCAAGTTTTGCTAGGGTAAAGTCATGTAAAGTCCACTTTATGCCAATTTAACATGTATTAGTATTAACTTAATACTACGAAAATTCAATATTAAAACCCAAATGTGATATTCTAGTTATTAGATAAATACAACACACCTCTGACTTTACATTCATTAATGTGAGTAGAACCTATTTAAACAGTTTGATGTTTGAAGTTATTTCGAAAATTATTTTGTGGACCGCTTTATAGCACATAAGAAATGACAGTTGCATCAGTATTTGTATTTCTTTTGAAATTAAGGAGAAGCTTTCATGTCAAAATTAGCCTAATCTTGTAGTTAAAGACAATTATAATGTGTAGAGTTTTTTGCCTTAAATGAATTGTTTTTATTTTATGCCTAACATTTTATCTTAATGGTGGGTCAGTGTTAGTTAACCTGGAGTGTCTTCACTGATTCTTCCCAAGTACATATCTCAAGCAGAAACTTTAGACGTTACATCTTTATATTTTTGCATCCCTTCTGTAAAGGCCAGCAGTGGAGAACTGATGACATCAGCAACATAACATATGAAACAGAAAAAAAGAATATCACCTTTAAGATGAGGGCCTTTTATACAGTAGCACTTCTCCAGGATGCTCATATCAACATGCCATATCAGGGATGGCAACTGCAACCTACTGGCACAGATGAAGCACTACTTATAGTTACTACAGTCTTTGCAGTGATTCAGATACAAATCAAGGTACTATAAATAATTTTGCTTAGAAAACATTTTCAATTTACAAGAAAAATTATTAGTGTCCTTTATTAAGAACTTGGCATGCTTCCACAAGAGCAATTTGAATGCCACTGTGCCAGTGAAAATGAAGGAAGCTCTCTTCTTTTCCAAGCACTTTAAGGAACAGTACTGGTAATTTAATTTTCTGTGAACTGGTCAGAAGAAAGCATCTGTATGATTGTTTCTGCAACGTTTGGGTAAGTGCTTTGATTTTGATAATACCTGGCTAAATTCAAGACAGTGGTATCAGCTAGAGACTTAAAAATCTCTCTCCTCCTACCTATACCAAGAGAAATAAAAGCATTTCAGGCAACCTACTACTACTGCCACTTGTTCCTTCTAAAGGTGGTGTTACACATGATTATCCATATGCTTATTACTGTGTAAGTCATCTCAGTAACAGACATGATTTTAAAAAGTCATTATGAGCATAAGCATGGGTCAGTAGGCCAGTATCATTTCTGAAATCCTACAGAAGATTGTCTATCTTCAGAATAGCGGAGATACTAATAGTTGATGCCTGAAGCAGAAAATAGCTTTTATGACCAAAGTTAAGCTTTCATGACCAGTAAGTTGTTTTTACTGGTTTGTACAACAGGGTAATCACTGTATGTTGTCTTCAGTAGTGGTGGAAGAAAAGCAGGTGCTTTCCCACATCACAGGAAAATGGATAAGTCCACTTAACCTAAGAGAAGTTTTGAAAAAAGCTGGTGTGAATATTTTTCCAGGAGAGTGTTCTTACACATACCTCTCTCTGAACAAGAAGGTGAGTCCAAGAGGGAATGGTTTTCCTGTTGTTTTTTCCCACTTATGTTTCGCTTAGAAGGTGTGCTGTACAGAATCAGGTGAGAAGTGCACAACTGTTCTGACACCTTAGCCAGTTAATTGTGGTTAAATCATGGTTTTTCTTACATTTATATTAACAGGGAATTAGACTGAACAAAAATGGTGTACTTTTGTATTACAGGCACCCATAGCAGAAGCTAAGGCCTATCAGGAGATGGCACTGCTTGCATCTGCTTTTGCTTTTGGCAGGAGCAAGTGGAATCTAGAAGCAGGCCAAGAGCAAGTAGTGTTCAAGGTTTGTGGATTTAGTCCAAACTTATAGAGAAAACCAGCATAAGCATTATGTCACAGTTGAAGAGACAGAAACAATTAACTTATAGAAATTGCACTCATCTCACAGTACCCTCAACCGCTGCCAGCATTCAGAGTGTGTGTGTGTGTGTGTGTGTGTGTGTGTGTGTGTGTGTGTGTGTGTGTCAGTAAAGCTTCAGAGCCAGCTTCTTAGCTTGTTGATGTCAGATCTCTACCTGGACACATGTCTCAGTAACAGAGAACTTGATGATGTGCTAAGATGTAGAGCTGGTAGATTAGCTATTGAGGCTTTGGCCAAAGCTGTGATGATAGAGCTAGATGCCACTTTTCATGAAGTATTCTACTGGTTGTAGATACAGAACATAACCATACTGTTGAAATCTTGAGCAGCTCTCCCACTCTCCTGATTTAAATGTATGTGACATACAAATATTTAGCTTAATAGTTAATCTGAAGAGCAAAAACTAAAATAAATGAGGCCTGTTGCACCTAGTTCCTTTCTCCACAAGACTCAGGAGCAGCTGCTCGAGTGACCACACCTTTTATTTTACAGAGTCAAATGAGATAGAAGGTGTTGGTGTTGATACAGTACCTGGTACACAGTCTTTTGGCTTAGGGGTTTCATAGCAGCACCTTGGTTTTGGTTTTGTATTACATTAATGAGTATACAGGAATTTTTAATTTCATCTAGAATTCATACTCTGTCAGTGTCATGGGCTTCATCTTACAGCTCATTTTTTCTGCAATAGGTAAGTGAGCATCTTAAAGCAGAATCTGTCAAAGACAAAGACTGGTCTCTTTATCTGTTTAATGGTCAGAAAGCACAAAAGCTCAAGATCACTGAAAGCAGTGAAGCTTTCTCAGAAGAGATAGAGGAAGATTCTGAATTTCACTCCACAATCTACCATATGCTTAAGGACTTCTCCAGCAAAGAAGCAATAAATAAAGTGGAAACAGCTAGCTTCCTGTTTATTGATGTTGTATATCAGCTACTCCTCACTACAAGAGTTTTAATGTACTCTTAAGTACTGCATGCTTCCCTTTAAAACTTTATTAGCAAAAGCTTTCAATAAAGTTACATTTCAAGTCTCAAATCCTTTTCTATTCAAACCATTGGAGCAGCTTCAATGACTACAATACAAATGTTTTAATTTTGTTAAAGCAAAATAAGTTCTTTATTCTCTTGTGGCTAGAACACTTAGTTATATTTCTTGTTAGCTACGTTCAAAATTACTAACTTTTATTGAAAACCTGAAACTTGTAAAGTTTAGGTACTTGTACAGATGACACTTGTCAGAAGAGGAAAAAAAAGTTTCTAAATTTCAAGTCATGCTTTTAAAAAAGAAAAAAAAAATAGATCTCCCCCCAAAACATCCACAACCCAACAAAATAAACCCAACCGTGTAACCTTAAATATACTATCGCAGCTTCTCACATTCATCCAGAACTTGGAATAGTAACTACAAAAATCAGAACCTTTGTTATACTGGGGGTGGTCCATTGTGTTGGAGTCCTGTGTATGGCCACAACAGTTGCTGTAGTGAAGTCCAGGAGTCCCTGGTGCCTACAGGTGCTGCATCTGCTGGTCTCTGAAGAGACAGCCCAGTGAGGAAGCTTGTGAGAGCAGCGAGCAGTACCAGGATAGAAACAGAAACCCAGAGAGTTTTGTTAGCATTGGAAAAGGAAGCCTTGAAATGGGATGCCCACAATGACATTAAATTGCACCTGCACAGAAGAGAGAGACATAGAGGGGTTCAGTTTTTCTTCAAAACTTGGAAGTTCTTTTCCCACTCCACTCCCAAAAAACCCTAAAGCAAACCAGACCCCACAAACAAACATACAGATCCTTAACTATTGAAAGTGACAAGGTGGTTACCCTATCAGGAGCTATGTACAGTGGTAGCTTGTATTCTGGGTTTAAAATGCAGACTTCAAGTAAGCAAGTTCTTGATCAGCTATTTAGACTGACCCAACTTCTATGTCTACCCTTGCTCCACACACTGTTTCCGAAGAGGATTCAGAAAAGCTGCCTTGCAGCCCATCAAGAAATCTTGCTTGCAGCAAGCACTGAAAGTGCTGCCCTTACCATTTTTACTGTTTTCTAGGGGTTTGCTGCTTTCCTTGAGGCTAGAGAGAAGTCTGACTGTCCAAGTCCTAGACCTCTCATGATATTGGGCAGCTCCATCCTTTATCAAAGAAAATTCTATTTGTGCTTGCTGTCTTCTCAGTTTTAAACACTAGCATAACTGTCATGTTTCCCCCTTGATCAGAAATGCTCACAGTGAAGGCTTAGTATTGTACAGTTGTATGGAATAAACAGTTCCTCTGCAGAAACAGCAGACCTGCTTTCCTGTGAGGCAGGGGCTTCCAAGGGACAATTCTTTAGGACATCACTCTCTTCCTGGACTCAAGATACTCAGTGAAATTAACTAGAATAGTCTGGAATCGGTCCTGGTAACTATTTGTGTCTCAGTGTGTGCCAAAACTGCTGGTAAGTTTTGCACAGGCCTCAAATCCTCAATCATTTTTATGAGTACATGTCAGCATGACCTGGTAGCCTAGCTGTAACATCTGGCACAGTCACAAGACAAGGTGGGATCATAGCACGAGGCTTCTCTTTACCTCACTATTTAGGATTAGTGGTGAATCCCTGGTGGGGAGAATCTCTGGCATCTGCGATTACTCATTCCCAGTTGGTTTGTTTAAGAAGCGGGCATTAACAACCAAACCAAAACTACAGCTTTGTTTCTTCTTCCCACGTCCACCACCCAAACACTGCTTTGCCTCACGATGATGTGAGAAAACTTACGCTGACTCTAGGTTCCATTTTGATGCATGTTTTCCATTTTCAGAGACACTTTCCTTCCTGGATGTTTCTTGTGCTTCAGCAGATGATTCCGACAGCTCATTTCTGTAAGCAAGCATCAACAGTCCCAAAGCTTTTCCATCAAGCATTCAATTTGACACAGCTCACAAGAGTTTAGCTTTACACCCCTGCTCAGGTGGTGGACAGTCAAGAGTTCATTAAAAACAAAGCAGCCAACCCTGCACAACACCCCTCAGAGGAGGCTGCTGTTGGACTTACTTTGTTTCAGAATGTAAGTCTTCGTACTCAGCCCAGGAATAAGTGCTAATGAACCGCTGTAGTGACGGACGCTTCTCATTTTGCTTTGCTCCTAATCGCCCCCTGTCATGTTTTAAACAAATTTGCTTTAATTTCCCCATGAGTAGAAATCATAGAATCGCAAAATGGTTTGGGTTGGAAGAGACTTTAAAGCTCATTTAGTTCTGGCCTCCTGCTGTGGGCAGGGTCAGTTTCCACTAAAACACGTTGCTCAAAGCCCTGTCCAGCCTGGCACTGAACGCCTGAAATTCAGTAGCAGTCTACTTATTTGGGTAGGCCTCAGACAAATAAGTTTCAAAATGAGTTGCCTGAACTCAGGATTCTTAAAACAAAAAAAACCCAAACCCACCCACAAACAGAAAACCAAAAAACCTAAACGAACCAAAAGCCCAAACCTAAGATCCGTCAATGCCAACTGCCTGGATTTCATATGGAACGTCAAGGTGACCTTTTTTTTTTTTAAAGTGCTCAATCCTTAATAAAAAACAAACAAACAAACCAACCAACAAAAAGCCCACATAGAAAAGGGCTGTAACATTTAGTCCCAAAACTCATTTACCTACTGAAGCATGTAAAAGTAATGCAGAAGTTGTAGCCTAAACATTATTCTACCTCAAGATGCTCTATAAGCTGCTTTAATACAGGCACAGTTAGAAGATTTAACTCTATCTAAAGGCAAGCCAAAGTAACTTTACCAACTGCTTGATCTCCTGTTGAATCTATCACTCCGTTCATCTCCATCGGATTCATGGAGTTGGGCCTGGAGAAGAAGTTGGACACTTACTGCATTGGCAATTTCATGCTTTAGCCCAGCCAGTTTTGAGAAGATCAAGCACCTCACCACCTGGGAACCCTTACTTACCAGTGGCAACCCAATACCTGCACTTCCAGCACTCCTAGGCAATGCTGCAATGCTAACTCTTCGTAGGGATGATGGCTATACAAATAAGAGGCATTACTGACTCTATCAAGGAATGACTGGATTACTCACTGATCACATAACATACCATCTGTTTTTATACAAACTGTATTGAAAAAATAGATGTTGATACTTAGCTTGGAGTGACACATGAAGAACCAAATCACAAGCACAGCCCAAAACGTATTCTTTAAAGGTGCATCTTCCCACATTAAATGCCTTTTCCCCCCAAATATCTGAAGTGCTTCTACACAGCTTCTAGCAAAATACAACTGACTGTGTTTAAATTCCCCTAATGGTACTCATAGGAATTCCCAGTCAATTTGAATTGCTTCCATGTATTTTCCCGTCTTTCTGTGCTAACCCCAATGAGAGAAAGACACATGAACAATATTTCTTAACCACTGCATGAGAGCACAGATATACTGAAAAATATCTCCTGGTGTTTGGTGACATCAGCCCATACTTGAGGCAGAAACCCACTAAGTCAAGCATACAGAGAGCACCAGCACACAACAAAGCAAAGAAAAACACAAACGCACACACTTAACGACACTTGACATTTCATGTTAGGCTGTAAGAGTCATTACCTTGAAGTTAAAAGAATTTGGTAGCTTTTTATTCGTAGATTCATCTGTGAAGAGATCAAACACCAGAGAGGCTTACAGGAATGCAGCAAGCTTTGTTTGCAACTAGGGGTCTGACTTTTTGCCATATCTGTGTAAGCAGAGTGCATCAGGTAGTCTCAGAAAGCAGAAATTATATTTCAGGAAAAAAGCTTTCCATTTCATTAGATAAGTTCTTAGTATTCATTTATTTTACATCCTCTACAAGCATCAATTTCTGTTGCTATCATTAAATGTATTATCAAGGACAATCTTTTACAGTCAGGAAGGAACAGCTTGTGATTCAGAAGGCTCCTACAAGTATTTCACTGGTGTGCAAGACTGCCCTTTCTGTTTTTAAAACACATGCCCTATTTTTCAGCAGAATTTAATACTTCCCTGGCAAAGCTGCAAGTGCACATCTTTAAACCTGGCCACTGTACCATCTGCTTAGAGGGGCAAATTCAGAGCACCTGCACTTCAGAAGCGTGTAATTCATGTTTAGAAGAGAGCAGGAAGCATCTGTAGAGAGCAGTTAAAGCTCAACAACTTACAAATAGCTACTAGAAATGCTACAGTGTGAGCAAGCGCCCAAATTTACTGCTCTCAAGGAGTAAGATTATCACTACCGCATGCAATGCGGTAAAAAGAGCCAGAATATTACTGCATACTTGCAATGTTTCCCCCCACCCTGACCGTTTACATGCAAGTTTAGTCTGGGAGAGGTGTTTCTAGTACTGTTAGTAAATTGCTAATTTTGCCCTCTAGTTTTAGGAATGGGGATACAACAGTCTTATAACCCCTCCACCTCAGAGGTTACGCTTCAACTTTAAAGGTCTATCTGGCAAGTGCCAGAAAGAGGAAGGATTAATCAGCTTTTCTTAGTTACCTCGATCTCCAAGAGAGCTAAAGGATCTCTCGTTCTGGAGCAGGACCTGTTTCAGCTCCTCAAGTTCTGCATGTTCTTTTGCATACATGCGCTTCAGGTTTTCCACATGTTGAATCATTACTTCCACAGCCTTGCTGACACGGCTCTCCTAACCAAGCAAATGCAGTACAGAAACAGTTCTTTGAGGAACCTCACCATGTTCAGATGTTATTAGTTTCCTCTTCCTCTCCCCTTAACCATTTACTCTCATCTTGTATCACCGTGATGAAACTTTCTCTCATCTTTGTCCACCCTTTCAAAGTGTCACTACAACCCATCTCTCAACACGTGCCCAAGTTACACAGGTCTCATTTCTCCAGTGATTAGTCTTATCCTAAAATAAATTAGTCTTCGTTTTCTGAGCCTTTACAACTCCTCCTCATATCTCTCTCTCTCTGATCTAGTCTCAGCTGCCACCAGGCATTTGCTGGTATTGCCAAGTCATATTTTCATGCTGTTCTTTGGCATTATGCAAGATTACACAAAACATTTAAGCAGGCCTTTGTAAATTTCCATAGACTTGGCTTATTAGCTGCCCTTTCCAGAGGGCACAGAAATACCATATGAGCATCAAGACTATTGTTACCACACTGTATTCTTGTGCTCTCTATTGCATAGGTCCCTCTGCTACAAATTCTCTTTTTGGATTTGTTTGTTTGGTGTTCTTTTTGTTTTAAATCAGAACCATATTTCTGTTGTGTGATTTTGCACAATGCTAATGCAATATAGCTACTTTCAGTGCCTAGGATTCTTTATAACAACACAAACAGCAATCTGTGAAGAGAAAGCCAGGACTAAGCTCTACTGGTCAGTCGGCATTACAAACACAAGACTCCCGAATCTAATTCTGGAACCAGAAAACTAGCAAACAGATACTGCTATGTCTTTACATCTAGAAGCTTTTACCTTTGTGCAAAACGCGTTTACATGGAAGCAGTTACCTGATTAATAGCTCCCAACATCTCTGCCCTGCTGGCAACTCGGGCTGCATACTGGCTGAGGAAGTGCAAGCTTTTCTGCAGCTTCTTAATGATCTCTTGCGCTTGGTTATCTTCTTCACACAAAGGAACTAAAGCCTAAAATGAATATTGGTAAGAAAACCAGTGTGAGCTGTTAGTAGAGAAAGAAAGGTGACCCCAGCTGATGGTCCTAAGAAGTTGTGTTCAGACTCACATAGTCACAAAATCAGCATCCAACATTCTCACTCAGTGTAACTTGACTACAGACCTGTGGACAAGAGACTTCAGCTTACCTGGCATAGAATCAGGTGAAGACAGGGGCTCTGCCAGATGCTTGTATAATAGAAGGATTGCCCACTGCCTGAGCACACAATACACTCAGCTGAAGGCCACCTTTCAAGTGCTAAGTCTTTCCTGTTTCAGCTACATCACTTCAGAACTTCATGTATTACACACATACTCATCCTAAAAAAGCACTGTATTGATAGACACTTTCACAACTGCTCATCCACCCACCCTACCAACCTTGGCCAATACTAACCTCTAACATCTTTAGAGCATTTGTGATCTCCTTTTTCAAGTTTTCTTCAGCCAAGTCTCGGGACCTTTCTTCAAGCCTCACTCTCTTGTCCAAGGTAAATAAGTCACATTTAAAGCCTAAAGACAATCTCAGAAATTCAGCCTGTTATGGGAGAGCAACAGATTTCAGGGTAACCCAGCGATGCAGAAATTTTAAAGGAAATTTGGGTACGAACATGACATTTGGGACTACACCCACAGAACAAAGTTATAGGGGAGATACAGAAGAGGAAGTGAACATGGCCGCTTTCCCCAAAGCCAGTCTTCCCATCTGTAGTGATGGGGGAAATAATCTGCAGCCAGAATAGGTGACATCCTGGCAGCACACAGTGTGCCATCTGTGTCTTTTGACAAAACTGTCTTCAATCAGCACATTCTGCCTGGGAGGAGGTCACAGCTATGCTCCCTCAAGCTTGCCAGCAAATGTTTCAGTGGTGACAAATCTTTTGTTCAGTTTTAAAGATTTCCACCTTTTCCCCACTCCATCGCCCCCCGAAGCTTCCATTGAGCTTGGAAAGACAGAATTCAGAAGCCAGATTATAGAAATACACCCAATTTAAGCTACTCAGCATTGTTCTTTTATATAGGACAAGATATTATTTACAAAATCTTCCTGTAGTCTGGGATAGTTCAGGATGCAAGCAGTCAAGACTTACCTCCACTTCTTTCTCATTAGGGGAGTCACTGTAGGATAAGAAGAAACAATCATGTAACAGACTGCAGCTTGAAATTCATACCTGCAGATGACCATTGAAAGTCAAACCACTTACGACTCATTTTGCTTTGTTTTATCTCCTTTCACGCCACCTGTAGTGGGTGAACTCCCTGAGAAGAGAGACAAAAGAGTTCTCAGACAGAAGTGAAAAAACAACCTCTCTAAAGCAGCTTTTGGAAAACATCTTCTTTAATTCAACAGAAGCCACTGCTAAAGATTGTCAGTGTTGAGCTTTTGCCGACCAAAACAACTTGGGTACCTCAGAGTATATCAGGGTTAGAGTATCAGTAAGAGAGCATAGCACTGTTGCTTGTGAAAAACCCCAAAAGTTAGCTGTTCAGTCAGTTTCAACTGACGTCTGTTAGTACAGGAATGGTTAATTATAGGTTTTGGCTTAAGTCTCTAGCCCATAAGTTCAGGAAGTGTCTAGAAGAGTAGAGATACCTAAGCACAGTTAAATAAAAACATCATCCTGCTTATCTATAACATTACTCCAAGCCTTAGGTAGCATATAGGATGTCGCTTTACAAATATGTGGGGGGAGCAGGCATGCCAGAACTGTTTCACACATCCCAACTCCTTTGCAGCTCCTAAGGAATTACCCCTCCTGTCTAGAGGAAGATAGAGCTGGTTAGATCAGTATCTGTAGAAGTCAGAGCAGCAGATTTCACATGATAACATTTTCTTCTCTCCACTCCTAATCTATTTTGATCTCTAACTGCAGTTACTATTCCTTAAAACAATCCTTAAAACAATCCCCCCTCATAATAACTGGTGTGGGGCAAGCAGTCCTCTGCACGTCTTCACACAGCTCTCTACCTCGGTGCCCAAGGCATGCGCACCAGTGAGTTATGTGAATGTGCTCAGCAAAAGCCTCTTACCTTTCCTACTGGGAACCACAGCTGGTGCTTCCTCACTCTGCTCTTTGTTATTTTTCTTCTCCTGGCCCACCTCCTAAAGGACGTATCAGAGAGTAGTTACTGCAGGGGAAGGGCCACACCACCACTGAAGGGACCTGTTCCCTCCTGCAGTGCTTTCTTTTGTTGCTACTCAGCCAAATCTGTTCTGTGTTTCACTGTCACTTAGGACTCTCACCAGGTCTTGCTTCAAAATGTTTTGAAACGCAGTTTTGTGTTCTTCCATTGCAGGGCAGAATTCCTTCTTCTTGGTCAGATCTGCTCCTGGGGAGAAACATTCCCAAAACCAAATGTAACGGTTAAAACAAAACAAGCCTCCACACCCCGTCTACTAGCCATGGACTAATAGGGCTACAAGAAATTGCAGCAAATGCCATGAGAGGGCATGAAGAAGGCGAGGCAGCAGCAAAGAATACTATCAAAGCATAAAGAAAGCAGTGCAATGATAATTTTATTTGGCTTGGCAAAAACCCCAGTAAGAAGTGTTACGCGTCTGCAAGTGAAAGTATTAGTGCTGGCTCTAGTTGCTCTAGCTGAAGATGTATGAGATACAGTAATATTCCCATGGATAAATGAATTTTGTTATTTTCCTACCAGCATGTAGATTTTTGACTTTATACATATATATATTTAAAAGAGACGGTTTCTAATGATTTTTCATTTAGAATTATATAAGCAGAGGAACTTGTAGAAAAAAATCCCACGTGCAAACTAACAGAAATGAGTATTTGTAATTCTCTTTTTTCACATTACTGAATATCAGATAAAGTCAAGAAAGAGATGCTACTTCAGCTGCTGTTACCAGGAGCTTGAGCGCAACCAGGTCATGAAATGCTTACATCTGTGGTATTTCTGATGTCTATCAGCTTCAGATACAATCTGCCACTTGGTCTGTCCCTTTGTACTTCAAAATGGAGCTAGCAGGGTGCTGATAGAGCCAACAAAATAACTTTCCCAGGAGTGGCGATGATCTGGTAAGCTCAGGAACTGATAAAGCCGGTTCAAATGCAACACAGACTTTCAAGTGCCACAATATAGAAGAGCTTTAAGAAGATAAAAGATGCTCAGAGGCTTGGAACACCTCTTCTATGAAAACAGGCTGAAAGAGTTGGGGTTGTTCAGCCTGGAGAAGCGAAGACGCTGGGAAAACTTACAGCGGCTTCCAGCACTTAAAGGAGGCTACAAGAAAGCTGGAGAGGGACTTTTTACAAGGGCATGTAGGGATAGAACAAGTGGGAATGGCTTTAAACTGAAAGAGGGGAAACTGAAATGAGATCTTAGGCAGAAGTTCTTCCTGGTAAGGGTGGTGAGGTACTGAACAGGTTCCCAGAGGAGCTGTGACTGCCCCATTCCTGGCAGTGTTTAAGGCCAGGTTGGACAGGGCTTGGAGCAGCTTGGTTTAGTGGAAGGTGTCCTTGCTCATGGCAGGGGATTGGAACTGGATGAGCTTTAAGGCCCCTTCCAACCAAAAGCATTCTGTGATTCTAGCTGGCAAAAAGTAACCTCCAGGAAGACAACTGTTGAAGATATTTCAGAAGGAAAATATTTAAGACACTGAAGAAAGTCTGAGAGTCACACTGGTTACTGATGCAGCGGTAGCTCTCACAGCTATTTCTACCTTCTAGAACACGTTTTTTCCAGAGGTTTGTTTTCCATTTGTGTAGTCAGACACCCCTCCACCCCCCCCCAAGGTAGGTCAAAGAAATGGTACAAGAAAAAAGAAACCCACCTAACCTCTGCTTAGCACTCCCTTTTGTTCCTGTTGATTTTTGCAGGAGCCCTACATATCTGACCTGGCTCCCAGGCACCTTTAGGAGACATTGTGCGGTCCCAGCAAAAACCACAAGTGGAAATTCAATGTCTGTGTTCTAATACCAGAATCATTTTCTTTTTAGAGATGTACAACAGGCAGCAGGATTCTCAGAATTTAAAGTTATTTGAATGCTTTCTGATCTATTTTGCATATCTGTTTCCTACTTGCCAAAGACACCCAGACCACATATGAAAATTAACAGTAGAGTCAAATTAGTAGGAAGAAAATATGTCTAAGGGGACTGAATTATAGTTCAGGAAGATAGCACTAGAGAGAGAAACAAAACCAAATAAGAAGTGATGACAGTCTTATATTTAGGTAAAGGTTAAAAAATGGTTACAAACAAGCGTGCAGATATATCCTGTGCTATTCAGATCAGCTTTTCTAAAAATAGCTTAAGTACACTGTCTGCACTACCCCGGTTTTGTTTTGCTTTCAGTTTTTAAGGGCAAGAAGCACCATCAGATCTGGCAAAAATACATCTTCTGCATGTTCGTGGCTATAGCAAAAGCCAGAACTACACACAAAGGCCAATCCTCATCTCTCCTATTGACTCATCCCAGCTTCTGGTGCACTGGGCATCAGCTTTGAAAGAGAGGAAAGTGTTATTTAGTCTAGCTGTGTCCTTAAACTTCTTAAAACCATGCAAACAATCTCTCCCTTCCCAAAATTACCTGGGGTTTAGTACCCATACAATATTTTGCCAGTTGAGAAAGCATCAAGTTTTTACTAAGTTAGTTCATGTTCACCCCTTGCTGTACTGTAGGCTACCAGCCTACAGCAAATAGATAAAGCCTTCTTCCTGCTTAGAACCTAAAAGAGGATTGAGGGCATTTGCAGGTGAAAATATTTGCAAATATAGAAAAATAACTTGTGAATTTCTTACACATTTTCTTCACTTCAAAGATATGGAACTAGATAATCTTAAGGTCATTTCCAACGCTAAGTATTCTATGATTCTATGTGCTCAAAGCAATCCATTTCTGCACTGCACAAGTGCCAGTGCTCTGCAGCAGTTACTGTACCTGACACAGGACCAGCCGGATCCTTACTGTTGTTTTTCTCCATTGCTACAGAAGTTGGCATAGCTTCCTCTTTCTCACGCGAGCGCTTGAGTGATTTTTCCTCTATAAAAAGGTGGCCTATAAATTCAGGCAAGAGAAGACACAGCTTTTACTGTTCAGTAAATGTGCACACTTGAACATAGCTATTTCCCAGTATTTCCAGTGCAAAAGGTTCACACATCTGTGCCCCAAATTAAGGGCTTACCTGTTACGGGTGCAGTGCTTTCCAAAGAAGATGTAAGAACTTCTTGGGGTGAAGTTAAGTGTTCACTGCTAAAACAAAATTATTTCAGATACTTATCCATATTATACAACTTTAATAAAGGCTTTTAAAAGCTTGCACAAAACCTGACCTGGATGGGATCAAATTGGCTGGTAGTGGTGGCTCTGCACAGTCAATCTTAATGGAAAGAGAGAAGAGTTAGTATCAGGGAATGGCTTGCTGTGCAAGTAGAAAATTTGTATGTCCCCAGCTGTGCCTGAATTATTTCAGCACTGAAGAACTACATGGTGCACTCAGATTCTTCTGCTAGTCTAAAGCCACCCATACATAATTATGTAGCTTGGCATGTTACCATCATTAAGAGTGAAAACTATGCTTCTGCAGAAGTCTTATCTCAGGAGAATCAGCTGGTTTCTGACTTCATGTTTTGCTTCTAATGCACATTTTGAAGTGACCAAGGTATATGTTACCACACCACTGTTCTGTCTTAATGTTGTGCATCAAGTTATATCCACTTTCTAGGCCTTGACCTCAAACCCTACAAGCGAGACTCACAGAGCTTCACTTGCTATAGATGTCAGGCTCATTTAAACAATATAATAAACTTAATAGAAGTGTTACTATTAATGGCTCAACCAAGCAGATGATTCAGAACATAGAAAACTTGTTGCAATGGAAAGCATTCCTGCCCATGGCAGGGGGGTTGGAACCAGATGGTATTTAAGGTCTCTTCCATCCCAAACCATTCTATGATATATGTTGTGTTGTATGTTTTAGTGTCTGTCTTTGAATGATACTAGTTTTTCAATATTATATATAACTACCTAGCCACTTGAGAAGGCTTCAGGCCTCTTCTTTTGCATACAAACAGTAGAGAGGAATTAAGCAGTTAAATGCTGGTCCACAGTTTTGTTCTCGTTCCTTTAGCTGCTACAGTGCAGTTCTGCACCCAAGCCTTATCACACCACAGACAAAACCAATATCCTCTTAAGGCTTCTAATATGGCAAGGGAGATACCCAATGGGAAATATCGCTCTTTCTCATTTTACCCTGGATAACTCTATCTTGCTATTCATGGATAGACTGGTCTCTATGGGTGAAAATACAGGGTGAAATAGAGTTTTAAAGGGTTAAGTTGACAATTACTTGTGATGAACTCCACTGCTGAAGAGGAATGCTGAATAGGGAAAAAAGCCAAACACAAACCTATCCCCAAGCAGAGAAGGTATGAGGCTATAGCCAGCTTTGGGTGACTCCCCATATATCAAGCGTCCAAAAGCACTACTGAAGTTGGGGGGACAATAGAAAGCCATGTCAGCAAGCAATCATTTATGTTCTGGTATCTTCTTTCCCTCCTCAAGCATCTTCAGAGGACCCAGAAAAGCCAGCAAAGAGGAAAAGGAGGCTACCAAGAACCTCTCGTCTCTTCTAAGACTGCTCCCAGCATTAGAAAGCGCCTTCTCTCTCCTTTCCATGTCAGAACCTGACTGTACCAGCAGAACCTCGCCCCAGGCAGCCACGTGTTTCCTCTAATACAAATCCAGGCTATTTTTATTCATATTTGAATTTTCTATTAAGCCTAAGGAAGTACAGCATTACATTTGCCTTGTGCAGGCCATTAGTTCTACTGGAATATCGGCAAAGAAGGTGAAAATGAATAGCATGTCAGAATGAAAACAAAAGAAATCTAAATGGTTTTTAAAAGGAACCCCTCCCCTCCTCCAAACAAACCAACCAATCCAGAACTGACTAAAGCAATACATTATTCTACATGTCTTCCCCCACCCCAAGTAATTCCATGGTTGCTGCTTTCTGTTGGCGGTGAAGGGAAATCCTCAATTAAGTTTTTAAAACCCCATACTATCAGAATCGTGAGCTGCCATGGACTGCACAGGGTACACTTACACAGAAAACACACCACCAAGAAGAAACCCCAGTATTCTAGATCTAATAAAATCTGTTTGCACAGGGCATTACAGAGTGGTGGCTATTCCTGAGAAAAGGATTGTGTGACAGAAGGTCCTGCAGTACATCCCTAATCACTTTTTCCCCCTCCATTGCTTTGATAATCATAATAATCCAAGGATCCTCTGTCACAGCAGATAAATTTTGGCCACAGCCTTATATAACTCCTCCCAAACAAGAATTAACATTTGGAAGGCCTATCATCTGGTTTTTAGAATGTGATGTGGCTTCCACGCTTATAAAGTGTAAATTAAAACAAGTATAAGAAGCCCAAACTTCATCTGGCCCTCACAGGATCCCCTTTATTAAACAGCCTCTGAATTCCTACAGTGACAACATTTTCACAAACCAATTTGAGTTACTTACATGCTGAAGGATTCGATCTGCACAAACACATCTGCAACCACAGTGTAATAAAACAAACAACTAGGCAGATTTTTCCTATTAAACAAGGATATTCAAATTTTGCTGCAAGTCAGTTTTGAGAACTGATACGGGACACAGCCCATTTGCGTTTTCTCCGGAGCAAGCTTCAACATTTTTATTATTCCCCCTTTTGAATATTAACATGAAAAATATATATTAAAAAAAAGAAAGGAAAAAAGACAAATGGAAAGTTACATTTCTGGGCCTAACTGGAATTACAGAAAGCACCAGAGAAATGAAGCACAGCCATTTCAAACAACTTTGCAAGGCTGTGACTTTCCAGAAGGACTGTGTAAAGCTGAAGCCTTTAAGATTATTAAGGTGGCTTAAATAGTAGCAGCACAGGCTTGCAGTTCCTCATCTGCTCTATTGCAGCTGAGCAGTGTGCTGAAACCACAGGCAGCCCCACTCTTACTTTTCACCCTCACTGCACTGTGTGCCTTGATTTGCCACTGCAACCAGACTACTGCTGCACTTGCAGGTATCACACACCAGCAAGGTCTGAGGTTGCCTGCTCATTAGTCTGATAAAGACTATTTCCAGGTTCACAGAAACCACTGACCGATATTCTTCCATCATCACCCCCAGTACTGGAGTTCACAAAGCTAATCAGAAGCCCTGCTGCATGGCAGGGCTGAGGTCCAGAATTCAGCAGCAAGTATTGTGGCCCAGAGCACAGAGCACAGGTAGGTGTGCTGAGCTGCCTGCAGCTCATCTTGCTGTTGCCATGAGAAAGCTCAAGCTGTAGATGCAAGATTCAATACAGCAGTGGAGACATATCTGAGCACATCAGCTGAAGGACAATTTTCATACAGCAAAGATGTCGGTTTTCAGCTGTTACATGGTAGCCGTGGGAGAAAGTGCAGAGAAAGGCAGCATTCACAGCTAACACATCCTGTGGCTTCTTGCGGGTGGATAAGAAGAGTGAAATCACTCAGACTTCCCTGGCAGAACCAAGTATTACTGCAGAAACAACACTGTCTCAAGCCTGGAAACCACATTTAAAATACTCTCCCAGCTAAAAGCATGACCCAGATGAATGCGAACATTATGACATTTGGGTCTGTAGCTATCTGCAGTATTCTAAAAGTGTGCCCAAATAGAAGGCACTACCCCATAGAGAGCAAGATGTCACAGCACCCTGTTTACTGATGCCCGCTCCATTCACCTTGAGCAGTGCTGATTTATAGCTTTTCAATCTGGATCTGGGTCTGAGTAAGGCACTAAATGCTTGAACCCGTTCAAAACCACATCTCAGGCATTAGAGACAGCACTCACCTCAGTAAGTGAAGAGTCCATCATTGTAATGGAAACAGGAAGGTCTGCATCAGTACAGTTACCAGCAGAGCATATTTTCCACCTAGCAATACATGTTATTTGCATATTGCCCAAACAACAGTGAGATATATTGCCCGTTTTCCTTAAGCACATAACAACTGAAGTCACCACTATCTGTATAGTCAGACAGCTGGTCTCCCAGAGAAAGGCAAATTCATCACTAACATCAATCTCTCCTCCCCCAAACAGCAAGAACCACCACCAGTCCTCCCAACCTCCTCCACACTGCACAACTCTAGAGAAAACCCATGGCAAAAGCTTCAAGAGCTGCTGAGTTTTGCTGCAGACTGCCTGTCTGCATCTTCAGGATCATCCTCATCTTTTAAAATATTCACCGACAATAGTTAGCTAGATTTCATAATCCAAAGCAGTTCAATCTCTATTTTAAAGATCTAAGGAGGCAGCCTGATAAACAGAGCCATCAGAATTCCTGCTGTACACTCGGGAAAAAAAATAATTGCAGCTCCCCAAAGCCAATAAGATTTTGACTCCTGCATGGGAGTCAAATAGGGGTGAACGGGAGTGTCAGTAGCGAGTTAAATACTGAAAATAAATACAAGAATGCCTACACCAAGCATCATTTCTCCAGGATGAAATGTTAAGACCATCACTGTATTTGCTAGTTTCTGTAAAAGCTTTCATAGTTCGTTAATAGAAGCAAAGAGTTATCCCACAACACCATTAGCTGACCACCAGGCATCCAGTATTCCCTATGAGATGCCTGCTGCTGAACTCAGCATCTGCTGGGGGCACAGTTTTTCTTGAAACCTACTAGATCCTATGGACTCTTCCACCCTTCACTCTGGTTATTCTGCCATCTTACCGGTGCCCCACTGATGTCACATCTGAAGTGGACCCATATCCCAGGTGGCAGCTTTCAAACATGCAGCTGTTAGAGTTCTGTCTACAAAGCCGGTGCCAGCTGTGCTCAGGAGGGTTATTTCTGCATGAGGTTTCCAAGTTCAGAGCATCTGTGAAGAGAGACGTGCGAAGAGTGGTGGTCACCGTCAAAGCTGGGTTCAGTCACGTATCAGGTTTTGACTAAGTCTAAAAACATCAAGAAGCAAACCAACCCCGTACAGATTTATAATAAAGCTGCTTCCATCTCAGTACAAAAGGGTCATGTGGCCCAGACATATTTTGTATATGGAGAGTCTGCAGCACCTGGGGACAGAGGTTTTCCATCAGTCAGGTTATAGATACTTCCACACAGGACAGGTTTGTTGTGGTGAATTGTTTTGTGTGGCAGAGAGGGCTAGGAAATAGATATTCTTTTCTGTATCAACACTCAGCTGGTGGAAGCTGAGAATACCTGCCTCATTTGTGGCTGTATCGTGGTATTACAGCAAGTTGCAAGAACACTCCAGTTGGCCCACTGAAATAGTCCATGCAGAGTGTTCTTCTAAAGAACACATGCAGCCAGTCAAGAGCTTCTTCCCTTTCCCCCAGGATGGTGTAAGAACTATGTCTGAGTATTTCGTAGCTTGTGTGAGGAGACGCTCTGTTTTACCAGCTTACTGCTAGAAGAAATGCTTTGTCTATAAAATCCCAAAGGCACTCTGCAGTTCTGCGGCCCTGCACTGCACATATGTCAGCAGCTTTTAATACTTTTAAGGCTTGAGAGTGACAGGGAAGTACGAACATTTTATGAATGAATTATTCATTTTATGAAATTTCAGTAGCTACAATACCTGTTTAAATTTTTAAATCAGGACTGACCTCAGCCCAGTAACAAAGTAGCAGGTCATCACTTGCTATCTCAGTTTGTGCCGGTCAGAACCAGCAGGAGGAAAGTAACTCAAGCCCTCTTGATCCAGATTGGCAAGTTTATCAGGAAAGCACTTGGATGTATCTGAAGTGGGCCTATAGGGATGCTGGGGAGGGACTCTTCATTAGGGACTGTAGTGAGAGGACAAGGGGTAATGGGTTCAAACTTAAACAGGGGAAGTTTAGATTGGATATGAGTAAGAAGTTCTTTACTGTAAGGGTGGTGAGGCACTGGAATGGGTTGCCCAGGGAAGTTGTGAATGCTCCATCCCTGGTGGTGTTCAAGGCCGGGCTGGACATAGCCTTGGGTGGCATGGTTTAGTGGGAGGTGTCCCTGCCCATGGCAGGGATGATCTTAAGGTCCTTTCCAACCCTATCTATTCTATGACTCTATGTACAATTTATACGAATGGTCCCTCAAGCTTTTGGTGTCTCCTGTTAGGCTGACAGTCAGTCACCTTTTCAGGCCTTTCATTGCAAGCATTATAAACATGGTTAAGCCCCTGGATTACATGCAGAAACAGATGGATGACAGATATTGCACTCTCTATGGGTGCATGGTGCATGTTTAGCACCATTGATGCTGTTCTATCAACCTTTATATTAGAGAATCAAGGGGAAAATGGCCAACACCATCAGGTCTTACCTAGCAGAAGTGTATTATGCCAGTATGAAACATCTGAGGGCAGTATCCTTGGAATTTCAGTGCCCAAGGTGGGTCCTTCACTCCACCGTCGCTTAGAGCAATGGAGCTGCTAATGGAAAAATAGAAAGCAGTGCTATTGTTCAGTCACACTGAACACATTAATGCCACCAACTCCCCTTCCCCTCCCCCTCCCCCCCACGCAGCTGCATCTGCATAATGTGATACTAACAGTTACACAAATACATCATCTGTTGTTTTTTTGGCTAGAAAAGCTAATATCCTTAATGGGCAGAACAGGTACAGGAAGAGGTAGGATAATTCAACTTTACATTGGCAAGAGACATGTTGGTTGAAGCCACCAGGTCTAGAACGAAACACTACAAGATCAGGCACGATGAGCAGGGCAAGAGAACCAAGAAAATCACCAAACAAACCCTGTAAAAAAACTAACCAAAACAACTGAAAAAAAACAAACCCTTTCAGTCAAGCCAACCATGTGGACTGAGAAAGGGACCATACCTCCAGTATCCAGCACCTGCTCCGCAGGTGAGAGCCTTCAGCAGGAGCAGAAGGGCAGCTTTTTGTCTTTTTGAAGACAAAGCAGTGTCCCCACCATCCCCTACCCCTGAATGCACACCATTTCCTTGCTCTTTACTGCTGAAGAGGCATTACCTAAAGATGGCTCGAGGAAGCTTCAGAACAACACTTAGGCAGCTGCATTTGACCTAGTGTTGCTTAAGTGATGGAAACTAGTAAAGAAATTGGAAGACGTAGCCCCATCTTCAGGCTCTGATCCTTCTCAGAATGCAATTTATCAAAGGCTTGTATTTTGTTACAACTATGCAGAAGCAACAGGAAACTGGTTTTGCAGTAAGGTTTGAGTATACTTTTGTATGTGTATACATGTGCATGCATATATACATAAATAAGTCTCTCAAATTATACTTATTGAATGTTTAACTTTGCAGAGTTTCTCACAAGGAAAGTTAGTAATTTCCTTCAGGTCATATAAAAACAAACCCAAACCAAACAAACCCAAACCCAACAAAACTAGTCACATTTTAATAAGCTCAGCAATGGTCATAACCAGCACACTCACCTTCTCTTTTACCAGCTCAGTTGATGAGGGCAGCACACAGTAGTC
The DNA here is from genome assembly GCA_028858755.1 of Ara ararauna. NCBI lineage: Eukaryota > Metazoa > Chordata > Aves > Psittaciformes > Psittacidae > Ara > Ara ararauna. The sequence continues at coordinate 106,831,736 of CM054376.1, read as the reverse complement.
AGAATCTAACTCTGCACAGCACTGTTGTGATAGAGAAATAGCTTATGGCAGGCATAGAAGAAAAAAGGTAAAAAAAGAGGAAGAACACTACTACTTATTAGGAATATAATGAATTTTATCTTTCTCATTGAACTATTTCAGCTGTTGGGAAAACTAGGCAGTTTCCCCTTGCTACTTTCAGCCTTTATTTCTGCAGACCTTTATGCACAAATACAAGTTCTATTTGCATGCAGCTGGTCCACAGTTTTCTTTCTGCTCTTATGCCCCTGTTACAGCCTAGGATACATTTCAAGATCCTCTGTTTGCCTTTATAAACACCTTGTTGTTCTATGTTAAATCCAGATCGTTCAAACCTGAGCTGTAGCATTCCTTACTAGAGCTGGTTGGGAAAAAAGTCTTCCCACAACATCTCCCCCTCCACCCCCTTCCAAACTTGAATAAAGTATTTTTATTCAAAGCAAAGCACTCCAGAGTTATGTAATTTCCAAAGTATTTTCAGAGGGATGCAGAAGTAAGAACTGTTTCACTGCCTATTCTAACGTCTGGATACTGAAAAATATCTTATTATGAGATTTTAAATACTTGGTTGTTCAGATTGCCTGCAGAAGAGACTGCTTATTGAGGGGATCAAGTCACATCAATGCATCAGGGAAAATGTCCATCAGCCCTGTTTGATATGATCACCAGTAACTGTTTACAGTGAAGACCACCACCACACCTGCATGTTGTAGCCCATTTTTTCCTCCCCAAAGGCTGGAGGAGAAAAATAATGATGTGTCTTCAGTTATGTACATGTTAGAAGAGAAGAAATCTGATGCTGCCAAATTATTTGCAGTTCATCTCAGCTGTAGAGGTCCTTCCACCAGAGCACCTCCTGTGCAAGCCTACCTTTTCCTCTCCCACCAAATAAGCACCATACCTGACACAGCAATTCACAGAGTCTCCTTTGAAGCAGCTCCCATCTCAGCGCATTAGCAGTTGCTATGAAGAGACATTTACAAGTCTTACAGGGTTACTTATAATTTGATAACAAGTGGTTGGATGTTTTGACATCTTTAAACCTGACTACTGCCTATCACAAACTCATTGTTCTTTGCTTTAGTTTTATGTAAAACAATTTTTCACAGGAAAGAGAATTTTTAAAGTGCATTTTGTTTTGAGTGTTCAACACTACAGAAAACACCAGGCACTTTCTCTTTCTTGTAGATACTTTTCCTCTGGCTACAAGGGAGAGAGCAGAGCAATGCTTCCTCACATCAACAGCATGAAGGTGCCACAGTTCCCTGTGAAACGGACAACTCCATTACAGCTTATTGGAAGAAAAGCATTTGTCCTTCCAATTTGGCATCCTGTACAGAAGTTTTAAAGTCAACATGCTTTATGTTATACTTGGAAACCTTCTTTTTTCAAGTTTAGCAATGCCAGGGCCTGCCTCTGATGACTTCTACCATGATAGAAGTCTTTCATATGTGGCTTTCAAGCCTATTAAGCCGTGGCTTTTATACCACGGCTAAATAATGTGTGGAGTAGTGGCGAAAGGAGATTTCATTAGCACCGTCACTTCAGTGCCCTGGCTGAGGCAACTCTCAATCTTGTTCAGATTTTTCACTGGATGAGGGCTGTAGCAATTAGTGGCAAGGCATGATTAGACATCTGAAATAGAAGGAGCTCTACCCGGCTGACTTAGGTTAGTAGTAGCTTCCTTGGCCAACAGGTTCCCTAATTTCTTGTCTCTTACCATGCAGGTGGGAGGAAGTAGGGGAACAGAATGGGTAAGCTGCTGAGAAAGAGACCATAGCTCAGGCCTTTGGTCAGAAGTGACAGTAGACTCACCTGGCTTTCTGCAGGAACCAATATAATGTATTTTCCTCCCCCACTCCCATCTCTGTTTGCCATCCCTGTTCTTTATAACATTTCACAACTTCTCTACATATCTACCACTTAATTTTTATTTATTTACAGAATGAGATTTCTGCAAACTACCTGGAATAATTTAAAGCCAGGGTCTTAGCCATTTGATGGTGGTGCTATGGGGGAGTCTAAGGGTTTTAAAATTATCTATTCCCTCCCCAAAGCTTTTTTTGAGTTAAAGTGGTACCAGTTCCTTCCACATGCCTGAGAAGAGTGGTTCTCCCTCTTTTAGTTGACTCTAACTCACTTTGCATAAGATCTTTATCTATTCAGTGCTGGAAAAATGGCACACTGTCTCCATCGTTATGACTCTTGCTAAAACAAAAAAAGCAACTCCACACTTTGGAGGAAGCAGTAAGCATGAGAGCAACACAAACACACACACATGAACAATGCCAAAACACTGGTCAGAAGTCAGCAAACACAGTCTGGAGCTGTCTCTGCCCATCAGTGCATAACAGTTGTGCCTTAGAGCCAAGCCATAGGGTTCCATGTAATTTTTCCTACAAGGCAAACTGTAGTTTCACATAAAGTTGTTTACAATGCACATATGTTGAGCATCATTCACATTACCCTGGACAATGCATGCAAAACTTAGATGGGCTTAATTCAGTCAATTTTTGGTAAGCAAATGATGTGCACTCCTGAATTTGCAAAGAAAAATCCACGTGCTGGAATCAAACTACTGCATTCTCTAATTGCCCGTACTTTTGGGGTGTTTATGTTAGCAAGTGAGCAAGATGTAATATGAAGTTTCCATGGTTCCATAGCAAAAGTTGTGTTTGCATGAGGCAATGACATGACTGCTTTCCACTAAAGAGAGAAATCTAGTACCATGCAGTTATTCAAAAATAGAAAGCAAAACCAAGCAGAAATCAGAACAAAATCATATCTTTTTGGTACAGGGAGCTTAGGAAAGAAGTATGATTTTGTTTGGAATAAGGTGGGATATTCAGGTGTGGGGAGTGCCTCCCAAGGAGTTACTAACCCTTTCCTCCTGGAACTGCAGATTATGTTAGGAGGTTCTGCAGCTTTGGTCCAGCCCAACACCCACTCACTGGGATCCCACCTGACTCTCAGCCCAGATGTCATGGCTGCAGATGTCAAAGGAGAAAGGAAAAAAGAAAGAAAGAGAAAAACAAACAAAGACTCCAGAGAGCATTTTACCAGATGACCGGTAGATCAGCCCTATTACCCCTTGCCATAACTAAGCCATAAAGGATTTGCCCATGCAAGAGTGAAAGGTGGCATACCACCAGTAGTTACTCACTTTTCTGGTCTTCCACCTTTTCTTGAAGCAACTGGCAACTGCTTGTTAAAGCTTCATTCACATCCTTGAGTTTTTGCTGCTCAGAAATGGCTTCCTCTAACTTGCATTTCAAGGATGCGGCTTCCTCACAAGCCGAGTGAAACGCTTCAACTTGATCCTTCGCCTAAGCAGAAACCAATATTTAAGAAAAAAGAAGGGAATAAAAAGGAAATAAAGCAGCCTGGCTAACACAAGGAGCCTCTACAGTTCATGTAAATGAAACCGAACTGCATCTGTTCTTTCTCAGGAAGTGATAAAGCTCCCTCTGAACTTCTGCATTTTTACACTGGGGTGGACTGTGTATGGAAGCTATTTTTGGGCTTTTTTTCTTTTCTTTTTTTTTTTAAGCCACCACAAATATGCAATGCTGCCTCTTTCATCAGCAAACTGTTGTCACCACCCCCTCAAATTTTACTTCCTCTGCTGGTTCCACTTTTGCAGTGAGGCACTGTATTCTGAACATGCGATTTCCTTCCCGAAGGGCAGCGATGCAGCGTACGTAGCCTTTTGTATCTGTTTGTTTAATGTGTAAAAGGAACTAGAGCATCCCTTACCTGTTTGCCAGCATCCTCAAGCTGCTTCGTAGCTTTTTGCAGCTCTAAGCCGAGGGCTTCTGCCTGGCCAGCAGTTTCTTTTTGTAACTGTTTGACAGTCCCTATCTCTCGTTGCCTGCAGGGTGGAAGCACACAAACCACAATCAGTTACTGACATTTTAGAGCAGGCATGCCCAGGAGATGACACATGCTCGTTGTCAAGACATGCATCATGAACCACATTCAGCTGTTACATACTGCACTTCCCCAGAATCCAGCACCAGGGACCTGGTTCTTTCTAAGCACAATTCAACCCAGTAGGCAGATAAGGGATAGAGCTTTTCCCTGTTTTTACTCCTGCTGAACAGTGCAATTGCTGTGCCAGGCCCAGCCAGCTGCGTATCAGCTCCTGGAATATCCAGAGAATTCTCAAAGAGCAAGAGCTGGCAAACAGATGCCACCAGGACCAGTATAAAGATGATGGCTTTCAAAGAACCCTATCCTTTTCCATTGCTGAAACCTTTTGCCCAGTTCTTCTTCAGCTTACCTTCATGCGTTTTTTTTTCTTCTTGCTACCACCACAAGCAATTTTGAAGTAGAAAGGCAGCTTTAAGAAATAAAGCTATCAGTATTTTTGTAAGCGCTTTCCTGAGTGAAGGCAGAGCATGTGGGAGGTCTACATTAACAACGTTAAGCAGAAGGTAAGTCAGGCAGAAGTGTAGTGTGACTGCTTCGTGTTAGCTCTCAGGGACGCAAAGCCCTAGGAAGCTGCTTACACCCCAAAGGCATGTGTGCAAGAAGTTACATTTACTGTAGAATAGCAGAAGGCTGACACTATATGTAAGCTTGTCCACAAAGACAGCAAATTCAGGTTAGTTGTTCTGGAAAAATACACAAATAGCCCATAAAAAAAAAGCCAAAAAACCCAAACCAAACAAAAAACCCAAACCCAAACTAGCAAAACACCCTTGACTAGCATTATCTTGAATGTCTGAGGAGAGGGCTGGCAGGCAGGGTTTTACCCCTGCTGTCTTTTGCTGCCATATTTGTCACATCAAAACTCATAGCAGGAGCCATGTGCTAATAAGCTAAAATTTAAAGTTATGTTTTCATATTTAATGACTGTTGAAGCTCTACGTTTAATAAACTGAAATGTTATGTTGTCTGACCTAGCAATTGTCTCCCAACACAATAACACCTGCAGAAACGTATTTTACAGGTCTTGTGCTTCACACAAAACCCAGCAGTTTATTTAATGGTGGCACCCACTAGATAGGCAGTGCCCTCTTGCTTTAACTGCTCAGTCTGTAGTCTCCCTGGTGTTTTCAAAGACATCTCCAAGATTGTGTGTTAGCTCATACATAAACCTTAACTCCCACGTAGTGTAAATGTTATGCTAGAATGAGATTAACTCTCCAGAACATCAGATAATTTTCTCTGTGAAATGTCTTCAGAATTCAGTAAACTTTGTTCCACAAGACAAAAAATCCCAACCCAAAACCACCCTCGTCCCCCAAAAGGCTAGGCAAACAACAGCAACAAACTGAGAACAGAAAGACAACACTGCTTTGAAGGGGTACCTGGCAGAGAGCTCTTTCCTTAGGTGAACTTGCTCTGTCTTGGCTCTCCTCAGGTTGGCTGCCATTCGAATGAAATCCTTATCTAGGCATTCTTTGTATTTTTCCAAGAGATGAAGTTTCTGGATCCAAAGGTGTCTTTTTTCTCCTAGTTCTTGCTTGAGAACCTGTGGAATTTTGAAACTGAACTGCCATGTGATTAGATGAGGAGTAGAGCCAGGGAGTAAACCAGAACCATGGCGAGATAAGAACTGATTTCTCTGCTCCACCATTTAGCATCATCACCTATATCCAACAGTATCAGCAGTAAAGGAGGTGGATAACTGGCAATATTTTGTAATCTGCTCACACAACATCTGGTTGTGGTGGGAGGGGGGAAAAGAGGGAGAGATATGGGAAAATACATGTTAATAAGGAAGAAATTATTACGGATAAATGGGTGTTTGTGTTGTACAGACGTGTTTTGTGCAGTCTAATAGGTTAGCAAAGCTACCTGAACTTCAAACCTGTGCCTTCTGAATCTGATGGGATGTGGGGACATACAGGCTAGACTCCTGCCAAGTTTTAGTACTTTAAGACAGAGCAATGCATAAGTTTGCACAAGAAAACGTACACCTTCAGTATGACAGTTCAATTTGACAAATGACTCCTGCTTTTTTCATAAGGTTACTTTAAATCAAAAGCTATTCTCAGCCTTTCTAGGTAGATCTAGGGTACACAGATACTCCTCTTCCTCTTTGTCCCTTGTAAATTAAATATACAGTTAGTAAGTACTGCAGAAGATTACATGGTACAGGAGGCAGTCTTAACTTACCCCAGAAAAATTCTCTCATAAGATGCACAGATACAGTAATGGAAAACATATTTCATAAGTGAAGTTTTAATAATAACTATCTTGCAGGAAGCACTAAAATGGATAATTTAGACTTCTGTGACCATTTTCTCAAAGTACAACTAAGCCCATTGGCACCAATTCAAGCTTGTATTACAGCAAAATAAAACCCAACCGAACAATGGTAAATGCATATTTCAGTTTGAGCACATATCTAGCAGATGAAAAATGTCCAAGAGATGACCCTGTGACAAGGGCTTTCAGTTTTGCCTCTGATTTGCAGGAAGAAAAAGGGGAAGAGGGTAATAATGAGGTGTTAAATAACATAGAATCCTTTATTTCTCTAAGCAGTGACTTGCAGTATAAAGTACTGAGAATGAAGAATCCAGTCCTCTTTGTCTAACCTTGTCCAATTGAACATGCAAAACAGAATTATAAAGAATGCTTAACGAGAGTCAAACAAAGGTCAGGTAAGAATGAGATTCCTATTTCTGGGATTTTAGTTCGAAGGGGAAAACATGAATTCCAGAACATAGGCTACATTATCTACTTGCTAGATAATGTTAGAGTCTAAAGTTGCTCGTGAGCTTCAAACAAAAAATAGCACATCAAGTGTCATGATACAAAAAAACCCCAGCTGCCTGAGCTAGATAGGTTTACTAGGATGACACGGAATGTGACCATATGCAAATGCCCACATCCTGAAGACCAGTTTCTCAGCCAAGACAGGCAACACTCACTCTTAGAAATGACATGGTTTTGACACGTAAGTGGCATAGGCTTAGGAGGGCACATATGACACAGTCTTATCTTCCAGCAGAAGGGTGAAATAGTTTGAACCAGCACCATCTATGTATGCTTAAATATATGTATATATGCACAAAAACACAGACTTAGAATTTAGTCTATGAATAATATACTTTAAACATGCTTAAAAATATTAAACCCCAGCAGAACGTATCCACAATATATTTCACAGGAAATGGTGGGGAAGTGTTTAGGCTTTAAATATATAGTCCAAGATTTAATTCCTTTGTCTACAAAAACTCTTTCTAAGGCTAGAAGAAGCTACTTTGATTTTTTTCTTTTATGGATCTACTGTTATTCAGCTCCATCTATCATATTTCTCATACATCTGAGTTGATCTAGCTAGGTGAAGACAATACATTTGACAAGAAGTCACTTCCCATTCCTACAAGTCTCAGAAAGACGGGCCTTTTTATTTCTAAAGTATCTTGTTTTTTTGTTCTCTGTTAATGTAGTTTTCGAATGCACTGCTATCTAGGAGCCGGAACAGTGTTCATTTACCATGACCAGCTCCGACACCCACGTCAGAAGTTGTTAGCTTCACATGTTTAACGGGAATACGATCCCAACATGCATGGTAAGTTAACAAGCATTTTTCAGCTACGACAGCTTTGAAGGAGGAAGCTTTTAGTCGAGATCAAAAAGCTACAGCAATGCAGGAGCCAGAAGTTTCTTATAGTCTACCCAAAGTCATATCAGGGTGAAGAGACAGAGACACTTGCACCTTCTCCAAAGGAAAGTTTTCAGGATTCCCATAAAAAAGGAAAAAACAAAAACCCAAAAAAACCTTAAAAAAGCAGGCTGCAGGACTGGGTGGCTTCAATGACCGCTCAGCCCTGCCCAGGAAGGACGAAGAGGGTATTTTGCAGCACTAGAAGAAAAGGGTAGCTTTCTGCTTGAAAGCTAACAGCTGAAAGCAGCACATACTGTGATGCCACCTGCTATTACACAAGTGGGATGAATTGAGTTTTTGCATCTTTTAGGAAGCTGAAAGACAGCATTAATATACAGCTTGGTGGAGTTCTCCATAGCAGTGTTCCTAACAACAGATTAGCCAGAAGGGGCTGGTTAGAGAAAAAGGTTCATCCTGTAAGATGAAAATTTCAGAACCTGCGCTGTTACACAGGAGGGAAGGAGGGAACAACAAAAAAAGTTGAGCTGTGTCTGCAGACTGCTGTTACCACATAGAGAAGTTATTTTTGCCAGTTGCCTTGAGCAAAAGCCTTTACTTTGAAGCCTCATGAGAGGTATGAGTAAAAGTAAAAATACATTAGATTAAGTTGTAAAAGATGGTTTTGTAGGAACATTTCCTGTGGAGCTTGTCCAGCAAAAACAGCATGCTCTGCCTTTGAAAAGAAAGCAAACGCTATGAAGGTTTTGATTTGGAAGTCTGGTTATAAAGCCACCTCCATCTTCCCCAGTGGTGAAACCAACTACTATTGTAGTCAGATTCAGAGCACGGTGGAAAATAGATGCTCAAGGCACAGAAGCATGTAGTGTGCAGACAAGCTTCATAGCTCACACAGCATATAGCATTGCCATCTGACCTCATTTTCATCTTCAAATTGACTTGCTTCATCTACCCTTTCCTTCAAGCATAGTTTTAACAAAGTGAGCTCTTGCACAAGACAAGTCAGGAAAAGCACAGTATTTGAGTAAAAAGCAATCACCTCCTTCCTCCTCCTCCTCAAAAAAGTTACAAAAGACTATTTCTCTCCATACAGCCATCTCCAGCCCCCAAACGTACTGCTATGATCTCAAGTAATGAATATACATAGCATGCAGCAGTTAGATACCCACCTCAAGCTTTTGCACAGCCCCACTATTTCATAAAGTAGCTTTAGAGAAACAGTTGCTTACCACAAGTTTTCTTTCCCAAGCATGTTGCATGCTCACATCAGAATCTTTTAGCCATTGTAAAGAAGCCATTATCAGTTCCTCTGCTTCAGAGGCTTCCTCTTGCTGAAAAACAAGAAAAACAAATAACCCAAATCAAACAAACCCCCAAAACAATAACAAAACAACCACCCCTCCCCCAACAAAACAAAAACCAACCAAAAAAAACCCCAACCAACAAAACCCCAAACCATGGCATTTCCAATACTAGTCTGACACAGCGCTGCCCAGAATTACCCAGGTTATAAGTGACAGTGTTAGCGTAGGTGCCAAGTGACACTGTTAGAGCGAATATACCCCCCCCCCCCTCCACTCCCAAAGCTGCTATTCTTAATTTTTCAAAAGGAGTAAACACAATCCAAATTTCAGTGCTAGGAGACATCTCAGTTAAAAGACTGATAGAAGACCATATCCTTATTCACATGAGCTCTGCCACTGACCAGATTTCGCATGACAGTCTTAAATTTTTCTCCCACATATTCAGGTCCCTGAAGTAAAACTAGCACTTCACGGTCCAGTGTTTCATCCAGGGATGTCCATTCAGTCTTGGTAATCTTGGAAGAGACGGAAGAGCCAGCTAGTTTATTTTGACATCTGCTTATTGCAAACCAGCATCAGTGACATTTAGACTTCTCTGAAGTATCCCTGCGTTGTATTTACCAGAAGGTCAGAGCTACTGAAACTTGAAACTTGTAAAAGCTTTTCATGTCATGGGGATTTAAAAAGAAAAAAGCAAGCCAGCCAAGCTGGGGAGTGATCCAATGTAAATTTTCACATCAGGAGTAAGCAAGAGGAAGTCGATAATCAGTTATCTTTATTCAGAAGAGGCTTTACCAAGTGATGAACAAGCAGAGCCCTTACTTGCTCTACAGGTGATTTGGTGGAATTATGTCTCATTGCAACATTTGAAAGGTAAACACAATGACTCACCGTGGCTGTGGGGAGCTGCAATAGGGGACAATACATTACTTTTGAAATGGAGCTGCCTAGCGAAGTATACCTCTCTTTTCCAGGTCTGTAGTTTTAGTCCATTAGTAGGTTTTTCATTTTCCTATGGCAAATGCTAACTCTCTGCAAATGCACCACATGCAAAAACGTGGGAAAGTCTTACAAGAAAAATCACTGCGATAGCATAGAGTGGATATCAGCTTTGCTACACAGCTGGCATTTGAAGGGAAGACAGCACTGTCAGGAAGGATGGGACTCTATGGAATATCTTTAGGGAAATGGGCACAGAATAGCTCAGATAAAAATCTGAACCAAAACCATAATGTATATATTAATTTTTTTGTGGTTATTTTCAGTTCTTTCCCATTCTTTCCCATTGGAGTGCTGGAAAGCCCCAAGAACAATAAATTAGAGACCAAACTTCCAGGGTTCTATGAAGGCTGTCTGATCAAAAGCATAGCTCCCAGAAGTCACCAAACCACATGCCAGGTGTTCTGCAGAGGACATGGGGGACACTACAACTCCAAACCAACAGGCTCAACTGCAGCATTAAGGTTGCGTCAGCCTGCGCCAGACTCAGAAGGATGACTCCCTTGTCCTCCTCCGAGTTACTATTCAAAAACCTCATCGGGGCAGTGATCTCCCCCAGAGATCAGTCTCCATTGTAACTGCTGAGGAGCAAGGGAATGGTACCTACAGGCAGATGATTATCAGAGTTCCTAAAGAAAGGTGAAGACTCTACAACCTTGTCAAGGTGATTACTCTAATGTTTCTTTTCTCTACATTAGATCTCAGGGAAAAAGAAGTTTCCCCTCCTGCAATTTAAAATCATTGTTCATATCTCTTGTAGGCTGTACAAGAAGAAAACAGACTGTTACTTTCTGCAGCATAATAGCCTTTATATAGTTGAAAACTCATGTCATTCCTATAAGTCTTCCAGCTAAATGCATGACTCTAGCTCTTCCAGATTTACTTTTAAAGTCTCATTTTTTTTTAGATCTCCAAGTGCTCCGTTTGTTTTTCTTTGTACTTTCTCCAACATACCTGAGACAATAATGTAACCTTCACATTCTATGCTTGCATAGTAGGATTAATGACTTTGAATTCCAAGGCTATCTAATGATCTACAGGGAATGAGCTTTGTTCTTCCCAACTGATGCAAGACAACTGGAATGATATTCAATAAAGATTTGATTCATACCTCAGAAGACTGAGCAAGTTCCAGTTCACAGTGCAGCGAATTCATTCCTTCAGGAATATTACTGTTAAGCTTGCACAACAATGGGAAATTCAACCCATTTCTAAAAGAAACAAGAAAAACAAATAAATAAAATGCATCCACCCTTTTTGACTTTTGGCAAACTGCATTTCCTGGGACTGTTTTGTAGTACTCACGAGATCAGCTCTTGCTGCATGTGTTGCATGTTCTCCAGTAGCTTATTTTTTTCTGCCCGCAGAGTCTAAAAATACATCAGACCTGGTTAGAGCATTAGTTCGTCATGCAGAATAAGCAAAGGATATGCATGCTTTCTCCTCACATAGTCAAAAAACTAAACTTGGTCCCATACCTCTATTATTGAGGAACACTCCACAATGGTTAACTTCAGTTCTTTGATGTCCTGCTCTTTCTGTGGAGAAAAAAAAGCCTTTAAAGGACAGATCTCAACAACTAGCACATTGAAGTGCATTTGTAACACTTATGGGTATGATGTTCTGTAATCAGAATAACACTATACTCAATCCTACATCATAGCAGTAAGCTGTGCTATTTAGGTTTTAGCAGCAACCCGATTACATAACCTGAAAATAGTTGCAAATTTTAAAGAATACAGTGAATTACCTTCCATACTGGCTAACAAAGCACTTGGATGACCTTTTCTATGTAGCTCCCAAAATTAAGGGGACAGAAAATCTCTTTCCAGGCTCTATGCTTTATTTCTTACCTGGTTTTTGTACCAGGATTAGCTTCTTATATTAAATGGAAGGACTCTGTGTTTAGCTGAAAAACTGGACTATGAACAACAGTTTTAATCCCAACTGATCCTTAAAACAGGTTGCAATGTTCAGAGTTTATTCTCACTAGTTTTCATGATTAAAGACATCGTGCGTAATGCTCATCAGATTAAACACCGCCTAATGAAAGAGCTGATAGAGAAAACATCAACCCTCACGGTAAGACTGAGGAGTTAGTAAAAGTAGTAGCTCTCTTAGCATCACAAACCAGCAATGGGTTTTACTCATGTAACACCATTAGAATAGAAGACTGCACAGACAAGTAGAGAATTTCTTTCAGAAAACAGGAATTTCAAGCAGGAGCTCTGGTCCTCTCGCCCCTTTTATATGCAGTTCTTCCTACTCTTTATTTTTAAAAATAGTTGATGGTTTTGAAAGAGATGAAATACACAGAAAGCTAAGCAGGACGAGTGAGGTTATAGAAAGAAGTTTCCAGCCTTAGCAAAGAAAATTGATGTATGGTGCTGAAGGCTTAAAATAAAATAAAACAAATCAAAAACCACAAACAAAAGCCAAAACCAAAAAGCAATTAAAAAAAACCAAACAAAACACACAAAAAACCAAATACATAAACCCCAAAAAACCCCAAAGCGTTATCTATCTTCATGTACCTTCTTCAGGCCTGGAAAAGAAAAGTTGGCATAATAATTTTCAACAACTGATAATCCTATCCAATCTACCTTTGAATAAAAAACTATGAGAAGGCTTTTTCTAGCTTACAGGTAAGCCCTTATGTCATTGATCCTAAAGCCAACAACTCAGTTTTCCATACCAGTTTCTTCAAGATTATATAAAAAGGTCACCTTTATCAACAAGAACATACAATCTGAGTACAAAATTCCCATTTAGACAATAAATTAGAAAAGCCTTTTTAAAATTATCCTGGGCTGCATCAAAAGGACTGTGACCAGCAGGTCGAGGGAAGTGATCCTGCCCCTCTGCTCTGCTCTTGTGAGACCTCACTTGGAGCATTGTGTGCAGTTCTGGTGTCCTCAACAGAAAAAGGACATGGAACTGTTGAAACAAGTCCAGAGGAGGGCCACGAGGATGATCAGGGGACTGGAGCACCTAGGCTGAGAAAGTTGGGGCTGTTCAGCCTGCTTGGAGAAGAGAAGGCTGCATGGAGACCTCATAGCAGCCTTCCAATATCTGAAGGGTGCCCATAGGGATGCTGGGGAGGGACTCTTAATGAGGGACTGTAGTGATAGGACAAGGGGTAATGGGTTCAAACTTAAACAGGGGAAGTTTAAGTTGGATATGAGGAAGAAATTCTCTAATGTAAGGGTGGTGAGGCACTGGAATGGGTTGCCCAGGGAAGTTGTGAATGCTCCATTGCTGGCGGTGTTCAAGGCCAGGTTGAACAGAGACCTGGGTGGCATGGTTTAGTGTGAGATGTTTGTGCCCATTGCAGGGGTGTCGGAACTAGATGATTTTTAGGTCCTTTCCAACCCTAACTATTCTATGATACTAACGAGGCCACAAAAGTTTTGAATCATTCAAGGAAGGAGGAGTGAAAGCTATTTAAAAACATAACAAAAAGACATAATTAATTCATTGGTGCCCTTAAGCTGCTTCTGTTAAAAAAAAAAAAAAAAAAACAATGAAACCCTGTTAAAAAAAACACTCTGGGACAAAACTATTAGCTGGATCACACTGAAGTCAGGTTGTCACTCTTTGAATTCAGCTGCAAAATTGTTTTTTACCAACAGCCCAATAGTCAAATATTTCATCAGCTGATTTAGAACACGTCCTGCTAAATAAAAACTCCATTAGCCTAGAAGGCTATCTGCACAATTCATGAATCCAGAGAATTCCAACACCCTTACTTAGTCTTATGTCTTTGCTTTCTAATACAAAATACAAGTTTAAAACCAACACCAGAAAAATGTTTGGTCTTCAGCAAAGCCTAGGTAATTCCGCCTCACCAATGAGGAAGGACAAATTTGCTTTTCCATTGGGCTCTAAATCAGTTTGACACAAAATTTAAGCAACTGAAGTACAACACAAAGGAAAGAATCTTCTACAGGTGTGTTCTTTCATCAGGTGCTTCAAGAAGTAGCCTGTATCCTTTACAAGCTTCTGTATGTTTTTCTGAAGCTTACAAGTTTGTTTTGTTTTAATAAGTTGTGATTTTTTCTTTTTTTTAACAAAATCAAAATCCTGAAACCTTTAATTATGCTGACTCATAACCAGGTCCTAAAGCAGTTCTCGCCTACTTTGAAGCAATTTATAGGATCAGGTTCTGAAATGTGAGAACAGTAGAAATAAAAGTGCCACAGTATTGCCTTGCCTTTTTACAAAACATCCCATAATCAGTATTTTCAGTCAAGACAATAATGAAGGAAGAGCTACTAACCTGGATCAAGCTTGCCTCTTTATTCACTACAGTGGTCTCATAGATGTGCACTTGTATCTAAAGAATGAAAAGATCAAAAATGCTCCCTGTCATTGATATGCACTATAACGCAAGTCTGTTCCCATGTCCTACTTGAAAGTGAAAAAGGTTATTAACATCCCTATTTTAGAAAAACCAGGTTCTTTGAGTACCTTGGATGGTGGGCTTCAAAGTTCATATCTTGTACCCAGTTTAAAGTGAAAGCTTTCTCAGCTTTCACAGTCATCTTTCTTTCCTCTTGTCTGTCCAGGGTAATAGTTTCAGCAAGATCAGCCAAAGCACAGCTTCCTAACATATTTTCTCAAATAGTGGGGAAAAGGCTTCATAAAAGGAAACATTTTTTCCTTAAATGAAATAATGGAACTATGGACTGTTGATACCAACCCAGTTATTAGCCTTCAGACAGCAACTTTCTTAGTCAAAGCTGTCACATTGTCCAATTGCACTGCAGTTCTTTAACAAAGACAGGTTCAGGGCTGTCTACCTTCCAGAAGCAGAAATTCTTCTCACTAGACACAAGTAATCTCTAGGCTGTCCTTCTGTTCCTCCTAGAGTTGAAATGCTTACTTGAAGTTCTGCCGCATTTTTAGACAGCTCCAAAATCTTCTTTTGAAGTCCATCGGTATCCATGCTGTTTCTAATATTCTAAACAAGATAGAATGCACAGGCACAGCTGAATTGATTGACAGTTTCTCCTTGAAGAAACCAGGCAAAATGACATCTCCACCCCCAAGGTGCTGCCTACTCTAAAGCACTACCAGTATTTATGCACATGCATTTTATGTGCTTGCACCACTGAAACTGTTTCTGCTCCTTTTTCCCCTCATTTCTCTAGAGCACTGTTAAAAGAGAAAAACTTCAAAATGTGATTTATAAGCAGACTGAAAAAGTTAAGGAAAAGCTTTCAGGCCTGCAGCATGAGAATTATTTTAGTAAAGATGCAGTTTAATAGCTATTTGGAATTACAAGCTTTTCAGAAAGACTAACCTTGAGCACGGTAAGCATGCAAAGAACAATGACTACCATGTCTGTATAATAAGATCCCCAAATCCATGAAGTGCCTCTTTTCACTACTATGCATAATTTAACTTGTTTCTATATTTCATCCTAAGAAGTCAAAGATACAGGCTGTAAGCAAGTATTAAAACATTTGATCACCTGATAAAAAACTGGCTCATAAAATATTTACTTTAACAAAATAAAGTACTGAATAGCTCGAAGGGGAAGGGGAAGGGGAAGAAAACACAACAAAACCAGCCAAGAGATACAGCTCCATTGGCAATATATTCCCTACAAGCCTCATGTATGTCCTTAGCCAGTGCCAATGGATCTATCTGCAAGTGGAGCCTTCGGTCACTGCCTATTTTTTTTGGAGTTACATTTCTATACAAGATTCCTTGTATCTTAAAGGAGGGAAACAGAAATGAACATGAAGTGTTTGGTGGAGATTGTTTCAATATAGTTATAATATTTGTAGCTTTGTTAACTAGAAATATTTTAAGTTTGACTATAAAGCTTTGAAAAAGAGGAAGAAAAAGCAGCTGCTTTTCCCTGTCCCCCATGTTTCCCCCAACCTTGTATCCTTACCCAGCAGATTGAAAGTCTGAAGCACAGCGCAGCTTCAAGATACAGAATTTTATGATGTCATCCTTGTAAAATGAAAGATATCTTGATAACCTAATTAACATGTCAGGCTTCAAAGTCTAACAAACATTTAATTTCTTAACAGTGAGCTTTTAGTTAGGCAAGAACACATACTTGCAAAATCATGATTTATTTTACCTCTTCCTGGAGAGAAGTAATTTTGATGATGAGAGACTGATTTTCTTTTTCCTGGTCAGGTTTATTAAAAGAAAAAGAAATATTGATTTTAGCATGTCAAGTTCAACATTCAAAGGCAAACTAAGCCAGAGAGCAACAGACCACAAACACATCCAGAGCCCAACATGAAGCTGTGGTGTGGCATTCCTTTGCTTCAGAGAGCACAGCCAAAACGGAAGTGCAGAGGCTGACCCAGTTCATGAACCTTCACTGAAGGGTTTGACACAGGCATTTCAAATCAGGGTAAAACTCAGACCACTAGATGATATGAAGGAGGTGTAAAGACCAGAATGAGGAAGTCTAGCTGTACCCATGCTTGAGTAAAGACAGAACAAGAAAGCCTAAGTGCCACACTACACTTTTTCATATCAGACATGAAGAATGGAGCAGTATCCCATGCAGTGCCTCCACTGCACAGGGAACAGTAACTAAGGGACTTATAAGCACAACTACAATGCTTCTAATGCTATTTCTCTCTCCCACCCCACCTCCTTCTCACAAGGAGAATTATACATGTGATCTCAAATTAAAGCAGATCAATAATATACACACACTGCAGCAGGAGAGCGCCAAAAACCCTTGCCTTCTTGCTTGGCATGAAAGCCTTTTTTATTTCTAATTGCCCACCATTAGCAGCACAGAGCTCTGTGGAGCACCAATTTACAGCTGCACCCACACAGCAAAACACAGTGATGCCACCGCAGTGTGAAAAACACGCATGGCAGCAACGCAAACATATGCTCTCTGGAGAGCCTACGCTTTGATGTCTGGAAACACCTGCCAAAGCTGCAGCCACATCAGCCTTGCTACCAGACTGCTTCACACCTCTTACAGTCAACACAGGCTTTGATATTTAGACATCTGGTGTTCAATCCAGATGCTTTTACGTAGGCAGCTTGCGTTCTTTGAGACATGCCAAGGTGTGCTGCCTGGCTTCCACCTGCCAGTCCAGAATGGAAAGATCTCTCATAGCTCCTTGTCATATCTACCAACCCATATGGACACTGGCAATAACATTGGGTGTTCTGGAAAAGTCGTGTGGACACCTGAGCAAAATATCCCATCTCTGCTGATTTTAGAAGTCATGTGAATTTCATGATGGCAGCACAAGAGCTGTTTGTTGTCTTCAAGCACAATTATATGCAAGACTGGCCCTTTTAATTGCTTTATCAATTCTAACTGGCACTAGTTTAAAGACACTTCACATAGGTTTTGTAAAACTAATAAATCACACTTCAAAATACCCTCAAAAATTTCTAGTTCCTACTGGCACAGAGGAGCTCATACTGCTGAATTTTTACAGTTTGAGCAACCATGCTGTTGCTACACTAGAGTACGAGATGCTGTCCAACATAAGCTAAGAAATAAGAGCACCTACTAGCTGTTTATTCTGCCAGAGAATCTGTTGTCTCTTCTCTTCTGACAGGTTCAGGTTGTTTTTTGCTTCTTCTAGTTCTTCTTCCAGTGATTTGGCTTTCAGCAAAGAATGCTGGATGCTGCACAGCGGGCGAAGTAAATCCAGAGAAACTTTAGTGAGTTACTAT
Source organism: Ara ararauna (assembly GCA_028858755.1). Taxonomy (NCBI): domain Eukaryota; kingdom Metazoa; phylum Chordata; class Aves; order Psittaciformes; family Psittacidae; genus Ara; species Ara ararauna. The sequence goes on along the minus strand of CM054376.1, from coordinate 106,814,150 downwards.
TGGTCATTAGATAGGCTTGAAATACCAAGAATAGTATTTTTAGAAGCCACCAGGGACTTTCTTTGGTACAGAAATTTCACAGAAGATCAGCAATCAAGTGCAAGCCTGTCATTTTTGTCCAGTAAATAAATGCTCATGGATTTACCATTTGTTTATCACCCCCTTCCACTCTCACAGTAAGGGTTGAAACCCCAGGCAAACATAGCACCCAAGATAGTGTGCTTTTGTTTGCATTCACCTACAGCCTAGCTTATTATAGTCAAATATCAGGTCACCTGAGCACATAACCTCATCTTTAGAACACTTCATTGTTAGCAGTTAAGGAAACCATTTCAGTTCAGTTTTCAAGGATAAGCTCTGCATCATTTAGGCTGAGAAAGTTGGGGCTGTTCAGCCTGCCTGGAGAAGAGAAGGCTGCATGGAGACCTCATAGCAGCCTTCCAGTATCTGAAGGGGGCCTATAGGGATGCTGGGGAGGGACTCTTCATGAGGGACTGTAGGGAGAGGACAAGGGGTAATGGGTTCAAACTTAAACAGGGGAAGTTTAGATTGGATATGAGGAAGAAATTCTTTACTGTGAGGGTGGAGAGGCACTGGAATGGGTTGCCCAGGGAAGTTGTGAATGCTCCATTGCTGGCAGTGTTCAAGGCTGGGTTGGACATAGCCTTGGGTGGCATGGTTTAGCGGGAGGTGTCTGTGCTGATGGCAGGGGGCTGGAACTAGATGACCTTAAGGTCCTTTCCAACCCTAACTATTCTATGATTTCTTGTCCTGATCTGATACCCCAATGTATATTTAACCAGTGGGCCGGTTAGCTATTTTTCCTGGCTAATTCTAGGCTGCAGAGCACCCTTGAGGACGTGGTCCAACATGAGGGCATACATCCCATGCCAGCTACCCTGCAGACTCCTGGCTTAAGCTCTCCAGAAGATACAGGGAATGGTTTTGCAGGTCACATAACTATATCACACTTGAATTAGTTAGGTCAGATTAGCATTAATAACTCATTGTAAATAAAGGCTTGTACTTGTGGCATTGATGGGTCCCCAGGCTGCAGCAATACTAAGCTAGTGAGAAAACTCACTTTAGTTCCTCAAGGGACTAGCAAAATGGCTTTTAGATGCCCATTTCCCTCTGCTTGTCAGCAAGCATGTAGTCTGGGATTGGAAGCCTGCCAGTGCTTAGCAGTTCTCTTAGTAATATTAAGCATTTTAAAAAATTATTATTCCTAAATTCTTTTGTTTCTTTGCTTTCGCTTTACCCTAAGATTTTGCCTTTGTGCGCTTGTGGCAGCTTATGCTGCAAGATCCAGGCTATAAGAGGAATGACTTAAATGAATGACTTACAACACCTCCTGGTTTTATAAGAACCAGGACTTAGAGAGCCGAATAATCAAGTTGTTGGAAGTTGCTGTCATGAAGCACTGGAGAGGTTAAAAGCATGAAACAAGGCTGGACCACTTGGAAAAAAGACAGGTCTGCCCATGGCCATTACACTGTAGACCTGGTGCCATCAGGGTCTCTCACCTTTTTATTTGTTGGCGTAGACCCTCATTATCTGCCAACAGCTTATTGTTGGTCTCATCCACAGCTTCCAGTGTGAGCTTCAGCTTGCTGTTCTCCTCCTGGAGCTTCTGATTGTTGTATTGCAGGTCCGCAACACAGATTATCAAGTCAGAAGTCTCCCTGTTCCAGTAACCAAACAAGGAAAGATTAAGAAAGGCAATCTGATCCAATTTAGACTTACAAAGAATCCTGGTGCAGTGCTGCACTGATTAGAGAGGTGAGAGAAGATCCCACAGAAGACTTGTAATGCTGCAGGGTACTGTCATTTATTCTGCACTGAGATACAAGATCACCTCCAGATCAGTTCTCTAATTCACCAGGAACCATTTTGGTTTTAAGTACTTTTTTTTTAATGCTCCTTTAAATTAAGGTGTGCCACCAGACTTTCAGGAGATAATGTCTTCTACTGTCACGTAAACCGAGGAACTTAGGGAAGGGAAGGTACTGTTTTAAAAAGGAAAAAGAAACACACAGCAAAACTCAGACCACAAGGAGTTAAAGAGGAAAATGGACACAGAAGGACCAAGATATCAGTAGGAAGAATTACCAGTATGTTTTTAAGTCTGAGCAGAAGCTGTGAGGAAGAATGCGGTAGCAACAAGAGCTGCTAAAGACACACCAGCGTTAGAAACTCTGCCAAGAAAGTTTTCTGTAACAGTGGTTCTCAGAAGTAGCTCTGAAGTAATTCAGAGCTGGGAGTAGGAACTTCTGAGAAGGAATTGCTTGAATGGACTTACATGTCTCCTCTAGACACATCACCCCCAAAGGCCTCCAAGCTTCCTGATGTAACATTCATCCGGACAGTTGTCTTTTTTGCTGAAAGAAGGTTGTGTGTGTGTTAGTTATAGATAGTATAGAGTCAGAAAAAGGAGTTTTCCTGAATAAAATGGTCTGCACCTTCAGGGGTGTTTTTATACGCTTTAGATTCCAGGTCTTCCATGCTTGCTGCTGGTTCCTCAGTGGCACCATCTTCCCTGAAAAAAACAAGCAAGCATCAAGAATCACAAAATCAGCGTGACACTGGATTGCTTACCAACTTTATAAATCTAAAAGCTGTCAGCCAAAACCCACACTGTGGTCACAGTGTTCTGATAACATCTATGCTCCACAGTGCAGAAGGCACAAGCCACATGAGAACTTTCTCCTCTTCTGTTTTTACAGAAACTGTTAAGAGATAGATTGATAAAAAGCTATTACCATTTACTCTTACAGTCTTCAATCCACTCTTTCATGATGGCATGATATGTTTCCAGGTCTATGGAGATGTCTTTCTGATCTGGGTCAAGCATGTTGCACAGCTCTTCAAGACCACTATCTTCCAATCCCCGACTGGTTGTATGTCTCAAATAATCAACTATCTTGGAAACTGCAACCTTTCCTAAAACAGATACAGATGTCCATGTGCCAGACTCTGATGTCTGGTAGGCAATTATAAAGAGCTGTAGAAGGGCAAGCTACTCATCTGCACTGGTGAGTATTCAATTGCCTTCAAGAGCTGTAGACAAGCAACTGATCCCTGCAGTTCTTCCAGAAAGAAAGAGCTTCCTTTTATTTTATTTTTTTTAAATACAGAAGTATGAAAATCCAGTTAATTAATTTTTTGCACTCCAGTTTAAGAACAAACTCGATACATTTGCTATGCTACTATTTTTAGGTCTCTCATCAAATTGTGCAAACCCCGTGACTAACACTGTCTTAGCCTACAAGACAACTCCTTTCTCTACCATTTTAAGTCATGTTTGAGGTGGAAGTCAAAGGAATTCTCTCTTGCTCTGAAGTTTCCCAAAGTTCTATTTTCTAACAGGAAAAAGCCTAGAAGAAATTACAGTCATTTCCAGTGAGGTTGATTGCTAGAAGCAGGTTGTTCCTGTACTTCCTCTGCATTAAAATAAAGCAAAGATGAGCTGAGGGGGAAGGGGACAGAGGGAAGAGACAAGCACCATGCAAAAGAGGCACAGACATCTATTTTTCATCCACCGTGCATACAGTCATCTAGCTAAGCGAGCTAGTCAGTCTATCATATATTATGTCTCAGGAAACATAACACAATCTGAACTTTGAAAATTTGGTGATAGAAGAACAAAACAATGAAAAAAATCACTGTCAAACCTGTTTGGTCTATGTCACATGCATAGAAAATGGTGGTCAGTAGGTCTTCTTCACAGACCAAACTCACATCATGTGTGGTGTCAGTTTTGTACTCCAGTGACTGCTTCCATCCTATGAAGGATATGTTTGTTGTCATCCATAGTGACTTTCATACACAAAAAAAATCACATCTAAACTCTTCTTTTTATATAAAGGCAGACTAAATTAAAAGCCAAATCTCTTCTCCACGAAAAAAGGAATTAGCAGATTTGAGTTTTTGACTTGACTCATTACTTTCTCACTTTTTATATTCACATTAATAATTTATAGAGTAAATTTTAGATTTTACTAAGCACTTTCTTGTGTCTTATTAAATTTGAGAGATCCTAAAACACATTGTTACTAGTTTAAGTAGTAACTAAATGTCATTTATGTAGGTTGAGTGCTCAACTGTCTAGGGTTTTGGATTGGGAGGGCTTTTTTCCCCCCCCGGATTTTTACCTTTTTCACTCAAAGGTAACCTCTTTGGCACAGGAGATTGGTTCACAGCACTTTCTGACTTTTTATCAGGTGTGAAGTAATATAAATTTGGACTTGATGTGAGATACTTCTGTTCATGAGTCACATCTTTAGATTCAATATTTGATAAAGCAGACAGCTTGTTTTGAGTATTGGCTTCTCTGGATCTGACGTAGGATGAAGAACAGCTCTCCATGGCACATACTGGCATCCATGAGCTGCTGGATCTCTCTTTTCTCTTAATGATTGAATATGTAGCATTTATAGGACTGGAGTCAGACATGTGACCAAGACAAGGTGACAGCAACTGCAGGTCTGCAGAGAAAATGCTGTCACAGCTGGGACTGATTAAGTGCGGATCAGTACTGTCATGACTTCTGAAAGTTCTTTTCTTCAGTAGTTCTTCTAGGTTTCTTTTTACATTACACTGTGGACTGTCAAAGTTCTGGGACTGAAACTTTGGTATCTGCAAAGCAGGGTTAGAGACCTGGTCCATCATTTGGATAGATTTGATCTTTCTGCATATGCTGTCCACTGGGTTATGATGCCGTTTGTTAGCTCCAGGTTCTGAAGACATTATCAACTCCCCTTTCCTGCAAAATATCTGTAAAGAACAGGGACATGATACAAGAGTCAGGATGATCCACAGACACATATTCCCTGAGCCAGTTTTTCTGCTCAGCAGACTTAAAGCTTTGGTAGTAAGTGGTTTGAAAATCTTTGCTCCGCATACCAGCTGTGACAGAAACCTTCAGTCTTGATATTTAGTTCTCTAGGGAACTAGAAGTCACACGGATTTGGAAAAGGTGGGGAAGAAACAAAGAAATACTTTCTGAAATCTCACTGCTTATTCTTAAATACAATAACCATGACAGGGACGGGAGAAGGAACAAAAAAATTCCCTGTGGAACACCCTGCAACCTAGCAGCTGATTACTTTTTCAGATTAAAGGAAGCACTAAGCAATATTACTCAGTCCAATTTATCCCAAATTGGGCATTTCATTTTCATATGAAAGAAATTAAACTCCTCACACAACTTTTGTAGCTATTACTTCCGATCACATCTGTAGCAGTTTTTATTTCACTAGTTCCATGGTTTTTGGCTCAGGTCTAACAGCAACAGCTGTCCAGCTATTTATTGCAGGTACCACCTACAGCTACAGACATCATCAGTTTCTGATCTCTTTCTGTGGCTTTGCAGTCAAACCCCACAAGTTGGTTGAAGTATTTTGAGCCTGCAGCTTTCTTGAAATCATCTTGTGACATGTTTCAGAAGGCAAGACTTAAACGTAGCTTACTTTCAGGAAAATATAAGTCTGTCTTTCTGGGGCTGCTCTTTGCAGGTACTGGGTTGGGGGTGGGGTAGGAAAAGGAAGAGCAACAACAGTTTTCACGTTTCACTGTGCCTACAAGGACAAAAATCAAAACCCAGTTCTTTCCTTTACCAATTAGCCACAACTACAGCTCTCATGCCACCACACAGGCAATTGCCCAAGAAACATATCCTACAGAGGCAAGTCATCCTATTTAGTTTTTATTATCTATTACGGCAGGAAATACAAAAAGAGGCAGGTAGGTGGGAAGATAGGGAAACGTGTGTGTGTGTGTGCGCGTGTGACCAAGGCATGGAAGGGTGCATTTAGCAGTAATAAAGCCACATTTCAAGTGAGACGTTAATCTTTACTCTGCAATTTGCAAACACTTCTGAACTGAGTAGTTAAGAGCTTCCATGTGACACTGTCCCACTGCAGATTTCACTCTCAGTCTCTCACCTCAAAAAAAGAGGGAAACAAGTAATATTACTGGAATTTAGCTATGACATCTACACCAGTGTGAGAGACATATTACTAAAATATTACTGTACCAGATAAAGCTAACCAAAGCTCCCAAGAATTAGATTTTAAGCGATATCTTGCACCTAGTGTTGCAACTACATACCTACCTTCCACCACTCTGTCACTTTCAAATCCTCAGCTCTGAAAATACACTGTATTGCTTCTCTCCACAAGATTATATACAACACTAAAAAGCAAAATCCAAAGCATACACAAAACCCAACACTTGCTTTAAAGTAATAAACAGGGAAGCAGTGAAGAATCCAGGGTATATTAACTGTATAACCTACATGACTGACAGCAACCATCCTCAGGTAAAACATCAGTAAAACCCTCTGGCAATGAGATTTTACTCATAGCCATCCTATCAGGATAGCACTGCCAGAGACCAGACTTCCATTGGGGTGGAGAGGAAAATTAAACAGCATCTTTGCAAGTACAGCTCAAAAGGTAACACGTGCATGAGAGAGGGACTGACATGGCTGCTCACTGGGGCAGAACACCAGGCTCCTTGACCCTGAAGGGATTTTCCCCTGTATAGAACAGATATCATCTTGTCCCCAGAAGGGTACAGACTTCATTGAACTGTGTCTTTATGCTCAAACACTGAACCAAGAAACAAAAGGAAACGACCTCCTACTCCCCAAGAAGTTTCCTCCTTGCTTTTAGGTAAAAAAAACCCTGTTCTTTTCCCAAAACCAACATCAGGCTTCACTAGCATTTAACATGAGAGTTGCCACTTGTATAATTCTGTAAGGCAAAGAGAAAAAAAACACATGTAAATGTTTGTTAATCTAGAGTGCAAGAAGCTTAAACACTCACTGTTTTACTTTATTACAAGCTTCCTGCATGCCAGCAGCTTGGTTTCATATATGCAGACTCAAGATCTCCAATTTTATTTTTCTAGCATTGGTTCTGTAAGTAGCAACATTACCTTAATTCCTCAAGTGGTTAAGTATTCCTTAGCCACAGGAGCGCTGGAAAAAACACCACCACTAAGAATTTTAGAATAATTTTTAAAAAGAGACTGCCGTTTATTATTATAGCTGTTTTAAAAGATTTACTCCTTAAAAATAAGTTCCAGGAAGTTGAAGTAGTCTCCTATATTAGAAATACAAAGAAAAACTTAAAAACATTGAATAGGATTTTATTATGCTCTGTAAGTACACAAGAGCTTTCAAGCAGTTATAAGTAACACTCCATGAAAGAATACTGATCATTTGCAATATGTTTTTAAATGTTGCTTATAATTCCCTATTTTTTAAAAAAAGAAACAGTCCAAGACCTCGTACTTACTCTAGTATATGGAAAAATACCTTCTTTTCCTCTCTGGTAGAGACAGCACAGGATAACAAAAGCTCTTTTAACTATTCCTCTGAGGAGGCCTACCTAAATGGCCTTTGCTACTCAAATTAGCAGAGGACTCATTTGATGGGAAATAAGCTTTACAAGGTACACTTGTGGCTGCCACTCAGCTTTAGGTCTGGGAGGGGCAATGAGCTGCAAGGAGGTGCAAATCAAACATCCCTCTCCAGCTTTCTAGCCCTTCTTCCCCCAACCCCATCTGTCCTGCAGCTAAATGAATAGCCTGCAATTTCATATGCATCCTGAAGTCTCCCTGCTACCCTACTCTTATTTTTTAAATGGTGAGGAAAATAATGATATAGCTTACTGATGTGTCTCAACTCGGGTGTCTGGGATGTTTCGTACTTACTATTAGCAGTTCTGTCTTACTTTTCCCGCCTATTGTAAAGTTTCAGGCAGGAGCAGATCTCTCATAGTTTCTCTTGTGACAGTTGGAGCAGAGTAGCAAGACGCTGCATAAATTTCATAGTTCTTACTACCTTTTAAAGGAAGACAAACATTGAAGTCTCTTGGGCTGATGTATTAAAGAGTCTCTGTGTCACTGTCTGCGCTGCACTTGGTTCTGTGAGTCAAAAAAAGAGTTTTGTCATTAGGACTGCTAAGCAAATCCTCTCTTCAGTATTAAATTAGCAAAAAATATTTGCATTCTAAGAGCTTGGATCTTTGGGTATATGCTGTACAAATAACTGGAAATAGAAAAATGTTGTTGAGGGAATACTCTTGCCTGCCCGGTGCCTACTAACTGCACAGCCCATCAGAGTTCTCCAAACACGTGGAGAAATGACACATCCCAGCCTACTACAGGCTAGGGGGGTGGTGGGGAAGGGTCCAGCAGCAGGAAATTCCCACCCTCCCAATTTGCCTGGTGTGCAGTTCAAACCAAGTCGCTCACAACCCATCTTTGCTGTGCTACCCTGTGTTTTGCTTAGAGCTTCACTGGGAACTGAGACAGATAAACACTCACAGGCCTGGTTGAAGTGGTTTCCCATTCACTTTGGGAACATCTAAAATGCCTGTCAGTTCTGATGACCTGGCGCATCAGGTAAAGGTATTTATTTTACCTTATATTGGACTTCTTCCTCTAGAACCAAGCTTTGTTTCAAACAATGTAACGTTTGTTGTTACAACAGTATAACACAAAAAAACCCTCTTATTTTAGTAGCATTCCTGTTCTCTGCATGGTGGGATTGAAATACATGCTATTTAAGGGTAAAGCGTACCTTATGTTCAGTATGCATGGGTGAATACTGAGGACAAATGTTTTCAATGTTTAACAAATGTTAATGCAGCAGAGCTCCTAAGGTATTTGGTTTCTCTTGAAAATAATGCCCAGGGTTTCCTGTTCAGCCTTTAACAACATTTTCTTCTACATGATTTATGTATTTTACATATAATTATGTGCATTTCTATACAAATGTATCAACACCTCCCCATCCCTCCTGGCATGTATGGGAAAAGAAAACCATTTTGCTCAAGAAGCTGCAAATTTTTTGGTCCCTACTCACAGAGGTTGGGCACTTTGTTAAGAACATGGAGCAGGCTCTTTCAGACTCTGACGCCTGTCTGGTTATCGTGCAGTCTCTCGTTGTAACTTGAGTTTTTTGTCTCTCCCAATTCCATCCACTGTTTAAAACAAAATGTCAGCATCCAGCTGCTCAGCAACAGCCTACGTTTCTTGCCCAGCTTCATGGGTGAGACTGTGTGACAAATGTACTATTCAGTCAGGAGGAGACAACTGCATGCGTAATGCTCATCATCCTTCGTACCCTGCTAGGTAGCTTCTTGACAAAGACAATGATCCTCTTTGCCAAGTTCATGGGGGTGGAAGAAAAGGTCAGATGACTCCTTGGCCTTTGATGCTTCCGTCATTAGAGAAACATATGTTCTGTGAGATGCATTCAGTAGTGTCTGCCTGTCTGAAAAGCTGGACAGCTTCTGCTAATGCACTTTGCAAATGGCTGTGTTCAGATGGTCAGGTCTTTTTTCCAACTTTCAAACTGGATAAAACTGATCTTCAGCTGGACTTTTTTTCCGGGTGCTTGGCCCAGACTTCTCCATTACTGAAAAGAAATGTTGTACCATAAGAACACATCTTATAGTTCACTGAACTTCAGAAGCAGTACCTCTTTCTGATGTGTACACCTTTCAAATACTTGTGGATTTCTACTCTTTCCTAATATTTTTAAACATTACTCATCCCACATAACATATTTAACTTATAGCTATCCCTTGGATTTCTTCTCTTTCTTCAATATACTTTTGAAAACAGTAATGCCTGGACCTGAATAGCATTGATCAAACTGTAGTCCTGAACAAAGGCTCTGTTACTTGTATTGTGTGAGGCATTTACACGATCTCTAGCTGACTTTTCTGCAGCTTGTTCTGTACCTCAAGCAGTTTTTGGGACAGTTCTTCTCAGACAGTCTTGAGAAAAGAAGAAAAGCAATGCTAGCAACTACGCAGTAGCACTGGAATCAGGCCTGGAGACATTATGGTGCCAAATGTGCAACAGATTAGTTAGTTAGATAAATTTTGAGCCAGCAACTAATGGCCTCTGTAATCGTGTAGCTGTTTTATATCAGAGAGAATCTCTTTCCTTCAGAGCTGCACCATGAAAATACAAGTTTCTGGAGAAGTTGAAGGTGTCCCTGCTCATTGCAGGGGGGTTGGACTCAGATAACCTTTAAGATCCCTTCCAGACCAAACTATTCTATGATTCTGTAAGTTATTCTGAAAAATGATACTGAAAAACATGTTTGTGTGACATAAAATATCTGACAAAATGCATTGGTGGATTGCAGATAAGGTTCACTTGGTCAACAGAATTCACAAGGCAAATATGGAACTCTTACACACTTTTCCCCCTAGCCTCGGCACTATGTATGGGATTGAAGTCCGGAATCAGCTTTGAAAGATCACAGAAACACAAAAAACAGGCCCAAAAGAAGATGTACAGTTCATCATCAAGTTTCTGAGCAGGATCAGTTCACCCGTGAGTCCTAAGAAGGGGTTGGGTAGTCTATTCTCTGAGTTACTCTGTGATAATAGATTCACAGCCTTTCAAGGCAATCTATTTCTATGTCCTATTTCTATTTCTCTTTGTTACAGTTAGAAAACTTGCCTATCTAGCTTAAATCTCTTCACTGCAAATTAAACACAGAATTCTTTGTTTATTGCTACTTTGCAGACTCTGCCATGATAGTTCACAGCCTTCTGAGATGCTATGGTTAGCATGTCCAAGCCAGAAGTGGACTGTGCTAGGTGCTGCTCAGATGCCAGACAAAGGAAATGAGAATAAGCACAAGAAACAAAGGTCATAAATCTTAGGAGCTGTATACCCTAACACTGTCAGAATGCCATATTGCTGATGTACCTACTGACCACCTACACACAATAGCTACACCTTTTACTCAAGAGCAAGCAATGCATCATTGGTGTCCTTACCAGCAGTTTAAAAATAGACAGGCACAATGACTGTAGCCTATATTTTTAGGGGAAGATTTTGGAAATCAGTCGTGATGCAATTCAGGGATGTATGTTTAACCGCACTAGTTAAAACTCTATCACATGAGAACTTTTTCACTCACCTCAGCATGGATCTTCAATCCCAAAAATTCGCTTTTTATCATGTACAATCTCTGCCCTTTAGACATGTTTAAGAATAAGAATAGGTTGTGTTCTTTCTAATAAGAGGTCCTGCTGCTCCAGCAAGCTTCACTACTTCCTTCACTTAGAGTATTGATTACATGCCAAAGCCACTTCCTCAATTATGTAAATCAGCTGAGAAATGGCAGCATTGACAATGAGTGTTTCATGTACAGCTCATCATCTTGAAGTGCTGTAGTTTCTTAGTGTGTTATGATCCATAACCTAATTATAGGCTACTTCATTTTTCAAGAGTACAAGCTTACATATGCCCATACACATCCACATGGGGGTTTTTTTGTGAATGCGAACACTCTCGGTATATGCATTTCCTTCCAAAAATATTGCCTTCTGTCACTGTTTGCAAATAAATCATGTCCCATATGCCATTCTAGAAGTGGTTAGAATTCTGGGAAGAGTGAAATGACCACCTTCTCATAGGATCATTACAAGAAAAAGCTATGAAGAGAGAAGTCTTCTCAATTTTAATCATTCAAATAGAATTGATAAGCCTGGAGTTTTCTATTTTGCATGCAGACTTCTTGTGGATTTGCAGACTTCTTATAGATTTCAGAAATATATATATTTTTTGAAACAGCAAAGCAACTTAGAATCACTGGTCAAAATAAAAATAAATTGATTTAGGGCCCTAAGTTACAAAGGCACAGATAATTTAAAGGGAAAATAAAAACCTTTTTGGGAAAAAAAGTAAAAATACCCAAACCCTTAAAAAGCACTAAAGCCATTTAATCTGAGAGAATGTTGTCAAGATCCTGTGTTTGCTCTTGAGCTGATGGTCACCTGGCCCCAGATAAGCCAGTTCAGCTTTGACCCATCCAGTTCACTTCCCTGCTGCCCTACAGGCAGCCTCAACCCACCCCCAGTCTCTACAAGGAGACAACTGGGACTCTAGCAATACATCCAGGTTTAGAAGAGAGAGACTCCAGCAATACCAACTCAGAGCAGCTCAGGCTTTGCAAAGAAGTCAAAAGATAAGAACAGCTGAAGTTGTCTTTCTACAGTGTGGTAACAATATAAATCTTTCTCCATGCCTCCTATTCTCTTCTCCTTCTCTCTAGTTCCACGAGAAGGGACTGAGCTGGTTGTCTTCATGGTTTATTTTGTGTTAAGTTGTCGCATTCCAGTGGCAGGAGAACCAGGGCTTGTTTTCAGTGCCAAACAGATTCTGGTTTTTTTCTACCACAAGGAGAACCGCTGTGAAGAGAATATACTTTATATTGACCAACACCAAATGTAGGGGGCTTATTTTCACAGACTCAATTATATGTTTGGATTCTGGCCCTGTGATTTGTGCAGAAAGAGAAGATCTGAGGTCACTCCAGAAGGGAATAAGTGAGTAGCTTATTTATCTTTTCCATGTCTCTGCTTGTTAAATGTCTTCTGGATGCCATGCATAGTCCCCTGCTAAGGCTAAGGGTTAAACATCATCAAGAAATGTCTTTGTTCTGAGCAGAGAAAATGTAACCTTCACATTGAAGTAGATGCAAGTAGAATCCCTTCTGTTGGATAGGGTGCATCTTGGCATGGCCTTTTTAAAAGGATAGAGGTAGTGACAGCTCCCAGCCATGGCAAGAGCTGCATGAGGCCAAAACCTGAACTTCTCTCTCATTTCTTTCATCCATTCCAGAGTGAGCCATAGCAAATGCCGTTTCTGTATATTTCACGAACAATTCTGTCTGGCATGAGCACAGAACAGATTAGTATCCATACAAAAGCAGGAGAGTAATTGCACCTTCATGAACAGTGTGCATCAGAACAGTCTCCACAGACACATCAGGCAAAAGCTCATGACAAACCTTAGCAGTGCTTATCTGAACACTCTTCAGTCAGATTCCACATACATGAGCATGTTTGTCACATGTACAGGCAGACCTGTGTTTTTGTTACACCACAGGGTGGTCCAGTTTGTGAGACTGCTGCAGGAAAGTGCCTACTGGCCAATCTTCTAATCAGTATATTTCTAGCTCCCTGTGTGCTTTGATTCCCCTTCTGCTTCCCTCTTGCATTTTACAAAGAAAAAAATTGAAGGAGAAGAGATAAAAACCCTAGCTAAACAACCTTTGCCTTTCATCCATTATGCGTGACTGCAGTAAGTCCAGCAATCACCTGGAAGTAGTCTATGGAAATGGCTTCTCTGATTCCCAGTTCCAAACTTTTTTCTGTTTACTGCTTCACTGCTTGACCTATTCAAGCCCATGATCTGGGCTTTTACTCCAAGCAGCCCATGAGACAGAAAAGTGTTTCTGACTATTAGGGGTTGGGAGGGTTTTGGTGTTTTTTTATTGAGCTTTGTATTTTTTTGCATATAAGAAAACTAGATGCAAGAGATCATTAGAGAATCAAACAAGAGACTGCATCGTCTAAATGTATGCTACGAATAACCTAGTATATTACTACTAGCTATTCCTAGTAGGAATAAGCTAGTGACACTGGAAAAGTCACCATTTTCTTGATGTTGGCATCTTGTGCCTGGAAAGTAATTTACTAACTTTTCCAGCTCCCACAATGGATAACAATATGATATATGTTAGATTACCCAAAGTAAACACTCATCATACATATTAATACCTGCTTCTGGCTGTGGTTATCGATCGTCTAGCAAGAAGGTGACATGTTGCAAATGCACAGGGCTGAGGCTGATGTATTCAGAAGGTATTCACCTGGCTAATGGGGTGCATCTGCAAGTGTATCCGTCTTTCAATCATTTCTCTGACTTCCTGCAAGACTACAGGTTTCCCTCAGGAGTCATAAGACCTTCTACTTCTCCATCTAGAGGGCTGACAAGAGATCCCTTTAGACTCCTCCGCCCTGCCACAGAAGGGGAGGGTACCTTCACTCTGAAGATTTAAAAAGGAACCCCCAAACGTTTCGGAGATCTTGTAGCACGTTATCTCAAGAAAAGAAGGGTGAAGATTTGCCACTGAACAAAGTATGAAGGTGAGTGAAACTCTTTTGGTGCATGGGAAACAGTTAGTTTTCAGTTAATACTTTTTCATGCGAATATAGTATTTAGCAACAGCAGGGGGCTTAAGAATTTTAACTTTAAAATAATTTATTTTTAACATTAAAAATAAATAATGTAAGAAATATACACATAATTCTACTCAGTGTGCTTGAAACAACTGCATTAAAAAAACATTAATAGCAGAACATGCTCTCAAAACCAGCTTGAAATAAACTACTGTGAATCATAATGTTAGGTGCTCTCTGTTGCACATCACCGTTATCAAAACATAAATAACAGCATGGTCTATGTGAACAAGCAGAGGTGCAACTTGTTTGCAGAGGATTCATGCTCAGTGCTTTCATTTGCATGTGCTACATCAGCAAACAAGCTCCAAGAATCAAAAAAAGCCTGTCTTGTGACATGTGTGTAATTATGGCTGATGCAAATAAGATGCTAAGTTTAAAAACTTTCTTCTCCTGAGGAAGTAGTGATGCACTCTCCTGGTTGATTGGCTTTTGTTTGGAATGGCAAGTCCCTGCATTTGCTTGTTGTCTAAACTCTATGATTCAAGGTTTGGTAAAATCAAGATATACTTTATATTTTCTTTCCTACTGAGACTGTACATTTCTCTTATTTCTGGAGGATCTAATGTCCTTGTAAATAGGAGGACAAAAGGGGCTTGTCATGGTGGCAGTTCTCACCGGTATGGTACCTTTGTAAGGAATATGAGTTAAGAGAATATAATATGTTTGATTTAGCATCCATCCTCCCATGAGATCTCTGTGTACAGATCAGTGAAATAGTCACTGAGCAAAAGGAGGGAGGTTTGGCAGCAAAACAGGGAGAAAGGAGAGACTGGGCATACCTTCACATTTAGATTTGAAGTTGAGAGGATTTAAGGATCTGAAAAGTTTTCCTGTACCTTGTAGTTCTTTGTTGTGCACAGGGACTGCGTAAACTGACAGCAATCGCAACAGCACTGTTCCTGGCAGCATCCTTGGTATCTTTCTCCTGGAGTGCACCTCAGGTAAACTGCTCACTTACTTAGGCTGAATGTGCAGCATCCATGAATCTCACAGGTTGGTGCCACTTAAGTATTTGTACTAGTTAGTAATAGCATGCAGTGTTGACATGTCTCTTCTCTTTTTTCGGCACAAAGGCTTATTTCCAAAGGAGAAACTGGACTCCTCAGGCTATGCTGTATTTGAAGGGTGCACGTAAGTCCCAAACTCTTTCCATTTTGAGGAGATAATTTTACCACTGGCCCCATACAAGCAGTAAATACCTGAGGATGCTGTGGAGGCAGAAGTTCTGAGGCCTCCAGGGATATGCTAATTACTTATTTCTTCTTTTCTCTGAAACAGTGGTATCAGCAGTATTATTATTTTTTAAAGGAATCAAATTGAAGAAAGCAAACAAGTGTTGGAAGAAGTGAAGCAAAACAAAGTACTGAAAAAGTTGATGGAAGCTTGATTGTAAAACCTGTCAGAAAAGAAGTTTCCTTATCTGAAATAAACTTAAAGGGGGTTTAAGACACACTGGATATAGTTATCATAACTTACTTTCACTCAGGCTTTATTAAAACATCTTCTCAAGTAACAGGGGGTTGTTGTCTTGGAGTGTTATGGTTCAGGATGGGTTGCTGCTGATATGGAAAGATGCTTATGCCTCCCATTTTATGTTTGTAGAAGTAATGCTGTAATTTTGTATTTTGAAAAGACTACCTTAAGGACTGTAGTGTAGGAATACCAATAGATCTGGGAGGTTGTTTTCACCCTTTTCCCGTTGCTTTTGTAGAGGGACGTCGATTCATCTCAGATGAGAGCCAGCAAAACGATCTGTATGACAGAATGAAGCTTGGTAAGTATGTGTGAACAGGTACATGTAAGACATTGATCTCTCCTCAGATTATGGGAGAAATCTGTGGAAACTGGAAGGGATGTATTCAAATAAACAATTAAACTTATTTCTGCTAGTTCCTTCATTCAAAAAAGTACGTGATAAAGACTGACTTTCCTCCCTTGTGCACCTGTACGATTTCATTTACAGAAGTTCCAGGTGGACCTGGCTGTTTAGTGGGATTATCATCAGTACTTCTGACCTTTGTTATCCACTGGAAAAAATCAAGTTATTAATTATGCTGAACTGACAGATGACAAAAGTAGATAATGTTTCTGGAGGAAACAGAATGTTTTAGCAAAGTAAGGAACACATGAAAAAACCTAAATGTTCTTTGTACCTTCTAAGGGACTTTGAAATATCCTCCTTTTTATAAAGATTTCTTGTCTCTTCCATGTCAGATATTCATCTGGGTGGTTTTGAGTAGAGAATGTTATTGTGTAAAGGAGACAACAGTACTATTTTTCTCTTTGGGTCTTTCATTATAGAGATAAAAAAGTGAAAAACAAACCAAAAAAATACCATCAAACACTAACAAACCATGCATCTCTCTTCTTTTATTTCTAGAAACACGCAGCCAAAACACAAATCCTTTGTCTCTTTCTGGAGCTGCTGCGCTGTTCCTTAGTTCCTTACAGAAAGCACAAGAAGAAGGTAAATGAGTGTTTTGTCTTACCCTGACTTTTTAAAACAGGGTTTGTCACCATTTTATTTATTAACTATTTAGCAAATTAATCTAAAAGTCTAGTTTTGTTGTGGTTTAAGTCCGTTTGGCAAGCACCACGCAGATGCTTGCTCAGGTTTGAAATGAGACATTCCAAGGAATGTATTGTATTAGAATGTACATTTACACAGATTACAACACGAATCGGATAAATGACAGTAGTTAAAATTTTGTATAATCTGGTTTTTATTTGCTTTTCAGAATTTCATTGGTTTAGATTCAAGGGAATGGCTATTTTGAATTGATTTTTCCAAAACAAAACTCTACTGGGATTCCTTTTACTGCAGAATATTGTTTGCTTGTGAAATTTTCATTCCTCCATTGGATCTTATATCCTGGTATAAAGACTAAAAAGAATCCTTAAAAGCCCCAGCCAAGGAGCTGTGGAATTCACATCTGGCCTCTGCAAGCTCTGTTGCTGGCACAGTTGACAAGGGTCCCAGGGACATTTTGAAATAGAGCTTTGAAATACCCTGAAAATACTGCAATTTATTCGTGTATTCCCAGCTTCCCATCTCTATATCCTCATCACCTGCTTCCTCACCATGTGCTTCTGCTTCTTTAGAACCTCAGAACCCATGTTTCCCTTCCACAGCACCCCCCAGCAAAACCCAGCTACTGAGTTGGGCTTAAATAACTTGTGTTCCTTCATCTCCTTCATGCACATTGCACTCTCTTATCCTATGCTCCTCTGCTCCCTTGCCCTGCTTTAGTTCACCTTTCCACCCTAGCCAGCCTTCCTGAACTGCTCATTGTCTGATTCATAGATAGAGTTCTCCAGGCTGAAACCCTAAATCTAAGTTACCCTTGTCCTTTGTCTTTCTACATTTCACCTCTACATAGTCTGTTTCTGGGAAATGGAGCTGGGGACGGGAAGGTTGTAAAAGGAGGATGCACCCTACAGGCTGTCATGAGACTGTGCTGTGCTCTGGCTCCTTGGTGCTGCGGAGGCTGTTTTAGCATAGGCAAGCCCAGAAATTTGCTTAAAGGTTTAGCTCTTCCCTCTTTGGTTCAAGACAGGAAGGAACAGAAGGTGTCTAAAAGCTACCTTTGTTTCTCATCCTGGTTGTGAGTTCCTTATTCAGATTGTTAATTGCTCTCATCTTGACAGGGAAGAAGCTCTTTACTTGAATTAGGAAATGTGAAGTAAAACCCTAGTAAAATATGAGGTAGTTTTGTACCTTTCACATAGATGAGCAGTAAGACAGGCCTGTTACTGCCTCATTGCCCTTGACATCATCAACAGTGTGTGACAAATAACTGCCTTGCCACCACTGTGGTATCACCTCTCCTTTGATACCTAAAGCACACACCTTTCCTGAAATAAGAGTGTGAGAAGTGTCTCACATAATCTACCTGGTGTATGTGTAAATATGCTGGAACCACTCTTGTCTTTGCCACTTCCTAAAATCTCCCATTGCACCTCATATAGTGCTGTGGCTCTGTGCTCAGCTCTCTCTCCCCTGCCCTGGCAGAACTTTGCTAATCTAAAGAGTTCAGTGGCATTTAAGTGACAAAGGCAGAATTAACAATGAGCATAATGCTTTGGGCAAAATATCTGAGCAGTTCTAAAGATAAATCAGAGAAAGACTTATTTGTGTGCTAACAGAAAGAGAAATTCATCTGAAGCTCACAATTCATAAATTTTAGTGGTATTTTGCTGCCTGTTGCTGCTGTTCCAGAAGAAATGGTGAGCAGCAACATCCCCTGAGAAAAAAGGTGACATAACTGAGAGAGCTAAGCAGAACTGGCAACTTGTTTGAAAAATACTGTGACATTGTCATCACTGTAGTAGGGAATAACAAAACAGCCAAAGCTGGATAATTTATGCACTTTCAGAAGATCACTTCCCAGTGATTTTAGAGTCCTCTTGAGTGAGAGAAATGTGCAAATAGAAACCAAATATGTTATTTTCTTCCGCGTGAAAAAATTCTGCCTTGTACTAAGGTACCCTTCTGGACATGGTTTGCGTCTTTGCACTTCAGAAAACAGAAAAATTTCTACATTTAAAATGAGAGAAGGCATGATTCTTTCTACAGATGCCTACATCTCTTAGCTAAGCAGTCACTTTACACTTGGCTTGTGCCTGAGGCACATCTGCCTCCTGAAAGTTTTACTGAATTAACTTTCCCTTATCTACAGCTTAATCTTCCCCATTGTGTCTTGTCTTACAGTTGAAGAAGAAAACAGTGATCACGGTGCCTACTTGACAGATAAGCTATCAAATTGGTGAAATATTTCAAATTTGACATTTGGATTGCATAGACCCTGAAATCATGTCTTGTGTAAACAGAGTATTTCATCCATCCTCACTTCAGGTCCCAAAGCGTGACGTATATATGTATTGCAAAATTTTGAATGCAAACAGGTTACAAGTTACTAGTTCAGATAAGGAACGTATTTGTTAGGTTCTGCTTTGTTTAGACCATTTTGTATGTCCCACCCAGAATTTAAAATATATTGTACCATCTTACCTGAAAAGATGATTAAAACTGTCTTTTTGGACAACCACTTCATTTTCTTTCAATAGTCATTGAATAGTCATCTTTTACCACTTTTCACCCAGCTGTGCATTGAAGCCCTTTTAAAGGTAACTACTTCACCACTTTGCTGACAGCCCTGTAAATTGCTGATCGTTACTAAAGTCAGTGAGATATTAAAACAATCCAGCTGTCTTTGACTGCAAAGACAGTGATTTATTTTTTTTTTTTGCAGCTATCTGTCACCACAGAGAACAGGCAACAGCACCTACTTAGCCCTCAGCGCTGTCCCAGTTACATACATGCAAAAATGTATAGTCTGAACAGTCCTACTGAACCAGTCCCACCACATAAAGATAGTATGGAGATAGCTCTTACAGGATCTGTGCTTCATTAATGCCTGTGACATACAATCACAGCTGTTTGTTAGTATCTGCAGTACTGCTGGAGCTGGTGGTGGTGTACCAGGTACAAACCTAGTGTCACACATGACAACAGGCACACAGAATATTAATTGCATGGTTATTGTACTTTTTGTTAGCCTGGTTTTTGAGTTGCAAAACTGGAGCTGTACATAAATTGGTTTATTATCATTCCATGCTGATAAAGATATATTTAACATTATTTGTGTAGTTTTGTGGTCTAACTGGAAAGCCCTCTGTAGTTCTCATGTAATTAAAAAATAGCCACATGACTCCTGTGTCCAAGCAACTATGTTTTATTTTTTTAACCTTTAACCCTAGTAATACTCTTCATCTTTCAATGCTATTTCCCTCTGATCTTTCTCATGACACTACTAATTAACTGTTAACGCACACTAATAACAATGTTGCTTCTCCTGAAAAGAAACTCAGCTGAAGGAACAGAGGAATTAATTTCCATCATGGGGCTACTGACATCTTCAGTAATTGCTTATGATCTATATTATTTCATGGAGGAACATAACTGGAGAAATAAAAATGTCCTTGTATGTTAATTTTTAAGCAGCAATATATCTTTGAATAGCAGTATATGTTATATGATAGAATGCATTCATGATGAGCTTCATCTAAAGACCCATGGTATCCATCAGAATCTTTTCATTAATTTAATTACTCTTTGTTTCTATCATACTCTGAATATCTAGATTACTTTTTAGCTTTTCAGCATATTTTACTGTATGATCAGTCAATGATCAGAAAAAAGGTGGAAGTCTTATACATCCTTTGGTTTATTGCTATAATGAAATTCATATACCTCTAGATGAGATGATAGAAAAACTGTATTAATCATATTTCCAGCTTTTTGTATGCAGTCCTGGTGTAAGCTCATTAGCTTAAACAATTCATTACAAATACCATGGAACAGAATAAACATTCTGCCATGCTGGTGAGTGGTTTGTGAAACCCTAGCATTTTCAATCTGTCAGATAATCACTTATGTAAGAGACAGCTGCTACCAAGCTTGTTAGATGTCAGTAACTATTAGAAATGTGTGGCATTTAAGTTAGGCAATCTGTCTGAACAAAAAGCCATTCCCTATAAAATTGCAAATCCAAAAGGCAGAAATGCGTTGCTGTAGTTAAATTGTCGTGCTACTGCTGGCTAGTCCTAGCATTCAAGAGAGTACTAAAATAAGCCTAGAGGCATGAGGCAGAGGTCACTTTGGCCACTCAAGGACCATTTCTGAGAAGAATGGGCACTATCCTCACATCAGTCGTATCTCAGAAGTTGCTCACTTTCTATCACCAGGCAGGTGCTGAAAGCATATGAGCATGCTGAATCAAACACCGCTAGATTTGTGCGAGATGTCATTACAGTCCTCTGCTCTTCCCAGATAACTCAAATACCATAAGCACATCTAAGAGAACCTCTAACCTGGACCATATATATTGCTTATTTTTCTCCTTTGGGACTTGTTCAGAAAGAAAAAGTGTAGCTGTCTTAATGCAACCCTAGCAAAACATTTCCACTTTCAATACTGCCTGTGCTGTGCCTCCATCATTTAAAAATATTTACAATACATATGTAGTGATCATATCTTTCAGTGCCAAAATGAAGCTGATGGTAAACAGATGTTCATCAGCTTGTGGCAACTGAAACATTTTTAGGCAGCCAAGGAAGAGCTGGATCACTCTCAGATGGTGCTAATGCAATTTTGATGGCAGGGAACTGGGGATGAAGTGCTTTTCTTCCACACAACAGTGCATTGAAACACAAGCAATAATTATAGATTTCTTGAATTTTACTTTTTTTTTTTTAAGAGAACATTAACTTTCAATCTATGTACCTTTTAAATGTTCTTTTGTTGAAACTCTCTGCCATTCTGTGATTCTGTGAGGGAACTCTGATTAAAGCACTTTGGGGAAGAATATACATTTCTGAATTCACAAAGTGCAGTTGTTCTCCAATTAGTAAACTGTATGAAGGAAAATGTTTGTAGTATCTTTACTTTCACCGCTTTCTTGTGAAAAATAACTACTCATTGCCTTAATTACTTTTAACATGGCTAAAAAATAGTGACTCCTTTTAAATCCAGTTATGGTTTTGCCATAAAGTCTTGAACCTGTCTTCTGAGAATAGTTGTTCGTTCACCTATCCAAATCAGGTTAAGAATGAAAGTCCAACTTTAAAACTGATTTTAGGTGGCCAAAAATAAAAATAGGCACCTAATCACTTTTATTCTATATGTTCTACAGTAAGAACCATGTCATCAAACGTTGGTTAAGTGTTTGAAAGGTATGTGCCTAATCAAAGTTGGACATCTAGGCTCCCCCATGGGATTTACAGTGAAGGTAAATACCTCCAAAACTTCCATCATCCTACTTGCTGAAGAACAGGCTGAATCAACTTCTGGAAATGTCTTTTCTTGAACAGCATGAGAAATTTTTGATGCTCAATCTTTCAAAAGAAAAGATGAATCTCCTTCCTAACATCTTAAAGTCAAGATCTACTTCTGAAGAGCATGTTCAGGCACTCTCTGCATCTCTAGGAATTAAAATACTTTTGAAAGCTTTCTGAAGGTAATGGCTAGTTCTTGTTGTGGGGTTCAATTATTCCCCAAGGACTTTGAAGTTTCAGGTGCTTTTTGATATTATGTCTGTGGGGCAAATGTGTTCTTTGAATTGTTTTAGCATTATTTGTTACAATTACATCTTTCCTAGAAGATGTGAAATAGACCATAGACTAATTGGGCAATTGGAAGAACTAGAGTTACTCATCTTTAAATGCTGTCACATTGCTTTATGGCATGAAGGGTTTTCTGCTGGGAAAGGTCTAGCATAAGGAAATTTTGTCATTCTCTTTAGCCAAGTCACATTAGCTTCCTCCCAAACTAGTTTATTAATAATCTTAAAACCTAAGAAAAGATGAAAACAACAAAAAAGACATACCAGAGGAATCAGAAAATAAACAGTCTGCTGTTTATTGTGGGTCTAAGTGACTTCAGAAAGACAATTTCATTTGTCTCTATAATTCAAATGCCCACTGCATAAGATTTTATTTTGTTCCACAGGAAGTATGTTTTACCACTGGATCAAGACACTTCTGTGTGTTGTAAAAAAAGATGTTTTAAATGATGTAAGCTTACAATAAACAGCATAAATAAAAAGAAAGACCATTTTCTTTTCAGCATATTTTTTTTAACCCTGCCAAGATTTCCCCAGCGCAATACTTTTTTCTCTAAATTTTTGAGCTCTGGCTTAAAGTCCAGATTAATTTAGAAAGGGGAAACATAAATGAAGCAGGAATTAATTTGGGACACCCACAATGGAGCTATCAGAATAGACTGTAATTAATATAGATGATTATGTAGACAAAGTTATGATCTTCAGTTTGTATAAGTTCCTGAGGGGACTCTCACACATTCTCTAGGCTCATTAAGCTTGAGAAACCATTTCTATCTCAAAGGGGCACAGAAGGATTGTCATTTAAACTACTTTTAAGGTAAAATAATATTAGGATTTACAACAGTGTAGCTCAAATAACATTTAAGATTCCCCTAATTATATCATACTGTCTTAAACACAAAGTTTAGAAGCCTACAGGAAGAACTGTTGAATGGATGAAGAGACCTTGCCAGGGTGACAGCAACAAATTCAGTTCCTGTATTCTCCATGCTGCTTTTTTTTCCCTTGTGGCAATGCTCCAAGAGTAAAGGGAGACTTGATATTTTGTCTATCTCTTTCAGCTTCCTCATCCTCATCATATCTTTCATCCTCATCTTCATCTTCACCTTCACTATGATGAGGGCTGGAATGCTGAGAGGCAGAAGGTGACGGTGGCACTGATGAAGGCCTGGGGTACCTGAAACCTTCCGTCTAGCAGAGAGAGAAACATATTGTATGTATTATCACAGGGTTCCTCAATTAGTTGTATACAGCAATTTAAGAAAATTAGCATTTCAAAGGAAACCAATGGTGGGCTGTAAGTTAGACCAGCTCTGCACTCTAAAATTAAACTCCCTTGACCCTACATCCCCTCAGTCCTCTGCTTGTATGGCAGTGATCTTTAGCTTGTGGCATAAACAACGGGCTGTGCTTCTCAGAATCATAGAATCATAAAATAGTTAGGTCCTTTCCAACCCTAACTATTCTATGATTCTATGATCATCTAGTTCCAGCCCACCCTGCCATGGGCACAGACACCTCACACTAAACCAAGTCACACAAGGCTCTGTCCAACCCGGCCTTGAACACCGCCAGCGATGGAGCATTCACAACTTCCCTGGGCAACCCATTCCAGTGCCTCACCACCCTTACAGTAAAGAATTTCTTCCTCATATCCAATATAAACTTCCCCTGTTTAAGTTTGAACCTGTTACCCCTTGTCCTATCGCTACATTCCCTAATGAAGAGTCCCTCCCCAGCATCCTTATAAGCCCTCTTCAGATACTGGAAGGCTGTTAGAGGTCTCCACGCAGCCTTCTCTTCTCCAGGCTGAACAGCCCCAACTTTCTCAGCCTGTCTTCATACAGGCGGTGCTCCAGTCCCCTGATCATCCTCGTGGCCCTCCTCTGGACTTGTTCCAACAGTTCCATGTCCTTTTTATGTTGAGGACACCAGAACTGCACACAATACTCCAAGTGAGGTCTCACAAGAGCAGAGTAGAGGGGCAGGATCACCTCCTTTGACCTGCTGGTCACGCTCCTTTGGATGCAGCCCAGGATACGGTTGGCTTTCTGGGCTGCGAGCGCACACTGCCAGCTCATGTTCATTTTCTCATCAACCAACACCCCCAAGTCCTTCTCTGCGGGGCTGCTCTGAATCTCTTCTCTGCCCAATCTGTAGCTGTGCCTTGGATTGCTCTGACCCCAGGGTAGGACCTTGCACTTGTCATGGTTAAACTTCATCAGGTTGGCATCAGCCCACCTCACAAGTGTGTCAAGGTCCCTCTGGATGGCATTCCTTCCCTCCAACATATCAGCCGAATCCCACAGTTTGGTGTCATCGGCAAACTTGCTGAGGGCTCACTCAATCCCACTGTCCATGTCACTGACAAAGATGTTGAACAAGACTGATCCCAACACTGATCCCTGAGGGACACCACTCGTTATTGGTCTTCAGCTGGACATTGAGCTATTGACCACAACCCTTTGTGTGCAGCCATCCAGCCAATTCTAGCACTGCTTTTTGCAAAATATGACTACCTTTACTGATCCTAGAAACTGCCAACACAGGATGGAATCCTCTGGTACCCCATACTCAGAACATGCTTATTGAAATTCAGAATTCAGTCAAGTTTTAAAACTGTTTTCTAGTTATAATGCCAATATCTGCAAAACCAGAGCCAAGAAAGGGTTGGTTTGAGCTTCCTTTGTCCTTCTTGTTTAAAAACAAATGTTTTGCTCTCCAGAGGTGCTGGGGATTTGGTTTCAAATAATATTGTTCTTATATTGGATCTGAGCAGCCTACCTTCGTACTTTGTTGATAAAATGCACTATGAGAGAATGCTTTGAAGGTATGCCTTTAAACTGACCCCTTGCAGTTACAATCACAGCTTCCTCCTCACAGACCATGCTTAGATGTTTTCTTTGCCTCACTTTCCCTAGAGCATCCTTTCCCAACTCCTCTTCTGCTTGGTTTGTGCAGAACATCTCCATGGCATTTATCAGAAGCAAAATTAAAAGCTGTCACTCTTTAATAAAAAATTCAAAGGCCAGTTCCTCAGCTGGTCTGAAGTGCCATAGTGCCAGCCAGGTCACCCTAAATGACCCAAAGAACTGTTCCTGTGTTGTACCTGGTACTCCTAGTGTTTGCATCTGATGCCATTACAACTCCTGACTAGAGCTTGGGTCTATAACTGATTGAGCTTTTATCTTTTAATTCCTACTTACCTTCAGTTAAAAAAAAATCTTGCTAACTCCTTTCTTTCTGTCACACACACACACGTGCACAAACACACTGTCGCACTCTCTTTGTATGAGTAGGTCAAATGCAGATGAGATCATCTCTAAAAGCAGACTTTACCTTTGGCGGAGCACATGGTTCCATCTCAAATTTATCTGGAAATGTTCTACTGAGGGCCAAGTGTCTGGCATGCATATAATACTGCAACATAAAAGAGAAGCCTTTACAAGTCAAAGAAGTCTTGGGTAGATTTAAACAGGTAAAAAAAGGAACTTAAAATTAGTATCTTCTAAAAGATAATGCTGAACAAAGGCTATACATGTTTTCAGCTAAGCAGAATCCAACTGATATTGCTGCTTGTAATAAGTACATTGCTGTGAAGTAGTGAGACATTCACATTAGATTCACACTGTAGTAGTCTGGAACAGAAGCTGAGTAAGGTTTCTATAAGACCAACGCATTAAAGTAGAAACCAGCATTTGTCTCAGTAAGTATATTTCTTACTGAGTGATAGGTATTCCTTATCTCTCAGGATAGAACTGACTCTTTTTTAACCAGGAAAATTTATATCTTTAAGTGTGCACATGTACATATACATGAACTTTGGACTCATCCTTGCATAGGAAGCATGTGAACAGTTACAGAGAGTAATATTTATGAAGCCTTGTATTCAAGGATTTGACAAAAATATTTATGGATCCACTATATTCAGAAGTATATGTCACATGCATGATAAAAATAGCTTGTTATGTCAGGGTCTTATGCTGCGTTGAGAACCATACAAACAGAAAGGTTCTCACACAGATATCAGAGCAGGACAAGGTCCAAAATAGTTAAAATCTGATGCATGTGCATCTGCTTCTTTGCTCCTGTGGATTTCAGAGTACTGCTTTGCTATCGTTTTGGTAGGTGGTACTGCAGTGTTTTCTATGTCAAATCAAACCCACTATTTTGCCTTCAAGGCACAGAGGTAGTTTAGGAGTGTTGAGGAGCTCAAGGCCCAGCAGCAAGAATAGGTAGGATGTTTGGAAGAATACAGATGACTTTGGAGCACAAGCCCTACTTAATGTAGGGTTGCCAGTGACACAAGTGGTGTTGTCAGACACGAGCTTTTTACATTGTCTTTAGCACCAAGAGTAAAAAGACCTCAGCCAGCATGACTGGCTTCTACCCTAACTTATTCAGTTAAGCCTTGTCTCTCCTTACCACTGGAGAATGAACACGTTACACTGTAAAGGCAGGCTTTGCATTTAGCACCCTTGAGAGGCACTTTTCAGAGCAGGGATGTCTCCTCACATTGTAGCATTATGCTAAAGACTGCTAGTTAGACCTATGTGCCTGGAATGTACAGTACTTCTATTACACAGTTTCACACACCCTGCCTAGGTATCTCCAGTCCAACAGATCTGAGAGCCTCTCGGTTCGGTTTCTTTGGATGATCCTCTGGCGACGGGACTGCTGACAAAACCCATACAGGAACTGAGTCAGCTGGTTGCATGATTCGTCAGGGGAGCGGAACCTCCTGTCAACTATGTAGATGCCTGAAGGACACAAAAAAGGTGAAGTGGAACTGAAAATGGGATATGCCCTCTTCCTACCCATTCTACCTTCTGTCACATAGTCTTATGAACATTACATGTACTATATGTTCCTTTTAATGTTAGAAGGCAGCTATAACTGGAACATTTGTTAATATTCTAATGGAATGGAAAACTGCAGAGAAATATGTATTATTTATTTTAATCTTTTTACCTTCCAAGCTGATATTCAGAAAATTATTCAAAACTCAGAGGCTTTATTGTTGTTGTGTGAGTATGTCCAAAAGGATCCAAGAGTTTCTAGATAAAATAGTGACTCCTTAAAAAAATAATCTAGTGCTTTCCTAGTTTGCAGTAGAATTTATGAGTGAGGACAGTCAGAATCAGCCTATAGTGGAGAGGCTGTGTTTTCTGTAGAAATACCAGTGTTTCCATAGAGATTGCTAACTCACATAGTCAATGTACAATTCTGGCAGAGATGTTGAGGTAAACTTTGCCTCTATAGTTTGTTGAGATCAACACCTTATTCTTGCCACCTTCCTTACACCAGGGTGTCTGGAAGAAGAGGGTACTAGGCCTCAGCTATCTTCATGGATGAGACAGAAACACAACTACCTTAACTGAAGTGCTCAGTGTCCCCTAGGAATGTACAGTAATTTATGTCAACAGTCACATCTATGTTTTGGCAGAGAAGAGCAAGTCGGAAGGCTCTCAAAGATATGTCTATCCAGACAGGCATAGCTATATTTTGCAACAGGTTCTACCCCTTCCCCTAAGGCCAGGGCATAATTGTTACTAGTGTGGAGCTGTCATTGCCTAATTGTGCACAGAAGACACAGAAGGCCCTAGGTTCGACACATTTTCAATATTGTCCTGAAACAGTAGGATTTGCTACCCTCCTCCTCACCACACTCCAATCACAAACCACTCCTAAACTTTCATGAGCAGATTCTTGTTTGTAAGTAGGCTCCTTTTATTTTCACAGGTTTATTTTTTAGTGTAAATGATAATTTATTCTTTGTTTGGTGGGGGTGAGTTTCACTGGCCTTATAATCCCAGTAC
Source organism: Ara ararauna (assembly GCA_028858755.1). NCBI lineage: Eukaryota > Metazoa > Chordata > Aves > Psittaciformes > Psittacidae > Ara > Ara ararauna. Next base: position 106,786,136 of record CM054376.1, on the reverse strand, counting down.
ATCCTTCTTGGACTATTCAAACAGAAGCAGATTTTCCTGGCTTCTGTTGAAGGGCTGACAGCGTTACAGTGTAACCTGAGTCATTAAATGGAAGTGCTGGGAAACTACTAGTAGTAGGAGGAATACTGAGTTTGGAAGGATAAAGCAGACAAAAGGTTAAAGGGATAAAAAAAAGACAGAACCAGAAAGGGTTTGGGTAAGTACGAGAGCTCGAATGGCATGTTCAACATAATGAGATATTCAGAGCTCTGAATATATTATCCAATGAACTCCATTGCACCAGTGAAAGCATGAAATTGAGGAGTAACAGCATCACTGCTGTGCTTTTTATGTTCCCAACTCAGTGTCAGTATTTTGATGTAGTGTTAAAAATTTTACCATAAGCCGCTGGATCAGCAACATGTTCCTGCATGAAACAGCCAAATCCAGAAAGGTTTGTGGTTACGCTGGGAATGCCCATCACAGTACATTCAGCTGCCAAAAGAAACAGACAGAAAACATTTCAGGACAATATGCTTTGAATGGTTTCACCTTGAGAGAAAAAAGAAAAACAGGCAGACAGAAGGTCCCATAACACTACACCTGCCCTGAAAATTTCAAGTGAAAACTATTATGCTTTCTTGTGGGTTTGGAGAGAAAGAAAGAAGAAAGAAAAAGAAATTATAAAAAGAAAATTTCACACTGTTTTTGTGAACATGTTTTTTGTGTTTCTCAGCAGCCAAACTGAAAATTTTCTGGGAGTCCAGTGTTGAAACTGAGAACCCCAATATATGGTCTGGACTGTTAGCTTGGATTTTAAATTGAAGCCTGATGTACAATTATGATCATCAGTTGTTTGCAACTACTTAAAAAACCTGCATCTCTTAGAGTGCAGGAGCATGTTAAACTTTGTATTTTGATATTCGTTGTTTATAAACAGGTCCCTATAGAAAGAAAAAAAACCAAAAAGCACTACCATTAACTCAGTAATTCAAAGTAGATGTGGAGTTAGTTTTATGAAATTAGAAAATGTATGCATCTATTATAGTTATTTCTATCATCACTGTCTGGAACTGTTTACTCAGGCTGAAAGAGTTTTTGCTGGTGAACTTAAACCAAACCAAAGACAGCAGATCAATACCCTAGTCTTTGAAATGCTAAAAGCCATCTACATGGCCTTCATTCATATGATAATTAAACTGATGTCTATAAAAGAGAGCTAGAAATCCATGTTTAAAAGTTACTTTTTTTTTTCTGGAGGAATTGAATGGGTATCAACTAAGGGAATTGCTTTTGCATTAGTAAAGGAAAGAGAAAATACACTAGTTAAAAGTGTATTTTTCACAGCTAGTTTTCACAACTAGTTAAAAGTGTATTTTTCAGCTTTCCTGAAAACTGCCAAGTACCAGTCTAACTTTTCTGTCCAGTTTTACTTTAATGTTGTCATGGGTTTAGCAGTAGCAGTCATTTTTCTCCTTCTTGGTAGCTGGTGCAGCACTATGTTTTTTGACTTTTGGCCTGGGAACAACGCTGATAACACTGATGTTTATAGTTACTGCTTGGTAACATTTTGGTCTGACCAAGGACTTTCTGAGTCTCATGCTCTGCCCAGGAACAGGGGAAGCCGGGAGGAAGCAGAGACAGGACACCTGACCCAAACTAACCAAATTAGTATTCCATGCCACAGCACGCCATACCCAGGATGTAAAACAGAGAGCAGAGACCCGGAAGGGTGGGGGTGCACTGCGTGGTCAGGCTGGGTATAGGTGGTGAGTGATTGTATTCTCTTCCCTTGTATTTCTCTTGTCATTATTATTATTGGTGGTAGCAGCAGTGGTTTGTGTTATACCTTAGTTACTGAACTGTTCTTATCTCAACCTGTGGGAGTTGCATTCTTTTGATTCTCCTCCCCATCCCTCCGGGAGCGGGGGAAGAAAGAGGGGGGGGGGAGTGAGTGAGCAAAACTGCTTGAGTTATAGAGGCTTAAACCGTGACAAATGTTCACTTCAAAATCATCCCTAGCTGTCACACTTTCTTTATACCTCAACTGAGATTAGAACAGGAAGAGAAATTACCAGAATACAAAACAGTTATATTACTTGGAATTGAACAGCTCACTTATTTGGAGAGAAACACCTGTGGAGAACGAATAAATTTGCAATATTTCTATTCTGAGTCATTGGCTTACAGAAAATGCTCTTCAGAGGGACACCCTAATTTTCAGATGTGTATCAAGACTGTAGAATGCATTTTGAAGGACATAAAAACCCCAGGCACCTAGGCTTTGACCTTCATAGGTATTCAAGTTCATAGTTTTGCACTGATTTCATCAAGTGGTAAGTGCCTTTTGTAAATCTGAGACAAATTATTTAAGTCAGAAACTGTATTTTCTCTGTATCCTTAGGAATTTCATTTAATTCTGTGAAATTCTTTACCACTGCATGTATTTGTGGTGAACATCTTCGATAAGGTGTTACATAATTTTATCAGACTTAATTGTTATTTTGAATTAAATCCACTGAACTACATCAACTAGTAGCATCAGATTTCTTGTCTTACTTTTTTAATATGTATATTCCTCTAAATCTTCTAAAATTCTTGAATCAAGTTAAGGATTAAGTTTTAAAATGATTTTTTAGTTCTAAAGCCACATAAAATTAAGAGATTATATGTGAGTATGGGAAAGGGTCCAACGCAGGGGCAGATGTGAGTAGTTGTCAGTCAGTAGATGCCATTTTATACCACCTGGCCCCCAAATTTTGCCAGAAGTAAGACCTTTGCACTGCAGAGGAAACAGTGCCAAAAGAGTTTTTTCGGGATTCCAGAAGAAACTGGCTGCAAGCTATTCTGCATCAATAGAATGAGTATTTATCTTCCAGTACTAGTTAAGGGTACAGACTGCCTACCTGGAGTGTAACCCCAGGGTTCATAGTATGATGGAAATACACCAAGGTGGCAGCCTCTAACAAATTCCTCATAGTCCAAGGGCAGCAATGGGCTTGTTGAAGAAAGAAACTCTGGATGTACGATCACCTGCATATTCAAAACTTACATTAGAGTTGAAAGAAAACCATCATCAGTACATTTTAATTATTGATAAGCTTAAGCAATTTCTTCTGGTCTTTTCCTAAGTGTCTGGACAATACCTCCATTGCCCATCTTCCCATACTAAAATGTATCCTGACTGCATGCAGTCTTGTCCTAGAAACAGTATTGATAATGAACCCTTTTTCTGGACAGGTATTCAGCTTTATGCTTGTTGATCAAGGAAGACCATGTGCATTGAGGGTTATACCTAAGGCCGTGGCATTTAGCAATACTAAATTTGTTCTCTTGGTCTGTTGTACCAAGGTACAGAGCAATGGCATGTCTTGTTCCAGAGGAGGCCTCAGGAGGATACAGTACTTCTGAGCTTCACAGCATCCAGCTGAAATACAGGAATCTTCACAGTACTCAATGAATCTCTTAAAATTTGGGACAACAAAAAAAAATAAAATCCCAACATTGGCAAACTCGTGAAAGTAGGTGTTGATTATTTCTCTGCTCTGGCATGGCAGACACGGAAGTGAGGAAAGGATTTTTTTACACACATTTAGCGTCAAGTTTATGTAAACACAAGCACAGCCTGAACAGGTATTTCTTCTCAGGATCAAACTGCTGTTTACCTTCTACAGCAAATGCTGAGCATCAGGGTGCTGTTTTTAAAAGATGCACCAATACTCCAGAAATATCTGTGCTCAAATGATGGACCTCCAGTTTTAAGCAAATGCATCTAATAGGGCTTTATACCTGGCTGCAAATGACCTGTCACTCTGGATTTCAGGACTAGTAGTTCCCCATTCACTTAAGGAAGCAGCAATAAAACAATTCCCTAACATCAGATTTGTAACTTTAAATTAATTTCGGTAAACAGAAACTAACTAAGGACATCTGTGAACTGACTAGCTGTCACCCCTAGAAAGGGAGGAAGAGAGAACTACTTTATTAGTATAATACGGCCTCTCAAGGATTTGCCTGCACTCCCATGCTAATGATCCAGACTGAGACTATTTAAAGAAATTCCATTTTATATCTAAAATTAAAAAGACAGAATGTACCTTTACTCTGTCTGAACGATTATTGAAAAGGCCAATGCGTCGAATGGTATTAAGGATTGGATCATTGCCATCATCAATCATGTTGTGGGTGGTCACTGGAGGCAGACAGTGTCGCTAAAGAGAGAAAAGGCAATCCATAAGCCAGACAAACTGTTGTCAGAGTCCTGTTACTGTTTTCTAAGGTGGGAGATTTTGTCATCAATGTGAATAGATATTTACTTCAATTTTAAGGAAAGAAAGGAAAGTTATGAACATATAAAATTGTCTTCTATAGAAATAAGGCTACAAATGAGACCACAAAACCTGCCAAGGACTACTTTTATTTACCTCACAATAAATGTATTTGTACTAACTTTTAGAAAAGGCTACCATTTAATTTTAAAGGCTTTTAGTCAATGTGTTATGCCTTCTTAAGAGACTGATCTTACATATTTTCTAAAAATGGAAGAATCCATGCTTCAGAAATAATGCAAAGTTCATACTTGGTGCAGAAGAAAATAATTAGGAATTTTGGTGTCCTGTGTGTGACTGGAGGAAAGTATCCATGGATTCCCCAAAAGAATTGGTTTGGTTCATACTCCCACTAAAAACAATCACAACTAATATTTAAATGTTACTGATGAGAAGTATATTTGCTGAAAACCTCTTTTCAATGAATGCATATCACTATATGTCATACACAATACTTGCACATAGTCATATTAATCATTTATACTAGATGCTTGTGTAAATAGTACATTTTCTGACCTGAGTTGAAAAGATGGCTCTTTTCATAATGGTTATATCATCTCGGTCAAGAATCTTGTTCAAGTCTGGAATTTCTCCTCTGCAGAGGCAACACAGAACCTATTTACCAATTGACTTATTATAAGTAAGTTGCATAAAGAAAATGAAGAAATGGCAAACAAGGTCTGATCTGAAGTCTGCTGATGTCAACATGAATCTTTCCTTTGTTTTCATGGCCCTTCTATATTCCCTACATTTTGTTCTACCATACACTTGCTGACCTTCCAGTTAGCTTCCAAAAAAGTTAAAGAACTCCTTTTTTCTATTTTTCAGACACAGCTTGTTTTTGCTGAAATTCCAGTAATCTCATCTGTGTTTTGGGTCATTCATTTACAAGTGTCTTTTGAAAAGATATGACTAAGCCGCTAATATATATTACTTTGTCTCCTGTGCTTTTTTAAGCTGAATTAGCCAATTTTGGGCAGTGATTAAGCTCACTGTGTTACTTAGACACCCCCCATGTCTGTTGAGACTCTTTTCACAATGGGATGCTAGTAGCTTTGAATTTTTCCTCTGTGACATGCCTATTGAACAAGTAACCTGTATATGGAACAAAGGGTCCCATATTCTTCTCCTATGCCCTTCCTATAGATGTCCAAATTTCTTACACCAAGAGTAAGAGCACAGGAACAGCACAGGTAAGCCAACTGAATATGTGGCTTCGCAAGGCAGAGCAACGTAACCTATACACTCACTTTAGCAGGGCATTGTAGAGTTTCTTTCCAAACTTTTCTTTCACAGATTGTGCAGTGTCCCTAGGAAAATAAATAAATATATGTAAAAAACAGAAGAATCCATGACAAAGACAGAAGAAAGGAGATTCCTGCTGTTGGAGATTAAATTGTGCTTCCACGTATACAGATGGAACCAAGAATACAGAAGCAGACAGAGGTCTGGTTCTCAAAGGTCTTTTATCCAGCCAGCAGCCACCCTGATGGGTTTCAACACAACTGTGCACTTGATCTGCATTCAAAGATGAATGCACTGAGAAAGCCAGGAGCATATCTCATTAGCAATTACTTCTAACATTTTGCTCTGAACAGCAGACCACACTTTCATCTCAGCTATGAGAAAGATAGCATAGACATGGCTCTATATATAGAAAGATGAGCACTAACATTGAACACTAATGAAGACTGAGAGGTCTCCAATTTAATTTGACCTAGTAGAAAGATGTAAGATATAAGAGTTAAATAAATATGCATTTTAAAGCAAGCTTTTCCCTTCATATTCTGCCCTTTTTCCTAACTCAAAGAATTTTGAAACCAAGCGTTTGACTAAAAGGTAGTTTGCTACAAATTAGTTTGCAAACCAAAATACTTCCTGAAATGCTCAGGCCATGTTTTAAGCTAATAATAAAACCTGTGCCAGACAAATGTTATATTTTAGCTAAGAAAGAATTCCACTGAACAAATGTTCTAAATGCAGTCTTATTTATATTACCTTGACCCTAGTGGAAATAACTTGAAAGTACAACTGGAAGTGCTGTCAAAATAGAAAATGCACTCTCCATTTGAGTAATATACACAGTTCATGGAACTTTTCTTGTCTTTCTGATTTCTATGAATTATACTTTGGGCTAAGACAAAACCTGTCAAGTGAAATCCTAAACTCTACCAAGCAGAGAATCCACATACCTGTTTTCAGTTGTTCTCTCCCAAATCACATAGACACAACAGTGGATGACTTAATTTTGGATGAATTGTAAAGCAGCTAAATGTCAAAGAAAATTGGTTCAAATCCGAGAAAGCTATTCCCTTCATGACTATATTTTCATAGACTCATGACATGCACAATGTCCAAAACTTAAGCCAGCTAGGACAGACCGCTTTTTCAGAAGTGGAAGAAATGAAGGATTTTATATCCCAGATCAGCCAGTATCTATTCCTTTATAAATGCCAACCTCATCTTGTATTTAATTTCTGTGTCATCCTTGAAATAATCTATTATTATTACACAAAACTGTCATCACATGGTTTTATCCAGGAGCTCCAGATTGTGACCATGATAATGCTGCATATGATGGTGCAGAGGGTCTTTTGCTTTTACAGGGCCCAGTGGGCAGAATAGCTGGAAGGAGCATTTTTTGCATTATTCCAAAACTTTAGGTTTACCTTTACTGTTACTGTTGTGCATTACTGAGTACTAGAAAAATAATTACATAGTAGAGATGCAACAGGGAAAAATCTTTGCATATTTAAACTAATTTAAACTTCTCTAATATCCATATATTATTTATTGAATATGTTATATATGAATACCTGTTATATATGAATACCTGATATATAATATTGCATGCTTTATATCAAAGACAAAGCAGAGGCCAAAAACATGTGTTGCAAGCATGGCTTTTTCCCACTGCACTCCCAATGTTTTCTTACAGTTCTTATTAAAAACTCCGGCTATGTTACCCCACACTTCAGCCATCTAGAATTTAAGCTAGTTCCACAGATCCTCCACACATTTGCTGAGAACAACAGTCCATTTCGGAGGATGATTCCCTTCACTCAGATACCTTCTGAAGTGGTGTAGGATGAGACATCATTTGGACTAAACCATCACTCTCCACTGGCAGTGAAGGCACCTTGGATACATAACTTTAAAGTCAGAGTTGGACAATCAATTCCAACCTCTGCATCTGAGTTACCTGTTTCCAGAGTGGTAACCAAGTAAAAAGTTCCCTGTAAGGCCCAAGAAGTTGCTGTGCGATGATTTTAGAGATAATCTAGAGACTAAATAGATTTCTGCTATCTGCCTTCTTTTCCAGATATGGCAAAAGCTAAAAGATTCCAATGATCCTTGTTAAACTATTTTTTTCACTGATTTTGTGCAGGTTTAGTATCTATTAATAGAAGATTTCAACTTGATTACTGATATCCGGGAATTGAGCCAGAGATCATTTGCTGGAGGCAGTTAATGAGATAACAAGGAAAGTAGTATCCTTCTCTTACACAGTGCCTTTCATCTGCAGATTTTTAAGTAATTTAGATCTCTATAGTTTTATAAATATAAAACTGGCATCACAAAGATATTAAACAGTGAGACAGAAGCATAAAAGCAGAAGCTTGGTCTTGTGGGTTTTAGTCCCTCAGCTTTCAGGCCAACCTCCTTATCTCGGCAAGCAGAGTTTAACTGCTCCAGCCAACTAATAAGGTGAATATTTCAATTTACCTGCTTAGATAATCAATCTGTAAATATGTTTAGTGAAATGGCATTCCCCCCCTCCCCAGAAGTCATCCTTGACAACCCACTATTTATTCTCTTTTTGAATTTGGACCTTCAGTTTTGCTATGTCTCTCAGTTCAGAAGTACCTCACAACACGTATTTTTCCCTAGTAGGATCACACAGCAGTTAAAGTGAGGTTAAGTCTGCCTCTGCTTTGCTTTTTTTTGGGAAGTTGTAAAATGAAACCTGTTAAACTGAGAAGGGCTGTAGCAATTTTCCCTTTATAGCTGTAAGTTTCACTGCTTTGGTGTGCCCATTGCTTATTGTAGGTTATACAGAAAATTACAGAGTTGTTATCAACTGTTATTCTGCTGGATTAGACAGTACAATTTCCATATTTCTGAATAAAAGAGGACACGTAATTAATTACTTTTTCCCACTGGTGGCAGAGAAGCTCACTCTGATAAATTAGCAGACAGTCCTTATTTTGTGGGAGCTCAATGGCATGTCCAAAGGGAGTACCAGAAACAGAAGACAGAAAGACCAGTGCATTTTTCCAGAACCTTTGATTTTGTCAGTGCAAAACAAGTACTATTTACTAACTTGTTACAAAGAATGGCAAGGGCAGTTTACTAAAAATAACCTGGACAAAAAAAAAAAATCATAGAATAATAGACTCATAGAAAGCTTAGGGTTGCAAAGGACCTTAAGATCATCTAGTTCTAACTACCATTCCCATCTCTTTCATCCCTACAAATACATTCTAGTTACCCACAATCCTCAATTCCAGCAGAACAAAAAGAAAGAGCGCTATTCTTCATTAAAATTATGCATATCTCCTCAATTCACTGTTAGAGGCCATCAGTGAGAATGGCAATTACCAGAGCTGCTTCCGGACTGCTTGTCCTTTCAGGGTTTCCACATTGAAATTGTTTGTCTTGGCTGGCATGATGAAGAACACAACAACTGTAACATCAGTCTTATGAACCTACATGGGCACAAGATGGAGAGGAAAAAGAAAAATCTCACTAAAAGGTATCACGGACAGCTTTAAGAATTAGTCACAGGAAAAGCCAATGCTCCCTGTTTGGTTGTCCAGGAAGGCTCTGATCTTACACCTCTCCCTTTAGCTATGAAGTCTTTGTCAAGTCAGAGATATAGTTGAGGATAGATACAGGTAAACAGATGTCACCCAGTTCCAATTTGGACAACAGAGATCTTCCTGACTCCTAACAGTTTAGAGGCCATGGCTTAGGATATGAACACAGACTGCAAAAAGTAAGAAACATACACACATATTCTCACCTGGAATGAAATATGTTGGCTTAAAGAACTGAACAGTTAGTTTACTAGGTGAGATGTGCCCAGGCATGGGGCAGGGGATTCCCTAGAGCAGCAAGCAGAACTACTTTCTATAGCAATAGTTCCCCAGACGTATGGGCAGAAAGAGGGATGATAGCAATCACTACCTGAACTCATGGCAAAGAGCCTGCCAGACACACAGAGTTTCGTTTGACTTTCCATCAGCCTGGATTGTAATTGACATCATATGAATCATCAGATAAGAGTGCTGCTACACACAAACCATTGCTCAAGCAATTCTTTACATCCTAACACATAAGACCTTCCACACTGTCAGCATTCATAGTTAATCATTAAGTAAATGCTATTAACAGGTAGCTGATGTTGCACAGCAGTGCCAAACAACAGAAGTCAGTTGTTTGGCAAAGCTGCGGAAGAAACACTTCGGTTATGCGAGGTGACCTGTTGTGTGAGTGAATTGTGTGAGTGGATTAAGAGTGAATGGATTAAGCATTTCTAGAAAGTCCACAGGCTCTAAGGATGTGTTAATAGAACGTGGAGGTAGAATAAGTGTACTTAAAGCTTATTTTTTTTTAGCACTAACAATAGAGTATCAAGATTTTTATCCAGATTTTTCCATATCATTTAAATGACAGAACACAAAAGACAGTCTGGGACAACAGCCAGCTGATCCTTGCTACATGACTGAAAACTGATCAGGCTTTTGTTCAATTGTTTTGCTGCTGTTTTTTCTTTAATGTGTCAGTCTTTGGGACACATCTGTCATTCAGTGACCTCATCTGTAGGTGGGAAGTGCTCTGGTCTTTGATCATGACAAGGCTCAGGACTTATCTTCATTAAAGTACTCCATAAAGGCATTTAGAAACATTGCACACATTTTTCACCTAAGGAAACAGAAACATGGAGGAGTGAGTGGCTTCCCCATGCTTATTCATCAGGCCACTGCCACACCTTGCATTTTAATGAGAGATTCCCATCCGATGTGATAATAGTATTCAAAGATTTAAAAGATCATGGCCAGGTCCTAATGAATTAAGCAATTTGCTTTAAAAGATATTTTTAAATTGCATCATTAAAGGATTATTTTTATTTGCCTTCTAATATGTAAATCTTCAGGGTAAATTCTTGAATCATATTTTCAGTATTTTTCTCTAAAAAAAAGGGAGATAACCATGGATTAAGTTCTTGAACTATGTAATCACTTATTTTTAAGCAGCCTGAGATCATTATATACTCTGATGACTCAGGGATAGAGCTTTATGAAAACTCTGAATATCCCATAATTAATTTCCTACAAACCAGAGTATGGCATTGAAATTCTTGCAGGTAACTTCCATTATATGGTAAGCTTGAACATAAGCTCTATGTTATCGACATTTGCAGAAGCTTTCTTACCCTCAGCAAAAAGTTTAATCTTGATAAGGCTTCTAGAAACATATCAGCTCCTTTATTGGAAAACTCATATCTCCCAGCAATGAAGAAAAATAAGGTCTTCTCAAGACTGAAGTCAAGGTGGCTGAAACCAAGCAAATAGACAGAAAAGCACAAAGTATTTCTCAAGATACAGTAAAGCAAAACACACAACAGTTTTCTATTCTGGAGGAATTTATTAGCCCAAGAAAATACTGAAAGTGAGGCTTTTCTGCTGCTCTTTAAAATTACTGTCTTAATCTGATAAACTGTATCTTGGGTAAATAACAAAAAAAAAAAAATGAAGACGTTCTGCGTAATCCCACAATCTGTTAAGCAGAGTTAGAACTGGGGTCTGAAATCCCTTTAGCTTCTGACTGATACATCCCAGACAGATGCTTCAATAAGTTGGTAACATTTTTGAAGTACTTGTTAGTCTTCCTGCTTTGGTTCCTGCTTTAAATAGTGTTGGCCAACCAGCTCTAATTTTTGAAAAGTAAAAGCATACCCATAGAAATGACCTCGAATGAACTCTTGGATCCTAGCCTTGTACATGGAATGCAAATTCTGAAACTCATGCATTGCTGAAAATTTCTTAATGTTCAAGCCATTTGGGGTGACAACATCTGGAAAAGCAGAGAAAAGGCAGAGGTAGACATCTTCAGAGTCTGAGAAATCTTTAAGGAAAGAACCAACATGTCTTTCAGCTGTCAGTATGTGAATGGTTATGTACTCTTATTACTCATGGATGGGGAACAGCACTAACACAGTGATCTCCACCAGCTTACTCCACAAATCTTTGCATGTGGCACTCCACTGTCTACTGCATTGAAGTGGTCAAGTACCACCCTGACTTGTACTCAAAATTAGCACAGATCATGCTGAACAGCGAGCTATCCCCCATGCCCTTTTGTCCCATCAAGACTTAAGTAACGTCTCCATTTAGCCATATGTTTTTTGTGCAATATACCCTTTACCTCTATTCTTGATATCAATGTTGCCGGCTCAACCACTGCTCTTGAAAGCAGAAACTGCGCTGTGCTATGCACTTGATTACTGCATGGCATGAGAGGTCTGTTCTGTCAAGACTTCTGAAGATTTACCAGAAAAGGGAGAATGTAAGAAACCTTTTTAAAAAGAAGACCTCCCTTCAGTAATCTGTTGGCTTTCTCCTAAAACTAAACATAGAATAACATACAAGTCCAGCCTTGACCAGGAAATCTTTACTTCTCAGATGCTTAGGATCTGGTTCTCAGTTACAAGAAAGGAGAGTCTTGGTGGGTGTGGCAAGAACACGTGTCATCTGCTGCTGCCTAGCCCGAGGAGCTGCTCTGAACAGAGACTTGTGTGGCTTCATATGAGCAGGTATGTGAAGAAAGCAGAAACACCCTCCGTTTCCCTTTGTCTTTACCGACGACATATCTTCTTTCTCTGACCTGCTTCTGGTCCGGAACTGGCTCTTGCAGGACATAGCTTTGGGACTGCAACAATTTCAAGCTCTTTCCAATAAAGTAAGAATCCGTGACTGTGTATTTCTGGCCAGTTTCTGTCTACACTTTCACATTTATCAGGGAGTTTTGGATACTCTTACCCATCATCATCATCCTGCATATAACCTTCTCCAATGGTCTTTGATTCAACTGTAGCTTCATTTACCCTTTCATCAGGATTGGGGCTCAGTCCATCTCTTATTTATGCAGTTGAGATACAGAACATATTTGTGGGATGTGGGAGCCCAAAGAATCCGGTTCACTATTTCTGCTCAACATATAATAATATTTTGAATACATGTGAGGCAAAGTGCCCTTACCCTATGGAAAAGGTGATGAAAGAGACCTTTGTTCGTATTTTAGTTTGGGGCTTTTGTTGTTTAATGAATTAATGACATTTTTGTTTTAAAATTATCCCAAGTAGGTCAGATCAGGATGATTTGACTTCTCTATTTATAGTAAAGAAACTGGCATTGATTAAAGTAATAGTAACACAGTATGATGTTTTCTGTTGATAAGTTACTAAGATTCAGGGTTGACTCATACTTTTTCAGAGTTTGCTTCTATGATTTTAATCAAATATATACAGAACAAAGAATAAAAAGAATATATAAAGAACAAAGTCCAGATCTAGACCTTAACAGATACCCAAGAGTCTTGGAATTCTGATTCAAAGTCTTCTCTACTGCTAATGAGAACTATGTTTCATACCTGAATGAAAATATTAGAAAACCCATAATATCAGTATTCAGATCACAGGAGTGTACCTTACGATCACTGACAGAATCTTGCATGATAGGTCAAAGAAAACATGTTTAATATTAGATACTCAGGCTTTTGACAAATACGTTTTGATAAATTATTGATCAAATAATAACAGCATAATGCTAGCAATCATTCTGCTAGGATTAGACTGGCAAATCGGCCTTTGTCCAGGTGCAAAAAAAAAGCTCCCTATGCAATCATGTCTACTGAATTTTAAAGGCGCTTTTCCAAGTGTTGAGATCGATAATTTGTGTCCAAGTTTAATATTAATGAAAAGCAACAGACTGCTCTACATATCACATTTCCTGTTATTTTTAGTTAACAACTTTGTTACAAAGTTCACATCTGAATAAATTCAAATGCAAATAGAAGTTAATTGTGCCAATTCTGCATCTCCCTTTTAAAGTTTATTTTTTAAATGGATTGAGAAGTGTACACATTCTTCCAGTATTCACATTCCTTCGCAGAATACAAGCTTAATGATCTACAGACAGATCTCTGAGCTTTCTGAACAGCCAATGTCTGTGTTGATTTCACAACTTCAGAAAGAATAAATAGTATGAGAATAGACTTGTAAACAGTTTATCTGTGGTCTATGATTCAAAGAAACTATTAAAGTATTTATTCCCATCAAAACATATTTTCTACTTATACGTGTCTCATAGGATTTTAGGTAACAATTCCTATTCTATTTCTTTCTAGCTCTGTCAATATGAAGCATGTTATGTGTCAACAATTTTTTTAACTCAAACATTATATATATTTACTTGGCTTCTTCGAATTTGAAAGCATATTAAAAAAAAAGCTCAAGCCTGTGAATCTCTGTGCATGGAATTTTCTTTACCTTCAACTGACATTCTACCTATGAGTAGTCTGCAGATTTTCTCTCCCAAATTAAACAGGATTCAGACTCATTTCAGTCTCCTTAAATCCCAAAATATAAACTATGATTTTCAAGAGTAGCTGTTGTGGGGAGAAACCTCATGCCAATTAAAAATAGCTTCAGAAGTCTGGTTTCCAAAGATCAAGTGCTCTGCACTTGGTAGAAACCAAGACCTTTCAGAAATATCCCATATTAGATGACTGAACACTTACATTACTTTTGTCATGTATAAAAATACAGGAAAAAATCTTTTAAGTTCATCATCTTATTGACAGTCAGGAATGAGACAAAGGTTCCAGTGGACAGCTCCTCTATCCTGATGCATGAACAACATTGTGGCTTGAAGCATTGAAGTTAAAAAGGATAACAGTCCCAAACTATGATTAGCAATGCAATTTCCATTAAAAAAAAATCTATGAAGAACAAGCAAATAAAATAAACCCCAAAGTCATTTGAGTGTTTTTATACTTAAAATAACCAACTAAGGTGTGAACACACATGTTAAATAGAATCAAAATTGTTGAGCAGTTTTTCATCCATAATGCTTACGCTTGGAAGGAGTACTGTGGCTTATCCTTATAAAACACTGTGCTGATTTAAAAAGAACTTTAGTGACACATCAAACTGGGATCATGACCTTATTTAAGCTCCACGCATGGAACACAACCAGTTTTATTGGTAAGTCCCATATTTTATGAGAGTAATAGAAACGGAAAAGTCAGACAAACCATTGGGCACATCTCAACTATTTTTTCAAACTGTACTGGTTGGTCTAGTAGGAAATATTATATCTGTTTATGAAACTTCTCACTGTTAGGTCCTAGGATCACAATGACTATGACTACACTGCTATTCCTAGCTGTGAGAGACACAAGGAAATTAACTGTATTATTTACAGTTTGGTTTTTGCCTTCTGATCTCTACCATATTAAGGAAAGTGAAACAGATTTAGCACTGGAAAACAAAACTCATCTAACATTGTTTTGCACATTAAAATTTTGGTACGTTTCTAAAAGATTATATCACTCACTGCTAGCAGAGCAACAAATCTCACACTGTAAAAGCTGGTGAAATGTGTTACAAAGGTTCCAACTTCTGCTTTCACCAGTTGACCTGAATATAACAACATCACTGGAAAACTTGCTATAAGCAAATCTCCTGAAGCTGAGATGTCTTTGCAAAGAAAGCCTAATATCCATGGAGTTAAATTAATGCTCTCCTGAAATGGTACTGAAAGCAGCTATTAAATACTGCTGAACTTGATTTCTTCTGGATTATATATGCTACTAGAATGTGTTTCCAGTGATATTATCTGCGATTTTCTTTTGAAAATTGGTTATTCTCAGTAGTGTAGCCAGACATACCTATTTACATGTCCTTGCTCTTCATGTTTGTATACCTGTCTCTATTATTTTCATTCAGTCTGAGGAAGTGTAGGTGCTCGGACGAAGTATAAGAAGAAAACAATTGAAATCTTACCAGGATTTCTTTTAAGCATATGTTCTGCTTCTACAGCTGTTATCTGTGAGACTGTGGTGAACACATGGGCACAATGTACAGATGCCCGTTCCATACAGTACCGATGATAGATCTGTCTCTCTCCTGCTTCCTTGTCAATGTCAAACTGTTAAATGATAAAACAAACAAAAATAAGACACCTGTGTGATATGTTCATCAGACTTGTTATCACAATTTCAAAGAGTTTGAAGGAGCAAGAGAGGTCACAATTCCTGCATGACCATGGAAAAAATGGCAGTTTAGCAATGGAAGAAGACCCAGAGTAATGATCTGGGTGATTCCATGAAAAGTATCTGTGCTATCTGACCTGGTGGCTGGCAATAAATATGTCATGCTGCATCTTGCCTGGGCTTGTTGGAAAACTTGGGAGAGTGGGAAAGTTGCTGGTATCTGAAGATATAGGGGAGAGTAAAAAAAAAAAGGAATGGGGATGAGGAGAGAACCTGGAGACTATGTAAAATGGTGGGGATCATGGGTAGACCAGAGAGAAATGGGAGTTGTGGTGGAGAGGTAGGATGTAAGGACTCAGTCACAAATCCTGAGGGAACAAAGATAATAAGAAATAAGATATTTTCTGATATTCAGAGATGTTCTTCCTCCAGCTTTACCACTGTTATTTACTGCTCTTTTTACTTCAATTTGAACTCCATTAATTTCTAGAGGCAGAGATAGGTTAAACTACTAGATAAGACAACCCCAAATACCAAAATATTGATGAATTACCTTTAAACCTTGCAGTTATCCTTTTTTCTTTTTTTTACTGAGGCTATAGTATCCTGATGGGAAGAAAATGCACAGTACCTACTGAGCACATGCTTAAAGGTTCAAATGTGCACTAACGATGTCCACTGCAAAATTGCTGCAATGTCTAAAGAAGAGCAATTGTGCAATTACACAAAAAAGTGCAATTGTCTAAGAAAGAGTAAAGTTAATAGAGTGTCAATGATTACAATTAAATTACAATCCTCTTAGTCTTACATGATGTTTCACTTCTGGGAACAGAAATGTTGACCTGCTAAGGTCAACAGCATGGGCACCACAGAAACTGTGTGAGTTACATGGCAAGTGACAATGACTCTTAAGGAGGTCTGTCATTATCACCACTCTGTAACTTCATTGACCACAATAGATTTAACCATTATTGGAATATGAGGAATATATACTTACCTACTTAGACTTCCTTTATTTTTTGTCATAAAAGCTCTGCTTGTTGTGTCAAAAGTCACTTGATGTTTGAGTAATGATTCCCTTATGGGCTATTACTATGTGTCTTGTATGAGCTGGGCAGACAGCACTTTCTATAGTTAGGACTATCTGACCTTTGCCACAGCATGTTGCTTTTAGTACTTTAGAACTTAGCCACAAATAAAGCTATTTAGATCATGAGTTTTCACATGCTCAAGGTTGGTATAGAACGTATTTTAAGAAATTTGAGCACATGTGAGCCATTTCAGGGAACAAGATTTAAGCAAATAATTTTTTATTTTCACGTAGGTAGGTGTATATATATATACACACACATATATATGTATTTTATGAATGTTTTGCTAAGAAACTTAAATGCTTTTATCCACCAAGCACTCTTGATTTCGCAGTGGTGCTACACTGCTGGTGGGCAAGTGGTTTCTACTATATAAACTGAAAATGCCACCCTAATATGACGAGAAAAGAAGGCTTGAAAAATCTTAGATGAAAAGTTCAAAGAAGCTAGGTGCTTTCTTTTGATATTGATGATCCTGTATGACAAGAGTTTCTAAGCTTGCCAAAGAGGTTTTTAGGAAGAATCTTTAGCTAGGAAACATGCTTTACCACATAATGTTATTCGTTATGATATAATCTTTCAGTTGTATCATTATATATTGTATTGTCTGCATTTCCCATGAGAATTTTGAGACATACAACCATGTAATAAAAGAAGATCTTTTCCCTAGAACATACCTCATTTGTCACAGGAATCGAATGGTAGAAAAAGCACAGGGCAGGAGGGTAGGCGAGGAGAAAAATAAAGGTGAAGTATTTTGACTTTTCAGTGTCACAATCTGACCTGTTAAAGTGTTGAATGTTCCCATCTAGATCTGAAATCCACTGTACCTATGCTCTGAAGTTATAAAGTACTCGGTATTGCTAACTCTAATAAAAGCTTCCCTAAAACAATCTGCATGATGTAGCTACCTTCCTTTATATGCGTGTGGCAAATCAATTCATTGATATTTCTGGAGCATACAGATGCCACTGATGAATGCTGCAAAACAGCTCCTAAGAAAATCACATGTATGTTATTCAGAACAGAACTCATAATTACATGCTACAAACAAGGTAGAAAGCTGCTTATTGAAGAATAACAAAACCAAAAATCATTATGAATGTTCAACCGTTCTGCGTACCAAAGATACAAAATGGGATGGTTCTTTGGCAAACACATAAATGGGATGGGGTACCACTGCACACACAGAACTATGCAAGGTTTTTTAAATACTTCTGGCTTTGTATTAGAAATTGTTTTAAAATAGCCAAACTTTTAAAGGCTTTTCATTCTCTTTTCCCTTTCTCACAAAGAACGATTCTTTACAAAATGTAATTAAAACCTAAATTTGGGACATGTTTACTAACCACAGATAAGCCGTCTTCAACACTACTGGGAGAAAGATTCATAAAAGGATCATTCAAAGCACTATGGCTTATTTCCTGCTAGCCTATACTACTTTGATTGCATGAAAGCATTTTACACATTTAACAAATACACATCTTGATGTTTGTTTCTTCATTGCTATTCATTTTTTCATCTTCCAGAAACGGGAAAGATTTTATTTTGCACATGCTCACATGACTTCTGTCATGCTTTTTCAAAGGTACATGATTCCATGTCTATTAACAACGATAAGCTGAAGAAACAGAGTTCTCACATTTCATTTGCTCCCCCTCTCCTGCAGTTTCCTCCAGTAAAGTAAGATCTTGGCCTCTGACCTCACTTAGAGCGTGGAGCAAGAAACCTCACCATGCACTTCTGAGCAGGCTAGATGAGTGACTTTAGAAAATAAGCCTTGGGCAAGTTGAAGGGCAGGTTAAATGGAACTTAATTGATGAGACAGTGCAGGAGACAAATTTAGTCCACACAGTACTGTGCAAAGACAGCTGAGCTGGCTGTGACAGTATTAGCTCCAGAATTAGAGGCATCATGGGGCATGGCACTCTATTGAGCAAATATGCCAAAATGAAGCAGAACACAAGTGCAGCTAGTTTGCTCTTCACCCCCAAACCAATGTTTCTGCTCAGCAGTTGGCTCTGCTGCCTGGATGCTCATCCACCTTGGTTAAGGCACCTGTTAACATTTTCCATAGTGTTCTCATTCAGCAAAGTGTCTGTGAAGTGTGTCATGCTTACTTTTGGTTTTTTGCTGTTATCAGCAAATGGCAACACTAGCAAACATGCAAATGCAAGCTGCATCAAGAGAAAAAACAGACTTAAGTCAGATTAACTGTTTCTAGAATTATTTAGATTGGAAAAGACTCTTACAAGCATCACATGCAACTACTACGCAGTGACTTTTAAAGACTAATGACTTCAATATCTACTTTCCTGTAAATGTTCCACAGCTGCTCCCAGTGAGGATCCCCTCCTACTCTGTCTGTTAGAAACCAAGCAGGCTATTAGAATTTACAGGATGGCAAGGATTAGAGGGGAAAATGCCTCCCTTACAAGGCCATTCTAATCTCAAAGCAGACCAGGGAGATGTTCCACAGGCATAAGTCTTTGGAGCAAAATTTGCATTTGCTGCAATGCAATTCTGAGGAAAAAATTCAGTTCATTTCTGTCCTTCCTATCCATTCATGTGATGAGCATAATAGTTTATTAATGTCTTAAAATTTAGCGTGTTAGCAGGTACAATGGGTAATCACTGAAGCTTCCAGCATCACATTCTAAGACAACTAAGATGGCCTTTGAATACAGAAAGAAGAGAATATCAAACAGTTATGGAATGCTGGCATTATGTCTCTCTTGGAAACAGATAACATCACTGAAGTAATAAATCCAGATCAGACATTCCTACTTCAAAATGATAAAGACAAATTGCAAAGGATATACAAAAGCACAAAGAAGAATGATTTGAGAGTGGAAAAGAAGGAAAGACTATATTAGCTATGTAAACACTTTTCTGAAAGACAGATAAATTATTTGTCATGGTCTGCACACAATCTCTAGATACAGATGCTAGACTATGCTTTCAAAAAGGAAAAAAAAAAGTATGATGAAAGCCAATGAAAATTAAACCAAATTCAAACTGGAATTAGAATACATAGTTCTGACAATTAAAACTTTGTGACACCTTTGCATAAATTATATATATTCTCCTGACAACTTGAACTTTACAAAACCATTTATCTACTTAAAGGAAGCAGTTTGTATCTCAAACAAAAGGTATAGATTTGATGCATGAATGTTTAGCTGAGGATTGTGGGTAAAGAACAATCTCTTCTAGTCTTTAAAATCAGTGGCACGCTCAAGTTCACAAGGTGATTTTGCAGTAGAATCAGAAGCAGTCAGAGATAGGCCTGAAGTTCAAATTCCTATCAACCAAAAGGTAGAATAGAAATACCTTCACTTCTGGCATAATCTCACTGGCTGCTATTGTCTGAATTATGTAAGAGTCACTCTTTTTAAAATCTAGCTTACGTCAAGCTTAACTCCCACTTATTGTTATCTTGAGCAAATAAAACTTTCATTCTGGTAGCTCTGCCATGCCAAAAAAGAATGAAATTTACACTTCCTGGCTTAAGTCAGATTTCCATTAGCTGCTGTACTAACAAAGCGGATCAGCTTTGCATAACAGTGAGCTCAGTGACAGCCGTGACAGTACTGCACTAAGTGGAATGAGCACTTGTGTTCCTATATTGTTGGCATAAAAGCTCTTGACTATTCATTTTCATTGGGATTTTTATTACTTTTTCTTTTAGACCTCTTGGATAGAATTTATCATTCTGCAAACTATATTCAGCTAGATTTGTACAACTTATATGTAAAATGTTGCTAAGTCTAAATAAACGCGTTACACTTTGGCAGAGCAAATATATAAGGAAAAACAAAATGAAGAATAAGAATGAGGGTTTTTTAATTCTTCTTGCCATTTTTTCCATTATAAATCAAGGTGATGTTCTACTAAGAAGCATCAGAGGCTGAAGCCTACAAACTCCTCCATTATGCCAGGCCAGTAATCCACAAAACCGTTACAGATGGTCACCTCTCAAATGATACATCAAGTTAAATTATTTGCCAAAAAGGCTATTCTAACGCAGCTGTCTATTCCCCTATGAACTAGCCTGAATCATCAGTGTCTCTCAGTCAATTTAGGAAAGGTGTTGGTCTGGTTTATTTATTAATGAAAAACAAACAAAAAAAAAACCAAACAAACAAAAAACCAACAAAAAAAACCCCAACAAAAACAAAACCCCAAAAAAACCTAAAAGCCTAACCAACCCACACAAAAAAACCTCAGCCAATAACTAAATAATAATAATGATAATACCCCACAAAAAAAACCCCATCCCCTTTAACAATGAGGAAAGCAATGAAAGATTAATACTCTTTCTCTTCAGCTGAGAATTCACTTCCTCCTGAAAAGGAAAAGGCTCCACAGGCTCAGAACTTTTTCCACAGAACTTATTACCTTCTGGATTAGCTATTTTGGTCCAGTTTACCTTGGCCACAAACATAACCTTACCCTCACCAGTGTCGAAGCTACACTGGACGTGGGGAGGATGAGAAAAAATAAACTGCCGGTTGGACTATATACAAAACTTCTTAAACTTTTGTTGGGAAATAAGCTCATAACGTAACCTACTTGTTACTGAAATACAAAAACATTGACTTTGGAAGAGTTCAAGCCAATAACCTGTAGGTAAAGTTAGCAGGCCCTGACTCAGCTGTTTACCCATGGTTCTTCAGATGCTTAAAAGCAAGCAAAGGTATCAAACTCTACCAAACACCATGCAAGTCACCTTCTGTTTTGTTCTTTTTTTTTTTTTTCTCTCTCTTCCTTCCTCCAGTGATTTAAATCAGTGAATTAAATGTGTATCTAGGAACAAAAATGTGCACTGAATTGCTGTTCAATTGCTGGTTCTTGCTTCAGTGTTCCTCTTATTTCAGACCATCTGTTATTTGTCAAATGCTGCGGAGGGGACAACAGTACTCACCATGCTCTGCCGCACACTAAGGGTTTCCACTGGAGCAGAAGCAGCTAAATTTCTCCCAGTCCAATTAATATATTATTAAATTAATTAATGAATTAAGGCTATAAGAACTGTACAATTTTTTACAGTAGTTTTCTATAAGAACCAGGGTCTTGTCTCCAACTAAGGCAAAGAGCAAATGGCTCAGGAAGAGGTCAGGGGTCAGACAACATTATAGTCTTACATCCATAGTGGACTCTCTTCCAGCAATTTACAGCTCTAATCTACTAGATTGACTAGGTTTTCAGTCCCCCAGGAAGTGTCCTCTTACAGCTTACAGGCTGGCATGTGCCCTCTGCTCATGAAACAAAGGGTTTTGGTAGCCTACAGTTCAGGCCGCTGTATGATTTAGGCAGTCCGTAAAGAATCATGCATCACAGTGTGGCAGCCCTTCACTAAGTCATTCTTACCTTTCCCCCAAAAGCTTAGTAAGGCTGAAGCTCAGGTTTTC
The DNA here is from genome assembly GCA_028858755.1 of Ara ararauna. Classification (NCBI taxonomy): domain Eukaryota; kingdom Metazoa; phylum Chordata; class Aves; order Psittaciformes; family Psittacidae; genus Ara; species Ara ararauna. The sequence continues at coordinate 106,764,044 of CM054376.1, read as the reverse complement.
ACAGATCCAGGTTTGCAAGGGCTATCAGAAGACCACATAGAGCCCTTCCAGTTTTATCACCTGGCATGGGCTTGTGACTTCAGTTCTTTGTTCACTGAAGTGCTAGAGAAAACATCACCCCACACTGCATTATGCAGCCCTCTGCATGACCACCGATATTGATGCTCACTCCAAGTACGCTGGGACTTGGACCAAAATCTTCTCTGCTCTAAAGCTACTGACCTCACTGGATTACTTCAAAGAACACATTTGTATTTTCCATACTTGTGCCAACTGGCACCTACTGAGCTTTGCTAGGAGGGTGAATTAAAGTGGGATTTTCCACTGTGGAATCCAGAGAAAGAAAGAACATCTCAGTAATCCTTTATATTTTTAAAAAGGATCTTTCAACCCATGTAGTATCTTCTGATCCTGTACTGGGGTAGTTTAACACTGACATGGAAGAGTGTTGCACTGTGTTGGTACATGCAGATGCATGCCTCTGTGTGTGCAGGGCAGGCAGGGCTAGTGACAGTTGAGGACAAACTGGGAGTGTGTTAGAGTCAGGGCTAACAGGAAATACTATGGTGAGGAACAACACACTGGTCACACACATCCAGGGCACGGTGGAAGGAGAGAGAGAAAGTCTGTGAAGATGCCAGGTAAATATCTTTCATCAGTCATCAAACCATCATGTCATGGTTTTACCTGAGGACCCCACTGGTAAATCCTTCAACACTGCAGAAAAGCACTTGGCCTCAGAGGGCTGAGTACAGCTCTTTCTAGAAAGCATTCTAAGCCAGCTTTTTGAGGACTGTATTGGGGACTAGAAAATGGAACACGAGGTTTCCTCTTTTTTCTGTAGGAGCTTAACATTCCTGATTGTCTCTTGGCACATACCCTTGTGCTGCAACCATTTTTATTGTGATATCTGACATAGCATGTACTACAGTTGCACCCTTCCCACCTGTCTCAACTTCTGTGCTTAAAGCTGGTGAAAATTCTGTTCTAACCATGAAACGCTGATCAAAAGCAAGAACTTAAAGTCAATCATTATTTTGCTTTAAAGGAAGATAATTATGCAATAACACTGAAACAGGAAAAACAACTATTAATACCTTGGGGTGGGAGGGGATGACACGCTCTAAATACATATAGTCTCATCCAAAGATTTAATGTTAGGAAGCCCTGGAGAATCTTCTTCACCGAGAAAACTGTGTGATTGACCTTACTAGTTTACTACTAGAAGACTGCAACAAGAACAGCTTCTGAACATTTAGCTATACATACCATTTAATTACTGTACTCTAGATCAACCTCTCTTGTTTCTCAGCTGACTTTTGGGCCAGATTGACCTTTTTACAGCCAAAGGAGTTCTCACTAAGATATCTGATCTCTTACTAGAAGTTGACTTTGTCAAGAAGAGCTTTAGCACCCTATGAGCATGTCACAGTATAACAGCTTGGCATCGTTTCATCTATTAGTACCTTCAAATGCCAATAACTCTACAGAGGGCATAAAGCTTTATGGCCTAAAAATCCACAAGTTTCCTCCCTTAAATATTATTTACAGCAGTTTATAGTAGTACTTTAAACTGATATATATGTTTCATTCCATATACATATGTAAGTTTTATTCCTTATATTCTTAGAATATAGAAAAATCTAACTAGAAATTTCCATATTTATGATGTAGCTAATAGTTGCCAATGGGATTTGTGAAGCTTTGCAGAAGGATGGACAGTACCTTATCACATGAAATTCGCCATGTCATGTCAACAGTAAAAGTGATATGGATACTGTGATTATACTAGAAGTATATTAAAATAGATAAGTCTGCTCAGGTGTAAGGTAATTACATTTTCTTTTGTGTACACAAAGAGAGAGTGAGGCACTCAGGGTTATCATGAAGGGAAAAAGAAGTTGCTTTTGAGAAAAGCAGACTGTTTGGCCAGACTACTTGTAGCACACCAAATTAATAAGAATAAAAAGTAAAGAAAAATTTTCTTTAGGATTTCCTTTACAAAAACAAGGCAAGGCTCCGACAGCCTTTTTAGCATCAGGCTATAAAACAATCAGCATTCTCTCTTTTTTAACTCTAATTTCTCCTTTTAAATGCCCTTTTCTTTTTTTTTTTATTTTTATTTTTTTCTATGGCTTCCTTACTAACAAATTACGTAAGAATGAATTAAGGGTAAATGAACAAAGTTACTGCTACTTTACTGCTGAAAAGTCTTCATTTTGTTAAGCGTTAAACCTGAAACCACATGGTTTTAGTTCTTTTAATCTAGCTCTGTCCAGAGAAAAATAATTTAACGCAACTTTAAAGCTAGATTTTGCGCATCTACACATAAGGGGAATATGAGGGAGTTGGAATGTCTAGACTCGTAGACAGCATGACCGCCTTATTCATGCTGCCTCATTAATTCATCTAACAAATGTATAATTTCGGAGACAAGTTTTCCTAGGTGATAGATGGAGAAAGGTCTTTCACGTGGTAATCTGAAGATGTTTGCCTTACGCTAATTGTGAAGATGCCAGCGTAACTCCACTGATGATACAAACCTAGTAGGAGCAACCGCCTATGTTAGTTACCTCATTTGAGGCAGAGACAATTCCCCCTACACACTACCATGCTGCAACCCTTATGCATAGCAGTAAATGAGTGGAAAGTGCCTTTTACCCTTAGTGCGTTCAGTAGATTCAGTAGTTCCCTTTAGTAGAAAAGGGAATTAAAAAATAAGAGGGAAAAGGTGTTTCCTTGAAGTACAAGGGAATAACAATCTATTCTGTTCTTCTGAATAATGCCAGTAGCATGCTACTACTTGTACGTGGTCTTTGGAAGACACTGTTCCACAGTATGTCAAGCTTCAAACATCCAACTGAAAATTGCCAACTGAGTAATTTTCTTTACTGATTTTAGCCAAGGAAATGAAAGGTCAGTGAATAAGGCAGTTGTTTTAGCCTTTTAGCCACCTCTACCCTCAATAAGTGCTGGAACGCAAAATAATCTTGAATTCAGTTTGTCTGTAACCATACCAGAAATCCTAGATTATGTAATGCATTTCTGCTGAAGGCAGTGCTAAAGACATCTGGGCCCTTGAAATGTTGATTTGTGTTATGCTTTGATGGAAATAGAACATTGAAAACTAAAAACAGTAGACAGCCTTCAGAAATTCCAAGAAACAGATGTGGGTCTTTTGAACTCAGAAAACACTTCTTACATTTGCTAGTTACAGATTAAGCATAACCTGAAAAGCTTGAACGTAGAAGGACTTATTATGACTTGCAAGAATTAATAAGTAGGCTCAGGGGGGAGTGGGGTGGGAAGAAGGCATGATAATAATGTCTCTTACCTGGTCAAGATTGTTGTAAAAATCTATACTGGCTGCACACAGATATCTCCCAAGCAGAGTCGCATGGGTAGTAAAAATTGTGGCCACACGAAGTTTCCAAGATCGAGACAATATTAAACCCACTCCTGCCTGCCACTCGTGGAAGTGGGCAATTATATTGGGCTTGTCATCAAACTGACAGGAAAGCTGAAAACAATCGAAAGAACATACATTAAACACACATTATATCCTGTATATCCTGCCCATCATCCCAGCTGCAGAAACCTCTTTTTTTTCATGCCTTGCTCTGTGTACTTGCTTTCTTTCACATGACAAAGCAGTACAGTGTTTTAAGCGGTCATGTGCCTTGATTCCCATCAAGCCCTAATCCTTAGGTCAAGAAGCACATGTGCCTCACTAGTGCCTCAGAACAGTATCCTTCCTAGAGTGCTGAGGAGCAGAGTCACTCTTCTTTCTTTTAACATGCTCTTCTGCTGTTGAAATCCTTGTTTGATAAGAAAATATGACAGACACATTATTCTGCAAATTAACAGAGCGTTTCCTCTTTTTAGGTAGGCTGTGATACAATCACATGTGAAGTCACAGTGCTATCATTAATGCTTTCTATTTATATTCCCTGTGCAAGGTAGTCTCTAATTGCTGAAATACGGTTTAACTAGCTTCAAGGACTGTCTGTGAGTGTGACAACTTAACTACTATAGGTGAGAAAAAGGGAGTTTGAGATCCTACTTGTAAGAGCATCTGATGACAAATAGGGGAGTTGAGAAGAAACAGAGGGGGAAGTGACAGTAAAGACACAGCAGATTTTACATAGGGGAGCCTTCCCTTCCCCACCTCTTTCTCCCAGAAAAAAAGTATAGTTAAATGACCACTTAAGATTAAAGTTTTAAATACAAATTTGATCTACATCAAGCATCAACTTCCTTAAAATCACAGTTTTCAAACTGGAGAGTAGGAGGTGCATACCAAAGCTTTGGTTTTGCCCTGGTGACAAGTTTGGAATTTGAAAATCTCTAGATTTAAAAACTGTACCTCTTTTAAAAACCAGGCGGTTAACGATCCAAAAATCACGGCATCATTGGCTTCTCGGTCATGAAAAGGGATCCCTATGTTGCTGACATCCCAAAATTCACCTTTCCACTTGTCCAAATTCCAAGCTGCTGATCCTATATCAAACAGTAAGACATATGGGCTGCCCTCTATCAGCCATCTTCCAAAAAAGACCTATAGGGAACAGGCAAGGATATGACCAGAAAATGTTACAGTGAATGTTACAGTGAATGTAAAGGCCAGTTAGCATAATTATTTTCATCTATCAAATCTCAAGATTTTACATAAGGAATACGTGATCATAGTTCTACATACCTAAGGTTTGTGGTTTTCCTTGCAAAATGCATGGAGTAATACTGGACCAAAGGCAAGGGTGAAAGGAAATTATAATCTTTAAGAATATTTGGGTTTAAGACTTTAATTTTAGATTTTCATCGCAATATGAACTTTTTTTCTATTAAAAAATGTATAGGAAGACTAGGTTGAATAAGTAGGTCTTATATTCTATTGGAGTATCTATACCATTTTTGTTCTCATTTCAAAATTCTTATCTTCTTTCTCTAAGATTTGCCACCAATCTTTTGCATTTATGTTAGATTATCAGTAATAGATTCTGTAGGATAGGTGCTTAGGACCTGTATGTACCATGACATTTCCTCATTCCACCCAAGCAGCACAATTGATGCCATTTGGCAGAGTGGAAGGAAGGACCAATCAGAAGGTATAATAATACCTAAAACCACATCAACCTAAAAAAACAGCTTTCCTGCTTTACCTGCATGGATACAGTTAAACATCTCTAAGAGAATTTAGAACTTCACTGATATAAACTAACTACTCAACCAGGAAAGGAAGCTGAACTGTCATAAAGCAACACAACACAGCTAGGCCCACATTACAGATTGCACTGCTCTGCACATTCAAATTTCACTTTAATTCTACCAGCAAAAGGGCTATAGTAGCAGAGACATATTAACTAGGAAGAACAAGGCACTACAGGGAAGCTAGTGCAGCTTATACTCCATGCGGAGGAAACTTTTATCCACTTTTCAATCTCTTCCAATTCATCAACCCCTGAGACGCCAGGTGTTGAGCCCAGCCCTACAGCTACAAACGGCTGAATTGAGATCAGGTCTTGAAAACAGTGAGATGAAAGCTCTTAGACCTGTTTGCACAAAAAATACAGGGTGTGACAAAGACAGGTGTATGAAGGAGGGTCATTTCCTTATGCACTTATTTCAGGCTACCTAGGTTCCTTATTTAGGAAAATGAGGTTAAAAAGCAGGAAGTTTATGTGAACCCAGACTTCAGCTAAATAGGGAGTTAGGTTGTGGCAAGTAACACATGTGGCCTGAGAAGTTTGGAAGTGTTCCTAGATCTCCTGATTTAAAGGGGTATATTGTGATGCATAAGTAAAATCCAGACATAAATGTTAATAGGATAAGTGCGACTCCTGGAAAATAGAGCATCATTATTAGAGATCAAAGCTATACTTGACGTACCTGGGACAGATTTGCTGCTATATATGAATACTCCAGCAACACAATGCACGTTAGGCAGGCAGAGTTGGCTGACTAAATTGAACATATTGCCGAAACAGCATGAAGTGCATATATAGCATTTCGATTAATCTGTCCCACAGACTTTAGCTGTTTTCTAAACAAAGGAATGTTACACAGCTCGCAGAAACATCTCTTTTTAAGCAATGGAGGCAACCTGGAAAACTTGATCAATCACTTATGAAAATTAGATTAGAAATAAGGAACGGCAGTTGGATTAGACCTTTTAGTTTGAATCTCTGCCTGAACAATGCAAGCATCGCACAATGTTTATGTCCCTGACAAACACTTTCCCAAGCTGTTGCATATATACATCCAGCAATACACTTCTACATGATATGCAGTGGGGCGTTAGATCTTAATAGAAACAAAACTGTTCTTACGAAGGGACATATCACATTGCCAGTGCCATGGCTGGTGGCAATCCAAGAACTGTCTGAACTTCTATATTAAAATATGCCATGCCCTTCAGCAACAGAACTTTGCAAGAATGCTTCCTTGTGCCCACCTCTCAATACATCTGTTTGACACACATTATAAGCAGACTATTTTTCCATCTGCAAACTAGCACCTCTGGGAGACTCAATGCTGAATCAGAGTGGAGGTGAGCTCTTAATCTCTGATGAGGACTTTCAAGAAAAGAGGTCAGATCTAGCATGTGTTATCTTCCACTTTTTTCCAGGCAATCAATTGTCCTCAAGGCTGCAGCTGCTTGCAGCTTAGTAGCTTGCCCATCAACACAGCAGATTCTATTCCTTTCAGCGTTATAAAAAGTTTATTCCTAGTTTATTGTTGAAGAAACTGAGTCACATAAAAGCTATGAGGTTTGAGATCACAGAGAAAACAGTGGTTAAAAACTGTGTAGGAAACACATGAATTCATTCCTTGTGCTGTGGTTTAACCTCTCTTCCTGGGAAACAGACAGCTAGTTGCATTGATCTGAGGAAGGAGATTCTTTGTCAGTTGGCTGCTTTTCTTAAGTCACCCCGTGGTTTGTCCCTTTCTGGCTTTCAAATCAATGCTACATAAGAAAAAATGTGAGCTAGTGGAATGCTCTTATCTCTCCAGCACAAGAACACCAAATGTAAGGGTCCAGTCAAAGTAAGGTCATATTATCTACTAAAATATCACTGTATTTAGAGACTAGATAAATAAGTCATTAATCCAATTAAGCAGACTTGCAGATAAATAACTGTTAAAACCTATAATTGGAGTTAAAACCTGTAATTGGATAAACTGGTTCTTCCTCAAAAATAACCTTTAATGAATTGACTCTCCTGTTCTAACAGTGGATTCTGAGGCTTCCCCATTGTGACATTGACCAGGATTGCTGTGTCAAGCGGAATGGCAAGAGCATTAACCAAAACTGTAATCTCCTCAGAGTCAGCTTTGTTGCCCTGGGAAGCAGTAGCACATCTAATTTACCTGACACCCTTGGCTTTTCATGGCGTCCATTGCCTTCTTAACTGCAGGGTTTGGAGGCTCACATGCTTCCACCTGAGTCTTCACATTCTGCTCAAAATAGGGACCAACCAGAAAATAGTTTTCACCCCATTCATCTGCTGTAGTTTTGGCTTTTGTCTGGATCACAGTGTAAATGCCTCCCACTGCAAAAGAAGGTCACAAAAAAAATGAAATAGAAAAGGGCACAGGCCATACAGCTCTGGAGTAAGCTCCAGCTTGCAGGTCAGATACACAGTAAAATCACTTCACATATTCAGATTTTAAGTGAAACCCACACTTAATCAAATAAATAGAAGTACAGTCTCTTAAGACCTAAGATGACAAGAATCTTACAGATATATGTTCCTAAATCAAGCTCACAGTTCAAGAGTTTCATGTCATATAGACATGGAACTGCAGAAGGGAAACTATGTGTAAGACTATTCTTCTCCACTTCATCAGGACTAGAAAGCGAAGAAACTAATTTACAATCATCATACTCTTTCACAGCTCCTCTGGACAGGGATTTAGAGAAATCTTAGGTAAGCAATAACTACATATTTCCTTCAAGTTCCCCTGCTCACAAGACAAGGTTAATTAAATAGCTTGGATTCACAGAATCATAGAATAGTTAGGATTGGAAAGGACCTTAAGATCATCTAGGTCCAACCCCCCTGCCATGGGCACAGACACCTCCCACTAAACCATGCCACACAAGGCTATGTCCAGCCTGGCCTTGAATACCACCAGCGATGGAGCATTCACAACTTCCCCAGGTAACCCATTCCAGTGCCTCACCACCCTTACAGTAAAGAACTTCTTCCTCATATCCAATCTAAACTTCCCCTGTTTAAGTTTGAACTCGTTACCCCTTGTCCTGTCACTACAGTCCCTAATGAAGTGTCCATCCCCACCATCCCTATAGCCCCCTACAGATATTGGAAGGCTGCTATGAGGTCTCCACGCAGCCTTCTCTTCTCCAGGCTGAACAGCCCCAACTTTCTCAGCCTGTCTTCATACGGTAGGTGCTCCAGTCCCCTCATCATCTTCGTGGCCCTCCTCTGGAATTGTTCCAACAGTTCCATGTCCTTTTTATGTTGAGGACACCAGAACTGCACACAATACTCCAAGTGAGGTCTCACAAGAGCAGAGTAGAGGGGCAGGATCACCTCCCTCGACCTGCTGGTCATGCTCCTTTTGATGCAGCCCAGGATATGGTTGGCTTTCTGGGCTGCAAGCACACTGAAGCCGGCTCATGTTCATTTTCTCATCGACCAACACCCCCAAGTCCTTCTCTGCAGGACTGCTCTGAATCTCTCTGCCCAATCTGTAGCTGTGCCTGGGATTGCTACAACCCAGGTGGAGGACCTTGCACTTGTCATGGTTAAACTTCATCAGGTTGGCATCAGCCCACCTCACAAGTGTGTCAAGGTCCCTCTGGATGGCATCCCTTCCTTCCAGCGTATCAACCCAACCACACAGTTTGGTGTCATCGGCAAACTTGCTGAGGGTGCACTCAATCCCACTGTCCATGTCACCGACAAAGATGTTGAACAAGACAGGTCCCAACACTGATCCCTGAGGGACACCACTCGTTACTGGTCTCCAGCTGGACATTGAGCCTTTGAGCACAACTCTTTGCGTGCGGCCATCCAGCCAGTTCTTTATCCACTGAGTGGTCCACCTATCAAATTAATGTCTCTCCAGCTTAGAGACAAGGATGTCATGCAGGACAGTGTGGAATGCTTTGCACAAGCCCAGGTAGATGACATCAACTGCTCTACTCCTGTCCATCAGTTCTGTAGCCCCATCACAGAAGGCCACCAGATTGGTCAGGCATGAAAACATATATATTCAGATAAACATATAATTTTAATCATGTGAGACAAGTCAATGTTCAACCCATAAAGTACCACAGTTACACATCTGTTCTTATCGTGTAGTAAATACATCATATGAACATAAGGCACTTCAACAGGTGTAAATATGGGGCTTGGTAGAAATCTTACTCAAGAAACGAGTTGGTTTTAATTGGCAGAAATACAGAGCTTAAAATAAGGGAAGATTTTTGTGCAGAGCAGCCTGGTGGCCCAAGGAAAAGAGAAAATATATACTTGCAAGATGAAAGATACTAAATAACATGATAAAGCTCTAGTCATAAAGTGATGCAAAGCTCTTTCCCCGTCATCACAACAGTGGAGATCAACCCATCTCGTACTGCAATCATGCAAGGCATTCAACTTCGGGATCAGCAAGGTAGCCAAGTTTCCACAGGTATTAATTTCAAGAGTAGTAAGAAAGCTGTAGCTCAGGACCTGAAGACAGTCTGGACCTTTGTTTTGTATAGCCAACAGCCTACTGTTTCTTTTCACAAGGTTTTGCTTAGGATCACTGTGCGTCCTAAGGCGTGCCCTGCCAAAGTTATACAGAAAGCCTGTTCTGAGAAGGGTGGAGAGTGTGCTGTGCTCTGCCATTGCAATCTGTTGCACAGCAAGGTAAAAAAAAAAACATTTCAGGGTACAGGTTTGCCAGAAATGCAATGAAAAGTACTTAGGATAAAAACAAGAGTACATTTTTCTGGACGGTAAAAACTCCTCAGAAGCTAGGTATGATAAAACCTCTCCGTTACCTGGTCCCAAAACTGGCTTTTTTCTTTTCTGTCCCTGTGGAAACATGGCTCACAAAGCATGTCTGTGCATAAGCTTTAATTGACAGGGGAGGGAAACTGTGCAAGTGAAGCTATGTATGTGGGAAGTGTTGGGCATAACTTAAAAAAAGACTTCTTGAGAAGAATACAGCAATGTCTAGAATAATGTACTGGCTTTTGAAATTACACTTTTCCATAACAAATTCAAGGCATACATTAGATACCCTTAAGAGCTTATATCTACTCAGTTACTTTGAATTCCCTGGAAATACCTATGTAAGCAATGCACTACATGTCCCACTGAGTAACAGAATAAATGTTTATATATTCACTTGGAGCCTAAAAGAATTCTCAGATTACTTCCAACACCTTATTCTTCTCCTATATGATGTTTTAAGGTCATATTACAAATACAAAACTTTTCCAGAGATGTACCAAAATCCCATGATGTTGCAAGTTTCTGTATGCCACGTCTGAAGTTTTGTACTCTGAAACAGGTTTTAAAACAAACATTAAAAGACAAAATGAGAAATAGCTGCAGAATCAGGAGAGATCAGTTCCAGATAATTGGTTCAGATCATCACAAACATGAGGAATTAGCAGTAAAATGTGGATACAGGGTTAGTTACATGTTCTGAACCCAACCTAAATGCTTTCCTCAAATATTTTAAGTTTTAATCATTTTCAAATGTCCCTGAGAGAAAAAAGTTTCTATTATTTATTTTTAAGATGTGTTTTTAACTTTTTCACCAGAACCAAGAAAAGAAAAACGAAGAAAACCAAGTTAAAAGTGAAACCAACAACAAATCCTTTCCCCCATTTATTTATTTTTCATTCTTCCTCTTTTACCAGGGAAGAATAAATTGGCATGGAAAGAGGGACTGAAATGTTTGGGAAAGAAGGATTTTGTTCATTTAAGAAAAGTTGGATTTTGTTGGGTGTTTTTTTTTTTTAGTGACCTGTTTAAAAACTGTAAGATTAAAACAATATATTTTTTTCAGAATATAGTTCATAGAATTATTTTTAAAAGTTACAACATTTTCAAATGCATTACCACTACTATGAATTTGTCTAAAGGAGTCATCTGCAGCACTCCAGCCATTTTCTTCTTTTCTCATTTCAAGTCTTGGTGCATTATTCCTTTTGTATATTTAAAATCCTTAGAGCCCTCAAGGATAGACATCACAAACATCTAAATAAAAAGTCTGAGCCAAGAACAGTATCACGATATCATATCACTATTGATGATATCATTAGGCAGACATGGAGATCTAACTATGCAACTGGAGATCTTTGTGCAAGATCTAATATGCAGATGTGCTCTTTCTGCCACAAGCTGTTACACGGAAAGATGCATTGCCAGTGTCTTCTGTCACCTGATGAGGAAGGGTCTACAGCTCCCAGGATTAGCCAGGAATTGTGCTGGAAAAACATGTCTTCTGGATCTGCAATCCTTTGAGCATAGAATTGCCAAAACTCCTCAAAACTGCCAGAGATACCCACCGTTCATTTTACCTGTTCTACCACCCATGAACCATTACAGAAGGACAGAGAGTAGAAGCAGCAGAAACCAAAGAGGAAGGAGAAAGATAGGAAGCAAAGCTATGCACATGAGACAGAGATAAGTGGAGATAGTCACTGATCACGAGTCCTTCCACACACAACTTCACTACACAGAGACAGAGGACCAGGGTGCTCTCAGGGTTCTTCAGCTTCTTTACTATGGACTGACCAGGCCACTTGGGAGGCCATAAAGATTTCCTGAGGACCATGGCTGCCATGGAATCTGAAAGAGCACTGGGACCCCATTTTCAGGATTCAAATTGACTTCACTGCCACAATTAATAGTTACACCAACCATCCTTTCACCCCTTCCCATCAGAATGTGTCTCTGATCTATAGACGTGATAAAATTGGGCTTGAACATATTTTATTCTAACATTTGGTTGGAATTTTATTTATTTATTTATTTCCTGTTTTGATATCTAGGGATCATTTATAGAATAAGTTTGTAAAATGTGTCAGGTGAAAAAAAACCAGCAACTTCTGACAGCAGATGTTTTTCATGTAATTCTTTTTGCTATTTTTGTAACCAAGACTCATCAGAAGATAGTAGTTCTCCAAATTCTGTGAAGTTCTGGCATTCCAAACATATTCTGAAATAATACTGAAACACTGAAATTAATGACATATGTCCATGAAAAAGAATCTATTTCTGTGTGCATCATCCCCAACGCACAAGATTTTATTTGAGATTGATTTGAGCTTGATATACCACCCCACCCAAAAAATGCACTGAGCTTTGATGTTGTGCTTATGCCAAGTTTATGCCAACACATCCCAGCTCCCCAGAGTGTGTTAGTTCAGGTGTATCACAGATAACAGCATTCACCTTCTCCCAAGGAACTTTCACCATGAAAAGACAGTTATCACAGAAGAGATAAAATGCTTCTCCTACTGACTTCAGTGGATTAGGATTTAATTTCCAAGAGCCCAGATTTTCACTAAAGAAACTGTGCGCAAAGCTCTGCTCCAGGGAGAGCTGAACAATGTTTGTTTTTAGCAGAGTCTTCATTCTAATAGGGATGGGAAAAAATATCTAAGATTCATCAACCAGTGACTCTTGAGCTAATCTGTTCACAACTGAGTGATGACAGAAGCTGGCTGTTTGCCCAACATTTTTAAGCATCTACTTTCTGTCTAAAAGCTGTTAGTAGTACAGTAGGAGATACTGAATCTAAATATTACTGGAATTATTTTGAAGACATCTTTATAGAGCACAGACCAGATCTTGAACATTCTCAGCCCTTATTAATGTATCAGAAAATCCATTAAACTACCGCTAACTGTTATCCTATCTTACAGACCTCTCCCCTCTACCCAGGTTAAATACTTCAGTTTTCAGTGGACAAACATTTAAAAGAAGTTGAAAAGGATGGAACCATTTTCACTATGCAAAATGTCCAAGACTGCCACCATTACTCCCGCAATGGCTTTTGGCTGCTCCCTGTTGATAATTTCCATCTGTGGGGGTTCCAACACAAGAAGCTCCTGTCCTTAAAGTTTACATTGGTCTTCATGTTATGGAGAAAACAAAACCAGTCTTCTTTTCCAGTGTGCACAGATATACGACCAGACCTAGCTTTACCAGAGCACAGTGGTCAGGACGGAAGGGGTAGGGCAAAAAACACTGAGCTCGCCCATGATTACTGCCAGATTGTGTGGCACTGTATTGCACTGGGACCCTTGCCTGCCTGTTTTTTTGCCCTAATGCCACCAAAACACAGTAGATCCACTTCACAATATGGGTCTTGCCCATCAGTGAATAGCCAAATAAAGTGAGGAAAATCTTACAAAACAAATTACACTTTCTTATTTCTTTGGCAGAGAATTTTCAATGCAAGATGATCTTGAAGTTGTGCTTTGTTTAGGTGGCAAGTTCCATTTCACATGACATGGGGGAAAGAGGAGGGAGAGTGACACTGGCAAATGAGTCTTTTTTGTTTCTCAGTTTCTTCTTCAGCTACCTTATATTTGCTTGCTCCAGACAGAAGAGAAGAAAGAAAAGCAAATGAGATGCTGGTGCTCTCCAACACAGATGTCAGAGGTTGCCATTTAGCACTGACAGCAGCTGAGACAGAGAATATAAAAAGAAAGCATGGAGAAGTAGAAAGCTTTGCCTTTTTAGAGCACGTGTTAAATGATCTGGAGTTTAAAAATTAGAGACACTTTCACTATGCCAGCTGCTAAGAAAGAGGTGATGAGACCTTGGAAATAATGGAAACTTGTAGGTCTCTGAGCACTGAATTCATACAGTTGACTTATCCTTCCCTACAGCTGCATCTCATTCTTCAGTACCAACAGCTCCATCAGGGAAATCCCAGTAAATGCTTGCCCCCGAAGGACAGCCTGGCACATGAAGACCCTCTCTCACTATGTAACCAGATGTGCTCTAATTTGTAGGATCCCTTCATCATCCTCAGAATCTGCAGGAGAATATATATTTAAGAGGTTTAGAAAACAGCTCAGCACCTGTAAAGGGCACTGATTACAGGTGTGGGAATAGACAGCCACCTGTAATCTCTGGTATCATGTTGCTCACAGGCAAGAAGATATTCAGCGTTATTGTCACTGTCACAGAGAAGTGGAAGAACCACTAAGAAGCACTGGTCAATGAGGAAATGTACCCACAGCCAAGCACCTGGTGATGTACACAAACTTAACATAAAGACTTGAACTCTCTCCTGTAGGCAGCATCAGCTTTACACCGGTTTGGCAGTACAAACCAAAACTGAACTACTCTGGCACACCATTGCCTTACCAGACTGGAAGAAAGAAACCTTCATGGTAAATGCTCAAAATTAGCTTTTCAAGCAATAAACCCAGCTAATGCTTGTCTTTCCCTCTATATTAGAAACATATATAGCCACATTAACACTAAAACATATAGCAGTACTAAATTTGTGGGGTCAGCCTACTTAGTTAAATAAACAGTTCATCTGTCCGCTAAAGGAGGTGGGAAACATACAGTGTAAGCTATTATTTCCTAAGCCTATCTATCTTCTGTAATGACTCCCTGTATTTTGTTGGCTACTGTCATTTCTATGAAACACAGTGCCTTACCATTTTCCAAGAACTGTTTATAAAAGTTAAAGTCACCAGGGAACAGTATTTCACCACGTGATTTAGACATTCAATTGCCTAGAAAATACACGAAAAAAAATCAGTATCAAGAATTTGCAGAAAAAATAAGCTGAAATAGGCTTACCAAAGGCTTTTGCACAGATATTTCCAGTCAAGGTTGGTTAATGGAAACTTTGCACAGAGATTTGGTTCTAATGAAGAAATTGTTTGCCATGACTAGTTCTGTCAGTGCATTTGAATGTATGGGTTTGGTAACTGGTATGGTTAACAGCCCCTTATTTTTAAACTAACTGAATAAATATTCACTCTTATTAATTCTCTCATAAAAAGTGAGAATAATTAATTTTAGCTGTATCAGTTGATTCAGCTTCAGTGAAGGCAACAAGAGTTATGTAGATGGTTAAAAGATTCACTGTGTTTTGTACACAGAAAGATAAATCTAATCACATTTTACTTTTTCTTAAACATATTGCGTGATATCTATAGCCAGTTAGTCCAGATGACTCAGAAAAATATATGGACTATGGAGTTCAGAGATGTTAGTGAGAACACCTGAATTTCCTAGATTTCTGCCGCCATCTGCTTGCCAGTGCCTTACTTATCATGCACACTCACAAGCAAATGCTGTATGATCACCGTTCTGACAGCAGTAAATTGACACAAAAAGCTTAAATGAAGCTACTGAAAAATAAGCCCCCAGGATTTAAAGTGCAAAAGCTACTCTGTACTACCTCTGGGTATTGATACCTCTCACCACCCTAAAAAGAACAACATAAAATTGCACTGCAGTGCAGATTAAATACCAGAAGCTATTACAGAATAGTAATTCCAGTTTCACCATGGGGATAAACCCTGGTACTGTCTGTTCACCTCATACATGTTTCCCCTTTGAAGTTAAAATCTGAACAGATTACAGATCCCATCTCCCGACTAATCTCTATTTATCTGTCAGGACAATAAGGCACATGAGGTCAACCATTTACTCATACTTAACTCACTTTTGTGGTGAAAACAGAGCCTGTTCCCCCTTGGTGAACTACACCTAGCTGAAAGGAGATGATTTGATCAGTGAATTAGAGATGGAGGCAGAAAGATATTTGCATAACAAGCCACATGTACCTTGCCTGACAAGCTGCATGCAGTGAGCAAGTTTTCAATCTGTACACATGCACAAAGCATAAAGTCCTTGTCTGGCACCACCTGTGTTTGCAGAGACCAGTCCAAAAGGCCTTCAGCTGGCATAAATTCTGCAGGTCATTGACATAGAATCATAGAATCATAGAATAGTTAGGGTTAGAAAGGACCTTAAGATCATCTAGGTCCAACCCCCCTGCCAGGTGCAGGGACACCTCACACTAAACCATGCCACACAAGGCTATGTCCAGCCTGCCCTTGAACACCACCAGGGATGCAGCATTCACAACTTCCCTGGGTAACCCATTCCAGTGCCTCACCACCCTTACAGTAAAGAACTTCTTCCTCATATGCAGTCTAAACTTCCCCTGTTTAAGTTTGAACCCGTTACCCCTTGTCCTATCACTACAGTCCCTGATGAAGAGTCCCTCCCCAGTATCCTTATAAGCCCCCCTTCAGATACTGGAAGGCTGCTATGAGGTCTCCATGCAGCCTTCTCTTCTCCAGGCAGGCTGAACAGCCCCAACTTTCTCAGCCTATCTTCATACGGGAGGTGCTCCAGTCCCCTGATCATCCTCGTGGCCCTCCTCTGGACTTGTTTCAACAGTTCCATGTCCTTCTTATGTTGAGGACACCAGAACAGCACACAATATGTTCAATGGCTTCAATGCAGCTATGCTTGTTTACACCTGTTTCAAATTTGGCCTCTCCTCCACATTGCTTTAGAAGGCCAAGGGAGACTGTTAAACTACTCTGAATCTTATGTCTGTTTTAGAGTTCACTGTCATGTGTTATATTCCCAAATGTATTTGCATGGAAGGTAAAATACAAAGCAACATCTATATATCCATACATCTGCACACCCAAGCATAACTTAGATGTTTGTTTTAACAACCTATCCCTGGTGGTGAAACATGTAAAGACATCCAGATACCCTGACTATATGCTCATCCCACACAAGCACAGGCAAATGCAGCCCACACACCGCATGCATGACTGCACATGCACTCCTTCCAATACAACAGCTCTGCAGAACACTTTTTCCCAATCTCCCCTTAATGCCTTTCTTGTCCAAGCCTTTCATGCCTCCCTCTGCCCCCATGAAAACAGCAATACTACCTCCTAAGAGTGTTGTACAAACCTTTGTTGGTAACTTCCCAAGAAACTTCAAAGAGCAACAAGTCCTCCACTGGTAGGTCTTCATCCTCCCACTGAGGAAGCCCATTAAGAGAAGTCATGGACAGTGATCTAGCCAGAGGCATTTTCTCTCAGCCGTCAACTGCTCAACACACAGGCTACAAAAGCTAGCAAATGTCCCGTTAATGTAGCACGTCTCTGCAGTTCTAGTTAGAGCAGTCTGCCAGAGTGCTGGGCTCCCAGCAGAAAATTATTCAGATAGCTGAGAGCTAATGGGTTTAAACTGTCTGACCACCAGCATTAAATTGGCTCAGTGAAATCCTCAGGGCTTGAGAAGCAGCTGCCGGTAGAGGTAAGAATTTAAGGCTGACCTGAGAAAGGTCTTGGCTGTTTGGGGGCCAGGGCTCTTTCTTTTTCTTCTCTTAAAGGGAGGTAAAAAAAATGGCTTTGAGCTCCTCAGCCTGAGTATTCAGAACCTACCACCTCAGGGACGACTCAAACTCAACAGCTGTAAATTCAGCACTGCCCTGAGCAAATTCCAGCAGGGACAACACTTTGAGTTCACCACCTGATTTAAGTCCAGCCCCTGCGTCCTCCCCTCGAGATACACCCTCCCATTAACACCCATGAACATTCTCTATCTGTTGGCCACTTATGAACCAAGTTAGCAGATTTGTTCTACATGATGTCTCAGATTATTTCCCAGGCTAAAGGCTGTTATCTCTTCTTGTTCAGTTCACCAGTCTGCAAGCACTAGTTTACCTTATACCCTTCCTCCACAATAAATTCCAGCTGTGTTCCCAGGGCTCTGTGTAAGCTTTTGGCTTCATTGTGCTCTTGAGCAGCCCTGAGAGCTTTTACAAACAGACCTAGAAAGGCTCTATCTCTACTTTGACAAGCACTTTGGTTCTCCTTGCAGTCCTGGTCCCTGATTTTCTGCCTGAAAATTCTATGCCACAGCTCTTTTCTAGCCTCCAGTGCATGTCCTCTGCTCTAGTAAATTATTAAGCAGTAAGTCAGGGAACAGTACGATTCTGAGTTACTCTAGCAAGCAGCTGGGATCCTGAAAGCAGTGCACACACATCTGCAGAGATGTTGGTCCCTAACTTGGAACCTGAGATCCTCAAAGCTCCACAGAACAACTGCCTGCTTGGAACATGCTTATGTGCTTACACGTCTGGCTGAGAAGCCAGTGCTTCTGGGACAGCTGTGTAAGTTGAATCCGATTCTGAGCTTAGAGCACAAGCTGCCCAAAATCTTCAGTTCAGCAGTGAGCAAATCTCCAGGTGAGATTCAGGGCATCTCTGGCACAGTGGAGAATAACATGTGGAGAATAACATGAAGATGATCAGAAGACTAGAGGAGCTCTCCTATGAAGACCAGAGTAGCTCTCCTATGAAGACCGGCTAAAAGAGTTGTAGTGGTTCAGCCTGAAGAAGAGAAAGCTCCAGGGAGACCTTAGAGCAGCCTTCCAGTACATAGACGGGGCTACAAGAAATCTGGAGAGGGACTTTTTACAAAGGCATGTAGTGATAAAACAAGGGGGAATAGCTTTAAACTGAAAGAGGAGAGATTTAGATAAGACATTATCAAGAAGTTCTTTACTATGAGAGTGGTGAGACCTTGGAACAGCTGCCGAGAGAAGCTGTGACTGCCCTATTCCTGTCAGTGTTCAAGGCCAGGTTGGATGAGACTTTGAGCAACCTGGTGTAGTGGAAGGTGTCCCTGCCCATGGCAGGGAATTTGGAACTGATGGGCCTTTAAGGTCCTTTCCAACCCAAACCATTCTATGATTCTATGAACATTGCTCCAGGAGGTATGAACTATATAGTAGCATAGAAGGAAAGGCTCTGAGCTCACGTAAGACAAAACAAGTCCAATGCAATTAGCTTACAAGACAGGCAGCCCAGCTGCATAGAAGTCTCTTCGACATAATATAATACAGCTGAGCCTACCTTGACTGTTAACTACCCCCCAAAAGAGTTGCTCTTCCACTTATGCTTCCTATGCACTCTCTGTACTTATACCAGTCAGACCCATCCCTGAGCCGATGGAGACAGCTGCCAAACTAACCTAAGGGCACAGAAAACTTTTATACCAACTTAGGAATCAGAGCTGACTCAGCAAATAGCCTGGCAAGCAGGGATGGAGCAACATCCCTGGGGACAGGGAGAGACTGGAAGGGTGAACTGCCTTGCCTTTCCAGCCAGTGGAGCTAATAGGGGGGCTTAGCTGTACTGTTGGAAAAGAGGTTTCCTTTCTAGATTAACTGGAAGGCATTACAGCCTGCTCAGGGAAGGATTCCGGTTTTATTGGCTGGGTGTCTTTTTGTCCCTATGGTCTGAGTTGCCCTATTTACTAATTTATGAAAAGAAAGTCTGGCTGAGAATCATTATTTTTGTAGCAGCTGTGGCTTTTACTACCTGGAGTAGGTAAGAAATCAGAGCATCCTATAGGTTAAAAGAGTTTTCTGCAAGAATTAACTCAGCACACCACCCTGATCAGGAAGTGAGTCATGGATGTTGTCTTCACATCACAGTCACCCCAGAAGAACCACTTCAGACAGCCTTTTCTGTTGGAAAATGAACTTTAGCCTCCCTGGCTGCAAGTGAGAAAGTGCACATTAGGGGAAGAAACGTTCTCAGTGCGTGGGAGTTTATGAGGTAACTGTCTAGGTCCGGCTTGTTCTAAATATAATTGCGGTTCAAGGTCTGCCTACGTTAATTGTAGGGGAAAAAATAAGCCACAGATGTTAAAAATACTCATACACATCGAGTCAAATTTTACTGGAGGCGGCTGTGGTAGCTTGTAGCAGCTACTGATGTACACACGCTGTACTTCAGAAATAGAGCAGTAGGTGGCACTGATAGTACTAACATGAGTTCCCCAGGGCCTGAGTTGGTTTATTTGACGAAAGGCTATTCTACACCTCTTACTAAATCCTGCTTCGTGATAAAGCTTAGTTTTATGAAGCCCATGGAAACAGAATCACAACTCATTCGGCAAAATAGGGGATCTCCATCTGGAAGAAAAGTTCTTGGCTCGGGCTGAGACACAGGGAAGAGAGGAAACAAGCAAAGATGGGATTCTTAATAAAAAAAGCTCTTAGTACTCAAGCATTGTGAGCTGCCAAGACTACAGCAACCCTTATGAAGAAACTTAAAGAATTTGAAGGCTGAGCTTTATTTTGTATCCCTACAAGTAATATCCATTCTTCTAAAAGGACACATTACAGACATTGCTGAGGATGTTATTGACTTTAAGAAGGAAGTATGATAACATTATATTTCTTTTTTTCTTCACCCCAGGTTTTTTTCCCTTTTTTCTTCTCCCCTTTTGAACTTCATTGTGGTATTTCCTGTCTTCAGTTACCTAACTCTTAAATGTATTACTTTGATCTCCATGTGATGTAGTTGTCTTTTTGACCCTACTGGAAGGCCTCACTGTTTATTACCTCTGCAATTTAGGTGTACTGATGAACTTCCCTAGTAATATATGAAAAAAAAAAAAACCAACCAACCAAACAAAAAAAAAACAAACAAACAAAAAAACCCAGATTTTTACTTAATTAAAAAAAACCCAAACCTTATCCAAAATTTTAAGGTAGAAATGTCTATTTTATATGATTCTATGTGGTTTAGTTTCGTGTTTCACAACCACAGTAGGTATCAGCTGCACTTGTTTTGAACCCTTCTAAAGAGAAAAAAGTCTTAATATATTTGGTTTCAGAATCTAGTAAACCTCATTATAAATCCCAAAGTGGCAGAGAAAATTAGGATAATACAGCAAACCTGCTGCATGCCATAATTCAGAACCACGCAGCCGCTCTCTCACTCCTCCCCTTCCTCCCCCCCCTGCTCCTGGAGAGATGGGGAGGAAAATCGAAAGAATGTAACTCTCACGGGCTGAGATAAGAACAGTCCAGTAACTAAGGTATAACACAAACCACTGCTGCTACCACCAATAATAATAATGATAAGGGAAACAACAAGGGAAGAGAATACAACCTCTCACCACCCGCCGACTGATACCCAGCCTGACCCGAGCAGTGATCTATCCCTTCCGGGTAACTGCCCCCAGTTTATATAGTGGGCATGACATGCTGTGGTATGGAGTACCTCTTCGGTTAGTTTGGGTCAGGTGTCCTGTCTCTGCTTCCTCCCAGCTTCCCCTCCTCCCTGGCAGAACTTGAGACTCAGAAAGTCCTTGATCAGGGTAAACATTACTGGGTAGCAACTGAAAAACATTGGTGTTATCAGCACTGTTCCCAGGCTGAAAGTCAAAAACACAGCACTACACCAGCTACTAAGAAGGAGAAAAATGACTGCTACTGCTGAACCCAGGACACCTGCCTAAGAGATATGTCTAAACTGTTCACCAGCATCATCCTCCTGTTTTTTTAGAGGCTTTGTGGTCAGGCATCTCAGCTCTGCTGATCACCTGCCAAGCTGTTGTTTGGTCTGAAACACAATGGGAGAGTTGGATTGTGATGGACAGACATTCCTTAATAAATAAGAATTAAGAAATGCAGAAGGAGTGTACAGGTGTGCATAAGACTGCTTGAGATGTTGAGAGTTTTTAGTTACACTTAAAGCATTTGGCATTCAATGCATGATCAAACTCTAGTAAAATTTGTTGTAAATGTGTCTGGAAAAAAAATCTGGGAGCTTTACACCCAAGTCCCAGTAACTGATACAATCAGGACCTGTTCTGAAGATGTAGGGGCACATGTCTGTTAGGTCACTACCTTTCTCTCTCTAGTTGAGACATGGCTATGATTTTCCTCCATTCAACATTCACGATAAATTGCCTACCTGGAAAAATCTGATGATGGGGATATACACCCCTCCATCAATTAGTTTTGATGGATTGATTATAAGTGCTTATCAGTCTGGTTTTACTTTCCTAATACTGCAGACCAGAAAATCATGCGTTATTAAACACTCTAACCTTGGTAGAAGAGTTGAGCCTCTTATAGGTGTAATTTAAAAAATACTTATTTCTTTCTACTGCACAACAATTTACTATGGGGAAGACAAACTCCGGAAAACGAACAGGTCATCAAATACTCTTGTAGACTGGTCTTCAGCCTGAGAGTATCAGGGACTACTCTATTGTCATATGTGGGTAGGAAAGTGAGTTTGATGTGATTCTTAGACTTGATAACTGTAACTGATTCCCAGAGATACTGGGAGAGTATTCCAGTGTATACTATTGGTGGAGACTGTTGAAAGAACAGAGACTTCGGAAATCATTGCATTTCTTGTCTGAAACACAGGATTAGCAGCACGGAGAAAACTATCTCAAGCAAAATGTCTTTTTTTGTCCCTTCGTATCTTCATTTAGCACATCTCACAGAGCAAGAATTACAAATATTCACTTCCAGAAATTAATGCTGCTAGAAACCCACCTTCATGCTACTCTGACAAATTTTCTGGATTTTTTTATCTCAGATATTGAATGTGCAAACATGTCTAAACGTTGAAGAGCTATTAAAGAGGAGAGCATAAGGGAGAAAATATTTACTTAGAAAATTAACTTTGCATAGCCAATGCCTGGGACAGACTGTGCTTTATGTTTACAGGTAAATTATTCATTTCAGACACTGAGCAAATCCAGCCCTCCTGAGTCTGATCTCTCCAACAGACCAATCTAAGTTAATTATTTGCACAACTCCTTTGCTTGCACAGAATAATAACTCACATAGCAATGGTATCTCAGCAACAGTTTATAAAAGTGTAGTACACCATGGTGATCAACATAGATTTTAGGAAGGCTGTGACTACTGAGGTCTCTGAAAAGCTTTGAGAGTTTTCGTGATTTGAAAAGTTTTATGCTTTTGAAAGTAACGTGCATTAGAGGAGAACTATTCATAGAAGAAAGAAACATCCAAAATCAGACATTGCCCTGGGAGGCCATTACACTATGGTGTCAGTATGGGGCACATATAAGGATCTGACTTTTAAATGATTTTGGGCTCCTGGTCATACTGGTATCAGTGAGAGTTCAAGATCTACATTCCACTGAGAATTTGTGGCTTACTTGTTCTGACTTGTATCTGTAAACTGGGGAAAAAAGTATTTCTTTGCAGCACAAGGCTGACATGAAGTGGGTTAACACAATGACAGCAGGAATTCTGTGAGCTACTTAAGACATAAGTCACATACTTCTAAAACACAGTTCTAAGTTAGCTAATATGAAAGTCATATAAGCGCTACCAGTCTAGCCAAATGCATATATAAAGCATTTCCACTGTTCTACACCTATATGTTCTAACACTATTTCACTGTTTAAAGTTGCCTTCCATTCCCTGTCGCATTTTTATCCTTTGACTAATAAAAAATCCAGCTGATTTAACACTCCATTGGAGCTCAGAACAAGCCCACCTCTTGCAGACAGTGGCTACGTAGACTGATAACAAAGCAACGGATGCTACATCACCATCGTTCTGGATGTTCAGGTGGAAAACTTGAGCTCTCTCCTTCACATACACTTCTATCGAAAGCCATGATATGAATACTGTGGTAATAGCATGTATCTGAGGCTCAGCATAATTCAGAGGACTTAGTTCCAGTCTTCTGGCACAACCATGCCAGTAGTATCTCTCCTATGTCAGTGGTCTGTCAGTATCTGCTTGTCTCTTGCCTAACATTTGCACGGTAGTCAGAGAGAGTTTCTATTCTGGAGCCAGGATCTATATACCTGCAAATGCAAGGTAGTCTAGGTCCTTATAGCAATTAAAATAACATTACTGGTCTTACCCCAAGTGAGTCACAGAATCATTAGGGATGGAAGTGACATCTGGAGATCAACCAGGTGGGTTTTGAATGTGTTCAGAGGGAGACTCCCCAACCCCCCCGAACAGCCTGTTCCAGTGCTCTGCCACCCTCAAGGGTAAAGAAGTTCTTCCTCTTGTTGAGGTGAAACTTCTTGTATTTCAGTTTATGGCCACTGCTCCTCGTCCTGTCGCTGAGCACCACTGAAAAGAGTTCTCTCTCCAAAAGTAGAAGTTGATACAGCGAGGCTGCCAATGCGCTAAGGTGCTCATCATGCGTAACAGTGATCTTTCATTATTCTTTCAGTTCCTTGCTTTATCTGTATCTACTCACCTTATAACAGACCGCATTTTTTTGCAGTAGATTGTCATTAGCTCTTTGGCTGCTCAATGCCTGGGCATAAAGGATCTTATACTGTTGTTAAGTCTATGATCATTAACAAACAAAAAATAGGCAACAAGCCTCTGTGGACTCGAGGGGATTGAAGGAATAGTTGACAGACACTAGGTGACAGCAGCTTCTCACTCAAACAGTGATAAACATGTTCAGTTCAACATGTCCCAACCTACTTTGGGGTCTCAGTTTGTTGACCACAGAACAAGGTATGACTCTACACTTTAATGGGTGAGGAATGCTCACTAATGCTACCAGGGACAAAAGCCAGTTTTATGGTAGCTGTGTGATCTTTAAAGACAAAAAAACAAAATTCAGTATCAGATTGGAAAAAAGCCCGCCCCCTGTCCTCTAAGACAACTGATGCCTCCTCATGCATATCGGTCTCAAGAATCCGGCAAGATAATATCCCACAACATAGCTTTTAATTATTTCATTAACTGTGGACAGTGTAAGAACAAAGCCAGGAAGGAACTGTGCAAGGCAGCCAGCCAGCTAAATGCATTCAGGTGAAAATTCCCAATGGGTGTGTGCTGCAAAGAGCAGCAGCTTATGCCATTTACCTCATGACAGCGGATCATCAACAGTTCTTAGCTCATCTATCCAGGTGTGGAAAGCCTTCCAGCGTAAGATCTCCACACCAAATTCTGAAAGCAGAGACTCCGATTTTCTTTCTCCTATCCTGGCACTTAGCCTGTGACTTGGGGCAAGACATCTCCAAAGATCCTTTATAAATCATGTCACTAACAGCCCATGCATGCTATTTCATTAGCTGCAGAATACTTACTAAATCAAAGGAGTTTTCTTGCAGTATGACAAAATTTGCATGATCTTTTCTTTTAAAAGAGCTACAAAAATTAGCCTACTTGCTTGCGAAAGTGTTTTGGTTCACTATTCAAAGCATTTTAATGAAGCTAGAAAAGGCCTTGACATTGCTTCAACTTCATCTCAGACCATCTGTTACGAAACAAGACTTGCAGGCTCCCAAATGAGGATACAAGATAGACGAAATACTGTTTGTCCCCATGACATTTAGGTTGAGAAGTTCTGGGCATGCCAAGCAAGTACTAGCTATTTCATGGTTATGAATATCTCCATGAATATCTACTCCATTAATTGTGATGTGATAAAGAAATAAAACTTTGGGCTTTATTTTTTTTTAATCTACTCTCCCTTCCACTCCACCCTCCCCCCAAGTATATAAGCACTCGTGAAACAATCTTGCTGAAATTCAGAAATTAAAGGCCCAATTTGACTTGTTCTATAACCAAGATTACATGGGACTCCAGTCTTTTTAACTCTAAAAAAACTTGGATTGTGGTAATCAAGTAGAAAATAATTTCGTTTATTCTGAACATCATGAAGACTAGACACCAGTGAGAGGCGAAGTATTGAAAGCAGAAGAGAAGCATCTAGAGGTCCCTTTTTCTAGGCTAGTAACATACAGAATCTTAATGTTGGCATGCTCTTGGCAGGTGGCCCAGAGGTAAATAGCCATTCCATTTCCTCTATCCATCAGAAAAAAAACAGGAAGTACTGTATCAGAAACAAGTCTCGGAATGATCTACACTTCGAACCCGGGTTGAAACTAAATCATACAGAAATCATTTTCAGTAAGGCTGTATTAGTGAAATACCACCACAAGTGATTACTGCCTAATCTAACCCTTGAAACACTTCCATGTAGTCTGGCACATACAATAAAGCAGAATGTTAAGAGTAAGCCAGGTAATTAAGGTACTGCAAAATAAATCACCAGGACAACAAAGCATGCCTGAAAGTTATTTTATTTGTTCTAAGGTCTGTGCGTTACAGCAAGCATAAGTTTAGCTACTGTGAACAAAGCTCAGTTTGGAACGGCATTAAATGTTTAAACCATAGAGATGTACAGTGAGTAGAGCCCACTTTGCACATAACACACTGTTTTTCTATTTCTGGAACATATCTAACATTCACAGATTACAGATCTTTAAGATCCTTCTGGATGTTCCACAATGTATCCGCGCTCTTTTTCAACTGAGCCACCTCATCATCCTTCAGCTTTTGGTTGATGACACTTGTCAATCCAGAGTTACACAGGACAGCAGGAAGGCTTAAGAAGACATCATTATCAATGCCATACATGCCCTGCCACAAACAAAAGAGATTACTCGGATATAAACACATCACCCCAGATCTGCTTGGAGATTAGAGCTCAAGACTCATTTTGCCACCTGCAGAAATTTTCAGTCACAACATGTTTGACAAAATACAATAGCACAAAGCTGGCTCAGACCAAGGGATCAGCAATACCAAGATGGCTGACTTCAGAAACCGCCACCTCCAAAACCCTCACTGGCTGACAAAATTCAAATAGTATTAGGGCAGGTCTTTCTCCTAATGTAGAGGGAGCTGCAAGTTCAGCCCACTCTGAGTCCTTGCTGCACCAGGGTTTATATGGCACAGTACACTAGCTCAGACTAGTTGCAGCAGTTACGCTTATAAAACTATATAAAACTATAAAAGGACACAGCTCTCTTCTATAGCACTTATGCCTAGGTTCATAGAATCACAGCTGGGCCTCCATGAAGCTTTCCATTTTGCACTGAAGATTCCTTTTAATGAACCTGCATGCCACACACGGCAAACTTGACATAAGGGTAGTACAACATTGGATAGTGTACAGAGAACTTATTTTCAGCTCCATGCTTGTGATAAGGCCAGGCTAAAAGGTCAGACTAGAAAAAATTTGTAATAGCAAGCTCCCATTTTAAATTCAAAGCAGTATTTTACAAAGCTACCTCTGTTCAGCACCTTGCTAGTTGGGACTATTTAGCTTTTCCATGACAACAAAATGAACTAGAACATCGAATCAGCCAACACGTCTTACCTTTACCAGCGTTGAGACTGAGTGAACACGGCACAAGTTCTTCAGCATGGTCTCGCAGAGCTCAGCAACACTAAGGCCAATGGCCCAGTTTGTGTATCCCTTAAGTTTGATTACCTCATATGCACTAAGGAAATATTGAAATACAGTTGTATTACGATGTCTTCAAGACACTGTGAATTAGACGTTTTAAGAGTAATGTTTCCCCATTAAAGAAAATCTGAAACTTCTGTGACATACTGTAAGTTTTGGAGTTACACATGTAGGAGAGTTACACATTTCAGTATTAGAGGATAAAGCATGAAGTCTACATTATCCTACATGTATAATAAAGAAGCCATGTTGCTCCCACTGGATTAGCTGAATTGAAAAATAGATTCCATCTATGAACAGTCCTTAGTGACAAGTAGAAAAACAGATACCTACAGCTGAACAACTTCTCAGAATGATTGTGCTACTGACTTAAGAGACCATTCGAAACAGGTAAACATTTAAAAGTCAAAGCCATTCACTACCTACATACATCCTAATTCTTTACCCAACATCTGTGTACACTTTTTACCAGTATAGTATTTATTTCACAAGTGAGACAAGTGATTTAACAACATGGATATTTACCTCTAGACAAGTTTTCCTAAATAAAATGAACAAAATTTTACCCAAATTAACTCCAACACTGTGCTCACAGAAACATACTACTTTCCCTAGTCTTGTGCCCTTTAAATAAAGTTAACCATTTAAGAAGCTACTTGTGAGAGAGCTACAAATGCACACAGAGCTAAGCAGTGCAGTACTAAAGCGTATATGTTACGCAGTAGCTTGTCTTGTTGCAGGATAATAAAGCTTACCAAATGAAATTCTGCATTTCTGTGTTTAAACCAGTAGTTCCACTTACTCATACAATCTTCTAAAGAAAAGTGCATGAAAGCTGCAGCAGAATGGAGAGGCACTGACAAGGAGGCAGAGTGCAGACTGGCTATTTTCAGCATCGTATATATATCCACCTTATTCCTCAAGTCACTGTACCTTTCAACTACTTGCTTGTGGACCTCCTTCCAGTTCTCACTATCTTTGTCAGTTCCCATGGCAGGATTCAGCTCCTGGAGCGAAACACCTGCCACATTAACTCCACTCCAAACAGCCACTGCAACAGAAAAAGGACATAAGTTTCCATAGTAATTAGCAACTTCCCCTCCACTTTTTCTATCTCTCTAAGATAACTGGAAACAAAAGTAGTAGCTGGAACCACAATAATGTTTGAAGCAGATTTCAAATTTTCATTTAACCTCAGTTAATTCCAAGAACCCTGAGGGACAGATATTTAGTGCTGACACTTTAATGAGTCCATTACAATACTCATGTATTCACACAACAGAACTTTCAGTCCTGGGAAGGGGTAGATAACTACTTTTGAAGTCAGAAACCTCAAATTCTAGCAAACAGGCACATCTTAGCTGTTCAAATTTTTAAAGCTAATTTTACTCAAAAATTGCAGCAACTATGTATTTGCTGTCCCTCTAATCAGTATTAAAATTCCTGAAGAAAGACTAACCCTATTTTCCTGAATAATATGCAAAATTAACATATCCCTTCATTTTGGCAGCTTACAGGCAGACTCATTTCCTCTGATCCTGTGAAGTATGAATTCTTGGTTACTTCAAAGCAAAAACAGCTATGACACTGAAGCAAGATGAGCTCTGTGCATGCTTATCCAAGCTCTGCTTTTGTTACAGTGTAGGGCTGGCTTCAGTAAATACTGTTGTTGATCAGGCAGACACTGTACTTTGATCACATGCAATGGAACACTGAAGAGGTGGCTCCCATAGAAATACACAGCACTAAAATCTAAAGCAGTACCAATCTACATAGATGTTATGCTGCATCATTTCAGACTCAAAATACATAAACTGAATTAAGACAAATAAGCTTATTTCATGTGGTTTTAAAAGATATCTTATCTTTCAAATAGCACACAGAAAAGTCACAAAATAACGGATAATTTTGTTAGCCTGAATCTGAATTGATACCTTTTTCTACTACTTCCAACAAACTCTGCCATTGACCTAACAAGAGCTAATATTGCTTTCAGAAGAGAACTGTGCTACAGGCTATGTTCTGATACTCCAAAACGAGGATAAACTTTAACTAACAAAATTGGCCTTTTCAGTTCAGGGTTTAATCATACACTCACAATCGTTTTTATTAAAGTATGTAGCTGAACTTCCTGGACTAGTCTTAACTCTAATATTCATGAGAATACAGAGAAGTGATAGTTAAGTTGGCTCAGCTGCATCTGTTATTTCAGAATATTTTAAAACCCCTTAGGCCTCTAACATCATATTTCTTATTCCCAAGGAGGTGTGTCAGGAGTGCTCCTTACCACTAGAATCACCATGTTCTCCCAAGATCCAGCCATGGCAGCTGGTTGGGTGGATACCAAGTCTCTCAGACATCAGATAGCGAAATCTGGCTGTGTCTAGATTGCAGCCACTTCCGATCACACGGTGTTTTGGCAGGCCACTCAGCTTCCAGGTGACATAGGTCAATATATCCACTGAAAAAAAAAAACATGTACAGTAAATGAAACCATTTGCATACACTGAGAATGCTCCAACAATTACTTTACTGCAAGTAATAGTGCAATCAGGAGGACTTAAAACAGTCGTGCTCATTACTCAAAATATTGTAGGTCTAACTATTTGCAGATTAAAACGAATGCACCACTTGAAATTTAGGACCATCAAGCTACTGTTCAGAGAAAATTGAGGAAGATCTATAGAGATTAGTATCCTACTCACTAAAGTTTGAGGAACTTTTTTTGTCACAGCAAAACCCCTAGGGCTTCCAAACTTGGGGCTGAACTCATATGGTTAAAACATTCAAGCAATTTCCTGACGTAATGTTACCTTCCACTTCACCATCACAATAAGAGGTAAAAGTGATGTACAATGAAAAATGGTTGAGATTTAGCAACTAGAAAGAGTACGTAACTACTTCAATGTAATTTCTTGAACAGATCTGTGCATTAAACAGTTTCTGGACTGACTACCTCTGCAGCACAAAAAGCCAGATAAGCAACACGCTTACCTGCATTTGGTCCTAAAAATAAGAGTTTTAGGAGAAACAAACAAACAAACAAACCAACCCAACCCCCTCCCTCCCCCTCCCCAAAAAAAACCACCAAAAAAAAAAAAAAAAACCACCAAAAAAACCCCACAAAAAACCAAACAAACCAAAAGACCCAAAAGCAAAACCAACAACAAATCTAGGTTTGGGCAGAGAGAGAAAGGGATGCAAGGACAGAGAGAACTCTACATCACATGTCAGAGCAAGAATAATAAACAGGCTGCAATAATTATGGCTCACACTCTCAAAAGCCAGCCAGTGTTCAGAAGGAAATGTACTTCTGCACATAGATGTGCAATACATAGAGTCATAGAATCAACCAAGTTAGAAAAGACCTTTAAGATCATCAAGTCCAACCATTCCCCAGCACTGCCAATTAGTTCTGCCCAGGTACCAAAAGAGCATTATCTCAGTACAGTTTACACCTTGCTGTTGCAACGGGCGTGCTCACCAAGCACAGCTTCCTTACAGCTTCATAAAGGGGAGCTCCTGCCGGGATCAGTGACCTGTACAGACTACAGAACTAACAGCTATCGAGCAGCTGCTCCAGACAGTCTGGCTTTCAAGTCAGGTGCTGAGACACACATCCATACTGCTTTCTAATTTCATCGATGGCCTACAGTTGGGCTTTCCACAGGACAGGCTGCGGACAGTGCTATCTGAGGTAGAGCTCAGACAGATCCAGGAAGTTAAAAATGGAAGGATATCAAGGTCACACACCAACACACATGCAGCAGACACCCCTGAAGTCCCTTCTAAAGGACTCACAGTAACCTCCACTACATAAGACAAGTGGACAAAACTACACACATCTTGAGAACACAAAGCATAAAAGTAGTTTTGAAAAATTACATGCAATTCTCCTCCTGTACTCCTCCTCAGGTGGTAAACCTATGAAGGAGACAATCCCTTACACTCCCAGCTCCCCCACCAGACTATTTACAGCATCATTTGAGAGTTCTGAAGGTTTTCAAT
This sequence comes from Ara ararauna, assembly GCA_028858755.1. NCBI lineage: Eukaryota > Metazoa > Chordata > Aves > Psittaciformes > Psittacidae > Ara > Ara ararauna. Next base: position 106,732,961 of record CM054376.1, on the reverse strand, counting down.
GGCCTTTGGGTACCCTTGAGACCTGCCTGATGATTGTGATGGGGATCACCATGTTGGCACACATACAGAGTGTGTTTTACCCATGACCATTTCATTTGATCTTGAAAAGTTAAGCAGAGTCAGGTTTGGGTCTTGTCTAGGGTTAGATGATGATATAGGAGGACCAAGAGATTTTCCCCAAGGCTGGACAGTCATGAGTGGCAGGGTGTGTGGGACAGTAGGGTCAAGTATCTAGGCCAGTGGGTCCCTCCAGTGCTTCCAAGAGAGTACACAAACGTGTAATAATGATGTCTTTCCTAATCTAACTGAACTATGCAGTACAGTTACACTTTCCCTCACCACAAGCTTCAGCATGCAAATTATTTTTCCTGTAAATATAGCCAAGACTATATGGTAAGTTCTTCATCATGAAAAAATGGCCATATCATAACCAGACACAAAATAAAGTTACAATTTACAAAGAGTTTAAAAGCAAAATGGATGTGCCCTTTAGAAATAAAAATTTCAAACTAGCTACTGCTTAAAAGTATGTAAAGAACTGAAGTATTTACCATGAAGCATGCTTTGAAAATATGGACACCATGAGTTCTGAATAAGGAGGGCATCAGAAAGTACAGAATATATGTTTGTACTCTGGTGTTAGCAACTACATGGCAGATGTGCACACAAAGCTATTAATTTCTGACAATCAATTATCATTTGAGAAGACTGAAAAAATAAAACATTAGTTCTCGAACAAATAGAATTTGCAAGCGTTTTAGGAAAAGACTGCCTTACCTGGGTTGGAAACAACCAGAATGGTACAGTTGGGGCTGTATTTGATAATCTGAGGAATGATGAATTTGAAGACATTCACATTTCTCTGAACCAGGTTGAGACGACTCTCCCCCTCTTGCTGACGAACTCCTGCAGTTACTACCACAATCTTGGAGTTGGCTGTGACAGTGTAGTCTACAACAGAGCACAGGAGAGAAGACACAGAATGTGTTGTAGACTTATCACCGATTTCAATAGTGTTGTGTTCATACAGGTATTATGCTCCACTGTGCATGCAAACCCCAAAACCAGCACCTTGTCCCAGTATATGAGTATGTGGGTCTTGAAAGCACATTCAACCCCTCTGAATCTCATTTCCACTATGCAAATAACAATACTATTTCTTCTACAAAGAGGTACTAGAGTTAAATGAAAATCAACTTTACTCAGCAAGCCCAAAACTGTGAAGTGGCCATTAGAGATGTAAGAGAAAACCCAGATTCACAGCCAATCCCATTGTTACCCTGTTCATCTGAATTCTCATCCCACTCCATACACTTTAACTTTTCAAAGCCAAATCCTTAGACTTCTTTAGGATTACACAACTAAGACTCCATTATTAAGAAAACTCACAGAGTATCAGTATTAAATAAAAGAAACTAAGGTTCACCTTTATCTGCCACAATCTTATGAGTGTGAAGGAACAAGCTCCCGTGCTGTAGATCCATCATTTCTCCCTTAAGTTTGTCTTCCAAAACATCAACCAGAGCAAGCTCATCACAAAGGTCCTCAAAACAGCAAAATTTCAAGGAGTCAACGAAGCATTTAACTTGCATTTTAAAATTATTTCTGAGTTGAGCCATATTACATTTTAAAGTAACATGTTACCGACCTGAAAGTCTCTCTTCTCCAAAGGTAAACAAGTAGGACAACACTATCTTGGTGTTCTGATGTACAGTTCTCAAAGTAACGAAGTCAGATACTACAGTACAGGTTCATAAAACTCGGACTTTCCAATAAGGATATTACTTGTGGGGAGTTTAAAAGCTAACCTTTTGATAGCAAGGCACTTCATGATTTCATTAGTATCTTAGGAAAAAAAGTTGTATCTTTCAGAGTTGTAACAAACCTCCTAAATCTATCCAGCAGTCAATTATCAAGTAAGTATTCTCTTAAAACATTCCTTCAAGCAGTCCATTTAGCAAAAATACAGAAAGGTCACAGACTTATTTTCCTCAATATTAAAAGTAATATCAAGAGAAAACATCCTTTACCTAATTCCTCTCAACTACAGCTACTACACCACATTTACTTTGCAGAACAGATTTAGCCATTCATGTTTGCTGTCCAGCCAGGTTAAGTTGGGAGATAACTTCATACAGTTTCAGAACACGGGAATAGCAGCGGCTCTGCTCTAATGCAAACTTTTACTGCCTTTTGATAGAAGCATTTACTACCCTTGTAAATTCTACTGTACTTAAAGGCTTATAATTTAGTAAATTATACCAAGATTCAAATTACTACTTCCATTTTCCGATGTATCTATAGCCCATTTGAAAGCAATTAAGCCATTTTTATGCCCCTGAAAAACAGACTGTAAGAAACTTTTTTTGTTTGCCTTTATATAAAAGGTAACACTCATTACTTCACATGGAAATATTAATTATTAGCATCAAGTAAATTACTTTAAACAAACAACAATATGCACTGGTTTTCCTGTGGAAAAAAGTATTTAACACCAGGCATATTTAGCTTTTTCTCATTTTATACTTCAAAATAATGTTAGAGTTTATTGCTTTTCTGCATTACTTCCTTTCACAGCTAATGCTTTCAACTTCAGAAGGAAAACAAAATAATCTTTATCTGCACTTGCTCTGTCCTCAAAATAGTCTGCAGGGTAAAATTAAAGTCAAAGCTATATAATCATGATGAAAAAGTATCCTTAACTGAAATCACTAATGTTAAACCGAGTTACTGCAATCAGAATTTGAAAAAATGTGTGCACGTGTGCAATTATGGATAGATTTATATACACAATATACACTGTCTGACAATATGGGATTTTAGTCTAGACCTTGCAGCCAATATTCACCAGACTCAGCAGGTTCAAGGAGCCAGTTCCCACTGAAACAGAAGAGCAATTGGAATAGCTCCAGTGACTAAATTTAATGAATTTGCATCAGCGTTGCCTAGAATTCAGTTAATTATAAGTACACACACGAATAAAGTCTACAAAGTAACCAAGTGCAACTTAAAATATTCATATTTGAAAACAGCTGACTTGCAACTGTGGAGATGTTTCCATTTTGCAAACACCATGGCAACACAGAATCATAGAATAGTTAGGGTTGGAAAGGACCTTAAGATCATCTAGTTCTAATCCCCCTGCCAGGGGCAGGGACACCTCACACTAAACCATGCCACTCACGGCTCTGTCCAACCTGGCCTTGAACACCACCAGGGATGGAGCATTCACAACTTCCCTGGGCAACCCATTCCAGTGCCTCACCACCCTTACAGTAAAGAACTTCTTCCTCATATCCAATCTAAACTTCCCCTGTTTAAGTTTGAACCCATTACCCCTTGTCCTATCACCACAGACCCTAATGAAGAGTCCCTCCCCAGCATCCCTATAGGCCCCCTTCAGATACTGGAAGGCTGCTATGAGGTCTCTACGCAGCCTTCTCTTCTGAAGGCTCAACAGCCCCAACTTTCTCAGCCTATCTTCATACGGGAGGTGCTCAGTGACTTATCTCTGAGAGGGACCTAAATATAACAGTAGTGGCATTCAGATTTATATATTCAATACTACACCAGTAAACTGAAATTAACATTATCACACCAATTTTATAAAATTCAAAGCCATCTAAAGCTCAACTGCATCTACATATTAAACTATAGAAAAATTAACTATAAAATTTTATGCCACGGTTTAATGAAAAGACATCCTGGGGAGCCAACCATCTTGCAGTAGTCAAAGCCACTTTGTATTGGTCAACATCCAGCTAAATGAGCCAGCAATGTGCCCAGGCAGCCAAGAAGGCCAACAGCATCCTGCCTTATATCAGAAATAGTGTGGCCAGCAGGGATAGGGTTATGATCATCCCCCTGTACTTGGCACTGGTGAGGCTGTACCTCAAATCCTGTGTTCAGTCCTGGGCCCCTCCCCATAAGACACTGAGGTGCTGGAGCGTGCCCACAGAAAGGCAACAAAGCTGAAAGGTCTGGAGCACAAGTCTTATAAGGAGCAGCTGAGGGTACTGGGATTCTTTGGTCTGGAGAAGCCTCAGGGGAACCTTATCACTCTCTACAACTACCTGAAAGGAGGTTGTAGTGAAGTGCGTGTTGGTCTCTTCTCCCAAGTAACAAGCAATAGGACAAGAGGAACTGGCCTTAAGTTGCACCAAGGGAGGTTTAGATTGGATATGAGGAAAAAGGTTTTCACTGAAAGAGTAGTCTGGCATTGGAACACACTGCCCAGGGAAGTGGTTGAGCCCCCATCCCTGAGGGTATTTAAAGATATGCAGATGTGGTGCTTAGGGACATAGTTTAGCAGGGGACTTGATGGTGCTAGCTGAACATTTGGATTAAATCATAAAGGTCTTCTCCAATCTAAATGATTCTATAACTCTAATTCAGTGATCAGAAGAAGATGGCTTTGTTATAAAATTGTTTTATACTGCAGCTTATACTTGTAAAAGAATAAGAGAAAGCACAAGCCTGGTTCAAATAAACTCCATCATGCCATAATCCAAGCTTGAAAAATTAAAAAATAAACAAAACCATTTTCACTGAGTTTGGCACATAAAACTCATTAATTGTGCCTATATTTCTGAAAGCAAATTTGATCCTGCTTAGAGCAGCATATTAAACACAGATGAATGATGGACTGCAGTGGAGTTTGTGGTAACTTCACCTCACTCACTCACTGCCAACCTCACAGTTACAGTACTCCTTCAGAAACAAATTAGTTCAGAACACAAGAGCTGAATATTTGCTTCAAACAAAAAAAGCACCGTGAACTGCCACTGGTTTTCCATTCAATTTCTCCTTTAGTTACAGTTTGAAGAACTATTTTTTACTTTCACATCAGTACTCAGTTTCACTGTGACCTTTTCTTACTGTCAGTTTCTCCTTGCTCACAAGGCTCGTGAACATCAGCAAACGAAAACCCTTAAAAACTTTAATTATTCAAAACCCAGTACTGTAAAACATACATCCTCAGGGTAAGAGGAAGAAAAAGTATTTCCAAATAAAATACAGTTGCTTCAGAGGTATATGCAAGATTTTTTCTCTCATTGTGCGCTACCCAATTTAGGATCTGCCCCTGCAAGTGAGTAGGGCAAATCTGTTTATCCCTTAAGAAAAGATCTGCAGCTCCCATTTGTTTTTTCAAAAACAGAGCAAGAATCAAATTTAACTCATTCACAATACTCTTTAAAAACAAAGCGCGAAGTATAAGAGATCCTTATTGCACAAGCCTTTGCTTTGCTCACAGACTGCAACATAAGATCTGCCAAAAAACACCCCCAAAAACCAGCAACAGGAAAAGTCAGAATAGCCTCTAAATTCATCCCTCTATTTTTAGGTTTTGGGAAACTACCTAAACCTCCCTGGTAACAGTGAAATCATATAAATAAGCAGCAACGGCTTAAGAGAAATACAAAAGCCTACCAAATGGAATAACAGTATTTGCAGTTATTACTGCACACACGTAGTAAAAGAACAAAAATCAAAACACACATAGCTCTGATTCCTATCCCATATGTCACATTAACTTCTGTACTGTCCGCATTCTCTGCCCAGCAGAGATCTCCCACCAAGCAAACCTCAGCGTTGTTGTGAAAGAATAAGAAAGTTTAAAGAAGAAACAAAAGTTTGGCAGGGGCTTCAGAGCCATTGCTTACTGTATGCTCCCAGCAGCCTGCAAAATAACTCTGCCTAATGAGAAATTGATTGCTAAGCACACATGGGAAGTGGAGAGCACAAGGAGAAACTGAATGGTGAGGTCAGCCTTGCATGAACAGCGTAGCTCACTGCTTGCTTACACGAATTGCAAATGGTTCATTCCTGAACTAACCTACCAAATTTCCCACCATTTGCTAAGACAAACAAGCAGCGCATAACATGACAGCAGTGGGAACTTGAATAGCACGTTGTCCTTGAGCTGTACCTTTCCCAGGATGCTGATGGCACAGGCCATCCCAACCTGTCCAACCCCCACAACAGTTATCTTGTTGTTCGGGACTGTGGATCCCGCGGCGATGGGGGTAATCAGCTTCTCCTTGAGAGTAGCCATGGTTTTCTGCAAGGACAGAGAGATTTGGTTCACAGCAAGCCACATGCAACCACAACACGTGCTCTGAATTGAAGAGGTCATCCGCCACTGCCGGAAACTTGCCGCTGAAGTGCTGGCAGTCCCTGCGGATGGCGGCTTACGGACGGCAGCACAGGGGCACGCTGCCCTTGTGCCGGGCTCCTTCAGGCCACGAGTTACCAGCCCACCCAGCCCTCCTGGGACACACGGCTTTGGCTCCCATACCTCCCTGCATTCGCCGCTGCCCAGAGAGAGGCTGAAGTGGGGCAGGGGCTGTTTTGGCAGCACGCAATGGAATATCTTACTGCTGGCTGCTCCGCAGAGCCTCCCCGCAGAGGACAAAAACTCCTCCTGCTTTAACGCCTCTGTGGTATTCACCTCCCTTCAGAACGCCCATCAGGGCTGCGGCACTGGTAATAAAACCACGAACCAGCCTGGGAACATGAAGTCTGCGGGGATTTCCCCGCCTCGCTCGCATTCGGCCCCGAGCCCCCCCGGCGGGGAACGCACGGAGCCCTGCGCAGTGCCTCCGACCTTCCCATTCATCGCCCCCTTCCCGCGCATCTCTCCCTCCATCCTTTCCGGGCCAGGATGGGGGTGCAGCCCTCGCCCCGCCGGACCGTAGGCAGCCGAGGGGCCGCCACACGCGGTCACCCCGCGGGTGCCTGCGCACAGCCGGTTGCCGCCATCCCACCCAAACCCGCAGAAGCCACAGCCCGACCTCGGCCACCGGACCCCCACCGAGGGAGGGACCGGCCACAGCGCCCGCCGCCCCTCGCACCATCCGGGCGCCGCGAACGGATGCTCGGCCCCGGGGGAAGTCACCCGGCCATTGCGGGAGCGAGCCACCCGGAGATGGCCTGGGCGACCCCCAGCATCCCCCATCCCGGGGAGGGGATCCCGCTAGCTCGGCTCTTCCTGTACCCACCCGGAATGCCCCGAACGAAGAGAGACGACACAAACAATACTCCTCGCACTCGGCGCTCGGGCAATGAAGACCCTGCAGCAGAGGGGGCGGCCCTCCGGGCAGGGCCTACCCGGCCGCACCGCCCTCCGCACCGCCCTCCCCGGCGCCATTGGAGAGGCGGTGGCCTCCGCGCTCAATCCCCGCCAAGGACGAAGGCTCAAGGGTGTCGCCGCTCCGCCCCGCTCTCAGTCCTCGCTGCGGGAGTGTGTGACTGCTCGGAGGCAGGCTGGGCTGGCGTTGCTGTCTCTTACTGCGTCGTGTGCTGCTGCAGGGCCGCCTGACGGGGGAGGGCAGCTCCTGCCCGCCGCTGGTGCGGGCCGGGCTTGGCGGGCCTGGGTCAGCGCAGGAGTTGGTGCAGTTCGGCGTGAGGGGCGTTGCTCCTCGGTGGGAGCCGCAGGAGACCCGTGGTCTCACCGAGTTTACCTTCCCAATTAGCTGACGAGGGGCAAGCGTTAGCCCTGTCCTTGTGGCCGCAGACTTGGCCAGAAGGAACGTCCAGAGGAATCCCTGCAAGCCGGCAGTTGCGCGAAAATGAGGCATTTTAGGCGATTTTGTTCCCGGGCAAAGTTGCTCGAATTGGCGGCGGTATCTGGTTTGTGCGCTCTGGTTTTTGCCCTGCAGCTGGCTTCGGCTGCATTGCTTTTTGTGGTGGAACAAACGCCGAGGCGTCAATGGCGCTCCTGCGGGCACACAAATGGCGTTGGCAGCAGCGAGGCCTCTGTAACCTGATGCATGGCACAGCCGCAACCCTGCCCTTCCCTGTGCTTCGGGCCCCGCCGTGTCACGCTGGCTGTTCCACCATCTGCCGGGGCTGCATCGCTTTGAAACGAGTATGTGGGACCCGTGGAATGAGCCCATGGAGCACCAATGGGATTTTGTGCCTTGTTAAAGTAATAAGCACATCTGTCGCTGAAAGTAACAGTAAAAATCAAATGATAGGACACGCTTTTCCTCTGACCTATGGAACAGATAAAACTGAAAATTTGGGTATGCAATTTGCCACTGTTGTTGGGCACAGAATAATCACAGAATGGGGGAGGCAGGGAAGGACCACTGGAGGTCATCTAGTCCAACCTCCCTGCTCAGGCAGGGTCATTTGCCGCACGTTGGTCAGGATTGTGTCAAGATGGCTCTTGAATATCTCCAGGAGTGATTTGTCAAATGTAGGACCAATGCATGGGAAACAGGAGAGTATCAAAGCATATTTTCTCCTTTATGCTGTAACGTTTCTTCTTTTTAGCTTTAAAGGAAGAAAGCAGAGGCAAAACACTGGATTGTATATAGTTAGTTTCGCTCGGAAATAAAAGAAAACTTTAGGTTCCTCATCACACATCGCCTCTCACAAGAGTAGACAGCAGTAGATTTCAGTCGTCCCAGATAAGTCACTGGATTAAATGTAACTAGGCAGAGCGCTGAGCTCTGCTTGTGTAAGGCTATGGCTGCCTTTTTCTTCTGTTGTTGTGGCCAGTTTAAGGCTGCACTGATTTTTTTTTGCCAGGTATTTTGCCACATTAGTAACTGGATTAATTCCCTCTCGCTCACCAAGCAGCCAAACAAACACTGGTGCCAGCATGGGGAGAAGTGGGGAGCATGAATGGTGAGGAAAGGGTGAGGCCTGCTTTTAAGTAGCTACCTAACCATGGCCTACTTCACTTCTTTACATTGTTCGACATTGCAAAGGGTTCTCTGGAGAGAAAGAAATTACTTAAGCCATCCACATGACACTTCAGGTAGAAGCTTGCTGTAAGAAAATAGATTCAAGACTTTGGTAACTGCAGCTGAAATGGGAGCTGGAGGTAAATAATAATCACACAGTAAAATGCAAGAGTAAGAAAATCTATCCTGTATAATCACAAGGGGAACATGCACAGTTGAACTTTGAGAAAATGAAGGGGGAAGGGAGAAGGAAAGGTACAGGAGAGGATAGGGAAGGATCAGAGCAAGGTTTTTTCATTTCTGAAACAGAGCCAAGGAGCCGTGCTTGTCCTGCCAGTGCCTGTTGTGAGGAGCACTCATCTCTGCATAACGTCTTCTTTGGACAGGATCCTCCTCTCTCCTTATGCACGTTCAACAATCAGTTATCAAGGTAGCATTTGTAATAAAAAAGAGAAGGAAGTGCCGCTTTCCTATTTGCAAGATCTTAAAGCTTTTAAAGGCAGACTGGACCATTTACCACATGCCACAACAGCTCTCCTAGGCCCTTGTTCAGATCAGGCTTCGATTTGCTCACTGTGTTAAAAGCACAGGGTGCTTAATGCCCTCCCTGAAGCCCTTCTGATCTAAATAGACCAGGCAATTGCAGGATGGCCAAAGAAAGATTATTCCCTCTTCGTGCTTTTTGTTATTTACTTATTTATTGTTTCAGACAACAGAGGATTGAGGCACAGAGAGACGAAAAGATCTCCCTAAGGTCACAGGAGAAGTCTCCTGGTGATGGGTCACAGTTTCAAAGTTCAGCTCTAGTTTGGCAACGTTGGCATTTTTGATGAAGCACAGTTTTCCGGAAAAACAAACCCTGATATTAAGGGACACAGTCTAAATAAATTTGCCTGGTAACCTTCATACAATTACAACATAGCTTTTGTGTGTACATTTTAATCAGATTTAAATTTTTGCTGATATACAAAGCGTGTAATCAGATAAGTCAAGATACTTCACTACTTGTATCTGTCCCATCATCTTTCCAAAACATGTGAAAGTAGATAGGGTTTCCCTCCTGTTTCTTTTTTTCCCAAAATTAAACCTGATTGGAAACTGAGAACTCTACTGATAGAACTCCTTCCAGCAGCAAAATGTTGATGCTCTGACAGCCAGGGTCTGGTGATGTCTGTAGTCTTATGGTAGTAGATATCATGACAGATGTAACCTAGGAAGGGAAGGAACCCATTACCACAGGAACGTGGGATGTAAGCCTGGTGGCAGGAGCACGTATGGTAAAGGGTGATTTTCTGTCACTGTGTTAGAGCTGGTAGATCAGGTCATCAGACTGCAGGATGGGTGTGCTCCAAGTGTTACTTCACATGGCTGTAATGGAGAAAGAAGAATTAGATGTCCAGCTTTGCAAAATGCAGAGAACTGAATTCATCCCCTGGAAATGAAGAAGTGCTAATGCACACAATGATGGCAGATGCTGAATTAAAATTCTGGTCCTCCTATATTTAAATTCTGTGCTTATTCATGTGGATTTTTCAGCACACAATATGTGGATTTTTCATCACACAATAAACAAAAATTATCTTGGAGTGGCAGTTAAAAGCTTCTTTTATCCCAGTTTTATTTGAAGGAGTGGTTTCTTTTTTTGGCAATGGGCCTAATTGCTCTTTAATCTTTACTTAAAGATTATACAGTGTTATACAGATAACACATTCAGTAGTTAAGTGATTTATAATGTAGTTAATTTAAAAAAAGCAAACAAAAGCATCCCATGCGTGTGTGCACAAGTTTGCAGTGATCACCTGCAGTTGAAGTTCCTAGTGTTGGTGGGAAAGGTAAGAGGATGGAAGTCTTTAAATGAAACTTTCTTATTAGCTCATCATAATAGCCTGCATTTTTGAAAGTAACGTTGATTTACCCTCTATTTTGGGGTACTTGCATACGTAGGTACCTGCAGTCTCTGACTGCTTGCACAGACATGCAGAAGCTGAACAGGGGAGCGTAACTGGGAGCCATGGCAAGTGATCAAATGGGGCTTCTTCCTGTAAACTAGCATCACAGTGGAGTGTGGTCTGTGTACCAGTGTTTGGGACTATCTTGCAAAAGGAATTAAATGCGATGATCTTGATTAATAAACTTCTTTAATGTCAGGGGAAAAAATGATCATAAAATTTTGCGGTGAGGTAAGTAATCGCACTCAGTTTGTAACAACAAAACTGCATTGAGAGCTCCGGCTCATTAAAAAGTTCAGGAGAAACATCAGCTCCTAAATAAAGTGATGTCAGAAATGGGGCAACACCATACTTACATGATATTCACATGTGGCTCTGGCAAAGAACCTTCCTTCCATCCCATGTCCTCAGTGACTCTTATATCCTTGCACCATGGTTCCCTCTTCCCCCCACTGTGCAGTGTAACTGTTGGGAAGGTTCTCTGTTCTGCTCATCTCAGTGAAGTATCTTAAAAATAAAAAGGGAAGGAACATCCTAAAGAATTTTTGTCAAAAATCCTCTCTAATTTCATCTTTAAATTATCTAAGAAATATTTTGAAGCATTTTCTACTCTGTTATGATCCAGTTTGTACACCATTCATGAATAAATAGAAGTCTGTCTTTCACAAGGACCATTCAGCCAGTGTCTTTCAAATGCAAGCAAAATTGCATAGAATCAAAAGTTAGTATGACATACAGACAATGATTTTTATCAATAGATGGATTTCCATACAGCAAGGACAGTTTATTTTCTCTGAACTGGTAGAACTACTGCATTTCTCAGAAAATGTAGTAGTCCTAAGATTTTTATGTATGGATTTTATGTCTGAAGAAGTGAATATGGCTTTGTCAGCCTAACACCTCTCCAGCCATAAGTGCAAGGTCATGTTTATGCTCAAGAGTTTTTCACATTAGTGAAATCACCCACTGTAATCACATGCTGTAGCATGTCCGCCTGAAGAGTGGCATGTGCCACCATAATTTATTTTGGTGCAAAGATTTTTATAGGAGTACTGTATAGTATATTGTATCATGTTATTGTGAGTTTTTCAATAGTGCTTCACATAGAAACACATATAATCTCTTTAATGGCTTCTGAAGTAGTTCTGCAACTGCAGGACTTAGTGCCTCTTTAGGAGTCAGTTCCAGGTTTCCTTGTATGCACCTTATACTTGGAGAAGATATTATACTATCTGAATACGCCATGTCTGGATGTTGCTTGCTGAATTTTGCCAAAGAACATATTTATCTCTTCCACTCCCTTCCACCTAGTCATTCACTTACATGATCCTACAATTTACCTTGTTAGATATTACTGTAATTCTGAAGACAGATCAAACACATTTTTGCCTGTTTAACAGAAACAAACTTCTGCCCATGCTCTGTAGTACATCCACTGGCTGCCAGCCACTGCCTTTGAATCCGACTGCTGAAGTTAAGGGTCAAGGATCGACCTCCCTCCTGTTTGGAAAGAATCCACTGATATTTTAACTCACCTTTGCCACATTGCACTCTGGACCCATACTGCTCTGCAGTTCACAGAGCAAGCTTTGTGGAAATACTGTGAACGCAACTGAGCTTCCAGTGAGCATTATTTAACAAGTTTCCTGGTACTGAGGAATGTTTGGATTCATCCCTACAGCCACGTCCCCTGTGAAGGCTAGGAAAGATGCACTTTGCACTGAACCCACTGAGGACTCATGGTGGCAGAGATTTGTTGACGGAAGTTGGTAGAGAGCAACAAGGTGATGTAGGGAAGCATCCTACCCTTGATGGTGTTGGCTTTATGGAGAGTGGAGAGAGGACTGTGGGCAGGTGCAGTGTGTTCCTGTGTATCTGAATGCTGGGGAGACTCCTGGAGTGTCCTCAGTCACGGCTTCTTTCACCTGAGCAGTATATGTCCTGAGAGGTGGCAAGTGGCAGCAATACAGGAGCTGCTCCCCGAAGAAGGCACAGTTGCTTAGCACTCTCTGTCAGCCTGGTGGGCTTGGTCATGAAGGTATGCAAGTATCTATGCCAGGTTGATCTTACTGAGAGATTTTATGTATTTCAAAGGAAGGGGTTTTCAGAATCCGAAAATAAAATTCATTGCCTTTAAAATCACGGATGGTGGCATGCTGAGAAGAAGGGCTGTGCTGTGAGTCCAGAGTGCCCCTTGTGTTTGCTAATCTGCTCTTGTGGCTAGAGGGGTTTGCGGGGGAAAAAATACCATTGCTGAGAATGGGAACAGACACAAGTCCCACATGAAGCCAATGGGGTTACATTTTCCAGTAGTGGTCCTAGAGGGTGATACACAAAGACATCCATGGACACATTTTAAATCTTGTCCTTCAAACAATAAGCCATAACCCAATTACTCAACCAGTTAAGCTTCCGCTTTGGTTTGTAATCATGGTATCATTCAGATTGGAAAAGACCTTTGAAAACAGCAAATCCAACTGTTAAGCTAGCACTGCCAATGCTATAGGCAAAGTGAGCCATGAGATTTAGGATGACTGTAACAAATATGTTTTATTTGCTTTAACAGGTGTCCACTTACAATTTCTATGATACTTTTTAGTAGCTGTGAGGAACTGTTGTTTCCTTTAGCACACACCAATACTATATGCTGAAAGAAGAGCCAGTGAAATGCCTCATGGGTGGAATTCAGTAATGTGATCTGGAGAATTTCAGTGCAAACTCATTGCTCCAAAGCTGAGTCAAACCAGTAGGGATCAGAAGATGTTGCTTTCTGACTATCTGGCTCCATCTAAGTACCATTATTTTGGATACTGGCACCCCTTTCTTCTAACCCAAGAAAGCAAGGCATAGAAACTGTTCCTCAGTTCTGGTAGTCAGCCCTAAATCAAGTTTAAGATGTAGCTCATATTCTCACTGCTCATGCCACCTCCTCCAGGCACTCCTCACCCACCACAGGCTCCCACTGCTGTCAGCATGGAACACAGACTCCCAACTTTGACCTTCTGACTTGCAGCTAAGTGAGAAGCCTGCAGAAGAGAGGACTTGAACCCCTTCCGTTACAGGGAGTGAGTAAATGGAGCCTTCTCCAAATGCTAGTTCTTGGTGGGGAGAGCTCTTTTCAGCCCCCCACCGTAGTCAGAATTGCTCCAGAAGCAATTTAGGGCATAGTAAGAGATGCTGGCTCAACTTGTGATGTTTTTGCCCTGTGTTGGCAGCTTCCAGTTCTGCATCGCTGTTTGCTCATTGCTGTTTGCTGCTGTCTTATCAGTATTGCTGTGATTGCGCTGGCTCAAAAGCAAATCCCTGTTTTCAGGGAGATAATTTCTATCAGTTTGTTTTCCAGCCCCATGACAGTGACAGCAGCATGAGAACAGGGGTGGAAATTACAGTGTGGGTGTAGGGATTCTTTTAAGCCACAGTGATGGGTTGACCCTGGCTGGAAGCCAGGTGCCCACCAAAGCTGCTCTGTCACTCCCCTGCTCAACTGGACAGTGGAGAGAAAATATCATTAAAGGCTTGTGAATGGAGATAAGGACTGGGGAAGATCACTCACCGATTGCTGTCACAGGCAAAACAGTCTTGACTTGGGTAAATTAGTTTAATTTGTTACTAATCAGATCAGAGTAGGACAATAAGAAATAAACCCGTATCTTAAAAACACCTTCCCCTCACCCCTCGTTCTATATGGGCTTAACTTTACTCCCAAATTCTCTACCTCCTCCCCGCCGCCAGCAGTGCATGGGAATGGAGAATGAGCGTTGTGTGTTCATCGCATGTTGTCTCTGCCACTCCTTCCTCCTCAGGTGAAGGAGTCCCTGCACTCCTCCCCTGCTCCAGTATGAGGTCTCTCCCACAGGAGACAGTTGTCCATGAACTTCTCCAACCTGAGTCCTTCCCATGGACTCCAGTTCTTCACAAACTGCTCCACTGTGGGTCCCTTCCACGGGCTGCAGTCCTTCTGGAACAGACTGCTCCAGCGCGGGTCCCTATGGGATCACAAGTCCTGCAGCCCTGCTCCAGCATGGGCTCCTCTCTCCAAGGGCCACAGGTCCTGCCGGGAGCCTGCTCCAGCACAGGCTTCCCAAGGGGTCACAGCCCCCTTCAGGCATCCACCTGCTCCCGTTGGTGTCCTCCCCAAGCTGCAGGTGGAGATATGCTCCACCATGGACCTCCATAGGTTGCAGGGGCACAGCTGCCTCACCATGGGCTGCACCACGGGCTGCAGGGGAATATCTGCTCCGGTGCCTGGAGCACCTCTTCCCCTCCTTCTGCACTGACCTCAGTGTCTGCAGGGCTGTTCCTCTCACATATACTCACTCCTCCTTCTAGCTGCAATTGCTCTGGTGCACTAACTTTTCTCCCTTCTTAAATATGTTATCCCAGAGGTGCCACCACTGTAACTGATGGGCTCAACCTTGGCCAGTGGCAGGTCCATCTTGAAGCTGGCTGGCATTGGCTCTGTCGGACATAGAAGAAGCTTCTAGCAGCTTCTCACAGAAGCCACTCCTGTAGTCCCCCTGCTACCAAAACCTTACCATGCAAACCCAATACAGCCACTTCCACCAATAAAGCTCTCCATTTACATAGCAGCCAAGGGTGACCTTACCTAGCAGAGCCAAGTCAAAGGACCAGCTCCCCACTGCGGGAACAGGCAAGTCTCAGAAGTCTGCCCTCCACCCCAGCTCATCCCTTGCGCCCATCAGCTTTGATACTTCTTTGTGAGCCTGTTCAGCTCATTAAATAATCTGAAGAGTATAATTTTTCTTTCCATTAAGTAGTTTTTTGTTCATTAGCCAAATGACTGTGTTCAGTGAAGTGCCCAGCAAACACCAGAGATAGCTCAAAAAGGGCCAGGATGAGCAGGTGCAAAGAGAGTCCTTTCCTTTTGTTGTGGCTGAGAAACACTAAATCAGATCTCTGCCTCTCTTGTAACTTCAGCCTAAATTAAGCTTGTGCTCTGAGCTGCATTCTAAGGCAGCTTACATTTCCATAGCCCACAGAAGGAGCTGGAGCTGGGGATTAGCTTCACTCAACTAAATTTGATCTATGTGAATAGCTTTTCCTGTACCTGTTAATAATAACTCATGCACATCAACTTTGTAAATTGTCTTGAATAGCATAATCAGCCCTAGCAGCAATATCAGCTAGCACCACCTACATTAGATAAGCACATCATTTTTTGACTTAGCATGTACCTGAGATTTACTGGGCACATTTAGCTTGTACTCTTAAAATCCCTGTCTTCTTGTAAACTTACTAGCTAATGCTGAGATGTGTGGGCAGCAGGAAATCTGATAAATTCAGAAAGTCACAGGCTACCTGTAATTTGTTGATTTGCTTTTTGGCACCTGAAGAAAAGTAGGCAGAAATTTACCCTGTCTGGATTTTAGTTTTATTGGTCAGGACTTGGAATAGTAATAGAAGTTAATAGATTAAAAAGGTGCATGTTAGATGACGGGGGCTTTTGGCTTACAAAGGTGCAACTAGAAATAGTTTATTTTGAAAGGTTAAAAAAATAAGGAAGTATTTTGCATTAAATGCATTCTGAAAGCAGGTAAAAATTGTAGTTTGTGTGACAGTGACTTGTCCTTTTATAACTTTACTGGGACTGCTCCCCCTGGTTGGACTGGCTCTGTGCCTGAAAGTTGGAGGCCATTATCGTACCTATTTTGAAAAGGTCATAGAACTGAAGACAAAGAAATTAATGAACATTAGGTGATAGGTATCGAACATCAACCCCCACCCCATTTTTTCCAAATCATCCCTTTAGTTACAGATTGGCACTCTCTTCATTGCTGCCTTTAGTGATTGACATGTTTATTTCTACATCAGTGAGTAGATTAACAGCTCTTTACAACTATGTGACATCCTGAACTTACTTTTCCTCAGTACAGGTGATGCATCTTGTGGTCACTCATTTTTTCAAACCTATTGCAAATTGAAAATGTTGACTATGTGATGCTGCTTAATGAATTTCAAATTGTATCTGCCTGTATTGTTTCACAAATTAGTATCATTGGTGCTGTTGTATCTACAAGGGGATGTGGTGCTTTCCTTTCAAATCCAGTTAATACACAGAGCTGATTACATTCAGCTTTCTCTTTAGTTGTTTCATCATCATACAAAACATAATTAAACTGTCTTGCTGTATGATGGTAAGTATACAAAGAGGACATTCACAGCCCCCCATCCCTGAGCATTGCTTCATGTAATAAAGGAACTTGACGTCTGTCACTTGTACAAGGTAATTTTTTGCTGTCAAGAGTTCTTAATAGCAACTGAACAAGCTGTGTGAGAGTGGATGGTCATCAATTGCTTATTGCTGTTACTTTTTGCACTAATTCTTTTCTTCCAGTTCCACTAATGCTAAGACTTCGTCAATGCTAGAAAGGATGTGGCAGTGCAGTTAGACTGAGAAAGTATGCCAGACCATTCTCTTGGTAGAGGCTCATTTTGTAGAGCCTCCACCTTTTGTTTCTGGGCAGTTTATGTCACCTCTGAATATAAAACATTCTCTGTCAACAAAACCACATTTGATATATAGCATGTGCCTAAATATGTGTAGATAGAGAATAGTTATACCATGGCACAATTGCATAATTACATATAGGAAGTGCTACTGGTACAGTGCAGTATTCTGACAAGCTTCAAATTAATATTACTGTGGTGGTGGCCCTTCTAATAACAGATCAGGGCACTGCTTTGATTTTGGTGTAGTAAATGGCAAAAAAATACAGTTGTGACTTCTGGCAACTTCCCAGTTACTTTTTAATGTACCATTTGTGAACTGTAATATTATATAAATTTCAATTATAAGATGTTAGCTATTAAAGGAAAGCAGAAAAAATATGTAGAAAAAGCCCAGCCCTCTTCCACATTTTTTTGCCTTGAAAAATGCCTGTGGGCACTAGGCTTGGACAACTTTTGCTTCCATGGATGGCTGCTCAGTGAAGAAAAGTACCTCATCAAAAGATCAGTCTAGCATGAGGCTGACACCATGATTCTGAAATCCGATGCAACAGAGGCCATCCTGAGCTTGCTCAATAGTCAGCTCTTGACCTACAGAATTTAATTGGCGAAAACACAGCTCCTTACAGTCATTAATGGCAGAATATCAGCACATGACACTTGATCCTGAGGGCAACTTTACTAATCCTAAAATACAGGCTAAGAGGATGAAGTGCCTGGAGGAGTGCATGCATACCTCTCACTAGGATTTTAACGCGTTCTGGTCAGCTGGATTAGGAAAATTCTTATTGGGGAAATGTAGGAGCGATGAGTACATACTTTAATGGTCGGGATTTTTCTCATCTGCCCTTAGATAAACAGAGCATTATCTTATAGCTGTCTGGTCACTTTATGGCGAAAGAAAAAAAAAGGTGTTATTTTGATTCATCTGTTCTAATACAAATGTCTATTATGGGGAAAAAATACATTGCACCCTAAAATGTGCATTTTTCCATCCCTTCTCTCAAAAGTGGCTGAATCACAGCAGAAGAAGAAAAATATTTATTTTCAGTCCAATAGTGACACAAGAAAAGCAGGCAGGGATATGTACAGTTTTGGTTTTAACCCTTCTTAGCTTGGCATAAGCCAGTTGTGAAGCCGCACCTTCAGAGCAAGGCTGAAGGTCATTCATTCCAGCTGAGTGCCTGGCTGCAGGGGATGGCAGGCATGTGCTGCTACCGTGCTCCTGCCAGTTTCAAAGGAGTATTATTTTAGCTAAAAACAACTGTCAAGGTCAAGTGAGTGCCTATTTATAGCAGCAGGGCAGTGCCACTAAGCAGCATCAAGTGCAGACTAACAAAGGAAAATGGCCAGGTCTAGGAATGCCATCTCCAGCTTGTGTTCCCACTGCTGCTCATGTGCTGGAAGTCTGGTTTGCAGCTATAGTGAATTCTGTCATGATCTCGTTAGTGAATGTAAAAAAAATTGAATCAGATTGGGTTACTGTATGAATGAGACACAGTGGACTCCCGCAGAGTGCTCTGTAAACCTGGGTTTGCCCTAGTCTTTATAGAACTGATGGCACTTCAGCATGCAAAATGACACTAGTTCTATCATCACAGAAATACAAAAAGAGAAAATCTGAATGCTTCTGGCTGTTAAGGGCCTCAGACATATTGGTTCTGGGAGTCTTATGCTATTTAGACCCCTGTTCTTCACTGATGTCTTCTAAGGTAGCATTTGATGTTGTAAAACATTATGGGTATTTCTATCTCAAGATGCAAGGTATAGCAGCATCTCTTAAATAAGCCGTTGTGAAGTATATGTGTAATAAACATAAATACATATGTATATATATGTGTATATATATATATAAACACTGAGGTTGTTTAACTACATTACTAAGCACGCCTGTATTGTTTACATTGTGCTGCCCTCATTGATAATAGTATAACCCTCACCTATTTCAGGTGTCTGGATCAGGAAATGAAGGGTGCTTTCCTATTAATTGAGTTTCATATGAGCTCTTTATTGCTGCTGCTCCCACCCCGAGTATGCAGAGTCTCACAATTACTTTGATCCCTTTCCAAATGGTCTGAAGATTGAACAACACAGCAGAGGTGGCCCAGCTTGTACTGATCTATGGTTTCCTTCAGGTAGAAAATGAAAATCAGAGAAATACATTTGGATGGCTTTCTGGGAATCTATCTTTGATGACATCTTTCTGGTTTGTGCTCTGGAGGGATAAATATGTTAGCTAGGCAGGTCAGGGAGTGTCAGAGTGATGTTTATTATCCTGATTGATATCTTTTGCTCTAGCTCTACTTGGAGCTTCAGCCTAAAAGTCAGTGGAAACTCCATCTGGAACAAAAAGTTTTACTGTTTTATAGAGGTTTATAGGCTTTTGGGGAGAATGCCTTTGAACAGCTGGTGTGGCATTTTACGCTCTGGATCACACAATCTGATTGAGATTTCCAGGCACAATCATAGCACAAGCAGTATTACATGATGTTGTGTCACAGCATGTTGCATCTATCTCTACCCTGCCTATCTTGGCTACCCATTTGCTTCAGCACCATTTCCTCCTCCAGAGTTATATTTTAGCCCTATTCTCAGTGAAATCTGTCCTGACTTCCATGTCAGGGTAATATTTGTGTGCTGTGTATACCCACCTCCGAAGTATTTAATGATCACACCTCAGCTGATAATTTCTTTTCATGGTGTTTTCTATTATCCAGTTACTCTTTTGACCATGTAGCAGATTTTTGTTTCAGTCAGTGTCAGAAATATGTATGACATCTCCATTATCTTAAATGATAACTGTAGTATTCAGACTTAAGTTCCCTTTGGTCCTCCCTTCAAGATCATTGCTTCTCAGCCTGAGAAATGTTAGGAAACCTTACCTAAGCACTGAATGATCTTTCTTTTTCCTCTTGGCTCTAATTTTTTTCTTAGCATATATGGGCACTCTCTGAAAATGTGTTTTGATTTGTTTTTATTTTTAAATCATATCCATCCTTTAGGTGCAGAAGAATGTAAACCCAGAAATAAATTTTTCTACAGACTCTGTGATCCAAAATCACAGACTTACAGTTGAACCTTGAGATCTGTTACAGAGGGAATACAGCATTTTACAGCAAAAAAAGTAAACCAGGAGCAAATAGGTGGCTCCAGATATGGTTAGCCACCCAGGAGACAGCAGCATCAAGAGACAATATAAAAGGGGCTGTAAAGGTTGTGTCAAGGTCCAGGGGTTTATAGTTTATATGTAATTGGATTTGCTGCCAAATGGAGAAGAAAACAAGACTATCATGAAGCAACTCCTCAGGACCTCTGAAGAACTTGATACATAATTAGCACTGTGAGTTACAGCCTCTGCTATTATTTATTTCCACTGCATTTCATGTAATAGCCAGACAGAAAAATATACGAGGGAAGGGTGGTAATCGTGGAATCAGAGGACAGATAAAGCTGAGAGAGCATGCTAGAGATTGTAGGGATGTCAAACTTACCAGAACAACTGGGACAGCATCTTATGAACGCCACCAACAAAATCATAAACTAGGAGCTTTACGAGAGGTAAATTAGGAGTAGCTACAGAAGAGAAGGAAACACAACAAATTAACTAAGGAGTTCTGTGCGCTTCTCCTGAGTGCTAGGAGGCTGCTCAGAGATTGCTGGGAAATCCCTTCATTTCCCCGAGAAGTCTGCATCTGCACTCCCTGTAAAGCGCTTTGAGACTTGCAGAAAACAAGCAGGCTGCTGCACTGAATGTATTTTTAATGGTGTATGTACTGGAACAGAGTAATGGGTCATTTAATCCAGTGCCCTGAGGCCTGTTGTAGTGAAAAAGGAATACAAGCATCATGACAAATACTGAGAGAAGTTAATTCTGGTATGTCCTCCTAACTGTTGGAGTTTGCTGCTTAAATCTGTCATTAGCTGGAAATCACAATGGCAGTCCTAATAGCACCCGGGCAAGGAGTCCCCAAAGCAACACCAGCAGTAGGAGGGTACAGTGGTTAAACCAGGGAGAAATCTGGCCATAGTTGTTTCAGAATGAGCTCTGGTACAAAAACCCAGATCTAAACCATCCATGTTCAGAGCACTTCAGTTCTGGAGTCACAGCATGGAGAGCACCTGGGACATTCAATCCAAGCTTATTCCTCAGTAGAAAAATTTTAAGCTTATGGCTATGTCTGCTTCTAGTAATTTTACATTACAAGTAAAGGGAGTTGTATAAAACCTGTTTGTTTTAACTTTATTAAAAAGGCATATCCAGGAATGCACTTTTAAAAGTAACTTAGAGGCAAAACCAAACGTCCCACTCTGGTACTGTGAATGGACGGAGCTGATCATCTTAGGCATTTTAAACTGCTCCCTAACACAAGCAAGCAATGCCACTGGCTATGTAACCTAGCCCTTCTGGAAAGTAAGTCCATCTTCCTCAGCTCACATGACCCCTTGCAAAGACAGAGGTCCTGTTTCTGCAGCCTTCTTGTCTCAGGGGCTTGTAAACTTCTTTACCTTAGGTAACATCTTCTCCTTATTTAGTTCCACTTACCTCAGTGGGATTGCTTGCAAAGTAATCAGGGCTGATATGGGCATCATAAGCTGGCTGAAACAAGAGTCTGTTTACCCCCTGTGGAAGCTGAAAATGCAGAGAGGAAATACTAATGTTGGCAAGGTTTATTATAGATTTTTCCTTAAAGTGAATACAAAAAATCTCTTCAACAGATACAAAAAATATTTCATATCTGGTTACACTTACACTCACTTCTTTAAAGCAGTGTTTAAAGCAGTTTACAGTATTGTTCAGGCAGGTATTTCCTTGTTTTCACTGCTAAAATAGCTTGCCTCTGAGCAGAATGTCAGGTATTTACGTTTTGCCAAGGGCCATTCATTTAGGTATTCTGCCAGTCAAGCAGAAGTAAGCTCCGAGGCATTTAAGTGAGAAAATTTAAAGGAAAAACTAACTGCACAAAGAACTCTCCTGGTTTAAGCCCAGCCCTAACTCAGAACCATGCAGCCGCTGGCTCCCTCTCCCCCTCACTTCCTCCCCCCCACTCCTGGGGAGATGGGGAGGAGAATCAAAAGAATATAACTCCCATGGGTTGCAATAAGAACAGCCCAGTAACTAAGGTATAACACAAACCACTGCTGCTACCACCAATAATAATAATGAGAAGGGAAACAACAAGGGAAGAGAATACAACTGCTCACCACCCACCAACTGATACCCAGTCCGACCCTAGCAGTGATCTAACCCTTCCAGGCAACTGCATGAACTATCTCTTGTTTAATTTGTTCAAAGGCTTACTGTTGCTCAGGGCCCCATTTAAAATCATTCTTCTTCCAGGTCACATGATAGAGAGGGCTTTCAATCAAACTGTAATTTGGGTTGTGCTTCCTCTTCGGAGTCTGGATTCACTGCATCCAGTGAAAGGATTTCAAAGCAACATCCCAAGAAGGAATAGAAACTATGCATAGTGTTTAGAAGAAAGCACTTTCCATTTATGTATTGTGTTAGTAATATAGATTATCAAAAAAGTATTAGTAATCCAGAAATATGTAACTCCAAATATTAAATGCTTACAATTGACATTTCTTTTCAATAGGTTGTTCCAGATACATAGCCACATAGGAGCCCTATATAGACTTAATCTTAAGTAACTGCATGTTTTTCAAAGCAGAATACGAGCTTAAAATACACATGAAAGACAGCAGCAGAGGCAAAAAGATAGAGCATGGAGTTCCATCACATTTTAATTTCCCCATACACTTAAGCCATCTCCCAGTTAGACCTGCTGGAGTTGGATTGCTTTCTTCCCCTGTAAAATGTGAAAGTTAGGGGAGGGAGGAGAAATATATGTATATAGATATATCTTAAATTTTATTCTTGACATTTCTGTTTCCCTTTGCATAGATGCACACAGATTTTTCTGTGAAAACAAACAGCTGGAGAAAGGTTAGTTTAAAATTTTACCAGAAGTCTTGACTGAGCCCACAAAACCTGAAGTGCCTTTGTGTTTCTCCAAAGTCTGTAGTGAGTTTGCTTAGCTATTCCTCTCTGCTTTGTGAGTAAGGGCAACCCAGAAACATCAGCACTTTTTATTGCTTGTTAAACTCCAGTTATACTCCAGATAACCTTTATCTCCAGCACTTAAGAGGATGGCTGTAACGGCTATGGTTATTGGAGTCAAGATAAAACCAGCGCTGAAACTGTCCTCCAACAAATGGAGCAAGGTACCAACCTCCTGCTGTCAGCCCTCTGAACCAGAGTTGGGAAGACATAAAGAACCAGGCCTTTATTCCTTCTCTCCAAGGATGCTTGGTTTATTTTTATGGGCTCTGCCTGTGTGTGATTGCTGCTCTGTTTTCTCCTGAGAATTACAGAGTAACTCCTGGACCATTTCAGTACCATGAGGAGTTGAGTTCTCAAACCCCCAACTTTCTATACACTCAGCAAAAGAGGGCCAGAAGAGGAAAGAATTTTTCATGCTTTCTTCCTACATAGAAAGTTAATGAGCTTGCTTTTTTTTCATAGCCATTAAAGAATGCATGTGATAGAGACATTTTGGAAACCAGATTTCATTCCTTCTGCAACCTGTAGCATTGTTTAACACGCATGGTGATCAGAATAAGATGGACTGAAAGAATCAGGAGATTTTGCCACTTCTGTCACTGCAGGACAGCAAAGGCGCCGTCACAGGAATGGGACAAAAAGTAGGTGTGGGCCGGTATGCACACACAGGCAAAAGCATGCAGTGGAAACAGAAACTGGCTGGCTGGGAAATACAAAGGAGGCTTTAAAGAAAAGCCCAAACCCTAGTTCGTTAATTAGTCAAAAAGCATTGCCCACAGAGCTTGTTTTCTTTATTCTTTAGCCGGGGCAGGGCCCTGATGAAACAGTACAGGCAATTGTGTAATGTCATAGCTGCACAGAAGGGTGGCTAGGGCAATGGTAAAACCAAACTTTGAGGCCAAGACCCAGGAGGTGAGGCTGATTTATGAGGACGTATCACCAGTTAGTGCAGCAGCCACAGTGGCTGGAGACCAAGTGAGTCTGAAAGAGAAGTACAGTGTTCTGTGAGAAATGACACTGAAAGAGCTGGCAATAGGAGTTGTGCCTCCGTCGCTGGCACATGTATGGATACAGACCATTGCTCACTGGGATGGGTTCTGCTGAATTCAGTGCCCCCCTCCAAGACACCTTCCTCTTAGCTGCTCCTTCTGCCAGCTAATACTCTCTGCTGGTTTAACCAGCACATCTCTTTTTCAGACTAAGACAAACCATCTTATGGTTCTGCCTGTCAGACCCATTCCCATTTTTTTCTCATCTGCTGGATAAAATGAATACATTCTGACACAGTCTAACAAAGCTAAAAAAGCTTCTAAGGATGGCAAAATTGTCACCTGGGATGCAGCCACCAACACATTCGTGTTCTGCAGCAGGGGCCTCTGCATTTGTTGGTTTTGTATGTGAGAGATTCAGCCACCAAGAAGCAGCACAGCACAGGCAGCTGACGAGATAATGACTAAAGCTAACAGGGAACATGGGCAGATGGCAGTCACTAGATGTGCTTGGGACATGCTGGTATCAGTTTGGATGGAGTCCTGTTTGCATCTCTTCTACTCTCCTTAAATCTCTATCGGCTTTTTCCATCCCCTTATATTCAAACCCCGCAGTGACCACAAAAACAGAAAGTATCATGCCGCAGGCTGCATTTGGGAGAATACACAAGGATTTAACTCCAGTTGTTTCTCAGGACAAACCTAGCATAGGTTTAGCTGCCATTTACTGTCATGCTCCCTTAAAAAAATTACCACCCTGAGGGGGGTTTTGTTCTCCCTGGGAAGGAAAATTTCCGCTTTGCATTTCAATGAAAGGCATTCAGTCTGCTTTCCCTGCACTCAGACGGTTTCCCGTGCAAACCCTCTGACTTTCATTTTCTTTTTGAACCAGCTACATTTGCATTTCACTGAGCCCTCACAAGCATCTTCTCTCAGCATGTGGCAGACTGCTCTGCTGGGGGATGTACTGTGTTGCATATCTGGCTCCTGGCCTTGTCTAAGGGATCCAGGACCAAGTGAGTCCCCTTGCTGCACGATCCCAGCAACAGCAGCAATGTCCACTTTTCTCTCAGTATGTGGGGGTTCCCTGTGCCAGAACAGCTAGTCTTTTCCATGCAGACTGTGTGTGCATATGTGTGGATGGAGGCAGGTGATCACATCACATAGTGGTATATAGGCTGTAACACTGTTCCATAAGAGAGAACCTCATATGGGAAGCTGGTGCTTGCAGTGCACTGTGGTTTACTGCATAGAAAAGACAGTGCTTGGAGCTTTTTAATGTTTAGACAGCCTAATCCAAATCCTTGCTTCATGTTTTCACACTGATATACCATCTATCTACGTGCAGTGGCTTATCAGATTTGTTATGCCTCATTCAGCTCTAAGATGGATTGGCTTCCAGAAGTGAAATGGAAAAATATAGCTTCTGCCTTTGGACATGGTAAGGTTTAGTGAGGTGAAGTCATGTCCATGACTGCTTGTGGCTGGGGGAAATACCTAAGTGGCACAGGGGAGGAAGGTCCAGGAAGTGGCGAAAGATAATATCTCTAAGTGCATTACACTCCCACCAGGATGTGCCAAGCCAGGTTACACAGAAGATGAAAGATTTTTCAAAAGATATGGGGCATAACAGTTGAATGGCATTGGATATAGACAACTAATTAACACCCACCCAAGCATCTTGTGCTTGCTGGGAGCTGTAGGAGCCTAGAGCTGACCCATTTCCAGTGGGAGGAACTTGTCACCATCTCATTCTGCTGTTGCTGCAGAGCACGGCAGACTGTCAGACTCTCATGTTGTAAGTGGCATTGGTACCTAAACCACCAAATACTACATGACCCTCCTGCTGCCAGGGCTGAGTAGTGCTGCCCTCTGTCCTGCCATGTGCCCCAACTGGTGCAGCATGCCCTAGGGAATCAGTGGTGGGTGCTCAGCTGGGGACTCTCTTCTAGGGCCCTCCGTGGACAGGGATAAGGACTCTGCAGCACTTGGGCTGGGAGATGTGATTTTGGAGAAGCTGGGAGGAGTGGTACTCATACTCCAGCAGCTGCAAAGCAGAGAATATACAACCTGAGAAAAGCATTCTAGAAAATGTGCACCTCCAAAACAGGCCATCAGTTGAAAGTTTTCCACAGAAGACATTTAAAACAAATGGGTATGGAGCAAGACTTCTACAGGTTATCTTAATGCAGATGAAATGAAAGAGCTAATAGTGAGAGAGTGCATTTTAATTTTTGCCTGTTTATTTCTGTGGCTCAGTTCCTGATCAGAAAGCCAGATGGCCTGGAGAGGCTGGTAAATGAGATACAGAGGCTTTTATCTTTAAATAAGCTGAAATCCTGCTTTGCTTGCAAGTGGCCAAATTCAGTTAGTTACCACCCCAAAACCTACAGCTATCCTTTTCAATAAGAATAGGTGGTCCCTGCCCATGTTACTAAACTAGAGGTCAGTGTTCAGCTGTCAGGGGCTTGTTCTGATTTGTGCAGTGCACAGAGATGATAAAGAAGCTGTTATGGGAAAGCAGAATAAAATCTAAGTAACAAGAGACAGAATTAATTCCGCTACTCAGCAACATCACACCACGTGTGCTTCACTTAAGTAGTGCTAACGGCCTAGAAAAATAATTTTAAAGTTACTCGTGGGATCAGAGTAGACTACTTTATACTGAGATGGCTATACTGCACATGGATGAACAGCTTAGAAATCTGTAGCCAGGTGACAGCTCTGGTTAAAATATGTTAATAAAGGCATTTATCAAGATCCACATGTTGAGGGCCGTGCTTCAAGAAAAGCCAAGTTGTTCCATGAGTGGGAGAAGTAATAGGTTTCACTTCTAATGGCTCTGTCATCTGCAGATTCTCTGAGGTCTAGTACTGGGTGAATTAATCAGCCTTTCCATCACTCGGGACATTACAAGGTCTCTTTCCTATACTCAGTCCCTGTCTTGTGAAGCTTCCGGGAACCTCATCTCTCTCTCTTCTGTCAAGCTGGTTGAAATTGGCAAAGCAGTCCAACATTTATGGAAGAAGGAGGAAGGAAAAGATGAAGACAGGATGGGATACGCAGCTTGATGCTCTCTAACCTTCCTTCCCTGAAGAAATAGCCAAAAAGTCTCATCAGTGGGAGCTAAAGCTGGACAATGCGCTTAGTATTTTAGGTGTTTATTTTGCAGTGGTCTTTGTTGTTTATGCTATGATACTCATAATAATACTGGTAAAAAAACTCAGTGCAAACCCTACTGATTTTAAGTTGTATAATAGCCCCGCCTTCCACTAGAGGAAATTATTTTAGACAGTAAGCTGGTACCAGTGCCTGTGGCAGGAAGAATGGGTGAGAACCTATTTCAGAGGTATATGTGTATGTGAATGGCAAAGCTGTTAAGTTCAGATGCAGGCCGTGCTGAGGGAGGTGTAGATCTAGGCTTCCCGACTAGTAAGGCAGATTTGCATAGGTCTGTGGACTGATGACACATTTGATTGTCATCCTCCCTTGGTTCCCTCTTTGCAGCATCACCCTCTGAAGGTGGTTAGCTCTGTGGTTATAATTTGGGCTTAGAACTGAGAGGAGGGGCTGGGTAAGGCAAAGCTGTGTATCTGACAGAGCTTGGAAATAAGATACTCTTGCACTCAGCTTCTCAAACCATCTGTGCCCCAGGGCACAGCTTTTGTCTGTGATCAGGCCCACATGCAGAGTCGCTGCTGAGTCAGGCCCAGAAAACCTCCTGGTATGAGCTGTCAGCTGTGTGAAATTGGCCTTTAACACAGAAGAAAGAGTGCAGGGTCTGGTGCCAGCTTTTGGCCAGATAAGGGGACTGTAAACAAGATACAAGCCCCAGAGATGCAGTAACACATGAGGATGAATGAAAAGCTCTGTAATCCAGTGGTAGTTACTGGTGGCCTGTTGTGGTGGCTTATCTGTGTATTATCTGTGGGCTTCATGCCCCTTTGCAGCCTCTCTGTTGTTTCCCTGTGGGCTTTTGTGTGCTCATGCAAAAGTGCAGCAATCCTTCCCTAATTCTGCAGAAGGATTTGACCCTTTAAATAACGTTATTCCTGCCACACTGTCATTCCGCATTCCTTAGTAAACAATATTTGATGTTACAGAGTAAAAAAAAAAAAAAAAAAAAAAAAAACAAACCAAAAAAACCCAAAAAAAGCACTTAGTACCCAGTATTACTGAAGCCAGACATTTTGGAAAGGAGTATTTTTTGTTAGTGCCTGGCAGGCAGCATATGGGTACTCTGCCTGAAGTCAGAGCTGGGCTGGGGACAGCATGGGATTTTAATGCCAGAGGGGCAACACTGAGTGTATATCCATGCCAGGAGCTTGTTTACATTTGGCCACTAAGCCTGAGTCAGTGCTTCTCAGGGTGTGTTTTTCATCTTCTAGCCTACTTCATTCACTTGTCACTTAAAATGTAATTCATGACAATTTTTGTTAGATTTAATACAGTGAGAGCAGGAAGGATAAAAAGAGAATATGGAAAGTACAGCTGGTTCTGTTAGTAGGTAAAATATTTTTGGTGCACACAGATAGAGCAGGCTTTGTTCATTTTAACTCAACCAAAATTAATCTAAGGACTCCAGCTTCTCCAGCATTATCAGGGGCAACAGGGGGGCCTCACGGGCAGGAGCTGCCTGGGCTGAGCAGTGTAGTACACAGGATGAAGGGATCTTGCTTGGGGAGGCGGCTGGTTTCTCCTGGATTCTCTGGCTGTACTGCTTGATTACAGATGCTAATAGGCAGCTTCTCCTCTTACAAAGTTCCTCTCCCAGGAGGCAGTTAGGGTTTCCATAGTGTGCAAAACAAAGCCAAACTGTTTAATAGTCGCGTTGTCCTGCTCACACTCAGCTAAAGGGCAATTCCTGGGGTAGATAATCCCATAGGAAAGATTTACCTTTGGCAGCTTCCACTTCAGTATTGTTGCTGTAGGGGTTGTGGCTATTTCAAATCACGGAATTAACTGCAGGCTGAACCTGGGAGACAAACCTCACATTTTAATTCTGCTTTGTAGTGGTGTGGAATAGTACATCAGAGACTAAAATGACTAGCTCCAGAAGTTACATTTCTGGCTTTTACAACATGTTTCACCTCAGGCACTGAAGCAGCTATGGATGCTCAATCCACTACATGATTTTGTGCTCCAGTGCTGTGCGGAATCCAAGTATAGCAGAGTCTTTGCTAGGATGCCAGAAGATTTCTTCACTCCCCCTCCAGTATCTAGTATCTGAGCTAAAGAAGTGTGGTACTGTTATCTGGGAACAAAAGCAAGCTGTTCTGAGGAGTGAAAGCAGTGCTTGTGTTGTGCAAACTTCTTCAAGAAATGTAAAAAATTTCCATACTAAAGTGCACAAACCAGGAGAGTAAAATGGAAGGAAAAAAACCCAGGTGTGTTTTCATAATGAAGTGTATAACTTTCACATAGACATGTATGATGTTTAGAAAGCTGTAATTTTTTTTGGAGAAGGTTGGAAAACACCCACCTGGAGTTTGCTGTGCAATTATTATATGCTTTGTCATGCCAATAACCTGAATTGTCATTGCACGTGTAATTAACAGAGTGAAAGTCCTATTGTGCAGATAATTGAAATGTATGTGTTAAATAGGAAAAGAGCCTTGTTTAGGCTAAGATGCTGCTTTGTGAAGCTCTTCAACCTCCTATTCATGCATTACAAAAAGGCTGGAAGCATAGGTTGTACAAAAAGTAATTGTAGGAGAACATGAATGGTTCTTACTCTTTACTGACAACACTCAATTTACTTTGTTGTTTCAGGAAAAAAAAAAAAAAACATGTTAAAGCATAGTGTAAAGTGCTTTTATTTTCCATATGTTTTTAAGCTTTTTGGAGTATTTTAAACTTTCAAGTTCCAAAACAAAGATCCTATTTTGCTTCATCTTTTTTTCCCTTTAGCCTTAGTGAAGACTTGCATTTCTGTAGCCTCCATATAAGATTTAACTGTCATCCTTATTCAAACCATGTTGATTCCTATTGCTGCAACTTTCTAATTATGCCATCATAAATTAATAGTTTACTCATAGAGTGGCCACATGTTTTACTCACCATAGAATATATCTCAGAAAATCTTCCTGAAAATTCTGCTTGTGGCTATTACGTGTTTGATACAGGATGAAGTTTACTTTGCTCATGGACTACACAGAACCTTTGCTCAAAGTGCAGGCAATGACATATAGAGCAAGTTGTTGCTTTGGTGGTTTTAATAGTTGATATTTGTTGGGTGAAACTAAGAGAAACTCTTAGTTGGGAGAAAATCCATGGGACCCTCCTGGTTAAAGCACCCAGTATATTAGCTGACTTCTATAAAGCATTATGTCACTTTAAACAGTTTATAGGCTACTAGAGAGTGATAAACACATCCCTGTGTTTAACTTGGTATTCCTGGAAGGCCTTTGCAAGTTGCAAAACATCCTGTTACTGGGAACTTTTGTACCTTAGTTAAGACAAAGCATGGTTAGTTGCTGACTTCTACATACAAAGACAAGAAAACTGCAAGAAAGGAAATTTCAGTTTAAGGAGCTGGTAACAAAAATCAGATTCTGGAGTAGGAAAGTGGGCTGCCAGAGAGTGTCAGGAGGTAGGCCAGGCTTCAGGGGGAAAAGAAAGGGGCAAGTCACTTCAGAAGCAGGAATGTGGCCGCTGTGGCATGAAGACTGATTCTGAGGCTCTTCAAGCCCAGGGCCATAGTGCTGCAAATTCAGTCCACTGTCAGGATTGTATAGTCCTGCCCAGAAATACTCTCAGCTTTTCAGCCCCTCCAACAGCCACTTGCTGTCTTCTGCTTCTGCAAGGTGGGGGTCTCCAGGCAGGCATCTGCTTTATCTCTTGCAGCATCAATCCCGTCCTGTGTTCTCAGTTAATGGGGAGGGGTGGCAGTGCTGCTTTGTGAGACAGCATCCTTAACTCTTTCCTTTGCTGCGAGCTGCACATCCCAGTTGAGGCAGGCAGAGGCAAGGGATATATGAAAATGTTGACTTACTTTGGAAAGAGAAGAAGCAATAAGAAAGGAGATCAATAAGAACTGCGAGGGTGAAGAACCCCAGGAGTCCTTTATTTGGTTGGACAATGTTCTCCATTAGTTTCATATTTAGTTTTAGTCTAAGAAGGGGTTAGTATGTTAATTACAAACTGGAATTTAAATCATACTTCATGCATGTGTGAAACAATATGGATTTTATTTTAAAGAAAATAGAGTTCTATCTTGTATAAGCTGTCTGATGCCACACAAAGCAATTCAGAAATTGGTCATTACTTGCAGTAATGCCTGTTAACCCCAGCTCTTTTGTAGAATACTGATGGGGAAGCTCACTTTCCTGCTTTTTGAGCAAAGCAATAGGGAGCAAATCAGCAAGTGAAGCTTTTACAAAACCAGACTGTTTTTCTATCAAAGCACCAAGCAGAAATCTAGCATCTTTCTGTATATCCTCCTGCAAAGGTCAGAAGAAAGGGAACAGGCTGTTTCCCAGAACCTCTTGTATCTGCTAGTGGTAGATTGTTTTGCCCTTCAAAAGCAGATAATTATTTTGCCCTTCAAAAGCAGATAATTAAAGCACCACTAACATGGGGGCTGTTCGGTACTCCTGACCAGGTGTGGAAGATACTTTATTAAGCAAGATACACAAATGCATCCTCCTCAGAACCTCAGAGTAGTTTAGCAGGTAAGAGAGGCCTTGGAAAGACATACATTTGCTAGTGATATCCTCATCTGATAAAATTCCGTACCAGTCGCATGGCTTTGTTTGTTCAGTGGTAGAATATTAGCTAAACTACAGATTAGGAAAGAGTGACTGTCTAGACCAGCAATCCTTGGTCCAAACTCTTTTCTTGGTCAAACCTTCCCTCTCTCCCCAGCCAGCCAAGGAAAATTCTGGTGACAATTTCACCCCACCATCACTTTGGCTAACATGAAGGGAAGAAACCATGGGAAAGTGTGAGCTGCTCTGAGATGGGGAGACTGCTGGTGCACTCTGGAAGAGGGGAGGCGTGAGAGGCCCCTAATTGCAGAACAAACGTGAAAACATTTCACAGCATATGCTCTAGGACTTTGAATTGCAGGTTTATCAACAT
This sequence comes from Ara ararauna, assembly GCA_028858755.1. Lineage (NCBI taxonomy): Eukaryota > Metazoa > Chordata > Aves > Psittaciformes > Psittacidae > Ara > Ara ararauna. Next base: position 106,700,713 of record CM054376.1, on the reverse strand, counting down.
GGCATGGGATGAAGAACAACTGTCTCTTACCTGACCTGGTTCATTTTCCACTGACTTGAAGGGTTATGCCCGATTCTGCTGCTTCCCTTACTCTCAGTTTCTTAACAGAGAAAATAGCTATCATTCAAATTAGTTTTAAGTATGTGAAGGATGGATGAAAGGACAGGACTCAATATTCCAGACCACAGAGTTTTTTCTCGTATTACTTATTTTTAGATAATTATTAACCCTTTATGTTTAAGGGCTTTCCTGTCACATGGACACTTTGCATTCATTAAAACAGTGTTTGCTGCTGCCTTTAGCTTTTTCATTCTCTGTGAGTGGCAGCTTTTCTGCTACTTTCTGTACTCATATGAACAATCTGAAACATCTTGGATGACCTAAAAACAAAAAAAAAAAAAAAACAAAAAAAAAAAAAAAAAAAGCCCCTGTAAGACCCTCCTTTGGTTTTCTTATGTGCCTTTTCTTCTCTCTTAAAAGCATGCTAGTAAGAGCTGAGTTAGAAATAAAGGAGCCAGAGGGCTCACTAACACCCAGCTGTTCCCCTTAACCTCGGAAACCTGCACCAGCCTTTGGCCTCCTTCTGTGGAGAGGGAAGGAGAGAGGTACCCCTTTTCCCTGTATTTTGGCTCTGCCTTTTTTATTTACTAAAGATTTACTGCCACTGTTTGGCTTATTTCAGTTGTGGATTTCTGGCTGCATATACTAATCACCCTTGACTTTCAATTAATGATACTGACACATACCATAGGTTATGCTGAGCATTTTGGGCTCTATTCCAGATGGGATAGTAGCAGGAAATCCTTCATTCAGAGTCCGTCAAATGCAGGAGTTACACCTCCAGGGCCTCAGGACAACCACATCTCCTCAGAGGCCTGGGCTTTCCTGCTGAGCTGCAGTTGTGGCATTCACATCTTGGGCTGCTGTGGAACTAGAGAGGTGACCGACTGGTTCTCACTGCAGACTGTCATTTCCCCTGCCTGAAATGAGTACCAAATGAGTCATGCACCTAAAATTTCCTTTCTTGCAGATTTTTCTTTCATATTGTTGCTGCTCTCAGAAGTATGATTGGTTCCTGCCCAGGTTCCTGTTTCACCCACATTTAAAATTGTAATATCCTTGTCACTCTCTGAAAACTTTGTTCCATAACTTCTCCACTTTATATTCCAGTAGTTGTTGCCTTTAAGTGTTGTAATTTTTTCCCACCAGCATCCTAATGACACTCATAATATAATTTTGTTCAGAATAATTATGGTGTTGTGACAGAAGGGAGTGTTCTTCCTATTTCTGATTTTGCTACTGGCAAGTACAGTGACCTTTTCCTTGGAAGCTTGTCTTTGCATTTCCTCCTCTGTGACAGGTTGGTCTTGATGGCATAAATTGCAAGGAAGTAACTCTAGTGGCCTGTCAAAGCTAACCCAGCCCAGGCATTCTGCCAGGGCACTCTGTCTTTTCTTACGTAGTGGTTTAACCCCAGCCATCGACTAAGTACCATGCAGCTTCTCGCCCACTTTCCCCTCTCCATTCCACCTTGCTTGGATGGGGAAGAGAACTGGAAAAAAGGTAAAACCTGCAGGTTGAGATAAGAACAGTTTCATGTTTGAAATAAAGTAAAATATAATAACAATAAAAATAATCATTAGAAGGGAGACAAAAAGTGAGAGGAATAACCCCAAGAGAAACAATGCTCACCTCCCACTCACTGATGCCCAGCCTGTTCCTGAGCAGCGATCAGCAGCTTCCAACCAATTCCTTCAGTTGATATACTGACCATGACATTCCATGGTATGGAATATCCCCTGTTTAGCTGCTTGTAGTTTCATTCACCCTGAAGAGCAGCCATGTGTTATGCCCTGCAGCTTCAATATGAGATGATATGGCTGATAAAGCCTCCATGTACAAGCACATGTTGGATTGCCACTCTGAAGAAGGCATGTGCCTTGTAGAGCTACTGCTCTGAGATATAATAAGTGGCTATTGGCATGTCATTATACAGAAATTACTCCTTCCAGAGCCAAGCTTTTGCCTAGATCCCAGCTCTGCTGGTAGCCAGGGGTGACGCTTTCCTACCGGCTCTCAGTCAAGTGCCTTGGAGTGCTTTACAAACAGAGATTACTCATGCCTCCCAGCACCTCCTGAGGTGCTTCGTATATTGCCAGATAAGCAATGACATATGCAGGGAAAATAAACAAAATAGCTAGTGCTATTAGCTGCCCAGTCCAGAGTAGGAAAAGTCTAGGTTTCACTGCTGTGTTGAATTTGTTTGACTGGGGCTGCGCACCACATCTACAGTGTCCCCAGGCAGAAGCACCACAAATGAGCAGCTGTTTCTGCAAGAGGTAGCTGTCTTGCCTTGTTCTACCAAAATTAATTACCCCCTGAAAAAAAAGCCCAAAGCCCTTGCTCAGCTCCCAGCCTTCACGAAGCTTCTGCACTGTGCCTGGATGTGATGTTCCAGCAGGTCCATGTGGATGCTGAGACATCAGTTACAATTTATTTCTGTAGCAACAAAGCTAGGGTGATTTCCAGCATGAAAAAGGAAAAACCCATCTCTCTCTTAAACTGTAAGGATGACTGCCAAAAGAGACTAATACATCTATAACATACATTCTTTTACAGGATTTTTTTGGTTAAGATTTCAAGTGACAGCAATAGATAAGGAAAGTCTCAGATAAGAAAGGTAATGGGCTGAAAGCTTGTCTGAAAACTGGTGTGAACAATGGAGTGCACATAAAGTTATTCCCACAGTTACGTGGGGAGTGATATGTAAACCAAAGCTGAACAACCTTCCTCTCATGATGTTTTCAGCAGGATCTAATATTTCCATCTACCTGGACTCCAGCAGGGTCATTTTATCTTGGTGCCATTTTGTTACTGAGTTAGTGTCTGGAAGGTCTTGTTTAGGGCAGGCTCTGCATGCCTGGATGGAGCAGACAACTTGCTTCCTCAGGAAGTGCAACTTCACTTGTGGTCATGACAGAGGCTCCTGTCCTTTCAGCATCCTCCTTTCCATACCAGTGGGTCATCCCTTTCTTCCTAGAGCTGTGCACACATTGCAAGGAGGGTTCAGCAAATGTCTTAAGCAGTGTGTTAGACCAGTTTTGCCTCACACAGTACCCTAGAGGCTTGCAGCTTACAACTGCGGTGCCTGGAGATGTCCTGCACCCTGGGGTGTGGAGAGGTAGACTAGATAAGCACAAGTCTAACTGTTTGCAGCCCTATTTCATTTGTAGTGAACAAAAGAAAAGTCTAGCCCAGAGGCAGCCATCAGTTGAAACTGATTGCTACCAACTCTGACTTCAACAATAGTCATTTTGGAAGAAGACATAAGGCTTTGCAACACAATATTCAGATGAGGATTTGGCAAAGAATCCTTCTTCTCACTGTCACAATTTATCCGTCTCCCAGATGGTAAGATATTTGCCTTTTTTTTTAAAAAAAAAAAAAGATGAGCTGCAGTTTTTTTCTCTGTCTGCTCATTCTGCATTTTTTTTAGTGGGGAGAAAACCCCAACAAAACACCACAGAAGATAACATAGGATTTCTAAACAGCCTTGGGTTGTTCAGTCCCTCAGTCCTTTGCACAACTAGGTAATGGTTTCTGTGAACAAGGGGCATGGCTCTACTTGGTCTGAATACCATAATCACAAATGGACTGGGGCAACCACAGCAAATTTAGATGCTCAGGCCTGAGGAAGACACATGCTTTATAACAATTCAGTCACCCGTGTGTAGAAAGAAACAGAATTCATTACCCACATGGCTGATTGGACAGCATAAATAGCAACGGGCAGATGTTGTAAAAAAATGCTGACATACGTATATCATTGGTATAGTACTATCAGCATAGAAATGCTTACAAAGTTAGTTAGCTTACAGAGTTAAGGACAAAAGCTTTGGATAATTGCTGCTGCAAATAGCTGCATCAGGCAAATGCAACCTTAGTCATAAAGGTAAAGCACTGCAGGAGTCAAATAGTTTTGAAGGGGGAAGCCATGCCTTTTAATTTTTGTGGGTCTACTTAACGAACAGCAAAGATCCTGATCACTTATGGATCTTCTGTTTAGCAGTATGCAATCAATATGAATATCTGCAAAAGATACTCAAGAGAGACAGAAGGTATAGAGTAGTAGAATAAGCAGTTTCCAGACAAGGTTTCTGGTTCTAGTTTTGTTTGCTTTCCTGTTTTGTCCTCTTTTCTGCACCCTCAGTTGCCTAAAAGTTACTCGGCAACAATAACAAGAAATTGCTCTCTAAACACTTCAAGTGATCATGTAATATTCTGTGGGGGAAGCACAGCAGTAATTCTATCCTGTAGTTTTAAACAGCCAACGCTAAGCAATTGTCTTGTCTTGTGCCCTCTCCAGCCCCTCAAAAAATATACGACTGACATGGAAGTCATGTTACTGTCCTGGAGTTATAAAATGACAGAGAAGGAAGAGAAAAAGGGAATCCACTTAAGATGAAGCCATTGCCAATCCACACAAGGGGTTAAGGACTTTTGTAGAAACCCACCCTTTTTTAGTTTCTCGTGAATTATCCAAATACACTCAGCCCAAACTTTCATTCTGAAGAGGCAGTTTCTAGCCTCAGTCACTCCCTCCCACTGCTAGGGAAAGGAAACAAAACTAACAAATACCCAGATAAATCTTATCAAGAGTCAAACCAAGGGAGACAACAGAAACAGCTTTAGCAAAATTGCACTATTTCAGGAACAGCAGACTGCTTAATGTCTTCAAACATCAGGAGCTGCTCGCCCTTACAAGATTAAAAAATCCTGCTGGGTTGTTACACCCCAACTTACAGTACATTACGTGCTCATACACCATTTTTTTCATGACCCGGCTGAAAACACCCACCATCCTTATTTTCCTTAAACCAAAACTACCTTTTATAACAAGCCTATGTGTCCTCTGGGATGACTCAGCTGCCTGCAGTTCTGCAAGTCTGCTGCTTAAATTTGGGTGCTATTAGTAGAAAACCCCTTAAAAAGGAAGAATTCCCACAAATCAAGTAGTTAGAAAAAAAAGGCAATGGTATAAAAGTTTGACTCAAAAATGCTCCACCTTATTGGTCTATGCTATAGTTAGAAATGAAGATAAGAGGTTTTAGAGAGGCTAGCTTTTAAAAATAGGCAGGAGAGTCGGCTGGAACATTGACAGAACAGCTCTGCAGAGAGCTTGCAGTATGAGACTTGCAACACTCTTATTTCTTATCTCTGTGTATTCCTTTCACAGTTTAACAGATTTACTTTCTTACTTTTAAAAAAAGCATTTCCAAGGTGTCTCCAAGTTGGGTGCTGAAATGAAGAAGCAGGACAACAAAAACTCACAGGAAGGACTACTGTGTGGTCTGAGAGCAGCCAGCCTGTGGGGTGCTACTTTTTGATGCTACAATGTTTAAACAAGGTCAGGATGCAAGAGGAGGTTGAAAAGGACTTGGCATACTTGACTGATAGCTACCTTTGCCCTACACCAACTAAATGGTCATGAGAAATATACGTTCTTATCTGTAAAAATGAGTCATTTTCTAACTGCCTCAGCTTAGTAAGAAGCTTCCTTGATTTACACATATCTTAAGCCACCTTTTGTATACTTCTGAAATGTTTGGTAATGACTGCCCTTCGGAAAATTGGTTTTCAAACTGGGATCTGTGGCTCTATGGATGTCTTCATATGTATGTGGGTGTATCAACAACTCAGAAAAGCAAGCACAGAAAGGCTGTTTTGTTGGCTTAGTCACGGAAAAAAAGTCAATACTTTCAGTGACTCTTTTTACTGGTTTGCATATTGCAAATGTTTGCAGGCTACAAGGTTGCTAGGCCAATCTGATCTTCCTTTAGTGTTCCCAAGTGGGCCAGGATTTAGAAAATAACACTGGCAAGACAATTCATTTGTGGAAAGGTCCCCTAGGAATAAAGCCAGGGCAGGAAGATCTAATGGAGATGTACTCAGCTGGCAGCATAGAGGCTTCTGCCAGTCAGATGTTCAGTGCTGAGCTCAAGGGTTTTGAAGTACCTTTTTTGTCTAGCCAGGCATCTGAGGTCTGCACAGTGCCAATTCATAATCACGTTTTCCCTCTGATGCCAGCTTCTCCCATGGTGCCAACCCATATACACACATGCATCCAGTAAGGGGGACCCAGGCCATTGAGGAACTTCAGGAAGAGAGAAAGTCATGTGTAAAAGGCAAAAATGAAACAATAAACAAGCGTTGTACTTGCACAGCAAGTTTACATCAACTTTTTCTTTCCTCTTGATTAACGTATTCATAACTTGGACGTAGTCAACACAAAAGTAGTGCAAATGAATTGATAGTAATCCACTGCATACCATGGGAGGCCTCTCATATATTTTAATGCTGATGCCAGATTTACTCTGTGGAGTACCACTTTGCATGCTAGGCTGGTAGTGAGTGCTACTCTCTTCTATTAAATTTCTTGGGGGAAAGAAGAAAAGTTTTCAGGTATCAGGGCTTCAGCAACAATTGCTGGGCTTAATGCATGTAAAAAACTCTCTCTTTGGGGTTTGTATGCCTTATATAATTAACAAATGTAGTTACCTGAAGCACAGGCAGCCAAGGTTGTCATATAAAAAAGATGTGAAATAATTCCTAAAAGCAAATATCTTTTTCTAATGCCTCTGCTATGCATACTGCATGAGGAAGTTGTGGTTAGAGGTTTAGCATTCATATCCCCATCTAAACTTGATGTGGGACCTACAAATGGGTTTTAGGTCAAACATAGTTTAAATAGTTATTATCTCACAAACTTCCTTTGCATTGACCAAATTAAAAAAACCAACACCCTCTAATAATTTCCTCTTTGAGCTATATGCATTATACTTTTATTCATAATGGGTAATTACCCCCTTTATTATCTTTACTTGCTGGAAACCTTTTTCCCAATCTGGGGCCTGGATCTCTCCCAGCATTAGCTCAAAGTGCTTCTATTTCCATTTCTTGGAAGCACAAGAGGTACCAGCAAGGGGTTCAGAACTGATGGACTTTCAGCTGCAGTCATGGAGGAGGTGAAGGCTCTCAGCCATTCGTCAAGGCATCATGGTTTGGCATTTGGCACGTTCATTGTTATCTGGTGCTTCACTTTACACCAAGGGGATGTCAAATGATTAATCTAGACTTCCTGGGCAGGTCTGCTGATTCTTGAAAAGTTTAGCAGCACTGTGGAACAATTCAAAAACAAGCTGTGAAGCTATGAAGGTGCTGGAGGATTAAAAAGTCATGTTGTAATTATTCTTTAATGAGATGTTCAGTTTTGCCTGCATGATTTAAATGAACCACAGTATTAATAGACTGTATATAAACAGGCTGAAATGTAATGAGTCAGTCCTTAACTAGTTTTCAGTAGAGAAAGATTTAGGATTAGCCTAACATAGCCTAATATACTTTTCAGTTGTATAGCCAGGGGGTGGGAAGTGGTGTGGGGAGGAAGAAAAGGTGAGAATTCATGTTTTCACAAAGAATGAATGAAAGCTTTCCAGAATTCAAACTGAAATTATGTATGTCAGTCCTGAAACTGTCACTATCCAGTTTTGCTGTTTCATCATATTCACAGGTAGGACACAGGAATCTCTAATGTTCATTTGGAACATTTTTCCTCTGAAATATATTTAATTCTCCCCTCTTCCACCCACTGCAGCTTGAAGCCAGGGAGAAAAAGAGTGCCGTTTTTTTTATCTTGAAACAAAATTTGTCATGTGTGAGTGTGTGTATCACTGACATCTACTGACCAAGTTAAAAACCACAGCCTTATCAAATGGGAACTGCCTTCAGCTGTGTATTTTAATGGTAAAGAAACAGTTGACAGCAAAATGTCAAGCTTCCTTCTGTTGTTCAGAATCCAGATCCATGGTGTGGTATTAGAAAAGAAAGCCAAGCAGAAACTCCACTGTCAGCATCACCCAGGCATTGCTGCCTAGTTCACCATGTTCTTACCAGAACATCTGTACTTTATTTTCCAGACCTTTGAGGCTACAGGTCCCCGTAGAGGAGTTGTGCTCACCATGGGGGTGTGAGTTCATGCCAGGGACAACATGGAAAGCCAGGCTGTGTCCCTGCAGAGCTGTGTGGAAACAGGCGTGACCTGGGAAGAAATTCAGTCCTAAGGCTGCATTGGAAAAACTTGCATGAGCTGATACCTGCAGGCTAAGTATCTGATCCACGTCTAGCCAAATACATATCTCATTCTTGTGGGTTGGTTAATAAATAGGTTGTGGAGGATGTTGGATATGCAGGTAGCAAAAGTCTCTCCCAGGTTCTTTGGTTAAAGTTCTGTGAAAGTCAATATCACAATATTGGTCATCAAAGCCCATTAATCTTTCTCTGACAGAAGAGCATACCAAACATTTCAGAAGAGTTGAGAAAACATGTAGTAAACTGGTGGGCCTGTAACGTGCCTATCTGTTAATGAATCTCACCTGTTCTAAAGTACAGATGTTGAAGGGTTTTTTCTTTTGAAGCCTCTCTGGAAGTTGTGAAAGTTCCTACAGGTGTCTAATACCCTCTCAGTAGATAATTAACCAAGGTATTAGACACCTGCAGGAACATCTTTTATATATATATAATTTTAACTCTATTTACTACCACTTCATAGTGTTGTAAGAAACAAGAAAAACAAGCACCCAAGCCATCTTTCCTGTATCACCTATTAATTTGAATATTTAATCCTCTGATTCCCTTTCTGTCAAGAGTCTGCCAGACCTCTCTCTATTCATAATGCCTGCTATTATTACTTATGTTTTGTTCAAGGCAAGTCCTGGAACCATAAATAAACAAATAAATTCTAATTCTTGTTAAAACTAATCATAGAACCATAGAATAGTTAGGGTTGGAAAGGACCTTAAGATCATCTAGTTCCAATCCCCCTGCCAGGGGCAGGGACACCTCCCACTAAACCATGCCACACAAGGCTATGTCCAATGCAGCCTGGAACACCGCCAGCGATGAGGCATTCACAGCTTCCCTGGGCAACCCATTCCAGTGCCTCACCACCTTACAGTAAAGAACACCTTCCTTATATCCAATCTAAACTTCCCTTGTATAAGTTGTAACCCACTACCCCTTGTCCTATCACTACAGTCCCTCATGAAGAGTCCCTCTCCAGCATCCTTATAGGCCCCCTTCAGATACTGGAAGGCTGCTAGGAGGTCTCCACGCAGCCTTCTCTTCTCCAGGCTGAACAGCCCCAACTTTCTCAGCCTATCTTCATACGGGAGGTGCTCCAGTCCCCTGATCATCCTTGTGGCCCTCCTTTGGACTTGTTCCAACAGTTCTATGTCCTTCTTATGTTGAGGAAACCAGAACTGCCCACAATACTCCAAGTGAGGTCTCAGAAGAGCAGAGTAGAGGGGCAGGATCACTTCCCTCGACCTGCTGATCACACTCCTTTTGATGCAGCCCAGGATACGGTTGGCTTTCTGGGCTGCAAGTGCACACTGCTGGCTCATGTTTGTTTTTTCATCGATCAACACCCCCATTTATTCTACTTTCCTTCCACTTGTACCCTGAAGTCCCTGAAAATGTAGGGTTATTTAAAATGCGTGTAGGGTTATTTAAAATGCGTGTCGGGTTATTTAAAAGGTGGACTCCTTGAATAGCAAGGATCATGTTTTTGATACTAGACAAATGATGTTCTACTTTTTCTTGATGGACTGTAAGGGTGGTGAGGCACTGGAATGGGTTACCCAGGGAAGTTGTGAATGCTCCATCCCTGGTGGTGTTCAAGGCTGGATTGGACATAGCCTTGGGGGGCATGGTTTAGTGGGAGGTGTCCCTGCCCCTGGCAGGGGGATTGGAACTGGATGATCTTAAGGTCCTTTCCAACCCTAACTATTCTATGATTCTATGAAGTTGTACTTTGTTGGAAAGTTTTGCAGAAAGCCACCTTTCCTTTTTACCCAGGGAACCTGGGTCGGCTAGTATCAAGGTGTACCAAAAATTGTCTGGTTTTATTGACTAAAGTACTGTGTCAGCGTGTGACCTGTAATATTCCTCATACCATCTTCATTTTGTGCAGCACTGTGGAAAGATGCAACTACGACAATGTAGTTTTTGTATATTTTGTCATGTAGCCATGACTGCCTCTAAGGTGCCATTAACATTTTTTTAAATAAAAATATTTACATTTCTTTGATGATGAGCATTGTTTCTTAAACGTACTGCCTGTTCACTCAACTCCCCCTTCGTTTTAATTTGTTGGTGACAAAGTTATTCAATCAACAGTGGCAAAGTCGTTCACCTCAGCATAGGCCCCACCTTTCAAATTCTTATGAAACTGAGCATTCTGCAGCTTTGACCAAAAGTGGTAATTGGAGTTTTATTTACAGCTATGCCATGGCAAAACTGCAAACATCAAATGAGGTATGAGCTTGGGTGAACATGCTGTGCAAATGTGATGCTCTCATGCCAAGCGGTTGGACTCGCTTTGGATTTAGTTTTGGAAAACTGAGTTAGAAACCTAAGCTGAATTTTTACATTCTTGTCAGGAATCTTGGTCACACGTGCCAAAAATGTAATACTGACATGCCTAATAACTAACAATAGCTGACATAAAGCAAAATATTTGCACGTGTTTTTCACAAAGCAGAGGTCTTGTCAGCTGGCACTGGCAGCCCTGGGGAATGATATTTTTATACCAAGAACAGAGTAAAAACAGTGCTGTGACAGCATGTGGCTTTGCACTCATGTTGTACTCCCTATTTCCACCTACTTGCAGTAATGGCACACAGTGGCTCCCCATGTCACCTGCAGACTTTCCAGGCTTGTGTTATGCTGAGTTTCACATGGGTGCCTGGAACTCAGCCTGTATTAAGGTTGACTCCATTCACAAGCAGCAGGTTCCCCCCTGCTGCCAATAACTTTTGCCCATTTCTGGCATGGGCTGAATAACCCCTGCCAGTGTAGTGGCAAACCAGATGTGAAAAAATGCATCCCATTCATAAGCTGTTCTCAGAGTTGTTTATAACTCTGGCTTTGAAGCATACATAACACACCCTGGTAACTGTTCTAGCACACCAAAATAGAAAGGCAGGGAGGAAAATGGCGCTGTTTGACTTGGCACAGCAAGAGAAGTGTCCCTCATAGCCAAGTAGTAGTCACAAAACAGCGTTGCCAATCAGTGGATGAGACAAATAACCATTACCAGCAATGTACACAGAAAATGCTTTGTGTTAGTGCCCCCAATGCCCCCGAGAACCAAAGTTGCACTAAGGCGCCAGAAACTAGCTGAAGGCACCCAGGACTTCATCTGCTGCTACACTGCAGCTCATTTTGCAACACTGAAACCTGTTTTGAACTCTCCGGTTCGGACACTGTGAGCAATGCAGTTTAAACTCGGTTATACAGGTTTCCTGAATGCATCTGTGCCATTGCTCTACTTGTGCTACCGTGGAAGAGGACAGCAATCAAAGCACAGGTTCTGCCACCCACAGCAGCCATCACAGAGTTGATGTAATTGAAAGAAGAAATCTCCATGCTGTATTCTCATCAGTTCCTGTTTGGACTGTGGACTGAGGTGACAACTCATTAGTTTTGTGAAGTTACCCAGTAGATTGATGCTGTGGTACCGTTCATGCGCAGCCTACCAGATTCAGACAGAAGTAAAGCAGAGGCTGGACTCTCCTGCCTTAGGACAAGCTTTGAAGCTGGCCAGCATTAAGCTGCTGAAAGAAACATTGACGCACTTTTGACAGTAACTTTAGGAACTGAGCTTGCATTTGCTGTAGTTGTGATCCCTTCAGTTGGTCAGTGCATGGTTCTACCCATCTGTTTTAATTTGGAATTTGGAAAATCTGTTTAAATTTGGAAAAACTCCTATATTTAGTGGTTACCATGGAGTCAATCCAATGGAAATGAAAGTAAAGTTGGGACTGATGCCTGTGTTACATGAGAACAATATACATGAACAATAGCCCAGTGAATTCCCTCTGTATTTTTCTGTTGAATACCATTTTAATAAATTGGTCTGGGAAACATTGTTTTTCCCCACAGTCACAGACACATGGTTGCAGTGGAAGGACACAGAAGATCAGTATTTATAAGCACAAGATACTCTACATACATGCTGAACAGAAAAAGAGAGAACACAACACCTATGTGATCAGCAGTCCCATACAACACAATTGCCTGAGTAATGGCCTCATGAATTGCCTCATGTTTTGTATCTACTGATGTTCTACGTGTTAAAAATTACATTCCAGCCCTACTGAGCTCAATGATGAAACCTCCTCTGAGTTTAACCAGGGAAGACTCTTATCACAATGCTATGGCACTTAAAAGCAATTTCATCTTCTGATTTTGTAATGGCAAAGATATTATTTTTCTCAAGCAATCTACACACAGAAATATATGGTTTTAACTCTCCAACACAAAGAACACACTACTTGGTCACAGACACCTCTGCCACAATTGTATTGAACAATGAAATTATCTGGATGCTTTAAGGCTCTGCTGACCCAGAGGCTGAACAAAGCTTGTATTCCCAACACTAATTCCCCTCATGGCCTCTATGCTGCTACATTGGATTCAGGTCGAGGTGATATAAACTAAGCAGTGATTAAACTACAGGTATGACCAACAGCAAGTGTGCATAACAGCAAAACCCTTCTCTAAAGATACACCGCCAGGCTACAGGAGCTTGAGGATTTATCTACTTTTAATTAAGCCCTACAGTGAATTGAAACAGTGTACCTTAAAGAGACTTCACTTTCTGTATAATAAACTACTGACATCTACAGCTGCACATATTTCTATTTCTATAAAAACCTCTCTGTTATGGGAGATGTTTCAAAAAGGGGAATTTGTCACTGTTGGAAAAATCTAACGTATTGTAAAGGTGCTATACCTGCTTCCTTTAGGTACTGACTTAATTAGAAGAGTGAGACTGACATAAATAAAAAGCAAACAAACCAACCCCAATATGTATTTCCCCTCTCTCCTCAACAGGATAGCTTCACATCATATTTACCTTTCTATTCTCCCCCCAGTTGTCCTGTAACATTTATAGTCTTAATTTTCCAGCTATTTCTCCCTCTTGCTCAACCCTCTTCTCTCTGCTGTGTCCATAAGCCCCACACACCTGCTCTAAATTCCTTCTTCCTCCAGCCCTTTCCTCATGCCCTTGGACTCCATCTTGTCTCTTGGTTTTTTTCTCTCTCTCTCTGTACTCTACAAGATTCCCAGGTCAAGTCTATCTGGGTCACTACAGAAGCTCTATTTTTAAGGCAAGCAGAGGTAGGAGCAGTTTTTTAGCACTGCTTCTCACATTGCTATGAGACATAGAGGGAGATGGTCACTGTGACCAAAAGCAGCATCATTACCACCTGTACTTCAAAAATGTGAGCTATCAGATGATTAACTGGAATTACCTGACTCAGTGGGCCTTGGAGGGAAACAAGTACCCTTTTTGGATCAGTGTGAAAAACAGGGAGGCAAAAATAAAGTAACATGATTTCCACCATCTTGAGTCATCCTTTTAGAATCAGATTACACATTGGAAATGATTACATAGAAACTGCACCCTTATTCACCAAATCAGCTGGCAAGAGACAGCCAACCCTGCCTGTTGATTTTAGTTAAATAATTTCAAATTTTGCAATTCTTCTGCTATGTCTCCCCCAGAGCTCACACTGAGTGACCAAGATTCCTGATGTCATGTTTCTCATGTAAATCAATAGCTTTTCAATCTATTATAGCTCTATAACCCTGATGTAAATATGCACTAATAGAACCAAAGAGTCTGGGCCATGGTACCATTCCTGTTAATGAAGCCGTAAAAGGGAGGAAGACTTCTGTTTGACCTTAGTTACCATTAATATTGTTAGAGCTGATAGTGGAAAAAAAAATACTTTAAAATATGCAAATTTGATGCAGAATTAAGATTGATACCAAATTAAGCAAATTTGATTCAGAACCAAGAATCAGGCATGCAGCTTCATCATTCTTTTTAAAAGATTTTTTTCATTGTAAAGCCATGTAGAACTACAGCTTCTTTTTTTTTTTTAGCAAAAGCTATTTTGCATCAAAATTAAATTTTAATTCATTTTGGAAGGTGAGCTTTTAAGCTATTGTAATGCTACCTACTTTAGTATAGGTGTACTTTGATACAGTCTCAATACTGTTATTTCACTTCCAGTATTGCAAAGGTATTGACTGCAAGCACAACATGCCTATATAACTGTACAGCAACATCAGTCTGCACAGTCAGACTTCAGTGAAGTGAGTACTAAACCCCTGTCATTCATTGTAGCTGTGGAAGTGACTGCAGTATGTTTTAGACACCTTATTAACTGAGCTTACAACCACCTCAAGGGGAGCCAGCGGCAATTGTCATCTCCAGATGTTGATAAAGCTACTGGGAAACTTAACACTTGGCTTCTTTTCTCATTTTCCTTGGGGATGTGTGTGTGTCATCAGTAACACCCACTTTCTAATATACTACTTGAAGACAATTTTAATCCTTATTAAAGGATAGTCAATCTTATTAGGAGAGTGTGAATACTCATCTGGATCAATCTCCCACTTTAGCCAGAGACTTTAAAGAGAAATTGAAGACATGTACGAGAAGATCATGTTTACGGCATCCTAACTGCTCCTACCAGCTGATTTCTGCCAGAAAAGAGCAACCACTGCCAGGAACACCTGGAATGTGTTTTGGTTTGCCTCAGTATTGGCCACAGGGCAACAACTACTTAGTACCGCTGAATACAAAACATAATGTATACTTTTTTACCTCAGATACCTATTACCATGTGCTGCTGTGAGCTGCAGGTCCGGCGCTTTCCCCTCCTTCTGAAGTGGAACTGCAACAACTGGCACACCACTTGAGTAGAGAGGCTCGAAGCCGCTATACACAGCGGCACAAGCTCAGCACTATAAACGAACACTCCGCGTTGACCAGAGGGGTGTTGTTCCTGTATGCCGGTCCAGCAACACCCCTCGCTCAGCAGAAGGGTGTTGTTCCGATATGCTGGTCCAGCAACACCCCGCCATCAGCAGAAGGGTGTTGTTCCGATACGCCGGCTCAGCAACACCCTGCGCTCAGCAGAAGGATGTTGTTCTGGTACACCAGACCACCAACATCCCGTGTTCAGCAGAAGGGTGTTGTTTTGGTACACCAGCCCACCTACACCCCGCGCTCACCAGAGGGGCGCTGTTCCGGTACACAGCCCACCAAGACCCCCTCTCACCACAACACCGCAGCGACCCCTGGCGCCAGGCACCGCTCTGAGCTCGCGGGCTCGGGGCGGGGCCAGCCCGCGGGTGCCGTTTCCCCGGCAACGCTGCCCCGCCCTCCGCCGGCTCCCAGGATGCTCCGCGCTCCGCGGGACCCCGGCGGCTGGAGCGTCCAGTGGGAGGTGAGGCGCCGTTTTTAAACTCCTTGGTGTGGGGATGGCCGCTGCTGTGGTCTGAGCGTGCCGCGGCGTGAGGGGAGGTCGGGAGGGGTAGGCGGGCTGTGGCTGGCCTGACTGGGGCTTCATCTCGCGGCCTACGAGCTGGGAGGCCCTCCGGCTCTTGCTCCGGGCCCTGCTCCGGCCCTCCTCCGGCCCTGCTCCGGTCTTGCTCGCTCGCTCGTCCTCTCGACCGTTAGTTGCAGAGTAGAAGGCTGCAGAGATAGGTAGAGAGATCGTAGGGAGAGATCGTCTTTGTCTGGTGTTCCGTCTGGTGGTAACAGCGTGCTGCCGCCTCTGTTGGCTGGCCGTGGGGTGGTGGATTTGGGAGTCGCCCAGCGCAAGGTCAGGGGTAGGAAGAGCCCGCTCGCTGCCAGGCTTCCAGCTGTTACATTTGCGTGCTTTCTTTTCCACCAGCGCACTTCAGCCGTGTGCAGTTTGAGGAGAATGGTTATTTTTCTGCACTTCTGGAGATGTGGCACCCATTAGTAGTGTTGTTCCTCTGACCAAGCTCCTACATCCATAAGTCATAGGAAAATCCACGATAAAAATGTCATGGTGGCATACAGCTCGCGTGGCCTCTCACATGCTCTTTGCCAGCATACCATAAGATACATATAATCATATATCCAGGAGGTGTAGAATACGTATGCTAACAGGAGACTCTGCTGTGTCTGAGCATCTCTTTTTAACTCAACATGAAAGGGAAGTGATTTTTCAGAAGAGCTTTTTGGTTGTAGACCATAGAACAGTTTGTATGAAACAGTCATCTGTAGGCCCAAGTAAAATTTTGAATGAGATTCTAGCCAGGAAAGGTTTCTTGTGTGTGTTTGAAGGTCCCTTGTCAGGCAAAAACAGCGGAAAACATGCATGACATACGTAGAGTAGCTGTTCTTGAGTACAGCTAGATTTACCTAGTGTTGCTCCCATGTAACATTTCAGCCTCTTCTGTAACAGCTGTCAGTTTGACTCAGTAGTGTATGTGGCTAATGCAAAAATCCTAATCCTGAGCTAAGATACAACCTTGTTTGTTGCCTTTCTCCTAATAATCAACTGTATCTCTTAGTGTAAGACAGAAATTGAAAGGGTGATTAGTGCTGCTTGCCATGTGTAGGGACGGACACTTGTACGCTTAATTGTTGTCAGAATGTGTAGTTCGAACAGTGTTGTGGAGAAAGTGATAGCTTGAATAAGATTTATGTCTTCTGTAATACAGAAGTCATACAGATGTTCTTCAAGATTTCTGCACTTGGGCACGTAAAGGTGTTGTTTATTTTCACTGGAATCTCTTCAGCAATATCTGAGCAGTATCCAGATTATGGAACTTCCTATAATAACGGTTTTCATGTTTGTCTTTCATATTTTTCCACCTATATATTTTTTTATTTGGTTACTTTGGCTGTTGGAAGTTGCTGATGGTGGATTAGTAGAATATGGACTGTTAAAGAAATGAGAGGTATGCTGTCATATTTCTCAAATGATACATTGTTTTGTTTTGGCTTTTCTTCACTTGATGTTCATGGGAAGTCTGATCTCTCATGAGTGTCTTGTATAGTTTTTTAAGGTAGGATTTGTTTCACGTAACTTTGACTGTCTGAAAACTAGGTGTCTAGTTCAAGGCTGTGTTTTTGTGAGCTCATGATGGGACAACTCTCTGCTCCTTAAAGGAGAAAGCCTTGTTCCTCCTTCTGCCTATTTGCTTGGCTCTTTGTTCCTTTCTCCTACCCAGTACCAGCTGCTTGCTTTCACTGATGATGTAGCTTGTTGGATGCTTCCATGAGCTAGTGTGACTCGCTGACCTCACAGAAAAACCATTGAGTGTTTTCTGCTCGTTTAAGTGTGTTGGCTTCTTGAGTTTAATAGTTTTGTGGAAGGGTCTGATGAATAATAAATTGTGGAGTGGGAATGAAGAAAGGAGGAGTGGAACATGCCCTTTGAGGTGACAGTGAGCTCTTGTATTGGATTACACTTTCATTAGTGCATTATCTAGTCTTATTGTAGGCTCTTAAGCAGGGATGAGAAGGGGTAGTGTTTGAAGAACTCACTTTCATGAGCCTGTCCTGCTTATGAGTGTCTCACAAGATTTAAAGAGTGGAATGGAGGAAAACATTTTATATTCAAGTGTATATGTAAAGAAGATGACGTATTTTCGGTGATGGTGGAGATCTAACATTTTTTCTGAGTTTTACTTTGTATGGAATTGCACTTTGTAACTTTGAAATACACTTTGTGTATTGCAACCATGGTGTTCTTAGGCATCAGTCCAGCTATGCCAAAAGCTAAAATGGCAGAGGAGTTAGTTTCAAAGCTTTTTAATTTCCCTAAAAGTCAGTTACAGTCCTCACTCTCCTAGATCCTTCAGAAGTGTCAGTAATGATCAGATTAATGTATCCTGATTCTAATACTGAAAAGAACTAATGAGGCTTGTTAGAATACTTCCTCATTTCTTGGCATCTGTTGATTTGCAGCTTTCTCACACCAATCTGATATTGTCACATTTAGCAAAACTCTTTCTGGAAAGGTCACAAGAAACCACAAGAAAATAAGGAAGTGACGTGTATTAATGACATATTTCAGGGCTGAATTTTGGGCTGGTATCTTCCATACTGTCCATGAAACTTTAGCTCTTCTCCAGGGAGGGCTTGATACGAATTCAGCAGTGAGAATGATCTCCTCTTCTTCAAACTGACATGATGGTATTGAGTAGTACCATCATTTCAGTTGGAAGATGAATGTATTGTATGTGCAAATGAATGTACTGAGTAGTACAACTTGTTAGGGTAGTGTGACAGACCGTAACTTGTAATCTGTAGTAGTAAGAGCACTATGTGTCTGATGTCTTTGGCCTTTGCTTGAACTCTGATTAACGAGGCATAATTAGGGCATTACTAGCATTGCAGTTTGATTCTCAGTGTACAGCATAAGGAAAAATAACATTCCATGTAATCTGTCAGATAGAAGTGCTTGTGCTTATTTTGTATTGACTTCAATAATATCCATGTTTTTCATGTCCCTGGTAGGGCTAGGCAGAATGAGCAGAGTTGCCCTTTTGGTCAAGGTCTCTAACCTGAGTTACAGCAGAGCCAGGAGTCTTCTGTACTTGAGAGCAAAAGTGGCATGTGAAATCTTTGAACAGTGAATGTACTTGACTGCTAATTACATGTCCTTGTATTTCATCAGGTGACTTGATCTTCTGGGATAACAGCAGGAAAAGTGGATGGCATTGTAGATTAGTTATAAGTTAATTTCCATTTTGTCTTCTCCATACTTGTCGTGAACAGTCAATCACAAAATGGATGCTTTGGGTGGTCGCCTTCCTCCTGTGTCCGGAATTGATGATACCACTGATTCACAAAACTTACAAAAACTTCTGATTGATGAAAGAATGCGATGTGAATACTATAAAGTAAATTATCAAACTGTGAAGGCAGAATATCTAAGGTAATTTAAACAGATTTCTTAATTTGAGTTGTTAATATGTGGGAGGGATTTGTGCCTGCGTTTGTTAGCTATTTCTGCATTTAAGGACAGAACATTGTTCATATTAGAGAATAAACAATTCAGAATACCTCAGGACATTGCAGATTATGTTTCTGCAATACTTGTTACGCTTGTAAATATGGGATACCTTTTCAGTATATTACAGGAAGAGGATATTAATAGTTTTGTTTTAACTTGCTGTGTTTGCTTCTGCATGTGAGTTTTTTGAGCTTTAAGATCTAATTTTAGAGAGTAAATGTAAAATAAATGTCTTTTATCTTGCAGTTTACAGGAGGAATATACAAAATCACAAGATGAACTGAAGCAATTGTTAGCTGAAAAGCAGACTGTAAACGAGAAAGTTCAGCAGCTTCTTTCTGAATATCAAGAGGAGTTGCTGGGTAAAACACGAGAGCTGGAAAACCTGAAGATGCAGGTGAGATAATTTCCTGTCAGGACCTAATATGGTATTAGGTCCTCTAATAGGGCCATGCATATATTTCTGTTTATGTAACATGTGTATACCTAGCTTGAATATAGTTCTGATGTCTTGAAATCCACCCAGCCCGAGTAATGTTAATTCTTTAGGGTGACTATGGGTTGAAATTATCATTTTCCAGTTTCACTGAATCTTCCAAATTCTCTTGTTATGTCCTATGTTAATAGCAAGACTTTTCAGTCTTTGTGCATACTCCCCTGTTATGGGAAGAATCATCACTTTCTTTATCTTAAAAAAAAATGCCAACAAACCAGGAAACACAGAGATAAACAAAACCCCCTAAATCTTTAAGGTAACTTGGGTGACACTTTCTAGAACTGCTGTTTTCCTTAAACTAATACACAAACATTTCTAAGAACATTTCTATTGTTCTTAGAAAACAAATTCAGCTTCTAACAAATGATCCCACACTCTGAACAGAGAATATATGCCCTGCTAGTATAACTAGAATTAATTTTCAGGGGCTTCAGGGTACAAGTGGAAGGAAAGTAGAATAAATGGAGGTGTTGATCAATGAAAAAATGAACATGAGCCAGCAGTGTGCGCTTGCAGCCCAGAAAGCCAACCGTATCCTGGGCTGCATCAAAAGGAGCGTGACCAGCAGGTCGAGGGAGGTGATCCTGCCCCTCTACTCTGCTCTTCTGAGACCTCACTTGGAGTATTGTGTGCAGTTCTGGTGTCCTCAACATGAAAAGGACATGGAACTGTTGGAACAAGTCCAAAGGAGAGCCATGAGGGTGATCAGGAGACTGGAGCACCTCCCGTATGAAGATAGGCTGAGAAAGTTGGGGCTGTTCAGCCTGGAGAAGAGAAGGCTGTGTGGAGACCTCATAGCAGCCTTTCAATATCTGAAGGGGGCCTATAGGGATGCTGGGGAGGGACTCTTCATTAGGGTCTGTGGATAGGACAAGGGGTAACGGGTTCAAACTTAAACAGGGGAAGTTTAGATTGGATATGAGGAAGAAATTCTTTACTGTAAGGGTGGTGAGGCACTGGAATGGGTTGCCCAGGGAAGTTGTGAATGCTTCATCGCTGGTGGTGTTCAAGGCCGAGTTGGACGGAGCCTTGGGTGACATGGTTTAGTGGGAGGTGTCCCTGCCCCTGGCAGGGGGATTGGAACTAGATGATCTTAAGGTCCTTTCTAACCCTAACTATTCTATGATTCTATTCTATGATGCTATGTCACAGGTTGTAGATGAGACTTTTTTTTTGTTACACTTTTTCTTGGTAGATAGTTTGCTGTATTAGCCATACCTAAGAAAAGTTGACAAATGACTATATAGCATGGAGCTTAAAGCAGGGAATCTTTCCTGATCTTAGTTTCATTTCAGTCTAATATATGAGCTCCAACAGATATGTTGTATCTAATGTGTTTTGCAAATGGTTGGGTCGGTATTGCTCATTTTGATTCTTTGGGGTTGATTCACTCACTGTTTAAGTTTTCCCAAGTGCTACTTCTTTATCTTTGATGAGACACTGCACCCCCACCCCTCCAGGACATAAATTTCTTGGTGATTCATCTTGACGTTTGCATTGCTTCTGCCAGTAAATACTGATGTTTTAAATTCTTCTGTTATCTTCCTAGAATATTTTTAGTTTGCTAATACATCTTTTTTTCTTCTGTAACTATTACTGAAAAGTCTATAGAAAAACATAGAATATTAAACAGGAATCCTAAAATCATATTTGAAATACTTTATTCCTGGCTATTTGTCGTTTCAAATAAATGGCTATGACTAGTTATTTATGATACTTTTCTGTCTTAAGGTGATAACTCCTCAAAAATTAGAACTGTTAAATGCACAAATACAGGAGGAATTGGAATCTCGTATGGCAGAACTTAATCAGAAGCTTGAAAATGTAAGTAGTATGTATTGAAATTCTATTTCTTTTAGAGTAGTGGTCACCAGTTTATAGTTGTTCCTCAAACCTTAGGAAATTAAAACTGAAAGGGGAGCAAAGTATAACATTCTTTTTCTGGTACTGTTGCGGCAGGCAGTGAGTGTTGAAGCCCTGGAAGAGGGAGAGGGAAGAACTCAGTTCATCAAATACAACTTTTGAAATGATAGGAACACTGAATGGACGTTTGAAGGAAATAAATCTGAAAACATCACTGATTGATATTTTTGTGGTTTTTCTGTCTAACTTAGGAAGTGGAAAAATACAGAACAGAATATAACAAACTTCGCTATGAACATGCTTTTCTGAAGTCAGAATTTGAACATCAACAGGAAGAACATTCACGTATTTTAGAAGAGAAGAAAATACAATATGAGACTGAGGTATATAGAAAGTTGCTGTAGCTTAAAATATATCTGATGACAAAGCTGCTTGAACACTGTGAAAATGTTGGTACTTGATGGGTTGTCAGTA
This sequence comes from Ara ararauna, assembly GCA_028858755.1. Classification (NCBI taxonomy): domain Eukaryota; kingdom Metazoa; phylum Chordata; class Aves; order Psittaciformes; family Psittacidae; genus Ara; species Ara ararauna. Next base: position 106,678,960 of record CM054376.1, on the reverse strand, counting down.
TGATGCCATTTCATAATGTAGTGCTTATTTCTGTTCTCTCAATTCTCAAAACACTTTTATGACTTAGCCTAAAGCTGTCTCTGTGGGTTTGTTCAGTGATGTGTCACTATATCATTTGTGCTATTGTAAGTAAGAATAGACTTGCCTTCTGATAAATGGCAGTCAGTAGCCTTGCTTAATGGGTTTTTTTAATTGCATTTGTAATGGAATTTGAGACATCATGCTAATCTGAAATTAATAAATTATCTGGACAACTGGTGGAAGTTTAGTTTTTAAATTACTTATGTGGCAATTAATCCAGGAAGGAGGCACCAGAAGATACTGTTAATAGCAGGCAAGGATACATTTTGCAACTGAGTTGGATCATGACATTGGTAGTCAAAAAGGATACTGAAAAATTTGATAACTTTATTTCAGTTGTGTTAACTCTTGAATAAGCAATTAATGAATTTTCTGTTTCAGGATTGGGCTTTGAAAAGTGTAGCTAAATAAATTGCCATCTTATTTATGTTTTAAATATATGCAGCAGTGTAAATGATGTTGCATATGTCATTAGCATATCCTTTTAAAGTATTTGTCTGGGAGCATATATCCTGAGATACCAGATTTGAATGTATTAGTCCAAACATGAGACACAAATCAGAGCAATCATCACTTTTAAAATCAGTTCAAATTTGCAAATGCAGTGCCTTAAAAACAGAACAGTTGTCCTTCCTGGAGCTAAACCCACATGCTGCTTTACAGCCTGCCTCTCTCTTGGGCTTGTCCTAGTCCTACAGCCAATTAGCACACAAAGAGAATGAAACTACCTGAGCCCAGGGCAAAATGTGATCGACTTTTCTCTCTTAGACCCTTTTAAACCTTCCATGCCATTTAGCACAAGGAGGCTACAAAACTTCTCTGGGCAACCTGTTCCAGTGTCTTACCACCCACACAGTGAAGAATTTCTTCCCAATATCTAGTCTAAATTTACCTTTTTTCTGTTTAAAGCCATTCCCCCTAGTTCCATCGCTTCATGCCTTTGTAAAAAGTCCCTCTCCAGATTTCTTGTAGGCACCCTTTAGGTACTGGAAGGCTGCTACAAGGTCTCCCCAGAACCTTTTCTTCTCCAGGCTGAACAAGCTCAATTCTCTCAGCCTGTCTTCATATGAGATGTGCACCAGCCATTGGGTCATCTTTGTGACCCTTCTCTGGACTCACTCCAACAGGTCCCCATCCTTCTTATGTTGGGGGCCACAGAGCCGAACACAATACTGTGGGTGAGGTCTCACAAGAGTGGAATAGAAGGGCAGGATCACCTCCTTTGACCTGCTGGCCACACTTCTTTTGATGCAGCCCAGGACATAGTTGGCTTTCTGGGCTGTGAGCTCACACTGCAAGCTCATGTTGAGCTTCTCAACATGAGTAAGGGTTCAGATTTGAACAGGGGAAGTTCAGGTCAGGTATAAGGAAGAAATTCTTTACTGTGAGGGTCATGAGGCACTGGAGCAGGTTGTCCAAAGAAGTTGTGAATGCTCCATCCCTGGTAGTGCTCAAGGCCAGACTGGACAGAGTCTTGGGTGACATGGTCTAGTGTGTGGAGTCCCTGCCCATGGCAGGGGGTCGGAACTAGATGATTTGAAGGTCCTTTCCAACCCTAACTATTCTATGATTCTATGACTCTTGTCTACCAACACCCCCAAGTCCTTCTCCTCAGGACTGCTCTCAATTCATTCTCTGCCCAGACTGCATTTGTGCTTGGGTTTGCCCCAACCCAAATGCAGGACCTTGCACTTGGTCTTGTTGAAGTTCATGAGGTTTGTGCTGGCTTACGTCTCAATCCTGTCAAGATTCCTCTGATGACATCCCTTCTGTCCAATGTGTTGACTTCTAAAAGCACTGCTGCAGATCAGAGTTTGGACTAGTCTCCAAATATGAAGAGAACTCTTTTCTTACTCTTTTGCCCCCAGTATTGCATTCAGTCCACGTAACTCATTTTGAAGCACTAGAATATATTTATACCCCGTTTGTTAGCTACAGTCTCAAGATGAGTTTGTACCTTATCTTACTACTTTGTACCAGAAACACACTATCTACTTATTTATCTTTGCCTGGCAGGGCCCAATTTGGCTGTCTTGAGTTACTACTAGCAGATATGAGTTCCGTTGTGGCTATAGAATTGTAGAATCATAGTCTGAGTCAGAAGAGACCTCTTTCTAGTCCAACATCCTGTTTAAAATACTGGAGTGTAATGAGATCGGGTTGCCCAGGGTCATGTCCAGTTGGGTCTTGAACATTTTCAAGGATGGAGATTCCACAACCTGTCTGGGAAAACTATCCCAGAAAGTTAAACATTTTTAATAGAAAAGCTATTTAACCATTTTCAGGGTAAATGTTTTTCCTAGTATCTAATGGGCATTTCACATGTTCCAGCTTGTATCTGTTGCCTCTCTTTCTATCACAATGCATCTCCTTCTCTTCTCTGGGCTTGGAGTAGCAGTTCTGCTTCCCAGGACATTGACCATTTCCCTCCAGTTTGGTGTCACCCACAGGCTTGGTGAAAGTGTACTCCTGTCATCTAGGTCACTAATGAGGACAACAGCCAGTATGAGACCCTGTGCTGATCCCAGAAAGAACCCACTAGTTACAGGCAGTCAACTGGGATTTGCACCACTGATCATCACTCTTTGAACCTGGCAGCCCATCCTTTTTTCAGCCGCTTTTTCATTCACTTTTCCAGCACATATCTCAATTGGTGAGAGAGGTTATGTGAGACTGTATCAAAGGCCTTGTTAAAATCAAGGTGTATAAGATCCACTTCTCTCTGCTTTGTCTGCAGTGCCAGTCACCTCTTTCTAAAAAGCAGAGTAGTAGATCAAGCATGATTTGCCCTTGGTAAACCCTGCTTTCCATCACCTTGTCTTTCATGCGTTTAGAAATGGTTTTTAAGCGGGTTTGCCCTTTCACAGAGACTGATGTGAAGCTGACTGTCTTCTGGTTGTCTGGATCCTTCTTGATCTTTTTGCTCTTCTTGATGATAGGTGTGCTGTTTGCCTCTTTCCAGTCACCAGAAATCTTCTCTGGTGGCTGTGTCTTTTCAAAAATCAGCCTTGCGATATACCAGTGAGCTCCTTCAAATCGCTTGGATCCACTTCTTTGTGTCCAGTGGATTAAGTGATCTCTAACGTTTTCCTCCTCTACGCTGGGTCCTGCTTTACCACCATAAACTGCTAGGGAACTCAGGGACATCTGAGGCCTCGGGACAAGCCTTATCCGTGAAAACTGGAGCAAGAAAGTCATCTGTTGGTTTTCCTACTCTAAGAATGAAAAGAAATGTGAATGTAATTTCTTAATATTTTAAAAGCATGCTGCTGCTTTACTCAGTTGTCAACTGCTGTATTTGTTACTGCCTGACATCTAACCAATGTAAAAGCTTTTCTTTTTCTGATTAACAACTATCAGGTGGCAAGGCTGGATAAAGATAAAGAAGAACTCCATAATCAGCTGCTTAGGGACAGTAAATGCATGAAGGCACTCTCTAGAGAGAAGGCACAACTGATTCAGAAAATAAAAGGCTTAGAAGCAGAAGTAGAAGAACTAAGAGCAGAAAGAGACAATTGTAGTGTGCAAGCAGAAAGTGTTCAAAGAGTACAAGTCCGGCAGTTAGCTGAGATGCAGGCTACGGCAAGATCTTTGGAGGTAAGTGGGTGTTGTGGGTATTTCTTTTGCAGATTTTGCCTTCTTGCAGAGTATGGTGACAGTAACACTGGGCCTGATAGAACTGTCACTGAAGTCATGATAATTTTGCCATTGAGTTCACTGTTTGAAATTGTACATTTCAGGTTTAAAAACAATCTGTAAGTACATTGGGAGTCCTGTACTGCCAATTCAACTTTGGAAGGGTGGAGAGCTCAGCTGAGAGATTCCATTGAATGATCTCCTTTCTAATCATGAAAGTGATATCCATGTTTACAGTCAGCAAGATGGTCACATCAGCACTTGTCACTTGGCAAGAGTTAGAAACCGATGACAATATGTTAACAATCTACTACAGTAAATTTTTTATTCTTTTTAAAGATGTTATATGGTGCTCCCCTACTTTATTAATCTTTTCCTCATGTGTCGTCTTTTTTGCCTACCTTTGTCTTTCCTTTTGGAGACACATTACTGCAGTTGTTTAGTTCCTGGCTGTTCCTTTTTCTTTAAAAAACTGTTGTTATTTCTAGCCTGTTGTATGTTTCCCAGAGTTTCACTTTATTCCTCAACTATGGTCTTCAGTCTTCCTGTCAGTTCTTACTATCTCTCTGAATAGTGAGTCTTTCCATGTGGATTTCTTGCACAGTTGCAGCATACAGATAGATTTATTTTTCTTTTACTCTTTTCAGTGCTGTATACCTTTCTTACAAAATTCTCTGATCATGACTTAAAAAGTGCTGTAATATTCTTAAGTTAGAAAACTTAAAAAGATCTGCTATAAATAGGTTAGTTTGGAAAAAGGAAGGTGAAATTATAGGTTAGATTACCTTTTTGGTACTTAGAAACACTCAGGGCTTTAAGTCTCTAATACAGTAATTGCATTTTATTTCCTCTCCATGATGTTAATTCTTCAGTTAGTCTAAGTGCATAGGCCAACATATGACATCTTTTTGAGCACCACTCAAAGTCATACCGGTGTTTACAGCCCAGTAATTTATTAGTAAGAATACCTGCTGCCTCCTGACCAAGTCAGATTACTTCTGCCTCTTGTGAAGTAGGACTGAAAACATGTGTGATTCTGTCCAGGAAGTGTTAGTAAAACCAATTGTGCCTTTTGAGTAAAATTCAGGACTCTTGTTATATTGGAACGTATTTTAATCAAAGATAAATATGTATTATATAATATAAAGGGTCAGTATTATCTGAAAGCTCAGATTAATTGAACCATTCAAGTGAATAGCAAGAGGCAAAAAATCTTACCAATACCTCCGTTATTCAAGACAGAGAAGAAGTCTGCTGAACTACAGATTGGTCGAATTGAGAAAGAACTGCAGATGAGTCATGAACAAAACTTTCTCTTAACTGCTAAACTTCACAAATCAGAACGAGAAGTCAATTCCTTAGTTACCAAAGTAAGTGCTTTTATGGTATCTGAAATCTATTTTTCATATCCTGTTATGTTTAAGCTTTTCTTTTTATATTTTACATTAAAAATAAAGTAATAATGTTTTCTGCTGTGACCTAAAATAGACATGGAACTTTTTTCCCAGTTTCCGTTGGAAGACATAGAATATGTGACTTAACAGGAAAAACATCATCCCTAGAAGTATCTCTAAAGATTGAAGTTACGTTGTTCTTATTTTATTTTCTAGATCTTTTTTCTAAACAGTACAGGGCTTGAAGATGTGTCTTTAAGGTCTCATCAAAACCAAACCATTCTATGATTCTATCTTAGTTGTTGGGTTGACACCAGATCTTAAAGGTTTTATTCTATGCTTGGGTTTTGTTTTGTTTTGGTTTTTTGTTGGGTTGTTTTTTGTTGGTTGGTTTGAGAGTTTTTTTGTTTCTTTTTGGGGTTTTTCGAGATCTTAGAGAAATTTCTAGAAAAATACTGTAGAAAGAAAAGGATCAGAGGCTTCAAGTTTAAGGAAAACCTGAAAGTGTTTAAGAAACTTGATATTGCTGTTTAGAATTTCAGCATAATTAGGTTAGTATGGATGCCAGATTCGGAGTGTTATCTAGTTGCTGAGATTCTTCAGCTACACAACTTAAAAAGGACAGATCCTTTATGCAATTTCATATATGATTATTTGAATAAACAAGAAAAACTGACATACTAATGAACTGTTTTTCCTTTAAGTGTTGCAGAATGCTTACATTGCTTTATGTAAATTTGAGTCAGGATATTAGTCCCAATGAAATAGTTACTTGGGTAAATAGCAGCTTTCTACTTTTATTTATTTTACTTTTATTTATTTTACTTTTATTCTACTTTCTATCCTTTCTCTAGAGAATACTGGGAGATAAATTTTTATCACATCTGTCAGTTCCTGGTAGCAAATTTAATCCCCTGTTTTCCTACCTTCCTGGAGAGCCTTTAGTTAGTTATGAAGTAACTGTAAAGCTAGGCACTTTGGCCTTGTATATGTGTCTGAATGCAGAGGTATTTTAAGTTCTCTGTTGACTTAAAGCTATCCTGCATTTTTGAATGTACATTCCAAAATGACAAAGCCATGGGCTTTGTATGGGTACAGAAGTTAGTATTGTCATAATATACCTCAAGAAAGATACAATACAGGAAGAAAACTTTAAACTTCTACCGTAGTTTTTCTTTAACAGTCTCAGATTTAATTCAAAACAGGCTTTCCATTTCACATTTATGAGTATGACAGATTTCATTTTGGTCCTTTATCCAAAAAAGTTTTAATTTACCATAAGAATAGGCTATACCTCTACCATTACTTAAAGCCACTTTATACAATGTGCCATACTTGTCTCACAGGAGTAATAAGTAGGAGAGGAAAACTTTTGCTAAATATTTTTTAATCAATTGTCTATCAGAATACATGAATCACTTAAAGTCTTTACTTTTTGTATCAAGTGGTGTTTTCTGCTCACTTCCAGAAAGAAGTAGAGAAATGCAAAATGTTGAGTGCTATTTCTTGAAGGGAAGAAAGTAGATACTAATTTCTATATTGACCTCCACCCCCTTCAGTGCTCACTCAAAATTATTCCTGAGTACATTTGTCTTCCAGACATTGTGTCTTAAAAAAAACACCTTAAATTTTTGCAAGTTGCCCTGAAGTGTTCACAAGTTAGTATTTAAGCAACCAAATCCACCATGTAGTTATTTAATAAGCTAGCATGTCATTCTTAACCTTCTGCCGCTGTATATGCTAGCAGGTTGTAATTACATTTGTCATTGTGAATAGATTTTCATTATAAGTGCTTTCCTCTAAATACTTAATTCTCATTGACCGTGTAATTACTGCGTACAAATGCCTAAACTATAGAAAGTTTCCATGCAAGCAGTAATTTTCTTTGATTTGATGTTCTTAAAACTCCTGCTTTTATGGGGCCATTTTCTATGTATGTCACAGTTGTAGAGAAGTATTTGATTTCAAATGCACGTTAAAAAACTATAAAGACCTGCATTTTGAGATAGTAGCGTGGCACCCCAGGAGACCAGAGTGACTCTAAATAGTTACCAATTGAAATTAGTTGGGGGAGCAATCGATAATACGGTTTTGCATATCACTGTTTTGTTTTACTCAGGGAGGTTCTATTTAACTTTCTGTAAGTTTGAGGGATCTGTAGTCAGAAGCAAAGTATGTGTAAACTGACATGCTAATGCTTGAGTTAGCGAGGCATCAGGGTCTTATGCAATTTGGATCAGTGTCATATCAAGATATTCCCAATGAGTAGTCATTTCAGAAATACCCAAATACTCAGAGGCTGGCTTGCAGAGCGTATAGTATTCACTCAGAAATCCAGTTCTCACAGGCAATCCTGTGCATCTGTGCATATATTGCCAAGACTTTGTGAAACAGTAACTTTTCTACACTGTATCTTGTAATAGCTGGCTGGTTAAAGGTGAAATATGCGTCCATAGTCGGACAGCTCAGTTCATGGAATGGATGTTGTGTTTGAGCACTTTAATTTTTTTAATCAGAGAATACAGAAAATAGCATTTCAAGATGACTTAGCATTCAGTAATCTTCAGTGTGTGACTTGAGTTAATAAAAGCCTGTAATAACACTTACTATAATTTGGGGAATCAGATCACGTCAACAGCTTTAGTGCTACAGTATCTATATCATCACCATTAAAACTTATCTCACCATTAAAAGTTATCTACAAGAGTGGGTATTCAGGATGGCCTTTAGGAAAGCAGCAGATGAAAAAAAATTAAGGTATGTTTAAAATAAGCTTAGTCAATGATTATGTGGGAGATTTTCTTGTTAGCAAAGGATCACATGAAAAAATTTCAGTAAAGCTGTGAATATGTATATATATTTATTTTGGTTATTTTTCCCCCCCCCGTAATTCATAGGTAGAAGAACTTAAACATTCACATAAATTGGAAGTAACAAATGTCAAACTGGAGGCAGCAAGAACAAAGACTGATATAGAAAAAGAGAGAAACAAGATTCAAAGCGAAATGGATGGTAAAACATGCAATTATTTTCTAATTATTTTTTGTAACTTCTAGGTAGAATACTACAATTATTTTCCTCCAAACATTCCCCAGCAACTTTCGCCTTCTACTTCTGGTCTAGGTCATAGATCTGACAACTCATTTTGTATGTGAAATAGTTGCATTGTTTCACTTTGTCTACTAGAGTAAGAGCAGTTACAGAACAATTTTACATTTATGTAAATTAGTGAATCTGTGACACAATTTGAACATCATCTATTTCAAATCCCGTACTTCATCTGGTTATTTTTTCTATTATTGCCAAATTCTAGTCTTCTACACTTTGCTTGAAACTTTAATGCATCATAGGGTTTCAGTGGTTGTTTTGTTTTCTGATTCTGTGTCCATGGAATTGATAACAATTGGGTACAGCTGTCATATGAAACAAAATACAATTTCTAGATCATTCTTTGAAGAAAATAGGCAATGTTCAAAATTACTCAGTACATCTGAATATGTAGGAAACTTGAAATAGCTTTCTAGAGTGAAAAGACCAAAGCTCTCTAGTACTAGTTATGTGTTGATTTAAATTCCTACACAGCTTTTGGTGGACCGTCCTCACAGATGTGCCATAACCCCAAAAACAGTACCTTCGTCTTCTTGGAATAGTTGTTTCTGCTTGCTTGCTTTAATATTAAGTTCTCTAGGAGCAACTAAAAGGTAGTGTTTTATCTATTGACAATGCATACGCCGTATATTGTGAATTAAGAATACGAGACCCTATGAAATACGAAACCGAATACAGACATGATTTAAGTTACCTTGAACTTGCTGTGGAATCCAGTTTGCATGACTGAATTAGCTATATAACCAGGAGTCATTGTTGCATGTGTTGGCTTATTTGCCAGTGAACACAGGTGCCTTGGTCACCAGTTTTTAATTTGCACCTTATGTCCTAGCCTATAGAGTCATCATTTTAGAATTGCCCCATTTGGTAATATGAGTGGTTTAAAATGTGAGATTTGTTGTAGTCAGGTTACTACAGTTTCACTGGTAACCAGTTACTGTTTCCCATAAACTTTTCCATAAAAGGAAAACTTTCTTGCTTGACCTTTATGTAGCTGCTGTGGAGCACTTTTTTCATCTATCCAGACACAACTGCTTAACAGAAATTGCTTTAATCTATAATAATCATGGAATCATAGAATGGTTAGGGTTGGAAAGGACCTTAAGATCATCTAGTTCCAACCCTCCTGCCGTTGGCAGGGACATCACATACTAAACCATGTCACGCAAGACTCTGTCCAGCCTGGCCTTGAAGACTGCCAGGGATGGAGCATTACCTTCGCAGTAAAGAACTTCTTCCTTATATCTAACCTAATCTTCCCCTGTGAAAGTTTGAGCTCATTAGCCCTTGTCCTATCACTACAGTCCCTGATGAAGAGTCCCTCTCCAGCACCCTGGTAGGCCCCCTTCAGATACTGGAAGGCTGCTATGAGGTCTCCACGCAGCCTTTTCGCCAGGCTGAACAGCCCCAACTTTCTCAGCCTGTCTTCATACGGGAGGTGCTCCAGTGCCCTGATCATCCTCATGGCCCTCCTCTGGACTTGCTCCAACAGCTCCATGTCCTTCTTATGGTGAGGACACCAGAACTGTACACAATACTCCAAGTGTGTTAAAATAATAAAACCCTCATAGGCAGAGATTCCAGTGCACTGATTACTCTTCGAAAGTTTTTGAAACGTTGCTGTTATACTAAGAAAGGCTATATCTTTCTGTTTTCATTGGATTTTTCCCTGTTCTTTCATTCTGTCATGTGAATTGTGATTTTTAGCTCCCTTTTATCAATTTATAAAACTGTTTTAATACTGAACTTCATCAGGTTGATATTCATAATGACATTTTAACCTTTTCTGAATGTATAATACAGGATTGCTGTCAGACATGGAAACTCTTAAGGCAGCTGTTGAACATCATAAGGAGCTTTTAGTAGAGAAGGATCGGGAGCTAATTCGTAAAGTGCAAGCTGCCAAAGAGAAATTGTCTGAAAAAATTGCAGTCTTACAGGATGAAAAGTATGTTTGTTGATTTACTGCTCACCTTCTAACAGAAGAGTGTTTTGAGTAACTTCTTAAAATGTCGTTCTTGGCAACTAAACACTTTGGCATTTTGTCATGATTCTTGTGTGCGTGTTGAATGATGTCTCAGGTTAGACCTCGAGAACAAAGTAGCTGATCTAGAGAAGATGAAACAGGAACAAGATACTTTGAGACAATCGGAAAAGGATCAGTATGAAGAGAAACTACGTGTGTTACAGATGGCAGAAGAATCTAGCAAAAAGGAACTTCAGCGTTTGCGGTAGAGTGGCTTTTCTAACTTTCAACACAAATTTCTTAAGTTTCCCCCCTATTTCTTTATAGGAGCCAGTATAAAAGTTTGCTATTCATAGATACACAAATGTTCATTATGTTAAATTAAACAACATTATATTTTGTATTGTGTAAAAAGGGGGCAGATTTAAAAAATGCTCTGTTTAAAAAAACCACCAAAAAACCTTTAATGATTATAATTTACTGAACGTTTTTAAGACATAATTTTGCAATATTCATGTTTGATAAAATTGGGTCCATGTAATAATGCTGGGGCTACGCCAGCAGCCAAGAGTAAACCATTTGTCTTTCCACACTGGCACCATATCAGCAATTGGCAAATTTGGATCCTAATACGATACTTCTTTGAGTTTGTTATTATAGTTCTCGGTGAAGTCATTATACTCCAGTATTTTTATGAAGGTCAATATGATAAAATGAGCAAAAACCATACTCCAAAAAGCAAACAAAGAAGTGCATTTCTTACTCCTGTATGAATTCTAATAATCAAAATACATTTTAAATCATTGCTTAGTTACATATTTAACAGCCTTTCAAATTATGGAACATGTTCTATTGTCAGGCTGATTTGTCCTAACTTATAACATCTTTATTTTGATTACATAAAAATAAGAATGTCTTGTACCATTTTAGATTAAAATTTCAACAGCAAGCTATTCAGACAGAGGAGTTGGAAGAAAAGAAACATGAAAGCGCTGATCTGAAACAAGTAAGGTCTTACTACGTTGTAGTGTTAGAAAGAATCTTTTCAGCAGTGCCCTCGCTTCAGCAGTATCAGTCATTTTTTCTCCTTCTTAGTAGCTGGTGCAGCTCTGTGTTTTTAACTTTTGGCCTGGGAACAGCACTGATAACACCAATGTTTTTAGTTACTGCTCAAATGTTTAGTCTGACGAAGGACTTTCTGAGTCTCATGCTCTGCCAGGGAGGAGGGGAAGCCGGAAGGAAGCAGAAACAGGACACCTGACCCAAACTATTCAAAGAGGTATTCCATACCATAGCACGTCATGCCCAGGATATAAAAACTGGGGGCAGGGACCCGGAAGGGTTAGATGACTGCTTGGTCAGGCTGGGTATCAGTCAGCGGGTGGTGAGCGGTTGTGTTCTCTTCCCTTGTTATTTCCCTTATCATTATTATTGTTGGTGGTACCAGTAGTGGTTTGTGTTGTGCCGTGGTTGCTGGACTGTTCTTATCTCAACCCATGGGAGTTATATTCTTTCCATTCTCCTCCCCATCCCTCCCGGGGGGGTGGGGATGGGGGGGAGGGAAGGAAGTGGGGAGTGAGAGAGCGACTGCGTGACTTACAGCTGGCCTTAAACCACGACACGCAGTCACGATGCCCAGCATGTGAAGATTAGATTGAATTTTTAAGGCTTTTTTTTTTCTGAGGGACAAAATGCATAAAACAGATACTTAAAACAAAAGTGTTCAGAAATCAGTCATGCTTTCCTAGATCTTTATAAATGAATTACAGCTTTTTGCTTGATTTATTTTGTGGGTACCAAGGAATTCAAAGCTGAATGTTTATAGACTGGTATATTCAATACGGTTATGGACTATTTAACTGGTGATTCAGTTTCCATGGAGACTTATAAATTGTTTCTAGGTAATGCTTTGCATTTGCATTGCATCTCTCATCTGAGGTTCTTCAAGTGCTTAACAGACGTTTCATAAATGAATAAACTACAGTAAAGAGGTATATTTCTATTGCAAAGTGAATTGATGGCAGTGTTGAAAAAAAAACTAATTCTTTTAACCCCTGCTCACCCATGATGTTATTTAGTTGTTAAGAACATAGCTGTGCATCAAAGTATTCTGCAAGCTGTGTGCACTTGAAGTTCCAGGCAATATTTTCTTCCTTCACAAATCAGAAATTAGGGTATGAGTATCCTTTTGAGGAGAGGCAAAGGAAAGGGAAATTACCCTTTCTATGTGCTGACTGCAGAGGTTGGACTTTTCAGGCTCTATAGTTTGCTTTTGTGAACAGCCAAGGCTGGCTGTAACACACAGAGATAGAAGAGTCTGCATAGCTCCAAAGCACTGCTACTAAATGTGTGGTATCTAGTTCTGTCCACTCCTGGGGCTTAATGTTGGATTTCTGAAGTTGTGGGGGATACGTCAATGACTGAAGACTGCTGCCTCCCTTTCTCATTTTAACTACAAGAGAAAACCTTCTTTGTCTAGTAGTGATATACTGTAATGCTTTTGGAGAAGCTGTTGAGTAAGGAGAGAAGGAACAAATAAGAAAGGCTTATGAAAAGCTAATGCAGTCATTTGGTGTCTGTGCTTTGATTTATCTCAGTATCTCAAAATCAATTTTTAGTTATTTGCATACCTTCTCAAATGGAAAAAATTCTTTTTTTTTTTTTTTTTGTAGCAAATTCATGACATGCAACTCCAGATTGCCTCACTTTCTCAGTCAGAAAAGAATTTGCTGGAGTCTAATCAGAAGCGGCAGGAAACAATAGAGATATTGAAACAGGAATGTCAACAGGCAAGGAATCAGGCCGAGAAAGCTCAACTAGAAGCAGAGAAGTAATATTTTGTTTCCTTCCTTTTGGCTTTACTTTTCCTTTTCATACTTGTGCTCCTTTCACATGGATTACCTAGCTATGGACTGTAGATTTTTAATAAAGCCAGAAGTTAAAACTGAACAGGAAATAGAGGGCAATTGTAATAAATGGCTATACATTCTGGTATGCTGTATGTGTAATAGCTTGGCTTGTGGTAACTTCAAACATCATAGAATCATAGAATGGTTATGGTTGGAAAGGACCTTAAGGTCATGGAGTTCCAACCCCCCTGCCATGGCGTCCACTTCTGCAAGCCCCTGTGGGAGTAATAACAAAACAGGAGTGTGTTTCCATGTATGTCTATACAATTAATTATTGAATAGTGAAATAGACTATTTGTATAAAATGAAATCCTATTTCTGCTGAAATGACTGTCAAACTTACATTATTTTAAATGGATCTAGAGTTTCACACACAGTTCTTTTAACAATGTTTAAGCATTAAGGGTGAATAAAGCATTTAAACATTCTATTATGCTTTGGTAGTTTTTTTTGTTTTAACTTCTCTTTTTACTACAAATTAGTACTATAATTGCTTTGACGTCTTTAGTTTAAATCTTGCTTTTCAGTTTAACATTTGAAGAAATTACTGCATTGGGACTGCAGGCTATGTTCAGTTGTCAGTAGGATGTTAAATACTTTGGATGCTTACTTTAGGAAAACGTATTCCCATTTTGAGTGAGATTTTCCACTGTTATTTGAGTGAGACTAACAATATCATTTAGATATTTATGGGCCATAGACCAGTCAGGAGTAGGTTTTCTGAGGAAGGCAGTGGAAGGAGCTTGGCGGTCCTCAGAGATCCTTGTTTAAGTAGGTAGCTAACGGAGATGCACCAAGGCTGATACTGCAGAAATTAAGCTGCTTTGGAGGCTACCTGTAAGTCCTCCAGGTCTGTCCTCCTGTTAGCCTGGGAGCCTTGGGACATATTTCCATTCTTTTTCTGACTCTGTGGTGACAGGACTTCCTTCCTCAGCTCAGTAATTCTTAAAAACTTGAACTCCAAGAGTTAAGCGGCACCAAAGCAACTTGGCTTAAAGAGGAAGTGAAATAAAGACCAAAAGATAAGAAAGCCTAAGATTTTAGATAAATAAAATATAGATAAATAAAGTTTTAGATAAATAAAATAATGCCAGATGGGCTTTAAGCAGGTAAAGCAGCTGCTTGGCTGTGTCAGTTTTAGGCTTGGAAATGAAAATGGGAAATGGGAAAAAGGGCTGAAAGCAAACAGGTTAATACAGATCAGAGACTAGCTCAATCAGGCACTTGTGAAACAGTTCAGGAACAGTGATAGTAGCATTTAGAAAAACAAAACAACCCAGCTTGTGGCACCGTCTCCACTGAAATTCTTTTACTGGTAAGCAGTGCTTTTTGACAAAGCTCTTTGGATCCTGGGTAGTAGATAGTTATTTACAGTCAACAGCAAGGTACAAACCACACCGGGTCTCCTGAAGGAACTGTGACAGGTACCAGGTGGGTCAGGATCCTAGTCTTAAGAATGGATGATGACTAGCACTTTAGCTATGGGGAAGGGAAAGACTGTCTGCTGGAAAACTGATGGGAGATTCATTCAGAGTCCCTGTAGGGAAACTGCACTGGCCCAGGATTGGAGTAGTAAGGATGCACTGATACTAAACCTTGGACTGCATTTCTTACAAACTGCTGCACAGAATCTCACCTTCTTTTTTCTTTTATTTATCACATAGTTAAATATGCTGTTAGTTTACTTTGACCCACAATGCAGATAACGCACACAAGGCAGCAGAGAGAAACTGGCTCGTTTCCTATCCACTGCTAGAGAACACAGCCTGATTTTAGTATGTTTTAAGGATGCAAAGGCCTAACCAAAAAACATATGCTGCTAGCATGTTTTCAGCTGGACTGCTGTCTAAGAACCATACTGCTGTGAGGTTCCTGCTGTGTTGGTGTTTGTTCTGGTTGGGAGCACATGCAGTCAAGCCTGTGCTTCTCTGTTTCAAAGGCATAGTAGTCTGCACAGGGCAGCAACACTTTCTTTTACATCTTACCTCCCAAACAGAGAAGTTGGTTGTCAGCTCTTCTGACAACTGATGTTTGTCATAGGTGTCTGCACTTATGTTCCATTGGGATTGTTTGATCCAAAGTCAGGAATTTTCTGTTGTCAGTTTGGCAAGAAGCAGCCGACTGTTAACTTGCTTCTTGGAATCGCTTTTCAAAATTTGCCTCGTGGTTGGACAAAACCTAAGATGATGTTAATGCATCGGTTTGAATGCCAATAGTCACAATTATATTGTTACCACCATCAAATTTAAATCAGATCCTCCAAGTATATAAGGTAGGAAAAGATGCATCTCTTTTAAGAGCTTTAAGGTATTAGTCAAATACACCGATGTGTCTATATAACCTCTTAATCTTTTAACTTGATTTTTTCAAAGGACTTGGGAATACAAACGAATGGAATGGCTGGAGGAGAAGCACCTGCTTACTCAGCGCATGACAGAGAAGGAAGAGAAATACAACCAAATGAAGAACAAGCTATGTCGAGCTGCTGTTGCTCAAAAAAAGGCAGGTTGACTCTTCCTTCATCAATGCTCTAGCTTATGAAAAGTTCAACTTTGCTTTGGCCGGCTAAAATTGTTTAATATTAAGAGTTTATTTGCAGTCTACTGTATATAATAACAAAATACATCAGGCTCTTCAAGATTAGCATAGAAATTGGTTGAAGTGATATGCAAAAGAATATTATAGCCAACAACTTTGTTATAATGCCATCAAGAAGTTGTGACGCTCTTTTTTGTGCGCTTGTGCATGCAGGGTTATTTAAAAGGTGGACTCCTTGAATAGCAAGGATGGTGTTTTTGATACTAGGCAAATGATGTTCTTATTTTTCTTGATGGACTGTAAGGGTGGTGAGGCACTGGAATGGGTTACCCAGGGAAGTTGTGAATGCTCCATCGCTGGTGGTGTTCAAGGCTGGATTGGACATAGCCTTGGGTGACATGGTTTAGTGGGAGGTGTCCCTGCCCCTGGCAGGGGGGTTGGAACTAGATGATCTTAAGGTCCTTTCCATCCCTAACTATTCTATGATTCTATGACTCAATGAAAATTGTATTTCTCCTGAGATTGCTTTTTATGAAATAACTTGAAAGGAAAAGCTGATTAATTGTTTATAAAAACTAGAGATTAATTAGAATCATAGAATTATGGCATAGGATATTATATCATAGGATATATATATGTAGGATATATGGCATAGGATATTATATCATAGAATAGGCAGGGACACCTCCCACTAAACCATGCCACCCAAGGCTATGTCAAATCCAGCACTGAACACCTCCAGCGATGGAGCATTCAGAACTTCCCTGGGTAACCCATTCCAGTGCCTCACTACCCTTACAGTAAAGAATTTCTTCCTCATATCCAGTCTAAACTTCCCCTGTTTAAGTCTGAACCCATTACCCCTTGTCCTGTCACTGCAGTCAGTCATTTAGAGTCCCTCCCCAGCATCCCTATAGGCCCCCTTCAGATATTGGAAGGCTGCTATGAAGTCTCCACACAGCCTTCTCTTCTTCAGGCTGAACAGCCCCAACTTTCTCAGCCTGTCTTCATATGGGAGGTGCTCCAGTCCCCTGATCATCCTCGTGGCCCTCCTTTGGACTTGTTCCAACAGTTCCATGTCCTTTTTATGTTGAGGACACCAGAACTGCACACAATACTCCAAGTGAGGTCTCACAAGAGCAGAGTAGCGGGGCAGGATCACCTCCTTGGACCTGCTGGTCACGCTCGTTTTGCTGCAGCCCAGGATACGGTTGGCTTTCTGGGCTGCAAGCGCACACTGCCGCCTCATGTTCATTTTCGCATCGACCAACACCCCCAAGTCCTTCTCTGCAGGACTGCTCTGAATCTCTTCTCTGCCCAATCTGTAGCTGTGCCTGAGATTGCTCCGACCCAGGTGTAAGACCTTGCACTTAGCATGGTTAAACTTCATCAGGTTGGCATCAGCCCACCTCACAAGCGTGTCAAGGTCCCTCTGGATGGCATTCCTTCCCTCCAGCATATCAACCGAACCACACAGTTTGGTGTCATCGGCAAACTTGCTGAGGGAGCACTGAATCACACTGTCCATGTCACTGACAAAGATGTTGAACAAGACAGGTCCCAACATTGATCCCTGAGGGACACCACTCGTTACTGGTCTCCAGCTGGACACTGAGCCATTGAGCACAACTCTTTGCGTGCGGCCATCCAGCCAGTTCTTTATCCACCGAGTGGTCCACCTATCAAATTAATGTCTCTCCAGCTTAGAGACAAGGATGTCATGTGAGACAGTGTCAAACGCTTTGCACAAGCCCAGGTAGATGACACCAACTGCTCTACCCCTGTCCATCAGTTCTGTAGCCCCATCATAGAAGGCCACCAGATTGGTCTGGCAGGATTTCCCCTTAGTGAAGCCATGCTGGCTGTCACCAACCACCTTGTTGTTTTTCATGTGCCTCAGCATGCCTTCCAGGAGAATCCGCTCCAAGATTTTGCCAGGCACAGAGGTGAGACTAACTGGTCTGTAGTTCCCCGGCTCATCCATTTTCCCCTTCTTGAAAATGGGGGTTATATTTCCCTTTTTCCAGTCATCGGGAACTTCACCTGACTGCCATGATTTTTCAAATATGATGGACAGTGGCTTAGCAACTTCATTTGCCAGTTCCTTCAGGACCCGCGGATGGATTTCATCAGGTCCCATGGACTTGTATATGTTCAGGTTTTTAAGATGGTCTCGAACCAGATCCTCTCCTACAGTGGGCCCAGGGTCTTCACTCTCACAGTCCCTGCGTCTG
This sequence comes from Ara ararauna, assembly GCA_028858755.1. Lineage (NCBI taxonomy): Eukaryota > Metazoa > Chordata > Aves > Psittaciformes > Psittacidae > Ara > Ara ararauna. The sequence goes on along the minus strand of CM054376.1, from coordinate 106,661,094 downwards.
CCTTCCAAGACTTGGGTGGTGTGGTCAGAGCATTTTCCGGTGAAGACTGAGGCAAAGAAGTCATTAAGAACCTCAGCCTTCTCCAAATCCAGGGTAGCCAGTTCTCCCAATAGCTTCTGGAGAGGGCCCACGTTGTCCCTAGTCTGCCTTTTATTTGCAATGTACCTATAGAATCGCTTCCTGTTATCCTTAACATCCCTAGCCAAGTTTAATTCTAAGTGGGCCTTAGCTTTCCTAACCTGGTCTCTAGCTTCCCGGACAACATCCCTGTATTCTTCCCAGGCCGCCTGTCCTTGCTTCCACCTTTTATAAGCCTCTTTTTTCCTTCGAATTTTCCTCAGCAGCTCCTTATCCATCCAAGGAGGTCTCCTGACCCTCCTACAGCACTTCCTTCTAGTGGGGATGTATTGCTGCTGAGCTTTCAGCAGGTGATCCTTGAATATCAACCAACAGTCTTGGGCCCCGCTGCCCTCTAGGGCTATATCCCATGGAACCTTACTGAGCAGGTTCCTGAAGAGGCCAAAGTCTGCTCTCTTGAAGTCCAGGGCAGTGAGCTTGCTGCATGCTCTTCTCACTGTCCTTAGGATCTCGAATTAGACCATCTCATGATCGCTGCAATCAAGTCTGCCCTGGAGCGTCACATTTCCAACAATTGGCAGTTTTATACATTGGACAGAAACAGCTTATGGAACCTGCTTTTAAGGTTGCAAACATTTGAGATCAACGAGGAAAAAAGGAAAAGGATACATTGTTTTGGTCATGTTTATACTTATTTATATGTGGTCATTTAGAGCATGAATTTTATAATTCTCAAATACAGTTACTGCTTGTTAGTACAGATTGGTCACTGACCAATGAGTGACTGACAGCTATGGATCATTTCCCATCTCTTCTGTTTCCCATCACAGGATTCAGAACTTTCCAACAACCCAGCACTCCTTCTTGAGGGAGGAAAATCCTAAAACCAGTCACAGCTTGAAACGATGTACAATGTAGATGTATTTTTTGCAGGACCTGTATCAGTGTATCAAGGCATTACTTAACTGTTTGAAATATCTGTTGACAGAGAAAGACTCTCAATGATAATAAGCAAAGGAGGATGAGAGAGAAGCTAGAACTTTTGGAAGCCAAGATAGAAGAACTAGAAAAAGCAAATGAGGTGCTGAAGAGGTAATAACCTTTGCTTTTCCCTTGCTTGAAAAATTACATATGCTCAAGGGCTGAGTTATAAATATAAAGTATTTCTGAAGATATATGACACTTGGCTTAGTAACTGGAACACAGTCTAATGGCATTTTAAGCACTAGAATTCTTAGAACGGAGTCCATTATGATGGGTATCTGTGAGTTTGTAAGCCAGCTGCAGGACTGTCTCATCAGAAAGGGAGGAAAATGATCCGATAGATGCAGTTACAGGAATCCCTGCAAAAGAAGGAAGGGAAAAAGACTTCAGAACTGCAAGAGAAACAGACTTAGCATCCTCTTTGAAATACAAGCTCCTATTTTTTTTCTCCTCATTGAGCACCTATGGAGGACTTGATTCAGTAATTAATGTAACGCGGCTCCTCTGGCTCACTACTGTGAATGCTATTAAAAGCTTACTTTATTCCATGTAAATTCTAATCTGTAATCTGCAGATAGCTGTAAAATATGTAGAAGGACTTTTAGATAGACATTTGGGTGGAAGAATATACACAGATCTTCCACCTCCTAGTTCTAGTATGTAAGTTTGCTTCATAGGGATAGTGAAAAGCCAGAGTACTCATGGAGAGAAGTGTTGCTGTGTTGGGCTAATAAAGATTTTGAGCACTAAGAAATCTCTTCTTCCCTAGGCAGAATTTTTCCTCTGAAGAATATGCACGCCTCCAGAAGAGACTAAAGGACTTGCAACGTAGGCACAATGAATTTCGGAGTCTAATTCTGAATCCTAGCATACCATCCCTCAATCCAGTTGGTACAATGTTGTCTTCTGCCTTGCCTCCGGGGCCTGAAGTGTCCTCCCTTTTTCAGGTGGGGATGTATTACAAGCTGTGAAAATAATACAACAAAAGAGGGCATTTGAACAGGCCTTTATTACCAATCTTTGTCTTTAGGAAGGAACATTTGATCTTTGAACAGAGGGAGAAACTTTGAGGAACACTTCTGGCAACGTTCCCTTCCTCGCAGTAGGAGGGAGTTTTTGAAAGATGAATGATAAGTTACAGAATGTAACTTATGTTTACCTGTAACTTATGTTTTAACCTGGTTCTCCATACCTGGTTCTGCTCCTGAGAGGCTTCACATGGATCCTCCTCAGCAAGAAATACCACAATGGTGTTCTCACACCACAGTTTCATTCTTAAAAAGCAGCACTGCTGCTCTTGACACGTTGTGTGGTTAAAAATGTTTTACTGAAGAGCTTCTGAGGGTGCAGACTGCGGCTGAGGCTGACCAGGCTGATTGTACAGACTTTTGGTAACTGAGACCTCAGGTGCGTGTCCTCGTCCTCTGAGAGAAGGAAGGCCTGCAGACACATTTCTTGCTGATGCTGTTCATCATGAATATCAGAAAGATGCCCACAAAACATTGAATTTAACAAATTAGGATATTTTGGACTTCACAATTTTTATTTCAAACTCATTAATGAAAGAAAATAAAACTATTGCTCATTTTGGTCCCTTGTAAGTATGCAAAATGTAATACAGCTTCTTTGTTGTTGTTAATTTCAAGGAGGAACAGCATCAAAGAGAGCTTTCCCTGCTTCGCAAGCGGCTGGAAGAACTAGAAACCGCACAGAGAAAACAGCTGCAAGATCTTGGACCATCCAGAGAGCAAGTACTGGCGGGCACACACAGGAACTTGGCTACAAACAAGGTCACTGGAGAAGGCAATGCCCAGAGTGAGGACTACAAATAAAAGCAGCAAACTCTCCCTGCTGTTAGTGGTCAGTAGCTTATCCTTTGTACGCGCTTTTCCTAAGTAACAAGCCTCTTCTCCCAAGTAACAAGTGATAGGACAAGAGGTGATGGCCTCAAGCTCCATCAGGGAAGGTTTTAATTGGATATTAGGAACAATTTCTTCCCTGAAAGGGTTGTCAGGTACTGGAACAGGCTTCCCAGGGAAGCGGTGGAGTCACCGTCCTGGAAGTGTGAACAAATGTGTGAATGGAGCCCTTAGTGGCATGGTTTAGTGGTGGCAATGGTCGGACTCCATGATCTTGAAGGTCTTTTCCAACCTAGTTGATTCTGTGTTTAGAAGTAACAGCAGCTACTTCAACCCTCCCCTGCAGGATTAACTGGGGAAAAACAAGGCTCTGGGCTGGAGCTGGCTTTGCCCAGGCTAACGCTCACTGTGATTTACCAGCGTGCAACAGGGGCCAAGAAGTGGCCCATGGCAGCCTTGCATGTTAGGTCCCAACCCTGACCGTAACTGTGTGGTTTTCAGTAGGACATCGGCTCTTCTCTCCCTTGGAGCCTTACAGGGCTGGAACTGCAGTCATACTTCTTTGTGGTTGCCGTTCAGTGTCTTACGCTCCGTTCCTTGCATGACCTCAGCACTGCTACAAGCTGTGCTTGCTTGCTTTTAACCATTTTAAATAACACACGTCAATCAAGATAACCTCCAAATGCATTTTATTCTAGATAAACCCATACAAACACCAACGTGTATTTGTCATTTGCGCTTTTTTTAACCATTCATTTTAAACAACAGGTTAACTTCTATACAACAGGAATTACTTTACACATTAGTAAGAGTTTAAACTAGATGACTGCAAAACAATTATATTTTACAGCACTTTTTTGGTCTAGGTTCTTTTTCTTTTCAAGCAGAAATGTTGGGGTTTAGTTTTCTGCCTGTACAGAAAGTTACTGTTGAGCAAAACTATCACTGTTCATCCCAATGCACTGCCAACAAACACCTGAGCTGGAACGGAACTTCTGAAAACTCAGGCTGAATGGAAAGAGTCATTAACGTGCTCATGCCCCTTCTTTATTATTAACGACCGTGCTTTAGTTATTTGATGCTTCAAGGTGGTAGGTTAAGAATGATAAAAATCAAGCCCTTAAGTACAGGTATGCAAAGCTTTAGTGCTACTCAAGCCATGGGCCATTCCTTTAGGACACAGGGCAAGATAGGTTATGGTTAGGAGAGGGGTTTTTTCTAATTAAAATTAAAACTTATCAAAATACACTGCGCCAGGCAGCAAAGAGAACTGCTGAAAGTTCTGCAACATTGTAGTGCAGTTTCCTGAACAAAGCCATACATTCCATCAAGTTTAAAGTGTAAACGTATCAGCAAGTGTAAGACTTTAATTTAAAACACAAACCCAAAAGCCATCACAGTATGGGTTGGTGGCTGCCCTCTCTGGTACGCAAGAGGTACAACTTGTGCAATCACGTCGTAGGGAGGGGGCAGACCAGTAGGCAACGTGGTTTTGTGTTTCCTTGTCTTCGACATTCACAGCGGTCTTGCTTCTGCCAAAGCGTGGTTAGCATGTGCCATCGCTAGGCCCGGCCCCGGCTTCTGGAGGCCTTCACACCCCAGTCAGCCAGCTTCAGTTCTGCTCTACTGCAGCCTCTGGGCTCCTCCAAAGGGCTCCACTGCCTGGGAGCCCCACTTAGGCATCTCCAGCTGGTCACAGCCCAGCACAGGCTTTCTATACTACACCTGGCCCATGTGTACCACAGGAGCCTCACCAAGGCAGGGACAGCTCTTCCTGCTCCCGTGGGCCACTGTACTGTGCCACTCACCTCCAGTGGTGGAGGCCTCTGGGAACTGTGGAACGGTAGCTCTGGCTCATCAACACCTTACCTCAAATCTAAGGGAGGTGGTAGCCTCCCTGTGACTGGAGCAGAGCCCACAGCAGCTAACCATTTCAGCTCCGTATGGAGGGCAGGACCGTGCTGGTGTGGCAGCAGAGCCAGAGCCACTGTGGCTTTGCACAGGAGCCACTGCACCAGTCTCATCTCAGCAGCATGGCCTCACACCTGCTCTCCAGCAGGTGTGGCTTTAGCCACCAATGCAAATGTAATGGGTGCCCTCCTTCTAAACTGGCCACCCCTCAAAACCACCCCAGCAGGACTAAGGCAGAGAGTCCATCACTCCTCCCCAAACCCAGCTCTCATGTTTGTAGCTGTTTCTCATACAGAGGTTACACCAGCCCTCTGGGTCTCACATATTATTAAACTAACACTTTTTTTTTTACAAAGCCTGGAAAAACAAATATGTTGGCTTTAGGTCTGTGAGGCCCTTGTACATGGATGTCAAGACTGGCCACGACAGTCAGCACAGCTGCAGATTTGTGCACCAAAGTGCAGCCCTCCTCAGCTGCCTCATCAAATGCCAGGGGTGGCCTGATGCGGTGCAGCAGCACATGGGTTGCACAAGTGAGGCTGCTCATGAGTGTGTCACAGCTTGTTTAAGGATGGGACAGTAGAGATCTAAACACAGACTGATGCCAGGCTAGTGCCTTGCTCCAAAAGCTTCTCCCCAGGCTCAGGGGTTCGCTTCACTTTGGATGTGAAGTTCTTAACTTAAGGAAGGTAAGTCCAGCCTTGTGGCATTTGCCCTTCAACCTCAGACCTACTTTTTTCTATTTAATAGGTAAGAACATAGCTGTGCATCAAAGTACTCTGCAAGCTGTGTGCACTCGAAGTTCCAGGCAATATTTTCTTCCTTCACAAATCAGAAATTAGGGTATGAGTATCCTTTTGAGGAGAGGCAAAGGAAAGGGAAATTACCCTTTCTATGTGCTGACTGCAGAGGTTGGACTTTTCAGGCTCTATAGTTTGCTTTTGTGAACAGCCAAGGCTGGCTGTAACACACAGAGATAGAAGAGTCTGCATAGCTCCAAAGCACTGCTACTAAATGTGTGGTATCTAGTTCTGTCCACTCCTGGGGCTTAATGTTGGATTTCTGAAGTTGTGGGGGATACGTCAATGACTGAAGACTGCTGCCTCCCTTTCTCATTTTAACTACAAGAGAAAACCTTCTTTGTCTAGTAGTGATATACTGTAATGCTTTTGGAGAAGCTGTTGAGTAAGGAGAGAAGGAACAAATAAGAAAGGCTTATGAAAAGCTAATGCAGTCATTTGGTGTCTGTGCTTTGATTTATCTCAGTATCTCAAAATCAATTTTTAGTTATTTGCATACCTTCTCAAATGGAAAAAATTCTTTTTTTTTTTTTTTTTTTGTAGCAAATTCATGACATGCAACTCCAGATTGCCTCACTTTCTCAGTCAGAAAAGAATTTGCTGGAGTCTAATCAGAAGCGGCAGGAAACAATAGAGATATTGAAACAGGAATGTCAACAGGCAAGGAATCAGGCCGAGAAAGCTCAACTAGAAGCAGAGAAGTAATATTTTGTTTCCTTCCTTTTGGCTTTACTTTTCCTTTTCATACTTGTGCTCCTTTCACATGGATTACCTAGCTATGGACTGTAGATTTTTAATAAAGCCAGAAGTTAAAACTGAACAGGAAATAGAGGGCAATTGTAATAAATGGCTATACATTCTGGTATGCTGTATGTGTAATAGCTTGGCTTGTGGTAACTTCAAACATCATAGAATCATAGAATGGTTATGGTTGGAAAGGACCTTAAGGTCATGGAGTTCCAACCCCCCTGCCATGGCGTCCACTTCTGCAAGCCCCTGTGGGAGTAATAACAAAACAGGAGTGTGTTTCCATGTATGTCTATACAATTAATTATTGAATAGTGAAATACACTATTTGTATAAAATGAAATCCTATTTCTGCTGAAATGACTGTCAAACTTACATTATTTTAAATGGATCTAGAGTTTCACACACAGTTCTTTTAACAATGTTTAAGCATTAAGGGTGAATAAAGCATTTAAACATTCTATTATGCTTTGGTAGGTTTCAGGAACCCAGTCTGTATGTGTGTGTATTTATATAGCCAAATACATGTCTAGCTTGTATTGGATTATTGTGTGGTGGTCTTTTAAATAAGTTGAATAGAAAACTTCCGAAAGATATAATGGGACATTTTTTTGGTTTAACTTCTCTTTTTTGCTACAAATTAGTACGATAATTGCTTTGATGTCTTTAGTTTAAGCATTGCTTTTCAGTTTAACATTTGAAGAAATTACTGCATTGGGACTGCAGGCTATGTTCAGTTGTCAGTAGGATGTTAAATACTTTGGGTATTTACTTTAGGAAAATTTATTCCCACTTTGAGTGAGATTTCCACTGTTATTTGAGTGAGACTAACAATATCATTTAGATATTTATGGGCCATAGACCAGTCAGGAGTAGGTTTTCTGAGGAAGGCAGTGGAAGGAGCTTGGCAGTCCTCAGAGATCCTTGTTTAAGTAGGTAGATAACGGAGATGCACCAAGGCTGATGCTGTTAGCCTGGGAGCCGTGGGACATATTTCCATTCTTTTTCTGACTCTTTGGTGCAGGACTTCCTTCCTCAGCTCTTCCTGCAGCCCTCGTCGGCTGCCTCATCAAATGCCAGAGGTGGCCTCATATGGTGCAGCTGCAAACGGGTTGCAAATGTGAAGCTGCTCATGAGTGTGTCACAGCTTGTTTAAGGATGGGTCAGTAGAGATGTAAACACAGACTGATGCCAGGCTAGTGCCTTGCTCCAAAAGCTTCTCCCCAGGCTCAGGGGTTCGCTTCACTTTGGATGTGAAATTCTTAACTTAAGGAAGGTAAGTCCAGCCTTGTGGCGTTTGACCTTCAACCTCAGACCTACTTTTTCTGCTAAACATACCTGTGGTAAGTGTCACTTTGGTGCTGGTTTTTGTGGGGCTTTTTTCCCCCCAAACACGAACCAGTGTACATTTCTCTGTATGGAAGGAAACTGCAGCTGACCTGTATTCTGAAGCCAGAGCTCATCTTCACATTTTGTCAAGGCTGCTGAAGAGGATGTGGTGAAACATCAGCTTTCTCTCTTACAAAAAAAAAGAGCTAAGTAACTTACAAGTCCACATGGGATGTGTTGCACATCCTCTATGAGCTTGTTTTTAAGTAAGCCGAAAGCTCCCTTAGGCAGTATTTTCTAGCCAAAAGGTATGTATGAGTGTTCACATAAAATGCTGGCCCTGCCAATGCTAGATGCACTTTTGTTTCTATATGCCCATGTTGGAATACATAACCCTGCCCGTACTTCTCTCCCAAATGTAGGTATTACTTGGAATGATCAGAGTGGAGAAGAGTGGCCAAATGTTTCAAACCCTGTACATGGAGTCAGTCAAAACAGTTTTGGGAGCAGTAGCGCTTATTTAAAATCCCCCACAGCGACGTTGTGAGTCAGAGCTCTGCTCAAATCCATTTGCATTTTTTCTTTTCATCGAATAAGGCTTTTACTTGCCGGAGCTGTTTCTGGACGTCTTCAAACCCCCGTTCTCGCTCAAGTTTGCTGTCAGTCTGTTAACAATTAGCAGAAAAGAGAATAATTTTTTCAGTGCTTATTTTGCTTGCTGCTTTTTAAAGCCTGCTTTGCTGCATTCAAACAACTACTGGCAGAAAAATCCACCTCAATGCCTGACTATATGCAAACATTCTTTTCTGACTTTCACACTTTATTTTGGTAGTTTTCCTTTCAAGTCATTTTGATTTGCAACACTTCCACAAAAGAATGACAGAGCCAAGCAAAAAAACCCAGAACAAATCCAACACGTGTTCATCTCCTCAAGTACGAGGCGAGGCCAGAGCTCTGGTTTTAGCCTAGAGCAGATCTGCAAACGAAACTTTATTTCTCTTCCTTTGCCCTATAATGAGGGCAGGCTGCCTCTCTTCCTCTAACTGGCCCACTGGGCACCGGCCCAGGGGATGTGAAGGAGCACTCCTGCTGTCTGCAAACTCTTTACTGGCAACTCTACAAAGTGACTTAGGTCTCAGTGAACTATGAATGAGGTTTAGCTGCTCCCAGGCAAAAGCCAGAGGAGGAAGAGCACAGGGAGGGTTTCCTTCTAAGAATGGGGTAAGTTTAGCCAGTACTAGCTTCAAAAAAGAAATAAAGGGGCAACAAGATTAGAAAGTATTCTGAAGTCTCCTCTACCAATGATCTTAATGAGCTCAATAAAGCTTAGTAGCACTCTGAGTGTCATTCCAAGCATCTTTTAAGAGGTGAATAAGCCGGGAATTAGCAATAGATGAGAGGATGCAGTCCTGAGATAAGTGGTAACACAAGGAAGATGAAGCACTAGCCCAGGGTCTGAGGAAATATGAGAGACATGCACAGGATCTGTCTTCTAGGAAAACCAGGAAAAAAAAAAAACAATCTGCATGTGATAACTGGGATAGCCTGAGCTGGTGTTAGCTTGAAAGAAGAAATCTGGGGCTTGGAGAGACCACTGTATTTTGTGGTATACACTTTGCTAAAACCCAGTTGAGAACTAATTGTAATGTTTTTGCTGCTTGAAGACTAGCTTTTAACAAACCGTAATTTGGGAGTGCAGCAATTCAGGCTCCCTGCCTGCATCACAGCCAGACACCACAGACTACTAGATAGGTATCTCTTAGAGGGCAAGCAACTTCCTTCTGCCCCAGCCCCCTTTTTCCAAGGAGCCAAGCAGATCACTGACTGTGTGGCCAGGCTGATTGTGCAGCCCATCCCAAGCCAAAATCCAGTGCTTCCAAAGGGATAGCAGAGTAACTGCTTGGTTCGATGAACACAGGCACATTGCCAGGAACCCTTCATTACACATGAACAGGGAGGTACACTTTCCATCTTCAACAGTAAGTGGAGAGCTGCGTGAAAGGCAGACTGCCATTCATAAAGAAGCACTCAGAGAACAATAGCACTTTGAAAACCCAATCACAGAAGCAAGGATTGGGATTTTATTGGCATCATAACAATCTACATGTTGTCTCACTTACTGTCTGCAAAAGCAACCCAAAGCTCAGATCTGCAGGCCATTCTAACAATGAGCCCAGAGCATGAAAGGACCCATGGGTCCAAATGCCCCAGGTAAGACTGATGGAAAGGGATTCCACATGGACAGGAACTGCTGAATGGTGAGAACATCATGATTAACAGCCTGTGTAGATTGACCGTTGTAGCCTCTGGTTGCAAAATGTAAAGCAGATGCAGAAGATTATTTCTTCCCAAAGATCCTGCTTGGGATCCATTTGGGAGAAATAAATCTTTAGTGAATAGAGGTTAGAGAGCATACAGCCCACCCTCAAGCCTACATCTTGGCTGCTCAGATGAATCACTTCCCGTGTTCCACTGGCTGCGTCAGTGGCTCTCCACCAACAAACTAATGATCAGCCACCTATGTTTAGGTGTCAAACTGAACTCTATTGTTTATTTCATTGGGTTTTTTTTCATACTCTTTCAATAAGTGGCTGAAAGAAGCAGAGAGGAAAAGCATTTGCAAGACAGTCACTTGACTGCAAATATGATCAGCCTCCAGAAAGCACACATCTGTGGGTTGCCTCAGTTACAGAAGCATAAAGACAAAGTGATCTACTTATTCAGGCAGCTAAAAGGTGGTTCATTTTATTTCTCTTTCTTTCCCCAAACAGCCTCATTACCATCCCCAGTCATAGCTGGGCAAGCTAAACAGAAGTATATAATGATGACTTAAGTCTATCTTGCAAGACTTTTAGAGGGGTACCTGATTAGAGCTTAGGAAAAGGATCCCATAAGAAACATAACAAGATAGGATTAAGGCAGCTTTAAAGCTTCTAGGGTTTAGCAATAGCAACAAAAATAGCCAGGAGTAATTCTCTTTTTGTCAACAAGTATACATTCACTAGAGGCACAGGGGTTCCAATAGGTTAAAGAACATGCAGAGGAGCTTTTGTTACTTTTCCAGTATATTCCAAAGCAGAAATGTGTTTGGGGAGAGTTTTACTGCCTCTTTCGCATTCGCTGCTCCTTCTAAAATCCATAGGAGAAAAGTCCTTAGTGGGATGCTTAAAATAGTGCTTAATCATTATAAAAGACCTTAAGCTATATAAAACCAGCCCCCCAAATTGCTGTACAGTGTGTTACAGCAAAACACTTTCTGCTCATGTTTTTTTTAAAGAGCCACTTAGTAGTAATGTCCAGAAGTACCTACACAGAACATTGTACTAATAATCATGCAGAGGGTTGAAAATACAGGAATGGAGGGAGACTGCTTCTACCTTTTACTGAGGAAACCAGAGATCCAGCACAAGGGATTTGAGATCCCCTGGCAAATGCTGATGGAGTCAGCTAACACAGAAGATTGTTCTTTTACCATCAACAGTTTCTCTATCACTTATCAAAAAGGCAAACAGTAAAGCTGTAAAGTGTCTCACTTACACATATCAGGGGGTTATTCCAGGTGCTATCCAAAGATAATCCCAGATACCCTTTGGCAGGTATCTCCTTTTCAGTACTCAAAGGCTGGGGAGCTTCAAGGCCATTTCATGAGTAAGGCATCATACAGAGGCAGACTAGCTTTGGACACTTTGGAAAATTTTCCCCATTTTACCAACATGTTCTCACACTTAGGAAAACTCAGTTGTTATACTAAGCAACTTAGGCAAGACTTCAGAGATAGAACCCACTCCTTCTCAGGGCCAGTCTGATCTGTCTTTCCCTTCCCTTCATTCTATTTGTTTTTATTAGCACCAGAAAGCTGAGACTGAGCATTGGCACCTCGAGAAAGATGGAGATGTGTTTGTAAGTTTAGTTTAAGCAGGAAAAAAAATGCTTTAAAACAAACTCTGTAGAAAGCAACTCAAAGAAAGCATCTACATGTAAGCTCTGGTGTTACTATATTGACAGCTTTTACTCTTCATTTGGTTGATGCTAAGTAGCCAGCTATAAGCTGTAACCCAAACAGTCAAGTTCACATCAACATTGTTTTGCCCCAGTTCAAAGTAGGAGTATCCCAGAAACAACCTTTTATCTAATTTCTAATTAAAGGACTGAACTAAGGCCAAATTAGGTAGATCACTGCTTGTGTGTAAATACTTCTCTAGATATGGCACTATTCCTGATCAGACTAACAATGGAAGAAGAGAACAAAGGGGGGAAGAGGCAGTTTTCTGCTTCACTGCCAATGCCAGCTCCTTCAAAATCCAACAACATCCACTGAAAAGTCTCTTGTGTCATGACTTGCACTCAGTCCCGTTCCAGATTTTTCCACAGCATAAAACTGACACGAGTAAACCAGTTCCAATACAAGCAACTTCTGTGCCTATACACTGCAAACTTCAACAGGCCTTTATAAAAGTAAGTGAGCTGCTTCCCATTTACTGTTTGGCGGTCATCAGTCATGTAAGAACAGAAACATCACTGTCCTGGCCAGGGAAAACAAGAGAGTGATGAACTAACACTCAGATCTACCATGCTTAAGTTTCTTAACAGTGGGCAAGAGATAGGTTGCACACCCCACTGTTAACTATTTTGCTTTAGATCAGTCCCACTCTTTAAGCAAATGCCATTAATTAAGCAGTCGTTCAAATATTGTCTCCTAGCTTCTTACATAAAAATGTTACTTTTACATGTATGTTCCTTCTGTCTCAGGTTTCCATAGCAATAGGAGGAAATTCTTGGGAGCCACAGGTTCTACATTGGGGATTCCATTGTGAAGTGCTGCTGAGGAGCCTGCACTCCCACTGGAAAAGAGTGCCTTTCACCTGACACACATTCCTCAAAATGCAGCCACTAGAATCAGTGTGGGGGTGGCATGTCTTTGAAGATTGATGCAAGAAATTCTGTGTCTCTTCCTGTACACTGATTCAACTCACTTTTAGTGTTTCCAAGAAGTGCTCCTTCCCTCTCCACAGCTTTCATGCATTTTCTCCCCCCTCCCATTCAATAACTTTTCTTTTGAAAAAGATGCTCAGAGGCAAGAATGAAATTTTCCAGAATACTGTGAGACACTCTGCAAAGCCAACTGCTGCACATTTTCATGTATTAAATCCTTTCCTATGAATGAGAATTTGATAAAAAGCCAGTCATGTCCCTGCTATGACTAACCACTTCTCACAGTTACAGCAGATACTTCTGCTTTCCCACCACTTGTGATTTAGAGTGTGCTTTCTTTTGTATCACTCCATTGTCTAACCTCACATCACTAATTACTTATTCCATGTTGATTAAGCCACAACAGGTCACCTGCTCCCTCCACCTGGTTATTACAAGTTGCACAGTCAACTCTTAATTTCACTATTCGTTGGATTGCTCAAGCATCTCCTGAAATTCCAGCTTCTGGAACTGTACAGTCATACAAGAGACTCACAGGGAATATTACGAGGTTTCTTGCCCTCAGTTACAGAGAAATTACTTCCACATCTAACTTACTAGTCAACAACCGAGTCCTCCTTCCCCAAAATATAAACACCATTAAGGCAACTTTAAATATATGATTTACAGATCTAGAAAAATTAAGCCCACAACCCAACATTGATGTTATGAAGTCCAATTCATTACTTCCTCTTGCATTGAGTGGCAACACTTATATAAAACCTCTTTTGTAAGAGGAACATTAAGACTTTACAGCAGCAGGGAATTTTGGAGGTACCACCACTCAGAGATAAAACACTCCAGATGCAGACAAACTGGCCATGGTAGGCAAAAGACCCCAGACACGGGAGTTTTGTTTCTTTTAAACATCGCAAAACTTCCATTTATAAACAAGAGAACAACAGCTCCATCACACAAGATCTTTTCACTTGCTTTAATACTGCAGCAGCACATCCTGAGCATCTAAACAATTGCATCTTGTCCTGCACATGAACCAAGTCACTTACTCCAAGGAGCCTGCACTTGCTTCTTCCGTTTTTCTTCCCCTTCTCTCTACACTGGCCTGATAAAGTAAAATCTCAAAAAAAAGTTTCTCTTACATCAGCCGCTCTGCCTGTACACAGGTCTTTTAGTTCATTTTATGATAGAAAGGCCTAATCAGAAGATAAGGTCTGCTTCACTACATTACGCAAATAGCAACCATAGGCTGCCTAATGAACAGCTTAGATGTCATTTCTCACTATTATGGGAACCACTATGAATAAACACATAACATATGTTGTTATTTCTGTAGCAAGCTATAATGGTTTTTATATGTGAAGTTGGTTGTACTACAATATTCTGATGACATTAAGGTTTCCTCTTCCAGAAAGTATCTGTTTGATCAGCCAGTGGTCTTCATTGATACGAGTTGACAGGTTTGCCTGTTTTGTCTTTAGAGTCTAAGTTACAGTGAGTACGGTGTCTGGCCATATCAGCTTCTTGGTAAAGCAAACCTCTCTGACCTTTAATTGTGTTCCAACAAACATTATTTGAAGAATAATTTTAATCAAGAGACATTCTCCCAGGACAGTTGTACAGTGCTAGTATTGCCCTGTTCAATTGAATAAATCCCTTGGACACCATCACATCCTTTTGTAGGACTGGGACGAAACACCCAAGATACCCTTCATGATGCTGAGATCCAAATTAAATTGCGACTTCAAAAACATTATAAATGCCTTAACCCCCTCTCTTGTCGTAGATAGAGTTTTAACAAAAATAAAACACCTGAAAGGCCTTAAATAGGAAGAACAGGGGCCTGTAACACGGCCACTGCTGCATAGGAGCAGACTTTTTAGCCCTGCTGTCTCCTGTGGTAGTTCTTGACCTAGATCTGTGCCACACTGAGCACAATTTTGCATAAGCATATTAAAGTAGCAAAGAAGTTGCATAAAGTTGGTCTATAGCGTTTTATCAACCTTCTCAATTGCAGTATCTAAGATAAGGTGTTTTAATTTCGTTGTACTAAGGGACTTTTAGATTAACAACATGGTATTAGCAGATTCAGAAAGATCGTCTCGGAAACAGGTTTTCCTACTGAATCTGTTCCATGCAATTTAACGTTTTGTGCAACCCCCCAGTTTCTGAGCAGTTTCCAGTATTCTATTAAAGTTACTACTGTCTCTTGCCTGTGATTCTCATCTTCCAGTTCTACATTTGGGAATGGTTTTTCTGTTAAATGGCAGAGAGAAAGGAGTAGGGGTTTTTGGTTTGGCTTTGTTGTGGTTTGGCTTTGTATTTAGTTTACAAGCACTGAATTTGTGACTAAAGTTTGTGCATAGTACACATTCTTCTCTGTATTTAAGCTACATGAAGAGATGTTCATGAAATGTACCCTGCCATTGGAGTAAAAGGCAATGAGCTCTGTAATGAGCCTTTAGTGTCAGCAGGAGTTCATTCTGCAGCAGTTCATTCCACCCTTGACATTCTAATTCTGGCCAGAAATAAATGTGTTTTCAGTTTGCAGACATCTCTGAAAGGAAAAGTCTGCTTTTAATTGCCAGTACTACCCTGGCAATATGTAACTGTTACTACTCAAGCTTGTTCAGAATGAGTCACAGAATCATAGAATGGTTTGGGTTGGAAGAGACCTTAAAACTCATGCAGTTCCAACCCCGCTGCCACAGGCAGGGGCACCTTCCACCACTGGAAGAAATAGGTTAGGGGTGTCACCTTCTGTACACAGGAGAGTGACATGCACCAACCTTACTTCAGTTTGGATTTTGGTTCCTGATTACCATCTGTTTTCCAAAGCTGAGAAAAGTACTTGCTACCAGTGAGTTTGGACAGCAATATGCTTTAAAAATTAGCTTCTGTAGACTTAACACTGCTTATAATAAAACAAAGCGGGGGGAGGGAGGAGGAGAGGCAGGTAATAAACTAAAAGTAAGAATACCTAACATTTTGGTAACTCAAGGTGGCCTGGAAGGCTTATACTCTGTATCAGCTCAGGAGGAAGCTTGGAGATTCACAAATATTCATTAACTGCCTTGGAAACTTTAATGAGTTGCAGTGATTTGCAGAGGCTGAAGGCCTTCTGTGCAAACATGAAGTGGGGAATTCTGCCCCCTCACCAGAAAGAACAAACAAGAAGTCACTTCTTGAGCTGAGCTTCTCTCCAAATTAAGATTTAAGAAGTCTGTAAGACAAGGAGGCACAAAAGCACAAAATGCAATCAGTTCTAAGTAAGATTGAGTTTGATTGAGTTTGATTGAGTTTGATTAAGTTTGATGGCTTTGCAATGGGAAATAACTGAGGTGCTTGAAGGTAGTTGACATAGTTTTAGGTTCTTACAACCTTAGTACAAAAAGTAAGAAACACAACAGAAAAACAGGACCTGGGGATGGGGAGTATCCGGGACTAGCAGATGTCCAGGATGGGAGCAGTGAAACTAGCTGCTCAGTAGAAGGACAGGATGATTGCTATGTTTGTAATGTTATTTAAGGAGGTGCTTCAAAGACTGCCAGCAGTTATGAAGAGTGTTGGAAGAAGCAAACGACCCTCAAAGGCCACCACCACATTTTTGTGTGTATGGGGGAAACTTTCTGGAAAATGAGGTAATTCATGTGTAGCCTGATGAATATATATGAATGCCCAGTGACTGTATAAGGATGGCCTGTGTAGCAATACGGTGACACACATTAGAAGGAGCTATCCCCCGTGTCTCCCGGTGCCGCAATAAAGAATACCTGCTTGTCAACTTGAAAACTTTGTTGGAGAGTTTGTTCCTGGAGTTTTCTCTGAATCATCTGTTTGTACATATGATTATGATACTAACCAGACAACACTATATCATTTTACCTTCACGGAATAAAGTGACGCAGTTAATTATTCATCCCATTTGGTCTGTAAGGATTTTACATATATATTTGCCTTTTAGTATCTATTTTTCTCATTCATTTACTGCTTTAACAAGAGTGCTATAAAGGTCAGTACAGAAATAAGTACACCAGGTATTGTGTTCCTTTGTGTCATTTAACCATATCTAGACAATATTCATAGAGCCTGAAAACAAAAAGTAAAAATTACTGAAGAAATCTGGTAGAGCTGTCTGCTAGCTGACAGCCAAAGATCCACCAGAATAAAAGCAGCTGTATGATCAAATGTTTTCAGATGCTTAGCCACACCTAGCTGGGCCACCATAGTGTAGTATATCCAGGTAACAACTATTAAGCACATTTAAAGTAGTTTCAAAAAGACTGGTAAAAACAACTCTTTGGCATTTATTTAGTG
This sequence comes from Ara ararauna, assembly GCA_028858755.1. NCBI lineage: Eukaryota > Metazoa > Chordata > Aves > Psittaciformes > Psittacidae > Ara > Ara ararauna. The sequence goes on along the minus strand of CM054376.1, from coordinate 106,644,140 downwards.
ATTTATTGAGAAGCTGCTTCACTCTTACTGTGACGAAGGTCATGTTCAGTTTCTGGTACTGACTTTACAATGGCAGGTTTTAGAAGGTTCATGCACAGTGCAGTGCAGGCATCCTGGTTTCGTGTGCAGATCTGGGACTAGGTGAGAGCAGACTGTGAATAATTGAAAACACTTATGAAGTGGCGTAAGTAAAAATGAATACCATTTTAACAATGCTTAGTTCTCAGGATGGCTCCTGGGTCTCATGAGGTAACAGACAAAAGAAGGTCCTCCTTTGTTTAAAATCTCACAAAATCGTGATATTTGATTGCCTGATGTATAAGGGTTGAAACTTGTGTCAGAACTGATCACAAAGTTTCTTATAATTTTACTAATGCCTGTAGTGAAATGAAAAGAATCTTCTTGGAAATACTTCCTGGAAAAAACATTGTTCCAGAAGTTTCACTGCACACAGCAACAACCCTGTAGGCGCTATGTATATTTTAATCCCACCAGAGAAGTTTTGTTACAGCCTAGAACGCTGAGACCCAACTACGAGTAGTTATCTTGCTGCCAGACAAGAACTCACAGTGTAACTAAAGAAAATCTAACGGGTTCAGTAGGTGCACTAACTGACTGCTACATGTGAGCATACATGAAATCACTACCTACAGGCTCGCAGCCTGCCAATATCCCATGCATGAGCAAGTCTAGCAAGGTCAAAATAGTCTTAGAGTAAAATTTTCGGAGGTGGGGCATTCTGCTTTTATGATCACTGTCTGAAGAGTTCACAGTGTTAACAGCAGAACTGAAAGTTATGGTAGTTGTAGTTCTGGCAGTTCTAGTTACCTGCCTCTGGTCAGCTGCCCCAGTGATCTGAGCAGTATTTCACATCTGCAAAAGGGCAAATATTAGAAAAACTCCACTGATTTCAAGGGAAGCCCTAGTGACAAACCATATGTCACAACTTGCATTGAGATAGCCATGCCAGCTGCACTCAGTGATCTGTTCCATAGGAATTTGCCTTTCCCTCTACTGCCAAGGCACTCAGACACACTGGTGGGCAATGCAAGCCAGAGATGAACAAACTCACCACCACATTGTTCTTTCAACCCAGTCATGAGTTCTAAGTGTTAAAACATGATCTATTTATTTCCCTTTTGGTCAGTCTTGCCTCCTGAACCTGCTCAGCACATATCTGTACTATGAAAATTTTGTGATCTCCCACCCACAGAAGATCAAGTGTCACAAATGCTTTCATTGTTGAAGCACTCAAGGACTCCCATTATGCCAAAAGTAAACAAAGTGTGTCTTTGACAACCACAGACACTTCATCTGTGCTTACATTTCGATGCCACAAAGCTCCTGCAGCCACCTAAGGTGAAATTTCATCCTCAGCCTGATACCACAGGCATCTGACACCTTGCACAGCCATTCTGCTACCTGCAAAGAATAACCTAGGCTCTTCTGTCTTCACTTTCTATCTCATCCATGGCATGGTGGCATCCATGAATGAAGATGGCAGCCGTTTTGGCAGATGGAAGCTGAACTGGTCACTATTTTGGGTTAAGCAGTAAGGGCTGGAATTTTTCTAAGCATTAAGCTCAGGGAGGACACTGCAGCAACTGTTCTGCTGATCCTGGAGGATGGGAGGATGCCACATACAAGGACTTTCCTTCAAATCACAGCTTACCAGTTAAGCGCAAGTTCACGAGTTATCACTTGTGTGAGAAGCAGCTCATGTGACTTTCTGCCTCACGTGAGCTCAGGATTTTCCCCTTACTCTTTGCCACCATTCCTTTACCTCCATATGTTTTTTTCAGGAGCTCTTTGGTTCCCAGTTCCTTCCCTGTCTCTGGTTTCCCTCGCTTTTCTATCTACATACCCTGCAACAGGTAGGTACCTCCCCCTCACCCAGAATTCCCACAGGTTCTACCTACTCCCCAAAGCTTCCGGACTCAGTTTAGATTGTGCTCATCTCTGAGCCAAGGGGTCTTAAAGGGATCTAGCTTTATAACATTTATAACAGAAACATGTAATTTGTCATTACTGGTACAAATTCTTGTAAATCAGATAGTGTCCATTCACATTAGGAAATTCGAAGGAAATCTCACTATCCAAATGCAATCTTCTCGTAGGTCATTTTCAGTGTCTCAAAAGGTACCTTTTCAGACATACAGATTCTCTGGAGCTTACGTAACTTCACAAAGGAGAGCAACAGCAGCTTTAACTCTAGGAGTCTAACAGTTAACAGCAGCGATACAAGGCAGCAGCAGAAACAAGAACCAAAGTGGATGCAGAGCAAACAGCTCTAAGCCATGTAACAAGCTCTGACACTCAGCCTTCCCCATCAGCCTGCTGGGGCCTGAATGAAACTTTCTCCTCTCTAGGCTCTTGTGTACACACCTTCACTTCTCAGAAGCACAAAGAAGTATGAAAGGGATCAAATATAAACCCCAAAAGAAACAAACACAGGCCAGTGTTGAAAGCTTAAATACAACATTATCATCAGCCCTAATTTACTCATGAGGTTGGCCAGGCTGCCACTTGCCTGTCAAGCAAAAATGACACCTGCTTAAAACCTACCACTGCACAGTAGTGTAGATACTGCATGAGGGGGAGATGATTGCAATTGCCCTGTAAAACATACTTTCAAATTTTCTTTAGCTATACTTTTTTCTTAAATGTACAGCAATTAATAAATTCACTATAGAGGTGCCACAGAGCCTGAAAAGAATTATGAACGTATTTCTGTCTCTGTTTTGTGCCACTCAAATGGCACAATCCAAAGATTGGAAGGATGGTAAATAATACTTCAAAAGCAATTCTGTCTGATTGAAATGGAGCTGTGATTCTAAACAACCTACAAGAGAACTAACATGGGTAGTCTGAAGACTTTGTACTAAGGCAAATGTCAGTGTTTTAAGTGATATGCACTTAGCCAGTCATTTCCCAAAAATCGTTTTCCTGTTATTTCACATTCTTTAAAATATGTTTTCCTGAAGAGTTTATTCCCTCATTCTCCAGGAATTTCTTTGCAGTGGCTTCCTAATAGTCCACTAACAGGGCACTGATATCACACTCTGTTGCCAGGGGAATCCATTCAGATGCAAAATGTATCATGACTTCACTGCAAAAATAAATGAGGGAGAAATACTCCACCAAAGATGAATTGTGTGTTTAGTCACATGTGCCTTCAGCAACAGGCACGGGGGAAGAAACCGCCTGTAGGCTTACCAGTTAAGATTGTTCATCAAGGAACAGCTGGGTTCTCTTCAGCTTAAGACATGCTCAAACTCAATAAGAACACCTCAGCCACCACTGTGGCTACGACAGTGGCATTCCTCTGTCCCTCCTGAAGAGCTCTGGCCACTGGATCTTGAGATTCACGGAGCAGACAGTCGGGCAGTGAGGACATGCCCCAGCAAGGGGAAAGCTGTTCTCACACCACAGCCGTGTTTTGAAGACATGCACTGTCACTGCAAGAGGGCATGCTGGCGTGTTGCCTTGTGCTCTTGGGCTTGCTCTTGTTATTCTGCAGCATGGAACTTGTGGTCTTGAGCCCCCGCAGTGCTGGAGCCAGCCTGCCTCCCTCCGGGGGCAGAGGAGTCTTGATCAGATGACACACTTCAAACACAAGCTCCCAGGCAGTTCACCAAGACGGCAGGGAATACTCAAGGTGTCCAGCAGACTCCTTTCCTCAGTTCAGCAGCAGCTCACTTCTGCTGCAGTATTTCCATGAAACATGTTGAGTCTAATTTTTATCCTATCCCTGTAAAACTGTATTTTGGATGAATCTTTCAGTACATGATTAATCAGCAGGGTCTGAGCCACACATCTCTCCCTTTAAAAGAGCAATTGTGCTGTCATGATCCCACCAGCCATAACCTGAATGGAGCTTACCAAAAAGCTACATCCATCACTACTTAACAGGAATAACTTGAAAAACGGTACTGTGTGCAAGCCAGAGTGGTTAAACAGACATCAGGCAGAGCCCAATTTCCATACACTGTTCTTACCTCTTCAGTAAATGTATAACACAGGTAATGCCATCTAGTTACCTCTAAAATCATGGTAGGCTGAAATTGGCTTATATACCTAAATAATTCGCCACTAAAGAGGTGACTGCACTCTAGTTCGCGATCAAGCCACAGGGGTCTGTCACTGTTGAGACTCCTCTGTGCATATTTTCCCCACTGAAGAACTCCAAGCTGTTGGTTTCAACTTTAACTGTTAGGCTTGAGCACTTCATGTTATTTTAAAACTCTGCTCTTTGGTTGGGGCTTTTCCCCTCTCTATTAAATATTAAAGAGATTTCCATCAACTAGTCAGGGAACAGCAAGTGCCTGTGCAAAACAGCTAAATAACAAAGCAAAACCTGAAGCACAGCTAAAAAGTTACCTGCAACATCAAGCCGTACATGCAGCAAAGACCAACATTTAATAACAGTCAAAATTTATATTTAAATAAAAGTGCACAAAGTGCAGACAGGCTATGAAACACTGAACACTTGCTAAGATCCTATACAGCAATCCATACCAAAAGAAGCAATATTTGTCAGTTTTTTATGCAGGTTGTGATTTTCCTGCTTCAGTGCTCGTGAGAGTGAAATGTTAATGTCACGCACAGGAATGAAGCATACTGAAAACCACCAGAGAGCTCTGCCAAGGCACCCAGATCCAGAGTTTCAGAAGCAGCAACCAGAGCTACTTCAGTAAAGCCCATCCTTCCACACTGTGTGGCAGCCAAGCAGTGCAGAAAGCCATTTCAAACCCTTGACTAACATCAATCGCCTTTCACATTTGCAAGTATGGGTGAATCCAGCCCCCCAAACAAATTATCAGGAGCATCACTATACTATGCACCTGAAGACAATGGAACACTGTCTAACAGGATTAAATGTGCCTACTGAAATAAGAAACTCCCCCACAAAATAAGCAAAACACCGGACACCAGCGAGCACGCTGTGCGGTTGGAATAAGAATTCAAAATATAGATTGACAAGAATTTCCCGTTTATCCCCTGCCACATGAAGCATATGCCCAAATGTAGTTAAAACTAGTCTGCTGTGAATCTTAAATTAACTCAAGGAACATGGATAAAAACCCCAAGACCAACAATTGTTTGAAACTAAATCCCAAGATTTTAGTTTCCAATAACAAATGCTACAATGGAAATGGCCAAAAACAAAAAAGGAAGAACAAAAAAGGAAGTAGTCCCCTTCTAAAATTTCAGTGACACATTCTACATGTATCAACACAGACACATCCCATGGCACTTGTTCTCAAAGAAGACAGCAATGGTGCAATAGGAAAGAGACACATCAACATGTGGTGTGCATCAACTCTGGCAGGACGCACTTTCAGTAACACCAAGCACCACACCAGGGAAAAATGGTCTGCTCTCAATAGCTGCTTCTTCACTTGATGTATTTTGCCTACCCAAAGGCACAGCATCTCATTTGGAAGTAACTTACCTTCCTTCACAGTGCTGCTTTGGCCACCTATTCGATGCTACGAGCACAAGAGTTGGCTGGGATGTTGTGTTCAAATCAAACTTGCCTTCCCAGGGCTCCTTAAGAGTGCTCTCTGGTAGGCCTGTTTTCTCCTTCTACACTCCAGCATGACCCACTGAAGATGCTAGAGTACCTTTGCCCATGCATTTAAGGCAGACCATTAATTGAGCTTTCATTATTAACACACTTTTGTCAATTCATCACTAGCCAGCTGATAGGAAAACTTCATTCAATTAGAGTATAAAGCTGCCTTTTGTGCAGAGCTCCATGGTACAGACATAGACACTATCAGAGGGCACACATTACACCTTAACAGTGGCTGAATAAGCACCTGTTACCCATCAGTGGATAACCTGATCCCACTTCAACTCCATGCTCCTTCTGAAGGGTGTCTTTGTTAGCAACACAATGCACAGGAGACCACGTATTATTAAAAGTTTGCTTCCAGAGAGAGAGAGAGGGCTCTTCTGCAGGACTGGTTACGTGCAAACTGATGGTTAACCCAAAGACAGCAACATCAGACTGTGTTCAGAACTAGGAGACAGCATTTACTTCTAAGGTTATTAAAGAAGCTTGATAGGAAACCTGGTACCTGAGCACAGCCTGTATATTAAGCAAGTTGTCTACACTTCTACACTTTAAATGCAAACAGCAGTAACTGCTTTCAAGACACTAGCAACCCAACTGTCTATGCAATGAATCATAGAATCATAGAATAGTTAAGGTTGGAAAGGACCTTAAGATCATCTAGTTCCAGCCCCCTGCTATGGGCAGGGACACCATGCACTAGACCATGTCACCCAAGACTCCATCCAACCTGGCCTTGAACACTGACAGGGATGGAGCATTTATCACTGTCAATTTATCATTGACATATGAACAACAATTACTATAACAAGTTGTGTGAATTCTCCAAGAAGCATCCCTAAATCACTGGGAGAAACCACATATGGCCACAAGGTCTTGCCAATCCATTTTTAATAATAGATTAGATGTCGCTGGAGCATTAGCCTTCTGTTATGCTGTGACTTGTGAGTGCTATGGGCAAAACCATCTACATGTTAACACAGCATTACTATTTTCAAGCAATAATTTGTGCTTGGCTCCGACTACCACAGTGCCCATCATGTTACTTTTTCCAATACACCTGGATGGTATGGGGCCCAGCAGCTAGGACAGAGGGCTGCATTGAATATGGATTCTAGTCCAACACTGTTAAGTAACATTAAGGCTTACCCATCACTAAATGGATTGGATTGTTAGCTGAGCAGTTTAACGTAACAACTGCATTTGAACTGAAATACAAGTGCGTATATATTCCTGTATGTGGAAAAGTGTGTGAAATAGGGGACCTGACAGTTCCCTCCTACAAACAAAATTCCTGAAAGTTCCCATAATGCGAAAATACCCACTACCTCAGAGATCAAAGCCTTAGGTCAGCCTGAACAGCAGCATGTAACAATTGCTGTATTCCCTTGCCGGCATTTGGATTGCTAGAGAAGAAGTGGCAGGCACTGTCTTCCGTATAATCCCCAGTCCAGCAGAAGCATTAGTTCAGCAAAAACAATGAAACATGGTATCATGGTCTTGTTTTCCACAGCATGACTGTCCCAGATCCCCTCATCCTCCACATCTCAACACACTCAGATTCTCTTACATGCCCAAAATGCTATAAAATATTTTTTGCTTCCTCCAGTTTCCTTAACTGTCCTTTAATGGCTCCAACTTCATTAGTGTCCCTTGCACAACCTTTCTGGCCCAGCAGGTGTGTAAGAAAGCATGTCATGTGGATAACTTTGATAGATGGACCAGTCAGTGGATAAAGAACCGGCTGGATGACCTCATGCAAAGAGTCGTGGTCAATGGCTCTATGTCTAGCTGGAGACCAGTAATGAGTGGTGTCCCTCAGGGATGGGTGTTGGGATCGGTCTTGTTCAACATCTTTGTCTTTGACATGGACAGCGGGATTGAGTGCACCCTCAGCAAGTTCATCGATGACATCAAGCTGTCTCGTTTGGTTGATACGCTGGAGGGAAGGAATGCCATCCAGAGGGACCTTGTCATGCTTGTGGGGTGGGCCAATGCCAACCTTACGAAGTTCAAATAAGACAAGTGCAAGGTCCTACACCTGGGTTGGGGCAACCCCAGGCACAGCTACAGGTAGGGAAGAGAAGAGATTCAGAGCAGCCCTGCGGAGAAGGACTTGGGGGTGCTGGTTGATGAGAAAATGAACATGAGCCGGCTTCAGTGTGCACTCACAGCCCAGAAACCAGCTGTATCCTGGGCTGCATCAAAAGGAGCGTGACCAGCAGGTCCAAGGAGGCGATTCTGCCCCTCTACATAGACTCCGCCACTTGGAGTATTGTGTGCAGTTCTGGTGTCCTCAACATGAAAAGGACATGGAACTGTTGGAACAAGTCCAGAGGAGGGCCACGAGGATGATCAGGGGACTGGAGCACCTCCCGTATGAAGATAGGATGAGAAAGTTGGGGCTGTTTAGCCTGGAGAAGGGAAGGCTTCGTGGAGACCTCATAGCAGTCTTCCAGTATCTGAAGGGGGCCTATAGGGATGCTGGGGAGGGACTCTTCATGACTGACTGCAGTGACAGGACAAGGGGTAACGAGTTCAAACTTAAACAGGGGAAGTTTAGATTGGATATGAGGAAGAAATTCTTTACTGTAAGGGTGGTGAGGCACTGGAATGGGTTGCCCAGGGAAGTTGTGAGTGCTCCATCGCTGGCGGTGTTCAAGGCCAGGCTGGACAGAGTCTTGGGTGACATGGTTTAGTTTGAGGTGTCCTTGCCCATGGCACGGGGGCTGGAACTAGATGATCTTAAGGTCCTTTCCAACCCTAACTATTCTATGATTCTATGATTCTATGACCTGCCTTCAGAGGGAGCAGCATATGCCAGCCAGTGGTAACAGGCAAATCACCTCTGGCTTTCACTCCCTACAGGAATGGGCAAGTACCTGGTGAGGACACATGAAAGGTATTTTCACAAGATGCCTGGCCTTGTCACCTCTGCAGCCTCTAGTCTCCTGTCAGTATATTCACTTCAACAGACCTGAATGATGCAAAAGCCTCAGGAAATGTGTAAAATAATTTCTAGGATAGAAACAAAGGATTTAGTGGTAGGAGCCAGGAATTTCCTTTAAGCTGCATTCACAAACTTATTAGGCTTCCTTCCAAAAGAAGTCATGCATTCTTCCTGCTACTCAAGTTCAAAAAGTAACTTCAGAACATGATTATTCCCATGAATAACATTTTAATCTTGATTTGCTACCTTTACTTGCAGTTACATCCTTCTCTTCTACATCTAACTTGATTATATTTGGAAGAAATTCTTTACTGTGAGGGTGGTGAGGCACTGGCACAGGTTGCCCAGAGAAGCTGTGGCTACCTCATCCCAGGTAGTGATCAAGACCAGGTTGGACGGGGCTTTGAGCAACCTTGTCTAGTGGAAGGTGTCCCTGCCTATAGTAGGATGTTGGAATTGAGTGAAATTCAAGGTCCCTTCTAACCCAAACCATTCTGTGACTTCAACCACTTCTCCTTGTTATTGGCGCATAGGTGCAGGACAACATATATTAAATGAAAATTAATTTAATAGTAAAAGCTTCCTCTCTTTGTTTAAAGCAAAATTATACTAGATGCTTTGCAAGATTACCAACCATCTCTAACAGCATCTCTCTTCTATTTCCCAATCACCTGTGAAATCTCCACCTTTACACATTGTTTATCCCATGGCACCATAGCAAGACTTTCACCCAGGGCAACACTCAAATTCTAAGCACAGGGAATTCAGCAGACATGGCATTTACCTTTGCTAAGATAACAGATCATATTAGCTGGCAGGGTCCACCACTGGTTAAACCAAAACCTAATTTAATTTTCTATTTACCTCCAAAGTCTTTGAGTTTTTCATTATTCTCTCCTTGAAAATTTGCTCAGAGATCCACTTACTTTAAAGCCTTCCACATCACTGAGGTGATGCTAAGGCCTTGAAGGATTTACTCAGAGGACTACTTCCTTTCTTTTACAAAGTGGTCCTACACTTCCTATTCCTCCTGGAGGAGGTTAGTCCTGCTGACTCCTTGCAGTGCCAACATAAAGACTGACAATAATGTCTTATTTTCACCTTGATTACAAGTACTTCTCATTTCTGCACATGCATTCAAATTCGCCATTCTGCCTCCACTGTTCAACACCAGTGTCATGCCAAACACCCAGAACAAAGTTAACCATTCAAATGGTATGCATGTATCTCAATAGGCTAATGCCCAGTTTACTTCACTAGGGAATTGACTTTTTCTATTTATAAAGCGGAACATGCTGTTGTAAGAGATTAAAAAAGTGAATACTTTGGAAACAAGTATCTGAATAACTTAAACCATATGAAGATATTCAAGAGAGATGAAACCTAATGAGACAAAAGATCAAAGGATATTAGTCCAAAATGAAATGGACGCAGCAAGACAACAAGGAAGGTTACTCTAGGAGGTGATGGGAAATCTGCATGCTTCAGACTGGGGAACAAGGTGCCCAAAGAATCTGAAAAATGATGCATCAGTTCTATAAAAGCTCTGGACAGGATGCGGAGTTGCAATGTGCAGATCATTTTGGGCTGTTTAGCGGCTTTATGGGTTTTCTTTAAAGTTATGAAAAGTCCATGCTGAAATAATAGCACAGGTTCTTTGTTACCACATCTAAGCACTGCAACCACCACAGGGCATAATCAATTTATAAGACTTCTGGCTAAAATCACTGTGTCACATGCACGAGTAGGAGCAGTTTAACCACTGAAATACTAATGTTTTAACATTTACCACTGTAACTCATAGTGGCCATTAAATCCCAACAGAGGGTATGTCCTGAGCCAACAGCAATAAAATTCTCTTTTCTTGTGGTAGAAGAAATACTTCCAGGAAGTATTTCCCAATCTTCATTGACCTCACCTCTGTTCTCCCAACTGTGTTCTTCCAAAATTAGACTGATAAACTACAATTCCTACATACCTTTTCCCAGAGATGGAAAACTGCAGGAAAGGGTATGAAATACGTGTCTCAGGGAAAAAAGAAAAATAACCATATTCCATGCATTTCACATGGTGTGATTTGACAAGTTTGTTTTTTCTTTTTTCCACAAACCAAACATTGGAGGAAAAGATCAGCCAGATTTTCTAAGGTAACTACAGTATTCATCCTTCAGTTCTATTGGCGCTCATTTTCATACTGGTGCTTCAAGGAAAAGGTTAAACAAAACATAGAAAGGCTATAAAGAATTTAAATACACGCCTATATGTGTACACATATATATAAAAACATAACACAGAATGGCATATTTTATATGCCATTTTTATGGCAATAAAATCAGTGTCCTCTCTTCTCCTCTCCCACAAGACACAGATAACCCCAAGACTACAATTGTTACTACTGAAAATATGTATTTCATGCAAACTGGTCATTTTAAACTCATGTCTAGCACTTAGGGAAACCCACTTGGCACCTGCAAGAGTAACACCCAGCATGACAAGCACATGAAGTTCCGAGTATTTGGGGGAAAAAAAAGTTATCTTGAGAGCACGGTGTTGCATGAAGAACACACCTTGCCACAAGAGTAGACAATCCATTACTTGGGTGGGAACACGGGGATGACTTGACATAAATCAGACTAAGGAGATTAGAAATAGGAGTGTATCTTCTGGGAAGTTCAAATACCAGAACACTGCAATATTTTCACACTGTCAATTTGTTCACTTCTGAAAAAAGAGTTGTATGGAAATGATGCAGAATATATAGCATACACTGACAACTACAAACAATGCAGGAGCATCATATTCAATCACCTTCCCTTTTATAAATGGCAAAGGGCTGAATAGACAAGGCAAAGCCTGCTCCGCAGAAGAAAGGTGAGCACAGTGTCAGCCTAAGGAATACTTCCGAGCGTTCAACATGAAAAAAAGCAAGCCTGTCTGCCGTGACAACGCTGAGGGTTTTTTGTGTTTGGAAATGAGCTGTTGAACGGAGAACATTTTGTACCTTTGTTAACATTACAGTCTCCTAAATCTTACTGCTGTTGCAAAGATAATGACAACAGATAGACCGGTCTGCCCCAGGAGGAAAAGGCATTTCAGAGAATGAGGTGATTTTAGCAGGTAAGTCACAGAGCACTCAGAACTGTATCCTCCCAGGATGTTAATCACAGCACTGGATGGCACCAGGCACTACCTTCCTAAAACTGAAGTTTCCCCAAATTTAGCAAAGAATAACTACTACTGGAAATAAAGCTATAGCTTCATATGTTGGCTAGTAAAATATATGACAAGTTCACCATCTTTTACATGGAAATTTCAAAAGCTCAGTTCAAATACAATACTTCCAAGCCAATTCTAACTCTGCAGCATTAAAACACACTGATATGATCATTTGGTATACTAAGACATGAAATTGCTCCAAATCATCTTGAAATTAGAATTTCCCCATTTCCAACTCATAAGCCCTATCTTATGAAAGCATGTGTTTATCTATCCACAAAACAGTAGCATTATAAGCAACATATTTGGCCCTACAGAAAAACATACAGTGATAAATTTTAAACAAGTATTCAGACACAGCTATTAGAACTTCCTCTCACTAAAGCATGAGTTCACACCCCTAAAATGAGCAAGTTACACTGCATGTAACCAGAGACAAAAACTTTTTCTTAAAAATAGAAATTAAGACTCTATTGCAATGTGCAAGGGATATTAATAAAGTGAAGTTAACTCTATATGACATTTTAAAATCATCTTACTAGGCAGGCTACAATTTAATAGTAGTCCTTCATTTTACTAAAATCAGACATAAATGTAAAACAAACAAACAAGAAACAAAACCTAACACCCAACACAAACCCAAAACAGTATGAGGGTTCTATTTTACACATAAAATCACTTTCTCCACTTTTAAAAATGCAAATTCTAACCCTTAAGGTTTCAGTTTCCATATTAATTACCCCAGTACAAGTTAATTCAATCAGCATCTGTAATAACGGTATGCAGCTAACAACCCTTATTTTCTCACAGCTAGAGAAAGACTGAAGGAGGAAAAATCTTCTGTGTCTGCAGGAGCAGGAACCAGCGCTGCAATTCCCTACGTACTGTCAATCGCAAGCAAGCAGGCACATATATTAGCCACACAGTTACACTTGAGGAGTGAGAAGCATCAGACCCAGATTTCCTTAACTAGCACTGTAAATAAAGGGTAAAAATTTTCTCTTTCCCTCCGTTCCCTCCTTTCCCCGGTTCTCTTCAAAACGTTTATTCAAGAATAGCAAAAGCAATTACATACTGAAGATTACAGGGCACATTCTGAAAAGACAACATTACAGTTTTGGGAAATCACTGACAGATCAAGCTGAAGAAGCACTTACAAAGGGAACTAATGCATTCTTATTCTGAGAAATCCATCAGAAGCCAGTTTCATAAATATCAGAAATGAAAGATTTGCTCAATGGGATCTCTCTGTGCACTAGAGGGAGAATTCCATAGGAGTTAACGCTGGAAAGGCACAATGGAATGACCTGATAATGGCACATCTCTTTTACCAGTAGCAGAAAGCATCTAGCTAAGACAAATTACTTGCAACCACATCCATACAGTTTATGGGATAAAACCATGCAAGGGCCAACGAGGACAGGCTCTGAATTTATTCATATACCTACTGGCAAACAAAAGAGAAGCTCTCACTGATTGCCAAAGATCTCATTCTCTTCACTCTTCTTAAATATTCCTTGGTTCTTAATAAATGCTTTCGCTCTCTCCCAGTCCCCCAGGCTTTCCATGCCTCTGGTATGAAAGGCTACAAAATACAACCCTGTTGCACAGGACAGAAGGAGCATAATTCTTGTACAGATCACAACCCCTTATCAGGACCGGCCTGTGGTGATGCTGTGTATCAGAAGCGCCAGACTATCACTCAGTGCATGAATTCATGTATGAAGAAAAGGTTCCACTGTAGAGACCATCACAAAAAGCTGAGCAGGACATCAACTTAACAGTATGGCTAACTCACTGACAGCTTTTTGGATCCATTTTAGCACAACAGGAGCCTGGCAGCTACTGAATCAGTCTGCTGCTATTTACTATGTGGCTTTAAAAGAGACTCCTGAGAATATCCCTTTAACTCTTATCTTAGGAGCAGGCTGTCATCCTTCTTTTGTTCAACATGAAATTGTGCCATCTGCTCCAAAAAAGGACAGGTTACAGGTGACAAGATGTAGCCAGATTTCTTCCTTAACATATGGGAGGAGGAGGTAACAAAGAAAGATAACCACTTTTTCTGGACATGGCAGAAAACAGAGAAGAAAGAAATTGGAAACCTGATGAAGTAAACAGATACTTTGCTGATCTAGCAACAAATATCAAGTAAAACTATGACACAGAACTGTTGCTCCTGCCAAAACCTCTAATAAAACAGGGATTCCTAACATGGTAAGAGCCACATGCTCCCAATATTCTGCACATGCATCAGCAACTGGAACGATACCCAAGTATTGAAGCATTTTATTTTCAAGTCATCTGTGTGGAGTCAAGAAGTGAAACAAGAAAATTACACCTGGCATTTGGAACAATTTTTTTGCCTGATTCTATCCAAGTCAACACTTTTCATTCTTGCTTTAACACACTACAGATTCTTCTCAGTTGCTTTGGTACAAACAAACAAGCAAGCCAGAAGCGCAGTCAAGTTTATTTTACAAGACCAAAGAGAATCCAAAGGTATGTGATAGAGGATGTGCCTTCTTCGTAACCCAATGTATCGGAACATTACTGGTAAACACTAGAACTGAGTTAAGTATGAGAGAAAGGGCTATAGAAACTGACATTTAGAAAGCTTTCCTGCAACAAAACGTCATAATAAAAGCACTTATCACAACAACAGTGTACATTTCTTGCTTAATATTTTTACTGCAGTTAGATACTCTCACACTAACTCTGCTTTTTCAGCTGTGCCCTGCTCCCAGCACCAAGAAGCACATCTCTTGTCCTTTCCTGGTCGCTATCATTTTCAGATTTGAACTCATGTTTATCCTAGACTTACACAAGACAATGATAATTTATTTTTTCATAATAACAAAACAATAAAATATTTCCTGTGAGGTGCCTGGCATCATTGCTTCGTCCTGAAGGAAGCAAGAATTAGGCACAGGCAGGACTGCTCTGGCGCAGTGAAATAACATGATTCTCTTTCTTCTAGACGGAATATTAAATTACAGTACAGTGTTTGTCTGCATGAATAGAAAGCAAGGTGGAGAGTCCCTGAAAAGGAGTATGCACGTGTATTCATTGCATGTCATTTGCTTTTGCGGTGGCAAAAGTATTTACTATTACATGATGAGGAAAGAATGAAAGTACTCTGTACAGCTCTAATTATCTTGTCCTGCAGTTTGACTTTATTATACTGGCTGCTACCAAAGCAAAATGTACAAGAGTAGTTTATGCACAGCTGAAGCTGTACTGCAGGACTTATCTGTGGGAAAACAGATAATATTAACCTCCCTTCCCCCACCCTTTGTTTTTTTCACAGTGGTGGTCATAAAATTACTATGACTGGTAGAAATTTTAATGCCGTGGACAGTGTAATTATTTCAGATGACCAGAGATCAAACCTCACTGTCAGTCTTAATCTCCTTTTTAATACCAAATACATGCCTCTTGATGGATTAGGCTTTGCTCTTAAGGTTTAAGGAGGATCTCAATAGCTTTTAAACTCTTGCAGGCACTTACCAGTCACCCTACTGAAATAAATATGTCCACTTGTAGGATTACAGTTGCTCACATTCTCAGGACAAGACCATGGACAAACATAAGCTACTCTCCTGCATAATTTACCCTAAGCCTTTTTTCTATGCTTTAGAGACTTGCTCCAAATCTGTCCCCAACCACCACACGTTGGATCTGTTGGAGGAGGGCATGGCTTACTTCTCTCTGGCTCTGTGCTGAGAACCCAGATGGCGCCACTGCCTCAGCAGGGGGCCGCAGACTGGAGCTGTTGTTGGGATGAAACCCTTTCTCCAACGCTGTGAGGAGGTGGGAACACCGCTGACCCTTGGGCTTGCAGCACACAGACCAGAAAAGAGCAGCACCACCCCATGGAGTGAACAGTGGGGTGATTGTAGCAATCCCCATCTCTCAGGAGTTAAGCTGGGGAGAGCCAGTGCCCAGGGGTGCCAGAGAGCCTGTCCTGATCTTCTCTTGTCAACTGCATTGCGGGGAAGGAAGGAGAAATCACTGTCACTATTCCTGTCTCACAGCAGGAAATATCTATCTGCTTTAGCAGGGCGCAGTCAGCCTTAAATCAGCGTGCAGAGTGTGGGTTAAATGTGCTTAAAGGTAGACATCAGCTCAAGACAGACATTTTCTCAGGTGCTCTGCATGCAGCCCTGATCCAAGAGAAGAGGTTTAGCAGACATCTGCATGAAATCAGGAAGACATTAAAATGGTTTTGAGTGCCTCTGTTTGTAATGGTACCCACTGTCCGGTACTTAATGACTGTTAACAGCCTTGCTATTGCATTTCTAGGTCTCTAGGTGTCCTGGAAATGAATCTGAATGTCATTACTTAAAGCCAAGCCTGAGCCATGCAACAGAGGGTAAAGCCAAGCCTGAGCCATGCAACAGATGGTAAAGTTGTTGCTATGATGTTAAAAGTGGAAACTACCTTTATACCAGGTGCTAAATTACACTATCACCCTGACCCAGTGTTCATTAACTACCAGCTGCACACCGAGCTTGATCCTGATCTGGAATTGAAAATATATGTAAGTTTGAAAGTAATGAACTATAATTCCTCATTTTAAATACTTGTTTGGGATAATTTTACTGCTTACTGTATTTAATGACTGTTTATTATCTTCAATTTTTTCTCCTTCACAAAGAAAATGACAACTTGAATATTACTAAGACTGAGGCAGAGGTTTATCTGTCATATATGAATGGTGCAGAGACCAAAAAGATATGGTTCAGTGCCCAGAATATTACCAAAAAGCCAGCCCGTACCTCCATACTGTGCAAACTCAAAAGGGAAGGAACAGACAAGATTGACTTTTCCACAGTGAAAGTTTTTGTAAGTAGAATTCCCTTTTGTTACAATTCAGGAGTGTTTGGATGTTTATACAAATGGAGCAAAATAAGGCATTAATGCTCTCAATGTTCTTTATAGAGGCAAGAATAGGATGCATTTTCTGCTCTCCTGGTACTTGGTAGCACAGTATATTCCACATGTTGAAGCATGCCTGCCTAGCTTAGTTGTCGCTAGAACTCATTTACTGTCTGGTTACTGCTGTGGTGTCAGAGTTAAGCTGTGCTACCCAAACTGAACTCACTGCTGCTGAGCTCCAGGAGAGCAGTAGATTGTCACATCTCTAGCTGCAGCGCAGACACCACCAATACAGCATGACTGGCTCCAGCAGAGCTCCTCATCTTAGTTCTGTAAGCAATCTGATGCTGCACTGTGGCCATGAGGATTGTGCCCTCCCATTCACTTTTTTGTACTGAAGTAGATGAAGATCTTGAAAAGTGCACAGAGATCACCATTGAAACAGAAGAGAAGGCATTTCTGGATGAAGAAGGGGCTGAAATTCAATGTGCAATGGGAAGGACAAAATGCTTTGAATGTACGGCACAAAGCCAGGCCCAGATATAAGAACATTAGCATGGATGTCAAAGCTAAATGGCAGCTTAAGATATTTGCTCCATGAATAAGATGAAGATAGGAATTTTTAAAAATGCAGTTATCACCATTTATGAGGGAGAAAAATGATGCCAGACTCTTACTGCAGTATATGGTGGTATAAAACTGAAATAACGCTGCTGACTTCAAGGCATATGTCTCATAGTAAAGATTAACGAAGCTATCCTCCATTTCATATCACTGCTAACTGATCCCGCATCTGTGGATCCTGCCATCTGAGCCAGTTATGGCATGGAAAAGCCTTTCTGAGAGTGGTGTTGCATTTAAATATTAACATTGCCTTGCTCATCCTGCAAGCTTCATAGCAGTGACTGTCATAGAAACGTCACCACTTCGCTAAGGCAAATCAAACACAATAGTTACAATGTAACATTTCACTTCTGGTACCTTAAAAATGGTTCTTTTCAACATCAAGAAAAATGTAAAAGCAATAAACCATCACGTTTTTCAATCCTATGAATAAATCATCATGGAAGAAGTAGGGCCAGTCTGTAGAAAGGATAAGCTGAGTACAAAAGATAGGCATTGCCTGAGAATGAATGTATGTCTTGCCACAGTTTTCCGGAAGAAAGAGGATATTGAGTGTGGTGTCAAAGACACGATGATCAGTCTGAATGGCAGTATCAAAGAAGAAAATACTGTTCTTGTGACAGAAGAAAGATTCATATAGATCGAGGGGCTCAAGACAGCAGTAACAGAATCATTCCCATCACAGGACTGAGAAAAAAATGACACATGATATTGTAGCCTTATTAGGAAAGATGTAAATAAAACTGCAGTCAAGAGCCACAGTGTATGAGTGGAGAGCTGCAAATATAAACCAGCATTTAAAAGAAAAAAAATAACTAGGCAAATGGAGTCTTGCTGATTTAATCCTGTTTCTGAGTAAAGCTTTTTAATGTATTTTGAATGAGGGACTCATGAAAGACCTGGAGGCAAACGGAAAATGGGATAATTGTCAACTTCTTTTTAATAAAAGTAGCTTATGCTAGATATCTTTATTTCATAAGACAAGTGACTTTCTAACAGCAAAAAAGCAGGAGATCACAGGTACCTGGAAGTCATTCAGTAAACTACTTAACGTGGTGATTATGAAGACGCAGGGATCAGAAAACCTGGATGCTGTGTGTGGGGAGCTGCCTCTGGGCAAAGTTGCTTTTCATACAGATATTCTTCAATATCACTAGTGACTCTAACACAAAAATAAGGCATGCGCTAATAACATTTGCGGATGACAAAGCTCAGAGGTATTACCAGTCCAGAGGAGGTTTCATAATGTCATGCAGGAAGAACGAAATAAATTTGGGAATCAGAACTGGATGAATTCAGGTGTACTTTATTTAGTCCATGATTCGTAAGCAAAATAAAGAAATGGGACCACTGAATAGGAAGGTTATGGTGAAGATTAAAGATAATGCAAATAGGAGCAGAAAATGAATGCTCTGTCTCAGTCTGCAGTAAGCAGTGATGATAAACAGAAATTTCTGCTTTAGGAATGCTTTGGTTGGACATGACAAGCGAAGAAAGGCAGGTATATTAGTCACACAATAATGCTACCAATGCATTTCAGCCTCAGAAAAGGCGAACGGATCCTTGGAAGGTTCAGACCAAAAGTACTTTATATAAATGAAACATGAAAAAATATAAATAACTGAGGAAAAAAGATTTGATGGAGGAAACGGGTCTGCTTTGTCTTCTGTTCTTTGTGGCCTCAGAAGCATGAAGGCTGTGCCCTTTCCAGCCCTGTGGCGTTTCATTGCTTGCTCATGTCCGTGTATGGGCAATGTGACCATCCAGTTGGCAGTTCCCAGCTAACCTGGCTGCTCACCACCTGGGACAAACCAAGGATTGAAATCACCAGATCTCTGCCTTCCCTGCTCTAACTCAAAACAATTTCATGTCACAAACCCAACTCTCCTTTCCAGTTATCTCAGGCTCATTTCTATCCCTGGCACTTGAGCTCCATGGGCTCATTCCACGGGTCCCACATACTCGTTTCAAAGCGATGCAGCCCCGGCAGACGGTGGAACAGCCAGCGTGACACGGCAGGGCCCGAAGCACAGGGAAGGGCAGGGCAGCGGCTGTGCCATGCATCACGTTACAGGCCTCGCTGCTGCCAACGCCATTTGTGTGCCCGCAGGAGCGCCGTTGACGCCTCGGCGTTTGTTCCACCACAAAAAGCAATGCAGCCGAAGCCAGCTGCAGGGCAAAAACCAGAGCGCACAAACCAGATACCGCCGCCAATTCGAGCAACTTTGCCCGGGAACAAAATCGCCTAAAATGCCTCATTTTCGCGCAACTGCCGGCTTGCAGGGATTCCTCTGACCCCCAAGTCTGCGGCCACAAGGACAGGGCTAACGCTTGCCCCTCGTCAGCTAATTGGGAAGGTAAACTCGGTGAGACCAGGGGTCTCCTGCGGCTCCCACCGAGGAGCAACGCCCCTCACGCCGAACTGCACCAACTCCTGCGCTGACCCAGGCCCGCCAAGCCCGGCCCGCACCAGCGGCGGGCAGGAGCTGCCCTCCCCCGTCAGGCGGCCCTGCAGCAGCACACGACGCAGTAAGAGACAGCAACGCCAGCCCAGCCTGCCTCCGAGCAGTCACACAGTCCCGCAGCGAGGAGTGGGAGCGGGGCGGAGCGGCGACACCCTTGAGCCTTCGCCCTTGGCGGGGATTGAGCGCGGAGGCCACCGCCTCCCCAATGGCGCCGAGGAGAGCGGTGCGGCTGGGTAGGCCCTGCCCACAGGGCCGCCCCCTCTGCTGCAGGGTCTTCATTGCCCGAGCGCCGAGTGCAAGGAGTGTTGTTTGTGTCGTCTCTCTCCGGGCAAAGCCAGCTCCAGCCCAGAGCCTTGTTTTTCCCCAGTTAATCCTGCAGGGGAGGGTTGAAGTAGCTGCTGTTACTTCTAAACACAGAATCAACTAGGTTGGAAAAGACCTTCAAGATCATGGAGTCCGACCATTGCCACCACTAAACCATGCCACTAAGGGCTCCATTCACACATTTTTTCACACTTCCAGGACGGTGACTCCACCGCTTCCCTGGGAAGCCTGTTCCAGTACCTGACAACCCTTTCAGGGAAGAAATTGTTCCTAATATCCAATTAAAACCTTCCCTGATGGAGCTTGAGGCCATCACCTCTTGTCCTATCACTTGTTAATTGGGAGAAGAGGCTTGTTACTTAGGAAAAGCGCGTACAAAGGATAAGCTACTGACCACTAACAGCAGGGAGAGTTTGCTGCTTTTATTTGTAGTCCTCACTCTGGGCATTGCCTTCTCCAGTGACCTTGTTTGTAGCCAAGTTCCTGTGTGTGCCCGCCAGTACTTGCTCTCTGGATGGTCCAAGATCTTGCAGCTGTTTTCTCTGTGCGGTTTCTAGTTCTTCCAGCCGCTTGCGAAGCAGGGAAAGCTCTCTTTGATGCTGTTCCTCCTTGAAATTAACAACAACAAAGAAGCTGTATTACATTTTGCATACTTACAAGGGACCAAAATGAGCAATAGTTTTATTTTCTTTCATTAATGAGTTTGAAATAAAAATTGTGAAGTCCAAAATATCCTAATTTGTTAAATTCAATGTTTTGTGGGCATCTTTCTGATATTCATGATGAACAGCATCAGCAAGAAATGTGTCTGCAGGCCTTCCTTCTCTCAGAGGACGAGGACACGCACCTGAGGTCTCAGTTACCAAAAGTCTGTACAATCAGCCTGGTCAGCCTCAGCCGCAGTCTGCACCCTCAGAAGCTCTTCAGTAAAACGTTTTTAACCACACAACGTGTCAAGAGCAGCAGTGCTGCTTTTTAAGAATGAAACTGTGGTGTGAGAACACCATTGTGGTATTTCTTGCTGAGGAGGATCCATGTGAAGCCTCTCAGGAGCAGAACCAGGTATGGAGAACCAGGTTAAAACATAAGTTACAGGTAAACATAAGTTACATTCTGTAACTTATCATTCATCTTTCAAAAACTCCCTCCTACTGCGAGGAAGGGAACGTCGCCAGAAGTATTCCTCAAAGTTTCTCCCTCTGTTCAAAGATCAAATGTTCCTTCCTAAAGACAAAGATTGGTAATAAAGGCCTGTTCAAATGCCCTCTTTTGTTGTATTATTTTCACAGCTTGTAATACATCCCCACCTGAAAAAGGGAGGACACTTCAGGCCCCGGAGGCAAGGCAGAAGACAACATTGTACCAACTGGATTGAGGGATGGTATGCTAGGATTCAGAATTAGACTCCGAAATTCATTGTGCCTACGTTGCAAGTCCTTTAGTCTCTTCTGGAGGCGTGCATATTCTTCAGAGGAAAAATTCTGCCTAGGGAAGAAGAGATTTCTTAGTGCTCAAAATCTTTATTAGCCCAACACAGCAACACTTCTCTCCATGAGTACTCTGGCTTTTCACTATCCCTATGAAGCAAACTTACATACTAGAACTGGGAGGTGGAAGATCTGTGTATATTCTTCTACCCAAATGTCTATCTAAAAGTCCCTCTACGTATTTTACAGCTATCTGCAGATTACAGATTAGAATTTACATGGAATAAAGTAAGCTTTTAATAGCATTCACAGTAGTGAGCCAGAGGAACCATGTTACATTAATTACTGAATCAAGCCCTCCATAGGTGCTCAATGAGGAGAAAAAAAAAATAGGAGTTTGTATTTCAAAGAGGATGCTAAGTCTGTTTCTCTTGCAGTTCTGAAGTCTTTTTCCCTTCCTTCTTTTGCAGGGATTCCTGTAACTGCATCTATCGGATCATTTTCCTCCCTTTCTGATGAGACAGTCCTGCAGCTGGCTTACAAACTCACAGATACCCATCATAATGGACTCCGTTCTAAGAATTCTAGTGCTTAAAATGCCATTAGACTGTGTTCCAGTTACTAAGCCAAGTGTCATGTATCTTCAGAAATACTTTATAACTCAGCCCTTGAGCATATGTAATTTTTCAAGCAAAGGAAAAGCAAAGGTTCTTACCTCTTCAGCACCTGATTTGCTTTTTCTAGTTCTTCTATCTTGGCTTCCAAAAGTTCTAGCTTCTCTCTCATCCTCCTTTGCTTTTTATCACTGAGAGTCTTTCTCTGTCAACAGATATTTCAAACAGTTAAGTAATGCCTTGGTACACTGATCCAGGTCCTGCAAAAAATACATCTACACTGTACATCGTTTCAAGCTGTGACTGGTTTTAGAATTTTCCTCCCTCAAAAAGGGGTGCTGGGCTGTTGGAAAGTTCTGAATCCTGTGACAGGAAACAGAAGAGATGGGAAATGATCCATAGCTGTCAGTCACTCATTGGTCAGTGACCAAGCTGTACTAACAAGCAGTAACTGTATTTGAGAATTATAAAATTCATTCTCTAAATGACCACATATAAATAAGTATAAACATGACCAAAACAATGTATCCTCTTCCTTTTTTCCTCTTGTTGATCTCAAATGTTTGCAACTTTAAAAGCCACAAGCAGGATCCATAACCTGTTTCTGTCCAATGTATAAAACTGTCAATTAATCTCTAGCTTTTATAAACAATTAATCAGCTTTTCAAGTTATTTCATAAAAAGCAATCTCAGGAGAAATGCAATTTTCATAGTCCATCAAGAAAAAGTAGAACATCATTTGTCTAGTATCAAAAACATCATCCTTGCTATTCAAGGATTTCACCTTTTAAATAACCCTGCACGCACAAGCGCACAAAAAAGAGCGTCGCAACATCTTGATGGCATTATAACAAAGTTGTTGGCTGTAATATTCTTTTGCATATCACTTCAACCAATTTCTATGCTAATCTTGAAGAGCCTGATGTATTTTGTTATTATATACAATAGACTGCAAATAAACTCTTAATATTAAACAATTTTAGCCGGCCAAAGCAAAGTTGAACTTTTCAAAAGCTAGAGCATTGATGAAAGAAGAGTCAACCTGCCTTTTTCTGAGCAACAGCAGCTCGACATAGCTTGTTCTTCATTTGGTTGTATTTCTCTTCCTTCTCTGTCATGCGCTGAGTAAGCAGGTGCTTCTCCTCCAGCCATTCCATTCGTTTGTATTCAAAAGTCCTTTGAAAAAATCAAGTTAAAAGATTAAGAGGTTATATAGACACACCGGTGTATTTGATTAATACCTTAAAGCTCTTAAAATAGATGCATCTTTTCCTACCTTTATATACTTGGAGGATCTGATTTAAATTTGATGGTGGTAACAATATAATTGTGACTATTGGCATTCAAACCGATGCATTAACATCATCTTAGGTTTTGTCCAACCACGAGGCAAATTTTGAAAAGCGATTCCAAGAAGCAAGTTAACAGTTGGCTGCTTGTTGCCAAACTGACAACAGAAAATTCCTGACTTTGGATCAAACAATCCCAATGGAACATAAGTGCAGACACCTATGACAAACATCAGTTGTCAGAAGAGCTGACAACTACCTTCTCTGTTTGGGAGGTAAGATGTAAAAGAAAGTGTTGCTGCCCTGTGCAGACTACTATGCCTTTGAAACAGAGAAGCACAGGCTTGACTGCATGTGCTCCCAACCAGAACAAACACTAACACAGCAGGAACCTCACAGCAGTATGGTTCTTAGACAGCAGTCCAGCTGAAAACATGCTAGCAGCATATGTTATTTGGTTAGGCCTTTGCATCCTTAAAACATACTAAAATCAGGCTGTGTTCTCTAGCAGTGGATAGGAAACGAGCCAGTTTCTCTCTGCTGCCTTGTGTGCGTTATCTGCATTGTGGGTCAAAGTAAACTAACAGCATATTTAACTATGTGATAAAAAAAAGAAAAAAGAAGGTGAGATTCTGTGCAGCAGTTTGTAAGAAATGCAGTCCAAGGTTTAGTATCAGTGCATCCTTACTACCCCAATCCTGGGCCAGTGCAGTTTCCCTACAGGGACTCTGAATGAATCTCCCATCAGTTTCTCAGCAGACAGTCTTTCCCTTCCCCATAGCTAAAGTGCTAGTCATCATCCATTCTTAAGACTAGAATCCTGACCCACCTGGTACCTGTCACAGTTCCTTCAGGAGACCCGGTGTGGTTTGTACCTTGCTGTTGACTGTAAATAACTATCTACTACCCAGGATCCAAAGAGCTTTGTCAAAAAGCACTGCTTACCAGTAAAAGAATTTCAGTGGAGACGGTGCCACAAGCTGGGTTGCTTTGTTTTTCTAAATGCTACTATCACTGTAATATCCTGAACTGTTTCACAAGTGCCTGATTGAGCTAGTCTCTGATCTGTATTAACCTGTTTGCTTTCAGCCCTTTTTCCCATTTCCCATTTTCATTTCCAAGCCTAAAACTGACACAGCCAAGCAGCTGCTTTACCTGCTTAAAGCCCATCTGGCATTATTTTATTTATCTAAAACTTTATTTATCTATATTTTATTTATCTAAAATCTTAGGCTTTCTTATCTTTTGGTCTTTATTTCACTTCCTCTTTAAGCCAAGTTGCTTTGGTGCCGCTTAACTCTTGGAGTTCAAGTTTTTAAGAATTACTGAGCTGAGGAAGGAAGTCCTGTCACCACAGAGTCAGAAAAAGAATGGAAATATGTCCCAAGGCTCCCAGGCTAACAGGAGGACAGACCTGGAGGACTTACAGGTAGCCTCCAAAGCAGCTTAATTTCTGCAGTATCAGCCTTGGTGCATCTCCGTTATCTACCTACTTAAACAAGGACCTCTGAGGACTGCCAAGCTCCTTCCACTGCCTTCCTCAGAAAACCTACTCCTGACTGGTCTATGGCCCATAAATATCTAAATGATATTGTTAGTCTCGCTCAAATAACAGTGGAAAATCTCACTCAAAATGGGAATACATTTTCCTAAAGTAAGCATCCAAAGTATTTAACATCCTATTGACAACTGAACATAGCCTGCAGTCCCAATGCAGTAATTTCTTCAA
Organism: Ara ararauna; assembly: GCA_028858755.1. Lineage (NCBI taxonomy): Eukaryota > Metazoa > Chordata > Aves > Psittaciformes > Psittacidae > Ara > Ara ararauna. The sequence continues at coordinate 106,619,040 of CM054376.1, read as the reverse complement.
ATGTTAAACTGAAAAGCAAGACTTAAACTAAAGACATCAAAGCAATTATAGTACTAATTTGTAGTAAAAAGAGAAGTTAATACAAAAAAACCTACCAAAGCATAATAGAATGTTTAAATGCTTTATTCACCCTTAAAGCTTAAACATTGTTGAAAGAACTGTGTGTGAAACTCTAGATGCACTTAAACTAATGTAAGTTTGACATTCATTTCAGCAGAAATAGGATTTCATTTTATACAAATAGTGTATTTCACTATTCAATAATTAATTGTATAGACATACATGGAAACACACTCCTGTTTTGTTATTACTCCCACAGGGGCTTGCAGAAGTGGACGCCATGGCAGGGGGGTTGGAACTCCATGATCTTAAGGTCCTTTCCAACCATAACCATTCTATGATTCTATGATGTTTGAAGTTATCACAAGCCAAGCTATTACACATGCAGCATACCAGAATGTATAGCCATTTATTACAATTGCCCTCTATTTCCTGTTCATTTTTAACTTCTGACTATATTAAAAATCTACAATCCATAGCTAGGTAATCCATGTGAAAGGAGCACAAGCAGTATGAAAAGGAAAAGTAAAGCCAAAAGGAAGAAAACAAAATATTACTTCTCTGCTTCTAGTTGAGCTTTCTCGGCCTGATTCCTTGCCTGTTGACATTCCTGTTTCAATATCTCTATTGTTTCCTGCCGCTTCTGATTGGACTCCAGCAAATTCTTCGAACAGGTATCAGAGTGGTTGAAGTTCCCCGTGAGAACAAGGCCTGTGAGCATGAGGCTGTTCCTATCTGTCTGTAGAGTGCTTTATCCACAGATTCCTCTTGATCAAGAGGTCTGTAACAGATCCCCACAGTAATGTCACCCATTGCTGTTCTCCCTTTAAACCTGACCCATGGACTCTCTGTTGACTGCTCACCTGTCCCCAGACAGAGTTCCATACTCTCCAGCCTATCCCAAACATAAATAACAACTCCCGTTCCCTGTCTGCTGGGCCTGTCTTAAGAGCTTGAAACCTTCCATTCCAACACTCCAGTCATAGGAGCCATCCCACCATGTTTCTGTGATGCCTATTATATCATACCCCCGTAGACGTGCACACATGTCTAGTTCCTCTTGTTTGTTCCCCATGTTAAAGGCGTTTGGATAGAGGCATCTGAGCCGAGCTCCAAATGAAGCTGGCTCATTGGCTGGAGCAGCTGGAATTTCTCTACATTGCTCCGAGCATTTATTATAAGTGCTGGCAACTGACTGGGTGTGTTGGGATGGAATGATGCCCGCCTCCCCCAACACATCTAGTTTAAAGCATCCTTGACCAGTCTGGCAAGCCTCCTACCAAAACCAGTCTTCCCTTTCTTTGTTAGACCAGGTCCACCAGCCCCCAGTTGACCTGGCTTCCCAAATTGAGTCCCATGTTCTAGATACCCAAACCCCTGACTATGGCACCACCCTTCTAACCATTTATTAACCTGGCCAATCCTCCTAGCCTTTTTAAGGTCCTGCCCTGTATCCTGGAGAATTGATGAAAAGACAGTCTGCGCTCCAGAGCCCCTAACCACCTCTCCCAGAGCTCTGTAGTCCTTCTTTATGTTCTCCGGGCTACTGCTATCTATATCCCTAGCACCCACATGGATCACTAGAAGTGGGTAATAGTCAGTGGGACTTACTAGAGCAGGCAGCCTCTCTACAACATCCCTGATCAGTGCCTGTGGTAGGCAACACACCTCCCTTGAGCCTGGATCAGGCCAACAGATGGGTGCCTCTGTTCCTTCCAAAGTAGAGTCCCCTACTGCTATGATCCGCCGCTTTTTCTTGGCAGCACCAGTAGAGATTTTCTTTACCAGTGCATCAGCCATTTGTTCATGATGTGTGTTTCCTCATTAGACCTCTACAGAACAGCAAAGCAGTTCTGTGCGGGGACAGCAGATTTGGGAGGAAGCCCCTTGCTTTTAATTGTCCTCTTCCTCCTTTTTTTGTTCTTAGTATTTCCCAGGTTCCTGGATAAACGGCAGCCCTGCGCATTGTGCACTTTCGCCTCACAAGACCAGCGCAGGCACGCAATACACCCCGAGCTCTGCACAGCAGCCTCCCCTCTCATCTGCTCTGTCTGGGTGCCTACGCTGGCCACCACCAGGGCAGCCAGAGCAGAGCTCCCAGAGCGGGCCCTGGTCATAAGGCGAGTGAGTGCTCACCATCCTGTGCAAACCGCCTAAACCCGCCTTTATCGCTCCTGCTCCCTGGGCAGGTTTTTACCCAGTCAGGGCTGGTGCCGCTCCTCCTGGCACCGCCCCCTGTGAGTCCCTGCTCGTGGCAGCTGAGCTGTCGGCTCCTGGGCAAGTCCTGTCAAGGACTTGAAGCTCCCTCCGTGGCTCTCGCTGCTCTGAGTTGAGGCTCCTGGATGATGAGCTTTCCCCGCTCAGGTGTTGAAGGCTCCTCTCTCGAGCTACACACCTCAGTAATTCAATGGTTATATATGCTCATGCCAGGCTCAGCTAATGGATTTTCCAACGCACAAAGGCAGGAGGCAATAAAGACCCAGCCTTAGGGACACAGTACAGAAAAGCTCAGTCCTGTTTGCTGTGGGTTTTCTCTGTCCCAGAGGTGCAGAGCTGCTCTGCAGTTTGTGTTGGCTCTTAAGGAAGAAGCATAGTATCAGCCAGCCTGAAAGGAGTGCACACAGGGAAAAAAGACCATAAGCTTCCTTGCACTGAGTAAGGGAGACATTCCTCAAAGTAGAATAACAAGACCATATGCTTATACACAAAAACCATAATGAACACGTTTAGGTCAAAGAATAAATATTTCATCCTACAGTGTCAGACTACACCAGCACATCCCCAATAAATCCCATGATACTTTGTTTTTGACTCATTTGAATATATAGAGGTAAGATCCCCAGACCAAAAGCATCTGGAAAGATGAGGAAAAGGTTTATGCCATTATGAGGGGTCATATTTTCAAAACTATTTCTAACTCAATCTGTCTAAAAGATAAGGTTAGTTTAGCTTTTTATGACTGTTATTGCATGATGCCTTGAGGTCAGGTTTTGGATTTTCTTGGGGAAAAGGGAGAAAAGATCGAACATGATGAATGTGGCTTCCAGAAAGGAAGAAGTAGTTCACCATACTTCGGCAGGAATAAGAAACCTTCTTGCCAGTGAAGTCCAGATTGATGGTGTCATGCTGCTGTGGATATCACAGAGCAATCATCAGTAAATCAATCAGTAAAGGCATGGTTTGCATCCTCTGTGTCATTCCACTGGTGGGAAAAGGAAGGCTTCTTAGACAGCGGTGTGTAATCCCAACCACTGGTGGACCTGTCTGAGCTGCATAGAAAATGTCCTCTCCCCAGTTAAAAAGATTTCAGCCCCATCTGTGCTCACCACGACTAATTTGAGTCCTTGAAGGGTGGTCAGTGGGTCTGGGGCTGCCCAGTGCTCTCCCTTTTAGCGTGTATTGTAGTAGCTAGGAATGGATGCTACTAAATGAGATGATGCGACCTCTGGTGGCAAAACCACCACATACCTATACTTCTCTACAGATTGAAAATCTTAAGCATTTCACTGACACAGAGCTGACAGGGAGCAGAGACCTGGGCAGAAATTTCTGCTCCAAACAGTCCCTGAAGAGTGGATCTAATAATTTGTTTGTGGAAGGCTGGTCAGCCACTATGAAGAAAAGTACAGCAAGCAGTTCTATATGTAGTAGTTTCGCAACTAAACCTTTATTTTTCTTGTGCTTAGAGTGGTAGTAATGGATTATAATGATGTCACCTGCAATAAAATGCAACTGTATATGGAATTATTTGAGATATTGAATTACAGGAGCTCTTTGTCGATGCCCTCATCATCACTGAAAGTGACTGCTGATTCGCTGACTTTTTCTCCTGCCAGCAGCTTGACTGTGAGAAGCTTTGAGATGAAGGAATAGAAGAGCAGCCTAATGTCCTTCACAGAGGGTCTGCTCTCAGCCATGGCTCTGTCAGTTTCTGATATGACAGCATGCAACAGCATGTGAATGAACCAGGTTTCAAGGAAGCACATGTCTGTACCGTGTCACACATTCACCTTGTGCTCTGCTCCAACATTCATCTCCTAGTGAGCATTCCCTGTCCTCTTGGTTGTAGGCTCCTGGTCCTGGTCAATGCGAACCTGACTTCAGGTCTCCATCGCTGAATTTTTCTTTACTCGTATGTATGCATATATGGGTTATATTTAAATTCTATTATTACATTTTTTGTTTATTATCAAATCATTAATTTAATATTATCAAGAAATTGAGTCATGAGCAGATTCATGGAATAGGAGAGAGATTTCCTCTCCTGGAAAACTGGGGTTTCCTGGTACCGAGTTTCCACTAAGAGGAGCAGACTCCTCTGCTCCAGGCTGTGCGATGAGAGAGCATGCTGCCGAGCAGCACAGCCCTTATCTTCCTTTGATCCAGGAGCTGCTGTGGCAGACATGCGTAGTTAGGGGCTGCTGGGAGGCACAGTCCAAGCAGGCCAGCACTGAGGAGCAGCACAGCATCTTCTGCCCACTTTCCCAGGTCTCTGGAGAAGCCAAGCCTATAGTGAGAACCCAGGGTAAAGAGTCTGTCTAAACCAGAGCCTATGTGGGCTGTCTGTCCCAAGTCTGTTTTTTACCACAATTTACCAGGGTGTGACAAATAGTCACGTATGATATCAAATGCCAGTCTTTGGAGTCCTTGACACTAGATCACCAGATGTTACAGCAGCCTTCCAACATCTAAAGGGGCTTACAAGAAATCTGGAGAGGGACAAGAACTGTCTGGATGGCTGCACGCAAAGAGTTGTGCTCCATGGCTCAGTGTCCAGCTGGAGACCAGTAACGAGTGGTGTCCCTCAGGGATCAATGTTGGGACCGGTCTTGTTCAACATCTTTGTCGGTGACATGGACAGTGGGATTGAGTGTGCCCTCAGCAAGTTTGCTGATGACACCAAGCTGCATGGTTTGGTTGAATGCCATTCAGAGGGACCTTGACACGCTTGTGAGGTGGGCTGATGCCAACCTGATGAAGTTTAACCATGCCAAGTGCAAGGTCTTAACACCTGGGTCGGAGCAATCTCAGGCACAGCTACAGATTGGGCAGAGAAGAGATTCAGAGCAGCCCTGAGGAGAAGGACTTGGGTCTGTTGGTCAATGAAAAAATGAACATGAGCCAGTAGTGTGCGCTTGCAGCCCAGAAAGCCAACCGTATCCTGGGCTGCAGCAAAAGGAGCGTGACCAGCAGGTCGAGGGAGGTGATCCTGCCCCTCTACTCTGCTCTCCTGAGACCTCACTTGGAGTATTGTGTGCAGTTCTGGTGTCCTCAACATAAAAAGGGCATGGAACTGTTGGAACAAGTCCAGAGGAGGTCAACGAGGATGATCAGGGCACTGGAGCACCTCCTGTATGAAGATAGGCTGAGAAAGTTGGGGCTGTTCAGCCTGGAGAAGAGAAGGCTGCGTGGAGACCTCCTAGCAGCCTTCCAGTATCTGAAGGAGGCCTACAGGGATGCTGGAGAGGGACTCTTCATTAGGGACAGTGGTGAGAGGTCAAGGGGTAACGGGTTCAAACTTAAACAGGGGAAGTTTAGATTGGATATAAAGAGAAAATTCTTTTCTGTGAGGATGGTGAGGCACTGAAAAGGGTTGCCCAGGGAAGTTGTGAATGCTCCATCGCTGGCGGTGTTCAAGGCTGGATTGGACATAGCCTTGGGTGGCATGGTTTAGTGTGAGGTGTCCCTGCCCCTGGCAGAGGGGTTGGAGCTAGATGATCTTCAGGTCCTTTCCAACCCTAACTATTCTATGATTCTATGATTTTACAAGGGTATGTAGTGATAGGACAAGGGCAAATGGTTTTAAACTGACAGAGTGGAGATTTAGGTTAGACATTAGGAAGAAATTCTTCCCTGTGAGGATGCTGAGGCGCTGGCACAGGTTGCTCAGAGAAGCTGTGTCTGACCCATTCTTGGCATGTTCAAGGCCAGGCTGGGTGGGGCTTTCAGCAAGCTCCTCTACTGAAGGTGAAGGTGCCCCTGCCCATGAAGGGGACTTGGAAGTAGATGAGCTTTAAGGTCCCTTCCAACCCAAACCATTCTATGAGTCTACGATTCTGAGGAGTCTGCTGGAAAAATGAAAGATAAACATCTTCTACAAACCTGTTGTTCGGCTGCATACTGCACACTCTTTAATACAAATGCTTTTTCTGGAGCCCTGCTGCGCCCCTGCAGGTGGACAGACTATGCTGTATTTGCCCTCCTAGAAGTTAACAGGAGTGCTGGAAAGATGCTGATAATTAGTGAGGTCAGAACAGTTTCTAGGAGAGTCAGGGAGGGCTGTGGCCAGCTTCTTCCACATGGAGAAAATGATTTCTGTTTTCTGGGGTTTACAAATGGGTCAGCTCTCATTCTTTTGAGACTCCTTCCATTTTCATCAAGGGTGTGCTGGCTACTGAAAACCACCATGAAGGGACAGACATTAAAGTAAGTGGTAATGACTGTGGGAGTTCATGCATCATCAGTTTGCTTCTAACGGCTTCAATTTTAAATTGTTCAAAAAATGCTTTTAGGTAATTTACTGATAACTTGTCCACATCCTGAATCACCAGGAACAAGTTGAAAGCATCATAAGTGGAAAAATGAGTGAACCTCTTGTATCCACACCAAAAAGCCATAAATCTAAAGAAAGGTCATATAAATCATGTGCACGTAGCCTTCTCCTGAAGTAGCTCTGCAATGAAAGTGCTGCAAGCCTACCAAGACCACCACTAGATGGTGGTAACAACGCAATGTCTTGGTTGGCCGGTTTGTTTTCTTTGAGGAAAGGGTTGGCAATCTTACGCGTTCATGATAGCATGAACAGTTTGTTAGATGAGGATGAACACCCGTCAGGCTTCAGATGTGAAACGGAAACCACAGCCTCATAGTCCAGCAGTGGGAAAGTTCATGTGGGTCCCCTAGAAACAGCCACAAACAGCTGGGTTACAGAAACTGGGGGTAGATAGTGCTAATTACAGAGCAGCTGACTGTAAGGGGAAAGGGTTGTTTTCCTTGCTCACTACAGATTTACTTTTTAAATGCCTTCTGTATTGAAAGCTGGAAGATTTAGATTCATGGTTATCCCACTTTTGCAGTAGCAGCCTACTTTCTCATTTGCACCAAAGTTCACGATGCAAGGTGTGTTCGCACCAAGATTCATGATGCTGTAACTTCAGGTGGCACAATGTTTAAAACCTGAAAGCCCAACCAAATTTCCTTTTCTTCTTTTTTCATGAATGAAAAAAAAATATAAGAGGGTAAGATAAGGATCTTTCTTACTGTTTGCTTGAATATTTATTTGTCTGCAGCTTTGGGTCATAAGATTGATACTAGGCATTGGTTTAGTTCCAGTGGAACAAAATCTAAGCAAATGGATGCTCAAATGTACCTTGACCAATCTGCTGTTCTTGCATTCCCCGATAGTTAAGGTTTTTCAAACAGAAAATTTACCAAATCAAGAAAATGAATCTGTGTTCATTAAACCAATGTCCAAACATTGTACTGCCTGAGTATTTTCTTCACCTTTGCAGCCAGGTCCTTGCACAGGCAGCACACTGGCAACCATAATGCAACCAAGCTTTACATTCACAAACCATCATACTAGGATGTAAAATTTTAATTCTCTCTGTATCTAAATTAGCATTTATATATTCTGGTGTAAGCACTTCATCTGGTGTAAGTACTTACATGTTCGTTCCACTTAACAGTGAAACTGATATATCTAGAAGTAGATGGAAATAAAGTGAATTACATTAATACATGCTTAGTTGTAATCTGCAATGAAGACTTACGCACAAAATGAATCCTTGTTAAAGAGCCACTTTCATATTCTGCAATCACTGCTACTCCAGTTCTTAAATTCATGAAGCATTCTGAGACTCACTTGGTCAGGTGAGTGCATTTCTCCCACAATATAAAAGCTATCTTCTACCTTATAGTATCAGATAAAATACCTGACAAAAGAAGTAACCTTATATAACAAATACAGATTTTTAAAGTAGGAGGGTTTCTTTTTTTCAGTTTGAGGCAAATAGTTCTATGCCCCACACACTTCATTTTTTTTGTAATTGCAGGGTATGTTGCATTAGCATTCAATTGGTTTATTATCATGACTCTCACATTAGTGTGTACAATGATTACTCAATGTTGTGATTTGTCGGATCCGGGTGGCCTGCCACCATGGCTGACCACCAACTAGTCAGAGTTTGTAAGCTAGGAAAGTAGCAGCAGTGTTCCTTTTGTGCCCTGTACCTCTTTTTTTTTCTCTAGCCTGGTTCCAGTGAAACTGAGCTTCAAAACAATGAACGTAAGTCAGGGCTGAGTTTGAGACCTGAAAAATCTGAGCTACTGCTCAGAAACTGAGTTAAAGCAGCAATGAGCCAGGCCCTTATTTTGTGTGTTTGGTGGCAGAGCCGAAGGACCCACGCTGTTTGGAGACATGACTAAGAACAGCTGTGCAAACCGGTCGCTGCTTTGCACTCAGGCACCAGGATATTCCATTTAATCCTTCCCATTAGTAAAAAGATCCACCCAGAAGAGGTCAAGAAGCTGTAAAAGACACAAAGCCTCTCCTCTCTGATGCATTCTTTGTGGTCTGTTTTTACAGAAATCTCTCTTAGTTCAAACTGTCCTGAGATTAATGGGTTCAGGGAGGGTTAGTCAGCCTTCCCACCATGGAAAAGTAATTATGCCACTCAGTCATCACAACAAATTGATAAGGTGCTGTATAAAGTGCTCTTTCATCTTCTGGCAGCCTGGGTCCCAAGCCTGTGTCAAATGTGCTTGGAGGATGCCACAGAAATACAGCTGAGTGTAAATGTCTGCCACAAAACATCTCCCAACTGTGTCAAAACAAACTTACTCAGAGGAAACAAGCCCTTCCTGTGGATACCATCGAAAAAGCCATTTTATTAGCTGATGAGGGTATTAAACGTTGTTTTCCTTGGACATTTACACCACAGATAGTAACAAATAGGCCAGAGTGCACTAACACTTTATTGTATGTCATTGCATTTGCCAGGTAAATTAGGATTTTGCTCAACAACTCTGCAAGCTGACAGAGTTTGCAGCTTCAACATCTGTGGAGGGCCATCCCCATGCTGCAAGTCCATGGGAGGTAAGAGGTTGTGGGGGCCCTGCACCTAGGTATGGACGGGCAGCATGGGACCCCTTAGCAAGCTCCCTGCACCCTTCATTTAAGGATGAAGTTGGATGGTGTAGCGAGGCCAGTGCCTGCTTGCTTGTGTTGATTCTGCTCTGTCGTGCCCATCCTGGAGCTGGCCAGGCTAGTAAGCAGGGCAGGAAAGTCCCTCTCTCTCCTGCTCTTTTACTTGAAGTCCGTTTTTCTCTTTTAGCTCACTGTGCTGTCAGAGAAGCTGATGCAGAAAGCGATTCATTTAGCTTAAACCACTATGTGTCACTTTGCCCTGACTCCCACCAGCATGGGAAGTAGAAAGTATGGGTTTAATTACCTTATCTCTATAGATTTTATTCAAAACCATCAGATACAGGCTTTAACTCTTTAGCACCTAATGATGTTGGTAGGCAAGTAATGAGGGTTTGAAAACCACAAATCTTTCTCCTTGCTCTACGAGTGAACCTGAACCTGAATTCAAGTTTTCAAAGGTAAAAGAGTGAGTTTGAATTTCCTGTTAATCAGTTCACACAGCTGCACCCAAGCTGTTGGTGGAAAAGGGCAGTTATTGAAAAATCCTCACCACTTGTTTCTGGCCTTTCAGAAACACAGATTGCAGGATCCTCCCTGAAGATCTCTTCTTCAGATACTCTCTAGCACCTCAGTATTGGGAATTGTTAGGAAAGGAAAACTAACAAAACCAGAGAGCATCATGATGTCCCTGTATGGGTCCATGCTATACTTTAAACACCGTATAATTCTGGTCCTCTCACTTCAGAAAAGATCATAAAATTGTAGAATCATAGAATAGTTAGGGTTGGAAAGGGCCTTAAGATCGTCTAGTTCCAACCCCCCTGCCAGGGGCAGGGACACTTCCCACTAAACCATATCACCCGAGGCTCTGTCCAACCTGGCCTTGAACACCGCCAGTGATGGAGCATTCACAACTTCCCTGGGCAACCCATTCCAGTGCCTCACCACCCTTACAGTAAAGAACTTCTTCCTTATATCCAATCTAAACTTCCCCTGTTTAAGTTTGAACCCATTACCCCTTGTCCTCTCACTACAGTCCCTAATGAAGAGTCCCTCCCCAGCATCCTTATAGGCCCCCTTCAGGTACTGGAAGAATAGAATCAAATAAGTTGGAAAAGACCTTTAAGATCATCAAATCCAAGTGTTACCCGAAGACTGAAAGGGTCAGTCAGAAACACAACAAGGACAACCAATAGTGTGGAAGATACATGCCCAAAGGAGCATATAACAGATGTTTGGAAGATGTGTGTTGGCTGGGTAAGACACTGCTTCTCGCTCTCTTTCATTCAAGCTGTGTCCCCTCCCAACTACTTGTGCACCCCTAGCCTGCTCGCTGGTGGGGTGGGTGAGGAGCAGAAAAGGCCTTGATGCTGTACGGGCGCTGCTGAGCAACAACTAGAACATTGATAAGTATTATCAACACTGTTTCTAAAACAAATCCAAAACATAGCCTCGTACTAGGTGCTATGAAGAAAATTAACTCTACCCCAGCGAAATTCTACACAGCACCCTTTACTGGCCACTTTGGGACATTCTTCTGTGTAAAAAGGCCAGTGTACTGCTGGGTAATAAACAGGCAGAGTGTGTATCCATCTCCCAGCTCAACAAAACATTTTAATAGCAAGTTTCACAGCAAGCTTCTGTTATATTTACCTATTAAGAAGAGATACCACATTTGATCCTAATTAAGCATCCTCTAACCTAGAGAGTTAAAGGAGCATTTGGTCTGAGTACACATGCCCTTTTGTTCTTAATACAGTATCCTTATGTTTTGTTGCTCAAAGCTGCTGACCTCCCAAGCTATGCCCAAACTCATAGCAGGAAAGGATAAACAGAAGAACAGATTGAGGAGACAATGCAAGCCCTTACAAAATGCTGAGGTCAGTGGGGACACAAACTGGATGCCACCTGACACCGACACTGCGGTAAAAGGGCAAACAATGATCCACAGGCAGAAGAATAGGGGTGCAGCAAGTAGGAGGAGGAGCCGCAGTTGTATTGGTCAGAGATTAGTAGTGTTTGCTTTTTAAAGAGAAAGATGAAAAACCTGGGGTGATTAAACCAGTGTCACAGACACTGCTTCAGTGCTAAACAAAATGGGGAGCCTATGGAAAACTTAAATCTGTTCAGTTTATTGAGGTGTGACTGTAAAAGGCATACACATAGTTTCTGAGAAAAAAACAGACAAAGTGCTACTTAATCTGACAGTCAGAAGAGGAGCTGGTTGCTAGTATTAAAGAAACACACATTCAAGTGAGAAATGGAACCAGAATACCTGATGATGATAGTGATTATCTGCAGAAGCAAACTCCCTTAAAACCATGGTGTTTGTGCCTGTAGACTGCAGGTCCCAGCAGGGAGATTTGGCCCAAGCATGCATTCACTTTGTCACTTCAAGGGAACCTGTACTCCTTCCTTGTAGTCTTGGCAAAGCAGGCTAGAGGTATTTTCAGCCTTACTGTGGTGTGACACACTTGCTTCTCCCCAGGTATGTTGTTTCCGTTACTTTAACTTGTGCTTTTGTGTTACCTTAGTCCAAGATCATGGGATCTTCCCAAATATTAAGCTAATCATTATTCCTTCTACCACTTTTCTCCCCATATTAAAAAAAAAAACAGATGCAAATGTTATTACTTTTCATGCCCTGAAACTGTGTTGCAGTGAAAGCTTTTTCAGATGAAAACAAGGCAAATGCAGTCACCGGAACTATGCGTGTGTGTCCCTTTCTTCCTCCTCTCTCCTTAGTAATCTTTGAATCCTTTGGCTACCATCAACCACAAAAATTAAAGGTTTCAAGGATAATTAAGATACTACAAGTTTTGTGAAAATAAGTATCCAAAGAGAGACGTTGTTAGTATTTTTATTGAGAAAAGAGTTGTAGTGTAAGCCTATGTCTTTTTAGTCAGTAGAGACGTGCATATGAAAGTGCCTCTATAAATAAATGCCCAATTATACCCAATATTACCTGGAAATTATACATCCTTGGACACCAAAGTCAAGTAACTAAAGCCATAAAATCCTTGTGAAAGGAGGTGTCATCAGTTTGGCTGCTCAGGGAATTGTTTGTTTCTCTTTGAAACCCTGTCTCTCAAAAATGGTAATAAACTAGATTATTGTTACAATCTCTGATCACGTCAAGAAGTTTTTTTACATGTACGTATTTATATTTGGTGTATATAAAAAAAATCTCTTCTGTAAAGTGGTAGAGAGCATAGCTTTCTAATTAAGTGAGAGTTTTTGCATGCTTTATTCTGAACTCCATGCCTTTATAAAGGATTTGTTGACTAGAATTTCTGAAATGTTTACTGCTTCCCAGCCAGAAGAATAGACTTTCTAGTGCCCTTTTGTCATGGTTTAAGCCTCTATAACTCACGCAGCCGCTCTCTCTCTCTCACTCCCCCCTCTTTCTTCCCCCCGCTCCCAGAGGGATGAGAAGGAGAATTGAAAGAATGCAACTCCCACAGGTTGAGATAAGAACAGTTTAGTAACTAAAGTATAACACAAATCACTACTGCTACCACCAATAATAATAATGACAAGGCAAATACAAGGAAAGAATACAATCGCTCACCACCTATACCCAGCCCAACCACACAGTGCACCCCCACCCTTCCGAGTCTCTGCTCTCTGCTTTACATCCTGGGCATGACGTGCTGTGGCATGGAATACCTCTTTGGTCAGTTTGGGTCAGGTGACCTGTCTCTGATTCCTCCCTGCTTCCACTCCTCCCTGGCAGAGCATGAGGCTCAGAAAGTCCTTGGCCAGCCTAAACATTCTAAGCCATAACTAAAACCATTGGTGTTATCAGCTCTGCTCCCAGGCCCAAAATCAAAACCACAGCGCTGCACCAGCTACCAAGAAGCAGAAAAATGACTGCTGCTGCTGAACCCATGACACCTTTCTTGGTGACAAAAGACTCAAGCAGTGCGAAAGTATCCTCAAAGCCCCAGAGTCACCTGCAATGAGTTTTATTCGGTGCAGGAGACGAGAACAAACTCTTACCAGCATGTATGGTTTGCTAATTGAACCAGCTCAGGGTCTGGTGTCTATGAGACACAGACTATGCATTGACTCAGCCACTGAGTCCATACATAACTTAGGCCAAACTGAGGTTCTTTTATTTAATATGGGAAATCTGCTCTTACAAGATCAATGAATTATACAAGGCTGTGAAATCTTAACCCTTTTTATAGGATCTCAATGGGGCAGTTGAAACATACCACAAAAAATCTCTGTATCAGGTTGAATTATTACTTTTTAAATAAGTAGATCTCCTTTGCTGGGCTGCTCCACTGCAATCGGCTCACCAATTTCTGTCTAAGAAGTGCCACTGGTTTTGATCTACTGGTTTATCTTCTCCAATCTGTTTCCCTGGGGTTATAAAACGTACAAGAGCTGGCTCCTCAGGACAGGCCAGGAGAGCCTCAAAGAGCCTCCTCTCTCAGCTCCATCCATCATGCATACCTCAGAGCCTGTTTTCAGAGAGACGTCTCTAGTATGGTGCATCTTGGAAGAAAACATTTGCTATTAGCATGTGTATTATGATTTAGTTAAAGTTGGCACAGAAATTGCTTTTGGAACATTAGCTTGTGATTATCATTGCTTTTTAAAGCAAGCTTTCTCTCTTTGACTTTTTTCTTTTCTTTTTTTTTTTTTTTTTTAAACCAGGATGTGTTTAACAGGACAAGTCGAATTTGAAACTGCACTTAGCAACGTTATCGCTTTGTTGCTTGGAAATATCTGTGCCTCCATCCTGAATACATGTAAAACTGTGTTTTCTTCTATGTTCTCCCTGTCTCCACTGTTCTTTAAACAAGCTGTGACCAAATGATTGTGCTAGTGCAGTGTTTCATAACAAAGCAGAGCCTTTCACGTGGTGGTGGCTATTTCTAGAGCAACACATGTGAGAAATCACTCCTTTTCTTTTCTTTCTTTTTGTTCCAATCAGAATGAGCACTTATTACCAAGTGACTTTATACCTCCAGTACCAGGATTATGAGTAACCCTAAAAAATAACAGAGATTTGGGTTGATCAAGCTTAGGCAGGTCCTAGGAAGTTGCTTAATTCTCAGTCAGCTGCTTCATTTTTCACCCAATTTTTAAAGTTTCACTCGTTTCTATCTATGCCAAAAAACTGGTTTAGAAAGACAAGTGATCCAAACAACAAGCTATAGACATGTAGTTAATCTGTCTTGTTAAGGCAAAGTTCTGCACTCTTTCTGTAGGGAATATAAAAAGAAACAGAAAATTTATTTAACTTAGATGCTTTGATGACATTGAACAAAGACAAATTTATGGCTTGATCACTTCAGCCAGTGGCTTTGGAAAGCAGAGAATCTTTTTTGTTCATAGACATCGTACACAGCAAAACACATAAAAGCTTGAAGGTTTAGTGGTGCAACAGAAGGGGAAGAAGGAGAGATGTGGCAAGAAGCTCAGATCATAGAGTTCAAATCTAAACACACTTTAGTATAGGGAGGCTTTATTGCTGTGTTATTTCTGTACCTTGGTTTAAGAAACCTCAGTCCGACCATGATCTACCTACCAGTTCATGCATATAGACTCTGGGACCTAGACCCAACTATATGACTAGCTCATTTATCATCAATGTCTCCAGCTTTCATTTGCTGAAACGAGGGCCATTGGCTGAGACCTTTTATCTCTTTTTTCTTCTCTTTTCCTTTTATTCCTTTTCCTTTTTTTTTCCTTTTTCTTTTCCTTTTCCCTTGCCTTTTCCTTTGCCTTCACCTTCACCTTCTCCATCCCCTTTGTCTTCTCCTTCTCTGTTTTCTTCTAGAAGTAACAAATTTTTAATCAGCTCAGCACACATTGTGTTGTCATTTGCATGCTTTGTAAAATCTTCCCACATGTATTTACCTCACCACTTCCTTGAGTACAGGGAGCCACCAGGAAAAAAACAAGCTTCAGCATCTGCCAGGTTACAATTTTTTTTGTTTCTCCCAGTCCTATTTTCTGTTAATGGGTTAGCCTGCTCCTTGAGATGTTTTAAAACTCTCAAGGATCCAGCTGTTGAAATGCATGTTAGCTTAATCAAAAACCAAATAAACAGCAAAGATGTGTGGGAAAGGAACCAACCGTACTCACTGTGAACACAGCAGTGTGCAGGATGAACATCGTTTTCCTCTAGTTCCTCTGTGATTCAAAGTTTTTTTACCCATGAACCAGAGAGTAACATTTGATCTCAGTTTGACTTCTGAAGTAGGTCACTGTCTGGTTGGGGAGCAGAGGACGCAGAGATGATGTGTCTGCTTGGAGATCAGCTCTTGTGGCTAATGGGGAGCTCATAGGAAAGCATAAATCAAAATAAATATCTGTGTCCTACTGTGGCTAAAATGGGCTCCTGTGGTATCCAGGGACAGCAGAGGATTTGGAAAGAAAGGTTGCATTGTGATAGTATTTTTCCCTTTGTGGGTTACTCAGAATCTTGCATGGGAAGATGAGGAATGGCTCTGAGCACAGACTAATTGGGATGAATCAGTGTTTCTAATTCCACATAGAATAGCCTTTGTGAGAACTGGAGAGATTAGTGCCAAAACAGGGAGCACTAGTATTAGAAATATTTCTGGTTGTTTCAAGAGGAGTGAGAGTAAGTAGCGCACACAAGCAGACAGGCTCTGGGCTCTCATTATAAGCAAAAGCACAAATAACAACATTATAATGGTTGAATCTCCTGTTCTTCAGGATTCTCTTCTTCAGAAGCTAGAATACCTTGAGGGATGAAGCAGAGAGTGAGGACTGCAGTGTGGAAGAAGTGAAGTCTCAAACTTTTGACTCCATTAATGGGATCATGGGTGGACTTAAAAATTTGCAAAATGTGAGATGACAAGTTCAGCACCAATGTTTCTAGAAGTAAACCAGAGAAATTAGTCAAAATCCAATGAAAAGTAATGAGTAAATGTCAGTATTTTCCTTCCCTAAGGAGAAATACTTAAACTAACTGGATATGTATGAATCCATAGGGGCTGATAGGTTGCTACCACAAGAGCTGGCCGATGTAATTCGGAGGCCACTCTTTGCTATCTTTGAAAAGTGTGGCAACCAGTAGAGGTTCCTGAGGACTGGAAGAAAGCAAATATCACCTCTATCTTCAGAAAGGGCAAGAAGGACATCTGGGGAACTACAGGCCAGCCAGCCTCACCTGGATCCCTGGGGAGATCGTGGAGCAACTAATCCTGGAAATAATTTCCAAACATATAAAAAACAAGAAGGTGATTAGGAATAGTTGTCAGCACAGATTTACAAAGAGAAAATCATGCTTGACCAACCTATTAACCTTTTGTAATTAGACCAGAGGATACTGTTTATCTTGACTTCAGGAAAGCATTTGACATTGTCTCCCATAACACCCTCATAGGCAAACTGATAAAGTATGGTTTAGATAGCTGGGCAGTGAAGGTGAACTGAAAACAGGTCCTGGGCAACCTGCTGTGGTTCACCCTACTTTTAAACAAAGGGTTTAGACTAGGTGATGTCCAGAGGTGACTTCCAACCTCAACCCTTCAGTGATTCTGTATATTTGTCTTATAATGTAGGATTTTGAGAGGGCCAAATACTGCAAGTGTTTTTTTTTTTATTGACCAGTGAAAAAAATTCCAAGTAAGCTTGAGAGGAGGAAAAGGAAAGGATAGTCGAAGAACTGATGGAAGTATCACTTGTCTACAGAAATGTCTGTGGTCCCTGTTTGTGATACATTTGGTAATCCTCCAGTGTGATGTACTATGAAAGTACTCGCAAATTGATTTCTTTCATTTATTTTTATTGGAAATTACAAGTGATCATGGATATTGCTTTACTTTCAATTGCAAAAGTCCCCTTGCATGAAGCCCCCCCCCCAAAAAAAGTCTTTTTGCATGAAGGTTCAATGGATCAAAAACTGAAATGAACGTACAATGTCCAACAAAGTCCATGTAGCAGATACTATTAAACTTCTGATGAAAATTTCCCATAGGCATTGAAAAGTAGTGGGAATTGCTTCAATTCTCATGAAGCAAAGGGTTATATGTGCTTCAAGCGTTTTGTTTCTTCTTTACAACTCTAAAAAAACCCTAGAAAAGTTGAAATAGAAAAAATGTAAAGAAAATGTCTACAAAACAGAACTGTGGGATTTTTTCTGTCTGTGTAAACTGTACCAAGCTCACTGAAAAAGAAAAAAATTCTTTGGTAATTGCCCTTGCATTAAACCCAGCTGTGCTGCAGTAATCAGACTGATATTTTATATCTATCCTACCATGGGAAGTAATACTAAAACATGCTGAACTGCACTGAGGTTTGTTTGGTTTTAGTACAATTTCAGATCATTAGTGTGTGTCCACCTGCCGCAGTTTTGGGGTGCTCGTGGCCCTCTGCTCCTCCATTACCTCCCCAGCAGCTGCCCTGGGAAGGACAAGATGACTGCTCCTATCTCAGCACTCTCTGGCTCTTGCCTGGCAAGAAATGCATCACGGTGCAAAAAGGTGGCTCTGGGCTGGTGGAAAGGTCTGTATCAGTGGATCCCAGGAGAATGGGAGCATGTTGGCCTGGGCCTATGCCTCTGTAGGCAGCTGGCTGAGGACATATTGCCTTCTGTGCCTGGGAGAAAGTTGGGTAGCTCTGGACTACAGTGAGATGAAAGGTGGGGATATCTGAGAGACCAGATGCTTAGGGAAAAATAGAAAGGTGGGGATATCTGAGAGTAGACGTACAACCATACTTTTTTACTTGTGTGAATGCTTGCCTGGCCTTCTGAAGTCATGAGCAGCTGGAAACCTCCTGCAACACCGTAAAAGATTAGAAGAACTTAGACTTCAGTCTCACACACGTGTGGTGCTCTCAGCCATAAGACGGCTGCAGCATTTTCATTGCAAAACTGTGGTCAGGAAGATGTCTCACCACCCCAAGTGTTGTGGCCTCACTCCCATTCCTGAGGATTAATGAGGCTTCTCTCAGTCCTAGCTAGTGAAAAACAGGGATTTTTTTTTATAGTTCATGATGCACCAGTGGATGGCCTGGCACACCTGAACATGAGAAGGAAAAAGCAGAGACATGCTTCCGAGTGACTTGCTGGATATCTCTCAGAAGGCTCTATGGGAAGGTAACCAGCCAGCACCCTCTGGCAGATGAGAGGACCAAGACTGCCTCAGGTCCAGACCACCCATGTATGATAGAGAAGTCCCTTAGGTGTACAGCTAGGTGAGTAGATGCTGGTCTGATTGCGCCATGTTATGCTGGAGGAAGAAGCAGATGAGATGCAGGAGGCTGTGAGCCAGACCACGGGTGTACAGTGAGCCTGCAGCTGTGCAAACATCAGCCTGTGCTCACTGACTGTCATGAGCACAGTCTGCATGGATACACGAAACCTTTGATTTGAGGCTTCAGGCCAGCCAGGATGTGATACGGTTTGGTTTTGATCAGGGCGAAGTTCAGAGCTGGTGTAAGCAGATCCATGGGTTTAGACTTGCACAATCTGAGGAACTAATAATAATGAAAATTGAATCAGGTCTTCCGGTTTTGTGTAGCTTTTTCTGGCTTTCTATCTTAAAATAGGCTACAAATTCTGTGTTCAGGAGCTCCATGATTGAAATTATGCAGCTGAAGCTGAGCCCTCATGAGTTTCTCTGATTTTTCCATACCTGCATTAGAAAGTGGAATGTACTTCAGAAGTTCTTCCTTGACCCTTTCCTGGCACTACCTGTGTGAATCCCATTGCTGTGGAAAACCTGTGCGTGTGTGTTCACCTGCATGACAGACCAGCCACCACAGAGATTCCCATCTGCCCAGTTCTGCACTGGTACAAATCTGAAATAATTCTGTTAACTTCATCAGAGCCGCTCAGCAGAGACACATGCAGTTGAGGCCAGGATCTGTTCCACTTAATTAAATAAATAAAGGTTAAATATCCTGGAAGATCCATTTTCCAGTGTCCTTAACCTTGTTTTTGCTGGTGACCTCCTTATTTATTTATTTACTTATTTTCAAGCTGAGCTTTTCGTGGTCATTGACATAAATTTTCCAGCTTTTCTAATACAGAACATCTGTGGTCCCTATGCAATGTCCTCTATAGGTCGTGGGAAAGCTTTATCTCACTAATAAGCTCCGTTCCTCTATATATTCAAGCCCAACTGACGGGGCCAAGTGTGTTTATAAATAAATATTGCCTTGTAATGACCATTTCCCTATGCCCCAGAGGAACAGAGATTCAGGCCTTTTGAGCTGGCCCGCTGCCTCCTTTAATAACAGTGAGAACAGTTTTACCCTGTCTGGTTAAAGTTGGATTTATGTGAAAATGAACTTCCCAAGGTGACGGGCCAGTGATACTGAAGAATGCAATGCTCCCAGCTACCCTTAATAGTTGGGGAAGCTTGTTCATCCATCCACCATTTTCTCTTCATCAAACAAAATGAGGGGTGTGTTTATTGAATATTTCTATTTGTCCCTGACTATCTCTGTCTGCTTCAGCCAAAACAGGGACAAAATCATGAGGAAGGCAAGTGAGCTTCATTTGAATGCTATCCTGTATCTTTCAGTAAGAGAAATGACCATTGATGTATGACATTGCTAAATTATGGAAGAATACATCTGCTGGGAAATTCAGAGAATGGATTACAAAAGTACCTGATAAATGGCCCTTCTTACTGATGAGTGCAACAAGAAATATGCTGCAATATGCTTTCTCTTCTGAATGAAACATGATCTAATAGTTCCTTATCGCTGAAGGATGACATACTGTCTTAGTGGCTTCTTTCTTAATACTGCTCTATCAGAGAGAATAATTTGTATTTCTTACATGAGTCTTGATCTGCTCTACATCTTCTATCCAGGCACAGATGCAGCAGAGGTCAAGACCCATCTTTTAAAGGCTTTAAGAAAAAATCCATTGCAGTTTTTAGAAGATCAGCATACAGGACTAATGTAGCCTATCTGTTAATCTTCACTGCTTAAATTGCTCCTTTAGCTGCATAGATGCATGTGTTTATGTAGATATATACACACACAGAGTAAAGAATGTTTATGCTAATTTTCCACTCTCCCAAAGCTTTGTAATGTGTGGAAAGGAATGAATGTCTGAAGATTTCTATGGTTTGGTTTCTGATAAAGCCAGTCTGATAAACCGCCTCCATGCTTGATCACTAGTAAGAATTGATTCCGATGGCTATTATTTTGTCCTACCTTACAGTCTGTCAGAAACAGTTTGGCTGTTTCTTTTAGTGTGAAAAACATATTTCCAGGAAGATTTGGCATGAATCCAATGAAAGGTGCCATTAAAAGAAAGACAAATATAAAGTATCTCTGTCTTAACTTCTGCGATTCCTTGATTTCAGATAGAAACAAAACTATGACAAGTTTCACAGTAGTGTCTTACCATGGCATTAAAATATGGGTGAAGTCTTTAGGTTAAAAACAAAAGTCTACCATTTTCAGCCAAAATTCAGGCCACAGATATTTATGAATAGCATTCTGGGAATGTTCAGACATTCCTGTTCCAGAGACAAATAAACCCAAAACCTCCTGCGCCTGGAAACCTGAACAGTGAAAGAGATAAGGTATGGAATTCAGACCTTACCTCCCCTGTCTCCTCACAGCCTATGGCTTCAGTGGTATTTTTTTCATTAATTATATTATATATCTGTGTTTTTTTTGCCAGGCTGTTCACCGGAGAAGACTGCCAGTGCTGGGTCACCATGTGGCACCACGGGCATGTGGCCTCCAGAAGAAGGGTGAACTGAGCCAGGCTGTGGCTCCACGCCATGAGCTCCATGCTGACACTGGGCTGCTCACATGAAGACAAGAAACAGGAGAGGACAGGGCCTAGGATAGTCAAAGGCAAAGAGGGGGTGTGCATGTGAATGTGGGGGTAACCAAAACTTAGGACTAGACTGAGGAAAGGAAGGTAGTTTCCCAGGACTTCATTGTATTTATTTATTTATTTATTTATCCTTCTACTTAGCATGTTGAGATTTAGCACTCAGTAAAAAAAGGTTATATCAAAATAGGACATATACTTTGGGTGTCTAGGCATTTCTCCATTTTTGTGGCAGATCCAATTTTCGCAGATGCATGAAGGACTAGACAGAGCCTTCCTTTCCCATATGCTGGGGTGTAGTCTGAGGAGAATTCAGCAGTAAACCTGTTCCTCTGAATTAAGTTATTACACCCTTGCCATGTTTTCCAATTCCTTTCATATAGTGTAACCACATAGGTTAGAAAAGAATGTATGCACTGCAGCCTAGTGCTGATACTGATGAGATTTTACATTGCAATCCTGTCTCTTCTGTTTTAAATGGCAACGTGAAAGTCGTATCACTAGGAAAATAATATAAAATACTCTTTGTAGATAAGAAACCAAACCAAAACAATCAGACCCCCAAAATCCTCAATTAACCTATTACTACTGGGATCTGTTCAATTTTTTGTTACGTAAACTGCATGACAGCCTTGCTTTCTGCCGGTGGGAAAATCTCCTGAGAAGAAATGTGTCTCTTGCTTCCTCTGGGAATGCTCAGTACCCTGGAGATGCCTCTTGCTTGACATTTTGTTTCTCAAGTGATTACTAGGCCCAGATGAGAGACGTAATTTTTCTTTCCCTGACTACAAGTAAGTAGCACATTAAATTATGTAATTGGAAGGCTCTTATGCTTAAGGGTAAACTGGCTTATGACAGTGGACATACAGGGCTTTGTCCTCCCAGTGCTTTTATGAGCAAGACTGAGCTGGGCTGGGCTAATTTGGCTACACTCTGGTGGCAGGTAGCATGGTGAGCTCAGGAAATCCTGGTTCAGCACTGGGCCGTGGTCCATCCCTGCCTTCATACATTCTCCCACAGGGAACTTAGGAGCCTGAATCAACAGACTTGAGTGCAAATCGGGGCAGCACCCATGGCATAAGGTGTCAGTCATGATTTGTGCCTGCTGTAACCATGGTGTACTTATGTTGTTGAACCAGAAACAAACTCTGCTTTGTTCATAAAATGAAAACACATATTTGTTCTATCTATCTTCTGGAAATGCTGCATGATCAGTTTGAATAATGCTTCTAAAATATGTTGGAATTGCATCTGGAAAACCTTAATGCAGAAGACCCCATTGTGTTGAGTTATGTTTGCAAACTAGCTAAACTGAACCTCTACTTTCTACCTGATACTGCTTTCTGATATGAGCTGTTTGTAGTCACTTTATTTGGAAGGCACTTTACAGAATTGCAGAAAGGACAGATCTAATAAATGCACACAGGTGATCCAAACAGCGTTCCTAAATTTATTTTCATTGCACAGTTTAAATATCTGGCATTTCAAACAGCACCAGTCTATCCTGCAGTGTCTGGAGTTCTGTCTCTGTGGAAAAGGAGATAATTCTTTCAAAACCAGTACTGAACCATGAGGTAGAAAATAGGCAAAACCAAATTTTGGTCACATTTGAATACTGATGTATTTTTTTCATGTTAATTGAGGTCATGTTGCTACATACTCTTTCCTTACCAGAAATTTATGAAACAAAAGTACACTGCTGCCATTCAGAAAGGGCAGCTAGAACCTTACTGCCATCTTCCTTCCCAGCAGAGGTTGCATTAAAATGTCTAAGCAAAGATGGTTGTGTTTGAACATAAGTTTAGGGTTAAATAACCCCCTGGGGTTGGAAGGCACACACCCACTCTGCCCGGGAAAGGCTGCTTCGGGATTGGGAAAACTCCTATGTTAGACAGATTTATGCTCTGGAGATCCTGCCACTTTTCACTGTGAATGCTCTTCCTGTCTGGACTCTTAAGCATGTCTTTAACTTCAGAGGCTTCCTTGAGAATCCTAATTTGAAGGGTACGTAAAGCAAGTGTATAGAGATTGCTGAATTGTTTAGGATTTCAGAGGTGCTCAGGTGTTTCTGTCTATCTCGATGGGTAACAGAATCCTCACTCTTTTAATTATGTTTACATTTATTCATATTAGTAGATGATACTTTATAGCTCACACTTTATTAGGTACCTTTGTCTTACCATGTCCTACCAAGCACAGCATATGGAATTCAGTACTTACAGATCTCCCTTTCAGAAGTCTTTAGTCTGAAATAAACCAAAATCACACTTACTTTACCAAAAAGAATAGCACATTTAGTAAGAAATATTTTAAAAACTGTTAAAACAGCTGACATTCACTTCTGCTTTCCTTAAAAGCCAGACAACCCTTGACTTCTTCAGTGCATTCCCACATTAGGCTGGTTCCCTGGATCCCAAGGTTCTGCTCCTTTGGATGTGTTCCTTCAAGACTGCTGCAGTAGTCTGGTGTCTGATACCCCTGTATTCCTTCTTGTCCTGTCATGGTCTCTGCAGTACCCTATGTGTCCTGAAGATAGCTTGTCTTACTGTTCTTGTTTTTTCTCTTTCTTTTGCCCAGCAGCCCTTTGTTGATCTGATTCACCATAGTGGCACAACTGACACCATAGAAACTGTTCCAGTGTTCACTATCCACTATTTATTCCAGAGAATCCAGGTTGCTAGTGCTCAGTCAGAGGGCACAAGGGGACTATTCCAGCTCAGATTGTGTTTAAGACTGCGGGGGATATGGAACAACGCAAACGCCGATTAATGTAATCGAACGCTGAACAATTTATTCTGCGCAAGCACACCTTTTATAGGAAAAAATTACAGAATACCAGAACATTCCACAATAGATGATTGGCTCTGACTCCATGTCAGGTCCTAGCAACGGCTTGTGACTGGAGGCTTAAATTCATGTCAGCAAGTGGGTGTCCCCTTCTGGCAACTTCCAGCACCCCCTGGCAACTTCCAGAAGCTGCTGGCAACTGCCAGCAGCTTCTAGTGGCTTCCGGTGAGGTGCCCTATAGCAACCCCCCTGCAGCCTCTGATGACTTCCGCTTACCAGAGAATTGGAGTTCAGCCAAGGGCTGGATGCCTCTCATGCCTTCTGCTCACTGGACAGTTGGAGCCAGGCCAAAGGCTGGATTGCTCACAAAACCACTCTCAGTGAGAAACGCTTCTACATAAGACCCTTACATATTATAATCAATTGCTTAGCAAGAGGAAAAGCAAAAGCCATGGAAAGGAATCAAGAATCTGATTTGCCTTTCACAGTCCTTTGAACTGTGCTCTGGCAGCTCTGAGCAAGCCTTTCCCTGGGGGGACATGAGGCACATGTGCTTTTGAGAGCAAGAAGATCCAGGGCTGATCCTCGCTGTTGCTGTGAAGTTCTCCTGGCCATGGCATGCGACCCAGCTGGAAGTGAGTCCCTGTCTGATGTGAACAGGGAAGCACGTAGCTGTGTGGTCAATACCAT
The DNA here is from genome assembly GCA_028858755.1 of Ara ararauna. Lineage (NCBI taxonomy): Eukaryota > Metazoa > Chordata > Aves > Psittaciformes > Psittacidae > Ara > Ara ararauna. The sequence goes on along the minus strand of CM054376.1, from coordinate 106,594,555 downwards.
GCCTCATGACTGAAAGCACATGTCCTGCATGGTGGTGCGTGCAGCTCCCCATAAAGCACCATCTGCGGCTGTGAGCGCTGGTGGAGCAAACTGGGGCCACAAGCAGGTACTGAGAGTGTTATTCATTAAAAACTCAGATCTCTTAATAAAAACATTTAAAAAGCCTTCCATGTCTTTGCTAAGAAGTATTTCACCCCTCGGAAGGTACATCTGTACCCTCTTCTGTGTGCGTGCCATGACTGATGCTGTTGGGCACATGGGTCCATGTGTATGACAATTTTACTGAGCTGAACTGCCACAGCCTCTTGATGATTTCATAATCCAAATTACTACGTGCAAGTTTTTCAAACAGAGGTCTGAAATCTGCTCATGCTTAAACAGCCCTTCCTTTTTCACAAAAAAAGCTCAGGAGCAAAGCATAATATCTTTGCATTTATTTGCATATATTTTATGTATTTGAACACTCACATTTGTCCATGCACACATTTTTCCATTACAGTTTATTTTCCCTGTGTACTCCAAATGACATTTCTGAAGTACCCATATGAAATGCCTGGAAATTTCAGTGGGGGAAGGAAATCAAGTTTCACTTTGTAGCTGTTCTGCCCCATTTTCTGTCTAGGTGGCATACTGGCATGTACAAGCCTTTTTCTATCACTGCATGCATATGTAAGTCAAGTTGAAAACTTCCAAGAGGAAAGTGGTCATGTGAAACTCTCGGAGACACTTGACAGAAATCTAAACCAACACATTACGAAGAGTTACAAACAAAAATCAGTCACAAAACCAGTGCTTCTCCTGTTACATCATGTCACATTAATCAGTGCTACGTTGCCCTAAAAAGGAAGAAAATTCCCCCTTTGCAGCCTGTTGTCTCCCAAAAAAAATGCATCTGCTGCTGTGTTGGACCTTCCTTAATGTCTGTCAGAATAGATGGAGCTGGTAGCTTTCCTCAAAGGTCAATGGAGTCAATCGAGGCCCTGGATGGGAGAGAAATCCATCACAATGTTGGTCTTTTCCTCTCTAAAGCACATGAGGGGGTCTCTGAAATATGAGGATTTGTGACATACATATAAATTGTGTGCAAATCCAGAGACTGAGGTTTAAATGGAATCTTTGGTCTGGAAAACCAAAGTAACAATAACCTGAAGAATCCCCATCATCAAATCTAGTGGTGAAAACATTTACCTCCTTATATATATATTTTTTATAGATATGTATTTTTATAAATATGAAGTTAAGCCTTTTTGCTTTGATTTGATAATGTACTCAAGGAGAATTTAAGGAATTTATGAATTAATAGTTCTGTGATTAATTAATTCTGATGAATTAATAGTTCTGTGGAATAGGAAAGAATGTATTAATATACACAGATGCATTATGTTGGAAAGACGTAAAGAGTTATCACTAGTTGCTATGTGTGAGATTTGCAATGAATTGCAAGCACCATGCAAGGTATGGTTACCTATTTAAGATGATCTGTCTAGTTTGAGGACATTGCTAGCAGCCTCTCAGTGAGTGAGTGCTCAGATGTTGGTATTTGAAATGAGAAAGATACAATTGACTTAGTCTACATGTTTCCATGCTAAATTATGTTTATACATGTCTGTGTATAGTCTCACTTTGAACATCATCAGTAAAGTTTCTGCCACTTTTGTCTTGAAGTTTGCACCTTATCTTTTGACCATGCACCATTCAGTGCATGGTCAGAAAAATCTTTATTTTAGTCATCTTAACTTCTCATTTCTCTAGCTTTGTGCCTTTACTCAAGTAATTGATGTGACTGAAGTACATTAGCCTTGGACCTTCTCCAGCTCCCCCTGAAAGCAATGTACAGCACAGCCCTTTGCATTTTAAACATAGGATTTTCCATTACTTAAAAACAAAAGAGGCTTTAAACTGTTGTGATTTAATGTTTCAGGGGCTTGTGTATGATTTGGGTTACACTGTTTCCAAGTTTAGTTAAACAGGGGTGAAACATCTGCTAGGACTGAAGCAAGGAAAGAAAAAACGCAGCAGAAGACAACCCATTTTGCTTGGAGCCTTCATTGACAGAAGGGACACAAGTAAGAATCGTATCTCCACTGCTAGCATTGGAATCATTCCTCAGGATATACCATAATAAATAGGATTGCGGAAGGCCTTTTTTTTTAAATCCCTGAAAAATGACACACTGAAAAATTTGGCCTCAGTTGACAGCTTACTACAAACGTTCACAGAAACATGATGCAGTATCATAAGCAATTTTGTTGTATTCAAGCAGTAAAAATGTAAACTTACTCTTTGCTCATTGCCTGATACTTTTATCTTTAACCACAGTGTTTGAGTTGATATTTGAACAGATTATTGTTCCTGAAATAAAAAAAACCCATCACTGATAATGGCATACTTAATACCAGTATAAACTAAAAGATACTCATACTTTAAAATTAGGTTAAATGAAATATTTCAAGACTTGTATTCCATTTTTCATATTGATGTATAGGCAGTACACAGGGGCTGACTATAAGGAGAGCTTCTGCTCAAAAATCTTATTACTCTCTTAATGTAACACAAAAGGTTTAAAGAATATGGTGAGATTTTGTATACAGAAAAAATAGCACATCACAAACAATTTAATCTCATTGGCCAGAAACAGCATCTGTTTATAGCACAATTTTAAACACTAGCTAAGTCTAAACATAAAACATATTTTAGTATTTGATATATTTTTGAAATGCTGTGAGATGCAAAGCTGACCACCCAGGGGCCTAACAATTAGCACTTGCTCTTGCTCAAATTCAGCAGTTTCTTTTATTGGGTGTTGCAACACTTCAGTTTTGCTTTATGTGCTGGCCTTGAATGAATTTGAAAACCGTGACAGTCAGCAGAAGCGACCCTTTTTTGACAGAGCAATCCGGATCACCCTGAATCAAAGACCTTGCATCAAAAAATACACCCTGAAGGATAATGAGGCTGGGCCATGGAAGGATGCAATTAATTTTCTTGGCTATTGTGGTTACAAAAGTAGTGCCTGAGGAAAGCAGTGATGTTCCCTGGGTGAGGAAGACACTGAGCCCCAAACCGCGACAGCCCTTTGCAGTTGCTCCAGTTGCCATTCCTCAGTTAAATGATCTTTGCAATAGACCTCAGACCATAAAACCGAGAAATACAATTTCACTTTGGCCCACACAGAAATTGGCTTTCTTATCCTTACTACTAAGCCAAAATTTAACAACAGTAGGAAGCAAAGTAAACTCCCGTAATGATAAGATACCCTAATTTGTACAAATTATCCCCAAGAACATTTGTCAGTACTGCTTGATGGATCCATAATTAGCATTGAAACGCATTTGTCAAAATAGATCAGTTTGGTGATGCCTGACGGGTTTTTTTTTCTCCTCCCCCTCCCCCCCCAGTGTTTGTTTCCTCAGTGGGAACTTAATTTAAGACTTTTGAATCAGAGAAAGCCTTTGTCTTGATGAAATATCTTTAACCCTCCCTATTCATAAATTTGAAGTGCAGGAGAGATCACTAGATTATCCCGTCTGACCTCCTGAGCAACACATGCCATGATATCATGCACAGTTACTCCTGTACTGAGCACAGAAAAGTATGTTGATACTAACATATATCCTCCAGAAAACTACAGCATGTTTGTGGGTAGAAGTAATGTCCTCAGTTGGAACAACTCTTTTTTAGAGTGGAAAAAAAAAGTGTGTTAAAACTTTTTTAAAGGCGTATAAAGAATCCATCACATTTTTGTTTGCCTCTTTGAATTTTTAACAACCTAAATGTTAAAATGTTAAAATTATTGGTAGCAATAACTGAAGTATGGAGAATGTTTTCCTTGAATGAGTGTTTTTTGTCTCTTGTACACTGTAGCATGTCTTGATGGATGTCTAGCATATTCCTTTCACTGTTAATTTATAACTCATCAGTGGTCTAAGAGTCCTCAGCCAGAAACCTACTCAACATTTATTTAAAAATACTTAGTAATTTTAAATCTTTCTTTAAATCCAAGCCACTTGGTGATGTGTCCTGACTGGGAGTGCCTCAGTCTCAGTGGCTGTTTCTCTTGGACAGCACTGATCTCGTCTCTGCAGGCTAAATCTCTCTACACTGTCCAATAAGAGAATGTGGGAACATATTTTATCTTTACTATCCAGTTATCACATGAGAAATCTTTTATTTTTTTTTCAAGTTCAAAGAATTTGTCAGGGGAAGTAGAAACAATTCAGCAAGATAGGGCTGGGAAGCATTATTAATAAGCTAGGGGTATTAGAAATTCTTGCCTATCAAGTTAGATCAGTCTAGATGTGATGTAAACACACATAATGGAAAATATATTTGAATATAAGCATCTGGGGGAGGAAAAGTTAACTCTCACTTGACTATGCAAAGAACCCGGACTAGGAGATTTAGGTAAGTGGAAATTTGCTCCATCATGCTCTATTTCACTGCCATCCATCCAATACCTTCCTGTGAAGGATGCTATTCAAAGCATGTATGGAGCCACAGTGCTTCCGAGTCTGCTCCTGGGGACAAGTCACTAGCTCAGGGCACAAACACCAGGGTCCTTGCTGCCTCTAGCCCCAACCCAGCATCACTCCACGTAGAGTCTGGTGACCACAGCTTCTGGAGCAGGCACCACCGCGAACCCCCAGTATCATGTTCTCTGACTGCAAGCATCCAGAGGCCAGGCTGATGCATGCTTGTAGGATGCCATGCCGTGGCTGCAAACCCCTGTTGCTAATAGCAGCACAGCACAGAATCAGAGTCCAACAAGATATGATTTATTGTTTGGTAGTGCCTTCCAAACCCTCACCAGTGTTTTGAAAATACCAGTCTCTGCTGAGAACACAATTTGTCAAAAATAATGAAAGCTTTGTTCCTTTCATCATATAATATCTAATTTTTTTTTTCTCCAGCCAAAGTTCTTTTCTGGTCTTGGACTAACTACATTTTCAGCTTGCAGCAACAAACATTCGCTAATAATAATCACTGGAGAGCTTGGAAACTGGTTTCACAAAGTGTCCTCAATCTCTAGTTTATGAAGGAAGAAAAGGTATGCAGAATTAGCTGTGCTTTTTTCAGTCAGCCAGAACGGTGTGTGCATACCACCTTCCAGATGGAAAAGCCTGAGCTTTTTGCAATATAGATAAAGATGCATGATTTTGTGAAATATACTCAAGATGGCTGTGAGGTAAATTGAGCCCTATGCCACTGAAATGACCCAGTGGACTACAATAAGACATGGTGTTACGGTAAACGCCCATTGCATACATGAGGTATTAACTAAGTCTCAATATACTTCTGACTGTCTTACTGTATGACGTCTTGAGTATCCCAGAAATCTTGGGTTAACCCTTCTGTGGATGGAACCAGGGAGCTGTATTTGCAAGGGCAAACTGCTGTGGTGCAACATGTGCCCATGAAGCAATACTCAGGAGAGGGATTGTTTTACGAGGACACAGTGATGCTAAGTGTTATGGAAAGGCTCAAAGTGTGGCTTGCAGCAGGCTTTAGTGGGGTTTGGTACACAGAGCAGGATGGAGCTCTGTGCACTGGCAGTTAGCGCTCGTCCAGCCTTGGCTTGAAGGGTAACCCTGCTGCCTTGCCTGTGATGCAGACCACTCCAACAGCCCTGCTCAGCCAAGTTACCCACTCCAGCAGGCAGCCCCAAACCCCACATTGACTCCTGTCTGGTTCAGCAGTGCTGTCCTCCATGCCATGAGCACTGAGGGTTCCTCCCCGGAACCAGAATTTTTGGGCTCTGGGCAGCACTCAATGACTCATTGACATTGCACATCCTAGAAAGCCTTGGCTGCAGCTGGGGGGGTCTCCAGTGGCTGGCTTCACTGCAGGGTTTCATGGCATCATTCTGGGTGGGAGGAAGGGAAGAGCTCTTGTGTTTGCAGTCTGCTAGCCCTCAAGCTGAGACCTGATCTACCTGTGCTGATCAGGGCCCTCGCCTCTGTCCCTGTCTCAGACCAGGTTCTTCAAACGAGAGCTCTAGGAATCCTGAAGGTGACAGCTACAGAATCACCTGCCAACAGGGGAAGTTTCCTCCAAATCCTATTACTCAGATGTTGGCTTTGATCCTGGAGCATCAAGCTTTATATCCCCTGTAAGCACTGTCTGTGTTTGGTCTCTGTGTCCCCACTATGGTAACTGAATCTTCTCGGCGTCTAAAGAAACGACAAAATGTCTCACTGCCATTTTTCTGTTTAAAATAGAGAAGTTCTTTAAGTTAAGAAAGGAAGACAGTAAGAAAAAATAAAGTACAGTACCAGATATCACTCCTATCCAGGAAGGACTTCATAATCACTTTCCTACCCTTGGGAAATAGTTTTGCTCCAGAGTGACAACTGCCTGGTAGGCTGTTCAAAGAGAAAAAGTATATTAAATGCACAAAATAAGTGATGTTGAGTAACGCAGTTACAGTTACATCATGTTACAGGAGGATGGGAATAGTAGGGACACAAGTAAGTGCGAAGGGATGGCAGCCAGATAATGTTTATACATTATTGCTTCTAATTTTCTAACTTATCGGTGAGAGAGACAGAAAGTTAAATGCTTGCATGAACTGTTAGCAGTATTTGGTAGAAATATCAACTGTCATTCTGAACTCGGCAGTGTACTTTAAACACAGAAAACTTAGATTTATAATAAAGCCCCTTTCATCTGATAAAGTTGCCAGGGAGTATAAAGTAATTAAACATATTGAACCTCTCAGCAGGCATGGTGCTGCAAAACTCAGCCTGAAATTGTTCTTCAGTTGGCATGCAGCTCCCAGTCCCAAAATCTCCCCTCTGCCCTGCATGGCTGGCCGGGCAGTTTATCCTGACTGCTTCTGCCACCAGCCACTTCCAAGTCTGCAAGACTTGTTCAAGAAAGGGGCTTTGCACCGAGGGATTTTCTGCAAGGAACAGGAGCGCAGCATGTATGAACATGATGTTTATGACACAAGGGTCTGCCTTGTATTACTGTTTGGCATCCTTGCATAAGACTGAGGTGTTAGTGTTACCTCAAGATACTAATATCCCTGTATTAGTCTTACAGGAAAGAGTACATTAGGTGTAAAGCAGAGAGAGAGATGAAGGCAAATAAAAATTGGAAGAAGGAGTGTACTTAAGGAGAAAATGGTTGTCAGCTGAAGTCCTGAGACAGTATTGAGGTAATACAGAATTATTACTCCAAAGGACTGTAGGAAAGGCTGGGATACAAGAAGGATTAAGAGTATAGAAGAATGAATGGAGAATACAGAGGGAAGAAGTAGGGAAAAATCAGAGACGGCAGAAATCATTATTGCCATTTTTTTATTTTGTAGAAAATGTGCTTTTGTACAGCATCTGACTTAACCATATATCAAACAGCCAGCCTCAAAGAAATTCACAACCCTGGAAACAGAGGCCAGAGACAAAATGTGTATGCTTTGCTCTGACTTTTCTTGGAGGCTACAGATGTTCATTGTTTGAACACACAATGGACACATTAGTATCTCCAGATGTTCACCATCCATCCTCCCAGAACAGTAACGGGCAGGCCAGGGAATGAATGCTTTTAGCAGAAACTTCAGTTTCTGCTACTGCTTCAGATGAAGTATTTTGTCAGTGTTTATGTTCTGGAAAGCACCTGCTCTAAATGTAAGGAGCCTACGCTACAGAGCAGCGCCCCTCTGTGCCACCACCCAACACTCCACAAAGCCTGCAAATCATCCATACAGGTGCTGATGAACTGACTTCCAAAGAGAATGAGAATCCAGCATTGCTTTTGACTATTTTACCTGATAAGAATAAGCAAATATTTAAAATTACAAAAGTATTTAAGTGGTTGAATGGCTCAGAGATTCAGTGCAAGGACAGTACTTCTCCTGAGCCACAGACATAACAAGACAACTTTTGTGAGAAATTTGAACAGGAATTTGTCCATAATTATACTTCTTATTCCCAGAGGAAAACAGCATGCATTAATTTAGCATTATCAAATTTGATACAACTGGTTGTCATGCATTTATTTGTTCTTGCAAAACACCTTGTAAAGGTATTTTTTGTGAAGTCTCTAGATAACAAATGCCCATTGTAATTTGAAGAGAAAAGCTGCTTACCACCAATTCTCAATGTCACATCATATAAAATCATAGGTGAAATGCTGCTGAAAACCAGTAATTCAGCAGTAGCACCCAAGTCTCCCTGAAAATTATTCAGACACTTTTGAAAATGCTATCTTAAATATGATTGTCATGGTTCCCTCTAGTTCTCATTCATGAATTCTCACTGGCCAAAAGTAACCTGCTGAAGCGGACCTAGTCCTACAAAAAGTACTGTAAGTGAAGGAAGTACACCTGTCTGCAGTGTATGAATCTATAAGAGAAAACAGGACAGGATTTGGTCTTCCACTGATATGAAGAGGATGTTTAAGAGGTGTGTGCTTTTTCCAACTTGCACAATTTCAGTGCAATGGATGCTCAGCTGGCAGCTGGGAGAACTTGAGATCCTCAGATTGGGCCACAGCTACATTACAGATGCATGCTGTCCTGCACTGGAGCATCCCACCCTGAGAAGAGCAGTGCCCTACAAGAGGCCATGCCGTTTCACTGTTTTTATTGCCAGTGCTGCCTGGAGTGGCACCTATTTTCCTGTGGGATGGATGGGTCACTTCAGCTGACCTGAATTTCTTCTCAAAATGCCTTTGCAAAAAACCAGTGGAAAGAAAAAGTTCTGGAAAACTGAATATAAGAGACTGTCTCTTCTCCAGTGAAATCATGGAGGAATTTGGCTACTGCTTTCAAGAGAGAGAGGAATTCACCCCCAAAAGATCAATATCCAAGTAACCCACATAAAATCTGTGGGAGCTGTTGTATGCAGCTGTTTTGAAAAAGCACTCACTTCTGCCTGCAGGTGGGTAACCCACTTACACAGGAAATAAAGCATATTTTGTGACAGTCAGCAGAAGATAAGAAAGAGACCCTTGACAGAAAGAATGCAATTAAAAAAATTATCATGCCGTTAAACCAAGTATAAAATACGCATTATATTACATGAGTGAACAGTGTTTTCTTTAGTGTACGTGCCATTTTTTATTAATTCATACACTAAGTGCTAAAGTGTTTCCTAATGCCATTAGGTGGTGCTTTCAGGAAGTAACAGAATAAATATTTCTTGCACAGTTCTTTTCTGCATTGTGGTCTCATTTTCTGAAGTAAAAGAAAATTTAAACAGAACACCACAGGTGCCTCCTCCTTCCAAAGCCCACCAACCTCTCACAAAGCTGTGTATCACGTTTCTGAGGCACTCTGGCTCCCCTCGGGTGTGATAAACTGCACTTTGGGCACGATGAGGGAGGGATTGGTTCTCCGCATGGAGTTGCTCCTCCGGATGGAGTTGTTCCTCCTCATGGAGTTGCGTTTCCGCAGAGAGTTTTGGTGGGATAGCTCGCTCTTCTGCAGTGTTTGGATGAGAATGGATGGCTTCTCATCGAGCTCTCGAGCGCTGCAGCGTGGTGCTGCCACTTTGACAGTGTTGCCAAACTTGGAATAGTCAACTGAGTACACGCCTTCCTCTTCAGTGACAATGGGCACAAAGCGGTGACCCCACAGGATCTCCTCTGCTATGTAGGAGGTTCTTGCCTGCGTTGTGATGCCAGTTGTTTCTACGACTCCTTCAAGTATCACAATGAGCTCCAGGTCCTGGAGTGCCAGGTCAGCAGCAGAGATATCGTAAAGAGGACTCCGCTTGTCTATAACGTGACAAATGATTAAGGGAGCCACGAGGAATATATTATTGCTTTCAATGGGGTTATCCACAGGGATATCGACTTGGTGAATGGGTATGACTTCTCCTTCAGGGGTCGTAGTCTTCCTCACAACCTGGATTCTCACTGAGGCACTAATGATCATGCTCTTCCTCAAGTCTCCCACTCGAAACATGAAGCAAAGTTTGCCATTTCGAACTGCAATGACTGCCTGCCGGCTGAAAATCAAGGTCTCAGCCCGCCTGTGAGCTTGTGCAGTTTTCATGAATATGCAGCCCAGCATGACAGCATTGATGATCAGACCCACAATGTTCTGCAGAATCAAGACTGTGATGGCCAAGGGACATTCCTCTGTCATCATTCTGCCCCCAAAACCAATGGTCACCTGAACTTCAATGGAGAAAAGGAAAGCGGAGGTGAAAGACCTGGAGAAGAAGACAAAGTTAATGCTAAGGATATCGAACACAAACCAAGAAGCTATTACCATATACTTTCTAGAAACAAACTTAAGGATCTCTTTATAGAGTCCTGGTACATTTATGCCTTCTGTTAACACCAGAAAAAGCATTGCATGCTAGGTGACTCTGGTTTTGTGTGATCCATGCAGAATCTAATGGCGACAAGGAAGACCTCAGAGCCTGAGCTCCTAAATGACAATCTGCAAATTAGGTGATCTTGAGAAGATCACTATATCTTCTGTTCAGGAACACATGGTGGCCACAGTGTTGGTCGACAGTGCTGTAACACCTGAACTTTCCACCTTCCCAGCACATGAAGCTCTTGGTGGAGAATGGTGGTTTTGGCAATAGTGAGCAATTCGCCAGCACAGTGGAATTCTTCCACCAGCCTGTGCAGGGAAAGGAAACAGGGAAAACTGCAGCGTTTCACTCATACTACCTAATCGCAACCTCCATTAGCACGGTTTCCTGGAGGGAAAGGGGACACTCCCAGATTCATGACACTTCCCAAACCCTTGCTCGCCTTGCGACTGAGCCCTTAAGATCTAGCTGCCGAGAGAGATCAGTGGCTTCCATGGTCCTTCTGCACATCCTGGCAGGAGGACAATGCTGTGACCCAGGGTTTGGGTTTAGCTCACTGCTGTGGCAAGACTAGCTGGAAAATTTCAGTACAGAAGTGTGCTGTAGAAGTGCGGTTTAACTTAAATGTCCCTAACACACTATAGTGCTGGACATCAGAGGATGCTGTCCACAAGTTTTCCACAATGCATTATTTATAGTAGTCCACGATGGCCTATCTGCTGTATATACCAGGGTCTTTAGTTTCCTTTTATAATCAGATATGTCCTTCACAAAAGTCTCTTGTGTCTAAAATCAGTACTTTGGGGTTTATTCAGGAGATGTGCAGCACATTGGGTCTCATATGAACTAATGTCATAGTCATCCTTTTTTACACAGTGCTATACACCAACATTTGAAGCATTGCCATGCTCAGCACAGTTTTACCTATGGAAAATATGCCTTCCCCAGGAATATGGATCTAAAGTATTCATTTGTTTTCATGTATTTTGAAATTAATCTGCTTTTAAATATTTTCTTCTTTTTGTTTCTAACCATATTTTCATTGACCCTGAGGTCACAAGTAGACATTATTTATTGCTCAGGCAATATTAGGGATAATTTTCAGTAGAATGAGAAAGTCCATCTTTCAGAAATCCAGTAGAGATATCTTTGACAGATCTTTGTCTTTCTTTTTTCCCTTTTTGATTTCTTGTCGTTTTAGAAATTCCCTTATATTGAGGTGGTTATTTTGCATTTCACACTGAAGAAATCAGGAATGAAGGAGTTAATTAACGGAATCCATGAAGGACTTCTTATGTTTATGAATATTTAGTTGCATGGAGAATGGAGCTTCTGGTTTAAACTTAATTCAGCTTAATTAAACTTAAAGCTTTGTGGGGTAAATATTCTGATTTCCCTTAACAATACTGCTTCTTAAAAAAAAAAATTAAAAGAGAGAATCCATCTTTTTACAGTGGAAGTAATGGAAGCAGCAAGTTTATACAGCATTTTCACCACATGAAGAGGGAGCCAGAAACTCTAAATCATGCTATAGCCAGGTCTTTCCCTTTAGACCTGTGTAAAAGGTTTCCTCTTTGTAGAATGTTTGCTTTGTGTGGCAAAGAGCTGTGAGACTTAGACATTTCTCCAGTTCTTTGAAAAATTAAAGCGCTGTGCATGGTCTAGGCGCTGGTTAAAATTTCCAAAAGCAGGTTTCCTGTAAGTCTGTAATGGCACCTACCCAAGAAAGCTCTCCTGAACTACCCATGGGCTTAAATCTCAGGAAAGGACGTTAAAAAATATTTGCCTCTATTTTGGCATACATATCATTGCAGTATGAAATATAGTTTACATCCAACAACTCACCATTCTTCAAAATGTTAACAATCATGTTGCTATTCTATTGCTTTGTCTAAAGCGGTAGCCAGATTTAACAAGATGAAGTATTTTATTATGAAGGGAAAAGATTTTCCATGGCTTGGGCATGGGTGCTTGAGCAGATGTTACCTGAACCACACCAAGTATTTACATGAGGGAGTGATGTGTGTTCTTTCATTGTGGACTAAGCTGCTCTGCTTTTTCCCATCTCCCAGCATAGGGCTGCCACAGCTATGGGAAGGGTGCAAATCTCAGATTTGTAGCCGTGGTCCCCCTTTTCCCAGTGGCACAAAGCCCAGGCAATCAGCTCAGGCTCTGCAGGGTGGCCCAGGAGTGCTGTGGGGAGTCCCATGAGGTGGCCAAGCTGAGGGGGCCACCAACCAAGCAGAGGGATATCTTCCTGCCTCCCCCTGAAGAGCTGGTGGGGTGTAGCTACTTGCTAAGGCAGGTTGGATGATTTCCACAAATCCCAGAAATGCCAGGGGTAACACCCCAGTGGGCGCAAGCTGGGTGATGATCTCTCATCCCACTGCGGCCAGTAATTGGAAAAGAAATAAGACAGCACTCCCTCCATCCCAACCTAATGAAAGTTAGCTTGGAAAAATCCCCACTTCCTTTGGCTTGGAAAATCCCAGTTTAGCAAAAAATGTCAAAATCAAAGAAGAATGAAACCTCCGCTCCCTCATGAGCCAGATACAATATCCCTTCAAACTTGGAGAGGTGCCTTAAAACTATGTGCAGGAGAAAAGAGAAAAGGGAAGTGGATACTATGATATCTCAGCAGACCCTGTAGACCCCCCAGTCCCTCACAGCACTTTAATGTGTAAAGGCAGCTGATCTGGGGCAGCCTGGTGGTACCAAATCAGGATTTTTCTGCTGAAAAACCTAGTGCTATAAAAAGAGATTTTACTGATGACATGACAAAGCGATCTTACTGCTTACCCCACCTCCCAGTTAAACTCTCTTCTGTGTGCAGATGTGTCAGTTTATCAGTGCCTTGAAAATTGTCATGGCTTTGGGGAAGGGGAATAAAACACTTTAACAGGTGACATGCAGTCTACTACTCCCTTAAGCTTTCACTGCCTGTCACATCATGCACACTGTGGAAACTGTTCCTCTGTCAAACTACTGGCCTATGGCTTCACCAAGGTATTTTGAAGCACCACACATTTATCTGTCTCTTGAGAGTCATCTTGAAAGACTAGTTTTGCCTTAAGCAGTGCTTTTCTTGCTAGCACTGCCTGACACACATGGCTATATCCTGTTTCTCAGACACGGCTCCTGGGGTGGCCACCTTTCAATGGCACGGCAAGTGGCTCACACCACGCTGGGGATGCTCCCGCTGCCGTAGACAAGGTTACAATACATACAACACATACCCACTCTTGTAGCAGGCTCTTATCTCGACAGGCAAGGTATGTTACCCACAGAGTGTGGAGACACATGAAAAGCAGCAGGTCTCCCTTTCTTTCAGATCCTGTAAGGAATCAAAGAAATCTACAGTACAGTATTTTCCAAGCCCAGAAGGCTTGATGAATTTATGTAATCTAGAGGAAAACACTGCACTTTTCAACTGTCTCAACCAAACACAATGGTTCATGTAAACCAAAAGCTGCATTTTAGCATCATTAAGACAGCAGGCGGCTCTGCTCCACCCCCTTTCTTCATCCCACCGACCACATTTTACCTCACACACGTCACACATGGTGTCCACTTTGTGCTGTTCGTAGTGCTTTCTGTGCTCGGGTCCATGTCGCCATGGGCAAAAGCCACCAGCCACCACATCATGGCAAAGAGCAGCCAGCTGCACAGGAAGGACATTGTGAAGATGACCAGTGTGTGACGCCACTTCAGGTCCACCAAGGTGGTGAAAATGTCTTGCAGGAATCGCCCCTGCTCACGGATGTTCTTGTGTGCCAGGTTGCATGCCCCGTTCTTGGCGATGAAGCGGGCTTTGCGTGGCCGGTCTCGGATGCGTGGCTTGCGCAGGTTCTCGGCAGCGATCCGTGCCAACACATACTCTTCAGGGATGATACTCTTCCGAGCCAACATCTTCCTGCCACCATAGTCCACTCAGCTAGATGAGAAACGTGGGGTAGTCCCTCTAGCGTGGCTCCGCAGGGCTCACTCTATCCTGCAAAAAGAGAGAACCTGGTCAGATTTGTGCACTACAGGAAGAAACCCCGATGAGTTGCCCCCTACCAATAGCCACAACATTGAACGTCACTGCATGACTACTTAGTCTACAGTGCACTCCCTCTTTCAGATCATTTTCATATGAGTAACTGGCAATTGCTCGTAGCAGAAACAAAATATGCTCTTTTGACACTCCTTGCAGGAAGGGAGGCTGCAGTCTTACAAACTTGGCATGAAGTAACACGACGTACAACAGGTCAGTTTCTCAGGTTGTTTCTCCAGGAGACAGCAGCGCCCAGGTGAGTACCTCAACACAGAGCACTAAGTTATTTGCATCCTTCAGGACCTGAAGAATCAGACTTCCCTGGTTTGAACTAAGGCTAATCTGTGGAGACCGTGAAGACTCATTTCTGATGGCTATGGCCTCGCAGCGCAGACCTGCCGAAAGGACCCGTCCCGTCCCCCGAAAGCATCACAAGCAGGAGCTGAGCAGGCAGTGCGGGAGGCAAGGAACGGGACTCCGCGGAACAGGCGATCGCACTTCCCCTTCGCAGCTCTCCGTCCTTTTCCGGGATAAGGCGGGAAAACCCTTCCCTTTATTCCCAAACTATGTCCCCAGACGGGTGACAGAACAAACCCAGGGACAGCGCAGCTCCCCGCCGGTTGGCCCGTCCTACCGCGGGACGGGAGGGGAGGGCAGGGGCTGCCCGAACCCCCGCCGCTTCGCCGGGTCCCCCCGCCCCGGGTCGGAGCTCAGTCGGGCCCCTCCCAGTCACCAGCCCCCCGCCCGGCCGCCGCTTACCGCAGCGCGGCGGGGCAGGGCCGGCCGGGAGGGGCGGAGCGGAGCGGGGCCGGGGGGCGGCGGGGAGGGCTGCCCCGCGTGGTTGGGTCTGAGCGGTGCGGGCGTAGGCAGTGCGCGCGCTCCTTCTTCCTTTCGTTGCGCCCGACGTGCGGCAGCTGAGACGATGGGGCGCCTCAGGCTGGGCCCCGCAGGTGTAGCAGAAGGGTGAGGTGCTTACGCAGGGGGTTTGGGCCTTTCCTATGCGGAGCTGGCCCTGCCCGGGCGAGCAAAGCCACCCCCCGGCTGCAGCAGGGCGCGCTCCTCGCTTCCTCTGCTAATCCCAGAGCTGTGCCTTTGTAACTTTATCTCGAATGTGGCTGAGGCAGTTTGCATGCAGAAAGCGAAGCGTGTGCGTAAGAGTTTGGGGGACCAACGCCAGAATCTCACGGCCTTTGCTGCTTTTGACAAACTTAATTACCTGTTTCTGCAAAAAAAGAAAGAAGTATTCCTTTTTATGGTTCACCACTCTCACTGGGCGCAGGGTCAGGCCCCTTATAATGTTCAGCTGGTAAAACGGGCTGTATGAGTATTTGTACATGGGATGGATATAGGAGAAATTGTGCCTAATGGCAGAAACCAAACACTGAAATCACAGTTCATTCTTTTTCCCACAGGTCGAGGTTGACAGTTTTGGCTCTTGTGTTTAATGGAAACTCACATTCTTGGAAATTGCAGCTTTTTTTTCCAAAGTCTTCGGGTTTGTAGTAGGAAGAATAAACAGTGCGCCAACTTTATGAAAAGATCTAAATTTAGATTTTAATGCAGCAAAGTGCAGAGATTTCATTGTACCAGATTAACTCCCCCATGGCCAGGGAAGGTGTGTGTGTGTGTGTGTGTACAGTGGGGAAGTTTCTTAACTTTTCTCTGTATGACTCAAGCAAATGACCTATACGGTATAAAACTTACACAGAACAAAATACTTCTCTCTGTAAACTAGAGAAAAAAAGAAATGCTTGACAGGCCTGCTGCAATCAGGAAGGTTTTAAGTGTATTCAGGCTTGGAAAAATTGAGAAGGCGTGTTTGACAGGCAGTGTAATCCTCAGCTTGAAGATATCCACCCTGTTAAACACATGCACGTGCTCAACTTTAAATAGATGAGTGATTCTTGGAAACTTTTCTAGCACTGTCCTTTTCTAATACCAGATGTCCAGAAGTCAGAAAAGAGGCTTAAAGTCCTGGTCACATCAGGCAATTAGCTAAGCATTTGTGTATGAAATTAACTTTAAGCAGATGACCAGCTCCAGTCTGAAAAACCGGGGTATAGTTACCTTTATCTTTAGATGCTAACCAGGCTCAGAGTATGCATACATAGTCACTTGGGTGGGTACCTACAGGATCAGCATTATTGCTGCCAGCTATGGCACTTCATGGGCTGGGCTTGGGAGAGCTTGTGACTTTACCCTGCTACAGATGGGGTGGCAGAGATTAGTTCTGGGGAGCTGACTCATTTGTTTGATGCAGCATCCTAAAGTGCATCTCACTTGGGTGTAACTATTGGAAATAACTTATTTAATTTACATGAAAAAAAAAATCCATTTCCTTCTTCTTTTTTCCTTTTATCCTTTTCCTCCTCCTTTCTCCCTTTTAGCTCCTATGAAGTATTTGTTCCATGCTAGGGCTAGAAACAAGATTGAGGTCCCCTAGTATGGCTGCTAGAGGATTCTCCAAAAATAAAGAACTGTCTGGGAACTGCAGGGAAACCTCCATCCTTTTTTGTAAAATCCTTGAATTGTATTATTTTGCTTCTGACACAAAGTGCTCTTAAAATCCCATCTTTTCATCTCTGCCTGCTCAATACTGAAGGAGCTTTGCCCTTACAAGAGGGGATGCCTTCCTCTTAACACCTGAGATTATCTGTGAGGAAGCATGCTGGGCCAGGACCACTGGGATGTGTAGATCAGAAGCACCAGAACTATTCCCTTTTCCTTGTTAAACATTATGAAACATGATTTTGAGCACAGCATCAGCTTCCCCAAGTTACAGTGGATGAATATGCTCTGGAGAGTGACAGCTACTAAAAATGCTCACCTTTGCCTTCTTAAATACTTGCTTGTTTGCCACATGCACATTTAAGTCTAAGATCTAAGTAATAGCTGGGAAAATCTCCCAAAATGTCTCCTAACCCATTTTGTAAGGAGCATAGTGTCTGAGTGCTGTGAACACAGCCTTTTCAGGCAAAAAATGATCAGAATTGATGGTGGGTTTGGGTCCAGTTTTGTTATGGCCCATCATGTGTCTCTGTTCCTGCTGTTTCCCTCCACCCACAAGAGCTTCTGATATTATGGTAAATATAACTTTGCAATTACGTTTATCTAAAAAAGGATTAAATAACATGCTTAGACATGAGTCTGAAATTTCCACATTATAGCTGTGTCCAGCCCTTTCACAAAATCCTGCTTTGTAATAAGTTTTGTTTGAAATTCTAATCTTGGTTTAGAGATAGGATGACTCTGCAGGCATCCAGAGATGTCATGCACTCAGCACAAGGCTTCCACAAAGACACAGAGCTGATAAGCTGTATTTGGACAGCATGGATGAACTCTTCCCCAGCTGGCAGTAGATCCATCAAACATGAAAGAGCAGAAACTGCAAAGTAAGGGCATCTGTTACCCTGAACCAGCTTTTTTCCCCTCCTGTTTCATGCAAAAGCAGCAGAGCAAAAATTAGTGTATATCATCAAAATACATGTAATTAGTGCTTCTCACCCAATATTACTAAGTTGCATAGCGAAGTTTGTTCACTACATGCCCCTTTCCTGGAGCAGGAGCTTCTTCTAAGGCTCTGGGAAGAGACCAGTTTGGTGTTGTTTGTTCGCCTCCCTGTCATAGTTTATGGAAAGGCTGTAAATCAGTTTCTAGGTAGATTTAACATGGTTACAGTGTGTGTCTACCTGTGTTAATTCACTGCAGTGTTCTTTACCCTAAGGACTTCTCCCCTCTGGCTCACTGGCTATTTCTCTAATGACTATTTTTCCTGTGAGAAAACTGCTGATCCATCTCTCTATGACGATTCTCATTTGTGAGTTTATGGGCCAGACCAGCCCCTGAATAGGCTGAGTAGATAGGTGAACTCTTTGCCTCCTCTAGCTAGTGGAGATACGGATGCTCCTTTTCCTACTCTTCGCCAAAGTCTTATGATCAGTCATAAGATGGAGCTATCAAATGGTTTAAGTTCACTGATGGGAGAAATCACAGGGTAGGAGCTCTTCCTACAAGATCCTAACCTGTGGTACAGTGCCAAAGTGGCTCCCTCCAGCTGTGGTGGAAGAGCTGGTGGGAAGCTTCAGGTGGGAAGTTTCAGTCCTATACTTCATACCACCAGGGCACTGGGGAAAAGGCAAACAAGAGTTTGGGATCCTTAGCATCTTCCTCTTGCAGTGCTCCATTTTTTCCTCATAGGTCTACACATAGCAGACTACGCCTAAAACAGCAGCGCTCTCCAAATATCTGAGCTGTTCACAAGCTCAAAGAATTCTTGAAGCAAGGTCTGCTAACCTGATTCTCAGCAACCAGGCACGGCTCTATGCTTCTCTGGATGTCATTGCCCAATTTCCTCTGCTCCATCTCATCTCAGATTTCCATGCAACATTTGAATTGTAAGTCTTGTAGGGCAGGGATTTTCTCACTAAATGACATCTCAAAGTGTCTAACACCTGTTTTTTGTTAAAACACTTTCCACTGCAGTGTTGTTTCTCCAGTTCTTCATGGCAGGGTTCTGGCTTGTAGCGGGTGGGACATCCCCACCCAGTAACCACGCACAGTTTGGATGTGGGAAGCCGCAAGCATGTTCCAGAGACTCTTGTAAACGCACAGGATGGACAAGGCAACCTTATTTTGGGAAAGCTGTGATTTTAGACATATGGATAGTCTCACAAGTAGGCTGTGCCACTTTTCCCATTTTGTTTAGTAGTGTAGACAGCACCTAAGAGCAGACTCTAGGAACAGGTCTACTTGTGGCAAAATGCTGGAGGTGGCAAAATGCTGGAGGTGGCAAAATGCTGGAGGCAGCAAAACCCCAGGAACTAAGAGAGGATAGGTACTTCTATTGCTGAGACAAACGACAGGTGCAGTCTCTCTTCTCTTTTACCAGCTGGGATCTGGAGCAACAAAGACAGGTATTGGTGGAATCAAGGGCTTTTCATTCCATCTCCTTGTCCAAACTGTGCTTATTCCTCTACTGTCGCAGGAGCCAGAAAGCTTCTAGCTGGCTTCAGCCTCAGAGTAGTATAATAGAATTTTTTCTTCTCTTCTGAGAAGCCCAGATCTGGCTCAGAAGGCTGTATCGCCAGCTGAAGGTGCCTTTTCTGCTGATTCATGAAATAGAATGTTTTTGGATTTTCATCTTTGTGTTTCCAGGTCCCCTTGCTTACAAGTGATTGATATCTCTGCTTGCTGCAGAGTGAGGGTTAAATTAAGATTATGTCAATGATGAAGATAGGGGTCATCTCTCTTCTTAAAATCATATTATAGAATAACCAGCAACTCCAAGCCTTCTGATCTCGGGTGCCAAGACCTGGAGAAATAGATGGCCCCAAACCCAAATGATTCACCCATGAAAATCTGCAATACCCAGAGACTCTTAGAACCTCATATTCCTGTCTCTGATGGAGAAGTCTAATGGTCATAGATGGTATTTCCGAAAAAGGAAGGGCCTAATCTAGCTCGTCCAATAAAACCACATATAACTATTAAATATGAATCTCTATGTTTCTGCTTTTCAAAGAATATGCTGCTTTGGGGCATCCATAACTGCGATACTTAAGGGTGGTGGTTCTGGACCATGTCATTTACACTAAGCTGCATTAGTTCCTTAGTTACATGGTTAAATATTTTACTGGATGTTTAAGTGATATTTATGTATGTAACCTGGTACAGCCAGAAAACCCTGAAGTAAATTAAAAGGGGAGTTGAGAAATGTCATGGGAATAGCTATGAGTTGCTCTTACGGGCAGTCCTAGCTGGTGCTTTCATTACTTACTTATGCCATTTATCCAAAGGTTGTATAACTATGTAAAGTAATGTATTTGTGTATTAAATGGGCTAATATACATACAAGGGAATTAATGCATTGGGCAGTGAAATGTGCAACATGGTAATATGTGAGCTGAATGCTGCATTGTTACACAGGAATTCATAGGATGAATAACTGTGTTAAATGAAAATGAGAGAAAGCATCTTGCACATTATGAATGTCAATTAAACCAAATAAAAGTAGATTTAAAAATACATTTTATTAGAAATTTATATATATATTTTTTAATGACTGCTTGTTTGTTGTCTCTTCGGAGTGTGGCTTATTATATGAGAGAAATAAACAGCTCCTGCTAGGAATGTCTGTTATGTTTACATGGGTAGTGTCTAGTAGCAGACAGATGCTATCAATAGGGAAAAATTAATAATAACCATGTAGTAAATAAATTAAGACTTTCCTAAAAATCTCTTCTCTTGAAGGATTGCATTTGGAAGCTCCTCTGAACTCCACAGTTTTCTACAAGCTGTCCTGCCAAAACAGCATCAGCACATTGATAATTTGTAAGAGAGAGAGAACTTCTGCCTCACAACAATCTTTTGACAATTTGAAAACCTGATAATCTTTCCCCACAATACCACATAGAGGTCAGTTCTGGTGGAGAAAAAACAGAGCAGTAAAAAACCAATGTGGAAATGATTGGGATGTTTGCATGGCAATGAAGAATTTGATTTACAGTTTTGTTTTCAGACTTTTTTTAGTACTCTTGTTAGTTTTGCCTTTGAAAAGATTTATTTCCAAAGAAACTGAAGAGTGCTTCACATGTCATCATGGAATCCATATGAGAGAATTTACGTTATTAATTTTAAATTAGGCTTTTGAAAGATACTACTTGAGGATACAAACTAGTACATGTTCTGAAATAATTTTTGCTTTTAAACACATTTTATGAGAGAATCATTGCTCCAGAGAGATTTTAACAAGTAGCGCGGTGGTTTCACTAGCTAGTTTAGAGCTGATTTCTATTGGCAGCGTCAAGCTGGGGGCACTGGGCCATAGTGTTTGCAAGGGAAACACACTCCAACTTTTGCCACTAGATAATGAAAACATAGCCCTTGTCCATAGCTTTTTTTTAAAGGAAGTTCTTCATCTCAAATATATTATACCTCTATTTGTGAAAAAAATGCCTACACCACTTGTGTAAAATATATGTGGGATGTAAAATGTATGTGTGATGTATGTTCAGCTTCTCATGACATGTTAGCAGAATGGTATGTCAAAGTATTGTCATCTTTTCATAAGGAAGTACTAAAGCCAACAACAAAATTAATTAATCAATTTATTGCATAAGAAGTTTGAAGAAATACGTTTTACATATAATAATATGCTAAATCCTTTAGGCCATATTCATGTTGGTACTAACTGAATTTAGTGGAGGTTTATTAATTTACAGCAGAAGTATTCTGCTAGTTTACACTAACCTAAAAGGGGCTCATTCAAGTGCTTGAGAAGCTTTTGATAAAATATTCTTTCAGCAGGATGATTCAGTTGGGAAAAGCAGGCACACCTTTGCAAATAAAGAACTTTTTCAGGGCTGCAATGAAATTGGAACGTATGAACCCTTGAGATACCTCTTTTGCATATCAATTTGTTGAACAAAACAATGATCTCTCCCTGCAGACTTTGCCTTGCTTATGCCCCTGGCTTATCAGAGCTATCCTGAACTCCTATGGGGAAGTTTCCTGCCTTGCAGGAAATGCCTGTGGATTAGTGCTTCCTCTTTGGTTAATACATGGCTAAAAATCACACACTGATTGTCTATCTATACCTCTCAGGGGCTCCCTGAGGCTATAAAGCTAGCAATCAAAAAGGCTGACATCTAGTTCAAGCTCATTGCCTGGGCTCCTTCTGCATACTTGGGTGAAAGACAGGCACCTCCAGTGGGAGAATCATCCCTTTGGCTGATGCAATGTGGATCTTTGCCTGACATTGAAAAATACATACTGGTGTTTTTTAGAAACCTTTCTTCTGAACACAAAGGAAATGCACCTTGCTTGTACCATATGCTTCTTTAAAGAAAAGATTACATATGTGTTGGTGCACTTAAGCATGCACACATACAGACAACGTACTGTATATCAAATAGAAAATTTATCCAGGTGGTTTTAAGAGGTCTTCATATCACAGCAAAGGGAGTATGAAGTTAGTTATAAGGGACTATTTGAAGCAACATATAATATTAATCTAAAACAAGTTTGAAGTTGCAAAACCTCAGCGACAAGCTCAGCTCTTGCAACTTTCCTATTTGGTAAGTGTACTGTTTGAAATACCAAGTCCAAATAATTGTCGTGCTCCCAAAATCCCTGAAGCATAAATAATAATTAGCAGAACACAAGTGGTTCAGGCAAAGATATTCTTAAGGAGATTCTCATAGTCCTGCAATTGCCTGGGAAACATCATCAAAATAATTCACCTTAGATGAATTCCAGCATTCACTGTGCTGATGTAGAACCCCAGCAATGTGATTAAATGGAGAGTTTTCTATTTTAAGTCATGGATCTTGAGGAGGAAAAGCTTCCCCTTGCTATCTGTCAACAGTGATGCTTCATCTCAGAGGCTCGAGGACCTGTTTCAAAAAGTGCTTAAAATCCCTACAATGTGTTTCTCAGCGCAATTAAGTTTTGGCTCAGTAATAAACACAAAGGTTGTACGGGATATTAGTAGTTTAGAAGAAGCAGCAATAGGTAGATAGGTGTCATGAGCCTGATGAAAGGCCACATACAAGAAGGGAGCAGTCTCTTCTCTGGCAGGCACTGGACCTGGCTCAAGGAGTGGAGAAGATAACACATTGGTTGCAATTCAAATGTTGAGAAACGCTGCTGTGGCTCCGCAAGCAGTTACACAAGAAGTTTCAGCGTTTAAAGGGGGCCTACAGGAAAGATGGGAAGGGGCTCCTTATGAGGTAGCATAGTGATAGGACAAGGGGTAGTGGTTTTAAACTGAAAGAGGGTAGATTTAGATTAGATATCAGGAAGAAATTCTTTGCTGTGGGGGTGCTGAGGCATTAGCACAGGCTGCCCAGAGAAGCTGCGGCTGCACCATCCCTGGAAATGTTCAAGGCCAGGTTGGATGGTGTTTTGAGCAACCTGATTTAGAGGAGGGGTCCCTGCCCATGGCAGGGGGCTTGGAACTGGATGAGCTTTAGGATTTCTCACAGAGATGACTTTCCTCAATCCATAGTTAAAAGAAATATATTCATGGTCATTGTTTGCGTTCAGAGCTCCCTTGTAAAAGGAAGAACTTAATAGTGCTGGAGCATAATACTGCAATAAGGAAAGCTTGCTTAGTTGAATGCTTGGGAAAAAAGAACTAATGCCATAACATAATGACACTACTGTAAGTGTCCCTCTGAAAAGGAGGGGTGCTATGATAGAAAGCTAGAGAAAGGCAGGGTGAAAGAAGAGTGCAGATCTGTGTTAGAGAAGAAACGCAGCAGAGGGTATGGAGCTAAATCAGGAAGGAGTGGGAGACTCCAGGCAGAATAAGGAGCATTCAGCGATACAAGCAGGAGCCTCAAAGAGGGTATGATATAAGGAGATGGAAATAGAAAAAGCAAGGAAGCTGTGGCAAGAGGATAAGGGCTGACCAGCAGAAGAGGCAGTGTGACAAGTCAAAGCAGCAAAATCTCCTTTACCATATGCACCAGAACTTAAGGGAACTGCTCCTAAAGGGCACGCATTTAAGACCTTTACATGAAATGTAAAGAAATTAATTTCTAAGTCTTCATCCCTCCTGCACCCATCTAAGTAATAAAACAGCTGTGCAGCTGTTGGGAACACCCTCTCCATTAGAGGAAAACACAAAAAAGCAAAGTTCAGCATAAGCCCTTGGGAAGTATGTAACATCATATGCACAGTGGCTATAACGTGAGGAGATCTGATATGTCTATAGCAGTTGGTTTATGTTTGCTATTTCTCTTGGGATTTGTATGTGTTCAGTAGGATTGATTGCTTCAAGAATGAAATAGTGCTTTTAAACCTTCTAGGCAGCTGTGGGATATATTACAACAATTATCAAATATTTCGACCATTGTTAATGTTGCACTAGGGCCAATACTGCACACCTACATCAAAATGAATGAAGCAAGCTGGTAGGTTTTTCTCATGTCATATTGTATATTCTTTTCCAAATGTTTAAACAGCAGTGTTAAGTTCGATAGGTCTGGGGGGTTGGATGAGCAAAGAAGGTGATTCTTATGCCTGTAATGGCTCTATAACAAATGTAGGCGGAAAGAGCTACTGATTATTGACCCCTCTTAAGTAGTGGATCTCAGTGAACTAGTCACCACTTAAAATCAATGAGGATTGCATCGTCATCAAAGATACACAGGCAAACAAAGTTACTTGTACTTCACACTGACTGAGTTTGACAGCAATGAATCCAATTAGCTTTTTGCTTAAGACAATGAAATTAAGAATGATTCTGACCTTTCGGTTTTGAAATCTGTGTAACAACATACACTTCCTCTGGAAACATCTGCTTCATTTTTTTATTTTCTTTGTATGACAAAGGTTGACAAAGGGAATTAATCCAGAAAAGAGAAAAAATATTTCACAGCAGTAGCCAGGGAAATCACAGAAGTACTTTCCTTCATACAGTGTTCAAGACTGAGGTTTTTTTTGTTTAGTTGTGTCACACTGCTTTTATTTCCAATAATTAAGGTGGGGGAAAAAAAATAAACAAAAGAAGGTAAACCGTTTTACTATTTTTACATGACCAGAGTAAATGTAATCCTAATTTTAAATCCTACAACTTCTCCGAAATTTATAGCTTTTTTTTTGGTGCCAAGTACTTTGCCTTTTGTTATTTTAATTACACTAGAAACAGGCTTAAGTGCACCTTATGATCTTCCTATATATTATGACAACAAATGAGCAAGAATCACACTGAGTGCTAGTGAAGCTGTTGTCTCAAGTTGTGCAGTTGAAATTATGTCTGTGAAACTCCTTCTGGAGGCTTACTTTCCATTGTGCAGTTGTCATGGTTCAAAATCTAGCCATATGCTAGTCAGGTGCAGGCAAGCTTTTCAAAGCTGTGTGATGTAAATTCATATATAAATTCATCTAAATTCTTAAAAGATATAGTAATAATTTGAAAATCATACCTTTTCGGACTAGATCTGATTTAGAGAGATGCCATAAATGCGTAAAGGAAAAGAAAGATTGCCCCAGGATAAAAAATAATGTGAAGGACTAAAAACATACAAAACATATAATGGTTGGCTAATTATATGCCATATTATGTAGAAAATTGTAGGAACATTTTTAAAAGATTGGCTAATATAAAGTTTAAAAATTCATTTTGACTTGAATACAAAGTCTTAAGATACTGTACAAAATTCCTCTATAGGCCTATCAAAGCATGCATAGTTATAGTATGATTTGCATCTTTGATGGAAGAGAGTCTGCAGAGCAAATATGGATTTAGGAATTGACTGTAGGGATAATACATCACTGCACTTAAAATAGTACTGTGACAAATATCGTGTGCTAGCTGAACTGAAGGACAGGAAGAGTTTCCTTATTTCTGATGGAATTCCTTTCGCTCTTTCACTGCTCCTCCACGACAATTTGACGAGCAAAGTTTATGCCTTTGGAATGCAGCAGATTGCCCCAAGTGTTATGGGTTTGGATTTGTTTTTTTTACATTTTGCCCCTCTGGGGACAGAATGCTTTGGGGGATCTCTTGTTTCCTTGTCAAACTGCACGATTTGATTGCCAGTTCCAGCATAACATATGCAGTTCATAAGAGCAGTGCATTCTTTTTCTCTCTGTAAAAGAAAATAAAGTCACTAAAAAGTTTAAGGAAATGCCAGATTCCCAGGAAATAAAAAATTCTGCCTGTGTGTGCATGTATGTGTGTGAGTAGTTTAACAGCTTTTGAACGAAGCGACATTTTTATTGCTTTGAGGCATACATGTATTGCAATAGGTTTTATTATTTTGGAAGATGGAAGTGTGAAGAAAGTCTCTAAAAATAAAAGATAAAAGTGATGTTACATTGAATAAAAAATATTTGCATTTCATTTGTTTCAAAATAAGCTATTCAGATGCATCATGCAATTCTTCACATGTCAGCCCGCACAAATGAAGCAAAGATGCCGTCTTCTTGAGAAAGTAGGTTCTCAGGCGTATCGTATTCTAAAATGTTCCCTCGCTTCATGACGATGACCAGGTCTGCAGTTAGGATGGTGTGAACCCGATGCTGCCATACAGAAAAACATGCAGAAGTTGTCATTATGATAATTCTCAATGCAGTTAATTAATGGGCCTAAGGCACACTAGGTTAGTGACAGGCTATCCTTGCTTACAGAGATCTCCACTTACTTTACAGCCTCTGCCACCAAGCATGCAAATACATCACTTTGGTCCACTAATTGCCATCCTGGACAGCACAGCTGTTGGAATAAATCCTTCAGCACAATTGAAATACATCTTCCCCTTCAAGAAATATGGGCGATGAATAGGCTGGGTATGCCTGCACTGTTAGGAGGCTTAGTGTCCTACTTCAGTCCTTGGTGTCTGTGCATCTATCTTACGGCAATCCTGGGCTGTTCCTGTTTGTAAATGAATTAGATCCCTCTGAAATTAAATTTGAGTGTGCTACAGGCAATAGTTAAGCCCTACAGGCAACAGGAATGTAATGAGTTTGATTTCAGTGCCGTATGAATACAGCCAGTCAAGTACAGACATGGCAAACTCTGAAAGTGGGATATTTCACTATACAGATTAAAAGTCAGGGATTGTTTCAGGGGGTGGATTCCTGGGGCATGATAGATTCAATGTTAGCTGCATGTCTAAGCTTTAGTGAAATATGATTAGCATAAATAGTCTTAAAATTAAACAAACCTAGGAACCATACAATAAACACCTTCTTGCACTGTCATCTCTGAAGCTGTGCAGTAGAAAGGAAGCAGAGTGAAAGGAGTGAAAGGAAACTAAAGAGACAAAAATAACCACCAAAGAGCCCGAAGTCTTGTGAACAGTGTGGACTGAGAAAGTCTACTTGTGAGTCTTCACCAAAGTGGTGAACAGGCCATCCTCTTTGAGGAGTAGGTTTGAGGCAGTGTCACATTCAACTAGAAAGCCCTCGGAGAGGACTAGGACAATATTGGCATCCAAGATGTGAGATACGCGGTGCTGGAAAAAAGAAGAGAAAAACAGGTGGGTGAAGAAAGGATCAGCCATGAATGAAGAGGAAGGAAATGAAGCCAACTTTGTGATGAAACATAAATATTAACATGCGCTGTTTTGCTTGAGACACCGACTTTGGAAAGGCAAAGCAAATGAAAAGTGAGATTCCAGTCAGAAAGACAATGCTGCAAACTTACATGCAAGGCACGTAACTGAAGAATGAACTAAGAATGAACTATGCTTACCTATAGCATCTTCAGCATTTACACATCCAAGAACATTAGAGCCTATTGTCAGTGAGCTAGGTTAAGTGGTTTGCCTGACACAAACTAATCACTAACAAAGAAACGTGAAACCAGAGTCCAGGAAGCATAGCTCTAATCTCTAACCACAGGACTAGTTTCCAGACAAAGCAAATGAAACAGCTGTTGAAACACGTATTTATCTCATGGATAAAACATCCATTTGTTGAGTAAGCCTGCTGTCACAAGGTGGAACTATTCTTAATGGTATCCACTGTATGTGTGTGCATGTATATGCATACCTGCACACATACATGGAACTTCTGGGCTCTAGAAATGGCAGGAAAACAGGCAAAAAATGAATCATAAACCCTTAGTTGAACAAATATCGATTTCTGAGCAATTCCCATTGATTTCGATTTTTAACATCTTTATCACAAACCCAACTTTTTATTCTGAAAGACAGAAAAGATAACCCAACTTAAGAAACCACACCAAAAAAGATTTTGAAATCTTATCTCCCTTTATATAGTTGTGCCACCATTGTAAGCACTATATATTCATAGACTTTCAGAGGTAAATTTCAAATGTGGATTTTGATGCAACTTTCAATCAAGGTTTAACCCATGGGGTTTGTTTCAGTTTTTTAGTGAGAATGAGCTCAAATCTTTTTGGAGACAGTGAAGAGGCTGACATTCCCTGTAAAATCCTTCTTCAGGGAAACACTTAGTGGTTTAGATTTGGCCCACTTCGTAGCAAGACAGTATTCACCTCAAAATTTCAGGTTGATTGTCTTGACTTGTTCTAGTACCTGGAAATATTCCTGCCTTGTGTTCTAGTTTGTGATGTTTTTAATTTTATCTAGCAATGTTTAATGGTGAAAGGCGAGATTAACTGCCAGAAGAATGAGGAAAGAAAGCATTTGCTGGCATCAATACTTACTGCTATTGTTACAACTGTGCGATCTGCAAAGGCAGTCATCACAACTTTCTGCAAAATATTTTCCTAAAAAACCGAAAAGGCTTACTTCAGTTACTTCATCCTTTTACACATCCAGTAAACAACCAGTAACATTCACTTACACATCCTTTTAATACATGTGTCTTTAAGCACATAGGAGAGAGGATCATGTTCCGTACTATCTACGATCTGCGCACTAGATTCTCACTAAGGAAATGTCACACCTGTGAAAGTAAGGATTTTCTAGAACATTTTGTCTTTTTTCCTCTCACCAGAGACATCAATCCCCAAAACACATCAACAGCAATGGATGAAACCAAATGCAAGAGAAAAGCAAAAAAGCTGTAATTTTTTTCCTGCTAAGAGGTCTTATGGCTGACATTTAGGAAAGATGCCTCTTCTTATACATCCACACATCAGTGGTGCTAATTGTAATACTCACTGTGGCCATGTCAATAGATGCCGTGGCTTCATCCATGATAAGAATACTGCTCTTGCGGACAAAGGCTCGAGCCAGACAGAAGAGCTGCCTTTGCCCTACACTGAAGTTCTCTCCTCCTTCCGTGACCGTTGCATCTGTAATAAAGCAAATCACTTTGAATGTAACACCACTGAAATGCTGTACGTTCATCCAGAGAGGACCTA
This sequence comes from Ara ararauna, assembly GCA_028858755.1. Classification (NCBI taxonomy): domain Eukaryota; kingdom Metazoa; phylum Chordata; class Aves; order Psittaciformes; family Psittacidae; genus Ara; species Ara ararauna. Next base: position 106,565,439 of record CM054376.1, on the reverse strand, counting down.
GTGATTTTGAGTGGGCATCATGAAAGCTCTGATTGTGCAGATTTCCAGTAAAAGCCAATTAGCATAATCCTGACTGTACACTGGAAGGGAATGATACCAAAAAAAGTGAGTACAGCTTCTTGGGAAAGGAGCAATATACCATTAAACAAATAGTTGGCACAAATAGCAAATCTGGTAGGCTGCAGGATAATATCTTAGTAATATGAAACACACTTAATATGAAAGAAATATGTGAGTTTCCTTCATGAACCAGAACTGAAATGATAAGAAAAATACTCTATCAGTGTTCTAGACAAGAGCTACAGCTCTGCTGTCAAAGCCAGATTCTCCTGAAGGTATGGAGGTAAAGCTGCTCTTTTTTAACTCTTTAACGACTAGTCACACCATTATGATGCTGAGGTGCTGAGGATTTTTCTGCAATGAGTGGAACACCAGACTACTCTTCAGCTTTTTAGTAAGAAAGCATGGAGACAAACTATTCATTAGGTGCCTGTCAACTCCTATATGGTTCAAAGATGTAAGATCCCCGCATCTGTTTGTATGTGTGCATGCTCATGCATGTGTAATTTCATTATTGGCCTATGTTCCCAGAGACTTGGTTCAGACTTACCAAGGCCTCCTGGCAATGACTTGACCATGTTCTTCAACTGGGCAATCTCCAAAGCTTCCCAGAGTCTATCATCAGTGCACTTGCATTCTGGATCCAAATTAAAGCTGCAAAGAAAACATAAAAGGCGTCTTGTTACTTCAATTGCAGTTCATTCAGGTCTTTGGCAAAGGAACATTTTGGCATTGTGTATATCACTTGACTTCCCTTGGATATGATTGGATGCAGCTAGAAAGGTTTCTACCCTTTTCCATGCCTTCCTGTTCTACAGTGCCCATCACAAATATGCCATGCAATGCTGCTTCTCCCCCCCTGTGGCATATACCTACCGGATGGAGCCACTGAACAATATTGGATCCTGGAGAATAATGGACAGTCGGGAACGGAGAGTATGAAGAGGCAATTTGCTGATGTCTATTCCATCAATCACTATCCTCCCTATTTAAAACAACATGCAGAAGACATGTGAGGGAATTGCACAAAGCATGTGATCTGCAGGTAGCAGACAGAAAGACAAAACAGCTGGTTTGGGCTGGACTCCAATGAGGAGGCAGCATGTCTCTGCGATCTCTCAGCACTATTATATAAACACAGGGAAGGCGAATGTATGTAGTAATGCAGACTAGAGGGAATGCAGCTGATTACTAGTGATGCTGTTGCCTTTCTGTCTTTCTTTCCCTGCTCCTCCCTTAGAGGAAATAGGTGGCTTCCATGCTATGTGATTAATGATAGCACCAGAAGGAAATTTTATTATGGAGCAATCTGAGCTTTACAGCCAAACAAAGTGAGAACGAGAGCAACTTCCGTAAGTAGCTACGTCCTGTGCCTTTCTTTGTTCCCCTTGACTTTAACAGTTGCCAAGGTATTTAATTTGACATTGTGCACAATTTCTTTCGCATAATATATGCATGTATCTGCAATCCATTCATCAGGAGCCAAAACACCCAAGGAACAGGGTAGCATTAACTTTTTAACGAGAGGCAGATCAGAAAAACAAAGAGGATGTCCTATTCCAAGGCATTCTAATACTATTCATGCTGGTTCCTACAGCTTAGTTTCATCTGAGCATTTGGTTGTGAATTAGCCACATACTGTTCTGCTAGCATAACATTACTGGAAGCAGTGACATTAATCACCCCTTAACCTAGTATTTAATTCCCTGGCAAGAAGTTGCTGCAACAGCTAGGATACTTGGTGAAGTAAGAGGATTTTCCTTTTCTAGTCACCACTTCAGGTCAATGAGCCTATGGATCTCATCTGAAAATCTGATTTATGATGTGGAGGGTGTGGCAACTGCTGATATTGAAGCCAGGGAGATAGGGGGAATGCACAAGAGAAACTGGTTGGCTACTTTGAAAATAGAAAAAGGGTGAGAAGGGCAGAAGGAATGTTTTCCCTTGAATCCTCAAAGAAAAGCCAAGAACTATTGGCCACACTGACTTTCACTGGACACCAAAACGTCCTCCAAGTTACGGGGAAGGGATGGGCAGCAATGAGGTAGTGGTCATTGCATAAACTTAAGCAATTCATTTTCTTCATAAATGAGAACATAAGGTGTACTAATCAGAGAAAAATTAATATGGCATGCCTTGGGAATAGGGGAGTGCATTTTTATAGAAGCCAGGGTGCTCGAGGAAAAGAACAGAGTGGATGAGGAGACTTATGGGAAAAAAGAAATTAGAGATGAGTTGGGAAAGTGGGAAAGTAACGAAGGGTGTCCAAGCAAGACAAATGAGAATTGAGACATAGTTTGAACAGAGGGCAAGAAAAGAGAAATACTAAAGAACAAAGAAAGAAGCAAGAGTAGGGGAATAAAATGGAACACATATAAATTTAAAGAAATAACAGAGAAATAAGGAATCAAGATGGACAACATGAATAAAATCTTGGTTCTAGTAAAGTTACTTCAAATCTTGTTATGTAACTTCCATTAGAGCCAGGACCCTACCCAGAAGTGGACCAGCATAGAGGCCAAATAAGGGTCTAGATGAGGGAGAGAGGGAAGTGCACAAAGGATAAACAGAACTCCATTAGAAAAGATTTAGGCATTCCCATTGGGAAAAATCAGGATTCTGAGGGAACAGACAAAGAAAAGATACATAAAGATTAAAGTAGAAGGAAACTTCAAGTTGGGTATGAACATAATTACTGTTTGTTTGCACTACTCATATATATCCAGGAGCTCTGATCATGAATCAGAAACCTATTGACATAGACACATATAGACACAGAACCACAGCAAAAGCATATATTAGCTGCATCAGATTTACTTATCCTCCTACATCCTACTGGGGTTTCCCTCGCAAATGTTCCATGCACAATAGGTAGACTAGAAACATGGAAATCTTTGAAACAAAAAGATAACTTTCCAGTAGGTTTCCATATTCCCATAATAGTATACATGCATGTGTATTACAATTTGTGAGGGTTCATATTGCAGCATATAAATTCAGGCCAGTTAGCTGGGAGAGTGAAGTGCCACAGGAGCGAAAACACAGCAAAATGTTTCCAAAACCTTCAGTCAATTTCTGCTGCAATTTTGGGAAACCACAATAAAATAAAAAATAAGTATCAAGGGAATGGACTTGTTGAGTTCTAGTTTCTATTCTGCTAATATTTTAACAGCTATCAAAAGTTAATGCAATTATTCATTAGGGAAAAATTTAGAGGCTCGAGAGAGTTGCACATTTTTCCCTCCTATCTCAAAAATGGCATATTATTTTGTCAGAACATACGTAAAAAAGTTCAAAAAAAAAATAGAAGTATAATCTGTGCGTAACATTTCCTGGAAGAACCGAGCACTACTCACAATAGGACACTTTGTACTTGGAAGGATAAGACATAACAAGCCTCATTCTAATCAAGTATCTTCTGAGCCAGAGAGCCAAACTAGCAAAATGTCTCCTCATTTTTTCTGAAGCAAAAAAGGGGGGACAGGTCAGGAGTCAAACATACTCCACTGAAAACTAACCATCAAATATGTCCACCATTCTGAAGAAGGCCAAAGACAGGGATGACTTGCCGCTGCCAGTACGACCACAGATCCCAACCTGCAAGAGAAAGCAGGATGTTACTTATTTATAGAGGGAAGCCATAAATCAGACTTGCAGTCCATTTGGGAAAGCTGGACTGGATTGCCCTACTGTTGAGGAGAAATATCCTTCCCAGTGACCGGTCGCAGACTCCAGGGGGACAAAAAGACAAGACGAGGCAAGCACACTTTTCTGCCTCTCAGCATCATGGGGACTTGTCCCAGGAACATTTTTTAAACTTCAGCATTTTGATCTGGACTCCAGTGATACTATACACTGAAATGTGAGATATTCTTGCATGTTCTGCTCAGTTCCAGTCTGATGTCTGTCTAATCTCATCTGGTCACCTAGGCTCACTCTATGCGGAGTGATGGGCTTGGAAAGAAGTAGAACTGCCAGAAGGAAAATTGAGCCCAGCCAAGAATAAGATATCATCAGTGTAAGTTTCTTGACGCATGCCCAGGGACTTCAGAGAGAACCATCAATATATATAGCCGTCACTGCAAGTTGTTATTCTTGCTTTTCTGCCACCTCAGAAAGGAAAAAACAATAAAGAAGGATCTGCTCCAGAATGAGGATGATAGGCAATTGCTTGTACCTACCTTTTGCCCTGGTTTGATATACGCCTTAACGTGCTTAAGAACAGGCTTCAGGTTGTTTTCATATCTAACACACAAATTTTCAATCTTGATTTCCCCCTCCTGGGGCCAGTCTTTGGGGACTTGAGAGGGATCTGAAATAGTTACAGTAAAACAAACCAAAATGAATCTATCTGAGGGACACTCTTTACGACATTCCCCTTTCCCCCTCTCTCTGGGCATTCTCCTGAAGCCACTCAAGAAATGGAGTTGCAGTTCCCTGCCAAGGGTGAGCTGGGATCAGCCTGGCGTGCTCATTAGCACTTAGCTTCCAGATCATAACACATATGAAGAGAGAGAAGATGCTAAAGTGGCTCTTGGCAACAAAACAGGGAGAAGCCAAATGAGCAGAGAAGAATGTAGTGCCTGTGCAGTGTTAATGTTCTTCTGTCAGTAACCAGCACAGGAAGGGCAGTGCAAGGAAGAATGTTGTTACTGCCATACTACATTATCACAGCTAGCATTTCATCCTGATTTCCAAATACACGGGCAGGTTTTCTCTCCAGACTAAGGGGCTTGGCTTTCCAAGGAAGTTTGCTGATCTGCAAGCCTTTTTGGTCTTGCACTTCAAGCACTTCTAAAATACAGGTCAAAGCATTGAGTATGAACACCAATGTGCAGTTTAAAGAAGAGCTGTTGAGGTCTGATGTCCTCAACAACTATCTATCCTGTCCTATAGTCCCCATTTGCTGCAAAGATCAGAGATCTTGAAGCATGACTGATGGTAAATTTCTAATTTTTATCCATATTTTTGTTTTCTAAACAGTTTTGTTCATCTCATCTACAACTGTGCCCTGGTATTTTCTGATTGTACTACAGGGCCATGCTCTGTCTCCCTAGCATTTGGTAGAGGGTTTTTTTATGTTGAGTAGCATGGGCTACATATCTCAGAGCTTTTTTTTGGCTATCCTTGTCACTCAGATCAGTGGGAGTTCCTACACATAAATAAGAACAGATTTTGGCCAAAGAGGAGTATATATTTTGCATGACCAAGAATACCGCACTTTCACATTACCACATTAAAACCCCAAAAGATTTGACAGCAATACCCAAGTAGCCATCGTAGTTCTCCGACTCCATGTTCAGGAAGCTGTGTACTTTTTTTACTGCACCCATTTGCACCTCCAGATCAGCTAGATTCCTCACCACCCAGTTCAAATAGTTGGTTATCTGCATCATAAAATGAAAACAAGGACAGTGTTCAGCTTTCTGTCTGTTCATGTATCTATTTGCAAATAAAAGTTGGATAAATATGCAAAAAGTTTTTGACCTTAATCAATACAGTGGGTCTCTTACTGATGTTGCAACAGTTCAATACTCAGTGCAACACCATCAAATACATAATAAGTCAGTATTCTCATCCTTGTTTTTTGAAGGAGAACTATGGAAAGGTTGCAACAACAGTCTGAAGATGTGACTAAGGGAATCTCTTGTTCTCAGCATCTAGTGATCAGTACTGAAAGGCATATTTAAGCACACAAACAGAAAAAAAAATCCAAATTAGCAGTGCTATGTGTAAATATTACATTTTCTAATCTTTCAAAGACTGCAACTAAGGATTAAGAAAGTTCACTATTTCCAAATAGATTGAAAAAAATTATAGGCATTTCATTTCTGTTTCTGTTGTATTTAAATAATTAATTTCTGTGGAAAATGTGAAGGGCTTTTAGCAGAAAAATATATGAGAAAAAAAGTGTTATCACTCAGTAGTACTTCCTTCTTGCTTTTTATTCTTATTTGTAATGAAAAGGAATTGATCAATAGTAAAAGTATTGCTTGTAGTAGGTAATAGCTGATAATTAGTTGTCTAACAATAGCCAGTAGCTTAGACAACCTGATCTCTAGTCAGGACTGACTATTTAAGGCTGAAAATTGTAAAACATTTTCCTAAATGTTCTTAAGTGTGTATTTAGGTGCTCATCTAAAGAAAAACTGATCTTACTAGGAACAGTTGATTTCCAAGTACATTTAAAAATTGAGATACTTCACATACCAGAACAAGGGTTTAGAAAAGTAACACAGTGAAAATATCCTATTCATATATATTCAGAGAAAGGTTTTGTTGTTTATTTGTGGGAGATTGCTGAATCTGCCAAATAAGAACTTTATGAAGAAGTAACCCAGCCCCACTTCTTTTCCACAAACCTAATATTGATGCAATAGGCATAGAGTAAGTAATTTTCACTGAGATTCATCAGTAACATCAGTTTTGATTTAGAGGATTTAGTTGCTTGCTTTATACTTAAGAAAGACTTAGTCAAGGGGGTATTATTTTCTTTGTTGATCAGAAACCTGCTCATTTGGTGCCCAGCCTTTGAGTCAGAAATGCATACATTTGTAGATAAGCTAAACACTCTGCAGAACTGCTGCTTGTGGAGTAGCAGACTGCAGGCATAGACCTGGTGAATCTGATAACAGATCCTGTCATCTGAAAGGCTCTACCCATTATTTCAACCTTCACTGTAGTTGTACAAGGCAGTTGGCAGTACCTATGCAAGGGGAGAGAACAAGTTTATGGATGTCTATTGTAAAACACAATGTTGATGCAGTTTGCTGTCATCCAGGTCCAAGCCTCAGCCCCCTCTTAGCTCAAAAGAGAAATCATACAAAAACGTGTGAGGGCACACAGGTAATAATCCAACTGCATTCAAAATTTCATCAATGCTGTTGTGGGGCAGAAGAGAGACAGGTAATCACTTGGTGACAACAGCATTTTTTTCTCTGCTATGCCAGACTTCAGCACATGCCTGATTTACACTAACAATCTGTTTGCAAACACAGACTAAATACATAGAAGCTAAAGATGATGAAGACATGCTGGCTCTTCCAGATCTCTGCTAATGAAGCGGGATTACCAGGAATGTTTTCAGAGTGAAGTTGAAGCACTAGGACTAATTCTCAGTTGCTGTCAGGTTCTCACACTGCTGCAACAGTGTCACAAAGGGGATATAACTCCACCCTAAGGCAGCTGTTGAGAACTTTCTGCTGTAACTACAGGCTCGCCAGCATTTACATGCAAAGCCACACTCTGTGTTAGACCCATACCCACATCCCTCCCTCATACCAGTGCCATAAAGCAGCCAGATTTTTGCCATGCCACCCATGATTACAAAAATTCTTTCTGCCACTACCTTAATCCTGCTTTTGTCTCCACTCTCATGGTTAATTTAGTGGTATTTTTACTCAGCCTCTCTTATAGCCTCGTACCCTAAATCACTGTGCCTTCTACATGACTTAGCTCAAACTGCTCAGTACTAATGACAGTGCCACAATGAATCAGCTAGTGTGCCACCAAAATCTCATTATTCCTAACCCCATCACCCTCTGCTGTCATGATGAACCATGCCTACCAGCCCCAAAGGTGCCAATCCCCAAATCCAGAGTTGCATGGACAATATTGGATGTCTGAATGGTTTCCCTCTGAAGGCGGAACTGGTATTTCTGATTCTTTAGCAATTATTTTATTTGGTCTCCAGCTAAAGATTTCCCAGATTATGAGTATTTTCAGGCAGGTCTTGCTATATACAGATGGAACCAACACTGTGTTGTGCAAAACAGGGTGCACAGCAGGTCCTCTTACGCATTTTTAATTTTCCTGCTCTGCTTGGGAGCACACAGGGCCTGGGAATGCTTGTGTTTTTTTAATTGGCTCATAAAAACTGAAGCAAGTCCAAGTTGCCCTGAACTCTCTCAGCTTTGGCTTGAATCCATTATTTGCAAGATTATTCTTTTCAAGATTAAGAAAGCTGAGAGATAACCATGTATATGTGCTTTTTAAAACATTATAAAATGAATACATTAGTCTGAAGGTTCTTGTGCTTTGCCTTGGTACATACCGTTAGAGCATACAGGAGACCCAGCCCCACAAACCCTGAGTGAGGTCCTTCAGTGATGGAAGTGACAGCTGCAGTCAGAACTATGCAAGCACCAAGGTAATCCTGGAAGGAGAGTGGGGAAGAGAAAGATTCATTAGTTGTAGAGCAGATTCGCTTTACTGAGGATTATTTCTGTAATGATACCTAGTCCTTAATTCTGTTTTGTTCTTTTTTTCCTGGAAAAGGTTATGGGTTGGGGTGCCCAACCAGAAACACTCTAAATGAAGTTGCTGAAGACAAGTGAAACAGGCCAGTGTATTCTAGAAATCCATTTGGGCTAGGGTATCTTATTGTGGCTACCCCAAAAAATCCAATAAGCTCATAAAAAAGGTAAAATATAATAATGGCATAACAATTCCTGCACCCCTAATTCCTACCACTAAACCAATTCCTCAATCTCCACCCTTCTTCAGGTCTTCTTAAACATGGGTTTGCCTTCCTAAAAAAAAAGAAGTATGAGTGACTGCACAAAGTCCATAAAGAATTTTGGAAGAGTTTATACAGGTCATGCAACATGTTTTATTGGCACAAGTGGGCAGACTGACATACAGTGTCTATAACATGCAAGGGGACACTGTGCATGGTGAAGGCATTCCTAAGCCTTCTGTACACTCACAGCCTGCAGTGAAACACCATGTGGGTTTTGGCAGTGTGGACTTTGAAAGCAGTATAGCTGTGTAGTTGTGGTGCTGCAAATGGGCTACTAAGCCTTGCTCCTGCCACAGCACTTGGAGTTTCACAGGGATTCCGTGGTAGATACCTGAAGGATCTCAGCTCTGTTGCATGTTGATGACTTGCTTTAAAGAAATTGCTGTGTAGGCTGTATTAGAAAGATCTGACTTCTCACAAGCTTTGCAGGAGCTTGAACCCATCTTCTTGATGTGTATCTCAGTTTTGAAGTGAATGCCACATGTGATCTCATGTAGTTGTCAAGGTGCCTGATTCATGAGACTGTTGGTATTCCCACTGCTCCCTGCATTATATTTACTTTGGATTACAGGGTTAGCATTTTCCATCCATTTTTTTTTTCCTCCGGTCTGATAATATCCTGCCTGGAATCTTTCCTGCTGAGATTTGAAACAAGGGCTGCCTAGTTCATCTGTTTGTAAAAAGCATTGATGAGCAGATGGCAGACTCGCAGAAGCGCAATGGTCTCAAGTCTCCATCAGCAACTGGGACAGGACTTCGCTCTTGCTATTAAATCCTGCAAAATTTTGAGTGATCTTAGTACCACTGTGACACTAGGCAGGGCTAAATGACCCATTCCTTGGCAAGCCCTCATTATTTCTAATGCTGTGATGAAGCAATGATGAAGCTTTGATCAAATTCATTCCGCATGTAAGCAAGCCTGAGACTGTGAGACATTAACAGGCATCATCACAGCTTAATCCAGGATTGACTGTTGCTCTGTTATTTATCTGTCTTGATTTGGAAGCAAGTTCAGCTTGATCTTGAATGCTGTAGGAATCTGAAAGCTTCATGCACAAGGGAAGGTTTTGCCACCATAAGAAATGGAGCACAACTTTGTTGCTCCACCAGCGCATCAGGACATGAAAGTGAGGATACAGGCTTTGATGTGAGGATTAATCATGCCTGTTACTACTTGTGTCTAGCAGAATTAGGTCACTGTTCTGTTTATTCACTGCCCTTTCAGTGTCAGGTAAATAAAGAAATCACAGTGGCTTTGCTTGCATCTTCTTGGCTTGCAGATCAGAAAAGTTCCACGTGTGCTGTCCCTGGAGAGCCTGTAAAACCCAGGAGCCTGTCCCACTGGCAGTGGCTGTGTTTTGCCCTGTGTTCATTTAGTTTTCAGTTGGAGTCTAGTTCTGCCATCTTTCATGATACTGAACAGTAAAATCACAGAGAGTATGGCCTCATGGCTGCAGTAAGGGCACTGCAAAGAAGGGGTTTAAATTACAGCTGTGGGATTAAACCTGTTACTGGAGAGATACTTCAGGACCTGGAAACTCAGTGGTGCCTAGAACAGACCTGAGAGAATGAGGGCACAAAGCTACTAAATAGCCATGTTCTGCTTTAAAAGTAGGTCCTGCTGCAACAGGTCTACAGATGCTGCACAGTAGTAGAGCAAACCTCATTTCAAGTTATGTAAATGTTTGTTCTTGCACTCTCTTCAGGCACTAGACATCACAACAGCAAAAGATGAGGGGGACTTGTATTTTCTTACTCCTGGCCAAGCCAGCTGAAAAACCTTCATGGGTTTAACATAAACAATCCTGATCTATTTTAAGGAACAGTGTGTATAATCTCATTGTGAGATTAATTCTCATTATCAACTTCTCTGCATCAGGCAATGTCTTTGTTCGCTTCCAAGGTTTCAAAACCACGGCTGGGACGAAACTGAACGTACCGTCCTGACCTCCAGCCATCTGTTGGCAGCTGATAGAAATAAGTAGGCAATGTTGTTCGTGTCCGTTAGTTCCAGCATACGTTGTTTAAATCTGGCTTCGTGCCTGCCAAGAGCAAAGTTGTTATATTACGACACATTACACACTCATACACACAAGGATTAAGCATTAAACTCTTCTCTCCCTCCCCTCCTACCAAAGCAAAACTTTCTTTTCCTTCTGCTTTTTCCAGACTTTGTATTAAAAACTCTTCCCGAAGGACCTGTACCTGCTGCCAGGGCTTTCCTTAACCAGGCAGAGCAACACGTACAGCAGCAAAGAATTTGTGCGACAAGATTTTGGATCAGAGCCTGTCCCTTTAAAGAGACAGCGGTTTCAATGTGCTAAGGACAGGTTTTACTCCCCATAGCATATCCACTTTTATAGCTGTGGACTGTGGCTGCTGCTGCCCTCCAGTCCTCTCGCTGGTGAGTGCTGTCATGGTCCCTCACTTTCTCCTCACAAGCCAGTTACCTGGCCAGCTGCAGGAGTCTTCAACAGGAGTGACATCTCTAAGGTCTCAACTAATGCAGACTGTAGATTGACAGTAGATCAATGCCTTTCAGCTACTCATCTCAGCTGTTTTCGCAGCCAGCCACACATTACCTGAGCAACTCAGAACACTACAATGAGGGAAAGCTACAGATCATTCCTAAATTGCAAAAATGAATGCTGGTAATGTCTCTCACATTTAAAAAGCAGTGCAAGGATGTCATAGTGCTAAGAGCTGAGGTACACTTTGGGAAAGGCAAGGAAAATCTGTGTTGCTATAAGTGTATTCATGGCACCTTGAAGTACTTCGGGTATGACCTGCAGGCAGATGGAAACCATTTTTTTGTTTCATATTCTACTGTCTCTTAAATGTCCCCGCTTGAATAAACTAGCTGAACTTCATTTAGCAGCTTATCATCTATTTTATCATGGCCATCTCTTCCATTTTAAAGTCTTAGGCCCTGCTGTGAACCACCTGTAACACCTGTTCTGCCAGAAACTGCTTTTTACTTTTATTTTATTTGCTTTCCCACTGATATTCTATTTCCCTCTGCACAGCTTGTAAACATGGCAAGCGACCTCCCTAAAACAACAACTGGTAACAGGAGCGGCGCAGCGAGGAACAAAGATGCACGGACTAGTCTGCTTGTCTGCTTTTCTGGCAGCAAAACTCCTGTTTTGCTAATGGAAAATCTGACATGCGCAATCTGTATCTTTTCATCCACGTCCAGCTCATCTTCTAGGCAGTTTTAGACTTTTATCCTGTCAGATGACAAACAGCGAAGGTCACCAAAATTGCTTTCTGATCCAATTGTACTACTCTGTGGTAAGTTGTGTGAGGGACTACTCTATTTTATCCTGGAACATACTGAACTAAAACTGCAGAGGATGACTAACAGGAATATTGGTAAATATGAGTCTGCTGACAAAAAACACCAGAGACTTCAGGTTTGGTTGACAGTGCAGGACAGGCAGGGAAATTAAGTGGATTTTATTAGCACCAGAGATCCTGGAATATTCAAGTGATGGTTATGATGCTCAGTCCTTCCCTAGGGCTGCCTCTTGCTGTCTGTCATCCAGGCCCACACTGTCTTTTCGTAAGGTAAGAAAAGGTTAAACCACTCCCAAGAAGTGCTAAGCTCCTCCATTTTTTTCAGGAGATAACGTGATGAAAGGCCACTCTGAACCTCTCAGGAAGCACTCAGAATACTTCAGCATCAGGCCTTAATTATGAATTACTGCTTCAGTACATCATTCTGGTTGATAAAGCTTGTTAAAACATTTCCTGCTGACCACTGGCTCACATCTCTTCAACATAGCAACATTTTTCCTTATCCTGCCACAGCCCTTAAAGCAGCACTCTGTACTAATACCTTAGGGAGTAAAGGTAGCTTGAAGGGATGAAACAGTGTTAAGTTGATCAAAATGCTGTGTAAACAGCAGATCTGCTCTGGCTCAAAATACTACATTGTATAGAATGAGTGCAAGTTACACTTACTGGGGAGTAACATGAAGCTGTCACTTTGACAGAGTCATGCTAGCTATAATGTAGTGAATACACGAGGAGAATTTGGCCTATACTTTTTGTAGGAAGTAGAGAAAAAAATGTATGCATGGAAAATTGGAAAAATTCTCTGAATCATGTGGAATTTATTTTTCAGTTTTGATTGACAGGTTGGGTTTTGCAATACTAACATCAAGTTCTGTTCTGCTATAGTTTTCTTGGGAAGTCTGTCAATGTTGCATGCTGACTTTCAGTTGGAGAGTGCTACAGTGATGTTTGGCTGACTGAGGAGTGGGTTAAATAGAGAAATTATTCAGGGGTACTTGGACAGCACAGCTTGTGGGATGTAGCAGGAGGGTCTGAAGAAGTGGTGCCTGTGCCTGCCCAGCAAAGGAGAGCTCCCTGCTGTCCAAGTAAAGCATGGTTAAACTAGGCACCTTATAAGTTTAATTATCGTACCTGAAAAAGGTCAAATCGTTAATTCAGTGTAAAAGCCATACAGATAAATCAGTGTTACTGAAAATATGCACAAGTGTTTAAAGACACGGCAAAGCAATAGGAAAGCAACATCTCTTCTCTTTTTTGAGATGTCTTCTTTAAAGTTTACCAAAATCCAACAATTTGCCCTCAGACACTCTCCAAGCAACTTCATGGGCCAGGCCAAAACCCAAGCCTCCCTCATCATTCATTTTTCTCACCTGAATGCTCTAATGGTGGTAAGGCCTTCAGCTGTCTCAGAGAAGTGACAGAGTAAAGGTAGCTGGGTGCTGTCATCAAGTTCCTGGAGGTCCCTGGGAGTATGAAAAACAAGACAGCCATTACAATGTGAACATTTCTGTAGAAATTTTACTGCATAGCAGACACAAGAACAGACATTTTATGTATTGCACATATTCTTTTCAGGATCACGCAAAACAGTGGTTTTGTAGTATAGAAAGACACTGACATGGGAATATCACATTTCTCTTTTGCCACGGGAGCCTTTGAATCATCACCCAGCTCATCCACAACTTAGCTTTTGGTCGAACCTAGGCTTCTCTTTGTCCCGCAGTGATAATGACATTAACATGTCTCTCCTGGTTAAGAACCTGCTGTCCATTTTAGCCAGATCCTAACTACCTTTTCTTCTCAAACATTCTAATTTATTAATATAATTACTTAAATTTAGAACAGCTGATTTTAAACTTTATAGCATGTTATTTGTGGCTCTTAGATCAGGTATAAAATAGAGTTTGTATATCTGTAAGTTTGTCTATCTTATTGCAACTCTATCTGCTGGCCTAACAAAAATGATGACTTGCCTTACTTTGAGTATCTAAATAGCACAAAATGCTGAACATAAAATATAACAGTAGTGTTAACATTACCACATTGGTTAAATAGAGACAGCAATGATAGAGAAATAATATGAATGAGAAATTCCCTCAATTATTCAGCAGTGGTGTTTTCAAGACCTGCATGGGACAAGGATATTTAAGTCTAAATTTCCAGTCTTCTGAAACAGGAATGTTTTCCAACCACAGAGACAAATACATCTTTCTCTAACACTCTGCCACTGGCATAGCAGCCAGTTGTATAAACAGAAGAGAAGCCAGATCTTTAGATATTTAAACTCTATCAAACTCTTACTATGCACACTGTTTTAGCTAGGCCAGGAGAAATAACTGCTCCATGATGCTGAATGTTACAGTATACAGAACTAAACTGCTGCTTATGTTTTGATGATAAGTATGCCCTCTTTCAAATTTATGATGGAAAATACACAGAAGTTTTTGAGAGATATAATGGAATATACAACAAAGAGTCAAAGTGCTGCAAGAAATCTGTAAATATTTGCATTTCTAAAAATTAGTGAAGCTTATATGCCTGGAAAGTACTGCATGCAACCAAGTTATAAATACTGGCTGAAGCTATTCCTTCATCCTACATTTCCCAACACTATTTTTTCTAGAAATAAATTGGATGTATTAATTTCTGTTATGGATCGAAAGAGCACAAATCAGCCTTGAATGCCTCACAAATGACTTAGGAGAGGTCAATTTAAACAGGTTTTAAAAAAGAAAAAAAGCATTTTCTGGTAGATTTCCCCAGAAAACTGTAAGGGAATAAAATGGCTGAGGTAGTTACGCACTTGCAGAGCCAATGGGTATATGTGTGTGTGTGCTGATTTACAGCTGATCAACCTTTTGCTAGCTTGCATGGTATGACTATTAGTACAGCATGTGGAAAAACTGAGTTTGGAGACAGACGGAGAATTTACTCTCATATATTAAATATAGAAATAGTAGCATTTCCCTGAGGTCTAATACATCAGATTTTACCCACTCTTGTGCATTTTAAGTAAGAAGTTTAAACTGTGTGCACTGCTATGTGAGGCAAGACAGGGTGTCACTCATAAGACTACAATGGATTTAAAAACAAAAATCAGGTCTGCTGATTCCTCAGCCACCCTGAGACCTGGTATACTGCCACATACAGCTTTACTTTGGAAACCGGAGGGAAAGAACAAAGTTTCTGAAAAAAGTCAGAAAGCTTAAGCAAATTATTTCAGAATTAAACATTTTTTGTTTGTGCTTTCTGATTATAGGGTTTTCTTATTAATAAATCTCCTCATAAATTCTGAGGAAAGCTGATGAAAAGTAGGGTAAGGTGAAGCTAAATTATTAAAATGTTACTCTGTGCCCCTCCTGCTCCATTGATTTAAGATGAATAACTGACACAATTATTTCTCAGGCTACCTAAGTAAGAGTATTCACTGTGAAACCAAGTGTACTGGTATGCTCAGTTGCAAATCACTGTGTCTTTTAACTGGATGCTACGAAACAGCAGCTAATGCTTTACCACGTGCCTACTGCAAAGACAGGACCAGAAGAGACAGCTGCTAACTGTTTTGGCTTCCCTGATAGTCAGCACGCACCTTGATTGGTATTTTTATGTATCAGAAAGTGGAGTAAAACGAGCTATACATCATGACTAAATTTAAGAAAAAACTTCTAATGGCTTTCCTAAGATGTTTTACCAAATTATGTGATTAGTTTAGCACTAGAAGCATGGCTAACAAATCATCAAGCTTGTTTTGCTGAAAAATTGTACTCTTTATAACCAACCAAGCCATTCTGAATACGAAATGTTGCTGTACAGTGGGAATTATTTTCTGTGAAGTTTTTTCCCCAATATGAAGAAAAACCCATGACTGATGTTATCCAGGAAGTCATTTTCCATTCTCTACTAGCCCTCAAAAGATCAAAGAGGACCTTTGACCAGATGCGAGCTGGCTCAGTTGATTAACAAACTTCATGCTCATCTGACTCTACAGCCAATGGTGTACAAAAGTGATACAACCAGTGTTACTTCCCAAATACCCCATTTGTAGTCATGTGAGCTGGAAACATCCTCCACTGTATGTCTCACAATCATCTTAGGATGAAAAGTGGGATGCCATGGCAATTTTCTTCTTCATCTAGCTCCTACAGCCTCACAATACATCACAATTCTTATGTACATTTTTTTCCAGAAGAAATTTTCAGGGCTTTTTAATACATACTTGGAAGCAACTCTGAAGTATTTCTGGATGAAATAAAATGCTATCCCAAGTGGCACAAGCGCAACAAGGAACCACGGGGTGGCATAGGAGATCATTCCAATGGCTGACAGGCACAGTAAGGTGGACCGGGTAAGAGACTCCAGTGTAGGTGGAATGTGCTAGAGTGAAACGAAAAAATACATAACACAAAAAACACTGGTAATACCCCTATATGCCTTTTCCTATAGAGGACTGTAGGGAAAGTGGAATGATACCACCTTGTGCTCACTGATATTCTCCTTATGTCAGGAGCCTTTATATTTCTCTGAGTTTACTATTCAAATAAGCAGGGGTTAAAAAGTCAGTAGTGTTTTTTTTTTAAAGGTCAGTGATTCAAAGATCACAGGGAAATAGAAGACATTTGCACCTCATTTAACTGGAAAGAAAGACAAAATTATTCTTGATATCCCAAATATGTAGAAGAACAGAATGTTCTTTCTCAGAGCCTCTTAATTTTCCTTCCATGATCCCATCACCCTTACATTCAGGATTATTGTTCATCCAGACATTTTAATTCAGAGCCATGGTGAAAGCATCCCTTTATCTCCCTGAATGCTGTAAATTCATATTTGCTACAGGCAGGATGCAACATTTACTTGTCAAGTATAATCCTGTATAGTTAGTTATTACATTCTATACTGTTTTGAGCCCAAAATCTAGTGTTTTTTCTAATCCATATCTTCCAACATAAGCGACCAGACTGCACCTGAGGAAATTAAGAGCCACCACCTCCCACCATGCCTATTCTAACAGTTACCCACCTTTATTTCTAATGTATGTGCTTTCTATTTTGAGTTTTCTATTATCATTCCCAGAGCCTCCTTTTGCTATGCCATTCTCCAGTGATATTTTAATAAATCATCTTATTCAGTAGCTAAATGAAAATTTACAAAGCCAAGATGTAATAAAACAGAATGTATTGATATGTATACCTGATCAATGATATTTGTATCAGCAGAGAAGCGATTTAGAATTAGCCCCAATGGAGTCATATCAAAGAATCTGTTGAACAAATTAGAAACAAAAAGTTACCTGAAAAGGAATTCCAGTTTTGGATAAAGAGCCCAGTCAGACAAAACACAGAGCTGTGTCCAGCCATTTTCTAAAACCAAGTTGTAAATAACATAACAGATCATAATGTCTGCACCCTGACTTTCTAAATGCGTCTTTTGGCATTCCCCCAAAAAACTAAGTCTCCTCTTCCAAAAACTTACCATCTTGCCTCCTGCTCTTCCATCCTGCTCCTTCATCCATGCTCCCTCAAGACTGAAGATCCCCTCTAAAGATCACGGCCTTTCCCTGGCTGCTACTCAACCTTCCTGCATAGCACTGGGCACCAGAACTCAGCTGAATTTCACATGTTCTTACATGAATTTTTTCTCCTGATTATCTCACTAGTCATTTTTATTTTTTAGGGCTTGAAGAAAACAGGGCAAATGCAAGAACTTTTCACAAGACTAACCTCCCATTTACAAAAACAATAGGTTTTGACTATAACTTTGACTGTAACTCTTCAGGAGGAACATTATTTTTGTTGTACCTAATTGGCCCGAGGATGATCTTGTTAAGGAGATTATGGTGGAGGTTCTTGGCTGCTGTGAGGCCCATCCACTCCACAGTCAGAGATGTGATGAGACAAAGGACAATTCCTGCTCCAGAGAGGATGCTGAAGACAGCTACATGATAAGTCTAATAAAATGACAAAAAAAATCAATCCTAGAAATAAACACACATTTCTCTTTTCTACTAGGAAGTTCCCAAGGTACGTGGTACCAAGCAGCTAGTACGTCACATGTCTTATATGACATAATTTTGTTAATAGAATCTCTCAGAACTAAAAGAACTATGATGGAACTGCAATTCATTAACTTCACATAATTAGAAGATCTGGCAGCACTAAGATCCCTCAACCTACTGATGAGTAACTTTCAAGACCTTGAAGTGATAGTACTTAGAACTGTGAAGATTAACTAACTGGACAAATACAAAAGTATACAAACTGATAGTCAAGAAGCTTAGACAACCAAAGTGGAACCTCTCAAGATTTAAAGCATTTGAGAGATGTTAGAAAGTTCCACTTTATTAAATTCAAGTACCACAAAAGTTCCCAGAGCAGATCCCAAACTAATCTACCGGGGTTACAACACATTTAAGTCTTCTGAAAGTACTCTAAGTGGATTCCAGTGAGGTATTTGTATACGATTCAAATTTACAGTTATAAGGAGATTGTATTTAAGCAGTACATTTGAAGACTTATTTTTTTTCCCTGACAGGACATTACTGGAGAGCCAGTACTTAGGAAAATGGGGTCATTGACTTAGGTGTTAAAAAATACAGATGGAAAAGTTTACTATGAGATTTGTTTCTTTGAAAAGTCAATCATTTTTCTTACATCAAACACGGGCTTCTGTTTCAGTTTTGCATGTTTGAAAAGATTAATAAAATTTGAATTGTCTTTATTTTTTAGCATGAACAATTCATCCATCCTATATAATAATCAATCTCAGTATATGTATCCGTCTAGTCTAGCTGGCTTCTAGATGAACAGCAGATAATTACTTTTGAACATACATTTTTCTTCTATTTTTGCCCTGTCAAGCGTCAAGATACGGCCTACCTTATTTGTGCTCTTATCATCGTCAGCATTCCTGACTTCATTTGCATTGTCCCTGGATGTCCAAGTAGCAAGCCAGTAATCTATGGCCACTATAACTGAGTGTTTTAACAACTTTGAGAAAATCATCAGAAAGAGCAAGAAAAATCCTCCAGAGGTTAGATATCTCCAACAGGTTTTCCATGGCATCTTTGTCCTGAGCCTCATGACAGTTGACATATTATCATCTTCATCTTCTTCCTCTTCTTCCTCTGTGAGTCAGACATTTGATCAAGTTAGCACAGATTCAATATTAAGAGTTATACTTGGTTTTACTGGATTTGGTTAACTTCTTTTGTTTTGAATTTTAGTTTTAATGGCAAAATTCAATTTGTCATTTAAAAAAAACACTTCAGACATATTTTCATAGGACTTCCCCTGTGCTCTTTGCATAACTCTACAGACTGTCAGTCTTTGACTTGTTACAGTTTTGTTAATGTTTTTGTAAATCAGGTCTTCAGTACTGACTACTTATAGTAGACACTAGGCCTTTCCCAATTTGTTCAGGTGCTTTTATTATACAGTCAGCAGAGCACTTTGGGTAACATGTAAGATTCTAGAAAGCTATTCAAAGCTTTCCATCCAGAGTCTCCATCATCTGTTGCACGAGAGTTGAATTTTCCCTTTATTCAAGAGTACTAAAGTTTTGCCTATGAAAAAATGATAATAGTTCCCATTATATTGAAATACAATTGGCAGACAACTTCTGCTATAGGAAATACGTATTTCAGAGGTGCATAAACATGACATTTAAAAAATGTTTTTTTCCAAGTAGTAAGAATATACATCTCACAGGCTTGAAGGCTGCACCTGGGGAAGAAAAATACTGACTTGCTCTTGACAGCCCTGAACTAACAGCATTTCACTCATTTCTGATTTTGAACATTAAAAATTAATTAGTGATTTTGTCATTTCTTGAAAAGTGAAATTCTACACTTCTGGGGACACAGAGACTTTGTGTATATTCCCTAGGTCACATTATAAGTATGGATGACCTGGAATGCAATGCCAGGTTGTATTTCTGTCCTGAAGAGATTGTTTTCTCTTACGTGTTTCCTGATCTGAGTTATGCAATGTCTGCTTTTTGCAGACCTTCTGTGGACTATATGAACATGTCTTTTTTTCCTGTGTTTTCTATCATACCCTACAAAGAAGATACAGGTTTTTGTCAAAGTTTTCTTCCACAGACCAAAATGAGGGGCTTGGGAATAACCTCAGCCTGAACTCCTCAGGAGTTAAACTGAGAAAGTGTACTGATGACTGCACATAGGTGCTCTGCTCAGCTCTGCCGAAGAAGCATGAAATCAACATAATATTTCCATCTTAAGGGCTCTGGGTCCAGCTCTGCCTATTGTACAGTGATTGGGAATCTCTTCAAAATGGAGCAATCCAGGATCTAAAGACCTATGACTTCAGATGGCAATCCATTGTTTGGATTGTTACCAGATGAATCACAAGGAAGCACTGTTAATAGCCAGTGGCCATTCTGTGATCACTCCCGTTAACATCACCGTGATTATCCCTGCAATTACGACTCCTGCTGAGTTAAGGTGAAGGCTGCAGTTTGCCTATTCTCTTCCCTAGCACAAGCTTTCTGCTTGCCACGGATGACAGCTCCCTTTAGGCATGGTCTAACATCCTAGGGATGTTCTTGATGGGTCACATTGCCAGCTGCTAATCTCCAAGCTTCTGCTTCCTGACCCACTTTAGACGTGCTACAGTTCTTCCTGTTGTTTTACTTCTACCTTGCTCCTCAATACCTCTAGGCAATATGAGTTAGCAAGAAACTAACTTCTTTTGGTATACTCTAATTGCTGCACAATTTTTGACAAACATATGAAGAATCCCTTAAAAAAGTCATATTGTAACAAGTAGAAGTATTGGACTTTCCACTGTTAATATCAAGTGTTATCAACGTCTTCATACTTCGTTACTAAGAACTGCCAGCTATTCAAGTGAAAAGGCAATGAAACATGGTAATAAAGAAAATAAGGTGAAATGATAAAACATACCTTCATCTTCATCTTCCAGTTGTGATTTGGATTCTCTGGGGTACATGGCCCTTCTAAGGGTTTTTCTCTCAAGAGTAGTCTGGTCAGCTTCCATATCCTGTAACAAAGAAATTTATTCATTGAGAGCTTAGCTGCCTGCCACTGTGGTAGCACCAACAGTAACCTCAAAGAGACTTTATTTGGATCTTTTAGTTTATAGAATGTGAAAGCACAATATTTCAGGATTTATCTTTCAGAAAAACTTGCTTTGTTCAGTTCCCTCTCTCTTTCTTCCATTCTTTCATTCCCACTCTTCTGAAGTTAAAAACTTCAAAAATAATTTTTAGGTAAATGCTCATGGCAATAACAGAATAAAAGGCTAAGAGATACTTTAGGAAAACTCTTACTCCATCCTTTGCCCAGCAAAGGATCAGTTGTGTACCATATTACAAAAGCATGTTTGCTTAATGTAATAATACTTCCCACCCATGACAAATATATCACATACTTCCTAGACAATCTATTCCAGTCCTTAAAGTTCCTTAGAGTTTATGTGTTTTTTTTTCCCTAATGTCTAGTTTAAAATTTGCTTTCTGACATTGCTTGAGTTTTTTTCAGAAATTAACTGAAAATTATTTCTTTTTAGAAATATCATCCTTCCCCAAATGCTCCTTTTTACCTTTTCCAATTCTTGATCTTGGCGATTCATCAAGGTTTTCCAGTGTTCATATAGCTCAATATCCTTGTTCTGGATATCCTTTAGTGTCCCTTCTCTAAGCACCATGCCATCCTTCATTGCTATGATCTAGGGAGGAAAGCAGTCAATGGCTCTACTCAGCAACATAGATACCATAATCACTGACTTGGATCCTACAACACGTCTCAGTGTTGCTGAGATTACCATTATGGAAATTTCTGTGTTAATTTTATTCAGTATTCTATTAATAACTTCTTCAGTTTGTTGACACAGCTGATAAAATTAAATTTCTATAAGCCATGCTTACTTGTACTTGTAAAAAGCCTGGACAAGACATAATAAGTAATGGTCATATTCTCAATCAAGTCATAATTCTCTGGCGGCTTTCAATCAAAAAACCCTGCACAAATAATATAAAAATAAAATTGCTCCTTCTATTATAAAATCTGTATTATACAAAATGGCAGTTAGCCACATGACATACGGAATTAAGAAGGAGAGACTCTATTACAGAGAAACGCGTGATCTCTTTAAGTGTTATGGCGCTATCTTCAAGGGGACATTCCTCATTAGCAAATCTGCATCATGGCATCTCTTCTCTTACCCAGTCAGCATGTGGTAGATATTGTAACTTATGTGTCACCAGAACAAGAGTCCGCTTGTCTTCTTGCAGAAACTTCAGAATCCCTTCCTGCATTAAATGGTCACTTAGATGAATATCCAGTGCAGAGAATGGGTCATCCTGTAATTAAATAAAAAGAAAAATATATATTAGAACAGGATACAAAAATTGGTTTTATTTCTTTCAAGAGTTTTTCTTTTTAATAGAAAGCATTTGCTCTTACTAACGTTTCATGACTCTAATGACTAAGACCTAGTCAGAGAGCTGCACTATGAAAGTAAGCTATAATCCATTGCTCTTCAGTTCATAGCAATGGATTCACTTAATTTTTGACATCTAGGTGTGTTCAGTTCTAGGGCCACACTGACAGTATGGAGTCATCCTGCTCAGGAACACCAGAACTGAAATTACCCATCCAAATTTGAGAATGCCAGGATCCAGAGCCAAACTTAGGCTTAATTTTGATGGGAAACTGACACAGTAAAATTAAAGCAGAGTTAGGAACTCTTCTCATTTCCTCCAAAGTAAACTGCAGATGTGTCAGTCTTTGAGTGAGTGTGGCTGCCAAAAAGGCAGACAAGGATATGAATATGGAAACACTTTTTCTCTAAGAACAGAAGTCCTTGGTTGATTTTGAAGAGGCTCAAACAGCCCCTTCATGAGCAATAACCTCCTGAAATTCCTAACATGTCTTGAAATAAGTAATAGAGAAGGAAAAGTTTGTCCAAATTCACAGCACTCTCCACGAGAGTGCTGAACCCTCAGTCTGCTCATTGCTCACAAGTAGTTGCATTATGGTGCTTTTTCTTATCAGAAGTCCTGAAGATGTCAGTGGGACTATGTTGATAGCAGGTCACCACTGAGAGTGAGCAGAAGTTAGACAATCTGTTCTGCTCTTCCAGTGTTAATCTCTGTAGGAAATTCCACCTTCACCAGCCTCCCAGTATGAGCTGATGCTGCCTCTAGTGGGTGTTTATTTACAAACTCTATAATTTGGATTTGGAGTTCAATACAAGTCCCTATAGATTTCTAATCTAACATACATTTTTCTGAAGCTAAATATAAGGAATGACAGTTTTATTACTAACTTCCCATGCTCCATGTGAAAAAGAAAAATCTTACCAAGAAGACAATGTTGGTGTTCTGATAGAGTGCTCGAGCTACACAGATTCTCTGTCGTTGTCCGCCACTTAAATTAATCCCCTAATGAATATAATAGATCAGAAATATCCATCTTTGAAAAAACATCATGATAGGACTTTGGAAATGTGATTTTTTTTTACAACTGTGTAGAATTGAATAAAAATAAAAAGCTTCATTAAAATGCTAATCCTGTTGCTAAACAAACATAATCCTCATATAATATCAGAAGAAAAATTATTACTCAGCAACCAATTATGGGTAAGTGTAAATTATGAAGAGCTTCTTTAAGCACAGAAGGCTTCTTAGATTGAAAAACGCAACCAATACCAGCATCAAATTCCGCAGGCAGAATACAGCAGACTGATCAAAAAATACCATTTGAGAAACATCTGAAGAAGGAAAATGTTTTCAACTTTTTTCAGTAACCCCTGGTGAATTACAATTCTCTGCCAGGCTGGAAGCCCAATACAGACTTGATCTGTCTGAGTGACATCAGAGAGCACCTTCTTAATACTTAGGCTAAGCAGACAAAACCGCATTCATATTATTTACCCTTTCTCCAATTTCTGTCTGATCACCAAATGGTAATAAGTCAATGTCAGGCTGCAGAGAGCATGCATCTGTAACAGCTTTGTACCTGTAAAAACAACATGAGCATTGCAATTGATTAACCAGCCACTTACTTTGCTAACACAAAAGGTTCCAGCTTGAATTTACTGCCAAGTTATTATGGCTCTGATGGTTGGGTAATTGCAAAAATTAATGGGGCAAAAAGATTATTTAGTGACTAATCATGGAGCACTGTAAACTAAGCATCTAAAACCTGACATTTATTAGAGATCTCTATTGGCAAGCCTGCTTTTTAAAGATTCAGTTATGTAAGTTATTGAGTACATTCCTCCTTATCAGGGAGCAGTTTTGCTGAACTCCCAAGTATTTGAAGCCATTTTTCAATGTGCTATTATTTTTTCCCCTTTAGATGACCCTTCATTTACTTCTGTGTGATATTACAGGACAAATACATCCTTATGATCTTGCCAGAATCAGGAAACCACTTGCAAAACCTTGAAATTTATTGTTAGATTTCTTTGTCTGGGGGGTATCACAGATGATGTGCTGAGATGAGATTATTTGAGTGGTATAATTCAGCCTGGCCCCTTTGATATGCTTGAAGTTAGGCTGATGGATGCAGTAGCTGAAAAATCTGGTCCCTGAAATTTTAGAGACTTATCTGGATTTTAAGATATTCGCTAAATTTTACCAAGTAGGAATGGAGTCATATATGTTAACAAAGCAAACTCTGAGATGAATGAGATGTATTTTTAATAACTTTAAACAGAGAGAGAGTGTTGCCTTTGAAAACATCAGCAATTTGTTTTCCTCAACCCAAGTCACTTTTTCCACTGCATTTGTCAGCTGACCTTTTCAAAGGACACAGGAAGCAAGTGCTGGATAGGCACACAGAAGCCATGCACCTCAGCTTTCACACTCCTTTCTCCTGTATTTCTAAAGGAAGAATTAAAGTTATTTTCTTGAGGCACCCCATCTTCATACGTGCAGTGTTTTTGTAAAATGGCTGCTCCAGTAACTTGATCACAGCAGGATTAACACATAAAATCAGTGGAAACATGCCTAGAATCCCTATTTCCAGATTCCTCTGGCAACCTCAGGCTCCATTAAACAAAACAAAAACATGTCAGTAGTCTTCAAAGATGGGATTCATCTCACCTAACTTTAGCTGCTTGAAAAATACACATATGGCTTCCGCTGTATTCCATGGAGAGCCACTGCTGTTGTGTGATTTCTCACAAACATCTTAGGCATGCACTCTAGTTGGAAGGGGAGACTTGAAAGACTGATTTAAAACAGAAACCTTCCCTTGAGATGGGTAAAGTCAGGTTAGCTAAATCTACCCCAGTGTTTTTGTGCATTGATATTTTTTGGAACCTACAAACTTCTTCCAGAAGGAGAAGCGAAAAAAATCCTTTAAAAGAAACTTCCAGGTGTTTCTGCAAGGGAATTGATACTTACCTCTGCTTATTAAATGGGCTCCCAAAGATAATGTTTTCCTCCACAGTTGCATTCAGCAGCCATGGCTTCTGAGCTGCATAAGCCACTGAGTATCTGTTTCTACTGCAGACAGATAAAGAGCTTTAGTAAAATGCAAAGCACCCATATTAGGAAATGTCTGGGAATCAGTTTAAAATTACTTAGATGAATGTGCATTCATAGAAACACAGAGAAACACATAGGCCAAGCAACTGTTACAAAAGTGAAGGGAAGAATTTTAAGTTAGATTCTTTTGTTAGAACAGCACCCACTCTCACCTGATGGCAAAATCTACACTCTCAGTTGTATGCTATTCTACTATACATGGCTCGTACCTACCTCAATCTAGTAACTGCAATTTCAACCCAAAGGCAAATTATAAATAATCAAAATAATTAAATTCTCACAAGAATAGATTTTTTTTTTTCCTCCAACATCATAGCAGGTAGTGAAAAGGCACTGTTATAATGGCATCGGTACACTTGACTTGCTGCTTTCTGAAGTTTAGATTCTTTTACATGGCCATACACACAAAATACTTCTTTCTTAGTGAATGCTTTTTTCCTTTAAGTCTGTTAGATCTTCAGTGGACTGCTATGATGTTGGAAAAGAGGGCATTTCAATATAGGTTAGAAAGGAATCACTATGGTTTCCCAAGTATTTTTTAGACATACTTTAAACATGTTTAAATACCTAATGACATGTATGATAGGGATATGAAGAGTCTTCACTTCTGGTGGTTTTGCGTATGTACAGTAGCAAAAAAGGTCATGTAATTTCAGACATTTTCCTGAGATACCCAAGACATGTGAGGAAGTTGGTGTGAACTGGTACTAACTTGTAGATCTGAACACCCATCTTCCTTCTCAGTCTCTTTGTCAGTATTTCTTCCAACCAACCATTTGATACAGCTTTGTATATAAGCATCTAGGAACTGCTATCAAGAGAGAGGGTGCTAGGGTATGAGAAATAGCTAGTTAGAAGCAGCCAGTAGTATCTCCAAAATTTTAGGAGTTTTAGCAGTTCAGTATGCACCACTATGAAATCCGTTTTCAGGGTTATCAGGTAGCAAATCATGGTGTGGGCTCCCAACCACAGCTATGTGTGCCACTACTTCTCTATCATTTATGACATGTTTTTAGTTTAGTTTGTCCTTCTTTTCAACTTGCAGGCCCTTTCCCTAAAGCTAGGGCTGGAGTCACTGCTTGACTTCAGCTGCAGCACAACCAGCTCCCTTTCTTACTCCATCACACAACTGTCAAATTGGGTTACAAGCAACACGAAACCCAGTGCTGATCAGAAAACATGCAAACACACGGCAGAGTACATGTAATGATGTCTTACATCTGAAGTCCTGTCATGCAAGATATGGAGCACACTAAACTCCCAGCGATGTCAAATGGGAGTTGAGAGCACTGAACATCTTTCAGACAAGATTGAGGTAGTGGTACAATGGCTGGAGAACATTGGGATCCACTAGGTTTAACACAATCTGTTGGTTAATCATATGGCAAATGATCATCGACACAATAAGAAAACACAGAGATGGCTGAAGGCTACAAAGATGAAGGTTTGATGAAATTCTGAAGAAATGAATGAGTGTATTATGATACACTAAAAATAGAAATAATACCTTCTGGGTGCTTCAAAAGAAGATTCAGTTTCATTTACACTGTAAGTTATGGTAAATGACATTTAGTAAGCAGAAACTACAGAGAATAACATTTTGTGCTAGTTTTACATACAGAGAAACTGGAGTTAAGTACATATTTTAAGAACTCAACATCAGTTTATTGGGGTTTTTTTGCTGTTGCTCTTATAGGGAAAATAAACAAGTTCTAAGTAAAAGCATGTATCTTTTCTAAATACAACAGTTTCATATCTATAGTGCATAGTGGCTAAACAGGCAAGTTATGTTATGAAATGAATTAAAAATAAAAAGTGTATTGCAAAACCTATTAACAATGGAATTACTAATACTGCCTGGGCATACAAAAGGTTGACAAGCAAATAAGTTAGCTTCTTCACACAGACCTGCAAAAGTTGGTAACTACTGTCAAATTTCCCCTGGAGCAAAGGTAAGCTTTGCAGATACACTTTGAATCAGAACAGATTTTGAACCTGTTTATAGCACTAAGGCTGCATCAAGCTATGCATGGCACTACAACCCATGGGCTTTCATTGTCAACCTCCACTTCTTAAGGATCATATCCATGAAGTATGTTTTGAAGAGCATGCAATAGCAGTAATAACATAGATGACTTTGCAGCTCCCTCTGTTAATTAACTTAATAACAGTGCTGTGGGCATGAAATGGCAGTCAAAGCAGTTCTGGACCAGCAATGGGGCTCATGTCCAGGCATAGTGACACATCACTGCAAAGTGCAAAACCTAAAAGAGTAAGTTTATGCCAGGTAAATGGAAACAGGCATTAGAAGGGACTAAAAAACTGATACTAACATATTATTTGACTGACTTAAAAAAAAAAAAAAAAGGAAACAAACAAATCCTCCTCTCCCAAGTCTATGAATCCTCCAGATGAAATATTTTACTGCTGAGAGAGAAATGTCTGCTTGCCTGCTGGGATACCAGTAACTGCAGCTGCACTTATAAGCAGAGGATCCAAGTCTGGCAAAGGGCATAAGAATTCTAACAGCAGAGCCCTTGTAATGCTAGACTTATGTGTTATGCATCTTCCCAAAATGCCAGAACTGAAAGATGTTCCTTTCTTTGCTGCACATCAGCTCTCTAAGAACTTTGATAATCCATGCCTCCAAAAGGACACAGTCAGTGTGTTTCCTTCATGCACCGATCAACAGAGAAGATACTTCATCAGAAGTGAATAGGCCCTGCTGGTTGTCTCAGAAGAGCTATAAATTGAAGCTGAAAATAAACATTCCTTCACTAGAGTTGGTCCTTTATTCAGCAGAAGCTTCCAGTCTTCCCTACAACGGAAACAAGTCACAAGAAAGCAAAAGATGGATTCTAAAGAGAGATTTGAAAGAGGTTGGAAATTAGGTCAAGCCAAACAAAAAAGAAGATGACCTAAATTTCCTCTGTTGAAAACCCCCAAACTTTTATCAGCAGAGCATTTGAATGGCAAAGAAAGGCATAATGCTTTCATGTATACATTTGGAAGTGCCATCTAAAGTACAATTTAACAAAAACTGGACACAAGCCTTGCAAAACTTTTTGCAATTCCAAACCAGATTTAATATGCTTGTCATTATAATCAAACAGATTATCTGAATGAGTATTTAGGATCTCAGTTTCTTAAACACTTCTTTCTTGGTTTCTTCTTTCATTCCATGCTTAGCTTGAAAAATACCTTTTCATTCTCCCAAGTTATTAGATTTCTGTGAGAACCCACATTCATTAATAATCTCATGAATAAACACATGTAAGATTTTTATTGAACTGGGGCCCTCACAAATAAGAACATTAAGTATTTGGTCTTATACTTCATGACTCTACTGACTCTGAAAGAGTGATGCGATTGCAGAGCATGGGAGTGGGCTGAAAAGGAAGCTCCTGAGGTTTTCAAAATGAGTATTTTATTTGCCCACTGGGATTAGTAATCTTTGCTTTAATTGCCTTATTTATTGAAATGTGGCTATTTATACTGATTTTTTATCTGTACTATAAAATATACATATTCCCTAAAATGGGGCATGATAAGTTCAAGTCTGAAACAGTAGGAAAGACCAAATTGATTAGATGAATCAGTTATGTTTATAAGATTTTGAATATATAAGAAAAAAATATAAAAATAAATTTAAATCAAGGTTTTAAGAACAAGTCAAAAAGAAGTTTGGATCACTTTTAACTTTAAACTCTGGACTTTCAAAAATAGACTAATGCATCTCTAACCAGGCCTGGATTCCACTGGCCTACAAAATGCAAAGGGAGGAGAATAAAGGGATAAAAAATCCTTAGGATATCACTGTAAAAGCAGAACAAACCATCTCTTCTGCTAATATAGTCAAGAAATTTGAGGCAAGACAAGGACCAAACATCTACACAAATACTATCCAGCACAACAACCTGTTTGCACAGAAACCAGCTCAATGTGCAGAAAATGTATACCAGGTGAAAGGCTTCCACTTAGCTACTCTTCTCTGCTTGGCAGTTGGAGGCTATTCTGACTGTTTGGCTTGGTGTGGGTGAGGGGAATAGATGTCTCTGCATATTCCATGCATCTGTTCCTGTACAGACTTAATAACTGAGAACTAAAAAAATATCAGCTGAACCACTGCATCCTGACAGCTCATGCTCCAGTGTTTAAGAAGTTTCTCTAGCTGATTGTGCACTGGGAAAACAAAAAGCCAGCTCCTTCTCTAAGGTTTGTGATGTCTGAGGCATATCTCATATAAGCGGGGAAGAACTCAGATCTGGCTCATAAGATTTACCCTGGCCAAGATCTCTTACAGAAAGTTACATTAAGACGCTTTCTTTCCCTAAGATCCCAAACCAGTGACAAACTTAGCAGCAGGACATACAGCTGTCACTCCAGTCAATCACAACAGCAACAAGGTATTCAAGCCCCATGATGGGCTTTCACAATCATGCATTACAGAATTACCACAATATAATGGGCTGTTATATTGTGTTATAATATTTCCATCATTACTATTACTGTGTTATTATACCTGAATTTGCTGGGGAATTCACCTAGCCTGCATTTCGTCCCTGGATCAGTAGCTGCGTTAGTCATGCATGTGGAATCACATGAAAAGGAATTTAAGAGTGTAAATAGGACCTTTATTATAGTTTTGTAAAATACAGGATCCACTTGGTTAAATACCTGAAGTATCCTTCTGTATTCATCTGTCTGTCAGGCAGTCTGAAATTATCAGCAGAACATAACTGTATTTGTATCAGCTATATCACAGTATCAAATTGTAGTTTGCAATGAAAAGAAGTCACTCAGTAGGGCCTGAGAGGCTTGCTAAAACTTGAGTTGCCTGGTTATGTACAGACTGCTAATCAACTGACAATATGACCTTAATCTCTCTCAAACAATGTGAAACTTATACAACATTTCATAAACTTCCACTAGTATCTTTCCAAGATTTTCTCTTTTTCTCTAATATTCCCAAAATTCCATATATTTCTATAGGAAAAAATACGAGCATTTTTCAAATATATCTTTGAAAACAATTGTGAGAATAATTTTAAGGTACACTCAACTCATTCCTTATATTTTAACTACTCAGAAAAAAATGCCAGATTGTGATGTCAAAATCTTCATTATATATCCCAAAGAAATTAACGATGATAAGACACATATTCATTTTCCTTCAAAGCTTAAACTCACATATAATTAAAGTTAGTCTTGCCTTGGCTCCAACTGTACCTGCTACTCCAGTGAGATCATATGTTTAGAATAGCAGTCAGTAAAATAAAGCTAGAGAACAAAAATGCCACGCATACTAGCACAGGAAAAGCAAAAAAATCCAGCTTGCAACATTGCTGTAAGAAAAAGATGACAGACAAGGTCACTAGTCAAGGGATGGGGCAACTAAATATTGGTTTCTGTGACAAAATTAACCCTTTCTCCTTGAAAAGCTAATTAAGAAGAGTGGCTTGGTAGTTTTAAGGAAACAGAATTGATCTTTAAAATCAAAGAACAAGCCTTGAGGATACAGCACATCCCTTCCACTGCCTCTGCCCTGCCTAGGCTGGAAGTAAGCTGCTGCCCCACTTAGTTTCTGCAGGAAGTTCTCATTCACTGGGTCTGAATCCATGTGGATCCCAAGGCTTGACCTCGCTGGCAGTCCCTCTTCAGCAACAGCTTCTTCATAGCCTTTACTCTTTATGTGTTCAGCATTCTCAGGCTGCTTTCTGAACATGTTACTGTGAAGAGCAACACTGACTTCCACAAGTAAGGCTTGGGCAGATACCAGGGAAGTGGAAAAGCATTTCTCTGTGTTTGTTGTTATATCACCTTTTCTTCTCCTAGCAGCAGCATCACTGAGTAGGAAATACAACCCTTCAGGTATGCTGGTGCCCTACGCATACTACTTGACTGAAGAAGTTCCATCCTGTCATGCTTTCACTGGTGCGTACAGTAGCAGCATAACAATGCTGACTTCAATTATAGTGAATATTGAAGCCTATTTGATAGCAGGAATCCTTCTATTCAGGTCATTTGCTAGGTCTAATATATTAGATATTAATCGTCAGACTAGCTTCTTTCTCTTCCGGAGGCACTTTGTTCTGCCTGATCTGAACCACGGCAAAACAGCAAAGAAAATCCTCTGTAAGTTCGCAGGTGACTTATTCCAGGGAAAATCTGGGTGATAACAATCCTTCAACATGCAGTTCTGAGACATGAAGTTCACCTTTCTCACAGCAAATCCCAACTACCTCCTTCTTAAATGAATACAGCAATTAATAGCTATATGAAACATACTTGCTCCAGTGAACTTTTCCTTCCAGTGTCTGCATCTCACCCAGTATAGCAAGTAGAAGTGATGACTTTCCACAGCCAACTTGACCCACAATCATTGTCATCTGACCTATTATAATAAGAATAACAAACATATTTTCAAGAAAGGAAAAAACCTCAAGTCGACAAGGCCCAAACAGATCCAGCTCTAGAGCATTTGAACTAGTTGGTTAAATTTGTTAGCATTCACTACATAAATGGGCAATATTGCACGCATTCATCTGTGGAAATATATATTAATGGATAGTACAAGTACACACTAATCTCCAAAGGAATGAGACTATTGCTTTGACATACATTATCACACATTGTATGGGACTCTGTTAGTGTATGGAAGTTATTTAGGGTCAAATGATACAACATGGGGAGTGATTATCCAGTCTGGGGTTGCATGTAAATTTGGGCCAATCTAATAAAAGTGACCAAAACTGAAAGAAGATCCATTGCTTTCTTCTGTTTCTCTGTACTCCTCCTTTCCTCCCACACCACCTTCCTATTGCAATGGTACTTCCCAGATATTCCCTAAAACTAATTCCCAACTCACTAACTGTGCTAGCTAGTGCATTTGCCAGGTAAGCTTCTTGCCAGCTAGGGAGTTATGAGTCTTATTCCTTCCAAAGGAGGAAATCTCTCAGACTGGCGCATCCAGCTTGGGTACCCATGGCCTTAGATAGTAATTCCTTGAAGCAAAGACCTTCTGCTGGTGTTGCATAGGGCACTGGGCCAGCACAAAGAAATGTTCATATATTTCTGGGATACCTAATGCTATAGTGAAAGAAATGATACAGACTTTGGGATCATTTAGTACTTATATTACATCTAAAATGTGTCAACTTAAAGTAATAAGCTGTTTTAAAACTAAGCGCTTGATAAGACATAAAGATAACAGACTATTTAGTAACATGATATATCAACAGGTAGGAATTCTACAGCATTAATAATGACTACCACCACCACCACAATAATAAGAAATAATAGCTGCTACATTTCACATTTGCTATGCAAGTCTTCCAAAACAAATAAGTGTTTTGTAAACCTGTGGAACTCCCAGTCAATTGAGGATGAAAGAAATTACAGGAACTCAGCTGGACAAAGATAAATTCTTTGAAAGAGAAAATAATTGAGGATTTCTTGACAGACAAACTGCATGAGGCTCAAAGAATTTTCTGAGATTAAAACAGTTGTGAGCTGAGAGACTGTAATGTTGAAGAATGGCAAGAGAAGTATAATACATGAATTCTGTGTCCCTGTGCATGCACTGGTAGCCACTGCTGGAAATAAAACAC
This sequence comes from Ara ararauna, assembly GCA_028858755.1. Classification (NCBI taxonomy): domain Eukaryota; kingdom Metazoa; phylum Chordata; class Aves; order Psittaciformes; family Psittacidae; genus Ara; species Ara ararauna. Next base: position 106,532,412 of record CM054376.1, on the reverse strand, counting down.
TGAATTAGTTGGACCTTCAGTTTGAATGAGTCTGGAGCTCTCCCTTATTCTTTTTTTTTAGTCTATTAAAAACAATAATGATTTTTTTTATAACCATCTTTTTGATATTTATTCTTACTCTTGACTTTGTTCCTGCTACTATAAAACCCTATAAAAACTATATATGCACATAAAAAATGTAATTTTTTTGCTTATTTATAATACTTTAGGTATTCTATTATATATATTATGGGTCAATATTGTATATTATGGGTCATAGCTATATGACCAATACAGTTCATGATTTTGTATACATTTTTAACCCTAATTTTTTCTTATAAAAATCTTAATGCGTGGTTTTGTGTTTTTCACAACATCAAGGATTGGGATTAGTAACAATTTAATATTACATATTTCATGATTGAGGTATGCATTTATCCTACCTGTTGGGATTCTAATGTTTATGTTGGACAATGTAGCTAAACCACTTCCCCATGAAAAGTATCCATTGGTCACCTACAAAACAGTTACCATATGTCAGTTACACAAACATAAGAGGAAAATGAAAAAAAGAACATTTAGTTTGGATTCAAAATATGCTACTAAAATAAATCTGTGCTTAACAGATATGGTGAGGTAGGCTTATAGACAAAAACAAACCCAAAGTTAGGTTAGTAAAGACTGCAAAACCCAGAAAAGTTTGTGAATGTTATGCACACAAGCATATATACTGTATGAAATGCAATAAAGGGATGATCTTGAGCTGAATTTTTTTTACCAAATATTTTCATTCTGTCAAGTGTAGAATAATGATCATAAGACCTCACATGTGATAATAGCATAGCTTATCAAGGAATGAATTACTCTGCATATTGTGATATATAGCCACTTGTGAATGTATTCCCAAAGTGCAAATAAAATATTCACAAGGTTTAGGCTGGGCATATGTAAAGTGTTCCCTAGCGGACCCTTCCCTTTTTGTGCAAACTCCCTGTCAGGGCCATGAAACATTCTTTGCTCAGAGCACATATATGGGGAAAAGTTGGCCAACATGACTTAAAATACTGTCATAATAAATGACACCTCAGTAATAATTGTCAAAAAACTGACTCAAAAGTTTTGTCTTGGTTCTAAGAGTGAAAGAGTAGTGCATGGAGGGAAAGTAAAAAAAATGTGTGTTAATTTCTGCATTTCAGATTGTCTAGGTTTTGTTCCTTTTGTTCCTCTGATGATGCCTCTTTGCTTCCTGAGAAGACAGGGAATCTCTATAAAGACCTGGTCAGAAGCTAATTCTTCTCATAATTTTTTGCCAAACTGCTAATTTATTCACGGGCTTGTTCAAACAATGGGCAATTTGCCTTTGGAAGAACAGCACCATCTGTTAAATCATCTGTTGGGCACTATCTGGTACTGTGCAGGAGGACCTACTCCTTGTAAAGAACAAGACAATATTTTCAGTGTTACCACCTTGATTGCAATATCATCTATCTCCACAGGACGTGTTTGCTTCCTTGTTGGCTGCTCATAGCTTTCAAGCTGATACCTTAAGGGCTGCCTCCTGTTGATGGCCTTGGTGTGCTACATAGTGAAATGAAGAAAGGAGAAAAGTTGGAATTCTCAAGAGAGTATAGCATTTGGTTTCCAATAAAACAAACAATCCATTCCCTTTCTTACTACCATTCTAGGTGAGAAGAAGAAATCAATGCTTTTCAAATCTGTGATAATAAAGACACATGACGGTGATGCACATAGGGTAATGTTTTAAACACCTTTACTGAAGCACAGGAAATACCTGATTTTTGGTTTCCCATGCATAACCATCCCAAACTCCAGCTTTCTCATTCTCCTCAAACCCATCTGAGGTCTCTCCAAACAAAACTGTGTCAGTAAAAGTGTAATGACATGCAGAGTTACCAGTTTGGTTATTGCAAGCAGAATAGCTACAGGGGCAAGAAGCATATCAAATTAGCTTCTGCAGAGTACCTCACTAATACATAATAGTGATTATGGAACTAGCTCATTCAGAGCTACCTGTGGTATTCATGAGTGCCATTGTATTGAGCTAAATTGGTGTAATCTTAGTGATTCCTTATAGCTGGGCTGTATACAGTGATTGATTTAACCTTTACAAATACTACCTTTAGTTTTCCCTGTCCTCATCATCTAGACTTTGTCTCTCTCTTATATGGCTAGGCAAAGGTGGACAAGAGTAATCAAAAAAAATGCTGAAACAGTTTAATTTTTGTTTACTTTATTATAATTGCTGACCCAGAAAAATGTTCTTTCAGGTTTGTAAACTAATTTAATTCAGCCCAAAATAAAACTTATTTTGTACCAATCCTTTTTTTCTGTTGCTGTCTACAAGTTTCAGTCACATTTCAATGTATGAAATCAGACTGAAACAGGTGAAATATCTAGCTTTAGAAAAATGTCAAAATAAAAAAAAAAACCCAGCTTTTCCCTAATCATCTTTCTTGGGTTATTTCCCCCTTCAAATTTTACTCAAATTCACTGTATGTTTAGCACTCCAGAAAATGTTTTTGAATTAATTCCCATTTCACACAGTTTGAGGTTGTTTTTCCCACCTCCAATTCTGAATTTCCCAGAGTAGGAATTGGTCCTACCTAAAGATGCTCAACTTATGATGGGTTGCACTGGCAATATATGGTATAAACCCCATAATCACAGGAAATGCACATGGGTCTTTTATATAAACTGATAAGGATGATTTTGAACCATGTGTAAATGTGTTGGTGTCTTACAGGGTTTTTATAACTATTGGCACTTCAGCAATGCTTACATGTGTTTGGGGACCCTTCATGTCATAGAAAAACAGAGGTCCTGACACAGGGGGCAAAACTGGTTTATACTAGAGTCAGACTAAAAGCCAAAACTCACAAGCCCTATCAGCTTGGCCAGTGGCCTTGTATGGTGCTATATGGCCTCTCTGCTTTGAAATTAGTGTCATAAATCAGAACTTACAAGTCCTGTGTGCTTCTTACAGGATTCATAAGCTACAGAGCTGTCGCCACCTCTCCAGCTATCATCTCCAATCTCATCACTCAGGAGAAATTCATTCAACTTCTGTACACTTGAAAGAAAACAGGACAGTGAGTTAAATAAACCCAGGCTTCCATGAGTACATTTCCATTTTTGTGGAGTTCAGCCAGCAGGATGCATCAGAAATGTTCCAAAAGAAGTTCATAGGATTGGACTGTCTGCCACTCTGATGGCAAGTGACAATTTATTTCTGTGGAGGAAGGACACATGAAAATAATTAAACATCATACTGGTAGCTGGGAATGAAGAGGAGAGCTAGTCATGTGAGTGGCACTAGAGCTCTGTGAATGTGGTTTCCACCTCGGCAGACTTATCTCTCTGTGCCTTTCTCATGCCTACACACAGTCATGATTCATAACTGAGTCATTCACCCACCTACATCCTCTGAAAATGACAATGCACTAGGTGCATCCTGAACATAACTTTTGCACAGCTCAGAACAGCCATGGCCAGCCTTGGAGAAATGCAGCAAGAGCAATTTTTGCCTACTTCTTAAAACTGTCCATTGGGAAATAGAGCACACAGGTTCAATTCATTGTTTATCGTAGAAAGATGTGAGTGTCTTTCCTTTGTTGAAAGGAAAATTTGTATGTCTAATTCCCATACCAGAATTTGAGTCTTAAATAACTGTGCCAAGCAAGAATTTATTCTTATAGAAGATAAGAGACCTTGTTCTGATCATCTGCCTAAGAAGACATCAACCATTACTTTGCATTTGAATGACCTGAGAAGCTTTCATGGTGTTAGAACTACTCTTTGCATAAAATGGAGATTCTGATCAAAGTATAAGCACCTAATCATAACATAAATGAGTGCATAACTCATATACATTTGTTTGATTGATGACACAGCCATTGGGTGGCCAAGCATGCATTCTTCATTCTTCACTTGGGGCACATGATGTTCATGGGAGAAAGATGTTAGGAAATAAATTTGCCAAAAGGTAATGTTTGTTTTGGCAAATATGGTCTTAGGCATGACCAGCAGTGTTAAGGAAAACGTACACACCATTTTGATATTAGGACCATGCTAAACACAGCGCAGACACATACAGGCTGGGATGATTTATGAAGGAGCCTTCATATTTTCCACTAATCAGAAATCATTTTAAACCTAGGGAAAATGTCTCACATGGCCCTGCTGCTGTTTTGATAAAAATAAACCATACTTAATTATATATGTTTCTTTAAAGTGAGTGTGATGCTGGCAAATGACAGCTGTGGAGACTGATGTCCCCATGACTGCTCTTTGTTATTATCGTTACCCACCAAAACCAAGCAGTGGCAGCTGCAATGCAATACCTTGCCAATGGGCCTCAGGGGTGGCAAAACAGAACAGTTTCTGGGTGGGAAGATTAGTTGTGTATTTACATCCTGCTAGTGCTTGGCATCTGACACATTACTGCCAGTCAGGTGCCAGTTTGTGCCTTGTGGGACATCCTGGCAGTGTGCCTACATAACTGCCCCATGACCATGAGTCTTTCTATACAGACCTCCAATGCAACAGCCAGAAGTCTGAAATTTGACTTTCTACCAGCCTGCTCCCTTGACATTAACTGCTCTATAGCCCAGCACACTGGAAGTTGTTTGGTTGGGCTGTTTGCCGAAATGAATGCCTGAAACATACACATTTCTGATGAAGCAACACGTTTCATGAGTTCCATTTATTTTTATTTTTTAGATCTTTTCCGCTTTGTGCCAAAATTTTTGTTTTGCCACATGAAACTCCCAAATATCTGCTTTGCCATGATTCCTCTCCTACATCTCTTTAGTGTCATTCAGGGGAAAGGAATTTCCCCTATAAGAGAAGTCCTGTATGGTTCAGTTTCCTTTGATTAACTCATCCTCCATTGTCCTATGTTCCTCCATCCACTCTGTTTCCTAAAAGAGTCCATGCTAGTGCTAGAGTATGAGAGTCAGGACAATACCAAACTCTCCCTTAAAGCCCAATGCACCCTTTGTGGAGGTAGATAAGAGTTAAGCCAGTTGCTCTTCCTTGAAGCAGCAAGGCCAGTCTTGCAGGCAGAAACAACCTCTGTCTCTAGCACCTTCCCTGTTGTATTACTGAATATAGGTGCTCAAGAGCTGGAGAAACTAGAAGGGCCCCTTACCTTATGATAGCTTTAACAGCAAAACGAACCACCGTGGAGAGCAGGAACAGTGGTGTGACCAGGATGTGAAACAACGAGAGTGATGCAAAGGCCTGGGCAGGCTGCAGTGGCTTCTCATTGGTATACGCGTAAGTCACAAAGGTCTGTCACATCAGGAAAAGAGCATGTCAGGATAAGGACTCTTGAAAAAGATAGACAAGGACAGCAAGCAAAACATTTTACTCAACTAAGGCCAATAATTATATATCAGTTTATTGGGAATCCCAGTAAACTGAAGATAAAGGTGTCTTCTATTAAAGTGAAAGAGATTTTAAAAACTTGACAGTGATTTCAAGAGATTTACACATTTAAGAATGAAAAAAAATTCTTTGTAAAGGTTTGTAATTGACTTCAGGGTTTAGAAGAAACACACAACCCATAAAAATCATTAAGAATCTAATAAATCTTATAGGTTTTTTTACAGATGCAGAACTATGGTCGTATTTCATCCAATTCTGATACATGCTGTCAGCATATTCTTAGTAATGCCCTGAGTTTGGTCTATGAAGACTCCTTGCTGACCAGCATACCATAGTTCCCCTAGTTCATTAGGCTGAGGTTTAAAGATGGCCCTTTTTGTAAGGAAAAGTGAAAAACCCCTTATCTTACTGCAAGAACAGCTGCTATTGGTATGGCCGCATTCATAAATACTGTGAAAGAGAAATAAAAAAAGGATCAGATTATATGGAATAAGAGAAAACAGTTGTACAATTAGTTGTATGGTGCTAGAAAGATCCAATTATTTCCAATTCAAATAACTGAAACTCCCAAAGGAAAATTGCTCTGCAGGAAGAAGTTTCCTTCCATGACGGAAATCTTAAACACACAAATAAATAAAGAAATTATCTCATTTGCATATTTTAGTGAACTGGGATAAAAAGTTTCATGTGAGCACAATTATTGTGCAACACAACCAAAAGATTACCCTCTCAGCTTTTCTACATTTCAGAAAATGCAATTTATTTCAGACACAGACTTGTCTTTGCTGTAATCAGAGCTGCTAATACTATCTGCAGCCTCCTTACTATAAAGCAACTCATAGCTGTAATGTCATAATGAAGGTGACAGAAAACTTCCTACAGAACAATCACAAGACATGCTCTGTATATTCAAGTTTCTTTGTCATATATTAATCATGACTTTTTATTTTAATCACATTACACACACAAAAAATAGTGTCATAGGCACAGCTGTATCTTGCTTTAGTTGAAGTGAGAAGGAATGTTGACATGAAGAACTGGATCCATTTCTGAGCACTAAAAACACAGTTACTTACTGGACAGAGATGTGTGAAGTGCAAAGGTTTTGAGACTGGTGAGTTCCTTCATTCTGGTTTCTTCCACACTAGTACAAAATATGTGTTCCCATGCATACAGCTTTAATAACTTAATGCCTTTCAATATCTCATTGGTTTTCTTTAATCTCTCAGTAGAATAGTCCTTAATTTCAAAAGAAAACAAGGATAAGACATTGGTTTGTAGATTTAATGAAATGCTTTCTTTCCCTTCCTTCGTAAAATTCATTAAAGATATATAATTTCATTTGTTTGTGATTTTTTACAGGCTTTCAGTTGCCATACTGAGTAAAACAATATAAAATGCCATGTTCCTTGGAGATATTAAAATGCTTACAATAATGAGGGGAAATTAAGTGACCCTGTTCTGAAAAGAAAAATGAAACAAATCATCTGAATCCTTCAAATAGAGGATAAAACTCAGGGAAGTGGATTATTAAGTCAATGATGTCTGCAACAATAGAAGGCTATATGTGTGTAATTGCTGATACAAGATCCATTCTGGGATTCATAAAACAGGTAATGAAAATAAATGAGATGTTTATTAGAGAGGGACTTTTTACAAGAGCATGTAGTGACAGGACAAGTGGGAATGGCTTTAAACTGACAGAGGGGAGATTTATATTAGGCATTAGGAAAAAAATTCTCAATGTGAGGATGCTGAGGCACTGGCACAGGTTGCCCAGAGAAGCTGTGGCTACCGCATCCCTGGCAGTGTTCAAGGCCAAGTTGGATGGGACTTTGAGGAACCTGGTCTAGTGGAAGGTGTCTCTGACCACAGCAGGGGGGTTGGAACTGGATGAGCTTTAAGGTCCCTTCCAACCCAAACCATTCTATGATTTATGATTCTATGATAAGAGAATCATAAAACAGTAATCACAAGTTTTGGTAAAATTGTAATCCAAAAGATGTTATGAGTCAGAGGAACTTAGAAAATAGCAAAAAGAAAGATTCAGAGTATTTCTGAAATTATGCAAGGATAGATCCTTTGTTGGTATAAATTGGCACAACTCAAAAAGACCTAAGTGCGCTGCAGATTAGAACCATGTCTAGAATCACAGAATCATAGAGTCATTTAGGTTGGAAAAAACTTCAAGTTCATCCAGTCCAACCGCTAACCTAGCACTGGGAAGTGCACCGCTAAACCATGTCACTGACACATCTACATGTCTTTTAACTACGGCAGTCTGTTCCAATGCTTGACAACCCTTTTGATGAAGAAATTTTTTCTAATATCCAATCTAAACCTCCCCTGGCACAGCTTGAGGCCACGTATGTATAATTTGCTTACTGAATATTAAGATAAAAAGGAACTTTAAATATTTGACAACTCAAACATCAAAGGTTTATTAAAAAAGTTCAAGGGTTGTGAGGATAAAGTTAAAAATTAGACAAAGTACCAGAAAACATTTCTAATGGGTGAACTAAATTAGACAACAACATAAACTTACAGCACTTAAGAATGTACAATAGATATTAATCCAGCAGTACAGCTGATTTTTAAAGAACAGCAAAGCTCAGGGTAAGAGCATAAAGTCTCTATAGCCATTTTAGGGGGCAGTTGTACACATTCCCTAATAATGTCCTCCTATAATTTATCAGTCTTATGTACTGTTTGCTAACATCATATGAAATACCACATCTGAATGTAGGAATAACACCCTTCCATGGAATTGAACTGAAATGAAACTGTGCTAGCTGGGTGAAAAATACTCCCCGTAAAGAACGCAGGTCAAAGCTTTTTTTTTTCACATTCTTGTCTGACAGATGTTTGGAAGGAAGAGATACTCACCCACAGAAAAACAGAAAGGGAGGGACAACAGAACTAAGAGATGGCTTGCCCAAACCTCCACAGTGAATGTTCCCTAACAAGAAGAACGGAATCCAGAACTCCTGTTTCCCCATTCCCTGTCATTTCTGGATGACAAATGTCACTGAAATAATTTACTTACAAGGGTGCTCTTCTGAGCTTCAGCCAACTTTGTAGCTATGAAGTACTGAATTGGAGCTAACAGTACAATGACAGCAGCACCCACCAAGGCACTCACTCCGAGTAAATTATAGAGTAGGATTACACCCATTATTATCTGTGAAGAAAAAAGCAACATGGGAAAAAAAATATGGATTTCAGTATGCCAGAATGATAGCAAGAAAAAAATATTTGTTATTCTAATAAACAGATGGCTCCAAGGAATCAGCTGAGCCCATACTTCAGAAGGTCATATTTGGAAAGTGTGGGAAATTAACCCAGAAGCCTTTATTTTTGACATTAACTGCATAGTTTGTGTTTCTGCCTAGTAGTTCTAATTCCAGGTAAGGTTTCCACAGAACTAGAAGAGCACTAAAATGATGGTGCTTTCCCCAAGGCATTTTACAGAATCACTGGCCTCAAGTCTTATTTACATGAGAGCTCCTTACATCATGGTGGAAGTATTCAAAGGTCTTAGGACTGCTGTGAATCACAGCTGCATTCTGTTGTAGTGGTCCTCTTGCAACTGGAGACAGAGGCACATCTAAGACAGGCACTAAAGCACAAAGCAGATGTGCAGGGAGTGACACAAACCTGAACTTGGTCATTGATGTCATGTAGCTCTGTAGGAAAATACCAAGATGCTACCTTAGCCCTGCAAAGAACTTCCCACAAAGGTTTACCTGGGAATGGCCCTGATGAAACTACTGTGATTCTGGTTGCCAAGTTAATACAAGCTATAATAAGCAAGTATTTTTATTAAAAGCTCCACTTTGTGGTACAGAGATGTCTAACAGGGCATAGAGAACTAGTTCCCTATTTCTTATTTTATTCTTATTATCTTTTAAGTCAGTTCTGTCTTTAAATCTGCCTTCTTATTATACAATATCGGAAATAAGGATCAGTAGAGTTCAACATTTTGAAATCATTATTAGTTTTTCAGGTTTCTGTAATGTAAATGAGCATACCTAGATGCTGTTTTCTTAGCAGAATAATACAAGGTTACAAGTAGCAATTTGTACTTATGTAAACTGAAGCCTTTACTGGGAGTCTGATCCTGCAATGAATTTTTCCCCTTGGTACACAATTTATTTTCAAAGAAAGATATATATGTGTGTATATATATGTACATAATACAATATATATACATATATACACGTGATATATTTTCTTAGATTCACCCCAGTCTTCAGCAGGCTATGGCTATATTTGACCACACTGGATGGATGGATAGAAGTTCAGTATTTGCTATAAGCTGTTCTGCTGCTCAAGAGGGGAATATTCCTTGAAGCTCAGCTCCTTTGCATAAGACAAGACAGGACAGTCCTATCACCTTTTCCAGAGTGGTATAGTTACAATCCAGCTCATATTTACCAAAGGTTACTTTCTACCCTTATTTTTCCAAAAAACAGCCAATTGAGTTTATCAGGCAGAAAGACATATTACCACAAAATCAGTGTCATTGATATCAGCTACATGGGTTTTTGGGAAGGAAATAGTAAGTATTCACCTTTCAGTTTTATTGTTGGAGGAGAGGTGCAAGGCAATTGCTATGATTAAGAGCCCTGTGCCACAGATGCTCATTCACCAAGTGCACTCAAAAGGTGCAAATTCATGGGTGAATCATTAGAAGCTTCCTCGAGCCAGTGTTTTATAGTAGTGGTGAGGAAGACCATTACTTTTCTACAGTAGCTGGGGCAGAAATTTCATTGAAGAGACAAATGAGTGGTAAATGTAGGCTACATGCAATTATTCACTAGCCACAGCAAACAAACCAGCCGTTCACTGAATAACATTCAAAGTATTAACAGCAACAGTTCCAGATAAACCTGGATGTAAAACTTAAAATGAAACCCTCTGTATTATTTTTAATTTCCGCTACCATGTAATCTTTTTAGTCTTTTTCTCCAGAAATTGTTTTATGACTCTCTAAACCCTACCTGATCCACTAGTAATAGTAATATTGCTATTATAATAAATTACTGATATAGTTTCAGGAATTTCAGCAAAACAATTCTACTGTAAGAGTGGGTTCTATCCCTTTTTAAACTAGTATAATATCAGCAGGATCACCCATAACTAAAGACCATGCCAATCCCACCCCAAAATGAAAATTCTGAAGGTGCTACAGGAGCCCAAGCTACATGGAAAATCAGCATGGCTTAGGTCACTACATCATTTAGAACTTCCCAAGGCTCCTTTCAGGCTAATAATCATTACTTTTCCTTCCTACAGACCTTTCCCAGCCTGGTTAAGAACCAGATCTTTACGGTAAGTAAGCTTGTTTAGATGAGAGCTCCTCTGAGCATTTTGTGCAGTGCCTTGTCAGTGCTGCTGTCAGTCACTGAGCAGGATTCAATTGCTTTTCACTCCTACCATAAAACTCAGTTACAAGAGGGCACTGCAAATGCAATATTTAGTGCTGGGCAGATGCCTGTGCTTCTGCCATGTGGCAGAAGTAATAACAATGACTTGTGTCAGAAGTGGAAGAAATATGAGCCAAGAAAGGATGACAGGTCATTATTCTTAAAGTCACAGACCACATCTGTGACATGGAAATCCTGCTCACAAAGATCCTTTCTCTTCACTGGCCCTCAGAGAGAGACTCCCAGCCCTTGGAGACATTGGGCCACATTTCTGCTTGTTAGTTTTTCTCACAAATGAGTGTGAAGTCTAGGTTCCCCTCTGGTTTTTGTAGTAGTCTTACAGACATATACTCTTTTCAACAAGGCTGGAGGATCTCAGGCCCTTACTTTGATGCTCTACCTGAACAGGCATTGCCCACAGATTGGGGCACAGGAACAAGAACCACATTAATTGATTTGTTTCTATGGCAACCAAGTTATTGATTTGTCCCAGCGTCATCTCTCCCATGGACAAGTTGGATGTAGAAAGCCTCAGGATCTTATTATATATCATTGCCTGCAGGGAAGGAATAAAATGGAAGATATGAAAATGATGTAAGTATAAAACAACAGTAGCAGCAAGACGTTTCGAACTGTGGTATCAGTCTTTACCTAAGATAGCCCTTCTCCCAGTCTCTCACCTGAGACAGAGAGAGAGACGGAGAAAGAGCGAGAGAAAGCACATGAGAGAGAACTGACTTTTAAAAACTCCAATTCCTCTTAAAAGGTTTGTTGCTTAACACAGACCTAAAATAGAACAAAATGACAACAAAACATCAAAATTTAGGAGGTGGGGCAAAGATCTTTTTTAACAAACATTCAGCGAGCCTGCTTTTCTGTGACATGGTCTGTCAAAGAGATCCTTGTTTCCAATATGACAGTTAAACTCATGTTATGAAATTCTGATCAGGGTGGGTATGTATTCATTTGGGTTTCTCTCCTTTACCTATTTCCATGAAATAGGAACCTAACAGGGTTGAAAATTAAATAGGGCTTATACCTACCAGAATTTTAAAGATAAATATAGTGAGCCCAGTTCGCAGTTACGACCAAAATATCAAACACTAAAGCCTCAACGAAGTTTTAAAAATAATTACTTTGGCCCTGTTTTGTCCAAGAGCAAGGTAGATCCTGTTGAATTAATCAGAAATGCATACAGGTTATGATGAATTACATCAGCTGCATATGGTCATAAAAGTCTCCATTTTGGCAAGAGGGAGCCACAAAAGCACAAGGAAAGTTTGTACCATCTACTCTGGGAGAAGGCAAAAAATGTTTGAAACAGCTACATCAATCAAAGTGAGCACAAAGCTAAAAAGAAGCTTTCACACTGAGATGATATTCCTATGGTTAGTTACACCTGTCGAAGCATCAGTTCCAGCTTCTATCTTGCACACAGTGCTACTGTTCTCTGTGCAGTTTAGTCTGCAGAGATACCTTCTACAACCCACCCACATGCTGAACTGGAGCTGCTGGGTCCAGTTCATAAACATGACTTTCACAGAGGGTTAATGGATGCTGCTTTTGGAGACAGTTTTGCAGATGAATTGCTCCTGTCCCATCTCACAGGGCTCAGTGCAAAAGGGCATAAATACTCAGGATCATCACTCATGATACATGGACCATGTTCTCATGAAACACAGGTCAGCCAAGTTACTCTGCAGATGACTCTGTCCACAGTCAGCAGAAGTAACCTCATAAGCAAATGAACAAAGCAGATGCCAGAGCCAAAACAACTATCTTCATATACCTAATGTCATCTGCTATGTACTTATATGCACAGAGTGAGTGTTAAACTTCAACATGCAAGTATGATGAGCTTAATTTTTAGCAAAAGGAATTGCTGACATCAGTTTGGCTATGCCAGTGATACTACTTTTCTGTATAAAAATACATAGTTTTTGTATAAAAATTCATATAGTTTTCTGTATAAAAATACAATGGATATCTTCCCTCAAACAACTGTTAACAAAGTCTTCAGATAAAGAACAAGACAAGTGAAATGTACAAAGCTGGAGCTATTATTAGTGAATTTCTTTGCAGATCATGGGAACATATCTGCTCACCAGTAAAGCACCTCGTAGATTGATGCCAGTTTCTGTAGTCACATAGTAGGATGCCTGTAGGAATGTTCTCTGCAAGATAAGGGCCAGGAAGAGAAGAACTGCTAAAACATAAACATTCCTGAGGAATTCCTCTGAGGAAAGATAAGAATTTGATGGATCCTTCACCTGAAAAGACAGGAAAAAAATTCCCAGGCTGAAAGTCAAAAACCACAGCACTGCACCAGCTACTAAGAAGGAGACAAATGACTGCTTCTGCTGAACCCAGGACAGTGGCATAGGAGGGACTGTATATCCTTGAGACACTGGAAATTCAGTTATTGAAATAGAATAAAAAATATTGATGGCATTATGGGAAAGTTACAGAAGTCAGATTTCTCACTGTCCTATGTATCAAAATCATTTGAATACAAATAACATACTCTATGCATGTTAAAAGTCTTGGACCTTTATTTTTTGCAGCTCTGAAATGAATTGTTTATAGCAGGAAAGTGATAATGAGGTCACCATGTCTGCCTTATCTTTAGTTTCTCCATCAAATTCTGATGATTTGTAGGATGGAAATGCTACTCAGTAGAAAATAAACCTCATTCCACCTGCACCACAAAGAAGCTGCAAGACAATATTTATTACTATATGTGATTAATTACTTATGTTGCATTTGCATACTGTGGAAACAATTCCTTCCAGAATTATAGTCTGGAATTCTGAACAAAATAAGAATATATATGCCAGTACCCCCCACAAAATAAGGTTTAAATGCCTCAACAGGGGCAAAAAAAAAACCCCAAACAAACAACTTTATTTGTTTTAATTTTCTGATATTTACATTCACCATTCTGCTCTGTTTCATGCAGAAAAGGAACTAAACTACTGCAAGGAAGGCTGCTCCTTTGGTATTTCCGATCCAGCTGGAAGCAGGATACACTGGAATTCTTAAAAAAGGAAAGAAGGATAAAGCCTGTTCTACTGAAAAATGAAATACCCAGCCTGATTCTGAGGTGAAAAGTTTCTGAAGCAAGCCATTACCCACACTCTTGAAGATTCCTTCATCTCTCTGGATTGCTGTCAGCCACCATGAGCCTGCAGGCAGGAGAGAGGTGCTCCAAGCCATCCAGGCTCACCTCACTGCAGTGGCCCCAGCCTCTCCTCACCACACACTCTTTCCTCTGCCACAGGCAGCTGACACCCAAAAGGTGTGTATAAGCACCCAATAGTCTTTTCAAAAGGTCCAATGTCTGTAAAACACCTAAATCCCAGTGAAATAATAGAACTAAATGGCTCGACGAGCCCAACTCCTTAAAAATGAGGTTGCTTAAGTGCATGGCTGCTCAGATAAACATATTTGAAAACTTTTTGTAATGTTCTGCTGCATCTGACTTCCCCATGTGTACACAGTGGGGATATCAATAATAAAATAACATTTGTGTATACCTCAATATATAGAGAGTTCTCAGGTACTGATGGGGAATAAACATAAAATTAAATTAATTCATATTAATTGAAACTAGACGTAACTTAAAGGAGAAATGTATAATAGCAAGAGCAACCAAGAGAAAGATTGTAAAAATCCATAAATTAAAAGCAAATGTATTCTGAAATGTATCCAAGAGAAACAGTGACTGTCACCAAGCCAGGCTCTTGGAGTAGGTTCAAGTTTCCCAGTGATTTTAATCTTCCCTTTAGACAGTGTTGATCAAAACCTAACCCCCACCCTACTCTGAAGAGTACAAAAGATAAAGGAAGCTGTCAAGGTGCAGACTCCTAAAGCTGAGACTGAGAAATTATCATTTTTTCATGCTAAATTAACTTGTTTGCTGTACATGCAAAACCTCACTATTTTTGAAGGCAAAATATGCACTTTGCCTTTTAACTCTGTGGCTCAAATCCAATACATAGAGGTTCAAAGATGATAAAGAGCTTTATTTGATAAGATGTACCATTAAACTCTCTTTCAGTGCAATGGCTGAATATGTCTGAAGCCAAATTCAGACCATCAGTCAAGAAAATGAATGTCAGGAGTCAGCAGCCAGAGGAAGATATTTGGATAGTTATGATAGTGAAATGCTTTATCTGGAGGGCAAAATGTTATTCCATTACATACCTATCTGCTCATTCAAATACAAAGCACTTACTGCATAAAGCGTACAGGATGTTTCTGTGTCAGAAGACAGATGTAGGAAAATTTCTTCATCATGTCTTCTCTGCTGTCAGCTAGTAAAATAATTTTACCTGTGTCTTTTCACTAGCTACTACTAAATTATTTTCTTAGGATAGAAAATGTTCTGTGTCAAATGCTTGCTAAGTGCTCAGAGAGCTCTCAAAAATCAGTCTCAGTGAAACTTGAAATGAGCTGTGAGCTATCATCTTTTGTGCATCTCTCGTATCAAGAATGCCACTAAATAAAGTGGATGCTTTTCAACTTCTCATGTGCCAATGCATTTCAGCAGTATAACCAGTCATAAACAGGGAGTGACTACCGTCAACTTCCCAGTGGAAAACAGATTCCAGAGAGCTCAAACCTGCCAATGAACTACAAATATACAGATGGACAGAAATTAAGCAAAATTCAGAGGCTCCTACTTGCTGGATGCATCGCTGAGGCACCACCAGCAGGTGTCCTGCCTGAAACGAAGAGGCACATTTGAAGAGGAGCAGAAAAGCTGTTCCTTCTGACTAGAACTGCTGATATGACTCCACTAAGAGGCAGACAGCTGGGCAATGGATGGAAGTATCCACTACCTGTGTTGCATTTATACCAAAGACTTCCACTATTCAGGTTCATAACTTGACTATCTCTCACAAAACCCCCTACTCAATTTGTTTGAAAAAAACAGTGGAACAATACAATGACAATATCATGGACAATATCATAGACATATAAAAGCATGCAGCCAGGAAAATTAAATACCATGTATGAATCTAGAACTACTACTAAACAAAGTCTTTCAATCCATGTTGTCAGGTTACCTTTTCTGTTGCATTTGTATTATTGGTTGTATTCTGGAAGCCCTGGACAATGCCAGAAATGCATAATGGCCCAGCAAAACCCAGCAAGTCAGCCAAGTAACGGAATGTGCTGCTGAGAAGAATTGGTCGTCCAAAAGCACTGTACATGGCTAACCATATGGAGGGACTCCGATTGGGCTGGTCTGCTACCTTTTTCTGGAAAACAGAGAAAGAGGTATCAATGCACCAAGAAGACCTCCCTGGCAACTTCCATTTTATTCCTGCCTGGATGCCCAAATGGTTCCTGAAGGGTGTTTTGGGTAGGTGAGGTAGCAAATATGTTGTAGGTATCAACAGATTCAGACATTCTCCATTGCAAATTCAAATTCTAACTCCTCTTGGTAACTGTGCTTTCTCACCTCTAAGTCCTACTACTTTTCTGAATCTGTGAACACAGGAATGCAAACACAGATTAATCATACAGGCATTTAGCAATTCCTTCTTGTCACATGTGCACTCAGGAAAAGGTCTGACCTTTCCACCCCTTGCTCATAGGGGTAATCTTGGCTTTCACAGTAGCTGTGAAACCACTTGATCCAGTAAAGGCTTCTGATGTGAGAAAGGGATTAAAGAAAAAAAACATGCACAGACACCTACAAGAATATAGTTTAATTTAATTTATCTGGACTTTTTTTCTATCTATTTCTTGCATGCCTTCCAGGAAGATAGAATTCAGCTGGTCTCTAATTACTGTGCTCAAAAAGATGAAGCAGGCTATGTTGGGAGGTAAGATTAAATCAAGGCTAGAAAGCCTTCAGTTCTGTGAATTGATGCAGTATCACAACTCTTGCCCTAAACCACCAACCAGCAGTTATCTTTTATCTAGTCAGAGGAATTCTGATATTTATGAGGTTCTCTTAATCTGTAGAAGAGTTTTACTGAACAGACCCATGGTCTGCAGAGCGCTTCCTTGTGCTCCAGGCAGCAGCTTTTGACACTTTAAAAAAGCATCAGTCATTTTTCAAGTAGCATACATGCCTTCAAGTTGTAACCCAAGCCAAACCCTCTTGACTGTTCACCAAGACATTTTAAGTATAGCCTAGTAATAACAGCTCCCTCCCCCCACAAATTAACCAAACAAAAACCAGTATGCCTGTACCCTGCTGGGCTGCCTCATGTCTCATTTTCTCTTTTCTCATTTTTAACTTTTATGCCTCTTTAGCAGTGAGACAGGATATGCGCATAGTGCCAGAAATGTACAAGGGTAGAGGAGGGCCAGATCGCTGTTTACTGGCTTCTGGAGACTAGGCCAGGCTGGTCATACCCAGCGCCAGGAAGCTTGAGAAATAAGCAACATATGGACAAATTAGAGCTAACATTTCAGAAAGTGCTAAGAATAAAACTGCTGCTTCTGATGAGGAAAACAGCACATGTGAGCTTTCCAGACAAAAGGCTCTGAATTTGTTGCCTAATGTGTTTTGAGCTAGACTGCACTTACAGGGGCTACTGTCATCCTCCTGAAATAAACAATATGCACTTTAACAGCGTGATAGGAGCTAAGGTAACTTATCAGGAAAACACATTTAAGTAAGCTTAATTACCAAAACAGCTTGTTTTACCTGTAGTTTTATAGTATCTTCAAATTTCAAAGAACATATGCTATGTTCTTATACACATTCCAAGCACAACTACATATAATCCCAGTAACGATCTATATCTTACGGTAAGAGTTGGAATGCCTTTTGCAGTAGTGACTACCAGACTAATAGTCAATTAGAATGTTGATCACCAGTTATTTAGCATTGTATTGTATTGTTTTATATTACTTAATATTATAATAAATTACTGATAACTGGCTTTAAACTTCTATAAATTATAGAAGAGAGTGATAGTACTTGATGCTTTGAAAAAATTATTTAGAACTAAAGAATTCTGAGTAGTGAATGTATTCACAATACTAAGACATGACGGTGAAAATCTGAAAATGTAAAAAACCTAGAAGAGAATAGCGAATTTAGTTTTGACACTGAGAAGTGTTAGCTTAGGTCTTGTGTCAGCGGCCAAACCTTCAAATGGCAGGAGCCAGAAGAATTCTGTCTAAATAGCTGGACATGGATTTCAGGAGTTATCTACTGACATCATGGTTATGCAAGTGGCAAGATGCTGTTTTAGCACAATATAGCAGCCATAAAAAGTTAATCTCAGACCCTCTAGTTTACACTCATATATGATTTGGACTAAAGTTTGGAAAACAGTGATTTTGAGAAAACAGTCATCAAAATTCAACCTGACTCATTTAACCTGTGCTACTAGTTGGTAGAGAACCTCAACTGGTTTCAATTTTTGTAGCATTCAGAAGGGATAGCAAGGCAATGCCATGTGAGTCATCTCAAAGGCATTTTACAATACAGAATATTCATGGTCATGTTGAGCATCTTTCATCAAGGCATGATAAAAAGGGTTTGGAAAGGAACAGAAGCTTTGTTTCTGCAGGGCCATGGAGCACAGCTGAGATCAGCTCTCACCAGGCACAGGCAGGGACAACCCCACTTAATCCAAAGGATTCTGGGGGGCTCCCCTCACCAGCTGCAGAAGATTAGTGTAAAATACACTCCAGTAGCAGAGACAGTGACATATCAACTTATCCAGATTGTGGACCACACTTCAACCTGAAGCATTTTCCTAATTCTGTGGTTGTGTTCTGGCCCAACATATTTCTCCGTTGGGAATGAACTTCAGTGACTTTCACTGCCTCTTTGGATTGGCTTCAGCCCTTTGGTTTACTTCATCTGTGAAGTATCAGTTTACTTTAGGGTTACAGCCTGTTTTTGAACATTGGCACAAATGTGCTACAGGCTGTGGTAATATTCAAGACTTTAAACAACAACGGAAACCAAAATATCTGATGTAAGCCAGCTTTATAAACATAAGAGCATGTAACTGCAGGGGTACCTATGCAAGTCTTCATAAGTGCATGACATATGTCAAGGGAAGCTACACACTGAAAGTGTGTTCATGCACATGAGCAATAGCACGCTTAACCTGCATTTTGGCATGTGAACCGCGTATTTGTACAGGCACACACAGTGTCTGCAAATGTAAATGAGCTACAAACAAATGCTTGCACCCAGTCGTCATGACTGTCATTAAGAATGGCACAGAGACTCAGATTCTTGGGGTATGCAGGTGCCTAAGACTCTTTGGTTTCTTTAAGTAGAATTTAGGCATCAAATGCTTCTTTAAGGAGCTGGCCTAAGGGATACACTTCTTGCTATGAATAGTTCAGTTCCAGTTACTGAGTAGTTTTCTGCTTACAGCAGAAAGGTCTTGGTCTCTAAGTATCGACTACAAAAGTAAAGAGAAGCAACCTAAATCTATTGAAATAGAAATAATTGCACTGATTACGGTTTCATTTCAGAGGGCACAGAAAGGAGCCTGCAGCTCCATCAGTTGCTGTGAGCAGAGAGCTGCTCCTCCTAGCTTTCCTTTGCACTGCAGTTCTAAAGCATACCCTGTGTGGAAGCATGTTTCTTCGGCGTGTGCAGGAACAGGATTGGTATGCTTTTGTCCTCTGCGCTACATTTTTCAAAGTGGCTTCTGAATGCTGGTATTCTCTCTGTTTATGATTGAGAATTGATACGCATGTAAAAATCAGGGAGGCAGGCTGTCAAATCCTTCCTCCTTTCTGCAAAACAAAATCTTCCTGTCTTTGCCAGGAATCACCAGCTTGAAGCACAAATGAAACACCAGAATTTTGCCTAAATGCATTCAGAATTTTTTTCTGGAAACTCCTGCCCTAGCCAGTGAATTTGCCCACAATGAATTCTGCACTGTGTCTGCCTGGCATGGAGTTAATTTTCTTCATAGCAGCCTATCTGGTGCTGTGTTTTGTATTGGTGACTTAAAATGCTGTTAAGACATGAGTGTTTTGGCTACTCTTGATGTGTGTGGTTTTGGCTATTTCTCTTTCTGGAGGAAAAAGTGAAGATGAGTGTTTCCAGCTGAAATTATGAATAGAATGTCTTCTAATTTAAGATGCTGCCATAAGAGGCGAAGATTTAAACAATGCTTTCACTTCTAAAACGAAAGATAGCAAGTCTGTTATGGTTTTAGTTTTCAGTTGCTCTCAATCTGGCAACTCTCCCCTGCTGTAAATTCACTTAAAACTAAACAGTACCCATTGGATTGGAACTTCCTAACCTAAGTTTCACTTCGGAACAAACAGTCCCAAGCTTAAGATTCCTAAAACTAGGATTTCATAGAAGCAGAATAAATTCAAGGTGACACTATAGTTTCTAAGGCCAAACAGTGAAATGAACATCTTTGGTTACCTTTTGTTCCTCGTATGCTTCTTTAAGACAGACATAATTTGTCAGTGCTCTCATTGCAATTGGAAGCTTTCCAATTGCCTTCAGGTCCACAGGTTTCTTGTGAGCAGATATAATAAGAGTATTCATCCACCAATAAGTTGCTTTTGACAGCAAGTTGACAAATGGCTGCAGAAACCTCACCCCCAAGTCCTGTAGATCCTCTGGTGGCTTTACTTTCTGAGGGTTCATGAAAAAAACATACCTCTGGAGAAGAAGAAATAGACAGCCTTTGTTCAGGAATGATCTCATGGATAGTAAGTTTTAGTAAAAATTATATATAATACACCTATGGTGTCAAATCAGTATTTAAAGGTAATCATGCCTTGAATTTAAATATAAATTTTCATGTAAATAAGAGCATTTACATTTTGACAGCATAACTAGCAAGAAATTGAGCAATATGGAATGCGTACACAGCTCTATAGCCTACCAGCACAGCAAAAACAACATAAAAGGATTCTTGAGATAGAAATATGTTTTAAATTATCATGGGTAAGAACGTATGCTAAGTTATACATTCACTACATACATAGTTTATCTGCATTAATATAGCATATACTGTATAGATTCCATTCACATATATACCCTTACATGCACAAATATGCATGTGTATCTATACAAATACGTATGTACTCTCTTGTGTGTATATGTATACACAGGCACACATACATATAATGTCTAGGAGACACACTAAGGACATATATTTTAAAGAGATGCCAGGTCCCATTGATTTCTATAGAATTAACCAGACATTTATAGCTAAGCTAAACTTGGGCCTACACTTGACACAAGCCAGAGTTATTGGGACTAAAGACCCATCTTTATCCCCAAGATACTACAGATATTTTTTTCATATCATGATAAAGAAACCACATACCCTAACTCGAATGACATTGATCTCTACAGCCATCAGCAGCCCATAGAGAATGACCATAATTCCAGTGATGCAGAAACGCAGCTGAGAAAAAGGCACACCGTCCTGACAGTATCTGACAAGCTTGATTGTTTTGGTGACAAAGGCCATTATCCAGTAAAGAAAGAGAGCTGTAAAAAAGGTGCACATGAATAAATAAATAAATAAATAAATACATAACCACACTTGTGCTGCAGAAGTATTAGCTCTCTCAAACAGACTTATTTCATGGCTTAGTGGAACGCAGGCATGGTGACCCTCTTTGTCATCAGTCTGTAGGCTGGCAATTCGTGATCTCAGCCAAAGTCAGGAACTCAGATTCAAGAGATTTGCTTAGCAGTTCCTTTACCCAAGTCTTTGTTCTCTTTCCTGGTGCCATCTGAGGTAATAACACCCTTCAAAGAGATCCATAGCGGTGGATCTTTGCACAATTACAAAAGTCCACTGAAGATATTCTGAATTGGAACATTGTTATTCAAATTAAGTAAAAGTCACTTAACTTGATAAATACCATATTCCACCTTTCAAAAAACAGGATGAATCCCAGATAAGAATATGGAAATGTGCTCATTTTGAAACTGAGTTTATAAAGTTTAATTATATCCTGCAACATGGCTTGTATCTGTCAATGGCTCATTCAGTTTGTTGAGTTATAAGTGATTTGGATAGTATATTTGTACGAAGCACTACTCTGCTATGTTAGTCAGATTCTTCTGACCATCTCCTGACTGAGACAGTAAACTCAGAAGCAGACTGGGTAATCTCAGAAGCAATTGCAAAGGATGCTGAGAAACAGTAGCCATTTGCGCAGGATGGCTTGTGATAAGACAACTATTAAAAATGACCTTTTGAAATAGCCCTTTCAAATGAAAGCACGATTTTGCCTCAAAATAATGAGCAGTGTTAAAAAATACCTAAAAGCTCATGCTAGAAATATGATGGGCATACAATTAGTTTCCTTTTGCAATCATTTTTAAAAACAATTTTCATGGCATACTTTATAAAAGGTGCAGTAACTTCTATTACTAATACCGATTTGAAGAGCAGCGGATTATTCCTCTCTTACTAGTCTCACACATTTCATATATCAATATACCCCACCTGATTTTGGCTAAACTGCTAGGGTTTGTAAGGCTTTGTATATAGATATCAGAATAAGACTTACCCAACAGTAGCTTTGGGAAGTTAGATGTTTCAATATTATGGTAATAGACTATGGATACAGTGGCAGCCACAAATCCCATTATAGCTGGTAGAAAAAGATGCAGATGGCGTGATTTCATTTGTCTGAAAATAAACAAGGTATGTGTCATGGGTTCAGCAGTAGCAGTCAATTTTCTCCTTCTTGGTAGCTGGTGCAGCACTGTTTTTGACTTTCAGCCTGGGAACAGCGCTGATAACACCGATGTTTTCAGTTACTGCTTAGTAGTGTTTTGGTCTGACCAAGGACTTTCTGAGTCTCATACTCTGCCAGAGAGGAGGGGAAGCCGGGAGGAAGCAGAGACAGGACACCTGACCCAAACTAGCCAAAGAGGTATTCCATACCACAGCACGTCATGCCCAGGAGGTAAAAAACTAAGGGCAGAGACCCGGAAGGGTGGGAGTTCGCTGCTGGTTTGGGCTTGGTATCAGGTGGTGAGCGGTTGTATTTTTTTATTTTGTATTTCCCTTGTCATTATTATGATTGGTGGCAGCAGCAGTGGTTTGTGTTATACCTTAGTTGCTGGTCTGTTCTTATCTCAACCTGTGGGAGTTGCATTCATTCAATTCTCCTCCCCATCCCCCCTGGGACTGGGGGAAGAAAGAGGGGGGAGTGAGTGAGCAAACTGCGTGAGGGGCTTAAACCACGACAGTATGAATTAGTGATTTTGATGTCTTTTTTCAATGTAAGATTTTTACATTCCTAGGTGTTCTGCTAATCTAAGGGGAAAAAAATATTATTTTCCTAGAGATAAAAAGATATTTTCCATGTGAATGTTTCAAATTTTGTCAATATTTACTTGACATTATAGTTTGAGAGAAGAATAACAAAGTGCTAAGAATAATCATTTCACTCACCCTCATCTCATTAAAATCCTGACAGTTCATGAAATGATGCCGTATTCTTTTTTGGAAAAACTTCTTATGCCTTACTAGCCAGCTCATTACATATTATCACTATACACTAATGAATGCAATTACTTTGGCTATCCATCAAACAACTGCACTTACGTATCGGAAACTATTCCCTCTGCTATTTCACACACGTGTACAAACAGGAGGGTGAATGTCAGGATCCACCGCAGGTTGTGCCCAGGGAAGTGCAGCCAGGTATTGTGGTGAATCTGGACTTTGGAGCTTTGGCTTCCCCAGCCTAGGAAATACCAGTAATAAAAGAGGAAAATTATCACACAGCCAGACCTCGAGTGACCTGGTTATCAATTCCCTACTCTAATCCATATGTCCCACTTACTAGCATACAATCAATGCAAAAACACTACAAGACTATGGGGGCTGTTGATACTAATAAGATGACGAGGGGTGTCTGAGTTGCCGTGTAGCCCCCCATAATTTCAATCTAACTCTCTAGACAATGGGACAACAGCCTACCCACAATTGCAATCAAAGATAAGAAGTCCCTGGCCAAGAATAAAGATGAGAAAACCAAAATAAACATCTCAGAGTCTTGGCCTCACACAATAGGGTCTGACAGATCTTAATTCATGGAGTCACAGTGTCTTTCCCAGCCGCAGACAAGAATGGGCAAAGATTCCAATTGATATGGTCAATGAGGCCTCAAATAAATACATTTAATTCAAACAAATAACATTTATTATCTCTGTTTCAGGCACTGTCTCAGGGGATGCTGAATGGTGATTTCTCAGTCTCGGCTCCTCAGGCATTGCCCAGACTTCTTGCCCTGTGGATTCCTGGCACATTAAAGCTTCCAGCACAGCACCAGCACTCAGCTGATTCAATCAACAAATTAAACTTGAATCTCATTTTCATGTCATCACCTCAGATGGCACCTATCCTTTTCAGGCAAGATCCCGTCTGAGGCCAGCAAACTGGCAAGCAGCAGGGCACTGAGGAACTCAGGGAAATGACAGTGTTGGGGGGAGCTGAGGACTGACTAGGAGCCATGATGGTAAGTCTTGTCCTGCATGTTGCTTTGGGCTTTGTTCCTTCCCATCCTGGTAGAGGGCTGTCCTAATTCAGTCAGCCTACATGGCTGTACATGTTCCGCTTACTGTAAGGCAGCTCCTGGAACTCCCCGACAGAACTTCCAAAGCCCATAGAGAATCCCATGAACAGCACATTTTGGGGAAGTAAAAAAAAAAAATAAAAATACCCCCCCCCCCCAGCTGAGTTTAAAATCCAGGATATGCTTTCGATACGCAAGGATGCAGCAAGGATGCAGCATCTTATCATGCCTGGAAGTTCATCAGGTGACTCAGAAACACCAGAATGCAGGTTTATTAATTCTTGGAAACTGTCAGGATTTTACCACTTCATCCTTGTTTAATATGCAAAATACCACAGGAACAAAATGTTCTCTCTTCTCCATATCCATTTCAAGCACTTTCCAGTTTCCTGAGATTTCCCTAATCTAATGTGGCGTTCTTTGACCTTGCTCCTATCTTTGTCTCTCCCAAGCTGCTTTTCATTATTATTTCCTCTTTGCATCTGCACAAACATGGTTTGTCATCAATTTTCAGTTTTGGAGTCAGTCAATACTGTGGACTCCAGCTGGCTTTTAATGCTCTGTTCAACAACTATTTGTCCTGATAATTAAGGTATGAAATAGAAAACAAAGAATTACCTACACAGAATGATAGAATCATAGAATACATACATAACATACAATTTAAGCTATTATGTTTTCATTTTTTTTTTCATTTTTTTCTAACATTGTTAGAAAATAGAAGGAATTTTTAGAGACTGCAATATTGTTTCAAAATTAATTGGCTAATACCTGTAAGGAAATTAAAGTATCTTTCTACCACTCGATGCATAACACAGAATGTCATAAAAGATCCTCTCTGCTTTCAGACCTTGCATTGCATTTCCATCAAACACTTCTGCAGAAAGCCTCTGTAATTCAAGGATGACTTGCATCTCGTCTCAAAAAAAGAGCCAGCAGTTATGTAAAGATCCAGCACTGCTGGAGAGAGTTCTCCATAATCCTTACGTTTTTTTTCCCCAGTCTTTAGTTACTGTTTTTGTTTGAACTTGTTTCTTAACTCCCCTCCTCAATGACTTAATTAGTTTTCAGTCACTTGATCTTGTTATCCTTGATTGGTAGGTACTGTGTGTCTCAGCCCACAGGATCCTGTAGCCTACTATTCAATCACTTCAGAGCCTTTTTGCATAGTGGAAGTCCTTAAATCTTTAGTTCAAATATAGCCCCAAATTAAAATCTTCCTCATGGAAGAAATATATTAGTATGTATATACATGACACCAGAAAGGTAACATGGAATAACTGATATGCCATTTGTCATGTAGTAATAATACGTATTGCCTATAGATAGTTATTCAAGTCTCTTTATCTCTTATGATCAGGTAGAATGCCACTGTTTGACAGCTCTGAAAAAGCATTAAATTGTATTTGTTTAACCACTGCAAATAACTGGGATAAAGAGACAACTATAGAGAAAAAGTCTAATTAGAGTTCTAGTTTAGATGGGGTTTTTTACAAGAATAAGTGAGTTACAACCACTCCCCTGTCCTAAATTCGTCAAGACAGATTTATCATTTCCCATCTTCACTCCTGTGGAAAAATATTATCTCTTTTGCTCTATTTCTGTTTACAAATATTGGTAAAAGAAGAAATAATTCTGTTTTAAAAGTTTCCTACATTTCTCCTAGCATTAGATCCAAGTTGCACGTTTTGGATATTCTCTGAAATTCATGTAACCTGAAGGGAATCCAGACCCATTGCCCTAAGTCTTCTAATACCTAATAATAGCAAACGTTGCAAGTTGCTGATTTCAAATCTGAGTAAAACTTCTCCAGAGAGAAATTTCAAAGCATTTGGATCCGTTTCCTCTGTTTTTTTTAGCCATATTTTCATGCTGTTTAGTTCAGATTTGCATCTAATATTCCCAACATTTCAAGCAGGCTGCCGTCATGTGCTCTGGGTCAAGCTATTCTGTCTCTTCTTTTTTAAAATTAGCAAATGCAAAGCATCAAATGGTTTGCACCACAGGCCTCCAAGCACGTATAAATATAACTGAGTATAAATACATGCTTAAACGTTTGTAGGATTGCACAGCTCCATTGAATAACTCACCAATGAACAAAATCGGGAAGGTGATAAATAGCAAGAAGACATGGGGAACCAAGTTGAGGGCATCCACAAAGCAGACATTTCTTAGGACACCAGCACTGATGTTATAGGCTGAAGCATTGTCATTACCACAAAACGCAAGCCTCATTGCTTCCAGAAGGTCCTATTACTACAAAAAAAGAGAGAATAGTTAACTACCAAGACTGCTAGCACTCCCTTTAGCTAAACGCAGAATGGAGAGATACAGAAGGAACACACTGATCAACCCATACAGAATAATTCAGTTGTATTTTGAAAATTCTTTGGAGCTCTGTTAAGTACATTATAATGAAGGTTGTGTTTACATTAATATTATTTGTATGTAGTTATTTTTAGTTATTCTTTATTATAAGTACTATCTATTACAGTATGATGTCTTCTAGTGTTCATTATATGCACAAATGCAATGCTGCAAATGCTCTATAAGAATATAGAGAAAGAATTAATTAGAAAGTTTTGAAAAAAATGTATTTCAATTTCTCATAAGAAAACTCAAATACACATAAGCTGAATCCTGTGTGTAGCTGCTTATTTGATGAGTTAGCATTCTCTGTGCAATATCTCTGTTTATACAAGTTGTTGCATTACATTCTCAGTGCAAGCTCTGAACCTTTGATATTTGTGATTTGGCAGCTTTGCATTCACCGATATTCCATATTTCTTCATTGTCCCATAGAAAAATGGTCACATACAAGAGCAATTCCAGATAATTGCCAAACTCTTAATCAAAGTGGGTTGCAATGAAGATTGCATAGCCAGTAAATCAGCATTTGTGCTTGACCCTGCAAATCCTTATGCATGTGCTTAGTCTCATCTAAGCAGTCCTCTGGCTTGTATGATTTCTTAGGAGATTATCTTTGTGCAACGAGATAAGATCATGTGTTCACGCTTGCAGGGTGTGGGCCATAGAATGAGCAAGAGTTATGTCCAGCTTCTGGCTTTTATCAACCTCTGCATCATTTATTTTTTCATTCTTCTTTATAAGAAGATGAAACAAGATTGCAACCAAAGTGTTTCCTTGCAAATTTCTTTGCCCAAGACTTACACACAGCAACATAGCACTTTACAGTATGTTGTGTAAACTCATTTGCTTACCTGTTTTCCTAAATTTTACATACTAAAATGGGAAGAATATCTTTGATTAAGCAAAGTATATGTATACTTTGGTGAATGCATCTTTCTGCAACAATATTGGCATTAATGAGTTCTGTGGAATAAGAACAATATAGACATGCAAAAAATGTATGAACAGAGTTTAAAAAAAAGATATTTGATTGAGAAGAAAAAGGCTCTTCTTCGTTCCTCAAATAGTTCAGATTATTTCGATAAGCCTTGCGGTTTAAACAAGGTAGCGTAACAAGGTAAGCATAAACCACTCAAGTACTCCCTTAGGAAGAGCAGAAACAAAGATCTTCAAAAGAATACAAAATTCAAAGAGGAACTTTCTGCTAAACTCACTCTTTGCTTTTAATTGTTTTTTTGCTGGCTCTGAAAAGCATAATCCATATTGAAATACATCAGTGAAATTTGTAAAGGAGTTTCATCAAAAAGAATGTGATAAATGCAGACCCTTCTCGAAACATACTAGCAATTTATGGTCTGAGATTTGCCAGAAGTTAGATATAACTGAGACTTGTATGGTGGACCACATCCTGCAAAAATGCATGCATGTACTTACTCTGGTACAAAAGCTGACAGGCAACCCACTCAATCTTCAGTAGTACACAGTTTGATGGAGACGTTGGAATTCTCTAGAACGAACAGAGTGGTATATGACTGCTATCATTCTATCATTTTATTTTTAAATTAAAATATATTCATAAATGCATGTAACTAGTAACAAAAACATCATGCTACTGTGAGTTCTGTCTGAATAGACTGAGGAGTTATTAGCAAAACAAATAGGAAACTTAAAAAAAACTACACAGAGATTGTTTGTTTTTTATTTGTAAAAGCTTGACATGTCCCCTTTAAGAGAAACATAATGGTAATGTTAATCTCTTGAAAATCAAAAGTGTTGTTTCCTTATTTTTAACGAAGGTCAGAAGTCCAAGGGAGTTCTGCTGGGAATTTTCCTCCCTTTCCCACATACAGGACCCTTTTCTGAGACAGCGTAAGATGCTTTTGTGGACTAGTTGTTGGATTGGTACTGACAGGCAGGAGGATCCTGGTTTCAAATGAGCACTGAATCATTGACTTCCACTGTGGCTTTTGGCTTTTGGTCAAAAATAAATCTGGGAGAAAGGATTAAAACTATACAGCTCTCAAGAAAAATACATCTTTCAAGAATCACATCTGAGTCTTCATAAGAATCTGTGCTGTGCCTGGTTTTCTGATGGAGTATGTCCAGCAACATAGTCTTAAAACCCACTGTCCTTTGCATGTTTGCAGGGCTGCGGAAAGAATCTGGTCTTATTGTTAATATTGATGCATAGAGACAGTGCCCATAATATTACTGTATAATAAGCAGTCTATCCACAATACTTTTGTTACAGGTTCATTTCAAAAATGTAGAATTTAACGGTTTTCTCTTAAAATGAGAGAGAAAACCAAAGAGCTTAGGTTGGTTAGTTTGTAAAAAAAATAAAACCAGAAAATCAAAAACACTGCATTGCCAGTGAAATGAGATAGGCTAATTGGCAATAAATTCTCAAGTTTCCAAATCAGAGAACACTTCTTCATTATTCACAACATCCAGTAACCATGTTCATTAAACATCCACAGGTTTCAAGTCTATCAAAACATTCTGGTCAGTGTCATGGTATTGGTTGACCCAATGTGGCTTATGATTTAGCCTCATAAAATGCTCACCAGGTACAACTTCCCTTTTCAGCAGCACCCACTTCAGGACACACACCTAGTATGGCACTGATAGGGAATAGAAGAGATAAGAATTGTAGACCCATTAATAGTCTAGTGATCCTTGCTCCCTTCCTTTTTTCCATCCATTTGTCCATCACCACAGTGCTAGAAATGAACTATGACTGGACGCAGAGGAATCTTGTTCTGCATCTGTTGATGCATGCCAACTTTCACAGACACCTTCTGCTGTTTACACAGACAAGCTGCTAGTAGTTCTCTGTATCTTCAAGAGCAGTGTATAAGTATACACTGCAGTAATTTAGAGCTCTAAGAAATAATTTTATGCCCAGTGTGCCTCAAAGGGATCAAGAAACCACTCCGTCATTACCTTCCCATCCATTTTTGGTGCAGAAGGCAGATCCAATACACCCTCCACAGTTCTTCCCATATACTGGATGAAATTTTACTGAGATGTAAGGAGGATACTTTGCATTAACAGTCCATGTGATTGACTTCCCATTCGGTTTGAAGATGGAACTAGCCAATACTTTCTGCCGCATCAGGGAAAGCCACATTTTCATTGCCTCAAGATTTAACATGCTGAATTCATTTCCAAAGAAGGACAGAAATAAAAGCCCCTAAGGCAGAAGAATAAGCCCTTGATTTCTCTAGACAGGCATTATGGGCCATTTTAAACAACGCTTGTGCAGTTCCACCAAAGTTAATAGGAGTTGGATCATGACAGGTTTCCAGATTCAACTGTTCATCCAAGGAAACAGTGTTACCTTCAGTCTTCCTCAAAGGAAAATTTGATAATATAATGGCAAAGATTCTTGTGCCCACATCCCGTGCTTGCAAAGTTCAGCGTAGCTGCAGACATACACATTCTTTGGGCTGCAAACAGTGCAAGTAGCATGTTCAAAAGCTTCAGATTAATTTGAGAGACTAAGTTGCATTTTTAAATAGTATTTCAGTATTGGGAGTTAAGGATAAGAGGATCTTAAATACTTCTAAAAATTGTAAGGTTTTAAAAAGGCTCAGCTGTATTGACTTGTAATGAGGTCCAATTTTGAAAATTTTCATGGAGAAAACTGAATCTGGATATTAAGACAGTTTGGAAGATCTTGACTGCAGACAACCAATGCAAGGCAGAGGCAAAAGACACTATTCCCTCTTCTACTGTAAAACAGTGAGATTTCATTTCATGAAATGTGAAATGGAAGAACAACAGATTTAGAAAAAGCATGAAGAATTTCAGTTGTTCTTACTGTTGTAACTCCAACTGCAGATGGATAGGAAGATGAAACACTTTTATGACCTACCACTGACAAAATTTGCTTCTTTTAATAATAATTAAACTATTCTTCCATTGGCTTTAACTCTCCTGGTAAGCCAGTGCTGGGCTTCAGGCAGAGCTAGATCTGTAGAGGTGAATACAGGTAGCTTGCCTGGGTGTTGGAAGTGCTGTTTGTTTCACTCAGTGCTGAGCATTGTGCGAACACGTAATTAAATGCACTGACAACTTTTTCTATTTTTCGTGAGTACCAGTGGTTGATCATTGCCAATGAGAGAATGCTGACCACACTGAACAGCAACTGTAATGAACAGCCATGTCGAAGATCCTTGAATCAGCCCTAAGCGAGTCAGAATACAGCACTGACTCAAGGTTTCCCACAGTGTAGCCAAAGGTGATCTTCTCCTTACTAAGGATGAGGAGACAGTCTTTTAAGACCCCAGTTAGTATACAGGGAATGATCAAAGGTGAAAAACTGGGCGGCAGAGCCACAGAAGGAGACATCCATAGACTTCTGTTGTCAAGGGATTGAAGAAATTAAAGCAGTTATTTCTGCAACCTGAAGAGGTTACCACATTTTATAGCAGCAGTTGACCTTCTACACCTGCCAAGACACCTTCCTTGGTAACACTGGCAGCAGCACAAAGCTGGGCTTCCTGGGACTGTACAAAGTGAATTAAGCAGCAAAGCCAGATGGTTTTACCCTCCCCAGCAGACTGCTGCTATAGGAAGCTGCCTGCTTCACTGTAGGCTATGAAGTCAAGTGGAGAGCCACACAAATGTTTATTTCAGCCTCAGAATCTGTGGTCTTTATCACCATGGTGCTGTTCCCAAGATAAGAAGCCCTGCTCACAGCAAGCTTAACACTGGTGCTGAGCTGTTGCAGTTGCCATACTTCAATTCCAAAGTTGGCTCACGCAGAACTATCTCAATGGCCCATGAACCATAGGGCATAATAGCAGAGAAATTTCCGCTAGTTTTTTTAGCAAATTTTTATCTGAGGGTCCTAAAAGAAGAGATAGTCACTGGAAAGCAAAGGCCTCTTCTTTTCATATGGATTGCCAAGACTTTTTCTCTAAGCTTATGTTCAGATTGGAATCTTTGGAGCTGAGGGTTTCTTTACAGGAAGATGGCTTCGTCTAGTGAACAGCAATGCCTGCAAAACATGGGAGCAGTCTGACTGCCACATTAAAACAATAAATTGCATAACCCAAACAGATGAAAGCATATAAAGTTGTTTTGAAATTTTTTGGTCATAGAATCATAGAACAGTTAGGGTTGGAAAGGACCTTAAGATCATCCAGTTCCAACCCCCCTGCCAGGGGCAGGGACACCTCACACTAAACCATGCCACCCAAGGCTATATCCAATCCAGCCTTGAACACCACCAGCGATGGAGCATTCACAACTTCCCTGGGTAACCCATTCCAGGGCCTCACCACCCTTACAGTAAAGAATTTCTTCCTCATATCCAATCTAAACTTCCCCTGTTTAAGTTTTAATCTGTTACCCCTTGTCCTATCACTACAGTCCTTAATGGAGAGTCCCTCCCCAGCATCCCTATAGGCCCCCTTCAGATACTGGAAGGCTGCTATGAGGTCTCCAAACAGCCTTCTCTTCTCCAGGCTGAAAAGTCCCAACTTTCTCAGCCTATCTTCATATGGGAGGTGCTCCAGTCCCCTGATCATCCTCGTGGCCCTCCTCTGGACTTGTTCCAACAGTTCCATGTCCTTTTTATGTTGAGGACCCCAGAACTGCACACAATACTCCAAGTGGGGTCTCATCTGAACTTACTGACCGCTATTTCTCATCACATAGTAGCACCCCTTCAGAATAACTGTTGAGATCCTCAAATACTCATTTAAGAAAACAACATTATTCACAGTGGTGACAAATAATGGTTTTCTGAGTTTCCCTTTCTGTTGAATATAGTAGACCACTAAATTATGCTGGAGTGATTACACCAAAGGAAGCACCTCACATTATATTTGCTTCACTACTGATTGTAGGAGGAATGTTTTCAAGCATACTAGGTTTAACCTGGCATTTCAGCCAGGAGAAATGCAGCGACGTGATAGAGATCACCTGATAACAAGCGCATGCTACCTGAGCGTACCAGCTATATTCAGCATCCCAACAGGGGTGCCAAGTGCCAGGCAATTTTTTATTTTAACACTTGTAAGCCGGAGGGCCTTTGCCCTTTGAAGTTATTGACAAATTTCTCACTTTAACTTACAACCTCTAGAACTGGTCAGAAATTTTCAGAGGTGCTTTTTTTTTTCCTTCTGCTTTGGAAAATGGTCTTTGCTGAGTAGTCAACTACAAGCTAAAGCCACAAGCAAAGCTTCACAGAAGAGGGGAATGGAAGAACAATCAGGATGATGGGCCCATGATGGTGCCAGTGGAAGGCAAGTTTCAGCTCCCCTTTACATAATTTGGGAATCTGATTCCCTGTTGGTTTACTTTAATGAGGATGTGAATCATCTGAACAGCAGTTCACCCTGCAATGAAATAGCTAAAAAAGCTGTGTCCTTTGAACATTCAAATTTTCATGCTAAAATCCCCACCACTGGCAAATTGAGACTATCTGGATGGGGGATAAGGTGTACAGATATAGTGATAATAAGATTAACAGAAACCAGTACAAATGAGAGTCAGGAATAAATACTGCGAATAAGAAAAAGGTTTTGGGAAGAAAGAAATAGGACAAATTTGTAAACATGAACATGACATAGCATTGAATCTAAACACTTACAAGTCTCATGCTAATAAGCATAAATGGGGATTCTCAGGGCACTGAGCCAGTTCCTGAGATATATTTTCCACAAGCAATAGCGAAGAAGACAATTGGAAAATGGTTGAGAATTTAAATTTCCATAAAAATTATGAGAACATCCTCATCCAGCGCAAAACTGTAAGAATCCCTGTTAAAGACATTTCAACTACCTTAGGGTCTTTTAAAGTGAACATAAAAGCTGTCATACTCAAGAGTTTCATCTTACCTGGATTATCACTCTGTTCGGCATGCTTTGCAAGATATTTATGACTATATAGAAAAGAGTATAAATACAGTCCTCAGGTAGACCTTGTTTGGGGGAAATAAGAATATTTTGAAAAACATTTATTTCAGTAGTTCTGCTGCCTATATTAAAAAGAAATTAAGAGCTGCACTTATTAAAATATGTCAGCTTACAGAGCATACTTGGGTAACAGTTCAGGTTTTTTTGGGGTGGTGTCTCACATATAATGTCCCTATATGCACATATACATGTATATATGTACATGTACAAAAGTAGTTAGTTCTTATCTTCTGAATAATTAAGTAATTACAAAAGCAATAGTTTGTCTTCTTGAATTTCACATAGAAAATTTTAATTAAGAACAAATGATGAAATTATAGGTTTGGATAAGCACAATGGAAGGCCTCACTCTTGAGTTTTGCCACAGATTTTAGGCTAGTGCTCTGAATCTTTTTCCTTTCTAGATATAAACCTATTTGGTCCTACTTTCCTAAAAGCAATCTAATGTGATCTATACGCAATCTATGGACCTAATGCAAACTATGTGATCTATACTCTATGCATTTTTTGCAGAGCTCTGATAAGGTAAAGGCAAAAAGTGCTGCCACCTTAAAATCTATTTTATAAAAAATGATCCTGTACAAAATATCTTTTTTTCTTTTATTCCTGTTTAAGTTGTGACCACCTATTGTAGACAGACCCTGCTCCCTTGCTAAACATTGTCTCATTTACCTTTAGCCTTAAGGTGATGAATTACCTGCAAATTACATGTCGATGACTGCTGCATACCAGCAGCCTGATCCAAACCTTACTGAAGTCAATGCAAAGAATCTCATTGACTTTGGCAGGATTTTGAATCAGGCTGCAAACACAGAGAAAATTACAGCAGCAGTGGTGCTAAACAGGCTAGTGGCATTGAAAAGCATTTCACACAAACATCTGCAGTGCTCTCCCACATCTAATACATTGCTTTTTTTATTTGGTAAGCTCCTTAACACAATGCAATTTCCAACATCAGAGTGCTATCCTGCCTGCTGTAAAACCTTCGACTTCACATGCTAAGACAGGACAGCTTAAAAAAAGAAACATAACCCTATGAACAGCGGCAAAGGAAACAGCAGGGGGGGACGGTAAAGGCTGAGAATGCCTGCGTATGGAAAAGGAAAAGGGAAAAGAGATTGGAGTTGTAATCCCAGGCAAGAACGAGGAGCAGCCCTGTCCCACAAATATAAAGGGAAGGAGGAGGAGATTGTTAGTGGGAAATAATGGGGGAGGGTCATCGCATGCCCCGTTTGGTTGCTGAATGTTAGATCAAACTCTGTAGCTTACCTTTGTAAACACAAAAACAAAATACCAACCCAAATTGTCACTCGGTTGTGCTATGTGATCAATATCATCCCGATGGCAGGATTTTCCTCCACTTAGTGA
Organism: Ara ararauna; assembly: GCA_028858755.1. NCBI lineage: Eukaryota > Metazoa > Chordata > Aves > Psittaciformes > Psittacidae > Ara > Ara ararauna. Next base: position 106,497,407 of record CM054376.1, on the reverse strand, counting down.
AGCTGCTCCAAGTCCTGGAGTGGATTATTTTTAGGCTGGTGATGGGAAGATCAGCTGCTGCCTCCTATCGAGTTTCCAAAGTGCATAAACTCTTCTTGTCTTTCTCATACGCTGAAGGGGGCAGGAAACTGGGAAGAGACAGGCAAGCAAAAACCACCAATTTTCCGCCTCCTGAAGCTACAGTCCCCTGGGATTTCTTCTGCTTGCTTTTATTTTCTTTTTTTCCTCACAGGAGTAGTAAGATTCCAAAAAGCTGCATTACAACACATGGACTATTAGCACGTGGCTATTCCAAAGTAATTGATTTAGACAAGGTAGTCTAACTTTTGGCAGGCTTGCAGAGATTCAGCTTTTGATTTCTTTTGAAATAATCTCCGATAATTAGAATCTGACAACATCATTTTGCATGTCTCCCATCGTCATGAGCAGAAGAGAAAAAAAAGCCTACTCAGGTATTTTACTTTGCCCTAGATGCCTCCAGACTCTTCTGCTTAAAACACAGACAAATCCCACTTTTTGATCACACAGATCTGCTTCCTTCGAAACACATTTTTTAAAAACTGCAATAAGATACAAAACAAATCAGATGCTCATACCAGGAACAGAGTTTTCAACAGAATAGCCCTTATTTACATGGGATAACATTTTTTGGCTGCAAACCCAGCAGAGCTGTTCAGTCCTTACGTACCAGAGCTGGAGGCCCTTGGGACAAAATTTGCTTAGAGCTTGCAGAATCCTGAGGTTGCAACTAGATCACTAGAGAGCAAATGGTTTCCAATGGATTGAGGTCAAAGATGTTTTCATGCCACAAAAGGGATTACAGTGAGCTCTGAGCTGAGAATGTAGTTGGATGGCTGAGGCCAAACACTGGCAGGACTCACCAAAACCTTGGCAAACCCAGCTTGTTCCTTCTTCTCTGATGTTTCTTACCTGATGACTGTAGGGATAAGAAAGCAGAAACCTCAGATCCAGAAAAAATTAGCGCCTTTCGTTATCTCCTACTGACTTGAAACAACAGAGCATCACACTGAGACAGTCCTCAGCAGTCCTTCATAGCACTCAGAATCCTTTATTGCATTCACTTTATTTTTTTCTTTTTTTTACTTCCCTTTCATGTATTAAAGTACAGTGCTTTAGAAAAAAGATTGTGGATTGAAAGCTTCTGAGCTCTGCTATATGTTTCATTAAAGAAGGTACAAAATAAAATTTTTAATCCTTAGAATCATCATCTAAAATACCGTTATCATGTGATATTTCTGAGAAAACATGATTTCAGACAGAAGTGAGCAGCATTTATGGTCCCAATTTTCTTTACCAAAACAGGCAAATTTGCTTCAACGTCATTCTGCTCTGTCATTTCTACCAAATTATGTAAACAGGATAGAAAAACACCCCCCCCCCCCCAAAAAAAAAAAAAAAAAAAAAAAAGGTAAACTGAGCGTGGAAGCGACCTGCATGTTTCATTTTGCTGTTTCTACACGATGCGCTTTCATTCCTCTACATGACAAGCTGAACTGTTTTGAAATGCATTTTCAAAAGGATTAAACCGAAAAAGCTCAGTGTCAGAACGCGTTCTGCTCTGACCTGAAACATTTATCTTTTTTTTAAATCTGTGTTTTTCAATTTGCCAGAGGAAAAAAAAAAAAAACAACAAAACAAAATAAAACAACAGCAAAACGAACCAAACCCCACAACAACAAAGTAATAACGGGAATTTAGACTGTTACAGGGTATATTTGGACGTGTGAGTGAATGCTAAAACCCACAAGCCGGGTCCCATGTATGTACGACACGCCACCGCTTCTCCCACAGCCGAGCGTGCCGGGACCAGCGCCCTGCTGCCGAACCCTCCTGCTGCCGGTGCTACCCCGGCGTGACGTTACGCTGACAGCGGTGCGGAACCAAACCGGGCTCAGGCAGCGGCGGGGAATAAGCTACCCCTCCCCCGCGCAGCCACCCGGCCCTGGCCCTGGCACTCACCAGCGGCGACGGGGCGGGGAGTCCGTGCCCCCGGGGATGGGGGGGCGTGCGGACGTGACCATGGCGGATGGGCGGCTTCAAGACAGAAGCTGCTTTACATGATGGTTGGGGGGCGGGAGACGGGGGGGGGGGAGAACGGGACGGGATGACTGACACACGACTGGGACAGATATGCGGCAAATTCTAAGCGGGTCTTAACGAAACGGCTGAGTTTTGGTTCCTCGCTCCGGGGCAGGTGAAGCCCATGCCCCAGCTAGCAGTGATTTCCATGCTGTGGTGGGCTTCCATGAGTGTGACCTGTTCAAACCCAAAGAACCTAAGTGGTTCAGGAATAGCAGGAGTGGGAAAAGGTTTTAACAAATGAGGACTCACAGATGTGAGGAAAATGACCTGACAGCCATTGCGGGTGTAGGCTAATTTGCCATTGCTCCCAGCTGAGCACTCTCCAGTTGAATTGTCTTGGTTTATGTAACTCACTGAAGAGGGACGGAAGGGTATCTGCACTCTGTACAGTGTTCACATAGCAAGCTATTCTGGTTTCAGCTGACAACAGCTCGCTCTGCCATTTTCCGTATTGTGGACCAGTCCATAGATCTCCATCTCCATGCACATTATGGCACACCAACACTAAGCAGTCAACTCACTGGACAAGCTACCACTTATTAGCCAAACTCGGGTAGTTGTATGCAGGCTCCAAGTTGCTCCCATTTCTTAGGTGAAGACCTGAAATGACCATTATTTCACCCATGCATGCAGGTTATTTTGTTTGAACTGTTGACACTAAAGTAGCTGTTTTGGAGAAAACCTCTCATGCATATTGTGCTAAGCAAGCGGGGATAAATTCCATGACTTACTTTAAACCCACATATACCATTTATACCAGGGCTTTATGCTGATATAGTAATAGAAACAAATTTTTGGAGTAAATCATGTAATTTATGGTCTATCAAGTCTTTATTTTACTTCTGCATTTGTCACAGTGACAGAATTCCCACAGTAGAGTGTCAGAACTCACGCCGTCATATAAAAATATCAGATGACACAGCTTCAAGTTTAATCTTACATATGTTTACAACCCTATTTAAAAAAAATATAAAGGTTTGTTGCATTTGTTTTAATTGCACATTGCACATTTTATCTAAAAAAAAAAATAATGAATCTACCAACAAAATGTTAATGAAGAGGCAACGACTCCATTTTATTTTATTTTTACTTTTTAATGTAATGGAAAATGTAGCCTGGTCTTTGAATAACTTCTCTGTCCTTTTTAAATATTTATTGTGATTAAGCTTGGAGGGGGGAAGCAGTAGAAGCTTAGTATTATTTGAAATATTTTCCACAGCTTTTTTGAAAGTTATTATTCCTGGTTTCTATGGAGAAAACTGTTGTGGAAAATATATACAGCAAAATTTCAACAGAGCAACCTAGTGTAGAGAAGGACCCTATATGGGGAACTACAAGAAAATCCCAGCCCTCAGAGTTCATCACTATAAAAGGTGTATAAAGCCACAGGACTTGAACAGGGATTTGCAAACCTTGTGATCTTTGATGGACAACTGCTTTCAAGTGGCGCAATGGTGGAGTCAGAGGCACCCAGTGCAATGCTATGATTTGTCTTGTTAGCTCTTGATCTTGGTCGAATCTGTGTGCAGTTGCAGGTTAGATGCTACACACAATATAACTGTTTAGATCTCCGGTTTTCTCTCTTCTGTTTGGTAGAAGTTGTTTAAAAAAAATTAAAATCAGTCACATTGTCAATCAAATACATATGGTTTGGACTGCATTCTTTTTTTTGCTTCAAAAACGACACGAAACCTAAGAGCTATACTTTTAATATTGGATGGCTTTTCGAGGCTCTCAAGAGCAAAGTAAGATTTCCACATCCTCTAAGTGTAGAGGAGTTTCATCCTAAATATCATAAACTCGACTGTTTGTACTACTATTTAAATTCTACCAAACACATAGACCCACTTGTATTATAAATTACAGTTATACTGTGGATGTTGCATGTGTGTCTGTGTGTGTGGAGCTGGAAGAAAGGGTTTTCTTTGGTTTTATCTCTGGTGCATTGAATTTGCACCCTCTAGGATGACAATTCAGACTATTCTTGTGTGTTCTTCCCTTATTTCTAAGCCAGCAAACCTACCAGTTGCAATTTATCCTCTCTGCAAACAAAACAGGAGTAAACTAGGAACAAGGAACCTACATTTTTAGTCCCATTTACAAATTTTAGCTTTTAGATACATATTAGTCAGAAACAAAAATATGTTTAGGTGTCTAGTTTCAGTGTGGATGCCTGAAATGGGAGTTAGATACTAAACACAGAACTTGCCTCACCCAGGATTAGATGGCAGATTGCTTATGTCTCTGCCCATTGCCTACACTCCCTATATGGCATTTGGAGAAAAAAATATATTTTCAGATGGTAATTCTTTTCATAGGTATAGAAGATACTGGGAACTCACTGCTCTCTGGGTATGACTATGTCACCCCATGGTGAAGGACAGTGTCTATATAATTAGGATAAAGTAATTCTCACACATAGAGTTAGGGAAGTGGACTCCTGGTGTTACTCATGCTATGCTGCATTTGGAAATGAACCTGAATCACTGGAGCATTTGTGAAAATTTTTCCTTGTATATTTTCGTTTTCTTCTTTTTGGGGGTCTGGAAATAAATTTTTAGCCTGAGGTAGTATTGCATGCGTCTACTTTATGTTATTGCATACAGCAAGAGAATATGTTAAAAAGCTAATATTCATGAGAAGTATCTCATAGAAGTCATCCCCACTAACTTTACTAGAGCTGGTAGAACACACACAGTCCTTCTCCCACACCCCTTACCATCTCTGATTGTAATTCCAGAAGCTGTCATGCTTGAGCACTGCTATGTCCTATGCTGGGATAAATGTATAGCACAAGGAAAGATGAATCATCAGAACTGTAAGAAATCTTTTTTATAGGAAAAGATGAAAGTCATTTGCCGATACTAAACTTGAAATCTGACATACGCTGTATATAAAATACAGTTTGGGGCTTTTTTTATTTGCACCATATATAATGCATTCTTCAGAAAACCACTACCATAAGAGGATTCATTCAGTCCCTAAGAAGATTCATGTCTTCTTTTTCAGGCAAGATATATAATGCAGTTCTGCTTTCCAACAGAACATTTAGCTGCAAATGGTCCCACATCTGCTTTTGTCTAAATCCTCATACTCCAGTCTCTGAAGTTGCATGTCTCAAAGCTGAGGCTTTTTAACAAAGTGTCTGTTCAGGTTTCTGGTAACAAAAAAGAACTTGTATTAAAATTCACTTTCATAAAAAAGGCAAACCCCAAATATATTTAGAATCATTGTGGTCACAATTTCTGTTGCACTTCAGTTAAAAGTACATGTCATCTGGGTAATTTAACTGCTGCAGCGTAAGTGTAGTAATTGAGGCTTTAATATGCATTGCCCTGTTCTTTGCATTATTAGCTTCCCCTGTATGTAGTGGGTACTAAATACTGATGTCCTGGACCTTGGATTTTTTCTTATTATGTTCTTTCTGATGTCACCTGTGACTCTTGCTGGAAATGAGGAAATAGTAAGGTAAGTCTAAAGTCCATCTTACAGCACACAGAACTTTATTAAATCCCATGCTTACATGGTTTAAAACCTGGAATAAAACTTTGTCACTAGGACATATCAATGGCAAAACAGTCTTAGCAGAAGACACAAAAGTCCATTAATGAAAACAAAGAAAAACTTCTGAAATTATCCAGAAATCAACCCTAACTATTCTATGATTCTATGAATGGTGCCCCCACAGACTGCCCTACTTTCTGAAGCTCTTTGATAGGACATTTCTAAAGTAGTACTCCTGTTAAGTACTTCATCACGAGCCTGTGACAGTAGTCTGATAGCATGGTCAAAGGGTTCATGGAAGTAAAGAAAAAGTGGGCTAAATTGTTACAACACAACTTGGTCCAGTTCCAAGACAGCAACAAGATAGTACCATATGGTAATAGAAAATAAAGCAGTCTTTGGGGTGAAAACAGTTCCTGTAGAACAGAAGTAGTAAAACACCACCCTGAAGCGTATAATGCTTCAAGGCAGACTCTTGGCAGACAATATAAGATTTGTTAATATGACTTAAGAGACATTTAAATCATATTTGCTGTAATAAAGCAAATGGTCTGAGAAATGTAAAAGGGAATTAAACAGACTTTCGTCAGTGTACATTCTCTGCTTTACATCTTGTCCCTGTAGCAGTCATGGGCTTGAGAGGGAGCGCTATCTCGTTTCAAGTGGACGAACAGATTCTTTTGTGACTTAGCATACGAAATGCTGACATGCTGAGGCAATCTAGAGATCATTGAACAAACATGACCAGAATCACTCTATTCAGATTTGCAGTCTGTGAATTGGTATGTCAATTGACTGCATGTGATCCTGCATTCAGCTGTTCTGATGAACTGATTTATCCTTCCAACTATCACAGAGATAGGAAGATCAAACTGGTATATCTGCATGAGTGTGTGTTACGTGTAATGTATTGCTTATCACTCCATCTGCAATTAAAAATTTACTCCATCTGCAGGATGGATCCAAATCTGGTGTGTAGATGCGTCATCATACAGCAGATGTTTCAAAACAAAGGGTGTTTATCTACAGTGAAAAAGATTCTGTGAGCCAACTTGCTGCAACTAACTGCTGGCTAATGCATGCCTGAAAGCAGTTGGGTGTAATTTGGTTTAGATTTGAAACATAAGGCAACAGCCACTACTGATAAGAATCGTATAGTTATGACATGTTACATCTGAACAGTTTAAATGATATCTTCAAGAGGTCAAACTCCCGTTTCCCTCTTCAGAAAATGCTAGATGGAAATATAAGTTCATGAAACCAGAATGTAATACGCCCAGTATGCATTTCATACATTATATTATGTCCTCAGCAGCTGATGTGTATGCACACTCTTTTATTTAGACTGAAAAAACCCAAACTCACTATATCTGTTGCTATGGCAATATTACGTTGTTGGAAAAAGTAGCTAATGATGTTCTGATTCATGTTGTTCCACAGAACAGAGGAAGAAACTGTGAGAAAAAAATGTGGGGAAGAGAAAGCACAGATGCTTCAGAGCATGTCTACAGGAACATTTGTGACTTTGAGGAATAATACAGCTGCACATCCTTCTTACCTTCATTAAGCAGACCCTCTTGTAAGACAAGGTGGCTTTGACTAAAGTAATGTTTGACTAAAATACCCCAGTGAGATCCAAAGAAAAAAGAAAGGAATTTGGTCATTTTCAGGATTGATGAAGACAAGCAGGTCCACTGCAGAGCAGCTGTGTTCTGAAGTTTCTCAGGTTCATATGCTGCCTAATCCTTGCTGCTCAGCCTGAGTAACTAGTATTTAATTAAGCTGGTTCAATGCAAGCTGATATGAAAACCATGACTAGTAGAATTGGTTGGAATTTTGCTTTGAGAAGCTTTTGTCTTGCTCATAAAAAACAATTCAAAGTATTTTTGTAATGTTTTTATTTTTTACTTATGAAAAATGTAGGCTCATTTTCTCATTTCTAACTTTTTCTCTCTCATTTCTATATTTTCTACTATTTATATTACTTTCTAGTCTTTTTTTGTAGAAAAACACAGAGAAGTTGGAAAACCTTTTTTCTCACATCTTGAGAGTCCTTAGTATCTCATATTTGTTGAGATGAAAATTATGCTAACATTGTGAAAAGTCTTATGCAGGAAAAAAGTGTCTTTCAGATTACAATGACATTTGTTCTAGCATTTTCAAAATGCAAAACAGTAACTTTAGGCCCCATATTTTGAAAATCTTAACTTCTTAACAACCAGTGCTAACACTGTTAAGTACATTTCCACTGAAGCTGGGAGGAGATGCAGATTTCTGATACCCCTGAGAACCAATTTTCTGAGGAAATCTTCAGAGCTAAGAAGAAAGAGATATATATGAATTTAAGTTAAAGAGGATGGGGAATGTATGGGAAGATACAGTTACTTAATGTGCTGATACATTTTATTATGCATGGGGGAAGCCAGTAAAATGGGATCCTGATAAATAAACCAAACTGAAATACTATTTTATAATACATAATAGTCCTACTACGTCTACCACAGTTTCTGGACACACTCTGAATAGTAAACAAGATTCTTCTTCAGAAAGCTTTCTCTCCTGAAAATATGCATTTCAGCTTTCACCATGAAAATTTACAACGCTTTTGACAATGGCAGAATAGTTCCCTTATAAAATATTGTGTTTCATTACCAGGTTTCACCAATAAAAGTGTTCAAAACAACATCAATCATATTATGTAGATATCTACAACAATATTCTTCTGTAGTCCTTTTGAAGCAAGTATTGAGGTTGCTGGCATCTCAGAAGCTAAAACATGATGTTCATTCAGTAAATAAAATACAAAGGCATTAACAGTGACAGCCAGCATGGCTTCACTAAGGGGAAATCCTGCCTGACGAATCTGGTGGCCTTCTATGATGGGGCTACGGAACTGATGGAAAGGGGTAGAGCAGTTGATGTCATCTACCTGGACTTGTGCAAACCGTTTGACACTGTCTCACATGACATCCTTGTCTCTAAGCTGGAGAGACATCAATTTGATAGGTGGACCACTCGGTGGATAAAGAACTGGCTGGATGGCCGCACGCAAAGAGTAGTACTCAATGGCTCAATGTCCAGCTGGAGACCAGTAACGAGTGGTGTCCCTCAGGGATCGGTGTTGGGACTAGTCTTGTTCAACATCTTTGTCAGTGACGTGGACAGTGGGATTCAGTGCTCCCTCAGCAAGTTTGCTGATGACACCAAGCTGTGTGGTTTGGTTGATATGTTGGAGGGAAGGAATGCCATCCAGAGGGACTTTGACATGCTTGTGAGGTGGGCTGATGCCAACCTGATGAAGGTTAACCATGCCAAGTGCAAGGTCCTCCACCTGGGTGGGAGCAATCCCAGGCACAGCTACAGGATGGGCAGGGAAAAGACACAGAGCAGTCCTGCAGAGAAGGACTTGGGGGTTTTGGTTGATGAGAAAATGAACATGAGGCGGCAGTGTGTGCTCGCAGCCCAGAAAGCCAACCATATCCTGGGCTGCATCAAAAGGAGCATGACCAGCAGGTCGAGGGAGGTGATCCTGCCCCTCTACTCTGCTCTTGTGAGACCTCACTTGGAGTATTGTGTGCAGTTCTGGTGTCCTCAACATAAAAAAGACATGGAACTGTTGGAACAAGTCCAAAGGAGGGCCACGAGGATGATCAGGGCACTGGAGCACCTCCCGTATGAAGATAGGATGAGAAAGTTGGGGCTGTTCAGCCTGGAGAAGAGAAGGCTGTGTGGAAACCTCATAACAGCCTTCCAGTATCTGAAGGGGGCCTATAGGGATGCTGGGGAGGGACTCTTCATGAGGAACTGTAGTGAGAGCACAAGGGGTAACGGGTTCAAACTTAAACAGGGGAAGTTTAGAATGGATATGAGGAAGAAATTCTTCACTGTAAGGGTGGTGAGGCACTGGAATGGGTTACCCAGGGAAGTTGTGAGTATTCCATTGCTGGCGGTGTTCCAGGCTGCATTGGACATAGCCTTGGGTGGCATGGTTTAGTGGGAGGTGTCCCTGCCCATGGCAGGGGGGTTGGAACTAGATGATCTTAAGGTCCTTTCCAACCCTAACTATTCTATGATTCTATGATTCTATGATTTATAATCTTTCTCTTTTGCAAACAGAAGCTGATGAAGTCTCTCAAGAAAGGTGAGTTTGCTTACTACCACTGTACCTGTGAGTTTGCTTACTACCACTACCTCTAAGTTCCTGGCCTCTTTCTGTTAATAATGATCCTGCTATAATTCTAAAACAACCTCCTTTTCACGCATAGTTTGAAGCATTCACCACTGGTACAATAAATAAATAAATAAATAAAAATGTACCAGTATCCAGGCATCTTCCACCTATGTATGGAAGAAAGGAGAGTGATACAGGGGAAAGTTTCTCCCTTCTATCAACAGTGCTTGCTATCAGACCAAAAGGTGTCACTCCCTTTGAGCAAAAAGACATGCATCAATGAAGACAAAAGGTTCATGGCCTGAGTTAAGAGTACTTTATTAGGGAAAATGGGAAGAAAGACAGAAAGAAAATTACCCTGCAATGATATTTCCATGAGCAATTTATCCTGAAGACAAAAAAGACTGACAGAACAGTTGGATGCCTGTGGTCAGCATGGCCATGGTCAGCATCAGGAGAAGCTCTGGCTCCGGAACGGCATCCCCTTGCAGCCATCTCTGCACTTTCTGCCTAAGCACATTTAAGCCACCCTAGGAAAAATATCTGTTGAACAGAAATATCTGTTGAACAGATATTTTTAGGTAGCTTTCACAGTTAGTGACAGCTAAAGGAGATTTAATGCATTCCAAATACTCCAACAGGGAAGAGATCTAATCGGCACCATTCAAGGGACAGGTCCTTGCAAGTGCTGTGTTGTCAATTGTCACTAATGTTTTCCAGGAGTTCTTTCCTTAGAGATAAGGCACAGGAGTGATGTCTGATTTGCCTTAGGCTTCCTAGGAAAGCTTGTTTGTGTGCTTGAACAGAGATCTTTGTTTTAGATTACTTAGAATAAACAATTGTGAATCTTCTAAATTGTTTTAAGACATGGTATACAACACATGCCATATCATAAAAGCAAGTTGTAACCTAAATAACTGAAAACAGAGCACTACATAGTACTGAATGGTAGAATATTTAAATAGACCAGCTGTGTACCAGGCTTGGACTGTGGTTTGGAAAACGATTTGACATGGTAGGACAGATTTAGGTTTTAGTCCCACATTCCCAAAACCTCCTGAACTGTTTTCAGAGGTTTTATTGAAAAGTGACAACAAACTTGCAAAGGGTAAGCATATCGTAAGATGGAAGACAATAAGATGACTAGATAGAGTCTGTTTCCATAAAGTAGCTGTTTCTGTGTCCAACTCTTTTCCAAGATGCAGCAAGGAAAAAGTCTACAGTAAATGAATCACCTAATATCCCTTTAGACACCTCCTGACCATAGTGGTCACCTCAGCTACTTGTTTCCCCTTGGGAGGCACTTCAACCAAAATTGTATGTATTAAGGTGTTTTTTTAAAATATAAATACATGAAAACATTCTATATTATAGATATTTTTAATGTTCTATGTCTTCACTAGCAAAATAAAATAATTCTTTATTCCATGATCACCACAGCACTACTTTTGGGTAGTGTTAATGAAGAATTAAAATTTATCTCAAATATCTATGACTGTGTCTACAAATGCGTATTATAGAATCATAGAATCGTAGAATGGTTTGGGTTAAAAAGGACCTTAAGATCATCTAGTTCCAACCCCCCTGCATGGGCAGGGACACTGCACACTAGACCATGGTGCACAAGGCTCTGTCCAGCCTGGCCTTGAACACTGCCAGAGATGGGGCATTTGCTATTTATTTGGGCAACCTGTTCCAGTGCCTCATCACCCTCACAGAACTTCTGTGAAAGAAGTTATTCCTTATTTCTAGCCTGAACTTCCCCTGCTTTAGCTTAAACCCTTTACCCCTTGTTCTATCACTACAGTCCCTGATGACGAGTCCCTCTCTGGTATCCTTGTAAGCCCCCTTCACATACTGGTGAGTGAGATGTGGCTCATGTACTCGTATGGGTAGTCCAAAATGACCATTTCCTTACTGATTAGCTAGAGTGTGAGAACCATCTTCCAAAAATTTCCATTGTAGTGAAACAGGAAGATTGTACGTGCAGACCTGAGCTCTGTAATACTCTCTCAGCAGCTGCATTGAGGCAAGTGACGCTACAGAAGTGTGACACAAAATATCTCTGGGTCTGAGAAGACAGTTAGCTAAACACGGGGGCATGAGAGTAGCAAGGACTTCCTGACATTGCGCAAGCAATGGGGAGTGGGAAGTAGATTTCCTAATAGTGTGAATTACAAAGGTAGCATCAGGAGACCCTGATCTCTGCCTGATCTTTTGTACAGTCTGCCATGATTCACATGCTTATAGAGAAATTATTAAAAGGACTATTTATCTGACCCCACAAAATTACGTTCAAGCTGCGCATGAGCTTTCTGTCCAGGGCTTGCTCCGTGGGTCATCAGCCAGTGATGACATTGGAAATAGGAACCGGTCCAAACAACAACTCTTTACTGTACTTGTTTCCCATCCAGCTTGAGGCCTAGACAGAGGGAGGGTGTTTACATTGAAAGGAAGAGGAGCTACATGGGTGCACAAGGGATTAATTTCACTTAAAGGGAAAGTACCGTTTGCTCAATACCTGTAAGTTGTGCTCTGTGCAGAATAAGAATTCCAATTCAGCATAACTGTAAAAGAAGCAAAAAATACAGTAATTAGAAACTGCAAGCAGTAATAGCATAGCAGTATCTACAGAAGCTATTTCATGTGCAATAATCATTGATAACTGTCTTGGAAATCTATCTGCAGTAAAAATAGCTGGTGATTTTACAGAGTTCTCCATGGACACATATTGACATCATTGTTAGAATAAGAAGGATAATTTAAGCAGACTTCTTATTGCACCTCTGATGATTTTCTCAGTTGATTATTACTTGCTTCTGTACCCCATAGTATTAACTCTGCTATAATAATGGCACTAGATGGCACTGTTCCCACCAGCTGCCGAAATGGCACGCGGGCACTACTATGGATTGCTAATTCTGATTTATGCAGTTATACAAGGCTATGTTACAGGAGCAGTTTCAGAAGACATGTCATACTGTGAGCGGTTTGAATCTATAACTAAATCTACTGCTTTAGAGAAAGGAAGGTATAAACTGCTTTAGACTAGGTACAACTAAAGCAAGCTCTGTTCTGATTGTGGATTTCTCTTCTACTATGAAGCAAAATGCAAAGCCTTGTACTTGGCAAACCAAAACCATTAGTAGCAGTCAGGGATGTTCAGTGTCAGGCAAAAAAGGAGGCCCTATATACACATTCTTGTGCATCAAGTGAAAGAATTTGTTAATGTGCAAAATAAACATGCATTTCATAGTTTTGACATATATAGTGGACAAATGGCAGCAGCAGATTGAGGATGTTTATGGACTCAGACAGATAAACTGTTTAATGACCCAGTGCACAGATAAAATGAGTAAGCTGGCTGCTAAAGTTGTAGAGATTTGTAACAAAAAAAAAAATCAAGTGTTATGAACACAATATGAATGGAAACATATGTATGTGAAAGCACCAGATGAGACAGTAGAACAAGGGGTAAAAGAATAGCCTGTACTGATAATGAAGACATCATTCCCTTGACACTGTTCCCAGAACATTGTTCTCAGCAGTAAAATTGAGTAATGTGGTCTTTAGGTCAAGCCCAAAAGGCCTGCACTCTAAGACAAGAAGACTTCACAGCAGAAGATGCTGCATCCTCAGAACAGCAAGATAGCAACAAGGCTGCAGCATATGACATAAAGCATTTCTTTTCCCATCGGTATGTTGGAAAAACAGATGTACATTTCAAACAAACACGAAAAAGTGGGCAAAACCAGCAACTTTGACTAAGATTTGTGGAGGCTGAAGGAAACAAAAACCCAAAGCAAAGGACAGCCTTATAACAAGCATTTATTCCTAAAGGTTATCAAAGATCTGTTAAAAAACAAGTTCACTCTTATCAATCAAGAAGAACTCCAGAGACATGATGACCACATAACAGACAATGTCCTTTGCTATCTATGTTGCACACAAGCGATCCTTGCCAGGGAGGCAGATGCAGGTGCTTGTAACTGTGATGTGGGACTGTCAGCAAGTGAAATATTTGAGGGAATATTAGTGCATAACATCAACCTACATAGAGATTTGTAAATAGATTAAAAGCTATCTTTCTGTAAGATCTAGCACTAGGTTTTGTTATGATGAATTAAAAAACTTATATTCCCATGTCCCCTGACTCCTTCACCTCTTTTAACTCCTCTTTGTTACAACGTTCTCTCAGACTTGTGTGTATTGGTGAGTTTGAGTTCTCTCTCTCTTTTCTTCCTGAGAATGTCTTCTCTGTAAATCATAATATTAAGAAATTAAACAGAAAGGGAGATGGAAGAGACTCAAAGGGATTATCTAGATCACCCAATGCTGCCTAAACCAAATCCTAATACCATGTCAGTGTCAGCTGCCAATGAGGAAGATGTCACATCCTCCCTAAGCAACGTAGAGGTAATAGCCTTTCCAATTACCATTTCTAATATCTGTCCTGAATATCCTGTGATTTAACTCCAGCTTGTAAGTTCTTGTCCTAAACACTCACATGACAAAGAACATGTTTTCATTTTTTTCTTGCAGCAATCTTTTACTTGTGTGATGATTACTGCCATGTCCCCTCTCAGTTTCTCCTTCTTTTGATTAAAGAGCTCCATTTCCCTCAATGTTTCTTCAGTTTCAGCCTAAGAAGGAAAACCCAGCAGGAATTTTGGTCCTTTGCTTTACTGGCTGGCAACAACTATAACATATTTTTGGGATTCAGCTAGTTGGTGAAGGGAAGATGAAAGAATAGTAGGCTAGGAAAAACGATCACAAAATGCTGAACCATGAGGTTTCCTGACCTTGTAACAACACATGCAAGCAGGAATAAAAAGAGTGAAAAGCCACCAACTACAGGAAGAAAATATCATTCCTATACTAAGTCCCTTAAGGAGGAGGGAACTTTTGAAGAAGGTTTTAGGGAGGATCACAACTAAATCATACTACAGAAGAAAAAAAAACCCAACCAAGGTAACAAATTGTTTGTGCTTGCAGATCTGGCTAAAAGCATAACTGTATCCATGTTATCAGGACACGCTAACCTGGCATCTGAAATAGCAGAGTATTGTAGGATAGCTAGCAGTGCTTAAACTAATTTTCCAGCTGGGGCAAGCTGCTGATGTACCCCTTCTGAAGGCAATCCAAAGTTTAGGTGCCTTCAACTGTTTTCTAAAGGTACCTTCTGAAGGCTACTTGAACTATATTCTTTGGCTATACAAAGCACCTGAGGTATTTAGGCTCAGTTTATTGTCTCATACACCTAGAATTAAGTAGGATGAATCTTAGTCACATCAAAAATTATGTACAAATGTAAACATCCACAATGCTGAATTGATTTACAAAGTTGTTTGGATTCTTTTAGGTAAAAATTAAATATAAATCAGCGTTGTTATCACAAGATTTAGTAATTATTTTATAGCCAGATAGGCAATATCAACACCATTTGTCAAACAATGTTATAGTTTTGGTAACAATAATAAAGACTTCATTTCAGCAGTTTGAAATTACTCTGAAATATACATATTTCTGCTCTTTATGATTTCTTCTGTGTACATGAGATTGCCAACAATCCATCCAGCAGGCACTGAATTAAACACTGCATTTCAGTATGCTGTAGCAGTTTGTTCCATGTAATTTCTACAGAATTTCTACAGTAATACACTAGGTCAAGTGTAAGCTCCAAGTAATCATATTTCTATCTGCTTTTAAGAAATCTGAGATCCTTGAACACTTCGTTGGCCTTTTTTATAAGCATATGTTATCCCTCATTCCAGCTCTCATATATAGGCAGACTGTATTAGACCAAGACTTGCAGGAAGCTTCCAGCAACAGGAACAGGTGATTTTCTAGACTTGCCCAGGCCCATTCCTTATTTCCTTTACACTGGTTTGGAGCTATCCATGGTTCAGCATCAGGAAAGAAGATCTGAATCTCTGAGATTTCCTGTTGCTGCAGGGAGGCTTAGAAAGCGTAACTCCCAGTTTAACCAAAGGTAGCAATCACTGAGGTTTCCACTGCATGCTTCCACTGAGTCTTTCTTACCTGTTTCTGTAGTACTCATTAAGTTATTACATCCTAGAAAAAGATAAGACCGTGGAACCGGACCCACTACATGCTTACTTATGGAGCCCTACGAATGTAAAAGAAATTAGACCCATGCACACTAAATTAAATCCTAGCCCCACTGAGGTTATCAGCAGTTTTACCACTGCTTTTTTTTAAGACATTTGGCTTTCACCAACACACCACAAGGCTCTTCTCATGAAGCTCCAATGTAAGCTTCAGAGAATTACCGTTACATATTTTCCCTAAAGCTTGTGAAGAGTGTTGTGACCAGGGTGAATGTCAGAAAAAGCAGAGCAGATCAGATCTCAAGACTGGCAATTCAGAAAATGAAAGGGCAGGGTAGATCTTGTGACTGGCAAAGCAGATGCCACCCATTGTTACTAGTGAGGTTTCCTTCATTAAATCAATAGCTTAAATTCCATCATGTGCTCCCTGTTAGTAGATTATAACCTTTGAACAGTGATCACAGTAACACTCCAGCACAGACCTATTGAATGCCTTCAGTTTTGTTCATTTGCTTTTGCATACATGAATGAATGGACTTCTTTCTTGAAATTACAATACAATATTTTATAGCAACTGAATAGTGGCCAGAAAGGAAATTCACAGATTTTGTTATCCCCAATGGAATCATATGGCATGGAACATACTTTAAAAATAGATTTATTCCCACTAACTTTACTAGTATACCAGTATTTCTTTGAAATGAGCCAGTTTGGCCCTAGTTGTTTAGGGACAGTTGGGCATGATAGGACTCCACAGTCACAAGACCACGACCAGTTTACGTGATGTAGGATGTGGTGATGAGAAAGCTGAAATCTCTTCCTCCATGCTGGAAAACCTGTGCCTGCAGGCCACTTCATGATTACATAAAAAATGGTACATGTTCCAAAGAAAGGGAAAGCATTAAATTCTTTGCTTTGTTCTCTACTGCTCTATTATTAGAATAGCAAATGTTCTTATCTCACTGAATACTGTTACCCACACAGTCCCTTCAGGAGCAAGACCTCAATACAAATACAGAAGAAGCGAGTCAGAGTGTATTTAGGTGAGTAATATGTACTTAAACTTGCTCAAAGCTGAGTTTCATCCTTGGATACTGAAGCAGATGGCTAATGAAATCTCAAAGCCAGCTACAGTTACCAAGACTAGAAAGCATAAAATACCCACTGTTTTAAAAATGGGGAGAAAGGAAGAGCCTGGGGACTACCTGCAATGTGTGCTTTAGTAAGTAGTATGAAGCAGTAATAGTTTATATGTGCTTTGAGACTCAGTTCAGAAGTGCATTCTTGATCTGAACTGAAATTTTATATGGATGCATTTGAACCATTAGTCAAACATTTGATACTAGTAAAAAATCCCTGCTGGAATAAATAGTCAACAAGTTTGGTAAGCACATAAAAGAAATCAAATTAATTAATAGCAGTCAATAATAACTTACCTAGAGTGAGTCAAATAAGTATAATTTCAATCTACAAAACCAGGCTTGTGGCTAGAGGAAAGTGGAGTAAATACCATGCACCGGAAGCTTAGTAAAACTCTTGCCAAGGTCTCACATAGCTTTCACATAAATAAACTAGAAGAATGTGGTTTACATTAAAATATTTTAAGATGGGGATAGATCTGGTTGCTGCAGGAATAAATTCAAGACAATGAACTTGGGCAAATATAGCCAGATGCAAAGGCAGAGGCTGGCAGCATCCGACTATGTAACAGCTCTTGCAGAATCAAATATTAGATCATAGATAACCACTGGCTGAATCACGACAATATTGTGCAAGAAAAGGTAAATCAAATCATAGAGAGATGTATGACTGAGAGTACAGCTCTCAAGGTATATGAAGCAGTCATCTTTCTGCTTCGCCCACTTGCAATAGTCTGTTTAAATTTGAGTGTGACATTGTAAGATTTCCGAAGGACAATAATGGTGATGGTTGGAAGTCTGGAAGATTTGAACTAGGAGAAAGACTGAACTAGTGGGTATGATCCTGAATGGAAATGTCTAAGAGGTGAGATAGTGCCCATTTTTAAATACACATGTGTGCTACAGAAAGATAGGACATAATACGTTCTCGAGATCTGTTTTGGATAAGATGGGAATTAATGGTCTTATGTTACAGAAAAGAAGATTCAGTGAAGATTAGGAAAAGCTTTACTTTCGTATGAATCTCTAGATTGCCTGGACAGGTTATGCAGTCAACATTACTGATAGTCTTTAGGACTGGGTTAGACTCATGTCTATGGAGAAGGACAAAGGTATTTAAGATACTTGCTTGAGGACCATTTCGGTCCTATGAGTGAAAGATTTGCTTTTGAAGTGAAAAAAACCCCACAACCAACAAAACAAAACCACAAACAAACAGGTTTTAATTATGCACAGACCTTCAAAAGAAATTCTTACTAGAGGAACTATGAACCCTATCTAGATCTCTGATGTAGGCCAGATCTTCTGATGTAATTTCTTTTCTCTGTAAATGAAATCAAGACTCGGCTCCCTACTTGGGATATTCCTGGACTATGAGAAAGTACTGAAGTGAATTATGTAGCTGAAATATTATTGTTGAGAAATCATCTGATTTTCACAATGTGATGAAGCAACATACAGATTTTTTTAACCCATTGCTACTTAACAGGTAGGTATTTTGAATATTGTTACAATTATCTAAGAAACTCTGAAAGGCATTTAATACAGCGTGCAATTTCTCATTCTTCAATTGTTAAAGCTTTGTATATTTACATTATAAAAGTGTCATCTCTTGCTGCTTTAAAGGAATTTCTCAGAGAACTGCCCAAAATAATATGATTTAGTGTAAAAGTCAGTCCACAAATCTGACCTCAGAAGGACTTCCATCTTCTCAAAAAACAAAAAGGGCTCTTGTTTGCAGAAGAAGTGCACCATGTAGCTGTTGTGTTTGTTCAGAAGTCTGATATTCATAGAATCATCGAATCATAGAATAGTTAGGGTTGGAAAGGACCTTAAGATCATCTAGTTCCAACCCCCCTGTCACGGGCAGGGACACCTCACACTAAACCATGTCACCCAAGGCTATGTCCAATCCAGCCTTGAACACCGCCAGCAATGGAGCATTCACAACTTCCCTGGGCAACCCATTCCAGTGCCTCAACACCCTTACAGTAAAGAATTTCTTCCTCATATCCAATCTAAACTTCCCCTGTTTAAGTTTGAACCCACTACCCCTTGTGCTATCACTACAGTTCCTCATGAAGAGTCCCTCCCCAGCATCCCTATAGGCTCCCTTCAGATATTGGAAGGCTGCTATGAAGTCTCCACACAGCCTTCTCTTCTCCAGGCTGAACAGCCCCAACTTTCTCAGCCTATCTTCATATGGGAGGTGCTCCAGTCCCCTGATCATCCTCATGGCCCTCCTTTGGACTTGTTCCAACAGTTCCATGTCCTTTTTATGTTGAGGACCCCAGAACTGCACACAATACTTTCTTATACCTATGTCTAAAAGGGTTGACAGGTAGGATCTAGCAAACTAGTTGTGCCAGGTTAAAAAGTTAGCACTGACAGACTCTCCTGGAGATTCCGGCCTGTGCACCAGAATTGACAGCTCTCAGTCTGTAGTCTGATGGCAAGACCATCAGACTTCACACTGAAGTTAACCTTGTCTAGGCACATGTTTCATTGCACTCAGTCTGCTGTGAGCACAGAGGCCTCTAACAGAAAAGTAGTGCTAAGTAGGTGGGAATTTACATTGTGAGAAAGGCTTGAAACTCTAGAGTTAAAAAAAATTCAAGATTATGTGCATGGAAAGTGGCCTGCAGGAAACACTGTACTTAGCAGCTTCAGCTATGAGTTTCAATCTCATCTAAAAAAAGAAAAAAAAGCCCTGAAAGCTGCTGCCTTGATCTGAACAGAAGAGCAAGCTGTCTCTCTGCTATTTCTCATTCTTTGAACAGATGTCCACTTCAGAAAGAAATAACAGAACACCCAACAGTTATTCTTCTTAAATGCCTGCTTACTGCTGAATATAACTTTGTCAGTGGTAGATGAGGTCCTTCTGCTCCACAATACATCTCAAATAACCTGAAGAGGATTTCAGTGAATGGCATGTGATATGTTTCCACTACAAACTGACACCAGAGTGTCCAAGAGTGACTTTATAATGCTGTCCAACAGCCTCAACTTTCCATTTTTCAAATTACATTAAAAGACAAATTCCTGTGCAGCCTCATATTGGTTGTGGTATTACTTTATTTGATCTATCGGTTTCTATATGCAAATTTGCATAACTTAACATCGCTGTTTTAGTTATTTGTTATTTATTTATGGTCTTGTGCTTTAATACACTTTCCACGAGGTGGCGCAGTAAGTGAAGGTTTCCTTTCTACGCCGACGGGCTCCGGTGTGACCACGCTGCCCTCTGCTGGGATGCATTAGGCGGTAAAGGCACGACTCAGGAGACATCCCTGAAATGTGAGGATTTTCGCCAGCGGATGATGAAAAACCCACTGGATCCGGCCGCTTGGTGCGTGTGCAGCTCTCTGGACGCTGCGGAGGCCACACGGACCCTCCGTCTCGCCTTGACAGTGTTACCCAAGAAGACACGGAGGCAGGACGGGGCTTTGCACAGTGCTCCATGCCAAATAGGCTCCCTGTCTTCAGGACCAGGGGGGAGGCTGCCTCTTTCCCCCTAAGCGAGGTGCCCCTTGGTGCCAGACCCCTTCACCCAAGTAGCAACCCTGCCCTATGACACAGAAAGGCCTTGCAGAGGGGTCTGGACAGGCTGGATCAGTAGGCTGTGGCCAATGGTATGAGGTTCAACAAGACAAAGTGCCAGGTCATGCATTTAGGCCACAACAACCCCATGCAATGCTACAGGCTTGGAGAAGAGTGGCTGGAAAGCTGCTCAGTGGAAAAGGACCTGGGGGTGCTGATTGATGGCCACTGAACATGAGCCAGCTTGTGCCCAGGCAGCCAGGAAGCCCAATGGCATCCTGGTCTGTGTCAGCAACAGCACTGCCAGAAGCACCAGGGCAGTGATCATCCCCCTCTACTCATCACTGGTGAGGCCACACCTGGAATACTGGCTCAGTTCTGGGCCCCTCACTACAAGAGAGATGTTGAGGTGCTGCACCATGTCCAGATAAGGGCAACAAAGCTGGTGAAGGGTCTGGAGAATAAGTCTTAAGAGAAACGACTGAGGGAATTGGGGTTGTTTAGTCTGGAGAAGGCTCAGAGGAGACCTTATCACTCTCTACAACTACCTGAAAGGTGGTTGTAGCTAGGTGGGTGTCAGTCTGTTGTCCCAAGTAACAAGTGACAGGACAAGAGGTAATGGCCTCAAGCTGCACCAAGTAAGGTTGAGATTGGATATTAAGAAAAATTTCTTCACAGGGTGATCAGGCATTGGAACAGGCTGCTCAGGGCAGTGACGGAATCACCATCCCTGGAGGTGTGCAAAACCCACTTAGATGAGGGCCTCAGTGACATATTTAGTGGTGGACTCAGCAGACCTTGGGGTAACCGTTGGACTTGATAGCGTTTTCCAACGCAGCTGATGCGATGACTCCCGGACACCCGCCACAGGCCCTTCCCCGCCCCGCGCTCCCAGCACGCAGGCGCGCCCAGGCCGGGTCGCCCCTCCCCGGCGTTAGGACTACACTTCCCAGCGTGCACGGCTGGCCGCGGGGCCGTGCGGGGCGATGGATGGCGGCGCGGCGGCGGGCGGGGGCCGGCCGTACGCCCACCTGGCCGCGCTGGTGCTGGCGCGCGGTGGCAGCAAGGGCATCCCGCTGAAGAACATCAAGCTGCTGGCGGGGGTGCCGCTCGTGGGCTGGGTGCTGCGCGCCGCCGCCGACGCCGGGGTGTTCCACAGGTGCGCATGCCTCGTCCCGCTCCCCACCGTCCCGGTCTCGTCGGCGGTGGGAAGGGTCGCGGGCAGGCGGGTTTTGAGGGAGTGCGGCGCTCTGAGGGGTGGGGGGAGTGGTTTCTATCCGCTGCAGGCTGCTGCAGCAGCTTTGCCTTCGCTGCTGCCTTCTCTCTGGCGGGCTCTGAGGCGCCTGTCGTGGGGCGGGTGGTCCCATCCCCGGGCGTATGTAGGCTCGGCGAATGGGGCGGGTATGTAGTAGGAGCCCCTCACTGAAGGCAGGGGGGTGTGGCTAACGTGGCGTTGGGTTAGGTATCGGGCGAGGCAAGCAGGTTGGGCCCTGACGGGAGCTCTGCTATCTCTTCCTGGTGAGGGTGAGTTGCGAAGGAATGAAGGAATTAGCCGTGCAGTGCAGTACTTTGAAATTAAAGTTCTTCTGATTCGTGGTTGAGAGCCACTGATTGAGGATGTTTGTCAGTAAGTGTTGAAGGGGGCTTTGAGCAGCCTGGTCTAGGGGAAGGTGTCCGTGCCTGTGGAAGGGGGGTTGGAACTAGATGATCTTTAAGGTCATTTGCAGCCCAAACCAGCCTATGATTTTATGACGTTTTTACTTAAGATGGCTGCATTAAATAAAACTGCCAGGCTATAGGTAACATCGTTTAATTCAGTGGATTGCAGGATGATCCAATGCCCCACTGTGTAAAGCCGGGCTCATTAGGATTGCTTGAGGCCACATGGAGCTGAGCTTGAGTATCTCGAGGATGGAGACTCCACAGCTGTTCTTGGCACTGGTTCCATTGATGGACAACCCTTAATGGAACTGATTAAATTGACCCTTCTGTTCTTGCAGCATGTGTCTGTGTCCTATTACTGTGGTCATCCACGAGAAGTTTCTCTGTTTTCTCTCCACCTGCTCACCAGGTATTTAAGATGACAGTAAAGTCACCCCCTTACCTTCTCTTCGTGAGTCCGAATCAAGACAGCTCTTTCAGCATCTCGTGGTATGCATGTGCTGAGGTTCCAGTCATCATGTTGGCTCTCTGCTGGGCCTGCTCCAGTTTTGCCTTCTTGTATCAGGGAGCCCACAGCTGTACACAGCACATTGGGGCAATCTTGTAAATGTCAAATGGAAGGAAATAACCATGTGTGCCCGTGTGACAGAACAGAAGCTTAGTTTGTGGCAAAGTGTGGGAAACTTTGGTAGCAATGATTAGAGCTAGATAAAACCAGTATTTTGTTAGTGCTAATATGGGCATTAGAGATTTCTTTTTTCTTCCAGAACAAAACTGGGAGTTTTCTACCCACATACTGATAAACTTAAAACCAGTGTGTGGTTAGGATGCACTTGGTATGTAGCACACCTAGATGCAGGTTCCCAATGCAAACCCACTGCATTACATCAGAGCAGGGACTTGAACGTAGTCAAGTAGCAGTGTAGCCTAGCAAGATTCAGAGCTGGGAGCAAGCATGAGCCTTCTGTGTCTCATAGCTGCTGTACCATTATCTATTCTGGAAAACCTTTTTAACTGTATCTCAAAAGTACAAGAAGCATCACTGAGTTGGTTTTATTTTTAATAAAGAAGCAGTCAAAAACATTTCTGATCTATATTACTGATAATTATTTAATGTGTGTGAATCCATATTGCTTAATGAGCTATGGTGGATATGGTGATTTGAGCGACCTTCTCATTTTCTATCTGGCACTTGAATTTGCCCAACAGGAAGCCACTTAAGGTTGTGCAGCCTAACTCTTGAGGCATAGCAAGTGCATTAGATGGAATATTAAGTTTTTCTAGTCACTTTTGAAACAGCTGTTGGTGGGATATGTGTTACACAACAAAACTATGTTAGTTGACTGGGGAGTGTGTGTTTGAGCTAGCCAGCCTGAAGAATTTTATGGAGAATACCTCTTCTGCATTTGTTCAGCTGGGTGTGACTTGACATTGCTGTCGCTGTCATACCTATTTTTATTCTGATGATTCCATGATGTCTTTGCATGAAAAATAACTAAAGCACCATTTGCTATGTAGTCTGCATTGAGAGTGCCAGTATTGCTGAGAGAAGGGTTATTTTTTGTATTTTTTTGGGTTTATATCTCGCATGCTTCTTTGTCACAGCGATGACAGTAATGGCCTTACAGTGCTCAGCCAGTGTTTGTCATCACATAATATTCAGACTTGGCCCTTCCTTTTGTAAATGTTTATTAACCCTGAACAATCACAATCTTGTTTTACCAGTACTGAAGGTTTTCTGTGCCAAAACATATGTGGTTGTAACTTGAACAGCTCTTTCTCTGGGATTGTATGGAGCCTAATTAACACATTTTAAAACACTTGCAGATGAGTTCATCTTCTATCTGTGTGGCAGCACTTGTTGTCAGTGTTGTTTCTGAACTCTTTGATGATTTTGAATGCCTAATTCAACCCATTCACAATTCATTGGTCCATTAGCATGCCTAACAAATTGTGGTGTGCTGACACTGGGTTTTTCTTGTAACACTTCTGAATTTTATATTGCTTAAGCTCCCACATGGAAGGTAGATCAAGCACCCTACAGAATTAAACTGAAATGCAGCCCAAGCTTGAGACTTTTACAGTCTGGTGAATGTGAATATGTATGTTTTATCCTTATTGTTAGAAGTTGCTTGATCGTCTTACTAATGCAAATAAAAGAACTAGTTACTTTCATTGCAAGGTGTAGGGCGTACCTAAGCCAGAGTGTCATTCAGGTTAGATTATGGTGGGCAAGTCAACAGTGCTGGGATTTATTCTTTATATTCATTTTTGTCACTCTCTGCCAACAGTATATGGGTTTCTACGGACCATGATGAAATTGAGAAGGTTGCAAAGCAGTTTGGTGCTCAAGTTCATCGAAGAAGCCCTGAAGTTTCTCAAGACTCCTCAACTTCTCTAGAAGCTATCAGAGAGTTTCTTAACCATCATCATGGTAAGTCAGTAATGAAATATGCGGACCCGTTATGTTGTAGCTGCAGAGCGAAGATGCACTTATTGTTCAGAAACATAAGTAAAGCTACTTATTACTTAGAAAGATAAGTAGAGCCCTTTAGTAAATAAAAGCTAAAGGTTCTTCTTTTTTTTTTTTTTGTGTCATGTCTACTCATACCAATTAAGAATATTGTTTCATAAATATTTCTTTCTTTAGAGGTTGATATTGTAGGAAATATTCAAGCAACATCTCCCTGTTTACATCCGAGTGATCTTATAAAAGTGGCGGATATGATCCAGAAGGAGGGGTTTGATTCTGTCTTCTCTGTTGTGAGACGACATCAATTTAGATGGAGCGAGGTAAAAAAAGGAGGTAATATTTAGATGTTTCCGGTTACACTTACTCAATTTTTTTTATATGGTTTATTTTCATGCCAATAATATTTACATTAGGAAGTGATATCCTTCCTAACGTAAAAGGAGGGAGGTGTGGAATGGCTTAGAATTTCCTTCTAAGTAGTGCTGTTTTGATATTACTGATCATTGCTCAGCCTTTCTGTAATTGTTTTGTAGAACTGCTAAGGTATTCAAAATGTAATTAGCTTGCCTAGGCTCAAAATAGCTCCCAAAAATTTTACATGTAAACTTCTGCTTGGTGGGTATTCATGTGCATGTAGACATGACACAGAGTTCCTGTCTTAACTAGGAAAGTGTTTGTTCTTACTCTGCAGTAGCTAACAAATGACAAATAATGTGAGGTAAAGTCTTAGTGAAGATGGGATGGCAACCTTTTAGCCTGGAGACTTAGGGTGTGTTTCAGCCTGCTAATTTGACTGCTGACATATGTGAAATTGCAAACTGCCTTTGAGTCATGAGAACAGAGCTCATGTTAATTAGCTCATACAGAAGGATGTGACTATTTTTCCCAGTGAAAATATGCCTCTCAGCTGCAGCTGCCTAGATGACTAAAGGCTGAACTCTACTTGCAAGTAAAGTTTGTACCTTGTAGCTATCCTTGTACAAAGAATTATTCTGCACATTATCTATATTAGTTTTGTTGCTGTGAGTGAAGTAGAATGTTTGCTTCTTTTTCAAAAATAGTTGATTCAGATACTGTCACATTGTTATTTTTTAAAAATGAATGTGTTACTTGGAGATTGGAATTATTCTGTTGTGATATAAATTGCTTCAGATGAAAAAGTTTTTGAGCTTACAAAACATCATACAGTTTAGTATTGTACTCTTTTATTTATTTATTTATTTTTAGTCATTGTCCAGATGGCTTTAAAATACTTATTATGTTAAAATAATTTCATAACTTTTCTGTGTCTTCCCATTGTTCCTTCTGCATTAAGGTTTAATATTGATGCATTCTGAAAGAGAAAGGTGTCTCTCTGGAAATGTTTTACTTCATTGAGCACCCAGCTGTAGTGTATTTAAGTTCCTAGATCATGAGACCTGGTGAATTTTAGCTGCTTTGTGTGTGTGAGAATTTGAGTGGGATAAGGACAGAGGTCTGGTTCCTGGTTCAGTTTCTGCTGCATGCACTATTGGCATTGATAACACTATGGGATCTTATGGGATCGTGTTTGTTCAAAGGCACTTGTTTAAGCATTGTGGGCTCTGATTAAACCAGTTATGAAAAGTTAATATAATGTGTGTCCTTAAATATGAAATATTTTGGGGAAGTGCCACGATGTTTTCACGGGCAAAATTTCTTCTTGTATGCTCTTCCAGATTTCAGGTTAGTCCCCTCAGCTCAGGGCATTCTTGGTTTTAGGCATAGGTAGTTGAATTGTGTTTTTTGACTGTTTAGAAGAATGTCTCTCCCTACTCTTTTTAGTAGCCAGTTTTGGAGCTGATGACCTCTCAGGGTTTCTTTGTGGTTGTTTTTTTGTTATTGTTATTGTTTTGTTGTCGCTTTTTAAAAAAGTTAGAATGAAAGATATTTCTTTCCTCTCCCAGAACCACAAGGCAGTCCTCTGGTTTGTTATCCACAGCTCCAAGAAAGAGAGGCAACTCAATGATCCTTTATAAAGCTAAGCAATGAGAGGCCATAATGAAAGAAGTTGGTGACTGCATTGTGTCCTTCATTTTTCAACAGAAAACTATTTAAAGAAAGTTCATTGACTCTGAACAGAGATGCTAGAAAATTTATTTTGTAATTTTTCTTTGTTAACAGAAAACAAAATGACAGAACCCCAGAACCTGAATCCAGCAAAACGATACCGAAGGCAAGATTGGCCCGGGGAGCTGTATGAAAATGGTTCATTTTATTTTGCCAGGAGACAGTTGATTGAGAAAGGCTACTTGCAGGTTAGTGCTTCTGATTTTCATGCTCTTTAGAATAATACACCTTTTACTGTTGGTGTAGAGGGTTCTAAATTCATGAATGTACTTCTGTTTCTGATGCAGTCAGTATGAAGTAACAGCACTTTAACCTCAGGACAGTTTACTTATTATTTGGAACTTAACAGGGCTAGCTGCAGTTCCAGTAACAGCATCCTCCACAGGAAACAGATTTATACGAATAATATTGAGCAGTATATAGCTATAAGCCTAAAACAATACATTACTGAGTTTCACATCAGTTCACCAGGATGGAAGTACACACCTTGTAACTCATTTTAGTGTTACTAAGGGTGCAAAACTTCATGCAGTGTCATAGGCTTCTCATTTAATCTATAAACTTTTATTCTTGGCCAGTTTAGTCTTAGGCCATTTTATACTGTAACTTAAACAGTCTTTTTCCCTTTCCTGGTGTTTACATCCCAGTGTAGTAATGCAGAACAAATGCATTTACTTCAGCTTTCATTTTATTTTTCTGCAAGTATAGTCTCTTCATTTTCTCATGCAAGACAAGGTCTCCATCTTACAGGTCATTTCCAGTATTTGTTAGCAGAACTGCAAAAAAGCCAGTGTAGATATTTCCCTGTTTCTAACAGGAATTCCTTACTAGGTGTGTCAAAAATACCAGGTTCTTGCTTCGCTCGTTTCCAGATACCTCACTAATGCAGAGATGCTGGCTTTAGGTCTGTAGTTTGTAAAGACCCATGCAGTACCAGCTAGTGCTGTGTGGACTTGCAAGCATTGATCTGGGAAGTACAATTGTGTTGAATTCTACATTTTCTGCAGATTGGGCCACTAACTCTCGGAGGATTAAGGCTTTTAGTTTCTTTTAATTACATTGGGATGTGGTGGATATTTTTCCAATTGACATTGTTTGTGTAGACAGCAAACAAAATATAAGCATACTTTTACTAGCTAAGTGCTAAAGGCTTTTCTACTTTACTATAATAAAAGACCTGGTGATATCAGTGTGACATAATGACTGCAATGCATAACAGCTTTCTTGCACACTTCCTCTGATGGTAAAATAAAAATACTTATTAACTGTTCCCTATAAAAGTTCCTTCACATGCTTGGTTCTGTGTCACTGGCAAAAACATAATTACTGATGGTTCATATATGCATGCTGTTGTGACCAGTGTGTAGCCAGATACTTAGCTTTCATTACATGGTGATGAATTGTACAAGTCTCTTAATCTTGTGTTAAGCCAAGCAGAACATTTTAACAGGTTCTATTTTATTTAGGGTGGCAAAATGGCCTACTATGAAATGCGTGCAGAGCACAGTGTGGATATTGATATAGACATTGATTGGCCTATTGCAGAGCAGAGAGTATTGAGGTAAAACCATTTTTTATTCCTTTATTTCTTTGATATCTCTGGTAGTTTCAGTGTGGTCTTGTGAATTCATAATGTATGTAATGTAAGTGATCAAAGATAACTGGACAACTTGCTTTCCATGCATCATTTTTTCTTATATCTGTTTAAATCATCTAAATTACCTTTGCTATATGTTTGGGTTTGTGTGGGGTTTGGGTTTTGTTTGCTTGTTTATTGGCTGTTTTTTTTGAAAGCTCAGCCTGGGGAAAAGTGTAAGCCTCACTGTACTAGCAGTGTGTTAGCATCATCTTCGGCCTTTCCAGCTGAGTTGTCCTAGGCTTCTATGGTCTGGAACACGTTTACTGATGCACATGACTGAGAGCATTTGCATCTATGGCATGAGCTGATTATATCTTGTCAGCTGCCTATTGTTTGCAGCTACTCTGCACTTCTCTAAGGAGATAATTGGTGGGAAAGGAGTATGTTTCTGCCTTTTTTATCCTTTGCTCCATTGTGGTTTTGCCCCACATAAATGCTGCAGAACATAAGAGGTTATGCTAAGGAAATAAATCTCATCCTAATTTTTACATAGACAACATAACTGAGCTGTCTTTTGGATCATTCTGGTTTTTTCTTTGAAGAGGGAGAATATAGTTGGAGAGGGATGATGGTGAGAAAAGACATTAGAAAAACAATGAATTTCAGAGTTGATTATCTGAAGATCACATTTGTATTTTAAATATTTGGGGTTTGGAGTGTGCAGAAACTTTCATCCTAAAAAGATAACTTCTTTATCTAGCTTTGGATATTTTGGCAAAGAGCCGTTAAAAGAGGTGAAGCTATTGGTTTGCAGTATTGATGGATGCCTGACAAATGGTCGCATTTATGTGACAGAAGATCGGAAGGAAATGGTCTGCTACGATTATAGAGACATTGTTGGTATTGACCTATTAAAGAAAAGAGGAATCCAGGTATGTGATGTTCTGAAGTGTGAGGCTTTATGTCTTATGTAAACTGAACATTGAAATATTCTAAAACCCTGCAGCATAGAAGTTGAAATTTCTTCAAAGTACTTGTGATCAAGCAGCATACTACATTGGTTCAGGGTTGTGACAAATGTTCTTGGATTCCATATTGGAAAATTAAAATGTTTTGACAAAGTTCTCAATCTCATTCACAGTACCTATAGCATCTTTTTGTCCTGGAAAAATGTGTGAAGAAATCTTTATAGTGTTTTGCTAGCACTAGTTGTGTTGTTCTGTACAGTCTAGACGCTCATTAATTAGAAGTCAGCTTTACTAAGCAGGGATATGTTGTTACCTCTTACTATAGAGAGGAAGAAATACCCAGAGAAATCAAGTGGTTCATCCTAGATCACCATGATTGTTGCAGAGAGGGGAAATCAAGCCCGAACTCTTTCATCTGCATAGTTATTTTAACCATAACTTTTGTGCTTTGAAGTTGTAAGAATTCAGTGTGAATGAAAAACAGAAACAACGCAGATCATAACATGCCTAATTTCACTATTTTTATAACTACTATTCAGTTCTACTGATCTAAATCTTTGCTTGGATTTATGTGGCCTCCTGGCTACTTTCTGTCTGTGCTGCTGCCTTTGATACAGCTGGAAGAATTTTTTGGAGGTAAGAACTAAGTAAAGATTTAGGTTACCTTCAAAGAGCCTTAACCCAGTTCTGTTGCAGGTAAAGATAGGCATAGATAGGACAAAAGTAGCTATACCTCGAGTAGACTTCTCCAGACATATTTTTGGAGTCTCCATTGTAGGATTCTTTCAGAACAGGTTAGACGAGACATTCATGACGTTGATGCAGCTGTTGCTGCTTTGGGGCAGTAAAATGGAGGAGATGGTTTTTCAAAATTCCCTCAGCTTCATTTTCTGTGAGGCAAAAGGGGAAGGAAGCTTCTAATCATTGTTTTGTTGCATCTAGGACCCATTTCCATATTTGCTGTTACTTGGAGTCTTTCCTTAAGAACCTTCTGGTCTTTGTGCCACACTTTATGTATTTCTGGTATATGTTGCTGATAGACTGTTTTGTGTACCACTTCTGTTCATTCTGTACTTAAAAAAGTCCAAGTGTTTCTTAGTATTTAAAAGCAATTAGGGAACATAATCTTGTCTACAGCTTGAAAAGAAAACTTGGAGGGGTTCTGTCTGAGTTTTTTAAAAATCTTGCTGCAAAAATCTTCTGGGTTTAGCTTACCTTGTACATCATTTCTGAAACATCAAATTTGGAATGAACTGCAGGAGATTTACATGCCCTGCTACTTAAGTTTGTTTGGGGTTCTGTTGATGTTCTGAAGTCCTACAGTAAATAAAATAAATGATGTTACTAGGTAAAGGAGTAGTAGAAAATACTTTATAATATTCTACTTCTACAAGTGTTACAGAAATCTTTCTTGGTAATTCTCGTATTCCATGCTGTAGCTTAACTAGATGCTATTGCACTAAAGAGTCAGCATGCCACTGTACTCTGATACCCAGTATTTTATTCAGTACATGTTGCATTTAAAAAGACAAATGCAAATTTATTTTTTTGAACCTCAGGGAAGCCTACAGAATGGTGTTTCACTTTCCCAAAGTAACTTCAGGGCTCTAGTGGTGGTTTTGGATGCTAATCACATCTGCTCTGAGTTTTGATTGAAGAAACCAGTTATTCAATGCTTTTCTGATATCTGAGAGAGCTTTTATAGCAAAACTTTTTTTGTTAATAAATAATCTTATATGTTTTATTTCTTTGTATACAGAGTTTATTCTAACTTGACTTTATATTAATAGGTTCGACTCATCTCTGACAGAGATTGTTCAAAAATACTGTCAGCCATGCAGCTGGGATGTATAGCAAAAGTTAGTGCAACAAATAAATTAGAAGTCTTAGAGGAATGGCAAGAAGATATGGGTTTAAGCTGGAAAGAAGTCTCTTACTTAGGTCAGTTCCTTTTTTTGATAGTAAAATTTTATATAGTATAAACAAATAAAAACTTCACAGTGCTACTCAGCTTCAGAATGCTTTGTTCTTTGTTAATATGCTGAACATAATGTGATTGACATGTAAATTACAGCACCCAATCACTAAAAGCAGGTATGTATTTTTAGGCTTGTTAGGGTACAATCTGATTATTAAAGGCATTGATGAATCAGTGTCTAGTTTGGTAAGGAGGCATTGGCTGTTTTTTTAGACTCATAGAATAGTTTAGGTTGGAAAGGACCTTAAGATCATCTAGTTCCAACCCCCCTGCCAGGGGCAGGGACACCTCCCACTAAACCATGCCACCCAAGGCTCCGTCCAGCATGGCCTTGAACACCGCCAGCGATGGAGCATTCACAGCTTCCCTGGGCAGCCCATTCCTGTGCCTTACCACCCTTACATTTAAAAAACTTCCTCCTATCCAATCTAAACTTCCCCTGTTTAAGTTGTAACCCGTTACCCCTACAGTCCTTAATGAAGAGTCCCTCCCCAGCATCCTAGAGAGACATCAATTTGATAGGTGGACCACTCGGTGGATAAAGAACTGGCTGGCTGGCTGCATGCAAAGAGTTGTGGTCAATGGCTCAATGTCCAGCTGGAGACCAGTAACGAGTGGTGTCCCTCAGGGATCAGTGTTGGGACCGGTCTTGTTCAACATCTTTGTCGGTGACATGGACAGTGGGATTGAGTGCGCCCTCAGCAAGTTTGCGGATGACACCAAGCTGTGTGGTTTGCTTGATACGCTGGAGGGAAGGAATGCCATCCAGAGGGACCTTGACACACTTGTGAGGTGGGCTGATGCCAACCTGATGAAATTTAACCATGCCAAGTGCAAGGTCCTCCACCTGGGTGGGAGCAATCTCAGGCACAGCTACAGGTTGGGCGAGAAGAGATTCAGAGCAGTCCTGCAGAGAAGGACTTGGGGGTGTTGGCTGATGAAAAAATGAACATGATCTGGCTTCAGTGTGTGCTTGCAGCCCAGAAAGCCAACTGTATCCTGGGCTGCATCAAAAGCAGCGTGACCAGCAGGGTGAGGGAGGTGATCCTGCCCCTCTGCTCTGCTCTTGTGAGACCTCACTTGGAGTATTGTGTACAGTTCTGATGTCCTCAACAGAAAAAGGACATGGAACTGTTGGAACAAGTCCAAAGGAGGGCCACGAGGATGATCAGGGGACTGGAGCACCTCCCATATGAAGATAGGCTGAGAAAGTTGGGGCTGTTCAGCCTGGTGAAGAGAAGGCTGAGTGGAGGCTTCATAGCAGCCTTCCAGTATCTGAAGGGGGCCTATAGGGATGCTGGGGAGGGACTCTTCATGAGGGACTGTAGTGAGAGGACAAGGGGTAACGGGTTCAAACTTAAACAGGGGAAGTTTAGATTGGATATGAGGAAAAATTCTTTACTGTAAGGGTGGTGAGGCACAGGAATGGGTTGCCCAGGGAAGTTGTGAATGCTCCATCGCTGGTGGTGTTCAAGGCTGGATTGGACAGAGCCTTGGGTGACATGGTTTAGTGTGAGGTGTCCCTGCCCCTGGCAGGGGGGTTGGAACTAGATGATCTTAAGGTCCTTTCCAACCCTAACTATTCTATGGTCCTTATAGGCCCTCTTCAGATACTGGAAGGCTGCTATGAGGTCTCCATGCAGCCTTCTCTTCTCCAGGCTGAACAGCCCCAACTTTCTCATCCTGTCTTCATATGGGAGGTGCTTCAGTCCCGTCATCATCCTCGTGTCCCTTCTCTGGACTTGTTCCAACAGTTTCATGTCCTTTTTATGTTGAGGAGACCAGAACTGCACACAATACTCCAAGTGAGGTCTCACGAGAGCAGAGTAGAGGGGCAGGATCCCCTAAAGGAGATTTATAATGAGATAGGAAAGAGATATATTTTTTTATAATGAGATTTAGGAAAGTTTTTGGTATTACACAAGCATGCAGCTAATGCTCACAATTTTGAGCTGTAGTTCATCTCACTTGGAGTATTGTGTGCAGTTCTGGTGTCCTCAACATAAAAAGGACATGGAACTGTTGGAACAAGTCCAAAGGAGGGCCACGAGGATGATCAGGGGACTGGAGCACCTCCCGTATGAAGATAGGATGAGAGAGTTGTGGCTGTTCAGCCTGGAGAAGAGAAGGCTGCGTGGAGACCTCATAGCAGCCTTCCAGTATCTGAAGGGGGCCTATAGGGATGCTGGGGAGGGACTCTTCATGAGGGACTGTAATGAGAGGACAAGGGGTAATGGGTTCAAACTCAAACAGGGGAAGTTTAGACTGGATATGAGGAAGAAATTCTTTACTGTAAGGGTGGTGAGGCCCTGGAATGGGTTGCCCAGGGAAGTTGTGAATGCTCCATCGCTGGCAATGTTCAAGGCTGCATTAGACATAGCCTTGGGTGACATGGTTTAGTGGGAGGTGTCCCTGCCCCTGGCAGGGGTGTCGGAACTAGATGACCTTAAGGTTCTTTCCAACCCTAACTATTCTATGATTCTATGATTTCAGATGGATGTTGTATAGATTATATTCTGAAATGGAAACAAATAAACAGAATTAAAATTGAAAGCCATGTGATTCTGTACAAACTATATTTCAGTGACAGCTTAAGTGTACAGTTTGCAAATGCTTATTCAGCTGCTCAGATAATTTTACTACTCTTTATAGTACCATTCTCTTACCTGAAGATTGTGTGAAGTTTGATCAGCATTTACATCTATCACTAAGATTTTCCAAAGACTCACATGTGCGAACTGCTTTTGAGTTGCTCAGATGAGAATTGTGGCACAAATACCTATTTTAATCTTTTTTTTTTTTTAATATGCACACAGTAAGTGAGTTTGCTCAGCTTTTCCCCTCTGTGATATTTTGCCTTGTCTGTCATCTTTCTCCATAGGAAATGAAGAGTCTGATGTAGAATGCCTGAAGAAAGCTGGAATGAGTGGTGTGCCTGCTGATGCTTGTGTAGTTGCTCAGAAAGCTGCTGGTTATATTTGTAAAAGCAATGGTGGCTGTGGAGCTGTACGGGAGTTTGCAGAACACATATTCCTGTTGTTAGAAAAGGTGAACTCGTCAAGGAAGCAAATGGAAGAAATGAGTTCAGCAGGAGAGAAAATGGGGGAATGAGAACAGTAGGAGAGGAAATAAGGAAAGAATGAAAAAGGACTAACACAGTTGGTCAGTCCTGCTTTTCTTCTCTTCCTCTCTCAGTAAGTCTGTATCCCAAAGGATAGCTTATCTTTCAGGTTTTACATTGCCGTGATTTACAAAGATATTTCCCTCTAATTTAAGGTCGCACTTCAGTTAAGTGCCCATATGGGTGATTGTATGCTGATAATTATCCTATTCAGGATTATTTTAAAAGCCATTGAAGAAGTGTCACAAAAAGTAGTGTCCTGTAAATCCAATCTTAATCTTTACACCTGTCCTACAGGAATGATGTGTCTTTAGTTCATAATGCAGACATTTTTCAGGGATCAATGATTTTGCGTGACTTGAAGATCTGTAATTCAGACTTTCAAAAAAAAGAAAATCTGATCATTTTCCTCATTTGGATTACATTTCCTTTATCAAATGTCAACATGGTATTGTAGTTGTGTGCTTGCTTTTTGCAGGATTCATCTCTGTAAGGAAGAGTTTTAATAAGCGGGAGAGATCAAGAGAAAAATAGCTATCAAACTTCTTCCTGTATTTTTAAAAGAAAGCTCAGTTACTGTACACCCAGTTAATATTAGTTAAGAAAAGCACTTAAGCATGTGTTAAAATTCAAGCTCATAAATAATTAAATGGCATCTGGAATTGTGCCTCTTTGAATCTGTTTATATTGGGGTTTATGGAAGTGCTTAAATTAACATACCTGAATGCTTTGTCAAATTTGGGGTTAAATTTCACACTAACATTGAGATCTTTCCTTTGTAGAAACTTGGTTTCTATCTATGAAGGCCTTCATTACAATTACTGAGTTAAAAACAGTCTAGCATTTAATGTGTGTTGTATGGAAAACTAAATGCTGTTTAAAAGCAAAAGACAAAAACCAGAAAACAACCAAAGCATAGTTATTGATTGTGGGTTTATAAAAAGTATATATATCCAGACTTTTTAGCATGTTAATTTAAAGCTGGTGTATATGTATCCTTGTATTTATGGAAAATACAGTTTTTACTGTGTCTTGATTTACTGTGTCTTGGTATCTGTAAAAATTCCTAGAACTGACTCTAAAGAATAAGCATCAGTTTTCAATCCTAGTATTTATCAGTGAATCAAGTTCTGCTTTGGGTTACGCTAAAAAATAAAAAATACCTGTGGTACACAGGTAATTACTACTGAGTTGAATAATAATGGCTTGTTATTTTATTTTGTTTTGCTTCCAAATAGGCACTCCCACGATAATATCACCTGACAGATGGCCCTCTGATTAACTTTGCGTTTACTTCCTTTTACAAAGGAAAATTTTAAACTGAATTTCTTTTACTGCCTATCTACAACAGGAAGAGTATCAGGTGAATAGTTTACTAATCAGCTCCCACTTATCATTCAAGTATTTCTTGTCAGTGAAGTTTTAGGGTTCTGTGCTGGATAAATCCTATGCACTTTGATAACAGGAGAGACACATTTTAGACTGAACTGTGGACTTTGGTATAGGGAGATGGATTATTTAGTTTTATAGACTTATGTGGTAAAGCTTCAGAAGTCCAGACTCAGTGAACAATTCAGGTTTGATAATGTCATAGAATTGGCCAAGTTTTTCATTACTTCACCTTGTGACATTATCAGTAACTTGCTGACTTAAATTTCAACAAGAGTTCCCTGTGAATAGATTGCTTTAAACAAGGTGATTGTGATTCTCATTCCTTTTATGTTAGAGAAAGCAAAAATGAGTAAGTGCAATTATAGTAAAAATATGAGTTGGCAGTACCGTTTTTAGCTTCCTGTTTGAATCAATAACTCTTCTAACATTTCAGCTGCGTGCTGAATGTGCTGCACATACACTGGGTCTTTACCCAAAATTTCTGCATGAATCAAAAATAAATGCAGAAATGGTTTTAGAGTGTTGGTAACACAGTACAAGGAGTAGTGGTTAGCCCTTCACCTGCTTCTGGATCTATTAATTTATTTTTATCTGATCTTTGTCCTATTCAGTATATGCTTCTCTCCAGTCCTGTGCTGTTTCCTGTAGGGTGATCCAACGTGTTCTGACCTTAGTTCATTTCAAATCAATATGAATTATATATCACTCAACCTTTTGAGGTTAGAGAGATTTTATAATACTTGGTGATTTCACCTGCTTAATACTTTTAAACCATAAGCACACATTAGTTTATCTTTTCCGGAGCCTGTGTAAGATGGTTGTTCTGTTGGTTTTTTGGGTTTTTTTTAATTATATTTTCTATTAGTATTCTCTTAAAACACTATTTCCTGTTTCCAGAAATAACTCCAA
The DNA here is from genome assembly GCA_028858755.1 of Ara ararauna. NCBI lineage: Eukaryota > Metazoa > Chordata > Aves > Psittaciformes > Psittacidae > Ara > Ara ararauna. Next base: position 106,460,709 of record CM054376.1, on the reverse strand, counting down.
ATGAGTCTGGTTTATACCCAGCAGGATTAATTATCCTAAATGTCAGCATTATAAGAGCAATAATAAAGTATGTCCAGTGGAAGAAAACCACCTGTTGCGTAGATGAATTAGTTAGAAAAATCTTGTCATTAATGCACGTGTCTTAAAAATCCTTGGTTGGTACATTTGTTTCTCTCTTTTTCTCAGATAGGTTTGTCTGTCCCCACTGCTGATCCTAGATGTATTTGTGTATGTGGCTCTGTTTCAGTAGAGCTTTTCCCACTGCTAGGTACCGGAGGAAAGAGAAACAGTTGAGAGCATCCCCATTCTATAGCTGTCTCCCACACCTCTATAACATTACAGACCACTTCCCTAAAAGGGGTGCCATTATTTCTTTTTGCAGATTGAAGGATTTTTTTAGTTCTTTATAAAAAAAAAAAAAAAGGTGTTTTAGGGAATGAGCAGTGAGCAATGTGGAGGCAACGATACCAAATCATTTAGGTTAGTAAAGAACAGCTAGCAGTTAAAAAAGCAAACTGAATTTTAGGAATTAAGAACAAAAAGATACAAAAGAACAAAAAGGATAAAAGTAATCATTCCACTGTATAACTCAGTGATTTGCATGTATCTTGAATACTGTGTTTATTTCTTGCATGTTAAAAAGGTTGTAGTATTCAAAAGGTTTGTGGGAGGATAAAATGGATGACGAAGGAATTGGGTTCAGTGTGAGCAACAACCAGGTAAGAATTCTTCAGTTTGGAAGAAGGAGGGCTGCAGGGAGTTGTGTTAGATATCTAACAGGGAAAAACTGCTCAACAAACTAGCAGAGACCAAAAGGTATGCCTGAGGAATATGAATTTATCGTGTTGTATTAGGCAGTGCTTTCCAGTTTTCCTGTGGCCTCAAAACATTTGCAGCTCAGGAATTTCCATAGCTGGACATGGCTTATAGACATTTAATAAATGTCTGTAAGCACACTTAAAACAGCCTTTGGCCATGTGTTCCATGAATCTGACACCTGATAGGATTCCTCTGGTTCTGAGCCTTGGTTTCTTCCTCCTCTTACTTGTACAGGAAATACCCAAGTGCATTTTTAGCCTGATTTCACAATATACATTCAAAAACGCTCATTCTAAAATGTCAATGTGTAGCTCTGACAGAACAGAGCAGGACATGGCATTGCTATTACCGATAGGAATTAATCCTTTAATCCTCAAAGCTTATTGAAAATAAGGCAGAAGGACACACAGAGAACTGTGTAAAAGTGCATGACATCAGCTGAATCAACATCCATCATTCACAGATACTAATGGTAAATTGCTCATTAAGTTCTTGGACAAATTGGAGGTTGGGAGAATATTCAGGAAAGTATCACATCCTGTTTGCTTACATACTCTTGCAGACAAGTTTCTGGGCTAAATTGATGTATATCTGAGCTAACACGGTCACTTTTGTCTTAAAGTTAAATATGGATATAGTCTCTCCAGGGATGTAACTTTTACCTAAGGCTGTAGTTGCAGAATGTTTTATTGCCTGTACAGTCCATGTAAGAGTGTGACTGGTTTTGTTCTCCTACCTTTTTTTCTTAGTTACATCTTGTCCTCAGCAGCACAGTCTCAAGTTGGAAGGGGATACGTTGCCAGTCACTGATCATTCTGATCAGTGATGCTCTTCTCAAGTGTTGTGATTGATTTGGTGAAGCCCAATCTAAAAAACTGAAGAATGGGATGAAGTAATTGATTTAGGCAAATATAAAGCACTCCAATTAATCTGACTTAATGAACTTAAAGATTTCTTCAGAATGTTTTTCATGATCTGTCTTTGGATTCATTCAGTTTTATGAATTCTGCCATTTGTTGATACCTTTTGTGCACTCTCACTGTAAAACACCTGTGGGCTTTCTGCAAGCCATGCTGCTTTTTACTTCTTATTCTTGCATGCTTCATACCCTGCCAGGTTTTTACTAAATGTCATTGAGCACCTTGCAGCTCGTAAGAGTGAATCTCCTCAAGTTTCTTATTTGTTTAGAGAAAGCACGCATTTGATTTATAATGAAAACCAAGAGATTTCAGGGGTTTTCAGGATAAGGCTGCAGGCAGTGCATGGGAATGTAGAGAACAAGATAACAGGATCTGTAACTTGCAGTGCATCGGTACTGATGCCCTTACGGGGAAGCAGGGGAACTAAAGTCTGGGCTGCTTCAGTTAAGGTACTGTCATCAGTGTCTGGGTTTGGATAGCACAGAAGATACACGAGCTAGCTCTTAACTGCATTTCATTCACCTGCTAGTGAAGTCATGCTGTACCTTTTTAATTATTATTATTATAATGTAGGTAAATCCTTAATTTAGCCAGTAGGCAATGCTGTAGACTAATTAATTCCTCCTCCCTCTTAAGTAGCTAGGCAACTAACTGCAGTTTTTACAGCACAATGATATCTACCTGGCTGTTGGGTTAGGTGTAAGTAGTTTACCAAGATCACAAATGACAGAGTACAACAAACCACGGTTATCCTTCGTTTTAGTGAAAGGTCCTGCAGGCAGAAAAGAAAGATCTGATTTCATTACTCCTCAGCATTTATATTTGTTTATATGGGAGTGTCATCATCTGTCCTATCATCCTGTCTCTACTGTGGCTGCTGGTAGATTCCCAGTGGTGCGGATTGGTCATTCCTGGGTACAGTCTTGCAAACACAGTCAGAAATGAAAGACTTCATAAGCAGGCTGTGCATCAGGACTGTCCCTAGGTACCCAGACGCAGACCTACTCCCCTCAGACCTGTGTCTGATTCACTTTAGAGTGCTGTTTTTGAGCATCCTGCAAAAATGAATGCCTAATTCTTGTGCAGAGCTTTGTGGTTAAAACACTGCAGTCAATGGATGTCAGTGAAGAGCAAGCATTTCTGTTCCTTTCAGCGGCAGCTCTGCTCTCCTTCTACTGACAGAAAGCCTGAATGGCTGCGAAGCCTGCACCAGAGTGGACGTCTCTGGTGCCTTGGGATTGCAGCCATTTCCAAGGCGGCTGCTTCTCTGCTTAGCATTGGCCTGTGCGACCAGTTTGTTAAAAGGCCAGAAGGAGGCACAGCGATGTAAATTGTGACTTCATGCTTTTATGTTGCTGGGATTTTCACTCGAGCAGCTGTAGGGAGCTCCTGCTGGTTCCCTGCTGGGCCCACGAGGTGCCGCTGCTCGTCGCTGCTTGGCCAAGGAGAAACCTCTTCTGCGGGAGCCCCGGAAGGGCAATGTCTCTCTGCGCACATGCTATCTCTGCCCGTCCTGTCCTACAATATAGTCTGTGATACGCAGGACTGGCAAACAGATTCAGGAAAGGGGGAGGGCTGTCTCCTATCCAAGTTCGTAGAGAAGCTGCTGCAGAATTGCGCCTTATGGTTGCAGGTCCCTTGAAAGAAGGTGGATTGTTGTCACCTGTGAAGCTGGAACTGGTACAAGGGTGACACAGCCACTCAATTCTTTTCCCCTTTCTGAACACGATCTTTCAGCAATTTCTTCACCACCATGCTCAGCCCTTTCTGTCAGGCTTGATTTCTTCTGCCCCATCCCACTGTTCTTCGCAACAGGAGCATCCTTGGCTCTTTGTGGTCTCTGACTGTCTTTCATCAGCTGGTCATGAAGCAATCCCTGTGGAAATACCTTCTGTTCCTCCACATTTACTTTTCCAGCTGACAGATGGTTACACGTAAACCCTTGTCTTGATCCCCTGAGCATCTCTGCTTTACTTAGACCCAGTGTAGAAACCCACCAGTTAATCTGCCCTGAGTTTTCTCTATTTTCCTATGACTTCTGGTTTCAAAGATTACCAGATCTGGCTCAGATTCCTTTCCCCACCTGCTTTTGCCCCTCATTTCTCCAGACTCACTTACATCTTCTGCAAGACAAGAAGCTATTCAGAGAGATATTTTTTTTCACCATTGTTTTCCTCCAATAAAATGCTTAGGCATCAAACTTATTGTATTAGAACTAGTGTAACTCTAAGTCAGGTCACTAGGATGTTTATCTGAGCACCTTTTCTTCTTTGAGAGCTACTTCAGAAGCTAGTTGTGTGCTGTTTTCAGGGAAAAGATCCTTGAAGCAAGGCCTGAAATTCACATCTTCCTCTCCCAAGAGTTCTGGCTTTCCAAATGGTCTTGCCCTCTTTTTGATCTGATCTGAAGGCCAAGTAAGCCTAGGTAGCAAACAAAGCAGGCTAACTTCAACAAGAGTTGGTAGAAGCCTCTTGTCTCAGCTCTGATGGCATAAATATTTAATACTGTCTTCTCTAATTAAATCAGTCTTTAGAAGAGCCCTTAATCAGAAAGAAGGAATATATTACCCAAATAGTAAAGCAGTATTGTAGCCGTTTACATGTAATAGAAATTGCACAGGGCTTTGTTTCTTCCAAACCTGCTGTTGCTGTGGTCTAGGTACGTTTTGGACCGTCATTTTTATATTTTGTAGAGTTGAAATTTCCCTCTCTCTGAAACTTCTAACTGCTATAGAAAAAAATAAAGAAAAACGGAGAGGGGAAAAGTCATTTTTACAATGCCGTACTGTGGAAGTTTTGAAATTTTTTAACATCTCTGTGACCTGCCAAAATGACCTATGGAGCCAGACTGATGATTCTTTGCAAAGTTCAGTTTGAATCCCTCCGCTACAGTCATGGTAAGGGGAGGGGGAGTAGCAACACAGTGGGGAGAGCAAGAGAAAAGAGAATGAAAGAAATTGTAAGTGTGGCAACTGCTGGGAGACCCTGGTTGCCAGTAGCTAGCATCTCATCCCCCATCATTTAGTAACAGTGCCCAGCCTAGCTTTCTGGACCTCTGATGCAGGCACATTTTGCTATGCTGTCCTCGGCTGCACTGGGCTGTGCCAGTGCCTAGTGTGAACCTGCTACCCTCTAGTTGTATTGGCAGAAGCTGCTTTCTTTTTATTACGCACTGCAAACAGTTGCTGCTCTCAACATCAGGTGTGGCTGCATTGCGTAAAGCTTGAGGAAAGCTGTATTTGGAGATTAAAAGTGCTGTAAGAGTACAAAGTATTACTGAGAGGAACTTTATTTTGAAAGTACATTTAACTCTGCAGTGCAGTGCTAGAGGTCGGACAGCTGGAAAAACGCTCGCCACTTTATATTCTAATGCTATCTCTTCAGCCAGTTCAGGACTGTATGCTTTAATCCTTGATCCGCATGGAATGTCCTCACCCTGTCCCTTCACACATGGTTTCATATTGTGAATATATATGTAAATGCTGCTTACAGTGGTTTTCGTAACACAGTTAATAAACTCACTTGCAAACTTTGTTTGCCCAAGGATCCTTGGGCTTTTTTCCATACTGAAAGGGCTAGAAAAAAGTCTTTAAGTAAAAAGTCCAAGCATCTTCATTAGCTGATCTTCTGTCACTTACTAATAGTGTTAGAATGACACCTGAAAGGAAGGCAGTGGTGGTCCGTGGCATTTTAGTGGAAGAGAATGCGATTTTAGTGTCAGAATTGCTTAGCAGCACAAACAAACTTCTGGTTTCCAAATGGGCATTTGCATAAAACAGTGCTCAGGGCAGCATCTTACTTGGATTGTGTTGAATTGGTAATTGTCAAGGGACTCCAGTTGAGCAGGCTTTTCTCTCACTGATTTCTTTAGCACATAACTTCTGTATCATTTGTGCAGATGCAAAATCAGAAGGTCAGCTTGCACAAGCAAGGTATGAAATAAGAGGGCTGTGTGGCAAGTGTGAAATGTGTGGCTAGAGAAAGCTTTAGTGTTTCGCTGTAAATAAGGCCATACCTTAGCTTCTCAGAAACAGAGGACGAGCTTGCCTTACTGATGTGTACCTTCAGAGCACACAAGAGTCAGAGTAATCGTGCTTGTCTGCACAAGTTTCTTTTCAAACAGCTTTTGCTATGTTTTTTTCTGCCTGATGATGCCTTGGCATTGCATGGTTGGGGAGATCTGGTTTGTGGAGAAGAGTCTTTAAAGCCAGCCAACAAAGCAAATCGCAGGTGAGGACAGAAAACGTATCATGGAATAAACCAGAAGAAAAATCCTTTCTGGGTTCCTAGAATAGTCCCTCAGATATGAACACAGACAGCTGATTCTTGGAAAATCTGTCTTATCAGGGCAAGGTAAATAAGTAGGTTGTGTTCGGATTAAACTGTCTCTGAGTGCAGTCTGTTTACCACAGTGGAACTGTTGAGTTCTGTTGCACAAGGACTATGATGTAAAATGCTTCTCATCAGAACACTGGAACAAGCATTTTGCAGGAAGAAAGTCAAATGGAAAAAAAACCCTGTTTGTAGTTTCCCAGCATATAGTGCAGAAATTTACATGGATTTATATTAGTTGTGTTTAAAACACAAACACTATACAGTACTTAACCTAGAAATGTTGCATCAAAGAACTACATGATATATATATTAAAAAGACATTTAAAAGACATTTTATAAACAAATTTCACTTCAGATTGTCAAATGTAAAGCTGCAGTTTTCAACTTCAGTATCAATAACAGTCTGATAAAATAGGCACTTTACAAATCATGGTAGATCAAGAAGGGAACATGGCTGGGGTCAAATCTTTGGTCATTTTCTGATGATGTGGGTTTAGACTTTTCATATGTTCAGATTCTTATGGGTTTGGTTTTAGGGTTTTTTTCCTAACATCTTACATGAAATTCCTTAATTATATCCAAGACATCCATTCATATCCCTCTAGAGGAAAAAATAAATAAATTATAAGGTAGTTTTAGTTGTAGAAAAATGAGTCTGACTCCTGACTCTGTAAAACCATATATATCTGCCCACTGAAAACTGAGTTCAACTCTGGCACAGTGTCAGAATTTTCCTGTCCCCAAAATCTCATGTTTACAATCCTTTCTGTTGGGAGGCTTATAAACTGAGTGGGAGCCCCCATTCAGAATTTCCCACCCATTGCTCTATCTGTGTTTGTTGATAACTGGATATTGTTCTTCACATGCAGTCAAAATTCATAGGTGAGACTTTTTGCCATTTTGCTGAGCTTCATTTTCTCATTAAATATCTCCTCAAACCTTCGATTCTGTTTTGGAGTGAAATGGTTCTTCCAGTCACCAACAGTGCCTAGGAGAGCAGGAGCAGAAAAAGAATAGTAAGGTTAGCAATATATAGTGCAGAAAATGATTTAAATGCAGCCCAGTTTGGTTAATGTTGCTGTTGGCACAAACTGTTAATATATTATTAACCATAGTCTCTGTGGTAGATCATGATCATAAGTAATTTTTTTATTGGTCTGGTAGGACTCTGAAGGAAGCAGCTGGTTCATCATCCATAAAGGCTGTTAACCCTCAGTCCCATACTTGGCTAGTGCCAACAGCTAAGGGGTACATGAAGAGCAGCAGGTTTCCTAAATGGATTAGAGCTTTTGGTCATCTCAGCAGAGAGGGATCTTCTGCACCTCAGATGTATGCAGTTAAAGGTCTGCCTTGGCTCTTTCACAGGCAGTAGAGGAAATGATTACTTCCTGTCTAAACTCATCTCATCCTACTCAACATCTAAAACTCATCAAATGAATGGTGCCCCAGAAGCAACCATGTCTCCACTGACTAAGGAAGACTCCTAAAAAAGGAGCCCAGAATGACCTGATAGATGAATCCCACCCTCACACCCACCCCTAGTCTCTAAGGCTTTCTACAGAAGAGATGTTCCACTACGTAAGAGGGCAGTTAGGTGCTTGGGGGTGACCACGCACACTCATGTTCAGTAAAGTGTTTCAACTGTTACCTGGTTTCAGCAAACGCGAAATTGTTTATTAAACTGACGTGTTTGCATGAGACAATGCATCCTCTAAAGACCCTGCATCCCGGGGGGATTCTGACTGGACACTGAAGGAAATTTTTTCACAATGAGAACAATCAGCTATTGGAAGTGAAAGTGTTGGTGTTTTTCAAATTTTTTCAACATGTTTCTGTCAAAGTTCACAGACTTAGAAAAGTGTATCTGAGGGTTTCGTTCATTTTTTTACTGAGAGATTGTATTTTGGCATTTGCTTTAGCTTATTGATAAATACATTCTGAATTAGCGAAATGTAAAAAAGCGTTTCCCTATGTATGAATTGAAACAACTCTTGGTTTTAAACTATCAATTATTGTTCAAAAAATTAACTAAGTAAAAATAATCAAAACACAACTAATGATGGATTGATCTACTTATTCAAATCTGAGGAAATGTTAGGAGCAAGAAAACAGCTCCTGCAGGTATTTTAAAGTCCCATCTGAGCTAAGCACTCTTCAAGATCTTACCACAGATTCCAGCTTGGCCAAGGTCTGAAGGCTACCTGTGAGGCCATCAGGTGATTGAGTCATCCATTCTTTTGTTGTTGTCATTGTTAGCATATTCCTTTTTCAGGAACATTTCAATAAGATAAGAGATAGTATGGAGGATAAAGGCTACACGCAGTCTCCTTTGGAAGGAATGTGTCTAGCTCTTTCTAAAACTAAGTGACCTTTGCAGGTGATATCAGAGAAGACATGTTGTAAAAGACTGAAGTGGTCAACTTTTAGATAAAAAAGATACAGAATAATGTTTCTTGAAGCTTTCCTCTTAGCATAAAAGCTCCCACAGAGCAATATTAGTCAGGCTGTTTTTCAGACTCCTCCGTGCTTCCTTAGCATAAGTCTGCATTTGCAACCAGAGAACTTACAAAGAAAGTGATTTTTAAGATAGTTTCGAATTGAAGGATCTTGTCACTGCTTCCTGAGGCTGATCCAAAATATCACTACAGTCCAGGAAAGACCTGGAGTGTGACCTCTGGCTGGATTCCCACTCCTTCTCTGTTGAGCCTAGCCAAAGGAGCTCACCTTTTCGGAAAATTAGCTTCCTGTTGGATGTCAGTGCACAAACAGTGTGACTGGGATTGCTGTTCTCCTTTTCTGTGTCTCTTTTCATCTCTGAGAATGAGGACTTCTTGCAGATGTCTTGGATATCATCGTCACTGGTGTTTAAACCCAAGAACAAACTCATGTCCTTTACAACCTTAGGGAGATCCTGAGATAAAAGAAAAATGAAGCTTTTATATTTCTGAGCTGATTAACAGATGTTTAGTTGATATGAAAGTGATACTTTTTATTACCTACTAAGTTTATCACACATTTATTTGCTTACAAGCAAAGTTAAAGATGTCATTGGACTGTGCAGATGATGAGTGCAGTAAACTTGATTCCCCGCTTACCCATACTCACAGAAATGAGTAAATGCTAAGTATGTGATATCAAATACAGTTAGTTACATTGCCAATTTTACTCCCAGTGCAGGTAAAGTGTCCTCCTGTCTCTCAGAATTATTTAGTTGGAGTAGAGACATTGTTTAAGCTCAGCTTCTGTGTAAGTAATTTATTTCGTTGGAGGTGCTATATCTACAGACCCAACAAGTTTATTTATATACCTTAGTGGATTCCTTCCTTCCTCCCCCCTGCACCAAAAAAAGGCACAAAACTGTTTTAATGGAAACACTAGAAAGTGTTTTCTATTCACCCAAAAATTCGTTCTATGAAAGCTAAGGTTTGCTAGTATTTGTCTTTTTTAAAGAATAACAAAGCAGTTTCTGCATAATAATCTCCTTTCATCAAAATCTTCTTCCTGCCTCTTGAGCCTCTACTTTTCTTGTCTATAGGGAGCGCAAGTCCCACTGACCGTGAGTAGTTCTGTTGTCTTACATTACTATATGAAAATTTCACCCGAAATGTCCGGTATAGCAGGTTAATGTGTGGCCCTCATCAATTGGTTGATCTTTTCATAGTACCAAAACCAAAGAATCTAAAATTCTTTCTGTAGCCTGGGGAAAACAGTGTAATATATGCCCCACCCTATGCAGCTCTCATAGGATTTGATATTTATATGTCTTGTGCAGTCAGAAATAGTTCACTAATATAAAGTTCTGTGCAAATAGAAAATATGCCCAAAGACATACATTCACATTTTCCTGCTTTCTCTTTTTTCATTATAATTTGCTCTTTGATATTTAAATTATGTTAATTTACAAGTAATGCATTCTGAAATAAGAGCAGAGAGCATATTTACCTTCTTCATGTCTTCATAGAATAAAAACAAGATGTTTTTGTCATTTTCATGTTCTTCCCAACTTAGGAAATGATCAAACCAGGATCCACAGACAACTGAAAAGAAAACCCATGTAGAAGAGATTCACATAAATTTTATCCATAAATAACTCTGATGGTATCTCACACATTTTAGGGGAATGACGCCTTCATAATATATACCCTGTATTCCTCTAAAACAGATTGCATTCTTTTTGTGAAGTGACTCAAGCTTACCATTCTTGTTTGAATACTTTTTCATATTAGAGATGCAGATGCTATTCCGAGATATGATTCTGTAGTGGGAACAGGCTCCAAATATAAGAAAAGGCCACTAATAAGGGAAAACGTATTGGCCTAATCAGATCCGAGCATCTCAGCAAATGTCTATATGACTGTGGTCACAGCTGGAGATATAATCACTTCACTAGGCAATGAAATAAGGAGTCTCTTAAATGGAACACACTTTCCTTAGCTCTGTTTTGTCCCAGCAGGGGAGAATCAGTATTATTTTTAAACATCAAAGAAGAATTATGTAAAGAAGTTATGCAAATGCATCATTCAGCTAATGACATAACTTACAGTTTTACAGCTGACTCATAGTACTTGTTTTGTCTGAATACTTCTTTTGCTAAGCCATAGGAGGACAGCTAAATTTCAGCTTTCTTTTAAAAAACGAAATTCTGACCCTTCTGCTTGAAAGAGAAGATGGACTGCATTGAAAGCTGAGTTGAAAGCCTCTTGTAGGGTGATGAGAAGAGGCCTGGACAGAGCAATCACAGCTAGTATTCTCAAGAACTGTGACCCTGCTTTATAACTATCACTAGAAGAGTATAATATTGTAAGGGACATCAGTTTGTTTGCAAACTGTGAGTTATAATTAAGTATTTTGCTGAATACTCCAGTCCGTGGACCTCTCCTGCACATAAAGTACTGTTTAATTGCAAATCACATATGCTCCACAGTATGCAATTAAACCCTGCTCTCCTGGTCAACCACACTGAGGATGTGGCCAACAATAGTGTAGAACACCCCTGTTGGCTTCAGGGGTACAGCACACAGGCTCAGAGACTCCAGGGACAGCATCACAGTTGTCACTGTTTGTCCTCACCCTTCTTCTGAACTGAGATTAACTTTGCAAGAGTCCTACAGGATTTGAATGACCTTAATATGTTTCTATTAGGAGCAAAAACATCTCTGCATCACCTCTTACATAAATTTCTGTTGTAACCAGCATAGTTATCTTTTTATGCCATATGTAAGGACACAGAAAATAGAAGGTGGCTACTAATTTACAGATAAATTACAGATTAATATAATCCTCTTTTTTTCACTATCATGTGTTGAGAGTTGGTACTAAACAAGCCAAGATACTGCACATCACTGAAGGATGTACATTAGGGCTGCCCTGAACTGGGAACACAAGATCTAAGCCAAAGTGTATACAAGGCAGTAGATAGATTGACTTCTGGAGCTCTAATTTTGATGACTGCAATGGCACTTTTCTTTCAAAGTTTTCAAGCCAATCTATCATTGTTGCTGTTATCTTCACTATGGTTGTATAGGAGGAGCATGTCCTCAAAGAAGTAATAAAGCACTAAAAATGGGAGTGGATAAGTGCAATATGGTCCTGTTGTCAGTTTCCATGCCAGAATGGCCGCTCATAAAAATCTCACTCTTGTCCTTGATCATTGGATCCCACTACTAAGACAACACATCAGGCAGAGCGTGTGCAGCTGGGCTTTATGAAAGCATCTAGACTCCCTTTGAAGGTGCAATAAAGGCTTTCTGCAAGACTGGAGAAGGCACTAGACCTGCAAGCATAGCTCTCAGTGCAGCCTGGGGACAGTCTCCCATGTGCCCCATTGCCCACACTTTGGCATGGCAGAGGAGCAGTATACGCACACCTCCTCTGTCACAGTTTAAACTCTTGGTGGGAAGCAGCCTGTTACTGTGGTTCACAAGACAAGGTTGAAAATGTTTTAACACAGGCAAATCCACATCAGAATCAGCAAATTGTCAGGGATTTCAGAGCATTTGTAGGAAGAAATAAAATCAGTATCTTGTCTGTGTTTTTAAGCAGATATGTGCAAAGAGCAGTTGTGCTGAAATAATGCAGCCACTTATCAAAATGTCTCCTTGCAGGGCTGAAGATAGTATCCTATTATTTGTTCTTGTTTAGTTTGGCATTAGAATTCATCCTGAAAAAGCCCAACAGCTATGTGTGAAGAAGGAGTTCAATAAGGAGTTCTCGCATAGTTCACATTTCTTAATTCTTCCTGTGCATAATAAGCTAATGTAAACTGCAAGGAGAAAATGTAACATTTATCCTTACCATCTCCTTTTAAGAACAAATCAAAGAAAGCAGTCCAGGTGTCTATAGTGGGAAGGTTTGGGTTATCTCTGTAGTAATGATACATTGAAACCGCAGTATCTTTTGGATTTCTGCTGATGTAGATCATCTGTAAATGAAGATGATAGGGTTATTAATGCTAATACCTGTGTTCATTTTACCTCATGAGTCAGTATGGTAACTAACACATGAAACCAATATCTAATTAACTTTCATAGGACTGCTGCAAAACATAAATTTTGACCTTTCATTCAAACTATCTGTGTCCCAAAAGTCTGGATCTGAGTAATCCTGAAATTTTGAACTTTTAATATAAAATCCGAGACCCAGAGCTTATTTTTCAAAGATCTCCCACATTAGCATGGGAGGAACTCAAAACTGTGATCTGAATCTTCTCCCCACATTTCAGTTCTCCGCTTGCCCCATAGATCTTTACAAGAATCTTCACAAAACTTCAAGAGGAGGAGCAGAGTACGTTCACCCCCAGAACAGCCCATAATTACCCAAGATAACAACTTTCTAAGGCAGTCCTCCAGTGAAACAGGGCCATGAGAACACTCCCCTCACCCCCCACACCCCCATCCTCAATAATATATTTCTGATTGAAAGACATTGATGTTCTATTTTGTGTGGTGCCTCGTATACAAATCACCCCATGGAAGCAGTGAGGCAGGAGTAGAACACAGTCCCTAGCCCAGGTCTCTGTTCATGGTGCCTTGGCTGTTGATCAGCTGTGTCTCCATAATTCACAGCAAACCACTTCAGGAAACTGTAAATAATTTAAAAATTAATAAGGATTGCCCTAGTTTTGACTGGGATAGACTTCATTTTCTTCCAAAATAGATTCCTAATAGACCCTTAAAATATCTTACTGCTTTTATATCTTTTTGACTTACCTTGCATTTTTTATTCTTAAAATTTGGAGGTAACATTTTGTAGTCTAAGTGAGTTGGAATGATTCGCTTTGACGAGAGTTTATTCAGCTCCTCCAGTTTGGAAATGTCTCCAAATTCAATGGGAGACGTTAGTGTAACTTGAGTATTGTAAAGCTTTGTTATAACTCCTGCAAGCCAGTGAGTGCCTGCAGAAAAGTAATTTTAAGGAAGAAACAAAAGAAAGAATATTTGTTACCGAAAAAACATGTGGAACATGCATTTTGAAACAGCTTCCTAGTGCACAAGTAATACTTCTAATCCCCTAGCTTCAAGAAAATTTACATAGCTGAATCATGTCATTGACTCCAGATGTATAAAAAATGGAAAAAGTAGGGCTGTAGCTGAAGTACAGAGTAACTCTATGAGAAGTGTTCATGTTGGTACCAAACCAATATTATTAGACAAATGCTTTTCAACTGAGACGTGGTTATTTTAGTTATTTATTTGACCATTATTTGGAGTTTTTATCCTTATCGTATTTGGAAAGTACTGATTGAGTTTCCTCCTTGGTATGTGCTTCTGTGTGCAATGAGGCAGAGGGAGAGGGAATAAGAAATGAATACATCTACAGCCAAGATCCATACAAATAATTTAATATGACTCCTGACTTGCTCATAATAGTATGTAGAAAGTCGTTAGGAAAATTCTTCAAGGACAGATTTTGCTTACAAGAAAGAAATATTTATTTGCTTTGCAATATGAAAACACCTGAGATTATTTTCAATTAAAAGATCAAATTTAGATAAATGTCACTTAATTTTTTTTGTACTTGAACACTTACAAACAGAATAATATATTCATATGCTCAAACAGCCTTTCCTGTTCCATGTAAACAAACATTTCCCAACTAGTTTAAGCAGAGAACAAACAATTGAGACTTCTTGCAATTAACATCTAAAAGTAGTACTTACCAGATTTGGGATAGGAAACCAAAAGGACATCGTCTTCTCTGGCATCAAAAGTATCCAAGGATTTTAAAAGTTCTGGAGAAGACCTGGTGGTAAAGGGAATCCCCTTAAATATGTGAATGAGTTCTGCCTCACTAGGATTGGACATGTTTGCTTAAGTCTTGGACTCCTGCAAATCAGATAACAGTGAAATGAAGAGGATTTAAGAGTCACTTCTCAGTCAGATGGTCTGAAGTGACAAATTGAGACCAAGCAATAGAAACTTCACGCTTATATACTTTGCTATGTGCCATAGAGTCATATCAGATATTGATTTTTCCAGGTAGTTGATAAAGGCAATTGAAGTATTAGAGGTAATTTGATAAATAACTGAAATGTCGTCATTGAAAAGTACGTCATTTGTTGCCTCTCCAGATAAAGTAATGAGGTGATAGTTAAAATATATTAATTATGGTAAATTAAAAGAATGAACATTATATGTTGCCTTAAAATATGCTTCATATGATTATTCTATAAGTTATACCTTGCTGGAAGCTGGTTTAGCTTCCGAGGAAAAAGCTGCATCTTAAAATACTTTTTATGAATACAAAACCAATGTCTTATTTTATGTGACTGAAATATTTTTGTTTCATTTTGTCAAATACATAACAGACTGAATTTTCAAATGTACAAATCAATTTCAAATGCTTGAATTCTGTGATGTTAAGGAACTAGGTTTTTGAATGTTTTAGAATTTCAGCCTGAGGCATCTTAAAAACAGAGGCACTTTGAGGCACAATCATTTTTTAAGCTGTCACATGTGTCCATAATAGTAGTATAGACAACAAAAATCACAGATTTAAAATAGGTATTTAACAGTGGCTTGAATCCTGCATGCCTCATGACTTGAAGTGGTTGAAGATTTTTAAATCTTGCAACAGAATATCATCAGATATTAAAAATATTCATCAAAATAAGAGTTGCTTGCAGGAAAGAGGCACTTCTCAATTAATTACCTGCTTTGAAATGTATTTTTGAAAATAAAAATTGAATCTGTGGAAAAATATCATTATTGGTTTTCGAAAGCTCCACTTCTGTCTAAAGTGATCTTAATGCACCACAGTGAAATAAATTGCTCACCTTTCAATCGAACCTTTTTTGTTTTTAATGCTTAATATTTTCAATTTTCCTTTCAATGGCCACAAATTAATTTACTAATTCTTACATAATTTTCCTCAAGCATCCACTGTCTTCACTATTTGTATTGAAAACCTCCTGCAATATATTCTGCTGGGGCCTTTCAGTATCTTGAGCGCAAGAACCTGCATGCAAATCTTGGTTTAAAATAGATCAGATTTTTCTTTCAGGAATTTCCCAAGTTACCAGATCTTTTTTTATCGTAAATAATAACTTAGGTTTACCTAAGTACCTCCCATTACTGAAGGTACCTCTTATGACCCCTGGTATGAAGTTAATGATTAGAGAATCCCTTCCAAGGAGCACCTGAGAAGTGAAATTACAAGGAATAAGGACAGTCACCAGCTTCTGTACTTGTCTTTTTCTAATTCAAGCTCCAGAAAAAACAGCAGTATAAGATTGGTTCTCCCTCCCTTTCCTTTTCTTTGCTGTATTTCCAGCCAACCGGTCAAAAATAAGTGAATTCAGATCTCTTTGCCTTTTTTGCATATAAAGTTGCTCTTAAACAGTTATTACCTGCAAAATGTGCCCTGTGCCATCAGTAAACTATGAGTTCCAGTTATGCAGGGCCAAGTGGGGATGAAAATCATGGAAAATATGATGTATTCCCTACCATTATGTATGAGAGGAGACTGGGGAGTCTTTCTAGGAGGTGATCAAGTGAGTCAGTGGGGGTACAAAAAATACAGTGGGTACTGATGCTCAGATAGGAGTTAGGCAATTCCTCAGTGGTGAGGAGCTCAGCGTTTTTCTCTTCCTCCTAGTCTGAAGATCTAAGCCATAGCTTTCTGTCTTAAGGTGTAAATCCTTAAAAATCTGTGCTCTCTGAAGAGATACCACTTTGGTTACCGCAGGTCTACAAAGTATGCTTGGAGACATAAAGACACCTGTATCTTGTGTTATTCTGAACATCTGTATTAGTCTGAATACAGAGACTTCTAAGGTTAATTTTGCAGTCATCAGTCTAACCATATGCATTTAACATGTATTACTCTGACCTAGCAAAAATAATCTTATTGTGAAATGCATTGTATATTTACTTTGTTTTTTCTATTACTTTGCCTTTTCTCTTTCATTTCCTCCTGCATTCCTATTATGTTTTGACTCAGCACATTTGCCTAATCTAATCACTTGGACCTTAATTAATCATTCACAAATGAAATGGCTAAGGTGTAAAACAGAAGCAATACAGTAGCAAGGAAAACTCCCATTCTCTTAACTCATCTCAATTGCTTTTATACTAGCTTATCTTTTCAGTATGCATGTTAATCCAGGGGAATCAAACTGAAACTGGTCTTCCTGAAATGCTGCTTGAAAGTCGGGCCCATCCCTGCAAGTGTATCCTGAATTGCTGTGACTTAAGGAAAAGAAGGATATTCAGCATCTTGCAGGAAAGTTATTATAAAACTACACTAACAGTATAATAAAAAGTGCATTATTATAGCTACATTATACAAAAAGAGCACAGGTTTAAAGAATGCCATGCCAAATCCTCCATCCAACTTTATTTTTCTCCTTTATTAGCATTACAACACAGAATGTAGACTACAACTGGTACATTTTTAACCAGGTGAACATAGGCATGGCGAGCTAATACAGATGGATTCCTGTATCTGTTGCCTAGATCTCTACCACAGGCTCTGAGGAGCTTCTCCCAAAGTCCTTGTCCTGGTCCTGGTCTCTGTCTCTGGCACTGCTATCAGTACAGATGGCGTGCACATTTTACCAACAAGTTTCACAGATACTTTCTAACAAGAAAGCTATGTTAAACTTGGAGTTTGGAGTTTCTCTATGGCTTGGTGAAAATACAGCTTGGCAGGTGTATGCTGAACTCCTGGGCTGCTTCAGTAATGCTGCTTCCTTCTGCCTCCACGTCTGACTTAAGTTCTCCCATCTATACCCTTGTCTGCGAAACTTCCTTGTGTTGCTTTAAATGACTCAAACAATTTGACTGTTCTGTTCCTGACTATTCTGTCACCTCCACTTCAGGCTCACCATCCTCTTCTCTGCTTGATAAAAGACAATACCGTGTACATCTCCTTCAACTGCAGGTTTCTCAACTGGGGCAAATCACAATAGTGTTCCATCCCAACACATCTCAGGCTGCACGTACTAAAAGAAATAGTGACACTGTAAAAAATATGCAGATAAAGTCATACGTTACACAAGTCAGAATCTGGATGTACATCCATAGGGTTCTGAAAGTTTTTAGCCAGCTCTGTCAAGCATCAGATTTTTCATTTTTTGAAATGTCCTAAAAACCATGAAATATTTCAGTCTTGTCATATTGACTAATTAATGGAGAGGTAAAACTGACAGGGCTGGTCGTACGGTTTCGTTGCTCTCATTCTCCAGCAGATATACCAGTCACCTGAAATTAATAAAAGTTACATCCATAAAGATTGTCCTTGTGCACCTATGTAAAATCTGTATGCAGGCTCTGCAACCATGATGAAGAAATGACATCTTTCAAGACTATTTTAGTGCAGCATATCAAACACAGCTGCTGTTACAAAGTGTGCAAGACTGATCTCCAGGACTCAAGTTCAGCTAGGAAATCCACCGTCACAGGTAAGCTGTGTAGTTCATTCCACAGCTCTATACCTACTTTTCCATACCTCCACAATGACCTGGACCCCACAGTCTTTTCTGTAGGGATCATACCATCCAACCTTTGCTTTCCCATAATGCAGAATGACATCCCTGTTTATTTTAATGTTACAACTTAGGTGTCTAAGTTTATGGACAATGACTATTTAACAGAGACAGACAGCAAAATGTTAAATACAGCATGAGTGTTCAGACTGATCAGGAAGTTAGGGCACCTCAGTGCCTAGATGTCAACAGTTTAGTAACCTAGCCTGTGCTTCTATGTGGTTCTAAAAAACCCTCAGTTGCAGGGTAGATATAGGGCTGTCCAAAACACATGAAGACTCAGACGAGCTATACCAACTGTCCATCTGTGCACCCCAACCTGCTCCCAGATATCAGGTAGCATGACTTAGCCAAAACTGCTTAATTGGGATGGGCACTGGATTGCTTTACACTTCCAACAGCAGTTCCGTACCTGGTAGGCTTTCTGGACTCTTCCAGAGAAGCCTTCCTTCATTGTCCCATAGTTCAATACTAATTGAGTTCTGTGATTTAACAACTCTGATTTCTGAAGTCTCTGATTTCATAGGCATTGCTATCTGTAGCAGCTATGCCTCCGTTTAGGTATACTGTGAAGGAAGTCAACCATGTGTACAGTCATATTGCATTTATGGCATGTCTGTTCCTTGACCTTCTTTATCCCTCTCACAACAAATCATTGCTTTAGATTATTATGTGCCAGACCCACAACTGATAGAACTAACAGTAACAATCCCATTGCTTCCAGCAAATGCACTGTGCCTTTTGGAGAGCTGGCAGGCAAATGCCATGGCTGAGGTTACCTCTACTGCCCCAGTTCCTGCCCTGCATCTTCACATGACGCAAGGCATGAACACAGACATAACGAAGACATGGTGGGTGCGGGGGAGCAAAAAAGAAAAGCAGACAGGATTTTTACCTTCATTGGGGTAAAAAAGATAATGCTGTGTACATGCAGGAGGGCTCAGCGAGGTAAGTACTCTCCCTGGCAAGTGCTTGTCTATCAGGTTTGGATTGCCTAGGGACATTCCTAAGTCCCCAGAGTGAGAGGAGAGGCCTTGGAGGCCTGATTTGTTTTCTGTTTATCTTTATTGTCATATCTAATGTGGAGGGTTACTAGGATAGGATTAAATGACAGAAACTTATGAGTCACCCTGTTATATTGCTAGTACACTAGCACTCAACGTCATTCTAGTAACTTCACCAGTGATTTGAAATGGTTCCACCTTTTGATTTGTTAGCATAACTGCATAGAAATTGTCTGATATTTGAAAGCACACATATAATAGTAGGCTAAAGTATTCTATAGGGAGCCAGATAAATTCCAGAGAAAAAGCCTTTTGAGATGTATGTATGTCCTTCAGAAATCTACACCCTGTGGAGCATCACTACACACAACAAAATCAGAGCAAACAAGTCTGATGGCAAATGCTATCCTGTTGGCTCACACACTACCTTCAAATCCAGCAGCTCAGGAAACCAGCAGTCCAGCTAACAACAGCTACCCCTGTGAAGGCTTATGGGCCACAATTAGGGGAAGTGTACCAAAGGGAAAAGGAGCACATGCGTCCATACACACAGTGAGGCAGTGCCCAGCATGCAGGCTGTTGTACTTGGTGCCAGCTCTCTGGTGGGTCCAACCCAAATGAGTGGTGTAATCCTGAAGTAAGAGGCAATGTAGCTTGCATTTGAGGGAACTGACTGGAAACCTTTGGTTCATGCAAATTCCAGAGGGAAGTCAACCTTGGCCACTATGGGATGGAGGCCTCGAGGTCCCCAAGCTGCCCACAGAGCTGCAGAGATCCTGACCCAGGACATAGCTCATTTGCTCATGTTCTCATGACAGCCAAGGGCCATCTAAGGGGTTGCAACATAAATCTGGTGGCCAGAGCACACAACTTTCTTTTTGCTGTCCCTCCAGCCAGCCCATTATGACAACCCTGCAAGCATCTCTCTTCTCCCAGAAGGAAGTAAATCCACAATCAGCCAGTGCCAATCTCAGCATTACCTCTCCCTGACCTAAGGCGGCTGACCCATGGTCTTTACTCAGATATGAATATGAGTTAGAAGTGCACTCTTGCAGTGATGAAATGCTCACTGGGCTGCACAGGAAAGAGCACAGCCAGCAGGCTAAAGAAAGTTATTATTCCCTCTGTGGAGCACTTCTGAGGCTACATGTGGAGTACTGCGTCCAGTTTTGGATCCCCTGGTACAAGAGAGGTATCAGCAAACTGGGATAAGTCCACCAGAGGACTGCCAAACTGGCCAGGGCTGGAGCATGTGATGTACAAAGAGAAGCTGGGAGAGCCAGGTCTATTTAGCCTGAAGGTCAAGAAGAGACCACAGTGCTGCCGGCAACTACTTTGTTGGTGCTTGTAGAGAAGGTGGATCCAAACTCTTCTCAATAGGTGCACAGCAACAGGAGATGTGGCAACAAACACAAGCTATGATGAGGGAGATTACAGTAGATATTAAGAAAACTTTTTTACCATTTGAAATTTTGACCATTTGAAGTGGTCAAACGCAGGAAGAAGTTTGCCAGAGATGCTGTGACTTCTCTATCCTCAAAATGATTCAAGACTAGAGTGTCCAAAGCCCTGAGAAAACCAATCTAAGCAGGGCTTTGGTTGCTCTGAGCAGTGGTGGAAATGTTCTCTTGAGTTTGCTTCCTACCTGGATTGTTCCGTGGTTCTGTATTTCAGAACTGAGTGGTAGGACCACTGTTGAAACACAATCCTCATTTGTGTAAATCCAAAGGAGGTGGTATTTTCATCTGATAAATGTTGTCTTGATATATATAGTGTTCCGTGAACTGCAAGATAATGTAAATGTAAAACTTCAGTAAAATAAATGGAGTTAAAATATTGATAGGATAACAGACAATGCAAGATCATATCTGTCTGAGTTGGATCTTAAATGTGAAATTTCCATCTAAACAAGCAATAAAAGAACAGCTGCCCCGATTCCAACTAATATTCTGACCAGGTAAAGTTTTTTTACTAGCAGTCACTTTATTCTGCAATTTATGAGAGTACCAGAAAATCGCCAAAGTTAATTTAAGCAGAGTGGAGATGTCTTCCCCAACACCACTAATAATGGTCATTTTCAGCCCTAAAAATGTTGGGTAAGGCCTCTAAAATCTTTCTAACTTGTAGAATATAATTGAAGAATTATATATTATATGTAACCACACCACAAAACTGTGGTGTAACTTGGCTGAAATAGTTATCCTTGTCTTATGTGATTAAAAAATCAGAATCTGGTCCAGATTAACCAGGCAGAAAACCTTTAAAGACTGCTGGAGCAAAATCCACATGGATTTTTAGAACCATGGACTCACATTAAGACCTCTAAAATGTCACCCAGCCCTCTAAGCTTAATACTTCACATTGGTTTTCTCTCTGTTTTCAGAGTTATCTTGTCATGAGTTATAGTAAAGTCTGTGATTAAGGTGCAATGCAGGATGATCTATTCTTTTTTATTCTACTTGTTGACTCATGGAGTTCCGCACTTCATCAGGGCTAACCAGCTTCAGTATCTTCCATTCACGGTAGCAGCATCTCTATTAACTGGCTTAGTGAATAATTTCTTCAGATGCACTTTAATGAACAAACTTTCTCAACATTCTCTCATGCTGTCAGCTTAATAATAACTTCATGAGCTATTTTATTTTTCTCTGAAGAAAAGCAAATGCTTCTGAAGAATGACAGGTTAAATGTAAAATCAAGCAAATTAGTGCCAACATTACAGTTCTAGAATTCTAGCTGCTTTTCACAAAATTGCCCTCAATTTCCTGCATTTTCAGATCATTATTTCTTATACTTCTACCATCCTGTTATGATTATACAAAAAGAAGAAAAAGTAGCTGGCTGAGGGATACAAAGAAAAGTTAATGGAAGAGAAAGACTGTGCGGTTTATTTCTGTGCATTGGATTGTAGTTAAATTCATAAAATGATCCTTAAAATAAAATAAAATACAGATAGCAAATACAAATATCAAAATACAGACTCATATTTCCTCAATGTTCCAAGTGTATCCAGAATTTTCACTGAAATCCATATACTTAATTAAAAAATGTTTCTTCATTTTTTTGCACGAATGTAACTAGGTTCAGTGCATGTTTCATGTTCGAAAATAGGAAATAATATTGAGTTTAGTGGGAGCAGAAAGTTTATGCCTGGGTGGCAGAATCTGGATTTTTCATTACTAGGTCTGACTGATAGGAAACGATTTTTTTGGAGGAAGGAAGTAAAAATATTAAATGCTCCCAGCTGCAAGATTGTTACTTTGCAACAGCTCTTGATTGCTGAATATAAAATGAAATAGTTATGTGCATGAATTCTTTAAATATGTATGCAGAAGTCATACACATATGTTAGAGATATGACTTTAGATATGAATACATGAATATATAAAATGAATATATGTAATTGTAATATGGATTTTCTTTTATTCTTAAAATCAAAGAGTTCTTCCAATGAATATTTATGATTTGTGCAAACATGTTAAACAGTTACTAGGTCTATGTCTTTTCTTTAAGCTTGTAAAGTGATTTATCCTGCTGACAGTGAAAGATGTAGCACCAGAGGTCTGTTCTCATTATCAGGCAGCACAATAAGTAGGGACTATATCACTGTCATTTATGAAGACGTATTAAAATCTTCAAGCTATTTTTCAATTACTTTTGTTGCTGTTTTGACATGTGAAAGAGAAGCGCACCAGAAGAACAGTGCAGCCAGCAGTATCTTGCACGTTAATGCAGAATTAATACTTATTAATTTATGAGGCATAAGTCTAGAAGTGTACTTTTTATGCTGGGCATTGTGCCACTGTTTGGTTTTAAATTATTAGAGAACATTTTGATTGATTTGAATTAATTTCCAAATAACCATCAAATTAGATTTATACTATTTATTTATTCACTTACTGAACAGAGGCCAGTTCTACAATTAAGGTATATTTCTACTGACCAGCCACAAATCATGTAATAGATAGTCCTTTTTTTATAAACATATAAATTAAGATGTGACAAATGTTAGGGATTGAATGCAGTAGCTTATCTCCCAGTTTTGAGCTCTGGAATGTGAAGATCTTGGCTTTAGATAGTAATACAAAAAACAAAATAATATGAATAACAAATATAGTCAGTCTAAAGATCTTAAACATGTGTTTGTCTTCTGAAGTTGAGCAAATGAATTTCTTCTTCTGGTGTGAAGGCTGACAACATTTATTATGACTACCTGATGCTGGTAGATCTCTTATAGTGCATTGGTGGACAAGCTTTGCAAGTCAATCTTAGTCTCAGGTGTGGAGCAGCACAAGGAGCAACAAGCCATCTGTCACGCACTGGAAGGGAATTGCAGGGCCTCTTCCCTCAAGCCTTGTCTGCTGTCAGGAAAAGAGTAGGATGGGTCTTGAGCTTTGCCATGAATGTGCTTCTGAATTAGGTCTGCTCTGCTCTGCTGTAGGTTACAGCCATGAAAAACCAAACTGTACCCACATATATCAGTATAGATACAGCCTTAGTCAATAGTCCCAGATCTTGACAAGCATTATCTGCAGGGAGCCTGGTAGCTAACTGGGGGAAGCTGGCACCTCTCTCTTGTTCTACAGTAATTTCCCTTCAACATGTATGTCTCCTTCTCCTCCCTTTTCCAGCAATTCTTTCACCACTCCCTCGCAGTTACGTGCCACTGAGCTATTAGTCTAGTAGTAAAGACGTAGAAAAAAAGCTGATCTTTGCTGACTGACACTTCTTGCTGCTGTGTAGGCACGTCACAACCAGCAGCTTATTAGAGGACATCAGATCAGGCCTTTAATAGCGGCTACATCATTCCTGCTGACTATTTCTCTCTCCCTTCACTCAACACCTCTGAAAGATAAAAGACATTGTACTCTTTCTCATATGAGGGAGGTAATGAGAGGTGCAAAACCCAAAGACAAGCAAGACAATTATAACTTGTCTGGTGGTCTTAGAGAGGTGTTCAAGAACCCAAGGCTAAGTCCCCCAGCCTGTTTATATATGAATATGTTCAGAGTAGGTGAAGGTCTCTCCCAGACTACAGGCCAATTTCCCACACACAGGCTGTGGGCTTCTATATGTACCAGCACATGTGCTGTGGTCAGTGAAAGGGGATCAGTCTGTCCACGTTCTAGCCAGGAGATCTGAAGATTTCTGATCAGAATAGGGAAGAAGAATGGGTTAGCCATGCCTTTACCTTGGAGAGATGTTTCTTGTTATTTTCTCATGCCTGAGACCCTCCCCATCAGCTCAGGATCTCTTTTTCAGATCCCCCAGTATCTTTCATCTCACTCTCATATCCACATCAACCTCAGCCATACCTCTTCCACCTTCTTCTCATACATACCTCTCTTCTCTGTTTCTGGTTATATGCGGTCCTCATAATCCCCACTTCAGTTCAAGTTAAAAAGTAAAGTTCAGCTTTGATAACATGACCTTGCCCTTTGGACTATACAAATAATGCAAAAACCAGCCTTCTTGAAGACATCTTTAAAAGTCTTCCTGCACATATGCAGGACAGTGTATTGGTATGTGAGCATTTTTCATAGACCTATACAGACAGCTTCACTCTTTTTGAAGGTTACTATATTGGTACTGCCCCACATGTGTAGAGTCAGCTATGCAGCAAATAAGAAAAAATTGTGAATGTCTGAGATCTGGGAACCATTATAAAAACACAGAAGAATAGGAAACCTTGACAAATACTTCATTTCCTTTTTCAAAACAGCATGATTATACTGGGGAAATCCATGGTTTAAATGACCCCATAGAGCCTTACAAGCCATTAATATGCAAGCAAATTTCAAGAGAACAAGGATTTAGAATTCTTCAAATTTATGTTTAAGTTGTCTTCTCATCATGCACTGATAATGCAAATGATGATCCACAATGATACAGGATCACAGGCAGGAAGACTTTGTGCTTGAAAAGAACAAGACACTTTTAGGACCTGTGTTTCATACAGAACTTAAGTCCTGTGGATTTATGCTGAATATTTATAGTTTATCAGCTACACTTTGGCATCTGCAGGAGGCAGTTCAGGCCAAATCACAGGAAAGTCTTAAATGCATTTGCAACCTGACAGATGATCTGCTATACTGGAAACGTTAATAAACCAAAACTGATGACAGTTGCATGATGAGACAGATAACAAGATATTTTTAATAGCAATCACTTCAGGAGTTACAGAAGCACTGACTCCACAACATACTAGATTGTTTGCAGCATCTTTTTGGCATAAGACAAACAACCAAAACACTGTCAGGAAAATATTTGCAACATGGGATTGGAGGTAGCACAAAATACTCAAAATAGATGAGATTCTCTGAATGTCCAATCCATTCTAGCTCCTTCTGAATAGCATTACACCTTTTGGGCCAAATTCTCCTCTCATGTCTGCTTCTATGACCACATTATCCTCTCTTGGCCCATTGTGTTAAACAAACCAAAGGAAAAATGGGAAGTAAAATGAACATCTAAACAACATTATTTCTGTGGATTTGCCACAGGTCTCATATTAAATTAGTTTCTGGAGGACACTGCAGCTGCTACCTAGAAGATCAATCACTTGACTTTCAGTAGATTTGACAGATATAAATGCTTTTAGATGCAGAGTCTAGCAGGCTTAGATTAGTCTCCTTATAAGTGAAGCATCACACATCAGTGCAAGCTTTGGACAATTGCCCTGGTCAGGATTTGCAGGGGGCTAGGAAAAAAATGTTTTCTATTTGGGCAAGTGGGTATACTTGCAAAAGAACAAAGTAAAATTTAAAAAAGTTCAATCTTGGAAGGTAAAAATAAAAATACCTGAGTTACTACTTCTGGCATAATAGAGCAAAAGGCACCACAGTGAGATCAGGCTCAGAAATCCAGATTCCTTGCTCTGCAAAGTTATTCTGCTATTAATTTTTGTTTGTTTCTATGTTTGTTGTTTATTTGCTCGCTTGTTTGTTTATTTTCAGGGGGCTTTGTTTTCTTGCTTCTCTGACATACAATAAAACCTTTTGGAAAAGCTGATGGATCAACTGTACTATGTAGATTTCCACAGCAGATATATCTTCCAAAGCCTATTGAAATCAAAAGAAAGACCCTCATGTGTTCATCTGGTAGAATGTAAATATAGACCTGTTCTTCTTTTATTTCGAGACAATCCCATATAACCAGCTGCCTCAGGCGGTCCAGTCCCCTGGGTGCTCAGCCCAAATGGGTTTAGTTAGAATAAAATATACTATGTTGAAAACCATTAGAAAGAATACTAAACAGCCCAGGACATGCAACTGAGCCAGCTTGAAAAATCTTCATTACACCCCCCTTTCTGCAATCCTCCTCTTTGTAGAATTACTATTGAAATGCATGAGAGTGATAAAGGATTGAATGGTTTGACTTGACAAGCATTAACTGAGAAGGATCCTATTTCCGGTAGAAATCTTTCAAAGCTTCTAACCTTTCTTTCAGTAAAGAATCTCTCAATCAGCTGAATTCTGGGTAATAATAAGAGCTGTAGAGAAAACAAACTCTTTAGTGAAAAAAAAAAAGAGATAATTCTTACCCTGTCTTGGTTGTTGGTTTGTTTGTTTTTTCAATATCCTTTATAAAAACTGAACCATTACATTTTTTTCTCTGCAAAAAAAGGCAAACTCCCATCAGTCACTTGCCAACAGCTGGGTCAAGCATTATGTTCACATGAACATTGAATATAGTAAACTCCCTTCTTCAGCTGCATAAAAAATGGTCCAGAACCTTACATTACATATATCAGCTACCTTCTTACATTCTGTGAACATTTATACAGGAAAGTACATGTTTTTGTAGACTGCTTGGGTTTTGATGGGGTGGCATTTTCTAGCAGAAATAATGTCTTCAATTCTCTAACCAGTTCCATTAACATCTCTGGCACTTCTGTCTGATCACTTTACTTAACAACATCCCCAGCTGTGGCGGGTATGTACTCACAGTGCTTAGCACAAATGGTACTCACTCACAGATGGTACTCAGTGCTTTGTAAACACTGAACTTTGTGAGAAATTAGGGTGTTTGGAATTTGGGCTATTATCTAATCAATCTCTGCATAACCTTGTGGAAGATAGGTGTCTTTTTTTTTTTTTCTGTTGGTGGTGGTGGTGTTTATTTTGTGCTCATTGAGCTCAACTCTGGTCCCAGAGAAGTATGATGTTGTCTTTAATTCTCTGCATGGCTGTACGATCCCACCGATGCTATTTCATACAGACTAGAGGGCATGGAATGCTGTCACAGGGTAGTTGAACTTGATTAAATTAGATGAAGTGTAGTGTAGTGAGATAACAGCAGAAAAAGTCACGGATGTGATTTACACAGTGGATTTCATGAAGAAACACTGAAAATGCACGGAGTCTAAAGAGATTAGTGCCCAGATGCCTTCAGTAAGTGAAGTCCCATAACAGCCATAGAGAAAAGAATGCATGTATTTAGGCATTGACAGGAGGGTGGAACTTCCCTTGTTATTGACCTGCGCTAGGTTTGAGCCAGTGACGGAGGTGTACAAATCTATTACTAATCCTTTAAGCTATTCAGTCTTTCTGTGTGCATTTTTGTTTTGGTTTCCAGTCCGATTTGTTGCTTAAGAATTTAGCATCTTATTTGGGTTTTTCTGATGTTTCTAGATCGAATCTCTATTGACTGTCAGAAGCCTGTTTAGCAAAGTTTAGCAGAAGAACTTCCACTGAGAAAAGAGAAAGAGATGCCATCTTTAAACAGTTTGGTATTTTAGTAGGGATTGTATCCCAAGAAAATGAAAAAAATAAAACCTATTAAAAAGTCAGGTGTGACAGTCTCTGTTCCCCAGGTGCTGGGAGTTGCATTAGGGAAAGTTTTATGCAATTTATAAAAGTACTCTCTCTAGACCATAAATACAGTTTAGTCTGAGGTCGGGAAAAGGGACTCCAGTGCCCTTTCAGCAGCTTAGTTCTGTCTTCATCAGTCTTCACCCTTTGCCTGTCATAGTGTTCCCACTACCTTCTTGAGTATACCCAAGGCAAAGCCAATGTGACAAATACAGAACTAAGGACTTTGGAGCCATGCCATTACTCTTTAAAACACAGCATAATTATTAAATCCCAACTCAAACCTGTTTCTTGGTCTTAGTTTGCTGTCCCTAGTTGTCATCACTGTAGCTTTTTTGTTCAGGCAAAAGAGAAGCCTACTGAGAGTATGTTTCTCCCAGCCAGAAGAAAATTGACCCAAACTCAAGGTCCCCAAAATGTGCTGGTGCTGAGTTTCAGCAAGAAAAGGTCACCTGGTTTTCCTAACCCCACTAGATAATGTTTTTAAGGGTATCATATGTATTTACCTACCTATTTTTCCTTAGGACTGAGCCATAATGAAGACTAGGAGCAGGGGCAGGACATTTTGACTGATAGAACTGAAGAAAGCATCATGATGTTAATGGAGATGTTTGCGAAAGGTATAGAAAATAAAGAAAAAAGATGTTACAATAATAAGTGGATTTAAATGTTACTGGCAGAGAATGTGTGCAGGGAGAAGAAAGAACATGAAAACAGACACAACACACAAATATCTGGCAAAGGAAAATGACCTGAGGAATGACGTATGAGGAAGACCTAGCTTAATCAGATAGATAGATTACATTTAAAAGCAGCAAATCTGGAATTGCCATCAATCTTTGCCTCTCATGTAAGTGTTTCATCTACTTATATGGTACTTTTTGAAGTTAGTATCTTTATTATGTGTGTAGTAGGTAGCACTCTAGGATTCCAATTGCAATTGGAGCTGCTGTGTGCAGCTGCGATATATAAATGGCATAGGATATAAAAGGTTTTAGGAGACATACAAGAAAAAGGGAGAACAGAGGTGGGCAAGAGGAACATTTGTGGCAGGCAACATATTTAGCTTGCAAAATGCCGTGAAAATAAATATTCTGAGATCTGCTCAGCTCTAGCCATAGGGGAGCACAATGTCAGTGATATGAGGGGGGACAAATGTGTGATTCCCATTAACACTGCCAAAATACATGCAGCTAAGTACCGCAGTGAGAACCACAACAGCTGGATCTAACAATGTGGATAATATACTCTGTCTGTTTTCATGTAATTCTGTCTGGTTGACCTACTAGAAATTTCTAATTGAGACATAATCTCTCTAAGTAGAGGGAGCACTTGTGGACAGAAATGTCAGATGTGTTATTAATCATGCATAATCACTGCTGAAGGTAAGTCATTGTAAGCGAAGGAATTATAGCAGAGAGGAATTAGCTGTGCAGTAGTTTATACAGCTGTTTCAGGTAGCTGTGCATTATGTTAAATTTCTTACATGATGGTACTGGTGACATCATAGTGAGGAATGAAAGGAACAGTATAGGCAATTTAACTGTATCTATGGCCACAGTCATATTAGTCTCATTAACTGAAGTATAGTGGGACTTCTACTCATTTTAAAAAATAGTAAAGTCATACTTATAGAGGGACCATTTCCTGTTGTAGTTATCAAGTCAACTACAGTAAATAAAACATATTTTATGAAGATATAAGCATTTATTTTTCAGGCAAAAATTTAGCTAGGTCAGGGTTTTTCACTTCTGGGGGTATTTATATCACAGTAGTAGCTTTGAGGAAAAGGATATTGATTCTGTAATCTGCCAATGTGAAAAGGGTCATCTTCAAATGATGGGAAAATAAAGTCCTTCTCTTCACCTTTATCTATTCACTGCCCAAGCAAAACCTACAGGGAAAATCTGGGTCATTTGCATTTCAGTCAGACAACCTCCCATTCAGCCTCTATGTGCAGCTGTCAAACTGGTAAGTTTAGTAGTTATCTCAAAGGTTAATTGTTATGAAAAGATGAATAAGTCTTTTTCTCTTTTGACCTACTGTACATACCTAACTCTGCCCTCTGAACTAGGATGGCTTTTTTTTTCGAGGCACATCCTGAGAGAAGTGCTGCAATGACAATGTGCATTGCTCAGCCTTTTGAAGGGAATTGAAAGCAATTAGAGATGCACTCCTCCTACAGAAATCCAATATCTCAGCATTGGAGCATCCTGGAAGTACCTTGGTGGCTGGAAAAGAGACTCTTCCCTCCCTAGCTTTCACCTTGGAGAGGTTTTGGGGAGGGCAATGCTTTTTGGTGCCATCACAGCAGCATGGACATCACAACTCCATCCCATCTATGATACAACTTTCACAGCTTGTCCCTGCTTTGCGGACACTAACTGAAACCAACCGCCCTGAGTTAACGGAGTTTGGGGACCTCTTTCAGGATACCATCAGTCTATAATGCCAGTTATGAATTTCTAACCAAAGCTACAGTCATATGCAGCAAAGCTCTGGAGGATTTGCTTAGATGAAGAAGTGTTTGGTAGTGATCAGGTCATTTGCAAAAGCAAGTAAAATTAACACTGAGGTTTGTCAGAATAAAATGAAAATTTATATTCAGATAAGGAGCTTAATATTCATCAGGACAATATCTTCAAGTTATAGTTTTCATACAGCTTTTGGAAGTATGAAAAATGTCACCCTCCAGCAGCGTCTTTTCAGTAGAAGCACTGCATGGAAATAATATTTTAACAATTCTCGCCTTGTTGACTGTGGGCCTACAGGAGAAATCCTTCTTTGTTTATTCAGACTGATTACAAAGTGAACTAAATGGAATCAAAAACCATTGATTCCTGAGCAGGAAATATTGGAAGCTTGCCCACATCTCACTGCTACCTTCAGCTGCTCATTGCAATCTTTATTTTACCTTGTGTACAAACAATTATATAACTAATGTGTAAGAACACTGAAGATGCCAGGCTTGAGAAACAAATCCCCCCCGTTATGTAGTCAGCAGCAAGGACACCACAGTCTCCAAACCAAATTACTATTCTAGTAATCAGGGTGGTTGCTCAAAAGTGAAAGAAAATGGGGAAGTGGGGAGAGAAAAAAAGTGTGATGTGGAAAATGGGAAGTGGGATAACATGTACAAAAATATGTAAGCAAAAGGAGGCCATCCAAAATAACTGATGTGAAGGAACAGAAGTGCAGAAACTTGAAGTCTGACCCAGCAGTTCTGCAAGCTCACTTCTCAGAAATGAGCCTGTGGACATACACAGGAGAAGCATTGCAACAAGAAAGCCATCTAGAAGTTGCAGAAAAGCAGGTGACAGGTTGGTAAGAGCTTCCTATTTTTATCAGCCACTTTAGAAGAGTGGCTGTAAATTGCATGTTGTTGTAGAGCAATTTTAATAACATGCTAGTGGGACTGCCACAGGTATTAATAACAAACACGTAGCAAAGGATTATATACATTTCCTAAGTGACCATTACCATGTAGGCTGAACTATCAATGATCCTAAAATAAGAACGTGTAGAGTGAACTCTCATAAGAGGATATGAGAGGTTTTGAGAATGCAGGCAAAGGATAAAGTCAGCAGCCCCAGTGCTATAAACAGACATTTTGAGTGGCTGATTACTCATCACTAAAGGAATACAACTATGAGAGGAACTAGTTTTAGGGCCTAACAAAAATAAATAACCATATAACATAGTGGTATGAATAGCTAGACAGTGTTAATGAAGCCATGAGTTATGCTGTGAGGATGTTAAGTCTTAAAGGCTGTGGAAAGAGAACAGGAACCTCATGGTGAATAATCGTAAAAACATCCTACAATTAAAGCATATAAAACCATATATGCCACATATGCCTATAACTGATTATTTTGACCAAAGACATCTTTTAAAGTGTGAAAAGACTGCAACAGAAACAACTAGCCAAGCAAGCATCAATGCTCGAGAATCAGGTATGCAGAAATGATCATTCTGGCTCCCTGCGGCACTGTATGCATAAGTATTACCTTCCTACTGCTGAAGAGAATTGTATCTCTAATGCTTTTGTTTGCTCTAGTTACCAAAGGTTTGGCTGTAATATGGATGCAGTGGTATGAACTGGTAATAAAGTGAATGAAGGAGAGGTCTTCCAGCTAGAGATGATGAGCCAATTCCTTGTGGAGATTCATTTTTCTGATAAGGAAACAATCTGGGGATGCAACTCTCCCTACATCTGGGCTGGGCTGGGAGAGTTAGAAGCCTGGGGTTGGTGGCCAGACAGAGCCTTGAAATGAAGCCTGTCTCTTGCTGCATCTGTAGCAGAGCTCTGCCTGTGCATTTGTCTATTTGGATAATCTAACTTTAACTTAGCTAGGCTGTGAATTTATAAGCTCATCTTATCCTGAGCTAGCTGCCAGGGTGAACTCTGAAGCTGTGCTCAAAGGCTTAGAGGTGTTTAGACTGAAATTTAGGGACTTTTAGTAGAAAGGTAGAAAATTGGAAAAATAACCCATGGAAAAAACTTGGGAGAAGTTATTTCAAAATCAGTATAATTTTGGTGGGTCTTATTTCTTAAACTTCTGTTATGTCGATATAATCACATCAGCCCCAGTCACTGCAAAGTAATGCAAACACTACTCAAGCAATTTTTCTTCAGGATTCCCAGAGGCATAAACACTACATTCTTCCCAGAGCAGAGCAGAACTCAATATTTTACTTTGAGGAAGCATTAAAATTTTTGAAGTGAATTGTAGAGGGAAGAAGCACAATTCAGCTTCACAGGACAACACCCACTGCCTGTTTTGAACAAAGGAATTGAAATTCTTTCTTTGCAGTTACCATTTCTTGATTCATATGTTTGAGCAGTAGTACTAACATACCCTGGTTTGTGCTCCATCTGCTATTTGAAAGAGGAAAAGTGGTTCTAGCAAACTGAAGTAAGCTACAGATTGCCTAATTTTGAGGGGTATTGATATTGTATTAAATTTCTCCTTGTAAAAACCATTTTGCTGCTGTTTGGTTAAACACAATTGTAAATCTAACAGTTATTTCATTATTTTTATCAAAAGCCTGTTACTATCCTTGATGCTGCTAACACACTTAGCAGGTCTGCTCTGACCTGAGGAGAGTGGATCCAGTTCCACAAAGCTTTTCTTACTGAGCAGTAGCATCCCTCCATCCAGGGCAGGACTACCTCTGCCCTCCAGAAAGAGGATAAATCCCCTTTTCACTGACAGCAGTTCATGGCATGTGCACTGCTCACCCCCAGGAACCGTCTCAGCACAGAGCAGTGTGCTGGCTCCATGTTTGCAAGACCAGCCAATTTCTTAGGTGCCTCAACACTGCACGTAAATCACAGCACAGCTTCCCCAACATATGTATAATGGCTTCCCTCCAACATGTATAGGCTTTCAGATTTATTGCCTGGCTCACACTATAGCAGCACAGGGACTAAGAGATGTCTAGCCATGCATCAGAGTAACTGTGACAGACAGCTGTGTAATGGATTAGTGACATACCATGAATTTTAGCAGCACATGAAATTATCTTTAGAAGAAAATGTGTCTATTATCTTGTATTATTTCTACCTGAATGTCTAATTTCAGCACTGTAACTGTACAAAGCTTCCTTCTCAACTAACTTGCATTGGACTAATGCCATTGATTGATACCATTAACAAATGAGCCAAATAGGGGTCAGTCCAGTTGAATTATTCTATCTCGCATCAGAAGACATAAACGTGCATATAACAGGCTGCTGATTGCCCAACACTCTGCACAGCATCATTGTTTCCCAAGCTACCTGTCTCTGAGAAGTGCCTTTAGAAAGCAAGATCTCAGCTGATAAAGTCAGGTGTGAATGACAATCAATTCTCTCCCCCTTGAGCACACCAGCAGAAATTGTGGAGGCTGAGCTTTTGCAAACGCATAGTTTTGCAATGGCTACTCCCTACACTAAAGCTTATTGATTTTCTGGGATATCTATTTTACCTCTTAGAAACATTCCCTGGCTGCCCACACAGCAGATTTCTGCATTGTTGTGGTTTAAGCCACTATCACTCACCCTGTTTGCTCATTCACTCTCCCCTCTTTTTTCCCCTCAGCTCCTGGAGCGATGGGGAGGAGAATCGAAAGAATGAAACTCCCACAGGTTGAGATAAGAACAGTTTAGTAACTAAGGTATAACACAAACCACTACTGCTACCACCAATAATAATAATGACCAGGCAAATACAAGGAAAGAATACAACTGCTCACCACCCGATACCAAGCCTGACCCAATAGTGAACCCCCACCCTTCCGGGTCTCTGCCCTCCGTTTTTCCATCCTGGGCATGACATGCTGTGGCATGGAATACCTCTTTGGTCAGTTTGGGACAGATGTCCTGTCTCTGCTTCCTCCTGGCTTCCCCTCCTCCCTGGCAGAGCATGAAAATCAGAAAGTCCTTGGTCAAACCAAGCATTCTAAGCCATAACTATAAACATCGGTGTTATCAGTGCTGTTCCCAGGCCAAAAGTCGAAAACACAGAGCTACGCCAGCTACTGAGAAGGAGAAAAATGATGGCTACTGCTGAACCCAGGACATGCATCAACAGTGAAACTCATTGATTGTGCTGTAAGGAATCCAGTGACTGTCAGAGAAGTCGAAGAGATTTTTATTTCATGTCTGTCTCCTGCAAAGAAAGAAGTGCTGCTTGGAGAGACAAAGATTTTACCATAAAATCCACTGAGCATTTAAAGAATTCATTCAAATTCTCCTCCATATGATACCTAAGCAAAATGATAGCAAATTTTATATAGACAGTGTTTCGGTATTTTGCAGGCAGTGGCTTGTGTATTGGACTAATGTTCAGTTCTTGAATCAGCAATTGCTGGGTGGCCACAGCTATCCCTCTGTTTGCACAGCAGAGGTGAAGCAGGGATATTGTACCGACTTCCTGTGCAATCCAGAGTCAAAAGCCATTAAAGAAGGATAGGGTATTATTCTCTTCAAAGAAGTGGTTAATAACAACATGTTATGTCTTTTCATAGGCTGATAAAGTTGAATTTGGGAAGTTACTTTGGAAGGTGGAAGCTTGTTTTGATAACAGAGCTCTGCAGTCCTGCTCACTTCCTTTTTTCTCTTTCTTATAGAGGACAGTGTAATTTAACTAGATGTATTATTGATCTGGTAAGGTGCAGAATAAAACCCTAACAAAATAATCAAATGGAGAGAAGGAAGGGAGGGGAAGAGAATGAAAGGGAATGAAAGGGAAGGGAAGGGAAAGGAGAAGGGAAGGAAAAAGAAGGGAATGGGGAAAAGGTAATCCTGTCCTACGTTCTCTTGCAATTTGTTTCAATGTCCAAAAAAGGATACATTTATTTGACATAAATCAGCCAACCACTCGCTAAAGGCAAAAAGAATTTCTGAGTCATGTCTGACAAATAGTGTAACAGGAAGTTCTTGTGTTATGGAACCTGAACAATAACTCATGCCACAAGAGTATCCCTAGTTATATAAATCCTGCAAACGACAGATTGCTCTGTAAACAGACACTGGTGCAAGGTCCTGGCCCAAAGAGGTCTTTCATGATGCCAGGTCACTAACTCATTAAGCATATGTTGTTCCAGCTGACTGCTAATGAGCATTTATAACTAACAAATGCTTTCTATTTTTCCTTGAAACAACCAGTTTGGCAAAGAGCGAGCATAAACAGTGCTCACCCCATCATGTTTGAATGAAACTGTTTGATAAATATAATCTAACTCTTCCTATCTGTGAAGTTGTTGAAAAGAGTCTGACTTTGTCTACAATAGCTGCTGTCCTTGCTTTTTGCTGAGTGATATCTGCTGACAATGCAGGAGTTCTGTCCATGTACCAGAAAGCAATGCCTGGTGTACATTAAACACATGTTTTAACTGTGTGTCTGGGAGTGGGGAGAGAAAGGGGGGGAGGGGAGTGAGTGAGCGGCTGTGTGGTTCTGTGTTACCGGCTGGGCTTAAAACACGACAGATCTTTGTGATGCCCAACGTGGGGCACGAAGGGTTGAGATAATGGCAGATATGACCAGGGTGTGCCTAATCATATTTGTGATAAGAATTTATTGTTTCGGATTAATAGTCACTCATCACAATGCTGATTTATTGGCTCTCAAAGTTGTTGCTCTTGATCTCAGAGTTTCAGCATGTCATACCTTACTTACAGCCAGTATTTGATGTTTTAGTGTGTATCAGCAGGGGGGCTTGAGCTAACGTTCTTGTTTCACTATATTTTGTGGTAATGACTTGTAATGCAGTAGACAAATTGATTATGAAATTGATCTGGCTTGCGTTCCCAGTGTGGTCATCACCTCTATACTTTGGCAGGTATATAATGGAAGTGTTTAGCAATTACACATCTTTTTTCCCCTCCTTGGGTGGTCAACCTATGAAGGAGACATTCCTTTACCTTCTCAGCCCCCCCACCAGACCATTTACAGCATCGTTTGAGAGTTCTGAAGGTTTTGAATGGCCTTTGGGTACCCTTGAGACCTGCCTGCTGATTGTGATGGGGATTATCATGTTGGCACACATACAGAGTGTGTTTTATCCATGACCATTCTGTCTAATCTTGAAAGTTAAGCAGAGTCAGGTTTGGGCCTTGTCTAAGGTTAGACGAAGATATAGAAGAACCAAGAGATTTTCCCTGAGGCTGTACAGTCATGAGCGGCAGGGTGTGTAGGATAGTATGGGCGAGTATCTAGGCCAGTGGGCACCTCCAGTGCTTTGGAACTTCACCACTGAACAAGTGCAGAATCCAGAAAAATTAGTAAAACACTTAAATGAGGTGTGTTGTCATCATGGTCATACCAGAGAGGGACAAATCATGTCAACCTGCTGGGGCTTGGCCTATGCTTACAGAGCCCTGTTCAACACTCTCCAGCACCTTCAAAGTGAAAAAAATTTCTCTGGATCTGATGGCAAAGCAACAGACAACACAGCTACTCCAACTCCAAATACAGCAGCTACTCAAACTCCAACTGCAACAGACAGTGCAGCTACTCCAACTCCAAGCACAGCAGCTACACCAGCCCAGTGACAAGTACAGCAGCTACTCAAGCTCCGACTACAACAGGCAATGCAGCTAATCCAGTTCCAAGCACAGCAACTACACCAACCCCAGCAACAAGTACAGCAGCTACCCAAACCCCGATAGCAACAGACAGCACAGCTGCTGGTGCTACTCCATCCCCTAGCACAGCAGCTGCACTAACCCAAACAACAGATACTGCAGCCACTCCAAATACAGTGATAATCGCTGCAGCTAAACCAGAGGACCAATCTGTGCCAATATCAGTTGCCCCTGTACACAAGGGGAAAAGCAAAAAAGGGGCACAAAAAGCAACCTGTACAATGAAGAAAGATGAAGAAACAATGCCTTACTACACCAGACAGCATCTGGTCAGGAGTTACTATTATGTGAATTAGAGGAAGAAGAAAAGGTGGCTTCTCGAGCCCAGATCTCAACCGAGCTGAAGAATATGCAAAAAGATTTTACCCGTCAGCCAGGGGAGCACATCATCACCTGGTTGCTCCAATGCTGGGACAATGGGGCCAATGGTCATGAACTAGAAGGTAGGGAAGTGAAGCAGCTGGGATCACTTGCTAGGGAAGGGGGAATTGACAAAGCAATTGCAAAAGAGAAATGGTCCCTCAGCCTTTGGAGGCGTTTCTTGGCATCTATGAAAGAAAGGTTTCCGTACTAGGATGATGTTATTAGTTGTTCGGCCAAGTGGATGACTCTAGAGAAAGGCATCCAGTCTCTGAGGGAATCAGCCACTGTAGAGATGATCTATTGCAGGCCGGATGCCAGGAATGCACCCATAGATCCGGATGAAGTCGAATGTACACAACCGATATGGCGGAAATTTACACAGAATGCACCGTCATCATATGCCCATTCATTGGCAACAGTAACATGGAATGACATAATACCACCAACAGTGGATGAAATGATTCATAAACTCCAAGAGACAATCTCACCCCTTCCATCATTTCAGCTGTGGAAAAACTGTCTCAGAAGATCAAACAATTGAGAGACGATCTATCTGATCTATCCAGCACCTCACGTGTACCAACACACATCTCAGCTATTAACAAAAGGCGTCCTACTGCTTGAGAGAGAAGATATAGGAGGTATAAGCCATGGGCCACCCTATGGTTTTACCTGTGGGATCATGGAGATGACATGAGGGAGTGGGATGGAAAACCGACCCCAGCTCTGGAGGAAAGGGTGCGTGAATTGAAGAGGAGAACAAAGGTCAAGGATGATCATCCCATGAAAGCTGCAGCTTCAGTCTCTGTTGAGCAGGTTACCAGATGGAGTGGAATAGCTGATTTTACTCCAGCTCCTGTGATAAAGAAGACTAATCCCTGTTTACCAGATGTAAGTGACCAATATTGTGATCACTATTAGAGGGGCCCTGCCTCCAGCCAGATGGAGAAAGGGGACTATCGGATTTACTGGACTGTGTGGATCACATGGCCTGGCACATCAGTCCTACAGAAGTATAAGGCTTTAGTAGATACTGGTGCAAGGTGCACAGTTCACCCTGATACCATCAAGCAGTCAAGGGGTGGAACCCATTTATATTTCTGGAGTGACAGGAGGATGCCAAGAGTTGACTGTACTGAAGGTAGAAATCAGCCTGACTGGGATGAAGTGGCAAAGGATCCCTATTGTGACTGGTCCAGAGGCTCCATGCATCCTTGGAATAAACTACCTCAGGAGAGGGTACTTCAAAGACCCAATAGGGTACCGATGGGCATTTGGTATTGCTGCTTTGGAGACAGAGTGAATTGAGCAGCTGTCCACCTTGCCTGGTCTCTCAGAGGATCCTTCTGTTGTGGGGTTGCTGAAGGTTGAACAACAGCAAGTGTCAATCGCGACCACAGCAGTGCACCAGCAGCAATATCACACCAACCAAGACTCCCTGATTCCCATACATAGGCTCATCCATAGACTGGAGAGCCAAGGAGTGATCAGTAGGACCCGCTCACCCTTTAATAGCCCCATATGACCAGTGTGAAAGTCTAATGGAAAGTGGAGACTCACAGTAGACTATCGTGGCCTGAATGAAGTCACACCACCATTGAGTGCTGCCATACCAGACATGCTAGAACTTCAGTATGAACTGGAGTCAAAGGCAGCCGAGCGGTATGCAACGACTGATATTGCCAAAGCATTTTTCTCAATTCCTTTGGCAGCAGAGTGCAGGCCACAGTTAGATTTTACTGGGAGGGGTGTCCAGTACACTTGGAACCGACTGCCCCAGGGGTGGAAACACAGCCCGACCATCTGCCATGGACTGATCCAGAATGTACTGGAACAGGGGCAAGCTCCAGAACACCTACAATACATTGATAACATTATCATGTGGGATGATACAGTGGAAGAAGTTTTTAAGAAGGCGAGGCAGATAATCCAAACCCTGCTGAAAGCCGGTTTTGTCATAAAACGGAGTAAGGTCAAGGGACCTGCACAGGAGATTCAGTTTTTGGGAACCAAATGGCAAGATGGATGTCGCCAGATCCCCAGATGCGATCAACAAGATAACAGCAATGTCTCCACCAAATAATGAGTAAGAAACACAAGCTTTCTTGGGTGTTGTGGGGTTCTGGAGAATGCACATCCCAAATTAAAGTTTGATTGTAAGCCCTCTCTATCATGTGACCCAGAAGAAGAATGATTTTAAATGGGACCCTGAGCAACAACAAGCCTTTGAGCGAATTACATGAGAGATTGTTCACTCAGTAGCCCTTGGACCAGTCCGGACTGGGCCAGATGTAAAAAATGTACTCTACACTGGAGCCTGTGAGAATGGTCCTACCTGGAGCCTCTGGCAGAAAGCTCCAGGGGAGACTCGAGGTCGATCCCTTGGTTTTTGGAGTCGGGGATACAGAGGATCTGAGGCCAGCTGTATCCCAACTGAAAAAGAGATACTGGCAGCCTATGAAGGGGTTTGAGCTGCTTCGGAAGTGATTGGCACTGAAGCACAGCTCCTCCTGGCACCCCGGTTGCCTATGCTGGGCTGAATGTTCAAAGGCAGGGTCTCCTCTACACATCATGCAACCAATGCTGCATGGAGTAAGTGGGCTGCACTAATTACACAATGAGCTCGAATAGGAAATCCCAGTCATCCAGGAATTCTAGAAGTCATCATGGGCTGGCCAGAGGGCAAAGATTTTGGAATGTCACCAGAGGAGGAGGTGATGCGTGCTGAAGAGGCCTCACCATACAATAAACTGTCAGAAAGTGAAAAGCAGTATGCCTTGTTTACTGATGGGTCCTGCCGTATTGTGGGAAAACATTGGAGATGGAAGGCAGCCGTATGGAGTCCCCAACGACAAGTTGCAGAAACTGCTGAAGGAGAGGGTGAATCAAGCCAGTTTGCTGAGGTGAAAGCCATCCAGCTGGCCTTGGACATTGCAGATCAAGAAAAGTGGCCAGTACTTTATCTCTGTACTGACTCATGGATGGTGGAAAATGCCCTGTGGGGGTGGTTATAGCAATGGAAGCAGAGCAACTGGCAACGCAGAGGTAAACCCACCTGGGCTGCTGCCCTGTGGCAAGATATCGCTGCCCGGGTGTAGAACCTAGTGGTGAAGGTACGCCATGTAGATGCTCATGTACCCAGGAGTCGGGCCACTGAGGAACACCAGAACAACCAACAAGTGGATAATGCTAAGATTGAAGTGGCTCAGATGGACTTAGATTGGCAACATAAGGGTGAATTATTTTGGGGCTGGTGGGCCCATGACGTTTCAGGCCATCAGGGCAGAGATGCAACATATATATGGGCTCGTGATCGAGGGGTGGACTTAACGATGAACACTATTGCCCAGGTTATTCATTAGTGTGAAACATGTGCTGCAATTAAGCAAGCTAAACAGTTAAAGCCTCTTTGGTATGGAGGACGATGGCTGAAGTACAAATACGGGGAGGCCTGGCAGATTGATTATACCACAGTGCCACCAACCCGCCAAGGCAAGCGCCATGCGCTTACCATGGTGGAAGCAATCACCGGATGGCCAGAAACATATGCTGTGCCCCATGCCGCTGCCTGGAACACTAGCCTGAGCCTTGGAAAACAGATTTTATGGTGACACAGCACCCAAGAGAGAATTAAGTCAGACAATGGGACTCATTTCCGGAACAGCCTGAGAGACATTTGGGCCAAAGAGCATGGCATTGAGTGGGTATATCACATCCCCTACCATGCACCTGCCTCTGGGAAAATCGAACGGTACAATGGGCTGTTAAGAACTACACTGAGAGCAACGGGTGGTGGGACTTTCAAACACTGGGATACACATTTATCAAAAGCCACCTGGTTGGTCAACACCAGAGGATCTGCCAACAGGGCTGGTCCAGCCCAGTCGGAACTTTTACGTACTGTAGAGGGGGATAAAGTTCCTGTGGTGCACATAAAGAATTTGCTGGGGAAGACAGTCTGGGTTATTCCTGCTCAGGTAAAGGCAAACCCACTCGTGTGATTGCTTTTGCTCAGGAACTCAGATATACTTGGTGGGTAATGTGGGAAGACAGGGAAGTCCGATGTGTACCTCAAGGAGCTTTGGTTTTAGGGGAAAAGAGGCAATGAACTCAATTGTATGCTGTTGCCTGCTATGTAGCACTTCTATAGCCCACCAACTAGATGTCTTCAGGTCACCAGCGGCTGGCCCTGACTTTCCTCCGACCATCATCCCAACAAAGAATGAACTTTGACAAAACCAGATGAGTTCAGCAGTGACCAGACGAGTTCCGCGGTGTCATCAGCAGGCAACAGTCCAACACTGCACACTCTCTCTCCTACTCTGAAAGACTGTTACAAGAGATGGAGCCTGACATCATGGGCAGGATGAACTCAGCAGCTTTATAGGGATTGGTCCATGCACTAAGAAATGATATCTCTCTCACTTTGTGTGCGTGTATGTGTGTGTGTATACATATATATATGTATATATATATATGAGACAAGTGATGGTATATTGAAAAATGTGGGATCTGAGCATGACATGAATGATATGGAATTAGGGGTGGATACTGTCCTAGGCTCAGCAGTAGCAGTCATTTTTTCTCCTTCTTAGTAGCTGGTGTGGCGCTGTGTTTTTGACTTTTGGCCTGGGAACAGCACTGATAGCACCGACATTTTCAGTTGCTGTTCAGTAATATTTAGTCTGACCAAGGACTTTCTGAACCTCATGCTCTGACAGGGAGGAGGGGAAGCTGGGAGGAAGCAGAGACAGGACACCTGACCCAAACTAGCCAAAGAGGTATTCCATACCACAGCACGTCATTCCCACTATATAAACTGGGGGCGGTTACCCGGAAGGGTTAAATCACTGCTTGGATCAGGCTGGGTATCTGTCGGTGGGTGGTGAGTGGTTGTATTATCTTCCCTTGTTATTTCCCTTGTCATTATTATTATTGGTGGTAGCAGTAGTGGTTTGTGTTATACCTTAGTCACTGGACTGTTCTTATCTTAACCTGTAAGAGTTACGTTCTTTTGATTCTCCTCCCCATCCCTCTGGGAGCGGGGAGAAGAAAATGAGACGGGGGGAGTGAGTGAGCGGCTGTGTGGTTCTGAGTTACCAGCTGGGCTTAAACCACGACAGTCATTGAAGCAGTACAGTAAGGACTCAGAGAAAAAAAGAATTATTCCCTGAAATAGTAGTGGCAGTGGAGGAAGAGGGGATGTAGCACACAATTCTGTGGGAAATCTGACTTCATTGGTTCTGCTGCTCTTTTGCACATTTGTTTTAATCTGCAGACTATCAAATGAAGGAGTGGTATCTCTAGGGTCAAAGAGAATTAAAGTTGTTAGAGTTGTAGCGCTGGCAGTGCTACTTCATCTGCACTCATTTCCTTTCACTGAAAATAAATTCCTTGCAGAAAGCAGTAAAACACTTCCTAGAAGGGACTTTGTCTTAGCCTCATAACTACAAGATAATCCTTTAGATCAAGAAATTTTTTTATATCTTCCTTTAGGCTAGCCTAAAATTCTTGAAGAATTTTCCTTACTCTTCTATGGGTATGAATAAGTAGTTAATGAAATTATTTTTACCATATAGAAAGAAATAAGGATAGTCTTGTGGTTAAGGCATGATAAGAGGAAATTATGCTTCAGTCCTACTTCACTTCAGAGTTTGCAATGTGTGAGAAAGGAATGAACAGTAAAGGATAGTTATACCAGTTAATTTTGTGTTCTTCCTTTGGAACAGTATCTGAATATTCAATTTCATATTGGAATAATGTGTCTGGATGTGTATGAAATTAAATTTTGTCTCTATTGTGAATTTATTATAAAATGAGACTTTCAGGATGCACTGCAGGGTTGTGATTGGTCACAGAGTCACATTATATTGTTTGTGCTCCAGGGCTAAAGGAACATAACTTTATCTTTCAGACGATTTCTTACATGATTGCTCATTGAAAGTTTTAATTAGTTTCTTGCAAATATATTGGCTTGAAAAGTCTGGGGAAAACTTATTATCCATAGCTGTGTCTTAGTCTTCCACTTTGCCAAGTCAAAATAAGATGTACCAGCACCTGAGAGCTGGCTTAGCAGTTCATAGCATACATTGTCTTGTCTGGTTATCTGGATACAAGAGCTATGGAAATGTGATTCTACCACAGTATAGCATAGTGGAAGAGCGGCAAATTACTAGCATATTCCTTCCACAAATATAGCCATATTCTTTCAGAAGTTAGCTACTGTCTCAGATTAAATGTAACCCAGAGGCAATGCTTTCACAAAAGCAGGACCAGCTGCCATGGAAGCCAAGTGTAAGGCCTTCATAGGAACAGCATTAAGTTCCCAAATCCTACAATTGGCAATGTTTGGCTGTCCCGTGTAGCCCCATGAAAGGTGCTACTTTTTTAACTGAGTTAAAACAAGGGAAAGTGAAGGTTCCCAAATAGGGAAGCAATCCACTTGTTAGGTAAAAAATGCTGAGAACATCACTTTCTCTAGGTGAAAACAAACACTGACTGTGTCCATATCTTCACAGTACTTCTCCTGAGAAGATGAAGAGTCTTGTAACAAGCTCGGTATTATCTGTTCTGCTAAAATAAACGAGAGGAAACACAGGCAAAAAGATCAGCCAAGCACCTAATTGAATTGGAAAAAAGATTTTCTCAGGAATAGCTCTCTTCTTTCTTGCCACAATGTGATATCACCATGTTGTTGTTGGTTTCTGAAGCAGTTAGGAACACTTTCTGTTTGTATTAATTTGTACAGATTCTTAAAGGAAACAATATTCCTTTCCAGAAGTGAGGAAGTCATTAGGATATGAGGAAATGTTACATTAAATTTGCAGATTAAACATCAATCAGTTCTGGATTAATGTATAGGCATAAATTAATGGTTTTAATCTTGAAATGAAAGCATGAAGCAAAGGATCCCTGTCACTGTGTGAACAAAACTAAACTTAAAGTGTCTGGGAAGAAAAAGATGTCAGTAAAAAATATGGCCAAATTACCTTGCCTGGATTCCAGAAAGTCTGAATTCTGTTCCACTGTTTGCCATGACATTGGTACACGATTTGTGGTAAGACTCTAGAGTGGGGTATCTATGTAGATTTAGGTGAAGAAGTCCCATTTTAGGCACCAATGTGTCTCCAGTTCTTGGCACAGAAGTTTCAGTCAGTATTTCCCAGGCATGTCTGTCTGGGCACATGCCTGACCATCCCTTCAGTAGGCTTTTGCATTCCTCACTCCATTTGCTGCACGTGTT
This sequence comes from Ara ararauna, assembly GCA_028858755.1. Classification (NCBI taxonomy): domain Eukaryota; kingdom Metazoa; phylum Chordata; class Aves; order Psittaciformes; family Psittacidae; genus Ara; species Ara ararauna. Next base: position 106,416,098 of record CM054376.1, on the reverse strand, counting down.
TAGTAAAGCAGGGCACATATCTTGTCTGAAAGAGTCCTGTACTCTATAGTCTCTGATTTCTCACCTGACAATGATAGTACATACACAGATTTGTAATTTTGAGGACATCGGGCTTATTGCACATGTTCTGCATGTGTTCCCAGGAGGGACAGCGCTATCTGATGAGTCAGTCATGCTGTCTCTAAGTAGATAAGTAATTGTGGATTGGCGAAGGAGAAAGGAGAACTGCAGAAATTTATGAGAGGAGTAATCAGAAGAGACATGAAAGGAGATGAGAAAATATAATTTCCACACACTATGAGGTAGACATGTAGGATAAAAAAACCAATAATGATTGCCTTGGAAATCCCACTACTTGTTTTTATTCTAGAACTGAAATAAATGAAGTAACATGACATGTGGGAGATGACACATTGATGGGAACAAAATAGACTGTTTTCCATCTTTACCACACTGCTGTTCCTGGTTGGAAAATCTTAGTGTTGATGAAAACTTCAGATGTTTAAATTCTATTCTACACCACCACCCAAAATACTCCTCTGCTGTGGAAACCATCCGTCTTGCTAGGAGGATGGAAACACTGACCTGATTCAGTGAAGATTGAGACACTAAGTTTCTCTCCACGGATGCATTACTTTTCATGCAGAGGGAAGCACACAATAATTCTCTGAGATATCCGCTTTGTTAAGGTAGGTTTTTAAACCATTAATGTAAGATTCAAATTGATGATTCCGTAGAAGGAGGAATCATTCTTAAACTGTTCACACTGGCATTTCATTTAATACATGTGTCTCCAACAGCCAAGCCAATTGTCTTCAGAAGAGCTGGAGGTGTCCACTTTTTACAAAATACATTTTCTTCGCTGACACCATCCTGTTACAGTGCACTGAATGATTTAACAGTGTAGGCTCTTCTCCGGTGAAAATACATTACAATTTTAGGTATACAACACAGGCAGGACTAAAATGGATAAACATGTTTCTTTGAAGGCTGTTTGCTAACAGTAATTGCTTTTACGTACAAGAAATTTGTCAGGAACTTCTCTAGCACTTATCTAGCAGAGCTATATGGAAGTGAAAAACAACTGTCAAAGATAAGTCTTTCAAAACCACCATGAAATTCATCAAGTAAATTATTCAGTGGTTCAACCAATCTGAATTATTAGGTTCAAACCTGGTGGCAAGGAAATCTTGCCGCAATTTATCACATTCTGAACACAGGTAAGATGGATCAGCATTAAAACAGGGAAGCCCCAGTCAAATCAAAGCTGATTTTAATGAACATTGTACTTTACTTCTGGATCTAAGTTTTCTAAGGCTCAGACCTGTCTTCAACACTACATCTATGGAAGTTTACCTGAACAAAGCCACAGGCTCAAGTCTGGAGCCCATGGTGTTTCTGACCTCTTTTTCCCCATTCCTCTTGCTTTAAATTCACAAAACTTAAATAGTGTGACAGCTTGTTATTTGTTAATGCAAATGTATCTTGCACTGAAGGCTACAAAGTGTATTAGAAATCCGTGGGCATGCACATCTGATCTCTGGAAATCTGTGTCCATGACTTGGCTCTCTGAGGGCAGTCAGTGGGAGGCAGTCAAGCCTGGCTGGAGGACTGCGGGGCCTTCAAGCATGCTAGTACCAATTCATTTCTAGCTCTGTCTCTCTGTCCTCCTACACACTCACCTACCGTCCCACCAGCTAATACACAGAGGTGGCCTAGTCTATCAGAGCAAGTGTCCTCAATCAACATCTGGGTGAACATGTACAGAGAAAGGCTAATTTTAAAAGGTCCTTAGAGGAAGACAAGTTGTAGAAATATCCAGTAGCTAAAAGCTAAAGTAAAAATGAAAAGTAGCAACTCTTTAGTACAGACACCAACTGAAAGAAAAATATTCATCCTTGCTCAACCCTTAAATCATGATGTTATGGCTTTCTGAAAGATACATTTCAATTTAACTGAAATTTGCTGACGCACAACAGGGTTCTTTTGCCTAGGAGACAAGTTTCCATCTATAGGTAGAAATACAGAGGGAAAGTCTGAAGTTTATGCCATGCAAGAAGGAACAGCTAGTTTAGGGCTTAAAAAAGCTTAAACATTCCCTGTATCAGGTCACACATGATGTGAGAAGCATGCGCCCGACTATATGCCCCCAAGTAGGATGCCAGCCTTCTGCCTTCTGCTCTTTTGCATTAGTGGGAGAGGTAGGTTCCCAGAGCTTTGAGAAAGGGACAGATGAGGAATCTACATCAATCTGAAATGATGGTAAACTCTGGTGTCTGGTTTTTGATGCTGCCACAGTTCCAGACAAGCTTAGACTAGAAAGTTGCTAATTCTCCTATGTGTTTAGAAATCTCTGTAAGCAGTTTCCCTGAAAAAGCAAGGTCAGCTTACTGCTATCAGCAAGTGAGACTTTGATCATTCTGCAAGAACCAGCCACATCACAGCTCAGACAGGGAAGACAACACATTTCTGATCAATCCCTCCTGTTCAGAAAGCCGTTTACTTTTTGTGTTGTACATTATGTATAAATAGAGCAAAGGAAAAAGACAGTCCTACATAAGGGTGGACTGCAGAAGCATCTAGTTGAATGAGGGACAGAACAAGCTAATAGTTAATCTAATGCATCCCTGTGGGACTCCCATAGTTGTTTCTCTGTATGTTTCTTAATTTCATTAAGTGTGTGGCCCTGCTTCACATATGAATAATTATGAATTGCAATAGAAAACATGAAAGACATCATTGAAGCCTGTCATGTGAGCTTGGGCATGTATAGTCTATTTTTCCCCCTGTGAAGGCCAAGCCATGGCTGTTTTCCACTTTGTTTTGCAGAAAAATGAAGTGAATATCAGGGTATCTGGAAGGGTGACAAGAAATAGCCATAGCATGGTAGATGAAAAGAAATTAAATAATTGCCTTTTTTTTTTTCCTTCTGAAGAACAGAAAGTTACCCCTATGAATAAATTTCATGTCTCAGAACAGTATAGAAACTCAAACTCAAACAACAAATACAGATTACAATTCTAAAATCATCACATTTTCTTCAGAAAAAAAACCCAACCCATCACAACCCAAGATTTAAGGTTACAAGGGAGGCTTTACTTCACACTTTGCTAATAACACACGGGACAACAGTATTCTCTTGTGTTTTCAGTTCAGTCCATTCCACTCCTTCTTCTTGCCTTCCTGTAGTAAATTTTCCTGCAACACTGTAGTTCACTGTTAATCAGGTATTTTGCTCTGTCCTTTTAGTGGGTGAGAAGATCATAGAATCATAGAATAGTTAGGGTTGGAAAGGACCTGAAGATCATCTAGCTCCAACCCCCTGCCACGGGCAGGGACACCTCCCACTAAACCATGCCACCCAAGGCTCTGTCCAATCCAGCCTTGAACACCGCCAGCGATGGTGCATTCACAACTTCCCTGGGCAACCCATTCCAGTGCCTCACCACCCTCACAGTAAAGAATTTCTTCCTCATATCCAATCTAAACTTCCCCTGTTTAAGTTTAAACCCGTTACCCTTGTCCTCTCACTACAGTCCCTAGTGAAGAGTCCCTCCCCAGCATCCCTACAGTACTTTGACTTTTTCCAGCAAACAGAGTACTTTCCATGCTGACTTTGGTGAAAGGCTGCCTCCTTTTCTTTTTCAGCAGACTAAACCTTAGCTGTTCTATTTACGGGGTGATTTTCCTCAGTAATGACTGAAGGACTCTTTCTCTTCATTGCACAAACAGTTGGGTATCTGCAGAAGACTAATTGACAACCAGCCAGGAAGAACCCTGCATGGGAAGGCAGGCATTTGCTACCACAGGAAATTAAGAAGCTGGCAGGAAGGTGACTGACTTGTTTTGAGATAAAGACCTGTTTATGTTCTGAAGTGCAGCTTGACCTAAGTGCTTGAAAGCTACAATTTTCTGCAAGGGAAAAATGTCAAGAAAAGAGCATTGTACCATCTCCTGGTTCAAAACTGGGTTTCTGTGCATGGCTACTCTTGTTCAAGAAGCCAAAATCCAAACAAGAGGACTTATTATTCAAAAACAATGGCTACTGAATAATCAAAATCAGGCATAGGTTTAGCTTTTTATTGTTTCAGTCAGTGAGTGTTCAGAAGAAAAGGTCTCATGTTTTGAAATGGCCTTTAAATCACTGTGCCCATTTTTTTCTGCATAAGGTCCACGACTCTAAGAAAATATAAACACATTCTGCATATCCATATGATCGTCCATATTTTTGCATTTATGATTACCCCATCTGACTAACAATTAAGGAAACTCAGTACAATTAAAATCTGAATCCAATTAGTGTGTGAGGATGCAGCTGCTGTAGGGAACAGATATATCTTCTATAAATAAGACAAGCAACCTGAACTTTCCCACTGGGGGGCTTCATCCACAATGTTTACCAATTTGTTACAGCATCTGCAATAATCCTTAGCAGCTGCAAGTACTGTGAAAACTGGAAATAAACTGGATAAACCAAGAGCCTGTTATTGAGAAAACATGGGCATCCTTGCACTGCAAAAGCATCAAGACAGGTATTTCCTTGCTTTCTTCAAGACTGCATATGGGATGTGCACAGTTTTGGGCCTAAAATTGAAATAGGCTATGGAGAACCTGAACCTTTGACTGACTGTTCTCTTTGATCTTCTTTACCTCCTGTAAATCTAAGGATATTCCCAACATCCCCTGAGCCTCTCTTTCTCTTCTATCCACAGAAGCTGCCAAGTGCCTCAGTCTTCCTATCACCTACTTTTTGCCAGGCTTTTTCAGTTTCTGGTCAGCTCAAACGCTTAAGAGGGAGTGTAGCTGCAGGGATACATTTGAAACTCAGGAGTCAAATATTTACACAAATTGAAACTGAAACTCACTGTGAAATGTACCTGTGGTATGTCATCTAGTCATTTACTTGCATTGAGGGTGCTTATTTTGTCATCTGACGTTTGTAGCTTTTATATCAGAGTACTGTACTTCAGCAATCTGTGACTAACCTCCTACGGTCAGGAAAAATCCACCACAAAGGAAACATCTTGAGGCATCTCCATTTCCCTAAAACTGCTGCCTGCATGAAGTCAATAGCTGTGCCATTTACTGTATGAAGTATTGAAGGGGAAAAAAAATGAGTAATGTCTTAATAGCTGCTATCAATGTGGGCTGTTACAAACCATTTTAGCTACTTGAAGGGCTGCAGAAAGAGTAATTTTCTGTGAGGAAACCACAGGGTACAGAGCTCTAGGAAAATGTGTTCAACCACTGCAAGTGAAAATGTACCACAGCATCTCTACTGAGCAGGATTTCTTGCACAGGGAATCGTTTTACAGGTGTGCTCAGTGGGGTCTAGGAACTGTGGGTCAGTGGGCAGTTATTTCTTAATAGTTTTTAATTATATCAGCAATCTCCTCAAATATTTGACTTCTGCCACCTGAAATCTGTCTGCCACTGTAGCTGCTTGCCTGACATTCATTTCCTCACCCTGATGACCGGTCTTAGTTACATATATTTACAAGAGGGCTGACATGTTTATTTGCAGAAATGACAGGATTTAACGTTGTGAATGGAAGGACACAGATAGGGTACTTTAGCTTCTGAAGGAGTAGTGCTCTTATCGACTACTCCCACCCCGGCCTGGGCTTTGCACAATCTCTTTGTAAGTGGTGTGGACAGTGCAGGGAAGGAATGATAAAAACAGAAAAGCACAAGAGAGGAAAATTTGGAAGATGGCAATAAAAAAAAATAAAGATGTTATGAAATCCTAAACCAAGGCCTTTTATATATATATTAAGCTAAAAAGTAGTTCAATTAGCAGTATGATGATACTTTTAGTGCTTAGATATATACATCTATAAGCATCTGAGTATATATCTACCATCATCTTTTTTGTTGCATGTTTCAATGTGAGAGCAATGTAGACTGGCAATCTGCTCCTGCGGGATGGTTACAATGACAAACGCACAGTGACTAAATGTCTTTTAACAGTGGAGAGCCATAACAAACCTCTATCAACACCAGAGTTTCTCCCACTTTGGTAGAGGAAGAAGTTTTTTGTTTTCCTCCTTTTCAAATGGAGTAAATAAAGACTTGCGATGTTTTAGAAAACGAAACTGAGTCTTTTTACGTGAAAACAGAAGCAGCATGCTTAAAATGTCATGGACTGTGTAACAAATATTCCTTCGTTAAAAACAGAATAACAAAATGGTTAATCACAGCCATTTATATGGACACAAGAATGAAGACACAGCTTGAACAAACACATTTAATTTTTTAATTAGACTGAAAGTACATACATCGCTAGTTATGGGAGCTCAGATGGTTGATGAAGACCTGCTAAGCCACATGGTGACTAAAAATAAATGTTAACTATGTATCAAATTTTAATTTATTTTCCTGCCAGCAAGAAATGTAATGAATAAAAACCTTATGCAGATCCTGCCATTGAGGATTGAATGCAACAGTGCTATAGTTTGGCCTAGTGCTCATATATACAAGTCTCCCCAAATTAATCTTTTATATATCAAAACAAAATCCCTCGGCAAGAGATTTTGCCATTAGTATGCCACATAAGCACATAAAACCACTTTCAAATTGTATTCCACATCTACTATATTACACAGTGTTATCACCGTGATAGTAATGTAAATGCAGTGTTGGGTCATTCTGATACTGGCAAGCCTACGAACCATTGAATAAATAACTCTTCCCCTGCTCTGCAATGATACATAAGCCTGTCTATCCTCAGATAAGAATGAAAAATATACATGCAAAAGAAGGCTGAAGTTTGACCTGGAAAGCAATGCTCACCCTGCTTTTGGCAAATTTGTTTTATAGTGTAGAAAGATCTACTACTTAAGTAACCCTCTTGAGGGAAAAATGGGGAAAGATTAAGTACTATGATATCTTAAAAAGTCAGGATGGGAAAGCAATGATAATCATAAAGCTTCACATTTCAGACATAACTCATACTTTTTATGGTCTCTAATGCATTGGCTTTGTCATATAATAAAAGGATTGTAACTTTGTGGATTATGAAGTAAACTGAATAATTCATATGAATGTTACTGAGACATTTTCCCCACTAATTGTGATGATCCAATGATTTTTTCTTCTGCTCTGTTATCAGGCATCAGCTAATGGATTAAAATATATGCAGCAGATTAAAATGGAGATATTATAGACTGTTCTCTTAGATTAAACCAAAATGTCTGAAAGGTTATCAAGGAATTACAGAGAAGTTTAATAACTGTGATGACAAGGAGGATAATTTATTAGTACAAATACAGAGATCAGCCTTCACTCATGCATGACCAAGGCTATAATAGCATGGCAGCCTGAACTCATAACAGATATGCCCAAATTTTATATTAATGCATGCTCCAAAACTACCTTTAAAACCACATTTGACTTCTCAGACAGCAAGCCGTGGTGTACAGGCACAGGGCACTGCTGGAAGGTGCCCTCTGAGCACTGAAGGCCCTCTGTGCCCAGGCTTGCCACTGTACATAGTAAAACATGTCGCCTTGTGTGTGGAGTGGGGCAGCCCAGGAGGCACTTCTGGAGGCTGCCCTTTCAAACTGATGGAGGCTGAGATAGTGGGACTGGCACTCACTGCACAGGCATTGCACGTGTGAGTGTACAAGGTTTGGGAACAGTATCTGTTTCTTGCAGCTAACAAGAATAAAAGCCTGTTGGCTGTGCTGGCCAAATTCTCAAAGTATTGATTAAAGAGATTTAGAACCCAACTAATCAGAGGTGAACTTCCAAACTAGGGAATTTCTGAAGCTGCAGCAACTCAAGCGGAAAAGTTTAATGTATCTTTGTAATACTCCTGTATCTCGATCTCTATCCCTTGGTGTGCCAGGCTTGCTGGTACCAATAGGACCATATTGTCCTTTCTGTTTGGTATTTTTACCAAGCAGTGTTATCATTTATTACTTTTCTATAACTTGCAAGTATACTACTCAGTTTGAGTGGAAAGCATACCCTGCCATGCAATCCATAGGCTACTACAAATTCTTAATAAAGAGGATTCCTAGGAGCTGTGCAATTGCAGGTACAGCTGTAACAGGAGATAGGGTGGTTTGTTCACAAACTTTCATATGGCGAAACAGGTTTTTTATCTCTACACTAGTTACTTAATCTGACAGAAATGTACACACATACACACAGACTATGCCTACCGCTCGTTACATCCTGCCTGCTTAACTACCCTGAATTGTAATTGCGTTGATGCTGAATGTTTCTGAAAGTAACTTTTTTCAAAGAAAAAACCAGACATTAATTGGGCTTAAAGGCCAGATGCAAACCAGAAGGGTAGCAGCATGAAAAATAGGCACTTGACGTTAGCACAGGGATTCCTATTACCTTCTTGTTTGGAATCAAATTTTACGTCCTTGGGTATTTTTCACCAGTATCTCCTGTTCCTTGAGCTACAAGTCTCCCTCTGAACACAGCAGTCCCTCCTGCACACAGCCAGTCACCACTGGAGAGCTGGCCCAGAGTGCTGGCATTTAGATAACAGGGAACAAAATGTGACACCAATTGATTTAAATGCTTACAAAAATAGGTAGCCCCCCGAAAGAAGATGTTTCTTGCCTTTCCCTGTATAAGAAGTGTCTCCTGCTTCCAGCCACTGATCAGGGAGAGACACCTTCTTGGCCGCAGACTCATAGTCTTTGCCTAGCTACCCTGTAAGCAGCAGCATTCTCACTTTGAATATGTGGGGAGAGGAAAGTAAGCAGAAATAAGATCTGATTATGACTGGGCATAATAATTTTGACAGATGTGGAGAGAAAACACACCAAGTATACAGCTTCTCATCACCAGTAAATAACTGGACCTTCCCTTTTCTGACTTTTCTGTTTCAGACACATGCTATCTGTCTAAATGTACACAGCAGCATTTTATGTGCTATACTGAACAAAGAGGCAAATGTTCAAAATGACTAAAGAAAGTGAGGTCATGGTCAGGAAAAACAAGGGGCAGCATCACTGAGACTTTCGTACTTCCTCATTATCAGGCTGTCTTAATTTTAATGATTGAATATTTTCAGTAGCCAACTTGGTGTTTGGAAAAGCATCCATCACATACAATTCTATGCCAGTTAATCAACCTTACATTATTTTTAACAAGGAGAAAACCTTTATTCAGTTATTCACTGATCATTATTTGGGTGGCAAATTGCCTTCTCTCATTCGGCGCTTTTTCCCTTTCCTAGCTCGCTGAAACATCTAAAACCAGAAAACAAGAACAAGAAAAAAATGAGCCTTTACACTGAATTTGTGTAGATAATCCTGGCTGTTACAATTTGGAATTTATACTCAGTTTCATTGCAGATTATCCAATATTCATAAATAATAAGAAATCAGCTATGAATTTAGCTCATTTTAATGGCCAAGTCTGTTGCCTTGAAGGTGGGCATAAGACAAGTGGGAATAAGCTTCAGATATGAGAGTGATCCATATTGTCTTCGTGAAGCATTCTCTTAAATACAGAAATATTAAAAAACCTGTCACAAATGTGTAGATGCGCATGCCCATGCATTACATGGAATTCTACCCTTACAGATGAGCTAGCAATGAACATATAGGAATCTGCGCTCTGACTTCTCAGGTTTGCTGGATGCCTGCATATGCAATCATTTCAATTTGGCTGGTGTGGTTAAAATTCAGCTCATTAGTCTCTAGACCATATAAAGCTGCACTTGTTTTCATTAGCTTGCACTAGCTGCTGTCTTGCTTTTCTGGCACTATGCCAGGCAACTATAGTACTTGCTTGCATTTGTGTTATGTGACTGAATCAAAGGAATTAGCATAACATGTGGCATTACCTCAGTATCAAATGCCGCAGAGAAACACTTCATTTCTTCAACAGACCATGTTCTCTGCAGCCTCTAAAAGGAACATTTAAAACCAAGGCTTGCCAAAGCCTTTTTGGTCTCACTCCATGGTAGAATTTCATGCGTCATTTGTCTGAAAGGTTGACTGAGGGCAACGTTGTCAGAAAGTTCAAGCTTAAACAGTCGAGAAAGGGAAAGAAAGTCAAAGCCTTAGTGTGCATAAAATAAGGGCCTGCTTTTATCTGGAGATCTGGAAAATATGGTGAAGTAGGAGTGCTAAACAAAGGCTGATCCAAGCAGCTGGATCCATGGCCAGAGAGCAGCCCTGAGGCTGCTTAGGGAGAGGGTGGCAGACAACCAGCCTTCCCTCTTACACAAGGACAGGGCCAAGGTTGTCTCTGCCCCACTGCAGCGCCAACACCACTGGATCACTCCATGCTTGCTGTGGGTACACCATGGAGTTGATGTTCCCCTGCACCTTTGCCAATTTTCGAGACCTCCAGATGGCCAGAAGTGCCTTAAGTGCTTCACTAATGCACCCTTGGCCCCCTGGTAAACCTGCTCCTCTTGCACAAAGGAGGGAAGCTCTCTGGTCTGTTTGAGGTTTAGCCACATAATCTGGTCAGATATGTGGTTTCAGTATTAATCTCTGTTTGCAAGGGACTTCCTCAATTATTTTGTGCTACATGCCTTATTTATAAAGCAAGTTTGTGTGTGTAGCCACTTGCCTGGCTAACCTGGCACCTAATCAGCTCCCTTTCCTACCTGTTGCTATCTTTACACCAGAGGACAGTCTGTTTACTGAGGGAAAAACCTAACCCTCCATCCTAAAAATCATTGTGATCGGAAGTATATTAAATCTGTGAGGTCTATGGTGTGGTGCTCAGCTCTTTTCCACAGGAAAGGAGGCCAGGCAAGTCCTAAGGAGCCATCACAGCGCTGAGTAAAAGAAGCAGAGACATCTTTCTCTTTTTCTACCTGATTATATGTAGGCTTCACTTACCTGCCTGGGAGGAGCACTGGTAAGGTGATGGTCACCCAGTGACGGGTGCAAGGGCATATTCCCATCCCTGGCTCTGCTCAGCAGCTTCTTATGGTTCCAACAGGACAAGACCCTTTGTCAGGTGTCCTCCCTCTGCCCAGGAAAACCTGACACCAAGGTGAGTAGATGGAGTATTTTCTGTAACTGACTTTAGGGAAGACCCTTTCTTTACTCCAAAGCCTGACAGCTGGAAGTTAGAAGCTACTGGAGGAGACCTTGATGACCACACTACAAGAAAGAAAAACAGCTTCATCAGGGAAAAGCCTTCAGATCAACTTCACATGCCCTTTATCATGGTGACTTTAGTTATCAAAATATGTCCTGGCTTCAGCCTTTTATCTCTATCTCAAAGGATGGTGTGTCATAACTTCCCGTATGGTAACTTCTCTTTCCTGACAAATCTCACTGCATCTCTCTTGCATCCTGAGGGCAAACATCAGGACACTAGATTTTATTCCAGGTAGCTACACAAAGATCACTGCACTGCACAACAGATCTGTAATATTATTTGCTGTATTTTGTGGAATTTTTGATTTTTTTTCCCCCACAGTTTAACTGAACTTCAGGTCCCTACAATCCTCTCCTGGTAAAGCGGGTTTAAACATGTGAATAAAGAAGTCGGTCCTAATAAAAGTGGACCTGAACTCCTTCACTCCTCATGGCAAGGCTAGCATAACATGGCTATAATTCTGGGGGTAGGTTTGCTCTGTGTCAGCATATCAGAACAGTAATGTTGCTCCAACACCTTGCCTGGAGGATCTTCCCACAGTGCCCTCCACTCTCCTTTCCAGCACAGTGCTTTCCCATGGGCTTTCTGCAGGGTACTGAAAGACAGCAGATCGAAGTACCCTGAAATGATCCACTTGACAGTATCACACTTCAGAATGTAGCACTCCCCTGAGAGGTATTTTAGCACAGTTAATTAGTAGTGTTCATTAGTAATAAATGCGAAGCATGGAGATAAACCATGGCATACATGGGTAAGAGATATTTCATCCTCTGTAATTTCCCTCAAGAAAGAACATCTCTGTCATATCTGTTCACCAGTGGCAGTAACACACTGTTCTCCCCTTCAAGGAAACTTTAATTATTTAATGCCTTGGAAATTAAATAGATGGTCTTATTCATTCTGATATACTGTAGGCAGGTTTGATTTAGTAGGGAAGAGATATCTGATTAGTCTGCTGAGAAATGAAAATAGCTAACAGTGAAATTAATTAACTAGTTTATTAATGAACAAATGGCTCTAAAATTAATCTGAAATCTAAATTGAAGTGTATGTGGATGGGTGCTTGAATGAGCATCAATTGTCAGGTTAAGTCTCAAGCAAGATTGGTGGGTTTTTAATATTCTTGGTCAGTGGAAACTTCCCTTTGTTTGCCTGATGGGAAGATAAGACTCCTTCCTTTTGTACAAACCTAGTTCACTTGGTCAGGTCCTTACATGAGGTGAATCAGCCTTTCTGTGCACAGCATCCAAATCCACGCAAATCAGCAAAATTAACTTGTTAATATTCAAGGAAAACAGTGAGTAAGAAGGCAGTCTATTCCCATATCCAAAACAGGACCAAATGTGCACTGTGGATATGAATACCCACTTTATAAGTGTAATGCTAGCTTGAAAACTGAAGCATTCCCATACTTGTCTCACATACTGATTGCCTTAGACAAAAAAACCTCCAAAACCAATCAAAAACAAGTTGGATCAGGACCAGATCCAGTCTTTGCCATATTAACAACCATAGAATCATAGAATAGTTAGGGTTGGAAAGGTCCTTAAGATCATCTAGTTCCAACCCCCCTGCCATGGGCAGGGACACCTCCTAGTAAACCATGCCACCCAAGGATCTGTCCAACCTGGCCTTGAACACTACCAGCGATGGAGCTGCATCAAAAGGAGCATGACCAGCAGGTCGAGGGAGGTGATCCTGCCCCTCTACTCTACTCTTGTGAGACCTCACTTGGAGTATTGTGTGCAGTTCTGGTGTCCTCAACAAAAAAAGAACATGGAACTGTTGGAACAAGTCCAAAGGAGGGCCACAAGGATGATCAGGGGACTGAAGCACCTCCCAGATGAGGATAGGATGAGAAAGCTGGGGCTGTTCAGCCTGCCTGGAGAAGAGAAGGCTGCGTGGAGACCTCATAGCATCCTTCCAGTATCTGAAGGTGGCCTATAGGGATGCTGGGGAGGGATTCTTCATGACGGACTGTAGTAAGAGGACAAGGGTAACAGGTTCAAACTTAAACAGGGGAAGTTTAGATTGGATATGAGGAAGAAGTTCTTTACTGTAAGGGTGGTGAGGCACAGGAATGGGTTGCCCAGGGAAGTTGTGAATGCTCCATCGCTGGCGGCGTTCAAGGCCAAGTTGGACATAGCCTTGAGTGACATGGCTTAGTGGGAGGTGTCCCTGCCCGTGGCAGGGATGTTGGAACTAGATGATCTTAAGGCCCTTTCCAACCCTAACTGTTCTATGATTTTATGATTCTATGATTCACTACTTCCCTGGGCAACCCATTCCAGTGCCTCACCACCCTTACAACTATATGGAGTAACACAGATTTATGCAAGTAAAGGATCCAGGCCAGTTCTTTGGGTTTTGGGAAGAGCTGTGCTTGGAAACTGTCCAAGAAGAACAAAGTTATAACAACACAGCTACTGCAAATGAAACAGAGTTTAAGGAGCAAGACATTCATATCAAGAGGCTTGGGAGTTAGAAAATCTGCTATTTCCTCTTTTTTGTTAGAAAGGTTGTATTTCTGTCTTATTCTTTGCAATAATTGAAAATGACCAGTTAAATCTTGTGCTGAAAAGTATTGACTGGATTTTTCCAGCAAGCTCCTGAGATTACAAGGGTTTTCTTTAACTCCCTGCAGGAGCTGCCTCCCACACAGTCCTTATACATTGCAGAGAAAACTTTGTTGCAGAAATAATGAGAGCTGTTCTTACAGATTACTTGAATTTATAAAGGTCTTAATGGCCTTTTTTGAAGAGTTTACCACAGGGAAGCAGTAACAAGGCATATCTGGGTTTCTGTGTTTGTTAATGGAGAGCTTTCATTCAAAAGTAAGCAATTACAAGGTGGGGGGGGGGAAGTTTTTTCGCATGTAGGGATAAGACTTTCTCAATAGACAAACTGGAGACAGATGCGCAGCCTAAAGAACTCTTCTGTAAGTGTTGCAGATTTATTTTTCTCTATGGAATATCCATGCCAGACTGTTTTAGTGATTGATTAGGGACCTGAATATTGAAGGCTGGGGAATGTATCCACTTCAGGGGAAAACAAAACAGAGATAATTTGTTTCTGGTTTTTACTGAGCCTATTGCAAATAGTAGCTGTCTGAGCTTTGTTTCAGGTTCCCTTGAGGCTATGTGAGCACTTCAAGTTGCACCCAGATGTACTATACTGGCATGAAATCTTCTCCACGGAGATAAAGAATGGGTATTTCTGTTATGCCTAGTACGCAGGACAGACAGAGGAGTGAATGCCTGTCAATCACTGGAGCAGGCAACAAAAAGTAAGAGAATTTTCCACTTTACAGTTATCTGTATTTCTTAGTGATTTTCATCTTCGTATAACATTTGTTTAGTCCTATCACCATGTCATATCATAATGGCTCATATCTGTAAAAGCATACACCTGTCACTGTCTGATTTCACTCCTATAGAGTGACCACAAGAAGTCCAGGCATAGGTGGATTGGCAGGACAGACATGAGCAAACTTCTTGACTCAAAGCTAGCGTAAGCATCTTATGCCCTGCTTTACAATTCTGTTTAGGAAACCCATCCAGACTGTACATGTTACAACACCTCACAAGGCACCATGGTCTGACTATGAATATAACTTTCTTTGGTGTTAGTTACTAATATAGATCTTTTTTTCACTGCAGCTGCAGATCACAAACTCACTTGACACCTCCTGCACAATGCCCCATAAGTCACAATGCAGGGGAAGCATCTGCATAATGAATGCTACACATACAGTAAATGCGCTAGGGATAAGCAGAGCCCTTCCTTTGCAAGGATCACAGTCAGGGATTCCTTGCCAGGGCTGAATTCACAGGCAGCTCCTGAAAAGCAAGACTTGGTTGTTGTCTGCGCTCTGCTGAGAATTGCGTATCGTGACGTTGAGTCATGTTGATACTCTCTTTGCAGCCCATGCAAGCCTAGGAATCAAACTTCCCCTCAGTACAGAACTGGTGGGAAGGCTTACTTGGGTACATGGCTACAGATCTGCCTTGTCTTAGCCAGGATCATTTCCCATACACCAAAGTTCCTGAAGGAGGTGCCATTCCCACGTGCCTGCCTGCAAGGCTTACAGCAGCATCACTTGTATGGGAGAAAGGGAAAGGACAGCTAAAGGCTCCCCACACCAGCACAGCATACCCTAGAAACCTCTAAAGGAGTCACTGTTATTTTCCCTCACATTGTCTAACTGATCTCTATAAGAAAAAAGTGTGTAGCTTTTCAGAAAACAGCCCTTCCTGATTGAGAAAGAAAGGAGGAGCATCTGTTTTGGGAAGCTCTTTCCCAGTCATGTGCATTTCATGTCCAGGCAGTCATTCCAGCAGACATGTACTTCTGGCCAGGAAGGAAACCAGTCATCTTGCTGTGAGTGGCCTATTCCATTGCTGCATGTTCTAAAGAGCTGCTCTTGATGCATTATGATGGAGGCATTTCTTCACAGAAGAGGACAGAAGAGGAGATACCCTGCTGGCATGCAGAGTATGGATGCTTATGTGTGCTCTGCTTATCCCTAGCACATTTAGCTGTATATGTAGCATCCCTTATGCAGATGCTTCCCCTGCAGTGTGACTTCTGGGGCACTCTGCCAGGAGGCATGCAAGTGAGTTTGTGACCTGCAGCTGCAGTGAAAAAAGGATCAATATTAGTAATAAAACACCAAAGGCCATGCAAGCATGGATGAAAGACTGCACTTTCATCCAGGTAACACTGCAAATCATTCAGATTAAGCTAAGTAAATGGGTTTCAAAACCATCAGCATTAATCAGAGTATTGTCTTCTCTCACAGATTATTTCCATTGCTCTCACTTTTCGATTATTTCCTTATTTATTTATTTATTCTTAATATAGGTCCTTAAAGCAAGCTGTACTGCACTTAGCAAGCTATGATTTCTCTTTTGCTTCAAGATGGTCTAGTAAAGAGGCAGTCATATGAAGTGGAGTCTTCTGACTAGGAGAACAAGCAGGCTTGGCCAAAGGAGAAAAAAGTATTGCAAAAGCCTCATAATAACACAAACTGAGCTTTACTGGAAAAAAGGAACCTTGTTTCTCCCCATGCTCTGCATCCAGAGAGGTCCAGTATAAGGGAACACCCCACAGGAAGGGAGATGTGAGCTCTTGATTAATGGAGAAAATGGCATTATCAAAATGATGACTGATCAAATTACTGCAGCACCTCAGCAGACAGATCACAAAATCAGAGCATACCCATCTGTACCTGCCTGTACCAAGCCTCCTCCAAGTGTTCAGCATCAGCAGGCCCTTGGCAACCCTGCAAATGCCCAGGGTCGTACCATCATCTGGTATATCTGTCATAAACCTAATGAGGACAGGAAGGAGTTAAGAGGAAAAGGTGCTAGTTGTGTTGTGGGGATTCAGTATTTTCACACAAAATGTGTCTGATAAGGGAATTATTTTGATTTTTTTTCCTTTTGTTTTCCATTTGAAAAGTTAGGGGTCTTTAACTATTTTAATTAAGCAGCTGGAGTCATGCATCAATGGATATTTGTATGTATGAGCTTAGAATTTGTCCATATCCTAAATCTAATTTGTATGCATGAATAAATGTTGTATATACCCTAACATCAGTGGTAAGAAGCCTATTTAACAACCTTTAAGCAATTAAAACGTAGCAGAAGATAAGCTGTATGCCATTTTCAGGTCATTTCCTTTAGCAATATTTTATGTTGGAGGCAAGGAAAGTGCTGTGGAATCCTGCCGAAAGGCAAAGCTGTCATGTAAAATGCCACATTATCCATACACCTCATGTCTCCAAAACCTTGCAATTTTTACACCATGCAGAGTACAATTTAATTAAGAATCTTCATGCAGCGACTGTTGCCAAAGAATGTGCTTTTCTCTGCATGCAGTAGTTAATAGTAAAAAAAAGAAGTATAATCCAATAGCAAGTGGAAAATCTGCAGCCAGGCTCCTGCAAATCCTCTGAGATGCCAATTAGAAAAAGATTAAATAAAACAGAATGTAATTTTGAGTTATTATTTCAGAAAGCACATCCATAAATTATAAAGTGCTGCTCCCACTGGAAAGTTGCAGAAGCTGCGTGCCTAATAGAAGCCCATTAAGACACTGGTGACTTTGCAAAGGACTGTCGAATAGGAAAAAATTATATTAAGCAAAACCACCACAATGATTTAAAAGCAGAGTGAATAAAGTTGAAAGATGTGTGTTGATAGCGCTAGCAACAGAAATGAATGTTGTGTTGCCACATAGCAAAGGACTGGTCCTGCCTCCCCACCCTGAATTCTGGCCATTTCTCCTTTGCCAGGATATGTTTGAGCCTGTTGCGCTTGCTAAGAGCTAGGATTTGTAGGGTTTGAAAAATCAGCCTCTCACATCCTCAAAATAGGTGTTGCACTTTGAAATTACTCAGCCGTGCTGCTGAAAGAGAAGCAGAAAACAGACAGGTAGAGAGAAAGAAGAAAAGACAGAGAGAGACATTTTCAGGACAAGCAAACTCAATTTTGCGATGCTGTGATTTCAAGTAAGGTAACAAAATTGAAGTGGAAGATTTCCAGTGCTTTTGGAGCAGAGAATTCCTGTCCACAAAACTCTAATTACTGATTTTTATCAACTTGACATTGCAGCAAGTAGTACAATATCTGTGTGAGACATTTAAGTGCTTTAATCTGATCCTAGGACATCCCTGCTACAATTGACTTTAAATGTGTGACAATTTTATGTAAGGAAATTATATAACAATTTGGCCACTGCAAGAGCTTTAGCAGGTATAATTTCAAATTACTGGAGCATCCAGGTAAGAAAATACTAATTTCAAGCCCACTTGCCATAACTTTTAAACATACTAAAAATAATGTTCCTGTAACGCCTGTAGTATTTCTAGCATCCATGCCTCCTTTTAGAGAGACTGCCTTAGCTCAGCATTCACCTTACTCAGTAATGCAGGTAGAACAGCCTCACACTGACAAAACATGGGTGGCTGAGAGACCCTGAACTCTATTTATTTGTTGTGTGTTTACGTTAATGCCAGTTCTTACCAAAATACAAATAATTTGTGATAAATACTCCCTCATCTAAAACCATTGCAGTGACAAATCTGTGCTTCCTTCAGCATCTGCTTAAGAATGAGCACATTAAGAATGCCAAGTTCTTATTACACTGAATTCAGAGGTAATTTTGATACCCGATCACACAGAGGAGGCTGCAGCATCTCAGCAGTAAGAATGTACAATCCTTGATGACTGTATATTTAGATGTTGACATATTCAGAGTTATCCAAATGGCCCAGAACTCTACATTAAAAACATCTGTACAGTGAATATGCTTTTCTCTGTAATGGCAAATTTATGGTCCTATATAAATGGTCAATAATGCTTTTGTAAGCTACACAAAACATACAATAACTGTACAACAAAGAATGCTCAAACTATAGATGACACTATTCAAAACAAAATCTAGAAACAGATTGGTGTGAGGTTATAACTTTCAATATTTGAATTTATGAAAGTGCATCCTTAGTCTACATGTTACCTGCTTATACAGTGCCCTGAATGTCTCTGAGACATTTTTGTTTCACGCATCAGTGAGGAATCGTAAGTTATAAGCCAGAATACTTCACATCTAAAGATTTAGAGCCACCATTAATTTAATATTGGATCTCAAATACAGAGCAAATAGCTCCTAAAATGTACAGATCCCTTAACATCTAAAAAGGGTTTATAACCAATATGAATTCAATATTGAATTTCAAACTGAGAAAAAATTAATTTGCAGCCCTGCTGTAAAGATGGAACAGTTGCAGAAATCCCAGGAGTTTTCAGACCAGATATTCAGCTGTTATGAAGAGATGTAATTTTATATATGCAGTGTGTTGTCCACTATGGAAATTTTCTAAAACAAAGAATGATAGGGCTCAACTCACTGTGATATGAATAATTCAGCACATAAATCTGAAGGAGCATCTGCTCTGAAGGAAAGGCAAATTAGGCTTGTGTTACTTCTTGCTTTTCTTATGAGGAATACTATTAGGAATGTAAATGTATGAATTTAAGATCTTGTCACTGTTTGAATACTCACTTCTATGTCAGAAGAATAAGGAACCAGAGTTTTGGCTTAAATTCATGCTGATCTGGTTTGATACTGTTATATCTGTATATAACACCAACAAGCATATAACCTTCACATTTTGTTTAAAACAGGAGGAGGAAGGCCAAGTTTCAGCTCCCCCACAAATATCTGGCTGGTGCTGAGGCATATGAATGCTGTACATTGACTTTCCTATTCTCTGACTTGATGATTGAAATTCTTATTTACCCCATCCAATTATCCTGCCTCCTAGTAATATGCAATGACATGTCCAGAGTATGTGAATCTAGCCAAGGAACTGCATTTGCTTTTTTCTTTCTTGCACAGAACACAAGACGGAACAGCTTTTTGACAGTGGTGCAATGTGCAGGGTGTAGTGAGACACAGAAATTTGATGCTTAGAGGGTAATTGAAAACATGAAGATAAAGGTCCCAGATCATCAGTTCAACTCCAGTAGAGTAGGCTGCTAACATCATCTAACGATTCACTTCCCATATTTTAAAAGAGCAGTCTATTACACAGCTACCTCTTATAAAGTATTTATCTTTCTGCTATTGCAGTAATGTCTCAATGTTTCTGGAGTGTTAAAAACATATTTATCCCCATAAACTGGTAAAGCAAGAAAGCACTCACCTTAATGATAGAGACAGAGTGTACAAATACATTTGACACCCACAGCATTGGAAGAATTTAGGCACCTGCAGTTTGGTAAAGTCGAAAACACAGCACTGCACCAGCTACTAAGAAGGAGAAAAATGACTGCTATAGCTGAATCCCGGACACCCCAGAACATCTGTGCCCAAATTCTAAGCAGAAGTCACACAGAAGACCTGGATGGTGAGGGAGCAAGGGAGGACAGAGTAGTGGTCCTGGTTGTCTTGAGTTTCAGATGCTCATACCTCAATTATTTACCCATTCTGCTTCTGTTTCTGCTTTATTCCAGCAAGCGAAATTCTCTAGGAATACCTCATCTCCTGTGCTAGGTCCAGTAAAGTGTCTTGATAGCCCACTAGCCCCTTTTTAACAAGACAGGCATGTAAAGAAGGGTCCAGTCTGCTACTATATATTCCCAAATTCTGGCAGTTGGTCATTTAGCATCATGCTATGATTGTTTAATAGCTGATTTCAGAGCTTTCTTCTGTGAGACTGTCTGGCTTATTTTTGAACTTCTTTAGACTTTTGGCCTCCCAGTATCCTGCAACAGTGAGATTGGCAGTTTAACTGCAAACTCTGTCAAAAATATACCTTATTTATTTTAAACTGGCAGCATCTAGGGTTCATTTGGTGCACTCTGTTTCTTGTATAATGAGAAAAAAGTGTACAGCTGTTCATTGCCACTGCATTTTATTTTTTTTATAACTAAAACCTTTCAGACTTGTCTGATGCTAATGTTTTTTGGAAAATGTGAAAAAAAATCACCTGGCAGAGGCATTTTGGGTAGAACTATTTATAAAAATAATGGGATATACAGAAAGCGTGCAACTTACAGAGTATACTTTGATTATACAAAAAAAAACCCCTCTAAAACTAGAATTTCACTGCATATTTTTTTTTCTAACAAAACAGGTCTTTTCACGGCCAGGTTGGATGGGGCTTTGAGCCTGGTCCGGTGGAAGATGTCCCTGCTTTCAGGGAGTGTCAGGGTGTCAAGTGGTTGGAACTAGATGGTCTTTAAGGTCCCTTCCAGCACAAACCATTCTATGATTCATTAAATAAACCTTATGACACCTCCATAAGTTAAACAATATTCATATTTTGTAGACTTGTCAAGAAGTCTTGAAACAAACCCCCATTAAATAAAGCATTTTTATTGGGAAGGTTCTTGCACACATGGTTAATGAAGTGAAAATGGCTACTGGTATGCAGTTAAGGGGATGCTTGCTTCTGTCCTGAACTGGGGCCTTCCCACTGATACATCTACCACAAAGACTGTGTTACAGTAAACAGAAGCCCATTACCTCCTGCCAAGTTACTGGAGCCGGAATTTCAAAGGAACCTACGGGAATTTGATGTCCAAGTACTACCGAATTTCAACATTCCATTCCTTTAGCAATGTTCCAAGCCCCTACCTTAAGCAAACAGCTGATGCTATGCTTTCACAAAATGGACTAAAGCTTGCTAGCTTGTTTTTCCTGCATAAAATGTCTCTTGGATAAAGCTTGATATAAGTCAAGTGCCATAAACAGTACCTTTTGGTAACTTCAGAAAATAAAGACATTGAATGGTAACGACTCTAGACACCAACAAATGTCAGTGGTCTTGCTAGCCAATAACAAGGAAGATACTGTTCCATTGCACGGTGGGTACATCAGTCATCACAGCAGCTTCCAAATGACACAAATACTTCAGAAGAGAGAGCTGGCAGCTATCTTACGCTCCCTCATCTGTGAGTCTCACACTGCATCCATCACACTAATAAAGCAGTACACAAGCTAGAAAAAATAATCCTGCAAAAGAGCACCAAATATATAATATTGATCTGCCTAACCGAGAACTGGAAAAAACTCCAACCTTGTTCTCCTCACAAATTCAAGAGCAGCAGGTTCAAAACAATTTCAGATAGGAAGACAAAGAGGCTATTAAGCCTGAGACTACCTCAGAAGTGACTGAAACAGAGCTTTCACCCTGTTAGCTTTATAGCCTGAAAATCCATTACAAAATTCCTTTCTCCCCTATAAATTAGACATCTACTTTTAACTTTCAGATTGATCCATAGGGAGAATCCACATTGCCTAAATGCTGTACCTGAGCAAAAATGCAATTTTTAAAATATGAGATAAACTGGTGGACAGTTGCAACAAGTGCCCATTGAAAAAGGCCCTATGAAATTTTGCATAGCATTTGACACTGTCTCACATGGCATACTTGTCTCCAAGTTGGAGAGACATCAATTTGATAGGTGGACAACTCGGTGGATAAAGAACTGGCTGGATGGCCGCACGCAAAGAGTAGTGCTCAATGGCTCAATGTCCAGCTGGAGACCACTAACGAGTGGTGTCCCTCAGGGATTGGTGTTGGGACCGGTCTTGTTCAACATCTTTGTTGGTGACATGGACAGTGGGATTGAGTGTGCCCTCAGCAAGTTTGCCGATGGCACTAAGCTTTATGGTTCGGTTGATACCTTGGAGGGAAGGAATGCCATCCAGAGGGACCTTGACACACTTGTGAGGTGGGCTGATGCCAGCCTGATGAAGTTTAACCATGCCAAGTGCAAGGTCCTCCACCTGGGTTGGAGCAATCTCAGGCACAGCTACAGGTTGGGCAGAGAAGAGATTCAGAGCAGCCCTGCAAAGAAGGACTTGGGGATGTTGGTCGATGAGAAACTTCACATGATCCGGCTTCAGTGTGCGCTTGCAGCCCAGAAAGCCAACCGTATCCTGGGCTTCATCAAAAGGAGTGTGACCAGCAGGTCGACGGAGGTGATCCTGCCCCTCTACTCTGCTCTTGTCAGACCTCACTTGGAGTATTGTGTGCAGTTCTGGTGTCCTCAACATGAAAAGGACATGGAATTGTTGGAACAAGTCCAGAGGAGGGCCACGAGGATGATGAGGGGACTGGAGCACCTCCCGTTTGAAGATAGGCTGAGAAAGTTGGTTCTGTTCAGCCTGGAGAAGAGAAGGCTGCGTGGAGACCTCATAGCAGCCCTCCAGTATCTGAAGGGGGCTTATAGGGATGCTGGGGAGGGACTCTTCATGACTGAGTGTAGTGAGAGGACAAGGGGTAACGGGTTCAAACTTAAACAGGGGAAGTTTAGATTGGATATGAGGAAGAAATTCTTTACTGTAAGGGTGGTGAGGCACAGGAATGGGTTGCCCAGGGAAGTTGTGAATGCTCCATCGCTGGTGGTGTTCAAGGCTGGATTGGACATAGCCTTGTGTGGCATGGTTTAGTGGGAGGTGTCCCTGCCCCTGGCAGGGGGGTTGGAACTAGATGATCTTAAGGTCCTTTCCAACCCTAACTATTCTATGATTCTAGATGGGAAAGATGTCCCCAGACTTCTCTGAGCTGCTCCAGCATTCCTTGCTAGCAAATGTTCTTGTGCACACTAACATGGAGTCAGGATGCCAGACCCAAAACATTTTAAATGAAAGCATGGCACTTGCAACATATGGCCTATTTGGCACCCCAGGTTGCATTTGTGCATTTTCTCAGACTCTGAAGGAAACAGCGATCCATTCTGCTGTGCTGTGATCCCCAGTCCCAATCTGCCACCCTCTCTGTGTTGGCGCCGCACCGTTTGAGCAGCCTGGATGTAAAACTGAAGGGATGTATGTGCCTAATAACCGGCATACTGAAGCCAGGCTGCAGTTTGGACATATGGAACCTATTAGCTTTTAAATCTCCCCCAGAGACTGTCTGTATTTACGATGCCACAAAGAAAACTCATGTGCTTGGACAAACTGAGTGAAATTGAGACTATCAAATGTGTTTGCACATCGGTGGGAGATTAGCAATTGAGAAAAAGGTTCAGTTGAAAGTTTATTGCTGTGATGACTCTCACCACATTACTGTACACAAATATCTAGTTTTTTGTCATTATGATTAAATCTTAATGCTTTTCATTGTAACCACAGGGATTAAGCAGAAGGCGTTTATTTTTATGGCATTTAAAAAAGATTCTGAGCAGCACTGGAGGATGGATGGCCAGAACATTGCCCACTATAACCCTTTAATAGTTCAAAACTGAAAGTCCATAGTCTGAGGCACAGTGGCTCATTAACCTCCAATAATACGCCTTGTCATACTACAACATGTGTCTTGCTATTACAGAGCAACACCGAGAAGGATCTGCTAAACACTTTTACTAATTCTGCCTTCCTCTTGACATGTATGAAAGGACCAGAGTGGAAATTGGTGCTGAGTAAGACCTGCACCCATACATGTTGACATTTCAGTTTTGTTTTCTCACTTGGTTAAATAGCTGCACTCAGTATATAATTGTGACACTTAAAATTCTCTTTGCACCAGTCTCATGTTTCTTTCCCATGCTGTGCTGTGTATCATGTGGAAAAGCCTAGGGTATGGATAACCTCTCAAACAAGCTCTCTTTTAAGCCTTAGCTTTGATCTACGCATTGATTCTAAGCTACTCATGAATGTTCTTCCCTGCCTCAGCCTCTTGGTGGCAATAGCATAAGGCAACATTTCTGAATGCGTATCAAAGGCTCCATCTTCCTATGTTTTTGTGGCAGGCAGGACTCCTCTCTGGGAGGCCTAGAAGAGGAGGCAGTTAAAAGTCTAACTCCTTGTGCTTTACAACAATTACATGTTCGTTTAGTTTTGTCAAACTTCCTCCAAATGTATAAGCTCTGATGTCTGCAAAAAAATGAGATCTCTGGAGGGGAGGGGGAGGGAGAAGGGAGGGAAGAAAAGAAAAAAGATAAGTGCATCCTGATGAATTCTGAAGACTTGTTAATTACACAGTTGATTGACACCCTTTGGATGGGTCCAAAGAAATGAAAGTTTTCTGTTTTGTTACTAGGCCCTCTTTCCTACTCCCTTCTTTTCCTACCACTTTCATTTCACTGGCACCAGCACCATACATGCATACATGCTCTAACCATACATTCACCATTCTAAGGGAGTTTCTCTGAGTGTGCTTGAAGGAATCCCAGTTCCTTGCCCACACACCCTAGGTATCATGTCAGATGAGGAGCAGCATCCAAATCAGAACAAGCAATCATTTTGATTACTGATGTGCAAGCCCTCAGCCCTTGTAGGAGAGTAACACCAGCGTTAAATGCTAACACACAGCTGTATTGATTGAGTATTCAGACACCAGAGTACACCCACTAATATTTTGGGACTGGATTATTAGTTCCAGTGACCTCTGAAAGACTGAAGAACCATTTAAGATGCTGCAGCCATTCCTGAAGCTCATGTATGTTATGAAGCAGCAACTACCTTCTCCCCTTTAATGATGGATGTAACTATACCTAAAACTACAATAACATGCCCTGTCAGTCTAAGGGAACCAGAGACTCCCCCTACCTTACCAAAATATTCCAGTTGCCAGACCTGATGACCTCACCCTGCTGCTCCTTGCAGCAATTGGCAGCACAAACTGAGCATGGTGCGTGAGGAGGGGCTGAGATGTGCAAGGGCAGGCCTGAGAAGGGCCTTTTATGTGGCAAACAGTCTTTGCTTGAGAAATAATTTTAAAGGACAGTAAGAGTTTAAATCTGTTTCCAGTTAACTCATCTCCTATGCCATTCTGCTTGTGGTTCTACAGGTACAGTCACGATTTTTTTTCCTGCACCTTGAGAGAAAAGTGCATTTGTAGAAGGTAGCAACTTATGAACTTAAGCTCCTCACAGGGTTTTCCAGCCTATTTCAGCTGTGACATTTACACTTAGTTGAAACAGTGAATTGCTATCGATCAGGAAGGGTTTTCAGCTTTCCCAAAGTGAAATAAGCACTATCAGTACATTTTTACCTCTGTATTCTAGGGTATTACGTACAGGCATATAAATTGACTGCAAACTGTAAAAAGAAGCTTAACAGAAAAATATAAGCAGTATATTTTAATTTCTTTTCTAGCAAGACAGCAAGTTCACCAGTTAGAATTTTTATTGGCATTTCTCTACTGGCTTAGAATTTATTTCCATGTTATCTGACTAAAATACATGCCGGTAATACTTTGTGCTTGGGAAAGATAAAACAGTATTTTAAACTTATGATCTTTTTTCTTGTTTTGCTACCAACAAGGTAGATTTTTTTTTATTTCTGATTTCTTTTCACAGAAAATGCTGAAAACCAATTTATTTCTGATTGAACTGACTTCTGCATGTGCATGAGGACACTGAAGTAAAACAGAGTATGTTCAATTTAGTATATTGACAAATTGGCACAGTTCTAATTAGCGTATTGCGCATGGAAATCCAGGCATCCATAAAACCTTCCATAGCTTTATAATCAACAGTGACATTATTAAACAAAATTGGCAATTAAATTCTTTGAAATTACTTTAATAGCCTTTTTTCCAACAGCTTAACCTTGAATATTCTATAATTCTATTTATTAGAAACATGGATTATCACAGTCTTAAGGTGAATAGAGAACCATATTTTCTCCAAGACAAATCTTCCTTATGGGGGCTATGGGGATGTTTCCTTGTTACTATTTTCCAGCAAAGAATGGGTAGCAAAAGAAAGTCCAGTTTTAAGAGACTGGACTCATCAGTCAGTAAGAAAATGAGCTGTGATATTCTAAATAACAATTTACCTTCAATTGGCAGAGGCTTGGTAGGCCTCTTCCTCTTGGTACATTGTGTCATTACTGACTTCAGTTCATCCCTACTAGGCACTAAAGATTAGGTCTCAACTCCTCATCTTTCAATCAGCTTTCAGGTGGCTGTATTTGCAGATATGATCTGCAATGTGCTAAGAGCTTCTGGTTATTCATGCCACCTCTTAATATCAAAGTCAAGGGCACTAAAACCTTTCAGGATATGTTTTGACATAGAAGAAACCTGGTGCTACAGTATAAGTACTTGTCAGGATTCTTTGTTACTCCTCATGTGCATCATCCTTTACGGACACTGATTATTTTCAGCCAGATGGAAGTGTAATGGTCACAACTATATGTCACAAGCGAAGGCATCCTACCTAATAATTGCTATCCAAAGCTCAGTTTAAAGAAGAAAATATCTTTAAAAAAAGTACCTGATCTTGATTTAAAGGTGGCAAACGGTATAAAAAAACCTGCTCCCTTCCCTTTGCACGTTGTTCCAGTTCACAGTGACCTATACCGTTTTAAAATATATGTTGCGAGCAGAATTTTTCTCTGTCAGTTCTGGACACCTACACCTGAGCTAGACTCTTTTTATAGACAGTGGAAAAACATAGGCATTGCCAAAGCACAGTTCAGCTGACCTATTTTAGAACAGCTGAAGAGTGACCTACACAGGACATTTCTCATTCTCTGGTTGACTAAAAGGAACTCTACTTCAGGTATATGCTTTTAAACTCAGTGTATTTACTGGAGATACATTGTCTCTATACCTGAACTCCAAGATATATAGCCTCAAGTATGTTTTGGCACTTTAGAAATCTACATTTGGAAAGGTGAATCCCCCCTTACCTTTATCTGTACCATAATTTTATCCAAAGAAAAATATTTTTGTTTCAGACCACAACCAGCTTATGTACTCATGCTCTCTCCAATGAGATAAATCAAATGAATTTCTAAATGTCCCAACATAATGCAGATTTCCAAGCCTTGAAGTCACTCTGTCATTGTTTTACGAAGTCCTCTCCAGATTTTCAGCATTCTGGGGGATAATTAACAGCTGTATGTGATGGTGCTTTCCAAGCAATCCCAGCCATGTTGTGTATTTGAGTATAGAGGCACTAGGAATGGCTCTGGAGGGACATACAGGCACCTAAATGTGGTGCTGTGCTGCAGCTAAATAGTGAGGTGACCAAGCCACTTAATTCAGGAAAATAGTCTTACTGGTATCACCATATTCATTCACAAGTGACTTTGTTATCTCTGCATTGCCTTGCATTGTACATCTATCTTAGACATGAGTACAGTTGGATTTAGAAAAATGTTATTCTGATTTGGATGTCTATCACTAAGAACTAGGAATGAATTTAGCTTAATATACCAAGTGTTGAAACAAAGCAAAATGACAATAGGGAAACAAAATACCAAACGTTTAATAAACCTTATAATGGATATAGTTCAATTTGGAGTGTTCCTTAAGCATCTAGCAGGGGAAGACAGATTACTAGCTATGGTCCAAATATTACCTATAGTCATATTACCTGGAATATGTTTTATGTAGTAAAACTTCCAAATAACTAAACCTTTAAACCTATCAACAAAATTGTTCACAAGTACATGATCTGTGTTTATGCAGCAGCTGGTATTTCAGCCCTATACGATAATTACTTATTTGCCTTGAGCAAAATGATTCACACACAATTACGGTTCACCATAATGTTAAGGTAAATGTGTACTGTTTCAATGGGTATGTTTTATATATATATTGCTCTTAGCAACAGAGAGAGCAAATTCACATCCTGGTAAACTTGATGACTAGCGAATTTGCAGCTCTTCAAACAGTGCGCAAGCCACTAGCATATGAAATTACATGTCGGGTTGCAGCTGCTGCTTAATTAGTAGGATGATAAATCTCAGGGGGATGTTTGCACTCTGTATGATGAAACAGCAGAGGTGGTGTGGTGGTGGTTGCAAGGGGAAATTGGGCTATTCTGTTAGTAGTTAAATCACCACTGTCTTCTCCAACTCCCCCTAATGCTTCAATACTGATGCCTGACCTGGAGCCTTACAAAATGCACTGGAGAGCCAAGGGGAAAAAAGGAATATCTGCCATAGTTTGAAGCGCTGTTTCTGAGAGCTGTTTCTAAAGGACTGGCAGAATCGAACTAGCAAGATTCTACTTTCTTTTTTTCCCCCTAAGCTCAACACAGCTTTCCTTTACATACTTATCTCATTGTGCAACTGAGAGAGAAATGAGTGCTCAAGATCTCCTACCCAAATTAGCTCAAACTCAGTGAGTACTTAGATCTCACCCTGAAGGAGCCTGGCAGCTACAGAAAAGACAGAACAGGAAAACACCCAGAAGTGTTTCACTACAACATTTATACTTGTCTATCAGTCTATCAGTATTATTTCTTCTGATTCATATCTTTTATTAGGCATTAATCATATGGGGGTTTCCTTGCCTTATTTCTTTGGAAAACCTATTACCCACATGATCAGTTTCCTCCTTTTTAACTTTTCCAGATCAGTCATTCAGTCATTGGACAGGATTTTCTTTCTGTCTCTGTAGAATGAATGACATTTCCTTGCAAAGAAAATTTGCCTCACTATAATGAGGATGCCCTTGTCAGCACAATTCAGTCTTAATGAATACCTGAAACAAGAGGGTACAGAGAGACACAGCTGAACTTTGTAGCAGGCTGAAAGCCTAATAATTGGTGGTCCCTGTATTCAGTCATTTCTCAGGAAACATTGCACAGTCTGCATGGGAAGAAATCAGTCTAGCCTTATTGTCTGGATGAGTTTCAATTGAAAAAACAATTTAGGGTAGGGCTTAAATGTTTTCAGAGAGGACCTTAACTAGTATCTTAATTGTTTCATGCTTGATACCTGAAATTCTTTAAGAAAACAACTCAGAGAAGTAGAATTTTTGTGTTTTGAGAAGTCACCAAGGCCATAAAATGGACTCTGCACCATAGAAATTTTTTTCCTATTATCTCTAATTGAATGCTTTTTCTTTTTGTTTTATGACCTCCAGCTTCTTCAAGGTCAAAGATAGATAAACTCCTTGTCAATGTGGAATTAGTGCAAATGTGGCTGAAAGTTAGAGCTAACACACATCCAATTGCTTTTCTCAAAGATACAACACAATACACGCTTATTCTTTTTCTCCAGCCACCAGCAATAAAGAAATATATTACACTGGCAGAAGCAATCACTCATTTTTATATCTGCAGAACAGGGAGACAACATTATACATAGCAGCATACACATGTCCTCCTGCCAAGGATAAACCTGGCTCGCTCCCATACAAATGGGATACGAATGTTATGCTGATAGGGTAGCCCTTTTCAGAGATTAACTAATCTGGAGATGGAGGGAGAGCTGAGTGAGCAGTTTACAAGTCATAATTTATCTGACAAACAGCAGCTCTCCATTCCTGGTGCCCTGCACCCCAGCTGGGGTAAGAGGGAACTTGTATCACAGATATGAACTGGGGACAGAATCCCTCTATTGCTTTCTCCACATAAGAGGAAGGAAGGAGCAATACAAAATGAGCAAAACAAGAGGTCTGTTGCCAGGACAGCTTGGCTTTTCTATCCACATAGTAATTACATGGAGCCAAAGCTCTATGTCATTACTGTCATCAGATGATGATATCATCAGTCTGACCCTGTATTCTGGCAAACCACAGAAAGCACTAAGAGAAGTACCAATTTTCACTCCTGTCTTTGCATCAGAATGTAAGCCAAACCATGCATGGCACATGGGGTCTGACTAGGAGATTGTTTGATTCAAATGCAAGTGACTCAGATTTTTCACCATAGTATTTGCCTGGGCAACGAGTAGATAAAGGTGAGGAGAAGGACTTTATTTTCATGTAATTTGAAAATGGCCCTTTTCATATTAATAGATTAAAGAATCAATATCCTTTTCCTCAAAGCCATGCAACACCCAAACCAGAATTTAAACCAGCATGGCAAGCTGGCCGCAGCAGTCTTACTTGTCCTCAGTGGGGTCAATGGACATTTTGCCTGCGAGAGAATGAAACTACCCACTTATGGATCACAAGTGATTTTTAAAATTCTTGTGTTGTTGATAAAATTGGTGTTTCCTTGACTCTAGGGCAACTGGGGGATGCCATGGAGCTGCTGATAGCTGCCACTTACTGAAAATGGGTGAATGACAAATCCATGAGACAAGCTGAGGTAATGCCAGACAGCTGCAAGGGATCACTTCATGAATAATGTAATTTCATCCCTCTGCACACAGAGTTAAATGCTTCTAATTGTTACTGCACAGATGGGACCAAGATTCTCTGTGATTGGTTTGCTGCTCCCTGGAGAGGCAGAGCTCATTAGAGAGGGATGTAAGCCTAATAATAAAAAAAAAAATTAGAAATTGATGGCCATTAGAAGAAAATATGTTTTTTTCTTTCCTTATATTGTAATCTCCTGAATGATGGGTTTGGTAGCAAAAAATTTAAGGTAATGAAGAAACATTTACCAAAAATGTGCTGCAGTATTTCTAAGGAAACAGCAGGTGCTGCTGAATTTTAATGTATTCCTTCTATTTTACTGCTAACATTGACAGTCATTAGCAACATAAATAACAGTAGATTCTCTTTCGTGGACCAGCCTCTTGCTAGTGTTCATTTTAAAAAGAGTAGAACAAAATATTCTCCATAGAAAAAGGAAATGCATGTATTTTGTATTCAAATGTAAATACATAAACACACCCTCATTCATACACGGTTGGTTGTGGGGTTTATTAGGGAATGATTTTGCGCTGTAAGAGAAAATCAGACTGGATAGCTCTAACACCTCTTTGCCCTCTCTGACCTCTGATTTTAGACTGCATTTAAAAGGCATATCTTCCTATGTACCATCTCTTGAGGAAAAAGTATTGTGAAACGTATTGTACAGCACAGACTGCCATACTAAGCAAGTTTGTTGAAACAAAATTATTTAAGCTCTTTAGAGAAAATAAGTGCATAAGATAGCTCTGTCAATAAGTCTATCCCTATCCGTACAAATACAATAACACAGAGTAAACTAGAAAATCAGTCAGCGAATATTAGGTTATTTACTGAAGTCAAGAAAGCAATTTTGTTTGTTCCACTGATAAATCATGAATATGCTTCTTTCCAGTTAACTGAAGTCCATTATGAAAAAGAGGACAAATATGATTCCATGGTAGCATGCAGTGATGTACCCCTAACAGTGGTTCTACTTGAAACCAAGGTCATTCGCCTTGATTACTGCCTGTTATTAGCATGCTAGCGGGTGCAAGAATTTACCCCAAAGCCTCCAAGGATATTTCAGTACAAGTTGAAATGGAGAAGTGCAAACACTGTTAGCCATGTGACATAAATGAGTGTCTGTAGTATGGGTCTGATGGGTACAGATATGCATTTTGAGGTTCTCATGGAGATGCTCTCAAGACCCTGAGATCTAATTTAGACCATTTTGCTCTGTCTGGTTTCACATAGAAAGTGGAGAAAGCCAGCACTTGTGCAACAATCATTCACTCAGCTAACCCAGACCATGTCTGATGGAGGTCCTGAACCTGGCAAGTCTCCTCTGGGTTTCAAAATAAAAAGTTTTGGGCATCGCTACATGCAGATGAAAGGGTAATGCTTCTTCGTGTCACAGCCTTTCCACCTGCCTTCTGGGTGCCACTTCAAAACCAGTATTTTCCTTCTGTCTGAGGACATGCTTGGTGGAAAGCTGGAGTGCAAAGCACCATGCCACTGGACTGTCTCAAGCCTGACAAGAGACTAACATTTCCTTTAAAGCAGCTACATTTTTCTGGACTCAAGTCTGTCTAAGCTTCTGTAAATGTGCATTTAAGCATTTTGTAAGCACATATTTACTCAATGGACCACAAGATCAGAAGTCATCCAGGTCTAGCCTTTGACTATGAATGTAAAAATTGATTAAACATAGACCTTTCTCACATGGATCTTGGCTTAGGAAAAGGAATAACTATCAACAATGACAGCTAAACCACAGATAGAGTCCTTTCTGACAAACTTATTTGTGATTTTCTGAATTCTTTAATTTAAAATGAAACTCGGATTCTCGTGATAGTAGCAGTGTTGCGAACCTGGAGCAGTTCAGATCCCTACCAGGCTAGGACCACCAGGACCTGTATTTCCCTTGCTGTCCCTGCCCTGACAGGAAATGCATGAAATGGCCTACAGAGCAGAGAAGAAAGAAGAAAGCTTTTAGGAGAGTCCAATAAATTTGACCTTT
Organism: Ara ararauna; assembly: GCA_028858755.1. NCBI lineage: Eukaryota > Metazoa > Chordata > Aves > Psittaciformes > Psittacidae > Ara > Ara ararauna. Next base: position 106,383,435 of record CM054376.1, on the reverse strand, counting down.
ATCATATCCAAACCTCCAGTACTTCTCAAAACCCCTGGTTTTTACATCCACCAAAGTTGCTAGTTTGGCCTGTTATGGAAAAATAAACACCCAGAGCCAAATTCCAGATGTGATCACTGTTTGTGTTCAGGATCTCTCTCTTATGCAAGAACCACGGGTACGACACTTGTCTGCAGAGATCCAGTTAACAACTCTCTGATTAGTGTTTTCTTACGAAAGAATTATTTCAAGAGAACTTGTCAGGGATGTTTGGCTGGTGTGATTAAGTAGTATCCCCTAGAATTACTTTCTGCTTTCTTCCAAGAGAAAGCACAACACAAAATGTTTGGCTTCAACTGAGAAAAAATGAGAGAGTTGAAATAAAACATATTTACATAAACCCCTTGGGAAGCCACCAGCTTTCATAAATTCTTGGTGTCAATAAACTGCAGAAACAAAAGAATGTAGCATATTCTCTTAAATGTATTGAGAGAAATTTCTTCTTTTATTAAAAAGGCTGAGCATCTCCTAAGTTACACATACCAAAGCCTCACAATAAATGCACCAGGATGTTTCAAACCAGCCTGCAAAAGACTACAAGACAGAACACTGCAAGCCCTTGCACCACAAACTAACTACCAGATGAGAACTCAAAAATCTACCAGGGAATGCTAGAAAAGAGAAAGGAAGCTGCACGCAGACCCAACTGAAATTATCAACTTTACAACATTCAGGAGAGAACACACTAAGGAGCCTCAGATTAACGTTTATTGTTCACATCAGCAGCACTGCAAAATTAAAAGGCTATTAATCAAACTTTGAAGGACATTCATACAGTCTTCTGGTAAAAGTGCAGCCAAAGGAGCGCAAAGTTCTTCCAAAGCTAAGTGCTACAATGTTTGAAATCATTTAAAATGCTCTTTGTTACAATGGTGGCCCATCTTCCCCTCCAGCCTAAGACAGAATGAAGAAATCAAGAAAGTAAGGAAAACATTTTAGAATTATTGGGTTTCCTTTACCAAGAAAATAATACAATCCCAACTGGAGGAATAGACTGGGGTGGAGGTAGGGGAGGGAGTGGCTGTATTTAGGATCCATAAGCAAAATCTCAGTTCTTCATGCTTCCTTGTTCTCAGTGTTTGCATTTTTAGGATACAAAATCCTAGGGTTGTGCCCTTCTTCCATGCAGAGGATATTAACAGAGCCCTCAGATCTGCTCTTTTGAGTTTTAACTAAGCTGAGTTTTACCATCAGACATAATCCTAAAATTCATGGGCAGGGCTTTTTTCCCATTTTATAATCTCAAATGAAAACACACAAATGGACAAGGGCAAGAAAAAATTAAAACAACTGTGAAACACTGGTAGAGAAAGAGCCAGTACAGCAAAAACTCATTCATGACACTGCCTCCAATTGATGCTTATCTCAATTATAATAATATTTACTTCTGTAACAGTTCTTCCTTCAGGCTCTGGCTGTACTGCTGATTCATTTGAACTCAAGGTTCACCAAGGATTAGGCAGACCCAGATAATAAGAAAGAAACATAAATGGAGCCTAATGGTAAGTTGGAGACGATACATGTTGAAAACGGCTGCTGCTGCCTCTGCCTGCTTTCTTGCAGTCTCCTCTGGGGAGGCATGCCACCCAGCCAAGGGTATCATATATGAGGCATAAAGATGAAACAGCATAACAAATTCCCCTTTCATCAGAGCAGGACTGTCAGACCAGGATAAACTTTGCCAAGGAAACCTGCTGCCGCTTGCCTAAACTCTTCTGCCTTGTATTCCAGGCCATCAGCAAGGGCTTTTCTGTCTGCAGCGTTGATGACTTTATTCATCTTCTGCTGCATGTGACAAATGTTTCCTGAAGACAATAAAGGGTAAGTGCGGAAACAAAAAGGCTTGCAGAGAACTGCACAACACTCGGCGGGGTATTACACAGCTGACACTGAAGCAAGAGGCATTGGAGGTTTATGAAAACCCTCAGTCTTGATCTCATTTAAAGAGAGCCTTAGCAAAAGCCCAGTGAAGGAATCAGGAGGTTTTCTACTATCTTTAGAGTGCTGTATCAGTTTCTCCAGAGGGTTTAGATGAATGCAAGGTGAAAGAGGCAGTTAAAAACATCTTTTCCTACATAATAGTAAAGTCAGTGCAAGCAAAGGCCATCACCCTGGTCTAATGTGCACAGCAAGGTAATGTAAAAAGGATGAACCGACTTGTCTTAGATCAGCAGCTGAAAGAGCATAACACTAATTTCAACTTTAACTTGTTTCTTTAATCATGTTTCCAGGTTAGAGATTGCCCATTAATAAAAGTGACAACAAAAAATCTTTACAGGCTTTGAAGAAAACAGAGTTCTTTAACCTGAAGAATTTATTTCCCAAATCAACCTCTATCTTAGGGAGATAAAGTCTCCTGGCTTCCTCCATCTTAACAAGATCCTCTCTGGGGGCAATTCAAAGCAATTAAAGCTCAGCTCTGATCTGCTGTTGACTGTAACAGGTATTCAGGAGGTCTGCTTTTGAAAATATCCACGTCAGACCTCTTCTTGCTGGAATATTGAGATGAATAGACTGAAATGGAAGGGATTAACAGAAAATTTTGCCTCATTAGGGTCCCAAATAGGATCTCGTATTCTTAGTGGGGGGAAAGGGTGAGAGAAGAAAAAAAAAACAGACTAAAAACTCACAGAATTGGAGGCATTATTTATATGCAGTGCTTGCCTACCTACTTCAGGGGATTATCCTCTCCTTCAGAAGCAATAGGTATTCAAATCAGCTGTAACCAGATTATTCTTCTTAAAGATTTGTATTACATCTACACCTGTGGGTTCCATTTGTGATTATAATTTATGTAGGCACTGTAAAATTAAAGTATAAAAAAACTTTGACAAAAAATAAAAAAGTTCATTGTCTAAACAGACAAACCAGACAAAGGGAAAGAGAAGAAACAAAGACAAAGAGGGCAAGGTTGCACCACAGGCCAGTGAAGAGGAAAGTTCCCCAGTGCCAGCTCATTGCCTTGTCTGTAGTCTGTATACTGCCTCTCTCAATGAAACACAGGATGAACAACTGTTGGCAAGAATGCTCTCAAGAAATGCTATATCAAATAAATTACTATTTGTCGTAGAGCATTGTCTTGAAGGCTGAAGGGTATTGGAATTCAGGTGTGGGAGACAGAGTAAGGGTTATATAGAAGCCCTTCATCCACATGACTCAGAAAATAAATTTCAAAGGATTGTACTTTCATAGTCAAGGAAGCTGGAAAAAAAGTAGTCCAAATATAAACTAGCCACACTGGGAAATAGGAAACAAAAAAGGAAGGAGGAGCAGAAGGAGCCAGAGAAGCTTTCAATCCCAGCTTCTTCCAGTGTGATAGTACACAAACCTGCACGGCAGCAAGAGCTTTGTTTTTCAAACCCTTTCATTTGCAAACCCTTGAGAAATGGCTAATTCTCAAAAGTATTCTTACCATACCCCCCCCGTCCAAAAGAAAATGAGTGGGAACTGGGCTCCTAACTCAGCTTTAAAATTTTACCCAGATATGAACAGAGCCAGCAGGCTGATGCGTCATTCAGGTCAGCAAGTCTTTTTGCAGAAAAAATTGGATGCCAGCGAGTCATAGTTTTCAAGATACACTGGTTTAAAATTAGGTATTAGTCTTAGAAACTGGAAAAACTCTTTCTGAATAAGCAATGGGTGCCACTGTATAAATAGCCAAAACCTTTTGAAGATGCAAGAATGTGAATAGAGCAGATAAGAGTAATTAACTTATGTCAAACCTGTAACAGCATTCAGATGAATATTAGCTTCAACCTTACATCATTCAAACATTCACCCAGATAAGTCAGTTAATGGTTGATTTAGGGAAATAAAAATTAGAAGATGAGAGTAAGAGCAATAAAGGCAGCAGACATGAGAGAGCACATGAATGAATGGAACACATTCATCCACAGACAAGGAAGAAAAGCAGTTGAATAAGAACACTTGGACAGCCAAGTAATACAAAGCAGTGAACAGACACAAGGAAAAGAAATTCAGGATAATAAGCCTAAGCAAAATATGTGTTATGAAGAAACAGAAAGCATTTGAGTTATTCATGTAAAGGGGCATGTCAGAGTAATTGTCTTATCATTATGTACAGTAATTTCTTCCCTGAAGAAAAGATTAAGTCAACACAAATAAAAAATAAGAATGTAGCAGATGGCTCTGATCGTACCTGACAAAGAGGTGGTTATAAAGTAAATTAAAAATACCTTACTATTAAATTATATAGCCTACTCAATTACATAGAGAAATAACAAATGTTAAGTAAGAGTCATCTCAAAATGCATTTTTCAAGTAGATGCACAATTTGGCATCAGCTTGTTTAAGAAAATACAGAGTTTGGGCAAAATAAACAGACAAATACTTAACTATGCTGCAACAAGTGAATCCATTGGGACAAGCTGTCACATCAGCAGTGGTTAGGGATGTAAAACATGTAAATCCCATTATCATACAACTGCCCCCACCTTCATTGTTCAACTCTTAAACTCTTTGTTGTCTTGCTTGCAACTACCACCCTCTCACACCTTGTTTATATCAAACTTACTGAGACCAGATTCCCTACTACCTTGCCATGAGACAGTACCTTCTTGTCAAATCAGACATCAAAGTAGCATGGTGCCTGGTTCCCAGAAGGAATACTTACCCCTAAACCAGTTGGCTTTCTATAGGAGAAAGTGGTGCTTTCCATGCACAGGTGAAAAGGTGCACTTCTTTCCACTGACCCACCTGTCTGAACTATGTTGGCACCATCCAGCTAATTGACAAACTCAAACTTCATCTCACAAACTATATAACATTGATTATATTATGAGAAAATTACTGCAAATAGGAAGTTCCCTGCTGTGGTATCCATGCTAAATAATACTGAAAACTCTTCATCTCTAATGGAGCAGCATGAAAACATGTGAAAACATACTAACGCCCACCACCAAATGCCAGCTGTCCACCAGCAGCACCAATGTGTAATTTACACATGCAGATATCTGAACTGTCACAGGACCCAGAGCACTATGGAGTGTCCATCCATTCAGCAGTACTGAACTGTGACCCAAATGCTAAAAAATTATCTCAGTCTTGATATAATGGGGGCCATTTAGATTTTATTAAATCTGGTATACTTACTATGCCTAAAAATGGCAATCTGTACAAGTAGCTGTTGAGTAGCCAATAGAATTTCATGCTAATAGTAATATCACCAGAAAGAGAGCTCTGGCAGCTATTAATCAATACTGATGTGATCAACAAGCCACTTGGCATTGCTTATGCAGGAAGATCAGCTATTCTGTACAGCAGCAGCTGCAACAGGAGTCTAGACATTCATTCAGAAATATTGCTTTGTCTCAGAGCTAACAGCCAATCAGAAAAAAATTGCAAATCTCAAATTACCGAAAATAAATAAATAACAAACAATGGCACAGGTTTATCCTAAGCAGAGGTAGCTGAAAGGCAACTCAGATATTGAAGAACATCTACAGAAACAGGTGGTTTGAGAATCCTTCGCATAGACAGTTGATGACAAAATGATAATCAAGAATCTGACATTACTAATTGTACACATCCAACATCCAGATACTCTTCTATTTAGTCAGCTTTCAAGTGATGTTTGCAATACCTTTTTCACTTCATCTAAGTAAATGACTACAATGGAAAAACTAACTGCAAGTGGTATGAGTTTGGTACCAACTCTTACGCTTACATTCACACACCATCAGTTACAAATATCAGTATATTTATCATCTAAAAAGAAATTCTTGGGCTTTATGACACATTCCAGTTAGCTCTCTGTGAATATAAAATCAGTACTTAAATGGCTCATCTCAAAAAAGCAATAAAATCTATAGGTAGCGCTAGAAATAGAGATGATGAACAGTTTTTTACACGTGATAAGTTACTCAATGTGTACATAAAACACGCAATATATGCTATGTCAATTTTTTTAAACCAGCCAGGAATTAGAAACTTTGCTGAAGAATATATTTTTCCAGGTCACCATTATCATTATTTATTAGAGCAACTGATGGCAGCTACAAAATATGATCATTTTTCATTATTTCAGAAATGTTATATAAAGTATCTATTAATATTATGTAACCATTTCAATGGTGCAATGTGATTGGAAAAAACAGTTAGCTGGAAGCCAGATAATGAGTATTTCATGTCTTAAATAAGAAATCTCAGTAGTAGACAAATAAACAGCTTTTTGTTGCTAGTGCAAAACACCAAATATTTTGGTATTTTCATTAAAAAGTAAATAAAGAAAGAAATCTGTGGGCAGCGCACAGTCACCCCCAAAAAGTTTTGCATTACTAAAACAGGTGTTCTATGCGTGATTCGGTAGACCCAGTTCTGGACTTTTTGAAAGCAAATCCGGAAATACAAGTCTAGCAAGTTGCTACAATCCATTCAGCCAGGGCTAAGGTACAGTTTTGGCTTCTGACTGCCCTCCTGCCCACAGCTGCTTTTTGTCGCCCCCTTCTTGAGACTCCAGTTCTACATCTGTGTGTGGAATTCTGCCCGGGCTTCCCAGGTCCCATATCTCCTGTGAGATGCACAGGTGCCACATCAATGCCATGCTGGCACCCAAAGCTACATGCCAGCCCTCCTTCTCAGCCTCTCAGTGGCCTGCATGGGGGATGCTGTTTGCCATGCAGCTTAGAGGAGGAAGAAGGGCTGAGCCTCTCTTGGACAGGGAGCAGAGCCCAGGATCAGCAGCCATAGGCCCAAAACCAGGGGTCACATCCTCTATCTTCCCCACCAGAAATATGAAAGAGACCTTCACAACTCTTCTCCCAGTAAGAAATGTGATGCAGTTCATTAAAAGAACTCTCCTACACTTTTTTCTTCTCCCACCCTTCGCCTCCACGTGAAGCTTTAGGTACAAAAGATGACCTACAACTGGCCACTGGCAGCTCTGATTGATAGCTTACATATCTTACTCCTTTACTAAACTTTATTTCTTGCATCATTACCTGAGAGGCACCCTTACATTTTTGAACCATTCTTCCAGATCTATTTTTGCTGGCACATAAACACTGTAATTTTTAATCCTCTGGTTCTACCAATATGGACCTCTTTAAATTGAGGGGATCATTCCTTCCTGAATACACAGTTGTCAATGTCACTTAAGTCAGAGAAAAATGGAAACAGAAAGTGTCATATATTTAGAATTTTGAGAAGTAAAAAAACCCCTCAAACCAAACCAACAAAAAGCCCCAAACCAAAACAGCAGTCTGTGGAAAGGAAGCATGTTTAAATATATGGGAAGGAAGGGCATTGGGTACTTCTTCAAAAATTAATGAGATCCTACTGGAAAATACCACTGACTACTACACTAACTTACAGTGATCCTAATATACAGTAGACAGCTGTGCACCTCATACTCATTTTTGTTGCAAACTTCTCTACCATCCTAACATTGCCCAAAATGACCCTCAGTTGCTCTACAGCTTTAAACTTAGAAAGTGAACACTACTGTGTTTTTTAAAATCACAGCTCTGCTACACTCAACAGGGATGTGTTTTTCACCTACACTTCAAAGTATTTTATGTCATTGTTCTTCTGAAATACAAATATCTACACATTCATTGCTAACATGGCTAATTTAATTAGTCAAAAAATTAATACTTGTTTCCATTGCTGGGTTTTCCCATTTTCAGGAAGTGCTTACTTATTTCCAGATACCACTGGATGCCTTGGATGATTTCCTTTTCAAGTGCAAGATCTGAAGAAAAGTATTGCAGAGTCAGTGATTTTGTATCTTGCTCGTCTGTTAAGAAGACATATGACCTCTGAAAATACAATGGAGTTGAGATGTTGTCTGCCGCTCAGACACTCCCATAACACACAAGCAGGTAGGACTGATGATATGACAGGATCACTTTTCTTCCATGTACTGCAATAACCTTGACATACAAAAGACATTTTGCTGATAAACACAGACTAAGACTTTCCTCTTGCAGAGTATGGTTATTCTCAGGAGGTAGATCAGACCTCAAATTCCAATACCCTTTAAGTCTAAACAAGACGTGTCCTCAAGCAAAACTGCCCAAAATCTGTCCACCTTGGGTGGATGTTATTCAGTTTTTTCCCACAATTTCTTCATGCCATCTCCCACATCTATTTCTGTCTTCTGTTAAAATCAGCACCACTGGGGAACAGAAAAGCAGTTTCTGCAGAGCTGGAGCGCTTTCTAAATGTACTTCCCAGGCATGCTTCATGACAAGCTATCGAGAAGCTGCCACATAAGTAAATCAAAATAGTATTGGGTTTAAGTTAAGTTAATCGTATCTATCTTTCCCATTGATTTTCCTTAAGAAAGATCAGACTCCTACTTGCAATTATCATACTGAATACAAGTGGTGTTTCATACAATCATCTTTTTAACTCCTGGTTATTAGACATCGCTAAACGTCAATGAATAATTTCTGCAGTGTTTTCTCTCATCAGGTAATGTCATCATTAGTACCAAAATCATACAATGTCAAACACACCCTTTTCTTTTAGCCTGATACTTTTTAAGATCTTAGTAAATAGTCAAAACAGCAAGGCAGAATATGTACAAGATGAATGTGTGTGTAGATTGAGGTTACATATTTCTCTTTTCTTTCTCACAATTCTGTCCAAATGAAACTTCATTCGGGAAGCTGGGTTTCCAATTTTTGCTCACCCTGTTTTCTTGCATGTCAGAGCAGCATGCCACGAATTGAAACATGGATTAGGGCACTCTCATGTGTCCCAGCCAAAACACAGAAGAAGAGTTTAAGAAGGGGAGGAGGACAGACTGGAGGAAGGTGCTGTGGGGGCTGTGACATATTCTGAACAGAGGTAGGTTGAATTTACCTGGAATGAGCTCTCTAAAAAAGATCAAAAATTCTTGAAATTCAAGCCAAATTCTATTTAACTGAAAACTAGAAACTGAAGTTTTAAAAGAGAAAAAATCAGAGCAAGCATGGAAGGCAGAGTAGTCTCGCTTCCAGGGCATGAGTCCATGGCCTTTCGAGAGGCTGTAACATATAGCACAAAGAGCACACAAATGAAGCCAATACCACTGGTCAAAAGGAAACTTCAAAACCTGGTATTATGTTCTGGTATAGGTGTTTCCTGACTTCAGATTTGTAGATAGATCTCCATCCCTTCTTTTTCCTATCTGGAAGGGGCTTTGATGCAGCCTGTATACAAGTTATGTACGTATTCATCTTTCTTAACCACTTCAAGTGTACTTTGTTGTTCATCCTGTCCATCCATCAGCGACAAGGAAAAAATGGGGAGGGGGGAGTGAAGAAGGAGGAGGAACCAAAACAACAACCAAATAAACCAAAAAACAAACCAACCAAAAACTCACACACAACAGAAAAAAAAACAACAAACAAAACCCACATTTTATTATCTAGCTTCAGGTACACCATTAGTTTCCACAGACAACCTTGCTTATGAACTTCAAACCAACTTCACAGGACTGTTTCTAGGAAAAGACACACTGCATGAATCTCATTTTTTCAGCTAAGCTTTCCAGAGCAGTTTCTTCTCTTCACATTTTCATGAGACTCACCGTTGCCTACTAGTATCTGCTCTTGAGAAGACCCATACAGCTAGGGAAGAAACACATTACCAAAGTCATGTGAGGGAACTTGGACTTCAGAGCACACTGTTTCTTGCTCAGGCCACCGTTCTATTGGTAGCATTGCTTCCCAGATTTATATTGTATGGTCTGTGCCAAGAGGAAATCTCTTTCCCTGTGAACCTTAATTTGCGTGCCTCTGCATGTCACAGCTGCAACCATATTCCCAAACTAATCGCATATTCTAAGTAGAACAGGTAAGTGTAATTGTATAAAAAGGGCTAATACTTATTAAAGTACAATTTTTCTACTTCTATTTAGCTGTTGCTAAAATGAGCAGTACACTGGAATCTCATTTTAGAAGATCTGAATGGACACAGTAAGCTTTAGTAAAGCCAAAAGATAAAATAACTGCAAATACAGTGTAATTCCACTGTGCGAGGAAAGCAAATAATCATAATGCCTGCTAAACTTTAAATAGCACTTATTATCTATAGAACTCAAAAAGATCAATATCACAATGTTGATATCAGGTATTACTTCATCAGAAGCCCATTAGCAGATGCCAGTAGGAAGGGAATGTGGCTTGCTCAGTGCCCTGTGGTAGGTTATTAACAGAGCTGCAAATAGAAGCAGATCTGAAATGTCCTAGTTGAAACCTATATACATTTGGCTGCCCAGCAGCCCATAGAGCTAGGATTTGTAATTCTGGTTTATCCTTTAATAAACAGAAGCTTTATCCTAGGATTACCAAGCACTATGATAGTAATTAAGAGAGGGTTTCTTTAAAGGACAAATGTGAATTAGGCACCTGTTAGTTTGCAATACATGCTAAGTGCCCAATTGCTCTCTTTGCTTTTTCAAATCTCTTCCAATCCCACAAGCAATAGGATTAATGGTGTTATTTTCCAGCTGGGAAACAGAGTATGAAGCAAAACACGCCCAAAGTCAGTGAAACTCTGACCTTTACCTGAGGAGGAATCGCAGGGCTGGGAACAGCACTGCCTGCTTTACAGTTAGACAACACCTTGCTCCATTAATTTCAGGTACTTTTTCCAATTCATTATGTAAAAGTGAGTCATTACCAAGAATGGAAAATAAATAACTTGCACTGCTATTTTCCTGGTTCTAATAGCAGCCCTTTCCCAAAGAACAAACATGATGAGCGGAAAATTATACAGAGAGATAAGAAGCCAAGAGTCTGGGGCTGGGCGAAGTTATAAAGTGGGTATAGCACCATGGAAACTCTTAATACTTTATCATAATGCCAATTTTTAATATCAGCTGCTATAAACCAGTAATCTGACAAGATGACAAATTCTGTTGAAATGAAGATACTATAAAAAGGACCTCTGAAGCAGCATGATTATGATATCTAATATGAACCTAATATATGTATATGCACAAACAGGCATATACATTGCCCAAAATCTTCAGCTTATGTAAATAACTGAAGATAAAAGCTGAGCGATGCCAGATGGAAACATGGCCCACATTGTGAATTTGCAAACCCACCATGTTCTCATGCTGCCTTGCTCTTCCTCAAAACAAAGCAAAGTTCTCCTAGCTCCAGGCTGCTCTAGTAATGGTCTCTCATGTCTTAAAAGATGCAGTAACCATATAATCATCCAATAGTTAGGGTTGAAAAGGTCCATAATATCATCTGGCTCTAACCCCCCTGCCATGGGCAGGAACGCCTCACCCTAAACCATGTCACCCAAGGCTCTGCCCAACCTGGCCTTTAACACTGCCAGGGATGAAGAATTTACCACTTCTTTGCCCTGGCCGAACAAGTCTGCTCCTTCCATTGCCTCTTGGCTTTGCCCAGGTGCTTACCTCCTGTGTCTACCTGCCTGCTCCCCAAAAAACCCCACACCAGGAACTCAGGAAACTCCTGCAGCCAGTCTGTGGGTCACCACAAGGTCCTTTGTTTACCACGCAGGAATGCTGAGGTTGGGCTCCTAAGCCCACTCTGGAGCACCAGCTCCCCCTTATTCAAGGGATTAAAGATAGCCTTATTTACATCCTCCAGCTCCGGAAAAAATCTCTATTCTTTTAACGTCAGAAATCTTAAATCAGTGAAACAAGAGAACAGTATTTGTGATCTAAACCACTCTTATATTAAATACTTCCTGGTCAGCAGATAGCAAACTGTACCACAGTAGGTTCTCATTACCCCAATGGATAGCTACAGGCAGGTTATCAATGTCACATGCGACACAAGAGCTCTGCTTTGCAGCCTGGAGGAGCAGTGCTTATAAACCAAGGGAGATTTCTCTGCAGTACTGACTGGCTTTCAGTCAGGAGTACTGCACTTTATAATCTGGGTGCTTTGCTTAAAGAGAGGCACATTAAAGATTTCAAGTAAAGAAACAAAGTACCTGGAAAAGGCCCAGCAATATCAAAGATTGATGATTTTCACTGGCAGAGAGGAAGACTGAGAGGAGACATTAACATTTTACTAATGGACAAAAAGATGCTTTAAAGACAACCGGGATAAAAAATTTTCTCATTAGCACTGAAGATAGAGCAAGCAGTAATGAGCTTAAACTGCAATTGAGAAAATTAAGGTTAAACAAGAGAAAAAAGTTTATAACCATTAAACAAGGAGCTAAGGGAGGTTATGAAACCAGGAACCATGAAGGTACTTAAAGCTAAATAAATGCTCATATATTAGAGAGAATTGACTGCCACTCTGCTCAGATTCTACTGCCCTGCAATACACTGGCAAAATAGGATTGAATCTCATTTATAAATGAACTGAGGCCTTCTTACATAAAAAAAAAGTATGTATTCTAGTTGCAGTAGTTATTCCCGTGATTTTTCACAGAAGTAACAGAGATTTTACTGGCACTGGCTTCACAGTGCACCTCCCAGAAAGAGGATACTGCTAGGAACATTGATGGCAGTTTCAGAATCCAGATACCTAGCTTGCCTTTGGACTCCTCCAGCACCCTCATCTTTCCAAGGCGGGCAGGAGTCTGCAGCCCAGTGTCAGCAGCATCAGCAGAATGGAACAAGAAATGATGGGAAAGTGTTAGTGAGTGCAAACGCACACACAAACACACAAACAAAAAGAACATACCTTAAAAACAAAGAGTAAGGGGACCTATTACCAAAACACAGAGAGCAGGAGATCCTACTGCCTTTCACAACCGTTGTCATTTCAATTTTTTGAGTACTGCTGGAAGTACTTAAATAGCACTTCCTGTTTTTTAACGCCTGGTTTAGCCTTAGATCACTGGGGCATTTTCGTACAGTGTGTAATCTCTTCCAAGGCATTTAGAAGAGGCAAATCCCAAATCTGAGAGGACATACACAATTTCATGGCGAATTTTGCAAATCAATGACATTAACAATGCAAGCCCACAGATCTAAGGGTATTTGGTCACCACCAAAATTAATATAACGTAAAAAGGAATGACTCATAGCTGTGGGAATGCCACTGCATTTGGTTCCACTTTTCACAGCTCTTCCGTCCACTGTTTACTTCTTTATTCTTTTTTTTATAGTTTTGACTTTGCAGACAGTGGGTCATTGGTAAAAAGTAAGAACACTAAACCCAGCCTTGCCCAGGTCCAAACCTGTTTGAACATGGTATTGCTGGCCTTCTGCTTTTAATTAAGCGAGAGATGTAGAATCAGGCCTTTAGCATCACTTTGTGCCACAACATATGGTGGTCTGCCCTATCTGACTTCTCTACATCCCCACAAAACTGAGTAATACCATTAGCCCCTTTCACAACCAAGAATCAGAAGCATAGAGATGGAGTGTGATATTTTCAAAACCCTAGCTAAAAGCAAGAGCTTCAGTCTTGCTGAGAGTCAATACAGAAATTGTCTTATCACATATAGAAAGATTTTTACATCCCCTAGAGAATTCTGCAGGTGGTGGAATATAACAGGCATCAAGGAGCCAATTCTCTGTCCAGCTCTGTAGGTTTTTAGGTTAATTTTTGTTGAACCCTGTTATACACTACAAAATACTTCTTCAACATTTGCATTACTTTTGTGCTGACAAACTTTTCCAGCTGGACAATAGATAATTGAAACTCAGTGAGAATAATAGAGGCGAAGGTACATCTTGGTTATTACAATCTCACAGGGTTTGATCCCTGCCAGCAAATGTACCTAAAAATGCAGCATTGTTCTAGGCAGAAAATCGGATTTTTTGGTCAAAGAAGAAACAGTTGAAGGGAGCTGCAATGGCAGTGTTCAAATACACAAAATAACAGCGGCAAACAAGAGGATGATTGGTTCTCCAAGTGCAGAACTTGTCAGGGTTAAAAAGAAAGGACATTACATTACCATAAGGGAGATTTAGGATAGTGATTTTAAAAAATAACTTCCCAATCATGAAAACAGCAAGCCACCAGAAAAGATTTAGCAGAGTTGACTGTGGAGACACCAGACTTTCTAAAGCAAAATGAACTGATTATTTTTTTGTTTTATATAGCTCAGGTAAGACTTAATCAGACCTTGGCGTAAGAGAAAGGAATAAATAGTCTCTTCAGTTCCTTTCCTAATATTAGCCATCTTTTTAAAAAAACCCAAGCTTTTGGACTGCAGTTCTTGCTCTCAAGCACAAAGAAGATGATTTATAACACTTGTGCATCCATCACGACACCCAAAAAGAAACCAGTGAATGAACAACCAACCTGTGAACAAAACAAGGCACTGTATCAGCAACACACACAAACAGAACATCCCAGCTTGGCTAGAAGCATGTGTGGAGGAAACCTACTGCTTACACTGACAAATGTTCCTTGAGTTATCTCGGGGATTAAGATATACCTGTATAAGTTGTCCTTTTTGTGCTGGGTTCAAATAAGCACTGAATTGGCAAGGCATCTAGCAATAATCAGTGAACTTATGTCACCATCATTCTCAGCCATGTTAGTGCATCTGTGATGGTTTGTTTCCTACCTTGTACTCCTTCCTTGCTCATCTTCATTAGTGTAGTGCCTGATGGAAGGTCATTAAAATGTATTATTGTGATGCATGCTTCAAAGTGATGCCAAACAGCTGTGCTGCTCTAATTAAAAGAGTAGCCTGTTTGCTACATCCATCTTCCTTGGACACTGCTACTCCAGCAAGGTTAGAAGCCCTTCTTGAAGGTGATAATAGAATTATTGCAACTTTTCAAGGGGAGGGAGAGTCAAAGCTACTCCTAGCTTTGTCAGTCCCTAGACATCACATCCCTCTTCTCATGTCCTTCTGCCTGCCAGCTGCTGCTGGCATTGTCATCTTCCTTCATCCAGCTGTTAGTGCTCCTGACCCTCAGCAGGCTTCATATGCATCCTTGTCAATCAGTATTAGGGATGCACACTAAAAAGCCAGCAGGATAAAAGTCAATCATTAGGACTTAGGACCAAGTGTGGTAACTGAAGAGAAAGCTTTACTAGCTGGAGTATAGAAGCCAGTAAGATGGGACTGGAGGCAGTCTGAGGAAGGTGTTTTGGAGTTTTGCTTCTTTAACTGATGTTATACCTGCAATTCCCGGAAAAATGGTGGAAATGGGGGTGAGTAAGGCTTGAAAGCAACATCAAGCAGGGAGTTATTGCTGGTATAGCCTTTGGGAGTAGTTAATCTCCCCTGTATTAGCAGAGCCAAGATCTCTGCTATAAGCATATGTGGTAGTTCTTTCCCTGGGGCTGCTCCTGGTCTTGAGAAGGAGCCTTGGCTAGGAGCATACTTGAGCTCCCTGGGGATTTGAAAAGAGGTGGAGCACTGTATAATGAATATGTGTAATGACAGTAAAAATGGATACATGCTTTTACTGCTTAGCAATGCAAACTAAGGTACCCAAGTGCTTCAGAACTGATTAATATGCATGTGAGAGTAGCATTAGGTATATTATGTGAGGGTAAATGGGACTAGCACAAGTTCAGTGCAGTGATTAAATCTGGTTTTGGATCTAGCCCAAAATCTGTATAGGACAAATCAGTTTTCTCCATCTTGAAGCACTCATTTGCCATTCAGCTCTTAAAAGAAATTTTTATCAGAGGGATGATATAGATGGAAGAAATGGGGATTTTCCCAGCATGCAATTCATTTTCTTTTAATTGTGATTCTCCATCAATTTTATATATATAAGCCCAATCTTATCTAATGGGAACCATATTCTTCTGGCTCTCCCCTCTTCTACAAAATCACTGTTCTTTCAGAGGTAATGTAATTGATAGAATTTTCTAACATTTCTATCAATTTATTTTTTTTTATTAAAGAACTTAAGATCCAGTTTCAGACCTGCCTACAGACTTTTATACATCATATTTCTGGTAAGTTATACATCATATTTCTGGTAAGCAAGTGGCTGGTTAGTACTATGAAAACGGCTGGATCTTCTTTTTTCGTATTGCATTCCTATATAATGAAATTAAACCTTGAAGTGACCAGTGAATTTTTTTAGAACTGAATATTGGAAAAGAAGGGAAGTTTCTAGATATTGCTTTCATCTTTGACATTACCATACTTTATTTTTTAGTCTTAGTAATTCTGCTTAGAAAAGGCAAAGTAAAAACTGATAGCTGGAAACAAAAGCCAGAAAAATTCAAATTAGAAAGAGGGCAAAATTTCACAAACATTTTCAATAAAGGTTACTACCAATTAGAAAGAAATCACTGGAGAAAGTGGAAAAATCATTAAAACAAATAATTTCCAGACAGACCTGAATGCCTCTCTGGAAGGCAAGAGTTGCTAAGCATTTCTTATTTAGCTTGACTCAGAGCTCTACTAGGCAAAATTTTGCCCCATGTTCCTCAGGAGATCAGATAAGGTGAAAAATATTGTAAGGTCGAAATATATTTTTATTGTCATTTGCAAATTACAGCATTCTTTTTTCTCATTTAAGGAAAAGGATAATTCAGCAACCAGAAGCTTGATCTTGGGGCTGTATTGGAGTGTGTGGTGAAATGTGTGTAAGTAAGTCAGGCATATAGAATTCCTGTTTATATTGTCTGTAAATTTGGCAGAAAATAAACTTACTTCCTAAATACCTCCACACTCATTTGCTGTTCCAGCTTATTCCATGTGACTTTATGCTTTCTCCAGCTTTGCTTGCTCTACTTCTGACAATATCTGTCATATCTAAATGAAATTCTTCTTCTGCTTATTGTTACAATTGTCATCTCAGCTGAGACAGTTCCAGCAGCAGCATGTCAAAAAACATGCCCCTTGGATATTCAATTATGTTGTCTTTCCTGCAGTCTTCAAATGCTATATAACGAGCTGTCCAGGAAATGCCAATGTTCATAGGAACTGCACTCTTTTTTTAATATGATTCTTTACAGACCTTGGATGAATAGTTCATGAACAAGAAGTAATAGGATTAGCACAAAGCTTCCTGTAATTGAACCAATAAGAATTGTAGATCACTTTGTAATACAGCTACAAGATTATCTTCTTCCCATGCATTTAGAAAATACTCTATTTACTACTTGTCTCTGGGCTTTAAGATCCTCTGCCTTCTACATTTCAACATGAAGAGGAAGATCTTTGTTGATACATTCTGCTAGTTTTCTTATTAATCATTCTTACAGGATACAATTTAAGTATTGATTTCAACATTCATTTAAATGGAACCAAAATTCATACTATGGGCCTAATCCTCTGAACTGTTGAGCTGTAAGAGACAAGGTAATGCTGAATGCTTTCCTTTTGTAGGCACAATTCTAAACTAGAGGAAACTTGGTTTTAAATGTGGGTTGTTTTTTTTTTTTCCTTTGGAAAAAGTGAAGGTTTTGGTCAAAATCATTTAGTTTAGTGGAGGGTGGGGAGGAGGGGCGAATCAATAAGTGAAGACTACTTCAAGAAAAAACTGAAATGGCATTTTCTGAATTTCATTCTGTATTTCCTTATTTTGCTTTCATTCTCACTGTCTTAGCTTTTAAAATTGAGTTATGTAAGTAGTCATGCATCATCAGCTACTGATACATCAAAATGGTAATGGGATGTTCTTTAACCAATAGATACCTTGGACCTGTGAAGGCACAAGAGACCCATCTGCTTAAATATCAGCAACCCACAGTGAAACATATGTTGGTTTCTCTGCTCCCCTTTCAGAAACACGGTTTAAGGATTAGTGTTTGCCACCCATCAGTTCAATCACTCTATTACCATATCTTTAAAACTGTGAAAGCTGCTAATTTGCACTGATTGTAGTTTATTTGCCTACATCAAACCCTCTTGTTTATATCATAATTGAAATATTCTGTTCCTGTACAACACAATGTTTTTGAACCATGCATCAAATACTTTTGATTACAAAATAAAGGCAACATTTTGGTCCTCCAGGGATATGAAAGACTTTGTGCCCTGTGACATCCATACAATCCTCACTCCTGTAACAAGTTCCATATGTACCACAGGCAACTTTAGTGGCTCAGATGTTGAGACCTACAGAAACAATTCCTTCTGAGCTATGAAATTACTTATGTACCACAGGCAACTTTAGTGGCTCAGATGTTGAGACCTACAGAAACAATTCCTTCTGAGCTATGAAATTACTTATAACTTAATCAGATTTTTAAATTACCTGGCAGAGTCATAATATTACATCTGTTATAAGTCTTACAAAAGTTGAAAAAATAAAATAAATTTCTCACGCTTCTGTAGATTCCAATAGCTGTTGCTTAATAACTTGCATAAAACAGCATGGAAGACTCATTTTTTTAGGGAAAGAAAAATAATTTAAAGTAATGATAAAACAATAATTTTACTATAAAATTGAAATTACTTTCATACATTGGGAATTATGACTCATCTGCTCTGTATTTTTTCTTTTATGTAGTTTGTACTATCACTCAGACCTGCTGCTTACAGCCATTTGCACTTACAATTGAGCTTCCAAATCAGTGCTGTTGAAAGCAAGATTTATATGCATAATAATTAGATATCTCTCTCCTTGGTTTATTAGAGAACTCTTATTTTTGTGTTAGAGTAATTGAATCATTACTTCTATTTTAGAAAAAGATGATTCTTGTAAAGGAGCACACTAATCACGAGGGTAAGTGCAGTATCTAGGGTTTTATTTTTACTCACTAATTCAACATCACAGTTCAGCTCTGGCTTTATACCAAGGGTGCATTAACAACACAGGGATCCCACCCACTGTTATTTCATCTGTACTTCATCATGAGTCATTCTTGCCTGTTTCTTCTCTTTTGCACCTTGGGCACCAGGATCAAGCAAGATGCCCAAGCTATACCGAAAATGCACAAACTCTCTTGTTACAAATGAATTTATCACACAGGTCATACCACAGTTCAGCCTCAGCTGTGCCAAACAAATAATGACTTTGCCAAAAGAAAGCAATATGGGGATACAGGGGCAATAGGGAGCTGTTCCACCAGAAAAGCTTGCCACAAATGGTCTCAATGAGTTCCATACAGATAGGAATAGAAGATGAGGGGAAACCAAACATGCACTCCTATATTTCTATCACAGTGAATTCCTTCCAGTTTCTAACAGAAAGAAGAAATCACCACCTGTTAAATAATATTAAAATCATAGAATCATAGAAACAGAGAGAGAAGCACAATTCTGATATAATTGTCTTTCAGGGCCATAAAAAAGTCACAAACAGTGATACCAAAGAGCATCAAATGTGTCTTTGGAAGTGGGTGAGAGTGAACTCAGAAGGTTTTTCTGCAGTGAAGCAGTAAGGATGTGATGAAAGATTTCACCATGCAGAGAAAAGAGAAAAAAATGGGGAAGTGGTAGCGCAAAATATTTAGTAAAAGAAGCCAGCACAATCACTCTATTATGGTACTTTGACACTACACCATCCTCCCAAGCCTTATTTTTGAACTAAGAATTTTTTTTCTCTTTATTATTGCAGCCATCTCCAAGGATATACCAGAAAACTCATGAATAAAAAGGAGTCAGGAAAATAAGTGGTGCTTGGTGCAAGTCATTTCAGGTTAAGGTTTTTAATTGAGTTTCAGGACATGTCTAGGTAGTGGAAAACAGCACAGCCTCTGTAATTCTCTTTTAAAACTTCAGGAAAATTAATATATTTTGTCAGAAGTATGCATACATACATTTTACCTTCCCAAAATATTCAGCTACCAGAGATTTAAAGACTTCTGAGGGCCAACTTTAATTTCCCACTGACTGACGGACTTTTTGTTTGGTTTTAATTGTGAAATTCCTAGCAGTTAATTCTTTATGAACTTATCTAAGCTTGTCCATGAAAACAAAGACAGATTGGCTTTGTTTTCAGGAGCTTGTCTCCTGAATCAGCAGAACTGCTGCACATTTATAATCATCTGAACCAAGAATTCAGCATTTCTTCAGTCATGTACGTGCTCCCCTGACTTGCAAATTCACGTAAATGGTGATGCTATACTCTCACTAAAAGAGAGCTTTCATAAAGAACTTTGTAATTTGGAAAATTGCCTTCTCCAATTAGAATTTCTGCCACAAAGATTAGATCCCATGCTTGCAACCATGGTTAACAAGAAAAGGAAGTTGGAAGCCTTATCATCCTACTGCCTGCTGTCATCTGGGGGATCAAAGCATGCTATTGTGGCTCGGGATGGAAGCTGGACGTTTCAGCACCTGATTAGCTTTCCTTTTTTGCAGGTCTGTTAAATGACCAGTTAATCAAAACATAAAACAATGAAAAAGCTATTATCTGGGAGAAGGCAGAAAGATAATAACAGGATGAAGAAAACATAGCAACAATATCATATTGGGCATATGCAGTAGGAATAACATCAACATGAGGGATTTCGGGTTTTGTCGGGTGGTGTTATTTAAATGTTTAATATGGTTCCTAAGTATGTTTTTCACTTGAAATAACAATTAATTTGTGCCCACTGTTCCCATCTCCAAGTGTCTCCTTTTCACAGCAGCAAACCATCTGCATTGCTCTAAGCCAAACTAATATGAATTACCAAAAGAATAGTCATTTACCAATTTAGACAATTGCCATCAACTGTGTGACAGTTGAAAGTTATCTATTTTTGATTATCCATCCCCATAGTGTCATGGTTTAAGCCTCTATAACTCATGCAGTTTTGCTCACTCACTCCCCCCGCTTTCTTCCCCCCGCTCCCAGAGGGATGGGAAGGAGAACCAAAAGAATGCAACTCCCACGTGTTGAGATAAGAATAGTTTAGTAACTAAAGGATAACACAAACCACTACTGCTACCACCAATAATAATAATGACAAGGCAAATACAAGGAAAGAATACAATCGCTCACCACCTATACCCAGCCCAACCAAGCAGTGCATCCCCATCCTTCTGGGTCTCTGCTCTCCATTTTTCCATCCTGGGCATGACGTACTGTGGCATGGAATACCTCTTTGGTCAGTTTGGGTCAGGTGTCCTGTCTCTGCTTCCTCCCGGCTTCCCCTGTTCCCTGGCAGAGCGTGAGACTCAGAAAGTCCTTGATCAAACCAAAACCTTACCAAGCAGTAACTGAAAACACTGGTGTTGTCAGCGCTGTTCCCAGGCTGAAAGTCAAAAACACAGCACTGTACCAGCTATCAAGGAGGAGAAAAATGACTGCTACTGCTGAACCCAGGACACGTGGTCAGTTTTGCACAGTTGACTAATTGTTCCATAAATGGTGTGTTTTACATGAAGGTTCACACTGCATGAAAAAGAGAGAACATTCAAGAGAGCTTGGTTAGCCAAAAGTAATAACCAAATGCCACATGAATCAAATCAAAATGTGTCTTTTTTGCGTCATGGCTGAGTCTATATAAGTATACCATGACTGTGTGTGAATATATAAATCCTTGGGCAGAATGTCCCATACATAGTAGAAGAGTATAAAATCGCTTGTGAAGTACAGGCTACTTTCCAACCTATATTGGTCTATATCAACGCGTATGCTGTGGCTGCACAGCACAAACCATAGCCAACTTTAAACTGAAAGAGAAACCTGTTCAGAGTAACTGTCTACCTTTTTACTTAGTATCTTAATCAGGTTTTGAAGTCTAGGCTTACTGTGTGGAACAATGCTGCACTCTAAACATACCTATTTCAGTTGATATGTCATATGAAATCTATAACAATATTAGACTATCATTGTATTAAAAAATGTAATAAGCCATACGAAGAAGGAAGGAAATAAAAAACTTCTTCATGAATTGATGTAATTAAGATGTCACCTTCTGTTAGGATAAAATCCAGACAATGATGGTTCATTCTCTATTAAATCTACATTTAGTACAAATGCTTTTGGAATACTACAAGCTGCTTTTTTGCTCACATTTGAAGAAAGCTTTGGAAAAAGTAGAAGGCTGAGGAAAGCAACCTGGGAGTTCTTGAAGTATTACAACACGTTCTGCAGCCGGTCCTGGGGAGCTTGCATTTAGGTTTTAGTGAGGCATCAAGGACATGATGGTCATAGGTCTGCAGGTATTTCTGTGGAGGCAAATAAGTGCAAATATAGCTTTCTTCAATCTAGCACACAGGCTCAATAAGACCCAGTGAGCTTACCATGAAGTCAGATGACTTTAGAGTAGAAATGAGCTGAAAACAGTTACCAGTGAAGTTATGCCATCACTGGAACTATTTCCAAAAAAATTACTGTGGCTTTCACTGACTCACCATCTTAAAAACACTCACTTATCAATAATTCTGTGCCGTCACATATACCAGTTGCCTGCTTTGGTTCCCTTCCAGCTTATGAAAGTTTCCCTCTGTAACCATCCCTCACTGGATCACTTCTGCTCAATCAGGTGCAAAGGGATTTTGCAAGGTGGGTACACACAATTTATGAGAGTAGAGAGCACTCATAGAATCATAGAATAGTTAGGGTTGGAAAGGACCTTAAGATCATCTAGTTCCAACACCCCTGCCACGGGCAGGGACACCTCCCACTAAACCATGCCACACAAGGCTCTGTCCAACCCAGCCTTGAACACCATCAGCGATGGAGCATTCACAACTTCCCTGGGCAACCCATTCCAGTGCCTCACCACCCTTACAGTAAAGAATTTCTTCCTCATATCCAATCTAAACTTCCCCTGTTTAAGTTTGAACCCGTTACCCCTTGTCCTCTCACTACAGTCCTTAATGGAGAGTCCCTCCCCAGCATCCCTATAGGCCCCCTTCAGATACTGGAGGGCTGCTATGAGGTCTCCACACAGCCTTCTCTTCTCCATGCTGAACAGAACCAACTTTCTCAGCCTATCTTCGTACGGGAGATGCTCCAGTCCCCTCATCATCCTCGTGGCCCTCCTCTGGACTTGTTCCAACAGTTCCATGTCCTTTTTATGTTGAGGACACCAGAACTGCACACAATACTCTAAGTGAGGTCTCACAAGAGTAGAGTAGAGGGGCAGGATCACCTCTGTCAACCTGCTGGTCATGCTCCTTTTGATGCAGCCCACGATATGGTTGGCTTTCTGGGCTGCGAGCGCACACTGCCAGCTCCTGCTAAGTTTCTCATCGACCAACATCCCCAAGTCCTTCTTTGCAGGGCTGCTCTCAATCTCTTCTCTGCCCAACCTGTAGCTGTGCCTGGGATTGCTCCCACCCAGGTGGAGGACCTTGCACTTGTCATGGTTAAACTTCATCAGGTTGGCATCAGCCCACCTCACAAGCGTGTCAAGGTCCCTCTGGATGGCATTCCTTCCCTCCAAGGTATCAACCGAACCACACAGCTTGGTGTCATCGGCAAACTTGTTGAGGGCGCACTCAATCCCACTGTCCACGTCACTGACAAAGATGTTGAACAAGACTGGTCCCAACACCGATCCATGAGAGACACCACTCGTTACTGGTCTCCAGCTGGACATTGAGCCATTGAGCACAACTCTTTGCGTGCGGCCATCCAGACAGTTCTTTGCCCACCGAGTGGTCCACCTATCAAATTGATGCCTCTCCAACTTAAAGACAAGGATGTCATGTGAGACAGTGTGGAATGCTTTGCACAAGCCCAGGTAGATGACATCAACTGCTTTACCCCTGTCCATCAGTTCTGTAGCCCCATCCTAGAAGGCCACCAGATTGGTCAGGCAGGATTTCCCCTTAGTGAAGCCATGCTGGCTGTCACCAACCACCTTGTTGTTTTTCATGTGCCTCAGCATGCCTTCCAGGAGAATCTGCTCCAAGATTTTGCCAGGCACAGAGGTGAGACTAACTGGTCTGTAGTTCCCCAGCTCATCCATTCTCCCCTTTTTGAAAATGGGGGTTATATTTCCCTTTTTCCAGTCATTGGGAGCTTCACCTGACTGCCATGTTTTTTCAAATATGATGAACAGTGGCTTAGCAACTTCATTTGCCAGCTCCTTCAGGACCCGTGGATGGATTTCATCAGGTCCCATGGACTTGTTTACGTTCAGGTTCCTAAGATGGTCTCGAACCAGATCCTTTCCTACAGTGGGCCCAGGGTCTTCATTCTCACTGTCCCTGCGTCTGCCTTCCAAGACTTGGGTGGTATGGTCAGAGCATTTTCCGGTGAAGACTGAGGCAAAGAAGTCATTAAGAACCTCAGCCTTCTCCAAATCCAGGGTAGCCAGTTCTCCCGATAGCTTCTGGAGAGGGCCCACATTGTCCCTAGCCTGTCTTTTATTTGCAATGTACCTATAGAATTGCTTCCTGTTATCCTTAACATCCCTAGCCAAGTTTAATTCTAAGTGGGCCTTAGCTTTCCTAACCTGATCCCTAGCTTCCCGGACAACATCCCTGTATTCTTCCCAGGCCGCCTGTCCTTGCTTCCACCTTTTATAAGCCTCTTTTTTCCTTTGAAGTTTCCTCAGCAGCTCCTTATCCATCCAAGGAGGTCTCCTGGCCCTCCTTCTGCACTTCCTTCTAGTAGGGATGTATTGCTCCTGAGCTTGCAGCAGGTGATCCTTGAATATCAACCAAGAGTCTTGGGCCCCCCTGCCCTCTAGGGCTATATCCCATGGAACCTTACTGAGCAGGTTCCTGAAGAGGCCAAAGTCTGCTCTCTTGAAGTCCAGGGCTCTGAGCTTGCTGCATGCTCTTCTCACTGTCCTTAGGATCTCAAATTCGACCATTTCATGATCGCTGCAATCAAGGCTGCCCTGGAGAGTCACATTTCCAACCAGCCCTTCCCTGTTCGTGAGGACGAGGTCAAGCATGGCACCTCTCCTTGTCGGCTCCTCTATTACTTGCAGAAGGAAGCTGTCTTCCACACAATCGAGGAACTTCCTGGATTGCTTGTGCCGGGCCGTACCATCCCTCCAACAGATATCAGGGTGGTTGAAGTCCCCCATGAGAACAAGGGCCTGCGAGCGTGAGGCTGTTCCTATCTGTTTATAGAGCGCTTCATCCACAGAGTCCTCTTGGTCAGGCGGTCTGTAACAGATCCCTATGGTAATGTCTCCCATTGCTGTTCTCCCTTTAACCCTGACCCACAAACTCTCTGTCGACTGCTCACGTGTTCCCAGACAGAGTTCCATACTCTCCAGCCTATCCCTAACATAAATAGCAACTCTCCCTCCCCACCAACCGGGCCTGTCTTTCCTAAAGAGCCTGTAACCTTCAATTCCAACACACCAGTCATAGGAGCCATCCCACCATGTTTCTGTGATGCCTATGATATCATACCACTGTAGACATGCACACATCTCTAATTCCTCTTGTTTGTTCCCCATGCTATGGGTATTTGTATAGAGACATCTGAACCAAGCTCCAATTGAAGCCGGCTCGTTGGCTGGAGCAGCTGCAATACCTCTACATTGCTCTGAACGTTTACTATAGGTGCTGGCAAGTGATTGGGTGTGTTGGGATGGAATGATGCCCCCCTCCCCCAACACATCTAGTTTAAAGCATCCTTGACCAGTCTGGCAAGCCTCCTACCAAAACCAGTCTTCCCTTTCTTTGTCAGACCAGCTCCGCCAGCCCCCAGTAGACCTGGCCTACTAAATTGAGTCCCATGTTCAAGGTACCCAAACCCCTGACTATAGCACCACACTTTTAACCATTTATTAACCTGGCCCATCCTCCTAGCTTTTTTAAGGTCCTGCCCTGTATCCTGGAGAATTGACGAAAAGACAATCTGAGCTCCAAACCCCTAACCACCTCTCCCAGAGCTCTGTAGTCCTTCTTTATGTTCTCCAGGCTACTGCTATCTATATCCCTAGCACCCACATGGATCACTAGAAGTGGGTAATAGTCAGTGGGACCGACTAGAGCAGGCAGCTTCTCTGCAACATCCTTGAACCGAGCCCCTGGCAGGCAACACACCTCCCTTGAGCCTGGGTCAGGCCGACAGATGGGTGCCTCTGTTCCTTTCAGAGTAGAGTCCCCTACTACTATGGCCCGCCACTTCTTCGTAGCAGCACCAGTAGTGATCTTCTTTACCAGTGCATCAGCCAGTTGTTCCTGGTGCGAGTGTGGCTCCTCATCAGCCCCCTGCAGGACAGCAAAGCAGTTGTGGGTGGGGACAACAAATTTAGGAGGAAGCCCCTTGCTTTTAATTGCCCTCTTCCTCCTTTTCTTGTTGTTTTTTCTGTTACTGTTTCCCAACTTCCTGGGTTAGCGGCCTCCTTTCCCACATGAGCAACAGTACTCTTGAGGCCCCTGCACAGCCTGGTCCCGGAGCAAGCAGTGCTGCTTCCCCTCAGCTTCCCTGGCACCTTTCAGCCCAATAACAGCTTCCCGCAGCTCAGCCACCTGCTGCAGGAAGACCTCCACCAGGGAGCACAGAGTGCAGCCCTGCCCATTGCGCACCCTCCGCTCAGGAGGGCAGTGCAGGCGCTCTCTACACCCCGAGCTCTGCACTGCAGCCTCCCTTCTCATCAGCTTTGTCTGGGTGCCTACACCGGCCACCACCGGGGCAGCCAGAGTGGAGCTCTGAGACTGGGCCCTGGTCTTACGGCGAGCGCTCACCATTCCGCTCACCATCCCGCTCACCTGCTCGCGTGCACTGCCGCACGAACGGCTGCGCAAGCTGCCTCGAACCCGCTCTGTTTGCCCGCCCTGTTCGCTGCGCCCCTGGTCGCTCGCGCTCCCTGGGCAGGTGTTTACCCACTCAGGGCTGGTGCCGCTCCTCCTGGCACTGCCCCCTCTGAGTCAGCTCCTGGTGACCGCTGAGCTGCCGGCTCCTGGACAAGCCCTGTCGAGGACTTGAGGCTCCCTCGGCGCCTGCTGCTGCTCTGAGTTGAAGCTCCTGGACGCCGAGCCTCCCCCCAATCAGGCGCTGCAGGCATCACCTCTCGAGACAGTCACCTCAGCAATGGGCCGGGATAAATGTAACTCGCCTGCTGGCCGGGTACCAACCAGCTGGACAAGTGTAGACCTCTGGTTTCTTGGGAAAGGCTGATCATTGAGTTGCTTCTGGTTCTGTTTTGATTTTTCCTTAGGATTGTGTATAATTTCATGTTAGTTATCCTCTTTTGAATCCCGTAGTTGCAAGTATCACTGATGCAACAACTTTGCTCCACCATTTCACTTTTCTCATTTTGCGTGGCTTTAGCCTATGTACTTTCTCACAACTCAAAAACAGTTTTCTGAGTAAATGTGATCACAGCCACACAGCTCTGCTGAACCAAACTGGGCCTTGGCTCACCACCAGCTAGACCTCTAGTGAAGGGGTTATCATTATGCTGGGAAAACATCTTATTCTAGGTGGCTCCAGGGAGGTGGGGGAGCTCCATGTGCTGAAGACTATTACAGACCATGTTTAAGCAAAAGCAGGACCATTCAGTGTTCATTATAAGAGTTTTCTCAGTAGAGGTCTCAGATATTCCCAGTACCTTGGATGAGAGACCTGGAGAGGCAGGGAACCGTCCAGTGTGGGGTGCTGAGAACATCAAGAGGGTTAACATGCAGGTGTTAGTGCTGAAGAAGTCTTAAACTCAGTTATCCCTTAGATAGGCAGCAAACAAAGAATTCAAGTGGGGTATAAACTGTGCCACTGAGGGAGTGAGAGCACTGACCTGTTCTGTAAAGTCTGCTACAGAGAGCCTGTCTTGTCAGTGAGAAAACTTCAATTGATCATTTTCCTCTAGCAGAATTGCTGTGTCGTCAGCACAGCTGGAAGCACTGCTCACAGCACGTGCACACAAACTCTATCTCAGATGACACCACTAAAAACATTTCTCCTCTTATAATCACAGTTTCCCAAGATGAAGTGTGAAGGCCAATTTTGTGACCCTGGAGTTAACTACTTAGTGAAATTACTCACTGAGGCTTCCCTGCATCCACTTTACAGGGTAGCAATCTTGCACAGGACAGCAGAAGAGCACACTCCATAACCAGGTTTCAGAGGCCGTTACCCACCGACGAAGGTGGCATGTAAACTGATCCTGAATCTTTATTCCAGCACTGACCTTGGTTCTTACAATGGCTCAGGCAAACCAAGCACGTAATTTTCCTCCTCTGGGTAATTGTCTCTTTAGTATAACATTAACAGGAGTCATCCTAATAAGGTCTGTGGAATTTAATCAGAAAAATTCAGTCTTCTCCTTGGGAAAACTCTCAGTGAGGTAGCATGGCTAACTACAACGGTGTTGCAGTTGCCCACACTGTATTTAGAGCTGCTCAGGACAAAAGAGGACACTTCCTAGTTAAGAAATGGCCATGGCAGGAGATGCAAGCACCTGTATGAAGCTCCTCTTCCATCACCTGCGTGACACCAGGAGATCATTCAGCCTTGCATGGGGTGTGTTTTGCAGAGGATGAACGGGGCACAACAAGTAGGTGGTGAGCTCAGCACTCCCCTTGCAGGCTGCCTAAATACACCACCCACCCCCAAGGTGGGACATGGGTTAGGATGACTCTCTTGATCTTCCCTAATGTAGGTGAGTGTTCAGCAAGGATTGTGCCAAAGGCTGATGGGGCCACCACATTCCCCTTGTACGTAAGGGCTTCTTGTGATCCTCCTGATATGTTCCTGATTCTTTCAGCTGCCTCCACACCCTCAAAAGGCTATGTGGACCTGCCATGGTCTTGCTCCTTGATCAAGTCAGATATTGTCAGCTCTCAGGTCAGCACTTTTGGTACTTCTCTGTTAGCAGGCACAAAAGGAAAATCATACAGATGATATGTCAAATGAACACAGAACCAGAATCACATTGCTTTCATATGTGGAGGAGGTGACCTCTAAAAGCAGTTGGCTCAGTACAGTAAAATCAGTCAACCCTTTTCAGGAACTCTTAAAATACTTATTTCTCTATTATAGGGGGAGTAAGGTGTTCCCATTCTTAAATTGTCAGTTGATTCACAAAAATGGGTTTGATTGGTACACTGGTTGATTCATAGTTCTGGAGATAGAGCATCTAGAACTCTGGGTTGGTTTGGGTTTTTTTGAGTAAACATCACTCGCAAGTCATCCTGACACTGCAGTTATAAAAATTAAACATTTCTGGAAGCTTCCTTAGCAAAACTACAACCACATGTTTTGTACACAGGCCTTTGATTGTTAGATTTCTGATCTAATTGCAATATATCATTTTAATCTATTTTTTGGTATTACCTGATAACGCATACAGACAGGATTTACTACCTCAACTTCTATCATTTGAGTATTCAGAAATCCTCAGAGAGGACAGAAATATAGCTCTTCTGCTATTTACAGCTACAGCAAAGAAACCCGAGAACTATAAAATTACCTGCTGACAGTCCAATTTCTTTGCAGATTTCTGAGTCAGAAAAATTTAATACTTTACCAAATAAAAAATCTCCTCCATGCAGGGAAGTACAGAAGCAGGCAGGAAGGCTGGGACTGGCTGGCCCTCGTTGTCCACAAAGGGCCCTCTGGTGTAGCCACACAGGAGCATGCAGGCTGACAGCAAAGCTTTTCAGCATCAATGCTGGAAAAGGAGGAAATCTCACCTCCCTGCAGAACAAATTCTGAGGCTTGAAAAAGATCCTTCACACGGTTACAACAACTATTTTGTTGTGAATTGTTGTAAGGAGCAAAAAGAGAATCCATACACCATATATCCCAGCAAAAGAGGGAGTAGTAGAGGTGGTCTAGGTCTACTGGTGAAAATCCTCTATGCCAACACCCATATTTCAGGATGAGAGTCGGGACTACGTTGCTTTACTTCAGACCTTTTTCCAAACAATACACAATTAACCAGAAGAGATCTAAGAACCAGTGTGGGAGACTATCCTGGCATACTTGATTAAATGTATGTGTCAGCTTATTCTGGAAAGGAAACCAGCAAAAACTCTTCTTCATCTTAGGTAGGTCTTGAGACATAAAAAAAAAGGAGCAATGAGACGGAAGTGAAAAAAAAGACAAGATGTAAAAGGCAAGACTCCAGGGAGCTGTAAAAATTTATTCTATTGAAAGTTGTCTCTCGGCTACAGAACAGAGCATGTGATTGCATGGGATCTAGCCTGCAATATATATCACTGTTTGTTAGAAACTGAGAACCAGGTGCTTCTCTCATCCTACCAGCAATGCCTTGAAAACAATAATGGCTTTCATTTCTAAATTGTTTCTACCACCTCAAAGTACTCTGCAGTCCCCAAAATACAGTATAGATGGAGTCCCACTCAGCCACTATGCTTTCTGGAAGCAGCAGTTTCTCCCACAGAGGTGCTGGCACGTATAAGGGCATGGTTTTTCTGAGCAGGGGATGTCTTCAGGAGAAGAGCTCAGAGAGCACTTTTGGGGAAGTTCAGGTAGCTGCCTCCACTGGCAGAGGCTTGTGCACAGGCAGCCACAGCAAGCAGCAGAAGTTGGGGTGGTGGGGGTCCAGGCTGCCCTCCACACCTGTGTGGATGTTCAGTTTTACCTAGTCCAGCCCAGCTTGCTGCAAATCATGGTCAACATGGTGGTTGGCACCATCACCATGCTTTGACCTAACCGAATGTCCCAGGGCCCAGCACTGGGATGGAGGGGGGCAACTGTTCTGGGATTTGGGTAGGATCTAGACTACTCCTGTGCCTCCACCCTCAGTAAGAACAAATCGTCTTTGCCTGCTTTTCTATGGTTACCATACATGTGCAACATGACGTTGGCTCTGGACATCTTCAGGCTTACAGAAAGCCAACAAAACAGCCCCGGGATCCCTAATTGCCACTTCCTTCATAAGGCTGCTCCATAGCCACTTTCACATTTCAGAACCACCTTGTAGAGGGGGGAATAGAATAAATGCTTCAGAAAGCCACTGCTGTGTGGATTCTCTTCCGCTGCTCCCACAAGAGAGGTAAGGTTTCAGTCTCAGCAGAGTAACCTTGCAATAGCCTGCAGTAACTGAAAGCAATTTGGATCTGAAGTAGCTTTGATTTCACTAGGCTGTACTGAGGTTACACCAAAATAACTCTTTTGCTATTGTTTTCTCCACTTCTGCCAGCTCAACATAACCAAGAAAGAAAACACAAAGGCTTAGCTGCCCTTTTAAAGAATGAAGCCCTGCCACTCACATGACTACAATAAGGACTCTTTCAGAGCAGAGACAGTTTGCTCCAATTCACTTCTTCTGGCTTCTGCCACAGTCCCACATAAGGTGCTGCTTGCTGGCAGAAGATGCTGGTGTTGGCAAATGCTCCCCAGAAAGCTGTATTCTCACTGACGAAGAACACCACCACTCTGTGTGGGAACAGGGCTCTGGCAAAGGTATGGATGGCTGGCACATGACGAGAGTCACAGAGGGGCTCGCCAGCTTTGAACAACATCCAGGCAGTTTTCACCAAGTCAACATCTGTGCTCTAAACAGCTGGAAAACAAATGACCTGTCTGAGCACTACTGCTGAGTTTGGATTCAGACCAGCAAAACGCATCCAGTCTGCAAAATCGGAGGGCAGTGTTTCTTTCCTTGGGAGCACCGGGGTGAGGCGAGCAGAATCAAACTGCGGATAACCCAGAGGTGAGTAGATGTGGAGATATTTTATGTTTGTGCTAAGAAACATTTGACTTTATTAAAGTTGGCAGCTAATTTAGGAACTGGAAGAAGGCAAATTGCAGTTCTGGTCGCAAAATATATCATTCCAGTACTACTCACAGCTGAATAGTCATGACATGCTGCAAATGGATGTTAAGAACAGAACAGGCTTAATGTAGATTAGGATACATAAAGCATAAAAATGAATGACCAAAAAAAAAATCCATAGCCAAGTAGAATAAAACTGGAGAAGTAATTAAGTATGGGAAAATGGAACAAAAATCAGCAATAGTAAAAAGAAAGCATTCTAAAAGTGAAGTGAAAGCAACAATTGTACCAGATGCATTGCGACAGGTGCAGTTTCAGAAACACCCATGAATCTGCAAATGAGTCTTGGTGGAAGCATTGCAGAAGGCAACTTGTTAGTGTCAGAAAGCATAAGATCTACTGGTTTTAGAGCAAACCTGGATTGTGCTTATACAGTAGTGGCTTCCTGAGCATCTGTGTACCTGTGCACCTTCACAGCTCCAGCTGCACATGGAGGTTGAGACTGACTGCAGTGGCAACCTGCAAGATGGTTCTAACCAAAAGCTATTGGTACCAGATGGGGTTTCTGGAGAGCTGCTATGCACTGAACTGGAGGTTCCAGCGCAGCTCCCAGCAAGCAGCTGTCCACCCTGCTAAATGTCATGGGAGAGGCTGCCAACAGCACAAGCTTGCACTCTTGGCATCAGAGCCAACAACTGGCTGTGGTCCTGCCAAGACAGGCAGGTTGTCAGCACAGCATGAAGCCTGGGCTTTTCTGCTGCCTTCGGACC
Organism: Ara ararauna; assembly: GCA_028858755.1. NCBI lineage: Eukaryota > Metazoa > Chordata > Aves > Psittaciformes > Psittacidae > Ara > Ara ararauna. Next base: position 106,351,259 of record CM054376.1, on the reverse strand, counting down.
AGTGCTCCAGGGCTTTTTTGTTTTTTACAGAAGAGAGAGGAAAAATTGTTTCAAAATATAAGCCACACCTGAAGTGGCTTGAAAAAAAAAATAAAAGGCAGAAAATAGCAAACCAAAAATGAAAGAGACAGTAGCTACATAAGAAATAAACTGCAGTGTCAGGCTAAATCAGAAATCAAGATGGATCATCTTAGCTCCACAGGAGCATGAGAAAATAAGTGCAGGGAGTTTTTCAGCCACTCCATCACCTCCTTCAAAATTAGTTAAAATCAAGCAAAAAGAAATTCACTTCCACTAATTTTATCCTGAGCTCCTCAGGAGAACAGAACTTTCTGCTACACATTTTACCCTGTTTTGCAATAAGTATTTCAGAGGCACTGAAATTTTTGTGTTGTTTTCAACAGTTCAACCTCACCAAGCCAGTCACGAGGAAACAATCTCCGTCACAAATGAATCTCTCCCTTTGAGCCAGCTCTAAGCTGCAGATACTGACCAAAATTTTGAGCCTGGTCTGGAACTCCAGCCAGCCAGAGAGGGGGGGAGTAGGAAAACACTGAGGGTGGGTCCCTGCGTTGTTGATTTGTCTCAGCTAGGATACCTTTGAATTTCTGCCCGAAGGCTTACCCTTCCGAGATTTCCAATCCGTTTTTCATTAAAAGAGTAATATGTCACTAATTAGCCAAAAAAGACATCTTACTTCAAATCAAGACAGCACGCTTGTCCATTGCTCTTACTTCATTAAAGTCACTAATGCTCTTCCTCCCTATAGTCTAGTATACATCTGCCCCAGATAGAATGGTGCTTTAGACTCAGACTTTTACCCGTGTCCTTTCTCAGAACATCTCTAACTATAACTTCCATGTCTGCAAATACATGGATTATAGGAGTGGCTTCCTGGCTGCTACTGTGTGAACAGCACGACTGCTCTAGGAAACCCATAATATCCCCACTACATCTAAACAGACTACCAGTTGTACTCACAACTACACACTACAAAAGATTACCTTCATCTATCAGGAGCAGCATTAGGATTAGTGTTAGATGAATGTCTGTGCAACCCTTGTGTATCTAATTGCTCTGCAGAGGTCACTTTAATTGCTGTAGAGTTTCTCTCTTGTGACAGTTACTTTTTTAATGACTTGTTTACACACTGGAGTCAGTGACCAGTGTGCATTTTTGCAAATAGCTTTGTGTCCTGTGCTTTGCCCCGAACTCTCTTGGCAGAGTGGAGCAGGAAGTTTAAAAGCTGCTAAAATCTCTTGTTCTCTGATACAGGCAATGCAGGGAGACATGGATCTGGTCTGTACTGACCCAGTCCAGACCAGGCAAACAGGGTGCTGTTCTTCATGCCTCGTCTCATCCCAGCATCTGTCTCAGGGAGAAATGCCAGAAGCAATTCCACTCTACACTGGTGGATCTCACTACCTTGTCTCTAACCCAACTCCCCTACTGCTACCAACAGGCTCATGCACAAGGGCAGGCAAAATGGCTGTGCTTGCTTCAGTGCATCCAGGACTAAGGAAGGCACCTTTCTGCATTTTGTCATCTCTAATACTGGTTTTGAAATACCTGCCAATATATACCATAGACCATAGTAATAATAGGTTTTGAATTTGAGATGATTCAATTAATCATCTAATTAGATGCAGACCTCACAATCTAATCTGCTCTCAAACTCCCAGAGCTATTTTTACTGTGCCTTAGGACCATAAATAGAAAGTCCATGAGCCATGAGAATGCTGTGCTTTGAAGCCTGGATTTCAGACCTGTGGAAATACCAAGTCAGCATCCATGGCTGATACTGTGGTGCTCCACATCATATCATGGGAATCACAGAATCATAGAATAGTTAGGGTTGGAAAGGACCTTAAGATCATCTAGTTCCAACACCCCTGCCATGGGCAGGGACACCTCCCACTAAACCATGCCACACAAGGCTCTGTCCAACCTGGCCTTGAACACCGCCAGTGACGGAGATTTCACAGCTTCCTTGGGCAGCATCCCTATAGGCCCTGTTTAGGTATTGGAAGGCTGCTATGAGGTCTCCACGCAGCCTTCTCTTCTCCAGGCTGAACAGAACCAACTTTCTCAGCCTATCTTCATACAGGAGGTGCTCCAGTCCCCTCATCATCCTCGTGGCCTCCTCTGGACTTGTTCCAACAGTTCCATGTCCTTTTTATGTTGAGGACACCAGAACTGTACACAATACTCCAAGTGAGGTCTGACAAGAGCAGAGTAGAGGGGCAGGATCACCTCTGTCAACCTGCTGATCACACTCCTTTTGATGCAGCCCAGGATACAGTTGGCTTTCTGGGCTGCAAGCGCACACTGAAGCCGGATCATGTTAAGTTTCTCATCGACCAACATCCCCAAGTCCTTCTCTGCAGGGCTGCTCTGAGTCTCTTCTCTGCCCAATCTGTAGCTGTGCTTGGTTTTGCTCCAACTGAGGTGTAGGACCTTGCACTTGCCATGGTGAAACGTCATCAGGTTGGCATCAGCCCACCTCACAAGCATGTCAAAGTACCTCTGGATGGCATTCCTTCCCTCCAGTGTATCAACCGAACCACACAGCAATGTCAAAAGTCAGGCTTGCGAACTAAAAATAAGAAAACCACCAACCAATCTGCTGCTCTTTCCTCCCACACAGGCTCAAAACTACTTCACCTCATTTTATAAATGTCTCCATTCCCAAATCCAGATCCAGAAGAGTATGAGAGCTTTGCAGATGCTTTTGATTCACTTTTTTACCATAACTACTGGCAACAATTTCTTCACATATGCAAAGCAGAGACTAAAGGCATTACCCAATTCCAAAACCTTCTTTCAACAGATAGACCTAGAGACTACATCTATACCAATAAATTATGCTCAGTGATTTCCTTGGGCCCCTGTGCCAGTCTTGCTGATATCCATAATTAATAAACTCCTGCCCAAAACAAGAGACAGGTATACAGGGGTTTTGGAAATGGTCCCTGGATTGTCCTAACTCCTGGACTGTGCCTGGCAAACGTTTGGGACACCCCTGGCTGGCAAAGGTGCGAGATCATGCTGACAGTCTACTTACTAGTATAAATGTGTTGCTGTGCCTGGGAGCCAGCCCCAGCACAGCAGAGTTTACTAGCAGAGATGCAGCCACAAAGTCTCAGCAATGACAAGTAGTGGATCATAAGTCATCCTCATTTCTCCAGCATGGGCATCCACTGAGGACAACCCAAAACACCAGGAGCCACTCTGTTACACTATGTTTAGACCCATCTCCCCTTACTGAAATGAATGCCCTCACTCTGGCATTTACTGCTACAATCAAGTCATTATTCAGCCACCAAGTAGTCTCAGTGTTTAGACAAAAAGCTTTTTGCATGGCCCTCTAAGTGCTGTACAAATGACCCCCCTGGCTTCCAGATGTCAGCCAGTGTCAGTAGCTGTGGATAATGGTTACATTAATCAGTTACATGGGATTTGCTCTCCTAGATCCCTGCTTTTGCTAATATACCTAGCTCTTGCAGAATGATAGGAGAGCTCTGTAAGGGACATAAACTTCGTTCAGGAAAACAAAACAATAAATCCTCCTCCCAGCCAGCTGTATTTTTAGTGATTTTGGAAGGATCAATTTTTGTAAATTTAAGTGAAAGAACCTGTCCAAGAGCAACACTGTTCTTAGAAAGAGTAAAGCCGATGGCTGCTGAAAACCAGGTCCCAGCAATGCCCCAGCCTGAATTTGGGAGCTGTCTAGAGTTTAGTTAACTGGATCCTTTGGAAAATTCAGACCTTAATATTTTGTTGTCATAACAAAAAGTTAAAATTAGGTATTTACATTCAGATTACCACATCTGAAAAAGGATATGTCAACAGAGTATCAATAACTTGCAACTCTCAACACTGCTAATGATTTCTATTTCATATGCACGTCTCCAGTGAGGCTCAGACAGCACTTGAGTGCAGTTTAATCTTCCTCTAGAAGTCTGTCTTTCAATGGGTGAATGTATACTAATCTTTTACAAACAATAATCTTCTTAGCCTGACAGCAATTTTAAAGGCTTACAAGGGTGTTGATGATTCCTAACAATTTTAACAGAAATGGAAATTGCTATCAAGATTTTTCAATATGTAATTCTGGACAGTTTCATTTCTGCTCTTTTCAAATCAAACTGAAGTAGAGTTTGTAGTTCTTTTGCCTTCAGATTTGTGGTGAACTGAGTTTGAACTCAGCTTACATTTTTATTAATCCTGTGTAATTTTTCCAGAAACCCTGCTACTTTTCTCTTTAAATCCAAACCATCTGTCCACAAGTTTCTTTAACACAGTAGTGAACTTTTCCATTTACACATCAGATTTCTATGGTTCACAGTCAATCTGAAATCAAGAAAGTCTGGTTCATACTCTGTTTCATTAATTGCATGACAAAAAAAGCTTATGAACTATTGGAAACGGATTAAAATATGAACACATTCCTCCTAATTGCATTAGGTCTTGAGACAGACTTCAGCAATCATATTTCTTAATGAGAAGCAGGAGGGAAAGAAAAAACATTGCTCTGGCACCTTATGGAATAATAAATGCCCTTATTTCTATGCAAGCTGCAAAAAGAGATCCACCTATTCCTCCATATGAGGAACATTTCCACCTTTTTCTCCAGAAGCTTTGTTTGCCCAAACTTTTATCTTTAACTGGACTAAAACTCAGCATTTTCAAGGTAGAGACACATCTGGGAATGTACGCAAAAGGCACCTTGCAGATAGGAGACAAGTGAGAGCCTTGAAAACCCAGTCCCTTCAGCACAGAAGTGAGATTGAGGCAGAATGTAGTTTCTTCTGTATCAGTCCATTAGTAAGGCTAAATGCATGTGCACACCCCCACACAGAAAATAAACAAGTACCTAAAGATCTTGCCTGATTTTTTTCCGTACTGCCAGTGCCTTGCTGATGCAGTGTCAACACAAGGCTCCTGCTGTGTGGAGAGGGCGAGTGATGAGAAACTGCCCAAACAATTTTCATCAGTTGCTGGTTACTCAGTATTTCAACAGCTGTAAGAGAAATTATTATCTAGTTTGAACTTGAACCAAGCAAAGAGTACTTTTGTCCAGAAAATTAGCTAGTTGAGACAAACAACAGATACAGCTTTAGTTACTGGACTTGCAGAATTCCTTTTATTTACACACTCTCTGAATCAACTCTTTGCATTGCAGATACCTTCCCAAACTTTGCCTGCTAATCAAATCTATTCCTCCACCAATTTTTTTGCTGGAGATGATTGTTTATTTAACATCCTCTATAAACTTAATCTTCATCAGGCTCCAGATACTGCTTTGCTGGCTCCAGAGTCTATGAATTATTTCTGCTTCTTGGAGTCTACAGTATGATCAGACAATGACCTTTTACCAAAGGGGTTTGCAGCTTAGCTGGATGGTGATCAAAATTATGAGGCTTTTCTTGTGGTACACAAGAAAAAAGGAAGAGATCTGCTCTATTTCTTTTCACATGCCCAGCCTGTATCACTGCCCACTGAAGCTTTCCAAGTATGTTATGTCATACATGAATCTTACGTGTATGCACAGGGCACTCCTGTGGCCAAGGAAATCTCTTTTCCTGTGGGATTCTCATTTTTCTTGCCCCTTCCCAGCCCTTATGGACCTGAAATCTCTTTACTAGAGCAGTAGAAGTAGCACCAGTGACAGTCAATAACAACGTAAAATACCAGACACAAAAACAGAGATCAATCTTTTGAAGGCTAACAATGTTATAAAACTATTAGTGGTTCAAGAGGGCTGGACTTAAAAACACACATTGAGGCTGCTGGTTCTTACCTGAGGTTGCTTTCTAAACAATCCTTGTGTATATTAGTATTGACTTGAAATGCTAAGAGCTCTGGCCTTGAAATGAGAAGAACAGCAAAGAAAGATCTCTGGCTTGGTGAAGGCAGAACTATAATTCTTGTTCATAGCGCCTGCTATTAAAGCAATTTGCATTGATACTTCCAGGCTTCATACTACAACACTTGTGCCATGTTGTGCATAGCCTGATCCTATCACAGCCTGCATAACCGCATGGGTCCCACCCTGTCCTTGACCTTCCATCCCTTCCTGGGGCTATGGCAAAGCGTTAGCACAGCTATGTGGTAAACAAGGCTCAGGGCTGGGATATACCCTTGCTTTTCCCTGCACAGTTTATGGTACTTTTCCCTCTTGCATACTAAGTCCAGAGAAGAAAACCTTCCTACTCATAAAGGAAATTTTAATATCCTCTCTGTATTAGGTTACTGCTGTGCCTTGTACTACAGTACAGAGGGGCACACTAATGGGACCTGTAAACTACTCCACACTGTAAACCTACAGTACTGTACTTACTATTGTACTTATAGTAGAGTAAGTAGTACTTACTCTACGGTAAACCACTTTGTTGTGGTTCCTAGAGCAGCTGAGCATTAGGGAAAAATGCAGCTGTGCCAGTGATGATGTCCTTAAGGATGCCCTAGCAGAAGACATGCACCAATTCACAGACATTACTTGTGATACCAAATAATAATTTTTATTTACAAGGCTTCCTTCTGCCACTATGCATACAGTATTTTAGATCAGCTATCCCGCCCTGTTCAATGGATCTGTGCTGCTCTCAGCAGATACTGGAGATAGCCAGCCTGTGCCAGGCATTTGTGGAAAAGCTTAAGTAATGCTTGTTTCTACTTTCTAAATACAACCGTTCTGAGCCCTGCCTGGTGCCAGCAGGGTTTGCAGAATTAAGCCCAGGGGATCTATGAACTCAGGATTGCACATGCTTTTAGAAATATTAAGTTTCATAACAGGCTTACTCAGTAGATACTACCCGTCTGGATTATGGATGGATACCAGTACTTGTCGGAAGTGTGACATTAGCATAATCTACAAAAGCACCCTTTTAACAGTGCTGATTTTCTGTACTCCTCTTTCTCTCTCCCCACTGCACAGGATACAGGTGTACATGAGTTATATACCTGACTTATTCTGAGCTACCAATATTCAAAGTTACAGAGGGCTAGGATGAAGTGGAGCAATGCACGGTGTAGCACAGACATAGGGCAGTGGAAAATCAGAAATTTTATTACTCTTCTCTTTGATGCTCATTTCTTATATGCTTTGTATGGAGGCACTAATTTGAAATCATTTTGGAGGTTTTGCAATGAGGCATAGAAATGCAGAATAGCTCTACAAAGCCATCAAGGATCTGTACTTCTATGTCCGAATGTCTGGTTTACCCATGCATGAGAAAGAAGACACCTGAATCTTTGTGCAGGAGGCAACGGATGGAGATCAGATGCCAAGATTTGAGAACACCAGGCTTCCAGCAGCAGCTGCTCTTTCTCTCCATCCTTGCACTGCTGAGAAGATTGAAGAAAAAGAGCAGCTTAAACGCAAAGCTGCCTGGAACAACACATGGAGAGTTTTCTGAGGAAGGAGCTGTTGGCTGTGTTCAGAGAGGCAGGACCTCAGGTGTATCCTTTTAAAATAAGGAAGATGACAACAAGAAAACAAAGTCTGTCAATTTTGTCATGATTTTGTCCTCTTTGTTTTCACTGCTTGCAGGAAAATGGGAAGACATCTATCAGTTTCCTAAGAAAGCCCTATCTCAGGAAGCATAAAATGTGGATTTGCTGTTGTGAGGCAGGGGAGTACAGACTTGCCAATTCCTTTGACATACACAGGATGCAATGTCACCCTCCACACACCCAGTGCCACAGGGCTGTTTTAAAAAGGCAAGGATGAAAGTCTGTCTGGTACATCCTTCAAAAGCTCAGAACAATAGTTCTCAATATGCTAGGCCTTGCGTGCCTGAAAAGCATCACTAATAGAAAGAATAGACAAAGATAGTTTTAGACATCAATTTGTCTTCAATCACAAAGATCCTAACATGCCATGGGGGAGCTTCCCTACCCCAAAGTGATTCACAGAGATACATGACTCAAATTGGGAAAAACGATAGAGGTTGTTATCAATAGTGGGGAAGTCCCTAGAATAGTGACAGAATTATGTTAGAAAAGATACTATCTTAGGAAGACACCAAAACCCAAATCAAGAAGATGAAGCTGAGGTGTGACCCTCAACCAAATGAACCTTAGCACATATGTGGAGGTGCAGCCACCAGAAGAGCTAACACACATATGCTCTCCTGTGCTCTCACAGCAACACCCGTGGATGCTCAGAGAGCTCCATCAGAAATCTCCAGACCCCCTGAGAAGTACAGCATGCCAGCAAGACAAATGGAGATAGCACCATTCTGTGACTCGTCATCCTAGAGCTTGATAGCTTCAAGTAGTCTGCTATAATGAGTGTGATCGGTAACACAACCAGACAAATTAGTCAGTTCAACCCAGGCTGGGCTATCTGCTAACTTTACATTGGAGGTTGCATCACAACAGCTAGTGGTGACACTTCAGGACCACTAATACTTCAACATATTTCATTTCTACTGATTAATTGAGAGACATGCAGCAGGATTGCAAAAATCATCTGGAGTGCTGCTGGTCCCAGTTACGTGCTATTAAGAAGCACCTAAATGTCAAGTGCCTGTGAAGAAGTTTAACTAAATTGTGTTTCTAAGCTCAGGATATATAGTGCCAGCCATTCTTACAGAATAAAATTGAGAGCAATATATTCTGAAACATACAACATATGGGTTCGGTTTCTTTTGGTGGTTAGGTTTTATTTGGAGGGAGAAGAAAGCCGATTGCCTCCCAAGATGTCTTACTCAATTTCTGCAATTTTTGGCAATTCCAGTGCTGCTTTTCATTGGATGAGCACTCATTTTCAATCATATGAATATGAATCAAGTATTAGAAAATAAGGCACTACTGTGTGTGCAATGGGAGCACTCTTAAATGTTGATTTTGCTGCACTATACAATGCAAAAATTATTTCTGTACTTGAAGTGGATAAACTGTTTTAAGAAGCAGCAAAATGTGAAAGGAATTAAATCACGGGGACAAGATCACCCATTATGTTATATCATGATTATGTTATGTTTGTATTATTACACAATATTATTTGCATTGTGCTTTCATCTAAAGACTCTGGATGAAGTTGTAACACTATCAAGCTAAACCTAAGGGAAAGTGAAGAATTTTACAGGTAGAAAACAGAGACAGAAAGGGACCTCTTCAGCACCAGGGATAAGAATTCAACATTGACCTTAAGAAGTTCAAAGAGGTCTCCTGATAATAAAGCAAGGAATAAGCACTTCAAGGACACGGGTCATTTGATCTAGTTTAGGACATTCACCACACCCAAGATTCCTGTTTCTCCTCACTGACTCCAACTAGGCAATCTTAGGGCCACAAGAGGACGAGGCTGCTCCAAGCCTGGGAGAACTCACAGTGCAGCATGAGAGTCAAAATTTGTCTTACTTGCCTTCACTTCCTCAGCATCCTCATATGCTTGTGGATGCCTGCAAAGTTTGTTCTCTTTCTTATATTTATATCTGAAGACTTTAGTACAGACTGTGTGAGAGTAGAGCACACCCTAACAAAATGCTCCTAAGCTTTGATATTAATGCTTAGATTAGATTCAGGACCTGCTTACAGGTGGGTACTTGTAGAAGTACCTATGAAAGTTTATCTAGATATAGTCAGTGGACTACATCACATTAAGGTTTACTCCATCTTTTTAGTTATTCTTTCTCCATCACCAACAGATATTTGAAATTAGTAACATAAATTCCTGAAGAAATGTACAGAAAATTATATCCAAAATAACTACATTCAAAGCACAGTAATGATGAGGCTAAGCACTTCAGAATTAGAAAACAGAAGAATTCAGTTTGTCTGTGCAACATTCAGCCCCCAGCAGCTTCCACTTTCCCTACACTTTAAGTTAGACACTTCTTAATTTAATTTTTTTCCAAACAGGAATCCGTTCTTTGTACACTGAATAAACAGTTATTTATACTTTTTTTCCATTCAGTGCATTTGCCCTGAGCTTTCTAGAGTTCATACCATCGAAGTATGCACTGATGAAAAAGTATTTGCTTCCTCCAGGCTACCTTTGTGGCATTTTCCCCTGCAGCATCTGCCTCAGTCTGCCAAATATCTTTGATTCAGAGTGGCAGTTTTAGCAATGCCTTAGGGATCTGAGTTGAAACAAGTGGGGAGCTGAGAGCACATGAAGCCTGTGGCCAGAGCAAGGGGAGCAGGCAGGGAGCAACGCAAACAGCAGGGCCCAGAAAGGAGGTAGAATGTTGGAGACCAGAAAGAATTGGGAAGGTGCAAGAAGTAGCAGATGAAATGGAGGAAAAGAAGGTGAAATGTGGCATACACAAAAGACTGGGAAAGATGAAAGGCTTGAGAGGGGTTGGCCAGAGCAGATGGGAGCACGAAGGGATCTGGAAGGTAAAGGGGAAACCATCCGTCACCCACTGGGGCTCAAACCCTATGAAACCTGAAGGGAGATGCTCTGTGCCCCTGCTCCCAGCCACCCTGGCACTGTCCCAACAGCCTGCACCATCTGCTGCTCACAGAGAAGATACAAACCTGTACACCACCTGGTTGTCCTCCATGTCAGGCTTGAGCAAAAGACAATTTGGACTTGAAAAAGAAAACAGTGAGGTCCCTTAGGCTGTTGAATGGCCTCATTGAAGAAATAGCAGCAGGCTCATCGTGCTATTTGTTTCCAAGTAGGTTGGCCAGTGGTATGAGAAGAATTGCTCTTATACAAGTCTATCTGGAAAGGAAAAGAGATTCAGAAAGACATTCTGCTCCCTTTTCTAATTATACTAGCACAATGTAGTTGCTCTAGCCTCCTGCATTTCACAGAAAAGGAAATCCAAGCCTTTCTCTTGGCAGTCCTATATCACACTGGTAAAGGAACATATCTTCCTATCTTGCAGTAGCTTCCTACATCCAGACAAGTTTTAGGATTGACCCTCTGGGACCCGCTTTGTCACACAGCAGTACTATTGACATCCCTACTGCTCAGCATAATTCAGGTTGGCAGGGATGTCTGGAGCTCAGATCTAACTACAAGGTTCACACAGGCTGCTTGGGCCTTGTCCAGTCTCGTTCTGGGTGGAGGTCTCCAAGGCTGGAGATCCCGCAGCCTGCCTGTATGCCTGGTCGAGTGTCTGATGACCCTCACAGCAATTTTTTTCCTTATATATAATAAGACATTCTCTTTCTGCAATGTGTGGCTGTTGCTTTTCACCCTTTCACTGTTTACCCTTGAGAGGAGCATGGCCCTGCTGTCTCTCACCCTCCTATCAGAAAGCTGAAGAGCACCATTACCTGCCTCTACAGTCTACTTTTGTTCAAGCTGGAACAATGGTGCAGCTGGCTCATTCTCTTCAGATGACCTGTACTCCCACCCCATGGCCATGGCACCTTTCTGTGGAGTCACTCCATTTTTTCAGTATCTGTCATACCAGGGCATCCAACATCAGCTGTAGTACCTCAACCTCCTCGCTACTCTAAGTGATTGGTGGTTATCTTTGCAACCACATGCAAGTTCATCTTGCTCTCCACTGGAGCCCAGGCCCTCTTACTACAGAGACTGTGCCCTAGTCTGATAGAGTCTGTCCCACATGAAAAACTTTGCTCTTGTCTTCTTCTATCAGCCATGAATGTTGCTGATGGCTGATACCTCTAACAAGTATTCATCTAGACAGTTAATAATTCCAAAAGCCAAACCACAGTTGACAGGCCACATGCAATATAAGCCAAAAGTGCAGCATCCCTCAATGAACCTAAGGCTATACCACTGTCACTTATGATTTCCTTTCTTTGTCCTGTTTCTGTGACTCTTTCCCAGGTTCCCAGACACATCTGGGATGTCACCAAAGGTGGCTTTCCTCACTGAGCATTCATCAGTAGCCAGCAAGTGTTCACAGTGGCAATGAATGGTAGATTTGGAGATTGGGAATGTGAGGAAAGAAAATGGTTAACACTGAAGGGCAAAGCACTTGATCTATCATAGATGTTATCAGATTTCTTAATTTGTTTTGCTAATAGTAAATGTGCAAACTGTGCAAACCTTCAAATAAAATCTTGATTTTAATAAATTGATGAAACAATTTTTTAGATATCTAGATTCTAAAAGGGACTCTGAAGATCACATTAACCCAAGATGAAAATGCTCAGTTATGGCACAGGATTGTAAAAGCAAATGCGATAGAACTATTCTGAAATTTGTGTTGTCTGTCCTATGCATATTTTCAGACTCATCTCCTTATTGGGAAATGTTACTCTCACTTGATTTTCAAGTCATTTGTTTTATTTTAAAATATTTCTTTTGAAATTCAAACACCACACGCAGTCTGATGATGATTTGGCATACACAGTTGTATTTTATTTTTAGTATCATGGCAGATAATTTCTAAAGCAGGGATTCTGAATAGCTATTCCTCATCATCTACGATGTTTTTCTTGTAGTAAGCCTGCATAATACAGTAAAGGAAAGTTCCCTTTCTTGGGAAAGTACTCTATGTCTTCCGAAATATTTTTGTATAATAATATGGGTATAGATTAATTTTAACAAGTACATCTGTATGTATCACCAGTTTTAATTCTAAACAGTGAATACAAAGTTTCAAGAAATCCAAATGCATATATTCCGCCTGAAAATTATATGGAATTCTTTTTGCAGTATTGAGTTTTTCTTTGGCAGTATATACATGTGCTTGACTATTTTTTAACCATTTTCAAGTTGTCTACATTGCTGGTACTGATTAAGAAAACCCTAGGTTTTCACTCATTTATGGGTACATAATAAAGGAAAAGTACAAAGTAGATGAACTGACAGATCAAAATATTAAAAATACTACAGTAATCTTTTTGAGAACTGGATCAAATTGGGTCAACAGGGACACAAAGACAAAAATGTTATAATTCTAAGTTTCAGTTTCAATTGCTAGCCCCACCAGACTTGCAGATCTTGAGGTTGTCAGGCAAGAGGCTAAAAGCTGGAGATGAGTAAGGTCTGATTTGACAACCCCTGAAAATAGAGAAAAGAAGCTTCATAATTAAATATCCATAGGATTCTAAACTATCTTTCTCAAAAAAGAAAGAAATAGGACCAGGAAAACTGCAGGGAAGAGCAACAGGGACAATCACAGTTACTGGATGGCTTTCATTAAAAACAATAACTAAATAGGCTAGGGAGTATTAGTCTGCAGGAGAGAAGATTCAGGGTCTTTGGCTTGATAGATGGAGAAAAAGCTGCACTACATGATGAGAAGTTAATTATCACACTGGATGGGCAACACAAGAATACACTTTAAGAAGTATCAATTTAATCAAAATGGTTATAATGCATCCTCTCATGCTTGTGGTACACTTAAAATATTCTCTAACCAGCTATGGCAAAGCAAAAAGTCATGGTTACTTGTGACTAGCTTTCATGTGGATGAACTTCTATAGTCAGGGCAGCTCACTTCTTTCAAGACTCAAATTACCTCTGCTAGCACTTTTTAAAATGTATGAAAAATATTTTGCTTTAACATCTGTGAGGCTGGGAAGAATTAGTCCTTGTTGACAGGTAGCAGCAATTTGACATATCATGGTTAATCAGCCTGAGGAGGTAAGCAGGCAATCTGTAGCAGAAATCACAAGTGAACCTCTTTCCTATTGAATCCTAAGACCTATGTGTCTTCTCTTGAAAAGCTCTACTTGAAGTTGTTGCTCATGTTACGCATAAACCACTTACATGATCAATAGGAAGACAGCACATGCTGTACATCATTTGCTACCTGATGACAGCTAAAAACATCTTTGTTGCTGAGCAGGCCCAAGCAAAGAGGCCACAGCGAACTGCTAGATCCCTGTGCAACAGCCAGATGCAACAACTTCATAAACCTTCTGAACAGAGTTAGGCACAACTGCACCAAGCACGAACTTCTCCTTTAAACCATGCTCATTAATGCCACAATACTTACACTACAGTTTTCACTGACAGTCTTTTCATTTAGAGGTGTGTTTTCTACCAGGCATCCAGATCCAGCAGTAGAAGATATGTAACATTTCTGCTAAAATACCATGAAGAGGTGAACTGGAGAAGTACATAAAGGAAAAAGATACTCAGAAGCTGAAGTGCTTTAATAGCACCCTCACTGAGCTGTCTGAGCTGGGTATGTGACAGTGAGCTGGAAATCTGGGTAGAAGAGGATTTAAGGTGAGACACTAAGAGAGTTTCATGCATTGGGTAAGTTTCTCTTGCAGCAGCAATGACCTTCCCTATGACATTCAAGTATTTCCTGTCAAAGGCAAATGGATAGCGTCTGAGGCACTGATACTGTTGACATTTTGCTTTTCCACAGAACATTTTCATACAAGTAATGAATATTAGTTTCTCAAGGTTAAAGGGCTAGGAAGAAGAGGCACAGGGCTAAAATAAATGCCTGAGGTCAGTTGCATAGCTAAAGTACAATCGCCTTCTGGAGAGAAAAGCCTAACAGAAGGTGCAAGGCATAGCTTTCAAGTAACCCTTCACCTGCTGAAAGGTAAACATAGCCTCAAGGACTTGGAGTTTTGACCTAGATTTCCCACCATCCATGGCAGTATTGACAACGTGCGCTCTACAAGCAAGTACACAACAGAGACCCTGCGCAGAAGCTTCTACCCATTGACAGCTAACCTAGCAGAAGCCCTTGGAGGCAGGGAGTTCTCATTTTGTGAGTCCCCGTGGGATAGGACTGACCCAGGTGGAGATGGAGTGTTATAAGAAATATTAAATGAGAAGAACAAGGAACTCTCATTTACTCACTGGCTAGGAAAATGCATTTAGGGAAAGGAAATAAGCATGCTAGAGAAACCAATGAAAGTTAAGACATCATCTGAGGATTTCTAGCATAAACATAATTACCAAGACTATCTTCAACTGGCTTCAGCAATTTATATCTGCCCACACCTGGGTAAACTGGAAGTTAAATAGTCTTCTCATCTTTAGTTGCCAGGTTTTTTAAAAAGAACAATTGTGGCTAAAGGAAAGGGAGCTTGTGTCTTCCCCTCTTCCCTTAGCAATGATCATCTTTGCCATAAATGCAATCAAATTAAGATGGACAGAGATGCTTGCTTTTTTGTATCTATTAGGCTAAGGAACCCTGCTCCAACTGTCCCTGGAATGGCCAGGACCATTTCATCCTTTATCTTCCATTGGTTTTAAAGGGGCACGGTCTGGAGAGGGTTAAAGCGAGAAAGGATGTTTTTGTAATATCAAAAGGAACTTGGCATCAAATTACAGATATCTTGAAGAGGCTTGTGATCAGAAAATCTGCACTTGAAACTCTAGCTTGAAAATCTAAAGACATCTAAGCTAGGTCAATCAGATATTCAGATACTAGAACGGTCATTTGCTTTAGAATATGTACTCAAGGCAGCTTATGTAGGTATTAGACTGAGCACTGGAACATCCAGTTACACTGGATTGAGTTACACTGATTTGAATGAGAATTGGAACCTCTATGATAAAATGCCTATGTTTCCTTGGGATTTCTATGTTCACCCAAAATTTCTTGGTTGTTTTGGGAAGGCAAAAATGCATATGTACAGCCCAAGGTTAATTCTCAGACTAACACTGTAGATACATTTGTCTCACTGACTAAGCTACAAAGAAAAGGAATTGAGTAAGCAGAATAACCAGAAATATCAGATGAGGACAATGGATGTAAATCTTGACATGACAGTAGACTATACAAGTCGACATAAAGAGGAAATTACCTTGATTGTTTGGACATACTCAGAGAATGGGGGAAAGAGAAGAAAAAGAAGCCCCACAAATACTATTTTCATTTCTTAAAATGGAGATATTTATTTGTTAAGATAATTAAATCCAAATTATAAATAACATAATAGTATTTTTTGAAAAATTCCATCAAAATTAAACAAAACAATGAGCCTGTCCCTTCTGATCATGCTCATTGAGACCCTGCAGCTATGAAAAAAGGCATGGGCTACTATAAAATTGCGATTTGTTTCTGTCCACTTGCACGAATATTATAAATAAGAGTTTCCTTATAAAAATCACATGAGATGCTTGTGGCATATTTTGTAAAATGCAACTAGAAAAAGACAACAAGATACCATTAATAAATAATACATTTGGTAACAAAGCAATTTTTGCTATTGAGAGACATCTAGACTTTTGGGGGTACAGTCACCATGAAACCACCTCAAAAAGAGACATTCTTCAAAGGAGCACTGCACACTACTTGAAAATGAATTCTATTGACGTAATAGAAAATACATTATTGCAGGGCAAAGAAAGATAAACCCTTAGTCCTTGTAACAGTGTCAGCTGACAGCAAACATTTGCTACATTGGAGAAAATTAGATAAAAGCCCTGATCACAAGACTCTAAACAACAACACACTTTTGATGTTTAACACAATCCACGCAAGTACTTTTGCCCATGAGAGTGCCAAAATGATGGTGATTCAAGATGTTTACCCAAGTGCTCACGTCATTTTGACACAATATCCAGCCTGTACAGCTTACACACATCATAAATGATACAATAAATATAACATGCCTGTCACAGAAGGTAAGACAAATCTACGGAATTATGCAACCTCAGAGGCATAATAGTTTGCTTATCTACTTTAAAACCACCTCAAGACATTGAACTACCACATTACCATCACATTTTTCAATAAACTGGGCAAGATAAGAAGGAATGCAAATCAAAGTACTAGAATTACACAAGGGCAAAATTCACCAGCAAACACTGACGTAGTCCCACATCACATTACTCCTTTGGAAATACTGTGTGAGAGAGTAAAAATGGCATTTATGCTCAGTCCCCAAAGAGACAGGTGACACCTTGTATCTGTCCTGCCTGGGTTATTGTATACCAGCATTACTATAAGCCACAAACTGATCCCAAGTCAGCTTGTTTTAGACAAACACTGAGCTCCTTCTGAACATGTGTATGGTTTGGTATATTTCACCACTGATACAAGCATCACTTGAGGAGGAAGGCTTGACCTTTCCCATCGCCAGGCATTGCAGATAGGGTCAGCTACAAAGCAGGAGATCTGAGATGTGCAGATGGTATGACAGAGAAGCTGAGGCCAGAGACCTGCTATAGGTGGAAGCAAGCAGAAGCCACTCATAATCCTTCAAGCAATGCTTCCCAGGCTCCTTGCCTTCAAAAAGCAAAACACCAAGGAACTGGTGTCTTCTTTGCAGTGAAGAGCCAGCTGCGGGTTCCCTGGTCCCGTGTGGCTGGGCAGGTATTTCAGGAGTCTTGTAACTTGGGGATAAGGGAAGAAATGTCCCTCCTGAAATCACTGGCCTCTCATGAATACCTCAGTCAGGTAAATGCAAAATTAATAATTCTGGAAAACCTTTGTCTGGCCCATTTCTATTCCAGTCAACCCCAAAACTCCTTATCTCTCCAGCCAGTGCAGCCCTATGAAGCCACACCTGGGAAGATGTCTCATTTGCTGTAAATTCAGACAGATTTTCCCTCACAATGCTGGAAAGAAGCCTATTTAACTTTAGGAAGTCAGCAGTTTGTTCATTACCATCCTGAGAGTAAAGCTTACTTTAGCAAAATCTGAGTATGGTCATGAAATCGGAAAGAGATGAAAGAGGATGTGGTTCACTGCAAAAATGGCTAGAAATATCTTCTTCCCATTTCACTTCTCTTTTCAGTATTTTTACACTACAGAGCTCATACTAATAATCCAGCTCATGAACATGACATTCAAATAAAAACACATGCAGTCTTTTATATTCATCATCATCCACATGCTACATTTCACATTTCATTATCAAAGCAATGTGCCACTCCATAAAAATATCACAGCGAGGCACCGTTAATTTCCTCCATATTGTTGTTTGTTTGCTTTTCTCTTAAGCTTTCAAAAATAGCTAGATGGAACCAGGATGGACACAGGTTAAAGCAAGGTGCCCAGAATGCATAACAAACAGAAAGGTTTAGAAGTCCCTAAAGGACTTCCACCACAAAGACAGGATTGATGTGTCACCTTGAACTGCTAGAGCCAGAGAAGATGAAAATGGCTCTACGAGATTTCAGTTGCTAACTTAGACACTCACAATTGTCCTTAAATACATCTTTTAAAAATAAAAAATAAAAAAAATCTAGTTTTCTAAATAAAAACAGGAGGCATTTCTATCCTATGCTCAGGGTGAAAAATCAGAATTTACAGCGAATTGCTTGCACATTCAGACTTCTTGCTGTTGACCCGTAAGTGACTAAATTATGGCATGAAAACACTTTGCACTGTCTTCCCTTCCACAGCAAAGGAAAAAGAGCCACGATCAGCTATTTGTTATAGCTATCGCACTTGAAGATTCTTCAGATTTCAAGAGGGTATAGACACCTGCTGGATCATCCCTCAGTAGATGTCTTGGCTCCACTGCAGCACTAGGAGACTGCAGTGTGAAGCCACTCAGCCAAGGGGAGCTCCTGGCACCTAGCTCTACTGATGAGCTTCTGAGGAACGTGAAAGGCAGGTCAGCGGATGCTTCATGAGTTTCCAGCTGGGAGACTGCTTCTCAGACTCAAAACTGTTCTTCCCAGCAGGGTCTAGGCACCCGATGCCATGTCCCAGGGAGGGAACACTTAGCAGGAAGCAGACAGCAGTGGCTCCTGCTGAGCCCCCACCAAGCAAAGACTAGGACCATGCTGCACATTTCATCCCAGGGCTCATATCACCTTCCACTGCCTCCTGGCTCCCCTCTTGCCTGGCTATATTGAGAGCATCCAGCAGCCCCAGGACCCCGAACCCCTATGCCAGCCTGATCCTACTGCTCAGCACAAGGGGGAGACCCGCAGCAACCTCTAGCATCTCCCAAAGCCCCAAGAGGTTCAAGAGACAGAGGTTGCCCTCCACCACCAGCACAGGTATTCAGCAGTATCCCCGCAGTGTTTTTTAATCACGGAATCATAGAATAGTTAGGGTTGGAAAGGACCTTAAGATCATCTAGTTCCAACCCCCTTGCCACGGGCAGGGACACCTCACACTAAACCATGCCACCCAAGGCTATGTCCAATCCAGCCTTGAACACTGTCAGCGATGGAACATTCACAGCTTCCCTGGGCAACCCATTCCTGTGCCTCACCACCCTTACAGTAAAGAATTTCTTCCTCATATCTAAACTAAACTTCCCCTGTTTAAGTTTGAACTTGTTACCCCTTGTCCTCTCACTACAGTTCCTCATGAAGAGTCCCTCCCCAGCATCCCTATAGGCCACCTTCAGATACTGGAAGGCTGCTATGAGGTCTCCACGCAGCCTTCTCTTCTCCCGGCAGGCTGAATAGCCCCAACTTTCTCATCCTGTCTTCATACGGGAGATGCTCCAGTCCCCTCATCATCCTCGTGGCCTCCTCTGGACTTGTTCCAACAGTTCCATGCCCTTTTTATGTTGAGGACACCAGAACTGTAGGCAATACTTCAAGTGAGGTCTCCCAAGAGTAGAGTAGAGGGGCAGGATCACCTCCCTCAACCTGCTGGTCACACTCCTTTTGATGCAGCCCAGGATATGGTTGGCTTTCTGGGCTGTAAGCGCACACTGAAGCCGGCTCATGTTCATTTTTTCATCAACCAATACCCCTGAGTCCTTCTCTGCAGGGCTGCTCTGAATCTCTTCTCTGCCCAACCTGTAGCTGTGCCTGAGATTGCTCCCACCCAGGTGGAGGACCTTGCACTTGTCATGGTTAAACTTCATCAGGCTGGCATCAGCCCACCTCACAAGCATGTCAAGGTCCCTCTGGATGGCATTCGTTCCCTCCAACATATCAACCGAACCACACAGCTTGGTGTCATCGGCAAACTTGCTGAGGGCGCACTCAATCCCACTGTCCACGTCACTGACAAAGATGTTGAACAAGACTGGTCCCAACACCGATCTCTGAGGGACACCACTCGTTACTGGTCTCCAGCTGGACATGGAGCCATTGAGCACAACTCTTTGCATGTGGCCATCCAGCCAGTTCTTTATCCACCGAGTGATCCACCTATCAAATTGATGCCTCTCCAACTTAGAGACAAGGATGTCATGTGAGACAGTGTGGAATGCTTTGCACAAGTCCAGGTAGATGACATCAACTGCTCTACCCCTGTCCATCAGTTCTGCAATGCCTTGCTTTCTTACCCAATCAGTTCACCCTCCATAAAATGAGTAAATCCCCCTTAAGTTAAAATGTAGACTATTAGTAAACTCTTCAGTGGTACAGAAACCTTCCTTAGTGCACTTGCTGTACATTACATATAGTAATAATTTAGGTATTGGATGAGAATCTGAGAGATTTTCATGACATGCAAACAAAAGAAAAGATGAAAAATAGCAAGGTCAATTGAAAAAATACATGTACCAAAACCAAAAGGACAACTAGATTTACGATGAGTGCACTAAGATATTGCAGAGTATAGGTTGTACTGCATGCAATTTAGGCTAAAACCCAAAGACACTTAGATCCAGTCTGGGTTTTATGAAAGCCAGACTTTTTGGACTTGAAGTGGTTAAGAGGAAGATAATTTGTCTGCATTGATTTCATAGTTGATTATCGTACATAGTGTTATGTAAAGAAGACACTGCGCACAACACAGGAAAAAAAAGTAAGACCAACATTTTTAAGACAACCAGCATCTGAGAATAGAATCGAGCCTTAGATATAAATTGTCATTAAAAAGGAAAAAAAAAGATCATAAGGAAAGATTTCTTCCTTGCAAAAACTATCAGAGAAGAAAAATTGCAGACAAATGGCAGGGGGAAAGATCATATCATTAGATGAATAAAGTCTAAAAAAATTATTTGACAATGAATGGAAATACTAGCAGGCATTACATCCATCATGGACAATAAATTACTTAAAATATCTAATTCCCAGATACAGCCAGTCAATTGTGAGGCTGCACACCATAGAAAAATCCCTTTTTCATTTTCACTTGGCTCATACAATATATTTGACAGATAGAGCAGCACATGGATCATTTCTATGCAACTTGCTGAAACAAGGACATGACTTAGATCATTATTTGATTTCAGACTGTGACACCCTAGTGCAGCAGATGTTTGAAATGCAGTAAGATACCTGCCTTACAAAAACAACAAATAGCATAAACAACTCATAATCTAAACTTGCGAGGCAAAAAAATCAGTTGCTTACAGAATAGGTAGAAAAATTTGGCATTGCTTTAAAACATCTTCATTCAAAGTTTTCATTGGATGAATTCCCTCAGGTTTGAGAACAGACAGCTAGTTAGAACCTAGGCAATTCTATTGATTTGACAGGAGTCATTATGGTAAAAGACCAGAGAGTTTGGCTTATAAATTGAAGGGCAGGGCAGAGAGAAGAAACCCTAATGGATACATGGCTTTTCACTTTCCTACAATCTGTATGTTATCTGAAGGCAATGTCCTTATGGTACTTACTAACAATGCAGGTGGATTTTAACAGAGAAGCATAAATTCAGTCAGATAAACAGGTTTGTTGATTCATTGTTTTCACTGTGCAAAACAGATAAACCTTTACATTTTATAAATGGTTTGGGACTTTTTTTCACTTTATTTCCCAAGCACAAATTAACTAACTCTCAAAACAGCCAGGCTAAATTTGGTCAGAGAAATCACCACAGGAAGAAACATTTCAAACATTCTGGCGTAAGTGCTGAAATAAGAAACCTGAATTTTAATTCTGAGTTAATATAGTCATTAGCACTAGCAAGACGTGAAATAATGCCTACAAGCTTGCTTGCAGCGAACCTGAAGTGTTTTATGTCTCTCTGTTACACTTTTAGGTTTAGAGCCCAGAGGAAAGTTCATTGTTGTGCAGAGGAGGTTTTAAACTTGCAAACACAGCAGGTTTCACCCCAGTACAACAAGAACCGAGGGAAGGAGAAGCAAAAGAATAAAGACCTAACATCTGTTACTAACTTCAGGCCGCAGTTCAGCCAAGAGTCTAAATGTATGCTTGTACCCCTTTATGTTTATGACAAAGACTGTCATCTTGGATATTTTTCTCCTTTTTGATCTCTGTCTAGTTTTTTAGAAACCACAACTAAATGGCAGTACATACACAGTAAGACTTGAAAAGATATAAACGTCTGTCCAAAGTTTGTTTTTCTTTCTTTTTTTTTTTTTTGGCCACATTTGGAGTATAACATTTAATCTTTTTACCTAAAGACACCACACAGAGTAGTCTAAAGCTGGAAGCTTTGCAGACGTATGGACTTGAATACAAATCTAGAAGGGCAGAATAACTTAGAAAAACCAGGGGAAACACATATCTCTAACATAGA
The DNA here is from genome assembly GCA_028858755.1 of Ara ararauna. Lineage (NCBI taxonomy): Eukaryota > Metazoa > Chordata > Aves > Psittaciformes > Psittacidae > Ara > Ara ararauna. Next base: position 106,329,039 of record CM054376.1, on the reverse strand, counting down.
GTTTGTTAATTACTGTATTTTAGGAGAATAAAAATGGGATCTTTTTTCACATGTAAAATTTGTGCAAATTTTTTTTTCAGTAAATGATTTTAAAGTAATTCTACAAGATACTAATCAGTGTTTGAGCAATAAACTTTGTGGTGTCAGCTATCTTGTTTATATAACTGTGTGTCTACATATTATTTAGATAGTCTACAGAAACCTCTATACAGGGTACATAAGAGTTCTAATTGACAGTTCATTCCATTTTCAGTGCAAGGTAACAAGCACAAACGAAAGAAAAAACCCTACTGTTTCTGCCTGTGCATAGAACAATTCTTGGAAATGCTTATGGGGCAAGAGTTTCAAGAGCACTCACTGCTGACCTAACCCATTATTGGCTCAATGGGGATTTCATTATTGATATAAATAAAACCACAGTGTTTTTTGGAAGTTCTTGCCCTGTGCAGCATGAGGCATTCACCTTTCAGTGACCTCCTCATATATACAAGCCTCATACTCAGATAAAATGGCTTTCAGCTATGGACAGGTCTGTTTTATAACAGGCATGCAGCGTGACCAAATGATACACTAAAGGACTTATTTCCAGTCATTTCAATGCTCATTTCAGTTTTTCGTACATTCAAAGTCCAGTCCTTTAAAATTTTTTAATACATGATCTTCAGCATCAAAGTCCAAGCTTGACGAGCCCTCGCACAACTAAGAAATGCCAGCATATGAGAGACTTCAACCAGGCAGAGCTGCAGCTAAAATAACTTCTTCTTATTGGCAGTGCAGTACACTCGGTATCATCTGCTGAAACCCTAACAGCTCAAGAGGCAGCAATCAACTCGCATATTTGCAGAAGCCCTGCCAGACTACTCCAAAACAGTGTTCTCCAGAAAACCAGTCATCTTCTGTCAGCTGTGCTCTGCATACCAAAAGCTATGGGTACCCAAAAAGAAAACTTGTGCTCCTGAAAAAAGGAATGTTTATTTTCAGCACGTTAGGATTATAAAAAAACGTTCAAGCATTTCCTACAAAAATTATTACATGCAGAGAAGTAAAAGAAGTTGCTATTATGGCACTCTCCAGCACACTGAGATCCTGGTTGAAGACATAAAAGCAGGGACTTGCACATAGGTCTCAGTATTTCAGATTATGCTGTTCTAATCAAAATCTATTTTCTGCTGTGCATCTATTTTCAGTGAAAATGTTTCCTTTATTACCACAGTAATCATACAACAAAAAAGGTTCTTGCAGAATATGTAGATTCCCTAATTTCTTGGTAAGAATTTAACTTAATATATGTTATGTATCTGTAATTGCTCCCTTCCAATAAACAGAAAATGATGTAACTCGTCTTTGCTATAGGCCCCATCTGAGCAAAGCAATTCATTGAATATACAATTAGAAATCAACAGGAACTATTAAAAAGGTACTTCAGTGTTTTATTGAACACCAGCTTATCCATAAACCCAGAGACAAATTACTTGTGGTGTTGCTTTCTTATATGCACGTTGGACTCATTCACAGTAGTTAAATGTAGTTGTCCTAATTATTCCACAGTAGTCTAAAACAAAAAAAACATTTAACATGGAAGGTAAAGAAACCAAATAACAGAGTAAATTCCAGGTGATCTGAGTGCCAAATACTTATTTGCTTTAGAGAGACTCAACAGGATAAACACTCAGCGCAAAAGAAAGCTGACCAACTCAATAGCAGCAGTGACTTCTCAGATGATTTTAAAATGCAGGTTTAATAAGCTCTTCTGAGAATTGCCAGGGATCTTAAGTGTTCCAGGGTAAGCAGCAGGCGAGTCTCCAGAGGGATGAACTGCCATCAAGAGGCCCAGCACTCTTGACTGTGAAGCAGGAAAAGCCAGCCTTGCCATCGGCAATTATCTAGGACCTGTTCTGCAACCAAGGAGCAGCATCCCCCACCCCATGCAAAGCCTGGACACTGGTTAGGGCAGCATCAGTGGGTGCCTCATAAAGCCACAGCTGTATGCTCACAAACAAACTATACAACACTAGGGAAAAAGCTTAAGCTTTTACTCTGTGCTGCACAGCTTAGCCTTACAGACACAGCTGGAGGATTTTCAGAGTCCTGAGGAGACCTCTGAATGCAGCCCATATTCAGTAAAGCCACGAGTCACCATTTGGAGGTGCCTGTCTCTCCTGATTGTAGAGAGAGCCCACAGAACCATTTTCAATTAACGGCACTTCTTTCTTTTTCTTCCAGCTGAAAAGACAGAGTAAGATTCATTTTTAAGTATATGCACTAACATCAAGAGGCTGAATACACTAGAGCTCAACCCGTTGTAACAAAAACTGAAGAAAATGAATAATCAGGGAGAAATAAGTAGCTATTTAAGTTCTCACTGCTGCCAAAGAAACATCAGCTAAGGAGGATAGGTTAAGCCTCTTTTTGGTGTTTGTGTTAACACTTTGGAAAGTGAGTTTTCTAATATTTAACAAAAAAGGCATGAAAGTCTTTTATGAATTGTTCTGTTCAAAAACTACCAAAAAAGTCAAACATCTGATAGATTCCAAGTGATAAAATCTGGGAATTCAAGGAAGCAGAAGTAATTTTGCAACAACTGCTTTGAAAAATGCAGCTTCTTCCATCCTCTTTCTCTTCTCCAGTGATGGAATTACCAGCACCTAACTGAAGTCATATTGTTGATTTGGAGCTAACTCTTTCTGGATTTATCAACACTTAAAAAGAAAAGATGGTTCAAAATGACAGAGTATATTAGATACCTTATCAGGTGGATGGTCATAAGGAAGTATAAAACAGAGATCCTTTAGGACAATATCTTGAGACACAAATGTAAGTCTAGATGATCCCAGATGAAGATCTGATGAAACTACATGATATCAGAGGTCTCATTAGAGAGGCCACAGCCCAAAGAGTATCCCCCAAAGAGCCATGGACCTGGGGCATAGGTATTTCTGGACAAGGTCTGATGAATATTGCTCACTAGGAAGTATCAGCTAATGAAAATTCCAGGTTATGATTTCATGAAGGAGATGGCAAGGATAATAGCTAGTCAGTCTATTTTAAATGTGTGTTTTGGGGAGAGTGGCAGAAGAAAAGGGAACGAAATATTCTTCATAATCATTCTTTGTTTGACCGTATTTCCCTTTCTGTTTAATCAGTTTCACCTCCTCATAGCATTTTGCTTTGCTGCCATCTTGCAGAAAACCATCAGTAGGTCATAGGTAGTCCATTCTTTGCAGTCACTACCAGATGAAAATGTCTTATAGTTGCTTTGAACTGGGTATCTTTATAAAGAATTGCTACACTCCAATTTGTTACACCACTGATTTGATCTTCCTTTTTTGCCACCATCATCCAGCTCTTCAAGAACTGCCTGTCCTTCATATAACCTGCACTTCTTCCAATGCTTACTAACCTACTGAGCTGAAGAAAAGAGCCAAAGCAGGCAGCAAATGGTGACATAACATTCACCTCCTTCATTATTCTCCATTTTAGGTCAGAAGTTTCCTCACTCCTGTTCTTATTAATTACAGGTGAGTGTGAGCCAGATAATAAACTGGTTTCCATGAAGATGTATGGAGGAAGAGTTTTACACTAACTCCATAGTTCAGACATTCACTTTAAAAAAGAAAATGCTTTCCTTAGTTTCAGCTCCCACAGAGGTGCAAGCTCAACAGTGTATGTTATGACACCTTTTTGATTAAGGTAACAAAAAAGTGAAAGTAGTCATGTTGACAAAATTGCCAATATTTCTATATTCTACACAAGTTAAACTGTAACAGCCTTGTACCTTTGACTTTTGTAGCTGGTTCGCCCCAAGCTTGGTATCTTCATTTCAACAAAAATATAAAAATACAACATTCATGAATGAGAGTCCTTAGTCTTATAGCAAGGTCTGTGCCAAAATTATAAATGCTTTTATTCTCATGAGCATTCATACTCCTCTGTGATTCTAGTTTGGTGGCTTGTGTTTTGCTTGTCTGCTTTAGAAGACACTCCAAAGACTTCATAATCAACAGGAAGAAGAAGTTTTACATAGTTTTGGTGCAAGTTCAAAAATTGGTCTTGATTTAGTCAAAAGCATATGCACCCCCAAAAATAGGATATCTAGAGCAATTTTAGTATGGAATATCTTCCATGCACAGCTCTTCTTCTATTTACAAATGTGGGGTATATCTTTCTTCCTATGCAGAGCAATGACTCCAGCCAGTGCTTCTGAAACTTCTGTACCTTGCCATCTCTGTGACAAAACTAATAACCAGAAACACTAAGAAATAGTTTGGCCAGTTTCAACTAGTTTTTATTGAAGATTAATTACCGTAGCTTTCAAAATGGCAAAGACTTGTACAGCTATAGCCATACTATCAGACAAATTCAGAGACTGGCACTGGAAATAGACACTAGAGTAGGGAATTTCACTAACAAAATAAACATTATGGTTTCAATTCACTTTAAGGAAAATATAGCAACACAAGCAATGAAATTTGACTAAGGTCACTGCAATTAATGGACTGGAATCAATCAGTAGGTAAATGCTGGATAGATATAATCATTCTGATCAAAGTTTGTCATGACTGCAAGATGCTGATTTCTCATGGTTAACACTTAAGATTTAGCCTCCTGGATTTGCATGTGCCTGTTTTTAAGCAGAAGTAAGATCCTAGTCCCTGGTGTGACTTCCCTCCTGAAGAAGAATACAGCTTCAGACCCTTGCATGCAACGCACTATTTCACATCAATGATCCTTCACATGGACACCCCTCCTCCCCCTAGATTTAGACAAGGCAAGCCACATGCTGAGCAGCAGCACAAGACAGAGCATATTTACTCCAACACTTCTGTCAGGCAGCTGCCACTCTCATGTTCCCAGCTGCTTTGCCTTTTTTTTTTTTTGTGAATGTTCTTGCCACAAAGCACTTACATTGCTCTCCTACACCCCTTTGTACTGGCTGGGCAAAAGGCTAATCACTGGCCACTGTTTGCATTGACTGACAAGACAGCCAGCTAAACCAGATTTTGCTCTCTCAAAAGAGGCCTTTATTTTTGTTTGGTTGTTTGGTTTTTTTTTCCTTGGCTGCCAGCTTTCTGGAAGCTCTAGAAAATTATTTATCCTTGAAGCTTTTACTTCCCCATTAAATGTGTCTGTCTTTGTAAGATGAAGTTATATTCACTATACATAAATGTGAACTCAACCAGAATTATTAATTTCTCCAACATCAGTCACACATCACATATCCTGGGTCTCTCCTACCTCCATACTTTTTTTGGAAGCTATCTCCTTGCAGACATCAGGACTGTAGATATCAGAAGGGACAAAGAACACAGGTTACAGATTCAGTCTGCCTCAGTCTTATAGAGGCGGGGAATACAACATCTTCAGATACCCAGGGCACCAGCTGAAGATGAACAAGCCAGACGCTATGAAACACTGCACAAAGTTTTCCTACAAAAATACATATTTTTCTCTTGTTCTTCTAATCCAATTATTTTCCCAAGGCATGGAAAAAAAGACAAGTATTGGTAAAAATACAAAAAAATGACCAGCAAAGAGGCAGTTCCCCCTTACTCTCCTCATTCCCTCCCACCCCAAGGAAATGCTGGCATGCTGCTGAAGTGATGTTTTAGCACATCATATTTCAACTGTTGTTCTCACAGATAATATAACTTCTAAAGCACTAAAAAGTACAAAACTCGATGCATAAGATAAAAACCATACAGGCACCTCCTCTTCTCTAAGAAAGGCGGCTCAGTAAAATTCTACCATAGCAAGCAGCACAGAAAATATTTTACTTTCAAATCCTTCCTCATCTAGGACCCACAAAATAGATAAAACAAACATAACAAAGGGAACAAATAAACAAGTGACATTCCATCAGCATGTTGACTGTACTTTTAACCAAAATAACAAAGATAAATAGGTTATAGAAGCACATTTGGATTTTATGAGAACAATATCTAGAATGCTATTTAGTCCAAATCTCCATGTTACAGCTTAGCCCTATAAGCCTATGGAACAGTGCCCATTTCATGCTTGGAATATCCATATTTAGTAAGAAGATTTTTATTATGAAAAATAGGTTTAAAAAGCAAAACATTATAGTTTTACCCCCAGTGTCCTAGATAGGTACTTGAATTATTCATGTTCAAAGAAGAGCCGTGGATTTTGCCTTTTTTTTTCTGTTTTTTAATTATATCTATATAACTTGCAGCTGGTAGTCTACAAAGACTTGTCAACATATGATAGGACACATAGCCCAAAATACTAGCACTTTGGAGCTAAAACAGCACAGGAAGTTGTGGAAACCTGATGACAGTTTTGTTGTTTCAACACTTTGACTAGAATTTCAGCTACTAATGATGGAAGGCTACGAAAGAGAACATTGATCTGGATTTTTAAAGTTAATGGTGATTGCAGCTGAAATTGTACTGTGGACCGAGCTGGGATTCTCTTCTTGTCCTACAGTGCTAAACCAAAGCAAATGATTAATTTCTCACTTACATGGCGATAAAACCATCTGCTGCCCAAGTAATAACCCAAAATAAAACAGTCCTTCAGGCACTGCGTTAGCTGGAGCAGCGCTCATGCAATGAGCACACTGACATAATTCACCTGCTGAGAGGAGAGAGGCTGCCTTATGTAAGGGCCTGCCGTTTTCCTTTTTAATTGCTGGCTATGCAGCTTTTCAGTACTCCCAAAGGCTGTTTCATTTCTCAGACTACCTTTAACCAGAGACAATCTTGCGAGAAAAGTACAAGTCTTTAAGGCTAACGTTACAATCCAAGCAGAAGAGCTAGTCACACAAAGAGAAAGGGTTTTCAAAGCTTCAACTCATTTAAAATGACACATAACATTCATTTCTGCAGTTTTTCTGCATATAAGCAAATGAAGAACCTCATTCTGCATTCTACTGAACACCCCAAATACCCTTGACAGTCAATGAACATCTTGAGTCCAAATGAATACAGAATTAATCCCTAAGGCTGGACAGCAAAACAGGTCAGGAACCACCCCTACTACAAAAGTCATTGTGGAAATCTTTGAAATCTTGCAGCAGGTCAGCTGAAACCAGGCTGTACTTCACTACTGGTTTTGTAACACGCTTTTCATTTTCAGACCAATTTGCCTTAACCAGCACTTGCCCACAATATAGCATTATCATAACTATAAGTGCAATGACCTAAACTACCCTGATAAAAACTACAATAGGTAGGTCCATCCATACTCAGTAGCAGGGCATTCCTAGGACATTCTTCTAACCAGATTCTTAGCACCCTTCACTCTGCCAAGAGTCTTCAGAGGAGCTGATGGTACTTGGCTCCTGCGTCTTTTAAGCCTTTCCTTTTTCTTCCACTGGGGGGCAAAGGAAAGGAGGGGGGGAATAGAAAAGGAAAGAATCAAACAAAGTCAACAGCATACACATGCTCTCCTACACACAAACACACCCAAACAGAGGGAAAGGAAAAAAAAAAGGAAAAAGGAAAGTTGTATGAGGTGCCAATCTGGAATGAAATGGATTTTTGAGCAGAGAGTCATATTTGGCACGGCCAGTAAAAGCTTGTGGGTGGCCCTGTGTCTCTCCGAGCCTTAATGCCGTTTTTACATCGATCACCTAAAAACATCCCTCAGAAAGTTGAGCTGGGCCGCTTCTGACATTATTTTCACAATGCTGCTGAATGGACTCGGTGGAGAGATCCTCTTCCCCCCACCCCAGTTCCATAAAGCACTATACATTAAGGACGTATTCCATTTGGCCTTCAAGTAACATTTTTATGGTCCATGCAGACGCACAATTCTTTTCCCTTTAAAAAGAAACAACAGAAAACAGAACACTCTGATGTAGAGAGTTGAAATTAAAAACTATTGGATCTCCCAGACAGACTCCTACAATCCTCAGGCAGAAGACTGGATTAAAGGGTTCTCACACGGTTCTAGCTGCATTCTCAGTACACCACTTTTATGAAGAAACCAGAGCTGTAGAAATTCCTCTGGCATGGCATGGAATCCAGAATCAGGCAGGACATTGTCATAGTAATGATGGCTAATAAAATTCCCATGCAGGTCCACCGAGAATGGCCAGAAGCCATAAATTGTTACTTCTTCACACAGACCAAGGGCGGCACTGACTAGGAAAAGTCCCGTGGAAAGCCGTTTGGCATGGATACCTTTGCTCTTCCAGAACTTGCCAATGTCCCGCAGGAAATTCGGGTTGGCGAAAAGGACTGCCTGCTTGGCACCAAAGTCCTTCAGGGTGTAATAGACGCGTAGGGAGGGTCCCGTCCCCGTCTTCATTGAGAAGGCTGGCATGTAGATGTAGCTGTGATTATACACATTCACGCTATCCACGAATGCTTTTCGAGACCACAGCAGATTCTGAAACCTGTAAAAAAACAAGAGAAAAACAACTTGGTCACACAGAAGCTTTCCCAGTCATTTCAAAAAGCTGCTCTCCACACCCCTATTTAGAGTTAACAGCACACATTTCCCAAACCCAGAAAAAGCCCAGATTACCCTCTGACTGTCTGACACTGCCCCTTTTCTGAGAGGATAAACTTTAATAGACAGTTGAAAACTATCCGGTACCCTGCTAACTCCAAACCCTAACACATTTCTGATTTAATAATTTTTAAAAACCCTGACTGAACACAGAAAATATTACTCAAAACCGATCCTTTGTTCAAAAACCAACTTACATATTTTAGGCACAGGAACCTTAAAAAGAAATTTTAAAGTCCACCCTGTTCTTGCTTCTTAAAAATATAATAAAAAAAAGAATCCAAGTTACATACTGAACAAGCAATACCAAGAAATATTTAAATAGAAACTTTGGGCTTATAAAACTTGTAACACTTGTAGAAATTGTTTTTGCTACCCTTGTATAGTGACTTAGGTTGCACTACCATAGTAGTTAATTCGCATTCTGGAATTGAGAGAATTCTCAAAGAACATACTTTGTTACAAACAATAAGACAGAAATTGATTAATTGTTCAGGATAAGTGACACCACAAACAAAAGAGCAATAGGCACCAGACAATATTCTGTGATGTTTAAGACATCACAGTTTACACACTGAGTAGATTTAAAAGCAGCTGGTATTTGTAGCATGCAAATTAAAGGGGAAATTAGTTGGCAACTATGAGGAGGGCAACACCTATGTACTGGCTATTTCTCTAATATGATAAGTATCCTCATTGCTTGATATAAAAACTATATCAGGTTACATTTTTTTTTAATTGCCAATAATGATTTGCTGATATCTATTTTATCCCTGATGGGGATATAGACTTATAGACTTTTATTCTATTCCAAACCCAGTATCCCGTCAAGATACCTGTTCTTGTCATATGCTTCTGGATATGCCAAGATGAATGAGATATCTGGCAGGAAATCCTAGGTCATTCACACACCCCAAACCCTTCACTGATGTTTGACCTGTCCTGACATCTGACACTAAACAAATCACTTTTCAGAAAAATATTGAAGTATCCCAAATATGTATCATTGGATGGATGTAAGTGATATGGAGGTCAGCCAGGGTCATAATAAAATACAATATCTAAAACACAAACTTGCTAAGTGACAGGAACACTTAACTGTTGACTGCATTGGAGGGTACCTTTATGTGAGTAAGTCACTGTGATTTACTCTGGATAATCTGCTTGCTTTCCAGAGTCCACACAATCTTGAGAGCACAGTAGGCCCTCCCCACGTTTAACACATGACAGCACCTATAGCCTGCAGCATGCGGGCAAAGTTTACTACGCTAGAAGTCACTTCTGCATAAGCCTTACACTCTTTTCATTGCATCTGGGTTGCTCTCCTGCTTGTGTTCCCTAATTTTTTTCTGAGCTCCCAAACGCCTGTCTTGCCCTTGTTATTACTTCTTCTCTGTTTTCTGCAGCTGAGGCAAATGTGTCACAATGGATTTCATAGCCAGGCAGCAGAAAGGAGGTGCAGGCAGAGAGACATGTATAAAAACACCTTTTTTAAATGGTTATGAAGGGATCAATTTTATAGAGCTCTTTGAAACAATAGTAAGAATCACACATACAACATACACAGGTTTAAGTAGAATGCCAGATGATCCCAAGAAGCACCATCTAAACCTTCAGCTGAAGGCTTGAAGTGTCTCACGAATACGTGCCTGGTTCTTTGAAGTCTTTGTTTTAGCAGAAAACTCAAAATATTCCTAATAAGTCTTAAATTTTTTTGACATTTTCAACATGCAATATTTGGTCTCCTGATTTGTTATAAGTTTCTTTCAAAAATTCCTTCACATAGAATTAGAATACAGCTGTTCCATAGCAAAGCCCATGAAATCTGCCTGGGTCTTCACTACTGTTTTGCTCTGAAGATCTGCTTTGTCTACGTGATGCTATTCGCTAATGTAACAAAGCCACTGCCTTCCAAGCAAGAAATCAATTCAACCTGAACACACAAAACAAAGCAATAAAAATAATTTCATAACTTACTGCATTTGGCATTCTTTTCTGTAGAAGTAGCCAAGACACAGGTGAAAATAGAAGGCCAGCCAAGACCAAGGTGCCCTGGCAGAAATTCATTGTCTGGCTGTACCTTCTCATATGGGCCCTGACACTCCATTACTATCAGACTTTCAACTAAGAATTCCAAAAAACAGGCTTTACCATCCTCTCTTTCCAAGGAGGAAGCAGGACAACTTGCCAGATAATAAGGTACAGGAGTTGGGTCCATCCTATCCAACTTATTTCAATTTCATCAGGACACAGTCACTGAGAGTAAAAAGTTAAAAAAAACCCTGGCTTAATACTTCCAATATTCACCCAGGTACTCAGACCCTCAGCATCCAAACCCTGTTCTAATAACCCTAATTTCTTTTAAAAGGTAGAATAAGATCTAAAGCATGCTTTTGGACTACCGCCCTCCCCGTAATCTGGGACATCCACAGGAAGGTGGGTGATGCAGTTTCAGACTTCTCTGCACAGTAAAAGGAATTCAAGCACATAGCTTGATATGATGGGGTCTTCACACCTTGGCCGAGGGGAAGGCAGAGATGGTCCAGAGATGGCCAGTTGTACCATGTCCTTTCCCACTTAGAACTAGTTAACAAATTTAACTTCAGAATGCAAATGGATGTGGTTATTCTAAAACTGCATTTTTCAGCAAACATACCATTCACAGAAAAACACTGCACAGCTCTAAGTTTAATACATTAAAATTGCTCAGATGCCTTCACAGAGGGCCAGGGACTGTCTCTGAATATTCATTTGCTATCACGGCCACAACACATTTACGTTTTTTCTAGACTAAGTTCCCCAAGTGCCTTGACGTAATGAGAATGAATGGTACTGCCACAGGAGCAGTGCATGAGAAGGACTTCACACAGAAGGGACAGCATTTGTCATGCTGCTGCAAACTGTCCTTCAGGAACACCATCACCTCCTGCAAAACCGTGCCTTATTCAAATGATCTAGACTGCAGTGTCGGTAGGCATCACTCCCAGTTCAACAGATGGACATTATACAGGTGGCTAGGAGCCCATGTAGAAACATAAAACATGCTGATTATGGCTGGTCTGGTGGCCTAACACAGCCAAAAAGCTGCTGCCCATCTTGCACTCCTCGTGTGAGGAGATATCAGAAGCAAATGAATTTTTCTGTTCCCCATTTGTAAAAATAGGAGATCCAGCCAGCTTCCTGCCATTTCACAGACTGCTTAGAGACTGAGAAACCTGGGGACAAATGCTGCGCATCAGCAAGTTTCTAGAAATGGCACTAGAAGCTCAGATATATTTTCCTTTAACTCCCAATTCAGACAGGGAGTCCTCCAGGCAACTCATTCCAGGTGGCTTTGAGAGTAGCATACTGCATCTGTTCTAGCAGACAGCAAGGAGCCTACCCCATGCCTGACAGACTAGGAGAGGTTTTCCTCTACAGCTGACCAGCTCTATTGAGCATGCTAAGCAAGATAATGTGGGGTTTTTCCTGCTTGTCCTGGCATGGACACCGCCAGCCTGGTGCAGCCCTTGCATCCAGATAGAATCAGAGAACCGACTAGGTTGGAAAAGACCTTTAAGATCATGAAGTCCAACCATCAACCTAGCACTGCCAAGTCCTCCACTAAACCATGTCACTAAGGGCCTCATCTACATGGTTTTTAGCACTTCCAGGGATGGTGGTTTCACCATTTCCCTGGGCAGCCTGTTCCAGTACCTGATCACCCTTTTGATGAAGAATTTTTTCCTAATATACAATCTCAACTTCCCCTGGTGCAGCTTGAGGCCATTACCTCTTGCCCTGTCACTTGTTACTTGGAAGAAGAGACCAAACCTCACCTCTCTCCATCTTCCTTTTAGGTAATTGTAGAGAGCAATGAGGTCTCTCCTGAACCTTCTCTTCTCCAGACTAAACACCCTCAGGTCTCTCAGCTGCTCCTCATCAGACTTGTGATCCAGATCCTTCACCAGCTTTGTTGCTCTTCTCTGGACCCACTTCAGCACCTCAATATTTCTCTTGTAGTGAGAGGCCCAGAGCTGAATACAGTGTTCAAGGTACAGTCTCACCATGTGCATAAACACCTTCCCACATGCCGATCCTCTCCGAGCCTCCTTTGAATGAGGAGCCACTAGTTCCTAATTAGTGCTTGCATCTACCCAACATACTTTGAGCACAGGGTACTCTCAGCAGCATAGCCCAGAAGCTGTGCAGCTCATCCTCACACACCGGGTTTCAAAAGAAATGCATCAAATAATCCAGCCCCTCATGCAAGAATGCCTCTTGGGTGACATTATCTCTCTAGCTCAACTCTAAGCAAGAAACAGCTGAACTGCTTTCAGGGTCATCCTCTCACCTTCTTCAGCCAAGCTCACACAAATGCGTAGTGGGTTGCCAGCATTGAGGTAAAGCTGGATTTGGAATCTCCTGAGCAGCACCTGAAGACTATATGAGTAACTTGCAGTAAATGCATCCAAGCAGCTTGACAGCAGCCCAGAGAAGCACTGATGACCATGGACACTGGTGAAAATGGATCACGGCATATTCAGCTCAGGCGCTTCACTTCTACTACACTCATTAATGGACAATGAGCAAATAAAATCTCATCAGCAACACATTTTTGCCGTCAGGTCTGTATGACAGATCAACTTAAAAAGCACAACTTTCAACAGGCACATGTAGGCACAGCTACACAGATATCAAGGGAAATAATTTCCCTCATACCAGTTGTAGAGTTCCCTTAAATGCTCTGCTCTACTTTTCCAGAGGAAAATGCATCCAAGAGGAAACTGCCACAACACATTGTTATGACAGTACAATCATTAAATTATGACAGTACAAGAGCATTAAATGTTTTGGGTTTCATTTTTAATCTGTTTTTAATGTTCTTATTGATGTTCTTTAACAGATATTCAGGGCCAGGGCTGCTCTCTGGTACAAAGAGACGACTTGCAGTAGCCACAAAGAATTTGCTGCAGTGACATTGAGCACTTGCAGATAATAATGGCAGCAGTTTCTTACATCTTGGTTTACTTTTGATCTCCCTGGAGAGTTATTATCTCATGCCTGTGATGATATCCCAGTCACTTCCTGTGTTGGCATCCGCAAAGTACAAGTTCAGCATGCTGGATTAATTGCAAGTTGACTTACTGGGGGAAAAAATAATATTGAGTAATGAGGGGAACAGCTCAGATGGCAAAGAAATAGAGTATTATTTTAAAATTAAGACAAATAGAGCTCAAGGGAATACAGCAGAAGGCATGTAAAGGCTTATGTATTTGTCCCTATGGCAAAGGATAACTTTACAAAGATAATTTAGGTAATTTGATGTCAGCATTAGCCAAGAATGATTTAGCAATTTGCTGCAGCTGTTGGAACACGCCTACAGCTGGAGTCACAGGAAGTCAGCTTGCAATCACACATCTTAGCCTCCACTGCTGTGACAGAAGAGTTTTACCTCACTCATTTCTCAGAGTGCTTTTAAGCTTTCAAATAGTGACACCCTTCTAAATGCCCTACACTCTCATTCATATCATGCCCTTCTTGATTATCTGCCCCTTTGGGATTGTGTAGCAAATGTTACTAAGACACAGACTGTGTCTCAATTAACGTTGTACTAGTTTCCATATGCTCATTCTCCATACAGGCACTTTTATCATGTGTCCTGGGTTCAGGACAAGGTGCAAGGTATACTACTCTACTGGTCGACACAAGGAGCCAAAAATGAGCACTTAAGGTGCTATAAATTGACCCCCTTTCTTGTTTTATCCCATCTTCCCCAACTACAGAAGCCACCGTTTACTTATCTTAAGGATAGCTACCTGACTTAAGATTCAGTTATAAATCCCATTAAACTCAATGGAAAAAACAACTCTGACCTCACTGAAAGTGTGCTCAGAGCCTCAGGCAAAAAAAAAATAAATCAGGGTTACAATAAACTTCAGAGTGATTTGAAAAGGTATGAAGTAACATGATCAGACACAAGACTGATCATTAAACTGATAAAATTACAGATGCCAAACATTCTCCATCAGGGCAGGATGATTTTATTCCTGTGGTAGATTTCCAGTGCTCTGTCTAATCTCATTCACACAGCTTCAGCACAAGTCCCTGTTCTCACTGCAGGTCCCTCCACAGGCACTATGGTCCTCCAGTCAAAAGCTCATGGCACAGGTGGGGTGATGCTATTTCCATCTTTTCCTTTGCCTTCTTCCCTTCCGCCATGACTGCCCTTTATGGACCCAAATTCAGCAAATCTTCCTCTCAGGTATGCCTGACTCCCAAACTCACTTCAGCTCATCCTGCAGCACGCTGAGACCCCACACTGCCTACTCTTTCTTATGGATGGGGGATTCCAGCCCTAGAGAGCCTGTGCTTTCCTGTCATCTCTGGTCTCAAAGATAAAAGATATATTAGCCTCATTCTCTTTTTTATATACCTCTTCAATAGCATTTTCCAGGTCAAGGATTCTAATTACTCCCACCATCAACCCCAACAACCCAAAGGCAAGGAAACACACTCCTTCCACAGTGACTGCAGACTACATCTTCCTCCTTCAGCATGTTTCTTAATGACATTCTGTCCTTAGCACATGACCTTCAGCATAATGTGATGCACTCAGTATGTCAGTTAGACATAGCAGAGTAGGCTCTAACCTCAAAGAAGAGGTAGGCTCCCTTTATGACTGAATTCAGTATTAATTAGGGTGGGTTTTTCTAAATCTCCACCCATTACTGCTCCTGCAGTGTCACCCTGGGAATACTATATATAGTGTCAAAGGAAAGCTGACTCTCTGTTTTTCAGTGGAACACACAGCTATCCTATACACCAAAGCAATAAAACATTAAAATCAGTGTTCACTGGTATTTTGGGAATGTGTGTGATCCTTATTCTGCCAACTCAAATTAGAATGTGCTTTTAATAGCTACTCCTTCCAAAACAAGCAGAGCTGAACATCAATCCTTTCTGTTATCTGACAGCCTGAATCTTAGCTTTTAAAAGATGAGCTGTTCATCTTAGTTTGTCTCTTTGAAGATTGTGGCTGCTTAAGTCCCACACAAGTGGAAATAATATAAAAGGATAGGCAGAACAGCATGGCTGTAAACTTCTTGTATTGTCAAAATGAAATTACTACCTAGTATATCTAAATCTTCTCAATACTTCACAGCTCTTACAGCTGAAAGTCTGAAAGATGAAAAAATAGAGAACCAATGAAATCAGCTGGGGGGGGGGGGGGAGGGAAAGATAAAAAACCAGCACAGAACTAAGTCTGACATCTTTAACATTGAACTTCACTGCATTGCAAGCCAGAGCAAGCCTGAGAGAAGAAACATAATCAGATCACACATTTTCTCAGGTTTGAATCAGAATAAGATCTGCAACAAAGTTCAGATAGTCTTTATCTTATTTACTTTATATTAAAATGGGTTCCCTAAGATAGTCTGGTGTGTCTTTGGGACAGCAACCAAACAGGAATAGAACAGTGTGGTGTCTCCTGCAGGTCCAGGTCTTTTACTCAGCTGCTGTCCAGACACAGGTCTCTAGACCACTGCCCACAACAGCACTGCAGCAAATACAAAGCTAATAACATTAGCTGTCTGTTTATGCTGGCCTTATATGCTTTATAACTCAAATAAGTAACATATCAAATGATTACAGCCATGAAAGACCTATTCATAGCTGAGAACACTTTTGCTAAGGCTATTGAGTTTTCTCTTTAACATCATGACAACCTTCTTGTATGAATAATTTGCAAATATAAGCGAAGGTGACATTCAACCTCTTAGAGCTCTTTCCAAACAGACATGGATAGAGAGAGAAAACAAAAACATTTTAATTGAATGTGTTTTCTTTTTAAACATGCCCTGTGCTATGAAAAGTGTAGGCCTAAGAGAAATTATTTAAAATAGTAGATGCTTTCATATGCATTATGGCAACAACTGCAACTAGGATAGGCCCTTTTTTAAGTATCTGAGCACCTTTTTTATACTACATATACTGTGATATCTGGCATATACCACATGGTCTGCATCTGGAGTGCCGACCCCTATTAAACAACACTATCAACTAAAAGCTTGAAAATGAAACAGTTGTTCAGAGTCCACAGGAATATGTGGTGATTCTACAACATTTTTAAGGGGGTAAGACCAATTCACACAACTCTAAAATACGCAAAATAAGATCTCCCTCTTTCCTCTATTAGCCACTCCTTCTGGGCAGCCTCACCAGTTTTGCATCTCTAGGGCAATGAGCACTACAATTCAGCAATTAACTGAGTATAAACAGAAGAGCTGATGAATTGTTCTCAAGCAGTTAGATTAGTGGAGCCAAACATAAGGTTGAAAAGATAGAAAAAGAGAGAAAGAAACAACAGTTTGATGGACAAGGATGTCTATTCCAGTCCTTGGTCCAAGAGCTCTTGCCATGAGTAAAATTCCTGGAAATGAGCCAGGAGAATTCAAGCCTTCCCAATGGCTGCAGCTGTATACCTTGAAGTCACTACCTTGAGTGACTTTCTGAAGTAAAAGGTTCTACTTTCATCTAATATCAATTTACAGCAATGTTTTTCAGCTATTCTGGTGCTTTTCAGTTGTGCCTAGAAGTCTTAGTAGATGCTTCTCAAGGCTTCCAACAGTGTCTGAGATGTGTTGATTTGCTGCATGCTTGATCTTTGAAAGAGCCCACCCTTTACTCTGCAACTCATATGCAGACACCTGAAGGAAGAGTAGGAACACAACCATATATTTTAAATTGCACATCCAAGTATTTTCAGCTCAGATTTTCTGATACTTGTGCAGTTTCTCGGTGAAATAATCCCAGTGAATCTTACTTCCAAATACTTGCCTAATCTTTTATTCTCCACATCCTTCTAACCAATTATTCTGCCAATACCTTCCCGCTTATGTCATGACTACCTTGATCCCTTTGTCAAAAGCCTTTTAAGAATTCAAACAGACTTCGTCTACTGCATATAGATTACCCTTATCCACATGCATCTATTTGAAGAACTTCAGAAGTTTTACAAAGTAAAATTTCCCTAGGACTCAACAGTGCTGAATCTTCACAAAAGCACATACATTTAGTCAAGTGTTCACTAATATTATCTTATAATATACTCTACAAATTCAGCTGGTAGAGATGTCAGGCTTACAGATCTACTTGATCCATTTTTAAACACTGATCCCATTTTTAACACATTCCAGACTTGAAGTACCAAAGCAGTTTTAAGTGAGGAAGTACACACTACTGTTCTTCAGCACTCACAGATGAGTTCAGTCCTGCCAATACCTTCACATCCATCCTGTCCCAACACTATAAATGCTCTAATAATTATCTAGGTTTCAGCATTCTGAGACTGCCCACGGACACAGGGAATTTCCTCAGTTTCAGTAAACACAGATGCAAATAATTCATACAGTCTTCTCTGAGCACTACTTTTCTACCTGATCATCAATTAACCATATACACATGGCAAGTGGGGGGTGATTTTTGCTCTTTTTTTGGCTTGTGCTGTTGCTGGAAGGAGGACATAGCATTGGGTTTTCAATCTCCTAGTTAGTTCTTTTGGGAAACTTTTTCTGCCTGCCACATAGATAAAATATTTAGTCAGCCAGAGCCTATATTAAATTCTGTTTCCTTTAGATATAACTTCAGCTTTTGGTAGGATGTTTCTCTGTTTCCATTAATCTTTTTCTTTGCCCTTTAGTGATGTCAACTTCCTTTTACATTTTCTTAAGGCTTCATAGATGCTCCTAGCACTGTGCTTCCAGTATGGTACCCTTTGGAAGGTCCAGAGTTTTGAGTAAATCATCTAAATATATTTTCCAAGATGTATGGTGTTTAATCCTGAGAAGGCCACTTAAACTTCTTTTCAACAAAATTAAACTGCCAAGGTTTCTCCTCAACTGTTAGTACACCCTGTACTCAATTTAAATTGCTATAGCTAGAACACTCTTGACAAAAAAAAACCCAAACAAAATCAAAGTACAGATACCTGAAACATGCTGGAGCTTTTGCTAATCTCTTCAACTGTTTTGATACCTGTGAAAATGCTGAAGTTTCTTCACCTTTTTTCTCCTCATTAATTCAAAAGAAGATACAACGTCAAAGTAGTAAAACCAAACTTTCTTTTTCTTTTAAGGTAGCAGGAAATAAATGCTATTTTCTAGGATAAAGTAATACTTTTGAAAAGCAGAGCATGTCACTGGTACTTTACAGCCCGCTATTCACTAGCTGAGGAAAGTGGAACAAAACATTCTCCTCCTCTCTTAGTTTCCGAATCCTAGAGATGGGTCAGTAGCATTGATACTAGATTATATAGGAGCAGCTTTGCAACTGTAGTTGGTGTTCTCCCTATGTCACACGTTTAGAGGTGCTCTGCCTCTTGTTTTATAAAATACACAATAATTCATAGATGCTCCCACCTTCCCACATTCTGAAATACCAGGAAAGAAAACCCTTCTCTCTTTTGCTCCCTAGCTCAGAGAATGCTCAATAACAATGAAATGTCTGAAATGGATGGAGCTTGACTCCAGAAGACAACATTGGCAGGATGTTCACCTGGGCAATGCAATCTCAGATATCAGCAATGAGTAAAAAAGGGTCTTTCAATCCCTCTTGTGAAAACTAATTTTACTGGACATACAATACTCATTAAATCAGAGAGGAAGACAAGAAGAGTGTCTAACTGGTGGTGGAGTCACCCAGCCTTCAGGCCCTCCATGTTTAGTCACACAAACAGGAACAGTATCAGCAGGCAACTCTGATGGCACCAGCCCAGCATGCCCCTTTGCCGATGGTCAGGACTGCCTCCTGCTAGATAAGAAGTACAGATATGTCTCCTCACACATAAAAGAGAACGGAACTTGGGCCTACCCAGTCACCTTTAGTGTCTGAGGTGACTACTTACCTCTTATAAAATATGACATCTGCCTTGGCCAGTTTTCTGAATGAACGTTGTTCAGCTGAAACTACTCAGCCTGGTTTTGTAAATTTCTTTGGGATAACTTAAAATATATTACCTGGAAGTTTTAGTCATAAAAAAAGAATACATCCATCCCTAGCTTAATTTCTTTTTATTTGATTCAGGTCTTTGCACCAATTCCCTTCATGAAGGTGCCAAAACACTACTTCAACAAGAGTTAGTCTGAGGTGACCCACTGATATCACATGGGTTTGCAGAGGAGATGGTAAGCACCTTATCAATAAGAGCTGTATGTGAAACTACGGTCAAACTATAAACTCCTGGCTTTATACACTTTGGAGCTCTTTTCTCTCCAAAACCCAAAGAACATCAGCTTTTACAGATGTTCACATTCAAATGATTAAGAAAAGGAAGTTGCCATCCCCTTCAGAATCAGGATTCCTTTCAGATTCAGTCAGCATAAAAAATAAGCTCCTTCTTATTTTTAAATACACAGAGTAATTAACACTGAATTACAGTAAAAATTTTATCAAAAGACTTCTGACAATCACATTAATACTAAATAATTTCCACATGCTTTATGTGATTACAATAAACACCAAAGATGTGAAAACACATTAAGCCATTATCTTAAAGTATTACTGAATAATCAAACTAGAAAAAAAGCTACCATTAATGGCTTGTTTCTCTGAACCAGCAGTTACACATTACCTGAAAAAACTTTATATTTCGACCTAACAACCCGGCTAAAGGGTGTTTTGGAGTGAGGAGGAAGGCATGGTCTGGGGTCCACAGAACAACTCTGAAACAGGGAAACAGTATCTTACGGGCATCTGTTTGATAAGGCTAAGGTGGTTTTCAGATAAAGCCAAACTGTAGGTTTGAAAGTAGCTGCAAATGTCAAGTCTGTCAGCAGCTCTGAAAAACCTGAGGTTGGCCATGAATCACACAGGACAAAAATCAGCCACAACCATAAACTCACCCTTGAGGAAGCAGTTACACCCCCAGAAGGTTTCCAAATGCCAGGAGGATCATTCAGTGATCAGCTGCTTTGGCTGACAGACCTTTACATCCCTAGCAGCACAGTACACATATTCCCGAAGCAGCTAATCAAACAGCACAAGTGGTGAAATTCAACCTCTTGTTTTACAGACAGGGGCCAGAATAGTTTGTACGGTGATGTGCAACACTCGGGAGTTATTGCTGAGGTTTTTATTCAGAGGCTTTATGCAGGTAATGATTTGGAAAAGGAATATACTTTTTAACAAGCAAAATATTTTTGTCTGAATTCACCTCGAGGCCAAAATTTCCCTTCCCTAATCTGCTACTCTAGTAAACCACAGCACAGTGCTGCTTTGCTTTACCAACCTATGGTCAGGAACCTTATGTATGCCAGCAAATCTACCATTTCGCTAGTAATACCAAATCCTCTTCAGGCTGATCCTGCTTGTTATAAAAATTATACTATTTCTCCTACTCCCCTCCCCCCGCATCCATATTTTTTATGTTAAAAAGAACAACCTAAGGAATATTGCATTTTAAAAGATTCATCTACTTTGAATATGCCTTGAAATGGAGTAGAAATACAGTCATTAGGGTCCTGTCTTGATGTTTTAAATTGACACAATTCCCCCAATACCAACAGATTTAAGCTAACTTTCATTAAATGAATATATAGACCAGTCTTCATGATATCATATGCCAGATACTTAAAAGTTTCAGAAACCACCAGTGCAGTGCATTATTCAAGCAGCACACTGTGAACATACAATTAAGGACAATGATATTATCTGGAGGCACAAGGCTATGGAGATGATTCATTTAGCATAATCATTTGCATTCCTGAACCTTGGATGTTTAATGTACCAGGAGAAATGAGGGATGGCAGCAACTGTGCTGGAGTATGAAGTGAGTAAAAATACTAAGCCCACTGCAGAAGTTTTCTGGCAGAAAAGTCCCATGTGTTCTGTTCCAGCAACAGTTCTGAGTTTCCTTTCCAGCTTAATGGACCTAAGAGCACGAAGTCAAAAGCATAAACAATATACATGAGGTCATACTAGTGTGCCTAATGAATTTCCTTTCAGAAAACCAGTTGGCACAAATAGTTCAGTCAATACATGCCAGCCAACTCTCTGGTTGATTTTTCTGAACACCATCCTCCGCAGTCCCAAGTGCTGGAGTACTAGGCATACACAGGACAGATGTATGACCTAGTTCAGCTACGGTATACCAGCCACCAGGTCACTCGGGATAGCCCAGCAGTGCTATATTTTTTCAGCACAATCTAACCTCAATTATTCTTGAACAACTCGTTTGCATGTAGCAACATGTACAAATTTCCCCAACAGATAGAGGAACAAAGGCGCAGGAACAGAGGACTGAAGGGATCACCTGGGTTTGCTGTTTCTGCTGTGGCTGGGTTAGGCACATGCTGCAGGCATTCTGGCAGAGCTGAGATGCCAGAAGGGAACCCAAGAAGGAACAGAGAAGATACAGAGCAAAGAGCCTGTGGGAAATTCTGCCGTGTCAGCACTGTAAGAGATCCTAAGAATTCAGGAGGCTCTTTAGGAGCTTCCAGCAGCCCTGAAATGCTTCATAAGGTCATGTAACTAACATAAAACCTGTGGTAAAGAATCAAATGCTACAACTGTCAGATGTTGGGTTAAAAAAAAATTAACTAAAAAACAAGGAGGGGAGAGGGGTCCAGAAGAAAACAGGGGCAATGTCAGGGTCCTCTTGTCTCTAACCTGTGATGATAATTGCTGTAAAAAAAAGCTCACTGATGATCTTAAAGAGGCATCTGTGACTTATACTGCACAATCTATGAGCAGACCTACAGTGCACACCAGTGACACGGAGAAAAAGCTTCCTGATCAGCCCAGAAGCACAGATCAGTTTTCTCCCAATACTTTCTTTAAACTATTTCTCCTTTCCAGCTCAGGACACTGAAGCTCCAGCTCCCAAACCCCACCTAACATGGTTCCAAACTCAGCCATCTCAATTTTTAAGACTGGATGCTTCAGACCTAAACAAATTAAGACATACAAAGTCAAATGTACAGGCAACTGAGTGCAGCCACTTCACTGTCTTAAGCTTTGCTCTACAAAGCCTTCTACCCAAAAGGACAGCAAGAACTTGTGCAAGCATCCATTTTCAGATGACAGTTTTGTACAGCCATACCTTATAACTGCTGGTGACACAGTGATGTAATAATGCTGCGAAATTTATTGTCCCCATTAAATGTAAAAGGGCCTCAAAGTCAGCAGAAGAGCTGGATTCCTGATTGCTCACATAGCTGAACAATGTTAGCTCACCCGTTGGCTCTGTTCCAGGTGCTCCAGCTGCTTCTATCCAAGACAAATACACTACAGAGACTAAATCAAAGTCCTCATAATCCAGTGTGTGCTGCTTGGCATCGGAGCCATGGGTTGGTCCCTAGCCCTCTCTATTTACCAGTAGCTACATCTCCACTGCGTATCAGGTAAGGGAAATGTGCTACTGCAGTGCAAGAGAGGTGAGAAACAAGCACATATTGCCATTGTCACAAGCCATCCCTGGGAGTACAACTGGGATCCTAGGGCATCACAGGTAGATGGCCAGTGGACCTGTCTTTAGGCTGTATAGCTTTACTAGCCAAGAGAATCTAACGTGGGTCTTTGTGATGCCTATACAAGCCAGTCGGGGATTTTACAAGGGAGTTCAAAGCAAAGCAGTGAACGCTTTGCTGCTGTGAGTCCCCACGTTGGTAAAAGGTTTGCGATCACGCATGACAGCAGCTCACACACACACACAGGCTTACTGAGCTGAGCCCGCCACAGGCAGAGATTTGCTTTCAAGTTCACATCTGAAACTGGGAGTAAACTTCATTCTACGGATATTGCCTGCAGGAAATAAAACCAGGGTAAAGCCACCAAAGGCTGGGGAAGGAGCAGAGCACTGGTCTCTCTCAGGCTCACAGTAATGTATTCCCCACTCCCTCAGGAAGGCACAGAGGATTGTGTGATACCCTTTACAGCACAATCTGTGCACTGTCAACAGTTTTTTACTTTATTTTTACATTTATGCTGAGTACGGTGCTATATGCTTTCATATGCTTTCAACTTCCATATGCATACAATCTTCTACTTAAAACATCCTGCTTGTCATCTTGAATTTCATTTCCTTTGGGAAAGTTCCTGCAAGATTCAAGTAGCCACATTCTAACTTGCTGACCCTAATCATGAAAAAAACCACAACTTTCTTCCACGGCAGTATCCTGAAACTTCACAGCATTATATATTTTCTGATATAAAGGTAATTGACTAACAGCCCACACCCTCCACATAAAGCCTCATTAAAAAAAAGAGTTATCTTTGTCATATTTGAAAACCAATGATGATAAAAAATAAAACTATAGGATCACAGTACTCAAACTCACTATTTTCGAAGTTACCAGTTTTACATGTCTAAATATACAACAGTATTTTAAATAAAGCTTCCAAATAACTTAAAAATCCAATGATTTGTATTAGAAAGCTCCCTATTTACATTTTTCTAAGATCAGCCTTGAGCATTCACAGCTAAACCATAACTTACCAAGGAATCTAGTACATAAAAGCTTATTAAAATCATAATGGAAGAAGTTACTTTATTATTTTCCTTCCACAAATCCTCATATTTCAGTGGCAAAAAACTTTTAAGCATCTGCAGTGCTATTTGTGTGCTTGATGGAAGATTAGTAACTGTCGTTAGTGAAATACATCTTAGCTAAGAAATCAATTAAAGCTAAAGAGAGAATTTTGCTACGGGTTTTAGAGCTAATATACTACGAAAATTCTCCCTGTGACCCACATGCCAGGAATTGGTTACAGAGGCAAATAAAATCTGTTCAATATGGTTTTTTTACCTCCCTCTGTACTCAGAGTCACTTGAAACTGCTATTATTTTTAATTGCTACTAAAATAAAGCACATAGATTCAAATTGTAGTTTTAATTCATTTTGTGGCAATTTTTCCTCTATGAGGACTGTACCATTCTCTGCCCTGTTAAATTGCACTATACATACTGACAGCTTGATTTTCCCTATCCTGATTTATCTTTCACAAGAGTGGTTCTCAGCACAATGACAGCTTTTGGCAGGTTTCTGTTTCCTCTTCCAACAAACCAACTATTGTGCAAAAACTATAAAACCAAGATGAAAAATTCCAGTGGTCAGCTTTAACCTACCAAAGTACTCCTTGCATCTTGAAAATCAATCGCTGTGGTTTCACTACTTACTCTTTCAAATCAGGAATTAAAAAAGCATTGCAGCTCTTGAAAAAAAGAGAGGAAGCAGGGAGAAGATATTAAGTATTAGAGTGGCACATCTCCCATTCAACTAATTCTGTAGAAGTTCCTGCCTGTAATACATTCCAGACCAGATGGCAGAAACTGCCATGAAAAACAGATTAAAACAAGATTCCTCAAAAAGAGAGTGACTGAACTTAGTACTAAAGCAGTCTGTGCCATTTGCTGTTATCCAAACCCAATAGTCAGAGCTAATTTCAATCATTTAACTTTTCCCAAAAAACTATGCATGATCTAGAAACTCTGCCTTGAAGTTTGAATGTGTCTAAGTTCGCTGGGAACATTCATATGGGAAGGAATACATTTCCTTTCCTTTTACAGGCAAGTGTGTTTGCTGGTATAAAATCAAAAGGCAACATTCCAGAGAGGAATTATTGGCTGAAAAATAAAAGTTTGATGCAAAAAAGCATACACAGAAATCATAATGTACTATTTTTGCAACTGTAACTATTCTAAGGAAAAGTAACTTTTTACTGCTTTTTCTTCCTGTCAGTTTTGAGAAGCCAAGAAAGACAGGGAGTAAGGTGACTTTTCTTACGTCTTGTACATCATCAGCTCGGTTTCTTAGTAAGGATTGAGCCCACCACCCATTTGACTATTTCTGGGCAATGGACCTGAGCTCAGCTGACATCTATTATGCTTCTTGCACAGTACTGGAAAAGGATAAAACCAAGATTGCCAACATTTTTAAATCACTCTCCATGTGCTGAAGATTGCAGGATGCTTCCCTTAAAGGATCTTTCAATGTCCTACTGATGAAGCAGTGGAAGAATCTAATGGGCAAATACAGGAGACATGATCTGAAAGACAAGATTAAGCACATATGAAAGCCACCTGCACTTGGTACTAAATATGGAAGGGTACATCAAAGCAGACTAAAAAAATTAGAATCCTGGAGGCTAGCTTGAGTGGCAGACACGAAAGAGACAATTCATCATGAACTTTGTGTTTACAGGTACGAAAAGGTATTTTTGTTCTTAGTAGAAAGCACTGTTTCCGGCACACACTTCCTCTAACATTCTTTCCCCTCGTGTTAGTCTTTAGGATGTTTCTGCCAGGACCTTTGGTTATCTTAGCATAAAATGTTATTTCCTCTTTCTACTCCAATCTACTCTTTTCAGCTGCTACCTGTTTTTTTCCCTGGTGTTACTAGAACAATTGCGTAAATCTTTCTACTGTGCCTGTGTTCCTCTCCCTTAACATACATCCATCTGGTTCTCATATCCTCCTTCACCAAATACTTGAACAACCAATTTTATAAAAGCTTTTTCTTCTTTAAAGTTCATATAAAGAAAGATACAGCAGGGTTTTATTTCTTTTTTTTTAATTGCTTTTGACTTCCTAGACAAATCAAGGGGAAAACAGGAAACATAAGAGGAAGGAGACTGTCTGCTTCTTAAGACACCTGGTCAAGGACCTCTTCAATAAATAAAAAATAATAATAATTAAAACAAAGCAAAGAAAGGGAAAGCAGCAGCCACATCCCTTCAGCCTGGGCAGAGACCCCTGAGCACTGGGCTGGGCTCCAGTGCTAAAGCAGGATGATCCTGGCCAGGGCTGTGGGAGGAGGCGGCTGCTCATAGTGCCCCTTAACAGGAAAAATATTTTTTCTTGCCTTGGAAAGAACAAAATGACAGATTTTATTCTTTTATTTTTACCCAAGCCAATAGAAAATGCTCTGTTTGCATTTGTTACCCTGTATGTCATGTTTATCTACAGATGCATCTTCATACATCCCAGAGAGGGATCTTATCACATTCTGCAATACAAAAATCATTTCCTCACCTGATATCTCCTGACTGCCATCCTTTTTGTGTTTATACTTGGACCTTTTATTTTTCTTTTTTGTTTGTTTCCTTCTGTACTTCTGGTTATCTTCATTGCAGATCATTTAGAAAATGTCAAAATAAACTAGGTTTTTTATTGAATAAATTACTACTGCCTTGAGGAGAACTTGTAAACAACATTGGAAGATGAAAAAATGTATTAAATTGTATTTTTCAATGAATAAATTATTCATGTGGAAAATGTACCTCAGGGCTATTCAGAAGTGCAGCACCAACATCACGGCATAGGAGCTGTTTATAATAAAAAAAAATTAGTTATGGACCCCAACCCTACTTCCTATACCTTGAAGGGCAATAATAATCCAAGTTCTGGAAATCTTTTCAAGAAGCAACATTCAAAGCTATACTCATGCTATAATAATGCTTTATAACCACAAGCATCAGAAAGACACAGGTTCCTCCTGATGAATGATCAATACAGCTTCAGAGCTCAGAGCAAAAAAATCAAACTTTCATTTTTCATCCTTGCCCACCCATCCTCACCAAACCACAAACATATTAAAAGAAAAACACAAAGAAAAAAATATGTGTCTTAAAATCCAAGGACACTGGGCATGGACAGCCCCAGAAGAGCACCGGACTGAGGAAATCAGAGCAAGAAGGAGCCAATATTGGTCAGTGATTAGGACACAGCTGCCCTACTCTGTGCACAGACACACTAGGAGGAAAGCACACTCCAAAATAAAACACTGCAGCCCTAAATGACAGATGCTGTGATAGCCAGGGCAAGCGTCTCAGCATGCACACGGTGGGTGTTGATGAAGTAAGGTAATGAGGAGGAAGGCCAGCAAGGCATGCTGAGATACTTGAGAGGCAAAAGGCATCCACACAGGCTTTTGCAATTCTCTGTGAACCAGAGGCAGACATTGCATGCAAACTCAAAACACCTTTAAAAGTGGATTTTGCTGGATTAAGAATATCACTGATGCAAGTCATACGCACATTTGTGATGAACAGCATATAAACATGGAATGTTAGCGCCCAATCCTCATAACCCTCGAATTGCTGGTTCCAGATACAAGCTCACCCATGCTGGCTGTATGGCAGGGAGTAGACATCCTAACTGTCTTGTATCTTCAATGTGACTGAGAAAAAGCACCGCATAAAACACATGCCCCATCAGTTCAATAAGAGACAGAGAAAGCTATAATGAGACTAAGGGAAAACTGCCAGAAGGAGACATTAAAATGCATGTAGAAACAAACAGCTCAGAGATGGTGAAACACAGAAAACCCCGATATGCTCTAGAAACATATGCCATCAAAGGAAAAAAGACAACAACTTCTTTCAAGCGAAAGGGTTTGATCCCACTCCCAGAGAGCCTGAAAATGAATTCCTGTTGCCTTCAGCATATGGGAGCACACAGCACAAATCAAATGTGGTAAGAATTGTCTGGAAAGTGAAGCCGTCATCACTTGATGAAAGCGAACTCAACATCCAGCTGCAACACTGTCACACTATGGAATTCACTGGGATAAAGTAATCTCAACCCAATAAAGATTAATTCAATATCACCCTGATTTATATCCCAGGTGAATGTACTTTTGAGATGACATATATCATCTTAGCTTGAGAGATTGCATTTATCCGTGTAAATTTAGCAGGTGATGGATCGGTATATTATGCGCCAGCAGTGCACCCTGAACATGTTATGACAAGAAATCTGCTTGCCAGCAAAGAATAATGCCTTATCTAATGCCGTGATCTTATACCAAACATGCTGGTTAGACAAGAGAATTCATGAAAATGACAAAAAGTCTGCCAGTGCAAACACTGACCAGATCCAAATACCCATGCTGTGTCTAAAGTGCTGAGGCTGCAACTCCTACTGAAAGATGCCATGCATTTGACGCAGTTGCACCACCCTAATTTGGGACTACGGAAGTGTGCAGTGGGACAGGAACAACGACCCAGACACTTGCTGCCTGAGCAATGTTGCTGATGTCATGTCTGACTTTGGTGGAGTCACTCCAAGATTTTTCCCAATTAGGGCACAATTAGTCCACCAGCAGCATTTTGAAACATGCAAGCTTGTCAGGAGAAGGAGTAAAGGAAGGGAGGAGCTATCTCTGGGATCTTCTCCAAGCCTTTTGGAGTCAACAACAGTCCATCAGCCTCACTAGACCCTATGCAAGAAATTAACCCCTTAAGGGTGACCACTTAAAAAAAATTCCTTTGCCTTTAACTGCTTAGACACATAAATAAATCTTGAAAGGACTTATGCAGAAATGCCTATCATGCAGAAAGCAACAAGAATGATGAAAACAATTTCACCATCGCAATGAAAACACTGCAGCTGCAATCATGAATAAAAACAAAGCTCCATCAGCATAGCCTGAAAGCCTGCTTGTATAGCACAATCACAGGTGGTCAAAGATCAGGTATAATAGCGTCATGCCAATTTTTAACTCCCCAAGGCAATGTCCTGCCCAGCAGAAGTGCTATTCTCTTGCTTCTTCATTTTTAAGATGTTGGTTGGTCTGTTTAACACACTGTCCTCACCCTGGAAAAACACTAAACTGTGCAAAATTATCTGTACCTCAGAGCATGTTATGCAGTGAGGTAGCTACATGGACTAACATCAGCTAGCAGATGCAGACTGTCTAAATGGCTAATCATGCCTTGGTTGCAAAGCTGGGATTATCATATAATGAGACAAGCAAAAGGCATAGGCAAAAAAGATGCAAAGGCTACATGGATCACCTAGGAAAGGGCTGAAGTCAGAGCCACAGAAATGATGCTTTGAGAGATGCAGCATAAAAGCAGAGTGAGCAAATTTCCAAAAAAGCATCAAAAAGCAATGATGTGGAAATAGATTTTTAAAACCAGCAAAAGCCTCAAGGAAGTCAGAGGCTGAGTTCGATTTATGAAAAGGTGAAAAAGAGAAAGGTGACCTAAAATGACACAGATTTATATGTAAGTATAAACACCTTTCAAAAATCTCTGCATTGCCTTCACCAGGCAATGGTTCATGCCCAAAGGCTCCAAACATGACAGGTTTTTTCTGAACCCTTTCATGTTTTAATAACATGTTAGCAAAATCTTTTCTTTCTCTCCTAGCCTCGATGGACTTTATTCTAGACCCTGGAGGCCACCACTGTCCCTACAAACTACGTGCTGCCTGAGCACTGAACAGTTAGCTCCACCATCCAGCTGCCTCCTATTTCATCAAGCATAACCTATTTCATCAAGCATAATCATAAGGCAGTTGTCAGCCTAGTTAAGTTGTCAGCCTAGTTAAGAAAAGGATGTGCCAGTGCCTATAACTTTATAAACATTGTTCACGGTGAACTACAATATTTTCCTCTCTTTGTTTCCAGTTTTATCACCATTATCACACTCAGTAAGTGGTGTCTGAAATGGTTAGTGTAGTATGTCCCCAGCATAAGCTCTGCAACACAAAGGTTACAGTTCAGGAGGGAAAATGAATCAGGCTTACAGACCCTGTCAAAACACCAAATAATATAGAAGAAATATATCTCATACTGCTATAACTAAAGCCTCACAGAATACAGGCATGTCAGGTATTTTTATACACTTTTACTGACCCAGCAAAAAAAAAAGCCAAAGCAGTGGCTACACAAAGGAATTAAACCCTCCTAAATACTGCAACTAGAGACACTTGTGAAAAAAATTATTTTTAGGAGACAGCAAAGAGCTGTTGGAGCAGTTTCTCCAACAGCTCAAGTGCATAGCATGACAGTCCTACCCCAACTGTGGATCTGCTTTTTTTGCATGCATCTGCCTATGTGCCGTGGTAATGTGGCTTAATGATTACAAATGGGGACCTGGCCCCGCCTTTGTTGTTACACATTCTCTATTCCCATTAATCTTTCTGAAACTGCTGGGGGCACCGCAGGCAAGAGAAAAGACAGGCAAAGACGAGGGAAATATACTGCACATGGTAGGATGTGCTCAACTCCTCAGAGGATGGGCTCATGCAAGGAAGAAAAGCCAAGGAGGAATGCCCACAGGGAACAAACCCTCTAGAGGAAGGACAGTGTATTTTAAACACGGCAGAATAGGTGGAGAAGGAAAAGGGTGACCAGGCAAATTCCTCAGGCAAACTACTTAAAAATAGAAGGAAGTAAAGAGTGATTGACATTTGGTCATCACCAAAGACAAGGATAAGGCCAGTGGAATGGCAAACCAAAGGAGAAGCAGGGCTGATGGTCGTTGTACTGTTTTTAAATACTGATGTAAAGGGCAAAAACAAGAAAGGAAAGAAAAAAAAATTGAAAAAAACCCAAACAGACTGCATCCAACTGCTTCTGATGTGAAATGAATGGGACCCACATGCAATTTTTAATTCATTCTGTCACCCAAGGAGAGCTGCTGCTCAGTGGAACCAGATGGTTCCTGCTAACAGCAGTGTTCATCGAGTAGTAGAAATGTCTTTTGGAACTGCTTTGAGGATCCAGGAAGTCCCTTCTCCCATTTCTATGTGAGAAGCCACAGCTGCAAGTGCAGAGATTGGTCATCCTGATCTGCTTCTCTCATGCCGGAAGAAAACCAAGCAAACACAAAAACAGAGAGAGAGAGAACCTCCCTCCTCATCAGTACTGTGGAGCTCTTCTGAGCATGGTTTTAACTGCATAGTAACAATTAATCTAGCCATTATTTCTCTCTACCCCAAAATCTCTCAAAACCTTCATTATGACTGTGAAGGGTTTTCCCCATCAAAGGCCTGTCAGTGCAAGGACATCCTCTGTCATTAGGCTGATGAGGAGACATGTTTTCAAGAGAGTTTGTAGCTAGGCTGATGAGGACAGACTGGCTTTTGGTGGTTTGTTAGAGATTTCAGGTTTTAATGAGCAAACAACAGTAAATCTGCTAGGGCTGCTCCCATTTCCCATTTCAAACCTAGTAACAATTTCATTCAGCATTTCAGCTTAACCTGCAGGCTCATACCATGTGTGGCGCTGAAGCTCCCACCTGCATCCACTTTCAGGAAAGAGATAGGTTAGTGGAGGTTTAAGATTCTGGAATAACCATTTTTAAACACTGCAGAGGAGAGTTTGGGGAAGAAAAAGCAAAATCCTACCTCAAATGCTTGATTCTGCAGCACTTGGATTTATAAATACATAAATAAATACTCTGATTTTACCTTTCATTTTATTCCATTGGAAATGGGAGTTGCAATTGTGACAGCAAAAGCATTTGTTTTGCTTATTGGAACAGTAGCAAAGTCATAATTAAACTGAGACAGTTCAGTAACATGCTTCCTGCCCCACAAACCTCTCCTGAGCACTCCTGTCAATTGACTTATAGCACAAAGTAAAATCTTGTAATGTTTCCTGGTAAATTACTTTGCAGCAAGTACCTACACTGCACAGTATTTCTCACCACCTTGCTCTCTCTTTCTCTCCTATATCTTCCTTTCCTCCTGACCTCCCCACAGCATCTCATGAACTCTCAAATGTCACCACAAGCCCATTTCCCTGCACTTTCTCTCCCTCGTCCTGTCACTGTTCTCCATTTATCTTTTGACATCCTCTACAGTACAGTAATACACAAATGGCTCCTACCACAAAAAATTATACACAGCAACATACACAGTGTTTTTATCAACTGATTGCACTGACTGCCTTGAAACAAGGCCTCCAAGAACAACAAGCAACTGTCTTATTAGCTACAGACCCAAGGGTATTATTTTTGACTTTGCTTCCCAGGAAGTGATGTTCTACAGGATCCAAAGTCTATTGTTATAATTGAGTCACAGATCAGTGAGGAAATAAGCTTTAATCATCTCTGGGATTTCAAACAACAGCTTTCACCCTCAGATCTCTTGAGCATACATTTACAGAACTTCTTTCATTTAATTTGTACTAAGATAAAGGAGAAGTGAGTGAAGAACAACATGTAAAGGCCAAGTAGCTTTACTGCTTCCAAAGTCATCATTGAACACTTGCTCAGAATGTTTATTTCCTGGGGTTAGATCTATCACCAGAAGCAAGGCAGACACACTGTCCCTTTCTTCATGACTCTGCTAAATGTGCCAGACATATTACACTGGCCTAGGGCTGAGGGAAAAAAGGGCTCCTTGTAACAGAGAAAAAGGGGTTCCTTGTAACAGAGAAGGATATAATCAAGGACCTCTACTCCTCTTCCAGTCCTGAAACACTGAATCATGTGTTTGCCTCAGCTTAACGGTGCAACAACAACAACAAACTTTCATTTTTTAAAAGAGCATTTTTGGTTATCTGGGGAGAAACTCCTTGATATTGGAAACAACTGCTTCCAATCCATTTTTAGTTTGCATGGCTGGTGTGTAATTCAGGGATCAACTTCCCACTTTTGCTAATGTAAAAAGCTTTACTGTAATCTCCTCTCTCATTCTACAGCAGGTAACATTTAGCAAGAGCACCTAAGCTTTTGCAGTGCTAAGGCAAACAGCACTGAATAGAAACTTAATGTCTCGCAGATGTATATGACTGTCACCCACACAACAGCAACTTGTAGATTTGATGTCTTATAGCAAGGACAAGAAAAAGGATGCCTATTTAAAAAGGGTTGCAATACACAGTTGAAAACAAAACAGAAACAGTTGGATGGATTTGCAGAATTGCTTCAGGGTTTGACTCACATTCATTGTGATGATTTAAAATATAATTACCTGTTCTCCCAACTGTTTGTTCCTGCCTCCTGCTAGGGATTACTACCTCCAAGAAAATGCAGTAAAATGAAAGTTGTGAGGGCTGCTTCAATGCAAAGCTCTGCAGCTTTGCTAACACCACATTCAGCGGTGCATTGAGCTACAGCCACAAAACATGCACCAAATTCCACAAATTCCGCCTCAAATCAGTTGCAAGCAGTTAGGGATGGGGCACAGTTAGCACTTAAATCCACCTCCAGTGCTGGCTATGTAAATGCACACCTAACGCATAAGGTGCTTGTGTCTATGCCTCTGAGTCTCTGGAAAGGGGCCAGAAATTTAAAACTTACCTGAAGAATAACCACTTAGAGCGATTTCATGAACTGGTGTAAAGATGCTTTTATCTGAGGGAATGATTCATCACCCATAAATTAGTTGATTATCTTTTAAATAGGCATTATTTTGAAACATCAAGAGTTAAAGATGTAACAATTTACACTGATTAGCTTAATTTTAATTCATGAGAATGGTAAGTAAACAGGGAAAAACTGATTTTCTTAGTTCACAGCAAAACTCAATAACCAACTGGTCAGATTAGGATCTTCTAATCTCCCAGGAGGAGGATATAAATTCGTGTTTCACTTCTGTTAAAACAGGGTTTCACAAGTGTGCTCAGTCTAAGCCTATGATTACCAGGTGCCATGTTCAGTTCTCCATGCTCGGTAAAAGGTCTGTGTCTTTTCTCCCACTTCCTAATCAGTTAAACTATTCTCACTACCAGTGAAGCTGTGAAACTGCACCCACCATGGCCATTTAAATACATAGGAAGGTAAAGGAAGTTTTCTTCATGCTCAAGGTGCTCAAAGCATCCCCTGGCAAAAGCAAAATTGAGCAATAGTAGTGTGTAAAAATACATAGAAACTGGTCATGGATCTGAGCTCCAGCAAGGTGCAGAATAGATGATGCCTGTATCTACACCAGACACTGGCTTTGAAGGTGACAAAAATATTTGCAATTAACTCCAGCTGCAGGAGAAATTCATAAACCATAACAGGCAACACCAATTATACTGTCACTAGGCAGCCACAGGGCTGCTTCTCTGTTTTATTGATCCAATATTGTAACTACTGCATTTATTGCACTTAAAAAATAGTAGCCCAAAATAGCACTCACTCTTCTTTCTCCAAGACTGCGAAGTTGTACCTAAAAATGAAGACTACTTTACTAGAGTCTATCTCTTTAGTCATAGCATTAACCTATTAGAAGAATGTACACGGTGACTTAAAACTTTTGTGGGAGTCAGTACATGCATTACAGTAAATTTAAAATGGGATAACATAGCCTTTTTTAGTAAATAATATACTGCTGCTGCCACGCATATTACTGGCTGGCTGATTCCTAAAAAAAAAGAATGTTAGCATTCCAGTGGCCAAAAGCAGACTGCTGTTTTATGGGTAATCATCAAAATGTCATGTTTCAAAATATTAGACAGCCTTCCCTGCTATACACAGTAAAAATATCCAATTATGCTTTCTAAAGAAATCACATGAATTTAAAGGTATAGGCACCACAAATTATACAGGAACTGAGTGTGACAGCCTTTTGGAAGCACTAAGAATTCTATTAATACTAATCATGGCTAGAAGGGCTCTCTTCATCACTTTGTAGTTCAACACTGAATAATAACAACATGAAATTACAATTTCAGCTAATAATCAATAGCTTCTGGTTCTGAATAACTTTAGGTTTCCTGCAAAACAAAGCCAAATTCTGCTTTTAATCGTATAATTGCATATCCAGTGTAACTGATTTGGCAGATAAAATGCTACTACGAGAATAAAAAGCTACTAAGAGTTTGATTCGGAGTTTTTCTGCTTCCTGACCTTAACTGATGAGATTTAGGAAACATTTTTGATGGAGTCTTTGATCCAAAATGCTTAAATGCAAATCATCTCACAATAAGAGCTGGAGGGGAAAATTATCAGCACATTTCAGTACATTGTAAACAAAACAGAGTCAGGTCTTGCCTCAAATTGTATCTCAGCTCTCTTTTTTTTTTTTTTTTCCACCTTCAAATACAAATATTTTTAGTGCTTCAAAACAAAATTAAATACTTCAGTCTCATCCCTCAAAAACTTTTCCTACAACCCAAAATAATTATTTTACTTTCTTTGGATCTTCCAGCTAACAAAATAAATAGCTATTTGCACAGCTCTGATATTAGACGGTCAGAAGTAAATCTTGATATTTAATATATACATACATACACACGTGTATGTACATTTGTGAGAGAGGGAGAAAGAGCTGGATATATGTTACTGTTTCCTCAAAAGGAACATGCAGCCCATTTCAGTTCCTTTGTGTGGTGAAAGCAAGCAGGTAACAAGAGCCATGTCAAGTCTACTGCACAACTGTTACAAATCAAAATGTGTTACATGGAACAAACCTAAATCAAAAGGCCCTGTTGGTTAACTTTTTTTAAGGGCAACCCTGCAGCTGCAAACACTGCTCACCAGGTAAAGCAGCTGCTTCTCTCTGAGAGACCAAACAAGTCTGGTTTTGGAGGAGGACTAAGACACATTTCAATCTAAGCAGGTCATTTTAACTACCACTGTCACCAGCTCAGAGCAATGAGGACCTTCCAAGGGCAGTTCACCTTCACAAGAAGCATCTCTTCTTCTCCCTCTCTCTGCCTCCATTAACCGCAGAAGCCTAGAAGAAACCCTGGATTTTGTAACACCCGCAGTTAGGTGAGAGGATTTGCAGCTTGGCTGGATCCGAAGCTCTACATCTGTCCCAAGTGAACAACTGCACTTATAATAGCAACGTCTGTATTTTGTCACATGGGAATGCAAGGTTATTAAATTTCATCCAAAGCAGTGCTTCATTTGCCCATGTTGCTCCAATCTTACTCTTTCCAATGCATTCAGCCAAAAATGAAAATGATGCTTGAGTGTTGTTTTCTGTACTGAAAATTCTCCCAAGGGCTAGGGAAAAATATTTGGAAAATATTCAGAAATTATTGGTCTGTGTCTTTAAGAGCTATAGGCTTGTTTGTTACAGACTTCTATAATAATTTCTGTTTGTTTGTGTTCTGGACATCTAGAGAGCAGATACATAAGTGTAAACAATAAAATGGTTAAGGAGATAGGGAATCTATCTCTGATTAATTAAAAGTTACAATATTAAATGGTCTTATGAATTGCTAATTTAAATAACAAACCTTAGTTCAATGCTATCTTCATTACCAGTGAAAAGTGCAGTAAAAAGCACAAGTACCTTACAAGTAACCTAGATCTGGTCCTCTAAAAGAGCTGCATACACCTCAATTTCATGGAAAGGCAAAAGCACCTCCCAGCATTAATATGCAGTCATTTGCAAGAGAACCTATTGTTTATAGGGCACTCTGCCCTATGCAAACACAAGGGATATCATTAACTTCCACTGGAGAAGCACAAAGGCACAAACATAAGCTTTGGCAGCTGAGAGAAAAAGAGCAAATTCAGGAACTATAACTGTTCAGATGGTGAGAATTAGTGTAGCTCCATTGGCTTCACTAGAATTATATAGATATAATACACCAGCTGAGGATGTTACCCATTATCTGTAAACTCCAGCTGTGTCTGCATTGCTAATCCAGCCAGATCTTTGAGTTGAGACTTATATGGCATGAAGAAGACTGCTTAATATAATTTAAATACCAAGAAGAGATTCATAAATAGTTTCTGCTTCAACTAACAATGACTCAGAACTCAGTGAATATAGCAAATGAGCCAACACTACAGGTTTTGAGAGGGCTACTAAACAAGTGAGAGGTCCATGCACACAAAAAGAAGTCACTGGAAGTTATTTGTTGAAATTACTTGTGCTGTGCAAT
Source organism: Ara ararauna (assembly GCA_028858755.1). Classification (NCBI taxonomy): domain Eukaryota; kingdom Metazoa; phylum Chordata; class Aves; order Psittaciformes; family Psittacidae; genus Ara; species Ara ararauna. Next base: position 106,292,017 of record CM054376.1, on the reverse strand, counting down.
TTGTAAGCAGTTTGTTATGAGCACTCAACACTATGTATTCAAGATATTCTCACCCAACATAAAGTCCAAAGCTGCTGCAAGATGGGAGATAGCCAATGGGTCCCTACTTATAAACAGTTTGCTCTTAAAATTCTTTATTTAACCACATATTTTTCACTTCCCCTTACTATCCTATAGAATTCAAGACAAGTTTACAGCTTCAGCAAACATTCTAAGAAGAAATGTGCTTACCTGTTGTGAGCAAAAAGAGAAGAAAAATCTAGCTCTGAACAAATTTTTCCGCAAATTAAAGGATATGCACAGAAAAATGCTGACAACATATGCCTGGCTCTATTAGTGAGCCACCACCATGAAAGCAGTCAGTCAGCTCATCATGTACGAGGATGTTCTCTTTCTTTAGGCTGCTGCTGTCAGAGTTGCCTGAACAGCTTGTACTTCATGATTACAGTCAATGCACGCAACCGCTCAGTCACTTTGCACGACTCAAAACTTCTGGCAAACTGCGTAAAAGGAAGCTGCAAAGAACCTTCTGAGCAATTCACAGATGAGTTCTTGCCAGGCACCCACTGAAGGACACTCATGACTAGTCAGTAGGCTGACTTTAGTGCTTTCATAGGGGCACATGTTGCCTCTACATCAGTCAGGTACATTATCATTGCCAGCTCCCCTATGGCGCTGACATAGCTTTTGCTTCCAGCAGCACACATTACAATTTTAGTGCATTACGTGTTTAATGAGGAAAGGGGAAAACATAATGCAATAAAGATGAGAAGCAGATCTAGGGCTTAGATCTTTGTATCTGCCAACCATCTACAAACCAAGCTCTGCCTCCACCTTTTCTATAACGCATTGTAGCTGCCAGTCCCCCCATACCTCCCCTTATTTTCAGGAGCAGCAGCAATTTTCACGCTCCCAGGCTGTGAGGGGACTCTGAAGGACTAGTCAGACTGTTTGCTGCTTGACCAGCTATTTCCCATCTCCTCCACAGAACAGGAGATAGACTGAACAGAAGCTTTCCAAAGGCTAGATTCAGCCACACACACGGAGCTAGACAATGCTGCTTTACATATAAAGCCAGACAGAAGAGTAGAAGAAAGCATGAAATAGAAAATGGGAATAAGATTACCCAATATCCCAATGCAACTCACTTAAGAGCTTCACCCTGCTACAAAGGTAAAAGCAGTCCCACTCCAGTTTTAAGCAGAGGATGTTATTTGCATAACATAACGAAGGTCACCAGGAACTCCAAAAACATCTACTCGAAAAATCAACCCTTTCTTTGGCAATGAGTTTCATTATAACCAACTTTCCAAACAAGCGATATGAAGCAAAAATGACCTTTCCTGACATCAGAAAGCTAGCACACAAAAGAAATCTTTCTTCCTATTTCTAGCCCTGACCACTACAATGTCCCTATCACTATGAACAATAAGTATCCTTCAGGGAGTGAGAAGCCTTTCTGAAAAGTGCAAAACAAAATACATATTGGAAATTTTGTCTTCAGCTGCCATACTTCTGTTGGCCTAACATACCCATCAGATCCTTAGTAGAGTCACCTGAAGACAACAAAAAACAGTTTGAAGGTTGTCATGCATGCATGCCTTTCTTCATGTGAAGGTGGAGACAGTTCACCCTATAGGACAGAATTATCCTTTAGCAAGCACACAAGGGGGGAGAGGGGGATTAATATCTCATTCCCACTTCATTTCAATTAAGTAAATAACATTCACTAGCACCACTGATGGCTTTTTTTATACTTTTTCCTTGGGGTTTCTGGGTCTGTTGCTAATGGTGGTTATTTAAAGCTTCATTTCACAGGGACACATTTTCAGGCAAGGTGGAAAACAGCAAAATGAGAGGAAGGGTAAATAGCACTCCAGAACTGAGATGACCCAGCAACATCCAGGAACACTAACACAAATAAAAGGAGGATGTTAAAGGACTTTCTGTGCTGTGGCTGCTCAGTGATTGTGGAAGCTAATAGGAAGGAACACACCCCTGAACAACTGATGCATATCATCCACTCTGGAGGAAAGGGGATGCTCAAAGTCCTGTCAGTCTGTGCTAGAGCAAAATTCCTTGGATAGTAAGTTTATCACTTAATGTACACTTCTGTATTTGAGGAAAAAGTAGCAAAGATGAGAACCAAACCCTATGATATTCTGACAGTGTGTGAACAGCAATTAGCAACTGTGCAGACAGAAACAGGTTCTCTGGCAGGTTCCATTAATCTCTTTATGCAGATTCAATACTCATGAAAGACTGCGTAAGCAGCCAGGAATTTAAGTCTGCTCTTCACACTGGGCACCTCGACAAACACCTGTGACTAAAAACTGGGCAAAGAGCCAGGAATACACTGCTCTGGACTTCAGTCTGACTCCGCACTGGTCTGTGACAGCTCCCTCCTGTTTCTGCTATCTTATCATTCTCCCTCGTTTTCAGATATTTTATCTACCTTGCTAAATGCTTCAGTTACTCAACACTCTGTAACAGCAGCTTGGCTTCAACTCATTCCACTTCCAAAAAAACACTTCCCACCTTCTGAAGCGGGATAGAGATCAAACCAAGCCTTTTGGTTGCTGCTTTCCACTACAGTTCATGATCAACAGTCAGAAACCTTTCCTAAAGGCCAACTGTAAACCTTGCTGCTGGCTGTCAAACATGCTTTAGTACCACCTACACTCTGCAGTTTTTCCAAAGGCTCCTTCCTGCCCAACACAGAAAAACAAAACCAGCTTAAGTCATCATTCACTGGGAGACCAACTGGGACAAGGCATGAGTGGACTCCAGCCAACAGACAACCTGCGGAGGAACTACAGTTCTGAACAGCCTCCCATTTTACTTGTTAGTGGTATCCAGACATCTCCATGCCAATACGAATGTGAACTTTTATTTCTGTTCTACGTCCTAGCAGCTCGTACTTAGTGATCCAAGCCTGTTCTGCACTCAGATTAACTTCTATTGACCTAGACCAGAGGACAGTGAAAAGCAGCATGACCAAATGACATGCATCTGGACAGACTGTGGAGCATGATCTGAGGACAGAGCATGACTAGTACTCCTGTGGTATCCATCTGTTTGGCACAAACCAACTAAAGCCCCAGCCGCGTCACCCCAGAGTAAAGTGAATTTACCTGACCATTTTAGGGCTGATGGGAAGAGCATGAGCAGATGATATGACCATCTCCTGTAATGAATCATCCTATAATGAATCTCTGAGCCTGGCAAAATCTTGGAGCAGATTCTCCTGGAAGGTGTGCTGAGGCACATGAAAAACAACAAGGTGGTTGGTGACAGCCAGCATGGCTTCACTAAGGGGAATCCTCCCTGACCAATTTGGTAGTCTTCTATGATGGGGCTACAGAACTGAGGGAGAGGGGTCGAGCATTGATGTCATCTACCTGGGCTTGTGCAAAGCGTTTGACACTGTCTCGCATGACATCCTTGTCTCTAAGTTGGAGAGACATGAATTTGATAGGTGGACCACTCGGTGGGCAAAGAACTGGCTGGATGGCCGCACGCAACAACAAAGAGTTGTGCTCAATGGCTCAATGTCCAGCTGGAGACCAGTAACGAGGGTGTCCCTGAGGGATCAGTGTTGGGACCAGTCTTGTTCAGTACCTTTGTCGGTGACATGGACAGTGGGATTGAGTGCGCCCTCAGCAAGTTGGCCGATGACACCAAGTTTTATGGTTCAGTTGATACGTTGGAGGGAAGGAATGCCATCCAGAGGAACCTTGACATGCTTGTGAGGTGGGCTGATGCCAACCTGATGAAGTTTAACCATGCCAAGTGCAAGGTCCTCCACCTGGGTGGGAGCAATCTCAGGCACAGCTACAGGTTGGGCAGAGAAGAGATTCAGAGCAGCCCGGCAGAGAAGGACTTGGGGGTGTTGGTTGATGAGAAACTTAACAGGAGCTGGCAGTATGTGCTTGCAGCCCAGAAAGCCAACCGTACCCTGGGCTGCATCAAAAGGATTGTGACCAGCAGGTTGACAGAGGTGATCCTGCCCCTCTACTCTGCTCTTCTGAGACCTCAACTTGGAGTATTGTGTGCAGTTCTGGTGTCTTCAACATAAAAAGGACATGGAACTGTTGGAATAAGTCCAAAGGAGGGCCACGAGGATGATGAGGGGACTGGAGCATCTCCCGTATGAAGACAGGATGAGAAAGTTGGGGCTGTTCAGCCTGCCGGGAGAAGAGAAGGCTGTGTGGAGACCTCATAGCAGTCTTCCAGTATCTGAAGGGGGCCTGTAGGGATGCTGGGGAGGGACTCTTCATGAAGAACTGTAGTGAGAGGTCAAGGGGTAACGGGTTCAAACTTAAACAGGGGAAGTTTAGATTGGATATGAGGAAGAAATTCTTTACTGTAAGGGTGGTGAGGCACTGGAATGGGTTGCCCAGGGAAGTTGTGAATGCTCCATCGCTGGCGGTGTTCCAGGCCGGATTTGACATAGCCTTGGGTGGCATGGTTTAGTGTGAGGTGTCCCTGTCCCTGGCAGGGGGGTTGGAACTAGATGATCTTAAGGTCCTTTCCAACCCTAACTATTCTATGATTCTATGTAGAGAGGAATGAGCATTCCTGGCTCACACAGCTGTGCTTTACATCCATGAAAAGGCCTGGATCTGTGCATGCAGCATGATGATTTTCTGATCAGTAGAAAAACTCAGCATTACTCTGCCTTAGCCCCTAACCTGATTCAGATGTGCAAGGCTATTCATATACAGATGTACACTATGGCTATTCATCCTTCTTATCTTCCACAAATAATGGGAGCCTACAACAAACTTGGCACTGATGCAAGATCTTCACTGTATTTTAGTTAACAACCTCTAATGTGTATACCCAACTAAATTTGTATCTTCTGTTTTAAGGCACAGCTCTTACAAAATTGAACAGTGCAGATACTATTTAAAGAATGGTGCATTTGGTCGTGTGGGTTTTTTTTTTTTTGTTTGGTTTGGTTTGCTTTTTCTTCTTTATAACTCACTTGCTTTCATAAAAAACCAAGTTTTCACCCTACCTGCTGTCTTGCCCTGACTACTGCCTAAGCAGTTTGCTGTCAGGATACAAATCTAGCTACTTCTTGGAGTGCGGCTTCCCCCAGAGTTGTCTGTCATAAACATAATGGAAGACAGGATGTAAACTGGGCACAAGTATCTGAAAAGCAGCTCTTCACCTTATCAAGAGCAAGCCAAATAGTTTAATTTGCCTAATAAATCTAAGAAACACCCCCTTGTACCTTGTGTGGTGTAAGTAGATCTTCCAGTTACTGAAATGACCTTTATAAAAAGAAAAAATGACTGTCATATTTCATCCTTTTATCCTGCTTGTTACATTTTGCCATTCATTTTGGCAGTATTTATTTCTAGTTGGTTTCGATCTACCTCCAGTTAGGACACAGCACAGAAGTGCCACTCAACTCACTGTTCCATGGACCAGCTAGCTCAGCTCAGTCTTTAATATTGACTTTGGGAGTGAGCAGAAGAAGCGCTATGAGTATTTCTACAGGCATTAGACTAGATTTCAATTTATAAATAAATAAATAAATAAATAAATAAATAAATAAAAATCTCTAAAAGAACACATGACCTAAGGTACCTGTGACAAAGAGAACGCCACCTTAATGTATGTTGCCATGCAAAACTGAAAAGCAAGTACAATGAAAGAGCTACTAGATAGGAATAGATTGCATTCTCAGCTACGCACATCTAAGCAGACCTATCAAATCAGACACCTCAAGTGATACAGGCACCTGGTGTGTGAAACCTGGAAATTCTCTTTAAACACAGCGAAAAGCTTTTTTTGTCAAGTTGATCAAACACTGGAACAGGTGACCTGGATAAGTGATAGTGTCTCCATCCCTCGAGATAATCAATAACTGGACACGGCGCTGAGCCACCAGCTCTAGGTAGCCCTGCTTGAGCAGCAGGTTGGAGCATATGACCTCCAGGGGTCCCTTGCAACCACAACCATTCTGTGAATCCTGATTAAGCTTAGCTGTAAAAAATATTTCAACTCAATCCTACCAAAATGGTGACTTTACAGCATTGCAAAGACATGGACAAGTAACCTTCGCTATGAAAATCTGCAGCCATTGAGTCTCTCAAGAAAGTAAGCAGAATTTTACAAATTACATTCTAAAATTTGTGTATGTAAAAATCTACCCACAGGATTTAACCAAATATCTGTCTGTAGTGGGGTTGGAAAAGGTAACATTAGATTGTTACCTCTGTTAGCTGCATAATACAACCATCTGGTATAAGTCTACATTACTGTATTACAGTACTACAGCGCTTCATTACTAGATTGTACAAGATAGCAGAGACTGAAGCTGATAGAGTTTGATCAGAATAAGGAGGGAAATTCTGATTTAAATTATAAATGAACAACAATCTTTTAAGTTACAGGATAAACTTTTACCATAGAAACTACGACGGACTCAGCTCTCTGTTCAACACTGTGCTTCATATCAGCATTACTCACCAATGCCAACCTGCTGGCATGGCACTGAAAAATTGAGCCAAGACTTTTTCTGTGAACAGACTATGTTCACCACTGCTATTGATTTGAAACATTGCTCTGGGCACAAACCCAGGCAGAAATGCTGTCTTATTTGTAAAGTAAACCCTGCCAACAATAGCAGAAGTGATAATTATCATACAAGAATCAACATCCTCCAAGCAGGTAATGAAATAAATGAAATAGAAATTTGAGAACACGTATTTTGCACATTGTTTGCTATCCATCTAGCCAGAGTAAAGCAAAACAGGTAGGAAAGTCACAGTGGAACATCTAGTCTGAAAAATGCTTTTCCTTTTAAAGCACAAAGAATTCATATGCTTATAGACAAGCAAATTAGAAGGGCTGGCACAGATGAAGTTTAAAAGAATTGTAAGATTTCATGTACAAAAAGTTCATAAGATAGCTAAAATGTCTTGTTCTAAGACACTTGAGAAATCTTGTGTACTGTTTCAAAAATCATGTGAAATGAACACTCAATTTTAGTATGCAATTTGGCTCAGAGTCAGAACCTTAAAGGTCCTATTTTAGCAGCCTGCCTGCTTCAATAAGAAGTACACAAGTTATTCAAATGCACAAACAGCATGCCAAAATCACCAATGCCAAATCTTACAATTGTATATTCACATACTGAAGGGAGAGTGTTAAAATTACTCTATTGGAGTTCTTTTATTCTTGCACTTTACAGCCCTGTCTTTTATTAGCGGTTAGTTCAACATTATAAACTGCCTACACACCCTGATCTAGCTTTGTATTCTAACTGATCAAACTTGAAGTCATGCAAGCCTGAACTTATCTTATGATTAGTCCCCAGGCATTCAAACCCTAATTTTTACCATGATGTCACAGACTTTTCTTTTGAACTCTCAGTGTAGCTGGGTGTTTGCTATTTAATTGCAACTTCAAAAAGTGAATGCTGGGTTCAGACCAGTCAGATTGCAACAAACCAGGATATCTATGGACTTCGGAGAAAGTTGCTCTGAAGCACTCAAGATAAGGCTTCTGTTAATGTAAATGTATGGTTTTTTTGCTTTAGAAATGGCATAAAATTCAAAAAGGCCACTCTTAATTCTTGCCTTCTGTCCAAAAAGTAATGGGATTTGTTCATAAGAACAGCATAGTGAAAGGTAAGAAACTGCTGCTAGTCATGCCAAACTGTATGGCTTTGTTGAACTCACCCATGTCTTTGTATCTTTATTCTCTTTCCTTCACTTCCACCACAAGTTCTTTGTGCTGCTCTGCTCCATCATTTTGTCTTTTGTTTTGACATTATCTAGCACTGTGGGGCAAGGATACCAATCAATCCAAGTAAGTGTGCTGAAAACTTTCAGTCTTACAAAGGTAACAAAATTGACAGGAGGCAAAGCTCATATTGCTGCACTATCCCTTGGTGTGCCCTGTGTGCTGATGGAAGACCACCATCACATGGGGAAAGGACAAGAAGGCAGATGCAGCACACGAGAGTAATCCCTGCCCAATCAGATGGCTGATGCCACACATTCAGAGCTTTTCCCAACTTACACTGCAACCTTTGGTCCTAATCACCGTCTTGCTCTCTTCTAGCCCTGTTTTTCCTACTGGTCCGAAATAAATGCAACTCCCATTCACCTGGAGCAGAAGCAGAAGATATATTCTCCTTGTAAGGTATTTCTAGCTTGGTGAGAAAACAAAACCGTAAATTGATAAAACAGATCTCCATGTTTACAAATAACCATGACTCATGAAATACTTTTTATAAGCAAAACCTAAGCTGATTGAAAGGACAATTGGCTTGAGTCAGAATAACACCTGCAAGGCAATACTCTGATAGCAATGAGGAAAGCATAATTTGAGAGACTGTAATATGCTGAAAGAAAGAGGAGGGTGTAGGCTACAGCAAGACAAATACATGATAATGGAGGAGTCAATACAGTGAAGATACACACAGAGTCTTAACAAAGGGCTCAGAACAGACATAAGAATGGAGAACAAACAGGTTAAGGGATTTTTAGGTAAATCAGAAATTAAAGGGATCTGGAGAATTTTTTTTTCAGGACTTTATAAGTAAGTAACTAGAGCAGTATCAGAATCACTAAGGAAGGATCATGCTTTTTGGAAGATACCAGACCTGCTCCTAAACCAACAAAGGAAGAAAAGCTCTTTCTAGGCATGCTAAATACTTACTATATTCCTTTGTTGTCCATACTGTTCCTCCTGGAAGGTTTCTAAAGAGTTTTCCAGGAATAGTCCATGACTTGGTCATATACTGTATCCTTCAATTTTAAGTTTGAGTTTCTTCACAAATTTAACTAACTCATAAGACAACTTGTCATAAGACAAATACAAGGACTGGGCCATTCTGGTAAAAAAACTTCATCTATCTCTTTAACCCTGCAACACCATTTTGTAATGCTGGCTTCCATAAATATTCTACCCATTTTGCATATACACAGGTACCTAATTGTTCATTCTGTCAGCCTGCGTACAAGTGAAACACAGACATCTCCTACAATATAACCAGAACATTTCTTCCAAAGACCTTCTAATGAAGTGTAATGAGTCTGTGGATAGAGTTTGTTGCATTCTTCCCCTTCTCCCCCCGTCTCCAAGATTAAAAACACATTCCAGAGTGGGCAGAATTAAACTATTTACAATTTCCAAGACTTCTTATGGAACATAGATCAATCAGTATCAGAAGAAGCTCACAACCTTGAGACACACTTGAAAAATTTACTTTCACATCTTGCACACCCTGGTTTTGCAAATAGACTTTAATCCCTGATGATACTTTTTCCCTCAATGATGATGCCACTTAACTTCTTTATTGCCTCCTGTGAAAGGCTTTCTGAATGTCTAAATAGTGCGCCCTCAGCAAGTTTGCCGATGACACCAAGCTGTGTGGCTCAGTTGATACGTTGGAGGGAAGGAATGCCATCCAGAGGGACCTTGACATGCTTGTGAGGTGGGCTGATGCCAACCTGATGAAGTTTAACCATGACAAGTGCAAGGTCCTCCATCTGGGTGGGAGCAATCCCAGGCACAGCTACAGGTTGGGCAGAGAAGAGATTGAGAGCAGCCCTGCAGAGAAGGACTCAGGGGTGTTGGTTGATGAAAAAATGAACATGAGCCGGCTTCAGTGTGCGCTTGCAGCCCAGAAAGCCAATCGTATCCTGGGCTGCATCAAAAGGAGCGTGACCAGCAGGTTGAGGGAGGTGATCCTGCCCCTCTACTCTGCTCTTCTGAGACCTCACTTGGAGTATTGTGTGCAGTTCTGGTGTCCTCAACATAAAAAGGACATGGAACTGTTGGAACAAGTCCAGAGGAGGGCCACGAGGATGATCAGGAGACTGGTGCACCTCCCGTATGAAGATAGGATGAGAAAGTTGGGGCTGTTCAGCCTGCCTGGAGGAGAGAAGGCTGCGTGGAGACCTCATAGCAGCCTTCCAGTATCTGAAGGGGGCCTATAGGGATGCTGGGGAGGGACTCTTCATGAGGAACTGACTCATGACAGACTGTAGTGAGAGGACAAGGGGTAACGGGTTCAAACTTAAACAGGGGAAGTTTAGACTGGATATGAGGAAGAAATTCTTTACTGTAAGGGTGATGAGGCCCTGGAATGGGTTGCCCAGGGAAGTTGTGAATTCTCCATCGCTGGCGGTGTTCAAGGCTGGGTTGGACAGAGCCTTGTGTGGCATGGTTTAGTGGGAGGTGTCCCTGCCCCTGGCAGGGGTGTTGGAACTAGATGATCTTAAGGTCCTTTCCAACCCTAACTATTCTATGATTCCATGATTCCTTCAGTGTTTAATAATTTGTACTCTTCTTCCATGTACTAAACAAAGTCAGAATAACTAATTCCTTCTGTCCTTCAACTTTTCCCACTCTTCCGTTTCTACCATTCATTAAGAACATATGAAAAAGCAGTCCTGAAGACCCTTCCTTAGTGGTTCTGGTAGTGCTCTAGTGATTTACTTATAAACTCCTGAAAAAGAAAAAAATTCTCCAGATCCCTTTAATTTCTGGTTTACCTAAAAATCCCTTAACCTGTTTGTTCTCCATTCTTACATCTGTTCTGAACCCTTTGTTAAAACTCAGTATGCATCTTCACTGTATTGATTTCTTCACTACCATGTATTAAGCCTTGCTCTAGCCTACATCCTCTTTCTTTCAGCATATTACAGTCTCTCAAATTATGTTTTTCCTCATTGCTATCAGAGTATTGCCTTGCAGGTGTTGTTCTAACTCAAGCCAATTGTCCTTTCAATCAGCTTAGGTTTTGCTTGTAAAAAACATCTAATGAGTCACAACCTCAAGCTCCTAGATTTTCAAACTGCACACCCAGCTTCAGGGGAAGCATAATAGTTTAAAAAACAACATATACCAACAAATATTTATATTTCCCAGGGATTTAAAAAGATTCACCAGCTTCTGCCTTGCCTCTACTAGCAGCCTGTTAGTACTGATGCTTTCCAACAAATCAACTTGCCTACATTCCCTTCTCAAAGGACGGACTATACTTCCAGCACTGATGGGAAGAGAAGGCTGCCTGGACTCCAGCGCAGACTGGGAGAAAAAGATTGTTTCAGCCACACCCTCTGGGACTTTTTGCCTTGGAAAGCAAGTCCAGCCAAAGGCTATCTGAGTGCAAGAGCCAACCCTCCCTGATGAGAAAAAAATCCAAGTCAGGTTTTTGGTGGGTGTAATGTACTCCAGTGGGAGCTACAGTTATTTACACCAGGAAAGAATCTGCTTCCCTGAAGGACTCCACATTGGCATTTATTTCTCCATTTATCATTTTGTTCAGCATCTATTCTAAGTCCTACTAATTTAGTCTTATAATTGAAATTCACATTGAAATAGCATAGTGAGATTTTTATTGAGAAAAACATTGCTTTTGATAATAAACAAGCAAATCTTTCCAGACATTATATGAATGGAAATATTGTTTGTGAAAACCAAAATGTCATAAGAGCAGAAAAACATTTCAAACACTTTTGCATTCATTATAACAAATTCTGTCTGAAAATTGTTGGCCAGATTTTGTCCTCCCCAGATGAGAGTGCAAAAATAAAACCAGGAGGAGGCTTCTAAGGCATAAGCTTTTGATGACCAGTCTAGCAACTGTTTCCCCAGCCTACCTTGCTGCCCAGACTGAAGACTGACAGCTCACCTACCACACAGCCCGTCAGCCACTCTGCCTGAGATCAGCAGCACTGGGATCTCACAGGTCTGCACAAATCAGCAAAGATTAGCAGAAGAATAAAATCTACCAGTCTGCTCAGCTAGATTATCTCATTCCCAGCAATCACCTCCACTGTTTAATGAGAAAACAGGTACTAATTAACCTCTCTGCCTCTTTGCATTCCATGCTTAACCTAAAGCTTTTGTTCTGCCCATAAGGATAATTGTTATACTCCTGTGATTGTCTTCTGAATTTGGAGGTTTTCTTTGAAATTTATGGGATCACATGGCTGCAGATCGTGCTAACGGTAAAAGTTATTTTGTTAGAGACAGGAACAAAACAAAAAGTGGGATGTCACAATCTGACAGACTGCAGAGAAGTTGTAGTTTTCTATGTTATCATTATTTGCAGTCTTTCAGATTGCAGGATGCCTTATACCTTCATTTTAAAAAAAGAAGGAAAAAAAATAATACTTGCTGTCCAATCAATATCTGAAAAAAAAACAAACAATGGGATAGTCACAGAAAAATCTACGTTTCTTTGCAGTCAAAGACTGCAAGGAAAAATTACTTACTTAAATAGGTATTAGGCACTAAAAGTCTTTGGAGATGATACTTTGAAAAAACCTGGGTCTCTCATCAAGACACTAAACTGCTTGATCCAACAAAACACATAAATTATTTCACTCACTTTGAAGAGTTTACTCACATACTTAAACATGAGGTACTTGGGTATGCTATTCCACATACTGGCAGTAGGATTTAGAAACCCTCATATCAAGTCTTACTACAGCAATGTAAGGATAAAAAATCCCCAGCGCCTTAATTGAAAGCATTATTTGCTCAAGGACATATATAGCTTTCCCATTTCACAAATTTAAGAATGGAAAATCAGACTGCTGGTTGTCTTTCTGTTTGATACTGCTGGAAGACTCTTCAATACAATGGTCTGAAGAAGACACCGGCAGGGCGGGAGGAAAAGAGAAATTAAAGCAAAAAGCAAGAGTCTTCCTGCAATGGCTTGCCAAGAAAATGAAAATGTGTGAGACAATGTGTTAATGAATTATCAGCACATATGGGCAAGCACTGGTGATTTTGGTAAGGCAAAGATTTACAATTAAAATGCCATTCAAAATAGAGGTAACTATGATAATCATCAAAATCCCGCTTTAAGGCAGGAGACACACAAACGCGCATGTAAGATAATGCATCCCAGTTCTCTCCAATTCCACAATAAATATACAACTGAAAATAGAGGACATTTCATTCAGAAATCCAAATGCAGTATTTTAATCCTGGTATCTTTTATCTTTGCTTTATGATAATTACTAATGAAACATTTAATTTTATTTGAGTGAAAACATCAAGTTATGACTTCATGACATTTCATTTATAATTACCCATTTCATCCCCTTATTAATTAGCCCTTTAAACTACTGTAACATGGCGACTTTTATAAAAGTTCTCTGTAAAGTTCTTCCTAATATCTAGCAATGGCTTTTATTGATGAGGTATTGCCCTCACACCCACCATCTTAGCTAACTGTACACCCAGGAAACTGTTGCAACTCTCCTCAGTCTTTCCTTCTTCCTTCTTCTCTCCTACCAGATTAAATAACTTCTCTCATTCTCATTTTCCTAACCCAAAATTTCAGCCCATTGTTTCTCATCTAATCAACACCCACTGACATGTCCCTTTGAAGCCACCAGTACATTCTGAGACACTTCTAGATCCAACAGTCCATTCCTTGGGGCTTAGGCTTCATAGATTCTTCCTGCTCTTCACTGCACTTTGCAATTGACCCTTCAGGGTTTGGATGTGAGGACTTTCTGAACACATGGTGCTAAAACAGAGTACCCAAGCTGAGGCTGTAGCTGAGCTTAAATATATCTCTTCATGCATTACACTTATTTAGATAACCCAACACAGAATTTCCCATTATCTACATAGTAAGGCATTGCCTATCCATGATGAATCACTGACCTAATGCCATATCATCTTTTCAGCAGAAATGCCACCTAACCAGCAACTCCCCCAGTTTTTCACATATTCTTACTCACATGGAGGACTCTATATTTCATTTCTGGGTAGCATTCTATTTAGTTTAAATTTTGGTTATACCTGTGAATGTATGATTTTTCAGCCAAACTCTGCAACTTTTCAAAGAAAAAATCATCTAAATCTCATCTGTAAAAAGCAGAGGAAAATACGAAATAGATTAGCATTTCTTTGAAGTCTTCTATATACTTTTCTTACTCTAAAATAGATTATAAACCTGTGCACACTGGAAATAAAGGAGAAAAAGGGTGGATAACAGAATAAAAGCTATCAAATTAAATGGGGTTAAATCATGGCTATAAGAACATCAAACTGTCCTAATCAATCACAGCAGACTTTGTTACAATTCCATATATTTCTGTTCATCAGCTAATAAATCACAAGAGCTGATACAAAAGTCTGGATCTTTTTTTTTCCTGGCTTTGCCTTTGCCCTGGTGGTAACACTGACAAGTGTTCCCCAGCACTGCACTTTCACTTCCTTTTCTATTCAAGGGAGGACAAAAATATGTGTCCCTCACAGAAAGAAACTAAGGCTTCAGTTGTTAATAAATTTAAAACTTTTTAAAGAACTTTGCATTAGAGAAGACAAAATAATGATTACCAACAGATGGGGCTTCACACAACCTTCGTATACATTGCCCCTAAGGAAGCGCTTCCCAGTAATTTCATCCCTTTGCTGTTGGAATGAATGCTCACAGACTTTTGCAGAGAAACAGAAAAGGACAGTTTTGCAATGTGAATGGAAACAATGATTCTTATCGCTTTGGAACACTTCTCAATGAAATAATCTGAGAGATATTCAGATAGCAAGAATGAAATAAGAACCTCTGTGAAATATTTAAAATCTGATTATTAAATGACTTAACAATAAAAGATTTTCTCATCATCTGACTCTTAAAGAAAGGACAAGATGAGAAAGCAGTGTTTTCCTTCAATAACTTACTCTATGGGTGAGTTGGTTTTGGTTTTTGTTTTTTGTTTTTTTTTTCTTTCTTTCTTTTTTTATCTTTTGTACCAAATTAAAATGGAACTACCTAGGAATGGACTTTTTACTTGGAGATATAATCATAAGGAACTCTAGTGTACCACTCATTTTCATGAGCATCAGTAACCAGCTTAATATTGTATATTTGTTTAATCAAAGATTAAGGAAGCTTTTATCAAATTAAACAATTGCCTCAGTTCCATCTTTTTATTCTTAATGGTTTAAATCAACTGGATTCAAAGATTTCTTCAGGTCTGAATCCAGGAAAGGTTATTAACTGTCTCCAAGATGCAAGAACTGGAGAGCAAATTTAATCCCACTCAAATTTCCTGGGAACCTAATAAACAGCAGCAATATTTAACTGACATTTCAAAGCTCAGAAGCAGAATCATTGCATTTGTTAGCCTTTAGTCTCATTCCTTCATTTTGCTTTAGTGCAGGAAACGTGATGCAGCAAAAACTTGTCAAATATTGCAGAAATCAAAAAAGCAAACTAATATACTGATAAAAAAGGTTCACATTCAGTGATGGAAGTTCACGCTGAGCTGCAAAGTGTAATAACTGATTCTAAATCTGGTTATTCAAGTTTCAGTCATGCTATTTCCATTGGCAATGTTATACAACTGTTGAGAGACTCCACTATAAAAAGTTGAATAAAAATATCCACATCTCCACATCCACCTCAGCTAGCCCTTTGCTTATTTCTATATTCAAAGCAACAGGGCATGCTCTAGTAGAAACCCTGTGGTAGCAAAACCATGGACCAACTACACCCTTACCCTGTCCATGACAGCACAGGTATTTCACAGAAATTTTCATAATTAATCTAATTAAAGTAACTTCCAAAGCCCTCAACACATACACGGATGACCTGGCCTTCATCAAAGTGAATTTACGCTCTCCCCAAAGTACAACACATCTTCCTTCCAGTACCATCAGTGATGAGAAAATACAGCACCCTGAAAGAAGTGGGAAAAGCTTCACACAACTCAAGCAATTATCAGATTACATCTCAAAGACAGTGTTGAGAAATGTATGTTACAGACCTTAGAGGCTTCTATCAGTAATACTGATGCTGAATTATGGAGAATAAGGAAAGCTACCACAGGCATCGTGCCATTTTCTAATGACATTACTTCTACACCGGTCAGAAACACCTACACAGCTGATGAATAGAATACCAACAGACATCAGTCAATTCGAAACTTGCTGAACGCTAGAAAACCAACTATTTGGACTATTATATCTACATTAATGGTGATATATATGTGCATGGATTAGACTGAGTAAGCAGAAATGGCAACTGGAAAGGAAGATTGCTGCAAACAGCATTTATTTGCAGATTTAATTAAAAGTTTAGAGAAAAGAGTATTATCATATGACATTTGCAAAAGCTGCTGAAGATAGTAAGAAATTGCTAGAATTTGTTTCTCTGAAACAGCCCAGAGCCAGTGACTTCAGAAACACATAATATCTGCATCCCAAATAGTAACTCTTTAAATTTCTTAGTCAAAAATCTTATGCCATTGGTCAAAAATAATCACTACCTAATTATTTGTACATTCAGGTGCGATACACTGACTAGTCCCTCTCCATAGCTGTAGATGTGTTCAGAATGTAGAAACAATCACTGCAAATGGCATAATCTTGCTGATTTTTCCCAGAGCCTAAGAATGGCTGTAGGCACATCACAAAGAAAATAAAAACCAGGACAAACAGAGAATAACCTTCAGCCTACAAAGTGGTTCCATACAGATAAGGCCAAGCTGACTAGGATGGTAGGGGGATGAACTGGAAACACCAAAGACAGGAAGCTTTTTGCAGTCCCTCAACAATGTTGAGGGGTAGGGGGTGGGAGAGGCCACAGCAGCCTCAGGAATAGCTTTATGCAGCATTTCAATCCCAACTGAAATCTCAAACCAGGGACTGACAGAGAAGTAAGCTTTGAATGCAAAGTGAATGCTCCATCACTGGCGGTGTTCAAGGCCAGGTTGGACAGAGCCTTGGGTGGCATGGTTAACCTCACCCTAACTATTCTATGATTCTATGAAATGAGTTTTACACAGGCTCAGAGGACTGAGTGAGTTCAAATATTAATTGATGGGAGATGCCCATGAAATATTTTAGACGAAAAAAACAAAACTAAAAACAACTGGGGCAGTCATCATGCATCCTCCTGGTCAGCTGGGGAAATTTCTATCATAATCATAGAATCATAGAATAGTTAGGGTTGGAAAGGACCTTAAGATCATCTAGTTCCAACCCCCCTGCCAGGGGCAGGGACACCTCCCACTAAACCATGCAACCCGGCCTTGAACACCACCAGCGATGGAGAATTCACAACTTCCCTGAGCAACCCATTCCAGTGCCTCACCACCCTTACAGTGAAGAATTTCTTCCTCATATCCAATCTAAACTTCCCCTGTTTAAGTTTGAACCCATTACCCCTTGTCCTATCACTACAGTCCCTAATGAAGAGTCCCTCCCCAGCATCCTTATAGGCCCACTTCAGATATTTCCAGTACTTCTGTATTATATGAAGCAAAGTTAGGGTAGGAAATTCGTCTTCATTTTTCAAATCCAAATGACAACTGAGCACAATATTTTACAAGTGAAAACTGTACTACCTGAAGTGTCACATTTCGTGCTTAAAACAAAGCAACAACTTGATCTCTGTGTTTTGCAAAAAATAATGTTTAGAAGCTATCTCTAAAATCAATGTACTCCCAGATGAAAATCTGGAGTCTCCCATCCTAAGGCTGTAAGCCTAGAGGGAAGAGGTGGTAGCTCAGATATCACTCTGCAGTAATTACCACCAACAATTTTGTTTTCTAAAGGCAATAATTCTGGGTTTAGAACAACACAGAAAATTGCCTCCACATCCCTGGTATGAAAACTGTCCTATCCAACATGCCTCATCATCAATTTTCTGCTAAGGATAAATCTTTTAGAAGCCATGAATGGTGTTGCAGGACCAATTCACTAAATCTGCCTTAACACACTTGAGAGATAATTGAGATGTGAAGCCTCATCAATATCAATCTACTCAAAGTAAGGACAAGGGGAGAGGGGAAGAATGATAATGAATAATAACATTATGTGAAGCTGGTTAACTTATAGCATAGAAAGAGATAAATATCAGTCACCAATCTAAATGTCCTTGAATTTCATGGAAGTCTGGGCTTACAAGCAAACTTAATTCCTTAAAAAGCTTCTTTCCATAGAAATTGATTATTTGTTTACAGAGTAGCAGTCTTTTTCTCTATTTTAACTTCCAAGATTTAACCTTTTTTTCCAACTCTAACTTAACACACAGGAGGTAAAATAATGAGTTTGGACAGCATACAGGAAACATCAGTAAAATATTATCTAAAAAAAACCCTAAAATGCTTCCTGACAAGGCAGAGGAAGCAAAGTGTCATATCTCTCAAGAGCTCCAAGCCTCAGAAGAGGCTTCTGCCAATTTTCAGCAGCATGAGTTTTTCTCTGTGCCACTCTCAGTCACTGGCTGTAGATCTCCTCCTAATCAATACACAGGCATATCCATGCCACATTACTTTCTCAAAGGTCTTGAATCCCATTTATCGTCCACTCACTTTGAAAACTGACATTGCCCAAAATCACATTTCCTTTCCCCCATCTATCCCTTCCTCCCTTTCTCTTTTCCCATTTCCCTCCCCCTCCCCTCAACTCCTCGTTATAGCCCCTTCTCACAAAATAGCATCTCACTCTCTCCATCTGCTTCTTCAACCATCTGCTCACTCCTTCCCTTCCTTCTTGCTGGATAACTCCACAGTCTCTCTAGCGCAACTTCTCAGTCTCCCTGTAATATCCCTAAAAACTCTTTTCCTCTTCTGTTCAAAAATAGTAAGTACAGTGAGCGTTCCATGCTAGGCCTTGCTGGGGGGGGGGGGGGGGTGTGCAAAATAAATATCCATGAGTTTAACAACACTTGCCTTGACAGCTGCAAAGTACTTTGTAAGCTTCATGTTTCACACTGCTCCATTTTATTCAAAATGCCATGGTCAAACTGATCTGCTTTTCTTGATGGGGTGTTCTGGCCAACTCATACGTCTTTTTAAATCAACTTCATTAGCCATCTGCATCCCACAGTATTTTCAGATTCCCCATCACCAGGTCCACTGCCCTGAGCAGCCCTTTCTTGCCTGGCATCTGGTGTCATGCTCTGCCAGTTCTGCTTGGTTTTCTTTGATCTCATCCCACAAGCACTTCCCTGACTTCTCCTATTCAGACACTCTGCCTGGAATCAGCTCCTGAAGCTGATTACTACTCCATTTCCCTCTTGCTCACCCTCTCTTTTCTACTCTGCCAAAGACTGTCATCTTTATCACACACAGAACTAGAGAACCCTTCAATTCATGATAGAGAGGAAAAATATTACATTTAAATACCATCAAACATCCAGTTCCAAGTCTGTGCCTTTCCTCTTTCTAAAACACCTGGCTTTCTGTTATTCATTTTATTTCCCTGCTTTGCTTCTTTTCACAATCCTTCACCTCCCAGTACCTGCATTATACATTTCTTTATGCCTAATCATTTTCTGTTCATCCCCTTGGTTTATGCCTTTTTTCCCCTCTGTGCTTTTCAGTGAACATGGCAGGTTACTACCAGATCTTGTTCTGACTGAGAACAGCCTACGTCATTCTGGATGATACACAAATAACATAGCAATTAAAATTCAAGAAGGCAAAATCAAAGAGATGGCATTGACTCCCCTCCCCCTCTCCTTCCATTTTCTTATCAGCTACTGACATTTGGAAAATAACAAAATTTTGTCTCAGTTTCTCAGGAAAGAAAGGCTTGTAAGATAACAACCTGTTGATCGGTTCCACCCTAGACACTTCTGCACCCATAAGCCAGTATCAAACAATACAAAGACAGCAAGGACCCTGAAGTTATCAGTGGTGAAGTAAAGAAAAAACCCAAATTAATACCTTTGTTTGCTGTGGGATGCAGCAGCCAACTGACCTGACCAGCAGAGTATTTTGGGCCACTTATCAGTACATGCCTGGCTTGGAAGCAGCCAAAGCACCTCTGGCACATGCCCAGTGCATGGTAAAGAAAGGGAGCTGGAAGGACTGAGGGGAGCCTGCTAATCAAAATAACTCTGTAAAAGCCAGCTTCCCCAAGTTTCCCTGCTTACAGTAAAAGGATCAGGGGCTTAGTTTTGTATTATTTCATCTAATGCCAAACTACTGCCTATGCCATAATTTCTAGATTCTTTTCCAGGTCCAGAAGATCATTAAGAACACAACTCCGATGCACTAATATCCATAACACAGATGAGGCATTTTTCTTTTTGTTTCCCCGACCAGAGAAGGAACAACGTGCTCTCTACCTTTTCTGAATTATACTGGGATTTGCAGTCACCAGCTGTGTTTTCAGTCCAACGTCCTTGCTGTATTCACTGGATAGAGGAGGAAGGTTGCACCTGTGCACAGAAAGACAGTCAAGATTTTAAATGGCATTCAGGATTGACAGGCTTCAGCCTCAGTCTTTTTTAATCTGCAAGTTTGCAGGTGTGGGGTTTGTTGTTGTTTTTTTTTTTTTTTAAGAATGCAGGCTGTAAGAAAACATGAAAGTGCTGTATAAATATGAGAGTACGCTACAAATGTTCCCTACTGTTTCACAACTATAAGCACAATAGGTCAATTTTGTACTAGATTGTTGGAAATTTAGAAATAATACCTTTTGCAGAGACAACCTTATGTAACTACCAAGCAAAGACACAGACTTGGCATTTCTGACGGGCTGAAAGGCTGTGGAAGAAGCCATTATTATCTACAGAAAAGACTTTTTTCCCCCAAAAACAATTTTAAAGTTCTGTTTTTCACTCTATTCTGTGTTATTTACCAGTATCAGGCTCAAGACTATTACCACTCTGTGTTATTTTAAGATTACACATCTTGCAAACAACAGGCAACTGAGATTTTTAATATAAGACTGTGAGGTATCTTCAGCATACAGAATTTATCAAGAAAACACAGAGAACAAATTTAAGTGGCTATTTGAATATGTGCATCTCACAGTCTTGCTCTGGGTGATAACGTAATAAAGAAAAAGTGACTGAGCAAATTTACTTTGGAAAGCAAAGAGCCAAGACTCCAAAAAATAGAAGTAGAGAGAAACCTTGAGACAACGAAGTCCTAAATGCTCCATAGTAAAGACCTAGGAAAAGGAGGAAGGTGCAGCAGATAAAGATGGAAATACATTCAAACAGTACCCAAGCCTATGCACTGCTCCAAAAATTATAGTCAGGAAAAATCTACTCGGCAAGCGAGGCTGCACGAAGTCTTGGCTACACTTTCATGTTTTGGTTTTGTGCAGTGTCCAAGGGAGAGGGCAGTAGTGTGCACACAGAACACTCCCTGCTATTTTTGTTAATACAAAACATCCAGACTCCCTAAAGAAAAAACACTGTCATGCTACATCTGCATGTACTTGCATACAAATGCCAGCTCTCAAAACCATATGCTTAAATTCACATCATCAGGAAATGCCAAGGAGAAGGACAACGAAGTCATACCTATATGGAAGATAGATGAATTCAAACACATTCAACAAGAAAAAATTAACATTTCCAGGAATATTTTCCTCATCACATGACTACGTTTGTTAAGATGTGCACAGTGTTTTGAGATTTCAGTTAGGAAACAGCTTCTAGTTTAATTTACCACAGTTTAAGAGAAGTTCCTTCAAAAGGAGCCAGAAAACAGGAATCAAAATAAGAGGTCTCAGAAAATGCAAACTTTTATAAGGGAAAAAAAAAAAAAAAAGGCAAGAAAGACTAGAACTGCGAGGGAAATTCAATTCCCAGACAAAAACAATGATAAAACCTTAAAAATCAAGAAAGGCTTGAATAAAATAAAATAAAATTTAAAAAATAAAACAAAAGCAATAAGTTGCTCCCTGCACCTGCACTGGGTAGCATACAAAGTAATTTAATACAATTAATACTATTTGAAAATGTTGTAGAAACCCTCTCAGCAGCAGTTTTCGATGGCAGGTCAAACAAATATTTGAGAAGCAAGATATATAGGTGTTGTGTGTCAGAGGAGAAAGATGGTATAAATGACCTCTGGCAGATTACAATAGAATGCATTCTGATTTGAATAAACACAAACTCATAGGCAAGCTTGTAAGAAGCCAATTTTAGTTGAAGAATATTTGAAAGCACTGTGAGGGATCAAGAATTCTCCCTAGTTCTTATTATCTTAGCATCTCAATAATTAAATTTCTTTCACGGGCCAGTCTCAGGTGCATTATTTAAACACATCTAATTCCTTTCATCAGTAAGTCTCATTTCCACCTTGTCTGCATGAAATATTAAGAAATGGCCTGAGAATCCAGAGGAAACTGCAAGAAATCAGTCAGTTGACAGAAACTTCTGCAATCTTCAGACTGTTTTCCTGAACAGGTCAGCAGAGTGCCGAGTGTTGCACAGGTGAGGTACACACCAAGAAACAAAGGACTCCTCCTAAGAAATTTCTTTTTCGTTATTTTACTCTTGCATTTGGTACTCAGGAGTAAGCATGTGAACGTACAGAAAAGGAGGAAGCACCAGGCATTTCAGGCCAGCATTTTTGACACAAGCCTAAATGGAAGACTGGAACATATTGGTCTGTCATATAGAACAATATGACTTAGACACAGCCTTCAAGTGGGGAAAAAAAGTCACCCAGAGGCAGAGCAGCCCATGTCTTTTTCACATCTGAGACCTTCCAACTCCTATAGGTAGGAACAGCTGCAAGGGAAAAATGAAGCAGACCCTTCAACCCTCACCAGGCAGAAATGGCTCTTCTGGGTTTGGTCCAGACAGAAGCCTATTTCCCTGCAGGTGCAGAGAATCTAGGCAACTTGGCTGATGCAGGTGTGCTTGGTAGATGCTGTGTGACTATTTTTGAATGTCCCTAAACACTAGGAA
This sequence comes from Ara ararauna, assembly GCA_028858755.1. Taxonomy (NCBI): domain Eukaryota; kingdom Metazoa; phylum Chordata; class Aves; order Psittaciformes; family Psittacidae; genus Ara; species Ara ararauna. The sequence continues at coordinate 106,269,348 of CM054376.1, read as the reverse complement.
CTAATACGAATTTAATATGTAACTGCAAACATTCATTTTTTTTTTTCTTTTGTGACACCTTGGCCAATGTCAAGACAGTAACTGCATAAGGCAGCTGAAAGCCATGTTTAAATGTCTACCAACCCCAAAGTGCCTCCTCTCCACCTCTCTGGGAGACAAGCAAACTGCAGGAGAGCCATGGAAAGTGGCTGGAGGAAAAGGAGAACTGTGAGATGTAGAAGCAGAGAAGGACTTGGGGGTTTTGGTTGATGAGAAAATGAACATGAGCTGGCAGTGTGCATTTGCAGCCCAGAAAGCCAACCGTATCCTGGGTTGCTTCAAAAGGAGCATGACCAGCAGGTTGACAGAGGTGATCCTGCCCCTCTACTCTGCTCTCATGAGACCTCACTTGGAGTATTGTGTGCAGTTCTGGTGTCCCCAACATAAAAAGGACATGGAACTGTTGGAACAAGTCCAAAGGAGGGCCACGAGGATGATCAGGGCACTGGAGCACCTCCCGTATGAAGATAGGATGAGAAAGTTGGCGCTGTTCAGCCTGCCTGGAGAAGAGAAGGCTGCGTGGAGACCTCACGGTCTGAAGTGGGCTATAGGGATGCTGGGGAGGGACTCTCCATTAAGGACTGTAGTGAGAGGACAAGGGGTAATGGGCTCAAACTTAAACAGGGGAAGTTTAGATTGGATATGTGGAAGAATTTCTTTACTGTAAGGGTGGTGAGGCACTGGAAAGGGTTGCCCAGGGAAGTTGTGAATGCTCCATTGCTGGCAGTGTTCAAGGCCGGGTTGGACATAGCCTTGGGTGGCATGGTTTAGTGTGAGGTGTCCTTGTCCCTGGCAGGGGGGTTGGAACTAGATGATCTTAAGGTCCTTTCCAACCCTAACTATTCTATGATTCTATTCTATGATTATATGATTTCTTCAACATCTAATGACAAGAAAATTGTGGCTCTTCTGTCAAAATACATTCAACAACATTGCTTAGGGTTTAGTACCCAACACTTCTCTATCAAAATAATCATTAGCATGAAGGGAGGGGAAAAATAAATTTATTTTCTTAGAAATAAAGATTGCTAACTTGAAAACTAGCCAGATATCAGAATAGCCTATTATAACCACACTACCTAAACACATAGACCAAATGCTATGCACCTTTTTCATTGCAGATGCAGCGTGCTATGCCTTAGGGCCTGAAAACTGCTGCTCTTTTAATCTCTATGTTGGTACAACTGCATTTGTAGAAAATTCTCAGCAATAAGATGAGTTTAAACTCATTAATCAATCCTGGTGATTACAATAGATCAGAGATGATGGCTGCAGTCATATGACAAAGCTTATGGAAGTACACTCAAGTGAAATCAAAAACCATGTGAGTGGAAGGAAACAACAAGGGCAATACCTGGCATGACATTTCGCACTGTGGAAATATTTTCAAGACGTTACACAAATTTCTTTTTTTTTTTTTTTAATGAAAGATGTTATGCAACTCACTGCTGTGCTCTTTCTCTCTCAGCTCTCAGATTATCAAAATCAGCTTCAGAAAAGATCAACTAAATCCTGTCTTCCACCTGCTATAAAAATACTTTCTCCCAGTAGTGCTTTAGTTGTGACCCAAAAGAACTGAAACATTTTCCATAAATATGAGTGCACATCACTGATACGATACAGCCTGCAGGCAGCTACTGGGATTTTTGCAGTATTCTCTCTATCACTTATTTCCAATTCAAAATAAGTTCTGCACAGGTAATGGTTGCTCTACTCTGCCTGGAAAGAAAAGGATTTTTCTGATCAAGCTGCAACAACTGATGGATTTGTTTAGGTTTTTTTAAATAAAAAATTTCTATTGTTTTTGTAACTGATTGCTCCTGCAGCATTCCAATTTTCCATTTCATCTAGATAATATTACCATGGTTTATACCCTGCAGTTTCTTATATTTAGTCTGTGGAACACCCAAGCAGTTTTGCAGTAATGGCAATCAGCACACTGCCTCTCTCCCCCTGTGCCTTACATCTTCCCTTCTGTAAATGCTCTAAGTATATGCTTCCTTTTGCCTTTAGTTTGTTGTGCTCCTTTGCTTTAATGCTGAAGGCATTTAGCATCTTTGAGTTGCAAACCTGAAATCACAATAACACTGTTTGGTTTGCAGAAAATTTGTATGGCTTTATAATAAGCCATCAGGATCTCACGGGAAGACCTGCTAAAGTGGGTGCTCATTATGTAACCATCTCAAACCCTAAAGAAACCCCATTTCTCAATATCTTTGGGAGCACTCCTCCAGTTTCTCCCTTGTTCATGTTTAACAGGGAAGAACTAATTTCTGACTTTCTTCCTTACAGAATGCAGACATAGAAGGTGCCAAATTCAATCACAAAATCGCAGCTGCTTCAGCATCCCTCCTGACAGGTTCTTATAACTTCAGGAAGGCTGGAGGGAAAGGAATTGTGAAGAATTCCAAAAACTCTGCATCAAGAAAAGGAGGAAAGGTTTGGCCTTTCCTCAATCATCCATCCAGAAGTCAATCTTGAGGGAAGAAAAACACAGAGAGATTTTAACTTGTTCCAGTTCACGTCTTTAAGCCTTTCCCTATAATTCAGTACCCACTGATGCATATGACGGCATTTAGAGTTGCAGAAGACAGAGCACAGGATGAGTGGCAGGATGAGACCCCGCCTAATGCTGCATAATTTAAAGAGAAAAGCAGCTCCTCAGTATCTCTTTGTGACACTGCACAACCTGCCACAACCTGACCCCACTCATATGCAGACAGTCCCCCCACTCTACACACCCATTTACAGAAGCCAGTCAGAACTCTTTTTTTTGCCTCTCCTCACACTTTGACCCAAATCACTTGTGTAAAGCATCCTGCAAAGGGGGCGGGGAAACAAGGCAAATTATAACTGATTAATCACAACTGAATAGCTTTGAAAAGTCCAAGACTTAACAGGGGAAAGGGAGACAATGTGTCATTCAGGTTTCTGTCTTACCGCATCACAAAATCTGCTTGATCTATTTGTTTTCCGCAGCCGCTCTTTTTCAGGATCCCACCGTTTCCCACCACAGAGCATTTCTTCAGTGGCAGCTGGAAGGGAGTAGCCTAGCAACACAAAACAAGGACCAGTTTTACAGAGAACACACACATCTTTGTAGCAGCTGCTCCTGGAGAAGCCAGGGAGCTGGCAGGGCTCAAAGTGAGGAAAGAAAAGGGAGAATTAGGAGCTAGGGAAAAACCAAAGTACAAAAATTAGCTGGTAAGTAGATGTAGGACAGGTCTTATCCTCACTCCCTAAAGCAGGGCACAACAGATGGGATACAGAAAATAACAACATTTCTGCTAAACCAAAACTGCCTAAGGTCATGAGATAGATACTGAGCAAGCCACTCAGTGAGCCTTCTAGCCAAGCTGCAAGGACACAGGGGAAATAAGACAACATGAAAAAACAAAAAAGAAGAAAAAAGGAATTAAAAAGAAAAAAAAAAGTCCATGAAAGTGACCTTCCTGAGCAGATATACAAAAAGCCCTGGGAAAGAAAGGAAGGAAGGAACAAGGAACTAGGTGATGACAGAAGGGCACTGGGAATGAGGGGTCACCCTGGCTCTCTCTGTGATTGTTTTGCTGGGATAGGTCACTGTGAAGCCTTAGGCAAAGATATTTAGAGCTCAACAGCAATTTCTTAAACACTCAGCTGCCCAGACACAGGGTAAATTAAAATTAGAAAGAAACCATTTTAATGAAGGAACTCCTGTAGCCGCTTAGCAGGGCATAAAAGAACAAGGTCAAATTGTCACGCTAGCCTATGCAGTAATAAATTAGATCTGTGTAGTTCTCTTCATTCCAGAGGATCCCAAAATTATGGGTGGGACATGTTCCTGTTAGCCCCAAGTCATTCACTTTTAGTGATGTCAGGACAGTCATTTAAACAGCACACAGTGCAGCCCAACACATAAAAACCAAAAAGGTGCTGAAAATACACATTAATTTAAAGCAGTGTGATTTAGTTACAGAATGGATTTTTTTTACAACATAAAAGTTCATATTCCCTTAATGCAAAAAATTGTATAGGGATTTTTTATGTATCAACGCTGTCAAAACCTGACATTGCAGTGGAGGCAGAAGTTACTACACAGGTCTCCAAGAATGCAGATGCCACAGCAACAGGATGCACCACCACAAAACAATTCTCCTCTCCAGGAGGAGAAGGCAGAATGATGGCAGCACTTGTCCTCACTCACATGTACAGAACAATGTCTGACATTGCATCATGTATTCGCCAGGCACTGCAATAGTGTACAGGGTCCAGAAACAGATCCCGCTTTATAGCATAAACTGTATTTGTTAGGAAATATCTCTACTGTCTTACTTCTTCCTTAGATTTATTTGGTTTATCTTCTTTTCTCAGCAAACTAAGTTCCATTCAGCCAATATAAAGCACAACTTGCTTTCTAATGAAAAATATTAAAGCATTTTTCTAAATCTGGATTAAGATATGCTAAAACAGAGAAACAAATTTTAGTTTCCTGAAGCCCAGCCACCATTAGGAGCCCAGTGAGTGACAACATGGCAGTGCACTACTAAGTATGCAGCTGCACTCTTGTTCTGCATCTGCCTTCCCAAGAACAGTTTTTAATTTACACAGTTATTGAACTAGGAGCATATCTTGAGATTCAAAGGACATCTCATCTCTGAGGTGATCCTGACCAAATGAGAGTTCAGATACTCAGTAAAGGATGGGGGAGGGAGGGGATGGGAATCAGAGGAAATGTAGAAGAGATACGTCTTATAAATAACAGAACCTTACTTATTCAAAATATATCAAAGCTCCTTCCAAGACAGCTAGTTATACAAAGGCAAGACTGTGACAAATCCCACACAAAGGCAGCAGTTATTAAGCCTCACTTTTAAGAGCTGTGGACACTGTCCTATAAATTCTGTGGCTTTAGTATATGTTGAGTGGCTTTAGACATCCCAAAATAAATATTTAGGAGCTACTAAATGCCTTGAAATTCTCTGACTTGCAAACAGCCTTTGAGATTGTTTGACATGACCTGCTGTCCTCCAAGGGAGGCTTATATACTGCTATGTTCAAGGATGATAATATTAGTTGTCATTTGCATACATACTTTTGTTTCTGTCATGTTGTGACGTGAAGCTCTGAAACTTTAGTCCTCCAGAGAGTCCAGGAAACAAAAAACCAAGATCAGGCCTGCCAGGGTAATTTTGGAGGAGCCACAGGGAAGTAAAAGAGGCAGATAAAATCACCACAGCGGTTGCCCCTCTGTCTTACCTGCAAAGACATCTACTTGCTCTGTGGACATAGGAGGAAAATGAGGCTGAACGCAGTTCTCTGTGAAAAGCCAGCATACCCACAAGAGACCAGACACTTACGCCTCACTCAGCGAAGTCCTGTAAAGTTCACAACCTGGCACAGACATCAGACAGAATCTAAATGCCACTGTTTACCTTAAAATGTTCAATGGATGCATTTTCCAGAAGACCATACTTACAGACTTTCTACAGACATTTTTATGCAAAAGACCTAGTCCCAGCACCATAACGGGGTGGGGGTGGTCATAGAGGCCTAAGGATTAAGTGCCCCTGTTGCTTGGTGGGATTTCAGCTCCTTTGAGCTTAATGGAGAGCAATTGCTTAGGATGACCTGGGAGAAACCTGCATTTGTTATCTTGCACATGATTTTTCTTCAAACATTTAAATCACAGATCTGTATTACTGCTGAGACTTCAGGGGCATTTCATGAACTCTGCCCTGAGCCTCTTCATCCAAACAAACAGCCTGGTCATACACAAATCATACAAGTGAAACTCAAGCGCTGTTCACAAGTAACTACAAAACATATTCCTCCTTTTTCGCACTACAAAAGTCATTTATCTTTTCCCTCTTTGGTGCAGGATGTTCCTGCGATGGCACACTTCCCTCCCCTCCCCCATCCCAAAGATGCTAATGGGACAGACAGCACCAATAAAGGCACTTAGAGGCTCTTCAAAGCCAAAATGCTGCGACCTTCATTCTTTTGACTTCCTCCTATAAGCATTCAGCTCATTCCTTCCTTTGGGCTGCCCAAAACTGGAGGTGCAAAATGCTTAAACAAAATTGCAACACAGTTTACCGAAAGGTAGCTCCAGTCCTAAGGTGCAGCAGAATTCCTCAGCTTGTTACTAGCCTTCCACATCACTTCCGGGATTTTAAGATGTTTCCCTGCATCCTCTAGCTGTTCCTACAGCTGCCTTGTCAGCGTATGCACTGTGGATTTAAGGTTGAATTTAATATTTAACTAATTATCAAAACCTAGAGTTATTTCATCCTTCTAAGGGTAAAAAAACATCAACGATGTGCTCCAATAATGATTTGTTTCCTCATACCAAGTGATCTTATGCTATCTTCATAGTGTGGGTGATCTGCCTTCAGCTTTTTGAATGTTATGTTGGAGTTGAAGGATTAGAAGAATGCTACAACTTCCTCCAGAATTAAACCGGTTGCACTTATTTGTAAAACAGACTTGGGCATTCCTTGTAATTTCAGTAAGAGGCAATTTTCAGTCGAAAGTGTTAGACTTCTAAGATGATGATGCTATTTAGAGATAATATCATATAGTAAACCCAAGTTTGCTTCTAGGTTTCTATTACCAGCAAAATATGTTTCACAGGACTTACAAAAACCTCCTCGTGCTTTCCTTCTTTACCTCCCACAGTGTAACTCTTTGCTAGGCAAACTGTCAGTTCATAGCTAACAGCATATAAGTTCTCACATTGTGGGGACCCAGCTGTCGTCTATGCTAAATGCTCACAAAAAAGCTCAGTTGTTTTTCTCGTTGGAATTATAAGGTGGCCTAACAAATGCTGCTTTGGGGCTGTAAAGTTGTAGCAAAAGCATCTCCGTTAATATTAGCTTCCTGAAACTCTTATTTTCATCATCAACACATTTGTTATTTTCTTCATTCATAAAACTTTAATGAACAGCTGGAGTCTTGTGGGTGGACTAGAAAAAAAAAACAGCATAGCAGCAGTTTACCTGGTGGAATAGAAAAAAAGTAAAAATAAAGACCAACTCATCCCCGTTTTTTTAAGCAACCATTACCCCAGAATACGCAAATACTGTTAACTATAACCACCTTGCATGATGGGAATAAGCAGGGTAAATTCCCTTAAAAAATAAATATCAAATAATTTCAAAAAGGATTTAATAAGGGGTTTTTTAAAAGGCATCTCCAAACAAAAACAAAGATGAAAAGGCCCCATTGTTTCATTTTCCATGGTTTAAAACAGTGAAAATCTACTGATGATCAATGAAGATGTTCCAGTTCATATTCATGTAAACAAAAGGACCTGCACATATCCCTGCAAATTCAATGACAAATAAGCACACAAAGCAATTAAGACTCCCAACTGAATATGGGACTAATTTAACAAAGCATCTATCCAGCAATTTACTGATTAATTTCATCATTCATCTCAGCAGAAATAAATCATTGTCATCAGTTAAAAGAACATTACATAGTACTAACAAAATACAATTTATTTTAGATAATGTTACTCCAATTTGCTTTGAGTTCATTGTTACATTGCTAATGCATTAATTTTTGCCCACTCTCTGCCAAAGACATTAATCAGCAACCAAGCTCTTACTGGGAAAACAGGAAAAATTACAATATTCTGCCTGCTTCAATGCTGAAGATGTCAAAAAAATTGAAAACACTGAGAACATAAATTAGAATAGATTTATTGGTTTTTAACCAGCATCCTGAATTTGCAAGAAATGCTGTGATTTTACTGCCCCTTTTGAGAAGGCAGAATCCTGATGAGAAGGGCATTGTTCGACTGGTTTTCTTCAGGAGCCAGCAACACCCTGAATTAATGAGAAGCCAAATTCTGGTCTTAATAAAACATTTTCTTGCACCTTCATGATGCAGCTGACACTTTAAAGGCTAGCTCTCTATGTGTCAACCATAGGCAACAGTGGCCTCAGCTTTTTATGCTGTCAGACATGGCAGGGTGGCAAACACTCCTTCTTCATTGTTTACAAATCATCCTCGGTCTGATGGGCCTTTTGTTCCTCCTACAGAGCTGTCAAGACATGACAGCTTGACAGCAACTGGCTCCAAAAACCATCACTGTTGGGGACAGCGTATTCTCTATAGGGGAATGTGGAGGGTGGCTGTGGCTCCTTACGCAGGAGCCAGAGCAAGAAGCAACTTGACAGCAACAAACACCAGAGGACAGGAAGAGCTGCTCCTGAAAGAGAGGGCTTTTCAGCTCATCTCCTACATTACACCACCTCAGGGAGACAAATGACAATCTTCATTCTATCCTTTAGAAGTGATTGTTATTTTACAGAAAAATACCTGTTTTCACTTAAAAAAATGCTTAGGGTTAGCATTTTTCTTCTGTGAAAACTTTTTTTTTTTTTAATAAAAGATGGACTTTTTTCAGGAACATTTCCTTTAAAATTGGGTGCACTGTTATCTAATAGGTCTCACATGTGGGAGCTTTTCAGACATTTTATATATAAACCTATTTATTTTCCGCCTCACCTTTCTGCTCATAGCTACCAATTAAAATAACTGTACAAAGTTTGAAAGGCCTCTAAAATATTAAGAACAATTTGGAATTTACTTTTGTATACAGAATAGAAGAAAGAAGAAACATGGATGAGAATGAAAATGTCTTGAGGGCGGGAAAGGGAGAAAATCTTCGCATCATAAATCTTGAGCAAATGTTGTGGGCTGGAAGATACATGAATTTGACCATATCAAGAAACCACACTGATACTTTACTGGCAGATTTACTAAATTCCATATAATTCTTAAATTGTTTTGTGTTTTTTATAAAGTTGCATTACAAAAGCACATTAGTGAAGCTGTGGAATGTTATAGGTTCAATGTGCAAAATCTGTCAGAACCAGAATGTATGTTCCACTGAGAGTTGCTAAATGTGTGTGCTAGCTATAACTTGTATAAAATTCTCTGTAGTCCACTAATATATGAAATAATGTGTGACATTTTAAGCAAGAAGCAAGCCAAAAACCTTGCCTATATGGTAATGCTTGCACAAAACAGAGGGATAGATATAAGCATACTTACAGTCCTTTTGTGGAACAGCTCAGAATTAAGACCCTGCCAGGCTGATCTCAGGCATGTAGCACCCTGGCACATGCTGCGGCATGTGTATGATAATTATGATTATGTGTATGATAATTATGATCATGTGTATGATAATTATGAATATTAATAAATAAGCCAGGTATGATTTTTCACATTCTGGACTCATACTACCAAACCTCAATATTTGATTACAAAGCAACTGCCACAAAAAAAACCTGTGATGGTGCCTATGAAATCCCTCTAGAAGACAAGAAAGAGATCCTACCATGGACTTCCAGCTACCTTATTTTCTGTATTTATCTTTTTTACTAGTTTCTTTGTTCCCCAGATGCACTGCCAACTAAGAAATACTGAAATCTGAAACTCAGTTCTCATACAAAAGTGGCTCAGGTGGGGAAAGCTTCTCTGTAGGTCTATATAAGCATGTCTCAGTCACGACAGCTGTGTCTTTACCAAGAACTGAAGTGGAACTAAACATACAAGCTCATGTAAACTTTGTGCTCCTCATAAATATGTACTTCAGGCAGTATTACTTTTTCTTGAGATTAATATCTCATGAAATATTTCTATGCGGACACAGGAATGCAGAAGAACACTTAGGAGACTGAACACATTACTCTGCTGCTGCAGGAAAAAATCTTGTACCCAAAAGAATACATGGGTTTTTAACTTCAGAGCAACCACACACCAAAGAAAGAACACTTTGCAACATATCTGCATATTCACAAAAGACACAGAGTACCACTAACTAGCTGGCAGTCACTTTTAGCTCAAGCTGTACTTTCAGTAGGAACTTCAAAACGGTGTGATGTCTAATAGCTTTCCACCCAGCATGAAGTTACTGCAGTGAGTACTTGCCGTGAATTAAAAGAACATTTCAAATTGCTATTATGGCATTTAATTCAATGGAATCAGCCAGCACAGTGTGGGGATTATAAGGAAACTAAAAAAAAAGTTAAACAAACAAACAAACAAAAAATCCAAACACACCCCCCCACACACACACACAAAGCCAAACCATGCACATTTGAAGATTGTAATGGTTTATTTTAGAAAACAGACTATTCATGGTGTATCATAAACAGCATTTTGAAACCATGAATGCTCCAGGAATGTGAAAAGAATTCTCCCTTATAAGACAAAAGAGACATCAATGGGTGGGAAAATGCAAAGTTTTGGAAGATTTCTGGATTCAAAGTTTATGACTTGCAATGCGCTAGGGCCCCAAACTTCAGAGTAAAAATGATAAAAAAGGAAATATTGCTTCATGATTAATTAAAAAAAGGAACTCAGCCTACTGGGTGTGGAGAGGGTGTCTCTTATTCTGAAAGACATTATAGCTTTCAACATTTCCATGGCTTGAGCTGCATTTAGTTGATCCATGAAGAAACCCAGTTCCCTGTGAGCTCTACAAAATGAAAAAAATAAATGTACGAATTCCTCAAGAAACAGCTTGACCAGAATTTTTAAATAGCTGCCTCCGCTGGCTTCCCTAGCTGCTTGCTCATACACTTGAACAACTCACTTGGTTTTTTAATTTTTCAATTCTGTGTGGTAAGAAGGATAAACTTTGATTCATAGGTCAAATCAAACTCTGCCAACAGCCATTTGCTGAGAAACACTCAGCAAATCCTTCTTTTCACCTGACCTCCTGGCACCACCATATGCCACGATGAGCTTGGAGGAAAACACCATTCACTGTGTGGGGTTCTCAGCCTTGCCAGCACCCTCGAAGGTAGGTACACAACACCCTCCCACTTATACTGCAGTTGACTCAGATTCAAATGCTCACATTGTGCAGCATTTACACATCAGGCAGCAATTCACACACACACACACACACCCCCCAGTTCTCTTGCACTTGATGGTAGAAAAACATGTGGACGTACCAGGTATTCCAGTGGTTTGATACTGCATTCCGCTGAATCCTTAGCAGCAACCGCTAAACAATTCCAGGACCAATCCACAATGAAACGCAGTTACTAAGCATCTCAAGAGCAACCCTAACCCTGTAGAACTGACGCTAGATGAATGTTTCTACGATCTCATGAGCAGAATACAAATGCTTGCAAAATGCAACAACAGCCTGCATTGAACATGGGTGGGGGTAGGAAAGACAGCATGCAGGAGGACTCAGAAGGTGTCAGGAGACCCATCTGCATGTATGTGGGTTGATTTATTAAAAAGCTCATCCATCTATAGAAACACAAAGTTCTCTAAAATGTTATTAGTAGTACATAGTTACACAGTATATGCAATAAATAAGGTTAGTTTTAGCTTATAAAAAATATACAAGGCTTCCAATTTTACTTGTATAAAGGACAATAACACCCAAACAAAGGAATGGCTCTCTGAATTCCTGAGGGCCCTCTGATCTCACTGATATGAATAAGGAGCTGCAGTAAAGGAAATCAATCAGCTTATATAGGCACCAAAATAGGGATTTAGTTATCATGTGATAGACACCTAAGTTTAAAGCTCTGGCTTTTATTTTTCAGACTGCCTTAAAAGCAATACACTTCCATTTAGCTGGTATATTAAACAATGAGCTTCTACAAGGAAAAGCTCCACTAATCAAAAAACATTCTTGCTTTTGCTTTACCCCTAAACAGTTCAAATGAATCAAAGACATCTATTGAGATTCACTAGTTAAAAAGACATCAAAGACAACTAGCAAGGATTGATCTTTCTGGGAAATTTGCAATTAGAGTTTGAGCTGAGTTTAAACACTGAGATTGGTTTCTGGCAGCATGGAAGCACTGCTGACTTTCTTTAATACTTGCAGACACATTTTTTTTCCTTCTTTACTAACAAAAAAAATTGAGCCTCTTAAGAAAGCTTTGCCTACAGATTTGGAGAAAATTCCTAACTACTTTAAGACAAATTTTACAATACAGATGAAGATATATTTACTGATCTTTCTTGGTTAAATAAAATAAAATCATTTCCTCTTATTACAATTAAGTAAATGTAGTTAAACAGCAAAAATAACCACAGCAAAGAAAGTATAGCTAGGATGTATTTTAGGAGTACTGGCATTTCAAGCTGTTTGGAATAGTTTATGGGTAGTGATTGGATGAAAAAGCCTTATGATACTGGGTTGCCCAGAAGCATTTAAAAAAAATCCAACATGCAGTATCATCTTACAGAGTGAGTGGGTTCATTTAAATGCACTACTGAATTGACTGAAACAATAGCATGAATCCAAAGAAGTGAGCAATGACTTTTTTTCTTCCCATAGTACACAGTCAAACCAAATACATAAAATACACTAAGAAATAAAAAACAGTTTGAGGAATCAGTAAATGTACCCATCTCCAAAGAGCCATTATACCTGTGTCAGGTCAGAAGACTGCATCAGTCTGTATCTTACATCTTTAGCTTATCCTTCATCTACAAACCTAGATGGCATGTGAGTTGGCTCATGTAACTAGCAAAAAAAGTTGACCTATAAGAGTTGAAAAGCAAATAAGCATAGGCAAGGAAAACAACACAAAGAATTTTAAGGACTACACATAAAACAAGGGCATAGGTCTTCATTTAGAGCACTATCTTTGTTTAGAGCAGCTTTTCTGCAGAAATGTAGAGCCAAGGTTAAAAGACCTTGCTGAAAAGTAAAGAAAGTGGTTAGCAGCATAACCAGATTTACATATAGTGAGTGACTACCAAATTGTTTAACAAGGAATGTTTACCAAACAAGGAAGCAATTAGACAAAAGTACAATGACATGCAATGTCATGTCTAAAGCTTATGAAAACAGAAGCTTAGAAGTCTAGGGAGGCTGAGAGAAAAAGCTGTTACAATTACAGAATCAGTGAAATTTCCATAAACTATTTTTTCCAGTAATGAAAACAAAACTCTTAAAAATTTTTTTCACCTAAAGGCATGAAAGTAATTCATGACCTTGTTTGAATAATTTATCATAATCTGATTTGAATAAACAATTTCTATATCAATAATAAATCACTTAGTAATACAAGATTAAAATGAGGAAAAGTGTCATCTCATTATATAAGGGTGTAGGTTTCCCAAAATGCAAACAGAAAGTGTCATTTGTTGCAAGCCTACACAAAAGTCCATTTGGGGCTAGCTCCTCTGATGAGAGCACAGCAAAACAGAGGGGCTAGGCTTCTGGGACAAAACCCAACCTAAGATTGAGGTCTCAGTAGTGTAGCTTTTACATCACACTCTGAAAATTAGAAGTCAAGATAAACTGAGCACACTGAGGCAACTGCAAACTGAAAGGCAATACAGAACAAAATTAATTTCACACAAAGACAAGCCTTTTTCCACTGACTTGGCACTTCCCTCCATTTTAGGATCATATAATTCAGGTAATCTAGTCCAACCTCCAACTCCAGTTTGAAAACTGGTCAATATATGGTGTTTCTTACGTGCTTCAGTGTCTCTGCATCAGTCAGGTAAGTCTTTAACTGTCATTTACTGTGTTGTTTCGCTGACCACCCCCTGCAGAGAAACACCCGCCTCAGCACCCTGGCCAGCTCCGAGCCGCCGGCGCTGCTGCTCCCCCGATTGATCTGTCCGTTCCGTCTGTCTGTTCCGTCCGCTCCCATCCCCGACCCCGCCACTGGCGCCTGTCAATCTGCAGGGTTGGTTCAAGTACTCGCCAAGATTATTCCACTCTACATAACGCGAAGTGAGTTAGCTTTTGGTCTGGTTTTCCTAGTAGTAATGAACTGCATAGCTCTCTGAGGCAGCTTTTAAGACTTTTTTTCATATCTTGATTATCCTGAGCAAATACAGCCCCTGTATTCTCGATAGCACATTTTTGGCACATCTTGCTCATGTCATTCATGTTCTACTTTCCATTCCATTTGTCAGGGGAAAAGAAAAAAAAAACCCACCAAAAAAAACCCACAAACCCCAAACTTTTAGAGGCATAATTACATTCACTGAGACAAGAGTTTAAAAAAAAATGACACTATATTCTCTGTTTGAGGTTGCAATTTGGAGATGACAATGTCAAAAGTTTTAACAAACTGCAACTTTCTTCTGCCAGTTGAACAAAACACAGGAAATCAGAGTAGCCACGAAGATATCATATTGTTCTTTGGGGTTGTTGTTTTTTTTTTAAGTTATTGTTAGAACCAGCAAATAGTTTTTCATCTTTCTATTAAATTAAAACTAACTTTATTTTTCACTAAAAGCTATTCCCAAAGCACAAGCAAATCTAGGACAATCTACTGAATGTCAAGATGACTCACTCTGCAAGAAGCTATTAACATAATAAGAATGTGCTGGATTGGTTACTGCTGAACGCTACAGACCAGCAAGAGCCTTTAAATCTCTAGAGGGTTTTCCCTCCTGTTAGCTTTGGGACCTGCGTCAGCCACTTTCAAACACCAGGCTGGGGAGAGAAGTTTCTGAGCAGTAAACATCTGGGCCTTGTTACTTGGAAGAGGAGAGTGGTAAAAGAACAAAGGACTTGGAGTTTATCAGTGTAGAAGGTCTCCAACTGGGATGACAGGTTATTAATTAGTCTCATGCTGAACCCAGTCTCAGTACTTGCTAGCACATAACACTAACATTCAAACATGACAGACATAAATATCTTCTTCCCAGGCTTCTTTCTCTGGCTAAGAAGACCACTCCACTCTGCCTCTTATACTCATTGTACTGCTTTAGTTTTCATCCTTTTACAAAGAAGTCAGAATAAATGCCATGATCTTCCACCCTTTGAAAACTGACTAGTCTAATTTTGATATTCCCCAAACTTAATCTTCTAACTTTAACTTCCTTTATTCACATGAGGAACCTCATGGAAAAAGAGCACAGGCTTGTGGTTGGCTTTTGATCAGACATGTAACTGTGTTCTCTAGTTTCATCTTCTCACAGTATCTCTATTTTTAGAGCTCTCTCAGTCAATTAAAGAGATTCAAGACGTGTTGCCCTCCACTCATGTCTGAATAGCTTTTAAAGGGCAGACTTAAAATGACATTGCGAGTGTTTACATTATATCTCTTCTCAATTGTATCCAGCTGAAAATTGTCACACTAAAAAAAAAAACCAAACAAACAAAACAAAACAAACAAATTCCCCCTAAAAAAAATAAAAAAAACCCCAAAAAAACCCAGAGATGCTTTGTCCCCTAGGTATATAATCTCTCATTATCTCTCAAAGCATGACCTGAAATTAGAAAATCAGATTAAGTTCTTTTCTCTTTTTGTATTTTCACCATCACGAGTAAAGTTTCTGCACAAGTGGACCTCTTAAATCGTCTATTTTTGTGCTGGTCTCCTGACAATACCATTCATGATGCCCAGAAACAAAAGGCTATTAGACCATTCTACTGTAACAACCAAGTTAACAACAACACTGTGCTTTCTTTTCCAGTAGTAAGAGTGTAATCACTTCAGAATACACAGAGGACAAGTAGATTAAATAGATTCTTTTTTTCCTGTCTTCTAATTATATTTTCATGCCCTTCAACATACCGTTTTCACCAGGAACAAATGCAACTCTGTCTTGGATTGCCATATCCTACATTTTATCATCTGTTTTACTCAGCTTCTCCATTGCTTTAGCAAGGCATGGCATGTTTGGGTATTCACCTTCATTATTTCTACCACCAACACAAGTAAGTTGTGTAAAACACCCATAATGAAGCTTTTCTGACTGATGCATCTCGAAGATACATAGTCAAAAGCCATGGCTGGTTTAACTGCACTGGGAGTCCTTTGCATGCTCACCTGAAAAAGGAAGGAAGCTATTTGCCAAAACAACAAGCCAATGCAGAAGAGCACCTGGGCACAGCAGCATACTGCATACGTGGTGGCACTAGCATCCTGCAACCACACATGGGATAGTGTCATGGCCACAATCCAGTTCTTAAACCAGAGCTGGAAGCTATATTTCTGACCTGTCTTGTGCTGTCACACTGAGAAGAGTACTTTCTGAGAAGCAGCTTTACCAAAGATAAATTGCACTTGTTTTGAACGCAGAAGGCTAAAAGCAAGCAAAAGTGGAGGTGAAGAGAAGGGGTCTGCTCTATGTCCTGGAAAAAACATTGCTGGTATCACCAAACTTCACCTCTGTTATAAACTGGGCTAGTTCCCTGGATTTACACCATTTGTTTGCTGTGAAATAAGATCAGTTGAGCCATCATCTTTGTTCAAGGCTAGTGTAGAGATAGCGTGAATGCCCATAAAAAGTTCACCAAATCCAAGGCTTCTGGTAGGGAGGATGGTAAAAATCTAGGAAAGGTAAAGTTCCTTTTTGAGCTGGAGTGAAAGCCCTGTGGGTTTTGATGACAGAAAAGGCAACTTGGATATGAAGACTGGATATGAGGAAGAAATTCTTTACTGTAAGGGTGGTGAGGCACTGGAATGGGTTACCCAGGGAAGAAGTGAATGCTCCATCGCTGGCGGTGTTCAAGGCTGGATTGGACATAGCCTTGGGTGGCATGGTTTAGTGGGAGGTGTCCCTGCCCCTGGCAGGGGGATTGGAACTAGATGATCTTAAGGTCCTTTCCAACCCTAACTATTCTATGATTCCATGATTCTATAAGGTCTAGCACAAGATTGATACTCCCTCAGCCCCTTGGATGTCTAGCAGAATAACAGTACTACATAAAACTGCCTGAAGAGTCTGATAATAGGGATGTCTTACTGTATAGAAGTTCACACATACAATATCTTCCTTTCTTTCCCTCCAAAACCACATTGTTTCATTTCAGAGCTAAATCCCAAAGTGAAATAATACCAAAACTACTGAGTTCCATTGAGTATTCAAATCTTGGAAGCCTGTGAAACTTGCAATTTCCCTTTTATAAATTAAATCAAGATTCAGCTGAAAAGTTTATGGATATTAATGAATTAGTGGCCTGCATTTTTTTTTCACAACAAAGTCTAGTTACAAAGCTTCCATTTAAGCAGCTAAAAATTTTACCAAGGTTTAAGCTAGAAGAGTGTACTTGTAGATAGAACTGACTGGCAGTACTGCACTCCAAATACTGCAGTGAAGTGAAGAGGAGGTTGTTTTACAACACCATGCTAAAGATAAATTAGCAATTATTCTACATCAGAATTCAAAACAGGCAAGTCTTTCACATTGAGTTTGATGAAGTGGTGGGTCACAGGCTACAGTATTTTGTTTAAATCACTTCTCCCACTCCTTAAAATTCAGACATCCAAATCCACCACATCAAAGAAATGCTACACCTCTACTGAACTTGCAGGAATTGATATATAGAGAGACTTCACACAGAGCTACAAGCTTGCTGCATTCCCGGAAATCTCACAGAACAAAACCCACATGCCTCAGGATAGGAGCCATACTCTGTCAGGTCATCCAGGGGTTGAGATGAAACTTCCTCAGACCTCTCAGGCTTCAGATGTTATGAGTGAGACACCCCCTGCATTACACTCCCCCACTACAATGCCATTAATATACAAGTTAGTCACTCTCTCCTGCTTTAGGACTCCACCCCAAGTACACTGCCTGACAAGCAGACAAGTTGTTAAAAAGAGAGAGAAGCTGCAGTATGACTCCCGCCATGTTCTCGTGCCCAGAAAAAAAACATGAAATGACATTTCACCCAGGGCTGCAGCCTTGCCTCCCAGAAACCTCTCACAAATGTCACACGCAGTCACACCCACTATCTTGCACTACGGTTAACTTCTCCACAAACACCTCTCTGCCTCTTCTCACTGAGACTCCTAGGGAATAGCTCCATGGAGTTTCTATATTGGGTCTGCAAAAGCTGAGAAGATACGCTTTCCAAGAGCAATGCATAGCAAGATGCAAGATTTCAGGCAGCATCTCTCTCTCTGCTGTCATGCACAAGAAAGCATTCCAAAATGAAGACACACAGGCAGGCAGACAGAAAGATTTTAGCCGAGGCCTGTAGATCTGCTTGGTATGAAGGACAGACCTCTAATGCAAAACGTCACAACTTAGATAAAAAAATCCTGTAACCAGAAGCACAAGTATATGTGAAGAAATATTAACCTGTAACATAGTGAGTTTCCAACAGAGATTTCATTGGTAAGTACAATATTGGCAATAACTTCCAAAGTGCTGAATGATGTAATTTTATATTCATATATATCACATCCATATACCTAGCATAAAGACAAAAATGCAATTGCAGACTGTAATGGCTGGGAATAAGCATTAAATAGGGAAAATTACAATGAATCAAGTTGAAAAAACAAGCTCCATAAATGAATGAAAAGAATATCGCAATGATTTTGCAATAAACATAACAGAAGTGCAAATTCTCATTGTTGACCCAGCAGATGAGGTAATATCCTACACAGCTGATTGGACACCCAAGAGGTCCCGACTTTCATTGTCTCTAAACACTGATGTAATTTATATCTGCTTGCACACCCAGATCAGTGCTTTAAAGAACCAAAAAAACAAAAGTAAAGCTCAATCATTCAGTTAACAGCCCAATCAGCCATGAGGATAGAAATTAAAATGTTTCCTCCATAAAAATCTGTATTTTCTAGAGTGAATTTTAAATTTAGGATAATGGCTAGCATTTGTCAGTATTCTGACTGTAATCAGGATGTGTGTTGTATTTAATTTCTGTTTTGATTGTTCATGCATTTCAGTGATTTGGTAGGGTAATATATTTTATGTCTCTTGTCTGCATTGTAGACCTAGGTAGCAAATGTTCTGAAAATCAGTATCTTAAGCTATAGTGATGCATTTTGGCATTGCAGCTTGACAGGCAAAGTCAGCAGTTCTATTCCCACATTTATACTTCTGGAGATGGTAGAAATAAGATATAGTTTGGATGCAACATTGAGTTACTGTAACTCATTAGTGGAGTACGATAAATGCTCCAGCATAAGGAGTCCTTTCTATCCAGAAGCAGTAACTGCGCTGCAGCACAGTAACTTCAGCCTTGTAACACTAACATGCTGCAGCTGAAGCACCATGACTGTGAAATCACCAGATGCAACCCTACAGCTTGAGATCGGGTCTGGTCATAAGGGTTCCTGCCACCTTTAAGCCTCCTGCACAGGAGATAATGACACAGAGCACTTTGCATCTGCAGGCGTCAAAATATCCGAGGAAAGATGTTAAGTTTGTCAGATAGAATAATAATAGTCATCATACATACACTTGGGATCTGATCTGCAAGCAGCCTTTCAATGGCACTCCAAGCACAGGCAATGGGGATTTCCAGACCCCAGAGAGCCTATAGACTGCAATACAGCCTCGTTCATAACTGACTTGTTTTCTGTTCCTTCCCTCAAATTAAAATTCCTCTTCCCCATTCAAATGAAACTGATCAACTCACAAATGATTCCTGACAAGCCCCAGAGGAGTGGGAAGAATATCAATGCACAGTGTAAATTGCTCTTAACACACCACCAAAGTAAAGAAATCTTTTTTCCTAAGCTCATCATTTTTGCTGAGACAGCTTTTTTCTCTCTTGACTAAGTAGCTAGACATCTGTTGAAAGCAAAACATAAAGATATGGCAATCAAAAGACAATTTCTAAAGAATGAAACTATGGGTTTTAAATTTACTCCTCCTGACACAAATTTAGAGTGCACTGCCAGTAAATGGCAGTTAGGTGTATGTTAGTGAAATGAAAAAGACCCTGAAAGCATAATTTCAGAGAAAATGCTTTTTGAAAGAGAACATCCATGAATTCTGACAGAAAGGCTACTCATCAAAGCCATACACATACCTGTCATATTTTTGCAAGTTATACCGTATTTAGCTTCCCTGAAAGTACAACAGTAAGGGGAATATTGACCTATTTGCCAGAAGATGGAAGAAACTTCTTCAATTTACACCTGGGTAAAATGGCTGTTAAGTGACTGATTCGGATTGCTGTCGAATTAGGAATGCGGCACATCTTAGATTTCCTGTATGTATTCAAGTTTTAAAAAGTTCAAAAGTTTAAAAAATTAGCCATAACTGGCCTGCCAACATGGTATTTAACAAAAGAGTTTGATATGGTTTCCAAAAAATCTGTAGCACATTAAAATACTTAATTCACTTCAAAATGCTGCAGGTAAATGTCATCACAACATGTTAATTGAGAATGGAATCACGGTCTTTTTGTGATCTAAAAGGATTTAAAAAAAACCCACAAAGAAACAGAGAGAGCAAAGAGAGGAATTAATAAGGTGCCTATACTCTTAAATAATGGGTTGGGGAGACAGCTAACAAGAGGGGATACTGCATCTTCAGGCATGCAAGAAAAACATCATTAGAAAAACAGTGCAATGCCATAAAGAAGATCTTCCCACTGCAAGCAAATTCAGAAATTAAGTATGAGCAACAAGATTCTAATTTCCTCATCCATAAAACAGAGAGCATTAAAACCTGTATTGTGGAATCTGAAGTGAAAAAGTGACAAGATCTAAGCTTAAGTTGCTTTAGATAAAAAATATTACCTCTCCTTACAAAGTTTGGTTTATCTGTGTTCTTATACCTTCAAAGCCACAACAAAGCTATCAGAATAACAGGAGAACATTATTACACAGTATTACTACAGGAGAAACAAAGACATCCAGATAATAAAGAAATAGACAACAGAAAAGCAACTGCAACTCTTACCTGACACCACTCATCAACAAATCATTTTACAGTTGAAAAACTGCAATGAAAACCTGTAATTCATTTCTAGAACACTTTGAATTTCACTCCAGGTGTGCCAACTACTCCAGTATCGAACTAATGGAGTAGCACTTACGTGGAAGGGGGTTGTCTAATCTTTATGATTCAAATCCCCACAGCAGGATAAAGCAGAGAGGCCAGAGGAGTTATGCTGCTGCGAAACAGATGCAAAATGAGATTCATTTCCTCATCTTTTTCGCTGCAACAACTCTCTGTCTCTAGAGTCTATTACTAAGATCCATGAACTCCACACAACATGACAGCAGCCCAGAAAGTGTTAATTGGGGAGTCAATTGACCCCCTAACTATGATTAAAAGACCAACAAGAAAGAGACACCAAGAAAGACTGAAGAATTACAGCAGCAGGTTAGGAGGGCTGGAGACTACCTAGGGGAAATCTAAGAGCCACAAAAACATGGTGAGGAAAGCATGATAAAGAACTGAAGCGACAGAGTGGGCAGCTGTCAGGAATGGCTCAGTACACGGTGCTTGGGCTGGAACCCAGGAGAAAAACAGGCTGAGTTACCCAGATGTTAAGAAGTAATGAACTAGGCTCCCTCTGAACACACAAACCTAAGGCTCAGATTCTTGTGTCTGGGGTAACTTTCCTTGTGCCATGTAGCAGGAAAGAAAATAAAGGTCATCTCTATCATAGACAAGGACACTGGGATGCTGTAGACAGCAGATGTCTTTGACAAAAACAACACAAAAAGTACACTGGAATGAGCAAGTTTTGAAAAATATTTATTCTCACCCCCTTACCTGCAATAGGATTATCCACAAATATATCTATAGTCTGGTGTATGTACTAGTTCACCTTACATTTGTAAGGTGATATCAGAGATTTTGATAATACAAAAGGTAAATATACCTATCAGACAAAAGGTATATTTACTCCGGTTTTACATTTTTTTCTCCCCTCTCAGTCAGATACCAGCTCAAATTTCAGCTTTGGCATGGCAAGATCCTGTCTCAAAAGACAAGCTAGAGTTTTTCTCTTACAGAAGTAAAGAGAAAGTGCCTATTATGAAAACATGCAGTTTCTGAAATCAAGACCCTGTCAGGTCTCTTAAATCAGGTTTAACTTTGATCTGCCTTGTACATTGTCAGCTCCATAGAGAAGCAAGGGTAACAAAGTCCTAGTAAAACTTTAGCACTTGACAAAAGTACGACAAAAACCCTATTAAGTTGGCAAGGCTAGTTAGGAGCAAGGCAACAACATACAATCTGAAATGCTTTTCTGTAGTTGAATGCACTCTGAAGGAATGACAGGAATAAAAACTTGCTTTTGTCAGTGGGAAGATAAACCTTGGACATATGAAAGAAGGTGGCAGCTCTGTTGAATAAAAAGGTGCCATTTTTACAAGCTCACATTTCTGTAAATATGTGTGAGTTAAATTATTTGATAGAGCTACACTCATGGAGAGCCTATTACACTAAATCCCCTCTACTCCAGCTCCCCTCAGCGCTTCAGTGGAACCACCAAACCTGAGTCAGTAACACCCATCATTCAGGGCCCCTGCCAGGTGAAGCTGGCCTTGCAGGTTACCTTACCCTAAACAAATATTATCCACAACTAAAGGTGGCAAAGAGAATAAAGTGTAAAGTTCTATGAAATACAGACTCAGCAGTACTCATAAGTAGGCAACTGAAAAGAGGAAGGACAATAGGGATGTACTTACTAACATGCATTTTACAAAGTAAATCAGTGTGAAAGTTAAGTTTACATGGTCAACAAGAGTAATACTGGAGGGAGGTAACTGGCTTATCAAACTTCAGAGTACTTGGAAAAATTAAAAGAAGGGGTGAAAACATATAAAAAAAATAAAATCAGTTATTATCTCTTGCATACCTAATTACTGTGGATGAGGAGTTCTACAGCTATCTTCTTAGCAGGATCAAAATGCTAGCAATGAAGCAAACATGAAGAATATAATTTACACGGGAGTAGAACCACACCAAACACTTTCTAACTTTGCCACTACATTTTTCATTTCCAATAAAGAAGACCCTTTAAAATCACAAAAAGCAAGTTTCTGAACTTGACTGAAAAAGTTATTTGTTTTGTAGGCTTCACACAACAGCAGGTTTCAGGAAAGTATTCAGCCTTACAAGAGCCCAGTGGGACTACATAAAGAGAAACCACCATTGCTAATTATCACTACACAGGTTTTCTCTATAACTTCCTCATCTCTCAAATATGTACCTCAAGTAACCAGATATTCAATTTGAAAATACCAAAACACAGAGGCTATCTAGGCATCTTGATGCCAATTTGTGGTAAATTCGTACCTGAGGAGGATAGTACCTGATCCTCCCTCAAGAAAAAGCTGCAGAAATTAAGATTCCCACTACTGCACCAGAAAATGAGAACACCAGTGATCTCATTTCTTTCATTGGGTCACATTCCAAGGATCTCTGTACCACTAAAAAACTAAATGAAAAATAAAGCAAACAAAATTATGGATGACTCCACTTTAATATGGTGACGTTGACCATTGTGCCATATCATTGCATACATCATACTCATACACAGACTCAGAGAAGCATACAAAGAAAGCCTGCCTTTGCCCTGCAAAAGTAACCTGTTTACAGTAAGATCAGCTCATTCCTCTGAATGAAATAGAAGGAGAAATAGAAAAGCACGCAAAGATTCCTACAGTCTTACACATAGACTGCTTGCAAGGACTCAGTGAAGCATCAAGTTAGGGATGATTCTCTACTTATTGGCATGAGCCACAGAAAGGATGTTGTTACCTGGGACAGGGGCAAGGAAGAGCAGTAACAAAAAATACTTAATCTCATCTGAGTGGCTGTTTAAAATTTGCCTTGCCTTTCACTCAGGGTCTGTCTTAAGGGGTACAACTTTCAGTTAGACTAGATGAAGATAACGCATTTACTACATGAAAACAAAGGCTACTAAAGGCTGAGAAATGGAAAAAAGAAGTCATTCGTTGTTACCGAGGAAGAAGTCACAAAACAAAATACATAAGTCCCTAGCAGAACTGTACTCAGCAAGAGGGTACGGCTGGCTAAATCCTGGCCATGCTGAAATTAACTGGAACATTGTTATTGGTTTTGGTGTAACCAGGCTTCACCTGACCTGTTTTGCAGCATAACTTGTTACTCATTTCCCCACCACAGTTCTTTTGGTGCTTAATAATCCAGCACCCACATTTCCCTGCTTAGTGCCTCAGGAAGACAAATGCAACCACTGCGCCAAACACACCCACAGCCGTGTTAAGATGAGGCATGCCAGCCCTGGGTACCACTTAGAGGACTGATCCTAAACTAGGGAACTAGAACTGAAAAAATCTGATGAAACCAGAGCCAGGAAAGCAGTGCTGATGATCTTAAATGAGCTAGTTGTGCTTTTTGAAGGCCTTGTTTAATGCCATAGGCTAAAGAAGAGCTCCTGGCTCTTAATATATTGCCCAGGATATCACAAGGGTTCTTTAGGTCTCTTCCAATTTTTTGTCTCTGAAGCAAAACGAATAGTGGTTCAGCATCTCTATCTGTTTATTGTACAGAAAAAAGGGGTTTTGCAGTATTCCTTCCCTACACACTCCCCATGCAGAAACTCTGATTTTAATTGTCTCCAGAGATTTCTGTGCATAGATTTAGCTGTGCAGTAACACAGTAACACTGAATTTGAATGATGGTAAAGTGCTTGAAGGAATTGTTACAAAGAGCATCGTAATCACACCAAGGATTTCTCGTTTCTTCTTCTGGTACAATAATGGACCACAGAATAGGTCTGTGTAGTCTTTGCATTTATTGTCTTCTTTCACCTAAACTGTCTCCTGTTAAGCCTAGGCCCATCACTTACCTTTGCGGTATTGCTCCTGAATAACAAGCTATTCATCAAACCCTGCTGCAAGAGAAGGGAAGTGAGACAAGCCAGTGGGTTTTAGATTGAGGAAAAGGCTGGAGATGGTCCAGATGGAGGAATGTCTATTAATGAATTAGCTTACAAATAGGTTAGCCAGCCTAAAAACCAGAATATGCTACACATTCCCGTTCTACACTTTTGTCATGCTCACAGCCTCATTAAAATCATCAACAGAGAGAAAGCATTGTATGGTATTATTTCATGCCCTGCAGGCAGGTCTAATTCAGCTAGGTTCTATACACTGAGAAATACATACAATAGTAACACCATGCAATCTTCACTGTGACTGCTGGAGAGGGGGCTCACCACTGGCAACTGTCCCTCTGTCTGTCTCCAGCTACATAAAGTACTTTCAGTCTACTGAGGCGGAGAGCTGGGCGAAATTACCTGAAGCAGACTACAGCACACAGAGACCTCACCCTGGAAAGGAGAAGATTCCTGAGCTCTGTCTCTGGTCAGTCCTCATTACCAGAGAAAGAAGATGAGCATCTATGTTGGGATACTAAGTTTACCTCATTAGTAGCGACATCCAGTGATCTCCTGGCTACAGGAATAATCAGCAACACTAAATACAAGATTGTTCAAGCAGAAAGGTGTCATTAAGCTCCACTTTTCAGAGGATATTCATTGGTGGTTTGTATCCTCGCCAAAGAGAAAGTCTGAGAATATATTTCTGAGGGCTACACATGGTTAATTGTCACATATCTTTCCTTGCAGACTATTAGAAAAACAAAAACATTGAGAAATATTATAATGAATAATATAATTTAGAAATATCTGATTAAAAGAGTTGTGGTTGTTTAGCCTAGAGAAAAAGACTGTGGGGAGACTTGATAGCAGTCATACATGGAAAAGATAAGAAAAAAACCCTCTTAAATTATAGCCAAGAGGGAATTTTAAGTTAGAGATCGGGAAATATCCTACACATAAGGATAGCAAAGTACTAGAATGGACTGTCTAGCGGGCTGTAGAACTTCCACTACTGGAAGCTGTAAAAAATTATTAAATATGTTGGATACATCCCAGGTAGAGCTGTCTGCCATGAGGCAAAGGCAAGAGGGCAGCAGCCTCCAAGTATCCCCTCCAGACAATGACTTTGCCCAGGTTTCACTGATCCCACCAGAATGAACTGACAGTGCCCCTGTGTTTCGGTGCAGCACTGCATAGTGGATCCCCATATGAAGGTGCAAGGCTTTTCCTCTTAAAAGCCTGGGTTTGTAAAAGTAAAATCAGAAATAGTGCTGTACTTCTGGATTATATGGTGTGATGGAATACATTTCTTTGTGAGAAGGGAACTGTGTGAAAATAGGTGTTGATTTTGATTCAGTGTTGTTCAATTGAGTGGCTACAACCGAAACCCTTGTTCTCTTGTAACTGGTGCTTCTTACCCAAGTGCAGCAAGTAGAGGATGGAGCTAACAAGCATATTTCAAATCACAGCATGTAGCTCTCCGGCATTCTGCAGCATATTTTTGCAGCTAGCTTTGACATGGTGCAACTTCCGTTGCAACTAGTTGCAACAGAATCAGTGAGATGATATAGCAAAGGTAAGTGAGGAGGGAATCTCTGAGGGAGCTTGCCTGCCCGTGCATAGCACCAAAGATTGCAGTAATATTAGTATCATCGCTATCACCTTCACTGCACTGACTTCTTTCCTTTGGTTGCTGCAGGAAAGCCTCATTAAGTGGGACTTAATAGGTTGCAAACACTTTGGTCATACCCCATAAAGCCATAAGTAAGGAGATGTTATACACATGACAAATTGGCCATTAGGTAGTGCATTTATCCCTATCTGACTGAATGGCTCACTAGATAGACCTATCAGCACCAGACAGCAATGCACTCACATTTCAATGCAATACACCTGTGCTTGAGCTGTTCTGTGAATCTAGACCTCGTTTTAAAACAAAATCCAAAGCACATACTTTTCAAGCACAGGATGTGCGGAATTACACTCTTCATTCATTCACACTTAGCCATAGGCTCTATGCTAGGAAGACTAGTTAGGACAACTTAGTAGGTGGACAAGGTGCTATGCTAATATTAAGATACTCGACTTCCAAGAGCTTTTTCACATCAGGCTGTTGAGATCACAACCATTATCCCTTCACACAGTGATGGATAGTTTACTCATACAGAAAACTTCTCTGTCCCCTTCCTAATAAAGGCATATTCTCTGGGCAAAAGGAAAAGCCACCCCCTACCACCACATATGGATTTGTTCTTCACCTATCATGCAATTCCCACACCAGAGAATGAATATAACTGAATGCATCTGCATGACTTGGGAGCTCCTAGAAAACATTTCAGGTCTCACAGAACTAGTATTTAGGATATAATTCAGGTCGTTTCCTCCTGATCAAATGATCACCCAGTGTCTTTCATCTGAACCTTCTGAAACTGAAGACCACTAGTCTGGTACATATTACACTGAGAAAAACACTAACCCTGATCATAGATTTTAAAACTGACTTGCAGCTTATAGATCCAGGGCTCACCTAGGAATTTGTGCAGAATCATGCTAGCAATAATGTACTCTACGCAAAATCATCCTGCAAATGTCTGCAGCAGTCTTTCTGGGATTCCTGAACTGGACTAAGGCCAGTGAATTTAAGCCACGGTCTTGGGCTTACATATTCCTCCTTCAAATCACCTGCAAAGCCAGGTATGCATATATGTAAGTTGCTCTTCTTTACAACATGCCTAGACTAGCACTGCCAACTGTCACTAGCCCCAAATGCCCATCTTTCACGGGTGTCTAAAAGTATCTTTAAAAAGTAAATGTAAAAAGTAGAAGAAAAAGATTCCATAACCACAACAGAAAGAACTATTCCTTTCTGCATTTGGGATTCACAGTTACATTACAGAAGGCTCTTATATGTCATATCCCAACTCATTTCACCTGAGGAGACACCTGTGCTTTCACTTGTCTTGCTTTTGCCTGCCGCTGCAGACTATCGTTTTAGCCGCCACACACAAAACACTCACCTCAGATTGGTAGTTACCGGACAGCAGACAATCTGCAGCACAGATTTGTCAAATTTGTCCTCAAAGACTTTGAAAAAGCATAGGGTCTGTTGATCAAGAAGGAAAAAGCAGCCTGGAATCTTGATCTGAGGAACAGCAAGTTAGATGTTACTTCACCTACATGTCCAGCCTCACATGATTTATCTGGTGCATCCTGATATAAGAAAACCACACTACTGTGTTATTTTCCCAATGTCCAAAATGTCATTTGAAAGCCAATGCCTGCCTCATGGGAGCCATTCAGTTGTTCTAGAGGAGAACCACAGCTGTTCCCCTCCACACCGTATCAGGCCATAAGAACTCTAAATCAACCGTGCCTGGTTACATAAGTCAACTCCTGAACTGTAATGCAACAGATTTCTCGTTAAATGTAAAGCTGGGCTTAGACTCTCCCCTAAGCAAGAAGACATAAAAGATCTCTTGAAATTCACTATATAATCCTCCTACAAGATTTGTAACCCTAATACCTCTTCTTAATAGCTTCTGCAATGGTATAACCTTCCCTGACTTTCTTCAGAGCTGCAGACTGTGCTAAGCCACACTTCTACATGTATTTAGGAATACCTGGGAGAAGGTGGAGGGCTACATCTTTGCTGCAGGTGAAATACTTTCTGAACATAATCTGATATCCTGCCACACTCCAGTAAAATTTACATGAGCCATAACAAGAAACCAAACAATTGTAGGTAGTATTTCATCAGTTCCTAGCCATTGTTCTGCCAGGTGGTAAGCACTAGGCATGAAATGGAACCAAATCTAAGCCTCAAATAAGCCAACACCGTATTAAGCCTACTTTAGAAGTATATCACAAAAAAAGCTAACTACTGAATACAGCAGTGTAATGCAATCTGTTCGGTGAATATATAGTCACATATACAGTAAAAAGTCTATGAGTTTGAACAAGATTATTTTTAATTATAAAATTAAATAATAACAGCTGTAAACCAAGATGTAAACAATAAAAGTTTACTCAAGATTTAGCCACTGACTTCCAAAGAAGCAAAGGTCTCATTGCACCTGTAGGTGGAAGTCTTGGTATATAAATGAGATCACTGCCAGAAAGAACCTCCTTTTAGCATCTTACCAGCTTTATAAAGCTACAATAAAACTAACAAAAAGCCCTAACTGTGTTGCCTTTGGGCAGAACAGAACCCACTCTTACTTCTATTTTTATACCCTCAACCAGGCAGCTTATATGCCCTGTAGTTACTTATAGCCATCAGAAGTTTGCTGTTCCTGTAGTTTCTCATCTGTGACCACTTCCTTTAATTACTTTTCTGCTTACAATAAGTCTTGCATCTAAAGCAGCAATTTTATGCCACAGTGAAGCAGATGAACGTTGACTAAAAAGCCCATAAAATTCCCAGGGCAGAAGCACAGACTCTCTGGTCATCTTTGACCACACTGCCCACTTCCTCTTCAGGTTCAGCTTTTATGCTCTGTACTTTACAATCCCACAGCATAACATTTGTAGTTGTGACTTCTAGGTACCATCAAAAACATTATTTGAGGTAAGGAATTTCAGCTGCCTTATGGCCTATTCACACGCAGGAGCTGCTTTATGCACAGGCTTGCATTTTGAAAGGCAGTAAGGGTACAATCCTGGGTAGCAATAGGAATGAATATATACGCTCTTTGAAGAGCTTTCCAAATATAAAAATCATGCCAAGTTGCAACAGCCACATGGCTGAATTATCCTCTTGAAATCCCACAGAGTTTTGTACTTCTTTTAGTACTGCTCAGTATCCAGAGCAACAAAGGAGCTAGACCATATTTGTTGTTCCACACCCTCTTATCCCCAAAATCCTAAACAAAGGTGGAATTGATCTGTGGGCTTTTTTGAAGGCCCAAGGGCATAAATGTCTATCTGGAAAAGGCACTGGTGTGTGCTTGGAGCAGATTTTGTGTTACCTAAGAAAGAGAGTGATTGGTGCTCACTCACTTCAGATTTGAAATAGAAAGGTTGAGTTCAGGCAGCCATTCCTCCTTCTCAGCCTACGGGCCAAACTGACACTTTGCAGCCAGATCTAGTCCTTCCCTTCATCTCTGTTACATTTGGAAAGGTCAACATCTATTTATGTATTTGCACTGACTGAGATAAAGCCCACTTGGCATGTCCATTGTTGCAGATAAACTGCAGAAAATCAGGCTCA
The DNA here is from genome assembly GCA_028858755.1 of Ara ararauna. Taxonomy (NCBI): domain Eukaryota; kingdom Metazoa; phylum Chordata; class Aves; order Psittaciformes; family Psittacidae; genus Ara; species Ara ararauna. Next base: position 106,239,559 of record CM054376.1, on the reverse strand, counting down.
CCATAGACAGCCTGGCTAAGCTGCTTGGTTGCAGACATTTTAGCAAGCCCAGAAAGACAAAAATCACACATTCAGTGATCAATAGGGACAGTAAGCCACTCTTTGATCTTTTGATCTGCTTTAACTCAATTCAACAGAGCATGTTGCCCATCCTTTATTTTACTTCAAACTATACACATGGCATCTCAGCCTTTTTAGCATAAATTTGATTTTCACCATCACAAATGTTTTCCTTTTGTCTATGTGGAGTAGTTTCAGATGGTCTGGGGCTTTTGCTTAACTGACCAGATAGACCAAATGATGCCCTATTCCAGCTTTACTTAATTAGTGAGCATGGAATCAAAGTGAGGGTAAGGGTAAACTTAACTAAATATTGAGCCAGATTCTTTATCTCAATCACCTTGATGCCAATGGCTAGAGATTATTCAGGACTGAAGGGAAGACTCATGGTACAAAAGAGCACAGTTTGTCAGGTCTCTATAGGTAGTATTTCATATTGCTGTATTTCAAATCAGGACACATATAACAGCCAATATTTCAATCTACACCTCCTAGCAGCTATTAATTATAGAGCTTTACTGAGAACAGAGCACTTTGGTAAGTTAGATTGGTAGCAAAAATTAACAGAGCACTTCCAAAATCAACGGCTAAGGCAGTAATTCATGCCTTCTGGCAGCACTGCAGTCCATCAAATCCTAACCTTCTTCAGGCGGTTTCTCATTTTATACACAATTTTTGGATTACCTGAGGCTAAAATCGGTCCACGAACACACAGCATTTGCTCTAAGCAAGTTAACACTATCATCTTAACAGGGTTCACATTCCTTACACAGCTGCAGCTTTACATTCCACCCTACATCAGTCACTCTTCCACCTAACCCTTCCCAGTACTTACTGCTCCTAGACGTCATTTCTATGTGAATCAAACTGTCATTTTCTTCCTCAGGAAGAGTATGTTTTTCCTGCAATCCTTGTCATGCAAAAAGGGGAAAAGCCTGCAGATGCTACACCGAACGCCCTTTCCAAACCTGAATTATTTCCCTGAAATAATACAAATTCTTCTACAAACTGTGGGCTATAGATGTAAGACTAGGGAACTTGCTTTGACACAGCACAAGTACCAGCATCAGAGGAGGACATGATAAAATCCCTGGCCAAATAAAGAATGCTGTGAGCAACCAAGAAAAATTAAACAAGTTCCCAGAATCTAACAGGTACCCTGAATAAAAGTCACAAAATCATTCACTGCTACCCAATACAACATTCCCCCTGGTACCCAGAGAACGTCTTCATCTTAGGACAAGAATTGAAACTCTAATTAATAACTTGAAAACTATTGCCTCTTTTCTGGTCAGAAGATATCCATAAACAGCTGCCAGCTTTCCCAAATTAATTGTGGTTTGAAGCTATTTCTGTTGGATTTCTCAAATGCTACTTGTGATGACTACTCATAAGAATCATTGCAAGTAGCCATTCTTCTAGCTGACGGTATTTCATAGTTGAAATATTCGCAGGGATTTGAGCAGCTGGGGAGCCATGTTTTAATAATTTCAGATAATTTACAGGTAGCAGATTTGTCCAGCTCCTCCTGGTGAAATATAATAAAACCAGAAATTTTTCAATTAGTTATTTTGTCAAATTAAAAAGTTGAAGCTTAACACTGGAAATGTCTTTTGAAACTTATTCAGTCTTCTACCCTCCAAAATAATACTTTACATGGCAGGGTGAAAAGTTCCATTTGATTTAACTATTTCTTTAAGCTTTTGGGGAAGGGGAAAGGAGGCCTCGGAAATTTACCTCAGTTCTTCCTTGCTATAAGCTTTTGCCAACAAGCAACAGAAATCAATTATTTGCATAAACAGCCAAATCCTGGGGTGAGGTGGGTTTATTTTTTTTTCCTCAATGGTAAGGATAGTCTGGAGCTTGCTTTTGAGACTCTGAGGAAGAAAAAGACAGGAAAGAGTGCAAAATTATTCTAGAAAATGTTTGAAACTGGGGCTTGTTTTTTTGCCTTAACTCAAAAGCTGATGAGTGCTAGTTCCCATTTCTCTCACATGGTCTTGAGTTATATCCCTGCTGTTCCTGTGATTACATCATGTTTACCCATAGCATCTAAAAATTACTGTGGGAATATATGGAAGACTGGTTTCTTCCATTCTAGTCAGGATGGTCTAGTCATTTTCCATCTAAAGGGTGGAAAATGCTAATCATGCTTTCTGTCATGCCTTAATACAGTGCAACAGGACCAGAGCTGCATGGCTAAACCTCCAAGCTGAAAAGCGAGGAGGGTGTAAATCTTTGTTCTGTCAGGGACAGGACACCTGAACACTCACCAACATACAGATCCATTTTCTGTATAATAGTTGGACCACAACGGAAAGCAAATACATTTGTAAGTTACCCATGGCCTTTAGTGGTCAACCTAAGACATGGCAGTCTGGCTATTCAGAGGTTTATCTGACCACACTGCTGAACTCAACTGTAGTAGGGTCACCTGCATCTCTGTCAGTGCCCCCAGACACCTATCAAAATTACTGGCTAGTACTGAAATTTCACATCTACATGAAACACTTTAGAAAAGTGGCAGGTACACAGTACGAAGAATATCTCATTAGTAGTATGAAACTACACCTACAGTTACATGCAGACTCTATACTTTTAGTCTCCTAAGAGAGTAATGCTGTAGATCACAGCAAGTAATAAAACAAAGCTGCTGTCAAGAAATGTCTGACTTTAATTGAAATTACATTCCATTATCCAGCAGCTCCAGGCAATGACACTGTAGGGAGATGAGATGCAGGCAGGATGCCCACCCTCACTGCATGCTAGGCTATTTTCTGTGATGACCCATGTCCTGCACCATGACCTGACCATTAGGTATTCACAAAGAGCCACTAGCAGTTTCTCTCCAGGATGGGAAAGACGGTGCAGTCTGTGTAGTATTTAATTTCTGTCTCAAAAAACCATAAATTCTAGAAATCAGGGGGGAAATAACACAGAGAGGAGAAAAGTAAGAGGACCCACTTGGAGCTTTGTGCAACCTGGTCTAGTGGAAGATGTCCTTGGCCATGGCAGAGGGGATGGAACTAAATGAACTCTGAAGTCCCTTCCAACCATGCTGTGATTCCAGCAGCTGGAACTGTTGGTTCATAAAAAACTCTGCAACTTCAAGTTTTGTTCTCATAAAACAAAATGAAACACTGGATTACTATTTCCATAATCAAGCTCTTTTCTTCTGCAAATTTATACCTTGGCCAACCAAAAAACTTAAACAAAAATAAAAGGAGGAGGAATATAATCAAGCAAAGTCTGAGGGGAAAAAAGAAGTTCAATGGAGCTGATAAACCACCCACACCGTTGAAATATTACATTCAAAAAAAGGTAAAATTAAATGCCATAACACTACCAAACCTTTTAACCTTTTCACTTCAAAGAAAAACTGAAAAAACCATGAGCTGATAATAAATTTATATTTTGATGAAATAGCATTTTTATAGGAAAAGCACTCCATCAGAAAATGTTGAACCAGCTGCAAGAACTTTATCTACAGATTACTGAGAAGAAAAAATATTCTATATTGCACTGTTTAGATTCAAAAATAAGTGACATTTTAAATATTAAGTTCTGGCATATTTAGATTACTTCTGTATAAGTCTCTCTTCATGCATAGCCAGCTTATTCTCTGCCATAAAATATAGCAAGTTTCCTATTTAGTTCAGTTACTTTATCCTATAAGCTAATAAATGACTCAGGACTGAGAAATCTTCTGCAAGCACAAAATGGCTTAAGTCCAGCAGATTGATTTGGATGGAGCCTTTTTTATTTATTCCAGAGGAAATATTTTCTCGATTATATCAACATAGCTGCAGCCCTTTACATTCCTGTTACTTCCCCCGAGCATTTCAGAGTAGTACCCATATTTTATGAGCGGTTTTAAGCTTCTGGATACTTTTGAAAGGAATATTCATCTTCACAAAAATCACTTTCCGGTTGCTAGCAAGCTAATAGACACCATTCTTCAAAGCAGAAGACTGAAAAATGCAGGTATTTTTCTTGGAACAAAGAGAGAGGTAGAAAAATACTTTGTTTAAGAATTTACTGCAAATAAATCTTCCTGAGGTTTTAACCCTAGAAGGGTTTAATCTGAGAAAGGTCTACAAAATTCCTCTGGGCAAAATATATAGGAATAATACATCAAGTTAGGGGCAGTGGTACTTCCAAGAAAAAAGGGAATAGTAGCAAGTAGCATTTGTCAGAAATTAATTGCCTGTCAATTCATTAAAGGAATAGTGTTTCTGGCACCAGTCCTAGAGCTGCTTTCTAGCATTGTTCTTAAGCTTGGAACATTATAAAAATTCACTTTTTCCACCACCACCCCTACAACTGCACCTATCTATCCTATTTGCAGCCTGCTTGGCAAGCCTAGGGGACACTGAAGTCCCAAATCCTTAGCTCAGGTTGTCCCTCAGCAGTTTGCCTTCCCAGGGCTTCCCAGATCCTCACTCTCAATACTAAACTGATAAACTTTGAGAGCAGGGTTTGGGAGCCTGGGAACCACTGGAGTTCCAAAGAACATTATTCCTCTCTAACCTCTCTGAAGAAGCCCATCCAGTACTTTGCTCTTCCTGTGAGAGGAAGTAGGACACCAATGTGGCAAAGCCAAATCTGAAATCCCAAATCCAACACAAAATAGTGACCTCACTGTGCCTGCCCACATGGGGCTTTTCTGAAACATTGGAAAGGATGTACACATTTTGAGCAATCACTGCCAATTTCTTTGTTTAGTACAAAGTTCACAGCTCTGACAAAGATTTCAGTTTTCTCCAATAAACAGTGCAATATTGTATCAACAAATCCTACTAATCATCATAAAAAGGATTTACAGCTGCCTCTCTGCGACACACCATAAACTTTCTACCAGTCTCAAAGGCAGGGACTGAAATTCACTCCAGCGGGGCAGCCCCCTTCCAGCTGTACAACAGGAAAAAAACACTCGCCATGCACATTCCAGCATCTACTTGTTTGCTGAGCTTGCAGGGACACAGCAGCTGGGGAGCAGCTTGAGGGAGGTAGAGATCCATTAACCAGTTCATTGCAACAGGCACAACCAAGTGACAAGGCAGCAGGCTGGCAGCCTAAACAAGACACAGCTCTAAAACCCCTCTTCCAGATGACGTTTTAACATAGAAAGCAGCTGCTCCCATGTCCTCTTCCCCACTCTGCACTTTCCTCTCATTTTATCTTTACTAAAACAAACATTTGAAGTTGTTACTCTGCTGGCTTCTTTTTTAATTACCTTTTTGATGTTTTATTTGCAGGATGAGTTTAACAAGTAAGAACTCTGCTACATGTTTATCTGAAACAACAATAAATGAGAAAAGCCCAGTGTGAATGACTCAACACTGACTGGGAGGCTTAATAAATACCTATGCCTTTAATTTGATAAGTTAGAATAACACGTAAATTAATACTTTCAAATGTTCGTCTTTCTATAAATGTGCAGCCACATAAAATATCTCCCCTTCCACATGCAAAATTGAATATAATAAACTCATTTTTTAACATCAGTTCATTTATTAATTAAAAATGCATGAAGCTTAGGCCAGTATTGCAAATTCCCAGCACTTGAAAACTCTGCCCTTTGCTGAGGTTTCAAGGGTTAACTCAAAACACCTTTGCTGAACAACCACAGACCAATTTTAATACTTAAAACACAGCAGGAATCAACAAAGTCAAGTTGCTGGCTTCTGATACTGAGCTCACACTGCGTGCCATCAATAAACTTCATTAACTTGGAAGTAACTTCACACAATGCAATGTCACATCTTAGCTAAATGGATCTGAAGCAATCCTCTCAGTGAGCATGATCACTGACTGAAATGTAGAAATCACCCTATTAAAATAGACACAGGTTAGCATTTTAAACATCAAGGCAGGTGGCCCAATCTCATCCCATCTGCACACCTGAAAAGTGGCCAGGGAAGCATTAACATGCATACAAACATTTTCTGATTTTCACAACAAAGAAGTAAGAAAGCAGAAGAGGCTGTTTTGTATTGAGACATGAAGATACAATTTCTTCATGAACATTTAGCCTACTCACTTGTACCGTGTCACTATTTAGTATATTATTACTTAAAGTGAGAAGAAAAAAAGGTTACTAACCTGTGGGAAGAGAGAGTAAGTCGCATTGTCGATAGTAACGGAATATAAAAATTCCCCATCAAACCATAGGTTCTTTCCCATTGGGGAGTTCAGCTTTGTCATAGCAAAGAGTTGTGCAGGGTCACAGCATTCTTCCAGCAGTTTCCTAGTGAAGGCAACCAAAAGAGAAAGAGCTGTATTAATTAGAGCCTTGGCACACCTTCTGTAATGACCAGCCATCACACCTGAGATCCTGCTGCTCTCAGATGCTCCAAAGCAAGCCACTCATCTTCCCAGCCAGCGGATGCACCATGAATGACTCTATTTTACTTACAGAAGGGCCAGAAAGCCTGATGTTATTTCAGAAAGCCTTAGAAACAGACAGTGAAAAATTTAAACCTCCATTCACTTTTGAGTGGCATAGAAACAGAACCAAGATTCAGAAAAGGAAAATTCCTCCTTTACAACCTCTTCTAATGAATAAAGTACTGATGTCCAACACATACAGAAATCGGAGAACTCCTTTGAAAATCAAGTCCGAGCTATATGAAAATTCAGTACCAAACCTTAATCAAGAAAAGCAGGTCTCCTAAAACCCCACAGTTACCTAACTTCTGCATGGAAAATTTCGGCATCTCATTCCAGTTACTAAATATCCTTGTGCTACATTTACATCAGTATTAGAGCCTGATTCTAACTGAAGTCCAACTTGAGTCATCTCAGTATGACAGATATATATAGAGAGCAAATATTATACTTCTCATTTCCTCAATGAAATGGCATATCCTCTTACACATTCGTTCCCAAAAAATATTTATTACTCAGCTCAACTAGAAATTTGAGAGCTGGTAAGGTCGTTGAAAGTTGCATTAAGCAAAAATTCTGTATCACAGCAAACTCAGCAACTAACATCCTAAAATACAGAACAACAAAAAGCACTAGACATCTACTGGACAGGAACATCCTGTCTTTCCAAACCCTATATGGAAGTAGCCCTCTAAAGAAAAAGTGACACTCTCATGAGTTTTTATACATAGTAGATGTATCCAAAATATACGTTGCAGAATGATGCCATTACAGTATAACAATATATACATTTTTCATTTATTTTAACATGAAGCTTAAAGAGACTGATGCCATTTCCAGTGGCTGCACAAGAGCTGCAAACGGAAGGCAGAAAAACACCAGCTATTAGTAACTACTAAAATGCTCGATATAGCCGTTCTCTGTGAAAGAGGAGATTTTATTTAAACCCATGAAATTATTCACAGAAATGCTTACATTTTTTAGCTTTTTTTAAAAGTTTTCATTGTAATCTCAGCAGAAGAGGAAACAACCCAGAAAAAAAAAACCTAGGGCTGTCAGTGCTATTTGTTATCTTTCCGCACTGGGGAAGGTCAGTGATTTGCCATGGTTCAGCCCCAGGCAGCTGCTCCCACCAATACCGTAAGCCCCTGGGACACTTCTTCACATGAAGGAAGGCTCTTAAGGAACAGCAAGGACGCAAGCGTGGGGAAACTGGATGGAGGGTAGGAGGTCCACTCCTCTTCCAAAACAAGCACCTGAGAGGAGCCTTTGCATATGACGTGCAGGCAGATTAAACTGTAGAAAGGAAGTAAATTACACAAAGTGACTGGGTATCATATTGCGTTGTAAGCCAAGACCACCTTCAATGAAGAGCCGCAAGATAAGCTCTCCTGTAACAGACTGAGCAGCCTCTCTGTCCCCACAGACAGCCTAAGAGGAAAGTGTAAGAGGAAAGTGATTTTTATGAAGACTTTTATATATCAGAAGCTTATGACAGAGTGCTTCATGGCTCAAAATGTCAATATTTTATCCATTTGACTCTGCCGCACTCTACTGCAGAGCATGATGCTCCACCACATATCCAGACTTAATGTTGTGAGGGTTCAAGGCTCGTAACTGCAGAGCACACTGCTGCTCAGACAGCAAAGAGGATGGAGGGTCTCTCTTCACAAGGAGCTACATGGAAAAGACAAGGGGCAAAGGGTACATGTTGCACTGTGAAAGGTTTCATCTTGATACAAAAAAAAAGAAATTACAGTGAGAAAAACCATTCCCTGGAACAAGTTCCCCAGGTATGTGGTGGAGTCCCCATCACTGGAGGTTTTTGAGACACAACTGGACAAGGTCTTATCTAGGCTCGATTTCCCAAGGAAGGTTGGACCACGTAATCTTCAAAAGGCCTTTCCCATTTTGATGGTTCTGTGATTCTGGAACTGTTTTTCCCTTATACTACCTGTTACAGAGCTGGCTTGCCTCCCTCTGAGCATAAAAATGTGTCAGCCAGACCAGCAATTTCTATTACTAGAAACACCAATAGGTCTACCTATACCCCCCAGAGAAAGGCTTCACATCATCCCCCTGCTGATGCCCAAATAAAGCCTTCATCACAGGACTGTGAAAATCAAACTAGAGGAAATTTGAAATCTCTTGCCAAATAACCTTTGCAAAACAGTTTAAGACAGGCATGGAATATTGTTCTAAGTAAAAGATTTGAGAGCAGAGATTTTTCCGGCTGTCCACAAGCTCCAGTTCACAGTCTTTGGAAAATTATTTCAACTCTGTCAAGTGGAAAGAAAATTTTTGTCTATCTCTCTCCTCTTTTCTATCCCCACAGCAACATTTTCAAGAAAGCATAAGGTAATCCACGATCAGCTGGAGCCTCAATTCTTCGTATAGTTGTTTGTTATACAACTGTATAACAAAATTAAAATTTCCAAGTGAAATCCTGCAATTCATACCTTCTCTGGAAGTCTGGTCTGAGCAAGAAGCACAAAAATAACACATAACTCAGTGGAAAAGCATTTAGGGAATGGCTTAAATTAATGAATCTTCCTTAGCCAGCATAAACTAATGAGCTAAGGAGCAGCTCTCTGTACAATTAGATATACATACCTACACTTTCCCTTTTCCAAAAATGCATTCTTCTAGCTCCCGTTCATTAATAAACTTGCTATGAAAAGCAGTAAATGCCTCCTGGAAAGTCCACAGATATGCAGGTCACTAGTTCAAGCATGTATCTGTATGTATCAGCACAAAAATATTGTGCACTCACTTGTGCTTTCTGTCAGAAAAGAAAAATTATTAAAAGCCTCACATTATTCAGTCTCTCTTTCTGATCCAAATCCCAACATCACAAAGTGGGAAAAGCTCCATAGGAAAACGTGCATTAAACAGCAGAACGGATTCAAAGGTGAACCTGAAGCAGGATACTTTGCAGGATCAGGGAGTCTGAACTGATTATGCCAAGCTCGAGTAAAATATACAGCTGAAATGTTGACAGAATATGCAAAACTGTAGCAGCTTTTCGCAAAGGATTCCAATTCACTACAAGCATTCCCTCGTTCAAGGACATAAATAATATACCTTTGACTCAAAGTCATCTCCAATTCAGCAGAGACCTGCGTATGAGAGGAGTTAACAACTTGAATATTGGTATTGAGAACACACTAGGGGCTCTCAGATCTGAAAGCACTTAAAGGGCAAATCCCTACTTGTAAGAGAAGCAGGAATAAAGTTACTTTGAGAATCCCACTTCAGATCTCTAAGATTTCAGCAGGAAGTGGGCACCAAGCAGGTCGTTAACTGCAAGGCAGCACTAGCACTGAAGTGGCTCTGCGCATCAACTGAAGCAGCAACCCATGCACAAGACAGGAGCTGGGCAGCAGTTTTGAGACATTAGCCGTATCCCCATGGCACACATCACTGAGGTTATCCCAGCAGACATGGCACAGTGAAAGAAGCAGAGTGAAATAATTGGTGCCAAGGATCCTACATCCATATTCCCTCATTTTCATGGGATTTACTGCCGACTAACTCTGGTCTGATTTCACAAAAAGCCTGTGAGTGGCTGTAGCACACTGAGTGCATTACTGAAGTGCAGTAACTAGGGATAATTAGGAGATTTGCCTCAGAAGACCACTTCTGACCAGAAGTTAATACAGATGCACCCTCCTCCATCTAAAAACAGGGGAAAGCCAGACCACTTTGCAAAGCCTAAACCTAAATTCATACTTAAAGTCAGTGAAAGAACTTGCATAAAAATCCCAAACTACTTATCCTTAATCTTAAATTAATAAACTTTTCAGGGACAAAATGACCTCTCTGTTATTATTCATATGTCCCAAGTCCAGGGCCAAAGCACAGTCCCAAGTCCAGGGCCAAAGCACTTTTAACTGATTAACTATTAAGCACTCTTTCGCTGCCAGTGATTCCCAGGAAGGAGTCATCCATCTGTAACTGCAACCTGCAAGCTGGTTTGCTAAATGAGTCTATTGAAAAATAAGAAGCTTATCAGGAAACCCAGGCTGCTCTGTCTCCTGGGCCTGTCCCCTGGATCAGCTGCTGTCCTGCTCCTTTTCTCATCTGAAAAATTTATCAGCAATATTTTAAGGCTGTCTTGCAGATCACTGATTAAAAGAAATGCAGAGGATCAAGAATTAATCTGGGCAAGTTCACACCTGTGCAGATCCTGAATTCATCCACCTGATGACCATCACCATCCAAGAACAGAAAACATATTTAGCCCCATAACCCACCTCCAACAGTTACAGCTATAAAAGAGTCTTCTCATACAGCCACATAACGGTTGTGCTTGTGGCCATTTTTTTTCTCCAAGCTGGCAGCCTGAGAATTTTACGGCTGTAAAGAAGCCACTCAGTAACAGTAAAATCACTGATTCAATTGCAATCAGTGTGGTTGTATGAGCTTGAAGCTACAGTTGGCATTTGGGCTCTCAATATTCTGTGAAAACATCATTAGTTGGGTTTGGTCACACACATTGAATTCCTCTTTGCTAAAGAGCTCAATATAATGCTTGCAATTGGGGGTTAGCTTGAAGAAGTCAGAGGCTTTTAGCTTTTCATGTGTTTAAGTACCTTACTATTCCAGAGGTTCAAGGCACACTAGCCTGTGCCTTAGGCAGGGCAGACGGTAGCAAGTATAAGGAAACACAATGGAATGTGATGTTCTCTTATTAGGGTAGATAGCACACACTTCAAACTCTTGCTTCATACACCTAACTTCCCTTGTACCAAAGCTGTGGGTAGAACACAAGTAACCACTATGAATTTACTAGGGAGATGAAGGAAAGATGCTGGTGCCTTTCTGCTACCACCAGATGCCAAGGGACACACAGAATGAGCTGCAAATCACACAACACAGAGCCACGTGCTCTTTCTTCTTCTCATCAAAACCAAAACTGGCTTCAGCCTCGTCCAGTCTTTTGGCACCACTGTTCTCCATAACAGACTCCACCCCACCTCAGATGAAATTTAAAACTACCCTCAGCACAACTATTCAGGAATATGATCTTAAAATTGCTCTCCTAAGAACATCATGGACAACTACCAAAAGAATAACAGCCAATGCAAATGCTCTTGATATTCACAAAAGCATATCAATTTGGTTTTTTGGTGGGGAAATCCATACTAGTTTGAGCTCTATCTAAAATTAAGACCTTTGCCAAAACCAACATCTAAATGAAGACATTGCTCTGCTCAAGTCCATTTGTAAAAACCCCCAGTTAGCTAAGCTTGAAGAATAAGTCTAAATACAATGAAAAAGAAATACGAAAAAGAGTGGACACTGCAGAGCAGGACAGAGAAATAATCTGATCTGTTTCCCAGTCGAGTTTTCTGCAAGATGATAAGATTTTAGGAAGACTAAAGTCATGACAGTTTTTCTCCTTACATTTATTATGTTGCTGTTTCTGTTTATTAAACTTTCAGTGTATTTCAATGCCTCCTGCAGCAATTCCTGGTGTCTGGACTTTACAAGGATTATGTGATATTTACCCTATCTTCCTCAAAAGAGGAAAGATATCAGGACAATAAAAGGTCATAGGCAGAAGCAAATCATGTACTGAACTGCCGGGTGCTGCAATGTCCATGAACGGAAACAGATTACAGAGACCATAGATACTTCTCAGAGTAAGGGCAATTCATGAAAACCACCTTCCTTGGCTTAGCAGTAGAGCTGTGTGTGACTTTTTGAAGTAAGAAATTTTAACTGTAAACTGCTGGATGATTTGCTATAAACCGACAAATAATTTGTGGTGGGAATTCTGAAATCAAGCATTCTCGTCTTTTCCACATCATCAGTATCTTTTCTTTAGAACCTTCTTCCAGGTCTTTCTGAAGTGCCCAAAAGGGAAATGAAGTATTTTACTTAACTGAAGAATACTGTATCTTTGGGTTTTCACTATTTATTTTAAAATCACTGGCAAAGATTTTGGTGCTACCCATGTGGTATAGTTAGCAGTTCTGTTTTCCAAACTGCAAAAGAAATATAAAACCAGCTTTTTTCTCCTGTATATTAGGCAACCCTATCCTTGCTACAATGGTCCAGTACAAATAAACCGTGCTGCTTTGCAGCAGGCAAAATCTGAGCTGTCAGCCCTTACAGTTGTAACAGTTATTACATCAGTGTAACATCCTAACTTGTGACTAATTTTGTCCAGCTCTTTGGAAAATGTTTGCATTTTTTTCCTCTAACCTCCTTCCAAACAAACATCAACATAGTGCTTAAAATTTCAAGGATCTTAAATCTTTCATCATTTTCAGAAGACAGCATTAGCAATGGTATCAAATGGAACACTTTGTAATTCCCCAAACCTGCCTAAATTCTGTACTCTCAAAATTGAACTGTGGCTCAGATCAACCTCTGAGTCTTCAGATTATTTCAGATTATTGAATCTCTACTAGACTCTCCTTTGAATTTAAACTCAAATTTCAGATAGCTTGATAAAGATACACAGTTACTTCAGTTGATTATGCATCCTCTCTTTGATCAAAACCCTGTATTTTAAGAAAATTAATAAATATACTTTTATACCACTGTACACAGACATGGATTCTTTAACAGCATTACATCAATTTATTCCATACCTTTGTTAATATTTTAAGTGCAAAGGAGCACAAAACTGTGCAACATTTAGATTGTAGGAGCATTGATGAGGCCAAATTTGCCAAGGAGTATCTTTCCTATTCAACAATGTTTATGAGCTAGAAAAAAACAGGGCATTTCTCAGTGAATAGCATCTGAACATCTGACAAGCCTTAAGTTTACCTGTCCTCCTGCCAATTCTTCTACTTACAACTGAGCAGATTTGACCTGGAAAGCTATGGAACACATACTGTTAGCCTCTTTTCAGAGAAAATACATTTTAGTTTATGCAAACTGCTTCAAACTGCCATGCACAAAACCTTCCTATAAGCTTTGAAACACAAATTATAATGTATGAATTATAATGCATGAAATAGAGTATGAATTCTAGTATTCAGTCAGACGACTTTTTTCTAAGACTCATACCAGATGTACAAAGAGCTATATATAAGGAAACCATCACAAGTTGTGACTTGCAATAGCAAAAACAGTACTGTAGCACTGCGTTATTACTCATGCAGTAAAATATATTGGAATGCAGGATGCCCCCAAGTTGTTTGCATTGTTCCAAATGAAACCCCTACCACATCCAGAAGAGATGGCAGCAGTGACTTGTCTCTCACCTAGGAACTGCAATGAACAGCCACATTCCCTTGGGAAGTGAGGAATTTGAGCATGAGCTGATGGCTTCCAGGCAGCAGCCAGCAGCCCAAGAGAAATGACCACACATGATGCTGGAATTCACTGGCACTGCACCAGACTGCTCCTTTGCTTTGCTAATGCCACCACCACCAGCCCCTAAATACAACTGTGTCTGAGGGCCCATCCCAGAGAAGACACACGGTACATCTCACTTCATTTACAGTATCTGAAATGTAAACACTTCCATCCAAGTCACTCTGAGGCTGTTTTGTAGCAGAGAGTGCTTGAGGGTGTGATTCAGCTCAGACTCAACAGATACCTATTTTCTCTCCAATGACCATAAAAAGACAAGCTAGCTTAGATGGAATCATTTACCTTTGGTAGTTTAATTCAAATCCATGAAGCCCAACCTAGAAAGCCTACCAAGGCTTCTACAGTTAACATGTGCTGCGATGGAGGGACTGTAGGCCTTCTGCCTGTCTGCAGCATCTCACAGAAGGATGCTATTTGCCAGCAGCCTCACCTGATGATCTTCCAGCTCTGTTCGTACAGCCCTCACAGCCAGCTGTCAGAAAGATGAGATGGTACAACTGCATGAACTGGTAGTTCTGTCAGAGAGAACTCAGAGGCAAAGGGGAGTGGGGCAGTGGGAACAGATTAATTGCTTCATGTGCTATTCTTCTGGTTTTTCAATCTCATCAACCCGGCAGGAGTAGAGCAGCTTTCACAGAGATGAGGTGAAATTAGTGAAGCACTGTCTCACAAAACAGCAGAACCATCAACTGAGAGAGTAAGTTACAGTACATGACAGTGCTGGGGGATAGAAATAAGTTGGTCTCACCACTTCCCTCGCTCCTTTCAGCAAAATTGCTGCTTGCTTTGCACCGCTACAAAGAAATACTTGGCTTCACGGGGGCACAGGCTGGCTGTATTCTTCCAGGAGAAGATTCACTAAAAATAAATCAAGCAGCTCTAATCTTACATTTGAGCTTGTAATATCTAGAGTGATGATACATGCCACCTAGATCCAAGCAGTCAATTATCACACTACAGTGATTTCCCCACCTGCTGCTGCAACCCAGTTAAAAGCCCTGTAAGTATAATATAACTCTCCTCACAAAAGTGCCCCAATGCTCCAATCCAAGAAAGTCCATAGGGAGCCCTTTACTACCTTGATCAATTAAAGTTATGCCCCTCCATAGAAGGTGAACTGCCATAAGTAGTAGTAGCAGTAGTAATAGTAATAACAATAATAACAGTAATAATAATAATAATAAATTCCTTCATAATACAGATTTAAACATCCTGAAATGCCTAAAATCTGAGAAAACAGAAATGAAAAGGAGGGGAATAATCTTCCACTCATCAGTCTGAGAGCTCTTAGATGCAAAAACTGTGGGTAACCAGGCAGCCATTGCCTATACATGTGACAGAGACAATATGTAAAAGCATCACATGAAAAGGCATGAAAGAGCTATACATTTTCAAAGGCATACGAAGCTGCATTTTTGAGGGAAGCTTTAATCCATCAAAGACATATGAATAGATCTACAACTGAAGGAAGCCCTATTTTGAAGAGAAACTTGTTCCTCTCACTTTTCAGAGCCTGTATTCCACATCTCAAAACTATCAGTTGTTTAGGAGACAGACTGAGTTTTGCCTGGTTGTTAAGCATCCACCTGATACCCTGCCTGCAGGACAAGCAGACTGGACAAACCGGAGGCCAAACAAAATAGGAAACCTCAGTTTTGATCTCTCTCTTCTATCCAGCCACTATTTTTCATGAAACCTGTAAGAACTGACTACCTTTAAGACTTCTATTATTTTGTCTAATTGAGATTAAATTAGTCAGAAAGGCAAATTTCATAAAGGGAGTGGCTTAGTGAGATTCCAGTCATATATATCACATTTCCCACTGCCTGGGGAGGGAATCCAATAAATGCCAAATAATGCCTTGCTTCAGCTTTCTTGAAGAAGACATTAACAAAATTATGTTTTTTGTTGCCCCTGCATACCCAGAATTATACACTAGTTAAACTGTAATAGTCCAATTTTAGACAAAAGCCATGATTTACTGCACTGTCAAGCACTGACACTGGATTTCACCTTCAGCCCGAGTTGCTGCAACCATCAACTCCACTTTTGAAAACAGCTGATGATCAGCTGATCATGTATGAAGAGATATTTCTGAACTGAGTTCAGGGATCCTTTAGTGTGCTGGCAGATGGGTTCTAACAGATGAAAATGAACAGTAAAACTATTACAGATTATAAGATCCCCTGAAACTGCATTTTCATTGTTTGTGGTTACAAGTTTCATTTCCAAAGTAGTTTTGCTAACACATTTTAAAACTTGCCTGAGTACTAGGTGCTAGAAAGGTGGTTTCACTGTTGCAAATACTTTGCTATATGCAGTAAGTGGAATAAAATAAAGGAAATGCGTATCCAATTGGGAACATCTTTTCATTAGAAGCTCCAATTCCAAGTCTTTTTAAGATTCTCTTCCTCTGGTGAAGCCACAGAAAAAAGTTAAATGACAGTCATCTTGTACTCATCTTTAACTCCATCACTTTTGAGTTCTGGCTATTGCCAGAATTCCTGAAATCAGAAAGGATCTCATCAGCTCTGGGTTGAAATGAGTCTGCTCTTACAGGGAAGGTCAGCTGAGATGCTTTCACCAGTCGCCTCCAAATACCTGTCCTAGAAACAAGAGGCAATGTACCTTCTCTGTCTTCACAGCTGTCTCTCCTGTAGGCCCAGCAAAAAACTTAAAAATAAAAAATATTAAAAAAAAAATCAAGCTTATCGATGATCACCTGGGTACATTGCAGAACTCGTGTGATTAAGCAAACGCAGACACAAATGCTAAGTTGCTGGACCACAGGATTTCTTATTGCAGCTCTCCTACTTCCATTATCAGTGTCTGAGTGACAGCTATGTGTTGTAATAACTGATTCACAATGCAGGAGCTTTTAGTGGTTGAAGCCCCTTGTTACACTCATGTAAGAGTGCTTCAAGTCTCAATGCTCTTCCTAAAGCACTCATACCCCTAAAGCCCAGCCACCACAGTTAGGCATCTACTTTATGTTGCTCATCTAGACTTTCCAGTCAACAGAGGGACACTAACCCTACCCTAATACAGGAACCTAAGGCAAAAGAGGGCTGTCAGTATCTGCGAGTACCTCTGCCTGTTCATCACTTATAGCAGGAGGAAACTGTATCAGGAGTACTAACATAGGAATTTAACTTTTAGATAGCTAAAGTAAGTGTGATGAACCTCAACCTGCTATACCCATAGGTGATTATACATCATTAAAATCTGTTGCTTACCTCCTGGCCTAGACAATAGGAACACATTCACAGGAAAGTGATGGGTTTTATTTTTCTTTCTAAACACATCTCAGCAACAAAACCTGCCATATACCTTACTCCCTCTAGCACCTCATTATGAAGGATAAAATGCTGATGCTGAAGTACACTTTTGCCATTTGCTCTGAAGAGTGCTGCCAACATACCGACAGCTATGTAAAACGTCTCTTGCAATTACTTGAAATGTGCTCAGACCTCCACTGTAACCAATCCTCACTGCAAAGTAACCTAGCTACCAACAGGAGATGTGGAAGAGTCCAGCAGACATTTTCTCACTTTCTACCCACATCATCGGATTTCTGAGTCACGCCCCTTCTTTACTGGCAACCTAACCTGAGCCAAGTCCCTTTGGCTATAGTCACAGCACCAATTCTCTGTTCACCACCACAACTATACACCTTGATTCCAGGATATATAAAACATCTGGAATTTCATGGGTCAAACAAGTAGCCAGAACTTAAACATTCTGTTTTCCTCTAACTATGTATTCTGCATTTCTATTAGTCAACTTCTGCTTTCAAAGGACATTGAGAGACTTACCATCTGAGCTATTCCAGACCATAAGAAATGTTGACGGGATTTCCCTGAACACTTCCTCAAATCAGCTAGAAAGAATCTGCAAGTGTAATTAGGGAGCATAAACCTGGCCTTTCAGGACAAATATTCACATGGAACTGAAAGCACAGTTTCCAAAACTCACATTTCCAAAGCTTCCAGAATTTCACAGGCACATCACTGTGTCTTGTCAGGGCTCTGAAATACTCTAATAATCCAAAATGCTTCAACCATCAAGGCGATCACGTATTTACAACTCCAGCTTCCAACTCCTTGCATGCTATTTTGCCATTACCATTAAATAACTGATATTTGGTAGCACTCACCACTAGTACAAAAGTTTCACAATAAACCACAATGTTTAGTGGTTTGGTTTTGATTTGGGGGACCTAGGGTTGGGAAGGTTGCCTAAACAACCATAGGAGCAGCAGCAGCAGAAGTAGAAACAGCGCAGTTGCTTGGCAGTAAAAAAGTGAGGAGGAGACAGAAGCCATGCCTGAGTCGATCCTAATCTAACTAGTTTCTTGCGCTATACTCTGTCCTGTTGGGAATAAGTCAGGAATGCACAAACCCCATTATCCAGAGCAATTAAACAGCTTCCTTGGGGATAAACATGATTTATGTACTAAGCTCTTATAGGCATGAAGTCCTGGCGAAGAAAGCAATGTATCCAACTTCACCACTGTGTCTAATCTGGTGGCCTTTAACAGGTTAACACTAAATGCAAGACAAGAATTCCTAAAAGCCTGTCAAACATAAAACTGCAGATTGCCACATGCTATGACTCCTACCTAACTTTGCCAAGATGTTTATTTCCCATCTACCTCTCCTGCCTGTGCCATCTGCTGGACCTGCCCCCAGCTCTGCATTCACACCTCCTCTGCACAGGCACACGTGCTGAGAGGGCGTTTTGGGAAACCCTAGGATTCCAAGGCTGCAAAACAGCCTCCCTACAGCTACAGGAAAAGTCCGTGTCAGAATTCAAGCCTGGTGTTTTACTTTCCCTCCTGTTTCTGCTCCACTGGTTTAAAGCTTTCCACCCTTCTTAAACTTCTTTAGTCCCAAAAACCCAGTTACAGGATTCATTAGCGTTAAGGTAGCAAAAACCCAGTTACAGGATTCATTAGCGTTAAGGTAGCAAATAGGTAAACTGGTATACAACATATATAAATATATAAAAGAAATCATATATAAAAATATATAAATAGGTGCCTGGCATACAACAGCAATAGAAAGCATGCTACCTTGTGATGCCTGCAACAATTACATACAGTGCAACATTATGAAATTCTAAATGAATGTGAAACCTGAAGCATTTGACATATACAGCCACACGCATCACAGATGATTCTTGACGACTGTTGAAATCCTACATTTAATTAGCTGCCACGCTCTAGTTTTCACAGAGTACCCATAATCCGAAGAAATCTAAATAATAAAAAATACTGGAAATGGATCCTGAAAAGAGCCAAGAGGGGAATTTCTAAACCAGGAGTTACAAACAAAACATAAAACTCACAGCCATTCTAGCGTGTACATGTGATGCGACTCAACAGAGAAGAGGAGCTGTACTGCTCCTACAGAATTATGTAAACTCTGCACAGCTGGAGCTCCAACCAGGGCCCTTCTCCACAGCAAACAAGCAGCAAGCTGAAGTGTAGTGCATCTGCTTACACCTTCAACATTCATCTCACACTAGTTCATCACCATGAGAAAAAAACTGCTTCAAGATAGCAGACATGCTTTAACCATTGTAACCATTGTCAAGTATTAATCTTCAGCCCAAGGATGGAACAATCTTCCTGTTTCTTTTCTGCCTCTCATGTTCTACTGCTTCACCTTCAGCTGTAGGTGGTCTTGAGCCGCTCCCCATCTCTCCTACAAAGAGATCGGTAACCTAAGTTTACTGTTACCCAGATGCCCATTTCCAGATGAGTGAGTTCCAGCTCCAGTTGGTTGTCAGTTCCAGAGGAGTGAGGCTTAGTACTAGTAACAGAAACCTCCTCTAAACAACTCAAGGAAGTCTCTAGGTCACAATCGCTGGGTCCACTAGGAGACTCACAATGTCCTGTAATCTATAGGAAGGGCAACACAGAGTGATGCAAGCAACCTGGGAGATTTCTGGTGTGTCAGGGATAATTTTTTATACAGGTATTGATAGGTCAGCTTACACTGGATCTACTATCAGTAACAAGGAAGCACTGTTTGGGGATGTGATAATGGATAGAAATCTTGGCCCATGAAACAGTGGCATTCAAGATCCTGAGGGGAGTGAGGAAGGAGAGTAGCAAATTCTGTAATTTATTGATTGATCTTGAACTCATAAGTTTGGACTGGAAATGGCTCACTTTATGAGCATTGTGGATACCTACACGTCAAAAAGAAAGGTCCCAGAGCAGAGACATGGAGCAGAGACAGTTGCTGGCACAAAGAGACAGTCACTCAGGATGCTCTCTCTGATCCCTTCTTCCCCAGCTTGCCAGGGCAGCACCAGACTGATTCACGATGAAACGACAATAGACTCTGATACAGTTCCTGGGTTTGTGGTTTTTCTTCCTGCTACTGAGCGAACACGAGAAATATTTCCCATCAGGCAGATAAATGTTCCTATTGATGACCAGCATGAGACTTTCTTGTTCACCCCCACAGGATATGACCTACACAAAATTAACCCAATATTTGCTTTCTAGGGACACTTATGATTGATTCTTTCATTACATTCAGAGCTCCCAGGCCTGAAACTAGCTGGAAAGCATCCAGCAAATGGGCAGTCCTACTTCCAGCTTCTTAGGTGTCAAACTCCTCTTGAAAATTCACCTTGCAGCTCAAGAATACATGACAAGTGATAGAGCTATCATAGGAATGCCCTTCAGTTGGTCTATGCTAGCCATCTCAATAAATTTGAGCAACTAGTTATTTAGAAAGAAGAATTACATTTCAGAAGTGATAACTGAACAGATTTAAAGAGCAATAATTCAGTTTCCAATGAACAATAATTAAACTGTTTACTACAGGGCTAAAGATGAGCTATTTAGTTTTCAACAGCATGATGACATTTTGTTTTCTGGTATAATGTTGCAATCTAAAAATAAACCAGATAAATAAGAAAATTAGTACAAAGAGAGTATACCAGATGAAGAGGAAGTGTATTTTTTAAAGTGATTAAGAAGCAATCCAAGAATAAGGCATATATATTTAAGAACTAACCATTCTGAGAACACCTGCATTTCCTAAAGTAAACATAATGCAGATTAGGAAGGGATTGATTGTTTATGTCCACACCCAGAATATGAAAGGTTGTTATAATTAACAATAATTTTGAAGGAAGTATTAAACTAAGTTAATAGAATCATAGAATAGCTAGGGTTGCAAAAGACCTTAAGATCATTTAGTTCCAATGCCCCTGACATGGGCAGGGACACCTCACACTAAATCATGTCACCCAAGGCTCTGTCCAAAGTTAGTAAAGGGTAGGCCTTGTAACTCTAAGAATGTGAGTTATTGATTTATTCGGGAGAGTATACTACATATCCCTATCTATTGCATGACTTTGCAACATTTGGTGCCAGCCCCTGTGAAAGACTGAAAGAGTTAATGTATATTGATGTCTCAAACACTTTAGCAAAACAAGTTGTGGGGTCCGCATAGCAACCATAAACCACAAAGAAGAAGGTTAAGGCTGGACACAGAGGGCATGTTCCATGTTCGAATAGGTCTACCATGACAACGCACCACATACATAACACCAGAGGTCATACAGAGTTTATTTGAGGAAAAGGCTCACAATCACCTGACCCTTTGAGACCACCCCCACAATAGCACCTGCACAGAATATGATGAGTTATTAGATCAGTTCTCAAGGGGCACAACTGGCATGATGGGGAGATCAGGTCTAGACTATAAAAGGCACAACTCCAAAGAACAACGTATGTGTCCATCACCGCATCTCTCTTGTGCACTCTCTCACTTACAAACATCTCAGTAGAACCCAGGCTGCCTACCATTACATTTTGCAAGTTCAGGTTGTGTCTACCATAAATTTAAATGTTTAATCGATTTTTTAATGTTGTTGCACCTCATTTTAGAGCAAGGAATCACGAAAGCACTACAACCCCCTGAGTTAGCCAGTCTGGGTTGTAAAAGCCCTTGACAGAGATGGGAAACAAAACGGACTTCATCTAGTAATCTGTCCTACTAAAGACATTTCTGTGTTCTTATGCACTGCAATAAAAGTCCATTATCAATTGATTATTCAGCACACTTCTCACAAATCTGCCCTGCAGATCGCCAAAGGGTGTATTTTCACAGCCACTGGAAAGCAAGAATATTTGGGGCAGAAGCTAGATGAAAATCAGAGCAAGAGAACACCTGAGACACAGAATTTCAACCGCTTTCCAATTTGCCTCCTCCCCAGTGAGATGAGTTTGGAGAAGGTGCTGGCATTTGACAGCGAAAGGTGTAGAAGTTCCATGTCAGCCTGCACAAAATGCTCGGCTTCCCAGAGCTGTTCCACAGTTTGGAACCAAAACTAGCCAAGTGCGGGTGGCCAACGAATTCTGGAGTAACTAAATATCCTCAGCACAGTACAGCTTTGAGTCTCTGTTTCTAAATGCACATTATCTATGCGTCAATTTAATGCCAACCATGTGTACAACCGTACTAGTACAGCAAGTGAGAGGTCATCTCAGCAGAAATGCTACAAGTGGCATCCAGACAGAACAAAGAGAGCCTTTGTTTTAAAGTCTCACCGCAAAACCATAATAACCAACCCCAAGTTCAGATATGAGAAATCAAAGAATTGCCCACTGCAATTCATCCTCCCTGAGCATGAGTTGCCTATGTCCCAGAGGACAGTCCAAACCTCAGCAAACAAAGTTCACTAGATGCCAAGTCTGTGAATTGTCTGGTTGGCAACATGCAATCACAGAATGAAAAAAACAGAGCAACAAATGTTGTTTTCCTGTCTTATTGCTAACCATATGGACATTTTCCCTACCACAGCTCTTAAGTAGGACAGGTACCAGAGATAGCTGCAGTGAGTGGGCTGTGCTCCACATATTTCATCACTCTACTTCAAAATCTTACCACTTTAACAGCTCTCTCTAGAACAAAATGATTCCTATGCCTCCTCTCTTGTAGCATGAAAATGCCCTCTCCTATTACAGTTTCACAGCCTCTTATACCTCATATAGGCCATTGAAACTGGACCCCCAATTTAGCCAAATGATCTGCTTCCATTTGATACTTGATCTTCTTAACTGAGATTATAATTTAACCCATGCTGTTTTAATTAATTGTGACCTCTTGAGGTTACCTGGCCTAGCTGAACTGTTCCTAAATTGTCCACTTCACTGAATGTTTCATTCTTAACTGATTGCCTTTCTGATTGCCATATATTTGTTCTCAAATTTCCTACAGTCTTCCTTCCTCTGCTATACTTCTTCTCATAAACGTTTCTTTACTTTATTCTCCACTTTTAATGTTCCTTCTTCAGTGCCCCTGCTATTACGAACTACTTACCTCTATTGTGTTAAAGCCCTACCAATCTTACATCTGCCTTCCGCTCTCCCAAGACCACTCCATCTCATCCTCCTCCCACTTTACCCTCCAGGCACATATATTTTCTTTCCTCCTGGAGCACCCCTCTCCACAATCCCTTCCTCTCATCTGACAAGATGGTTCTGACGCATTTCCAAATACAAAACTCCATTTATAAGTAAGAATAAGAATGCTTGAGGAAGTCATCTGGCCCCTAACAGCCAGCAACTAGGTCAAGACTGGCACGGGGCGGGGGGAGAAGGAACATTGTACATAGTTTGTCGCAGGCAGGAAAGAACACACTCCTTCCCTTGAAAATAAATGAATTTGTCTGCTCCCACTTTGACAGCTCACTGTGGTTTACATGGTTTGGTCTGAGCTGGGCTCCCAGCAGGAGAGGCCTGCCAGGAGGAGGACAGAGGTCTGGCTGCCTGCCCTTAGCCACAAAGAGGAGGTTGTTTCCCACTGAGCAGGGGCTGGCCCATCCCAGAAAGGCTGAGGAAGACAGAGAAGCAGAGCTCTGGCAGCCAGCAAGCAAGTCTGAGGGCACCTGGGACACAAGAATGTATTTTAAATGCAAAGATTAAGTGAGGGCTCTGGCTGACATACCTACCCTGTCCACCCCACAGACTTCTGAATTTGCTGGTTAACTTCGGCAACATTTGAAGAGGGAAGAGAGAAAGTACCAAGTCTAATAAAGTTCCTATAAGTTTTGTGAAAACTTGGGTGGGAGACCCAAATTTATGAGCCCCATGCCAGCAGAGCTGTGCACCCTGCCTGAGCACAGCCAGCTGCTCCATCAGAACCCACTCCCTCTCACTCCATGGACATCTCACAGGGGACAAAAGGAGTTGAGGGAACTGGGACAAAATGAAGCCTAACTAACACTTCTATTTATAGAACAACCTACTCTTTAAAGTGGGAAGAGATGCTGGAGACAACTGAGGTAGTTCTGGAGTTGATCCAAAGCATTAAGGTAATCCGCTTCAGAAACACCAGGGCACAAGTTATTCTTGGGCTGGCATGCCTGCAGTGTCACCTGGTGAGTAAGCTCTCACAGCACAACATCCACAGCCACCATCTGGCCTCTAGGCAGAGAGGGATCATGGAGATGGTTTGGGTTGAAAAGGATCTTAAAGATCATCTAGTTCTACCACCTCTGCAAGGCGCAGGGACACCTTCACTACACCAGGTTGCTCAAAGCCCCATCCATCATGACCTTGAAGTCTTCCAGGGATGGAGCATCCACAACTGCGAGAGCATGACAAGGAAAAGGAAGTAAGAAACCCTAAAAGGTACTTCCCCACCAGCACATCTGTAACATTTCTTTACCTTACTAATACCGGGAGGGTCCAGATATAATGGCATAAGACAGCAAGGGCTCCAGCAAAGAGCTACTAAAACAGCAACGGATACCAGTGTTCAGAAGAGGATCTGGTAAGCACAGAGGACATTAAGCAATGCTGGCTGTAGACAGTAACTTTGAATCTTCATAAACTGCTTCAATTTAAAGTAAATGGATGAGTGGACCAGTGCAGGTCTGCTATCAAGATACTCAATAACTTTAATAAACAAAGAAGGAAGTGTTAATTAGCACTGTTTTGAGAGTGAACCAGCTTCCTCATGGGGGAAGGATGAGCCCAGAGTACTCAAAGTACTTTTAATTGTGAATCAACTTTCTTAAGTCTTATGGTCTTTTACAGTATCAATACGTAAAAGATGGTGCTAAAGACAGCAAGCAAAAGCCCTTCAAGAAATTAAGGCAAGAAATCTGCTAAGTATGATAATTAAAGTAAAAATTCATTAAATAAATCATTCAACCTACCCAGTCCTTCAAGTATGCATCTTAAGATAGGAATATTGCTGGAAAGTTGGTTTAAAAATACTTTTAAATCACATCTATGTGATCAATGCCTAGTCCAGAGCCAGTGTATTTTGGGAGATTTTCCCTCTCAATACACTGAACCCATTTACTTTAGACCCAAAAAGGTGATAATGAAATTACAAAGCCTAGCTATTTATTCATTAAACTTGTTGAAAACTAATCTGTTTTTAGCAGTTATCAAACTGTTTAATAATTACCTATAGACTGGGGGTATTTCATGAGTGGAAATTACTTGATTCTTAGGACTTTTAGGATTTCTTCTTAATTTCTCTAAGGCAAAATATGTTACCACTCTTTAAATGGAAAGGAGCAAGAGTCTGGAGCAAGAGTCTCACAAGACAGACTGCACAGCCACACAAGGCACCACCTGAAACCAAATGATTAAGTCAAATCTGGGAAATAACTTATTAAGCTCTACAGTCCTGAGCAAGCCCATACTCACTTAGGCTTGCCCGTGTTTTCAAGTGAAAGCACACTACACACATGCTCCTGGTGATCCTACAGAGGAAAGAGCCCATACCCCACTGGGCTCACCTACACCCACCAGCCCATTGCCACCATGCCAGCAGAGTTTAACTTTGCTTTTCTTCATGATGCAGATCTGCGGTTCTACAGAGACAGAATTTGTACTAAACTTATAAACCCAACTGACAGAATAACTACACAGGCCAACAGATATATTTTCCCACAGATTATGTGGGGAAGAACAACAATCTCAACCCTCTTAGTACAAGACTGTCACTAGCAATGGCCTGTTTGACAAGTGAAGCACAAACCAGGCTTTTTTTAAAACAAAATGAGAAAAAGCACTATGTTCACTCATCAAAGACCCAAGGCAAAAATAAACATGTTATCACATGCTGGCCCCATTAGCATTTACTGAACTACACCAGATAAGTGTTTTCACTTGTTCTGTTGTCTAAAGAGAACTATCAAAACACATGATTTCTCTAATGATAGGTTTACTTTTTTGTTGTTGTTACCATTTTTGGATCAGCTAGCTCAAGTTCCACACTCTGCTGTTCCCTTCTGGATATGCTTAAACATTAAAATGCAATGACTGGAGTGGGACAGAAAAAATAAATATCTCATGTGCATTTGTAATGCTTTGTCCAACTGGGCACACTAAACCCTGGAGACATTCAGCAGTTGTTCATAAGGCTCAGCAAGTGTGTTTGTGCTAGATGCTTGTTAGGTGCCAAGACAAAACGTTCAATTAATACTATGGCCTAAAAAGGAATACCCAGATTGGTTTTGTTTCTCCTATTCCCTTCACTGTTGCAGTTTCCTTAGTTAAAAAAATAAAAGCATCTAATTATAGGCTGATATGCAATTCTCACTATAGCAATCCCTAGCATTCAAAAGTCATGAGTCAGGCCCCCAAAATTATGATTAAGGCACAAAAATTAGGCATCTGAAAAGCAGCAACCCACAGTGGATTTCCATTTGCCTTTTGGGGCACAAGCAGCCATTCATGTTTTCAAGCCCTTCACTTTCGCTATGAGGACTAGAAAACACCTTCTTCACTTTTATTCCATGAAATTAAGACTATCACAGGTTCAACTTGATTGCAGGAGCTGGCACAACTATGAGAAGGCTGGGCAATAGCAGACTTCATACCATTCCCCAAGTCGTCTTAACTGCCCCTAACCACAAGTACACATAGCTCAGCATCTGTTCCTGCTTTGCTCTAGGAGAGGAGTAACCATCACCAACCCAGGTGAAATTTCACTGATGGGTATGCCCTGCACTGCTGAACCTCACATCTCCAGAGCTTGGCCCTTCGCAACAGGTCTCCCAATACTCTTGAATTAAGCCCCTCACAGTGACAAATTTTAAATTCCACATAACTAAGGTACATATTTCTTTCAAAGGTATTTTTCACTCAACCTGGGCTGCAATCAACTGCTCTGGCATGGCCCAGAATCTTCCTGTGCACTTCACACATCCTTCTGTGTTGTTTTTTTTTCCCCCTCCTTGCTAGAAATGCATTTTTACCCCTCTTTTTCCTGCAAAAGACACAACTTAGCTTAGTGGAAGACTTTCCCTACTTGTTCACTTCCCTTTCAAAACTGCCTTTGTTCTGACTCTTTTGGAAATCCTGCTGCTCTGCAGACACATCTGGATCACACTGAAACATACAGTTTTCCACTGATGCAAGCTCTCTAGTTATAAATTTGCCTACACTGGCTTATTCAAGCACTGGCATGAACTCCAGTCTTGATAGTTCACTCACATACTCCAGAAACAGCTGTCCTTATCAGACCCATCAAACACACATACACATATTAACCTAGACTTCCCACATGCAGCAATCATTTTAGGAAAAAAAAAATTGGAAAATCTTAACCCATGCCAGACAGTAGCATTCATTGCAAGGAATCCTACATAATGTAACACAGAAGCATCCTCTGTGCTTCAGAACTACACCACCTCACTGATCTCACAGCTCTGCTCTTACCCATTCATGTGCTTTAAAGACAGGGGAAGAAACAAGCCAACATTTTCCCCACTTCACAGCCCTTTGTGTCTGCTCCCTGTTTGCATGTCTTCATGGTTAACAATTGTACAAGTAGCTCTGTTATTATGTGCCCCCTAGAGCAGCAATCAGAGGGAGGCCAGGAGAGGCAAAGAGCCCTGCGTGCATGGTTACAATCGATCTTAAAGCAAGCTGTAGTAAGAGACTTCTCCCCATCATTCCCATTCTCGTCTGACCCAACAGCGCTTGCCTGCTATTGCCTCATGAATACTGCACCTCCTTTTTATGCCATATTTTGGCTACACCCTATATGGCTTTTTTCTCATGACTTTTTCAGTGTCATTAACTACAAATGGCACAAGGCAGGAGTCTGCAAAGAGTCTGAACCTCACTTGGAAAAATAAGAACCTCATGTTGCCTGAGTGGATGGCAGTAAATCATCCATAAACAACCAATCTAAAGATTACAGCCTAAACATTATACTTCCAAGTACCTAGGGATGTCTAATGAAGCACTTGCTGCAACAATCTAGTAATAGAGCACACAGATCTTGCAGCTCCCACCTTTCCTGGGGCTCCCAGCTTTTTTGCTCCCACCAAGCTTTCCCATGACCTGGAGACTGAACACACTAAGTCAATGACTCCCACAGGCCAGGTTCACCATAAGAGAACATGAAGACCAGCTGAAAAGATGCTTCAAGGAGAAAGAATAACAAATACTTATGCTCATCTCCCCAATTAGCCTGATACCTCCTTTCTCTTCTTTGCTTTTCTTCAGCTCTGAATTTCCTTCCATTCCACATGAGCAGCTCTCACTTTATTCTAAGTTGCTACTCACCAAATACCATTTCATCATTTGACTGCCATGACTACAGCAGAAGTCTTGAGGAGCACCTGAGAATTATGTGGAAGTGCTGCCATGGGGCCACTGTGTATGGGACCAAAAGATCCCTGTGCTATGGGGCTAGTGGGTCACAGGCACAGGGCAATGCTGTAGGGCCCAAAGCAGAACACCATGTGAGGGATCATGAGGCATTTGGCAGCACTGCTGCTTGGAGGCTGCCAGTGAATGCAATGTGATGGTATGAAGCTGAGGCGTGCATTGCTGATCAGCAGCGTTACTTTGCAGGTGACAGATGACAGAGACCAAACACTCTAGACTGATCTGGGGGGCGATAGGAAAATGCAAGTACCAGGCAGCTGAGCCAGGCTATGACAAGAAACAGTACAAGCTCTATGATGGATATTTTCTTACTCCCCAGATGGGACTTAGGGAACAAAGAAGAGCAGATAAAGGAAAAGGACAATGGATATAGCAAACAGTCACTTAGCCCGAGGAATAAAAAGTATGATCAAAAGTAGAGAATGTGAATTTCATCAGTAGCTAAAGATTCATTCTTCGATTCTGGTTAATCCTTGCGTATGTTTTTCCCTAAGGCACACGCCTGATTCTACATGCATGCTTTTAAATACTGAGCAGACAGCATACAACCTATTACAAATGGTAATATACCATCGTTTAAATACTGGGGAGGATCTGTGACAAATGTAAGAGCACAAAATGTCATGAAAATATTTACCCACTGGTAATTAAAAGTTTATCAATATTTAGAAAAAAGAACAGAATGTCAGAGTTGCTAACATTGCAATTTATTAGGGAAAACAAAACTGTAAGTTACCATCCAGGAACAGGGGTTCACTTCTCAGGTGAATACTACATATGGAATAAAGAGATATTCTACTCTCTTTCAAACAGATTAGTGCTTCAGAGGAAGCCACAGAAAGAAGATAAGAAACTACACAAAAGCATTAAGCACTTTACAAATAGAAAGTTGGTACCTCCAGGCACCAGCAGCAAGAAGGATCAGTACCCACCAAAACCCTCAGCACAAGTATTTGGATCATTCTTCCAGAGAACATTCAGGCAGCCTGTTGCTAGCAAACAGCTCACTTTCTTCACATTAAAAATTGTAGTAACAGAGGGAAAACCCACCCCATTAATCAAAATTCCTAATCTGAGTAGCTGGGATAAATTCACTACACACATTCATGGACTGAAAATCCTTCAGGGCACGGAATAGCTCTGCAAGCTTAAGACACCATATCAGTGATAATTTATGTACATGCTGGTAAACATTCACAGAATTTCACAGTGATTTCAATGGTGACCAAGATCCAAAGTTCGGTTACAAGAGATAACTAGGTCATGGAGACACAATTTCCCTGACTTCCTTCACAAGTCTTTTTCCCTAGCTGTATAAAAGTACCTAGGGAATGAGAATCAAGTCTCCCCTAATAGTCAAAAGATTCAAACATGGCTAACTAACTAGAGGGTCTTCATCCCATTTGCCATTCAGGCTAAGTCTTACCAACTTTTACAGTGAGAGGCAGGCATCAGTGAGCCTTGGATTCAGCATCACCTCCTTATTGCCTATTTGAGTGCTTCTTAGCCTGGTTCTCTCAACTCTTGTGGTACTTCTGAGCATCCCCTATAGCGGCAGATACATCATCGCTCTGCACTGGGACATCGAGCACCACAGGACCAACAGCACAAGTAGAACACTGTACACAATAGAATCTCCAAGCACTAAGGCAGGCGAAACAGAATTACCAGAGCTGACATTTGGCCAAGACAGAGCACACAGAAAAGCATTAAAATCTTTTCACTGGGAAAAAATTTAAATATACGTATTTTGTTTATTTGTCTTTCATCGACAGGAAATACAAAGCTGTTGCCCCTCTATTACATCAAAGGTCACTTAAGGCATTCCAGAAATAGGCAGAGGAAGTTTTTCCCACAAGAAAGCAAGCAAAATAGCTGAACTGTTTTCCTAGCACTCCCTAAAACATTGGCAAGCTATATAGCAGCTTTTAAATTAAAGCTGGCTGTGCATCCTCAGAGCAGAGGCAACCTGATAAGTAGAGACTTCATCTTGCTACTACATTAAGGTAAAGTTTGCAGTTTACCTGGAAAGTCTGATAGTCAACAATTGGCACATCAAGGATGGAAAAGGACAGATGCCCTGAGCATCAATGGGAGCTGCAGGGCTCTGAAGCAGGTGACTGGCATCTCAGTAGGGGAGGGAGATAAAGGAGTAAATAATTTCACACAAGTTCTTTACATCACTGCTGTGAATGCTGACTGGATAATTAGAAAAGGCGCCATCCAAAGAGTCTGGGGCTCTCCTGAAAGCTGAGGAGGACACCAAGCAACTTGAGAAAGGAAATTGACTGAAGAAGAGGTGGAGGGGGGAAAAAAAAAAGAGAGAGAAAAAAAGGAGATAAATGAAATGGTTGTTCAGGAAATGAGATGATGCTCGCAGCAAACATGGAAGACAAAAATGTCAACCATTTCTATTCAGCTGTTCCCAGCAGCTTTGAAAACCTCAGTGTAGCTACAACTCCACTTGAAAAGATAACCTCTACACCAAGACATTCAGGAGGGCATTTTCCAGGCAGATGGAATAGGAGAAGTCAAAATTGTTTATTGTTTACTTAATACAACAACCACCACCAATCTGCTGGCCATAAAATGTTTTATAACAATCTAATTTCACACTCTTCACCTTGTTCCTGAACTTAGCAGTGGGAAAATGAACTCCAGAATCCTGGTTAAAGACAGGATGTTGTTCTCCACAGTGTAATTTGCTCTGTTAAAAATTTCAGATACCACTAAGGTCAAGGCAACAAGCTCAGATTCTTCATGAAGGTCAGAGCTTCTGTAATAATTACTTGACAAAGACTTTGTTAGGGTTAAGGGACTCATCAGTGCCACGTGGCACCCCACCATCTCTTTATCTTCCAGTTTAGATTCCAAGACCTGGGAGAAGAATTGTCTCTGGCCTTGTATATGTGAAAATCATGACATGACAAAATCTGAACCTCCACTGAGGCTTGCAAATACTTCGTAAAACGGATTAATGTGCTTCAGTATGAATTTACTTGCATGCAGCTATGTTAAAATGATTTAACATTAGGAGCACTTTTCTTGTATTTTGGAAAATACATGCAGAAAAAGCTTTATATACAAAGATTAAAAATTAAGTATTTTTTGGTGCTTAGAAAACTGGAACAACAGAAGACCGCAGTCCAAACACCCTCCTCAGTTCAGTGACGTTCAACCTCACTGTGGGAGGATAAATTCTGAGTGGGGGAAGACAATTCACTTTCCATGCATTTAGTAGGAACTAGGCTCAAAAATGAGTCTTTTTTTATATGTCATTGAACACACATCAAATTGGAGCAATACTTTTGGCTGCTCTGAAGATGAAAATTGCAAGTAGAGGAATAAATCACCGATTACTATATTGTATGTATGATTCAGGGCCCATTCCACCCACTATAAGGCAGAAAAAGGGAAAGCACAGATGTGAAAATCCCTACATCCAGTGGTGTCTCTGTACGTACATACCAGACTTTTGAGGCCCTAGTCGGGTAACCTAAATTCCAGTAAAGTTTCTGTTCCTCCTGTTCCTCAGTGCCTGGCCCTGGGCCTTCAGATGCTCCCAGCTAACAGGAAAAGAGCCTCAGGGAGTTAGCTCCACCCTCCCATAAATGCTGCAGCACTGGAGATTTTACACATTCAAAGTAAAGCAGCAATTCAAAACTTTACAAGAGCAGATACTAGAAATAGGGATCTCAACTGTCTGTTTTGTGAAGGCAGAACCAAAGTCTGTAAGAAAACACTACTTAGGGACAATGAAGGAGGATATCATGAGCTGGATCTCCAGAATTTAAGTCAATTCCTATCTTGTCACCACAGCCCTCATCTGCAAAGATGTCACGAGCTAACTCAGATAACTAATTCTTATTGTTCTCATGTAATTTAGGTATCCAAAGACATCAAAAGACCTTGAAGATATGGAGCCAGATCTCTCTACAGCCTGCTTTCTTTGTCGCAGCCTCAAAATGATAAAATGGGATGAGAACATTTCTTTCCTTTCACCTTTAACCTGCTCTTCAAATTGTACCTCTTCACCAAAACAACTTCCCATCTCAACTGGAGATGCCAAGAAACTACAAATTACAAATACCGAGTTGTCCCTAATGCAGCAAAACCAACCAAAAGAAATTCATTCAAAACATTAACAAGCAAATTAAACACACAGCCAGGCAGTAGTGGCACCTACTCAGGAGTGCAAATGAGCTGGATTTGGCCACTGACGGTGAATGACATTTGAGCATATCCAATGGTTTCAGGATAGGGCTTCATGAGCCACAAAGGTAGAACTAATCTAATATAGCAACTCCCAGCTCTAATCCTGACTCCGCACTTCATATGTCTCAGTGAAAGAAGCAGGGATAACTGAGTATCCGATAAAGTTGTCCAAGCAGGGCAAAACTCTTATCTAGCCAACCTGAGCAATACGATGTTTCTTCTCAGATTTGCCTTGAAATACTGCGGTAAGGATTCTAATTTGCAATGCTCACATCAAAAGAGAAGGAAAAAAAAAGCCATTTGAACTAAAGAAAGTCTTGCTGACTTGGCAAGCGCATTTGTCTTAACCAGTTAGGGAAGTGACGTGGAATTCTATTTCTGTGTTAATATAATGTAGAAAGAATTATTTGCACAAGGGGGTATTCTTCTGCGCCTGCTGTGATTGCACTCTAGCTACAGACATTAACAGCTGGCAGAGACAGTTACAGTAGGAAGACCCCCTCCAGCATGGCACGTAGCAATGACAGAGCCTTATTCTTACAAGGCACATGAAAGCTGGCAGTAGAAGAGGCTTCATGCAGTGTGTCCATATCCACACTGCAAGCATCACAGTCCAGCACATCTAGATATTCTATCCAGTTGAGCCACTGACCCAGCTGAGCGATTTCAGGCAAGTAGCTTCTCCTCTCTGTCCCTGGAAAATGGACAAGAGATCAAACCTGACAAAGAAGCAGTGGAGAAGCCACCTGCCAAGATAAGTGTGGCTGGTTTGACACTAGGGACAGAGGGGACAGCAAATGGGAAGCAGAGCTAAGTTGTAGCAAATGCTCTGAACTAGAGGCAGGTCACGAACAGTGTGTTCACAGGAGGCACCTGCCATCAGTTCAGTCAAGCCACCCCCAGAAGAAGCCCTGGGTGACTTTTCAGTATCACACAAAAACGCTGCAGCAGAAGCACGAACCCAATCTGAATTTCAAAGGTAGCCTTTCTGTTGCCTTGTTGACAAGATTGTCCCATCTATTCCTGGAGAACCTCTAACCCAAGTCACTAATCACCATCAAACCCTTTCAGTGGGAGTCCTGAGAGTCGAAAGCCCACTGCCCCACACAGGCATACTCGCTCCCTAAAGGAGGTCCATCCGGGGCAACAAATGAAGCAGAAGTGTCAGATAAACGTACAGCACTTGGGATTTGTGGTTGTGTGGAGCTTTTAAGGCAGATGAAAAGATCCACCTCTGCCCTACTACTTTACTAACAAACAGCAACAACATTTTTGCCTAAATAATTTAAACAGCTATACACCCTTTAAAAAAAAAGCAATCTGTAAAAACAATTAGGGTGCAATAACATTAACCACCTCAGAGGATGACAAGCCATTATACCATAGGTAAATTAGACACGTTAGCCATTAGTGACTCTAATGACGATCTCATTCCTATTCCAGCCACTTCGTAGGTCAAGATCCAGCAGTTTACCATCTGACTGATAGACCATTATTCAGCTTTGTCAGAGAGGAGAGCAGAGAGTTTGACCACCCTCAGCCACTAGTGACCTGAAATTTGAAGGACACTAATAGAAACAGCTTGCTGGTAAGCTGTGCTCATCTCCAAATGCCCAGAATTAGAGGACTTTAAAGGAAGCTATGCTCAACTAAGGAAAGGACATGGAGCAAGAGCTCTTTTGATAACCTCAGTTGTATCTTCAGGCTTTCCAGGATCTGCCCTTCCGTCTAAGAACCAAGGCAGCTTTTGCACAAACAGCCACTGCTTCACTGGCAGTGGGACTTGGCGCACACATCATGCCATAGCTACTCATGGAAGCCACATATGCAGAGTCAAGGCTTGTGAGCACGCTTTTAACACAGACTCACAACTGGAGTCAAAGGCTTAATCCTGCTCATTTTGTTACTCCCACAGCTGCAGTAAGGCAAAACAAACCTCAAAGGCAGCAACCTGTGACTATTTACAGAGGTACTTATTTTTGAAAACCAATTCTGCAAATCCATATTCAAAGACAAAACTCTCAGGTAAGGGCACAGAAGCACCAGGACAGTCTTGCATAAGCAAGAGTTTACATGGGTCGGATCTTTACACAAGGTTTCTGGCTGCAGAGGAGAAGGAAAGAGCAGTGGAGATGGAAGAGTTCCCGGCACTCTGCTGAACCCAAATTACCTTCAGACATTTTCACTGACCTCACCAAGCTACTTAGTGAAGCTGTCTTTGATCCCAGCAAAGAAGGCAAGTGACGAATGGCACTTCTGAGATTTCAAAAGTATGTTTTGATCAAGTTAATTACTTGGTGACAATAATCTACTTCAACAATAGGAGTCCAGCAAGTTTATAGGAGGAGAAAAAATGTCAAAAACATTTGACAAAACCGTCAAATGCTTTCTCTGCCTAGCAAAAACCTGGCTATTCAAACCCCTGTACAGTACTACAAATGCCACCATATTACACAAAGCAGTAATGTGAAAGTTTGCACTTTCTCATATAGATTTTTAACACAAACAAATTGAAATTTATTCTTCAGAACTGAGGAAAACCAAAATTGTTTGGCAACCAGAATGTGGCAGAAGAGCAAGCAGGAATGGCAATTAATGTCACTCTGAAATAATAATATATTCATAATACCTTAGATCCCATTTAATATTAGGCTTTTATGGAAAGCCATATTACTGTGAAGTCTGCACGTGGGATTTCTCTGAAGCTCTATACCTCCCTCCCAGATAAAACAGACTCACACTCATGGGCAGCTTCCAGCAGAAACTGAAACTTGGAGCTTTTACAGCGCTCTTGCATAGAGGCAGCAGGACCATAGCAAAGAGCAGAAGATTGTTTCTGTTAATCACCTGACAATGTAGAGCCACCTACCTGAGCTTCAGTTTCATAACCTCCTACCAATATGAGAAGTGAAAGTTCTATGTCACAGTTATTTGAATACTATAGCATACTCACTACATCTCTCCCATGTACATTTCCTCTTTACAGCTTTTTTTTTTAAGCAGATTGATTTAAAGCTCATTGTATTTAGCACTGCACCAACTCATCAAGAGACACAGACAAGAAACAATAGCTCCTTTTATTGCAAGAGACTCTTTTCAGTAGCATCTCTGAGATAATCACTCTGCTTAGGGAGCGGAAAAACATATGGGCAAGTGGAATAGCTGACAAGCCATGCAGAGTTTTTGTTACTAAACCATGTGCTGGAAATGGTCTAAAACCTGTTTTTTAAAGTGAAGCTGCAGCAGCATTGTCAATCTTCAAACAACATTTGGTTTACAAACATGAAAAATACTACATCAAACTCTTTCCTACACCACCTATCAGGGTACGCTTTTTAAAAACCTAGATTTATCTACCCCTAAAAAGGGGAATCTGTGGCACGATGGGATTAACATTAAATAGTAACCAAGAAGATCAACCTAGTTCCTAGTGTTATTGCTTTAGGAAAAGGATCATGCATCTGTACCTTATTGCTCGCTCTGTATTAAAGAGAGAAATTCCACCAGGCCTACCTAATCAGACAGTAATAACACATGCCTGGTTATCAGCTCTCATTGCTTATATTTCCTTCAAGCTCCAGGGCTAAAGGAGGAATGTGCTTTTGAAGAAACGTGAAGTTTCTGTAATCCCTGGAGATGAGATACTAAACAACCACGGCCTGGCTCCAGCTCACAACAAAGACAAGTTGAGTTGCATTCAAAAAATATTGAAGAACATCAAATAAAGCTGTACCTCACTTAAAAAAAAAAAAGAAAAGAAAAAGAAAAAAAAACTAAGTCCTTTGAAGAATTATTCTTTTTAGCATTTATTAAAGAAAGAGGCCTTTTTGCAGGCAGTTTGGTTACCACTCACTCTGATCTTTCATTTGCTACTTAGAGGACAGAGAGAAAGCCCAGCTTCCCTCCGGGAAATCGACTTCTCTTCCAATTGTCTGCATTTTACCCAGGCACACTGAGAAATTTTCGAGGGGATGCAAACCTCCTTCCATAGCACACGCTTTTCAGCCGGGGTCATTGCAACAAGCCTCCCCTCTGCAGGGACCTGGTTCTCCACCGCTACCGGCTGTGGCACCCTGACTGCAACGCTCCTGCTCTCCCGTGCGCCTGAGGAAGGTGAAAAGGGTTCCCAGGATTATCGCCATTTCCCAGACACGCCAAATGAAAAGAGGAGGAAAAAAGCCCAGAAGAGCCTTTTCACGTGGTTTCTATAAAAAAACCGCAGAGAGTCAAGGACCAGCGCGGAGCTTCCAAAGTGTTCCGCGGAGCAAGGGTGCCGGCAGGGATGCACATCCACGCTGACCTTCCCCCGCAGGGTCCCCAGGAGCTGCAGGAGCTCCCCCCGGCAGTTACGGTCCCCAGGCGAAGCAGGCTCCGAGACCCCGCTCCGGTAGCGGCCAGAGGGGCTGCCGGCGCAGCCCTTCTCCAGAAAGCTATTGTGCAGGCAACCCTGCAAGCCTCCGAAACCTCAGCCCTCCTCGCAAAGGCATCCAAGGTGAGTTTATTTCCCTGTGAGGAGACACAAGCCTCCATTCCCAGCGCTGAGACCCTTCTCCCCGCCGCTAGCAGAGCCACCCAAAAAAGTTTTGCTGGGCAAGAGGGGCCCTGCCTGCCCCTGTCCTGATGAGAAAACAACAAAGAATTGGGTGGGAAAATACAAAGTTTGGGGCTCGGCGAGGTGGGGAGGGCTCTCGCCGCCTGCCCGCCCGCTGCTCGCCGCTGCCGCCCGTCCCCGGCTGCCCTTGGGCCACGCACAGCGCTACCTGAACAGGGCGACCGCAGTGTGATTCCTCCTCCACGCCTTGCCCTGCTGCAGCAGCACCCCCTGCACGATCTCCTTCTCGTCGGGCAGCCGGTAGACGGGGAAGATGTAGAGCCAGCAGAGCACGAAGACGCCCAGGGCGCTGGCCCCCACGGGCAGGCGGGTGCGCGGCCACTTCCACGTCAGCCCCGCCATCCTCCTCCCGCAGCGCCTCCGCGGCGCGGGGCCGCGCTCCGGCATCAGGCCCGCGCCATGCGGGGCTGGGGGGACCCGGCCCGGCTCAGCCCCGCCGCCGCCCGCTCCCTACGCCCGGCGGCCCGCCCGCCGCTTGCCGCCCGCCGCCATCGCCGCCCAGCCGGCCGGTGGGGAGCCGGGCTCCGCGGGCGTCGGGACTCCTGCCGGGGATGCTGCCGCTGGTGCGCCTCGGCTGAGCTCCTCTCTCGGCGGTGGCGGCTGCCGCCCTTCTTCACAGTCATTTGGTCCCTCGCTTTCCCCGCCAGACGATGCTCCGCCGCTCCCCGCCCTCCCTCCCTTGCCTCCGCCTTCCTCGCCTCCGCCTCCCTCCGAGCCCTCTCTCGCTCAATCGCTCGCAGCCGCGCTGCGGACAGCCCCGGTAAATTTCCACCCCTTCCCGCCTACGGGGTGCCCCGTCCCCCGCCGCCGGGGAAGGCAGGGACGAACGTAGGGAGCGAGGGACCGGCGGCCGGAGAGCCGGCTTCTGCGGGGATGCGCTCCGCTCCCCTCCGGCCGTGCGGCCCCGCGCCCCGCCTTCCCCCTGCTTCTCCCGCTTGACTCGCGGGCACCGGCCGAGCGGAGTGAAGGGAAGGGAGGATGTCCCGCTCCGGGCTCGCCGCTGCGGGCAGCGCCCCAGCACCCACTCTCCCTCCCGCACCGCGCTTCCCCTCCGCAGATGCCAGCCCCGGCCGCGCCGCTCTCCAGCGCGCCCTGCCGGACACCGGGCTCTGCCGGGGTGGTGGAGGCGACCCAGGCCCCTTTATCGGTCTCCCCTCCCTGCCTCCTATTCCAGGTCTCAGTTCCGGTGTGCGGCAGTGCTGCACGCCTGTTGGGTCCCCCCTGGTCAGGTCCGGGATCACCCTGCCCATGCGGGCAAAGTACAGCCTATAAAGGTGTTTCCGGTTAATTTAGCAAATCCTATTGAGGCCCCTGAATGTGGAGGTGCCCTATTCCCTTAGACACCTTCATAAATCTCGATGTAAAACTCTTAATTATTTTTTTTTCTTCTTCCACGAAGTGGAGTAACTCATATGTACATGTCCCATCCCTGGAAGTGTTCAGCGTCAGGTTGGACAGAGCTTTGAGCAACCTGGTCTAGTGGGAGGTGTCCCTGCCCATGGCAGGAGGGTTAGAACTAGATGATCTTTCAGGTCCCTTCTAACCCAAACCATTCTATGATTCTACAAAACCTGAAACTAAAGCATGCTCCAGCCAGGAGCGCCGTTACCGAACCAGCAGCTCTGTGTCAGCATGTGCCTGCTGGAGTGGCTTGGTCTTTGAAGAAAACACACTTGGTTTATATCCGGGGGGGGGGATGTGGGCAGTTGCTGGGGCATCCTAGCCCTGCGGGGGTTGCTGCTGAAGTGCCAAGTGCATGAGAGAACGAGCAGAGAGGCCGCCCACAAGCCAAAAAGCAGCAGCATGATACCTGCACACCTGCGGCAATGCCCAGCACAGGCTTCCCACCAGGGACCCACAGTGGGCCCTGCAGGACAAGGATGCCCCATGTGTAGCCCTCAGCCCTCCTAAACCAGCAGGGAGAGAGTGGTCGCTCCATGCCAACACAATGACTCCAGCAGTGCCTCTCTGTGGTAATCAGGTAGGCTGAAACATGGGAGACATGTTCAGCTTCTCTCAGTGAGGATCTCGGAGGCAGTCCCCAGTTTCAGAGCCCAGTCACTAGCACCTGGCTATTGCATGAAAGGCAAAGTCAGCCTGGGCTGGTGCCATTGGGTTTTGTTGAGCATTTCCAGACACTCCTGTCAGACCCACTGAGAAACACCAAGGACTTCCACATAACCCTAGAAAGAGTTTTGCATGAGTCTGTAGCTGGCTGCTTTCCAGACTTCCAGGAGTATGCAGGGACTTGGCTTCTTTCAGCGCTTTCAGGGTTGAGCAGTAGCTAAGGGATGGCTTTGAGAGCCTGAAACTTGGTAGGCTCAGGACAGCAAGGAGATATTGATAGCCTTGCAAGACAGCAGTTAGCCTCTAGCCTGACTCAAGGCATGTCAGCACAGCACATCTTTGAGGGACGTGTCAACCATGGCAGATGGGTGCTGGGGAGGGAAGTACAACCCAGCTCATCTGCTAACATTGCCAGAAGCACAGTGATGTGTTGGAAGGTTGCCACTTGTCACCTAGCAAAGAGTGGCTAAAGAAAAATCTGTAGGTTAAGATTCTCACCACAGCAATTAGAGATTCAGTCAAACAGCTCCAGAGTTTGAAAACAGACCACCCCAAATTCCACAGTCCAGAACTTCCCCTCGACTAATGATTGAAGGAAGCTTTAAAAAAATTTTGAGGGAGGAAAGAAAAGGGAAGGAAGGGGAAGGGGAAGGGGGAGAGGAAGGGGAAGGGGGAGAGGAAGGGGGAGGAGGAGGGGGAGGGGAAGGAGGAGGAGGAGGGGGAGGGGAAGGGAAGGGAAGGAGGAGGGGAAGGGAAGGGGAGGGAAGGGGAAGGGGAAGGAAAGGAGGCAGGCAAGCAGGCAGTTTGGCACAGTTAGTTTAGTACATCCTGGCCATAGTTCACAATATAATTATCATGAATTCTAGCTGGCTGTTTATACAGCGTTTTTTGGATAGAGATCCTAAATAGGCACTGCTTACTTCTCAATAAAAAATAAACATGGAAATCTCAGTACGCTTCCGGTGCTTGAGACGAGGAAAAACCATCTCTCTCTCATAGCATGTTGCTGTTGAGAAATCTGCACTGACAAAAAGAATATTAACATGATGATGTCTAATGAACACAAAATTGCCAGAAACTCGTAAGTGCATAAGAAATATTGTTTTCATTCATATCTGATATGCTAGAGTTGTCATTGAAAATGACATTAGAAATAGCGATAGAGCTGTTTTCTTTGGACAAAATGGGAAAAGAAATTGAACAAGGCATTTTGGTCAACACCTGACAAAAAATATTTTGAGCAGGATAAATGTTTTCATTTTGGTTAGGAAGCTATTTACCAACAATAAAACAAACCCAAACCTGTCCAGTCACCTCTATTAAAAACAAACAGAACCATTCAATCTCTGGAGGCTAATTCAAGACATAGCTAGCTGGACTCATAAAAAGAGTTAAAAAAGAGTGATTGAAATGTGCAAAACTGTATTCCAAATTCTATTCTGCCTCTTTGCTCACCTTTAGCTGAGAAGAGAGACAAACCAGAGGCTCAGTGTTGCTTGGGAAACCAGAAAGTGGAAAAGAACAAGAGAAAGTAGGAATGACTGCTATCCTTTCACTGTCCAAACTGCTTGCAATGGAGCAAGTCAGAATAAAACTGATACAATTGCTTGTTAATTTCTTCAGTAATGTAATCCCTCATAGGGAAGGATGATTTCTTTAATAAAGGGGTTTTACTCTTGCACAGTGAGACAGTATTTTGGGATATCTTTTATTTGTGAACCTGTGTGATATTCCTGAGCTTTTCATCCACTTTTTCTGAATTTATTTCAGCATGAAGCCCCCAGGCTCTTCATTGAATGCATGACGGTCCATGGTCTGTATAATGCCGTGGCAATAACTCCATCACTGTTCCCTGCCTGCCACCCGTGAGGAGGCAGCTGGATCAAAACAGGGATGAGGCAGGGCTTGTTAGGGTGCTACAGAATCATCATGGGGAATTAGAAATGCTTGGCCTTGTTCTGCTCTCTGACAGGTGGAAATTAGAGATACACCAGGACAAGATCAAAGCCAGGTCTTTTACTCGATAGTCAAATCTATTTCTAGGCAACGTTATCAATCTCCGTCCTTTCCTTCCGTCAGTGAGCCCTGAAGAGAAGCGCATCGATGCTCCTTTCTGCTGAGGGTAACTATTTCTGGTGGAGAAAAAACAAAAGGTAAGAATAAACTGCCAAACATGAATCCTGCTTGCAAGCAAATAGCCTTAAGTAGCTCAATGACATTTTGCAATCATTGAGAAGATGTAGAGATGTGGTGATCAACAATCCATGTCTTTAAATCAAAGCAAAAAATTGAAATTCAGGCATGATTCTTCTCTGTTGTACTCCATTTTAGTAAGAATTGAGTGGTGAGATTTAGCCTCACCAATACTGCTTTGGTCCCAAGATCCCCAGCCAGAAAGGCTAGTTATTCTGGGTATGTGGTTTTCCTGGTTCACTTTAAAATGCATCTGCATCTCCTGTCTTCTATTGCCTGTTTCTTTGCTGAGCCTTTTCCTTCACAGAGGGTGCATCCTTGAGCTCCCTACCCTCCTGATCCACCATTCACATTTCCTCCTCTGCCCCTGGGGTGGACATGATACTCTGCTCAGCTGCTTCATGCTGCTGCTGCAGCTGAGAAAACCCTGCTCAGGAGAACTGAGTGAAAACCTTTCCCAAGTATTACAAAGTAGAACCTCTTCTTTCCCTTACCCTCATCCCAAAGCACACACAAAAGTCAGAGCTGCATCCTTCAATAAATCCAGTCTTTGCCTGCTTTCATTTGTAGAATCTTGTACTCCTGCACACATCCCATTGTACCTTGTCTTTGCTCCCTTTCAAGCCCTCTCACT
The DNA here is from genome assembly GCA_028858755.1 of Ara ararauna. Classification (NCBI taxonomy): domain Eukaryota; kingdom Metazoa; phylum Chordata; class Aves; order Psittaciformes; family Psittacidae; genus Ara; species Ara ararauna. The sequence goes on along the minus strand of CM054376.1, from coordinate 106,197,376 downwards.
TCCAAATGAACAGGGCTTTCCCTTCCACTTCAGCATCTCACTCACTCCCTGCTCTGCTGAATTTAGCAGAGTTGTTACATTGGAATCATCATTCAGGCTATAGCATTCCATTCAGGCTATGGCATATTTCCATTGATGAAAGTGCTACCATGCCATATTTCTACAAGGTATATTTGTTATCTTCCAAGTGTGCCCAGTTACCACCTGACTAAAACACCTTGCTTTATGCTGGGCCTTCAGTTCTGCAAGTATTTCATGCTCCATTAGTAGAGTCTATGTGAAGGCTGGGTTTGTTTTCTAAGGTAGAAAGGATCTGAAAAAAAAACCTCAGCCAGTTGGTATTTAGTGTCAAATGGCAGCCTTTATTCCCTGCTGCTCTAAATCCTCAGTGCTCCAAAGGTACAACAGCAAAGTGTTAAGAGATATTATTGTCAGTCAGCTTTTGTGTGGTGTCACCTTTGAACATGCTGGTTTCTCTGCATTCTTCCTATTGATACCATTTGAAAAACTGGCATCTGAATCTCACTGTGTAAGAATAACATAAACAGTGTGTGAATACCATTATGAATTGATGCGCAGCTGCCTGTACAAAGACCTGTTGGCAAATTCCTGTAATGCTTCTCCCAATCAGGATTTACTCTGCAGATATACGCTGCACCAACAAACATGTATTCTCACTGATAAAGAGTTTTAAGCCCCCGATATGATGGACAGTTTTATATAATCCTATTGGAAGGGAGAATCATAACTACAATATTGAATTAATATTTCTATCAAGGAGTGGTGCCCAAAGGGTAATCTGTTTTTACCTGGCTGTATCAGTTAGCCTTTGAAAAATCATAACAAATTTTGCCACTTGTTTTCTTTCCCCCTCAGCTGTCATGGTGTAATAATATCATTACTGTGACAACATCTACAGTCATCCTTCCAGCTGCAGAGAGGAGACAGAATGCACAAGGAAGGAGCATGAAATAGGAAAAAAGCATCTTAGTGATGAAAGACAGAGTTCATTCTCTAAAACAGAAAACTGCTTTTACGAGCAGAGTTGAAGAGACTTTCAAAACATCTTTTTATGCAACCAGTGATGTTAGCTGGTAGCAAGATGGAAAAAGAATGAGTGAAAATGTGCAGAAGTAATGTGGGACATATCAAAAAGTTTTTCCATAAAATGGAGGAGCACAGGCAATTTTTGACAACTTTGCCATCACTGCTGTAACTCATTACAGTATCTCTAGCAAAGCCGTAAAGACGAGGCACTTCTATTCTACAGCACTGGCTTCAGATACGCTTCCAGCATGTTTTAATACATGTAAAAGTGCCTGTGAAAGACAGAGATGGGCAGCAGGACCAGTAAAGGATAGATACAGAAGTACAGTGAAATTCTGAATCAGATTCCTGCCATGTGCACTACAAGAAGCTCCCTTTCAAAGTCAACATGTATTTATTCACAGTGCACATCCAGATATTCCTCTCATTCCCACAATACTAATACTCAGATAATTGGCATAGTTTTATCCAATAGAAGTAGATGCACCCATAAATCACAAGTGTTCACAGTTATTACAGTCCTTAAAAGGGTTTGACCTTCAGAATAATTGGGTTCAGTAAGTCTGGACTGTTGTAAACAAGGTAAAACATGTTTCCAGCCAGACCACTGCAACAGTTATAACTGAAAAGCATTAGAGCCTGAAAGAAGCTCTGATTACAAAGCATACTTCCTCCAAACTGAGAAATCAGTTGCAAAGAATAGCTGTAAAGCTGTAGAAAAAAAATTTACAATGCACACATGAACATCCATTACTGGAGATAGATGGGTTCAGCAGCCTTTCTGAATTCTCCCATAGGGAAAACCACCTGCTCTATGAGCTGGCCTTACTGACAGGAGCAAGCTGTGCTGAAGGGGTTTAATCACAAAGATAAGGGCTACATGGAAGAGTAAGAGACTTGCTGGATTAGTATCAATTATGTATTAGAACTGTCATGCCAAAAATATTGTTACTGCAGGGGTCCTATTTTATTATGCATTATTTAAAAAGGAAATAAAATGTGCATAAAAGTAACAATGGAACACGCACATGCACATGCAGACTCCAAGCACGTCTCTTAAGCAAGCAGGCACTTCCCTTGCTAGCAGAGCTCCTTTTCCTTGGGGACTCAAACAGATTCTGACCTCATGTCTGACATTTGCTGAAATTTCAATCTGAGCTGTTGCTGTCAGGAAGCCCTCATTTATAATTTAGCATTGTTTAAGAATGCCTGTTCATAAGAAGGTCATGTCTGATATAGAGAGAAACATAATAAATTTGGTCTTGCAAGAAGTAATCCCTCTAGACTAGGATGAAGTGTGTGGATGAAAAGCAGAGGAGAGGAAAAAGCTTGTTGATGTTGTTGCTGTATCTTTTCTTCCTATAACAAATGATTCTTAGCTCTTGTTAGGGAGAATCGTTAATTTCTGTGAGTCACCCTCTGCTTCCGAGACTAGATGAGAATTAACAGTAGATCTAGATGACATGATTTATTCAGTTTTCCACCCTGAAAATGGTGATGTAGAAACAGATGAAAAAAGAAGAGGTGATGCAGAAATGTGTTTAAAGAGAAGTTCCAGCAAGGATGGCTGCAACCTTTAAAGCTTAGACAGATGACATCTGAGAGGAAGGCTTTCAAACACTCTTACTGTCTGTGGCCTCCTCCAGCAAGCACTTGGATCCTGAGTGTGACGTATTGCTCTGAAGGATGCAGGATCATGGGTAAAACCAGATCCAGCATCCACAGCAGAAATTGAAACCTGACTTACAACAGAGCAAAAGGCAAGGCTTCAGTGGTGGGAAATGAAACAGCCTGGCTAGCTGAGACTTGAGGCACAGAACTAATGCAGAAATTGCCGAGTTCTGGGCAGAGTTTGGGTTGTGTGCCACATTTGCATTAGCCAACTCTTCCATTAGCCCATTTATTTAGGGCAAAAATTTTTATGCTCGCCTCAGAAAAGTTTTCCAAATATATATATTGAAGCATACTTGTGTACAGTAGCAATATGCATACAGTAACATTTAGATACAGGAACCAGAACCAGAAACTCTCTAGAATTTTTACATGTGTCTCAGAAGCTGGAGGGTTTTTTTTCAGAAGACATTTATAATTACAGCTTTGCAGTACCTAAATGGGTCTGCAGGAAATCTGGAAAGGGACTTTTTACAAGGGCATGTAGGGATGGGACAAGGGGGAATAGCTTTAAATGGGAAGAGGGTAGATTTGTTAGACATTAGGAAGAAGTTCTTCACTGTGAGGGTGGTAAGACACTGGAACAGGTTGCCCAAGGAAGTTGTGAATGTTCCATCCCTGGCAGTGTTCAAGACTGGGTTGGATGGGGCTTTGAGCAACCTGGCCTAGCGGACGGTGTTTCTACCCATGGCAGGGGGCTTGGAACTGGATGGTCATTAAGATCCCTTCCAACTTCAGTCATTCTATGATTTAACAGTGGAAACGGAGACAAAGACCTGAAAAGATTTGACTGATGACTGGGCTAGATTTGTAATAGAGGCTTCTTCAAGCCTAGATTAGTGCTGTAGGACACACATTACAGAGAAATTCAGGTGTAATTCAAACTCTCAGATGCACCAACAGCTAATATTAGCCAAGTACTTCAAGACTGCAATGGAATTTTTTTAAGGACTCTAAAGTTATGCAGCATCACTTCATCCGGACCCAGGCAGTCAAGTTAAAGTTTGGTGGATGAGGAAACAATAGTGAAAAGTTGTTCCTTTTCATCACAAATATAATGAAGATAAGACACAAATATTGTCCACCGAAGGACAGTTATGAAACTTGAAAGAAAAGCCCTGAAGTACTCTTCTTTGTACTGGGAAACAATACTACGTGCTAGTGAAGGAAGAAAGAAGTATCCCGTGGTTTAATAAAGTTTCCAAGGGAGGGCAGCCTCATACTGAGGTCTGCAGCATTTCCCAAAGAGGATGTCAACATTGCCACTAAAAGCTCAAGCAACCAAGGATTCAGGAACCGTCTCTAGGGCAACCTGCACATTTCTCTGCTGAACTTCAGTTGTACTTCACATCCCAGAGCACAGCAGCTATTCCACAGCTGTCAGTTAATAACATGATCCTACCAGTGCTACCCAGGTCACATGGACTGTGGATGCACAGACATGGTTAGTTCTGGAGCTTCATAGTGCTTATTTTTCTTAAGTGACTTATTCAAATATGATTCCCTTTAAAAATAACTGAAGGGTCATGCATTCACTCTGTTTTTGAAGTTAGTCCTGCAAAACATTTGAAAGGTAAGGAAATAACAGTTTGAAAAGAAACACAGGAGATGGATTACTTTGTCTTACAAAATGTCACACTGATGTCTGTCATATAGAAGGTGAGTTTCACAAGTCATTAATTCAACCAGATGGTGGTGCAGAGTCCAACAGATAACATAATCTGGCTTGGAACAGAAATATCAACAAACTTTTTAAATTCTTTTTTTTGAGAGACAAAGTGTACTTTTCGACCTTGTGGGAAAATGTGATATCAAAGAATGTAACATATTTTGACATTGTTGCACAAAGAATAATTTGGGGGGCTCAGGAAAAATTGCCCATAACAGAAAATTGCCCATATACCAGAAAGGAAGCAAAGAACAAAATGCAATTAAGCAGTCATCTGTTACTGTGTCCCCTTACACCAAGATGGCAAGCGTCATCATTAACATGATCTCTGCTGAACTGGAAGGGCCAAAACCCAGGTTGGCAGGTAAAAAATAGAGTCTCAATGCCAAGCAATTCAGATAACACACTATTGAGCGTCATTCAAAAATCCATTATTGAAATAAACAAAGTCCTTTACCTCCATAGTACATACTCTTTACCTCCAATATTTTCTGCAGATGAAGATTCAAGCAGACCTGATATCCCTGGAAAATGTTGGGAAAAAAATACATTGTGAAGTGCCACATAAAATATGTTCCACAAATGAATACATAGTGGCTCCTTCCCCTGAGCCACTCTGCTATGCTCAGCCTGAGGTACAAAAAGAAAGGGAAGACCATAAAGTCTGCATATTGATATCTATCATAAGTAGCTTAGAAAAATGCAACAGAAAGATATAGCTGACTGACAAAGTGAACTGAACTTCTATTCTCTCTCTTCTCCATGTTCCTCGGTAGCAGCAGGGCAGACACAATAGCTCAACTACCGTGGAGAAGTCTATGGTCATGAGATTCATAACCCAGCAGTGTTTGGGAAAGCTTTGAAATGTAGGCCACAACCAAACTGCATGAAACCACCAAGCTTCTTGATGTCAGGACACCAGGAAGCAGCTTTCACCATTGCAGTGAAAGCTATTATTTATAGCTACTGTAACCACAAACTAAGGGGAAAAAAGGTGGATCTTTCTTTCTAGAATTGCGCCCTTTCAGAGAAGGAAGTAGAAATGAAAACATTATCTATGAATCCTTAAATAGTAGCTGTCTGTACTCTGAAAAGTATAAAAGAGTATATATATACTGTGACTTCAAGTAAACAAAGAGTCAAAACAAAGAAACTTCCACGGTTTGCAAGCTGGAAGACGGATTTCTCTAAGCTGATGCTGAATTCTCTGGATCCTTGCTTTCAACTTCTAGGTTTGAACTGGGTTTAGATTTGACTTCTGCTTCCAGGTCATGAGGATAAACAGGAGCTCTCACAACTCCTGTAGTGGTTATTTGATGGTGGTTTTCACAGTGGATGTGCTGGATGTTGGTGCAGAGATCATCACCCGCTCTTTATTCCCAAAAAAGAGAGGAAAGGTATGGCAGAGAGGTTTTATTACAATATCATCAGGTGCTAGGGTGCTCTCCCCATCTCAGTGGTCATGACTTATAGCAGCTAACACCAAAAATGGATTAAACCTGTCCTTGGAAAGGCCCGAGACAACCTCAGTGCCTCAAGCTGCTAGCCTCCAAAAGAGCCTGAGATATGGAAGGGGTGTGTGAGCTGTGCACTGGCTCGAGGTTTAGAGGAGAATTTTATGTTACAGTGCCAGCTGCCACAGCTTTGTGACAGTAAACTGTATTTGACATTGCAGTGTCCCACTAGCAGCAGAGGAAGCGTTTCCAGAGGGTGATGCTAAGTACAAATGTGGGTATAAACAACATCCTTCTTTCTGAAGGGAAGGAGAATGTAAGAAAGGATTTTAGAACATGCTCATATACATAAGATTCATGGCAAACTTCAAAGCCTCTCTTCAGCAGCAAAAAGAAAACACAACTCTGCCCACATAGTTACATACAGCGGACCCAACTGTCAAAATACTTCCCACAGCTGAAACCTGGAGGAGAGGCATACACTTTATTGCTGCTGAGATCTATTATTGGAACAAATAATGTCCTGCGTTTTGCAGTTACAATAGTTATAAATATGAAACATCTTGCAAAGTCTGCATTTTTTTTCTGTCTAGAGATTTTCAAAATCCGTAAACACTGAAGCATCAGATAATTCCATGGAGGGAAAGTCGGGAGTTTTGTTTGTATACGTTTGTAGTTTCACAAAGTTAAGTTAGCTGTTGGAGGCTGAAGAGGAAATGACTGCGTAAGAACAGCAAAATACATCTGCAAGTAACACTTCACATCAGCACAGAACTGATGAAACAAAGGATGCTCTATTCATTTGGGTTAGAGCCTTTATGATTGCTAACTTTGGAGAAAGGATAAAGGCTTCAGTTTGGCAAAATTTCATTCCTAGGATTTAACTACAGCCTTTGCTGTTCTTCCTTGGGTGCCGTCTAGATTAATTCATATATTGTTTATTTTTCTGCATGACACAGATCACGGGAGCAGATACACTTGGGTTTTGTGTGATTATCTGCTCAAAGAGTGACTCCAAATTTTGGGCGATCAACTCAAAATATTCCCAACATGTCTGCTTTCAGTGATTCATTTTATGATTACACAACATGAGACATCCTTAGGAGTCAGATTTCTAGAGGGGTTAATTACTCACAACTCAAATGATTCATAGTAGCACTAAAATATCATTATAAGACCATAGGAAGAGTACATTAATCCCAGAAAAACTCAGCAAGACATTTCTGAACTGAATACCCATCAACAGCTCTAGTGAAAAAAAGATCTTGTAGACCAAATTCTACCAAGTGTATTACCTAATTTCATAAGGAACTGAAACTTATCTTATGAGGGGAACCAAAAATCCAACAATTTAGTAGCTTATAGAGTTTTAAATTGATTTTCAATGTGAATGTGTCTGTTGAAATTGACTTTCTCTTGACTGCTAATTTATAAGCATTCAAGTGCTGTAAAACAATATACTAATCCATTAACTCTATTTTCTAATGATAGGAATCAACCCAAGCATAAGTTTAAACAGTTCAAAAATAAAGTACCATGATATCTGTGACTCACTGTTTTATTGACTTATGGGTTATCTCTGTATCAGACCAGTGTTTAATCTGTAGTGTCTTCCTCATATGTTGTAATTTGGTTTTGATGATGAGCAGCATGTTTTGTCCTGGTTGCTTTGCAAGCCATCCAGTTGTGCCTCTCAACATGACTGCTGGGTAATCTTCAGACGTTAGCTAGATTTTTTTAACAGTAAAAAAATGTTTGGACGGATGCGTTTGCATCTTTATTTAAGAATTACCACAGCAACAATATGTTTGCATATGCTCAGCTATGTTATATGCAATCGTAAATAACACATATAGATTTGATAGAATCTATTAGATAGGTTGATAAAGAAGAAAACTAAAGGAGAAAATAGATTTTATGGGTATTACACTGCCTTGTTCATCTAAGAATGACATTTTCAGAAGTTCCATCAATCCCACAAATGCTAATCCTCCAGTCTTTTGTGTCCTTGGATGTTTGAAAATTTACAGCTAATATCTCACTACTCTTAGTAGCTGCCTCAGTGCTTGGGTATTCCCCCGCTTTATTCCAGCCATACGTACCTCTCTCCATCTTCTGTGTGACTCTACAGTCTTTTCACTAATTCACTGATCTTAAGACAGCCTTTGGTTGTCTTCAGGCTCCACTTAGCTACAACAACAGAATTTTTTAGCAATTAAGGAATTTATTTTTTTTTGGACATTATGCTGGAGAATGGTCAGAAATATTTGAATTCCCTGTCATTAAGTGAGTCAGGACTAATATAATGCAAGATTTTCTTAGGGAAATGTAAAAGTAGCTGGTAAATGCCATGGGAGTGAAATTTGTGTTTAATTAGATTTCTTGTCATCTTCATAGATTATATTTTCCTTTTCTCTTGCTGCTTCACTCCCACTCATTCTCACATAATCTGTAAATTACTTTAGGCTGAGATATTTCCTGTGCATTAACTGTATTTCATTGGCTGCCAATTCAGTCTTCTGTTTCTGGCGCTTGCACTTGTATTTAGGCAACATGATGAAAATTAATATCATAATTATACCAGTCAGGCAAATCACATGAATTAAATCTGCGCCTAGCCAGCCAAAAATATCTTGTGTTGTCATTGGAGTGTACTTTTTCTTTCCCCTCTCAAGTAGTGTCACAAGACAGTAGAAAAATTGTTCCTGTGTGGTTACGTTCCATGGACAATTACTCTGCAAAGAAAGAGCAACACTCACAGTGTTCTCCTGTTTTAATACCATCTTTTAACTTTCCTGTTATTTCTCATGAAATATTTACTTTGACTTCCTTGAAGCTCCTACGGAAAAATGAGACACTACTCGTTTTGAACACACTTCTAAACAAAACAAGCTAGCAAACAAACCCATGTACCCTGCTCTTATCTGCTGAGACACCTGCTGAGATACCTGCACCATAGAATCAAAGAATCACAGAATAGTTTTGGTTGGAAGAGACCTTAAAGACCATCTAGTTCCAACCACTTTCCATAGGCAGGGACACCTTCCCCTTGATCGCATTGCTCAAAGCCCAGTCCAACCTGACACAGGGCTAAGGAAGTGCTACAGTGAAACATGCATTCTTGTAGTGGAACCAAGGAAAGTAAGAACCTGGTACTTCCTTGTGCATGGTCACACTAGAAACTTCTTTTGTATTTGCTCAGTTGGAATATCCATTTTGGCCAAACCTTAATGTTCTTGTGTTCCACCACCATACAAAAACCTCCCATATTTCCTTAAAAGGACTACATTGTGCTTTTATAGTGATGTTTCATTGACTGGGCTTGAACTTTGCTGTTAAATGCTGTCAGAAAAAAAAAAAAAAACAACTCATCTGGAGGTTTCAAAGGAAGCAAAATGATCACAATAGCAACTGATTGTTACCGCTTGAAATGAAACACATTCTGCACTAACCTCACTTTACAGCCAGTGTTTGAGAATGGTTGGTCATGTAAGTTTTCAATAGAATGAGCTGCAGAGAAATTAATGACACACTGTTAGCATTTTTCACAGACTGGCTGTTTGATATCAAACACACCTATGGTTAACTCACCAAAGCCATTCATCACTCAAAGCCTCTATTGTCAGACTTCCTAATGGCTTGGCCAACTGCTTTGAAAAGTCTTGCACGTATTCTTGTCTAAGAAATTTCTTCCTTAAGTACAGAGACGGTGCTTGAGAAATCAGCTGCTTGTCCCATATACCTTTTTAATTGCAAGAACAACTTAGTGGTTTAATAAAATAAGACAATGTTCCTGTTTCACTGCAAAATATCAGTTTTAATTTATGAAAGTATGTTTGAAATAACATTATTGCTGAGATCTGAGCAAACATACAGGATTTGGACACTGATTTAATGTCTGTAGTAAAAAAAACTTTTCCTTCAGAGGGGCTTGGTTGATATTTTTTAAGTCTAAACTCTATAATGAATTCAAACAAATCACTGAATCGTAGAGCAGACCTTAATGCTCATCCAGTTCCAAACCCCTGCCACAGGCAGGGACTCTTTATACTAGATCAGGCTGCTCCAAGCCCTGTCCCATCTAGCCTTGAACATTGCTAGGGATGGGGCAGCCACAGATTCTCTGGGCAACCTGTGCCTCAGTGTCATCACCCTCACAGTGAAGAACTTTTTCCTTATATCTACTCTAAATCTCCCCTTTCTCAGTTTTATGCCATTCACCTTTGTCCTATCACTTCATGCTCATGTAAAAAGTCCCTCTCCAGATTTCTCATAGGTCCCCTTTAGGTAATGGAAGCTGCCCTAATCTTCTCTTCTCCAGGCTGAACAACCCCAGCTCTCTCAGCCTGTCTCCATAGAATTGCTCCAGCCCTCAGAGCATCCTTGTGGCCTCCCCTTGACTTGCTCTAACAGCTCCAAGCCCTTCTTATGTTGGGGTGGGGACACCAGAACTGCACACAGTACTCCAAGTGGGGTCTCACGAGCAGAGGGGCAGGATCACTTCCCTTGACCTGCTGCTCATGCTCCTTTTGGTGCAGCCCACGATATGGCTGGTTTCTCGCCTGCAAGCGCCCTGTGAATCTGGCTCATGTTCAATTTCTCATTGACCAGCACCCCCAAGTCCTTCTCCTCAGGGCTGCTCTCAATCCAATCTCTGCCCAGCCTGTAGCTGTGCTTGGGATTGCCCCAACCCAGGTACAGGACCTTGTACCTGGCCTTGTTGAACCTCATAATGTTAGCACTGGCCCACCTCTCAAGTGCGTCAAGGCCCATCTGGATGGCATCCCTTACCTCCAGTGTGCCAAATGCACCACAGAGCTTGGTGTCATCAGCAAACTTGCTGAGGGTGCATCAATCCCACTGTCCATGTCACCAACAAAGTTGCTACACAGTGCCAGTCCCAAAACCGACTACTGAGGAACACCACTCATCACTGGTCCCCACCTGAACACTGAACCATTGTCTGCTCTTTCAGTGCAACTATCATAATAAACCTTTTTTCCTAGGAAAGGAACAACAACTACGTTGGGTTTCATACCACTGTAATTACATTATTAAAATAATGTCGGTTTAGTTGTAGGCAAGGCAACTGTAAAAAGCAATGTCTGTTTCTCCCAGTATATAATTAAGTTTATTACTTCCTGCTAGGTTAGGAGCAGCATCTCAGGCCTGATGTAAGTACTTGGGAAGAAGGATCTTCTTCTCAGTTCAAACTAAATCATAGAATCATAGAATAGTTAGGGTTGGAAAGAACCTTAAGATCAGCTAGTTCCAACCCCCCAGCCAAGGGCAGGGACACCTCACACTAAACCGTGCCACCCAAGGCTATGTCCAACCTGGCCTTGAACACCGCCAGGGATGGGGCATTCACAAATCCATGCAAAATTACAGTGTGAAGTCCTAGGAGTAAGAAAGATCCCAGGAGGTAGCCCAATTCATCCCCTGCTCAGAGGCACACATGCAAGTCTTGAAAGATGCCCATCTAACCAGCAATCTAAGGCAATTGGTAAAGGGTAACACTAATCTGTCCAGGCAATGCATCAGTGCTTCCTGCCCCTCACTGACTGCAAAGCCATGCCTGTGCATGTAGCCTGAACCTTTCATGTTCCACTTCAAGCCCATTAATTCCCCTGCTATCTGCTGCAGATGTAGGAAACAGCCCATAAAGGCGGTTAACTAGTTCACTGTTTCACTCATTCTTGTTGAGTCAGCATTTCCTTGCAGAACTTCTGAACTTCTGAGCTCTCCTTCCTGTTGGGCCCCATGTTTCTCAAAGAACAGCAATCAAAACCAGGCACAGCACCTTCTGCCTTTAAGGTGGAAATGCATGTGTATGTACACACAAGAGAATATATGTATGTGAAACATGCACACTGAAAGACTGGCTCATTGATTTCCAGAAACAAAGCCTACAAACAGTGCCTAGATTTATATCAGATAAAGGATTTTCTTTGGATATAGCTATTCAGCTTGGTACAAAAATATGGCTATTCAAGTAACAGAAGTAAAAGTGCAATTGTATTTGACAGTGATCTCCTCCAAGACAAAAAAGCAAAGAACTAGACACTGTTCTGTGGCATTTAAATCAGCGAGACCATGAATCCCAGGCACAGAAGTGCGGTGGGGACACCTCAGACCATCAGCCATGTCTTCTACTGTGGTAAAACATAGTAACTCTCAAAATAGGATTCAGGAAGTGGAGTCATGTGAGTCTTGTTGTCCCTCACTGTAAATCCAGACAATGATCTAGATCTCTGCAGTGATTCCAAGCCCTAAAGATAAGTTTTGAATGAGAGCAAGATATTTCTGTAGTGATTGCTGAAACAGCACATTATCATAGAATCATAGAATAGTTAGAGTTGGAAAGGACCTTAAGATCATCTAGTTCCAATCCCCCTGCCAGGGGCAGGGACACCTCACACTAAACCATGCCAGCCAAGGCTATGTCAAATCCGGCCTGGAACACTGCCAGCGATGGAGCATTCACAACTTCCCTGGGCAACCCATTCCAGTGCCTCACCACCCTTATAGTAAAGAATTTCTTCCTCATATCCAATCTAAACTTCCCCTGTTTAAGTTTGAACCCATTACCCCTTGTCCTATCACTACAGTTCCTCATGAAGAATCCCTCCCCAGCATCCCTATAGGCCCCCTTCAGATACTGGAAGGCTGCTAGGAGGTCTGCATGCAGCCTTCTCTTCTCCAGGCTGAATAGCCCCAACTTTCTCAGCCTATCTTCATACGGGAGGTGCTCCAGTCCCCTCATCATCCTCGTGGCCCTCCTTTGGACTTGTTCCAACAGTTCCATGTCCTTTTTATATTGAGGACACCAGAACTGCACACAATACTCCAAGTGAGGTCTCACAAGAGCAGAGTAGAGGGGCAGGATCACCTCCTTCGACCTGCTGGTCATTACTTCTTGTTTATGTTGGTTGAGGAATCATTATTCACTCAACTTCATTATGTACTTTTTCTTTGCTTCTCCTGCCTACATTACCTTCATTCATCTACCCCATCTCTTGCCTTTCCCTTCTTTATCTGAGCCCCCCTTCCTCTGCAGTGGCAATATGGAAATAGTCTGGAGACACAAAACTCTTCCCGAGCTGTTAGCTGATGCACAGATGTGCTATGCTGCTAGTTGTGGAGACAGTCAAAGCCAGCAGTGGTATAAGAAACACAAGAACATTTCCTCTTCAACAAGCAGCGGTCTAACACAGAAATAATGGTGTGAGCACATTATTGCTAAGTTTCATTCTCTTCACATGGCCTCTAGATAAGTTTAACAGTTGATAGATGTAAAATCAAAGTGACAATTTAAAAGCCTGTTTTCAGGTTTCTGGCACATACAAGAGATCCCTCCAGACCAGTGTACTCCGATCACTTTGCACGCAGAACTTCAACTGACAGACCACATCGGTAACAAAGCACACAGTACACAGCACAAGGGCAGGATCTGAGCGCTGGGGAAGACAAAGGCAGGAGATTATGATAATTTAATAACAAGCAACTCTTCATTTCATCTTCTCTCAGCCATTTCCACTCGTGCAAACAGCACTAATCCTTGGACTGAGGCCTAAGTATAAATAGATCATCAATTTCAGTAAAAGCTTGAAAACTGAATTACAGCTCTGCAACGCAGACAGGCCTGTTGTCCTGCAAGAAGCGTGAACAGAATTTGCAACTTCCAGACTTAAACACAGCAGCCACCTCTCTTCTGTGCAGAGCAAAATAAGAAAGTAAGTGCGTGCAGTGTTGCCGACCTGTGGTTAACCAAACCCTCCAGGGACAGGGCAGGGAGAGAAGGAAGGGGGAAGCCCAGGGCAGGATCCCAGGATGGTGCTGTGCCGGGAGAGGGCACAAACAGTCCAGGCAGAGAAGGGAGGCAGTAAGGGTTGCTGTCTGTAAGTGCTTTCATTTGCTCCTCTGGCTTTTAGAGTGCGCGCTGGGAGATAATGGCTCTCTTCAAAGCTTACCTGGCATGGTTGCACTCCCTCAAAATTTAAGAGCTCTTCAGGGCTGATTATTCTGCTCACAGGGTTGTAATTAATTACTCTGCCATTTCCAAAAATCTCACCAGGTTTTCAGGCAAAGATTCTTCTTGATTAGAGTGCTGTAGACATCTGATTTTAAGAAAATGAAACCAAAACTGGAATCACCCTAGCTCCTCTCCTCCCTATACTGTAAGGAGATATTTCTGTACACGTTAATGGAAATGCTTTTGCAACAAAAATAAATGTGTATCATTTAATGTGAATATGCATGTTTATGCTAAAAAACTGCAAGTCAACTGAAACGTGACTCCTGCTTCCAAAATTAAACCAACTATTTCAGACTCCAGCTCCTACTCAGCAAATTGTCCATTGACTGATACACAGAGCAAGTTCTTATCTGAGATCATTAACTCCAACCACATTGGTGCAATCTGAGGTCTGCTTTTCAGGCTATGCATTCACCCTGTAGGCACAACACCAACAGACCCAGCACCACACAAAACTGCCTTCAGCCAATCATCACTTGTTAGATCCTACTTACAAGCATAGCATCTTGATGCCTGGAGCAGGACCTTCTTCTCCCACCAGCCCTCAAGCATGACCTTGGCACAATGCTTCACACCTCCACATCTCAGTTACTTCAACAGCAAAGTGGAGAAATGGTACCAATTGATTTTGTGAAACACTCAAGTTATACCAATGGAAAGTGTCACCTGACGAGGAGCAGCAGCCTGGCTTGCTGCCGCACTGGGCAGGGTTTGTACAGCTGGCTTCTTGAAAACCTGGGAAGAAAGCTAGCCTGTGCATGGAAGAGCCCCAGAAAGCTAAAGTCCTGCCACTGGAAACCTTCAGCGTGTCAAGACGTGTCACGACTTACACAAGCTTAAAAATGAATGGTAGTTCAGTATCTAAGCTATTGTGTCAGCCTAGATCCTGAAACAGCTGCTACCCCTGCATCATGCTGCTGGCTCAGGGCACCAGAGAGCAATGGGGACACTGGGGCAGCCCCAGCACAGCAGTGTCCATGGCCCCGCAGGGCAGAGCTCAGGGGAGCTGGAGATCAGTCCTACGGTGGTATCACAGGGGATGGGGCTCCTGCCCCAGGGTCTGAAATGGGGCCCTGGGCCATAGGCAGGGTGGGATGAGGCCAGGAGGGACTGCAAGGCCTATTGGTGCTCCCAGCACCTGGAACTCTTCTGCAGACAGGGCAAGACAGTTCACCCTTTTTTACTTCACTTCTGCTTTGTAGAGCAGTCAAAACTGACCTTTCTCCTATCTACCAATACCATAAATACTGCACAGCAAGAAAACTTTTCTTGCCACACAGCCCAAGGCTAAATAGCAGATCTGAAGATGCTGCGGCAGCACAGTTGTTCATAATGGGCTTGCCAAGAAAACTCCCGTTACTTACTCAGATCAGTCATCAAAACTTCTGTCTGTCCTTATCTGAACACCAAAAAGGAACTGAGAGCTCTACAGAAATTTCAGCTACTGACATCTCACTCTTCCCAGCTGTTTGTTATTCCCTGCATCTGTCTTGCTTCTATTTTCATGTATTTGTTGCTCAGTTTCTAGGAAGATTGGTACAGAGGTGTCTTTCAGTCTGACAAAAGTGAACCAGATCCTCAGGTTTAATTTCCAAAGAAACTCTCAGTCCAACTGAATGCCAAGACAAAACTTCCGATTCCACCTGGGGGAGAGGGGAACCACAATTAATTTCACACCATTCTCTAGAGGCCATTTGCTCTCACTTGGCACTTTTCACATGTGCGTACTGGAGTCCATAAACTTGAAAGCTAACAAGGAGGGGAAAAAGCAAGCTGAGGACTTTGCAATCAGCTCTAAAAACAAGCTCCTAGTTGAGAAGAAAAAAAAAAAAAAAGGAGTGAAAAAAAGAGGGATGTTATTCCAGAAGATTTGCTCCTACAACACTATGTTGGTTGGGACATGAAGCCATGAAACCAGCATCTCCGTCCAAGTTAATTCCTGCCCACCTGCAAGCAAGTTGGCTGACTTAGCAAGCACTATGGATCTCTGAAAATAGTGATGGACAGAGAAAGCTGTGGAAAGAATCACAAAGCACCAGCATCACCTGAGACACTCTTCCTTAGTCTGTTGCTGTTCTCCAACAGGAGACAGATGTTCAGGTCCTGAACACTGCAATCACTTGAAAGCCTGACACACACCTAGCTTCACTGCTCCAAGTAAAGCCGTGCCTGGAAAAGAGGTCTTTTACAGCAGATTTTACCACTGCTTTCTAATGAAGAATGATACCACCCATTTGTTCACAATATTGATGTGAAGGTTTAAAACACAAGCTTAGCAGTTTTTCTGAGGGCTGCAGACAAGAGCAGGGCTATTTTCACTTCACTGTCATTTGGATTCCTCAAGTCAAGAGAAAACAACATTAACCCTGGTGGGCAGCCAGACACCACACAGCTGGTCGCTTGCTTCTTCCCTTCCAGCAGGATGGGGAAGATACTTGAAAGGGCAATAGTGACAAAGCTCATGCACTGAGATACTTTAATAAGAGAAAAAGGACAAAACAAAGCAAAACAAGTGATGCAAAAAGCACCCCTAGGTTTACTGTTGAGCACAATGTTCTGCAGTATGGGATATTCCAGAGGTCAATCTGGGTCAGCTTAATGCTGTGTAAGCAGTGTTAATAGCTAAAACATCCCTGAGTTAACAACCTTGTTTTTGTCACAACTCCAAAACACAGCACCATACCAGCTGCTATAAAGAAAATCAACCCTATCTCAGCCAAAACCAGTTCAAGCAAGTTGCATCAGCTCCTACCCCCAGACAGCTGTTCTCAGTGTAAAATCATGACAAAACAATGTTTGTTTCAGCCACAAGTGTTTCCCCACATTGGGAAGTCCCTTTTGAGTAAAGAGCAGGGTATCATCAATTAACTGCTCCCAGCTCAGCAGAAACATCAATGACTGTCCCACAATCAAAACTGCATATTAGTAAGTCATGACTAACTATTTAGCATGGCTAAATTTACCCAGCTAAATCCCAACTAGTAACAGTTAAAAAACACCTCTGTCATTTCTGGAATAATAATTAGAGAAGAATTAAAATTTCTAGATGAGAAAGCTCATCCTCTATGTCTAATGAAATACACTAGAAGAAACTGTGACCTTTTAAATAGCTAGAAATTAAAAGATGGCATTAATACTTCCATAGAAGCTACCAATAAAAACCACCAAACCAAAACAACAAAGGACAGAAAAAAATTAGTCAGGAACCACAATTTTAATGTGCTACTTCAGAGATAATTTCCATGCTGAACACTTATGCTGAAAACAGCTTCTTGTGTCAGCTCCAAGACCTTCTGAAGTTATTAATATTCTGCCATAAGTTTCAAAGGGAACAAGATTTGCCTTGCAAAATAATCAAGAGATGCAACTATTTATCAGCGACTTAATTTATGGCAGCTTTAGCTGCAACTGCTACAGAATTTAGAAAGACAATTAATTGTATGAGTAAAATGTTCTGCTAAGCACCTAATTCAAGCACTTAAAATATAATGACAACTTAATAAATTTTAAATTATCAGGTTGTAACGTTCTATACAAAAAATGTTCTTCTGAGGAGAATGGGGGGGACATCTTAGTTTGTCTCCTGTGTACACATTTAACTATTACACATATCAAAAGGCAATTAATTTTGTAAAGAAATTTAATGTGCAAGAATGATTTCCATGCTCATTTACAATGAAATAATTAGTTTTAACAAATAATCATGCCTTTGCAAGCAGAATATTTACATTCAAGTTTACATGTTTGTTCAAGTTCCATGTATGGCGTTATCAGAATTAAGTAAGAATGCATCTTCAAGTCAAAGTTTGCATTTTGTATCTTAAAACATCACCACCTTTCAGACACTCACTGGAAATGACAAATTTCCTTTCTTTGCAGTATCTCATTTCCCAGCTACAGCACTGGAAAAAACCCCCAAACCCCCAAACAAAAATCAACAAAATCCTCAACTCGCAGAAAGCAGCATCACAAACATACATTAATCTCCTATTAACGAGGCATTGCCAACTTGTTAAATTGAAAGGAGGCTGGAGACTACCTCTGTATAAATGATTTTTGGAAGACTGTTCATGTCATCCTTGCAAGAGATCATGCCTTAAGAAAATGAGCCTCAGGGCAATTCTTTCACAGAATCTTACATTAAAAAAAGATTTGTCTTGTCAATGTGGAAGTGAACATCTTATTATAGCACCAAACACACTTCGGAACTTTTTGTTCTTTTTTTTTAACCACAGGAATGACTAGGAAGTCTGCATCATGGTCTGACACCTTGTTAAAAACAAAACCAAGAACAACAAAAAACCCCAGAACGCCCACCCAAAACATTTGCTGCTTAGCAATAATTTTTAGAAAAATAAATCGGCAGTTCACAAACAGTTTAAAAATATTTTTAGTGTGAAGAAATTCAAACTGTAATGTTTTGGTGCTGCTTCTTCCTCCTCACACTCTATGATGTATGTTCAGGCTTCAGCTCACATGTTCTTAGCCTCTTTCTCTTGCTCCTTCAGCAACGGTTGCCAACACAGGCTTCTCAGTATCTTCCACCCACCTCAACTCATCTCTTATTTCTTAAACAGAGCTGGAACTCAGCTAATACAATATGCAAACTCAGAAACGGCTCCGAATTACAGCTTCTCATGGTCCTGTTCAACAGCTCAAAAATGCAACAGAATTTTTGTTCACTTTCACAATGCCATGTGATGCTTACTATTTCAATCCATGCTCCTAGGTTTCACAGGGGCCTGTAATTACAACAAACACATGACAGCATACCTGATGACATGCTGCCCTGACTATTACATAAAGTTAAAGGACAAAGGATAGTGATTTTCTCAGATTTTGGCTATTAACATTATGGGTAGATACCAGTTTTGAAGATGCAAACTTAAACATTCCCACATTTTAAAGAATCTTTATATTTGGCAGAAATTATTTATTTTTTTTCTCTCTTCATGTTGTGACATCTCCTCCCGTACTTGTGGGTTGAGAAACAGCTGTAGAAGGCTGGACTGGTAACATTTCTAGCTCAGATTCACGTACAAAGATGACAGCATCACCACTGACATTTATCAAACACTGTGCCTGAAAAACAAAAGACAATAAATAGTTACCAACATGAAATAATACATTTTATTTATATTTTATGTTTACTTATACTTGCTAGATATTACTACACAGATAATAGAAGAGTCAGAGATCAGGAGAAGGACAAATTATTAGAATTTATTAGTGAGGCAATCTCTGCCATATTTTCTTTTATATTCACTCACTTGTGTGCTCTCAAACATGTAGACAGATTCTCATGAGACCACTACAAATGAAATATCAGGACAGCTGGACTTCCTTTCACTACTGTTTTGAACATATGTCATGCAACAAAACAACCATATTCTGGTGTTGTCTTTACCAAGTGTTTTCCCTTTTTGTCCAAAATAGAGCATTTTATATCAGCAACTCCAGGTGTTCTTACATGGAGTTAGGATAAAAACCCTAACACTGTAACATCACAAATGGTAAAGTTCAGCACAATTGTTTAATCATTTCCTATAATCTACTTCATTTTAGTAAATTCAGTATTTTACCCATTTGGATATTTATGAAGCATATTCATAATTTTGTATTGACTCAGATGTTGAAGAACACTCTTGGCTTTTTTAACCACACATTATGATAAGAGATCCAGAAGTGTTATGCAGATATAACAGGGTCACTGTTTTTCAAATATATAAAATGTTTAATTGCATCATACTAATCACAACAAGCACTGTTATTTAAGATCATAATTTACCTGATTTTTGTTTGGATTCTCCATGAAAACACACTGCTTCATTATGTAGGAGACAACTGCATTCCCTCCTAAAGCTGCAACGTGAGCTCTCACCATTGCAAACACTTCAGCAATAAAAGCATGGAGAAAACCACTGACACCACCCTCCTGAAATAGAAAAAAAACAATACGTTTTATGTTAGCTATAGCTACAAGATACTGGATACTTTTCTAACACTTTTATCAGCTCAATATTTCAGTGAATCCTAAATGGTATACTGTATAGAACTTCAAAGCCATTCACTGTTAAATGGGTCACAGCTAAAAATCAGACCAATGCAACTTACTGTTTGAGGAAAAGAATCACAAGGTTATTCATTTGTGACTGGTATTTTTTGCAGCCACTGTATTACACATAAGTGTACTTTTCAGACATTTCTATGCCTCTGCATTTAATACTTCAATGACAGTTGAATAATGAATTTTCTTCTTCCATCAGGAGGATAGTGCCCTTTTTTTTTTTTTTTTTGATAACTGGGAAGCAGATGAAGAATAATTTCTACCGGGGATTAAAAGAGATTTAGACTTCCTGGAAATGACTTGTAAGTGGCCATCACAGCAACTTCATCTGTCAGTAGCTCTCAACATTCAGTAAAGAAATTATCCCTCAAAATACAAAGTAAGCAAAGGAGAAAGCAAATACTTGACAAGCAAGCTATTCAAGCTGGTTTGTTGTTGTTTTTTTCCCTTCCTTGAAACCCAAAAGAACTTCTAGCCATCATGTTTCATTAGGATTTTTGACTTGATGGAGCGTTTGGGGAATTTTTACTTCTTTGGTACAAGCTGAGTAATTTTAATTTCTGTGAAAGAAGGAGAAGAAAAACAATGAAGTCTGGGGTTTTTTTCTGATAATCCTTATCAAAGAATGTGAGCAACCACATTGCAGGGAAAAACCCAACACACAATAAACAGGCAACCAACCAAAAAAATACAAAATCCACAGAAAAAAAAATGAAGAAAGAAACTGATCAAACAGAGCTCACTATTGGTTCAAAACCTCTATAAAATTTCAGAATGAAAATCAAAGGCAAGATCTCTAGACTACCCACAAGTGTGCGTGCCACTTGAGAAATGGAAGAGGCAGGTAGAAGAAGAGGCTAGCTAAGCTGAACTTCAACGAACATGGGCTGCCCTCGTATCTACTGAAAGAAGTATCATCTACCCAGAACAGATTCGTAAAAACATTAGAAAACATACTATGGATGAAAATTAAACAAAAGGGCAAGTATAATTTCACCAATCCAAGCATAAAGCATGAATGAAGTCAACTGCAGCCTAAAATCAAAATTTCAATGCAAGTTTGTAATTCGTTGTGGAATTTTGATTTTGTCCACGTGTTTTTACAATTACAGCAGGGAAGAAAAAGAAAATCTGTAATAATATAAACCTAATACAAATTTTGATGACAACAGGTAACAAAAGATTATGAATATCCACTTGTAAATAATAAAACCTAAGAGTAATGTATAAATCTGACTCAAAATTTCCATTAATTTTTGAAGCACAGTGTTTGGTGTATAATTCAGCTTATGAAAGTGTTCATAGGGCCTCAATATCCTGTAAACTACTGCAAGAAAAATATAAAGCAACACAAACATAAATGCTGCTAATTATTTTTCTGTAGAATATGAAAATCTGAAAGTTCCTTGGGTCAGATATGATGACTGCTCTGACTCCGTTACAGCCTCAGTGCAATACTGTGCAACTAGTACTAAAAGTGGTCTGTGACTTGGCCTATGCAGCTAAATAACGTGTATATTAGTTGCCCTGGGTGCTGGAAATAGCACACTGACACTTCCGCAGAAACTTTACAACCATCCCAACTTCATGGAGGAGTTGAATCAAATACTTGAGGAACCTACCTTTGCTGAGTTCTGTTATCATAAATACCAAAGCTTGCTTATCAGCTATTTAATTTGTATTCACAGAAGCTCTAGCTAGTACAGAAGAGTCATGTAACCACTTCCCTAATGATATCATATACATCCTTTTGAAAATGCTGTCCTTTTCACATAGATTGCTCAAGTTAAAAGGGGCCATAACTCGCAAGATCTAAACAAGATGTTTGTCTGATTAAAGTTTCTTTAGAGAGCTGATAATTTTTATTAACCTCTGCTCTGTAATTTTATCAATCCTCAATTAGCAAGAAACAGCATACATCACTGACAAGCCAGGTAAGAGGTACATTATATTTCTGTGGCCAGAAATTGTACCAGAAAGATGCTACTTCCCAAAAGAACATGAAAATGATAAGGAACATGTCTTGCATTTTGGCATGCTCACGGGATCTGCTGTCCAGATCCAGTCTGCAATTCATTGTTTGAGTATCACTAGCTACACCCCCTAAGCTGGTTGTGGAGTTATATACTCTATGGCTTGCTTTTTAGACGTCCATCACACAGAGCTACCTTACTGAGAATGCACAGAATGTAACATTGATAATCAGCATAACAATTATATATGATACAGGAAATTCTGTATTAAGCAGTGAATTCTAAAATCTAAATGCACTGTGAAAGTTCACCACTGAGGTTGATAAATGAGAGAAGAATGGAATTATTTTTAGCATTTAAAGTTAATCTCAGTTTAGGGTTTACATAATCACAACTAGCACTGTTGTTGGTCAAAGGCCCATTTTTTCCATATAGTTCTATTTAAAATCTCATTGGTTTAGTATTATATTCAAATTCAACAGCAATGGCAATGGTTCAGTAGCCCTTTCCTAATATTGCTAAACACAAAGCAGCTATACATGCTCTGTAACAAGAGTAGCAAATGCAACTTATTCCCCATTCAGCACCCACCATCAAGTGACAAAAACTCTATTCCCTTGCTGTGCCATACCCTAAAATCAAGTCTCTTCAGATATTTACCTTTGATTATTAAAATTAACAAAAAGTGCTAATCCCTGACACACAGCTCACCTCACGCAAAGAAGTGGTTTCTCGTATAAAAAACATGTTGATTATCCCAAGATATTTGGTTATTTTTGCCCCAGGTAGAAAAGAAAGAGGTGTCATCTTAACAACTGAGACAGTAGAATTGGTGCATGACGGAACAGAACGGTGCCGTAAGTACCCCTCAGCCAATGGACTTGCTTTATCAAGTGAAGCAGCTAAAAAGACGGGAAAAAAGAAGAGCAAGTAACTATCAAGTAGGATTGATTACTCTTTTTCAAAACACAAAAACTCTTCTTTATGGTTTCCAAATAGCTTGGTGACAACATTCAGCTGCCTGTGATGCTCAGCCATACCATGTGAGAAAGGAAATTATCATGCAATGCATGCAAAAGGAGACAAAAAGCTGAAATGGAATTTATTTGGAAGAGTGGCATTCCTGCAAAGGAAAACATTGAGGCGAGTAGCTGCACATA
Organism: Ara ararauna; assembly: GCA_028858755.1. Taxonomy (NCBI): domain Eukaryota; kingdom Metazoa; phylum Chordata; class Aves; order Psittaciformes; family Psittacidae; genus Ara; species Ara ararauna. The sequence goes on along the minus strand of CM054376.1, from coordinate 106,174,297 downwards.
CAACAATCAGTTATAAAGTGAAGGTAAAGAAAAAAGTGCCAACATTTTGGAATACGTATTCTGCTGGAGGAACAAATTACAGGAAGTGTGAAAGTTGTTGTGTTTCCCCAGTGCAGCATTTTCCATTAAAACAGATATTAATCTTTGCTAATTGAAGCAAGATAGTCAGACCTGTGGCCAAAGAACTACTGAAAAATAACTCACCACCTGCTAATTTAGTGACCATTGCCTTGACTGTCACCTTGGTGATTGCTTCCTGTTTCTCACCAAAATTTTTCCAAGATCATACATACACCTACATCCATGCAGTGTATGTTATATAATTAGTAGGCGTACACATTTATCGATAACTAAATTTTACTAAGTGAACAGAAATACTGTATTTTGCTTTTTATGATACTGGTTCATAAACCCTATATTAGTTTACAAAGACTTTAATAATGTCGGCAGTTTTCACACTCAGGTAGTCATTCTACATGTGATCTGCAATACTATTGCTGGGCAGGGAACTCCACTATTCACCACTGGGAAATCAGAGATATGTCTCAGATTATCATAACGTGGTAGAAACAGCCGCCTACTTGTCTTAATTGATCCGCGCCTTATGGTCTGAGCTTTCAGTTTAATGAGCTCTATCCAGCTGTTGCATCTGTCTGCAAAGGAACTGTAATCAACTGACGTTGCTGAAAACACAGACAGAAAAACAAAAGAAAAAACAAAGAAAAAAAATATGGATGATGTCTCTTGCTCATCTCAATGCTCCTTTTGAGGAAGCAATTATCTGTGTCTGAGAGAGAACAAACATCCCTTTCCAGGTCTGTTTGAAGGAAAAGTTACTCTATAGGTTTGATTTGTCCAAACCAGTGTACCGATTTCTGGTGATGTCCCAGCTGTGAACCAACTGCCTGACTGGGACTTCATCACTGAAAAAACATGCAAATACAGTCATTAATGACTAATACTAGATTTTTATTTTAATCTCATATTAGATATTAAGTTTGGCTTTTTAAAGTTTATTTAAGCCTTGTTTAATTTTAGTTTTCACGGCTATTCTTTTCCTCAAGACAAGAGCTGCTGATCATGATTTAAACTTCCTATCATTACCAATATCTAACCTAAAGACTGAAAAAAACCTATGGTGATGAGGGTAAGAGTCACATGCTGAAACAACACCTCAGTTTTAAATACAAATGAATTTTCCTTACAAAATGCTGTCCTCATTCCCCCACCTTTCCCTCTCAAAATATCCTCTCCCCTCCCCTATCGTTACAATGAGAAGTAGAGTTGTTTCTGCTATGACTTTTGTTATTAGTTGCAAGGGTGTTTGCATATCTTTAAAAAAAAAAAAAAAAAAAAAAAGGTTTTGCAAACACAGTTTCTTCATTATCCTGAAGAAACAGAAGGAACACATGCTAACTTCAAATTAACACAAGCAAAAAAGCTCTCTCTCAGGGACTTTCTGTCAGATAAAGTGATATCAATGTATCTGACAGAGAAACACTTATTAACAAATCTGACTTTTGTAGTTAAAAAACACATCAAAATATTATTGTATCATTAAGCCACACCAGAGCATGCATTCTCAGTTATCTAGTAAACACTTCCTGGATTAAGACACATCCAAAAAGAGTGTACCAATATCCCAAGAATGCTCATTCTGTTCTGGCGTAGGGCTAAATTAAGTAAACTCACCTCTCTGAGCCGCAGGAATACCTGTGTGAGAACTTGCACCCTCCAGGACTTCTAATAAGACAAAATTAATTCCATTCAGGTAATATATGAGCAGAGTCATGTAGTACAGAACAACAGCTTTGTTCTTATAAAAAGAAATTTTTAGAGCAAAATATCAGGAAAAACTTCTCTCATATATAGTATGTGATGAACTTTGATAACATATAATAAATTAGTATAAATAATTAACTCTACTAAATCTGCCTTGCCATATGACCTTTTTTTAAAGGTCCTTACTATATAAGGTTGTATACAAACGTTTTTAAAATAACAATCTTAAGGTAATTATGTAAAAAAGTTATCAACATATGAAATAAGCCACTGGGTAAATATAATTAAACCTAGAGTCCACTTGTGAGGAAATGACAGATAATAAATATAATAAATAATTATCTAGTTGAAAGCCTCTAAAGCTACGTACAGTACAATATGGAATGTGAAGAACAGCCGGAAAAGTGATACACGCGAACAGGCTACCCTCTACTGGTCAGTGCCCATTATACAAGTAGCACAGCCTAGCGAAAAAGACACCGGTCTGGAATTTCTGGCTAGCTCCTCTTTTAGAAAATCAAAGGTTAACAGCATCAAAATGTGACCAATTAAAAGTTAATGATACACAAATGCACAAAAAGTAAAAATAAATTTAAAAAAATACAAAGCAATATTACTGCTGAAATTAAACTGGCCTCTGAAAATACATGTAAATGTGGTAAGCACCTTCCTTTATGCAACCTATGCAAAGGGCAAAAATGAAGCGCTAATACTTTACTAAAAAGAACATTTACTATAATTCCCAGATACTAATTTGCCTAACACTAACCGTTTTGGTGGGTAGATAATCCAGCAACGCAGAGTAAGTAAAGAGGTTATTTCAGTGAATAACCACCTTTTAATACAATCACAGGAGAACTGTGACAACCATTCTTGAAATGCAGCTCTATCACAGGTAAAATAAAGCCACTGTTTTAACAGCTAAAACAAGCTGCACTGCGCAAATTGTTTACTATGCAAGTTTAGGCTCTTTTCACTTCAGGAAAAAAAATGTATGCAATTTTGCTCAGCTGAACAAGCAGTGTTTGTTAGATAAGGTAATTCCCACCATGAAAACAATGAGATTAATTATCTGAGGCTGACAATACATGGAGTTCTTTTACAAGGGCCATTTGCAGAAGTAAAGCAGTATGAGGCAAACCTAATTATTAAGTAATTTACAATTCTTTAAGTCAAATGACGTGCAACACCCAGCAGCTTGCAGCATTTTTGATACTATAAACGCAAAAACAGAGGAACTACAGGTAACCCACAAAAGAACATGCACAGAATGATTTTCCAACCCATCTTATGTGACTCACAAAAAATTCAGCTTTAGGAATGAACATATGCATTATGCTTAGGTAACAAAGAATATTTAAAGCATGTAACAGTATAGATATTTTAAAGCTACTGCAACAATGAAAAATCAGAACTCAGAATCAGTTGACAACAATAGTTCAGCACTCTGCCATTTAACAGACCTTTAGCTGGTGAGAATGGTTGAGAAGCAAGGGGATCAGAGCAAAGTTCCAATGGAAACTGTAGCTGTTCTTCATTGTCTGTAGATGCTTCAACAAAAGAAAACATACCCAATTGATAATTAAACCCCAAAATAAGATTTGCTACTAATAGTAAGCACTCCAGATTCAATTTAGTCAAGGTCTGACCAGAACAAATTTTCTCAACATATGCCTATAGTGATGCAGTTCTGGACAGTTATGTGTCTGACAATAAATCCAGCTGCAAAACTGAACAGAACCCATGTTCTAGTAAACAGAATTTGATTTAGTATTTTCAGAAAAAAATACTATGTCAATTCACGCATTTTAGGTTTGATTCTGTAGCTGGAGCCAAGTTAACTATATTAAATAGTAGCAATTTTTTTCACATAAAAGAAAACAATTTACTGTTACTATTGAAGTAAGGTATAACAAATGTTTTAGAAACATATGGCTCTAACTACCTAATTCCATTCTTCAGAATGGAGTATCTTCAAAGTTCTGTCTAAATTCTGGTATCCAGATTGCATACATACATTTCTAGCTTAAGATGGTGCTTCATCAGCAAGATGACATATGCAGATTGCAGCAGTCTCTTCTACTCCCTCTATAATGCTGTATGCTTCACTGATCTCCAAAAATATTACTGACCTACTTAAGGGTTCTGGGGAGGTTTTCTGAAGCACTATGAATAATTTATTTTCTGCCTTCTTGAAGTAAGGACAAAATTTGCTACTTAAGAGAACAAGTATTCTCTAATTACTTGTACCACATTTTTCAAAATACAATGGGAATGTCATCACCTGTTACACTAATTCTTTAGAGAAAAATGATTCAAAGAAGTATGGTACATGGAATAAGGCAATACTTGGCATTTCTTCATGTTACTACAAGTTTGTTAACTACGTATGCAAATATGGAATACTTCATGTATAATTCATCCTATAGAGGTCACATTTATGAACTCTAAAAACCCTCTATGTTACAACTTTATGATTTTACTGTACATCCCTTTGAAAATGTGTATATGCAATTGAAATTAAAATGTAAACTCATCAGGTACTGGGGGGGAAAAAAAGGGGAAAGAAAATTATCTCCTATCTTTACAAGCCTCAACATTTACCTCTTTGCTGTGATTTTTCTGTAGGGCCTTTGTTGGTTTGTAATGCTTGGTTTTTGTCATATGTAATTGCAACAGCTGTGACTGCAATCTGCAAATCAGAAATATATGGCATATTATCTCTCATGCGATCTGCAAAAATAATTTTGCAAACAAGCCAGCTTTTTACATAGAAAAATAAGAGGAAAAAAAGTCATCTAAGTAGACAGACTAAAAACCTTTCACAGGATGGCATAAAAGGTAATACTAAAGTCCATTGTTAGAACATACACCTGACAGTGGTTGTCCCACAATTACGATTTTGTTCATAAATTCTTTCCTTCTCTCTTGGTGAACAGATATAAAAAAAGAATCATAAAAGCTCATTATCATTTTATTTGTAAGAGAGAAAGAGATGTTTAACTGAACACAAGAATGATGCTGTACTTCTAAAGAAAACATTTTCTTTAAAAAGAGTATATCACATCACCTTGAAGCAGCAAGAAAAGAAAAATAGCAAAAGCATATTTAGCAAAGCAGTGTGCCATATCCTTGTATATACGTAATAACACCTTTTAACAGATACCCAGTGATGCCTTTTTGTTTACTATCCAACTAAAAAATACACACTCTTAAGATGCACTGTGCTCCTGAAATACCATGTAGTACCATGATTCTCAAAACTGGTGAATTCCACAGGTTCCTTTTTCTTCACCTAACATGCCTTTAAATTTTACTTCAGAATTCATCAGCCATACTAGTAAATCAAATCCTAGCTTAGCTTACTCTGAGCAGCAAATGTTCATTAAAGGCTAAAACTGGCATCCCTATGTGCTGAAAGTCAAAAGAAGCAGTTAACTCACCTGAACTAATTCATCCTCTGGTAGAGCAACTGTAAAGTTCACATGACAAAGGCAGCAGGGAACCATAGATCGTAGTTTAAAATACAAACTCTGTTGAAGACAAGACATTATTTGTGTTTCTCTAAAAAAATGTATGGTTTGTTTCAGAAACTAATTAAAACTCTTTCATAGCAGTAATCATGTAATCACACTAATCTTTTCTTGAAGAAGAATAAGAGGTGCAACTGGACCTGTGCAAAGCATTCAACACTGCCCCACACGACATCCTTGTCTCTAAAATGGAGAGTCATATATCTGATGGATGGATCACCCAGTGGATAAGGAATTAGCAGAGTTGAGGTCAATGGCTCAATGCCCAACTGAAGATGGGTAATGAGTGGTGTCCCTCAGGAACAGTGTTGAGACTGATCCTCCTCAACACCTTTGTTGGTGACATGGACAGTGGGATTGAGTTCATCCTCATCAAGTCTGCCAATGACAATAAGGTGTGTGGTTTGGTTGATACACTGGAGGGAAAGGATGCCATCCAGAGGGACCTTGACATGCTTGAGAAGTGGGCCAATGCCAACCTCATGTAGCTCAACAAAGCAAAGTGCAAGGTCCTGTACCTGTGCTGGAGCAATCCCAGGCATAGCTGCAGACTGGGCAGAGACTGGATTGAGAGCAGCTCTGAGAAAAAGGACTTGGGGGTGCTGGTTGATTACAAACTTAACATGAGCCAGCAGTGTGCACTTGCAGCCCAGAAAGCCAACCGAATCCTGGGCTGCATCAAAAGCAGCGTGATCAGCAGAGCAAAAGAGGCGATCCTATCCCTTTGCTCTTGTAAGACCTCATTTGGAGTAGTGTGTGCAGTTCTGGTGTCCTCAGCATAACAGGGACATGGAAAAGTCCAGAGGAAGGCCACGAGGATATTGGGCTCGAGCACCTCCTATATGAAGACAGGCTAAGAAAATAGGGTCTGTTCAGCCTGGAGAACAGAAGGCTATGTGGTAACCTCATAGCAGCCTTCTAATATCTGATGGGGGCTTAGAAGGATACAGGAGAGGGACTCTTTATCAGGGAATGCAGCAACAGGACAATCAGTAATGCGTTTAAACTTTAACAGGGGAAGGTTCAGGTCAGGTATAAGGAAGAAATTGTTTACTGTGAGGATGGTGAGGCACTGGAACAGGTTGCCCAAAGAAGTGGTAAATGCTCCATCACTGGCAGTGTTCAAGGCCAGGTTGGACAGAGCCTTGGGAGACGTGGTTTATGGTGAGGCATCCCTGCCCATGGCAGGGGGGTTGGAACTGTATATTTCAAGGTCCTTTTCAATCCAAACCATTCTACTATTCTATAAAATGTCAAGGTAAAATGCAATGTAACAGTCTTTCTATTTCTAGAGTATGCTACTAGTCAAAAGACTCATGCAGATTAAAAACTTTGGAAATCCTCAATATACTAAGAGAAATCTATCTTTAGAGCAACTTACACACTAATCACAGACACTTTGTAGTCTAATTCAGAAAAGTAATTATGAACAAAATGTTATTTTCAGTATAGCCTGATTTTACTTTACTTCCATTTGAACAATTCAACAAATATCTGAAATAAGACTCTTACCTTCAACAGATTCTCACAGAGATCATTAAAGTTCTTATTAAGAGCTTGATTTGTTAGATTAACATTGCTTAATCTGGATACTCTTACTGCTGTGAACATCTAAATTAGAAACAAACACACCTTAATTTTTTTCCCAGTATGTGCCTCTATGTTATATTAAAAACAAATTCATAAAGAAGACAAATAATGCTTAACATGGTGAGGGAGAGAGAGAGAGTAAGGGAGAAGGAGAGGGATGGAAAGGAAGGAAAAATACTGTAGAAATACCAAAGTAAAATGCTTATTTCTCATTAAATTCTACAAACAAATGGAAACTTTTCTGTGAACTAATGCACATGAATATATATTAAAGAAGTGTTTAAGATAGAAATACTCTACGCTCTTTTTACTTGGGTCATAAAGGAGTCATTCTGCCGGCTACATATTTTTTTTAACTCCTGTTAAAACTCATGTTAACTGTGTGCAACCATGTGAGCAATAATGGAATGTCATATGAAAGTACACAGGCAACCCCACCAACTTAACAGTATGCTGCTGGTGCAGTCATACTGTTTTCAGGTTTGAGCTGTGCCTCTGCAAAGCATTCTTGCATTGTGCCAACCAGACGCAAAAGCTCATTAAATATATCTGGTTTAATTCATTTTCTCTGAGACGGAATTGCATCATTAAAACAAGACCAATGCGTTTAAAACTTAATTATGAATCGAATTTTTCTCTACTTACCAGATTGGTTTTATCTAATTCTTCTTAGCCTACTGATGTTATCATATTAGTATTTCATACTAAGTAATACAGTCAACAATTTGCTTCAAGAGCTGTCAAAATCTAGCCAAGCTCTTAAAAATGCCCAAACCCTTAAAGTTCATATTTACTGTGAACATTTTCCAATTATTGTATTTTTGTACCAGCTTCTCTGTTACATGACTGCATTGAAAAAAAACCACAAAGAAACAGTTTCTCATACCCTATTTTTCTTGCCAAAATATTACTTTTATTTCTAACACGAGTATCTTTTTGATTTCTTTCAAACTTACTGATCTCTAATATATATTATTTTTATTTCAAAATTTAAATATTGCAGGATATCTCAACACAACTGAAATAAAAAAAAAATAATTTTCTTTTAATAACCTTACTTGAATTTCCGGTGTCCAGTTATTTATACCAGGCATGATTTCTGTGTTGCAACTGTAAAAACCTGTAAAGAAAATATTTGGGGAAATCTGTGTTGCTCACTGAAACATAAAAATACTTTTAAAGAAACATATTACTTGATGTTTTGCACCTATTTTCCCTCATGTATTTTTCAATATTGAATAATATACCAGAAATAAGACTGACATTCAAAAAACAAACATAGCATCTGAAGGATTCAATATCACATACAAAAGGAACTTGTTATTCATACTACAGTGAAAAAAAAATGGATAAGAAAGATGGAGCTTTAGTTCTGAAACAGTAATTCACTGCAGAATTCTTAGTGTAAATATTTCTTCAACAGCCAAAACCAAGGTCACCAATACCACCATGTTGAGGAACATGAAAGAAGCTACAATAGCATCAAATGCAACAGTGACAGTTACTCCACATGGAGACTGGGTAACTCCCGGTTGATGCCAAGACTACCTTGGTGAGACAAGCTTCCTGAGCAGCTCACACAACCACTCCTGCAGAAACCACAAAACAAGAAACCCCTGACTAGTTGGTCCTGAGCAAGAAGCAGCATTCAATTCATTTTTTTTAGTTCTGATCAAGGCATACTTAAGAATTCTTGTAGGAAGGATGAACATCCAAAATCCACGAGTACTCTGCCTAGTTTCTAATAGACAAACTATGTACAAATGAGGAAACTTACTAAAAAGGTGTGGTAAGAAGAGCTAAAAAGCTAATCTCTGACAGAGAGCATAGTGATGCTCTAAATATACTACCTAGGGAATGAGTGCAATTATCCAGCACTTACTAAACAGAACAGAGACTTGAAAAGAAAAGAAAAAAAAAAAAAGAAAAAAGGTATAATGACCAAACAGCAGGGTAAGAAAAGTCATAAGCAGCCAATAAGCAATGCTGAAAATCTAAAGATACAGCTAAATGGGCACAAAAGAGAAAAATCTGGTAGGGCCTATGTAAATGCACCAAATGAGGTAGAAAAGAAATTGCACAGCAGCTTGCAGAAGGCATAAATATTAACAGATTTTCTATCAGAGCATCAAAAGCAGACGTCTTCAGGTAGTGAGGTGCTTCTGGTGACTCAGACCTACTAGTTGCCTAGTTCAGGTATCTGTATTACTGGCTCATATAAGATAATCCAGAAAATGGAGTTCATGGGCATATGATAAAGACATTTCAGAGGAACTGACACCACTTTTCTCAATAACAGTCGTGGCTCACAAGCTGTCAACAAGCATGTAAACAAAAGGCACCTGACTGATACAATCTTCTTTGGACATCAAAAAGCATTTGATAAGATTGACCACCAAGGACTCTAAGAAACTTAACATGCTGAAGGGTAGAGTGGAGTACTATTGAAGAAAATGCAATTATGATAAAACTGGAAAGAGAGGGTCAAAATACATCGTCAATTTTCACAGTGGAGAGATCTGTAACTCGGGATTGTATGCTTCCAGTGTATTCATAATAAATCTGCAAAGAGGGTAACATGAAATGACTGCTAATGGCCTTATTTTAGGGTAGTAAAATCAAATGCAGCAGGACCTAACAAAGGATAATTGATGAGGAATAAGAAATATGGTGGTAATACTAGATAACTATGACAAGCATAGTTTTGAGCTCAACAGTACTCAGTGATAAACACTGGTAACAATTAATAGGAAGAGAACTGATACATGCTCAGAAGAAACATGGGAAAACTCACAAAGACAAGAGAGGGAAGGCAAGGACACCCAAATGTGCTGAGTAAATTCCATATAAGGGACAACTACATCCAGAGCCAGGAGTTCTATCAAGGAGGGTAAGACAGGTACCTATATGACAACAAATAGCACAAAGAAGGCTGACATACAGCAATGATTCGCTGTTCTTCTGAGTGTTAGACAAAGGAAAAAGTGGCTGATAGAAACCACATGTAAGAAGCTGGCTCTTGGATGTGTACACATCCTGATGCAAAATTCCATGAACACTGAAGGCACACATGGACTCAAAATGCAAACAGCCAAATGCCTAAATTGATAGTATGGCACAACCACAAAGCAAGGAAAAAATAAATGCACTTGTTGAACAAGAGTGCTGGAAAGGCAAATTGCTCACCTTAACATTTCTGGAATACAACACCAATCTTGTCAGATTACATGGCTACAAATATTTAAGGACCATTTGTCCCTCTGTACTTCTAGTTTCAATGACCCTGAAACCTACAAATTAGCCATTCAGTATAAATTTTGTCATCTATTTTGCCTTATACAACCTGGGGCTTTGAGCAACCTGCTCTAGTGGAAGGTGTCCCTGCCTGTTGCAGGAGGATGGAACTGGATTATCTTTAAGGTCCCTTCCAACCAAAACCATTCTCAGATTCTACAACTTCGCAGCCTACAATACAAATCAGAAATATATTGTTTTAACCATACCAGAAGGTGGTGGAGCATCTGTCAGTAAAGAATGTACATCTTCCATTGCATCTGTGTCATCTATCTGGAAAGAGAGTAATTGATAAAAATCATGCTGCTGTTCCACTCCTAAGTCTCAGAAAAATTTAAGAACTTTGTCAAGAGATCTGTACCTGTCAATTAAGCTGAGGTTTTAAAAAAGGATTCCCTCAACCAGACACGTAAATCTTAGCTAACAGACTGTGATATGCTGAACACTTGAAAAGTAGTTGCCTTAATTAAACTGCATTAAAAATAAAGCAATGTGTACAGAACACACAGAAACTGCAACAGGTAAGACAAAAATGATAAAAAGACAATTTTAAAAACAGTTTAAAATGCTGAAGGTTCCACACAAGAAATTACAACTTTTTCCAGCTAAGGACCTTTGGCTACTGGAGCTCTCATAACGTCTGTATTATACTGTCATGATCATTCTCCGCCTATTCCAATGCGACATAAGTCATTGCCATTAAGCGTGACAGTACAGAAGCTCAACGCTTATAAAAACGTATCTAAATTTTGGATGAGTCATGACTCCTGAAGTACGCAGAAGGGCATTTCTTATCAGCTTTTATTCTGGACATTGCTACAATAAGAAAAAGACAGACAATGGAAATCAAATACTTAATATTTTCCACTGATACAAAAAACAAAAATTTATATATAATTTAACAACTGCCTTTGGAGATAACCGAGAAAAGTTTACTCCACATTTTCATATATATTTCAGGAAAAGAGAAATATGAAAAGGAGCACTGAAAACATCCATCACCTCCAAGACAAAAGCATCCTTTTTCCCATGTGAAAGGTCTAGCTCTGTAACTTCATCAGAGCTTTCTGACTGAGATCTTAATAACCTGGAACGTTGTCTCGGCTCTGGAATGGGAGACCCAATGATTTCTTCAGGTAGCTCCTAAAAAGGATATACAAATTAACAGCTGTTCTATGTAGCTTAGAAACAATTTCAACTATAAACAATGTTAACTGTCCTAAGAATCAGAACATTCGGAAAATAATTTTACTGAGAAATAAATCTAAATAAGTACAAACCAATTTGGTTATGTGACTTAAGAGATCTGAAAATTCCAGTAGGTTCACAAAATATAGTGAAGAGAATCTGTATCTCTATTAAAAAACAACTTATGTTCTGAATGATTAGGTCAGTAAGAATTCATGGATATACATGGTATATATCTGTTTGACTCAGAATGCTTTGCGAATATAAAAGCTTTACTTACTGGAGGATTAATCTCATAAAGTTCTTTGTTTTTTGCTATCGTATCATTTATTTTCTTTTGCATGTGAGATATATGCTGCTCATAGGTGCCATCATTTGGAGTCTTCCCAGCAATCTGAATACCACCAGGTGTTGGCAAAGCTGCTAGATACACACCTGTTGCAGACTTTCAAAAAGTCATTAAGTTACAATTACATAAACATGTACTTCTAGTATTTTCATATAAAGTTTTCCATGATGCTTATGCTATAATGTACAACACCTTAACATGCACATTACAGCACCATCTCTTCCCGTGATCCTTCTACTCTGTTCACTTACGAAAAAAAACAAACACCCCACACTATCCTTTTAATAAAGCCTTTCCTTCTCATGGGTTCTTTCCATCGTGGAGTCCTTAACTTACCTAAGCGTTCCAAATTATGAATTAAAACCTCTGATGTAGTATGTTTTGCTTAGGCAAGTGATGGCTTCAAAGATTTAAATCTTGGCCAAACCATTTACAGTATCACTGAAGTTGTGACAATCCCATTTTCATTTACAGAAAATAGATCAGTTCAGATAAAAGAAAATGCAAGCCAGTCTATATTACTTAAACATCATCTTACAATGATACAGGAAGAAGCAGCATACTTCACTATTCTAACCCCAAGTGACAGAATAAGGTCAGAAAATATTGCTATTGAACACTTCATGACTATCTGTGAGACACTCCTGATCTATCATTTACTTCTTCGGTGCCATCAAAGATGATGCGACAGACCTTTCTCTTGTTAGCAACAAACCAAAAGATTTACTGAGGCTTTATTGACCTTATTTGTAATGAAATTCTAATGCAACTTTAAGTATAGGTATCTCTTTGACATGACCTTTGAAGAACATCGTAATTTCTCTGTAATTTATGTCATTAAACTATTTTTCTCTCATCCCTTTTCTAATAATTTTGTCCTCTAACAGAGTTTCAATAGATTCTGTAATTCTTTCTTTGCTGCTGAAAGACAGTCTGTCCTGAATTGTCAACAATTAGACACCTTGTTCCTTTCCATGACCTCATTTATTATGTTTATAATGCTATGTTACTTAAGCAAAAGAATCCAAAGACTAAAACCATACTTACTGCCAACCCCATCAGCATATTTTCACCCACAGTGATCTGAATTCTCAGCCCAAACAGAGCATTCATTCCTCTTAGCTTCAGTTTATTCATCAGTTGGGTGTGCACTTCATATTCCATAAATGGCAAGAGATTACTGATAGCTGTTGCATTTGCTTCAGCTTGAGCTTTCTTCTTCAGACGGCATAACCTGACAATAAGAAACAGTATATGGCATCAGCAGATGAACAGTTTTAATGGACTGAAGTGAAGTCTGAAAGTGATCACAGGGTTTTTCTTTTTTCTGTTTTTGTTTTTCCTTATATAACCTGATACAATCAGGTTTTTTTTCAATGTACTTTAAAATCCTGTAAAACATTAAATTCTCATCAGGAAAATCAAGGTAGATTGAGGCACTGAGTCTCAATAAGTAAGATCTGATTTCCATTTTTAATAGAAAACTGCATATTTATATTAAGAATAACAACAGGCAACACCGAAAGTAACCCTAAGCTCAGATCATGATGCTCAGAGCTTTATCCAGTCAGGTCTAGTACCTAAAGACTGAGACTTCATACCTCCTATGAAATCTTCTCCACTACCTGACTGCCCTCATGGATAAGTAGTTCTTCCTTATATTCACTCTGAATCTCTTACTTCAGATTAGGCCCAATCTCTCACTTTCCCACTATGTAGACCTGGCTATACATATGCTCCATAACCTCCTAATAGACACTGGCAGGCTGCTATGAGGTCCCCCTAAATTCTTCCTCTCTCTAGACTGAACAAGTCCAGCACCCATAATTTCTTTCAATTGGGCAGGTGCTCCTTACCCCTCTGGTAGACCCACCAGTGAACTTGCTCTAGTTTTCTGGTGTACATCCTACTCTCACAGGGCAAAACTGGACAGGTACCGTATTGTCTGGTGTGCCTTCCATTTTGGTGTAACTGGCAAACTTGAAGAGAATAAAGTATATCATTCCCTTCACAACATGAAGCTGGTCAACAGGACAGATCCCACTGCAGACTATTACACTTGTCATGGCCATCCAGACCGGTTACAAACCATACATCACTACCTCTCAGCTGGACCATCCAGTTATTTATCCATGTAGTTAGCCACCCATACAGACTATACATAGCTAATTCTCTTTCTTTCCCACTGTAAACTACCTTATCCCCTTTTCCAAGTTCATATACCATAGCATAAGCTGTACACAGCCAACAATTCTACAGAGATGCTGTCCAGTTATGGACATCAGCACAGAATTAACATGACTTAACCGGTTCATTGAGTTTTTTGTGCAAAAGCTGTACGACCACATCAAACGTCCATCAACATGAATAAGTCACCAGACTGTCTATCAACAGACACAGCTTGTAACCAGGGGAGAAGGCTGTCCTCCTCTTCCTCCTGTACCTTAATACACTGTCATTAATCAAGGTTTGATGAGCAACCTGGTGCAGTGGAAAGTGTCCCTGCCCATGACAGGGGAGTTGGAATTAAATTATCTTTAAGATCCCTTCCAACCCAAGCCATTCTATTACTTGACGACACAATTCTATGACATACTGAATTTTAGCAAGAGGAATTCTTTCAAAGATCTCCAGAACTTGACTAAGTAACCATTTTTAGATACCTGGCTTGAATAAGACATCCCTTCCCAATAACTATTGCCTCTACAGGAAGATCAATTGTGGTGAAAAGAACATCAGGAACTTTTTGCTTTCTGCAGTTGTAACAGTAAGTGAGGTGAGCAGGGAAAGGCATGTTCAGTTCATCATACGGTATATGGCAAAATCCACAACCTGGCGGTGAAGTTTCTTCAATCCTAAAAATACATTATGAAGAACATACTTAAAATATCTGCATGTTAGTAACAATTATTAATATAAGCATATGTGTATAAACACCTACAGATACCTATAAAAACCATACACTGCTACCTTATACCAACATGACAAGTATTACATTTTATAAATTAGAAGAATGGAATTAGGCTGCACGCTACTAGAAAAAATGCTATAAATAAAACTTGCATCAAACTTGTTATACACGGATCAAAAAATGATACATACAATGACCAGCTATTTCTATAAACCTGAAACATTACTGAGCTGGCTGTAGGCACTGCAATTTCTAAATGTAGTCATGGTACAACAGTTGTAGATAGAATCTGATGCACCAAATACAATGAAAAGTCTTTTATATGGACTGTGTCCAAAAACATACACAAACCTAATGAGCAGAATATAAACAACAATCAACAATCCTAATGAGAAGCAGCACAATATATATTAACATTTTAAGAAGAATAGGAAGATTATTTCCTAATATAAGGTATTGGATAAAATTTGTTATTCACTTAGAACACTTAGTCCCACTCCTCCATATGAAATATCTAGGAATAACCACTGTCAAAATATGAACAAGGAAAGCATAGGCTAACTGCATCACTGCAAATTTATTCTGCTTTGCATAAACAATCCTTCTCAGTGAATTTTCAAGAGATGCTTACGCAAATCTGACAGATTTGGAACATTATAGACTTCGGCAAGTATATTTTGTGTCCAACGTAGGCTTTGTCTGTTTAGTTGTTTTACCTTCTTTTGGCATTTCTAATCTATACTAAAACTTTTAGTAGCATCAAAAATACGTATTTTGGTAAAATTGCAATTTTTTTCATATTATTAACATGATAATTTTTTCTATCATATAATGAATACAAAAAATATATTTGTTTCCTGACTATAGTTTTCAAAAGTCTATTTATACACGAAGATAATGGCCTCCTGCTAACAAAGTGAAATAATAATAAATAATACTATGGTGGCCAGGTTATTCACGGAAAACAAAATGCAAGTGCTAAGGTGTAATAAATAGCCTTATTTATGACTACAGTAATTCCCTGAAATATTTTATTACTATCATGACAAACACATAATAAATTACCAATATGCATTACTTACTTATTGTAAAAAATAACTGTTTGTCAATACTCATTCTTCATATTTTATTTGCAAGAACAAAAAACAAAGGGAACCTTCATGGTTTTCCTTCAGTTTTATGACTTTGTTCATTAACTTAACTAAAACATACAGCTTTTACAAAAGTCTGGCACTATCTTTGGTTTACAACCAAGCTATTTTATCTCCCATACAGCTCTTAAAGAGCATAGATAGAGCATATATACACATATTGCAGCCACTGCAGTTTTTGGCTTCCATAATTTATCATACATGTGTCACTCTTTGTAGAGTGATATAAAGTTCAGAAAGATACCTGAAGAGCAGCAAAGAAAAAAACTGAGTTATGATCTGTGGTTAGTAGTCAAATGTGTTACCTTATTCAGACTGTTAGAAATAAAAACAGAATATCTAATTTGGTGCAGAGTTCCATTACTTCTGTTGTTGTTGTTGTTAGTGAAAAGCAGTAAAGTGGTTGATCCCGCATCCTGCACTGTAACTCTGTAACCTACCCTAATAGAGAAGAACTATCTTGGCTCTGAGGAAAAAAATCAACCTCTCCCTTCTCTGACCCTATGGAAAAGAAGCCAGGCTGCCATGACAACCTTTGTTCCAAACAGCCTTCCATGGTGCCATCCTGAAGAAACCTAGGGTTCAGTACAGCTGCTGTGCCAGACGCAGACAAAATACAGACCTCTTCACTGTAAGAGAAAAGAATTACAACAAGGTGAATTCCTACTACTTAGTGCTACTTTTATTTAAAACTACTAAGATTAAAAGGGTGGTACAAAAGTCTTAATTAATTCAATATACCAACTAATTTTGCGCATTTGTGCAATTTTATCAATTAAATCTCACAAACAATGCTCTTCTGGTATTTAAGCCGATATATAAGTAAGAGATTCAGAAAGACTAAAGAGCTTTGCACTATGTTATAAATAATACACTGCAACACCACAAAGGCTAATCAGGTTTAAGTATGGTTTTCAATACTATAGTTAATAATGCAAAGAAATCCAGACAACCAACAAAAGCAAAAGAAACATTTAAAAAAAACCTTGGGCATAATTGTTTACCAAAGTAAAATGGAAGTTGAGAGCCTCATCATCTTAAAAACATTCCCTTTCAAATGAAGTTACAATACAACACTGAGAAGGCTGCTTCTTGGAGGATAAAAAGTAGCAAAACAGTAAAATTTTACTATGAACAACTACAGTAATGGTACGTATAGCATATAAAGTAACTGACCATATTCATGATTTAACAGAATTAAAGCTGTCAAAAGTGCAAACTATGATCGCAGAACTTTAGGTATTTCTGAAATTGTTAAATAAGAAACAAATCTAACAGGCAGTACTTAAAAATACTATATTGGAAAAAATATGGAGAAAAGCTTTCCCACATTTTCTGGAATGACATATGTGCCTTTTTATTTGTTGTTTCTCTTTCCAGAATAATTTTTCATATATAACATGTCTGGTAGACCAGTACTTGCAGACACACACTTGCAGATACAGATTTACTCTTTAACCATGGAATTAAGCTGAACTGGCAAGTAAGCATGGGAACTCTAGAACTATTTGGTCGACAATCAAATATTAAGCCATTAAATTACTTAACAAAAAGTGAAAGTGTGAAATAACCCAATAACTGACTGCCCATCTACACTGTGTACACTCCTTCCTCACAGCTAAGGTAGAAAAAAATACTAAATATTCATGCTTTCTACAAGGAGACTTACAGTCAGTGGAATAAATCTTTCATTTTTAGCGCAAGTTCATCCCTCAGTGATGGGAACTTGCACATTGCAATCCTGAGGTAAAAATACGGACTTTAATACACCAAGAAAGACAGAACATAACCAGACAAGACAGCACTGGGAAAATAAACAATGCCTTGTTGGAAAAGTAAGTTCTCCAGTTTTCTTACTCTGCTAGCACAAGCACTTGACTTCCAAAATTTAAGCTTTGTGAAAAAACAATTGTATTTGGAGGGGTTTTTTTCTCCAAAAAAAAAAAAACCCAACCAAAAAACCAACCAACCAACCCCCCCCAAATAAAAAAAAAAAAAAAAAAAAACAAAACAAAACAAAACAAAACAAAAAAAAAAAAAACAACAAGAAAACCCACACCAAATCTCCAAATCTTTTCTGCTTTTTCTTTAAAGTATTTAGGCAAAAAACAACTTCACAGAAAATAAATGCAGATGTCTGAGTTCGCTTCAGGTACTTTCCTAAAGCAATTCAAAAAAACTAGTGAGCCAGAGTACTTCTCTGATAACCAGCAAACACGCTTGGCCCCTAGACAAGCTTTTCAAAGATTACTTTCTGGAGCCAGGAAGAGGCACAACCTGTCCTGGGACAGACAGAAGGCCAGGTAATCAGATGAGTCCCAAATTATTTCTCCCAATTTCCAAGCCTCTTACAAAGTTTGTTATTACGCCACCAAAATGCACAAGATTGGCATATTCTTAGCCAAAGGGAATACATTAAGACACTGGAGTGACTACTGTAGAGCTGCAGTTTAATAGTTAAACACTACTGAGGTACTGAAAGACAAAAATAATTGCACATGTTCACTAGAAAGAAATACAAAACATTTATACCCAAGGTATTCTAGATCTATCAGGCAGCATATTCTCCTTTAACTTACAATTAATACATTCCTACTAACTTTTGCCTTAAGTTTGAAGTTTACCTTTTAAGTACTGGTCTGCCAGTTGTTCCCATTAATAATTTTACAATACATATACTTTTAAGAACAGTCTAAAGTATTTAGGTAGATTAGCTCTAGAAAACTTCACAGATAAATCAATATTACTACCAAAGCAAATACATAGGTCTGATTTTTCTTGTTTTAATAAAACTTGTAACATTCATTAGAAAAAAATTAGAACCCAATAAAAAACCAAAACACATTTAAAAAAAGCACAATACTGAAATCTCAGAAAGTTACTTTAACAAACTCTCTGAAGTAGGTATACGACACAATATAAACAACTGTGTTGAATCATTTTTAATCCACTGAAGAGGAAATAAATTTTCTCTGGCATTTTGAAATTCAAATCATCAACATGATTTACCAAATGCTAGTTGATTCACTGTAGCCCACTACAGCATGACAACCCAATGCCTTGGCATGGGATTTTATTTCTTGTCTGATTTCTGCCCACCATGCATCTCGTGTTTCTGGCTCATCTGAAAGACAAAGTATAAATCAGTTCACTATTCTGCACTATGTCAACATAAAGCTTCATGCAATTCATCTGAAAAGTTGAATTTTTCATATTTAAGAGTTTTGCTGCATCTGGACACTTTATTTCCTAGCTATCATACCTCAAGCAAACACTAACAGGGCTTTTTCATGCTTATCAGTTTTCTTGTTTATCACCACCATGAATAGGTTCGGACGAATTACTGCATTCTTGTTGCTGTCCATATGACAAATAACACTAAAATACTGTAGATACTGTTCCAATCTCTACCCACTTGAAAACCATACTGTCAGTTCCAACAACACAAGAGATGCATGTAACTTACAACAAAGCATCACAAGATATGCTATAATATCAAAAAAGTAGTTGCAGTAATGAACAGTATTTGTAGTAATGAAGTTGTATTGCACGTGATATCTTTGAAATAATCTCAAATAGTTTGTCCTACTGCAAGCAGTACTCTGTTAATTGTATTATCACTAATCAAGCACACAGCTCTCTGTTCCTTATTTCAGCACTTCTAACTTTGAAAAGCCAGTTATTTGAAACTACTTCTACATTAACAACATTAATTACAAGATGTATCTTAACTATGTGGTTTTTGATGCCTTTTTGCTTCAGCATGCTGGCAACTGCACCTTCGGTCTCACCCCCACAGACTCTAATAACCTTTACTGTCTTTGACCTTGTACATTAAAATGTTACCTGCTTTTCTTGAATACTACCCAAAAAACACAAAAGAAAGAGTGCTACTGGAATAAGTTTATGCAATTCATTTATTTTAACTGCTTGGCAATTAGCTTCCCAGAACTAAAGCTCATCTCACAAGCTTTTTACACACAAAGTCAACGAGTACTGTCATTTTCAGTTAAGTTTGTCAACTGCTTCTCCTTTCAAAATGGCTTACCTGTACCAATGAACTTAGTTGAAAACTATATTAATTGTTGACAGATAAAATAAGGGGAAAAACAGTAAGAAACAAAAAGCACTCATTTGCTATGAAGGGTTCTAAGCAGATAGATTCTTACATGATTTTCCTGAAATCAATTAAACTTTGCACAGATACCAACTCTGAACCATTGAGATCTCCCTGCTGAATCATAATTTAAAATATCAATGTCAAAACCTGAGATTCATTGGGAACCAATTTTGTACTATCAGGAACATTACAAATACAGTGTATGATAACCCTCTATCATACACTAGGTTCTCTGACAACATGACAAACAAAAATGAAAGATGCAGATATACACATATTTTGAAATTTACTGAAACAAAAATATTGTACGGCAAGACGTATTCTTTCATGAATTTACCTCAACTTTTCATTTAGGAATGGCATTCCACTTTCTAAAATACTGATCACTTTCTAATTAAAAAAAGAGCACAGAGGTATAAATATTCAACTATAGCTAACTTCAGATGTTAATGCTTGTATACCTCATAGCACCGTACTAACAGCAAGTTTGCATGTCCAAACTGAAGTTTATTCAACCTTTGCTTTAAGAAATTAACACTGAACACAAAAAAACCCTACAGTGACAGTTTTTAGCAAGGTTCTCCACAATCAAGACAAAAATATACACATTAATACACAAAACAAACTAGGATTTTCATTAACTGTATCAACAATGATCCATTATATCCAAGCTCATCTTCAGCAGGTTTCAATGCATTATTAATAGAATCTTGGGGCACTGCACTTTGTGGTCTCTCAATGTGAAAATACTGCTTAAACACTCACTGCCTAGGAAAATCACATGCTTGATATGATACACAGCAATCCTGACTCAGATGGTTGGAGTACCTGCTAGCAAGGTCTCACACTTTTCAGCTTTCAAAAGATGAGAATCATGCAGAAATAACCCATCACACCATAGGTTGGGTTTCCCAAGCTCACTTATGAGAGCCATTTGTGGTACACAAAGGGAAGTGGGAAGCAATATGTCTCTCTTTTGCATGCGCATCTCTGTCGGAACAGAGGCTGTGACTGTTGCCGCCAGTTAACGGCAGTTGTGGTAGGTGAATTGAACAAATTTGGAAATCTATTTTAAGGCAAAAGCTACCACATATGACAAAACAGAGAAATGGATCAGAGATGTGAGACCACAAACGCATTCTGTAAATGTTATCACTAACACTTTACGGTAGAATCGATACAGGTCTTAGGAGCAATTCCTCTTTCCCCATCCAATCACGGACAAGAAAATTGCTCATCACTATTTATAACAGAAAAGGGTCACTAAGAGGAAAAGTGGTTCACTATGCAGAACAATTCTTGCTCAATTAGACTTGATCACAGACAGCAGTCTATAAACCTTGACTAAAGGCCACACGACTTTTTGTACTTTACAGAAGAACACCTGCAAAGAAGTAACCTTTTTCTAGACATAAAAACAAAAAGCCAATTTTACTAAATCATCACTTTTCTCTTCACACCTTTAGGTACCATTTGGCAAAAACTGTTCCTACTTGTCACCAATGGCCTTTCTAGGACAAAAAGTGCAAGAAAATGTAAAGTCATGATGAAGGAGTTGGAAGTGAGAAACAGGTGAAGTGACTGGGAATGAATAGGGAAAGTGCTGTGGAATAAAGAATAAGATTACAAACAAGAATATGACACCAAAGAGGTATGTAGCCACAGTAAAAACTAAAAAAAAGAAAGAAATGTTGAAAGGGAACAGATATGCTTAAGAGGAACAGAAAAGGTAGAAATAATGACGGGTCCCAAACCCTATGCAAATATTCAACTTTCCTCCACATAAATTTATAGTTTAATTTAAAGTTTAGGAACGAGTTTCTAGGAGAGCTAACACAACTTTCTCACCTAAATCATCCAAAAGAATGCAATATCATAACAGAAAGCACATATCGTTGTGAGGTTGTTCAACATTGTCTTACTAAAACAACATTTGACCCTTTACTCTGCTCAACATCAGAATTAACTATTAACTAGAGTAATATAATGGATAATTTTTATTCTTATTAGAGATACGAATAATTTTCCAGCCATTGTCTTCAGTGTTATTTAAAAAATAAAATATATATAACAAATTCTAATTGTACAAGTTCAAAAATATCTATAGGAGTCATGCATAAACAAGCGTTTGTAAAGAAGCCTGGGTCCTCTGCTTAAAACATTTAATCAAGTGGGTTTTTTCTTCCAGAAAGAAGCCAAAAATACAGATCAGTATGCTTATATATAAATACTGTACATTCAGTTTACATGAACTTACCTTTGCATATTAAAACACAAAATGATTGTCTACAATTAAAATCAAACACCATGACATTGCAATAATAAACTGATACAAAACACTGAATGCAGTGCAATGTGTAGCATTCATATTCTTCTGACAAATATTTTCACAAGCAGCCTTTTTTGACACATGAGCCACACAATTTCACATGGAGATGCCATTGTAGCATTTACAAGTTTAGTAAAGCTAAGGATTTACATAAACAATTAGAGGAGTTAGGGAAGCAGGATGGCATGTGTCCAGTACACTCCGTAAGAGTGTCTGTTGGCTTTTTGCTAAGACAAAAGCTTAAGAACTAAGGGTTTGCAAAGCAGATTCAGCAGACAGTAGCCAGAAACGGTGGGTATTTTGGCGCATGCTTGGATCAGGTGACAGTACAGACTGAAAACTATGGCAGCTCACTGAAATGGTTACAGAAAGTAATGGCCCTGGATTCTAGGTGGAAGCAAAAAGGCAAGCATACATAGCACTCAACCACAAGCTTTTCTAGCAAATCTACTGAGTAGTTTATAGCAAGGCTTATCTACAACTTCCAGCAAAAAAGTCTGCAAAAGTTACACTGCTCTTATGAGACCTTTAATGGAAACCAAAGGCTGAGTATTAAACCTACTTTGATAATTTTTTCTAAATTGGCATGATATTTATAATAAGGTAGAACCAAAGCACAGTTTCTACAGTTGAAGACTTGAGAAAAAGTCAACAGTACAGTATACTATCAAAATAACGCCAACTCAAACCTCCTCCAACTGAAACTTTCCAAACTTACTAAACAGCTTTAGAAGATACAAACAGCACTGTATTTATTTTGCGTCCTAAATGTCCTTTGAGGCAACTCGATTCACTGTAATTCATCTATCATTTTCCTTTAAAATATGAGGTGTCATAGAGGCGATACCTCTATGAAGCTGTACTGTTGAAAAGACAACACCTTGCCCAAATTTTTCACCTGGAGATAATCCTAGACACTATCTCTACTTGCTAATACATACGAAGAGACACCTTTCCAAGGTTATTTGCTAGAGGTTCACTTCTACAGAGCCTTTCAAGATTAAACGAAAATCTGCATTATGCTAGGTCCATACTGATTTCTTAATACTGCAGAAAAATTAAGAATGGTCTCTTGACTGCAGAAATCATACTTAAGAGTTACTGTACTGAAGCTGAATCCCTAGATATCCTGAGACAATTACTCTGAAGTAGGAAGTGTATGATTAACTTCAACCTATTTAAATATAGTATAAATTAGTAAGTATTGTCATTTACAATATCACATTGAAATGAGAAAAATCATATTACGAAGATTTTCAAAATCTACAATGCTTCATTGTTCTGTTGTGTCAAAAATGGCAATGGAGACACCAATAATACTCTTTCAAGTTCAATCTCTGAGTCTTTCATTAGGCAAAGCCATCATCCACACCTTCCTTATCCCCTTATTCTAGCGTCTTCTTAAAATCCTATTAATCTGCTTATACAGAAAGAAGTGTGAGATTTCTTTGCAGGTTTGTTTGGTGGTTTTGTGTTGGTTTTGGTGGGTTGTGGGGGGGGGTTGGGTTTTTTGTTTTGTTTGTTGATCTTTCTAAAATATGATTAAATAGCAGTATAAAAAAATCATATCCTCTTGTTTGTGAAGTTTAAACACAAAATTTGGGTAGCAAGTAACTAAACCTACAACAGACTAACCTAAACTTTGGACTGATTTTCAAAGCCATCACATCCTTTTTTAAAAATTACTCTATATTCATCTTTTAGACCAAAAGATGTGAAAATGAAAACATTGCTTACGATATGGAACTGAAGGAAGTAGATTACTGGGATTTATCAAATGAAAACTAAGATACACTAAACCAGCAGGAAACAGTGCAACCACACCACCAAAGAGAACAGGTATACTCACTCCTACAAAGCTTAAAACTACAGATAAAACACCCAGCCTAGAGAACAATAATTAATCAGTGATTTTCTACCAGAAGAGGTCAGACAGCACATATCCCACTTTTCAAGACTAAAATGCTGAATGAGCAAAAAACCAGGTTTAAGTTTGGATGTTGACAAAATCCTTAAATTACTGAAGAAACAAATTTAGGAACATTTAGGATTAAAACGGCATCCAGCTTTTCTGCATTTACAGGACAGGATATTTTAACTGGCTGATCTTGTAAGCTGTATGACCAACATCATTAAACACAAATATTTTATACAGTCTACTGTGACCTGACATCTGTGACATGAACTAATTTAACTTTGTAAATACAAACAGAATGTTTCAGATCAAAAATAGAAAGTAACTTACTGGACTTTGGCACTGAAAAAAGCAAACCTCCACTGTTCTACACTTTGCCTATCAGACACCTTGCAAGTTGTATATGTAGTTAATCTTAGGAATAAACATACAAGAATCACCCGGACAGACTACAGCAGAATTTAATCTTTTCTAAATATTAAAGGTAATCTTTGAGGCAATAGTTTTCCACGAACTGGTTCCACAAAATCTGCTACCAATACCAACAAGCATTATCCAGAACCACCATAACAGTAATACATCCTATAATTTACGCTTTTAATCATAGATGAAGGTCTGATAGGAACTGCACAAGCTGCAAAAAAGTATCGTCTCTAAACAAACAAACAAAAATCCAGCAATAGCACCAAAACCGCAATAATAGTTTAATTTATAGCTAAAGGAAGCCACCATGTGAGACAACTTAAATAAAATTTAAAAAAAAAATACAGAATTTGAAGACAAAAAAATACTTATAATGTACATATTAAAAATTATACAATTATTATTAAGTTAACATCATATAAAGATTTAAACCTTACCATACTTCCTTAGAATTATAAAAGTTCAAAAGAACTGTCCAGGCATCATAAAATGTTAAATATCTGAAATTAATGCATCGCTGCCAGACCTAAATATGTAACTGTCATTCCAGCTTTTAATTATTATTTCCATCACTCATTCATCCTATAATGGTGAAGTCCTCACAACTTGTTCCTCTAATTACAAATGGACACTACGGAAGATCTGGGAATCTGTTTTAATTGACCCTATTACAGTAACAAGGGCATGGTCTATCACTTTGAAGAGCTGCTAGGTAAAACTGAAACTTACTCTAGCTTGTATCTCTCCATTGCTTTGTCATCTTGGCACAACAAACACAAGTATTTTAAAACATGTTCAATCTTTAAAGGGTTACTGCTGTTCAGATGACAGCAATAAAGGGGCTACCACACAAAGCTGGAGATGCTAGGTTCTAACAAGACAAGTCTGCTTAAACCACACTTTATCTATTTTAAAACTGGTATCACAAAATTAACTACAAGTATCATTTAAAGCTTTATACAAGCCAAACTAGCTGCAACCTGAAAACAAGCAACAATAATACTAGTTTATCTAACAGAGTCTTTGGAAGAAACACACAGAATTTTAAACAAAAGTCATCTCTCAACAAACACAGACAGAAATTCACAGACAAGATTGCTGCTTTCTTGCTGACTGCTATGCACACTATATACCCCACTGCACAACTGCAGAAATGTGACATTATTATTCGGCAGAAAATTACACTGCCTCTGTATTTCCTATTCGCTGTTTACACTCCTCAGGCTTTTATTTGATACATTCACAGAACCTCTGCATTCATTATTTCTATACACTCACAATCATCTGTTTCGTTTTAAGACAAACCAGTCAGAGAAACCTCTCTAAACTTCTGGATACAAGAAGCCTTTCCTACAGTGCCTTTGGAGTTCAGGACCTCAATGAGACCACATTAAGAGAGACCAAAACATTGAAACTTACAAAAAACAGTGAAAATATTTGTGCAAAAGGTCGAAACCAAATTGCAGTAACAGAACCCAAAGTACAAACTGAACCAGAAAGAAGAATAATTATGGTATTTCCTTAAAGAAACATAGCATATCAAGGATCTTCAGTCTTAGCATTTAGAAGGAAAATCTCTTGTGCCTAGTTCAGCTCAGATAATGATCTTATCCATTAACATTTAACCAGACTTATTTCTATAATAGCGTTATGGTCAGTTAGAATTTGGGTTACCTGTCATTTTCCTACAATACTGTCTATAGACATTTTACAGTGACATGTTTATCTGTAATTCAGTTGGGAAGGCATCCTTTCAACTAGAATCATTCTAGTTTTCTTCTAGCAATAATATATTTTGAGTCAGACAAGAAGTTCTACAACTGTATCTTTGCAACAACAGAATGACATATCATAAGGCTGAAAAAACTCACTGTAATCCATGAAGGAAATTATATCAAGATATCAGTTTTAGCCAAGTCCTGTGTTTTGAAATTAGGAAGAATTATGAGCAAGAAATATGATTTTCTGCAAGACTCAGGTTTTCTCTCTTTTGTACCATCAATTCAAATCCAAACTGTAGTGGTGCAATAAGCAACAGCTTTATTGGAGCATTTGTGCAGTAAGAAGTCTATGATGGCTTTCACACTGTTGGTTTAATTTCAGGGAGACTTTTAAATCAATATGAACACATTAAATAGATTACTATTAGGGAAAGAATTCTAAACCGAAGATTTTAAATGTCAACTTTATTGAATTACGAACCTCTAACAGAACACAGGAATACTATTCTATACTGCCAGTGACCATGATTCATTGAGTTACACAAGTATCTACTCAGAACTTTCCAAAAGAAAAATAATGCACAGTCCCAAAGCAAATAATTTAATGAACATAAGGGTGCAACTGCTTCAAAAAAGAATATGCAAACACCACTCACATTAACAATAAAAAACATTCAGGAATATGTACTTTTCTGGGAAGACTGCAAAAAAAAGACTAAAATATTACTGAAAAACATCACGCCCCTCTCACTGTTCAGAAAAGCCTCTGACAACTGCCTTAACCTCCCATTATCATATTAACACACACTGATGTATACGAAGTCAACCTGGAAATTCTCCAAGAAAAAGCAAGAGGTCAAGCTTAAAATGTTGGTTTTCTACTAGTTCTGAACGATAGCCACATCAGACAAAACCAGAAATATTCTGACATTTTCTACTGTGTTTACAAGCATGCCACATTTACACCCCCGGCAGCAGCATGAAATGTAATCGCACTTTCACTGTATGTTTGTGTTTCTGTGAAAGAAAAGCAGTCAGTTACCGAACCAAAACATGTTCAAGCTCTCCTCTTGCATTTCCTCATATACAAAAACAAGAGTTCAGGAGAATTTCACACTCTCACAGCAACTCCTGTGTTCCCTGGGTATCACACAAGATCCTTAGGAATTTTCTTAACAATCTTTTCTCCTTTCACATTTCTAACTACTGGAGCTCAAGAATCACTCCTGAAGCAGTTCCCTCAACAAGGAGTTTAAAAATGCAATTACGCGAGAACACGGCATACGTCAGGGCTATGAAACAGATATATGCAAAAGCAGTCTACTCAGCAAGTTCCTTGCGCTTCTTAAGGAACCTTGAACCTCAGAGAAACTTTAACAAAGATCCTGCCTCCTGGATTCCTTTCATGTTTTCATATTAATAGTACATCTTCAACATCTTTTTTCAGAGACAGCACCAGTGTATTTCCTCCACTTTACTATATACCCTCTTTTCTATACATTTCTGCTTTGTCTGTCTACTTTCATTTTTCAGAATCATCTTGATCATCACCTTTTTGTAATTTTACAAGCATTTAAACAATTTGTCATTGAACTATATGCAATTCACAGATGTTTTAGTAGCTTCTTTTCCATTCAAGAAACATTCTTTACTTCCACGTTTGATTTTCAAGTATATTTAAATCTTTTACTTTTCACCATGATCAGATGGTCCTGGTATATCTTACAAACTTAATTAAATAAGCCTCCTTGCTATTGGCAAAAAAAGAAATATCCTTCTATGCTACTATGCAGGTTATTAGCAAGGCTTAAACAAAGCCTGAACATTTTCAAAAAGGAAAATAATTTTAGCTTACTTATGGCTGTGATAACATTCTTGTGAACGTGAGCATAATGTGAAGATGTAGTATTATTTTCCTTAAGCTGTATAAACTCCTGTTCTCCTTGAGGCCAAGTATTAGCCAGCAATGACAGAGTTGGCAATAAGCTCTAGAAGGTAGAGATTAATAGAAATTTTCTCCTTAGGTTTCTCAGTGACGACAGATCTGCACAGCAGATTCATTATTCCAGTCTAAAACAGAGTTAACTTGTATGTAATCTGCAACTCTACTACACATCACACACCATATGTAACAACTGATCGGCTGTCTTCCTCCTTTCTTCTTCATTCAGCAACACACCTAGCTCTGAAAAGAAACATACTTCCAGGAATATGAGCATAACCTGCTCACCCCCTAACCAGTAGGATTAATCAAGACTGTTACTACAGAGCTGCTGATACATGTCAAGGCTGCAGAAATACAGACCTCATCAGCAAGATGTTAACTCCAAAATTACTGTTGGGTTTAAACCTCCCTACTACAACATTTTTGGGAAACAATCACCTCTGAGTATTATATATTTGCCTTATTTTTTCTTTCATTTCTAAAGAATTTAGGGTACTGTTTTGAGTATTCTATCAAGAAATGAACTCATAACTTCCCCTTACCTTCCTAGGCTTAGATTTCTGAATCACTTTCAATATATATTTAGTGACTGCACGTATCTCACTCCATTATTCTAATAAAACTCTTCCACAGTAACATCCAACTAAACACTATCTTGAAGAGGCTACAATTAATTAGAACTTTTCATGGCAGCATACGAGACAAAAAAATTTTGATGCATTTTTAACACCTCGATTCAGACTATGCTATACCAGTAACAGATCTGATAATTTCATAATATTTGTTTCATACAGAAGGTAAAATGAATTTTGAAATATAATCACTTTAGAACAAGCAAATAAAACCAGCGAAACCAGAAATCCTCATAATTATAATGCTCCATGATGGTTACTGCAGCAAGAACAAGGATACCTGGAAATTCAAACTGAAGTTTAGAGCAGGACACAGAGCTGCACTGCAACAATGAAGTACCAAGAAGGAAAGTTTGCTTCAAGCAGAAACAAACTCCCAAAGGTCAGCTTTATACCTTTTTACTATACCTGCTTTAAAAACACTGACCATTGGAAAGGTCTGCCGGTTTGGATATTATAGCGAAGTTATGCCTGTCTTTATTCTGAAGCGTGTTATATTTCCAGAGGAAAAAGGGGGTGGGAGTAAAAGTCTTTATTTCAACCCCTAACAGGCCATTACTGTATGTAGCTTTTCAGTAGACTTCCTCATCAACTTATCCATTATTCTCTGTGCCACTCTATAAGGAAGTCACACACTTTGATGCCTAAAACGGCATAAAAATTAGAATATTGGGGCTTTTTTTCAACTTAGGTGTTAAAGTGATTAAAAGTTCAAATAATTATGCTGCAAGATCTGCAAGCTGATTGCATTTTACAATACAAGATTTATGAACCAACCAATCCTGGATGATATACTATCCTTTCTCTTTAAATGGATAGTCCTCTTCATCTATTTTCCATTCTCTCACACAATTTTCAGATCTATTATTTAGAACAAACACATCCATCAATTTCCTGAACTTAACAGAAGTACAACCATTGTTGAAGAAAGTGCAAGCTCATGCAAAACAAAACTCACCAATAACCCCCTACCCTCCCACCAAAAAAGAAATCAAAGCAACCAACAACAAAAAAAAAAAAAAACAAAACAAAAAAAAAACCAAAAATATTCACACCTGATATTATCCCAGTTTTATAAAGAACTCTTTCCCTAGATTACTTGCTTCATGGACACTGAGCTTAAAGCGACTACAAAATAATCAGCTGAACATTCAGCTTTCCAGATTGATATTATTCTTAGCAGTACTACTTTATACTAAAACCATGTTTTGCAATTTTAAAGAAAGTCTTTAACAACATTAAAAAAAGACACTTAGGCATTTGATGATTAAACAGATTTAAATTTGAAGAATTAACCTAAACACCCTACAGCATTTCTAAGAACTTCACTGAGCTGCCATAATTTCTGTCAGCGTATGTAGTACTGAATGACTAGTAAAATACCTGAATTGAAACTATTCCAGTCTAGCAGTTTGTATGATCTTGTGTTACCCATAATTCCGACAAAGGCTGAGTTCAAAACAGCAAATTAGTAGATCAGTTATAGGAGCAGAATAGTGAAAAAAAACTACCAACAAGAACACAATTGACAACACCACTCCACAGGAACTGGAAAGACACAGACAGCAGAGTTAATAAGAGGCTGAAATAGAAAGGGAAAAAAGGAGCATGCTATAGCAATCTAGCACTGGGCGTGATCAAAGTGTACAGTATATAGCAATTATTGTCTTATCAATAAATTCTTGATCCACCTTCAAATGTTCTTTCTTTTGCAACATTTTCCTGTTTGCCAGTTTCCTTTACCATTTTACAGAATTATTTGACTTAATATTTCATCACAGCATCAGAATTCATTTTTCCACTTCTTCACCTTCCCTCCCACAGCCATGTGCCTTCATTTCCCCTTTTGTTTTCATTGTTTTGCAATATACTGAGTTCAAAGTATCATGCATCTTACATTCACTTGTCAGGAGCAATCTACAAGTACCGCAGAAACACTGCAAAGAGCCACTTTGCTGTGCAAATATGCATCTCTACCTTCTCTTATTTCTTATCCTGCCTTCAGTCAGTTGATAAAAATAAAAAAGTGCATAATGCAAGAAATTAGTTTTTAAAACTTCTGAGCAAAACTGATTTGACCTAAATAAGTTTACCACACAGTAAATTTTGCACATAAATGACCTGTATCAGAAATCTGTTGAAAATACAGAAGCCTAAGACAACTTTGTGGCAAATAAAGGGAGGACTCACACATAATTTATATTTTGGCATTCCTTTTAATCTTCTCTCCAAACTGTTGAAATAAATCTTAAAAATCGGGGGGGGGGGGGGGGGGGGGGGAGAGAGGGGAATAACAATACTGCGTACTCATATGCTTTAAAAAAATCCCTTAAAGTAGATTTTTTAATTCACATTAAGTCTCAGACTTTATTTCATGTTGCCAGTTTACTGGATCTTGAAATCAACAAAAATCTACCTGCTTGCAGGATTACTTGCCTTGGGCCACAGGAAGAAGAAATAAAATGAAAAATAATTAAAAAAAAAAACAAAAAAGATTTTTTTTTGCTTTTGATTGCTTTTAAAGATGCATTTGCACAAACTTTGTTTATTACTCCTGACTAGTGCATGCAAAACCACTACAGGTGCTATTTTTTACTCTGCATTTTTGAGTGCACTGTTAATTCCAACCTTTTACAGAGTATTCCTTGGCTTGTCTCAGCAAACATAACAACAAAGTCTTCAAAGTCACTTAATTCTGCTATCAGAACCAGGACATGCAAAATACACATGTTCCAGTATTGGAAAAAAAATCTCAAAGTACTATTCAGTATATGTTTTTAAGAACAGAAACAAAGCTGCAAAGGTTTTATAAGAAGAGGTTAAAAACCCATTTAGCTTAATTGTAGTCATTAGTCCTTAAGGATTTCAAGGAGCTGAAAATCAGAAAATATTCATAATTAAGATCTAGTATTTCATCTTACTTGTGTTTGAATGGAACACTTACTACTTTTTAATGTTAAAACTTGATGCAAAAAAATAATTAAACCTTCAATAATTCAAAGACTATTTTTAGTGCAAAATTACTGGATTCAAAGTTCTTCATTACTTCATTAACTTGAAATTTCTCACTAAAAACATACCCCCTGAGTGACTATTATTTTTCAAGCTTAAACTGTCTGAAAAATATTGCTTTTTAATATACATTGTTTGAATAGATTTTAGATTCAGATAAAGCACATGGCCATTATGACAGAACTTGGGGCAAGGAAGTTGTTCTTGTGTTAACATACCAGGATTGTGAATGCGATCCAGGAGCTTCACAGACCGTGCACTGACAACACCACCAACGTGGACAAGAAAGCCTGGTGGAAAGGTCGTCAAGGTAAAAAATGGAAATTCCTGTTATGATTAAAAACAAACATCAAATGACTGCTTACCAACCACTGCTGATTGCCAATAAACATGCAGTGAATTGATAACTTCCCTGAAATACAAGCAAAGCAGTTACATTAGGCCAAACGTCCTTCAGGCTTATTAAGCACCATGTAACCACACCTTTTCACGTACCCATAGTATAATAAAAGCAGAGATATTATACAGTGTAAGAATACTTTTCCCCCACAGAGTTGTTTCTAGTACAATATTAATAAATAATCAAGACTTTATGCATTTCATTAGCAAAGCCTCTACTGGTCCACTTTTAGGATGGCAGCTAAACAACATAATTCTACTTTCATTAACTAATACAAAATGAAAAAACATTGTTCTCAATTTTTTAGGTCTCATTGTTACAACTGACTGCAGTTTGATTCTGAAGCACAGAACAGAACAAACTGTAGTCCTGCAAGAATGATGTATGTCTTATTACAGGAAATCATACCTGCTCTGCTGCTGCCTAAACTCTAAATTTAACAAGTGAATATATAACTTCTGGAATAAAGCATAAGTCTTCAAAGCACAACTAAGTTCTTAAACTAAGGAAATTTACTTCCAATTCATTTGCATAAATTAGTTTTTACTAATTCATAATTAAAATGAAAACCTAAGAAGCTTCAGCAACTACTCAAAAATGTAGTTCGTACAAGAGGCAAAGTAATTTTTCATGACACACATGATGAAATAAAACAGTCATATTCAAAAGAGGTGAGCCCAAAACTCGAAGATTTAATTTTCTACAGGGACCTCCTATGGAAAGTCTAATATACACACTCATGGGGGAAAGGCAATAGATCTATGTTCAGCAATTCTAAATGCACAGAGGCAAAAAAAAAATAAAAGTCATGCAATCATGGTTTGTATAGTCATGGCAATTGGTCAAAAAGAAAAAATAAACACCATAATTTCATATGTGAGAAAGTATAGTATAGATTTCTTTCTCACATACTTGAAGCACTTGCAACAGTACAGTTCAATTGAGCTTCGACTTAAACAGTATACATGCTGCAGATTAAATGAGAATCACTGTTCTTCCAGCAATACATGGCATGAAAAGTCCCCTTAAAATAAAGCCCGATGTAGATTTAAAAAAAATAACACTTCAGAATTCTTACTATTCGAACTCATGTAACTTTCAAGAGGTCCTACAGATCTCAAGTTTTCTGGATTTTCATTTTACTTAAGACTTTCAAAATTAAGAAGCGAACTTTGAAATCGGCAATCACAGCATGAACAACCAGAAGAAAAAAAAAACAAAGAAACTCCCAAAACCTGCAGTGGTGCTTTATGATGCAACTGAAAAGCAGGAAGATTTCACCACAGGACTCTGCAAACTTCCTTGACTAATGTGTCTTCAGGAGCACCAATGAATCTCTAGAGAGGGCTACAAAAGGATCCTTCCCCCAGAAGGTTCTAACAGATCAGAAAGTGCTTTGTGGGTTATCAGAATAGTCCAGAAAACTCTTGACTACAACACAGCCTGAACTCCTTTTCTGTACATCTTTCATGCTGAAAAAGTGAAAAAATGCAGTACATCAGCACTTTGTTAGAACCCTCTTTCACTGTGGCTCTGTAACACAATCTGTTCAGTGATTCACGAGTATACTGATAACACTTGTGCCTGTATAATTCCATGACACTCATTCTGTCTAACTTACATTTAAATATATAACATGTTTACTGTCCCTTGAATACAGTTATCCCACACTGACATTAAAAATAAATATCTTTCCCAGAACTACAGAAATCAATAAAAATTCTACTGCATATGCCACATATATAAATTCCGTTAAGCCTGTATTTTATACATATACGTACACTTACGCTGTGCTAAAGCAGTACATAGTGAACAAAGTCAACAACTGCGCTCTAAAGCACATGCAAATCTGATGCTTTTTAATCTATATAGAGACTCAAAAGTTATTTTCATTTTGTTCATTTGCATAAGGCTATGTAGTGCAAGCAATTTTAATATGTTCAGACTTCCAGTTTGCCTGATTTCCTACGCTACAAACCAGGAATAAAATTTTAAGGTAATTACATGGTTTTATCTCAATCAACATATTGATACTTGCAAATCTATATTATGATACATGCTAAAATCAGACCTCTGTCTTAGCAGTCAATTCCAGCCGCAATTAACTGCTGGGTAACTGACTCAATGAACCATTCTGACACGCTCTGATTCCATTAATTATGTCTTATTCATTCTGATGCAGATCATCATATTATGGTTTTTTTTTCCTTTTTTTCTTTTTTAAGCTCATTTGGAGGCTTTGGGGTTTTTATTATTATTCTATTACTCAAACACAAGTTCCAGCCTCAATTACACGTGGTAATCTGTAATACTTCGAAATTATAAAGCTATAGTTACATGGAAAATAGAGTCCTAGGAGCCAAATGCAGTGTTTCCATATTACAAATCTCCTATATTACTGCAATTTGCAAAGTACTATCTTTAAATCACGGTGATGCAAGAACAGAGTATTTCTGTGTGCCAGAAGACACAATGATCCAAAAGTTTCCAAGCTACAATGGTTGGTTATTTTACTAATACCAATTCACTATGCCATGTCAGTCATTGATTGCACTGACCCTTAAAGAATTGTCACTGGTTTAATCCTTGCAACTACATAGAGATTTTATAGTTTGCATTTGGTGACAGTTTGATAAGGTTACAATAAAATCCTCATAAATATTTGTGTTTAAAAATATTTGTGCATACACATACATGTATTGCTAGTATTCTTTTTTTAACTAAATTACATACAAAGTCACACAAAACAATGAAAAAGCACATGGAACAAGGCTACACACACACATATCATTTGGTGTTAGTGGCAGCTGAAGCAGTTCTCAGGTTCCCTTCCAGCCATTCACTCATTCCCATCACTGTACCACTCCCTCAGGTAATGCTCAAAATGCTCAGGTATGTTCATAAAGCTTTCGAGGCTGAACCAGAATAAGGAAACGGTCCATCGTTAATTTCCTGGCTGAATTATTTTTATTCTAAGCACATTTACTGTGTCATCTCACAAGGTAGTCAAACAATCTTACAATTTTTCTTCAACTGAACTGAGGGGATGGGCTGGAAAGAACAGTTGCTTAAGTCAGCATTTCAGCCAAAAGAATCACACAGAGAACTGCACTCTAACACAACAGTTATCTGACAATGCTCTTCAGAGGTGAAGATCAACAGATCTCCATTTTGGAAAAGCAGCAGTAAAGATCTCTCAAGCACTTGCAGAATGCAGACGTGGAGGAATAAAAATCATCCAAGTTGAGATCAACAGAGATGTAAAATCCCATCAAGAGCAGCATTTGGCCATGTCTACAAAAACACAGGCTAATTTTTGTATGAGTAAAGTAAGCTCATTTCCCACTGATGGAAATAAAGCATATACATTTATAGATAAAAATATACACAAAGATAGCTGTGCTATTGTCACACTTGCTATCAACAGGCACCCTGAGTATCGCTAAAAATACAGTAATGTACAACATAACATGTTTGTGAGTTTTCCACAGCTGATGCATTTTTCCAGAAGAAATCAAGTAATATTACCCTTCCAAAAAAATCTGTTCTGGTCTGCAATTAGGGTAATTTAAGTAACACATTAAAACCACATCTGATAAACAATACCACATACCCAAATAAACTCAACTAAGACTCAAAAGAACTTATCGCATGACAAAATACATATTTAATCTATCCCTTTTTTTCACCAAATAAGTGCTACCCTATCCCAGGCAAGTAACTACAATGCACTCACTATTTATGTGCATGGTCCTAACTGAGACAAAATAACTTGTGCTATTCATGCTAGTGAGGTAACTCAACCTTAAGGTAACCATATGAGGTAATCATAGCAAAAAAAAACCCTATCCAATAGGAAGTTTTCAGAAAGCCAATATGAACACGTTTTATCCATTAACAGTCCACATGCTTTGCTACATCATCATCAAAAACTGACTCAATGTGTTTCCCTCCCATTTTACAGCATTTTTTTTCCTACTAGGCAATATACAGCCCTTATCAAAACAACATGCAAATAATTCAAGCTGTAAAAATACAGTAAGTGCTCTTTATTTACATTTTAAATTGTTTTTAAAAAGCTTCCTAAGGAAATAACAGATCAGCCATGAAATGTCTGAAATGCTAGCAAAAATCAAAGGTAAACAGAGAAAAGCCTCTTTTTCAAGCATTTTTTTTTCAAACTAAAACATTAAAAGCAAAAAGCCATGGATTTGTATTTAAACTAAAAATTTAGCCAAAAATGTATCAGCATGCAAAACAATAACTAAGGAAAAATATGCCGGTCTGATAAATGCTCCTAAAAACAACAGAATATGAAAGAATCTTGCATTAACAAGTTTACAGAGAAATCTGCAAAACTTGGTGGGGGGGAGGGGGGAGAATCAAATAATTGTTTAGAAATCCTAAAGACAAGAAAAAAGGGCGACAAAGAGTCACGCAATATTTTGGAACATACCCGCCTTCTACAGAACCTATGAGGCGATCCTCCCTTAGCAACGGATAACACAAAAAATGAGAAGAGAATCATCCACTTAAAATAGTAGCCTTTCACTTACATTTCACAGATGCAGCTGATCTTGTTTTCAACAGACATACATGGTTCTATGTAAGTAGCTCAGGTAGTCAGAAATTATAAACTAGTATTTATTTCTCAATAGGAAAACAGTCACATTTCTTCCTTCAAGAATATAACACCAGCAATAACATTTTGACAAAAGCAGTACATAAAGTTGCAAGGGCTCATTCCAAATTTAAATAAAAAGTGAAAAACACCTTTTTTATTATACAGTCTATTGAGCACAGTAACAGATGGCATTTTTAGTCTAATAGAGGTTCTTCGAAAAGCTGTAAATCTATAAAGCTGTTTTATTGCTTGGAAAGTGATTTAGGTTTGTTTACTATTTTTAAAGGCTACGCACACCATTTCATATAGTAGAACTGAGGCTAAATTATGCACCAACTCCATTTTTCAAATCAGAAGTTTTTGCAATTATAGATATGATTTTCACATTGTTCAAATCTACTGCAAGATTTGGCTTTTGTAAAAACTAAATACATAACGGTAAAATATTAAACTTGCACATGCATTAGTAACTTACAGAGACTAAAAAGTAATTTTTGCAATAACTGGTTTTCGCAGTGCCAACTGTAATCACTTGAGTACCGTGGATGTTTCAGTTATTTGTTCCACTTTATTAATGCTTTAACAATATGTTAAAATTTAAATAATTTGTGTATAAAAGGGCTATTAAATGTTCAACATTAGCAATAAGTTCTCAGACTTAAAAATTACACATAATTTTAAACAGAAACTAACAGGAAACATTTAACTTACTACAAGCTAAATTTTCACTTTAGTAGATTAGAAACAGAAGTAGAAAATGCCTTACCCTTTGTTCCAGAGCTGACTGAGTCTGTTGTCTTAAAAGAGTTTTAAATGGCCCCCCTTCTTTTCCAGCACTCCCACTGCCCATTCCTGAAGAGTATTAGTACAAGTGACATTCAAAGAAATATATATTATAATTTGTAATAAAACTTTTAATTAAAAATATATAAAATAGTCACGGAGAACAGACAAAATTATCCCCATAATTTTAATTATCATGAAAAACAAATTCTGAGCATCATAGTTTAATTCGGGGTTGAGGGTGTTTTGGGGGTTGGTTTTCACATGACTAGCAGTGCTTTTTTAGCATTTGGACAAAACCCCTCTGATCCAAGACCTTTTTCTGCTGTCAACCTGAGTTAAAAAAAACAAAACCAAACCAAACTGAAAACTATAAAAACTTAAAGATCTGGGCTTGCAATTCTTTCCTATGTCATACAAATGTTTTTTTTCTTCAGATTTTTTCATATGATTTCAACACAGATCTACCTTCTCTGCTTTTCACAGAAGTTTTCCCATAATTAGATATTCAGCCTTTATCAAAAATTACCATTAATTCCACACCGTTAATAATGCCTCTCTGCCAGATTAAGCTGTAGTCGAAGATCTCCCTCTACTATCGTACAGTCAAAAGAAAAACAAAAAAAAAACAGTAATCAAAATCTGGCTTTCTGAGAGTTTCTGAGAAATCAAAACAACTTTCCTAACCACTGGAAGGCGACTGTACTTATAAATACAGCAGTTGCTGTATAACACGTGACTGGGACCAAAAACAAAACTGTAAAAGCAGTGTACATCCCTTGACTTGAAATATAAACCCTGGAAAAATGACCAATTATTTTGATTTTCCGTAAGATCTATGTACTGAAATATTCACTCATCTGATCCATTCAAATAAGCTAAGGACTACTGCTCAGCATTTAAAACTGCCACACTTTGATTACTGTATTTGCACCCACATAACCTGCAGATTATCCGTAAACTAAAATAAGAAATAAACTCCAATTTTGTATAGCATGGGCAATTATCTCTTTTCTTCTTTCATATATTTAACTCTCACCCCTACAGTACAGGAGCTTTTCTGAAGAGATGGAAAGTTTATCATATACACAAGTATCTTTGCTATTGAATCACCTGTTATCAAGGAACTCTACTCTTAAGTATAGTTCCCTGGGAGTGCTGAGATACAGGTTACATGTATGACAGTAAGTTATTTGCTCTGTGGTAGAAATCACAAAATTAAAAAATAAACACATACCAAGATCTTGTTTTTCCTAAAGTAAACACAATGCTGGTGAAGCAGATTTTCTTGGTACTATTTCATGCCTAAAAATATACTATCACTTCGCCTATCTGAACCCATCAGTGCTAGCTTGACAAAGCAAAAATAAACACCTAAGTTGCATAGGAAAGCACAGGATAAAGAACAAAAAAGTGTCAAAAGCAGAATGAATTAAAACACCACAGTGCAAACAGTTATGAATGAAGCCAAGATTTTCTTTTCTTTTACAGAATTTATAACTAATTTAACATAACAATTCCTTGCTAGTTTCCTTTTTCTTCTGATCAAGCATTTAATAAACATGTATGAGACTGACCATATACATCAAAATGCAGTTATTTCTCTTAACCAAAGACTGGGAGATCTGGAAACAATACCAGACTTAATCATGTATGTTAATTCATTCCTAACTTTTTAAAAAATTACTAGGCTACCATTACCATATACTCATATGTAAAAACACTACAATTTTTAACAAATATTTTTAGCTGCTCTTGGATAAGGAAACAAAAAATATTAGTATCTGTATAGTCCCATCAAAAAAGATCAAATTGCTTTTACTAATTGACATTGATTCTAAACATCATTGTCAGGGACTATACAATATTAAAGACAGACAAACATAGCATAAATACTGGACATAAAACAAAAAATACAAACTAATCAAAATAAATTTCTACAGAAGAAGCAGTAATATCAACTATTTAATTTAAATCTACGAAAACAATGCATGTCAGTGAAATGGAAAAGGAGGCAGTACAAATAAAAAGTTTGTACAGGCTTTGTTTAAAAAAATTAATCTAAAGAGCAAAGTTGCTAGCTACCTGATAGCCATTATTTCAATAAATAATGAATGAATAAATGAGCAAGTATTTGTTCCACGCAAAATATAGGAACAACAAAGTGAAGGGAATGAGATGATGTTAAAAATGGCAATTATTTTAGTCCAATTACCGAAGAGAATTCTTCAAGGATAAAGGAGAAAGGTCTGTAGTATAAACTACGTATGTTCCAAATCCTGTAAGAAGTTCTGAAGCTGTTTCAAGCTTTTGGGGCAAAGGTGAGAGATGGCATGAATAGTCATGTAGCCAGCAGTTTTTAGAGGCTAATTGAAAAAAACCACAGGGTTATTGAAGGCTGTCTGTTAAATGCCCCTATATCAAGTAACAACAACATTTCCTTAAAAGTTTGTTTAAAAGGCCATAATAGATTGATCCTACCAGAAGCAGCCAGAAGCAGCTCTTCAGTGAAAGAAACACTTTTCCTCAGAACAACTGGGCTGACATGGCTAGAGTGTAGAGGATTAAGGCTAGACCCCGAGAGGAGACAGGACTTTTTAAGATGTGGGGAATCACAAGAGAGTGTAGGGGAGCTGGGAAACAGGAAAATCCTAGGTCCCTGTGGGGAAGGTGCTGTGGAGGAAAGTAATAGAGACAAAGAGATGTAGGTTCAGAAGATGACTAAAGAAACAGATGAAAGAAATCAAAATGAAGCTTTTTTCCTCAAAATGAACTAGCACTTATTGCTAAATTACTTCTCAACATATAAAGAAATGGAATGACAATACAGCTTGACAATGTGAATGAGAAGCATGTTTTTAAAAATCGTGACCTGATTACCTTTATTTTTAATTATTTCTTCTTAAAGCTATGGTAATCTAACACGTATTTCAACTTTCATACACAATTTGGTAATGAAATACTATGGAGTAAGGGCTAAATAACAGCGTCTCCTCACACAGTCTGATTACTTTGATTATTTAGGTATAAAAAGTTAATTATTTGGAAGTCATGGATTTGTTTTATGACTTTTAAAAGTCATGTATCTTGTAGAATTCCAAGTTCCCATTAAGAAAAGGAGTTCCCACCTTCTCAATTTCCTCCATACATATACTATGCCACATCAAAATGTATTACCTGAGTTAAAATGTCATGCTTTTTGCCAGCCTGATACTCCCCT
Source organism: Ara ararauna (assembly GCA_028858755.1). Taxonomy (NCBI): domain Eukaryota; kingdom Metazoa; phylum Chordata; class Aves; order Psittaciformes; family Psittacidae; genus Ara; species Ara ararauna. The sequence goes on along the minus strand of CM054376.1, from coordinate 106,133,375 downwards.
AGTTTGCCGTGGTATAAAATAAATCACTTCACTGAAGAAACCTAACTTCAAACAAAAAGAAGCTTTCTCAGCACAAAATAAACTCCCCTCATATTTAGACCGGATATAGACCAGAATGGATAACACAATCACAATTCTATTTTATAAAAGACATTAAGGTAATATTCTCATCTGGAGCTACTGAAAACTAGATGCTTATGCAGATGCAAGTTTCAGACTCCTCTATTTAGTTATTCATATTGTGGTATCTGGACTCTTTTTCCAGGTTAGTCTCCATCTCAAAAAAATGAACACACTAGCTACCTGACTGAGAAATAAGGAGGGTCATAATGTACATCAGAAAATACTTCACTTCTCACATCAGCCATTCTGAGTAATGGGTATCACAAATTTGATAATATTTACTGTGTCGTATGACATGTTTGCATTTATTATGTTTTTTAAACGTATCACCAACTTTCACACTGAAATATTCCAACCTAGCAACAGTCTTAGGAAATTAAAACAGAGGCCCAAACATATACAGTGAATTGTTAAAAACCAACATATTGAATTTAGTATGTTATGGAATTATCTCCGGCACATCACTGTATTTTTGGTAAAAGGTAAACAAAAAGACTCAAGACATACTGTCCTTTTAATCTAGTAAGATTTACAATGTAGTATGTCACACCAAGATACAGAATTTTTAAATGCAACCGGCAAACCCTCTTAAGACAAGTTTCAGTAGCATAGTTAAAAGCTGCTAAAATGACAGTGCTAGTAAGCAAAAGTAGGTAGCCACTGTCAGCTTTGATGCTAAAAAGACAACAGAAAAAATCCTTATATACTTGAAAAATCCCTAAAAATAAGAGGTACCAACTACACAATCTGTTTCAGTTCCAAACAAACCGACTCAAGATGAAAAGGCCAAGAGCCGCATTCACCTACATAACAGTGCCAGGAATGATACAAGGTTGCTGCTTTAAAAACTTGACAAATTCACAGTGAGCTGCCACCTCCACAAAATCAGAGTATTTATAGCTATAAAGATGACCACCTATGTTACATTTAAATTTTTTACATTACGTGATCCTTACAAGGGAAAAACTGACTAAAAGAAGACAGTTTTTAAATATTCAGTAAGCCAAACACATGAATTTATGGTTCTCCTATGTAATAAGAGCCCACTTATATTTGTAGGGTCCTTTATACAAGTGACCACCTCAGATCATCTGAAAAACAGTCCAAAAAAAAAAAAAAGTGCTTTTGCTTGCTGTTTTTTGAATACAGGGCAAAGACAGTGCTAAGAGAGGCAGCTTTCTAACTGGAAACATTTCAAAACGGGTGTCGGGGGGGGGGGAAATCGGTAAAATATTTAATATAGCTGCACTTGAATGCAACATTTTACTTATCTACTTCGAAAAATTCTTGAAAGGGGTGCTCAAGTAAAGCTGACTCAACTACTTTCATATGCTTAAAACCCCTCTAATTAGATGGAGACAAGAAAGTTCTGAGTTTCAAATACCACAATTTAAAATACCATTTAAAAAGCAACGAAACTTTTATAAACAACTCTGCAAACTATTTTGCTATGGTAGCAAAACTCCAGGCATTGGTCACATAATGGAAAATAAACACACAATAATTCTTTGAGTTGTGCTGACATTATTACTCGCATGATTCTAACCACAAACTAAAAAATAAGTAGGGAAGAAACAATAAGTTGAACAAATTATGAGGGATCAATGGAGAAAGAAAAATGGTTTTTGAAGATGGCTGGAGTATAACTTAAGTTACTTTCAAGATGCATAGTGTGTATGGAAAGCCATTTTGATATACCAAGGAGAATAAGAAGACAGCAACTGCTACATTCCTAGTATTGCATTTGTAAAAAGGAGTTAAAAATCACAGATAAATGTATCCAATATACTCATAGCACAATGCATTTGGGTTGAAGACTACATAGTTTTAGTACTAGTGTCCTTAACATACTGTGGTGAGAAATGTACTCCCATGATTTGTAATATGAAATGGAGGAAATATGAAAAAGGTGATTACTTAGGAATCCCTCAGTGCTCCCAGATTTTTAATTTTTATTTGAATACAGTTGTGTTACAAATGACATTTTAATGCTATTCAGAATAGTGGAAATACAGGCAGGATTTAAATCTTAACCCTACAGAAATCCTTTCAGGCTTGAGGTATGCTATCTGAAGTCTCCAATTTCCACATCATTTTGATAACTTAAATGCCAAAAAGCAAAAAGGGGGTGAATGGAAATATAAAAAGAGAAACACAAATTAAACAAAAAGTGGGTGGAAGCGCCTTACCAGTTTTGGGTGTCAAACTCAAATCTGTGTCAGAAGAAGAGGACTGTCGACTGTAGGACTTGGAAGGTGAAAAGGAATAGGTTTGGTTTTTCAGAGGGGTGGAGGGTCCTGATGAATGAGTATTGGGATTGGGATCTTCATTGAAGGGAATCCTGCCAGAAGAAGGTGGAAACATATTCAGTAATCCTGTGCCAAAGGACCTGGCTGACAGCAGCATGATCCAACACCAGGATGGGACTGGGGCAGGGCCAGCAGCTATTCCTTAGGTGCGAGACTGGGGATGAGGCCAGAGGCAAAGAAATGCTAGTTTACTCATTCAGCATTCTACATTTAGATGCTGATAATCTACAATGAGACAATTAAGCCAAATGAAAGGCATGAGATGCAACAAAAAAGTAAAAAATATATATATATGCAAAAAAAAATTAAAAACAGTTTATGGCTCAAAATTCTGGTCAAATACACAATGCTGAGTTAGTTTAATAAAGAAAAAATGATTTAAAATTATATTTGTGTTTATACATATTCATACATTTATGTATATACACACATATGCATTTTAAAGAAAAAAAAAAAATGTTTCCTTATCCTATAGCATCAGCAGCATGCCACAGCTAAAAACAGAGAAAAGAGGAGAGTCTTTATGGGAGCAACTACATTGACAAACAGTTCACTTATGCACAGATTGACTTACCTGCTCTCTAAAACCATCTCTTCCACAAATGGCACATACCCTTCCTATTACTATTTCAAAACCTAAACACCGTATCTGAATTATGCCTGAAAGCAACCATGAACTCCAATCAAAATATGATTTCCTTCAATATCATGAACGTTTCCCAGATACATCAACTTGGTTTACTTCATTTCTTAGGAAGCCTGTTAAAAGAAATGAAGAGTGTGGCTTTGTGGAAGAGACTCTAATGCATTTGCAAGGACCTATTGCCTTGTTTCAGCAGCTGCACAGAGTAGTTCTTCACTGACAACAGAAGGTGTCTCCATGAGAAAATGAGGAAGAAAAGATGGGTGGTACCTGCCTAAACTCCCTGCCTGCCTGCACTTTGCGACCACTTTGCCTGTGGCCTGTCTCTCCCCAGCTCTTGAGTCTGAGCAGTCTCGTACCAGTGTAGATGAGAGTGGGAACAGACACAGAGAAGTTCTGAGTAAGTCGTGAGCCAGTAGCAGTGTGAATTGGGCTGTTGTGAGTCGAACGGCATCCATGGCTTGGCGGATGAACCAGCGGAGACCTGAGAGAATTTGCAGCCAAGGTGGAAGAAAAGAAAACAATACATACAAACAGGTTGCAAAGTTATGTTATAAATGACTTCAGGGAAGTTTAGCTAGAGAAGATGTCTTATTGTAAGCAGACTCTAAGTAAATTTAAATTCCTAGCATGCAAGAGTCCAGATGAAATAAAAAGAGAGAAAGGAACAGCTTAAGCACTAGCTTGTGAATGTGCAATTGATTCTCTGGCACCAGGGCATCAAGTTAGTAAAGCCAAGAATAAGAAGCATTAGTTGATTTTGCTGGTTTTCAGAAACACTCCCATTTTTTGGACTGAGGGATTCTTACAATATCCACCACAAAGCTGAACATGGATTACCTGGGGGGTGGCATTAGCACATTTTGCTCCAGGGTGAAAGCTACTGATTTATTTATGAATACTTTTTAAATTGGTAGTTACCAGGCCCACCTTTTCTTTTTTAATCACCACTGTTATTTTAGGCTGCATTGTATCCAGAAGTGCTTTTGATGGTAAATTTTTAAACTTAAGACAAGCTAAACAAGCTACAGTTCGAAAGAGAAACCAATAATTTTGCAAAGTGAGAGTATACTGATGCCTGCATGACAAAAATGACTAATCACTACAGCAATGACACAACAGTTCATGAAAATGGATACTTCCATTAATACCTCCGGAATCATAGCGTAAGCAGTATACTTTTTGGTGCTGCTTTTTTCTTCCAGAAACTGGATCGCTCTACCAAACAGAAATTAACTAATTTATCCAAACAACAAAGTAGTAACAATTTACAGATGACTGCAAGTATTTGTCTATTAATTTGTATGCATATTTTAAAAAATGTATTCAAACTGTGCTTGGTGCTGCAGTGGGTATCAGAAAGATCAAGAAATTCTATCTCTCATCATGAAGTTTTCTCTGCAAGTACACTATTTAACTAGACATGTTTTGCAATAGCGCTACTTGTTTTGCAACAGTAAAAAGCAAAGCACACAAAAAAAGACAAGACTACTTCAGGGTCATTCACTGAGTCACTGACAGAACTGCCTGAATTCAGAATTTATCTTTTCTTACATGCTCAGCATAAACACATAAACCTGATTGTACTGAACTTGGAAAATCTTGAACAGAAGTTATGTCATAAGAAGCCCTCACATAAGTGTTTACTGTACAAACACAGTCAAAGTAGAACTAATTATTAGTTTGGAAATTGGTGGATCGCAACTCAAGCATATGTAATACCATTGCTATATAAATACAAAAAAGTCATATTAAGTAAGGATTACCACTCCAGCTTCTAAGGAAATAACTTAAGTAATCCAACCTAAAACACTTCAAAATTGTGCGATATAAACCTTGTTGCAGACAAATAAAACTACAAAAGAAAAATAAATTCTGGGAAAAAAAAAAAAAAAGAAATCACACCAGTTATGTAAAATTGAATGAGTATGAAAAGAAGAGAGATGAAACTCGTTTCCCTACAAAATATTAATTCATACTTACTCCTTCATTTCTTTGGATGGGGAGTTACATGCAGGTAAAAATGCTGATGGGTTACTTAGTTTATCCAATGTGCAGGCTGTTCCTATGGCTCGTACCACTAGTCCAGACTCTCCCTCCAAATCAAAACACTGCAAATAACCAACAACAGCATTTCCTCTCATCTCAAGCACTTTCAAGCCAATCTTCCTTTGCAATTCACCTACAAAACAAAACATAATTAGCTCATAATTGCAGCTGGAGCACCTCGCACATGAAGACAGGCTGAGAAAATTGAGGCTCTTCAGGCTGGAGAAGAGAAGCCTTCCAATATCTGGAAGGCACCTACAAGGATGCTGGAGAGGGACTCTTCATCATGGACTGTAGCGACAGGACAAGGGGTAATGGATTTAAACTTAAACAGGGGAAGCTCAGGGGGAAAAGTCAGGCATAATGGCAATAGTTAGGACAAAAGAACCTTCAGAAACAGAACATACTGTGAACTAAAATAATAAACATAATTACTACTAAAAATAATATGCAATATTGTCTTAAATCACATATTTAAATAGTGAATATGTTTCAAAGTAGCAATAACCATTACAGCCTGCATGTTTAATACCTGACATGAGTGAAATAAGTCTTTGTCTAGCCTCATTTGATGCCCTTGGTGTACGAATACGGTCTATCCACTGGTATTCTGGGTCTTCATTAACTACAAGCTCTTCCACAAATCCATGAATTATTACTGCTCTGTAACACTTAGGAATAGATGTAGCTGTTAAAAAAAAATATATGCAAAAAATGTAAGGCATAAGTCTATGAGCCAAGAATGCCAAGAAAAACATAAAATTACAAATAACAAGTGATGCTAACAAGTCCAGAAATTAATGTACACAATTTTCTGTTAGGACATACCCAAGGGAGATATTTACATTGTTTTAAAATACAGACAGAAAATATTTATTTAAAAAATTTAAGCAAATTAACAATTTTCTGCATTTGCTACTGGCTTCAATGTAATCTCCACTGGGCTTATGATATGACCTGGTAAAAGAAGGGAAACTGACAGAACAGGGAAAAAAAGAAAAGGCGGTGGGGGGAAGGATGGGCAGGGGGAAGTTTTCTTTTCAAAAAATACCTTTTTCCTCTACTTACTGCAAAAAAACTTGACTCCACAGGATGACTGCCTAAATCTATTTAAGTCATTGAAGAGATCTACTTTCACCACCACACTGATCTCCCCACGTATACCTGTCAATAAAAACCATGAAAAATTGGAAGCTGTATCAGAAACTAATATAAAACTAGTCATATTAATTAATACCTATTATTAGTAATTAATGGACTATTAACAGTGAGTTAGTTTTTTCTGCAAAGAAGGTACTACGACCCTGTTAGAACTGTTAAGCTCAACTGGCAGCTCATGTGTCACTTCTAGCCTGGACCACAGGAGCAGGAAGATATTTCCTTGCCTCTCAGATCTGCTTCAGTGATGCTGCATCAGAGGATGTGTCTAGTTCTGTCAAGCCTCTGAGGCTGCAGCTGTGCAAGCAACAGTCCTCAAATACATGCTGCACTGAACAGGACTTCAGAAGAAAAATGAGATTGGGAAAAGACCAGTCACCAGCCTCCTGATACTGCAGTGGCCTCTGCTGTGGTGTGCGATGCTCCTGTACAGTCTCCCGGCTCCTGTGACCTGCACCATCAATGCAGGACGGGTATAAATCAGTATAAGGACTGTGACCATCCCAAGATATTCTAGCACAAAAGGTTGGAAGTATTACCCTTGAGTATAGCGGCTTTAAAGCTGGAGTCTGTCCACATCACAAAGCTCTCACCAACACCAAAAAGCTTTTACATTTTCTCCCTGAAATGGTTTCAAAACTGCAGCAAATCTACTCTCTGAATTTCAATCCAACGAGAACATGCACGGTTTTTTCTAGAACCACAAAGTGGCACAGTAAATGTTTGTAAAATACTTTGACTATGAGAAGAATTATGCAAAAAATAAGATATTACAGACTTTTTAGATAAAGCTTAATTTTTGGCCACAATTAAACCTCACTAACGGAATACTTCCTCAACACACAGCCATTCCTTTTTGATTTTTCTGCTTTCTCATTCTGAGCTTTTTCTTCTTTTTCCCCACCCAGTAACACAATCATTTCACATATTACAGGTTCTGACACATTGAGGACTAAATTTCCTGATGAGTCTGATCTCTAGTGCCTTCAGAAGCCTTCACCAAGTAAGTATATGACACTCAAACAAAAGCATTAAATTTGTACATTGACTCTGACATTAGTATAATAATGTTAATCAGATCTATCTTCCAAAATTCCAATAGAAAGAAGCCTTCAGTTACTATAACAGAAAGTGCCTTGGGTTGATATATTTTCTTAAATAATCATGTTGAAGTGCAAAGAAAAAAAACTAATAAAAATTTATAAGCTTTTTTTTTTTAAAGGAAGCATCAGTTACTGTTTGACAAAGATGAAGACAGTTAGAATCTACTGGTATGAGCATGAAAATACAAGAATTCTAATTTTACTTAAATAGAAAACAACTGTGAAATATTAACAGATGTAGAAAAATATAGAATCATAGAATAGTTAGGGTTGGAAAGGACCTTAAGATCATCTAGTTCCAACCCCCCTTCCAGTGGCAGGGACACCCAAGGCTATGTCCAATCCAAAATCTAATTCTCCCAGTGATACAAGTTGTACACATCCTAAGAACAGTGTTCACCTAATATAACTTCAAACAGAAATGTGTAATAGTAAAATGTGAGGGGAATAAAATGATAAGAAAATAAATGTATATTTCTCAAAAAAACCAACCTCTTCAATATAACTGTTTTAAACATAGCAAATAGCTCGCATCAGTAATGATGATCATCTAGTAAATACCGTTAATTATGTTCCAACAAGGATTTATGATTAGCTCTTAACATTGTTAGGTCTATGTAAAATGGATAATGAACAAGGGTGGTAATGGCAATGACACAGATGTTTTGCAATAAGGTATTCAAGCAGCAAACTAATTGCTGTAAACCGACCTTGACTTTCTGGAACAAAAGCTATGATTCATTAAAATCAAAGGCAAAACCATCATTAACTTCATGTTCTCATATCTTCAAGATATTCTGACGAAATCTACCTAGCACTGAGAGTAATTTCTGCAGGGAAAAGGTATTTCATCCTGTACTTCATGCTGAAGGTATGTCATGTCCTGTCCCTCCATCTCCAGTGAAGTTTATCTCACACCTCAGGAAGGCACACCCCAAGTGCCTTCAGCAAGAGTATACTGTTTTAGTAAACACACAGCAATTGAAAAAGTATGTTTGGACTATTTTTTATTGTAATCTCAATTTTGTAGTAACTATTTTAAATACCGCGTGAAGATTTTTTCCACTTGTCACAAGTTCTCTGGAAGACGTTCTGTCAAGCACTGGTCTGAACTACCATGCTAGAAATTTTCTCATGCCAGAAATAAGGAAAAAACCACCAGAAAAGTAGCTTTGCAGCTCCCAAGGCTAAAATTATTACAAATTTCTGAAGGCAGCTTACATAAACGAAGACTGTAAGAAGCAAATTACATCTCAAACAACATTGTTTTACTTTCAAATTAGCAAGTCTTACCATGAATGGTATCATAGATTGGAAACCATCCTGAAATAACTGTAGCTGCTTCACTGTAGAGCAAAGGATCAATATCTATGTACACTTTGCCAATGGCATCATTAGCACTGTAGGTATCATGATCAAGAACTGTGATCTGGAGAGGCTCATCTTGTAGCTCTTCATCATCTACCTAGAAACAAATATTAACATGGCATCTCAGTATTTTTAAAAAATGCAGGGAAACGCTACTGAAAAACAAATGCAAAAAAAAAAAAAGTTAGTTATGTACAGTGACATGACAGAGACAGATCTGTAGTTTTGATTTCCTGTATCTAAACAACACATTCACTTATTTTGATTTTACCCTGCACGGACTAGTGAAATCCTGAAGCCACAGTTACCACTGGGAGAACAGAAAAGCAAGATTACAGTAATTACACATTGTAAAATTGCATATAATTTGTTTTAAGTCACATTCCCTAGATTGTTTACCCATCTCCACAAAAAAAAGTATGTATACTTTTCATTAAAAAAAAAAAGTAAAACTTAAGATAAAGCATCTCAGAAGACTGTTACACTCTGAAGTCATGATTACTGGTGTTCTCACCCTCCCAAACTGGTCAGTGGCTTAAAAGAGGACATTTTACACACCCCGCTGTTAAAATCCAGTCATTTCAGACATGCACTTTATTAAACAAATGCAACAATCTACCTGCAGACACCTCAATTGTTTTTTAGGATATACAAAAATAGAAATTTTACAGCTTTTTGTGTTGAACGTCACAAACCATGAATCAGGTTTGCCAGGTGCAATGGGATGACTCATCAAAGTGTTTACAGCACTATAGCCTTGCAAAAGGATCAAACTGCACACACATACACACACACGCACACACACATACAATGTCTTAAAGAGCTAGTGGCTTTCCACTCTTTGAAATGTGGAATTCTTTTTTTTTTCCCCCATTGTTGCTGTTTAGCTCTTTTCTTTCCAAAATCCATTTTTCCATGCAAAAAGATAGAATTTTGAGACTTCTGTTATTGCCAAAAAAACCTCTTTCCCTATGAACAGAGTTAACCCTCCACACAGCTCTTTCCTCTCCCCCACAAAAACTGACCCCAGGCACTGAAAGATAAAAAGAAACAAAAAAAAAAAAAACAAACCATCTTTTTACTACCTTTTTAGTCAACACGGATTGCTGATTAAGAGATGCTCTTAAGCATTGTATTGAATAATAATCTGCCTAACCTTACTATTTTATATTTGCTTAAAAATGTTTCTAGCATTACCAGCTATTACATCACTTAGTACATGTACATAGTTTCAATCATGTTTATGCTGTGATATTACCTTAGAACACTATCAATAACAGAATGATTAATTCAATTTTTTTAACAATTAATTTATCCCAAATATCTTTTTCTGTTATTAAAAAATGAAGGAAAAAAATAATTAAAAAAAAGAACACGTGAACATTTGTTCAGGGCATAATGTCAAAGAGCATCAATGAATTATACCCTGGAAAGCACTGAGAAGCAATTACAGGAAAATACCAAGTGCCCTCATCATTACATAACGAAATGGGAAAACAAAATGCCCAACAATTGTTGTCCAAGCTCTTTATTTGGTAATTTTCTCATAGGAATTCTCTGTTTTCTTCTCTGTCAAGTGCATTATTTTTGCAACCCAAGGTGGCATTTTAAATAGCAATTAACTTTCCTTACTAAAATTACCCCTTTAAAAAAAATACAAGCATACTGATATCTGAAAGCCTGATCCTCCATGCTATTTTCCACCTACTTTCACCTCCGCCTCGTCTTTTTTAGTATTACCCAGAATAACATCTGAGGTGGATCCAATCTGGCAAGCTTTTATCTTTAGAAACAGTTCTGAAAAGCCAAAGAGACACCTTTAGCATGCAAGGTCTCACCATAGATAGGTTTGCTGAAAAGGCTTCATGTGTATTTAAACAAAAACCCCTTCACCTCTCAAACACATTTTCTCCCTGAAATGAAATTATTTCATTAAGGGCACCTAAACCAGAGTGCGTATATAGACACAAACTCTTAAAAAATACTTACTTCAAATTTGAACCACTCAGAATTCCACTGAGGATTAAGTGATTTGGGATACACATCTGTCTTAAATGTTGTATTTCCAAATTTTACCTAAAAATACAAGCATTCAATTATTAACAAATACTAATAAATTTAGAAACTCATCAATTCTACACATGCAAAAAATTTCAAATATATTACTTCAATAATATCAACAAATCCTTTTCAGCAAGATCAGCTTTTTTAATCAATTCACATTCATCAGTAACTTTCCATGTAACAACACTACTTCAAATATATCTCCCAATATTAATATTTTTTCCTCCTTAATCACTTGATAAGTAGAAATATCACGTCTGTTCGCTATTCAAAGTCACGTGTATACTCTCCTTGGCTTCTGTGTAGAAATCATGTAAGCAAAAGTATTCTATCTAAATATTAAAAGCTGCTGTCCCATTACTGTTCTCTCTAGGGTTTCCAAATCAACTTTATTGACAATTTATAAAAGAAATGTAGAAACAAGAATGGTAACATTGGTAAATTTATTTCTTAAATTTAAGAAATCTCCCTAGATACACACCAGAAAATAACTGAAACCATCTCCATTAACTGCAATCTTGATATGCTGGACACGTACCAGTAAATTCAGAGCAGCAATGGAGAACCTTATCAGTTTTTTCTTTTCTTAAAATATAAAAAATTACAGAAAGCATATAGGCAAGAAGGATAGAAGGACTATACATCTATACACATACCTCTCTCTATATCCCTGTAACCATCAGCTACTGAAGATTAAATATTCTTCATAATTCTATTGATTAATGCACATAATAGCCTATATCAGGAATCTCCATTTGGTCTCCATATTGGTCTATTTCAAGACAACTCCATTTGTTTTGGGGTTTTTTTGTTTGTTTTGTTTTTAAAAAGTGAAACAATTTCTGCAGTGCTCCATACATCAAGAAACAATGCTGCCCAAGGCAACTTTATTTCATGGAAACTCTTACTCCAAACCACTCACAAACACTTGTAGCTCTCCGAACATTGACTCTAAAATTAATTAGTGCTTCATACCAAGTATCTGATAATGCTTAGAAATACTCAAAAGTTGTGGGTTTTAATTCATTCAAAATTCTTAAGAAAATAATGAGTGTGCTGATATAAAAGAAATGCTGAAGTTAAAGACAGCTGAGGATTTTAAATACTGTTTTCTTTTTAAAGTCTAAATAGCTTATGGAGACTAAATTTAGGCTTAACTTCTGAAAACTTTATAGCAATTTTTTAAATACTTTTGCTCAAGAAATTATTAAATAAACACTTCATACCTTTCAGTAATGTGGTGATTGCTTTGCACAGGTGCATACCCCAACTCTAAAGAGATTCTGCACATGCTTTAGGCTTTTTAATTAAGCTGGGTGTACTTAAGCACCGCAGGACTGGATTATGACTTCACATTGAGCTATGTACATACCTCTGTCAACAGAACTCTGTACAGCATTTATGACCAAAGAAATAAAAAACCCGTTGGGCCCCCTACTTGATTTAATGAACAGTAATGTTTTTCAAAAAAGTTGCTTCAAAGTAAGTTTTAAAGTTAAAAGCCAGAGTGGTATGAAAACACGGGACCGAGCAATCTTAGCGCAAAAAATCACCTAGCTATAAAAAGGTGGATGCAGCCTATATGTGTACAAAAAAAATTTAACAGCAGTGCTACTCAGAACATGTATTCACACAAAGCAGCATAATAAAGTGATACTGACGCTAGTTTTAAATGAGCTACCTTATGTACCAGAAGCTGCCAAGACGGAACAGCCCAGAGCTCCACCCAACCTCTTTTTACACATTATCTAGGGAGTAAATTAGTTTCCTTGGAGCCCCAGGCAGTTATAACTGAAGTTCTCCAGTAGTCAAGCTAGTTCATTAAAGTCAGTAGAGATAATCAAGCACTACACTGCTGTCTGCAGTACAAATTTAGAAGCACAATTACAGAAGAAATTGTGCTACTTTGCTCCGGATCACACATGCTGGCAAAGTCCACACGCATAACCTGAGCCAAGTAAGAGCTCCAGTCTTCTCCTATTTTCTAATTCTAGATTAAAGTTAAAGGCCAGTAATTAACTAGTAACCTAACATTACTTCTGCTTTTCATTTTTAAGTGAAAACTTTTTGTAACGGTTTCATCAATCTTACACAGAAAAATAAAATAATAGCTTCAAGATCAATTATTTTGAGATAAATGTCAAAGGGGCAATTCCCAGTCTTCCTAAGTAACAGTCTCAACAGCAAGGCCCCACCTATGTATTTCTTTAGCCTTATTTGTGCCAAGACATTCATGAAACTGCACATCAACCCAGCTAAGCAAACTGATGTTTCTGAAAAGTCCTATTTCCTTTTATGCTAAGCTAGTCTTTTAACTAGATGAATTTTGCAATCTGTCTTGCCACACTCCCAAGACAGTAGGGTTGAAACAGATGGAGGAGGGTTGGGAACAAACGGCCAACAAGACAGGAGAGCTGTTTCTCCTCCACGGAAAAAAAACAGGCCTAATGAAACTCATTAGAGAACTGCATTTCCTACTTCCCGTTTTCACGAGTAGCACACGTGTCAGTTGTCATAGGCTATTCATCAAATTTGAATTTAAAGAGAAGTCCTTATAAATGAAAAACTGACTGATGAAACATTTGAAACCAAACACTAAATATGAAGTTAAATGATTGTCATTCTTGTAATAAAATAGAACTGTGTACTATTTCAGCTCCACTGAAAAGCACGCCAAATGCATTTTTGCTTTATTGGTGATTTAATGTCTCACTAAGCAATGTGTTTAGTGTCTAACGTCAACCAAATTTTTAAGCACCAAACAAAAATCAGGACTTATATACCCAAAATCTATTTTGATATTAATATCAGACTTTCCAATTTATACAGTTCTAGAACAATATTCTGTCTTCCTACCTTAATTCCAGTGTTGTGTCAACCTCAATTATAATTTGTGGTAGAAACTTGAATTTCATTTTTAAACACCTCTTTGCTTTTTCTGTACTATTTCTGAATCTATGGAATGTTCCTGAAATGTTCTCAGTTATTCATATTGGAAATAATGAATCATAAAACAGAAGGCTCACGTCAACTTATTTTACAATCCCTTCCTATGAAATGCACTATATATTGCCTGTTACTTATATAATTCTAAAGAAGGATGGAGTTAGGTACTTCTGGTGCGATAAAGTGATTTAAACAAGCAGGCAGTATTAAATACTTTGAATCATAGAATCATAAAATCAACTGGGTTGGAAAATACCTTTAAGACCATCAAGTCCAATCGTCACCCAGGACTGCCAAGTCCACCACTAAACCATGTCGTTAAGGGCCTCATCTACATGTTTTTTGAACACTTCCAAGGATGGTAATTCCACCACTTCCCTGGGCCGCCTGTTCAATACCTGATCACCCTTTCAGTGAAGCAATTTGTCCTAATGCCCAGTCTAGACGTTCCCTGGCACAGCTTAAAAATCCAATCGGAAATATTTTAGCATTTCAAATACTTTAAGTAGAAATAAGAATATCGGTCGAAGAGTAAAGCCTGTACAACCACTCTACACACATATATTCACGGACACCGATGCCTTAAACACGCTTTTATTAATTCTTCATCCAGCTTGCCATACATCCATCAAATCCCGAAATGGATTCCATTTGGCTGCCAGACCAGTAAGAGCCATTTATTAAAAGCCTCCAGCCAGAAGAGGCTTAAAACAAGCAAGCCTATTTCCAAAACATCATTCGAATTCTACATGCCGACCAGCTAAAAATCAAGGATAAACCAGAGACTGCTTTCACAACATCCCCGCCGACAGGGGCTCGAAATGCTCCCCGCCCGGGGAGGCTGCGGCCAAGGGAGCAGCTCCCGGGCCCAGGCCAGAGGCACTAAACGCGCCCAAGGGCGGGCGGGGCAGCTGAGAGGAGCCGCAGCCGGCTCCGTCCATGACCGCGGCGGCACCTGTCCCCGCGGCGCGGCCGGACGGCGGGGGGTGTGTCCCGTGTCCCTCCGGCTCGGGGCGCCGCGGCAGGGCCCGGCGGCAGGTGCCTGCCCGCTCTCCTTCCCCCCCCCCGCGATGCACCGTGCGCCTCCCCTCCCGCGAACCTCCACAAAGGCGTCGGTGAGGTCACTGGCGCGGTCCATCACTGGCAAATGGCGCCCTGCCACGATCTTGACCTTCAGCTTCCCCGGCATCTTCGCGCTGCGCCTCCGCCACCGCCTCCCGACGGCTGCAGGGGGAAAACAACCGCGCGTGTCCCATGGAGCGGTACGGCACGGGGCCGCGCGGGCGCGGGGGAGGGAGGCGGGAGGAGCGGCGGGCAGCGAGGGCGCATGCGCCGCTGCGAGCAACGGTTCCGCGGAGGCCTGCCCATGCCCGGCGCCGGTGCCTGGGCACAGCAGCGCCCGCGGGGCACGCGCGCCGTGACGACACCCGGCGGGGAGGGGACGGCAGCGGGGCGCATGCGCTACTCACCGGGTCAGCGCTGCCAGCGGCCGGCGAAGCGGGCAGCGGCGGGCTTGCGTTCGTCTCCAGCCCCTACAGCTGGCGGCCGGGCCCCGGGGCGCCCCGCCCGGCCCCTACGACAAGATGGCGCCGCTGTTGCGGGGACCCCGTTGGAAGTCGAACGTCGACTCCTCGATGGGTTCTGCTGAAGCGCTGCGGCGGCGCTTCGAAGGGAAGTCAGGGTGCTTGAGCGCCGAGTCATCGATGCCTGGGGCTGCGGGCGGCCGGTGGCGCCGGTGGGGCGGTCAGAGCCTCCTCCAGCCCCCCTCACAGCCGCACAGCCCGGGCCAGCCCTCGGTCCTGACCGGTGCGGCCGACTGGGAGGGTGCTGCCGGCTGGTCCCATCGCCCGGGCTCGCCCTGCTTCTACTCTGCCCCTTTATTCAGCCTTGGGCTTGAGGGCCCGTTAACGGGGTGGCACGGAATATACGTGCATCTCCGGGCACTCGGTGGCAGAATCCTTTAAGGGATTTAAACCAAACCCCATGGGTTTATTGTGGGTTGGGGTTTTTTTGTTGTTGTTTTGGGGGTTCTTAATCAAAGACAGGTATGTGCAGTATTTGAAGGATTATGAATAGATTAAACAAAATATAGTTGCCAGAAGTACGATATGATACGGTGCTCATAGCCAGCTTTTGACTTTCTGATGCTTGAAAAGCTCTTTGTTTAGGAAATAGTGCTGTGGAAGCTTGGGGGAACCTAAAGGAGCCTGGCTGGCCGAGAGTTGCCTCAGGTGTGTGCCCACCACTGGGAGTGTGAAACCAGGATGTGTGAAGATCCGTGATCATGGTGTGGTTGTGAACAGGAATACAAAAGAACGTTTGTGTTTCGATAAAAGAGACCCCAGATGTTGAGCCAAATAGATCTAGTTGGATTATTTTCCCTTCTTTCTAATCCTACAAAAAGACTAAATCATGGGCTAGTATGCGATACTGCAAACATGAACCATATGAACAAAATACAGTAGTGTGTGGCATAGCAAATTACTGTATAGAAGATCTTTGGCTATCTGTCCTCCAGCTAGCCACATTTAGTCTCACTGAAAAAGCATTTCCTCTCTTTAGCTTGTTGCTAAGTTATCTTTGGAATAAGTCATACTGTTGCTAGTATTCATCACATCTCTGAATAAATTACAAACAGGGTACGTGCATGTTTCTTCCTCATGCATCCTGTTTGAGTGGAGTACTGCTGAGCCTGCTCCCAAAGCAGGATAGCAGCAAGGAGCAAAGACCCAGGAAGGTATGTAAACCCAGAAAACATGCTGCTTATGTTAGGGTATTAGTTTAAACCAAAAATGTGTTTTTTGAATGGACTTTCCTGATCTCATGTGCTTAAATGTTGTTTTGGCTCACCTAAAATGAATATTTAATTTGGATAAGACTGAATTGAAGAGTAAAAGCGATACACAAAATGCATTCCAGCTGTTTAAGGGCACTTGGGCGGTAAGACTTAATTAAAGCTAGTATGAAATTAAACCCTGTGACCTGCATATGGTGTGGGTGGTCCGCACTGTTTCACCCTAAAAATGGGCCATTGATCCACTACATTACTTGTTAGCATAGCCATTCCTGTCTGAATTTCCCTATTAGAATAGAAAACTGCCAGCGGAAGATGGGACTACAAAAAGACATTCTCTGTTGCCCGTGTTAGATACAGCATTGTTTGGCCTTCATTAATTGGTGATGTACTGCTTTGTAGCCTAAGATTTAGGAAGTGTAAAACAAGTTCTTGACAAATAAAAACAATGTAAAAGTAAACTCTGCCATGTTTGTCTTTTTTTCTGGCAAAACACCTATTTCTTTGCTTCTTTTGCTAGCTAAATTATAATGCACGAAATTACTAAGAAACACTGTGTGGTTGCTGCGATGTTACAGCATGGCCTTTAACAGACCCTGGCATCACAAACCCCTTAAACCACTGAACACACCAGACAAAACTTCGGAGCTCGTCATTGTTCCCTGAAGACTGGACAATTTGCCTGACTAATGGCTAGTTAATACAGTGAATACCTAGCTAAATGTATTGCCTTGTTACATGGAATAGCTACAATTTGGACAATCATTAAACAGTGCAAGCATTACAAAAAGGAAACATCTAAAAGAATGTCTAACATGGTAAACTCTTCCAGCCAGGTGTTTGTAAACCAGCAGCATTCCTGACTTGGACCTCTCCATTTTTCCCAGACAATCCATCTCAATGCCTCTTATTCTCAAACTTTTAAAAAAGATTTTTCTAAAGTTAAAACTTTTGGATTTTTTTGGGTTTTTTTGTGATGAAACAGAATCTCTCCTTGTCTTACCCACTGAACCTAAAGACAGATTATCCTTTTAGAAGACTTACTGGATTACACTGGTAATAACTGGTACATATTGGGTAATCTTTTTTTCATTGTTTAACTTAGAGCATTTGGGCCAATATGATCCACAAGTTAACTACCTGCTATGGGAAAACATACCTCCTTTTTATTTTGAACTTACAAACTGATTTCAGGACTCCTATCTCTTACGTTGTGAGAGAGAAGGCACAATTGTTCCCTTTACTCATATAAAGTTTTTAATGGACTTTTTAAGGGACCTATTATCTAACTTTTTTTGACTTGATTGAAAAAACTAACTTTATTTTTTCCCATACTCTCTTCATAAGTCTTTTTTTCATGTGTTTGAACAGTCTTTATTTTCCCATTAAGATTATCTGAGCAATACTTCAAGTGTAGTATTTCAAACACGAAATAAAGTTCCAGGGAGTTTTTACCACAGTTGCCTAGTGAATATCTCCCTGGGATTATGAAATACATGTTTCTTTTTTTTTTTCTTTTTTTAATAAAAAAATCTGCCCAAGGATACAGCTTTTCAATGGAAGATTTTGTAGTCAAAGGACTAGAAACACCTGCCTCGGAGAAACAGTTCAAATCTGGTTTTTAGGTACTTGGAATGATCTGTTAGATACAATTTAATGCATTAAGAAACCTGCATGGTGTATTATACCTGTCTTAGGGCTGAGGAGTTTCTATAGTGGCAGAATGAGACCTGTCTTTCCATAAATTAGCACGGTACTTAACGCGTTGCCTGCCAATTGTATTCCAGCTCTCTAGGGCTATCGGGGACTTACACAAAGTGAAAGGTAAAAATGTCTCAACTAAAAGTTTAGTCAAAGCCCTAGAATATATAAACTATTTGAGGTATCTAAAATAGCACTAGATTTCCCACAGCTTTAGGCAAATGATGCTCATATAATGGGTATACTTGAAACTAAAGCTGTAATATGTACTTTCTTGGTAATACTCATGTTGGAAGACCACAGAAATACTAAGAGGTGTATTTTCACCATGGGGGGGAGGAGAGGAGAGGGGAAGAGAGGTGACATCTGTCTTTGTACTTTAGTATCCACTTTGTTTCTTGCTGAGTTTTTCTCCTTCTGCTTAGATGTGATGCTTTAGCAGGTCATGACAATAGAAGTCGTGTTACAGCAAGATAAAAAGTATATGCTTAAAGAACAGCGTTGTCTTATTTGAGCAGGTATTGCCACATATTAAATAGTGTAATAAACCAACTATACAAACCAAGAGTATTGATAGTTACAGTATTAAAGACAACTTGTGTGGAACAATGAGTGTCATGAAAATAAAAAGAGTTTTGTGTGGGGAAGCTGTGAGATTTTACTATCTAAAAGTAAAGATGCATGTATCCCTTCTTTTCCACTTGTTGTATGGTAGGATTTTGGTTTGTGTTTTATTTCCTGCTTCACTGCTAGCTCAATGTATGTGTATTTCCAACAGAGAGATTTCCTTTCTGATAGACATGCATGTTGAACCCTTAGCTTATAAATTGATACTCCAAAGAAAATATTTTCCTCATAACTTCAATCTGCTGCCCATTTAGGGTAGGTTTCAATTATCTTAGCTTACTAGCCTTCTTCAAGATACAGAGTAGAAGATCATGGTCTAGGCTTTCTTCAGGTTACACCATGACCTGAGATGTGGTGGGCTCTGTCTTCCCCATGTGGAAAAGTGCTTTTTTATTATATTGCATTGAGCTGATTTGAACAAAAATTAATGAAAGGGGTTTTTTGATTTTTAGTTTGTTTCAACACACCAAAGAGACCTTATATCTGCTTGCTTGTTAGCATTCACAGAAGATACTGGCTCCGTTTCTACTGGAGTTACTGTGATAAGTAGTCTTTGAAACCGGAGTCCTTGTCAACTATTATCAACAAAGAAAATTCTGAAGTGCCAGTTTATGGCTTTTAGAAAAATCCCAGTATTTCTTTGTAAAACTACATATTTCAAAGACATCTGCCTGAAATCTACAGGACACCAATCCAAAAATATACTTAAAAATGATCAGAGGGGTCCAATATCCAGAGTGACGCGTATATATATATGTATACACACACATAGATATATATACACATAGCTATATATATGCATGTTCTTAGTAAAGGACCCCAGCATCCCAGGGAAAAAGAAACCAAACAAAAGAAAAACCCCACCTTATTTCTGCTCTGCTGTGTGCTCACTGCAAGGATTTAAACAGGAGCAAAATCCTAATTCCCCCTATTGCCTGTATGTATTTGATGTACCATTGCAACCCCTAATCTCTCTTACTAGATTAAAAGACACAGTGAAATTCTGTCTCAATAAAATCATTAAGGTGAAACTCTCTCACTGAAATGAAGAGGTGGGTTTTATTATGAACTGGGATGAACACGGCTTTGTTACTGAGGTTTCTGATTTGCACTGGAGGAGTTCACTGTAGTTAGCCTGTTTAAACAGAAGATTAAGAGCAGTATTAGTTAGCCTGTTTAAACAGAAGATTAAGAGCAGTATTAATGTCTATTACTATCTATATGAACAAATTCCTACTACCATAGAGGTCTCTCTAATGTAGCAGGTGTGATAAGAGAAGGATGGAAGTCTGAGCAGGACAAATTAAAACTCAAAGTATGTAGATGTGATTAATGGAAATATGAGTTATTGAGAAAGTTGTGAAAGGTAGGCATTTTTTAATTGCCTGTAACCATAGGTCATTGGCAGAACTTAGAATCTGTAGTTCTGTCACAGAGACAGCATTTTTTGCTGACCTGCAGGAAAGAACAAACAAGAAAAGGCCCATGGCCTTGCAAAGATGTGTGCTACATGAAGAGGGAAGGTGACTGTGGCAGGCTGCAGTCCTCCATGATTGTCACCTTGCTGCTGCCGCAGTTCCCTCACTGAAAGGGTAGAGAGTGAGCCTGGGGATGACTACACAGAGGCTGTGAAGGCAGTCAAGGAATGGTGGCTACTTGGTACATGATCCAAAAAGTTCATTTTGACTCCAGGTTACTTGGAGAGGATCCTATGGCTCAGTTTTGCTGACTTTAATCCTACTTTGCCTAAAGCTGCATCTCTCAATAATGCTTTTAAATCTTGATGCTGTAACAACTAGGTAAAAATCAGATTACTATAGTAAGTCATTTCCTTGATGGAATTAAAGTACATCATATGAGTAATGGTATACATGGGTGGTTTATTTTTGTCCTGAATCTATTCAAAGATCTATTCAAGGGTAATGGAACTAAGTTGAGCTGACATTGGTGATAGATGATAATACAGTCTATTCTTACGTATTATATAGAGACAGAATATGGAGCTCATTTGGAGACAGTATCTTGGAATTAATTTTTGAAGTTAAATGTCAGGAAATTCAAATACTGTACTGATGATACAGCAGAGAGATTCAGATAAATGTTCTAATATTCTATAATATGTATGAAATAAGTTTATCCTTTGAAAACTTTTTAACTCCAATGATGTTCTAAAACATTATTCCCATACAGATCTAATGAATTGAATAAAACCTGGTTGTCCTTTGAGGAAAACCAGAAGCCAAACAGTAGTCTCAAGGCTTATATTAGGAGGGTAAAAATAAAGCCCAATATGTCTTAGTCCTGAAATTATATTTTTGAATTGTTTTTGTGCACTTGTTTTCTGGATATCAACTATTTTCTTTGGAAATGAGATCTCAACACTTCACGTTCTTTTGACAGTGACATCTTTTGAACAGTCTACTCAAGTCAATCTTGTGTTGACTTCAGCAGTTTGGGATCTGGTCCATATCAAGCAATTTCTAGGAACAGAGACATGAAAATATTCAATTTCATGCTATTATGGCTGTATGAAGGTCTCAATTTCCATCTACTCTTAAAAGAAATTGTATAAAATAAATATTCACTAACAGGGGAATGTACACAATTGCCTACTGGGGGAATCAAAAAACTGGATCTGATGTCATGTTCCAAGCTAGTAGTTGGATGCTATTTATCTTTCTTACAGTTACTAATAACACTGCATATGACTTTGTGCATTTTATGAGCAATGAGTGGCAAAGGCATAATTGGGATATCAGTTCACAGAGATTGCAGCTGAGTCTTGTATACACATGCTGTAGCAAAGGTATGTAGTTACAAGGAATACAATAAAAATAGCTATTCAGAGTGCTTCACGCTTACAAAGCCCTAATTAGTCAACACCTAGTTAATAATTTAATTAAATATAATTGTCAGTAGAAGATAATTAGTCTTCCAGTGACACTCAACATTTCTGCCCTTCCTCCTTATAAGGATTGAGACAAAGAAATGAAATATTTAGCTGTGATTGTAGTACGTATTAGACTTACAGTTGCTAGAATGGTTATATTCTGCTTAATATCATTGGTATTTTCCTTTTTCCTGTATAAATGTCATAAATAGATCATTTATTCAGGTCGCATCCCAAACCATGGAAATACTGATGAATGTGTATATTTATGTCTTGAAAATGCTGTCAAGATCAAAGATGATGATCCTGAAATTTTTAAGTAGGTTAGTGCTTATTAAAGCTACGATCCTTGTAGTTTGTCTCATCAACTGTTATGGTACAGCCAGCAAGAGTATATACGTACTCTTCAGCAAGTCAGTCTGTGTCTTGGAGGACATTATTTTAAGTATAGTAACTCTGCATAACTATCTATAGACTAGCTCTTCAAGATCCTTCACAAGATATGCAAGTTATTTCTTGGTGCATTAAAGAGATTAAGTTGGATTACAATCAAAACAATAAATCTTTGTATTCTAAAACATGGAGTGAATGCAATTCTTAATAACCATGTGATGCTTTTGCTTCTTGTGTTCCAGTCGGAATAGGCATGATATGAGTTACTAAACATTGCAGGTTTTAATGTATAAATAAAAAAAAATATTAATGAGGCAAACCACTGAGTTTTGTTTTTCAGGAGCATGTAATGCCTTATGTTTAGCATCTTACAAAAGTGGAATACAGGCTTCTGTTTACACAGTGATACTCATTTGCTGTCAAAATTTCTGATACAGAAGGGTTGACATTGTTTATTTTAAGAGTTTAACTCTCATACTAAGCTAAAGAAGACAGAAGAGACTCATATTCTGAATTTTGACTCCTCCGTAAGTACATATACATATGAAGCAGAAAAATTAGGCTCCTAACTCGTGTGGGTAAAGTCAGAAGCTTAAAATCGTAGAACACCAGGTTGGAAGGGACCTCAGGGATCATCTGGTCCAACCTTTCTTGGCAAAGCATGACATAGACTAGGTGTCCCAGCACCCTGTCCGAGACAAAACTGAAATGTGTCCAAACTATCAATCAAAAGTAATATCCTTATAATTCACTTTTTATCACCACCCAATTTATCGTGAAAAGTATGTGCTACTGCTGCAGAAATGTCAGTCAAGCTCAGTTTAGCAAAGTGGTCAGGGTACATCATGTGAGTAAAGTAGGGGGAACTGTGATTGCTGGGAGATGAAGCACCTCATAAACTGGATTAGAAAAACCCTCCAGGCACATATTGATGGAGAAGAAGGTGAACAAGAGAAGAAACTGTACTTTTCTTATCCAGAGATCTTAGAAAGGGCAGGGACCTCCAACAAGAAGTCCCAAGTTTGGTGTGTGTTTTCTACTGAGAACATGCACTCTGTGGTGTGGCAAAAGAATGGTGCACGCACAGAATGCAAGGCTCTGCACCAGGGAGTTTCATTGATAAAATCTTAAACTGTATAAGAAGCCACACAAAAGTCTAAAGTAGAAGAGGCTTCTTATCTGTGGCTAATCAATTATTGGAGCGATCAAGGTAACTACTTCTAGCAAGGCACGTATTTTTTTTAGTCTTATCATGATTCCTGAATGTGTACTGAGTACCACTGAAAGTAAGTACCCATTCACAGAGAAAGTATAAAAGTTCAAGATGTGCAGAAAAAAACTCCTTATATTCCCTACATAACACCTTATTTCTTAAGTTAAAACTCCTGTAGAGTAAAACCTGGCTAACTAAAATAGAACCCTGTCATCTGTGCTTGTTCTTTGAATAGTCTTAATTCATTCCTGACAGAATTGTGTTCAATGCTGCGTTTGACCCCGTTAAAGACAATTTATAGGGCTTTTGAAATATAAGGACAGCGCCTTCAAACTGCCTTCAAAGTACAAAAATTGTCATTCATCAGGCTTGTTCTGCCTTTCTCTGCTTTTATGTACAGGAGAATTACGATTGTCACCTTGGACTCTCTTGATAGCAGCTGAGGGAGATACTGCCTTCATTTTACTAGCAAAGATTATTGTGAACAGCACAACTAGAGAAATATATGCTAAGTACATTGCTTAATTATACATAATAATTCTGTAAAATGACTGAGCATCTTTCAGTGCATGAAAGTTAAATACAGACGTTAATGAGGCAAGCCACAAACTAAAGGTGACATCGGGCGGCAGCAATGACATCACCCACCAATTGCCATCCCACAACATCCGAACAAGAAGAGCTGAGCAGGTCCAGCAGTGATAACGGTTCAGTTAGCAGCCTGGCAACTAGAAATCAGGTCTATATTAACAAGGCAGGTTGAAAGTCCAGGCAAGGCAGCAAGGTAAGGCCATGATCTGCAAGCTTGTAAGCCAACCCACCAAATCTTTTGGGCAAGGACTAAGGAAGGAGCAAGGGCAGAGACCTGAGCTAATGTCCAGCTCCTTGTCTGGGAGGTGGGGCAGGAGCTACAAAAGCCACAGGTGAGGATTTTCTCACCACCTCTTACCCGTTTTCACAAAAGCTATGGCATATCAGTGCCTGCCTTGGATGCTGACAGCTAAAGATTAAGGAGAGACGTGGAAGAGATTGCAAAAGAGAGTTGTGGAGAAAGGTGGATACAGGCTGGTAAGAGCTACTGCATCTGGTGTAATTGTGTTGGTGTGTTTGGTGCCCTGATGTGGGTACGCTGCTAAAGTCAGAAGTTAAGGAAAGAAGGCTGGTATCTGGCACCAAAGCAGCTAGCAGCTGGAAAGAGTTTGCTAAAATGAAAAATAAATTCATGTTTAACACAAAATAAGGAGACATACTACTGTATTTTTTAAGGAGTAGCAAAAAAATTTTTGTTTGCAGTAGCCAAGAAGAGTTTTCATTCATGCAAGTACATGATTGCCATCCCATAAGGGCTGTATCCTATAGTTAGGCTCTTGGAGTAAGAAAGATCTCTGCTATTTCACCATTAATAAATGTAAAGACTAAGAACAGACCTGTCTTGGCTAATTTTAACAGTCTGAATGAAACCTACTGGTTTTCCTGATTTTGTTGTTGTGACTCCAGAACCCTCAGAAAGGCAAGCAAGATTGATCTTAGCAGTTTGCAAAGACAAGCCTCCATGTAATTTTTGCAAAGGTCAAATGATTCAAGAATTTGATGCAAAGCGCAGCTGTGATCTGTGTGAAGACAAGGCCTTCAATTTTTAAAGGCTTAATTCGCACACAGCTTCTGAATTCAAAGAGTTAACTGCCATTGCCTGTAATATCGTATTTCATCTGTGGCCTTCCTTTCCAGTGATTTTCCATTTACGCTGGAGATTATCTCAATGTACTATGTAAGCTTCAAATCAAGAGATTAATCACTTCATCAGCCTTCACTTCATTTTTGGAGGATTGTTTTGAAATTAAGACAGACCTGATATTATTTTAACCTTGTTATTGTTTGCATGTGTAGGGAAACAGCTTGATAGCACTGATCTTCAAGTTTATATAAGCACAAACTGTCCCAGATATCACAAGAAAAATGTTTCAAATGTTATCTGCCATGTAAGATCTTGAGTTATAAAAATACATATGTAACACTTGGGTTTGTTTTTTAGGTGTCATTGAGGTAAGATGACACATGAACTATCACTGCAGCTGAGTTATACTGTAGCTGGCCTATTCAAATTGATCTATAGTCAGTAATACGGGGTTGGTGGCTGGTGTTGTCAGACTACTCATAGTCTGAAAGCAGAGTTGATGGCTTAGGGGGAAAATCTGCTGTAAGTGTACTACTTGTGCTCTACGGGCATTAGTTTTAAAGCACGTGTTATGAAGTGTTTGAGATGTACATGTATTGACATGTTTGGCTGTCATTTACTCTGATAATCTTCTGAGCCAGGAATTGTTAGCTTAGACAAACTGGAACATGGGTGAGAACTAAAAGTCTGAGGCAAGATCTCTTTGGGAGTGATCCTACCAAGCTAGGGGAACTGACAGATAAGTGTGGAAAGGATGATAACTCCCCCTGCAATTTTAGATACTTGCCTGTCCTTTGTGATTCACATCTTGCAAGTTTTTTTGCTCGTTGGTGTTAGATAAACATACAAAATTGCATCTATGGACAGTTTTTGTTATCTGCGTGTGGTGAAGAAGTAACAGCTTGGTCTTTCAGATGCAACCTTTGCAGCTATGATCTCCTCTAGTCTCAAACTGAAGCTTTGTTTTCAGAGCACAGTGTTACGGAAGTTATATTTCAAAACTATTTGTGATACTGAATGGCTCCCAGAGGAAAGGGAACTTCCAGCTCATAAACCAGATATGTGTCACAGTTTCATTTTCTGTTCTTGGTGGCTGTATACTTTTTTTCTTTTTTTTTGCACGCAGTCACTGAAAGATACTTTGGTATGTGGTAAAACTCACAGTTTTGTTAACTGGCAGTACCTAAATTGTGACTAGCAGAACCAGGTAGTTGAAGTTGCTGCAGCTGAAAAGTAACCTGGTAATAGAATAATTCTATTTTAGCCACATCAGATAACCATATTGTTAGCTATGGAGAAGTACAAAATCTCTTAACTCTAGGGGTGGGGTGAATGTAGTCTGGGTTATGTTTCTATGTACAACCCTTCCCATTGCAAATGGCCACCACTGAAAAGATGCTAAATTTAAAGTACAGCTAACTAGCTGTTATTCTACTGTTCCCTCTCTGATGAGAATAAACATGTGGGAATGTCATAATATACTACCCAATATTAAGAAGCCCTTTACTTTTGATTCAGTATCAAAGAGGACAGAGTTACCAAATTTCTTGTGATTTAACTAAGCTTGTTGATTTTTTTTTTTTATTAAAAGACATTTCTTGTCCCCATTACTTATATTTAAAGGCTGTTTCAGAACCTTCATATATGATTAGAAATTTCCAACTAGAACTCCAGTATGAGTTTATGCCTATTTTGTGCACGCCAATATTGTGTTTTAGCCTAAATAGATCTTTTCACTTTAGGATACATCTGTCCACATAGTTTTGTGGTGGGTGGTTCTGTCCACCCACAGCTTTTTGTGTAATAGATGGAACTAGTCAAGCTCCAGACTTCTCTTACAATAGAATAGGGGTCTCCATTTACCTAATCATGTTGTTATCCTTTGTCCATATCTCTTTTGGTTTTTAATATACAGGGACAGAATTGTACACGGTACTTTTGATAAGGCCTCAACAGTGCTTTGTACTATAACCCCCTACTTCTGTATCACATGCACCTCTCTATTTGTAGGTAGTCCCTGCTAGGACTATCTCACCTGATACATCCTGGCATTCCTTTTGCCTTTTGACAAGCGTTTTATATTTGTATGTCAGACAAGTTTATAAAAACAGAACAATGCCCTGTCAGGGTGCAAATATAAAAACAGAGGTGTAGAAAATAAAATCTAGTCTATGCGTGTTCCACACACGTGTCACCAGTTGATATGCAGCTGTGCTTGTGTACAAAGAAACCTCTGAAAATTATGCAGAGCTCTCTGAGGACCCAGATTTCCTCAGCAGTCTGTGAAGGGCTGGGGAGCTCATTAAGGTAGCAGAAAGGCTCAGTGGCAGAACTCCCTTTTTCTCTCAGATCTCCACGCCAACGTGCAGCAGCATGTGTTCTGAATACTCAATGTAGAAATAAGTTCTAATTATAACAGAGCACAAACCTAAGAAATTAAAAATGTACTAAATATAGCTACATTAATGTTTTAACAGACTTTTGAGTATATACACAATGCAGTACATTGTTCTCACAATGATTTTCTGCCTGTGTGTTTGCAGGTCCTTTGGGTTTCCGTCGAGGACACAAAAATAATCTGATGCTGATGATATCAGTGATCTACTCTTCTATTATCAGCAGTATCCAAGAACTAGAGGCTTCCAAAAATAGGTGTACATATTCTAATATTCCCTAAAAATATGCAGAGTGCAATAATAAATAATGTTTGGAAGAAAGAAATTCCCTTGTGACTTTTGCCAATTTAATTTATACCCTACAAGAATAAGATTTAATTGCCCTTATTTTAATTTTCCTTAACATGATATGCACAGTAACTGCAGGTATTATCAGCTATAAAATTATTCAGCCACAAAATTTACCTAAACTGCCCAAAGCACTATTTTCCATACACCTATATCAGTTAGAAATGCTTTTATTTAATTTATTCTAAATTCATTGGGCATAATTTTTATTGGATGAATTCCTTGTTTTGCTGATAAGAGACATTAAAGTCATTATTAGTTTGTGGAAAAGGTTTCCATAGGCTATGGCTGTGGAAACAGCTTATCCTATTTTTTAAATGCCTGTACTGCTTTCACTCACCTTGTGTCCACGCAGAAATATCTTTTGCTCATAAAACTGGAATTAATTTCAGGGTTTTGAAAAACTGGGTGGAAGACATAGAAGTGCATCTCCGCAGCTACTTCTGTGCCTGTTTTAGCTGCTGCCTGAACTTTGAGCCTAAGCTTTTCTCTCATGCAGTTTTTCTATTATGCCCCCCCTTTTTTTTAACCCCTAAAATTAAGATTGTATTTCCAGACACAGTATTCAAAAAACCCAAGCCGTGTACTAATTACATTCCATTTTCTATCCTTTTTCTGATCTTGTTTACACTTTCAGTAACTGCATCAAAAGCATGCTTTGTTCCTGTATTTGTGTTCTTCTCTGTGATCCTTCCCATATGAAATTCAGATTTTGTCAGACTCTTTTGGCCAGGTAAAACTTCTTATCTGTGAGCTCTTCTTTCCAAGACAAGCCTCATGTTATTTATTTATTTTTTGTTATGAAAAAAATCTAGTGAATTATGAGGATCAGATTTGAACAGCTGAGGAAAGAATGCTGAAAAAACCCACAAATATAAAAAAGAGAAAGTTGAAATACATCAGAGAAGAGCAGAAACCCAGAGTATTTCTGGAAGCAGTTAAAGAGTTTGCTTTATGAAAAGTAAAGCAAGGGAGATGTTATTGTAAGAAAAAATATTTTCTGCCAGAGGTTTGGTTTTTGGCATCAACTTTTATGCACACACACAATTAAGGAGAACTTTTCCTGTTGGAAAAGTTTTCCTCCTTGGTGGAGGCAGAAAGAGGACTACAAATAAGCTATGACCTTAAATTCATCAAAAGGGTTTTAAAGGTGGGGTTTTTCTTTCTTTTTTTTTTTTTTTTGTTTGTTTGTTTGTTTGTTTTAGAGATTCTGATGGTTCGAACATCTGGGTTTATTCTACTTTCTTTTCTTTATCACAGGTCCACACATGGTACTGGCTTGTAAAGTATGGTTTGGTTGAGGCAGTGGCAGAGCTGGTTTGGGAGCACTTAAGGGATTGCCCAGAAGTTGACCTTGAGACAACGATTTTGTGCAATTTAGCAAAAGTAACACAATGATTTATTGAACTAGAAGTGACTGTCGCAGAAAAGCTATCTTATAAGTTCCACTTGTCCACTGCTACAGATTTATGAGTGGTATCACAAGTGTTTTCATAAATACATAATCCTGGGCAATCAATCTATGTAATTGTAAGATAGGTCAATCTACCTTTCAAACATTCCGTCAGAATTTTGGCTTTTGTATACTTTTGATTTTCTAGCGCTTGAAGCTTCCTGTTCCCAAAGACATTTGGAAACAAGTAGTTGTTAAGGTAAGCAGAGAGCTCAGTGGTCAGTGAGTAAGGTTTTGGAAATGTTTTTGTAGCTTAGTCATCATGAAAAGACCAGTGGACAGCTTTTAGCATGGCTTTTAGTGATACATTTGATTACATGATCAATAACTGCATAGTAATAGCTTCCACTGTTTCTTTCCAATGTAGGTAGTTGCTGGTGGTGCTTTCTGGTAAAAGAAGATGAAAGATGGTTATAAGGAAAACCTATTAGAATATAAACTATTAGAAGAGAAACTCATAAACTATCTCTCTTCTTTTTTGCATTACAATGTTACTTGTTATAGACATTCAGAAATGCTGCTGACTGGCTGCTTTGCTTACTCTAAGCATTCCTTTAGTTCTGTAGATTAAATAAATACATTGTTGCAAAGCATGAGAAAGTGATTATTTTTCTTTTCTTTTTTTTAATTTTTTTTATTTTTATAATTACAGAAGAGGGAGTCGGATTAGAAATAGTCATTCCCCTGAGAATTTGCACGTCCAGAATAATCTCGCACTGCAAAAAGAAACAAAACCAAAAAAAAAAAAACCCGTAATGAGTGATAATTAACAGAGCTAGTTGACATGCTGTTCTTTAAAAGTTAAAGACATACGTCAGTTGGAGACAGGATATCAAATATCAGTAGGAAGAGCAGCAGGAAACTTTTCCACTGGATGAAAGGGATAAAAAGAAGAAAACAAGCCCTGGTTGTGCTAACAGCTGACTAAGCTCATGACATACTCAAAGCACAGCCAATTGTAACAAATACCAGGGAAAACAGTATCTTCTAAACAAAAATGCTGCTCACTTTGAAACTTAAAGTCAAGATAAAATAGCGAATTTCAGCCTAATATTGAGGCAGAAGATACATGGATCACAGTGAAACAAAACACTGCAGTTGCAACCTGCTTGCAGAAGATTTTCTGCTGTACTCTGGGTGAACCTCAGCCCTCAGGGACTGTGGGCTGGGAAGGCCAGCTGACATAGAAATGCAAAATTCCAGGGTTCCACAAAGAACCAGAGGCATTATTCCTGTGGAGGGTGGTGGTGAAGCTGGAATGAATATTCTTTCCTTTTCACATGTTAAAAGCTTTGTGGAAACAAACCTGAAACTGGTGCATCTTCAAGTGTAAAGACTGCTGCACAAGCCAAACTATCTTACAGGAAGCATGAAAAAGAAATGAAATTTAGGAAAGCTCCAAGTAAGACATGATGTTCCTGTAGCAGCAGCTCTTGCTACCTTCTTCCTTCCTGCTTGTTGTAGGAGCTGGCAGGAGCCTGGGAAGCAATTCTCCCCTGCAGTCCTCTGTGCTTCTGTGATTGTTGAGCCCTAAAACCCTATGGAGGTAAAGACAGAGACTTTGGCAAAGTTTGGTCCTTTCCCCTTCACATATTTGCTATCTTATTATATTGTATTTATTTTATCATACTGTCATTTTACTTATCAAGTGGGAATGCATAACTTTAATATTCTGAAACTTGAAATGTAATTTAATTAATGTTCCAAGCTCTCCCTTAACAGAAATTCAAATGAAGCTGACTAATTCAGCAATTTCCCATGCTTAGCAACAGTTGCAAACAAAGAAGTCTGTAAAAAGATATTTCCAGCCTATGATTAAATATCAGGTTGTTCTGAGCTGTTCTTCTTTATGCCTACTGCACTTCTTTGGCAAGTCCCCTAAGATTCAGTGCCTCAGGAGTAAATAAAAACTGTAGGATAAATAATGAAGTAAACCATACTGAAAACAGTAAAATCTGTAGGACTTTCAAAAGCAGTCCGAGATGGTCACCTACAGCTTGTAGGTTCAAGAATGGAAATATGAGTCTGCCCCTCTGAAAGTCAGATTTTGCTTCTCCACAACCCCCTTGAAAGCAGGTTCCAGGGTGGAACTACAGAGGGTGCAACCAGGCCCTGGGCACACTTACAGACTTTCATGGCCTGCCTGCCTGCCTGCATTCACTGCCTGCCTGCCCTGCTCCTTGGTGGGTATGGTGGGATAAGCCCTGCCTGCCTGCCACCCCGGGGGAGCACATAGAGCCCCCAGCCCCCCAGGGCATTGCATCCCAAAAGGTGGATGGAATTTGCACCCTTGCTGGGTGAGGGGTGACAGCAGTGAGGGAGCAGTGATCTGCTCTGAACTTTAATCCAAGCACATGTGACTGTACGGACATACACAGCCTGTCTCACTTCATTTGGCTCCTAATGAAGTAAATGGTGGTGGTTTTCCTGGTGACGGCAATGGAAGCTGAACAGGCTGCTCAAAGGTCTGCTCCTCTGGCGTAACTGATTTTAAGCAGGCTGGTATACCACAAAAGAAGGAGGAGACCACAAGGGAACAGTAATTGGCTAGAAACCAGAAAAATCCAAAAGGCAATGAAAAAAAAAAAACCCAACCCCCAGACAAAACCCCCAAAAGAAAAACAACAAAAGCAACAACAGGCAAAAAGCAGCATGTCTATTACAAAACAAAAAGGATTGCTTTGGAAAAAGAAAATGACTGCAGAGCCATGGGCTAAATTGGGGTGCCATTGCTTGTTCCTTGGACAAAATGCATCTCCTTCATTAAGGAGCTAAATACTCCCCCTCTACCAGCCTGAAAGGACCAAAGCATGAGAACACTACATGAGAAACAAGGCAGGGGGATCAAAACATGTGATACCCATGCTCTCAGCCTCTCAAGATAATTCTGTGCACATTTTTCAATTGTTTTAATTTAGTTCAACTAAATCCTCCCCCTCTTTTTATGCTATAACATTGATTAGAGGTTTCGCTAGAGACTATAGAATGGCATTCTGATAGTACCTTAAAAATAGGAAAATAGTATTCTAGGCTTCTTTTACAAGCTTGCAGAACATTTAAGTACACATTGTCTTTGTTCACAGAGAGTGTGCCAAATTGCTGAGGTTTATAACTTTTCTTCATAGGAGGATATTTGATTAGTCAATAAAATGTTAGAAAACCTTAAATTTCCAAGGGACACACAAGCCATTTAACTGTTTCTCTTCTATTGCTGCAGGTGAATTTATTATTGCATGCAAGGCATCCTGAAACTGCCTAAGTAGGCTCTCTTTGGGTAGCTATACAGATGTGTATTTGTTGCCCTTGAGAAAAATTCCAGGATACGGTAACTCATTGGACCTGTGTACAGTTCAAGTTTAGTCAAGGATTAGTCAACTTTTAATTACTCTTCATATTTTAAAATACAGATACATCTATTGAAATGAATGCAGACGCTGGCCTTAATTATGATTTTTTTGCTGCTTTATGTAACCTGCATTTTTAAGCAGTCTACTTAGTACTAAGACTTTATCTTCTTTCTTTATACCCAATGGCTATAATGTTTTATAAATAGCCCTAAACAAATATACAGTTTAGCCCTACCAGCATGGAGAATTTGCAGAATTCCTTGCTGAGCTGCTCATTCTGATTTAGCACCTGCTTAAGCATAAGCATGATTTTGGTCCTACTGACATAAGCAGGTTTTAATCAGGCTTTGTCTCTTCACTGCGCTGAGATTAATTAACATACATATAGATTAATTAACATGCATGTTTAGGTATTTTGTTTAGTTTGCTTATGCTTCCTGCAGGACATGTAACTGGATAACTACCCATGGCATTTGAGCCTACAGTTCATGGACTCAGAGCCAGGGGTAGCACAGAGGGAAGATACCTCTGCATTCATCTGATGTGGCCTTGGAGGTAACCAAGCCTGTCGGCACAGATGTCCAGACTTCCACTAGAAACTTCTGAGGTTTACAAGTGAAATCCTGAAAAGCTGAAAGAGCGGAAAACCACTAAGCTATTTTCACACGTAATCACATCTGTTACCACACCACATTATGCACGGCACCACTTCGATGTTGGAAAAACTAGGTGTTATATAGTCAGGAACTAGGTTATCACATGGACTGTGTTAAATAAGTGTCGCTAATTGGCAGCCTACTAGAAAATTAAGCCATAAAACTGCAGTGAGCATTGAAGCTTCTACTCTGCTATCATATGTAGCTTTCAAAATATTCTTGAGAAAGCTATAACCTATTATTCCTGCAAGCAACTTGCACAAGAAAAGGTTTTTTACCATTTCAACAACATACCAAGCCGTATCCATCTTGGAGAAATTTGTAAACTGTCAAGATTTTTATAAAATGATCTATTTCAAGCTAGTCTTCACCAAGATTAAAATGAAATCTGTTTATAGAGTACAATAAACACATGACAGATCTATCAACTTTCTGTGTTGAGAGTTGTTGCTGGTAAATCAATATGGATGCTAGGGTACCAGACACTTTAAAAATCGATGTAATAAATAAATAAACAGTTGAATTACAGTTTAACACTGTGTGTACAGAGATGTGATTCATCTTGACACAAATAGTGCATGCTCGATAATCAACAGAGAAGACATTCTTTAAAGCACTGAAGAAAGCTTGCAATCAAAGGATTGGACTGGAAGTAAAAAATTATTTCCAGGCCTGCTACTGACTGGTCTAATAGCAGGTTTAACCTTCTGATGACTCAATTTTTGGATTTGTGAGATTAGAACAGTAGAAAGTATTTTGAAACTCTCTGCTATGGAAAATGTTATTAAAATTAATTATGGCTATAACACGTACACTTCCCATTTACAATCACGTTTATGCACTGAGTTTCTCTGAAGCAATTACTGAATTACTGGGTTTGGAAAGCAGCCAGGAGAACTGCACCTGGGAAGTTAAAACTGGTTCTGAGCTTGATGTTGTTCTTTCCTTTGTGCTTTTCTTTTCTTTCTTTTTTTTTTTTTTTTTTTTTTTAAGAGCTTAAAAAGCATCCAGCACTGACCTAAAGGCAAGGTGAAAAATGTAGGAATAAATGAAATGGCACAACCTGGTTTCTGATTAGCACAAGAAGGAAAAGAGAGTGGCAGAGCAGTGAGGATAAGCAGGTCAAACAGGCTGCACAGTCAGTATACAAGCCTGGGAGAGATCTAAAGCACTCTGTTTTCTTCAGTTCAGTGTGTGTACATCTACTGTCAGCCTTAGAATAATTTTAATTTAGCATGGTGTACCTACAAAAATATCAAACATAAAGAGAAAACACATTTTTTTTTATTCCTGGGTCCTTACTTGGAGGCGACATCAGGTCTTTCTAAGGACAAGTCTATTTGTAGCCTGTGAACAATTTATAGCCTGTGAGGAACCCACCAGGGCTCTTATTAATGCATTTCACAGTTTGTAGAGTACAGAAAGGGGGGAAAGACAAAAAAGGAAAATAATTTTTTCAAAAAGGAAAGAAATACCATTGGAAACTTGAGAAAGAGACCCAGTCAGGAGGTATTTTCTGTGGTTTGGTTAGGACACAGCAAATATTTGTAGGAAATAAAAAGTAAAAAGGTGTCGTGGTTTAAGGAAATAGAATGAGTAGCTAGCTATAACTTTTATTGAACTGGTTTAAAACAGGAATTAAAAGTTCCCAGTGCATCATGCATACAAGCAAAAAGGATGTGTCTTTATACCATGATCACAAAGATGATGGTGCTACTGCCTACATGTATTGGTTCTTTCATCTATTTGATAAATATTTAATTGTCAGAAGTTCAGTTTCCTTCATTCCCAAATAATTCAAGTGCCATGGCTGTTCCAACTTCCCCCTTTTATGTTTAAAATGTACCCACACCCAACTTTTGGAAATTTAGTCAGACTTGGGTAAGTTAGCAAGGCTTCCCAGAGCTAACAATTGAAAGCTTCTGGTAGAAGTATTATGTTCAGCATCAGCTTTCAACCAGTTCTTGTTGAAATTAGCATACAAAAGCTGAAGCATTCAACCTTTGGTATATTATTTCAACAAAAATGTCACTTTGCCCTTTAATCCGCAAGTAAGTCTTAGTTTATCATCTACCAACTGCCTCTGCAGAAGCAGAGTGCACCATGTATCACATCCTTGATCGCATAGAGTGATATCATACTACTGTGGTAGTTCTAACTTACAGGACTGAACAATATGTAAAGGTGAGTGTATATAAAGAATTTGTTTTTCCCAAACAAAAAGGGAGTTTAACTTTCGAAATGTCCTTACTTTTAAAGAAGAAAAAGTAGAGTGGTCTAATGGAAGAAATGGTTAGGTCTGATGAGGTGAGACAGAGAAAGAAGAGAGAGTGGAGAGTCAGTATATGTAAAAGACAAATACAAAATCACAGGAAAGAGGGTTATTAAATTTTAAACAAGGAACAGAATTAAACAAAGGCAAGCTAAAAGCATATCGCCACTAAAAATATACTCAACCTTTAGATGTAGAAATTTATGACATTTGAAATTTGATTCAGACCTGTGTTTTCTTACCCTTTTAATCCCTGATAAGGAAAGGTTATTACTGTAGTAATGTATTAACATACACTAGTAACACCAACCTGTAAACACTACATTTTCATTTAAAATGAAACAGAAGGAAATTTTGGTTATTGAACTGTCACAGAGGTAAGATTCCTGGCTCTAAAGGTTTTAACCACTTGGTATGAACTGAAGTTTAGACAAGAGGTGGACAGTAAGGTTAATGATCATGAGGAATCACAGGAAATTAAAAAAAAAAGGGGGGGGGGGAAGAAAATTAGTTGCAAAATCATTGAGAGACTATTCCAAATGTGTAATCATAGCTGAAGGAAAAGGCATATAGGTGAGTGAATAAAGAAGAAATATTTGGTTAAGGTGAGGTGTTCAACAGGAACAATACGAATAGAAGTGATGATGCACTTAAATAGTGAGGTCCTGCAAAACCTTTCAGTGACAAGATGACAGTGATTCTTGGTGAAAGACAAGACACATTCACAGACAGTAGTGGTTATGAAAGCACTGCACTTCTGAAGAGAAACTCGTGTCAAGTAAATGAGAACTAAAGCTGTGGAACTAGCTGGTTCCCCCATGGCATTGTTCATTTTGAGCGTAAATTACGCCCCTTTCCCCTGACCTGGGTCTATCTAAAGTAACAACTCTTCAGGGAAGAGACCAGCCATTATTCTGTTTGTGTAGCTCTTGTGTCTTAGCCTATCTTAATAAACTTGCTTTACAACAGAGGAACTTCTTGAGACTTCAGTATTTCCTACGTGGGAAGATCACAGAATGTGACAGGAGGCAGGTACTTGGGGGAATATTAGGGGTAACATTAAAATATTTCTAAAAGAGGGAACATTTGTTCTCTTTTAAATTTTATTCTTTTTCTTCTTGATTGGTAAAATGTTGTGGGCTCTTTTTTTCCTGAAAACAACTTCAAGGCAGCGAGTTTTTCAGCATAAAACAAAGAATTTAACTGTTCTGTACGACTCATGAAAAGGACGGTCTTTACGAAGCCGCTTAGACCAGGACGGGCGGTAGAGCGAGCTTTTTCCAGTGCCCTGAGGGACCACAAACGGTATCAAACGGCAACCGGCTGGAACTGGAGCAAGGTATGCACCCTGTAGGGGAGCGGGGGAAAACGACGAAGGCTGGCACAGAAATTAAAGACAAAAATTAACCGCAGCAGATAACTCAAAGCCTGATTACAATCAGTCGCTCGCCCGGTGATTGCCTGGGCGGTGCCGGCCGCATTCCTTCACGACCGGCAAACCCGGGGGCCGCTCCCCCTCCAACGCTACAGCGAGCTTTCATCAGCCCCCGCCGCGACGGCCTCGGGGCCGCGGGCTCCAGCTGCAGGCGGGCAGGTGAGGGGCTCAGGGCAGGAGGAGGGCGGTCGCCGCCCAGCCCCGCCCGCTGTCCCAGGCTGCTCCGCGCGGCAGCCGTGGGGAGGTGGAGCCGCTTTATCGAGAGCCCAAGTGGAAATTTCCCCCTCAGTTCCCGGGTCCGCCGCGGAGGACGCATCAGCGGGAGCTGTTTAACCTTGTTACCCTGTGCCGCGTCCTCTCTGTCCGCCCGCCGCTATGTCCAACTACATCCACGTCCCGCCCGGCTCACCGGAGGTGCCCAAGCTGGACATCACTGTCAGCGAGCGGGAGGGGCCCGGCTACCGCCAGGGCGCCCTGCAGCTCCTGCGCCGTCTGCGGCCCCACTGGAGACCCGAGGAGGTGACGCTGCAGGTACGGGGAGGCCGGGCGCCGCGGAGCCCCCGAGCGGGTCATGCGGCAGCCCCAGCTTGAGGAGGAACGGAAGAGAGAGAGGAAGAGCGAGAGGAAGGAAGGGGGGAGGGCGGGCGGCCATTGTGCGGGGGAGCTGCCGCCTCGCTTCCTTCCCCTCCCCCTCCCTCCTCGCTCTCCCATCGCAGCCCCCTGCGCCGAGCCCCATTTGCCAGGCAGCCCGGCGGCGGGGCGTGCCGGCGCGGCAGCATCCCCTGCCCCCCACCTCTCGATTTCCTTTTCCTCCTTCCGCGCCCTTCGCGCTGAAACTTGACTACCACTGTTAGTGGAAGGCAGCGGTCTTCCCCTTGCTCTCGCCAGGCCGGCCCGCTGCCGGCCCGGGGGCTGAGGGTTGCGGTGTCGGCTGAGGGGGAGGAGGGGTAAGCTTCGCCCTCGGCGGGTCTCTGCCGAGCAGGGCGTGTTCGTAAGGCGGTGGGGGACTTCCTACCTCCTCCTTGGGCAGAGAAGGGCAGAGGCAGCCGGAGGAGGAGAGGGGGCCGGCGACGGCTGCTGCCGCTGCTGGTGGTAACGGTCACCGAGATAACGGCCGTGGGGCTGAGGCGCTCTCTTGGCGGGCTTTCCCCGCGCCCTCACAAGTAGTAAATAAATAAGCGTAAATACGGGCCTTGTATTCTTTGCTGGATTTGAATTTAAGCTGAGGGTTTCGGTATCAGCCCCGTTAACGTCTTTGCTCACACTTCTTAGTCGTGACCGTAGGCAGGAGTATCGCCACTTAGTCTCTGGCTCTCTAGGTGAGCAGTCATTCGTATTTATGACGAGTCATCTGCTCGAGGATTGGCTGCTTTTGTGCTTCTAGAATATACTTAACCTGGCCCCATATAAGCCTTCAGTCAGTTTAACTCTCTAACGCAGCCTTTCGGTTGTAGCCTGCGTTTAGTTGAGCATTTTACTGTATGTTCTTAAACTGTGTTATTCAGCAGTTACTGATAAATGGAAGAGTCTTAAGTTAGTCAAGTTCCTCTGAAGAGAGCTGCTGGAACTAATTTATATGGGAAAACTGAGCACATTGAGGTGGTAGCACAAGTACTGACTGAAATTTTCTGAAGTTTCTTGATAGGAAAAGAAACTTGACATGTAACAGTCCAGTTAGTATAACAATAAAGTTAATGAGGTTTTTCTAGGTAATTTCCTTGAAGGCTGAGACCATAAGTTAAGCAGAGTCCCAACATCTTGAGGTGCAATAAAAATAGCTTTACAACATGTAATACTAAGGGTTGCTGGAACTAATTTATATGGGAAAACTGAGCACATTGAGGTGGTAGCACAAGTACTGACTGAAATTTTCTGAAGTTTCTTGATAGGAAAAGAAACTTGACATGTAACAGTCCAGTTAGTATAACAATAAAGTTAATGAGGTTTTTCTAGGTAATTTCCTTGAAGGCTGAGACCATAAGTTAAGCAGAGTCCCAACATCTTGAGGTGCAATAAAAATAGCTTTACAACATGTAATACTAAGGGTTGTTAGAATCAATAGAATATCTTGAGTTGGAAGGGACCCATTAGGTTCATTGAGTCCAACTCCCTGCTCCTTGCAGGGCTACCTGAAGTTATGCATGTTTTTGTTCACTTCTCAGCAGAATAGTTTACTTTCATAGAGGAATTCTAATAAATGAAACAAACATTTTCTCAAGGAGGGATAGCTCTAACATTTTGAGAAAGTTCTAGTAGGT
This sequence comes from Ara ararauna, assembly GCA_028858755.1. Lineage (NCBI taxonomy): Eukaryota > Metazoa > Chordata > Aves > Psittaciformes > Psittacidae > Ara > Ara ararauna. The sequence continues at coordinate 106,094,154 of CM054376.1, read as the reverse complement.
TTAAGAAAAAAAAAGCTGCTTCCTTCCTGTGGCACCCTCTTTGGAAGAAGCAATTAACAGAGTAAAAACCACTGGTACCATTGGTGTGGAATAGGGGTTAATTTGGTAATGCAATGGTAAAGTAATAGACTATTCTCTGTGATTAGAGGATTCTGTCTAAAAATTGTCTGAGTGTTGTTTAAACCAGATTATTTTATGACCAAAACTTTTCAACTCACTTTATTTCCTTTTGCTGCCTTTGAACAGCAGAGGAGCATCCTGTTCATGAAGCTCATCAGTGGCCTGTTATTTTTAACTCTAGTCTGTGTTTAAACCACTGTGCATACATAACAAGCAAGAATGCATGTGGTTTGAAACTAGTTATATTATCACTGTTGCTGCTGCAATCTGTTACACAGGCTTGTTACACATGCATCAAGCAGCTTGATGCTGAAATGAAGGATGATTGTTTTTAACAGGATTGAGTGAACAGAAGGTCGGCCTTGGAGTCCCCATACTGGAGGGGCATGTGTTTAGGGGGAGGTGAAAGTGAAAATCATTTATTGCATGGGAAATATGCTTGACTAATCTGAAACGGCAGCATCATAGCAAAGTAGACAAAGAACATTGATAGGTGGAGCTAACTACTACTTCCTCAGTTGAACTCTGCTGTTAGCTACCTTTGCACTTGCTACTTCTTGGGTCAGAACAATTAGTAAGAAGTTAAAAAGTCCAGAGTTTGACTTTAAAAAGTTAATTAACTTCTCTTGTAAAAGTTTACTGTTGTGTGTCAAACTGCTTAGTCAGCTAAACAATTCCGTAACAGTGTAGTTCAAAAATTTTAGTGCTTAATCCTTGCTTTCTGTAAGATAAGTATCTGAAGCCATGAATATATTTCTGCATTTTAAATTACTTGCATCATAGCATAGAGCTAGCATAGAACATAAATGTATCACTTTTATTTTCGTTGCATTATTCATCAGAAAGTCTGTAGAAGCTGTAAGCATTGCCAGTTACTTGCTGAATCACAAGCAGCTCTACTTTAGCTCCTCTGTCTGAAGTGATTGGTGAATGTTATCTCTACAGTACAGTACAAATATTCAAGTTATCATACATAAGGGGAAACAAGTTTTCATGTCTGAATGCTGATCTTCATGCGGATACTTTGTGCATTTGTTGTTTGAGGAGGTGCTAAGAGCTCAGTAGAACTTTTATTTTCTAGGATTTTTCTTATACCTTATGTTTATAGGGTGTTATATTTTCTAAGTCTTAAATTCTTGAGGTTTGCTTTCGCTGCTTTACACTGATACAAATCAGTATTGTTAAAACTTTTTTTTTTCAGTAGTCACTTTTTATTCTGATTTTAGTAATAAAATTGTAGAGTTGCTGAGGTTGGAAGGGATTTCTAGAGGCCTTTCTCCCAGTCTTCTGCTGAAGAGCTCACTGCTTGTTAAATCCAGAAGTGGGCTGAGTTGTGACAGTGGACATGCCAATTTTTATATTGTGGACAATTCTTTATTAATCAAATATAAGTCTGTAATTGTTTAAACTCTTTGTCTTAAAGAGGTTGTATCACCCTCCTGATGGAAAACGAATACAATCACAATTTGGAATTCGTTGCAACTTGATCTGTTGCCTGCCTTAAGAACTTTCTGTTTTTCTTCTGGAGTTGTGTTTTGGAAGGAGGATCGATATTTGCTTACAGAATGGGAAGCTTAGTTACCATTTCAGTAAGTGCGGATTCAGGAATTTTTTATTCCATGACCTATTTTGCATCTGGTAGGTCTGGTCATAATGAAGGATTTAGTAAGTTAATACATAATATCCTTTTTGCAATGTAATGTTATGGTGCAGAAAAAAACCCACCCTGTATTTTTTTTTTTCCATTTTGAAGTAGTTTGTAACATTTATTTTAAGGTCTTGTTGAGAATAAAGGCTGCTTGTTTTCATTGGAAAAAAGGCTTAATATTAGTAGTTTAAATTTAAACCATTATTTATCAGAGCTACAAAGTGGTAAAAATGATAACGCTAGCAAACAGTGCTTTTGTCCTGGCCCAAACTGGGAGAAGCTTGCAAAGAGATAAATTCTTTTAATAAGACTTTTCTGAATCCTGCAAGCTACTTTTATCTCCAGATTAGTGTAATAAAGTTTGGGTTTTTATTCTCTGAAATAATTGGACCTTGGTTGCTCTGTGGTACTGTCTTTGGCGACATGTGGGTCTTTGCATTTATCAACACTTTGCATAACTTTAGTCCTGTAGCATTTTTATAGTTCTTTACAAAAATTTGTTCCTGTAGCTATGAAATGTGAATGTATGAGACAGCCATGCTTATAAAGAATTGTACTTTTACCATCAAAACAACACCTTCCTTCCCTCTCACCCTTTTTTCTCTATACATACCGGGTTAGCTTTTTTAGCTTTTTTTCCCTTTTGCTTTTTCTGCCTGACTTGCACTAACTAGCTTTTCCTCAGGCAGTATTTTCTAGCTGCTGCTCAAATTCCTTTGTGTTGATCCTGGTATTTTCTGTATAACAAACTGATTAGGTTCAGATTTCTGAACTAGTTAAAATATTTCATAGTTTATTTAGACAGACTGAGTGTGGGATTTGAAGTATTGAAATAATTGAGTGGAAACAAAAAATGTTTGTCTCTGGGAAGGAAACTAACTTTTTATTTTTGTATCTCAGTGTCATTAAATTTTTCAAGAGGTTTTTTTTTTTATTGCTTACCTGTTTTTTAGGACATCACACTTTGAGGCAGTTGTGGAAGTAGTTAAGCATGTAAAGAGGAGGGAATGAGTTCACTGGTTAACCTTCTGAGGAGGTAATAAATCTAAGGGGAGAAGTGATGAGTGAAAGAGAGGATAAGAAAAGAGAGAGAGATGCAGAATGAGCTGCATTGCTGATGTGTTGTGGGAGACGAAAAAAGTAATTTGAGATCTGCCTTGAATGCAGTGTTACTGGAGGTGGGAAATGTAGCCTGTGTTAGGTATCATTGAAGGGTGGGTTGATTTCTCCATTCTTACTAAACTACTGTTGAAATTTGGTAATCTCAATCCCTTGTAAAGGGTTGGTTTTGTGCTGTCAGTGGGTGGGGCAGCAGTTGTGCATCTGGTGATGTTTTATGTAATCGATATGCCACATCACAGTGCATGGGGTAATCCAGTTGTGCATGAAATAGGTGTTTGCATTGGTGACTGGTTCTAATTACAGAGAACTTGTATTTGCTTAGGCACAGCTTGCATGTGACTACTTAATGGCATGTGTCTTACGATGTAGACTTCTAACATTGACAAGGAAGGTAGCTAGCAAAGATGTTCTAGTGCCTGTTCCCTCATTACATGACCATTTCAGTTTTTTAGGGAGTGGAGCAGCAAATCAGTTCTTTGATTTAGAATTAACATATTCAACTCCATTTCTATTAGCTTTCAAAATTTAGAAGAAGGACTTGGGGGTGTTGGTTGATGAGGAACTGAACATGAGCCAGCAGTGTGCGTTCACAGCTCAGAAATCTAAATATATTGGGCCACATCAAAAGGAGCGTGACCAGCAGGTTGAAGGAGGTGATCCTGCCCCTCTACTCTGCTCCTGTGAGACCTCACTTGGAGTACTGTGTGCAGTTCTAGTGTCCCCAACATAAGAAGTACATGGAGCTGCTGGAGCAAGTCCAGAGGAAGTCACAAAGATGATCAGGGGGCTGGGGCATCTCTTCTTTGGAGACAGGCTGACAGAGTTGAGCTTGTTTAGCCTGGAGAAGAGAAGGCTGTGTGGAGACCTCATAGCATCCTTCCAGTATCTGAAGGGGGCCTACAAGGATGCTGCAGAGGGACTCTTCATCAGGGGCTGTAGTGATAGGACAAGGGGTAATGGGTTTTAACTTAAACAGGGAAAGTTTAGGTTAGATATAAGGAAGAAGTTCTTTATTGTGAGGATGTTCAGGCACTGGAATGGGTTACCCAAAGAAGTGGTAAATTGCTCCATCCCTGCAGTGTTCAAGGTCAGATTGGACGGAGTCTTGGGCAACACGGTCTAGGGTGAGGTGCCCCTGCCTCTGGCAGGGGGATTAGAACTAAATGATTTTGAGGTTCTTGCAAACCCTAACTATTCCATGATTTATTTGTAGTTGTTTTCATCAGTATCAGAAAATCTGTAAGAGACCTAAAACACTTTAAAAGTCTTATCTAGTTATCTGATGATGTTTACTGTTTTCAGGTAGGAGAATGTTCTTCAGAAACAAGATGAAAAATATATAATTTGGGACTTTCTTCTGCCATTAAAGGAAGCTTTCTCTTCATGCATTTAGATCACAACTAGTCCTTACAAGGGGTGACAACTGTAGCATTTTATAAGACTATTGAATGTAATTTTAAATGGTATTTATGTTGAGAATATGGAGGATGTGAAACTTCAGTCAAGATCTTAAGGGGGGGAGGGAGGGCAAAGAGACAAAACAAAAAACCCAAACAAAAACAAACAAAAAAACCCCAACCAACCAAGACCCCAAAACCAAACCCAAAACAAAAGATAAGAAACACTGTAAGAGCCATTTCCCCCCCCCCCCCCCCCCCCCCCCCCCCGATTTCTTCCTTGAAGAAGGAAGATGCCAGGATTGATGATTTGGTAGCCAAAACCATGTTGAAGTAATACTATATAGCATAGGTAGTGGTGGTACTGCTTTCTTCACGCTGCTGTCATAGCAGGGCACCCTAAGAATTCAGTAGGTAACTGCTAGTTCAGCCTATGGCCAAACCTGCCATAGAATGGTGCAGTTTACTTATTGGCTCCCTGCTGGCTTTGGTGCTGTCATGGATTCAGCAGCAGCAGTCATTTTTCTCCTTGGTAGCTGGTGGAGCGCTGTGTTTTTGATTTGGGCCTGGGAACAGCACTGATAACACCAGTGTTTCGGTTACTGCTTAGTGATGTTTTGGTCTGGCCAAGGACTTTTTGAGTTTCATGCTCTGCCAGGGAGGAGGGGGAGCTGGGAGAAAGCAGAGACAGGACACCTGACCCAAACTGACCAAAGAGGTTATTCCATACCACAGCATGTCACGCCCAGGATGAAAAGGAGAGAGCAAAGACCTGGAAGGTGGGGGTGCACTGCTGGGTCAGGCTTGGTATTGGGCTGGGTGAGCAATTGTATTCTTTCCTTGTATTTGCCTTGTCATTATTATTATTGGTGGTAGCAGTAGTGGTCTTGTGTTATACTTCAGTTACTAAACTGTTCTTATCTCAACCTGTGGGAGTTTCATTCTTTTTGATTCTCCTTCCCATCCCTCCGGGAGCCGGGGAAAAAAGAGGGGGAAGTGAGTGAGAGAGAGGCTGCGTGAATTAGAGAGGCTTAAACCACGGCAGGTACTTTTAATGCTAAATGGTTTTTGTTCATGATCATCTGACCATGACCACCAAGATCATGTAGACAATGGCTTTCACCTGATCAGTGTCATGATCTAGAGGATATAGTTCCAGAGTCTGGAGACCTTTGAGTGATGTTCCTTGTAAGTCTTGCTGAATGAGATTTTACCAAAGGCTGGCATTTTCTACTAGTTGTAGTTAGGCCTTCTTTTTATGAATATCTACAGAAAGAAGAAATGGAGAAATAACTAGCTTTGTGTCAAGAAGTTAAATTCCTGAGAGATGTATACTTGTGGATGTGCCTTTACAGATTATATTTTTCCAGGGGAAAAAAATGAAATTATATCTTGCAGTACAAACTTGAAATGTTGGGAGCATTAAAGAAGCATGTATTAAAAGTCTGTTCCTTTCTGGAGGTCTTAATGTGCAGTCTTGGGGGAGATTTGGGCATTATTGCTACTTATTTATGTATGCTGAAACTTCAGGTACCTGTTCTGTTTCTACAGCAATACAGTACTGCCTTCTATAGTTTCACAGATGTGATAACAGCCTGGAAGAAAAAAATCTGCTTGGTTTTACATCTCTCTTGTGGGATATGCCCTGTGACACTTCTGCCTGTTTGTGCTTGTTACATGTGGTCGTAATTTTCTCATTCTTCTGAGCGCTTGGAACAGTAGGGTCAGATACAAGCTTTTCTTGAACGACTTGCTTATGAGATAGTAATGTATCCATTACATGCCCTTTTCAGGGATCTAATAACCTGATCATTGCTGGAAAGAGTGCTTTTAGGGTCATTTCTGTCTCAAAGATGCTTCATGTTCTGGTTGAATTTTCTCTGCTTTTCCTGGGTTCACTTGGCTTGTCTTGTTTCTACCATGTGCTGCTTTTGAAGACTGCATTTGAGTGACTCAAGTTTATTTCTGGTTTTCTCGCTTTAAGCCTGCATTTCAGTAAGCAGTTTGTTTGTTCCCAAGAGCTAGAAAGCCTGAACTTTCAGCTAGATCTAATTAGACTGAGCCTGTGTAAATACCATTTTCAGAAATGTTCTCAGAATTTAAGCTTTGCATCACCTCACCTGAAAGTACATGTTACAATGTGCTAAATATGCAACGCAATAATTAAGTTCTGACAGATTATGAAGGTGCCAGAATCTTGCTTCTGAATTTTTTGTGTTGCATCATGTTCCTGACTTCTGTTTGCTATGGTTTTTAATTTATATCCAGAATTTTCTACCTCTTATTCATAAGATTCTGTAAATTCTTCCAGCTTTTTCTGTGTGGCCTTTGGAGTTTACTGATTATCTTATCCATGTCATCTGCATCCATTCTCTATGCTGCTCAATTGGTGCATTTGTTACAGAGCTTGTGTTTTGCTCTGCTGCATCTCAAGTTATGTTTCAGGCAAGGCATTCTAAGCTGATTCTTTAAATGCTATGGTAAAGGCATTCTGAGTAGGACTAAGTATTATGTTCTTTTGCTGGTAGAAAACAGTAGATGTTTTCTAGTCGTGGAATATGGAAATTTTGTGCTCTGAATAATGCTATTAGAAAAGTAAGCAAACCCTTCTGCCTTTGTAAAAAGCAGTAACTAAATTACTCCTGGGTGTAAATAATTACTTATAGCAGCATGTTACAAATAGATGCTAATAAGTAGAGTTGCTAAATTATCAGTTGAGGGAGTCCAATTTCCTTGTTGTGAATTTCTTTTTATTAACACTAATGAGATTTGTTTCAAGGACATAATAGACCTGTGCAGTATGACAAAAGTTGTACAGTGGCCAAAAGTTTAACAGCATAAACAAGTCAAATTCTTAGTATTTCTTTGCATCAGCACCACTTAATTTCTGGATTGTGGCTTGGGGGTTTTTTTGGTAGTATCACTATTTCCGATGACCTTAGAGCCTTGTCTTTTTCATAATATAATTTTGTATGGCGAGGAAAAACAAGCTTTATTAGGTGATAGTTTTATAACTAGAAAATAGTAGTTAGCACAAGTTCCAGTGATTTAAAATAGTCCTCTTGTGTGTTGGAGAACATTGCTTTTGTTTGTTGCCTTTGCCCTGTGATAAGAGGCAATAGAATTTTTCTTCCTTTTTTTTTTTTTTTTCTTTCTTTTTGATCCTTCTTAATTCAGCAGAGATTTCACTTTTGGTCCTGTGACAACAGGCTGAGAGTTTTTTCTAATGCTACATTTCAGTTTTCCTTTAAGTATGGCAGACATGGTACTTCGTAACTTCATTGACAGCTCAACATAAATCACTTCTGCAAAATTCTCTTTAAAATTTTTAATGAGTTAATTCTGGTTTTATGCTGAAATATATAAGAACCACTACTTTACATTGTTTTGCCATATTAAAGTGCTGTGTTGTGTTCTTGGCTCCCTGGTGTGAGAAATATGCAGACTCATTGGAGCATGTCCAGCAAAGGGCCATGAAGGGCATTTTTGCTATGAGGAGAGGGTGGGACTGTTTCCCCTGGAGCAAAGGGGAGTTGTGGGGATCTTAGTATGTATAAATATCTGATGGGAGGGAATGAAGAACAGGGAGCCAGACTCTTCTCAGTACCTAGTAACAGATAAGTTTCTGGGTGTGGAATAAAATGTATGTGAAGTTCCATCTGACTGCAAGAAAACGCTTTTTTTTCACTGTGGGAGTGGTAAAATGCTGGAGCAGGTTGCTCAGACAGCTTGTAGAGTCTCTGCAATTCCTGGAGATGCTGGACACAGTCCTGCGCGACTGGTTTTACGTGTCCCTTCTTAAGAAGATGGTGAACTAGATGATTTACAGGAGATCCCTTGTGATCTAAATAGCAATGCACTTACAAGGGGAAAGGTTATAAATGAATACATTGTACCATAAAGGTGTAATTTGTGGGTCATACTTGAAAGGCATTTAAGTACTGTCTGTTCAAATTAGGTTAACACTGCTCAAGCACATCATCCCTCTTGATACAGCATGCGCATTGCTGCAACAGTATGCTTATGTACATGGAGAAAATGTAAAACATCTGTGATAAGTGTTAAGCAAAAAAAATAGGATAATGTGCTAAATGATATAATATTCTTATTTGCACTAATTAACATCATAACAGTTGCTATAAAGACAGTTTAGACAGGAGTCTTCATTACTTGTCTCTTATTCTAGGTTATTAGAATAATAGCTAGTAATAAAATGTGTCCATAAATTATGAAGTCTTAATTTTGAGTCAATCAAGGAGGCTTAGTAAGCAGGTTTATTTGAATTTATTGTTACCCTGTGTAGATGAAAGTGACCTGATATGCTGAACCTATCTCTGCAAGATTGCGTGTTCATAACCATTTAAGAAAATGGAGGACATTCATATTCTCTGCTATTCTTTATCTTTCCTCAGGAACTTGAGCTGTAATTTGTGATGACAACTAAATCTTCCCTAGTCCTTTTCTGCATTTATTGTTGAGGTTTTTCACCTCATCACTAGGGGTGCTGAGAAAAGCAAGATACAGTAGCTAAAACATAGCATCTTCTGCTCTGAGCCATCTTCTGACTTGAGCCAGCTTCTGAATTTTTTCTTTAGGAATTAAAATTGCTTCTAGTGCTTGATTTCTTTAAACCTCTGGGACTTACAGATAAGCTGGTACTTCTGTTTGAGTGATAGTACTTTACTTTTAAAAGTAAAGTCTACTTCTCAGGAGGAGTAAAAATTTCTGAATTATGTTTTGCTTTTAAAGAAAACAAAACACAAACACCCCACCCCCTCCCTAACAACAAGAAAAAACAAAAGACCCCAAGCAAACACCCAAATTGTCCAAGGTTCCAAGGAATGATACCTGTAGAGAAGTTGCCTGTTACTGTCATGTAGTTTTAATAAAAGCACTTCCTAAAGAATGTTGGTAAGTTAAGCTTGAAGGATGTCCACCCAAGGGAAAATTGTGTGTGTCTTAACTGTATGTTAACCAACTTAAAGCTCCTTCTTGATTGTTCTAATGCAAGGTCCTGAAAGGAGGTTTTATGCATTGTGGGAAGGTTTAACCTTTTTTTAATTAAGTTTTAATTAGGGTTTTGGCAGAAATGGAGTAGAAGAGGCATAACTGTGAACACTAAAGAAAAATAGAATATAATTACAGTTGCTGTGAGAACCTCAACTTTAAGTTGTTTACTTTTTATGTTTAAGACTGCAGGAGAATGTTCAACAGTTATGAGAACATTGATATTCTTGCTTGTGAAGCTTCTCACCTGAGGATCTTAATGGCTTGTCATTCAGTTACTTGCCTAATAGCTAGCATTAGTATGGGTACTGCTCAGCTAGCAAGTTCTTTAGTTTGGTCTGAGTTGACAGAGGGCAGAGAGTTTTAAAGTGCCAGACATCTGTTTTCTGAGCTGTACAGCTGTCCTGGATTGTAATTTGAAATTAAGAGCTGCTCTGTTACCCTTGCAAGCATCACATGGAATTTCAAATGCCTGACTGCATTCAACTGGGTGCATGAAGCCCAACAACTCAGGAATCTAGCCTGATGTTTGGTAGAATCTCTAAGAGTTCAGCCTGTACAGTGACTTATTTTAGGCCTTATCGTGTGTAAAAGGACAAGCAACAGTCAAGGAATGAGATATTTTTGGTCTGCTCACCCCTTTCCTTAGCTGGGAACTTGTAGTATCCATACCTCCATTGTTTTTTGAAAAGCAGTGAGTAGGTTGTAATTGGATATAAGCATAATGCTCTGTTCTGTAGGAAGTTAGTTGCTTCATATTCAGTATATTCAGGCATCAATGACGAGACTGGTCAAAGTCCAGTAAATTGCAGGGCTTTAAAAATTTCATTTATGTACATCTTAATGATAAGGACTTAAAATGCCTTTTGAATCTTTTAAATTATGTGTACCAGTTATGAAGTACAACATGAGGATGGGGGCTCTTGTCAAATGCTTTTAAATTTGGCATGGTGCTTGAGGCTGAAGGCTGGGGTCTTGAATTTTAAGTACTTTCTCAAAAGTGTAGAGGAGTGTCATGGGTTCAGCAGCAGCAGTCATTTTTCTCCTTCTTGGTAGCTGGTGGAGCGCTGTGTTTTTGATTTTGGGCCTGGGAACAGCGCTGATAACACCAGTGTTTCGGTTACTGCTTAGTGATGTTTTGGTCTGGCCAAGGACTTTCTGAGTTTCATGCTCTGCCAGGGAGGAGGGGAGCCAGGAGGAAGCAGAGACAGGACACCTGACCCAAACTGACCAAAGAGGTTATTCCATACCACAGCACGTCATGTCCAGGATGGAGAGCAGAGAGCAAAGACCCGGAAGGGTGGGGGGTGCACTGCTTGGTCGGGCTTGGTGTTAGGTGGTGAGAACTGTATTCTTTCCTTGTATTTCTCTTGTCATTATTATTATTGGTGGTAGCAGTAGTGATTTGTGTTATACTTTAGTTACTAAACTGTTCTTATCTCAACCTGTGGGAGTTTCATTCTTTTTGATTCTCCTTCCCATCCCTCCGGGAGCCGGGGGAAGAAAGAGGGGGAAGTGAGTGAGAGAGAAGGGGCTGCGTGGTTAGAGAGGCTTAAACCACGGCAAAGAGCCAGAGTAACTTTAGGAATTACAGAATCGTAGAATAGTTAGGGTTGGAAAGGACCATAAGATCATCAAGTTCTGCCCCCCCTGCCATGGGCAGGGGACACGTCACACTAAACCATGTCACCCACGGCTCTGTCCAGCCTGGACTTGAACACCACCAGGAATGGAGAATTCAGAACTTCCTTGGGCAACCCATTCCGGCGCCATACCACCCTCACAGTAAAGAACCTCTTCTTTATATCCAATCTAAACTAACCCTGTTTAAGTTTTAACCCGGTACTCCTTGTTCTTTCACTACAATCCCTAATGAAGAGGTCGTCCCCTCCCCCAGCATCCTTATAGGCCCTCTTCAGATACTGGAAGGCTACTGTGAGGTGTCTTCTCCAGGCTGGAGAGCCCCATCTTTCTTAGCCTGTCTTCATATGGGAAGTGCTCCAGTCCCCTGATCATCCTCGTGGCCCTCCTCTGGACTTGTTCCAACAGTTCCATGTCCTTTTTATGTTAAGGACACCAGAACTGTACACAGTGCTCCAAGTGAAGTCTCACGAGAGCAGAGTAAAAGGGCAGGATCACCTCCTTCGACCTGCTGGTCATGCTCCTTTTGATGCAGCCCAGGATACGGTTGGCTTTCTGGGTTGCGAGTGCACTCTGAAGCCGGCTCATGTTCATTTTCTCATCAACCAACACCCCCAAGTCCTTCTTTGCAGGGCTGCTCTCAATCTCTTCTCTGCCCAGCCTGTAACTGTGCCTGAGATTGCTCTGACCCAGGTGTAGGACCTTGCAGTTGTCATGGTTAAACTTCATCAGGTTGGCATCAGCCCACCTCACAAGTGTGTCAAGGTCCCTCTGGGTGGCATTCCTTCTCTCCAGCGTATCAACTGAACCACACAGCTTGGTGTCATCAGCGAACTTGTGGAGGGCGCACTCAATCCCACTGTCCGTGTCACTGGCAAAGATGTTGAACAAATGTTGAATTGTTCTCAGTCAGTAGCTCAAGACTAGTGGGAATATGATAACCACCAAACTAGGAACTGTTTCTGACCTGAGTCTTGCTTTTTGAAAGGAGTGAGTAGTTTAGAACTCCAGGAGTATCTTCTAGTAACTGTGCACTGATCAGCAAATACGGAAATTCTGAAGTGCATCAAAATTATTTTTGATTTTTTGCTCCTCTATTTAAGACTTTTCATACTGATTTGTTGGGGCTTTGATTTACAGCCGGTTTAATCCATCAATTTCAGAGTAGTTGTGTGGAAATTCATTTTACAATACTGAACTTTCAGTTATGGCCTCTTATAATGTAGTACTTCTGTAGTTCACTGTAGCATAGTTTTTTTTGGTTTTGTTTTTTTTTTTCCCCCCCTCTTTTCATGCGCTGTACCATGTGTTTTACCAGGCATGGTAAAAATCCTTGCAATTTTCTTCACCATATTTCTGTATCGTAAAGATTTCTTTTGTTAATGCTCAACCTAGTAAACATTCCTTTTGTGAACAAAGGAACAGTGCTGCATTCTTCTCCTGCACATTGAAAATACAGATGCAGATTTAAGTTGCTTATGCATTATTTTTACTTTTCAGCTGTTCACAGATGGAATCACCAACAAATTAATTGGCTGCTACGTGGGTGACATAACAGATGATGTCGTTCTAGTTAGGATCTATGGAAATAAGACCGAGCTCTTAGTAGATCGAGATGAGGAAGTGAAGAGTTTCCGTGTGTTACAGGCCCATGGCTGTGCACCTCAACTATACTGTACTTTCAATAATGGCCTGTGCTACGAGTTCATGCAGGGTGAAGCGCTGGATCCAGAGCATGTATGCAATCCAGATATTTTCAGGTAAGCTTTCTGTTTTTTAAAAATTTTAATTATTATTTCATTATTCAAGTCCTGTGATGCATTTATGGTGTTCTGTCAGGTCTGAAGATCTCAAGTTTTACTAATAAGCAGGGGAAAAAACATGTAAGCCTGCATTAAGTTGATGCTTTACACTCTTGACAGCTCACTGTCCTCTTATATTAGTTATCACAGTATTTCAGTGCTGAACAAATGATCATTGCTGCCTCCCCAGAAGACTATATACTCATTAGAGGTTTGCTTATTGTATTTAATACCTGCACAGCCCCTTTATGGAGATCATTTAACAGGGTGGAGTTGCAGGGGGCTGGACTTCAGTAAGGCAAATACTTTTAGCTCTTTGTAATATGTTCCTTTTGTGAATAGATTCAAAATAGTCTTCCATACAATTCGTTAAACTATTAGCAGTGAACAGAAAATGCCGATGTCTTAAGATTTTAGTTTTAGCATGTATTCAATGTATTTAGTGTTTCCATGTATTCAGTATTGATGCTGGAATGTATTTGCCTAAGGATGGCAGCTAAATTGAGTCAATTCTTCTGAAGAAAAACAAGTTAGAATAAACTGAAAATACAGGTGATATATATATATATGCAGAACTCTGGTGCCTCTCTCAAGTAGTGCTGTTAATGACCTTTCCAGTCTTCAAGGGTGCTACTCTACAGCTGTACTGCTATTCAGATTCCTTTGATTTTTTTTAATTTGTCTGTTAAATATGTTGTAGTTATTTTCTCTTGTTGATAGGGGAAAATACAGTAAAGACTGTCAGATGCACATTAAATACAATAATCTGAACTTTATTTTTTTAGACTCATTGCCAGACAGCTTGCTAAAATCCATACTATTCATGCACACAATGGATGGATCCCTAAATCTAATCTGTGGCTGAAGATGGGGAAATACTTCTCTCTCATACCCACAGAATTTGCAGATGAGGGAGTAAATAAAAGGTAGATGTTTTATTATGTGCTTTCTTGACTTGTTATTCTTTCTGGTGAGGGGTAGAAGAATATTTAACAACATTATGTGGTAATGCAAACTACTTAACTTTGTAAAAAGTTGAGTTTTGTCATACTCTTGGCTACTGAACTCACTATTTACATATGTCAGATGATAAGGAGAGCCTTTAATTTGTATATTGTGCATCTATACAGATAGCTCTTGGCTTGATTGGACACTTAAATGATGGTAGTTTTCTTTATTCTTTTTAAAGAGCCGATGTCAAATCATGTACTATTTCAGGCAGTTGTCTCAACAGTATTTAAGAGAGTCATTAGTCTCAAACTGAGATCTATGTTCTGTGGTAAATACCAAAATCATGTTTCCTGGAGTTGCAGTAGTACTACTTGTTCCTTCTAACCTGTGCATCTTAGCTATCCTGTATTTGTTTAGTTTATGAATTTGTCCAGAACATGGTGATGTAAAAGTAAAGTTAATGAAAAGCTGTTTTCACCTCCCAGACTCTGTTCCAGAGGAGGAAAAGGTCATTCTAGATGCGTGCTCTCATTGGTTGTGAATAGTTGTGTCACCTGAGCTTAAGGGTTTAATTACATTTTGGTTTTAGCATCCAGTGTAGCTCTTGAGTTGTAAATAAAACTTTTTATTTTTTTCCTAGGAGCTTAACAAAATAAAGTATTTCTAAGGGTTGTAGTGTCAGTCACTGGAAGATTGGGATGAGAGGAATGGCAAAACTACGAGCCACGTTTAACCTAAATAAAATTCCTGTGCTGTAAGCTTGATTTGAAAACAGTGTTTCTCTGGGAGCGGAGATCAAATGTTTAAGCTAAAACTGTAATGTGGAAGTGTCTGTACACTTTCATCAAACTTCATGTCACTTAGGAAGCAGATTCTAGCTTAAGAACATTCTTTGTGGAAGTGGAAATCTGATGTCAGCTTCTCACTGAATTCTGCATTGTAATTAAGGAATGCTCTAGCAGAGTTGTGGGGGTTTTTTGGAGGGTGGTTTTTTTGTTTGTTTTGGGGTTTTGGTTTTTGTTTAACGCCATAAAATTCTTAAGAAAGCTGAGAAAACCTCAGTTAACTGAAAATCTAGAAGATAAGATGGCTACTTCATCATATTCCAATAGTACTGTGGTTAGAGCTAAAAATGAAAGTTTCATTTCCTCTGTGTAAATAACACAACAGGAAGTAATATATGTATTCTTGTCGAAGGAAGTAATGCGATGTGAGCAAAAAAGCTAATAAAGTCCATGCCATAACCCCTTTAATCTTTACTCCTTTAAAATGAGCAGGATTGTATTCAGGTTGTACTCCTGACTTTTTGTCATGTTTACAGCACAGAATTTTCAGAGAGTTGGGGTTTTTGCTGGGGAGAAGGGGGAAATAAGTATCATCATTTGACTGCTGTTCTGCCAGGGGAAAAGAGTGCCTTGGTTTCAGAGAAGATATATTGGATTATTTTCATGTAGACTATTGTTACAGTAAGTTATTTCATTACAAATGGTTGGTGTGGAACAACTGTGCTAAATACTAAGTCTCAAACTTCTTATACCTGAAAAGGTTTCTAAGTGACATACCAAGTCCTCAAGTTCTTCAGGAAGAGATGTCCTGGATGAAGGAAAGACTGTCAAATTTAGGATCACCAGTGGTACTCTGTCACAATGACCTGTTGTGTAAGAATATTATTTACAACAAGAAAAGAGGTAGGTGTTGAAATAAACAGTAAGTAGTGAATGGCTTTTTTTATGCTGTAGTTGTATTTGCTACATCAGTGGTGTTGTTCTACTGACTTGTTCAAATGAACTCAGTTTGAGCTTTTGAGACCCAGCGTAATGGTAGTGATATCTGTGCAAATGCTTAATTGACTAGTTCTCATCTGTATGTTCTGTACAGAGGAAGAATGTTGGTGTTCCTTTTCTTTAATTAATTAATTTATTAATACCTAATCTACCTGTCTGACTAGGCTTCACAGTACGTAACGTTCATGTTAATTTTGTTCAAGTTGTGTAGTGGTTTTAGGAAGAAAAAGAGAAATCATACCAGCATAGAAAATAGCCTGAAGACCTTATCTTCTTTAATATCTGTATTGTTCTGGTTTGTGACTGTGGGAAGACAGTTTCATAATGAAGTATTTTGGTGATACTTAAACTGTGTTGCTGAACGTAGCATTATTTTCTGCGTGAGGAACATAGGCATCTTGAAGATTTCTTTTGTAATTACATACTTTATTTGAACAGTTGTAGGCAATACATGTCTTGGCAAAGATAAATTACTTTTGTTTTTATTCTAATCAATGTAACTCATAATTCATGTTATTAAAAATTGCCTTCATTATAATTTATGAAATTTCTGTATAAACCTGGTTTCTTTTATTTCTTTTAGTGGTTTGAGGTTCGGTTACTAAATGAGTCTATTTAAGGCAAACTTGTGATACTAAAATGGCTGTTCAGTTAAAATGCACAACTTTCCTCCTTTTTCAAATACCTGAGCTCAGCTGAGTGCAACAAATTTAACAAATTAGATCAAGATTTTATTTTAAAGTGAGGGTGCCATTCCTTCTAGTAGCTTCATATTAGTTTGTGGCAGCTTGGTTAAATTGTTGGTATGGAAGATTGAAGTGCATGAAGTAAATGACTGAATGGAACTGAAGTTTTCTCCATCAGTCATCATTGGTCTTTGACATCTTAAGCTCATGCACCTTAAGTTTTAAATACAAACCAACACAGACATGCTGGAGTTGTTTCTAGTGTGAAAACTGGCTGTATATGTATAACCAGTTTCTGCATCGAATAGCACTGAATACATGTGAATTGAGAAAATAATTTCTCAGTGGTTTGTATACAAGTTTTCCTCTGTGTAATACCACTTGTGGAGGGAGTTCTTAGAACTTCTAGTTTATAGGTATATGCATACATATGTATGTATATATACAATGCATTAACATAAAACAAGCATATACAATGCTATTAACATAAATTTTAAATTCTAAGACTTCAGTACCAAACTTCAGTGGGTTTACTTAGTTTCAGTGGTGGGTTATAGTTCTGCTTAAATAGGTGAGAGAAACATGGAAGGCAAAAAACCCATCAGTTTGTGGTCTTACACAAATTGGAGTTGTGATTTTGTAGTACCAAAAATGGTTTTGTTTGTTTTTGTTTGTTTGTGCCTTTTTTTTACTGTTTTTTTTTCAGTACTGAAACTACCTTGAGTTTTAGTATTCCAGAACAGACCCATTGAGAGAAAAGTGATTTTTGGTAGTAATTTTTCATAGTAAACCCATGCTGCAAAATAAAAGGAGGAATCCTTTTAAAAGGTTCATGTCATGATCAGTAGGCTTAAAGTTCTTACTTTAAAAACAAATGCTATATGCTTTTCTTTTTGTGAACAGAATGAAGGAAAAAAAAACAATGCCAGCAGTGCCTCACTTATGAGCAATCCTTCAATAACAAGTGTGTGAGTGCTTAGTGTTTGGGGGCAGGGTGGGGAGGAGGGAGGTATCTAAACTGCTTTGGCTTCAAGCTGGTTATAAACAGTTTGGGGGGACTTGAAAATACGAAATAAATATATCAAGCTTATGTTTGAATGTTGCAAGTATATACTGTGTTGTAAAACTTCTGCAATCTGGGTGCAGCTGGTACTATTTTCATAGTAACCAAACCTCAATGCCATATGTAAAAAGAATATTTTTCATTTGAAAGCTGTTTCTTAATAGCGTACTTGTTACAGAGCAAAAAAGAGTATCAGTCTTGGAGTATGATTTTTAGAAGTAGAAGCTGTAAATAAATGTATTGCTGGAATTCTGTATAGCAGAGCAAAAGCTTTTATTGGTACTAAATAATTTTACAAGATCACAAAATAGAATCTTTTAAAGATGTGCTTCATTAGGAATGGCATCAAACTGTATTAGGTAGTTAACAGCTTTGGTGATGCTGTATTCTTGCTAAATTTGTTCTCCCATCTACAAAGGCTTCCATGTATTAAAAAGACCTTGGTGACCCTAAAATGAGATTAAAAGAGAGAAATGGTCTTTCTAAGATTAACTACTTTTTTTTTCTTTTTTTTCTCAGTAAAGTTCATGCAAAGCTGGTAGTGCTCATCTGTTTTTTCAGAAGCTGGCACAAACAAAACTCATGTATTAGTTTTAGAGACATGCTTGATTTGAACATTTATGGGGGGGGGTATGTTTAAGCTACAGACTGTCAACAGATACTAACAGTCCTGTACAATATAGTTAGAATGATTATGGCTTGTCCCAGTGCTTTGCTTTAGGCTTTTTCTCTGCACTAAATTAATCTTAAGTTTTCAGACTTGAAAGAAAAATCATAGTTGTGCCACATACTGTTTTAAAGAAGAATCACTCTCAGGCTCTAAAATCTTATTTATGAGACTGGAATAACATGTTGAGTGCTACCTTAATTTAGTGGAGTTTCACTCATCTGACTTCAATTTGTTCATGCTGTGGCTGAGAACTGTGTCTTGCTGCTTTGTTAATGTCTGTTTTCAGTCACTCAGGATATGAAAATTTGAGTGTTATTTTACGTAACTCATAATTGAAGGATATAACTTGGAGATTCATGTTGGGTTTAATTACAATTTGGACATCAAGATAGTCAAAATATGCTTGTGCTTGTTACTGCTGATTTATAGACCTTATGTTCTCATGCTCTTAAAGTTTGGGTTGTTTGTTTTTTTCAGTGTGACCTGAGAGTTTCCAAAAATACCTGCTATTTTAAAAGTATTCAAATATTTACTATTCAGTAAGACCAAGCGTCAGAATTTTTGTCTGTGTATGTTATGTGCTTTTTTTGAATGTATTAAAATCACCTGCCAGGAAGTTAAGTGTGAAGGTAGATGGCTAGTTTTGTTATGTTTATTCCCTCTGCCTACCCAATGTTTTCTATGATCTTTGGTAGGAGTCTGTGGGTGCTCAGTGCTTCTGAAGACTGAGGTATGTTTAAGGCTTCTGGTTTTTATCTAAAAACCTGTTTCGTTTTGCAAAGCTGAAATGGGTATTTAGACCTGAAACTGTTCTTTGGGTATATGACCCTTTTGTGAATTTTCACATATGTTCATAGCATAGATCATTATCTTTACTGAAGCTGTTTTCTAGGGCCCCAGTGGCTCACCTGATGAACAGGATGGGAGAGAACTCAGGATATGTCGTTCTGCTGTGGTAACTACAGCTAGGACTTGCACGTTGAAAGTGTTTATCTTGTTTAAATCCCTGGAAGTGAAGAGCAGCCAGAAGGTGTCATTATCCTCTTACCTTTCAGATCCCTGAGAACATCTAGCATATGTGCTATTGGCTGCTACTTGATCTGTTAAAAAAACCTAATTTCGGGTGTATGGGACACATGTATTCCATTTTGTATCTTTACATAGTTTCTGTAGATTGCATTGCATGTTGCCTACACTAGGAGAACTCTGGAAGAAAGGTACATGTTTCAGCTTGAAATACTCAATACTCTTGTTATCTCTAGTCCTGTTGATAACAGTAGCTTCTTCAGAGAGATGATGGAGCTCAGTTTTAAATCATGTCTCACTTCAATTAGACACAAATGCACTTAGAATAGTGTCTTGTTGGTCTGTGTGCTTCCGGTGATACAGTGGGATGTACAAGTTCTGTGTACTTAATAGAAACCTCAAAACAAAAGCTGGCTGCTTAACTACTAGTCTGAGCCATGTCTTTTAGGAGTAGCTATTCTGTGTTAAATCTTGTATCTTGAATCACAGTTTAATCTTTTAACTGTGTTAAATCTTAAAAATAACCTCTAATGCCCTGGATATTTAAATAATGTGAAGCTGCTTCTGCTTCTGAAATGGGATAGCTGGGACATGTATGTGTTATGCTTTTATGAAGTAACCTATATATTATGAAGTAGCAAACTTTAAAGTTTTTGCCTTCTTTATTTCACAGAACTGTGCTTTTCTTTTTTTATTTTGAGCCTTCATGGAAAAATTAAATGTAAGGTTGAGTTTCCACAGTAGCACAAGTCTAAAAGAGAGCAGTAAAAATGCAGGACTTTTCACTGAACTTTTGTCATGTCAAATGAGTTTCCCAGATTTTCTCCATCTGCTACGGATTAGGCATGCCACTGTTAACTGCCTTGGGGAGCCATGCACTGTGCTACTTCTGCACTGACTGAAGGCTTATCCTATCACTTTTTCAGATGCATTTATTTCTCCATAGGAGAGTGCCTAGTAACAACATCGCCTGTAACTCATTGGATTCAATTTCTTATTGTATGTAATATCATTTATATCTGGAAGTAAGTTTTAAATGTTACCTGTACCTAAAAATAGTATGTAAGTATGTTCAGGATGCAATTTGCACATGAAGTATTTAAGTTTTTCTTGTGTTAATATTTTTCAAGTAGACTTTTACCTGCTGTGTTTGTGAGGGAGGAAGAAAAAAACCCCTGTAAATAAAATCAACATAAAATATTTGGGGGTTTAGGAGATCAGTAGTGTAGCAGAATATTGACCAGGGTTGGGCTTTATATTTTGACTTGCTTGTAACTTACAGGAGTTTCTTAAAAGCAGTGCTGAAGAACCAGTGAGAAGCACAAGCATGTGGAAGTTAAGCTGTGACGTTACTCTAAGATGTTGTTGCAGCTCCTGTAAAATTTCTTGTCCCTTCAGTTTTGGAAAACCTAAATTTTGCATTGCCAACAAGATTTCCCTGGGAGGAGCATGCCACTTTCCAGGCCCTTTTCATGTTGGCTTGTTACAGCCTAAAAGGTTTAACCTCATAACCTTAGTAAGCAGTCCTCCTTTACTGTGTGAGTAAGGGGAAACTCTGACTTGGGAGGATTGTGATTTAAGTGATTTTTTTTTTGTGTTGTGGGGTTTCACTTCCATTATAAGTGCTTAGATGAGAAGATTTATCCATCTGGAAACCATTAGTGTGTTAGTATTTCAAATATGGTAAAGATGAACTGTGTAGGAAGGAACACTTTTAACAAAGTTGTTCTGTGGTAACTTGGTCAGGACATTTATTTGGCAAAACTGGTATTTGATACGTGTGATACCCATAAACCTTAAGGAGATGACAGTATGTTAGATGCTTAGAATTCTTAGTCTAGGAAACATCTAACATTAACATTACCATTACTCTTGTTTTTTTTTTTGACCTGGAATTCTGAAAGTTAGCATTTTTTTAAGTCATGCTAAGAAAATTGTTCATTGGGATAGGAGGAATATGGCTTTATTGAGTAAATATATAGATAGTTGTCAAAAGAATGGGTATAGAGAGAAAGGTGCAACTGTAAAAATTGCCCATTTCAGCATAGCAGTTGGAAATGTAAGATTTTGCATTTTAATGTTCTAATGCAAAGAGCTCTTATGTTAACTCATTGCTTCCTTTTCTGATGTTTTTAATGATTTTGTTGGTTTCCTTTCAAATACAAGACCTGTAGTTTTACTTAATTTATCTTGTTAATGTTTTGACTGTTTCATGTGCTGTAAACATTCTTGAGCAGCTTCAGTGCTGTATTACTCTGAGTGAAGCATTTTCCTCAGCTTCACTACAGGTAAATATAATTTGGAAACATTTGGGGCTGTTTGCTGCTTTAGCAGCCCTTGTTTACATAAGAGTACATAGTTTCATAGTTTTGAGGACTTGAGGAGCCTGATGATTTCTTCAGAGTAGCTTGTCAGCTAAAAAAAAGCAATGATAAGAATAGTCTTGCTTTGTAAGTGTGGTTGGAGAAAGCAGGAAATACCAATATGTTAAAGGAAATACCAGCATGGTGCAACGTGTTAGTCCACTGTGGTTACACACTTCTGTGAAAATAAACAGGACTGTTCTTTTAAGTTGGGGAAAAATTGATCTGCTATTTCTACATAAAGTTTAAATAGAGGGTCCTCTACTGTATTTCTTATTTTGGAGGTCGAGGATGCCCTCATGTGGTAGAAGCTAAAATTGAAACTCTGCTATTCAGAGTTAAAAAACAGAACTATAAGCTCTAAGTAATTATTTAAGAGCTTTCTTGAGCGAATATTCATGGGAATCTCATAATATAAAAATCACAGCCTTACCCTGGAATGTCTCAGTGCACGCAACTAGGCACTAGTATGGGTGTGTTCTGTTTTTCTTCAAAACTTCAAAGGACTCCAAAGGATTAGGGCTGTGACTTTATTTGACATGGACTCTGATGTTGCTGCTGTTGTGTCTCACATAGGTGATGTGCAGTTCATAGACTATGAGTACTCTGGATACAACTACCTGGCTTATGACATTGGAAATCACTTCAATGAATTTGCAGGTAAAAAGTGGATTTCTGAGGTAAAGGTAAACTGGTTTCATAAAAAAAATATCCAAAACCAAACAAAAAAACCCAGTCAAACAATAAACCAAGAACTGAAACAAAACCCAAACAGAAACCCCACCAACAAACCCTCATTCTTGCACATTTGCTTTTGCTCTATCTAGATACATGTTGGTATCAAGATGTATTAATATCTCATCTTGCAGGCCAGTTATGCCCTTCCTTTGCAGCTCTACTAAGGTAGAAAAAGGAATATCATGTTCTAAGTTCATTTAGTAGATACAGAACTCACAGCTTTGACAATATCCTTCTGTGAAATGACATGGAAGAGACAGCCTGCTATAGTGAAATACTGTGAATGCATCCCTTGCAGCATAAGTGTATATTGAGAATATGCTGTGTGGTTCCACAATTGCAAATGGCAGGCTCATGTGGCCTTCTCCTTGCCTATGAAGAACAGCTGTGCTTCATCTCTGCTACTCTCTATGCATCCAGTAAAAATCAGATTATTAATTTTTTTTAAAGCAAAATTTAAGTGGATCTGATGCAGTAAAGAGTTTAGATATGAGGGAATTGCGCTGTTCATAAAAGTAAGACTTAAGAAGAATTTCAGATCCTCTGGGAATCATAGCTAGTGGCAGTGAACTGTGATCCAGGTTTGACTTGTGGCAAGACTCTGTATGATCTGTGGCAATCTCTAGTATAGAAAGAAAAATAGGTCAGAAGGAGTGCTTATGGAGATAAAACTTCTAAGCACACTATAGTTTGTGGAGGGGAGGTAGACATCTAATACATTTTTCTCAAATATAAACCTAGTTGGTGACAGTGTATATACATCTGGATTCAGCCTGGGATATTGTTGCATACAAGTCCCTTTTCCTATGAAATGTAATTTGTCTGATATGTTTGGGATAGCTTTTGTTTCATAATGCAAGTACTTTTTGTTGAGGTTTCTCTCAAAGCCAGACTCGCTGAACCTCCAAATAGAAGTAGACTATGTATGTGGCTGAAAACATATACAGTGCAAATCTTTCTGCTATGTTGAATGCTCTGATTTGTGTGTGTGAGAAATTCTTGCCAACATGTAACTGATAGTCAGATCAAAGTAAAAATATTTATGCTTATCCATATCAGTCTATGTGTGTTTGGGGTGGGGAAGGAGGAAGTAGTCCAGTAATATGTTTGTAATCGCATTACTGAGATACCATAAGGTTCTAATAGGTATTTTTTCTTTCTCTAGGGGTAAATGAGGTAGACTACAGCCTTTATCCTAGCAGAAAATTACAGGAACAATGGCTCAGATCTTACCTTGAGGCCTACAAAGAATATAAAGGGTTTGGCACAGAAGTCAGTGAAAAAGAAGTTGAAGTTCTCTATGTCCAAGTCAATCAGTTTGCACTGGTGAGTAACAAACACTTGATTAGAATATATTTAATACAATACAGAAGGACTGCTATTCTATGAGCAAATGTGATTTCCAGTTTCTTATTCTGAGTGCTGTGTCATGTAAAGGAAGAACTTCCTTAGCCTGTTCTATGGAAAGTTTCTACTACGTTTGTTAAAAATTCTCTTTAGAATATTCCTAGTGAAAGAGATAGTGAGCATTCAGAAAATGAGAAGATGTCTTTTATTGAGTATTTCCATTGGCTGGCTGTTGGTCTGGCAAGTTCCCTGAGTTGGCTAGAGCTTACGACCTTTTTTTCTTGACAGAGCAAGGTAGTGCTTCATAAAGACCTATAAATCTTCCAACTTTAAAAAGCCTTTTTAAAATAAGATGATAAAAATTTGTTAAACTAGGATATATTTATTGTGTTCTAACTGTATTTTCTTTTTTAAATACAGATAATTAGATCACTCTAAAGTCTTTCAGTACTGCCATAACTTCGCTTGCCTTCAGTGTCTTGGCAAGCAGGGAGCTGTTATCAGATTTGGTTTTGGTCACCTTACTGATTTAAATTGGAGCAGAGCGCTTCTGCGGTTCCTCAGAAGTCAAATAGGCGTAGCACTGGGT
The DNA here is from genome assembly GCA_028858755.1 of Ara ararauna. Lineage (NCBI taxonomy): Eukaryota > Metazoa > Chordata > Aves > Psittaciformes > Psittacidae > Ara > Ara ararauna. Next base: position 106,070,200 of record CM054376.1, on the reverse strand, counting down.
CTTTGAATGTCCCAGTTGTGAATACAGTCAGAAGCAGTCTTTTATTTCATTTCTTTTTTTTTTCCTCAATTTTCATCTCTGATTTCTGAAGATACTTTACAGGTTCACATTATTTTTCTTGTTTTCCGTCTAACCTTGATCTTGTTTTGCCAGAAGAATGTGATGGGAAATGTTATAGCAAAAGTATCTGTTACCCAATAGCTAGATCGCTTTTTCTCCCTAAGAATAACATGCCAAACCATTCACAAGAGGACTAAGGCTAAGAAGCCAGTCTGGCTTTATTTCAGTCCTCTTAACTAATCTAGACACACCATTGCTAGTGTATTACCTTCAGTTTTCTGGTAAAAGCTAATGGTTGCAGTGAGGAAATGCAGTTCACATTCTAGGAAGATGATTGTTAAACAAGTCCTTAAAAATACTAGCTTGTTTGCTATTATTCTAAAAATTTCAGCTGTTACTGTTGAATTCAACTGTCCCATTCATTTAGGAAAGTTAGATATGCTATTAAGTAGGTTGGTGGTCTATTCAAAAATATATAGCATTGTTTCGTCAGTTTTGAACTATGCTCATACTACTGTTTAAGAGGATAAAGTTGTGTCTGGAGAACAGTTAGACCTGCCTTTGGACCACACATGATGTGCAAATACTGCCAAATACTCTTGTGTCAGTTAATGTGGGAAGCTTTGTTGAGAGAAAACGCAAATTAAAGGGAATGGATGCTGGTGTAAGATGCCGGACTGCTTGCTGTCAGGTGGAGCTCTCTAGAGGTACAGGATAGATTCACATCTACATACAGCAGTTGATATTTTTAAGATGTTTCCAGGTGTGTGTGCATGCCTCTTCCACACTTTTGGTTAAGTGTTAACATGCAGGCTTCAGGAAGCAATTTAGATAATTACTGTAAGCAGCTGTTTACTGAACAGAAGTCTGAAGTATATAATTTGTAACCTGAGTGGTCCAGAAATGTCTTCCACAAGGAAACTATCAAACCACTGTGTGTATTTATTCATCTGAAGTATACTAACAAACATATTAATGTAATTTATATTTTCAATCTGAAACTGAGCATAGGCCTCCAGACTACTTATCTGGACTCATAATGGAAGTAAGTTTGGAACAGATGAGAAATGTATGATGTAAATGCTGATGAGTCAGAAGCTGTCTTACATAGCTACAGATCATATCTCTTTGTCTAAGTCAGTGGTGAAAGTGAGTTGTAGTTATAATGGCCTAAGGGTTGTAATCAGAGATTCAAAAGGAATTTCATACTTGCACTGGAGCTGAATACATGTCAAATAATATATATTTAATTAGCAGCAGAAGAAATGATAGCTGTGTTTGTGTGGTTTTTCTAATGTAGTGTATATAGTTGTACAATAGCCTACTTAATGTTGCATTTATGAAATAGGTCAGAAATTCATTTTCCTGAAAATGATGCATGGAGAGTCAGGAGGCCAATGGACTTATTCCTCCGATTGCCAGTAATTCTGTAATACATTGCCAATCTCTTTGGTCAAGAAGTATCAAATAACTTTACAAAAAGTTTGGGTTTTGAGACTTCTTTTATAGATAATTTTCTCTCAGTGTGAGAATATGCTTACAGGTTGGATTTTAGTAACATCTTTCATGAATGTTTTTTTTATTTCAGGCTTCCCACTTCTTTTGGGGTCTGTGGGCTTTAATTCAAGCCAAATATTCCACCATTGACTTTGATTTTCTAGGGTAAGTGTGCTTGCTAAGTGTAACCATAGAATACTTGAGGCTGGGACGTACATGTGGGGCCACCTAGTCCAGCACTCCAGCTACCAGAAGCTATAAGGTCTGAGCAACAGACTTGATCAATGTAACCATACTATAACTCTTAAAAATTAAGAGAAAACAAGACAGTAAAAGCTAGCTGTGCTTTTTGTCACTGAAGGTTCTCTAAATTAGTATGTGCCCCTGGGCTACAACACATGGTGAAGGAAGGCAAGGGACATGCTGGAGGAGTAAATACTTCTGGGATATGTTGGAGAGACAAAAGTGTAAAAGCGAAGTGGTCAGTATGCTGTCCTATGGCAGTCATGAGACCTATGTTTCCAACTGCAAGAGTCAAGAAACAGGGCTCTTGTACAAAAAAGCTTACCTGTCTACTTCTTATTGCCCGGAGTGTTGATCTTGGAAATTTTGAATATTTTTTAAAGAGTCTTTATAATGCAAATGAATGTGAAGTTTTGTTTTGTGAGATGCTGGCTAATGGTGTTAGCCATTAGGTAGATGTGCCTTGGGCATTTTTTTTAAATGGTCTTTCATGGCCACAAGCAGAGGGATTCATCTCTCTACTGAGGACTGGGCAAGGTGATAAAATAAATTATTTAGCTTGGTATAAGATCCCACTTCAAAATTTTTTGCACTGACCCAGTTTATTAGGCTCCGTTGTGCTATTTTGTAATTAGGGCAAATGTGAATTTGTTCTTGTGATCACTTCCTCTCAAGTAGAAGTACTTGTCACCGCTAGATGGCAAAACAACCCAAGCTAAAGCACAGGTGGTAGAGCCCAAAAACTTGTCAGTTTAAAGTCATTTTTTTTGTAATAATCAAGATCAGAATTATCTGGAATTGCAATTGTCAGTTGTTGAACAGTCTGTTAAGAACTATTAAACAGGAAAGCACTATCTTTGATAACCCTGGCACAGCATCTGTTTTGCAAACTGCAGCAAGGTGGACTGAGGGGTGGTGGTGAGGAAATACTGTAATATGGTTGATGTGTTCTTAATTTCTTCCTTCGACAGCTGCTACAGGTCACTGTTGGAAACAGGGTACTGGGTACTAGGTGGACTTCTGACTAGTCCTAGCTATCATGGCTATTTTCATGTAAGGAGATACCTGCTCTTAACTTCAAATCTCTCTCCCTTTAAATAGGTATGCGATTGTTCGCTTTAACCAGTATTTCAAAATGAAGCTGGAGGTCATGACATTAACTCTTCCTGAATAATGAAGAGGAATAAACTTACCAAGTGGATAGAGAACCCCTGAATCTTTTCTAAGAACAGATACTGGAAAAAAGCTTAACATTTGTTGAAGTCCTGTTAATGCTCACTTGGTGTTTTTTGCTTTATAAATAATGCCTCTAAACAGTCTTTCAATGTTAAATTTAATATGAAGAGCATACGTACTGCTGTTGATATAAAATGGATTAGAAACTTGCTAAATCTATAAAGTTGTAGAAATGGCAATTTAATCCTTCTTTGTAATTTAACATGTTGTATGTGAATTATTTATTATAAGTTTAACATGATTCCATTGCTGCTTTCATCAGTTTTTTTTTTGTAAGAGTTGGGTGCAGACAGTGATGTTGTTCCAAAGGATTCATTTAACAACTTTTATTTTATTGAAATTGTGTTAACTTATATTAAAGAAAACATGGTCAGAGTATTAACCTTTTAGATGTGTACAGGCAAAATGAGTGATGATAGACTTGAGATCACCACTGTGGTGTAACTAGGGAGGAAGGTGAGAAATATTTTTTTTTTCCTGTCCCTTTTTTCTCCCCCCCCCTTTTTTTTTTTTTTTTAAGAAAAACTTAACTTTCCATATGATGGTACTTTTCTTTTGTATAGAATTAATGAGTTTGCTGAAGTGATAAATAACAGATTAGGGTTTTTCCTTTCTTTTTCCTTCTAAGCTGTAGAAACGCTAAAGTTCTGTGGCCATAAGATTTTTTTGAGGATATGTACCATCATAGTGTTAGATGGACAATGTACTGTCTCTAACTTCTGTGGGAAAGCTACTTGTTTAGTAAGTGTACTTTTAAAGCAAAAGACCACTATCCCAAATGTATCGCATTTTGAAACCCAATTCTAAATTTGAATGCTGTTCTGGTGTTTATATTTGATGTGCTTCAGCAGTATCTAGCAGAATGGACTATTGAACTAAAGACTAGTGAACAGAGGTCCTGTTGCACTGGGGAACAAGACACTTAGGTTTACGGTTGTATGTTGTTGATTTGTTACCTTCTAACCTTGGATTCTAGTCTTAAATACTTGGTCCTGTAATTTCAGATTCTGTTTTTTCTGGGGTTTCTTTTTCTTGGTGGGTTGTTTTTTGTTTGTTTGTTGTTTGTTTTTTTTTTTCTTCCCTGTGGCAACAAATTACCTTCGAAGTCTCCAGCTTGAAGGATAATCTGGAAAAGTTCATGACTTGAACAGTGGGGCTTTGATCATCACAGATTTTCTTTATTTCTTAAAGCTATTATACCAAGAATGGTCTGGATTGCAAAATGTGAATTGAAAATGTTTACCTAACAAAATAATGTATAAGTTTGCATGGAAAAGAGGCTTTAAATCTGGAAAAGGGGGGTGGGCGGGCAGGGGAAGAAACCCACAGCAGAAAAATAGGACCCAACAAGGCAGTGTGGAGTTGGGCAGGCATGTAGTCAACTCTAATTATACTCTGAAAAGCTTTGCACTTTGGTCACATAAGTGCCCACGTGTACAAAGTCTGTGTGTGTGCATATACAGGTGCAAATACAAACTTACCTGAAGAGTAAATATTATGGGGAGTCTGTTGTACAGACCCCAGCAAAGATATTTATTCCAAATTGCTTTATGGCATACTGCTGTGTGTGTATGTGTGTATATGTGTTTCTGTATGTACACATATATATACATATGTGCTTTGCAAAAGCTTGGATTGATTCAGGACAAAAAATTGATGTGAATGAAAAATTTTCACTTTTGAAAGGCCATTTTGAATGGCATTCTGTTATTTTACACAAGCAAAGTTTGGAACTTTTTTATTCCTCTTGTTTATATTCATCTTTGAATGTTTCCCTTTTTTTTTTTTTTTTTATTTCCTTCACTCAAAACCTTACAATTCCTAATACCAGTGGAAGAACTGGGATTTTATATTTTTTTTTGGTTTTGTAACTTGAAATTCTGTAACCATTTTCAGTAGCACTTATTAGCTGAAGGCTACTATACTGGATAAATTTTCTTGGTAGTTAAATAGAAACAAATAGCTAAAATAGACACAGTTTCCTTTGTAGCAGTTTTCAAGGATGTTGCTAGAGCTCAAGAAGGCACTGAAAACTTTAATTTTCTGTACTTTCTCCCTGTTGATATTATCGATGTATGTTGGGTAATACCCTGCGGTCTTGGTAGTTCCTTTAAGTTCGGCAAGATCTGCTTTGGAAGTAAGGCTTGATAAAGATATTTAAACTCCTATTATTTTCTTCAAGTGGTAGCTTTATTTCTGACAGCGTTGCTTTGTATTTGTGAAGTATTTGAAAAAGGCTGTGAAGTTCACTTGGTCCTGGGAAATCCAACGCTTAACAGCTCCTAACTTTCCCAAGAGTTAGCAGGACACATTCCCTTTTTAGGTACCAGTACTGTTTAAGTTGGGAGCTAGTGTAATTTTTTTCAATAGTTTTTTTGTTAGTATAGCTCAAGTAGCAATAACGGTAGGAGTGGAAGCTTGCTTCTGCAGAGCCAAAGTTCTTCATGAGTGCAGCTCAATCTCCTTGTGGAATGAATTTCCACTGAATCTCATAAAAGCACTTTGAAGCAGATAGTAAATACTGCAAGCTTTTCCTGAGCCACTTCAAAGAAGCACAAGGATTATCACAGGTTACCGTGGTTGACTTTGCAGTACTGATAGAGGCTTTCATTTTGCATGTTGAAATTCATTTTACACACTGAAATGCTGCTTTGCATCAGCTTTCTTTCAAGACAAGTGCAGATTAAAACAATCCTTGTTAAATTCTGAGGAAATACTGTAAAACACTTTACAAAATGAAATACTGGTTACCTTGAACCTTTTTCCACATCGGTTTGAGCCAGTAGCACTCGGGTATTCTCACTTGCTAAGGGGTATCTCCCAAACGTGTTAAGTTTGAAGCAGTAGCTTGCAGTAGCATTGCAGATCATAAGGTAGCTTGAAACTGTGAATACAGGACATTCTGAATGTAAGTTAGGTACTAGAGCACCGAACTAGAGAACATGTACTTGTTTCAATTAATTTATCTGTCTCTTCAATAGTAATGTTAAGATACTTCAAATGACTGAGCTCTAGAAACATCCTGTAGTAGTTTTGACTGTGACTTGCCAAGAAGATACTCTGTTGCCTTTATGTTAAGCTAAGGGCATGAATGCTGCAATTAATAATCCTTACTGTAGTTAAACCTATATTGTAAATATGAAGAGGATTATTAGTAAGGGCATTCTTGCATAAATAGCATCAAGTCAATAGACCATAGTGGCCTGGTTGCTTTTGTAAAGCAGAATAGTGTGAATTTTTTTCTTCTCATTTCTGCGGTCAGATCTGGCTAATCCACGGCTAATTTCTTAGGTCACCGAAGCATTAAAGATTTCTGAGTGATAACTGGCCTTTCGTTGTATAACTTTGAATTCCTTAATTGACATTTTCTGATTTGCATTTTAAAAGGACTTACAAAAATTTGCATTAACCAGGTCTGACTGTATATGTATATACAACAGTGTAAATAACCATTTGTAAATTAGTGTGAATTGTACTGTATCTTGCATTTATGGATGTGTATTGCATTGTATTCTTTCCTATTTTGTAGAAATCCTGATGTAAAGAAGAAATCTAACTCTGTGTGCGAACTTCTTTTGTTAAATTGACCTGTAATGGAGCATAGTAGTTTTAAGGTATCCATTTATAGCCTTGGGCATCCAATGTCTTTTTTTTCTTCCCTGTTAGCTTTTTTTGTCATCTTGCTCTTGGGAATGATTCTGGGAATAAAGGAATTCATGCAGTACTAAGACGAAGAGAAAGTCTGTTGTAATGGGCAAACTATGTGTCAGGTCTGTGTAGTACCTGCGGTGTAGGGAAAGCTGTTAAATTTGTTTACTTAAACTTCCAAAAATTTCCTATACATTCTTAAATGCTGGTGACTTCTAAACATGAGCATGTTGAATTGAGCGTGCTCCCATGGTGACAGCAATTGAGTTAGTTGTGATAAAAGTTCCCCAACTTAAAAGATTTTTGGTGGCTATAGCCTTATAACAGGACTAGTTGTTAACTTGTAAATGTTCATGGTAAATGCCCAAATCACACAAATAGTTCTGCCATGTTTTCTTCCACACCAAGTTTTATTGGTAGCCCCTTTAGACTGTTTGAAATGTAACAGATTTTTCCCTGTGTGCTACTCCTTCCCCCTCCTCCCTGTGCCCATGCCCTTCTTTGTTAGGGGAGACATGGATGTAAAAGCTTCCTTTCCATATGTAATCATCACTATTTCCTTTCTGACTAAAGCTGTTCTGTTTTGTCAGTACCTGACTTCTCATCAGAATTTATTTTGTGTAGGAAGTCCCTTTCTGAAGAGGCCTTTAATCTTGGAAGCACAGACATAATAAAACATAGTTTTTCCCAAATTCCTAACAGTTTTTAATTACTGTTGCCTTTCACAGTCCATTTTGAAGTCCATAGGGTCCTTCAGGCTCTTAGTTTTTTTGTCACTGCTGTGTTTAATAACTGCTGGAAAATACTGGTGTGCAGGTCTCATTGTCTGTCTGACAGATGGATCTTGATACAGTTTGAGCACCTTGTCAGCTTTACCTGCACCAGATGACAGGCATGCATGCTTATCAGTGTTGATGTTTTAAGTTACTAGGGTTCTGGGAAGTGAGTTTATTAAATGAGTATTTGTCAAGAGGAAGGATGGGCTCAGTAAATGTAAGTAAAAGGAAATCATTCGCATGGGAATTCGAGCTTAAATTTCTGATGTAGCAAGATATTAGATACGCTTATTTGCTTGCATGGTTTATGGATGGGAGCAAATTGCAAAGGGTAATGTTTGTTTCAAAATGAAGTTCAGATTTTTTTAAAGCCTTTTGTATCTAACAAAAGCTTACAGAATATTCGTTACTCCTCCCAAAAAGAAGTCTTCAAGCAGATTTTGATAACTGATTAGATAAGTTTGCTCCATAACCCAGTGGAGTGTAATCTCTTGCTTGAGATAGTAATTCTTGCAGTTTGCGGAGGAGGTTTGCCACATCTCAGCTGTGTTTGAGGTGGCTGTCTAGTCTTGATTTGTCTCCATGGTTTTGTATTGTTTACTGTGCTCTTGAATGCCTTCTAAGGTGTGCTAAATTACTAAACCACTGGAGTTAGCTGCTGTCTCCTGTGACCTCTGCCACGCCATGCAGGTTGTAACTGTAGTAAAACAGAAGCATTTGATCAAACCTTGAGGTAATGCAAGGCTGATGTTCAGCAGACTTGCAGCTGATACTTACACCTTCCTTCCGGTGCCCGTTTTATTTCTGGAAGCTGATTGTCTTCATTAGTTGTAAAAGATATAAAAAGCCAAAAACCTGTCATCTTGTACACGGTAGGATTTCTGTTAGCTAGCCACACAACTTTTAAGAAGGAGGCTCTTGGCAGTGAGAAACCACACAAATCCATATGGAACATGTTGAATGGAACCAAACTTTGTGGCTTACAGACCTCTGGAGTGTTTGCACATGCCAGTTGCATGGAGGTGCTCCATCTAAGTGATGGGATGAGACACTAGAAAAAGCCTTGAGTATTTTTAAGTGGCTCTTCCAGTTTGGTCTAACCTGTAGAGATGAGTTTTGTGATTAGGAAACCAGTCAACCTGGGGGGAGAGGGAAGAAATGTTCCAAAAGATTATTTAAGACCCCCAAGCTCTTATGTAGTTAATTTGCAGCCCTTAAGTGTGTATTGGGCTTTTTCTGTGCATCGGTGGTGGTCTGCACCACTGTCACTGATAAAGGGTTTTATTGTGAAACATCAGAAAACTGACTGGAATGGCCCTGAGGCCCATTATGACCCTCAAACAGGTACCAGACTCTACCAGATTACTCAACTTCTGGTTTGAGATTTGACAGCAGCTGTTTCTGTAGCTGCCTAAAATTGTTGAGCTGCTGTCTTAAGTTCCCTGTGGTGTGGAATTTAATTCATGGCCTTCCCAAATGGGTTTGATGTAATGTTGATAGAGATGATGGAGAAAGAACTTTGTGGAAATAAGTCAAGTGAACACTTGGAAAGCAAACAAGTTACTTGAAATCTACCAAACTTTGAAGATAAATCCTGAAATAACTTCCTAAAATAAATGACCTCATAAATGAGAAGTAACTTCAGGTACTGCACCAGCCTGGTTTTGTGGTATTGCAGCTGCATTTTTCCTGTGTTAAATGTCTTTTTCCCCACATAAAGATCCCTGCAAAAAGCACAAGGTGAGAGAGAGCATGGAAGAGAAAAAATACTGTATAAAATGCAGCGGGAACTGGAAAAAAGACTTTATGTTTCTAAGCTTTTGGTAGTAGTAATTCTTAAGTGTTATCAGAAAATGGTAGGTGTCATGTCTCCAGTGTGTGAAAGATTATCATTTTTTGGTAGAAATACTCCTTTTAACATTTAGTATCTCAAATGCAGTCTGTGGTAGTTAATAATGCTGCTTTGTATACAAGTGCTTTGAATAGTCTCAGCACCAAGAATGTATCCAATCTTTCTTAAATATAACTTAAAAGTTAGATTGATTGGTTCTGTCTCAAGCCTCTTGATCTGACTTTCTAAAACCCTTTACTTGCAGAAACAGGGCCATAGCATATTAGGGATATATTCTCTTTTGTGTCATTTCTTTTGTCACTGCTTATTTTTCAGTGTTCTTCTAAACATGAGTCCATTTATGTCATGTGAGTAAATTAGCTCAATTTACAAGTAAGTGTTTGTCATCTTCTGGCACTGTCATCACCCCAAAAGTCCCCGTGACTCTTCTTGTTTGTTGTGAAGTTTAGATGCATCATTTATCCATTGGAGTGAAATTGTGTTTCTTTTGAACTAAATGTTATTGAAGCTATTATAAGGCCTTCTACCACTGATTAAATGAAGTAATGTACCTTTCAAAGAGATTTATATTGTGTAAATAATTTCAAACTGCAACAATAAAGTTTGTTTCTAACTGCACCATTAGCATATATTGTGATTATTTGGCTTCTCTCAGGCTTGAAAGTACTTAATAGGAGTTCTTAAAGGCTTTTGTCTTGTGTTCAAATGCATACCTCTTTCTTGGATTACCAACCCAGCTAAAAATGAGAGTATTTCAGTCTGTATTTGGTTTGCACAAAGTTAAATTAACAGTTTTGCATATTTTTAATGGGCTTGGTCATTGGCCGCTAAAATTTCACATCAGGGAGGCAGGAATTGGATGGAACATGGCTGTCCAAAGGGATCATTTGTCATTGAGGAAGTGAAGGAAAGCATACAAAGTTTGGGTTGCTCAGAAGTTTAACCACAAGGACTATGTTAACTATGGGGAACCAGTTTCACTGGGAACTCTGCTTCATTCATCATGGCTGTGCACTCTAAAGAGAATGATTTCACCAAGATACAGATTTTTCTTGGGCTTGAGTTAACCTGTGCAGTTGCCTGTGGTAAATTTACTGAGGAAACATTCCTTCGGCTGAAGTCTGCGCTCCATTGCGTGCCTGCCATCCTCGTCACTGGAAATGGCATTTCCCATGTGCACTGAATACAGAATGTTGGTCTTGTCGGTAGTGGGCTTGATAAAGGTGTTACCTGAGGGGGTGTCTGTGTAATAAGAAATGGACAGAACAGACACCTAAAGCAAAACTGTAAAAGTTCTGACTGCGAAAGTAGAGTAACCTTTAGGCTATGAAAAAGCATTGTCCCAGCTGGAGGCTTGAGCCGTTACATGGTTTTGGGTAAGCGTTTGTATATGATTCCTTCTTCATTTGCGAGGCCTCCACCTTTTAACTATCATGATCACAGAGTAATTAATGCTCTGTACGCACAACCTAATGCAGCCTGAGATCCTCAAATGCTCCAAGCATGGCTGGCTCTCATTGACCTAAACGTGGGCTTTTTTTATGCTCAAGTGCTACTGTTACAGAATGGGTGAACTGAATTGTTTTTCAGTTTAATAAAAGACATCAGGTTATGTCTGGACCTCTGGGGTTACTGGTCCCTGCTCAATTGCTGCTTAGAGCCAAGAGACACATCTCTCTGGCATCCACTGCCCAAATACTCAAAACTTTCCATGGGGCTAAGTTGTGGTTATTCTTTGTCCACTGTCGTACTTGCAGTGAAAAGGAGATCTCCTGTGCTGCTGAACCAATCCACTGTAATGTGGAATCTTTCTTTTCTTAGGTAAGAGTCCTTCCTCCACAAGATGGTCAGAAAATGTAGTGCAAGCTCTTGCTGAGCTAGAAGCTGTCTGTGGGATCTAATGAGGATTTTTTTGAGGTCACCCCAGAAAATGCAGTCCTGAAATAGGTTATTTTCCTCAAGATAAAGAGCAATCTACAGACATAAAATAGGGTAACCAATGGCATGTTGTAGTGAGCTCCAGTATGTAATGTATGTAAATACTAACTGTAAAATGTACATTCTTAGGAGTTTCCCTGAGTGCAGTCAGCATAATAGTAGATAGAAAGCTGATTTCAGTTACATAGGATATATATAGGCTTATATGTTAATAGCTATATTAAATACAAGGCTTTATTCCCATTAGCACTGCAGAGTCAAGCTGCACAACTGGGAGGTGTCCCTGCCCATGGCAGGGGGGTTGGAGCTAGATGACCTTAAGATCCTTTCCAACCCTAACTATTCTATGATTCTAAGAGTGCCCTGGAATCTCCTACACACATCCATGAGTATGCACTGCCAACAGTCCCCCTTCAGAGTCAGTACTTGCTCCTGAATGGGTAGAGAAGGGTTTGTCTTGTAAAGTGTGCTTTATTGCTGACACATAGTGGCAAAACCACTTCTTTGATTGGAAACTGGCTTTGAGACAGTTGTGCAAGCCTCTTGTTGCGTGCTCTTTTGGACACCTTCCTTTTGACTCCAGAACAAAGCTGCTAACCATAGCATGTTCCCTGTTAACATTTTCTGTGATTCATCTGTAGTCCATCCTCATCCTGGTCTCTTACTTTGCTCTTTAGAATAAAGCTGCTCATCTGCTTTTTAAATTTTTAGGAGTGTGAAAAAAGCAATGCATTAAATTGTTAAAATAATTGCATTCACCTGAGAGGCCAAAGATGGCGTCTGCTTCAAATGACTCTATGACCAACCAGGACAAGTCAGAAGCACAGCTCTTCATTAGTTATTATTTTCTATTGATACCTTTATTTCTCTGTGCCCTGGGAAACAGAACAGGATGGTCTGTGGGAGATGTCCCTGCCAATGGCAGGGGGGTTGGAACTAGATGACCTTAAGGTCCTTTCCATCCCAAACTATGCTATGATTCTGACAGACTCCAGCACTTACCCGCAGGTGGCAATGGAACTGCAGACTGTGTCTCATTGTTGAAGATACTTTTTCAAGACGGCTTATTTTTGTAGTACAGCATGTTGTACATTGAGTTAAACAGGAAAAAGGGTATTCTTATATCTCTCAATGAGTTGCAGCCAAGATCTGTAATTGCCTGGCTCTTAATGTTGCGTAACTGTTCGCAAGACTCAAGCCAAGCATTAATGAATTTCATCAGAACTTCATTTTTTAATGAGCATCATTAATCGTTAGTCATGCGTGCTACAACCTACACTTCTGTAAAGTGGGGTTTGCCAATCGTGTTGCACTATAAAACCAGCAACATGTTCTCCCCAGATTTTATCAGTAAAATAACAAGAAAAGTCCATGGAGGGAATGAAATAAAAAAAAAAACCCTCATTTGACCTTTTAAGGATTTAAGATGCTCTCTGAAAGTTGGTCTGAAACCTCAGCTTGCAAGCAGCTGCTACCCTACTTTTCTCTGGGCTGTGATCCTCCTGTGAGAGCTCACCTCTGTGATATGGTAATACTGTGAGATTTCACATACTGTGGAATCGATCTCACCTACCAAACCTGTGTTGTTCCAAGATGCAGTGCTGATCTGGCCTCTTAAGGTAGACTAACCGGGATAACTCTGCCCTGTGCCACATAATTCAATTAAGCTTTTAGGGCAAAAATGGTGACTAGGAATCTACTGGCTGTCTTTACTGTTTGGGTTGTGCCACTGGATGTGTCTGAAATGTAGAGAAGGAGCATCAGGCTCCTTGTCTGGATTCAGCAATTCCAGTCACTAGTCAGTAGTGACGTTTTATCTCCACCAAACTGTCTTGCTGTTCATACTTACTCTGTATAAAACAGAGCTGGCTAACAAAGAGGTGGGTGAATTAAGTTGTCATGCAGGTGTCAGACTGGTAGAGATTTACAAGAGACAAAAGCTTTTCCCTGTTGTGTGTATCAGAGACACTTGACTACTCATAACCCTGACCCAAATAGCGCAGTGTCTCCCTGCAGAAGCTGTTTAGTACCAGATTTGTCTAATAATATTGCACAACAATGAAGAAGTAGTTTCTCTAATTAGGCCCTAGACCAAGAAAATGTTTTACCCTAATCTTAATTTATGTCAATACTCATGTTTGTGGTTAAAACGCGAGTTGTCTAAAGTAGTGGTGTATAGGAGGAAGAGTAAAAGAAGGGGTATTCATTTGCAAGGATCAGAAATCAGAGTGTGCCTCTGATGAGTGGAGGAGAAGCTAGCACCATGGAGGAGAAAGATGAGGAAAGGATTAGGGGAAACTAGAATGGAAAAAAGAGTGATTAATGAAAAGGTGTATTGACATGGGGACTGTGGGCTAAAAAGTGGGGACATGAAATAAAGGTGGAGCACTGAAGCTGGGGAGAAGTACTGAATGGTGTCAAGAAAAAATCAGAGCTTTGCTGCAAATGATTGGTTGCAGCTGAGAAAAAAATTGAGACCTCCTTATAAAGGTGTCATAGTAAATTGACTTTATTGTTTCTCTGGCATACGTTCGCAAAAGCAGTAGTGACTTTGGATATTTTTGTTTGAATGTTTTGTTTGAATTAAAGATCCAGCAGTGTTCAGAGCAGCTTGCTGCAGTGTCCCAAACCCATGTCTGCTTGCAAGATCTGAGCTTCCATGTTTTGGAAGCATATTTATTCATTAAATATAGGGTTCACTTCAACTGCTTAGGATTCTATAGGACAAAAAATTGTCAGGGAAATGTAGAAATCATAGAATCCCAGGTTGGAAGAGACCTCAAGGATCGTCTGGGCCAACCTTTCTAGGCAAAGTGTGGCCTAGATGTCCATTGATCCTTCCAGCAAAATGAAATGAAAGGTAGGAGAGAATTTTCCAGTGTGAATGCACATTTAGTCCAAGCACTACTCCTTAGATAAAACTCAACTGCTGCTATTTATGTTGTGTTAACATGAATCTGATTGAAGATCTGTACCCAACCTTTACCTAGCCCAGCCAATGATGCAAGAGTTTGAGGAGCTAATAGAAAGACAGAAAGTAACCTCATAGGTCACCTCAAATAAAACAAGGCTATTTGGGATAAAAGGATTTCTTTCAACGTTTAGCTGGCTTCTTCTTGAAGTGCAGGGGAGCATTGCAGAATTCCTCCTAGCTTATTTTCTATGGCTAAGATTGGCAAAACCTGCTGCAGTTGGCTTTGTGTGTTGTGAATCAGATTGAAATTTTAATAAGTTGTTGGTTAATACTTTTTCTGGGTGGGTGGTGTGTGTAGTGAGAGTTGTAAATATCACCTCTTACTTTGTATAACCTGGTCCTAAGCAAGGGAGGCCAGAGAAAACTGGCAGGGGGAGATGGCAGAGAAATTCAGCTTATAAAAAACAATATATTGATTGCACCAATGGATTGCCGAGGTGGAGGCTACTGAGATCACTTTTTCATGCCGAAGTTTTGTAGGCAGTGTCATTCACTATCATGATTTATATTTGCTCCACTTGAGAAGTGCATGCTTGTGTTAGGATATTGCAGATGGAGAATTACTTTAAATGGCAAAAATAAGTGGTATGTTAAACTTTGCTGTTGAGTAATGTTATTGTTGCTATGTATGTTTCGTAATGCCAGACTAAATAGGGTGTTACTGTTGCTTCAGATCTTCCTTTGGACTGTGAACATACATATTAAGAGCTGGGTTCACTAGCAGAAATATGTATTTCTTTGAGCAACTGATTCAGTTTAATACCTTGCTCTGCCCCACTAACCTGTTAACTGACCTGAATTGGGCCCATCTTGTTTTCTTTGTTTCCCTTTTTCTGCCATATTTTGTGTATTTAGATTTGCCAAGGTCCTAGATTTGTCCTAGATACTGGCAAACAACGGCTGGCATCCCCTGTGTAATAGATGCAAACAGCTATTACTGTCACAATTAAAAGCAAATCCCTTAATATATAATTCTGTATAAAAATAAAACACAAAAATTAATAAATGTAAACATACATACCTAGAAATGCATTAAATATTATTAGACTATTAATATGTAACATAGTAATAGTGTATCACACATAATATATATTCTATGCATTGTATTTTGTGTAATGCTGTGTATTATAACATATAGTTAAATAAATTAATTAAAGGCTATCTTACTTTAAAAGCAAAACAAAGACTTCTAAAACTGAAAAGCATGATTAGGTTTTAGAAGCTGAAAATACCAGAAGCTGATGCACAATTTTCTATCATTGTATCATTTATCAGGCTTAGTTTTGAAGAATGTTCTAGTAAAAGCATCAATTCTAACCAGTATGTATCATGTGTACATTAAAGGGAGCAAAAAAACCCAGCTGGCTGGCAAATACAATTTCCTTGCTATGGGAAATGATCTGAAATTGCAAAATGTTATCTTACTGTCACATTGTTCTGCAAAGGAACACATGGCATACAATAATTCCTTTCCTTCAGATAATTCATTATTTTATTTAAATATATATTATTCAAGTCGTGGATGGCAGATAATATCTGCAAGTTGCCCTTCCTAACTGTTGGCTATATTTTTTAAATAGAGCAGTAGAAGGACAGACATTATCTATGCTACAAATGAGCTGACAACCCAAAGCTGTTTTGCTATTTACTTTGCATGTAAATACACACAGAAAGACGCAGTCTTCTGCCCAAGGACCTTACAATAGAAATAAAGGTAGAAAAAGGTCATTTGCCATTTTACAAGTAGAGAAGAATATTATAGAAATATAAATTACAAACCTAGCTTCACACAATGGGTTTTGTCGCATGAGCAGGAATTAAAGATAGATATTAAACTGACCAAGCTTTTCAATTACATCTTATTTTCCCCCTAAGAAAATGGTGCTCGCTGAGAATGAAATATTCCTACAATAAGGTTCTCTATGCTGAAAATTTCCTGAGGTCTTGGGCAATGTCTGAGGCACCATGGAAGCTTTGAGTTGGGAAGGAAAGCAGGTGTCTCTTGCATCTGCATGAGGCTGCAGGGCAGTGGTTCTAGATCAGCTGTCTTCCTCCCTAAAATGAAAGTTAAAAACTCAGTCTTGTTAGAGAGTGCCAAAATCTTGACAGTTGGAAATGCTTTCGTGACAGGATGTCCAGGACAGTATTTTAAATCCAAGCATTTGTCTGCCTTATATTCCTTTTTGTAAATCTCTGCTTAAAAAAAGTGACCTTTTAACCTCATTTTTCCGCCATCACCTTTCAGTTGTTTTTCTGACAGGCAAAACAATGACACACACGAACTCAGCTTGTACTTTCCTCATCACACTTTTCCACACTTAGTTTTACATTGCTGTACCAGAGCAGGACGCCATATTCCACTATTGGTCCTGTCTCAGCACCCTGCTTGTTTCTCCCCTGCTTTCATTCACTGCTTAGTTATTTGTCAGTTAAAACTCATCGATCCCTTCCTGCCAAGGCAGGGTTGCTGTCAGGCAGCAGTCAGCATCTTTGCTCATGGGGGCAAGGTCTAAATTTTCCTAGATGAAAATGGCATGATGTTTGAGTTGCCAGTCCCCCAAGGTGGTCCCCATCACACTGCCATGGCTATGGCCACTCTGCCAAGCTCCTTAATACCTAGAATTTTTTCAAAAGCATTTTTATATTCATTTCAGGATCACATATGCTAATATTAAATAGCACTGGGCAGTGAACTGATCCTGTTCACCATAGATCTGGCGCATGGTAATAATTCACCACTGACAACTATTTTTTGAGCTCTGTGAGTTAGCCAGTTTTTAATTAGAGCTCAATGAAACAATTCTTCTGTAAAAAAGAATTCTGTTTGTCAAAATCCAAATGTTTTGCAAGAATGTGTCAATTCTGACAAATATTTTTAACGAGAAAAAGTCAAAACATTTCATTTTTACTTTCTTGATTTAATAATATCAAAAGATTTTGTTTTGATATAAGATAAAATTGTTTTGACTTTATCATGTTTTCATTTCGTTTTCTTTCTATATTAAAATATCTTTAACATGCTTCATATTAAATATACCAGCTAACACATCATACTTAACATAAGAGAAGCTCAAACAAGATGGATAAACATTATCCAAATGAACTATTGGAAATATGTTGGTGGTTCTAAATCAAATTGGAGGCAACTTTTAATCCAAGTCACAAAATTTTGCTCAGATTTGGAAACTTTTTCAGCCCCTCTTCACAGCTCTGTGTTTTCTGCAAGGGAAGTTTGCATTCTGGATCCATTTAACATCTGTTCTATAAATGAAAAGCAGTAACAGTGTTGTAATTATCAAAGTAATATAATTGCTTTGGTTACTAAAGTCAGCCCATGTTGTCACTCTCTAAATGAAAAAATATGTATTTTAAAGGGGTGGATTTTGGAGTTTTAGCTATGCAAGCTGCCTAGAGTTCTTGGCCTGGGAGGATCATGGTTTAAGATGGTTGGAGCTGAGGCCTCACACAGTAGAACTACAGACCAGGTGTTGCAAAACTGGAGCCATTTCACTGAAACACAGCAATAAGATGGGGGAGTTCTCTTTCAAATCTCCTGCCGCATGTATGAACAATGTGCAGCAAAGGCTGGAGCTGTGCTGCTCACAATTTCACTGGGAAGACCTCAGTATCAATGTAGCCTCACATGTACAGTGGGGCACCTGAGGAACGAGCCTGAGCAGGAGTAGCCTGAGCCTAAAAGTCAGCTTTCAGGAGTGCTTAATTTTCAGCCAGGGCATTTTCTTAACCTGATTCATGGTGTGGCTGTGGGACCGAACATGCAGGAAGGGCACACTGTGAGATTGGCATCCATAATGAGACCAAGGCTTTGGTTTTGGTCGGCAGCCTGTAGTTATGTTGGGCTGTAAGTCTTGGTGGTGGCTGCCATGTTGCAGCATCTTTCTGGCTTATTTTGTAAAATATCTAAATATTCCAAGAAAAGCTTCTGTTTGCATAGTAAATAGCAGCAGCTAGAACCAACCTGATGCTGTCTCTTGGTCCACCTACCCAGGTGTATAGCTGTGGCCAGCCCACTGTACTCCCATCATGGGCAGGATTCAGAAATACTGAAGTGCCCATGATATCTCAAAGAACCTCACCTACTAAACATCTGGGTATTTTCAAAGTAACAAATGAAAGCCTTCCAAATCAATAACGATGCTAAAAGCTACAGGCTTCCCTTGACCTAGAGGTTAGATAGCATTTATCATTTTGTGGTTAGTGTATGGGTAAAGAGAGGCACAAAAGGTAGGTGGTTTACCAAAGCTCGCTCCATGAAGAAGTACAAATGAAAAGACAATTCTGGCGCAATGGGGAGCCCATGGCAACACTCCAGATAACATTAGGCAGGCTGGCTCGCCTGACATCTCCTTGCACTCCCTTGCCTCCTCTTTGGATGTCTTCCCTTTCCTTAGAACTAGCAGAGCACAATAATTTTTGTAATGAAGGGCCAGGTCTTCGGCTTGTGTTCAGCCACTACGAGGCAGAGAAACCAGTGGAGATTGGCAGGCTTTGTACCAGCTGAAGCTCCAATACCTGTCATTTCAGGCCCAGTGGTCCTGTGTTGGAGCTTCAGCTGGTACAAAGCAGCTGGAGACCAGCGTTGCTGGTTGGAAGGCTAAGCAGGAGCAAAACATGGGGATTTGCAATGTTCTCTCCATCCCACGACTTGCTCTGCTTATAAGCCGGCACAGTATCCTTACCCAAACAACACATCGGATTCTTGTCAGCCAGTTTAAAAATAGACTGTCAGGCACAATCCTGCCTTTTTTCTGCAGTTTCTGGCTTGCATATAGGTTCTTTTTTTCAGCCTCTCTTTCCCCCACTGTCTTTTCTTTTCTGCTCCCTTCTTCCTGTCCCTGCTGCAGTGTGGCTGAATATCTGCCCATGTGAAGAGAATAATCCCATTATTCCGTCCATATAGGACAGTGGCATCCAAATCCGTCCCTGCGCAGCTGGTGCTGGCAGGCAGCCACCCAACAGCTCCCCAGGTGCAGTTGGTGCCCAAGGAGCCCCAGTCACCTCTTTTCCTACCTCTGTGCAACATGTCTGGAAAAAGTCAGGTGAAGCCACTTGTGGGATAGCTGACTTTCTACACAGGGTCCCATAGCCATGGAAAAGCACAGTGAGAAGAGAAGCAGTGCAGTACCTGCTTTTCTATAGTAAATGGCACTTTACATGACCAAGTGGTGTTAGGAACTGAGTGAAGATTTTGCTCATGCATGCAAAGGAGCTGAAGGCATCTGCTTGCTAATAAATGTGTGTGGGAAGCTTATATCTAGCTGTGGTAGAAGACATCTCACTTTAAAACCAGTGAGTTGTAAACGAGCTTTGAGTGAAGAAGTTTTATTCCTGGCAACTAGCAGGCAGGTACCTAACCCCAATGGGGTGGGAGCAGCTAGGACCGCTGTAGCCCCAGCCCAAGGTGGGCATAATATAAAGAAGAAGAAAGGATAATAGAACTAATAGAAAAATGGTCATAAAACTCCTCCCTCACCTTGTGTGTAGAAAAATAACTGCTTGGTAAAAATGGAAAATTTGATGAAATGGCCATTCCTAAGGGAAATGTCTGTTTTCAATTTTGTATCATTCACAAAGACTTAAATCTGTTGCTGCTTTGGTTTCCTCAACAAAAAATATTTTCTTAAGAAACTGCTCTTTTTAAAAAAGGATTTTCTTTCCAAAGTACAGCTAAACTTTTAAACTTTTTAATAATAATCATTTTGTATCCAACCTGCTAAAATATTTGGCTAAAAAATTGCATGCTATTTTCAGCTTTAGCTTTTCTGTTTGTACATGTCCAAACCTTTATGGTCTGAGATTTTGGACAAGGGAATATTTAAGAAAAACTGTTGAAATGAGCTTGTCTTCCCTGTCAACATTTCTTATGAAAAAATATTGAAGAAATCTTTTACCACATCTATGCAACTGCAGTCCCTGTGCAGCAGGAAGTAACTTTATACCCAAAAATATACTTTCCCTATTGTACAGTGGTGATGTTACTGGCAATGACTAATCTTGCTAGAACTCAAAGTCCTTTCTCCATCTGTAAAACCCAGATGTCACCCCTTAAGGAGAAATAATCTTAACCCAGGGTACTTTTGAAATACAAACACAGTGTTCCTAAACTCTTTGCATATACTTAAAGTGCCATTTTACTTCATTAAATAACTTCTTAATTAAATTAACAAAACCCCCCTTTCCTAACTAGTAGATCTTCTGTCTCTTGTTCTGAGTCATATTTCCAGTGACAAAAAGTTCTTGCTTTTTCTCTCATTAACACTGCATAGAAATAGTATGCTGAACTAGATGCTCTTTTGCATCAGGAAGAGAATTTTACTAAACTTTATTCTATTTCTCTCATGCAAATTCTGTAAAACACATTTTTAATAGAGAATCTATTTTTGCTTGAAGAACCTTTAATGTTAGTGATGCATAAGGAAGATGCTTTGCTTGCAGCACTCAGGACAGTAAAGGGCACTGATAGGACAGGGTAAGTGGTTACATTTCAATTCAGGTTGGGATAGGTTTCTGAATCATAGAATAGTTAGGGTTGGAAAGGACCTGAAGATCATCTAGTTCCAACCCCCCTGCCAGGGGCAGGGACACCTCCCACTAAACCATGCCACACAAGGCTATGTCCAATCCAGCCTTGAACACCGCCAGCGATGGAGCATTCACAACTTCCCTGGGCAACACAGTCCAGTGCCTCACAACTCTTACAGTGAAGAGTTTCTTCCTCATATCCAATCTAAATTTCCCCTGTTTAAGTTTGAACCTGTTACCCCTTGTCCTATCGCTACAGTTCCTCATGAAGAGTCCCTCCCCAGCATCCCTATAGGCCACCTTCAGATACTGGAAGGCTGTTACGAGGTCTGCACGCAGCCTTCTCTTCTCCAGGATGAACAGACCCAACTTTCTCCTTTCTCAGCCTATCTTCATACGGGAGGTGCTCCAGTCCCCTGATCATCCTCGTGGCCCTCCTCTGGACTTGTTCCAACAGTTCCATGTCCTTTTTATGTTGAGGACACCAGAACTGCACACAATACTCCAAGTGAGGTCTCACGAGAGCAGAGTAGAGGGGCAGGATCACCTCCCTCGACCTGCTGGTCACGCTCCTTTTGATGCAGCCCAGGATACGGTTGGCTTTCTGGGCTGCAAGCACACACTGAAGCAGGCTCATGTTCATTTTTTCATCAACCAACACCCCCAAGTCCTTCTCCGCAGGGCTGCTCTGAATCTCTTCTCTGCCCAACCTGTAGCTGTGCCTGAGATTGCTCCCACCCAGGTGGAGGACCTTGCACTTGGCATGGTCAAACTTGATGAGGTTGGCATCAGCCCACCTCACAAGCATGTCAAGGTCCCTCTGGATGGCATTCCTTCCCAACCAAACCCCACAGCTTGGTATCATCGGCAAACTTGCTGAGGGTGCACTCAATCCCACTGTCCATGTCGCTGACAAAGATGTTGAACAAGACCGGTCCCAGCACCAGCCCCTGAGGGACACCACTCGTTACTGGTCTCCAGCTGGACATGGAGCCATTGAGCACAACTCTTTGTGTGTGGCCATCCAGCCAGTTCTTTATCCACCGAGTGGTCCACCTATCAAATTGATGTCTCTCCAACTTAGAGACAAGGATGTCATGTGAGACAGTGTCAAATGCTTTGCACAAGCCCAGGTAGATGACATCAACTGCTCTACCCCTGTCCATCAGTTCCGTAGCCCCATCATAGAAGGCCACCAAATTGGTGAGGCAGGATTTCCCCTTAGTGAAGCCATGCTGGCTGTCACCAACCACCTTGTTGTTTTTCATGTGCCTCAGCATGCCTTCCAGGGGAATCCGCTCCAAGATTTTGCCAGGCATAGAGGTGAGACTAACTGGTCTGTAGTTCCCCAGCTCATCCATTTTCCCCTTCTTGAAAATGGGGGTTATATTTCCCTTTTTCCAGTCATTGGGAACTTCACCTGACTGCCATGATTTTTCAAATATGATGGACAGTGGCTTAGCGACTTCATTTGCCAGCTCCTTCAGGACCCGTGGATGGATTTCATCAGGTCTCATGGACTTGTATACGTTCAGGTTCAATGCTTGGATAACATCTTTAGGCCTGGCAGCAGTATGCGTGAACTGACACATGCTGGCAAACTCTGCGCAGTTTATAGATACACAATACTATTTCTTTCTTGATTGTTTTATGGAAGAGAAGTATAATTTTAGTACAAATTATGAACATGACAAGGGAGAAAAACATTTTGTTAAAATATGCGTGGGGTAGGTACGTGGAAAAAGATATAGTACAGATGTATGGATATGTATTTTATGTACGTGGACTATGGTATGTATAGTATGGATGTTAAGAGAATCGGAGAGTATCTCATGTTGGAAGGGACCCGTAAGGATCATCAAGCCAACTCCTTACTCTTCACAAGACTACCTAAAACTAAACCATAGGACTAAGAAAATCATCCGAGATCAACTTGAGCTCTGACAGGCTTGGTGGCATGACCACTTCCCAAGGAGCTTGTTCCTGTGACTGACCACCCTCTTAGTGAACAGCCTTTTCCTAATATCCAATCTGAACTCCTATTTCTGGTTACCAGAGAGAGGAGATCAGCACCTTCTCCTTGTCTGTCCCCCTGGGGAAGGTCGCTCCTCAACCTTTTCTTCTCCAGGCTGAAAAAGCCAAGGGATGCCAGCCCCTGCTTGTAAGTCTTGCCATAGAGGCCTTTCACCATCTTGGCCACCCTCTTCTGGACACACTGTTAATAGCTTGATGTCCTTATATTGAGGCGCCCAAGACCACACACAGTACTCACGGTGTAGCCTCACCAGTGCAGTGTAGAGTGGGACAATCACCTTCCTGAACTAGCTGGCTATGCTGTGCTTGATGTTCCCCAGGACACGATTGTCCCTTTTGGCTGCAGGGCACACTGTTCACTCATATTCAACTTGCTATCAGCCCAACCCCCAGATCATTTTCTGCAGGGCTAATCTCCAGCCTCTCATCCCCCAGTTTGTATGTTAACCATAAGATGATAATTCTCTATAAAATCTTCATGACTAATCTTTGGTTGTTTTTCACTTTTCTTGTACATGTTTTATGCCCTGTCTGGAAGTATTTCTCTGGCTTGTATTCAAGTTCAATAAAATGTTGACTGAGAGTTTTTCCTTTCTTTGACCAAACTAAGTTTGTACCCAGAATTTGGAGTTCTTTAACAAGTAGCTCCTATATCTGAAGAGGACACAAGCTCTGCTTTTCAAGCCATGTGTTACAGAAATAGATAAAAATATACTTCACAATATTTCCTGCTTTTTTTTTGTGTCCCATAATGCAGTGCCTAATATAAATTAAGAAAAAGCAAAGAGTGAAGGAGTATTAAAAAACCCCACAACCTAAACAAAACAAGCCTCTCAAATAACAATAGATACTGAAGAAATGCATCAGAAAAGAAATGCAAACAGCAAGACAACATCAACATCTGGAAGCATTGCCCGTGTGAAACTGGTGTGCATTATTCAGCTCGCGCTTTATCTTCAGTATAACTTGAGCATGTAGGTACCATTTTCTTGTTTTACAAAGGAAAAGTGGCTGCTGTTCTATAGCAAGGCCTTCATGGGTGGCCATGATGCCATTCAGTTCACTACTCCATCACCAAAGACCCAACAGGCAGCCTGTGGTGACCACTGTTGTTTATCAGTTGTACACTTAGAAACTGTGGTTCTGCTGCCTTTAAGCCTGTTGAACCTGTTCTAGGAGAGCAAAGAAAGTGTGAAAAAGTAATACAAAATTAATTCTAAACAAAATCTGCCAGATGCTCCATGAGGTCTCTAGGCAGCTCAAGAACAGAATCGTTATTTTCAGATGGACACAGAAGAGGGGAGTAACAAATCAGAAGACATTTTCAGTTTAATCAGCCTGAAATGTTGACCATATCTGCATTCAGAACCCTGTGATTGAGTGAGACATGAATATGTATGGAGAGCTGGTGTGCAAAGCAGCTGGTTTCAGAGTGTGCTTACATACACTGAGGGCTGCACATAAGGGCTGGAGCTTTTTGAGCTTGGGCATGGTGTGTGCATGCTGCATAACTGACATTGTGCTGACCTCGCCTGGTTCCAAGTATAATCACCAGGTCTGAGGGAGATAGGTGAGCAGCAATCTCAGCAAAGGAAATACTCATTTACTGTACAGTATGTCTACCTCTCTTGTTAGCCTCCATGGCTTGGCAATATATTGGTTGGTGTCCACCAGAGAAAATGGGTTTAACAGCCATGAATGAGAGGCCCGTTGCATCTACCTGAGGTAGGGTTGAAAACCTGGTTTCACCTATAACCCCCTCATTTTCAAATATGTCTAACTTTCTCAAACTTTCACTGTTTGGATTGGAATTTTCCTTGCCAGCTTTGCATCCAAGGGCAATTAGATATGTTTAAATATTGTTATAATCAAAGAAAAGAAGATGTTTTTCTGCTTGTTTGGTTGTGTTTTGGGGTTTTTAAGAGATACTAAATTACTTTCACATTTTGAGTGGATAGCTCTGTTCTCTGAGGAAGAACACTGTGTTGTACCCCCTCTACATGCAGACTTTTCTGGAGTTATGTTTTTCACAGCCACTCACTGCTAAAGCTGGTTCAATGTGACGATTAGTTCAATGTACTCTAGGAGAAAATAGGACTGAAATTGGATGCAGACTGGCTGCACCACTAAACTTCTGCAACATTGAGACAGGATTCTTTCTTTCTACCTAATTTAGGATGTGACTCTGAATGTGCTTTTCAAATTAACCTTTTATTCTACTCTGCATATAATCTGATACTGGTGTGTGTCTTGTGGTGGTTTGAACGCATGTAGGAGGACTGTGCTGGGCTAATACTCCATTGTATTCATTTTCTCATGTGGCTTGTTCACATTTCTTACGTGTCATCCACATGTCTTTTAACCGGAAGCCTCCAGGATATGCTGAGCTTGTGTATGTATAGCAAGTGGCACAGCAAGGTGCCTTCCCAACTATTCTTTTTAACCTTCATTGTTGTGGTTGAAAGTTATATGCAAACACAACCAAAAATATAATGGTCTGATATCTTTCGACAGTAGCTTCTGCTAGCTGTCAACTAATTGCTGTTGTCACATATGCTTTTTTTGGTAAGTCCATTTCCTTTGTGAGTTTGACTGCAGCCACCTCAGTGGCTTTTTGACCAGTGCCACAATATTAATGACAGGTTTACTCATGATATACACATCAAATGTGTTGCCCCTCCTCTTTAGCTACTATGCTTTTTAATAGATTTTGTTCTTTCTCTGAACTATCATGCTCTGCTAGATTGCTTCAGAGTGAGGTTGTGTCCTTTAGGTATCTATGGCAAAAAACTATTCTTTCAGGTCATTGAATGAAAAATTACCTGCCTAAGTCTGATTATTAAAATTTTTGTAAATTTTCTGAAAAATTATTTTCTGATGAAAAATACAGCCTTAAAAAATTAAGAAAATATTAATATTGCAAAAGAAGTTGAAAAACATCAAAATACGGTTTTAGCCAGTTTGATCCAAGTGGAAACAGTTAATGCATAACGTTGCAAAGAACATTTACTTTTTCTTCCTGAAATAAATCTCTAAACTATATTTCTCTTTCAGTACATTGTCTTATTGAGACTTTTGAACTCTCTTCTATTCTATGAGCAAAGCTTCCTAGAGGACCACATGTCATACAACATAATACTTTCCTGTGACCAAGCCAGCTGGTGAATGACAAGCAGGTAAATCCCATGAGGAAAATGGAGGCACTGGGCTCCTGAATGATTCTCATGTAGACACTGAGCCAAAGAAGGCAAACACTGAATACCCCAATTTGCCGCAGAAGGGCACTTTACAGGTCAGCTGAATGCAATGAAATGAAACAGTTGATATGGGGTAAGTCAGAAAAACTGTGATTTGTTTCTAAAGACATATAAAACCACTGGAATTTTCTTGGGTGTATTCATTCGGCCTAACCATCGGCTCTGCTCTGACGCCTTTTCTTTGGACTTGGGTTCTAAGAAGTGCAACTTCTCAGTGTTGTTTGATCAATCTCCCCAACTCCTTTGCTCTGACAGACATGTTCCCAGCAGCCTTTGTTCTTGAACTTCATATAACTACTTTAAGGAGCTTGATAGGCATAATTTTTCCTGTGTTTTCCCTTGTGTTACTTCAGACCATGAGTCAGAGTTTTCAATAGGGAGTTTAATTTGCTTTTATTGCAAAGCACATCTTTTTCTCACAGTAATTTATTGTTTGCCATTTCCCTGTAACAGTGTGAGCAACCTTCCTCGTGAAAGACAGAAAGATCTTTGTATAGCTGAGATACAAAAGACACACAGCATACCCTACAGAGCAATGGGGACAGGTAGTTCTGGAAGTGAGTTGTAAATAGGAGGTATAAAATTTTCCAACAGACCCCTCAGGATACAACCAGCAATATCTCTGGGTCTCAGGACAGTCCAACAGCCTGGCACAAGATAATTTAGGAACACTGGGACAGCAGTACGATGTCAGAACAGATGACACTTCCTGCCTCCTGCAGCAGTATAAAAAGGGAGGGCAGGAAGGGATCTAATGTGTCATGAAACTTTCCTCTTCCTTGTTGCTCGGGAACTTTTGGAGCTGGAGACTTCTGGCTTTGTGTTCAACAACTCTTGATAGATTTTCCTCCATGAATTTGTCAAATCATGTTTTAAACCAATTTATACTTTTGGCTTCCAGAGTTATCTGTACTTGAGCTTAATTATGTGCCACATGGAAAAGTGCTTCCTCCGCTCATTCCAGTTCTGTTGCAAGATAATTCATTTAATGTCCTTAGGTCTTAGATACTGAGAAGGAGGTATGAATTTTACACTCCTACCCTTGGCTGCAGCCACCACTTTGAAGACCAAGTTCTCTCTTCTCCAGGCTAGAGGGTCATAGGGTACTTCTCTGTTCCCCTCACAGATGTTGCTCTGTAACTGTGATTGTGGCTGTTGCCCTGCCATTTCTATAGCCTTCGTGTCATTTTTGAGAGGAATGACAGGAACTTGAAGAGACGCAGTCGCAGTGTGCAATTCTCATTTCTGTTCTGTTTGCTCTTCCTTCCCTCATGGTTCCCAGTCTCCTATTTGCCTTTTTGATCATTATGAAGCACGGGCTTGATGTTCCTATAGCGCTATCTGCAGTGATGCCAAATTCTTTCCTTAGCGATAATTAGTGACTCCATGCCCGAGCACAGCTCTTTGCTTTTCTTAGTGTTTATGTGCTTTTCCTGGCTACCTTATCACCTACTCACCCAATAACTTTCTCCCACATATGGACCTTTGGATTTCCAAGATGCTGTCTGTGCCAAATAGTTGTGCTGCTGGCTTCTGTCACAGTCCCAGCGTGGGAGCTGCACTTGAGACGTTTGGGAGCTAAACTTGGCTACCACTGCCCTAAAAGAAGTTTCCACTCTGTTTTCACTCTTAGTTTTGAAACGAATCTGAAATATTTCTTAAAACCCCTCGCTACTAAGTGAGTTTTTATATGTGCCTCCTTGCTGTTTTCTCCCTCCCACCTCTCCTGCTATGGTAAGAAGACTCTTTCACAGACTTCTGTATTGTCTCCTTTGATAAAGCATGGCTGTTTGTTTTGTGTTTGCTTAGGCCTGAGCGGTTTCCTCTTCATGGCACAAATTAGCAAGCTGACTTACATTCCTTGATTGGTGAGTTAAGCTTAGCCAAGATTCAAAACTCAGTCTTGAACAGAACTGAACTTTGACAGTTTCTTTTCCAGCTGCTTCTCTGAGTTCAAAATGCCATGCTATCATGAAGAAGAGTCCCAGAATAGAACTGGTTTCTTCTAATGCTAAACATGACACTTTGTCAACACCGGAAAAAATGGTGTTATTTGTAAAATCCCTCTTTCTGTCCTCCTGGGTAAAGTACTCCAGACTCCTCTGTGCAGTGGTGGGCTACACTGCCAGGTGAACAGTGTGTGTACTCTTGGGAAGAGAGAGAAAAGTGGTTGCGCCCATGTGTGGAAGATTATGTCTGAACTCTCCGTACCCATTAGTCTTCACAAATACACAGAATCACTTGCACTGTAATATCAGAGTAGCATATAGTCTAGTTATCTTACTCCACAGCATGATGGTTGAAAGGAAGGCACTGGGGCACTGAACTCAGGATGTTTTCTGTTATCACCAGCCATCATATCTCATGGGGACACACAGACAAGACAATGACTATTTTATCCTGTGGCCTCCTTTTCTTTTCAAAAAAGAAAGAAGTGGTACCTATAGAGTTGTTTTTGTTTTGATCCACAAAACCTTAGACTTAATGGTACTTTTGCTGCCTGCCTAACATTGAAGGCACAGTGTACAAGTTACTGGGGATCTTGCACTTCTTTAACCTACATTCAAAACCAGATTCCCTTAAAGAACAAAACAGTCGTAATGATTAATTCACTGCAGCTGTAATGTAAAAAATCCTACTCTATGTGTTAAGCTCATGGTGTGCCTCTGCTATTGCTGGTTTCCCACATTCCAAAAACAGTATAACAGTCTGTCTTCTTGTTAAGCACAATAACTGTGCAACGTTGCCATGACTAGGAGCAATTGTTAAACAGATCTCCTTATTACATATAATTGCCTCACTGTCTAAGCAAACAGCCACACAGAGCAGCTTAATTTTTCTTAAATTTAATTGAAATCTGACAGTATTGCAAACTCTTAGAACCCTGTAACAAAAGGGCTTGGTATTCATAAAGTAATTTGTTGCTAATTTTGTTCAGTGCTTTAAAAGGTTGCTGGAAGTAGGGGACCACAAAAGCGAATATACTGCTCTAAGCTGGGATTTTTATCACTTTCTAAATGACACAGTGAATGACAGAGAAAAGCTGCAAGATAGTGGCTGAGTGGGTATTGACGGCTGCTGCAGCGCTAAATGATGCATTGGCGCTGAAATATAGTGAAAGAACAAATCACCAGTGACTTTTCTATTTTATTCTTTCAGGAAGAAAACCCCACATCAAGAATTGCAAAACCTGAATTAGATTTGTTAAAAAAAATTAGCTAAAGAAAGCACGCAGCAGACAAGCCTGGTTGTGTGCCCACACTCTCACCCGTAGCTACAGCAGCACAATAGGCAGGGGGCTTTGACATCTGAAAAGTGTGAGAACAGTGTTTAGGAGATCCAGGTTGTGCTTTTCACAAATCTGACAGGCTCTGGGGCATGGCTGGAAAACTGCTGCAGGGAAAAAAACCCCGAACAACAGAAAAACTTCAGAGGAAGAGGATGGTATTCCTTCTACCCATCTTTACTCACTCAGCTCTGGAGCCTATATTAAACAGCTTCCTTATCTATGGATGGAGACAAACTCTTCCAGCTGCTTATGCAGAGCAGGCAGGAAAAGCAGCTCCTTCTGATCTCTGCTGTCCAAACAAGGCTGGATGCAATACATGTTCCATGATAAGCATAGTACCTGGTAGTTTGTCTAATAGCAGGGCAGTGAACTGGGGACCTTCCAGAACACTGCGCAAGTATTTCTCCATTTCACGTTAACACACTTTGGGTCGGAGACGTGTGACCGATTTACTTTCCCTGTGGTTTACACACCCAGAGACACCTAACCCACACTAACCAGACATTACCAGTGCACAGCGTTTTTGGGTCAGGTTCCCAGGCTGGCCAAGTTCAGCTCTGTGGTGCACCAACAGCACAAAATGTGCAGGGAGTAGGTGGATCTAGATTTCTCTTTAAGCAGAGTGGGTCCAGGGACTTATAAACAACGTCAGCTGGGGGGGCTGGCTGGACTGATGAGCAGTCAGAAATTCCTGACACTGCACCCCTTGGCTGGCAGGGCTGAGCTCAATTCCTGCTAAAACCACAGCAGTTGTGCTCCAAAAGTACGAAGAGTGTAGGATTAAAAAGGAGATGACCTCACTGATGAGATCTGGACTCCACCCTCCTTTCTCTATGGGGGGTGATAGCTGCCGTGTGAATGACTGCAAGTTCCCTGAATCCCGATGCCGTCTGGACATGATCAGTGATCTCATGGGCATATTATTGCTTCTTACTTCACTTGCATTTTTTCACTTGAGTTTCTCATTTACCCATCCAATATTTAATTTTCTCAGTATTTCTTAAGCCACCCTTGGGTCCTATTATCAGCAAAAATTAAAAAAGGGGAACTAAGAATAATTTTGCTTACACTGCTAGAGTAGAGGTCAGTCTTTGGCAGCAAAGATGTTTGTAGTTCTACTAATACAAATATTACTTCAAAAAAGAAAAAAGGCAATAAATCAGATCTCATATGTCCTAAACAAAATGAGAGCTCATCTGTAACAGCCCCTGTCTAAACAGGTCTGTTTCCTGGCAGACCTTTGAGGGGACATCACAGCTTGCTGTGAGAATGGTCATAGACCACAGGTAGGGACGAGCCAAAAACATCTAGCAATCCTTCTATACCAGACTATCCTTGGGGCAGCAGCTAGAGTGACGCCTGAAGTAGTCTCAGGAACAACACTGATATAATGCCTACACTTAGCAGCAGCAAACTGAGAGATGTAAATGAGCATGTCCAAGCAGCACTACATTGCTGCCCGTGCTCTGTGTAGCAGGATCATTTGAACAGCCGTGGAGCACACTCAGCCAACAGGAATGCATGGAAATAATGCATGGAGAGAAAAAGAACTACCTCTGTAGTACAGCTATGACTACAGAAACAGGTTCTAGAAATCGATTGCTTCTATAGGGTACTCTGTTTTAATTTGGCTCAGTTAACCAGTGTCCTCAAAACAGGAATTAATGGTACATGTCAATAAAAATGAACGAGCATCTACAACTTGGGTAGGTCCATAAACCTTTCATAGATAAATCACTGGAGCTGCTTTGGTAGCATGTAGCAGCTCAGAAATGACATGCTTTGCTTTGAAGAGATGCACAGGTAAAGGAACCATTGACAACCCAGGGATGCATGAACCAACTACATTAATAAAAATATACTGAGCACCCTTAGCCAAGTCAATGCACATCAGAGCAGTGCACCTCAAGTCTGTCCTTTCATGCCTCTTCCTGTGTTGTAAGGATACCAGAACTCTGCGTTTGTGAGACCAGCATGCCTGTCTGGGAGAATAGGTGTGCAGACACATGAATCTTCTGTCCTTTACTGGGTTTACATTTTTAAATAACTTTTTACACTGCATACTTTCTTCTTGTTCAAGCACTATAAGGGACAGATTTTCTGAGTGAGTTTTCTGCCCTGCAGTTAGTACCATGCAGTTGTAAGGCAACAAGTGCTCATAGCTACAATACCCTGCCCGCAGCAACGAAGGGGTAACATTTAGGAATGATGAGTGTGCCTCCTTTCCCTGTTTCCTAGTGAATTCATAATCACAGAATCTGTAACTAGCAAGTTGATTCAGTAAGCAAAACAAAAATGAGTCAAAGCTGTTGGATGGCAGTGCCACCATCTTGGCTCCAACTGGAGGAAGACTTGACTCTAAAAAACATAACACCCTTCCTTTCCAGAAAAGAGAACAACAGCAAAAAAAGAAGTAACATATAAATTACAAATTAAATACCCCCACGCCACAAACATGTATTCGTGATGCTAAAAGCCTGACACACAGTTAGCAGGGCAGAGCACTGCGCCTCCTGGGGGGGCTTTAGGTATTCATGCTAATACTGAGGGGCTGTGTGTGTGAGGTGAAACAGAGGATGGCAGTTAGAGGCTGTGTCAGGAAGCAGTGAGGAAGGAGAGGTTTTATATAGGTTATAGTGTGGTCTTTTAGACACCCCATACCAAATCAGCTCTCAGGGCTACCACCTGGATCCTCCCTCTGAAAAGCCTGTGCATAGGTTCTTGAGGTACTACTTGCACCTGTGAGGGCATGGCTGCTGTTTTGCTTCCAGAGTCTGGATGTAAGGCTGGCCTGGCATAGATGAAGCTGCTGGGGAGAAGCAGCAGGAGGCAGGCGTGTGTCAATCAGCGGCTGGCATTGCAGTATCATTAGGCAGAAGAGGTTAAAAATAGGATTTTGCAATCTAGCGAGCGGAAATATCAACCACATGGCAGAGGAAGGAAAGAGATGCTATTCCCACCTCTAGGTAAGGATTTCTGTTAAATTATTAAGTATCAAAAAGCTGGAGAAGATGGAGGCACCATGCAGCCCTGTGCCAGTGCGGCATGGGGGTAGCAAGGTCCATAAGCCTGAGCTCTGTGGTGGGGTTAATGTCTGTCTGTTGCCTGTAGTGTGGCTCCTGGAGGAAACTGTGGTCCTACTAAATGTTGTAGAGGTGTGAGTTGCAGCAAGCAACTTCTACCCACTGGGGTGGGGTGTTGTGTCTGCTGTGAACGGCAACTGAGGGAAGCTGTGCTGAGGGAAGCAAATGGCATCCACTGCTTGCTTGGTGTCTGCAGGCACTGTGCTCAGGGGTGAAGCTTTGGCTTTTACCTCAGGTGTATGGGTAGCTTCTTAGCCAAATACTTATAGATCTGAGGTTGCTCAGGTCAGGTGCCTTTCATGTTGTGTGCTGTGTACCGATACATACAGAGAAAGGCTTGGCTGGCAAGGCCCAGCACCAGGTCTCATCCCACTAGCAGGATGAGCCTGTGGCCAACCAAATGTGGGTGAGAGAAAACTCGTGTTGAGCTTTGTATTGCCAAGTTGATAGCAACTTATCCTGTGGCAGAGGATCAGCTGCTGTTATTGATGGTGCTGCTGGGTTATGGCAGTGTCATGAGGCTGCTCCCTCTTGCTATGAGGAGCAGGATCTGCTTCCATGCTCTAGCTAGAACAGCCCGCTGCTTTGCTCTGGGCTGACTGAGTATGGTGGCCTAACTGCCTGGCTGAAATTAAACCTATGACTGCTGCCATAGAGAGGGGCAGGTCTTTTGTGTCCATGGCCCCTTCTCCTTCCTTCTGCCCCTGCCCCTGGCCCTGAGGCCTCACCTTCTCAGCTGCAGTGCTTCCTGCTAAGCAGACAGTAAGTATATTCAAAAAGCAATTGTGGGAGGAGGTTCACTTTCTTACCCAGTCTGATTTGTGCTAATTTTTTAAATTAAGATTCTCAGGTGAAACTTTGGACCTAGTGTTACTTAAAATCCTCGGAATAAGGAAGCTCTTTATATAGTAGGAAAAGGTGAAAAGTAGGAAAAGGTGAAAAAGGAAATTGGTAGGTGTTAACTCCTACAGCTCTATCAGATGTTGTATCTCTACATCATTCAGACAGTTGACTCCCACTTCCTCCACCACCCCTCCAGTATGAAATAACATATGTGGTCATGATGTGAAGTGCTGAGATAGTGGGGGACGAGGCTGTTCTGGGACTTGTTAGTTGTGCAAAAGGGTCACAGTCAGAAGCAGAACGATAAATTATCTTATATTTTGAATGTACTTCTTATGGCTTTCTTTTAATTTATAATAGATTCTCTCCATACAAATAAAACTCCATAGCTGTATGTGAAAAGGTGTTCTGATGAAATGAGTGTTGCTTAATGGAATCAATACAAAAAATATCTGATATTAAATTTCTAGCTACTATGATAGAAAATTGTGGAAGGAGAAGGCATTCTTTTGCAGATGGGCAAACCCTTTGACTCCCTCAGTTATCCCCCATTTAAAAGCTATCAATTTAGAGCTGTCCTGTGTATTGCCCTGTGAATTGAACAAGTCTTTTCAGTCTTTAATTAAGGGTGACAAACTCTTTGAACATCACAGCATTCATCTGTTCATGTGTGGAAAGCCTGGTGTAACAAAAGAATTTAATCAAACTACAAGCCTTATAAAGACTACATTGCCTGAACTAAACGATGTTATTGCTGCTGCAGCTCATAGTTTTACATTTAAAAAAGTGGGTCAGAGTGTTCATTCATCTTGATTAGCAATGCCAACCTAATTACTTCTGGAGGAAACAGTAATTAGCTGGAGTCTCACCTCATTAATCATGACATTCTTCTAGCAGACTATTTTTATCTGATAAATGGCTTGGATTGGAACAAGGTGTATATTTGAATTCTAGTTAATTGTACACAGCTTGCTGCATAACATTTCACATTTTTATCATTTAACTGCTTCCTTCCTGTGAACTTCTCTGCCATTTTTGCAGGCTGCTCATGTTGAATAAAAGGTGAATGGCCCACATAAGATATGTCAGCTTTAATTATGTATAGAATTAACTGAAGGTGTGTTCCAACTGCAGGGAAATGGTGGAGTCCCTGCCTGTGCAGGAGACTAAAGGAATAATTTCTCAGGCATAAACTGATGCACAGCTACTGTTGCACAATGGCTGATACTGGTTACTCTCAATAGAAGCCTGCACCAATATTTTCAGTGGGGACTAGTGATTAAAAACATGGTTTCTCCTAAAGCCAAGTTCTTGGGGGTGTCTCTATTTAGGCACCTTGAAGTCAGTGCACTTAAGTTGACAATGTTGACTACTATATTGTTTCAAAATGTGTATTTTAGAAAGTTTTGCGCTTATTAAAACCAATGAGGAAGCATGCACAGGTTTATTTGGGGGGAGGATGTTTTTTGAGAAGTTACTTTAAGTAACAGAGATGTTTCTTAATTTTACAAAGCATGATTGCCTTATTTATCTGAAGTGGAAAAACTGGAAAAGAGGAAGAGCCTAAAAGCCAGATTCATTTTTCTAATAAAACTAACAGGT
This sequence comes from Ara ararauna, assembly GCA_028858755.1. Lineage (NCBI taxonomy): Eukaryota > Metazoa > Chordata > Aves > Psittaciformes > Psittacidae > Ara > Ara ararauna. Next base: position 106,035,325 of record CM054376.1, on the reverse strand, counting down.
TCTAATTTTCTAGGGAGGATGATAATAAGTGTGTTAGTCTGGGAACATCAGATTTCAGAGGCAGTAGAACAAATGGATCTTTGAATGCATGCTTTAAAACGTATGTTCAGTGTATCCTCATTACTGGTCTACTGTGAAGACAGTTCTGCATAATGTATCGTTTTATATATTTAAAAAGCAATGAAATAAAGGGTTTATGTTTTCCTTAGCCATAATCTTTTGTTTTTAACAAGCAATATGTTAACCTGAAACAATGACAGATTAATAGAGAAACATAGGAAAAGTTATTTCATTTTAAGTAGCAGATATTAAGTTTACACTTGGCATTAGTTTATGTGATGTTTTATGTTTTCAAAGCATGCAAATGTTAACATCATCTTTTCATTTGCTTTGAGTAAGTAGAGAAATTGGCTGTAATTTGGGAGTTGATCCGTGCTCTAGAAGTAGCTTGTTTTCCATAATCAAGTAAGTTTGCTTTTACTAGTAACAATTGAAAGTACTAGCTATTTCTGAATACTTCCTACAGGAATCTTCAACTATAGCTGCCCCACTGACTGAGTGACAACCCAGCAGCCCTTGGAGCACTGTTGGAACTTCCCAATGAAGAACAAATATCGTTGAAAATTTTTGAGAAACCATCAGATTACTTCTAAAAATTGAAGTACTCAGCACTGTAATGTAAATGTGTTTTTAAAAAGGGTTTTTTTGGTGCACATTCCCTGTTTTCAACTACAAAAAGAAAATCAAAAAAACACAAGTAGAGAATTCAGTATCCCTAAAATTAAAATCACAACACCCCCCACCCAAAACCCTGAAAAAAACATTTATAAAAACACATTCAATGTGTATTTTTATCTCCCAGGAGAGGGGAAAGAAGAATTAAAAAAAAAAAAATTATGTAAGACACAACTTCCATTCAAAAGAGATGTCACATTTCAATAAGCTCCTCACAGTCCTGATGTAACAAAAAGCTTCTTAACTTCCCTGGTAAAAGAATGCACACTTTTTGTAGATGTGAAATATCTGCAGAAAAGATATGTATTTGGTGCATACATCTACTACATGTAAGTGACTTTGATATTCAAATTATTAATTTAAAAGCCTGTTTCAATAACTGGTATTGTTTCTAATCATTAACGTTGTTATTAGGATCCATTATGCTGTAGGCTGATATCTTTGATCGTAGGTCCCAGTTACAGTGTAATGCTAGAGGCAGTACTTGTCAGATGTTAGAAATGTAGGAGTTTTGCTAATGAGGATATACTTATAAATTAATGCAACCTTAGTAAATCTCTAATGAAAATCATAAACTTGTTTGCCTGTATATTACTTGTAGATAGTACTAATGTCTCATAACTTCAGTCATAGATCTTCTAAATGATTCTGCATATCTAGAGAAAATGACTTTCTGACTTTTACTAGTGAAGGTATTCATGCTAAACTCTTAATATTTAAGCAGTACTTCTTCAGTTCCTTGCAAGTTATGTTCTTTCTCGGAGGCCTGCAGTACAAAACACTTCTATCATCCTAGTAATCTGTCAGTCACAGCATACAAGTGCCACCTTTTGGTGTATTATTTGGGACATAATAAGTTTTGCATCTATCCTGTCTCATTACCACAATTATAGCGCCTCATTTGAAAGGTGGTCCTTGGCTCAGGTATTGAAGTCTCACGTAGGTTTTTCCAGGGTCTCATCCTGTGTTTGGCTTGAAAGGTTCTTCAGAATATCTGGGGGGAAAACGCTTAAAACTTCAAATTCAATTGCAAACTCCATAAAAATGCTCAACATTGCTACTGATTGGTATCTGACAGACAAAAGCAAATACAGAGTTTCTAGTCATCAAGAGAGAAAGAATGAGTCTGGACTCAGAAATAAAGGCGAGGGACATGTGTGGCATATTTTGTATCACTGTCTATACCCTCAGATAGTACTCTTTTTCAGACTAAAACTGACTACATGGCCATTGAAAGATTCTTGCAGGTCTTTACTCTTGCCCATTTCCATAGCTGTACAGGAAGCCACCAGAAACTAGGACAAACTTTTGCACAGTTTCCTTCTTTTAAGTTTAATAAAAAACTCAAACTGTTGCTCTTCTGTTTTGTTTTTTTTTTTTTTAGCAGCATAAGGTGGATGTAATATGGCGCAGAGCAACTGATTTGTTAGAAAAATAAATCACAATATAGAGGGAGCATGACTGAACATGAAGAATGTGAATGTTCTCTAGGTATAACCATACATTGGCATGATGATAATCAGACTTTCAGTATAAGACACTCTTCTGGAAATGGCAAGTTTTGTGATATTTCTGCTTGCTGAAGTCTAACTTGTGTATCCTAATTTTATATTAGTTTTAAGTTATCTAACCTACATCAGAAAACACATGTAGTAAAACAGATATATAAAAAGTTTCTAACACATTTTAAAAAAAAATTTAAGGCACAACCTTATGATTGAAAGATTAAATCCTGCCTTAGGCAGTAAAAATAGACTAAAAAAAAGTGCAACTATTTTAAGTACAGTGTTGGCTGTACTAGACAATTTTAGTTAGGTCTGTGTCTCAGTCTTGTCAAAGATTAGCATAGTCCAGAAGGCTGCAGTCAGTACACCAAAAAAATCATAACAGCAGGGCTGATAAAAAGGTATTAAAAAAATAATAGAAAGCCAATGTCTACAAATAAAAGGAGACAGTAAACCTGTACCTGGAATCCAGAAGTAAGATAAAGATAAATCTTGGAAACTTGTCACGGATGAAAAATAGGTGAAACTCTCAAGGACAGCATCAGGGCCTATTGAATGCAGTGCGAATTCTGCTGTTTGCATCTTCTGGGCTATTTTTTTTTCTTTCTTCCATAAGCAACAGGCCCCCAGCTGGCACACGCTGTTCCATTTTGATGGTTTTCCATGGAATTATTGTTTTTAACAATATAAAATGGACTTGGTTTGAGGCTTTCAGCCTTTGGCAGTCAATGTGAGGAAGTTCAATCAGTGAAAATTTTACAGAAGGAAAAAATGACATCCACTTGTTGCTGTATTGGCTTTAAAAAAAAATAAAAATACTAGGCCAAACTTTGAATGCTCTCTACTCTCATTTTTCCTCTTTTAGTTTTGTTTGTTTGCTTTTATATACATGATTTAAAAAAAACCCCACTAATTTGTGAAGAATTTGCAATTGATCTCTGATGTCTTGTTAACCACTAGTGATATCTAAACTGGAAACATTACCACGTAGGAGCATGTTGTAATAGACTAATCTGTGAGTAGACCCTCATGGTGTACATGCGCAGGAAACAAATGTAATCTCAGTCCCAAAGTCTTGACAGTTGCAGTCCAAGAGTAGAGGCAAGGATGTGTCCAAATAGTTTGCAAGAGCAGAAAAACTCAATGTCTGTGAGGTTAGATGAATTCAGCTGAGACCGTAGTCAGAATTAATCAATTTTTTAAACAGTGGCATTGAGAATATACAGCAGTTTGAGAAAAATTTTGCAATCCAGACTTGTGAAATCCTGAAGAGCTATTGCCACTGATTACTGCTGTTGCACCACTCTCGAGGACAGATATATTCATTTTGAGTCAGGCATCAATTGTGGAGGGCATGTTGTTGTATCACAAACTGCCAGGACAGTTCCTGATGACTGTTTCTCTTTGTGCTTCTCTTTGTAATAGTGTATTTTGGCTCAGGCTTTTTCTATGAAGTTAGGTGTATTTTCAGTTTTTCCAGGAGAGATAAGGGATAGTGATTCTGCTGCTTTTTACTTGTCTCATATGCAAAATGCTTCCATATGTCTTCGCTCTTTCTGACATAGAAGCACCTCAGAGCCTCTGCCACAAGTTTGAATTTTGGCTTGATTTGGTTGTTCTGTTCACTTGTAGACAGTATACTGTAATTATTCTTTGCCCCAGGGGTTTGTTTGTACTGAGTCACTGAAGCTGAATAGCCCTTCCTTATGCATGTTTTCTTTGCAGATATAATTTGCTCACTTGATTTATTAGCATGTTTATCCTACTTATGTTTGATCTTGATTACAAAAAAAGCTCTCATTTTTGCCCTGAGTTGTAGATAATGCTTGGTATCCATTAACCAGCTTTATTTAAAGTGTAATTTTAACTGGTCTAGTAAATAGGTAGAAGAGGTGGTGTAGGCTCAAGTGATCTAAATGAACGCCTTTTGCTTGGGATTTAGCACACTAAAGAACATGCACATGACCAGTACTCTCATGCTATTGGATTATCTACTGCTTGCTAACTTGGTTGCTGTTGGCTGTATGTTCGGATCATAAAAGCACTGGGTAAGGAATGAATGGGACAGAAGATCAAAAGGAAACCATGTTTTACTCTGTACACTGGGCAGCCCTACAGGGCTTTGCACTTGTTTAAAAATTTGGTCTGAGTTTGTGGTTTCATGTGCAGCTTTGTTTGCATCTGCTAGCAGGAGGCCTTGGTGCCCACAGCTGCTGCTGTGCCTTTACCCCACAGCATCTCCCAGTGAACATGTGGTCTTGCATTTTCTTCCTGATGTGTCTGGGGCTCATGAGAGCTCACTATACTGCAGAAAGCTTTGCCTTTTGGCCAAGTTATCTTTCTGTCAGATAAGTGATGTACATTGGATCCCGGAAGAGGTCTGAGTACCTACATAAGTAAATGGGAGATGGACACCACCACCTAAGAGTGGGGAAGAAAGCTCAGTAACACTTTTGAGTGGAAGCTCATCCTCTCATGCTGTCAGCAGCAAGCTGCTAGATCAGCTCAATGTGTTACCAATGTAACTTCATCCCAAGTTAGTGCTGGTCTGGATTAGCAGGTGCCCAGCACCTGGTCAAGACCAGTCGTGCATCGCCAATTCAAATTCTGGCACTGTGAAAGGATCACCAGGGAAAGGAAGTTGAGGCTCAGACTACTGGAGTCGTGCACTGGGAGTTAAATTCACCTCTGAGAGAACTCTACTGAGTTCCAGGGACAAACTTGACCTGGCGAGTCAAACTTGACTTGGTCTCTTGTGTGCAGTAATGCTGCCTCACACAGACGTGGCCTCTTTGCAGAGCTAGAGCAGCAGGAAATGCAGAGGAGTAAAAATGAGGATGAGGCTCAGAGTGTACAGATTTGTGTATCTTTGTACACATCTGGTATAACTAAATCTTTGTGTGTAAGGCACATATGATTTTGAAGTGTCAATTTTACTTCGGGTAACATTCAATAATCTCTTTTTATTCCCATTTAATATCTAGCTTAATTAAAATGTACAAAATGTTCCCACAATGAGTATTGTTTCTAAGCTGTGTGTCTCCTTCAAATTCCCAGTATAAACAATCCTGTAAATAAGTAATTAAAGCCATCTGCTTCTTGATAGCCCAGTTACCTTTGAAGCATCATTTATATTTTTCTACCTTTTAACTCAGGGAATTAAACTGCCATAAACTCTTACTTTAGTGGATAGACCATTACAAAGTAATGCTTGTGGCACAAAATTTGTCAAGAAGGAAGAGGAAATTTAATAGAAAATGTCTTTTCAAATTAACTGTTCTTCATGGCCACACAAAAATGTGCCTTCAGATGACGGACATACCCATCAACTTTAATCCTGCACAAGATAAGTAAAACAATGCAGTTACTATCTGAGATCTTATATTCTTCCTTTTCTGTGAAAACACTGGTTTTTATCTTGTTGCCAGGGATAAATACTGATGTTTATCAAGCTGAGGTTTCAGACCCATTTCACAGAGAAGTAAACAGACCTAAATTTTAAAGCCATTCCTAGAACTCCGGTTTTATCCACTTCTGCTTCTCGGTCACCTCTTTTTAAATGAGTTTGCAGCAATTCACTGATAATCATAGAATCACAGAGTAGTTTGGATTGGAAAGGACCTTAAGATCAACTAGTTCCAACAACCCTGCGATGAACAGTGACACTTTCCACTAGACCAGGTTGCTCAAATCACCATCCAACCTGGCATTTAACACTTCCAGGGGTGAGGCAGCCGCAGCTTCTCTGGGAAACCTGTGCCAGTATCTTGCCACTCTCACAGTGAGGAATTTCTTCCATTTATCTAACCTAAATCTCCCCTGTTTAAGTCTGAACTTATTACCCCTTGTCCTATCACTACAGTTCCTCATGAAGAATCCCTCTCCGGGTTTTAGCCTCCCTTCAGATACTGGAATGCTGCTATGAGGTCTCCACGCAGCCTTCTCTTCTCCTGGCTGAACAGCCCCAACTTCCTCATCCTATCTTCATATGGGAGGTGCTCCAGTCCCCTGATCATCCTCAGGGCCCTCATCTAGACTTGATCCAACAGCTCTATGTCCTTCTTATGTTGAGGACGCCAGAACTGCACACATTACTCCAGGTGGGGTCTCATGTGAGCCAAGTAGAGCAGCAGGATCACCTCCCTCGACCTGCTGCTCATGTTCCTTTCAATGCAGTCCAAGATACTGTTGGTTTCTGGGTTGTGAATGCACACTGTCAGCTCACGTTCAATTTTTCATTGACCAGCTTCCCCAGGTCCTTCTCTGCAGGGCTGCTCTGAACCACTTCTCTGCTCAACCTGTAGCTGTGCCTGGTCATAACATTTAAATGCTCTAAGGTAGCTGCAGTTCCAGAGGTACTTGCTGAGGCCTTGAAAAAATATATGATCCTTAGCGTGGATGTGTGGACCTGGAAGCACACCATGCTGATGTGACCATACTGGTCTTTATGGTGAGCTAGTTGTTGGAGGTTGGTACTGATACTGAGCTGTGTTGCCAGCAAAGCAGTTTTTTATTTTTTTTAGACCATGCATGACCCGGGTTATGTGACAGGACTTAGTGAGTGAGACAAGCCCCATATCCTTGTCGGATTGGTTTTTGTTGGGCAGCCTTAAGTAACTGGAGACAGAGACAAGATATGGCATTTTGTTCTCCTTTCCAAAGGCCTTGCTGCTCTGGCTGCCCTAGCTCCTATCGGCTCATGGCTTCAGGGAAATGAAAGGGAGAAGAGCTCTGGTCTCCTGTCCCCTCAGGAGGTGGAAACAGAGGTTGAGGAGACAGAAAGAGGAACTTCGTCATGCTCTAGCTAAAAACATCACCAGGAGGGATCTGCACCCTCTGAGTGGGTGTTTTGAGTTGCTTTCTCCCAATAGTGTGTGTGTGGGGAAGTTTATTTCTGAGTCTTCTCCATGTCATTTGGGAACCTCTGTGCCTTTTTTCTCTGAGAGGAGAAATGTTATCTTCTCCCCCACCCAGCCTTCAAAATAGCAAGTTCACTGCTAATTATTCACTTGTAAATTCTGGATTGACACTGTAAATAGTGGGACATTGCCATAATTCCATCTGACTGATATGTTTAAGAAGCAGAGTCTGCTTAAAAGGGAGCAGAGGCCACTTGTCACCATGCAGAAACCTGGTAATTAACGCTCAATGTCTCTTCCTGAAACCAGCCCTGCAACTGAGCCCAATGCACTTCCACCCACAAAGGAGTGTTATTTGAGCTCTTTAGTTACTTCTTTTAGAGAACAAAGCAAGGTATGTTGTTGCAACACTTGTGATTAAGAGGGTTTATTTAAGCAAGTAACATTGTTGCAACATTTGCTATCAAGAGAGTTTATTGTGAAACTGGAGGATAAAAAAAACCCAAACCCCATGAGAGTAACAAGGTTTTGCTGAACTTTGGTTTTCTTTAAAGTCAAGGTGAAGCTTGCTGGTAAAGGGAGCTGGTTGTGTGTATGTGGAACAAATAACTTAATGCCAGCCTGGTGGAAGGCAACAGTGGGGAAAACAGTATCAAATGTTGTTGGGATTTAGGAATACCATAAATAACAGAATGGTTGAAGTTGGAAGGGACCACGAAGATTCTAGTCCAGTCTCCATGGGCAAAGAGGAGACAGCTATGAAGTTGCTTGGTACTGCGTCCCGTCAGATTTTGAGTATCTCCCTCTGGAAACCTCTTCCAGTGTTTGATTATGCTCATATTAGAAAAACAACAACAAAAGATATGCTTGTGTTTAAATGGAATTTCCTGTATTTCATCACTCCCATTGCTTCTTGCCTTTTTTCATTTGCTGCTACTGCGAAAACCTGACTTGTTTTTCTTTACTCACCTCCTCAGGTTCTTGTACAAACTGATTAGACCCACACCTTCAAGCCACCTTTTCTTCAGAGGGGATAGTCTGGAACAGGACTGGAACCAGCACTCCAGATATAAGGCCACATGTGGCCTTACATCTGTGTACTGAACTGAGGGGGAAAGATCACCTCCTTTAATCTGCTAACAACATTATGCTTAATGCAGCCCAGGATGCTGCTGGCCTTTTTGCAAAGGTGCATTCATTGCTGGCTCCTGATAAATTTGTCCACCAGGGCCCCAAGCCTGTTTCTGCAGATCTGCTTTCCATGCTGTTGGTCCTTACTCTGTATTGGTGCATGGGGTTATTTCTCCTTAGGTGCTGGAGGACTTTACATTTCCCTATGTATTTCATGAGGCTCCTCTCTTTCCATGTCTCTTGCTTCTTGAGGTCTTTTTGAATGGCAGCACTACGATCTGGTCTATCAACCACTCCTCCCAGTTCGGTATCAACTGCAAGCTTGCTGAGGGCAGTGTGCCCTATCATCCAGGTCATTAATAAGGAGGTTAAATGTGTTGGCTTCAGTAGTGACCTCCCTTGGACACAGCGTTAGTGACTGGTCTCCATGTGGATTTTGAGTTGCTGACTCCTTGAGCCCAGTAGTTTGGCCAATTTGCAGTCCACCTCACTGTCTGTTTGTGTAGCCTATACTTCATCAATTTGCCCAAAGATTTTATGGGACACACTAAAAGCTCCATGATGAAGTGACTTTCCTTGTTCATTCAATATGTTCTTTAACAAACGGAAAAGTCTGTTCTGTATAAAGTAGGAATAATCTACTTCACCCAGGTACCAAGATGGAAGTGCTGAGACTCTAATAAGCAAATACAGGACCACTTCCTATGATCGTATAAGGGCTAATTGGGTGGGCTGGCTGCAGGAACAGAACCATCACTTGGTGAGGATCAAAAGTTTTGTATTTGAAGTTATTGGAAATTTTTCTCTTTTCCTTTTTTTTTTTTTTTTTTTTTTTTGAGCCTGCAAGGCTTGTTCCCTGACTCAGTCACTTCACAAATTTATACAGATCAGAGTCTCTACCAGCTTAGACCAACATCACAGATGGAAGTGAGCAGGACCCTTGCTCTGGTGTTATGTGTTGGGCCCCTGCTAGTGCACAGATTCCTATATGCAGCTCAGCCTTCAGCATGAGTCACGTGGATGGTTTACTTTTTGCTCCATGGTTACTCTCTTAGGTATCTATTGCTTTCTGTAATAGATTGTTGGCACAAGTTATCAAAGGCTTTCCTGATTATGTACCCTCAGCTCAAAGTCTCTCACTTTCTCCATGCCTAGGGACATACAAGGTTTGTCTGTGATTTCTACCACTCTTTTTCTTTGGCCCAGATATAATCCAAAAAGCATGAAGTTAATGTCACTTACATAACAAAGTTCATCTACTGCTTGCTTTTCCAGCTAATACCAGCTTAGTTTAGTCAGCTAGAGCTGGGTTTATTCAGCCAAGGTCTCACTTGCTTGGGAGGCACTTTCGGGTATGCAATGCTCTGTAATGGTCTGTAAGCCAGAAAGTGCTGCTGCTGTTCCTGTGGTGTCTGTACATCTGGAATGAAAAAGTCTGAAAGGCTGTCTTTCAGAATTGGGTCCTTACCACAAGATTTGTGTAGCAGAGACATTAAACTAGAAAATACATTATGCATTATTTCAGTGATGGTACCCTGCATGCACCTGAAACATTGCAGTGCTGCAATCCTCCCTCTAACAATGAGGGTTAAAGTCTTCCAATTTTTCTCTTGTCTGTTTGTTTTCAAGCCATGATTTTTCTACCAATATGCTGGGTCAACTTGGCCCATACCCCGTTCACGTTGCCTTTGTTTCTGTATCTGTAAGTTGGATGTAATGATGATTTATGCTTTTATGAAGTCCTTTGACATCTGTGTGTTAAGAAGTGTGGTTTAAACAGTAGGTGTCATTAATAATCTTTCTAGTATTTTAGAGACAAAAGCATGACACATTCTGGTTTTAATTATTTCATGCTGTAGTTTGTTAATGGTATACTTCAAAAGAGTGTTTTGGTTTATTCAGTAATCACTTAAGGCACCTAAAATGTGATAGTGGGTGAACACCTTTAGGAAAAGAACTTAGTACTGCTAATTATGGTTATTGTCCTATGACGGTGACATGACCAGGCAGGCTGAATATTTATAGTCTTAATCCTGAGTTAGTAAAACATTCTTTTGAAGAGCAAAATTGGAAAAATATGGTTAATTATTTCTATTAAATAAGGAATCCCATAATAATCTTTTTGTGGGTTTATGTGGTTGCATCGTTGGGAGATTTTTAAGACACATGTAGGACATCATTGCATGAATGAGCCATTAATACAGCATTGTACAATAATATTCTGTATTTGGTGGGTTTTGGGGGTTTTTTTGGTTATGACCAATTCCTGCGGAGAAGGACTTGGGGGTGTTGATCGATGAAAAATGAGCATGAGCTGGCAGTGTGCGCTTGCAGCCCAGAAAGCCAACCGTATCCTGGGCTGCATCAAAAGGAGCGTGACCAGCAGGTGGAGGGAGGTGATCCTGCCCCTCTACTCTGCTCTCGTGAGACCTCACTTGGAGTGTCGTGTTCAGTTCTGGTGTCCTCAACATAAAAAGGGCATGGAACTGTTGGAACAAGTCCAAAGGAGGGCCACGAGGATGATCAGGGGACTGGAGTACCTCCCGTATGAAGATAGGATGAGAAAGTTGGGGCTGTTCAGCCTGCCTGGAGAAGAGAAGGCTGCGTGGAGACCTCATAGCAGCTTTCCAATACCTGAAGGGGGCCTATAGGGATGCTGGGGAGGAACTCTTCATGAGGAACTGTAGTGATAGGACAAGGTGTAATGGGTTCAAACTTAAACAGGGGAAGTTTAGATTGGATATGAGGAAGAAATTCTTTACTGTAAGGGTGGTGAGGCACTGGAAAGGGTTGCCCAATGAAGCTGTGAATGCTCCATGGCTGGCGGTGTTCAAGGCTGGATTGGACATAGACTTGTGTGGCATGGTTTAGTGTGAGGTGTCCCTGCCCCTGGCAGGGGGGTTGGAACTAGATGATCTTCAGGTCCTTTCCAACCCTAACTATTCTATGATTCTATGATATTAGAATTATACTTTGTTTGCTTTGCAGGTAATGCAAATGTAGCTTCTGGATTTGCATTTTAAGAGCTTGTTCAGAAATTTTTAGTCTGGCTTTTTTTCTGTTCCACATACTATTTTGTGTAAAAATACATGGTCATGTTCTTTTAAAGAAACCTGATCTTCCCCAGTTCCAGTGGTTATGGTTTAGCTTAGGAATAGGGGGGGAAGAAAAACCCCACCAGGCTAAAAAAAAATGCAAATGCTTTTGACATTTAACCATAACAGGAAGAATGATTTGTAGAGGGTGGAGTTTTGCCCAGGAGAACAAGCACATCATTGGCCTTTGTGTGTGCAAGGATCGATTGCAGGGTGGGAGAGAGAGGAAAGAGGGGGCAGAGCTGAGCTGGCTCAGAGGCTCTGAGGAGGAGCCTCCTCTGAGAAGGAATAGTGCCACGGACTGTTAGCAGCCCTTGGAACACCTGCAGGTGAAAGGATACTTATTCCACACCCCCTGCATCCCCACAGTTTTAGGATCCATCTCCTTGAAACACAATCTGCATTAAGAGATAAGAGCTGCTCTTACTGGCAGCACAGATAAAGGATTTGTAATGAGAGAGTGATGGGTGCTCTCCCAATGAATGCCACCCCTGCTGGAGAAGATGGGTTGGGACTCTAGAAAAGAGCAAGCAGTTAAGAGTGGAGGCCAGGTGCTGGTGGTGTAATTTTTAAAAAGTCAAGAAATAGTGTTCTTGATTAACAGGGAGGAATTTGTGTACATTTACATATGCAAACACACTTTTATTTTTGTCAGGTCTGGCAACATCTTCCTTTTATATTCAAAGATGAGAGAACATTGGAAATGTAACCAGGGCTTTGGTTACCTTAGGGTTATTGGGAGAAGTTCATAAAACACTCTGAAATTTCTTTTGTAAGTCCTACCTCCATTGTTCTCCTCACCAAGAATGCTGCTGAGATTGCTGTCCAGTTAGAGAACCAGATCTTGAGCTCCTAAACACCAGCAGAGATACGTGCTTTCCAGTGAAGCTACTTTTGATTTTCATCTGCAAAAGATCAGGCTTCCTTGATTCAGTGATGCTGCAAGCTTCCTTTGACCCTTTGCTGCTTAAAAGCTTTCTCTTGGATTTATAGCCAAAGAATTTGTTTTGTTCATGATATATGCAAAAATATGTGGGCCATATCCTGCCTTTATGTTACCTCACTGTGAAACACAGTCATTGTATTGCTGTCAGTAGATTTCATCTGCTGTCCAGCTGTGTAGCTGTAGAGAGCTTGATCCTCTTTGTAGAGTTTCCAGTGTGGGCTTCTGCAAATATTTTTGCTTTGTAACCAGTGAGCATTTGCACATTGGTTTAGTAACCCTGACTACAGTGGAGTTATGTCTGTTTACACTTACTTGCATCAAATTTGTGTAAAGATTCTCAATATTTTATAAGCATAAATGAGCAGGTTTTATAACTAGAAATGGGATAAATTAAGATCTCTTACATGAGACCGCTGGCTTCTTTGGTGAGGGAGTCATATGATTAAACTCACTGGTATAAATTGTATTGTCTTCTGTATGTAAGAGAAAGAGACACTTTTTCCAACAGTTCATATTCAACATAATTTTCCACTAAGGAGACTGCAGCAGCTTGCCAGAGTTGTCACACGCCTTGATGTCTTTGAACTTCTTCCTTGGAAGCTGCTGAAATCCTTCATGCAACTGCTCCACTTGGGCACAATCCAGGAAGAGCTTTCTCCAGCTGCTTTGGTTTATTATGTATCCGCTCCCAGAATTTGAGATCACAAGTCAAGCAAAAAGGCTAAATGTAGATGCATACAGAACAGCCGGCACTCTCTGAGTCTGTGCTCCAGGAAACCCCCCTGACCTGTTCTCGATGCTAACGTTCCTCAAGTTGCTTTCAAGACTCCTGGGATTTTGGCTGTTGATGATAACAGGCCAACAAATGTCATGCTAAATTTATAGGACAAAGGAAAAGCAAACAGTCAACCCTCCTCCTTTTCCTCTATATTCACTGTATGGGGAAAGGAGCCCATTCTATGTATCCTCCCTCACAAGCTAGAAATGAAATGCTAAAGCTAAAATCTTGGGACTTAGAAAAACTGGAAAGAAGGCTGAGGTCTAACACAGTGAGATCTTTGACTACGCATGCTATAAGTCTATACCTGCTATTGCTTTCAGTGATGAATATCCATTTGAATGCTTTCGATAGTTTTCTGTTCTGCAAATTCAGGGCATTCAAGCTTATCAAAGCTTCCTCATGGGAGGGAAGCTCCTTCTTTCAATTTGGTAAGATAGAGTAGCTTATTCCAATAGCAGAACTGTCAGGTAAAGAAATACAGTTGAGGTAAATAAGGTTTATCCAGGTTAGAGTGGGCTCCCTGTTGCTGCAGCTATAGTATAGTGCCTGTATGTCTCCAGTCCCCTACTGGCAATGCAGCAGGTATTTTCTACCAGACTATGGCATCTTCCAGCCTCTGGGTGCTGGCACTCAGGTCTGCCTCAGCTTTGCCATCTGAGATAGAGGTTAGTTAGTCTGGATTTTATTTCTCTCTCTCAATTTCTGCCTCCCCTGCTTTGCAGTGAAGTGTTGTGGGATCCACCAGGTGGAAAATAAATAGTTGAGAGGGACGACTGATATTTGCTCTTCATCGCATCAGCAATCCAAGTCTGAGGTAGTACAGAGAAATGTAACTGAAAGGCTATGCTTGAGATGGCAATGTCTGGGTGTGGGAGCCTGAGAAGGGAAGCACAGCAGGGAAAGGCTCTACTGGAGGCTTGCAGGCCAGCAGCTGGTTAAGGCTCCACCACATCTACCTGCCGCACATTTGTGCGGGAAAAGAACTGTGAACAAATCCCAGTGAATTGCAGAGGTGGGACAGGATGGAGACTGATCACTTTCAGCTCTGGAAGGGTACAAAAAGGAACAAACCCTGCATGTGCGTGATTGCCCACCTGAGAAGAAACCTGGAGGCAGAGGAAAAGCTTAGTTGTCCCTTGTTCTCTCTCACATTACAATGGATTCTGGACGTAATAGCTGGATACTGCTTCTTGGCACTACCCACACTCTTGTGGTTCTGTGTGTGAGAGAGTGAATACCGTTTCACTTCAGTATTCATAATAAGAGAAATCATCTTACTATCCTATATTGCCGATACAGTGTTGCAGCAGTATTTCCTACAAGAAGAGGACCATCAGGAATGAAAGATCTCAGTATTACAGAGCCCCAGGACTCCAGCCTAGTCCAGCTAAGTGTTTAGGCAGATGCCTTTTTGCAGAAGCAAATAATCCCAATTAATTAAGAAGATTCTGAAGTACTTTCCCGAAATGCATCCTGCAGGATCAAATACTCTTTCTTCCTGGAGCTCTGATTTTTTTTTTTTTTCATTTTATTCTATCTTTTATGATTTAAGAACAACGCTTGAAAAACAGCTGCTGTGAAGACTTGAAGATCCTCTATAATTCACATGTTCTAAACTCAGCAATCCTAGGTTACTTATGTTCTTTTATAAAGCAGGGGGAGGAAAAAGCAAAATCTCTAAGTTGCTATTTAAAAAGAAGACTTCAGAAGAAAAGTGAAAGTTTTATCCTTTCATAGCTTGGAAAAATATGCTGGATTTATGCAGATAATCAGACACCTCCACACTTTCATTTTTGAAGAGATCAGACTGTGACTTCCTCTTTCAGTAACATCTGAACACTTTCTAACTTGAAAAGCTATTGTCATGTTTTATATGTATCATGGGGAAGCTTAGGAGAGTTAGCCTTAAATGGTATATGTATACTTTATAACTAAACAGTATAACATCTCATATAATAAAGTCAGTGTTGTCAATTGTGCTCTTCAGTGAATGGTATTTTAAGTGTAACTGACAGAAGGGACAAGTCATACATAAATCTTGCAAAAAATATTTTTATTGAGTAGAATCAGGGAACTTCATATATAGTAATTTTATTTATTTATTAACTTTTTGTGTAGTAAGTGAAGCAGTTCTGTCTTTGGGCAAATAACCGCTTTGGGAATGGTAGTATTTTCTGATTATAAACAGCAGTTTTATATGGTCTGTCTCTGCATCCTAGACTGACCTGCTACCTACTTTAGCTCTGCTGCACCTAGGAGCTCACATACAAGTTGCATGCCTACCATGCATCCTAGTTCTCTATTTGTCAGCAGCAGTGGCTCTGGAAGGACTGGGCAGTACTGGCTCAGAAGAAGGGAGGTGAATGTGATTGAAGCTGGAAGAGAGAGGGAGGGTGATCAAGGATGATGTAAACCCTGTCTTCATGGGCATGCCCTCCAGTAGCCAGGGAAGATACCTGCACTTAACTCTGGCAGAGAAGCTTAAAGAACAGTATGTTTGAACAAGTCCTTTTTTTATCTTCATGAAAGAGGGAGCTGCAAAACATACTATAGTGCTAATGTTGACTCTGGGGAGGTCAATGAGAGTTTTTCAGAGGCTTCTTTAGAACTAATTTTTGCCCTTTCTGTGTACTTGTCTGACAGTATTTTCTTTGAGACTTATATAGCCACAGTTACAAGTTTGTGACGATAGCTCATGTGTTGCTAAGTAGTTTAAATTTTCTCACTTTGTAGTTATTAAAGTACTGCCTAGAATTTGGAAATTTGAACTTCTCTGCTGAAGATACTTTCTCATATATCACACCAGGGATAAGCAGCATTTTTTTCTACTTGACAGTTATGTTAAAGAGCAGCAGTGTGCATTTGAATGTAGCAGGTCAAAAACCCAAGTCTGTTTACCAGGTAAGTCATCTCTTAGCTGTCCTGCGTGCTTGTCCCACTGACAGCGTGACACAGATCTGGCATCTAAGGACAATGAAGAAAGACATCTTTCTATACCTGAACTTGTTTCATCACTTCTGATTTTGATATTTGCATCCTTGATCAGATGAAAAGATTTTGCCCTTGGGTAAATAATATCTTGCTGCTAAGTGATGATTCTCACTCAGCGACAACTTTGCTTTTTTTGTTTCTGTTTGTAGTTGTTCAGCTTCTTTTCCTACAATTATTTTTCTCTGTTCATGGGGTTGAATTATCTTCTTGTAACTAATATCTCACAAGCCCATATGGTAATGTAGATGTGCTAGCTATTGCTATTTTCCTATTTTACTTTACAAGATAAGGCCATACCCCTCAACTTTTTTCAAACTATGCTCAAAGCATGTTCTCTGTTGATGTGTGCTTAGCTTTTTTAAAACAATTTACATTTATGAGAAACACCACAATGTAGATGACAAGCACAGATTTGGAACAGGCAAATACCCACATTTCTGCCAGTTTTGCTGCTGATGGACTATTGCATCTTTGGCAGTTTAAGGTCTCTGTCATGACTTCATTTTTTGTGGAAAAGGCTTCAGATTTATAAGCTGCCCAGGGTCCTATAAACACTGATTTCTATACTTATTTATGCTTCACTTCAGTGTGTAGAGACAGTGTACACCAGTCATGGAATTTTACCTTCCCTTAAATTTAAAATCACTGTATGTTGTTACTGAACTTCATTGTTACAGGACTGAAACATTTACCTTGTGTTTTCTAAAATTATTTTAAACATAGGTTATTTGAAATGGACACCTGTTTTCTCATTTATTCAACACTTACATAATAAGAACTCAGACCTTTTCTAGTACACTTAAATACAGTGCATAGGGTGGTTAATATGTGTTTTAGCTGTTAGCTTTGCTTTCCAAATCACTTTTTGGTTTTGCATGCTGCTTCATCTTCAGACTTCAGCTGAAGGGTTCCAATACAAAAACAGAAGATATTTTTAAGGTTGCTCTTGGCTCACTGATACTTCTCTGCATAGAGACTCCCGGAAGCATGAATTTTGGACCTGTTTTACTACATGTTCAAGTACTTCAGGATGCATCTCAGAACACACTTGTGCCAGCTCTGCAATGAGGGCTTCAAATTATGAGGATTAAAAGCTAACTGTGGACACCTTATTTACTGTTCCCTGTTTTATTTGCTAAAGTTGGTTCACTTTTGCCTTCACTTTGAACATTGCTTTTACTTGTGTTTATGCAATCAATCCTTTACTTCCATGTGGTTGGCAGAATAGCTAAAAAGTATAATGCTGCTGTGTATTAAGACAGTTGTTTCCAGGGAGGTACTTGTAGCATTCCCTTGTTGTCATTCTTGATGAGACTGTCTTTGGGGCTGGAAATTCTTCGTATCTTTGGTGTAACTAGCTGAAATAGAACAAACATCGTATGCTGTATTTAGTTTGAAAAAGTTCTTGGTGTGTTATCTTTGTCACTATTCCTTCTGTAACATATTTTAAATGTAAAATTATATTAGGAAATCAGAAGTACTGAACAGTCCATAAAGATGGAAGATATGTTGCCAGAAGCAGTGAGCAAAGCCCAGTGGGTGAGACTTTGCAAACCTTGACTTTGTGCCCTTTCAGCTTTCTTTAGGTGACAATAGAGGATGAAGCTCATGCTTTCTGACTACCTGGGGAGCCAGGGAAAAAAATCCATTGCCAAGGGATAGAACTAGAGTGGACTAGAAGAAAAATGCTTTAGCTGAAACTAGTTGTAGTTAGTAGTTAGCGGTTATCTTTTCTCTCTTGGCCTTGGCCTAAAGGTTTGGTTCTGTACCTAAAATTTGCTTGTCTTGTAGGTAAAAAAATAAAACAAAGTTTTTTGATGTCTGTCTTAATAATGGATAATGTTCAGCTCCCTGGCTTGCGAAAATGTTATGCAAAACATTTCCTGTTTTCTGACTAGCTCTAGTTCTGAGCTTGGAGAAAGCTTTTGGCACTCCTCATCTGAGGAATTCAAACAGCTTCCCAGCATGCATTTATGACCTGCTTAATACACAGGGGCTTGGAAGAAAAAGTGGATGTAAACCAGGTTTTAGAGAACGTGGCTTTACATAATTTCCTTTTTTTTTTTTTTTTTTTTTTTATTGCTTAGTTTGCCTGGATTTCAACAACTGATGTGCTTTACAGAGTCTGTCACTGCTTAGGTTTTGTATTGGCTACTGTTGATGGTAGCATACTGTCCTCCATTTCAAACAGAGGTTGCAGGTATCTCTAGCCCAGCTCTCAAAAAATAAGGGACATCCTGCCCCCTCCTTCAAGTAATTTTGAAAATAAGATGCCTAGCCACTGAATGAGTTGGGATTATGGTAAATGTGTATATGTGCGCTTTTAAAGAGTTCTTTAGCTTGTCCCTTATCACTATACAGCAACTTTTTGTGATACAATAATTCTAGCCCTACTTGAATCACAAGAACAGAAAATTCCAGTCTTATAAGAAATGAAGGTTTGCAGTATTCCTGTGTTGATTTCTAGAAGAAAGCTGAACACGCTTTGTTAAGCTTTTAGGTGCGTATTTAGGAAAGTAGGAACATTCATGCTTGGTTCTGACCAGCAGTCCCTTCATTCTGGGGTGCTGTCATGGCAGGGCAAGAACTAGGCATTTCAGCAGCAATTCCAGACACTCCCAAAGAGACAGTTGTTACACAGTCTTGCCCAGAACAAACTGCATCTCTTCTTCCTTGCTTGTGAGTGATGGATGGCATAAACCACAAGACTTTACTTACTCATACTGGTTTTAACATCTGCGCCTCAGTAATACTCATGGTAATGCACTCTGCAGAATAATGAAGGATTTTCTTCTGCTTACTTTACTGTCTGGGTGCTTTGCCACACCAAACTAAACATGCGGTTCAGCCCCATGTAAGACTTGCAGATGTGACTCACTGAGATGCTTTTAGCTGTGGTGAACCAGAGGTGAGTTGTGAGGCTACGTACATTGTTCAGAAGGCCAGAGAAAACAAGCTATTAAAAGCTTTCTAGGATAAGTATGAATCTCAGGCTGAAATTAAGATTTGGAAACAATGCAAATCATTTTAAGTTGAAAATGAAGAAGGCAAAAGTAGCACGAGCCAGTGATGGATATAGTGCAGATTCCTACAGCTGTGCTTTAGCTGATTGCAGGTTATTCTCTTTGTGTAATTTTCTAATTTTATTACAGAGCTGACCTATCAAGCCAGAGTGATCAGTTAGAGCTGATGCATGGATCCTGAAAATGGTTTAAAAACAAACCAAAGGAAAGAGCCTACACTGTAGTTTTGTTGTAATGGGCCAGAAAAGAGGAGTGTGTGCGGGTGGGCAGGGGGAAAACTGACACTGAGGATGTAGGTTGCTGTTGCAGCGTGGTCCTTCTTCCAGTTCCCACAGACCTTCTTCAGTCTCCTGCAGAGAGTATTAATTTGCTAGTTCAAAAGAAGTATGATCTATTCCACTTTACCCATCACTCCTGAATTTGGCCCCTTGAATCCTTCTAAGAGCTTTGATTTGCAGGGATGACTGCTGCAAAGAGGCCATTTCTCCTTCTGTGGAAGCTGTCCCCTGCACGGCACACTGTGCAACAAAGCTCAGCGCCATGCACTGGCTAAAGCAGGGACAAGTGGGGAAATCTTTCCCCAATTCTGCCAAATCTACTGCTAAAAAACACGCAGTGACAGCCCTTCTCAGACATATATGCACACTGGGGACACAGGCTTTCCTCTTTATGGCAAGTTATCGCAATTCTGTCCCATTTTTATCTTTATTAGTATCTCTGTTTATGATTTTAACTACATATTATTAAGTCTAGGACTCTCTCACACCAGCCTGTGCTTTCACTCAGAAAGACTGACATAGGCAAAGAATTGTGTCACAAGCTGTCTGAACACAAATGGCCCCCATTGACTCTGCCAGGCTAGTGGTACGGGTCCTTGGAGAGGCCCAGAGGATGTCCTGATGGCTTGGTCATCAGGATAAATACAGTTTTTAGGAGCTAGTGCTCAAGTGATAGACATGATGAATTGTGAAATATCAGTGGAGTCAGCAGAGAGCAGAAGTTCTTAGGACAGGTATGGGCTAAAGCCTTGCAAAAATCATTCATGAAAACATTGCAAAGTAGATGGGTTGCTGCTCCTGGGGATCATTTTCAGCAGCATGTGAGTAGCTGTAAACAAATCTTGGAGGTTAGAGCAGATAGACTCTGTTTAAGAGTAGTATAACATTAGCAATTATAATCTATGCCTCTGCCTGGTAAGGGGACTCTGGGACTTGTAAAACTGTTTTCTGAATGTTGCATGAGAAAAATCATAAATCAGCTGTGCTGGTGTAAGATGACTGTTATAAGTCATGAGATGTTTTTATAAAATTACAAGCATGGAGTTTTCCTTATTTGCCTTTTGAACTTGAAATGTTGCTATTCATAGTGGGTTTAGCATCTTCCCATTTAACTTTCTGATCATGGAGGGGGAGGGGGGAGTGTGTGCGTGTGTTTTCTTGTAGCCCCCCCATTCCCTCCCAAAAATCTTGACGTGTTGCATGCTAGAAGAGCTGGAGCTTCAGGATGAACACCCCCATGTAAGGTTTGTTATAGAATTGAAGGAAAAGGCAGTATTTCAAAGTCCTTTGGGATAAACTTTAAAAGCTCTTATTTCTGCGTAGATTCATTTTAAGAGGCTTCTCCAGTGAACTCTTGAGAGGCTGGGATATGTATAATGCTTTAGTTTTTGACAGTGTATTTTCAGTTATTAAAATACTGATTTTTTTTTTTTAAGATCATTATAGTCTGCTGTAGAAATGCTAGTTTGGAGTTTAAATGAAAACTCTGGCAGCAAAATGCCCACCAGGCAGCTGCCTGATTTCTGGCCATGCGGAAACCCCACTCTTTCTACCTTTATTTTTCTTGCAGCTCCATGTCTGTGTGTGAGTTTTACTTGACTTAAGTTCAGCTTTCTAGCATCCAGTCTAAGCTGGTCAACCAGATTCCTTCTGTAGTTAATAGAAAGAGATAAGCACCTCCAGACAGTGTTTTATCTCAGAAAGGTGAGATAAATCAGCTTTTGGAGGTGCATATCCCTTCACATTGACAACAGAAGAATCCTAGAGTGGTAGTTCAGACTTGAAGTCTGTCTTTAGATGGCTGAAGTTTTGCAGGATGCTTACTACTTGGGCATTTTTGAATTGAACTTTCTAGCTAAGGACTAATAGATAGATAGCAAGGGAAGCAGTTCCTCTAACCCAGTACCTTGGCAAACTATTGACCATGAGTGAAGCCTCAGGTGTTTCTACAAAGGTTGGTTGAGCTGTAAAGTGGGCTGGGAGGCTTACTATGAACAACAACTTACCAAAGAAAGATGTTCTCATGACTGCAGCACTGGTTTAGAGAAATGTGTGTTCAGCTGCACCGTGCAATTCCAAACTGACCTGGAGCTCAAGTCCCCCATCATTGCCCAGGTGGACAGTAATATTTTCCCTTTCTGAAAGAGTTGTTTGAGGAGTTAAGACTCTGAGGTGCTAAGAGCCCACAAAACTGGGAACAGCATAACTGGAGAGGCAGAAATAGGAGTACTGTGAGTGGGCAGGAGCTGTGTGTCACTAGCCCAGACTTGCAGATGCTTTTTGATAGCAGGGATCACATCCTTATAAAAATTAGAGCCTCCCCAACCCATTTATAGCACATCCCTATTACAGCTAGAGATTGCTTGCAGCAAAATTAAGAAAAGATGACTTTGAAACTGCCCATGATGGGAGGCAGCCACTGTTGACAGCAGGTGACATGTGGCTCTTTGCATCAGGTCTCCATAGGCACTGGGCATGTACCCCCTTGGCTATCACCCCTCAATGCCTGCACTGATCTGGTGCCCAGTTATCTCTGTGTGTGCCATGAGGGAGTGTGTTAGCTGGAGAATGCTGCACAAGTGATTATTATTTTTTTTTATTTCGCAGTGGAGAAGTAAACACAGGCTTTTCTTCTTAAGAATCTAATAAGATCAGAATACATAGAAAAATAAGTGTGTGAGTATGTAAAGATTACTACTGTATATGCATCTGCTCCCATTTGCTGTTATGGTTGAAGATTATCAGCTCTATATCCCATGACATTATACAGTAGAAAGAACATTTTCACACATTATCTTTTCATGTATTCTTTTTATCATCAGGACCTCTGTAAGCCAACAAAGCTGCTGGAAACAGATAGATTCTTTACAACTTCTATATATTATTCTGTAGTCACAGGAAATAAAAGGAGGGGAAAAAAAGGGAAAACACGAATGTATTAAAAACTGCTCCTTCATTTTTATTAACGTTAAAGTGAGAGTAACTGCCTTGCAGAGTATTAAGATACCAAACCAAAATCCAAACAAAACCTCCAAACTACAAACAAACAACACCTCCCTTCCGTTCCCCTCCACCCCCCCCAAATCTATCATCCTCCATTATCCAATAATGCCTTTTGCTTCTCTGTAGATAATTTAAGGGGATCCTTGACACTCAAGAGGTGTGTTTTCTGAGGAGAGGCACGTGCAAAATATTGAAGAATCTTGAAAATGAGAGTTTAAAGGCTGGATCTCAGACCACTTAAAAGTGTTTCCAAACTCAATATAATGTGAGAAGTGCCATTTTTTTACACTAATCTTAACAAAGATACAAAAATGTGCATTAAGAAATTAGTAAATTCAATATGTAAGAGCAATAAAAATCTAACATGACTGGAGAGAAGAGTATGTAAAAATGTTCTCACAGTCCAAATTTCTGGATCACATTAGTAATAGCATAAATCACAACTCCTTCTTTATAATTAAAATACCTAAGTGATATCGATGTAATCCACTTTTTCTGTACTAGCAGGCGATAATACAAAACGAGCATTTATGGGAAAGGACATCAAACCGGTAGCAATAAGTTCAACTATCCACTAGATGTCACTCCTAACCTGTCAAAATAGCTGCCACTGCCGAGCTTCTAGACAGCATGCTATTAATTTATAATAAAAGGTATCTGACAGCTTTATTCTGATGAATTATGGGAATCCAAAGCATAATTCCAAGTCTTTGGTTTATAAATTGTCATTGATTTTAATGTTCTTTGTAAAGTTGTGGCACGCAACAAATTTTCCTGCCAAAAGCTGTTAAATAAAGTCATCCTTTGCTCCGAATAGTACATTGAACTTGCTAGAGTGATGAGCAGAACGAATTGATGGTTGTCCATAAACCATTTATGACAGAATGCACAGCAGCAATTCAAACAATGACTGAATGCATTTATTATAGTGTTGTGGGGTTTTTTAATGATAAACTGAACCAGGAGGAAAGGCACAGGTAACAGACAGTAGCAATTCTATGCTGTTCTTTGCCTGATACATCGTCTTGAATGACACATGGCTGGGGCTGCCGCGGGATTTCTGAGCAGCACATCTACCTCTTCCTTGGATTTGTCTTGTTTCCCAGCACAGGAGATCCGGCACTATTAAAGTATATTTCACACCCTTTGAAGAGAGACAGTTATTGTAAAGACGAGCTTATTTTTCTTTCTGAACATTAACTACAAGCTCTTGTATTTTCTTGAAAAACTTACAAAATGTTTATAATATTTACAATTAATTTTAAACTCAAATTTGTATATTTTGGATACTGTTGCCTGCAGAGCCAAGGCTGTGGAAAATGAGCTTTTTCTTATGTAATATCCAGCATTAAACCTAGCAATCACACAAATTTACCTATGGGGAAAAAACACCCCAACATATCACCAAAAAATACAAACCTTTGCCCTTTATTTAGCCATGAAGCGAGACCAAATTCTTCTCAGCGAGTTAAACAGCTGGCAAATTGTGCAAGCAGTTTGGACATGGAAGGACACAAAGACTGTTTTAAAAACAAAAATCAGGTTGCTTACATGATACTGCTATCCAAAAATAGAAACTGGAGGTGCTAGAAATCTTGCAAGTAAGCCTGGTAAAGTTTTGCAGCACCATTTTGTAGAGACAGGGTCAGATCCCCAGATTATATAAATCGATGTAGTTCAGACTTTGGGAAAGGAAATAGCTTACAGGGCTGAACAGAGGGAGCGAAGTATGTTTTATCAGTTCACTAAAGCCACACGTATGCATACTGCTATGCTTGATTAAAGGAATTATAACCTTAAACTTTGAGAACTATGTCCCTGTTTTCTAAAATCATGGCAAGGTTTCAGTTCGCATGTGGAAAACCAGATGAAGCAGTTCTTGCCTGGTATTTTTGCTTTTTGCAAAAGCATAACTGAACAAGGAATTTTCTGGGTTCTACGTATTCACAGAACTGCCATTTACAGATATACAATGTCAGCCTTAAACTTGAATGTGTTTGGTCTGAGAAGCTGCCACAATGTGAATAATATGTACCGATTTTTTTCTGAAGAAAGTATAACAAAAAGGTTTGAACAGAAATAAAGGAACAATTAGAAAGTTTTTGTAAAGCTGACTCCTACAGACAGCTTCTTTGGAAGCATTGCGGTCTGACATATAAACACTATGTTTACCAACATTTCAAAGTGCAGCCTATAATCCATGTATAGCTGTTATTTCAATAATGCTTTTTATTGCAAGTTACAGACAAACGGACAAATGCTTGAATAAAGGCTACACAATGTGGCTCGTAGGTATGGACAGATGTCGACACACTTCAAAAGCTTTTAGCTGTATAGCTTCAAAATACATTTGGATTTCAGTTCTGCCACACTACAGCAGTGTGGGGGAAAGATTTGTCAGTATACATTTATGCAAATTTTTAGTGTATGGGAGGCTTTGGTAAATATGTATTAGAACTGAAGTTTTTGAATGCACTGTTACTGAATGCTGCTTGCCTTTTTCTGGTGCGAATCCTAGTTCTAGCTCTCAGCAGGTATCTCTGGGCACTGGAAGGTACTGCAGTGCAGTGAAAAGGGAGACACTGTTGTTTTGGGGAGAGGGGGGAAGTTTGCACTAACTCCGAATGCTTTGCCAGTAATTCTGCACTCAGGATTGCAACAGAGGGTAGGTTTGTGCAAACCCTTTCTGAAGTCCCGGCAAGAAAATACAGCTGATTCTCCAAATTTAACATCTGAAAACTAAATAAACAGAACCTTCAAATCCTTAGACATCTAACCATCGCTGGCAAAATAAACAAAACCCACAAAGCAGACAGGTTGAGTGAGACATGATTTCTAGAATCTGTGTCTCTGAGGAGTACTTGGAAGTATTAGATCTCACTTCACTGTGCAGCTTTTAAAGGAAACGGCTAGGGCAAGATGGGCTGGTGGTGTAAATCATCTTTGTTTCTTACATGCTAGTGGAGCTAGGATGATTTACGCCAGCCAAAGCTCTGGTTTCCCTGAATACAGTCAGATTTGTTAAGTTAAGGAGAAAGAAAAAAAGAGATTAAAATCTTTTTATACGTGTTTTTCCATTGCATATGGAAAAAAGGAAGAAAAAAAAAAGAAATGAAAGGACCCTCTAACCCCCCCAAAAACCTGAAAAAATGTTCCACGCAATTTTTATGGGACCTCTGAGGACCTTGAATTTTTAAGTAATCTTTTTTGATGATTTTAGACAGACCATTAAGCTGAGGATAAAAGTCCCTCTGTTCAATATCTGGGTACATTAAGCATTAGGCTTAAAATTTACAGCTTTCATTTTGACAAGGAAAATGGCACGTTTGGTCTCAAGTGCTACCTTGAACTGTTTTTCAACATTAAGACAGGTTGTCAGTCCGAGGGGAGGTTTGTGCACCAGTGGCAGCTGCTGCTGCTCTTGCTGTGTGTGCATGCAGAGATAGAGAGATGCGGCATTGCTGCCCGTCAAGAGCTGCAACTCAAGAATGCTTTGTATTTTTTAAAGAAAAAAAACCTATGGTGATCCTGGGGAAGGCAGAAAGCAAATGGGGTGTCATTCTGACTGAAAAATGAGTTCTTCATCCAAATATTTGAAAGAATCAAAGACAGAGGAAAAGGAAAATCAAGAATCATATTTCTGAGAAAGCTGTGGGGATTAGAGTAATGAGGAGTTTGACTTCCAGTTTCCCTGGTGCTGTTATTCCAAAACTACTTTCTCTTCCCAATGTCTGTGAGGGTATTTTACCAAGCAGAAACTGTTTTCAATTTTATTCTCTGTCTGAAAAAGAGACAGAAAAGCAGACACATTTATTGGAGGTGTCTTCAGCTTGTTAATTGGGAAGATACAGCAAGATCTGGTTAGGAACTGCAGAGGAATACTTTTACTACATTATATAAGGCACAACTCTATATAGCTACTATATGGTTTTAGTAATATTTCACATGGGGAGAAAAGCTGACCAGGCCATTCAGTAATGGAGGACCACGTTTGTTTTCTGTAGGTATTTCTTCATCTGAGGTTTACCAAGCACCTTTGGTTTGGAGGATTACTAGGACCTTGAATAATCTCACTAATTTTACTGAAGGAACAGGGAGGGAGTGTCCATTCCATGTGATGGCAATCCCATGCAGGATCACATACTTGTCTTCAGATAGGTGCAGGCGTCTCTGTTGAGGAGTGTGCCCACCTTGCATGAAGGTAACAAGCCAGGCTTGGTAGACAACATCACACTATGATGATTTTTTCTGTTTTAGTGAGGCAAGTTTTGAAGCAAGTTTCCAAAAAGTTTAGTTATTTGACGGTACTGGTGAAAAGAAGAGTCTATTCCAAGAAGAGATTAGCCTTTCGTCACTTGGCTGAAGTCAGTGGGTTTAAGGGAACAGAAATTAATCCATTGATTGACCTTCATCCAAATGAAAGTAGAACTTGAAAGTAAAATAACTGTTGAAAAACGCCTCTGGGGTTTTCCCATGTGAGCAGAGCTAGCAACAATGGCCAGCATATATGTTCTGGTAATGGTCACAAATCTCACGGCAAAAACCCTTTGATAACCAGAGTATCTCAGAAAGATCTCCAGTACCTACAGAACTGCATCTTATTCAGCTGTGGGAGGCAACACATGATGAGGCCACAAAAGCAAGAAGCATATGACTGGTTTGCTGGTATTACTCTGGTTTTATTGTCCCTGTTTTTATTAACTTCAAGTGTCTTGTGATAGAACCAGTACTTGAAAAGAAGGACAGGGAACAAAAGGGGTGATTCTTTGTTTATTTGTTTTTATGTTTTTTTTCTTGGAGGCAGTGAAATATTAACTCAATGCAAGTACACTAAGCTGTTGTCTGTGATTCTTCACACAGTCAAGAAAGAGCTGACTTACCACCACAAACACCACTCACATGTTTTTCAAAGACATTAAATAGGAAAATATAATCTCTCAAGTCACAAGAGAGCTGAGAAAGTGAGCCATAACAGGGTCAGTTAAACAGGCTTAATTATGATGGAACTTGTGAGCCCTTGCCACCCTTTGAGTTCAGGCTTGCAGTCCAATTCAGGATTGCAGATTGGGTCAGACGTGTGAATACTTCCATGCAAAAACTGAGATTTGATGATCAATAATTCAATGTAAAGATCACTTGCTGTGTTTCCTTTATTTCTAAAACATGTGAGAAAATACCTGAATGTTTTTAAAGTCAGTTGGGCTTGATGAACTTCTTCCTGGGATGGATGAAGTAGTCTCAGGGCTGTCACTGGCTTGTCTTTGAGAACTGGATGAGACACCAAAGGTTTGGGACAGCCATGTGCTGTGTCTGTATTTGCATGGGAGGAGTAAAATTGCTAGGGCATTTTCATCCTGTTGTCGTTCTTCTAACTCCCAGAAAAATTCTGGAACCAGTAGCCAATGAAATTGTCTGTAAGCACAGTGAAGTTAACAAGATGAATAGACACCAGTGGATTTGTCAAGAACAAATCATGTCAAACCAATCTAATTTCCTTTTGTGAGAGGGTATCAGATCCTGTAGATAAACGAAAAACAGCAGATGTCACATTTTCACTTTTGTTGGGCTTTTGACACTCTTGCTTGTGACATTTTGATAAGTAAGCTAGGGAAACCTAATATTGGTAAAATTACTGTGGATTGGGCACAGCATCAATTAGAAAGCTGAATGCAGGGAATTATCAGCGGCTTGCTGTCAAAATAAAAGGGTGGATTTAAGGTGTTCTGCAGGAGTCTGTCCTGAGTTCAGGACTATTCAATATTTCAATTGCAATTTAGATGACAAAACAGAGCATGCTTATTAAATTCCTAGATGACGTGGTGCTAGGGGAGACTAAGAGTACTTTGGAAAAATGTATTAGAATTAAAAAATACCTCCTGTCAAAATGGATTCATAGTTTAAGAGAAAATAAAAGCCTTTGATAGAAGTTCTACAGAACAGGATCCGAGATACATGGTAGAGCATAGGCCAATCAGAAGCCAACACTGTTATGCTGTTGTGAAAAAGGCAAACGTCATAGTAGGATGCATAGAGGAGTAAAGCCTACATGACCTATGTAATTTTCCTGCTTTATTTAGCATCCATAACACCTCAGCTTTATTTCTGCTTTTGCTTTTAAGTAATGCAGTTCAAGAAAGATGTAGACTGACTGGAGAATATCCAGAGGAGAACAGTGATAGTGATCAGAGGTCCAGGAAATGTGACTGGCAAAGGAAGAGTAGATGAATTATCTTCTAAGATGAAACAAGGATTTGGGGGGTGCATGTCAACTGTATGCAACTACATAAAAGCAGAAGGAGCTTGTGGGAGATGTGGGAACTCCATCATTTGGTCTCTTACAGAAAAGTTAGACAAACATCAGAATTGATACAGGAGGAGTAGACTCTGACATGAGACAAGAAAAGGAGCAAGATGACCCTGCAAGGTTCCTTCCAGCTCTGTTCATCCATGATTCTTTGAAAATGAGCATGGCATAGTCAGGAAATTCAGAGTCAGAGTAAAGTAAAAAAGGAAATAAAGACACGGAGAAAGAAGAATATTCTGAGCAAAATTATGATGACCGAAGGTGCTGGGAGAATGGCAGGAAAGGAAAGGGCAATTTAATGGGTGCCATCATGGCTTTAACTAAATTGGGGCTTTCCAAGGTCATCCAAGATTTTGCCCTGTGTCAATGATTGCTCTAACTCAGAAGACAAAGTGATATTGCACCTTTTTTTTAAGACTTACACAGGTCTTGTATTATGCTGCCACTGCTGAATTTCTTTTCTGTTAACACTATTTGAGATGTAAGTAACCTTTTCTCTCCTGGGTGTATCCATTCTTCAGACACACACAGGTTCATACTTCTCTTTTTGGTAGGTAGAAGATACTTGTCTGTCTTCAAAATATGTGTAGGATGAAGCATGACTCATTGTGCGTTTTCTCCCACAAGCAATTGTTATCATTCTTCTTTTTTTTTTTTTTTTTACATTAATTTTTCAGCTACATCTGAAAGCTGTTTTATACCAGCTTTTCTTTTCATTTTTTTTTCTTAGTCTGTAAATCTTCATACATCACATAGGAGCTAGCTTCTAATCACTATCTCGCCCGAAACAGCAAAATGAGTATGGAACACCTGACATAATCAACAGGATACAGGTTTGGGGCAAGCCTACGTCATTTCCCGCAGACTTACTTTGGCACTTAGGTTCAGACCAGAACAAGGTGTTTTTCCCTGTCTAGGGCTTTTTGTCATGAACCCTCTTCTGCTGCTTGCTGGAACTTTGCCAGCCTTTTTGTTTAGCAGATTCAAAAAAGGATTAGACAAACACGTGGGCACCAGGTCTTTAAACATATGCAGAAGGAAATGGTCTGGTAAGTTCCTTCTAACCTTGTTGATGCAGTAGTTAGCAGTGCCAGGAGAAAGCAAGGAGTGTGGGTGGCAGTAGTGGCCTAGCTGGCATGCTCTCCCTAAACAACATCTACTCCTGCTGCTGTCCTGGGCTTCATGGACCACAGGGGGTCCCAGCAAGTCATTTCTTAGGCTCTCATATCTCACCATCCTTGAAAATTCAAGGGAGGTCCTCCTTTTCTCCCACATTTCCTCAGCACACAAGCTGCAGAATGATAAGCCAGCACTGAGCATGGCTGAGATGATCTGAATCTCAGTATCTATATTAACTGCAAATATGGTTATATAGAAGACACAAAGCAGGCTTTCCTACAGCTCAGCAGCGGAGTGTTTATCCCAGTTGTCCTAGGAGGCTTGATTTGGTGATTGTGCTCTGAGGAGATATACAAGCATGGGACCTTCATGTGAAATAAGCATGTTCCCTGGCAAAGGCTAGGGACTACAGCATTAGATGGAAGCCTCATAGAGACAGGATTTCAGTTATGTTTAATTGTTATCATTTTAGTATTTAGAAAACCTTTGGATTGCCTCATTTGAGGATGATCCAAGTTCACAGAGATAATGCAATAGGAGTCGTTACGTAGCACTGAAAAATCAGGGACACAGTGACATATAAGACACATAGGGGCTAACGGTAATCTATTATTTCTAGAAAGAAACCTTGAGGTCTGGCAAGTCTCTATCTGAAAGCAGAGTTTGGAAGTTTTACTTTTGTACATTTAAATATTGCAGAGTGCAAAATACTATTGAGTAGTGTTGATATTATTGACTGTGCAATTGTGGTCATGGGCCTGTCCTACTCTGATTATGAGCAAGGACAGAATAAATAGGATCCCTAATCCAAAGAGAGTAATATTTAAAAAGCCCCAACTTCCAAAATTCTGTTTGCAAAAGTGATTCAGGCACTCAGGAACCTACACTCCATTGAATTTCAACTCCCTTCTGAAAGCAGGATGGAGATGGATTATCATCTTAAAATGTATTGCAAAGAGTGGGAATAAGTTCAAGCACTCCATGTAAAGGCAAGTGCTTAGTTGTCTGGAAGTTTGTGTTTGCCATCCAATTCCAGACTGACAGTTGCAGGAGAATAAAAATGCAGAGAGTGTTAAATAGCAGGTGAGATGAACTGAGTGCTCTGAATCACCAAAATCAGTGATGTAACACAAAAAGTATGAGTAGTTATTACTGTCCAGCTACCTATGTTTTACTGTTTGACAGTTCTGTTCCAGGCAGTGTTAAGACAAGTGGTCCTCACAGGGAAAGGCAACTGGAGAGGACGGAAAAGATTTCTAGATCCCAAAGGATATTTCATAAGAAAAGGTGGGCTTGGAGGTAAAGCTAAGTAAAAACTGGCAGAAATGGTGAACTGAACTGGGTGTAAGGAGGGCAGGGTATGACAGTGCTGAGAGCGGAAGGATCACGATTTTCTTTTAACTGTGGTCTCTATCATGGTAAACCTTTCCACACTGTAAATGACAGGAAAATAGGAGAAGGGGAAATGGCCTATAAGTGAGAATGGACATAGAAACAGTAGTGTCAGAAAAGCAGAGCCAGACTTTTCAAGAGACAAGAATAGGAAGAAAGTGGGAAGCTGAGATTTTTACCTAGAGCTGATTATGTTGAGATGGAAGAAGAATTCCAGAAAATTAAAAAGGAGGAGGAGAGAATTTTGAAAAAGAAGTGTTTGTTGAAAAGTCAAGAGGACAGGAACTTGAGACTGAAAAATTAAGTATTGGAAACATGCAAGTTAAAATGATTGACATATAACTCCGTGAGTCAATCCTTGTCTACCTTCACTGGGATTTAAAGATATCGTTACACACGTCCTTACTGTATTCTATTACTGTTGTCTCTTCATTTGTTGAACTGAGCTGCTGTGATTTTTCTAAAATTTGACCAATGCCAGATTACTAAAGCCAGAAAATAAATATCTGTCTCACTTACAAACACGCCAGCTTGTAAGACTGTTCTTACAGCAACCACCATGAATTCCTCATGCTCTTTAGGAGATGTTTGCAGTACAGGTCTGGGGCAACTCTGGACAAGATAGCAGAAACAACAGAACATACCCTCTAACTTACGTTTGCACAGTTGGTAACTACCAGCCTGAGCAAAGAATTTGCTTGCTTTTCTCTGTGGCTTTATTTTGTTTTGATGATTTCATTGAATACAATATACTTGTGCTTTGGACAAAAAGCTGGGGTCAGTTGGAGAAGTTTAAGTGTGCTGACCATCAGTGCTAAATAGTAAAGAAAAATCAACTTCAAAGAAAAATGCATTTCAATAAAAAAATTAAGAAGAAGGACATGAAGAGTTTACTAAGGAGGTGGAATGAGAGAGAGAAATAGCTAGAGTTAACAGTACATTGTTTCTGGTGTTTTTCAGTAGGTAAATCCAAAGTGTGGGAAACTGAAGTTTTTAGAAGCGGTGTCCTTAATTAGTGGGAAATCATTATTATACAGGCTGAGCAGTTTAGAGCTCTATTAAGTGATGCAGGTCTCCATCTTAGTGATTGGCTTAACTCCAGGTGATTATGTGAGGAAAACATGACCTCACATATTGAAACTAAGTAAGCTTTACAGTATAATTCTGAGGGAATAGAAAAAAATGTATTGATTTTAGGTGTGCATGAACTAGGGAAACACACTTGTGTACTGCCTGTGATCGCACAGTGATTCAGACACAGAGTCCTGAATGGAAATGAATAATGGTGACTGCTCTACCATCCTCTTCCAGTCACTAGGCAGTTCTGCCCCTCGCTAGTGCTATGTAGTATCTTCAAACAAATCCCAGTTTTGAATATTATAATAGGATTTTCAAAGAAATTTGCAGGAGTTAAGCATTCATAACCCAAAGAAATTAAAAGACTCTGGCAGATTTGAAATTCCAGCTCTCACTCCTGAAGATAGCAGTTATGTCATTCTTTTAAAATCCTAAAGGGGGGGTTTGTGAATCTGGGTAGTGCACCAGGCTGATACACTATTTCAACCACTTGTTTGTAAGCATTTCTGCCCACTGAAAGGGCAGGGGTATTATATCTTTTGAGGAGATTTTTTATTAGCTCAATACTTCTTATATTGCATTAGTACTTTCACGGGTGCTCTTGGATCTTTAATATCACCCATCTCATTGCTTTAGTGACATGGTGAATCTCTTCTGATGGAAATGATAACGGGAAAGATAACAGCTTGTACTGCAAGGGACATATTTAATGATTCAGAGAGTCTCTCCAAGATCAGTTTAGTGCCTTATTGGTGGGTGCAAAGCAGAGTAGCGTATCTGAGTTGATACTATTTATAATGGCTCATGTCGATGTATTCAGAAGCTGGAGATGTCAGCTTTTCAACAGATGAAAGGTGGGTCTGTATATGTATATATATGTATGTATATTTTTATTTGGCTCAGTAAGAATATAAGTGCACTGCTTTTTATTCTAGTCTTTGGACAGCAGTAATAGAGAAACCTTAAACAAAACAGAGCCTTTGCTTGATAGCAAACACTGCTCCTGAAAGCATGACTTGCCTGAAGAAGGAGAGAAAAGGAAAAAAGTTGCTCCTGTAGGAGCAATAAAGGAGAGATGAGTGAAGAGATGAGTTTCCTGCAACCCAGAGAAGTGCTCCTAGGTAGCCTTCTTTTTAAGGAATTAATCATTGGCAAGCTGGTACACATGCTGTTTGAGGCGAAAGAGTTGGTGGAAGAACCTACTGTCATAAATAGGTTGCTTGTAGAGAGCTCCAGTGGAAAAAATTGTGTGGAGCAGGAAGAGGTAATAACTATGGGCACTCTGAAGGAGCACACAAAGGCTGCGCTGTGGTAAGGAGCAGGAAGCCTACCTGCGCAAGTTCAACATTTGTGTACTTCTCATTTCCTGTGCATGCAGCTGTCTTTAATGACACATTTATGGCTCATTCTTCTTGGGCATTCGCATCTACACTGATTGCTCCAAAATCTTATTTGTGAGAGACAGTTTTCCAGGTTCTGTGTTGTTCTAAATTTACACCCCTACCCGCAGTAAATGTTTCTAAATTGGGCTTCATTCTAAGGAGCAGAAAATACAGACAGGTAGCTAACAAGTTTTGCAGGTGGATTACAGGTCAGCCTTGGTATCGTATTGCCCATGTTTCATCTCAATGGTTGGCATATCTTTCTCTTCCATTTTTCCCTTACATGTAAAATATTTAAGGGACTTTTTATCTTCAAGCAGGTTGAACACTGTAATATCATTTCTGTTCATGGACCAGTGAGCACTCCAGCTTGTCAGTATTCAAATTACTATCAAACTGTTTAGTACCTGTCTAATTAAAACAGAACTCACTTGCTGATCTCTTCATACTAAAACAAATTAAATCCTAATAGGAAAAGTGATATATCACTTAGATCAAAAGAAAATGTATAACCATAACATAACCATCTCTTTTCTACCTTTTTCTAGAAGTGGGGAGCTGAATGGCAGGCAATTCCTGTTTTCAGATAAAAACGTATGTACTTTTGCAGTCTTCTTATGATTCCCTGTACTAGCAAAATCCTTGCATTTTACTGTAGAGAGATGGAAATTTCCATAGCTGAAATGAAGCACAGTTTTAGGGATGGAGCATGGGGAGGAGAAAAGGAGGTGCCTGGCAAATAGAGGAAAAGAGCATACTGGGGAAAGGGAACATGCCCCTAGAATGTTTTCAGCCAAATGGGTGGACAGCTTTTGCAATTGCTTTGTCGACTAAAGTAGGACCAATGCTCTGTGGAAGTCCCCAGTTCTCTTATTTGGTTCTATTAAATTGTTCAATTATCCTAGGGGAAGGGGCTGTCCTAGTCTGTCAGATACTCTTGGGTTATTGATAAAAATAGAACAGAAAATATCTCTGTGTTTTCAGTCTATTTGCACAGTTCTTCCTAGAGCAGAATAGTCTGTTCTTCTTCCGTCAACAAAGGGACCACTTGTCTTGGGGTATTGACTTGTTCTATGAGGCCTTCGATTCTTTTCCCTTCTTTTTGCTTTTTTTTTTTCCCTTTCCCTGACCCTTCCTCTCACTGAATTGTAACACACTTGCCTCTGGCTAGGAATATTAATGAGCATTTCTTTTCAAGAGCTTATGCAGATTCCTCTCTGTGAATCAGCTGGCAAGAGGTGCTGTCCAAGTAACTTACCCAGAGTAGTGCCCAGGGGCAGAGTGTACGAGTGCATGGCATGCCTCATTCCCAGCCTGAGAATAAAAGGTCAAAGAGTCGACTTTCAATGTGGGGTGCCTTGTATGGTATGGATGGCTCAGCCAGAGCCCTTCATACAACAAAGGTTATTTAAATAACTATAAATTAGGAACGGCTCCTAAAAATGCAAATTTGCATCAGGGCAGGGAACTGAGTGGCTCAGGTGGTTCATTATTAACTGCATGAGCCTTTTTCTTTTGCTAGTTCAGATCTGCTCCAAGTCAGAAAAGACATAGAGCATTAAAACTGTCTGTGTAGGGTTCACTAGCAGGCATGAAATTAATTTAGTTGGCTAAACGGGAGTGCATTTGCCAGTAGAAGACTCTTGAGCACATTGCACACTTCCACTGTGGGTAGACAAACTCAGTTAATGAAAATAAAAAATCCTGAGCAGACCAGATGACGGAAATGGGACATTGAAGTCTCTTAGAGAAGACGGACCACTTGAGATGAGGGATGTCGGGGTGAGAAATGTACACTGCTTTGTATTTGAATACAAATTGCTCTCTGTTCTCTACTGACATAAAGCCATGCTTACTGTCCTCTGGATCCTCGTGCAATCTTGAGCTTGGTGGTGGTGGCTCAGAGCATCAGTCTCTATGTTATAGACCTTTTCTCAGGTGGTGGCTTCTGCTAGCAAGACTCAGATTTAATGAGATTTCTACTAATATGTTACTCCAAGCCCTATACTGAAACCAGTAAAAATCAGACTTCTGGCACTAAATGAGTTAATTTTCCCCAACTCACAAACAAGAGTCATTGCTTAAAAACCTGCATTATTTGGAAGGGAGGAAAGAGAATTCTGTAAAATCTTTGTAGCTCAGTGCTTGAAGCTATTGTCCATTCAGGTGACCACTTCTCAGGCACATTCACACAAAATTGCTTGACCTAAAGCTCACTGCGCTTTTACAGTTAGCAGACTTGCTTCAATTCATGGCAAAAGTCCCCTTCTGACGGATATGCCTCTCTGGCCCTTTCCACTATTTCTCCATCACTCTATGAGCTGGCAGCACAGGGCTCCTCTGATTTTGGGAACCTTTGCTCTGGGTTCTTTCCTGGGCTTTATGGTTGCACTGGGGCTTGGCTGCTTCCACCGCCTACTCACAGTAAAGGCTTTGTGGTTGGATGCTTGGGACATATGGGCATCCAACTTTGCTAGGATGAGTATCTGAATAGATAACTTTTTTGCTTTTGTAGAGTCATCTTTGTCGAGTTACTTGGATTCCCTTCTGTTTCTGCATTTCTAAAATGGGGGAAAAGTTTTCACAGTTTGTCACAGTGCTTTGCTAGGACTTTCTGCCATCCCCATCTTCTGGAAACGAAAGCTATTATCTCAGTGTTTTAATAAAATTTACCAACTAGCCTGGGTAGACACAGCTTTTAAAACATTAAATATTTAGAAAAAATTCAGTAGCCATGTAATGTGTGAAGAATAAGTTTTTAAAATGCCTTTAGTATTAGTTTAATGTTCTAACTTTTGCTGGAGCAGAGCTAAGCTAACATAAAGAACTGATTACACTAAAGAAAAATAATTTCTGAGTTGTAGCTATAATAAAAGGTACAGCAAAAATGTAAGCAGAGTGACTGAAAAACATGGTGGGAGTTCAGTGCAGCATGTAAAATTGGGGTGTCTGCTGGAAAGGTAGAGATTAAACATATAAATAGTTAGACTACGGGAGAAATATCTTTAATGTAACTAGCCCTTTCCTAAGCTGATTTTGTTCTTGTTGTACTTGAAAACCTCAAACTTCCTTCCCTGTCTTCATGACATAGTTCTCTAAGGAAAATGGTTTCTTTACTCCTACCCCAGATTCTTCAGCCTATGATTCAGTCACTCTTTGTGGAGCGCCAGGACCATCTTAAATGAAAGGCACTTTTGTAGGTGCTATGGATTTTAGCTGTCAGTGTAACGTACCAGAATGGAATGACTCTAAAAATATTTCTTAGCATGACGTAAATATACTGTAACTGATCATGGCACTTGGGTCTCTGAATTTACTGTTACTTTCTTCCATTTTGCTGAAAAGCAGTAACAAGAAAACTGATCGCTCAGACGTCTGGTAACATTTAGGGGTTGGATTTTATTTTGATTCACACCCTAATGCCAATTAATGTCAGTTGAATCATACAAGTTAGAGATGGAAAACACCTATTAGATAATGGCAGGGCTTGACTGTTCCCCCAGTGAATTTTCAAGTGCTTTGTCTCATCTAGTTTTAAATAACTCAAGCAATTGAGGTGTCTCTGGGGAGGCTATTCCACAGCCTAACGTACCTTGCCATTAAGAAATATTTCCTTCTATTCAGACTAAACTTTTCCTTTGCTTATTTTTATCATATTGCTGCTAATTCACTCCTTTCTGTTGCTAAACTATTCCCATTCCTCGCATGAGTTTACTCTTTTCAGACTCCAGTCCATAAACAAACATTCTCATCCTTATACGCACATATTCCCACGTGCATTTCTCTCCTTTCATGTCATCTCATAATACAGACTATCCTCTTCTGTGACCTCTTTCTGATGTCAGACACCCCAAACTGAAATGGTGATTGTAGGAGCAGTCTCATCAGTGCTCTGCATAGACAATCATGGCTTGTGGTGAGATGCCATTTTGACTGATGCTTGCATTGCTTGCTCTCTCATCACTGCTGAACATAGGGTCTGCTTCATTCCCTGTCGGTCATATGCCGAAGGACCCTGATACACTGTTGTTAGAAATACGTGAGGAAGAATAGGCATTTTAGAATTTTATGGAGAATGTAGGGTTGGTGACTCAAACTGTACAGCTGAGGTGATGAACAGGATAGACATCTCTACAACTCCTTCCACTGAAAAAACTCAAGCCATTTAAAGCATAAATCAGTTGTGAAAGATTTCAAATGTTCTTATGAAAGAATTAGTCGTAATTGCATAGAGATTTCTGCCAGTATTTGCAAAGAGACTAGAAATCTTAGGTGGCTGATTGTCTGCATGCTCAACTTGTCTTGGTCTGGACACCTAGAAGTATTCTGAAGCTCATTTGTCTGACACCATCTAAGATAAGGAGTGGGATTCAGTGCTGGATTAACCCTAAATGACAGTTTACATCATACAACAGTCAGAGATAATAAGTTGGCTTCTGTAACGGAAAGACAGCCTCTCTTTGCAACCCAATGTGGCTACACTAGCATGGCAAAGTAGCTGTACCACACACAGGCCTCTGCGCTGGCCATCTCTTTCTTCAGAGTGCTGTGTTATGCAGGAACCATCTGTTTCACTCCTGAAGGCTTTACTGAGCTCTCCTGTTCCACCTTGTCCCCAGTCATATCATACACCTTTAATTCTTTACTATTAATTCTTTAAAATGCAACCAACCTTCAGATTCAGGGTGGGAATCCTGAACCACCATCTCCGTGATTACAAGAGACTGTAGTCAGCCCCTGAGGTGACAGTTAAAGCTAAACAGGAGGTTAGGGCTATTTTTTATTCTTCTCTTTCATGTTTTTCTTAATGAAGGATAAATGCTTGTGAGTCATATTTCTTAGTTCCCTAGATCCCAGAGAAGATTAGTACTTAGCTGATTAAAAAAAATAATGAAAAATATCCAGGATAAAAAAGGAGTAGTAGACATTTTGTCCAGCTTTTCTCATGGTAAGGAGTGTTCTGTCCTACTTTCTTTGTCTGACTTGTCTGTCCATCATTCTGTCTTTCAGAGTGAGCAAGATTCTTCTGGAGCTATGTATTATGTTGTCCTTAAAATATTAAGACTGAGTAAATGCCTGTATGTATTGTCTGCTAGTCTTTTAGACTTTAACATATGCAAAACTCCTCTAAAGTTAAGAAAGAAATTATTATGTATGTTTAGAAAAATTGAACTCTTTAGCATTTTTTCTTTTTCATTAACTTTAATTCCTAATAATGTCAGCCAGTTAGAACATTTCTAAAGAAGATCCTAGATGCTTTCTCAGACCATAAGGCCACAGTGGTGGTGTAAAGCCCGACACCTGCATTGGTAGTGATGCTGCATTGCTGTTATGGGGCCTCCGAAATTCTTCACCCTAGAGCAAGAGCGTGGTGGGAGGCTGTGAGGGCCTGCTGCTCAACCCTTCAGTGGGCGATGGCTCTGCAGGAGTGACACTGGGGGAGCTGGGCTGGAGGAACTAGTGCCTTTTCTGACCACCTGGACAAGGAAATTCTGCCTCTAGAAAAGGGACAGGGAAGAGTTGTAAAGGGTATAAAATTGTGTGTTTTGCTTGTGCATAGGATAAAGAGCATTTTTGCTTTTTGTCCTCCGACTAGGTGCTGGAAAAAAGGTCTGGAAAAGTCTGCGTTTATAGCAAAAGGCGACTACCAGGGTTGAATGCTTACAGTTCATTTGATTAAAGGACAGCAAATGAATCTTCTTTAATTTAAATTCCTATCTGAATGCAGGTACCTTCCTGCAGATCTTGGGAAGCTCTTACGACAAACAGAGTGTTTTGCTCATTGCTGTGGTTAATTTAGGAAGAGTGTTTCATGACTGTCAACAATAGTAACTTCAGCTAAATGTAAAATTCATCAAGAACAGGAAGAGGCTCAAAGAAAGTGAATGAGGTCTGGATAAATAAATTCACTTCTAGTTTATGATCCAAGCCTACAGCCATCTCTGACCCCTCTAGATTTGTTTATCACTTTTTCTTACATTTCAGAATTAAAGGGTCTTAAATTATGTTTATTGGCCTGGGTTTTGGTTCAGGCAGACATGACTGTGTGCAGTGTTGCTTACTTCAATACTGTAGTGTTAATGGAGAAAGAATCTACATCGTTCCCTGCTCTTGGTTTGCACTTCACGTACTTCATGTGCTGTGTGGAGACTATATCTGAATTCTGCATCAAGGCCCTCTTGTTCCTGGAACACCCTGGGGAATCCTGTGATAAAATGGGAATTCTGTGGCAGCTACAAATAAATTCAAGTTCAGTTCTTTTTTACTGAATTAAATATGTACATGAATAATACAATTGGTACAGTAATCATGCAGTTTACATTATCAAATGTGATTTTTTTAGTGTGTTCCCTACATTTTCAACATGCCACCAAACTTTGTTATGGTAATGTATGTCTGCACTGTAAAACTTTTCAGCAGACAAAAAAATCAAGGTTTTGTGCAGGATTTGCTTCAGAGTCGTTACATCCAGTTTGTGACATAACTTGGGGTTTGGACACCTGGCACATGCCCTCTCATTCTCTTTCATTTGCTTTAAGCCAAGAGCTACTTCTGTGGGTCTGCATGAATTGATAAACCCCGAATGTTCCAGCTGCAACGTTCAATACTGCATCTTGAATCAACAGTTTTCTAACTGTTCCTGAAGGTGAAAATAGTTAATCCTGACATTCAAATAGTCATAGTTCACTTCTAGACCTAACATTGTCTGTATTTTGCAGTTTTTTTCAGAGACTGTTGATACAATGCTATGCAGTGCAACATGCTGATACCATACAGAACCCAAGTCAGGGTAGACCTCTATCCCAGGAGTGAACCATGAATAAACTCATTTCTTACAGACAGTTTGTGTGGAAAAGAGAAGCAATGAGAAACACAATGACTTGTCCACAGCTGTGCAGAAGCAGAGGTGACTAGGCAGAGCTGAGGCTTTCAACATACAGTAGAGTGACACATCCTTTCTTGGATGGTTGCTACTTCCTACCCACCCCCTTTTTAAGAATAGGTGATGTCTTTAACAATTACTTCATTAAGGATAATTCTAGAACATGTTTTGCAATGTAAATTGCAAAATACATAGGAATATATTTAAAAACTATCAAAGTATCTCTGTGTATTTCCTAATGAAACAGACACTTAATATCTTCTGAGCCTAGTGGGTGGCCATGTAAGTAATGAAATCTTTCCAGGGCTTTGTAATGGGGTCTATGACTTTCTTTCTGGCTAATAAGAAAACGACTGAGCTTACAATAAATTCAGCTGGTGACCTCTGGAGCTGAAAGCACAGTTTTGAGTCCTCTTATAATGTAAGCATGAGTTTCAATGAAATGCAAAAGCAGAATGTGTCAGTCCCAGCAATATGATCAGTGTTTTGCCTTGATCTTTTAAGCATTAGACTAATGTTATTCTGGTCCTGATTCTTATGCCAGGGCAAACTACTCATTTAGGTTTCATTGTTCTATGTTTTCTAGTACCTTGGAAACTAGAATTGTGGTCATTTCAGGTCTGATTGTTCATCCTTCTTAATGTGAATAGTAGTTCTTATGGTGGATGTGATACTTGCGTAAAGAAATCGGCCTCTTTTTTTTTTTTGTTTTATATTGCCATTTAAAATTTATCTTTAATTATTAGAATTAAATTTAAAGAATGAATACAGAGATGGAGCGTTGAACTTGGTATATTCAAACAGAAAGCAGGAATGGAATATTGTTTGATGTATCAAACAATATCACGGGTATCATGGGTGTCTATATCAGGGTTATATGTATTCTGGTCAGGATGCCTGGGGTCCTACCCTGGTGGTGCTGTGAGTCACTGGCTTTATACATATAGTTAGTTTGAGTGGCAGCAACCTTTATTACTGGGGACAAATCCGCCCTTCTTCTCAGTGGGTGGAACATCCTATGATTTCAGCAGTAGTGCCCCTTCCCTACGAGTGCATTTCCTCCTCGGAGAGGAAGCTCTGGCCCAGAATTTTGAAAGTGAGTTTTTAACAGAGCCTTGTATAACATTTTTACACTCGTTTCCAACATAAAAGATGATACTAGGCAATGGTACTGGCAGGACTTGCTTACACAGATGCTACTGGTAGTATAGATAAACAGTAACACCTAGGATGCCAGATGTTGTGATTCATCCGTGGTGCTTGCCAAACTGTAATTCATATTACATTAGGGGCTACTGGTTATTTATTTTTCAGCCCACTAGAAGTCTAATTGACTATTTCTCCACCTTTTTTTTTCCCATCTCCCCCCACTCTTTCTTTCTTTCATTTGCTTTTCCTCTACCTATGTTAATACTCATTTTGGCCTGAAGCATGGAGAGATCCTGTCGGTCACCCAGGGATCAGGTACCCAAGGCCAGAGTTATCCTAGTTTTACTTAATGGTTAGTGATGGCATCCAAACAATTTTCCATTTTCCTATTGAGAGGTGGGTGAGGGGAAAAGCTGAAAACCTTTGCCAAGAAGCACTCTGTGGTGGATACTAAAATAAGTCAGGTAGCAGATGTCCAATCCAAACTTTGGTGGGTAATTAGCTGATTCAATATCCAAAAGAAGCAGGTAATTGTTGTGATTTGTGAATCCTCTGCCAGGGCAGATAGTTTACAGCTTGCAGATATTTCTCTAATGAGGGAGGATATCGTAAGCTCTGAGCAGTAAAACACTGTTTCCTTAGTATTCAAAAAGAATGGCTGTTTTTTTTCTTTAGGGATGTTCTTGGCATAGACTGTTCTTGTTCTTTTCTTTGTTATTTCTTGGAAGTCTTCTGAAAACTATTGATGCAGTATGCAAATTCAATGCAGGAAATGTAACGTTATATAAGTGTAATTGGCCTTTTATTCAAAGGCGTTTTTATTCCTCCCTGCATATTTTAGTCCTTTCTTAAAAAAAAAAAAAGAAGAAAAAAATGAGAGAGAAAAAAGGATGAAGTTTAAATGCAATCATATCTTGGCCTTTTTTTTTTTTTTTTTTTTTTTTTTTTAAATTCAGAGGAAGATGCTATAAAGATCTGACCATAAAAAGAAATTGAGAAATTAGAGAAACAAAAATACAGAAATCATTGGCAATGCACAGAATGGGACTGTTTCAGGAATTAAAATAAGTGTCTGACTGTTGCCATTCAAGGAGAACTAGGCTGGGAAAGAAGAGAATGGAAAATAAGAGCAAAGCTCTAAAGCCATCTCTCCTCTCTTCTCCTTTTCAGTGTCATTTCATAAGTAGTGGGGGGGAAAGAGAGAAGTAAGGGGAAGGGGGCCAGGAATCCTAGCAACCAAAATACTAGAGACGCAAACACCTCAGAAATGTGCAACTGCTAGCAAAAGTTTAAGAGGCTAGGTTCGCTACTTCCATTCCTGAATAGAGCTGTGTATGCTAACAATATATTGCAAGTCTCATTTCTTCCACTTCCTAAAGTGGAAAGTTATTGTTTCCATGTTTGCAGTATTTTGGTATACAGAGGTGCTTAGGCAGTGTTGGGAACTTGAAAGAAAAACAACCAAACAACAAAATTAACTCGGGAATATTGCTTGGATGGAGTTAGTTTGGAGAAACAGCTGGAGCAGAACAAGAGTGAGGGAAACAGCATCTAAGTTTCTTTTTTATAATATCAGGATTTCCTTTTCCTTTCTGAACTTTATGTACTTTCTTCCACTTCTTTTTTTTTTTAACTTTCTGTGAACCTCTCATTATTTTCTTTAAAAACAAAGGGCTGAACAGAAGTAACTCCACTGAAGTCAATGGACTTTCTGTTGTGTAAGAAATCAGATTTCCTTTGCTCTTCATTGTTCTTGTTCAATTTGCCCCATTTCTTGCTGTCCACATGTGGCATTCCCTACTGAACTACTTCTCCCTTCTCTTTTTTCATTCCTTCTCTTTCTTTTTTTATCTCTCAGCACTTTCCAGGTAGCTTCTCTGCTCATTACAGTCAACACAACTGACAGGCAACTGTTGGTTCCTTCCATTCACCAACAGGAGGCACATTTTACAGAGCCAAAACCTGACCAAACAAGTAGCCCACAGATGAAATCATGGCCATCATAAGCATCAGTGACAGTGAGCATGCCAGGTATTCAAAGTGGTGGACTTGGAAGGAAAATGCTAAGCCATAGTTCACCACTTCATTTCAACCTGACACATCTGGCCCCATAAATTTCTTTGCTGGGGCCAGTATTTTAGTAATGGAGCAATAACATATCATTGTCTGTAGCTGTGCAGAAGAAGCTAAGCTATACATACATTGAAAATAGACGTTGTAATTGTTGCTTACTTTGAACAGGGCTCCAACTGTGCTCATATAAATGAAGTGACAATAGTAGATTTATGTTCAAATCGTTCCAGTTCAGTGTGAATGTTGATTTACTGAGGCTAATAAGAGTTCAGCAGATTGTAATAAAGAATAATGGAAGAATTTTCTCCTGGAATGACAAAATTGAAATCTGCTCTATGCCTTCTAAGGTCATGTAAGCAGTATTTGTCATATTGCTAAGCCCCTCACACAATCTTCCAATCTGAATCCTAAAATTCCTTGTAGAACCGAAATCTTATTTCACTCTTAATAATGCTCTTATATTGTCTAATTGCAGAAAAATGCAAAAATCACAGAACTCCAGACACTATGTAAATTAATCCACATATTTAACGCAACTCCCTTATGTAATGCAT
Organism: Ara ararauna; assembly: GCA_028858755.1. Taxonomy (NCBI): domain Eukaryota; kingdom Metazoa; phylum Chordata; class Aves; order Psittaciformes; family Psittacidae; genus Ara; species Ara ararauna. Next base: position 105,991,045 of record CM054376.1, on the reverse strand, counting down.
AGGTAAGTTATTAAACATTTGCGCAGTAGTATTCAGTGAATAATCCAAAGAAAAGGACAAGTAGTCTTAGCTGATGTGGCCTACTGACCTCCAGTTTATTGCAAAAAAAGTTTACCAAAAGCTAATTTTGGGAAAGTTGCATTAGAGAAGAAAGTGATGGCATTATTGGAGGCCATATGTTTTCCTTTCTTTCCTGCCCCCTGTGCAGAAAGGTCTTCTGTATGTCACTCAGGGAAGGTTAAAAAATTACTGCGTTTTGCCTAAACCAACAGTGAAGTGATAATATTACAGAAAAGAAACATTGTGGACAACATTAACGTCTAACAGGACTAAGGAGAAATGGGCAGACTGAAAATAGATGAAACCCAGGTGTGGATTTAGAGTCAGCCATACTTTTGTCTTGTGACATACTCATTGATAAAAACCTCAGCTTTTCATTTTTATCCATTAAAAGTGGCTGGGAAAGAGGAGTTGTAAATTAACTGCAACACAGTTGGCATCTTGAAGGTACAATACCTCCCAGATAGGTTCCGTTGCTGGGAACTGTGAAATACTTGCAGTTAGTTCAACCCCAGAATCGGCAAAAAAATTTTAAAAAAGCAAATGTAAAATTTTGGGTTTCTTTTTGATTTTCAGAGTGCAGAAAAAGAAGGCAAAGCAGCTCAGGTTTAATATCAGGTCTGCAGAATTGGGACTTTAAAAAGAAGGGGAGAAAAAAGGTTTTTTGATGCTATTTTTCCCCAAAAGTGAATATTTCCATCGCTAGCCTTCTATGTAGAAGATACTTTTCAAACTGTGATGTACTAAAACACTCTAAGAGTATCAGCAGGATGGAGTTACTCAAAAGCAAGCAATAGAAAGAATGCCAATTTTGTGTCTGGTGGAGGTGAAAAGAAAAATAAGGGATGAAGGGAGTCGATAAACCCTCTATTGACAAGCTTTGTCAGGACAGTCCGAGGCTGCAGGGAAAAGCCAGGGCACCAATACCAGGGAAGAGCTTCCTATCCCCCTAACTCACCTATAGAGGCAGAAGTGTGTTTATCAAACAGCTTTCTTGGCTCACTGATCATCGCTCCCCTCAGAATATATACCAAAAATCAAGACAAAACTGTGCTAACGTAATTTTCATTTACAAGCATAGATTTAGTTCACACCAGGCATAAACCTTATTAAATTGCATTGTGTGCCCATAATCAAGTCCTGGCATGGTTTCTAAAGCGCTGACAATCTTCTTTATGTAGATCAGATCTTTGAAGTTGAAGTGTAGCTGAGAGATATTTCTATGTACACAGTTATTATGTGCATGATGAGCATGATTACTGCTTGGATACACTGTTTGCATTTTGAAGTGCTATGTGTAGGATTTACAAAGCCCAGACTATCTCATGCATAGCCAAAGTCCAAATAAACTTTGGTTTCCCTGTTCCTGAAGAAGGAACTCTGACAATAGAAGAAACAATTGCTTAGAAACAGTATACACTTTCTAAAAGATGTGCTGACGTACAAAAGAATATATTTTTTAAAGTTTACACTGTTTTTACAATGCTTTTGATATTTTATGCAAGCTGTCATCTAATGGAAATAATGACCTCAGGGACATTTGTTTATCTTGGTTTTAGCCCACTTAAAATACATTTAGCCTTTAGCTTTTACTTAGGCCAAAACCACATCAAATGGGCCAAAGATGGAATAAACACACACAGACACTCCTGAGGTTATTATCACTTCATTGTCGTTTTGCAGAAAAAAGGAAAACAAACTCTGTCTCTTTGAATTACTTTTGAGACAGCATGCTCAAGTGATGGTGTATACACCATCTTATAAATGTTTTCTTTTTAGGGATGTACTTCACTTCTCTTTGTGCTCCTGTGACTTATTAACTGTAAACTCTTTAGACTTTAAATTAATCTCTAAAACTCTGGAAAGCTGGAATTGCAGAAATTAGAGCTGTAGTTGCCAGAGTACAGTATTAGTAACCTGCATTCTCCATGAGCAGAGACTCATAAATAGAAACGTTTGAAGATGTAGAAGAAGAGTTAACATTGAGAATCTACTCCTTTCATGAATGGAGTCCTGGAATGTTGCATCAGTAGGTCATAGGTGGGGTTTTGTTTGTGAAACAGTAAATGAACTCTGCACCCCAATGCTACCAGTGGGTTACTGATCAGTACAAAATATACATTTCAATGCCTTTCCTACTACTCTCCAAAAAATGGTAGTGACAAACAAACTCTGCCAACTTACTGTGTGGAAAAGCTCACTTTTCTTTGTCAAGCCCTATTTTTAACATGAATATCGTATAGCTCACTTCTGTCGTATTTGGACATAGTGGCTATGGACTAGAAGTGGTAAGAAAATTTTACTTTTATTTTCAGAAGCCGTAGTTTGTTTCATAATATTTGGTTAGGAGGGGAGAGAAAAAAAGGTTTCTCTCTGAAGCATGAAACTTAAAAACAAAACCCCAAATATTTTTTCGCTTGAAATCACTGATAATTAAAAAAATGTCTTTAACATGGTGAGGACTTAATCTTAAACCCAATCACCGTAAAACAGTTGTTTGTGGAATATTTCAAATCCTGTCTCTGCAAAGCCACCCTGAACTACCAAAAGCTCCAATGGAAATGAATTCAAAATGCTAGGCTTAAGCACACACTTTAGGTTAATAATACGTTTAAGTGATTTCCAGTTTTGGAGGTTTAAAGGTGGAAATAACATGATTTGAATTCTAGGCAGAGAAGGTGATCCTGGCCGACTGTTTTAAATGGAGAGGATATGCTGTGTGCACATGTTAGTGCTCATGGTTGACACAAATGAAGTATCTCTGAAGCGCTGTGCTGAAGAGGACAGTAAGATACTGGTATATATGCCAAGGGACCAAAAGCTGCAGGGAGGTGGGGATGTCTCTCTAGGAAGAGCCTAGAAGTAGCACAGATCTATTTGAACCAGAGTCACTGCAAGGCTGCACCTATTGTAATCCCAGTGGCTTTGATGACACACACACCAGTAGCAAATATGCCAGCTGGTTTCTCTTGCTGGTAACTGCTTGTCAAAAGAGAAGGCTGCATTCAAAGGGGCAAGGATTTACCAACAGAAGCCCAAAACAGCTGTCTGTCCTTATCCACGCATGCAGATATAGCTGTTGCTCTTTCTCATTGCCCTCATGTGGTGATGGCAGAGTTCAGGTAGTCTGGGCTTGAGTCTCTCTTTCTGGATGTTTTAGAATTGCAAGCTGTTTCCTGCATTGCCTTAGCCTCAGATCTGCTGCTATCATTTCCTCCAGTGATGAAATTGTGAATATAAAAATAATTCCTTGAGAGCTAATACCCAGTTTAATGTGAAATCTTCACATTCATAACATGGACGTTGGAATCAGGCAACGTGTGATCTGTGGAGTACAGACAGCAAGGGCTGTATGAAGTGCTGTGCTTACCTGGATGGGAAAAGACTTCCAAGCAGACTCTTTCTTCCCTTCTAAAAACCAGACAACATATACTTTTGTAGTGAGTTTACACATAAACGCAGTACAATGTTTTTATTAATTAGTATATATTGTTGTTATCAGAATTTTATTTGTAGAGGAGCTTCCCATTTGATTTGAAAACAAGTAATATCTGACAAATTACACCATTCAGGTTTGAAAAGCATCATACCCTGGCATGCAGCTGAGCAAACAACATGGTCAGCCTAAAGCCCTTTCCTGCTCCCACCTGCTCCCAGATGGGTGACTAATGTGGAAGGGGAAGAAACAAGCAGGTCTGTGAGTAGAAACAAATAGAAGTACATGGGTGGAAACCCCCTACCCTTTTTTTCCCCCAAAAGTCATATACTGCAGAACCATGGGTCTGGCTGTCCCACTTGGTGTCTATATGGGGCAGCTCCTTCCCCTGTGGGCACCCCCTGCTCCCCACCATGTTCCCCAAGTCCCTGCTCCCTATCTGCAAAACTAGAGCTGGTCTCCATCCCTCTGCTTTCTGCCTCTCTTTTGACTATGGGTCTCTTATCTCCCTCCTCCACTCACCTTTGCTTTTCAAGGCCACCTGTGCCAGGCTTGCAATGGATGCTGGCCAGGCAGGCAAAGAGGGCTTGTCCTCCTGGATGATAGATGGAGGGAGAGACCATAGTGTGCAGACGCAGCTGAGGAGGGGAATCGGGGACTCGGCCTGCAGAGCTGCTTGGAGGTGTGGGAGGGTTTGAAAATGTCTTTACACGTTGGGCTCATTTTCATTTCCAAAATTCAGTGTTTCTGGCAGTACTTATTTTTAGTTTGAAGTTCTATTTAACAGTTTTCAAGATTGGGCAGTGTAGTAATTTAGCAGCCCTTATGTGAAGGAGAGAAGGCTGCAGCTTCTGTGCCACTTTTAATATTTGTTTACCATTTCAATTTTGTAGCAGGCCGACATTTAAATGTTCTGTTTGCTGTCATTTTGACACCTTCCCTTTATTTGCTTATTTTTAATCTGTGAAAGTGTGATACTTAGTGCTTGCTATTTAGGATCTGGGAATTAGAGTTGAATTAACTTTGAGAGTAGGGTTAAATGTACCTGAAATGTGGGTGAAAAAAATGGGCTGGATATAGCTGGAGATACCTTCTTAGAGGTGACCGGTCAGTATTTTCTTGCTTCTAGGGAAAACACATTTCAAGAACAACGTCTCCTCTAGCACTTTGTTTGAGTTCCTCTGGTATAAAGGAGAAAAGCAAGTAAAAATTATTATTGTCCTGTAATAATGAAAGGCTTTCCAAAGCCATGAATAAGTAGACAAACAGTTTTGTCCTCAAATAGTTTATTTACATTTGAGAACTCCTTTTACTGGTCACAAACTCTAATACACTATTTACACAGAACCATGTAATACTTTGACAACAGAACATGAAACCACATACCGACACAAACCTGAATCTCAACCCTAATTTTAAAAGATCTTTGCAAGCTATAGAGTTTGGTGTAGTTTTGGTTTAGGTTACACAATCCCAAGTGAGACGAAGTAACCTTCAGAAGTGGAAAATTAGTTTTCTTCATGATTTTTTAAAACCAAAATTCAAAGCAAAATTCAAAAGCCTGAAGCTCACTAAAAAAACTCATGCTGAAGAAAATATTTACACAGTTCCCTGCAATGATCTGAAAGCAGAATTATGCAGAGCTGTGTTTGTGAAAAGCTAATGACAAGATCTTTAAAGGCTACCAGGTATATTCCCCTACAGGTAGGGAAAAACCCAGAAGACCATCTCTTTCATTATTTGTTTCACTTTTTCCTCTTGACATACGTTTTTCTGTGGAAATCATTACTATGTTATCACTTTTCTTTGATTTCAGCGCTTTATAACGACTCGTCTATGGGCCATCTCTGCCTTCTCTCAGAGAAAATCTCCCTTATGTCAAGCATTGTTATAACCTACATCTACCACATATGAACAAATGAGCGTAAGCAAGCACAGTAGTGTGGTCTGGCAGGATTGCAGTACCTCATAATAGGCTATATCAGTGCACATCTTGTATGTGATATTTAACCATAGTTGCAAAATTGTTAGATACAAACCCTAATTTCCGATCCTGCATATAAAGTTTGTTAGAGTGATGGAGTAATTTTTTGGTCTGTGGCCTGTAACTTAAAAACATGATTTCCTTTTCCCAGAGAAATTCTGGTGCACAGAAGAGAATGATCCTCTGTGAAAGGATGATGGATGTTACTGTAACTTTTATGATTTTATGAAAATGAATTTTAATTGTTATATGGTTTTCCACAAGGCAGTCCACATTTTTAACACCAAGATCAGCTGACACCTTTAATCTTCTTTAGGGATATATCATCAAAGATCCACTTGGGGATTTAGCTGTGTGGCCGGTGAAGAGACAATAAGATCTGTACAATTAGATCAGCTTGCTGCTTTGAAAATTTACCCTGTCTTGTTTTAAACTATGCTGTCTCATTACACAGAAATGAAGAGGATTTTTCTGATACCTTATTGAGATAGCAGACATGGGGTTTTGTGTATTTTTGTTTTTACTGCATCTTCTTTTGATTAGCTGCCTATTTCTTTTTAAGCAATAACAGGAAAACATTTCTTCAGGGTTTTTTTCTTTTTCCAGCTTCAGTCTTCTCTGCGAAAGTACAAGAGGGAGAATTTTAAAGATCTGTCCTGTGAAACTGTTATCTCTTTGATTAGCATTCAAAATTCTGCTGCTTGGTTTATCAAATTAATGTGACTTTGAAGAAAGGAAAAAGGCAATACTGATTTGTAATAATATATTTTAATTAGGATGAGTGTTTGAGTCTCAGGAGTCTGTCCCATGCACATTTTCAGATCTCTCATCCTCCCAGTGTCAGAGCTCTAATTACCACCCATACAGACCAACTTGTATTTTGAAGATATCAGAAAACACATCATGAAAGATTCGTCTTTTTAATTGCATCCTTATACCCCCTGCTATATGGTTTCTATTTCCATCAATATGCCTCCACTGCTGTTTCTGTGTTTTTACTTCCTTTGTTACAGGTGATCCTGTTGGGTTACTTTTGGGAGAGGATCTGTGTTTAAGTCTCTATCTGTTCTCCTTCAGCGTCTAACAGAATTTAAATTGTCAGACTCCGTGTAATGCCTGACACACATAAGGCTTTAGATCAGTATAATCCAGCCTTGGCAGCAACAGGGACCATCTCGGGGTATGTAACTCATTGCAGGTTAGCACTGAACACCTCAGATGTGGCTGTTCCCTGCCTCCCGTAGCAGCAGCTCACATGGACAGCGCTTACTGCAGCAGCAAGTGCCAAAATCCTTGCTTCTTGGTCACTATGGTCAGTGCAGCAGGAAGAGGGTAGGAAAGGAGGGTTGGTGATCCCCGGTGAGGGAGCTGGGATGAGCCAATAACTCAACACAGACCCAAGGGCTACTGCCCCAGATTAGACGGGCCAGGGCTTGTTGGGGCTTTTCTCCCTCTGTTGTGCAGTCAGTTTCAGAAGCACAGAACATAAGACTCAGTTACTTGAGGCATTAGTAGATATTTTGCATCCTGAATAAATGTTCAGGATGATTGTCTGGTTTTGTTCCTTCCTCCCTTTTCCTTTTCCCTTCAGATCCAGGCTCAGCACCATGGTGCGCTGAGAGACCTTTCACTGATGACTACAGAAATTTACGATTAACAGCTTTTGGTTGAGCTCTGAGTGAGGAAGTCTGGGTCAGCAAGGAGTTGGAATTAAATTCATCCCTTCACATGCCAAAGAAGAAATGCCCTGGATATCATGTTCAAGTCTGAATGTGTGCTATCAGTCCTACTTTGTTGCCTCACGCTCACACTGCTCTGCTGTTTTTGCAGCAGCCATCTACCATCACAGCTAGACTTAGGGTGCCCATCAGAATGGACTCTCTCTGAGTAGGCAGGGTTGGAGCATGCAGCTCTCCACTTCTGCTTGTGTGGTGTTATTCACTGCCAGTCCAACATGTAGGGTGAGCTGGCTTCAGAGCTAAGCAGGCAAGTCTTTTAATTTCTTGAGAGGTTTTTAGCTTCGCATATAGATTTAGTACCTTGCAAAGTCCATCTACTGACACTTCAGTGCCTGCATTCATTTTCTAAATGAATCTCAGATACATTGATAATGAGGCTCATTAGTTGGAGAGGCTTGTTATTTAACAGTTTTCACCTGACGTCCAAAAACTCAGATGATAAGGGATAGTATCTGTGAGATGTTCATACTGCCAATTGTCATTAATTTCAGAGTTGGGTGAGATGCATTGACATGAAGTCCCATACTTCTCTTACTAAGAATTTCAGTAGACTCAGAAGGGTAAGCCTACACTAAGCCACATTTATTTTCAGCAGTACAACGTAGAAAATTAATGACGCTGGATAAACCCTTAATTTCTTTTCAAAGGCAAATGAGGATGTCTGAAAGAAGTGAAATTATTGGTTTAATTGGATCCTTGTCTGCAGCGCTATGATCAGCAAAACTTGATGGTAACAAGGAGTCTACTGCCTACACTACAGTGCAGGATCCTGAGCTCCTTAGTGGGCTCTGTGACAGGGATGTGGCCATATTCACTAACCCTCTTTTGCCAATGACTAGAGTGGCTGCAGATTCAGTATCCTTGAATTTGTTTCCTGGTTAGAAACTCTTAAAATATGGCTGAATGCCAGAAAATTCCTAACATTCATTTTGTGAAAGGCAGTCATCTTTTAGAAGTCTTAAAATGGGCTGGACAGAAGCTAAAAACTATTGTTAGCTATTAGCAGCTAGAAAAACTTGAGTTCATACTTGAAAAATCTTGGACCGTATTATTGAGCCACTTAAGAGGAAACTAGAAAGTACACTTTAAAGAGAAATAAAGTTTTAAAAAAGAATTTCATGGTGTTTAGATATTAGATGTATTTTTAAATGCCTTAAGGAATGCAATTACAGTGGTTAAACTTTCAACATGTTTTGTTGGAAGTTATTTTGCCTTTTAAGGCTGATGTCAGTAAATACTCATGCTGTAATTTCAATATCTACAAATTCAGAAAGATTTTAGTTGCAAACTTCTTAATGAAACTTTTTTTTTTTTTTCTTGAAAGGCATTTACAGAAGAATCATGTCAAGGGTGGCAATTTTTTTGTACAAAATAGAGGTGCAGGCACTTGCCTGGATAATCAGCTTCAGGGAGGAAGTCCTCTGTTCAGTCTTCTGCAGCAGCCCTGACTGCTTGCAAGCATCCACAGAGCACCCCAAAAGGAAGAACCTGAAAACACAAGATAAAAGAGATTTAGAAAAGACAGAACTGATAAGCTTTGTTATTTAAAACAGGCAAAGATCTTTATTTCATTGTATATCTGTATAAACTAACTAACCCAAGTATACAGTTTACAAAACCTCTTAGTAGCCTCCTTTCCACAGAGTTTTTGACTACATATATTTCTCAGATCCAGGGACCATCTAATGCTCCCCAAAATCAGCAGGATTACCATGGGATTTGCTAAGAATTTGTCTTGATTTCAGTAAAATTAGGAAAAAAAAGTTCATCTGTTTTCCTTTAACATAAGTTTTACTTTTCTCTGGTATATTCATCAAATATCCACAATGCTTCTCATATGCTTCACTGGGAGTTGCACTGTTATCTAGAGGCGAAATTCGGCTCTTAATTACAGCACCACATACCTGCCACAGTAATCTAGTAACCCAGAACAGGACCAGTGGTGCATATTTAATTCCTCATGTTGAAAATCATGTTGGGGAAGATCATTTTTCAATACAGAAAAAATAAAACTTTACGGTTTTCTTATTTCTAACAGTCAATTAATTGTGCTTAAGAAGTAGCCTATAAGGTTTTAATTAATGTATTACATATTGAAATGTTGCAAATCTTATATGTGCTTTGGTTTTCTGACAGTCTCTGTTTTCTGCGTCTTTAATGATATCTCAGAACTGCCATGATAGTTAAATACCTTTTGATACATATGGAGTTTTCCTTTCTGTTTTGATCAATATGATTATCAGAATATCTTTTTCTTAAATGGGAATTGTTGGGTTTTTATTGATTTTTGTATCCAGAGTTTTGGGGAATTTTTTCCTAGTACCTTGGTTAACAGGGAGTCGGGACTGCACAGTTTTGGTACTGTGGCGATGACAGTCATCTCAGTCATCCTACCTAGCCTGTAGGAAGAAAACAACACATTAACTTTTTAAGTGCTAGCAACCCTTAAGGGCTTGCTATTTCCTGTACTTTCTCATAGCCTGCCAAAGAGAAGATTAGGGAAGGAAATTGTCCATCTGAGTAAATTAGGAACACTGAAAGGTCAAGGTGAGTCAGGTGAAGTGCTGTTTTTCACAAAAAGAAAGGGTTTAAAAACCTGACTCTAGAGGAAAGGATTGTAAGAAGGACAGGAAATGGCACGAGATTTGAATCTTGAGATAAGGTTTGTAAAAGGAGATTAAAAAAAATTGATAAAATATCAGAGGCAAAGAATAGCAATGAGTGCCTAATCTGCATTTCAGAATTGGCACGGTATAATCAATTTTATGTTGGTTGATAGGAGAAGCCCATGTATTAACTTGCTCAGCTTTTTCATTTGAACTGATAACTAGAAAGTGACAGTGACCACATTGCTTCCTCCATATATGCTGCACTGTGTTGTGACAAAAGAGTGAAGTTATATGTGAACTTCTTACCATGTATTCTTGTTCTGTAAGAATATCTAGGTATGATTTACTTACTAGAAGATCTATGATAATCACAATCCTTGGACTTTTGTCAGTGTGTGATTATTAATTCTTCGGTGACTGTGATCCAGATTTCCACATGCCATTTACAAGTGGATGTATTTCAAGTCTGTGGATCAATTTCACTAACTTACCTGAAGTCTGTGTTTGGCACACAGAGGAACTATTCTATAGACTTGAGTGAACTTCGCATCAGTTTTGGAATTCTAATGAGGGCCATGTATATATATAGAAATAGATAAACACACATACATATGTACACACATTCATATATATTTATGTTTTTAGTTGTAATATTGACTTGCTACCTGGAGGATGTTGTACAGATTCCCTTATTGGACTTCCCCAGAGAAGCAGTTTTTCATAAGCAGGTTTATTCAAGTCACCTACTGAACTGAGAATGCAGAATTGCTCAATATAAATTGAAAAAATAGCAGACTCTAGTGGCAACAATCTATGTACACCTCAAGCCAATGTGGAAGAAATGCACTTCAAATTCTTGGCCTTAGTGGAAGTCAAAGGCTCTAGGTAGCATAGAGGCTTGCGTTCAGAAAATGTTAATTAAAATTCCCTGGGTGAAAATTACAGTATGGACATTGAAAGTATTCATGGCACATTGTTTTCCAAGCTAAAATTCATTCAGATGTCTGTTTTAAAAGGAAATCATTCACTTCCCAACAGATTTGACTAATGATTCAGTAATATGAACTCACATTTTACATTGTGAGCTGCCATGCTAGTCTTATTTTGTAGATAGCAGTGAAGAAACAGCTCTTATTGCATGCTATGAACATCACCAAGCACTTTAAACATGCCCAATGTAGTTTGTTCCTCTAGGGACAAGCCTCCATGGCACAAAGGAGCCAGGCATGTCTGAAGAAGCCAAAATGGAGAAAGGGGAGCATTTTTAAAATCTCAGGAAGGACCAATATACCTGACACACTTATGTGGGTGCTGAAGAAATGGAGGACTGAATTTGGAGAAAAAGACATTGTAGTCTCATCACAGAGCTTCAGAGACTTTATTTTCTGCCAAGGTTGCTTTGTTAGGTCTGTACAGTGTGGCAAAATATGCCATCAGAAATACTTTCACTGAATGAGCAAATGACTTGATTCATTGTCTGTCTTTTTATTGCAGTTTTTTTCTGACTGCCTTGTTGGATTAAGTTCTATGAGAACTTTCAAATGAGACATACAGATTTCTGTGCTTGCCAGTAAGGATTTCTTGGACAAGCACATAGTATTTTCATGGATGAAGTCAAAGTATTGAGCCATTTGGGACATTTCTGAAATTTTCCCTACATCTCCAGAAGGTCTATGTGCATGTCAAACTCTTGAAATTAAGAAGGATGCTGAATACCAGACAAAATTTAATAACTATGACAAGGCAACGTATGTGCTTCATCAAGTATTACAGAAAGTAATGCATTGCTAGTACATACAACTTGATTCATTTCAATTTTTCATTCTTCCACTAACAGAAAGTAAATGCATTTTTTTTATTAATCCTCCTTTCAAAAGGATCTTTCTGCCTTCTGCAAAATTTTTTTGTCCTTTCAGTTTTTTATTGACTAAAAAGAAAAAGAAGCTGCTACATGTTACTTAAGGAGTCAAAACCAAGCATTGAGGTCAACAGAATTACAGAAAAGATGCACTTTCCCCTAATATGTTGGTAGTTTTTTGTGTTATCCGATTTGACCATATTGATATCACCCACTTATGGATGTACTTGTTAGGTAAGAGGATATCCATAATTTTAGAGTCTTTATAAGAAGCAGAAACAGCTGTGTTTCAGATTTAAGCATTTTTATCTCTATAGTTTCAGAATTTGAAATGTACTATCAAATGGTTGTCCAATTTATTGATTTCAAAGTTCTGTTGATAAGGAAATTTTCTACTTCTTGGTGTTATTTTGTTGTGTTAGGACTTTCAGAGGAAGTTCGAAAGGGGAATGTTCCATAAAATCAGAGGTGGAGTGGAGAGTTCCTGGTATTAATTGAAGTAAAGTGCCTCAGTTTGGCTCTTGTTTTCATGTAGTCTAAGATACTATGCAGATGGTACTGGCCACTATCCAAACTGGCTATTGCTTGAGTCCCTCTGGCAGATGCTGGAGGGGTATCTCTAGGATGGTATTCTTTCTGTCTCCTCTCCTCTCTTACGTTCCATGCCTTTCTCTCCAGTTCAAATATTTTTTTGGCAGATCATGTCCAACATAATTAATAATATTGTTTGTGTCATGCCTAAACCTTTTCTTTGATTGGGTGTTTCATCTTTTGGAGAGTCTTATGTCTATCCAGTGGCTTTACTTGGCAAATCTCACTGCCAAGGAGGTGACTGAATGTCACCTCTTACCCACAAGGCCTGAAGGGCATCTCTAAATCTTAGCTATGTAAGAAACTGAGATATGCCAAGAGTGCCATGAAATTCCAGTAAATTCAGTTTTATGATCAGTAGTTTTTTTACTTCCAGGTTTTTAGCAAACTTGTTTTGAGACATTTTTTGTAATCTCTTACTGTGTTATACTCTTGCTTCCTAGACTAATTAATAAAGATAACTTGGAGCTTTGGAAGTTATTTTCTGTTTGGCTAAAAAAAAAAGTGACATGGAGTCAGTATATTTTCTTAGTATAAATGCCATATATTAAAATGTAGGGAGAGTTTGATCCTCTGAACAGAAGCAGCACATTTAGTTCACAGATGGTTTTCTTTTTGCCAAAGCCTTGGGCTAGGCATCTTTCCCTTATCCTACCAGACCTATGCTGCCTATCTTGCCTTGCTTTCTCTCCAGAATCCATGCAGGCCATGTGAAAAAACAGTGTATTTGGTGATTGTTCACATAGCAGTGTTTGAAGCTTGGGAAACTCAATTAGGTTTGCTTTCCCTTCAATCCATGTGCTCATTCCAAGCTTCAAAAATTTACCTGCTTATTGATTTACCGCTTTATTCAGATAGGCCTACAATCCCTTCTGCTGCCAAGAGACCTCAAAGTGCAAAAATTCTTATATATGAAAATTCATCCCTTTAAGGAAGCATGGGACAGTTGGCATATTCAAGAGCACTTGATGCACTGCCAGTATTTTTGCCTATATGACTTTATGACCTGCAAATGAACACAGCATTAGTTGTTTTGAAATAAATAAAATCATCTCCATTCCAAAAAGCTCTTGGCATTGTATCTTGATTCTATTTATGTTTTTATACTAACTTGGACTGTTTTATTCTTATAACTTGGGAATTAATTTGTTTGTTTCATTGTAAAATGTCTAACATACTAAATAAGTGAAAGATAAATATTATTATCATAGATCTTTGTGTATTTCTGAGTGCAAACTCAAACTTGCATTTGACAAAGAGCATTTTGTTCTATCTTCTTATGCTATTTGTTAGTATCTTCCATATATAGAATTTTGTAAGAACAGTTAACTCCTAGTTATTACACAAATATTATTGAATCATAACAATGCTGGCAGATGCATATAATGTAGGGTGAGATCCTTAGGTAAAAATAAATCTTATTCCTAAACTTGAACTAGGTTTTGGCTTTAAGTTCAGAAATGCATGTGACAACACTGTTTTCACTAGTGCATGCTTCTGTATTATAGGGTAATGATTGGAGGGAGAGAGAACCTTGATTAGAGACATTAAGACCACTTGAAATTAATATACCCATGTAATCTGTGAGGTTTTGTATTATCAGTTATTTCTGTCTTTTTCCTGTTTTCCTGAAAAGCCCCTACATAGAATCATAAAATGGTTTGGATTGGAAGGGACCTTAAAGATCATACAGTTCCAACCCCCCTGCCATGGGCAGGGACACCTTCCACTAGACCAGGCTATTCAAAGCACCATTCAACCTGGGCTTGAGCACTTCCAAGTATGGGGCATCCACAACTTTGGGCAACCTGTTCCAGTGTCTCACCACCCTCATATCTACCTCTTACTGCACGTTAGCTCATTACCTCATTCACTACAACTGAGTGCAATCTGCTGGAGAATCTGTGGAGGCGCATGGCCTGTGGAGGTCACCTTATGAACCTTCAAAGGGCAGCTCATCTCCCAGTGCAGCTCTTTGGTGTTTCCCAGAAATCTGAGATATAGATAGGTCAGTGCATGAATGGGTGAAAATATCATGAAGTTTTCAGATTTATTTTTGTTCCACAACTTTAATTGCACCAGCAGTGAGCCCCCAAAGCTGCTGATGTTTGGGTGACACCTTTCAGCATCACTTGTTACTCTGTGGTGTCACAGCGGTGCACCATAAATTAAGAGTCTTTTCCAGAAGATACATAGATGAATTTCAGTATGGAGTCTCATCAGAAGGTAGCAATTACTTTACGTTTTTCCTGGAAATCACATGAATGAACCCCAAATCCAGCCTGATTTTCACTTTTGTTAACTTGGAGAACTTTTCAAAGTTGAATTTGCTAAAAATAGTGACACCTAGCAGTACCTGGAACTAATTCATGCTGTTCATTTTACTGGTAACCAGGGGAGAGATAGAGGGAAGTTATTGCCCCTCAGCTACACAATATTTCAGTACAACTAGAAAATCTGTTATTTAGGAGATAGTTTTAGTTTGCCGTTGAGGTTATAAGGCAATAAATGGCTCCTTGCTGTATCCTCAAAATTTACCCAGGACATTTATGAGGCTATTTGTTGCCCAGTGTACTTAGAACCAAGTTAAATTATCACTACTGTATCAAATCTACTTTAAGCCCCCCCAACATCTTCATTCATCCCTTCTTTATTTCTTTTATTTCTCTTTCCTTGCCAGATATAGCAGATAGCTTTTTCTGTATTGCTTTTTCAAATAGAATTAGAGCAAATCATATTAAAAGGGCAAAACATTTTGCATGTTAATTGCTGCTGGATTTTATTAGTTCCTTGATTTTAATTGGTTAAAATTTTGTAGGTCTTTTTTCTTTTCCTTAGGGGTAAAAATGTGCTCTTGCCACAATCAATTTTGTTAAAAGGATAATTAATTGCTCTAGTATATAAAATGAAGTGGTTCACTTACTAAAATACTCTGTTTTGGATCACAACCAACTTATAAAGTCCTATTTATATGAAAATTATCCAAACTTAAGATTCCCTTAGGATAGTGGTAAATATTGTTCTAGCAGTCCACATACCTTTGCTTTCTCTGAAGTTCGATAAACACTGATACAGCGTAGGAAGGGTTGGGATACTTTTTGAATTGTATTGTTGCAACAAGTTTCTTATATAATTTGAAAAATATTTTCTATATTTTTTCTACTGTGTGGTACAATCATCTGATTGAATTTGTATAAATGTACTTATGCTTCTGCTTGTATACCATAGTTTAACAATTTCAGCTTACTTTTTATCATAGAATCATAGAATGGTTTGGGTGGGAAAGAACCTTAAGATCATTTAGTTCCAACCCCCTGCCATGGACAGGGACACCTCACACTAAATCATATCATCCAAGGCTCTGTCCAACCTGGCATTGAACACTGCCAGGGAGTATCCCACCTCTTTGCTCCTTATTTTACATGCTTTTTAAGATGGCTGCCTGAAAAATACATACCTAACATATCCGATGGATATCCAAAACAGAACTAATTTTCACAGGTGTTACAGAGCAAGCTGTCAATTCTGCCCCAGCCACAAAGCTGTGTATATGATCTCTGCTATCCTCTAGGGCAGATCACATACTCAGAGAGAAACATCAGCCAGGAATTCTGTGTTTTAATTGTCATCTAATTGTGAAGCTGAAGATCAGGACACCAGGAAAGCTGTGCTTGATGAATGTGGGAGTGCTAACATCCATGGGGGACAGAAGCAAAAGAAACTAGAAAGCATGTAGAGTAGAACAAGTTTCGTGGCTTGTGATAAATCCCGCTGTAGGATCGTGGCTTTTGGGTCCAGACTCATTTTCTTCTGGACTGGAATGTCAGTGTTGCTTCTGGCAGAATGCAGCGCATGTATCAAATCATATCCTCACCAAGGAGCCTGTCTACAGGGCTTTTTGTTATCATCTTCATGTGGTGTATCCAACACTTCTGTTTAATTTCTTCTTGCCATCCTCTGAGGTTTCTCATGAAGCAAGTGTGATACGCCTTAAAGCAGTGCCATGGCGGTATTGCAGTGCATCATGAGTATAATGCCAAAGCTATCAGGTACTGGTAGGATCACAGTAGCCATGGTGCTGCTTTCATGCTCTGCCCTGCCTCTGGTCAAATTCCTTCTCATTTATGGAGGCCTGTGTACCTTCCTGCTTCCTTTCCCTTTCACAGCCCATACCTTCTTTACCCAAGTCAGCATTCCTTGTTCTTTTCAGCAATGTATTTAGAGCTGAGAAGAGCTCTGAGGGCATCCCTGGGCCCTAGGTAGTGTATGAGAAAGTTGGCTGGTCTGAGATAGCAGGACCTGGGCACTAAAGAAATGAGAATCCTAGGAACTGCCATGGGAAGAAAAGCCCAGGAAGGCTAGTCTCTCACTAGCAAGGTCTCAGGATCTTCTGTGTAACGTGAACTCCCAGTAACAATCCTGATGTCTCGTCCTCTTCCTTGCTTATCTGTAATGTTTCCCGAAGTGTTAGTATTGTGAAAAAAACACCTGGGATCAGTCATCACTAAGCCATAACCTTTTATTTAGGAGTATACTAGACCTGGCTACCATTCTCTGGTGGCAAAAATATTATGCTGGCTTTTATTTTTTAAATTATTTAAATACTTTCATTTTTAATTTTGGAAAAAGTAAAAAATTAAAAAAATGCCTCCTCCTTCTCATCTTCCTAAATCAGTTCACATCTGTGAGTGATTGCAGCAAAGATGCAGCTAAAGCCCTGCCACCTTAGAAGCCTCCAGCCTGTTTTAAAGCAGCTCTAAACTGAGTTGGGGGATGCTGATCTTGACTTTCACAATATACTCCTCACATTCAGAAAGTTCCGGGAACTAATTTGTAAAAATAGGTCCTTTTTAAAAGTCTGGTATTAAAAGTAATGCACTATTTATAATTATACATCAGGTGGAAACAAGAATCAGACACAGGCTTTCAGGTGCTTCAGTGCAAAATATAGAAGCCCTTTCCAAGGGGGTCTGAGATGAAGTATGTCAGTAACACCTTCCCAATGCTTCCAGATGCTGCCTATATTATCACTCATGGTTACAGATGTTTTCTGTCTGCCCATTTCTTTAGGTAAGACCATAGTGACTTGAATTTAGTAAATTTGTCTTCATAGTTTGCAGACTATGACAAGTGCAATGTTAAACAGATGTGATTTAATCTTGAACATCATCGATACTCCACTGGGAAATGTTCCTAATGTGAATATGTGTTTTCAAATATTCTAACTGTTAAAACACTCAAAGACACAGCTAATGTGAACTCTCTGTGTGAGAGGGCATTTGTGTGCAGATATAGAAGAGAATAAACTGAAAACACAGCAAGGATGCTATGTTGGCAGGTTATAACCTCTCTATTTTAATAACACTGACCAGCTAATATCAGACATACACTCCATAGTGCACTCATGGAACATACACAGCTTTAATGACAGTATGTGATTCAGAGGCATGTGTTAGCAATTATATTATCTCATTAGACTGCAATATAACTTTAACAACAATTCAAATTTATTTGAAGAGTAATTTTTTTGTTTGTTTGTAGTGAAAGTGAAGAATTTCTGATTTATAGATTATTCACTGGAGGGAACAGTGGACTCTGTCATGGTTGCTAAAACATATTCTCCCATTCCCCAATCTTCTGGATAAAAAAAGACTTTCTCCTAAGCACCTCAAATAAAAGATGAAGATTTTTCTCATCTTCAAAATTGCTGAAAAAAGAATGATGCAGCTAGGAAGACATATACAGTAATTATTTTAAATTCTTCTGCCAGATCTTCCCTAAATTTCCAAAAGCGATGTCAAAATCTGTTGGAAAAATTCTTCTTAGAAACATTTATATTTTCATGATAAATAGGCACAAAAAGGCAAACAGTGACTATGATTTAGGAAGTAACTTCGGAGCATCGTGTATACAAGCTTGGTAATATTTTCAGAATTGCTAACAAAGTTTGCTTTGATGCAGAGATTATTGTTATTGCATAAGCAACAAATGGGCGTTTCTTGGTTATAAGTGCAATACTCTCAGTTTAGGGATTGTTTTCAGGATGGTAGATCTCTCCTTCCTCAGTATTCTCATGTTGCTAGTCAAGGGTAATGTGATATTGCCAGTTGACTTCAGCACATAGCTGTTTGCTAAGAGGATGTTTTGGTTGATGCTCAGATAGTGTTGGCTTATAGTCCAGTTATTGCAGAGGAAATGGGTGATTCTTCATTGGTTATAAAATGGAGTTGGCAGAAAAGGAGGAGAAGCCATTTCAGGATGCCTTTGGGCTCCTTCAGAGAGGCCCAGATTAATGTCTGAGTGTCATTCCCATTAGGCACTATATAACTATCGCCCAGGCATATATATTAGCATGATGGCAGTCCTGGGGTAATGGTTGAACTTGATCTTAAAGGTATTTTCCAACTTAGTTGAGCCTATGCTTCTATGGATCCTACTATGGACCTGACTGAAAGAGCAACCTACCAATTGCTTACAGTAGTCCATTGATTTATGTGGTGTTTTACAGAAGAAAAAGTAGACTAATGGCAAAGTCTTTGTACCAGTGCTTTAAAATATATCCAGTAGGGTGGCTTTGAATTCTTTTCCGGGACCATGAAGAGGGAATCCTCATTTGCAGTAAGTTTGTGCAACTCTGTTGATTTTAATCAGGTCAGGCTTATAGAATCCCATAATTTCTACTTACTAGGAGTGGGATATTCTCAGATTCTGGGATGTCGATCACCCAGACAGTGAATAAAAGATCTTCAGAATTGCAGCAGGCAGCGGAGCTGCTACAATGGCTGCATACTCATTTCCTGTTCCATTTCTTAAAAAATGGGTGTGATTAAGAGAAAGCATAACTGCATGAAGACTTTCAGCAGCCAGTGGTGGCTGGGGAGGCTGCATTCCAGAGCACAGGCATGTAGTTGTTGTCATGTCCCTGTACTCTGTAATTAAATTTTCATTGAATGGCTGAGTCTGACTATTATAATACAATCACTTACAGCTCTTGCGTGTAATTCATTAGAACAATAATGAGTTCCAGTGAACAGGCTCCCCACCAGTGATGAACTCTGAATGATTTCTATGACAAAGGCTCATTTGAAAGGGTGGCAGATGTAAGACAGACCACAGTATGCTCAAGATATGTGCACACCTATGTATAAATAATAGATGCATCTCAGGCAAATGAAAAATGTTGCAGTATTTTGTGAGGTCATTGGGAGAGGAGCTTTTCTGCATATCAGTACTTTAAAACAAGAGCTGCCTCAACACTCAAGCTGTTTACATTTGTGCATATGCTATTTACTTTGCCACAGCTTTTGATAGCAAGATTTCCAACAACCATAGAGCCAAGTCTATAGTTTTTATCTGGATTTTCAGATAGATAACAAATTCTATAATGGACCCAGAGCTTACCAGGTGAACTGATTGCCTTGCTTGCAGCTCCCACATCCTCCCATCGGTTGGTGCCTGCCATCTATGAGAGGAGGCTGTCTGTTATCTTTCCTCTAGTGTACCAGTTTCCCCTGACTGTTGTTACCTGGGTTCTACGTTCCCCAAGCGTAAGGGGTTCAGCAGCCTGCCAGCTGGGCAAGCAGAGCCAAAAAATCTGATAAGCACTTTTCTGTTCAGACTGTTTCTACCTTGGGAACATTTTTGAATTTCCGAACTGAAGCTATCTTGAGCAGAGGCGGGGGGGGGGGGGGGGGGGGGGGAGAGAAGGAAAAAAAGAAGTCTTTGGCTTTTCAGCACTTTTCCTGAATTAGGAGTTCCGTTTTTATGCAATCTCTGTGGTTTAATTATTAATGCCTTGGCAACACAAACTTAGGAAAAGATCAAGAACAAAAACTACAAGAACGGTCACTTTTTTTCATCTGGTCCTCTTTGATTTTGCCTACAAAGTACAAATGAACAATTTTGTAAAATAGGTGATGTTGCAGAAGATAATCTCTCTAACACATTTTTAAAGTTTCTCTGAAAACCCTTGAAGTTGAAAGCGAGGGATGTATACATTCATAGGCTTTTCTATAGAAAAATTGGAGTTTTGTAGTCTGCCTTGACTTGATTCCATCAAAATATAGTGAATATTAACCACACAATGACAGTCTCATAACACAGAAATCTGTCTTTCTAAGGGATTATGAAGTCCCATAAAACCCTGAGAGCAGACATCAGCTGAAGAACATACATCACTTCTGTTTTCATAGTCTGTGTTTCAAGATGACAGACAACTTACCATATTGCTTCCAATATTTGGGGGCAAAATAAATGTTGAATAAAAGCTGGAATACTGCACCCTGTATTGGCTGGATTAAATCCCTGTGCCAGCATCTGTCCCCAAAAGATTTAGCTCATGTTCTGAGCCAAAACCAGAGAGGGCCTATTTTCTCATTCTAGTTTCAAAATAGGTATTGCTTCATTATGTCTTGTTATTGATTACTAGCTTTTGCACAACAAAGTGAACGTTAAGAAACAAGGGTCTTGCTGATGATAGTGTAGAAAACAGGAACTATGTTACAGACCACGAGATGAAGGAAAGGAAGCATTTTGAGGCAACTTTTTAAACACCTCTCTATCGTACAAACAAATGTTGTATTACTTTGTGGCATGTGTATTGGAAGTTTCATGCTGCTACTTTTGAAAGGTAAGTTTCTAAAACTAGTAGTGTTGGCACTGCATCCAAGTTGGGACATTCCTAATGTCCCAATCCTAATTACATATTCTGACAGATAAAGATGAATTGATCACTGAACAAGATGGTTGCCTAGGTGCAAGCAATCATGATCTAATCTTATTTGTTTTGTGCAAATAGTATTATATTCTTGGTGCTTTAAAAAGGCCAATTTCCCAAAGCGGAAAATAATTATGAGCAAAACTGAGTGGGAGGAAAAATTTAAACACAAGAATGTGCATGATAATTAGGAATTGTTTAAGAATGCTTCATTAGATGCCAAAAACCCCCAGCTCTGCAATCAGGAAAGGTTTCTATGGCTGAAAAAAATCTTGCTAGAAAAGGAAGACAGTTACAAACACTCTCTGAAAATAAAGAAAAACCCTACAAAGCAAGCGTGTAGCAAACAAAAAAAGGAGAAGCTCATGGCAGTGAGGATAAACCAACATTTAGGAAATAAAATCGATCCATAGAGAAAACTAAATACACAAATAGAAAAAGTCTCTGTCCAAGATAGTACCAAAACCAGTAAAACATTTCTAAAACACATGAAGAACAAATCAAATCTTAGTAATGATATATGCCTGATATTGGATAAAGACAATTTTTTCCAGCAATACATAGAAGAAAGAAGGAGGATTATAAGTTAGCATGATACTAATACATGATGCAGCTAATATTGAGGAGATTAAACAGTAATGGTTTAAATGAAATATTTCCAAATCTTCAGAACTAAATAAGTTAATACCAATTCTATTAAAGAATTTGCCAAGAGGTGTCTGAAAGTACAATTGTGGAGATAATTTTTACAGACTGGCAAAATGCCAGAGTAATGGGAAAAAGGAAATGTCATTCCAATATTAAAAAAAAAAAGTTGGCATACCTGAGAAGGCTACTTAAGATAGGGATTCTGGAGAAAATATGGAAAAGTTGAAGTGGGCATTTCCATTGAAGAATGGAATGGGGGATGTCTGATACTACCTGTTACAATGATTGTACCAAAAAAAAAAAAAATGTTTTCTGAAGCATTCCTGATGTTCTCTTATTTTGTTGTATATTAATACAATGTAGCTGTGTCAATACTATAAGTATTTGACATAGTCTTGCAGAAAAAATATAGCAAAACCTTGAAATACAGCAAGTTAAATTAATTGCATCTACATTAATTATAATCTCATAAAATTGGTTCAAAAGGAATTGTAAGTGGAAATCATGTCAAGAAGACATTTATAAGGTCGGATCTGGTTAGTCAATATCTTGTCTGGAAAACAGAACAGCTCTTGGCTGACTTCATTTTGTGAACTGAAAGGCTTTAATAGAAGCAGGTCACCTGTTACACTGAGGTCTAGATTGCTTGACATAATAAGCACATTTAAACAAACATACCTTTTAACACTGTTAAATATATGTTCATTTGTCTAAAACTAATGTAAACCATGTTTGTAGTTTAAAGGTTTGTGTGCAGGATAGAACAGCAATAAGAAGTCTTTAGAACTGAAAATTTGCTCCTAGTATGAAACTTGAGTAAAGAGGACAAAGTGATTTTTGGCTGCATGTGCTGAAACTGTTATGTAGAAGTAGGAATGCAAAATTGCTATTGAGTTCAGAATTAGTGAGGCTATTTAAAGAAAACTGTGTGAACTGGAACACTAAAATTGGAAAAAAAAGCCCAACCTAAAAAAGCGGCCTGGAAATCATGCCTCTTAGTTTATGCTTCTGAAGTGTCTATGAGGTTATTTGACACAAGACTAGGAGTGATTGTTGGCTCTAAGCATCCGCCTAAAGAAAAGACTTCTAGGAGATAGCTGTTTAAGCTAGTAAACCAAAACACAATAACAGAATGTAACATACAGCAAGATCTAGTAGCTAGAAAATTCAAACCTAATAATGGAGAGGTTTTTATGGTTAGAGTGTCAGCCATTGCAACAGTTTATGTAAGGATGTAGTAGTTCTTTATCACCTGAAGCTTTCCAGTCAAAAATGTCTTTTTTCACTTGCAGGTTATATTTAAGATTTACTGAACAAATTTCTATGATTTGCATAATCCCAGAGGTCATGATAATATCTTCTCTCCATTAAAATATAAAGAGATTGTATCTTGAAAAATTTGGCTTTTTTCCAAAACCTTATGAAAGTCTAATCCTAACATGAACTTTGCACTAGTTTCATGGATCATGCAAACCTCAGGGAAGCAATGCATATTCACATATGGAGTTAAATGGAGTTCTTTCTCTGGTTTCTTTAGCACACACCTCTTTTATCTTTATAACTCCAGTGATAATCATGAGTTTCAGCTTAGAACTTCAGCTCACCGAAATGAGGGAGCTGTCAGACAAAATTTCATTTTGCAGCTTTCCTGCAGGTAGAAGAGAGAAACAAAAGCAAGGCAATGATTTGTTTGCCTTCTCTCCATCTAGCCAAGACCTGCTCCAATATTGTGACTGCATAAAAGACTATGTAAATGTTAAAAATCACATATGGGTTGCTCTTGTATGTAGCTACGTTTTTGTAGCCAAGTATAGAGGCAGTTAAGGTGATGCTGAAAGAAACAACTCCTGAGGTATCAGAAGTCTTGATGAAGAAGTGTGCTGATACAGAAATGTTATCATTATAGTCACCCTGTACAGAAATGGGGCATTTTCTTCTGGGTAGAGCTTTGATCTGTTTGCTGCCCAGTGGAATTCACAAAAACTTGTTCTGATGTCTCTGCACAGTGCAGATCTGAGGGCAGCTTAAACATACTGGAATTATGAAGCTGTTTTTTGCAATACACTATTCTATAAAATACAGAGTTTTCAGGACTGAGCGTGAAAACAGAGTCAAGTGAAAGAAATATAATTTGGTGATAAGAGTAGAATTCAGTTTAATTTTTTCCCACTCTACCTAGCTTTTCTGCAGCAGCATATTATAAGACTTTACTTTCCTTATAAAAGATATTTTCTCGTTATGTGTCTGGGCAGTGCATATCCTGCATTCTTCTATGAATTTCCCTGGAAGTGATAAGGCACGTAACTGCCAGCAGGGTTTCTCCTGTAGTCCCTGTTTCCACCGCTCTCATCAATGTGAACATTTGTAGTTAATAGTGGCTTCATATGAAATCAAATCACATGCTTCTTTTGACTGTGGCAAAGTCCCATTATCTTACTTCATGTTCATTTACGTATTAAGTGAACATGAAAACATATTGATTGACTTTTTTTGTCATTCCTTGCTAGTCTTCTGTCTGTCAGTTACTGTTATATCCATTTGAACCTTGCTCTTGTAAGTAGGAAAGCAATTCATGCTGAATCCATGGAGGTTTTTGCACAAAGAGTTTGTCTTGCCCATACTTACCAACATGACCAAGACTTCAAACAACATAACCCTTAAATATCTGCCCATGTTTTATCAGGTATTAAATTATCAAATCCACCAGGCTGCTAGGCTTACATGTAACGACGGAACTTCATCACACTGATAGTACCTCCTAGTTACTATGAAGTCAGTGGGACAAAGGTGCTTGCATGAAATTAATCACAAATACATGATTAAATGCTTTGTTGAACTTCAATTATGAACAGTTAGGGGAAGGAATTTGTTATTATTTAAAATTTCTAGTGTTTCAAGCATCTTTATGAGTCTGCAGTTCAACTCCAAGAAATAGCAACAAATAGAGTATGCTCTATTCTGTAGACTGCTGGTATAAGTCTGGTCAGATTTCCACTATTTTAGAAAAATACTGATGTAGATCCATAGGCCTAGGAGTTTCTGATCTATTTAGTCAAGTGAAAGCCAGAACTTTACTAAGAAAAGTCCAGAAATAAAGCAAACAACGAAAAAACTTTTTTTGCACTGAATTCCCATAGATATTGTAAAACCAAAGAGTTGGGAACAAAAGATCCATTTTAGGAATTCCTTCTTTAACTTCTATGTCGAATAGATCTTTTGATAATATTCAGAGAGCTTTTAAACTCTTTAATTTTCCTTTCAGGTCAACGTAAGTTTTGCCTAGTGGTCAGCTTTCTAAGCTATTGCACTTCATATTTAAATGTGAACATAAAGATCATTACATTGCAATTGGCACACATCAGGGTTCCCTGATATTCTACCACCAGTTGAGATTTTAGAGATTTTTGAGCTGATCAGGAGTTGAAAAGAAACCCAAAGAAGTCATTTTATCTAGCTGAAGATAACTGATTTTTTTCCACAGGAAAGGTAAATGAAAAGTATGTATTTTGCATAATCAAAAGGATGACAAACTGGGCAATCTGTTCTATTAATGAGCTTCCCGTAAAGCAAGAATGCAGGAGAGTGAGCAAGGAGCAGATAGAATCACTCTGATCTTAAAATTTAACAACCACTTCTAATCAAACCATCTTCTAGGATATGTGAATTCTTCAACTCCCTCCAATGGCCAGCACTATTTAAGTTAAAAAAGGCACAGTAAGGTTAAAATGTAAACCTCATTACAAGCAACTTGTTCAGGTATGTAATATTATTATTTGGAGGAAAATTTATCTGTCAGGTGTCAAAATACTGTGATTTACAGATGGCGATTTACAATGTTAAGAAAAATTGGGGACATGAAGCAGTGAATCTGATTGATCTGGCCACACAAAATACTGTGTTCCTTCCTCCTTTGAGTGTTGTTTTTGTGCCAATTCTTTGACATTTGCCTTACTCTAAGCTATCTCTAAAAACTGGGCCAAAAGGTGCTGAAATGAATGGGGGTCTTGACCATTACCCAAATGGGCTTTGTATCAGGTCTGTATCATTTTAACTTGTAATCCTGTCCTCTAGTGAGTGCTTTTATGGAAGTTTCCTTAAATGCTGGTGCTGTTATCTCTGGGTTGGCAGCAGAGAGCACTCTGCCTTTCAACCTGTGGGGGAAGTGCAAGACTATGTCTTCAGCAGGGGAATGTATGTGTTCAGTGTTGGTCTGTGAGCCTGTGGGTATGTCTTTGCAAACATCCTTTGCTTACATTGCTTACAGAGCAGCTGTACTTAGCTTTGCTCTTTGCACCAAAACCAGCTGGAGATGCATGTCAGCTTTGAGTCCTTTTAATTTCATGGTGAGCCGCCACTTCAAGAGGAGTTTGCTGGTAGATGTGTACTGGTTGCCAGTTATAAACTACTTCTTATCTAGGGTCTGAGGTCTCAGTGTTGCTGGCAACCCACTGTTCTCTGTGCTGCACAAATATATGGTAAATGATATTTTGTGTCAATGGTATTGCAACAGGGATCTTAAAACCATTTAAATAGTCATGATATTCCCATCTCTATGGCATCCAAGGATCATCTAGAAAATAAGGTTGTTGAGCCGATAAATCTAATCATCAGCTTCCTTTAGAAGAGTGGGGAGACCTAATACTAGAAATGGCTGACACAGAAGTTAAGTCTAAATACAGAATGAGCTGTTACTAGAAATACAGACATTAGAGAGCTTGTTTCTTTGGGAAATTGTACAAGCAAATTAAGTATCAAATAATGAAGACTATAACAAAGATCAATATCTTTAAAATACTTCCCAGTATGCTGTTGTCCAAGTCAGCTACCAGTCTATCCAAAGAAGCAATAAAAGCAATGTGGAAATTAAGAAAGGAAGGAAGTAGTCATGTAATGCTGTTTTCGACTTACAGCTGTATGCTGTGTTGACTGCAGTTTTTACCCCAGATATGGCCATATGAATCCTTCATGAATATAGTCTGGATTTATTTGGGCTGATATTTGATCTATATGTTAATGCTTTTGTTTCTCTGTTTTTTACACTGATAAGGTCTTCCATGCATACTTCACAATATTTATAGCAATACAAAATAACCCAGAGTTCCCAATGGCACCCAAGGCTGTGCCCTGCTCTGCATGCTTAGCCAAAAAAAGCAGCTTATTTAGGGTCACTCAGCAACTACAAACTCCTTTTTCCTATTTCTCTGCAAGTGATGCTGCTGGAGGGAGCAAAAGATGATCCATGGCTCTTGTAGGGAGCATGGAGTTTCTATTGACCAGGGCAGGAGTCTGAGGAAGCAGAAGAGGGTGGATAATTTCAAGGTTAGTGATAACAAGGACCACGAAGCCCAGGTGTGTTTGATGTTATACCTGTGTGGCAGTGTAATAGTGAATTTTAACTTAAGATTTTTACCATTGGAGGAAGAGCTATACAGATTATTCTTTCCATTTAGAAAGAAAAACAACAGTGGAAATGGCAGGATATCTTTGTGAAACCATCTGCTCTATTGGAGCTTTTGCACAAGGTGAGAAGAGGGGGAAAGGCTTTGGCCATGCATCTTCCCAGAATGAGATTTTGAGAATTCTCACAGGAGGCAAAAAAAGCCCCAAAGCAGCCCCAAAGCTCATATTCTGTCCTTAAAGCACCTTGAACGCAAATGAAAGCCTTTCAAATTAAAACCAAACTGCATATAGAGTAAAATAGAATATTTCTACCTCTTATACAAACGCATACATATGTAACCTTAAATTCTACCGGTTTAAATATTTAACTTAAAAACTTAGTGGTGAGCTGGATATCCTCAAATGAGGAGTGGCCACATTTAAAATCTGAACATGTTCCTAAGTCTTCTTAAAATGGCACACCTTTCATTGTGCTTTCCTTGCATGTGCATATAATCTTTGGATTAAAATTGAAGCCATTGTTAGACAAAGGGGATGTGATATAAATAATTTATAGTATAGGCTGTGATTTTACTCCACAGTATCTTGAGGGCCAGATCTTAGAAAAGTGTGAAGAAGAAAACATATTAGTACTTGTTAGTATACTAATAATTCAGTAGTAAATATTGCATTGTTTTTTGCTTCATGGTATAGGCTGCTAAAGGGAATGAGGGGACTTAGTATCATATTAATAAGAGAAAGTAGTTGCCTAGAGAGACACGATAGTTCAGTTCATTTTTATTTACTGGTTACATCCAGAAGATGCAATAATGTTTGCTTCTTGGTCCAGTTAACTTCCAGAAAAGAGGTGAGGTATGAATAGTTTCTAGTGTTTGGATAAAAGTTGGGTCTTTTTTTTCCTAAGCAACTGCGTTTTTATTGAATGAAGGGTAAACAACAACTACAGCAACAATAATAATAATTTTTAGTTCTAGAAAACTGAAAGCCATTTTTTTTCCATTACCCAATATTGATTCTGCTGATAACTATCCCTTTGTAAGTGCAATGCTAACTTAGACCATAGGTGCTCCTGTACACTGCAGGGAAATTCTAGCATATTTGCAAAACTGTGAGGGATTATGGTATCATCAGACGAAGTCCAGGATTCGTATTGGTTTTAGTGTGGACTTGAAGAAGTACTGCTCTTCATGATTAAAATGGGCGTGGAAACACGGATCATAACTAGCTGAAGTTAGACTGTATATAGCCAACAACATGCCAGACATGATTTTTCCATGCCTAGAAGAGCAAAGTCATGCTCATGCCATGTACATTGTCCTTATACAAAAGGGAATACATTCTCTGCTCAGATCTCTTTCAGTGTTTACTTCAGAAAAAACACAGTCAACTAAGCAAATTTCAGAAAAGGTCAGCTTTTGATTTCCTTTAATTTTTGTGCTGGGGTTCTTTTTATTTGTGCGTGTGTATGTGTTTGGTTTCTATTTTGTTTATTCAGTTTTTCCAGTTTCCTTTAAGCTCTCCACAGAAAATCACTTGTCTTTTTTTTTTTTTCCCTAGAGTGAATTTTATGTCTGCACACTTACATACACTAAAATATTCTTATTAGAGAATTATTATTTTTAGAATTATAATGCAAATTGAATTTCAGATTGGTCTGAGCCTCTAGCATAGCTGCATATTGAATGAAATGCCTCTACTTGCAGTACTGCATTCAAATATTTCTTAAGCTTTGTATGTGCTTAATTCTGCGCAGGGAAGACCTTGTTGCTTGAGGGTGAAAGGAAATCAATTTTTACAGTGATTCCTCCATTAAAGACAGATTTATCAGAGGTCATTCTAGATCTATATGCTGTCATTGTTTAATCATGGGAGATAAGGTAGTTCTTAAGTTAGGAAAGAAATTTTCCATTAGGACTTTATGCAGCAGCTCAAGACATAAAAGCCTGATGTCCCAGTGCACTCTGGGAAAGTGGGGAATTTAAGCCATTACAGAATCATAGCAAGGTCTTCGGGGCCTCTGTCACAATGACTTGGTGTCATCTGAGGTAAAATGGAAAGCAATTGTTCAGGGGAAGAACAAAAGAAATTAAACTCTAGTTACCAATCTATACTATTTATACAAAGACCAAACCTTAATGGAAAGTGCGGATTGGGAACTCTGGCTCAGCTCATCCTTTGAACCTCAGTGGGAGTAATTCTATTTCTAAAGTTTGATTTTTCGTTATTCTCTCCTATTCTTTATATCTTGTTGTTTTGTTTTTACACTTACAGAAAAATGAAAAAAAAAAAAGCTACAACTCTTTCCAGTCTATTTGAAATAGCACACAGGTCATAGAACATGGATCTATATTGCTTCATTATTGCTGAATCTTACCAAAATTAATTAAATAAGTACTTGAAATGAAATAAATAAGTTAGAACTTGCTACAAGGTTTCTAAAGAAGAAGTCTTACAGATAGCAATGACTTTGAAGTTTTACCTCCTATTCTTTCACTATTATTATTCTGTGCTGATGTGCTGGTGTTCGGAGTCCATGACCTATGTGCAGTCCCTTGAGGATGTCAGAGATCTGAGAGCTATTGTTGTGAATGTGTTCATTAGGTAAGAAGAAAAAGATACTGATCTAAATGCAACAGAATGTCAACTCTCTTCAGATTTTGTTTTTATTGCTGTTAAGGACAGAGAAAAAATCCAGAGCTGGTAAATTTCTGTGCTTTGCTTCTGCAGAGTGAAATTACCTATCTTTGCTGAATTACTTTGCAGAAAAATTCAGAAACCAGCTGTATTTTTGGGGGGTTGATGGCAGTAGTATTAAAAAACATGTAAATGAAAGAACCCATACTGAAAGATAATGGCTCTTAAGAAAGGCCATGTCAAAACTAAAAACATTTTCGGAAAACACAGACTGGACCTAATTGTTCTTGATGTTTGTAATGATACTTTTCAAACTGCTTTCCAAATATTCAATGTTGTACAGTAACTTATCTGGAAAAAGTCCCTGGATATAACCATACAGGACTGTTATTGGTATTTCTGCTAATTTCCCCCTTTTTTAGGTATAATATACAGATAAAACTGTAGACAATATGTGCCTCAAAGTTCTTAAAATCAAAGTGGCTATGACAAACAGAGGGAGTATGATTATCCTTAGATTTCAGCTATAAATGTAAGAGATAGAGAAAGAAAGACTCTCCCATGAAAAACAATGTGTGAAATCACCACCCACAGCCCTCAGTGGTATTTAGGTATGTGTTCAATTCATACAGAGATAAACGGAAATTTGGTATCATTGAAGCGGTTTGGACACTTATGTAACAGATCCAGGAGCACACAGGGACAGAAAGAGGTCATTTTGCCTTGTACCTTGTATTAGCTATATGGGTTTACCTATAGGTCTGTTTGAGCACTCCAGATCCCAAGCAACCCACAGTTTTTGGTTTGGAGTGATTTCAGCCAATTAAGGGAAATTTCCTTACATTTTTCAACTACGTGATGTGCATCATAAGCACTGATATTTGTATATCTGTCTAGCTCACTGTCTCCTAACTCCTTTGGATGCATTTATTTCTTATGTTGCTCATTAAAATAAAATAATCCCAATTACTCAATGTAAACAAATGAAGAGGAAGTGCGGCGCTTCAACACAATTTACTTGAACAGAAGGTAGGAAACATTAGTATCGACGCATTCCAGGACTTGCTAGCAAAGCACAACTAAATTTAGCAGCCAGAGATATTGATTTGATTAAAAATGGTTTAAGACTTGTAAATGTCACTGGAACTTAGCAAAATGAACATTATTAAATCCTTCTGGTGATGGGGAAAACTAACAAAGGGATTTGCAGTGGTTTCTGTAATTAATTGCTCTGTCATGATTTATATTAAGTTACAGTACAACTCCATTAGCTCAGACCTGTCATCCCTGCTCTAGGAACCACCAAGTAATCACTACCACATTAAAGAATAAATTAGTTTTTGGCTTGGAGCCTAGTTGTAGAATGTTTCATTTGTGTCTGCTGTAGGCATATGTACCTAATAAAGTTGGGAAGAATGAGTTAAAGTATGTATATATCAATGTCTGCTGACTGTATTTTAGAGATGATATGATCAACATTGTTCATTAGGCCTAATGAATCACTTAATTTCTGTTGCTTGCTTCTTGTTTTGGCGAACACCTTTTGGTGAACTATGAAGCAAGATATGACTGAAAATAGGTAGGCCTCCAGAGATCCTCCTTCCTTCACATTCTGCGGCCTCTGGTTGTGTTAATAACTTCATATGGTTTTTGTTAGCACTTCATTACCCCAGACTTGGATAAATTATCCTCCTGCTTCTTCCCCAGTTGCAGACACATGGGTGAAGCCAAAGTCTTAGCTACTACTTACAGTAGATTATGGGATTTGTGAGCTTCTATCAAATCATCTCTGACTTTGATAGTTTGAAGATGTTTTAAGTGGTTTTTCTGTTGGTGTGTTACAGCTTACACAAGAAGTTGTTTTACATTTCCACATATGTTGTAATGATCTTAGGAGTCTGCAAGCTAAGTTTTCAACCAATTTCTCTCTTTTTTTGTTTTTCAATTTTCAATTTTTTTTTTTTTTTTTTTGTCCCTGGGTCCTGGATATACCCCCTCGGTACTCTGGAGGCATGTTAGTGCATGGCCAGGAAGGCAGCAGTGGCACTTCGAAAATGTGGCTGGCTGTTCTACTGAAGTGTCATGTGGTTAAACAAGCGTTGTGGGTAGACTTCATGACTTGTGAATGTGCATCATGTGTAAACCCTCAAAGTGTTTGTCATTTGACTAGCTACTGAAATTCAAAATGTGTCCTTTATTAGCTCTGCTGTTTGAATTAGCACATTGTCCTCACCCTTTAACCAGCAATGGAAGCCACACTGACAGTCTTGCTGGTTTTACTATTTCTTAGTATTTATGGGGTGTTGCATGGTCTCGGTGCTCCTCCCTCACCTCTGTGAGAATGTTGCTCTTGGAACCAAAATAGGGACCTATGTGTCAGAACAGTAAGCAGGACACGCATCTGCTACCAATGATGCAACCAGGTCCTAGATGCTTTTGTAGCTAGGAGAAGTTTGGACCTAGGTTGGTCAAGAGTGCCTGACATACCTGCAAGCAAGTTAGAGTCAAGACGGGGTAATAGCTTTAAACTGAAAAGGGTAGATTTACCTTAAGGGAGAAATTCATCACTGTGAGTGTGGTGAGGTGCTAAACAGGTTGCCCAGAAAAGTTGCAGATGCCCCATCCCTGTCAGTGTTCAGGCCAGGCTGGACGGCGCTTTGAGCAACCTGGTCTAGTGGAAGGTGTCCCTGTCCATGGCAGGGGGGGTTGGAACTAGATGATCTTTAAGGTCCCTTCCAACCCAAGCCATTCTGTGGTTTCACAAATATGCACAAGCTTTGGAGCAGGAGATGAGTCAGCATGGCAACCCAAGCACAGGGAATAAACTGACCAGAATGCAGAGATGTGAGCTGTTAAGTGGGTATTTTGATGAAGTGTCATGGATGCAACTGATGGCTTGAAGTGATGCTGTGTTCCTCCCGATCAGCTGCAACTTGAGGTAGTTACAGCTGCGGTAGGGTCAGCCACAGGGCTCACATACACTGAAAGCACTTCTAAAATATGCAGTGTTTTCACAGGTTCCACTGGACATTGATGATAGGTAATTTTAAACAATTATATATTTTTATATAAATGGCAATTTCCTAGTGTCCCAGAGAAAAAGGAAAAGCTATGCCTGGCATGTTCACAGAAGTGGTCAGGGCACAGATTTTTGTGAGCCCTCCATCTGTTGATGCCAACACAAGGACAGGAAGGAGTGTGAGTTTCATACCTCCTTTCTACAGAGCAGCCTATGCCACCCCCTCACTGTTTTCAGTAGATACCTACAGTAAAATGTAGCATTTTTTAAAAAATCTGTGAGTTTCTCAGATCTCTTGGCATGATGACTGCTATGCCTTTATTTGAATACCATAGCACAAGCATTAGGTTCAGTGGCAAGAGACATTGTCATTTGTAGTGTCCCAGACTGCTAATCTTTAAATATTGTTGCATCAGCCAGCTCTTTTCTACACATGCCATTATGACTGGCAGTGCCAATCTACTATTTATGTGGATTATGTTCAAACCATCTGTTTTAAAATAATAGTAATGATCTCTTGAATAGAAATATGTATGTTGACGTAAAAGTACAGGGCAGTGCTAGAGAAGCATTAAAAAACGAATGGCCATTAATTTACAAATACTCAGTGATGGAATAGATGTATATCTATTAAGTAGTCCCAAGAGGAAGAAGGAAACAGGCCAATAACACCTCCTCCACCTCCCATTATTTTGTTGGACGTAACTTGGATCAGAGTGTGTTCCAGTATTTGCAGACAAGCCTAGTTTTATTTTTCAGTTCAGACCTAGTGGGGTTTATTCAAAGTAGAGCATTTCTGATCCTAATACTCCCCACAAAGTTGCAAAAAGTGCAGATCATTATCCAAACTTTGTGGTTTGGTCTCACATATCTTATGTGAGTTTTCAAAACCAACCATGAAATGAGATAGTGCTTTTGTACCAATTTAATGGAAACTGGGAGGTAAAAAATCTCAAAGGAATATCAGTTGTCGGGAGATTTCAGTATATCCTGAATTTAGTGGGAATAGAAAATCTGTGACAATAGCTTTTTTCTTAAAGATCGATCTAAACCTCTAGCTTTAAATCTAGTCTTCTAGACTTCTGGCTCAGACCCATCACAAAATATTTTAGCGCTTCCTTTCCTTGTGCCAGGCAAAATCAGGCGCTGTTGTCTAATTTGCATTTCTAAAGAACCTATAACTGCAGTCTCTACAGTGAGTGTTGAAGTGCAGAGACATACAAAAACAATTTTTTTTTCCTTTTTTTTTTTTTTTTTTTTTTTTTTTTTTTTTTTTTTTTTTTTACAGATCTGTGAGAATATCATGATCTCTAGTTTAGGTCACTTCTTACTTCATGTGAACATACTCATTTCTTAAGCCAACATGGTTCTTGGCTGTACTTTTTTATTGCTAAAGCTAGCTGTTTAAGTTTGGGAACATACTTGCTAAGTTAGTGTCCAATATGTTCATAACAAGCCAAGGAGGTATATTCTTCTCTTAGATATCTTCAACTAATATCAGATCATTTTTTTAAGTCAAGGGACACTTTACCTAAAGAGGGACTAAATAACGACCACAGGCTTTTTTGGTGGTAATTTATAGTAATTTAGACTGTTTGAGGTAGAGGATGTACTTAGGCTCACCATGCTGCTGCGGCCATTCATGTTACCTTGGAAGATTTCCTACAAAGGAGGTTCCCATTAGCCTGGGATGATTCACTTACCTTTTTTTCCTCTTGTGACAGCACTGGGCCAAGTGGTAGGTAGTAAGAGAGAGACAGGACCAACAAATACCTAGAGTTT
This sequence comes from Ara ararauna, assembly GCA_028858755.1. Taxonomy (NCBI): domain Eukaryota; kingdom Metazoa; phylum Chordata; class Aves; order Psittaciformes; family Psittacidae; genus Ara; species Ara ararauna. Next base: position 105,956,569 of record CM054376.1, on the reverse strand, counting down.
CTAGTATTCAGAGATAAAGTGTTGCTACTCCCCATACTCTCTGCATTACAATAGTCTGTCACAAAGACAAATCTCTCTTTGGAGGTTTCAGAGATCAAAAGAGAGACTTCTCTTTAGGTTGCTTGTCAGGACTGTTCCACTTTCATCTTCTTCCCTAAGACTCTCTATATATAGGGACGTGGCAAAATCTTATATGAGTATCTCTTTTATTCATTTTATTGAAATGTGAGACAGTGAAGTGACTAAACCTACTGAAATGACACTGCCTTTGACCTCTACCCTTATGCAGAAACTCTTAGTAGGTGTCTTGGTTTATGTGTTAGGTCTTTTGCATCAACTGTCCTTGGGAAAAAAGCCACAGCTTTCTCAACATTCAGAAATCTCTGTGCTAAATGTGTGGTCAACCAACGGTATTTTTTAATCTTAACAGCAAGAACAAAAAAAAAATCCTAGCGAACTATCTATACGTGCATTTGTTTTACCCATTGCTCTGAAAATGAGATTTAGTTTGTTCTCTGGAAATCTGTTGCATTATTTTACCCATCCAAAGTTCTTTGTTGGATTCTCTCCTTCTGCAGTCTCACTCTAGTTCCAGCTGAGTTACTGGTAGTGAACCAACTCAATGTTGAATTTAGTGTAGTTAGTGATAAAATTTCAAAATGAGTAATGTTTGCATTGGCAGAAGTGTAGCTAGATAGGACTATAGAAAGCTTTTGCCCCTTTCATATATGCTAGTGCCTGAGTCTTTGCAAACAGAGTCTTAAGTAAAAGAGCATATACTCTTAGTTCTTACCTCTCACATTCATGTTTTAGTGTATGTGAGAATTGTTCTTACAGGCAGAATAATTGATATTAATGTTGCTATTATAAATTAGTATTCTGCAATCATTGCCTTTGAATAATGGGATGATGATTTATGCTTTTCATATAAGCATGGATTTCTTTAAATGAAAACAGTCAGTGAAAGTCAATCAGATTTTGAACATATAAATTTAATCACTCATTACACAGTAATTGATAATCTCACACATAAATATGTCATATTACCTATTCAAAGATGCAAACTACATATGGCGAAAGAAATGGAGTCCACATATGGAGTTTTAAAAAATTAATTGAGATTTTAAATGTTCCTCAATGATCCTACAGTCCAATAAAATCCCTGGCCATAACCTAACACCAGATCCTTTTCTCTCTAGAGATTGCTCATTAATGGAGCTTAATAGTTTTGCTACATGATACTGAAATACATTATAAGTCTTGTTGGATTCTTCCTCCATTCTAAGACTAGTATCCTAATAGCTCAGAGATTAAGACATTGATTCTTGCCCAGAGCTCTATCGTCTATTTCAGTCCCTTCTTGAAATGACATTGTGTTTCCACCTTCCTCATTTTACTTCATAAAAACAAGCTTTATTCCTAAGAAAATAAAATCCATGTGTCATCTCAATTAATTCCTTTTGCCATTCCCTGTTCCCCCAACTGTTTCTCCAGTTCTACTTAATGAGCACAGACAATTTACTGTCCTTAATTAATTATATGGATCTGTTAAGCGTCTAATCTTGATCTGAGGATCTCAGCAGCTAGAGAGCTTGGGGATATGGTGCACAGTTTCAGAGTAGCAGGACTAGAAAGGGTACACCCATATGGCTCGGTGCAGAGCATTTGGAAAGCAACATTACCAGCAGCAGCGTTAATTCACCTTACGCTATACCACTCCAGCGTATCGCAGAATCATAGAATAGTTAGGGTTGGAAAGAACCTTAAGATCATCTAGTTCCAGCCCCCATGCCATGGGCAGAGACATCTCACACTACACTATGTCACTCAAGGCTCTGTCCAACCTGGCCTTGAACACTGCCAGGGATGCCAAGGCATTTACCACTACTTTGAGCAATTATCATCATCACTTCTGGTGCTCAGTTTGTCTCAGGGTCTTATAAAACTTTCTAATGTACAGTTTTGGTAACCTTATCACTTCTCAGACTTGTTGGTCTGTCTTCAGGCTAGCACATCTTCTTTCTTTAGTGGCTTGAATTAGTTATTGTGCAGATCCAAACACTCTTGCATATTCTACTTCTGAAGTATTTCTATGTGCTGAGTAACCTGATTTCTGGGGATATCACTGCCTTTCCATTCTTTAAAGAGCTAGTCTATTTCTTTGCACTAAGAAGAGGGCAGGTCTCTGCAATAAAACGCTGTCAGTCAAATTAGAAAAAACAACTGAGGTCCAATGCTTAGATCCCAGCATTTCCAAACTTTGAACTAAACAGGGAACAAAAGCTGTAAATCACGCAGACACTCCTGAGTTTTGCGGAGGCATTTCTGCAGTGTTCTACCAGAGCCTGTCAGATCAGATATTTTTGGACTCGATCTTGGAAAAATTAACTCAAAAAAATATTATAGTAACCCAGGACAGAAGCCTAAAGCTAAAATAACTGGGAACACGATGGCAAGGAGGACTTTTAAGGGTGTGTTTTAACATTGCTTTATATGGATAATCTTTGGCTGGTAAAGTACAAGGGAAAAAAAGTTGATGCTGAGAGGCATGTACATAACCAAAGCACAGAATCTCTGCAGAGCAACTAAGAGAAAAAAAGCTACAAGTGGTTTGGCAAGTGATTGGGCAGTAAAGCAGTGGTAAAATTATGTGAGATGAAGTCTGGAAGATCAGAGGGAAATCAGCAAGTGGGGAGAAGCTGTGCCCTTCCAAAACAGCAGCAGACACAGATACAATGGTACTGGGAGAAATCATAATAAGTTTGAGAGACTGTGGCTGCTTTTGCTGCATGGAAAATAGTAGCTGTCTGGGAAAGAGATCTGTGAGCAGAGAGTAAAGGGCAGGAGATATACAGAGTTGTAGCCAGCAAAGATAAACTGACACTTACAGTATTGTGGGAACTACAGAACCAAGCAGGCTGTGGCAGACTAGGAAACAGCTCTGCTTTGAATAGGTTGCATTGAGGATACAGAGAGAAAAGTATATTTTTTTGGAAGTATGCAAAAAACTGTGTGCATTACCTGCTGAGCACTTGCTTAGTCTACACACTTCTGTATAAAAGAGGTGGATGCACCATGGCTCCAGGAGCTCATTTTTCCCCACTTAAATGCTGACTAGGTAGGTCCTCACAGTTCTGGCTTGGATTTGCAAAGGAACAGGCAAGACCCTCTACTTCAGGGGTACAATACGTGTGTCTGTGCACCAGCACCCCTGGGACCAGATGACAGAGGAAGATGGGGATATCATAGGAAAATGCACATGCAGAGCTGTAAACCTCCTGCATTCACTGTGATATGCTGTTCTTTGCTACTGCTTTTATTAAAAATAAGCATACTCTTTACTAGCAGAAGAATAAGGGCAGTACATGCTACAGCTTTTTCTGATGTGTTTTTTTGGTGTGAGGTATTGCTAACTCTAGCAATTAAAGAGCTGCCAAGTCAGGACTAGAAACTTACTCACCTAAAAACTTCAAGGCCAGTTTAAAAGTTAAGAGTATTTACAGTGCTGGTTAGCTTGGGATTTTTGTGTATTTGTCATTTTTTGTCTTTTACCCTTCAACATACTTGTAGATCACACTTGTAGCCTTTTGGTCATTTCAGGGCTAAAAATCCAGCACATAAGAGACTGAAAGTATAGGTCCTCATATCACCCCCCTACTCCAGGCCTTGGAGCTTGGAATTCTGCAACACTGAAAGTAGTGTCAGCCAAGCTTGTGCCCTTCCTGGGGCTGTTCCTGCTTGCCTCTGCCACCCTTCTCTGGGGCTCAGGGCAGACAGAGGCTGGTGGCAGCTGGTTGAGCTCTGTTTGGAGCTTCACAGTTGTGACGGTGTCTCACAGGGTGTCGCTTGTGGGCAGGACAGAGGTAGCAGGGTAGCACCATCCCCCTCTGGGTGCTACATCTGCACTGGGTGTCTTCTCCCCCGCACTGACAGCCAATCAGACAACCCTTCACCCAGCCGCCTTGGGAAAACAATAATGCAACTTCCAAAACCAGATTTTGGGGCTTTTTATTTTTTTCTTTTTCCTCCATGTTACGGTAAGAATGAGTGGACTCAAGTGACTCATACTGCCTTTATCATCAGCCATACAGTTCTTGGAGGGCATGTTTCCAAACCCCCCAAAACTGGTACATTAGGCCTATTTTAGTTTCAAGTAGCATCACAGACTTGTCCCTTCCTCTGTCTCCTGGCCAGCACAGACAGAGTTTCTGCTGTCTCTTTGCCCCTGCCAGATCATTTTTTAACTGTGGGGCTCCCTTGGCCAGGGCAGCTCCAAGCTCTCTTTTTGGCTGCCCCAAAGGGCAGGGCCATCTCCCTTGGGTTGGCCATGTCCCACTGCCGCCCAGCTCCGCAGCAGCTCCAGACATGGGCATAGGAGTCCAGGGACATCTTTCTGGGTACAGACACCCTGCAGCAATGTCTGCCCACTCCAGGGACACACGGGGGTGTTCTGCGGTTTGTGGCTGGCCCCCCTCCATGCCGGACGACGCGGGGGAAGGATGGGGAGCCAGAGGTGTGCCTCTGAGTCACTGTGTCCCTTGGGCTTCTTGGGGCCTGGCATGGCTTAGTCACCACCGCTTGCCTGGAGCCATGCCCCAGTTTCCCCCTCAGCTGCTGGCGGCACCCACGTCTGCTTTCCCCACCAAATGTCACGTTGTCGTGCCCTGGGGAGGGCGGCGGCACAACCGTGGGCCACAGTGAGCAGCCCTCTGATTTCAGCCATCATGGTGCAAGCCCGCCATGGCCTGAGGGGTTCACTGAGAAGCCCAAGGAGGCCACCCCCACCTCACTGCCCAGTCCCTCCTCAGCTGCCAGCCTGTGGGGTTGGGGGAGCCCGGCTGCCTGCTTGAATACCCTGTACATGGTGCTAAAAACGTATCTTGTCAGGAAACTTGTAGCAAGCCGTGGGAGAACTTGGCACTGGGTATTGGAGTGGAAAATATTAACAGCCTGTAAGAAAGTCTGGCTTGTGCTGCTGCAGGGAAATCAGCAACTGGCGGGGGTACAATTAGTGTAGGAAACTCCTGAGCTCCTCTGTTAGAGGGCTGCACTCACACTGTGCATCAGGATGGGAGTTATTGCAAAATAACGTAAGCTTTTGTATCACCCAGAGACGCTGGCTAGAGCCAAGTTGCAAAAGGGCACTACACTAAGTGTTTCTGTGGTCCAAAAAAGTCACATTAAAAATAATATCAAAGTAAACCAGGAAAAAAAAAAGGGAGAAAGAAAAAAAAAAGGGAGAAAAAAAAAAAAGGGGGGGGGGGAAAGAAAGCCCAGCTCTATAAAGATGGCACCTTAGAAAATCACGTTAGCAAACTGGCACTACTGTGGTCAATCTAAATGTAAAACACTTCTCCTCTCCCACCGTGGCTCTGCTCAGCGCGTGTGAAGGGCAGGTTTTCAGAGTTTTTGACTTTGGCCTAATTCTGCTCCTACTGAAGTTGCATGAAGTCTTAGGAGGATTTTTGTTTTAATGGGAAGTTAAACCAACACAGCATGCTTTTAAAGAATCCCACTCAGAATCGTTTGGACCATAAACCATCCATTAAAAAGCTTAAGGCAAGAGTGCTCAGTGTGACAGTGACTGTGGTACTGTTAGATGGCTGGCTGGCTGCATTTGCTCCGGGACTCTGATCAAGCAGCTTGGCTGGATGTGGCTGTGGCAGCAAAAGACCATCCCTCCCCAGCTACGTCCCTTACCACTGTGAGAGGTCACCTCCACAGTGGCTGAACTGGGAGAAAGAGCACAGTCTTTGCCACTTCTCCATGCATAGAAGTAAAAGGAAGATGATGGCGTTTTCCATTAAGCCACTGGGCATCGACCTGCCGTGGGTGAGAAGCGTGTACCCTGAAGGCTCCTCAGTGGCTGGTGACCTTTGGTGCTGAGTATGTCTGACAGTGATGGCAATTGCTTCAGCTGCATCCAGTCCAAAAAAAACTGTGATCATTTTTTTCCTAAGGCACTGTTCTGAGGAAGAACTCAGAGCTGTTACTGTTCAGCTCTGACCACCATCAGCAAGCTGCTCCTAAAAGAGGGAGCCATGCAGAGTCAGACATTTGGACTTTTTGAAAAACTTGGTAAATTGACCTAGGAGCTCTGGGTTTGGTATATTGTTTTCTCCCTCCTAATGGTAAATGCTGTTAATGTATACACAATCTTGAATCAAATATTTGAGTTATTTGGCTCTTTTCATTCTGCTACATATCCATTGCAGTTACTAAAGTTTGTTTCCTGGTTATGGATTACTTTGTAAATATAAAAGTGCTAATCTATAGATGATTCAAGACAAGAAGAGTTTTTTAAGTCCTCATGTGACCCAGTGGTTTGTGAGTCCTTTCAAAATGCCTTCAAAGTGCATACTGTATATGAATGCCAATCTATAATCTGTTTCTGCTGATGTGAAGGCATTGTTTGCCCATACTGCTGTAAAAGATGCCCTCAAAAAAGAGTCCCAGGTAAGAACTTTATTAAAATAAACTTCGGGTTCTAGATAGACCGTTGATGTACAGTGACATTATAATGTTGCATTAGATGCATAATATATACCTGAATATTGGAAAATGTTAGTGCTAAAGTTAAAAGCCAACAACCCAAAACAGTTAACAGGAAAGCTGGGACATTGATTAAAAAAAATTGTCTGGCAATAGTCACTTGATGTGCAAACATGAACTTTAACAGTACTTGCAATTCTAGCCTAATTAAGACTTTGTTAGGTAATGCTAATAGGCACTGAGCCAATAACTTCATTTATCTAAGTGGGACACTGCAGTTATCCAGTTTAAGTTACACTCTTGTAACTTCAAATAAAGTCTGAGGGAAAAAGCCAAACCTGGAGTGCTGCTGTACTCCAGTGACTACTGGATGCTTTGAATTTTCCCGGAGTCTGGACCATTTATCTGTTGAAGTCCAGGGACTAGGTAGGGCATCAAGATGTACAGATACTTTTGTCTTCCCTCTCATTTCTGTGAAAGGTATCCCACGTTTGATACCTACAGAGAAGGGTCTTGGCCTGGATGATACCCAATCCAGACTCTGCACACTTTTTTCCCTCTGGAAAATAAAACTGTAGATACTCATTTTGTAAACATCTGTCTGGTGAATATGTTATGGGCTTCCCAGCTGCTTTGGAGGCTGCCTACCAGCTGTGAGCTCTCACTTTCACAGTCTTGCCAGGAGAAGCCAATGTGCGAATGCACCCTCGTCAGACCCAGTGCAGACTCTGCAAGGTCAGCTCAATCTGTCTTCATTAGCAGATTAAACTAATCTGTCTAATTCTGTGCTGAAACAAATGAGAACCTCTCATAGATTCCCTACCACTAGGTCTGCTGTGGGGTTTGTCACCACCAGAAAAATGATAGCAAGAAGAGAGGAAGCATTCATGTCCTAAGTGTCACTGACTGATAAACTGGATGTATACCAACAACCTAAAAATCTCTGTGTGACAGTAAGTATGTAGTGGTGACTCTCAAGTCTCTGAGTCTGTACGATTTAATGTGGATTATGCCATCTGCCTACTCCACCTGCGCCTTTGTAATCCTGCTATCCCATATATAAGGAAAATTGTCAGGGTCAGGAACATATCCCGGTCTTCCTCCTTACTCTCCTGCTGACAAATGTATAGACTAAGTAAAAAAATACATGTTCTTCAACAGCCACTCTTCTTCACTTGCACAGAGATAACAGATCATGGAAGTGAAAAAGCAATTTCTATTGCTATTACTGATGAAGAAAATTTATGGATAAGGTTCAGATCACATGTTATTAATTCTGAATGATCCAAGGACCTGTCTGAATGTACTATTGAAAGCTCACACTTTTTCATCACATATATTTGCACATTCACAAGAATTTTAATGATTCGGTTTGGTCCAGTCTGCAAGACTGTCATGATCCAGGAATAACTCACAGATATGACTAGCTGGATATGTTTAAATAGTTTACTTGAATTTAAAGGGAGTATTTAATTTTTGTGCCAAATCCTTTCCAAAGTGGTGCTTATATTTGTTTTCATTCTAGCAATTATGGAATAACAGATCAACTACTAGTTTGGAGATCAAATCCTTGGAATAATGATGAAGTTTAGTTATAACAGAAAACAATGGGAGAAAGATTGATTCTTTCAACAAAATTTGCTGAACACCTGAGAATTGATACTTTAGACTTGAGAGGAACAGGGTGATAGAAAACTTGCAAACCCTTGCAAAGAGTAACCATGAGTTGATAGATAAGTGAAGGCTCAAAGGTTCAGTTCAAAAAGACAAACTAATTAATACAGTTTTTTAAATTGTTTGGGTTTAGAAACTATGGATTTAAATGCAAAATATATTTAGAATCTAACCCACATTTGAAAATCTGTTAAGAATTTGTATCTCAGCAAAGAGGGAAATATTATCTGACAAAAAAAAAAAAAAAAAAAAGAAAAAAAAAGTGTCCAACCTACCTGTACAGTAGAAATAAGCACAAAACCTAGGAGGAATGAAAAAGTAGAATAAACGGCAACAAAAATTATGTCTGAAAGTTCAGGAGTTGCATTGATAAAGCGAGAATTAACAGTAGCAAAGGTACAGTAAGGTTTGTGAAGAACATTAAAACAAATAGTGAGGGTTTTTTTACCTAAGCTTATAAATAGGAAAAGACTAAGTGAAAATAAAGCAAGTTACTCCACAGTAGGATGGGATAGAAATGAAAAATAGCATAAGGTGCCAAAAGGAAGAAAAAGAAACAATTACATTTTGCCATTAACCTAGTAATATTTAATATGGAAAGCCAAGGTAGGTCAGCTGTTCAGAACAAAGGTATGAAAATGAAAGTGGAGATTATCACATAGAAAGTGACAAGACTCAAAGAATTTAACCTGTTCAAGTCTTGGGGTACCAGATAACTTGCGCTCCAGTACTCTGAAGAAATGACATCTAATTTCTCATATGTTACGGCAGAAGCAGCTGACAAGTCAAGACAGTACTATGTGAAAAGAGAATAACTATGTATGTAGATGCATACAAGCTTATGTGCATATCTATTTACATACATATTTGTAATTCACATGTATATTTAAGAGTAAGAGAAAGAGTATCTGGACAGTCACAAGCCTAGTGGCCTGGCACCAGTTGCGAGTCAGGCTTTAAAGCAAAATTTGTACAATAGAGTAAAAAATGAGGGAAAATAGAAAATGAGATAGAGTACAACATGAGTTTACAAAAGATGGTCTATGCCAGACTAAACTAATAGCTTTCTTTCATAAAATAGCTAGTGTTACAAGCAAAGGAATAATGATAAATTCAATCTATCTGGACTGATATGTGGTACTGCAGTACTTAATGCTGGCATAATTTACTCTCCCCTGGTAAAAATCTGGTGTTTCTATTCAGGAAAAACTAACTCAAACTGGAGAAGATGCTCAATCAGACTGAGACTCTGTCTTAAAAGACACTTGCCCGTTTTGCTTAGAGAAACAAAGGCCAAGAAGAAAGATTTTTCTTACTGAGCCATCACATAAGGAAGTGTAATGTCAGGGAGGAAAAGGAATTACTTGAAACACAAAGTTAGCACACATGCAGGTGATACAAACTGACTGTGACTAAGTGCTTGGAAAAAACTTAAGGATGACCAAGAAATGTAAGCACAAGGAGGCTTGCAAGTACTAATAAGCAGAGACACCTGAAATTGCTGTGCTATTGAACAGTTGAGTCTGGTGGGACTGGACGGAAGACTGCAGTGTAGGGAAACATCCAGCAGCTTTTCAAAGAATGCCCTACAGTCCCAACATCTTTTGAAAAGAGAAAGGTTTGATATCTTTCCTGTCTAACAGGCTTTGCTTTGGGGAAGCTCTTTTTCTCCTTTGGCCAAAATAATTTGGACATTTCTGGTTATGTGAAAGAAACAAGTAATGATGTAGAATTCACCAACTCATTAGGAAAAAAAAAAGTTTACCTAGGTGTGATTCAGTAAATAAGACCTGGATGGAGAAGTTCCTTCCTTTTTTGTTTGTTTTCATTTAAGATGTAAATATTGTAAGTAGGTGCTTTTGATTTATTTACATTTTTTAATTAAAAGAAAATTGCAGATAAAAGATGCTATAGCAATCATCCCCCTACAAAAGCAAAATATTGCAATGTAATTAAAAGGACTCCTCAAATTATAATTAGATTTGAAATTTAATTATGACTAAAATACTTCATCCTTATGAACAACTGACACCTTATTGATACGCAACCTTTATTGTAATTTTATTACATTTCTGTGGAGATCTTAATCTATGGACTAAATAAGATCATCAGATTTCTGTGAAGGCTTAGATTTAGGTGAAGAAAGCAACACAATATTTTCTTCTCTATATTATAGTGTAGTTCCGTATTTGCGTATTTCTGTTGGATCAGATTCCTTGTTTTTCACTTGGGCTCAGCTCCTCCAGACAAAGAATTGGCTCCTGGTGTTCAATAACTGCAGTACTTTGCCTTCAGCTACAAACTAAAAAAAAGGAAGAAATGCCAGCTGAGATGAAACTGGTTAGCTCCTTTCCCACCTAACTCGTTACCATTTGTTTTGCTGCCTCCTGTGGTTAAATCTCATTGTCGCAATGTGTCTACATCTGCTCCACACACATTTTTCTTGCTCAAATTCTTTAAAATCCACAAACACTTTCTGTAATCATCTCCACATATGAGGTCTTGCATTCATTGTCAAACGTGTTTTCTGTTGGGAAGAGCAGTGCAAGCTGTTGAGTAGACCACTCTCAGGTGGTTTCTGATTGTCTTCTAATTTTCCTCAGAATTATATCCATATTAAAGATTATTCTTATGTCAGCAATTAATTAAAGCAGAAATGAAGGGCCCTGGCAATCAATTAGATGTCCAGTTTGGGCAACTGAAAACACAGCATGTGAGAATGTCTCTTCTCATCAGTACAGCAGTCAAACTGAGGATCCCTGGATCTCAGTAGCTCCAGAAGGAAAAAAAGCTGTTCAGTGGAAGAGATTACAGTCCCAATGTATGTCCCTCATTCTCCACTAGCAACTTACAATTTGTTTGAACATCCTTTTTAATCAGCTTTTGAATTGACAATTAGTTTACTTTTACAGAAGAATCTGTTCATTTGAATAGAAAGTATTAGAAGCGCCTATTAAATAACATTCAGCTACAAATTTTGGAGTAAATACAGGTGCATATTCATTAGTTAAACACCACAATCAACACATGTCTGAGAAACATGGAGTGAAATAGGGCTGATTGATAAGCTAAACTTGTAAGCCTTTCTTCTTCAGTTAAATTTAGTACAGATTAACAGTATCTGGAGAAAAAACCTGTGTCTGATAATCTGGTTAGGTCATATCGAGTTCTTTGGATGGTACGCTGGAGCTTGTCCGCATGTGGACAGATACACTTATACTGTGTTTGGAAGGGTAGCCATAGTCATGGACACATGGAAGCATGGACCTCAGTTTGGATAAGTATGAGTTGGAGCAGGTTACTAAACCTTGCTCATCTTGTGCAAAAAAACGTGACACTATCTCTACATTAGTCACTATCTAAAAGAAGTTTAGTAATTAAAGACTTCAGCATGTCAAGTAGTAACTACCTATTCAATCATATCATCTCTCAATTTAAAGTAAAAGCTGTCCACTTTCTTCTCTTAATCATAGACGTTAGTATTTCTTGCGACCACAAACAACACTGACAACTCAAGCAGCATAACTCCTGTTACATTAAATATAGTAGAAAATTATTAATATGATTAATTAGTTGATACTGTAATAATGTAAAAATATTTTATTGCTAACTAACACATGATTTTACTTCCTATTGCCTGTGTTATTAATATTTTCCTCATCAAATATAACACCTATGGTAAATTATAATAATTTGTATTTATTTTTATGTGTATCTCATTCAGATATGGGAAAGTAACTTTTCAGTGATAACTGGTTAATATTCAATAGTTGCTACTTACACTGTAAGGAGTTTCGTTTATAATACAATTATTCCATGATTCTTCGTTAAGCTAAATGATTAGCTATAAGCATAAATTTTATTTTCTTTTTGTCCAATCGTATGGATGCAAAAGTGAAATATAGCTGTTCTCAGCAGTAGATCTGAAAGAATTTTATGTAAATGGGTTTCATTTCTTTAATCCATTTACAAACGGGGGAACATAAGATAAAGACCACCACCTATCAGGTCCGTGGTAGAGTAGGAAGAAGTTCTATTGAACATTAGACACAGCCTGAGTGCTCAACGACCAGCACTCTCCTGGGATATTATTGCAATCCCCTGCCCAGGGACTATGGTAACAGCCACACTGGTAGTGATAATAGCTCTATTCCAGTATATCAGGGGCAATTACCACTTGGAAAAAAAAGCCCAATAGCTTCATATATAGTTATATGAAGAAACTTGTTAAGAAAGTTATTAAGCCTGAGTAGAAAGCAATCACAGGGTAGTTGGCTAAAGAGCCATTAGATCCTGCAGTGAACCCTCTCTGGGCCACTACAGAATGATTCCCAAGAATACACTCTCCATTACTGTACTTCATCTAGGACTAAGCAATGACTCTGCTCCTGTTGAAGAACTCTTCATATGTTTAGTAAATTTACCTCACTGTCATGAAAAGTCACTGACATAAAAGAAAATTTGTCCTTCCTGGTTCTTTATCTTCTTTGCCTCATGGTTGGTGGGTATCAGTATCAGCCTCTAGATGAGACCTGATGATCTCATTATCCGCAACTCTGCCCATTTGTTTGCTCTATGCTCAAGACCACCATCCCTCTGTGAAAACAACTTAGTTTGAATATGAGGGGGGACAGAAAGAACAGTATGATTTTAGAGAATGTCTCATTTAAAGACTGGCAACATGCTCCTCTGAGGGGAATGTGAAAACATTGGGCCTTAGCTTCTCTCATGCTACATTTAAGAAGTATTATGCTTTTAAAAAAAAAAACAAACAAAACCCAAACAACATAAAAGCTCACATTGTTGAAGTTATCTGATGGAAAGGTGTGAAAAATTACTGTTGTTATACACTGACAAAATAAATTGCAGTTTTACTGTTTCCATTATATCAGAGTGAAGTATGACACTGTCTCACATGACATCTTTGTCTCTAAATGGGAGAGACATCAATTTGATAGGTGGACCACTTGGTGGATTAAGAACTGGCTGGATGGCTGCATGAAAAGAGTTGTGCTCAATGGCTCAATGTCCAGCTGGAGACAAGTAACGAGTGGTGTCCCTCAAGGATCGGTGTTGGGACCGGTCTTGTTCAACGTCTTTGTCGGTGACACGGACAGTGGGATTGAGTGCGCCCTCAGCAAGTTTGCTGATGACACCAAACTGTGTGGTTCGGTTGGTACGCTGGAGGGAAGGAATGCCATCCAGAGGGACCTTGACATGCTTGTGAGGTGGGCTGATGCCAACCTGATGAAGTTTAACCATGCCAAGTGCAAGGTCCTCCACCTGGGTGGGAGCAATCCCAGGCACAGCTACAGGTTGGGCAGAGAAGAGATTGAGAGCAGCCCTGCGGAGAAGGACTTGGGGGTGTTGGTTGATGAGAAACTTAACAGGAGCCGGCTTCAGTGTGCGTTTGCAGCCCAGAAAGCCAACCGTATCCTGGGCTGCATCAAAAGGAGCGTGACCAGCAGGTGGAGGGAGGTGATCCTGCCTCTCTACTCTGCTCTTGTGAGACCTCACTTTGAGTACTGTGTGCAGTTCTGGTGTCCTCAACATAAAAAGGACATGGAACTGTTGGAACAAGTCCAAAGGAGGGCCACGAGGATGATGAGGGGACTGAAGCACCTCCCATATGAAGACAGGATGAGAAAGTTGGGGCTGTTCAGGCTGGAGAAGAGAAGGCTGTGTGGAGATCTCATAGCAGCCTTCCAGTATTTGAAGGGGGCCTATAGGGATGCTGGGGAGGGACTCTTCATGAGGAACTGTAGTTAGAGGACAAAGGGTAACGGGTTCAAACTTAAACAGGGGAAGTTTAGATTGGATATGAGGAAGAAATTCTTTACTGTAAGGGTGGTGAGGCACTGGAATGGGTTGGCCAGGGAAGTTGTGAATGCTCCATCGCTGGCGGTGTTCAAGGCTGGATTGGACATAGCCTTGGGTGGCATGGTTTAGTGTGAGGTGTCCTTGCCCCTGGCAGGGGGGTTGGAACTAGATGATCTTAAGGTCTTTTCCAACCCTAACTGTTCTATGTTTCTATGATTCTATGTTATCAGGTTTTTAATTTTCTTTAATTCAAGTTTGGATACTGATGCAAAAGGCCATGTACGCCTTTTACACTAAGGACTTTCAGGTTACAAGATGGTTTCAAAATGTAATTCCTGGGAAGTCATGCTAATCCCTTCACACTTGGATTTGTCTGGCCATTTTAAATTTTCATTAATCCCTTTCAAGTAATCTGGAAAGAGGAAGCAAACTCATTTTGGGGAACAACCACTATAAATGTTGGATAGCAAACTGTAAAAAGCAATATGATCAACAAAAAGTCCCCAGAAGATAGGCTGAAACATCTTTTTTCACAACTTATTCATCAGACAGCATCAAATAACAAACACATTAACGAAAAATTATTCAATGGCAATTTGCAATCAGAAGAAAGGATGACATTTACCAAACATATTATTTACAATAGTGAGTTCTCCCTGCTCCACACAAGGAACACTCTCTGTGCACTCAGCTTGACTGGACTGAAAGGCTGGATCTAAATGGTGAAATAAAACAGGCCACAATGGCAATAGGAAGTAGTCCTTCCACATGCTACGTCATAAGGTTTACCTAGGTATCAAATGGGACATGCTAGTGGGACAAAGCTATGGTAGGGAGTATGGTAACAGAAGACTATGTTGTCTGATGATGTTTTGAACATGCCTTTGCTCTATTTCCTAGCAGAGGTGCAGCCTTGGAGACCCAGGAGCATTTCATTTCAAACGAGCAAGCTGCTCCTAATCCCAAACAGTTGATGTGGGAAGAGGCATTTACTCCTCTTCACCCCAGGCAGTGTCACCCAGTTAATCTTGTATTCCTCCCTTCCCATAGGAAAAGCTTTTTTTTTCTTTTTTCAATAAAGAGAAAGAGTTGGCAGTTTAATCTTCTGTCTTCTACATTCCTGTTGTATCTGATAAGACCTGTATGCTTAACATTACCTTGCTTACATAATGCTCATTAAAACGTCCTTTCAGTCAACTGCTATGCAGTGGAGAAACTTAGTCTACAAAAAAAAGTGGCTTCATTGCTCTTAGCCCGCCTTTTAGTCAGTGTGCTAGCCATGGGAAACATTACCCTTTGTTTCTTTAAATGCTTTCTGTAAGCTTTTCTCAAACCTGTTGCTGGATCTTTATCATAATATCTGCTTTCTAATTTGGGATCACCAACCATTAGAAATGATACTGCCCTAATTATAATCTATTTGTGTTTTCTCTTTTTCCTTCCATTTGCTGAAAAATTAATGAGTGTTCCTTTCAAAGATAATGTATTTACCCTATTTTAGTCATGTTTTGGCCTGCTGCATTGCTCTTTTCAAGGTAACCTTGATATTGTTATAGACATACATTTTAATTTTTTGTGCTGGAACTATCTATATTGATTTGACTGTGGCCTTTGTTCCAATAAATCACAGCATATTACTATCTATGTTTCCCTCAATTTGGCTGAGTTTAACTACAGTAGAATGGTTCTCTGGCTACATTAGAGAGCAAACACTAGTCATTTTGTTTAATGGTGTTGAGTCTGAGGTGAAAATGTTACATGAGAAGTTACCTCAGGAGCTAATTAGAGGGCTTTTACTTTTGCAGTTTTTATTAATGACCTGTCGACGCTGTATAGTTCATGAAATATTCTGTACATCTACATGCTGATGATGTGACCTTGTACACAGTAAGAGCACAGATAAGGTATCAGACCTTGACTGTTCTAACTCAGAATTTATGGAGTGATTTTCGCAATTTAAAGATACAGGTTTTCTGCAGAAGTAAATTGGCTTAGAATCTTAGAAAAATATAAAACATGTAATTAGAGGGGTTGTCTCTTGTACTACAAATAGACCTAAGTTAACCAGTGTGGAAAATAAGATTTCTCTCACCTCAGAAAAAAAATCAATCACTGAAAAAACCAAAGCTACCTTTTACTCCTCTTCAAAGGAAATGCTGAAAAAACTGGAAGGAGCTTAATGTTTCTAAAGACTGGGGTCCTTGAAATCTATGAATATCTCTCTGCCTACTACATGGATGGTAGCTACTACACAATAAATACCTAAATACAAAAGATATTAAACCTCAGGAGTGCAGGGCCAGGGTTCTTTATTTCTCAGGCTTCAAAATGTTTAAATAATTTAATTTTGTGTCCAAGCTTTGCTTCAAATTCAGTTCCAAGATGTAATGCTGTTGCCATAATAGTTCAGATAGCCTCGTCTGGGCAAGACTGGTCAGTGTCTTAGATCAGAATTTGCTTTATGGTATTTTGGAGATATCCAGTGTAATGCAATTTACCTATTTTGACATCAGTAGGTAATTTGCTGTTGACTTTAAGGTGTCAATCCACTTGCTTAAACAGTCATTTAATGCCATTTTAGATATTCTAGGTTATCCTATTAGACCTCCACCTGCCATTGAAGAGGCAGGTGGGTCTCGTATGTCATATCCTTCTGTATGAGAGCTTCAATAAACAAGCACATCTCAAAAAGCTGCAGTGACAGTAGGTTAACCCAATGACAATATGAGAAATGTTACAAGGACCAAAAAGACAGAAGTGGATATTTAAGTGTGTAAGAAGGAATAGTAAAAGGGATTGCTATACCTTGTAGCCTTCCTGATTGATGCTTTTCAAGTTGTAACTCCTCTTTTTTTTTTATTGCATAAATTACATTATGCAACATAAGGTTGTAATATAATCATAGCCAAAGGTCAGCTATGAGACAGACCTGAATTTGGCCTGGCTCTGTTTGCCATTATAACAACAGTTGTGACCACAGAAAACAGCCAAGCACATGTTTGCAAAATTGTTTTCAAACCAGCCACATTTTAGTGTTAGGAGTTTTTTGTTTGTTTTGTGTGGGGTTTGGTTTTGTTTTGTTTTGGTTTGGTTTTTTTTTTCTTTTTTTTAATATAAAAATCTGTAGTGGTAGCATTATCAGTATTTGGCTATTCTGTTTGCAAGAATGCCAATGATTTAGTTGTCTTCTTGCAATATTTGTTTCATTGTTTTTAGACAGTAACATTGGAAAGTTCCTTAATTACAAAACCCATAGTCTTTCATTCTTGGCCTAAACTATGCTTACTATGCAAAGAATCCATTATGTAGATAGGGAAGGATCACGCGCTCCACATGTTTGAGAATGGTGCTTGAAGCTTCCCAACTTGTTTTATGAAACTTGTATGGAAGCTGGATCATTCTTTAAATCTGCTGATGAGCAAATCACTTAACCATGCCAGGTTGATTCCTCTCCTCTTTCTTTCTGCCATTCTTCCTTTCCCCTGCTCATCTGTTTTTGGTTTGGTTGATTTTTTTTTTTCAGGGGGTTAAATACTTGCTCCGCTAAATTGAGATAGAATTATTTTGTCTCTGAGAGTGTTTGAAATTGAACATGTGCGTATGTTTTTCCTTAGGCATTCAGACCCTCTGGTTGCATTTTCTGGCTAAACAATTTAAAAACGTACATTTTTTAATGATACTTTTCAGTTGGACTTGTATTCCAAAGACACTTTGGCAATTTTGAGAATTGTATTTTATAGCTGCTTATACAAGCCTGTATTGCTGACGAAGGGAATTTTTTATTTAAAAAACAATATGCCAGTTCATATCTTCTCATCAACGGATGAATTGTTAACTTTCTCATCTCTCCCTGGCCACTTGGAGTATGTATAAAGCCATACTGCTTTATATGACTGCAACCCAGGATTCCTGCTGCAGGCAGTTTGTAGGCTCAGACAGCAGAGAAGAGAGAGAAGTACACCAGGCAGAAGTGCTGGAAAATAGCAGTTGAGGAATAGGAGAATAGAAGCCTAACAATTATCTCTTTCTCATTGACAAAAAAGCTCATCCTCTAATACTTTCAAATAATTCAGTAGCTCTTGTTGAGATATCCTCAACTTCAGCCTGCATCTTTTCGAGCATCACAAGTGAAAGAATATACTTTTATCTACTGACATGATCTTGGCCATACAACATTCTGTGACTTTCAGACTGCAGTTTGGTCTCAAACAATGGGAACTCCAAAAAAGTTTTCTTTATTCCAGGAAAGTGTTAGCTTGTCACATTGGCAGTACTAACTTTCAAGAACATTAGAGGGTGAAAAACATTTCTTTGCCTTACAAAGTGCTCACTCTCAGAGCTGCTGCTGCAAAGAAGGAAAAAAGGCGGGGGAGGAAGAAGAGGAGAAAGCATATTGAGGATGTGGTTTAGGTACTAAAGGAGATGAGGGAGGGGATAAAGCCTGTAGGAAAGGAGAGAGCAAGATGTAAATGTGGAAGTAAAATACATGGTCAAAATGACTGAGTAGAGAGAAACATTTGATCTCTGAACAACCTGATAATGTGCTATCAGCTCTTGAGAAGCACATTACAGCAGGGAGCTGTCATAAGAACAGAGATCAGTTCACTCCAGGAACAGTGCATCTGGCTGCTCACATAGCATCTTTTCTTGTGGTGTTATTTCTTGTAGTTACTCACTCCATGGCAGTAAATCCTAGAAGCCCTGTTCTGGATAAACCTCTAAATGCTACATGGATGCATGAAAAAAGCTAGGTTTTGCTCCAAACACAGTTCAACGTGTAAAGGTCCAGACGCATGATTAAGTTGCAGTGGCCTAACAAGTTGCCACAGTGACTCACTGCATGCAAACTCTTAGATGTTGTGATGTAAGCTTAATGTTCTTAAACCCATTTCACTGAGGTTTAAGTCAGTGTATTTAAACTTGCATGTGCTGTGGCTTTAAACTATGAATATTACTACTTTGGCTCAGCTAGCACGTGGTAGTCATTAAGCTGTGGCAATTTGATTATGCATCTGAGCACAAAACAAGAGACAACATAAGGCTGCAGACATAACTGAGGGTATTTCAGGGAAACCAAGAGACAATAGAGGTCAGCATGGTAGATAGTGGTCTCAGCGCACTGTCAGTTTAACCACTGGCAATTTTTTCCAGATTTCAGGGGAAAAAAAAATGATTTAAGGAGAAGTTTGAAAAAGAGCACTGAAATTATATTTATGACCATGAAAACCTTTCGTTTTGAAGACTGTGAGGACAGCCTATGAGACTAACCATGAAAGTGTTTGTTTGAAATTTTAATAGGCCAGACAGGAGTAAACAACTCATTAAGGAAAAAAAGTTGATAAGAAGCGTGAGTGAGATCAGCTATGATGTTCCTTTAAAATAACAAGTAGTTTCATATTTGATGTATTAAGAAAAGGATGCCAACAGAAGAACATGAAAAGAGGGAGTGAAATGGTTAAAAGAAACAAGCTAGAAAATAATTTTTGCCAGGCATATTCTTAATGGACATGAAGATGATTGCTTTGTCAAGGCCAGAGAAAAGTATGTTTCAGTAACCATGATGTGCTGTGATTAGTGGATGGGAAGAGCTATATATTAGAACTCTTACGCAGAAAGAATCTACTAGAGACATGACCTGAAGGGGTGGTTTAGAGGAAGATTCAGCTCCAGAATGAAGCCATCTAATAAAAGTTTAAATTTACAGGTAAAATATAGGTTTGTATTTATGCTGGTTGTCCTAACAATCCTGACAAATCTTAGTTTAATATGCAACAGATATTTTTTCCTGGTCAAACCTGAGTTTTGCCCCTAGGTTAACCAAAAATAGAGCATGTCAAAGTTTATTTCTTTATTTTTTCCTTGCTTCCTTTGTCTCTTTATAAACACCTGTTTCTCCTTTTATCATAAATTACTAAGAACTTTTCTTTGATGCTGCTACTTTAATTTAATACCAGTCTTGTTGTGTTAAACATGTGATGCATGCAGCAGTGCTGACTACCTGAAGTGTAACCCTCCTAGTCTGGGTGAGCTCAGGGTCGCCCGTAGGAAAGCGTAACATATACAAGAGGTTTGAACTTATGGTTGCAGGGTATTTCCTCCCAGCAAGCTGCTATGTCGCAGGTCTGGCAGGATGCAAAGGGTACACTCTCTGCATGCTACATACCAGCTGCTGCATGATGAATGCAGTCAGATCATGATAACTACAGGCATGCACAGCTTGTGTGCTGCAGCTACCACTTATCAGTTGCCCCCAACTTGTTGCCTGTATCATTATTTAAAATAGTGGTTTGTACTCTTCTTTCAAGCGGGGCTAGTGGAGGGAGATTTTGGGACGAAGAGGTGTGAGGCAGAGAGAAAGGAAGATGGAGCTGGTGGAGGGAGCTGTGGAGATGGCAGGAAGAGTGAAGGAGGGATGGGGAGACACAAGGGCTTGAGTGGGGCACCAGTTTGTAGTGAGAGGGGATGGGCCCTGGGTGAGGAAACCCAGTCAAAGACAGGCCTTGGTTGGCTCCCAAGTGACAGAAAAGGAAACTAAATTATTTAAAAAAAGAGAGATTTCTGCACTACAACTAGCTGAAGGCTCTGACGGAACTTGTGAGAGAGACAAGTTGCACTAGGACTGGGGCAGCAGAGCATGCTGTTAGGGTTTCACAGCTCTGGGGATCCATAGCCAAAAGTCAGCCGCTTGGAGATTTTTGACACAACTCTCAGCACTTTTTATTCTCAATTTCTTCAGTGTGGATATCCACATAGATGCTTTTTTAAATGTGTCTTGATTTCATTTATAGCTCTTTGGAAGAAATTGTGTGGGGAGGCTCACACAGCATACAGAGACCAAATGTCAGTCCTGTTCCCTTTCCTATGAAGATCACCAATGCTCACAAGGACAAGCCGTGCCTCTCAGTTCATTGTGCTAGTCACATATGACAGGGGTGTTATTAAACATTGAAGCTGTAACTTTCCCTGACTCCAGGAGCCAGAAACGTGCAGAGCTCATTTGTAGCAGGGCAGTTTGAACAGATCTGTTTTAGGTCGCACTGCTGACAAGCTTATCTTCCTACAACTGGAATAAAAGCACTAGTGTGGCCAGAGCAGGAACTAATTTCAGCACAAATGTGGAAGTGCTGTGTAACATTCAGCACTACTGAAATTCAATGAAAACATGCAATGTAAAGAATACCCTAAAATTACACAATTAAATGAAGGAAAGATTTAGTTCTCTAGAATTCAATCTCTATCATCGGAGGCCTAGAACCACTTCTCATACTTTATAGGGATTGCTTTCCATGAGTCAGACAAGTAGGATTTCAGCCCATGGGGCTGAAAACCAAACTGTATAACCATAAAAATGTGTAGGACTTCTTATTTATAGATATTCGTATTAGAAATGCAATAAAATAATCTCAGTACAAACTTAGTAGACAGGCTTCAAACGCCAAAAATGGCCAGCAATACGTTGTTTCTGAATTATGGTGAGCCCTAAAGACAGCCTAAAACCAATTAACTTTTTTTTTAAAAAAACCCTCTTTTTCATGTTTCAAAAATGACCAAAGAGGTCTCTTTGAAAATATATTGCCAAAAAAAAAAAGAAAAAAAAGGCTCCTGGAATTAAACCTTTTGTGAGAAGCTTCAGCCTGGAGCAAAATTTAATGGCTAAGCTATAAAGCACTGAAAACTTTCATAAAGGGGTTCGTAAAGAAACACCAACTGACCCTGAACCCAAGGAGGTCTTGCAAGCTCCACTGTAATAAACACAGGGCCTAGTTAATTTTCACTTACAGGGTATATGACATTTGAGTAAGATGTGGTTACTTTATGTTCACTTTCAGCACATACGTCCAACAGATATAAACGACAGAGGGGGATACTGCAGTCAGGAGGTCTACTGTAAGTTAAAGCTAGCCCTAAATGAGGTTATAAACCCCGTCAGCCAGGAACTTTGCTTTTTCATGTGTTTGTAAAGGTGCCTAGTGTGACTGGACAGTCTGACCTTTTTTATCTACGTTTCCTACTTCTGTGCGTCCTCTAGACTAGAAATAGGCTGTGTGGGATGTGTGACAGCTCATTGCCAGAGCAGTTGCATTAAAACATAAGAACTCCTGTTACATCTGCTTCACCACTTTAATGTTCATCCTATGGGAACTGCTAAAATCTAGATCGTGCTATATCCTTACCTGATTAATTGATTTAAGTAAGATGTAACATTTAAAAAGAAATTTCCATAATTTGGATTAAATACAAATAACTGCATACTTGTTGACTCTCTCTTGAAATACGTATGTTATCTGCTTGGAAATACTTTATTCCTGTGTTTTTCTGCATAAACACATGCAATGTGCGAGGCATGAGTATGAGGTAAAGAAATCCTTAATGTCTGTAATTGCTCAGATATTATCTGTACTTTTATAACACATTTTCTTACATCTCAAAGTGTTTTTGCTACTGGTGGCTTCAGGATTAGTATTTCATCCAGAAGAGAGGCAAAACTTATTCTAGGTCATTGCCTCCTCTTGGCCAGCAAGGGATGCTCTTGTACTAACAAGACATCCATGCAGGGGCATTAGTCTCATCCTCTCCTTTCATCTCCACCCCTCTCACCTTCACCTCCTTCCTCTCCCCTTCCAACCTCAGACACTGTTAGCCTTCAGGCTAGATCTCCCAGTACAAGTATGATAGAGCTTCAAAAAAGATCCAATTTTGCAAGCATCCTACGTTTAATTTTAAATTCATCATCTTAGCACTGGTCAGAATTCATTCCAAAAACAGACAGGAAAGTGAAGGAAAGGCAGATGTTTGTCAAGGCTATATTTAGGAAGCCATTGCTTAAATGTGAAAATCAGTTACACTTTAACCATGAGTGAGAAGTACAAAAAGCATATTCTTTCCTCTACACGTGTTTGCAGAACACTTCTCTTTTCTTCACCTGCAATAATGATACGTTCTTTTACACTCTGCCTCTATTTCATTATCAGTAATGCATTGTGGGTCTAACAATGGTGCCTGTTTTCACAATACTTTGTGGAATAATGCCATCCATCCCCATGAATTCATTGGTTCATGAAGGTATTGCTGAAAGGTGGGATAGATTTGCTCAACTTTTCAGCATAATATTGCTATTGTTCACTGCTAGGGCATGCATAACGAATGGCCTTTAGTGTAAACAGCTCAGCCATTGAGCTTAGTGATTACTATGAGGGGTCTGTTTGAGGTGGGTATTTCTAATTCTTTGATATATGACTCATTAAACCCACTCTATGTAAGTATTGTTTACAGTGCTCACTGTGCTGGTAGCTTGCATCTGAGTACTTGTATTTAATTTGAAAGGTATTTTGCCTACACTTAGAAAAAGTCTTTAAGTGCCTAAACCACTCTTACATTTTTCATTATAAACCATTGGCAGAGGAGTGGGAAGGGGCTGGGAGTTTCTTATAACAAGAGAAATGATCCTTTGTCTTTACAGACTTCCCTCTGAACTCACTAACCTCCTGTCAACACAAAGCAAACAGCAGGATAATAGTCTCTTCTCAATTTCTCCAGCCTTTTGTCTCCCCAAGATGCACGGGTTGGCCTTGCTTCTCGATGCTTGCCTTTTTAATAGGAGGCAGACCTTGGAAATGTAACTACAGAAGACTATCACGGCCTAAGTTTATTACATATCCTAAGTTCATATTAGCTCTTGTGCTTTGCCAGCTGCACTAAAATAATTTAAATTATAGATTGACATTTTTTTAAACGGGTTGTGATTCCACAGGCCCATTGCTTTTACTCAGGATCCAAACTGCTCAGATCATGATGGAGCTGTAACAACAGAAGAATCCATTTAATTGGTGCCTTGTTGAAATACACTCCTCTGTGGGGTGATTGCTGTGGAGCAGAGCCCGCACCATTGATTTAATTCCCTCAATCAATGAGTAAATGGCACACCTAGTCAGTTTTAAGTGGCACGCTTGTTGTCTATGCTTTATTCACAGTGGTTAACAACAATGAATCAATGGCTGCTACAATAAACTTCTCTTAGCTTGGCCTTTACTAGTTCCATTCAGCTACTTTACTCAAGAACACCTTTAACTTGGCCTTTGCAGTCACTATTTTTATAAGTTAAAAAGTGGATTGTTGTCAAGGATACTGAGTAAAATAAAAAATTAAAGGAAGGTGGAATGGTTGAAGACGAAGAGTAGAAATCATGTTAGAATGTCTAGTTCAGTTTCTGTCTTTCACTGTGGTCATGCTAGTGGAGGTAGCTTTGATCTTGAAATACTTTCTGTACTGCCTCCTCCACTGAGTCTGATTTCAAGGCTGGTAAATGAAGTCCTGGAGGAGTCTTCCTGCTTTGCACATGTTTACTAGAGACAAATTCCTTCATCATTCCCCAGTTCAAAGAATATATCCAGCTACATGAGAGGTAAGACCATCCTTGCTTTCTTTGAGAAGTTTGTTCTTGGAACAAGCCCATCTTCACTTACAGCAGAGAGCTGACTTCTTTACCTTGGATTAAGTCCAGGTCTCTGTTCCCGGTTTTCTCCTTTAAGCATTCACCCTTCTACTCTTCGCTTGTGTACAGTTTTTGGGGTCACTGAGCTGGAGGTACTTTCAGAGCATGGATAAGAGGAAAATTTTATCTTGCACATGACATTGTTCTATCAGTCCGTAAAACAGGACAGATGCTTCTTGTAAATGTTATAGAACATTTGTAATCACTGGATAGAAGTCATAAGTTCAAGATATTTTTAAGTGTTTTGTATTCTTCAATACTGCATAGATTTTAGAAAGCTTGAGTATTCCTTCACTGATATGTTTGTTTCCTAGACAAAACATACATGAGTTCTTCTTTATATCACTCATATTAAATGAACATATTTGTACATTTGTGATAGTTTCTTCCCTCCCAATTTTATTTTCTCCCCTGAAACTATTGAATAGCTTTAAAGGTTCCATATAGGAATTAGATATTATTAACACTATGTTTATATACCAGTATAAGCATTTTTATTATGGTGATTTACTGTTACAACTGTTCACAAAGGCCCCTGTTCAGGTAACTTGGGAATAACCTGTTGAAACTTCAGCTAATAACTCCAATACATCTGGAAAATTTGTCAGCATGGATTAATTGTTTTTCAGGAGAATTGTTAGCCAGACAGAGCACACCATTTGAGGGAACATTCAGAAGATAAAACCTTGCCTTAAAATAAGTTTATGTTTTCCAGCCTTAAAGTCTACAAACTTCTGAAACCCTTCTGTAAGTTGAATCTTGTATATCATTACTAACTTATCTTGCTTACATTTCTGATGAAGTTAATGTACATTGACATTGTTATTGAAGCAGTAGCTCTTAGGAGTGAAAGATTTTTTGCACAGCAACTCCTGGGCACGAGTCATAAACAGGGCATTGTTTGTGTGAGTCTCTGTGTGCAAATTGTCACCTGTGACTGAGCATGCCAGTTGTCACTGGGCTATCCCCGTTTGTTTGTCATTAATACTGTAGTGTTTCTTTTCCCCTAAATTACCTATTCTGGGACTTTCCAGTGCCCTGAGTTAATAGGGTGGATAAAACTGAGACAGGTTTCTAAGCTGCTTCATCACTACAGAGCAATGCTTACTATTTTTGTAGCCAGAAATAGTTAAAACAGGTCAGACAACATTTTTTTTTTCATTCGAATACAGATGAACTCATTGAAGTTCAAAAGATTCCCAGGGGTGAACTGTAAATTCTAATGAAGCCCAGGTTAAATTCTGACTTGGATGTCTTGCTGGGATTTTTGTTCTTCTTTTAATTTTGCCACTTCTGTGCAGCTTTTCTCAACAGTCTGCCCCCAAATCAGGAATAACAGAGTTCCTAGGATTTGGTTCCTCCTCCTCATACAGAATATATGGGTTTTCACAGGTTTTGTTTCAAATTTTTGCAGAAAAGAATTGTTGAGTTCTTACATTCTGCCTGAACCACACTTGCTTTTCTGTGGTCAACTTGAATTATTACTCAGCCTAGGTAGAATACCTGTTTCTCAATGCTGTTGAGCAGAAGTTGGGATGCAAAAACATGAATAAATGAATAGTAGTCGTAGTATGTAGCTGTATAACAATAACACCTAGAGACTCAGTACTTCATTCTTTATCACGTCACAGCCTCTAGATGCACAACAGCAGTCTCTGTTCCAGGGACCTTGCAGGAAAAGTTTCTGGCAAGAACAGGGGACAAAGCTAAGGCAGGTGGACACAAGAGGTGTTTTATAATTATTACAGAGTAAACAATGCATAGAAAATATTCATTACTGATAGAAGTTCACATAATCACTTTTATTCATTAAATATTTAGATGGTCTATGCTATGCAGTTTTCTCTGTTTTCCTGTTTGAGAAGTACATAAGTGGTGAAAGTACGTTAGGATAATTCCATAAGCTATTTTATCCATTTTATTGTAAGATGAGACACAGGAAAAGTCGTGACATGCAGAACAACAAAGAATCAGAGCAGAATATAACATCCAAGATGCACAGTTTCTTGCTCTCACACCAAGATGCACATCCTTCAGGGGTTTTTGTTTGTGATTTCATGTTTGGTTGGCCAGAAACATCCAAAGACACCTACACTGTAGACTGTCAAAGTGTAAGCAAGCAACACAGAAGCAGACGGCTCTTCTTGTGGTCATCAGTATAAACTGGTGAGCTCTTGAGCCCCACTCTCAAAGAGAGCGAATGTAATTGTCTGTATTGGGGTTCATCAGGTCAACAGGGGTGGTGGGCACCTGTCATTCTGCAGTTTGTTCTGAGTTCAGAGTAGGTCCCATATTTGCTCTGTTATGCCCTATGGTGGCAAGAGATTGGTGCTTGACAACCTTTGGAAAGACTTGATAACGCTAGGGACCTCTTAGAGTTTCTGTATTCCTAATGGACTTGTGTCTGCAGTTCCCTTGTACTGGTAGAAAAGCAAAACCATCTTGTTTCCCTGCAAACTGTAAATCAGAATCTGTCTTTATGGAGGTTTATGTCATTCTTTTACTTTATTTTTCCATGGTTTTCCCTTTTATTTTTGTTTTGCTACCACTGAATAATATGCAGTCCCACAGCTGTGGCACAGAGAACCTGATGAAAGTGAACATATAAGAAAAATATTAGTGGCTGCACTCTTCATTGCAGAGGTAATGGCCATTGACATTAATGGGAATTATGCATGTGTGGAAGAGGAGTATGGCCTCTTTACTTAACAGAGCCCTTAATATGTTTTAGTGAGGCAAGGTGGTGTTCTAAATATCATGAAACCCAAAGGAGATAGAGAAAACAGCCTCTGGCACTGATGAGGTGGATTCATTGCTCAGAGGTAGATGGCTTTTCAGGAATATCCTTGTTTCTTCTCCTCTGGATATAGCTGTGCATGCACGATTCATTGACATAGAGGAAAAAGGTAAGGAGAGTGGATAGAAAATTGGGAAAGGAAATAAAAAGTGATCCAAGTTGTCAGATGTCAGACTGTCACATAAAACCATAGATGTCTGAAATTAAGCATGACACTCGCACACACGTGTATATATAATTTTACACATATAATATTTTTGTCTGCTTTTTATTCAAATTCTGGTCTAGCCCTGCTTTACACTATGTTCTGTTTTATGAAAGTAAAATGTGAAAATCTACTGATAAGCCAAAATAATAAAAACTTTATGGCATGTCAGGGCTATTTTTTTATTATTATTTTTTAACCTTGATCGTCTTATAATAGTGAACATATGTATCCTTGGCCTTAATCACCTTGTCGAGTTAAAGTGTATATTCAACTTCATTTACATGACATATGATCTAATGCTGGAGAACAACAATACCATTGTAGTGCTAATTGAAAACTGTGAGCTTAGAGCCAGAAGAAACCACTCGTCTGATTGCTGAGGGTCCCAGGGAAAGGGATTTATTCCCACACCTGCAGTTGGTCCATAACACTAACATTGTTACCAACATCTGGGTCTAATCAGCACAGAGGCCTTGATATGCTGCTCCTGTGGCACATAAATTTAGCATTATATTCATTTTAAAGGCCCCCCTCTTTCAGTTTTTTAAGGACAAGATAGATTCATGGCTCCACAGAGTCTAACAAAGTAGAAACCACAAACAGAGTAAGTTACTGCTAGGTTTCTTAGACCATGCCTACCTAGTATATGCCACTTAAATAATGGAATTTTATGCTCAGTTCTGGTTTTCAAAAATGCATCTCCATAGAATTCAAAGTTCAGCTGAAAAACTATATTTAAGGTAAAAAGCAAACACTGCCAATTTGCATATATCAGTTTTTACGGTGACATCTGAGCTAAATCAGACACAGGGATGGCTACAGAGCCAGTGACGGTCCCAGTGGGTCACAGGAAAAAGTGCAGCACTGCTTCCATTAGTGTCCACCCCCTGGCCCAGGGAGAGGTGGCTGCCTGAGCCAGCACCGTCCCTGTGGGAAAGGGTACCACGGTCTTTCCAAATATCACTCTGGTTCAGAACAGGACAAACTGAGTTTGCTGTCTGCAGCTGGGATCTCAGGCTCATTTTTACAAACAGTGAAATGCCTTTGTCATACCATCTTCCTGAATGTGGCCTTGTGCATATGACACGCATTGGGGAGTGCAAAGGCAAAATGTTGCTGGAACACCCTTGAGGGTTCAACTGGGCACTGATGGTTCACTCCTCTCACACATGATAACCCGTGGTACTCTTGAGCTGCAAGAGATCATAGAATCATGGAATGGTTTGGGTTGGAAAGGACCTTAAGGTCATCAAGTTCTGACCCCCCTGCCATGGGCCTCACAGTAGACAAGTTTTTTTCAAGGGTCTGTCCAACCTGGCCTTGAACACTGACAGGGTTGGAACATTCACAGCTTCCTTGGGCAACCTGTTTCATCACTTTCACGGTAAAGAATTTCTTCCTTATATCTAACCTAAATCTCCCCTGTCTAAGTCTGAATCCATTACTCCTTGTCCTGTCACTACAGCTCCTGATGAAGAGTCATTCTCTGTCATCCTTGTAGGCCATCTTCAGAAACCGGAAGGTTGCTATGAGGTCTCCAAGCAGCCTTCTCTTCTCCAGGCTGAACAGCTTCACCTTTCTCAGCCTGTCAAAGATGGTCTTGTGCACAGAATTCTGCTTTGGCATGCAACAAAACTGGGTCTCTTGCAACTTAGCTTCTGAGATTTAAGCTTGAAAATATACTGTGCCTTACTTTCTTAATTCTGAAAGCAGGCATGCTTTACAGGCTACTGTGAAGCTAAAACCCATTCATAAAAGTGATGAAAATATCCAGAGCAAATGGAAACTGTACAAAGAGAGAGAGAGAAAACATAAGACTGAAAGCCAGGCTGCCTAGCCCAAAGACCAAAATTTAATTCTTCATTTGTTGAGGATAACCAGTCATTACTTTTTGCTAATGCATCCTTTGGCTGTCTCTATAACTCTATAGCTAACTGGCTGTTTGCCTTTGCATCTTCATATATTTTCCTGGAAGATCTTTACAGACAATGGGACATACATGGATACCATTACAGAAGGCATTTTCTTCTGTCATTTCTGTCATTTTTCAGTATCAACATATCTTTAATATCTGTAAATCATGATTTACACATAAATAATTACACAGAGAAATTTCGTTAGCAGATCCATAAATTTGAGACTTTCGATCCTATCTTTGGCACTGATCTTTTGTAGCAGCATGCATTTTGTTTAACTGTTGCCTCTCTTACATACTGTTTATCTAAGCTTTCAAGATAGAAAAACGCCACAGGGGTATAATGGAGGCTTTACATTGTACCACTGACTAAAATATAATTACATAAGTTGACTGAAACACAGGGTTTCATCTTGGTCACTCTACTGTCAAGAAGAATGTCTGTTTCATGAGGAAACCTGTTTATTGTAAAGCCACAAAATGTGTAGCTATGTAACCTCCACAGGCTTCTCAATACCAGCAGGATGGTGGAAGAGAGAGGAATTTTCTTTTATTACTAATAACGCCAGGCGGAATTTTTAAACTGAGGAATCATAACTTAAGGCCAGAAGATGTCAATGGAGATATTAACACGCTGAACTAGGTTCTCAGCCGCTATAAATCCAGGTAGCGTTATTAATTTCTGTAGAACTACATTTCACCCCCCTTGAGGAGAAGGTACATTATTTACAGTATGACTGCAAAATCTGTCACTTGATTTACCATAGAAATATGTTCTGGCACTAGCAATTGGTTTTGGTAGTATGCCAGTTTGCTGGCTTTGAAGGATTTCCAGTAGCCAAAGGGGAATTTTAGCACCCAGCATTGCCCTACCCCTGTGCTCCATTTCTGTGGGTCCACAGTGGATTTGTTCTCTTTCCCTTCCAGCTGCATCAATCTGTTGTCAAGTTCCACTGTTGTACAGCATAATGCTGTGAACTCACATGCCTGCAGCCCATGGAGCTGCTGAGTCTCACCTAATGCAGTCAGAAAAAGCTGCACTTGTGGGGTCAAGTATGCCATTCAGAGGAGAACTTCAGGGTAGGCTTGTTAAGAGACATTCAGTTTGTACTCTTCCTCATCATTCTTGTTTGCCACCGGAAGAGCGAATGCCTTTTGTACTGTTTGTCTGTACTCCTGACCAACTTTGTGACCAGAATGAGAAATCTGAATTGCAATACCTGTGGTCTAACCACAGCTTCCACATGCAGGAAAACCTCCCATGCTACCCATGGGAGGTGCATGGGAGGAAGAAATGAGATTGAGGTCTCCCACTGTCTGTGTGAAAGGCTCACTTTCTGAAGCTGTTTTGACTTTTTAATTTCTCTGCATTGTTATAAAATGGAAAGTGATACTTAAATGAATTAAATGCTGACTGTTCTAAGAATTGACTGGACGATTACCTTATAAATGAGAGGAGTCTGGCAAAGTTAACAAAACAAAAAAGGTCAGAGCAATTAAATTTGCTGGTGTGGCTTTTTTAATGCAGCACTAAGCCACATAGAAATCGCACATTTGTGTTGAACATAGTAAAGATGCTTAGGCATACAAACAGGTAATATAACTGTATGGCCACTGTGTGGACATTATTGAGTACAAGCTTGTATTTTCAAGAACTTTACAGGCACATTACTAAAAGGGTGTTGTATCTGACTTCATTACATATTCTTCAAGATGATGCAAGGAAGATATAACATGTGTATTAGAGAAATTTTAAATAATAATCAGACTATAGTGAAGGTGTGTCACATCATTTCACTTTTCTCAATCAAAGTGCAATTGCTGGTTTGTCACAAATAGAAAAAAAAAGGAGTTAAGCTTATGCCATTGGAATGTCCTGATCATTCAGTCATATTTATTTTAATGCATGAAATGCAAAAATAGGATCAAATACAGATATGCTATTATTTTAATCATAATATCTTCCTGCATTTTATGTAGTTCCTTCTAATGTGATACCAGGAGATATGATGAGCTGTTTAGGATTTTTTGCATTTCAAAGCATGACCTCCTAAAAATTACGATATTTCTTTCATCCAGGGTCATTTTGCTGAAAAACACCCAACTTTTCAAATATAAACATATATTTGATGTGGAAAGGGACATTGAACATACTACAACAAAAGAAACAGCTTCATTGTAAAAAGTATCTATAAAATGAAGACAAATTCACAGATATTGTTCTGATACATTCTCAAAGCACTTGTGACGGCAATCTACAGCTAAGCCTCAGTTCTGCAAGTCCTAATATGAGAGTCTGCTGGGCACAGTAATATACCCATGTTGTGCTGCTTGCAGACCTGAAGACTTTTCCCTGAGGTGTTTTCTTAAAAAATCATTTTTTTCATTATTACAAAATTATCCATCCATTTTTTCTATTTATGAATCGTTCACAAGCTGAGGCTAGTTTCTGTGACTCTGTTATGTGCAACTGATGTAAAAAAGTTAATGTGAAGAAATATTTTACTATATGATGTTCATAAGTTGTATATTTCAGATATTCAGTGTGGCCGGGTCTTCAAAAGGAATGGGGATCATTGCAGGAATGTTGCTGGTTTACTATATATCACCCTCTGAATTAGGAGCCCATTGCTATCACCTATTTGCCCTTGAAGATCAGAGCCTCTGTTGTGCACAACTGTGATGATTCACCTAAAACACATGATTCGGCTTCTTAACCCTCCTCAGTGGATGACTGAAATATTTTAAGCATCGAAGTCAGGAACAGGAAGAAAAAAAATAGTGAAGCTTGAATATCCAAGTAAGGCATTCAGCTCCTGCTAAATACTGTGATGCTCAGGCACCCAGTTCCGCTAGATTTTTGAAAATCCTAGTTGCACTATTGATTATTGCAGTGGGCCGTCTTTAGACTCCAAACATTAGTGCAAAGAAAAGTAAATGACAGAAGTTTTAGAAGTAAATGTTAAGAGGTTTAAGTATGAGCCTCATTCAAATATTCACATACAAGCTCAGACACAGTTTTTGCAGGTATTTACCCACTTCTAAACTTTTCATAAAGGGGGTATCTATATCAATGTTCCATGCAGCTTTATGTCTGTTCTGTTTCAAAAGATTGTAAGATTCTTGCATTACTTACCACTGTTCTATTAACTACAGCCTTTTTTTTTCCTGAGTATTCCAACAGGTTTTTTTTTGAATACAGAAAAGTGACACATTGTCTTAATTTGCACTGTCAGTCTTCTTCAAAATTCCACGCTTTCAAGATGAGCAGATGATTAAAGGCGGAAAGACCGTAATGAATAAGATCTGCACTATATGATTTTTGTGTTCCTCCCCCTTAGAATGGTGTACAATATATAAATGGTGGCTGATCTTATATATTGATAGAAGCAGAAGAAAACACGTTTCCATATGGTAATAATTCTTAAATATGTTTTGCAGTACCTCAAAAAGCCCATGCATCAGAGCTTTCATTAGGGTGGGTTATAGGAAATGTTGCATGCTTTCATTGCCAGCTTATTACGTAGCAGTTTTACTTGCATCATGTGTTTACTTACCACATTAAATCATGGTTTCTAAACATCACTTCACAGCAGGATCCTTTTCTGAAATCTTCTCTTCTTTTTGCTTTAGCAATGTAACCAATAGCAGAAAGGTTTCCTCCTTTTCCCATTATAATCTATATTCCCATTTTGTGTCTGCAATACTATCCCTGCCTAGTGCAGCAACTCACAACTTACAAGAGCACAGAAGGAAAAGTTGTTTTTTTCCTTGAATATGCATATTCCTGGTGGAGCTTAAAAACTTCCATAAATCAATAAAGTAATTGCTGCATAATGACCTATTGTTGGTGAGCGTGCCCAGAATGATGTCATTGGGGGGTAATGGAGCTACTGAATCAAAAAAATGGCAGCTGTTTCCAATTTATTTGAGAGTCAGTTGGACAGAAAATTAAATAAACACATAGACAAGCAGGACAAGGGCAAGTCCTTGCATTATTCTTATGATAGTTTTAATTCAATCGCAGAAATCAGCAGGCAGCTGATATTGTGGCCCAGAGTTTCAGTAATTGCCTGTCTCCTATCTCAGCCAGACTGCACATGCTCATTTCATCATTTTAAGCTTTTGTGACTCAGATTAAAAAAAAAAAAAGACCAATGAAACAAAGATGAAATTTAGCTCTTCTTTTTTTTTCTTCTGTCCTCTCCCCTCCCTTTGCAGCATAGCAGGCTATCTTGGAGATGTATTAATAGAGAGAAATTTTCATTTCTTCCTCCATCTGCCTCTATGGGGCCTCTACCCTCCTTTCCCTAGGATGTGAAGGAGAGTTTTCCTTTTTTTTTAATCACTCATATGTCCTTTGGGAAGCTTCCTAAAGTTTCATACTCACTGGGGAGAAAAAAAATGCCACCCGGCTTCACACTCTCTTCTCCGCTGTGAATAACAGCTTTGATGTGCTCCTTTGAAGTTATTGGCTTGAGGCTGCATTAGGAAAGCATCAAATGCAGCCTTAGCACTCTGTGTGGAAGCTGGTAGCATGTAATGTTTGCACACTGGACTTGGGGGCACCTAACATGCTCATGGCAGCCAAATGAATGCAGGGGTTCACAACAGCAGGTCTCCATCACAGCGTACTCTTTTCTTTTGCAGCCCTTCTTCCCATTTCCTACTGTCAATGCATTGAGAACACATCAACATCCTTGATATTTTCCAGTTATTACAGCTTCTTATGACACCCTTGTACCCTTTAGAAGCCCTTGTATAGGTTATAGCATTGGAACCTCGCATGTAGCTCTAGTCAGATGCAGGGAAAACCTGGGTTTGGTTCTTTGTTAATTACTTCAGGACAATACTACTTGAAATCCTGCTTCAACTATTGTTGTTGCCTTAAAATAATCAAAGTGATTCATTTGAACACTAAAAGAAGTTTGGGTAACTGATCAGTTATTTGACTTATGGTAAGAATTAAAAAGTTTATTTCTTAGTATTTGGACTCTTATTATGATGGTCTTCACATTTTTAAACTAAGTGTGGGTTTTTAAAATCCCTCTTCTTTCTGCACTTACAGATGGATTTGTGTGTGTGTTTCTGTGTCTGCATAACCAGACACAGTGAAGTTGATGTTTGTCTCCAAGAAGTGCTTTTCCATATTTGTCATCACAGATCTCTTCAGATCAGACATCTCTTTGATCATTTTAACTGTGTGTTATGTGCTTCATAATTTCCTTACTGAGTACCTTATGTTGCATGTTACTTTATAAATTAATAAATAATGGCAATAATTTAAAGGGTGTTCTGTAGTAGGGAGCTAGATGAAAAAATAGGTTATTCCATTAACCTTTTACCTCTGGAGACAGGAATTTCAAATTTGTGTTAGGTCACACGGGCAAATCAGTTGGTCTCCTGTGAAATTTAGTCCACATCACTAACCCCTGCATCACTTCTCAGAGTCCCTCCTGATTGACAGCTTTAGTCTGGAAGAATAACAGATCCTTTGCAGCTTGTAAGACTGAGATGCAATGGCAACGCCAGCACCCACGCTTACTGTGCCTTGTTCTGCAGAGAACCATTTGTGAAAAAAACCCTTCCAATGCCTGTTATCCCTCCATGGAGCCTGAATAAGCTAAGCTAATATTTAACTATCAAAATTGTAACTGGTAGAAGAAGAAATTAATTTGTGCAAGTAGGAAGGTTGTTTTTTGGTGTGGTTTTTTTTTGTCTCTGTGTGTGTGTGTGTGTGTGTGTGTGTTTGGTTGGTTGGTTTTGCTTGTTCTGTTTTGTTTAGTTTTAACCCTGTCCTACAAAGCAGCTCGCACAGAATACAAAAACTTCAGCAAAAGAAAATTTTGGGGGAGTTGATGGTGGTGTGTCTTTGTATACCCAAGTTTAGGCAACATATGTATTAGAGCAGTCAAGAGATGTCAATTCCATCAAAGATCTGACTGATTATATGAACTAACAAACAAAACTTTAGATTATCGTTACTCTCATCTCCTTTTCCACTTCTGCCTTCCACCATCAGTTCTTGAAGGAACTCTGTATATACTCTGAGGAGGACAAATGAGTTGTAAATTAAATAAATACTGATCGTTCACAATCAGATAGTATCACAATATGATAGAATTTTTTGTGAATTACTCTGAGACCCGGAAGGCAAAGTGTTAAGTGGAATGGCAGTTTTAAGATGGAAGACCATCTTAAAAATCGAAGGTAGCACAAATTTTTCAAGAATGGTTTTTGTGTTAGAAAACCTGCATTTATACCATCTGCTTTTTGTTTTAGACACAAAGTATTCAAAAAGTGTAATTTTTCTGTTATTTATGTAATTTGAAAACAAAAGGATGTGAATTATATTTTTCATTTAAAAAATGGAGGAATGCTAAAAATTCCAACAATGCTGAAAATTCAATTTTTTGACCAAGATACTCCAGCCATACCTACTTTGAGCAGTGCTTTCTACCATTGCTCATTCTCTCTTGTTCCTCAACTCTTTTTTCACTAAGATGTTTCACTAAGATGCTTTGGGTAGCTATTCTGTGTTGTAGGTGAGACTGCTTTTGTCAAATAATGGTTTTCCTGATATTACAAGCAGTTATCCATTAAGATAATATTTTCATTAACTTGGACCTTGCAATCTATATGTATGAGCCATCACACATGGTGCTTCCTGAGCTTTAAAAATTTGAATGAATTTTATGTTTTCTGAATTTCTGGAATTATCTGGGTTTTTTTTTCCAGTTTTATGTAAATTGAAAGTGGAAAATTACTGAAATGTAATCACTACAATACCTTCAGTGACTTAATCTCTTCCTCCTATCTGTAGTTCCTAATTCACAAGTATGACAATGAGCTGGGAAGGCCTTCCAAGGATGCTATTTTATGGTTTATGTTGTTGGCCACTCTAATGATATTCTTAGCAGAAACCAATCTTAGAAGCCTTAGTAGACAAAATCAATAAAAATAGACTTTATATGTGCCAGTTCTGAGCATTGAAACATTGTCTGAAATAAGCATACAAAACTGTTCATGCTGGAAGGAGAGTCTGGGTGTGTTGTTGGAGGCTTATGTAAGGTCTAACAGGGATGTGGAAGGAGAAGGAAGTACTGAGATTCAAATTTGGAAGTTGATAGAAAAACATGATTTTTAGGAGTAGGAAAGCAAAGAAGTGTGCTATGAAGCTTGACTGTTGTACCTTTACAAAAAGTTGTTTTCTTAAGAAAGCAGTATCAGTTTTCTCATGGTGTTACCTGGGACAGTTTATATGAAACACCCCCTAGAGAGGAAAGACTTTTTCAGAAGAAAGTTTTCCAGCTTTCCTTAAGATGGTCAGGTGCTGGGTAACACCGAGATATCTCTGGAAAATGGCTTCATAAGTGGTCTTTACAGGAATATATTTTTTGTGTTGTTCTGTGCTTCATGATCTACATTGTTACAGAGAGATGCATCTACCACTTTGGTTCAGAGGTCAAATTTCATGTGTGCATGAAATTTGACTTGAAATATGCATGTGAGTAATGCTTTCGAAGGCTGAGACCAGAGCATTAAATAGGCATTAGTAACCAACCACAGGTGGCAGGAGTCAATTGCAGTTGATAGGAGAACAGACTTGGCATAGCTTGGCATATGGATAAGGTAGGCAGCTCCTTCTCTTTGCTGGAGAAAATGTGGTGCTATTTTCATTTTCAGCTTCAGTTACAACACTGAAGTTACTGATAGCAGTCCATCCTAGAGACAGGTGATGCCAGAGTCTCCCAGGGGAGACTCTTCACGCTCCTCAACCTGATTGAAGGTGTTCCTGGACATCTGACCCCCATGTTTAGTAGAGAGACAAATGTGCTCTGTGGCTTTAGACCCTCCAGTGAGTGGGGAAATAAATGCCTTCAGTAAAGACATTATTTTGCAGCTCTTCACAGCACTTTCATTTCTGAGCAGAGTGGGACCAGTCTTGTGTAGATTCAGTTCTCTTTTGCTCCACCATCCAGACTTTATTGTCAAGCCCTAAGGATGTCAGAAACTTTCTGATGACTTTTCATATGTAGTTTGGGGGGAAAGGGGAAACTGGAAATGGAGCAGTAATGAAAAAGGGTCTGGTGGGTGTAATTTCCTTTTCAAGAGTGTTTCTCAGAGAAGCACAACCTGTTTGCCTTACTGATGTAGGTGGTTGTTCTTTACTACCTTTTGTCAGGCACATAGATGTATAGAGGGTAGCTGCAATATATTTTAGTATTTTTCAAGGCTTCTTAAGTTTTGTGATGTGGCTTACATTCAGCCATACGTGATGGGACAGACAATACGATTTATTTTTAGCTGGGATTTTCTTTCCCAATTAGTTCCATATGTATTCAGCTGACCTAATCAGTGAAGCACACTGACAGATACTTATAACAGTTGATACATGAGTCTGTCACTTTGGTTTTGAAGTCTAGGTTGATTAGCTGGTTATTTGTGTGAAATAGGTCTGTTGGATTGATTGTAGAACAGCATGAGGTTCATATTGCCTCCTTTCTGGAGACGTGTGGTGCTCTAAGTGTTGGTCCTGGATCTAGTGGTGAAACACAGAGTTTCATCCCAGCAGACTTCTCTGTGCACAGGGTTTATATACTGCAGTCTATCTGAGCGCTCTTCTTTTTGCCATGGCTGCTTATTTTCTTTCCAGGTTAAAAATATGTACATTAAAACCAAAGTTTCTCTTTAGTTTAAAATTATAAATCCTGCATGTGAGATTTCCCATTTGTTTGTCAGCCGTGCCAACATTTTGCTGAAGAACTTGTGAAAAGTAAGTGCGTACTGTTTTGCATAAAGACAGGCTCACTTGTGGGGTGTAACTCCTCAACCAAAGCTGCTCATGAAACCTTTAACAGTAGCTTCATTTTCAGCTGAACCTGAAACTGAAAGAAAAGGTTCTATTTCAGATAGAAACCTGGTAATGTAGCGATGGACATCTCCTCTAGACTTTTTTGCAGTACTGGTGCAGAAAAGGCATCTCAACATCACTAATTTCTGATACTACCAAGCACTGGAAGGAAAGGCACAGAGATGTATTTTGACAGACCAATGCTGGTGCTGGGGATCTTGCTCTTCTTCTCTCCTTGGTCCTCTCTACAGCTCCCCTTACGGCGTCTGCCTGGAAATCCTTACCCTGGCCCTAGAGCAGAAGTGGCAGCGAGAGGTGTGAGACCTTCTACTGCTGGGCCCTTCCCGTTGGGTTTGAGATGTCCAGGTACTAGCGCAAATGCTATCCACGTTGATTCCTTGTACCCTATGGTGGAGACAAGTAGCTGTTCTGCTCTGCTGTCACAAATTCAGGAAGACAGGAAGCAGCACCGTTGGCTGGAGATGACGAATGGGAAGTGTTTCACTTAGCTTCTCCTCTCTCCTTCTCTTTCTTGGAGCAGACTCAGCAAGGAGCACTCTTCCATTCTCCAGGAAGAACTGGAGTAGAGAGGAGGAGACAGAGCAGCACACAGAAATATTTTTATAGTTATCGTATTTTTGCAGCTAATGGGGTTTGCACATATTGGCTTCACATCATGTATGCTCAGTTTACTGGCTGTTATGATTAACGTGATGAAGAAAAGTCACCAGAGAACACCATCAGTATCAGTCGAAAATTAGGAACTCCCATGCAAACTAAAAAGAAAGAGAAGTGGGGGTTAGGGGCAGAGCTGCATTAAGGAATAACAGAATCACACAGGATCACTGAAACACTGAGGTTGGAAGGGACTTCTGGAGGTCATCCGGTCCAACCTCTCTGCTCAAACAGGGTCACCTAAAACCAATTGCCAAGGTTCATGTCCAGTCAAGTTTTGAATATCTCCAGCGACGGAGACTCCATAACCTGTGACAGTGTTCAGTCACCTCGCCATAAACAAATTAAAGAGGAATCTAGGACCATCTTTTCTTTCCTATGCCCTGGGGAAATCAAAGTGCCATGGCCATGGCATTACCAGGGATATTGGGCGAGGCTGCTTGGGAAAAAGTGTGCTGAGCCAAAATCTGATGGTTATGACAAGGAGCCAAGAATCTAAAGATTTTATAAGGATGTCAGAGAAAACCTCCAGCTAGACACAAGCCCCTGGGACCCTTACCCTGACAAAATGACTGTGAAGCATCTGAATTTCCAACTCAGGTCTGAGCCAGGATTTAGTGAGGTGCATTTGGATAACTTTCCACAGTTTAGTACCGTTCTCCTCCAGGTATACATGTGTCTGGGGTGACAGTTTCCCAATCCTTCATGTGTACAAGATTGGAAAGCCTGGTAAGCAAACATTCAGCACAGCAATTGTGTTCAGCTAGAAAGCAATTGGAATGGAAATGGAGACCCATTCACTGATTTTAGCAGACATTTTCTGTAGGTCTTCAGTT
This sequence comes from Ara ararauna, assembly GCA_028858755.1. Classification (NCBI taxonomy): domain Eukaryota; kingdom Metazoa; phylum Chordata; class Aves; order Psittaciformes; family Psittacidae; genus Ara; species Ara ararauna. Next base: position 105,916,806 of record CM054376.1, on the reverse strand, counting down.
TGTGATTTTTCATTTCCTTTCTTATGCTGTGTGTTCTTTCACTTCTTGAGATTACAGCACCTCTTCCATTGCTGCAAGGAGGTTATACCCATAAAATTTACCGAGCAAATAAAACCCTGCAATCAAGATATAGCTAAGACAAGGGACTTTAAAAAAAATTACTTTCAAAAAAATTATACCAAGTTATCTTTATGGATAACTATGAAGTTAAGCATACCATTTAAAGCCTTTAGTTATGTGTTAAAAATAGTCAGATTTCCTTGAAAAAACATTTTAAGAGTAATATTCTGTGTAATCACCCCACATATGATACATCATCCTGAAGTTTCGAAAACACTTTGGTTGAATTTTTAACAGCTCCTCTTAAGAAATGCTAAACAGCAAATACTCTTTCCAGAAATACCATCCACTGTAAACCTGTCAGACTATTACTTAGTTATTAACCTTTCTTGATGAAATTGTAATAGTGCTCCTTAAAAGAATGCTGAATATCAGAAACATTTCACTAATACATAACAGATGGATACCATATCCAGAAATATTTGTACTGTAAACCAAAGCGCTTAGCAGTTTTATGCTGAGAGGTCAAAGATGGGCAGGAAACAGTTTTCCCATCCCGCAAGAATTTTAGTTTTCATATTTTCCTATTTTGATGAATATACAGAATATTAAATAACCTGGAGTTTCTCATAATAGAGCAAACAAGGATTATTTTTTCTAAGCTTTTATTTGTTTGCTTTTTAATCCAAGCACATTGCACGCTTATGTAACTTATCCTCCATGCATGTTACATATTTCTGTTTAACACATCTTTCTTGGGTACAAACATCCTGCCCTGAGAGGGCTTCAGATTCAACAGTCATAGGTTTTCTCTTTCATCTCCATCATCTCCATTTCCTTGGCTGAAAACTATTTTCCTAGTAGGTTAAAAGACTAAAAGAAAATGTTAGAGCAAAACTGTGACCTAACTGAAATACAGATTCCATATGTCACATACCTTTTATAACTCTCCATATGTGAGAATAACTGATTTTTCCATCCTGTTTACATGGCTGATTTCACTGTTGGACTTGGTCCTGGGTGTAACCTTTATTTTTAAATAAATGAAGTTTGGGAAAAGTTAGAGTTGCTGATTTCCAACCAGTTTTATGTATGGGGAGGGGGACACTACCATTTGGAAAATCATTGTGAAGATGTGGGTTTTTTTTTTATCTTGTATAATAGTTATACCCATGGCTTTAGCTGGCAATCATGTTCCCATAAAAGGATGGAATGTATTTCCAAATAATGTCTTAGTTCAAAATAGTTGGGCACTTCTTGTGAAATGTAACTGCAGCTGAAAAAAGTACACTGTCTTTCATTTAAGAACTAGTAGACACCCTGCTAGAAGATTATGTCATTGAGCCTGAAGATTTGGATGTAACAGAGAACAACTATTATCATGTGTATATCTGTAATATGAGAAAGTAGTACATTTTATGATTTATTTTTAATGACTATGAAGCAATATTTTCAGAAAATTTTGATTTGGTGCAATGAAAGCAGAAACCTTATGCTCAAAAAATGTTTCATCCTTCTATTATGAGAATCTGATGTAGCCGAGATGTTTTAGCAATGATTTTCTACCACTGGCAGTTTGTGCAGAGTATCTTTCCCAATAGTAAGAAGAATGCATTTCCTTGATTTTTTCTTTTTTAATTACCGTGATAACTTCCCTTCCAGGTTTACAACCAGGGCTTTTCATTAATTAAAGTATGATTTCATGTAAATTTTCGTTCTTCTAAAAGAAGAACTGTGTCTTTTCTATTGCTGTTTTTCATGAGGTTTAAATTCTACTTTGTGAGGACTGAAATGATGAAGCAAGAGGTGTTGTAACTTTTCTGTTAATTAAATGCTTTAAATCCAGATGGGCATCTTTATAAATATATCTATACATTTACTTTAAATCCAGATGGGCATCTTTATAAATATATCTATACATTTACATAGTTATATATTTGACTTCATTTGTACCTTCTATATTCTGATTCAAGAATCACTACATAAAATTATATTGCCTATATTGTTCAGTCAGTCAGTCTAGTTTTCCTCAATAATCCCAAAATTTACAAATTCATGTTAAGATATTTTACATTTTCGTGTAACTGGCTTGCCTCTATTTATTATTTACTACTTGTACCATTAATTAGTTGTAGGGATGTAATTTGGTTAACGCTGGTTTTTAACATTTTGGTTTTGACTTCTTTTTCTGATTTTTTCAGTGACAAGAAACATTGAAAATTACCATAGAGACTGCTCAGCATTTTAAACTAAAACAACCCTGGATACATTATTTCAATAGCCAAAAAAAAAAAAAAAAAAAAAAAGGAAAAAAAAGTTATCTATTTAAATAGAAATTTAAAATTTTTGACAAATTCAGAAAGTTTTGTCTAGGAAAAAATGCTATTTAGAAACACTACTTTCCTACCACTGCCCTGCAACATAAAGAAATTTTGCAAAATTCTTTGAGAAGACATTTAAAATTAAACAAGAATTTTTTTTTTCCTCTGGTTATCTTACCTCAGTAGGCACTGTTATACAGAGTCAACCTATCAAGGAAAAGCAGTTTTAAAGCTGAAAAGCTGCTCCATAGTAGATTGTAGGGTTTTTATTATTTTTATTCTTATTCTTATTGCACACTCTTATTTCATAATAAAAACACCCCTGGCATAAATACTGAATTAGCTTAGATATACTTTAATCAGCTTTGTTCATGGTAGTGCACAGTAGCTGCGTCCACATGTGCTGACAGTGTAGAGTTACTGTTTCACAGTAACAGCTAGGAAACGCTCATTCAGGTTGAACGCTCGGCATTCATGGGAACATGCTCTGGGGTTATGGTGCCTCAGAAGCCTTTTTAGCCGTCATTAAAAGGGTGCCTGATTTATGTTAACTAAAAATTAGACATAATTCCCTCCTGCTGATTGAAGCTTCCACTTAGTTTTATTATTCCTTATGATATTTTCCCCCATTTTTGGATGGGATCTTCACATGTGAGTGGGAAATGTACCAGTCATATAAAACCTTCAACAATCTCTTAAGTTTTACTAGCAAATTGTGGGTGCATTTTCTGCAACTCCACAAAGTTGTTTTCCTGAGACTTGTTGGTTTTCTGCCTTACCTAGTTCAGCTATCTTAAATGCATATCAGTGTATTGCATTTTCCCCACTTATCACATCCAAGTGCATTTGTCTCTGACAAATCTCTTCAAGTATGAGCTCCTCAGACTCCAGGCTGCCTCTCTCCCCTCCTGCTGCTGGAGTGGTTGCCTCACCTCCCACTTCACTCTCCTCAGAGCTCACCCTTCCCTGAGCACCTCTCTTTTCCTACAAGAGCCTGTATAACCTCTTCATCTATTAGTTTCCAACATGCGGAGTGCATTGCACAGTGTCTGGGATAGACAAGGAGAGCTATGGTTGTGTGTGTAACCTCGGTGTTTTTTAGGAGGTTGCTTGTGTGTAGCTGATTCTGTTGCTTCCTTCCTTGATTTTCTCCCATAGCTTTCTGTTAAGAAACAAGTATACATTTATACAGGGAAATTTTGCAATTATTTTCTCTACTTCCCTAGCAAAACATTAACAAAATGCTAACACAGCATGATCCATAAAATTGCCAGTAGTTGCAAGCTTTTAATCTGATGTTGTAACAGATATTGGTCCTGCCAATTCCAGCTAATTTGCACTTTGCATGTTTCCAGTATTTATGAGCACGACGAATGCTGTGCCATGCTTTTCTATCACAATGGATAAGGCCTTGCGTTAAATCCATGCTGAAACATGTCTGTGTGCTGTATTGTAATTGAATTGCTGAGAAAGATTTTAGCTGTTCCTGGCCAGCCTTGTTACCTATGTTAATCTGGATGGTAGCCTAAGAAGGTCTCAGATTCTTGAATGTGGGTCACTTTTAAGGCAAGTTTTCTTGTGAATGAAGAATGAAGTGCACAATCTCTCTGCAGCAGCATGGATTGCTAATTTCTTTTTTTTCATGTACATATATAATTTCTCTCATGCTTGTGAGTGCGTACACACACAGACACTGTAAGCTTTTTATAGTTAATAGGGTCCTTGCCATTTTTAAGCCTTAGTCTTGACTACACTAATTTGTTTTATTCTACTTTCCTTCTGTTGTCATTTGGTAAGCATTTGAGTTTAGCTTAAATGAAGCTCCTTGTGATCATTCTGCATGAAGGGCACCACAGAAGTAACACAAGAATGATTGAATTGATTGAATGAATATACTCCTTCCTGCTATGTTCTCTTCTTCATTGATATTTAAAAGGAAGAGGGATGGAGAGTTTTGTAAATGTTATTTGGAATGCGTATTTTTGTTGTGTGGTCTTTCCATCATTTCTGTAGTTAAAGCATCAAAATATTTAACCAATGGAGTCATCATGAAACATCACCTATCTGTTATTTTACAGCTTGTTTTTAAATTAGAGAGAAACCACTACAAAGGTAAAGGGAGTATCCTCAATGGTCTTTCTCGGAGCGTCTTGTAGTGGGTCACTATAACCTGACAGGAGAAGGCAAAGATGAATGGTTGTCAATCAAATCTTCCCATAGCTCCCTAAGCTCCAGGAAACACCTTTTATATGTAGCTATAGACTCCAGTAAACCAACCACAAGAGGCTGAGCAGGACTGTATTCTCAGGGCAATATGGGCAGCAAGAATAATAAGCAAGTGGGCTCTTGCCAAGCAACACAAAGGAGACAAGGACATATTAACATGACTGCAAATGTATGAGACCTTATCTGATGAGGTCAATCACATTCAAGAAAGGAGAACTCAAAGCAAAGGCATGTTCAGAGGACCACCAAGAGAGAAGCAGAGTACCTACATTTTGAGAGTATACTAAAAACAACCCGCCTTTTGTACCCTAGCAGAGGAATGTCTATGAACATACTAGGAAAGCATACGCCAGGGAGGCAGAAGAGATAGTTAAACTCAATATCAAAATAAAAAATTAAATGCATTTAACTAGTCACAAAAACTGCAGAAGGTCAGAAGACAAAAGAAAGTCCCCAAACATTAAATTATTGAGGCTTTGAACAGCATCTTTAGAAATGTAGTGGGAATAAAAATGGAACTGCTCGTGAAACACAGTTCAGTCAATCTCTGTATAAGAAATTATGTGATGTGATTGCTTATGATTCTTGGATGGCTGTCTGGCCTTGATGACTCAAGAGGTCCCTTCCAATCTTACATTAATGGACACATAAAAGAAATCTATTTCACAGAAATTGGTCCCAGTTTGAGTAATAGAACAAATGGAACTTTCAGATTTATTGACAAATTCTGCATTTTTTATCCAGTAACTATTGGGCTGTTAGAATTATGCTCTGAATATTATTAACTCTGATTAAAAATTATGTCCAAAACATTTATGACTAAGTGAGCACCTCTGGACTTCTTCTGGCATCTATCATACTGTTGTAGGTGGTTATCTCATCTGAGCTTGTAAACGGAACAATTTTGAGTGAAGGTTGAAGTTGGGTAATGGACATAGAGAATTGCCAAGTGAATCTTTGGCCTGCCTTCTGAACCAGTAATAAGCAAATGTTTTGCTGAACAAATTAAATCAATGGATCTGCAACTGCCAAGAAGGTACATTTACAAGTAAAACATAAAATGGACTTCTGTTTTTTTATGGTTATTGAAAATCATGGGATGCTGGGACTTCCTACCAACCTGACCGGACTCTGTTTTAGGAAATATTATTCTGCATATGTTCATGTAGTTTCAGCTGTAAGGTATTTCTCCTTGTTCTTCTCCTAAGCAAGTGGCTCTTGAGTTTTTTGGACTGGTGAGTCACTTCTCAACCTTTGTAATGCCTCAAGCACTTACCTGTATTAAACATATTTTCCAGTTTTAAAATCCCACCAGAGTAACTATGGGTCTGTGCGCTGCTTGTATACCACTTTAAAAGTCAGTGTTAGCTGTTATGTTGCATTGCTGGAACTATTAAGAAACAATTATTTTCTTTCACAAGGTGAATGTAATTTGTGATTGACTGCAGTAGTCATACAGTCAATAATTTTTTGTTATTTTTTGGTGTAAGTTTACATACAGTGCTTGTTGCTTATTCTCTTATTTTTATTAATATGTTCATTATTATTATTGTTGCTGCAGGTTTTATTACACCATGTGATTAGGGGGCATCTTTGGGATTGCTCACAAATGCAATCTGCTTTGCCTGTGAACTCTCCTACCTTGCTAAGCAGGGCCATTTTAATGGCTTGGCACTGTTCTTTTCTCCAGGAGGCTGAGTATAACCGCATAAAGACGAGTAAGGCACAGTCTGGTCCTCAGACCTTTGGTATGCTAAAAAAGAAAGAGTAGGGAAAATTTCTGGCATTAGTGAACCAGGTCTATGAGAGCAGAGAATACTTAGTATCTATTTATAAAATCATCTTTTCCTGCCTACTTGAATTAGGCTTTGCCAAACACATCACTGTTAGAAATATTAAGCTATTGTAACATCAGAGGCTGTGGTCAGATGTAAAATTAATTTTCTCTCACCTCATTCAGACAAAGTAATTTTGTATGATGCATGTGTGTATTTTCCCTGCCACAAAGGGTTAGGCCAAATCCTTGCCTGGTGTATTTAATTTCCTCAATTAGAATCATAGAATCATAGAAGAGTTAGAGTTGGAAAGGATCTTAAGATCATCTAGTTCCAACACCCCTGCCATGGGCAGGGGCACCTCCCATTAAACCATGCCACCAAAGGCTATGTCCAGCCTGACCCTGAACACCGCCAGCGATGAAGCATTCACAGCTCCCCTGGGCAACCCATTCCAGTGCCTTACCACCCTTACAGTAAAGAATTTCTTTGTTATATCCAATCTGAACTTCCCCTGTTTATGTTTGAACCCATTACCCCTTGTCCTCTCACTACAGTCCTTAATGCATAGTCCATCCCCAGAATCCTTATAGGCTCCCTTCAGATACTGGAAGGCTGCTATGAGGTCTCCACACAGCCTTCTCTTCTCCAGGCTGAACAGCCCCAACTTTCTCATCCTATCTTCATACGGGAGGTGCTCCAGTCCCCTCATCATCCTCGTGGCCCTCCTTTGGATTTGTTCCAACAGTTCCATGTCCTTTTTATGTTGAGGACACCAGAACTGCACACAGTACTCAAAGTGAGGTCTGACAAGAGCAGAGTAGAGGGGCAGGATCACCTCCCTCGACCTGCTGGTCACACTCCTTTTGATGCAGCCCAGGATATGGTTGGCTTTCTGGGCTGCAAGCACACTGAAGCCGGCTCATGTTCATTTTCTCATCAACCAACACCCCCAAGTCCTTCTCTGCAGGGCTGCTCTGAATCTCTTCTCTGCCCAACCTGTAGCTGTGCCTGGGATTGCTCCCACCCAGGTGGAGGACCTTGCACTTGGCATGGTTAAACTTCATCAGGTGGGCATCAGCCCACCTCACAAGCATGTCAAGGTCCCCCTGGATGGCATTCCTTCCCTCCAACATATCAACCGAACCCCACAGCTTGGTGTCATCGGCAAACTTGCTGAGGGCACACTCAATCCCACTGTCTATATCACCGACAAAGATGTTGAACAAGACCGGTCCCAGCACCAACCCCTGAGGGACACCACTCGTTACTGGTCTCCAGCTGGACATTGAGCCATTGAGCACAACTCTTTGCGTGTGGCCATCCAGCCAGTTCTTTATCCACCGAGTGGTCTACCTATCAAATTGATGTCTCTCCCATTTAGAGACAAGGATGTCATGTGAGACAGTGTTGAACACTTTGCACAAGTCCAGGTAGATGACATCAACTGCTCTACCCATGTCCATCAGTTCCGTAGCCCCATCATAGAAGGCCACCAGATTGGTCAGGCAGGATTTCCCCTTAGTGAAGCCATGCTGGCTGTCACCAACCACCTTGTTGTTTTTCATGTGCCTTAGCATGCCTTCCAGGAGAATCTGCTCCAAGATTTTGCCAGGCACAGACATAAGGCTGACTGGTCTGTAATTCCCCGAGTCATTCATCTTCCCCTTCTTGAAAATGAGGGTTATATTTCCCGTTTTCCAGTCATCAGGAACTTCACCTGACTGGCACGCAGATGGATTTAATCAGGTCCCATGGACTTGTATACGTTCAGGTTCTTAAGATGGTCTTGAACCAGATCTTCTCCTACAGTGGGCCCAGGGTCTTCATTTTCACAGTCCCTGCATCTGCCTTCCAAGACTTGGGTGGTGTGGTCCGAGCATTTGCAAGTGAAGACTGAGGCAAAGAAGTCATTAAGAACCTCAGCCTTCTCCAAATCCAGGGTAGCCAGTTCTCCTGATAGCTTCCAGAGAGGGCCCATGTTGTCCCTAATCTGTCTTTTATTCCCTACACACCTATAGAATCCCTTCCTGTTACCTTTAAGATCCCTTGCCAAGTTGAATTCAAACTGAGCCTTAAGCTTTTCTAGCCTGGTCCCTAGCTTCTCGGACAACATCCTTGTATTTTTCCCAGGCTGCCTGTCCTTGCTTCCACATTTTATAAGCCTCTTTTTTCCTTCAAATTTTCCTCATCAGCTCCTTATCCATCCAAGGAGGTCTCCTGGCCCTCTTTCTGCACTTCCTTCTAGCTGGGACGCAACATTCCTGAGCTTGTAGCAGGTGTTCATTGAATATCAACCAACAGTCTTGGGCCCCCCTGCTCTCTAGGGCTATATCCCATGGAATCTTACTAAGCAGGTTCCTGAAGAGGCCAAAGTCTGCTTTCTTGAAGACCAGGGTAGTGAGCTTGCTGCATGCTCTTCTCACTGTCTTGAGGATCTCAAATTCAACCAGGAAGGTTTGGTGTGGTACTCACCATGAAGGTGCGGTCACATACTAGTGTTAGTCTAATTCAGCTGTAGCTGCAGACCATAGTGATTGTAACTATTAACTCTGTTATTAAGCAACATGTGCCACTGAATAGTCATTGACATTTCAGGCTGCCACATGAATTCAATGGATTTCCTCAGCTTTCTGCTCTTCTTATTTAGCGCAGAACTTGTGGCAAAATGCTATTGTAGGTACAGAAACACTCTCAGGAAATGCATATTTAGGCATAGAGATGAATTTGTGCTTGGTCAGGCTCTGAGTAGTGTAAAGGGATCCCTCAGGATCTTACATAAGTACAAGCTATTGATGCAGTACTAAGATCCGTTAAATTTGTGCTTCTGAGACAATAATGATGATAGTTTAAAAATGAAAGTGAGTACTATATAGTAAGTCTAACTATTATTTCTTAACCAACATTTAAAATTGCTTTGATTTGAGGCACACATTTCTCAGTAATCATGTTTTTATTAAAGAAAAAACAATGTTGGCTGAAAGCAGTGTGGTTCTAGAAAGATAATCATAGACCACCCAGACATAGATTTTACAAGGCCAAATTTACTAAGGAATGCCAGAATGTTATCTCCTGGGGTCACTGAAGAAGAAATTAGTGTCTGTGCAGTAGAGGCTGTTTCTTAAGTTGCAATTCCAAATGAAAAATAAAGGGGGGAGTGTGTGTGTATGTAAATGAAGGATGGTAAATTAATATTATTGTAGTTAAACTATGATTCCAAATTGCGTTTGCCAAAACCTTTTATGGAAAGTGCAGTGTTACAAATAAAAATGCAGTCAGTAGAAAAAGCCACACTATCATGAGTACACCCATATGGCATGTTGCAGTATAGGCAAATATATAGATCTTACTGAAAAAAAAAACCCAAACCACAGAAGCTGAATGATACAAGAGGCAAAGGTTATTCTTCTGTAAGGATATATTCTGAGAATCAGCTATCCAAACAATTACGCTGCCGCAGATGTTTTTGAGGTAATTGGCAGTCATGATGCACAAATGCTACTTAAAGGGTTTTACAGAGCAAGGATAGAAGTGGCCTTTTAAACTTGCATGGCACTGAAGCAGGGGAGCAGGCAGCGCAGAAGAACAGACGGGATTTCTTACTGCTGCCTTTTACTTGCAGCAGTGGCTTCTCCAGTGAAATTTTATGAGCCTTCGTGCTGCAATAATGCTGACAAAGAGCCAGAGAGGGTATTTATTATTTTTATTTGGCTTTAATTTGGAGGTTTTCTCTTTGTTTGTTTATAAATAAAATTCCCATACATTTATGAGTATCCACCTTGCCCAGCCTGTCCCCAGCAGACTGAGGAATAGATTTCCTGTGCCTTGTTTGCAGTTACACAGAGCCTCCCAACCCCATCAAGTATCTGATGGTTTTCTCTGGAGATGCTTTCTTCCACATAGGGTGTCCCAACATGTTTCAGGCAGTTGCACAGTCTGATAAATGGCTGGTTCGAAAAATAATGTTTTTGAATTTGTGACAGAAAATGGCTTGCTTTTTTATTTTTTTTTTTTTATTCTCATGTCAACAACTCCCAGGCTTATAAAAAAAATTCCTTCTGAGGTACAACCATTTCCTGGAAAATTTGCACACTGCAAGTGTAATGCCGCATAAGTTACGAATGATGGAAAACCAAGAGTTCTACTGGAAACTCTTTGACAGCTTTAACTGCAGCAGTAGCTAGCATCCTATTTATGACATATGGTCCTCTACTGTATCAAGAACTGGGTCTGCTGGTATAGCAATAATAGCCTATAAGCACCTGCATCAAACTTCTCATAAAATACCAATCATGGAGCATTATCCAGTACCTTTTGCAAGGCACACTTCCATAAAACTCCAACAGCAAATGAAAGAATAACAATGAAAGCCAAAAAACTCAACCCCCAAACCAAACTATACCTTTCCAGTCACCATCCAGTTTCAAACATTCATTACAGAGAATACAGCCAGCTCTACAAGAGTGTGCACAGAACACACTCCTCCCTGCAATAGCCTCCACCAAAGTTTTATTACTGCCCTGTGCAGAATTAAAAAAGAAGAAAAAAAATTCCACAGCAACAAACTTAAAGAACACAAGGATCAGTCTCATTAAGGAAGAAAGGAGAAGTTTATGAACTATATTTACAGAAAAGAAGACGAGAAAAGGAAGAAAAGAGTACTGTACCAACTCCACTAGGGAAATAAAAGAGACGACCAGCCTTATACCAACAGAAAGAGGCATAGAATTACTAGAAAAACAACTATAAAGACATCGTAAATCAAACAGCATAGAGTTTAGAACATCAAAACCGCAGAAATTTTCATCTATTATTAATTATGATAAAAAATTCTATCTCAGAATATTTTACACAGCAGCTGTTGCCAAGAAAATCTACATCTTCTTGAGCTGAGAAACTTTGAAATCAGAAGCAAATCTTTGCATAGCCAGTGGAGATAGCATAGACATTAACACAGTATTTCAATGTCTTCTTTAAATTTTTCTGTCAATTAAAAATACACATATGAAATACAAAAACTACATTAATTTTATTTTGTCTTATTTAAATATTAACTGAGCCCCAATATCCTGGTGTCTATTTTTAGTGTGTGCGTGTGTTTGTCAGGAAAATCTCGTCATGTCTCTCAAATTGAGTTATGGCTGTTAATCCATGTGGATTAGTAGTTCTAAAAAGTAATTTACTAGTTTTATTTTTTTCCTTGTAGAAATTTGGAGGAGGTTGAGAGCCACTTTTGAAGACAGTGTCAGAGTTAGGATACAACAGATTTGTTCTCTGAGTTTGCTTCCCTAAGAGTATTGGTTCAGGACTTTGATTCATAAGTGTAGATGCTTGACTACATTTTCTGCAGCAGGACTTTGACAAGAGATGGGATTGCATTTTATGCAGCTTGAGACTTTGGCCTCTGTAAACCACTGCAGCTCTTCACATGTTTTTTTTGTCTGTTAATTTAGACTACAAATTCCTTGGGCCAGGAACCACATCAGTGTTTGTGTGCTATAGGTATTAGCATCACTTAAAAAAATTAATAGAATAGACTATTTCAGTTGGAAAGGACCTACAACGATCATCTAGTTTGACTGTCTGATCAATTCAGAGTTAACCAAGCTAAAGCATGTTAAGAGCATTGTCCAAATTCCTCTTAAACACTGACAGGCTCGAGGCATTGACTGCATTCCCTGTTTCTTCTCAAACCAAACTGCAAATAGCTGAAATTAAGATATATATAGACATAGCTGAAATGCCCATGTTACCCTGTCCATCTGTTTCAGTGTGGAGTAAAAGGATCAGTTTTAATGGTAGGAGGCATTCTGGCCTCCATATACACTCAGTGCTTGGCCTCTTGTCAGGGAATCATTTACAGCCATTTAAGTGGCAAATTATGGTTCTTGAAACTGATTAGTTCTTATTTGTCTAGATAAAAGGTAAGTCATACAAAAACATTATTAAGAGCTAACTTGATAAAACAGAATGCTCCATTAGATGGGTGGGAGGAGAATTTTCAGGGGAAACACCAATTACAGTAAAAAGCAATAGCCAAGTCAACTCTCATGGTTAGTATTTGTCAACAGTGTAACACATTTGCATCAGTCAGGAAAGCCATCGAAGCTGTTCACTTGGAAGAATTGCAGTCTCTTGTTCTTGAAGTAGCAGCGAAATGACAACCTATAAAATGCTTGCAAAGAGTTGAAAGGAAACATCTCAGGCACTGCCTGGAAAACGTGTGACTAAGGCTGTGAGAATAATTGTTTTTTTCAGCTAGAGTGCCGAACCTAAAAAAGAGGGAGAGAAAATAAGTTAGAGTCAAACCAAATGGGACTTCGTTTTTTGTTTTTCTTGCCAAAATGGAAATCTGAAAACATTTATTTAGTGTAAAATGCAAACATACATTCCACTTCATCCAAAACAAAAATGTTCATTTTGAAGCATGAGGAGAAAAGCGAAGGAAATAAATGGCTGGGATTTGCCAGTTTTTCAGAGGTGGCAGCGCTTTTTACCTTGCAGCTGGTATGGGCAATATTGTATATACGTATGACTTATTTGAAAAATGACCCTCCAACTCATTACGTGACTTTAGCACAGGGACAGAAAGCACAGGCTTTTGCCAGGACAAAAAGCTCTTCCCTAGCTATTTTTATGCCCACAACACAGTAGGGAGAGGGTAAGGTTCCTTCCATACCTAATGTCAACCTAGATATTAAGTGAGCACCCCTGCTTCACCTGGCTATCAGCTCTTGTCAAAGCAGGTGTGCTCCATACTCTGTGTGTGCTTCTCTTCTTTTTCATCTTGGGGACTGTGTGGAGCTGGACGTTGAATGGAGCTGCCTCAGCCACAAGGCTAAAACACTTTTTTCTCCACAGCGCTCTCTTGCTTTTTGACACAGTGGTTAATTAAGTACTTGGTAATACTTCAGCTTCATAATAGTGTGCAACAGCTCTCTTGAGATGGATTTAGAGCAAATAAAGCTAGACAAAGAAGAGGCGGTTTGTCCTAGAGCACACAAGAGGTAAGTTGCGCAACCAGGAACAAAACTCAAGTCTTCTTAATCTCAGTCCAGTCTATGACCTAAATTAAGTATCTTTAATTTTTAATGAAAGTTAACTTTAGTCAAGTATTTCATAGCTGGAAGGTGAAAAAACCCCAAAAATATGGACCACGTGGCATATTCTCAGCAAGCACTAACAGTCAACATATTTTGAGAATGCTTACGTTAAATCAGTGAGCATTTCTTTTTAGAAATAAATGGCCAGCATCATTTGGTCTTTACATTTCCTAAACTACAAATGACTTAAAAGCTTTGAAAGTCACACTCAGTTCGGGACAACAATAAAGAATAGAAGGAGCTCTTTTTGTGGTAGTAGAAGGAATGAAGTGTTATGTGTAACTGCCAGCGCATATCTAACACAGAACTTGATTTGCGTAAACAATTGTTAACCTTAATTCTTCAAAGTTCAAGACCATGATCTTTGCTAGTGAGGTGGGAAGCCAACAGATCAGAGAGACAAAAGAGGCAATATGCTTAATGCACTAGAGCAGCAGACTCTCTGGTGTTGATGTCCACACATGGACTCAGGTTTTCAGCAGAACTCTTTTGGTCCAGCAATTCTCTTGTGAGGCTTGTGGCCTCACTTGTGAGAAAACTTTGCCTTGTTTTCTTGGCTCTCTTGAAGATCTGACAACTTTTTTTGTTGTTGTTGATTTGTGGGTGGGTGCTCTTAAAAATTCGTCCTAAGGAGACCGCTGAAAACTTTGACTCCTGACTGATGTCAGGGGGATGCAATATATTTTATACAGAAATACAACTTATATTGGACAGCACTGCTGTTTTCCCAAAGAACAAGACACAAACAGTCCTTCTTTAGTGGGTCTAAGCTCCTGTTTGAATGTAGCCTTTAAGAAGGAATTTTCATAGCTGTTGAGTTTCACACATGAGGAGTAAAGGCTATCATCTTATTTAACCTTTGGGCTCACTGTGACTTCACAGCCAAAGAGACAGATGATTTGCAGTTGGACTCTTTCAGTGAGCTGCAACACTTGACTGATGGATGCACTGAAGTCCAGAGAGAATTTCCAATCAATTTAGTATATTAAGAATTCATCTCTACCATCTATCTTTTAAACCTCCCTTACTTATTTATTTATTTATTAGTTAGTTTGTTTGTTTATTTATTCATTTATAGCATGTAGCTCATAAAAAACCTGCATATTAGGTCAGTTGAGTGTGGTCACATACTTATCCTATTATTCAGTGATCATGGCAGCCTCCATTACACATAAAAATTTCCCAAAACTCTCATGAAAAACAGTCTCCATGTACCATGTTGTGTCAGATCAAGATTGTTTCCCAAACTTTAGAAAACTAAGTTCTGCTATATTAAGAGAAAAATTATTTTGCTTCTCCTGCTATATACCACATGTTAAATACACACACATTTTAATGTATTCATCTTCTGTGACCCATTGTTAGCTCTTCAAACCCCACAAGGGAATATGTCTCAGATTTTAGGAAACAACGATCTGTTTTGACTCATCTGCTTTAACATTTTCTTCATTATTTTCCATCATGCAGTTAACCAGTTGCTATATATTTTTGGTTGGCATTAATCATAATTGAATAAATAGTAGCTTATGATGGGTTAAGCCATAAAAAATTCAGCGGTTTGAATGGCTTTCAGTAGGCATCTGAAACCCAGTTGCTGCTATAGGCAAGATAGGAAAAAGGGATCTGCAGCTTATATGTATAAAACTAGAACAGTCCTGATTGCAGCAGGAATGGAAATTTGAAAACTGGTTTGCTAATTCCTCCCACCCACATAGAAATACAATTACTACTTCTTCATTTCTTACCTTCTTTTTCTTAGGAGTGAGGCAGAGGGAGAATATATAGAAAGAGAACGTAAAAATAATTGGAGAGAGTGAATATTGGAAATAGATATACAGAAATATCATGAAAAATGTTTTTGGTGCTTCAAATCTTGCATAACTAAGAGCCATTAGAAATGTCAGACATCAGCCTATTCATGCAAAAATTCGCACTCAGTCTGAAGAGGAAGAAGCTTTAAAAGTTTGAAGAGCACTAGAACAGGTACTGTCCTACCTCAGTGTTTGCGAAATTTCATTGCTACTGAAGTTGCAGAAGGCGTAAGTCAAACCAGGACTTGGCCCACTTTCTTGATGGTAAAGCAAAGCTTTCTATGATCTTATCGTTATGCAGAAAGAAAAGATTGGAGTGGGTTTCAAACCACCCATGCAAACTTTCAGTAAAACACATGAGCAACTGGTTAAATGATCAGCCTTTTAGCACCAGCATTTTTACTATGCAAAACAGTATTTTGGAACAAAGTCTACATTTCCCTGCAAATGGTTCCAATTCCAATATTCATGAATTCTGGCTTTATTCTTAGCATTTAGCACTGTTTTCAGTAGCATCTGAAGACTAGCAGGGTCAGGAACCCGATCCACACTGTGTAGTTACATAGTAAGTTACTCTCCTTCCCATATGCAGATTCACAGAACAGTTTAGATTGAAAGAGACCCCCAGAGTCCATCTAGTCCAACGTCCCTCTCAAAAGCACTTCTGTTTAGAACAGATTGCTCAGGAGTGTGCCCAACCTAGTTTTGAATATCTCAAAAGATGGCTATCCCACAGCAACTCTGTCCAGGAGTTCCAGTGGCTAATCACTTCCATTTTGAAAAAGTTTTTCCTTAAATCTGATTGAAATTTCCTGTGTTTTACCTTGTGTCCAGTAACTGTCTACCTACCACAGCTAGGAAAAGTCTAGATCATTTTTAAAATGGCTAGAATAATGAAAATGGCTCTAGGAAGCCCAAAAAAGCTACCACTTATCTAATGAATCCTGCGTGCGAAATCAAGTGAAAACCCTTTGCAATTGGCAACAAAACTTCTGTAGATCTCAGGAAGGCTGAAATTTTGTTCAGTCACATTTGTGGCAAACCCAGGTTTGGTTTTTTTTAATCTTTTTGAATTGTATAATTTCTGAATCATCAAAGCAGCTGTGAAAAATATGCTGGATTCTAACTTCATATTTTGACCCTTTTTCACCATCAGTGCATGTATGAACATGAGTGCAAAAAAGAATCAGAAAGAAACTGGTCTGAAATTCAATGCCCCGAGTAAACATGAGCTGCTAAAGGAAGATAGGTGTGTAGAAAGAGGGATTTTTGTTATAAAGTCTCTGGCAGAAAATGAATGTGTCTCTCCCCATTGTCATCATTAGATGTACCTTTATTTTACTGTAACCTCTTCTGGAGTAGCTTTCATTTCATTATTGTAAATGCCCTTACCATGCATGGTTTCATGCACCAGGCAGAAGCCCCTAAATAACAGTTTGTGCTGTGGAAAATTATTAAGAGAAAAGCTAATTCTGTCAGATTGGTATTTTGCTTATCAAAGAAATTAAATATGGAAAAGACTTGTCGGATCATTGAGCCATTCCTGTTGCAAAGTGGATACAATCCCCAGCAGAGAATGTCTCTGATTTTCAGATGAAAAGGCCTCTGCAGGGGCGAGTGCTCTAGGACTCTTTCTCTTGAAAAGCTGGGGAGCCTCACAGGCTTGTAGGAGAAGAGGGCTCTGGCTGGGGGAGTGGAGACAGGAGACTGACAGCCACTGGAAAGCCTTTTGGCAGTGCAGTGAGGAGTGTGCAAATAATGCCACATCCTTCCCTGAGTGCTCCAGCACTCCCCTCAAGTAAGGCAAGGCAGTAAATCTTGCGTTTGTGTTGTAGTCTATATAATTTCCAACTTCACTTTCTTTCCATGCTTATCCAGATTTTACTGAGTCTTTGCTCAGTTTTCACGCTCTTCTATTTTTTTTTTTCTTTAGGCTTCCACTGTGCAGCTGCTGGGCTTGTGGGCCCACTTATACAGCTCCTTGCAGTGAACCTCCCCCTCTTTTCCTGGTCCTAGTCACAAAAACAAAGGCAGATGAGGCAAAGCAGACTTGTTGCTAAGCCCACTCTTCTGTTGCAGAGATCTGATGTCTGAGGTGTTAATCTTGTTCTTTTGATCTGAGGAAGTATAATAGGTCATTTTTCAATATTGTTTCTGTTTCATTAATATGTATGTTGTCTGCTCCTTTATTTTTACCCCCCCCCCGAAAACCCTTTGAAGTACCTTTGTAGCCTCTCTTCTGCTGCAGGCCTGACTTTGACTTTTCCGCTGTTCATTGTTTTCCTCTGCGTTTCATGTTCTCACTCCATTACAGCCACTTGGCTGTTGCAGCCAGGGCTAAAGCATCATCCTTCTGCTTTCTTTCCATCTAATGCAACAGCACCTTCTGTGTCAACCTCATTATGTGTAGAAAACTACACCAGGACAGATTTTGTCCTAGAAATAACACTGATGTCTCAGGAGGTGTCACTCTTTTTTCATATTCTGTCATCCCAGGCAAGATGAGGATACAGGGCAGCAGCTAGGGCCAAAGGGGCTGAAACTCTCAATATAACGATGGCTGAGAAAGCCAGATGCTAGCATGCAGTGTTTTTTTAATAGGGTACATAAGACCTATTGCACCCATGCACCACGGTGTATCTCTTGTACGCACAAAGGACTCCAAACAGCATGTAAAGTAGCCTCTAGTCCCCCTGCTACATGGTGTGGTTCCTCTGGGACTCGCTAAGTGAGAGCGCTGCCTATGCCCCCCTGGTTTCCGCATGTGGCCCTGGTGAAGCAGGTGTCACTAAACAGACTAAAATAGGAGCCCATCGCTGCCAGGCAGTGGTGCCTTTTAAGCATCCATGTTTTTCCCAGCAGTTAGTATTGGACAAGCTATCCTTCATTTACTGTGCTAAAGTCTGATTGGTACTGTTTCCAGGCACATTTAAACAGTTGTCATACTGAACCCCATGAAAGGGTGAGACAATCACTATCTAGTTTTAAAGGCTGCTTGTGATGAAAAGAGCATTAGATCACTTGATTGCTATGTTTCTTTGGAGTACATCCTCTTACTCACCGCCCTGTGGGCATCTATACTTTCTTTTGTTGAAGTTGTTTCTGTTCATATGATTTCATGTGCTTTGGGGCATTTCAGTATTCTTGCTGATTGTTTTTTTCTCCCTGCCTTTTCTTCCTCCATACCTTCTCCATATTTTTGTGGTATATTTGGCAAAGCTGTGGGTTACACCCATGTTTCATTTTGTTGTTTTTGTAATTTATTCACCAGCTGAGCTCAGAGGAATGGTTTGTTTTTCAGTAAAATCTGGGGACTTTTTGGTTTTTGTCTTTTAATAATTCTATAGTTCTGTTGACTAAATCAAGAGAAAATTGAACGACTTGTCCATGGTCACACAGTGAGTCATTGCTTCTGTTAAAATAAGAATCTGCCTAGAGCTGCCATAGTTTGCATCTCTTCATGCCAGCCATTAGAGAAACTCAGCTCTTCTGTGAATTTGTCACAGATCTAAATACAAACTATCTTTTACATCACCTGTTTCTATAGCACAGAATAAGTTTCACAGGCATATCTATCAGCCGCACTGCATGGTAGACAGTAGCAATATGAAGCTCTGAGATAAGGCAGATGTTAGTTCCTGGCCTCCAAATAGTAGACTAATAGAGACCTGAAAATCCATGGTCCAGGATTCCTGTGAGAAAAAAGTCTGGGACAATGAAGGAAGGGGCTATGGAGGTCTCGAAATTTTGCATTTATCCTTAATTTTCACATCTTGTCACAGCCCAAGACCAGAGTTCCCACACGTGATGCAAGCCTGAGCTGCTCCTTTCACTCAGACCCATGGATCTATCAGGCTTTGGAGAGCTGAGCCCTAAATGGAGACAGAATTTACTAGTAACCACTGCTTCAATGCTACTCATAGCAGCAAATAAAAGAATAACATTGCCTGCAGAGACAGAAGAAACTCTGTAGAAACAGTATCTATGAGTTTATGGTTTTACAAAATAAACAGGGAAGACTGGGTGGGAAACATTACCGTGTTCCCACTACTCCATCACATTACTGGCTGGGAATTCAGTCACAGAAAAATTAAAACTATCCTCAGGCACAGAAGGCTATTTAACAAGAGGACTTTTTTTTTCTTTTTTTCTTTCTTTTTTTTTTTTTTTTTTTTTTTTTTTTGACAATTTGGCTCTATTCAGAGTCCTCCAGTGATTTTCCAGTGATGGTGCTGCTTTTGTACAACCTGACAGTCATTTGTCTTTCTTCATTAACTGTCATAGACCCTCTGACCCTCAGGGGTCCATAAACCACAGTTTGATGAGGCCTGCTTCAAGGGGGTTGGACCAGAGGAAGAATAACCATCTTCACTCAGTGTGGTCCTTTGATGCTACCTCCTAAGGCAGCTGAGGATGTCTGCAATGGAGCTAAGAGCTAAACTCACCACCTCTGACTACCACTTCAGTGTAAACCTGTAAATGCTTACAACATTTAACAATGAAAGCCAGAAATGCTCACCCTGAAGTGGAAAAGAGTACCAATGTCCTCACCTTTTTTTATAGGCTGAAAAATAATCAGTCTCCAGTACTCCTAGTCATACCTCTAGCTGGTGAAAAGACAAAGAAATTAGAATAAGGCAGCACAGATGATAGAATTACCATGGGCCAAATGAAAGACTAATTTAAGTCTTATTTATAGGCTGTGAGTAACATCCAAATTTCACTTCATCTTCTTTAAGCCTTTTACTCACTAATTCTTTGAAAGGAAGACTAATTAAGAAAAGGATCCACTTGGCAACTTATTAGTTTTAAAATCTTTCTTCTTTACAGCTTTGGTCACTGCTGCTTCCATAGTCTTTTGGAAATTTTTCTTCAGTTTATTGAAGAGACTTCAGTTGCCTCAAACCTTTTTATTTTAGCTCATTTAAATATATCAGCTAGTTTCAAGACCTGATAAAGATGAATGCAATTAAGCTCAGAGGCCTCATAAATGCTAGGCAAAGAGCTTTCATTTTGACAAGATGGTAGAGCCAAATTAAAATAATATCTGGTAACCCTCTGAAAATACGAATGTGGGAATTTCTGACTGTAATTAATTTTGTATGGGGATTATAATGACTTAGATTTATGTACAACAAGTAACGTTAAAGAACTGATGCAACAGAATTGTGTGTGAGGCTGTCTTTGTGTGTGTATACATATGTAATGCAATATTAGAATGTGACAGTATATGTTTTATTACTTAGTTTGGTGCTGAGTTTCCATTGTCTCTATCCACCCTTACAATACCACAGAAGAAGTGAACACTAGCAAGCTAAGCCCTGCACACACTTTTCCAGCTGAACATGAGGTCGTTTGGAATGGCAGATCCAAAATTGTCGTATTCCATGAGATAATACCTCTGCAAAGTTGGCTTTTCAACACCAAATTCAAACTGCTGCGTAAGGCAGTTCAATAGTATTGTACCAAAAGGGAAAAATGGAATAGCAGAGACAGAAACAGAACCTGAAATCTCTGAAGTCAGAACCTGGCATTCATACCCACCTAGAAAGCCACACCACCTCCTAACACAAGCTTTCCTCAAGCAAAGCCAAACAACTGATCACTGATTTTGCACTCTCAGCCACCTGAGGAGGAAAAAGCAAAAAAGAGGATTGAAGTGGGGTGACAGGGGTCAATGAGCTTCATTAACTGAAGTCTGAGGAACTTCATTAATCAATGTTTGAAGGGCAAAGATGATTTTGGTCTATTCTGATTTTTGAAATCAAAAGGTTTTTGAGAACCAAACTATGAAATAACATTCATAACCAGAAGTGCCAGAAATAGTAGATGTAATCTGATGACTACCTACTTTATTTTATTTTATTTTATTTTATTTTATTGTATTATATTTTTATTTATTTATTTTATTTTATTTTAATTTTATTATCATTTAATTATTTTTATTATTTTATTTTCATTATGAAATAATGTCTACAGCAGTTTGGTTAAGACAAAACAGAAATACAGTGGTCTTATTTTTTTGTTTCTTCTAGAAATAAAGGACAGTTTTCTTAAGAAAAATATACTTTTCTTTTGACAACATCTGGTCAGAATTCACGATATAAAGTAATAATTAGGAAGACTTTCCTCAATGGAAGAAATTATAAAATCAGGAAGTCTCACCAGACTTGGGTGGGAACATCTGTCCCTTGACAAGCCCAAATTGGATCATAAAAAGACCTGGAGTCTGACTTGGTGGTTATTTTTTCTGCCTCTTATGAGTTTCAAGTGGCTTATGATCCAGTCTTAGCTTGTTAAGGATAAAACCTTATAGAAGAAGGGCTGTTTGGGTCCTGAAGAGCATCCTTAGGCTAAATTGCTGTTCACTAGCTTTCACACAATTTGTTAAGCACATAGTATAAGTATTATGGGAACAGTAGTAGTAATGCCCAGCAACTAGAGAGGAGAGAACTGAAAGCCAGGAGATGTATGCTGTTTTCTCTACTGTGCTGCTCAATAACTTTGTGATTGTGGGTCAAAACAATTCTTTTCCATACCTCAAGCTCTGCAAGTCTGATTCTCCTGACATACATCACAAACTTGCACCTCTGCCTCTGCAGTTATACCAGTAAAATTAGTTCTTCCTTCATTTTCTGCAAGCATGCATCCGTTTCAGAGCCCTGTTGATACAGGGGCTGAGGTCATTGTCCCACTTTTGCAGACACTCATTCAGGTCCGTGAATGTAGGGTGCTATCTTTTCAGAGGAACACAACAGCAGTATGAAGCATTAGGATTTTTTTGCTCTTTGCCATTTGCCTGCTTATTTGCTTTAGCCTTGATTTCACAATTTAGCAACTCAGTTTGTAACTGAAATATGAAAACTTTGGGAGGGAGGTTGCTGGACCAGAGTGCGGAGCAGAGCTGACCTTGAATGAGACATGCCAGCCCTGCAGAGAGCATACAAATGTGTTACACTGTATAATATGCAGAAAGGTCCTGAGGTCGCTTCCCTCTCTTTAAACATCAAAGATGGGATAATGTGTTTTCAACATTAAACATTCTGTAACAGTCTTGGCAAAGGCAGAGAACTGTCTCTGGGATCTGCTGCCACTGGAGGTCACAAAGTCAAGCAGTAAGGCTGTATTTGAAAATGGAGAGGAATAATTTTGTGACCAGTAATAAAATGTGTAGCTACACAAGCTAAAGTAACGATAGGGCCACAACCTGAATGCAGAGAGATTCAGGGAGGAATTCCCCTCTGTGCCACATGGAAGCACTGCACACAGAAGCTGGCGGATTTGGCGGGCAAAGGGGTGGTGTCACCTTGTCTTGAGGTAGCAGATAAATCAGACTTGATGGACAAGACCACTTCTAGTTTCTGAGAATATTTTTCTCAAAGTGGAAAAGTACGAAATAAGAGCTCCTGGTAATGATTTGCAACGAAGATGTCTCCAGGGACAAAAATCACTTTTGTAAGAGCAGAACATTTCAGGGGGGTGGACTGAAGGTTTGATTCCTTTCTGTGGATGTATAACAATTCTGAAATGCTTACTATTGTGTCTGGATGTTTGTTAGAAATCAGGAGGTGGGAGTGAATTCTTGGCTTTACAACTTTCATGAAGGAGTTTGGCTGACTTACATCATATCCAAGGAAGAGAAGCATGGAAAGATTGGCTTTTTTTGACAGAGAATTGAAATGAGATGTCTATATGGTGAAAAAGAAGTGTGTGCTTTAGGAAAAGGGGCATTGGCACAAAACATTGCTACTCGGTTTTGTAGATCCATGTAGCTGCATGCTAAATAAGCAGTGATGGCTCCATCAGGCACTTTGCTGAGTGTGGCCAGGAAAGCATTTTGCTGCTTGGGGCAGGGTGGTGGCCATGAGAGTGGGAGTGGACAGTGTTGATCTCTTGTTCCAAACTACATCCCAAGGGAAGCTTTTCTATTGTTTTCCTTCCAGACCTGTTGGCAACAACTCTAGCTGCTTTATGCCCTGACATAATAGTGACCACATCTCTTTGAGCTCCAGTAAGTCCTTCTCCTGTCCACTGGGAATCAGTACTAGATATTTTGTCAATGTGATAGTGTTACCATACATTTTTAGACCTTAATTTCTTGGAGGGCTGCTTCCAAGAGCTGTAACATTCTGTAATTGTTCGGCACACCTGTTTCCAAATACCTCAGTGTGAAACTATTTGTTTTTTCCTGTGAGAAGACTATAGTACAAGTTCTGTTAAGTCTTTGACACCTAGCCAAAAAATACACCATTTATTTAAACTTGAGCACTAAAGGCTCTATTCACAAACATACAAAAAGGGATATTTCACACTTTTCCAGTAGAATTTTAAATGGAAATGAGTGCATTAAAATATCACCTAGTCCAGCACTGCAATAGGTAACTATGGGATAATGTTTTGAAACTGAATGCACAGAAGATGGAAGAAAATGAATATTGTATGTATAATATTTATTCTGTATAGCTTTAGAAAAAGTGACATGAAATATGAGGACTAGACTGTAGCCTTAAGCCTCTGCCTGTACTCAGGGAATACAAAGAAGAATAAAGTATCTTTTAGTGACAGCTTCTAGAACTACCATAGTGGCTTATGGTCTGGGAAAGATCACACAATATTACCTCCCCATCACAAAGAAAGTCGTGCTGTACAGGTTATAGAGTAGCACTAGCGTCTCCTCTAAGTGCCAGGCTTGCTGTGCATCTAATGGAGTCTTCCTTTTACACACCAGGGTTGCCTCGGAAAAGTTCAGTGATAAGTGAAATTATCCTTATATGCATATTGGGAAGTTTTTAGATCCTCCCATGCAAAAGATTTCACTTAAACATAAGGTGGCTATTAGTAGTAGCAATATTCATAAAGTTATCCAGCCTTTTCAATATTCAATCGTGCTGTTTTGTTTTATCACCTCCTAATATAACAA
Source organism: Ara ararauna (assembly GCA_028858755.1). Classification (NCBI taxonomy): domain Eukaryota; kingdom Metazoa; phylum Chordata; class Aves; order Psittaciformes; family Psittacidae; genus Ara; species Ara ararauna. The sequence goes on along the minus strand of CM054376.1, from coordinate 105,892,590 downwards.
GAAAAAACTGTATCTCAGTGTATTACAATTACAGTTTCTCCAGTGTTAGGCATGCTGATGGCCCAAGGACACTAAAGGGACTAAATACCTGCCCATATTTGCTCCTTCAACATGAAAAAAATGTGAGCTAATTGGCTATCAACATTGCTTAATTGCAGGAGTTGTTTGTGCAGCAGAAGCTAAACCAGGTTGCAGTTGTAATGTACTTGCTAAACACATGCATTTCTTCTGGCTGGGAGGGTGACTGTATATGATGCATATTTATATGTGCCCTGAAGCTCGTCCTCTTCCATAGGGGAGGTGTCTTGTAAGCCATCCCAAACCCAGTTACTTCACCCTGGGGGAAGTAGTTTTTCCTCTATGTTCAGTAAACATATTGATATTTCAGTCACTTTTTGAAGACATCAAACATAAAAGAAAAGAGGGGCTGCACATCTTCTGTCTTCTTAGAGCATAGACACTCTACTGTTAGGTACATAAAGAGCACAATATATATATAGCATCACTTGAAGTGACCTTTCTTTAAGGCTGAGAACAGAAAAAAACCCAAAACCTGAAAGAAAATGAGTATAAATGTAAAACCTCTGTGAAAGAGTATGAGTATACATCTTTCGTAGTCCATGTTGAGCTTTAAGAATAAAATGGCCTCCCAACTGATTAGAATTACAGAGCATAAATACAGAAACCAAAAGGTGTCACAATCTGACAACTACATAATCCTTTATGTATAAAGAGAATCGGCTCAGGTTATGAACCAGAAATGCAATTGAATAGCTCATTTTGATTTGTGCATTATACTGTACAAATGTTTAGAATTTTCCTAATAAATATGTTCCTGCCAGCCAAATTTCATTTTCAGGTGTTAGTAAAGTCAGCACACCTCCATTGTAGCACAACCTCTCAAGATTATGGCTGCACCCCAAAATTTCAGCTCATATTTCATGTATCTTGAAAGTAGTGTGGTTGGGTTTGATTGCAAAGAAAGCCATGTAGAATTTGAATTGAGTGTAACCAATGTGGAGCTGAGCTTTAAGAGAGATTAGAATGTATTTTACATTTCTATCCATGAGGTTTTAGCTCAGATGATCAGTACGTTAAAAATACCTTCATTGATAACGAGGTCATATCTTTTATAAGAAATTAGAGGGATGATTGCAGACTTGCATAACATATTGCGCCTGGAGTTATTTTATGATACAAGAAGTTGGGGGAAGGGCAGATTTGAGACGTTGTGCAATCATTTTCTTCACTAACCAAGAAGAAGTCAAGCTCATGGAAAATATAAGGGGACCAGATTCAGGGGACTCAGGGCAAAGTTTCCAGCAGTACTAACTGTACGGCCTGAAATTTGACGGGTGCATTACATGTGGCTATGCAATGTTGATGCAGCTTATTTTTCAGAACTAACTCTTCCTTTTTCCATTTTTGCACCCAGGAGAGTCTCAAATACTAATAGAAAGCTCATATTTACTAGGCCCAATCAACATCTTCACTCTGTTCTGCCATATTTTTTAACCCATTCTGAAATATTTTGATGTTAGAAAATACAAACTCATTCCAAACAGCATGAATTTCACAACAGTGTTTTTCAGAAACAGTCTGTCCCAAAAAAATGTCCAGTAGGATATAAGCCATTTAAGGGTAATTAAAGCCAGACTGCATTATGTGAAAGGGTCCTGTGTGTGCTTCTGCAAAGTTAGTGACAAAGTATAAGGAAAGCAGGAATCTTTTAGACCCCAAATGCTGCTGGAGATACTTCCCAATCCTCTCTTATGTGTACTCCTGTTTTCTAAATGAGTGCAAAAAACTACAGCTGGAAAGAAAGCAGTTTTCTTAACAAAACTTTAGAATCTTTATTAAAAAAAGAAAAAAGAAAAGAAAAAGAAAAAACAAAAGAGTAAGTCTTGAAAAGTTTTGGCATGAAGGTGATGAAAGCTGAAGTCATTTGTTTACCCCAGAACAGGTATGGTACTGCTCCAAGAATGTACCTCACTTCTGAGCTGGAAGGACCACCTGTGGGGATGAAAGGGCACTTCAGGACTCAGGTTCATTCAGCCCTTGGCTTCCCCACTGAGAGTTCCTATATGGGTGCCAGTGAGTGCCAGTCAAGCTAGAGGTTTTATGATGTGGACAGGCATCCAGCAGGAACTTGACTGAGTTAATATTGTTTTAATAACGTTCTTCTGGTATACAAAACTCTACTAAAACCTCACAGTGCTATGGAATCAGCACTTTGAGTCTTGATGCGTCTGTGGAGAAATTAATGTTAGTGCAGTAGGAAAAAAGCTGCAGTCTGCTGAAAATCTATCCAGCTTGGGATCAGATTTTCTGCTCTACACCTTTATCAGGGGAAACTTACATAAATGCAATATGCTTTCACATTGAAGCAGGTAATTTCTTATATGAGAAAGGTCATTAACTCATCTTGCCATTACCAAATGACAATACTTTCTGATGCAGTAGAAGACAGGAAAAAAAGATGAAACAATAGAGCAGCTGGAAGGAAAAAAGATTCTTCCCAAACTCTAAAACAATCAATACATCCTATAGAGCGGACTTTTCTTGACTTCTGTCAAAAACTAAAGGTTATCAGAGAATGCCTTCCTCCCACATGATACAAAGTTTATAAATATTCCAGCGTTCTACTCAATTCCATTAGCTTCCAGTAATCATAAATAATACTACTCAGCATTTTTCATCTTTGACTTATTAATAAACAATTGTTCTTTTGTCTTGATGTGATGTGTGCATTCTTATATCCAGTAGGGAAACTGAGGCACGTCAGTTGTTATTCCAGAGGGAAAAAATCATGGAGTAGAGTCAGAATTTAATGCTAGTCCTTCTCCCCTAATTCTCTCTGAAAAACAGTGATTACAGCAACACAACAAGATTTGAGCATTTTACTGTGATGACACTGAATTGATTTAAATTCCATTGTTCCAACTGGATGCCTGTATGATTTCAGTCAGATCACCATATTTAGCCCTGCTGTGAGTTTGTGCAACTCCCACATAAGTCACTGGGAGTTATAGCTGGGTTATACCAGGCCTAGACTTGGCACTGAGAAAACATCCCTCATGATAATGAAGAGAACTGATTTCAAGTGAATGCTAAAAATTCCTGGCAAAGTAATGTTTCTCTCCTCCTGCCAAGCATCATCAACATAATTTTTTTGGGTGGGTTCAAATTGCTGAGAGCAAAGTTTTCCATTACACTTTCCAAATTGTTAAAAATTGGGCCTGCTATAATACTTGAGAACTAGCCTGTTTAGTTGTACTTGTTACCATAACACCAGGGTGAAATACTGCTTTTCTCTCAGCTGGTTAAGCTGCAGAATACAGTAGCAGCCATCCTAGCAATGTCAAGGCATTAGTCGAAGGCAAAGCAATCCACAGTCAACAGAATGAATGGAACAATTCACACTGTTGTACATAGATATAGAGGTTAAACCCAAACACATGAAAAAGTGATGCTGGAAGCACTTGGGAACAGCTGGGCCAGATGAATAACTCAATTGGATGCCATGAGGAACAAATTAAACAACTGACTGGAGACCAGGCTGCTCCTGTGACAGACACTTTAATCAGGAAGTCAAAAGCTGATTGACAAGATGAAAAGCTGGATGACATGAAAAATGGAAACAGAAGGAACAACACAAGAAAAGGGCACCCTGGGTCAGCATGCTGACAAAAATAATCAAGTACGACAGGCCATAATCCAATCTTCGAATGTTTGGCATCGTGCTAGTTATGAAAGTCTGCAGCCAAGAGGGAAGAAAACTATTATTAAGTGAAGGAAATTATCTGCCTTTCTAGAGCTCACTAGTATGTGTTCATCAGAGATTCTCTTTCTACCCACAATATATTATAGATATATACTAGAAACAGCTTGAGTTGAATAATATGAAATAAAATTAAAATAAATCCTTTATGTAGAAATAAATTGCTTTTGCAGCAATATTAAAGTAAGTCATTGCTTTTTCAAAAACCTGCAGCTAAACAGGTGTTGACACTGAGTAGGTGTGAAAAGTGAAAGTTATCACAGTATATGAGTTTTTTTTTTCCCTACAGCTGAATGCAAAGTTATTGCTTTCAATTTTCCCTAGGAACCTGTTCTGACTAAAGCTTTAAGACTGGCTGTGTCTGGTGCTATACCTGCAAAACAGAGGGAAATTCAAAATGCCCCAATTGTGTACAAAGAAGATGCTCAGCACATGCAGTTGCGTTACGTGCCTCCCAAGACCAAGGGGCTGCAGTGCGATAATCAAAGGTAGAATTTAGTATTCACTGGCTCAAGAACCAGAAGAAGAGCATCCTGAAGTTAGTGTTCTGAATGTATAATTTGATACTTAAAAATGTAGGGCTTTTTTTTCCAGAACTGTCAAAGAGTTTGTGGCAAAGAGCAATTTTGAGTTGGTGGTACTTCTGGAAGTAAGGTTACTTAGGAAACTTGTCTTGTGCACAAGTTTCTCCTCCAGACCCTCCAGCTATAGATGGTTTGTGTTAATTGCTTTGAGGGTATATAAACTCAGATTCTGTCATAAACAGGATAAATACCAGTGAGTTTACACAGGTATGAGAGGAGAGAAGGTGACAACTTCAGTGTGACTACTCTCAAAATCAGGATGAAGAGAGCTTCCATGAGGGAGTACTGGATTTTGCACTGTAGTATTGAAAATGGGGAACCAGATGTCAGAGTAGGTGGCCTCGGCAAGTAGAGCTTCTGTACATCAGGTATTCATGAGCATTGTTGTACACAGAGGCTGGAGTACATTTGCAAATAAAGAAACATTAACCACAGCAGGGCATGCCTTGGTTGGCTCTTTTATATTGTTTTAACTTCTTGCCTTTTGTTTCCTAATTGAGCTAATGATATAGCCTTTTGTTACTGAAGTGCATCTCCCTGTTTAAAACACAGTATTAAAACAATACTTCGTCAGGCTGAACATGGAGCACCTTCTGCTTGAAAGAAAACTACCAGTAAAAAAACCCTGCCACTATCAAAAAAATGGTAGAAAAGGAAAATTCTGAATTGGAGATTAGCTTGTATGTGTAGGTCTTTTTTCTCTTATCTGCTTCCTCTTTTCTTGCCTGTGTGTTTGGGATTTTTGTTACATTTTGTGGCTTTTTGTGTCTCTACCTTTTTCTTTACTTCCCTTTTTTCAACACTTGTCTTCTGTTTCAGAGACAGCATAGATCCAGGTCCTGGTTTCCCCAGTTCCCCATTTGTTTTCCTATACAATGGCAGCAATCACCAGAACAACAGGTCTTCTAGTGGTATTGAGCTGTGATGAGGTTGATGTTTACCACAAAAAAATGGCATAAAACTTCCTGGAAGTCCCAAAACTGCTGTTGAAAGAGATAAATCAATGTTTTAGAGGGTGTGGTAGGCTTAATGTTCTATTTTCTTTATCTTCGTCAGTTCTTACTCTGGAATCTGCCTTTGTGATATCTTTCTTTAAGGCTTTTTATTCTGGCTATTCGTCTAATGTGTTGCAGAAGCAGGACATGCTGTGCTCTCCTCTAGGAACTTGTATTTGTTCTTTTCTTGTTTTGTTGCTCTCTTACTTGAAAATAAAGGTCATAGTGACAGGAAGCATAGTATATGCTTGCTGCTAGTGTTGGTAAAACTTGCAATAAATGAGCTTTGTTCTTGATTTAAATTCTGGTAGACAGATGTTTCTGCGTTAGAGAGTCCCACTGTACTCAAGACAAGATGTTTTCCTTTCTGCATGAAGAAATTAAAGACTTCATCTATAGAGGGAGTGAAATAAGCTGTTTGCCTCTACAAGCAGATCTCTGAATACATGGCCATAGCGTAAGAGAAGGGATTGTGAAATGCTGTGCTATATCTGCAAGGTGAAAGAAGACTGTATGAAGATTTTTGAAAGCAGGATTTATCAGCCTGCAACATATCCTTATGAGATAAACAGAGCAGATTTTTAAACAAGGCATACATAAAATTATTTTGGCCAAGGGTGTGCTAAGTTTATGCTGTAATAAAAAATGATGCATTGGCTGGACATAGGGCAGAATGTCAAACTCCCATTTCATAGCTGTTAAGGTTATGAGTCCTGTAGCCTAAGTCACCATAAAATTTGCATTTTAAAAAAAGTGAAGTGGGGTATGTGTGTGTATATATGTGTGCCTGAGAGAGAAGGAGGGAAGATATTTGTAATGTTCTCACAATTCATCCAGGGCTTATTCACGAGAAAGAAAGGCTCCTCACTACGATGACTTCAGGTTAGGTCAGACAGTTGATTTTATCCAGTTAAAAAGACCTATTTTATATGAGTGCTATATTCCAGTTTTTTTGGTGTATGAATAGTTGTATTAGATGAAGGTGGAAAAGTTCTTAGCATATGATGATATTTTAAAGTCATTTCCAAAAGAGAGGTTTTGTTAAATTTTGGTTTATAATGCGTTTACTAAAATCTATGTTTCACATACTTCTACAAGTAAGTTGTATAAAGGGATGTAGACCCAATGACAATCTAGGCTTCGTCCAGAACTGAAATCCTTGCAGCATGGCCTCAGTGCAGGATCAGGACCAGAGAAGTGACCCAGAGCCAGGAGGCAAACCAGTGTTCAAAGGACACAGAATCTCTAACCAGCTCAGATTAACACTGAGATTGCAACCAGCTGTGTTGTCAACAAGCCACCAGGGTTCACACAGCAAGCAGGTGAAAATGTGACAGTCAGAGAAGAGCTGAGCTGTCAGGGCAGCACAGCCCTGCACATCTTTCCTTTGATTTACAGGTGTTAGGGGCAGCATCACCAAGTCTAACTCAGCTGACGTGTAATGAAAAATGTTCTAGAGATCAACATTCTCTGAAGTGAGAAAACAGTATTATCCTCTAAGCACAGAGATAGTTTGAGATTTTAAGATCTTTTTTTACATTTTGAAAAATAAGCAATATGCAGAAGCCCATATTAAGCAATGGATGGAGAATTTTCTGTAAGAGTTGTTGCAAAAGTTGAAGCTTTAAGTAATCATGTTTAATTACAAAAGATGTCTCCCTCTCTAGCTGTCTATCTATAGATCCTTACTGGCATTAGGCAGTGTTGTTAACATTAACCATGAAGGATGCAAGAAGACATATGTTTTCCCCCATAAGAAAGCAGACACCTCTTTGATAGATTGTATTCATCGCAGGGCTGATTCATAGCTCTCACACAGTTTAGAAATGAAATAGAAAAGTGTGTGGTATCAAAGCTAAGGGAAATACAAGTAGCCATTGCCCTAGCTGCAGTTTGTTCAAGACCTCATTTTTACAGTTTCTAAAGGAAGTTACACTGTCTCTTTGAAGACACCTTGTGGCCAGACCCCCAAAAGTTTTATGTTTTCAGAGAGTGACCAGTATTCATCTCTGCTTCTAATTTCATCTGTCTGGTCTAGATACCAGGTACTGGATACTAGGAGCAACCTCTATTCTTTCTTTCTGGTAATGGACATCTACAATCTGGCTACCACAACATCTGGCCTAGGTGCTTGCTGTGATGCTCTATATCCCATCCCAATCACGTACATGCTAGGTGTCCCAAAACCTTCAGAAGGTGTGAACCTTTTGATATAGTCTTTCTTAACTAAAACAAGACAGGTACAAAGAAACAAAACCTGCAGATTTTACAGAATAGTTGTGTGTACCACTTACTCTGCTTTTGGTAACACAAGAAATACGTCAATGGTCATGTTTTACCACCTCTAGTCTCGCAACATGGCAGGGTATTTTTTAAGCTGAAGCTAGCACTGATGGGGTGCCTTCATATTCTGTTGCAGTGCACTATTGGCTGATAAATAGACCTTGCCTTTAGTTCTGCATACTTGACTTGAAATCTGTTTTATTCTCTTGACTTTTATTTTCATCTTGCATGGCCTTTGTCCTGCAAGTCGTTTATTTTAAAGCCACACTCATTTGTTCTGCACTTCATAACTATCACAAATGCATAATAACTAGTCCACCTGCATTCACTTGTTCCTGGCTTACCCGTGTATGCATGTCCATGAAAGGTCAAAGTCTGGATAGTTTTCAGACTGACAACCTTGTAATGTCAATCATGATTCATAAGCTGCATGATTACGGATACCCCTCCCTAAGACACTGCAACCACTATGAAATAATTTTGAAACTCCTAGCAACGTTATCACTTCAATTTTCCTCTGAACTCGCCCATCTGCTTATTAGCTAGATGCAGATCTGCCTTAGAATCATAGAATCATAGAATAGTTAGGGTTGGAAAGGACCTGAAGATCAACTAGTTCCAACCCCCCTGCCAGGGACAGGGACACCTCCCACTAAACCGTGTCACCCAAGGCTATGTCTAGCCCAGCCTTGAACACCGCCAGCGATGGAGCATTCACAACTTCCCTGGCCAACCCATTCCAGTGCCTCACCACCCTTACAGTAAAGAATTTCTTCCTCACATCCAATCTAAACTTCCCCTGTTTAAGTTTGAACCCATTACCCCTTGTCCTCTCACTACAGTTCCTCATGAAGAGTCCCTCCCCAGCATCCCTATAGGCCCCCTTCAGATACTGGAAGGATGCTATGAGATCTCCACGCAGCCTTCTCTTCCCCAGGCTGAACAGCCCCAACTTTCTCATCCTATCTTCAGACAGGAGGTGCTCCAGTCCCCTGATATCCTCGGGGCCCTCCTCTGCACTTGTTCCAACAGTTCCATGTCCTTTTTATGTTGAGGACACCAGAACTGCACACAGCACTCAAAGTGAGGTCACACAAGAGTAGAGTAGAGGGGCAGGATCACCTCCCTCCACCTGCTGGTCACGTTCCTTTTGATGCAGCCCAGGATACGGTTGGCTTTCTGGGCTGCAAGCACACACTGCTGGCTCATGTTCATTTTCTCATCGACCAACACCCCCAAGTCCTTCTCCACAGGGCTGCTCTGTATCTCTTCTCTGCCCAACCTGTAGCTGTGCCTGGGATTGCTCAGACCCAGGTGGAGGGCCTTGCACTTGTCATGGTTAAACTTCATCAGGTTGGCAACAGCCCACCTCACAAGTGTGTCAAGGTCCCTCTGGATGGCATTCCTTCCCTCCAACGTATCAACTGAACCACACAGTTTGGTGTCATCAGCAAACTTGCTGAGGGCGCACTCAATCCCACTGTCCATGTCACTGACAAAGATGTTGAACAAGACCGGTCCCAACTTGAGAAATCGAAGAAAAAGAAGAAACTATGGGCCAGAATTTAGGATTCTGCTTGGCTTAATAGAGTGGCCTTTCGCAGGTAGCTTTGAGTTGGATGCAGAAAAGACCTCAGACAACACAGCATCCAATGTTAATTCAATGTAATGGCATCTACAGTTTTGCATGAGGTTCCTAGATGGCCCGTGCAGTACTGCCCATACACTATGGGAGGAGGCTTAAATGTTTGAGGATGGGAACCACAAATACCAGTTCACATTACAAGGCTGTCTGACAGGTACTGCCATGGTGGTGAGAACACCATATCTCACTGACCCAGAGGCACTCAATTAATGAAGCTCTAGCCACCAGATTACAGGAGACTGCAGGGCCTGAAATCCTATCAATAATGTTTCACTTTGGCTGGAATAATTAAATGTTAATTGGCCAGAGCACGTGCAAGTGAGAGAATAAGTATGACTTCATAGTCCAGCAGCTACAGCACCCCCTGAAGACGAGTTTAGCGGAAGAAATCTGCGTCCCAGATCCCCCATTAGTGACTATTTTACATTTTCTTTACGTACATGCGTGTAGATGTAATATGAAGTATATTGATATAATATGGTATAACCTAATGATAAAACATTAAATAGCCATTACAGCAGGGACAAAATTTATGTCTCCTCCCTTGGGGAATGTTCTAATCACAAGGCAATGGAGTCATGCTTATTCTGTCACTTGTATTCTCTGTGGCCCAATGAATACTTCATTAGTCCAAGTACACTGGAACTGCTTCAGAAGAGTTTTGCAACAGCCCTCCTTGTGTATACAATATGGTCCCATGGTTAGAGAATTCACAATGGGAGATGTTGGTTCCAGTCTTCATAAACAGAGTATAGAATTAAATCTGAACCTACTAAAGCCCTGGTGGATTCCCCTAACCACTGAGTTATGGGGTGTCTGGTGAAAGGTCAGACAGGGTTTTCTTTTGAACCTTCCTTGGTGTTGTGGGGGAAGGCTTAATCTGAGAAGAGTGCTCCAATGTGCCATTCCAATTCAAATCTTGATGGGCAGGGCAAGCAGGTGTCCTTTAGCCCTCAATCCCATAATGGGACTGGCTATTGGCTGCTGTGAAAACTTGGAAGTTCTAAGCAAGTATAAAGCAGACTTTCAGATACCTACAAGATTTTTTTGGAAAAATATAGACACCCTGTGTGTCTTCAAATTACATAAGGACTTGTAGCCAACCGCAGATGGGATAGAGACTTCATCATTCACAGAGGAAATGAGGCAAGATTTAAGCAGCTAAATCTGTTGAAAGTCTACCATTATGATATGGACAAAGATTAATTTAGCAAACAACTGTGTGCTTTAACAGATTGTATCATTTACCTGTTCCTTTTTGTCTGTGCCACTATTACTACCCTGATTAGTTTCTGTGAGCACCTCTTAACCTGGAATAGGCAAAATTAAAATTATAGAGCTTTAAGAAGTGGTTTCAGATGGTGTGACTGAACTTAAATGCCATAGGAGGTGTGAACAACCAGTCATCCAGTAGTAAGTTAGTAATTTAGTGTGTTAGAGCACCTGAGGCATGGGGTTAAACCATATCTAAATCAGGAAGAAGCTGTCTGTCTAGAGCCTTACTATGTCACTAAGTTCTTTCTTTGCAGAACAGGATAATCACAGAATCATAGAATCATGGAATAGTTAGGGTTGGAAAAGACCTTAAGATCATCTAGTTCCAACCCCCCTGCCACGGGCAGGGACACCTCCCACTAAACCATGCCACCCAAGGCTATGTCCAATCCAGCCTTGAACACCGCCAGCGATGGAGCATTCACAGCTTCCCTGGCCAACCCATTCCAGTGCCTCACCACCCTTACAGTAAAGAATTTCTTCCTCATATCCAATCTAAACTTCCCCTGTTTTAGTTTGAACCCATTACCCCTTGTCATATCACTACAGTCCCTAACGAAGAGTCCCTCCCCAGCATCCCTATAGGCCCCCTTCAGGTACTGGAAGGCTGCTATGAGGTCTCCACGCAGCTTTCTCCTCTCCAGGCTGAACAACCCCAACTTTCTCATCCTATAGATCTTTCTGATTTCTTTTACTTTTGATAGGTGTTGGAATAAGTAAAGTAAGAATTTTATGGCAGTACTTGAGACCAATTTTTAGGCCAAAATTGATTATATACTTTAGACTGGTGTGGAAGGAGATATTTTCCATTGGGAATACTTTTGTATTTTGTGGAGTCTTGTGTCCTCTGTGTAGAACAGTTACAACACAGGCATCAGTAGGACAAGCTTTTCCCACCTAAATTGCCACTGTGGTTCAAAAGTTTAGTCTAGGAATCCCTCCTGAGATGCTTAAAATAGTTCAGCATATTGCTGCTTCTATCACAGTGCCTGCTTACAGCCATCCTGGCCGCCAACAAGCGTCTAGTGAGACGAGGAACAAGGGAGCTGCTTGTTTCTGATGGGCTCCCAAAACCACTAAATGACTGAGATTATCAGTCACTTTGAAATAATACCAGCAAATGTGGAGAAGTTCCCTGGCAGAGTTGTTCTGGAAAAGCTTCCTCTGCAAACGTGCTATGCTGAAATAGGCCTGACTTTCTTCCAGAATAATGACTCCACCTGAGGAGCTAAATATAGCAGAATAGATGAGTAGTTTCAAGAGCCTTGTAAAGTCAAGGTCCTAAATAAAAAAAAAAATAAATCTTTCTCTCTCTCCAATATTATTTTGAATAGACACATCATCTCATTAAAATCAAGAAGCATGTGGCCACTGATTTCAATGGAGGATGTTGTGTTTTGCCTATATTATGAATTAGCACCAGCAAAAGTTCTGGCTGATACAGAATGGTTACAGGAAATGTTACTGGCTGTAAAACAGAGTTCTGCATTATTTTAAGCATTTGCTGTGATTCTTTTATATTCTTTCAATCTTAAATGGGACTGATTGAAACACAGGGCACAAGGGTGAGAGAAGTAGTACTCCAAAGGTGATATGAATGTTAGCTTAATGAGCTGCCTCGACAAGTTGCCTTTGTTACTGTTGCTGCACCTTCTCTATACAGAGGACTGCCTCACTCATTCTGCTTTACAATAACAGCTTACTGGAAAAACTTGTGTATTTTTAAGAAAAAAAAAAATCAGAAATTATTTCTGCTTTGGAAGGACCAGCTTGAGATACATTTGGCTTGATTTTGAAAGTGCAGAGATCCCATCAGTTCCCACTGTCACGTATAAGCAGTGCAGGCTGAGGCCCTCAAGAGGTAATTATTGCTCGAGCTCTTACCTGTGCGCGTACCTCTCCTGAAACTACAGTATTGCAAAATCATGGTAACTTTTGAGAATTTTGCAACAAACTGACAAATTAAGCGATTGCTGAATGAAATCAGGCCCAATTGCTATATTGCTTACTCTCTGAAGTGGTCTGAACACGCAGAGAAGATGAAGCTGCTTTGGTCCTAGTTCTGAAAACAGGCTTCTTAATTATCCATTGCAGTGGAGTCACCATTTAATTAGGTCAGATAAAAGTAACACTACATAGCTTAGGAGAATGAATACAAAATTTAAATTAAAGAAGCAATGAGTGTGGGAAGGCAAAGGAAATGACCTGAGGTGGAATTCTGGCGAGGACAGCTTAAGCTAACAGCTCTTTTCTTGTGAAGAAATAGCACAGGACTTCTAATTACCATTGTTGGGAGGAGTGTGACGGGATGAAGTACTCATAATCTTGTGCCTGTTCCAAATCAAGACATATCCAGCCCTCTTAGCATTATGCTAGGGTAGTGGCTCAATACTGACTCAGGCATTACAACATCAGTCAGCACTTGAGGGCCTATATGCCAGCCTGGCAGACAGTTCTCTCTTGCTTCAGACTGTCAACAAGAACTATGTGTTACTGTGCTTGAAAAGTTTTTGCAGAAAATCACAAGTAGTGCAACATGCGCTGGGAATGCAGCTTAACCACGAGATGTGCAGTACTGTTTTTTTCAGGGTAAAATGCTGGGCAGATGCTGTAACTGGGAATGGTGGCTGTGCAATGTTTACCTCCCTTGGGGACTGCCTGACACAGCACCTATGATGCTTTTGTGACATTACAAATATGTCAGGAGGGGGAGACTGGACCAGTGAATGTTTTGCATCTTCTGACAGGGTTGGAGTAGTGTTGCTGCCCTGGCTTCCAGAAGAAAACTCTTGCCAAAGTTTTAGCTCAAGCAGAAGTTCCCACTTGTCAACACATCCTGTTTCTGTAGGCCTGTGAGCTAATATTTATGAAAACAGCCATTCATCAGTTTTCCAGTTACAGAATGGCCTAAAAGTTACTTATGCAGTTCAAGGAACTTTCTGAACTTGAGCAGCTATACAAGGCCTATTTATTTTTTATTTTTTTAACACAAATTTGGCAGTTGATTTGTTCATCATATAGTATGGTCTTTTATAGCCACTCTTAAACATTTTCTCAGTGTAAACCACCCATACCAGACAAAAATGTACAAGCCACTTCCTCCCACAGCAGTTGTTTACATGGAAAGGGAACATTAGGAAAGTATTTAAGGTATTTTTAGCTGCCTTTTAATACAGTTTAGAAGCTGGAAACAAGGAGCACTGTGGTCTAGCTATATGATGCTATGAGCTGATGTATAGCCATGCAGCTGCAAGTAGGCGGAGATGGCCAAGGTCCTTGGGCAAGTCTCATCTCCAGTTATTCACTAGCAAAGCAGTTTCCAAGTGGTGAGGCAGCTCGTTAGGGAAGTGTGAGCACACACCAGTGGGGGCGCAGGGCAGGACTCGCTGTTGGGATGAGCCTGGGTCTTGCCTACAGCTCCCTGGGGGGGACGAGGGTGCTGGCTCGCCCAAGCAGCTCCAGAGGGTGTCGCTGTGGTCTGGGTGGTACATTTGGTCTGGCTCAGCTCTAGAGCTGCCTGGGCAGACAGACTGCAGATCTTTTAAGAGTGGAAGGGAGGTGATGAGCATCCCAGGGAAAAGGGACGAGGCAGTAGTAGTGGCATGTTCAGAGTATATGAGGAAGGGAAGAGAGTCGGAGCAACCAAGCCATGCAGTTTTTTTGCCAAGTGAGGCCTAGCTACATATCATTCTTTGCATGTAATTTGCATTAGGGAAGTTCAGCTGCAGCAAAATCATGGGGATTTCTTAGTAAAAATAAGTGATGAGAATATATATACATGGAGGAGAAGCAGAAAGGTAGATAAGAAGTCCAAAGCTAAGAAACCAACTTGCACATTAACCTGAATGCAACTCCACTTCCACATCATCCCCAACATTTTATCTCCCCTACAGTAAAACAGTAGAAGATACTAGAAGAGAAAGAAAGACCCAACAGAAACTGAAAATGGGTATTACACTGGCAAATGTAATTGCCTGTGCTGGAACTGACTCATAAGACTCATAAAATGACTCATAAGGTGGTTTTTTCCAATTCTCAAGAGAGCAGCCATGACATCCTTTTTACATGGAGGCAAGCTCTGACTGTATTGTTTCACATCCCAGCACATTGTCAAAGGTGTTAAAATTTTTAAGTTAGTTTCTGATGAGCTGGGAGAAAAGTTTAGTGATGCTGGTGTAATCCAAATGGCTCACCCAACAGGTATTATTCTTTCGTTGTTGTTGTTGAATCTTGCAAGTTTTGAGATCAACTACACAAATTGGAGGAAGCTAAGCCTGTCTTTTTTGAATTTATGACAATAGAAGCTGTAAGTGCATTTGTTTTTCTATTCTCCTCAGAGATGATACTAGCAGCCTGACATTTAATCCACCCATGTCAAATGTTACTGAGAGCATTGTCATGGTGCTATTTAAGCTTCCTAGCACAGTACAAGGGATTTTGATTCAAATGCAAGAAATATTAACATTTACTAAATTGCCAACATCTCTCACTGTGACCCCTGAGGTACCTCAGGGTCTCCTCACCAGCTTAGCTTTGAAGCTTTGCTTGGATAGCAGCATATGGGGGTAATGGGCTCAAAAACTCCTGCCTTAATGCTTATGAGCAAGCATTATAGGTACCACCGCTCTGTATAACACAGTGTCTGAAACAACAAACCCTTAGTATCAAGGTAGGCCTTCTATGAGAAATGGAAAGTTATATCACCCAGAATTTACATCTGTGGTGTGTTTTCATGGAAGTTTTCTATTGTTTTCAAAGTAAGAGTTGTTTTCAAAGGAAACAAATGTGCTACTCTTAAAATCAGATGAAGGCTGAAAGCTCTTGATGGACCTGCTACAAGGTGCATACAAAGAGACATTACCTGGGGATTTCCCTGCCAATAATCCCTGTAGAAGGGAAGCACAGTCAAGTGGCAGCTTTTATGTTAGAACAAGTACCTTGTTATTGTAAACTCTGGCAATGAAGTTATAGGAGTTGATAGATCAACAACTTTTATATCAAGCTGCAACAGCTTTTTCTATGGCTGGCTGAAATGCGATCAACCCAAATTGCATAGGGAGGGTGGGATCACATATTCCAACAAGTTAAATTTGTCAGCCTGTAATGCACATAAATGACATAAAATATAACTACTTTTGAATTTGAGACTCTTCAGGCTTCATGTTGATTGAAGAAAAAAGAACCAGATGTTTCTTCAGCAGGAATCACAGAGGCAAGATAAATATTCTCTGGTCCATGACGTTTTATAGAGTTTCCAAAAGAAACCAATTCATTATTTAATTATTGGGTGTGTTGATCATGTAAAATATAATTGGCCCAGGGCAAATAGCAGTACAACCCTGGGAGCTGGCTGACTGAGCTTGTATAATATACTTTTTGCCAACCTTTTTTTCTACTGTGAAAACATTGTAAGACAAATTAATGCTACTTAATCTTTCTTCCAGTGTTTCATAAATAAAAAAGGCCTAAAGCACAGACTTTCCTCCTTTCCGATCACCACCTTGCACTAGCAAGTAACTTGGAGACAGAAGAGCTAGTAGCAAGCATAAATATTGTGATAGGAAATGATAGCTTTGTTTAACTAACATCACTTTAAAGAAAAAGCAATCTGTTTAAAACAGCCACATTTAATCCTCAGCTCTGTGAGGAATTCCTCACAGTACAGACAGCAAAGAACCAGTTCTCCCCTGTCAGCACCAGTGGGGTGGGTCTGGAAAAAGGAACGCGGTACAGGATTTACTAGGACAGCATGCAAATCTAGGTAATTGAACCAATTGCACTGAGTTAAATTAGCAGCTGACATAGCATTTTCTTTACGATGTTTTATAAGCAAATATGCAAGAAATAATATGTAATTTCTTTAAATCAGCAGCTAGTTTTTAAATAATATCTGTTGTATTCCAAGCTTTCTTTCTGTCTATGGATGCTCCTGCACTTACTCTGTGGTAGCTATTGTCCTGTTAAGGGGCAGGAAGTAGTTGAAATGAGGATCAAAAGAAATTCATGACTCATGTCCTCATGATTTTCCCATCCTAGGTTTCTTTTGTGCTTGCTCAGCAGCTTCTGACATCTGAGAGAGGCACGCTGCTTTCACTGGGCTTGCTATGATGAGATCTTCAGGCAGACTGAGGGGGGGGAAGCCCACTTGTCCAGACAGTGGGGAAGGAAAACAAAGTGAGGAAACATAAACTGTGATCCCTGCAAAAAGCACTTTCAGATTGTTTGCATCTTTTTTTCTTTGCTATTCCTGCCAGAAATACCCCGAGTACTCTTTCTTTTCCTGGTCAGAGGTCATATCATTCCCTCACCTTTCTTCCAGTATCCTTTCAACATCCAGTGGTTCTTGGTGGATTAGATTTGTTCTGTAATAAAGAAATGTGCAAAGCCACAACCATTTGAAAACGAATCAGCAGTCCCTACCAAAGAAAGGATTGGCCTCTGAGCTCCCCCTAAGACAGACAGAAAGCATTATCTGTCTGATTTTGCCCACCTCCTGCCCATTCTTGATGTAATCTCGTGGCTGAGTTCAGCAGTCCTAAACTGAGCAAACTTCCCAGAAAGTCAGATCCAGTTATTTATCTGTACCCAGGGCAAACTTCAGCATTTTTCTCAAAGAACTTCTGCTCGGAGGAGGTTGAAGACAAGGGATTTAGGTCAGCTGAGGGCTTAGATGCTCAGCTACAACCTGAGGGCCACAACTGAGACCCTCAAAATCCCCACTTAATACTGGAATATGCACAAATACTTTCCTCCCAACACTTGGATTCACACACATAGATGACACAGACTGAAGGCCCACATTTTCTCATTGATGGGCACCTCAATTTCTCCACCACAACCTTTAACATTCTGATCCTCCCCTGGGTCAGGGCACTTACAAGTTAGAGGGACTAATGTCAAACCTAAATCCCATTTGTGAAGTGAGCCCAGGGACCTTCAGCTTATTTGCACTGTTTCTTCACAGTAGCCCCTTGACTATGAATATGCAAATACAGTGTTTTCAGTGGAAGACCTCTTTCAGGAAGTATTAAATAGTGAAGTTCTGCCTTCCACAAGACTGAACTTTACATTTAAAATAGCTTTCATTGGCCATGCAAATAAAATGCTTCCAGTGTAACAGCTTTTTCAGAACATATATACAAAATGGAAGCCTGCCTTCTATAAGACTGAATTTTGTTCTCCACCTAAAATGGCTATCATTGACTACATCATCTGCAGCTGTATTGAGGAAGGAACTGCTCTCCATTTCACCCTATATATCATCTTACAGGGACATTTTCTTAGCTGGGAATTGCTTGGTTATTTGCCAGCAGACAAATCAGTGCAGGAAAGGGATAAATTGATCACATTCATCCAGCTCTGGAGGTAAAACTCAGATCTCAGCCAGAGTCCTGCTCACATTAAAAACTTGTCTGTCCACCTGGTAAAAATGTGTCTGAAGGAGCAAAGGATATGAGAGTGGGGTGGAGAAAAAAATATAATTCATATTGCTATAGCTAATCTTCCTCCTTAAATTATAGGTCCAACAGAAGATATTATTTATGAGTTTTAAGCAGTAGTTTATGGCACTGGGCCAATTCTTTTCTACAAATCCTTCTTGAGAAACCTCAAAGAAATGGCACTGAGTTTTCTAACTCAGTGCCTCTCTGTACAACTGGACAGTAGGCACAGAGCCAGGTAGAAATAATAGCTGTCTGTAGTCATTTAACTGAAAATGAAAGTTCAACCAGTTTGGGGATAAAAGAAAGGTATCAGGTTTAAAAATTGTAGGTGGCGTTACCATTCACAAGTAATAGTTTTTCAGTCAGGCTTTGGGTACTAAAATTCACTGAAGTTAAGAAAAAAGGCAGCAATTTAAAGGAGACTCTGTACCACAAATTGTAGCTGCACCTGGTCTACTTTCTGATGCTTTGTGCTGATTCAAATGATCTTGTTAGTAATTAATGCTTCTGAGGGACTTGCAAATGTAATTCATTATTACTAGTCCTCCGCATAGTGGGTAAAATGCATTGAGTCCAACTGGCATGCAAGTACACTGAGGAACAGTGAAGTTCAGTGACTTGCATACAGGCATCTGGTGATCCAACAGCAGAGATACTTCTAGAAGGCAGTTTTTCCTAGGCTTCACCAGTGATGGTAAAATTTGCTACTATTAGTAGGTCTCTAAGCACTTTATACAGTTTCATCATCACAAGTGTTCAAGTGCAGAAACTGAGCCAATTTGCAAGGAAAAGAGAGGTCTAAAATTGCTGTGGTCCAGGGCCAGGGCCAGGCCAGGAGCTGAACATTCCCAAATCTCAGCTCAGTACCTTGTCAACATTTCTTTTCAAAACTCCTTTAGCTGCTAGATTAATATGCTTTTCTGGAAAAGTTCAGCATACAAGATTTGCATGGTCTCAGCAAAGCTTTAAATCTTGTGTTTCCGCAGTAGTTGGAGGTGCAGTGATTTTCCAGTGATTAGAGGGTTTATTTGCAAAGCAGCCTTTTGGAAAGAATGGTCCTGGTTTTTCAGCTTGCTGCTGCTGTTGTGTGGGTTAGCTGTGATCCTCCTGGCATCACAGGAGTTTTGCTGCTGCACATTCACCATAATACAGCCCAGGATCAGGCCCTGGTGCATTCAGTAAAACAAACTGATAACAATTACCAAATCAACATGGCTTCACTTGAACAAATTGAGGAAGGAATCTATTTGAACCAGGAATTAAAAGAAGCTATTAAAACATTCCCTCTGGTATTTTTATTTTGTTTACTCATGAGACCTGGCTCATGCCCCTCCGCCTTGCATTAAGTCCATATTTGGAGAACTCTGCACTCGTTAGCATACTTCTGCTCAGGCAAATTTTAGACCTTTTTTTTTTTTTTTTTTGTATACACAGTGTACTTTTCTTATTATTTTTCATTTTTCTTAAACAATTCAACTCAGAAGGTTACCCCTTTCGTTTTACTTTCAAAACAAGACCAAAAACGGATTGAACTGCTTGTTTCGGTTACTTAAACCTACCATTGCTCTCATACTTGTTATTGCTCCCTGGCTACCACATCCCATCCCACGTCTTCTCTCAGAAGGAAGGAGCCCATGCTGCCCTCAAGCTGCATTGGGATGGGGGAACCTCAAAAGTTTGAATTTGGGTCAGTTCAAAGGAATAGCCTGCAGCCTGGATGCTGTAGTGAGATGCAGTCCCACGGGGCTGGGCAGCAGATCTCTGGGGAGGATGCTGGGAACCTCTGTATGTTTCCAGGACTTTCTGTTGAGGCCCCAGGGGTGGCTGGCCGTGGAGCTGCCACTTTCATCCAGCAACAAGCGTCCCTGTATGTAAGAAAGGAAAACTAACTATTCTGTTGGATTTTTTGCTCTGGTGTGATGACCACAGCTCTAGTTACCTTCTGTGACCTCAGTGTTACAGCTGATAATGCCTCATGCAAGCTATTCTCAACTACTGAAGATACCACAACTGTATTCAACCTGAATAAATTTAGTATCTAAATCAATAGGATTCCTTAAATGGTAAGCAAACTGCTTCATGTGAGTGTATGGGCAGGGCTATTGTGACTGCAGTGCCAGAGTGGCATTGCCCTGCAGTCAAATAGGTAAGTCGCAGGCCACATAATCTGCCTCCTGCACAGATATTTTCTCAGCCTGCCTCCTCCATGGTAGGGGAAAACAAAAAAGAGGTTTTAGGAGTGCAGCTGGCAGATGTTGCTCAGGAGTGAGCTGACATGATTCAGCCAGCACTCATTTCTCAGCCATCCTGAGCGGCACAAAGGGCCATTCAGGCAGCAGGGACCTGCAAGACTCCTGCCAGGAAGATGAGGTGCAGCCTCAGCATCGCCAGTGTAAAATCCTACCTGTCACCACTACTGAGGCCCTGGAGGAGAAGGTTGAGCTAGGGAGCTGACAGAGGGTCTTACCTTACCCTGTAGGCACCAAAACTCTGCAACCGGGTGCCATCTGGGGGGGGACAAGGGAAAGGGGTAAGCATCAGCTGATTGGCTTTCTAGGAGCCAGCAAACCTTGTTACAACATGGGCTATGGGTGCATCTCAATCTTGTTGACACATCTATGTACAAGAATTGCCTAGGGACTTAGACACCCTCAGTAAGATGTTGATATTTACTAAGCCCTCACTTAGCTGCCACTAATCTCAGATGTAGCTCTGGAAGCACCTCTATTTTCATCAATGACCTTCATATCTCCAAATTCAGCTTCTTCTCAAGCCCAGAGGCTCCTGAGGCTGGACTGGACTGACCTGCTTAGTACCTATTTCATTCCTAAACTGAGACCAGAGTGCCTGCAGAGATGCGCATAGAGATGCTCCCAGCAAGCGGCTGGGGATGTGAGCTGAGTGCAGAGCACAGTCGTGGAGGCTACTCTCATCAAATGCCAGTAAAGGAAATGCCTTCCCCTTGCTCCTTGCACTCCCCAGGTCAGGAGCTAGAACACTCAGTCATGGTGTGGGAAACTTATTTTCATTTGTGTTGTTATTCTTAAGGGATTTGTGCTCAAGCTACTACTTCTAAGGAGAGGTCCTGCCTTATTATCAGGGGTACATTTGTGGGCAGTTTAAAGCTAGCAAGGGAATAATAAAAATAAAAGCAACTGGGAAACAGAGAATGCCTCTCAATACGCGTTGCACTGTACATATATTTTCATATATCTATCAAAGAGAATAAGAGTATATATGAGAATATACTCTAAAGGTTAGGATGTTTGGCTGGAAGGAACAAGTCCTGCCTCCAGGAATAGTTCTTTATTATGTAATAATATAATATTTTATATTATAATATATTATATAATATTATATATTATAATATATTTTATAATTATAATTAGATAATTTGTTACTGCAAAAGTGCTTGGAGTAGGGGCTTCCATCCAGAAGCTCCTGTCTGCTTGTCTAGCGGATTGAAATTCCTCCTTCCCTCTCTTACTGTGTGACTCAATGAATCTTCAACTACCGGGAGCAGTATGAAAACTCCAGCAAGATCGAGCTGATGAGTTTGTCTCATTCCCAAATATCTTTTTAGAGCTCTGGGAATCAGAGCTCTCTCTCTGCCCAAACAGACACGAGTCCCTACAGGCAAGGGGCGGTAGGCAGCTGCCCTGGCTTCTCCACCTTAAGCAGGGTAACTGCTAAAGAGAGGTAAGCCTTCCTCCTCTTTACTAGGTCTCCCCTTGCCCCTTTTTCAGATGAAGAGGCTAGTGTGCATGCCTCACTCCAGGGCAGGGGTCCAGGTTGTGAGCTGGAAAGGTGTGCTGCTGCCTGGCCTGCACAGTTATCTCAAAACAACTCCTGGTGTAGCTGGTGTGCTGATACTGGAGAAAAGAAGAAAGGTGAGTGCTGGAACCATCTACATTCTCCTGCTGTGTTCGTGGACAGCACGATACCTCATCTCCTTTGAAAACACTGTCTAAAGTGTCCCATGTATTCTGGAAAGCAGAATTTGTCCTCCAGAGTTTTTACTATTCTTCAGCTGAACTTTTTTGTCTGTAGGGAAGAAGAGCGTGCACAACTGCTAATAGCAAGTAATTTTTTAAATTTATTTATCTATAGAGAAAATTTAAGCTGTTAGGTTCAGAGGAGCTGTTCACTTAAGCTGTTCAATTACAGGTGGATGTATAAATACAAGCAAGCCACCTCATCCATATTGTTAGTATAAGGTATGTTGTGGCACAAGCTAAGGTCTGGCGGCCGGAAGATGTCGTGCTGTACGGAAAGACAGGACTCCTCCCCTAATAGCTAACAGTGTCTACGTTATGATGTAAGCACACGGAAGTGACGTTGTAAACCGTGGACAAAGGTAGCATCACACTTGGTCCAAGCAAAGAATGTGCATATTGTATTTTCATATGTGTTTTTATAGACTTTACAGCTAAGAGTGTTACAGCCTAGACTGGTTATTTAATTTGGTACTTATATATTGTCATTACAGTAATCTCTGTTTACCTCACAGTTTTGAGTATGCTCTTTTTGTTCTGCAGAAAACATTTATGACTTCTTATGAGGCTCATAAGGTTCCCCTTTACCCAGTCCACTGCAGTCAAGAAGGAAAATGTCTGAAATATTCTTATCCTGTTGTCTAGGACCAAAGATGGAAAGAGACTATGATCAGTCAGAAACAAAGTTTCTGAAAGAGCAGGGCATAAATTCAGCTCTTTGGAGTTTACACTAGTCTGCTAGGGTAGGGTGAGCTGAGCCATTTTCTTTTTACCCTCTTCCAGATTTTTTCTGTGATTTACAGAAAAATCTGATTAATATTCTTTAATGGGGTGTTCTGAATAATTTAATAAGTATTGTTTCTACAGCACCTAAAATAATGTAAGTGACTCAGAGGAAAAGGAATAGCAGAAAAGCATGAAGATACAGATGTAGATCCAAAACTTGTCATCCTATCTGTCTCTGGAGTGCATGAAAAACTGGGAAGTTGCTTTTTTTTTTACAGCCCGGTATCTGAATGTCATCCAAGGAGGAAAGGAAGGAACTAGAGAAGGAGATAAATTTTCACTGCTACATTCATGCTTTTCCTTTTTGTTGAAAGCAACGGAGGTCTGTAAGTGAAAAAAAATCATGAGAGGTGAAAGGGTTAAAACTACCAATGAAACCCTTCCTTTACTGTTCAGTCAGTCTTCTTCCACTTTTATAGTTTCTTTTTTCTTAGAGCAGTCAGAGAAACGTGTCCCAGCGAAGGCTTTTAGCACAGTAGTGTGGGAGAAAGAGAAGTTTGTTGTATTATCTTACTGAATCAGTACAGGATTGAACCTGTCTATTGCCTAGCACCTTCGCCTTCAAGGGAAACTTGAAATTACTCATGTCATGGAAGCTTTCATCCATTCTCTGAAATTATGTTTTGGATGGACTAAGTTGTTTTTCTTAGTTGTTCTTGCCATTACAGCCACATTTCATTTACGTTTTGGCTGCCATTGTCGTTAGCCAATAACTTAGTCAAATCCCTACATGGTCTTAAAACTGAAGTAGGTCAAGTAAGTCTGACCAAAAAGTGGTGAAAATTATTCCCTATAGGAACTGAAATGTGCAAAATTGTACTGATAGGGGTGCTGTTTGTACTTGTCCACACCATCCTTACTGCATCAAGCTGTATTGCCAAATGCTCATCATATTGTGTGTGACAAGCTACTGCTTTGGCATGTATTTTACTGGGGACCCTATTGTGTTGTATGATGCTCACAACACACCACACAAATTATGAGGAGCTAAGGTGAATGCTCCAAGACCTTACTTCATTTTCCTTTCCTTCATCATTTTACAAAGCTGCATAAACCTAGGTTTAGAAGAATTCTGAGCTGGGTAAGGACACAATAGATGTCTAATAGAAATTAGGCTAAACACCAGTTCCCTAACTTTCCCTAACACTAACTTTCAGTGGAAGTTAGGCATCTCCCGTACTGCTTCTTTCCATAAATCTGACTAGACAATTATTTGCACTTTTATTTTCACTTTTAAGTATACATGATATGTAAATTTTCATTTAAATAACTTGGGAGCTTTAACTGCAGTTTGAATCAGACAGATGCTTTTGCAAATGCTACCTGCTGTCAGATAAAAATAGACAAGAAGGTGCATTAGTAAAGATAAAAGTATTGTTACAAAATAGTTTTAACTGAATAATTCCCCACACATACTCAAGGGATCCTGGCTGGTTTCACCAAAACTATTCTATAAATTAGAATTGTAAAAGTGGAAGGGGCAAAACTGTACTGTGATCATGCGAGACATGATTTGTGTTTCTGAAGTGTCATAATACAACTGAGCAAGAGTTCCTACATTTTTGAGGTCTGCACTATGCTTCAGAGGACCCTACCAATATATAGCATTTAAAATGTAGATTTGCATGATAAAGTGATAGAAAAAATCAAATCTCTAATAAGATCAGTTACAGAGCTTTAGTACAGCAGAAAACTGATTTCAAAACAAAACTTCAATTAAGGATAAAAATAATTCTGCAAATAATACTGTATTTGCATGGGAAATATGCAAAATATCATCATGCAATTCTTAATCAACCAGAGAGCTGTCAGACATACAAACATAAGTTAATTCTGCTGTTAATATTGCTGCACGTTATAAATATTAATTGAATGCCATTCAACATTAGTTTCATTATTGTTGAGCAACTGTTTTAACTCCCCCCCCCTTTTAAATTGTCAAATAATTGGCTTTCTTCTGCTCACGTCTGTTCTCATAAAGTGGATTAATGTGGAAAAAAAAAAAAAGATCACATAAAGCAACTTAAAGCAGCAAATAATTATGTTCCTAAACACACTGTGAGACTGCCCTTTTTACCTAAGTTTGATAAACTGCAAGGCAAAGTTTTGGACTGCTGGCCAACCTCAGTCTGGCTCTAAGCATCCTTCTGTACTGAGGACTGTATCCACCACCCTGAGCACCTACTGTATATCATGGACGCTCTGACCAAAATTCATGAAATGCCTGCAGAAAGCCGACAGACTGCCTGTGGGAGAAACTGTCTGGTTTTCTCATTAGCAAGAGCTAAAGGGTCTATATCAGGGCCTTTCATGTGGTAAAAAGAACTCATTAATTGCTTAATTTTGTGGTTGCTATTTATGTCATTATTTATTAATATTCTAGATTCTGACACTGGGGCAAATTCTAGTCTTAGTTAAATTAGTAATTTAATAGTAAATTTAAAAAGTGTCTCGATTCACTATTGTTCTTTTGGATTTCTTCTAATTAAAATAAAATTTTAGCTCATTATATGGTTTCTTCCCCACTATCACAAGTGCATGTATCCCTTTTTGTGTAAGCACAGTATTACATTGCAGTGCTCTAGTGCAAATTCCTTTACAGATATTAATGGCTTTGTATTGAAGCAGAATGTGAGGTTGATGAATACAAATCCATTTTACAGATACGAAGATAAATGTACCTAGACAGTAACTTTGCGCATTAGAGGACACCATATTGAGTCTATGCAGAACCTAGAAAAGAAACCAGAATACCAGCCCCTGCTGTAACCACCAACACATTTTCTTCATCACTGAGCTTCATTAGCTCCTCAGCATTGGTAGTTGCATAGACCAGCCTTGTACAGTGTAAACAACTTGGGTCTTACTTCAAGCACATGCAAAACATCATGATTCAGGTTATGTATGTTTCTATGTCACTGAGACATCCAGTCATCACCTTAAAGAATGGGTTACATTTGTATAAAAGTTCAATCAGTGGTTCTTAGACCTCTAGAGACTTAATCCAAAGTGCTGAAAAAAAACTGGACAAGATAAGAACAACCACATGTGAGTCAGTAGGTGTGATTTTGGTTGGTCCCCTGTCTCCACTCCAAGTAACAAGCAGAAATCATGCTTTAGGCAAACACATGTTGTTGAGTGTCACACAAGAGTAACTAGATGAAAACATGGTACAGACTAGAAGTCTAATTGTTTCTTTCCCCCTTCAAAATTATGAATTGATTTTGCTTTTGCTCTATGAATCTGAGAACAGAGAATAACACATAGTTACACATTAAAAAAATCAGTGCTTTTACCTTTACTTATTTGTTTCATCTTAGTTCTCTCACCATTGTAATAAAGCATGTAAGTAGCAAAGGGACAAAGGCTAAGGATCCCCGGGATCAATGAACTGGCTTCTCTAGAAAAGCAGGCAATCAATTTCCACGAACTGTTTAAAAAATGCATCTGGAGTCTCACTGCTCTGAGAGTTAATAATATCTTCCCATTTTCAGCCCCAAATTATTCAGGCCAGACTATAGCAACTATTCACTGTATCAGTTTTATCATTTACTTAATGAGCTCTTCTCCCTCCTAGTGTTTATCTTCAGATGTAGGCAGAAAGGAGTCATCACCCTTACAGAATTATTTTGCTATACAAAAAGAATTAAGATGTTAGTCTGTCTCCATATGATGTTCTCTTCATTTCTCTCATCTTCCTGGCAGTCTTTCTGTGCTTTTACTTTGGTTCATTTTTGAAGACTTTGGTGGACAAAACACGTGTTCTGTATTCCTGATGAAGCCTCACCCATGCCTACTACAATGGCAATGATAATTCACTGTCTCTCCTGGAATTCACTCCCCTCCCTGACGCATCCAGTGATTATGTTCACTGTCCATCACCTTGTACATGTTGTCAGTCACAACCTGCTGGTTTTCTTACAAGTTGGGATGGTATTATTTGGTAACACCAACTGCCTTGCTAGGAGGACAGTAAACACCAGCATGCTCTTTTATGTGGTTGCCAAGGTTCAGCACAGTAACGAAGTCTGGCAGGATTTCAGATGATCATTTTACATTTCTTTAAAGACAATACAGACACAAATATGCATGGAAAGGTAAGCACAAGAGAAGGAAGAAGGAGAGCAGTTGCTGCCTGTGCTTTGACCTGGTTAACAAATGTTTCTTGTCAGAGAAACTGAGCGGTACAGAAATTGACAGCTATCTTCTCTCCTGAACTGTCAGCCCTTGCTTGAATGACACACTGATTATTATTTTAAGCACAGATGGGTATGGATGGCTGCTTCAGGGAGGAGCGGGCTGTGCTGAGCAGCAGTGTATGTAGTGTGCACAGTGGTATTAGCATGGGATTGGACCAATGGAGGCATAGTGCTTCTGCTCACTTCTGCTCACTTCTGCTCTGCGAGCAAAGATGTAGCACTTTCAGAAAGATGTTTAAAACACACAGAGGTATTTCTTACACGTATCTATTTGTACATCTATAAGTCATTCACTATGCGGCTCCCTGTGTAGCTTGCCCAGTGGCTGCAAGAATTAAAGGTCCATGTGACCAGCATGTCTGTCAATTACAAACTGAAGACTTTGTCTCCTTCTCTAAAAACAAGAACAGGAAAACTGTAGTTAAGGCAACAAAAATAAACACCTCAGAAGTTGCACAGTTCTCATCATTAGTTCTACCAAAGCACAACGCTACTTTGTCCATATATTTTATTATTCACTGGCTTGTGCTTCCATCCTCTAACATACAAAGGGAGTACAAACTGGTGAATGTTAACTTCAGCAGCCACCCTAGCTGCTAGCATATCTGAGCACTGGCTGACCAGTGCATGCCCAGCACAGAGACCTTCACTGATGAAAGGTACACCCAGATTAGGGTGTATTAGTGCCACGTAAGTGCCAGAAGGTTTCTTCTTGAGAATTTGTGGAGAAACCCTGATTTGGGAGACATGTAGTTATGAGAACAGGGAGGGAATGTCTGAGTTAACTGCAGCAAAAATCACTGAGAAATAATCTGAGTAATACAGAGACCTGGAGGAAATTTAGGAATGCCAACAGTAATGTAAATATCCCACAGAACAGTGTGGATTTATCTGAGTAATACAGAGACCTGGAGGAAATTTAAGAATGCTAACAGCAATGTAAATATCCCACAGAACAGTTTGGATTTCAGTGGGATAAATAGTCCTCTTCAGAGGTTCTTCATTTTCTCAGGGCTTCTATAATTACAGAAGTGAGGCATAGATACCATTTTTTCTTTGCAGGTAAAGGTATCAAATACACAGAAAACCCCCAACAGTCAGGAAAAAAATAAAAAATAAAAAAAATGAAAATACAATAAGATGCCTATTTAAATCTTCTATGTACAAGTTATTGTGGAATCCGATTTTCCTTAGATTTGAGGAACTTGAGCTTTTGTTTTCCTTGTGTTTGGCCCTGAGCATCAGCATGAATCGCTCCAGATGAGCTGGTCTAAAGCCGAGTGAGTGGGACATGGCACATATCCCAGCAAGGCCTGGCAAGGCTTGTGAAATGCCTCTTCCCTTTCTGAGGGAGCTCGGGTGGGAACGGCTGGCAGTGAGACTCCCAAGCCTTGATGCCACAGCTTGCCCTTTTAAAGCATCAGGATGTGCCATGTGCCTTTGCCTGGGTGCTGTTCTCAGACACGAAGTATGCCTGACACTGGACCCCGCTCCATACTTGGAGTCATGAAAGAAGAAAATTAAGAGTCAAGGAACAAGCTCAGAATGTTTTTCTTTATGGAGATATATCATTGATCTCCATTGCTTGTGGCAGGGGAAGGGGGGGAAAGCCACTGTGGGATTGGCATACAGTGACATGAAGCAACACATAAAAAAGCTGTTGATGTACTGGGAAACTCTATTCTCTCAATTCCCAGTTAAGGACAATGAAATTTTATTTTGCTTGCTTCAGCTCCTTTTATTTCTTCCCATAACACACTTTATAGCAATATCTGCAAAAACTTTAAGGCAATATTGCTACAAATACATATTTAAGATTTGATTACTCATTCTCATCCACTATCATGTGCCAGACGTGCAGCCTACTCTAACAGATTACTGTTTTTAAAGTTGTTACAGGAAGGTTAAATAAAATGTTACTTTTATGACACTGAATATCTTTATGTTGTTTTAGCTAAATCATAGGCTGTTTGGTAATGCCACAGATGTGCCAGGTATTAAGATCAAACTGTAAAAATATCATCAATCTTTCCCTCAAGCTATCATGTCTCTGATCTCTTAAACACCTGCCATTTGTTGTGATCACCTCAGGAGCCTGTCCCTGCCGCACATCCTCCTGCCCATTTAAGGACACAAAGCAAAATCAAAACATGCCAAAGCTGCTCCAATAGTAAGATCAAAGTCTGAACTGAAGCCACCAAAAATCTTGACTTTCCAAATTCCCGTCTGCTGTGATTATTAACCATCCCCTTTCAGGAGCCCCCTTCACTAAGCTATATCACTTTAGAATTCTTGTGAAAAGGCTGATTACCATCCTAAAGTGGTAGCTAAGGGGATATATATATGTA
The DNA here is from genome assembly GCA_028858755.1 of Ara ararauna. NCBI lineage: Eukaryota > Metazoa > Chordata > Aves > Psittaciformes > Psittacidae > Ara > Ara ararauna. The sequence continues at coordinate 105,863,257 of CM054376.1, read as the reverse complement.
TGTATGTATGTAATATATGGAGAAAAATAAAAAATAAAACATGTAGCTTCCAAGGCAAAAGTAGTATCAAGAAAAGGATGACCAACACTGCAATCTTTATGTAAGAACAGGAAAAGTCAGGAAAAAAAGAGATAGAGTTCAAAATCTCAGTATTACATCATTTACCTTTGAATTATGTAAGTAAGAAATTACAAAGAAAATACTTTAAGGAGTTTTAGGTCTCATCAAGGTTGGCAGAGTAATTCAAGCACGCAGAAATTGAACTTCTTTTAAATATTTTGAGATCTTGATTTTTTTAGTATTGCAATCTATTTTTCAGCACATTTGAAAAGTTTCAAGAGATGAAAGCATCTCATTTTTAAATCATTCAGATTCTTGTGCCAACCTCCCTACTTTTTTTTTTTTTTTTCAGGACTTAAAGGAAAGCCTGGGCTGAAGCTAGCCAGCTGCTTAAAAAGCCAAGTTATGAAGGCACCAATAAAAAAAAAGAGAGATTTCAAAGTGGTTTGATATACATTATTTAGAGAAGAATTGTCAATGTAAGCATAGACTGTAAAGGTCTTGGACCCATTTTCAACCCCTTCCCTTTGATGTACTGGTGTGAATTGGTCCCAGTATGGACTAAAAACCAGGTCAAAGATATTTATTTGCCAGCCTTAACTTAGTCACCTCTGTTGTGCTGCCATCAAATATTTGTGATTGACTCACAGTATGTACTTTCCTTAGCCAAATAATACAGAAATATACTTGAAGCAAAAAGTTGAAAGGAAAGAAACATTTTCTACCTGCTGCACTGAAGTTACACCCAAATCACTCATTAATGTTAATGCCAGTTGTGTAGCTAACTTTTCACATGGCACTTTGTAAATCTGCTTTTAAGATGCCAGAAAAGAGAGAGGATGCCTCGCTTTTATAGGACTCCTGCCAAATTTAGATCACCGGAGCAGAGCAAGGATAATCATGCTTCATGTTTCAGAGTAGAAGAAAATTGCCTCACAGCCTCAGGACCATGCTTTTTCCCCTCAGGTATTGCACATTTGGGCAGCAACATTATGGATTTCTTTCCCTGAAGTGCTAAGTACTTGAGCGGTGGGCACCATGCAAACCACAATGGGGAGTTGACATACCAAGGTGGGAGCCTCAACTTCTGAATATTTGAAGGCTGTTTTTTTCTTGGTTTGCATGGAGAAATGACCCAAAACATCTTTTGCCTGGCTATGACCAGCTGTCCTGAGTCACTCAGGACACCTGCCTCATTCCTGGCAGATGGCTGCAGAGGGTCGTGTGCCAGCTTAACTCCCTACCCATCTACAAAACAGCAAAAATCCTTTTAAAGAGTATTTCATTGGTTTTCTCACAGCCAAGAAAAAAGATGTGGGCAGGCAGGAGCCCCCTTTCTCTTGCAAAACAGGAAAAAGTTTTCCACTGGGTACAGTCTGAGGGGTAAGTGAACACTGACAGCTTCATCACCATTGGAAGCTTTACCTGAATGATGCTGCTGCAATATGGAAACTATTTCTGGTTAAATAATGGGTGATCTATTTTACCATTATGTAATCAAATTGATATTCAAGTTTCTAGTGGCTGCAAGTTGGAACTAGATAACCTTAAGGTCCTTTCCACCCCTAGGTATTCTATGATTCTACGTTTCTACGATTCTTTGATACTTGTTTTCACAGAGGATCTTTACATTTAAATAAAATTAAGAGAGAGAAAATCCAGTAATGAGGTGTTAAAATTCAGTTGGAAACTGCTTGGATTTAACAAACCTATGACTTTGAGATGTACTGAAGATTCTATTTGAATATCAGGAAACTCTTTTTTACTGTGTGGGTGGCTGAGCACAGGAACAGTTTGTCCAGAGAGGTCATGGAGTCTTCATTCTTAGACACACTCAAAAGCCGCTAGGACATGGTCCAGGCAACTGACTTAAAGAAGCCCTGCTTGAGCACAGGGTTTGGACCAGCTGGCATTCAGAGGTCCGCTCCAAATCCCCTTCTGTAATTTGATACATAGAATAATAGAATCATAGAATAGTTAGGGTTGGAAAGGGCCTTAACATCATCTAGTTCCAACCCCCCTGCCAGGGGCAGAGACACCTCCCATTAAACCATGCCACCCAAGGCTCTGTCCAATCCAGCCTTGAACACTGCCTAGAAATGATTTTTGACATTGTACTAGCTTTCAACTAGTGTATTTCTGTACATAGAGTAGGCTTTAGTGATTTCGTCTTCTCTTTACTTTTCTCCATTTTGATTATCTTTTGCTTTGACTTTGCTTTAAAAATCTGTGTTTTAACCAACTAAAATGCTAGAACATCAATGTGAAGCTCCAATTTATGGGAGAGAACTTCTGGCTTCTCTTGTTTTTTTGTATTGCACCCCCATTGAACTTAGTGTCCACAGACCATGTGAGTTTATGTTCAGCCTCACAGAATTCCGAAACTAATTTTAAAAAACAAAAACATGAAAAAAAAAGCCATCTTCAGTTAACTTTGAAGTATAACCTCTTGCTTTTTCAGAAGGGGCAAATAACTGCCTCTTGCTCTAATACAACAAAGATGCATATTCACAGCTACCATTAGAATGACAAAAAAGGAGATGAGGAGAGATAAGGCTGCTGAAGCAGACATCCTTTGTTATTTGCAAGCAAATTTTCTCAATTTTCAGCATCTCACACTGCATTATTAACTAGCAAAGACTTAGCAAAGCCACAGCTATAACAGATAATACTTTGTACTTAGAGCCTTTCATCCGAGACTATCAAAACACTTCATAAAGGCAGGCTTTGTTACCACCAGAACACAGAGGAGGAAACTGAGACACACAATTTATGTGGCTTGATCTTGAGTGTAACGTAAACTCAACCACAAATTGATGAAACTTAGAGTCTTTTGGTTTCCAATCTACTTGACTTATCCTCATGGTGTAACTGTATTTACATACTGACACTAGTATGTAGATTTAGGGCTTGCTGAATATCTAACATAGTATGTAATGAATAGGAAATGATCTGTTGAATTACAAACAGTGGATACAATAATAAATGATAGTTAATCATGTGTATTAGATTTGATTTATTGCTACAGGATGTCAGTAACATAAATAATTTTAAAAAGATAATGAATTTCATAATCTTACAAAACAAAGCATATTAGTTATCTATTACCTTCCTTTCATGTTCTGTTATTAGTTTTCTATTGTTATCTGAATGCAGGACACATCATAACACACAAGCCATTCTTTTCTATTTAGAAAATGTCCTTGAGTTTCAGGTGGGTACCTGATTATTGAATATTACTAAACAGAATGAATTTTTAGTTATTTTCCAGGACAAATGAAAACACTGAAATAAGGGAAAAAGGGATGTGGGGAGAAAAAAAAAAGAAAAGAAACAAGAATCACCAATAAGTGATTAAAAACAAGTGGAAAGCAATGTAATATGTCGTATTTCATTGTCTTCCAAAGAATCATTTGTGCTATAAGTCCAGCAGCTAGATTTGCATTTTTACTTCAATCTTTTAAACTTCTTGGGTCAAAATTACACTTACCTGAGGACACTCTTACACAGTCAGGAAGCTAGAAACCCATCTGCTTGTAAGCAAGAAATCAGGTCTAAAAACTCTGCAGATTCTCCAGGTCTCTAGAATTATGACCAAAGATGTCAGCTGAGTCAAAAATTTGGGTAAAATGAGCAGTTGTCTTTCTACCTCTCCAGCAGTAGACATTTTTGGTTAAATGCAGTACTATCAGTCTATGAAGGCCTTTTCACCTCTTTTTATTTTTTTAATTAATTTTTATTTTTTATGTTAATAATGACTGGCAGCTTTTGTTACAGAGTTTTTCAAACAGGAGTTCAAATTTGCTGTGAATTATAGCAAATAAGACTAATAAAGTGGTATGAATTTATCCGAAGAACTACCATTTTATGTTGAACATCTCTGGTCATCCATAACCACTTGGAAATGAATTTAAGGGAGACCTATGAATGAGACAGTAGCTAATAGTGTAGACCTGCCCTAGACCCAGCTTCAATCACCTGATTAAGTAGCTTTTTACTTTATAGTGTTTCAAGTGAAAAATGTGTTGGTTACAAAATTTGGACAGTTTTCCAATTTATGATAGAAATCCTATTAAAATTAATCAGCCTTTCAATTAAAAACAGCCTGATAAAAAATTAAATCATGAAAATGCTATGCTACATTTAAACTATCATTCAGTTAGCTCATTAATGAGATCAAAAGTTACCACTTTTTGTGACACTTGATCATTTGAAAGCATGTCAAGAACTTAAATCAAAGACCTTTCAAATGCAGTACATTTCTATGGAAATAGTCATATCTGAGCCAAATGTAATACCTTCTTTCTCAAACTGGTGCATTTGTCCAGAAAATAAAATACTTAATGGAATAGGAACTAATTCTTCACCCCGAAGCCACAAGCACTCAGCACAATGAATATATGGCCTGAAAGTTATGCACAGTTTAAAACAAGTATATCTAGAGTAGAGTTCCTAATCAGGTCTGGTTCTATAAAGAGATTCAAATGCTTTTTCTCTTACATAGCACATTTACTATCACAGTACTATGTGTCTATCACAATACTTATGTGTTGTAGCCATCATTATAGGGGTAATTAGATGGTCTCACTATTTATGAGGAACAAGCAGAGGTTACTAATAAAAGTCTTCCTAATCAAGTGGTCATAATAACTTTATACCTCATTGTCAAATACTTTGCTTCTGTTATCAGTCTTCTATTTTGTCCTATCTCCCTGAAAGTTTCACCCTACCTATTCCCCATTTTAAATGCATTCACTACTATGGAAAAAATTCTGCTCTGCTTCAAAAAGTTATTTTTATATTTAAGCAGCAGTTACAATGTATCACTTAAAATGTGTATAGGTGCCAAACTCTGATCCGGATGAGTACCAGCATTACACTGGTGTGAATATCTTTTAATGAAAATCCAAAACAAAGATTAATTTTTCAGTTGGGGGCATCAGTTTTCACGTTATTCTACTGTCAATGAAGTACTGGTTTGCGTATATCATTGCACTTGGGTTTGGTTACCATGTAGTATTTGTGGGGCAGAAATAGGTTTCCTGGCAGCCAAGGCCCTCCAGACTTGAGTAAAGTTGATCAAGGGGTATAATTTCCCCAACCTGCCTCCTTATTTCCCTCTATCTTGATGATAAGAGGAAGAAGAGCCTCAAAAAGAGGAAACAGAAGCCTGTGGGAAAAGTGGGGGGTCAGGAAAGCCTAAGGGGGACATCAGCCCCATGGTAGAGAAGGGCCAGGGACACTCAGGGACTTGCTGATCAGGGAGCGCAGCTCTGTTATGACAGGCAGGCTGTGCATCTGCTTATCACCTGTAAGAAAACCTCATTCTTGTCCCCATCCCTTCGGTCATGATGCAGGGATGGACCAGCTTCCTGAAGGCCAGTAGGACCCACAGGCAAGGTTATAAGGGCACAGCACGCTGTGAGTCTCTCCACAGGCCAGAGGAACTCATCACTGAGCTGTTAGGGTAAAAAGAGGGAGGTGTGAAAATCAATAACATGGCCCAATATCTGGGTTTTTCAATCTGTAGATAGATCTTTAATATTTTTTGTCATAAGTATGCAGTGCAGCATTATTCACTGTCTGCAGGGCACCCTGGGATTCTTCGAAGTAATGCAAAATGCTATTTCTGGGAAGAATCACGGAGTGTTTGACTGAAAACAACACATACGAAGAAACAGTTCACATCATAAAAAAAAACCCCACCAACCAAAGCTACAAAATATGCTATAATTTTGACAAGAAGTCACTAAAACCATACGTTTGCCTTGGTTTCCCTCTGGAACACCTTACAAGAAACAAAATATGCAGCTGATCCCTAAAATGCAGGCTCGTACCAGAGCCATGTTGCTCAGTAGGTTTGTTTATCTTGGGTTCAGTTGATTTGTTGCAGAAATATGCTAGACCCTTAATCCCAGTAGGAAACTGAAACTGTGAGAAAGACAAAGTCTGGCTGACCCCCTACAAAAGCAAGCAGCAAATCCTGCTGAGAAACAGCAGTAGCGAAAAAAGAGGGTATTACCAGAGAGTTTTGTCTTGGAGGATGACAACTGTTTAAAAAATGCAATGACTGAAGAAGTAATTCTTCTACACCCTCCCACTTTGTCTGTATTAAGCGTGTAACAAATGGTGAATTGAAATCTATACTGGTAATAGTGTCAATGAGGGATCAGGATTATACATGATACTTCCGCAATTTGTTATGCCTCATTAGCATTGTGGCTTATTGCAGAGAACGACACAGTTCCCAGGCATTCCCTCATGGCCTGTCCTGATGGATAATGGAAATAAAGAAAGGCAAAGCACGGGTGACACACTGCTCTCACGACATTTATCAGAGACATAGTTAGCTGGGTTAGGTATGCTTCACATTCTCCATCAGAGTCACATATTGATCTGAATTAATAGTTGTGCTTGTTTGGTACTTTTCCAAGGAACACCCTGTGTGGAAGGGACCATGGTGCTAATGAATACAGAAGTTTATTCTCTGAAAAAATATTTAGGGTGCCATGAGAAAAAACAGCAAACATGGTTCTTTGCATCAGACCTGCAAACTCCCCTTTGTTTCAGCTCTTCCCACTGTCCTGGTTTCACCAGAGGCAAAATTCAGCTGGCATGCAAATTAAACAGATAGGTTTGTCTTATCTGAGCTTAAACTTTAAGAATGGTCAGATGATGATTTTAAAAGTTGGGGGTTTTTGCAGTTCATGTGGAAACCAGATTTAATTTCTGTAGCTCGTCTTTGCCACGCCTTGGCACATGAGCTAAAAAATAGCCTCCGTAAACACATTTTCAATCATGAAGATTTCAAGTGAAATACCAATTTTAGGAAGAAGCCAGGGATGGAAGTTCTTCATCAAACAGAATGATGCTGAAAACTAACTCGGGGTATGATCACACCATTAATTAGGACCAGGCTTCTGTCCAAATGAGAACCTGAGTTTTCTGACCACCCAAACTGCTCTGATTGCCAATCAAGGAGTTCCCTCTGCTTGGAAATCTGCCAGGAGGTTGCCTGGCCTTCCCGGAAAAGCACCAGCAACATCGCAGGGAAACTCTCTCCACTGGTATATTGCACTTGGCTGTCTCTTTCTGATCTTCAGCTGAGATGAATGCCCAACTGCATGAGCATTTACCCTCCTTTCCTTTGCTCCAGCGCAAAGACAAACAGTGTAAACTCCGGTCAGAGAAGCATGGATCCAGCTGCTGGGATCAACTGGCAGGTAGCTTTAACGTCATTTTGCATCCCATCTGCTTCTTCTCAGATTAGTAGTCTGCTTGATTTCATCTGAATGCAATGCTAATTGCATCCTAATTTTTTCCTGGTGGAAGTGGGCTGAGACCTTAATTTAAGGCTAGGCCAACCAGGCAGGTGATAGCTGAAGGTCTTAAGAACTGCTGAAAATAAGCTTTGGGGATGTATTTCTTTTGATATTAGTTATGCCAGTAGATGCATAATTTTATGCCTCTGATTTTTCTAATGTTAGCTAAAGTGTCTATCATAGGCATAATAGCAAGCTAGGACAAGATTTCCTATTTTTTAGAACCTTTAATGCAAGACCCAGATATTAATGGGTCAAGCCACTCTCAGAAAATGTACTTTGCCTTCTAGCTAATGTTGTGGTGTATACTATTTTAATAACAAGTTACAAAGCAAAGGATTGAGGTTTAGGAGAAAGGCAATTTCATCTGCCTTCTCAAGATTTTTGGGAGAACCAGAACTTGAAGCTGCTAAGTGTTAAAATGAGTCAGAGGGAAAAAAAACCCCCAACAAACTAAAAGAACAGATTCATTAATTAATGCTAGCTACCAGTAGACATCTTGTAAGAGAAAGAAAGTGGTAAGCAGTTTTTGCCTTTATCTGTCAAGAAGGCAAAGAACAAGACTGGCGTAAAACTCACTCTGGAGCAATGAAAACCAACCAAAAATAAAAAAAGAAAACCCCGTTCACTGGCACAGAGCCTGTAAGGGAAAGAATGGAAACAAATTAAATGTATACAACAAGCCGGTACACAAAAGACCTGTGCTCAGGTTATTTCACAGGATGGTTGTTTGATATATAGAAACCTCTCTTTTAACTAGGTTTTCAGTACTCAGATTTCACTTCTATTTTTTTAACAACCAAGAAAATTACATGTTCTTCTGATGTCAGTGAGATCTCAGCATTGATGCTACAAATGTCAGAACTGTTACCTGTTCTTCACTTCAGTGAAACAAAGGGTTGGCATTTGGGAAACACCATCAGTGAAAAAGACCAGGCCTTAGTTAGACATATATGTATTTAATGTCCAGCTGCTTAAGAGCTGAGCTTAGCCTTAAGTAGATGTACAATCATAGCTCTACAGGGACTTTGGGGATGGTGCTTTTTTTCAGTGACCTTCATGGGTGAAGCTTGAGTAGCAGAAGATGCTCAAAGAGCAGCAAACCCACCCATCCAATCATTCATGATCTTTGCTGAGGCACCAAATGCTTGAGGGACTTCAACAGCTCAGCTGATTACTTACACCAGGATTATAAACTTTTTGATGTCAACATCTCCCACAACCCTGAATACATATTATTATTTCTGGGGTAGGGTATTTGCAGTTTTCCCTTTGAGACACCTTAGAGCAACACCTGAATGTTTGTGACACTAAACCACAGGTTCTTGGAAGACTGTAGCCTGTGAGTTGGTCTATCAGCACCTGGGCTGTGCTTCTATAATTCACACTGCAAAGTTTTAGAAAAGGTAATTAAAAAAAACCCAACTAAAATCAGAAAATGTGGACAGTGAAAAATCTTTATTGTGCTAGAATCATCATTTAAAGCCAGTTCTAAAAGTAGCAAGAATAGCATTAAATGTATATCTATATATCTTTTTAACCTTTATACAAACAGCAGGAACACTGCAAGCTAAATTTGCATTTCATAGTGGGAAACAAAACCATCCTACAAAGATATGATAAATCATCAGAGGAACAACGCAGTGCCCTGACACATGCATATGTTTTTCTAAAATCACACAGAATGAAGATAAGAGACACACAACCCAATCTCCATCTCAGAGGTTTAACTATAACCAAGCCTGACTACCTCAAGAGCAGACTCACTGAAATTTGAAATACAGATCTGTTTCCAACAGTTATTTCCTTTTCCTTTTTTATTGTTATTTTTGGGACAATTAACTGACCTAATTTTCAAATCACAGGAATTCTTAAGACAGTCTTTGTTACATAGGTGCAATGGCAACACAGATCTACTTCCAGTGACATTTTCATTACAGGGAGGAAGAAAAAAGCTGTCATTCCTGCAAAGCACGTCATGTAAGAGGTTTATTCATTCTAGTTAAACTTTTTGGACTTCCATAAATCTATAGGAGGTACAAGTTTGGACATATAAGTTTTTAAAGTTAAACAAAATGAAAAATTCCTATAGAAATGTTATTTTGACAGAAGAAGCAAATTCTACAAAAGAAGCATACACTGAAAAATTTGCAGATGAGAATTCCAATTCATATTTTGAAAGTCTATTTTTTCCTATAGAAAATAAAAAGAAAACATTTCAGTTTGGCTTTGTTAGACCCAAATTAGAGTATTGGGGGAGGGGGTTGGAAACCAAGCCAGATTGTTTTAAATCAACTGACTTGGCATAAAATGCATTTCCTACCAATGTATTTACTTTGCCAATCATGGTTTCAGTCCCCATTTCTTTTGGGCTTGCCTTCCTAGAAGACCACATATCTTATGAAGTAATAAATGGATTTCACTGACACATGGCTTGTCTACAAGATAATTAATTCTCAGTAAGCAAGGATATGAATTTACAGTGTACTAGCTATGCTGCACTGACTCTCCATATGGACGTCCTAATTGCATTGTGGCTTACTCTATCTAAAGCACATTAAGAATATAACTACACAGACTTGTTACTGGGAAGAAAGCGAGGATAAGGGTTTACTACTCTCCTATGGCATTAGCTGATACGCTTGAATTGCTTCGATGAGCTCTCCTTTCTTGCAGTAATGCAAGAGAGCACTGAGTGTCCAAGCTGGACTTATTGCAAACAATCTAATACGCTACAAATCCACATCCTGACTTGCTCTTACTTTACCAGCCTCTTCACTGAAGTACTGATCTGCATGATGCATCACACTCCAAATCTTCAAATAGCTTACTTGCTCTGCGCACTTTGAATTCCCTCCTGTGTGGCAACATATGGAAGAGAGACATCTATACAGCATCCCTTGTCAAGATGCAATTCTATATGTGCTCGCCACCCAGTACTTTCATTTTATCAGCATGTACCGCATGAGGGCTGTGTTCACCACTAATGCCTTTAGTCCTCACTGTGGTTTGATCTTGGGTGTAACGTTAATGCCAAAACTATTTTGAGCAAACCTCAGAAGAGAACTGATTAGGTAATTCAGACTGGATACCATATACTGACATTACTCCAGGCTTCACGACTGCTTCTGTTTCCATCCATGTTGATGTAGGGAGGTGGTAATTGCCAGCAGATTTGGTATGAGGCATGTACCCATCAAGTTCAGGACTTTCTCCACTGCAAGCACAGCGGTAGAAGCTTAGGATCCAAGTGCCAGGTTATATACTGGCACTGTTCTTTCTCCAACAGTTAGTGTTTGGCTGTGTGAGTGGTTTGTGCTGCTGAAGCCATCTTACGCCACCTCCCCTCTGAGGAGGTGGTAGAGGGCTATTGTACAGGAGAATCCAGCTCACCAGTACAGCTCAGATTGTCTGCAGTTATTACTGAATTGTTTCAGCTTTTTATGCTTGCTGTATCTGTTTCTTGTGAGACTTCAACAAATAATGTTTTTCAGCAAGGACTAAACCATTCAGGAACAGACTTTATTGTCACTGAAGCCCACAGCTGCTACAATCAGAGAGTTCAGAGGCATTAAAAATGGGGAAGCGTCACCTATTGCCACCTTTACTGTGAGCCAAGGAATAAGAAAACCCAGAATTCAAAAGGTCTGTGTCTACTCCCTTGTGTTTCTTCCCTTCTAAACATGAGTCTCCCCTGATCTCCAGGAACTGCGGCTATCATCCAAATGCCTTCAGGCAGGCTGCAAGCCTCTGTCCACAAGGATATCCTTATTCCATGTGCATTTTCTTTTCTCTTGCTCAGATACACATAAATGTCCACAGTTACTTCCAGGCCTCCTCCCTCTCTGTTTTTCCCTGACACTAAAGGGCTGTAGTGTTGGATCAAGTTTGAAGCTTGCTTTCCCGTATGTGTGTCACCCTTTGTCTTGCTAGCCTTACCATGCTATTTGTGGCATGGAAAAGTGAAGTGTTTGCTGTATCTGGTAGTCAGTGATGGCTCCTTTATCCCACTGCTGATTTTCACTATCACAAGATCTTTAAGACTTTTGACAGATTAGGCTGACAGTAGGTAACATGTTCAAAACTTATTGGGTAAAGATGTGGGGGTAGTGACAGACAAACAGCAGAACAGATTCACATATGGGACGATGAGATAAGCCCCATTTTCCTAGAAAATCAAATCAAAAGTTCCCAAGATCTTGTTCATTCCATGTGACATTCTCTGTACATGCTAAGCACTTTCAGAATTATGTGCTTACTTCAATGGCATTTTTATTTCTAGCCAGCAATTGACATATACTATCCACGTAAGGAAAATGGACAAATACCCCATAGAAATGTATTTACAGTGAGTGGGTAGCCTAAACATGCAGTTAGACCCAAACAAATACGAATTTGCAAGGTGCTTTAAATCTAAAATTAGATCTGAATTTTAAAAATGTGCATTTGTATGTCTATATGTGTGTTTGCATATGTGTGTGTATACATATCTGTATAAGTAATACCTACTGTCAATTTATGAATACCATAAACCAGCATTTCCAAACTGTAGGTCAGCAGCCTGGTATTGAAAAAAAAAAAAAAATAGAAAAAAAATCTGCAGCCAAATTCCTTGGCATGAATTCATCTCAGATTTAGACCACCTAAAGCGTGCAACACAATGCTGGAGAGACTTGATCAGATGTAGTCATTTGATACAGCAGAAATACGCTATCCAATCTGAAGTTTTCTACTGTAAGTAGATCCTTTTAGTTGAAATGGATTGTAATGCTACATTGTTTTATGAGAATAGCCTACATAGGGACTATTACACTTTAAATTTAGGATTTAAACTAAGAGATTCTCAGAAATTAGAATGCTTTTTGTTTGGTGTTGTTTTTTGTTGGTCTGTTGGTTTTTTTCTTGCAAAATTTGGCTCTTTGGTTTTTCAGGCTGAGGAGAGAAAAGGAGTCTCCAGGAATTAATTTCTAATGCACTTGAAGAAATTTCTGTTCATGATTCATTCATAGCGAAAGAAACAGTGAAAACCTTTTTCCACATCCACTTGCAACTCCATTCATATTTATCAACCAGTTCTTAATCCATTTAATCCAGCCAGAGTGCCTGTGAAAAGGAGAGAGGTATGGTGTGAAATGTGACAGCCACCAGAGCAGCAGGAGGAATCTGTTATTTCATACCCATCCTTCCATGCCGCAGTAGTTTTGCAGCTCCCAGAGCGCAGTTGGGTAGGCGCCTGCACAGCAGCAGTTTCCAGGGAGCTTGTGTCTGTCTGCAGCCACACCTCAGAGCTGCTTTCTCCGCTGCTTCACCTAGAGTTTTCTGCCCCAGGTACCGAGGCAGTGCCAAGAATGGGCAGGTGGAGGATGGATGCTTGGAGGTGGGAAACATTTGCTTTCATTAATTTTTTTGTTTTTACTCAGTGTTACTACTTCCCTTACCTTTTGACTTTGGAGGTCTAAGGGGCTGCTTTTGTCCCTGTGCCTGTCCCATGACTTTTGCAATGACATACCTGTACAAATCAGTTTGAAGGATGGTCTTGATGTGAACAAAAGACAGCTGCAGATTTTGAATTTCACAGCTTTTGAATTTTACGGATGCGTATATTTGAAGCACTTGTGTCAATAATGCGTTTGAATCATGAGCCTCGTCTCAAGCTGTAATGCTGTTGTGCTCGACTCTGTGCTTTGATGGCACTGCAAGCTTCATTCTAGCCTCTTAGCTACAATCTCTATTTTCTTGGCATTGAATGTGTGAACAAATTTGGGATTTGGTGGGATTTTTTGGTGAAGAGGTGAATTTCCTCTGTAAGAGAGGAAAAAGCTGAAAGTGACACTTGCTAATAATGGAAACTCATTAAATTTGGATGCTTGCTGTGTAATTTTGGATTAAACTTTCAATTCTCCAAGGCTGGGGGGGGGGGGGGGGGGGAAGGAAGTGGAGGGTGGAAAGATATTCTCAGCCATCCAGATTCTAGTCATAGCTAGCATCTAGAGTTAGTAAATGCTTATCACAACAGTACAGAAAAGTTCCAGTGTATGGGCTATGCCAGCCACACATGACACAAGTGCATACAACACCGGGGAAGAAGCTCTTATTGTTTTTTTTTCAATTGATTTGTGTAATCCTCAAGCTTCACAACAGAGTTCCTTGGGACACCAGGGTTAACCTCCACCCTTCCCACTCCTCATCTCCTCTTTTGATGGATCCCTTTGCTGTTATGCTTCTGGTCCATCATGGAGGAGAAGACACTGGATCCCCAGTCCTCTGCCTCAAAATTGGCCCATGAAAAGGGGTAACAGAAGGAAAAGGGTAGAAACTGGAGAAAAAAAAGTGGGGGAAAGGGAGAGGTTATATGGGCAGCTTGAGCTCAGCAAGGAAGGTGAAGGGAGCTGCACCTGGCAGGAAAACATGCATTTTTGTCTCCTGCCTGGTGGCAATTCCTCCTGAGGTGTGGAGACTTAAAACAGAGACTTCATTTTATGTGGATTTGCAATGTCTAATGCTGGTTTTAAATTATGTGTTAACTCCATGCAAATCTGCCTTCAGTTTTCCTGTGGCCTCATGCAGGCAGCTCTTTCGCCCTTGTATCAATGTTTAGCTACTTATACTTTACTAAGACATAGATGAATTAGTTTATCCAAACTCACTGTCAACTAATTTCAGTGCACAACTAAATTTTGTTTTACATGTAAGCAAATGATACACAGGTGCTTGAAATTTTCACCTGGGCCACTCTTCTACTAGTACCAGAAGGCTTAAGTGCAAGCCAGTGCTTGCAGCAGAGACAGAATGATTCCAAGTTCTCCTGACTTATTTCAATTAGCTAGCCTAATACAATCCCTCACTGAACATTTCTGATCTTCAAGGTGTCGCATTTGCAAGAAAACGATAGAGTCAAGAGGAGGTATCTTTGCTTGGCAGATTAAAGAAACTAATTAGATTAAGCATTTTTTAGTACTTAAAAAACAAGAAGTGGGTGTTAGTTCCATGTCGTGCTACAAAACATCAACATGGTGACCTCATTTAATTATTTCCCTCAGCTTCTAGATCCGCAAGACTTCTTGCGTTTCACAGGGACAATAGAATACTCCAAAGACAAAAGATGATATATAAAAAGAAAATAGCTAATTATATGCCAAAGCTTTATTTTAAAAATGCTCAGTGGAAAGTTAGTGAATGATTTTTTCCCAGAGGCAAACAGGATGTATATCCTATTAATTGCATACTTCCAATCAATATATCCACTCAGAATCTAGTCATTTCACCTATGAGCCAGGCAGGATTGCATTAGGTGGGGTTCAAAGTCCGAGTCAGGGATATGTATATGGCTTACTACACCATTTTTTTATATGTGGTAACTTTTCTGCATGAGTAGTTTTCCTAGGATGATTTCTGAAATGAAAATTGGATACCACAATATCAATAATTCTGTATGTCTGCAACAAGTGCTTCTACTTCCATAATGCTGCCAAATTTTTGTTTGTAATGCAAAGATTCATGCAGTTTTCATTAGAGCTCTGAAGCAAAGGTAGAGAGAACTGGAAAATAAGAGGGTACCAGTCAGCACCTTTCCAAGTACTCACATGCACAATGTGTAACTCGAAACCTTAGTAAGACCCGAGTGCCAGTCTAATATCATCTTAAGGTATAACATCATGGAACAGTTTTCCTTACTATTCAACACGTACTTATGGAGGAAACTTAAATGCTGGTGAAATACCACATATCAGCAATTTTGCAGCTTAGTTAGAAGGAAAATCTTTTGCATATTATTACATCAAAAGAGCAAAACAGCAGCTTCCTTATTCAGTAGACGCTCCTAGGAAGTCACCAAGAAAATCTCCAAGTGAAGGAACAACATATAGCTTGAATAGTATCTGTTTCAGGGAAACAACAACAAAAACAAAAACCCACAACCCAAATCAAAATATAACAAGTGCTTGAGACTAAGGACTTGTGAAGTGCTGGTAATACACTACATGCAGATTCAAAAGTGCAAAATGCTACTAGATAGAAGATGATGACAGATCTTTGCTCTTGTCAGCAGAGAGACAGTGACTATAGCAAGTCATTATCACCCAAGTTGTTACTGTGAAGTGTAAATAAAACAAAAATAGCAATGCAGAAAATTGTAAGATTGTTGATCCAGATTCTGGGTATTTGAAACCAGCAACAGAAGATTCAACCAAGAAGCACCTTCTTCATAAACTGGAAGCAGAGTTTAGAAGAGTGCTATGTTTTACCATGAAAAGAAAAATCATCTTGTATCCAGACAGCTTGTGATAAACCTGACACAGATAATCTAGCACTAAAGACAGTCTAAAGCAGCCAATTCAAAAGAAAAATACCTTCAAGTGGTTCTGAGTAGAACAGCTTTACAGATGAGAGATGACATCAAAGTAGAAACTGTGAAAGAGTTGTTGTCTTCTTGAAGCTGAGAATTCAATCACGGTTCACTAATTATACCTATTTCAGTCACAGTCTTTCCTGCACAGCATTAGCAGAAGAAAGATTTAAGCCCATCAACCATAATACTTCACTCACTTGAAGTTATACTGCCAAGATTTAGTTTATGCAGTCACCTGCTGAAAGAAATCAATCCACCAAAGGACATTTTGCAGCTATTTATTGTTCTGTCTTTAAGCGGCAATGTGGAGCTTATTTGACTCTGATATGGCAAATTTCAAATGAAAGAGGGTGATACAGCCCTTTTTATCTATAAGCTAGGAGCAGCCTTAGAAGGGGAGCTGGTACAGTCCCTGTACATTGTCTGCCATGTGTATGATGTACTGGCTTGTGATCATGCTGATAGACTTGAGGAGACAGTGCACAGAGATGATACATCACTGCTTCTTATGCTCTATTCACTAAGTAACAGCAAGAAAAGCCCCTGGGTAATGCTTTCAAGAGCAGCAAAGAACAATTGCCATTGCTCTGAGAGACAGTGGTGTCAGGTGAAGGACAAATGACTGCAGTGCTTGAAAAGCCTAGTTTGGATGCTTCCTTGCTCACACACTAAAACAGCCTTCGAACACTGACACTACCTTGAAATGCTGTTTGTACACATGCACTTTTATGTATGTTTGTTCATCTACCACGTACAAGTGAGTCTTCAGATTATTTGCTATTCATTTATTCGTCTTTCTCACAAATGTGGAGATTTCTTGGTTTAGGCTGGTTCCCTAACACTCCTGGGGGGGGAGGGGAAGCAACAGTGTGTTAGATCTTTAAGGAGAAATAAATAAAGATACTCAGATTCACAACTAAATCAAGGGCAGTCAGTGAGTACAACAACAGAGAAACATAGCAAAACTTTATAATTGCAATTCAACTTAAGCATATTTTTAGACACCTAGGGTTCACTGAGACTGAGTAGATGCAGAATATGTACTTGTGTTCTTGAGGATAGTTGCATTATGCACAGATCGTGTTAATTGGGAAGGTTTTGTTTGTCTCTCAGCTGGTCAGCTGGCTTGCAAAACACAGTAGATAGCCTACAGATAGCTACTGACAGCACAGAGAGAAGTAAGCATACACCGATTTGAAGAAAAGACTGCATTAATAATTGCTTGTCTTCATAGAAATGTTATGACCAGTTTTCCAAACAGAAATTTTAAATGTTTCAGACATCAATGATGTGAAAAAGGTATTACTAAGATCTCAGAAGAGGCACACATCTTCTGAGCAGACAGGAATTCATCTTGCAACTTGACTGTTGCTCAAAGCAGAGCATTAGAGATCAGAGAAGAGCTGTCATGCCCACGTAGATCCTGTTCCCTGAGAACAGGCAATATGGAAGAACTATGAAAAAACAAGTGCAGCAACTTAGGTACAGAGGAAAAAAACAAAATGTGGACCCTACTGAAACAATCCTCAGGCCATCTGTCTGTGTTTCAGTGAAATGAATGGTTAATACGACATTTGCAGATCATGTCCCATGACTAGCTGTCCCTGGCAGTGCAGAAAGCTATGGAGTGGATGCACTTTTTGTTATAACCTGGAAGATACTACAAAAGGTCTGAGATAAACAGCAGAGGATGCAGCATAAGAATTAAAATGAAGGATATAAAGCTGGGCACAGTATTCAACAGGAGGAAGTATTTGGTAGGGCATCAGTAGTAATTCTTTGCTAAGGAATGACAGAAAAAGATTTCAAAGATAAGTTGCACCACAAATGTTGTCCCTTTCCCATGAGATCTGTATTCCGTATGTACTCTATGTTTCAACTGGTGAGGGCAAATAAGACTTAATCATTTCTGAAGAAAAATTTCTTTGTACTCCTACTTCCACAGACAGCTTTATCTTGTCTGATACATGAGCAGGTTGGACCTCAGGTGTAAACAAGTCCCGCTTCACTCAGCAAAACATAGCACAACACTGAAACAAGTATGTAAAAAACTGTGCACAAAGTCTGAGCACCTTTTCAATGTTTTTTTCAGTGGCAGGGGAGAGGTGTAAGTCTTAAATTAGCTGCAAAGAGAATATAATTATTAATAAATCTCTAAGCTTAGACAAGCACAGGAGAGACAGATTTTTTTCTACAGTTAAAAAATTCATGTGCTATCTGTCTGTCCCTAGAAGTGCAACAAGCAATACTGGTGAATGTTGTTACCAATATTTCAGTGCCAGCTGGGGTTAAACTCTTTCCAGCCAGCTTCCCAACCTATAGACTCTTCTCCAAAAGGCGCTGTGTGCATATTCTCAAGCAGGAATTTGAAGATAATCTCAGTTAACCCCCTTGTGTTGAGCTCAGCAGTGCTGGCCGGACGACTGCCGAAGGGAAACTGAACCATCCAAAGATGTCCTAAAGTCTAGGGAATGGAAGTCCATTCTTGCCCAAGTCCCACCAAGGCATGCAAAGTGCTTGATCTGTGCACTTATTGAAGGTATATTAAAGGTTGAAGAAGAGCTCTAGAAAGTTGCTTTAATTGAAGTTTAAATGAGGGAGGAACAAGTGCCTTCAGGAGTACACGTCTGTTGTCTTGTATGCTCCTTGCACTACACCTAGTATTCTTAATCTGGGGTAAAGACTCTCTCTTCACAACAATTTTATTGAAAGTGCTCCCAAATAATAAATAGGTGAAGTATCACCATGCAAAATTAATTATAAATATATATATAATTGCTGGATGATCATTAAGAACAACGCTGCAAATACAAAGCTACCAGTCACAAATGATCATACCTAAATGAAAGTAAATGGCTATAGATACCTTCAAAAATATTAGAATTTGACACCTTACATGGCAACAGCAACATGCAACAAGAGGAATCCCAACTTTTTTCAAAAGCTGATTTAGCAAAAAATTTTTAATGACAATTGCATACATAGGGTAATTAGAAGACATGAATATCCCTAAGTCAGGGAAAAGTAATGCTGTTTTTTTGAAGACAGTACAATATTAAGGAGAAAGGCATACCATTCCTAAGCAGTAGCCTCAGAAGGTTTTAAATTAAAAGTAATTTAATTTCTTGAAACATGGTGTGGTTTCAAGATTTGTGTTAAAAATAAAATGAAGATACTCTGAATTTAAAATACACCTATATTTACAAGAGACTGTCATAGCTGCTACTAGCAACACACCTGATGGCTAGATTTAGAGTCTGAACTTTGACATCTTATATCCCTGAATAATACTCCAATAGCTAGCATGACAGTTGCTGTCAAGAAGGGTTTGGAGCTTTTTCCCTTCTCTCTGCCTGTCCTCTTCTCCTTTTTCTGTATCTTGGCCTAAGGAAAACTTCTTGGATGTTTTGTCTAAACTTAAGTGGTTTGGTATCACACATACTCCCTCTCAATAAAACTCTTTTATGACTCATACGTCTCTTGCCAGTTTTGGATGACCAGAGGCTTAAGCAAAACCTGGAGCCGGGTGGCTGTGCCATGCTTTGAAATGCTGGAAAAAGCTCTTCTAGCTTGAGAGAGGCCTGGCTGTGGTTTTGTCCATTGCTCATCCTATGGCCATCGGTACCTTCACTAACAGTACTCCACGCTCCACAGTTCCTCAATGTTCATATCACAGACAGTGATTCCAGGTGATTCCTCCTGGATGAAACAATGAAAATATTTGCTGAAATGGAGCGACAGTGAAAACCTGCTTTCCCATTTTGGAGTGAAATTCAAATCCATGTTTTTAAATTTTTCACAGATTTATGATTTAGTTATAGTAACGGCAAAGTTTCCTAGATTTGAACAGCCAACCTAGTGATAAAAAGATTGTTTGCTCCTTTTAGTACATTCCTGGCTTATCTTGAGCATCAACTATGATTACTTATAAAAATTAAGATGGAAATGAAAGATTTATGCTATATTATGACTCAAATCCAAAGTAATATAGAGGTCTGACCAGGCCAAATCAGTGGCAATACCACCAATTTCAACACTAAAAACGTCAGAAGTAGGAGTGCAGGAAAGGAACATTTTACATTAGTTTCTAACCTGTAGTAATGCCACTACGAATTAATTTTGAAACCCTTAGAAATTTAGGTCAAAAGTAATAAACCAAAGTTTTGTCACAGAATGGTCTGCAGGCAAAATTATTGTAGAAGTAGTTTAATACAGTTAAACTAGTCAAATATAGAAACTAAGATTTTTTTTAAGTCCTATTCAGTCTAATGCAAGACTTTTTACATTTCTCCTAGACAATCCTTTGAACTACAATAAAGTATATCTACTTGGAATTTCTTCAGATTTTGCTGTGCCTGAAACCAAAAGAAGGTGAACTTTCTGGGTTTTATTTTTTATTTCTTTCAAAGAAAACTGTCTTACAGTCTAATGTATCTTCATTGAAAAATGTCTCACGAAGAACAATAGCTATCGAGTACTACTCTCTTCTAATTACTTTCTCCAGCGGGTGCTGAGGTTATTGTCTTCTGTAACATTATCTACTATAAACTACAAATAACACAATTGTAACTTAATATGACATGAACGTTAGCACTCTCTCCTGATGTTCTGATTTTTTTTTTCTTTGAATAACTAAGAGTACGGGACAATAGAGTCAGAAGCATAAAGTTTAATTTGCTACCTACATAGCTGAGATAGTTTGCTTCATGCATCATACCTATGCAGCTCATTAGCCTACATACTAGAGAATTAACAGCGTATATTATGATTTTTTACTTTAAGGTAAACAAGTGAATGGAATGTATGATCCCAAATTACAGTCCCTTTATGCAATTTCAAGTTAAGGTTCCAAACCTACAGATATTGCATCTAGAGTAACTTCCTTTCAGAAACCTCAAAGTCAGTAGGATGATCTTTATCCCCAGAGTTACATATAGATGCAAACCCCAAGAACTTCTGAACATGTCTAACTTGATATCCCTAGCACTTTTTGTGCTTTGCAAATAGGATGTGACCTTTTTTTTTAAATGGTAATTATTCATAATAGAGCAGATTTTAAACTGATTTAAGGCTCAGCTCTTTAACACTAGATTTGGTGTTGAACCACCAAATAACCATGACAGTAAAAAGAAATACAAGAGTGCAGTAGGAACATAAAAGTATCTGTTGAAAAACTCTTCTCTCTTTCTCTTATGAAGGGCATATTCCAACTTTGGTCCGACAAAATCAGTTACGAAGCTCCTATTTTAAATGATACAGCTTGTTACTGAATTGCAGTAAAAGAATTGCAGTGATGTGGTGTCCAAAGTCATCAAAGCTCTTTAAAAAATGTTGAAGAATACTCAGTAACTTAAGCATGCGGACAAGCAAGTTCCTAGCCTCATTGTTTTTGAAGGACACAGCTTTGAAATTCTCCATAAGATACCAATGGAAAGTAAAGTTATAATAATTACATAAAAATTAATCATTGGTTACAACTGCAAACTTCATTCAAAGGCCGTCATAAAGGATGTAAAGTCAAATATTAAAAAGCCGGGAGATACCAGAATTAAGGCTGTGTAACCTCAGTTTAGCCCCCATAATGAACACACCATATAATGCAATCTGCAATTATTTGATAATACATTATTTTCTGTAGGATCACTGACTCATTCAGTTTACAGCAAGGATCCTACATATGGGTTGGAGCAATCCCAGGCACAGCTAGAGGTTGGGCAGAGAAGAGATTCAGAGCAGCCCTGAGGAGAAGGACTTGGGGGTTTTGGTTGATGAAAAAATGAACATGAGCCGGCAGTGTGCGCTTGCAGCCCAGAAAGCCAACCGTATCCTGGGCTGCATCAAAAGGAGCGTGACCAGCAGGTGGAGGGAGGTGATCCTGCCCCTCTACTCTGCTCTTGTGAGACTTCACTTGGAGTATTGTGTGCAGTTCTGGTGTCCTCGACATAAAAAGGGCATGGAACTGTTGGAACAAGTCCAAAGGAGGGCCATGAGGATGATCAGGGGACTGGAGCACCTCCTGTCTGAAGACAGGCTGAGAAAGTTGGGGCTGTTCAGCCTGGAGAAGAGACGGCTGCGTGGAGACCTCCTAGCAGCCTTCCAGTATGTGAAGGGGGCCTATAGGGATGCTGGGGAGGGACTCTTCGTGAGGAACTGTAGTGATAGGACAAGGGGTAATGGGTTCAAATTTAAACAGGGGAAGTTTAGACTGATATGAGGAAGAAAGTCTTCACTGTAAGGGTGGTGAGGCACTGGAATGGGTTGGCCAGGGAAGTTGTGAATGCTCCATCGCTGGCGGTGTTCAAGGCTGGATTGGACATAGCCTTGGGTGGCATGGTTTAGTGGGAGGTGTCCCTGTCCCTGGCAGGGGGGTTGGAACTAGCTGATCTTAAGGTCCTTTCCAATCCTAACTGTTCTATGATTCTATGATCAAGTACATAAGAAAACCAAAAGGAATAGGATTTGAGATCTTTCAGAACTTGGTCAAGCTTCAGTTGAAGTCAATGACAAAACTTCCCAAGATTTCACCCCAGTAATGCTCTTAAATGGGACTGTTAATTTTGCTGTGGAAGCAAGGCTAGCAATCATTTGGAAAAAAACCAGACACTGAAGGAGGGACACCACCTGTTATCCTTCCCCCTCCTGCTGCTTTTCTGTCCCCTCTGCTGGAGTTATTTGCCTCCTCAATTAAAATGAGCCTTATTTGACATTGGGCCCATGGAGAAGGCAAAAGCTTTGGAGGAAGCACAGGGGCACATGGCTGGAGGTGGTGACCTGCAAGAGTCAGCTTGGCTGTTTTGCCAAGTGAGGAGCTTCTCCTGCATCAGCAGGCAGCAAGCATCCTCTCTCCCCATCAGCCACTCATTTCCTGACCTCTTCCTCCCTGACAAGGTTTTCACACTCTCAGTCATGCCAAACGTAAATCGTCTGTTTGTGTAGCTGCAGTCTATTGTGGCCTCGTCTTGCCACAGTAGGAATGAGCAGCTGAGGCCTGGAGCTAGGCTGTAACCTCTCTAAATAATAATGCAAATAGTCTACTTTGTAAAAACAATAATCAGTAGACTAATTACTATTTCACACTGCTTTCAGCTACCACAAATTTCAGAAATGCAAGTTCAGAAATGCAAATGTTGCTGCTGTGTTGCACTTTAGGAACAGTACACTAGGAAATATGGTGCATTGGCTTGCACTGGTACAGGCAGGACATGAGACTTGACTGCTAAAAATAAATCCATCTTGTAAAGGGTGAATCTTGTCTATAAAAAGCAGTGTGGCATTTTTTAAAGGGGATAATGCTGTGAGCAGATAGAGGTGAAGTTTTGAACATAATCTGCTTGGATTATGAAAATTAAATGGCATTTGACATACTTCTGCATATTGCATTGGCACATAAGGTCAGGAAGTGCAGGACAGAAAACACTGTCCTTGTGTGCTTACAAAACTGCCCAGAGGCAGATCTCCCTGATTAAGAGTTAAGAGTTAATAACCCAAAGAAAGCCAGAAACTGAAATGGTACATTTATATACTGGTTGGCAAATTTTGCAGGTACCTCTTTGCCAGGGGGGATGGGAAACAGCAACTCACCACCAGAAAACCAGCTGGAAAGGCACAACAGCATGATGTGCTGTCATTGTGGTCAATGCTTGGGAATAAGTAACCTGTTTGTGAGGAACTGGCCTCATGGGAGTATGCTTGCGACTGCTGCACCAAATGCCAGACAGGCCATCTCCCATGGTAGTAGCAGTGTCTGGTAGAGGAGTGGCTGGCTCATCCCTCCAGCTGTGCTGCCTTGACAAAGGGCATTTGTCTCTCCCAGGGCTACAGAAAATTTCCACCAGGCTGAATACAAAGCTACTCAATGGCTAAAATACCCTTACTCATTACCTCCCACCCTTTTGTTCCAACCACCCAACACCTTTGTGTTCCTCTCAAGATTCCTCAAGACAGAGAGAAAGATGCAGTGTGTGTTGTAGAGCTTAGTGGACTGCCTTGCATTCAGAGGAAGGGCAAATTATTCCAGAGAAAGGGATTAGATCTTGAAATGCCCAAACAACAAAGTCAAACCACTCCCAGGTTTCATTACCTCCATGCAAGTGAGATATTATATGGTTTGGAAGGGGATCTGAAAGGCAGATTGTGTATCTGCTATACAATTGAAAAGAGATTTCCAGCAACTAGAGAGAAGAAAGCCACTTAGAATGACAGGAAGAACATGGGAAATCAAGGAAAACTAAGGGAAAATATAGGGGTATCAGAAATATTCTGTACTCTGCTCTTGTGAGACCTCACTTGGAGTATTGTGTGAAGTTCTGGTGTCCTCGACATAAAAAGGACATGGAACTGTTGGAACAAGTCCAAAGGAGGGCCACGAGTATGATCAGGGGACTGGAGCACGTCCCGTATGAAGATAGGATGAGAAAGTTGGGTCTGTTGAGCCTGGAGAAGAGAAGGCTGCGTGCAGACCTCACAGCATCCTTCCAGTATCTGAAGGGGGCCTATAGGGATGCTGGGGAGGGACTCTTCATGAGGAACTGTAGTGAGAGGACAAGGGGTAATGGGTTCAAACTTAAACAGGGGAAGTTTAGACTGATATGAGGAAGAAAGTCTTTACTGTAAGGGTGGTGAGGCACTGGAATGGGTTGCCCAGGGAAGTTGTGAATGCTCCATCGCTGGCGGTGTTCAAGGCTGGATTGGACATAGCCTTGTGTGGCACGGTTTAGTGGGAGGTGTCCCTGCCCCTGGCAGGGGGGTTGGAACTGGATGATCTTAAGGTCCTTTCCAATCCTAACTGTTCTGTGATTCTGTGATATACTCCCAGAAAATGTGCCCTGTTTCCTAAGAGAAACCATAAATAATACTCTACACTCATCCTGGGCTGTTGCTCTAGCTGACAGCATCTGTCTCATCTGTCAGGTACATGATAGTGTTATGAAGGAGGTAGATCTCCTGTAGGCTTCTAGACCACAGGAAAAGCCATGACAAAAATTTTGCAAGTGGAAGCTTTAAACTGGTTTTACCATTAATCCTCAGACCAGTACAAGCAGTGAGAGGCAGTGAGAATATGGCTTCCAGAGGCAGCACTTTGGCACCCAACAGGTTTTCAGAAGGTCTACATCTCCCTGTTTTTCTCCCAGAGCTTGCTGGAAGCTGGCAGGTGCCCAGCTCTTGTGAAAAATCAGGCTGCTTCTTAAAAGTGTAAGAAACTAATTTAAGTGGCCATTTTTAGTAATTTGGCCTTTGTTTCTCCACCAGTTTTTCATTTCCTCGTCCATCTTTAACAACAAAATATGTTTAGCAGCAAGAAATAAAAAGATTCTTAGCAGTAGATGGGGACTTTTCCAGGATCATTTCAGTGACAACTATGTATAGTCCTAAACAGGGTGAGGGCACGATTCAGTGATCCAAACAAACTTTTGGGTTGAGACCAGCTGCTACGAATACTTTTTTGCTCTTTTTAGGAATAAAAAGAATCTATGTATATATTACACTCAGGCTGAGACTTGAGCTGCTTCTTGTTTGCTTTTCATCATGTTCATGCTTATTCTCATTGTTATTGTATTGCTTTCATCTTTCATAAACAGAAGATTTTTTTTTTTTTTTAAAAAGCCCAACTCCTCTTGTATCTGTAATTCAAGATTCCTTATGACTTGGCATAGCTCAAAGAACTGCAGTCTATGTTGCTGACGTACCTCAGATCTGCCTGCTTTCTGGTTGGTGCTTGTATTTTTCAGTGGTAGGAAAGTGATAGCAATATATATAACCTGGGTTAGCGTGTAGCTTTTTCATTCTGCTCTGATAGCTGAGCTACCAAACAGTGAGTGACATGGAGCAAACAAAGCTAACAAAGGAAAGAAGGTATGGCATAAAGTAATAAGAAATGAAAAAATATTAAATTCAGGCAAGAATAATAGCAGCAAATCCTAAAATAAATGGCAGGATTTGATTTTGCCATGCTGGCTTACAGCCAGGTAACTGTCTGAAAAGTAAAACAAGTGAAGCAGATACACCTAAGGTAAAAATAATGTGTGTATTCTTTGAGAGTAAGATGAACTAGAAGAAAATAAAAAGACCCATCAAGAATGATGGAATTGTGTGAATTTAACCCCCTCAGTTCCACTCTCTGTCGAAGAGCTGCTTCCATTCCTCCCTGTTGCTTTTGAAAGAGGCAAATCAGCAATAGCATGAGAATAGTAGTATGTCGTGAACAGAGGGAGGAGCTGGAAAAATTTGAAGTTGGAGCCTACCTCCATTCGTGCCCCTCTATGATTTATAGTGAGGCGTGTCATAGAATCATAGAATCATAAAATAGTTAGTGTTGGAAAGGACCTTAAGATCATCTAGTTCCAACCCCCCTGCCATGGGCAGGGACACCTCCCACTAAACCCTCCCAGTTCTGCTCCAGCTCTAACTCTGGTTCTCTCAATCTGATCACAGGCCTTGTGGAAACATTTCAGGTCAGATAAGAAAAATCTGTTCTTCTACTACTTTCTCCTTGTTCCAGGAAGCCACATAAAGCAAAATATCTGCTGAACTGGATCGTATCAGTGCTCTCAATTACATAGGTGAAAATGGAATCCACCCTCATTACAGGAGGACATGTTTCAGAGGATTCTTCACCCACAAACTTTCAGTAGTAGCTTGTTTAAATTTTTGCACAAATGCTCTAAACTAATTTTGATCTTAATTCCTTCCATCCCACAGGGATTTTATTTATTCATTTATTTGCCATTTGACTGGAAGCTGCATTTCCTTGACTACACTTCTTGCAATGCTTTAAAAAGTATTTGAAATTAAATGGTCCTCATGATTTTTTTAGTAAAAGCCAATACTAACATGATTGATAGACAAATCTAAAGCAACTTTTCCATGGCTGGGAGAATTCCTCTCCTCTAATCCCTGGAAGATGTGAATTTTCCTGCTGCTACTGTCAGCTGTCAACTGATAGGAGTAGACTGCCTAGGAGGAAGAAGCTAAAGATGAATAAGGTATTCTTCAGTCATAAACTCATCCTTTACGTACACATCAATAGAGATAGAAATCATCCTTCTCAACAGTAAGTTTTAGCTGTTATTTTCTGGGTGATGGCTGGCCACAGTTTTGATGCACAACAGACACAAATCCCAAATGAAGTCCTCCCCTGAAGGAGCCTATACAAATACCCTTCTGCGATGAACTCTGCCATTTTTCTTCACAGCGATAACAGAGGCCAAAAGAACTGTTTTAGTCTTCTTAAGCTTATATGAAATAAATCTGCTTATATGAAGTAAATCTACTTATATGTCTCTGAAACCATTTCATAGCAAAGATGGGTAAACATTGGCTTTTTTATGGTTACTGTTGTATACATTTTTCCCCTTACCTTAATGTAGATTCTCAGCATATCAGTGTTTAAATAAAGGCAACCTATCCATTTCCCTTCCAGATTTCCAAGAAAAGTTACAAGCCAATTAGCTTTGTATCATAAGCTTTATTGGCAGCAAAAAGCCAGAATCACAGGAACATTTGGTTCCCAGGAATTTGGATCTCGTAAGAGAGGGCCAGTGCCAACACTAACCAGAGTGTCTGCCAGTTGTTGTTCTTCACAGCTACAGCTGGCTGCCATTTCCAGCAATGCTGTAGATTAAAGATCAATACCTGATCAAATTCACTTTCTGAGAGGTATAGCATCAGTGGGACATAAGGCTGTTTATGAGAAAAAGAGGTGACAGCCACTCCACGGACCTCTAAGGACAGAAGTTGGAGATGAGCAATACTCCGAAACCTGGAGGGGATGGTGAATTTGAAGGAGGATTGCAGGGTCCCCTGGCAGATGATGATCTGTAATGTATATTTGTATTGTATGGATAGTGAAAATATATTAATTCGTTGGAAATGAGATCATGGTGTACTCAAGAATGAATCTTGCGCAATTTGCCTCCTTCTACCCTGATCTCAGGATCCTTTCTTCCTCCCTCTAGTCTTATTTTCTCACAATAAGAGTGATATTTCTGAGACAGTCTTAGCCCTGAAATATGTCAGAACATTATTGCTGTAATAACTGCATCTCAATATTCCTTCTGTGCTGTCTCCCAGGATATAGAAGATACTGTCTAGAAATCCTAATTTATGTCTCTAAAGTAAAAGGGCAAAGTTACAGTTTGGATATATGAAGTGCCCTTCTCCTTTTGCCTTTAGTGTCCCCAGCAATTGCCTTAACAGAGAAGCAGAATAAAACATTAAAGAAATACAAATGACCTTGGTCTTGTTTAACTTTTTGGGTCACTCTTTGTAATATCATTATATTCAAGAGAGCATTTGTCTTTGGTCCATGAGGCCCCCTGCAGCCTTGCACTGCCTGAGTAATTGGTATCTCTCGCCTGTGGAAAGGGGACAGTAACAATTCTCCAACTCATGGGGATGCTGCAAGGGAAAATGTATGTGGCATACTCCAAACACAAAGATCTTTGTGGAAGCTGAAGATTATTAGTATGTGAAGATACTATTGTTCCACGATGCAGTGCTGATCCAAAAGAAAGCATTTTCGTTTGTTTCCATAGTTCATTTATTGCCAGACACAGCTAAGACAATCTAGCCAAGTGGTATTTGAGTTGTGCAGTTTCATGCAGATTTTAGGAGGCCTTACTTATCACTCCTTCAAGCTGGGTTACTTCAGTGACTTCCAGGGAACCTGTCTGCCTCTGTAGCACGGCTTCCTAAATCTCTCCTTGAGCAGCCAGGCCACCGGCATGGAGCAGGGAGCGGAAGTGTGCCATTTCCCAAATGCAGTAATTGATTTAACAGCAGTTTAAAACAATGTTGAGCATTGTCAAGGATGTTCCTTTGTGGCACTAAATCAAGTTCCTCAAGATGGATTACATACAAACCACATACTATCTAAAAATCTCAAGGGCTGTTTACTGTTCAACAATTTATGATAGCCTTGTTAGAGTACTGCATATCAGGCATCTCTGGAGTATAAGAAGAAACAGAGACAAATAGCATACAAACTATATTGAACAATTCATTACATTATATTGTCGAAACCTAAGCACAGCATGCAGATAACCCTTTTATGCATGCTGCCTTATTGAACAATAATCACTCTGTAATGTTTCCGATATTTAAATCATATTTATAATCACACAATTTAATGCAACATCCCTCATAAAGTTCTCAAGGCATTTTACAGGATGCATAAAGCATGGAAAAATACAAAATTTTAAAATGCAGATTCACCTACCACAGGCCCTGGAGGCAGGCTAATGAGGTAGATATACAAAACTCTAAGCTGACAGTTTAACTGTTTAAGTAGTGTATATAATAATTCAAACACATTTTAAGATATCCTTAGTTATAAACCTGTTCTTTAACTAAATATTTGAGCTAGGTTGTATAAGTGCTTATTTTCAGTTTACAATTATGGTGAGAAGCAACAACATTTTTTGGTTCCTTATTTAGCATCTTCTCCTTAAAAGCTTTCATGGACAGCAAGCTGTAACATAAATTACTGGGGGAGGTTTCCAGCGCATTTGCTGAGCTGTGTTGTATATAACAACTCCTCTCTAAAGTGGACCAAAACCTTTGCCTTGCTCCATGGACCACAGGACTGAGATTCACATCCTCGCAGCCGCACCTCCATTAGTGATGTTCTGCACTGGCTGAAGCACATCATCCTGTGCCTCAGTTTCCCAGAATATTTAAACAGATTTAACGGTGCTTCTGTTTCAAGCTTCTGATACACCTGTGCTTATGTGTGCATGGAGTATTCCATATTCATGGTCATAGATGCTATTCAGCCAAGGCTCCAATCTATTTTTGTATAAAGCAGCACTTCAGGATGCTTTCTTGAACTGGTGACCAGCACAGCTGGTGCTATACTGAACATGTGAAATGTTCAGTCAAACAATGATCTTTAATGCTCCACAGCATACAGGCACCTAAGGTGGACTTGGTTTGCCAATGGTATCCTATTTCGTATTCTAGAAATGCTGTTCTACCTACCAGAGCAGGTAGTAGCAAGACTAATAGCAAATTAATTCCTTCTTGTTTATTTACATTCTTTTTGGTAGATCACAGCTTCCAAAAATCAAGGTTGGATTAATGGACTGTCATGGAAGTTTTTCTGAGCAAAATTTGTTTTAAGTCTGCTCATCTGCCTGTAGAAAATTCTGGAGGTACTTCTAACTTCATGGGTTGTTTTTTGGTTTTGGGGTTTATTGGGGTTTTTTTGGTTTTGGGGTTTATTGGGGGTTTTGGTTTTTTTTCATTTTGTTTTTTTTTTTTTTAAGTATTTTAACATATTTCACTATGACCATAAATATTTTTTAATACATTGGAACACGTAAAAAGTGTAGGAGGGTTGGGATATTTTTCTTGATGGCACTCTGTGCATGTGTCTGTATTCTCATGGCATATTTGTGGCTTGGATTCAAACTATAGATCAATTCTCATATCTTTACTTCCAGTCATTTCCCTTTTCTTTTAAGCTAGCACTTAAAAATAAGGATCAAGTGGCAGGGTACTTTAAATAAAAATACATAGTATTCTGACATTTAAGGATCTTGAAAACAGTACCTCATAGTTTGATGGGAGATAATTAAGCAAATAAAAAAAGAGGAGCCAAAATCCCTGTGGGAGAAACAGAGAGAGTGAGACCCTAATGTGGAAAAAGACCTGGCTAATCAACATCTATGAAGAGGAGCAAATTTGGAGTTTTTTTGATTCTTTGTGATTTTTTAAAGATTTTAATTCTATTTTTGCAAACCCAGTGAGTTATGGGGCATCTGGTTTTGGCTACAATGCAAAGGACAGCACCTACCCCTGGCTGCTTTCACAGCTGGACGGTCGGCGGGGAAGGCAGCAGCCAAGAGCAGAAGGTGAGGAAAGCTCGTCAAAGCTTTTTCTAGTTTACTACAAGGTCCTGAGTCATGCATGAAGCACAGTGGTACACAGCGTTGTGCCACACTGCCACATTTTTATCTTTAACTTCATGTACCTTGTTTCTTTTAGGAAAGTCTTGTGTCTACCATAAGAGAGCAAACTCAGCAGGAGTCACACTGCCTTGCACACAGGTCAGGTACATACAGTCAGCAGCTTGCACTGGTTTTCTGCAAGCCCTGTAAAGCTTGGGAGACGTTGTCTTTCACTACGGTAAAACCAATCCAGTCTGCAGACAGTAGTGTCTTACCTCCCAGAGACACAACAACCCTGGCCCACAGGTCTTCAATCATCCGAAGCTCAGCAGGAGCCTGGATCCCCAGTCAGGGTTGTAACTTCTGCTTATGTCTCAGCCTTTTCCAAAAGCAAGTTTATAACCTACCTGCACTCCTTCACTTCAAACGCTGTTTCAGAGAAGCACTTTATCATCCTTGCAAAACATCTGTATTCAAGCATATAAGGGGGAGAGAGAGAGAATAACAACTGAGTGAGAACTCAGTGGCACCCAAGAAAGCAAGCTTATGCCCACGGGTCGCATCAGCTCAGGATATCCTGAACTTGCCTATGCTTAAGAATCCCCTTAAAAATGCATAAATGATGTTGTGTTACAGACAGCAAAAAAGGGCTGGAAAGACTGCTTCTGTGTCGGCATGAAGGGACAGTTGGAACTAAAACACAGAGCATCAGTCATCAGCAGGGACAAACTACAGAGACAGTCTCAGATGACTTTCCACATCCTTGTGCCGACACTTCCTCATTTCTGTCTGAGTCAAAAAAATATTGCTATTTTGGATGCAAACCTATATTGAGCTTTTTCTCCTACTTTTCTACAAGTTTTTGTTGTCTCTTTTCCTGTCTAGTCCTAATTTTTACCAAAAACAACATGTGAAGATCAGTTTTAGTTAGTGGCTTGAGCACATGGTAGGTTATAGAACTGCGAGCAGTCAGAGACTGTTAGCCTTACCTAATAGAATAACAGATAGAGGGCAAGAATAATAGCTCCCTTGTCTGGTAGTCTATTAATAGAGGAACCATCAATATTGCAAAATGACTGGAAATAAGAATATTTTAAGGAGGGGGATGAACCTTGGAAAAAAATGAACTTTCATTACTAGCAGCATTGTTACAGCATAAATTAAATGCTTTGAGAATAGTTTGTTTGGTTACTGGGCAGAAATATAGATTCAAATGTTAGTAATTTTTGTTATTTTTTATTATTCTGTTTTTTTAATGTTTAGTCATTCTTTTTTCCCTTTAACATCCATGTCCAAAAAATACATAGAACTTCTGACCTAGGAGTATATTTATACAACATCACAAAGCTTTTCCATGGCAACAGGCTTTGTCAAGCTGTCACAAACACCATAATGACAGATTTCCAAGCAGTTCCCAAATAAACATGATCCTAGCTAGCAAATGGAGAAAAATGCTTTTTGTAAGTGACATGTAGTTCGAATCACCTGGGCCCTGAGGTTAGGGTGCAGGTAGAAGAGTTAAGGGCCCGTAAAGCACCATGAAAACTAGTAGGAGATTCAGTATTCAATTAAGAGTAAAGCCTATACATTCGCAAAACAAAGGAGAATAAAGGCATGTTCTTGAGACCTTTTGTCACAAAACCAAACATGACCGACCTCAGTCAAGGGGACTTCTCAAATGATTAAAGACCACTTCTCAAGAGTTGAAGGACTGGACCCTGCCAAGTGAAGAAAGAAGGCACTGTCTCTGCAATACATAGATCTTCAAAAGTCCCCAGAGAAGTCAAGGAATTCAGGACTGGGCACTCTGATCTAAAAAATTTTCTCAAGTCAGATTCTGACTTTTAGGTGTTTCCTGCTTCTTGCTGAATTCCATCAAGTCAGCAGTACCAGTAGGCATAAGGACCTTGGGAAAAAAATCGTTTTGAAATGAGCTGCAGCTATGAATTGTGAGAAGTGGGTTTAGGCTGTCTGTCCCTTCGATATTTTATAAGCACCTACATTTAAATAGGATGTCTCTTAAGGAGGTATACTGTCATCCACCTATCTGTCAACTGAGTACTGGAGCATCCCAAGTGAAGCCAGATGAAGTTCTATGTATTATTTTAACTTAATTTTCATAGCAGTGCAACTCCAATGCTGTTTTTGCTTTTTGTTTATACTATTGTACATTTCTTCTTCCATCTGCCTTCTCATAACACCCTCCAATACCCTTACCTTGCTCTTTTCCTCCCTCTACTCACTCTCAGCTTTATGCCCTCACTTGTGCTGCTTCCTAACACATTAAACAGTCTCCATGACTTCATCTGTCAAACATCCTTTTATTCACATCCAAAAATCTCTTAAAACCCACCTCTTCCAGTAAGCAAGTTTTCTCCTTTTATCATTTATACTTCTGTCTCTTTTTTTTTTTCTTCTTGTCTCTCTTTATTTTTCATGTTGTAACAGACAGAGCTGGTAGTATCGTCAGTAGCTAAAATTGCCTGACATTTCCCATTACAAGATTTTGTTTTTAGTTGCTTATAATTTTGCAGCTTTAAATTACTTGGACTGAATTTTTCCATGCCAGGTGTCTCAAGCAAAATTTTTCTGGAAAGTTTCAGCTACACTAGTTTAGACAGCTCTGAAAATGCAATTAAGGGAAAATGCCATGGTTTAGCCATTTGAAAGAATTCTTACAGGCACTTGTTTCAAAAGCGCTAGCAGCTCCATGTTTTGGTGTAGAGATTTCAGGGATTCAGTGAATCCCTTTCTCCTTTCCTGGGGTCCACCTTTGTCCGCACCCCCAGAAAAATGCCAGCCAGTGGCCCTCCCCAAAAAACTCATTTAAACTTGTGCTTAGTGGAGAATTGTGAGAGTTCGGTGGCTAAATTCTCTAAAGCAGTAGGGGTAGAGTGGAAAAAGTTATAAAATTCCAGACTTAAGGTTGTTTTGGTAGCCATAATTAGACCCCTGTCGTGTGTGTAAGCCTTAGCTTAAGACATTTAATTACAGAAATCACATACAGATTTCTTTTCTCCCATTGGACCCAGTCTCATTCAGGACATAGGATGGGCCTGTACAGCCCATAGTGAAGAAGGGCTCATTTCCTGGCTGAATCTGAAAGGCAACCACTCAAGATGAGTAGGCATGGGAATTAAGAAAGAGTACTTATGCTTGTACTTTGCATAGCTGAACGCTTCTTGGAGATTTGGATGTTGCTTCTGTCCCTGCCAAAAGAGGAAAGATTTTAGGGGGTATTTAGCTGGATAGCTCCATGGAAAATATTCAGTGCATACTGCTCAGTGAATGAAGTAGGGATTTTAGGAAAACTGGGATCTGATCATATATATAAGGACAATATGAAAATATACACTTGAAAGAGGTCTGAATAAAGACTGCAGAGACTTGTTATTTAGGTTTTGCATGTTTTGCTCTATAAATTTCACTTTATAATTTTCACCCTTCTTTTCAATTGCAAAAATGTGTATTACAGTGTTAACCTTCCACAGCAAGTTAGATTGCGATTCTATCTCTCTAATCCCTGTCAAGGTAAATCAGGTAAAAGTTGCACTTCTGAATGACAGTTTCACTAGCGGGTCAGCTCACACACACAATATATGCACAGAGATTATTATTTTCAGGATCTGGACCTTGTTTACGATGAACTCCCACAGCTGGTGTTCAGAAAGCAGATCATCACAAACAGCAGATAACTTTATCATTTTCACAGAGGATTAAGGGCAAGGAGGGAGGTATCAGAATGTCACAGAGATTGAAATGAAAGGCTCATTCTCATCTGTGCAAATCCAGCTCTGGCTGTGGAAAGGGATGCTGAGGTGCCTTGGTATTGCAAGAACAGTGGAACGGAGCCTTTTTGTGTAAATGGGAAACTGTGCCATAGACACAAAAATGTTAATTTCAATAAAACACTTGGGAAAACAAATAAGGGAGATGCTTGGCACAGTGGCAGAGTTTTATCGAACTACAAAGTTTTTCAAAGTTTTCTATGAGGCCCTGGATGTGCTGCATATGCAGTAAAAGAAAAAAACAGCTCATAATGCTTGGTCAGAGCAATAGCTGTATCTCAGTAGATACCATTTCATTGCCAAAAACCTTCTATATATACATGGCAGAGGTTAAAATAGCTCAGAAGGTTTTATTTCTGAAGCTGTTCTCTTTATAACACAGTTTATTACTCATATCCAGTTAGCACTTCCTTAGAAGGGAACTCAACATCATCACATTAGGAGTTGAGAGCAAAAAGGATAATTAAGCAAACAACTAAACTTTTTCCCACAATTGTTCAAATTCTCAATAAATGATTTGTTTCTTGAAACACAGTCAAAGCCTTTTATCTTGAAGTAATTTCTTTTATGGAAAAGTAGCACAAAAAGCTTCTATATAGGTCAGAATCATTGCACTGAAGTCAACTTCTCATTTTAGGAAGATGTGTGGATTGATATACCCCTCAGTCACATTTCTGTACACAGGAAGGCAGAAGAGCTCACTTTGAATTAAAGTAAGCCTTATTCATGAAGGCAGAAGTTTCATAAATCTTTGAATTTATTTCATAAATCTTTGAATTTATTTCATAAATATTTTCTCTGTAATTCTTTTCAAGGATTAATTAAAAAAAAAAAAAGTCTAAAATAATCCCCTGAAACTCCATCATCAAATCAACTCAGTACTGCATGTTTGCTGTAGAGCAAATATCCCTTATAAATACAAGACAATTTGCGAGGGGCAGGTCTTGTAAGGAAATTATTCTTACTGTGCTTAATATGACCTTTTCTTGGCCAGAATTTTTTCTTGCCTCATGCTTGTTTTCATGAACCTCTCTTGAGAAGTCTGAGAGCTCAGTGCAGGCTGAGCAATGCCTTAGACTCCGCAGTCTTCCAGAGTTTCTAACTAGGTTAAACATGTTCACCCACCCTTGTTCTGAATTGCCATATGCCTGCAACTTCAGTGAGCTTTGATGGATATAGCTGTGAAGAGGCATTTCAGAAAGACTCTCAGATCTTATGTTCAGCTAATTCCCCACCAACGACCACGCTGTTTACCCACACAGCATTTTGCAGTTATTGAGAATTTTTGATCAACTGTGTTGAAACTCCTGGAATTTTTGCTCGTTATCCCTATAAGCAGGGGATGGGAAGTAAAAAGAATACTTTACCCATGCTTTACAAGTGACAAGACTAAGATGCAAGCAAATTGAAAGTCTTGTGCAAAGCCATGTAGTGAGTCCTGTTTGCTACCATCTCTGAGGTTTCAGACTTTCAGGAGAAGACTTCAGGACTGCTACATGATCATGTATTGCAACTTATGTCTGTCCTTCGATCAAAGTAAACTGGGACTCTTAGGAAGCACAGATTTTGTTCCTGTATTCTTTTTCTCCAAAGATGACACAGAAATGAGGTATTCTAATTCCAGCTGTGACAAACACCTGTTTGTGCAGGAGAACCCAAGGTAAAAGCGGTTAATCCAAAAGATGGTTTCACAATCTTGGATTTTGAGCACATGGTGGGTTTGGATAATGGATTATCTCAGATGACGTTTTCAAAAAAATGTTCCATACCACACATGGACCAAAGTTCACATAACGCCTTCTCTGGACACTTCTGTCTATCACATCATGCTCATTGTCACCAGTAGGTTAGTGTCTAGGGGAAAGCGGTAGAGGCTGCGGAGTTTTGTGGAGCATTGCATGCATGTCAGGGAGGAGAAGAGAATGTGACACAGCTTGTGTCGCTTTGTCTGTGGTGGCTTATGCACAGCTGTTGCTTTACCTAAGGGGTGGAACATTTCTTCTGCCTGACACAGTCTTCAACAGATTTCAAGAGAATAGAAGCCACATTTGTGCTGTGAGCTAAAAGTGCCAGGCTTTTGCCTTGGTAGGTATTCTCTACGAGATTGCTGCAATCCATGCATCCTTTCTGTTTCCTTATCTGGAATGCAGAAGAGTCTGGAGATGCCACATTTCCATGAAGCATAAGAAATAGGTTATTAAGTGCTTGCCTCACATAACCTGTGTGGAAAGGATTTTGACTTTAATGAATCAAGGCAAAGTATGGATAACTGAAGATCTAAGTCGCTGGATGACATGCCCTCTAATACTTGTGCTTCAGCTTGCAGAGCCCGTGACCTCAACAAGTGCACTATTATACAGAGTCAAACAACCATCTTAAACCCTACCACTGCAAGCCTCCAGATACTCATGGTGAATCCTCTCACAGGACTTGGAGATCAAGGGATGTGAAGTTTCTCTAAGGCCTATACACTGACCCCAGACAGTGCTTTAAACATGAGTGCCTCTTCTCCTCATCTATGAAGATGTCTCTTGCATGCCCTTAGAAAGGTTGATTTGCCTGCCATGCTTCAGGGATAAAATGTAAATGCTGTGAAAATTGTTTTCCTTAATAGAGTGAATATTGTCAGTAAGATTATGATGAAAGACATCATAAAACAGTAGTGGGAGATGTTGTGCTATCAAAGATAGCATCCTTTGTGTTATAAAAGTCGTGTCCCATTCATGGGTTGTTTGGGCATTGTACTTTTAGCACGTCCTCCTACAGCCCCATCCACCTGTGAGCAGATGCCTTTTCAAATATCTTTGCTAGTGAGATGCCCCCTCATATTTGTGGGTTTGTGTCCAACATTGCTGCATGGTATCACCATGCTCCTCCAAGCCACGCTCAATAATTACAAACCAGCGTCTTGTCTTCAGCAAACACTGACTAGACATGTACCAAAATGTATGATAATAGATGCACCCCTGCTCTCCCCTTTCTGACCAGCCCCACACTGGCCCCATGGGGTTTGCCTGGACGAAGCCCCAGGGGCAGCTCTGCTGCACCTTCAAGTCTGCCTCCCCTCCCCATCCAGTTCTGCTGCCTGCTGCTATTCAGGCAACGTTTGTGATTGTTTCTGGGATTTTTACACTCGTACACTGGTAGAAAAATGCTTTGTGGGGTGCTTTTTTTGAGTGTCTGCCTTTTTTTTTTTTTTTTTTTCATTTTCAACAAGACCTTTCTTTATGCCTCTACAACCTCCAAAGGACAGGCTGGTCCTTTAAGTGGACATGGTTAGTTAGGCAAGTGCCTCTCCCTTTTAGTGCTGCCCCTGAGCAGATATATTCTTCTTGTGGCCTAGTCTGGGATGGTCTGTGGCCTGTTTCCCAACCAATTTTAGTGTGGAAAAAGCCCAGGTTTTTTCATATTTTCAAGGCATTCACCATGAGAGGAATTCCATGCTAAATTTAAATCTCAGATACAATTGGGCACTGGCAGAAGACATACATACCACAAATGTAGTTTTGAAACTGACATCCATTTCTTATTTTCTGTAATGGTCTGGAAAACATGCCACATATGGACCACAGTTACCTTAAAAATATACATGTGCATGATGTATTCTAAACCCAAACAGCCTTCTCTGCAAAGTGAGCTCTGATGAATCTCCTTCCTATATCCTCAGACAGATAGAGCATTGTTTTTTCTGGATACTCCTGGAGCATCACTGCAGGTGGACACTTGTCACCAGCTGTCTTCTGCTTGCCCACTCCTCCTGCCCTAGCTGGGTCCTACAGGGCCCAAACCCCCATGGGGATACAGGACCAGCCCCTGTCCTGGGCCCTCCATCAGCAGTGTTTGGAGGGGAGTAAGCGTGATAGGATAGGGAGGCCCTCCAACAGAAAAGTAGCAGTGGATGCAGCTGGGTCTTATACTCCCCAGGAGAACTATGTCGTGAATCACTGCGATACAAAATAGCCAAGCTGGAGGCTCCACACAGAAGAAACACATATTTAATATATATGTTTTTACTGTAGAATTCTTGTGTATTAATGCACAATATATTGACATTTAGTGTGAGAATTCATGTTTCATAAACATGGAATCATTCTATTTTCTTGATTTGTGCCAGTTTCCTATAAATACAGAAATTAGGTAGTTATCCCTAAAGCTATCTGATAGAATTCAAAAATAGATAAACAAACAATAGCAATGCAATTTGGTAATTAAAATTAAAAAAAAAAAAAATAACAAACAAAAAATATATCTGCCCATTATCCTTTTGATGAATTTGGCCTCTTGCCTCAAACCCAGTACCAATTTCAGCTGGCATAAGAGGCACATTTAATGAATACTACCCAGTGTTCACTGCACTGAACTGGAAATGCTAGTCAGTAACAGCTCATCATCATTATCCAGATGAGAAGCAAATTAAGCATGGGAACACTATGCTAACATAATGTAAAGGTTGAAATGCAAAGCAGCAAAAGCAAGAAAAAATTGGGCTAAGATTCTTTACACAATGACTTAAGGACTACTGTAACTGGATCTGCGTTTGTATTTCTTTTTTTACCATGCTGGAGCATTCTTACTCCAGATATAGGTGAAGCACCAGATGCATTCCTACAGAATTTATCTTCTCCAAAGAATGCTGATTATCAAAGTAAAATTGTTTTGCAGGAAAGATGGAATACAGTCAAGGCTCTGTCTAAAATTGGCCTTCTTCCTTGATAATTTATCGTCCCACCACTTAAGCAGCCTACTTGAATGGTCTAGTTTCCAAGATCGTATCAACCCCTCCTGACAGTTATTGCTGAGATGCTGTCAGTTTTGCACTTAATGACTCAGTAGACCTCAGTCCCTATACCAGCCAAGCTTTCAGAAGTCTAATTTTTCAGTGTTTCAGGTGGGAGAAGAAGGAGTCAGATTGCGTCTCCCCAGAAATTTGCTCTTCTGCTGCTTTGAAGAGCTTATGCTCCAGAGCTGCCTCTACAATGATGCCCCTGCATTAAAGAGCCCAAGTTTGGAGGCTGGGGGTCCAACGTAAGTGCACCAGATCAGTCAACATTGTGACTGTTTTTCTCCACAATTTCAAAATCTCAATTTGGAGTCGTCATGAAACTGGCTATTTTTAAATATAATCTTTGAAATGGAGGCTGCACCTACTTCTGTGTGTTGAGGCAGAGTAGTAGCACTGACACTCAAAACAAATTCCCCATTTTCCCCTATGTGCTGCACATTGGTTTGGTTCACAGCACTGCCAAATGTCCGTGTGGAATCCCATGGGGAAGCAGTTAACCTAGATGACCCTTTCAGGTCTCTGTGATAAATGTTAGTGTCAAAATTGTGACTTTTAGGAAGTTAAAATCCCACAGATGCAAATAAGAAAGTGGGCTGTAGAAAGGCTATGAGCCACATACACGAAAGAGTCGCTTGTTGAAGGGGATCAGACTAAATCTCATCCAAAGGGAAAATAGCCACCCCATATAGCATAGCTGCATGGATCTCGTCATTGGCTGCTTCAATCCACTGATCTGCACTGATTACCCCAAATTACCTGCTCATATAGATGTAGGTAGACTTGTCAGTGGCCAGAATCAAAACATTCTTAAGAAGAGAACACTGAATGCAATGTCAGCTATAACCAGGCTGAAGAAGGCACAGAGGTTCAGTGCTCTCCTTGATTGATTATAATTTAGGTAATTACATGCTATATTTTAAAGCCTTTCATCAATAACTATAGATACTCTGCTTTGTAAAGTTGGGTTTGTGGGGAAATTTAACCTTTAGAGCACTGGGGTTGCTGGAAGTTGAAGTGAGCTGTGGTTTAGTGAAGAGGGCAGGCTGGGCCCAAAATGCACAGGAAACATTTAATTTCCCTAAGCAGCTGAAACATCACTGTCCTAACAGAAGCTACCTGGCAATTTAGGATGTGAAGATTTGACTGACATTAGGAAGACTGTAAAGAAAACTAGAAAGTACTTTGACCCAAAGTCTAATAATCTTATACTTGAGAAAAATAAGGAAATGTATATAAATTAAATTCATTTGGACATAAGGTCACATTTTACAGAAGTGTAAATCATGTGAGGTCACAACTGGAGCTTTTTTAGGCAGAAATACCTTACAATTATTAAAAAAAAGAAGAATAGATATTAATCTACTTGTCCCTCAGTAACATTATTTCTCCTGATCAGAGGTGATTAGAATTCTGCCTGGACACACATGTGTGCATATATGTGCATCCATGTATTTCATAGGCAATTTTATTTTATGTCTGTCTGTGAAATTCAGTGACAGGATAGGCATCCAGTTCTTGGACCTGCTAATTCTAGTGTGGATATGGCTTGTGTTTTGTCAGTGGGGATTTTGGTTCAAATTTGGTTTTCTTTTAAATAAAAATAATCCAAAGGTAAAGAAGTCAATGGTAATGGGTTTACTTATGGCAAGTAAAGGAAATGTAAATGTGGGAAAAATTCCAGATTAGACTATAACTCTAAATAAAAAAAGACAGTCCGTATAAAAAATGACAGCACATCACTGTGGTAGATGGGAATCAATGCAGCTATTTTACATGACAGATTTTCTATTCAGACTAAATATATTCTTTCTTGAGCATATTGTGCATTGCCCTGACATCATTTTGCCTTTATTCACATACTGTGGTAATGCTATCTACAGCATATAGACTCCCATTGACAGCATTTTGCCTTTCCTCAAATCATAACATTGTCTATGCAGACATCCCCTGACATTGTTTTGCCTCTATTTTCCACTATAGACTCACAGTGACATTGTCTGGCATTTCATTATGTTACATCTCAGCAGGATTCTGCAGGATTTTACACCAAATATTAGAAGCTGTTTCAGGCCCCGGAGTGCCCTAATAACATAAATTGGCTTCCGCTTCTTATTGAAGGATCACAAAATGGTGCTTTCTGAGGTATTTATAGGTTTCTTAATTTTTAGTCAGCCAAGGAAGTAGGTCCCACATGAGGAACTGGAACTTCTTCTCCCCTGCCTGAAAAGAGTGGCCTTGCTCTGCTGAGTATTGCTTCAGGTGCTCGCTGCTGTAATCCCTACACTGCTTGAATTACCAAAACACAGGCGTTGGCCAGGGCATCTGCTGTAACACTGCTTTCATGTCCCCAGATTGGGAACAGGAAATTAGTAGCCAAATGAATACATTTTTAGACAGGGGTCTGCAGGTGGGGAGCCTTACTGGTTACTGTGTATTTCCCTGTGGCAGTAAGGCTTGCTGAGGCAGGTGGGTCCTATTAAGGCTGGGGGCTGCAGACTCCAGCATGCTTCTCTTTGCCTTTACTGGGCAAAAGGCACTGCTGCACGGCGCAGGCCACTCAGATGGACAGGGCCTGTCTCTATTCAGTTGCATCAATACTGATTACATTTCTACTTTTAAATACATAATTTTCCAGGTGCTTTAAAGTGTTTTGCTAATTTGGGAGCACTTTAACAGTACAGTTAATGTGACTATCAAAATATTGCTAGTTCAGATGGAGTTAATACATGTATAACTATGCTTTTACTTATTTAATAAATTTCAACTTTCATTGGTGTACCTAGGCAAAAGAAAAAATTACCAGCACAGAGTTACACCAGTATGTACACTGTGGGATGACAGCTCTTCTGCCAGCTATCTAGGCACACCTGTCCATGCAAATAGATGCAATGTAGACATAGTTTCATTCTGCAATAGGTGTGCAAACACTGCGTGTAAAACAAGGAATAAGATTAATACTGTGACGCAATCCTGTGTATTGATGTTTCTGACATCACTGAAATCCCTTGTGACATACTGGGTGTAAATGGAGCAATGTGGGGAATACAAATTTAGTGGATGCAATGCTATATTTTCAGTTTGCCCTATTTTTATTTTATAATACACATGAAGTATTATCATGGTTCAGAGATTTGTGAATCCATGGTTTAAAGAAAAGCTCAAACTATTTTATTTTGAAAAGACTTCTAGGGTTTTATAATGCATTCATTCTATCTGGTAAACAGAAATCTGGTGTTACTTCTTTTTATTTTCTCTAAACAGGGAAGCTTTTCTAAGGAATGGAAACCATTTATCTGCTTTAGTCAAGGTGATTTCCATACGAAGGCCATTGCCCCTCTAGTGAAACTGTGATTATGTGGAGAAGAATTGTGTGTGTGCATGTCTCTATACCTTTACATTGTTTCCAGATAAAATTAATGAAAAAGCCCACAGTGAATACAATGAAATGCGCTTTGCCTGCATTGAAGAGTAACATTAGTATCTATTTAATATTTTAATAAATTATGGGGCTGTGTGAAAACTTTACCTGTCCATCGTTTGCTGAGCCAGAATGGTCTACATTATGCTGCAGACAGTTTGCTCCCATAAAATGCAACACAGTTTGAGGCACTATCATCATCAGTAGCAAAATAAAAACTTGTCATGTACAATACTGATGGCAAAATGGAAATGCTTGGAAAAGATTATTATCTATTGAAATATATATAGTCCAGGGGGCAAATGTTCATTCAAGACATTGGCAACAAACACGTAACATCTTTTATGAAAGCTGTCTTTCCAGTTCTCTCTGTGTCTTCGAGTGTCTCAGCATATGTATGGGGCACTTATTTCATCTATCAATCCAAATCCTGAGCCAGTGGCAAGTGCCACTGTTCTTCAGAGATTGTGAACACAGCTGTCTGACAGTGGTTAATGACAGTGCCTGGTGTTTGTGTCCTGCATGATACAAACTTTAAATTTCTAGTCTAAACTTAATGTTAGAATTAAACTTGTTTTGCTGCTTGTTTGTTTTTCCTAAAAACACTACCATTATCAAGATGGTGCCCTTTTAGTTCTGTCTCTACCTTGGATTGGAAAGTTTTTAAATGAACTTTTCCACACAGTAGCATGAGGGCCAGATGAAGAAACATTGGGCAGCAATATATTTTTGTTACTTTTTTTTTAATACAGCCACACGTAACTGTGGCAGAAAATTATTAAAACAAAGTGAAACTGTCAGGCTTT
This sequence comes from Ara ararauna, assembly GCA_028858755.1. NCBI lineage: Eukaryota > Metazoa > Chordata > Aves > Psittaciformes > Psittacidae > Ara > Ara ararauna. Next base: position 105,819,845 of record CM054376.1, on the reverse strand, counting down.
AAAGTGGGGTTTAATTTCTTCATGAGCTTTGTCTATCATCTGATTTGTAATTATTTTATTTCATACTCTTTTCTTATGAGAACCTGTCAAAAAGCTTTTGAAATCCTAATAAGTAGGTTCACATGGTCTTCTTTAGCCGGTTTTACTAACCTTTTCAAAGAAGACAGAAAACCTGAAATTAAGATGATCTGCAGGCTGCTAATTTTTCTAGTGTCAAAAAATCATCGACTTCTGTATTCTGGGCTATTCTTTCATATACATATATTTAAAAAATAAAACTGAAACAGCTTTTAATGCAATCTGTGTTTACCAATACAAGCTAATAAAATCACACAATATTAGTTTGCATTGTGCTAATGGGTATTACATTGTGCTATATGAATGCTATATTAATTGAATCTATACCTCACTACAGCACCTGCTGCAATGGAAGAACAGAGGAAGAACAATTCTTGACTGCTAATACAGTAGATTTACCAAAGCTGTAAAAACCTTTGGAGACACAAAAATATGAAAGGTTTATTTGCTTTGCTTGCTATTGCATTACATTTATTTGAATTCAGTGTATCATGTAAAAGAGGTGCTTGCTACCTGTTTGGGAGGTCCTAGAGACACTTTCATATATCTCCTAGGAGCAAAATCTACCCCTCAACCTGACATAACAGTGAAAAGATGGGAGCAAAGACAATGATTGTCCTTTTTATTTTTATATACACACACACACACACACACACATATAGATTCAAAAATATACGTATAATGTATATAATGTATATGGATGCATAATATCCAGTATGTATATATCATATGTGTATATGTTTATACACACACAGATATACACATGTACATAGATACATATATATATATATATATACACATATTATGTTTCTATGGCCAAATATCCTTTAGTCTTGCCAGCTTGGGTACTGCTAACAGAATAACTGCTAGAAGCCACAAGCTCAGCACAGGCTGAAAAACTCTCAAGATGGGCTGGAAAATACATAGACATCTTCCCCATTCTGGGTGGGATGCTTCTGCAAGTCCTCAGTTATTATTCCCTAAAAGAACTAGTTTAAATTGAGGTGAGCTCTACTTTGGTGAGCTGCAGTGCTCTGAGGATAGAAATGTCCCATGGCTCTGTTCATCTTTTCCTCAGATTTGGGACAATAACAGAGAGATACTGAGAGTTTACAATGACTCTCTAACACCCAGTAAGAGGATTTACTCTTCCTTTGATGAAAATGAGAGCAGGACAAAAAGGTTCAATTTGAAAATTTCTCAGCACGTAGATTCTATAGGTACATTGCAAATAAAAGACAAACTAGGGACAATGTGGGCCCTCTCTGGAAGCTATCGGGAGAACTGGCTATCCTGGCTTTGGAGAAGGCTGAGGTTCTTAATGACTTCTTTGCCTCATTCTTTACTGGCAAATGCTCTGACCACACCACCCAAGTCTTGGAAGGCAGACGCAGGGACAGTGAGAATGAAGACCCTGTGCCCACTGTAGGAGAGGATCTGGTTCGAGACCATCTTAGGAACCTGAACATACACAAGTCCATGGGACCCAATGAAATCCTTCCACGGGTCCTGAAGGAGCTGGCAAATGAAGTTGCTAAGCCACTGTCCATCATATTTGAAAAATCATGGCAGTCAGGTGAAGTTCCCAATGACTGGAAAAAGGGAAATATAACCCTCATTTTCAAGAAGGGGAAGATGAATGACTCGGGGAATTACAGACCAGTCAGCCTTATGTCTGTGCCTGGCAAAATCTTGGAGCGGGTTCTCCTGGAAGGCGTGCTAAGGCACATGAAAAACAACAAGGTGGTTGGTGACAGCCAGCATGGCTTCACTAAGGGGAAGTCCTGCCTGACCAATCTGGTGGCCTTCTATGATGGGGCTACAGAACTGATGGACAGGGGCAGAGCAGTTGATGTCATCTACCTGGACTTGTGCAAAGCGTTCAACACTGTCTCCCATGACATCCTTGTCTCTAAGTTGGAGAGACATCAATTTGATAGGTGGACCACTCGGTGGACAAAGAACTGGCTGGATGGCCGCACACAAAGAGTAGTGGTCAATGGCTCAATGTCCAGATGGAGACCAGTAACAAGTGGTGTCCCTCAAGGCTTGGTGTTGGGACCGGTCTTGTTCAACATCTTTGTCGGTGATATGGACAGTGGGATTGGGTGCGCCCTCAGCAAATTTGCTGATTACACCAAGCTGTGTGGTTCAGTTGATACGTTGGAGGGAAGGAATGCCATCCAGAGGGACCTTGACATACTTGTGAGGTGGGCTGATGCCAGCTTTCTGAAGTTTAACCATGCCAAGTGCAAGGTCCTACATCTGGGTGGGAGCAATCCCAGGCATAGCTCCAGGTTGGGCAGAGAAGAGATTCAGAGCAGCCCTGAGGAGAAGGACTTGGGGGTGTTGGTTGACGAGAAAATGAACATGAGCCGGCTTCAGTGTGCTTGCAGCCCAGAAAGCCAACAATATCCTGGGCTGCATCAAAAGGAGCATGACCAGCAGGTGGAGGGAGGTGATCCTGCCCCTCTACTCTGCTCTTGTGAGACCTCACTTGGAGTATTGTGTGCAGTTCTGGTGCCCTCAACATAAAAAGGACATGGAACTGTTGGAACAAGTCCAAAGGAGGGCCACGAGGGGACTGAAGATAGGCTGAGAAAGTTGGGTCTGTTCAGCCTGGAGAAGAGCAGGCTGCGTGGTGACCTTATAGCAGCCTTCCAGGATCTGAAGGGGGCCTATAGGGATGCTGGGGAGGGACTCTTCATGAGGGACTGTAGTGACAGGACAAGGGGTAATGGGTTCAAATTTAAACAGGGAAAGTTTAGATTGGATATGAGGAAGAAATTCTTTACTGTAAGGGTGATGAGGCACTGGAATGGGTTGCCCAGGGAAGTTGTGAATGCTCCATCACTGGCGGTGTTCAAGGCTGGATTGGACATAGCCTTGGGTGGCATGGTTTAGTGGGAGGTGTCCCTGTCCCTGGCAGGGGGGTTGGAACTAGATGATCTTAAGGTCCTTTCCAACTCTAACTATTCTATGATTCTATCTCTCAAAACTTTGACTGCAAGCTTTAGCTGCATTTAGGGTGCTAATGTCATAAAGAAGCAAATTGAAGGAATAAAGAGCTGGGACAGGTATAAAATTATCTCAAACAGTCATTAACATAACCTTCAACCCATCAGATAAAACTTAAGCACTATAACAATTATCTTTGCATTGAAGCTTGGCCAGGACAGATTGAACCGAGAGCCAAGAGATGAGTTCCGACTAAGTTTAATAGGAAGGTAGTTACCTTGTAGCATTATTATTTTAAAGGTAAGTGCTGGAGAAGCAGCAATGGGCCGGGAGAAAGAGGTGAGAGTCGAGTGTCACTGCAGGCTTCGGTGCAGGGCAGAGAAGTTGGTAAGGACCAGAGGTGGACTTCAGAATGTCACCTCTACAGGGAATCTCAATTTATCATTGCAAGAATAATTTAAAAAGAAAGAAGGAACAAGCCTCTTGTGCTTTCTCATCTTTCTGAAGTGAAAATTGGGAAAAAAAATCTAAAATCAGATGCAGCAAAATAATGATTGTTACCTCAAAATAGATCAATGTCCACCTCACAGTAGCAATGGGCAGAGGGAAACTTTGTACATCAAAACTCAAAGACTATGGAGGTGACTTAAACCTGTTTTGTAACCCCTGCTGGATTTTGATACTGTTTCTGTATTGTGGGTTTTGAGCAGCAATAGTTAAGTAAGGTTTTCTGAAATTCAGCGTGAGTCTCATTTAAATGCAATGCTCTGCTGAACAGGGCTTGAGAACTCTTGAAAACCTATGATGGCAGTGATACGACATGGGGTAACGGGTTAAAACTTAAACAGGGGAAGTTTAGACTGGATATAAGGAAGAAATTCTTTACTGTAAGGGTGGTGAAGCACTGGAATGGGTTGCCCAGGGAAGTTGTGAATGCTCCATCGCTGGCGGTGCTCAAGGCCAGGTTGGACAGAGCCTTGGGTGACATGGTTTAGTGTGAGATGCCCCTGTCCCTGGCAGGGGGGTTGGAACTAGCTGATCTTAAGGTCCTTTCCAACTCTAACTATTCTGTGATTCAATGATTTTATGTAACCTGACCTATTACCTTAATAATTTTATGTATGTGCCCCATGATGCAATTCATGCATGGAATCAGTAACAACAATTACAAGAACATTGGGTGAGATATAAAATGATGCAACATGACAGCTAGATGGTAATTTTGTTTATTATCTTGAAGAGTTTTTATTGAAAGAAGCAAGCTTTCTGCTTGCTTTCTGCCTAGAGCAGTTGTGACACACAGCATCCACTTGGATCCATGCTTTGACCTGGATCTTTAGCTGTGTAGTGGCTGCCTGACATGTTTGACATCTCTCAAAACTTAAAATGGGCATTGGTTTTACCCTGTTGTCTTACTGACAATACTCTGCTGTAATGACTCCATTTTAGTTCATAGGTTGTTTTACTGTGTGACTTCCCACCAACTGTTAAATCTTACATCTGAAACACAAGATTGCAAATATACATCAGGGTATGCTGTTCATTGATTATCTCTACAGCTGCTTAGCATTCTCCTATAATTCTATCTAAATATTTGAAGACAAGGAACAGCATGCCACCTTTTACACCTTCTAGATACTGTCTTCAAGAGTATTTAACCGACATTTATATTTTGTTTCAGGTCACAGGCAAACTCTACTACTTTTTTATTACCTCCTTCTATGGTCCCAGAGTGCTGTCATGCTTGAAAGACATACAAGCTTTCTGACTCAAGATGTCTGCAGAAGACAACTCTACATGAAAGGGACAAATGTGTATTGTTGTGATTCCTGGATGGACAAATATCCTTATGTACAATGAGCCCATTTCTGGTAGATGTCAGAGCTACCACTCTTGTGCCAGCAAGTTATCTGCACAGGCACATTAATTTTAGTGAGCCTGTAGGTTGTCGTATTTACCACACCACAGCAGCACTGTTTGTTACTTCTCTGAAGAGTCCAGCTTGTCGAAGAGGTGTAGTAGGGTGGCCTCACACACCTGTGGCCTCTGAATAGTCAGCAGTGCAGTGGGCACAACTGTTCTGGCCAAGCTGATAGACAGCCACGTGAAACCCTCAAATGCTAATATCACACACATTTACAGTAAGTCAAAAAGAAGCACCGTGATTACGAAGCCCATCTATGTGATAGGTCTGAATTGTATGGCACAGTGCTTTCACAGATCGAAAGTCCACATTCTGGGATATCAAAATATTTTAGCCATCTTCAATAAGCATAAATTCCTATACCTCAGAAAACCATTATTAGGAAGATAAGTATGTCTAAATACCTCAAAATATCTACTATTATTTTTTAATTGCTTCAGTTTCTCCTCCTGTTTTGGCAAGAATGCTGTAATGCAGTGTTAGCAGATAAGGATTTGGCATCTCCAATGATAAAACACAGACCTTTTCGAATTTTGTTCAGCTCTATATTATTTGGTGAAGAGTAAATTAATTTTGCAGCTCCAGATCAGAAATAAGATGAGCGGCAGTAAGAAAACCACAGAATCTTTAAATCAAGGAATTCTTTTTCTTTAAATATGCACTCTATGAAAAATAAAAATGCTGCCTTCAGAATGGTGATTCACACTTATCCAGATGTCCTTATATGTATCAGAAAATATGACTCTCCTTCCAACCACACTAGCTATTTACTGTGTGCATTTTATGGCCTGGGTCCTGGGACTGGAGCTGTTATGGGGAAAAGAGGTAACCCATAGGCAAGCTCTGATTAATTTGCATTAAAGAGCAGGATGGAGCCTGAACTTCTTCTCCATGCACATCAGTGTGCATCAATCAACTTTGTTTCTCTAGTGTGAATGTGTGTGTGTGTGTGTGTGTGCGCGCGTGTGCGTGTGTGTGCGTTCAAGTTGGACACTTCAAGTGTACTCAGCATCTGTAATGTTCCTTCTTGCAAACAAACTTAGGCAGAAAACAAAATCGTCCTTTACTTTTATAGCTATCGTGGTTGTATTCAAGGGTCATACCACGAAGCAAAAACTGTAGCCAGTGGATGGATAAATAATAATATGGAAAATTGCCAAGTAATAGCTGATTAATAAGCAGTGGGCTTTATTCTGCAGCTGCTGGGCACATGCAGCTTCCATGAATATCGATGAGAAACGTATGCATGGAGCCATGGTAGCGCTGTGAGCAGAGCCCCCACTCTCCAGCGCTGATAGGCCTTCCAGACTGCTAACACAAATGTTTATCTCTCCAAAAGATACATTGTTTTAGCTCCCTCAATCATAAGTTCAAGACACACATTGCTCAATCTCCCTTCCAGAAATATTAATTCCAAAGTGGTTTGTTTTGTTTCTTTTCTTTTTTTTTTTTTTTTTTTTTTTTTAATGAAAAGATAAAAATAAAAGGAACAGGAGACAATTTTTTGGCTGTGGACCAATGAGAGCAAGTGAGCTAAATTAATTTGAGAAACAAATTGTGTTAAGGGGGGGAGCTGATAGATAAGCAGTCATGGGAAATCCATCTAGAGAGAGGACAAACGAGCACAAGTTGACTTTCATGTAACCCTTAATCTATTTATAGGAGGAAGAATCGGGAAATGAAGTACCTCTCAACAGCAGTTTAAGTCAACAACTAAAATTAATTGCCTTCACTTTCAAACTACAGTACTTGTGCAGGCTGCACATGAACAGCCAATTTCACACTCCTAGACTCTGGCAAAACGTTGACAAAACAGCCTCCTCTCAGAAATGGAGAAAGTCAGCCCTGCCTTTCCTAGCTTTTAATAAGCCTCCTGTTTGTCAAAGGGTGCAGAAAGTGATCTTGTGCTGCAAAGGCAGGATACCATCATTAAAATCAATCCAGTTTTGCCTCTGCAGCTGGAGGATACAAAGTGCAAATATTTGCTCATATCAGTTTGTATAGAAGGTCATGTTAGCTTCTATGCCAGCGCAACAATGCACACCTCACACCTGAGAAGCCCAGCAACACCAAAGGTGTGGCTGGGAACATAACTTGACCCTGCCCATCATGAAAACGTGTGGGGTCCCAGCCCGCATTCCCATCCTCTGGTAAGGTGTTGATGTGCTAGGCCACCCAGCCTCTGCACCTAATCTTAACACTGGAGGGCTCTGGCCAGCACTGGTCTGACCATTCCTCTCTGGGGGCTCCAGCCCTTGTCTTTGGGCCTTGGTGCCTCTACCAGCTCCCACCAGACTCAGGTCTGCTGCAGGCAATCTCTGAGCTGTGGCCAGAGCCATGACACTGGCAGCACTGCTTCACCTGAGGTCACCCACCTCGTGCCAGGCCAGCCCCTTGCCCCTTGCTGCCTGCCAGCCCTCAGCACCCCAGCAGCCACCTGCAGGGCAAAGCTCCACTCAAATCAGTTCATTAGTCTCACTGCCTTCGGTGGATCTGATTTAACAGAAGTAGATTTGTACTATATACCCCTCAGTATTATTATTATTTTTCTTCATTTTTATTTTGGTCTGAGCGCTGGGACAGACACTAACTTTTGGGTTTTTTCTGCCTTTGCATAGCCTGATGGCATATCCACTCTGTCCAAATGCTCATCCCACTGTTGCTGAGGGTATTTCTTATTCACAGTGATATTTGTGTCTTCCAAATATTTTAGGTAACAAACAGATGAGCTGAAAGCCCAGCAGTCAGCAGCCCAGACCCTTGGTGCTGCTGCTTACCTACTGCCTAACCTTGGCCAAATCACTTAAAGCTCTGTGCTTCATTTACAACAAATGGAAGACTGAGACTTGGTCATGTCAGTGCTGCTCTTGAACCCAATTTTTACACTGTGTGCATTTATTTCTGCAGGCTGAGGAAACACAAGCTGGGTGTAAAATAAGACCTTTTTCATTTGGTTGTTAGATGAGATCTTTTTGATGCACCCACAATCTGCAGTGGTAAGGAAAAGCTTGTCTGTCAGCTTTAGCCTACCTCAGATCTACTAAGTAACTCTTAAAATAAATGGTAGTAAATATGGGGTATGTATATGCTTATTTATATGCTGTGTTTACAAGAAGCTTTGAATTCCATCCCATTGTTTGTAAATATTCTATATAACTCATCTGTTTTTATGTATTAATTTGTATGTGTTCATTTATTTTTGGTAACAACCTGTTTTATGGAAATATTTTAATAAAAATCTGTGAACATGAGGAAAAGTAGAGCACAATACAGATGCACAAACAAACACTCGCTGCATGACTCTGAGGAAAAAAGTGTACATGGAATTCACACATCATCTAAATAGAGAAACGTATAAAACAGAAATGCAGAATGAACTGAGCGTGTAAATAAGGGCTAAACAGGACTCTTGGCGGTCCTGCTTTCTTGCTGGTCTATCGTGCCACAGAAAGAAAGGGTAGGGAGCCAGCAAGATAGAGGCACCTGTGTGTCCCAATTCTCCCAGGTAAATGCCTGTGCTATGTAGGCAGGACTGCAAGCAGCAGAATGCTGGATCTGCCCCAGCACTTAGAATTCTGGGAAGGCAGCGCTGGGCGGAGGGAGGCTTCCACAAGAGCCACATCAGAGGGATGCGGTGGTGATACTCTGGCAGTGCACTATTCCAACACAGCAGCCTTGCCGCTGCCCCGCTGCTGTCCAGCGTGCCTTGATTTGTCAGTTTGGCTGGGTTTAATATGGCTGTCATAATATTTCCAGACTCACTGGATGTCATGTGCCTTTATTAAAGTTTGCTGAGCATCTTGAGATCCTTTGATGAACTATGCTAAATGCCAGGTGTTATTTTCACTTTTCCCCAGTAGTAGCTAATACAGTTGTCTGCTGTTTCACTGATTGCTACAGTTACCACAGATATAAAGACATACTAAGTAATAAGGCTATCCATCAACTGATGCATAGAAAAGCTCAAGGGGTGCTTCAAAAAGTAGCAAAGACTGTTTCTGAATTTGCTACGACTTTACCTGACACATGAGGAGAGAGAAGAGGTAGGAGCTGGCCTCCTTTGTGCTGCAAGCAAGCCACGCATGAAGCTCCCAGAGTGTGTGGCTGGCCTCAGGATGGCTTTACCTCTCCATGTGGTGTCCTGCCCTTGGCCTTGGACCTCGGATTTGGATCACATCAACTCCAACCCAGGCATTTAGCAGGACTCCTGCCTCCTTTCTGTCTCTGCCCATCCCTCACACTCCTGCAGGACCCTGGAAAGCTCTTGGAAAGCCTTGAAGGGTGAGCGAGGGCCATCTGACCCGAAAGTGGCATTTGCCCCTTTTTTGTTCCTATTGAGCAGCACGATGTGGAAATCCCACTCCGGATTTCCTCGAATGAAGCCCTGTTGCCAAACTGTAAAGCTGGGTGCAATTCCTGAAGTGCTGACTCCTGTGGTTTCGACATCTCCCTATCCCATCTCTGGTGTAATGGAGATGACTCCACCTGGAGCTGAAATGGTTACAGGGGGAAGATTCAAGTGACCTTAAAGTTTATAGTAAGGAGTGTTTTGGAACACAATGGTGAAATTTTGCAATGAAATGCCAGAGCTGTTTATACTTCAGAGAGGATTTTTGACCAAGTTCCACATTCAAGGTTAATAATAATGTTTTGGACACAGGAGTCATGGAATAAATAAAGAGTTGGCTCAGAAATTAATGATGAAGAATGGGAAAACAAAGAAAAGGAAGTGATATGAGATGAATTATAACAGGAGGAACTGTAAACTAGACCAGAAACTAATGCATGAAGATACAGAAGATTGCAATCACATCAAGACTAACAGATAAATATGAGTCCTTCAGCATGCTTGTTTGACGTTAGCCTGTGTGTGCCATGAAGCACTGGAGGGGAAAAAAAGAAGTCAAACAGTTAAGACTATGGCTTTAGTCAGTATAAGTATATATCCGTTTAAAAAAAATCTATTTGAACCTTTGCCCAGAACTTAGAATGAACCCATCTGCAACATTTATGAGCTTCATGCAGTTAGGTAATATTTCTGTTTTGGTTTTCAGTTCCTGGGTGATAATAAAGGTGATAAATGAAGTGGTCTACACCACTTAAGAGGGTTGCTCTGGCTGCTGGCATTAAACAGAGCATGCAATACCAGGTCAGCTGAGTGTTCCTGTCTCTCCTGAAATCACCAGCTGTGGACACCTACACACCTCTGGATATCTGGCCACTGATGTCCTTCTAACTACATTTCAGGTCCCCTTGGGAAGTTGAGTTAAAGTTTTCTTCTGCGCTGAAGTGCTGAGATAACACAGCATCAGCAGACACAAAAGTACTTCATGCTAACAGAGAGAAGTGGGATGTGCCCACAAACTTACATGTGAGTGCAAATACACAAGTACAGGCAAACCCATGTAAAACGATAAGGTTATATTCATGGTATGGCAAAATCCTTTTCCTATACCAGATTCCAGTCTCCCTTTCTAAGCGCATTCAGATGATGATACAGTAACACTGTGAGATTATCCCAAAGATTAACATTTTTTCACCAACTGCTGCAGTTCCTTATGGTTGTGGTTTCTAATGAGTAGAAGTTTTCCCTTTCAAAGAGCTGCACAGCCTTAAGTTGAAGCCTATGTGTGCTGGCTCCTAACACAAGGTCACAGGCGGGATCAAGGGCAGAGGCTGTGCTGACTGGGTACAGAAAATGCAGATCCTCCTATACAACTCTCCTATTTCGACAACATGAACTCCTCTCTTTTTAGAAATTCTTGGTAAAAATAGTAAGCTACATCTTGGAGGAGGTGATCATCCAAAAAAAACCAGGAGTTGTGAAAAATCATTTTTAAAAAAGTTAGCATTAAAAGTTAGAATAGGCAGATGGTTGAAAACAGAAAGCCCCATTTAAACATTAACTAAGCCGTTAAGAATTTGACAAAAAAAAAAAAAGAAGTAACTGAGAATTTAAAAGATTTTGTTTACCATCACATGGTAAGCATTTCTTGCCTATGTGGTCCTAGTCTTGCTATTTTTGTGGTTTTATTAATGAGCTTCAATCTCTGCAGGCCAAGACATATGTTCTGTAGTAGCTTTCTGTCTATACTGGTCTAATTCACTGTGGAACTGGAAACTCTGGCAACATCAATCATGAAGGCATGAGATGGTTAAACGAATAAAAGCAGATGATGTTTTCCCACACAATGCTCATCTGGGACAACCTGAGCCACTCCTCCATGTTACTGAGTCATGGTACCTCCTGGAGCAACATGATTTTTTTGCACTGAAAACCCCTGTAAAGACGTTTCTTTTTAATGCAGAAATAGCCTCTACGAAGATACCTGTTGGAAGAGTAGAATTGTATGTTTCAAAACTACATACCTTCTTTCTTTCTCTTTCTTTCTCTTTCTTTCTTTTTTCTTTCTTTCTTTCTTTCTTTCTTTCTTTCTTTCTTTCTTTCTTTCTTTCTTTCTTTCTTTCTTTCTTTCTTTCCTTTTCTTTTCTTTTCCCTTTCCTTTCCTTTCCTTTCCTTTCCTTTCCTTTCCTTTCCTTTCCTTTCCTTTCCTTTCCTTTCCTTTCCTTTCCTTTCCTCTTTCCTTCTTTTTTTTTCTTTTCTTTTTTCTTTTCTTTTTTTTTTCTTTTCTTTTCTCTTTTCTTTTCTCTTTTCTTTTCTCTTTTCTTTTCTTTTCTTTTCTTTTCTTTTCTTTTCTTTTCTTTCCTTTTCTTCTTTTCTTTTCTTTTCTTTTCTTTTCTTTTTTTCTTCTTCTTTTCTTTTCTTCTTCTTTTTCTTCTTTTTTTTCTTTTCTTTTCTTTCCTTCAGAAGAATGCCTTACAACACGCAGTCACCTTTCAGCCAGCTTTCACTTGGGAAGGCTGTGGCCTGCAGCCTGTATCACTTACAGCAGGATTAATCAGGAGTTACTCTACTGACACTAGTACTTACATTGGTGCAAATCCCATGTAAGTGAGGCTGAAGTGATTTCAGAGTAACAAAGAATGTGACAACAGCAGCTTTCAGCCAGTGCCTACTGGTGGCCCCTAACACATGGGTTTTGGGGAATCAAAGCCTGGTGTGTTTGAACCTGTGTCAACTTAGTAAAATAAAGCAGCCTTTCTAGTCTGTTTCCCAGCATGATAATGCTACTACAGTATTACTCTAAGGTCTTCTGAGTAGCTGCATTTAATAATGCTTTACAGTAAGGTTCCATTTATAAACACTTCATTATTAATAAAGCATGGCAATTTGTAGCATGCATAAAAATTATTTATATTCATGTGCTAACCAAGCCCATAGATTTAATAATATTGACGTCTTATAACACGCGTTGTAACAGCTTGTCACAGCATCATCTGTTAAGCATTTCTTACTAATGCATTTCATACCATGCCTTATAATAATTTGTTAAAGGATGCAGCTGCATCTATTAAGCCTTTCATAAATATGAATAGCACATTTTCTAAAATGGCACCATATATTAAATTATTACTGGATGTTCTAACTGGAAACAGAAATTCTCTTTCTCACTTTCCCTCTTTCCTGATTTCCTTCTTTCCTTTTCTGTCTCTGTCTCCCTGCTCCCTCTGCCCCAGTCTGTCCGTCTGTGTCTCTGTTTCTTTCTTAACTCAGCTAAAACCTCAGTTTTCAAAGCCTGGTTTTCTCCTCATGTGTGGTGGGGAGCTGTTGCAGCTTAGTAGGGTTTCCTTATCTGTTGTACCATACAATTTGGGCACCTCTGTTTGAAAGCAGCATGGGGGCAACTTCAAAAAACCAGTGAAGTCCATGGAGGTACCCTACCTCACTGGGACCAAGGAGAGAGCCAGCTGCAAAAGGAGATGAACAGCCCTGTTTTTCTTGCAGGTGTGGGATCCTGGCCTGCTCCTGAGCCAGGAAGGAAATGAGCAAAATTGGTATCAGTGGTTCCTTTTTGCTTCACCAATGCTTAGCCACAGAATAATTTCTTTTCATTAAGAAAATAAGAATGGAATTAAAAAATAGTATGATAATAAATTAATATAATAATAAATCAACTGGCTATCATGAAAGTCCGAGCCCAGATGTTTGTTTGTGATTTTCTCAGCAACAACAGGGTCCTGTGCCTCCCTGGGTTTTAAGCAGCAGCAAGAACACAATGCATAGCAGGACCTTGTGTGGCTGCTTGGGGTAGCTGGTCTGTGAAAATACTTGTTTGCTTCCAGAGTTTCCCTGATGGCTCTTAGGTAGAAACTTCCACCCAAGCTTCTTACCCCAGCTCTGACTGTGGTCCATTGCCTTTTGTTCCTGATGAAATCTTGTTGAATGCTGCTATGCAGCACTTGCCCATATTGCTATGGATGTGTGTACAAAATGCCAGGTTATACTTTACAGCAGTTCACTTCTGCACTTTATTTCTGTTCAGGTAATATGCCTTTCCTTTTTTTTCCCCTTTTTTCCTTCTTCTGTGATTTAATCTAAAAATGTGGCACCCTGCAATGTTATTAGAGATTAAATTCTTAATTATGAATTTCCTTGCTTTTGTGAGTTTGCCTCAGATCCTTAACACTTTTAATGTCATTTTTATGCGAATTTCCATGCTATTTTAATTCATTAGTCATGGGCTATCATTTTTCGATGTAATTACTGTAATTTCATCAAGTGACATAATTACAGAAAATACTTTGAGTAATTACTATTCATATGGAAAAAGATATCTGGAGGTGTAATAATGTCATATAATAAAATATTTATGATGTGTAAAGACAAATTATGGTGACATATTTACATCACGTAATGGCATGACAGCATTCCATATTTACCTTGGGTGAGGATAATGACATAAAAATAAGTTTCAATGACATCATCTGTTGTTAACAATTACAAAGAGTTGTGCAGCATCCAGGTACAGAAAATTCAGTAACTCTTGCCTTTTAAAAATAAATAATATTCTCTCACCCCCAGAAACCCCACAAAAAAGCCAGTGGGTTGATCTACCACCAGTGAAGGTCAAAGGAAGGATTTATACTGACACTGACATTAGATGGCACAGTGCTGGGCTGGGAGATTTTTCTGTTGAAGGGCAACTGCCTGCCGCTTGCAACAAATCTAGGTGTGTAGGAGACATTTTGAGATTAGAGAAGAAAGCTAACATCAAAATATTCAAACAGCATGAGCATTGCATATAGATATTTGCGAGTATGTATGATATTTGCGGGTTATGTAGAGATGTTAAGAAGCACTATGAAGCTCACAAGGCCAGGCCTTCTGCAGTAAGGAAATGCCAGGTTTTATTGATAAAGGTTCAATGTAACATTTAATCCACAACCTCTATTGAGTGCTAGCAGGACGACATCTTGTTTCACTTCAGTAGCCCTGCCTTGCTCAGCGGCTGCTTCAGCTGAGCAGTGAAGGAGTTACCTTTCAGTGAGACCTCCGCCTCCTGTATTGCAGAGTGTCATCACAGCAGGGTTTAAAAAGCAAGCACCTTCAACAAGTGAAAGAATAAAGAAATAGACTTCTGAATTATCTACTTACCTGGGCTATTATTGACAAAAGAGTCACAATTTGTCATTGGTTGTATAGTACCCATTTTCTGAATCAGGGGCTTCCATCGCTGGAGGTGTTCAAGGCCAGGTTGGACAGAGCCTTGTGTGGCATGGTTTAGTGGGAGGTGTCCCTGCCCATGGCAGGGGGGTTGGAACTATATGATCTTAAGGTCCTTTCCAACCCTAACTATTCTATGATTCTATGAGCTGCCTGGTAGAAAGATTTGGTGCTCAGGGTAGCAACTGAAGGCCAAAGAAATGAGGCTGACACTCCTAAACTGCTCTAACCAAGAGGCAGGTTTGGGGCTTATCCACTTGAATGCTTGAAATTATTGAAGTTATTTGATCTTAAATTCACTATGCCACTGTTGTTCATCAACAAAATAATGCTTATCCTACCCTTTGACCTTCCAGAGATCTGATTAAGACAGCAAATAGTGGAGAAGAATGCAAATAATGTAGTGGTGCCTGCCAAAGGCAGTTAACACATCTGCCTTCATGGCAGAGCTCACACAGTAGGCTGGGAGACGCAGTCAGCTCTGTGAGCTTCAAGGGAAACACTGGCTTTGGGTCCATGTTGCAGTCAGTTTATCTTGTGCTCTGCACCAAGCTAAGGCCCCAGGAAGAAGAAACACAAATAATCATATAGTTGGAGACTAGACCATGATGCATATGTGTCCTGGGTTTAGCAGTTGGCCTCCAAGGAGGCCTACATGAGGTTGCACAGATAGTCCAATTTTTGAAGCTTGACTTTTGCCATTGTAGGACTATCCTCACAGTAGCATGGTTAGGGACACTATGCATACCTAACGTGCATGCAGCACAGTGATATTTTATTTTACAATAGCTTGTTTATACATATGCAGTACTTCTCTGCATGTACTACAGTTGTGTTTTTTCTCCCATTTACACAGTGTTTGCATGGGAGATGACTCCTGACACAACTCTAGTTTGATGACATATAAGCCGCACTGAGTGGCATCCTGCTTATATCTCAGTCCGGGATCTGTGAGTGGTCCACACTACTTGATACTGAAGATTAAGAAAATGTCATGGAGGCTGAAAGCATAATAATGAAAGAACAATTTACTGATTTATTGTAAATTACATCTGCCTTCGTTTTCCTCTGTAGGTTACAGATGGCTTTCCCTGCTCTGCTGGGGCAGATCTTAGTGGGACCTTACTGTAAAGCAGTATTTTTTCTTCTTGATCTGGAAGAAACACCCTAAAATTGGTGTTATGCTTTGCACAGCTGTGAGTCATCATGAAGACCCTCAGGACAAAAGAAAAAAAAAGGAGGGGGAAGTGGGTTTGGGAGCAGAGTAATTCTTCAGGAAATCTGATGGAATTAACACTGACGCTGTACTGTAGGTATTTGGGATTTGCCATGTGTTAGCATCTGTTGTCAGCAGTGTTACCCTCTTTTAGAGCAGAGAAGCATAGGGCCTGGATGCTAAGGTCAAAACAAAACAAAAAAATGTCTGCTTTAAGAATATGAAGCCTAAGGACCTGATAGACTTTTACAGTCTGATAGATGCTGTCTTACTACGGATTAACTTGGTAAGTCTCAATGCCATAATTATGCCAAACAGCAAATACTTCATGTCACTTAAATGTAAGTGCATGCATGTCATATACACACGTTACCATAAATACATGCAATTTGTGTTTGCATACATTAACAAAACCAGACCCTTTTTATTTCTAGAGAATGAACCACTGCTTGATTTACAAACTTGCAGAGTTTTTGAAAGATGTCAATAAACGTCAGTGCGCTGTAGACAATGTTAAATTGCTTGCCAAAGCCCCAGGCTAAGTTGGTCTTGTAAAGCTTAAAACATCATTGGAACTTGCAGATAAATCTAAAGACTAAAAAAAAAGGGGAAAAGAAAAAGGAAAAAAAAAGAAAAAAGAAAAAGAAAAAAAAGATTAGCAATCAGATGCTCAAGAGAGAATATTCTTGCCAGTAACATGACAGAGTCAAGTTAATTCAAAGTGATTCAAAAAAGACAATTTTTTTCCTTTTTATGATACTGCTGGCCAGTTCTGCATCCTGAATCTGATTGACATATGATACTACTAGGCTGAATGAAGACATTTTGCACATGTTTTTGCTTTAAAGAGCAATTGCTAGGGGTAACACTGGTTAGTTACAACGTGGAGACATGCCAAACTGTTTTGAATGAGAGTGGATTGCTGGCTATCTTGTGCTTCAAGGTTTGTAGGGCTGGGTGGATAATTAAGCATTCCTAACGTTGCCGTGTGGCCACAGAAACTCGGAGGGCTGGAGAAATTGCTGTGGAAGCTCAGGTTCCTACTGGGTGTGCCGTCAAGTTCTGTAAAAGGGGATTTCCACTACAAGATGTTGAATGAACTCCACAGTAGACTTTATGGAAATATCTGACTATTATTGAAATTTTGCCACAGAAATTAATGCTTTAATGTAATTTTTTTGACAGGGCTTTTTTGGACTTTTTTCTCCTAATGCCCTTCTCTTTCCAGTATGGGCTTTAAATCTATTCACCAACCTTGCCACAGAGATATATTATTTTTTAACAACCTATAGTTTTCAGAATATAGTTTCCATATTTGTAGGTTTTGCCAAGATTTTTCTGAATGAAAGCTCTTCTGCCCCACAAAGTGTTGATACATCATTGAGAGCAATAGCAAATTAGCTCATTAATTCTTAACAGAAGTCTGAGCCTGCAGAAGCAAGCTTGGGTGGGAAAGTCCTTAAATCTCTGTCATCATTTAAACTCTTTGTTTTGTTTGCTTGGTTTTCAGCCACCATGGCTGATCCTCCTGTTAGAGCGCCTGTTCACACTTTTGAGAAGCTTCAGTTTTCCCCAGCCTGTGTATTTTGCATCAAATAATTCAGCAACAAAATGCTTCCCAAGTTCTGTTTAAAAGAAACCAACAAAACTAGAAACGATAAATCAAAACTGAGATGATGTTACTTGAATTTCATAGAATCGTAGAATCATAGGATAGTTTGGGTTGGAAGGGATCTTCAACAATCATCTAATGCAGCCCCCTGCAATGAGCAGGGATGTCTTCAGCTAGGTCAGGTTGCCTAGAACCACATCCAGCCTGGCCTTGAATGTCTGGATGGTGCATCTACCACCTCCTGGGCAACCTGTTCCAGCATTTTACCATCCTCATTGTAAATAATTTCTGCCTCAAGTTCAGCCTGAATCTCTCCTCTTTTAGTTTAAAACCATTACCTCTCATCCTGTCACAACAGGCTCTGCTAAAAAATCTCTTCCTGTATTTCTTATAGACCCCTTTTAAAAACTGAAATGCTGCAACAAGTTTTTCCTGGAGTCTTCTCTAGTCTGAACAACCCCAAATCTCTCAGCCTTTCTTCACAGAAAAATTTCTAGCATATTATACATAACATATCACAAGTTTATTCCCAATCAAGAAAAAAGAATCTAAGTTTCCGAACTAGCCACTTTCCTGAGGATTACATAGCATTAGCACAGAGAGGGAGTGGGAGAAAACCACACAGACTAGAACAGCTGGCTCTAACGTCACCTGACAAACCCACTAATATCTGAGACTAGTTAATCTAAGTTTCCAGTGCTCAGAATGGAATGTTCTAGCCTTTTCCAGCCACTGATTTTATGTTATACTGGACAACTCAAGCTCTGAGTTATGAATCCATATTTTCTGCAGTGGATATTCAGCTTTATGCTGTTTCGTTACACATTACTTATATTTGATCACTCTGTGCACTCGTGCATGCTAGTGCATCCTCTATTTTTTCCAGGGTAAATTGAGAGATACCCCCTGTGCAGCTGAGATCAGGCCATGGCCCAACATCTCCAAGGGATTATTTGCATCAGCATACACAATGTGTCAAAGCATCATACCTTAATCTGGTGAGTGCTGTGACAGGGCTCATGATGTGACAAGGCAGATCGGTTGATGCTGTAGATATCTTTCCAGTAGTGGGTAACTGGGTTAACAAACACAGAGGGGGGTGAATTAAAAACAGGATGGAGAAATAAAGATACCCCTCCAGCACCCCAGCTTGTGCCCACTATGTGGACACTACCAAGTGGCTTGGAAATATATCCACAACTTAGCAGCAGATTGTGCCCATCAGGCCATTAACACTTATTTCTAGTCTTTTCTAAGTTGCGGTTTGTTAACTAGTAACTAGAATTTAAAATAAAAAAGTCTAAACATCTATAACTAAGTCAGCACTATTTCAATAAGCTTAAAAAATGGAATTGCATTTATTTTTTGGTATTGTCTTTCATGAAGGCATTTGCTTCCAGACTGTATTAACAAAATATGTTGTTTGACAGATATCATCTCAGCAGACAGGTTGCCTAATCTGTTTTATTGACAAATTGACTTATTATTTGATCAACTTGAATATAGTCTTCACGACATATTTCTATTATAAAAAAGTAGATGGAACAGAGAATAACGTGTTTAGTCCATCATCGTCTTTCAGCTGTCATTTAAACACTGGTGTGTCTGTAAGAAAAGAAAAGAAAAGTTATACAGTTGTTTTGATCATGCTGTCAGAATTGTCTTTATTGTCTGTGGGGGAATCACCTATGTAATTTTTTCTTCCTTGATACGATAATATATTGACCTCCCTCATTCAGTCAGAAGAAAGCAGGTTACAATGGCTCTACCCACCACCTACATGAAGTTTCATATTCTATCAGAAGAGAAACAAAACATCTTTGGGAGCCAGAATCATACTTCACTTCCACTGTGTTCTCTTTCAATGGGACCTGGAAACAAAGTGAAGTTAAAAGGTTTTCCTCACCAAAGTCAGAAAAGCTTAAAAATAAAAACCCAAAATAAATTTTAGGCTGTTCTGTTACAGTCTTTTCCATAAAGGGGGGCTGTTGGTTATGCTTATTTTTAAGTCAGTAAGTTGCACTTAAAAAGTTTCAAAGATATAAAGATGATAAAAATCTTAAAATCTGGATTAATTTGGTTAACAAGGTAAATGTGACAGCTTTAACATTGCTCTTCAGAAGATTGTTTTGGGAACCTTGCTTGTACCCTCACCATTCTGCCTGGTTTTGATGGGAGAAATCCCATTCACCCCTGCTCTGGGGAGCTCTGTTGAGCATCAAATTAATGCACAATGGCTGTCACCACATCAAGTGAATGGTGAGATCAGACATGATTTAAATCCAGACCTACAGAAAAACCTGCTGTTTAGTTGTTTGCTTTTAAAACTCGGCATCAGAAAGAAATTAATGCTTGGAACCAAGGCACTCACAAGAAATTTCCTTCCATTTAGTCCATTTGTGAGTGTCCACTGCAATTTGTCCATCTGTAATTGTGCTAATAGTAGGTGGATCACCTCAATGGCGAGTAGATAAAAGGCCCTGATTTGTGTGTTTTGAATCCCTCTGGATTTAAAATAATTGCCAATGACGAAAATTTTACCTCTTTTAAATCAAATGGAATAGAGTTTTCATTGGGAAAATAAATGCTCCAATGGAATTTAAAAAACCATACGTAGTCAATGCAAGGCAATGTTATTTTCTTCTTCTCCTTGTTTAATTCTGTGGGTAAATATGTCCTTAGAGGGAAGTTGTACAAGCTTTTCAGCCACAAAGTCAAGATTTTGCTAAAAAGAAGCCCCAAATCAAAATACTTATGTTTGCAATATATAAGCTCTAGGAGTGACAGCAAAACTGGGCCTCAAGCTGTACCACCCCTGGCCTTGGTTTAGCAAAGCACAGATCTGTCTCATGGAAACCTGGCCACAGAAAAAAACAAAATCCAAACCACCCACAATTTGCCCATCTTTGATTGCTTTTTTTCTTCCTATTTTTTTAAACCACAGACATTTAATGCCGTGCTTGCCTGAGAGCTTTTTCCTGTAGCTAATAATACTTTGCACTGCTGTAGTGCCTTTAATCCAAAGATCTCAAAGTACTTTGCAGGCATTAATGAATTAAGCCTCATAACACCCCCTTTGAAGTAGGTATTATTATAGGAGCCTTAGAGATGGGCTGAGTAATTTTCCTGAAGTTGTAGAACAAGCCTCTGACAGAGTCAGGAACAGCCTGACGAAGTCCTGTGTTGCAGCCGCTTCTCTTACCACCACACCATTCTCCCAGACTAAGTCTCTTAAATAATTTTAATTTTAAATAATTACTTTGATTTACTTACTGTATTTAAGTCATATCTCTGTTAAATACAAGGGGAGGCATTGATTTATCCTTGGTGGGTTAGGCATTCAGTGCCCATGAAAGTTGCGCTGATAACATGAAGTTAAACCGACACAAATCCCTGTGTGGGGATGCTCTTGCGGGGGGACAGGAGGGGCTTTGCAAGGCTTAGTTTGAGCCCCTGTCTTCACACACTTAGCACTGTACAGCTACATCAGTGCGGCTGACACCCACCTCAGCTGACGGTGCATCAGCACAGCTGCCTGAAATTACAAATGGCATCTTCTATGGGCAATAATTTGCACTGTAAATGGTCCTCTATATGGCTAGAACTGTATCTATGCTAGCAGTTTGCATGATTTGATAGACCAGTCCTCATTCCTCCTTCTTCACGTTGTTAACTAAGACTAAGCATATAGTCAGGACTTAAACCAAGTCTAACTTACCTCAAAAAGCCATTCAAACTGCAGGTTGAATTGCCACAGAGGGCTGGCAGAGTTCTAACTAAACCTTAAACTTGTGCTTTTAATTATATTTTCAATTATGCATGTACCATCCTAGTTTCATTAAGACCCAGCTCTGCAGAAAGGCTCCGTGCTTGAAGTATGTTAGATTTTGTGGAGGGGTGCATCTTGGTGTGACTTTAACCTCTTCCTAGTTGACTTGGTCTCCACAGGGATCAGGGAAGGGGCAAGACTGATTTTTGGCACAAGTAGCTTTCCGTGCTGCCTCTGGCAGCAATTTTAGAAGTGTCCAAACACAGGTAAATTGGTGTAAGCCTGCTAACAG
This sequence comes from Ara ararauna, assembly GCA_028858755.1. Classification (NCBI taxonomy): domain Eukaryota; kingdom Metazoa; phylum Chordata; class Aves; order Psittaciformes; family Psittacidae; genus Ara; species Ara ararauna. The sequence goes on along the minus strand of CM054376.1, from coordinate 105,798,431 downwards.
CCAAATCCATAATCAGTAACTTCAAAATCTCACGCCAAACACTTTGCTTTTATTAGGTTAATGGGTCAGGAATGGCCATTCCTTGGTAGCACTGTCACATGCCCGTCAGCTGTATGGTGGTGGTGGTGATATTTTGAGTTTCCTGGATGTACAGCTGAATCTGGTCTGAGGTGGAGGAGGACTCTGTGTGCTGGGTGCTCTCCCGTCTTCCCCAGCCCCAGGCCCCTGATATGGTCCAACAAGGCTGATTCACCAGCAGGGAAAAAGCAGACCCCAAAAATTCCAAACCAATAAGCCCTGGCTAATCCCTCAAAGTGGCATATGCAGATAGCCAGCTCCCAGTGTTAGGTTTTTGAGTAGCCATGCCAGACATGACACAGAATGAGCAAGGGTGGGAAGGAAGCTGGAATGGGGAAGTGAAGCTGTCACCCCCTGCCTTGCATAGTCATGTTAGTGTGAAGGTGTTGCAGCTGGAGTGTAGCTGATGCTCAGATTGCTGCCAATACCATCAGCCTTTCTGAATTAGGCCAATGATGCTGGGATGCAATTTTCTTTTCCCTGTCCTCAGCAACCTCTGATTTCAGTGCCTGGCCATCATTGCTACCATAACACCAACAGTGTGTGCTTTCCACTGGTTGGCCCGACAGACACTGCCTATTCTTCTCCCACGTTGCTTTCCTACATTATTGCTGAATATTTATTAACTGAAAGCTTATTGACAAGCTCCCGTGCACTCTTTCTCACTGATGCCAAAGTCACAGCACTGTGCTTCCTCGTGAGGCACATACGCTTTCCATAACCTTTCATGGCTTCTGTGGGGGGTCTTTTCACTTTCCTACACACATATAGCTCTGTATGCTACTTTCTTGGTAGGAATGCGCTAATTGTCACACGTCTTTCTTTTTTAAATAGATTAATGTCATAATTATCCTCATTTTCTTCCTTCCTGCTACAGGCAATTGCTGGAATGCTTTAGCATTTTTTTGCAAAAAAAAAAAACCCGAACAAATCCCAACCTCCACAACTTGTCTAGGGAAAGAATTGCTACTACTCCCAAGTGCAGGCCATAGGATCACTTCAGCACTCCAGAAACCTCTTTTTTTACATCAGCTGCACACTTAGGGTTTAACTGGTTTTTGCAAAACTCAGCCTGATCCACTCGAATTACAAGATATATCTTTAGCATAGCTTGTTTCATGTTGTCCTGGACACTTTTTCCCCTCTGGTTTAGGGAACATTGGCACTCCCATTAAGTACCAGCCCAGCCACAAAGAAAGAAGAAAGTTATCGTATGTCCCTCAACCTCAGTGTAGGGCAGTAAGAAGGCCTACATGTTCAGTGATGCTTCAGGACCAGGTGGGCACTGTATGCCATGCAAGCTAAGGTGTAAGCAGGGTTTTGGCAATGGTATACCTTGTCTTAGAGTCATATTTGTTAAAAGGGCAAGAGAAACAATATACTTGACTTGGCTTAAGTTGCAGGTAAGAGGTCAGGCACACTGACTACAAACTACACCCTCATTTGATAGCCACACTGCCCAGTGTGATCGTGCTTGTTTCCTGGCCTTTCAGGTAGACTGGTGCTTCCTTCATCACATCTTGATGACAGTAATGAATAAAGGGATTTTAAAAGGTTAAAGGATGCTGACATATATTGGCTTAAGTGTCACATTATGTGATTCTGCTCAGGTTCATTTCTACTTCCACTGGACAGGTGTTATATAGGTCAGCTTTGTCAGGAAGCTGCCAAAATAGACCTCTGGTTTGCTGATGGGCTGTTTCAGGTGCCACCCTGCTCTCAGGAAGAGCACAGAGGACAACTTGGCAAGCAAGAGGAGCACAGGCAGGTTCATAGTACCACCAGCAGCTACCTCCTGCTTTCCCAAATATTGCCTTTTCCCTTTAGGAAATCTGGAACCATAAAATGGCATCTGTCAAGCCGTAGGCACTTGAGAGTAAGCACCCATCAGAATAACTTACTGTCAAAAACAGGTACAAATTCATTTCATCCCACTTTGTGCCATATGCTGCTGTCAAAACTTCATGAACTGTTTAGGCAGCATGTTGGGACATTTTGACTAACTATGAGCAGAGCTATTTTTTTCATAGCTTTGTGTCATCAGCATTTATAATTGGGTATTTCCCTGAATATGTTTTCATCTCCAAACAGATAGGCTGTGGAAAGTGGATGTAACCCGAGAAGGTGAGGACCAGCCAAACCTCTGGATTCAGCCATTCTCATTTATGAGGTTCCCCAACTCTGAACTGGAAATTGCACTATACTACACTGTTCAGGGAGAAACTCCCTCTGTTTTAATGCCGGTATTTTAAAGAAAGGTGAATTTTTTCTTCTGTGATTTGATGAAAATCTAAAATTTTGGAGCAGACTGGTAAGCTGAATCTAAATCTCATTTTCTGCTCCTTGAGCCCAGCCGCTTTGTTCTCCTGACAAGAAAATTAACTAGCACACCCTTTGCTATAATAAGTGGGAAGCAGACCACAGGATAGGTAAAGAACACATTTGCTGTTTTATTGGTGCCTTGCAGGGCAATAATACTGAAAAAGGGGAATGCAAAAGAAACAAAAAACCAAAAACCAAAACCAAAGACCCAGTATGGTGGCAACCCACATCGTATTTTTTTAAAGAGTACATCAACTCCTGTTTTTTTATTTATTGTGGCATGAATGATAACATAAAACCAAAACATGAAAATATACAACTTATATTACACTATGTGTTATGAACAAAATATAAATCTATAACTCTATGTTATATTTACATAATTATTTCTTTTATTAAATTTCAAGTGAGATGGTAGGTTGCACATACTTTGTTTTAAGCTCCAGGCATTTGATTGTCTCTATTTCTTTTCTATTTTCATTTCACTTGTAAAATCCAAAACGTTAGAAGGAGTAAGAGCTTTAGAGCCAATGGAGCTATATAAATACTGTTTCAGCAAACCAGTGACAAAAACACTGGGGAGTAGAGAAATCAGTCAGTAGAAAAAACGAACTTGACGTGTTCTTCAATCTGGGAAACTGACAAGTTAAGATAAAGTCGAAAAAATGTAAATATAAACCAAGCTAAACAGCCAGCCCATGCCCTGTGAATTGAGGATACACTTGAATCCACATCTAGTGAATTACACACAGTTCTTTGCAAAATTGAAGGTATGTTTCTATCGAGAACTGGGCAGACAAAAATACTTCCTATCCGATACATCATGCCCTTGAATGTACAAGATATCAATATAGTTGCCATTCATTCTAGCAGATGAATTCTGGCTAAGTAAGGTCTACGTTTCCACGGAGTATAATTATTTTTGATGTTAGGAACGTGATGTCAGAGGCTTCTTCGGGGACAATAACAGCTCATCTCTTTGGATTAAAAAGAAAAAGCTCTGAAAATGTGCTGTAAAAAGGTTAAAGACAATTTACTTTCTAAAAAATGATTTAATTAAAGAGAGTCTACTGCAGTAACCAAATCTTTGAAATAACGTCTTCGAAGAAAGAATTTCTTCCATATGCATTCGTAATAAGAGGATTTGGTTACAAAACTAATTAAATGCTATAATAATAGCTAGTGTTCTTTTCTGGGGGCCTGATTAATATAGCGGAACAGTTAAATAAAGATGTTAAATGCACTTAAAAATCCTATTTTACTAATATAAGGCATGAATAAATTGAAAAAGGATATACTCTGTGTTATTTAATTGAGCTTAGAAGCAAGTGCCTCAGGTTTTTTTTTTTTTTCTTTTTCCCTTTCCCCCACTGCTGGTGGTGTTCTTTTGTAACCTCACGAGATGCAGCATAAGCAGCTCCCCCGATTTAGGAGGAGATGGCTCATATGCCCCTCCAGCAGCTCCCCAAAAACATCCCCACTCACCAGGTTCCCAGGGAAGAGGGTAATGAAGCCCACCGCAGCATCAGGGCCTTGGTGCGCTTTTAGTTTAATATGATCCTAATCTCTTCTAACCTGGCTTTTCTACATGCTCCAGGGCACAGAACCCAGGAAAAAAAAAGAAACAAGACAAGAATATCTTTTTATAAATGTAGGTTTTGCTTTGTTTTGTTTTTTCTAAGAAATTAAAGAGGAACAAACAGGGCCTCATTTTCAAATCTGGTCTTCTACGGCCAAAGGATATATGGGTGCTCATCCTTGGACCCAACAAAACATTAGAATAGGTGTTAAGTATTTTGCTGGTTTAGGGTGCCAGAGCCTTTTATTTTTATTATTATTTTGCTTTTTTTTTTGCCTTTTTTCTTTCTAACATTACTGCATCGGTTTCAACATCCAAATGCAGGACATGGGTAGTCTGCTAAAGCTACTCATTTGCAAAGCCTGGTTGAACCCCAGGCTTTAGTGTAGTCTCTCAGACATAAACTGTACGGTAACATAATTAGCGTTCATGTGAGCCCTAGTCCAGGCCAAGGCAGTAAGCAATGCAGAGCACTCCCAGAGAAGGGCTCTGTTATGCCGCCCACTGCCAAGAGCAGAGCTTGGTCCTGCAGCCCCGGCACAGGTGCTCCTCCGGCACAGGCCAGACCCTGCCCATGAGACGGACTACCTCCAGGAGCGTCTCCTGCAGTGCAGCCCATAGTTTGGGGCTGAAATTCGGTCACGCTGAAGTCAAAGGGCCTTTTTCCCATTGACCTGCCCGAGGCCGGCTTTCCAGCCCATGCCTCTTAAGACTTGCTCCAACCACGCCTGCTGCAGTGGCACCTACCTGGAGCTAAAACAAAGTATTCCGGTAGCCCAAAGTGACACAACTATTAAACCAGAGAGTCTCTTTAACGTGGTGGAAATCAAGCATCCAGCAAATGTGAGGTGAACCCACAAAGTCAGAAGTAATTTGTTCACAAAGACAGGGAACAAATTTAAAAGTTAAAAAAAAAAAAAAAAAAAGGAGCAAATATCTGTTTTCACATTGTACATAATAATGATATAAAAACAATTGTCTATTTTTTTTTCCTTCTTATCCAGAGTGCTTCAAAAAAATTGGCTCTAGGTGACTGGTGTAATTAAATAACTAAAATGAGTGATGAGAGAGCAGAAGTTAATTAAGATTGAAAACAACACTCCCATTAATTCACTCCATCATAATAAACATCAGAAGTTGACATGGCTGGGGCCAAAATTAAAATAAAAGAAAGAGAACTGGTGTGAGCATAAGAAGAAGCGATTTGTTTTCATATGTATATATATATTTATATATATATAAAAAGGCAAGGTGGGGAGGGGTATCCATTTTAAATAGCCTAACAGCTTCATTTGCTGCACTGCCAAATTAGAACAGAATAAAATAAAGTTAAAAAAAGGGCGGGGGGTAAAATAAATTATACATAATTTACTAATCTGGGAACAGCTGACCATTATTATTATTATTATTATTATTATTATTACCATTACAACACTAGCAAGAAGAGGCAGTTCAACTGAAAAAACCCAACACAGTCATAAAATACAAACAAAAAGAACCCTCTCTGACATGGAGGATATGATCAGCTACTCCAAGCATAACTTCAGAGCAAATCTTTTGAGAGAGAGAAAATAGGAATTTTTTGAGGCAGAGGCAGAAATCAAGAAAGGGAAAAGAGGAGAAGAACAAAACAGATGTTGCAGAGTAAAACTATCACACGTCCAAACTGCTCGTTGGAGTATTGTCCTAAGTCTTCAATGGCATTTGCTTGTTTGCTTTGCACAAGGTCTGCAGAGGTCAAGTTATACTTCAAGTGGGATTTCAAGAGCAAAAGAAAGACCCCCCCCCACATACTCCTTCCCAGTCTCTCCTCCTACCTGCCCCTTTCATTCTGCACTTGGACTTCTCACATGGCTGATTGCAACAATGGCTACATTTTCCAGAATAAGGGACCATTTGCAAAATCAATGTTGCCAGGGCTATTTTTTCAAGTTAAAAGTGATAACAAGAGCAGTGAGTTTCTCTCTAAGAATAGGAATTTACCAGGGAGCAACATTAATATAACGGTGGCATACTCAGTTAAAAGACCAACTCAGAGGAAGACATTTGTCTCAGTATGATCTTAAAACTTTCTTTCCTAGGCCAGAGAGAAGCTCCTGGATAGCTGCTGTTTGAAATTAGGGATAGCCTTTTTGGTTGGTTGGTTAGTTTAGATGTAACACTTCTGTCTTGCTACACAAATCTGGGTCCTTTCCTCCTACAGGAAGAGTGAGGAGATGAAAAGAGACTTTTTGATTCACTTGTATTTACATTCTTTTTTTTTTTTTTTTTTTTCTGAAGTGAAACATTCAGGTACCTTACTGCAAATGCAAGAAGCTAACTTCTACTCAGGTTCATGCTTGCGTAAATTCACCTTCCTTGCTGGTTGCTGTTTCCCAAGGAAGGCAAAACTGCCCAACCAACATATCTAAGTGCTCTAGAACAACACTGAAAGTATGTAGCTCAGGAGAAAAATTTTTCACTTCTGAGAGGCAGCAGAGAGGGAAGCTTAGCACCACAAAGGTTTGGGTTCTTACTGCCCACTTTGAATAAGAAATCTCTTCATAGCTATCAGTCTTCCTTCCTACACAAACATCCCACTGATAAAAATGGATTTCTGCAAGTGCAAAGGAGAGAAAAAAAGTCAGTTCAAAACAAATCACATTCTGAGTCAGAGATCAGTACTCAGCCACCCTGAAAGTATGAGTTCATCAAAACTGGACATCATGGTAACCTAATTACACTCAGCAAGGAGGTAACATTTCCAGTTGCTCTGTCCTGTGCAGAACAAATCACATTTTGTGATGCTGCCACTTGAAGTGTAAATTAAAAGCAAAGGTTCCTTACAGACCAAGTCATTTGGAGGGTGCGGGACTTCATTCTGGAACATGCTTTTTTTGCTCACAATAGTCCAATATTATTCTTATTAGTACCATAAACACGCACACATGAAAATCCAAGACCATAAAATATTTTTTCTCTAGATTTCTTATGTCTTTCTCTCTCTTTTTTTTCACCTGAGAATGGCACCTACAGTTTCCTTTAAAAAGCAAAACCAAACCCAAAAATATATGTCTAATCTCACCAGCTGCTGGTGTATCAGGTTCTTCAAGGGATTGTCTAAGATATAATACTGTCCTAACCTAAGACAGAGCAAGAAGCGAAAGAAAAGCAAAAGAAAACCAAAACAAGTAGAAGAGACTAACCAAAAGAAAATCAAAGCAAATTGGACTAGTTCAGCGCTTTAGTACAAATTTGGCACTTGCTCAAAGACTCAGTATGGTGTGCAACTGATGAAGAGAAGTCCTCTCTTGAAAGGAAATAATTGCTTGTTGGGGTTAACAGAAACAGACTCCCCACTTCCTTCCTTGCCAGCCACGCGCACAGGCACACATGCACACACACACACACTTCTGACCCAGATTTGCCAGGGAGGAGGAGGAGGAGGAGACAGAGGGGACAAAAGGAATTTTATCTTTTTTCTTTCCTGTCAGGTGCATTACCAAAAAAAAAAAAAAAAAAAAGAAACAAAAAAGAAAAAATTATTTCTCTTTAAACTGTAGCACAAAACAACAAAACACATTCACAAGCCACTTGTTGGCACTGTGTACCTGAGTGAGAATTTCTAGAACATTGTAGAACAAACAGCCATAAAGTTTATTTGAAAAAAAAATAATAATAATAAAAGGTCGACGGGTAAGACTTCAGTGCTTGGGTATAGCAGCTGAATTACTGGCATTATTTTACCCATAGCTTATATCATTCTGTTGTTGTTGTCATTGCCTTTGTTTCCTTTCTTCTGAGCCTTTTTTCTTCTGATGCAGGCTGATGTCTATTAGTCAGCTGATGTCCCAACTAGTTAAGACTAACAGTTAAAGTAACAGTCAGTGTATGAGAAAGTTAATGTGCTTGGCCACTGGCAAAGATAAACCAGGTGGGGCTTTATTTATTTTTTCTTTTCTCCTTGAAGTCCTGTAGGTCAAGAGATATTTGGACCCTGATCAGTTGGCTTGCCCCGCAATGTGATTTTCACTGTCACTGCCATAGTCCGCATCAGGGTCATCCTCTTCCTCATCGTATTCATCGTAGATTTCTCCATTGACATCATCGGTCTGCATCTCTTCCTTGATATGAGGCTCCTCACCTTTGATGCCGTAAGTGCTCTGGATGACAGGCATCCCGGGCTCTGGGCTGCTGGACACGCTTGAGTGCTCAGAGGGCAGATGTGGGGAAGGCATTCCTGCCATGGCAATGGCTCCTGGGTAAACTACACCCGCAGTGGCAATGGGAATCTGTGCTTGTTGCCTGTCACAGAGAAAAAGTAAAAGGACGTTTGAATACAGGAAAGAGTAAAGGGAGTACAAATACAACAGAACTTTGCAAGACCATAGCATATCCTCCTGGGCATGCAGAAGAAGTGCCTAGCTGACCCATGCATGATAACAGTTATAGCAATATTTCAGACTCACCAACTGATGCCCTTGAAATGAACATCAAGTCCAAACCAAATTCACTGATAAGAAAACCCAATCTCTGTAAAAATCTCTAGCTGCACCTGAACTACACTACTCCAGCTTGCCTGCTTGTGATGCAGCCTCTTTACTGGGTAAACTGGGTGTCCCATGAGCTGCTAGCCAAAAAAAAACATCCTTTCTTTCATTTGTGGTCCAACTTAAAAACCATGTATTTTGAAAATTTTGCTTTTAAATAACCCAAGCTGCTGGCAGGACTAGATATAAAAGTAACACATTGCCAACAGGAGAGATGCAGTGAGAGCTAGTTAGTTTGCACAGGAATGGGGAGGTGCTGTACAAAAGTACAAGTGGACAAGGATAAAGCAAGGTAGGTCCCTCCAAAAAGGCAACATTTACTCCATATTCACTCAGAGACATGGCCATTACTAGGGAGAGGAACAGTGGGCCTTCTGGGGCCAAGAAAGGCTTATAGGATGATCACTAAGGGCCTCCTACTGGAAGGTGATAGTTTCCACAGCAAGTGGCATTTGTGAAAAGCAGAACTTTTGAAGGAAGATGGATAAAACTGGAAAAAGGCAGGCTTAAAACGGAAGCACGCATTATTTAAAAATAAATAAAAAGCAAGCAAGCAACATGAGCATTTGAGAAAATCCTCTACAGGATGCCTTTATACGGCTTCTAAGCCTTGGAAACCTGTCTGCAGTAATGAAAGAAGAATTATTCCAGGCCATAGAAATTCCCTTTGCATCAAGAACACTAGCTGTGTTATACTAGTGTTTGTTTCCCTGAGAAGCTTCAGGGTCCCAACGAGCCTAGGGGTTTAAAATTCATGCTCCTTTTGTTTCCTTGCTGCATGAAGCAATTCCATTGCAGTAATACTCTTCAGTACATGCTGCACATTGTAATGTCATCAGCAGTGTGTCCATCTGCACTGAAAAGCCTTGCCACAGGAGACAGGGCTGAGTCTCTTGAGATGAACATTCTTAATTAAGAATGAAACCCTCCCCTGTTCTCCTGCCTGCCTGTGCCCTGGCTGTACAGTAAGCCTTGCACAGTACAGTGATCCTGAAAGACTTTCCTCTGCCAAACAGCTTTACATTTGTTTGGAATTGCTTGCTGCATTTTCAGATACTTCCTGCCTGCCATTTGAGAGAGGCCTCCCTCTGCATACAGTCCTTATTTCCCTATTTCTGAAGCAAGTAGAAGTTGTCTCATCTGAAGATATAGCTCTTAAAGTAGGGAGCGGATCTAATTTGCATTTTATTCTTAATTCAAGAGGAAGGCTTTTGTTTTCTGGAGTCAGCATTTCTGTTAACAAGATTCAGCACACTCAAATTGTTTTTAATATTTAACAATAGGAACATTTTGCACTTAAATGGTGCTTTTCAGAGGGCTTTTCAAATATTAAATAATTTAAGAATAGTGTTTTTCCACTTCTATAGATGTCCACTCCAGAGCACCTCAAAGCAATGTATTAGGGCTTTCAGCAGTCCAGTGAGGTGAGCTTGCCACCCTACCATTAAAGACGAGGACAACAAGGCAGTGAAACATTAAGTCCAGGAGTTCCCATTGTGACGCCTTCAGACACGCTTTCAGCATGTACAAGAGCTGGTACAGCCACAGCTCTCGTAAACACCATCACATATTTGGTAGTCAGGTAGGAGCCGGACTGGTGTTTAGAAATTTAGCCCTAAATGACCTGTACTGAGTGATGCAGCAAATGGGAAACTAAAACCAGGAATGCAACTTTAGTGCTGTGGCTGCCAGCATCACACACTGACCGCACCGCAGTCATCGGCTGCACTGTCAGTCACTTCTATTATGGTTTCATCCCAGGTTCTGTGCTCTAATGCCCCAGTGCAAATTATCTCTAGAAATGTTTTGATTTCAATGTCAACCTTGTCTGGAAAGCTCAATAATATGCAGACCGTTACAAGGTTAATTTCTTTCCCCACAATGAAGCGTGCATGTTAACCAGATAAGCAGTGTTTGGGGGGGCTCTGTAGCCACCTATTCTTTTTCCAGAAGGCCCCCCCTCCTCTTTTTTAATCTCTTGATGCCTAATGTTGGCTGACTTCCCTGTGTTTGTTTCAGTGCTTACCATTGGGATCACTGGACCTGCCAGCACCACAGGGTTAAGCAGCTCAAATTTCTCTGCTGAGCAGCTTATTATAACAATGCACACTGTAGCTGTTTAAAACACAGTCTGATGACACTTAACAGTTGCTGGACAGATATTCTCTCCTTTATTGCTCCTCCTAGCCATTAACTAGAGAGATGTGCAACTCAGTTAATATTAAAACAATTCCAGATTCAGATGAAACAGAAAAGAAATTTCATTATTTCTGAGGGTTGTTCTTGTTGCTGGTTTTGTTTCTTTAAAGACCACTTTGTAGCTTTTAATTTTCTGAAGTGAATACAGAAATATTGCAGAATATTTGATTACTTCCAATTCTTTTGATCTGCTGTAACCGAAACCAAGGAGTCTCTGCAGAAGGAAAATACATGCTAGTTTTCTAGGCAGATTTTAATCTAATTGTATCAAGCTGATCCATTAGCTGTTTATCAGAACCAGTCTTCTTGAAATTTATGCTCAACACAAAGCATTAGCTTAATGCACTGGAAGACACTCCCTAGCATGACAAATGCTATCACAAAGAACAATGCAGACAACTTCATGCCTGATATGAATTAACTGAGCCAAGTTTATATTCCAGCTCAAGCTCAGTATGTTCAGCAGCCCCTTTGCAAACCATTTGCCACAAATCGTACTGAGTGCAAACTTGTATTTTTGGCTTCTAGATTAAGAGGCAGTACTATAGATTCATTCAGATATACTCTCTGAGACCTCATAATACTTACTAGTATTAAGGCTCTATTAGAATGACTTTGTTTCTTTGGAAAATCTTAAGTTTGGGTTTTTTTTCCCTGTGCATGATCAGAGTGTAAATGAGACAGCTGGCCAAACCTATAAGATGAGCAAGTAGCAGAGCCAACAAAAAAAATCCTTAACTGCCTAACTTCCTCCTGAACCACACTGTTTCAGAGTATAAGATTCATATTCTGTTAGCAATATATATTATGTTTTTGCCAATAAAATAAAACATTTACCACACTGAATTAAGAATTCTCCCTGAAAAGTTTGGGTGTTTTTTTTTTCTGATATGTGCAGTAGTTTTTAAAGGTCCCATACCCAACATTAAAATACTGCCTCATCTCCTGGCGTCTGTTGCGCATGATAGCCTTGTACTCGCCAATGCGTAATTTTTTGCCATCTACAAGGCAGGTGCGCTTCGGCCTTGGCTTGTATTTGTAGTCTGGGTATTTCTCCAGGTGCTGTTTGCTGAGTCGGGCCTGCTCCTCATAGTATGGCTGCTTCTCTAGGTTTGTCATAGCTTTCCAGCGAGATCCTGTCACAAAAAGAAAAAAAAAAGAATGAGAAATGGGATTCTACTCATCCACAAATACCGAAAGGCAGAGAAACAAGTAGGTCACCCAGAACAAGATACCTAAGGTCACATCGCTTTGGGCTGGAAATCTGTCAGAGCTTCTACACAGGGGTCAGGTCTTGTTTGTATTTGACTAGTAAACCTCTTGGGTATGGCCAAGAGGCAGAGAGAGATGATATTGGAAGTTCTGACTCAATATCTTACTGAAACTTATCTACATTATAATGTCTTTCAAGTGGGAAGTAAACCCATCATTCTGATAATGAGCAATCCCTGATATTTTTTTTCAGTGAACAAGGCAATGTATTTTAGTGGAATGGCCAAAGACCCTTAGACACACAGAGTCTGCTCTGCTATGTCCTCCCACTTTCTTTTGGCCATGGACCTGTTTCCAGAGGAAACTCCCATGTGCTGTGGTCTAGTCATTGTGCTTCCCCATCACTGGACCAAGGCATACGCTCTGGATAGGCACGTGACTACAGCTTAATCTTTCTAGCTTCCAAGTTTGTGAGAAGCAGAATATGAGCTGCTTGTAAATGCTATGATGCTGGGTACAGGAGCCTGCAAAGACCCTGAAGCAATGCCTCTAAAAGCTATAAACTATCCCACAGGTCTCCGTGGGGTTTTAAGTCCAAGACCAAGTCCTGGTGAACACTGCAAGCTCCATCTTAGAAGAATTTAGAGTGTGTCACAAAGGGAAGAGTATTGGGATACACGCACACCTCTCCACGGAGTTGCACTGTGGCTTCATTGCCGGCAGCCTTGTTTCTGACATTCTCCCTTTGTTAGTGTAGATGTTTGAGCTAGGGAAATAATGAAGACTTTAAATTGTTTTCAAATACCTCCTGAAATTTATAAACTATTATTTCTTAAAGGACATAATATGGGAGCAGAAAGTAAAATTTCTTGAATCAGTTACCCTACTTTATTTTTCCATGAACTATATAAGTGCTTCAGGGTAAGATACATTTCAAATAACAGAATGGTCCAAGCTCTGAAACATGTGGCCTAGAAGGAAAACTTTATTGGAAAATAGTAAATTTTCCCATTGGAAAAAAAGTTCGAATAGTTTTTCAGTTTCATGGGTTCATAATGTCATATGTCATTCTTGACTTCCTCTTGTTCTTAATTTTTTATGGTTACTCATACCATACTTAGCTCATGCTATTACTCAGGCTGGTCTTAGCTCAATGTGCCCCTAAGACTTGCAATATAGAGAGTGCAGTTATCCCTTCCCAGGAAAGAAAACAGCCTGCTTCCCTCTAGAAAGGACCCTTCTTATTATTGACACAATTTTCCCCATTGCTCTTTGAATCTTTATTCCAAGCTGCAGTTCGGGCTTCTGCAGTGAAGGGCTAACAGGCTGCTGCTACAGCCTGACCTCACACCCAGAGATAATCCATTTGTAAACAATGGTGTCTTTGTTGTGAAGAGTAGCAATGGACATCCATTTTTAGAAAACATTACTTTGTAGTCAAACCCATCATTTTTCATGATGTTTACAACATGTAACATGCAGAGATCCTCTAGATAGTTCTGGAATGGGAAACAGTTTAATGACATTGTTACTAGCTTAGGTGCAGCACCATATTGATGTGACTAGACTGTTTCTACGATCTGCACTAAGCTCTTGTGTGCCACTTTGTATGTCATACAGGGTAGTGACTGCGCATGGGGATCTGTAGCAGATTCACTGTGTTAACACAGAATCTTGGTCAGCAGCTTTGTCTCCTGCAGAGAAATTATTTCAAGCTTTTATAGGCAAAGACAGTGGCTACTAAAAGTGACACAAACTTTCCATATGTATTTTCCTCCTAGATTTTGGGCTAAATGACACAGTGATAAACATGCAGAGACTGCCAAAACACTTAACACCTATTAATGTTTCGAAAGATGGAAACACAGATAGGCCTGTGTTGAACAATGTTAATAATTCAGGGTATAAAGCATATGAGCTCTACTGAAGATGCCCAGATGTAGGCTTACTTTCAAATTCTACCTCATAGTCACAGGCACACTGGCATTTCAGTGTATGAAGAAAATCTTTAAGTTAGTCTAAATGTATAGCCCTCTAGTCCTCTACAGACTTGCTGTAGCCCCAGTAACTCAACTAAAAATCAGCCCCAGTCCCACTTCCAGCTCATGAATCCAGTCTTATTTATGAATAATAAAGTTGAAAATCTCAGCCTTTAAACAAATCTTGACATTTGCTTTAGATGCTGTAAGAGAACTTGCAATGTAGGAACTGAGATATACTTTGAGGTAGACGGATAAACAGAAAGGTAGAAATTAAAATTGCTTGTTGCAAAATTCCCATGAAAATGCTCTATCCCAGCACAATTCCTCTTTCACTGTGCTAGCTCACTTGCCGCAACCCTACAGCCAGATGTGGGCAAGAATATTCCTACCCCGTCATGTGAAAAGATGTGTAAATAGCGGGTGAAGTTATGGAAACACGTAAGTCTTTGCAGGATCAAGGCCACAAAACCTGAAATTTTGAGGCACAGTATTCGTACATACAGCTACACATACAATATTTATACATAAATGTCATTTGTGATGTTTTTTCTTCCTAAGCTGCAAACTCAATACAACAAAAATCCTGGCAGTCTCACCTCTCTTCCTAGCAATTTTTTAATAGCTGCCTTCTGCAGTGATACCTCCTCTTACTCTGACTTTACCATTTTTACAAAATATACTAAATACAATTTGCTAGTATGCTTTGAAGTATCATAAATAATGAAACAAACAATGCTGTCAAACTAAATTTGACAAAAGGGCACATTTTCTGATGATAAACCTTTGGTTTTTACAGTTCACAATTTTCACTTGTTTTCTTAGTAATATTCACAATTCAACCAGCTCTCTGGTCTTAATTTGAAATTTTGGAAGTTTGAAGAATATATAACTCCGATCTTTGGATGTGTACCCACGGGCAAGCTAAGCTATGAATGAGTATTGTCAATAAACATATTGAAACTCATTAAAAATACCTTTTGTTTGGACAAATGTAATACCTTTATATGCCATTGTTTTCTGTGTCTATAAACACACACAGGCAGTCATGGGTACCTATGCACAGTGCCAAGCCCAAGCCCAACAAGGTGCGATTGAAGAATCTTGAAAAAATCTTTCTTTTCAAGGCAAGATTTACACTCTTGAGTGAGCTTTCTGCTCACCATCTGTGTTAGAAAGATTTGAGTGGGTCAAGTATGCAAGGCTTTTCTCCTTGACTATGAAAACAAGAACCCATTCCCCTCCCTAGATGCATACAAAATGACAAGCAGGATTCCTGCACAATTCTTCCTGATCTGGTGGCTGAAGTATTTAGAAAATAAAATAAATGAGAAAATTGTAAGACTTTGCAGCACCGCAGCACCACAGCACCAAACAGGGCTCCTGCCTTCAAAGTGGGCTAGGGCAGTTAGAGCCATGCCTACACAATGACTGTGAACACAGCTATAAATACAAAGTAGAAAAGAGATGTCCCTATGTGTGCCCCAGCACTTGCATGCATTAGATGGGGTTAAGAGCTCTGCTCACAGATGATTTTAAGTCAAGTTTCTCTGACAAGAATTTTCAGCTGTTTGTAATATTGCCTAACTTTTAGTCCATTATACTGACGTTTTTCAATCTGTGTACCTGAATCAAGTGGATTTTTCATTTAAAAAATACCCTCACATACACAAACACTTGTACAACATATAGGTATGTGCATAGGCTTTTACTGACACACTGACACATCCATGAGAGAATTTCTGAAAGCAGTATCTAAATTCATCTTTTCCTAATTTCTTTATGTATATTTGTCAGTGAAATTAATTAAAATATTTACAAAAATATCTAAACAATGCATTATTAAATTGATAGGGTCCAGCAGACCCATTTTAGAACTTTTTTTAACAATTTACTAAAAAAAAATCATTATCTGCAAGTTTAAGTTGCAATGAACAGATGGATGACAAACGTATGCACAGATGAATTTAGTGACAAATCCATGTATCTAATTTTTATGCTCAAAACATAATACCACAGTGTCAAACATAATCCCGAGAATTTTAGTGCTGGGAAGGGCACCTCCTCTCATTTTACTATGAAAATGACCCTTGAGCGGTGACAACTCTATCTAAGCTACTCTCCATGACAAAGAGCTCCCTGACCTCAGTGTGTACCAGTGCTCCTAAAAAAATGGTAAGGGAAAATTGTGGCTTTCAAATAAGGAGACCCTAATACCTGCCTGAACAGTAAGCTTCTAGTTGCTCACCCTACGCCAGTTAACGGAAAGCTCCCTGCTGACTTCAAAAGACTGGCCTTTTGCAATTGAGGGAAGACCTTTGTAATGTTCCTGCCAAGAAAGATGTCAGGACTTCCCTCTCCATTGCATAGGTGGAATAAAAAACTTAAATGTGATGCTAGGAAGAAATAGAAACATCATCTTTTATTGCCTCGAACCTTGCTTTTCCCCATATCTGGCAGCAAAACAGAAAGAGTTTGGAGTCAGCTATACTGTCTGTCACCTCAACAGGATCTGTAATGAATTTGCACATTTTACTCCAACTACTGTATATCTAATCAGAAAAAGATGTCCCCATATCTCCCTGATCTAGCGCCAAATAGTAAAAGGTGATTCCTTATGTTAACAATTTCAGCAGAATGGCTTATTAAAACCAGATTTTAGGGTATTATAAAATGCTTAGAAGCCCTTTAAAATGTCAACCAGGATCCCCAGAGACTGCGTAAAATGTCAGCCCAGCTCAAGCGCCTGTTTTAAGCAGAATGAATTAGCAGCGTGCTGTCAGAGGTTGTTATCCAAAACAATCAGTTAAGAAGGAAAACATCAAGCTCTCTTTGTACTTTCTATATGAAAAGGGCCATTCAGAATGATCTTGTAGATTTCTGAAGCTGATTATTTAAAAACAGGTTTAACCAGGTCTCCTCTCAATTTAGAAACAGACCAAAACTATTACCACCCTGTCCTCAGTCTAATCATATCATACACCTCTGACCATTATAATCCCTTTTAACCAGTATAAGGTTATTTTACCATCAACATAACCAATTTAGCTTTCTAATCCTGTTCCCATAACTAGTCTAATCATCTCATACCACCCTTTTAATCATGGGTTAATATTGTCACATCTGCCATCCACAGCCAATACATTCTGCCTCTCCGACCAATTTCTCTCATTTCCACTTGCCCCCTGCTAACTTTTCGTGATACCATACTAATCAAGCTAAACTTCAAACTTCTGACCAGCCTAAACTCTGCACAATTTACCAGCCCTGCAGTTGGTTAATGCTGCCATTACAATAGCACTACATTTCTCAAGCTGTCAGCAAAACCAACGAGACCTGCAGCCCAAGCAAACATGTTCCTTTTTTAAGCATTTACCCACTGGCCTGAGGGACACTTAGCTCCTGTAATGCAGCCTTTATCACTAAAAATGCAACATCTCCAATTTGGTAACAGATTATTTTTTTTTCTTTCCTGCAGAACAGTAATTCATCGGCCTCAGAGATCCCCACTATTCACCTCCTATATCACTCAGCATAGCCTTGGTTGGCATGGTTTAGTGGGAGGTGTCCCTGCCCGGGGCAGGGGGGTTGGAACTAGATGATCTTAAGGTCCTTTCCAACCCTAACCATTCTGTGAGTCTATGATTCTATGTCACAGAGGAGTAATCGGAGACAGAATGCCGTCCTGAGAATTTGAGCAAGTAGAGAAAATTTGGAAGACTATGGCATGAAATTCAGTAATTATGTTCATGACAAATATTGCTTGGGATGTGAAGAGTAGAGGATATGAAAATGATGTTTCTTTTTCTGATTTCAAGATTCCTTTTAAAATAGGAAGAATGAAGAACTGTCCACTGTTAGGAGAGGCTCAGTTTCAAGATCATCTAAGGAATTTGAAGGTGCATAAGTCTATGGGACCTATGCATCCACGGGTCCTGAGGGAACCGGCGGGTAAAGTTGCTACACCACTGTACATATTTAAGAAGATGTGGCAGTCAGGTCAACTTTGTGATGACTGAAAAGGGGGAAATATAACCCCCTTTTTTGAAAATGGGAAAAAGGAAGACCCAGGAAACTACAGGCCAGTCAGTCTCAGCCCAGTGCCTGGCAATATCAGGGAGCAGATTCTCCCAGAAACTACGCTAAGGCACATGGAAAATAAGGAAGTGATTGGTGACAGCCAGCATGGCTTCCATAAGGGCAAATCATGCCTGACAAATCTGGTGGCCTTCTAGGATGGGATTAAAGGTTGATGGATAAGGGAAGAGCAACTGATATAACCTACCTGGACTTGTGCAAGGCATTTGACACCATCCTGCACAGCATCCTTGTCTCTAAATGGAACTGGCTGAATGGTTGTACTCCAAAGAATTGCAGACAATGGCTCAATATCCAAGTGGAGACCAGGGCCAAGTGGTGTTCCTCAAGGGCTGGTACTGGGACTGTCACTGTTTAACATCTTTGTTGGCAACACAGACAGTGAGATTGATGCACCCTCAGCAAGTTTGCCAATGACAAGCAGCTGTGTGCTGCAGTCAACAAACTGGAGGGAAGGGATGCCATCCAGAGGGACCCTGACAGGGTGGAGAGGTAGCCTGTGTGTATCTAATGAGATTCAAGAAGGCCAAGTGCGAGGTCCTGCACATGGGTCGGGGCAATCCCAAGCACAGCTACAGGTTGGGCAGAGACTGGATTGAGACCAGCTCTGAAGAAAAAGACGTGAGGCTGTTGGTTGATGAGAAGCTCAGTGTGACCCAGCCACGTGCGCTTGCAGCTTAGAAAGCCAACAGTATGCTGGGCTGCATAAAAAGCAGTGTGACCAGCAGATAAAGGCAGGTGATTCTCCCCCTCTCCTCTGCTCTTGTGAGACCCCACCTGAAGTATCTGAATCCAGCTCCAGGCCCCTAACACAAGAAAGACATGGACCCTCTTGGAAGGACATGAAGCGAGTCCAGAGGAGGCCACGAAGATGCTCGGAGGGCTGGAGCACCTCTCCTAGGAGAACAGGCTGAGAGTTGGTGTTGTTCAGCCTGGAGAAGAGAAGACTCAGGGGAGACCTTAGAGCAGCCTCCCAGTACCTAAAGCGGCCTACAAGAAATCTGGAGAGGGGCTTCTTGTAAGGGCATGTAGGAATAGGACAAGGAGTAATGGCTTTAAACTGAAAAAGGGTAGATTTAGATCACATATTAGGAATAAATTCTTTACTGTGAGGGTGGTGAGACACTGGAACAAGTTGCCCAGGGAAGTTGTGGATGCCCCATCCCTGGAAATGTTCAAGACCAGGTTGGATATGGTTTTGAGCAACCTGGTCTAGTGGAAGACACCCCTTCCCATGGCAGGGGACTTGCAACTAGATGATCACAAAGGTCCCTTCCAACCCTAACCGTTCTATGAGTGTGATTTAGGATCTTTTCTCTATGACCACTGATTTGAATAGAAATTGCTATGGCAGAAATCAAATACTGTGATGTGCTACCCCACAGAATCTAGTTAGATGAAATACGTGGGCAAGTAAACAACAGCAGTCATTTTGTGCTTGTTCAACAGCCTAATGAAATGAACTGGTTTTGTCTATTCAGTTCATGTTTTCATACGAAAACTACCACCACAATCTCAGTAAATACACAGGAACATTTCAGGTTACGGTTAATGTATACTGGCTGGGCAGCACAGTGGAAGCTTGTATAACTGTTGTCTTCGGTGCAGCCATTAAGTAGCAACATGGATGTTTTAGAGACAGTAATTCTGCTGTGTCAGGTGCTCAGCCCTATTAAGTCAAAAGGTTTTTTTAGTTTAGCTACTGAAAGAAGTTTTATCATTCTTACCTAGTATCTTGCTGATATTGGAGTTGTGCATGTCAGGGAAGGCTTGAAGGATCTTCCTCCGTTCATCTTTAGCCCACACCATGAATGCATTCATTGGGCGCTTGATATGGGGCTCATTGCTACCGCGCCCTCTTGATTCCCGGTAAATTCTAGACTCTGAAACTCCTGCACTTCCTACAAAGAAAGAAAAAAACATTCCCAGCTTGTGTTTCGTTATGCAGCTTCTTCTGCAGTCAGTAACCTATCTACGGTGCTGCACATTCAATGAGTCAGTGTTCACAATAGGTAAATGGTGTTTCTTCTTTCTACTTGAAGCATTAGGAAATACCACATATTGTATAGTCCAGTTTTTAGCAGTTCTGTTGATTCAGTATCACATAGTGTAGACTTCATAAAGTTTCAACTGGTTTTTTCAACAAAAAGCTTTTATAAGCCACCTTTCACTACTTAATAATGTAAACCCAACACTTATCAATGTAGATTTGCCTTTTACCTTTTTCCTTTCTTGCTTACAGAATTCTGGACATATTATGTTACCTATCTTCTACCTTCTTTGTGATGGGAAAGGGGTGACACATGGCAAGACCAGGCATCTCTTCTTAAGCAATTCTCTAACTAACAAATGAACTTTACATATCTGCCTGTTTTTGTGCTGTCTGCAACAACAAGCAATAACAAAAAAAGAAACGGATATTATGCTTGCTTCTTCAAACCAAGAAAGTTCGTACAGGTGCAGAGTGTGCAACACCTATGGATGATCAGGACTATAAATCTTGGACTCACTCTGTGAACTCACTCATCCCACATCTATTTGCCTCCCCTATTCCTTTCACCATCAGAAATACATTCTTGGTCCGGTCTTGAGAACTGCAGCATACAGAAAAGAAGGCTAAAAATCACCTCCAGACTTTAAACACCACACAATGAATAATTTTTTCCTGCCTTGTTTCATAGCCACTTATTGCTACCTGCTCTTACTCCTCACAGGCCTCCAAAGCACTTGGATTCTCCTCCATATCCCATTGACATGTTCACACAAACCTAAAAATAAGGATAAGCTATTTGTACTGACCGTCAGAATCTCCACTCATGTTGAAATCCATCATTGCATGGCTAAACTTCCCGTCTTCACTCTGTTTTACTGCCAATTGCTGAGTCAGGGTCTCCAGTGTTGTTTTGTCCTATATGGACAAGATGATAGGATTTGGATCAGGAAAATAATTCAACATTGTAACTGAAAAGTTCATAGGTAATCAGAAGGTTGATGCACTCAGAACAGTTTACTAAGCCAGGTATTTAAGAATACATATACTATTTTTTCTGGAAGGGATATGGTTGCAGACTCTACCAAGTCCTTTTTCAAACATGCTTATTAGCTAGTGATGATCAAACTTCATAACTGGTTTAGTTAGGAAGATAAAATTGGCTGCATATCTGAAGAATACTTCAACTCTTTATGTCCCTGTGACTACAAGACTGGACTGGAAGTTTAGATGATACACACTCTTTTGCAATGTATTTATTGGTTTACTCTACTTCTAGCCTGCAATCAAACTGCAGAAACATGGGTGACTGCCCTTCTTCTTTTTAAAAAGGCAGTATTTTAGAAAACAGCCCATAACGAAAAAAAAAAAACCAAACCCACGCCTGTACTTCAAACTTATTCAAGCCTTGGGAAAGGGTCAGCCTGAATTAAGCATGATACTTGCGCAGCAGTTTGTGTTCCTGTCCAGACTGTTTTGCCCAAACTGACTAACACCCCATCCGTCATTCATCTACTCAGAACTATCTGTGAACCCTGGATTGCAACAGGCTAGTGCGTGCTGCCAATTAATCTGTCAGGCTGCAGCGGTGTCTAAAGACATTGCCAGAACAACATGCCAGGGCCATTAATTCCAATGTTCTCTTGAAAACACCTCACTTCCCCCTGAATTGTTAGACTTTACAAATACAAAGGTGTTCCATTTTCCAACTGTTTTTGTTTTCCCAATGACTTTTACTCATAAACATTCTATCTTCCTGACAATCATATGTTTAAAAATAAATCTTTCAGGAAAGCAATACTAACATTTCAAAATGTTAGGCACTGTGCCTTTTGCAAAGCTAAGAAAATTACATGATATGGCATGATAATAAAGTGGCTCCAGTTGAAACAATTCTTTTGAGCTTCTTCCTGAAAGAAAGACTGCTGTTTTGTTGCTCTATTCCACTCCTGATGACTGTAAAAGATCAATAAAGTAAAAAAAAATATTTCAGATTTCACATGGCAACTGGAGACTTTACACTATTCTATGTAGCCTAATAATGTCACTGGGTTGTATTACAGAAGAAAACAGAAAAGAGAACAATGTGAATACAGAAACGCTTCCTGCAACGTGATGTGCCCGCATCTGCAATTCAAAGAACAGTTGAAATTCATGTAAGCCATTTCACAAAGATTTTCTTGAGAGAGTTAGAAACAAAGCTAACCTGCTCAACTCTATATGCTCTCACAGTTTAGAGAACATTAGCTTAACTTTCCTACTCCTCACATCCATTTCCACTGTGGATCCCTTTTGTGCTCCTGGTGCGCTTGTCTGTAACCAGACATATCACCACTGAAAGCATGCAGGATGAGTTATCTTGCTGGTTTTTCACGAAAAGCTCATGCAGCAGGGTCCACCTATCACAAGCAAAAAGTTTCCTGCAACGCTACCAGGCACAACAGATCCAGAAAGCTTGGAGAAGCTTCGAATAAGCACATGAACTATTTCAGGCATTTAGCTTTACCAAAGTCTTTGGTCTACCAGTTTTAACTCGGCTTTCATTTCCAAGGCAGCCTGTCAGCAGACAGAACGTCACGAATAAGTTCTTCTCATACTTCTTCAAAATGGATCTCAGATATATAGTGGAAATCAACATTTTTTTCTCAGAAAAAGATTTATTGTCACCTTCATAATGATGAATTCAAAACCTTTTATGTCAGAAATCAGTTAAAAATGCTGCCACCAACCTAAAATATAAAAGAACATCTCCTCTTGTTGGGTATATTATGGGGGAGGGGAGTTATTCTGCTGCTGACTTTTCTTGAATCATGTATAAACCTCTTAGAGAAACAAAGCTGAGAGCGCACAGGGCACAGGCTTAACAGCTTTTTCTTTATGCCGTAAACGCAGCTCTTGAAGTTAAAGGCAGTTACTTCAGAACCACACTCTGCCGACATGATCTGATTGAGTCTTAAGGTCAGTGAATACGCCAGCATGCTGTCTGCAAGGTACACACCAGGTACGGCTCGTTTATCAGAGTTTGACTTAACAAGCCTACAGATGCTCTGCTGCTATCCATCTTGGGCAAAGTTTTGCATTTTGAGGTAAAGCCACATTAGATGAAGCGAGAGGCTGTGAGGGAATGCCAGATGAGTGCCGAGCTCCTGGGCTGCCCTGCCACTTGGAGGTGGCTCTCCGGACAGCTGAAAATTGGGGGAGTGGGGACACCACCCTTTCAACACAGCGATAATTTACTTCCTGCTACTTGAACATAGAGAATGACAACGTAATTCAATCAGCAATGAGAATGGGGCAGTTAAAAAGAACTTCTGCATGATGTTGATTTTGAAACAAGATGTCAAAACTGCCAGCTGTACTTTTCTGTGTTAATGTTTAGAAATGCTTAATGTCAAAAAAGTACTCAGGCAAGAGTAAGACTAAGGCCTGCTCATTCATAAGCTTCTGCAACAGTATTAGGAGAGCAGAAAGAGATCCTGCAAAAGCCTAACTATATGTTAAGTAGTGTTCCTATTTCCCATCCTACGCTCTTCGCATTAAACACATGACAGCAATCCTGACCTACGGAAATGCTTTTACAATTACAAAATACTCAAAAAGGGCTACACATTATTCCTATCTTGTTTTTCTTGAAAGTATTCATTTGATGACTTGCTGCTTTTGGTTTGATGGAAGCATCTCTATTTTTCCTACAGTCTTTCAGTTTATGGAGAAAATATGTATGGAAGCTCCAAAGAAACAAAGGAAAAAAATCTTTTCTTCCCTGACACCAAACAAACTGTCAACCCGCTGACATTGCTAGCCCAGCCTCCTCTTACAGAACCTATTTAAGAACTTCAGACAAAAGTTCCACAATGGTTTCAAATTTCTACAAAAATAGGACTTATTTATCATCATAATCTTAATTCAACAGCAAATTACTCATTCTCAAAACTGCTACCACTCTGATGTGTTGGATTAGCTATGTTAACAGTAGCAAGCTGTGGCACCATTCAGTCATAACAGGTGGAGCACATGCTTGCTGGGTTCAGCAGCACAATCTGATAAGGCAGTTGTGATACAGAACTAGAATTCAAGAGGCAGTACCATATTTTTGCACACTATGTTGGACTATGCCTTAATCTTATTTTATCATTTTATCAAGCTCTACATCCAATTGTCTTGCCAGGCCGAGAAAGAAATAAGGAAGAAAGTTCAGCTGATGAAATTGTACATGCTTTCAGGTTTTTAAAGCTACGAGAAAAATAACCAGAGTGATAAACCCTTAATTCAAAATTTGCCCTGTATCCCAAAGTTATAAAATGCCCTTGGGTGGCATGGTTTAGTGTGAGGTGTCCCTGCCCATGGCAGTGGGGTTGGAACTAGATGATCTTAAGGTCCTTTCCAACCCTAACTATTTTATCATTCTATGATTCTATTCATCCTGTGAGCAATCAACTGAGTGGCCTCAACTGCAGCCTAGGACCAACACTGCCAAGAACAAGCGAGGTTCCAACCCTGGGGAAGTGGTGCAAAGAACTGTTTGTGAGACCTGCTAAAAATTAAACAGCACTAAACAGTGAAACCAAATGGCAAGGAAAGCTTCTGCTCTTGCAGTAGAAGAAACATAGGGACCTTGCTAAAGATGAAGTAATTATTTTTCTTCTAAATTTCTGAATTTTGGATGACGCCCTAGAAAACTGAAAGACATCTCATAAACATCTTTCCTCTGTGAAGAACTTCAGCAGAAGATTTAAAAAGTATCTTAACGGTAATTTCTACTGGACTGTAGGAGAGACTCTCCTTGGGCACCGTGAGCTCCACTGTCTGGATCATTTACAATTGTAATGGGCTAACAAGAGAAGATAATACTGTAGAGAGCAATCAATCCCACAATAGCCCATAAAGTATAAACAGAGGGGTTTCATCAATAGCCACAATGTGATGAGAAGTTTCTAAAACTTTATTAATCAAAGAAAATAATCTGCTGGAGAAGATTAATTTTTACCACAGCTCTTAGCAATGTGCTAAATATATTGAAAAGAACAATGGAAAACACATACACACATGGAATGTGTCATGTAGAGAAAATATATATAAAAAATGACTAAGCACTGCAAGTCAGACTCAGTTTTGTGGTCAGCTACAAAAGTTACTTGGCTTTCTGTCATGGATAGCTGTCACAGTTTAACAAAACATTGATCTAAAAATGACAAGAACTTGGTTGCAGTCTCTTTCATAGAAGAAACATAAAACAAGAAGAGTCAAAACATATGTGGAACAGCCTGATAATATTTGCCAGAACTCCTCCCACTACTGTACAAACGAGAAGCAAAATCTTGGAAAGTCTGAGAAATAAGGACATTCTGAATATATTTGCCTAGCCCCCTCTGACCTCACTTCCTGTCTTGTGTTGGATCATGGTACCAACACACAGTGTGTACCTGAGACCATGCACATGCCTCCACTCCTGAAGGACTCCACAGTTCTTCCAGAATACCGTGAATGCTGGGCATATGGCAACGGATCCCTCCTCCCCCTCTTTGAGACATCCTTTTGGCTGGGGCATTTGGCAAACACCAACAGTACTCTGAACTCCGTTAGAACTGTATTTTGGTAAGAGCTGTTTTTCCGATTGCATAATTCAAGGTTAGCAGTTTTACTGATGCAGTCCACTCTTCACTTTTCTACTCCCCCATCCCTACCCCCATTTCCCCCGCTATGAGTATTTTTCCTCTCAGTTTGATGCCTGCAGGAATACAACCATTATAGAATACCACAGGAGGAGCGTTCAGGTGTATCTCTTTGCATTCCTGCTTTTCTTATTCCACGTGAATTGAAAGGCTGGGTGAAAATAATGCTTTTGTAGAGGAGCTGGAAAGAATCAAACATGGTTACCTATGGACTATGGACTGCAAGGAGAAACTCACTCATCAGTTCTAGCGCCTAAGAATTACAAATATACTGACGGACAGAGAGTTTGCTACCTTTATTCCCTTCAGTGTCAGTATGCAAAAAGAAACAGATGGCTGCCTGTTATTGTCCTTCTTAATGTCCCATTTCCCCCCTCCCTCTCCAAATGCAGTTTGTCCAGCTATCTATCATCCAGCTCTGCAGGAAAAATTCCCACATCTGAACTCTAAAGGTGGCATTTTCAAATAGATTGAGTTTTGACAAGCTAGTTTTTATCTCAGACTGTTGAGCAGGCCCTCAGACGTGACAGCATCTAATGCGGTTTTTGGTGATGAGGCAGAAGTCTTCTCAGCAAGCCCCAGTAAATATCAACCATTCCGACACAGACCTTGACCAATATGCACCAAATCATAAAGCACTAGGCAAACTAGCTGCTAGATTATGATCCCGCAATGGAAGTTCTCTTCTGTTTATTACAGAAAAATATCTTTAATCATCAGACACAATGGTGGTGCCAGGTGTCATCCATTTAACATTACATTTTCCTTAGCTCTCCAAAAAAAGAAGTCTTATCCTACATCTGACATGAGTGAAGACTTTGTAAACGTAATCTTTCTGTGCAATTCCTCTGCCCCTTGCAATAATAAACATCAGAAAACTTGTGTTACAAAATCTTAATCCGCAGTCTTTCAAAATGTGGAAAACATGAGGCAGGTAGGAATTATGGATGACAGAGAGCTGGAAGAACTTAGAGGAACCACTGGCAGTCGTGAGAGGTGTGCCCAGAGGTTTGCACATGATGAATTATTTGCAGTCCAGGCTCTACTCCTGCATATTAATGCCATGGTACTTCAAAACAGGCACTGTGCACACTGTCTATGTAACCATGTTACAGTCCAGAT
Organism: Ara ararauna; assembly: GCA_028858755.1. Taxonomy (NCBI): domain Eukaryota; kingdom Metazoa; phylum Chordata; class Aves; order Psittaciformes; family Psittacidae; genus Ara; species Ara ararauna. The sequence goes on along the minus strand of CM054376.1, from coordinate 105,771,651 downwards.
CCTGTTACAACTATAACTGCTGTAAGAGAATTTCCAGCTCTCTTCAGAGAGACCTTCTATTTAGACTTAGGTTTTTCTGTGTAACAGATCACATCGCCCAAGTGTTTTGCACTCATCAGTGAATTTAAACCACAAAATTTCACAAACAAAGGCAGTATTGTTAACTGTTTACCAGAGTCACATATGATGTGACTTGCCAAAGGTTCCTTAGTAAGCCTGGTAGTCTTAGGAACTAAACTAGCACTCCTGAATCTTACCTAAATATAATAACCTCAAGCTTATAATTTCTTTGAGAGTGCGGAATTGTGGCTCTTGCTGATGGCATATTACAAGAAAAAACAAAATAAAATAAAAAGAAAGAGCAGTTAGAGATTCGCCATTACAATGTACCTCGCTTAAGTAATGCTTCCAGGGCTCTAAAACTCATAAAAAGCCCATGCATAAAATGATAAAATAGAGTGAGACTTTCAAATGTTGACTCAGTAATTGTTAAACCCCTTCTGGCTGCACAATTTTATAGTCTTCTACTGTACTAATGAAAAGGGAAGAAACAACAAAGAAGGGTTTTAGCCTTCCAATTATATAAACTCTGTGGACCACCAAAGAAGATGAAAGATCATTTATAATGTCACAGCAATTTATCATTTGGGAGAGTTTTTTTGTTGTTGTTGCATCAAAGTTGAATATGAAGAAACAATGCATTCACCACCCCCTCAGCTCTTTCAGTCTTGCTTATCTGAGATCTCTCTTTTCCACGGAATAATCCACCCACAGAACCTAAAAGCAATGTTAGAAGCAGAAAAATAAAAGAACATTCTTTATTTGTGGTTCTTCCTGATTTTATGGTGCTTTTTTCAGAATTATTACAGTCAGTCTTAGTTGGGGCTACATCACTTGGTAAAGGAACCGTATCTTCTGGATTACGGTATATATTGAAATCCAGATTGGTTTAACACTGTCTAGAAATCATTGCATTTGATTTGCAGTCTATATGAAGTGCTATATAGAGTCAGTAAAGAGGTGCCTTGTGAGGTGTTACAGGATAAAACCAGATGGATCAAGTAAGACCAGACATTTAACTATTTTCCTCTTCACAACAGGCATCCAGTCACAGGGGGAATTTGCTGAAATTTGTATAGTCATTTTCTTTACTGTACATTATGGACATAGGTCTTTGGTTTCTAAGGGTTCTCAAGTCAGTATCTTTCAAAGCACTGAAGGCAAGACAGAGTCCACTGAAATAAATAGAGGAATAACTCAGTAACTTGGCAGGGCTTAGGTCCCTATGTTGTTGGGGTTTTTATAATTCTTTATTTGAGTAACAATGACTTCCTCAGTAAAATATATTATTTTACTTGGAAACAAACTGATGGGAAGTAGCAACTCTAGACGAAAAGAGGACACTTGAGGTCCTCTCTTGTTAGGAGCTCTGAGAAATAGTGCAAGTCAGAATTTTGAAATTAAAATGTAGGTAGGACTAGCCCAGCCCATTACTTTAAAGAAGAAGTAAAAAGAACATAAAAAGCAAAGCAGAATGATGAGACACTGCTTCCTTTCTGAAGTTTTTACAGTGTGGGCATAGATATTGACCTAAACCAGATCCAGCTGTAATCCCCTGATTGCAATAGGCTAAGAGCTACATGATACAGTTTTTCATCTGGACTGCTTTCTGGGCTGGCATGGCCTGTATCTTTGCATTAATTGTTCAGTCACTGCACCTTAGTTTCTCCAACTAAGCAGGAGGGAGATAGGACATTTTTCTACCATTGTGAAGTTTTGAGATCTCTGGTTGAAAACTGCCACATTAATGAAGGATTTCACAGTGAGAAACTGCTGCTACAGCTGATCAGTGAGGAAAGAAAGGGTCAACTGCGGAAGAGAGGTGGCACACCAAAACCGAAACTAGATGAAAATCACAACCCATGCAGCATATCATGGGAAAAAGGGTCTACGCACACCTAAAGAAAAGCAAGAACAGAGTCTCTGTTATCCTGCTTAATAACAACGGGTGACTCAATTGCACAGCAGCAGCACAGATACACAGACTATCCTCTTCCATTTTTCTCTAGAAGGTATTCAAATTATGAATGTTGTTGCACCTTTGCTAACATTTCTTCCACCCTAATGAAGAAGCTGACATTCTGTCTGGGTTATCTCCTAAGAAACAAACTATCACATTTTTCCAGTCGTGAAGTAAGGCTTAGCTTGCCTGATCCCCATTGTCATCATCAACACAAATAAAGTTTAGCACCCCCAAACACACTAGAGGCTGTTTGTCACTCAGAAGTCAACACCTGCATAATAGGATGGGAAGAAAAAGACTGACTGATCCCCCAGGAGACTAAATGGACACAATTCACAGAAGAATCAGGCTCAGGCTGTACAACTGAAGAGAGGTATTGCACTGATGTTGGTGTCCACGAATGTGCTGCAAGCCCTACCTATTGGAGGCTTGTGATTATGTAAAAATAATAAAAAAAATCTCAGGAAGTAATTACCCGCCGTGGCTGTAGGGCACAGCTTAGAACTTAAACCCAAAGACTCAAAAAGCCATAACAAAAACTCCAAATCAACTTTTAGGAGGAAGTTGATCTATCTTTATTGGACTTAATAAAATTTCCGCTAAGGTATAAACAGCTGCAGTCCTCTGTGATCCGCACTAGCCTGTGAATGTTTCCAATCTCTGCCCTTTGCATTGAATGAAGACTTAAATTCCCATTCAGACTTTCAGCAGCTGCAGGGATCCAGGGTTCTTCCCTGCCTGTTGTTCAACTTGACTTCAATGGGAGTTTCATGCACACATCTGTGGGCAGAATTTGTTCCTCCCTCTGTATGTTTCACTTCTATTAACTAACCCTGACCATGCATCCCTGCCATAATGATGCACTAAAACACATACAAATATACACACTTAATTTTTCTTTGAAAAATGTATTTGAGCATTTAATAGATGATGGCCAACCAGGGGGAGGCAAACAGAGCATTTTAAAATAGCGAGCTAAAATCCTTGGAAGAATAGAAAAATACCATCATTGCAGAATCTCTCCCTCCCATGCGTAGGCACTTGCTAACTGAGACTAGTGGCATTGTGACAAAAGTAGCAAAACCAAAGGCAGACTTTAGTAAACGAAAAGGGGGAGGGGAAATCTTCCACTGGCCATCTGTGAAAACAAGGCATGTGGCCATTAAATGCAGAGGCTGTAAATATAAATATACAGAAGCTCCACAAAGCAAATAGTAAAAAAAAAAAAAAAAAAAAAGGGGCAGGAGGGAACAGAGATGAAAAAGGAATAAACTTTCAGCTGAAGCAAATCAAAATGTTTAATGCTTTGTTACCAGTACTGGGCAAAACCAATTCTGATCTTTTCAGTGTGAAAACTTGACATGTGCGTTTAATTAAATTTGAGGAAAGTTTTAGGAGAAATGACAATGGATAGAATAGCCCTGTTGAATAGAGGACTCCCTGGATATGAATGATCCTGTTAAGTGTGCTGATTGGACTTACTGAAAGGCTGCTATACAGGGTGATGGGCGGGTGATGACATAATACCTGCTCACCTTCTCGACAAGCTTTTTGAAAACTGTCTGCCCTGTGTTGATAGCATTAACAAAGAGGACTGCAACCCTCATACAAGAACTGCTGGCAAAGAACCTCAGAGAGACAAAATTAGGAAGAGGGTAAGAAAAAGGGTAATAAGAAGTGGTTATACAATTGTTAGGATGTAAACTTTTGTGTTGTGGGACTGTTACAGTCCATTGCCTGCAAGATACACCCTGGTCCTCAACACTGTGTAATAATTATTCCAAAAGGATCTCTGTTCACACTGCACAGATAGAACAAAAAATATTATGCTGATCATCTTCCTTCGCGCTTTACAGGCCAATGAGGAATAGAGGGGGCTACAAATAACAGGACATATCTATTAGTGGTCTGCTAAACTTGCAGGGATAAATGTGAGTATATGTAATGTCTGTGGGTAAGGTAGCCTCTGCTAGTCAATGAGAATGCTAAATTATTTTTCAATTAAAATATTATGGAGATTATGAAAATGGGCAGGTTTCAACTCTTACAAAGTGATTTGGTTTATGATGTTAGACTTATTTCCAGTGGGTTTCTCCCATTTGGGCAGCCTGGCTTGTCCCAGATCCTGTTCTTCCCATTTTCAGTCACTACAAGTTACTGACCCAAGTCTGACCCAGCAACTATCACTGTTTGCAGGCAGCACAAGATCAGAATTTGTTTTACCACCCCTTCTCTTGCCCTTCTCTCCTCCGTTTTTTTCTTTGATTTTCTGGTTCAAATCTAACCATTAGGGGAAGAAAAAAAATATGTTATTGAAGTAAAATTCTCTACTGCAAGATAAATTTAAATGCCATGTGTTAAAACAGCTACTCCTTATGCCTTTAGTAAAGTGAGCTCCAGTGTTTTATTTCTCAAAGGCAGCAGGATCTGCGGGTTTGAGATTCTCAATATCCCCCTCCTCCCCAAGGGGAGAGCAGAGACAGAATTCATTTCAGTTCAGCAGATCACAGCAGTTTCTTAAGGGTTAACTCTGCTATCCCCATCCATCAGGCAGCCAGTGAGGCATCAGGAAGGAATGATGGATGTAAAATTATTACAGGGCTGCCACCCGATATACTTACTGCCATTTGTAACTAACGCTGGAACTGACACACTTTTTTCATTATTAAACATTCACATTAAGTCAACATTGGTCACTGTCATTTCATGTTTGGCACTCTCTTAAGGGGAAGAGGGGGAGGTGGGAGGATGCTGGGAGGAGGGGTGGGTGGGAATGGGAGGAAAGACATCCTGAACCCGCTGTTCCATAAGCATGAGTAATAAATAGGCTCCTGCTTACAATACTGGAATAAATATTGTTACAAATAGCTCTTTAGTTACAGCCCAGCAGACAAGTACATGTCAGAGCCTTTTAAAAGGACACACTGCAAGCAGTAACAGGGAGAACTTGTATCACAGGTTAAGAAATACTCAGCACAAGAGGTACACGTATTCGGACGTGCTCATCTCAAGCGTGCTAAGAGGAAGACTGCATCTGTACACATCTGAAATGCTTGTGTGGCTGTGTATACTTACACAAGTGTCCCAGCCACCAGCATCTTTAGCAGGTGCCAGCATCTGGAAACCAGTATCTGCGATTGCACCAGCATGCACAGACACATGCTCAAATACCTGCTTGTATGCCTCCTTTTTTACAGCCACCAGGGTACATGCAGGAATGCCTGAGAGTCTGCCTATAGTCAGAAAATTATTGGCTAGCTCGGTGCGTGTTTGTGCTGTGTTGAAAGAGTGCTCTGTAGGCTTGTATGCGTGCACACACATGCTGGCTCTTTGTGTTTGTGTACATCTCCTTTGCAGAGGAACAGGCAGTTTTGGGGCAGAACAAATAGAGCAGAGTCCACTTGCTGATGTTGCTCACCGTGGCGTTTGCACTAGGTGACAATCTGCGCTCTAAGCTACATGTATAAAAGGGACATTGTTTATGTATAGTACCTATCAAGCTATAATTAACTGTAGATGACAATTACAAATAAAACTATGCTCCAGGGTTTCCAAGAAACCAGAAAAACATACACACACTTTTCATTTATACACGGAAATGTTTCCAAGAAAAGTAATGTAAAAATATGTTTTATTGCATTTGCAATTAAAATAGGTTTTAGTAAAATCCATGTTCATCATGATGCTCATAGTTTTTACTGCAATCCTCTGAAAATCAAATCAGTCAAGACAGTCCAAGTTGGATGCCCATAAAGTGACTCACCCAAATCATCCTAGCCATTTTCTAAAAAGCTCTTCTCATTTGTGACTCGTTTTATACAGTTTCTCTCCAATTCCACAAAATTCCTGTCTGACTACTGCCTTACAGCTGGCAGGTCGGGCTGTCCTCAGGGATCAACCCATCTGGGAACACAAGCCAGATAACAGGTCATGCACATGCATGGAGAAAACCCCCAAGAGCTTTAATAGAGACTCACAAAGGTGATTTCCAGCCCTGAGCCTGCCCAGCTACCTCTGGCAGATAAATCCCTACCAAGGGTCTAACACACTGTTCAGAACTGCACAGACACTACCTTTACTGGAAGGCTGTAGCAGAAATTAATGAAGAAAAAACTCAGCAGGTCTCAGAGAGTTGTAGGTCTCCATAACTATGCTAGCCACTGCAGTAAAGAGAGGAAAATTTGGGATAGCTCCAGTCGAGTGTTTGCTGCCAATACAGACTGAAATCACTATACAGGAAGGAGAGCCTTTCTTCTGTGCAAAATTATGGTCCAAATGTACATTTCTAAGCATGGATATGCCCATGGACACATTGCTACATTAGGCTAACCCTCTTTGAATTCCTTCCTCTACCTCAAAATCTCCCTATCAGGAAGCAATCAGGGAGCAAAGGAAATATCCCAAGTTTCAGGGAACTGCCTCTAAGTCCCCTGATAGGACCCTGAGCTTCTGAAGGGAAACCCTCAGTGGTAACACTGCAGCAGTCTGTTTCACAAAACCCACCTTCCCAGCTATCTCTTCTTCTTTCCACTGAAAATAGGGTTAAACAGAATAAAATTTAACTCAAAAAGGCAACATTTGTCTTCCTATCTAACCTTGCTCCTAATAAGAGAGAAAACTTTAAAGTCCTAGATCGAATAGACACAAGCTTCACAGCCGCATAGTGGTGGATGGCCTAAAGCATATATGGGAAAGGAGAACAAGCATCTGAACTTTACAGCCTATGCCTCATCCTCTGTTGGGTCAAATGCAAGAGACAGCTCAAGAGACCCTACAAGTTAAAATGTGTAAGTTCTTAACTAGTGCTTCGTGGCTTAACTGGTCACCCTAGCAACCCAAATGCTATTAGAGTCTAGGAGAGCTCAGATTTGGTTCTGTCCTTTCCTGTCTCCCATTTAAAAATAAAATAATGGATAAATAAATGAAAATTGGGGTGCTCTGATAAAGTTTTGGCATTTATTGTATCAAAAGCCCCAAGCCCTACAACTGCTTAAGAAAAATTTCCCATTGAGTAAACAATTTTTTCTTCCTGCTACCTTGTAAAAGAACTCCTCTCTGCCCTCCATGAGCCCACCAGGCGGCACGAATTAGAGAGGAAAATAAACTTCAACTAGGGTTGAGGGTGAGAAGTGAAAACAGAAGGGGTAAGAAGAATCCCAACAATAGGAAAGTAACAGAATAAAGTGAATGCAGATGGTTCCACTCCTGTTACTTAATCAAAAGGCTGTGCAGAGTCACTAGAGCCAGCATAAAGTCATGTGTTAGAACAACAGCTGATCTGTATTAAAGAAGATTAACTCGCAATGCCATGGTGGAGGGCCTGGGATTATTTTATATGCTTCCATTGCTGAACAAGCCGTCAGCACAATTACTGCCCTCCGATGTGAATGACTGATCTGTAACCACAGCTAAACAGCACGCTGCTTAGGGGCCTGGGTGCTTCATGAAGATGAATTTCCATACCATCAAAGTGCTTTTAATGGGCTTCCTGATCCAACCACAAGGCCTGCTTTGCAAGTATATAGAACTCAGGATGAAGGCTTCCTGTCCAAAAGGATTTGGCCGGTTGTCACTTGACAATTCCCAGCCAGCACAAGGGAGGAGAGGGGGGAGATAGGTAGAGTTGTCTCTGCTTTGGAGGATTAAAAAAAAAAAAAGGAAAAAAAGAAAAAAAAAAAAAGGGTACAGATGCTTTCTGAATGCAACCAACTGCTGTATCCACAGCTGAATTCAATGCGCTTAACAAATAACGGCAATTTAGCTATGCTTGCGAGGAATAGCTTGAGTCACTTTGCATTAGCATCTGGCTGAGTGTTAAAGTCATTTCTACATGGGGAGCAGAGAAAAGAAATTTCTGCTCCGAGCATCCTTTCAAGAATGCTTAAATATTTGAATATAAATTCCTTTGTGCTTGTGATCACTTCTTCTTATATCTGACACTCTGCTTTTCCCTTTTCCCTTCTGGTACTCTTCTATGTGAAATGCCATAAACATGGTTCATCCCTCTCTTTATTTCTCTCTCCCCATACCAGTGCTCTTACTCTTCTTAGAGAGATCGTATGTACTACCAGATACCTATTACGCTGACCTCCTTTTTCCTTCCCCTTCCTCTTAAGAAAGTGCATGAAATTGGAGCAATTTCTACATCACTTACACCCAGGATAGCCTGATGAAAAAAGTACAGTAGTGAGAGGCTCACACGTACACTTAACATTCATTACCCAGACTGCTGGCTTCTCACAGCTTATTGATCAAACTCCATCTAAAAACAGGGAAAATGGAAAGCTATCCAAATTAGCAATCTGCTCATTCTGGACAATATTGTTTGACTCACAAGCTTCCTAGGATGACTGACTTTCAAGTTTCTGCTAAATAGCTGATCATTTTTATTCATTTTATTTGTCTGCCTCTTTCAGTGATTCACACAAGGCCTTACAGTGAAAAGCCACTAGAAGCGGTTTCAATAAAATTCAGTTTACATCAAATGCAACTATGGTCACCTTTGTTGTACTGCATGACGAAGGCTGTTTCACCTCAGAAAATATTGCAAGGGAGGAGAAGAACTGAGGAAAAAGTCTTGCTAAACATATGATGTTGAGATGCACACAAGAGTTCGGATGTGTATCTTAGGTGGCAGTATTATATGAATAGTTCACTATAAATGTGTCAGCAAGGACTGGAAGGTCTATTTATCCTCCATAAGCCAGGGCAGTGCACGGAAAGAGATCATGTATTTCCAGAGAAAAGCAGCAAATCACAACCTCTTTGACATACATGACTGTTACAGTACATACCAGTTTTACTAGAGAATATTCACTTTGTCAATATTTTGTTTAAACAGAGTTTCACAGGCCAGTTCAAAAGCAGAAGGTGGTAAGGCCCATACGTTCTTCTGCCCTGAAGTTCCACTGCAAATATTTGGTGCAGTTTGTGTTGTCAATTCTCCATTTCTTCAATTTTGTTAAGTCATCTAACGTGACATGACAGTGCTACATTGCAATGGTCACAAAATATCATATATTACAACCTCACAAGGCTAAATACCCAGAAGCTGAGCCTGAGTATCAGCAAAGCTTATGTTCCTAAAGAAGCTTGATTATTCTCAAATCCAGCTCATCTCGCAAACACATGTAAGCATTTCCATAAAGCAAGATTTCCACTTAGGCCCACAGATTTCCAAGATCACCTTCTCGTAATACACTCTGACAGGCTGGAACAGAGAATTAGCGGCCTCCGAAGTTCTCATGAGGGTTTTAACTATCTCTGCCTCCACCCCACTCTCCCCCAAGGGTCTCCAGGTCTCACTCTCATGTCATCTTTTGGTTGTTGTTTTCATTTTATCTTTCCCCTTTTTTAAAAACAACTCTCTTGTTTAAAAATGTGGAAGAAGAAAACAGAGCAAGAAAAAGGAGGTAAAAAAAGGAGGAAGGACCTATGTATCTGTAGGAAGAGCCTAATGCAATCTCAGACCCTTTGCAAAGGAAGTCTCAGAAACCCACCTTTTCTGTCCTGCAGTTATTGAGACCCAGGCTATTCACAACAGCTACCTTCCCATCCAGCACCTGTTGTTCCCTCCGAAGTTGCTCCTTCATTTGTCGGGCCTCCTGGATTGCCTTGGTAACAGCATCATGGTCATTTAAATAACCTGACGACGTGATAGAAGAAAGGATATCTTAAAAAAAGAAAGTTACAAGAAAACACTTTAGCTTTCATTGGTGAAATGCACCAAAAGTTCATCATTTTATTAATGCGAAAGAGTTAGAAGATAATGCCCATAAACCCATCCGTGCTGTTATTGTTATGATAGAGCCACCTGGACAGAAAACATGAAAAACCTCAGTGCCAGAATCCTTGTCTTGATATGTGATCCCATTAGTTTCAATATTTCCCTGACGCTGCAGAGGTTAGCCCTGTGGTTTGTATGAAGCAGGATGTAACTGGATACGAGTCAGAGGAAGCTTTGATCATACCAGCAATCCAAAACTCTTAAAAATAGACCATTTCATTCTTCCCCTTCTTAAAACTTGTGAATATATTAAAATAAACCACAGGTGGCGGTGGTTTGCTATAGATATGAAATGCATAATGGCTAGGAAGAGAAACCTCATCCACTGAATGCTCCCCACCACCACCTGTCATTCAGAAATGTATAAGAAACCACAGCTACACGGACCTACATTCCCACTCCTATTCATGCTGCTAATAGTAGGTCAAATGTCCACTGTTTTGCTGCAAATTCACAGCCTAGGGCTTAGCCTTAGTAGTCACTGAATTATTTCCTTTTAAAATGTTACAAGCATCACCCGCACAGCTAATACTATTTAATTTTAAATGTGACACTTTGTCATTTTTTTCCTTTAGCGTACTGTAGATTATACTTATTATGATCTGCATGCGATTTGTAGGATAGAATACTGATGGGAGACTCCAAGCCCCAGTCTATTTTTCGAACATTAAAGGAGAGGCTAATATCTATCAATCTCCCTCCCCCTCTCCACATCCCTACACGCGTGCGCACACGCACACTTCTTTCTGTCTTTTAACTAGGGCATAAAAATGGCATAAAATGAATCTGTAATATGAAATTGCCCAGAAAAGGGACTTCTGTTTGTGACATGAGGCTAAATCTAACCAGATCCATTGGTGAATTGTGACAGATGGAGGGACTGTGAGACAGAAGGCAGGCACTAATCACACACAAAATGACCGGCTTGCCTCAACATGTTCCATGGATTCCAGCAAACTTTACACCCTAATCCATTTTTAGAACAAAAAACATCTGGGCCATAAATCCTCTAATCTGCCAAAACACGCTATTAAATCCCATGATTTGTTGAAAAACACTAAGATTAAAGAAAGGAAATATAAAATGGCTAACTGCCGTGTTAGGAAAGTGTTATTAATACTCTTTCTTTGTCTCAATTATGAATGTTCTGTTCCTAAAGAGCCTTGTCTAATCATGTCAGATTACACATCCTTGTTGTATTGCTAGACTCTTCTATCTGATCTGCTGATTGCCAAAAAACATAGGATATTGTCTTGCTGCTTAAAACATTTCAGGGGAAGAAGCTGATGTCAGATTAGTTCAGTGCTGCACTGCTGTCAGGATTTTAGTTTCGTTTTGATTTTTATTGTTGTTTTTTTTTAGACTGCAGGCAGAACGGGACTGGTGTTCTCATCCTCCTCAGTGCGCAAAAACTAGAAAGAAAAGTTTCTGTGTGGTTTGACTGTTGTTAATTGTACTAACAGTTAGCTTTTGGCTAAATACCCAGAAACCCTGAGAGTTTTGTATGAAATAACTTGATCCACATTGCTTTTATCAAATGAACCAGTTCAGTAATTCCCAGCCAATAGAATTCCAGCAATTCCAGCTTTCCCAGCATAAGGAAAGATATATCCTGCACCAGCACAGTGCTACCAGCTGATTATTTTAATTTTTTTACCTCCATTTTATCAACTTGCTTGGTTTCTTCCCCTCTTTGCATCTGCTACTGATCAAGCTTGCATGTAGTCAGAATAAATTAAAAAGGAAGCAAATAAACAAATAAACAGTAGTATTACTGCTGGTTCTGCTCTTGACTAGGCTAGGTATAGTACTTTCAACTGTAATACAGACAAATTTGCCTAGGAACTGGAATTCATGCCCTTCTCCAGACTATTTGGCTTTTCCTGAATACTGCTATGTTTGACACAGTTTGGCACATGACAGTGAATAAAAGCAAGCACTCCTTATGTTTTTCAGTAGCTGCCAAGATGCTGGTGTGCAGGGAAATGATTAATATAGAAGCGAGTTGAATGTAAATTATTGTTGTTTAGGGTAGGTGGTGAATTATTGACAGAGAGGGGAACTGCATTACATAAAATGCACTTAGTTACAAGGATTGCCAAACTAGCATAGAGATGTTGCAGATAATGGCAAAGGGCAGAGAGAAGTTGTTTCTGTTTTTAGTTCACGGACATATGCCTGCTCCCAAAAAGAAATGCTTGGATTTAAAGTCATGCATGAAGCCACGACATTTGTGACTGCTCAGTCTGTAGCATAATTTACACACTATAAGGATAGCTCTAAAAAAACACTACAGATCTGTATGCCCAAATGCTGCGTTACTGTTAATCACAGGAGGCTGTAAGTTTGCATCCTCCAAAAATAACTGAACAATACATGAGCATTTCTCATGCCATGGGATCCAAGAAGCCTGAAGAACTGCTTTCAGAGAACAGTTTTAATTTGAAGCTAGAGGTGGTGAAAAGTGACAGCTCAACTGCACAGCAGCAAGACCGGCTGCACACACCTAGCACAAACAGCCTGTGCCTTGCAGACAGCTCCAGTCATTCCAATGGTCAAAGCAACTGTCTGGCAAATGACTGCATGTTTCCCAGTGACTTTTTGTAGAGGGATTAATCTCTTGAGATAAAGAAGTGATACAGTTTCTCTATCATTTTTAGGACCTTAGTACCTTTGATAAAATTCTATTCTTTTTTTCCTTTTTTTTTTTTTTTGTGGCATAGCTCCTACTAGAAGGTGACTTGAAACTTCATGCTCACTTTCTTAAGACCACCAAATGGTTTCAACATGGCAATGAGTTTCACTTGCTGTAACTTTGGTTGGATCTGATCTAGCAGTTAGCAGAAAACACTCCAGAGAGTGTTCATCAGTCTTTTATTCTTCTAGTCCTCCACTAAAGAATAAACCTTTGTTAGAAGCAGGCTAAGTCTGTCCAGCCCCTGAACCAGTTAAAGACTGCTTATCTTATAAATACAGTATGCACCACGATATTACTCAGCAACCTCAAAAAGTCACTTTCTATATTTGTAGCTGAGAGACATACAGCAGTGAACTCTGTGTCATTAACAATAACTTAAGTATGTTATCTTTTGCTCCACAGTTTTCCATGGTTTATTAATGGTATAATGCATTAATTCTTCTTACATGAGTGACCTTTAAAGCTCCATTCATCCTCACAGCTTTTATCCAATTACATTATCACTCACTACAGGTACAGCATTTCAAAATCTGCATCTTGTTAAAAGAAGTAAATTGCAGGGGTCTCAAACCTACGAAAAATATCAGGTGTGCAAGGGAAGAAAATTGGAGAGGAGAGAATAAGAGATGTCCTGACACTGAGATGCAAGGCAGATGTTTAACTCCACATCTAAACGTGATGCTCACTCTATTAAGCAAAAAAAATTTAATATGGAAAAAATTGAAACTTGAGGCATTGTACATGGAGAGCACCAGGGCCAAGCAGATTGAAGATAAAATATACTATTACCTTCCACAGCTAAAGAGTGTAGGGTTAATAATAATACATGTATTAACAATTAACAATGTGATATTTACAAAATATTTATATAATTGTGACATACCATAGCGAATAGAGTTATTTTCTTTTCTCATAGTCATAGAAGCATATTCCCTGTCTGATACACGTAACTCTCATCAACATTAGCAATAATCATGCATGCAGAGTGAGATGGTAATTCGGTGGGAGCTAGACCTGTTCCAATCTTTGGACATAACTATGGTTCTTCCTGGTGTCTATGTAGGTAGAATACGGACTACAATGAGCTTGGGAGAAACCCACGAAGACACAAAAAGATTTTACTATGTAGCACTGAGATTTCACAGAAACGGCTTCTGATGGGTCTGAACTATGGCTTCTTTTGTTTTTCGGGCCATCCCTGAAAGTGGCCAGCAGGAGATGCTTTAGGAGCAATAAGACACGGAGTAACAAACTAGGTACAACTACCTATCTCACTTAATTCCTTAAACAAAGCTTGATTTACATGCTGAAATCTTAATTCAGGTTATATTCAATTGCACTTCGTGGTATAAAATTTTTCTGTTACAAGGATGATGAATGAAGTGTGCATACATTTTACTTATACACACAAAGAGCAGTCCCTTTAACATATCAGACTTGCAAAATCACTTAGACTGTTATTATTTAGATGATCTTTAGGCAAAGGGGTGATTTCAGCAGGAGGAAGAATTAACACGATTTTCTGAACAATGTTAAAAGCAGACCGTCAAGAGTTTTTGCAAGATACATCAAATATGGTGACTGATTTATTTATTAAAGTGAAATAATGCTCCATGCAGCTTTTCAGCAGATTCAGGATTAAACCTGTAATTTTGCAAAGACGCATTTGCATACATAGACTTCTAACTTAAAGGGATTTTTATTTTAATTTATCCATCACTTTTAGATGGCATAGTACAACATCACTGGTCTCTAATTCCCGCCATTAGATAGGTCACTGTCTTTAATGTATGCCATGAAACAAATAGAACTTATTCACTTTTATTGATAAAGCAGTATCTGAAACAAAACAGGTCTTTGTTTTCTGAGTCTGTAAAAGTTAAGATACTCCTGAAATGGTAAATCTGTAGGAGTTTCTCCACTGACATCAACAAATATAGTATTATGGCCAACCTGTGACAGCTCATAGACCAGTGTCAGCCACTGGCTGATAAATGCCTACTTTCCATTAACACCTATTAAATTGTTATGAAGAGGGACAAGTGAAACTGAGCTTACCTATTGTGTTAGCTCTGGCTGAAGGACTAGTTAATGTTGCTGGCACGGAGGACTTTAGTGAACTGGCCCCACTATTTATTCTCAGAGTTTGCATATGAGGAGAGGTGGGCGATGTGGGAGACTTGCCATCAGATGTCTTGGGTTTGGCTGAAAGGTTCAGAGGCTGGGCCATTTCATCCTACAACGAGCAGAAGAGAAAAAAATGTTGGCACACCACCACCCAAGCAAAGACAGTTATTTTCAGCTCATATGAACTTCTAAACCTGAAAGGTTGTGTGATGCATATTAAGATCAAATGTGATATCATCTTGTCATTCCAGTTTGGAACTGAAGTGACTGATAAACTGGGAAGTTAGCACAAAATGATCAGAGAACATCCTCCATTTGCAGTTCATATGTAAGAACTGTCTCTGCAGAAATTATTCACATCAACAAGATATATGCTTCTATGATGAAAATAAAGAGCAACTGTAAGTTTATATTTTTTTATTTTATTTTAAACTTGGTATGGATTAAATAAATAAGACCTGAAAAGCATTTTCACTTAAAATTCAACCACCACCGCTCAAATTTGGCAAATGTGTTTGAGTGAATGGGTGCTTTCCTCTGAACTTCCCAGGCTTAGAATTCCAAGCACAAAAAATTTCACAGGAAATAAATGCTTCTCTTCCACCACAACAAGAAAGCAGAAAGAACCTGCCCTTTCATTCCACAAAATTTGAAACAACATCTGGATGATTCTGCATAAGTCCCTAGATTACTTCATATTCTGTGGAGCTGGACTTCAATATTTAGGTAATAATTATTACGCAAAAATAGAAAACTGGGTGACATTTTTTGCAGGTTAACTGGAGTTATTCCTAAGCCTGCCTTGATTACACACAGTAACAGACAGGGCTATGAAAGACGTAAAATTCTAACTCAAGTATTTTTGTTTGAACAAAATAAAACACAGAAAGAGAAAAAAAACAAACCAAAACAAACAAAGAAATGGAAAGGAGAAAAAGCTTTTCAACAAGAAGAATATTTTAGAAGTGATTTTAACTGACTTTTAAATGGATACGGTATTAGATCCAACCATTGCGTATTAGCTTAGCTCTGCTCTGACACTGTGACTTAGGAAAGCCATCCTTTAGCTACAGGAAGTGTATCATGCAGCTGGGTTCCAGCTCTAGACACCAAAGAAGCTGATTCTGACCTCCCCGAGTTGTAAGTACATTCTGTTTTATAGAATTATTCTTGACTTACAACAATGCAAAGCTGACTGGAATTAGACTCATAATGTTTGAGTGTTTTACTGTTACCACTAAGGTATCTGTAACTACTATCATATAATACTGATTCTTTTCCACAGAGGATGGTGTGCTGCAGTAAAGAAGGAATTTTATAGTTGCCTGTCACTTGTGGAAGTATGATGTAGATGTACGTCTCCAAACACAGGACAATTCTGCAAAGCACTGTCATATAACTTTTCCATTACCTAGAAGAAGTAAGCTCCGAGCAAAGCACTTTTGTTATATTTGATTATTTCTACATTTTTGTAATAGTCACAGTTAAAAATAAATTAAAGCTTAGCAGACAAATACAGCAGAAACACCACGGACAAAGCTGTCATCCTTAAAGAGGTATTTAAACTGTCCTAGAGGTAACTTGTGCATAAAATAATGGGGAAAAAAAAAAAATCAATGCTTAAAATTGTCTTAGGAGCCTAAATTCTGTATTCTCAGAAGCAACTTAGGCACCTAGAAGGCAGTTCTGTTTTCTTCTAGGAGACTTAGGACTCAGGGTTAAAAATGTCACGCAGTTCAACCAGCATTTGACATTTTATGAAGGTATTTGCTACTTTATAGAAATCATTTATGAGTCCATTTGTATTAGAATAAAATAGATTAACCTACTATGGAAGGGGAATTGCTCTGTTGTTTCACCAATTTAAATTTAAAAAAATAAAATCCCACAACAGTGCAATGACAGTGTTGTAAAATCAATACTGAGATAGTGGCATAAAAATGTAAGTACGAACTAGCCAACCAACCAACCACAGTGACCCCGTGCCAGACAAGGATCCCTGAAGAGCAAAGTCATTTGTTTGAAAGACAGCATCAGAAGCAAAGCAAACGTGCCCACAGACTTGTTTCGGCTCAATCCAAGAGGGGCTAGTTTCCATGCATATTCAATTCTTGACCTCTGTTGTAAGTCTCAACAAAAGGGAATGATTAGTTTCAGATATGGTACTAAAAGCTGCAATGTGCTCTCTGGCCACTGGAAACTGACCAAGAGCAGCACTTACACAGAGCAGCAACCAGCCCCTGATGGGAATGGCTCTCACTCACTGCAAAACCAGCCTTGATTCCAGACGGCATCCTAGTGCTGAAAGGGTTTTTTTCATTCTTATCCTCTTGACTCAATCCTTTGGCTGTCCTGCCCCTACAAAGTTTATTTCCTTCCCTTCTCTTGCTCCTTCTCCCTTTCCTCAGTTCTTCAGTTCCCACTTTTTTAAGCCTGGTGTAAGCAAGGTCTTGTGCAAGTCCACTATAGAACAGTGGGTTTGGTCTCATTTAATGCGAGTTAAAAATCAGGGAGGTTTTTTTTTCCTATCATAGGCATCCAGCAATGGAGCTGTCTGTGCTGTAACTGTTCTTGATAGTAAGAATGCTCTTCTTCATTCAAGTCAGCACAGTCTTCTCTGGAGCCAAGAAGTATAAGGCCTTGTGGAAATAATAGAAGTCGACAGCTCCAGAGCTGATAAATGTCATTCCAAATTGCCCCTTCATTCACTTTCATTGTGTGTTCAGGCTAATGGTAAATTAATTGGAGGTCACAGAAGCTTGTTTCTCATAAAGGAGGATAAGTAAACAATTTTCAGCTATTATATGTATTTACAAAATGATATTACTTCACTGTTAGGTCTTTGCAACATTTTTACTTCTGGTATTTCAAAGAGCATTCTCAAATCCTTGCTGGAAGTCAAATACATTAAAAATTCAGTCAGAGAGTTTAGAAATCCTACACTGGATCATGAGTTAATAATAATTTAAGTCATTTCCTTTAGTACAGTGGAACTACACTGATTTATTCTATGGGAGTCTAAAAAATATCTGGGAGACAAGTAATAATATACAATTGTGATAAGTGTGAAGATGACTGTTAGGATCTCCACTACTATAGTCACTGAGCCATTTTACTCTTTTTCCTATATGCAGACATAAATTCAAAACTCTCTGGTCTTCCAGTTTAAATTAAGAGCTGTACTGTCTTCATTATTGATTTGTGGCTGCATAACCATGAGAAGAGTTAGGTGTTGCCCTTACTTTATTTTTAACTATACAATCTCCCAGCTGACATTCTGTCACATTATAGATTAGCAGGCTTCACTCTCAATTATATCAAGGCGGTGTATAAGTGCAGCATGACAGCCAGTGTAAATAAGAGTAATAAAATGAAAAAATAGATGCAGCATGTTCACTCCAGGTAGATTGTTGCCTTTCAACAGCTAGGAGATTCAATTTTATACAATGGCATCACAGAATTTAGAACTGCTCCCTGCACTTAGTTTTTATTAGAGAGAGGTCAGTATTGATTGGTCTCTGCCTTTTTTTTACGTGCAGTTATTCTAAGATGCCATTGATAAGGGTGATTTTTTTCAAGCCAGTATTTTTTAAAGAGTTAAACAAAGTCAAACATTTATTTATATATCAGCTGAAACAATTAATGCTCAGACCAGAGGATGTAAAGACCCAAAAAGCTTGTAATAATATAAACACAGATGTGATGAAAGTAAAATATGATCTTGATTAAAGGTTATGAAATGTTTCCTTTAAAGTAGCGCATTTGTCTAGCAAAACAAAATACACACACAAAAAAAATAAATGTAGAGAATAAAGCATAAGCGAAAACACATGACAAAGGGCTAATAAAATGAAGTACCCACAGCATGAGCAAGGCATTGTAAAGAGTTTCCCTATTCCCTGTATCAGAGTAGTGTCAGAATAGACACTATTTTAGGGAGAGCTGGTGGTCTGCTTCCCAGGATTGGAAGACTGTCACTTACCAAAACTTTGAGCTTGGGGAACTTTAAATCCTTGAATTGCTCTAGAATTTATTTTTTCTTTCCAGATGATCTTTAAACATACAAGGGAAGAAAGAAGAATCCTTCATCTACACCAGAATTTGGGAAGTAAACAAAAACCCCAAGAGCTGCATTTTGGGGCTTCACTTAATCTGGATTTGTGTAACTTTGAGCTTTTATATTTAGGTATCAGACATTGTAAATCTCCAAGTATAAGTGCCTGAGAAGCAACACTTAAACATGCTGGTAGGTTTGAGTGTGTATCACACTGCTCTTATAAGGCTTGTATAGTCCTTTGAAAAGGTAAAATGCTAGGTAAACAGAAACTGCTCATTAATATGGGAGGAAAAAATGAAAGAGAGAGAAAAGGAAAGGATTTGGCCACAGTCACACAGTAACATAGCAGCAGAGTTTCAAACAGACCCAGGAATTCTGACTTGCAGTTGCCAACGTTGCAAATAGCTGGCTGAAATGGTGTATTTTCTGATCTTTCAATCATGCTGTCTCTATTTACTTCCTAAGAAAAAAGGTTAGTTTACCTCTAAGGAGAAGGTATATAGAAGAAGAAGAGAATAAAATCTGATTTTGAGAATCTTTCTAAACTGTTTATTAAAAATGGCACTATTTCAACACCAGAAGCTGAATAAATGACTGATAGCCTAGATGAATGAACCAGTCTCAGAGAAAGAAAAAAAGGGGGCATGGTAGGGAAGAACCCAGACAATTAATTTGGATTTCATAATCTCACTTCTTTTCACATTATTTTAAAGATTAGTACACTATTAAAATACAGTTACTGAATTATTGTATTGTCATTTAAATCCAAGCGCTGTATCCCACTGTGGCACACACTGAAGGTCCAGGTTGCATAGTTTATTACAAAATCATGAACTACTCTGTGTATCATCTGACTGGCAATAGAAATGTGCTTAAATGACCTGGCATAAGCACAGCCTAGCATACTGTACGAAAGAGGCTTTTCAGGACCTCTGGGAACACATCCGCCACATCTTGCTGCCTATTTAAATGACCTTGACAGTACAAATTACAGCCAAATGAGTTAGAAATGAGAAGTCAGAAAGGGGTTTTCTAAAACAATGCCTCTGCCACCTCACCCAAAACAAAGCCTCCTTCCCCCAGCCTGGTTCTGTTCCATGGAGATCTTAGTTTCAACAGAAATGCAAAATATGGAGCACTTACTGGCATGTCTGGGCAGAAGACAGTGACGCTATTGCTGCCCACTGAACAATACAGCCAGTCAGTGGCTTATCAATTCAGTCTTGTGCTTATACAGAAATGCCTAACCAAAATATATCAGAAATTGAGGTGCAACAGCATATATGAAAAGAAAATCCTTTGGCATCACTGTCCCTCAAGACTACAGTTGTCCATGCAGACAAAGATACTGGTAGCTTCCTTCACATCCCCTCCCCTTCCTCTGAAGCCACTCATGGTGAAATTATCAGTAGTGATAAGAAGCTGAGAGGGAAAGGCAGTTGTGAAACATGTATAAATGAATCACGCTGCTGATCTCCTCACTGATGAAATAATTGTATTAAATTAAGCAGGGATGTTCACATGACAGGATGGGTGAATTAGATAATGTTCATCTGCAGCTGTACCTCCTCCTGCCACATTCTCAAGTTTTGATTAAGAATAATACGTCCCTTCCTGCAAAGGTGGAAATTTCTCTAACTACATAGAAAAAGAGATGAAGACATAAAAACAGGCTTCTTAGTTATGATATGATAATAAACACAACAGAATTATTCCTCAGGTTCAAAGAAATCAGTTTGTTCTACTCTTATCCATGAGTTTTTGCACCAAAAGGTACAAACTTTTTTTTTGCACAAGAAGGTACAATTAGACTAGTTAGAAAGGAAAACAAAAGGCACGGGAAAGGAAAAGAAAAAGACAAGGCAGAGGGCAAATATTAGGAAGAAGTGCTTTCTTTCTTGATACTGCAAAGTGCACAGATGTTTCATTCTGTGATAGATGCAGAAACATCTCAATTTGGATTTCTATCTATACTCAGAGCAGATATTTTATGGTGTTGCTTTGCTGAGTATCTTCTGACTGTGCTGCTCTCAGAAGGCAGATACTTTCTGGACTCAGCACACGTTACCCAACCATAGTACCTCCACGCTTTAAGGATATTGGGCAAATACTCCTCTTCATGGGACTCAAAAGGGTGAACTGAGCTGCTTTTTTATATTTGTGACAAATATTCTTTTTGTTCTCTCATCTGCTTCTTTTAGGGGAGTACTCAAGGAATAAATCACTCCCAAATGCTGATTTACACAGTGGGAGTATTCTTCCAGTGTCGCCATTATTGTTCATGGGGAAGACTAGTGCAGGAACACATCAACTTAAACTAGTACCAAGGACAGACAGGATTTTTCCCAAACAACACTATTGCCCAATTTTTACAACGCTAGGGGCTCTCAGTGCAGATATTCTCTGGGGACTTTGTCCTTTCAGAAAGATCCCTAACATCTCCCCCTTTCATTTTTCTTCACAGGAAGCCTAGCTGCCAGGAAGAGAAGGCAGCAGTTACAAAGACTAATTTGCCGCCCTGGAAACCCCAAGCTTTGATTTTGTCTAGTCCACATGTTGTCACAGTAAAATAAGAGAGCTGCTGGGTGGTTTTCCCTTTGTATTTAGCACTGTTGTTTCCTAAAACTGTACGCAGGATTCACAAACACATATAGGAAGAAAAAAAGAGGAGCGTGCACACAGAAGGCCCTAGGAGCTGGATGTCTTACCCTGCTCACCATAACCTTTTTATCTGGTGCACATCGCTTATTATGTAGTACTGCTCAATTCTATGAGCCACAGAATACAGATGCCGAAACAGCAGAGGGACCAAATGTCAAACAAGTCAGAATCATTTTAGTCCTCCAGCTAGCACAGACATGGAAGGGTGTGGGCTGTTTCAGCTGCAGGACAGCCTAGAAGTGGTTGTCTGCAGAGAGAGCTATATAACTCCTCTTCAAAGTCTACATCCAATGATGACCTGCGGCAAAAGCCTTAATTTTGTGCAGCAATTGGGCAGACCTCCACACACAGAGCCCTAAAAGCAACTCTTAAAAAGTCTTCAGGAAAGACAAGTGCTGCACTGGGATCTAGCCCTTTGGGGTTTCATGGAGCACAAGGCAGGATGTCGGCCAACAGAATACACATGGGCATGCAGCTTAACAAAATGAGCAGACTGGTATGTGTTTACCCAAAATTCATTCATTTAGTTTCACAAATCCTCAGAGAAGCATCCTCCAAACCATACTTGCAGCTTCTGGCTGGCTTTGGACTGCCAAAACGCCCACCATCCTTGTGAAGTCTCCTGGTAATCTCCACAGACAAATAGCACAGTGTGTTTTGAGGAAAGCGGCTGCTATGAGATTTCTAGGCTATTTTTGCTTGATCATGAGTTTTCAGTCACACCAACCTCTAGGGAAACCTGACAACTTATTGATTCGTAACCCAACCCAGATCCAAACTTCAGACGTTCATTTTCATCTATACCAAAGTAACTGACATACTCCTATTGCCATTAATCTGCTGTTTGGGCATTTGCTCTTCTGTTAGGCTGAAACAAGAAGAAGAGTTGCTCAGCACACTGCTTAGGGCCCAGTATGTGGATTTTCAGTACAGCATAAAGCAAAACCGCAGGAACAAAGAGCTTTTAGCATTTGCTTGCACCTCATAATGAAAAAGCTCCTTCTCATTCTGCATCTCTGAGTGAGTGAAAATTTAACTCAGTAGCCGCATTTACAAAAAACTTCAGTGAAGCTTGTTCTGAACAAATCCTGCCAAGTTTGGCTTGGAATGAGAAGTGTCCATGTTGAATAAAGATAAAATGTGAGCCCATGCAGAGAAACTAGCCACTTGGGATTCTGCTAGTCTACACTTCATGCAAAACTTAGGTCCTGTTGTTAGTTTTTACTTCGAATAATTACTGCCCAGTTGTATTTCTCACTTCACTCCTGTACCTATTTATTTGGTATAAGGCTATTAATGAAGTGCTTCTCTAGGAAGGTTCAAGTCAGCTGCCAAGCAGGAAGAGTGACTTAGGCACTGGTCATGAGGGACTGATGCAGATACTGTAAATCTCCAGGGGAAAACAACAACTGATTTTTCATGCTTTTAACCATGCAAATCACTTTACATGAGGTAAAAATTGTTAGAGAGGATCACAAAATTGTTGGGGAAAAGAGAGGAAAGGATTCTTGCTAGAAAGAATGCTTCTTCCAAACTGCCCCCACTGAAATACATGGCAAATAGTAAAGTGCAAGAGAAAAAAAAAAAATCACTTATCCAGTGTACCACAGGCATGTTAATTAATTAAAGCTCATAATTACTCTGACAGCTTTTGCCTTATTTTACAAATGGGAAGAATAAAGCACAAAGTGGCTAAATGATTTGCCTCACCTCACACAGAGAGTAAACAGCTGAGTCATAAGGAAAAGCAGAGCAATTGCCAGTCTTACTCAGACCAACATTTTTGGGCTTTTTTTGAACTGAGCCTCCTAAAATGTCCAGCTGCTTTGAAAGAATTTGCAAGAAAAAGCAGATAGTTGTTTGATCTGTGCCATGTATTCTTGAACTTGTGCTGGGTAGAAACTGGAGTGGCCTGTGCTCTGAATCATGATGCCTTGAAGCTTGGGTCTTGGTTAGATTATTTATAATTTTTAAATCCTTGCTACATAATTTTGTCCGAATAAAACCCAGAAGTCTAAACATGAGGAGGCGTGTTCTTAATAATGCACTCTCCCACCCGTAACAAGCACTGTTTAAAACATGGAAATAGCCATTAGACTGGATATTATTTGCTGCCTAAATTGAACTTGAAGTTGCTACCTTCCAACAAATAATCCCCAGTAAATGTTAAGCAGAATGAACAGCAATGAAAACAACAAAACCTGAAAGGACGAGGAAGGACTTGGAAAGAAATAAAACAAGGACCTGCAAAGCCAAACAGCATTATAAACTGGTACATTTTAAATGAACAACAAGAAAACAGAAGCCACACTGATCAAAGCCTCCCACCTCCTCTCTGTGGTGGATGACACCTTCGCTGGGAGCACACCACCACCTCTAACCCCACACCTGCAAAAGGAATTAATTTCAAAAAGAATACAGACCAAAGCGTACCATATCAAAACAAATTAGCAACGGACTACTCCTCCTGCTGTGGCCAGGCAGGAGAAGCAAAGATGCTGCATGGATTCTAAGATTCAGGGGGAGCAAAAAAAAAAAAAAGACAAAACAAAACCAAAAAACCCAGCTGTTGAAAACTTTAGAAGAAACAAGTCAAAAGAGCTTGAAAGAAAAGAGATTTCAAACAGCTTGGACAACCGGCAGTGGGCTAAGAAATTCCTTTTCAAAAAACACCTGTGCTTTCTCTGACTTTGGATATCTATGTAGTCCAGATAGATTTTTCACTAAGAGAGGCAGAAACGTATGCAGCGCTACAAATAAAAAGTGCAAAGATAATGTGTACTGGTTTTATTCACAGATACATACAACTGTAAGAAAAATGTCAAAATATATTTTGTAACTGTAAATGTGACCTACTTGACAATTTGTTTCTCCAATTAATAGCTTTTCAAAGGGAAACTCAAAACTTATCCGTCTTTAATGCTTGCATGCTATTAACAACACCCCAGATCACTAAAATCAAAATGATTTCACAACTCTGTCTTGCTGGATATTTTTTCATTTCACCTCCATTTAGCAGTAAGATGAAATCTAATCAGCAGTTCCATAAACTGGAGGGAGTTTAACGTACTGCAGGGAACGTTCAAAGCAAATACACGCTCCATTACTGAGTACTGCACTCATAGGAGAAGAATTTGTTACATATTTATACCCGATCTATAATCACATACAGGGGGTTAACTGCTTGAGAGCACACCTGTTGGGAAGGGCTGTTCCTTTTCCTAAGCCACAGTAATGCCCTTTTTTATTGTGGATTCCTTGGGTCACGCGAAAGAGACTTACGTTAAGTTCCTGACTTTTCAACAGACTTTCTCTGTGAACTTGAATGAGTCACTCATTCTCCAATCTTCTGCTCACAGTCACTGACATCTTTGCAATGTTATCATAAAATATTATCAAATATAAACTTTAGAGTTTTGCACAAGTGCAAATGGTGGCAGAAAGTAAAGGGCCACCTCTTTTGTCTCAATTCTCTACTTACAAAATTGGAGAGAATACATCCTTTCATCTATGAAAAGGGTTTCTTCTAAGCACACTGGGCATATAAGACATATATGTTTATCTAACTGCATGAGGACACCACTGTTTACAGCCCTTTAAGTCAATAAGTACTATTGATATTATATAATTATCCTAATGAACATATTAATCAACCATAATAATCACAATTAAAATCAAAATATATTGTAGTTGCTTTTTTTTTATTTGCTGCTGTCAGTACTGAATGCAGATTACAAGCAGAACAGTGTTGGAGAAGTATTCAGCCCCCCTTGGTGAATAGACTTCAGATCTTATTCCTGATTCACACCAGCAAAAATGAAATCACCATCAGGACCACTATCGGGGCCAAATCGCTGGCAGGCACAATGAACCACTAATTGCTGGATTCATTAGCAAGGCTCATAGTTTGTCCCCATGAGATGCTGAACACTTTCAGCTCCTTTTAAAACCTAGCATCTTAGAAATTAAAATTAACAACTGCAACTAGTATTTCTGCTATACTGTAGAAACTCAGCATGAATTTGAAGTCAGATCACAAGAATGCCAAAAATCTATTATGCAAAATTAGGCAGATTTTTATCTAACATTTTTCTGTTAATTCTGTAGAACATGCATGCATCCACACACAATAGATATTCCATGGTGTTCCTCAAGCCTAAACAATTGGTTAAAACAGTTTTTGTAAAGCTGAAAGAAGACAACTGCCTTAAAAATACTTTTCAAATAGTCCCAGCATCACAGTGTTAAGATTGGCCTATTCTTTTCAGACATAAAACAAATGTCTATTTAAGAACACATCCAAATGCATTTCCATCACTCAGCCAGAACACATTCACTTCCCAGAAACTAACACAGTAAGAGATGGAAAGAGAGAGGGAGAGAGAGAGACCTTTAGTCCACCTACTAGCTTCACTGAAGGCTATGAAGCCAGCCCTAGCTCATTTCAAGTAGGTTCAATTGTGTCAAAGGTTACCCACAAGCTATTTCTTGATGATTTATAGCTGATGTCTACAGATCTCCTTTTATTTTAATGACGACTTCAATATAGATGTTAAGATATTCTTTGTCTTCACAGAAGTATACGAGAGGGAAGCTGACATCTTAAAAAAAATTCCAAGAGGCTGATTCGTTATTTCTGAACAGGCCAGCTCTGAGCAGTTTTTATATCTTATCCAGAAGGGAAAAATGGGAGGGGAAAAAAAGCTCCCTTCATCCTTTTCTCCCTAAACCTGCTATGTGTTTGTCACTTATTCTGGGCACAAATCCTAAAGCACTGACTCAACATGTATGTCATCAGTTAATTATATCAAGACAAGACACTGGAATACTTGGTAAGCATAAGATAATTTTATCACTTCTCCAGTAATAACATGCATTTCTGTATCATTATTTTGCTCTGTTTGAGCCCAGAGCAATTTACAAAGTGAGTCCCAAATGATACTATCATGGGAATCCTTCCACCCAGCACTGAACTGTAATCATTTGGGGGTAAAGAACAACAGAGCAGAAAAAGCAGTAGCAAGACATACTGCATCATTTGAAATTTAAAATGTCATGCCAGTAAAACCCATGTGAGATTGTCTTTAGCCTCAAAATTAGTCTCTGTATGTGCATGTATGCAAGTGTGCACAAGACCTATGTGGATGTATCTATGTATGTTTGGCAATCTTCATCCCTATGGACATTTTGAGGCACCGGCCAGCCTCCATCAGGTTTGATGAAGTCCTCAAAGGTCCCACATCATTTGTGTAGAGGGACAGTAGGGTGTGTGTCTGGGGTCATGCTCTAAGCCTTTCCCCTCAGGAGAAGACACCAGTGCTTACCCACACTTTAACAGACCCCAGGGGATCCCCTGGAGAGAGGTATTCTACATTTCCAAATAGCATGAGACCTGACAAATGAAACTTCTGGCACTCTTGGAGCACCTTGTTAATTTTAAAATGAACGCAGAAGAGAAAGCATCTATTCAGTTTGTTCTGCTCTTCAGGTCTTGGAATATGTTCTTTATGCTCATCATTAGGCTAGACAAAATGATGTGGCCGTTGTTTTCCTCACCCGCTAGCCCCAGTAAACTCCAGTTGTTTGATCACAGTAGTGAATTTCCCATCATTACACCACCACATCATTCTGCCTATAAGCTGCTGATTACTGGAAGGACTCAGTGTAAAGAAACTGATATTTCTAAGGCTTTGGAATTACGAACTGTAACTCCAGATAAGAAATGTAGTGGGCAAACAGTCATGTAACACCATTTTAACTTCCGATATCATGAACAAAATGCTACTTGACATGCATTTCTCAGCCAAATGTCTGTGCTGAATCTACCTGACTCCAAATTAGGTCTGTGTCTTTTATAGCAAATGTTGAAAGCACAGGCTATTCACACAATTACGATGAATAATCATAGAATCGTAGAATAGTTAGGGTTGGAAAGGACCTTAAGATCAGCTAGTTCCAACCCCCCTGCCAGGGGCAGGGACACCTCCCACTAAACCATGCCACCCAAGGCTACGTCCAATCCAGCCTTGAACACCACCAGTGATGGAGCATTCACAACTTCCCTGGGTAACCCATTCCAGTGCCTCACCACTCTTACAGTAAAGAATTTCTTCCTCATATCCAGTCTAAACTTCCCCTGTTTAAGTTTGAACCCGTTACCCCTTGTAAGCAAAGAGAGATGAATTAATACATCCTAGAGTTTTAATTGCAGACTATTTTTGGTGGTCATCAGAAACTAGGATAGGAGTATCCAGAAAGGTAAAGAAAATAACTTTAGAAAGACTAAGAATATTGGAAATGGGCACAAAAAAGAGTCATTCTGATCTGCAAGCAAAGCAGAAAACCCAACAGAGTTTAGACTAGAAGGGCTCAAAATTTACTGAGGCAACCAATTGCTAAATTCAAAATATGTTAACTTACAGCTGTAACCTGAAGCCCATACAGCTCTTAGCATGGCTCAAGATAAAAATAATCACTGATCTGGAATGACTATAAAGCCCTGAGACAGCCACCTTTGGAAAGAAATTCACAAGAACTCAACACAACAAAAACACTCACGAGGACTGTTATATACATATATTTTCTTCCTAATTGTACACTGAATTAAAGTTGCTTTAGTAATTCTGTCACTACATTGCTCCCTCTTCCAGTACACTGCTTCGTAGTTTTCTCTGAAGCATTCTGGAGATGAATAAATGTACCCCTGAAACTCAAATTTAAGAAGCTTTTTGTGCCAGTTTTCCCACGGATATGTCATGTTGGGTTGTGTTTGTCACTATGTAACTCCTGTTGTGTTCTGTTAGCTTGAAATCACGTAACATGATGTGGCTGATTCATGACGTGACATGTCACTGCCAGACATGTCAGCTGAAAGCCTGGACGAACCCATGTGCTTCATCTCCATACACACATGGCTCCTGAAATGACCCCTTATTTTAAATCTACTAGCAAGTGCTGGCACATTCACGCAAAAAAGTTTAAGAAACACCAATAACAAATGAAATACTCAAAGTTATATTCTTTCAGTAACATCATGATTGGAAATTGAAAAGCCTTCTCTCCAGTATTCCCATTAGAGAAAAGGTCTTCCCCTCCATGCACTCCACATACTAAGATACTGAGCAATCTTTTTATCAAAGACTTTTTTCCTAATGTTACTCCCCCTCCCCAAGATACTAGTCATGGCATTAGCTTATCTTTCCTTTTAACGCAGCAAGGAAAAATGTAGGAACTGAAAAAAAAACCAAACAGAAACTAAACTCATTCACATTCATTAGCACTAAAAGTACATATTTTAATTCAGTCTGGCAGTATTAGTGGATAAAGGCATACAATCAAGACCAAAATTTTAAATTGGTTACATTTACGAAACCCTGCTGAATTACATGAAAAACCAAAATGGTTTGCTCTGTCAGCTTGCCTGCCTCTGCTGTTCTTTGGATGCTTTTGACTGCTCTCTCTGGATCCTTCTATGATGGGGCTACGGAACTGATGGACAGGGGTAGAGCAGTTGACGTCATCTACCTGGACTTGTGTAAAGCGTTTGACGCTGTCTCACACGACATCCTTGTCTCTAAATTGGAGAGACATTAATTTGATAGGTGGACCACTCGGTGGGCAAAGAACTGGCTGGATGGCCGCACGCAAAGAGTTGTGCTCAATGGCTCAGTGTCTAGCTGGAGACCAGTAATGAGTGGTGTCCCTCAGCGATTGGTGTTGGGACCGGTCTTGTTCAACATCTTTGTCAGTGACATGGACAGTGGGATTGAATGCGCCCTCAGCAAGTTTGCTGATGACACCAAGCTGTGTGGTTTGGTTGATATGCTGGAGGGAAGGAATGCCATCCAGAGGGACCTTGACACACTTGTGAGGTGGGCTGATGCCAACCTGATGAAGTTTAACCATGCCAAGTGCAAGGTCCTGCACCTGGGTTGGAGCAATCCCAGGCACAGCTACAGGTTGGGCAGAGAAGAGATTCAGAGAAGCCCTGCGGAGAAGGACTTGGGGGTGTTGGTTGATGAGAAAAAGAACATGAGCCAGCAGTGTGCGCTTGCAGCCCAAAAAGCCAACCATATCCTGAGCTGCCTCAAAAGGAGTGTGACCAGCAGGTCAAAGGGGGTGATCCTGCCCCTCTACTCTGCTCTCATGAGACTTCACTTGGAGTATTGTGTGCAGTTCTGGTGTCCTCAACAGAAAAAGGACATGGAACTGTTGGAACAAGTCCAGAGGAGGGCCACGAGGATGAACAGGAGACTGTGGCACCTCCCGTACGAAGACAGGCTGAGAAAGTTGGGGCTGTTGAGTCTGGAGAAGAGAAGGTTGCGTGGAGACCTCATAGCAGCCTTCCGGTATCTGAAGGAGCGCTATGGGGATGCTGGGGATGGACTATTCATTAGGGACTGTAATGAGAGGACAAGGGGTCATGGGTTAAAACTTAAACAAGGGAAGTTTAGATTGGATATAAGGAAGAAATTCTTTACTGTAAGGGTGGTGAGGCCCTGGGATGGGCTGCCCAGGGAAGTTGTGAATGCTCCATTGCTGGCGGTGTTCAAGGCCAGGCTGGACAGAGCCTTGGGTGGTATGGTTTAGCCGGAGGTGTCCCTGCCCATGGCAGGGGGGTTGGAACTAGCTGATCTTAAGGTCCTTTCCAACCCTAACTATTCTGTGATTTTATGATCCTATGATACAACTGAAGTACTTTTACAGATATATTACAGTGAAAAGTCTAATTTTGCTGAGAAGTATTTATGCTGTTGCAAAATTGCCAACATGAAGTCTTCTGTGACTTGAGACTGAAAATTAATCCCTCTTGATTAAAACAGTACCTCACAAATTCATTTTGTTATCTGTTTTCTAAACCTTTGAGATACATTTATACCAATCTGTAAGTTCCAGCCATGACAGCCTGAAGATTTTTGCTTAAATAAAATTCTCACATACTCACATGCCTCCAGGATCTGGGACTTTAAGGAAGCTATCCATTATAAAATCACAAGATGTAGTCACACTGCTTTGAAAAAAGTGTGTGAAACGAAGATTTCCACATAATTTCTCTGAAACCCTTTTTTGCACCAGTTCATTTTACACTAAACAATTCAAACTGCAGTCTGCACAATGTATGTGTAGTTCTGAGAATCTTCAGTGAGATATTTGCCAAAGACTTCATGTAACTAGAGTTAATACTAACCTATAAGAAACTATCTCTTTAAATTTGAAAATAAAATAGATTTATTCTCCATTCTGCTGCTACATGCTGCTTCTCTCCAGCTATCCACAGCTACCTGGGATTACAGAATAAAATGATACAGATTAAAAAATTTGTAGACCTCGCTTGTTAAATGATAATCATTCAGCTATGGGAACAGGAATACTTATTGCAAAATCTATTTCTTTGATGCTTAGTTTGAATTGCATTCTGCCTGAATGTGTCAAGAGGAGCTAATTTCAAATCTAGCATGTAATGTGGAAGCAAACCACACTGCTGCAGACAAAGCAAGCAGTTTCTGGAAGCTGCTAGACTAATCACATTAGAATTTGATTCAATCACCTCAGAAATTTACTTTCTATGTTGAAAACAAGTTCTACATTTGGTAAAAGATGGCTACATTGCTGTGTAGTACACAGCCCTGACAACGCAGTCTATGCACTTGACTTTTGATTATTAACATATGCCACAAAATGCCCAAACACTTAAGATGACGCTGCAAAAGGGAACATTTAATACCTGAATTACCTATCTCCCTTCTAGAAATGTGCAATAGAATGAGAGCCCTCTGCTCCATTTCAAGCTGTCGCCTAATGCATGGAACAGGTACATTGCTACAATACTATCATTTTGCACAAGCTCCAGGAATAAACACATTCCTTGATTTAGAGAGTCAAACAGCTCAGAGTCTAAAAAATATATCCGTGGAATAAAGGATGAACTTATTTTATAGAAATTTTATATTATGAAGGAAACTAGAAATTAAACTTATACTGGTACAACTGGGTGGTTTGTTATCTATATTTAACTTAGAGCTCATATTAGTACTTCATCTTTACAGTACTGTGATACCTGAAAGCCTCCAATAAAGAATGTTACGTATTTCTCCTCATGGCTTGTTCCCCTTCCTCAGCAGAAAGACCCCCTCCTAAATGTTTTCCAACTCTTCTCACAAACAAGCCCAACCAAAAGTGAGGAGGATCAAAAAAAAAAAAAGAAAACCAAAACCAACAAAACCAAACCCTGCAACCAAGAACATCTAATTTTTCTCTGTTTCATTATGCAGCTCCAGATTCCATGTTCTCCTAAAGTCCCTCTACTGCTATTCTTATGACTGTGTGACCGCTTAGCAACATCAGCTCAACAGCTATCTCAGTGTCATTAAAAAACCTTGACTTTGTGACACTTTTTTCTTGCTTGGGATTCTTCCATTTTCTTCTTCCAAAATGCCGCTCCTTCTCATTAAAGCTTTTTGTTCCAAGTGACACTACATGGGCACTTTTGTCAAAAATCTTCTGCAGTAGTCAATGCATAGGCATTTCTAAGTAACAGACTAAGATGCAGAGCAGAAACAAAATGTCAGGTGCCAGCATACCTGAATACTGAGGAATTCTGTAAGTGGACCTGGCTTTAGTAGCTACCTCCTGAAATTAAGAGTGCCTGGTGTAATAACTTGGTCTATCAGCATAAAGCCAATGTGGATCATTTACCTAAAAAAAATGAAATTACTACCTGCTGCCCACGCCACCAAGTTTGCCACTTAGAAAAACGTGGTTATTCTATTTAGTCATACCAGGTAAGGAAGGTGCTAGCAGCAAGGAACAGTAGAGAACTACTAAAAAGAATACACTGTATGTTTGTCATTACCACTTTGCTTTATGTCTCTGTTGTTCCCTTTCTGATTTCTGAAGACCTCTCTTTCAGAAATGCAGTGGTCTTGCTTAAGTGTATCTCACTTTTGTTTTGTGATCACAGATTTTAGAGGATTTCCCTTCCTCCCCCTCTTTTTGCTATGTTTTCTTCTGAGTTTTCATTCTAAAACATGTCGACTGAGCCCGACAAGGACCGACTTCCTGGCAACTCTGCTTGAGAGGCAGGTTCCTGCCAGAGACATGATATCAGGAAGCAGAACTGTGGAGAGTTAATGTGAAAAAGCATCCTAGGAGCCCTTCTATGTATCTAATTTATTTTTAGGAAAGTAGGGAGGGCTGAGAGGCAGGCAGAATGCTGTGCAAGTCCCTACTGCTGCTGCTTTTTAGATACTATTAACACTTTTTATTGTTTGAAAAACATTCCCTATTTCTATTTCCATTGAGCTCTAGAAAATTGTTTAAAAAGTCACTGTTTATATTATGACTGGATGTCATGCATAGGAAGAACAGTAAGGGATAGGAAAATAGTTTCAAAGGTTCTGTCACCAACTCCATATTTTACTGCTTGGGATTAAAAGCATGAGCAGCAAAGGAAAAACGCTTCCAAGTAAAGTTATAATTAGCTACAGAGTCTCCATTAAGAATGGACAGGGATACTAAAGAAGTGGCATAGCACCAAGTAGCATAGCAGAGATAAGGCAGATGAGGTCTCAATTTTTTTTTACAGCTTCCTATACATAGAATCACAGAATGGTTCAGGTTGGAAAGGTCCTTAAGATCATCTAGTTCCAATCCCTCTGCCATGGGCAGGGAGGCCTCACACTAGACTATCGCTGCATCCATACAGGGATTTTATCCGTGTATACATCTATAAACTTTTCCTTAATTATCTTACAGCCATTTCTAACCTGCTTGATGCACTGACAAGGGGACTGGGAAATGCAAGCACTGAAAAATGTTTTAAATTTAATGATATTCTAGTGATAAGCATTATTATGATGCTGAAGAGTTTAACGGATTAATTTACAAGACTTTTTTGGTTGGTTGTTTTTTTTTTGTTTGTTTGTTTTTTTAATCAGTGGCATATAAAGAATTGTGTCCAGCTTGGAAATTCTCCCAACATAAAAGCGCCTTGTAGATCTTGGAGACAAACTTTCTCAATGTTCTAACAGGGATTATGCATCTTACATCATCTTAATAAGAACTCCTGTTCTTCACTCTAAATACCTCAGTACTCTCTTTAATAAAAATAAGGATGCCTTTATTTTCTGCTTCTTGGATAGACATTCAGCAGCTGCTGACCTCTTTAACCAATAAAGAGGACAGTAACTGCCATTATATATGAGCCCTAAAATGTGCAGCGGGTTACTTTCAGATAGGTTCCCCTTCTCTATCCTTCAGGAAAAAAATTTGGCAAACACAACCAGTCATGCTCTTTGATCACCTGCACACAGCCATGATCCGTCTTCTTTATCACACAGCTGTCCTCTTTATAGTTGAAGTACTTCCCAGTACTGTGCAGAACAATTAGCTCATGTTTCCAAAAATATTTGGTATTACTGAATAAAAAGTGCTATGAAGCGGGATAAACCAGTATCTTTCTGTATTTGCATAGCAATGCATCTAATCATCTTTATAGCTGAAAATAAATACTTTCCTTTAATATGTTCAAAAAATGGCAGCTCTTGAGGTACAAGGAATCTGTATGTCCATTTATCAGCTAGGCTTCTATGATAGTCATAGCTTGATGTGACAAGCAAGCTGATGCAGCTATGTGCACAATAGAGCTTAATGTTTTTCCCAAGACCCCACCAGGATAAATTTTCACATTCTGAGCTATCATACAACAGAGAAAAATGAGGGAAATGGAGACAAATATACACAAGCTAACAGGGCTGCTTAGGGTAGTCACCTACAATGAAGCTCAAGTCAACAATTTGCCTGCAGCAGAATCAGAAATATCATCTAGATGACTTTTCTTATCACTAGGCCATTTTAGAGCCTTTTTCTTTCTCCTTCCCTTCAGGTGCTTTTCCTTTTTTTTTTTTTTTTATCATGCATTTTTATCCTGAGTCAAGAAAGCTTTCCTAGTGAAACTGGAAGTATAGTCCCATCATCAGTTTTGACTGGAAGAGAAAAATCCCCAACCAGCTCCCCATAGTATACAGGTTACTTATTTTTGCTAATAACACAGCCCATGGTGTGTCTGAATTAAAGTTCCTATTTCCAAAGACTCTGTTTCTTTCTTTTGTCCCTGGTATCAGATGTACTTTGAAAGGAAGTCAACAGTGACTCAGTTGTAGTTTCATATGCAAGCTTGCCTTGCCTGGGTGAGAATGGAAGAAGCATGCTGTTGGTCCCTTTCTACCCTTTGTATACTATAAACAGGATGCAAGACACAGGTGGTGCATGTGGCAGCAACTGTAGCATTATCAGCAGATATTCCTCAAAAATGGAAGAATTTCCCCTGGAGAGTCTCTGGCCATTTTAAGGTCAGTCTGTTCTGTGGTAGAGAGGCAAGCTTTAAGTCATTCAAGGGTGATTCTATTGCTGACTATAAGCAATGTGAAAAACTTTCAATCAGACGTTTACTTTGGTGATCAGAGGATCAAATAATGTGAAATAAGGTACGATCCTCAGTTAAGGATTCTCACTGATATTTGTCTGGATATTGCAGTTGAGGAGAATCTGACTGTGTATATCCAACTGCTTAGTGCTGTTTCTGGCCTGTCTGAAACACATTTTCTTTCCCTGTCACAACTCCCAGGTGCTACTGCTGAGCAAATAGTAGTATCACTGCCAGAAGTATTTGAGAAGAACAAAAAAAATTGATTTGGACAATCTGTGTGTTGTTGCCATTGATGGAGTAGGGTTAAGGCTGAGGTCATAGCAAGGTTAAAAGAAAAGTGCCCAGGAATCCTATCCTGTCACATTTCACACTGAATTGCTCCTGTTTTTCAGCAGATGCTACAGACAATGCACTGTGCTCCATTAAATATGGGAATCATTTAGCTACATTTACAAGCTACATTGAAAATTCACTCCAGAATTACTGTACTTGAAAAGGTTACATGGAAAGGGCTAGAATATTGCATCAAGCTGGCACTAGATGCCATATTTATACGTACTACACAAAAAGAAAGGAACAAAGGCAGGATGAACAGGGCCCTGGCTGTTTACAAGTGAGGGCGATGTAGCCATCCTCACTCGAGAGTATAATGCACCTCACCTGAAGTCAGCGACGACTGTCGCTATCAGGTGATAATCCCGTAGCACAGTATAGGTCACTGTTCAGATAAATGTATTCTCTGCAACACTGCTTTTTTAATCTCCTGCATGGTACTGTCCGAGCAAGAGGCTGGAAGTTAATCACAAGATGAACTGGTAGGTTATTCTGCCTAGTCCTTATCTGCACCTGTGCCTGGTCTCTCCTACTTACTTGGGAGCACGTAACCACCTTGAACACCCAACAGAGCAGCATGCAAGCTTTTACACGATCAAAGGCAAAATGTGCTTAAGACAGGCTTCGGAAATCCAGCACAATTTGGCAAACTTCAAAGATAGTTGCCTTTCAAATGGGTTGTGGAGGAGGCCTTGGTAAATTTGAATGGTATGATTAGCATACCGGCTGTTTTTAAAACTGCTCAAGAAGAAGCTGTGTTAAAATCCATTTCCGCAAGACACACGCATTTTCTTTTGGACAGGCTCCACTAGCTCTGTTTCTTAAATCAATTTTTCTGGCACCGATTTCTTCTTGGAAGAATGTACGACACCAGCTCAGCTTCCTAACCAAAACTTGACAGAATGTGTGCAGCACAGCATAATGGCATCTCTACTTCATGGTTTCCTAAAAGTTACAGTACAGAAACCCAGGAAGTTAATTTGACTATTCCAGGTCACATCTGTTGAAAGTCAAGTAAGACAACAGAAGATGCCAGGGTAGTCTGCCCAGCACAGTGTTCAAACACTGGTGAGGGCCACTGATAAAAGGTTTGCCAAAACAGGAGTTGCCAAGGTCTTAGAGGAGTTTCAGGGATGTGTTCAAGTCTTACTAGATTTAAAGGATGATCCTTGGCAAACTCCCCCTGATGCTTCTCAGCATTTATAGAGCCAACAGTTGTTCCATCTGCTGCTGAGGCCGACTTTGAAGAATCCTTGCAAAGAGCAGCACACTAACTTTAACACTATACAAGAAGGAAAAAAACACAGCTTTTCAGAAGTGACCTAGATGTTTGCCAGTAGCTTGACACACTCTCAGGTAAGGCTGTCTCCTTGTCTCCAAACACTTGAGTGTATTACCAAAGCTGCGCTAGTGTAAACTGTGGGCTGAAAATAGAGATTTAGCGAACAGTATTTATTGAAAGATTGTCTAAGACATTAGCTGTTCATCTGTGGAAGTCTGATGTACTGTAGCAGTGAGAAAGACCATCACGTACTAACTTCAAGAACCAAGTTGCTGCTGGGGGATTCAAAAAAGAGAAAACTGAAAAATGGTTGTGAAACTCAAGACAGACACTCCTTGACAAGAGCTAAAAAATTAAATTAAGATCAGCAAACACAGTAAACTTTTGGAGCTGCTGAACACAAACAAGCTTTGAAAAACCAAAGGAAGGTCCACACAGACACAAATGGAGGTGTTTCATTTCAACACTTAAGCTTCAGTTTCTGCCGCTGTGATGGATTTGCCAGCTTGTTTTCTGAGTGAGGCCACTGCACTATTGTATAAGCTTTATTCTAATTACTGTAGGCTCTATAAAGGTTTCTTTATCATTTAGTATTATAAATAATTGTGCTTCCAGGCTGGAGTTCAAAGCTCAGTACAGCATTCGCACAACAGCACAGGCAGGTCAGGTGACCTTTCTCCAATTCTCCTCTCCGGTGCCGAGGACAGACAAAGTGATATGTCTGTCATACGCCATTACCATTAGAACAGAATCTTGTTCTTTTATTACAACTGAACTCCGCCGGATTTCTCAGCAGGAATGCTAAGCGAAATCAATGTCTTGGATTTCCAGGCTGAGCTTGGAGGTCACAGCCACTCTATCATTTCTCAGCATTATCCCTTCTCTTTCTCTCGCTCTCTCTCTGAGCCTCCAACTGGCACACAGCAGATTGAAAACAGCATGCATCACAGGGCTCACGCTGCACAATTTTACAGCCTTTTGGAGCCCCCTTCCTTTCCTTTTGGCCCACTTTTTTTTCTTGTTTTCTTTTTTTTTTTAATTTGCAAATAAGTTTTGTTTGTGTCCTACAGAACTGCAAGCCAAAGGCACTGGAACACCTACAAATATGAAAAAGCAATAACACACACAGGAGAATAGAGCCGATCCTGACAGCTGCCAGTAAAATGGTTATCCTTGATGTTACCAGTAGTACGGCAGACCTTCTAATTCCATGATTGCCACAAAATAAATACTGTGTCCCCTTAGATCTCAGAAGACATTCTGCTTGCACCCAGAGATCCCAAAAAAATGGGATTTTAAGTATAGTGGATCTTGCAAGCTGCTAGGCACGCACGAAAAGACCCTTGTAAAATGCACAAAAATCTCTTATTAACCATAGACATGACTTTTTTGGTGGTGGTGGTGGTGGGAGAAACCCAAACCACCAACAAAAAAGAAAACCAAAAAACCAAACTATCATTCAGCACTGCATGGCTTTGTGATTCATTGCTCCATACGATATAAAAGAAGAGGCCAAGCCAAGAATAAACTTTGGGAAGTCAGGAAGTGAGAAGAAAGAAAATGTAGACCCAGAACTTGATGCTCTAACACAACAGCTACCAGTTTCACACCACTTATTTTGTACTTTGAACATGTATCTCACTGAGCTGACAATGGTTTTATTTATTTGTCTGGTTATTTTTAATCTGTGCTGTTCTACTGTTAGGGTAAAAACAAGACACTGCTGTCAATTCAAGGAATCTTTTCTGACGCGATAAAGGACATGGACAGCATGCTAGAGGACACTAAAAAGAAAGGACACATTTTTATCAAGCTCTGACTGTCACCTAAATGGGACTGCCTTTTCCCTGCACCCCTTAGCTAAATTGTTCCTACTTGTTTTTCAACACCTAAGATATGCCATTCAATCTTGACCCATTACTTTTGCTCAGCTGTGGCATAAGCTGAGCTCACCTTGTTCCAGTGAGCTCAGCTTATGCCATAGCTGAGAAAAGTATCTGCTACCAGACATATTCTGTGTGTTTTTTTCTATGTATAACTTGTGTAGTGGTTGCATTATACAGCTGAAGTACAAGCTGTTAGCTTGATCTCATAAATGAGTACAGACCTAATTGCCCAGCTATGACCAAAATTACTCATCAGAGCCCATCACTTGATGGACAGAATCCAGCCCTGTTCTATCACACAAGACATTCCTTTGGAGACTTACTCCCCCCAGACTCCCACTGAACCCCAGGACAGGACCTGGTCACAAATGAGACAGATGTCCCACTGCTTCCCATCTCTCACTGACACATTGCTAACCTGACTCTGGTCTAGAGTTCTGAAAGGAAAGGACAGCTGCATGCTGGAAAAGAAGATGATGAACTCAGCCTGACACCCATTACTGAAGATGGAAGAAACAGCAGTGTGATAGCCAGGACACTGCAAAGGAACCCATGGGGTCTCAGCTGAGGTGGTGTGTGCTACTGCCACTGTTTATAAATGGTTGTTTGGTCTTACTGTGCTGGGGTTCTCCCACTGGAAAAACAGCACTACAAATATCTTCCCATTTCAGGAAACCATCCTGAGAACAAAGCTTCCTGTGTCTGACATGCACACAGACACCCTTGAGAAAAAAACCCCACATGCAAGTACCCTCATTGTGGAAATGCAGTGCTGGAGGGCCCCGTACAGTACCTTGCTTTTGGGTGGAGGGCTGTTTGTGCTCTTGTCTGTGTGGATGCTGGTAGGGGATACAGCAGCACCAAGGTTACCCTGGGGAATGCCAGGTATCTTGCCTCCTGGAGACACTTGCATGGCAGCAAGTTGGGCAGCATACAACTGCTGTAAAAACAAACAACAAAAGGGGAGGGGGGGGAGAAGAGATGAGAGGCATCATCAGTAAATAAATAATTTTCTCAGAAATTGTTCTGCTGCAGATGATAAATTTTCCTTCTGATGGGTATTTTTTATTTAGCACACTGGTATATTTCAAAAACAGAATTGTCATCTCAGCTTTTGTGACTCCTTCCTCAGGGGACGAATGACAGATGTCACCATGAGAAATGTCCCAGCTTCCCTGTGTGTCCAGGGATTCAAAACAAGGAACAAAACCTTATCTTCATGGTTTCCGTGAGCCACTGGACAATCTTGCTTTTCCTGAGACTACTTAAGCATTACCAGCATCTCCGCTGATCATATGCATTGACCCCTGTGAAATTCATATGATGTTTGATATGACGATCTCTGTGCTACCACTTTGTCTCTATATTTTACTTGCTATATTTTTCTTGTTTTCACAGGCTGTAAGCTGTTCAGGACAGGAATGTCAAAATTTTGTTTAGCACTTACTGTGAGAGTCCACTCTTGAGTTGGGTTCTGGGAACCACTACAGTCAATAGCAATACATACATATGGGTGGCAATGTCTGTCCATTAGCAACTAGAAGCTCCAATTAAGACTAAGAACCCTTTCTGTGAAACAGGTATTTCATTATTAGCATGTGAATACTTATAATCACAGTCATCTGTTTAAAGTAAAGCACTACAGTAAGAGTATAATGGACAGAGGTCAAAAGCAGAGAGAAAACAGGCAAACTGGCAGTGCCTAGAAGCTCCCCTGACCTGGAAAAAAAAGTGAAGAAAATAAAAATGGTGGGCAGGACAAGCAGCAATTGCTGCTATTTTGCAAACAGAGAGGAATTTAAGTGAAGCCTAACAGAAGTCAGATGCCTGAGAAAGCAGGTAATATAGTAAAAAAGGCTTTCCCTCCCTGGTCACAATATCAGTTTCAAAGACGGATGCTATATATTATTTGTGCTGTGGAGTACATATGTAATGTGTAACACTGAATGATGGTGCTCTCTGCCTGCAGGTGCTAACAGAGCTTCTGAGATGGGATAACATGTAGGAATGTGGTACTGGATGGGAAAAAACAAGGGGGCTTCAATATGACTAGTCTAAGGAGTCATGTTAGTGGTGCTTAGTTGCTTTGCTTCTGTTTTTTTTTAGTTAATTGCATATGCTGATAAAAGAAAAAAGGTCAGGCACCAGACTGGAGGGCACAAATACTAACCCAAACCAACAAGTTTTAAAGAGGAGAATGGCGATTTGTTAAAGGAGTGTTCAACATGGAGCTGTGCAAAAGGTAGAGAGACACTGTTAATGTAAGGTCAGAGTATATAAGCCCTGAAGCATACACTTAACTTGATCAAATGGGCAAGATTTACTGCTCTGAGTCTTGGACAACCCCAGACATTGTCTCATGGTTCCCTGTACAAACTCTTCCCTTTACTGGTGCATAATCCTAGCCTTTTCACATAATTAGAAGTAACCTATTTCTGTTCTTTCAGGGCGTAATCAGGCACCAAGTTCTTACTTACTTCTTTTTTACTCTTTCTATTCTTTTCAGTTTTGAATCCTTTTTATTTCTTTTCTATAGTTTGATCACTGCTTGTTCCTTACTTTTCTGTATTTCTTAATCACCATTTATCTATCCCTTTCTGTTTAGTCTCCCTCTCTTTCCCCATCATCCATTCATTCATCTGTTTTGTCCTTGCCTCTCCCTCAAATTTATTTATTCATTTATTCTATGTGTTACCCCCAGCGAGTCTGAGCCAAATAGATGCAAATCAACTACAGATAAAAGTCATCAAAAACAATCCAGCCACAAATCAGTCAGAGATTCAAATG
This sequence comes from Ara ararauna, assembly GCA_028858755.1. Classification (NCBI taxonomy): domain Eukaryota; kingdom Metazoa; phylum Chordata; class Aves; order Psittaciformes; family Psittacidae; genus Ara; species Ara ararauna. The sequence goes on along the minus strand of CM054376.1, from coordinate 105,730,585 downwards.
CATGTATTTATCAGTTGAAGTTCATATCCATTCATTCTTTCAAAAGACTAAATCCAGCAGGGAGAAAGGAACAAGGACCTGTGTGAACCAGAGAACAACTGTAGCAGGCAGTTCAAGGAAAACCAAGACAGCTTCATGTATGTATTAATATATCAGAAGGGCAACAGTTGTTTAAGAAATAGGATCCATGTCTAGGGAACAGCTCAAACATAATTGGACTTTGGTGATGACACAACAGATCTAGGAAAAGCTTTTTCTTTTCTTTTGCTCCCTATTGAAAAAAAATGGCAAAACATATCCAGGCAATTATGGGAAAAAGACAAAAGAAAGTCAAACAGCCACTGAGCAGGAAAGGTTCAAGCTTGCTGCTAAACTGCAGATTAGCTATTAGAGAATATGCCTAGTCCACACGTAAAGGTAAAAATAACATAGCCAGTTTGTACACTTAGCAGTCCTGAGCCAACTGGAGATTGCTGACAGGCCATACAGGAAGCCACCTGTGGAGGACTGAACCTCACAGAAATTTCTGTGAGCCTTTGAGGAAGACTTTTAAAACAGAATCATTGGAAATGGAAACAGAATGGGAAGAGAGAGAAATCTCTACCTCAAACATTATTCTCAACCTTCTGTTGAGGTCCAAAGAGTAAAACACAAGAACTAGACTACATGAAATACATGCAGAACATGGTGTCTAAGAATGTGTAGCATCTAACACCGATTTAGTGGTCACTGCAAAATGTGTTGGAAGTCATGGCTCTTCCTTACAGTATTGTTATCAATCGTCTTTTTGGCACTGCATCCAAAGTAGATGATGACTAAATAAGCAAGTGGAGTGAATTTCCCTATGCAACAGCTCTGGTGAAAGCCATATTTTTAAGTTATAAATGGAATACATGGAATTTCAAATGTTTGCCTTACTCTCAGTTCAGGGACAGATACACCTCAAGAGAGTGAAGCACAAAGTATAGTGTGCATTAATCTGTAAAGAGGGGTCTAAGGCTATAAAGCCTTCATTCATGCTTTTTACAAACTTCTGATAACTTCCTGTTATCAGATTTAACACCTCTTATTTAATTCATTTTAAGAGTTATAAACAAACATTAAATAAAATCTTATAAGAGGCCGTTGTTAGAGTACCCTCTTAAAAAGTCCCTTCTTGCAACAGAAACCAACTATTCTATGAAAAGCAACATCAAGCACAGCTCTAAAATAAAAACCATGTAGCTTATGAACTTGCAAGAGTCTGAATCCTATTTAACCAGTAATGTTGTTCCTGCATTTCCCCTCTATTTCTAAAAATGGATATATAGAAATATATAACATGCAGCACATTTCTCAGACTCAATATTTTTGAGTTTTGACATTATTGAACTTCTCTATTCTTATTTAGTTGTTTTAGGACATTACAACCTTTAGATTATACCCAAGGAAAGGGCAATGGTGTGACCAAGTGCTGTGAAATCAAGACAGCTAAATGACAACAAATTACGAATTCATTCAATAGACAAACTCAACTCCAACAAAAGAACATTTCTACCCCTGCTTCCCCCACAGAGTTTCAAATTCTGGGACAGTGTATGACTTGATTAAGTTGAAACATTAAACCATCACCTAAAATGCACCCTTATACTTTTCACAGTAATGAAACTTAGACCTCAAAAAGCGCCAATTAAAATGATGTTACTCTGTATCACTGCTGTAATATACACTGTTCTTGAGCCTTTTAATTTGTACCTCAAACAGAGACTCTTGAATTCCTGCTACCTTTAGCTAACCTAAAGGCTCAATCTCAAATTCTAGTACTCAAGTTCATTTTGCTGCACTACAGCTCATACAGGAATTTCAATCCATAGAGTTTTGACTGGTTTATTGTGACCACGGCATTCACTTGAAATCAGTGAAGCACCACAGCTTTAGACAAGTTTATTTTTGCTATACGTAATAAATAAGTGTAATATTCTAAATTTAGTAAGAAGGCAGAACTGGCTTCTGAAAAAAAAAAAAGTAACATCCATTGTTTGTTTATAACTAAATGACTATGTTTCAGCTCCCCTGCCCATGTGCAATATTGCATGCCTTGTTAATGTTTTGTTATTAACCTTTTATGAAAACCTCTATGGAAGCAAAATCCTCAGAACTAAAGCACAATGTGATACACTTTTAAATGAGCAGGAGGTATAGTTTTTTTTTTTTTTATGTTGCTCCGCTGTTCTTAAGCTATAAAACAAAAATTCCCCCTCCTCACTAGGTCATCACCTAAACCATTTATAATTCTCCTGATATATTAAGCAGAAGTATTCAGCTGAACTCTCCAAATGGACTAGCTCTAACAGCCCTTGGCTTGATGACTCTGTACTACATCAATAGTAAAGCCTTAAGGTTAGACCAGCTTCAAAAACTTTCCCCTTGGGCATTGTTGTTACATGTTAACAATGCTCATTACTGCTTTGAGGGTACACTAAAAATGAATTCTTGTTCTATTAATATAGAAAATGAAAATGAGATTTAATAGCAATTTTAAAAAGGGTAGAACAAAGTGTTAGCAATTACACAGGCAGAGATAGTTGATTCAAACACCTATAGGCATTTGGATTAAAGTATTATTTCTTTTTAAAATACTTTTATTAGTGAACAATAGAGATTAAGAGCTGTTATTAAAAAAAGAGAGAAATACAGACAGGTGGTACTGGAGACTGAATTGGTTATTGCAATAAATTTGTTTCTGATATAATCTAGTTTTTCAGTGGAGTTACCACAGCGATGAATTTACAAACCACTGTGCCTAAATGTCTGAACTGTTGACTGATCCAACACTTAAATTCCTTTGCCATTCTGAGACCCATCATTAAAAATATACACATGAATGGCCCTGTTCTTTGATTTTTTGCATAATCTGGAGGGAGAAAATGGCATAAATTGAGATTCTCTCATTCAGAATACATTAATTGCATTTTCTTTACCTCAAAATGTATGCTTACATAAGGCATGCAAAGTTTGATTACAGCAGAAAGAATTAATTTTGGATCTGTTCATGTCCTTTTTTTTAAAAAAACAGGACACGAAGAATTGGAAAGAAAAAGGAATTCACTTAAAACAAACATTTGACATGCATCTGTCATGGTTCAAGCCCAGCCGGTAACTCAGAACCACGCAGCCGCTCACACACTTTCCCCTTTTTTCTTCCCCCCCGTCCCTGGCAGGATAGGGAGGAGAATCAAAAGAATGTAATTCCCATGGGTTGAGATAAGAACAGTCCAGTAACTAAGGTATAACACAAACCACTACTGCTACCACCAATAATAATAATGATAAGGGGAATAACAATGGGAGAGAATACAACTGCTCACCAGCCACTGACCGACACCCAGCCCGACCTGAGCAGTGAATGTTCCTTTCTGATAACTGCCCCCAGTTTATATACTGGGCATGATACGCTGGGGTATGGAATACCCCTTTGGCTAGTCTGGGTCAGGCGTCCTGTTTCTGCTTCCTCCCAGTTTCTTGTGCCCCTCCTCACTGGCAGAGCATGAGAGACTGAAGAGCCCTTGATCGGAGTAAACATTACTTAGGAACAACTAAAAACATCAGTGTGTTACCAGCATTGTTCTCAGACTAAAGCTGAATACACAGCACTGCACTAGCTACTAGGAAGGAGAAAAAATGACTGCTACAGCTGAACCCAGGACAACATCCTACTGTAGGATTATTTTTTAAAGGTAGTGGCAACATAGATAAAAACTATAGAGATCAGAATTCAAGCTGCCCTCTGTAGCAATTAATGGCAATGCTTTCTAGATCTACCATGAAAAAAGTTCTTCGTTTAACTCTTCGTTACATATCTGAAAGGTTGAAATGCCAGATTTTCATTTTTTCTGTGTCTTAAGTTTCCTTCAAAGATAGTCAAACATTTCAAAGGGACTCGCTAATTTGTATATTCAAAACTTCAGCAAAGGCTTTAAAGTTCCATTTGTTTGCACCAACTGGGAGTTTTTCAGAAAACAAAGATAATATGTGAACAGTATCAAACAGCTCTTTTAAAACTGTACCCAAAGGTAATTTTATTCAGTTTTAGTGCTTAAGTTTGCTAGCTTTCACTTTGGGCTAATTTCAGATAAGAACAATATAGTTTAAGATGCTGAGATGCACTTAAGAGTATTTTGGTTTATTTTGAGTTTATTTTTTTTATTTTAATTTTTTGCTTAGAATTCTGAACAGAGTTGGATAATTATTACTGATCTACCTACCGTATGTCCTTATCACACTCATTTCCTAAAAGAAATTGACTTGGCTCCCAGTGCTGAGGTACGCATATGTCCCACAGACATCCTTTCTGGAAGGGGACCTTGCCTCAACTAGCTTTTCCTTTATTCCCCAAGAAAAAAATAGCACACTGGATGAATTCACCCCAAAACTGTGGACCACACAGAGACTAGAGAAGATACACTAAATGTTGAAAAGCTGCACTGTTCTTTCCCATGGCCACAGAAACCAGCTAACTTCCTTTGAAAACTCATCCTAGCTTTGCTCTGTATTTTGCCCAAGGGAAAAACCAGGTAAGTATATCATGAATCAAGGAACAATTATAAGTATTTGGAAGTTAAGATTGAGCAAATTAATAGATATGTAATATACTGCTTTTAATCAGAGAGCATTGGTAACACTTGGAGGAACTGCCTAGAGAAATTGTGGATTTTGATTCATGGTGTTTCAGTCAAGATCAGATGTGTTTCTGGAATATATGCTTTAAACAAAGAGTTTATTATGCCAAATAATTTTTTTTACATCTTGTTTTGTCAGACTAGACAACCTAGTAGCCTCTCTAGCCTTAAAAACCCTAAGCCTTAGAAAGAAACATTAAGAAAAACAAGTTCTCATTAGAAAAACTGTAAAGCATTCACGAACAGAACAAGGCTACATTTATATATTTCTTGCACGCAAGTTACAAGCACAGCCTTGTAACCACCATCTCTCTCATATTAGAAAAACATCACTTTTAGAATCAGTAACCACAAGTCTCCATAAAATATGATTCTGGTAGCTGATCTCGAGGGTTACAGGCCTGCAGGCCTTATTCCTGAGAATAATCTCACTGTAGTCAACAGGACTGCTTTGCCTGTGCCAGGCTGAATGCACTAGTTCTTTCCTCATTTGGAACTTGTATGCTATGACCAACTGGGGATCCTTGGCATCCAGAAACAAGGCTGGAGTCCAGATCACTGAAAACCTGAATGAGCTTTAAGTCTGCATTTGAAATAATAAAGACTTCTATCATCCACAGTACATTCACATCAATGCTTGCTTTGCTTGTAAAACAGTGAATAAAGTAAAATCTGTAGGTACAATTTATGGTAGCTCTGAATTTTGTTAGAAACTAATGTAATTTCAATGGATAGGACAATCATTTTAGCTGGAGTACAACTATGTTTTATAGAGGTTTTTATATGAAACACACTATCCATAACACTCAATAAATGTTAAGAAATTAGTTTTCCTTGAAAAGCAGTCTTTAATTCTGTCAATGGATAAATGCTATTCAAATATTAGCAAGGTGAGAACCAGCACCCATGACATCAACTGACTGCTCCTGGTGAAACAGGAAGACTGTAGGAAACGCCTGATTAGAACCTAGACCTCATGGCTCCTTTGTCCCATGCCTTAACAAGAAGACAATCCTTCTACAGGATGTAACAGTAGGAACTTATCAATAGCCACTTCCTATCAGAGGCTAATAAGATCTGTTAGTTTCTGTGATATAATATCATTGTAAACTGTGTATTTAAGATTGCCTCCTCTTTACAAATGAAGAGTCTTTAACTGGAAAACTGTCCAACTGGCCTACATATCCATACATACCATGTTTACACCATATGACAGTAATTGAAACAGAGTGACTATATGGAATGCATATTGGAGAGGAAACCTGATAATGGCTTCTGGAAAAAGCTTGTTGGATGAAATGTTGCATATGAACAGTGTCCCCTTCAAGGAAAGTAATTAATATTGTACATATTAAAAAAAAATATAATCTGGCAACTGTTTTTCCTATAGTTTGTTGTGCAGCACCAGAATATAGAGTATTTTTGTCACCATTACTGTCATTTATTTTTATGCCAACGAAACTTCTTTTGTTAGAAAAAAAATAGATTAGAATCTTTAAAGTAAGGACATACTTTTGACAGCATACTCATTAGGAAGTATACAGTAAGATGAGCAGTGGTAATGTAGAAGGCCAACAAAAAACAGGGATGTGTAACTTAAGAGGGGGCATTTGTTTTGTTAGCTGCATTCCCTTTATCACTCACAATTCTGTAATAAAGAATAGAGTTGACTATTATGTAATGAAGTGTTTGTATAAAAGTTCCACGTGAAGACTTCTGTCACAGTACAGCTTTTCCATATTAGAATCCTGAAGTCAGTAAAGTGGCCCAGACATTATATTCTTGTAGGAAAAAGCCCACTACAGCCTATTTGTTTACCACAAGTATGTTTCCCAGTAACTTATTTTTTTGATATATCCAGATTTTTGGCAACTAGCTCAGAGCACCTGACTCCAGTAAGTGCAATTTCCCATTTGAGAGAACAAAATTCTATGAGTGGCCATTTGACAAAACACTTATTTAGCATTACATTGCTTTACTTGACTGGTACTGTACATAATCATTCATTGTTATCCATTAAGTGACTAGACTAGTTAATAAGCAAACCCTGGCAGCAGAATTACCGTAAATAAGGTTCTATATATTTCAGATTGCTGAGCTATAATTAAGGCATTTCGCTATTTTATACACATCTCCTCAAGCGATTCTTTCTCCAGTTTTTATTTATAGATTTTCTGTTTGCATTTTAAGTTGTTGAATTCAACAGGAAATTAAGTCAGGGAAACTCTCTGTCTGCTTTAGGACTGATACTGAATTAATTACTTCAAATCTGAATACTCTGTTTCTCCTGAAGTTAAGCGCAGAGCTCATAGTAGAAAGATTAAGGTCAACTGAATTTCTTATTTTGAGAACATGGACTTGCTCACTTGAATGCTGATATGGTATCAGGTTCTTATATCTTGATGATGGTAAGACTCCTTGGTGACTTGTCCCTCCTCTTCTTCAGGAATATAGTGAAATAGGTATTCATTAGTACATCTGGACCACAGTACTCAGCCTGCTGTAGAAACTCTTATGTGACAAGTTGTGATAACAACCAAGTTCTAAAATATTGAAGTCCCTCCTTAAAGATCACAGAAGAATGGTAACCACCTACCAGAAGCAAGTGTCATATTACCAAATTATAGTGTGTGGGAGGGGACAAGAAATAAATTAAACAACAAAATAAGTTGAAAAAATTTCACTTGGATATTTTTCCCAGCGTTATTTCTTAAAACTCCCAAATGTTTATATCTTCATTTGTTAATTATATCAAACAGTGAAACGAGAAACCTCTTCTTTCTAGTCTGGTTCCCTCTTGACATTAGGAGAATTTCTGAAGCTGGAGTACCATGCAATTGTACCTGTTGTCCTTGGAACTACAAATTAACATTGTTCCTTGGTTATCTGACATGTACAGGAACTCAGTGACATCTACTCAGCTCATTCAAAAGCTTAATTTGCTCTTTGAACTGAGCTGTATCATGTGGCAAAGGGTCTGGATAAAGGCGCAGGAGACAGAGTGACAAACTCCTAGTCCATCGTAAGCGACTTTCAACAGAGCTCACTTTCACAGGCTCAGAGAGCCACAGCTACTCTCTTCCACTTAGGGCAGAGAAGAAAGAATGTGACATTTGCGCCTTAAAGGGGAACTAAGGACTGCATTTGAGCTACTTCCCTTGTGCCAAGCTTCCCTGAAAAGAACACATAAAGGAGGAAATACAAGCAGAAGAGCACTGAAAGGGAGAGATCAGTGATGGATAGACCGTCAGAGCTGCAGAAGAAAACATTCTGAGAGCTAAACTAAACCAAATTGATTCCTAGAATAGTTCTGAAGAGGTTTTTTCCCCTTCCCTTTTTCCTTAGCTGGGAGTACTAATAAGATGTGACACATGGCATCTTTGTTTAGCTGCAGCAGTTATTTTATTTTATTTTTGGGGGTGGAGAAAGTAGAGCAAGGTTAGTATTTTGGGGGAGAAGAATGTCAGTCATGCAGCGCTAGCTTTCCAGTTTAAGGGTTTCTGTACTGCAGAAAACTTTCAAACCAGTTCTATCAGAGTTCAACAGCAATCAGTTTACCTCTCATATAACAGCTGTTTGTGATCATTGCCTTACATGGTCATTACTCAGGTCCTACAGAAAGCTAACAAGTCCTGCCTTGTCCTATGGGATCCCATTGTGAAGTCATCGTATCAATACAGGACATCAGTTCTCCTTCCCAGCAGCACACTCTGATCCCTTTCCATAACGGCAAGAATACACAACAAGAACTGTGGAAAGCTCCAGTTCACATGTACTCTTCCTTTGGCTTTTACCCACAAGGAATCCTTTCTTCTTCTAAAACAGTGTTTGTATTTTAGGTATTAGCAAGACAAAGCTTGCAGAAAAGGTTGAAGTCACCAGACCTGGGGAAACTGTAATTCCAACCAAGGACATAGAAGTTGGCCCAACTTTGATCTAGAACATTTTGAGCCTCACTGAATCAGAGCAAATTTGTTTTGTCTTCCAAACCAGCAATCAGCTGAGTTTCACTCTGATCACACTCCTCCTAATGTTTTCAACATTCAGTCCTATCCCCTTTAAACTCAAAGAAGTCCCTCACTTTCAACTAGCCCCTATCCTATAAGCTAGATAACTTAGATGCTTAAAAAAACAAATGCATCTTTTTTGAATTGTGCTGCTTCGTAACAGGCTACAAAGAGACGATGTTAGAGTACGTGGAGGAGAGTGCCATTACTTGTTAACAGAATTGCTGAGGAGACCTGAGAAAGTAGAAATCTACCCAATTAATTTCATTATTTCGGGGTCTACTTCATTATATAAAAGTCTCTCTTTAACAAAATGACGTAGCAGAAACAACTCAATAGCTGTTCAATCTTTTTATTCTGTGATTTTACGATAAAAATAGGTGTGGTCTGCAAAACTCCCCCTCCAACTGACCCCATAAAACTCCAGAGAGCCTGAAACCTCTGTGAAGCTTTGGCAAACTTCTCAGGAAATAATATAAGAAGCTGCTTTCTGGTTCATCTCATTATTTCCATGCTTACACTGATGTAATGGGAAGAGTGACACTTTGTATATTCCATTAGGACATACACAGAAGTCTAATTCTTAATTCTTAGAGACTTTGTTCCCCAAAAAGTGGTCTCTGAAAACATCTAAAATCCCTGAGGATTTAGTTTTTGAGTCTTACTACAATCAAACAGCAAACACTAAGGTCCAAAGACACTACACGGCCAGACTTCAGCCCACGCATGAAAAGCCTCAAATCTACCCTGAAACCCACGCCAAAATGCCTTGTTTGGCACATGCTGTACTCAAGGCTTAAGAAGCTGTAGGCACAGTAACATGACTGAAGGTCACACGCTACGCATCACCCAAGCACAAGAAGAGCTTATACAGTGAACTTTGGAACTTTCCATTCAGCTAAGAGGAACAAGATGGCTGCTTGCAGTTTTACTTCCAAACATACAACAGAGAGCTGAACTTTCTACCTTCTAGTGTCAAACTGACCAAGGAAAATGCAACCTTCTCCATTTTCCTCCACTGCCACCTTTCCATCTGCATGAAAGCTGTGAAATCCCACACCCTTCCAGCTTGTCTGGCTACCCAATGGAAGTGTCTACTCTCTCCTCTAACTCTTCATCATTTTGCTCTTACGTATAGATGGGGTGAATGCAGAAATACATAGAATCATAGAATAGTTAGGGTTGGAAAGGATCTTAAGACCATCTAGTTCTAACCCCCCTGCCAGGGGCAGGGACACCTCCCACTAAACCATGCCACACAAGGCTATGTCCAATCCAGCCTTGAACACCGCCAGTGATGGAGCATTCACAACTTCCCTGGGCAACCCATTCCAGTGCCTCACCACCCTTACAGTAAAGAATTTCTTCCTCATACCCAATCTAAACTTCCCTTGTTAAAGTTTGAACACGTTACCCCTTGTCCTCTCACTACAGTTCCTCATGAAGAGTCCCTCCCCAGCACCGCTATAGGCCCCCTTCAGATACTGGAAGGCTGCTAGGAGGTCTCCACGCAGCCTTCTCTTCTCCAGGATGAACAGCCCCAGCTTTCTCAGCCTATCATCATAAAGCAGATGCTCCAGTCTCCTGATCATCCTCATGGCCCTCCTCTGGACTTGTTTCAACAGTTCCATGTCCTCTTTATGTTGAGGACACCAGAACTGCACACAGTACTCCAAGTGAGGTCCCACAAGAGCAGAGTAGAGGGGCAGGATCACCTCCCTCGACCTGTTGGACGTGCTCCTTTTGATGCAGCACAGGATACGGTTGGCTTTCTGGGCTGTGAGCGCACACTGCCGCCTCATGTTCATTTTCTCATCGACCAACACCCCCAAGTCCTTCTCCGCAGGGCTTCTCTGAATCTCTTCTCTGCCCAACCTGTAGCTGTGCCTGGGATTGCTCCAGCCCAGGTGTAGGACCTTGCACTTGGCATGGTTAAACTTCATCAGGTTGGCATCAGCCCACCTCACAAGTGTGTCAAGGTCCCTCTGGATGGCATTCCTTCCCTCCAGCATATCAACCAAACCACACAGCTTGGTGTCATCGGCAAACTTGCTGAGGGCGCACTCAATCCCACTGACCATGTCACCAACAAAGATGTTGAACAAGACCAGTCCCAACACCGATCCCTGAGGGACACCACTCGTTACTGGTCTCCAGCTGGACATTGAGCCATTGAGCACAACTCTTTGCGTGCGGCCATCTAGCCAGTTCTTTATCCACCGAGTGGTCCACCTATCAAATTGATGTCTCTCCAACTTAGAGACAAGGATGTCGTGTGAGACAGTGTCAAACGCTTTGCACAAGTCCAGGTAGATGACATCAACTGCTCTGCCCCTGTCCATCAGTTCTGTAGCTCCATCATAGAAGGCCACCAGATTGGTCAGGCAGGACTTCCCCTTAGTGAAGCCATGCTGGCTGTCACCAACCACCTTGTTGTTTCTCATGTGCCTTAGCATGCCTTTCAGGAGAATCTGCTCCAAGATTGTGCCAAGCATGGAGGTGAGGGTGACTGGTCTGTAGTTCCCCGGCTCATCCATTTTCCCCTTCTTGAAAATGGGGGTTACATCTCTCTGAACTTCTGTTTCTCAGGCAAAAAAGATGCCATTCACTGGCAACAGGGCTGCAATCTCTTAAGTCATCTCTTAAAGGATTCTACATAGCCACATATTCTACAACCAGTGACATGCACTATATTAACACTATTTAACTAGTAACAAGCTTTATAATCCGTTACGACACCTGATCCATGACTATGTATTGAAGTTCATCTTCACAATTTTTTTTTTGAGGCACTGAGTAAATATTTTTAAAAAGACATAAAAAATGTATACTCTTGAGTGAAAACAATGCTTTTCAAAAAATGCCCCCTTCCCACTGATTTTTAGTATGGATGTTTTTATAACATAAAGGTGGATTTCTTTCTCCAAAACCATGAAATACTGAAATTACTGTACATGCTTAGGAGACATTTTTCAATTGTTCATAATGTGGCTGGGTTGTAAAAAGAGCTAATCTGTATTTTCAATTGTTCATCTGGAAATTTGGATCAGGAGGGAAAAAAACATCAATTTTTATGTTTAGAAAGCAGTATCAGACACAACTCTTTTCAGTTCAAAAAACCAGCCAAAACTGATGTAAAATCAAATTTTAAATTGCTTCTGTCTGAGTAGTTGTCTGCAAGGCCGAAGGGGTGGAAGTACCAAAGAGTTTGCAATGGAAATACAGAGAAGCTCTTAACTGTAGTCACACTAACAAAAGCTGCTATCATGAAGTAATAATGTTATCCAGAAATGTTTGTTCATTACCTCATTCCTAATGCCATCTCATTTCACTTGAGTTACTTGGGTCTGATGATGGGGTTAATGAGCGAGGAGGTGTTTGAGTGGGTGTGAATTAGGGGCACTGCTAAAATAGAAACTATTTTAACAGTTCTGAGTTTAATATAATCTGAAACTCTGTATTTTTTTTTCAGGTAAAATACTCACACATTCCGAGGCTAACACTGACTTTGGCAGAGCACAGATAATACCTAGACATATTCATATTACATGTAGTATTACAGAGGGACTTATGCTTCTACTCCTTTTTGCCTCCGTCATTTTACCCACAAGACTAATGTAGCAGGAATAGTAACACTTTGATTTCCTGCCTTCAGAAGTTTTCCTCAAAAATTTGGATATTTACAGTGACCATGACAGAAAACATTGCTGATAGCTTCTCTCCCCCTTCCCTGTACTCCACAAACTATCTTTACATACCGCACAGCAATCCATTACAATATGCTCTAACATCTGCCTCCTCATATGATGTACGACCTATCTGACTGACCCTTTTTATGCTGCTCTAAGACTGCCTGTTCATTACAGTGGGAGGGTGAGCAGTACTCATTGCTTCTTCAGCTAGCAATTGGTAAATAGATTTCCATTTCAGGAAAGAATGGGAATGTCAAGCAGGGATCCTCTTCACTTCCCTTCATAAAGCAAGAATCCACTCCATACGTTGCCTTCCTTTACCTCTAATTACATGTCACATTTCAATCCAAACGGGGAAGGTCTCTGGTGGGCACTCCCATCTATCGCTAATATATTAAACATTTCTGACAATTAGATTTTTCAATGACAAGTATTAACATTACCCAGTGTTTGTGACTCCAGCGTGGGAAGCATGAATAATGCAAGAAACAGTACAGTCCTCCATTACGCAGGGTAACATCTCGCTTTTGCCAGTCAGCAACTGTAAAATATCTCTCAACTTCTCCAGTTAATATCATAGCATAACATAGGCTTCTGGTCAAAGTAATCATATTCACTACAATATAAAGAGTATCTAAGGTAACAATAAAGCACTTCCCAATATCACAGACATTAAATACAATCCTTATGCTCACCATCTATCTTTCCATCACGCATTTAACAACATTAACATACTTCAGGATCACTGCCAATTGTCCAAAGTTATCTGGCATGAAATGGCATGAATACAGCTATGAAAACATAGAGAAGCAATGCGCTGACCAACACAACAGGTACCTGGCAGGATGGAAAACTCAATTGACACAGGGAAGCTACACTTGGTGGTTAAAAAGTTGGCTACACTGACTCCAAGTGTCTTTCACAAGTTCCAATCTCTACAGAAACACAAAGTCAGTGGTCTAGAGGCTCCATGTCCCACCAACAACAGAAATATTCTGACTTTATTGTCCACTTTTACTTGCTTAGTAACTGGAACTGCCTGGGCAAATGAAAAAGGAAACTGAAGCACAGTAGAAAAGTGACACGGAGTGGGACTATGCACAGAATCCACCTGGCTAGGTCTGAAATAATCACCCTCAGCTCCCTTTAGAAAAAATGGCATGGAACCTGCAAATTTAGACCAGATGAATTATATATGTTAGGCAACCATGGCTAAAGATGTTTATCATCCCATCATCCTGAGTACAAACCAGGAAAAAAAACCTAGGCAGTCTGCTCAGCATACCTCTATAATTTTTTAAATTTTGGGTTAGCAGCTGAATCTTTTAAAGTGAAATATATCTGTCGTCTCTGAACTCCATGAAAAATACAAATTTCCTTTTTTCTTATTATACAAGTAAGACGGAAAGTGACTTTGTCTTCCTCAAAGCTGCACAACTGGTTAAGGCATACAGCTACATTTTCAGCACAGAACATGTGGGAAAGTGCATACAACTCTCTCAAAGTTGCCTTCAAATTACTTTGGATTTGTGGAGAACATATATGTTAACATAAAGTAAGAGTGTGAACCCAAGGAAAATGAAGACAAACACTGACAGCTGGCCAATCTTGCCCTTCTTTACTGTGTTTGCCTCAAATATAGTATGTTTGCAAGAATGTGTGAAATACTTCTGAAAATAACAGTTATTCTCCATTTAGTTTCAACAAGCAAAGGAACACAGAATTTACAATCCTCCTCAGAAGGATCTGATTTACTAAAATGCATGCAGAAACATCAGCAAATTCCCAGGAGGAATTTCTTATTCAATATCTTGCAAATTCTGGCATACAGGTGTTTCATTCTGATTTTTTTCTCATATGTCCAAAGTTACAATGATTTTATATAATCATTTCTTTAAAAAATTTATCTTCAATTTAATGTTCCAAAATTAACCAGACCAATGCTCATAGCATACTTCCTATCTTTCTTCCAACAGTGGGGTGTTGTCAGAAGGACAATGACCACCAACTACAATTTATTTTTCCAACCAAGATATGATGCAGAAGAGGGAATCTTTGCCGCCTGTATCCCAGCAGTGACTGGCAGACAGCCTCTCTCATCCTCTTCTTAGGGAATTCTGAGGAGATTCACACCATGAGGATATAATGGACATATGCTGCAGGGCTCATCCCCAATTAAGTCAGGCCAATTATAAGTTAGATCTTTGTCCTTCAAATATACTTCCATTATGCAACTCTAAGCCCTGTCCCAAATATTTAATATACTGCAAGAATAGGAAGGATCCACTGGAGCTTCCCATTGCAAACCTAAGGACTATGACTGGAAGACAATAGTCATCCTGAAAGGCCTTTTGCTTCAATTTACTGTGTAGAGGATTATACCAAATGTAATGAGCTTAGGCTAAGTAATGTCCTAGAGGATGTACATCACAGATTTTCTCATAAGATTGAAAATATCTTACCTTCCAGTATTATTTATAATTACTATTGTTGGCCAAATTCCCTCAGAATCATTGTTCTTATAGCTGTCATCACTGACAGCTTTTTAGTCTTTTGATTCTCCTTGGAAGTAAAGAGAAACTGCAAATTGTTTTGACTAATGAGACTGGTAACACGTATGAAATGCTCAGGGACAGTGTAATAGGTACCAGCAGGATTACATGGTATTTGCAGACACGGGGGGAATCACTTGTTTTAGACTTCCACAGTTAACTGTAACCACTTTAAACTGAATTGC
This sequence comes from Ara ararauna, assembly GCA_028858755.1. Taxonomy (NCBI): domain Eukaryota; kingdom Metazoa; phylum Chordata; class Aves; order Psittaciformes; family Psittacidae; genus Ara; species Ara ararauna. The sequence goes on along the minus strand of CM054376.1, from coordinate 105,715,491 downwards.
CATTCTGCAATAGCAGAAACAAGCAATCCCAAAGATAGTTATCTATTCGCACTGGCCTAGAGGAAATCTAAGAAGTTGTCAGTGGTATTATCCTTCCTCCTTCTCTTCCCTCTACCCATTGCTTGTCTTCCATATTCTGATGGCTGTTTATGAGCTCAGCTGTCATTCTTTGCACCAGGGAAAGATAGATGGGACACACCAACCCCAACCTAAGTGACCTTTGGATGTGACAAGATTTTTAGGTCAGTCCCGCTAAATGGAAGCCTTGGTGTATAGAGTCTCGCCTCAGGGTGAAATTTCCAGTGAATTTATTATCTCCCAATGCCCTTTGGACTGCTTCCCACCATCAAACACCATGGCAGCACTCGGAACAGGAAGAAATACATTAACTGGAATCTGATCGTTTTAAAAGGTTACAGCTGCCCAAATATAATTTAATTTCATACTTGCCCTTTGAGGGTTTGGTGTATATTTTCATTTTATGACTGCAAATGATAAAGCTCTTAAGATTCCAGGCAATAAAGAGGAAAAGGGGGGAGAAAGTATTTTAAGGGTTAGAAGTCTGTTCAGTTCATAGTCAATGAGCAAAGTGACAAATCAGCTTTTTTTTTAATCTAATATTTCCCCATTTTTTTAGTATTCATTTCTTTCTATACTTGATGGTGAGCAATACCTTGTAGTGAAATCAAACCTGCAATGCCACCCAGTGTGATATGGAAGAAACATTTGATGTGCAAGCACCTACCTATCCTACATCCTTTAAGGACCTGATTCAGAGCAGGAATGAATGTGAGTGAAATGAAGTTATCTGAAGGAACTTAAAATCAATCACACCTAAGAAAAGGTGCAACTGTAAGTATAATACTTTGAGTTTTAACTGGGTAGGCCATGGCTTCTTTTAGAATATCTTCTTAACTTCTGTCTGAGCTCAGGTCAGGAATACCAAGTTCATCTACCCATGGCCACACAGTATGATAAAAATCTGTTACCCAACACTGCTTCTGGGGAAGTCCAAAACCTGTACAATAATGGAATTCCAATGCACAAGTATATGGGATATGACATCCTAGTGCACAACACAAAATGCTGGGAAATTATGCTCATTCTCACTTTTTCCCCATTTCAAGTGAAAGCAAGCACTACACACTGAAACACAAGCAACCACACAAATGATAGCTTGGCCGGCCTGGACTAGAATTAGGAAATGTTGAGCACTCATGTATTTCATTGCACCCAACGAAAACTGAGCTCCAGAATGAAAGTCACCTCACTATCAAACATTTTGATACAATTCTGATGACTTACTTCCTTTCGCAAAAGAAATCATGGGAAAAAATAAAACAGCTGTGGAAAAGAAGAAAGATTAAGTGTGAATGCTGCATATCCTATTTTCAAACCCACCATATGAAAGTAATTATTGCTGGGCTCCTAAATCCCTTCAGGCCTCTTTAAAAATCCTATCCAAACTTACATTGATATATACTGTCCAAATTACTTTTGCCACAAGTACATCAGACAAGTGTATGGCAAGAAGCAAGGCTGCCATGATAATGATAATGGGAGGAGTAGTGTTGATTTGCCTAAAAGGAACTATATTCCAGGCAGCTCTGGGTGACAAGCAGAACAGTGAGTTAAACATGAGCTATACATAGCATACTGCTTACCTCAAACATCAGTAAACTCCGAGTTTGCAAAGTAAATATCGGAATATTGAACAAACACCAATAGTAACAGATACTTAAGGAAAATTTAACCTACCTCAAAATGTAGCACACCTATTCATGTTTCTATTGTGAATTTTTTCATTTTCAGAAGTTCACAGTTTGATGGTAAAATCAACATCAGAGATAAAATAGGACTTCAGCCATGTTCTTTTGCCAAATTCAGCTAGATTCATTTGGTTCCCTTAACGAAATAAATATGCTGCTGTATTCTATGGTAATGGCTCAAAACACTTTAACAACACTATCACAATCTGTAATGTTTTGGTGCATTAACAGAGAACACACTGTTGTAATTTGTAAAGAGTGCTTTGAGCCATGAAAGAGAAAAGAAAAATTAAGAAAAGAAAAAGAAAAAGACAACACTTTGTTGCCAGATGCTATTTTCACACTCCCACATGGAGAGAAGTATAACTTGCAGACTAGACGCTCCACCTTCAGAAGGGCAGTGAGCTGCTGGCCCTGATGCCGACGTGTGCTGGGGACAGCTGGCCTTCCCCAAAACAGCATCCATGGGGAGGCATGCAGAGATGCTGCTTTTTGGGCCCCTGACTGCATCAGGCAGGGAAACAGATACAACCCCTCGTGGCACCTCACATCTCTGAGGGATTAACCTCATTCCATTGCACATAAACTGGCAGTTCCAGACCCCTTTGGGAGAAACAGACACTGTACCTATAGGAAGGATCTGAAAAAAAGAAGCGACTCCACAGCAGTCCCCAAAGACAATTTGACTCCTTCAATATGCCACAAACAGATTGGCCCTGTCAGGCGCCGCTGGTGCAGTATGTGGCACAGCTGTGGTTGCTAGACCAAAGTACAGCTCACAATACGGCTACAAGATTCTGCTGTAGTGCAGATTTTAAACAGAGAGAGCAATCACTCTAAACAGCAAGACACAGAGGTGCAGATATAGCTGGAAAATGCTTTTATAAATCTCAGTTTCTACTACCACAGGAGCATCTGAAACTTCCTTACTGCTTTCCTGTTGTATTGATAATCATAGGATACTTAAAAACATACACTGACTTTTAATTTTTTTTTTTTTCTTGTATGCATGCTTCTGATTTTGGTATTTTGCTTTTCAGTTTGATTTGTATGTTTGTCCATTAGGGAAAGACAATAGTTTGCTGACAGCCCTGCTCTCTGCAATTCTACAGTTTCTCAGTCTCAGAGATAGATGACTTTACAAATTAGCAGTACACTCACTTCTGGTTGGGTAACTTATCTCTGATGTGACCAGTCTCCATGGCTAAAGAGTCAAAATCTAAATCCTAAATCTAAAGTAGTCTGCAATATTTTTCTCCTTAGCTATCTAATGAATGGACAGGAACAGAAGCAGGCCATTAGTAAAAATGGCAAACGAATAAGGCAGTTATGCAAAGTGAAAGGGATATGTAGAAGCCAGACTCGGAATTAAGACTCTAACTCAAGACACTAACAGACCTCACACAGGTTACAAACTTAAAAGCTAGTGTTGTAGTAGTAGCTACAGGTACTGTTGCCTCCAAATTTTCTTGTTCAGATTCATCTGACAAAGCCCACTGTAGTGGAAAACATTAAGCACCTCTGAAAGGAGAAAAGGAATTTGAAGAAACTGAGTCTAGGTACTGGGAAATAACTGCATTCTGACTTAAATCTCAGGAACAGTCTTATGCTATCCGGACACAACAGAATAATTAAGTTTGACACTTAATGTAAATTAATTAATGCAAAAAAGTTACATCTCCAGATACTATGGTATTTTCTATTGAGCTTGGTTCAACTGATGACTCTGGAAAGAAAACCAACAGAACAAGCATCTTGACCTCAGCAGTTCGTTGTCTAATGCTTAGGTCTACAGTTTACAGTAACTAGGTATTTCATGATTTCAAACCGTGCCTAGTATTAGCCTCCATTCATAAAAGGTGCTTGAATATCCTGGCTGGTAACAGTTAACCATAACAAGGAATCAGACGTAAGAAAGACAGGATGAGAATAAGAGCATGAAAACTTTTAATGGCTTCCACTGGTTTTGCCATATGCAATCTATATCAGCCAGGGATACAGATATACTGTGCTGTTTATTTCTGTCCCATTCTGCCTTGTGAATTAGAAATAATCTCAAAATTTGGAAAAAAAAGAATAGGCATAAAAAAGACTGAAGTAAGAAATAAGAGGTAAATCAAAATTCTTAGATGTTCGCATATTATACCAATCTGCATCTGATAACAAACCATGTCACATGACCTAGGTACAACAAAGCAGCAAGATTTCAAGGGAGAGTCTCTTGTGCTAACTTTGGGGATGCATGCAATGTAGTAATTTGATTTGTGGACCTACAGGAGTGAGTGTCAGTAAGTAGTTAGTTTTGTGTAAGTCAGCTCTCCTCACTGTTGTTATTTGTTATTTGTAGCATTGTTCTGCAAGCTCTGAAGAGTGTGCATGTTAGTGATTTGCAGTTTTTCTGTGTGTTTGTCACAACGTTCTGCTGAGGCACACTGTAAATATACACTATTGGCAGAGCTCAGCATGAAGACAATGAATTCCAAAAATATCTAGAAAAAATCACTAGTATGACTGCAGCTTTCATGTTTTATAGGAGGCCCATAAGCCCCCAGTTTATGGTTTCAGAGCGAGTGTCCCCGCAGCCAGACAAGCCCTACTCAATGTGGTTTCCCGTCCCCGTCTGTCCCCGTCCTCCATCCCCACCTCCCTGGACCATTTGCTCAGGATTATACAATCTTATTTGCATGATTATATAATCTTCTTTTCAGCAACATCCCTCTAAAAGAGCAAACAACATAATAGGAAAACCAGCAGCATAAGCCAACTATTTCAAAACCCAGTGTCTGGAATGCACAAAGGGCACAAAGTGTGTGTGTGGGGAAGTTGTTTTGTTTTGTTTTGTTATTTTCGTACAGACCTTTCCAGGGAAAATTAATTCCAAACAAATATAAGCCACCAAACACTTCGTTCTGTGAAACACAAACACTTACAGGTTTGCTCTGTTGCCAGCGCAGGGAGGAAGGCATTGTTTCGGTTATCGCAAAGTGTATGTACAAAGGTGGTTTTTGACTTCTTTCTCAATAGAAGCTATTTCAGGGCAGCCTAAGGTAATTCTCAGATATTTTCCCCACCCAGTTTAAGACTCTGGCAGACAGGTGTTGCCAGTGCTGCTATTTTGACACTGGCTTTGTCCTGCAGCTAGTCAAACTCATAACATTGACAACACCATTTCAATCATTCAAAGGCCCGGTTATATCACACAGAAAAATAAACAAAGTCTTAGCTGATATAAATGCCTCTGCTCTTTGAGTTTTCTCCTCTTTCATACACTTCAGGCTTTGACCTAGACAGGATGGTGTGTAAGTGAAGACTGTCATACTCCGATCTACAAACAGGCTCTTCTGCTGGCTGCTAAAAGTACTTATGATGTCAGTTACTTCAGCAATATTCATCTAAAATTAATGCCTTATAAATAATCAAGGAGTAATCTGCTTCCGTCTGTCAGGCTAACCCCAGAAAAAAAGAAGTGTAACATTTTTGCAAGAGAAAAGAAATTAAGGATGACCTGACCTCACAAGTATGCTTGCCAGACAGTTGCGCACTCTTTCTTGCATGACCTATTTTCCCCCCCTCACACCACACAGACATTTCAAGCAAATGGCTGGTAATTCAGACTACCTGAAACAGAGGGTTGCCCACAGAGGGTTGCCACCCAAACATGACAGTTGGGCATCTTAATGGCTTTGTCAGGTTTCCAAAAGGTTTTAGTGACTTGTTATCTCTTCAAGTTGAAATAGAGCTCTGTTTACCCACTCCATGAAAGACAGGGTTGAATGTCACACTTTTCCAGAAATAAGTGCAATGGGTATGGACCATAGCCTAATATTCTGTTGTGTATCACACTGTGAGAATGGTTTGCGTGAAGAAGTACACTGAGTACATATATCTAGTATACCCAGTTTTTAGTTGTAACACAAACTAACATAAGGAATAACTTACAGCCAAAGAAACTGTTTATAGCTTAAGTAAGCCTTCATATTGCCTTAGTTCCAATGCTGGAAATACTTTCAACATGCTTTTGAAAGACACTTAAAACTACCGCCTATTAAATTCCCATGAGATTTAGAGAACATCTGTTTCTACTACTAGAATCAGATTCTGTACCAGTTTGTATCTATAGTATGAACCTATAGGATGAACTGTGATTTTCAACCTTTTCAGCTTGAGAACCTTCTTAACAGAAGACCCATGTATCATAATATAAAAGCCTACCTACAACAGGTTAGCTGTTTTGAGTCACCTTTCAGACCCATTAAAAGTACTAATGGCCCCTAGCAGAAAATCACTGAATTATACTATTATCTGATATTTAAGGTAACTACAAGAAAAAGGCACAGAAATGTCCATCTTTTGTTAATCAAAGAAGTTAAGAAGGTAATAAAAAAAATACAGAATGGTTCTTGTTGGAAGAGACCTTAAAGATCATGTAGTTCCACCCCCGCTGCCATGGGCAGGGACACCTTCCAGCAGAGAAGGTTGCTCAAAGCCTCATCCAACCTGGCCTTGAAAAAGAGAGTAAGAGAAAGATTGAGACAAGAGAAAGACAACAGAAAATGTAAACAATACAATAGATCAGATGAAAGAAAAATAAAATAAATGTGTGCATACGGAAGATGAGGCAAAGGACTGCGTTTCTTCATGCTGGGGCTTATATGTAAAGAGATGACAGTATGAAGCTGAAGGCTAGCAAATACGAAATAACATGGAAAAGACACTGCTTGCACTATTTCCATTGTCCAAATGTCAAATGCCTCCTGGGAACCTGGGGGGTGGAGGGAGGAGTAATAGCTGTATAAGCATTTTGTAACAGGTTCTTCTTACAGGGTATCTCTTGAAAACTGCTAGGCTCTGATGCTAGCCCATACAGGGTCAGGAAGGCTGGAGAAAATGCTGGCTGCACTTTTTCCAGGCTATTTGCATATGTTCTTTAGTATGCAGAATGTCTCTGTATGTAATTGAATTGTTGTTTTTACCTCTATTAATACATATGCAAATGAGTCACTACTGCAGCTGTGCTGTATTAATCATGTGTGTGCTTCTGTCTGTCTGCCCTGCAGGCTCAGGGTCGGAGGGAGGAGGAAGTGGGAACTCAGCCTCTTTAACCTACAAGGAAACTCACTCATGCAGACAGAGATCTGCAAGCAAACAGCAGGCCCGAGTTACAACTGGAAGGAAGACAGGCTGGTCATTTTTCAGTCTTTTTCATCTTTCATAGATATGGATGGAATCTGAAAGTTACGCAGAAAAGACTGTTAATCTAGATAAAACGAATATGCTACCACTGCTAAATCTTCCCCCTGGAGGGCTGAAGAGGGAGTTATAATCTGACAACCCACAGTGTAGCCACAATATTGTTTTACCATGTGTACTTACTGCCTGCAAACGTCCACTCTGCGTATGTTCAGATACTCACAGTGCTCAATAAAATACAAGGCATTTATATATAGTCTGTCATAATGATTGTCTTTCATAAATGAATGGATTCCGATAAAATTACGTGATCAAGCTTTTCATTCAAATCTATTTTGATAAAATATATTGAGTTTACCCATAATATTGTGTAAGATTACATCAAAGGCAAGTATGGGCTATTTAGACGCCAACTACAAATCATATTTACCCACCATGAACAAGATTTATTTGAGCTGATATGTTCAGTGGTTCATGCTTGTACACAATCTATCACAGTCTCTAGCTCACAGCAGGTAACCAGAAAGTGAGGACTACTCGCATTGTGGTGCTGTGAGGCTTGCTTTAGAGGGAGGAACTTTTTACATTTAAAACCATAGGAATTTCTCAAAAATGCTCTTGGCAACCAATGGCCCCTCACCCCACACCTTACTTACCTACTTTAACAAACATTTTTAAATCATAATTAAGACTTTAAAATAAATAAGAAATCTTGGAAAGTTCAAGTGTTTGAAGACAACTTCCCCCACATTCACACAGAGATCTTCACCCTGTTTAGACAGTTGTAGCTTCACTTACATGAAGAGTACTATGCCCCATTTTTTCAGACGAGGAACTGGACCTTGGTCTTCAGCGATTTCTTTTAAAATTCTCATCTTGGCTACTCATTTGCAGAACAGGTGGTGAATATCTAGTGGCCAACACATTCATTTACAAAGCCAGAACAAGTGGTGGACAGAAGGACGGAATATAGAATCTGCATAACGTAGCAATTTTAAAAGCTATTTAAAAGGGCATCCAACAAAAATGTATACATATTATGTTGTTTTATTACTCCTATTATTATCATTATTTGTGATGGCCATCAGAAACAGCATAGCAATACACTGAGCTAACAGCAGATGGACAACTGCCATCTTTTGGTTATGCTAATGAGAAATGTCACTTTTCACATAGTTGGTTGTTTTATTCCCCAGATGTGTGCGCTCACAGTGAAAAACTAATTCTACTTTTTTATGCTTAAGTGGATTGCATGAGTATTATAATATTGTAATTAAACTATGCACTAATGATTTATTCCTTACAAACTAAGTCAGGGTCCTCTTAATGAGAACAGGTAAAGTAGAAATGCAAACAGGGAAAGGATGCTGACTCTCACTGCTGAAAAGCCATCCCATATGGTATTTAAAAGTAAGCACTGCCCAGCAATAGAAGGAAGACCTTTGCACTGCTAAGAAATGGTTTACCTTCTTGTAGGCAAAGAATTGGTTACAGTAATATCTCAAAGAGGTCATGAATGCAGATTGCAGAGTAAATGAATAATGGATAAAGTATTGCCAACCCTTGGCCACATTCTGTAGAGGCAATAATGGAGCATCAGACTTTTTTTCCCAATCAGAAATATTTAATATGCTTTTACAGCTCTGGCAAATAGGCTCTCAAATACAAGGAAAGAATTAATCTTTCATTATTCAGATATATCACTACCATCTTCATAGAGTTTTTTCAGGGTGTTCTGTCACAGATTTGAGGCATTGTAACACTGGAATGCCAACTGCTTAATCTGGTCAAAACTGCTTATGTCTACAGATTATAACAAGAAATCAGAAAGAGATACTCCAAGGTAAAAGAATGCATTAAAATATAGTGCCATTTATTCAAGAAGGAGAGAAAGTTCTGCCATCAGCAACATTTCAAATGAAACTTAAGGAGATACTTCAGAGAAATAACCTGAACTGGCAAGTGGAGAGATGTAGCTCATTCCCACAGTGGCACAGAAGCCAAAAGGATGATAGTATGCAAGAAAAAAAAAAAAAAAACAAAAGTATCTGACTAAGCAGGCAGTCCTCATGCTTTACTTTTATTTCATAGGCAACAGATGTTTTATGCAATAATCGTATGACCACTGGAACAGTCTGTCTTCTGATCAGTCACTGTATACTTGTTAAATAGCTCTATCCTTCCCATTTCCTTAAAGTAAAACAAACATGGAGACCACAGTTGATTACGTGATCCTTACGATATCTAGAAGTAAGGTTTTCCAAAGGTAAATTTGTAATGAGTCAGACACCTAAATAATAGCAAGATGACAACTTTCAGAAGCACTCGAACTCCAAATGGGTTTAACTTTTCTCAAAATCTAGACATTTATGTCAGTGCCTGCATGTGGCTCAAATTCTTCTAAAAATGTGGTCCAGACTATGTGTGCTGAATTCCACTGAAATTCAGTCCTTGATATGCATTTACCACACCACTGAAAACGGTAGGTTCGTAGCATGAAAAAAAAATAAATTACCTACGTACTTAACAAAAAAAGTGCAGATTAAAAAACTTGACCAAATTTTTTTTTCCAATATGTTTGAAGTCTAAATCTGCTCATCATCTTAATACAAATAGCCAAAGAGAATCAATCAGTATTCTTCCAATGTCTGGTCTTCAGAAGTGAGACCCAATTAAAATGCTTTCACACTCATATGCTGATATGAGGTTCTCTTGATCTGCACAGTGACAGCTTTGGTCAGAATGTTGAACATAACCACCCCACCAATAGTCACAAAGTCCTGTTTCCTGCTAAGATGAGAAGGGAAGAAAGTTTGAACATGGGCACTCAAAACTTTTTGGGGTGTTTTTCCAAAAGCAGATGTTTGCAGGATGTCTGTATTACATCAGACTCCTATACTGTTTTGACAGGACACAAAATGTCCATACAGTAACACTACTTGGGCAGCTGTCTTTATACATCCAGCATCATCTTTCAATACAGTTACGGGTATATACAGCACTTGCATTACTGCCAATTAATCAGTCATTGTCACTATCTGGTTATCAAACAAACAATCTGGGAAATCTGAACCATTTGCACTCCCAATGGTACAGACTCCTCTCAGATCAGGTGATGAAGTCCTTTGTTTCCTAGCGCTCAGAAAGCACTCTGGAATTACTTTTCTCAGAAAGGAAATAAGCAGATATCATTTTATAATGGATTTGCTCAGACTTCTGGAACCAGCGATTTCATACTAGGTATGCCCAAGATGACCAGTATTAGAAAAATCACTTCAGTTTTACTTCATGTAAAACTTGTTACATGATATCTATGCTTACAGCTTTGAATGTTGATCTTCAAGATGGAGGAGTTTAAATCCCTTATCTGCTGATAAATAAAACCCCAAACATCATCTTCATACTCTGGAAGTGTTTAAGGTCAGGTTAGAAGAGGCTTTGAGCAACCTGGTCTAGTAGAAGTTGTCCCTGCCTGTGGCAGGGGGGCTGGAACTAGATGATCTTTAAGGTCCCTTCCAAATCTAACCATTCTATATAAGGCATGTAGCAGTACTTTCAGTTCATTAGCCTTATTCATAAACACAGTGACTATGTTCAGTTTTGCTCGCCTTTACCTGAAATAGAATCACCATGTTGCATCGCTACTGAAGGACAAGACCATATGAAATTATAGGGGTAAAAAACAATTTAAGAAACTCACGTGGTAACCAAGAGGGATTTTACTGCAATGAAATAGTATTTTAAAATGACGCTTCACACAATTTTTGGGACCAAATCTTCTCATAAACAGAGGAAAGCTAAAACCTTTTTTTTTCAGTTGGCATTTATGTCATTAAATGTGGGTATAACTGAATATGCAGAATGGCGAATATGTATCAGAAGACAGGATCAAGCATGCATCTTGTTAGTTCCAGCTTCTCCAATATGGCCCCATCCATCTACTCCTTTTGTGACATCGAACAATGTCAGTTTTAGTTTCCATTCTTACTGAGTCCTTAGTTTCTCTGTAGATACTGGAAAAAAAGGCAATTATATACGGCTAATTGTGGCAGATATCAGATGACAGAATCTGCATACCCCAGTGGGGACTCTAAGGCAGGGAGAGAAACAGAGGGCCTCAGATTATGAACCCATCAGTTGAAATCACAGCTGACTTCAAACTGAGAGATTCAAACTGAGACATTTTCACTGACAAAGAGTATCTTTGCCACAGGAAAACAATCAGGTGTTAGTTGTTCCTCTATAAGTACAGTGTGCATTTCATTTACAAAATAAAAATTCAATTTTGACAACCAGGGATAAAGAAAGTACTTCCTGTTGATCTCACAGTAAAAAGCCATGCCCCGACTTAAAATTCTCTAATGAAATAACAAAGACATGTTTATCGCTATACAAACAAACAAGAAAAATTCCTTGGCTTTGTCTTCACTAAGATAACGCTGTGTACCAAATTCTGCTGGGAGCAACAAACTGAGCATTGTGTCAGGTTCTTTGATCTCCCTTGAACACTATTGCTTTTAGTATACAAAGCCTGAAAGATGAGTGATAGGAAGGGCAGAAAAAGAAGAAAAGAAGGAATGTTCTACTTTTGTGACCTTCTACTGCCTGATGACCAGCTGATACAGGCTTTGTAGGGAACTCTATGTTTATATGTAACCAAGGGAAATGTCTGAAGGAAGAGTTCCTCCCTGAAAGAGACTGAAATGGCTGCACATTCACTCATGCAATTTGAAGGTGGTTTTGGACCAGTTCTTCACAACAATCATCCTGAATGTTTCTTCATAACCAAAAAAAACAGTCATCACTGAGCTAAACTTGATTTGGAGCTAAACAGAGTTTGAAAGGCACAATTCTTCTAGGCTGGCAGCTACACTAGATTCAGCTCCACTCATGGGAGCATGGGTGAGAGTCCATTCTGAGTACCGTATCATAAACCCTTTCTCAAAGGACATCTAGCCTGACTCTTTCAAATTTCAATTTTTTCCAGCATATGCATACCCTTAAAGATCAAGTTTGAAAGATTTGAAGGAGTTTACAGAGTTAGTAATTTGAACCTCTCCCAGCTGACTGGCTGCCAAACACTCCCTTTAACTCCAGACTAAATAACATGTAGCAAAACAACACACATGAATTTGGCCAATACTTCCTTTTTAATGTTCTACTTCATACAGAAACAAGAGGCCTTTAAGGTTGTCCTGGGTTCAGCAGTAGCAGTCATTTTTCTCCTTCTTAGTGGCTGGTGCAGTGCTGTGGTTTTGACTTTCAGCCTGGGAACAGCACTGATAACACTGATGTTTTTAGTTACTGCTCAGTAATGTTTACTCTGACCAAGGACTTTCTGAGTCTCATGCTCTACCAGGGAGGAAGGGAAGCCAGGAGGAAGCAGAGACAGGACACCTGACCCAAACTAGGCATAGAGGTATTCCATACCACAGCACATCATGCCCAGTATATAAACTGGGGGCAGTTACCTGGAAGGGTTAGATCATTGCTTGGTCGGGCTGGGTATCAGTCGGTGGGTGGTAAGCGGCTGTATTCCCTTCCCTTGTTATTTCCCTTCTCATTATTATTATTGGTGGTAGCAGCAGTGGTTTGTGTTCTACCTTAGTTACTGGGCTGTTCTTATCTCAACCTGTGGGAGTTACATTCTTTTGATTCTCCTCCCCCTCCCTCTGGGAGCGGGGGTAGAAAGTGGGGGGGAGTGAGGGAATGGCTGCATGGCTGATTTGCTGACTGGGCTTAAACCGCAACAGTTCTTTTTGGCGCCCAACACAGGGCATGAAGGGTTGAGGTAACAACAGATCTGACCAGAGTGTGTTTAATCGTATTTGTGATAAGCATTCATTGTTTCGGAATAATAGTCACTCATCATAATGCTGATTTATTGGCTCTCAAAGTAGTTGCTCTTGATCTCACGATTTCAGCATGTCATACCTTACTTACAGATGGTATTTGCTGTGTTAGTGTTTATCAGCTAGGGGGCTTGGGCTAAGGCTCTTGCTTCATTGTACTTTATGGTAATGGCTTGTAATACAATAGAATCATTGATCATGAAACTGATCTGGCTTGCGTTCCCAGTATGGTCACCACCTCTATACTTTGGAAGGTATGTAATAGAAGTGTTTAGCAATTACACATCTTTTTTCTCCTTCTCAGGTGGTCAGCCTATGAGGGTTGACACCCTAGTGACAAGTACAGCAGCTACTCAAACTCTGACTACAACAGATAACGCAGCTACTCCAACTCCAAGCACAGCAGCTACACCAATCCCAGTGACAAGTACAGCAGCTACTCAAACTCCAACCGCATCAGACAGCGCAGCTACTCCAGCTCCAAGCACAGCGGCTACAGCAGCCCCAGTGACAAGTACAGCAGCCTCATTTGAGAGTTCTGAAGGTTTTGAATGGCAGTTGGGTACCCTTGAGACCTGCCTGCTGATTGTGATGGGGATCACCATGTTGGCACGCATACAGAGTGTGTTTTACCCATGACCATTTCGTCTGATCTCGAAAGTTAAGCTGGGTCATGTTTGGGTCTTGTCTAGGGTTAGACGACAATATAGGAGGACCAAGAGATTTTCCCTGAGGCTGGACAGTCATGAATGGCAGGGTGTGTGGGGCAGTATGGGCGAGTATCTCGTTCATTGGGCCCTTCCAGTACTTTGGAAGCGTTGGGTATGGAGTCCCCAACGACAAACTGCAGAAACTGCTGAAGAGGAGGGTGAATTATTTTGAGCCTGGTGGGCCCATGACAGAGGTTTTCAAATTTTCCACAACCTAAGCTCATCTTAAGATATTTCTGAAGTCAGTCACATTTGCACAAAGCACACCTTTATATAAGGAAACTGTCATTGTGATAAAGCCTATTTTAATCAGAATGCTTCAGCCCACCACATGCAGAGATACAGCCCAAAGCTGGTCCTGAAATGAAAGTAAACCATCCTTCCATCTTTCTGGAGCACTGATGCATTATTTTAGGACCAGCTTGAATGACCATAAACATAAGGAGAATTAGAGTCATACCTCTTATTTTGTCATTGCTAGCTAGCACCAGGTTTTTTTTTGTTTGCTCCTCTTTCTTCTATATGTGTTCACATGTGTTTAGCTATTACAAGCACTTTATCAATACCATTATTACTCCTCAAAATTCATTTCAGAGGGATGATTTTTACGGCTCCCATGATTCTTAAGCTGCTTGTGGTATTTGTAACTCACAGAATCAGAAACTAACACACAGACAGTGTAGCTTTTCATACAAAGGCACAATAGGAATGAATGTATTAACCTCTGTGGTGCACGGAATGTGTCAGCTTACACACTGGCAGCTATTTCTGTGAAACTCAGCTAACTTCTGCTGCTGTGTTAAAATAAAAATATTAGAAAACTCTTTCCCAGAACTATGTCCCACGCTCTCGTGTGCTGGCCAAACAACTGAAATATCTGATGTTGCAGAGAGTCTACTTCATACTGATGCTAGCCAAACTGAGTTTCAAAATGCACTTTACACGTATTGTTTATAAATGCCGAGCTTTTCTAAGCAGGTATAAAGCTCCGCTGTTCCATGTGACTTGGCAAATATTAATGAGCAGGGAGACGAATTAGCAATGGAGAGTATGTGATTTTTTTGTTTGTTTCTACAAAAGAGTGCCAATCCAGGTTTTGCAGAACCAGAGATGATTTGGATCTTAGTCCCAAATTTTAGCCAGCTTCATCCTACTAGCGAAGCATATATGGCAGGTAACAAAATACAAACTCTGGAGAGGAACATCACATTTGCTTAATTCCAATGATTCGACAAGGGCTCTGGGGCTGATCAGGAGTACCTTGAGGAACACTTACAACTCTATCATTAAGACCCATGAACACCACAATACCTCCAAAACTTAGTGACATTGGAAGCTTTGAATCAGATACATCTGGCAACCAGGCCAATGGTTTTTAACACAGCTCAAAAAAGATTCTTTATTATCTTTCCACCTGTTTTCTAATTGCCTATGTTAAATTAGTATAATAGCTAATTATCCGTACTACAGCAGTGCGTAAGATGTGCCGGGTACCATAAAACACTGTAGGAGGGGGCGGTCATTGCTCTGAAGAGCTTACAGCCTAAAAGGACATAATCACATTAAGGATTTTTAAGTAGTTTAAAAGTGCTTGTCAGGACAGAGCTTTTCTGCCCAGCAACGTGTTTCCTTTTGCTGGTTTACACCTAGAGAGCCTTTACAGCCTGATTCAGAGCTAGCTAATGGGAAAGACAAGCAAACACACTGCTCTGAGCAAATTTGAAGTAAAATTGACAATAAAGACACAAAAATGTAACAAAAAGTTCCCGCAAGGAAAAAAGAAAGTGTGTATGATTTGATGATTGTTTTGCTTCAGATGCAAATTGTAAGCGAACAGACTTTGCATTGTGTTCAAATGGAAGAGAAAACTGGTTTTCATATTTACTTAACCTTTGCCTCTTCTACATTGTTTTCCGACTTACCTGCAGTTGGAGCGGGCCTAAGCCTGGTGTTGCTGCGGCAGCAGCTGCCATGGTAGTTGGGATCAGCTGAACGGGGTAAGGGTCACCTAAGTAAGAGAATAATAGAGGCGTCAGCACCTTTTATCTACTCTCCACCTGCAAATTAAAGTCCTGCATTCACTCTTTCCAAAAGCCTTCTTTTGTGTGCCTTGTTGAGGCCTAATGAAAAGCTCTATTGTGCAGCCTTTTACTAACACTCTTTTCACAATTCTGGCTGAGAGAGGAATGTGAATAAAAGGCACAAGCAATTAAGGCGGAAACCTCATCCTTTTTCATGATGTATTTAGGGAAATGGAAAAAAAAGTGCACATTGATCAGAAGGCTGCACTTCAAAAAAAAAAAAAAAGAAAAAGGAAAGAAAGAAGATGGGGGTGGAGGAGAAGAAGAAAAGGAAAAAGGAAAACAGTACAACCTTGATAAGATCACAGCATTAGAAGGGGACAAATTTACAAGCTTGTCCAGAATATGAAGTTAACCAAACTCTGCTCACTGTTAGTAAACTGAGCCTCACACAGATCAGAAATGGCACTTTCCTGACTACTGTGTTTTCTTTTAGGTGAGGAAAAAATATCTTGCTTTAGTTTCAGGGTTTGATCCTACAAGAGCAAAAAGCATGTGAAGTAGATCAGATACAAGCCTCAGAAACCCCTGTGCCAACTCCACTTCATAACTTGTGATTCAATTTTGCTGCTGAGGGAAAACTACTTCACTTCTAGTAAGAACTGCATTGTGCTGAATGAGATAAAGAGACCCGGTAAAGGTTTAGGAAAAAGTCGCAGGCAAAAAAAAGTCTACCTAAATGCTACTGTACATTTCACTAGAGAAGCAGTTGAGAAGTTTTCCTCCTTTATTGTGCTTTTTTTTTGGGGGGGGGGGGGGGGGGGGGGAAAGACAAATTAAGAAGGCAATGCAGGCTGTTCTGTCCAAGTACTGTTAGTTACTATTGGATTTAAATCTTTAATGCTATCAAGCCTAAATTACAGGAAACAGAAAACAAAGAAATTTCTCTCATATTTTTGAAATCTTACAAATAAGCTATGTTGGTGTATGCATGTTCAGGAAACTTGCTAACATTTATTTTTCCATTTATAATGCAACCTTGTCTACAGAGATCTCTTCATTCAAGAATTTTGATCTCCTGTTAAGTACTGTAACTTCTAGAAATGTTATGGCCAGAAAAATACTGAGCTGGCAAAGCATTTTAACAGATATTTAACTTCAACGAATGTGCCTGCTTATATTTGAGAACATCTTAAACAATGCTTTGCTGACTGAACTCTTAACAGTCTTTCAAGGCCGGTCAGCCAAGCAATGGGAATCCAAAGATCTACCCAGGCATTCCCCATTCTTTGTACCAGCACCACGCTACAACTTCTCTATTTATTTATTTCTTGTCAGTGGGCAACATATTTCCTGACTTGCCAGGGTTGTTTTTTTTATCCCCAAAGGATGTGATTGTTTCACATTTTCCAGTGTTACTTTGCTTTAACTGAGGCATCTACTTTTCTATTTCGTATCTCTGACTGAACTAAAAACTTTTGGAGAGTTATCTTGTAACCCAAGCAGTGGGCCTTAAACATATGAAGGCACAGAGAAGAAAGACCGTGTGGTTCAAAGACTCAGGGTCAATGGTATTTAACTGCTTCCAGGCCACTAGTAGCCCAAAAAACTAATCCCAGTATCATTCTGAAAGACTCCTATCTAGAAGAAGATATTTTGTTCAAGAACCAGCTATGAAATTAATAATTTCTAAAATGCAAAGAAAAGAACAGGGCTTCACTAAAAGAAAGTCTTTCACTAGAATGTTGATTTTGCAGCCCGTTAAAAGTTTTTAGTTATGAATTATCTGTATTAAAACAAAGATATTGAAAGATTAAGTTTCACACAGTGTCCTACATTCCTCTTCATTCCACACACTTATAAATCTCATCTCATCTTCCCACAACTTCATGCCAATTCATAAATCCCACTATTCTGAACTTCCTAACCAGCCAGGCAGATTCTCATACTCTCACCTGTTGTGGTAATTCCCACCCTGTAATGTTGTTTTGGTAGATGTATCCAAGAGACGCTTGTGAGAGAAGAACATGCTGAAGTCCCCATGGCCATGTGCGTAACCCATGGCCATGTGTATGGTCATGTGCGTATCCCATGGCCATATGCATGGTCACAACCACTGGCTTTGGTAGTGTTACGTATGCCTCTGGGGCTGTTTAGAAGACCATACTAGAAAGCAACTACTACATCACACTACATCAATACACGCTAATGCTTTTCAGAATTCTAAGGAAAAAACTCCCATTTCGTCCTAAAAACAGATTCTAGCTGTGCAGAGCTAGGATCTCCTGTTTACAGGGTTGTTTTTTTGTTAGTTCATTCTTTAAAGGGTTTTACATTTTTCTAGTGCTCCAACATATTTTTAACGAAAAAAACAATAAACAAAACTGAAAGGCATCTGTAACCCGTCATGAATCTTTGCATTGTAATGTTTTGGTAATACCCTCTGCTATCTTCTGCTTATCTTAGGGGTTTAGCAATTCTTTTTATGAAGAAAAGTACACCCTGCCTGTGCTGCTACTCCTTCACAAGGGCTACTCATAAGACAGTATATCCACATTACTACTCCTATGCTACAGACAAGGCAGCAGCCTTGTTGCTGTTGCTGAAAAAGTTAGAGGAAGGTACAACAACGAGCAGGGACACCATCAGGGTTAGCAGTCTGCTGTGTTTGCCCTGGAACAAATGTCTGACTAAAGATCACCTCTGTCTGGAGGTGCTTACTGTCCACAGGAGACAAAACACAAGAAAGCAAGGAATACACTTAAACTCCATGCCATGCCCTGGGTCACTCAACAGGCCAGTGGAAGAGCCAAGATTACAACCCATAGACAACTCCTTGAGAAGTGCCCTTACCAGGGAAGGATTCAGGCCCTGTACTGGTGAGGAGGCCAAGCACATATATACTCACATCACATGGTGCAAGAGCAACTGCCACCCCTCAAAATACTAAGAAAGGCCAGAAGTCTCCTTTGATAAAAATGTACCTGCTCATTCTTTGTTGTTAACTCTAGAACATGAAACGTTTTTCTACTGTCCTTCTATTTATTCCTGTATCAGACTGAACGTTTTGCCTGAGCAGTTTTAGTTAGTTCTGAAGTCTAGAAAAATGCAGGTCTTAACTATTTTATTACTTCTTCAGTAAATACATTATTTTTAGACGTAAAAAGTTGCAAAATTTTTTTCCCAAGCTCTAGGAACATCCCAGGAATGTAAGGCAAGATATACAGTTATTAGAAACAGATATTTCCCAAGCCATTAAAAGTATGCATCACTGAAAACATCAATATATTCTCAAACAACTATATTACATTCCGATTTACAGAATTCACTATTAATCTACTAATGCACGCAGGCAGGATTGTAGCTCCCTGCATTTTTCAGCTACCAAAATAAATATTTTGTGCTGTCCTTTCATGTTACAAACTGTCTCTGGTTATGTCTGGGCTTTTCTTATAAGCAAAACATCAGGGAAGTTTTGTTGTTGCTGTGTTTCTTCAGCACACTATATAGTAAAATCTGGAGCAGGTCAAAGGTTGAGATTTTTATTGTGAGAACAAGGTAAAAATTATTTCCTTAGCTGACATATTCTTATCTAAAATATAATTATTCCCAGAGACTTGGTGACATCACTTTGAAGAACAGAAGTACTTAAGACTGACTACAGAAGGACATGTACTGGCGCTACAGCACCTAAAGAACTGAAAGGGACATGTCAGCCTTGAGGATCTGATGAGGTATATTAGAGGTGTCAGTGCACGGTGTGAGCAAAGGAGAGCACCAGTGACTCAGGAAAGAAAGAAGGCAAGGCTGAGCCCTCAATATGCCAATTCAATAAAAAATGCCAATTCTTTATTTCTCTACCCTTCTTTTGGTCCGTCTTCCACAAACATACCCAGAACCTCTTTCATGATAATTTATGCGCTGCAACTTCTTTCAATTTCAAATCACACCTTCATCTTTGCCCAAAATAATCTTCCAAGATCTTGCTTACGAGAGGATTTTTCATGAAGTACATTCACTTTTAAACAACTCTTTCTATGAACTCTCCCTATCAGCCTCCCCTGAAAACACTTTTCTGCGAAAGTAAGTCATGGTACAGAGCCAAGTGGACATCCTGTCCCAAAACACAAAATAACAACCCTGTGTTTAGGAACCTGGTTTTCAACTGACTAGCTACCACGCTCGTGTATATTAAATGATTGTATGCTTGTGGAAATACAACAGTGGCTCTTAAACCATTTATATGTTTTGCAAAATTTTATCAAAGGAGTTCAGTAAGTTAAAAAACATTAAAACTTCCTTTAAAAAGAGAAAAGAAAGCATGGGAGCTAACATTATGTGTGTTACAACATTCATCTAAACTCATAGATGTTTTTTGTACTCCTTTTTCTGTCACTCATCTCATTTATTTCCCTTCATGGTGTAATCCCCCCTAGTGTCTTGTCTTGTCTCCTGACAGGCTGCAAGCTCTTCAGAGCAGGCACAATTGTTTTACTTGCTATATAAATCAAGTTACATGCTAATGTTAAATTATAATGTTTTGACAGGAATTTTAAGATGAACCTGATTATATGAAACAATAGAACACTGATATTTTTCCTGAAATTTTCTTCTTTTAAACAAAAAGATAACAGAAGAGGCAAAGTAAGTGGTTTATTTCCCATGATTTTTTTAAACTTATTGTTATCCTCAAACCTGTCTTTCAAGGACAGCAAATGAAAAAGGTTGGAGGTCATGAAAGAAGAAGAAAAAGAAACAGTGCACAGACTATAAAGAGTAGGAAACAAAAACAAATTCTTACATTATAATTTCTAAAACCAGTATGCTAAACTAAATTCCATGAAAAATACTGGAATAAACATTTCTTTACAGTACATTCTGCTGAATGAAAAGCAATTCTACATTATTTTCCCCCCATTTTTGACAAGCTCTAGAAAAAGCCACAATAATTTTACACTCAATTTATCACTTAAGAGTATTTAAAATGAATAAACACAGCTGATGGCTGACAGGTAAGTCACTGCATCTCTTCACTCATTCATTCTCATGCTCATTACCACTTCCCTTTCGTTTTCTTTGGTGTGATGGTGGATATGTAATAAGAGTAATGGGAGGCTGTGAAAGACATGAGCAGTGTTTCCTGACATCTGGCTCTAGGCTTTAGGGATTTAGATAAATGAAAGTATGAAAAAGATAACCACCACTGGCTTCCAAAACTAAATCCAAACTGGTTCCCCGATTATCTCTGAGGAGAGTTCTGGACAGCATTGACCTAGAAGGGATTAGCCTATTTAGTATTTTAGAGAAACAATTCAGTCTACAGAAGGGATGGCTTTGGAGGGACCTAATAGCAATGTTCCAATTCCAATAAGCAGGTGAGCAAGATAGGGTCATACTGCTCAGTTTTAAGCTGGAGGACAAAAGCCAGTGGACACGAAGTGAATCAGGACAGTATCGGATTTTCCCCATGTGGACAGCCAGATGTTGAAACAGGGTTGTATAGTCTTTGTCCTCAGAGGTTTTCAAGCCCTAACTGAATAAAGCCCTGAGTAACGTAGTCTTCTTTCATAGATGATCCTGCTTGGAGGAAGAGCTTGGATTACAGACCTTCTGACATCCCTTCCAACCAGAATAATTGTATTATTTCCAGGGTACCTTTTATACATAAGATGGATAGATAGACAGATAGACAGACAGACAGACGCATCCCCTTATACACACCTGCTGAATCATAGACTCATAGAATAGCCAGGGTTGGAAAGGACCTTAAGATCATCTAAGGGACTTTAAGACATTTGAATAAATGACAGTTATTCAAAAGCTCTGAGTACCAAGGAAAGACAATGTATTTCCAGAGAGGTTTGTACATGCTCATGAATTTAAAAATTGGGAATTTTATTTAGTTGCCCAGCTGTGGATAACAGCGCCATAATACTAGACATCTTTTATAGCCTAGAAACTGAATTGAAACGATCGGTCTGTTTTCACAAGACCCCATTATTTTGCTTATCTATTTTGGTTTTATTAGCATTATTGTGAGAAGTCACACATAGATCAGGGGCTATGAGATTTTTCAGTTAAAAACAGTCCTTAGTTGTGTTGTAATTTTTTGCAGTCTTGATGCCTTCCGTTGCATTTGCAGCATTACAGAAGTGACATTCTCAAGTATGTTAAAAGGCAAAGTTGTTACCAAAAATTCCTCTTGCTGTTTCTATCCACAATGCTATTACTCTTTTCTTATCCTGGGGGGAACATGAAGGTTTAGTCATATGCTCATTCTTTATCAAGGCATAAACAGTAGCCCTGAAAGATGACTAGCATCTTTATAAAGAAGTTACAGTATGTGGTCCTCACAACACATGGTTATTATTTTTGTCATTCTGATAAAAGCATAGCAATGTCAATATTTTTTTCTTGTGATTTGGTGATTGTCAATGACCTGTATGTCAGCTGATACAGCTGACACACTTAAATCAGAAATTAGCGCTCAGTTTCTTTAGAAGCCAGACACATGGACACTGAGCACAAGAAAAATTACAAGACAGTCCACATGATACTCCATTAAACAATGAAACATGTGACTGACTGAAAAACAGAGATACATCAGCAAATTTCCCTGAGGAAGTTTATGGTATTTAACTCCTAAACATTAATTTTATTGTACTGTACGAGGAACCAATTAACTGAGAGTTTCATTTTTATCAGACATCAGAATTATTGTTCAGAATATAGATGAATAGTAAGTTCAGCATATTTTAATTTTACAAGGCTTGGCTTGTTCATCCCACACATTTTTGCCAATTTTAAAAGGTAATTAGATATTTCATCAATAACTCTGTGTGCATTATTTTATTTAGAATACTTCCAGCAGTAACGAGCTGATACGTAAGACACGTACAATGTACCTATTGTATTTGCAGATTTCCCCCCCTAATTGGATATGGTTGAAATAGCGATTAAAGTGCTTTCAGAAAACCTTGTGTTGATGACATCTGACTGGGAACACAATATCATTTGTTACTACAAATTATCCACAGGGGAGAGAAGGAATGGGCAAAGAAAAGCAATTCTTGTTTCCAAATTTTGGCGTAAATCCATGAAAATAACATAGGTATCAGCAAATAAAAGACTACGTAGAAGCTTTCCAGAGAATATGTGAATAACCTGGAAAATATATTTGGGCTAAATCCCACTTCCAGAAACACAGACTGGGTAACTATTGTTTTCTGAGTAAAGTAAACAAATTCAATCTCTTGCACGCCTCTGTTTAGAAAACTAAGTATGTTGTTCTTCATAGAATCATAGAATAGTTAGGGTTGAAAAGGACCCTAAGATCACCTGCGTCCAACCCCCCTGCCATGGGCAGGGACACCACACACTAAACCATGTCACCCAATTCAATAGCTTCAATCATACTGAAAAACCTCAGGACCAACACAACATATCACACCACTGTAAAGTGGCTAATCAACATTTCATTTCCTTTTTAACATGATCATTGAATGCTTAAAGAAGAGATGGAGTGCAGTTTCCAAAATGAATCTTAGCACCGTTAATTGGGGAGGACTCATCTTCTTTATAAAGTTTGGGCTATTTGGTGTCCTTTAATGGAAAACTAACTGTAAACAGTGCTGCAATTGTAGAACAGAAGCAGCATGGGGAAGCATTCTGTGCTGGTGCATTCTGATACTTACATTTGTAGAAGAATACCACTGCTCTCAGCCTAACTCCTTCTGCCTTTTCTGTAAAGAGGCCCCCAGAAACAGCCCTTTTTGCTTTCACAAATCTTTCTTTCATTCCCTTTATTAACTCTTATACAGGAGAGACAACCATGCCTTAATATTCCACATACAAATCTGTACATATGCGCATTAATAAAAGGATCACACTACCTACAACTGAAGAGCAGCCTCCTCTGAGGTGGAACTATGCAGTTTTTTAAGGGCACAATACAAAATTTCTTCTCTTCTTCACTCACACTGTTTTTTATATTTTCAAAGCACTTCACAAATATTAATTAGCTCTAAATAAATTCTAATTATTTCTAAGAGTGGCCCTAGCGATCTGCATCATCTGGTGTGAAATTTTACTTCAGTGAAGTCAACAGCAACAGCTCCTCAGACCTCAACAGAGCTGACATTTCACTTGCTATTGCTAAAATGCTGAGAGTCATGTATATTATCTAGCAAGTACCACAAGTGGAGCTGAACTAGTAATAGTAGTAGCAAATGATAGGATTAAGGAATGCTGGCTGAGAATAAAAGGAGGAGGGTTAAATGACCTGAGCCAATTTGCATAGACTAAATGTGGGAGAAGCTTTGCCACAGTTTGGGAAATGCAGTAACCAGGCTCTGGTTGGTTTCAACACCAGCTGAAATGGAAGGCACTCACCTGCTGCTAAAACCAATTCCTATACTTGGGATATTAGGCCTAACTCCTAACATCTACTCATGCCAGAGGTCACTAGCTTAATTAACACCCCATTCCAAAACATCATCTCCTTATAAAGAGATTTGCATTATACACCTATAGAAATATTCCATATTATATATATAATAAAATACATGTAAAGAGGCTTGCATAAAAATCAAAATACTTAAATCCCAAAGAGCACTTAGTGAATGGATAATGAGGTACGTAGCAAATGAGTAGGTAATCAGTATTTTTCTTGCTAATTGTGGACAATATAGTCCATGAGGTACTGCCAACTTACTTTCCTCATGTGAAAAATACACCTTGGTTGCAAATGATAGTATTAAATATTTTACACACCATGCAATTATATGTAGGTGTGGTGGTTAAAAAACAATCACAGATTATGAATCTTTTTCTCAAATAGATATGTAATCCTAATAGAAGTTCCTCCCTCTTTCTCTGCCAACTTTACCACCACACAATATGCCATAGAGAAAAAAGGGGAAGCGTCAACTTGTGTAAATTGTCCCTTATGTAATGCAAACCATCTGTTTAAAAAAAAAAAAAAACAAAACAAAATGAAAAAACAAGCCACTCCCAAGCATGATCTGCTATGGAGAAAAAGAAAGAAAAAGAAATGTACTTCATCAAATTGGAAGCCAAAGACCATGACCTGCCACGTTAACTATGGAGAAAGTATTTACCCATGCCCTCCCTGTATTTACCTGATTTAGCAAATTTTTTGAGAAGTGAATAATTTCCTCTGCACATATTAGAAACTGACACTGTTCTATTCCTTTGAGCATCTCAGGCATTTAGAATGTTTCCAATAAAGTAGGAACACAAACAGAGAAACCTTTTTGGTTTTAGTAACAGACAGAACAGCTCTCACACAGTGATGCCATCACTGAGACAGAAGGTTCCTGACTCCCTAGCCACTGGAACCTGGCAAAGTGAAGGGGGATAAAGTATCACTATACTCCTTCCCTGTTCTTCTACTCTTCTTTCGGTGTCTGCCATGACAGGAATCTAAACGGACCCCTGCTATGAACTGTTAAGACTATTTTTGTGCTATCTTCAGTCAAATCCTCATAAAAGGAAGTATGTGTAGAGAAAACAGTACTTTTCCTTTCCACAGTCTCTCTCTGGATAAGTCATTAGTCCACTAGAAGCATTGGCTGAGGAACCCTACCACATACACTCTCTGAAACCACTAGGAGATATATATTTGATCCTATGTCGCTCTAACACAGGCGAATCAGAAAGCACTGAATAAGTTAGACTGGTTTCATTATCTAAGCTGAATGAAAGAAAAACAACAGTATAACTAGGTACTCATCATTTAACTTACCATTTTTTCTCTTTCACTGACCTCACGACTTGATCACACATTCCTTTCCAGCTGCAGCTGTGCTGGCTGAAGAGGCCACCATCTCCAACCACAGCCCACTGCCAAAAGTTACCACGGTGACCAAGCTGCTTCTTTAATCACTTCGCAACATGTTTCCATCAAAATGAGCCAGTTCAATTTAAGCAATTTTAACAAAAAGTCCTTGCTATCCCAGCCTGGACAGAAGCAAGCTAGGGAGAGCTTAATCAAGAATCTTGGCCAGCATGTCAGAAGCTAGAGGCACAGTGATGAGCAGCTGAAGACAGTTCACCCTACAGCTACTTGGCATGCAGACAGAAGGTGGCAAGTAACCCAGTCATCAGGTGTGACCAACAGCACAAATGACTAGAGATCTAGTTATCTACTGCAGTGCTATGCTGGTAGCCACTTTAGCTCAGTTCAAGCAAGCATAGATAACGGTACTAAAGTTTATCATAAAAACATTTGCTAAATATCCCTGAGACATAGATCCTAGTGCCTTTGTCACTCTCAGTGATGATTTAAGTCTCCTAAATCACTCAGGTGCTTTAGAAAATTTTATTCAAAGCTCTAGTTTACAGTCTACCACATCTTTGCCAAGTGGACTGATACACAGAAGGGCAAGCAGAAAACTGGGAGAAACATGTTTTAATGGCCTGTCAAAAACCTCACTTGATGTGAACATGTTATAGTTTTAAGGCAGCTATGTCTTTCAT
Source organism: Ara ararauna (assembly GCA_028858755.1). Lineage (NCBI taxonomy): Eukaryota > Metazoa > Chordata > Aves > Psittaciformes > Psittacidae > Ara > Ara ararauna. The sequence goes on along the minus strand of CM054376.1, from coordinate 105,689,449 downwards.
TGCTACGAGCTTTCTAGGTGTAGCTAAATCTTTATATGCTTTTCTGTTTATACTAAACTGTGAGTGAAAAGAGAAAAGTCCTTTGGACTACTTATCACTTTTCCTCAGCTTCTCAGTTAAATTCAGTCAAATATGCCAGGGAATCACCAAACAGAGCTGTCTTTTTCCACTGGCTTCTGCTCAGCCCTAGACCTTGTCATGCTGTTGATTCCAAGCTTTACTGCCAGGAGCAGCAGCAACTTTACTCTCTTTCATTTTCAAGGTTACACAAACACGCAAGGTCATATATACTTCATGGATGTGAGGAACTACAGGACTGTCTTACAGTTAATGTACAAGCAGCAAAAAGATGGGAAAAAACCTCAACTCTTTCTATCCAAACCAGACTTCAGTAACGTGGAACTAATTTTATCTGCCAGATATATCTAACGAGGTGCTTTCCTGACCTTTTCCAAGCCTACAGCTATGGTAGCATTCATATTCAGTGGGGCTTTCAGTTAAACATTCTGTAATGTGAATCACTACTTCTCCCATTTGAAGGAGACTGAGTGTGAAATCACTGGAAGAACTGAATGAGCCTATGCTTTGGTACTGCAGCTGCTGAGGGATGTTAAGTGTTTTGAAGACTAATTTTCAGTAGTGGTGCCAGTCTGTAAAATATTAGGGAAAGGGATCAGTGGCCAAAGAAGTACTGTGCATTCAAGTACTGCATCTACAATGTAACAAAAACTGAAAGAAATCTGAAATCGCGGGTTAAGCCAGTTTAACTAAAGGAATCTCTTAATGTTCTAATTTTATGAGAGTGCTGCAGCAGCAAGTGCTCAGTACCTCAAAAAACCTGATGAATTCATGAGTTAGTCAACAGTACAGATGGATACACTGACATGGACATAATAAAGCTAAACATCCATGCTAGACAGACAGAACAGTAGAATAAGCAAGTCCTAAATAACTCAGTTCAAAACTGATGTCAGAAGAGTTATACAAGCACAAATGCGTGAAAGCAGGACTATGAAATTCATGCTCTAGCTAAGACTATTCATGGAAATAGAGTTCCTTGGTTATCCCTTAACTTGTATTTATTATCATGCTGTTGACAGGAACATTAAATCCTATAGAAGGCTTAAATAAAATCTAAAAAATCTGGGGAATGTAGAGAACAATACAAATCTTTCAAAGATTAAAAAAGTAGATACTATATTTTTTTAGTGTTAGGCTCTCATAAATATAGTTTGTGTTAGTCCATCAAACTGAAAGGCATATGCTATCTTTGATCTCTGTGCAGAACTCCCGTTGAGATTAATGTGAGTTTTGTGTGAAGAAAAAGACGAGAATAGGCCCTCAGTTCACAAATAGTAAGCAGGCTGCTTCAGGAAAAAAACACGATGGATGTATGTATGTGTGGTCATGAGCATGTTCACTTGTCAAAAAGATCTGTCAGAAAGAAGGTGCACAAATCTACTTGTTTGTGAAATGTTTTGATGTCACTTTGAAACACATACTTCATTTCTGACAACCTTTTCTCATACAATAATGACTAATCCTCTATTTTACAGTTATCTGTGCAAGTTAATGGCTTTGTCCATTGGGCTAGAGGTGATACCTTTAAACAGATGGGCATGCAATTGTACCCTATACCCACTTCCAGCTAAAAAAATCTACAGGACTTACTGCATCCCGCTTTGTAGCTGAAACCAGGAGGAAGAAGAAATCCTTGCTGTGCAGCTGCTGCTAGGGTTCGTTGGTCTGGAGGGAATACGGGAATCATTAATGGAGGCAGCTGACCCTGGACCTGCTGAACAGGAGAGGGAAAATCAAACACGGAACTTTTTTCTGGCGGAAAATGTCTGCTTACAGGCTTACTCTTACTTCCGGTCTGAGAAGTTAGGTTTGAATATGCTCCTCCATAATGGGGTGTTCCAGTAGCATCAACTTTTCAACCTCATTCTAATTACCAAAGCACTTCATATGAATTAGCCCAAAATAAATCAAAATATGCCACTAATGCATATCCCAATTAATAATTTCCCCTGTGAGTCCATAATGTCTCACTTCTCTTTGACTGCAGGGTGGCTTTTTCTTCTCTTTCATTGCACTGTACAACAGTATCTCTGTCTCAGACAGTAGCTTTCACCCTGACCGAGCTCAAACACAAAGATCTACATACACAGAAGTACAAGTATGTGCATAAGTACCGCACAGCACAGTCGGTACTATTTTTCTGCCCATATGCATGCACTTACTTGTACATGTGAAAAGAGAAAAGTCTCTGAGATGGTAAGAAAAATTCTGAGATGCTTTATTCACACGTAAAACACAGCTATGTCTGAAGTGTTAGCTATTCAACTTTGCACAGCAACTGTACACAACCATGCAAGTCAGGAAATGGAAAATATTATATTGTAAGTGGATACTGCAGGGGACTTCAGACATGCAGAAATTAGTCATCAAAACTGGAAGTTGGCCATGGCACAATGTCTAATACTATTGCTTTTACCCAGTTCTGTCAGCATTTTAATTGCTAGCAATGGACATTGTCTTTGTATTTCACGCAGACGAGAAACAAAAAGTTGGCTAGATTAAAATGTTAAATGGATAGTTTTAATTAAAAAACCCCACTGTACTGACCATATCAATCAGTGAAGGGAGACTGACTCAGCTTTTAAGAGAGGTCATCTAGCTTTTTAATAGCACTGTAAAGCTGAGGCATCAGAGGTAGTATGTTATCAAAGACTAAAATTCAGTCAGTGGTCTGCAGCTTTAAGGAACATAAAGAATTAGGGCATTGATAGACAACCATTTTTTTTGCCAGAGATGTAAGAAGGTACTGCTCCCTTTATCACTGTCTGCATAGAATTGGCAACAGAGAACCTGCGCCAGCTCCTTGGCTGCCACAGTTCAGACCACAGCATCTTTAATCTCCTGAAGATCCAGCAGATGTCTTGATTCACCCAACACTGTTACAGAGCAGAAGAGTGATAAGAAATTTGTGATGGTAACCTCTTAACTTATGCCAGGACCTGTCAACACCTGTGTTAATGCTGACTGCAGCCCTGTTGCTGGAAATTCTTACAGTGGGAGATTAAGACTGAAGCTAGAGTAGATGTAGCTCCATTCACTGAAATAACTTGATCCATTTTTTGTTACTTCAGTATTCTCCTTTCTATTCTGATCCTGTTAACAAGAAGACATACGTACTTTCTAATTGAATTGCTGGAGAAAAAAGAACATGTAAAATGTGATCTGTTCTCTGTCCCACTCTTGTCACCCCTAGAACTGCCCAACATTTGCTTTTTCTTGATGTGTTTGTTGCAGGGGTTTTTTTGGTTGTTTTTTTTCTTTGTTTGTTTGTTTTTTTGTTGTTGTTGTTTTTTTTAAGGTTTGTTTTGTTTTTAAAGACAAAGACAAAGTAACTGTATTCTTTTAGAACAAAAATGAACAGCCGTGTAGAATTTTTGCATAGTACTCTTCTTCGGCAAAAAGCCACAGAACTTTTTTTTTAAATGGTTTCCAAGGATGAAAGTGACTTTGCCAAGCAAAGAAGCTTCAAAACAGGACTCAAAAACACTAATAGAAAGACAGATGGTTCTACTAAGAGCTTTGCTGCCAAAAAAAACGTTAAAAAAAAAAAGTGAAAAAAATGGAGTGATGTTATTGAAGCTGACTGCAAAGTTCTCTGATGACTGCAAATACTCTTGTCCCACTGCAAGTGTTAACTCTGCCTCCAGGGCTAATATAACTAAAGCACCACACACACACAAATTGTCATTGCCAAGCCCACAATGTAGCACAAGTCTGCACTTGATTCCAAGTGACTGCCAAATACACGAGCAAAACACCACACTGAAAAATTCCCATTTAGGAAAACATTTACCAGGAAAATGCCCTTTCTTCTTAGCTCTGACTGCTGCATTTCATATTTTTAAATTGCTGCTCCTCTTTATCTCACCAAGGGGCCTTATACCTACTAATTTCAAATGACACAACCCTGGTCACGTTAAGGAGGTAAGAACTATAGAGTGATGAGGATGGTTTGCATGGATACAGAACTAACGCAGTCAAAACAATGTGATTTTCATTCCGGGACGGAATGTATGTAGCACCAGTCAAACAGCTATACTTCATTTTCTCCCAAATACAAATAAGAGCAAACATTAGTTTATTTTAATCCAACTACCTGACACAACACGATACAAATTACGGACTCTTCATTTTTATGGCTCATTTAACTACTATATCTTAACTTTCATTATGTTTGTTATTATTACCTACAATTGCTAGGATACAACTGTTCCAAGTGGCACAGAATGCAGGCCCTCTTTCTGACTTTTACACAAAGGGTTTTTTCCTCTTTTTTCCCCTTTATTTTTTAATCTATTACTATGCAAGTTACACCTCTCACAAATGTTTTATGTTATATAATTTACACAGTTTCCAATGTTTTCTTGACAGTAACTTCTTGATACTGCATTTCTAATTTGAACATAATGGACTGCAATTCAGAGCTACTTTTTCAGATCCTTCAATTTGTTGTGCTAATGGACATAGATGTGTCCACAGAAAGAAATGCATCTTTAACCATCTAAAAATACATACAGCTGTCAAGATTCTCCACTTGCCAGTCTCCCTACATGATTACCTCTTTTTAGTTGTAATTTTCTAAAGGTGAAAATTGTAGCTTAAATCCTCACAGAATTCCCAATGGAATTAATGGGCTACAGTTTCACCTTGTAACTTCTTACCTACTTTATGATGTTAGTCTGGATGATACAGATACAATCTTCCAAGGGCCTGTTTTTTCACTACACATACTATTGCCACGATGTCAACAGATCACACGATTCCTTCATCTTTCTTTTAATTTGAATGCTGGCACCACATACAGATTAACCAGAAGTATTCTTGTACTGTATGACAAACTGCAGCAGCATGGTATGCACAAAAAAGGCATACGACATACATAAACCAGCAAAGAAACAAAGTGAATATCATGAGAGCCATAATATTCTATACAACCAATTCACTAGGTAAGGAATTCATACTTCCATTCACATATCTCTGAAAGTAATTTGGGGCAAGAGGGAAGCCTTTGCTGCAATCAAAGACATAAACCTTTGGCATTTAGTTTATGAGAAACAACTCCCCTTAAGGAAGCAGATACACAAGAGCTCAAACAGCCCAAGACAGTAAAGGCTCCCTAATACATAATGAGGACAGTAAGTCACCTTCTCCAATGGAAGAAATTGCAACCACATTTAACCTAAAGTCCAAACCAAAATCTGGGACTCTTCATACTTGGCACTGAAAATCCATAAAGGAGATTAGCCTTAAAGAACTTATCAAGATAAAAAAATCAATATGAGTACATGACAAACAACTAATCTACTGTCCAAGAGGGAAACTGAGGCATCCAGAGTTGCCCATAAAGATTTTCAATTTTGGGAGGTGCCTTGCTATATCTTTATTTTTTTCAGTGTCTTTGAAAAATATGCCCCTAGATGACTTATCCATATCAAAAGAAAATTTGTTAGCAAATTTGGAACTGATTCAAGTTGTTAAAGCCTGGGCCAGCATCTTCACAAATCTGTGTATGTCCTTTATAACTTAACCATAACAAATCCAACCACACAAAGACCTGCATTCAGTGTAGCCACAGCTACATTCCCGGCATTTCCAGCTTCATTATAATTGTAGTACATCCGCCTAAATTCTGGTCTCCTACCTACTTTTAGGAACATACTATGGTTTCCACAGCTACCTAAGCACTAGCAGTATGTTTTTTGCAGTTACCCCTACTGTTTGCTACTAGCTCCTGCTGTGACATATAAATATAGATTGCAAACATTTCACAACTACAGTTCTACTCTACTTTCTGTGAAATGTCACGTGAGCTTTGGGTCACTATATAAATAAAGACAAAATAGTTTTAAGGTTGCAGAGTTAGGAACTGCCAGAATCAGGGTAACATATGTGACCTTATTTTGGTCCTTTATGCCCATGAAACCTGACAGAGTCTTTAATTAAAAGTTCACATGACTCTTGCTTAATCTAGGAGGCTTATAATATTTCTCAAGTAACATAAACCCATTCTTTCAACAAATCTAAGCCCCTAACATAGCAGCTGCTATCAGTTTTATTTATTTTCTCTTTATATACTTCCACCAATCTAATTTCTGCAGTTGCTCAGTACATGTTTACTAGCATAAACTTTTAAGTAAGTTTTCCTCTCTCCAAGGTAAGTATCTAAACACATTTCCCAGTATCCATATATAACACTTTCCACTGAGGGGTGAATGCTGCTCTTCCACCCACCTCTAGTTCTTTAGAAGCAATTCTTCCCCTTTCAGTGAGACTGGTGACAGAGTAACAAATTACTCAGTGTGAATAAGAAGGGCTGCTAAAAGCAACACTCTCTTCTCTACAAACTGACAAAACTCTGAGCAGTACTTTACTCTTGAACTCTTTAGAAGATGCCCTTCAAGAGCTGTATGAGCATCCTTGCTGAAATGATCTCTTACATGGCTTCTTCACGTAAAAGTGCGGCTAATTTTTATTTTCATTTGAATTATTCTCAGCTGCCTCAAAGAAGTTCAGATTTCACATTCAGAGAATAGTGGATGCACAGGAATGATTCTATTCACTTCAAACTGTTGTATGAGTATCTTCTTGCCTGCAACTTGTTTATAAGTTAAGCATCTACTGCATATGAAAGAATGTAATGTACATTTAACATGCAATAACATAAATCTGTCCTTCAAAAATGACATGTTTAATTGCATCAGCCCCCTTCCTCCAGAAACATTTGGCTCATGGTGGCACACACTATGCTGAAGGACTGGATTCTTTAATTAGCATATGTGTTGGCCATCTCTTTCTCTCTCCCTCACCCCCCCCCCATCTATCTTAAGAGAAATAAAAATATATGTCCTCATATAACTACAATCTGCTATTTTCCCTTACAGTGATGCTTAAAATAAGAAAAGAAAATGTTGCTCTCATTTTCTTCCCTACATCAGTTCCTTAAATTGACATAAGTGTGTCCTAAATCTATATGCAAGGGAGCCCTGCCTATCTCAGTAATGTAGTGATCACTCTCCTCTTGAATTTGAGGTAGTTTTTAACGGGATGCTAAGTGAGTGCTTAAAACACAAAAGAGAAGGTGGATGTCAAGAAGCAGAGATGCAGAGAGGAAGATACTGATGAGACCGACAGCAGACCCATTCCACTCTATGCTCTGACCTAACTTTGCTTTTACTACTGAGAAGCTCACTCTCTTGCCAGACACATTGGTATATGGGATCCTGGCAAAAGATTTTGTGAAGGCTTCTTCTTCCTCATCTCTACCTGAAGATTCTTTTGCAGTGGATTGTTTTGGTCCCAAATATTATTCTTCCCTTTGCTGCATTGGAGGCTTATACAATTCATACCAGTACTTACCAAAATTCATCCTGTCTGAACACTTCAGCTCACGCAATAGTAGTGGTTGTAAACAGTGATACTAATTGTAGAAAACATGCTCTATAGTGGCAATCTTTAAAGAACAATAGAAAAGGCTATTTAGGGAGACACCCTCATCCCCTACCCTCCCCATTACAATTCCACTAGCATAGGAGAGCTTTACTCGGAGCGACAGTCTGGAAAAAAATACTGGTTTGATGGAATGTGGAGATAATCCTTAACAGGTAAGAGCTGGCATGTATGCAACTTGGCTCATGGAAAACACAAGCAAAAAGCTTTCAGGGAAACTGAAATGCATCTCAGGGAATTACATAAACATTTTTCATCTTAAAAAAAAGCAAGACTTTTCAGGTTGGAAATTTTCTTTCTTTGCTCAGTCCCGCAAGAGAATCCAGGAGCCATTACCACCACTGTCCTAAAATTCATCTCATCATGAAGTTTGTAAGTACTACCAAATGAACACATGCTTAGCCTTTTTGACTAAAGCTCAGAGAAGTGCCTTGAACTGACAACACAGACACTAGCTGTTTCCATGCTGACAACGTGCTTACAAAGGCTTCCCTCCTCCATTTGATACTACAGAAGATAATGCACTGGTGAGAGACAAACACCTCCAGCAGCACTTTGAAGGAAGGACATAAGCCAAAAGGACCTTTTGCATTAAGGAACATCTCTAGAGTACTTCTAAAGGTAAAAAAAACCAAAACAGTATTACTTGTCCATTTATGCAACTACAATAAAGAACTTTAAAACACTTCTTTTATATTTTATATGATATAGAAAAAGCACACAGAGGAGGGAAAAGCAGTAAGATTACTTTTTCCCATTTGGGATGATGTGTAACAAGACACATTCATGCTTGTGCCACTTAGCATTTAATTTACCTACAGGGCAATTTTGCCACAAAAGCATTTGAACAAATAGCCAAACTGGAAAGCAAGAGACTGCCTGAAATAAAAAGAACATAAACTGGAATTCATTACAATACGCAGCTGGTTGAAGTCAAAAGCATAAGAGCTCATGCAGGAATGGCTGTTCCAGACTACACAACACCCCAGTGTGTGGAGTCCTCTGGCAAAAACAGGACCTTCCGAGCAAGCTACTGTAAATCAGGTAAGAGCTACACTGGAAGACTGAAGTGCACTCTCAAAAGAGACTTTTCTAATCCAAGCCTAAGAGCAACACTCAAAATAATTTGTTCTTTCCTTTCTATAGAAGATATGCTGTTTCATTGATCGAGCCATTTGTTTTATGAAGAGGATAAAGTTAGCAGAGGACACAAAATTGACAACTGAGGTACGCTGACCAGTGTTTGGGGCAAACTGACTTATTTCACCTTACTTACTATTCACACAAATACTATGATTCTCATGCCACAGCTTCCAAACACCTAGCTACCCTGCTTAAATGTCAGTACCCTTCCTAGAAGAATAAGCCAGGACTATAATGGAAACCTGCCACAAACTTGTGTCTGTCAAAACTGCTGAGTGACATGGTATATTGTCCCTTATTTGCTTTTTGCTGGCTAATAGCAAGTTGCTCCTAAATGAAAATGTCACATAGAAGAGTTAATCTGCAAAGTCACTCCCTTCAAACTGGAAAATCTATGAACTTACATTAATGGCTAAGGCTACCTCACAGCGTATGATGGAGCACAGTTTCCAGATGCTTGGTTAATGCTTTTCCCAATGAGGTCTCGACCAGTGCTGATCGCTCTAGCAGCAAGCTATTCAGCAAAACATTTGTCAGTGAAAAGAACACAGGTGTGAGATCTCCTGATGTGTTTAAAAGACACCATATAGTGTAATTTCTTGAGCTGCACGTATGTCCTGTTTTCTACTGTTAGCTGATCTATTATATATTGGTTCAGTTATTCCAATTATAATGAACTATGGGGGGGTCTGTACATGCCATAAAGAATCAGACAAAATAAATATACTTCCCTTGTCATTGTTCATATCACCTTTCCAGAAGTCACCTGTACACTATTTTGTTGTGATTTTCCACATTCTTTTTGAGGAGACTGAGCTGGCTGGGGTTTGGGCGTGTGTGTTAACAAAGAACTCTTCTTTTTCAGAGTCACTTCTTGGGTATACACAATGCTACATTTTACCATACCAAAAGTCTTTGTGTAACAGTATCATAGACTACTTTCAAAAGCGCTCTAGAAAGAAGGTCCGGTATTAACTAGTGCAGCAGAGGAAGCAGGGAAGAGCAAACACGACAGTTCCTATCAGCTCTGTGTTAAATGAGGGCTGTTTCTATTTGAGGATGTTAGAGCGACAAGTGTAACAGTCAAAAGAGGTGTGCAATCTACAGTACTTTTCCTGGAAGAGCGCAGAGGTTTTTTAAATATATACAAGGTTGTCTCTGCAAATCTTATGATTAATCAATGGGTAGACTATAAGAACAAGTAGGAGTGGGAAGCAAGGCTCACCACTAGCGTGAGATGTAGGGAGGCAGGGAATCATCCTAAAAAAGTGACTTCAAGAACTTCTGTGAATGCTTGAAGTCAACAGATTGATGTAAGGAAATAAATTGTAGTATTACACATCACCACAGGCAGCAAGTCTGGCTCCTTTTTGACTGATGAATTCTGTGATCTAGGAGAAATGCTCCACCTTCCTATCTCTTCAGAGACAGGAACCTTTTGAGGTGCCTTTGGGCTCACCCTGGCACTTACATACTGTTCTGAATGTTTTCATGCAAGGATGCAAACAGGATTATCAAATGCTTGGCTACAAACCTGCCCAAGATGGTTTTCAGGTTGAGAATGCAGCTTAGATGAAGAAACATACTTATTTTAATTGTAGTTCCTATGCCTATGTAGACTGAAGCAATGCAGCTTTTGGGATATGAATTTACTCACTAAAGATTTCTTTAGTGCATTTGCCCCAAAAGATCAAGAAATGGGTGGCAAGAGCAAGGCTGACACCATTATACTTAAGCAAGGCTGACTGGTGTTTTTTGTCATACAAAGTTATACAGAGGTACCTGTGTTAAGGCAGGTGGCTACAACTCCCCCTTTACTCACTGTTGATTTTTCTATAACTTATTCAAACACTAGTAACTAATCACTTTGATGTATAAATTGCAGTAAAATTTTTCCTGTCTACTGTTATAAAAAGAGAAGTTTTTAACCTCTGAAACAGGGAGAACAGTTCCAATAAGGAAACCGTTGCATTTAAGATGGTGTATAAATAAAGTGGCATAAGCTCATTTTAGACACAATTATAAAGTCCAAATTCATTAATAGATCAATACCTAAGGCCTAAACTACTAATATGGACTGTCTTCTTTAAGAGACCTTTTACTTTATTAAGGACTCCAAGGCACTCCTGGAGAAAAACTGTGGATTAAGGGTAGTACACACTCCATTGTTCAAACAGTGCTTGATGAAATGAGGGACCAAAAAGTAAGAGAAGATGAAATATGAACGAAGAGAGTATGCTGTGGTACTTAAGAGGAAAGTAAAACGACTGCAAAGCAAGCCCATCTTTCATCCTGGTCTTTCTTCATCCCCACCATGGTAGGCACGGTAGGTACCAGTAAGGGGAAGTGACAGTTCCCTAAAGCTTTCCTCTGTCCTTGGAGTGATACCTCCCCCTCTAACACTGATGCACAGCAGTATCGTCGCAATCTGGCCTTCCATTTCAACTCTTCCACAGCCACTATGAGTCACCCATGACACATTGCTTGTAATGATTCTGTACATAATTACAGTAAAATATTTAAGTCTCATCAACTAATATGAAACCATTCTTTCGTAACCCTTAACATGGAAATCTTGCTTACTCAAATTAGTTGACATAGAAGTCAAGGAGATCATCAGAATTTTGCCTTAATAGTAACTATTTCTTGGATTGGTTTGGGGGTTTTTTTGTGCCAATTCCTTTAATAGGATTTAAGGTAATATTACTATATGCGGAGGAAGGGGTATTTTTTCGAAAAAACCCTAAGGTTTTGAGATGTTTTTTTCACTCTGTATCTCTCTGACAAATAGAATATCATTAATTAAAACAAACACAATTTTAATGTGTAGGCGGTGGGCAAGAAACAGGGGTTATTTAATATCATGTAGTGGGAAGAAATTAAAAACCCATTCAGCTGCTGAACATTGCAATGCTATAAAAAAATGAAAGTCTTATCAAAGTAATACACTTAAAATTATACTATCTATAGGAATCTATCTTGGAAGAGAGAGAAAAGATAGACATACAGGAGTCAGAAAAATACCACACTAAAAGTCTGTACCTCCTCTTTCTTTCTTTAAATTGAAATGTGGAGGGATACCATTAATAAGACTATAAACAATCTAATATAGAGAAACATTTTTCATGGTGTGATCAGTGCAGACTATCAGAATTGGGTCTACTCAGAAAATCTTAGACTTAAATCCACCGATTAGACTCTCTGAATGCCTCCTCTTTCTCCCCGTTTTATTATCACACCAAATACATGCTCAGTGTAAGTCTTGTCTCCAGTGACATCAGTTCCAGAGCACTAGTTGCTACAACAATTCAACGTAATTCTTTCCTGAAGACAATATTATTATTATTTTCTACTGAGTTTTATTGCTTTCTACATTATCTTAAAAACCCCTGCACTTAAACATGATGGACACATGGTCAGGAAAACTAAGACCAAATGTTATTAGAAACCTCTGTGGAAAACACATTTCTAGTATTGGATAGCCTCTAATTACTGCCCAGGGAAAAGCACAATAAAGACCTCTTTTCAATCTTTCAGCTGTTCAGACTTGTTTCTGACTGTCCCTTTTGCCAGTGGAATTGTCCCCCAATAAAGTTCAGTTTTAACATCACAAGTTCAGTTTCAAAAGTGAAATGGATTCAAGTTGCAGAAAAAAGGCTATTTAAATAGATACATAGCTACTCTTCCATTCATGCCCTGATGTTTTTTTTTTCCCTTGCTACCAAAATCCTCATGTAAAAATGTTTCTCAGAAGTTTTGGCTGGGAACATTTTTTTAATAGGACTGGAGACAGTCTCGAATTTTGTGCCTACAGTTTGGTGACAGCAATACAGTGAAGCACAATTAACTGTTGATACAGTGAAAAAGTCTAGACACCTCATCATCTGATTTCTATGTACAGCCAGGTAGCAACTATCTAAATCCTGCACTTTGTTACTGCATTGAATTGCAGGCACAAAACTTTTGATTCCCTTAAACATTTTGTCTTTATTTTTTAGTTTACTGTCTCCTTCAGTTCTTGTCTCCTCCTCCTTTATTATTTAAAATATGAGGAAAAACAACAAAAGAGAAAAAAAAAATGAAGATTAAATGTAATTGTTTCTTTGACACTTCCAGATACGGACTATGAAATGGAGAAGAAAATGGTCTACTTCACAAGAAAACACCTATCATAGGTCAGTTTTTAATTTTACTGGTGGATTACAGAAATCAGCTGAATATTTGATATGTGCCTTGCCTGTATATTGCTCTTTGAGTTGGTTTGGCCCAAGATTTAGTTAGGTGTAGGAGTCCTACATACCTTACACTTCCCAGGTAATATCTGATTGGTATGCAGCCAGGCAAAATATAACAGCATTCACAAAGCAGAATACACGCATAATGTATGAAGTGAAGGATCTCACATGAGGGGGAAAAGTACAACATAATGAAAATGAATAATCTTGGGCTATTTTCTTCCTAGTCTGAAGTAGCTCTTGAATGTACAATCTTTTTTTTTTTTCCTGGCTTGACTGCCTTTAAATATACACATACCATACTCCCAATTCAATTCTTTAGCCACTATAGGTATTAGAGGACAATTTACATGTGATTTGCATTTTTTTTTCTGTGCCTGTGGTTTTGGTAAGTCTTCCAAACCTAATGACTGTTCTTTTGGCCAGCAACATAAATGCTGTAATCACACAATTATTGTGCTGGGAACAGTTTAATTCAGCATTTTGTTCTCAACCACAGAACAATTACTCAACAATTTTGGTTAACCATACTAGCTCACTGCCTGGAAAGGAAGCAGAATATTTACAAGATCTATTGTCTTATATAAAGGCAGTCAGTAGATTCTTATCTATTACAACTTTCCAGCATCTCTTTCCTCTTTGGGGTACTTCCACATACTCCCAGTTAATGAAAATAAATTACTAGCAGCACACTGGATTAGCTTATTCATCTCTATCTGTTGAATGTTTTTAATTGTGCATTTGCATACTAAATAGCAAGGTAGATGTGATGTGTCAGAGAGAGGGATAGAGCACTGTAAAAAGCTCTGAAAATACGACGGTGATGCTATCCATCTACTCTATGCTAAGCATAACGCATGGTCATTTAGGATTCATTCTTAAGTTCTGCTCTTCAGCCACTCATTTCTCTTTAGCAATAAGAGGAATCTTCTGATAAATTGATTTATTCCTATTTATACAGAATTTATTCCTGTTTATATGGAAACACTGGTGGGTGTACAGTACTCCTGATGTCTCTTTAGGCACCATTTAAGACAGATAACAAAGTTTAAATCCAGAACACGGTATCTGGGGTTGGATGCTTGGTGCAACTGAAAATCAGGGCCTTACTAATGCAAACCAGCAATTTCATTTTATGTGAGTATGGGACAGGCCCAGCCCCAGTATAATGGTGGAAACTGATGAGCTTCATGGCTCTTACCATGTCAATCAATTTGGTTGAAGGGAGAGCTGAAAAGGGCCTTATTTGAAACCCCTGATATTTCTGCCAGATAAACAATTTCGCAAATGTTCATTGGAAGTGGGTGCTTTATCTTGTTTTTTTGTTTTCCTTTTTTATTTAGGCACTAACACTTAGCACACTTTGTGTTGTAGACCAATTAAGTGAATGAAAGTTCTGACTGCAGAAATCTATTTGCTAAGAATAGATTTAAGCTAGTTAACTAAGTATCAGGATCCTTACATATTTTCAGCTCCAAAATTCAGTTCTGGAAGAATTTTACCTAAGCAAATACAAACATTTTAGTAATTCCTTTTCCATTTCTGTTTTTCTTTCATCTTGCCAGTCACAAGAAATATTTTCATTCAGAGCTGTGAATCTGAAAAGTACAACTCTGGCAATGCTGCTGAACAAGTGAAATTAAACTAATTAAACAAAGCTGACTCAGGAAACTTAGGTTGACAGTAAGAGAGATCAAAAAGGAAACCACCAGTAAACATGATGAAAAGATAAAGTAGTGTTTGGGGAGTTTTTAATGCCTTTAGCTTTTAAGCAGTATTTAGCTCAGAAAAGGGACTTAGTATTAATCAGTATTTTCATGAGGGCAAAATTTGACCTGTAGGAACTTTGTGTTGAGTCCTTGCTCTGCTGAAGTCAATACAAATTGACCTCAATGGTACTTGGCAGAAATCACTTAATTTAAAAAAATAGCTTTAATTAAAAAAACAAACCACAAGGCATCATTGGAGCAGAGCACAAGCTCAAATGTCATCATCAGGACACTGCGTAATGACACTTCTTTTGCTCCATTTATGAAATGAATAATATGTCTCTTTTTGCTTGAAGCCCAGTTTCAGCAGATGTGGAGACATGCCTTGTCTCTCCTGAGATGTAGGAGACACAATGTGAATTGCATTAAGGAAACAGAAGTCCCAATCCAGTTCTTTCCATTCGTCAGGCAACTGTCAAGCTGCCACCAGGTTACTGCACATAAAAGAATAAGGAAGGACTATCCCTTCTTTAACTGCTGCATATTGGAAAGTAAGCAGCTATATTTTACAATCCTCATTGTGCTTTGTGCACCATAGCTGGTGGTTGCCTTTTAGGTGATGTCAGTGTTGCTCAGCTTTGTTTCTGAATTGTGATGACCCTTAGGCAGAAGCTAAGCATTTAGGCGTTCAGACCAGAGCAGTTTCAGGGCATGCACAGAAGGAGAAATACAGAAAACTGTCAGACCACATCAGCAGGTGCTATGGATGCTTAGATACTCCCGAAGCTTCAGATCTCATATCTGAACCAAGACTCTTAAGGGGAGGCTGTCTAAATGATGGCAGGAGAGGATGTGCACATTATCTTGTAAGCGCTCTTGGCTACCTCAATTTAGGTGTTTCCAAAGGCTATCTAAGTCCTGTAATCAGAGAGTAAATCCTCTTTTATTTTTATTTATTTATTTATTTATTTATTTATGTGACCCTAAGCCATCCAGGTAAGAATTCTACAGATAATGGCTTTACCAAACAATGTTGCAACTACACTAGAGGTCCTAATACTGTTCTCATATTCTTCACAGACAAAGAAATAAAGACAGCAGAGCTATACAACAACACATTGCTTGTATATGTGCATGGACATCATTAATGAAAAACAGCTGCATTCCTGCAGCCAAATGGTTTGGGGCTCCTTGGCACCTAAAGGAATGATTTAGGACATAAATTGCTGGCTTATGGAGTGGCCTTGAGACCTGTTATGTTTATACAAGCACATTAGTAACACTTCAACATCCCGTAAAAAATCAGTAACTACAAATATGTCTAACATGTGGTAAGGCAAATGAAAACCCATCTGAAGTCTTTGGGTACAACACCTTTCTCCAAAAAGAAAAGGATTATTTTAACAGTTCAAACCCAAAATATTTTGCCAGCACATTTGTTCATTAAAATGGGATCCATTCTGAACACGTCAGGTCCCTTTAAGACCAAAAGTCAGAGCTGTGTGCTCCAAGCCTTTTCATCAAGATGATTCATTCATTCATGGAAGCATGGATTGTATGGCTGGCTTACGGTAGCGCTCTAAATTAGTACTCACACAATGGAGAGCTTATACAATTGCAGTAGTCCATATCCAGTAAAACTGCCTTAGTGCCTTGAATAATGGGCCTTGCTAAGTCTCTAACAGTTCTGTAAGAACCTCTAAACAGCTGCACACAACACATGACCTGTGCCATCTTTACAATGCCTGCTAACCATGAAAGCAAGCTTTGGGAACTATTTCCTCTGCACCCTCACCACTGGACAGCATCAATTTCTTTGCTTTTTAGAGAACAAGGGGTTTTGATTTTTTCCTCCTGTTTCTTTCTTCTTTTTTTTTTTCTTTTCCTTTCCAATCAGCTCTCCACTGATCATCCTTCACACTTTAGCCTCTGCCCCAGAATACTCTGGACAATAGTACTGATTCCATCTGTGCTCTCCATTAAAGCCCTCGTAATCCTCTTCCGAACAGCTGGACACTCAGACTCCACACACAGACACTCCTTCTGTGGAACCGTTTGGCTACAATTATGCTGAGGCTGTGCTTATTTCAAGTTTCTGCCTGCAAACACCTTTCGTAGGGTCCCCTAGGGCTGCACTGCAGAATGCCCTGATGCAACAAATTTAACAATACATTGAGACAGATCCAGGCTCAGGCGATAACGTGGAGCTGTCACCTCAGTGCCAAGCAGCACTTAAAAGATATTTTTTAGACAAATTACAATATTAATGACAAGCTTCAAACTCCCACCATGTCATTAAGCAATCATGAAGATGCATCTTCAGTTAATCAAATAGTTTTGATACCTTTATTTTAATATCAGAAGCGTTGCAATGTCTATGTTTTGCTTAGAAGCCTTTTTCAAGAGCTGCAGCGATATGGCACTCTCCAGGAACAGCACATTCACAGAATGATCTGACAGCGTCCATCATGGCTTGACGCAAGTGACTATCAGGGAGGGACTAACAGAGTACGCCCACAGGCCAGTCTAGCTGGGTACCTTGATTTTTGCAGGGACTTAGCTTTCCTCAGACTCAAACAGTGGATTAAGTTCATTATATCCCACTTCAGACAAGAAATGCAAGAGTAACTCTAAATTAACTATTTTTACAAGGAGTCTTTGCTGATACTCCAATTAAAGTCAATGGTGAGTCCTACAGGTCTAAGTGCATCTAATGCATTACAATGTGAATGTATGTCTTCGTCTGTATATACACACATGCATCATCTGTGCCCGTACAGAACTACAAACACACATTTTTTCCAGTAGATGTGTGTGCACACATCTCACACAGCACACAAGCAAATGAGGAAAGCTATCTATAAATCTCATTTCTGGTATTTATTTTAAAATGTAAATGTGTGTGTATGTGCACATGTACTGATATTTACACATATATTTATACACACAGTACCCACGAAACAGATGCCCCACACACAGGAGTCCACACGCATATGCAAGCATATAGACATGCACCATACAAGAGATAGTGATACCCAAGGGAAAATTTAAAACAGAATGCAAACAGTATTTATCACACACCTCTGACAGTTTCACTTGCACAGCACACACTCTCCTGACTGAACAGGGACAGAATTGTATAACCCTCAGTCTCTCAGAAGTATATTTTCTCTGCAGCCAATTGTCAGACACATACGTTTTCCTTCCCAGCTCTTCACATGATACTACTGAGCTGCCATGTCACCCATACTCAGTCCTAGGCCAGAGTGACTTCTGAACTTCTCAATTTTGTAACTGATGAGGAGTAAAATGAAAGGGGTTTTATTAATAGAAGTGGAGGACTCACAGTTTCCAAATAGGTCCCACAACACCTGCGTGCAGCCTTGAATCAGCTCACCATATTAGACTTAAATTTTTGGAATATTTATGGAAAAGAAACTTCAGGTGAGTTTTGTGTGCTTATTTGACCTACAGAATGAAGCAGTTTTATAGGAAGAGTGGCTCAAAAATGTGTAACAATAATACTCCTAAAATGTTCCAAAAAGTATTTAAACAGATTTTTAAAAATATGCTTCTTTCATAAAATATGTTACAGTATAAGGTATCATAAAGGTTGTGCTGCTATTAGTTGAAGATATCAAGCATAATGCACAAGTGGTTAGTAGCATACCTCTCCTAAACAAGTCGATAAACCCTGCCTACTGTATCAGTCTAGTACTTATCCACTGCTCTCCCATATGCATTATGTCCATAGTTAAAACTAAGATTGGCTTTTTGTTGTAAACCCAAGAATTCAAAGTACATGGTTCAAAGCACAGATAAATACCTAGATTAGATACTTTTTGATTAGTTCCCCCCATCTCATGAGAGGTCATTAATTCTCCAAAGTCTTTACAGTGGTCAGCTATCAAAAAAACATACTTTCAGCTGAATTACAGGTGATTTGGCCAAGATTTTTTTGTGATATGGGATTTAGAAATAGGTGCTAATTGTATTTTGAAAGTTGTTCTAGGGCTCCTTCATGCCACATTGGTGTGTCCTAGAAACTTCAAATAAGGTTTATCCAAAAGATCTTGGCAAGATCTAGCATAAGGAAAGGCATGTTTGGGAAGCAACTCTCAGGTGTATTAAGAACATCAGAACAGTCCGTCAGGCTCCAGCAGATTTTAAGGAGCGCCAAATACCTGAGGAGGAACCAAGCTTTTATTAAAAAAGAAAAAAAAAAAAAGTGTTCTCTCACAGTTTTCCTTACGGAAACACCATTAAAGATATAAACAAGTTCTTAGAGGTTTTGTCACAGCATTTTTGCTGGATATCTTTTCTTAGTTGCTATTGTTTTTTTTCTTGTCTGTCCTAATCTCCTCTGGCAGACAGTCCCCATTTCACCAGACATAAAAAAACCCTGATAAAATAACCAGCAAATTTCCTCTTTTGATCACACTCACTGGTCAGATGGACACCAATACTAACATTACCTCCAGAAATCCCCATTTACTCTCACTTCTACTATATTCAATAACTAGTTGTCAAACTTCATAACAAGTAGTTACGGGAAGGGTGTGGAAATGTAAATTTCAATTTAGGCACATAGAAGGAGCAGTTAGGAAGCAAAAGCCAGAATGATTGTCTTTCCTCTATTTTCATTTACCTGCTCTGAAATACCATGCCAAATCCTGGAAAACTAACTTGAAGATCAATGTAACCACCTACACAGCCTCTCCAGGTTGACCTTTCCATTGCTCTTAAAAACAATGGAAAGCCTGTATGAAATGAAATGCTCTGTAATACTGAAAGGGCTTCTCAGAACAGGTTCTTCAGCCATCACCTGCTTTAGTCTCTTGGATAAAAAATAATTTGTTGCTAGGTGGCACAGCTATTTTGATAATGTTTTAAGTCTATCCAGAAAGTAGAAGGCCACCAAGGTAGAAACTGAATGGTGTCTGAGCAGTGATACCAAGCTCCCTTAATATAGCTCTAAACCATAAAGTTCAAGTCTCAATCCAATCTCTACAATGAATTCAGATCTGGTATTATGCTTAGCCTTTCATAAAAACAGGTGAAGGTCAGCTCCCAAGAATATTGTACCACAGTCTGAAGGTTTTGGTTCAAACCTTTTCTAAACATAATAACAGTGTCTTTCATTTCAATATGTTCCGTTTAGTAACTACAACATCCCACACTCCCCTTCATTTTAAGTGAGCTGGAATTTCACTGGATGGTGCACCAAACAGTCAGCTTCAGGGCTGCTGCTGAGAATAAGCTTTTAGACATCATATGGCATTTCTTTCCAATTGAAAACCAACCTTTGACCTAGTAAACCACTGTCAGATTTACTCTACATGCTTTACTCATGTAAAGCAGCCACTGACTGTATGAACTGTGTGCCGGTGCAGAATTTGGAGTTTTTTCTCTCCCACCTTTTGTGTGTCACTTATCTCCACAGCTCCAAATCACTTCAGGATAGGATAAACTCCTCCCTGACTCCCCCAAGCCCTGACCTCTGTATAATGTGGACTGGACATCATGATATACAGTCACAATTACAGTATTTTTACTAAACAATACTCTGACTTTTTTAGCCCAAGAAATACTGAAAGTTAAAAAACTGTAATGATCATGTTTTATGGCTCAACTAAAGGTCTGTTTACATCGGTCTTACTAAGAATTGTATTCAAACCATTTATTGATGTCACTAGAGTTGCACTGAATTAGAACTGCAGCAACACAGGAAGCAATCCAATCTAATGCTCTGACACAGTAAAAGGGGATGCCAAAGGAAACTTTTATTTCAAGTAAATCTTTTCTTTCAGTTTCAGGTGTCCTGCTTTTTCTCCCCTATTTTATAGCCAAATTCTGGACTGAGGTATACAAAACCCAGCTCATACTGACACTGGAAGAAGTACACATGCACAGGAGAGGAAAGATTTAGCCTTTCCCAATTATGAAATAACCTTAATTAACTCATCCACGTTCTCTTCGATATGACAACTAGCATGGAGATAAATCCTAATGAATGTAATACGCACAGCAAGATGATGAGATGGCCAAATAGCAGTTTTCTGCATGTATTTTTTCTAATAAAGTTAGCTAGATTACAACTTAAAATAAAACTTGCATTTGTACTGCCAGGGTAGCTCAAAATTTCATGGAATTCAAAGCTTTTAGCTCATGAGGAGCCAGAAACAGATTTTTTTTTTTTTTTTTTTCAATATGGACTGAATTCTTGGAAGATTTCAGTCTCCTCTTTCTACTGATAAAAATGAATGGGATTTCACATATGTTCACCTTATCTTGAATAAAAATTGTTTCTTTAAGAACTCCACAGAATGTCAGACCAGTTTACCCGATAGTGGAAAAGCATTTATGCTGATTTACAGTAGACAATGATCTGCCACAGGACTCTTAAGAGTCCCAGTTGAAACAGTCAGCTCTGTAACATCCCATACTGCATATACAGCGTTAATGAGGATCAGCCATCATTTGTCTTTGATTCCCATGTAGATGTTCAGTTGGTAGTCACAAAATTCTTCATGCAAATCAGGGAGAGAATTTTATCTTTAGAAGACACCACATTTCTCTGGGTTTTATGAGAATATGCACTATTCTAGAGTGTGAAAAAGGATCACTGACAATTCTGGAAAGATGTAATAGACCAAATTCCATGAAATATGTGTGTTTCAGGCTGCAAATCTAAATGATCTGATTTGCTGCACTTATGTTGAGCCCAGGACAAATCAGTGAATCCATCCATACAAAGCTCATTGAAGGTTTAGGCCCTTAGACATTGAAAGCACAGAGAAACAAAATCAACAGCAAGCATCCCTTATCAGGCACTGAAAAGGCCTTGGGACTCCCAGTAGGAAAGTAAGAGTGATGAAACAGGCAAGGAGCTAGAATTGGGTGGGGGAAGGAGGACTCTGAAAATCCCTTTCGATAAATGGCCTTATAGTTCAAATTACAAATGAATTTATGATCCACTTATCAGAAAAGATCTCACTGCAGCTCTGAGAAATATTTTAAGAAAACCAGGAACTCCTTATAAAACTGCAGTTGTCCATGAGTAACCAAGTATGCATCTGAATTGCTGAAAGAGTGAATCTTGTAAAGAGAACAAGATAGGCACATATTAAAACTTTTAATGACTTTAGTTAAAAAAAAAAAAAAGGAAAGAAAGAAAGAAAAAAAAAAAGAAAAAAAAAAAAAAAGGTGGAACTTCGCAGCCAGCTGGCTCCATACCGAAAGCCAGGCTGCACAGCTTGAACTTAAAGCTATCTTAACATAATGAATAAGTGCCAATAATTAGCATATGTAGTGTGAACAGGTTTGCTGGCACAAGCAAGTGAAAAACTCCAAGGTAAAGTTATTATTAGGGAGTAATTAGCTCTGTGAAGTAAATGAGTGAAACAATAGCTGCCAGCACTGACAATATGGCTAACATCTGACTATGTGGAAGATAACATTGTAAAGTATTGCTCCCTGAGCTAGAATCTGTTAATAACCATATGTTAGTGTAATTAATGCAGAGTCTTTCTGACCTGTTGTCACATAAGAACAATACTTTCTTGGAAACATTCAAACAGGCAGCCCCTACACTCATGGATGGCAAAAAATAATTTGGTAAGTTGCTTACAAACACCTTTTCTTTTGCATTTCTTTAAAAAGAACTAAAAAACAGCATGGGGGTGGAGGATAAGAAAAAAAACCCAACACTTATGAACCAACTGCTTTCAAGGTTGACGGCAAAGATTTCAAACCCTGGACCAGCGCTTTCCAGACCAACTAAATCAAGCCCTAAAGGATACTCTTGGATCTTAGAGTGCTTGTAATCCAAACCCAGACCAAAGTCTGTCATTTGATTATTTATATGGAATGGCTTAAACCCTTTATCAAAAATATCCTTGAATTCCAGAGTGTTCAAATCCGAGTCTGGGTTCTGAATTTTTTGGCTTGAGCCCATTTCTAAATTGAATAGATCCCTCCAGGTGTCTGACATCCATCAGACATTCTGCCAAGGTCTTAATATATTGCTAGATAGGGAGGGTCTCCACTTGTTCCCACACAGGACATCTTCACCTCTGAATTAAAGGATTCTGTGACTACAAAGTGCAAGACCAAAGAGATTTTCTCTTGAGAAGGTACTAAAAATCATGCCCAGAACTTCTGAATTCTCATAATAAATGGCACTGATGCAGCATTTTCCTCCCTTCATATCAACAACTCAAAATGTTTCAATGAAGTCTAGTAAACACAGTTTGCTCAACAAGCCTTACATAATTATTTTCAAGTCACCATGCGGATGTAGTGTATCTTACAGAGTACGCATATCCCATAAAAAGCATCCTGTCTCTGAAGCTCTCTGATACAAAGACCTTTGTAATTTAATTAGAACATATCTCTGTTCCAACTGAGCATCTCATATGCACCTCGTTAGAGCACATACACTCACTGGCTCACAGCAACAGTTTTATCGAGAGGGCAAATTGTGGTCATGCATCCCAAAAGAATAGCCTTCATTTCCTGAAGAAAAAGTTAAACCACTTTAAGGACCTGGCCATATTTAATTTCAATTAAAAACAAACAAAAAAAAATCAAAAATTTCATGCAAGCTTGTAGTTTCCTTTTTCACTTTTTAGTGGGGCATATACAAAAACCCAAAACAAAATAAAACAAAACAAAAAAAAAGGGTTTTTTAATGCTTCACAGCCTATTATGGCCAGGCAAAGGAGCCCTGCATGTTTGAGATCTCACACATTCATCTTCTCACTAAACATCTGTTTAAGGCTTGTGTGATCTACCTGTCAGCACCAGTGATCCATAAAGTGTTTGAACCTCCTGTCACAAACCTCAATGCAGGTTTGATCAGAGGCTTTGTGCACACTAATCACCCCCTTTATCTTTTCTAATGTTAGGAGAAAAAAACATAGCAAGGCTGTCTTCCAACCTGACTGTAATTAATCTTTCCATGGGGGAACCTGCCTGGTTTGAAAAACCAAGATCTGATAGGCTGCTGCTCTTTTTCTGCAAGGGCCTTATTTTTCCTACCAGGCATCTTTACACTTGAGTGGTACCCTTTACAAAATACTTAAACCATATCCCAGTGACAGTGAAACAACTTTCAAGATCATCTTGTGAATGAAACCACTGGTAACTTTGCTGAGAAAAAGAGACCAATGAAAGGAGTTTGACAGAAGCATGTTTAAACTATTCTCTTTTTTTAACTGCATGGGAAAAAAGGGAATCAGAATAAGAACTGGTCTCCTTTTCATGTCTCTCCTAAACTGCTCTCTTCACTAATAATCCCACTGCTACCTTTCTTCTACTCAGCTGCACACAAATGTACTGAAAGCTGCAGGAGTTCCCAAGAAGGAACAGATAACATCAGGTGCTTTTTCATTTTATTACAGCTTGCCTTTTGCCACTATTTGCTTTCTGTGGCATAAGGGGAATGAATGCTGTGCATGATACAGACTGCAATTCAAAGTGCACTTTCGATGAGGCCCATACTGAATGGGAATGAGACAAATAAGTGTAAATTTACTTACATCTCTTCTGATAAAGGAAGCTTCCTTTGCTCTTCAGCATCCTGAGTCCAGGCATTAGCGGCAACTTACAAGTCTAGTGAGCAGACAGTAGGAAGCAGAAAGAAACTGATGCTGCAAAACCAAATTTGAGTACGTATTTCATGGTAATCCTCAACCTAAATAATGTCAAAAGCCTTGACACAGACAGAATGATCCATGAGCAGGTAGAGTTCATTTGGATTATTATCTATTCAGAAGGAAAAACCTTAGGGCTTCATGCAATACCATAGCAAGTAATTGGCGGGAGATGACTATCGTGATCACACTGATGCCCCATATCAGCCAAGGCTCTTCAACACAAAGCTGTGTCACACAAAATCAAGAACTCTCAGAATCCAGGTGAATTCAGGGAAGTAAGTAAAGTTAGGTGAATCTTTCTATTACTGTCATCATTTCTTAGTTATATTGTGAGAAAGTTCAAAGGACTCCAGAGGTCCAACATCTGACTGTGTATGATCAAAGAGTGTCCTGTACATTCTTGTATCTTTTTTTAAGACAAGATACCACAAGTGTGAAACATTATAACGTAGAAAGGAGAAAATGTCTACCAACATGATATCGGCTGCTGTGCTTAGCTCCAGTCTAGATTTCATGGATTTGCTAATTGCCTGCAGGTAACAGCAGCGTTAAAATACGAGGAATAATTTGGGCAATACGAAGACTTGAACCATTCTGGAAAGGTTGTTTCAGATCTTCTGATCTCTACATATTTGGGGCACTTTGGAATAATGCGTAAGACAGGATAGGAAAGGTGAACAAATAATGAGAAGACTGTCACGAACAGAACAGATCAGGATCAGAATAAACTATATGAGAAAAAATATGAGTGATATATCTGTGAATAACCTTGGAAAAACAATGCCAAACTTTAGTTTCATGTTATGGAAAACAAGGAGCTAATGCCTAGGCTGAAGGAAGGAGTTGGGTTCAATAGTATCAACGGAAGTGAAGGGATGACGGGAAGTCCTGCCAGGGAAGCAATGGAAATGTAATGACAACAGAAGACACAGCAATCAAATTGTAAGATTGATAAAGACATGGTTACATTTTAGGCAGAAGAAAAGAAAAAGTTGGATTTAAAATGTGATACCAAAATAATCAAGAAGATTTGGGACACGAGACAATGGAAGAAAGAGTCAGAATGGTTTCTTGCAATATGAACCTGCTTGACAGGGAGGAAGATGATGTTGCTGCCAATAATAAAGAATAGAGAAAGCAAAGAAGCTTTGAGAAAACAGCTGATAAGTTCATCTGATGTTAGGGTTTCTGTCCAAGGTTGATGTCTCCTCTAGCTAGAGATTAAGGCACTTGAATCACAACTTATTTACCACCTTTCTTACTTCCTGGCCAGGAAGAAACACCTAGTATTCCAGACTGGTGCCCTATATTGAAGCTTGACAGCAAATTGTGTTATACAGCCCATTTAAATTTGATAAAGCACACAGGTCAACATCCAGATAAACCCTGTACCATACATACTTTGATTATAGAGTGAGGACAGGACTAAACTGCTATCTTATCCAGTACAAAATCCTATTGGTTTAAATCGAAATCTCTTTGAGTAATTAATAGTTCAGAAGATCTGAGATTCTATAAAGGATATAATGTGATGTAAACAGTATCTTAGGCATGGATAGGATTACAATAACATTAAAGAACATCTGAACCATCCTATATACGGAAGAAAGGGAAGATATATCAATTTTTTACAATGTCATTAAAAAGCAATCATGTAACTAATAGAAGGATTTTTCTTTGCTTTCGCTGTTTATGCTTTCTAACACTTATACCCCATAGCATCAAGGTATGATCATACTGCTTGACAAAAAGGAAAGACGTGGTCTTCTCTTGCTTAGCTGTAAGAACTAGATTTCTACATTTTAACTTAAACACGGTGACTAACTGCTCTAAACTTCACCTTCCCATATGCATAATGAGAATAATGCTTATGGCCAGCGATATCCTGGAATGTTAAAAATAATTTTTAAAAGTTAAAAATAATCTTTGCAGGTTGCGTGCATGTGTGCACACACCACTTGAAGACCACTGGGTTCTCTTGCCGATTCTCTAGAGGTTTATTGGCTTTGGAGGTGTACCTGCAAGCACTTATACAAAACTCACATCCAAGTTTGTATTCATTAACTTAAAGCCTGCTCTGCCGTATTTCTAAGAACTGCTTGGGAGAGCTGGCTTGAAACCTTGTCTTCAGCAGTACAAAGAACCAGCTGAACTGTATCATATAGCAGCAGTAGCAGTAGTACAAAAAGAAGACACTTTCCCTGCAGAGGTCAGTGGATAAAGAAGTTACAGCACTGGTCCTTCCACCGGTTTTGCCTTCTTCAGATCATTCACACCTCTTCAAGTCCTCTGCAGCGGAAATAAATGCTGCAAGAAGGCATTCAGTAGCACTATCATATCCAAGAAAGATGTGAACAAAACCAACTATAGTTTTATTACGCTACAGTCTAAGGAAAAGCCACAAACAAAACCACACTTGAAACACTCTGAAAATGATTACAATGAAAACCACTTCTCTCCTAGTGGTTTGTTGAATTGTCAGTGCTGACTTACACATGCATACAAACAAAATGTTTAGTATAGAGATGTCAGACCAGCTGAAAAAAACCCCAACATATTATGTTGGTGACATTTACTTTTTTCAGTGGCAGCTATGAATAAAGCACTCATGAGTGAATCTCGAAAGGGTGGAAATTTCAGCAAACATCTAAGCCTCCTCTAAAATCAAACAGGAGACAGTCTAAGAAGATCCCAATTTCTTTCATATGCCTAGCTGCTTCTGACACCAACTGAACAAGAAATTAATTCTCGTCCTTCGTTTCCTCTGAAGCCCAAGAGCACTTTCATCCCTCTCATAGCAAATGACGATGCTAAGTGAAATCAGTGTAGGATGCAAAGTAACTTAAGTGAACTCCAGAAAGGCATGTTTGTGAGTATGTGTATACTGAGGAGAAGGCAGAGAGCATTCAAAGGATATTAAAGACAGTAATAACCTTTAAGAAACACCCAAAAGCTTGTCTTACTGAAACTTACCCTCCCAAAACGGTGTCTGCTAAAGACAAAGGATTTTATTACTGCTTTTAATGGGTGCTCTAAGAATTCCCTGCTGTCTAAGACTTCATACATAAGACGCTTATGGAAAAAGATCCTGGTCTTTCACTAAATAAAAAGAAAAAAAG
The DNA here is from genome assembly GCA_028858755.1 of Ara ararauna. Classification (NCBI taxonomy): domain Eukaryota; kingdom Metazoa; phylum Chordata; class Aves; order Psittaciformes; family Psittacidae; genus Ara; species Ara ararauna. The sequence continues at coordinate 105,662,057 of CM054376.1, read as the reverse complement.
TTTAAATGAAAATTTTTATCAGTTCTGAAAGTTTCACTGCCTTAGTCTGTTTACTGCCCCGGTTTAAAACAGATACTGAATCCTTCATTTCCTGCACAAATTCAGTGAAATTTATTTTTCCCTATAACTCGATACTTCTAAAAGTAGCAAGCTGTCTTGTGAAAAGAACTGCCTACCCTACGAACATCTATTTCCCATGGATGCACAAGATTAGAAAACTGTGGAAAATGGAAAAAAATGGGGAAAAAAGGTAGAGCCCATGATATTCTTTCATTCCAGAGGGATAACAGTTGCAGTTAACAGTTTTACCTGGATCTATGGCTGCCTTTTCTGATCAGTGTTTTTAGCCATATTTGGAAGAGATGCAGTTACTCGGTTCTCTTAAAAAAGGGTATGTTTCTTTCACTTTCATAATTAAGAACTTTAACAAGGGCTGTCAACATTGTTTCTGCATATGTATCTTCTGAAATACCAGCTAGCATCCTTTACTAAAGGTAGTTTCTTGTCTGTCAAATGCTGTGTCCCTGTCTAGAAAAGCAGCATAAGGAGCAGGTAGAGAGCTTGAAAAGTAGAAAGGGACAATGCAGAAAGTATTGTGTCAACCTCAATAACCATTCCACAAGGCTGGAACAACTATTTTATTTGCCATTAAACAGCCTAACTTCAAATAGGTGTTTAATTAACTCAGAGTGCCGGTCTAAATGTTTAGCCTGAAGCAGCCTGACAAAGAAAAAAGCATCTCCATACTGAATTTGCAGATGTAGAGCATCAGGCACCAGAAGAAACTCTTAATTACAAAATGCAGGGAATTTATATGATACACACATACAAGCGTAAAGATAGAACTCCCAATATAGCAAAGCTTCTGCTATGACAAAACTTTATGCAAGGGTAAAGAGCCTTAAGGACAGAAAATGAGGGCATTTATGGCTGAATCTTATTTCCACAAAATAGAATTCTATCAGATATGAGGTAACTGATTTATTAAAAAAAGAAGACAAATCTAGGAAAATACTTTAAAAAATATAAGCACAATATGCTCAGAGGAGGATGAACAGGATTAAGGATTTATAAAACTCAATCCAAAACACCTCAATATTGGTTTAAGAAAGGATAAAAGCTCACAGTCGCATAACAGAAGATAGGAGAAACAAGAAGGGCAACATTTGTCTTGCCCCCACTACTTGACATCCTATTCAGTGGCAGAAGCACAGATTTAGACAGTCCCCCCTCTTGTTTCTTGGGGACTTGACAGAGGACTACACCAAATTAGAAGGAAATGAATGCTCTAGCAGCTGACTTACTCTTTTGTGTATCTGACTTCTTGCCCACCACCCTATAAAACAGGTATATTTCTGGCATGCAGCAATACACTGTGACCCTTAAATTTAGATGGTCCTCAAGTATTTTCTGTTAAGGTATACTCAAAGCCTTGGCAATGCAATAATCTGCCTCCCTCTTTAGTTTATTATATGAAAAGATGCCACGCTGTGACTGTTTTAATCAGTGAATAAACAAAGTGCCCAGCACCTGTCCTGGCTTTTATTATCATAATAATCCTGTTTTGTTTTTTAATTCTAAAACATCAGCAACTCACTATTAGGTGAGCATGTGTTTATGCCGCCCCTACTGTTGCCTTTCTGGTTTCATTATTAGCAAGCCGTTAAATGAAAAACAGAAGAAGGGGAGAGGAGAGAAAAGCAGGCCTGAGGCACAGCCATTTGTGCCTGTTAAATAGGACAAGCCGGCCTTAGGTAACCAGAGCCCTGAGACTGGCATGAAAGCCAGTTAAGTATCCCGAAACTGAAAACAAAGCAAGTCAGTGAATGAACCACTCTGAGTGGGAGCAGATCAATCCGGGACAAAAAACACACAGACAGACATCCCACTGACATTTAGCACAGCTTAGCACAGCCAGAATAGAATAAAAACCCAACAGTGGTCAAGGTGAGGAGAGGGTTCACACATAATGACTGGTAAGCGCCTTACACTCTGGTTTGTTTAGGCAGTTTTCATGGAATCAAGGGATGCTTGAAAAAGAGATGTATGTGCTTAGTCTTGGCTTTGTTACGACGAATGGATCTAGAAAAATTTAAACACAGAAAATATTAAAAATGCAAAGAAAAAGATTTTCTCACCTTGATGAGGAGAGAAATTGACCCTCACAAACTTTTTACCACTTATTCACTAACATTTTCCTGATGGATCGGATCAGACTTTCTGCATTAAACTCTACTAATGCGATTCAGTGGAATGGCACCAACACAAATCTGACTTTCAAAGGGATTGTTTTCTGCATGTTTCCCTGCCTCATTCTCCCCCCACAATCACTACAGTCAGGGAAATTCCATAGAAAAACAGTAAAAAGAGAGGCAGAAGATAAAAACCTAGAAGACCTGAATCTCTGATCACTCTGCACTTCAGTTCACATTTTATATCGTGGCCCAGTGGGAGAAGACTGACAATCTGGGTTCTGTTCCTGGTGCTGGCAACGAGCTACAGTCTAACAATGTGCAAGCTGCTTCCCCTCTGTCCTGAAGTCCCCTGGTCTGAAAAACAGAATGCTTAAAAAAAAAATAAAACAAATTAAAAAAAAAAAAGAAAGGGGAAAAAAAAAAGATTCCAAGATCTTGTTATACCAGTGCTGCATAAGATCTGGATCATACAGTAATATCCATGCAAACAGACTGTGAAATGGAAGTAAAACTTAGAAAACTTAGTGATTGAATGCTATTTTTATAGAGCTGTAAGTAACCACAAGGGATGAAAAGGCAGAGGAGAAACACACCTGGCAGTTATGAAAAGCAGGATGATGCTTCTAGATCAAAGTTTCCATGCACATAGAGTAACATCTGAATTTTAAGTCACAAGAGTATTTTGACATCTCTTTCTACTACTTAATAGGCAGTAACAACAATTTATCATAGTTTCTCTAAGATATGTAAAACAAAAATAGCCAAGCATTGTGGGAAATCTACATTGCCAAAGCTTTCTGAAATAACCTGAGTGAAGACAAATCATGAGTTCAAGAAAGTGTCCTTCATGTCAGTATTTCAGTTTCCTTCTGAAGCAGTAAGAACCTTAGAGATAAGGACCAAACTTCCTACCCTAATCTTTATTTCTAAAAAAAGGGATTGGGCAAATAGGCTCAAAATCTTAAGGCCCACTTTTCTCAGGGACTGGATAGAATTAGATCTGAGTAGGTTTATCTCAATCGAACTCGGATAGTTTTTTATTGAAAAAATAAAAATCCGTATTTTAACCAGCAAAGTTTAATCCCTTCTTTTCCTGTGAAAACTCAGATAAGTTTGATTTTGTGCCTCTCGCTGTCTCCATATTCCAGGTATTATGTCATTGCACATTAGACTGTGTCAACACACCGTGACTTCGTCCCTGCTAATGCAAAACCTCAGAAAACATGGAACCAGGAGATAATTTCAGAGCGCTTTTTTTTCTCTTTTTAATGTAACTCGGTATTTATCCTCCCATATTTCTGACATTTCCATTGAGTGATAGTCCCAAAACGAAGAAAATCAGTCTTTTGCATGCAAAGCCGTCTTAAAGCATACTGTTGAGTAGCAATCTTTCTGGGCAGGTGAGCTTCACACATGTCTCAGGAAGCATCACTGTCTTGGAAAATCCAAGAACATCAGTGACAAGCTTCCAAGGAAGCCTCCTCAAGTCCCCTTCTGGTGGAAAGAAGGCTTAACCTCCTACAAAAGGACACCTCCCAAAAGAATGGGGATATGATGCCTGAAGGAAAAATGGGTGCAAGGCTTTTGGAAAATGCATCCATATTCTAAGAGCTGCCCATGAGTGAAGTTTGCATGCCAGAACATAAGAAAGAGCTGCTTTCAGAATAGTCTGGTGTTTTAAAACTGTCTATTTTTTTTTAATTGAAGTATTAACACAGTGGCTGAGGTTCCTTGAACATAAAGAAAATTAATACAGAGAAGGAGCTGTGTGGAACCTGATGAAATTGTTACATCATGTTAGTTTCTTCTGTATCTTGTCCATATATTTCAGCACAAAGTGCCTCTAAATGCTCATGTTCTGATTTTAGGATGTTTTACACTCGTAAAGGAAAAGGGAATTTCAGGCCCCTGCCACTGATGTATTAATTAAAAATAAAATAAAACTTCATGGGTTTTGAGTCAGATAATGTAATAAACTATTTTTGCTGCACTAGGTAACTGAACACTAACAAAACCAGACACACATTTCAACAGAAAGAACTGATTTAGGAAACCATATTATATAGTCTTATTAAAGTCCCATCTTCCACTGTTAACTACTGCATCCTAAAGCAAATGTCAGCTTGGGGGGGGTTAATGTTTCTAAATTAAACGCCCTTCAAACACGCTTTCTGACAGTTATCTTCATATTTTCCACAGATGCTGCCACTGCCACAAAGTTAGGCACTAAAATAGATGCAATGCTAGTGTCGTGTCTAAGCTGCGCTGATACCCCTGCCTCTGTAACTGCCGGTCGGTCTGTACCAGGAGGAAAAACACACTTTATATAGAGAGGATCTTAAAGGCACTGCAGATGACATTTGAGACGCTCTAACTGATCAAAGTAACAGAAAATCATCAGAAGGAGGTATGTCTCAGCCTGAAAACAAGAGTCTATCCATATTCATTCCCTAGATATGTGTTCTCTCTGGTAGATTGAAATGATGGAAGTTATTCGACTTCTGGAGATTCACAGGGTAGCCTCTACATATGTGGCAATCTCTGAGGTTTTGCTTACCCTGTAAATCATTATGCCTATATTCTTAATTGTTTGGCACAGCTCCCAGGACATCCATTACATCTCTTCTGACTAACGCATATTTGTATCTGTTCACCCCCAGGGCTTCTAACCAATAAATCTCCTGGCATAAACAGAAGAGCATAAAAACAACGCATTATAGGTGAGCAATATTCCATCAGGATACTTGAACAGTGTGGGCCAACTAACCACTCAAAATCATGGTCCAGCCTCTTACCCCTCTTTGGTTTGTATTGCTTCTCTGGCTGTCTTAACCTCTAGAGAGTCAAGAGTATCATACTAGTGCCCTATTCTAAACAAAAACTAGAAAGAATACTAAATGTAACTTGGTAGCATGGGGTGCTGATTTACACGTACCTTTTTACATCTATAACACACCTAAGCTCTCGCCACAAATGACCAGATCTCCTTGAAATATTCCCATACCTAAGCCAGGAAACTCAGCTTAATAGCACTGGGTCCTACTCAATAGCAGGTGTGACTGTGTGATAGAAAAATGTAAGACAGCTAGGAAAATACCTGTGCTACCTATAACCCAATGGACTGAGACGTGCTTCAGTAGATGCAGAAAAAGGGCCTAGTTTCTAACCCTTGGTTTGCCCTCGAGAAACTCTGAGGAAGGCTCTCCCAACCAACAGACGATGGTATTTGTGGAGGCAGCAACAGGAAACATAGGAAAAAGGGAGTTCTTTTTGCAGAAACAGTTTGCTCTTTTTAAAGCGTTCCCATGGCTGCATCCAGGCTCTGAGGGGAGTATGGTATCAGGAAGGTAAAAATGAATCAGCTCTGGGGTGAAAGACAGGAGAAAAGGCAAACACATCCATACCAGAAGAGAGACAGACTTCAGCAATGAAAGCAGAGGGATGGAGGGCATTTGTGCAAATACAGATTACATGTGCAATTCATTTAGAGGCAGTGGCATTTTTATTACAAAGAAGAGTTTAATCAAAGTCTCAAGAGATCTGCCATAAAGGAAGCCCTTGCCTTGCTGCCTTGGCTGCCTGAAAGAAACACCTGTTATGTGCAACAAAAAAAAAAAAGACAAAACAAACAATAGGTATAGAAAGGAGGCCATGGTTCAAACAATGTGAATCGGAGAAGCACAGTCTTCTCTAAACGAAGGGCTAGAATCCTATCAAATGAACAGCTGGGAAAAGCATAATTCTTTATATTTGCAGGGAAGTTGCACAGATTATATGATGGCAGCAAATACAATATACGTATCTGAGCTCTGCTTCCTAGGCACTAGAAAGGACAGGAACCTCCTAAGATATCCTTGAGTGGAAGAATAAACTTGCTTGAGCCCAGCTCCAGGAAAAAAGATAGCCAGCTTTCAAATTAACACAATGGACAATTTTCCTCCCATGGGGCCTTTGTAAGAGTTTCTGCTAAAAGGATACAGAGCTCAAACAATCCTCTCAAAAGATGAAGAAAGCAAATTTGTGATTTCAAAAAATCCAGAGAGGATGCAAAGAACACCTTAAATAACTGAGAATATTATTAACATAGAAATCAGAATTCTGTGTCAGTAAGTTGATTACAGTTTTAATTTCTTTATTCTGATTGTACCAAAAAGACAGGAATTCTTATAAGAAATAATACAAGGGAAGTAGACATAAGTAACACCCTGAAACTTGCACCACAGAAAGATGAAAATCTTGAAAAATAGCATTTCAAATCTGCCTTTCAGCTCAAGTAAAGAAGAAATACAAGATATAGAGCATAAACTAGAATGTATGAGCTCTCCACGATTTTGCTTCCTACTGCAACAGCAAAGAAACTCCTGGAACCATAATGCATCTGGGGAGCTATCCTACCCCAGGAAACACCCTGCTGCCAGAACTGGGTTCTGTGGAAGAACAGGGGCAATTTTTACAGGGGTGTTTATAGATATAGAGCCACCCAAAGAATTACAGAAAGGGAAAAGAAGGAAGCTTGAAAGTTTTATTTCCTTAAAGTTGTCTCATTTCAAGCAATTTGAGTCTATTTCTGCTTACTTTGCAACTCCCAGTGCATGCATCAGCCTGTCTGCATCACTGAGAAATACTGCAATCTAAAGTAAGGGTTCTCTCTATTTGCCATGATTTCAGCTGAAGAGGAATTGTCAGCAGCACTGAAGAATTCATAAAGCCTTGAACAATACACATCTAAGATCAGCTCTAATTTGGTAAGCATTCACAACCCGTGGTCCCTCATGGAAAACATCCCTATTCCTTCTTCCTAAAATCTTTCAGTAACACTAAAGAAATATGTCCAAAAAAATAATAATGTTTGTAATTGATACCTGAATTGGAGCATTCCCATTTCAAAATGTGAGCCTACGTGCGTGTAAGGCAGCTTACTTCTGCGTGTGACATAAGAACATAATCAATCAGCAGTTCAATATATGCTTACTTATGCCCCGACTACAGATTCAGACTCCAGGGTTAAAAATCTGGAAATGATGCTTAATTTAGCTGTACATGATTCTTAAGGATTTTAAGAACTTAAAACTCATTACACACGGTATATAAAACAGCTCCACTTGCTGACACACTGGAGCTCAGCTATGCTTAAACCACAGACAAGATTCTACACGCAGCATGCAAGATAAGAAAATATATTCACATCACACAGAGATTTAAAGGGCCAAATGCTTAAACAGTCTTCCATCAAATACTCAAAGCCAAGAGACTCCTTAACTAAAAGACCAGTGGCTTTGCATTTTGTACCTTCAGCCTTGGTTTTCTTGCTGAAGCATAGAGAGTGTGGTAAATTAGGAAGGAAGAAATGATTAGTAGCAACTTGTGATTACAGCCAATCTGGTCCCAACCCCAGTGAGGGAGAAAAGAAGGAGCAAATGGAGGGCGCTGAAAAGAAAGAGTCAAGCTCAGTTTTGAACACAGCCAACCCGAATTCAACAAAGACACTAAAGCGATCTATCTCCCTTTCCAAGAAGGATAGCAATAGCAAAAAAGTCTTCTCTATCCCAATGGAGAAAAAGAAAATGAGAAAGAAAGAATATAAGATACAGAAAGAAAGGGGCTACATGGCACAGGCTCCTATCCACCACATCCAGAAAACTGTTTTATCCCGCTAGCCCAGGAGAACAGAGCATTTCTCCTGTAACTCCAGAGACGTCTGGTACCTCTCCCATGCTGACATCTCAGGGTTCAAGCTGTGTTCACAGCACACTATAGGTGGTTGGTATATCAGCATTATGTGCTTTGATAGTCATCAAAACCACACAGAAACACAGTTAAAATAATGCTCTTTGGACAAAATGTCAAGGACTCGAATATTAGGGAATGTCAGAATCAAGACTGTCAACTTCATTTTAATTTCCCCTCGTGAGTACAGTCTACAATTACATTATCATGTAATTCTGCTCCCCCAGGATATCATTTTTTATTCAATATGTATGACAGAGATACATGGGAATAAAATAAAGAATCCTATTTAACTTAATTCCGTCACTTGTAACTTTCAAATGCCTTACTTCATTACCTAACTAATGTACTACTATGTATACAAACGTGTACAAAAACAAGTGTACACGTGTACAAAATATATAAATCTCCTGATCATTTCTGTCCAAATCCATTTAAAATTGAGGTTTATGAACAATTTCGTTGAAACTATCCAAGTTTCACCTTTAATTTGCTGAACACAATCACTGTCATCTTTCAAACCGGATAAAAACTATTTTGTAATACGAACATTTTAAAAGTAGTTTCCTCGCTGTGCCAAATGATTATAAACTCCAAGTACTGTGAATTAAATTTGTCCCATTTTATTGTTACTATTACCTTTCATAGAAGTCTTCATTTTAGTTTTTATAACTTTACTATGTTTATCTTGGAAGTTAAACTCTTTCATTTACCTTCTAAATACAAGAAACTGACGTATATTTCTTAGGCTTTTCAAAGCATGCTTAAACTAATTTGAACAAAAATCTGAAATGGTTCCTTGCAATTATTTTCCTATTACACATTTTATTCAACTTTCGTATATGGAAGTTGAACTTAAATGCATACTACATACAGTATGCAAAATAAAGGCAGCTGGCCTGAAACCTGTAACTCTCCAGTTCATCTTTGCTCAACAGAGACTTCCAAGAGACAACTGTACCTTTCCCTTTCTTTCTCCAAACTTCTAAGTCAGGCTCAACTCACATTGCCCCTTCAATCACTATCCTTCAAGGGATCAAACTATTTCATTTACTCTTCTTACATATACCAAGCACAATTAATTGACCTCCACTTTAATTAACACAATATAATTCAGTAAGAGATAAGCAACAGAACAAAAATGAAACTGTTTCACTTGGCCTCTTGCATGATATTACTACCAATGGTGAGCTCATCTTGAGTCCTAAACTATGCAGGGTAAGGCATTATCAGCTTTTGGATGCCAGATGTCTGAGGAAAATCCAAGGTGGCGAAGACAGTGGTGTTAATTCAGTAGGTGGAACCATACTTTTCCCTCTGAATCATTTTCAGCCATTATTCCAGCAGAGTTTGAAGTAGTCTATTTTCAATGAGCCATCAAAATGAAGTCGTGACCACTTATCATGGCAAGAGATGAATCAGAAAAGAAAGTCATTGCCAGTAGAAATTAAATGATCCCCGAAGCTCTCCCTCTTGATATAGGTATGGGTGCTGGTGGCAACTCTGGAATGCTAATGCCAAATATAACCTGTACTTCAAATGTAGATGCTTTGGGTAACAAAAAAAATATTTTAGAACAAGCTAGACAGAATTTAATGCCCAGATGCAGTGCTTAGAATCACAGCAAAAGATAATGGTCCTTATACAGTAACACTCCCGACGATGCTAGGATAAGAGGTACAAACCTGGCAGCAGTTTTTTCAAGTACTACTAGCGGACACAGATTAACATTATGCATCTCATGTCCAAATTCCAATTTGAGAAATTATACACTACTTGCTTGCATCTCCTTGTTCTCCCATTTTAGGTGAAGACCCACACCCCATCTCAGCTCTGAGTATGTGTGTTTGTATTTCTACACAGTGTTTGCATGGAGAACTCTACCAGGTTAACTCCCACGATGCTTGCTAAGGCAGCTTGAAATATTCCCACTACCAGTGGAACAACCCAACCCTACACTGGCTGTTACTGATGTCATTACAGAGTCAGTACAAGCAAATGTACCCTCACACCTCAGATCCTGCAGGTCAGAATCTTCTAATGTAAGTATGACTAAACAGTATACCAACAAACACATACCAAAAAAAAAAGTTCCATCTTCTATTCATGCTATGTATCACTACAAAGCACAACTCCTACATAACCTTAAAAAGCATTTTGTGAGCTTCGTTAAAGCCAGGCAATCCCAAACATACTCCATAATACTGAAGAGGAAATAAATTATATCCAAATCTGGCTTAAGAGTTTCATTCTCTTTGGAATCCTTCAGGACGTCACATGCTACATAAACCAAGTATTACTTGGCCAACATAGATGAAAACCCCCAAATTCAGAGAAATTGCCAGAATGATACAGTTATGAATTTTTGATTTATTTCTTTTTCTGGAAGGTGAGACCCTACAGTAAATGCTCTCAAATTATGCAGCTATCTGAGTCATTTTGCAACTGGTGACCCTTATAATGATGTTCTCATTTTCAGAGCCAATGCGATGCCACACAGTGATTTGTCTGTTAAATTGAATCTTTGCCTCTAGATAGATAGATAGATATAAAGTTTATTTTGAAATGTCTCCTAGTGCCTCTGAGTCTGACTGATGTGAGATGTTATTTTGAACATGCCAAAGCATCTGAACGGCTCCAGTCCTTTCTTTTCAGCGTGCATTCCTTGATAAGTGGCAAAGCTTCCCACTTATCAGTCACTCAAAGTGACTGTGGCTGTCAGTTGTGTACAAAGCGCAATCAGTTTGGAAGCAGAGACACCAGCATTTTTCTTCTCAGCTTGAAGCAAACACGTTTTGACTGCTAGTCATTCAATTTTAAAGCATCTTCAATTAGGGGCGGAAGAAGATATAAAGAAAACACATCCTAAACACCTCCACCAGCCAGCAGTAAAAAATTTATTGTTATCTCCTGCTTTACCTGACTGCAGAGGCAGCAGTAGCAGCCTTTTTTTGGCTGCACAACAAAAGTACTCATGAGTACACATGCTCCATACAGACAACACAGCCATAAAGAGTTCACGTTCAGCTTCTCAAGCCACTTACACAAACTACCATGGTAGCCTCTGCTCCTGTACCTCTGCTGCCTGCTGTGCAAATACCTGCATGAGTACACAAACGCGAACACAGCTCACATGCACACAGGTACACCACCCCACACGTTTTGAACAAACACATTCACAAAACGACATAAGCACAGTCTATAGCAAATAAAACACTGACCAGAACCACTAAAGAGACCGTGGAAATAACGACAAGGAGGGAAAAGAAAAGAGGGCTGGTAGAAAGGAGGAGTTGATGTGGGAAAGGGTGGGCAGCTGTGTAAGGAAGATTGCTCAGTACCGCAATGTCAAGGAGCTGGAAGTGGCCAAAGTTGTGGGGTGCCTCAGAGACATGCAGAAATTGGAGAGGAGATATGAAGGCAAAAATAAAGATAGGGCGCTGGAATGCGAGGTCACTGAGAGGGCACTTGAGGAGGGTAGAGAGACCCAGGTGAGGCCTTGGAGTACTATGTTGCCAGCTGTGATGACTGTATTTAACTGCTGGCGTTTTTCTTAACAGTCCTAGTTGCTGGATTATTATATGTGTTTCAGCATTCTGTTTTGTTTTTTTAATAAAAATATGTTTCCTGCCCTCCCTTGTGATTGGGCAGGAGAACTGGAAAATGGGAACACTGAAAGCTCTGTAACAAAAAGGAAATTAAGAAAAGATGCTAAAATTGTGAGAAAGGAGTCATGAAGTTCAAAACAATCTCATAATTTTAGAACATTTGGACTGGTAACACTGGAGAAAGCTTCATCATCAGTAAGTGCTGTTGCAAACATGCAGCTCAGCATAGTCAAAAAAACCTGATTTATCTCATGAAAACATGCCCTTGCTATCTCAATAAATTCAAATCATACAAGTCTCAAGCAGATTCTCCTTGTTTACATTGATGCAACTACACCAGTCAGCACATTTGGATTGTGTAAGAGTGTAGGAAAGGCTTGAGATCATATTACCTGCTCTTTGGAAGCAAAACTATGGCACACTGGTGCAGTGTTGCTCTGCACAGTAATCAGTTTAGATAAACACCTCACCAATCTGCAATCTTTTATATAACTTCACTTCTGTGGAAGTGTTCAAGGCCAGGCTGGATGGGGCATGCTTTGAGCAACCTGGTCTAGTGGAAGGGTGGTTGGAACTAGACAGTCTCTAAGGTCCCTTCAACCTGAACCATTCTGTGATTCCATAAGGAAAGGAAGCAAAGACCCACAGATTACTCTAAAGTACATGTGTCAGACCCTTCAGCCAAATACATGTTATTTACTGAACTTGAGAGGACAGAAAGCAATTAGCTCATCCTGACTGCTAGCCTAGATTTTTCTTTCACTCCTCCCTTTCCCTATTTCCTCCCCCAACCTCGTCTTTTTTCTTTTTTTGTGTGCAGGTTTTTTTTGGGTTGTTTTCTTGAATAATTAATTTCCCAGGGGCTTTTCCCTACTCAAGGGACAGGCGAATTATTCTGATAACTGATACGACATCAGCTGCAGAGCTTTTGTGAGAAACAATTGTTTTGCCTCTTTGCCACCAACCTCAGTTGTTTGGGAAGAGGTTGCAAAGTCATGGGAAAGGCTGCAGTGTGACTCCTTCTTGGGGCTGTCTTACTGAATCCAGTATGCCCATGTTTATAACTTGCAGGAAAACAGCTGCTCCTGACACATGATTAATTTGGACAAAATGTCCCCAATCTATGAGCCTGTTCAGTTTGACTGTGCAGTCACAGCTTGTCATATCCACACAGGCAAAAACAAAACAAAAAACAAACCATCTCAGTGGACGGAGCCTGTTCTGCATTTTGCAGAGTGAGAAGGAAGATACTTTCTCCGAGTTTTCTACTGAAGAAAGGTCTCATTAAACTCCCACTAATATGAATAAGGGCCTTTTCACTACAGCTTTACTGTCTACCAAGGAAACCTTTTGTCCTCACCTCTCTCTGATATGCAAAGAGGACTCTAATTACAGAAGAACTAATACTGTTCTGCTGCGCAATGGCTTGCTAAAGGGTCGCAGCACCACGAAGCACTGCTCTGCTGTCACTGAATTCTTAGAAAATCAGAACTCCCAGGGAAAATGGCAATAGAGAAGCAACAGATATCACTAAATCTGTAACAAAGCACTTGTGTGGTGGTTGCTCATTTCTGCATCTCAAGTGAAGGATTCATCCTCTACAGCCCTTTAAAGCCTCCTAGAAAACCCTGGGTTACAGGCATGCAAGAAGCTGTGGACCAGGAAAGAAATGTCGCAAGTCCTTGTGGCTGTACTGAGGAGATACCACCAGGGCAAGGATTAAGTGTAAGGATCTCTACCCTCTGTATTATTCGCACAGAGTATTCCAAGTATTTAGCTTACAAAGTGGCATGCTGGAGTTTGCTTTCCAGCAGGAGACAGCAAATGAAAGGATGAGCTATGTTGGAAGTATTAGAGGGCAAACGTACTGGGGCAGGGAACAAATCTTCACATTTCTTTATGTACAGTCAAATGGTCAGTGGCTTCTCACAACAAGAAACTGGTACTTTTTAGAACTAAATTTCATCTGAAATAGGTCTATCAAAATGTCAGTGTTTTCTCAAAAAGAACATGAACAGGCCCGAACATCATTCAGCCAGTTACAGATAACAGATGGTTGCCTCTGAGGAGTTCAAAAGCAACAACAAATAACAACAACAAAAATTATCACCATAGATGACTATGTGGGTAAATTATGATACCTAAAGCACTGTGGGAGCAGGTCTCTTTACCAGTGTTTTGGAAGACTGGAATCAACCCAGAGCCTCTTGGTGCTTGGAAAGTTTTAACAATAACAACTGTGTCATTTCAAAACTTTGCACGCTAAGCTTAAGAAATATTTTTCTGAACTTCTGTGTAACTCAGAAACCAAACCCCTCTTTCCTCCCCAAAAATACAGCTAGATTTTGAAAAAAAAAAAACAGATCTGGCTACAAAAAGGACTAACCATCCTGAAGGAAATTCCAAGTGTTCAAGATTTTATTACGTTCCAAATTGGAACAACACCTTAAACCTCAGAACTTAATGAGAATGGGAATATTCTGATTCGGGAACATACTCGTGCAGCCAGGCCTCTCCATCTACCAACACAACTCATGGGAAAAGGGACACAGCCAGCTGACAGTGGGTGGGGAGGACGGAAATCTGGATCCAGGGTCACAAAGGAAAGACTTATTTGGAGCCGGGAGGACACCTAGAGCAGCTGAGGGATTTAGGAAAGCCAGGAAGCCTGTAGCCCAAAGGGGCACAGAGTCTGGAGGACCATGATGCCCACACTGCCTACCAGACAAAAGGGTCTGCAAAGCTTGAGGCCAGAGGCCACCATAAGCTTTTCACCTGGGAGTAGGGCCTGCTAAGGTCCCACCAGGCTCTGGAGCTGCCTGTACCATCAAGCCAGGCACCAGGCAGAAGTCAGATCCCATCTGGCAGGTGGAGGAGGCTAGAAGCATGACTCTCTAGCTTTGCATGAGAACTTAGTCAGGATCCTCTTGTTCTTCAGAGGTCTAGACTTTCTAACAGAAAAGGTGTCCTGTTAGAACACGTGCTGACAAGTCTCTAGCTCTGAAGAAGAAAGGAAACCCTCTGTTAAAACACACAGAGTCATCAAATGGTTGCTGCCTGGCAGGAACTGCTCTCAATTCTAGTATTTGTGCTAAGTACATCACTCAGAAAAGAATACAAATTAGTAACCAAGTACAGGCAGTATTAAACTAGAAAGTCAAAAGAAACTAAGACCCAAATATTAGAGACATTGTAAAGCAGCGCTGTTGCTTCTTGCTGCTTTAAGATCTTAGTTTTGCATTACTGGCAACCTGAAATGTTCCAAGATCTTGAGCTGGGCTCTCCAAAAAAAATTTTGACTAAAAATCAGAACAGTTTAAAAAACAACATTTGGCCTCCGTTTTGTTTGCCTTCTAATTTTGGAACTTGTAGTGCTCATGGTTTCAGATTTTCCTGGAAATATGAGAGCTGGAAGTTTACATTTTGAAGAAATTGAAGCTGGCATTTTTGTCATCACATGACTCCAAGAGCTGGGGCTTGAGAGAAAAACATAAAACATTGTCAGGCTTTCTACAAAATTGTGAGAGTAGCAACATTGGTTTTATCATGATTTAGGCTGCAAGGTTGACCTATTTTATCAGCAGTGCCCTGCTGAATATAAATTGCTTTATGAATTTTAACAACCATATTTTATTTTAAATATAGTTCCATTAAAGTGACATTTGTCACTGAGCTTCAAAGCAAACTATTCAATCATCAACCTGTGCTAAACTTTTTCTCTGAGCAAGTGGAAGTTGTAAACCGCACCAACTTTGCATCTCAGAGACACTCCTCAAGGCAGAACACCACATATGCTCATTGCCTGTCCTGGGGACTAGCTCAGCAACAAGAAAAAGGAGCATCTAGCATTCAAGTTTCTTTTGCTCTCTGTCCACCCAATGTGACAGCTACAGAGCCCCAGACTTCACCATGTTATAGAGCAGGGACACTAGGAAGTAGTGTGTGGCCTCACAAAAGAAGATGAGGAGGTCACCATGAGACTTCCCTTAAGGCCCTAAAGGGCAGAACTAGATTTAGCCCAAGAACTTGCTGAGCTGCACTTGGTGTCTGCATGCTCTTTCCTCAGCCTGTTTTACAGCTGCAGATCACTACAGAGCTATTCTGAAACACAACCTGAGAACTTCAAGGCTGCTGATGCACAAGAGTTGACAGAACACGCATTTGTTTCATTTCTGGTAAAATAGCAAGTCTGAGGTGTGCAAAGGAGAAGAGCCCAAATACTCAGCAGGCAGAAACAGTTAAAGCAAAAACTTTTTCAATAACATACACACGAAGATTAAATAGAACAGAAAGCATGTGCATGGGAGGGTGCATTCCAAAGTGGCATAAAATAACATGGAGGCAGGTTTAGTTAATTATTCAAAGAAACTCAAACCTCTTCACAAATTAGGTCTAGAATATCCTGAAAAGCAGAAAAATAAAATTATAAACATTTGCCAAAACACAAAATCCTATCTAGACCACATTTTAGCATTTTGAGGTCATACAGATTCTTTAATCTAATCTGCAACTATTCTCCAGTTCAGTATTATCTCCTTGCTTAACTCTATATGAAGCTAAGCTGTTTGTCTTCTGCATTAGTGACACCTCCTTCCAGTTAATTCAGAAAAGATGGACTTGAAAAAGACATAATATCAATTAGAGATTCACGTGCCAGGTACATTTTTCTAAGCTCAAGTAGCTAACACATCTTTCTTCAGCATCACAGAAGTGGCTAGTTTAATTGAACTGAAGTTATACTCTGCATTTGCAGTCCTCCAAGGGGGAGAGATATGTCACAGCCTCTCCCTGCTAATGTATTGTGTGCTATCCGTGAATGTACACTGGGGTGAGGAGAGAAGGAACTGTTTCCAAGTTAGCAGACTTAGAGAAAGGAGTCATAAATCACGGGGTCAGTCAGGTTGTGCTTCTTCTTAACCTTAGGGTATTATGTTTTCAATATGATATTTCAATAGCTTTTTTTGTGTAATAATTTATCTGGAATTATGGCAACTCTTGCGAGCTTAGAAAAAATTGGCTCAAGTAAAACGAATCCTTTGTCATAAATAGGTTGTGTTCATAACTGCAGCCTAATCATTCAGTTGCACATAAGTCAAATAGTTACCCAGACTTTGTAGAAATATTTCCCTGTCAATAAATCTAATGCTATTTAAAAACTGAGCCAATGTGACAGGAGCCTGTTAGATTAATTAGGGCAAGGTCATAAAAGCTGAACTCAGAGCTACATTCATGTCACAGTTTTGTTCCACCCACCATAACCTGATTGTAAACTCACAGACTGTTTTAAACATGGGCATGTTAGGGTGACTTCATTGTCTTCATTTGTATACAAAGGAAGATTTCTTCAGGAATTGTTCCTTCTAACAGTCAACTAAGCATGCAATTGCTTAGTTGAAAAAATGTTTTGCTTTGTATTCACTGTCAATAAGGATTTTCTTAGTTTTAAACATTTTTTCCTATCAGCGACTTCACAGTGACTGGATTACGTCCAGGGTTTGTGAGACTTCAGGACCATGCAGACCACAGAACTGTCAACAGGCAGGCAGTAAAATCAAAATCTCACCCCAAACCGATCATCTCTGTGGGAATGACAGGACAGTATTGTCTCTCTGCCTGTTCTGTTCTTGACCTTTATCATGTGACTATCCAAAAGGAAGGTGTCCCAAATTTGATGGGTTTTGTGTGAAGTGTACCCCTGGAGGTGAAATTCTAACCTTTGCAGGGTCAGTGTTTCATCCAAAATCCCTTGAGACAGACCTCCAAATCATTTCTCAGGTTTGCAGCTTGTATCAGATGGTAGCGAGCTGACTTTCTTTTACTACTGACTCAGGTCAAACTTGGACCAGGGATCAAGAGATGAAAGGCTTGATATCTCATTATCAATAATCAGTGTTCTCTACCACCCTAAAAACAATATACTTCATTCTTATCTACAAGGCCTTAGATCTTAAAAGGGCTGGGTCAAATTATGTTAGTTCAATTTATTTTTATTCACTACTTATGAAAAAACTTCCTCTCTCACTGCCACAGCTAAATGCTAAAAATGTAAATACTTTCCTTGATATTGCAAAGGTTCTATTATTTTCTTTTAAAGTCTTATTACAGATATAGCAAGAAAAAAAATCCTTCCCATATACAAATTTAAAGAACAAACTAAAATCCACAAAAAACAACCCCCCAAAAAACACCCAGAGGCCAAAACTAAGCCAGGCTTTATCCATCTCAAAATGATTTTCAGTAAAGCATATCTTCTACAGAAGTTGCCTTATAACAGAAGGGTGAATCTTCCCCAGAAGTTTTCCATAGTTATGCAAGTCCTGATACTGACAGAATACCCTCTGAAACTATAGAGGAGGCTTTTCTTCTAGTGTGAAGCCATACAACTCCTCTGATTTTGCTGGAATTAAATTTTCTTAGATGAGTTATGGGTATTGAGGCAATTAATTCTGAAACATTAATGAGCTGGTTTGGAAAGAAAATCTGCTGTTACTGAACTAACAGAACATAGCATTCACTTCCACAGCAACTTGCACTGCTCTACACATAACTGCATACTTAAACAACCAGAGATTTTGCCATGATTCTAGATACCTATGAAATGTCAAATCCCTCCTTTTGTTATTCTGTGAAAACTTCATGGGCAAACTAATCTCCATTATTCCCCAAGCAGGGGCATGCATATAAACACATGGAAGAAAAGTGATGAAAACAGTCAATGGCATGAAAGAAACTTCTGAATAATTTAAGGCAAAAAGAGGTTAAATCAAGTTTACTAGTTATGCTGAGTTAACAACTTTTTTCTACGACTAGGAATAAACCTGCAGATATCAAGGACCTACACAGCTGTTCTCCTAAATCTAAGCAACCTTTTGACCAGTTTCTCATTTAGACAATACTTCACCCAAAGGATTGAAAATTTCCAGACTTTCAACACCTGGGGAAGCAGGAAGGAGGTGCACTTGATTACAGATTACTGAAGAGAACTGCTTCCACAAAAACTCAGAAGAACAGTCGTAGGAGACTCATTCCAATTCAACTCCTGGCAACACTTTTGCCACTCCTGAATCTATAGCTGAAAGAGGATTTGGCCTTGCAAACCCTCGCTCACATGACCAGTTCCTCTCACATCCAGGTCCTCATCCTACAGGAGCTGTGTAATCATGAAATGCCTTCCAAGAAACTGACCTTTTTTGCTTAATGACAGATAACATCTTCATGTGTTTCCACAAATAAGATGTGAGCCATCTGCAGAGATTCTTAAAGAAACTATGACAATAATGGCTGAGGGAAAGCGTGAGGAAATGAAAGGAGAAAAGAGAGATAAGAAGGGCATGGGTGGAAACGCGGTCTCTGACCTGGATCTGTTGCTGAAGAAGGTTAATTTTGTGTTGCTGCTGCAGGAGCTGCTGCTGTTGTCTTGCGATCTGTGAAGAAATTGCACAGAAGATATATGAGATACGTATCATCATTCCTGGAGTCGGTACATAGGAAACTTCCACTCTGCTTGGCTCTTTAAACTGCTCTATTAAGCTAAGAAACCTTCAAGTGTGGGTAACAGCAGCCTGGATGGCTGCTGAAGCAAGGGGCTTATGGTCAGGAACAACTCATAGCTAATACTAGTGTGAAAGGAAATCTTATGGAAAATGTTGTGCTGGATAGCAAGAGAGGGACTGATGCAAAAATGCCCGCTCTCACTACCTGAAATGGTACTGCTAAATCCCCAGAAAGTGAGCAATGATTTGCTCCAGCTTGCTGGAGAAAGAACAATGATTGCAGAGAAAATGGAAAATTGTAGAAAAAGACAGGAAAGGCAAAGTAAGTAGGATGGACAGCAATATCCTTTTTATGTTTGGCATCACTTATTCAAAAAATAAAAAATCAAAGAAAAAAAGGAAATTTGACACCCAGGAGGAAAGTATTAGCGTGTGTATTTCCTTCACACAGAAACACATAAAGAGACTGGGTTTGGGACACAAGGAACTGCGTTTTGGGAAAATCACTAAAAATTAATAAGGAGGCAGTGCAAGGCTACGCAGCTCAACACTCAAACTCGTTTGCAGAAGTTGATGGAGTCATCATTATGTCTCTTCTCAAAGTCATGTACGTTTTCCATAAGGACCTCCATCCTTCCATTCCATTGACTAAAAGATTGGGAAACTTACTGTAGATACATTTTATATACAGTAATGGAACCAAATTAAGAGTTCTTAGAGAACTGATGGAGATGAGCCATTATATACCTCAAACTTGAAAAGCAAACTTGAAAAACTTTTGTTTAAGCCATAACAAAAGCTCTGCTCTCATGAATAGCTAGCACAGCAGTACAAACATTAGACTGAGGATTGCTCTTCCCCTGTGGTATGTGTACACATTGCAGGGCCAGATGGGAACTTACACATACTTACTGGGAGGAATTTTGTGCATTCTTCCCATTAGGTATTTTCTTTCACTGCTATTATTAAACTATTAGCATAACACTCACTCACAGTTCACCCCACATCCAAAAGATTAAACAAGTGCTTTCTTTCTAGAGCCTCTCTTTAAGCAAGCAAATATTTTTTTCAATACTTTTTTTTTCTTTTTAAGTTTGGTGATTGTAATTTCTATATAATACAGAATTTCTTGAATTAAAAGAAATCCTTCAGGATTTCTAACTGCTTTTTCCCATTCTCTCCATTTTCTTTTTCACTTTCAGTTGATCCAGCCATCCTGTAGCAATAGTGACTTTAAAAGGTAGGGCAAGGGAAATAGCTCCTGCAGGATGTCTCTCACGGAAGAATCTTTACTGTTCCACCTTCACACCTTCCTCTACCTTCTCCATGCAAACAGAAGTTTGATACAAATTCTCTAGTTTAATAGATAAGCCACTTCTACTGTTCTCCCTATGTGCTATTTCAGGTGTGAGGCCAAAATACACAGTATTTAAGATTGGGTTTTTAAATAATCAAAACCAGGGAAAGACAAGGCTAAAATGTCTGAATATATCAGCAGTGGATTAGAAACTTCAGACTTGCTTGGTACAGTATAACCACTGAAGTATAACAACTACAACAGATTTCAAAGAATTCTGTGAGCTTAATAAAATTCACATAACTGCAATTCTATGATATAAACTCAAATTTCATTACAAGCCAAAATAAAGGGTCAGGCAGATCAAAATGCTTTCAGATAAGAAGTATCAGGATGGACCTTTTACAAAATTTTAAACCTATTCTCTGCTCGTGTTCAGGCACAAAAACGGACATTCATTTCTGTTAAAACTTGCATGGTGTAAACTTACTAGAAAAGTTATGTTCTTGTATAAAACGTTGTGTGTCCAGGTATGCACACTGGAACTGTTCACATGTGAAAACATTTGCATTTTCACTGGAGGGCATATCCGCAAGAGCTGAAAATCAAGACTCTCGTGTGTAGAAGAAAAAAGTCATACTTGTTCATTGACTTCATATCCTTCTCCCCCACTTTTTTCCAGAGTTGGCAAAACCAACTTTTTCATTTCTCACATTACAATCCAAGTGCTGCATTTTGTTCCTTTTATACCTGTTCAGCATCACTGAATTCAAGCAACACTGGAAGGTTATTCAGGAGGGCTGAATTTGCATGCTTATTTACACTTATTAAAAAAAAACTATTGGAAGAGAATAGCTCCAAAATGGAAGCTCTATCTTTATAAAACAAAGAGTATCATTTTATAGATTGTAAATTAAATCATTCTTCCAACACGTTTTTGTTTGAAGTTTTTCACCTAAAAAAATAAATGGGAAAAAAAATTTGGGTGGAGAGCAAACTTGATAGTATCAGCCCTAAAAGATAAACTACTGGGAAGAAGATTATTTAAGCTGAAAGCCACTCTAATAATCACTCACCTGTTCTTGCTGCTGCTTAGCCAGCTCCATTTGTTGGCGTTGTTTCTCGATCTGTGATGCAGCCAGTTTCTTCTGTTCATCATGAGCTGCTAGCAGCTGTTCTCGCAAACTGGTCAGCTGATTGATCATACCCATGAGCTGCCTTTCTTTCTCAGCGAGGCTTTCTGGAGTCCCTGGGCATCATATGGTGAAAAAAGGAAAAAAAATGGTAAAGAGAAGAGAGGAAATTTAGAGCTAGCCAGGTTTTTATTCCACAGCTTCACTGTAAGCAAAGTTTTATTAGAACCAAAATGCAGCAGCATACTGCAAGGCACTGTGCATTAAGACCTGCCCCTCTACAGGAAAATGAGCCATGGAGGATAATTCTGTACACAGGCTTCGATCTGGTGTTGCCCTTCAATGTTACTTTGCCTTTTCCTCTATTTTTTTGCCTTTTTGTCAGATTAATAGGGGGGGAAATTCTGCCTGTTTTGTAAGAGTTTCAAATTTAAAACATTGTTTACCTTTCATGGGGATCAAAATCAACAATTCCTGTTTTGAAAAGCACTTACACTTTTGTCAGAAACTGATGACAAAGACTCATCAATGCTTTTGATGCCTAAAGAAACTGTAAGGTGTGTATTAACATCAATCAAGGGGAAGCAGAGAAGTCTCCTGGGTACAGGATAACTCTCCCACTCCCCATGCCCAGCCTTCTCACTGTTACCAATGCAACACACAACAGCTGTCAGGACGCTCACTACCTGCTATATCATATACAGCTGCCCTGATTAGGATGAAATTATACAGTATTTAAATTGCCAATAACTAGTATGTCTGTTGCTACCACTGCTGAGTATTTTTAAAGGAAAAAGCCTTGCATAAACAGACCAGAAAAACTGAGTTAAACACAACTCATCACCTCTCTTGTTTGTACTGTCATTAGATGGTTTTTACAGGAGAGTTCAGCAGACAGAGTAACTGACTGCCCTGCTCTTATAATCACTCTGTAAAAATTCTCCTTCTATCCAGAAAGACAGTGGTTGTAAAGGAACGGAAGAAAAAATTCCAGGAAAAATCAATGAGCTATGAATCATAAACTAAAACAAAAAATGGCACTGTTAGTATATCCAGGATCATTTGATTTTGAATTTATAAGACCAGAAAATATGTCTAGCAGTTAATCCACAGATATCTCCAATACCACCACACCCTCTCACATGAGTCAGATCCTACGAAACCTTTTCTAAAAAAGCTTCAGGAAAGGATTCAGGCTATCAGTGTCTATTCCTCCTCTGAAAATAGTCTGCTTTTGGGACAACCCTGCCACACAAACCCTTCTCTAACACAGGAAGCATTCTTCTGCCAATGTCATCAGTGCTCTCCAAGTGAAAAAAAAAAAAAAAAAAGAAAAAAAGAGAAAAATTGGCGACTACACTAAACATATTCCTAGCCAACTATCAGTCAGACATGGAAAAGAGCGACTGGTAATAGCTCATTTAGTCTACCCCCCTGCCAGTGCAGGAATGTTCCCTACAATATATTTACTACAGCTTTCTAGATGGGATTGAAATGTCTGAAATGGTGAATTGCCTATGCTTTCTTTGGAAGATTGTACCATAGCCTTAGAGGTGGCACTGTCAGGGCTCTCTGCTTGATAGTTTAATTTACATTCTATTAATTTCAACCTTGCACTCCCAAGCAACATCTCGCTTGCTATCTTAGTCAAGCCCAAGCCCTTACATACATTTATAGACAGCCTTATACAAGTGGGAAACCACAAAGAATCAATATTTTCACATAAAGTAAATGCAACTCGATTAACTTTTTATTAAGATGCTAGAGATTTATGCGAAAATATTCTCACCATATAACAAAGATCTACAACAGAATATTCTCAGATACAGTATCAAAAAAAAAAAACAAACCCAAGGTACAAGCTGGAAACTTGAGAAACACACTGAAACAGAAACCATAGGACTGTAAACCTGTTCTGTTAAAAGCTGTGAGAAAGAATGGAAGACAGTGCTAAAGTATTAACACTGCTGAAGAAAACACTTTTAACTTAGATTTTTATTTCAAACATTGGAGACACAGAACTGCAACAAGTAGTGCATTTGCCACCTGGCCACACAATTAACCAGAAATATCTACGCCACTCTTCCATGCTTCATTTTTCTCTACGAAAAAGGGTGCAGAGTTTCCAAGCGGCATAGAAGAATTATTCTAGAAGGCAGTCTCTTCCTTGTCCTGTCTGTGGCTAGTATGGTGGTTCACTGTAATGTTCCGCTAATGAAGACTATCAGTATACTGATACTGGCAGTATAACATGCTGAGCACACTGAAACATCTGAAAATTAAATATTTATTTACTCAGCAGGTATTTTATTCCAAACTTTTACTGAGGGTGGGTGGGTGTAAGAGAAGGAGGGGAGTAGGACTCAGAGAAGGAACACACAAGATTGGCTTAGTCCTAAACTTAGGGTAAGCAAAAAGAAATCACTGTCAAATGAACTGTTTGACAAATACACTGACACACATCAAAGATCTTCAGCCAGTACTGGCTCATCAGCGTATTTTGAGCTCCTACAGTAGCTTTCAGTTGGGAATCAAAAAGCACTTTGTAAAGTTAAATTAATCCCTACCACACCTTTGGAAGGTGGAAAAATGTTTCTATATGTGTAAACTGACAGAGGGGTCACAGACTTAGTTACCGACAGCAGCAAAAAAGAGATGTTGATATCCAGCCCTGCGCTGCAAAGCTCAGGCTGCACCTCCAAAGAGAGCACAGAACATGCCCTTGCCCTGAACGCGACACGGATCATCTGCACACCTGCAGGGCCACCGGCCTAATGCGACTCCTTAGTCAGTACCGTTTACCGAGAGAGGAGCAAAAACCTGCTTCCCCAGGAAAACAACAGCTTTGTTTGAATTGCAGGAATGAGAACAAAGCAGGGGTGAACTAAGAGCAAGCAGTCAGGGCAATGAAGCACTGCTGCAGATGCTGGAGGTGCAGGCATACCACAACTGCACCACTCAGGACAAATCTACCATACTCAGTCTCTGCGTTATGACTTGGTTTTTAAAGAAACTTTGAGATGTCCAAAGGGGGTGCTTTAAATACTAATTTAGTAAGTAGAATGCATAATTCCTTTGGCTTAAAAAACTGGAGTGGAAAGAGCCTGACAAAAGGCAGCCGTCTTGTGTTATATTTTGTGAGTAATTTCAGTTTGCTAATAACCCAAAAAGGAGAACTTATCACTGTCAACTTGAAAAAAAAATCCAGCGTTGGAGAATAATTTCTGGAAAACATGGCTTAGTAGGTACTTTATTTTCATGTGATTAGCCCATCCTTCCAATAACTTTAGTAATAACTACGATTTCAATTCTTTAAGATATCATTCCTTGCTAACTAAGTACTCGGACAGCCATAATCTCAAGTGGCCTGCACAAAACCAGAGGCAAGAGAGATCAGATGTGTAGGTCTACTAGGAGACAGTGAGTTTTGAGGTAGACTTCCCCTTGCTTTACGCACACAGCTGTATAAACCTCACTGATGATGAATTACAAATAGATTTGAGGTTTCTTGCAGACAACTGGTGGCTTATAAAAGTGTGAAGATTAAAAAGAAGTACTTGAATGAGACTATCTTGATCATAATGCAAAGTCTGTGCATTTAGGGTAAGTTTGGTATTTTTTGTTATCCCTATTACCTAGCACACTTTTTCTTTCATGAAAAAGTCCAACAAAACTGCCATTTCACAGTTGCTATTCATAAGTTACTTAGTTTACAGAACAAATGAAGGCCAAATGATACTCGATGCTATTTATTTAATGGTCAGCTGAGGGCAACAGCTTGGTCACCACACAAGTACTCTCAGCGACAGGAATTTTTTCCGGTGTACTAAAACAAGCTACAGTTAGAGACCCAGTTGACATTTCTGTATCCCTTTCTAGGTGCTGTTGACTGGGGGCAGGCAAGGATGGTGGACTTCTGTGCTATTAGCATTATTTTCTCTCTGTTAACACGCATAAGATCTAAACCTTTATTACCATGCGAAGTGTCTTGGCAGCTAAGGGATTTTCATTTTAAGAATCCTGTAGCTTATAGTGCAAAAAGCGTCAGTATTTTAAATAGCTGCACCATCAACCGCATAAAGACAGTCAGTTGTTTAAATTATGCTACTCAGCAATTAATGAACTATCCATATGACTGCTAACACTGCTAGAATTTGGGATGGGGTGCAAATCTCAGTGAGTAAAAGCAACCAGCCCCAGCAGCTACCTTCAGCCACTTCATTATTAAACTCACTTAGAGCTTCTTTGAGTAGTACAGAGTTGGAAATGGTTCTGGAGGTGGCCTGTACTCTACACGCACTGTCTGTACAGTTGCAGCATGGCTGGGAGAAAGAACAAGTGCCCACTATTGTAGTGTACAACTTGACAGTAAGTTAGAATGCTTCACACTGGTATTGAGCGAGGAGCAAAAGGAGAGTGGCTTACATTAATGGCTGCCTCAAAAATTACGCTTAATTACCATCAGATCCACAAGAAATAGATATTGCACATTTTACGTTTAACAAATCTTTTAACCACCAAGCCACCTGCCTTTCAGAAGATTGCTGTAGGTGCTCATGCTGTTTTTTCTATACTCCATCACTGCATCAAAGTACACACTACAGGCTGATACAGTGAATGGCCCAAGAAGAGATGCTTTCCAGATGCATCAGTTTATTCTCCATCACCACAAAAAGAGATTCAGAAAGAAAAAAAACTCAACATGTTTGTGGATGCAACACCCACAGCAGATGGCAATAAAAGAAGACTCAAATTAGTGGCATTCTGTATCGCCAAACCTAAACTTCATCTCAGATCAACACTATCCATAATAGTGTTTAAGTAGTAAAAGAAATTTAGTCAAATGTGAAATAAACTATTACACATTCTTAGTTCTGATTCACAGTCTCAGACTGGCAGTGACAGTAACATTTTAATAAACATTAGAATGAAGACACCAATATGACCAAATGACACACTTAAAGTGAGAAAACGAACAGGAGAAACCTTGGCATATCCACCCAAAACAGAACCAAAGCAAAAAAAAAAGGCAGAGAAACCGCTTTTGCGATCAAAACAGTAAATACTTTATTATAATTTATTAGACAGAATGAGAATGTAAATGAGAAATTAGGAAAGCCAATATTTTCTTTAACAGGCATTTTAAGCTTTTGCTGCAAATGCTCAAGCAATGAGAGTGTCTGCTCGCAGCCAGCCTACGGATCCACTCGCAGCTGCACGGCACCCAGCGTATTCTGCAAGAGGCAGAGACGTGGTGAGGCTCGGCTTAATCCCTCTGACATGTATCAATTAAACTGCTAGGAATGTTACCAACTGGGGTGCTCACACGCACACTCACGCACACCCAAACAGGAAAATTTATCCCCTGAGTCAGTTTACAATCAAAGTAATTACGTAGATAACTTTTGAACTGTCAGCATCTGTCTTTCAAAGAAAAAGAAAAGAAAACAATGTGCGAGTACAAAGCCTGGGAGAGACAACAATATTTATTACATCTGTATTATTAACTGTGGTTACAATAGAAAAAAATTCTTCCTGTATCTACAAAGCTTCTAGGGGAAAAAATGAAATGGAAATAAGAGTATTCTGAAGTTCTCTGTATTCAAATGGCATCAGGATATATAATAACAACTAGAGCATTCAATATAGAGCATTTTTCATCTCAAAGTATTAGCTAGTTGATCTTCTCAAAGACTGT
Source organism: Ara ararauna (assembly GCA_028858755.1). Taxonomy (NCBI): domain Eukaryota; kingdom Metazoa; phylum Chordata; class Aves; order Psittaciformes; family Psittacidae; genus Ara; species Ara ararauna. The sequence continues at coordinate 105,634,906 of CM054376.1, read as the reverse complement.
GAGAGCAGGCAGAAAGGCAGGGGTCTCTGCTACTTTTTGTAAGATAAAAGAGAGGTGTGAAGTTTTTAGAAACTTGCCTAAAGCCATTCTTAACTTTACTCACTGTAAGCTGTTTTATTGCAGGCCTCGCTGAAGTCACCAGCAGAACTATTTCAGCAAGGCCAAGAATCTCCTCACTGACTTTTACAGGACACATGCTAAATACATGATTAAAAGTTTGCTTGACCTGGTTTGGTAACAGGTAGGGTTCTAGACAAAAGAGACCCTGTGAATAAAGCAATTATTGATGCCATCCACCTCACCAAGCAACAGAACTATGCCACAATACAGTTTCTGTGCAACTTCGGTGTAACAGTGTGATGAGGTCATAACTACAACCTATACATCAACTAAAAACTTAGTCACCTCCAAGCATTTCATGCAGAGGTGTGTTTTTTCAGTGTGATTTTTGGTTTTTGATACAAAACTGAAAAAGAGCCGAGAAGGAGGCTTTTCAAACTGAACAGCCTATTCACTAAACATTACCCTAACCAAAGAATAAATACAAATATCAGCAGTTGAAAAAAAAAACCCCAAGTATTTTTTCTTGAGGGTTTTATTCTAGTACCTTTGCTTGAGAGCTTCATTCTCATCCCCTTATCAACTATTTTTCTTTCTCCACTCCCCACCCCAGTTTTAACTTTGCTCTGCCACATCACAAATCCAAACGCAACATTACTCTGCTCAGTAAGTAAATCAGGAAAGTAAAATAGACAGGTCACCTAGTCATCTACTGAAAAGAAAACTAATCTTTGCCATGCTCCCCCTAAAATATACATATATATTTATAACATGATAATTTTAAAGGGGAGTATTCTCCCCTTGCTGCACAGCCAGCTGTGCTGCTGACATCACCCGAAGTCATATATGTGAGGCAATGGGGAGCTGATGTTACGTGCCTTCAGGAAACATAGTCTGATAAACAGATCTAACTGGTTGAGGTAAGTTCAGAATTTAAACTCTTATTTCCTCTGTCTTTGAAAAGAAATGTCGAATATTTATGACCAAGCAATGAGTTTATACTTTAAATTACGTACTTGCTGCTATGTATTGGTGGGTGGATGTGGGTATGGGCTTGTGCACGTGTGCAAACTCCCTTGATGCTTCCCTAATCAATACCTCAGAAAGTGTTTTATTATGGACTGGCACATAGCTTTTCAGGCCAGTAAATCTTAGAGCTGTCAGGACATAAACATCTAAAACCTGGCATTTTTCATTAGGTATTCAAGCCAACTTTACTACACAATGACTGCCATCACTTACAACTACCTACCTTACTAAATTAAATTACTTCATCTGATTGATATGAGAAGTCAGCATAACAAAAGAAGACTTTCTGACTGCTTTTTACTCAGCAAGCCAGAGCCACCAGAAAAAGAAACAAGTAAAGAAAAAGCCCAGAATTCAAACTGATTTGCCTGTACCTACAGATTCATGTAATGAATCTTCCCTGACAAATAAAAATCCTTTTTAGAACAGCAAGTGAGCAGGAAATTCTTTATTTCAGCATACGGACAGTCTTAATCTTTTAGGTTTCAGTGTAAGACTTTGCAGAATGAATAAAAACAAATGATGAACAATTACCATCTTTTGCCATTACTACCCTCAAGGACTAATATTCTGTGGGGACAACAACTTAGCCGTCTGCCTGTAACAGACCAGCACATTACTATTTCGCAATGCTGGAAAGAAGTTGTCACTGAGCATTCTTTATTTGCTGTCAGTAGACTGCAAATAAAGCTTGGTATTCAACCTGGGTAGTAACTTATTGTCAAGGTTACAAAAGGAATAGACAATATTTTTATTGAGACTAGTTCTCCGAGGTTATTCATTGTTTTACTGTCTAGACAACAAGCTAGAACTGGGCTAGAGAAACAGCATTGCCGCTGGAATTTCATGCAGCAGCAGGAAAAACAGTAAAAAAAATGTACGTGTAAGTGTATTTGGTTTGTTTTGACAAACTGGTAGTTGTAGCTCAGCAACATTCATCTCCATCAGCACATCTTTCAAGTAATTTTAGTACAAAGAGTAACTGCTTTAGGTCCCTTTTGTAATCCAACCCTCTGGTCAATTTTATAATATAGTCGTTTCACCTCCTATGTTCAAACAAAACAAAGCCACTGGTATTTGCTACTTTGATTAATTCCATTTTATTTCATTTTTTCTACTAATAATCACTTCTTAAAAATAAAAGTTGTTAAAATGGAATGTGATTTCTTTCTGATTAAGTACCTTTGTGTAAAAAAATTAAAAAATAAATCCAAAACAGCCCAAATTTGCTGGTTTGCCATAAATTCATATTTTTTGCATTTTTGACGCTTTAAAAAAGATTCCTCCAACCTCCCTTCCATTACCTGCAACTAACCTCCTGTTCTAGGGTCAAATGGAAGCAACTCCATCCAGTCAAAATCTCCATTTCAGGCTTTCATTTGGCCTGAAGGAAGTTCTGCGTTGGTGTGGCTCAATTGGCACTGTCTACTTCTCTGCAGACTGAGAGTATCACATTGCATTATGATCAACCTCCACTATTTATTTGGCAGCTACCAAATTTCCTCTCAAAACTTAGGTTTCCCTGTGTGCCACTAGGCAGACTCTCCTCCCCCCCTTTTTGAAATATTAACAAAGGACTAAAGCTCACTGTCAGCAATTTGCTGCTATTAAACACCCCCAAAAATAAACAGAGACGATGATACTAAGTAGATTGAAATAAATATTGAATTTATCACAGTCAGAAGCTGACGATCAGACATATCTTACCTCCTTCACTTATGACTCTCACCCTCCTTCTCTCCTCACTCCAAATACAATACTACCCACAAAAAATAATGCAAAACATCCACATCTGACACAAGTTTGCAAACATTTTTCAACCATTAATTTGCAAATGCAAAATTCACACAGCTCGTAGGAAAGTGTGCAGCTTTCACACATCTCCTGGGGATCTGTGCTGTAGTAGTCAAAGGTTTAAACCCAGTGTATTCCCTATGAATAATCTCTCTCCCTTTCCCCCCCCTTCCTCCTGTCCACATCTAAATGCAGAATCCCCAGCTTTCTTCACTTCAGTTTACAGATTATGTGATCCAAAGTGTCACTCACTGGATTACTGCACATAACCTGAGCGCTACCCGAAGCCTACTTGTCTTCAACTTGTCCAGCACTACTTAAATGGAATTATCCGTCACAATCCATATACCGAATCTGCATAGCCCACTTATCTCAAGATTCTGTGTGTCACCTACCAGATTATCCGTTTTAATCCATACATTGAATCTACATAACATATGTCTTTAATTCATGGGCTCTGATGAGCTATAGTATCGCTGAATGGATTATTTCTCTTTATCCATTATTGGCAGTTGTAAGACTGTTCACTGCCTACTCTCTCATGCCCCATCTTCTAAGCATAGAAGCAAAATCAGTTTTCAGCAAACACAGTTTTATCGCACATCAAACACAGCTTGATATAATACCTGCAGTGATACTTCACATAACTTGGAACCCAGTTTCTTGCACGCAACAAATGTCCATGTTATCATGCATTAAAGATTAGAATTGGTAGGCTAATCTTGCTTTCAATTACATTCATAAATCAGTGGCTACTCCAGAACAGTCTTTGGAGTCACCCAGATTTAAGTGGATACAACACAGAGCTGATTTTACCCTAATGAGGATCCCTTTCACAGTAAGTGCACAAAACTCTTCACCTGAGCTGTTTAGGAACTAACCTGTACAACAGGAAAGGATTTTCAAACAACAACAAAAAAAATATCAGGTTCAGGCTTGCCCGGTCTTTCTTGACAGACTCAGGCACAATCACTACTAACAATGCTTTCACTTCAACAGAAAACCACCTCAGAAAGATTGGAAACAAAAGTCAGTTTAGCCTTTTGTTTCAGACACCTATTCAAAATTAGCTAAGTGGAGAACATATAAAATATGTGTTATTGTTTCTTGACAACTCCTGATAAGCAAGAGATGGACAAGATTAGTAGAAAGGCTTTGTGTACACAGGGGAGGTTTTAAAAAGCATTCTCATAATGGTTAAAGCTGCGTCACTCACATCGGCTCTAGCCAGACTGTGCACCTCATGGTGGACCTGGGGGGTCAGAACCATTCCGTGAAGTCAGCTCAGAGGAGGCCCAACACCAGTGTAAGAGAAGTTTTGTGTTAATTTTCCAAGTATAGGGATGGACACAGTCACTGAAGAGTGTGGAAACAGGCTTCTTACGCCTTTTGCTATCCATGGCCTGCCCTACATGCTGCATCTGCTGCACTCAGTAACGTTGCTTTGGAGGAAAGCAACCACTTTCACCCCGTGATGCACACGTATCAGGCAGCTATGCTGAAAGCAGAAAGGGGGGGTAATTTTCCTTCCTCTAGATGATCGGTTTGAGACCTGAAGTTCTCTGTGCTCCACTGAATCCAATAAACTGCATTATCCATGAATAATCCAGAGGCCTTTTGAGTCCTGTTCTTGAATATGACGGATATAAGTAAGTTTGAACAGACTTTAACCAATTCAATACAGTTTTACAGCTTTATTTTAAAATATTTCCATTTGAAGGCATGTTTTGGGGGTCTTATTATAGACTGACTTGTTCTGAACTGAGTAAAAATTCCATAGATTTAAACCGAAAATTTCTTAGGAAATCTCCAGTGCCAAACTTGTTTTATTTATTTAGCCCCAGACTACCTCTCTAAATAAAACAGATGCATTTGACCTAAGCTTTCTACAAATATGAAAGGATTTAGAATTGTCCGATTTTAATATAAGAGTATTCCTTTGCAGTACCTTTCAGTCAAACCGTGGAATGAAATATAGATCCTTGTAACTGTTGATTCTGAAGCTTACAGCTAAGCCTCTGCAGATACTCAGCAATGGTTCTCCCATTTTACAGCCATGCAGATGAAGAATGGGAGGCTTAAAGTAGCTGCCCAAAGTAACAAAGCCACTAAAAGGAACAACTGAATACAAACCATGGCAGTCTGGTTACTTCCAGCCATTTACCAACTCACCTATCTTTAATAAAATATTACTGCTCTCTAATTTAAAGGAAAAAAGAATAATAATAGAAAATAAGGTCTTCCACTCCATCTCCCTTTCTTTTAATCTCTCCCCTAGAATAAAACTCTGTAACACAAACCTGGGCACTAACAATATGTAGCTTAGTGCAGAGACTTTAGCACATGACATACTAAAACTCCCCCAGATCTAATGAAAAACACAATGAAGTTTTGAACAGTTAAATGGAAAAAACAATTCAGTGCATAAGACAGTGGGGGCAGCACAGCTTCTAGTGCTGTCCACATTCCAGGGGGTATTAATAAGACACTACTTGTGCAGGGTTTCCAAATATCACTAATAGAGAAATGGGAGCGGAGGGGGTAAATGCAGCTGCCAGACCAAATATAGAGGCAAGTTAATTAAAAAATCACAACTGGAAAACTTAATAAATCCATGTTCCTATAGAAGGACAAAAAAAAATTTCTAGCATAATATATGTGTGTTTGTACATGCGTTTGCGAATATAAAGCAGCTCAACTTGCACACCTTTCATGTTGCCTCACTAAATACAGCTGCAATACAGCTGAGCCATTGTTTGTTGGCCGTTCATGGCTGGCGGTGCCATGAAAACCGCATTCCTGGGCACTAAATAATCAGCCTGCCTGACCCCCCAAGAACCTGTAAGTCAAATTCATTTACCCCCAGAGGGCAATGCTCTATTGTATCCTCCCTCCTTTCTAGCCACCTAGGAACAATGGACAATAATTGCAACTGTCACGGCAGTCAGTAGGAAAAATAAACCAGTGCCTGTTTTCACAGCTTACTGCCAAACCTGATCCAAACACCTAATAACCATGCCCCCAACCACAGAACCACAGTTGCACTAAAAAGCCTCAGATGTGAGGCTTTTCAACAGAGCTGCAGAACAATTAACTCGACTTGTGTTCAAAATATGAAGCTAAAAAACAAAATATTAAAGCAAAGAAAACTCTTCTTTGAGGCTGTGCTGTTGCTCCCCATCCTCCCCCGGGGCAAGACTGAAAGGACTGTTGAATTTCTTCCGTGCTAGCTTATAGCTACTGCTGCTGCTTTCAAGTTTAGCTTGTGAAAGGGAAAGAGAGGGAGGGAGAAAAAAAGATTGCCCTCCACCAGAACAAGATCATAGGGACTGGGAACAGACTGCCTCCTCAGTGCGCAGCACTTCTCAGAGCAGCTTTACCGAGTCCAAAGGCAGAAGAGAATCACTGGAGTCTTTCTACAGGCTCTGGCATATCAAGAGTTAAAGAGGCTTCAGACAACATGCAAGAACTGCTGAACTACACACCCAAAAGTGGATATGAAAGCTGCCTGTACACTTTGGGCCTGAAACATCTTAAAGATTCATCAGGTCATGGCAGACAATGATGGTATTTTAAAACAGGCTTTTTAAAACCAGAACTCACAGACAAGCCCAGTGGCTACCCTACCTCTTTATGGCCTGTTGCCTTACATACTTGGAGCAAGCATGCTCAGTGGGAAAAAAGAACCCAAGGTTCAGCCCTCTGTTATACAATAATAATATCTCAGCGTATTTGGGGCCAAAGCACTACATTCTGTTATAAAGTTATTCTACATGTGTAATGAATATATATTTTTGAATTACAGCCTCTTAGGGAGAAGCAAGAGGAAGCAAGTGACAGACTTTCCTACTTGTGTAAGTCAGCGGACTAGTGCAAACTAATGCTAGTGGCTTATCGGTGATAAGTGGGAAGGCACATCTAATCAAAATACTACTATCTTTGTACATGTAGCAATACATTAACCTCTGAGAGCACGTCATGTATTCTTTACTGAATAATGCCTACCTTTTGCACAGAAGGCCCTTAAACCCATCAGGTACAAGGTCTGGGAGCCTGACTAAATGAGGATCTAGCAATCAGGGACAACATTAGTAAGCAAACCAAAAATAATGGAGAGAAATGGAATCTAGTAAAAGAAGGGTTTAATTTTAATCTCATTCTACTTTCACATTTTCAGAACAACACTGGCTTCAATTTTGCTACTCCAGATGTACACTGATATAAATGGGAGAAGATTCAGAGTCACTGTTTCCTTTCAGAGTGATAACGGCTGCTCTGAAAACTAAAATTTTTGACACATATGTATTTTGAGTCAGTTCCTCATCACAAGCACTGAGAAAGAATTATAAAGACATTAAATTGCATGAAAACAAACAACTACAGGTTCCCTAAAATGACCTCACATATATAAAATGGGGAAATATCTTGGCAAAGCAAAAGCTACTGCTGCTGGAGAGTGGTCAAATTTTGTCATTTTCCTTCTGGAGTACGGCTTTAAAAGAACATGCTTCAGTGCACAGATGTTGCACGCTGTCTTTTAAAATCTGCACTGACTAATTTTGGTACCTAGAGGTACCATTACACAAACTTTGCTCTTTTTATTTTTTTTTCCTCTTACATGCAAAGAAGTAAAAAAATTAAAAAAAAAAATAAATTACATCACCAAAATCTGTCCAGAAATTAAAAAAAAAAGACTTCTGATCAGCCTCAGATTTCAGAAGCTGAGCTCTGCTATACTCTGATACCACATAAGCCTGTGTTTGATATGTGAATTGACTTCTTTTTTTTCCCCAATCCTGCAATAGGACGTGTCCTCTTATAACACAGACCGATACACGCATCAAAAGTTTTAAGTAAGTTCATTCACTTAGGGTAATATACCATTTCATTTATTTCTATTAGCACAGATGGAGAGCATACATTTCATTTAAGGCCCAAACGACGATGTTCCAAGGGGGAGGGGAAGAGGAGCAAACAAAGTTCCATGAAAGCCAGTGATATCCGTATATTCATTCTCAAACTGCTTTAGCACGAAACAGCATTACCTTTTATTTCTCCAAAGTTCCCTGATCCCATGGCAAGAAGCTTGTCTTTCCAGTCCTTTGATAGTAGCTTTTCAATACTGGGTGTTTCTGAGTGAAGGGGGGGGAAAAGAAATGGAAGCAAATCAACATGAGTGTCTTCACAATAGAACTCATTAAAAGTCTATCTGCTAAAAATAAGGCCAACCCTATTCTGGGCCCCAGTTCATAATGACTTCATCCACAAACTGATAAGAAGGGAGGGGGAAAAAAAAGTAAAAAAAAAAACAAAACAGAGTGTTTTGTCACCTGCTGTTTCAAAACCATTAGCTTTTTCCTCTTATGGAACAAAGCCCCGGTAATTCTGTATGACAATGGGCACATATAAACCTGCAGTTCATTGTTTTTCAATTTGGTGAACAAGTTGCTCCCTATAATGGATGCCTGTCAATGTCTGGGTGTTAGTCTGCAGTCAAAAAATAATTATGTTGATAAAATGCAGAGTAAAGAGAGAGGGAGAGAGAAAGAGAGAGAGAAGCAAAGAATTAGCTCCTAAATCTGCTACATGTAATTATATCCCTCTGAGCCTTTACAATTGCATCCACTTTATAAATGTGTGTTTAAACATCGTGTGGTGGTAAGCATACTGTGGAAAGATTTTCCGGTAACACGCACATTATAAATAATAATAAAAAGTTGGGTATGAAAAAAGCTTTAAAAGATTGCAAAATCCAGAGGGAGAAAAGGCACTGCTTAGAATGGAAACCCATTATTTGCTCATTTCAGATTCTATCGCTCCCTTTAAAAATAAAATAAAATAAAATAAATTTGTTCAGTATTTTCAGGCAAAATGCAGCAAGGGTGTGGATGGGTCTGATATTTATAACTCTTGTATTTTGACCCCTCTTTGAATGGAATTTTAATACATAAGTAAATATAAATGCTAATAAAATTCAGAGAACATTAAACTCAATTCCAAACAATGTAATTGTATATTCTTGTCAGCATTTAGATGGGTACACAATTAGAATAGCTTTCAATCCCACGATTAGCACTGCATTCAGTTCGAAAATGGAGTGTACTAAAAGATAAGTGTCCCAGTATGCGCCATCTAAATAACAATACCCACACTTATTATCTGGATCTAAGACATATACTGCTATTCTCCACATTGGTGTTTATGTGTATTTGTATTTGTTCAGGCATTTGTTTACCCCCTACCAGGAGCATAAAGGGAGTACATGTTAACTTATCAAAGGGACCGTCTGGCCTAGAGACCATACAATTATTAGCAACTGGTTAATTTTCCCCACAGTAAAAACCATTACGAACAACCTTCATTATCTTGTTTGGCTAATTCCGCCTCCTTTTTCCGAAGCCACACCTTGAAGCTCCTCCGAGGCTTTCCGGGGAGGGGGGGGGGATACGTTTGAGAGGTTCGCCGGGTCCCGCCCGGACTCACAGCCTTTCTCTCGCTCTGCTAAGCATCTCTCACACTCGAAGGAGCCCAAACTCCCGTTAAACCAGCCTCATGCAGTATAATAGTAATGCATAACAAACTACAGCGGCGGGGGCACGCTTTCCACCCCCCCACCCCCCCCCCCCCCCGCTCATTTGCCAGCGATGCAATAGCGGGTCCCATTGGCAGCAAGGGAGATTCCCAACCCCCCCCCCCCCCCCCGAACATTGTTATACACGTTGCAACCCTCCAATTTCCTCCTATACACGCGTGTGTGCTCCTGCTCTGCGAGAGACACGCTCTCGCAGGACTGGTTGCTCCGTGATCTCATCGCGCACCCGATCACCGGGATTGACTGCCTGAGCGCAAGTTTTCTGTTAGAACCCCTAAACTGCCACTGAAGCCAAAGGAAAGGGATGGGAGAAGCGCGGTGCAATGAACATCTCCGTGCCGTGGCTGGCCATGCAGAGATGATCCCGTGCTCTCGGCACTTCCACAACTCAAGTTTGTACGTCCGCGGCGAGCCTTTATAAAGGGAGCCGTTCTTCCAAACCTATATGACTAGGTCAAAAAACGCCGTCACTAGCCCTTTTATTACTCTGTCCTTATTTTCTCTTCCTTGCGCTTTTCTACAGAATTCTCGAGTAGCCTGTAAACAGGCCAGAGCAAATGCGGTATTTGCGGCTGAGGGCTGTCAGTCAGGAAAAGCTAACAAACCTTTGCAAAGCAGGAATGCGGCCATAGAAATCCACTGGTGACTGACAATAGGCTCCAGAGCCTCCGGGCACCAAAAGCAGCCCGCCTTACTTTTAAGCCTATTGTCAGCAAAGCCCGCGACAAAGCCTTTCCCCTGCAGCTCGACAAAATATTCGCTGTGGTGCGCTCGTAAAGAAACAGAAGTCCTCTGTCCAACTTGCCGCGTTAAAGTAACAGTAGCCGCTCGCCGGGGATGCCAGGGCCCCGCTGAGCTGGGACTGATTCCCTGCCGGCTTCCCTGCCGGCTTCCCTGCCCGCTTCCCTGCCTCCTTGTCTGCCCCCGCCCCGGCGCGGCCGGACCGCGCCGAGCCACCGCTGCTGCCGCTTGTGGAGCGGCGCCGGGCCGGGCCTCGGGCTTACTTTAGCGAGGTGTAGAGGGGAAAAGGGGGGTGACAGTAGCTTTGTCAGTGCCAATTCGCCGCCTTAGCGGCAGAGTCCCCAGCCGCGGGACTCGAGTTACAAATGAGTGTCCCTGCAACCTGAGTCCGCCGGTGATGGTGCCGGGAGAGCTGCTGCGGCAAACGAGCGGAGAGTAATGAATGCGGTGGACGGCCGTGTATCAATGCCTTGAATTTCTGCGAGAACGGTAAAGATCTCAGTAGGAAATCATGATTAGAGATGTGAAAGGCCAAATGGCAAAATCCCAATAGTAACAATGCATCTGTTCATTAATGTGTGAATATGAGTAATATGAAAATTTAACACAATTATAAGCCCCTCAGCAATCCTGATGGCAGAAAATAGATTGTAGTGATCTAATCAGCGCTTCCCCTGTTGAAATACTGTATGTTAACTATTTAAAATAATATTATATAGATTTTCCCCTTTAGAAAAACCCATGTAATCATATTTAATTGATGTCCTAACTTGGTTTCAAACCTCCCCTGAGTTGGACTGCAATTTCTATGTAAAGCACTTCAACAGAATTTTGATACAGAATGAATGAGTAATTGTCCTTCTGCTAATACTTAAAAAGAACTTTAATTCTGAAAGACAATAGCTTCCCCACCCCTATAGCTTTATAGAGCTAAAGAGCTGTATGAAATTACAGCTTGTTTAATTCTATTACATACTGTGTTAGCATATTATACTTACATACTTACATAAAATATGCTATTCATACACCCCACCTATTACATTGTAGTAACTGCTTGTGAAATACATTATGCACACTATCGTGGAAACAGACATTTATTATGTCATTTATGTACACCATTAAAAAAAAAAGATCTGAAATTTACACATCTTAAATAACTGTTTATAAGGTTACAACTGTAGAGCTTTCATGAATTATACAGAAACAAAGTCATCTTTTGTTCAGGTTTTCTTTTAGACTTCATTGGGAAGATAATGTTCCCAAATTAAGAAAAGAAATAAACACTGTATCTTATTTGCAACACACTCATTCTCTGGATTCATTAGGAAGTCAGTAAAACTTTTAATGCTTGCACATATAATGTGCAGGTTGAAACTGGGAAAAGTGGCCTGCACACAGGAACTGCTATTTCTGATCCCTTCTCCAACAACTTACTCTCCTCTCGGATTCATCAGAACAACATTCTTGAGTCCAGACTCCGAGCTTTACTGCGACAGACTTTGGATATGCATCAGGACAGCTATGTATTATGATAACCTGTATTTGTATGTCCAAAAAAGCTATACATGGGTGTGCTCTGCCATTCTGAGCATCATGATTATTCCGAATGTCTCCTAATTCAGTCTTTGAGAGGAGCCCAAGATTAGCCCCATTTCTTCTTCTGAGCCCCACTTGAGCTAAGAATACCCCCTATTACTTATTGGCAACACAGGTCCTAAGGCACACAGTAAAACAATTCCAAGCCTATCCACAGCACAGTATGAATACATCTACAAAAGAGTTGTTCAGGGCTTGTTTGTGAACAGTAATTCATTAATGTTTGGGAAACATTTTTGTTCCAGCAACACTATGAAAAGTGTTAAGTCTTGTTACAGAAGAGGATTACGGGTAGGACACCAAAGAGAAAAAGAATGAGATGGAAAAGAGTAACAGGAATCATTAAGTAAATGCTGAAGAGGAGACTGACTGAATTAATAGATACAAATTAATCCAAAAAATTACTTCTGCCATCTCTATTCAACATATTTATCAGTCATCAGCTCTTTCCAAAGATATTTAGGATGCATTTTGTTTTCCTTGTATCACCCTTGCCTCTGTTGCTTGCATGTGCTGCTTTGCATTACTGCGTATGGCAGCACCCACTGGTGAACAGCCCCCAAGTGTGCCAGCAGCATGCTCGCTCCTTGGGGCCCACCAGCCCTGTCACTCTTCCTCTCTCCTCCCTCCTTTCCCTCCCTCCCTGCCTCCCATGCCAAGCACCATGGAGGCTGCCTCCCTCATCTACAACAACGAGGCCTGGAGACTGATGCCAGCAGCCAGTAATTCTCATGCAGGCCTTCAGTGCATGGAATTAAACCACTTTCTCAGTGGTGTCACAGTCCCACGTTAGCTGCTCTGACTTGCACATGTGCATCAATCTGTGCGTGGCTGGGCATGCATATACATATGCTGAATTGCTCTAACTACTGGAAACCAAAGCATCTATGTAAATGAACATAAAATCGCTTTTGAATCTAAGTTTTTGTATGCTAACAAGCATGCCACTGGCCCTCTACTTAAGTATTTGATGTTTAAACACAGCTTCATTGACTTATTTCCTTCAAAGATGGAAAGTTTTCATACTGATAAAGGAGCGGTTTGTTTCCAGGAAGTGACCAAGGCTACAAAGCTGTGGTAAGAGGCACCATTTTTAGCACTGTCTGCTGGACTTCTGTTTAATTTAGTCTACTTCCAGAAGTTGTGTTAATTTTTCAGGCATTGTAACTCCCCTTTGGGAGTGACCTAATCCTACTTTCAATTCAGTGGCAGTCCAGATGCACGTGTACCTGAACCTGCCTCGGCAGCCTTCCAAAAACCACAGTCCCATAGCACAGCGTTCCCTGCAGGCCTAACCTCTCTGGTAGCTCTTTTCGATCCATGCTCCAGGGTCACAGTCCTGGAAATCCCCTTATAAAAGCTTAGAATGGTCTTCACTGCCAAATCTCTTCCTATTACCTCTTTCTGCTCCTGCTGATTATTTACTAAAAGCAAACCTCAGTCTCATGCAGCTGCTTGCTTCCAGAGGAAGGCATGTAATGCCATCATGCTGTAACAAGGTGCAGGATGGGGGCTCTCCACAAGGCACTTCCAGAAGAGACATATTTGAAAAAGAAAGGGAAAAGAGAAGCTCTGACATTACAAAGAAGAGAAAACTATGATAGAAGGGAAGGAGGCGGATATAAGTCGGCCACAAGTCAGAGGAACAATATGAGTCCCGGAGCCTCCCACTTGCATGGTGTCTGGGTGTCTGAGCGTCTGAGCATGGGTGCTCTCTCAAGGAGATGCCTGAAGTGCTCCCTTCCCTCTAACTACTGTGAATAGCTTTGTCCTGGGATGGAAGACTCCTTAGAACAAAGTAAAAGAAAGATGTTTGGCCTCAGCAAGGATGATGACATGAAATGTAGCAGAGTGGCGAGAAGCCAGGAGTTGTTCAATACCCAGCCAGACCACCAGACATTTCCTGCCAACACATGTCATTCCTAGAGGAAGGAGTATTTGGTCGGCAGAAACAATCATGAATAAACTTTAGCACTGGCTGATATACCTTCCACTTCTGGCAAGCACCTTCCCTTACATTATGAAAGAGCTGGCAAATACTGAGCTGGCATCCATTATTCACCCTTTTCTTCTGCCATGGTCATAAGTACGTTACACCTGTTGGCCACAACTCCACTCGCTGTTTCTACAACCCTCACCTATCAACATGCCACCTCACTGGCACTTTATTCTGCACTCATGCACCGCAATAAACCCTTTCTGGTTTATATCAGGAAACAAGATTAAGGGCAGATTTCCACTCTTCCTTTAAAAGAGCAGACAAGCACATACACAAACACAAGAAGTTTCTCTTTTTATGCACCCACTTTTTATTACAAAGGTCTTATCTATACAAAATCAGAAACAATTTTCATAGCAAAGAAAATAAAGCAACTATTATGAAGAAATGGTTGGTATCAGCAGGTTACATAGACACACAGCATCTGCATATGCATATGGTTCTCCATCAACAGAATCATGCTTTTAGGGAACTACTTGCAGCTAGGCAAGACACTATGAATCATGAGCAGGCACAACACAGAATGTATTTAAATTTGGAAATCAAAGACCACATAACATACATTTTTCTCTTGCCTTCCAGGAAGTACTGAGATTTTTCACCAGTCTAAAAGCATTCTAAACTTTCAGAGAAGACGCTAGAAAACACCTCTATAAAATGTGAGTATCGTTCAAATGTAGGACATAGTTGCTCGGGTGTGATATACAAAAATGTGGTGTTAAGTGCAGACCTACAGGGCAGGAAGCAGAGTTCTGCTGGGGTTGTAGGTATTTTTTTTTTTTTTTTTTAATACTTGGTCTTTGGGCACAAACTCACAGAGCTGAATGAAATATTCAAGTTTCAATGAGATATTAGGATGCTGTGGTGCTCTGGCTAGCACATCATAGTATGACTCTTACTACACTGCTCCATCACAACCACTGTGCAGAAAACAGCTGGGCTACATATGTCCATGCATGGCTTCCAAACCTACTAAAAAGCTCCTTTCTCTGGCAGGGATAACCAGCCTTCCTGCTCTTGGAATCTCCAGTTCTACCCCAGCCACATGTTAGCTCCCATAGCATTTTATTTCAGAGGAGAAAATCAACTTCTGTATATACAGATGACCATAGTTACCTGTGGTGCACAATGACATTAGGTTACTATAGTATTCTTGTTGCACATACTTGCATAGTTTTGTGTATGCTTAATAATACAACAGTTGTTTTCAAGTTTGCTGGCTCTCTTTTGCAATACCCATCATGCTGCATTAATGAAGTATACACTGTATGAATGATAAGACATTTTTATTGTGATTTCTGGCACAAGCATACTGCTTCTTGTGCTAAAAAAAATAATTCACATAGCCAGAAAAGATTCCATAGCACAATAAATAAATTATCCAAGATTTTAAAATCAAAATCAGCAATCTGTGAATGCCACTGAAAACATTATTTTACTCTATCTACAAATATACAAGCAGTTATTTTTACAACTGATTACCAATGCATACTGCCAGTCTTACAAGAAAGTTACCTAACAAGGGTGTTTATTAGGAAGAAAAGGTTAGAGTAGTCTTCAGATACACTATACTATCAGTTGTTGAACTAATTATCCCTTAGGATGTAAGCGAGGAGCCAGCAAACCACAGCACAAGGCAGGAACACATGGCTAAGCCAGACAGGCGGAGGGCATGGGGACTTCTTAAGCTAGGTTTGTGGCCAAAACCAGCATGTCATTCAACTACACCCTCAGAAACAGTCAGGCTATTGTCTGAAATTTTTATAGTTTCCATCACCTGAATGCACTGGCAGTGGCACCATTAGCTGTGTACTTTTCAGTCTGTCTTGTTTCCACAAATGGTCACCTACTCCAGGAGCAGTCAGTCTCACATTCCAGATATGACATTGTACAATGCAAAGAAATCAGGCCTGTCATGTAATACCTTCTGCCAGTCCTTTAGTCTCCCAGCAGCAGAGTCTATGTTCATTCTGGGTTTACACAGGCAACAGTCAAGATTTTCTCTGCCTCCATTCCCTTTATTTCAGCTTCGGTACAGAATTTGCCTTCAGAACATGAAAAGTTCTGGTATGTCTGCAAGTCTTTCTGTCATACACTCTTCTGGACTGACAATGCCTACATCAATAAAATGTCCACAAAGCCCTTCGGAGGCCTGCATACACAACAAAACCACTTCTTTTACAAACATAGCGTTGAGTCAGGGAATAAGACTGCATCCCAGCTCTCACCTCAGAAACAACAGCAAATTCCAGCTCAATTTCTGTTATTTCCAGCACGCCAACTTGTAGAGTACGTACTCCATTGCCTTACATACCCTAGTGACAACAGACTCCATGAAGGCCACTACGTGTACATTGATTACCCTCTAAATAATAATAATCTCAATTTGCAAGTTCCTATGTAGTAGTTTCCTCCTGTTCCACCCTTCAGGGAAGTGGCATTCATATTTGTGTGCCAGGGCAGCTGGACAGTGGTGTCCTCCACTCACACCTCCATGAATGTGGCCTTCCACATCAAGTCTGGAGCCACTGCTGATTGCTGCAGGTTTGTATGGAGACAGGGCTGCCTTAATTGCAGCCCCCTTAATTATTCTAAAGAAACACCAGAACAGCGTAGTTTGTAGTCACTGCTTAGCTACCCTCCATCTAAATCCCTGTCCTTGCAAATAGATAGTAGGGTATGGCCAGTTTGAGAATTGACTCAATCTCTGCCTCTCCCATTTCTGCAGCAGAGTTACTGTGTCTCCCAGAGAAGGGCACGCTGAGGCACTATGAATGGCACTGGATGCCATGCACAGGACAATATATTTTTTATCACTGAAATTTGTTGGGACTCAGTGCTCTGGATTCCCAAAGGCATTTAGGAGCATAAATCTCATTCTGGAAAGGAATTGGGCTCCAACTGCCTTTGGAGACCCAGGCCAGTGGGTTGGCTGAAAGAGATGATGATGAACACATTCTGCCAAATGCAGCATTTCACTGGCACAACTGTTGCTGGAACATCTTTTCCAGCATACATGATCACAAGAATGATCCCGAGTTCCCGCTACCACTGTCTTCTTCACCCCTAATTAAATTAACAAGTAAGAACAACCCAAGTTATTTAACCTTACCAAGCTTAAAAAAGTTATGTTAAATTTCAAAAATGTCCCCAGGCTTTCCTGATACTAAAAAAAAATAATAAATAAAATTAACACATAAAATGGAGTAACTCACTTTCAAACACCTGAGCAGCAACCTTTTCCTTTTACATTGATACTACACCAGTAGGAATCCTTATTAAAAGAAGGGCAACAGTAATATAAATAACCCCTCACGCCTGAAAAAAGAGAATTTTGTCAATCTCTGTTCTTCAACTTCCTAATGCCTCTTTAATTCCAGGCAACTCTAAATGAAAGAAGGAATTGATTTTCTCAGGAGTGGTCTATCCAGCAAAAAAACCTGTGTCAGTTGACAGAAGGAGGCACTACACCAAGCCTGAGCTTCACTGAAATTCTGAAACCACAAAGATGTTTTAATATTTCCAGAGACTATTTCAAGAGTAACAACATAAAAACAGAGACATCTGGAATTAAATACCATTACATTTCACTTCAGTTTTATTTTTCTGTCTCAGTTGGACAGAGATACTCCGTTAGAATACATACTCCCTTGAAATACATTTTTGTACTAGTGCTGTCAGCAGTGCCAGTTTCTAATTAAAGGGACATAATATCTTCTTAATATTAACAGAGGGCAGTGTTTTTGGTCTGCTAATTTTCACAGAATCATAGAATAGCTAGGGTTGGAAAGGACCTTAAGATCATCTAGTTCCAACCCCCCTGCCATGGGCAGGGACACCTCCCACTAAACCACATCACCCAAGGCTCTGTCCAACCTGTCCTTGAACACTGCAAGGGAATGGAGCATTTGCAACTTCCCTGGGCAACCCATTCCAGTGCCTCACCACCCTTACAGTAAAGAACTTCTTCCTTATATCCAATCTAATTTTTCACATCTTCAGCACATCCTTAATAAGCAAGAGGGCTTAAAAAAGGCATTAAATGATACGACTATACAATAACTTTTTACGGCATTGACACATTATTAAAGATGTTCTAGAGAGATTCCATGGTTTATCCTTTGACAGAAAAGATCTTTTGTGCTGACCTGTTTCTTTTTAAGTAATTAAATGCTTTCTCAAGAACAACCTAAAACAAAACCCCAAGACAGCCAAAAAGTGTATAATCTAAATAACCATAAAATACAAATTGAGAACTACAGTGTTTGGCTAGAATTTCAAGGAAATCCTTCTGAATCTCAACCACTCCACTTCTTAAATCCTAAATTCAACAGCAACAATGTAACCCTTCACATGCAGTTACTACAGCATTTTTACCCAAGAATCTCAAAGCAACTTTTTTTTTTTTTAATGGGAAAAAAAATGAGTCCTGAAGCGATCATCATTTTCCTCAAAATGACAAAAGCAAGCACTGTATGTGATGAAGCTGAGGAGACAATCTTCTAAATAGCCTATCTTTCAGCCCTTGCCACGGTCATTATTTCCCACCACCAAAAAGTACACAGCTCTGGCCTCCAGACAATCAGCTGCAAAGGGAGTTGTTGATATGTAGGGCTCCTTACTTCTTGGCCCTCCTTACATGTGGTCTTTACCTTGACAAAGAGGGAAGAGAAGACTTATTTATTAACACAAGACAGCCATAAGAAGAGAAACAAAGCAGCAAGTAGAACAAGCACTTGTGGTACAAAGCCACAACTTCCACTGCTGAAACCTTGTTTAGGGTTTGGGGTTTTTTTGGTTAACTATCACTTCCCTCAGAACGAGTACCCGTGGGCTGTCACTGGGGCTCTGCTGGTGCCTGGCTGGCTGGGGGTGGAAGACACTTCCAAATGGAAACCATGACATGTCCTGCTGCAGCTGCGCGGAAGTGCATGTTACTGAACTAACCATCAGTTTCCACCCTCCTCCCCCACCCTGGTGTTTGGTTTTTTTCCTTTTTTTTTTAATATTCCTTTTTTTTTTTTTTTTTTGACAGCTGTCTTCCTATCTTCCCAACAGGTGCTATTAGGCCCTGAACAATGGCAAAGGCTTTTAAGCCACTGCTGTTGACAAGTGAAAGGGAACAACAAATGGCTCGGTAGTGCTCTTCTCCCCAGGTCACTCAACCAATGGTAATAGTTATTATTTTTATTTATTAGCTCTGTGGCACTGTCCTCCGTTGTACCTCTTCCAACCTCTCCTTTCCGTGACAGCAAGGAGCTTTTTAACTGTTAATAAAAATGGAAGAGCGCTTAGCTCCTGAGCTGGCTCTTTCTGTAAAGTGCACAGCTAATGAATGTTGTCCATTTAGATCTGGATAATTTATGATGTCAGCGGAGCGGAGGTGGGGAGGGCTGGATCCAGATATGGCCATTAGTTACACTGCCAGGAGTGACAGAGAGAGTAAGGGGAGGTGGAAGTTGGGCAGAAAGAAGAGGTTCCCTTCTCCCGCCCCTCATATTTGTTTTTGCAGGATAATTACAAGGTTAGGTCATAAATAAGACATTTCCTCCTTTTAGGTTAGCATAATTTTTCTTTAACCTTCTTAGCATTTCACTGACCGTAATACAATCCTCTTAAGAGAACAATGGCAGATGGAAGAAAAGTTAATTTTCCCTTAAATGAAAATGACTGCACCCATTTAAATGGTGCGCTCAGATCTGTTAGTGCTAAGAGAAAAAAAATGTGCCAAAATGCTTTCTGATCCTAATAATGAATACAGGCATTCGTACGCATATATCTACTAGTTGAGGTTACTCAATTAATAAGCCACATATAACAAATAAGCTCCATCAAATACAAACCCTGTATTTCAACTGTCCTGGCAAACCAGGTAAATATACAGGCAAATCAGGCAATTCCACATCCGAACAAAATCAGTAAACCAGCCAGTAAGTCACCTGGAAGTGCAAATACACTTGAAAGTTGAAAATATAACACTAAAGACCATCAAAACATTGACATATCATGGAACTGGTTGGTTTAGAGTCATATGCTATCAATCAAATTGAGGTAAGACCATGTATGTCTTTCAATCTGGAGCTATTTATTTAAATTATAAGTTGACATAATTTTGTAGTGAAAGGGCTACAGTCATCAGATTGTCTGTGTACCACCTAGAGTAAATGTGTCCTATTATAATTTGAACCTAATGATAACATTGAAAGAACCATAAAAATACTCATCTTGGATGTTAATAAAACCATTAAAAGGATTTACAAAATTGAAAGTAGAAAACTGAAAAGGCTATCCCCCTGAAACAAGCATGAAGCACACAGTAGGCTCTGATTTCCACTCTCTTTAAAAATATGACAGACTGTTTTACCACTGGAAGTGAGAATTAAAGCACATACGCCTGATGCTAAACAACTACACATCCTGAACTCCTCTTGCGCAACATATGTGAAAACAAAATCTCAATCATCGATTGCCAGACGCCAGAAAGATATGAAAAATAATAATAACAAAAAAAAAGATGTACACTATAAATCAAAGCTTCTGAAGTGCAGGTAGTTTCACAGTAAATCATTCTGCTAGTTCGGATGTAAATGATATTTACATGGAATCATTATGTCAAATTTAGAAATTATTAAAGCTAATGTCTTCTTTGGACTTGCTTAAAATAATAATCTTCCAGGATTTGCACACAGGCTTCTCCATCGAAGTACAGCATTCCATCTGCCTTGACAACTTGTTCTGTTTGTTCTCACTTGTCTCCATTCATGGATTTTTTGGACTCTGTTATGTTCAGCGTAAATATGGAGAGAAAATACATTGGGTTTCCTTTTGATCAAGCATTTTTCTTCCTGAGTTAGGGACTAACATCAAGATAGATGTGTGGTTCAGCCGTGTAACAGCTCTGACAGGTAATCCCCAAATAAGCGAAATAAGAGAAAGTCTATTATGCATAGCTTTTTAACATAATAGTTCTAGACAAGGGGAAAGAAAAGTCAGAAAGTAAAAGCAGTAAAGTCAAAGAGGGGGAAGGAGACAAAGAAAACAATACTGAGAACAAGGAAAGAACAAGACTAAGAAAGGGGACTCATTTGCCAAAATCTGAAATGTACTTATATTGCACAATGCACTGAAGGGGTGCGAGAGTTGGGGCAACTGTGCAGCCACTCCCTGACTACTGAAAATGGTCACAAACACTGAGCTCCCCCATGCCGCAGATATCCAATAGGTAACTGCAGCAGCCTGGACAAACTTGAAAGAGAGGAGATAAAGAGCTGTAACATCAATTTCTGCTACCAGAAAAGACAATAGGATTTAGATTCAAGCATAAACTATGCCTTCAAATCACTGCCAGCACTCTAAAGGGACAAAATTTTTCTTTTTTTATCAGAGAGGGATCTTACTCATACCCTGCAGCAGAACTTTTTCAGACTACTTGAGAAAACTTGTGACTTCCTCCATTCACTTCAGGATGGTAAAACCCCCTCTGCAAATAGCTGTCCAGATCCACAAGAAAGATCATCTGCATTCAGGATGGCTTCTTGAATCACCAAGGACCAGTAAGGTGAATGCAGTGCAGGAACAGAACACCTTCACCAAGAATTAAGGTCATACATTGAGCAGCTCTTTACACTAAGCGCTCTTTACACAATGATGACAATCAAGAGACACTGTATTCTCCCTGGTAAAAAGAACGCAGACCCAGAAATACAGATAATGTCAACATTTCCTCTGATGAAGGGAAGTTACTTTAAAACAAGAAACAGCTCCTCACCTCTGTGCTACCAATCTCATCAACTCCCTCCTTAGAGCTAACTTTCTCCTACTTGGTCTGACAAACTTGTGCTTGTTGCTCTAAGACCTAGTTTATTCTATCAAAAACCAAGGGAGGAGTGCTCATCCTCACAAATTTCTTAAACCATGTAAGCCTCTAGTGCTTGGGGGTGACTGAAATGAGGTCTTTCTCATAAACAAAGATCAGTGCTTTTTTGCAATTCCAAAGCATTCACCTGGACAGACTTATAAAATCAGTGAAAAGAAGGTTTAAACAGAACTGAAGCAGGAAAAAAGTTCAGATGAAGAAAGAACCACTTGGAAGGGACCACCTCCTCTGCAATGTCTTTAGTTCAGGACCTTATTAGAGTCTTCACTTCTTAAGTGTGGTGGTAAGAGACATCTGGCTTTGCAAATGGGCAGAAGCTGCACTTCATTTTATCACACACATCTGGCACCAGTGATCTTCACATCTGTGTTCTCATCTTGACTACTTCTACCTCCAATGGTTACAAAAGAAGCAAGGTATCTTCCAAAAAGATCAGACTGGTACAGAAAACAGCAAATCACCTAGGTGAACAACGTGGATCTTCATGAATCTGAAGTTCTAATCACTGCCTTGTCTGTCCTAAGACTCGTCCCTCATATTGAAAACTCTCAGTGGGACCACATCTACCTTTCAAAAGAAAAAACCAAACTCAAACTTCCCTGTATGTCTATGACCTCAAGCACTGACTGGTTATAACTGACTAAAGGAACAAGACACAGGGATCATAACACATGATCTGAGAATCATTATAAGGATCTGGACCTATACTCAGGAGCGCAATCTTGCAAGACTTAAAAATGATCCTCCTGACAGTAAAAGTCACTGACATGTCTAAAATATGTTAGTGAACTCTGTCTGAATAATACTATTATCAAACTGTTCTATGGAATCATATCTTTCATGATCTAATTTTGTGATGAACACTAACCTCTCATGTATGGTACCTACCTCTCTTTGCAGACATGGTGCTCAGCAATATGCATTTTATGCACAGGGGTTTTTTTTGTATCTAGAAAGAGTTATTTGGAAAAAGAACCGCATGCAGTTCAGCTTTTGTTTTTCAACCTGAGATAAAACTGAGGCTGAGAATGAAATCCTTTCCTTGAAACCTACCTTTCTCTGAATAAAGTAGAGAGGTCTTGAATAAACATATATTAAATGCTTCTCTGGTATTCAGTTATGAAGGAGAATCATACCAAATATGTGCGAGTACGCCAAGCACAGAAAGGACTCAGATTCAGTATCAAAAGTGGCGTGGGGACACAGAGGGATGTGGGGCTCCTGTGGAGTGAGGCAAATGACAAGGGCAAATTCCCAGATTGCTTGAGAACAGGGGGTCTGGGAAGGTGGGGTGTGGAGTAATTGCAGAATGGTGTAACAGGGAATTTAATAGATCAGAAAAGCCTGAATAGGATAACAGGCCCATTGTTCAGAAAGTTCTCTTTTGTGACCAGGCTTTAAGAGAATGCCAGAGCAACAAATGACTTAATCCTGGGGGGATGCTATGGCACAAATGAAAGCAGTCTATACCTTGAAAGCCAATGGAATAAACTTCTGTATCACATAACCACACTGATGACTGCAGCTTTCAGCAAAGTCTTAAGAGTTGCAATTGGCAAAAACCACACAATCATGCCCTCCTATGTTCCTCTTTCCTTCTTCAACGGCATTTTCCAATGTGCTCGGGGGGGAATAAGCCACATGAATGACAAACAGACATGGTCAAATGCCACGTAAAATACAATGGTTACAGGGAAGAACAGAAGAGAAAGAGTTATTCTGTGCTGGCTTCTCTGCTCTCCTATGTTCTAACCACTAAACTAAACTTGGAGCCTCCTGGTTATATGAACACAGCCATTAAGCAAGCACAATACCACTGATTTACAGAGCTTCCCGATCCCTTGCTAAAGAAATAGAAGTGCCTAAACAGACACACAGTGTAAAATGGAGCCTAACCTTCCAAGTCTGCCACATGGCACCATAAATCTTTGGAAAACCTTCCCATTTGCTCACGCATTTCTTGAGCCCTGTTATAGCAGATGATGGAGCTGGAGGGTCCCATCTAATTCCTGATACATCAAAGATAGCATCTTTCCAGTTATTTCAACACGAGCTGAATCAGGAATACAGAAAAGGCAGCCTGATTAAAAAAGTAAAGGTCACACTCTAGGGCATAATATAGAATATGTTATGTCTATCCACACAAGGATGGCAGGGTAGGTAGTGGAAAATGGAAGTGCTAAAAATGGCACCATCAGATTTTGCTTTATATGTAACAGAAGAGCTAGGATATTATTTATTCTATTGCCAGGGGATTAAGGAAAATATGGAATTACTGTTTTTTTGAAAAAAAAAAAGGTGGAAATATGTGTTTCTCAAACAACTATGATTTCTTCAGGGAAGCAACAGATTCTTATTTTAAAACCATAATCCTGATCTTATTCTAACTCAGGCAGAGAAGTGAAACGCAGAGCCGTTAACACAGCAATCCAAAAATCAAACTTTTCCCAGATCTTTATGAAACTTGGCCTCTAAATTTTGAAATTCCTACTATAACTAGATGGAACCTATTAGTGACTTCTAAATTTATCAACATAAATTCTTCAGTTCTCAGTGAATCTGTGAATGATATTCCATTTTAAAACAACCGGTTGAGGAAAATTACTTTGCTTTCCATGAATTCAGAGTTGAAGTGTAGCTCAGCTGTGATTAGTAGTTTACTTCATAACAGTGTGTTGTACTTCTCATCCTTCTTCCCCCTCCCATTTAACTTTTGCTAGAGAAAAAAAAAATAAAATAGAAGAACCATAGGTGTGCATTGCTAGAGAGTTATGCACAAAACCAGGCTTCTGCAAAGCCCTAATCTGAGTTTAATTGAAACACTTGTTTCCATATATACTTCAGATACTTTCTGTAAGTTTAAAACACATAACAGTAGCCATCACCACTTAGAACATTTCTAAGTCAGGAAAAATAAAGGAAGAGAAACTTTCCTATATTCTATTTAAATTATATTTGGTAGTTCTCCCTGGGTTGCTACAAAATCCTTTAAGCCCACTAGTCTCTTAGCTACATTAAATTAATAAGGCATCTTGAGCATTCAGTCTTCTACGGAAGAGCGTTGACTTTCAGTCAGACACCTAAAATTCACTAAACATTGACCTAAGGGAGACATCAGTGCATTATCCTTGCAGACAATATGGCATTGATATGTAAACCACAGATAATATTTGGGGGAATTAAGAAGGTGAGGTGTATGCTGAGTGGATTTTTCATCAGTAGGAACAGGCTTCAATGGACTCAGTGCAGTTGTCCTGATGGCTAAACCATTCTAGTTTCACCAGCATGCAATACTATGTCCTTCTTCATATAAACATCCCAAGCACCCAAATTCCAAGAGTCGCTACTACAATGTGTTCCTGCTACTCCAGACAATACGTCAAGTAAGGCTGAGCTACATCAACTATGATTATCAAAAAATACATATTTCCAAAATGCCATTTCTTCTCCACTGTTGAAACTCTTCACTCCCAAAGCTGTGTTTATAATGAGATGGTGTGGTGTATTTTCCATTAAGAGCCTTGGCAGGAGTTTCTGTAGTTTTTCTCATGTATCTCAAGTTCAATACTCTTTCTGCATTTGCTTCACAATAACCAGTCCATTTCCAAGTGATTAATTTTCTATTCTAAAACAATGCATTCCTTTCCCCTCTCATTTTGCTGTTGTTTTTTGTGTTTTTTTTTTTTTTTTCTTTTCTTACCAAATGAAAAAAAAAAAATTCTTTTTCAATGACATCATGGTATAAACTTTTCAAAGCAGGTTTTAGCGGGAGATATGCAGATTGCTTTGAAAAGTTACCCTCATAAATAACAACAAAGTACTGAATTATCAAGGCTGTAACTCAGTCAAGAGGTGCTGTAACCATTTATATTATATGACCTCAGCAGAACCTCGACTGAATTGCAGCCTTTCATTAAATCAAGCACTCTTTATTATTTTCTCTGGAGTAAATCAGAATGGCAAAGAGATTAGCCCCCAAGCCCATCTCTTTGTGATCTAGAGGCATATAATTTTTAACCATTACCTCAATTTTATTTTGTAACTTAAAAAGGTTGTGAACAATCTACTGTGTCAATAATTCTCTTCTTTCTCAGGTGCTATAGTTAGATGACATGACAAAAATATTACTGAGTAACGTAGGTACATCAAGAAACTGTCCTGCTTGTAAAGGAGCAAGATCCCACTACTAAAAGCTAAGGAAAAGTGGGGGAAAAAAAGAGGAAAAAGAGTAACTGCAGATTCATAGCACTGCAGATTCATTCACAAAAAGCTGGAAACCAGAAGGGACCATTAGCTCATCTAGGCTCATCTTCTATATATATTACTGAATATTCATTATTTCATCAACCAAAATCAAACCTTCTTCTGGTTTATTTCTAACTACCATTTTACTAGAAGAGAAACAGCTGGCCTCTGAGTCAGGACATTCCATAAATATCTCCCTGCTTTTACTGGAAAGTTGTGTGTAGGGATGAGGGTGGAGGGAACCGGGATACTTGTATCACTCTCTCTGTTCATCTCCAGATGCCTTATACAATGCTGCCTCCGTAATGTGAGAGACAACCGCCATACCAGCGGTTCTCAAACATACCCATGACGACAATATCAACACTTTTTAACTTTGCATGGAGTAGGCCTATGCCGAAGCTCTTGTGCTCACACAAGTGGTCACCACAGCAGGCCCGCAGGAATTGTTTCTCCAGGGAGTGCTTCCCAGGCTGCTCGGCACAGGCTGGGAGACAACTGCAAGTGCAGGGGCGAGCATTTCAAAAGGGAGCAGAACACTGCTCTGGATGCACAGTTGGTGTCTCACACGGTTTAAGAGAATTCAGTTTTCCCCAGGGTATGTATCATAGATTGGAAGAACATGGCGCTTTCCTTATCTGGCCATAACATTTCACAACATGCTTCAGTTTTCCTTATTGCTTGGACTTTGCCTCCTTTTCAAAGCCCCTACATTTAACTCAGAAAGAGAAAAGCTACAGTAAGTCCCTTTTCCTATTTTCTTATATTTGTGTAGCTGTTAGACATTTTGCAAAGGCGGGGAGTACTAGCCAGCCTTTCACAACAAAAGGGCTACTGTCACCGCGCCAGTCCCAGACATGGTGGAAACCAGCCCACAGGAAAAGGCCTGGCTCCAGTGTTAGGCCCCGGCTGAGTACAGTCACTGCATTCACTCAAATTGGCAACAGGTCTCAGTGTTCCTGGCTTTGAGCTGTGAACAAGGGTCGGGATTGAATAACCAATTATACAACCGCTGACTGAGTTTATCCAAGGTTTGCAAACTGCTATAATAGCCCAGTATTCACTGACTGTTTTATCCTTTTCCAGATATAGTGTCATATCTCCCTTTGTGCTCCATTTACATGTCACTTTATTACATACATCCATTAAAAAGGTTAATACAATGTCACAGTCAATGCCTAAATGTTGCCATTCAGTATCCTCGCCTTGCTCCCCAGTACATTTCACATAGGCACATTTCTTTCTCTCCCCCTCTCCCGTGCTCTCCTGCGCTCTCGCTCGCTTGCTCGCGCGCTCACACACACATGTACACACACTCTTTCCTGATGCAAGTTAAATCAATTTGCTGTCAGGAATACAGAACAGCACATGAACAAAACAGTAGCCAAGAGTCAATAGAGCAAAAACTCCCTGAAGTTGCCAGTCACGGTGAACGTAGTGTGCTGCTAGTGACGGGAATAACCTTTAAAATTTTGAGAGTTCAGATAATTACTCAAAATTGTAGACATTGTTGGGACTCCCCGAATCACCTGGGTCTCGCAAACTATCAGGAAAGTTCACTCACTAGAAGTCTTTCGAATGGCTTTTCTTACTTTCAAATAAATGTTAAACACACCAAAAATTGCTCTTCTCTGATTTTTAACACTTCCCAACTTCACCCTACCTACAACCTAGGCATGTAGAAGGCTTGAAAAGACTGGAAAAAAATAGAGCCAAGATCTCCTATACTGTCTTGTGAATGACTGATGCAGGTCTTGCTTAAAGTTTTTTTGTTTGTTCTGTTTTTTTGTAAAAGACTATCTTCTCTGATTAAATTGATCATCTCTGTATAGTCTGTTTCTGAAAAGAGCAAGAAAACTCCTCAAAATCTTCTACAACTTCACTTTTTTGAGATAAAGAGAATCCTGTTAATTTTTTTGTATCTGTTTCCTACTGCCCTATGAACACGAAAAGGTATGAAAAACCAAGGACAAAATTTAACTTTTTGATTTCATACTATAGAGCCTACAAAAGCTGTTTGGTTCAGAGTGAAGGCATCTTATGAGTGCTCAGCCTGTACCTCCAGGCACACATTCTTGCGAAGGGCTGTACAACAGCAACATGAATCACTGCTGTCTGCCTATACAATGTCACTGGGAGAAAGGTACAACTTTTGAGTTGAGCAGTGTGACAGGAGATCTCCAATGGTACCACAGTGAAGCTACATTTATTTGACAAACTGCAATTTGATTTCTGATTACAAAAGTAGATTTTTATTACTTTTTAAAAAGCCACATTGTGGCTTCTTACAAATAGGAATAGGGCAGTTCAAATAAAAGACTTTGAGCCTGACAAGTAAAAAACTTGAGTATATATTTTTTCTCCCTCACTTTTCTGGGGTTTCAGACTTTCATCTGTTTTGGTCCAGACCAATGTACTAAAGCACAACAAAACCACACCTATTTCTCTGGCATTTCTGACCATGCCAGTCAAAGGACACAGACGAAATATTTTTAAAAAGACTGTTTTTGTGGAATCTGCTTGTTTATTTATCAATTATCACAGTCAAGAAAAAGTGCACAAATACTTGAATATCATCTAAACTGAGGGTAATACCAACTCATCATCATTATGTGAAGTCTGACTCCAGCAGTGAAAACCAGAAAATTTTTCCCGATATGCCCCACCTCAAAAGAACATGAAATATATTCTTCATGCAAATTGTATACTAGTCCTACAGGGAACAAACACATTCAGTCAAGAGCAATTATTCATTGGGGTAAGGCTTAAAAAAAATGTTTCAGTTACCTTTTTTGGGGAAAAAAAAAATTAGAACCCCCCCCACACACACAAGTTTTGGATAATCTGTATTTCCGTTCCAATGAGTGCTAAGGCTTCTAAAACCAGCCTCTGATATTTACACATGTGATGGTACCAAACTGTGAGGCAGGGAGATTAAATGATCCTATTTTCTCATTCCTTAGTTCGAGAAAAGTTAGGGGTATGTAAAGCACTGAGATGCAACATTAGATGAGCACAACAGCCCTGACGTACTGAATGGAGAGACACTCCAACTTCACGTAATTTCTTTGACTGTCAATAAAACCTGAAAATCTTCATGAAGCTCTGTTACTCAATTTAGGATTCTAACCAAGAAAATTATAACCAAAATCTATTTCCAGTGAATCACTTTCCTATCTAAATCCCTGTATGCAAAGTTCTTTCTTTCTTTTGAAACAAACACAATGCAACTGCCCACTTTTGCATCATAAAAGATCTGTAGGCACCACATTGTTCGGCTATCAGTAATAGACTCTTGATTGAGTTGGACTCTGAATGACACATAGTAGCAGCAAATGATAAAAAGAACGACTGGAGAAAAACCCTCCCCCCAATTTACTCCTAAACCAATTACCTGCAAGCTATCTGCACCATGAAATTCTATTTAGATTATATATTATAATATATATATATATATAATATATATAATATATAATATAAATTATATTAGCACTGCTTATGAAAGCTATGGCAAGTTGTTATCCAGAAATGTGAATTACCTCTGAACAGAAGAGAGGAATGGGACAATTCTTTTGGCAAGAGCCGAGACTGGTATTTTTCCTTCTGTTCCCTTTTCTTGTCTAATTGTTCTAAATTGTCAAATCGTTCTAACAAAAAAAAAATGGAAGCTAAATTTTTTTACCAATTTCTTAGTTACTTACATCTCCAAAACCTGACTAAGCCTGAAGCAAGAACTTCAGAATTATTTAAGAAAGATCAACACATGCTGAGCCCCTTTGGAAAAAGACATTCTCCAAACTCTGACTTCTTTTTCCTGCTCATTCAAGCACAAAAAGTAGAAAATGGGGCTGGAATTTCTATGGCCAAAACCAAAACAACAGAACAGGACATGACACACTTTGGCAGGTTTACAGGCTTTCAGACAGAAAAGGATGCAAAACTGCATCATATTTGGACAAACGCAACAAAGAAAGGCCT
This sequence comes from Ara ararauna, assembly GCA_028858755.1. NCBI lineage: Eukaryota > Metazoa > Chordata > Aves > Psittaciformes > Psittacidae > Ara > Ara ararauna. The sequence goes on along the minus strand of CM054376.1, from coordinate 105,604,996 downwards.
AACTTGAAAATACTGTTATAAAAATGTTCTTTTCTCTGTCAGGAAACGCTGAAAGTGAAATTTCCCACCTATCACCTGTTTTTATTCCAAATCAGCATCTTGCAAGTATCTGCAGCTCTGGTCATCACACAAGATAACTCCCAGACACACCATTCTGTAGGAGGATTTACCACCTCTGTGACATCTTAGTGTTACTTTAGCAGTATTAGGATCTCATGCATCAGAAGGTGACAGTCTACAGCTCTGTAATGTACATATAGCAGTCTGTGCTTCTGTATTTGGAGGAATCTGGTATTTCCTGAAAGACGGTGGGCCTCTCAAGTAAAACCATCTTAATACTGATTTGTGGAGCGATGTTTTCATTCCACTGCTAAGTGGCTTCTTGCAAACACTTCAGTTATGTATAACTGCAGAAAGAAGACCCAGCAATACTTACTTATTGCTGATTAATATTTTTGTCTCAAACCTCAAAGGAGCTCTCTCAAATGATGAATATGCACAATTCGGATTTCATGAATTTGAACACTGATCTACACATATCACTAACCCAGCCTGTCCCACAGTCCACAGATCCTGAAAGAGTGGTGAAGAAGTGGTGAAGAGTAATCGAAGTACTTTGTTATGATATTAAAAAAAAAATCTTAAAAATAAGTTTCACTTCCTTCTAAGTTTAAAGAGTAAATCTGAGTGGACAGTTTCTAAACTTCTCATCACTCTTCCTTCAAAGACCTCCTTATTGTGATCACACAAATAATTTTCATTAATATTCCAAGTGAGATAATAATTAATATCTGGCTATTCAATTCTTGACAGAAGAGAAGTAAAAATCAGAGTTCAATTTACTGACTCCTTGGAACAGATTCTTAGGAGAACTAAAGAAATTCAGAGACTAGAATAAATTGTATCTTATGGAACTCATGGTCACTCTGGAGTTCTTCCATTTATAATTGTATCTTTTGGTATTCCTGCTACTTCCCTGCCCCCATCAAAAGAGATATAGAAAGAAGCAAGTGTGAGGGCAAATTTTTAATTCCACTAGCTCTGATGGCCAGATGCCGTAATACAGCACACTTTTATTTCTATTACAGTTCACTTCTTATCCTAACATTAGCAATAGCCACTTTTAAGGCTGGTTCAGTAATTCTAGCTTTCTAATTTGTTATTTCAGAATCATATTATTATTATACTCAAGAGTCGGAATACTACGGCTTTCATCAATCTTTGTTTAAAAAAAACAAAGATACGAATTTCTACCTCTTCAATTTTGAGACTGCAGCGAAGTGCTGAGTTGCCAGTGGTTGGTAGATAGCTTCTATTTCAAACACATATTTATCTGTGTTAGCTGCAAAATGATAGGGCTGTACAAAAGTAAAGATTCACTTGTTTCATGTACTTAATCTTCTGCTGAACATCCCTTCATGACTTGATTATAAAGGGACGGATTTATTTGAATTTTATTTGTGATGTCATGCAAATTTAAGAGCATTCCTAAATATATGAAATACAAGAAAACCTTTGAAAACTTTTCTATCTGAACATGCAATAAAAAGGTATAATGAAACCGCCAGGAACAGTGAAACTTAAGAGAAATGTAACTTAAAATCTATCAGACTATTAACATTTTAACCACCCTCAGTCATATTCATGCTGTTACATTTTCAAGTTATTTTCCCTTTACAAGAAACATAAACATAAGTTTCTTTGATATTTTAAACCATGACTTAGAAACTGTTTTAAGCTCCCTCCGTCCAAGTGTTAACTGACTAATAGCTCTGCAGCTGTGGAAGAAAACATCTCTCATCTCCCCCATGGTCCGGCACCTTCCATTTATGGCTGGAATGATTTCATTATGTTTTACCACTGCTGGCTGCCATATTTTTCCCCTAGCTCTCTCCCCAGCTCAGTGCTAGCTGTTATAAACCTTAGAAAGGATTTGGGAAGCTATCACTCAGAGCACCACTGAGCAAGAGCCAATCCCCAAGGCAAGGGAAGCCTTCTTACCTAAACAAACCATTATCGGCTCATCTCATGTCTTTGTACTCTTTTTTTGCTATTACCTCACGGGATTAACTTTTATCTCTAATCTCTGCTCTGGCCAACTGTCAGGGAGCCTAAAAGCTGCCTGTCTTTTAATCTGTGTGTAATAATACTGCTGTTACTAACAGATAACTGTGAAACAACATGGATGGAAGTAAAACACACAAACACACAAGGGCTGATTGTTAAAAACTGCTGTGCTAGCTCCTACCTGAAAGGAGAGCAAGATTACTCACGCATGAGGCCCATATTGCATTCCTTTCATTTTCTCTTTCATGTTTTCCTTTTCAATCCAAACCTCATCGAAGGGCTTTAATTTGGGGGATCTGTTCTGATTAACCAGTTTATCTGCTGTTCAACTTGACATGACCAGGTTTTTAGGACTCTGAGAAAATCCTCACCTACTTGTAACGCCATTAAGCAAACAAAAAAAATCAGGATGGTGAACATGACATAAAATTAAAAAATGAAACAAAAATTAATGATCCTACAGTAAAGGAAGATATCCAAAGCTTCAAAACAGTCAACACTTTAAAACTTGCCTTGAAATAAGTAAGTCTCTTACTGGGTGGCATATTTACCAGGCAGTCAGACTTGACTTTACTTGAAGTTAATTCTTTTATAAGCTACCCCTAATACTATATTACACCATGTTTGGTAAAAGAAGGCTAAGACTGAAAGAAAACAAAGACTATTTAATTATGGCCAGGTGTGTAGGGAAGCAGTACTCACAGAATATGGGGTCTTGTGGGGTTAGAGCAGGGAGGCAAACCCTCATAAAAACTGCTCTTGTTGGGGTGTTGGTGGCTGTTTTTTTTTTTTCTTTTAGATTTTATTAAAAGCTTATTAAAGTCAAAGACAGGCCCTTTGATTTAAATCTAGTCCTTGAAAGAGTCTGAAAAGCAACAGGAGAGAGGAATAAAAGAGGCATACCAAAAAATCTCAGCAGGAGAGTTATGGATGAGTATTCTAAGAAAATGGTTGTAAGGACAGAAAGGATGCAAGTCTTACATACAGTAGCAACTAAACCAAGAGTACTAGTGATAAACGTACTCTAACTATTGCATTGTGTAAGTCCTAGGATTCCAGCTCAGTATCTTACTATACTTCTACTAACCTACAAAACAAACCAGTACACTCCAATCACTCTCCTGATATGACAACTTAAGAATTAGGCCTTGCACCATACATTTAATAACCAGCAAACTCAGGGAAGCTGGGAGATGTAAACCAGCACTTCAAAATTTCCTCCTGGCAGGTCCAAGGCAATTCCTTTGAGGGCTGTTACTCTGAGGATACCAATTAGAACTTATCAGGCAGTTTATATTGTGCTTTGCATCATTAGATCTCAGTGCTTTACAAAATAGGTCATTATCATTACAGTAGTAGCCTCATAGCTGCCTGGTCTATGGGTATACGGCTGAAATGAGATTTGTGGGGAAAAACAGAGAACTTCATTAGATCAGCTGATATTGACAATGTTTGCTTGCCTGTGTTAAATCTGATGAAGACTTTGTATGTCCTAACAGTTGTGTCATTTTCAGATCTGAGCTGAGGAATACTGTTATTTAGTTGGAAAGACATCATTATTCCCAAATGGGGAAAATAAAGCACAAAAAGAATGGCTTGCCCAGATCATCCAAGAAGGTCCTAAGGTCTTCTATTCTAAAGCTGAGTCAGGTGCCAAATCAATCAGGCTGTCACTCTCCAGCACCTGGTTGAGCTGCACCTGGGAATGAATGAGAAGCCAATGAAGGTGTCAAAAAGCAGGTCCAGTGTGTCCCATGGCTAATGTCATCCATAAGAAATCAGAAATGCATTGTGCAGGACTGATTATCTTCTGTGTAGTGTCTAAATATCATCCCTCTGCACAGTGTGTTATAATAATCATAGTTACAAACCACAGTGAGATGGATTACAGTGGTAGAGTCCAGATATGAAAGGAAAGGCTACAATCTTCCAGGCAATCACTAACAAGCAAAGGGAATTTTTAGCTACTAAAGCCACCTGAAACTCCAAGCACAGACAACAGATTAGAGACTGTCCCAAATATTCACTTATCTGCACAGGACAGAAAAAGACCATCAGGAATCGGAGGGGAGGGACTGGAATCACTCTTCATCACACCTGGATCTTTTCCTAATATTTGGCACTCCTCTCTCATCTGAACTGGTTTTGGGGGCTTTGTTTTTAATTCCATATGCTTCTTGACCAAAGACAGAGATATTCCAGCAGCCAGAGCAAGCTGTCCTTACACTGGAACTCAAACTCACTCAAGTCATCGTTTCTGACAGTATTTTGAATTTAAGTGAAGAAAAGGAGGAAAACTACAATGAATTACCTCATTCACCAATACGTTGATGACCTCTGCCAGCATATTGTGGTTTTTATCATACACTACCTATCTCCAAATGGTTTCCCAGGAATTGTGAATAGATAACAAAGAGGAAATTCATGGCCTCTTTTGCCAAATGAACAACTGACCACAACTGTCTGGGATTATTTAGAAAAGAAAATAGAGGAGCACCCAAAAGTGATATCATCCACCTTGGGAAGGGATCACAGATGATATAACAATGTTTGCTGCTTGAGTATCAAAAGCTGCTGCTAGATCTAAACACAGACTATGCTGGTAAAAAAAATCCTCAAAAAGCAAGGCAAGGAACATTCCCTTTCATTCCACATCATCCTAAACTAAGAGGGACAAGAAAAATTCAGGAAGCCAAATTGTTCAAAACTCTGTTCCTCCCACCTGTTTCACATGACAACATGAAGTCTGAAGACTTGACCATCTCATCCTAATAGGTTTACACCCAGCCCCAAAATACAGGATCCTTACAAGTATTGCAATATTTATTCCTCAGCTCAGATCTGAAAATGAAAACAAAACACTATATCCTCTCACTGCCACCTTTGAAATTCTTCATACCACTGTCAGTGTTGGTCCTCCATTTCATTTCATCAGAGTAAAAATCTACATCTGTTCTACATTTAAGAGACAACATTCACTGTTTTTCAGACTGCTAGCACCAAAAACTAACCACCAAGTTCTAATCAGTGAGAGAGATGCACCTACACTTGCTGCCCACTCCCACTAAAATAAGGAATCGGGGACACGAACACTAGCTTTGACCCAAGTGCCCAGATTAGCAACCTCCCACTTGCCTTCCCCAACTCCTCAGCAATCAATATATTGTTGCGTTTAAAAATGGTTTGCTGAAAACTTCTCAGAAGCAGCCTGGTGAGGGTGACTATCTGGGGATCTTAAGTGAGGCTTTAATAAGGTTCTACTGTATACAGTACACCTAAAAAAAAGCCCACTAAAAATAACAATGAGGAGATGATTGTAGAGGATCTCACTCTCTCAGCATCATTTCTAGATTGTACCCACATGACTACAGTAAAGATATCTTGTCAGGCCATGAGGGCCTGACAGGCCTAATCAATAGCTGTTATTTTTTCACAAGTGCCAACAAAAGAAAAACATAATTTATGCCACACAAGATGCTGAAAATAATTCATACTAATTGGACTGCCGAAAATTCCCCTTCTGTCCTCCTGTTTTTGATTGCTTTTAACTTTGCAAACTTCAACTGTCCACACTAAAATGCTTAGCCTCCGAGCTACGGAAAAAATGAAAACACAGGAGTAACAAGGGCATTATTACTTTCTTGCTATCTGACAGTTTAAGCTGCCATTTCTAAGCAAAATTTGCACTGCATTTTAGCATCTAACTTCCTTCAACTGTTTTGTAAAAGACAGCCATACTGCACGAGAACACAAAATTTTGTCAAGTGAAGATTGAGTGAGTGCAGACATCTTTCAGTATTGTTCTCACAGAAAGTTACAAGAATGCAGACAGCTGTGACACACTTTAATATTTGTAATACATATTTTAATATTTTATATTCTTATTAATCCCCGGGACTTGTAATAGTCCTTGGAAGAACACATAGTAAATCTTATGGCTTGTTGAGTTTTTTACTCTTCATCACTACACACAAATATTATATAGCACTACAGCACTGCAAGGGGCTTTCTAGGTTACCAGGTTTGTCCCTCTGATACTACAGGCAGCACGTCATGTGATGCTTTTCATCAACTTCCAGAGCTATTCGGTAAAAATAGTTTGGTTTCTTTTTTTTTTTCTCCAACATGCTGCTCCAGAATCCCACTGCTCTAATGGTTAAAAACCTTCTATTTTCCTGATCGCTTTTATTCACAGACAATCTTTCTTGTTTTAGGGCCACTGCTATGTCCAGTAAAAACTGATGCTTGCCTATGTCTCCTGAAAACAGGCAGAATTTGGGATAGCATTTCTTAAATTCTAAGTTACTCCAGTGATGAATTTGGCTTACTAGATGGCCAACATTTGAGTCTCAGGCAGAATTTGTCCTATATTTGCTTCGGAGCACACTTCCTGTATCTGACAAACACCACTTCCTGAAACTAAGCTCACAGGACACATCATTATCCCTTACACAGGGAACATTTGGAAAAAAAGCTAATGTAGCAACTGAAAGGTACTAATAAAGGGAAGACTCAGCTAGATAATAGAATATTTCAGAAAAAACCCTCCACTACCCTTTGTCTACTATATTATAAAATGTACTTTCATGAACTGCATATTCCAATTAAATACCAAACAAAATAAAAATAACTACCAACAACTATTATTGTTATCATAGTAAAAGGTTAGTTTCCAGTCTCTGTCCTGTTTGGAGAATTTTAGATCAGTGTATAGCTGTCCAACAAGGGCAGCAATGTTAAGTGTTTAGTTTTACTTAGCATTTTACTAGGTATTTACAATACCTATTGTGTTACCACAGGTAGCTGTGGTAACACAAAGAAAAGGTTGGACGATCTCCCAAAACAAATGAAGATGCATTCCAAATCCAAAACTACAAGGTATAGGCCACAAATGAAACATACAGTGCTGTCAGGCCAAAGCTATTACTGCGGGAGCAGACAGGTACTAGGGTATTTGCTAGGGGAAGGTGGACCAACTAGTAAATGTTCTGCATACAAGGACGAAGTACAAGCAAACCTAAGGTGCAGTGAGCTGAGGATGGAAGAAAGGTGGTCACTGGCTTTTTATGAAAAGTCCCTATTTTTGTAGCATTTTTACATAATTACGCTATAACCAAGCAGAAATATGCCCAGTAAATACTACGGTATCTTAGGCTGCTTCTTTCTTTTCTGTAATGCTCAAAACTGGACTCAGATCTTACGGACTTAGCAGCAACAAAAACAATGTGCAGTCTAATGCAGAAACTTTTCACCATTCACTCAGAAGTTCATTTATTTTGAAGAGGGTTCAGGGTTCGTGATGTTCTTCTGTCCAAAATTTGCATACATACTTCAAACAGATTATTAATATTTACTACAAAGAGTAAGGAAAATGTAAGTATAATAAATAATGCTAACCTCTACTTTGCTTTCAATACAAAGAGCTTTATAAATATGCTGACCAATCCCTGCAGCCAACCTCTGATGTGCAGTGATCATCCAATGTGTATGTGGGGACTGGTGAGCTGGGTTTTTTTTGTTCGGTTGATTTTGGTTTTTTGGGTCGTTTTTAAAGAAACATTTTATTTTTGTAGCTTTTTTCAAACACTGATTTTAAAGAGCATCACTAACTATGTGTATGTATATGGAAAAAACTTTCTCCTACAATGACTTGAAAATTCACGCAGGGCAAATAGATCAAAGCACTTTGAACAAGGAAGAATTTTAGAAAAAAAAATTATGATTGAAAATATTCTTTTGTGGCTTTCTGGAATTATTCTACCTGACTTCGGGATGGAATAAAAAACTCCTAGAGATAGACAGGCAGGTGATCAATTAAGCTCACACATCAGGAATGGGTTGAGTATTAGTTCAATTCCCACCCAAACACTGAACTGCCTTCTACAATGGGATAACTGGCTGGATAGATATGGGGAAAGCAGTGGACTTCAGCAAGGCTTTTGACACTGTCTCCCACGGCATACTCACAGGCAAGCTCAAGAAGTGCAGGCTGGACAAGCGGATGGTGAGATGGATTGACAACTGCCTGAATGGCAGGTCTCAGAGGGTTATGATCCATGGCACAGAATCTCATTGGAGATCTGTAACTAGCAGTGTGTCCCAAGGGTCAATACTGGGCCCAGTATTGTTTAACTCACTCATCAATGACTTGGATGAAGGGATACAGTGCCTCCTCAGCAAATTCACTGATTATACAGAACTGGGAGAAGTAGCTGATAGCTCAGAATGCTGTGCTGTCATTCGGAAGGATCTAGACAGGCTAGAGAGATGGGCAGAGAGGAACTTTTTGAAATTCAACTATAGCAAGTGCAGGGTCCTGCACCTGGGGAGGAATATCCCCATGTTCCAGTACAGGCTGGATGCTGACCTGCTGGAAGGGATTTCTGCGGAGAAGGCTCTGGGTGTCCTGGTGGCTAACAATTCATCCGTGAGTCAGCAATGTGCCTTCATGGCCAAGAAGGCCAATGGTATCCTGGGCTGCATTAGGAAGAGCATTGCCAGCAGGCTGAGGGAGGTAACTCTTCCTCTCTGCTCAGCCCTGGTAAAGCCTCACCTGGAATACCGTGTCCAGTTCTGGGCTTCATGGTATGAGAGAGACATGCAGCTCCTGAAGCAAGCCCAGCGATAGGCTACTAGAATGATTAAGGGTCTGAAGTACCTCTCATATAAGGAAAGACTGAGGGAGCTGGACCTGTTCAACCAACAGAAGAGAAGGCTTGGGGCATCTGATCAATGTATGCAAGTATTTGAAGGGAGGGTGTCAAGAGGATGGGGCCAGACTTTTCTTGGTGGTGCCAGGTGATAGGATGAGAGGCAAGAGGCATAAACTAAAATGCAGGAAGTCCAACCCGAACATGAGGAAGAACTTCATTACTGTGAGTGTGGCTGAGCATTGGAATAGGTTGCCCAGGGAGGTTGTAAAGTCTCTTTTCCTGGAGGTATTCAAAAGCCATCTGGACAGAATCCTGAGTTATGTGTAGCTGACCCTATATGAGCAGGGAAGTTAGACTTAGATGACCTCCAGTGGTCCCTTCCAGCCTCAACCATTCTGTGATTCTGTGAATGCTGTGTCACAATTTCTGCTTTGTCAGTTCCATTAAATACAATTAGGTAAGTGATAAATTTGCGTACATGAACAAAGTGGCATTATTAATGCAGAATCACAGAACTCTTGAAGAATCCTTGCACCCACACTCCACTGTGTTGATTTTGCCAAAGTCACTGTTAGAATCACAGGTTGATTTGCCTAAGGAGAAAATCAACTTTCAAAAGATTCAAGAAAGAAAATTCTATTTACAAATGTGCCAGCTCCAATTTCAAGGTCTACAAGATTGCAGGAAAATATAATAAAAACAGAGTATCGTTTTTTTTCTATTCTTTCAACAGACACAGCAAATCAAATCTTCCAGATCTAGACAGAGCTATAGATATGTATGAGAATGAAAATAAGAAAGATAACCACATACGTTGAAGAACAGATAAGAATCATCAAATGCACTACCATAGTTTTGAACAATGACAAAAATTGCACTTGAGTGAGATATTACCCTCCGGCTTCATCACACTCAATGACACATTTAATGTCAGAGTAAAATTTATAGGATATTAAAGCCAACAAAACAATTTAAGCAATGCTAATGTTACTTTGGTGTTTACACACAAACCACCAGAAGTTTGCAAATTTCAACTTGACACATAGGCCTTAATCTGTTTTATAAACACAAACAGCAAAATTTGTACAGAGTGTATGCATCTTGGGTGCAGCTTTTAATTTTGTGCATGGATTTAAACTTCATCTTTTCAGTTCCTTGTCTAGACTGTTGGGCACTACAACCTTGTTTCTACTGACAAGATATTACAAAGTAAAATATTGCAGCTGTGAGGCGACCCAGAAGATCTAGAAACCTTTATGGCAAGAATAATATATTCAGGGGTATGTGTGCTAACTTAAAAGTGATCAAGTTATATGTTTTTGACATAAAGATATTCCTTTCAAGGAACAGGTTGGATTTCCTTCCACTAACACAAAACAGTGCATATATGTCTATGTAGGAGCATTAAGCATTTATTTCATTATCTTATTTTCCTCTCCATTTTTCTTTTTCGAATAACTCCCTTTGGATTATCTCCCTGCTGATCTTCTCTTACCAGGTATTACCACAGGCAAAAGACAACATGTAAAAGACAACCAATTTTAATATGGTAAATCTATTTTTTTCAAAATTAAAGTAAGTCAAACAAAGTCTTCCTTTGAATATAACACCTGAAGCAGGGGTATTGTATATTTCAAATTAAACAGCTTGGGTTTTAATTCTTCATCATTATCTATACCATAGGAAAATACCTACCACCAATCTTATTATTGCCCCAAGTATATGTAGCCCTAATTCAGAAAGTCATTTAGTATGTGTTGAATTTAATATATCTGCTTGAATTCAGCTTTGAAAAGGATGGACTAAGTGCCTCCAGTTTAGTGAATTTTGTGCTAAACTAATACTGCCAAAAAAGTGGGTTTTTTTAGAACAAAACCAATGATAAATCTGGTTATAACAAAAGTCGTGTGAAAAGCACTATTCTAGTATTTTAAGAAGTGTCTCCTCTAAAAGTGTTGTATGTTTGTGAAAAAGAATTCAGGGAATTTAAATAAACGCTTTTAAAAAAGCTAAGCCTTATTTACAGAAATAAAAAATAAAATTAAAGAGAGAGAAAAATTATATAAGTGGATTTTCCAGTCCATCATATCAAGAAGTTGGGCAAATGCTGCTTTTCTTCTTTTTTTTGTTAAATGCTTTTTTCTGCTGACTCCAAATGGGTCTACTGGAGTAAACAAGAATTGATATGTGCTATTTTATACCCGTAATTCCACAGTCCAACTCTTGTTTCATTAACTAAATACCACAGACAAAGGGATTTTATAAGAAAAATGGGATCCACAACTAAGTCTGGCATTAAATTATTCAACGTGCATTACCCTCTTACTTGTCTTAGATTCCAATCACATTAAAGACATAAATGAGAGTTGTTTTTTGTCACTTCTCACAAAAACTTGGTTAATTAGCATAGCACGGAGTGATGCTCCTGGTACACACGTGACAATATACACCCCCACACTAATTCACCCTGACACATTCAAACTTAATTAGGTGTTGGCCCAAGCCACGAGGTTCAAATCTGTATCTGGAAATACGCTGTTGGCTACATTATGGGAGTGAGCTTGAGGAGATTCAGATGCAGGTCCCCACTCTTTTCTGTCCCCTCGCTCATATTTACTGTCAGACTAGTCTGTAGTCTCTGAGGCAAGAAACGCTTTTACAGTTTGCTGATACAAACCCTAGCACATGGGATCCCAGCCTGAGTTTGCACCTCACAGGGTTACTGCACCTGGTATTAAATAAAAATACTGACAATCCTGAGCTCAGGTGACAGTTGTCTCTTCCACAAGAAGGAACACTGCAGACCTGAAACACGGCAGTAGTCCAGAATATATGCTATTACTGGCTAATTAGTAAAGTGACAGAACCACTTTTGTAGAACAGTGCTGATTTTTAAAAGTGGGTTTTTTTAACAGACATTTAACAATATTAATTTTGTTTATTTTTCAATGTAAGTGACAGGCAGGGCTGCACTCTGCTTGAAATAAATAATAAGGAACTATCAGAAAGGCAAGTTTGAACATTTAAATCACATGGGAGACCAAGTCCAATTTTAAGGTATAGTAGATACTACTGGGTCTGAGTTGCCCTGAAAGTTGAAATGGCTTCATTATGTCCATCAGCCTCATCTGAAAACTGAACATAGCCTTCTAAATTATTAACCCCTTCTAAAAAACTTAATCAACATCACCTTAGGGTTTGGGTTTGGGTTTTTTTTGCCTTATCTGTGAGGTTCTAGGTGGGTTTTGTGGGCTTTATTTAACTTTTTTTCCTTTCTCTGAGGGTGAAAACAGGCTATTTGCATTATATTCTTTGTGCTTGCAGGTGGAAATGTCATTCTGCTGCAAACTGATGATGTGTCTTTCTGTGCCTGTATGCAGCAGCATGGTATCAACACAGTCCCACAACATGCATGTGTCTGCACAACATACAGTGCCAGGAGATTCTACGGCTTTATAAACTGTCCTGATGATTTAGCATTCAAACAAGGAACACACTTACAGGAAACCAGCACTGTCCAATTTTCTTTCAAAGAACTGCTTAAAAGGAGAAGGTGGCCATTCAACCTGTAGGCTGCATTGCTTCCAGTATCAGCAGGATAAAGTGGATCAGACCTGGAAGTTTTGCTACTGGCAGATACTCATCAACGAATGTATCAGCCCCAACATAAAACGCCACTGGGACTTCCTGCAGTGCAGAAACAGAGACCAAATGGAAAAAAAAAAATCCCAAGAAAAATCAAAATGAAACATTGAATTATTTGTGATACACCACTGAACTGAAGTTTCCTTCTCCTGAAATCATCCTGGAGAAAGATTCACTTTGGCATCAGAACTGCTGAGATGGACAGCAAAGAAAAAGAAAGGAAAATACTCTAGAAACTGAGAAGTGAGTGCTAGCAAGGAGTGCAATTTAACAGCCTGAAGCTGTCTAATACACAGTCTGAGCATAGCCACATTAACGGAAACCTTGCAAACCACCAAACTGTTAGCTATCTGTACCAAGCAGCACACCAAATCCTTTTAACTACAACTCATTTTGGCTGAATCCTGTCAAGGCAAAATTAGCCCAATGTTGTTTACAACTAAAATTACACACTAGCGTTCCAATCAACACTTTCTTGCTCGAGGTCTTGCCTAGCACATTATTTGCATTTATATATTTTTTCGAAGTGTGGTTGTCCGGAAACTGGTTCAGAACTCTACCGACAGGATCTGGTCAGGTTTGAAAATTTATGCATAGTATTATTTTTAGGATGCTTATGTCTTAGCTTCACCCCCCAAAGTCTGTCCACCTCACCAAAAAAAGCACTTCCCCCTCAGTGGGCTTTACACAGGTATAATACAATTACTCCATGAGCTGTGCCCTGGCTGAAGGCTCTAACCCTGACACAGAGAAGACACTTCCAAAGACCGGAAAAAGCTTAAACTGGTTAAACAATTTTGGAGCCCTTCATGCAACACAGGAGAGTTTCAGAAGCAGATATAGCCTGGGCTTCTGATGAAAGTTCACCAACTTCCATCGATTTCAGTAGGCTTAGACAATCACTCAATAAGATCACGGTTACTAAATCTGGTTTTACTGAATTCTTGAAAGTGTTAAAGAATTAAATTCTCTACTTACCCAGAAGAACCAACTTAACACCAGTCTAATTTCTGAGAGCAGCTAAGGGGAGGACACAACACAGTATTCCTAGCCCATTTTCTTCTTCCCGTTTTCTGCTGAGTGTGCCAGCAAGTGTGCCAATTAGGGTGGATTGTTAAGGTTTTCTTTAACATGGTTACTTCCTTTAGTGCCATGAGCCAGCAGGATGCCATCAGTCAATGCAATACAGTCTATGGCTCATCTGTTTCTTTGTGACTCTATAAAAAACACATGAAACCCCAAACCGAAACAACAAAAAAAAGCCCTCCTAAAGTACCAACTGTTCTCCTAAGAAAAGAAGGGATCCACCAAAAGTCAATGCAACCAACTTCCTATGCCCTCTGGTAACTCAAGGACAAGTCTATTTAGTCCTCTGTGGCTCTTTTAACCCTATGAATAGTCAACAAATTAGCTGAAATGATCTATTACAGAAGATAAAAGACAATAGTGTTCATGTTCACACACATACTGAAAAGATATTTTGTTGATTCTCAACTGCTATTTTCTATCAAGCACTCTCACCATGTCCCCCATATATTAACTTCATGTCACAATCTCTGAGGAAAGGTAGGGTTAATAAAGAAGAAAGCCTAGGAATCTAGGAATCCAACTCAAAAGTCACATGCTCCAGCACTCATAGTGCAGGCTGGAGATACTAGTGAGTAGTAGCTGTAGCGCTCTGCTTCCTGGAGCACTGCCAGCCTCGCCTTTGGCTTTAAGGAGATTGGGTGATTGTGTTCTGCAACTACCATTCGATATGTGGGAGGGGAAGTTGTACCATGTTGAGTTTGCCCTGCAGGCGAAACTTAAAAGTCAAACTGTCTGCGTCACAATATTGTCTCACGGTATCACAATGAAATGTCATGGCACAATGCATTACACTGACTCTGAAAATGCTTCTGAAAAAGATCTCTTATTTCCTCTTGGCCAAGTTTATCTAGTCTGCCTGATGCAATCTGCATTTGCCACACATAAGTAGGGCAAAATCAAAGCTTAGAATTAGTTATGGTATATAACAGTTGGCTAGATGGAGAGATGTGACTTTAGGCTATTTACTCTAGACTCCTCTGTGCATCTAAGCTGGTTTCCAGGTATTTCAAGCTGGGTGGTTAAGGGCTGAGTTTCCCATGGACTTGAAGTGGGACAGGTGTTGTCAGAGCTTAAATTAGCCCACCTAAGTTAAGTACCTAGCAGTATAAATATCCTTCTTAAAACATGGAAGAGAAACAGTAAATCAGAATTTTTTCATGAAGTGTCTTCCTCTTTGTAATACAGATTTTCATGTTTCAGCAAAGAGGTTTAGTGGTTTCTCCTGAACCACAGAAGCCATTACCAATACTTCGGTTCAATATAATGGAAGTGAGGAAAAAGAGAGAAGGTACAGGGCAGGAGCAGTTATGCAGGAAGGAACTTAGGTCTAGAAAAAGGCTTGGAATTAGGTTTTTTTTATTTACCATTAAATTTCTTTCAGCTAAGTCCAAAAAAAGTGGGGAGGGGGTTTTTACAAGATAGTTTTCAAAGTGCTAAACAGTTCTGGGAATATGATCAAAGTAAAATTCCTATATTTTACTGTTTGTATTTCCTGTATTTTCCTGTTTCACATGAACCTTCTTGTTCACATGAGCTTTCCTTCCACTGAAACTCCTCAAAAGCACTGGCAGAAATCATTAAACAGGGCAATTCACTATGCTTCCTAAAACTGTCTTGTAGGCACACTCCGTATAGCTGTAAGAATGTAAAAATGTTCTCAGAATGTTCAATGCACACTCTTAAAAACACAGATGTGACAACTGTAAAAAGTACTGACAAAAGGAAATGGGTACAAGTTGCTCCAGGTGAGATTCTGGTTGGATACAAGAGAAAAATATTTCAGAATGAGAACAATCAGCCATTGGAACTGGAATTATCTCTCCCAGGAAGTGGTGGATTTCTCTAAGTTGGGAGATTTTAAGATATGGCTAGACAGCGTGCTGGCGTGTCTAGGTTATGCTTTGCCTAGAATGGTTGGACCACATGATCCTTGAGGTCACTCCCAACCTGATATTCTATGATTCTATGAAATAATTTATACAAGAGAACTAAACTAACTGACTGGTTCTCTAGCAGGGAAAAAAAATGAACTGAATAGTGTGCATTAAAGAAAAGTAGCATTAATTCTGTAAAGTTCATTTTGGTTGACTTGCTAGGGTAACAGCTTGTATCAGTATGATACAGGAAACTCAAAAGAAAATACCCCTAAAGCAGCTAGAGGACCTGGTCCAAATTAAAAACATCTGAATACCTTCTTGTAAAACAGCCTGCAATATGAACTTGCATAACACTGGCCACTTGTTGGTTGTACAACTGCTTGTACACCCACTCTTATTCCACAGGATACCTGCTAACTTGCGAGCAATGAAAGACGACAACACTCTACCATCAGTTTACAATGGGTAAAGACAAATCATGCAGGAAATAACTAGAAGCAGTTGACAAGTTGCAATTCTTATCCTTAGTGTACCTCATGATAACTAGCTCATGACCATACTCTGAACCTGCAGAAAAATGCAACAATTATACATTAGTCTTGTTTTAAAGTGGTTTTGCTCAACAGGGAAAAAGCTGCACTTATTCTTCTAGCTAACGTAAAAGTGTCTGCTCTTATTGTTTTAACTTGAAGTGAAGGACTTACGGCCATTTCTCTTACTGAAAAATATTCTATGGATAAGTCCAGAGCTTTTGACTGTGGAAAAAGGTGGCCAGAAATGGGGTGGGAGAAGTGTCACTTACAACTGTATATTTTGTGGCTTCTTCACAACTTGAAAATAAAATCCATTTAAAAAGACAACATCCAAGATAAAAATCCATTTCTTCTTTGTCACATCAACTGGTCAGAAAATGTTAAGATTTTAGAAATTCTAAAGCAAAATTGTGAAGGAAATCACAAAGATATATTGCCTTTACTAGTATACATTATGTGAGGTGAGGTACTCTTTAAAAATACATTATAGTTACCAGCAACGAAAACAGAAAGTGTGCCTGGTCTTTGCCTCAATGAGTTTATAGCACATCAAATTTCTAAAAACAGTGTGTCAGGCTTTGCCTTTCCTGTCCTCCACAAAAAAGCAGAAATAGGCATCAGTTTACACTAGCTTCTCACAGGAACATCAACACATGCACATGTGTACACACACAGAGACATATACAGTCCTAATCTTATTGTTTGTGACAGCTCACCAATGCCACATGAATGTGCTTATCTCCTGTGTTTTTCTGAAAGTGCTGGTAATTGTCATCTTCCATGACCTAGATGGAATTAGAAACTAGACCCATGACCACTGACAAGCAGTTCACCTGGAAAGGAGAGAAATACTTAACTGTCACCCAGAACACGCATCGATAGTGGGTAAAGCAAGTTTTGTGCAAAGATACCAAAACAACCACTTTATTATGGAAAGCAAAACCCACCTCTTCTCTCATGTTGAAAGCAAATCACATTGGTACCACTGTAAACAGGTGCAGCTATTTGAATGCACTTTCTTTGAGTTATGTCTATCAAAGATAGCTGGCAGTAGTAACTTTCACACAGAATTCTTTGCTTGTTTACTTGGGGAAGTTTTATCAATTTAAGCAATACATTTACCATTATAGCTTTGATGCAAATTAGTACTTTTTCAGCTTAGCTTATAGTCCTTCCTAGATGATAAAATTAAACTGAAAATGTCACTCTTTCACCGAAATAAGAACAACCACACAGTGGGTCATGGCAATATACTGAGAATTTAAAATTTACACTTTTAGTTTTATGAATGTAAGAATTTCAGAAGCATAGCTTACTATATATACTGGGGTTAGAGATCTGTAAGAACAGTCAAGAACTGCATTTAATATCTCATCTAACAGAAATCACTGCTTAATTAAGAGTGTAGCAATATTTTACACTATATTGACATTGCAATGCAGTTTACATAGTTATGTCCTGTTGATATCAAATTTTCACTATTAATTTTGCTATTACTGTTGCTTTTCTTACTTGCCTTGGAGATGTTTGTTCATGCTCATCAAACCTACTTAATGGATGTCAATGAACTCTTTTAAGAATACAAGTGTAAAGATCAGAAAAGAAGGTAAGAAGAAAGGGAAAATAAGATGCAACTGAAAGAAAAGAGGAATAAATAACAAAAGCCTGTTTTCTTCATGTTATACATTTTTTCTGTCAATGGTGAAAAAAGCGATGAAACAATCTCTCCTCTGACAAAACCAGACTTCAGATAGATCTTCCTCTACTTACTTCATTTACACAAAAGAGAAACAAATGGATGGGCGAATACCAGTATCACAGGTCCACTGTGTTGTGGGCCATTAAAGGACTTCCTTAGTCCCTTATGATGGGGACGAATATTTGTGCGCCTGCAGACTCCTCAACCAGGCTAGAGCATTCCACAGCCCCCACCCTTTGTATGTGTGTTCTGTCTATCTTCTGAGAGATAACAGCATATGTAGATATCTCTTACACCTTTGGATTGTCAAACATAAATCAGTTGGCTAAAACTACTAAATGCAAAGTCAAAGAAATTGAAATATTGACTCAAGTTGCAAAATTCAGATTTTGAATAGCCCTAAATTTAGATGTAGGGTCAACAGTTTAGGTTCAGTCCCTCAGCCGAAGGGAAGTCAGCCGAAAAATGTGCTTACCTGTTAACTGCCAGAATCATTAGTGTGAATTGACAAGGTTTTACTACATATAGATAAGATTAACGGAACCTTTCAAGTTGCACAAAACCCTCAACAGTTTGGAAGTAGCTTTTAATTTAAGTAAGCAAAGTAGATATATATTTTGTATGTTGAAGATACTGGACTCAGATTCAGTCTCATTTCAATTTTACACATAGATAATTTCACTAAGATCAGTGAAATTACTTGTTTTCTACAATAGTGTCACGCCAAAGGAGATTTAAGCTATATGCCTGCAAGGAAAGGAACTTGCAAAAGAGAAAAGGCAATGAGAAAATATGTGTAAGGTACCCTTTGCAGTACTAAGTTAATCACCATCTAATTTTAAGAAATGCCATACCTTTAACAGTACATGGCACCAAGGAGATGGTGACGGCTTTTTGCAGAAGCCATGAGTCAACATCCGTTCTGGTGGTGGGGACAAGAAGTGGAGATGGAAAGAATAAGAAGCAGCAGTCCACCTCAGGAACCATGAGAATGTCTAGCTTCAAAGTTCAGCCTTTTTTCAAACAACCAGGGTTGTATGTGAAGCAGAAACTAAACCTATATTAATAAATTTTAGTAAGCAAGAACATTTGACAATGCGTCTTCCAGCAGGGCTTGATGCAGGTTTAAACACTGAAGTATCACATACATTATAAATGACAAAATGAAACTGTATTAGAGTCTGAACTCTTTTATCTCCCTAAAACAAAATGCTTGGATTTGGGACAGAAGAAGGTTGCCATCAGAGTGTATCTTTTCTTTATTTGAATTTTCAAATCACTTTAGTTTGCCTTTAAAAAACCCAGTTATTTTATAGGAAGTACCTGCTTTGATCTAACAACATTCCTGCCCACTAGCAGCTTCTGCGAAATCAGAATTTTAGATTAATATGTTATTGATTAAATTCTTACATTAAGAAATTTATGTTAAATTCTCAACTAAAATGTGTCTGGTATTCCACTGTAGCTCCAGCATTCATTCATGCAGTATGAGAGACAGAATTCAAGTTCAGCTACCACGGCCCCTGCTAATGCTAGTAGCAATAACAGCTGTGTGTATGCATGTATGCATTTATGTATGTATGTAATTTGGCCCTACATATCCAGAGCCTCCTGTGCACAGATGCATACTTCATAATTAGTATTCCAGATTTTAATACTAAATGGGACCTTCAGTAATAATTTCACATTTAACTGAAAATACTAGAATTGTTTACTAAGGGATGGGAAATTTGATGAAGATGCTACACCTCCTACTTTTAAATGGTAGCACTGTTTCAGAAGAAAGATAATAATGATGGCTCACCCGAAGAATAATGCATGTGAATACTTATTTCATAAAGAATTTAAAACTTCTCCAGGAAGACATTAATGTGGGAGCTTTCAAAAACAGCCACAACTGTACTGGAATTTAGGATGCTGCTCAGATAGCTGTAATTCTGTACTACAGGGTGAACATGCCAAAAGCAGAAATATATTTTAAAGGTGGAAATGAGATCAGCACCTGCCTTGCTGAATTAGATAGCACTTCAGCATCTGACTTTTCCTTTTTATCTTTCACATAATTACTAAACTTTATGGCTTCTTTTCTTTCCTTACAAAATAAAATTCTTCATCTAAGCATAAGAAAGAAGAGCGAAACAAAACGAATTATACTGGTATTATTTGGGAAGTATTTCCTATTTTAACTGAATTTTCTCGAAGAAATTAAAAACTAGAAGATAATGAAAAACTTAAGAAATGAGGTTTCAAATCTGAAATCTTAATTTTACTACAAGATACAGAAGCAGCACCCTTATTTATGTAGTAGAAAGACAATACAGAGCATGATTTTTAAAGGATCCCTTTTATTTGGCTGCCTGATACTTGTAATCATCTGTGGTCTTTTGAGAAATAGATTACCTATAGCCACTTTTCAAGTACCTGATTTTCCTAGGAACATGCAAAAGAACACCTGAAAAATCCTCTTCCAGTGTTTTAAGGATGGCTTGCAACGTAAGTCAAGGGAGCAGCCTCAGTTCTATACCAGCTGAAAATCTGGCCAGACAACTGTAATGAATGGAAACCTTACAGGCATAGAAAGCCTTCCTTGTCTGGGTTCAGATCTGTGTAATCCACAAGTGCTATCTGACTCTGCAGCACTGGTAATGAACTTATAGATCCTGACCACACAGGAATAAGTCACATTAGAGAGTGTCTACTGAAATCAATAACATGTATCCAATTTATGGGGTTTTTTTTCCCTTACAATTCTTAAGGCTACCATGCATATGTCATTAATCTAACAATTGAAAGGTATTTTAAATATTTTCATTACAAGGTAACTTGTGTTAATACTTGTTGTAAAAATTAAATGTACATTGAGGCACAATGGAAAAGAGAGCAGTGCTTCTAAAAAGGAGGTTTTATTTTTGGCAGTAAAAATTTAGAGCCCCCCTCTTCCTCCCTCCCAAACCCTCAGGTTGATTCATCTCTCATTCAAATTTAAAATGCACAGAGAGGCTGCAACAAATCCACAGAAGATTGATATGCACCGCACTCCACACATGGTTTAGCTCTTTATTCCAAAGTCTGGCATGATGATGTTGGGTTTTGTGATATTATTATTTCAATATATAATAAACAGGGTTTGGTATAAAAAACAGTGCAATGCAAGTCCCCTTTAAAAAAAATACAAATTGTTACTATAGCGCTTTGAGAGAAAGGGAGTGAGAGATTCACAATGCAGGCTCAGAACTTGGCAACCTGTAAAAGTGCCCAGTCGAAAATTACTAACAGCTGGAGATGACAGTTGTTTTAACAGCTGAGCTGACAGGATTAATTTAAATGCACTGAAATCAAAAGTAGATAACACCTGTTTAGTCTTCCAGGGCCATTCGACAAGGTAGGCCAAAGGAAAAAAGCAGAGCCAGGGCTGTCTGTGTGAGCATGTGTGCCTGCATGTATGTATGCATGCATGCATGTATGTGTGTGTGCTTGTGTGCCTCCCTCCCTCTTCTCCCCCTTCCTCTGTGGAGGACAGAAGGACTTTGGAGAAGAATGACATACTTTTAAAAGCTGGGTGTGCGGGGGAGATCGGTAGCTTGTCACACAATAACAGAGAGGCCAACCCCCATCAGCTTAAAACATCTGGTTCCCATTGTGCCCACCCTCCTGCTCACCCTTCTTCCCCCTTCTCTTATCCAAGGTCTTTGACCCAAACCCAACAATGGATAAAGATCACCAGATTTTAAAGCTGCAGTTTCTCACTCCTGCATCCCAGTGATCCTCCTGGGTTAATTAATGCATTCTCTTTGAGCTCCAAGTCACTAAAGCTCCCACCCGCTCCCTCCCACCCGCCTCTTCCCCACACTCAAAACAAAACAAAAAAATTCCTCGCCTTCTTGCCATGCCAAAGCTTGTAACTCGCATGTCCATAAAATAAATAAATAAATTCTACAAGGCATGTGAGAAAAAGCGTGTGAAACAGAAATTCTTTATGTGGCAGGCAAGGAGGGAATGATTTTCTGTTTGCCACTATGGTTACAATCCTACTCTTCAGCACATGTGCGCGGTGTCCTGCACTATGAGGACTTCAAGCCCACAGGACTGCAGCTTGATGTCCCAGTATAGCCCTTGCTCCAGGTAAGAGCACCAAGAGATTCAACAAGAATTGTCTGGTCCAAGAAAGGAGGATCTAGGAGGAGATATGGAAACCAAATCTTTTCCTACTGCACAAAGCCACAGTGCCAACTTCACATTGCACAACAACCCTACAGGCCCAACTCTGCAGCTGCTCCACTTGCAGAAATCCCATTGAGACAAAGATGAACTCTGCCTATGAGGAAGCTACTGAATTCAGGCCAAAGTCTTCCAAACTCAACCTGCTATCTCATTTCTGGCTAGGCAAATGGGGCTGTAACAGACACATTTACAGCCTCAGACCTGCGTCTTGTCCTTGTAAGTAGGACCACTGTCAGGCTGCATCTCCCAAGCAGCAATTAAATTTCAGCACTGTGAAGTACACAGTTACTGGTATCAATCATGCTTTAAAAACGCAGAACTCAGACACAGTGAAAAAAACAAACCAAACCAAACCAACACCCAGCAGAAATTGTATTTTCTGACTCTGCTCTGTGCTTTTAGCCACAGGACCGATCTTTCCTCCTTGTATTCCATGAGGGATGAAAAAGTAGCCCTACAGTTGGTATGATGATGTTGCAGTGGTATACTTCATACAACAAAAGGCTGCGTTCAACTCTTCCTTCTTGTTCTACAACTCGTCAGCAGGACGAAGGTGAACTGAAAAGCTCATGTGCTAACTTCAGCTAACTGCAAGCCTACCCACCGCGCTGTCACATCAATATCAAAGCATGGTTGGCACCACCAGTTTTTGTAGTTGGAAAAAAAAAAAGAAAAAAAGCATTCAATAGAATGGCTCAGAAAATGTTTGATTCATTGATATCAAAAGCTGAAGAATCACAGGTATTCTCAGTTACAGCATTATCCCTTGCCAGGAAGAGAAAAAGAAAGAAAACCATCCATGGTAGCTTTCGCCCTGCCGCAGGTTTCAGCGTACTCAGCTTGTATTCTCTTTGCATTTCCAGTCACTAAAGCTCCCACATGCTCCCTCCCACCTTCCTCTTCCCCAAACAGCACAGAGCTTCATATAGGCTAATTCACCATGCCAAGAAAAACAGAACAATTCTTAACTAAGATGCATCTATATTTACTCATTTCAGAATTTTAAGTCCTCTTTTAGAATCTATTGTCTGGGTAAAACTATTTATCTGGACAAATGTAAATTTCTGACAGGAGAAAGAAGACCCAAATGCACCTCTCAGGTGTGAACCATGTATGCAACAAATGTAGGTAAAACCACAATCAGCACAGGTTTACAGAGGCAAGTTCAAGTCTGGGTCTAAAACTGTCTTCAGTTGTTTCTTTCTTTCCACAAGAAAATGCCAAGACATTTTAAAACTCAAGCCATGTGAACCTTTCTCTAGAGGGGACACTTTGGATACTAAATTAATTTTAATGAAGCTGCGAGCACTTTGTGATGGACTGTACCTGAATTTTACTACTGCAACCAATATGTGAGAGGATTTACTGCACAGTGCCGCATTGCCCATCTTGCCAGCTTTGCATCCAGGGCAGGAGAGCTACACTAAAAGATGGACACTGACACCAGTTCTCACCTACTCCTGGGTAGGAAAGAGAACTGTAGTCCAACGAAATAGAAAACTTTCTTACTTGGTAAACACTGAACTTTTCCAGCAATGAACCTAGAGACTCCCAATACATTACCAAAATATTGGGCTAATACCAGAGGGCATTTTCCCTGTTATTTTTCATGTCCACGAACCTCTGCATGTCTGGATTCTGGCCAAGTGTGGAAACAGAAGTGCCAAGGAACATGTGAAAGGCTGTTCTCCTGACAATTCCAATTTGGCTGGTTTCTGGAAGTGACAGAAATCCCCAGAGAAAACCAGCACTAACAACAGTTCATTGCCCAATATGCAGACACAAAATCCTTACTACCATAAAAAAAACCCCAAACAAACAAAAAACCCCAAAGAATCCAATCAAATAAAAATGTTGTCAGCAAATACTGAAAAGATGGGGGAAAAACGGGAATGAAATGGAGAAAATATGTATTTAAAAAAAGAAAGAAATCCTCTCCTCCTTATGAGCACACATCAAAGTAGCAGCAGTGGCAGTTCTAGTACCAGTAATAATGATGATGCTGATGTCAGGAAGTTGCGATCACCACTGTTTGTATTCATAGTTCATTCTTACAAATTTTATAAAATCTATCTGCACTTCTACATCATTAACTTCCATTAATATTTACAAGAAAAAAAATCTTGCTTTTTAAAGGGTTTTTCAAAGTTTTCAGTCTACTGGGCACGCGATGATAATTGCTGCTCTGTTCCGCTTAATGATAGAGTCCTTTCCCTGTGTAAAATAAGAAGCAGTTTCTTCCCCGGTTTTTATTTCTTTACACAACTCAGAGGCTCAAAGAAGATAATTACAAACAATGCCTGAAGAATGGTTCAGTTAATGTTAATTTATACAACAAACTAATTACTACCAAATGGTAAAAAATCACATGTGGAAGTTCCTGTCTCCCACGCACACAACTAAACCAGCAACCATCTGTCTCAGCCTGGGAGCTCTCAGTGACAACCGAGGAAAGCGAGGCAAAGGATGAATCCAGACATGCTAGCTGCTTCTTCTGACACAAAATCATGGCATTTAAACACCACGCTCTGTATGGTGATCTTAACTGTGGCGTTCTTCCCCCTTTTCATTTCTAAAACAAACAAACAAAATACTGGCATCTATAACTACCTCTCTATAAACATTTTATCTCAATCCCGAGAATTTAAGATGAGGTCTAAAACACTTCCATCTATCAGCTGTAATTCTTCCTTCTGGCAACTTCTATACAGTACTCTGCTATAATGTCCCTAACATACTGCCTATGAGAAAGCATGACATGAGACAGTCTTTGAATCTGCTTACAGTATGTTAGACATCATGATGGAAAAATGTGCTTTTTTGGTTTCAACATTTTTTTTTTTTGCAACCTGAGAAAGCAATTTTCTCCAAGCCCTTGAAAAATCAAAGTCAGTACAATTGTTAAACACTTCTATGGGATGCTCATTAAAAGCTGACAGGGAGAAAATAGCTGGGGACAAATCCTGAAGCATTTGTTAGCTTTAAATTCTCACTGAATTCCACTTGAGTGTTACTTTATTGAGGACTTCAATACCAGATCTTTTACACGAATAAGGACCTTGGCATTCTGATTGTTAATTATTCTTTGATTAGCCTGCATCTAGTGAAACAAACTAAACACAATATTATCCCATAAGCTTTGTTCAAGAAATCTCAACTCCAATATTCTCCTCTCCCTGTGAGATCAGAACTCCAACAGTCATCAAAGAAAGTGCTGTACATGAATAGGAGCAAAGTATCAGAGTTTAGATTCACAATACAGATTTCAGAGAAGGTTTTTTCCTAACAGTGGCAACTACAAATCTTTCTAGTTTTGAATAGAAGGCAAAATTCTCGGATTGCAGAATGGGCTCTACGTACCTTATTTAGACCAGGACCCCCTCTTATGTCTGTATGAATTCCACACCATTGACAAATTGTAGCCTTATGACTTTATTAGAAAGAGACAAGCCAGGATAAGGTAAAAACTGAAGATCTTTTAGTAAAGCTAATTGTCTATGAACTTGTGCTTCTGAGTATCTCTCGCAAAGAAGAGTATGTTTCAGATAGCCTGAAATGATCACAGAAGAGGAACAAGTGCTAGAGCAATTTAAAACAAGGTCCCTGTAATCTTATATTCATGAAGTAACACAGTCATCATTTCTACATGGCAAGAACAGCATCAACAGTTTAAATGAAGTACACAAGAAGGAATCACAAGAGAATCTACATAACCAATAATGTCTAATTATTCCTCATTCAAGGTCTTTAACAGAATTATAATATATATATATAAATTACACAAAAATGATTCTTGCATACAGCTAAAAGCATAAATTTTTACATAGTAAAATACATTCACTGAAGTGAAGGAGGAAGAAAGGAAGAAGCAATTTTCTTGTCGATCAGCCCCATTTTGCCTCATCTTTTTTTTACCATTAGGTTACATCATCAAGAGCTGCTCTCTGTGAAGGGAAACTTGGAACCCTTCAAAGGATTTCACTTTGTTTCACAAAATTTTTACTTTTTTTAGGTGCATATTGCAAAAGATTAGCTACTATTTAAGTTTTCATCCCACTTTTAAAGAGGGGAAAGATAAAACAATCACAATCCCTGTGTACCAAGAACTGGACTTTGCTCTAACAAGTGAACTATGAGAGCTTTTGACAAGGAGCCCACCCCACCATCAAGTGCTTTATCAGTGAGTGGGATGAGAAAGAAAAGGAAGGGTCATTCAGTAAAGTGTGTGTTGCAGAAAAACCCGTGCCTGAGGGGATGTTCTGGACATCTTGCAGTCCTTGGGCTATTACTGACGTCAGGCCTCTTCCCTCCTCTTTCACCCCAAGTACCCTCAAGCAGCTCTCTCAGCCAAAAGTCTGCCTCTAATTTTAGTTCCTACTCCTGGCGCATGTTGTGTCCTAGATCACTGAAAGCCTTGAATTAATACACTAAGACCCAGTATTAAGCTAAAGAACTGACAGCTTTATGGAATGCATTCAGCCTGAGAAGAAAGCTACCTGGGAATCAATGAAGAATCCCAATGCCCTCTTCTAGCAGGACCAAGATTTTTTAATAAATAAATAAATCGTTCAAACAAACAAGTCCCTGCTAGTATTTTCACTCCACCAAGATTAACTAGATTGCAAAGGTGCATCCTAAAGAAGAAGAGATGGTCTGAACAATACTACAGCACATCTTTTAATCTCCCTTAGGGAGTTTTATCGAAAAGCTTACAGAAATTCTCTCCTTGTTTAATTTTCCCATATTGGTGCCTGTTTATGCAAAGCAGAAGCCATTCTTCTTCACTTTATGTTTTTTCACCTGTTGGCATGTCCACAGAAACATGTCTACTAAAAAAGCTGAAGTATATATAGCCATATACTGTGCCTTGTTTGCTCCTGAAAATACCTAGGAGTGTAGTGGTTGGTAGAGTTATTCTAATTTCTGGTGAACATTTACAATTTCCAATATTAGCAGATCAGTTGTTAGCAAGGACATGTGAGAAACCAAGGATGAAATGCAACTGGGCAGCTAAACTCATTCTAGCACTTTAATGGCAGTTTGCTCCATGTTGTGTTTAAGGCACAAGGACAAAACCAACAACCAACAAAAGGAGTTCACGTTAGAGAATCTGGGAAAATTTTGCAGTCTGACAATGCAAGAAAGTACTTCTAACTATACTTTCTTTTTCTGTTCTGTGGGGCTCATTACTTTAAAATACTGGGTCATACATACCATATAACATCCACTGGGTACCTGCGTTCTTCCATTCAGTAACATGTCAAGCAATAAAATACTGGTAAAAATGGCAATGTAATAACATGATCATCTCAAAAGGACTGCATTTGTTTAACTTTTCAGTAGAAAGAACAGGTTATTGCCTAAACCCCTATGTCATGTGTATTCATCTAATAATTTTATGGTTAGTTACAGAATGATTCCCAATGACAGCTTCTTAATTCCTCAGAACTCAGATAGGATTGACTTGACCAAACCTGCAAAGGAAGAATGCATTTTGTCTTGATATGCATCCTATACCCCAAAGCTTCACAGGAGCTGTGAATCAATTAGATGACACAGCAAGAGGAAATGCATAAAAAAGACTTAAAATAAAATAATCTTCAGTGAACTGTCTCCATACTTAGTTAAACAGCATTGCTGATTAAGGCTGTACCTGAGCTCAGTGTGGAATCCAGAAATGCTGCAGCTGAAAATCATTAGCAAAAGCCTGCTGTCCTCTAGTTTAATTTTCATATATATTAATTTCCCATACAAGGAAAGGGAACGATTTAGAAATACATTGCTTTATTTAAGTCTAGTATACAGACATCCCAGCAAAAATACATTAATGTGCTTTAGACTTTGTAGCAAGACAGTGATCTTAGAGGACTGAGTGAATGCATGGTAATGTCTACAGTTGAAACTATTTTTTCTGGTCAGTTGTTGACTTATTTGCCTGCCCCCCCAGCCCCTCCCCAGTGCCGGACTCTGAGGCAGGTAAGACGCTCAGTTACTGAAATGGGATATGTATTGTGGGCAAAACAGAAAAGGAAAAAAAAAAAAAAAAGGTTTAGCAAAAAAGGGTCAAGGATGCACAAAAAGCTGAAAGGCTTACTTCCTCCATGTGTTCTTGGTCTCTGGACTATTTACCTTGAGATTCTGTGGGCTAATCTACAGTACAAAACTAGTACAACATTCCAAACTCTACTGGAAAAACGAGACACTTGGATAACCACTTCCAAACCATGAGAGACACCTTCCTTTCTGATAAAGCTCTTGGACACCAGTTGTAACTTTGGGGCTGTATAAATCTTGAGCCGTGGTCATTTTTGCTTATTGGCAGTGCAATACAATAACTGTTTGGGGTTTTTTTGAAGTGGGAAGGAAATTTCCCCTAGGGCATACAGGCTTGGCCTTCGCAACTACATGTCCTAGCTATTTAGAAAAGATTTGGAAGGAACAGCCAAGTAGCATGTTCCATACATAACCAATTGCCTATGATTTCAGGCACAGATAAAAACACTGCTGGACTTCAGATCCTCTTCCAGCTGTCATCTCCTGTGCTTCTGTTATTTATTCAGAGATTCAATAATTTAATTAATTACGGCTAAAAGGCTCAGATGAACAACTAAGGTGCATATTCTTCCGTTCATGTTGCAGTGTATATACATGAGTGCTAAACTGATACTTCTCCTGACAGGGAGAATCTGACTCCCTGCGTCACACATCTGTGGCTCTTCTTCCTTGTGCTGTATAAGTCGGTAGTTTCTATCCCTTCAACAGGCAAGCCTGGGCGCTAATTCATCATGTACTATATTACCTGGATACAAGTATCTCACCTTCTAGGAAATACGAGTTTCTAACAGTTAATGACTCCACAGACTTTTTTGTTGTTGTTACCTTTCAGTTCTCTTAATAATACTCTTTCTAGGAACAGGCCTAATACCTGCCTGTATAGGGATAAAAAAACAATTCATTTGGGCTCTTTAAGAATCCTGTATTGGGTCAAATGCTTCCTTCATAAAGCTGTTGTGCCTTCAACAGGAATTGTGAACTTGAATCTGAGAGCAGAATTTGTCCCACATCATTCTGAAGTGTCTATTAACTCTCCCACACATAGAAATAAATCAAGACGAGATTCTTCTCAAGCACAATGAGCCCAAAATATAAACCATGCTGCTCACAACAGGGAGACCAGGAATTCAACTTCAATCACATGGTTCTCTTCCTTTCTCCAACTCACATCAGTAGAAAGGAGAAGGCGGCAGAAGGCTTGCTGAAACCCAGGGACAGGGCTGACACAGGGCTCAACCAGAGGGCAAGCCTGCAGGAGCCACAAAAGGTGTGCATGCTCCCTCATTCCAGAACGCCAGAGTTGAGACATGCAGTGGTACATCTCATTCTCTCTCTGTCCACTTTGAAATTAATCATTTTCCTCCAAGCTGAATATTCCTTTCCCCTCAACCCCAATTCTTCCTTGCACAACCTTGGGAGCAACCACTCCTATTTACACCGTGCCACAACCCCATGTTGCCACCTGTCAGTCAGAGCTCCATTTGTCTTTGGAAGGGTGAATTAAGAGGAGGGGGAAGGAAGAAAGCAGGAGGACCTCTGCATTGATCAAAAATGTTTGGGGTGGAAAGGAGGGGGGAGGAAGAGGGTGAGAGAGATGGAGATAGATTAGAGGGTAACAAAACTAGAGAGGAAGATAAACAGAGACAAAAAGAAAAATGTCCTTTGTTCATTTAAATGGCTCTCTGCTCCCAAGCCCTCTGCATGACTAATGCCACGCTGTGGTGTGTAAACCTCTTGGGCACATAACACAAACAAAGCATAACTCGGCCTGAACAAACAAAGGCCTAAGCAACAGTGATTGAATTCATCTTAAAACAACAAATCAATTCTTCCCTATTAATGCCCTAAATACCAGCGTAGGAGCACTGTCCTGTTGTAATAAACAGCCATGTGTTCAATTACCGTCTGTTTTCCCAACTACTGCTCTCTTCAGTAATTACACCATGCAATGCATTCTACACTGACATTATATTAATGTGCTGGGAGGAGAGATCTTAAATATGAATTAAATCAAGGCCAAACATCTCAGAGAGCCTCACCGAGTCACACAAGTGCTAACAGGGCATTCTTCAGCAGAAAGCACAGACTGATTTTTCTCTTCATCCACTTTTCACTTTCATCCCCTGGCTAAATAAATAAATGAGAACACAAGCTTGAAAGAACTCTATTGCCCCAAAGAGCGCCACAGTAAACCTTTCATAAGCTCTCTAAATGTCCACTTCACCTGTACAAGATCAAGGCTCAATAAGGAGTGTTTCGTAAGTATCAACTTACATCACATCAGCTAAAGAGCAACAGTTAAACCCTTCAACAACAGGCAGGTGACAACAAAGCAAGGCAAGAAAAACAAAAGCAGAACTTTCTGGACCGAGACAAAAGGAGGAGAACGAAAGTTTAAGAAAAGGTTTCTTATGCTTTTGCAGAACCATCAAATAACTTCTGTTGACTACTGAATAGAACACAGCAAACAGACCAAACAAAAGATATGATGAAAGACGTATTTATTTGTACAGAGCTCCTTCCCCCCACCTCAACCTTTCTTTCCATTTCATATACACCCACACTGCACCGTTTGCATTGTGTTGTTAAATAACCAATAGCAACCCAGATGAAACAGTGGAAGGGTTTCTATGATGCTGTCAAGCACCAGACAGATGCTTGGCAGTGTCAATATGGTTCTTTACATTTGGGTTGTGCCAACGTTTGAAGTGAAAAATAAGATAGAAATAATAATAATTAATAATACTGAGAGAAAGAGAGAGAAAGATGGCAACAAGTTAGTGCACGGACATGCAATAAATTTTTAAATCAATGGAGCATCATCCTACCTGCTCGGTTTTATTTCAGCGATTTGAATTGTTATGGAATCAGATAAATAAAGCTTTGCTTTTTGCCTGTGTACTGGATTGCAAGAATTTTAATAGAAAGTAGAATCAAATTCTGGGGTGTAACGACTGCAGATTTTCAGGCCTTTTAGAATAGACTCATAGGTTTCTGCTGCAAAGACATGTCAAGTATGTCTAACATATGAACTTCCAAAGCCTGTTTCAACATAAAATGCCCTAGGTGTTGCATAACTTTTCTGACTGAGGCTTCAGAAGACATAGAAATGTGCACATTGGTAGGAAATCAAATTCTGAAAGCTTTTCTGACTAAAATATTATAGTTTACCCTCAAAACCACAGCACATAACATTCAGATACATTTAAGTGTCTTTATAGCAACTGCTTATTCGTCCTCCTCAGGTCATTACACACAAAAACACCCCAAAAACCTCTCCAGGTTTTGAAACTCGTTTTCGTTTCACTAGTTTAAATTTTTTCATTTCAGCTGCCAAACCATGTCAGGGGAAAAGCTGTTTCCACCTGACCCAAAATGTTTTATTTAATCCTAATTGAAATGTTTTCATTTCTCTTTCAGATTAATCATCTTAAACATCTACAAACAAAAAATATCATTTCCAATCAAACATTTTGTCTAAAAATGTTGACCGTTCCAAATTTTTGACTATTTTTGGCTAAATTCAACTAGTGGAATTGCTAAATGGTATCTGTCCTAATTACTATTTAACAGGTTTCAAGGTGGCCCACCCCAACTCTCCTTTACTCTGTTTTGAGTGCTTTTTGAATTTATACTTTGCAGTATAGTATAGAAATCACACACATATAGCACATTTTCTCCTCAGGCAATGTACAAACTACAGTACAATTAAAATGTATGAGAAAAAAAGATGATCAAATCTTCCCAGTACAGTTTTTTTCTATCTTCCCAGTACAGCTTATTTACACTGCAGGAGAGGCATACAGTTGTGTAAAACTGGCAATGTTCAAATCACCTTAAAAATATCAACGTTAAACAGACACGTAACTAATAAAAGTAAGCAACAGCTTCAAACTTAAAAGTGTTTTTACTAGGCTACTTCATTAGCTAACCAAGCAAGTGGGAGTTGCTGCAAACGTTGCTCCTTGCCATACTAGAGACTCTCCCTTGCTTGGTAAACAGAAGACACAAGACAGCCTTGTGAATAGCTCATGGCACAGACTGAGATCTAAAGCTAATCAGACAGGATGACAGGTCATCTTAATCAACTTCAAAAAGCCAATCCACATGCTCATCCCAGTTTCTCGTCTCTCCTTCCCTGATCACTCTCCCGCTCATTTGGCCTTATTTTCCCCTTCCCCCTCCACTTACTTCCCACAAATTGTGCTGTTAAGAAAGAACACAGGGAGCCCCTCAGGTCTCAGCATCCTGGGCGCAGGTGGTGGGGAAAACTTTGAAGTGAGCTCTCCACTAACTCTAGAGCTGGCCGTGCCTCCTCCATAAGCAGCTCTTATTAAAAAAAGACCAAGTATCCACTAGAACAAAACCAAGCAGGCCTATTTAATTAGGGCAAATGCTTGATATCCACTTCTTCATGTTAAACCACACAGTCACACAAGCCTGGGAGGTCTGATTAATTTTAATATGCACGGTCGTGACAAGCGCCTTGGGGGTGAGACCGATTTTTTTTGAGGGAAAAAAAAAACCCACAAACCCCACTAGCTCAAAAAATAGGTTTCAGCTAAATGTTGTGTATGTTGCTCAGATTAAGATGTTACTATTCAGCAAGGGCTTGAACCTTTAATATGAAGGACAAGAGGCCTGAGAAACAGGTGGCTCGCTCTTCACTCTTGAATAAATGACATCCCCAAAAGCTGTGGCACATAAGCATACAGAAGGAGCTGGCACACTCCCTTATGTATTTTTGTATATTACCAGTTTGGGTCAGAGGTTTTTCTAGCACTGATCCAAGGACTGAAATAAAGCTCAGAAAGCTAATGGCTTTTCTGGGGGAGGGGAAAATAAAAAAAAAAAAAAATAAAAGAAAAGAAAAGAAAAGAAAACAAAAGGGGGAGAAAAGAGAGCAAGAAAGAGCAAAAAATGAAGGCAGATCTAGCTGGAATACTTTGCGGGGGGGAACAGGCACATCAAAATTATGCGGGCTATGAGTGGCAGCAAGTTTAGAAAGTCCCAGTTGAAATAAATCATGGCTATTGAAGAATCTGGCTACCTGGGAAATTAGGGGCAGGCAGAAACCTAAATAATTATTTTGCACTGAAAAACATGGAAAGTGAGAGATCAAGCATTTTGCTTTGCCTGCTGTTTGTCCAATATTATGGAGTGAACATACCCTGGAAGAAAATTTTAATTATGGAAATTCATCAGAGAAGGCTTTTATTCTCAAAAGGGAGGGGGAGAGGGAGTGCATCTTCCCTCCAAAAGCACAAGTTTCATGAAACTTATTTGACCATAATGCTTTCTTCTATATTTAAGATGCTGTATCAGCACCTCAAAAGCCTTTATCAAAAGAGAAAAGAAAAATCCAAAAGCTACAAACCTTTGAGGATGTAAGCAAGAGAGACTTGGAAGGGAATCTAAGCAAATTTTGAAGATATCCATTGAAATAAACCGTGATTATCAGGCTAAACTATTAGGAAGGAAAACACTTAAAAACTGAAGGTAACAAATGAATAAACTGTACTTTGCGCAAGTAAATGCTGGCAGGGCTTTAAACTAGGTTCTAGAGTTAAAGCGCTTGTTAACAAGGGTTTAAGCTACTGCAGCATTTAACAGTGCACTTTCTTCACATAGGCCTGCTTCATAAACTTCATCTCTTTTGTTGTTTTAAACTATTTTTTATTTTTATCAGCAGTATATGAATGCACATTTCCATATGGCAGGGACTTTGAAAGAAGTGCATGGAAGTTTGATAATAGCCTGCTCTACAAGAAAAGATGTATTTTCTGGTGACAGACTGGGTAGAGGAACATGGAACCACAATGCACTTGGAGCATCCTTCCACAGCAGCAGGAATGTATGAACAAAACTTAAAAGTACTGAACTGCAAAGCATCCTTGTTTGTCCTTCAGTAGAAAAGCATTACAAAGCCTCTTCTACATGTACTTTGTCAAAGGGACAGTGAAGAACCAAATAAAAGAAATTCAAACCTCAACCAATTAAGAGTATCCTTAGGCTTTTCCCGAATCAGTTCACTTTATTTATTCCCATCTCATCAGATGTGATTTGAAAACAAGAGTCTGCATTTCAAAGGCCTCCTTTCTTGTGCCCATTAATGGCCTGATTTGGAATTTCTGGCTTAAGAAGACGAAGACCTCTTGATTTCTTTACAAGATATGTTGATTAAAAGTTTGATAACATTAAGAGATATTTTGGGTTCTTATTTCAACTAGAGAACCCAAATTCAGTATGTTTCACTTTCATAGACTATAGAACTGCTTAAACAACAGCCATTTAAATTACCACATGAACAGGTGTTATGATTTATAATGCAAACTTAAACATCAAACACAAACAGCCTTTGGGGGATGTTCAGAAGACAAAAATCATGCCCGAGAGGCCTTTCTCATCCCTTTCCTTCAAACGAAGTGATTACTTACAGTATTGCAGCATACTATAATACATGAGGCTCTAGTACCCACATTGCCTGTTAAAGCCCTGCAAATATATGTATTACCTGCTTACTAAACACTTGAGATTAATTGTTCCTGCTCAGAAGACCTAAGGACTACTAGATGGAAATTTCAGAGTAGGAACAATATGAAACACCATATATATATGCAATTTTTGTGTGTGCATGTTTTTATATATATATGTCTAAATATATATAATACATGCATTTTATATACACGTGTATCTGTGTACACACATTTATATAAAATTAAAAGTATTAAATTAATTGGCAAAACTGAATCAAGCTTCAGAGGTCCTTACTATAGAAGCACATGCCATGCAGATGAACAAGTGCACCCACACATGCACATGCCCATATGCACAGTCTCTGTGGTCAGGCAGATGCCCATATGAGCCGTTTTATCCAGAAATCCTACAAACTCTACACAATAACACAGATCGGGCCTCAGAAGATGAAGCATGTAAGTTTTAAAGATAAACAGACAGATGCATAACCTGATACAAACATATACTGCCAAAATGGAAAAGCAGGATTGATTCTTGATTAAAAGTTAGGAGACGCAGAGAAAGGGAGTACTCCGGCTTATTCTAAAAATAGGAAATTACTTGTTTGCCTACTTCTTTTTCCAGAAGCCAAGCCATACGTTTAGAGGAAAGGCTACACAGATTTCAGAGATTTAATTTTCCAGAAGCACAGGCCATAAATTAAAATACAGCAATCCAATCCCACTAACAGTGCAAGAAAAAGCTAAGTGGTTGCTTTGGTCTTTGCTTTCATGAACTTGTGTCAAGCTCAGTGACTTCAAAGAGATTTCCATTTCATTTCTACAAATGAGGAGAACAGACAGTCTCTGCCATCCTCTGATGCCTTAAGAAAACAGAAGAAAAACATGCCTGTATCTCATTCGCCTAATGATTTTAGCTGCAAAAGGAATCCCATGGTCGGCAGACGACCCTCAGGGCAAGGGCTTGAGGTCTGTCACAGTACATAAGGCTTCTCCAAACCCACTCCATTATCTTCATTATTGTATACCAGGAATAAAAGGGGACTGACTCCTCTTCTGAAGTTCAAGTTAGAAAGGACAGAATGTTTCATGTAAAATAACACTGTGTGACTTCAGTAATAGGTTTATGCCTTTGGGGGACTAATACTAAAGCTGCATATAAGGATTTTCCACAGAATTTGAGAGAAGAAAAATGAGCACCGTATTAGCAGTGAGTAAAATTCCACAAGTTTTATATTCACTGAAACACTCTATGCCTCTGTGTCAGCATGACTCATTGTCAATCACACACGTTCATACAGCTAGAGTAAAACAGCAAGTTTAGGAGTAAAAAAAAAAAGAGCATGGCACTTTAGAGCTGACTATAGACCCCTATGAAAACAAAAACCATACACATTGCAAAAGAAACAACACATATGCAAGGAAGAAAAGGAAGTGACAAGCTTTTGGGAAGTTCTTTGGAACAAGTAGGTAGCATGACTTCCTACAGGGGACATTAACCAAGGGCATATATAAACAAATCAACATGGAAACAATTCAAGTGAAAAGTGATGCTTCCCTGTCAGCTCATGTGTGGGTACACGTATATGGCTTACATACATGCATATATACATGTGTGCATTCATGAAGCCTGAGCAGTATGTTTCATAACACTGTTTCATAGCAATCCTTCTTCTTGACTGACAAAACTTACTAACTTTCACTCTCACTTCCTAAGAAATACAATTTAAGCAAATCATTTATTTTATATCAGTGGAATTTCTTAAAAACAGTCAGACCTGTTTTCAATATTTTGGAATATCTCGCTTTTCTTCAAAACCCATTTCAGAAAGAGAAGTTCTTTCCCTGACTGATAGGAGGTTTCGATCAAGACCTCAGCCCCTTTTTTTCTCAGTTTTGAAGAAACAGGCCATTTGAAAGGCTGCTTCAAAAGCACATTTCCCACAGTAATTCAGAAAACAATTTCAAACAATAAAAACAAAGCAAACACAGCCCATTGTACAAGTTAAATAATATATAAACTTTTCAGTACATAGAGAAATGGGAATCCGGCTCATACTGGGTCTTCAAAAGATTCACAGGAAATTGATTTAATTAAACCTTGGCTAGTGGTGCAAATGTTTCCTTTTCTTTCCAAAGGGAAATAAAGTATTGTGCTACTGTTGTTGATATAATGCACTAAGCATAACCAAGGTATTTGGTCTTCTCCTACAAAGCTCCACAAACTATCAAGACTAAAAATTATTACTGAAATACACAGTGATCATGCACTGTTGAATCATTACCTAGATGTATTACCAAAGAGTCCCACTTGTAACTTATCTTATTCATGGGATAATTCATTAATATGCTAACTACCTACCAACCAGTGATGACTGACAACTTTACTTTAGCACTACATGAGGAAGACGTGACAATAAGTTTTCTGTCGGAGTTCAAACAGAGAAGACATTCTGCTTGCAGTAGAATATATATCTTTTAGGGAAAAGGAGTCGTATTTGTGGAGGATCTCTAAGAACAGTCTTGCCATCTGCACCCAGAAATATATATTTTTTAATTAGCCACTCTAAAAACAATCATGTTGGCTGAAGGGAAGGGGGAGGGAGACTTGTCAAAATGATGCATTTGTCCCTCACCACCTTTCAATGCTCTTATGCAAGCCTAATTTTCTTCCTAGCCAGCTCACCTCTCTGGCCTCCTTTTGTTTCATGTCCCATTTCCCATTCTCTTCTAACTTCTGAACTTTTGTTAGCTCGCTTTTAAGGAGAAAGAAAAAAAAACAACCAACCCAACCCTTTCCTATTCATTTTTTCCTGGATGGGGAGTAAGCAGAGACATGAATATGGCACCCTCATAATGATTTAACTAGGGCTTAATGAAATTTTCATCACAACCTGCTGTTCATTTTAATGGCCTTTGAAAGACAATAGAACAATGGCTAGAGGGAAGAAAAGATTTTCTGTTGAATGCATCTGCAAACCCAACATTCAGTTGCTCTCCCTCCTCTCTCCCAATCTCTTCACAAAGCTGTACATCTTTTGTTTGTACTGTATATTTTCATTTTAGTAGAGCTGAGATAACGCACAAGCTCTGTAACGACTCTCATATCTATCTGTAGCCTTTCATTAATGGAGTCTGTGCAACTTGTACAACCTCATACTCAAGAGTGCCCAGAACCCCTTCTTCTTTCCTCTCATATAAAAGCCTGATCTCCTTCACCCCACTTCATCCATAGCCTTGGGTGGCATGGTTTAGTGGGAGGTGTCCCTGCCCCTGGCAGGGGGGTTGGAACTAGATGATCTTAAGGTCCTTTCCAACCCTAACTATTCTATGATTCTATACATAGGAAAGCTCTTTTCCCTTCAGAGTCACAAGGGAGGTCATGAAACTGACCATTAAGTCAACCTTTAGTGCAAAATGAAATGCTATGATTATACGTAAGATTAAAAAAATTGCTTAGACAAAGAATTTGTTTCCCAGCAGACCCTTACTGCATGCTCATTAAAGAAGAGAAGACTAATTTGCAGTCCTCATGTCATGCTCATGTATGTGACAATGTCGTTGTCTTTGTGTTGGTATTTTCATTCCAGCATGCAGGCTGTCCTAAAACTTTCTTGTAGGTGCTATCAAGTCATACTTCAACCCTGGGGTGGGCTCTGAGGGCCATGCTTTTAAACATTTGAAACAGATTTCTGTAACAGAATAGGCAAGTGTATATAAAAGTAAAGTTTTACTACTGTGCACTAGGGAACAAGGCTCAGTACGTTCACACAACATCAACTGGCTCACAGTCCCCTGAAAATCTAGCTGTAAATATGCATGCTGAATACCCATGGAGAATATAGTGAGAATTTCAGCTTCCAGTCAAGGGTTTGATTGTTCCTCACATAGGCAGGAATGGAAAATCTTACTTAGAGAAAAGCTGTTTTGTGGCTTCTTAGAGGAGAGATGTTCTGCCTTAGTCTCAGCCCACAGAGAACAAATTGAACACGACTGAATATACAGTCTCAAAAAGAAATGGATTCTCCAGAGATGATACCTATATATGCCAAGATTGAAACTTGGTGGCCAGACATAATGCAGAGAAAGCCTGTACTATGTCTGTATAGTACCAGCACTACAGATAAACAGCGGCGGACATGATAGCACATGTTCCATACAGAAGCTGTAATGAATTCCAATTTAACTTCTTACCTTTCAAATAATGACACGCCTACTAGATGATTTCACAAAAACATTGACATTGCTGATAACTCTGCCTTTTGCTTTGGAAATGGGGAAAGAGAGAGCGGTGGTGCAAATGACCCCCAGGCTGTTAAAATTAGTGTTCATGTTGAGGAGGTTGCTGTGTCTATTGCAAGTGTGACAAAAAGACCATTATGTCAGACAAAGGTTCTCATTTGGGAACAGCTAAAAATGTTAGCTATGACGAGATATTGATGAAATCTCTAATGTAGACAAGAACTAAGAGTTCTTTACTTCAATTCTGCTAGTAAAAAAAAGCAAGCGGAGCAGAAAATGGGAAGATTAAAAAGTATACATATCCAAAAAATCTGCAGAAAAGAAAACAAAACAGAAAATTTTGGCCAGTTTCCCAGGCCTTACCTTCTGGCTCATTTTTTATGAGCTCTTCCATTTTTCTTTGCTTAAGGGTGTCTACAACATCCGCTAGGCTCCCTTTGCGCCTTTCAGGGGTTCCCAGGGCTGTGCTGGACAATGATTCTCCACTCTGACGCCCACCTTCTTCTGCCTTCAAGGGTGAGGTAGATGAGTTGTGCGGGGCAAATGAAGACATCACCTTATTGCCATCAACTTCCTGAAAGGGAAAAAAAAAACCCAAGATGAAACATTCCTTTCTTTTCTTAAAGAAGAGAAAAATAAAGATGGAAAGAAAGAAAAATCCTTTGTTCTTTGAGTTCATTGCTGCTTGTTCTTCTGTTGAAACCTTTAAAAAGGCATGCAATGCTTCAAAAACACCCAGAACAAAGACTATCCATAAAGCATAAACTAAGATTACAGGCTGAAGTGAACAAAGATCAGCTTGCAAGAGAAAAACATATATTACAGTTTCTCCCTAATTGAGAAGAAGTGTTGTACTCATAGGTTGCCTAATAACAATGGTATTGACTACCTTTAATTGTTTGTTCTTTTACAGCTTCCTTTCAAAAAAGTTTTCAATTTTTACAAGGACCATTAATTTCCTGACTTTATAAAGTACTTAATGCCCTGATCCTGATAGTTAGTTCTTGTACAAAATGAAATAGTAACCAATACTAAATGCCTTTCATCATATGACTTATTTTAACTCACAGTTTCAGGAGTTCTCCCATCTATAAAGGGTGAAGCAATTGCTTTTTGTTTCCTAATTCTCTTTCTATGCTCCTCTTCCATCTCATAGCTTTATTTTTTGCAAAGATATTATTTTTCACAAAGGTGATTCTAATGACTTTCATTGGAGGCACAGTGGCAAAACCGTGACCTCCTGGAATACAATCCTTCTCACGTGAGAATCCATAGAGATCTACTCATTAATTTTAACAGAAAGCAAAACTGGTCCAGCATCTTCAAACTTGCATTCATTAATGTAAGAGCCTTCTACTCCACGCCTCCCCCAACATAAAGCAACATTTTCTGCACATATTCATTTTCCCTTTTATGTCTCTTTTATACCCTACCTTTCTGCACACATCTCTGAGACCCTGCTAACATGCTATTTTGCAAAACTTAGGTCAATGCCTTCGAACAAATGTTTCTGCAGAGTACATACACTGCATAATACAACGCTGAGAAGATGAACATTTTTAACTTTGATCAGATTCTCCAGATTTTTTTTTTCATCATCCCATTTCCTTGCATTTTTGTATTTCAGATGTTCAATGAGTATTACTTCTAAAAAAGTCACAGGACCATCTTGTGATCTGACTTACAGACGTGGATGAAGAGGTCTATATTGTTTTCATTTTACAGAGTATGAAAGCAACAGATATATGGATTTTAGTGATTTGTGCTTATTTATTTCCTGAGCACTTTTTGGTGTCGCTGGTTTAATAAAGCCTAATATTTCAGGGGAAAGAAAAAAAAGTATCTTCATAAACAGAACCCAATTTGCTAAAAAATTATCTCATTAAACTTAGAATAAAGCAACATGGAAGATAGCAAGTAAAGAATGTATCTGTTTTGCCAAAATGAAGTATCTGTGAAAAAGATTACCTTTGGTTAAGAAAACTTTTAGTACAAACAGTTTTGAGCAGCTTGAATGTGTTATACTAGCGAATAAATTCCCTAACAGAATCGGATTTAACTGAGATTACAATCTGGGCCATCATATGCCCCAAAAGCCAAACCCAGTGATGTTAATGAGAGACTTTCTACTGACGTCAATGAGCTTTTGACCAAGCCCTAAAAAATTTTCTGACTCTAGTCAACAGAAATGCTCCTTTTTTTCCTTGCAACTCCCTCCATTTCTGTTCTGCACTTGAAAAATTACTAGTTGCTAACACTGGACTTCAAAAATGAGTTTGAGTTAAATGTACTTTTTTTCACATACATAGACATGAAACTGGTTTTTTTACACTGACCTAGACAAGCAAAAGTGTTAAACTTCAGCATCAGTTCAGATTTTATTTAACATTCAAACCCATTATTACCAAGTGGCAATTTTTTTTCTACAGACAAGGGCAAAAGAGGAAATATCCGGAAAGCTGCTTTCTTATTCACACTTTTGAGGAGCAATGAGCCAAATATCATCCTTACAGTTCTTAAACGTACCTGTACCATCTATTATGTATACAAACAGTGTCATTCCTAATTTTACCAGGAACTAGTTTCTTGGGATTTTTTCCAAAGTGGGTCCCAAAGATACTTGTGTTTCTGTGTATGTCACACACTGGCCACATATACAAAGTACCTGAAAGAGCTGCTTAAACCTCAGGAATTATCACTGCCCTTACCACATACATTTTGGGTGTATATAAGTTAGTTTATTTGTAGAAATATATTCTGAGTATGAAACAAGTTTGTTAAAATAGAAGAAGCATAAGAACATAAGGATTGAGTGACACATAAAAGTAATATAAGGTGACTGTCAAAATCAAGAATTGTTTGGCATTCAAATAGAGCTCACAAGTATTTTCAAAACTACTAAAATTTCCCTGCCTCTATTTCTGGGCAAAAGGAATCGTGAGGGGGAGAGGACAAGAGAGTAGTGTGTGAGTAAAACATCATGAACGGACTCTGGATATTCACTTCTAGTTCTTTCACATGTTCTGTACAAGCATGGAAAAATTCACTTTTATTTCAGCGGTTTAGTTTACTACCTGCAAAATAAGCACAAAAGAAGTTAACTTCTAACATTATAAAGGTTTTGGAATGATAAACTCATTAATAACCTAGAGGCGTCCTGCTAAAAGTGTATCTACAGTGCCACAGTTAAGACAACTTCATAGCTGGACAAAAAAGGAAACGGGAGTGTTCTACACAGATTTTTTAAATAGATAAATTAATATATACATCTAAGTAATCATCCCAAAACAAAATGTTTCCTTAGACCGCTCTTGTCAGGTGTGCATGTATGCAGTGTTTGCATATCACATACATGGGGTAATTATACACTTGTGGGGTTTAAGATACACTCCACTTAATCAAAACACATATACAGTAGGGGAACAGCTGCAATCACATCTCAGGTCTAAATTACAGTACATCAGTGAATTATTCATTTAAAAAGATCTGTGGCAATCACACATAAATTGCGTGATTTTTTGCAATCTACAAAGAATCCTCTCCTTCCTATACCAGCAGGTAAGTACACACACCAGCTAGTGCTGTTGAGAGTTCAACATGTATCCTCTAGCACACCAGTTCAAGCATCTGTCTTCCCCATTTCTCCATGATCTTTTCATTCTGTCATTCAGAACAACAACATGAAATGCTCAACTATTACCTTGCCTTTCCCTTTACGACCCTCTGCTTTATTTTACTCTTTCTTACGCTGTTACTGGGAAGAGTGAAAAAAACTTTCAATGGTTCTAGATTTTTACTTTTAGCATGTACAAAGAAAGGATACTTCCACATAAAAGCTACTCATGTCAATGGCTGTATAAAGCTAAAAAACTTCTAGCAAGGAAAATCCTCTGATATTACATATGAGAGTTTAACTATCCCCTTGAAAACACTCGAAGAAATCCTTAATGGCAAGAAAGATACATGAGCAACACTAAAATTAATCCCCTGAGAAGGAACTCTCCTCCTGGTAAGTGAAATTCAGCAGGTTCATTTTTTGAAAGGACAGAGTCACATAACGTTTTTTCAGTTACTAAGAGAAAAGCAGCAACACAGCGAAGAGTATTAAAGAACCTGAATACTCACTGCTGACATTTTGAAGTCAAGTCCACCAAGCCACACATAAGACCTATTTCTCAGTCACAAAAACAGTGGAAAAACAGACACTCTTTTACAGGAGAAGAGACTCTTAGCCGCATAACCATTTCACCTGTTCAAGTTTGATTACATTCCAGCCTCTGGCACTGTTAATCCTGGTAACAGTTTTATGCAGTTAGCAGCTGCTTTGTGGATGGGGCTCTATTGTTCATTTGCATTGCGAACTGCTCTGCTGATGTGAGCTGGCACATTTTCTTGAACTCTGAGCTAGTACTGTACTCACCAACACCTGATGCTGCTGCTTCTTGCTTTTCCCACTTCAGAAAGGCAGACAAGGACCTACACAAATCAAACTGCTGAATCAAACACCCTAGGCTGCTCTTTCCTCCCCAACAACAGCAACAAAACTAAGCACTGGCCCACATTTTGCATCTTCTGCTTTTGTTCCAAGCTAGAATCCACAGGAAGACTTGTTCCTTCACAAGAAAGTTGCCAAACAGCTTTCCATCTATGGAGGAAATATCTCTTCCAAGGTTTAATGATAAAACAGGCTTCTGCCCTGTCAGGATGAGGTCAATAATCTTCCTTTGTTAATCTTGGGCAAGCTTTACTTAATCTAGACCCCTTGTCACCTTTGTGATTGACAGGAAAAGTCATGTCACTGCACAATGGACTTATCCTCACTAAGCAATATCTTTTCTAAAGATTACACAATGTTACCCTTGCTC
Source organism: Ara ararauna (assembly GCA_028858755.1). NCBI lineage: Eukaryota > Metazoa > Chordata > Aves > Psittaciformes > Psittacidae > Ara > Ara ararauna. Next base: position 105,561,575 of record CM054376.1, on the reverse strand, counting down.
TCATAAAAACTGCAAACATTTTGCTGTTAAAAGAAACTATTCATTCTAACTGTATCTTTCAAATTGTCTCTCTCCTTTTCTAGGGTCCAACCGAGACCTATTTCAGTTCTACAGAGGGACAGTGAAAATCTTAATGAAAAGAAACAGGTTATACTTGGTGAGATTTCCAAAATATCTCTTAGTGCTCTGAATAGATCTCACCTTCTCCTTTCTCATCTAGAGATGCACATTATTCCTGTCTCCAATCACACTCATGACAGAAAACTCTTGCTCCTGTGACATTAAAATTGTGTCCCAAACCAACCAATAATCGAAGCAGAAGAAAACTCAGAACTAGGTCTGAAACTGTTAATTACCACCATATGGTATGTAAGGAGGCTGCATCTGCAGCAAAAAAGAAAAAAAAAACCAAACCACGATTATGAGAAGCAAGCTTCTGGCTCTGCAGCCAGAAACACCTGGAATAAAATACTTGTGCCTTTAAAACAAGCACTGATATTGTTGGATTGTAAGAAGCCTGTGATCCTAAAAGCAACCTAACAGGTTCTTTTTTTCAAAGCTGGAATTTTGCCCATACTTTGCTCTTTTAGAATGTGTAAAGTAGACACGAAAGCACATTTTTTGCTCCACTTTCTACATCAGACATGTAGCCTATCTATTTTATAGTCTCCATAGTGACCAGAAAGCTGGTAACAGTATGACATAAGAGATAATCAGAAAATGGAATACTTCACAGAACACTTCACACTGCTGAAGACAAACTATTCTTAAGCAGCTTAGCACTGTTTGCAATTTGTTTTTATTTATTTCACCTAACAAACTTTTAGGAAATTAATACCTATGTTTGAGATTCAACAGCATAGCTACTTCAAGTGAAAATCCAAAAGCTACAAAAACATTCCCAATACATACAGGAGGTCCACTAGCAATTACAAGAAAAACCAAACTTGACATTTCCAATATTTTTAAAGGCTTAAAAGAAACAAAACACACACATGACAGTCACAACGCAAGAATGATCCTTTACTTTCTCTTAAGATTCCTTTTACAATCTTTGCCGTAATTAATGTAATTAACTTACTTTAGGAGCATAAGCACCATCAACTTTCAATGGGAATCATAACTTCAAATCACTTAACTGATTTGGAAAACTTTCTATTTCTCCATTCTATGTCACAGGGGGTGTAGGGCAGATATTACAATAAACCTGTGTGGTTTATGGTCAGTATCAACCTGGCACATTTAGGAAGAGGAAATACATATTCCATAAGGCTTTCCACTGCTTTCTTTACACGTCAGAATTTCTTTGCTTCTCTCTTATATTTAAATAGGTGTTTTGTCTATAGGTTTCCTTTATGGAGCAAAGTTGTTTATCAGTAGTGGAAAGGAATGATCACAAGGAGATTTAAAAGAAACACTGGAGGATACAGGGAGAAAACGAGACTATGTAAAAGGGCATAGAGAGGGGGAAAAAAAAGTGAGAGAGGGTAAATACACCATTAGGAAGTAAGAGCTGACACAAACACACAATCCAAGGAGGGATATGAGCAACGTCAAAGGGTGTCACGTAAACAAACCTAGAAAGATGAACATTAACAGGCTACGGTTCTGCAATCAGATCCATGCAAACCAACAGCTACTCTTACATTCTTACACAGATTTTTTTTTCCTTTTTTTTTTTTCTTCAGGAATGTGGTTTTAGTGATGACAAGGAACTGAAAGGTAATGAAGAGTGAAGAAGTTGATGAATGGATCTAGAAAGGCAGCTGAAGAGGTCATCATGGCAGAGAAGGAAGATTTTTATTTGAATTAGGTGAACATAGGTAACACAGATGCACATTTTTTTTCTTTACTAGGATTATATGAATAATATTCAAGTCAAATATTGTTTTGACTTTGCCGAGATGATGTATTTGGGGCTCCATGATCCACATTTTAGAAGTATTACCAATCATCAGACTTACACAATCCTGATCACATCTCACTCTCCCTCTAAAATAAGTGCTCTACCAAATTAATAATCTCTTTTTGATGAAGCAGACGATACACTGGCAGAGGTTTCAATGGGAAGATTAACAGGTATTTCCAGTGTTTGACATCCATAAACCTAGCTAAAAATGATTTGAAGCTCAAAAAGATTCACTAAGGGGAAATCCTGCCTGACCAATCTCGTGGCCTTCTATGATGGGGCTACGGAACTGATGGACAGGGGTAGAGCAGTTGATGTCATCTACCTGGACTTGTGCAAAGCGTTCAACACTGTCCCACACAACATCCTTGTCTCTAAATTGGAGAGACATCAATTTGATAGGTGGACCACTCGGTGGACAAAGAACTGGCACGCAAAGAGTTGTGCTCAATGGCTCAATGCCCAGCTGGAGACCAGTAACGAGTGGTGTCCCTCAGGGATTGGTGTTGGGACCGGTCTTGTTCAACATCTTTGTCGATGACATGGACAGTGGGATTGGATGCGCCCTCAGCAAGTTTGCCGATGACACCAAGCTGTGTGGTTCGGTTGATATGTTGGAGGGAAAGAATGCCATCCAGAGGGACCTTGACACGCTTGTGAGGTGGGCTGATGCCAACCTGATGAAGTTGAACCATGCCAACTGCAAGGTCCTCCACCTGGGTGGGAGCAATTCCAGGCACAGCTACAGGTTGGGCAGAGAAGAGATTCAGAGCAGCCCTGCAGAGGAGGACGTGGGGGTGTTGGCTGATGAGAAAATGAACATGAGCCGGCTTCAGTGTGCACTTGCAGCCCAGAAAGCCAACCATATCCTGGGCTGTATCAAAAGGAGCGTGACCAGCAGGTTGAAGGAGGTGATCCTGCCCCTCTACTCTGCTCTCGTGAGACCTCATTTGGAGTATTGTGTGCAGTTCTGGTGTCCTCAACAGAAAAAGCACATGGAACTGTTGGAACAAGTCCAAAGGAGGGCCACGAGGACGATCAGGGGACTGGAGCACCTCCCGTATGAAGATAGGATGAGAAAGTTGGGGCTGTTCAGCCTGGAGAAGAGAAGGCTGCGTGGAGACCTCATAGCATCCTTCCAGTATCTGAAGGGGGCCTATAGGGATGCTGGGGAGGGACTCTTCATTAGGGACTGTAGTGAGAGGACAAGGGGCAACGGGTTCAAACTTAAACAGGGGAAGTATAGATTGGATATGAAGAAGAAATTCTTTACTGTAAGGGTGGTGAGGCACTGGAATGGGTTGCCCAGGGAAGTTGTGAATGCTCCATCGCTGGCGGTGCTCAAGGCCAGGCTGGACAGAGCCTTGTGTGACATGGTTTAGTGGGAGGTGTCCCTGCCCATGGCACGGGGGTTGGAACTCGATGATCTTAAGGTCCTTTCCAACCCTAACTTTTCTATGATTCTATGATTCTATGACCATCTACTCTATGAACTCTGCTACATCAGAAACTTTCTGCTTTCTTCTACCTTTTTGCTCCATATATAAAACTGAGACAATAATACATATTTCCTGCAGCTTAGGCCATTTTATACAATTGATGCAAAAAGCCTAGAGATTATTGGACAAAAGCTTCATACTGGTTGTATTTTCATTTTTATTGATGCAATAAATACTCAGCTCATACTCTGTGGTGCACTACAGCCCAATCATCTGAAACCGGAAATTGGGATCTCTCTCGTATATCAAGTGCCACCCCACAATATCTGACAGCAACACTGAAATGTACTTTGATTTTTTCCAAATACCCCAGTACTCAGACTGCAGCCATAACTGCACAAGCAAGAGAAAATTTCAAGCGTTCTCAAGGTCTGGAGATGAGTTGTAAGAAACTGTTCAGCTGCATTCACACAAAAGGAATAACTTATAATCCGTTTTGCATTGATTTCTAACTTTATCCTCTGTAATTTACGGAACATAGGAGCAGATTTTTCAAGGATTTAAAGTATCTAAAGATATAAGGAGGTGCCTAGTGGAATTTTTGAAAATGCACAGTAATATATATTAATTTAATTCCCATTGATTTCACTATAGGTCCCTGAAAACAAGGAGTCAGAACCAAAACAGTGTGACTGGCTGACTCTGTGCTTCTTCAACAGACCTTTATCAGCCTATCTACAGTACAGAGCACAATCTGATAACCGATGCTTTAAGGCAAACATTTCTTCTCCTCTTGCTGTTCTGCATTCCAGCCAATCCCCAAACACACAGCACAAGTTTAATATTTCTTACTGCTTATCCCACCATTTCAACTTATTACAAATTAAAGAATTATATCCAAAGAGCGGATATATTTGTAGTAAAAAGTATATGAGAAGATGCTGTGAGTGAAAATTTAGAACCTTTCATATTGGATGTCTAACAGCGGATCTTTAAAAGTAATTTGTTTTTTTTGCTACAGATTTTGGTTTACTTTTAGACCACCTCTTTCTCCCATTTCTTGCAATGAAATGTTCCCCCATATATACAAGTAAATTTCAGATCTTTCTACAGAATATATTTATTAAATACAGTAAAATAGTAATGACTACTTTGTATTGGGTAAATGTGGTCAGCGACATAGTTCCTGACACCAACCTTCAGACCAGATCTCTCCTGCTGCTTCTTTCTCCAGCAAAACTCATTTTAAGAATGCAGCATAGGGTTACATCTATTTGCTTTCAAAATACTTAACAAACAACACTGGCATTTTGAGAGCTCCTAATATGTTAGCTATAACCTGCAAAACAAAGAACATGTTGTACTATAACAGCCTGGTTATCTTCATGCTAGTAATCTTCATGCTTAAAAATAACAAATAAAGCTCTGCAAATGCACTTTTAAGACTTTTATGATCTCTTCCCAGGGGGACTAAAGATCACCCTTAAGACCTTGCTAAACAAAAAATAAGACTACTTATCAAAACAGCTTGGTAGAGTCTTCAGCATACATTAAATCCTTCTAATAGTTTGGAAATCATGCAGTATAAAACGATTATCTTTGTAAAAATACAAGCTTACTAACCACATACAACAACTCTGGTGTTGCAAGCGCAATAAAAGCTATGTTGAGTGTCAAAAGCGGTTTCATCACAGCTTTCTTACTATGAAATGAATCCATTGTCTGTGAAAGAATGGGAGAAGACCATCTGAAGAGATTTTAGTGATACAATGAAAGGAATGCCATAGGGCAGCAATGGCTCCAGAGCGGTTCCCAGCTACCTAGCTTTCATATTACAATTCACCACAGTTTACAGATAAGAAAGGGATGTAAGATCACCCCATCACTTCTCCGGCAGCCTACAAAAAATGGTATCAGACAGACATACTTCACCTCATTCCTTTGTCTGTGTGGCAGAAAGACAAGCCACTTACAATTTAGTCAAAATTGTGTCCTCTGTTTTCAGGATGAATTAGAGGATATCTTGTCCGAAGCAAACAACCCTCCAAACTGCTGAAAAGAAAACATACTGTGCCCAAAAGGGCCTGGGTTCATGTTCATGCTAAGGCAGTGTGATTTTGCCAAGTACCTAAAGCAGGTATACAACAAAATGGCACACTCAGCCCTTTGGTGTGGTCCCAGCTGTTTCGTTTGGGCTAGAAAAATGTCTCAGGCAATGAGGTTTCCCATTCCCCCTATAAATATTCAACACAGTAAAAAAATAAAATAAGAATCTGAAACACTGCCCCATATTTGCTTCCTTTCAACCCAAACCTCTTCTTATACAGCTGCTTCTTCCAGCATTCTGGCACATTCCTCTTCAGTATCAGAGCTTGTACTATCCACATCTTTTTGGACGGTTAGCAAATATTTACTTTATTATTACTATATTTAGCCTTTCTTCTTTCTTCCCTCACAAATCAGTACTTCAACTCTTTAATCATTTGTTGCTTGCATCAGAAATCCCTCCAGTTTGCTGAGTTCTCTCATGTGGCCAGAACTTAACACACTATTTCACATGTAATATTACCAGAGTTATGAGAAGGACAATTACTTTGTTATCACATTTTTTGCTGCCTTGTTACATGGCAAGCTTGTATCTAATTTGTTTTAACACACGTAAAGCTTTTTCAGCATTATGGTTTTTTTCCAAGTACCTTACTCCCACTGATTATCTGTGGTTTGGATTACTTTATTCCTTTGTAGTATGGTCTTATTCTCCCTGGTGCACCAACAGCAACTTCAATGGGTGTACTGTAATTCACTTATTCAAACTGCTATAACAATGTATTTATTTCTCCGTATTTCTAAAATGTGGCTACAGGCACTCACTGTTCTATGAATCCCATAGAACTAGATAGCCTACAGCAAGCAAAGGACTACCATAACCATGTTCCTCCCAGACCGCATTTTTTTTCCAGTTACCTAAGAATAACACAAGAGAGATGTTGCTATATAAGTAGGAGGCTCTGACAGGTCAGGTTAAGAAAAAAGGTACTAAAATGAAGGACACCTGTGCAGGGTATATTGCTCTCGGAATTCCTTTCCTCATTTCTTCCTCATTTCTACTGAGGGAATTCCTCGGACAATCTCGGCCACCACTGCTTTTCAAAGAAAGTACCCGTCCTTTCCTGACATTCAGTGTATCTGCCTCTTTCTACTAGTTACATAAAATCGTATTGTACATCATTCTACTCTCCTTTCAACAACTTTTTGGTTTTGGGGTTTTAAATACTTTACCTGGAACATTCAAATGAGATGCATAAACACTGTATAAAGGAAGCTCTTCGCAATGCATGCATATTTATGGACTGAATTACAAACTTCCAAAACTCAACTCTTTTGGAATTATTTGTTCTTTACACTTCTGAAGATCTTAGCCCACGCTTTTAATATTGAGAATCTTGTGCATATGCTACATGAAAGGTAGGTGTGTGGCTAAATCTACTATGCTTTTAAAATAATCTTGTTCTGCTTTATATGTGTTGTATATTGTTCAGAAGCCTTCCCATTTCACATCTATTTATCTACTTGTACTGTGTATTTCTTCCTTTGCTTTTCAAAGATTACAACTGGACTTACAGGACGATTAACTGTTAAAACCGTCTTTACCTCCACAGAGATTAGTATCACTTTATTTCTTTTTCTGAAAGCAATCTTCTGGAAGTTCTCATTTTTCAGAAGGCCCAGAAAACATTACTTTATTAAAATGGAATAGCTAGTTGAGAAATAGTCCCATTGTCTCCACTGGAGCTAACTGTAGCATAAGATACCACATTTAGAATACAAATTTTTCAAAATGAATTCTCTTGGTTCAGAAGTACATTTGTCTCATTCATTTATTTTTGAAATGCATATCGTCTAGCATCTGGGACTCACGGATCTGCTTTCATGTAAGCTCTCTATTCTTTTACATGCTCTTTATAGACTTCACCAAGTACTTCCTGTTTACTGCTTACTCTCTAATGCTTCTTAAGTAATGGCTACAAAAAAAAAAAAAATTTATAAGATTTTTCCAAGCAGTAACTGGTTTCATCTTTTGTAACAGCTAAAAGACCTATTTTCCCTCAAAAATTTATTTCACCTGCTCTTCTGCCTTTTATAACTTGATTTTCCTTCCATCAGTGACTGCTCCACAATTTCAATGAAATAGAATTTGGAATTCTGGTATAAACCAAAGTAGTTTTCTCAGCTTTGGAGGACAGAGGATCGTGTTTCATCAAGGAATGTGACATATATCAGAACAATTAATAAAAATTATTATGACAAAAGTCAATCCACATAACACTGATCCATAAATATGTGTTAGAGCGACTAAAAAAAATGTTAATTAATCCCCGCAAAATCCCTTTCAAATACTGCATATACGGCAAATTAGGAAATTACATGAACTGTTTTGTCAGCTTCCAAAGCAATGTAATGGCAGAGCACATTCAGCATCCAAGGTGTACCGAGAACTGATTTTATGTTCACTCTTTTGGGTCTTAGTACACCTCAAATGAGAATATTATGCTCTGCTCAGGGGAGCAGCATGATGTCATTTTATCATTTAAGTCCCATTCTAAAGTTCATTCAAACAGAGCTTAAACAAGATTTAAAATGCACATAGACACCACACACAGGAGCCAGTTTAGACTGTGGTTGAGAGATGCAAAAAACCCAGTGAATTCTAATTTATGACAGATTCAGAGTTGTTCTCACTCTATAGATCAGTTATTCTTTCTTCTGCTCCTTTAAATTGCAGTCAGTAGCATACACAGCCTACTACGAAGAGACCTTTGTGATAAGATGATATCAAGGGATGTTGTGACACTCCTGATTAAGAATTACCCAGTAAGCAAACTGTACAGAAATGCTAATTTTCCTCCCCTTTCTCGTCACTTACCTAAATTATTCTGAGTAATACACATGATCTTTATTAGCTTTTAAGCAGTTCTCCTATGTGATTCTTTTTTAAGAAATCTTATTCCTGTGGCTGATTAAGTCCACCACATATTTTCCTTAACAAATAATTTTGTGCACTGTTCTATGTCAAGTTCATAAACAAAAAACACTGAAGAACATCTATTCTTCTACAGTCATGGCCAACTACCCACCATCAGCAGATGATGAATAATTTTTGCTGGAAATAGCCTTTCTTCTCCAAGCTACTCTTTGAATCGCTGATTTCTGAGTATTCCCTGTAGTTTTCAGTCATCATAAAGTGATGCTGAAAAACCCACAGAATTGTCCAACCCAAATAAGACACACACAATTTTCTCCACTTTGGCTGGAAAGAATATAAGCCTATTTTGTGACAAGGAAATACTGGTTGACTAATAGAGCATGGTTTTACAAAATCTGACTTTTTCTGACCTGAAATTTATCAAGAGTGAGTCTCAGGATGCAATCCAGAGAGGCGTCGCTTTCCCCACCAGCACTGAGGTGGCTTACAGAAGCTTTCTAACAAAAAGTTCTCTGCAATCCATTCATTACACTTAGCAACATCAAACAGGGAAAAATAATTAAAAAGCTCCTATTGAGCACCTAGAGACCTTGAGCACAGACAGGGGGTGAACCCAAAGACAGGGTATTTAGGTATTAGAATCACACATCTTCTTTATATATATATGTATGTATGTATTCACACACACTGAAGAAACTGCAGTACATTTTGGAGGGTTTTCTTATTTTCTTCCTTCTATTCTGCTCTGAGTGTCTACACTCACAGTATACACATTTAAAAGTTCTCAAAAGAGTTACATAAGATTTCTTAAATTTTTTTAATCTTCAGATGTACACATATATGGAGACTACATGTTTGAAAAAGTAAACTGCCTGAATAAATTCAATTATGTGAAGTAACAGTGAAAATCACATGCAAATGACATTATAAACAGGAACTATGCTGAGAGCTTATTTGTACTGTATCAGGAACAAGCAGGCAAATGATAACTCCTGACACATAAGACAAGTCCATCTGAACAGCACCCAATCTTCCTTACAGTATCTTTGACAGTATTAGAGGTTTACAGCTTTCACTTACAGATTTATATAATGCTCTTCTCAATACAATTTGACATCACAATTTTGTTATTCAAACATTACACAGTGTCTCATAACTTCAGGTCCAAAGAAACTTTTCAAAACAGAGGGCTGAAAGATGTTACAGTGACACTAAGCTGCAACACCCATACACCTGACCACTGTTTTCTTGAGTAGTTAATGTAATACCTTATAGCCACTCTTCATATTAACAATAGTTATCATATGACCAATTTGTTTCTTTCATCGGTATCAGGCATTAATTTGGAACCATGTTTGTGTCATTCATAGAAATGTAAAGTACTTTCTTACTCCCATCCAGGCCTTTTGTTAAAGAAAAAACAAACCATTTGGAAAGAGCAAATACATCCTCTGCCAACTGCCCCATCTTTCAACCCAGTTTTACACAATTTTATTATATCAGTTTTCATTGATTATTTAGGAATCAGACTCATAAAATAAGGAAGCCTTTACACTGTGGCTCAAGTTCACCTCAAGCTTATACAAAACAAGATACAGTTAACACATAAGGAGTTGGTAATGTGAAAAGATTAGCTGATCACAGGTACCCAAATCAGCTAAAATACCATCTTCACAGGAAAAAAAAATGGGTTTGGGAAGGCCCATAGAACGGAACACAGATGCAAAGTTGTATTTTCAGTGACTAAATGTAGATCTTTTCTGAGGACGGTTTAAACAACATCCTTTTGTAAACATTTTTCCATTAAGATACTAATTATCAGCCTGCTTTTCCTAATTTCAGTACACAATCTCTTAAGAATCTGGCCGGAATACTGAACGGTTAACAAGAGTTTCAGAAGTTCGCCATCAGTAAATTGCATTTACCTCCACGTTATTTTCAGTGAAAATGGGATCACTTGTTCAGAAGACTGAACTGTTCTGAAAATCTTATTTCCAGAGCACATTTTATTTTAAGCCTTTGTGTGCAAGTTTATTAATTTTCATTATAGCTATTATTCACTTAAATAAGAAGCAGAACTTTCTTCCTTGGAAGTAGAAGAATGAGTCTTAGTACCAGAGGTCAGCTAATGCACAGTGTACACATAATAAAATATGACTAGAATTAGCTCTGAAAATTCCTCAAAAGAACTATTAAGTTTTGTCTTAGGTTTTATTCTTTTGCTTAAGCACTGATGAATGGAAACACTCTCTTACAATATCCAATAGAGATACTAATGAAAATAAACTGGTAAAGAGATAACAACAAACATTACTGGAAATTGCTAGCCCTTCTTGTGACTGCAAGAGCTGCATTAATTTGAGATTGGCACAGGTAGTAGAAGTTTACATGGAAGCATTTGTGCTCTGCTTCTGTAACAGGTGAACCCCCAACAACAGATGGGGAGAAGCAGAACAGTGGCTTTAAAATGTCATCTTTATTCAATATATTTGTTCCCCATGTAACTCCTGAGTTGCGTGCTTGCTTTATTGAATAAATTTTTTTAACTGCCATTACCACTAAAGAGTCAATACAGCTACAAAAGAAGGAACTGGATTCTGCAGACATACCATCAACAAAATAGTCAGTTAAGAACCATTTTCAATATGTTTATTACTAGGGATGATGTGAGGCAAAAAGGTAACAGCTTTATTTTCGAACCCCAGGTTAAGTTATAGCATTATAGGCAATTAATAAAAATATCATATTTTTACGCAACTAAATTTGACCTCTAAAGTCGCAGCAAGACAGAAAAAATGGGACCCTTTAATGTCATTTTTACGGTCATTTATCTGACTATAACCACACTTTGAAGTGTTAAGGTCAGCTGGTCATGAAGCATGAGCTACTTCTGACTAGCATGCACCACATTTGACTTGAGAGTAAATAAGGGACTGACACTCCATTAACCTTCACAAGTACAATTATTTATCAAAACAGTTCAAAAGAGAACTGATAAATCTGGAAGTGAAAAATAAAACTGTAACGGAACAAACTGATCCTTTGCCAGTGATGAAGAGCTATTTCCTACCACAATTCCTGGGACAAGTCCTCCAGATAGTTTTCTAACACAGCTATCCATTTTAAAGGACCATCCCTTAATTCACACTGGCTTTGACAAAATCTCAGAGCTTTTCTGTTCCTTTTTTTTTTTTATTTCTATCTTCTTTCTTGGAAATAAAATATGCTAATCCTCTATTCACAGGAATCTTCAAACACTTTCTTCAGAAATACACACAGAAAATTCTGACACATTTGGTCCTATCTACTCTTTTGTGCTTTTGATTTCACCACAAGGACCACACCTGCTCACAATATTCCTATTTGGTGAGCTGACCATCATCTTCCTACCACAATATAAAATTTGTTTCAATATAGGGCTTATGGTGGCTCACAGCCATGTGGTCTCCAAATTTTGTTAATTTTGTGAGTTTTCTGTAATACCCTTATGTTGTGAAATTCTATCAAATTCCTCACTGAAGCATGAGGGTGAGCTGTTCATCAGCAGCTGTCATCTGCCATCAATTACGTGGACTTTCTGACTGCAGAAGCACTCTGCATTTCCAAAGAAGGGGGAGTTTGCTCAAATTTTCCACCAGAAAGTGTCAGGAGGGGGAGTGGAAAGTAAAGGGCTTCACCACAGGAAGATTCACTCACGATTGACTGGAAATTTCATCCATCATTGCCATCTTGTCTTGCATACTGGTTTTCCTTTGGCAGTAAAGCACACCCCTTTACTCCACCTCACCCTAGACTGATCTCAGCCTCTTTCAGATGCACAGATGGGAACAAATCACTAAGTATTCACCATTGCAGTTGTAGTTATGACAGCAGAGCTCCAAAAAAACCAGTGGTGCCCAGCAAATTAACTACAGTCCCAGCCTTTGCTCTCCCTTTAAGATCAGTACTTACTTCACTGCTTTGTACAAATGAATCAAGCACAAACAGCTATGGTTTCCAGCTGACTCGTATGCATACCTTCTTTCTGGTGGTCACAAGACAAAATCTCAAATCTCAAAATGCAAAAATAGAGAGACAAGGGAGAAAGAATCGCTTGAAAGGGAATGTGGCTTTTTTCTTACCGAGTAGCCCAAAACACGGTAAAAAGAACAGAACTGTTGACTGATATCAAGGTAAATTTCTACTAAGTGTCTTCTAATAAAGTGGAAAGATTGACTTGATAACTCCTTTTAACAGAGGATTTATTACATCCATAAAACACAGAAAAGCACAACCTTCATTATATCAGTTACCTTATTTCGGCTTGTACAAAAAGTGGATTCCTTAAAGAACATAAAAGAAAATAATTTTAATTTTAAATCTATTGCACACTTCATCTTGTACATATGAAAATAAACACATTTGGAAGATTACGTACTTATTAAACATGACCCAGATAATTGATATCATGAGGTCTGACGTTTATTTTTTCCCACTGACTTCCAGATCAAATGTCTAAAATTTAAAATATTTCCTTTCTTCCAACTCCCTGCCTCAGAAACCCACTCTGGACCTGAGACTCAAGGTTTCTTCTTCATCCTCCTTATAATAAAAGATCCTATACTGGCATTTATTTTGATATGCAGGAGGCCGTATAAGCTATTTTGCTATTCCACACCTATGCAGTCAGAGCCTTGCAAAGCTAAGCAGCCTCAAAACTTGTTTTATGCCAGTGACCTAAGCAAAAGACAGTAGCACACAAAGCTTTCCTTCCATTAGGAAATTTAACTACATCTGACTAGACAGACTCATACCAGAGAGGATTTAACTGCAATTAACTGAAAAAAAAAAAACCCTACTCAGCATCATTTATGAAATGCTGACTGAATCACTCCAAGTTTGGTTTTACTTTGAATGAGATCTTTAGCAGCATCTCAGATGCACCTGCTGCAGACATTGTCAATTGTTAAGCTGGAGACATAGGTGTTAAAATGTGAATGTTTCTACTATGAGTAGTTTCAGAGAAGCAACAAAACAGTAAAAGAATTTTAGAAAAATATGTTGGAGACAAGAACTCCACATATTGAAATAAAAGTCTGAGAAGAGGGGATGTGGTATCAGTCTTCAAATACAAAGCCATTTGCGTAGAGAAGCACATTTCTTCTTGCAGCAGTGGCTAGGATGAGAATTAATGAGCTAGAAGTGATGCAGAAAAAAACAGAGTTGCACATTAGGAATGAGTTTCTAATGGTAAAGACAGGAATACCCTGGGACAAATAGACTGATAGGTTGCAAGTCTCCTGCACTGAGTAAATTCAGGAAGTTAGACTATTATCCAACAGAAATGACACTGGTACAGCTGATGCCTGGATTGAATCTGGGACTTGATGACTGATGACCTGTTGCAGTCCCCCTCAGCCCTACAATTCCGTAAAGTGCAGGGCTCATCTATGTTAAGAAATAGATGGATTCATTCAGTAGAGGCTCTATAGATTTGTAAGGGACTTACTCACAAAGCTGGATCGGGCTTTTTGGTGTGTTTTGCTTTGGGTTTTTTTATTTTATTTTTTATTTTTTTATTTTTTTTAAATAAATCAATAGGCTTGGGCCATTTTCCAAATATGTGATTTGGTAAGTTTCAAGCCAAACCTCTCAAGCTTTACTCATGAGATAAGTGCTAAACAATGAGCCAGATTCATCAAAGCTTTACAGACTTACTTAAAAGAAAAAGAAACTGATTCAGCCAACTTATTTCAAGCCAAATCAGGCAGTTGAAAATCTACTCCTGAGATTTGGAAAATCTGTCTTTTTTTAAAGTATTTTAAAAATATGCTTCAAGAGTCCCTCTTTTGCAAGGGCCTCAGGCAACTCTTGTCAAGAATCTGCTTTTTCTTTCTAGTCTGATTAGAAGCAGTGTCTTTCTCATGTCTATAGGAGATAGTGAAAGTAGGCATGTTTGTATATATATACACCTACATATTTTTACATATATACTTACATATATAAATAACTCAAGGATTCAAGAATTTTCTGTCAAAGGTTTAGCAATTAAGGCAGTGGGTCTGCTTTTCAAAAAGATTAATAATGAATTTGCTTTTTTACTAAAAGGGGAAAAAGAAAATCAATGGTAGCACTGGACACCAATGTACTCTATTAATACAGAAAGAGAAAAACAGTTCCCTGATCTCAGATGGGTTATTGAGCCCTAGCACGTAAAAAATCTACTTCTTTAGCACTGCCCCTTATAGTACTTCGGGGGGGGGGGGGGGGCATTAATTCCCATGTTTCTTCAGCTCTTGGTATCTCTACCAAGAAGGGTAACAACAAGGCCAAATGAGCTAGTTTTCGTGTACACCCTACAAAAATCCGACTGGAATCACCAAAGTGTGAGGGAATGACATCAGCCTGGTGTTATGTAACCAGGATGGGTCACAGTGTCAACTGTAAATGGGGGGAAGCACACAGTGCCTCGCTTTGCACAGTAATGCAGTGTCCAGCATCCCACATCTGACTGCTGAGCTGTAGAAAACCTGGGCTGAAAATGCCATGCTGGAGAAAGTGCTATGCTGGGAACATACAGATTTCTATGCAGAATCAGAGAAGAGGCCTCCATGCTCCTCTTCCTATACATCTCATAAATTCACTAGTAAATTAAACTTCAGCTGAGGAAATTTCTTGGTACATAATGACAGGCACAGACTTAGCCCTGCAGACCACTAGGTAACAGCCCCTCTAGCCCATTATCAAGTATTTACTGTAAATATGTATGTCAAAGCAATGAGAAAATGTTCAAAAACTTGCCATGCTTTCTTTTTCTGTTTTGTTCTTTGCAAGGAAACTACTTCTTCCAAGAACATGGAAAGACCATGTGACTTTGAACTGGAAAACCTGAAAGATCAGTGAGCCTACCTGCTAATGAGCAACTTGCTATTGAAATGAGCTCATTAGCTTTCATTTTTGCTGGCTGCTGATCGATTCATGAGCCACTTACACAGCCTCTGTAAACTGTACATAAATTATCAAATGCATTGATTTCTACAAATAATAAATAAGGAAGTCAGTCCTTTCCGTATCTCTTGTATAAATGCTTAGCCCAATAGCCTTCAAAATTCATCCAAAGAAAACAATGATAACATCAGTGTTCACAGATATATTGTGGCAAATATTCTGCTGCAAAAATAAGCTTTGCTGGCATTTCAGAGAAGTGAATAAAAGCTTGCCTCTGAAAATGTTACATACAAAATGTACAATACAAAACGCACAGAATTTTGCATGAATCTGTGTAGGTGGCAGCTCAAGAAATTCACAGTAAGGAACAATTGTCTACAGCAAGGAAAAATTCAAGCTAGATGATCTTGAAGTCCTCTTCCATCTCAGATCATTAGGGTTCCACAACCTTCTTCATATGACTGAAGTAGTTAAAGTCCTATAGGTCAGTGCTGAGTCTTTGAAATAAAAGCATTTTTTTCTTGTCAACTAGTAATCTCAGCAACATAGGAACAGAACCTGCTAAAAACTAAATCATCAGCAAACAAAGAGGAAGGGAAGGACTCCTTCACCCAAACAACACAGCCATAAATTTACCATTTTCAGCACATGGCTATCCCCAACGCTAGGCTGGCCAACCTGACTTCACCTGGCCTCCCAACTGCTTATAGAAATTATATAAAAAATTAGCACTTTGGACATCATGCTTACAAATTTCAAAGCACTTCATACCACTGATTAATGATAATTTGCCTCAGGTCAGGTGGGCCTTTATCCAAAACCTATTAAGGACAAGGCAGTCTTCATATTGACTTCAAAGAGCCTTGGATTGGACCCACAATTAATCACTGCACAGTAAATAGAAAAAAAACCAAAAACCCAGTAACAGAAAACCAAGTCTAAGAAAGAAATGTCATTCTCTCCTTCATTGCCTCAGTTTACTGAAAAAGACAGGAATGTGATATTTACTCTTTCCATTCACATCACATTGAAATGGCTATGGTCCTAGTCCCACTTAACTGTGTTTCTTTTAAGTCCCACTTAACTGCATTCTTTCATTCTAAAAATCCTCTGATAGAGTCTAACACAAGAGCTCAACAGCATTTCAGAGGTATCTTCATCATCTTGACCCTCAGTAATAACCAGCATGGCAGCAGCTCACTGGAGTGCCAGTGGAGAGGGCTAGGACCACTTGCGCCAGTTGAGGATAGTGCCAGAAGAGCTGGACTGCATGCTCACTCCTTAATAACAGTAAATTTAGGACTACATGCAATAACAATAAGGAGTTAAAATGTGCAGACAGAGAACATTGCTTAATCCCAGTTTACTGAAAGGATGTGTCATTTTTAGAAAGTTGTCCAAACAACTGTCTTAATATTCTACACCAAAGTGGCTATTAATCAAACAACAAAGGCCCAATTAACACATAGCTGTTGTCACCTTGATGTTAAAAGCCTCTCCCTTCCCCCCTTCTTTCTTTCTTTTTGTCTTTAATGTTACAACCTAACCCAAAAATGCCTCAGGGCCCTACAGGGAAAAAAGACAAGATAGAGAGAGGGAAAAAGGGAGGGGGAAAGAAGAGAAAGTGGGGAGGGGGGAAAGAGAGAGAGAGAAAGAGAGTCTTAAATACCATCTCTCCTCTAGGCAGCAATTTCCACAGATGAAGAGGTCACCACTGTTTAACAGTGTGCTGCCACGTTAATTTAGTATGACAAGATAAAGCAGTAATCTCTGCTCGAAGAGGCTGTAAACCGCCTGCTATCCAGGGACATGCTCGAGTCGATTTGCACTGTATATCACTTTATACAATTGCCGTGACAAAGCCTCCTGAGTTCCCTCATGTAAATCTCTCTCTCTCCCTCTCAACTTCCCTGCCAGTCAGGCAGCATCGGATCTGTGGTAAGCTATGCAAACTTCATGTTTTACGCATGCCAATGGACTCCAAAGCTCCCCCGCCCCCCCAAGAGAAGATGTTTAGGACTTTGATAATCCATTGATCCCACTTCCATATCGGCTTGTATTTTTCAATCTGTCATGTTAAGTTGTCAGAGAGGGCGATTAAACCGATGTTTCATGTTCCGAGATTTGCGTTCCTGGGAATGATAGTTTTCAAAGCCTTTCTTGCTAGGTTCTGCTTAAAGATTATCCCTAAGAAAGCTGATGTGAATATTATTACTGGCATAAACCTGGTAATAAAGCCATAAAGTGTTTTAGGTAAAGACATTTTAGAGATATTCAGGGTTATAAACATTAGAGTTTAAAGCTGGATAGAATTTGGAGTGCTTAAAAAGAAAAAAAAGGAAAAAAAAAAAAAAAAGCGTCCTGTCAGGCTGTGGAGTTTTCTCAGCACGAAGCAAAACAACATATGTAAAAGGGAAAAGGGAACTCACATGTCTATGTAAAATAAATATAACTACAGAATCAGAGAAGAGGGCAAAGGAGAACACTGACCTGTGTGGTTAGACAGGAATGAAAAGAAGACAGAGCATGTGTAGCAATGGTCATGATACTGCCTCAAATAAAATGAAGTGACAGCTATTTCGAGCTAACAGCTAAGAAAGCTGCGTGTGTCTCCAGCAGCCTGCACAGCTGAAAACATGGTCTTCTTGTTGGGGAAATAGGGTGAATTTTTTGCAATATGTTGCAATTCTCATATGCCATACTGCATCTCTAGAACATGCAAGTTTCAAATTATGTCTCCTCTCTATTTCACATTTAATTTGTGTCGTTTTCCTATGGCCTGCAGGCATGATACAAGTCACAGCACACAACATACCAAATACGGTGCCAAAATGAGAAACTGTGCACATATATATATACCCACTTTCTGGATTAAACATAGATGAGGACATAAATAGAATTAAAACAAGCACAGCAGACAGGTTTCTACAGAATAAGACTGGGACTTAAGTACAGTTTCTTAACTAATATATTGCGATGTCTATCTTCTAAGCCCATGCATGCCACTTGGACTTGTCAGTACTATGATAAAGATGACCGAGCAATGCTAAATCAAATACTTGAGACACAACAGGTTATATACACTGTGTTCTCTTTGATGAATTAAATTTAGTAATAAGATCTGACATTCATTGCAGCTGATAATAAGAATGATGAACACCTTATCAAGCGCATCAGTTTCTGAGAGTAACTGAGAATTCCCTAAATTTAAAATAGGGAAAACCACTGTAATTAATGCCATTTTTCAACACAGATGATCTCAGAATAGCCTTTTAAAGGCGTGTTGGATTGCTGTTCTCCTATTCGTGTTGCTAACCAACACATTCAAACTGTACATGTAAGTGTAAAATTTGTTATTGGAAATTAACACTGCTGGCTGGATACACAACAAAAGGTTTTCTTTTAGGGAATATCCAATTCTTAAACCCCCACTAAATACCAGCATTACTGGTTAAAAAAGAAGACTGCTAGAAGATTCACATACAACCCCCAAAAAAATTATGAACATGGTTACTTCTACAAAAATACAAGAGAATATTTAGACAGGAATGTGTGTTATTTCTTTAATTCCACTGTGTACTGTGAATGGGATTACTCTCACCTAATTTTAGCCTCAAATTAGGTATCTAGTCTAAACTAGTCATCAAGGCTCCCTCTATAGTCAATAGACAAGCACTTTCAGAGGGTAATTCATCTTTCTCGTCTTAGATGTTTATTTTGAGATTGGAAAGGCTGTTCTAGGAAGGTGGTTATCTTTCTCCATAAACTGTGAAAAGAGCTCAGACATCTAACTTTTATGTGCCTTAACTTTGGTGAACTGAATCTCAATTTCACTTTACACCATTCAAGAATCTCCACGAGTTTGAAAATACTAATAGACCACAGATCATCATGGATGAAAGACAAGTATAATTTCCTTTGTAATAGCATATAAACTAAGGCACAGACAATAGAACTGAATTGCCAATGATAAATCAACATGTGGGAAGCTGGAAATACAGTCTAATTTCATCCAGTAAACTGAAAACTTGCCATTTTTGTTAATATATATGAAATTACAAGTACGGAGTCCAACAACTGCTTGTGGTATTTTACAGAGCAAAATAACGATACAGGCCCTAAATATAAAAGCAAGATTTCAGTCAAATTCGTTTATTCACATGGAAAGCTAGGGAATTCACTGTGGCCCTGTGTCAATATATTACCCAATACTCATGTTGACAGCTTCAAAACTGAAGCTATGGTCTCTGCCCAAAAGCTAAGTTTACACTGGCCACAAGCAAACAGGAAAAGTACATCATCTACCACAGATGTATTCTTTGCAGAACTGAATCACACTATTTTCAATTTGGTTTGTCGATATATAAATTTCTAAAGACTGTTTTCCAACAGAATTTATTAAATTGGCTTAAAAAGAATTTAAATGAGTAATTCATATAACTATTGTGAATGCTCAATCTTTCTCCCCCATAGTCTACATTTGTAACTGTCTGTCAAAAAAATATAAATTTAAGGAAAAAAAAGGGGGGGGAAGGATTTGCAGATTTTATATTTATAAAAGTAAAGATTATAACATGGACATATAAACAACATTAGCCACATGCAGGACAAAAACTCAAGTAAGTTGAGTGTTTTGAGCTCTGAGACGCAGAATGCTTTATATTCCGAACAGAGCTAAGCACCATATAACAAATACTTATTCACAAATAAAGAGCAGGCCATAACCTCCCATTCAGAGCTTTTTTGGTTGAGTTATCTAACTACAGATTTCTAAACTATAGCGATCAACAGCTGAACTTATCACCCTAAGTTCCCATTGTAACCTATGAAGAAAAATAGGCAATTCTAGGGTGTGATTTCTCTGACCTACTTAGAAGCTATGTTAGGATAAAATGAATCATACCCTGCTATTCCCTCTTTAATTCCAGTAACCATAAAGTTAAACCTAAAGTTACTAGCTTACCTCTGGACATACACTCTGTAAACATTGAATCTGATGAGTCCTCACCCTTGAATCCTCACCCCAAAAGTGACATTGCGATTGACATGACAGTGCCTTATGCGTTAGTAACCACATTTATGGTAACTTCCTTCCTGTATGAAAGAAAGCCAAAATGATCTCTTACGGCACCAGCAAACCCATAATCAACAGAAATTTACTACTGAGAGTGCTGTCATGTACAAAAAAAAAAAAAAAAACCAAAAAAAAAACCACAGATTTAAATGAAAATTAAAGAAGAAACCAACTTTCTCCTACAGAGTCTTAAATCCACTAAGCACTGCATTTGTGTATGGTTGTGCTGTGGAGACCTGCAGATCCTAGGCAGCCAGATGGTACCTGCAGTGAATGCTACTGCCTTTGAACATAGACGGATCCAAACCTGAGCAACCCTCCTGATTACAACTGCAGCAGTTTAAAACAAAAAGAATGAAAAGCAGGCAAGTTTCACTTACAGTTTCAGAGATGAAACACACACCACAAATTCAATCTGAAAATCAACACAGAGAAGGGTCTGATGCATGGATATTTTATATTATTTCTGGCTAGGAATACTAATAAGCAATGCAAGCTTCCACTTCTGACACAACTTAGTGTATAGATACACAAGGAATCTACTGCAGTAATTCAGACTCAAGATGTCAGAAGGATTTTACCTTTTGCTATAATATCTCTTATTTTGTGTCATTAAACTCTAATCCTACAAAAAACTATGTGCAGCCGGAGTTATCGTCAGTGACCTCTCCTTCCCTCCCTCTTGCCACCATCAGCATTATGTTTCAATCAACCAGATTATTTTGGAGGAAAAGGGTCATAAGCTAAGCATTCTGGGGCAAAAACATTCCTCTTTTTTCTGTCTCTTTTTCTGTCTCCTCACATAAAGAGTGGTGCTCAATGGCTCAATGTCCAGCTGGAGACCAATGACGAGTGGTGACCCTCAGGGATCGGTGTTGGGACCGGTCTTGTTCTACATCTTTGTCAGTGACATGGACAGGGGGATAGAGCGTGCCCTCAGCAAGTTTGCTGATGACACCAAGCTGTGTGAATTGGTTGATACGTTGGAGAGAAAGAATGTCATCCAGAGGGTCCTTGACATGATTGTGAGGTGGGTCAAGTGCAAGGTCCTACACCTTGGGTCGGAGCAATCCCAGGCACAGCTACAGGTTGGGCAGAGAAGAGATTCAGAGCAGTCCTGCAGAGAATGACTTGGGGGTGTTGGTCGATGAGAAAATGAACACGAGCCAAGCAGTGTGTGTTCACAGCCCAGAAAGCCAACCGTACCCTAGGCTGCATCAAAAGAAGCACAACCAGCAGGTTGAAGGAGGTGATCCTGCCCCTCTACTCTACTCTTGTGAGACCTCATTTGGAGTATTGTGTGCAGTTCTGGTGTCCTCAACAGAAAAAGGACATGGAACTGTTGGAACAAGTCCAGAGGAGAGCCACGAGGACGATCAGGGGACTGGAGAACCTCCCATATGAAGACAGGCAGAGAAAGTTGGGGCTGTTCAGCCTGGAGAAGAGAAGGCTGTGTGGAGACCTCACAGCATTCTTCCAGTATCTGAAGGGGGCCTATAGGGATGCTGGGGAGGGATTATTCATTAGGGACTATAGTGATAGGACAAGGCGTAATGGGCTCAAACTTAAACAGGGGAAGTTTAGATTGGATATGAAGAAGAAATTCTTTACTGTAAGGGTGGTGAGGCACTGGAATGGGTTGCCCAGGGAAGTTGTGAATGCTCCATCACTGGCGGTGTTCAAGGCCAGCTTGGACAGCGCCTTGGGTGGCATGGTTTAGTGGGAGGTGTCCCTGCCCCTGGCAGGGGGGTTGGAACCAGATGATCTTCAGGTCCTTTCCAACCCTAACTATTCTATGATTCTATAAAAATAAATCATGTTCTGGGTACAATATAAATAAAAATAATAACAATTTGATGTTAGATTTTATTGGTCTATATTTCAGACAATGCATACAATTTGCCTGTTGTCTTTACAAAGTACAAAAAGTTAATCTTCATAGCCCTTTTTTTCCTTGGGGTGGATTCAGTTTTAAAAGCATAAAAAAAGGATGCTGAAGCAGACTATTTCCATGCATAATTACAATCTTGTTTACACTGCTCTGGCAAAAATTATCCTTAGTTAAACTGGGCACAAACTCCACTCAGTCACATTCATTGGTTTATCTAGTGATGCTAAATTCACAGGACTCATCAAGTCTACTTCTCCTTAGAAAAAAGCAAAAATGCCTTATCTGGTCACACAATTGTACCTAACCTGGAAAAAGAAACAAAGAACTTAAAACAGTGTTAAAGAGATTTTGGAAATGAGGCTGGCCAAACTACTCAGACAAGCCTGCTAGCCCAGACATAAATGACTCTTTTTAATAAAAAAGTTTGTTTCCTCTGTAGAATTGTCTTGAAACACTTTGGAACATTGGTTGGTTCAGGAACATTGCAGCATGCTGATCTGCTCTGTAGGGAGGTTTCAGTATGTGCTGTAGATGTTAACCCACCTATGTTAGATGCTCATACTTAAGCAAGCACATATTGAAATCTGTAGTCTGCACAGCCACAGGTCCTTCTCTAGCCATGAATCTCTCAAGAAAATGAATAAACCCTTTATTACAGTGGAGAAGGTGGTGATATTTCACTGATATACTCAAGACAAGAGGAAGTAGTTACCTCCATGAAAGAAAAAAAACATGACTGGATGACATGACACTCTAAATGCTAGAAACTGCCTGAAGCCACATTTTCATTATCACTCCAACTATGATTACTTTTGGTGAATCTGCAAAAGCATTAGCAGTGGCAAGAAAAACCAGAGAAAGAAAGCACAGCCTAATCCAACTTAAATTTTTATAATCTGAGATAATGTGCAAGGCAAAAAGTATGATGAAGCATTTCACTCAGCCATTAAAAGGACAGAGAAAAAACTGTAATAGGTAACATCCTAACTATGGACACAAACATTTGATAATGAAAGAGACTGTAAAACATGACTGGGAGTACTGAGTGTAGTAAAGGGTTCTGGCACTGCTCGGAGCTGATAATCACAGAGATTCCTTGCAACCCTTAAATTCAAGAAACCATGACCAATACTTCACAATGTATTTCAGTTTTGGTATATCTCTACTGAAAGTAGAGCTGCATATCAAAAAAAAACATCCTCTAGTTTATTGACATTCTGTCCAAGGAAATAGCACAATACTTTCTTTTACTGTGCAATATCTTCATATGAGCTATTTACTAAAAAGCTTTAGAATGAATTTAATAATAAAAATGACTACATTAAATATTACTACAAGCAGAGAAAAAAAATGGGAAAGGCAGAAAAAGGTTTTCAGAGGACAACTGCAAGCAGACAGAAAGTGATAGAGTAATATTGTTCTTATAAAGCTGGAAATAGAGAAAACGGCTTTCTCACCAGCAGTGAAAAGAAAGGGGGAAAACCACATCAGCTGCTTGGAGGAAGTAAAGTGGATATGGAAGTTCTAAAATGAATGGTCAACTACTGAAAGAAAAATTAGTCAAGGTGGTGTGCAAAAGCAGAAGTTTGCATTATGCAGGGGGCAAGATATAATCAAATTAGATTCACACACCACTTTCCTTGAGGCATTTATCAGACAGAAGTATGTAAATCTGGTATGCTGGTCTCTATTCTGATAGTTACATTGTCAACCCAAAGCCACAAACTTCTTAACAGTGCAGAAGCTTGGCCAAAGGAGATAACTTCACTGTTTGAAAGGAAAAGCACAAAAACATAACTACTTTTCTTTTGCCTTTTCTTTCCAGAGCCATGGAGAACAGGGGATTTAACTGGCAGCAGAGTTTCTGCCTCACTAGAACACTGTAGAGATTCACTATCACCAAAGAAAGGGCAGTGCTTCAGATTAAATTTGGACAGAGTGCCATAGGTGATGGACCTGAACTGGAGAAACTACATGAAGTCCACAGATACTGTTTGAGTTCCAGTAGGATAGAGATACCATAGATCCTACCTGTATTATGTCACACCTAGGGATTGACTTTTTGAAAGTAAAAACTATTATCAAGAAGTAGGAGCATTTAAATACAGTCTCTTAAAATTCTTGCTGAAAAGCTAATCTTGCAGTTCTGCTGGGGCTTTCTCCATATCCTTGTCCTCATCATTGCTTCTCAAACCAGTAGCTTCAAGATTTTGTTTCAAATCTGTGGTTATCTCCTACTTCCTTCTGGAAGATATTGTTGTCTCGGCCTTCTGGGTACTGGCTGCAATGCAATGTATCACTGTGGGCATGCTGCTACACTTCCAGGCCATGAAAGCTGCATACACTACTCGGATGACCTGGCAGAGCTGATGCCAATGCACTATTTGCAGTAAAGATGTACAATCTTCAGTGAAATTATCTAGCAGGTCTCAGCAAGGTGTGTAATTGCAAACTGACCTACTTACTGAAGGCAGTCTGGATTGAGATACTAATTTGGAATGAAACCACTGTGTCCAATATGGAAGTCCTAGGACAGATGACTTTCCTTAGAAAGATGACCAACTTTTTTTTTTTAAGGCTTACATATTTTTTAGTTCTTTTCATTGTAAGAGAGACTGTCTGGTTCAAATACTCCTACTGACTGTGGCTTTATGGTTTGACCTATCTTTTTTCCTGTGGAAGTTTTCAGCTCTTCATTTGAATTACCTTTTACAAGCATCTATGCAAGAAGCTTAAGTGAAGATATTTTCTAGTATGAAGTCAATGAATTGATTCCTGGGCATATAATCACTTCAAACAATGGATACATACAGTTCCCAGCACTTCTATAAAACAAAGGTGTTTACTTTTCTGTTGATTATTTTCTGCTTAACTGCATCCAAATGAATCCATTAAAAACATGACTGCTTCACAGTAAGATGATCGTCAGCAAGAACAACTACTGTTTCCACTTCTCTTCATGGCCTTTAAAAACTACAGTCATCTGCACACTGTATTTCAGGCAATTTATAGATGCTAAGTCTGGTCTTGATTTGTTAATTTATTGTTTCATATGTAGTTCCACCTGCTTGGAAAAAAAATATTTCCTACTTCATTACTTATTTATTGTTCCCTAACCAAACCTTCGAACCTTTCAGAATCTGATCAAAACACCAATGGGTCATCTCAAACTTCAGCCAGTCTTTCTGCCTATTGGCTTCAGCTGGAATGATATATCCATTCTGATTCTCCATGCCCACAAGTAAGCAAAACTCACTGTATTAAGAAAGTGGTAGAATAAACCAAGGGAACTTCCATAAACTAGCATACTGCTCCTGAATTGCACTATGGCTTTGATCCCTGCCTCATGTGAAGAATTAAAACATTCTCTTTATATTTACTTGTCCAATATGGGACCTGCACAACAAGTAGTTTGCAAGTGATAGCTAAATATTGTAGGCACTACTTACATACACAGATAGGACAGGACTGGAGAGCCAGGATAATACACATCACGGCAAGGAGGACAGGCAGGTTATAACAACTTAAATGGCAGATATTTTCTCAGGCAGATATGAAAGGCATCAAAACTTTTTCTAGCTCCGCCATCACTGGTGTAAATGATGCAGTAGGCAACTTCTACAGCTGTTTGATCGGTTCTGGTTGATTCTTCTTTATTTGCTCCCTTTCCTAACAGCCCACAGAGCCATCCTCTGAAACACTGCAAGTGTGAAGACTGAAAAGATCAAACTCCGATATCAGCCTGAAATTTTATTTGTGGAAACTGCTTTCATGTGCTACTTCTGCGGTGACGTTTATAATGCAATGTTTGTAGCAATGCAATTTCATCATCTTATAAATATCAATTTACCATTAAGAGAGAAAGTAAAGAACATCAAAAAAAGACAATTGCAAACTTACCACCGTTTCTGCTTTGTTTTAATTGAACTAGTCTTGTTCAGATAAGCCTGTCTATCTCTTACAGAAACAACAGTTTATAGTTTAAACTGTGAAACTCTGTGTGTGTGTGTGTGTGTGTGTGTGTGTGTGTGTGTGTGTTGCAATTATGGTGCCTGCTAACAATTTCATACTGCCACATTGCACATATGGCTTCCAAGCTAGCTTTATCTGAATCTTTGTGAATCTATTCTCCGTGCTATTAAACTGAGCACATTCCACATCGTTCAAAAGTAATTACACTTTTGTCTAGAGTGTAGGAGACTGCTCTCCCCAAACAATGAAATTCTCATTATTAGAGCTGGCACAATAACAGCACTGGTGTTCACAACACTGCACATTGTACCATCACAATAACTTATCCTAAGCTTGATGCACAAAGGTACACTGGAAATTAAAATTTCTCTAAAACCACTGTGTTTTTTTGTTTTTTTTTTTTTTTAAATAGGCATTCTTTAGCTCCATATAATTAGAGTCCTATTTGACTTTTTAAAAAGCTATATGCATTCAGATTTCCATTCTCTTTGCAACTTGTATATAGCAGCTAAGTGCTCTAGCTGCCTGTTTTTCCGATCCAATACTATGCGCATGCTGATAACCCCAGACCAATAGGTGAAATACAGGCCAGGATGTATGTGATAAGAAAATTCAAATGCAGCATTAAACAACCTTTTCTTTTGGAAAAGTGGAGGAAAAACATGAAGCAATGAGTTGGTAAGCTCTTCGGCCACTAGTAGTGCTGTTCTTGATATGACCAAAATGTCTAAATATTATTCCCAAATTACAGAGAAATAACTTCATTAACCACAGAAATGCAACACTTTTTTAGTGTGAAGCAATAAAGCTACTTAATGGCACACTGTAATATTTCCTATCAATTAAAGCACTGCTGAAAATGAATTCTAAATCCCACTGGAAGTCCAGGACAAGTCTGGGCTAAAATTGCACCTTACCAGTTTGATCTTTTAGTCAGAACTTCCTTTTTTTTCCTTCCCCCTCCCCCCCCAATCATCATTCCAGTATTTGATTGATATTCTACAGTTAAGAAGAATGACCGAACTTGACCACAGTAAACCATGCCTGTAGTATATTTTAAGCAGTGCTTTTAGCCTTGATGTCTTGTTTTCAGAAATTAGCAGACAGACACCACTGGTGAAATCAGTAGTCTTGAGAAGTAGCAAAAGCAACATGGTAAGGCAGACAAATAGAAACAAATGATATAAACCCTCATAACTTACATGACCTAAAACTATCTGCGCTGTCCAAATACTGTATCCGGAATAGGCTTCTTCAAAAGAGGTACTGACTGATACTGTAATTCCTCAAGTGTTCCCCAGCTAAGCTTACAGACTGCTATGAATGTCCTAAGGGGACTCTCGGATATATTTTAGGTCAAATAATTTGTCTAGTATTTTCTACTGAGCCTTCAGTTTAAGTCTAATATATTGTTTCATTTTTATCAATGCAAGAGCTTTCCTACTTACAATAAGCATCCAGTTTCTTCTATCAAGAGGAAGACAGTTTGGGATAGAGTTGTCCCTGTCTTTACAGAACCACAGAAGGGTTGAGGTTGGAAGGGACCTCTGGAGGTCACCTAGTCCAACCCCTGATCAAGCAGGGCCACCTCATCAGCTGCCCAGAACTGTGTCCAGATGGCTTTTGGGTATCTCCAAGAAGGAAGACTCCACAACCTCCCTGGGCAACCTGTTCTATCATCAGTCATCCCCACAGCAAAAAGTGTTTCCTCATGCTCAGATGGAGCCTCCTGCGTTTTCAGTTTGTGCCCCCTGCACTAACCTTTCTCTGGCTCCAGTTCCAGCATTCTCAGAAATACCCTGTTCTGTTCACTTTGATGGGAAGTTGGGTTTTGTAGTTTTTTCCCAACTTTTGGTTAGGTTTTAAGATTTCTTCCTAGGGATTTTGCCCTCCTTAAAAAAAAAAAAATTACCCAGCATTCTGAGCAGAGTCTCTAAGTTGGCAGTTGTTACAACTTGGTAAAGTGGAACAGGGTAAATTTTCAGAAATCTCAGTTGGATAAACTGTCGAGTTATCACTCTAGTGCAATCAGCCCTTTGCCTTAAGGATCCTACGATGTCCCAGCTGGTCAGACTTGTAAAAGGAAACACAGCTGGAAGTAAACCATGAAACAGAGGGCCAATTAGCAGCTAGGAAAGTGAGGCCAAGAAATTGATTCTCAAGGCTGAAATTGTTTTCCTAACTGCTCCTTCATGACCCAGTGCTGTGAGGCAGAATATGAGGAGGCAAGGATGGCTGTGGTAACAAGAGGAATTCAGCCACGCAGCCTACTGGTAAGACAAAGCTGAGTAATTCCATACCTTTTACAGATCCTTTGGCCGTGGCCTTCTTCTACAGAGACTGTTCCCTAAGCTGAATGGGTGTTCCAAATGTAGCCAACACAGAAAGATCTCTCTGGATCTACACCATGTGTATCTAAGATTCCCTCTGGAGAAGAGCCTTAGCCAACAATCACGCACAAAGCAGGATGGTTTAGAGAAGTGAAGGAGTGATAAACTACATGATCTCAGACTGACTGTACATCTGATCCTGTCTTACTGGACATGGGAGAGATCTATAAAGGTGTACCCTGCTAAGGACAGCATGTGGCTGCAAAATGAGAACTCCACAGTCACTTGCAGACTCGGTCAGTAGGTGTAGTAGCACAGCTGACAAGCTATTAAGAAGTGTGAAGCACACTGCTAGCGCTTTATCAATAAAACTGTATTGGACTGCACTGTATGGTGGTGTGTGCACATGTGCACACGCCTGGATTTGCTTCCCAGACACTACAAAATAGCAGAGCATGTCAATCCAAATACAATAAAAATGACCTCTGCAATGCTACCAAAGTGAATACCCTTTGGGAATGACTTCTGTAACTGCTAATTACTCAAACTGAAGTAATCTAAAAGTTATCCAAGCACCAGGTTCAGTTACCTCCTTCTTGTAACTACGTATCACAACAGCTGAGGGAGTGATTATATATATATATATATATTACTCATTTACACTGATCACTTCCCTCTTTCTGGAGACACATAGGCTACGTCCTTTCTCACCCACTCGGATGATGATTTTTACAAGACACTCCTCACTAAAAGAAAGATATTACCAAAATGTCACATTCATACAAACTGGCAATTTTCTTAAATATGGATGAAGACAAAACCAGTCCCTACAACCCCCAAACACACTTTGGATAAGCCTACAGCATCTCACTACTACAGCAAAAGTATCTAAACCATGCAGTAATTCAGTATCTTATATTAAAAAGAGACAGAACACACTGTTTTGACATCACATTAAACACAGCCTTCATAGCAGCAAGTCACACTAGATGATCAGCTAATCTTCTTGGTCTTAAAAACTATGAATGAATAAAGAAGTTAGTTAAAATCAGTTAAAGAGCATTTAAGTCATTTCAGTGAGGTGCAGTTAAAATACTCCTGCTGGTCTCCTTAGAAGATAACAAATTTTTATTTCATTAGGGTCTGATTCTACACTCCTAGTGTCATTACAAGTTTATCTA
Organism: Ara ararauna; assembly: GCA_028858755.1. Taxonomy (NCBI): domain Eukaryota; kingdom Metazoa; phylum Chordata; class Aves; order Psittaciformes; family Psittacidae; genus Ara; species Ara ararauna. The sequence continues at coordinate 105,531,868 of CM054376.1, read as the reverse complement.
TTGACTTAAATGTTGTCAGGAACAACCCTTTATCTTCAGTACCTTCTCTTAGAATAGGCCAAAATACAGCAAATCTCATACACCAGTTACATTTAACTAACTTCCCATTGGCTGGAACTGTATATTAATGAATTTCATCTCCATAAAAGATATGATAAAGGATGAGAAGTAACCAAGCTAGTAAAAGATAATGACGTGTCTGCCTGCGAGTAATTTTTTCAACAACATTCCTTCTGCATTTAAAGTTGCAATAACAAAGTAAAATTAAATATTCCAAACCACTGTTTGAACTTAAGCATTAGACCAAAAAAACAAAAAAAATGCATCAGGATCAGTGAGTTACTTTGTCTAGGCGAGTGACTACCCAGTGACTTGTCCTATGAGAAATCATAATCCCCAAGGCTTTTTACTTAGGACTTGTTACATACGTGTCAGGAGCTCTAAGGGCTTAAATACCACTATGGAGCTGTTGCAGGCTTTTATGAGAACACACTATCACCTATTTTGCAATGCCCTTTTAAAAGCCTTCAAATATGCAGGTCCATTCATTATCTTCACTTAAAGTGAAATTGTCAGTGCCTTTGTCAAAGTGGGGGACTAACAGAAAAGTTACAGTCTATTCGTAGACATGCAAAAGCTGTATAAGCGTGTTCACAATAGAAAGTTTTGTCAAGGTGCCTAAGTCCTGGGGTTTCAACGCCTCTCCCTGCACTTTCCCACCTTTGTAACAATGTATCACAGTACTCTGCATGAAGGGCCCAAGCACAGCAGGTTAATGATAGTGACACTAGTGAGGGCCATGCCATTGCTTTTTCCTCGATTGTCTGCTTTCAGATAAAGCCAGTTCTGGTCTTCCAGTGGGCTGCTAAATGCAACGAATTAAGTGCACGGCGTCATTTGTAAAGTGCACAAAAAGGTGGGAATTCACAAGTGAAAAAGTGGAAGGCTAATTTAATTCCATAAGCACAGCAAACTTACTTGTAGGTATCTGTGGCACGTGAAATACACACCAGACATGAATTTTTAAAACAAGCAAAATCCAAAGTTGCCTTTTTTACCCTTTATACAGACTTCTGTGCCTTAACTATTGCATAAACTTGGCATTGGGGTGATAGTTCAGACACCACGCCAAACATGACTCTCACTTATAGCGTTCCAGAACCATTTACTGTTTGCTGAACACATACACTTCAAATCCACATTGCTGCAGCTAAAAAATCTTAGCACCCTAAATGCCAGCAGGCAAAGGTGAGGAAAAGTGGGGTTTGCACTATGAGTGATTCAGCATTTGTAGTGAAGGGTAAAGGCATCCCAGCCAGGTCAAAACTTTCACATTATTGTAGTGTGTTCTGTACGTGTAACTGTGCATTGTATACTCCACAAAGTACAGATCTTGATGCCAAAGTACTGTAGAGGCAGAATTCAAAGAATGGATGCAAGCACAATAGACCATTAGCAAACCTACCATTGTGTTGTGCTGAGAAGTGGGAGTCCTATGGCCACAGTTCTCTTGCGTCAGCAGAGAAACTGGCTGAAATTCCTCAGAGTGAGGCTTGTTGGGAAAACTCACATGCAAGGGAAGGTGAAAGGCTGGGAGCCCGTCACTCTCCTCTTCTCCCACTTTCTGTCTGCTTGTCACCATGGCTACCTCTCCATCTGCTTCCCCATACGGAGAGGCTGGTCGCTTGGAAGACATCCTGGAAGGAACAAAAGAGGAGAAAATAATGAAACCTCCAAATAAATCCTTAATGCCGTCATTGTGCGGTTAGGGGCCATTGTAACAGAAATGCCTTTTTTGTGCTGGCAGAGAGCAGGAAACCATCCAAATACCACTGCAAAGCATACACAATTGGGAACAATGGCCAAGCAGGTAGCAACAGAACAGTGGCTTGTTTGTTGTGAGAATAATACACTAATACAGCACTCGCTTGTATTCTGGCCTCTTAAACAGGAAAATTCACCTAAGAAGATTGTACAATGAAATGCAATTCCTTTAAAAAATACTCATCTGGTTTTGCATTTGCAAGAGACTCTAAGAAGATAGAATGTCTCCCGATACAAGCTATTGTCAACTTAGCTTTTAAGGAATAAACATCCGCATGTATTTAACCATAACTGATTAAAAAAAAAAGAAGAAAAGAAAATGGAATACAAAAAAATAACTTGCTATCAAGCCAAAACTTGCCTTTATAAAACTTCACCCATGTGAACAACAGAGTACTATAGTCATGTTGCAAGAATCTTCAGGTTCGCAGATCTGGGACAGTTAAGCAATTAAACATTTGGACATTAATAATCTAAGCTTTGGACAACACAAATTCAGGGTTGTACTAAGTAAATGAGGATTTGTTATCAAAGCACCCTATACTTCCCACCTGCATTCAGATCAGGAAAAGACACATGTAAATGTAATATACATTTATTATAGATAATAGATGATATATCTATTACCTATATAAAAAAGAAGGATATATACAGCAGGCACTGTAAAAATCATACAAAAATCCTGACTTAAAGTTCAGGCCCACATTTGAATTTTTTGAGATTTTATGATAACACTGTTCTGATAGCACATGTATATCTTCAATTTTTTGAAAGACTGAAAGAATCCTTAGTTCATTGGAAAATGCACTTTTCATTCAAATCCAGCAGTACTGAAGATTTTGTAAGACAATCTGAACCCAGAACCCTTCCAGCTTCGTCTTCAAAATAGAGGGGTCCAGTGAAGTATTAAAATGCAGACAACTTCTGGGATTAATTACAGCAACACCGCTCATGAAAATCAGGGTATGCGCATGGATCGCACAATGGGCCACTGTGCTAAGCAGGGGCATCTGTAATAACGAGTAGAATGAGAAATAAGAAATCCTATAGGCATAATCAAAAAGAAGAAAAGTAAGTAAAAAGAAGAAATATTTAATAGAAAATAGTAACTTATGATCAAGAAAAGTGAAGACTATTGTATGTAAAAAGTTGAAAAGACAGGCTAAAGTAATACTGGCCCTCCTCAAAAATCTAGTATTTATGATTCTAATTACCCTATTTTGATTTTCCACTTCACAGTTAAAGGACTGCATTTCAAAAGCCCAGCAGCCTCTTGAACCATGTGTGGGGTTGCTGTGAGGTGGAGCATGTCCATACGATTTGGCATATTGAGCACGAAATGATTCTTAGCAGCAGTCAACCAGGTCTGAAAACAAACAGTGACTTTAAACAGCCCTTTGTTAGGACTTATTTTGCTTCTAATGATCTCATTTTGAGCTTTGCTTCCTGAGCCAAGTTAGGTTATATTTAAAAAAAACAAACCAAAAAACAAAAAACAGCCCACACCAACAAAACAAAAACCCAAGAACAACAAAAACTCAAGAAAAAAAATCCATACCAGAACCTACACTCAGCGGCACATTGACTGTTCTGAAAGCTACCTATTGCCTGTACATAGAGAAGCAATCTGTATTTTCTATTAAAGTTTGACTTAGTCCAACAGACTAACACTTCAAACATCCTACCTGAATTCTGTCTTCTAGGCTTTCCCACCTACGTGTCTCCAGCGAAGCATATGCATAAAGACAGAGATCACCACATAGACTCTTACTAGCAGTTTTCGACTGGCCCACTGAATTCAGCATTTTGCAGCTATGTTTGATGTGACAGATCCCAAGCTTTTCTTCTGCAGAAACCATGCAACTCCCTCCTGAAGTTAACGTGAATTATTCATATTCTGCATTGCACCCCACCAAGATATACATTTGCTATCTATTCTGAGTGTAACATTTTTGTTACTCATTTCAGCACTGCCTTAATGGAAACTTGGGCTCTTACAAAGGCTCGCTTTCTGAAAATCAGCACTAAGCAGTTGTCTCTATTTTGGCAAACAAAAAGGGAGGGACACAAAATCATTAGTCAATTATTCCACAGTAATGTTCTGCACTTTAGGAAATTTATATTCAATAAGACAAATGAAAATATAGTAAACTATCTATGAAAGTCTCCACTACAATTCACTTTGACAATAAAATATAGAGGATGTCTTGGTATGTATTGATTATTTATTTGTATTATATATATATATACCCAAATTGTATTAAAAAACTCCTACTGCCGTTAACCCAGAATAACCCAAATTCTGTCACATTGCTTCACAAGGAGTGTTTGACTAGCACGTTGAAACAAAGTTCTTTTGTTAACTTTATTAGTGAATATGTAGTTTCCTCTATTGTGCTCAGATAGCACACTGTAGATCATAATCGCCTTCTGCTTGTCACTACTCCCAACAGGGATGATAAATTTTATGCAGGGAATTTATAAAAAGAAGCAAGGAAGGCAACAGAGGTGACCATCCCCATGCACGAGCAATAGCAGAGACTATTATGGTTTTGATCTAAAATAAAAACCTATAGGTTGGACTGCAAGCCAACCTACAGTGATAGTAGAGACGAAGAAACTTTTTCCTTCTCCATGCAGCTTTTTAAAGATCCAGTTTAAATTACAAGCCATGTGCCCATCACAATGCTAGAAGGCTAGTAAATTGCAAAAATGGCTAAGGCAGCAAAGTTGAGGATCTAATCTATGTTAGTCTTCCAAGTGACTACAACACTCAAAAAAACAGATGCACAACCCTAGATAAAGATTATAGAGCTCAAATGATGACCACAATTTGTTTTCAGGTACCTCTGACCATAGCCAGTGTTAGTTCGGCATAATCTGGCCTTTCAGAAATATCATCATCCCCTTTAATATCAAACACAAACATCAGAGTTTCACAGAAATTACCTACTTATGAACACCTTGGAAATTTCCACCAGAAAATGGAAGATTTAACTAAATAAACAAATCCGTATCTTCTTTTGGAGATGTTTTCCAGAAGGACAGTAACTAACAAAGTCTATAAGCAGCAAAGGATCAAATCTCTTACAGGTTCATGAGCAGAAAACCACATGATACAAGATAAATTCATTCACAGATGGCCTTTCATTATTTCTACAGCCTTATTGATCCCTTTTCTGAATTTGAAATGGTCTTTTTTTCATTCCCCTTCATCTTCCCATTGAGCTAACAGTAGGTCTTCAAAGATTCTGTATTTGAGATGCAAGTAGAGTTCCCATTATAAACAATACAGAAACAGAAACAGCTAAAATTCTGAATAACAATGTTGTCTGAAATGGAACCCTTTTAAACAGGTCTAGGTCTAAAGAAGGACTGGAATTATCCCATCTTAACAAAGGACTGCAAACATCCTGGATCTATCCTCAATGATAACATGACAGTTTACAACTTACACAGCTTCAAGATCTTTTCCTCAAATTAGTTTAAAGTCAGAAGGGTTTTCAATTACACCCTTCTGAAAGACGGTTTACAATGAGAGAGGAACCATCACTTTCCCCAAACATCAGCTTACGGATAGGATTAAAGAAACCCAAAAAAACCCCAAGATACATCTCTCAGAAAAGCAGCAATATGCTGGAAGATTCTGAATCTAAAAAGGTATCTCTGCAGCTGAAATCTTCTGCAACTTAAGACTGCAAGAAGAGTTGGGTTTTTTTTAACTGCCATTAATCATCTCTACTGATTATAAATAGCTGAACAGTAATTCCTTGGACAACCTAAATCTACAGAGTTCAAACACAGTGGGACACAAGCAGTACTCAGCCAACTGTAGAGATACACTGAAGTTATGAAGGGTACCCCCATGCTTGATTTTTGTCAGCGGTTAGGCTGGAAATTAAGATGAATTCAAATACAACCCTGTTTCTTAAAAAGGGATTTTTTTTTCTGTTGTTATAAAGGCTTCTTAATATGCAGAAATTGCAGTAAAAAACATGCTGTTTGTTAATTTTTCATTAATAAATGATTTTCCTGGTAGCAAGAATGATTTTTCTTTTTCCCCAGGGAAGTGGAATCTCTAACTCACTCTTAGCCCACAAATATTTGATGCAATTCATCTTACAATAGCTTCTCCATGTATTTCTTTAATCACATTCAATTTACAACAGACTCTTTGTAGGCTTAAACTGATACCCTGTGTCTATTGATCTCAGTGGTTTTGGACTGACTTCATTATGGCTGGATTTTCCTACTGGAGAGAGTTAGAGCTACACTTTGTCCACATGAATTGTTTCCTCATGCCATCACAAGTATTGGTTCCATCCAAATAATTTCAGGGGACCAAATAACCTTTTTTCTTTTTTTCCCTTCAGTTCAGTGTCTCACAGAAGTGAGGATCTTTCCACAGCTCTGTTTTTAAATTATTACTAACAGAATCCCATTTAAGTGATCCCACTACAACTTGATTTGTTCATTTGGTTTAGTTAATTTCATACAAAATTGCAAACCCAAAAGAAATCTAAAATGGTATCCAGTATTCAAGGAGACAGTGCCCTCTAGCATACAACCAGCATCCATCTCAGTGGGATCGCTCATGCCATAAAATTTCATAAATTTTATGTCATAAAACTCTAATCTTGTTACATTAAGCAAAATACCTCAGAAACATTTCAGATACCCACAAAAGCTTTTGGAGAAATGGCTTATCCAGGTCTTCAAAAGTGACAAACACAGATGTGTCAGGAGAAAAAGATATGAGGCCATAAATCTTAACTTGTTGGGAGTTAATTAAGGGATTCATCAATCACTACACAGCTCACCCTATACATACATAGGCAAAATCCCATCAGCTGCCACAACCCACAGCAATCTACAGGTTAAAAACTCCCAAAGTCCCTCTGTTCTGACTATTTATAAATGACTTCGTATAATCTAGCATTAAGACCTGTAATTATAAAGCAGCATTAAAACAGGCCTGCATAGTTATGGATAATTATAGTTGGTATACTTTTTAAAGAAATAAAAAGCTTTTCCATTCAAACCCAGGCTTTGCCTTTTTGACAGCTCCAAGTCCACAGGATGTAGAAAGATGATTTAAATTGTATGTCAAAATTTTGACTGTGTAAGACTTTCTTTTTTTTCCCTTATCAAGAGAGGCATTGTTTTCTCACCATAACTAGGCGTGACAGTGCCTGACTGGAGTCGCATAGCCAGTTTCTGAATCGGCATGAAAATGTTCACCTCTTGAGTTTCTCTGGCAGCTATAAACTAAGTCTTTCTCATGGGTAGAGTTTAAATCACTTGGCCCCATACATCAGAGACACGCACAGAGCTGCATTCTGAAGAGACGCTCAAGGACAAGAAGAGCGGATCAGATCTTCCAGCAGCAATGTGGAGGGTCATTCCAGCTACCAGCAGCATCAGGAATTTACTCACTAACGTGGCCTGATTCCAAACCAAATGCTATACACTAAACTAGTCCCAGGAACTTCCACGGGATTCAATACGACTCTCTTCCTGATCTGCAGGGATATTTCCCTGTAATTAAAGTACATGTCAGAAATCTGCGGACTCTGCTTTTCCACAGGAAATACGATTACAAACAGCACCAATACTACATACATCTAATGTGAAAGCATATACACATGCATACAGATGCACAAACACAAGCTTATCCAAAACGTCAGCAATACATTTGCCTCATCTCTGATCACACTGAGTACTAATGTTCATATTCCCAGGTTTATTGATGCTATTATCTCTCTACAGACGGTCCAAGCAAAAGGTGCTAGCTAATACTAATGACTACCTCTATTTCATTTTGGCCCCAAATTCATTCATTATTTATGTACACTGAATAACTAGTACCTTTAAAAAAACCCAAAACAGCTCTGTTCATTGTGACAGGATTACTTGTGTAATAAGGTATTACTCAACATGAGTAAGGGTGGCAGACTCCCACACTCTGTCCCACTGGGAACTGCAAGCCCAACTTGTTTCTACACATACCACTAAAAACAGACTTCACTTGGCTGTATCTTTGAGTCATATACAGCCTGGTTTGGAATTCTTTACTGAAGCAATTTTACAGTTAAAAAAAATAAAATAGAAGAAGCAAATATCTCTAATCTGCTAATCAATAAAAACTGTGCATGAAACATGCTCTCATCTGTCACACACACTATTACTTTCTAAGATCATTTCAATCAGCCATCTTTTAAAATGCACATATGCCACAAGGAAGTTGTGTTATTTGCAAAGGGGTGAACAAGTCATAAGTTTGTTAACACAAACCAAGATCACTATGGCATAACCTGTGTAATATTCCTGTGCAGCTTTCTATTATTATAGCTGCTGCAAGTAATCCTATGATTAAGGCCACACAATAACTTCCATTTTACCCAGCTCACTTCCTCCCTTTGCTTTCCAGATTTTCTTCCCTGTATATGGGAACTTAAACCAGTTCAGAAGATTCTGAATAAAAAATGGGCAGGAAATATGTTATCCCCTATCTATTTCAAAGTTTGCATTTTTAAGTATAGTAAAGTATCAGCAGCTTGGCTGATAAACCTGATTTACACAGATCGTGGAAACTGCTTTTTGAGAAAAGGTACTTTTCAAAATTCCAGTGGTAAACTGTTTAATTTCGACAAGTTTTGAAACCCTTTCATAAGAAAGTTGTTAGAGATGTCTTTCAATAAAATGTTAACTAAAGCCTTATAAAATTTGTCTTCTTTTATTGGAAAAAAATCCCCAAACTTTCTATAAACTCCATGCTCTTGACCAAAAATATATCATCTACATTTTCTTGCATATGCAAGGAATTTATGCATGAAAAACCACTGTAAAATCAAGTCTAGTAGAAATATGTTGTGAAAAAAAGTTTGTGTTGACTGTTTCTAACCTGCGTTACACAAAGATTTTCATTAACCTTTTGAAGCAGGTAACTGGAAAAGATTCTTTGTGCACAACTAACTTATTTAGCCTGAAAGAAACCAATCTTCAATTGAACCATAATCTGTAAAATTATCAAGATAATATATTCTATTACTGCAAAAAATTTTACCTAATTCTTTTGCAGAACTCATACAGGACTCTGCATTATTGTCTTGGTTTTGTACGCGTTAAGCAGGAACATTTAGTGATTTACCCAGAGACATACCTTCAAAATAAGCTTTAGCATGAGAACTTATATCCTCTTTTTGTTTGGTACCTGTCAACTTCATAAGCATTTTGTTTTTCACTAGTCTGTATGTCAACTAAAAAAACCCCAAAAATCTAATAGCATATTACAAACCAGCAACTACAGGATCAGATTTTACTTCTGCTGAAAAGTGTATTTCTGAAAGATCAAACTTCAAAACCTGGGTTTTCTGAGAACTTCTCAAAGCCAGAACAGACACATACTGAGATACAGGCAATATATAATTGTAATGGTGCAGTGTCAAAGATGATGAGCATCTATCAGCACAAACTCTGAAACAGCAGGATGCAGCCATTGTTGATGTTTCAAGTAAACTGAGCCTGATCACTGGCTTCTTTCATGCAAAAGACTCTGCTTGGATGATTTTCAATTAAATCCACAAGCTCATGTATTTTCCAGTGCATCCTCAAATTAACTCTGGCTTGCTTTCCCTCTACCCCCCCAACCTTTCAGAAATGTACCCACTCTTCAGATCCTCATATATTTTGCTCTTTTACTTTTTATTACTATTATTATTTTACATATGTACTCACATTGCAGCAGAAATATCAAAGTTTTGCTTTTATTTCCATGCAAAGTTTAAGGAACTGCTCACTGCTGAAAGTACTATCGCAATCACTGTGACACTAGGTAATCATCACCCTTCTGCCTGTTGAACTACAAAGAGGAATCTCGTTAAATAATTAGAGATTTCAGGCCTTGAAATTTCACTGTACAAACTAATACTTGAAAATGACAGAAAAGAAGTCAGGCAGTCACCAGACGCTGAGTGGGAGAGCTGTGCTGCATGCTACAAGGAATCCATACATCACTCACAGACGTGCATACCTAATTTCCATTGACATTGAGTGAAATGAAGGCAAGGAGTTGAAAATTCTTTAAAATTATGACAATTATGAATGACTGACTTATTACAAAGAAATCTGAGGAAGCACAGGCTCATTTTAAAAAAGTTAGTTAATATTAAAACTTTGCAATTTAGGGAGCTTATTCTTGGTCACTCGTAGTCCTTCTCCAATCAAGCTGACATAAAATTTTCCTCAAGCATTATTAAATGATGAATTACTTTCAGTAGAATCAACATTAATAATAAGAATTCTCTCCCAAAAGATGCCCAGAATTCAGCACAAGAAAGCATTCTTTCGATTGAGATCGCAGTAAAATGACACAGCTTTTCCCACTCTTCCATCATGCCATTGCTCAGTAATGACAGTGACAAAGAAACAGCTACCGAGCTTGAAGTCCCCTCCCCCTTCCCCCTTTTTTTCTTTAGTTATATTTAAAACTCAAGAAATGGATTTATTTATTTTTGTGTATAATTGCAAACAAACCAGAAACAAGGAAATAATAATTTAAAAAAACCTCTGTTTTTTTCCCCACTTCATTCTTAATTTCCCTACTGGTAATTTCAGAAAATAAGTTTATATTGCATGCACATTTGCTTCTAATAAATGCACATGTAATTGCACTTACAAAATAATTTCCAATATACCCACTGACTTTTATGCATCTGAACTTAACAGTATCATTCTACTCTTATATAAACTCTAACTGCAATCATTATTCACCTACACATTTGCATCATGTCTATCACTTCATAAAAAATGCAAATAAACACGGGACACATAAGCACACATGTTCATACGTCTACTACATGTTTCCTGGTAAAACTGATCATGCTAGTGAAGTATACATGCATATCCATTCATAACTTTAACTTGCACCACTGAAATACTGGCCCTCCAAAAACTTTAGTGGGATCAGTACTGGAGCCTCAGAGAACCTATGTGTGCCTTTGAGAATTACAGGCATAGTGAAACGTTTTTGTGTCTTTGTGCACACGTGTGTATGAAAAAATATACTCAGGCAGAGCAATGTCTCTAATGGATGTAAGTATTTTCTTTCCAACGGGTTAATTCCAGCTGCTTAGAATTTTTATTATTTTTTTGTTCATATGCATGTGTGTGCCCCTCCCTTTTTGGAGGGTTTATACACGACAGGTGCATTGTTGGCCCAGGAACAAGTAATCCTGGAGAGTCCGAAAAAAAATAAACTGATTTTGAAGATAAAGTGACAGGGAATAAATACATTATTGCCTTTTACATGTATTAAAAAAAAGCCAAACCCAAAACCAAACAACACAAAACCACAAAAAGTTTTGAACATTTATAACGTCTAAGCAATTTGAGGTAGAATTTTCAAAGCTGAAAAGAGATTGTTCCAAAGCCCAGATGTTGCCTTTCAAAAACCAGTGAAAATTGCTGCCTCTGAAAATTACTTTGAAAAAGAGTAAAACAAAAATTGTTTCAATAAAAATAATTTTAGTCAGACATTCTGATATTCCAAAAGAGAAGATGAACTGTTTTTCAAGTTTTCAGGTGGTTTTGCACTCCTACCTCCTACTTCAGATCATCCGCAGAGTCATGCTATCTCTGTTCCAACAGATAATTGCATGAGGGATAAAACAGAAAAAGTTTATGGTATGATGTGATGGCTCCTGCTTCACTCACTGTGCATATTGTACTGTGAAGTCTTCTTCAGTCATCTTGTGAAAGGTTGACAGTTGTTAGACTGTTTTCCTACTTTTTATTCATAAAACCACAAGAATTACAAATTTACATTAACAAGTGCGCGGTGTAATCACCCATCATAGCACATGTCCGTTCACTCACAGTAGTACCATACAAGCCACTTCCACTCTGTAATCTGATTTCTGAACATGCATGCTCAGTCTAAAGAGCTACTGAACACTTCTCAAAGCTGTTGCTTTCCCATATTAACATACTTCCTCACCACTGTAATGGCAGATGTAGGTAAGTGGATTAACTTCAGCTCTTCACTGTCTACAAGCTGACTTTTTGCTTTATCTGATTCAAAAAAAATCCCTGTCAAATTTCAAAGGAAAGAACAATCATAAACAGCTGATAACTTACGCAGCTTAACAAAAACTAACCCTAGGCATGGCTGGAGCTGTTAGCTAAGAAAAATGTAGCTATTAGTCATTTAACACACATGTATGCTTGCACAAACATGTATTGCTATACAAAGTAAAAAAAAAAATCCACAAATATGAAAATGAGAGACCATTCTAAACAGACAACATACCTTTAGGACTATAAGGAGTGTCAGATTTTACTTTAGAAAGGCTGCAGTGGCAGGCACTGAAACACAATCGCAAAAAGATGTCCACTTCAAAAATCTTCGGGAGTTGTAAGGTGGGATAGAAAGGAGGAGAAAAACCCTTAAACTGGTATCTTTCCCTCCAGCGAAACTTGTAGGATGTCTGCCACTCACCCTTCCATAGGTACTTCGTCTACCTTCATGTCTGTTGTTCAACAGTGATTCCCATCCGGCTCCACAAAGACCCAGCTGTATAAACCAATGCTGTCAAAGAACACAGTTAAGGGATGGATAAAACAGGGAGGGGTGTCTAACATGCTGACCACTGACTGAGCTTGCAAGGATAAAGGAGCCTTGATGGAGAGAAGTAATCACCCATTGCTGTTTGTTTATTTTACCTCCTCCACCACATACTGGAACCTTTTTTGTTTTTTCCATTACCAAAACCATCCCCCACTGAGAGGCCTTTGTGACCTAAAAGGGGCAGAGCCCCTCTTTCTTAACACTGGCAAGTTTATGTAGGCAGATTCATTCAAATACATCTTAAAACAAATATTTGGCTCTTCCCCTACATCACACTGTCCACACACTGCCTTCAAACACACTTAAAAAAAAAAAAAAATCACCATTAAAATGCTCTTGCCTACAACTGTTTTTACAGAGAAGTATTAAAACAATTTAGCTGTCTAAGGCACATGGAGGTCCAACTTCAGATGAGAGCTATAGTCTTCTGAAAAAAATAAATGTACATTACAGCAAAGTAAACCTGGCTATTATTGCCATAACAAGTGGCATAATAGCTTTCTTGAAAAGACTTCTTCCATCAAAACCTTATCCCTGCTGGAGATACACTTAATTATAAGTGAATATGAATCCAGATGTTCAGATCTAAAACGTATGCCGTATTACGAGGAAAACGACCAGTGCATGGAGAACAAGGTGTTCAAAGGGCACCATTGGCCCTGACAGGTGTGAACACCTTCAGATTCCTTCAGGCTTAAGAGGTGTAGGTGCTGAGCATCTTTTGTTGAACAAAAATAAACAACCAAACTTCCTTACTTCCCATTTATTTTGTATTCTACTCTCCCCACACATATACTGCTTTTTTATTTTGTTAAGTACATGGATTTGGCACTGAGAACAATTCAAGCATGAATCCCTATAAAAAGACAGTGCACAAGCAACAGAAAGTAGGTCTCCCAGAAACCGTTTTGATGTATCTGAAGATGGTACGGGAAAGAACACTACCTTAATTGGAAGAGGATACCTAGTCACTCCATGGGCTACCTACTGCAACCAAATTAATTAATTAACAGTAATTATAGTCACATTAAACTAGGACATTTAGAAAAATCATAGATTCATTTGTACCAGACAATAACGAACACTTCAGTATCACACACTGATCACAAGCTATGTTTTCAAGGTTATCAGCCTAAACAGGATACTGAACACAACAAGAAAGATCGACTGTTCCATTTTTAATTTCAAAAAGGTAATAAATAGTTTTTGATTTGGGTAAGTAGTCATCTGGCAAGCTCTACAGTTGTCTGAGCGACACCTAAGATAGAGGACTGGTTGACTGATAGAAATACATCACGCAAATTTAATTCTGCAGTATAGCAAGATCCTGTGGCATTGATCATCACCAAAGAAGCACACATATTGAAGCTGTGATGAGGTATTTACTGCTTAATACCCTCTACACCTCAGTATGGGCTATGAAACAAGGACGTAACATAAAGATTTCAGAAGATGGCAACTTCCCCTGTGACCTCACATATGTTACTGAATCTTCCAGGCTCCCACTTTTTCTACTTCTATGTAAGAAGTAAGAATGTTTAACTGCCTTTATAAAAAGCTATGCAATCTATGATTTCCTTTTCTTAAAGAAAACATTTTCCTGGTGATCACTGTTATTACTACTTGTTTGTATGGTTAATTTACCTGATGGTTTTGTGCATCCTGACACATAAGCAAGGGCACAAATTAAGTACTTTATTCAGCTACTGCATTTTGAAATTTCAAAACTAAGTTTCTTCACACAGTCCTGCCAACAGATCCGAAGAATATTTTCTTCTTTTACCTACTGACTATATTTATGCAAAAATCTGTTTATTTTCTGCACAGTTATAACAAAAAAAAAAAGCAACTGCCCAAAACAAGCAAACAATAAGAACCTAAATAAAACTCCCCCCAGCATTTTAGCAGGAGAATGCCACTGAATCCTTTTCAGTACTGCCTAGTTTCACTGGATCGCCTTCTCTGCTCTTCACACAAGATGAAAACTCTACTTGCCAGGTAATGCTATGGTAATTTACGATCACTGAGCACTTTATTCAGAAAAAAAAATATTTTAGAGAAATCCTACATACATTCATCATGAAATACTAATGGCAACACCCATTTCAGAGACATCAGTTTGGTTCATGTCTACCCTCAGAACTACCCTGTACTGGCACCCAAGTGAAAGTCAGAGCTCTAACCTACCCTCTCACAGCACATCTGGGCCAAATTCGGACAGCAAGCCACAAACTCTGATTTCCAGTTTCCTCTATTACGCAGGAGCTCTGAGGATAATTCCTCACTACAATGAATATGAGGCATGCAGCATTCATCAAACACACTATAAAGATAATGATGGAAAGCTAAACCCAGCCTCCTTTCCAACTTCTGCTCTGGATAACTAATTACAAAGGCATACTAAAAAGACACAACTTCACAGAGAGGGTACTTTCTGTATTACTATAACTTGTATTTAGCCACCCATCCCTTCATTCACAAAGCAAAGATCCTTCTGTTTAGTTCTTCTCTCATTGAAACGGCTCACACATGTACCACTCACAGGTGTACCAGATTTTAAGCTTTAAAAATGTTAACCATAAAATAAAGTCTCAGAAGATATAAAACTAATGCTAGAAGAACATTTTTAACCAACAGCTTATTTCTGGTCCCACTAACCTACTTGCAACATGGACCAAGCACACAACTGTACATCGGGATTCCTGGCTGGCGTTTTAAGAGCCTGCAGAACCAGCTTATAAAAGAGCTCATCAGATGTATGAAGTTTGGAGATTTTTCACCCCTAACTACATTTTTGCTTCAGGGGGAAGATCAGAAATTGCAGCTGTTATCAGGCCTTTACACCCCTATTCCCCTTCCCCTCTGCTTCCCTCCCCTCCCATATGTCATGGATATAAAGCATGAGCCAGCTTTATAGAAAAATTAAAGAGCCAAAACCATGGAATTTGTCTTGCTGTAAGAGATCTTCAAATATGCTCCCAATATTAAGATTCCTATACATTTCTGAAAAACGGACTACAAGCCCATCTATGTCTCTAAACACCTAGATACCTCTAAAAAACCTCACCCTACTTCTTTTCTTTCCATTACACAATTTACTAGAGAGCTTTCTATGCTTGCACTACTCTTTTCATCCTTAAAAGCACTTACAAATACTAATTACTTTTCACATATCCCTTCTGTGAAGTAAATAAGGATTATTATCCCCTCTGAAGTAAATACAGATTACTAACTCCTTTTTACAGACTGAGAAAACACAGAAGAGGATTTTAAGTGGTGTGCACACAACTTAAAGAGACGATATTGAAGCATGGATTAAAATACAGAACTTCTCCATACGGTGCTCAGATTATGACAGTCTAGATCTCACCCTTCTATTTGCAAGTGATACTCTTAGCCCAATTGTTTCTATCTGCTGGCTGATGATCAAATATTTAATGTATGCCATAAAATGAAAATATGAACTCTACAGCAGTGCCTCTTATTTGTCATGCCCCATTACTCTGACCGGGTGGTAACATGTGCCCATATGATGGTTTTCAATTTTATTATAGTCTCTATTTGCTCACTCACTTAAGATGTTTAAAGAAGAGTTGTATGGATTATCAGACAGTCTGAAAAGTTCAGTTCAGAGCTCTTCAAACACATTCATTTTCATCTTATTAGCACAAGTAAAGTAAAAGCCTTAGGCAGGTAATTTACCACCCAGTTTATCCAAA
Source organism: Ara ararauna (assembly GCA_028858755.1). NCBI lineage: Eukaryota > Metazoa > Chordata > Aves > Psittaciformes > Psittacidae > Ara > Ara ararauna. The sequence continues at coordinate 105,515,698 of CM054376.1, read as the reverse complement.
GAAACTTCTAAAGGAAAAGTCAACCCTTGTAAATTGTTTGTGATAATCTTCAAATTGATCATTAATTATCAGCTGCTACTAAGCGTTTCTTCCATCAGCGGCACTGTGAAAATAATGCAGTTCTCAGAAAATCTACCATTGTTGTTATTGCCACCTGTGTAATCAGCCATTATTAGAACCAGCAAAGTTACGTGGCAGGCAGCAGCCTTGCTCAGTGAATTCTGTCCAGCAACTCCATTTCCCAGGCAGTTTAAAAATCAGTTATCTACCAAGAGGAAGGCATTTGTTACTGACGTTATACTTACATTCTATGATTCTATGATTCTCATACATAGTAACAGTTACAATCAATTCAGACACATTCAACTGCGCTCAATAATGCACACATTGTATTGTACTGCCAAACTCAAGCTGAGGTACAGAAACTTCATTCCCCCTTTTCCAGTTTTCTGATTTTCTTCTACTAGAAGTGTATGCTTACAATCTAACTGTAAATATCTAAAAAGATCCTTCAAGTTTTGTTTGTGAAAAAGAACCTAGGAAGAGATAGGAGCAAGTAAAGAAGATCAGGGTTAGCTGCCCTCAGGTCCATGTCTCACAGAAACAGAGGGTGAACCTTTTTGTACAAGAGACTGCTTGTCAAAATGCAGTCGAGCCTTGTACAAACAATTTGACCAATGCTCTAGAACTGTTGAGCATGATACACACCACACCATTTTCAGAATTTGGGGCAACACTATGACCAATGCATGACTTCTGACATTCTCACAGTTCCTACTTTAGCTGCATTGAACTTCATGGAGAGTTGCCAGCTGACTATAATGGAGCAGCCCTGGATGTCACACACCTCGTATCTTCAGTGGGATCAAACACTGACAAATCCTATTTTAAAAACCTGTTTCACTACCCAGGAAACCCAATCATGACAGCAATAAACTGCAAGCCTGGTGACTATTTAATTGTGTATTGCCACATACAACATACTTTAAAGAAACAGAGAATTAACATTAGAAGACATAGGCAGGTAATTAAAATTTTTAGAAATATTGCATCCTTGGAAAAGGCTGTATGATTATGAAGCACATATTTTGGTTTTAAATGGTCTATGGATAAAAAAAAAAAGGTGAAGTGCCCACCACCATGTGTTCTAGGTATAATACAGCAGCAGCCTTTTACATTTGAGAATGGCAAGTCCCAGCAGCCCTGAAATATATTTCTCTATTTTTGTAACAGATGAAATGCAGGATAATTCTACATATGATTGGAAAAAGAGAAATATAACCCCCATTTTTAAGAAGGGGAAAATGGATGAGCCGGGGAATTACAGACCAGTCAGTCTCACCTCTGTGTCTGGCAAAATCTAGGAGCAGATTCTCCTGGAAGGCATGCTGAGGCACATGAAAAACAACAAGGTGGCTGGTGATAGCTAGCATGGCTTCACTAAGGGGAAATCCTGCCAGACCAATTTGGTGGCCTTCTATGATGGGGCTATGGAACTGATGGACAGGGGTAGAGCAGTTGATGTCATCTACCTGGACTTGTGCAAAGCATTCAACACCGTCCCACATGACTCCTTGTCTCTAAGAGACATCAATTGGATAGGTGGACCACTCGGTGGGCAAAGAACTGGCTGGATGGCCGCACGCAAAGAGTTGTGCTCAATGGCTCAATGTCCAGCTGGAGACCAGTAATGAGTGGTGTCCCTCAGGGACTGGTGTTGGGACCGGTCTTGTTCAACACCTTTGTCGGTGACATGGACACTGGGATTGAGTGCGCCCTCAGCAAGTTTGCCGATGACACCAAGCTGTGTGGTTTGGTTGATATGCTGGAGGGACGGAATGCCATCCAGAGGGACCCTGACACGCTTGTGAGGTGGGCTGATGCCAACCTGATGAAGTTGAACCATGCCAAGTGCAAGGTCCTCCACCTGGGTCTGAGCAATCCCAGGCACAGCTACAGGTTGAGCAGGGAAGAGATCCAGAGCAGTCCTGCAAAGAAGGACTTGGGGGTTTTGGTTGATGAGAAAATGAACATGAGCCGGCTCCAGTGTGCACTTGCAGCCCAGAAAGCCAACCGTATCCTGGGCTGCATCAAAAGGAGCGTGACCAGCAGGTGGAGGGAGGTGATCCTGCCTCTCTACTCTGCTCTTCTGAGACCTCACTTGGAGTATGGTGTGCAGTTCTGGTGTCCTCAACAGAAAAAGGACATGGAACTGTTGGAACAAGTCCAAAGGGGGGCCACGAGGACGATCAGGGGACTGGAGCACCTCCCATATGAAGACAGGCAGAGAAAGTTGGGGCTGTTCAGCCTGGAGAGGAGAAGGCTGTGTGAAGACCTCATAGCATCCTTCCAGTATCTGAAGGGGGCCTATAGGGATGCTGGGGAGGGACTCTTCATTAGGGACTGTAGTGAGAGGACAAGGGGTAATGGGTTCAAACTTAAACAGGGGAAGTTTAGATTGGATATGAGGAAGAAATTCTTTACTGTAAGGGTGGTGAGGCACTGGAATGGGTTGCCCAGGGAAGTTGTGAATGCTCCGTTGCTGGTGGTGTTCAAGGCCAGGTTGGACATAGCCTTGGTTGGTATGGTTTAGTGGGAGGTGTCCCTGCCCCTGGCAGGGGGGTTGGAACTAGCTGATCTTAAGGTCCTTTCCAACCCTAACTATTCTATGACTCTATTCTGTGATTCTATGTTGGTCAGTGAGAAAATGAACATGAGCCAGCATTGTGCACTTGCAGCCCAGAAAGCCAACCTTATCCTGGGCTGCATCAAAAGGAGCATGACCAGCAGGTTGAAGGAGGTGATCCTGCCCTCTCCTCTGCCCTCGTGAGACCTCACTTGGAGTACTGAGGGCAGTTCTGGTGTCCACAACATAAAAAGGACATGGAACTGTTGGAACAAGTCCAGAGGAGGGCCATGAGGATGATCAGGGGACTGGAGCACCTCCCATATGAAGACAGGCAGAGAAAGTTGGGGCTGTTCAGCCTGGAGAAGAGAAGGCTGCGTGGAGACCTCGTAGCATTCTTCCAGTATCTGAAGGGGGCCTATAGGGATGCTGGAGAGGGACTCTTTATGAGGGACTGCAGTGATAGGACAAGGGGTAACAGGCTCAAACTTAAACAGGGGAAGTTTAGATTGGATATAAGGAGGAAGTTCTTTACTGTAAGGGTGGTGAGGCACTGGAATGAGTTGCCCAGGGAAGTTGTGAATGCTCCGTTGCTGGCCCTGTTCAAGGCCAGGTTGGACAGAGCCTTGGGTGGTATGGTTTAATGGGAGGTGTCCCTGCCCATGGCAGCGGGTTTGCAACTAGATGATCTTAAGGTCCTTTCCAACCCTAACTATTCTATGATTCTATGAGAACTCAGCCTGACTGCCAGATCCTGGGCTAAACTTTCAGGACTGAAAATTACAAAATGCACTCATAAGTACAAACAAAACACAATTTAGGGAGAGAAAATAAATACTGTGATTTCATCTATACCTAGTTCTTTTCAGGAGAACTACACCAAGACTCTGAATGCATGCTTAATATTGGAAGCAAGACTTATCATCAGCAAACAATTTAATAATCTGGTTACACAAACTGTAACAATTCCTTGGCCGGTAATGAACAATATGATATCAAAGTTGTAATCTCCTAAATAGAATTTTGGTTGATTTTCTGCACATGAGTAGTCCTGATTAATTCAATTGTGTCCTCAGTGTGTTTAGTGCCTGTGTAGATAGAGGAGAAGAGAGTCTTGCAAAGGTCTCTCAGGATTGAGTGAGCTTTGAAATTCTAACTTATGCGATGTTATATGAAATAGAATCCAGCTTACTTGTCAGGAAGCAATAAAAGCAAACTCACTGAGACTGCTCATGTGAATACATCTTAGCAGAATCAGGGCCTGCTCAAGCCACAAGGGAGGAGAAACTTAAATAAAGCATTTCAGTATAACCATTCTTTCAGCAGTCTTTAGTCTGTATTAGTAGCTAACATCTGAGGAAAGGAAAGGTTTGCTGCTTGGCAATAGTGTGGTGTTAATGTAACACAATCTGTTAAACGAAAAAGCAAAATTAATTCCAATTTAGTGTCTTCACATTTCACACTCCAGAGACTCTTACGGACTGAATGAAAGACAAGAAGGGGTAGGGAAAATTTAGTGCATTTTCCAAACTGAATTGTTTATTTCTTTGCATTTCACCTAATTCAGTCAAGAGGCAATCTGAGGGAAAAATTAGAAAGGTGTTATATTTATTGAGGCATTTCTTAACATGCGCCTAGAACAGCGTAAGAAATGTGTGTCTCTGGCCACCTTTCACTCCCTAATCCCCTTCTTCCCCTTGTCCTCTCCACAATTCAGATGTTTAGCCTTTCTCCATCCACACAGCAAGGAACGGATTAGGCAGAATTACTTACTGCTATGCCAATTAAGAAGGAATTAATTACAACTTTGCCTCCTGTCCCTCTAAGGCTGCAAGTCTGTCTACCAGAACCAACCTGAATGTAGCTCAGTGGAGAGCTGCAAAAACTCAGGCGAATGCAGGTACTAAGTCTTCCTCCTGCAATACTCAAACCTCTCGCTGCAGTGGGGTGACTTAATGCAAGATCTTCTCTCCAGGCAAGTGTCGCACAACTGAACTGTTGTACTCCTTGGTACTTCAATTCTCAGAACATTAATATTGTCTCGGGACAGTAATAATACCTATTTGTCAGCGGCACTGTGCAAGTTAATCCCTTAATATTTGTAAAGCACCTTGAGATCTTAGCACAGAGAGAACAACAGAAGTACAAAGTGTTATCATCATTGTAATAAATTGGGGCATGTTCCAATTAGAATGTTTCTAGTGAACTCTCTCTGGACTTAAGACATCTTTGGCTTCTGGAGTTACATCTATGTGCTGTCCAAACCAAAACTTGGAAAGCTACACAAGACTTTTTTCTTCAGCAGACCATTTCTTTCTTATTTATTTTTTTCTGAAGAAATACTTTGCCATACCACCCACCACTCAAATTCACTTCCAGGCTAATTATACTTTGAAAGACAACCAGCATAAAGATGATTATAGTATACAGAGTCAGGTGAAGGCCTAGTCAAATAAACAGGACAACTTCCCTTGGTCCGTCTCTCACTCTTTTCCACTGGATGATGAATCCTCAAACCCATACAGCCATGCACCTTAGAAAAGACTAAAGCAACCTTTGTTTCCCTTTTCTTCTTCCTTTTTGCCACTCCTGTACATTTCCAGCTACACCCTCCCTAACCTATAAATTGCCAACAAAATGCTCCTTTTCACCCTAGTTACAGAAAAAAATGAAGTGATTCCAAATAACTCAGTGCCGCTACTTAAATAAATAAATAAAGTCACAATCAAAGAATAAGAACCAAGTGCCCAATATCATGCCACCATTTACAATTTCCATTACCATACACAACGTAAAAAGTAGGACACAAGGCAGCTAGATGCACCTCTCAAACAAGTTCAGCTATGCAAGCAGTTTCATCCCCCCTTTCCTCCCTTGCCATTCCTTCTCCCATTCTTTTTTCACCCCAGCACAAGACCATGGATGTTCTGCAGACAAGCATTTCATACCAATGCCGTATGACCTCAAAGAGTTAAAAGCTCCTTTTGACTTTAGCACCTTCTGAAGCGTGTGAGTAGGATGCCTAACCCTGCAAAGTTCTCAGCATTTCCAGCTGCCACTTATTCCAACAGAAACTTTGGGCACTCTATTTTGAGTTTTATAATAGCAGGATAATAAAATCCTAGTTTCTTTTTTTTAATTACTCTGTGGCGTTTTTCTATAAACCCATACCTTGGGATTCCAACTGTTCTGCTTTGTTAGGCTGGTACTACCCAACACATTGTAAAAGGGCATTCCTGTATAAACAGAACACAACCCTAAATATCTCTTCCTTGCAGAGAATGAATGTAATGATGCCTATTTGGACAGATCATTATATAAAGCAGAGAAAGAGACACCCAGAAAAAGTACCCCTCTGACTCGACTAAAATATCTTCACAGATTTTCTGATATAATTGTTCTTAGATTGTGTTCTTTCTTATAGTCTAGCCTTTTTAACACACTAGAAAGAGCCAGTATTTACTCAAAAAAAAATATTTTAGTTCAGTTCTTTGCCAATATTTATTCTAGTCCATTTGTCACATCTATATAGTTTATATCATTACCGACACAGCTATATGAGTAATAACAGGTATCATGCCTCTATCCTTCAGTACACAACGTATATGAAGAAGAATAGGATAGTTCAGCCAAATGAATAATTATTAAGGGTATACTTTCAAAAACCAGAAATCAATTGCTCATCAGAGTAATTGATCGTGGTCATTCATTACACCTCTGCCGTAGATCTCGCTCTGCTTTATAAGAGACATGTCACAACAACAGGCATTACAAAAATATTTTCTGTTTTCTTAAAGATAAATACGTTAGTCTTTTGCAATGTGTGATAAAAGATGAAAACTGAGGAAAAAAGAGGATGATGCAAACAACAGTGCGGGTTTGCTAGTATAGGGATATATTGTTCTAATACACCTCTTCTGGGACTCATTTCTCATACAATCTGATAACATTTATCACCGGTGCTCTCTTGCAACTGACTCCTACAAAACATTTAGATATCTGGGCTTCATTATCTGAACAAGATGGAACACACCAAATGCGGATGAGGCAGAGTTTTTGAACTGATGTACTCACATATCTAGAAGGCATACAAAATTGTCAATATAGGATAACAAGCTGCTTGATACACCTAGAGTGTTATGGCCACAACGTGTTACTTTAATTCTATCCCCTTAATAAACTAAAAAATAATATAAAAGCCATGATCCAAGCTTTCAGACTTAGCAATGCCCGATAACTAAAAATGAATTAAAAGAAGAAAAATTGGTTGTGTAAATCAAGAGGCAATCAAAAGTTCAAAAATTAATTCCAAACCTCTCAGTCAGCAGAGCTGGGAAACCCAGGAGCTGAAACCCTTAGCCTGTCCAGCTGTAGTGTGTAAAGGGACAGTATGAATCTCTCTCTGTTTATTATGCTGAGTGCTTTACCTCAAGGTTAGATGTTGAAAAAGTCTGTCGTCTTCTCGCCTATCTAGATACTTAAGATAGCTTTCAGTGACTACACTACATGAAACCTGTAAGGTACTATCAACGACCCACTCCTTATTCTACAACAGCATCCAGCAGCAATATTATCTTTTAGTTAATACTCTCTCTATTTCACAGGACAAAAAGAAAATACAAATTCTAATTTGGATTATTAGCAATCTAAAATACATCCTACTACCACCCAAACGTAACACATATTAGCAATACTGAAAAAAAACCCAACCAAAAAAAAAACCCCAACCAGAAAAAAGAGGGATGAACTATACTAAACCAGCCCAAAACCTATCATTTAATTGATGCCAAGTACACCCATTTCAATTTTGCACAACTGCTTCTTCATTCCCAAAATATGAAGTCATTCCAAGGTGACTCCAACTATGCTGTATTTTCCATGTTTCACTTCAATAAAATATTACAAATACGTTAACCATGTATCTGGGATTTTTTCTGCCATCATCATAACAAGCCAGTGTTTTCATAATGTCGCCACAAACCACAGCTATTACCTCATACAAGAGCACAATGTTTTAGCAGTGCAGTCCAAATAGTAGGAACAACTTCACCATCATCTTCCAAAACAGTTCCCTGAACACATTTCTCAAGAAACAGTAGCAACAAAAGCTTTGCCACTTCATTCCTTCCCTTCATCCTCTGGATGAATAAGAAGCAAGCACTGAAACAAACAAGCAGTGCCCTCTCCTATCTCCATGTTCTTAAGAGGCTCTGGATCACAGTCATCCACAGCTAAATCACACTGAAGTCAACAGGAAACATCCCAAAACGTGGAAAAACTGCATACACCATTCAACCTGATCACTCCAGAATAAGGCTTAAGAACTGCTTAATATATGCCTATAACACATGTCCTAACTAAGCCATGGTGAGGGCTGGGACAACACCTAAATTACATCAAAAATATGAGTAGTACCCCATTTCAATGTGGAAATAACATTGTCAAGGCCACTCAGAGCCTAACAGAGCTGTCCTTTATTTGTGTGTTCAATCTACCATATTCCTTCTCAGACTTTACTCGAAATGGTTTCAAGCAATTTACTGTTAACAAGGATTAAACCTACTTAACTGAAGTATCTCCAGAGACCACATCACTATCAGGCCTGATGAATGGGTCTTGAAGTCTACAGCAGCGAGGCTGCACTCTTTATATATTCTAAATATGACTATATATTTGCATTCAGTATTCTTTCTCAGTGAAAACCAGTGCATGCAAAATAAATTCCACAGTCCCACATCTTGTATACAAAGGGCATCACACATATCCTGCGATTTAAGCTATTCTCCTGAAATTATCTTAGTCTCACACAATCACACTTCAAACACCCCATATGTCCAGTTTGGTTATTCCTCCTTTGAAAAGCTAATAAATGTAATACTTAGATGCAACTGTATTTCATCTAAAAACAATTATCTGCAGTACTTTGTGCCAGGAAAAGCATCAATAAGAATCATTAACAACACTTCAACTTTATTTTCTTCCATTCTAATGGGCCCAATCCAACACCCAAATTCAGTCAGAGTCTTACAACTCTTTTCAGTAGGAGCTGGACAGAACCTTACACATCGTGAATGTGGGGCATGTGCAAGGATGCCAAATAACAAGCATAGCCTCTCTTTATTCACACAATACTGCAGAGTCAGAGGAAGAACAAACTTCTCGTGATGCTCCTCCTGCCCAGAGCTGCAGAGGAGCCAGTAATCAAAGCTCTGGAGGTGAGGACAAATGCTGCTCCCTGGACTTACTCAGTCCTTGTCCTCTTTTCTGATGCTACCAATAAGAGGATCAAACTCATTTGCTGAAAATCAGATTGCCACAAGCACTTGGTGCCTGGTAAGATGCAGCTTTTACCTAATACTTTCCTGAAATGTTTTAAAAATAATAAAAAACCCCCACAGACAAACAAAAACAAAACAGACAAAAAAAAAAAAACAAACACCACAACCCAAAACCACAATACATGACCAGCCCTTCACACAACATATACCCTCCTATTCAGCGGGAGTATTTTCAAAGAAAAAACAAGTCATCTGCACAGCAGTTCACAATTACAATGTACGTTTATTGCTTTATTGAACTCTAGCTGATAAATGGGTCTAAAAATGCAGATCAATTCATTTCAGGCACTCACTTCGATGTTTCAAACAGATAAAGAAACAGAAAAACAAGCTCCGCTTTTCTCCCTAGACACCTCAGAAGTGGTAAATTTCCAAACAGATTAGATGCATGAGCAAAACTATTAAAAACATTTAATTGCTCAAAAATTCTAAAAGGACACGCAAGTTTCTTGCACTAGGTGACTCACATGCAGTTCTTCCACACACAATTTTTTATTTCTTTACAAAAATCATGCACTCTTCCTACACATGCGTTCATCCTTTCCTGCTGCTTTCAGCGTTAAATATAACATCAGAATCTTTGAAAATACAGATGTTACATAGCCTTTGAAAGTAGGAGCCAACTTCATTTTGGAAACTTTTAAATCTGTATATACAGCTTCCTGGAAGGCAAAAGCAGCACATAATACTTGAAGGGATTTCCAAAGTCCTGTACTGACCCGTGCCTCACCTCACCTTCCTTCATACGTTAGATCCAGACAGCCAGAGAAACTGGCAGGCTAATACTCCATTGCCATTTGGCACCTGCTTATTGTGAACCTTGCTTTATTTTGGATTAGGACAGTGACAGGCCACAGAGTTGAAGTCCATTGAACCTGGTCATTCATACCCAGCTTTAATGCAAATGCAACTGTAACCTGCTGGTAACATTGAAGAAGCCACACTGGATCTACCTCTGCAAACCATCCTCTCTCCATCTCAAGCTTTTTTTGTAAATCAGATGCCTAAACTTAATAGGAAGGGTGACACAATGAATTTTTGCAGTGGAATGGAAAAAAGAGTAAAGAAAAACAAACAAACAAACAAACAAAATAGAAGGGAGAGAGCAAGGTATTTTTTCAGTCTTTATTAACAGCATTAGGGAATTTAGCTTGAAAGTGTAAATCAAATTAAACAGTTCAGGGGCCTGGCCTGAAAGCTGCCATTTTAATAAAAAGGGGGACAATTGGCAGGTTGTTTAAAACTGTAGCTGTACTCTTGTACCCTCTGCCTCCTCCTTCTCCCAACCCTCCCTCCCACAGCCACCAATAACTGCCACCTCAAATTTACCTTGCCATGCATTCATGGAACTCCCTTCCAACCACAGCGGACTGGAGGAATGCATAGAAAATAAATTGGCAATAAATATGACTATTTTACCTAAAGGGAGGAGGCAGGGAAGCAAAGAAAATGGCCAAATTGTTGACATTGGTCAAGGAGACTTTCCCTTTTGAAATTTCCAAGAACATGAGGGCCGAATAGCAAAAAGGTTCCATTATGAATCCACTCACAGTGTTTCTTACAGGATTTCTTCTCACCCATCCCTGAATACAGGAGCTCTTTCTTGTGCAATCATTAACGCTGAAAAGCAGATAGGCTGCTATTTCCCACCCCTTGAAGAAACCCATTTTATGGCATGCAACATGAAGAACTGCTTCACTAATAAGATAGTTAAGTAATTTCAGTAGAGTTCCTACGGGAAGGCATGGGGACACAGTGGCTGGAGAACTGACTATCTTTCCATCCAGACAACCACTTCAAGGACCTCAGAATTTTCTTAAGCTTAATAGGTTTATTGTTTTAATTTGTACCTGTGAAAATTACAGGGCTCCCCATAAAAATGTAGAAAGCATACCCAACTACTGGTGGGTAGAAGGTGAAAGGAGCTAAGGAAGGAAGAAACAGGATGGGAATAATGCAGAGGGCTACAAGTCGATTAGCTTGTTAGGGCTATAACCTTAATACCGCTAAGGCTTATTCCACACACATGTTTTAAAAAGTCAGATTTTTGCTGTCCATACATTATGATTAATCTAAAGCTATGCAGAAAGTTTTAAGTTTCCAGTACTATCATCATTTTATCCATAGAGATCCAACTTCATCTTTCTTTCATCATCCCCGATGTTCTCCACAAAGACTCAGACAAATCAAACATAATCATTAAAAGCAGTACTTTCTTGAGAGCACAAAACATAGAGAAATGGAAATCTTCATAAAGTGAGAGTGCAAATAACAATTAGTCATTTTATTCACCCTCCTGCCATCTCAGAAGCAAACAATCCGTCCCTACTTTTAAGTGAAAAGTACATTTATTGAGAAAAGCAACCAGCAACATTATGATCTGACATAAGCAGCTCTCTAGACACAGCAGCAAGGAACCTTTAGCCCTGTCCAAAGGTGTTAACAATGCAGTACTAATATGACACGGCACTAAATGGATGGACAAACGCAGAGGCTTTGTTACATGCAGGAGGTTGCATTTTTGTCATCTTTTTCCAAATGCGCACCTAAGGGAAAATACTATCAAACCCTTTCAAAGAACAAAAGCAAAGAAGAAACATATTTTTGCCCTGCATATTTTAAGGATAAAACTAGCAAAGGCAAAGAAATAATATCTAAATTGCTAACAAAGAGTGAAAGCTCAAAAGACTTTTATTATTTTTTGTACAGTGCATTTTCTTCTGCTTAATCTATTAAGAGTAAAACATGGACTGGTCAGAATATCAAATTACTACATACTCAAACCTTCTCCTAACTTTCAATTTTTTAATATATTTCATGAATAGGCTTTCACCAAATATTTTAGTCAGCCTTTTTCATTCTGAACCTTTAAACAGACGAACTGGGTCAAAATGATTGTATTATATGCCTGTAATTTGTACTAGCAACTTTACCTTCCACCACTGCCCCACTAAAAGAAAACTGCAGTCCTGATTTAAAGCTGTAAATTCAGATCAAATGGGAAAGTGTTAAATTCAGAAGGGCTTTTGGTCCATTAACTTCCATGCTGATTTGACACGCTCTGCAGTGCTTGGGCAACAGACTCCGCCATACAGCATATTCCTAAGCAAACAGTGCTTTGTGTCATAAACCATCTGGGGTGTCAGTTCTAAGGGCCACTCATCTAAACTCCTCTGCTACACTTGGAAATGCTGAGGTGCAGAACAGAAACTTTTCTTTGCTACAAAATCCCTTTTGCAAGGGAAAGGGGATGCTGCCATTGGAGAAACAACAGTAGGCACAAAATTTTGGCTAAGGCAGTTGTTTTCATTATTCCACTGAAGAAACCATTGGATACACAAGCTTTCTAAAAACACTACGATTTTTCTAAGGTACCAATAAAAGTGATACCATTCATAATCTGGACAGTGCTCCCTTTCATATCAGAGCCTATAGCTGCAAAGCTAAGTGCCAAGCAGATGGTTGAAATCTGTTTTGTATAAAAAGTGTGTGCGCACACGTGGTTTTTTTAGACTGAGTTCTTTGTATTCATATTCAGGCCTAGGTTCTAGCCATCAAAACACTGGCACTGAAGCAATCATTAGCAGCATTTTAGACAACTGGCAACTAAGGTATTCACAGTTCTCCACAAAATGTTCAGTTAATATCTCCCAGACGTATAATTAAGGCAAAAGATCATCTTCTTAAATTGGTATCAGTGCTTTGGATGGTCGTTCAATAGACCGCACATGTATGTAAAAAGCTATTTTATTTATCTTCTCTTTTAAATAATGTTCTAACTTCTACTGCACTCTGATTTTTTATAGCTGCTTTTAAAAAGGCTTCTGTGTCAAATTCTATCCAACTATAACAGCAGCAACTTCATTTGTCTTGTCTTCATCTTTCTAATACACATCGAGAAGGAAATCCTATAAATCATTATAAGAATAAGGCTTTCTTATCTGATGACTGTTTAGTCTATTTAATATGAAAATATAAGATACCCTATGCTGCTCTGGAGGCATCAGCTCCAGACGAGGGCAGTGAGCCCTCCCTCTAAAACTCCCCTGATGAATCTGCTGCTGTCACACCGGACAAGCCACGGCAAGTCACCTTAGTTGCAGGTACCTCAGTCAAGTAATTTGTAAGTAGGCAGTTTATTACTACAAACAGCAAAACCAGAAATGCTTACCAGCAAGGGGCTCTGCTGTCTGCCTGGGGTTCTCATGGAATCTGGGAACTGGCGACAGTAACTTGCCTGGTGACAAATTAATAGAGGTCACACTTCGGACAACTGAGGGCATCAAACAGATGTATATTTGGAAGAATGCATTTCTGAGCGGGAGTTTCGCTTAAGATCTTGGTGGCTGCAACTGGGAATTACTACCTTATGAAACATACAGTTTCAAACCAAAGATTGATTCTGTGTACAGTGCCAAGTCCACGAATGCCCAGATGTTAGCCCTGGCAGAATTCAGGTACATTTTCATCACCGCCATTCTGACAATTCTAATCTGCCAGGGATACATGTTGTTCAGGAGGAACTGACAGTTAATGTGACTTTAAAACACACTGACAGAACTTCTGAAATCTACAGATTTGCAGAAGCCTGCAGGAATCTCTCCTGATGCTTTAGAAAGTCAGGAGGCATTGCAACTGATGGAAGTTTGCTCCACACTAAGGAAAGTCAGGCCCCTGCTCAGTGATCTCCTCATGAGTCACCATTTCATGCCATCCTGGTTTACTGGGGTGAAAAACATTAGTCTTTTTCATAGAGTTGAGCAGAACATTAATTAATTAGGCCTACATTTTTAGGACCTGACACTGAACTTCACTGCCACTGAGTCCAAACACTCAGACTGAATGGGCACTTTTTTAAAGGATGCCTTGACTGGCCCTATCACAAAATAGGCCTTTGTGAACTTACTGCTGAATAACTACTACTGAAACACTATGGAACATGCCTGATTATAATCCATTATCTTGAAAGTAGTCTCCCTTTTAAAAAGCTTATCAAAGAAAATAACTTAATACTTTAGTCATGACATTCATAGGCTACAGAGATCAAATCCACCAAGACTCCTTAGTTTATGCCCATTTTCTCAACAGTGTGCAGTAAGAGGCGCAATACAAAGACTAAATCTAAATCTACCTGCAGACCCCAGCAATTCAGCTCTACTCTTACTGAGCATGCAACTGGAAAGGAAGAAAAAATACTAAAACAGATTAGAAGAACTCTAACATGAAGAAAAAAATAATTCCTCCCTTTTAATAAGCCTGTATCTTTTCCTTCATTTTGGATCTTTGTCACACATTTAAAAAACAGATGTCAAAAATGACGGTAAGAATCACAGTGCATTTTGTGTTCTGCAACGTGGTTTTGCCTTTAAGCTCGTTGGTTTGCTCACTGTGGCTGCCTACATTGCTGCTTTCAGTAGAGTCTGTTCCTCACATTAATACTCTCCATGTGAAGAATTTTTTCCTGGACTCCCCTAGCGCCTGGTCCTTAGGTTATAAAACATATGACAGCTCTTGTACATACGGCTGAAGATGTTAATTGTTCTCCAGGATGAAACCTTGACCTGACTGTTAGTAGCACACAGTGTCTCTCAATTTACTGCTTCAACACTCTGGGTGCTGCTGCCTAACTTCTGCTCTCTGAACTTGCCTCCAGGTAGGGAGTTAGCTTAAAAGTACACTCAGACAACTGGAAGGGGCTACAGACAGTATTTCCTCCCAGCCCTAACTGATGTGGCTAGGGCTGCAAATATTTCATTTTATATCATTAATTATACTCCAAAGTTCCTGTTTTGCATATTTAAGTAATTTGACTATTATAGTTCATCTTGCTAAAATGAGACCTTCAGAAATTATAATTGGACAGACAGAAGCCTAATTTGCAGTTCTTAGGATCTTAAGAAGGAAAAGGAGGGCCTTCAGGTTAAAAAACAGGACTAGCAGTCACTACCTCTACTTTTTATACCCAGCCATGCAAATGATATTGTGACACCATCCCTCAGTTTTCTCATCTATAGGTTGAGGCTAATCTTGCTTCTTAATCTAAAGAGCACAGAAGCCTTCATGATTTGTATATTAATGCTTCCAAATGCTCTGAATTACTAATCAAAAGACTTTATAGGAAGTATGCATCTATTATTAATATTAGCGGTACTTCTAACAGTAAAGCAACTTCTACATACGTACGTGTAGAAAATACACAGAGAGTGAATATACATGTACATATAATTCTCAATTTATAAATTCTAAAGCATGGCTTCAGGACTGAAATCTCATTCATGAACCATGCTAGGGATCTCTTACCTACTCTCCACTTCTGAATTTTCCCCATACAAAGACACATTGATATTACTCTAAGCTCTAAGCACAAAGGCTGCTCTGTGGAATGGAAAGAAACCTTCTTTTTTGTGTTTGTACAGTGACGAGCATAATAGGGTCCTGATTCAGGATGCTTGCACTCTACAAAAACACACTAAATCAATGACACTAATACACATGCAGATTATCTATAAAAGAGATGCATGGCATACTTGAGAGTGGCACAGTATTTTTCCCATACTTTTCATAGTATTTCATGCAAACACCATAGCCTAATATGGTTTCCTGAGTCATACAATTAACTTCAGGGTTTAGGCAAGAACAGCAAAAGTGAGCAGAACTTACAAAACATAAGCAAAGGATGAGAACCTTCCAATGAGAAATTCTGCCAAATTCTAATCTCAGTTGCAAAACCAGAATCAACTTGATGTTCACACGGTTTTGATAAAGATAAGAATCAATAGCCTTCTCTACAATACAAATATCTACTTAAAAGCTCCAAAATCCAAACCAAAAGGCTGAGCCTGAAGACAGAAACGTATTTTCTATGCCCCTGTGATTTTCAAACTCAAAACCCTGGATACTTTTAACAGACATGGAAAAGAAACCTACTTGGCTTTACTCAGCAACTGCAGAAGGAAACTACCAAAAGAATAATGTTGCATGTTCTGTTTTCATTTGATTTCATTTAGCCTTCCAGTTCTATTTCAGTTTTGTTTCATTTAGCCTATTTTTTTTTTTTTTTTTTTTTTAATAATCATCATGTTTTGGTGATTCACATTTCACACCAGCACAGGAACAAGTCATGTAAATACAACACAACAAAATGACTTAGTTTGTTAATAGACATGCCAAACGGGTAAGAACATCCTTCCCTCCACCCTTACCAACCATCACCTTCCCACACATTTCATTTCTATCCAAAAAAGCCTCTGCCCCAGTGAGGCCACAGCATCAAAATTTAGGAAGAAAACCCTATAAATAGAAACTTCACTAAACCTTTGGAGAAAATGTTTTCAGTCTTGTTTTACAAAGTGAACATAACGAGGCTGCTAAGGGGATTTATCTGAAAACAGAAAACTTCTCTACAGTCAAATACAGTATAGGACAGAACTATAGCAAGCCAATGCTCCCTCCTGGCACAAAGCTCTGCTGAAGTGCCTCAACCCTAACCCAGGCAGGCCTCACCCAAAAGGCGAGAGGACACCACACTTCACACCCTTCAATAAATGTTCCCTCTCTTGAAACAAGGGATACCTCAAAGTTACAAAAATTGTGTACAGAGATGTACTTTTGCCCTTCAGACTGTGATTAATTTTTGCTGCATCACTCTACTAATGCTCATTCTCTAGGATTCCCAGCAAACTGAAGACAACACAACTTCATGCAGCCTAGTAAACAGACATGCCAAACTACATCAAACAAACAGAAATGCATGTATACATATGAGTACACATAACCATCTTGAGATGGTTTTACGCTCAAGGTTTTAATTGGCAAAAAAAAGTTTGGTGAAATCTCTTCATGTAACCATGGTAAAAAAAAGGAATAACAAAATCGAAAATCATTCAAAACCACTAACGTTTTCCTTATGGTATCTACTGAACTGACAATGGCAAGTAACTCCAGCTCACTGTCAGAGACTTTATCTTTGTCCACGCCCAACCTGCAAGACGAATGAATGAAACATAGGGCATTTTTTCACCCCCACATTCTTAAAAAGTCAAGCTCAGCACCAAAGGAATCAAGAGGATGACAAACTGTATGGGTTGCTCTTTATGTAAACTACATTCCTAGGTCTTCTTTCTCTAGAGCTACAAAGGTTCTTGAAGAACGTTAGAGGTAGACAATGGTCTTAACTATGCAAGAACAGCACATACCCACACACGCACACAGAGTTCCTCACCACTAGAAAGAACTGTAATTATTCAGACAAGAAAATTAAATTTCTATTCATTCGGCTGATATTTCTGCCCCCCAAAGTAATAAATTATGTTAAAATTAGTAAGACAGAAATAAATATATAGTAATAAGACTATAATACAACCACACAGAAAAATTAGCACTAAGGTAACAGTTTGTGACATATTTAGATCAAATAGCATGAAGACACCCACATCCTGGGGAAAAAAAACCAACAAAACAACAAAACACAATGAAGACAATCTACATGAACTTGAGAAAACACAAAAGCGGTAAAACAAGACAAAATGTGATTATAAATCTCAAAGAGCAGTTGCCGATATGAATTTCCATACTTAGTCTTTAAAGAAAAACCAAACAACAAAAACCCAAAAAAAGTATAAAAAGAAAATCTGGAATATTAAACGTCAATTTTAAAGATAGAAAATATAATTCCAATTAGAGAATTTAGAAATGTTACCTGATTAATAATCCTACAATACTTCTAAGGGAAACAAGGTCAAACCACTTCAAACTTTCAAAACAAGCCCAAATCTTTTTCTCTTTTTCACTTCAACTCTCAGAGTTCTACAAGTCAAAAATAGTATCATTATGTTGGAAATTTTTTTTCTTCCTTTCTTAAACAAGATGGCAAAAAGACACGTTGAAGAGAAGTCCCATGCTGGATCAAAAACAACGGGTAGCAAGATACCCGCAAACTTCTTTCCAAACAAACCACCCCCCCACAATACCATGGGCAGCACCTCTAACATTCCTGAACTTCATATTAACATTTGATGATTCTAGCTACTGAAATTCGACCCGTCTTTCTCTTTTCCTTCTTCTAGTAAAAAAAAAGGAAGTAAATTTTGCACCTACCCTAAAAAAAGATAGACAGATTCTCTGAATTACCACTGCACATCTCACAATTTCCATTCCCTCCTTACATTCTTTTCAAGAACCATGGCCCCTGCAAGCAGCGCTCACCAAAATTCTTCCAAAACCTTGTCTAAATTTGCTCTCTCCCAACAACTACTTTGCGTAGAACTTCACACTGTCACAAGGACATGTCGGCTCAGGAACAACGTTTTGAGACTTCTGGTTTCTCAGGCTGGCAAAGGCTGGGCTCGCCGCGGAGGTGACAAGCGGCGTCTCTCGAGTGGAGGACACAGCGCACAGGGCTCCTCACCACCCCTCCCTGGGGACTACGGACCCGGCCCAGCCCCAGCCGAGGCACAAGCCACTTGGACCAAGTCGGCCCCTCAGTAGGGTGTGGAAGAGGTGGGATGCGTGGCAGACTGCAGGCCAGCATTGTAACCCTCAGCGAAGGTGTGGGTGAAAACTTTATGGCCACTGACGGTGGCGGCGGGGTCTCGCCAGGGGGTCTGCGGGAGGAGATGTGAAAGGTACAAATGCCATAAATCTCAGTCAGGTGCAGTGCACGCAGTCGCTCACCCTCTGCCCAAAGCCAAAAACTTAAGAGAAAAACACATCGCACTTCAAAAGTTGAAGAAGTAAGTTCTGGTTTATGTAATACAGTGACGCGGCAAGGATTTGCTTCATTTGCAGCATAGTTTTTAACATAGTCAAATACAACATGATTTTACCTTTTGTAGGAAATACAGGAGACTTCATACATTTTCCAAGTGAGATAAAAATGCAGAGATGCTTTGAAAGAGAAAAGTGCTTTGTTTCTAAGGATGCTACTTGTTAAAAAAACTCCTTGCCATCAGCGGAGACATACTAGAGCTATTGATTAATTACGGTGAGAGCTTCTTTCCATTTGACTACAGTAGAATTCACAGGCATTGAATATTTCCAGTGCGTGCAGGTACAACATGACAACATGCTTTTCCCCTTCCACTTTTGAGTTAATTATGCTATAACCAGGCCTGAGCAAAGAAATTAAAAAAATTAATAATAAAAAAGGAAGGGTGTCAGACTGATTTGCCCAAGAGTTGTGAAGGCAGAGGTATCTGACATGCAAACATACAGATATCCTACTCAACATTAAGAGCTGGTTTAAGCATAGCATGAAAAGCACGCGAAGAAACTATAAATCTACCTTGGGAGGAGATACGTTTTTTCCTGTATAAATATTGTAAAAGTGTATTTTATACAGCTACAGATATATCACATTACACAGACACATATGCCTATCCTATCAGGGAGCTTCACATTTAACTAACTCAATCAGACACTATATGCCTCCTAAATGATAAAGCCATAAATGCTCGTTAAAAGCTCCCTGAGAAGTAGTAAATATTTTGTAAACTAGTTATATATTTAAGATCTCTGGACAGCAAGAGAAGGAAAAACAATTCCTCTCCTATCTGAAGGTACCAATCAAACACACTATGCACATAAACATCGCAAGATGCTTGGTGGGAGAGTGTGTGTATGTGTTTGTGTGTGTTTTAATTAACTCCTTGAATGCATATGATGAGCCAGCCACCCAGAATTAGTAATGCCAAACTCCCGATTTGATTCAAATGCAATGAATACAACAGTCAAATTGTGCAGCCTGGTGTGTCACTCATCAGCTCTCCCATTTGGGCTTTTGCCTTCCAAGTCTAGTTCACAATTTCAGCAACTGGTAAATTATTGAGATGTTCATTAAAAACTATAATCTGTAACAGTCAACTTCTTCCTCACTAAACATAAGCACAACAAATTAAATTAGCGCATGCAGGACATTAATGAGTAGTCCGCAAATGCATTAATTCCTTCAGCCTTATCTCAGAGAAATAAAATCATGTTAATTTTCATCACTGCAAATAAACAGTATCTGAAACTTTTTACTGGCACTGTATTTACCTTTCAGATCCCAGACCCCTAGAACCACAAACATAAGCAAGAAAGTCCTTTTCTGAAAACATCTCAATGGAAGGTAAAAGCTATTCACAGCCCAATATTAAAGAAATCTTATTGTTTTCTTTAAAATGAGGGAATAATGACTCTTACTTCTATAGGTAGATTTTAGGAGAGTGGGACGTCATTCTGAGCAAGCCGGTTAATAGAAAGGTATTATTCTTTCTCCAACATTCTCAGCAAACGCAGCAGCAGAAGAAAGCTTTTCGGGTAACTTTAGCTAAGAAAAGCACTTAGGAATACGCAAAGTTTCCTTTTAGGAAAATGATTTCTCCATTTGACAGTGTTGGTACAACCCCAAAATAAATTCAGTGGGAGTCTGAAATGACTCGTGCAGTGCAGCAGTGAAGCAGCTAAGTATATTTTTTTCCTCCCAGCAGAGGTTTGCTTTTACATCCTTGAGCCCTTCCTTTCTACAAGCTATTCACGAGCACAGAGAACGTCTCGAGTGCACAGAACTGGTGACTGTAAGTGTTAAACTTGTTCTCCTGTCCCCATCCCCATCGTTCCCATCCACGCCTTTTGTCTTTTCCAGCTCTTCCTTCTTCGGTATGGAAGCATTAACCTATCCTTCTTTCTCCCACAAACACCACGCAGCACTTTACCTTGAATTGGCATTTTAAAATTAATAAAAAAGAAATAAAACTAAAACAAAAAAGAAAAGAAAAAAGAATGAAAAAGAGGAAGGGAAAGGATGTCACTCTGTCCGGATGCGTAGCGTAGCCTTTCTCTTAGTCTACAGAGAAATGTAAATACGCAGTAATTAATTTGGGTTTAAGAACATTCCATACACAAGGGACATTGTTAAGCAGTCACTTTATCTATTTTTCATTAATCAGATTTTATTAAGACATTAAAACTTTATGTTGGGCATTTCTGAGATTTTATCATTCTGTAAATTTCATAGCTATCTGCAATGGTTCTGGCCACACTGTCTCTCTCTTTTCCCTAATGAAGTAAACTTTCTTTCTATGTGGACATACTTGTTACATTTAAGTATAATAACCCATCTTTAAAAACAAACAAACAAACAAACAAAAAAGAAAACCCAGACAACAAAGGAGTTATTCTTTTCAA
Organism: Ara ararauna; assembly: GCA_028858755.1. Classification (NCBI taxonomy): domain Eukaryota; kingdom Metazoa; phylum Chordata; class Aves; order Psittaciformes; family Psittacidae; genus Ara; species Ara ararauna. The sequence continues at coordinate 105,494,569 of CM054376.1, read as the reverse complement.
GATCTTTAAAGCCAATTCAAGTGCCACAGGTACACCACAAAGTACATCCCAGAAGTTATCCTTGCCCTGTGTAACAAATGGAGCAGATTACAGTTATAATTTCTTCCTACCACATTTCTGCAAACATCATCCCCCTCAGCGTACGCATTCTGATGCTCCTCTCAATCAAGCAGCTGAACCGTCACAAACAGAAATAAAGACATGCAAGTAACTTCTCAGGAAAGGACGAAAACCCTCACATTTTCGGTACGGTAATTAATTATACATGCTAATTCACAAAACCTACCGCAATTTACCAGTGATGCTGAATGAATTAATAAATGTTTATTTGTCTGACACTGAAGATCATTTTCATTCCAAGTGTCTATCGTAAATGCCCCCAGTAAGGGCTACAGACACAGAGGAGAAGTACCCTCAATTCAGATCCGTTCAGCTGGGGGGACTGAAAGTTTCTGAACTGTTTGTAGTTTACTGGGATACACTGAAACATCATGGGAGAAGAGACACGGAAAGAAGAAGAACCTCCTGAGATACATACACATGCTCTGAGATCTGAACTGCAAACAACTTCGCCTGATAAATCTTCACCTCCTCATAATCTGATATTCAAGTTTAAAAAGGAATAGAAGGAGATGGATGGTAAGAACAAAACTGAAGTCGGTCATGCAGACACGATATGCTGGACCCCAGCAACTGCAGAAATGTGCTCCAAGAACTGTGTTTACTGAGAACCTGAGAAATAACTTGCCATAAATGTGTAAAAACCAATCATCTATGCATCAGGCATACATGCAGACATGAACTCTGCAAGCGTGTGTCTGAGGGTCTGGGCATCCCTGTGTGAGAGAAAGCATGGCCTCATGACTGTTTTCTGATAAACACACATATATTACAAGGACAGTATCTACTCTCTGTATGCGTGTGTAACTATGGTCAAACACACACAATGTAAACAAATGGTAATGATTAACAGAGATATTGGGTTGTATTACCAATTTCAACTGCAGAGGAAAAATTGCTTAAAAAAAAGAAATTGCATGTCCTGGGGTTTGTTTTTACTGCTTCCCATTTCTACTGCTTGCTATTATCTGCACAGCAAAAGGACAGCAGCGTATTGGTTACTTAACTAGAATGTTTACAAGTACAAAGCTGGGATCTCTGAAAACGAAACATACGCTTGGGGGGGGGGGGAAGAGTAGAGAAGCTCATTATATTTCTAAGGAAGATGTTTTGTCCAAAATTATTTGTCTATGCGACAGATTTATATAAACACGTTTACAACGCAGAGAGACTTCAGATTGAAAAGAAAGTCCCCCAACAGGGAAAATGAAAGGACTTCATTCGGCTTCACAGAGTTTACAAGTATTCTGTACATAACAAAGTTCAAAGAATAATCGAAATTGTTTGATTATCAATTTAGATGCATAATCTTAGTGAAGCACATGAAATACTTCAATCCATTAATTGTATGAATAACACAAACGGCATGACCATGATGCTAGATCAGATTTAACACCAGAAACAGTAACAGCTTCCTCAGGTACTTGTAATAAGTTACTACAATACACGTGAACAAAACCAATTTTGTTCTATTATTGTAACGATAACAAACCAAAGAAAAATGCCAAGTATTCCAAGGAAGTCTGGAAAATTAATTGTATTAAAGAGGACCTTGGAGCAGTGAAACCGTGCCAATTCCACTTTCTAGTGAGAAAGCATTCTAGTTGCGGAACAAGGATTGGAAGTGTTAAAATACTTCTTTTCTGTGTTTCCCACTTTTATTTTTCTCCTATCTTTTAATGCAAGCATTCTTTCCTGTCCTTTCCCTACACGCGTGTTCTTCAGCCCACTTAAAATGTTTTTATCTTGCCTTCTTTTCCCTGCCTTTACTATCAAATTCAGTAGGTTTGAACGGCGAACAGCTTGACTTAGCATATTTTTAACCAGCTGGTCTAGCACCTAGCTTGTATTGCATAGTCAGATACAACCAAATGTTTATACAGGAGGTAGCTCTCACGAAGATGAGAGAAACCTAAGTAACGCGCATCCTGGCGTTCTTTTATTTACCACTTAGAAATGAAAGTTTGGATTGTTTACTGCAGCTGCACAAGGGACTATTAATAACCCTTAAAAGCAAAGCTGGAGGGAAGGGATGCCGGATCATCAATGGACGCATGTACAAACGCCTGGGAAAATGCTCCAAAACCTCTCAGTAGCACCAGATCATCTAAAATAAGGACTAAACTCTCGGAGGTCACAAGCCATCACCAGTGACAGCAAAAAACTTGATTCCAGGCACGGAAGGCTCCTACTTAGGGCAGGGGGAGACAGGCGTATCTACGTCATACCCAAACCCCGTTCGTCATACCCCAACCCTGCTCTTGACACTTCGCAAGAGAGGTGACGGCCAAAACTTGCAGTCAAGAGTTTCACTTTATTCTGCCTTTTATTTTTTGTGGGTTTGTTTGTTTAGGGCTTTTTCCTTTCCCCTGCTCAGGCAGAAGGATGTTCTTCTGACAGAGGGCCGGGATGTTAACTTGCCTAAAAATAATCGCTCCTGCTAGATCAACAAAAGGTCATGTGCTCGGCGGAGCGCCTTCCCAAGTTTGACGGGAGGGCGAGGTTGGAAGTTGAACCCCCCTCCTCGCCTCGCCCGCCACCGGGCATCCCCAGCCTCCCGGGGACTCCCCGGACAGGGGCGGGGAGAAGCTGCCCGGCAGAGCACCCCGCTCGCTCGGGCCGGTGCGGTGTGGAGCAGCGCGGGCTGGAGGAGGGCACGGCAGCCTCCGAGGCGGCGGAACAAAGCTGCTCACCGCCGGGCCGCCCGGGTGAGGGGCACCCGCCGCGGGCACGGGGCTCCCCCGCCCCGCCCCCACCGCCGCCCGGCTGACACGCCGTTCGAATAGCCAAGGTAACGTTTGCGGAGACACACACACACACACACACACACACACACACACACACACGGGACCGACGGAGGAGGGGAGCATCTCCCCGGCCTGCCGCCGAGCGCCGGAGTTGCGCGCCCGTCCCCGCGCGTCCGTGCGAGCCCGCACCGCGGGCAGCCGATCCGGGCACACGCGCGCAAACACGCGTGCTCCTATCAATAAATTAAATAATAAAAAATACAACAACAAACCACAAAACAGAACAAAAAAAAAAAAGGGGGGGGTGGGAAGACATCCGCCCCCCCATCTTCCCCCCCCCAAGGCAAAAGGCAGCTGCCCCCCCCGCCCCAAAAACTCGACTCACCTTTCAAACTCCTGAGGTAAATCAGGGTCAGTTAGCATGCTGGAAAAGCACAATTTCCCTTTGTCACAGCAGCCACCTATGGTCGCCTCCAACTGAACCTGTCAAGTGAGTCCAAACCTTCTAAACCGATTGATTTTCTCTCTCTCTCTCTCGCTCTCGCTCTCCCTCCCTCCCTCTCTCTCCCTCCCTTTCCCTCCCTCCCTCCCTCCCGGCTCGCTCGCTCGCTCGGAGCTAGGACTCCTTGACCAGTCTCTTAAAGGGGCAGCGCGCCTCGCAGCAGGCAGCTCACGCAGCTCCCCCCACGGCGGCTGCGAGGCACCGGGCAGCCTTGGGGTGCCCGTCCGCTCCCTGTCAGTTCCGCTTCCCCGCTGCCGCCGCCGAACGGGAAAAGTCAACTCGTCCAATGTCCTAAAAACCTGGGGGGGGGGTGGGGGGTGGGGGGTGAAGGAATATGAATAAATAGCGGGGAGGACGGGAGAAAAAAAAAATAGCCCGACAATCCACCTAAACCAGCAGACCAGGCGCAAATCTCCTGCGCTGGGGAAGATCAGTGGAGAAAGAAGATAAAACAAGAGCAGTCTGATTAAATTGAAACAGTTATAAACTCTCTCGGAGTTGAAATAGGGGAGAAAAGATTAGGCACATAAAAATGTTACCAAAGGCATTTGTGCTCCGAAGAATTTTCATTCCTTGCTCTCTTTCCCCCCTCCCTCTGCGCTCTCTCGCTTTCTCTCTCCCTCTTTCTCTCTCTTTGGGGAGGGGAAAAAAAAAAAAACAGCACCACCACCAACCACCCCGCACAACAATCAGGCATTGTTCGGAGGGAAGAAAAGCAACTTTGACAGATTGAAATATAGCAGAGGCCCCTTCAAGGAAACCTGTAAACAACTTGTCACTCACTCTGTCGGTCTCACTGTTAGCTCTTGCTTTCCACAAAGTGCTGCGAACCGTCCTGGCAACAAACCCAAAGTTTCCTCAGCTCCCAACTCCATCAAACAGCCCTGTTGTGTGCAAGGGAAAAGGTAGCCGCATGCCAGAACAGCGGGCGCGCACACAAGCGCAAACAACAACAAAAATAAACTTTCCTTTAGTCTGCTGGGGCTTATTTTCTCTTTATACCCCCCCCCCCTTTTTTTTTTTTGCCTCCCCCTCCCTTCCGCCGGGCGCAACCGGAGTCCCTCCGCTGTGGCTATTTGTGATGTCCTCTGCCCGGGCAGCCCCGGGTAACGAGCCCCTGGGCTGGCTGGCGGCACGCAGCCTCCGCGGCACTGCCAATTATCCATACACCAACCGGGCAGGCGGGCAGGTAACGGGCCTTTGACACACGGGGAAGAAGCAGCAGCAGCAGCCGCCGCCGCGGTGGGGACAGCCCCGCATCCCGGACCGGAGACAACCGCTGCGCCGCAGCAGGGAGGGCAGGGGAGGGGAGAGCCGCACCGCCCGGGCCAAGCAGAGCCGTCCCCGGCGGGGAGAGGGGGGCAGCGGCTGAGAGAACGCCGCGGCAAACTCCCGTCCGAACCCCCGGGACGAGCGGGGGGCTGCTGTGGAAGCGGTGCGCACGGTGCCTCAGCAGTCTGCCGGTCCGTGTCCAGCCCGGGGTCGCAGGGAGCAGTATGGGGGGAAGAGAAATGAGAGAAAAAAACTGGTCTCTCTGTTCTTTAGCACACACATGCACACACACCCCCACACAACCACTTATCTATACTCCATTCTTTCCAGTTTCCCAGCCCTAATTCCTTTCTCTACTGTTTTTTCTTTTCCTTTTTTTTTTTCCTCCTTTAATTTGCAGCTGGACAACATTAAGGGCCTTTAAAAACCACGAGGTTTTGACCCCACAACAGTTTCATTAGGGCCGCTGCCCCCTCTCTTCTCTTATGCCTCCCTCCCAGTGACACGGAGAAAGCAAGTTTACTTTCTGAAACATATATACATATTCATGCAGAGCGGACAGGAGACGCTCAACATTTTCATGCCCACTGGCTTAAAAAAATTCCAAGTAGAAAAACTTATTATTTTTATTAATATCCAACGGCTACACTGTTTAGTTCACTCCTTTTCCCACTCAATGCATATGTTACAAACCAAAAGGCTTATACAGGGGCCAGTCAGTCCAGGCTTGGCATAAATGCATCATTGGCTACAAGTCTGGGATGATCATTTTAATCACGAGTAGCAAACCCACTTGCAATTTACGTGCATCACCCCCCAAAAGCATTAGACCATTCACGAAGCAAAATGCCGAAGCTAAGTTTGTAAAGGCGCCGTCACCGCAGTTCATAAAGAGGATCAGCAAAGGCTGCCTCCAGCCTGCCTTACACCACCACGGCACTCCAAGCCGAGTCGCATGCAATCTGTCAACTTCTGGCATGAGGTAGATCTAATGGCTCCTCACTGTGGGGCATGGTAAACCGACTTCCTCCAGTAGCCCCTAGCAAATAATATTTTCCACAGAGATCCATTCATAGGAGCCTGACATTCCGAGTTAATATGTACAATGATTTTTCATTTGTTATTTAGTAGCTAGCCCTTTTAGGACAGCTATGAAGTAGACACTGAAAAGGCAGCAGATGATTAAAAAGAACAATTCCACATACTTTCTCTTTCATCTGAGGGTCTCAAACCATGTTAAGTCTCACATTACTCCTCTGCAGGTAATAAATATAATTAGGGCCGATTCCAAAACTTTATTTGTATTGAAAAGTATCTCACTCTGCAGGGGCTCCATTCAAATCAGCAAATCTCTGTGTGGAGTAGGAGGCTACTTAGTAGGAGAATTTGGCCTCAAATAAGGAAACTGAGATGCAAGCAGGCTTAATAGCTTGCCCAAGTTGACACAGTTAGCCAACTCCAGCAAAAGGATGAGAAACAAAGATCCCATGTGCCTCAGAGTCGGCAACAGTCCTTATGCTGTTGAAACACTGATATTTTAGCTTTTTTTCCACACAGCGGTATGATTTTTACATCTACTTTTTGGTTAAAACATACTACATTGCTGTGTTCACATTTGTAGGGCCCCTTTTCTTGGTCTTTCATTTTCCTCTTGATGCACCATTATCCATCCATAAATGCTCTTCCTTCCCTGCCACTTCTTGCTTTGCTTCCCCTATTTCCTCACACTTGGCCTTGGGAGAAGTCTGCAGAGAGCAACCGCTCAGAACCCCCAACTGGGGAAAAACTGAGACCACTATTTAGTAAAAAACATTTCCACAGTTTCGACAAAACGGGACTACTATACTTTAATTGCACGTTAGCTCCAATTAGCTCTCTAACCTCATGCCCTTTCTTCAACTCAGCTCCACTGCACAACTGCCCTTCTTCACCAGGTCCCTTCCTCACCTGTTCACATGTATTTACTCCTTCCTGTATCATTCCATATTTGAGCTTTTTCAGGGCAATGATCACGTACTCCTCCAAGCTGGTATTATGGCTGCCATTATGGGGCTCGGTGGTTGCTGCCTTTCCGCTAATATGGTTATAAACCAGAGCAGTCACCATCAGCGTCAGGAATTATGGCAGAGGACATCGGCTAAACTATGAAAAAATACAAAGAACCATAATAAAGGGAAGGGGGGAAATGTCCAGGGGAGGAAATAAAGATAACTGAGCAAGAGAGAGAACTGAGAAGGGGACAGGAAACGGAAGAAAGGAAGTAGAAATCAATTTCCTGAATGCTTCTGACATGAACCCTTCTTTTCCCTTTGCCTAGTTTACATTTACTCTTACCCCCAAGCATTTTGTGCTCAGGTACCTACTCCTTCTTCTTAGTTTCCTTCATTTTACTTTTTCTACAACTACCAATTTCCCACCTGAGCAGGGGGAAACAAAGTTGGGTCCAAAAAGAGAGAAAAAGTTACTGTTGCTATTGAATTAATATTGTATTAATGTATCATTGGATTGTTATTAGATTATTAACAGTATGTGGTATAGACTTATTGATAAAATTATATTCTCATAGTAAGTTCAACTGCAATCACAAAAGGGAGAAAAAGCAACTTAAATGGTTTGAGAGAATCTTTGAAACCCTTCTACAAGCCATTTTATATTAACTGTAAAGCTTGCTTTTTAGAAATTGCCAGGGCATATCACAAACGCTGCTATAATATCAGAAAGTGGAAAAACTGAGGAACTGGGATAAATAACCACTGACTAAGAAAGGAGAAAATATATGTAGTAATATGCAGCTGTCCAGTTTTTAATATACGAAGCTTTATCTTGTCCTGAAACTTCTGACTAGTAATAGCAAGTCCTGATTCCCCTTTTTACTGAGCTAATTGCAAAACCCACTTGCAACCTGGGAGATCCACATTGCAATTCTCTCAATTATCTTCTCAAACTGAAAGTTCAGGATGTAAGTTCAAATATCTTAAACTGGTGAGAAAAATGAAATACACACACACACACACACCCAGCAGATCAGTGAGCCTGCATTTCTTTTGCTTTGCTCCCTTTTAGGGGTGCTCGGAACAAGTCCAGGTAAACGAGGACAATTTGGGTTGAAACGAACAAAAAAGCTCTGATTTTCATTTGGGTGAGGGGAAACAACTCAAATCATAAACTCCTGTCTGACTTTTTGTGCTTAACTGTTTGGGGGTTTTTTTGTGCTATTGTGGTTCTCCAGTTCAAGAGGTGAACCAAAAAATCAATTATCCACCCAGCTCAAGTTAGAAATACCATAACTACGGAATATCACACAGACAGAATCAACAGGTCTTTATACAAGCATATTGGTGGAAGGAAAATCTTAAAACATGAATTATTTTTTTTTAATTATCAAATGATAGCCCTTCAGCCTGGTGCCTTTGGCAAATACTGCAATACAGTAAGTAAAGGAAGTGCTGGAAAAAAAGAAGAGCTTTTCGGGTTTTGTTGTTTCCACTGTAGGTTTGAATAATAGAGACATACAAAGTCCAAGGAAATGTAAGATATTCCACAGAATGATTTACTGGAAAATTCTCACAGAAAATATGCAAAACTCAGGAGATCCTAAATGGATTTTCTTTTTTAGGCACGCATTCAAAACAACTGCAGCGTTAAGAACAAACCTGTAAGATATCTAATAAAGGGTGTATGGAACAGGTTACGAGTGAGCAGAGGGAGAACAGACCGGGATTGATGCATTTACTATGAAGAATATCTTGCAAATAATGAGTGCTTACTTCAGAGTATGGAAATGTTTAGCTACAATGCAGTTTGGATCATATGCTTAGGAACAGATTTTTCCTTTCAGTGTGCATGCCTAGCTGCCATTTCCATTAATGGGAATTAAGTACATGTGTCAAGAGGAGAAGTTAACTCTTAGAAATATAACTAATCGATGGGTTTTTTTAAAGAATGTAAATGCCACATCAGGCATGTACGGTGTTGGCAAAACTGAGTGCTGAATATAGTATAGCAAAATCTGAGAAGGAGAAGGCGGTCTGGAGGACTGAAATTTCTGTGCTATTTAGAGTTTTTCAATTTACTGAATTTCTTCAAGGAAAAGTAAAACCATCTCATTTGCAAGTGGGAAGCCCTCATTTATCAACTATTTACTTGCAATTTCAGCAGGGGCATACCATCCTCAACCCTTGCTGTAAAAGAGAGCTGACACTACCCTTAAGAAGAAATCTGAACCTTCACCTAAAATTTGAATTCAGATTTGGCTCAGGGTCACTAAATATTACAATAAAGTTCCTAATAATATTTTTTTAAGAGAAGTCGGCATCTTTTTGCTCTGCATCAGCCAGGGGAAAAGGAACCTCAAAATTAATACAGATGTAAACTACAATATTTCAAAAAAACCCCAAAATTGTATAAGCAAACAAATTAAAAATTATGTTGAATATATATCTTAGCAAAACCTAACTTCTAATTGTGGAAATAAGAAAAATAAGAGAGAGGGCGCATTCCTGATTTTGTGTCATGCATCTATCCCCCCTCTCCACTTCCTTTATTTTGGGTACAGCTTGTTTTATTATATCTCTTTACTGTCACTACAAGATCTCTTTACTGTCTGTCTTAGTAGCCTTGGTCTGCACAGAAGCAGCTTGGAAAAATATTAAATAAAACCAGGACAATTTCAAAAAAATAGTCACAAAAATAGAGAGCATATCCATGGATAGGAACTGTGCCTGAAATGATTTAAGAAACTGCATTTCAAATTTACAGTTTCTCATTAAGGTTCTGAACATAAAATGTTACTAAAATAGGAACCTGTTGCTCTGAGTCTTTCCCCTCTCTCCCCCCCCCCCCTTCTTTTTTCAGCAGTTATTTTGCACAGAACATATCGTCCCAACCCAAGCCCACAGCCTCACCTTACATGCAGTCTCCCTACTCTGCCTCCATCCTGATCCATCCTGATGATTAATTTCTGAGTGACAGGCTTGTTTACTATAAGTGCCCATCCGATCTTCAGCCTCTGGGATGACAATGCCAGGAGGAATGTTCCTCCTCCGTGCCATTTCCAATGAGTGTTATGAGCATGTAAATGCCTGCCACGATACATCCAACAATAAACCTAACTCATTTCATACAGATAACCGACTCCCATCAAAAGTAAATTACTCCCTTTTTCCCTGGTGTGTGTGCACAGGAATGGTTGGCAGAAATCAAGTCTCTTCTGAACAGGCAACTTAAATTTTATAGTCAAACATAAGTTTCTGAGCCTGAGTATCCTAAAACCACAATTTTGATCTGTTTGTAAAAGTAGACAATAATTGTGGACTGTTACTCTGAGTGCACTGAAACTGAGATCGTTCTGCTTAACCCAGTGGGCCCTTCTGTGTGGCTGTCAATATAATTCCTGCAGGTTTTATCACCACATTCTTGTCACTTCCTCAATAACAATTCTGTCTCTTTTCTTTTTTTTAAGTCATCCACATGAACAGGGTTAGAGTCATCATGTTTTGTCTCTGTATTTCTAATCTGACTGCTTTTCCCACTGTAGTCTGCTCTTACTAACCTATGCACCAAAGACACTGTGTTTAAACCAAACAGATTTGTTTCTATCGATTGTCTGATGTAAAACAAGCATCATGCAATTAAAAGTGCAAGGGTGTTTTGGAGTAATCCACAGCACCTAGTCCTGTGTTTTGTGAAGGCATTCCAGCCTTCCTTTTGTGGCTTGCTCCAGTGTTTGCTATTGAAATTCTCTATGCCCACAGATGCATCTACTGTCTGCTTCTCTTCACTAGAAGCAGTTGCTTTTTTAGTGTCATTATGATCACCTATTACACTTTTAGCATCGGACCACAGCCACCTTCAGCTAACCAGACTGAGCTCTTTGGCACTGGGCATGATACAAATACATATAGCTGAATTCATAGTTCTCCATTTTATATACTCCATTGGGTCAGAGAAAATTTAGGAATATAACATACTTCCAAATAATATTACCATTTTCTGTCCACTTGGTACTAGAAGAAGCTTGAAGAAGGCCTTTCGTAAGAAATGTTCTCTATCTGAACCAGTTTACAATTAGACAAAGAACACAAAAAATGGAACATTCTTACATTCTGTAAATTGCTTACCTATTTTGTTCCTTTTTAGTCTGTATAGACATAAGAATTCATGTAATTGCTATCTAGTAAATGTTTCAAAAATATAGATGCTGAGATGTAAGATTTTTTTAAATTCAGAACAAATTTGGAAATATATTCCCTTCCTACCATACCATGCACAAGGTCCCTACATTACATATACAGTCTATGGTAAGATTAATACAAATCAGTGTTTATTAACTGCACTTTACTGATATTTAACTTGTTATACATGTCACTGGGAAGATCAAACTGTAAATTAAGCAATGATTCTAATGACATTAAATGCATCTCTGTAAGGGAAGGAGTTATAAACCACGTTGCTATCTTACACCTTGCACACTGAAACAGCAATCAACGAGTACGTAGAGTTATGTTTCATTTATAAGTTACAAAAGCATACCATACCAATTCATTTATTTTAATGCTGCTCTGATGCAGTTTTATGAGTGATTTTCTACTTCGAGTAAATGGAAAACTAATGCCATTTGGTTCTGCCAAAGCAAAAAGCTGAACTCCTACTTCCAACACACAGACTCCAATTCAGCCACTATTACAGAGAAATAAATACATAAGTATGGTATAAAACAGACCAATGGCTTGTTGTTATTGCTATTTCTATGGAGGCTTAACTCTTGCTTCACATCTCTCATTACATGGGACAGCCAGAGGCTAGAAACATTGCAGGGATAGCATGCTAAAGGCCCCTGGGAATGCTTCTGCACCTTGTATGGGGAAAAACTGAGAAAATATTGCTACAGTATTCTGTAGCATAAGTATGGGAAAATCAGAATATTCCTGAGGACACTCTTCAAAAGCCCTAATGCAATCCAGGTACAGTATTGACTACCTTCTACTACCAATTAGCCTGTAAGCAAGACAGATCTTCAGCAGTTGCCACTGAGGTATATTCAGAATATAAAAGAATCAGGAAATTTAAACAAACACAGCAAAGAAAAAAAAAATAAAGAAGACCACTGGATTGAGAGAAACTTTCACTATGATTAAAATACAAAGAAGTTTCTCAGGAACGTTTATCAAAGAAAATTTGTGTAATATATTTTCCTCTGCCTGGAGAAGATCCAATGCTGAGTGTCTCTTCTCCTGCCATATAACATTGTACTGAATCCAGACTGCACATTTGCTCACCCACTTTTCCCCTTAAATAACACTTTTTATTTCTGATGTGATTTTTGCTTTGTTTTACAAAGTTTAATTTCTCTTTCTTTGTTGATGCATTTTCCTCTTGTCGTTATTTCAGAGTTGTGTAAAAGTAATTAGTGACATGATGCCAAGGACCGAAACTCACAAGCAGCCTAAATATTTTGATTCGCTGAGAATGCAGTCCATAATTTACAAAGTGCCTGACCCCTGTCCAATAAATAAAATAAAATAAATTAGGCAACTTCTGCATGTTAACAGGCTGAGGCATATGGAGAAAGATGTCAAAATGTGGAAACAGTGCATGTCACCACATCAGATATCATAGATAGTCTTTTGACACTTGTTCGAGAAACAAAATCACATTCATACACACCTGTTCAGCATTTGACCCCACATGATCACTCCTGTCAGCCATCTCTCTTGATATTTGCGTGTAGCCACTGTCTTTTCTTGAGAGGGCTGTGGTTCAAAAGCTGGGCAAAGATTTCACCTGAGAATGTCACAGGTGAAACTTGTTTTCTAATGAATTCTGAGCTAGCAATAGAATGGCAGCAGGTGTCTCCACAAGTGCAAATTGAGAGTAAAATACAAGGAGATTTTTTTAACTGGCCTTGTCTTTTGGTCCTGGGTATTTTTTGTTGTTTATTTTTGCAATATGCCTAAAATTTCTCAGAGGGGTCCTAATACCGTTAATACAAAGTTAAAACCTGCTGTATACAGTCAGGGCAGGCCTTTGGCACAAAAGCAACCAAACAGAGCTCTGTGACTACAATCTCTAAAAAGCTCACAGTTTTTAGATGGATTTGTGGGCCATGACACACAGAGCCACTGGGAAAAAAAATGCTCATGATGTTACTAGGGATTTGTGTTTAATTGCATGAAAAAAAGAGGTACATCATTTAACAAAAACAAATTTTCTTATGATAGTTTGAAAAATCCCCACAGAAGTTAAGTGAGGACTCTGCGTCAAATACAGAAACCACAGCCTGGTTCAAAATATGAGGCAGTTTGCCACTATATTATGTCCTAGATGTTTCAAATAAGTCAAGTTCACGCTGGACAGGTGCTCTATAATGAGAGAGAAGTTTACTCCCATCCCTGATCTCCTGCTGGTTGCTTAACTCTGGAATGTACATTGCTTCGCAGAATCAGTTAGGATGGAAAAGACCTTTAACATTATCAAGTCCAACGTTTACCCCAGGACTGCCAAATCCACCCCTAAACCATGTCACTAGGGGTCTCATCTACATTTTTAAGCACTTCCATAAAACATTAGCCTAAGTATGAAGGGGCTTAAAATATAAAATAAACCATTATTTTTTTAAGACAGAAAAAACAGGCAAGCACACTCCTGAGTTTGATACCATGAAATACCAACCAAGATGGACCTAAGATTGCACAACATCCCTCAAAGGACCACAGGTGACTGGTGCAGATCCAGGCACACCTCGTTGTAGCCACGCAGGCCCAGTTGGATGGACAGAGCCTAACATGTGCTACGGAACCTTACCTGTTAGAGGTGTGGTCTGCAAAGACAGAGTGAGAACGACTTTTTACATGGCTAACTCCAAAATATTATATTTGGGCACAACGCAGAGATAAACATGTAAATCTTAGTTCTCTCTTATGGAAATACTCTAGGAATCTGGACCAAATGTGAACTACAAGCTGCAAAAAAGACTGTTTCCTATTTTGTATTTGTATGTTTGCATTTTTACTGAATGACTTGCTGTTCTGGTAATAACTGAAGAAGTAAAAAGGAGCAACCAGTCTTCCATTCTTTTATATCAGAAAGTTCTGGTTGTATTATTTATCCTTTCCCTAAACAGTGCCTTAACTTTTTCCTCATACAGAAGTCAGTCTATTCAAGACTAAACTTTGCACTCCTTTTCTATGAATTTTTTCTGCTTCTGTCATTCTTCAGATAGCATAGCCCACAAAGAACTCAGTATTACAGGAAAGGACTTGCTACTGACATATGTCACTGTAGTATTTTCAGCATTATTTCTTATTGTATTTTCAACAACTGGATCTTGTCTTTGGATCATTCCACCAACTTTGATTCAGCATTCCATAAGGAAACATAGGTTATCTTCTCTTCAACTCCCAAGTGGTCAGAATTATGCCAGAACAGATTAGTGAGCATCATCACATCCATTTTTCTGCCTGACATGCAGAAAAACCACCACACTGTCAGCACCACACTTGCTCAGACAACTTTCCTGTCTTCCTACATGGAATTCTCTACCATCTTCTCCAGCCCTGACTTGAATGATTCTGTCTCAGATGCATATGTTTCTGTACAGCTGGTCACAGTTATTTTCAATTCATTTATATATATCTATATATATACATATATATATGTTAAACACCACCTACAACACAGACTTTAGATACCCCTGTTGTAATTTTCCTACACGAAAAATTGATAATACACTTTTAGTTTTGACTTCCATCCTTCAAAGGACTATCTAATTCTTCAAAGTACTACTATTCCACAACCACTTTTCTAATAGCCCCTTGTGAAGGTCTTTTCCAAAAAATATCTTTAAAGATGAAAAAAAATTAAATCTAATAACTGTATTTTATTATTTGTTGACAAGCTCAAGAAATTAGCATTAGACTTCATTTTTCTTCACAAAGACTATGCTGATGGATAGCTATAGTATCACAATGCTCACCTATATGTCTCCTAATTTTATTTTTTATTACTATTTCAACCAATTTATCAAGTAAGGGGAGAAAATTCATTAGGCTAATTCTCAGCATTAATTCTACTGTTCAATTAAAGAGAAGCAGAAAAATTGCTATCTCCAACCTTATGGGTTAGAAGCCAATATTGAAGGAAAGACTACATATTAAGTTAGCAGCCCTATTTGAGCTCACCATCAATTTCCAGTAGCACTTTTTGATATGTCTAACTTTACCTGCTGAGCTGTTGCTCTTCATTTGATGAGCTTAGTACCTACTTTTCCTTCACTTTTTACTCTTACACTAGCTAATCCTCAATACTGCGGAAGAATGGCTACAGGTTAGATTTCCCTCTTAAGTCTTCTGTGATAGAATATGACAAGGAAATAATTTTGTTTCTCATCAGACCTGTTATCCTCCTTACCTATTGCTCTGTGTTAGAATACTGAGGAAAAAAGATCCTTAACTATTATTCTGCATTACAGTACTGAAGGAAAAATTACTACAAACAATGTGGACAGGCTTTTAGAAAATATCTGAACTTACTCCCAGTTTCAGCAGACCAACACATCCTCAAGATACTACACTTCTTTTGGATTGCATTTCTAGCTTTCTTTTTTGCATTTCTAACTATCAATAGTTTTAATCCACACCTATCCCAGTAGTACACCTCCTGTCCCAATACTGTATACTCAGTGGTGCAAAGCAAGTGTTCAAGCAACTTGGAACCAAATCCACCTCTGGACTAGGTAAGCCCCCAGGGGTTGATAAAATTCCACCATTCATTGATTTACTGAGGGAGCCTATAAAATCAAAACCTGTCTTTGTCAAGGTGGTATGAAATGGCAACAGCTTTCTAGAGATAAGGGAACTATAGCTTCCTGTATCAGATAGTTGGGCCATGGATTTTGTGAGATTAAGTCACCATGTAGGAGTTTTGATAGTCTCTGCACATGGTTGGGCTAGCCCATAAAAAGAGAAATACAGTATTTTTTAATAATGACCCAAGAACCTTCATTTACAAATCTGATTGCAGAGCTCTGTGTGACTCCTTTGCAAAGCTGGTGCTATTTCCATAGGCAGGAAAGAAAGCATGTGAAAGCAGGATGGAAAAGTTTCAACATTAACCAAAACCTGACAGGTTATTTCTTTTTTTTCTTTTAAAATCTACGTATGTTGTATAAACCTTACAAAATATTTCCTTGTATTAGAATTTTAGCTGTGGACACTTGTTTTGTGATTGGCAAATATGCACAGTCTCTCTGCCACTCTCTCTGATATCCATACAGGACCTGTAACGTGACCTATCTCTAAAATACAGGATATTCAATTAAAACTTCTTAGTACTGCATTTTAAAAGGTTGTTACACACAAAATCTATGTACCACAGTTCAGTTATTAATATAACATAACATGAATAAACTACATGGGGAGGACAACAGAGAGCAAGCCTCTTCGAAACAATCTGTTGGACTATTTGGATTCACAGATTAACTAATAAAGGAGTAAAGGAGGCTCACACACACACACACACCCCCATCTTGGCAGTACAGAGACAACAGACCCATTATGCATGCTTAACTGGAACCCACATCATGTGGACAGTGAATCCCATGTATCTTTGTTGTATTAGCCTAACTGCACAGAGTCACTCTCAGCATAAACCAGGAGCACCTGTCTAGGATTTTCAGATATTCAGCATCAGTTGCTGAAGATTCAGATGTTGCTAAGCCATTTCTGGCCATCCATAAATCTCATAGATCACTGCACAGAGCAACAAGGCAGTACATTATCACTGAAAACCATAGCACATTGTCCAATTCTTTACAGTTTGCATGTCTAGAGAAGCTTTCAAACTTACATTCACTGAGACAGTTACAATGCAGAAGAAGATCCCTCTAAGAAACATATGCAGGCCTCATGGCATCATTCAACACTGAAAACTCACACTGACCATTTCCATTTGCATACCAGTCAGTAAAAGTTTCCTCACATCTAGACTATGGACAATTCTTATTTCTGGTGATCTAAAATACATCTATAACATTAGAGGTAATATCACTAACACTGTGACCCTACTCCTTGGACTTAGGCATTTACTCACAGGTAACCATGTAAGTGTCATTGTTTTCTCAGTGTTTAAATACACAGAGCTGAATGAAACAGTCAAAGAAAACATTCAGTTTATGTACTGCGATCCATTTCAAACATAAAAAAAATACAAACCTAACAAAAATAATGATAAGTGTGAAGTGCCTTTACAAATATGAAGAATCTATAAAGCCGTCACTAGGTGGGTCCATAGCAATGGATTAGACTTTGAGAGATGTTACGTGCACAACATTAATGCTTAAAACAGATGCAATACAGACAAAAAGAGAGTCTGGAAATGGGAAAGCTAAGTGGGAGACATTCTTTCCTCGAGCTGCAGAGTCATCAGGCCTCGAAACCAAAGGGCTGAGGGGCTGTATTTTGCACTGGCTGCCACCCTTGTAAATGCTTTTGTTAGGAAGGGTACAATTGAAATTATAACAGAAGTTACTCATGTTATCTGATTAGCAAGTCCACATACTCACATAAAAGTGGTATTTCTTCTTTCTGTAGGAGTAAGGTTGAGGATGAAGGAAGGTATTTTTATAGACCTAAATCGCTGCATCTTCAAGCCAAAGAAGGAATGTTCCTAAATTCATCCTTGAAAGTATTTCTTTGGGGCAGTGAGTGGAAAGGAAAGTGTCATTTCTTAAATTACTTTCCTCTTGAACTGCCATAAGAATAGGGTGTGGGTTCCAGGCAGAAAACTCATTATTTTTGGTCTGGTCACATTTATTCAGATCTGGCCAGATTTTAGCCAAGTAGGAAACTGCCTCATTGTGGCCACCATGACAGCAAGGAAGGACTAACAGGTATTTTCTCATTTCTGTTAAGTAGAAGCCCCTATGAGAAACAAAGATGATGGAAAACATGGGTGGATTATTTGGTTCCAGCTGGCTTCACGTCACAGAGTAAGGAAATGCCACAATCTTTGACAGGTTCGTATTAGCAAAAATCAAGCAGAAGATTGTGGGAAAGCTTCCCATTCCATTATCAAATAATTTGGGGGAGGGAGAAGGATGGGAAACTAGCAGTTATTCTTTCTAAGCTCTCAGGAACTGTCTATTTTTATGACCCTGTTAGTGTTGAAAGCATTGTCTGAAATAAAGACTCATCTCAGAGGATGTGAAAGCAAACCTAACGTTAGACTATTCAGAGAATGTAAAGCAGGAAGAAATGAACCATTTTTATCTGGTGGAGCTGCTACACAGCAGGTCTAACTTACTGAGTAGTGATAGGTACCAGGGCCTGGAGGGCCCCCTTGGACCACCAGTCCCCTCATCAGCAATGCTACAGTAGGGCCTGTCTCCATCTCCCCACAGCTCTGCCCTGACCAGCCATGGGTGTGCCAAGCCAGGCCCGCCCATAGCCCCATATCCTGGCCTGGCCTCTGTCTGACACCATGGAGGTGATGAAGCTGTGCCAGTGCCCCCAGCTGCCCTGCTCCTGTTCAGGGTGGTGAGACTGGCCCTGGCTGCCAGCCCCTGCCCTAACAGCCTGGGGGGAGTGCCCATAGCTCCTGGCCCCCAGGGAGCTGCCAGCCCCTGTTGGCACCCTGACCATAGGCCGTACATCATCAGTCATCCATAATATACCTAATAACCGAATGCTAGTAGCAAAACCTGCCCAATAAACACCAATATTTAAACCAAATAATAATCAAGATCACAAGCATCTTCCCTATGGAGAATATAGTGGGAACGCGCCATTCACACGAGAGCATTGCTCCCAGTTACACACATAAGTTGTCTATTTACTATACAGAATTAATTACCTTAAACACTAGACGGAGACTGATCCATGGCAGTCAGTAAGGAAGCAGTGGGGACAGTATTTAAATAATAACTCCCACTGGTGTTTGAATACACTGCTACCGAGAAGCTGCCCCTTGTCCTCAGGCCTCACAATTCAACCATATCTTCTACCTTTGGATCTTCCCAGGCCATTGCTTTGAGGAGCAGAGAAGGGATTACCTGGTTTCTCTGAACGCTGCCAGAACAAAGAAAGGAGGGCAGTGCCTATGGCTCTCTGTGCCCCACACACCTAATAGGTCAATGATAAAGAATGACTGACTTTAGCTGGGAGAAGCTGAGGCCAGCTCTCCTCTGCCTGAAGGCTACAAATTCATGCCCTACTCTTCCTAAAGACCTGCTCCAACTGCCAGACACTAAAGCTGCAGCTACTGACCAGTTAAACTCGGTAAGTCTCTCTAGAAGTTGCTACAAGATGCAGAAAACTTGCTTTGATTGGAAAATTAAATAGCATGATGATGACCCACTAGCATGGAAGTAAGATATGCAATTGAGAAAATGGTCCTTCAGCTTCCAGATTCTCTTCTGTGGCCTCTTCCTTCATTTTACTTCCAGTGGCAATAGGTGAAGTATTAAAATTATTTTAATACCTAATTCACTGAACTAGGAGAGAAATCTCCTCCTGAAGACAAATTAACCTCTTATTCTTTCTGGACAATTTGAACCATTTCATTAAAAGCATAAAAGGTCTTGGCCAATCCCAGACTCTCCTACATTCCAGTGTTGAGCCACTCTCCTCAGAAGCACACATCTGACGCCACTCCAGCAGGATGAGAGACTAGCCCTCACAGAGCAGCACTTAATTTGTGGATCCAGAGAGATCTCTGAGGAAGATGAGTGCTACACTGTTCATTTCTACCCAGACAGCAGCGCTTCTGAGTCCACTTTATTTTAAGTTAAGGATCTCATGCAATTGGGAAGTTTCGGCACAATCAGGGTAGACAGAAGCTAAGAAGAGGTTCTTGGGATCACAAGATTTCATTTAGGCACTTACGCTCTGTCACTGTTCACTTTAACACTTGCAGATCTGAGCCTTAGTGCAGCTCCAATTAAGGAGAACAAGATATTCACTACGTAAAGAAAATTGATGTGGTTGGAATAAAATTCCCAGACAGGAAACAGGCTGGAAATACATGTAAACTTAAGAGTTTGAACCTGGTATTTAGCAGTCCCTTAGAATTAGTATTTTTGTTTCCTAAAAATACATGTTTGATACAACTTTAATATCTGCTCACAGCCATTCAAAAGTTCAAGGAGTGGCAACAGTTAATTTTTGTTAAATATCACTGTCAAACTGGACTAGGATATATGCAGAACTCATCACATGGTTCTTTCAGTACAGTTAAACAACCCACTCAGACAAGACAACATAAGATAGCAGCACTATGGTATGAACTAAGTACTACTGTATTATCAGGACACTCTTTCAAATGAACACTCTAAAGACACTTAGTAATTTCTAAGCAATTTTGACTATTAAATTAACCCTTTTCTGATTTCAACATGCGTCACGAAAAAATGCATATCATGCAATCTCTAGATACAGAAAACGTAATTAAGGTAAAGATATGCTGCCTATAATAGTTTGAACAGGTAACACATAAGGTTGGAATTCCCCAATTTATAAAGCCACTACTGGTCCAGTTTCTTTCAGATCTTTAAGGTCTTGTCAACTCCAAGTATCCCAGCTCTAAAAAAGTATCTATTTTGTGGGGCTTCCGAGAGAATCAGGTAGTTAGTTGGTTTTTTTACAGCGCTTTCAAAATATAGAGTACTGCATAAGTGCATGGAATTGCTAAAAGAACTGACAATGGATCTGGAATTTTCCTTTGGTGAAACACTTGCTTCAACAGCCATAGCTTATCTCACTGAGAGACTCTGTTTTCTTTGAATCACTGCTAGTATGTTATTAACGTCGCTAACAGATGGCACGGATTTGTGGAAACCAAGACCAAAGTTCAGAATAGAGGTGGATCTCAGTGAGGCTATATTCTGCAGTTTCCTCTGGAGTCCTCTCATCAACCACCTGTTACTAAAAAGGCAGAGACGGTGCAAGGGATGGGATACTACTTACTGGATGACCTGGAAGTGTCATGAGCATTCATTTGAGGAAAACAGTATTTGCTCATACTTTGTTTTCATTGTTTTGGATTTATGGTTGTTCTGAAGAGATGAGGCTAACAGTGGCAGCCATTGTAGCTGATATGCTCTTTGGTGTGGTATTTAGATTTTGGTCAATAGAGGATTTTGCTTTATATGCATGTAAAATATCCAAGGTCTTGAGGAATGTTGCTGAACCAGAAAACCTTTTATTGCAAATCTGATATATTTCATGTCAATAATGCTGCAAAAGAAGCCACTTATTTTGCGTTGTATACTATTTGCTTCCAATTAGCCCGAAAAGAGAAAAGCAAGGAAGAAGGCAAAAAGACCAATGCAACTCAGAACTTTTAAAGTTCTTCAGAAAGGTTCTGTTCAAACAGCAGCTCAAAGTATAGTCTGATTCTTATTTTATCCTAAGTTGGCTTATCCATCTACCATAAGGACTTCTTTAATTCCTGTAAAACAACTGTGTGTTCAGGAGAGTGTCTATTCTGAAAATGTTTCTATTCATAAAAACGGTCTTGCTGAATTCTAGCTCTCCAGTATGTTTGCAACTCAATGTGAGATTTACTGGCTGACAGATAAAAGATGTCTTTTTCAAGCACCAGTCCTGAACACTCAGTAAGGGATCATAAAATCAATCTGGTTACCTAGTGGCTCATCCAGCAACAACAGGAATAGATAATTCGTTCGCTGTCAACATGTGGACAACTCCATTGCCTTCACTGCCTTCAGTGGGGTTGTACAACCTTGTGGAGGAGCCACATTCAGATTCCTGCTCCTGATGCACAAAACAAAGGAAGTTTCATACCACTGTTCTCTGAAGCTGCCGCTCATACAGCGTGGAGCAGGGGTCGGCAACCTTCCAAAGGAGATGTGCCAGATTGTAATTTTCTCTCCCAAATTAGAGTTTAAGAATGCTGGCAGGAACTTTGCAGGAGCCAACAGACGCTGCCTCTCAAAGAGGCAACATGCTGCCAATCAGCTGATTGGCAGTATCTTGCCTCTGTGTGAGGCAGGGGGCTCTGGGCTCCCAGGGAATAGGGATCTCAGTAGGAGCCAGTGCCTCTCAGTGATACCTCCTGCATAGGCCTTCCTATGTGCCATTTTAAAACTGCCCTATGGTGTTGAAGCCAGGAGTGGCCAGCTCCTAGCTTCTACCCTAAAAATCTGTCCAGAATTAGAAGCCATATCCCAACTTGAGTACAGATTCTAGCATGGAGGCAAAGGACCAAAAGAAAATAGCATTGAACGCTCCCTGCAGCTTGCAAAGTCATGGGAAATAATACAAACTTCCTGAATCGTGCAAGTTTATTTGTAAGTCTGAATTTCTATCCAGGGGCATGTGGGCAATTCCAGTGCACAAACACAAATTTTACAGAAAAATTCCCTGAAAATAATGTGAACTGGCACTTACTTCAAATACATATACCTCTTTCACTTTCAGGGCTCAACAAACATTTTCAATTAGTTAGAGAGTAAATACATGTAAGTGCAACACACTGGTTCGGGTAAAATAGATAACTGCAAGCAACTCTGCACATTTTAAATTAAAATACATTAGAAAACAAACAGGATTTTTCTCAGTTTTGTGGCGAGACAGTTATCTGAGCTTAACTGAGACACAAAGACTACCAATCTCTACTTTTTCTTTCAAAAACTGTAAAAGGGGATAAGAGTCTTCCCACCTCTTCCTGTTTTTGAGTGAGTAGCTGTCATGTTTTGAAGGCATACAAATCATGCTCACAACCAGAGGCACTGCCATCAGCCACAGTGAAGGAATACAAGGGTGGAACCATGCTTTCCTCAATTCTCCACTTTGCTGCAAAACTGAGTAGTGACTGAATTGATAGGGCTGCCACTGTATCCTCTTTATGGCATTTCAGAGTAGCGCTACTTCCCATCTTCCTAATTCCTTTTCTACGCAGGCTGTAGTTCACAATCTTCCTCTAAGAACAGCAGTGTCTCTAACTTCTGTGCCATTGGCAGTACTGCACTGGCTTTTGTTCGGTAAATAATTCTGCTGAGTTGGTAGCAGCTGAGATTGTTAGTGATATATTGTTCTAGCATTAAACACTGTCACCTGGCAGGATGATTGACTAGAGTCTGAATCTTGCCAGGATAGTGTTTTGCAGTTAGTTTGGCATTTCTTTATTAAGTTCAAGTTAGATTCACTTAAGGAATGCGCTTGCCAGCCATGCCATGTTTTTGACTTCATATCCATCATGATGATTAATGGTCTATTTACAAAGATATTCAGAATGAAATTCTTACCTTCTTTTCCCAGCCCAACATAAAGCACACCTATCATTGTATTCTGTTGAAGTAAGCCAAATTCCATGAGAAACATTTTCAGACATCAGCATAGGATCTTTCTATACTCTGCACAAGTCCAAAACCTTCCAAACCTGAGTGTGTATTTTTAGAGATTGCAATTGTTCAAAAAATGATATATTACTAACCCCCCCCCCCACTCTTCACTTCTTTGCTTTCCTCTCTCTCCCCCCCCCCCCTTTTTGCCTGTGTTCCTCTACTTCAGTGAGGCATCTAGGAATATATGAAATTTTGAGCATCTGCCTCTATACCTATGCAATTATCAGAACAGCACTATTATAATGGTAGTGCCTAGGAACCTCAGCTGCCAGTGGACGGTAGTTGCTACATAAACACAGAGAAAATCATAGTTTCTGCCCCAGGCATTTTGCAAGTTATGAAACAAGAGGCAGCAGTTAGACTGCAGCAGTATGGAAGCAATGAAATACATTTGCTCAAGATTATTATGCAGTGGTCTCACAGAGACCTATCAAGCTTTTTTAGATATTAAGACAAACTGTCAGTCCAGCCACAGTTTCAACAACTTTATACACCTCATTGTCAAGCACTGCAGACTACCATTGTTTTGTGGTTTATTGCTTAGGAATGGCTCAACTGTACCATTTCACCCTCTGCAGTAATGGACTTCCATCCAGGGCTGTCACTGCTACTTTGAAAGCTGAGAGTACAGACTGAAAGACACAGCTGTGCTATGAAACAATTATGAAGTGAAGAGTTATTAATCCCTACAAGCATATAAATCACCATGCCCAAAAAGCGATACAGTTTCTCTAGTATATTTTACTCTCCCTCTGAAATAAGAATTTCTCTTGCCCAACGTCCCTTATGATATCCATAGATTTTTTTTTTTTCTTAAGTACCTAGGGCCAGATTCTCAAAAATGCCTGACAATGTAACTAGAAGATCGCTCTGTAGGATTCAAAACTGCTTACAGAAGTAGGGCTTAAGCACTTTTTAAATCCCATCAGACATTTTGATGAACCTCCCAGCACCTAAATATCTTAGGCACATCATGATAAAAAAAAATCACTCAAAACTTCCTCCTCTTCTCATACACAGCTCAGTGCTCTGTGACAAGTTATAAACCCTGGGTTAAATCTGGTAGCAGCCAAGTTTTCCCCTGAAGTATTTAATTAATCTTATTGCCAAAGTATTCTTCTTGAAACCTTGATAAAGAGCCACTTAGCACTCAGAATTAAGATTTATGGGAAAGAAAGCTCAAATGGGATTTGTCTCACCTAACATTACACATCTTCAGCATAGCTGTTAATATCAGAGCTAGGCTCCATTTGCAGTTAGCGGGGAGAAGTAGGGTCTCACAGGACAGAATTAATTTGACCCGTTCTAACAAAAGGATTTGGTGAGTTGCATCTCAGAAGTGCCTTTATCTCTGCTTTAACCAGAAAGGAAGAACAGATAACTAACTTCAGCTTTGAAGATATCTGAAGTTAGGTGAGATGGATTGCACCACTGTGTCTGAAGTTAAAACAGGATGTTGACAGTCCAGTTTCAGGAATTCCTTTTCTGTCATTGACTCCAAACATAACCATCAACAAATCATCTAACTTCTCAATGTTTCAGTTTATGTATCTATAAAAAAGGTATATTATAGTGCTCTTACATTCTAGATCCACTGAAAAGTCATAGCAAGGCAAAAGTAGCTCTTGAAAGTGTGTTAAGAACCTCAGAGGGAATATATTAAATATGTGTAAACCATATTAAAGAGACTACTAAAGAATGGGGGAAACAACTGACAAGACTAGGCGCAAGGAATAAAAGAGATTAAATTCCACTCGCTGCACATAAACGTTGTGAATAGTCTATCTTACAAATGTTTAGCATGTTGCACATGCTCAAGAGATCTAATATTTCAAGGTGGATTTTCTCCACACCATGAGGAGAAGCAAAGAACTTGGTTAAATTGTCATCTAGAGTTACGGAGCGCATGCATCCTAGCAGAGTTTATTGTGCCGCTAAGCCTTGCAACAGTGTAACTGAAGCTCTTGTTGCAGGGTGCTAATCTTCTCAGAATTCTTATTAAAAATGGATGATTGCATGTGCTCCCAAACAGCCAGGGCATCAGTTTTGTGTTTACCAAACCCATAATCATTGGTCACAGTGCATTTTTGCAAGCTTTTTATAAAGAAAGGACAACATTTTTGAGGGTTAAGATGGCCATTTGCACGGATTATATTTTTTCCCTTTTTCCCACCTAAGAAAGTCTAAAGAAGACACATTTAAGTTGTTGGATAGGACAACAGAGCGATTTTTGTTTCTGGGCTTGGCACTCTCCCAGTCTGTGTCTCAAAGCAAACGGTTAATGCTCAAATACACAACCAGGGATGTTGTAAAGGAGGGAGGAATTGAGCACCCGAGGTGATTATAGCTGAAAACATGACTCTAATGTAGGGAAATAATTCATATTTAAATAATTGATTATTATCTACAAAGTTATCATTATAATCATGTTTATAATGAATGCATGTTTTACCAATTTGAAATAACTAAGCATTCTAATCTTAGCAAGCTTAAAGAAAGTCTGTTAATGAGATAAGAATATTTTCCTTTCTGCATATGTATTAACTGCTCTTTTTTTTTTTTTTTTTTTTTTTTTTTTTATTTAGTTCAGAAAATGTGCTTGCAAATGGATTACTCTGGGATGTGTTCTTGCAAATTCACCAGTGTGAGTGCAGGTAGTATTAGGAGTGAACACTGCTGGGAAAAATATAGATAGCTGTAGGTTTTAAATTGTGCTTGCTACTTCAAATTGATATGGCCTTTCTCTTCAGTTCAATGGCCTTTCCATTCAGGTTGGTGATGTCTTCACTTCTGTATTTCATTAGTGGCTGAGCCAAATCCCACTCCTGAATATCTGTGAAGCATTTTCAACTCCAGGCTGCGGGATATGGAACATCCTTCTTTTAGTAGGATGCTTTAACAGGAGCATATCCTTTGGGTTTCCTCATTGGTATTTATTTTTCATTCTTCCCAGGTAGAGAACAACCTTTCTTTTCAATGGAACTGTACTATAAATATCAACACTGTAGTCACTTGTAAACCTATGCTCGTACTGTGTTAGGTGTTAACTTTCACCAAAATCAATGTAATTTACGAATTTTAATCTCTTTAAGGATTGAGTCTAATATAATGAATTCTGAAAGTATTATATATTGAAACCAACTGGCAAATAGTCCCCAGAGAATATTACTACTTACTTTACAAACCAGACCTCTCATATTCTACATTTTACCCAGGGCTGTTGGATCACCGATGGCATAACAACATCATCTATACACTTAATGGTGAACAGCTTGACACGTGGCAGAAAGACACCTTCCCTATGTGCAAACCTCACTGTTGTGGTCAACAGATAGATTCAAATTCAATATATTTTGCTGGGAAAGGTGGAAGAACTGACAACAGGTATTTTTCTGGATGTGTATTCAGACCCCTTCATCTGCTTCCCTAATAGCTTTTATCAGTGCATGGAATTGTTCCCTCCTTCAGGTCACAATAATAAAGGGTACCAGTTCTTCCCATTTCAAATCAAAAGGATCATTGCAATACAGAGATCACCCTTTAGGTTACTACCTGTCCAATTAGATAGACTATGATGGATTTTCTGTTGTGTAATTTCAGGAATTCAGTTATATGAACATACAGAATTTTGAAGCATTTAAAAATAACCTAAAAATACTGGTTTGCCCATTTTTGCAAGATACACACTACATAAAATGCTACTGTTTTGCTACATGGCAAAACACTCATTATCAGTAATAGATTGATCCTTCAGGAAAAGAACATATCTTTTCACAACACTGCCATTGTTGAGAGACAAGTTCCCCTGATAATCATAATCAGAACTTGATGTTCCAATTAACACTACTGACCATCATTTCTTCAGGAGTATGTAAACTGAAATAGCACTTTTACTTTTCCTAATTGCATTGCTTTGCTATTAGGATAAAATTGTGCATTTTAGCTCAAAGCAGGAATCTGGACTAAACTTGCATTTGTCAAAATACCAGGAGTTAAGCTCTGGTTGCAGGTTACACATCACATGTTTCATTACATGTGTGTGTGCAAGAGAAATGGAAAACAAATGGAAAATTGGGAAGCAAAGCAAAGCCATTACCAGTACCACAGCCATTCTGCCTCTCCCTGTGTCTTTCCTATTTTATGAGCTCCTGGAAAAGGGAAGTCTGCAAACAGGCCTCCTCAAGAAGCAATGCTGCTTCCTGAGAAGCAGTCCAGAAATATCAGAAACAAAACAGAAGCCCTGGCATCTAATAAACAACATGCAGTCTCCATGGACTTTCATCCACTTAGAATGATTATTTTAACAGCATCCAAAAGGCTAGTGTATGTACTGATACGGGCTACAGTAGCAGCGATTATGCCTTTGCCTCTACAGCGAGGATATGCAGAAGTGGTACCCTTCAGTAAGGTCTGTAGAGACAAAGAGAAGATATGCATTAGACATGTCTCAGGCTCACAGCCAATCCTTCTTCCAACTTGGTAGGGAAGTCAGCTACCCTGTGCTTTCCTTCAGTGTACAGTAATAACTTCTACCGTTTAGTTCTTACACAGCATAAAATAGTTGCTTACACGAAGAGCAGTATAATATCAGTGTCCTGCAGTATCAGCCCAAATACAATCTTAGTGGCTGTTAATTGGTAGCGTGTGATCCCAGCCCTTTTCCTAAATAGTAATACTCACCTTCAAGTACCCTTAAAATTGTCTTTGAAAATGAGTTCACATTGCTGCCATTGTTAGTTCAGAACATCTATCCAATTCAGGCTTTTCATGTTTATTAATTAAAAGGTGACCGAAAATGACATTATCAAAGCCTACATTAAATTGCTCTCTTTGTTTTATGATGGTTAGAGGTCCCCAAATGGAATTGAAAAGGCCACATGTGTTACAATTATTATTTTTTTAAGCAGACAGCACTTTGTCATCATATACTAGATTCAAAGCTAGAGGCCACAGTCAAACACACAAAAGAATAGCTGGCTTTTTTCTCTTTCAAATTATTGATATGTAAGAGAGAGGACAGAGTAATTGTTTAATCACTGGCACATCGCTTTAAATCTAATTCTCAGCACACACAGAGAAAACACAAATGGATGGAAAGGGCACTGAGGCATTTGAGTTGATTGATGGCAGGTCAGTGGCCAATGCACAATAGTTTAGATATAAAACATATCAAATTAAGAGCATCACATTCCAAAAGCATTATATGAAGCTGATCTTAACCACAGAGATGGTTAATACTATTAAAAGGTGGAAATACTAGCCAATGTGCTCACCCAGCTGAAGTGTCCAATATTATATAATGGATTGCACTGGGAAAGAAAAGGTAGGAAACTGAGGATAGGGCATATTTTTGCTACTCTATAGAGCACTCACTTTGAAGCAATATTTGCTCATTTGAATAAATATTATGCTCCAGAAGCTGACCCTTTCAATTAAAAAAAATGACAGCGTTTCTCATGAAAAGCAGTCCCAATGGCCTCAAAGAGTACAGGCAAGCCATCCAGCTTTCAAGCTAAATTCACATACATTTTAATAGCACGGGGTAAGTCCATCTACCCAGCAGGTAACTTTTTACATAGCTAATATTTTGTACTTACTTGACATGCACAGCACTCTACTAATCTGGCCAATCCACTTGGTCTCAATGAAAAGGCAGGAAGAAAGTCGCCTTAGTTATTACACTCTCTGAGGTTTCCTAACCACTCCACATAATTAGTTCTGAGAAGTTTTAAAATGCCTTTCCTATTCCTGTGATATGCACTAGATGTTTAATGTAAATATTTCATGTTTGCAGATCACTGGAGACCATACAGCTGAACAGATTATAAAACATTGTAAAGTTTAGAACAACACATAGCAGACTAGTAGCATGCATTCCTAGAGGTTTATGAGGACAAGCAGTCCACGGTTTTCTGATCACCCCCTGTAGATTTCAGTGTCAGAGTAGCATGAAAGAGTAACTGTAAAGTTTTTTAAATGCATTATTAGGCTCTGGTTTGAATATGTACTAGAGGAGAAAGTTGCTGTCAACAGCTGGAGAGTTAGCAACTGACAGAAGAATCAACAGAGCTCTGGAAAACCTCTGGAAGTGCAGCTGGAATCGGGATCACTTATAGAGCCGTTCAAGCTAACTGTGGGAAATTTGGGGATAAACTTTTTACTTCTCTTTTTATGATGTAAGGTGTTACTGCTTAGGGCTACAGTCCTGGCTACTTTTTATATCCACATGAAACTAACTCTGTGGGCTGCCAGGACTCGAACACAGTTTCAATACTCAGATCTGGGAACTCATGAGGAAGCCACAGGCTTTCAAGCATGTATGAAATGTGAGTTAAGAAGTTCCTTCAAGTTAAAGTTCTTGTGAATCTGTTTATGTAGATGGAATCAATTTGGCTACTTACCAAAAGTGAATCAGAATCTGCCCTTTGATTGCCAGGCAGAAAAGATCAGGCAGCTCACTGCCTGATCAAGTGATTTATTATGATCTAAATTGTGTATTTAGATGTAAATGTTCCCTTTGGATTTGCCTGTAAGGGCACAATCTGACGGTTTTTTTGTTTGCTTGTTTGTTGTTTTTTTCTTTTTTTTTCCCCAGAAAAATGAAATTATGCCTCAGTAACACATCAAAAGAAGTAGGAATTTGCAGTTGGCACCATTTAAGGATTAGTATTATCTATTGATATTTCATTAATTAGATATTCCTTCTGTTCAAGTGATTCAAATCTTTTTTTCTTTTTTTCAGGAAAAAGAAAAGAAACACAAATTGTGCTGGAAATTAAAAAAGGGACTCAGCCTTCAGCTGCAGTTTTTGCTCTTTTCTTGACACTACCTAGCACAAATGACAGGACTGGGAGGAAACCCAGCTAAGAGTACCTCTCGACCAGGAAAATGTACCGAAGCAATATATCGCTTTTTGGTTGCTAATTCCGAGTAGTGATTTCAATAAGACTATTGCTTGTTTGCAACATTCAGCAAATCATATTCAGGATTGGGACTGATAATCCTGATTTTACCCAAGAAACAAATAGGCCAAGGGATAAATCACATGCAGAACTATCTATTTGACTGCAGTGGAAATCCATCTTAAAAACAGGGCATTTCTGTGATACAGTGTGGCTGAACTTTGCTGCTGAGTGTGGTATAGCAGTTCTGTGAATGAACAGAGAATTTCAGTCCCTAGAGCTCAATTCATTAGTCTACACAAGCATTAACATTATTTCTTTGAAACAAAGAAAGAATGGGACTATTTCACAGGTATTGTTAGCTCCATATACATGTGCAATATAATAGAACATACTATATTTGTATATTTTAGTTGGAGATATCTGGCTATTAACAGGGAACATTCACAATAAAAAATACATTATCCTCACCTAAAAAGTTCTGTTTTAACAAGTGACAATCGTTTTCATGATGCCTGGAAGATTAATAGCCTCCGAAATTTACCACAGATCAATAACATGTTGCCTTCTATGATGACTGACCATTACACTATTTGTTTATGAAGTAATGCTTCTCTTAAAAGCACCACATTCAGGATACAAGCTGCAGCTTTACTCCCTAGATGTACTGCTTTTCTTTTCAACTGAAAGTGCAGAGAAAGTAAATACTGTCAAATCAGACAGTGTTCCAAACAGCCATCATGACAACTTCATCTTAGTATGTCAACATACCGAGTGTTTCTCCTAGATACCTCTATGGGCCAGATTCAATGACCCCAGAGCCAGAGTAACTTGCAGCACTAGAAGCAGCTCTTCCTGCTGGCTAGATAAGAATAACAACAATAAAGATGTTCCTCAGAGAAAATAAAGACGACTGAAAGAACCAGTGACAGAGGAAGACAAACAGACATGCAGAGGGGGATACGGGAAAGAGGCAAATGGAAATACAGAAATAAAGTTAAAAAAAACCCCACAGGATGTGTAGATAGCAAGGAAGGACAGGGCAAGAATTTGAGCTGTGACTGAGTTTATACCCAAAGCCCTCGAATTTGCAGTCAGTCTCCTTTTTTATTCAGTCTTGTAAATACATGCAGCTTGCTCTGCCATTCTGCATTGCCTAACGGGACTGACCCTTCCCAAAGAGACCTCCTACACTACATCCAGAGACACTGAAGCCATCCAAGATCTTTTGCTGCAGGTCTAACTCTCTTCAAGCAGTTTCCTTTCATACGAGACCTGGTAGGGTTTGACATTGTTGTCTCACTATTAGATTCCTGCAGTCACTTTGCAGTAACACACCACCCAGTACAAGCCACACATAGTATGTAGAGGAGGGAGTGGGATATGCCAGAAAAGAGTCGGGTGAAACTCCTACCTTTTTCTAGGTGCACATTTAGAGATCCAATGCTAGGTGACAGCATTCATTCCTAGTCAGGAAAGACCCTAGCAGCCAACTCTTGTCAATAAAAACTACTACAATAAATTTTTTTAAGTGCCACAGATATGGAAAAAGCCTGAACACTCAGAAAGCATTTTTGGGTTTTTGTTTGTTAGATCCAAGGAGACAAGCTGCTATTTTATTGCTCTGTGTAGATGCTCCTACTTTGATGGACAAAACGTCTAGAACAATTGGACCACAA
The DNA here is from genome assembly GCA_028858755.1 of Ara ararauna. Taxonomy (NCBI): domain Eukaryota; kingdom Metazoa; phylum Chordata; class Aves; order Psittaciformes; family Psittacidae; genus Ara; species Ara ararauna. The sequence goes on along the minus strand of CM054376.1, from coordinate 105,462,986 downwards.
AGTGACATAAATCCCAACAGAACAAAAATATATCCATTACCTACAGTATGTCCAGAATCAATCTCTGTGAGGGATGATTATGGTATTGACCTGAGATCTGTCAGTACATTTTCCTCTGAGAAGTCCCTAGTGCTTGTAGACAGAGCCCCTGTGGGGTTTGTCTTTCATATACACCAATATGAATTGAAAACTAAAAACTCGCCCTGTGTGTGTGCTTTTCTTAGCCAGATTATAACAGTTAATGTCTAGTGCATTATTAGCTGGATACAAGTTGGCTAAAAATGGGCCATGAAGGAAATTAATATATATGGTACGAAGGATCTCTATCACCAAGTCCTCAGTAACTGAGACACTAAGCAAGTCACTCCACAATATAAGCCTTCCCACCTCAGTACTCAGTCTACCTGGACAAACTCCAGTCAGTATCTGAATAAATTTGGTAATCAGAATGGCAGCAGAAAGGAATCAAAAGCTGAACAGGGGATAATCAACAACAGAAAACCCTTGCTGCCTAGTGCATTGTAACTTCTAATTATTAGAAAGTGCAACCCTCATGTTCATCTGGAATTAATATAATAATCTTTTTTTCAGACAGTCATTTGGTCTCTGGGTAAAACAGAAAAGAGTTATTGTATCTCATTTGACAAAGGAAGACACGTCCTGTCTGAGCACGAAATTGCAAGTGGACTAACCACACAGAATTACCTTCAAAGATCACATCAACACCCAGACCCAAATAACCCATCCAAGCCAAAGAATTAATTCATGTACAAAAGAAGAGCTCTGCTGGAGGGAAGAAACACCTATAGAACACAAACCTCATCATGTAGGCCAGTGTGATGTAGGTGGAAGAATCACCCTTGTTGTTCCCCTGGATGATAACCAAAATAAAGTCAGGAATTTTAGTACACTGCTGACTAATAGGATTGAAAACAGGTACATGAAATTTGAAAGTATCTTCCGACACTTCAGGTTGTCTTGGCAGACTGCTCATCACACAGGAGTGAAACCACAATATGAGAAGCAATGTAACAAGCTGAACGCTATAGCCCAGGGCCCCCACGCAATCAAAATATCTCTATTATCCGGTTTACCCGTACACCAAGGAAAACTGAGGTCAGCTAAACAGCCCACAACAAAGTATTCAAAAGAAATACATGTGCTGCTCCAGTCTTTAAACAGTCAGAATCTCATCTCTCCTTGAATGCAATAAGAAAATTCAATGTGCTTGTGACACACTTTACTGCTGGAGTGGCTGGTACCTTGCTCCCAAGAACCATTCGACAAAATCTTTCCTCTGGCCAGGATCCTCAGCGCTCATATCACATAGCTTGGGAGCCAAAATGGGGAGAAGCTCACAGACAGGAGATGGCAAAGTTCCCCCAGGAATCCCAGTGCTCTACCCCATGCCAGTACATGGTTGAGCATGTGTCGTAATCCCAAAGACACGTGGTAATGCCAGATTCAGATTGCTTTCAGATCTCAAGTCAGCATGTGCTTGTGGCTGATCTCATGACACAGTTCAGGCTTGGAAGCCACACTTCAATTTTTCAAGAATCAGTGGTTACCCAGCCTTATTCTGTGGAGGAGTACAGCGTTTGAGGGACACCAAGTTCTTTTGTATTTGCATTTTTAAAACACTTTAAGTCTTTTACAGAAGGTGTTTAATTTAAAACACTTGCCATAGAGACTAGAACTAGTTCAGAATCAGCATAAACATGTATAACTGCCTTAAACCCTTTTACATGGGCAAAGATAGTTTTTACCTGGCATTCTACAGACATCCCAAATTTTAGCATTGTAACAGCTTAAAGGACGGGAAATGGATTGCACAGTGTCTGATGCATTCAAAAGGGGGTTTTAGCCATTTTACAGTGTATCTGCAGGAGTCTACTTTCAAGCTGGGACTACCACTACATCAAATTGGAATAAATACATATTTTGCATGCTTATAAACACACGAAGTACAAATATACACACTGTGCACTTCTCTGCAAGAACTCAAAAAATGTTTCAAGCATCAGTTGATTAACCAAAGAAAATTACAGAAATGGACACAAATGTTCCCATTTTCCTCTATAGTGGAGTAAAGCAAAGTAAAACCCCAACAGTGAGTGAATTCCTGGGTCTCACAGACTGTCAGGAATACTGAGTGCCAGTCCTCATCCAAAAGCTCACCCTGGCTTTGCTATAGGGCTTCTGCTCCAGCACTCTAGCTGAAGATCCCACAAAGCACTTACTCATACTTAGTCATGTAAGTACTCTGGACCTTGCAAGATCGAGCCTCAATGAAATATTTAAGAGACATGCATACAAAACCAAAGGTAACTGACATCAAGAATAACCAGTCTGTCTACTGAATTACTTTAAAAGAAAGGATATCTTCATAATGATAAAAAGAGAAAAAACAACTTGAAAAATCAGGTAAATCATTAGAAAAGAAAGAGTCTGATGTTTGTGTATTTAAATCTGATATACAAGAGTGTCCTCAAATCCTGAAATTTTGTGCAACTAATATCATTGCAGAGGATGTGTAGACAGCTGAAACAATCACATGAAAACTCGGGCTGCAGTGGGAAGTGCTTAGGTAACCAGCTACAGCAGCACAAAGGTCGCTCCTGTTTACCAAATGCCATATAGATCTCATCAAGCTACTGTTAATTTCAAGGGTGTTTTATCACAGCTGGGAAGAATTCATACCATAGAAATCTTGGTTTTACAAAAATAGTGGGTTTTGAAGTATGCTAATTATTTTATAAGTATACAATTATTGAATATACTTTAAAGATAAACAGAAACAAGTGGATTGAGGCTGTGGCTTAAAATTGAGGTGGGAGACCTTTCAGAAGCATGCAAACATTTTCAGCACAGCTTTTGATGGATTAATACATTATGTTTCCTCTTCTTCCCCCTCTCCACTGCTAGAGTTGCATCAAAATTTAATGAGCAAGAAAATGTAAGGAAAAATAACTATGGAATCATTTATACAACAAAGATATAGTGACCATAAAAAATCCTGAAATTGCCATTATTATTATTTATATTACATTAGCACTCAAAATATAACACACACTTTACAAACACAGAGATATACTCTCCCTCCTAAAAAAACCCAACTTTCTAAAGTCAATGAAAAGGAGGACATGTACCTCCTTGCAACATATAACTTCCTTTGCTGGGTTTCTAGTCAACACCTATGGTTTTATTCACTGTAGCTGGTACAGTGCTAAGCTTTGGATTTAGGATGAGAAAAATGCTGATAACAAACTGATGTTTTAACTGTTGCTGAGCGATGCCTACTGGAAGACAAGGGTTTTTCAGATTCTCCAGCGATGAGGCTGGAGGGGTACAAGAAGTTGGGATGGAATACAGCTGGGACAGCTGACCCCAACTGGCCAAAGCAGTATTCTATACCTTACGACATCATGCGCAGCACATAAACTGTGGGGAAAGCTGGCTGGAGAGGCCTCTGCTCAGGAGCAGGCTGGGTATCAGAAAGGTGGTGGTGAGCAATTGCTTTTCACTTGCATCACTCGTTTTTGTTTGGGTTTTTTCCCTTTTTGCTATTTTCATTACAATTTATAATAATAATAATAATAATAATAATATTTTCATTTTATTTCCATTATTAAACTGTTCTTATGCCAACCTACATGTTTTCTTACTTTTACCCTTCCAATTCTCTCTCCTACCCCACTGAGGAAGGGAGTGAGTAAGCAGCTGTGTGGTGCTTAGTTGCTCACTGGGGTTAAACCATGACAAATTCCCTATACTTCAGCAGCACCTGAAGGAAACCAGAATCAGACTCACTGCTCAGACACTATGATCTCCAATGTCCAAACAACAGCCAACATAAAATTAATCCAAGTTACGCTACAGGGCATGTTTTCAGCATTTCGGGGGTGTGGGAGGTGATGCTTGGAGATTTAGCTGCAAAACTCCCATTATTAATAGAAGTTGCACAGCTAAATCCCAATATTCTATAGCAAAAATAACGCCTTACATTTCTCTCTGGTACCACTCCTGATCTGTGCTGACAGCTCTCTCATCATGAATAACATTATGTCAGGGTGTCCAATGATTCCTGAAACTGTCAACAACGTTTAAAGTCAAATTCTCCAAACTTTTTAAAACTTAATCATCTTCACTCTGGAAGCATAAAAGTTGAATGCAAAAGAAAATATGCAGATTCACAGCAAGTTTTATTGACTTGCTGGCCAAAGACCTCATCTAGCTTCTGAAACATTTACATACTACAAAGCACTGTATATAGGAAGACTGTCCTTAAAGGCCAGAATATACATGAGATGGCAGAAAGAGTTGAGAAAATATGGAGAATAGTGTATAGCGCACTTGAATTTTACACTAAATTATCAAAGCCTTCAGTCAATCCAGTGTATGCAATCAGCCTAGTTTGGGGAATTTCATAACATCACATACAAGCACAGCTGAGAAAGAAAGTCTTGAGAAATCTTAATTTCCTTGTCTTTTTCTGTTTAAATCTCACAATGTCACTTTTCAAAGTGTGTAAGACCATCAATCCCTCCATTTGTTTTTTTTTAATTACTGATCATCAATGTGATGAAAAGTTCCAGACGGAAAGCTTGAAGAAAGAGTAATCAATGTATGCGGGTCCACAGGGGGGACTAGTAAAGAAAATACCAGCAAACAATCTTCTGAAAGGAAGCCAATCAACTTGACATTTTCAAACAGCTCAATTAAAAATAAATACATATATAGAACATTTCAAATTGAATGCCTGATAAATGTTGTATATACTTTAAATGCCCATGTTTTACATTCTCCTTTGTTAATTTGGCACTCTCCTTTTGTTGTCTAGAAGGGTGCTTTCAGCAAGAATGACATTAACTGGTACCCCTGACCTGCAAACTACTGACCAACATGCAGCCAAGCACACAACTGAATATAAGCAGGATCAGGAGGAGAATAAAATCTCTCAAAAGTGTATGCAACAAACAGATAGCAATGAATAGAAAAACTATTTGTTTCCTGCTAAGTCAGTTATTCATTGTACATGAATTATAACAGGTGCAAAATTCCAAGACAGAAGCAAAAATTATTTGCAACTAGAGGATGGCTCTGTAAACCTGCTCAAGAAGAGCCACTCTGAGAGGGAACTTAACGGACCACCATGAAATACCTACTGCAAAAACCTCAACTGACTGCTACTTTTCTGTTACATCTTTTTTTCTTTTAAGTTCATAGTACTTCAATGAAAACCAAACCTTTCTCCTGTCATCATATATCACAGGAAGCATGTGCATGTTGATAAACAGTAAGCCGGAGACAAAAACCTAGCAGGCTCATAGGAAAACCCATATAAGTGCTTGAATTGAACAGACAGCCACTCGAGATTTCAGGTTTTGATCCAAACTGAACTGACATTCAGAGTCTTATAAAATTCACCCTTCGTTATTCACAGATCTCCAGTGTCTGTGCTTCCCTCAAAGTTGCGACTCCTCAAAACAGGTGATTGCATTAGATCATAGAAATATTCAGGTTGGAAGGGACCTCTGGAGATCATCCAGTCCAACCCCCTGCCAAGGCAGGGCCACCTACAGCAGGTTACACAGGATTGCGTCCAGGTGGGTTTTGAATGTCTCCAGAGAGGGAGACTCCACAACAAATCTAGGCAGCCTTTTACTTCACACTGGCTTTCACTTTTTAAAATTTGAAATTTAATGTTAATTCCCAGAATACATTACTTGAATGAACTGAAGAAGTTCAGAAACAAAAAGGAAAAGAAAAAGGATAGAGGGTGTATTAGTTGATAACACCAGAACTATTATGCCAAGTTTACATTCTGGGACTTTATGATTTTTGAACAGTCTTTCCTGGCAACACTTCTATTTTATTCTATGGACTGTTGAACCACAGCATACTAACGAAGCAGCCAATAAAATCTCTGTGCATTTTATTGAAGTCCTCTTCAAAGATCTCTAACATATGTTTCATGAAGAAATAGAGGGTGTATCTGTCAGCTCCTCTCAAGAGCTAATAGAAAACAATTTCATTTGCAGAAAAAGGCACAGCTATTCTGCTGGTTCCATATTAACCTGGGGAACCCTATACACCAAGGGTATTTCCTCAAAATGTGTTTGTACAGGTCTTTTTCACTTTTGAAGGAACAGAAAGGTGTTGAAGTAGAATGGAGAAACAGTCTCACAGAGTGCCCACATCATAGGGCCTGTCTTAAAGAAAGCTCTTATCTCTAGGAAATTTATTCAGTCATGAGAATCTAAACATAGCTCTCTGTTCACAGAGAAAATAATGACACACAAAGAAGTAGTCCTCTCATTTTGGCACTGGATAGCTATGCATAAAAATAAATTAAGGAAGAAGTAAAAGTGATCAGCTACTGTTTCCTTTACCTCCTTTCCAGTTGCCCCCAGTCAAGCCACTGGTGTGATGTGGTCTGTAAAGGGATAAAACAAATTACTATCTACAGCTCATATAAATACACTGGTCTCCTACTGTATTTGCTACCTAAGTTACAGAAGAAGGATTTTTGCACTCTTTTTTCCTCCCATCCTATCTCCGCTTTTGTGAGAAAAGAGATGTATTGGTGAGAGAGAGAGGAGGTAGTTACTTACTAGCACTATGTTCTCCAATAGCTGGCATGCGTCAATACTTTTGTCATCTCAGGGGATCCAGTCATGGTGTGCATCTTCCATGTTTGGTAACAATTGCACAAACGTTCCAGTAATTGCATTGTACCATGTAAATTCCCTCCACCAAACAGATACAGGATTTAACCTTGTCCCCAAAAATATTGGAATCTTATTAGATATAGCCTATATTATTAAGTTGAACAATAATAATATGCAAATAACCATAACATATATAGAAAATAATTGCTTTCAGTTAGGCTGGTACAGTATTGGACCAGGTGCCCCAAACTGAATGAGACCCTGAACAACCTGAACTAATTTCTGAGTTGGTCCTCCTTTGAGTAAAGGGTTGGACCAGATGCCTTTCAGAGGCTCTTTCCAACCTAAATGATGACTCTAACTATGGTTTAAACAGGCAAACTGTCCAGTTCTAGTGGCTAGTTTTGGGGTTCCTTATGTGGCAGACTGGTCGCACGTGTGTAATACATCCTATTCTCCCAGGGAAATTTCTTGTTAAGTCAAAAGAGAAGGTAAAACTGGCTAAAGAAGGGCTAGGCAAAGAAACAGGAACTATTGTATCTTGTCCCTCCGAGTTCTTCGCATCTCCTCAAACTCCTATATGAAAAATAATTACCAATTCTTTACTACAGAATAACATGGAAGTAACACAGATCTTGGCCCTTGCAATGATTATTCAGAAATTATTTTGATAAAGGTTTGCCAAGACAGAATTTATTCAGGGGCTGCTTCAAGCTCTGCTGAATGCTTATATCAACTTTTATGCAATCTGACATTCCCAAAAAGACCTGACAGTTATGGACTGGAAATGCAGAGAAACCATTACACAACACAGAAAAAAGAGTTTCAAACAAAATGGAATTTAAGAGCTGAATTTCTTAAACTGGCTCTGATAAAGGAGTGGCCTGAACAGAAACCCTCTGAGGAACTTCCAGACTAACAGCTCAAGACGGCTCTGTATTGCTCCAAAATGCAACACTAAAATTATGATGTGAGGCTGTAGCAGTATTCCCCTCTGGGTTTTATCTTGTCATAATTGACCAACCTGAGCAGACTTTACACCAATTAGCAATAAAAACAGAAAGACCTTCCAGGGAAACACCAGAGGCCCAAGAGTAAAGTCCTGGCACTCCTCTCTAGAAATCTGTCCCTATCCCACGCTCCAGGCTGGTGGTAGGTGGGCAGGAGTCCACTGGTGCCTGAGCCTGTGAGACTTCAGGTTGCAGTGCAGAGTATCTCACCTTCATCATCACCTACACCAGCTGGTTAGGGCATTAAGAAGCTTCAGCTGTAAACCAGGTCTATCTAGACAGGTCTGTAGTATTTCAGACCTTAGCTACAGTGCTAGGACATATGAGGCAACAGGGTCTTTTGCAGTTCCCTTCCGAGGAATAAGAGATCTCCTCCATTTCAAGAAAATTAAATGGTTCTAAGCATGTACACAGAAGTGCATTCATAGAAACAGAAGCCCTTATTATGACAACAGTAGCACAGAACTGCCAATAAATGCTCCAGCTTTTATACTGGGGCTGAAGCAGACGTTGATCTTTTGTGAAACTTTAACAATTCTCCAGGAGGATTCTTCCTTCTCTGTAGCTTTGGAACTCCGTAAAGCTCTTCATACCTGGACAACCCTGTAAATTTTTCCTAAAAAACTCCTTTTTTGATTCTTGATTCCCGATCTGCTGAGCTCAAGTGAAACCATATAAGACAAACATCCTCCTGTTACACCCTACCAGTCACTTAAACTGACATTACATTTTCCTTATTTTTCTCTTTCCTTGATAATTCTTAGCTGGAGATAATTATTTTTGGTGACTAAATGAACACATAGCACATCCCAGTGTGAGTGATATAACTTTGTTTTTTCACATTATGACGGTTAACAAGTAAGCAGCTCTGTCCACAATCTGTCATTACCAACCTTTTCCACAATACAGAGGAATGGTGCAGGCCAACAGAAGTTATTAAATGCTCCCTCTCCATTCATCTCTAAGAACAGGAAGGCTAACCCTAGGCTCTCTCCAAATTATAATGTAGTTTGAAGTAACATATTTCTCTAACTTGTTATGGGGAGCCATGCTTGGTTCTCTCTAATAATGGGTGAAGATTTGCAAGCCCCCTACAATTTTGGAGCATTCTTAATGATTCCTTCAAAATGAACACTGCTACTAAAATACAAAAATGCTAAGACTCATAAAATATTCCTTTTCCTTTCTTTACGTATTGCTAAGAGTCTCTACTTACGGCTTCAGTCTCCAAATCTTTCCCTCCAGCAGTACCAATTTTGTACTGCCCCTTCTCTTTTTTTGCACACAGATAATATAACAACAGTCTTTCCTCTCCTGCCTCATTTTAATATGTTGCAGAATTACTGAGGGCATTTTGGTCAGAGCTTCTAAAATGACAGCTAACACTGGGCTAATTATCTGTGAGATGACAACTGCTCCATCCAAACGTCTGAAAAACATCTCAGCAAGTCTCTTCAATTAGCAAAGTCAAGTATGATTGATTTAACTTTCACTTGAGAGTTCTTCTCAGAAGAACTGGTTCAGGTGTACCCGACAAGGCATTTATTGAAACAGAATAGGTAAAGATTAAATGTTCTGCATTTATACAGAGCCCTGCAACCAAGCATCTCAAACTCTTCATAACACCTTAATTAGTTAAGACTTAAGTTATCCTCTGTGGTAGAGAAATACAGCTTTGCCTTCTTTATAGGTCAAGGTCTGAGGCAGAAATAGGCCAAATGAATTGGCCATGATCCCACTGAAGGCACGTGGCAAAACTGGAAATTCAAATTACTTCAATTCCAAGATGCCTCATGCTCTCCACACAAGAAAGCTATCTCACCTTCATTCATTCTTTCCTCGTGAATATTTGTAATTTTTTAACATGATGACTGTCATTTCCAGTTGGAGGGAGCAATGCACTGTCACTGAAGCAGCTCTTAGAAGCTTCTTTAGAGGAAGAAAATATAAGCACAGTACTTCAGAGCAATGCAGAATAGGAGGTTTAGGGTTCTCAACCTGATACTTGCTCTGATTTTATCAGCATGGTCCAGATTTGGAAAGCTCAGATAAACTAAAATTGGTAACTTTGATATTTTTGTGACTTTATGTCATCATCCATAATGCTATCAGATAGCAAAACATTATACATGATGACATAACACCTGGAGAAAGCATTATGCTTATCAAAAGGCTGTGGGTTTAGCCAACTCAGTTCAAGAGCTCATGAGCATTTCTGAGCTTTTAGCCAGGCTCTATCAGCTCTGGTTATTACCTCTGTCCTTTTTCTGGCAAGCTGCTCCTAAATAAGAAGCAAATAACTTGGCTGCATTTTCTACCCTATGCAAAAGCTGTGCAAGGTATTAACAGTTTGATACAGAGCAGGAAGGATACAGGTTGCTGTTGTCTGTTAAACTATGACCTTGTGAAGGTAACTGAAAAGAATTTTAAAAAACCCAATCAGACTGCCCTGCTTTCACAGACCTCTGCCTTTTGTGTAAAGGCAGCTATAAAACGTGTCACGGAAGCCACAACACTGCTAACAAGAGACAGTGGAAGAAAAGTTGTCTCTTTCACTCAGAAACAACTCATCGCATCTACTGTAGCCGCTCCTAGTCAGCAACTGTTTAGTCAGAAGTTTTAACCAACTCCTTAAATTCACAATCTCGGGGGCCTTGCTGCTTAATGAAGACTACGGGGTGTTGAGAAGCACAGTATATTATTTCATTAAGTGCTTTTCGGGAGAAGGGGATTTAGAAGTAAAACTGCTGGCTTTGTGTGGCAAGGTTATGACCTTTGACAACTTTGGAGCTTATCTCTTTCATCTTCCCACTCCCCTGAGACCCCGAACTTGCAGAGGGATGGAAGCGGGTAAGCTGGGGCCAGACAGAGTCTAGCATTGTTGTGGGGCTGCCTCCTCTCCCATTCCCTCTCTCCCCTTCTCTCTCTCTCCCTCCCTCTCCCTCTCTCCCTTTTTTTCCCCCTAAACAAAACAGATCTGAACTGAGCCAAGGAAACAAAAATGTATTGTTCCTCGCAGATGGAAGCGAGTGTCGCCTAGGTAACCAGATTAATCTCCTTTTTCTCTCCCTTCCTCTCTTGTAGTGCGGTAATCGGTGGGCTCTTTTCACAAAAAAGCCAGCCTCAAAGCTGGGGCTCTAACTAGGTTCCTAATTAGCTGCAATTTACAATGAAGACAACATGATGAGATAATAGAAATTTGCAAAATAATGACATACCTCAGCAAAATATTCCTCCTCCTAAGAACCATTTTTATACAAAAACAATAAAGAGGGCCCTTCTAAAGCAAAGCTGGAAAATGGTGGTGTATTATGTGACACAGAACATTATTGTTCGCCTCTTGTTCCCCCAATCAACAGCTTATTGTTTGGCATCTTAAATAAAAATGACTCAAATACAGGCCACATAATGATCTCCATTGCGCTAATACACTGTATATACAGAGTAGTCAAAAATGTACCCAAGCCAAGGCCAGTGGGGCTGATAAAGTACCAGGGCTCAGAAAGGTAATTTACAATACAATGCACTAACTATTATTACTGGTCTTAATCACACATATCTTTCTGATTTTTGTCAGGATGCGCTCTGACATCAAAAAAGGACACCCGAACAGGGGGCAGCTAGTTAATGAAATATGATGGATTGCATTTGTTTTCATGTGGTGGTTAGCTCAAACGAAGCAGCCTCCAGACTGTTAGCCAACAGTCTTCTCTTGTGCGACATCAAAGGCTCCCATTGATGGGGGGGAGAGGGAGGGTGCGGGAAGGGGGATGACAGGGAGACAGCGCAGAAAGAGAAGCTCTGAGCAACTCAAACGACCATTAATCGTAATCTCTACCTTATGTCCAAAAGGGGAGAGCAGAGAAATATAATGGACCAGGGCCAACCTGCCACTGATTTCAAGGAGGAGCGTCAGCACCTCCACGCTCGGTGGAGGAGTGGCACGGCCACTGCTGAAATTGGGCATTTAGCAGCACAAGGATGACTTGTCATCACAGACATGAGGAGCACGTCCCTGCTGGAGTGGAGAGCAGAGGAGGGTTCAGGGCAGTTTTGATCTCAACAGAAATATTTAATAAATAACAACAGATTGTCTAAAACTCAGATTGTCAGGAATAACAGCAGCAGCAACAGTAATTCCTTATTTATTTGTGTACTCATCACTGTTGACTGCTGCAGCTGCAAATGTTCAACAACTACTGATCAATGGTTCATCCCTTAAATAAGTGCAACTACAGCCACTTTGGGCAAGGCCAGGAAAGCATTATCATGCACCCTGACCTAGTCTTCTGGTTGCTGAGTATGGCAAGAAGCCTAACTCCCTTCGCAGAGTAATTGAAAGGAATCAGAAATGTCATATTATACAGAGAGCAAGCCAACTGCTGAACTCTACTGAGAGGGTACCTGGCTCTATCTTTACAACAAGGTCCTGCAAGATAGTTTACATTGAGGGTTAACCATCCAAAGAAGCATTATAATACTGCTGCCATCTGTTTATACAGCTTCTTTCATCTTTAAGGATCTCAAGGCACTTAAATGGTATTATAAGTTTGTTGAAGAGAGCTACTGAATACATTAATGATGAACATTATGCTATACAAAAATAAAGAAAAAAAGCAGATTTTAGAAGTACTCCAAACATATCCATTCTAATGACCACTGCCATGAGATTTTTAAACAGGAGAGAGAGCAGACTGGATTTTGGGTTTTAAGATGTTGTTCAATACAGTCACACAAGAAACACATGGGGCTGCCAATCCATCCTGAGACCCTTTGGAAGTATAATGTGACACCTTTAAATCAATGACAGGAAACCTTCAAACAATAATTAAAAATAAAAAGCATACGTATTTAAGACACAGAATGGCACTGAAAATAGGTTTTGATTCTGGAACTGCATCTGCTATAAACAAACATACTCCATCCTGCAGAGATTTCTAGGAAAAAGAGAACAAGGTGAACAAATGTGCAGGACTCAGTCTTTAAATGGAAATCACCAACAATAAGTGATTGATGGTCATATTCCAATGTGCTTACTCATACTTAATACTACTCTCTCCATGCAAAGCCTGATTTAATAGGAGTACTCGCAGAATAAGGTGTTATCCAGTGTAAGAGCATCAAAACTGGTTCTGCAAAACAAAATTATGTGTAAGGTACTTGAACTGCCAGTAAGGCAATCCTACTCCAACAAATGCTGAGCATCTTACCCCAGCACAGGAGCTGGCAATCTATCAGAAGTATCCTGACAAACAGGATCAGGCAGCACCTAAGAAAAGAGCAGGGAAGTCAAGAAAATGGCTTTGAACCTGTGAACCCAATTCAGTGTAAACCCTGTGTTGACATGACTGATCATGGAAAGAAATGGAGTCACTGGTGCTTCTTTGCATCAACTGAAGGCCAGACCTGAAGATTTGTGTGTTAGTTTGTTTTTGTTTCCACATACTATATACATTTCTGTGGAAGGCTGGATATATTGCTCGTTCTTTTCAGTCTATATCTAAAGCCTAAAAGCACCTAAAAAGCAGACTCTGTTCAGGATTTAGATTTCTGAACATAGAAATAAACGTTTACCTGGAGCATTTTTCTCCTTCAGAGCTTTCTCCTTTGGACCCTATTTTTGCTTAATCTATCTAGAGGTTTTATCTTTGCATTCTTAAATAATCCTGCATGGAACAGCCACCGCACACTGAGAATTCAGAAAAGCAGGAACAGCCTTGCTGCCCTGTATATCCTATGCCGGAGTCAGAACTGCAACTTGGTATCTGTACAGCCTGGTATGATTAACACCATTTTACACAGAAACATTAACTCTTCCAAGCAAGTACTCCCCCCATCCATCCAGCTCCTTGGATAGATAAAATAACTCAGGAAGAGTTAGTTTCCCACAATTACAGAGCTTTATCTGATATTGCAGACACACAGCACAAATTGAATTCAGTGGGATTTCTGTATATGCAGCAGGTTTGGAACCATAAATATTAACCTTTCTCCGTAACAATAATATCCAATGTACTGCACTATAGGATGCAAACCGCTGATCCTGATCCTGCAATATGAATCCTGTCTTTTTTTTTTTTTTCTTTCCAAGCTAATGGAATTATTTGTGCAAATAAATGTTGAAAGATTGGGTGCTCAGTGCATTTTCCATTCCAGCATCCTGCCTGGCACAGTCTGAGTTATCCAGCATGAATCTAACTGAGATCATCTACACTGCTCCCCTGTAATAGCACCTGTGCCTTTGTGCCCCTGAACTGCTCTGGCAATACAAACTTACAAACAGCTTTTGAAACATGACTCAAACATCCTTCACCATGAGCAAAATCTGGTGTGTGACACAACTGGCTCACCTTTATTTTATTATCATTATTACCACTCCCAGGCTTTGGAGAGCCTTATGTTTCTCAACACATTTCTTCGACATCTGTGATAGCCTTCAATCTTCCTATGTTTTCTACCTTCTAAGCACTAGCAAACAGCAAGAAAAACTACATAAACAAATGTGTTCACACAGGATACAAGAAAATTCATGCAGAAAGCATAAGTTTAATGTTCTTCAAGTCTTTTCCTCCTTCCCATATCCTTGCCCCTGCCCCCCAGGGGAGGTGGGAGGAATGGTTTAAATCAATAACCAAAGGCTTCAATTTTACAAACCCTTAAGCCATTAGAGCTCCGACTCCTCAGTGCACCCTTCATAACCTCCCCCACCCCTGCACACACACTTACACACATGCACATAACACATATATAAAAGAAATACTCCCAGCCTGGCATTAACAATGTTCATTCAGTGCTCTTTACTTAAAGGAAGAAAACAATTAAGTGAAACCTTGAAGTAATCTCATTCTGCCTATTTAGCCTCTTCATCCTTCAATGTGTGGTTAGTAAGTGTTGCAATCAGGGGCTAAGGCCTGCTATCATTCGGCCTTAATTAAAAAAGACACAAGCAGTGGAGCTGTGAATTAGAAATGTAACAACGCACTACCCCTGATTAATTCGAGGCTCATGTTGGATTAATAACTCCAAACAAAGAACAAAAGGAAATTGTTATGCGAATTGCAGTCCTCCCAGGCCAGACAAAGGTCAAATCACAGGATTTCAATTTCATCCGGAGTCGCTTAATCAACTCCCTCGGAAGGAAGACCATATGCAGTCCTGAAAGCTACCCATTGTAGTCGTGTTGTCACTGGACCTGAGAGACAGCACAGAGATAATCCCAACTATTCCCAATCTTTTCTCTTTCTTGGCTGTTTCTTTTCTCTTTTGCTTTTCTTTCTAAGTTTCTTTTTATTTTTTCCCTTAAAAAAAAAATAAAATTACAAAACCCCTTCATTAGGGCTAATAATTAAGGAATAAGGACACTATTCTGTCAGAAAGCGGCTTTTGTGGCTGCTGCCCTGTGGAAGCACCCTGGCTTTCGCTGCCCATGCAGCTGCAAAGACAGTTCCTTATTTTAAGGGGGGGTCTTCTCTGACAACAGAAGCCACATACTTCTGTGCTTTGGCATCATGCAGTCACTTAAAAGAAACAGCACTGGTGGGGTGGGGGGTGGGTAGAATAGGATGCTTTGCACATATTCAGTGCACTGCCTACATCTTAATACAGAGGTCCGGTGGGTATGTTAGCTGAGGAAGAAGGATATTACTGCCCTGAAGACCTATCTCTGACTGAAATTAAGCCACAGAGAATAGAATCGCATTTTTTCTTGCTGTTCACACCCAATGAAATGATGATGGAGTAAAACAGCCCTCAGTTTTCACGATCTAAGATACATTGTTTCTCCAGCAAGCAGATTCAGAGCATGTCTCCTGCTCCCCCTGAACATGATGTCTCAAGTAAGTTGCATGGCAGGGCATTTTACATGGATGGCACAGTCCATCCTATATAAAGAAAAATAGGAAATCACAGGTCTGCCTAGAAACCTGGCACCTCATGCCCAAAAGCAAGTATAAAAGTCTACAGCAACCGAAAAGAAGCAATGAAGAAGCTTCAGGGTAGAGACCTGCAACACAAAGTTCATTCTCGCCTTCACTGCCTTCTTGAGAGGCTCTGCCCATCAGCCCAGCAATGACAGTTTGCCACATATCTGGCTACAGCTGCTCCAGCCTGGATGGTGCAGGTAGTCTCTCTCTCAGCCAGATCCCTAGTGTGATCCACAACATTTCAACAGGCATGTTGGAATTTTTCAGGGTTGTGTGGTTTTGTTTTTTGTTTGTTTGGGGTTTTTTTGGTGGGTTTTTGTGGTTGTTTGTTTAATAGGTTTTCTGTAACAGTAATACAGTTCAGGACCAAATTTACTTTCTCCAGGAATCAGCTCCAGTAAAGTACCAACAGCCAGCAACACTTCACATGTTGATGTAGACCTCTTGCTTAACTCAAATTTTTCTTGAGTTATATGAAATGAGATACAGAGATTTAAGTAACAGTCCCCTTTTAGTTTCAAATTCTGGTCCCAAACATATTATGTATAGGCATTAATTACTGTATTATTGCTGACAAATGCTCCATGGCTCTCTGATATAATTTTGCCAAAGGAGATACCTTAAAGCCTGATAAAACTACCAAAACCCTGGTACTGATACCTGGTACTGAATCAAAACATCAAGGCACCTATGAATAAAGGTTAGGATTCACATATTAAAACACACTGGGAAATGCAGATTCTGTAGAAGCCTCTTACCTGTGTTAGGTGCTGGAGTAAAACTGCAGGTCACTCGGTGAACTGAAAAGAAGATCCTGGGATCATCTCCACTCAATTCTGTCACAAACTACACTTGGTCCTCTTGCCAAGGGGCTGCTTACACACCTGCTGTCTCTGAATTAGCTGTTGAAGGGGAAGAAGTGGTTTGTGAATTGCCCTGTTCTGAAGCCCTTTCCCACTCAGAAATATATGCCAGCTCTAAATACTAACCCGGTAAATGACTATTCAACTTCTCCGATGCTTTCCTTTTAAGTGTCTGTTCACTTTTGCTTTACATATTGATTTCTTAGCATGCAACCAAAAATTAAGATGAAATACCTACTGTGCCATGGAAAAGGAGAGTCACATACTCAGAAACCCTTTTGCCTGTGTTACACCAAGTCATTAAATCCAAATTATATGGAATGCAAATTCTGTTAGAAGTAAATCTTTTAAATATTCCACCAGCTCCAAAAATATAAGCATAATTTTTGAAATCTGTTACTATTAGAAGCTCAGCAACAAATGTTTTTATGTGCATTACAGTTATTGTAGCTAATTCCACTCTTTGGTGCAAAAGTAAGATCTAAGCTTTAAATCTAAAGCTCCAAAACTTTATCCCACTTACTAGTCTGTAAAAGAAGGCAACCTATGTGCACATCCAGTAAGAAGAAATGAAAGGACAAGTTTTTCCTTCTCTGCTATTCCTACTACAAGTGCTGTGGAGCAGTTCTTCATCTCCTTGTCCCATGACCCTCTTGGATAAATCCTCCTTCTTTATAATAAATTCTTAACCTGAAGTTATTATTATCCTGTGATATGAAGCAATAATTCATGCATATATATATATAAATGAGGGTAGCCTTTGAATACAGGCAAAGACAGTCCTTGACTTCATTTTAAAGATCTTCAAGATTTTCTTGACACTCATGTGTCAAGAAAAAATAGCTGCTGTTATAATACATATGCAACATGTAGTACAACATCCATTGCTACTGTAATACAAAAAAAGGCACCCAAGACAGCTCTATTCTGCTTTCTGCAGAAGGCGGCAGAGAGAGATAGGTATTGGGGCATCTGCTCCACTCCCAACCCAAATGGCAGCACAGACCACGTTATCAGCAGCTCCTGTACCTTACATCAGATGAAAACCAGCTACAAATCAGCTGAGGATGGTGGGAGAAAAACTTATTCAAGCGACTGCAGACGTAACCAGCCCCTAACATGAAGTTGGGCACATGCATGCTGTGTCTCAAAATCAAACCGTGACCATTTAATAGCTCCTGCATATGCTGCTGAGAAAATCAACTTCCAAGCAGCTAACTCTTGGCTGGGGACAGACACAGCCTAAAACCTTCCCCATACCGCTCCCAGCACAACTCCCACTTCCTCCTCTGATGCAGCTACGTTGAGGCAGGTGGGAAGACAAGGCAAGTCCCTGCTAAGTTACATGTGGGGTCTACCAGACTGCCGTATATTTCCATGCAATCACTCAAAATCAAAGGTGGCTAAGAGCCCATCACATTCTCCTTGCTTCTCTCAGCTACCTCTAAAGACTGAAGAGGCCTATGAAATTTTATAAATCCCAAAGAATCAACAGCAGGCAAGCATTTAAAGCTGCCCTGAACTTGACTTGCTCTCTTCAGGAACCATCTCCAAACTGTGTACCTGTTTCTTTAAGTAAATAAACCAACACATTTCTCCGATTTTACTTGACATTTTTCCCAATCCTCTCCCTTCACTTAGAAGCTGCCTCTTTCTCTTCCCTTCCACTCGAAGAAGCTGCCAGTGAGAGATATTCCTTCTCTGCAGCCCCTACCAAGTGCACAACAGCTTTCACGTATCTCTACCTCACTGACCCTTCATCTCTTTTCAAATCACAGATAAGAAACAACATTTTCTTATCTTGCTAAGAACTGGGAACACTTTCCACTTCTACTACAGTATCACCCATCCCTATAGAGCAGTCTAATAGTATGCACGAGAAAGAAAAAGAAAGACATGAATATGGCAGTTTACGGCCAGATTCCAAGCAACAACTAGGCCTACAGGTGTACAGGTGTTTTAGTAGCTAGTACTCCAAACTGTACTGTAAGCAAGCAGCTGTGTTGAAAGATTAAATATGATGGCATGTGCATAGAAAACCAGTTATGTCAAGCCCATTTGTCTCTCTGAAAAACCCAACCCAACCAAGCAAAGATAACGGGGGTTCTTCCATTCACCTTACCAAAATGCCACTTTGGTTATAAAGAGAAAATCACAACAGAGCAAATTAGATTTTACTTCTGGATAATTTTTCCAAAGAACCCCAGCACCTTTGCTTAAGCTCAACTTAAAGAATTGCACACACTGTTTGTGAGAGCTGCTGGGCAGCTGCTGCGCTCCCTCTTAGAGGTGGCTGCTCCTGAGTACTGGTTGGCATTAAGCAGGGCAGGATACACAAGAAGTTTAATATACATAATTGGTCCCACTGATATCAATAGGAAATAGTACTGAAAAAAAGTGTTGCAGAACATTTACCTTTCTGCAATAAAATCAAACAACAAATATATCCAGTCTAAGTACACTAGAAGTTACATTCCAAGAAGCCCAAACAATTACTGCCAACATAACCACATGGATTACATGTACTTGTTTTATGGAAAAACTGGAGTAATGTCTTGTATATTTGGTAATATGACCATTGTCTGATTTGTAATATTTTTCTTTAATGGAAGAAATAGGCTGAGAAAATTTTGTGGGAAAAGTTTTTCCTACTTAGAAAGAAATCAAAGCGCAACAAAAAATAAGATTATCAAGAAAATATCTCCATTTTGACAAAATTTCCATGACAGCTCTGACTGACAGAAAAGAAGTCCCAGCAGTTAGAGAGGCTGGAATAAGGCAGAACAGAAACTTAACCTGTTTCTACCATACCACCATTACTACTGTAGTTCCTGGACCCATCTGGCTTCTTGGGAAATTCACATTTTCCTTGAAAGATACAGTTTTCATTTCTAGACATAAAAATGTTTTATTAAACAATTTTTTTGGGGGGCTTCTTTTTTTTTTCTTCTTTTTTTTTCATCTTAGGCAAGTTCTACTGGTAACTGCAGACGTTGACAATTACTGTTATAAAGCCAGACAGAAAACAAAGGTTTTCTTTTCAGGTCATTAAAAGCAACATCCTTGTTAAAGAATCCATAATACTCTCACAAGGTGACTGTGAATCTTACCTAGTTTGTTGTTACTATGATGAGAAATTACACAAAGGAGTAAGGCCAAGAGTCTGCCAATGTTACTTAATAAGAAAGAGCAGGGAAAGAGGTTCCAGAAGTTCTTGACAGAACTGGATCCCATGAAGCCTTATTTCACCTTTACCTTTTTTTTTTTTCTTGTGAAATCTGCCTCCTTTTCTTTGATGCCTTTGATTGAAAGGTATTGTGTAAGTGACTCTCTTTTGCGCAGCTCAGAAACATGAGCGCAAACAAAAGCCAAAACATACAATTTGGTATATTTGCTTGCTGACTAAACACTTTTTCTTCTATCTTTCTTTTCTTGGAGGGTAAATTGTTAGTTTCAAAGCTGAATGACTGCTTCAGGAAGTTGGGTAGGAGACTATTGGTACAGTGTGATAATTAAGCGATCTTAGTTCGTAAACAATGCTGATAAAACAGAAATCCCTCTCCCTTTTTTCTGGATTACCTTTAGAACTGAAATCAGAGAGCACTAAATGAATAATAATTTGCACCTTCTGTGAATGATAGAAGATTGAATCAAATTTTAACTAGACTCTATTTGTAAATCCCTCAGGATGACATAATTACTATTCAACACATACATTAATTAGCTGTACACATCCATTTCATAGTATTTAACAGGTTTAAACAGCTTTTATTTTCTGTTGAATGGATTTTCCATTTTTATCAAAATTAAAATAATCCTGAATTTCCTAATCTGGAAGAAATTTGCTCACAGAAGTCAAGAAATTACCTAGAAATTGCTGTCCCCATAGTTCAAATAGTTATCTTTCTTTTTAGCATTTTTTATTTTATTTCAAATTCATTAATGTTCAAAGAATTGATAGTGCAATGATGTGAATTATTCCTGCTGCTGCTTCTTTCCTTTTGATGAAAAATGATCATAATTGCACTGAATGGTGGAAAAAAAAATCTACTAAAAATTTAAGATCATCAAGTCCAACTGTTAACCCAGCACTGGCAAGTCCACTACTAAACCATGTCCTTAAGTGCCACATCTGCACATCTTTTAAATACCTACAGGGATTTTACCCTGGGGGGGGAGGGGGCTTATTTGTGACAAGATGTTTTATGCTTTACAAGCACCTCCTTTTAACATAAGTTTCTACCTAGCCTTGCTCTGGTCTCAGCTGTAGAAATATTCCCAGCAAGAGAAGGTAACTGGATCCCAAACCCTTCTGGAAACCTTACAGGTTAGGGCCACGACCTGCAAATCCACTGTAAGTATCTGAAACTTATTGGAAGTCAGTGCAGGCTGGTAGCAACAGGCTGCTCTGCTTCCACCATCCAATCCTGCAAACAAACCAGGCTGCAATCTCCTGCATCAGCATCTGTCCCTGAGCAGCCTGCAGGTTCCTCCTGGACAGCACACCACAGGAACCTCATTTTGAGGGGACAAAAAGATGGATCTCACGTTGATGCACTGCGTATCTATCTACAAGTCATTACCCCGGAAAAGAGAAAAGCTATTTGTACTCTCCCCAGTAAACTTGCTCTTCTTGATTTTCCTAACATTACAATGAAACTTTCCTGCCTGTCATGTCGGCCACTTGCTTTGAATTGGAAAAATTGCAAATCATGGGGAGAAAAGTGCTGCCATATGCAATTACTGCATAGAATTGGAATGATGCTGGAAACTTTCTAATTGTATACAGTACTGTTGACATGCAAATAATAAACCCCCCCCCCCAAACATATGGATTACTAATATACCATACTGGAAAAAGAAGTAGTTTGAGCTCAGCTGGCTACCCAGGAAAAACTACAGGAGGCCAAAAAAGGATTTACAGTTCTTTTCCACTTAAATGACATCATCTGTGAGGAAACATGCATTTTGATGGAATACATTATAGAAGAACGTTGTGAGGGTAAAAAAAGCATGATAGGAGATCTAGGCAGCAAAACCATGCAATTTTGAGCATCATAAAAAAGATGGTCATGCCAGCTCGCATGGATCACATTTGGTCCTTAACTGAATCCTACTGTCTTACAATACTTATTCTACATTATTAATATTTGCATTGTATATTTTTTTGTATTGCAGTATCCCCAGCAAGGCCTCCAGGAAACTCCCATAGGAGTATTTTCCCGTTTAGTTGATTAGTTTTGCATCTGCATAAAAATATCTGTCTTGTTGCCTGAAACCTTGACTTCAGTGAGCAAATACACAAAAAGCAGGAAATAAAACTGATCATTCTGCTTTCCATCTCCAACTGAATAAAATGTTTAAATAATTAAATTATAATAATGACAAAGTTAAAAATGTGAAGAATGTCTTAAAAATACCTTCAGAGTATAAATTTTCTCAAAGCGCTTCTACTAAGTTCTGTTGAAGCCCCAAGTAACTAACAAGCTGTTGAGTGTGTACAAGCACCTGAGTCCTCAATGGACTCATTTCAAATTTTACTTAATATCTTTGTGGAATATGTGACAGTAAAAATCAACTAAGATAATACCTGTTGTGCAAGGCTGTGATTTCACCATGAAAGCAACGGTACTTACATGTGAAACTCATTTTGTGGGTAACACTTGGAAAAAATAATAAATGTATATGCATCTCCAGAAGAAAACTTGACAGAAGCACCGTTTGTAGTGTTGGCTTTTCTAAACGTGAATTACTGTAAGCAGAGATATTGTCTCTACATAATGCATGTTGGCACAATCACAGTTCATTCTTGTGTAAATAATTTGGGAAAGCATTATACAAATTGCAAATGTGGCATTTAATTTTATTAAAGAAAACTGATGCAATAGCAGCTACAGCAAAATTGGGATGGTAAATAAGTTAATTTTCATCAAACTTTTCCTTAGGCCTTTCTGACAGTTAATAAAGATACTTTATGGAAGCCATACACTCAGTGACTGCCTAGTTATGCTGATCCAACCAATTTCAACAGGGTCAAAGGAGACTCTACAATCCTGCAGTAGGAAAGACAGATACAACTAAGTCAGTTAAGTGATTAGGCTTTATTATTTCCTTTGAGGGAATGTGAAAGAGGAATTCCTGGAGTTTGATTAATTTGGACCTGGAATAACAAGATCATTGGATGGAGAAGTCAGTCAAACATGGAAGAAAGAATGGAATAGATTAATTCTTACAAGCTATTTGCTTTGGTGAGCTTGAGCTGACAGGCATTACCCTATTCTCAATAAATTAAAAAATCTCCCAGTGGGAGTTGCCATGCAGTAGGAAAAAGTGAGCGGCATATTTTGGATCTGGTAAGCTGAATATATCTGGAAAAAAATGTGGCCCTAAGTCTCAAAGTATAGCAGATCCGTTCCCTGATTAGCTTACATTCATCCAAACCTCCTTCTGTGCCCTCTGCTTCGATTAGGTTATGCACACAACCTATTTTCTATTTATGCAACATCTGCTCTGCTTTGAGATTGTGAACAAGAACATTTCCAGGCTCCAAAGCAGGATGAGATTACAGACTGGCGAACTGAGCTAGATAAAACAAGGCTGGAGCCTCAAAGGTTTAAGTTCAACTCAGATTATTTAAAATTCAAAAAATGTCTCCATTTTGCTTTAACACAAGTGATTTTCTCATTTATACCTCCTTGCAGTCTTAAGAAGGAAACAGAGTCCTTAATTAGTAGAAGTTCATCTAGTGCTGTTCTTTCACATGTCCAGTGCCAAATCTTGTAGATAACATGTAGTGCCATAATTAAGGCTTCAGCCCTGATTATTCAGAGCTCAGAGAGCCATCTAGACCCTGTCATCCAGCCACCGTGATGTTCTACCATTGGAACAAAGAAGAAGGAAGAAAGAGGATGTTCAAGCACAGACAGTATCAGTATGAAAAAAGTCCACCTTATGGGAAGGTTTCAGAGACTAAGAGGGGAAAGAAGCAGGGGGAGGCAGCAGGGACAGCCTGCACAGGATCCCCCTGCAGATGACCAGTTCAAAAGAAAAGGAAGGGGGAGTCTTTTTTCCTGAGGAGCAACTAGTGATGTCTGTGGTAACATCTACAGTAAAGTTAACACTGGCTCCTGCAAAAATCATCTATGCGGGCAGCAAGACCGCAGTTTGGTCTGCAGCAGTGACAGAAACTATATATGGAAGATCTATTTAATTTTTTAATAGCAACAGGCAGAAGGTTAAACATCTGACCAAGATGACCATCTTGGGGCTGATGGACAGCACCACAGAGCTCTTCCTACCTTTCTGCTGGACTTGGCATCCTGATCTAACTCATATTCACTGGCAAAGTATATGGGAACTAAGGAGATGCTGCTGGTATTAAACTCATAGTTCAATAGCCCCACTGATACTCTGGAAGCCCACAAGCTCACACCCTCTGCCTCTCCCACTCCCAAGCTCAAATTCACAAGCTGTCTCGAAATCATGGTTTACCAGTTTGATTACCCTAATACATTCAGCTGGGTTCAGTGGAATAATAGTTCGCTGATAGCCTTAAAAATAAATAAATAAATTACTCCCTCTTTACTTGGCCATGATTGTGGGTTTTTTTTCCTCCCTTGGAGGAGGCTGCAAGACAAGGAATGCCATTCAGCTAATAAGGACTGGCTGCATGAAAAAGCAGCCAGGATTTCTCCCTCTCCCCATTCTTCCCCTCCCCAACACAATAGATCTGAAAACAAAAGACAGATTATTAGGTTTAAGTATGTAGCCCATTCTCCATATACCCCTTCCCCCCTCCTCCCACCCCTTCTTCGGCACATCTGGTAACCATGTGTGGCAAGTGCTAATGAAGACTTTCCTGAGTGAGCTACAATTAGTTCCGACTGCTGTTCCCCTGTACCGAGGATAAAACCTCAACCCAACACAAAACAAAACAAAATCTTCCCTTCACTGTTCCTGAAACCTCCCACTGCCCCTGGGATTCCCTCTCCTTATCATGCTGCTGAAATTAAAACAAAAAAATAGAAAAGTGTAAGCAAATACTTTAAGGCTCTCTTCCGCTTCACTTTTTTTCCTTTTTTTAAATCAGCATTTTATTCATTTTGATTGAACACGACAGGCAGGCAACAGTGTTTCTATGATCCTGTCTACAATAGAGAATTGTTAAACAGATGTCCATTTCCCCCCCACCCCCCCACCCCCCTTCCAGCCTGGCAATATTATACACATAGCAGTTTTATCTGCTTGAGCAGATCAAATTTGTGTGTGTGTGTGTGTGTGTGAGCGTGTGTGTTGCCATTTGGAGTGATTAGAATAAGCTGCACAGAGGCAAGATGTATTGTGCACAATTAAGCCCATCTCCAGACTGCACATTCTTGTTTACTCTGGGTCTCTTCTCTCCCCAATCAAGCTACTAATAGAGCTGTTTCAAGTTTCAACAAGGACCACATTAACTGCTCATCTCCACATGAAACAGAATGCCATACCTCAGCCTCTCCCCAAGATCTGAGTGTCAGCCTCCCATCTTCCACATTTCTCACTGAAACTGCCACGGACCTCACCTTTGAAATTCCTAATGATTCCCCCTAGTACACACTCTGGGCACAATGTGAAATTTCACAGTGTGAGACTTTACTTATTCTTTGTCATTTCTCTCAGCTGTGTCACCCAACATGATTGCTACTGACCAACCCCTACTTGAAAGTATGTTCCCACTAAATAAACAATCCAGATAATTGCTGCAGAAGTGATGATATCTGCATACATCATATTTCAATTATACCTTATTCACGCAAAAAAATGGCTATGACCCTCCTACGCCTTTTGAAGAGTGCTGTATATTGAAATGCAAAAAACTAAGTTCTAAAAGCAGAACAAAAGCAAAACTGATTCTTTTAAAGGAGTTATTCTCTTAAAATACACATGTATCTACTTGCCAAATGATTTCTCAGAGAAGATGATAGGCTGGAGTAACTCAGGGAGGGAGGAACAAAAGGGGTTTTAATCATGGTTCGGATTAAAGAGTTGTATAACAACTGCTCTCCTTCCAGGCATATATACTGTACACGCTCACTGTAAATGATCAGCATTTAAAGAAACAAAGTACACCATGAAGCATTTAACATAAAGACAGCTGCATATACATTAACACTCTGTTAATCAAAATACGCTGGGTATCTTTCTCACCCGCAATACCAGAAAACTTAGTCACACAGGACCAACAACCAAAGCTGGGCAGGACTGTAGCTTCTCTCCTACCCCAATTTTAAGCACATAAAACCCACCCAAAAAAAAAAAAGGGGGGGGGGCAAAAAATAAAAAGATTATATAGATAAAGCACAAGACTCTTTCTAATTTGAGGGCCTCTTTTTGGACAAAATATATTGCTTGATCTCCACATAGTCTTCCTTTCCAAGCAGGGAGTAGAGCAAAGCTGTTGCACTCCTAGCAATATTTTTCAATAGAACATAAATTTTACACTTTGAAAAAAAGGCTAATTTTACTGGTAATGAATACCAGTAATAACTTAATGAGTCACTGCAGTACACACTTTAAGGAGGAGCTGGTGCTAATGCGTGAATAATTATTGACACAATTAAGTGCCCAACACTGGGCCTGTTAAACTGCTTCTGGCACGTGAGGGCTCCTTAATGGCTCTGCTGTATAGTACAATGACCCTAGAAGGTTTTAAAGCACAGAGAGCTCCCCTCTGCTACTGCAAGGGATCCACGGATCCCAAATCTGTTCCCCACCAGACAATACTGAATAGCTCAGGATTTATATCCCATGTGGGGTTTTGCCCTGTTGCCCAGCTGAATAATTAGCTATTTACCGATTCAGTAAACAATAAGCTCACCCTTTGACCTGCTTTGGTATAGACTGTCTGATCCCTAACCCGGCTGGGGGCTTCCGCCTGCCTAATGCTCACTTCGTGAGCAGGGTTGCTGCTGGAAACTCACTGGTCCCTTCCCACTGGTGGCTCCAAAGCACAAGACCCCAGCACCACGATGGCCATCAAATCCTCAACATCCCAGCTCACCTACAAAAAGTTGTTTGAAATCAAAAAAGAGCACTCAGCACCAAAAAGGCACTGAATGAAACATCTCCAAGATGCTCTTAGCCCTGTTCCACACACTCAGATTCTCTCTCTATTTTACAATGTGTGCAAATGTACAGATGTCCCAGTTAAACAAACCAAATTTCAAGCCCTACCATGCATACCATACTTATCTCCAACAAGTCCTGCAGAATAGCTGGAGATATTTGCAGGTTTCCATCAGGGATATATGAGAGGCAACGTTATCATCAGGAAAGCTGTAAAAAAGTCACATCTGACAAATAACTATCAACCATGTTTCACAACAGGGGCGCTTGCATCCTCTGAAAGGACAGAGCTGTCTCTTTAAGTCAAAATGTCCTGCCAAGACGCCTCATCAGTTAGTTGGAGCAACATATGCGCTCACACAAAAATTGACCTTTTATTTCTGTCATTCTGAACTCCTTCTGACCTTCCCCAAGCTATTCCAGTATGGGTGTAGGTCCATCAGACAGATAGGCAGACAGACAAGCAGGCAGACATAGCGCACTATTTAATGTTATAATCTGCACAGCCTGAGTACTGCATCTACAGTGTTATCACTGACGGAGTCCCAGATCCGGGGTTATTAAGAGTATGTTTAAGCAGTTATTAAGAGTGTGTAATGCTCTGGTCGCATGCCAGCTGCAAGGCAGCTAGCATGTCATGAGACACGTGAAAGGAGAAAAGAGTAGCACAGCATTGCCCTCCTGGTCCTGCCAACATAGAGTACCATTAATGGAGAGGCAGAAGCAAGAACAATTGCAATGAAATGGACAGTTAAGCGAGTTATAACCAGATTCCACATGCAGCTACCCGCTGAAAGACTGGCAAACAGCTGGCTAGTCACAACAGCATGCAAGTCTCCTCCACTCCAGAGCCGTTCCAATGGATGGTGATGGGTTGCCATGCCACAAGGAGGAAAGACAGACAGGTTGGACAGACAATATCCACAATCAGTGGTCAGAGAATCCTCCCTACTCCTGCCATGGTTCTCCGGTCTGGCCTGCATCAGCACTTGATCACTCCGTGTTCTCTCATCTGCGAAATGCAAATAAATATGCTACCATCTTTGTCGGATGTCGTAGGTACATATTCACTTTAAAACCACCCGTTGTACTGGACATAACAAACAAGAACAGGAAAATCTGACTGACCTGAAAAAATACATATCCTGAATTAGAAACTACCCAACACATAGTCTAATACTTCTCACATAAGAGAAGGCTTGGGAGATATTTCTTAAAAAAATATTCATTTCCATTTATTGAATAACTGGATATATAAATCCCAGTCCCTGTTCCTGACAGACACCACAGGCCAACTCCCAGCTGGAGCGTAGCTACCAGTTGGTCATGTCTCACATGATGATACATTTCCACTTACACAGTTTCACCAGACCTCCCACAACCCGAGGCTCTATCTGAAACACCGGAAGTGTAAGAACTTCTGAAACTGTACAGTAAGGAAATCAATATTTACTGGGGGCCACAGGAGGATAAAGTGGACTTTGCAACAGCTTAACACTCATTCTGAAAGGAGCATCCCCCTCACTGCTCCTTCAAGCGGTGCATGAGGCAGACACTGGATACTCCCTGTTACTACCCCTGAGG
The DNA here is from genome assembly GCA_028858755.1 of Ara ararauna. Classification (NCBI taxonomy): domain Eukaryota; kingdom Metazoa; phylum Chordata; class Aves; order Psittaciformes; family Psittacidae; genus Ara; species Ara ararauna. The sequence goes on along the minus strand of CM054376.1, from coordinate 105,434,832 downwards.
AAGCAATAAGGGAAGAGACCTCTATTCCCCTTCACTTGTAGGTCTGGGTTTTATATACACCAAAATTCCTTTCTAGGATTTAGTGTCTGTTCAGTTTTCTCATGAAAGCAGGGAGTCATAGAATCACAGAATGATTTGGGTTGGAACTGACCTTAAAGATCATGTAGTTCCAATGCCTCTGCCGCAGGCAAGGACACTTTCCACTAGACTAGGTTCCTCAAAGCCCCATCCAACCTGGCCTTCAACACTTCCAAGGAGTGGCAGTACAATGTGCCTTCAAAAGTACTTCTGTTCAAAAAAAAAAAACCCCAAGAAACCCAAAATGCTGCATGAGCTATTTGAGGAAAAAATCTGGGTTTTTTTTTTTGGTTCAAAGGCAAAAAGTTACTTCGTGGCAAAGCAGTAGTGGTCTTTGTCACATGGAAATCAGTGCACTGCCAGTGAGAGTTTTACTCATAGCTATATCATGCCAACTTAATGGTACCAGACTCTTCATAAACGGCTCTTGTCCTCTTGCCATAACTCAGAGCAGAAGACAGCTGCTCTAACAACAGCAGTCCTGCAAAGCCAGCTTGGAAGAGTTTGTGTGGCTGCATTAGGATTTCGCCACTGCTCCACTGAGCTGCCGTGTGGCCAGTGCTGCTGAAATCCAGCCCTAGGTAGATTCCAGGCTGCCCTTTCTTTTCTGTAACAAATTAAATGTGCAAGAAAATATTGCCACATCCCATGAGTATATTGACACAATTGGGACTTCAACCCCAATTTTGCTTTGCGTTTTACAAATGGTTTTATTTATCTTAAGATAAAGAGCATGTACTTTACCAACACGCTTAGGGCCTGATACAAGGGCGAGCCGTGTCGGGGAAGCGGAGTCAGTGAATCTACTGGGCAGTGGGTCGCCTGAGGACGGGGCCCCTCCTGAGGTGCTGACCTGTGGCTCTGCTGCAACAGGAGCTGCAGAACCCTGATACACTTGCAGAATTAGTCCGCCTAAAAAAAGAAAGAAACGATGAATTTTTTATGACTCGCAGCGCTAAACGTATGTTTTGGAGTCAGCTGGTGTGAAAACTGCAGGGAAAATGAATCAAACTTTAGACTGTTGGTCATAGGCTTTTATAACGTGGAACAGAAAAAAACAGACATTGTGTTTGCATTCTATTTCTAGGCCTTTTAAGCTGTAACAGCATGAGTGGTATTTGCATCAGGAGTTACCATATATCATTGCAAGCAACATATGCATAGATGGAAAAAAGATGACGGCAGCAGCAGGTTCAGTGAAATCTCAGGATCTCTCTGTGATAGGGACCTGCTAAAGGTTTGGTTTTATTTAGCGTAGCTTAAAATGTCATTGGCATATGTGTTTCTCAATTAACACCAATTTAATACACTCCAGAAGTGTTCTATTCTGAGAGCAGGCTTTAGAGTTTACAAAGGATCTAACCTGACATTTCAGTACAGGATATCCAGCCCCACTTACAATCAGGAAAGCACATTATGAAGGCTGGATTTTTTTTTTTTCTCTGACATTGTGTAACGTTGCCTCTAATGATAAATACAAAAGTCAGAAAATCCTAGCAAATGGTGTTGTAGTATGGAAATTATGAGTCCCTCCAACCTCTGTGAGTCACTCATATCCCCCATATGAAATGGTGCCTCACAGCAATTGCAGATACTCAGCAAGTGGATGGTTGATTTTCCTACCCAGTGCCTCACCGATGCCACAACATTTTGCTCTACACCTTCCCAAGTGCTAAACTGCAACTCACCAATAGAATGGTTGGAAATACATTAAAAAAAACCCCAAACAACAAACCCCAAACACAAGGAGAAGGAACAAATAATTTTAAACCCCCTGGGCTTTCTGTCAAAAATTTGAAGAGAGAAAGATTTACTGGTGATGGCTTCCTAAATGACATATACAGATGTCCAGCAGGATCCCTGAAACCAACTTCTGAGAAGCTAAAGGATTATTTATTAACCAAAAGGATGAATAAAGAATAGGAAAGTATCATTTCATATGAACTTTACACAGACTATATGAGTGTCTACAATCTATTTAAAAAAGGCACCTGGCATTATTACTATTGATTTTGGAATATACAATTCATTAGATGTAACAGGCCAAATTCAGCCCTGATGAAACCCGTAACTTCAGAGAAGCTGTACGGGACAGAAATATCTCTGTTCAGATCTAATGAAGTGTTTATTCTGAAATCAATAACAACAGAGAGTACATTCTAAAAACATTGGGGGGGGGGGAGGGGGGAGAAGGTTAAAGTCAAGCATTTCAAAGTTAGGAAATACCAGTATTCAAATTGCTCATTAATTCTGTCCTGTTGTGTGTCCATCCTCTGTACTGAAGATGGAAAACCAGACCAGGTTCTTGCATTTCAGAAGTGTATCACAGGGCATTCACACAAGAGGGCAGAAGTGTGATTGGAGGGACAACCTGAATTTGGCCTTAATTGTCAATGTTTGGCTTTGCAATTTGCTTTAAACTTTGGTTTTGCATGACCTTTCCTCCTTTTCTAAAGGTGGGGAGGGGAAAAATGAAAACTAAATATATTACATACAACCACTGAAGCTTTCCAAATCATACCTCCCTGGCAAGGTTTAGCCTCTTCCTCTCTGCACAGAGTCAACCATTTGAGCTTCTGGGTATGAGCTGAAGTCTGCAGAAAATAAGGTATGGTCTGGTCTGTAGCCAGGAGACCTCACTACTTTTTCCCATTTCCCAGCTACGTTGCTGGGGAAACTCCAGCCAATGCCAACCTGGGGAAGGGAGAGGAAGGGGAAAGCGCATATCCAGGGAGGAGGCTGGGAGAGCACGTAATTGCCATCCTGCTACAGCTGCTCTGGAAGGTCCAAGGGTGCCTAGTTCAGTGCACGCTTCAGGAGTGGAGGTGATTTGGTACTAGCTGAGCTCAGCTCCCTGAGACACTCCTGTCTGGCTGATGTTGCGATACTGTGACACGCTTCCTAGACGGTGTGAGTGAAATGGTGACTTTCGTAGCCTTGTATCACCACCAGGTTTGAACAGACCCCCATGGCATGACAAAATTGTACTTCTGTAACCTGGCATTTTTTTCAGAAATAAATTTTGAAAATGCCTCATTCAGAGCAAACATTACGGCTTTATGGTCCAACAGGATCTTTCAAAATTCACTGAGGCAGTCTAAATGCAGGGGAGTGCTACTGTCTCTTGCAATAAATAATTTGGAAGAATCTTTCTTTGTAACAACATTCTCACCTACACACTGTCTAGAGCATGTGTGTTTGTATATACCCATATATAAACACATTCTTGAATACACACAGTTGGAAAGACTTCATCCTGAGCATGACTTGCCAGGAAACCTGGAAAATTCTGATATTTAATAAATTGACATATTAACAGATGGGCACATTCAAAATGAGAATTTAATCCCGAATTTGATCAGGAATGCATGTTGAACTCTGCTATAAGGAGAACTGAAATTTAAAGTCATTATCCAAGGTCTTTTTTTTTTTTTTAACTCAGAGGAAATCTTGTGCTTCAGATTCTTCAATTCCTCATTCCACTGCAAGCCTAGAGTTTCTCACATTGTTTTGGGTACTTTGAAAACTGAACTCAAAAGATACAACTCACTCACCAGGCACCCAAGAGGGTATTCATACCACCTAACTTCAGGCATCTAACCATTTATAAAGTCAGCAGAGGTTCCTAACATGACAACACTGAAGTCCCCTTTGGGTAAGCCTGCCTGTTTCTATTGAGTATACAGGTAGCTTTGGCTCCTAATTTAGGTACATAATTTAGATGAGGCTACATGGTGTGATAATTTTGTCCTCAAGCCCTTCTACAGCACACATATATGTACGTGCTAGTCAGCCGCAAGCTAACTCAATCCCAAATGAGTGGGGTCTTGAGTAAAATTCAGGTTTTAGCTAAAAATGGGCCTAACTTAGTGCAGATCTTGATGTCCACAAGCTCTAAGAATTAAAGATCCCATTGTAGATGCAAATTTCTCTGACCTACCTATAGCTTCAGCTGGTAACTTGGATTAGTCTCTTCCTAAAAGAAACTATAAACCCATTGTCCAATGGTTCTTTAGTTGTTTTATTCTAATGATACAATAATGTTAACATTCCCATTTTTGAGTGTTAGCATTCATTCTGAGTGTTAACATTCAGTTATCACTACTGAACCTTTTTTATGTTATACTTCATATATGGCAAAGAACTTTACAGAAGTACAAATACCATGCCTGGCATTTGCATATCACTCCCCATTAAAGCATTACCTCCCTTCGTTCCTTGTGCCCCCCCCAGTTCACAACATACAGCAGCGGGAAATGAGCAGGCAACTAAGTTAAAGCTGCAAAGAAAATCCTACCAGCACAATGCAGTTACCACACTGAACCAGGCAAAGGGCATGCTTCAGTGCAAGTTCTCCATCTGCACTAGATGTATAGCACCTGAAAGGGTTAAGAGAGTAGGAGAGCTTTCAGAAATACCTAGAAACAAGGATACCTGCAGGGCGTGCTCAGTTTGTTTTGAAGATGTGTTGTTTTAACACAGTGGTTCACTGGTTGAATATATTGCTATTTGATATCCTGCTAGACAACTCTGTGGCTACAGTTTTGTGTCAGATCAGTTAAGCTTTCTGTCAGGACGTTCACTTCAGCGACAATCAAACCCTGGGCTTGCCTGCACAGGCAAGCCCACATGACAGGCTGTGGTGGGACTCCACTGTGCACAAGCCCTGCTGCGTTCTCCCTTCCTGGGCTGCTTAAGTGAGGGGCAGCTCCATGAGCATCCCGGGAACATGCTGTGCTCCACAGGGCACACTCATTGCCTCCACAGAGAAGAGAGCACAAAGACTGGTCCGCTACACGTTCATGCACTGCTCCTCCTTATTTCTAGCCTAAGGTCAAACAGCCCCTTCCTTTTGTGTCCTTTCATGCTGCCTTCTGTCGGCTTTAATCTTTTATTATTACTATTTTTTTTAATCTGAAGATGGGTTCATAATATATCCTCCTTAGGATGATGCCTAACCTCCTTCTAGGAAGACAGGAGAAGGAGCTCCATCCTGCAGCTCCATCCTGCCAGTCTCCTCTGCACCCATTCAACTTTACTCCTGAAATCAAATTCTCCCAGAGTGCTTCACAAATCTCCCTCCTCTATACTGAACTCATCCAAACATGTTTCGTGATAGAAAACTTTGCTTCTCCAGTACGCTGTCAAGACCCATTTTGAACTGCCAGCGCTCATAACTGAGGTGCTTAAATATTACCTTTGTCCATAACAAACCTCACTGCTTTTTTGCTTCCTCTCTCTTCACCGCAAAGGACTTCTCTTCACATCCTAAGGTAACCTCATTTTCCTAATGGCCTCCTGACTTTATACAAAGCATTTCCGCACTTAAATAAATCATATCCCAGTTGTTCCCCAGCCACTATTTTGCAAACTCTTCCTAAGAAGGAGGAAAACCAATCTAATTAGTTAATCTTTACGCAGTACTTTGAAGATATCTGTTTGAACATTCTTACACCACCCGGTGTGTTGCTTTCGGTTCAGTCTCCCACACCAATCAGGATCCAACACTGACCCCCATGGGAACCATCCCAAATCACTCCAGCTGCCACCCTCGCTTTCTGCCTTGTTGGGATGCTCCTCAGATGACATCACTCTCCACACACACAACATCTTTCCCAGGCAGAAAGTAAAAAACTCCTCCAAATCCTAACTCTGTAGTTGGGCTGTGTACTACAGACCTTCTACAAATAAATACATGCTCAAAACTGGCTTGGGGACCAATCCTAAACCCTTCAGTCATATACTTGTTAATACTCACTTGCACCAGCAGTGCCAGATAAACAGCTGACTGCTGGGGTAAGGAAGTTGCAGTACAAACCTACATGATTTTGAAATTTTCACTGCTATGCAAACCAGCTGGAGAGTTACTAAAACACAACAGAAGTAGCAAAACTTCCAATCAGCTCATCTCCTCGGGTCTGGAAGGGAGTCTGGTGAAGAAACAAGTCAGAGCAAGATCAGCTCTCTAATTTACAACACAAAGCATCAATTAAGTAAATTAATCAAAGGACAATTAGTATCTTGTACAGTAGCAGGAAATTCAGAATCTGTTTGTGCCACACGTGATGGGTTTGGAAGCTGGTTAGACCCCACGTCGTGTGTTTTTTATTGCCGAGGAGCTGGTATTATTTCTCTTTCATCCAATGCTTTTGCTTTTTGTTTTCTGTTTCTAAGTGAGGGTTGCGTTTCTTTCTAACCCATATGTCTCTAGTTTTGAGCTGCGTGGTTTGCCCCCTCTGTCTCTCATCATTGCTTTTGGCCCAGTTTCTTGACAGGAAATGCAAGATTTATTTTATCTGGCCTGAACTACATTGTTCCTTCCTGACTACTGGTGTTACTTCACTCCAAATAACGCTGCTTTGCACTTACTGCCTGCGCAAGGTCAAAGCCTGAGGGGAACAGGCATATTTAAGAGCAATGGTGAGAGAGGGGGATGAGGCTTCAGGGCATGAAAAGAGAATAAAAGGCCGAGGGGAGAGAGAGAAATGGTAAGAAATTAAGATGTGATGTAAAAAAGTTTTGGTTTGGAGGAGATCCCTTGTTTTCCTTCAGCCAGCAATAAGCTGAACTGCTGCTATCGAGTAACTCTTGGATATGGATTGAAGCCAAGCTAGTAATGCTAACGTTATCAATTGAAGCAGGACATTGCCACGTTAATTTAGACCATGAATCCGAGGAGAAGAACAGTTGCCAAAATTGAGACAAGAATTTAAAAAATGCTCCTGAAGGTTTTCGGTCTTTCTCTGGTCACTCAGCAGAACAAGCAGCATAGAAATATGAAATACATCTATGGTTAAGAGGAAAGCAAGCTAAATGCAAACAAACATATAATTGCTGAAAACCAAACATCAATTCTTAAATTAATTATGTCTGAGTTCCTCTGATGCTTGTAGAAGGATTTGTAGATCTTTGCCTGGTGTCATTAAGTACATAGTAAATTAACTTACAAAAGGTGGGGCAGGATCTGCGCTAGGCATTGCAGCTCTGCTGAAACCCATGGCATTCCAGCTACCCAAGAGCAGAACAGCCTTGCAGCTGCCAAACTGCTTTTTGACTCATCAAAGGGCTAAAAAAACCCCATCTCTCCCCATATACCTAACCTAAAATGATCCAAAGCAACAAAGATTATTCTCCAGCCAGCAGAGGCATGCACCTTGCCAGCATCCGAGCCTGCAGAGCATTTGCTCTGAGCAGGGAATGTAGCTTCAGCCCGCCCACTTACTTGCTTTTATCCTTGAAATTGGACTGAAGTAACTTGTTCACAGCTTCACAGAAGCACAAGGGTAATGGGCACTTTTGCCTAAAACACACCCAAACACTAGAATAAGTATGTTTTTCAGAATGAATTCTTTATCCTGGGCTGATTTAAATTTTTTTTTGTAAGACACTTCTGACAAAATCACCCCCCACAGCCTTTTTAACCCGTGGTGGTTCAGAAGGAACTCAAATGCCTGCTGAAAGCCAGCAGTCGCAAATTAGCTGCTAACTAGCAAAACAAGAGAGGTTGAAACATCTCTGGGTAACTCCTCAAGTTCTGATGCTTTTATGACTTTTTGGTGATAACCAGCCAAAACAAATTGTTCAGAATAGGGCTTGAGGCCTGGCAGGAGAAGGGAAGGATGGCTCTTCAAACAACCTGAATAGGCATTAACAGCACTGTAAGTCAATATCAAAATGTGGTACAAGCTCCCTCACAGTAGCCTTTCGCTATGCCATACACTAAGGCACATTACTTAATTCTATGATTACTGCGTCAGTACCACATCCCTGCACCAAGTGCTGGTGGGCTCTGTGTTGTACAGAAAGACAGTTCTTTGCCCCATGATATTCTGATCTGCACAGACAAGATCCTGAGCAACATCCCAACCTCTGCTTCCTGAGCATCACATCAGGCTCCCACATACAGCCAGCCAGCCAGCCTCCTCTCATTAAGGGAAAATGGTTTCTGCACTAGCTGGAAGGTGGTGTCTGGGGAGATGGCTCTTGCCCGTCATCCCAGAAGCACAAGCATTGTGCACACAGTAATTCAAATATCTCTACTTAGTCAAAGCTCAGAGAAGGATCTGAAAAATGTCATAACTGGTACAAGAAAGAGCATGGGACCAAGTGGGTGCAAGCAGGGAGGAGCAGGGCTTCCCCTTTCAGCAATAGGAGGTTATTACATTGGCTCAGTTGAGCACTGAATTGTACCACTACATGACGAAGGGGGTAGAGCAGAGACTGTCCTTTACTTTTTGGGGTGCTACTATTTAGCTGAGGCATCCAGGTACTGTTTTGCTTCAGCACATCACACTAGCAGCAGCCTGATTTCCTACTGCATGCTGAAGTTTCTCTTTTTTTCTATGCCATTATTACCCCAAACTCATCATCCTTATGAAATAGGAAGTCTTGGTGTCCTGGCTTAAAAACACATGGTCAAGCCTTATGATCCAGCTCTATTCCCTTTTTGCTGAGGTCTGAAGACTCAAAAGCTTCTCAAATTAAGAATGGACATTTAGTGAAAAATTGATTAAAAATGGAATTATAGTTGGCAAGAGCTTATCAATGGAGTCGTGAGGCAAATATGCTTAGCTCCATATTCCTGAAGTTCAACCCCATACTTCTAGAGTAAGAGGCTAAAACCTGTGGGTTGTCCTCAATGGTGCTTTGTACCCTTCAGAGTCTACTTACTTCACTGCAGTTAGGTTTAAGTGGTGTTTAGCGTTCCACGATTGCCCTACTTTACAGTCCCTTCATTTTCCTAGCTTAAAAACTAGTGATGTTGCAACACTGTAGTGTTTCTGTTGTGATTGTCATGATGGAAGCAGAGCCAATGCAATTTGCCCATGTTTTACTAACCGCCATCTGGCAGAGATATGGTGACATGTTAATCTTCACAGGACTTTTATTTTTCAACTATCTGCTGGACAACTAAGGAGATCACCAGGCTGCTGGGATGAATGCCAGATGGGAGGCAGGTATGTTTATGAGTTTAAGATTCTTATTTTCTTTCAGTGCTTTCACATGCTGTTCATGTAGTGGCAGGAAAAGTGAAAAGGGGGAGGAGGGGATGAGTCAGTGACTAGACTACAACTGTTCAAAATCACTTTGAAGTTCTGCAAAATGCGTTTGTTTCACAGTCCACCTCTTATCTGCTGTTTGCTCACTTGGCCTTGAGGTCTGGATGGGTTTTGTGGGAGTCCTTCTTTCCAGTGCTTTTCCCAGTGTCCCCAGTCTGATAAGCAAACACACTGCTGAGCATACACACTGAACTCAATAAAATGGTAATTTTTGCCCCTATGCCTTGTTCTTGGAACTCTGGTGAGCTTTGGGGTGATGGAAGGACAGTCGTACCTCAACAGTATTTACCTCAACAGCAATTACAGGCGGCTAACATGGTGTTAGCAGAGCAGCTAAACCTTGCACGGAAATCTTAAGAATTACGGCAGTTAGGCCAGGAACAAGCAAAGAGTCTCTGCTCATCTCCCTGGACTTCAGGGGTGCTAAAATGGCAAAAAAATTCTTTTGACAATATGGAGACTGAGTCTTCTGTATGATGAATGCTTAAATAACCCGAAGGATAATGGTGACATCAAAACTATATAACTATTTTGAGGTTTACCTAAAAATACCACAAGAAAAAATCAGCAACTTCTGAATGGTGAAAGGACAACTGAGGACAGCAGATGAAACATTCAGAAGATCACTGCTTCCTCAAGTAATCCAGACCGTAAGTTAACTTTGTCTGGAATGTACTCAGGTCCCAGCTACATGATGTCTCTTTAAGATCCCCTAGCAGGGACCACTGCTCAGTGCTGTGGCTCTCAGCTGGGAGGAGGGTGTGCAGCACCTGTCCAACTCACCAGGGCTGGAGCCAATGCTGTCATTTCAGAAAAAAATCAGCAGGTTCAGCAAATTCATCTAACAAATGCCTTACCCTGACTCACCTTCTTGTAGCGGGGCCAAAAAACAGGGTCTAGTTTTAGCCACTGTAATGACTAACATTTATAATGACTAACAAAGAGCTACAGCTAGAAACACAAGCTGCTTTAACTCAAACTAAACAGTCATGGCTCACCAGCTAGGACTGAAAGATTCATGACCAGCTCAAATGTAGAGGAGTATCTGTGGCACACTCTCACCAGCATGTTACATTAACAGAGCTATGCACAATAAATCCTTATTACAGTAGGCTTCTCGTACAAAAATTTCTGATGAGGGGGCTGGTTTGGAAGAACTCTCTGTTGCACCAATTAAGCAAAACAAACAACTCCTCCCAAATTTTCCTCCAAACAAAAACTAGAGCAAAAACAAACAAACAAATCCCTCACCTGTCATGCTCAGGTTGGAAATCAACTCTTGGTTATAGTCAAGGGTAAAGTATGTGACATGCATGCCTGTCTTCCATTTCTTCCCTCACTCTAGGTAAGGCAACTACTGTGGAAATTATCTGCTCAATTATTAATAAAATATCTATAAATTCACACACTCACAGACAGTCTCTCTCTCAATAGGTCTTGGCATAAGGGAGCACACAGAATTTTGGCAATGAGCTGAAAGTGGAATAGGCGGCACAACCTAGACATGCCCAAGCCTTCTTGACACAGGAACAGCTTCTCTTCCCTATGCCAGTGGTTCGCTCGGTGCCAGCTCTGATGCACACCCCCTTCCAGGAATGGCTCTCATCCATGCTGGCAAACAAAATGATAGAGAAGAAAATATGAAACTACTCTTCAAAATGTAAGTGGAAGGATGAGCACAGCGCCAAGTGAGAAGTATCCAAATGTGAGATCCCACACTGCTACATGTCAGTTGGAAAGATGACACACATACAGAAAGTCAAGCAAACAGGTTCGTCCACAAAGGGAAGCTAAAGGAGATAATTTGCATTTTGAATAATAAAATATTTAAAGCAGCACTGCACAGATTATAAATAAAAACACTAACTGCAGTCACCAAGAATGCAAGCATCCTATGTGGAAGCAGGCCAGCAAACCCCTTCATTAAATACAATATGATCAGAAAGAAATAGAAAAGTGGCTACAGACCTCTGAAGGCCAGCAGGTAATGCAAGCCAATTGGTTATTCATTTCTAATTAAGGGATCCAATACTTATTTTGGACTACTCATAGAAGAATAAAGCAAGAGTTCAGGGTGAAGTAAAGTCTACTTTATTTAACAATCTGTGACTGATTATAAGGGAGCAGCAAGTTCCAGATGGGTGGGAGTGCTTACAAAAACCCTCTCTTTTCCTACAACTTACAATCAATGCTTTTAGTTTCCATGTATTGTAACGTTGCCACTTAACACGGCAAGAACAGCAGAACAAAGAAACGTGAAACCAGCTTTGCACAAAATTTGGGGACTGAACAGGACATGCTTTCCCACTCAACAAAGGATGTAGTTCAGGCTTCTAATTTTAGCATCTTAATTCAAGACGATACCCGATTTAGAGTGCTCCTCGGTCGAGCCCTCAGCTTTGACCTAACCCTAAGAAACTGTTTAATTCTGTTGTGCAAAATATGCAGGCTTCTGGGGACAGAGATCATGCCTGCTTCTGTGCTGTAGAAAAATCATCATGCAGATAGTACTTTAAAATAACTTTCACTTCAGCTATTATTTATTTGCAACTATCTATTTTTAAGAGGCACCATCATTTTGAAATAAACAATCGCTTTGCGTTTTAAATTCATCTTATTCATATCCTTGTAACAGCTCAGATTTTATTATTGCTGCTGTGCAAATCGCGTGAAAGCATGGAAATCCCAACAGTTTGCAAAAAATGTAGCTCCTTTTCTGTTATAATTGCAAGTTCAAGAAACTGTTCATTTTTATATTCAGAAAAGGCAACATACTTTAACATTATGATTCCTGTTCTGTGCCTTTGCCCACCCCATACCTAGTCCCCACTGTCTTGGCACAGCAGTGGAAAAGCAGCAGGACCATGAGTAATGGTAAAAGCCTGAAACTTAGCAGCCTTAATTGATTCATATTATGTGAAAAGAAAAAGAAAAGGTCTATGTTTGGCTCCTTGCAGAACTCCTAAGTAAACTCTGCTAGACACAGTATATGCATTAGGCTCACTTTTTTCACACCTCAGCAGAGCTAGGTAAGATAACGCCACACAACTTTCATCCACATGGATTTCCCTAGGCAGCTGCTGTAAAAGGGTTAATGACTGATGTTTCCATTAAATCTGACCTACCTCTCAGTTTTGCAGTAGCCTGATATAATCCTTGTTTTGCACCTATTTCCATGGGTAAATGGAGTCACTCCATAGCAAGTAACACACAACCCTCACTCTAACAAAAGGTCAATTCATTTAAATGGACACACAGAGCATTATTTCTACTTACGCTTAAAGCAAACAAACCAGGGCAAAGCCTGCCTACTCACTGCACTGCTACTTATCAAGAATTAAAAGCGCATTCAGAACCTAATGGGATACAGAATACATCTGTAGGCATCCATGTGTACTTTGAACAGAAATCAATATTATCACCTTGCAACAGCCAGCCAGGACAATATTCAGCCTCTCTGAGCTCTCCAATCCAAAACACTGATCACCTCAGCTCTAAACTTTCAAAGACCAGTTATAACCTCCTTCACTGGGAATACGTGGTCAGCTAAGAACAGCAGCAACAATAAAAAGCTCTCAAAACCTTTCTAGAGGAAGCGATTTTTTTATCTACTTATTTTTAAATCTCTGAATTTATTTTCACCACAAAAAGATTGAGGGTGGGTGTCTACAAGGATCCATTATAAGATGTGCATTACTTTGTCCAACTGTTTGAACATACTGAAGATCAAAACATTCCAAACAATGGGATAGGAGCTGGTGATCATGACACACACACACTAGGAACTGAACGAACACTGTAAAAATCACCTTTACAAATAATTGTAGTAGACCCTAACTCTGAAAGTCTCAGCTCAGAGACCAAATACAGGAAGAAGACTTACCCCTAGAAGGTGTTTCACCAGATCAGGTTTGGGGCAACACCAGTAAGACAGCATTGTTCAGAAGATGTAATGAAAAGATCCTGATGATGAACAGTACACTGTTCAATATTCCATCATCTATTTACTAAACATGTTTTACTAGGAAAGTAGTATGCATTAGTGCATTAATATCAGAAATATTTTTTATAGAGCTAAAGCATTAATTGCTCAGAAGCTGAAATTAACCCATGTTTCTTAGGAATGTTCAGGAATTATTATGCTTTTTCTGACAGAAAAATATTCTTCACTAAATCAAACATTTCTATAAGAACATTTTGATTATGCTAAAATACTCTAATGAAATAAAATATCTGGGGCAAGATCAAGGCAATTTGAGTCAATTCAGGATATTTAAGCTACCTGCAAACAGCTATACCTGATGGCATTTACCGTAGGGCATTGGCGCAAGCAACTGAAACCATTCTGGAGCAGTTAACGTGAAACGTATTAAAAGGCAGGGAAAGTATGGGTTGAAAAGAACAAAACAGTATCTGGCTCTAAAGAAATTAAAACTGGGGGAATTACAAACTTCAGTTTACCTTCAAAACCCAGAAAACCTGGGAAAAAAAATAGACTTTTTCTAAGCATGAGTGGTAACAAGGAGATAAATAATACACATTAGCATTGATCATTCAAAAAAATATCTTGCTAAATGAATCCCATTTCTTTCTGTTACTTATAGTTCTGTGCAGAGCACCAGAAGTAGTAGTTTGCATACTTGGATTGTGGTTCAGTTTTTGAAACTTTCTGACACTACCTTCACATAAGTAAAGTATATGATTTTCAAGAGAGATGGTCTTGATGGAACTATCATAGTGTAGATAAGAAAACAATATGTTATTACAAAAAAAAACCCTTACTAATAGTTCATTACTAAAATAGAAAAATACATAGAGTGGCGTTTTGCAAGGATCTGCCCTAAATCTGGTGCTACTCAATATCTTCACTAACAACTTGGACAACGGAATAAAGAATGTTCTTATGAAATCTACAGATAGCATCCAACTGACAGAGAAGGCAAGTAGGAAGACAGAACTGGAATTCAAAATGATCTCGAAAATTGAAGGAGCAGCCTAAAAAGGATGCAACTGGGACAAGAAGATGTAACTATAATTAGGTAGAACAGTTAACTGCATAAATGCAGGATTGGGAGCAACTGATAAGGGAGCACTTCTTTGGGAAAGGATCTGGGTGTTACAGTCAATTGCAAGTCAACAGCATGATGATGTTGTGAAAATGGCCAGCATCACACTGGAATATGTACACATGAAAGAAAATCTTTCACTCTGCTCATCACTGGTAAGACCTCTGTAAGGAACTGTTTTGTGGCACTTCTCTTCAAAGGAGATATGGTCTACCTGTAGATGATTTCTAATTTCCCCCCTAAATTTAATCACTGTAAGTATGAACATTTTTTTTCTTACCCCTTAGCTTAAATTGTTCTTCTCTTTCTGGATGTATATATCGTGCAACTACTTGATCTTGTGAGGTTAAACAAATCAAGTCCTTTGCTCTTTTTCATTAAACAGACTCTCTGTTACCCAAATAATTTTTTGTGGCTATTCTGCAATGAGTTCCAATTTAAATTGATCTCTTTAAGCACACATAAATGGAGCTGTATGCAACATCCTACATGCCGTGTACAATGGCTTTCTTTCCCTTTTGCTGGAAATAGCAGACCTGATACATCCTGCACTCCTGTTGTCTTTTGCACATTGTCACATTTAATGTTTCAGAATAATCCTATCATCACCTAAATGTCCAGGTCTTCCCCCCTCACTCTGAGGAAGGGAGGAGATGACAAGGTATAGCAAACATTCTTGTCGTTAGTCCTTAATCAAATGACCTTGTTGTTTATGCTATAAAGTTTTATCTGTTAATCCCCCTGTTCCTCAAAGTCATCTAACTTTTCATTATGGCATTCTGATCCTCCCCTAAAATGATAGTGCTCCTCAAATTTGTATGGTTGTTTCCTGTTCAGAACACAACTGTAAGAGCAATTAAAGTTCTTTCTTTATTGTTCTATATTTAGATATCTGAATGATGAAGATTATCTTGTAAATCAGGATTAGCCCTTTTCCTTTTCCTTTTTTTTTTGTTGTGTTTTTTTTTTTTTTTCAACCAGAAGCCAACCATAGGATGTTTTGAGTCATTAATTCCATAACTGTCACAACCCAATCCTCTCACTGCTGAAAGACTAGTAGGTTGTTTATTCCTTTTAACCCCTGTGATAGGTTTATATTGATTGAACATTGCCAAAGCTGACAGTGCAAGGGAAAAGTAAAACAAAAAAATAAAAGCTGAAAATTGCAATTCCAAATCAGGCAATAGGCTTTGCCAAAGGTCATCTTAAAACATATATTATTTTCTCTCTAAATAACATGCAAGATACTATTCACAATCTACCACGCCAATCCTTTTCATAGTGCTATAAACCACACTTTTTTTCTATGTAATGGACTCCTCAAATATGTATTGGAACTGACAGAACAGTTCTATGTTTGATGATAAAATTATAATCTGAAATTTTATGGCCTATTGTAAGGAGGAGATTAGGCAGGAACAATGTACAGCTCAGATGATAGCTCCTTCTGGCTCTGCATTGATCTCTGCAGCTCCTTATGTTCACTGATAGTAAGAAGAAAAAATGCATTATCCAAAACAAATCATACAAACAATATTTGAAACACTACTATTATTATTAAAAATGTTATGAATGTTGGGCTACTCTTAAAATGAACCAGATATATTTTTATTAATATTTCAATAAAATACTCTGTGTGTGTGTGTGTGTGTGTGTGTGTGTGTGTGCATGTGTGAAGGGGTGGGATAGGGAAGGTCGGAGCTGACTTAAGTAGCAGAGATGCTCTTTTTTATAGTCTTGTGATTCATGCTCTTCCATGAATTTCTGAAGCAAGTATTTCAAATCCGGCTGCTGCACAAGCCCAGTAACTAGTTCTCATCACAAGTTTCCTAAGGAGTTTCAGCAGACAGATGGAAACGATACACATGCACAACAGCCACTCCAACACAATAGAGCCACTGTATCAGCAATGTGGGAAATATAGCATCCCTCCATCCCTGAGCAGGCTTTAATGCACTGGATTGTAACAGCTCAAAAGTGTTTGTGTTCTACTGAGTCAATCATCTGTACATTAAAAAGTCATCGCTGGCGCTATTCCCTTTTGCTCAACACTTAAAATATCTGTTAAAAACAAAAAATAAAAGGAAGACACCAAAACCATATAAAAGTCAGAGTAATTTAGTTACTTGTAACCAGCAAAGCACACAAATACACACTTAGCTTGACTCCAGTGAAAGCAAAGAGAGGGCTTATGTCTTTTGCTGACTCAGGATCTTAGCACTGAACATTACTTAAAATTTGCTCTGCTGCTGAACACACTAGGTACATTCTTAATCTAAAATTGGTGTCATACCACATATCCCACTATTGGCAATAACAGAGTAATATCATACCCACATACTAAGATGCACTTTCATATAACCCAATAGCATACCTTTTCCAGAGAGAACCCCATGCTATATAGGCACCTTAAAAGCAGTTGTTTCTCACATTTGTGCAAACAGGTGCTAGCAAAACATTGATAAGCTGAAAGGCAGCTTATCCAGCCAGCATGACCCAACTGTGCACAACTGGACTCTTGAGCAGAACTGAGGTGTACATCAAGCGATTACCAAACTTCAGACTTCAGTTGGACAGCCACCCTAAGTCTCAGCACCTACACTGCCCTGGGCTGGGATTGGGATGGGGTTGAGTCACTGCAGTGACTAGGGAAAACCTGGAAGCAGAGAGCCACTATACCTGTGCAAACAATGCACAGGGTTAGTGAACAACTGTACACAGAAGCAACCTTTTCCCATTTACATCAGCTACTTTTGGGGATAAAAAATTACTGCTGGAGTTGGTAGGGATTTTTTTCCTGTTCACAAGTGTTGCCGTGAAATTGAAGGAATGAATGGGGAGGGCCTACTCATTGTATCCTTGAACCATGCGTTTGGGGGTAAAGAAGACCTGTGCTAGAGAATGGGAGGATTTGTTCTTCCCATTCATATGAGAAAAGGACATCACAGTGAAAAAGAAAATGGGAGGAGGGGGAGAAGAGAAGAGTAATTTGGATGCCAGAGCAGGGAGGGGGCAGACCTCAAAAATACTTCATACTGGTTGTCAGCTTTCCATATATACAACAGAAATAGTAATTATAAAAACAAATAATCAGACATCAGAGTTGACTTAATCCTTGCTTAAGTACTGGAGATGTATAATTCTGAAAGCATGTACAATGTGATTATAAATAAAAGCTGTGGTCTGTCATTAAATTGAGCTATTTCAGAGTTTTAAGAATAAAAGATGGCAACTTGGGAATTAACGATACTGATGCTGTTGCAGTACCATCAACCAAGAAACTTCAAGCGTAGACTGTGCTATATTTCAAGATTTTACACCCACCTACTAAGACTGATTACCTCCTCTTAGTCTCTGAATGGAGAGGGTACTTCAGGATGTGCTTAAATGTGTGTGTACAGGACGATACTTAAATGCTTACACACACAAGGGGCCATTTCTCTGAACTGGGGTCTCAGTTTCTTGGAGGTGAGGCTACCATAGCCTACTAAAAATCTGGACGATGTGACTTGTGATTTATGAATACCAAACCCTTAAAAAACATCTCATCTGGGCAGTTTTGGGGTTTTATTTATTAGATATTTATATACACAGACACAGAGAAGTACAATAACTGACACTTCATATTTGTGCACAATAAATGAAAAAGAAAAAACTCATTCTGAAACTCAGAGTTAAAACATTCCTTGGTTTTAAATAAAAGACAGAACTTTACACAAAATCACCTCTGGGTGCTTTCGTATTTTCCACACAAACTGCATAGGATCAGCAAAACTTGTACAGTCAAGATTTCCTTGGAAAACATTAAGGTCCTTATCCCACTTGAGACATCAAGTCATTACTACTAACCTCTTCCCCCACTGAAAAATTCCATCAGCTTTGAAAAGGATGATTGCTTTAAGGGAAAACAAAGTGCTCGGAGAAATAAACGCTCCTGAAAATAAGAGCATTTTCTCCTTGCTGGCAGTGCATACAGACCAGTGTTTTATGCCCATACCTCTGGAAGTGAGAGGATGCTCCTGAAAAACCCCCAGCTCGCTGGGGAGGACTCATAACTATGTACAGACAAGCTGCACGCAGGCCCTTTGCCAAAGCTAAAGTCTCAACTATCCCATATTATTTGGGAAAAAAAGTTATTTTCACACCTTTGTCCTTCCTCAGATGGATATGATGAGGAACTGTGCTCAGTGTAGTGAATTGGAGGGGGTTTTTTGAGACAGAAGCTGCAGAGCAGTGTGCAGTTGGGGAAAAGCAGCTGAACTGGGTAGCAAGATTAGAGAGGAGCTCCAGAGGATCCTGATGCAGTAAAGATGGATTGTGTTCCAGATGTGGTATCAAGGTTATTAAAGTCCTCTCTATCAGATTGTGCAAACACAGAGCCACATATAATTGTTTACATTTCCTTCAACGATACTTGAAGCTTAGGATCCTGCAAAACATGGAGCAAGAAAGGGTCTTTATTGACTGAACAAGCAGTGACCTGTTACTGAATGCGTTTGTTAGCACTTCCAACGTGATAGTGTGTCTTGAGCCATGATATGAAATAAAGGGCCCTTTCTGTTAAAGAAAACCCTTCCTTGTCCCAGAATTCACAATAACACTTTTTCTCTATAGTTAGGATTCATTACATCTGGCTGGTTTTTTCCAAACCTTCCTAGGTCGCTTAGTTGCAAGGCTACATTCAGGGTACTTTTTGAACCTAAAGGGCATCGAGTTTTCCTTCATATTTTGAAATAGGAATCAAAGGAAAGCTGCCTTTTTTTTTTTTTTTTTTGCAATTTTTGATGACTTCAGTGCATAGTCCCTTGCTTTGCTTTATGCCCTGGGTTTTTTTTTTAAGTGCCACAATGCTATCAAAGTACAAATTACTGTACATGCTATTTGCTGACATTACAAGCTGTGATCTGGCATTGAAAGCAACTTAACTGAGCTGAGATAGTGGCATGTACTCTGTGACAGATAAGTGCACCAGCAAAAGGAAAAACTCTTATTTAGGTAAGACAGCAGGATTTTGTCCATCATATTACATGTTAATTCAGTGATCTGAAACTCTTGACGATTCCTTGGTAGCTAAGGAGAACTGCTAGAATTCTCATGTTTTTATAGCACTAACTTTTCCTTTCCAATCCCCTTCATCCTTTATTCCAACCTCAATACTTTGCAACATGAAAAGGATGGAAGCAAAAGTTAACATGCTTTTGCAGTCCCCACAGACTGCTTAAACAAACACTGTGATTGCAATTTAGACAATCTGGAGTCCATTCAATATTAAATCCCCATCCCAGGCTACAACTGCCAAACAAATAAAGGATTCATGGAGTACTTTACACTGTCATTTACTACTGCAACCATTGTCACTTGACAATCCAGAGGAGGAGCCTGCAAGGTCTGATACTGCACCAGCTACATCTGTCAACAAGAAGACAGAGAGCTCTGCTAAGCAAACAGGCTTGATCCTGCTTTACAGTCTCCCTTTGTCTTGCCCCAGCTGAGCCTCTTCTAATCTTCTCAGGCTACCTTCAGAAGCACAAGCAAGAAGTTCTGCTGGAACCGGGCAGACAAAAGATGCCTTTCTTCACCCCTGTGGACTGTTCAAATGTTTATGCCACTCCACCTCTGTTCCCCCACCGTGATCCCACATTTCCAACCACTGCACAACGGGAATGAACACATTATACTATTTGCAACAGCAAATTATACCAGTGTTTGTCATGTCAGAGAGGGAAAAACCCCCAGATCACCTAAAATGATATTATCAAAACAAAAGCTTTGTAGGTTCAGGGTTGAAATGCACTACGTATTTTACTCTCCCTCAGCTGCAAATTATTTCAGTTACTTATTCTGAAGTGGTACCAAACTCTTATCATGCTTCTTTGTGTTAGGATGTGCTGGTTTGGTTAGAAAGCTCTCAATTGTCTCCCATAGAAAACTACTGGAATTAGAAATATTCACCACTTCCAAAGCTTGAAACCACTTAGAAAATTTAGGTAAAAATTATCAAGGTATGTACTCTGGATGTCCAGACTGGCAAATAACTAGCACTGGAAATCTTGCACTATCTTTTTTTAATAGCTAGCCATCTTAAATAAATAGTGCATAAGCAGTGTCACCAGGTAAACCCCCAGGACACACTATCTCAAGGAAAACGAATGAAAGATTTCCAACTGTTTCAGCATCAAGAACTGCCATATTATTCTGGAAGGAGCAAACAACAGATGTAATTGGATAGCAAGAGTTCATCTGGTTTTCAACCACACTTAAAACTCAATTTGCCATTATCATGTCAAAACCACTTGATAGATGTCACGAATTTGGGGAAAATCCTAATTTGTAAACCTCAACTTCCAATTGCTTACCCAGGTTAGAAGGGGCCTCAAAGGACAAAATCCTTTATCAACATCTGTTACAGCAACTGTTAGCAAAAAGTGGTTTCTTCAACTTGCGAAATTCACATGAACTGCATCTGGAGCTCTTCCTCCCCCTTTCACTTAGTGATACAACTCCTTAATCTGCCACCTTGAATTGCTTCTGCAAGGGACATGCCCCTGCACAAATGTGGGTGCCAAAGCCCAGTGCTGAACTGGCAGTGTTTGTGGTGACTGCTTTACAACAACTAGAGATAAGTACTTTCATAAATAAAATGAGCATTAACACCACCCCACCTTCCAGCAGTGCGAACTCCATGGGCACCAGGGGACAAGCAAAGCCCACTGCCCGGCACCACAATTTGGAGGGCAACAATTCCCCAGCCAGCCCACACAACAAACTAATATTCACTGTGCTACTTTTATACCAGAGCCTTCATCTTACTCTGTTGCCACTTGTCTTGATGATTTCCCTTAAAAATACCATGGAAGAGAGTTAAAAGGGATGCGCAACCCAAAGTTACAGTTAGATGACTGTATACCTCTACTCCATGTCTTGGGGAGTTAATACTTTCTCCCCACGTACATAATCACACATTTTGTTAGCAGTCAGATTGATGCAGTATATTGGACCTGACTGACAGAAAGATCTGTCGATACGCAAGCCCGGGAGATGGGGGGAAGGAAAAAAATGATGGGTGAAACCTGATACAAACGGGCCTGTGCCGGGAGTGAATCTAGCTGGTTAAATATATACTAAAATCTGAATATTTCTTTCAATCTCTCATTCATCCCTCCACAAAAAAAGGAAGAAAGAAATTGCATTATCTCAATAGCATTTGCTGTCAGCAGCATTATTCTCTACTAGTAGGAGAGCCATACAGCTCTCCACTCCCCTCACTGTGAAGTACACCCCTAACTTTATATCCAATTCTGTTTAACTGTGTTTTGATTACCTTGTCTCTGTAGCAGTGACCACTGCATTTTTTTCCCCCCATCTGCCTGTGAATGTATATTGCTTCACACAAAAGGATTTGATCCTTGGTTGTACCCAAACTTCATTTCCTAACAAATAAATAATTCAGAATAACAATTTACCTCCATTCCCCTCATGCTGTCACTCTCACATTTTAATCCTGTAAGCTTATGGACATAAGAAATAAAAAAATTGCAGTTCAAGGTTACAATTTATATATTCTAAGGCCCCAAATTCCACATTTATTCTAAGTTTTTTGCCTCCCTGCACTTTGGTGTCCTGTCCCTCATTTGAGGTATTCGTCACACATTTTTAAAGGCCCATGTCATGCATGTGGGTCTTGGCAGGTTACGAGTTATAACCAGAAGTCTGCATGACCCTTGCACTTCTACCCCCCATCCAATTTCTTTTCTTCTTCTCTCTTCTTTTCTTCTTGTTCTCCAAATACCATCTTGTCTGCCCCTGCTGAGATATTGCAGAAATGTTCTTCATCAACATACAGTGTCATCTAACACATGCAGCCTGCCAAGTTTTCATGTTGTTATATCAGGAAAATATCCCTCAGGGGCAAAGGGAGAGGAAGAGGTCATTTTTCATCTATGGAAGAGTGAGTAACCCTTTTCCTTTGGGACTAAGAGGGTCTTAATTTAACAAACCTTCTTTGCTGTCACATTGCTGCTGCTCACTTGCAGACCACAACAGGCTAGGCAGCACGAGAGCTGGAGAATAAAGCATACTTGCAGGAAAGTAGCAGTTAAACTTGGCTTGGCGTGCTGGAATTCAAAATAATTAGATGCAGAATGGGAGAGAAGCCAAACGTACAGGAGTTTCCAGCACAGAGGAGGGAAATTTGTCTGGTTTCCAGGTGTGATGAGCAATCTTCAGAAGGCTCTCATCAGTTCAAAGAAAGAAGCCCAAAATGTGGGTTCTTTGGTGAACTTCAGTCAAACAGTAAATAGATTTTGAACCTTCAAAAAGAATCAGACCCGGGGATCACCCAGAAACAGGCTTCCCCAGGTATAGAGTGCCTTTAAAAAACAAAAAAAAAAACCCAAACAAACAATAACAACAAAACTGCTTTGGTATTTTCCATTGTGGCCAAATTTGCAATACCATGGTTAAGTTCTCCATGATAACCTAAACTTTTTTTTTTTCCTTGAGGTACTACCACAAAAAGGGATCCAGTGGATGCCTGGATGTTCATTTTGGCTGTGGACATTTGCTTTAGGACTGGTACTTTATTTACCTTAAGGAGTAGGCTTTCCTCAGCTAAACTCAGGGTAAGTGAAGCTGCAATACAAAATAAACCTCCAGCAGCTTGATGAAAAGTGGCTGCTGGATGGTTTCATTTTCAGAGGTATCTCTGATGACTCCATGGACAAATCAAGCCCACTGGTACATAGAACATTTTACTAGAAATAGTGTCTGTCAGGTTCTTGAAACATAACTGCAAAAAACTGTTATCCTGCCCACAGCCCACACCCCACAGACTGACACAGAATTAAATCACAGGTTTACACTAGAGTTCCCAATATACGAATTCCTTATTAGCCTATCGAATGTGGACTATATCTTAGACCAGAATGGGTTCATTTTCCAGCACTTGCATAGAGGAGGAGAAAAAAAAATGTTCCTTCCATTAAAACTCTTGCTGAAACAGCAGAAATTTAATTAAAACTGTTAGTCCTGAAAACCTTCAGTAAGTCCAAGGCAAAAATTCTGCTTTTTTCAGCTCCAAACCAGTCCTGCGATTGCAGCAGTATCAGCTTCTTATCTAAACCAAACCTCCAGCTTTACTTGGATTTGAAATTGTCCTCTTAGCTCATTGCTGTGACACAGCCTTGTTTGATTTAGAGACATTAAGCAATAATATCCTGTGAATATTTGCCACTAGTGACCTGTCTATAATGACGATAAGATAGAGCATGCAGAACTATGCAGCCACTGCTTTTTTTGCCTCCCCTTTCATTCAAGATAGGCAGCAATCATCAGAAGTGGTAAACACCACGTTCCCTCAAACAGGGCTACAGAGGAATGTTTTTGCTTGGTTTTTCCTGTCCCATGTGCAGGAACTGAAATATCCAGCAAAATGTGACTGAAAATTTTGTGCCAGAGCTGTAAAGCTTTCGAGACTTTTTTTTCCCCTTCTGATTTTGAACCGTCTTTTATAGTCTCAAAGATGACATGGATAGAAGAAAAGAAAAAAAAAATAATCTCAGTTAAGAGATGGCCTCCAGTTCCTCAGTAACAAGCTGTGCTTTTTGCCTCTCTAATTACACCTGCACAGGCCCCATGAGACACAGACTGGCCTTCCCAATCCTCTGAGTGGTGCAAAACATGTCTTGCTGAATACTGGATCAAGTCTCTGGGCATTACTCTGCGGTTCCCCAGCTGTGTTTATATGGCAGGACCATTTCATTTTGACGCTCACAGGATTTCTCAGCCTGAGGAACTCTAACCAGCCAGTAAGTTAGAAATAGTAAAAAAACACCATCCTCCACTCAAGCCATTTCTTTTTTCTGCAAAGTACAGGGTAAAGAGCAAAAAACCAGCATAAGCAGCATGTGCACAGATCTTACATATATGACCCTGCCTGGTACTGTAATTCCTTTCTGTTCATAAAACCCTTTATCTTCTGGTACAAGAGGCAAACTCATCTGTGTCAATCAGTTTGCCTAACACTCCTTGAGCATTTTCACCCAAAACACTCAATCCTTGGGTTTTTGGTTTTGTTTTGGTTTTGGTTTTTTTTGGGTTGTTTTTTTTTTTTCCTTTTTTTTTAAGTTAGAAGTGCTTACAGTGTGATAAAAATTGGTGGGGTGACTAAAATAGCATATTTCCTCCCCGTCCTGTCAACCCCCCCCACTTCCCCCCCCAAACCTCCTCTTTACCCTTCAGGCAGCATTTTTAGATTATGCCAATCAGGAAAGAAGGCTAATAAGACAGTGAAAATACTTAAAGCCAGTTTTCTGGAGAGGATAACACAGCAATCAGGTTCAAACTCTGTCGCACCTGCAGGTGCATTTTCTTGATATACAGCTTACTGAAAAGCATGGCGGATTAGAGACCCTTGTTTTCCAGCTCAGCATCATCTGCCCCTAAAATGACTTCACTGACTCCACTCCGACTGTTATCAAAATATTCAAACTGGTGTCTAGGTAGAGTGAGAATACATATGTTGTTTGCAGAACAAGCTGTCATCCTACTTCTCTTTCAACACAGTAAACTCTATATGGGGAATGACTTTATGGGTAGCCTCATACACTTCCAATTCAATTCAAACTCTCAGAGTAATAGTCCCCTCCACCCATGTATTTTAAAGATGCAGATACACTTAGCCCAAAGATTCATCCAAAATTTGAATCAGTCTTCAGCTGAACTCTCTTTGCTGCTCCAAGCTGTAGCAACCATGAATAGCACAATGAAGAACCACTTCCTCTTCTCTTTTTTTATCAACCACAGCAATAAAATGAAAACAGCAGCAAATACCTCTTCACTTGCAGATATCCAACAGTTATTCCCAGTCTGCATAAAACCAGAGAATGAAACAGATGGAGATGGAGTAATGGAGCACATCATCCAAAGGCATCGCAAGACGAGTGCAGGGTGGGAAAGTGGCTGTTTGTGATCTCACATGTTCATCTTGTCACAATGAAAAGCTTAAGTGATTATTTTTGCCCTGGGTGTGACTAACAAGTACCGAATTATTAAAAACAAAACAACAAAAAAATAAACCCTAAACAAACAATGAAAGCCACAAAACAAATCCTCCTGAAATTTTCAGCCATATTCTGTGGACAGAGGATCAGCTGCTGAGACATCGAGAGATCCTGCTATGCAGAGATCCTTTGCAGAGAAATGATTGAAACTTTAAGATTTTCCATTCTACCTAAAGTTGCAACCTGTAGGATGGACTTTCTTACTCCAGCGAGGTGTGGGGTATGTGGAGGTGGAGGGGGAAGACAGAGGAAAGCGCATCCTTTTCTTTTATATTAAGAATCTCCTTTTTTTACTTTCATTAAGATAATCCCTTAAAAAAACAGCTATTGCACATCAAGTGTTAAAACTAAGCTATAAAATAAAACCTGGTTCAAAATTATACTCCTTGAGTACCGGTAACAGGAAAGAAATTATCATGCTCCTGGTACACAAAATACAATACGCATGCTTAATTCTCAGTAAGTCCCACCTTTTAAAAAAACATTTAATAAAACATCAAAGCCTCCCATTACTTCAAAAATCCACACCAGATTCAAGCACTGATATGCAATTAAAAGAAAGAGCTAATTTCTGTAAGGAGGTGCTCTACTTTTAAAGACATCTTTATGTAAGCACTATTTTTTCCTCCTCCAAATTCAAACCGTAACTGTGTGTTAAGTGAAGAGTAAAATCTCTAGCTTGGCTTCAAAATGGCAATTTTAAGTCTTAATGACCTTCACATAGCACTTTTGAACATCACATTAAAAAGATAAGCCTTTGAAAACTTTAAAATGTGGGTAAGTAGGAAATATTTGAATAAGTAATTATGAAGGCTAAAGAGAAGAATGATATATATCATCACTAGGCCATATTCAGAGAAATACATTAGATCTTGGATAATCAGCTGTTCTTAAAAAGACCCATATTCATACAAATGTGTGTTGCAGGTAATGAGCATATGCATATATATAAATCCAGAAGCTCCTATAAGGATAATGCTCACAAAACAGTAGTGTTAAAGCCTCTGATTGAGCAAAGTGCTTTTGTTTTAGCATAATTAACCATATGAAGTCCTGTTCAAATCAACTGTCTCACTCGAGGAGTGCTATCAAAAATAACTACACATATGTCATAAACAGATGTCAATGGGGTCAAATCCAATTTTTTAAATCAATATAAATTTTAACATGCTAGCTCTAAGGATTGAGGACATAGCTAATATGAAGTTATTTTGGAAATAAGAAAATAGTTCTTCACTGCTTGAATATCAAGAATAGTTCAGAGCTGCCTGTGGAATTTTATATCTAAATTCCCATGTAATTTAAAAAAGGCTGATGACCTCAAATTCCCTAAATGACTCTGGAAATTTCAGCCACAATTCCTAGAAAGTTAAGCTTAATACTGCTACAGTTTATTTTAAGACACTGGGTGCGCTGTGATTTGTTGGACTGGCAAGTTGCTGCCTCCCTTAAGTGAGATGTACATGGCATGATGTCCTCATAAACTGGACTAAAAACCAGCCCCTGCTGAACAGCATTATAATTCATAATTTAAGGGTGAAAATGAAAGCAAAGAGATCCCTTTCTGTTTCAGTTCAAAGCAGAGACAAGTATTTATTTTGGTTCACAAACTACTGTGCTGCTGCTACAGCATGTAACAAAGTGTTCCAAAAAATGTTCCGCATTTCTCAGGGGCTCCCACGAATAGTTGGGTCATTTGGGGTTTTGGTAACAGTAGAACTTTGACAAGGTTAACTAAAGGAGGTTTTAACCACAACCTCCAGGGATGTCTAAGCCACAGTACCTATCAAGGTTTCTTGTATGTGTTCCTTTCATTTATTTACTTATTTATGTTATTTCTACAAATTTAAAACTTCTCTGAAAATAATGACTAGATTAAAAAAAAAAAAAAAAAAAAAGATAAGGTGGAGAAGAAAAAATGACATAGTTATGGTTGATCAATACCTTCCACACGGAAAACTGAGTTCCTACAATATTTATTTTGGGATGCGAAATATACAAAAGCTGTATGAACTCCTGAAAGAATTATTGTCTATTATCATCTTACACTCAACCTTATGCCTAAAAATCAAGCCATTTTCTATATCATACAAAAACCCAAGCAGACAGGATATCTCTAGTAACCTTAACAAGTTTTGAATGTCTGTACAGCATGGGCTTAAATCTCCTATACAAAGTCTGAGCTTTAAATAAAGTTTGATCTGATTTTGGTGGTAGAGATATAGCTGCTTTGAGAGGAGGGATTATAAAAGAAGAACATTCCATTTAATTTTAAAATGTAGTGGATCAAGTGTTTTTGATACAACTCATCTGACTTTATTTGGTGAAATGGGACACAGAATATTTTACTTTCTCGAATTTTTTAAACTGTTGCCAAGAGCCAGACTCTTCCTTTACACAGAGGGAGCAGTACCTATTTACTCCAGCTGAGGAGTCTATCTAATAGTATTTTTGAAGACATGAATGAGCTTCACAGGAAAAAGAATGTGGAATAATGAATATAAATTTTACATGAGGGACTCGGTTCCTCGATTTGAAGATGTAACAACAAAATTTCATTCGCAATGTCAGTAATTAATAATTACAGTGCAGCCTAACTTCCAGTTTATCTGTTCCAATGTGCCTCAGCTTGCGGGCTGTGGAGGGTTTAAGTCCAGATCAAACCCAAATTTTGCCATTAATAATTAGCATATTAATTAATTTCACCATTTACAGCAAACACAGTGGCATTGCTGAAAATCCTAATTATAGAACCAATAAAAATCACAGCACAATTATTGTCGCCCTCTGTCTGAGCCAAGCCGTTCATGGTTTCTCCTACATAATCTCATTGGGTTGCTGAGGCCTCCCCTCAGCATCCTCTTCTAAATATCTGAGGACCACAGAGGTGAGGTCATTTCATCACTCCTTGGGAGGAAAGGAAAAGAAAATAAAAGAAAAAAGGAGGCAAAAAAGGCAAAGCATCTGCTAAAATCTGACTTCATTTGATTTACTCTCCAAGACTGTTTCTTATTAAACATGTTTGACTGCTATCTCTAATTAAATGTAGAATTAATTTTGGCAAACTAACCACAGATGCAGTTTATGTTCAATTTTATCAGACAGATTTATTTATAAGCTGTCAACTTCTTGAAAGACTTCATTTTGGAGCAGTTTTAAATTGCTAACAGTAGCTGTAAATGGGGCTACTGTTCTCTGGAAGACTAAAGAAGAAGTATGCTATAAATGTCCATTCCATCTGTGAGGAATCATAAAACAATCACATTCCTTTATATTTTTTTTCTTCCCTCCCCCCCCCCTTCTTAGGACCTTTATTAAATTAGTTCAACTCAATTAAAAATAACTTCAAAAACATTTCAGGGCCCTTTGTTTCAGGGAATACTTGGAACTCTCTGCACGAAACGTCACCCTTTTAACTAATCCCTTTTGGGGAGCGGAGGAGAATAGTGGTATTGTGACTTCAGACAGTGCTTTCAAGGGTCTCTACTGTACCGAATTGAGGTCACCGCCAGACAATGCCCAACACCCAATAGCCATTCAGGCGTTCTTCACAACTCTATCAAACGTGTCTTTCTTTCTCGCGCGCGCTTTCTCTCGTGGCAAAGTCACAGGACAATGGAGAAAGCCTCCAACACCATTTATGGTCACTGTATTTGCACATGACAAAGTCTATTCTTCCTGGTTTGCCAATTCCGTGATAAAAAAGAATGAACGCTGGATAGATTTTCCCACCATTACAGTTGTTCAAACTTAGCTCAGATTAAAAACAGAAAACTCTAAAAACAACAAAAAGCCCGTCTAAGAACAGTAAGTGCTGTTTGAGAGTGTAGCTACTCCAATCCTTGTTATTTTGGTATATAGGGAGAAGCTGCAGAGACGAAGTGGAAGATTAAATATGCCACATTATAGCCTGCATATGCATGGCTAAGTATATAGTTTAATGCAAAATGGAAATGAAGGATAAAACAGAAGTTATTATTCTTCATTCTATCATTTGCCATTAGCCACGTTAAAAAAACTCACCATTCGAACAACAATGCAGAAGCTCGCAATGCACAATTTGGTTTTGCTTGGAAAGGTTTAACTGCTTCAATTGCAAACAACAGCAGCAGCAAATAAATTACTGTGCATTTGTGCTGGCTACTGCTGCTATTTCTGAAGATGTACCTCAGAAGTTTTACTCCTTCAACAGATGAGGATGAGAGAGAGACAGAGTGAGAATGCTGCACTAGATACGGCGAGCTTGCTGCCAGAAAGATTTTTTATTTTAAATATGCGCTACAGATACAGTATTCTTCATAACCTAAAAAGATCTGAATGAAAATGTGCTGCTGTTTGAAAAGACTGTTTATAACCAGCACTAACTTGACATTTGCACTGCCTCACCCACGCACCTCCAAAACACACACATCTTTTTTTAGTTAATCAGAAATCATGAACCCGCCACCCCCCTGCCTGACAACAGGGTGCACAGCAACCTAACCTGCAGCCAGTCAAATACCATTAGAGTCATCGTTAGAGAATATTTTCAGAGTATTCACCCTATAAAGAGATGACATTTTTTCTTCACTTCTATTTCTGACCTTTATGGTGAATTTTTCCCTCCATTTTGCACCATGCTGCTTTCATGGCATCAAGCTGCTGCAGACTCCTGCTTTCTCATCCCAAAACCGTGACCTGCAGCTTTATGAGACAAATCCCACTAGTGTCAGGAGCTGCCCCTACACCAGAAAGCACTTCATGTCTCCTCTCTGCCCCCCCTCACACTGATGGAAGGGTGACAGTTATGGGGAGCAAACCTGAAAGCCATGTGGCAAGGTGTGCTCTAATGCTCCATCTACCCATTCTCAACAGGTCCTACATGCACAATCAGCCATACCTTCAACACAAGCTTGCTTGGACAGCAAAGAATTACAGGGTTTTTTTCCCCCCACCAAGATCAAGTATACTTTAACTGAATTATGATACTGAGCCTCCCTAGAACAGTTATCTCGAAGAACTAGCTTAATGGTGGGGACCAAATTCTGCTTTCACTCACAAAGAAAACAAAAAAGCACTTAAATCCCAACCCACTTTAGGACATCCCATAAGTATGGGCTTAATTTTAAAAACCTCCCCAGTATGAATGTTCATCTGAATCAGAGGCAAAATATCCAACTCAGGCTGAAACCAATGGTGTGCTAACGTCTAAGGGAACCTGAAGATCCATCAGGAATGAGTTACTCACTTAACTGGTAAACCTACACAAGATGATCTATGGATGAAAAGTTTGATAGAATGATAAACCATGTTGTTAATAGAAAAAAAATAACTATAGCACGTCCTATTTAAAAAGCAAAGTGTACATGTTGGAGTACTGACTCATGGCTTCCAGACTTATGGAAAAGACAGCCAATTTTTTTAATACCACTAAGTTCCTTTCCAAATTTGCTCCCCACATTTTGATTGTACATAAACCCAGAAATGAGTGAGTCAGTACCATTAAGGCATTCTTACCTGACAGAGTAAAACTTAACTATCTGATTGTATATGTGAGCATCATCCATAGGCTGAAAACCAAGGGTTTCTGCTTACAAATAGAAGCCCGTGTCAAGCTGCAGGAACATATTAAGAGGCCAGGAAAAGGACTTGACTTCTTGATAGTTTGCCAGTCAATATAATTTCTGTGTTCCTAAAAATGAAACAAAATAAATACAACCCCCCCCCAAAAAAAAAAAAAAAAGACTCTCTAATAAAAGAATACGAGGAAAAAAAATGTACTTCAAAACCACTTTGTAACACAGCAATTAGCATGCATGTTTTAAACCTGCCTTTAAAATTGCTCAGCTAGGTAAATATATATGCTTGTTTCCTTAACATGTTTTCCTTGCAATTACTCACTCACAGAAAAAAGAGTCCTAAAAGAAACTTACACAGCTAATGCTTCTTTTAGCTATCAAAAAACACTGGGACAATAGAAGCAAAATGCAGAAATAGATGGAACACAACTCTAAGCACTCTATAAGTGAGTAATTTCTTTTTTTTTTTTCAGGCGCTTATTTAAAATATCACAGAAGGAGTATGAAAATATTTACTAAAAATATGCAACCAGTCCTTTTAAACTGAGCCCTGGATCACAGCTCTATCTATCCCTGCTTGCTACTAGCAATGATTGAGTGGAAGATAGGCTGACACCCCAGAGAAGAGGTGCTAATTTCCTTAGCAGTTGCTGGTACTGTGCATACTCAGCCCTGAAGATGACTGCAGTGCTCCAGGTGATGGCCTCCTAGTAATGGCTTAACAAGCTGAAAT
Source organism: Ara ararauna (assembly GCA_028858755.1). Classification (NCBI taxonomy): domain Eukaryota; kingdom Metazoa; phylum Chordata; class Aves; order Psittaciformes; family Psittacidae; genus Ara; species Ara ararauna. The sequence goes on along the minus strand of CM054376.1, from coordinate 105,403,278 downwards.
GCTTCATTCTGGAAAAAGCTCCTGTTGGGTGGGCTGAGGAAGTACCATTCTCCATGAAACTGCTGAATCTACTGAATCTGGCATTATTTATTTTTATAATCAAAAGCGAACGTGAACCACATTCATATTCAAATAGCACATCTTTAAAAAAAGATGCAACAAATTAAAACCAATTACAAGAGAACTAAATAAAGTATACAGCCTCTCATCAAGATTGTAACTGTTTTTAGAACTCGGATTTAAATTATCTTGTTTCAGACCCAACTCTTCTTTCCATTGTATGACAGCACTTAGTAAGTGGGAGGAGGCAGGAGTGAGAAGTCCAGCTTTGCCTTCTGGTAGGATATCTCCCTTAATCCTCAATTTTTGTCACCACCTGAAGTGCACATCATTAACTTAGCAATGCAACCGGCTGCTTGAACAAATGCCTGATATGAGGATACAGGGCATTGATAATCTTTAGGTCAAAATTTATCATATGTTTCTGTAGCTGCACATATGCAGGCTAATTAGAACATTGCTGGAAATATCCCTCCATCCTTTCCAGCCCATATCCTACAGGTATCTGAAGGACTGCAGGCTGGGTGCTTGTGCTGTTGTTTGGGTTTTCTTTCAATGGCTGGGGCCAGATGGCAGCAAGGAAGGTTGCTTCTTTCCTTCTTGCCCTATCCTGGAGGGAAAAAATATCACCTCTCTAGGAGCATGCTGCAGGGGGCAAGGCACAGGAGGTGAGAGAGAAGAGCCTGGACCAATTGTGCCCATGCAGCTCCTGTGGAGTCTCCATCAGAAGAAGCACCCTGGATAGATCAAGGAGATAATGCTCAGCCAAGTCTTGGGTGGTGGAAAGAGACTCTTCTTGGTGTCTCAGACTGGACTGTGGACAGTCTGCTACAAGAGAAGGAGTCACAGCATTGCCAGGCTTAAGACTGAAGGGGAGAGCCTAAACCACAAGAAGCTATTAGGCAGGAGAAAGATATACATAAATCAGGTTTTATATATAATTTAATCTAATTTTTGAGTGTTGTCTATTTTTATTTAATTGAAAACACATATATACACACATATATGCATCAAAAGGAAAGGTCTTTGTTTCCTTAAGAAAAACATGGATGCCGAGTTTAAAAGTTTTTTCTGTGCTTCTGGGAAGCTCACTAAAGTCAAGTCCTCCCCCAGACTCTACCTGAGTCATGATCCTGTGAGAGGACGGGTGCAGGGACCTGCACTGAGAGGCCTGTGTGACAACATGGCTGCTCCTTTGTCAGTGACAGCAGTGACAACTCGTGTCCCAGCAGAATGTGGGATTGTTACAGACTTCTCAGAGGCCACCAACAGAAGTGGGTGAACTCTGATGTTCTTCCACCAGGTGAAATGTATAGGCATCTGTCTGATCTATAATAGCTTTGGAGCATTTCAAGCCACCCTGAAATACTAACTAGTACTTGATGAAATACTACTATCTCGATGAAACCACTGTAGGCTGGTTGTTGGGTTTGCAGTAGTGATCACTCTTAGGAGGCAAATATGTGATGGACATAGTTGAGAAGAGCAGCCTCAATAGGAGAACAGCCAATAACACTTGAAAAATGTTGTCTATTCATCTAGCAGAGGGTAACAGGGAGTGAACTATATTTTCCTTTCAGTTGTTCATAATAATCTAGAGACACCTTGGAAAACACTGAAATGGAGTATTTTTTTATTTCCCTTTTAAACTTGGCTTAGACACAAAGTTCTACCTTTATTGTTATGGGATTCAGGCACTCATCTTTCTGACATGCCCTTTATGAAGAGAGAGAAAAAAAAGGCAAAATAACCCACTGTTTTGCTTAAAACACAGCCAGCAAATCTAAGAGTATGTCAAGCAGCGCTATGAATGATAGATATGCAGACAAATTGATTGATGGATTTTTTTCAAACTGTCTACATGCACAATGTTATGGAACACTGAGACACCTTTAAAATCACACACGCATGATACAGAGTGATACATAAAGTTACCTTCTAAAAAAAAAAAAAAAAAACATTTTTATGAAGTGAAAAGATTATTTACAAGTGTCAAAGTGCAAATTTACAAGGGCTTCTGGATATGCCCGTTCACTAGCCAAGCTAGAACAACATGACTTGCAATCCTCCGCAATTAGAAGGTAATAAAACTTCAACTCCTTTTACTCCACTGTCTTTCATTACCTTGCAGTTGGAATGCGCTACCACATCCAGATAGGGACCAACAATAACCTTCACTAGACACTGTCTCAGCCTTGGAACCTGCTGAGCTGCAGCAAATCATTTGCATCTGAGGACTTAAATATTTATGTACACAAAAAATGGAGCTTCTCTATCTCAGGGAGAGACAAACTTTCAAAGATGCTTGATTTCAGTGCTCCCCTGCACTGAAACCACTGAAGCTCCACAAGGGTGGCAGGATCAGCTTCTATTAATATACACAACTTTATCAGGTCATGTTTTGAATCCTGAGGAGCAATTTTTATTTATTTTTTTTTTTTGCTGCTGGATAATACAAGGCAGTGCTCATTTCTGGTTTGATAGCATCCAAAGAACTTTTGGACTCACTTTTATGTTTCTGGAAAGCATCTATTATGGAATACCATATAAATATAAATTAATGTGATCCCCTGTAGAGAAAACACACAAGATCATGATTCCCCTTAATAACACAAAGGGGATGCCTGAACATAAAGTATAAAGATATATTAGTGCTATGTTTTCTTTTTTATGAGAACAATTTAGTTTCCCCCTGTCCTTCCAGCCAGACTTGGCTTGTGTGATATTGAGAGAGAAGAATCGTATACTTTCAGAATGGCTGACAGTCTGCTTTAGGCATTATATCTGAAAGCAAATCAGCAGCAGCGAGGAAATTGACATTTTGAGAGAGAATAAATTACAGGACATAGAAATATCTGCACTAGAGCTGTAAAAAGTAAGAAGAGAAGGAATAAAAGAAAAAAAAGATCACCTGATACAGGTGGTGGAGGCCAGAGAAGGGAAGAGGAAGATAAAAATGAAAAGAAAGTTTTGGTTTATACACCATGCCTAGTCTGAAAAGACAAAATAATATAAATGAAAAATGTTTCAAAGGCTTCATAATCTGGTGCTCTAAAGGACAGGCAGAATTATGACTGTCTATACAACCTCTGTTTGGCATCATCATGCAGCTGAATTGCAGTACAATAATTGCATGATCACAGATTATTTTTCCACAAGATCCCTGTACTATTGCACAGAACAAATCTTGTTGAGTAAATCAAGCATGGGTTGACAGTGAGGATGTGGTTTTGGTGTTTTGATTCATTTGTAGCAGATCATAAAGGTGTGTTTTGAACAAGGTGAGGCATAGAAGCAAGGAAACAAAAGCTCATGTTAGCGGACAAGACAGGTGGATCCTGCTCTGGAGGGCTGGATCCCCTCCCGGCCACAGTCTACTTGAGGCCACCTGTGTAACTGAACTTTCCCAGGCATCCCTATCCCTAAGAGTCTCACTCATTTTCTGGGTATGGGACTTAAAACCAATATGCAGAGCAACTGAAGGCTCAGAGCTGCAACTTGAGTCACTTAATGCATTACTCTGAACATAAGAAGTGCTAGATAAGACCTACTATTGAAAAGGAATGCTTAAACTCAGGTAATTTTAGTATCTCAAATTGTCTTGGATTCACCATATTAGCAAAATTTCTGCTCCTGAGTTTCCTGTCTGTAAAGTGGAGACATCCCCTTCCTCAGGTTCTCAACACACCTATTGTGAAGTTAAATTAAAAGCTTGTGATGCGTAGATATATTCTTGAGCAGTGTCATACAAAAGACTATGAAGAAAATAAATAATTCTGTTTTCAGAGCAAGAACAGTTTGTGATTGAACATAGGGAGAGTGCTACACACTGTACAATAAGGAATAATGCAAGATTGAACAGTTGCTCACTAATTGAACATCTTCATTCTGTGTGGTCAATGAGGCTCTGTGTAGAAGAAAAATTGCACATGATCATATAATTGTAGACTGTACCATACGCACAAATAGAAGAATCCTGAAATGAAATTACATGGACAACACAGTGTGGAGCAAAGTAATTAGACTGCTTGACTTTCTAAGCAATGTTGTTTTAACAGAGTTTTTGTGCATGTTATTTCCTACATTTTTCAAAATGGCAAACAGAGATTCCACCATATTTACCACACTACCAACAACACATTCATCATCTGGCTCAGTACCTTCAGTCCAACTCCTGCACCTCTGCTCTTCTGTTAATGGCAGTAACTGAAAGCAAAAATAAACTCACACCTGTGTATCTTTTATACAGTGAATCTTCCACTAAAGTTTCAGAGACATCTGACACCAGCAAAGGGGAATCCATTCTAACAAGTACATAAAAGGTACTTGTTCTGCCCTTTTCCCTAGCCCTTCACACTTTATCTTTACTCCACTCCTGTTTCAGCCCAGTTCTAGTTTTCTTGTCAATCAGTATTAACTCACAATCTTCAACATCCAAGACCAAATCTTTCCCTTTTACCCACATCTCTACCTCAATATATCTCAAAAAACACATAAAGTAGACCTATATGGGTTTATACTCAAAGCCATAGCACAGGCACATCCCTGACTCAGAGACAATCACTTGGGAAACTCGCTTTACTTCATTGCTGCAGAGTATTAAGACTATTTGAATAAAAGCCTACCAGTTTCTCTCCCCCTTTTTTTTTCTTTTTTAATGGGTGAACCAAGTATTTTCTCTCATATCATTCAATATAAGAACAGTAAACAAACAAGAATGAGAGTGTGACGTCAGATGAAAGGTCCATCTTGCCCAGCATCTTCTCTATGAGATTGACCAAAGCAGATGTCTAGGGAACAGCAAATTTAAATAAATCAATAAATCCGCCTGAGGCAGATACTCAACACTTTACAGCCTTATAACAGGAAGTGTTTGACAACTTCAAAAATATTTTTCTTCCCTAGCACCCTAGAAACCTTAGTTACATTCACAAAATTTCACTGGAGGGACCACAGCTGCTGAGACCAGATAATACCATGTAATAGCAGCAAAAAGATGGTTACTCAAGGAATATGAACAATAATGCTTCCGGTACATCACCCACCCTTCCAGACTGTCACTTTTTTTGCTTGCGCAAAAGACACTGGTAAGTTCGCTTTTATCAAAACATACATTCTCCCCCCCCAAGATACACAATCATCTACCTCATCTTCCTACTCCCATACAATTCATGCAGACCTGGTTTTAAAAGAAAGGCCTGTTTGTCAAAGAAAGAGGCCTTCTTGTGGTTTTGAATTATGTCTTCATATGTTGAAGATGCAAACACACCCACATTGGTAAAGTGCTATAATTGCAAACCTGAGTGACTATTGCTATTAGGTGGCTCCCAAAGGCCCCAGGTTCTTGGTTAATCTGGGGCGATTTCTGACTGACCCCAGCCTGCCCAGCAAAGTAACATATTTTTCAATATTCTCTATGAACTACTGAATCATTTTTAAAAAAAATCAAAATGAGAGATATAAGAAATGGAAGGAAATGAAGAAATTAGGGGGCAGGAAGACAGAAACTATATATAAAATAAAAGCAGAGTTGTCAGAAGAAAAACAGAGCACCTGAAGTCTCATCAGCGCTGTGGACTCATTCCCCCGCATCTGCTCCTCCACAGCGCTCACATAAAGCCCCCGACCTTTGCAAGATGTGTCATGGCAGCAGCAGTACATTGGTGTTTGATATCACATTGCCCAGCAGCACCATGCTGTTCTGTCTCTTCAGTCAAGAGATGAGTTAGAAATATTCAGAGAGGGAGAAAGAGAGGCTAAGCAGGGCAAAGAGCATATGTGGGAAAGACAAGTCTCCAGGCATCTTTTTCACTTGTGACTCAGTGTTTTATGGAGACTGTGACAGAACTCATAAAGAAACAGTGAGAAACATCCCATGGAAATATAGATTTATGGGGCTTTTTCCCAGGTCTCACCCAGAGGGCCTGCTGGTATAAAGTCCTGTGGTTTTGCTTTCCACAGGGTTCACGCACTCAGCGTGAGGATGTCTTCCCTGTGGCCATTGTTCTTCCTGTGTCACTCTACAGCTCACTGCCCAGCTCTGGGTCCAGATTTGAAGACAATTAGAAGTCTCAGCAGGTGAAGGTCAGCTCAAAAATCTGGACTTCGTATCTACCAGAGATTCTCAAGCTCTCTTCCATGCATTAGAAATGCTGGTCCTCATTTCAGAAAGCCAGTACTGTCACCAGCACAACTCTACTGACTTCCTTATCAAATTGTATCTCTGAACATCTACCCATGTGAGCAGTTGAGACAGGCTCTGTTTTATGAGGTCTTATCAAAGCAAAGTCACAATAGTAACATGTGTTGAACTTTTGTTTTAGAGGAGGGAAAATGTAAGGCTCTGCTATCAGGATCTGAATGAAGGTCTCTGGGGACTACAACAGTTTCAAGCCTGTGGTCTGCCATGCACCTTATGAAAAAGTAAAAAAAAATCAATCATGTTGCATTCTGTTAACCTGATGTTGATCACAGTGTCATTATTATTACTACACTGGCTAACTGCAAATAATTAAACCAAAGGGAATGGATAGGGAGATAAACAGGAAATTGAGCAAGAGTAACTATTATTTGCTAAAAACAGTAAGGATATCCTGGAAGAAACAGTAGTGAAGTTATTAATTGGAGAATGCCACCTCACTGCCTGAATCTAGGCTGGCAAAGTTTATTCTTTGCAGGACTGAACATGGGATCAAAGGGGACAGTAAAAGGCCACAGCCTTAACAGACCAGGCAGTTGAGGAGGTATTATCAGATGGGGATAGAGGAAAAGGCATCTCAAGGGTGTTCTGCTTCTCTTGAGCAAAAAAGCAGAAATTCTAGGTCAACCAGGGTTTACCCCAGACCTTCCCTTTTTGTTTTGACGGTTTTTGTCTGCATCTGGTTTACCTTTCTGTTCAAAAATAATTTTTTGCTTTTAGAAAGCTATCCTGAGCCACTTCAAAAAGAAACTGCAGTTGGAAACAGAAGAAATAGAGGAATAAGTAAACAAGACAGTTTCTTGTTTAAAAGAGGTACCTGGACATGTCAATAAAGGATGTACTGAAGAAAAAAAAAAAATAAAGCAGATCTTTTTGTAAGACTGTGAAATAAGAAAACTTTATATCAAAGATTTTCTAGAAGTTTATGCATACTTCCATTGATTTATATGTACAACATCGACAACACTGAACAAATAAATCCAGGACTGACCTTTATGGCTTTGTCTCATCCCTAAAATCAAAGTCACGTAGGATCTGAACAACTTTCAGTTTTGCCCATACAAAACTTGAACTCTGTGATGCGAAAGGAGGTCCCAGGGGTTCAGCCAGGCACCTGAACCAAGTGAGTCAATCTTTTGAGGTTGTCTTTTCTCTGTCTCTCCCACACTCTTAATTTGTATTTCAAAACTACCAGAGTCAGTGAGGTATCGTCTATTTAATAGTGGTTGTGGCCACCAACTTTCTTCTCTATAATTTCTCCCCGCTTTTCCTATGTAAGAGTCTTAAATGAAGCTTGTTCCAGACTATTAACCTATGACAGAAGACTGCAGAGATAAGATTCCACTGACATATAGAACAAAGGAAAAGAAAGGGTGTGAAAATTGCAGTGACAAGGTTGCCTTGGTAGTTTGAGATGTATGAAATGAAATGAAATAAAATATCTCACAAACATATGGATAACACAGGTTGGGCACTGATCACTTTGGTTGAGTCAATCAGAACTGCATTTAACAGAAAGCACAAAAGATTTCATTTACAAACCCAACTCCCTAACTGTAACATCTAAAATTTATCCAATACTGTGCTGCTTTAAACAATAAATGATACAAAGACATATGTTTTCAAACTACAACATTTCTAAAACAGGCAAAATAAATATTCCATTACTCTGAAACCAATTCAGATACAATCTATAAGAAGAAAAGTTATGGCATTGGGTAAGCTACCTGATCAAACTAACCTCACGGGTTAGTCATGATCAAGCCATATTCTGACTGTGTGCCGAAAATAATCTTTCATCTTTGGCTAGGCAAAAAGTTTTCATAAATGAAAATGGTTTTAAGCTCAAAATGCCACAATTCTGCAGAAAAAGGCGAAAGAATGAAATTAGAACCAGACTGAAAAGAGTTATTTTCTTGTTGTTGAGCAGGACCAAAACATCAAAAGCAAAACCAAGTTAAAAAATTTAAAGACTTGCTTACAAATATCATCCTCTGCAGAGAGTTTTTACTAAAGTGCCTGTGGTAATGCCTAATTTGACACCAACTTGGCAAAAGTCTAAAGCTGTATTTCCTTCTGCAGAGTTTAACTTAATAGAACCGCACACACAGACACAAGCCCAACAAGGATGGTGTTTACATTTCTCCCAAATTTTTGTGCCCTAACTTCTGGCCCAGTGAGTGACATCCTTCCTTTCTGCTGCAGAGCAGACTTCAGTTCAAAATTATCTAATTAGCAAGCTAGTGTCTTTCAAGCCTAGCTGGAAAGCCTCCTCAGGGGGACCTACTCTGAGGAGAACACACAAGGAGTGATGGGATGCTTCAGAAACATGCAGTTCCCTCTAAGGGGCACCAAGATACCTGCACACCCCTTGCATCCACAGATTTTTAATGCACTCAAACTCCTGCTCTACTTCATATTGTACAGTCCAGGCTGCTATACAGCAAATATATGTAACCCCATGAGGAAAGCATATGAAAGTGAAAACAACAAAGAAGCTGCAAAGCAAACCGGATAGGAGAAATACTACACTGTTTGTTTTTGCTAGAGTCCAAAACACAGTCTTTTGTTTGAGACAAAAAGAAGGGGAAAAAAATCCTCCAAAACTGAAAACTAAATGAATGGGTCTTTCTTTTCTTTTTTTTTTTCTATTGTTGTTTATGACCATAATTTAGTAATGCATTTACTAGCCACTATAATCATCAAACAGGCCTTGACAATTAACAAAGAGACTGTGAAAATGAAAGTAGTGAAATGGAAATGAATCACAGCTTCACCACAGCAGAAAACATCTTTCTGAAGAAAGACTAGAATGAACACTACGGCAAGTAAATTACATATTAATTAAATGAATTAGCAGTGTTACTATTGTCCCACTTGGCTACTCACACGCACTTTACAAAAGGACCCTTGCAGCTTTATGGTTTTCTGTCTTTTCACCACATACTTCTGTAATGCCTGCTTCCTGACTGGGATTCCTATTTCCAATAGCTATGGATGACAGTAAATCCCTCCATACATCCCACAGCAAATTAACCTTATGCAGACAATCTCCAGCAGCTACTCTGAACAGTGTCCTTCTGTCATGTCAACCTATCCTATTTTTGGCAGAGGATTTGTATAATACTGCTTCCATACTGACAAGGAACAGGATACTATTTTATGATAGACAAGGAGAGTATGTTACTCTGGCTTTGCTTTGTGGACTCCCTTTTAGACCACAGAAATGAGGTGGACCAGCTACACATTGGTGCAGTATTTTCAAAGTTCTCAAGACTCCAAAGTGTCCAATAACTTCCCAGTAAATCAGAGAAACAATCTGAACTGCTGTTCATGGATTTGAGGATCTTCTTGTCCAGCAATTGAAAAAAAAAATAATTATCAGTTGGGAAAAGCAAAAGCACATCTCCCAAGTTTCCTTCTTGCCTCTGAACGAGATCCTGCACACAGCATGGAGGACATCTAAAGCATCAGGGTACTGTGATGGACGTGCATTGTTTGCATTGAAAGTGTGCCAGGAAACAAAGCTGGCTATGTTGGTTGTAAGATGGGGCAGGACCATGGGCTTCAGGAGTCAAACCACTGGATGCAGCTGGTCTGTTAACCCTGTGTAGTCTGCTGTCCATACTGATACAGAGAAATCATCTCAAAAAAGAACTGCAGGTGTGGGTGAGCATGAGGCAGGAGCTAATTACAGACCCAATGCTCAGTGCATGACAAAAACTGGATGCAGAGTTTTAGCTCTATGCGCTTTCAGTAGAAATCCATATTATACATGGTAAGAGTTATATAAAAACAAATCTAATTTCAAGAGTGTAAAATGGGCATTGTGGTTACAAGAACCTTCTGCTTAAATACTCTAGGTCTATATTTAATGCAGAGGAGCAAAAAAACCTTCTGAAATCCACCAGTAAGCCCCCTTGTATATATGTATACTATATTAAAGAATCTGACTTCAGGACCTTTGCACATGACAAAAATCAGATGCTTAACAGGAATGACCTTAAAAAAAATAAGAAAACCTGGGGCCCTTGAATAAGCTGCAGCCCTATTTCCTTGGTATGCTGTCAACAACTTGTCAACAACAAAGGAAATATCAAACCAGTATTTGGAGGCAAAGGAAATAAATACACCCAAACATATAACTTAGGATAAATTTTCAAGCATTGTGGCTTTGCAGTTGACAATTCTCAAAGGGAAATTGGCCTCCTGATGCTAAGGAAATGGGTGGTCCAATTACTAATCTGCTCAAATAATTTTCATTCAAAAATTTTGTTAAAAAACAGTGTCATAATGGAGCAAACATCTAGCATCAAATGACTTCCAATAAAACCTCAGAAGCATACAGATGCTCTTCCTAGAAGAGGCATGAGAAGCCTTGCCCTTCCAGCTACATATCCTGTAAAAAAGGCTTACTGTGGATGAGCTCAAATTAAGACAGAATGTCCTGACCTACCAAGCATTTAGTCCTAGCTTAAGCTGGGTCTTATGTTCTGCACTTTGTTACAGCACGCAGCACTTCTCTCTGTGGTCGTGTTCTTGGCATAAATGAAGTCACAAAAAAACATTGTTTAAAATTATTAAAGGTCTTTCTGCATCAGTATTATTATTAGCATTTTGGTTTAAATGAATAGTCTGCCATTTTTCAGCTACAGTCAAATAAATGAGACTCCAAATTCTGCTGGGAAAGGAAACCCCACACTGTCTCACTTGAATAGAAGGCCAACATGCATTTTTGGCTGTGCCTGTCAGCTCTCTCTGACTTGATACAGAAAATTCAAATGCCTACAGACAAATTAAAGTGGGAACATAATGCATTAAAAGATTACTTGTGGGATGCTGACATTCAGATATGAACTTCACACCTTCACTTTATCCTCACGACGCAGCAAAATACAGTCCTACGTCCTAAAACTCAGCAAACTCCAGGGAAGCTCACTGGGGCTTGTACTGTGCAGCTTAACACTGCTGTTTAATTTCTGCCTAATTCATATGAAGAAATCTGTGTGTAGAGAAGCATTTGTTTTAAACACTTATTGAAGCCACATTGCTGGTGCATTTTAAAAAGAACCAAATCTATTTGCAGGTAACAGAACAGCGGCCAGGTAGATTACTTATAGGGTCAGTCAGTCTTTTATTCTTCAACCTCAATTCTCAGTTGAGGTAGAGAATAACAGAAAGAAAATTTCTGCCTTTCCTTCCAGAAACAAAAAAAATATTTAGCAGTATTTAAATGGCTTTGTCTTCCTCTTTGACAACATACACCAAGAGCTCCCAGAGAAAGAGTATTTATGTGACAGACAAAATGATCCAAACTTCATGGACCAACTGACCTATTCTGTGTTTCTGTTTTACATTTCAATAGACAAAATGCTAAGGAAAGAAGACGTGCAGTATACACAAAGCAATTCATGACCCCAAATGTAAATGCTGCTTCATCAGATACCTTGGCTCTACAGTTAATTATTTTTTGAGTGCTGTGAATGTATTAGAATGATGCATTTAACATGTATAAATTACCTCCTGCCTTGTAAGGTTATCATGAAAATGAGATCTTGCTCCAACTCAAGTAAGCCCAGAGATAAAGGAGACAACAACAACAAAGAATATCAGCCCTTCCCTATCCCTGTATAAACAGTTTGAATAGCCTCCTGCATTCAAGGGTTGTTGTCACTGATGATCTTTAGGATTCTGTAGCCAAACTCTACACTTCAGCAATGAGGACATCCAGTGGCAATCACCAGTTAACTTACATAATGCAAGTGCTTTCTGCAAGTCTGAATTTGGTATCTGAGACTATTTTTGTTTTACTTACACCTGCATGGGATGAATAATATCCCTTTTCTTGTTTGGTGACTGTTTTTCTTGAGCTAAATTGCCTATTGACTCTAGCCTGAAGCTAAGCAAAAAGGGCAAATAATACAGCAGAAGCCTTTAAATAATGTATTTTTTGACTATCATTAACATGAATACCATGTGCAATTTCAATCCCTAAAGAAAAGCCATAACAATCTCTGACATCGGCATGCACCAATTGCTGATGAAGACTGACTGCTCTAGCAGCAGTTCTTCTTTATAAAATATTTTATGTGGTAAAACACCTGGGCAAAAGACAATTATTTTTCTACAACAAGTGAATGACAATTCTACTGCTATTTTATAAAAGTGGAAACTAAAGCAGATAGCTGAGACTGCTTTGTGAGCCGAGGGCTGAAGTGGGATTGAAAGGCAGGAGACTTTTTCCCAAGTCACATGCATCCCAATCACAACTGCCTTGTCTGTTTAGTAAGGATTGTGTTGTACTGAAATGGTGAAAAGTGAGGGGAGGTTGGAAGGATACATGCCTATGTTAGTAATCATACAGTTTTCTGGATACCCTGAGCAAATCCCTGCTTAGCACTGTTGCTAGGATTGTTTTTAGAAGAGGAAAGTCAGGAGTTTCCCATCATAGGCAGAAGAATTTGTTCCTCTGCACCCGCCTTGCTAACAGAGAGGAGTGAGTTTAGTCGTTCTGAAGCAGTCACTGCTTGAAACAGTCCCCAAAGGGTGCCTCTGAAAAGAGTTACTGCTTCTTTAACCTAACTGGAGGCAAGCTGCGACTGCTGAGGGAAGAAAAGAATTTAAAACAATTAGCGTGTTGATGTCAGCTTAAAGAGGGTCACCAAGAGATCAGCTTTCCCTGCATCTGTTCTTTAATTAAAAAGAGAAAGGTGGCAGTGTCCACTACTCATCACTATGGTAACATTTAAATGCCACGCAGCTGGAACTGGCTGCCCACTTGCTGCGGAGCAGGACCAGCGGAGAGCAGAGCAGGTATGGGTCCAAAAAGGACGAGCAAGGCCACTCGGCAGCTGCTGCGACACCCAGGAGGGCTTCTCAGCATGTCTGGATGGGTGCGTGTTACATACCCCGCATTGCTTTGGCTCACAGTTGGCAAGGGGAGGCTTCCTGGGATGAGAGACCAACAATGTCACATCAGGAGACGGGAGGATGAGGATGCAGGGAGGAGTGACTGAGGAGGGGTTTCGGCAGGTTTCTGCTACTGTTGCCTGCCAGTCACCCTCTGCTGACTGCTGCCTTTGATCATCAGTACTACGCTAATGCTGCCTGTGCGATAGTTGCTTATCATCTTCATTACTGATTTAGGTCGCTACAAAAAAATTTGCCAAAACTATTGTTTGGCTTGTTCTAATAACAGTTATTATATTATTCCTTCAATTAATTACAGACAGCTGCACTCCCTGCTTTTTCTACTTCCTCTTGAAGTACTTCTTGCATTATCAGCACTGACAAGAGTTATGTCCACAGAGATGTAGGTCCTCCTCCCTTCCCCTTTCTGGTTTCAGTATTTGTGCGACTGCTTGCATCTTCTTCAAACTGCAGTACTAAAATGACAAAACAAAAATTATACCAGACCAAATAATATATTATCAGAGTAATTGTCTAATATATTTTGCAAATTAACATACAGCCCTGAAGTTGAGACCCCATCATATATTTTTACATTAGAATTAACAATGTCCAGGTATTTTATTCCGAACATTTCTTCTCTCAGCTTGAGATCTGTTTGTATCAGAATCAACTACATTGCATGTACTTGATAGTCCTGGGGGAACATTTGGACTTGATGATCTCAAAGGTCTTTTCCAACCTAGCTGATTCTGTATGTATCCAAAATGTCTGAAGCCCTCACCATTTAGAGTCCAGGGACCCAAGGAATAGGAAGTAAGATTCAGTGTATGCCAACCTAGAAAAGATCCTTCCATTCTTGTATTTTCATACAGTTTCAACATTTTGCCTTTTAAATATAACAATACAATAACAAGACTATGGAGATGTATATTATCCTATATTATGTGAACAAAGCACAAATGATATTCTCTTCAAAAAAGAACCTGTTAAAAGCCCCTAATATACCAGGAACAGAATCATGAACAATTGAGTTATTGACTGAGTAAAACATAAGACACATTCTCAGTTAGGCAATGAAATGTCCTATTAACATAGATGTTTTTAATGAGCTATTTTAACTTGTACCTGGCCTCCCTCAGCTTAGATCTCTTAGATCTCCCAGTCATTTATCTCTGGTGCTCTTACAAACTCTTGCATCTAATCCTTGATTAGTTCATATTTCTTGGCTGTGGCTATTATAACACATCTAGCCACCAGAATAAATCATTTAACTTTTCATCTGTGTGCATCTCATTACGCTTGAAACATCTAAACTTCCAAACAAATAAAGGTGCATCAGAAGTTGAAACATAAAATAGTCGAACGTTTATTTGTATCTCAAGGGCTGCACTAGCTATAAACTATTGGCGCTTTTCTGACTACGCATACGTAGGTCCATTCATAACACTAAGCTAAGCAAATTGGCAATTGTAATCCATTGGCAAGGACCTAGAAGAGTTAGATACACAGTCCTACTGAAACAGATTGCTCTTACGCTTCAGGTTCCCAGCCATTGCTTACAGAAAGAGGAAAAAGTGCAGGGAAAATATACAACATGACTTCTATTCGAAAAAATTAGCTCATATTCAAGCTAAAAGAAAGGAAAAAAGAGAGAGAAACTCCATTGACATCAACTGGAAAAAGGTTGCACTTTTTAGCAAGTCCAGTATGTCCACTGAGAAATGATCAAGAGCACAGTAAATGGAAATCCAGTGGGTTTTCTCAGTAGCTCTGGCACTATATACTGGTATGGTTGACCCTCATTGTAATATGAATTGTAATATGCCCCTGTGGCCAACCAGCTGCTGGGGCAGTATGATCTGTGAAGTTGATTGATAGAAAAAAGAAAAGTTTATGTCACAGCTTTTCGCAGAGCGATCACCCCATAAATACTGCTTGAAATGACTGAGCAGGCAACTACAGGACGATCATGAAAGAGCTCTGTTATCAGGACACCAGTGAAGTCTCATACATATTCACACATTCTTGTTCTTGCAGTTCCTTTCCTGTCAAGCCCCCCAAACTGCAAATCATTAGTACTTTCCTGTCTACAAACTAGTAAATTAAAAAGACTTTGGATACACACACACACTCTAAGCCAGTGACACCTTACATAAAATTATAACATGGGAATGACAGTAACAGACCACAGATCTGCTCAGGTCAGTGCTGTCATTTGCCTTATGCAGTGCCACGAGAAGATGGTAAGGAAAGAATACAAAAATAGGGCCACCACAGGGCAGCAATTCCTCAGTATATTCTCCTCCCCTGCAGCAGCTCTCTGGTGGTAATGTTGGTGTCCTTAATGGATTTTTCTTCCATGAATTTGTGTAACCCCTTTTTTGACCCATGCCAGCACTTGGTACTCATGACATCTTAGGGCAACAAGATCGACAGTTTAACTATATGTTACAAGCAAAAGCAGTTCCAACTCTGTAATGTGCTGGATCCTTTTGCTGTCACCTAGTTCTGTGTTGGAAGAAAGAGTTAACATGCATTTCCTATTCACTTTCCATGGAGCCACTCACAATTTTAGAGACTGCTATCATCTATCTCCTGCAGGCTTAAGGATCTCAATCTACTCTTCTTCATGTGGAAGTCGCTTTGCACTGTTGATTTTAACTACCATCCGCTTTTACATCTTTTCTACTTGGAGATGAGGGGAGAAGGAAGAACAACCAGAAAGGAACACAGCCTTCCATATGTGGCTGAGCCATAGATACAACACTATTGACATAATAATAACATAAATACAGTGCATAATACTATTCTCTGTTTCTTTCCTAATAACTTTAAGCATACTGTTTGTTTCATTCATTGGTACTAAGCGTTGAGCTGACACTCTTGAGTGGTAAGCAAGTTTATAGTTCACCACTTTGTATGCAAAATTAGAATTATTTTCCTCCCATATGTATTACCTCACAATTTACACACATGGATTTTTACCTGCCATTAATTTTACTGACCAGTCACTCCCTAATATGAAATCCTTCTCTGCAATCTGTTTTGGTTTGAATTCCTTAAATAACCTATTCGCAGCTGCAACCTTTTTTTTTTCCCCAATTTTCCTCTCTCAGATCATTTATAATATATTGAGCAACAGATATCCTAGCAGCACAAACATCCTATGAGACTACACCACTGGCTTCCTTACACCGTCAAAACTGTCTATTTATTCCTGCCCTTTGTTTCCTACCCTTTAGCCAATTATTTATCTATAGAGACTCTTACTCCTTATCTCATGACAGCTAAGCTTTTTCCAGGAGCCTTTGGCAAGGCACCTGTTGAAGGCCTTTTCAAATCAAAGTAGGTAACACCAAGATCTCTTCTTGACTCCTCTACAGAACTGCAGCAACCTGGGAAACACAATTTCTGTTAACAGAAACCACATTAATTCTTCAGCAATATAACATATTTATTTTTGTGTTTAGTAACCCTATTCCTTGCCATTGTTTCCTCCAAATCGTCTGTTACGGTGTGTATTTCCCATTTGAATTCCTTTAGAACTCCTGGACGAATACTGTCTGGTCCTGGCAATTCAATAGATTTTGTTGATTTATTCCGTCCTTTCCTACTGACACTAGAAGTTATGTCAGATCCCATGACGCATCCCCCACCTCTCATTTTCCCAGTAAAGAAGGGTTCTGGCAGACAACATCCAGAGTATTTTCTGTCCGTAGTAGAAGCAGATTTGTGTTCATATGATCATCCTCTATAGTCTCATCTGGTGCATCCCACATGCACTTAGATAAACAGACAAGACCCTCCCCAATACAGACAAACTAAACCTGGGCTCTCAAAATCTAAACCTAGACATAATATTCAAATCTGAACATTACTCCTCTCTTTTGCACAAGCCAAACATGCGGTAAGCAAGATACTGGCACTGGTTGGAAAAGCTTAAAACTCTGCAGGTTTTGTCCTGCAGACCCCACCTTGGTACTTTGCAACACCTCTGTTTTACAAAGTTCCTCTCTTTTTAACAGAACACCTACTTCAAAATAACACTGAGCTGACTGTATATTAAAAAGCCATCACACGCATATTTATAACTAATTTATTCTTCATTTCTTCTGTGTTGAATAATTAAATTACAACAGTGGCTCAGTAACCCCTTTTAGTTTAAGAAAGGGCAGCAGCTTCATTTGAGTAATATTTTAGTCCAATTAGTCCATTAGTCTCCAGTGGAGACCAGAGGAAAATGGAAACCAGCAAAACAAGAGTCCTGCAGGATTCCTTTTAAGTGACAGACCTCTGACTCATCTGATATCATCTGGCAGCCCTCATGATCCCTTCAAAGATATTTTGTATTTTTCAAGTGTTCCACAGAGACATAAGCAGGCATTTGCAAGGAAGACACAATTTATTAACATAGGCAGGTGTGAATAAACCTGCCTTATAAAAGAGGTTCAAACTATTCATGTATTGAAGGAGCTTCCAAATCTGAGGATTTTGACTCCTACTTTTTTGCAAACTCTACAGATTGTGCGTTAGTCTTGAAATAGCACCGTGTCTTTCCTCAAGGATGCTGTCTGAGTGGACTTGCTGTGGGTGGTTGTCCAACTCTAGTTTTGAGATACATTTAACGAAAAAGTAGCCAAAATAAAAGACTCATTTTGCTATCTGAAAAACGAAACTATTTTAAAACCTGGTTTAGACTCTCTGCCTTGTAATACAAAAGTGGCAGCATGAGGCAGTATAAAAACAGATATGAAGACTTAAGATGAAGAATCTGAAGGACTTTTCTGGTTCTATCTGACAACCTGAAAGTTGTCAATTACCCCTTCAATTAATGGAGAAAGCGAGCCTCCAAGAAAACAGGCATCTAAGATAGGTAGGGAAAACTGTTCATTTCATGTACACATATTTATTTATTCATGATAAAACAAGTTTAAATGATTAGCTTAGCTCAAGAACCTAAAAGAGAAGTGAGAGATGAATCCCACTTGACAAACGACAGTTGACATTTAGGTAGCACTCTGGAATGTCTTGTCATTTCTGTCACCTTACAGCACCATAAACACAAGACCTGCTCATAGAGAACAGAATCTAAAGTCTCTGGAAGCTGAGGAAAAAAGGTGTCCCATTCCTAGCAAGACTGCCTTGTAGCATTTCCACCAAACCCAAACACCTTCTAAAAAAAAATTCCTGCAGCCCAAGTCACCTACTCTTAGAAAGCAACCTTAAGTCAGCACGTGTGCACGCGTTCACATGTAGTCTCACTCGTGGCTGCAAGTTTAATACTCAGCATTGTTCTTTATTCTTTTATAACTCCCAAAACAAAGTTGCCTCTGCATGCCTCAGGCTGCAGCTGCACCTACATTGCTACCAGTGCTGAACTAACAAATTGAAGGCTTGCTCGAATATGTACACTACTTCAGCACAGTAACTGAAGATGTGCCTTAGCACAGGGCTGTTTTCCATTTTTGTGTTTCTGTTCAAGTTATATGTGCAAAGCTTAAATGAGTAGTCACTGGCAAAAGACTGCATTTCACAATAGGAATAAATTTTCAATTGGTCTCATGTTTTATATATATATAATTTAATACTATGGCATATCTTTTCATCTGAACAAATGCAAAGTCTTTTGCAAATATATACAGTCAATGAAATGAAACTCTCAGCTAGCATAAGGAAGAAGAACTGTTAGTCTCCCAAATAAAAATCATCTTTGTTAAAATATCAAGCAGTCTGGTGTCAATGTATGAAAGATGGGACGCTGGTTTTATATCTCTCATCCAAAAGAAACACTAGTTGTAAGCTGCATAATACTCAATTTATCTGTCTCATAGGGATGAAAGGCTAAACCTATTCTCCTGGGATTTGACTCTGGGATTTTCATGGAGAGTCTATTTATGACTCCCAAATAGCATTTTCACTACGTATTTTGTAATTTTTTTCTTGTTTTGCTGTTTGGCATTGTGGGCAATAAGAAACAGAACAACTCTACAGACAAAATCATTGTTACAACTTCTTTTCAGGTATTCATGAGCCTGAACTGCATGTGAAGTTTCTTCCGCAGATTCTTGACTTTATGTGACAGCATGAGAGGAAGAAAACACTCAGCCTTCATCTCCCATTCAGCTAAGAGCCACAAAATAGCAGCTTGAAAGAACAAGCCCACAAATCTAGCTCTAGTCATCAGCTAGGGAGTGCATGGGCTCCACACCTAAAGTTCCTTGAGACAACAGAATTGCTACTCATTTTACTGACAAATACATGTGTAGAAAGGACAGCTTTAATCTGAATTTCTTTAAAGAACTTGACCCAAATCTCACTGAAGCTGAAAAAGCTACACCCGCCTCTGCCACTTGTATTGGCATAGAGAACCTGTTGTTTTATCATCTTTAAAATGATAAAATTTCATCCTTCTGTGTCACTGCTTATCCTAAGGAAATGCAAAACACTTTGCAGCGCTTTACATAATGATGTATAAGTTATCATTTCGCCAGCATGCTGAGAGGATACTGCTCTTTACCAGTGGGCTGATATATAAGACTGGAAGAAAGAGGTAACCTTTTATTATAGACAGAACAATTAAGGTATACAGATTACAGTGTGGAAATTAAGATAGAATGCTAAAATTAATAACCTATGCCACAAAAGCTGCAATGACCACAAGTAGGATCATGGAGAGAATCTACTGTTCAATTGTATACAACTTCTATTTATACTTGCATGATTTAACAGTATCCTTCTTACTGGCTTAGTGGCATATGCCATTAAGTAAAAACTACATAAAAACTTTTTTTTTTTAATTAATGTTCTTTATGGAGTTGTGGAAAACTGTCGGAAGATTTTCCTCTATTACAAAAGATTTTTAATGTTTTAATTTATTTTTACAATTTATCTTCTGTAAAGGAGCCTTATCTTTCCTCTCACAAAAACAGACAGCTGCCTGCACAATGTGAACACTGGTCATCATGTATTTCCAGCTCATCTGAAGGCCTCTCAAGAATGAAACTTCATGTTTTGTGTTACTGAGGATGTTTGGTAATATCCTTTGACCCCTAGCTGGTCAGTATTTTAGGAGATGTGTGTGTAAGGCTCAAAGCTCCTCCCAAGTGTATCTCCTGATTTACAGGTAACTGATTTATAGGCAATAGGTAACTGGACAAGGCTACAACAATGTACTTCATTGAAGTTGTACATATATAACTTACATTATCTCCCCTTGCACACCAGAATGGAAAGGAAGATAGACTGGCTGAAAAATATTTCTTACAGACATAAAAGCCATGAATGCATTTCCCTTTCCTTCTGTATATCCATGAAGGTGTCCAGTGCACTTGATAGGAACACTGAAACGAAATCTGATCCCATAGGAACATGAGAGTCCTCATGGGCAAGCAGAGATAATGACCCAACCTGTGCATTAGGTAGGCATGAGATGATGAAGAACATGCTGGGTAAAAGAGGTGAGCAGGCACATTAAGGCACATGAATCCATATATCAATAAGTTTTTTAAAATCAGATTAATTTCTACACAATTAACAAGGCTGTTGAAAGATCTGCTTTACAGCTGCTGCTGCCAGGAGATGATGACAACTAAGGAAATGAAAATCAAAGGAGGAAACAATTACAACAATACTCGCTGAAACTATTTAGCATTCTCTTAATAAGTCAGAGAAACAAGTAATTGAAAGAATGTGTTTTATTGCTGATTAAGATAATACTTAATTTAGATCATATTTTTAAAAAGAGATCAAATTAACAAATCAGGTCTTTCATTCGAGTGCAAGTGAAAACTCAGTAAATTCTCCTCATAATATCCCACAGTGAAGATTCAGAGGGTGGCCACTGGAAAAGAGTAAAGATGAAAAGGAGGTAGGACATATTCAGGGAGAAAGGTCAGTTGGAAATAGTAGAGCACCAAAATACAACTCCACGTAAATTATTAACTTTTATTCATTCAAATCTAGCAGTACAACAGTAACTATGCTTGTCTTTTCTACACATTAAGTTATACTAGCCTTTTCCCATTCTGCAACCATCATAAAAATGGTAATGCCGAACATTTTTAAGCCCAATATCTAATCTAAACCTATGGAACAAAGGAAGTTTTTAAAATAAAATGTTACATATGCTTTATGAGCAGAAGCATTGCCTGTATCTTCTTCAAAAAACCACAACAAAAAATCCGTATATCCTTTCCTTTGAGTTTTTAATGCTATCATGTCATATCTCTAGTTAATATAATTGAGATGTAAGTAAATATAAAGTAGTTAAAAAAATAAGTAGCCATGGCTGCTATTTCTTAGAAATGAAGTGGGGTAACGCAGCCAGTTGCCAGATTGCATGAACAACAGGGGCCACTGCAAATTTTCTCTGAAATTTCAGATTCTGCCGCAGTATCTTGTTCATTTTCTGAAGGATGAAATAAAATACAAGCTGAAATGTAAACAGATATGACAAGACTTTCTGTTTCGATAAAGAAAGGTAGAATTAATAAAAAAAGATGAGTATGGGCTTTTAAACAGTATGTTATAACCTGATAGGGTTTTGAAAAACTCAGACATATAAAAGTTAATCACAAAAACACTGGCAGACTCGCCTTTGAAGGGGAAGGCAGCAAAAAAATTACAGAACAACAGAGCTCGGAGGGTAAGGCAGAAAGGACTGTAAAAAGGTTAAAATGACTAAGATTAAGAAAGCGCATGACAACCATTCTCAAAGACCTGATCTGTGCTAACAAAACCATATCCTATGCTTTTGATGAGACACTCACAAATGATTTAGCAAGAGGTGCTTTTGAATTATACCAGTGCTTTTTGGCAATAAAATGTCTTTTTTTGAGTTTTCATTTGTATTTGCCTTAAGCTGAAAACATCTTTGCTAGAAAATAAGATAGGAAATAAGCAAAACCAGGTTGAAGACTTTTTTAAAGCAAAATTTCCCTAAAAAGAATTTATTGGAAATGTTAGCAAAAATTGATTACGATAAATTTACAAACTCAGGAAACACTAAATCTAAACAATCAAATATAATGCAAAAGAGTCTCCAGATTGTAAACTATTTAAATCAAGATGGCAAGGCATGGATTTCAATAGAGCTATGAAGCTTATAAAGGCCAAAGTTTTACCTTTACCTTCTGCTAAAATTCAGTGAGTTCACTGCTTTTTTTAGTGTGTTCTAAAATAGCTGCTTTAGAGTCTAAAAATGCATGTCTTAAGCTGCATGTTAATTAAAGTTCAGTCCGTCTTTGACATATAAGCTTCAGTCAGTTTACAATTAATTGCTCTGAGGTCTGTTCTCCAGTGTCAGCTAGCTGGCTTATCCAAAGCCTAAGGTCTCATCATGCTCTGTAAAATGACATGATCCACAAAAGTCATTTTGTACCCCACAAAAGTGCAAACTCTACCCTCCTTGGGGAGAACACAGTGATGATTTTGCTGGCTGTTGCCAGCAAAGAAAAAAAATTAAATAATTTCTCAAGAGCAGGGAACTTCTGCGTGGTAGGGTAGAAAAGTGAGGAATCTTGCTGGATCTTCAACAACAAAAACCTATGGCAGCCCCACTGCAGTCTTAATTCTCATCATTGTTCACATTTTTTGAAGGAAAGCAGCATGTTCTCCTTTCTACGTTTTATGTTAACACCAAATCCCTAATCCAAATGCTGTAATGTTAAGAGCAAAGCTCCCATTTCTCTTGGCCACCCTGAATCTGGCCCCAAGCTGTTACTAAGTAGACACTGATCTTCGAGAAATATCTTCTGCCTTGAAGAAATACACATATTTTGGTCCCACCTCTGAAATCAAATGCTCACATACAGCACAGTGTTTCAGTTTTCCCTCTGCCAGGTATCCAAGAAAGAGGGACGTATATGATACACTAATACCTACACTGCGGCACCCACCCAGAGAAAAAAATGTCTTTTAAGTAATTAAAAATGTTCCTGCATCTCACTCACTTTCTGGTAATATTCTGAATCCTTCTTCTGCTAAATTTGAAATTCCATCTCATGTTGAAAACAACTCAAATCAAATGAATCGGGACTGGTTCTCACTGAAGCCAGTGGAAAGACTTCACTGGACTTAACAAAAACTTCCGTTAAAAGAGGATACAGGATGCTCACAGTGAATGAATAAACACGTAATACAGACATATAGTAAGGCATAACCTTACTATAAACCTTACTATAAACCTAAACCAGTACCTTTTGAAGAAAATATCTATGTGAGGTAAAGAATATCCAAGAATGAAATCATTCCCACAGCTTCTAAATGCCAAAGCACCAGCAAAACACAAACACTGCATTCCAGGGCAAGAAGGTCTGAAATTAATTAACCATTATACAAATGATTGTGTGCGGTGGCTCTCTGTCTGCTGCAAATCCATCTGCCAGCACCACCAGGCTGGGCCCTCCCTGCACACAAGCACCAACACAGCCGCAACAGCACCCAAAGTCCCTGAACCCAAATACAGGATTCATTTTTGCACAGCTCTGCAATACAGTGTTATCACTTGTGCCCAGTTAGTGGCTGAACTGCTGCCTGTGGGGACCATCCTGCTGCATGTCTATCCATCATGGGGAGGTCAGCCAAAGGCCTGTGCATGCAGGGAGCACCTGCTGAACACACAAGGGGCTGCTGGCTCTGCCCCAGTCCAAAACATCCTTTAGCTGGTGCAGGATACAGCTGGAGTGGGGGGATTATAATATATATTATAATATAATTTTATATATATATATATGTATGCATGTGTGTATATGCACACACACCAATTCGGATAAACAGCATTGCCAGATGACAGCCTTGTCTGTTTCCCCCAGCGCTCTGTCCTGATTCAGCCAAAGACAGGTCTTTATCAATGTGAGGTAAATCTGCACTGAGCAGTTTTGGAGGGCCCACATAACTGAGCTATATTTGATTTAGGTTTGCTGATTTTAGACTGGTTTTGATCACTTTGTGCAGTTTTCTGCCACTGACAAGACCCACCCCGCCACAGAGGCAAGCTAGATGCACATTGGTTGCTACCATTGGGCCTAACAAAGAAATCATGAAAGCTCCTGCTCATTACACTGCAAGAAATGTTTCCCCAGGAAAGAAACTGTGAGCCATCGAAGGTGCCGGTATACACCAATGCTTTTGTTAGGTCAAGACAATCAAGTAAAATAATTAGCAGCTGAATCTTCCAGCTCTCAGGAAGTGGTGCGGTTCTGCATGTTGTGCTCCCCAGAGAGGCTGCAACCGTCAGGCACAAAGAAATAAGGAGCCAAGACAACAACAAAAAAAAAAAAAAAAAACAAAATGTGGAGGATTTCCTTCAAAAATTTCATACTGGATAATTGTTTTATTAATTGTGAAATGAGAAGACATATTAAGCACTGCATGGCCCAGGAGTGAGAAATTCAAGAGTATCTTCCGTATTTAGGGAGATAAAGAGGAGATGACTGCGGTGTGAAATCAGGAGGAATAAGAAACTGGCTTCCCCTTTTAAGAGCAGCATCAATTAAACCCAGGGGAGGCGGGTGCAGTTTACTAGTTAATTAGTCCAGGGATGTGGTCCTTTCATGTGTAATTCAGAACAGGAACACCTGGTGTGCAGCACTTCAAAGCACGGGAGAGGAAAAAAGCCAAACAATGCAGGATAGGTCACAAAAGAAAGCAACAGCACAAGAACAAAAACTGTTTATATCTGACCTTCACCCTGCTGTAAATAAAACAAGACGGTAGGGCCCCCTCCTCCCCGCCTGGGGAGAACAAACAGCTCTGGGCGCACTGGGGGAGTCACAAAAAAAGGGATGGAGAGGGGGAAGAGAGAGACATGGTGGTAACTAATTGTTTTACAACCTAATTAAAAGGAAAACAGACAGCAAGACGTAGATAGGGATATAATGATTTTAATCACGTTCCGATATGCAGAACCAAAAGAGACAGAGAAGGGAAACACGATCCTAGCAGCACTGGGAGACTGGCAGTAATGCTACCTATAGGCAAGGAGGAGCAAGGTGTGTTCGGTGCATCAACATCATAACGGGGACAGAATTTCAAGGTTTATGACTGGATAAAAATTTGGGTCAAGCTACAAAGCTTCAGACTAGGATGGAGCCAGCGTGCCTGCTGCTATGTATAAATAGATGAAGATATACAGACTTGCTCCTCCAGACTTAAACCAAATTTTAACAGCATGCTCAAAAGTTTCACCATCCTTTTCCATAACTTCACCCAGCGAAGGTCCTCTGTAGTGTGCCTGAATTGCACTGAAACTGGAAGCAGATGCACCGTGATGAAACTTTTACAGTACTTTACCTCATCAAACACAATACAACTCATTAAACCTCACACACCAAAGAAATAGGTGTTATTTCTGTTTTATAGGAGGAAAACAGAGATTAATTTAGCAGCCATAAGCCACAGAATTATCAGTAGGAACAATCAGCCATTTACTCAACTTCTTCAATGAGTTTGCTGCTCAGTCAGCAAAAACCACCAGAAGACAGCCAGATCTTGTAATATGAATAATACTTTATTGGATGTCATTAATACGGGAAAGTCTCTGAAGGGAATCACTCCAGAAAAGCACAAACATGTGTTTGGTGATACAAGAATCTCAGATGAGTGTGGTAACTTCAAAATTCATTTTTTTTAAATCTCAATTTAAGAATGTATATATGAACCAGACCCCTTTATTGTATTGGTGATTATTTTATTCACTCATCACTGAGCTTGATCTAGCACAGTAAAGAAAGATGCTGTTATTTTCAAACACCGGACAGCAATTTAAGAAACATGATTTATTCCTTAATCTGCTGCTATCTTTCTGAGAATCCTGGAGTAATTAAGCTCTGAATCTCATTTTGCCATCTGTAAAAGAGAAAAGTGGTGCAGAGAAACTGGGTTTGTGGAAAATGCCCCACAGAAGGAAGGCATTATTACAGATAAAAGTGCACTTATGCTTAAATAGCAATTTCTATGTTTCATGAACTATGGAAAGTTATGAAGCCCCCACATAGCATTCTAAACCACCGTCTGTTCCCCAAATAATTTAAACAAATTAAAAGAAGAAATGCTGCAACCAAGGCCATTTTGCAAAACTTGCACTTGTAAGACAGTTCTGGACAGGACAACAAATAACATTTGAAAACTTTCTGGACAAACACCACCATGTTGATATCAGGAATACCATATATGCCCTGTGGGGCCAATAATTCAGATAACTATGGGAATAAAAGAAAAATAATCCTTCTTCTTTCCCCCTCTTTTCCTTAAGAAACAACACAAAAAAGTTTTTTTCTTTTTCATAAGTAGAAAATGGGCAACATACATGAAAATAGATGTCAAATGGGCTTGGTGATAGAATTAAATAAACAAGTAAATAAAATTAAGTACATCTGGTGATTTCCTTTTGCTTACTTCTCTATCATTTATATCCAGGATGAGGATTACAAATGTGGGAGCATTTTCTAGAATGAGCTTTGCAGAATAGCCTGAAGACCTCAAAATGGTGTTCTTCACCCATGCACAGAGAAAGGGCCATCTCTCCTGTCTTAAGAATACTGTATGTCATTTAATGAGCAGTGACCTCTCCAGAAGCTGTATTTGTCTTAATGAAACAAGGACATAATTCAAGCTGCCACCTAACTGGAGTTCAATTCTGAAAGATGTTTTGGGTTTTTTTGGGTCTACTTCTTTGTTTATTTTTGGGGGGTTATTCTTGTTTTGGGATGGTAGGAGATTGAAAAGAAATATCACCCAGCACAAGTCTCATGAGAGTAGTGGTAACAACATGAGATATAAAATGACCAAGGTTTTATTAGATGAAGCCATTCGACAAAAATCATGATGGTCTGAGATAGATTTCTCCATAACACTTCTATACATTACTCCTGCGCACTGCAAGATTAAAACTGGCACAAAATGTATCCTCCTGAATTGGATGCCCATAAGACACACTCCTTTGTCACCAATTCTTCCCCAAAATCATTCCCACTCCAATACACCTAGGACATGACTAGTTTTACCTACTTATGCTAGCCAACAGAACGGTATAGTAGATGCTCCCTGGGCTCCCAATGCCTCCCAGAAAACAAGGGCACAGCCCAACCACCCTCCTCATTCACCTTGGGCAGCACAGCTGGCAAAATCATCAGCCAAAGTGAATTCACAGACCTCAAACCCAGCCCCCTCATTCACAGCAAAAAAGTGGAAAGACTACTAGAAAAAGGGCAGAGCTACCACAGCACTGCAGTGCAACTGCACACCTATTTTCAAACATGACTTGATGGTGGACCCACTAACTAGCCATTTCATCCTATTGATAAAAACTGTAAATCTGGTCACAAGGGTGTTTTGTTAAGTGCATCTGTAATGTGGAAGCATTTATAGACTTACAGCATTTATAGACTTATAAAGGGAATAGGTAAGAGTACGTGGAAAGCAGTCAGCTCCAAGCTACGTTTGTTCAAAGCATTTTTGCAATCACATAGCTCACAGATATCGTTGGCTAGTTTGTGGGAACCAAGTGAAGTCATTGTTAAATACTTAGGACTGTTAAACAATACAAGCCCCACAGTGGTAGCCCAGCATTTAATTCCAAAGAGGAGCAAGAGAGGAAGGAGAAAGTAAAAGATAAGGGCAGTGAAAACTGAAGGAAACATATTCGAGTTCTCACCAACCTGGGACCTCTCCAGGTGATTCTAGCTTAGGTAAGAAGTCAATCAGCTACAGAAATGTATGCATATATACGCTGTACATATTCCATCTAGCCAATATATGAATATATCCAGTTGTTATGATAGAATGGCAGCATATATTTGCCCTCTTTTTTTTTTTAATTATTTTCTGTTTCCAATTTGCTATTACAATACTGCTCTTAAGCCTTGCTAAATAAGCCTTGGCTTTGCCTTACCATTAAATTTGTCTCCCATTGTGGTTTGGAATGAACTGGAAGAAAACTGACAATCTCTTGAATCTCTTGTCATCCTGAACACAGTGACTAAGTACAGCATAAGAAGAACATGTTCTCAGGAAAAAAGAGGTCTGAGCAGCATTTCCATAAAAGCAGCAAAGAGTGAATAAAAGGACTCAGAGCACCAGATGACAGCAAGTCAGGAGAGGTTTCTCCAGATCAGAAATAAACTGCAGCCTTCCCTGGAAGAAGGGAAAAATTAAGACCTGAAGGCATACCCCAAGAGCTGCGTGTGTTTTCGCAAAAGAGTAATTCTCATACCAAGTTAACTTTTTTGGAGGTTATCTATTATGCTAGCGAAAGAGACAGTCTATCTTCATGCAGTTATTGACTTGCTGCAACTGGAAAGAAAACCTTTACTGGTTTGAAAAAAAAACCAAACACAAAAGAGAGGACAACTTCACAGGGAAGAAGTTTATTGATGAGCCTGCTATGCAGGTCTAAATGAAATACATGATAACCCAAGAATTTGGGATCTCTGGGCATGAATTCCCCCAAAGAAATCTGATTTACACCAGTCCCTCTTACAAGCACACTGTTGTACAGAAACTCCATGGACTTACAACACAATACCCCAAAGTCCCACATTCCCTAAAGACATTTACCAGGATGAAGACAGCAGAATTTTCCACTCCCCCTCCATGTGTTTCCAGGTCCCAGCTAAGTCCTGCTGTGCCACAATCGCTGTTAGCATCTTCTCTCAGAGCCACTTACGGCTTACCAGGCCAAGGTATCCACTAAACACAAAAGGGACTCCTCAGACCTTAGAAGTTGAGTTTTCTTTGGTTCAAGGTAAATGCCTACAAAAAATAAGCAGCCATGAACTCACAGGCTTTTGCACTACTTGCCTCGCTTCAGCAATAACCCAGATTGCAACCAGGATATAACTCAGAGCTAGCACACTACATTTTTCAGAAATAAATATTTCTAAACTGTGGTATCTTCATATGCCAAGTACCCGCATCAACAAAACCTCTTCATTGTCTTACAGGAAAGAGTAGCACCTTCTAAACCATTAGCACCCTTCTAGCTAATGCAACTATGATAAGTCACTGGGAATAAAAGTAAGCACAGAGCTGTTTTATTTGTGACTTCTATTTCCTTTAATGTGTGCCTGGTAAAATGTTCTCTAAGCATTGCCATTAGTATGTGTTTATCCCAAAGGGACCATTCCAGGAGGACAAAAAATGCAGCACCCACTACTGCCAGGTTTGCCTTCAAAGCCACTCCATTCACTTGAATAAATTTTCTTTTTATCTAATACATCCAGTGATGCTTCAGGCTTGTGCTTGATGAACATGTCCTACCTTTGAGCAGAAACTCTGAAAGAGAAGTTAAGTTAGCTAAGAACAAAGTTACCTCATGAAAATATCTGTCATGAAAGCTCATGCTTCCTCAAGAGGTGTATTTTATTTTTAAGCATTCACACTGTAAAAGACCACTAACTTTTGGGGGAGTTGGTCTCTAGAGGTTGAAAGGTGCTAAGTGCCTCAAACTGCCATTTATTTTGTTGAGAAAGAGGACACACTTAAGGAGGATAATTCTGCTTGTGTACAGCTAAAATAAACACTTTTCCTCCACCTGTATCTTCATTAAAAGGGAAAAAATGTGAGGCCAAAGAGTATAAAAAATGTCACCTCGCTTTCAGCTTTAACCATTTTCAAAGTAATGGAGAGAGCCCCTTGCTCATCCTCTGACCAAAATAATTCCTACCCCATCTCCTGACAGGTCCACTGCTGTATGCCTCCCCAGCTAGGCAGCAGGTTACACTCCCCACTCCTTTAAAGAGCACCCTGATAATATGCAGGGCTAAAATGTCAGAAGCTATTAGAAACTCTCAGACACACAATATATCTCCATCCCCACGTTTTCCCCTTACACTGTGCAACAACAGACAACAGGCATGCAAACTGCTCAGCTGCAACTGTTCCAAGTCGAATAATTACAACTTGTCAGAAAGAATTAATTTTCCCATTTCTCATAAAGATGTGTAAAAATTACCATGTTATTATACACTGACACTCTCTGGAGGCAGACACAAAATTTAATTTTGAATTCTTTCCGCATATTAAATTAAATCCATAAATAAGAGTTTAGGCATTCACTCGGAAGCATATGTTCATTGGGAGCGAAAGCCAACACGAGCCTGGCTGTAATGGTTGTTGTAATGTTTTAATAGCTCGCTTCTTCTAAGCACCAATAAATTTACATGATCATAACAGTCGTGGGCATACAAGAAGCCCATTACTGTCTGGGCACAGGCAGCAGCGTTAACAGGATGGAAAAATGGAAAGGGGGGGAGGGGAAGGGAGAAGAACCCTTAAATAAAATTAGGCAACTGCACTTGTCAGCTGCTCCATGATTGAATTTTTAATATTGTGGTCAATTGGTCAAAACAAATAATGGGATAAAATATTTTAATGCATTTAAAACCTGCTTCTGTGGTTAACAGAGTTTATCTATCTCATTCTATATATGACTTCAGACTCGTCAAGCTGCATTTCCATTTTGCGAGGGCACAGACAGGAGGAAGGCTTACCCTGGTGTCTTCTCCCCCCGCTCCCACTGGCACAGCACCCCGGACCCTGCCATGGGGCTCTGCAAAGGGTCTGGGCACAGCCGTGCTGCTCCTCAGCACCAAGCTACATAGCCACAAACCATTTTTGGCCAATGACAATGGATGTTGAAATAAAACATACAGGGTGGACGGCAGTCAGTTCCACAGCCTTCAGGATGCTGGGCAGGGCCCAGCAGCCGTGAGGACAAGTGAAGAAGTAAGCCATGGTGCACCATCACGTTTCATCTCACTATGACAATCCCGGTGTAACCCTACCAACTGACCCCAAACCTCAGTGCAGGCTGGGCCCATACAAAACTGACCTGGATACTCAGCCAAGACTGCCTTTGAGTTATGCAAGCACAGGAGAGCAGGGTATCTCCCTGACGCACCCTTCTTTTTATATTTCTAATGATTTCTCATTTAGATGAGTGAACCCAAGTTTCCCAATAGAGAATTAAATGTAATATAAAGGTTAGGTGTAAAGACAGGCTTCTGGAACTAGTTTTTAAATACGGGCAATGAAAGGTAACAGCTAACGTTATGCTCTGCCCGGTTTAAACTACCACACACCGTCTCTGTTTTTCTTACATGTGCATTAAGATGGTTCTTTGAAACCTTAATTACTTTTTAAAAAGAAAAATTCTAAGAGCTCCAAACCTCTGCTCACCACCACCGTAACTGGGAATATATGTCTGTCTGTTGTGCGTGCATAGTACATACATGTGCACAGCTGCACACTGCCAATGGATCATACTGCAGGGTGGAAGACAATCCAGCTCCTCAAAACTCCCTGTGTGTATTACAACTCTTCGCAACATTTTCTTTTCTACCAGCATAGACAATAAATACAGAAGTCAGTATTATCTCTATTATATTTGTTCAAAATAAATTTATAAGGGAAGTTATACTCAGATCCTTACACACAGCACAACATATAGCCATGGAGAGCGAAGCACTTACTAAATGAAACCATGCAACACATTAAAAACAGCACTGAAAGCACATCTCCCACTGAAGTCGATAGAAGACTCTCTGTGGCTGTTGTGGGAGTTGGGCAGGTTCCTAAATTCTCAGTTATCTGCCCAATACTTCACAGATTTCCAGACCTCCAGCCCAGGGCATTCACGCCTGTGCAACTCATTCAGGCACAAACCAGCCCTGAAAGGTGGCATCAGACCTGGCTGCCATGGCCGCAGTGGGGAGGCAATGCAAGCACCAGCACTTGTGCCTCAATCAGGCAGGAAGAGGCCAGCAGCCAGCAAAACACAGGCATCCTTCTTCAGTAATATCCCTCACTCTCTCACTTCTCAGAGAGAGTGAATCCAGCTGAGGTCAACTGTAAGCAGAAAAAAATTGTGTTCTGAAATCTGCTGGGTGATTTACAGCACACAACACAAATTGGGGTTGTCAGTCTAATTTCCCGGAGGTATCACCATAAATACTGTCTCAAGCAGACTGCTACAGGTGATGCTCACATTATCAATGATGGTGTGCTGCCTGGCTTGCAGATGCTCTCACTGCCTAAGTTCACCAAGTTTTCACTGCACCAAGTTGAGTCTTTAAGCAACCAGGAGATAATAGGATAGAGCAAAGGAGAGCCCAGAAGCAGTAATCCTGTTTTGGTAAGGTTTAAAAGCTCACCAGCAAGCAGCGATGGCTTTATACAGACTCCTCAGAGATGATAGAAGCGATTCAGAAAACAAGTATGACAATAAATTTAAAAATAGCTCTTTGAAGCCGAGAAATTTTGGGGGGTTTCTGTGTTGCATTTTGATACATTCTGTATTTTCAGTATACTGTGCAGGAGAGTGAATTCTGATACCAAAACTTTGCACGAGATTTTCAGAAAGTGTCTTTTGGTGGTGTATCAGTGCTAGTTTAAAAAAAAAAGGCACTGATTTTCCCGATTTTTCACTTTTCATTGATTAATCCCATTCTTACTCAGGGATGCAGTGACTGAACTCGTCACCTCACCAGCTGTGCAGCAGCTTCTCTGAAATGAATTTGCAGCCCTAGACTAGATCCTAGTGGACAAAAAAAACCCAAACCCACCCCACAACCCAAAACCCCCTAAAGCATTTGGTATTAATTGGCCATCCTTGCTGGTGGTCTCTGGACAGAGGCCGTGGGCATGGAAAATGAACAAGCTCATGACCTTCTTCTGATCCTCTCCACGAGGGCTGAGACAATGACTGGGCTATGCACTGCCATTTCCTATTTAATTAAATGGCTAAATGGAAGATTTCCTCTGTGGCTAAATGGGAGGTTTCTTTTTCCAGTGCTGCTCTCAGTCTACTAACTCTTGCAGTCACTTAGGTTGACTGTAACATTTAAAAGAAATAATTCCCCCTTTTGGTTTTCCCAGCACAAAGGCAAGAATACTGCATCAGTACTGCAGCTCAATTTATGTATAGAGTTTTATACATGTGTCTTTTGATTTGCATCATTCTTTCCTTTTTAAAGGGACAACCCATATAATTTTACCCTTTACAATATATGGTACGTCTATCTCTAATCCCACTGCAGAGAGAACTTCTTCAACATGAGAAAAAGTTGTTTCCATGTAAAATTTACAAACTTCAGCTACCTGACGGTGATGACATATGCACATTATATAATACATATATGTGGAAAACAGCCTTGATGTGACAGCTGAGTCCTGAGGCATCGTAGTAGTCGCTCTGCGTTTGAAAGACAGCTTCTCTACCAAACCACTCAAACAGTAAAATGAACACAATATACTCTCCAGCTAGAACTATGCCCTTAAGCTTCAGTTGGAAGAGGAAAAGAAAACTTCTCATTGAAGTCTATTTTAATTAGGACTGCAGAGAACCAGTTTGAATGAAAGCCGGCGCTTCCCCCCCCTTTTTTTTTCTCTCCCCCTCCCTTTTCCTTTTTGAAACCCAAGCTAGAGTTTAAAAAATTCGTGGGTAGGGTGAAAACCAAGTGAAAAGCTAGAGTAAAATTGCATTTGAAGGTCCTTTAGCTGAAGAAATTCCCCATGAAAACTTGGATTTAGGGATGACAAAGAAAGGATGGGTTCTTATATTCAGTCTGCTTCTCCCATATGATCTGCAGACTGGCTCTGTCATAAAAGCTAGAAAACACTAAACAAGTTATACAGCATTTGCTTAACTGACAAAATATTCACTGATTATTACTGCCATTAGCCTGTTCTTTTTGATTTCCCTATGTATTTGTTTCTCAGCATTTTGGATGTTTAGTATCCTGACATGATGTGTCTCCAAAGCTTTGTCAGATGCTATCTTTCTAGTTTAAATACATACAGAAGGATATGCTTTGTATTTGTCTGTGACAAGTGCCTTGTTTAACGGTGGACTTCCAGGAAGGTCACAGAACCTGTGTCCATCTGTGCATGCGATAACAGCTCCGCAGTACCTGACTGTCTCCACTCATGCTAGATGTAATAATAACAAAAATAGTTTAAATCACAGCACAAATAGCTGGAAAGTAGACACTGCTTGCACCCACCTGCCAGCATTCGTGGTTGCCTGAAATACCCTCAAATGTTTCAAGTGAGGGAGCTTTTCCTATTTCCCTGACTGCCTGGGGTATCAACTTATCCCATGTCTCAGGGTCATATGCTGTAATGTTAAATACACGAACCTTGCATCAAAGATTTTGTGTTTGTTTCTGGGTAAGGGTAACACAAAGTCTATTTAAGCAGATGCAAAAATTATTTTGAAACAACAATGCTGCAGAATTCGGTAAGGAGGTGAAACAAGAGAGCTTCAGTACCAATCCAGTGCAGGCATAAGGGAACTGTAATCATATCTAATTAGAGTTAAAATAATGTTTCCCTTTGAAATGTTTAATTAGCTCTGTTTTATTACATAAACATTCTTGATGCAGAGCATACTGAGCTAGAAGAGTCTGATGAGTTAAACAGTGCAAAGTGCTCAGGCGCCCAGTGTGGGGCAAAACCTGACAAGGAGTGGCTGTTGTTACCAGATGTCTGGACCATCAGTGGAACCACGATGCTTGCTGCAAACAGCAGGCTATCATTTCAACCTTTGTTGCCTCCACTGAAGCCTCCCATCGCGCTTTCAATTTAACAGCATCACAAGGAGACAAAGAAATTTCTTACAATATGCCTTTCAGTTCAGAGACAAATCCCATTTAAACTTGTCCAACCTCTCATAACGTATTAGTTATTGTTGCCAGTCTGCATGTCCTCTGGCAACACGCTACTTGTTCTGGAGGAGGGAGGGGAAGCTTTTTCTCTCCCCACCCCCCTTTCTGTCTATTTTTTTTTTAATTCTTGCCCTTCAGTTTGATAAAGCAAGACCAGATTTACTGGCAAACTTACAGCATGCTTGTCACAAGCTAGCAGCAAATTTAATTAACCTTATTACAAATATGGTTTTCTTGAAGATTACATCACAATCTGGTTTCACATCGCCTGCTGCTGATTCAACATATTCTGTGCTTTGGAGAATATGTTCATTTTCTGAAAAAGGTCAAAATGTTAAAATATCTAAAACTTCACTATTTCTTCTGAGTTCCTGTTCAAATGGTGTGGTGCACCCACACTTTGTCTTATGAGCGGTGTTGTCCTCTTTCTACATGCTAGTTCTAGACAAGTTTATTTCACAATACAGCTTACATCTCTGTAACAACAGGGATGGCCAGATAATGGAAAATTTGCTGCTAGTTTAACCCCTCATTAGCACAATGGGACAGAATCCCTAGAAATGCATAACCAGAAAGAGCTTTGCCCGGCAAGCTAGAAACAAGTAAAAGCCACTAGCATAATTTGGAATTTATGCTCTTAAGGCCTGAGTTCAAATATTACTTTTGCTCAGGAACACTGACATTGAAGATTCATTAACTGGCTTAGATTAGCAAAATAAATTAACAACTCTTTACAGTCAATATGCGTTTTTAAACCCTGAAATGTTTTATTAAATGATTTTTAGGTCTCAGTTTCCAGCAACTGGAACAAGAAATTTCCTGTGACAGAAAATGTTGGCATAAGATTTCTATCCGAATACTTCAAACTCTAAGGACCTGGATAAAAATCTTTACTGTTTCCTTGAACTATACCTGAATTTAGAACCTTTAACTATGTGCACAGCCTGAGTTAGTCTCCTTGAATATGCACATTCTCAGATAAAACTCTGGGAGAAATAAGATTCCTTACATGTTTATTTTTTCATTTAATGTCTAGAGGAGGAATGCCCTTGTTCATATTCACAGCAAATAACAAAGCAAGACTTCACAGGCTGAAATTCTGTTATGATGTGGGAGGAAACAGGAAAAAAGTCACTCCATCTGTACTAAAATCCTCTTTAATAAAGCAGAGAAAGAAGAGGGTGTAAAACAAAGACACCTTTGTTAATCACTAACTCTATAATTCTATTAGTACACAGGTGTTATCAGATCAGTGGGCAGTGGAGGTAAGAAATGATTATGCAGAAAAAAACAAAGCAAACATTAGTACAATAGCAGTGATCTAAAACCTTGGCATATTCAATAATGTTTTGACTCCCACAGACCATACAGATAAGATGGTTGACCAACACAGCACAAGCGCATCAGAGGCACTCTATCAAAAGCAGCTATGCTCCAGAGAAGATAATCTGCAGTAGCAGGGTTACTAGTAGAGGGTCTAAATATGTGGCTATTGAGTATCAGCTTTTGTAGCATACCAAGGTGCTGACTCCCACATGACAAAGGATGTTCTTTGCATTTACACCTATGTTTCCATAATATGTATTTGGTATTATTTTACTTTTATATGCTTAAACACAAAGGTTTGAAACCTTAAGTGAGAACACTTGTCAAAGGAAGACAAAAAGGGTTTGCCTACCAAGGTCACACTTTTCCCCTGCAAGAGAAAAACAAAATAAGCAAAACTCTCCATCCTATTCCAACAACCAAACCCTTTCACACTGTTCTGCTATACTTAATTAATCTGTAGGTCATTCTAACACTGCCACACATGCAATTCACTTTACGACTAACACAATAAAAATATTCAATCATTTAAACGGAACTAAAATCCTTGATTCTCACAAGAATGTATGTACCGTTAGAGACACGACTTTGAAACTTTCTGCAAAACAACCAAAAAACTAATTAAGAAATGGACAAGCCAACTAAGGAAGATGCTTTGCTAGACTCATAACTCAAGAAGCAAGAAATCGTCATGGATGTGAAAGAACCCTGGCCACAGTGACTGCGACATCAGGATTTCAAGCTTCACAGAAGAGTGAGGAGGATGTCGTAGAATCACTTCCTTGGACTTCAAAAGAGCGGATTTCAGCTTGTTCTGGGATTTGCTTGTCAGGATCTCAGAGCAGCTGCTTGTTTTCCAAACCACAACCTCCTCAAACACAAATAATCTGTACCTATGTGTAGAAGGTCAAGTAAGGAGAGCAGAAGGCCAGCATGGGTGAAGAGAAAACTTCTCAGCTATCTCCAACACAAGAAGTCATCTATAAATAATGAAAGAAAGTATACAGGACAAATGGAGACATTGCTTGAGCACACAGGGAGAGACACAGAAATTTAAGAGCTCAGCTAGAGGTGGAACTAGCAAAGGATGCGAAAAGCAGTAAGACAAGCTTCTCTGTAAGTATCTTAGCAGCAAAAGAGAGGGTAAGGTAAGTATGGTCCCATTGCTCAGAGGGACAGGGAAACTAGTGACATAGGACATGGAAAAGACTGAGGTACTCCACACATTTTTTGCCTCATTTTCACCAGCGTGGTTTGCCTTCAGACTTCCCAAGTCTCCATGTATATTTGCGTTCTGTGAGTGCAATGCAGTGCCTACAGAAGAAAGACAAGTTCAGGATTGCTTAAGCCAATGGGACACATACAGTAGGACTAGACAAGCTCCATCTGAGGGAACTGGGTGATATTACAGCAAGTTCCCACTGTATCATCTCCGATGGGTCAAGGAAACTGGGGGAGGTAGATGGCAAGCTGACAGACACCTGGGCTGTGCAGACAAGAGTGTCGTCAGCAGGCACTTGTGTGACCCCACCTGGAGCACTGTGTCCAGATTCAGGCTTCCCAGCACGTAACACTGATACACTGGATCAAGTCCAGTGAAGGGGTGTCAAGGTGGTTGGGCACTGGAGCACACAGTATGCCAGGACAGTCTCAGGGAATGGGGACTGTTCAGCATTAAGAAGAGAACCCAAAGTGAAGCTCAGAGGCAGAGTTGCTGCTTGAAACTACCCAGTGTGAGGGTAGATAGAAGGCAAAGCCAGAGTTTTCTCAAAGCCACACATAAGACAGGAGGCAATGGAAATGCCAGTTGTGCATAAGCAAAAGATTTTTTACCAGAAGGATGGTCACGTATGCCTGCATCTGGCCATAGATATTGTGGAGTCTTGATCCTTGCAAGCATTCCAAACCCAACTGCTCACAGCCCTGAACAGCCTGCTATAGGAGGTTAGACAAGACTATCTTCAGAGGTCCCTTCCAACCTAAGTCATTCTGTAATTCTACAGTTGCACAAAATGTGAGACAAGGTTGGTCTCCTGCCACGTACAAAGATCATGAAAATATCACACACTTAATTGAATTGTTTTGAGTTCTTTGCAAAGTCCCTAATAGCTCCAATATTGAGTTATTTACTTAGCATATTTTTACTTCTATTTCTAATAAAGGTTAGACCATCTGATTATTTACTTATATGTTACATGCCCTATACTGGTGCTGTATACCCAACACCCTGTTCAAAATGGGCTAACGTAAACCTGCATACCATCCCGGCATTTCAAACAAATATACTGCTGCTTGCTTTTCACCCATGTGTTGCCCATGCAGGTTATATACCAGAAGTCTTTATTTAGGATTCTGTGTCTAAAAACTGGCAGCTCACCAAAGTCCCCCTGCACCCATTCTTCCTTTTCTGAAAACCCTTAAACATCCTAGGAGAGAATTCTGCTTTTTACAGGCATTAAATGCTGTTTAGATATATGGATGGTTTTGAGAAGAGTATTCGCTGGAGTGAGTGCTTCTGGCTTTTCCCCTTCATGGTTCCTGCAAATCCACAAAGCTTTATGCCAATGGGATAGGAAAGTATCTGGAAACTTGAGAGCACATGGGAGTTAACTACATTAATTCTGCTTCCTCCATGGGACTTTGAACCCTTCTTACTCCTTCTCTTTGCCCCATGCCAGGCAGTCTGACAGAGCGAAACATGGCAGAGGGAAAAGGAAGCAAGCAGAATAAATTCACTGAAGGAAACAATCACTGGCCATAGGTTTGTGGCTCCCTGCCTCCCCCCATTTTTTTGGGGATGTGTTTGAAGTGTGCAGGAAGGGACAAGAAGGCAAAATTTTTCTCTCTAATAATTCTGTAAAGTGCTTTGGGGTGCTATAGAGTGAAAGGTACCACATATTAAGGCTTGATATTATCGCAAAAACACTAGCATCACTTCCGAAAGAAATACTTTAAGATTTACAACATTACTGAACTCTCAGCTATTGGAACACAAATGGAGACCTTTAGGTGACTTTCTCACTATTACTGTTACCAAAAATCCTAAGAGAAAAAGACAAGACCACTACTGATTGCATATGAAGTAGCAAAACCTGAAAGCTTTAAAGCAGCCAGCTCTCTTATCACAATCCTCCATGGACAAAATACCTGCTTATGTTGGCAACAAATGAAAAAAATAATTTCTCTTGTTTAGTAGGTCCATGTCATACTACAGTACATAATAGACCTGCACACAATTTTTCTCAAAATTCTCAAATTTAGCTGAGCTAAAAATAGTTTTCCCATTCTTAAGAAAAACTGCAGTTTTCAAGTTCCAAAATGGGACAATGTCAGCACCATTAAAAGAACAACATACTTAAACATGCAAATCATCTGCATTGATAGCAGTGGTTAGAGCATTATCTTTGAACATATTCCTACTATAATCAATTCAGAAGAAGGTCTTTACCACTGTCTCCCAGACACTGTATAAGCACGCTTCCCAACAGGCTACTGGGAGTGTGTGCTGATTCTCTTGGTCCCTCCTGTTGCAGCCAGACAGCCTGGCAATAAGAGGCAAAGCAAATATGAGGCAAAGGCTTTCATCTGTTATGAAGGAAACATAGAAGCAAGTCTGAAGTTTGACTCAGGTAGGGTAAGAGTTTAGCCAGATCAGTAAACTCACAAGTGAGATCTAATATATTTGAAAGTTATTCTGATTAGAATTATAGAAGCATAGAATAGTTAGGGTTGGAAAGGACCTTAAGATCATCTAGTTCCAACCCCACTGCCATGGGTAGGGACACCTCCCACTAAACCATGTCACCCAAGGCTCTGTCCAACCTGGCCTTGACCACCACCAGAGATGGAGCATTCGCAGCTTCCCTGGGCAACTCATTCCATTGCCTCGACACCCCTACAGTAAAGAACCCCTACAGTAAAGAACTTCTTCCTTACATCCAATCTAAGCTTCCCCTGTTTAAGTTTGAACCCATTACCCCTTGTCCTATCACCACAGTCCCTCATGAAGAGTCCCTCCCCAGCATCCCTACAGGCCCCCTTCAGATATTGGAAGGCTGCTATGAGGTCTCCACGCAGCCTGCTCTTCTCCAGCCTGAACAGCCCCAACTTTCTCAGCCTATCTTCATATGGGAGATGCTCCAGTCCCCTGATCATCCACGTGGCCCTCCTCTGGACTTGTTCCAACAGTTCCATGTCCTTTTTATGTTGAGGACACCAGAACTGCACACAATACTCCAAGTGAGGTCTCATGAGAGCAGAGTAGAGGGGCAGGATCACCTCCCTCCACCTGCTGGTCACACTCCTTTTGATGCAGCCCAGGATATGGCTGGCTTTCTGGGCTGTGAGCGCACACTGCCATCTCATGTTCATTTTCTCATCAACCAACACCCCCAAGTCCTTCTCCGCAGGGCTGCTCTCAATCTCTTCTCTGCCCAACCTGTAGCTGTGCCTGGAATTGCTCCCGCCCAGGTGGAGGACCTTGCACTTGGCATAGTTAAACTCCATCAGGTTGGCATCAGCCCACCTCACAAGCATGTACAGGTCCCTCTGGATGGCATTCCGTCCCTCCAGCATATCAACCGAACCACGCAGCTTGGTGTCATTCGCAAACTTGCTGAGGGTGCACTCAATCCCACTGTCCATGTCACCGACAAAGATGTTGAACAAGACCGGTCCCAACACCAGTCCCTGAGGGAAATCACTCGTTACTGGTCTCCAGCTGGACACTGAGCCATTGAGCACAACTCTTTGTGTGCGGCCATCCAGCCAGTTCTTTATCCACCGAGTGGTCCACCTATCAAATTGATGTCTCTCCAACTTAGAGACAAGGATGTCATGTGGGACAGTGCCAAATGCTTTGCACAAGTCCAGGTAGATGATATCAACTGCTCTACCCCTGTCCATCAGTTCCGTAGCCCCATCATAGAAGGCCACCAAATTAGTCCGGCAGGATTTCCCCTTAGTGAAGCCATGCTGGCTGTCACCAAGCACCTTGTTGTTTTTCATGTGCCTTAGCATGCGTCCAGGAGAATCTGCTCCAAGATTTTGCCAGGCACAGAGGTGAGATTGACTGGTCTGTAGTTCCCTGGCTCATCCATTTTCCCCTTCTTGAAAATGGGGGTTATATTACCCTTTTTCCAGTCATCAGGAACTTCACCTGACTGCCATGATTTTTCAAATATGATGGACAAATATGATAATATGATTAGAATAACTTCTAGATTTTCTGGTCTGGGTTTGATGAGAAAACAGAACCTAGAGATAAGAAAACTTTCTGCACAAAAAAGTTTCACTGAACTTCACATATTCCAACAAACACACACAGTTTCATCAGAAAAAATCCAGAGAAAAATAAATTTTATATATGAAAAAAAAATATTTGTGACAGGTTCTAAACTTTATCCTTGAACTGTGGCAGATATGAACTGCAGTGATTATATCTGCACAGACACACAGAAGAAAGCAGAAGTGAAAATTACTCGGAAGTATACAAGCAGGCTTTCAGAACTTTCTAATAGCTAGCTGAAATGAAGGTGAGGAAGAGTTTAATTGGAATTTTCAGTGAGTGTACATAGCAAATTCCAGAAGTACTATTCAAATTCAAGATCATGGAGTAGAGACAGGAAACCTCTTTGGTTAAATGCCAGGAGATCAAACACCAAGAGACAATCTCATTCAATGTCCAGCTAGGAAATCTTCTGCCTGAAACTTATCTTCTACAATGGCACAGATCAATCTTGCCACTCTGTAAGTAACCGAGGCTTTTCAAATAAGGATAGGGGGGCCACACACCACACATCTCTTCTGCTGCATGACACCTACCACCCCCCAGTATGTTGTCCAGCCTGCAGCCCACCCTTGAAGTAGGCTCAGCATTCACAACAAAGAGGATCATGGATCAGATAAATCATCCATATGCTCCACAGGCCATAGATTGGTTAAGCCTGCTATGGGAAGAGAAAAACTGTTTTGCAATGCTCACTGTACCCATTCTCAGGAACAGTGCATCTAAACACAGCTCTTCTATCATAAGTCAATAGCGTAGTAAATGCCCACACACCTCATTGGGGGAACATTCTAGGTAAAACTTTCCCCCATTTCTTTTGCAACACCTGTGTGCAGCATGAACATGCATTGCTGCCATCCTTATCTGAATGGTGCCAATGCTTACAGCTTTACTGGTAATTTAAGCAGCAAGAAAACACAAAAATCCTTGCCAGTGCTCTCTCATTTGCTTGTCTCATGAGCCATGCAGTGCCAGACCCCAACATTCTTGGATCAAGAAATCCTGATAAAAAGTCAAAGATGTTTGTTACACAGACAATATAATAGCCTAACATCTACTAAAAGGATAACTCAAGAGAAGCACATCATCACCTTGCTCACTTCAGGAACTTTTCCATCTAATGGAAATAAACAAAGTGATTGTATTGCTGCAGAAAATTATTTCAGTGACCTCTGTTGCACATAAAAACTAAAGGCTAAAACCGAACGTAACCAACATAAAAGTTAACAATGAGAATTGCAAAGTGAATTGCTCAAAACCCAGGAGATGCTGATCCCTGGGCAACAGCATTTCATTCTGTATGGACGGTGCATACCTAGTAGAGGAACAAGTGAAAACTGTAAACTCGTATGTTAACTCCTTTTTAACTACTACCACCTGGGAATGACGTCTGAGGTTTGGCTACCTACCTGAGCTAGGAGTAAAATGTCTTATGACCTATTGCTTTGGGAGACTGAGTAGAAGAAAATATCAGTGCTGTGCCCCATGCAAGGCTTAAGCAAACTTTGCAAGAATGGAAGCACTGGAGGTCAAGCTGCAAAATTCTGGAAAACTTCCAAACATTTTTAAAATTTATTCTTATAGGCAGATTAAATATGGGTTAAAAATGAATTATATGCTCATAGGAGCAGAAGAAGGACTATTTCTGACATAGAAGCTACATATCCACTCAAGACACACAACTATTACATTTGAGGTTACTGCTTCATAAAGTAAGGTTGACAATTTTGCAAAAACCAAAAGCTTTCAAAAATAGAACATAGAAAACCAAATTATATTTCTGTATCCCTCCTCTTCACAATGCCTGGGATGAACTTCTCCAAGGAATAATAAACACCAAACAAATAAACAACCCCCCCCCCAAAAAAAAAGCCAACCCCCCCCCCCCATGAAACAAACATAAAAACCCCAAGAAACAGAATTGAGGTGGAGAAGAAACAGTTTCACACAAATTTATAAATTGTTTCAATCCTTTTTATCTTCTTTTCTTCACTTCCATTAGTGATTCCGTCAAAAAGAGCTAATCCAAATTTTCTCTAAAAATTTGATGATTCTATTTTGACATTTCAACCAGAAAACCATCCTAATGAAGACAGCCATTTTTTAACAGCTTCTCATTTCTATATTCGCAAGAGTAACAAGAGCAGCAAAATGATTCAAATCTAATTAAAAAGATTGTTTTCATAGTATACACACGCAACAGTTCTCTAAAAACTGTTTTGTCAGAAAAATCCAATAGCTCCAAGGGAAATACTTCCATCTTAAGTTTTCTGGCCCAGTCCTTCAGGACCAAGAGATTTAAATAGAGTAAATAAGGGTTGAAAATCCATGAGATTACTATCTATTTATAGCAGAGCTCAGTAATCTTCAAGCACTTCTCATTAACATGACAGTTACATCACCTGTGATTAATACTTCTGAAATTAATTCTAGTTCCATTTTGTTGAATAAAAATGCAACATCAGTATTACTTCAGATTTATATGACATCTTTCATTGCAAAGTGATTCTAACATGCTTTAAAAATATATATCTATTTTATAAATAGTATCTACTCAACAATTAAATGAGCCACCTGAGTTGGGCAGGTGAACAGCTGAAGCACAACACAATGCGTAAATGAAGTGGAAAGATAATGGAAATTTTGGCTGGCATTAAAGCATGACCTCAATTTTACAGAATAGATCAAGTATTTTTTAAATCACCAGAGAATCAAAGTCTCAGCCTGAAAGCCTGAGCAGAGAGAAAACAAAACTGTTGAGTCACAATTGTAAAGGTAAAATACAAGGATGACTCACACTTGTTGGAACCTGGGTTTTGCTCCAAAGACTTTAGACCTTGCTTTATGCTGAGCTACGGTAACTTAACAAAATGGAACTTATTAAAATAAAATAATTAAAAAAATCCTAAAGTCTATCACTGGTACGGAATTAGGAATGGGAATGTTAACATTGCCTAAATAAGTCCTTGATGTACAGGGCTTACTATAACAGTGGCACATACTTTCACTTTTCACTGATTTTAGCAGCCCTCACCCTTTAAAACCACTACTCAAAGCAATGGACCAAACATATTAACACAGCAGTGGAAAGGGCTTGGATGAGGCGTTTCAACAGTTACTCAACTACAAGGACAGCATTCAGCCTTGCCTTGGGAGACACCAGCTCTGATCATGGATACTGACAAACTCAACCATCAACTGCTCAAGAAGGATTTTTTTAAAGCTTTTTGTCTCTAATGTAGGCAAATGAGGTCTGCAAATATTCACTAGAGTCAGGCATGCTGCGAGCATTGTCTTAATGAGACCATAAGGATGCAAGCAGGAAGAGCTATTTCAGCAGGTCTAAAATGTAATACCCAACAGTTAGATTTCTTAATTTCACCTAAGTGTAAGCGACTGAAAAGTAGAGGCAGAAAGCATTTAAAATGAGGAACGAAGCAATACTGT
This sequence comes from Ara ararauna, assembly GCA_028858755.1. Taxonomy (NCBI): domain Eukaryota; kingdom Metazoa; phylum Chordata; class Aves; order Psittaciformes; family Psittacidae; genus Ara; species Ara ararauna. The sequence goes on along the minus strand of CM054376.1, from coordinate 105,358,382 downwards.
AGCTGCCACCCTAGATTTAAAGAAGGCAGGACAGCTTGAAAAAGTTGACTGGATCAAGTGAAAAACGTAAAACAAGAATGCCCAAAATAATCACATGGAATATACTTCCTGTTCTCTTTTCCAAACACTTTGCCTTTAAAATAGTTTTCACTGTTTAGGAAACATACTGAATATTCCCAAACTCTGCATATAATGTTTCTTACCAGGCAGAATATTATTTATTCCAGGAATCACATTTGCTAGTCAGCAAAACAAACAACTACATCAGTAAGTTTCACTGAAGACTTTCTTAAAACTACAGGTGTAATGCAGAATAACAAATCTGTACCAATTCCTCTGAAGAGATCACAGAACTCCTCTCTGAATAATTTGGGATGGAAGGGACCTCAGGTGGCCTTTAGTCCTGCCTCCTGCACAAAGCGGGGTCAGCTCAGAACCTTCTTAGAGCTTTATCCTGTCAGGTCCTAAAAGCCTCAAGGATAGAGACTGCATAGCCTCTTTGGACAATCTGCCCCATCTCCTGACCGTTCTGTAGAAAGATGCTTTAACTTGTGTCCAGTCTGAACCCATCTGGTTTCCATCTGTGTGCATTGCCCTTCTTCCACCTGCCAAGCACCACTCTGAAGACCCTGGCTCTTTCTTTTCAATCCCCTTCCCACAGGACTGGGCAGGCTGCTGTTAAGACCCCTAAAGCCATCTTTTCTCCAGGCTGAGCCAGCCCAGCTCCCTCAGCATCTCCTCACAGTGCTGGTGCCCAACCACCAGCAGGGCCCTTCCCTTAACTCATGCCATTTGTCAACGACAGTCTTGTACTGTGGGGCCAAAACTCAACCGTGTATTCTGGGTATGATCTAACAAGCGCTGAGCAGAGGGGATGATTACTTGCTTCATGCAAGCTGCTGGCCATGTCCCTGTTGATACACCCCAGGAGGCCATTGGCTGTCAGCTGCCAGGGATCTGCTGGCTCATGCCCAGTTTGATGCCCACCAGGCTGCACATGCAGCCCTTGAAGCTCCTTGCAAATCTTGACTCTGGCTGAGCTTTGTCATTTCTGATGCCATCTCTGTATGCCCAATCAATGCCTCTTAAGCTTCTCTTTTGTAATTCAAAACATTGGGTTTAACTACACAAATGATCAGGATGACTTCATTCTTTTAAAGGCAGCTGAAGTAATCTTTTTTGGTTTTTTTTAGAATTCAAGATTTGATGAAATGTTCTTCATGATGTTAACACTTTTGTCAAAAAAGTCCCCCAAATTTGATCTATCTTTTGACTAGAATTGAACTGGGAGAAAAAAAAAAAAAAAAACCAACAAACAAAAAACCCCAAACCTTGAGTTTTTACCTGCAAGATACTCCATCAATCAAATTAGCCAATAATTTTGCGGTGTAATTCATAGTGCAGTAATACTACAATTTCTTTCCCATTGAAGGATCCCAGGCATTTTCCAACCAACGCGCCATGCATTTTGCACCAGGTGTACAGAGAGCAGATGGGAGCATGGGTCTGGCGCAAGGTCACACAGCATGGCTGTGGTCATGCCAGGCACTGGACAAGGCGACAGTCTGCCAAGAGGCAGTTCTGTGACTTAAAGATATTATCGTCTTTTTCCAGGGATTATGGGAGGATTTTGTTAAAGAATTTTCTACTGAGAGTAGTATTTTATTCACCTTAAAATCTTATGTATTCATCAATGCCCTTCCATAAATAAAGAATGGCACTGTTGTGTCTGCACAACCAAGATCCCATTTATACTAAACCGTATTAGATTACTATAGGGTTGAAATGTGCACAGTAATCACAGATGAAAAGAACAGGTGCTTTCTTGGTGACTTAATTAAAAAAAAGGGAAGTAGGTAAGGATTTTACCTTAAAAACAATCCACCACCTGCAGAACTTGGTTTCTGAGAATTTTTAACATACAAATTGAAAATTTTATGCTATGTAATACAAAATAGACAAATATTACCTCCCTTTTCAATTCTGCAGAACTACGGTAAGCTTTCACACAACTATAACAAACAGCAAACAACAGTGTGGTAGAACACCTTCATGAAGAGGCACTCAGATTTCATGGTCAAGTACATGAAACCTAGCATGATACCAAGGGCATTGGCAGGTCCTTGCAGAGCACTTACAACCAAGTCTATTTTTCTAAGTTAATTAACTTGGCAAGGCTGAAAACAGAAAATCAACACACGAATTATGCCAGATAGGTAGCTTTCTTTTTACATGAGTGGCAACAGAGCAGTAAATCCTATTTATTCCTTTAACCTATGGATAACTAATTAAAAACAAATTCTTTGTGTTATCAACCTCAAATAGCAAAACCCTGTGACAATTTGTTTCAAAAGGTTCTCCAACTCCCATACAGTTGGATGCTTATTGGCTTTAAATCACCATTTGAAACTGAATCTAGTTGAGAATTTTCTCACTCATATTTTAAAATAATACATTCTTTGATCGTGGCACAACTAGGAAATGTATAAACAGAAGAGCAGAAAGTATTATTTCCTGAATTATAACCATCATCTAAGAAAAAAAAAAGTTTTTGTATATTCAGTATTTTAAAAGTTTCAAACTTACCTAAAAAAAATCTCCTATTACTACTTAACACACAGACAAAATTAACTTAAATTAGATGTTGCCTTGCTCAAGACATCCCACCTCCTTTTTTTTTTTTTTTTTTTTTTGGTGGGGATTGCTTTTTGGGTTTTTGTTTGTTAAAAAGAACAACAAAATTTTCACTCTCAGTATAAGCCAGTGTTGTCTCTTAACAGCCTCGCAAAGAGCACATTTCCCTGCAAGGTTACCAGTGGCAAGGGAACACTCAGCCAACAGCTTTGACAACATTACAGTAAATAAAACTATCTGAAAGACGTTAGTAAGTTAAACCTGGGACCTGCCCAATAAACAGCTTTATTCCATCATTACACAGTCATTAAGTCCGCACTGGGTCCGTTGTGGTTCTATGCTGCTATGAGCAACCTTTTGCAACTTGTTCTTCACCTTCTGCTTGAGCGACTTACACGGCACGTGAAGTAAAAAAAAAAATGCATAAGAAGGTTAACTAGGACTAGACAAAAGGCTGCAAAGCTTGAACAAGGCGGGCATGGATCACTGTCTTCTCAATAACATCTCTCTCCCCCCGCCTGCTGCCCATCACTGCCACTGCCGCACACACGCACGCACTCCAGCTTCGAGCCATAAATCTTACAAAGTCACTCAACTGACAGCCTAATAACATGAAAGAGGTATCTGCAAACAAGATGGTTTCAAACCACTGCTGGTGACCCTGAACAAATCAGGGCCCAGTTTCTTTTGCAGCCTGCGTTTCTCCCCTTCAATCACTTAACCGGGCAGATTGATGTGACACTGCAGAAATAAACTAAGCTCCCTCTTGCACTCACTCTCTCTCCCCAGCTCTCCTGCTTTCTGGTGCTCACTAATGATTAGATCTGTCTGTCCGTATACACCAAAAGTCCAATGCTCAGAGTCCTTTGGGTGTCAGAAATGCAGCTTCCCAACAACATCAAGAAAAAACAGCCCTCACCACAAAGAACACTTCTTGCTGTCTTTTGTGTTTTCATTTACTATGTAAGATTTTCTTACTTTAAAAAAAAAATATAAAAAGCAACCATGAGAAACAATAATACCCATCTCTCCATGAACATAATGGCCTAATACCCTGTGAAAACACAATTGCAAATTGCACCCTTTGAGAACATAACCAGAATACCATAGTATTTTGCACAGAGATGGGAGCATTTCCTTCTACCCCTCTGAAGCACTTCTATCTTCTACTGCTCTTTAAGCCACATAAGCACCTGAACCCCTCCTACCCTTTAACAGGGGTACAAGCACCAAAGTTTGAAGTGATTTTTAGCAACACCCCACCCCCCTCATGACCTCAAGTAACAAAGACATCAAATGATTCAACAAAGATTATGCTTTTTCACAGCACAGAATGACTATCAATCCAGACATCCTAAATCCCAAGGTAATAACTTCTTTGAAGCAGGTGAAAACAAAATTAAATAGCTGGCATGAAGAAAAGCAGATCCAGCCACCAAAACAACCAGCAAGTGAGACTCTGCCTCCTATCCTGTTCGGGCAGACTTTTTCAGAATGCTATATAAAAATACAGCAAGAGCAAGTAGAAATACGCATATTTGTTCATTAAAAATATTTTTGTACTCTTAACATTTAAATATTTGTATTATTACTTTTGTTTCCATCATCCCTCTCAACTTTGTTATGGAAGCTTACTAGACAAATAATTTGCAGACTAACTTTATAAGCAGTGCTCATGACAGAAAAGCTAAACAAAGAAAAGTTGGGAATTTAAAATATTACACTGATAGACTTCAGCCAGTTTCTTTTGTGCTTACACAAAACCTTCTGGTTCTCCCTGACAATATTACCACATCTGGGCAGCAGACTAATCTCAGTTCAGGTCAGCATTATGAAACAGTGGCTTTAACAGTGCACCTAGCAGCAACCTATCTGGCCTTCTCCCCCAAGCAATGAGATGGCCACATTTTTGAGGACTGGACCTCAGAAAAGCACAGGGAAGAAAAGCATTCCTACAGATTGATGTCACTGTTTTTTACAGCTGTCTTGACAAGAAAAAGGGCTAGCGATATGATGTTATAAAACAAAGCCCAACCTCAAAACCCATATTATTTCCAACTTTCGAAAGATTCCATCTTCTGGAGAAAAAGGAGATGCACCCAGCGGCTAACATTTAAGCAACACAGGATTGTTCAAGTTATGCTTTACTGAAGAGCGTAACAGCATTACGCAGAGATGGCCAAACTACACACAAACAGACCAGCTGGAGTACCACAACTCAGCAGTGGCTAGCCTCCTCACCAAGAACTGTATGTGTATTTTTATCCATGCCACCAGCAGTAGTAGTTATATAAAACTGATGACAAGTTTCATGAGGCTAAAACGGCATCATTTGTATTACCGGCTTGCTGTCAGTGGTCTCTCTGAAAACCTTGTAGGATAGCAGGAATCACAAGCTTAAATAAATGTATGAGCAACCAGCATCCAGAACAACATTTTACAAAACCTATCAGAACCTCTAGAAAGCAGTTTAGGATGGGAACAGTCACCTAATCTGCTAAGGTCACAGTGGAAATAAACAAGATGTATCCAATGCAGCCAGCATCATCTTAAATCCTTTAATGCCATTCATGTACAACGAGTTCAGAAACAACAAAACCCACCATTATCTCTCAAAGAGGACTGATTCAAGAAAAGCCATTGTATGCATTTACATTTGTACCCCAGGAGTATATAAGTGAGGAAAGACCTAAAACCAATTCAGAACCCGTGTAGGCATACAAGTGAGGACAAAATCACATTGCCAATGTTAAACTCCTAAATCTAGATAAGAAAGTCAACATACCTAGGGAGGTACTGGGATGATGCCCCATGTTCAAATTCAAGCTTTGTTTTCAGTCTTACATCTGAAAACCTGATGTTTAGGGGCTGGTGTTGCTGAAGAGGCAGTACTGGGAAAAAGTTCTTTCTAGCTAACAGCTCTTCTCCAGCAGCCAGTGGCTGAGATGGTTCTCATTGCTTCAACAAGGTTCATACCAGACTGGAAATGATAATTTAATATTTCCTACTGAAATTTCACAAGAATAATATTGGTTATAAAGCTCGTAACATACTGAAATCCCTAAATCTTGTGTCTGAATTGTGTGACATTTCCATTAAAAGGTTTACTAAATTTAGAAGCTGATGTGATTCCTATGCAACCCTTATGTCTGGAGAGATTTGCACTTGAGTATTCTCATGCAAGTCTGGAATATTTTTACTGATAAATATTTCGGAATCAAGAGTTTTCTCATCTCTCTCTTTCTTTTTTCCTGTTAAAACAGAAATCTCAACATACTGATAGTTTTTCATTAAAAGTAGCCAAACTTACTCTGCTCCTTAGAGTGTGAATTTGACCCACTTATTTACACTCTCAGAGTTTTCTTCTCTTCAAATTGCTTCAGCTGGGTCACACAGCCTGTTTTACCCTATTGTTAGAACAGGTTACCAGCTTCTCAGTTAGGGAAGACTGATATCTTTCCCATTTTCCCATATTGTCCTGAGGTTGTTTCTATCCATCCCTCCACCCCAAAACACCCCCATGAAAACAAAACCCAGGAGAAAGCTGTCAAGAGTAGAATAAAAAAAAACCCAAACAAAACCAAACAACAAAACAAAAAAAAAATCAAAGCTATTGTAATCAAAGATGTGCGCAGAAGAAAGTTCTAGTAGCTTGCGGCACACAAAAAAAGCTAAGGAAACAACTAAAGAAACATATACTGTATATGTAGCCTGCTGAGAGTGCTATTTTTCAAACGTCCTCAGCCTAGGATGGCCTATTTGCTGCTTTGAACTTATTTAATAACATTAAGCAAGAACACTTAACTATCTAAAAGAAGGATCAGCGGCATAAATCAGACATCATTTCACATATTTCAGGATCAAAGCTGTAAGGCAAAATGATTTGTGAGGACGTTTGAACAGCTCTAATATATCACAGTTCCTTTTGAAGGATACTTAGGCATATTAGTTGCCCGAAAGATGATTTCTTTGCGTAGTTGTAGCCAAAAAGAAAAGAAAATTGAAACTTTTCATTCACGAATTGGTTTCGTCTATAACCTTGATTTATGTACAGCATCAAACAAAGCAGATGAAGAATACTGTGAATTTGAATTATCAAAATTAAAACCAGGAGAGTGAATTGATTTTTTTTTTTTAAATGATCAAGGCTAATCGAAGTGACCAGTGCAGAAATTGCATAATCAGTAGCCAATACAAGTTAATAGGAGCTATATAACCAATGTCCAATATTACACTCATATTTCAAACTTTCTAAAATCTGTCGGGATGGAGCATGACCTACAGTACTGTTTGTCTTAAGGATAAGCACTAGCTGCAGCGTTCAATTTTAAAGCATATTTTTCTTCGTTTGCAAAACTGCTTGCCATGGTGGATTGCCCAAGAAATATGTTATCTAAAAAATCTCTAATGAGAAATGCTGGACCAGATGATTTTTTGAGATCCTTTTTAACTTGGGCTGTTCTGTAGTCCTGTGAAAAATGGCCATCCTAAAACCTCTCCACACACTAATGCTTCAGATCAGAATCAAACTTTTCAAGCTTGTAGGTGTTGAATATCTAGTTATAAAAAGGGAATTTCAACTTATTCTAAACCCTTCCTCTTCCACCATCACTTCCCCCTCATTCCCCCCCTCCCAAAAAACATGCTCATATAAAAGGCCAACCCCTTCCTTGGGCAGATAGTCTGGAAAATACAGTTTAGACTGATGTGCATCAGTCTTTGAAGCTAAACGTTTGTTACTGATTTTCTCTAAAAATCCAAGATCATCTGTTGTTCTCTCATCATATGTCTGTACTGGTCTTCAGGGTTTAGAAAAAGCTAGTTACCAGGTTTGAAAGAGCTAGCTACGAGGAAAACCAAGGCTCACAGCTGCTTGGGTACCACACTCAGGGTTTAGTTTATCACCAAGGATATCAGGTTGCTGTGAAGTCATTACCAGTTGGCTCCCTCATCCTAAATCAGTCAACCTGGTGAACATCTACTGTTCACGAGAACAGAGGTAAAAGCCATAGAGAGAGGGGAACAGTATTGCTAAAATCAGGCACTAGAGCAGTCCTGGAAATCGCTAACCTCTGGTGTGTGGAGGATGGATCCTCACCCAGTTTCAAGCAAAAGCAACAAGCAGGCAAGAAAACCAATGGGAAATTAATACTTTCAGAAAAAATTGTTCAATGTTCACAAAACATAATATCATTTAATGCTTTATAAAAGTCTGTTTAGTTAGCAAGTTATTTAAATTAGCAAGTCTAGAGTCACAATTCTAATTCCCTGTGAAAAGGAATTCCATTTCTTTGTTAAAAAGTAATCCAGTATCCTTCTCCCAAGATACGTACACATACACAACGTTACCATAAATGGCATCATTCAGTAATGACAGCAAAGAGGAAGGTTAAGGAATACCTATTTTCCCTATGATTTCCGTTCCATTAGCATACAGAGCCCATTACATTCAACTAGACATCCAAGCATATTTGTTAAAGAAAACTAAATACTCTTAGGTCCACCATTCTCAATACACTAATGACAAACTTCTGCAGGAAACGAACTTAATAATTAGAGCTTAAGTAGTATCATTTTGAGAGTATTCTAACTCATATTTAAACATACTTACGGTTGCTTGCTGTATGTTTTATGCTTCTTCCATAAACTCTGACATTGAGGCCACATCATTAAAACAATTATTGATAAGCTTGAGATTCAATATGCACTGAAACCTATGGGAGGACTACTATGCATTGTATGCACCCTGAACCAGGACCTCGTAGGCTTATAATGTATTAGATATTCATAGAAACACTCACATGTTCTTGTACTTATGCATACACACACAAACACAGAATTTGGACAACAGACCAAACAGGAAGTATTTATTACATATACATCGGAAGAACAAGAGGTGGGTACAAAAGCACATTATTGATTTACAACCAGCTGATAATCTTAGACATATCCACCTGTATTGATGTCATAACAAACTTATTGGGTCAGCTCAAAGGCCTGCCTCAAACAGTGTTAGGTAGCAGATGGCCAGAGGACAAACATACAGTAATACTCAATATACCATCCGCAAGCATGGATGGATATCTACCACGTGAACTTCCTCAGCAACAATTTGCATCTCTGTGCTTAATAGTACTTAATGGATTCTTTCAAGAATTTTTAATACATACAATAACTTGTTAACAAAGGCTATCACAGCTTAGGTATGCTCACCTATACTGTGGTAGGCAACACAAAGAAATAGACTTCTAAGGGAAAGGAGTTACATAGAGAAACATAATTTACATGCTTAACAAAACAAGAGTACGCTGTTTTGGTATTTTTTTAAATAACAGCATTTGAAAAAGCTTCACTTCCATAAATGCTGCAGGTTGAACTCTGCCCTTTGCTAAGCATCGTATCTGAAAAGGGCTTACTGTAGTATAGATCTCAGCTGCATGTTAAAATGCGCCTGACATATGGGGAAGCTTTCCACAGATTAAATGATACTGAAAATAATGACTAAACACTGAGTCAGAAAAAAGTAACAAGGAGATATATGCATCCTTCCCATCCCTCCACTCAGCCACCCTGAGATGTGTAAAGAAAAGATAAATTGCACTATTCCATAAATTAGAAGAATTATAGACAGGTCAGATATCTAAAAAGAGAAATGATATGCTGAGAAATATCTGAAAGAGTGTATAGCTGTAGGAGGACAGTTAATATTTTATGTTACAATAACTCAGAAACATAGGAACCCTAACTTTATCTGGAAATACAACTCTTTGGATTCAAGTAAAATACTGAAAAAAACTCATCAATTTGATTTTGTTTCTTTTTGAATGGGACTGGAATGAAGGACAGTCTCTGATGCTCTGTTATCTACTACCCCAGCACATGGGCAGTCTCAGTTGGCGAGAATGCTTGGGAAGCAAAATCCCTCTCAGAAAAGCATCTCTGAGAAATCAATTTAGCACATATGTAATGTTAATTGTTATGAGTCAGGACTCAGAGCAGAAGAAGGTAGCTGAATCAATCCTGAAAGCAGTAAAGCAATATGATGTTCCAAGAATGAAATGGTAGCACTACTGAAAGCAACAGTAATTTTGTATAGCTTCAAAACGCATATTTTTTTGACGGCTTTTAGGAAGTATACATAGTAACGAAAATGAAAGCAGAAGAACTTCAGTATCTTAATGTAATAACTTTAGGCAAACTAATCTGTTAGTGCTAACAATACAAACCTCGAGATAGAGTTAGGCAAACATGTCAGAAAATGTGCGAACCTTCACAAATACAGGTAAGACCCAAAAAATATTCTCGGCTGAAAAAACTTAAATGTTAGGATCCCACCTTCAGTGGGCACATGCCTGCTGTTTCTGATGCCCAAGGCTGATCACACTGGGCTTGCACAGAGCCCTGAGCATCTCTGAGCCCCAGGCACCCTCAGAGAGGTGGGCTTACCCCTGTAGTCAGTGCCCACACAGAGGCAAAGGGACTGTGGTTTTCTGAGACACTAAATGTAGTGGGAAAGAGAAACAAGGGAATTACTAGATTACTAAAAACAACAGTGGAACGAGGTGCTGAGGGATGCCATCAGGAAACTGAGAATTCCGCAGAACCAGGAGAGGAGGATTTTGGAGCTAGGTTTGATGAATAATGTGAGAAGGTAAATGGGGCTGTTACAGGACAAAAGGAAAATATGGAAAACTTGAACTAATAGCCTGGAGGAGCAAGATGAAGACAAGCAGAGACTGTCAGCATCCACTAAAATGTGGAATCCAGAACCTATTTAGTGCAAAACAAAAGGCAGTAAGGCAAGAAGACTATTAAGAGTATAGACAAGCCATGAACTGACTGGTGGAGATGGGTAAACAGGGAAAACAACTTAGGAAAAAAACTGCGCTCCTTCCCCAGCACTCTGACAATCCTCACTCTCTCCAGAATGATGAGAGGGCAGCAGCCTATAGCTCCGCTCCTGTAGGCAGAAAAGAGCAGAAATCACTGCAGCTGGATGTGAGCTTCTCACAATGACAACAACGAGGAATCAGTATGATGGACAGGATGACATTCCCCCCCCCCCCCCCCCCCCCATACATAAACACTCTTTAGGTTGCAAAGTGAAGCACTGAAAGAGAGAACTGCGGGATTTGACTGCGCAATCCTAATTCACTTGTCTTGTGCATATGTATCATGGTAGTCTATAAATATGTCAGTCTTTTTTATCTAAAATGTCACCCGCAGGATATATTCTGTTTCTTTAACAAAGAGTCATTTCATATTTTGTTTATTTTCAGCATTTGTTGTAAAAGCCTGGCCTTTTTTACTGTGTGTTATTCAGACTCCTTTCTAATAAAGCAACTCCTCTCTGGCTTTTCTGCAGTTTCCCATCAGGAGAATCTTTATGCTGTATCAAATAGAGCAGTCTACCAACATACACACCCACAGGAGGACTAAATTAAGGTTGCACAAGTTACCTTAATTATGCCTTTCCTCTCCACTCCCCCAATTTTTCAGTGGGCTTTCAGTCTTGCTGATCAGCACTGCCTTTTGTGGTTGATACCTGAATATCACTGCAGTGCCCTGAAGTCATAGCTTCTTTAGTTACTGTAAATTTTGTTTAAGATAAAAGTTGCACTAAGATATGAAACAGAAAGGATGGATAAAAACAGTAATTAGAAATGTAGATTACATCCTTCCAGTCTACATATGAATAATATTATTATGCCACTGAACAGTCATGATACTTGTTCTAGTCTTTGGAGCAGATACCTACAAAGAAATGAAAAAGAAGCACTATGTTTAAGAGTTTAATGGTATAAACAGATTAGACTCACAAAAGAATGGGAAGCAAACAGATGGAGAGAAAACTCAAGAAGAAAACCAAACCCCACACACTCCGAAATTCCCCAGAGCAGGTCACTGGCAGAACTAGGTCTCTGCAATCCGTGCCCAATACCGCCTCCCTGAGACCATGCAGCCTCCCTCTGAATTGTGGCATGGAACCAAATTAATCTGTGGGGCTTCCATGGAAAATCAGGAATACAAATGAAAGTCTCCTTTATTTTAATGTGTTAGTGGTACTAAAATTAACTTTTCATTTTAATGTACTGGTATTTAACTTATCATTTTATCATTAAGATTATTGTTTCCCTACACATTTGCAATAGCATCCATCATGATAGTATTGAAGGGGTTTCAACATCTCATTTCAGTTAAATGAATTGCATAAATTCTCTTTTTTCTACAGGGGGCAAGAGGCAGAGAGGATAAGAGCTTCTTAGCAGGGCTTCTGTAAAGTTAAAGATGCACAGATCTGTGGAGTTAAAGGCGCATAGACTTTGTCTAAATTTGATTCATTATCTTCTGTAATACCAAGCAGCAAGTATTAATGTAAAATCTTTCAAAAAAATCTTTACCAGCAAAGAGGAGTATGTAACTTTGGCTGTTTCTATGGATTTTAATTGATTTTTAATCTGCTGATGGTAGAGTGCAAATAACTGCTCAAAGCACACACAAGTGTAAGTCAATAGGAAGTTTTATTAGTTTGCTTTCAGAGAATTATAGCAATGATGGAAGGACTCTGAAGCACGCAGAGGCCCACAACTTGAATGGTTTCTCTTCTCCTCATAGGCTGTTTGAACACCGCTTCCATAAGGGTCCAATTCAGCCAGCATTTACATTTGACTTCCGCACCACAGAAGCCTGGGATGGCTGCAAAGAAAGTGCTAACATTATTTTAATTTTTTTTTTCTGGTGCAGAATAGGGCCCTAATTCATTGGCAGGGCAGCCAGCAAAAGCTCTTGTATACAGCACACCTCGCCTATAAATCATTTTACAGAGTTCCAGAAAAGGCTCTGAAACAAATCGTCTCTTTTTCTCTCGTGTAGCAAAAGGGAAGGAAAGGGTTGTGCATGTAAAAATTTACTTTTTTCCACTCCTTTTAATCCCTTTAAATGGCCTACTGTTTATATTTTTATATGGGCACACCTTGCAAATGCTCCCAACACCGTATCCATGTGTTTTTCTTCACATCAATTGTCTTGCGGACCTTTAGCTTGCACTATCTATGTACAATGGAAAGTTAGGACCCCTGAAATATTCCTCTCAGCTGGCAGCCAAGTCTTCCCCCTTTCCACATTTCCCTAATTTCATTCTGCCATTTGAAAAGAAGTCAACAAAAAAATCAAGTTTAAAAGAGCTAAATCAAGAAACATCTTATTTTTAGTGAATCCAGGCTACCAAAGTAAGAGAAGAAACAACAGAGCACCCTTCTTCATAACCAGCCTGGGCAACACCTCTGCTTCTACCCCTCCTTCCCAGCAATGCGCCCAGTGATAAACAGCTTACAGCAACACATACATGCAACATCAACACCCTTAATGCTTTGAAGAAATCCTGAGAATAGTTATCTTATGCTACACTCTTAGTCCTACAGCTTGGCACTAGATATTTATGTGACTCACCCAGAAGCGGAAAGTAAGAGAACAGTATGCAGCAGAAGTGCAGCAGAATACGCTGCCAGTTCCACCAACCACCATAGACACTTAAGGAGGCTCTTTCAGCATCTTGCCTGTAATTTAAATAGACTACCAAAGAAGTATTTGCATACTTACAGAAAGTAAAAAAAAAAAAAAAAGGAAAAAAGCCAAACCACAACCAGAAACAATAGTAAATTTTCTTAGCCAACCTCAAAGTTTGCAAGGAGGGTGGCACCATCACCTTCTGCTCATCCACTCACATGAAAAAAATGGAAGCTCTTTATTTAAGTGTAAAACTCGAAACTGCTCAGCATAAACGAATGAAAGAAAATGGCAAAAAAAGGTCATATAAACTACAAATATATCAATCACAGGACCTTTCTTTGAGAGGTCTTTAGCAGTTATAAACTATGCCCAGAAATTACTCACTTCACTGTCCATTCTCTAGTCAACTCTGCCTAATTCATGAGCCCTGTGCATTATCAAATTTGTGGATTAACTGTATAGTAGTGTAAAGATGGCTGAAGACACCCACTATTACTTGTACCAGTCATATCATCAGTGAGGGAGTAAGTATCTGACTACATATCCCTTGTGGTGGCAGAAGATGACACACATTTTATTACATGTTACCAAAAGCACAGGATTCTTCAAGACAAAAAGGAAATCATACAGTTGCAGAAAAAAAACACTAAATGGAAAACCAGAAGCTATTGAGATTAGAATATTACCCATTTTACCTTCTTTATCAAGATAAATGTGTTACCTAACGACAGAGAAAGACAGTGTCTTGGTTTCATGCCTAATTTGAGAAGAAAATATTTAACATAAATAACATTTATGAAGATACCTCTGGCCCAAATTCCATGAGGGTATCATGAGGGTCTTAACACACTTCTAATGCGAACTGCAAAGAGAAGCAGTGATATCTTCATGTGCTTAGATAATTTGCCCTGTTGTACTTCTTGAGAATGCCTTTATATTTGGTCATTGTTAATAGATCTAACACACAAAATTGAGCCCACAAATTGCTCATAAAAGTATTTACTTTGGCAATTATCTACATGTCACAATCAGTCAAGAAACGTTATTTCTGACTGGTGAGTGGTTAGCACATACTTGAAAGAAGAACACCACATACAATGCCAACTGAGATATTTTCCAGGGAAATTCTGATTGCACCAAAGTCCTCAACACTTTTAGGGATGGTAGCTGTTGCAAAGATCACCAGACTTGAGCTGCCAAAACCTTCCCAAACTGTTCCTTGACCGCACATAAGAAAACCGAAATAACTTCCTAATGGCATTCTGCATTATTTGACTCTCAGGTTAATTCCTTGGATAGATTTATACACATAAAGATGTGCTTCAGCAAGCCAATTATTTTTCTGTTCTGTTTTGACTACAAAATAAATGGTTAAATCCACTAGTCACTGGCTTATAAAACAATTTGTTGAAATAATGAATTCAAATATACTAATAGGATACAGAGGTTCACCATTAATTGTTTAATCCATAGCTGTGTAATACTGTACTGAATTATCTCCCCCCTTTTTACCCCTGCTGGAACTGACACAAGTACAATAATTAAAATGAATTTCAACACAACCATTTGGAAAATTGCCAACATTTTCAAGAACTTATAATTTCCTTCCTCCCCCTTTTCCCCAAGATAAAATACAGTTTTGACATCTTGGTAAAAAAACAGTTGCAAACTGTTACTTACAATTTAGGGAGCAAAAATAAAAAATAAAAAATCACTGTTTTAATCATGACCTTTCATCTGTCCTTGATTTGGAGGGAAGGGGTGGGGAAATTGGCCACTTACAGAAATAATCCTACCAGGCTTTCGTCTCACTGATTGATAGCCTCATGTGGCTAAACACATTCACAATTATAAATAAAAACTACCCCTCTCAAAATGGCAGAACTTACCCTCCATCAAACAAGATGTGTTTGGAGCAAGTATAGCTTTTAGTGGAAATGGTGAAAATACTCTTTAACAATACGCAATAAATATCAGCTCTTCTGTATTAGCCATCTCCAGCCTTGTTTGACAAAAGGACCCTCCCAATTATTATGCAATGTCCAGAATAGCTAAATACTGGCCACGTTGTTATTACAAGAATGAAAAACACATTAATAAAAGCTAGTGTTAATAGTGCAGTAATAATATATGCCAAAAGGTTCTCTTCAACTTAAGATCATATGTAAATATGGGTTATTTGAAGAAAAGTACAGCTATACTCTTAGCTGCAGCGTCCTTACAGATACTTCCAAAATGTGACAGATCACTTTGTGTTTGCTTTTTAAGACTGTACTAAAACAGTGTCTTGTTGGCATTTGTCTGAGCTCACAAGAAACTAGCTCAGCGAGCTAAACGCCCATAAAAAATGCTTCACTGTTTCCCAAAGTCAGTTTTCTGCCTGCTTAACTTTCTGGTTGGGCTAACAGTGGAGTAGAAGAGCACAGCACCAGGCAAAGGGGAGCTGCAGGAGCATATGGCCAGTGCAGAAGGATGGCAGAACACAGCTGCCCTTTTCTTCAGGCAGCCTCCAGCTGTAAGTGTGGGTATGTGCATCACCAAGCCACACACCAGAAGGGGACTTTGACTTCTGAATATGCTGCTGAAACTTTCTGCCACCTTGTTCTCATGCCTTGGGTTCTTCAAGGGAAAAACAGGTATATTGAACCACACCTCCCTTTCTAACGGGCTCCAAGACCATTGAAATGGTTAGAGTACCAATGAAGGCCAACCTGGAAACGACAACCAGCTCCCTACTGTAGAAGTTCCTAGCAATGCTGTATTATGCCACTCTGCAAGAGGCAGAGGAGAATGCATTGCAGAGCACAGCTGTGAAAGTGACTTGTGAATCAAAGAAAGGAGGAGTCAAAAAAACTATTTCAGACTCCTTCATATCTTTCCTAGTAACTTATTTCCAAAGCCAAAAGTCAAAACCAGAGCAATTTGACAGAACTGCTGTATAATGATCACACAAGCCCCAGTCACTTTGGAAGGGGGAAGACCTGCTCTCTTTCCCCTTTGGTGGACTCCCTATAAACCACTTCTGCTTTTGTACTGAAACCACACCAAAGTCACCAGGTGAGAAGGCACACAGAAGCTTCTCGTACATGTGCAACAGTTAGACACTTCAATCAGGCTTTGTAAATCAATCACTGGGTTACTATAAAATTCCTACACACTTTGTTTCAGACAGCTAGTATAAGGTACAAATTTTACTGTCTTAAGGCAGGCTCAAAACTTTCACAAGCCTTCCGAGAAAAGGGTAGGGGTTTCCCCTCTCCTTCCCGCCAGCACACCACCTCCCAAAAGTCGTGGAGGCATCGAGCCGAGCAATTTGGAACAGTACCTGCAGCAGCAGATCGGCCCAGGCAGAAACAGCACATGTCTGTCTAGGTAAGATCCCTGCCAGCCTTCCTGCTAAAATTAGAAAATGGGCGACAGTACCTTGGCGCCTGTCACTTGCTGGAGACAAATCTTTAGCTCTTTCCACAGCCAAGGGGTGGCATTTCGATTTCTGCCTGCCAGCTCCAAGTCGCAGCAGTACCTTGTTATCGGACGGTCTTTTCGTCAGCAAGACCCCTGCCTAGCATCGGCTGCCTGCTCTGCCCTCCACCTCAGCACCATCCTTCTCCCCAAACAGCAGAAATGGGAAAAAGCCGAGTGAGGGGCAGCATGACTTGAAACGGGTGAAACTTTCCAGAGGGGAGCAACAATTTTTGTTCACCACAGCTAGGTCAAGAAGTAAACTCAGCGTGGAAGCAGGCATGCTCATAATTCACACAGCTATAGCAATATCACTTTTTAATCAAAAGATCTCAACCCCTTTCACATAGATCACAAACACTAAGCGTCACAATATCCCTGTGTCGGAGCAATGAATTATTGTGACCGCTTTTATTAAAAGTATTTAAGTTGATCTATTACCTATGTAAGTTACAGATATATCCTACTGTCACAATCTCAAACACATTGATCCTCACAAATCTTTGTTGAAGTAAGGAAATGCTATTTTCTCCATCTGGGGTAACTGGAAACTCCGGTGCAGACAGACTATGGCCAGATGTAAATGATCTAAAAATCCACATAATCCCTGGGCCTCCACTTTCAACTGGTTAGGTATTTCTAAAGGCATAGAGACATCCAATAAGACAACACTAGGTTAGGGATAAGGCAGAATTTAGGCCTAAATTCTGGTTGAAAACTTCGCTTAATGCACTCATGTATCTTTCCTGCCTTACTTTTTGCAGCCAAAGCACACCATAGAGCTCTTGGCTAGAAAACGAGGCTGCAGCCAAGCACCACAGGGGACAACCACACATGGGCTCAGCTGCACAATCAGGGCTTCAGACTGTCAACTCCCAAAGCAGCAACCCCTTCCTCACCCATAAGTGAAATAGAACGTGTACAAGTATCTGTAATAGCAATAAAAATAATGTAAAAGTTTTCATTGAAACAAAATGCCCCTCAGGTAAAGGCCTGATGCTGAGATGTTACTTCTTCAAGAAAAGAAAAAAAAATAGTTGCTTTCCACCCTTAGTTGCTTCATCTTCCTCATAACAAACTATTTTATGATCATTAGAGAGGTATGCACTGTAGAAATAATGCTGAGAGGAAGAAACATAGAGGGTAAGTTTTTCATTTAGTCTCTGAAAGTGAAAAATCTCTTGGGTAAAAAACACCACCTCTGCTTTTTCTTAGCTATATATGGGTTGAAGCACTTAGTGTTTGGCTACGTCTGCATGTACATTATAAAATTACCATACTGTTACAGTTATTGTTAACAAACCTCTTCAAAAAAATTGTGTTTTCTGTCAACTGTGAAATGTAGCATATTTACACAAAACAGAAAATAAGAAGATGCTCCTCACCCTACTGTTTGAAGTCCACAGTTTATGAAACTATCATTAGATTGCTATTTTACTATGAAAGGTTGGAAAACAAAATACTGCTCTCAGAAAATTACACAAAACCCATGGGTTTTTTTAATATATATATTCAGATCTCATTTACCCTTATATTTGACAAAATGAAAATAAAACAGCATTTTAGGCTCCTGGAAATGACAATATCATGTTATCTAGATAAGTAACACAAAGCTATTATTGAAATTCTGATAGCATTTGCTTACTGGTAAAGGAAAATTACCTGTAATGCATAGTTTAAATAATTACTTTTAAACAAAAGCTTCTTTTCTACACTGCTTATTTATCTTCTGAGACCAGCTCAGCAGGGCTATGTATTTTATTAAAATTGCCTTCAGACTGCTAATGGCGGGGTGTGTGTTAACACAGGAGAAAGGATGGCCATTTGACTCCTGTTCCTAACATTGGGAGCTGGTCCAGATACTGAAGGGCCAGAAGTCTGCTGTGCATTTGAGTATGTTACCAACACTTGGCTTCCTAATGATAACTTGCAATGGTATTTCAGGATGATGGGTCAGACTTAATCTGGAAAGCTTATAATTGTGCTTACAACAGCAGCAGCAGCAACCAAATCTGAAATCCCTTTTGCTAACATTTCACTTGATATCATGCCTTCTGACAGGAAATTATTTTGTAAGCTCTTGCCCAATATTTCTCTGTTCTTCTTCGCTTGCACTCAACCTTGGATGCTCTCCATGCCATATCAGGAAATGGTATAACAACTGTGAGCTACTCTGTGGTGAGTTTTTGTGGTGGATAACCAACACAAATCATCCAGATAACTTTCTGGTAGATCTTGCTTCCTCTCAGAGGAAGCCACAGTCTAAATGCACTTTGATCCACAAAGCGTAGGCACTGAAATCTGAGGTCCTTCTTCTGGAGAAGCCATGGAGCAAACACGCCTGCACCCATGGCTGCAGCTATAAGCCTTGGGCGCAGGTCTTATCTGCCCCATGGGAGCAGGGTTTGAAGCTCGGTTTGGTCACTCTTTCCATCACCACCAAGTTTTCATGTGAAAAGCTTGTGCATCCACATTCTCACATCCTTCCATTATGCAAGTTAATTTGCTTGATTAAATCTTTCTATGCTTATATGTGCTTACTTATTTACGTGGTTAGATTCCTCTGTGTTTAACATCTTTTTCTTTAAAAGTGATTAAAACCCTGGAAATGAAAACCTATGATTTTTCACATGAGCAAACACCCCAAATGCTACTTACACTTCAGAACTGAATTTGCTAAATAAGGTGGTCTCTTCTCTCTGTTGAACAGGTATTTTACTGGAAGCAGAAAAGGAGACAAAACCTTCCTGGAGTTTTGTAAAATATCACAATATTGGCCAGAGAGAAAGCAGGAACTGTCCATTGCATTGACCCTGTATTTTGGAGAAGCTTAACACCTCCTGAAAGCTGATAATTGCTGGAATGTTAAGTAACTTTTAAATTATGCTTAAAGGAAACCATTAAAAATGTTCATTAGCTGATTTTGACAAGTTCTGAGGTGCCCACAACACCATGCCAGCTTTAGAAGGAGACTTACTCATCGCCTTTGAAAAACAGTCCAGAGGCATGCTGCTTCCAGGTAAGCTGGACCAACACCTCCCCATGGAAAGCAGCATAATGAAACATGCACAGAAAGATGGAAAGCCAGGTAAGGCTCTTGACTAATTCATTTTTCCTAAAAAAAGAGCATTTCCCCTTAAAAAAAAAAAAAAAAAAAGAAGAACAAGAAGTTAACACCCACACATAAGCCTCAAAGCCAAAGAAAGGCAAAGCTTTTCAGAAACCCTGCCCTTCAGTAGGCCCAACTACACCAGGGCTGGTGAGATCCTCCAGATCAGGACTGCAGTGACAGGACTTCCCACTGGGAAGTCTGAACGAAATACTTGAGCTTTTAACACTGATTCACTCCCATTAACCAGTTTTCAGAAAGAAAATAATGCACCTAAAGTGTACCCATGTACAAGACACATATAAAACCCAACTAGTTCATTTCATTTAATTTCGCCAAGACTCTAGTGACACCTTCTCATTCTCAATCTCATCTCAGCTTCCTAGCAACACTGCTTTTAGCAAGAGGTCACATTTGATCAGTCATCTACTCTGCTGTTCCTTAGACACATGTGATTTTCATTACTTGTGATACTTAGGCAAGAGATCTCCACCCATCCCACATAATGTGATACTCAAATCCATCAGGATTACTTTAAAAATATCTGGTCTTGGTTGCATTGAAACTTTTTTAAGAAGAGAAACTTAAGCCAATAGTTTCTGGTTGTCAGAATGGGTCATGTGAAAGGACATTTCACACATATTTTCAGGTGCACTCAGCTTCTTTAGTTATCTTTTCCTGTTTGGTCCAGTTTTCATGGATATATCAGTGGAGGATGTGCATAATTTTAGCTTGTGTAATCTGTGAATAGTCTCCACTGATTCTCAGTTACCTGAGATACTGTTGGGTGCAAAATGAAAGGACAAGAACTTTATCCTAAGTCTCTTCAGTGCTATAAATTCAACCTAATTCCTTCTTTTAGGTGACTGTTCTTGCAGTTGAAATCCACAAAGACATAACACTAATCACCCTCAAAAATGAACACTCCAATGAAACATCTCAATATGTTTGGATTTTCTCCTTTACAGCTGGTGAGTCAAATATTCAATCACACAGAGATACCCCACTCACAAGCCACTCTTGCAAACAAGCCCTGGTTACAAAAACTAGCACAAAACAAACCATAACTAGAGCCTCCATGCAAATAAAAGATTCAGATCTCAAAGTTGAGGGTGACACTGAAACCAAATGGTGTACAAGAACAGGGGCTTCCTCCCTCTCACAGCCACACTCAGAAATGTATGCAAATATTGTGAGCTTGCAGATTACCAATTTAGCAGTTGGTTTCATTTTGAGACCTTTTTGGAGGGGAAGTAATACAGTAACAGCAATTTCTCCCAGCCCACTTTGCACTGTCGCCACACAAACAGACTCAAATTCTCAGGTTGACCAAAACCAGATCTAGAACAGAGAATGGGAGTATAATGAGAATTTACTAAACTAGAAGCAAGAGCTGAGGTGAGTGTGCAACCTCAAACTTCTCATTGTTTCATAGAACTACACTCTCTAGCCTACAATGGGTGTCCAAATTGCAGACTACAGATTTAACATGCTTTACCACATCTGTGTGGAGGAAGTTTCTGCAACTGTACCAATACCCACTCTTTTTCATCAAAATCATATAGAGGGGAGCCATAAAAATTCTAACTTTATTTGGGAAAAGATTGAATAATTTGTTTTTAATGACTAAGACAACCTACCCAGAAAAAATGCCAACATTCCCCTTCTTTCTCTCTCTGCTTTTCATTTTCATCAGTAAGACAAGTTCTGCCACATGGTTCAAATTTTTTTAGAGATTAATTTTTCTACTGTCATTTTTTTTAATATGATGTTAAACTGCAGGGATAAACAAGGATATATATGCCTATACATATATTTGTATATACATGAACATGCTGTATTTGACAGTTGTCTTCTCCACCTTTTCATATTACTTGTTATTACTAACTGCAAACTCTTTGTAAGGAAAACCATGTCTTTCTATTCATACTGGCACTTACAGTCCAAATTTGATCAGTTTACAGTGATATAATGGTTATATGCTAAGGAACTGTAATAAAAAATCACTTACTATTCATGTTGTGTGGAAGGGCACAGCTATGTAGTAAGGAGTAAAAGGAGTACATGGGGAAAAAATAATTATAAATATTTGAGAGTTGAATGTATCCTGATCAAAGGCAGTGGAAACAGAGGCTGAGCCTGAAGAATTATGTCAAGTCTGCCATACTTTAACTACCAGTTCCTAGCAGACAACTAAACTGTTATGAAAAAGCACAGAAACTGAGCTTTAATACTAAACATATGACCCAGCACACATAAGGAGACAGCCTGATACATTTCACTGGTTTGCTTGGAGATGATGTAACTTCACAGCAAGAAACAGATGCCAATATATGGTTTTGAAAATTTCAAGAAACCAAAAAAGCTCTCACAAATCAAAACAACAGAAACATCCAAACCCAGAAAATAAAATTTTCCAAACCAAAGAGCTCATCCCTAATCATCTTCATGTACAGCTTCTTAGAGGTCTATTAGTGACATGCACAGTGAAAACACAAATACTTCATTCTCAGACTAAGAGTTTTGCAACTGAAAATCTGTTTTTACAATGCTGCCGTTTAGTTAGCATTGATAAGTCTTGTAAGTGCTGGGGACCAAATTATTTCAGATTAGAAAATGATTTATTCTCTTATCAGCCACGAACTTCTTTTGACCTCTGAGTTTGAGCCAAGCTTGCTCTATGTGCCTGCAAACTCTCAACCACAGGAGTTAGGTGTTTCTCATGTGATGTGTTGCTAAAAGCCCTCTCCAAAAAGCAGTACAACAGTGCTACGCTAAAGGCTGTGCGGATAAGTAAGGGAGGCACTCGCTGCCCACAGGGCTCATTATCCCCATGTCAGACAAAGCATGATAGGTGGACTCAGCAGGAAATTTCAGAGAGGCAATACTTATTTTGGTGTTATTTACATCTTCTGGAATACTGAATATTAAAATTTAAATGTATTCTCACAAATTTGGGGGGGGGGGGAAATCAAGGATTCTTGCTACAGCGTGCTATGAAGAGAGGCAGAGAAGCAGAAATACATCAGTCACTGCCTGCTTCGATAAAATCTGTTTTTTAAGGCAGTCATAGTGCCTCGTACTGCAGTTTCACTCAGGCACAGATTTGTCTCAGTAAGAATCCAGAAAAGATTGCAGGACAATTTATATAATTGATGGGATCAGTAGCTACACCTGTTATTAAGATTACTTGACACAAGCTATTAAACAACTACCTGCAGTTGTTCATACCCCGCCAATATTTTGCCATTGTGGCTGATTTATCTATGATGCACGACAGCCACAGGCTGAGAATTTTGGAAACAGTACAACTTTTTCCAAGAAAAAGGTTAAGGAATATTATGTTTAAAATTCTTCAAGCTCTTCCTCTGAAAAAAGCACTCTGGTACTACATGGTTCAGAGGAAGGTTCGAAAACTAGTAGCCTGGTTGTGGCTTTTGTCCCCAGATGTACCTCAAGTAAGCCCCTTGGATCAGTCTTTGAAACTGCAGTTTTTAATTGCAATGCTTGGCTTTCCAAAGTTGTTATTGTCCTTTCAGCAGTTTTTATATGAGAGCAAGTGTTGTATCTTGATTATACTGCATTCCACCTCCACCCTGTTTAAAAACCATGTAGAAGAGGAAATAAGACTAAGGTAATCAAATGAGTCTTCAAAGAAGAGAATGCAGCAAAGTTACAGATATCACACAAGTACCTTAGTAAAACATTTCTTGAAGTAATGCAAACACCAGCCCAGCTGCCCACACAACAGCTGTCACCCCTGAACTGGCCAACTTTGTCCAAGTACATGATGCGACCTATTATTCCAGATTATTATTCCCCAGCCTCTATTGCATTTCTCAATCCACCCCTTCCATGGCAGGGAAGCAGTTCTGCCCTCATCGCAGGTGAGAAACCAACAAAGTGAAGCATTTGCCCACGGTTATGCAGAAAGGCTGTGAAGGAACAGAGAACTCAACCTGACTCTGCAGGTAGTGGGCCAGCCTTGTCTTCCAGAGCTGAGCCAGCCCACTGCCAACTCAAATCAGCACTCCAAGAACCACCTTGCCAGTAAGTAAGAAAACACATGTCTTACCTGCCAAGTCTCCCAGCTTAAATTCTCCTCTTCTTTTTATTTTCTTCTGATTTCAACACTGAAGGCAGGCAGGAGAAAGAAAAGAAAAAATGTATCAAAGGAAGAGCCATAACCATCTCATTCAAAACTTTTTTCACATTCAGTTTTATCCTGAGAAAAAACCTCAAGGAAATAAGTGGGGTTTTTCCAATCATTTTTCCACACATTCAGGTCAGGCCCTTAGCAAAGATCTCCCTAAAATATGAGATGCTGAACCTTAGAGCAAGACCTGTAGCACGAGGAGGAGAGGGGGGATCTCACTACAGGAAAATTAAACTGAGGGAAGCAAGGAAATACTCTATTTCCTTGCTTCCTTATTTTGGGTATTAAGGAAAAGATGGGGATTAGGATCCCAGTACAGCAAGGTGCTTATTCACAGAACTGTAGGAATACATATAACTTTAATTAATTAGAATTCTCTACTTAGACACAAACTCACACAGGAATCTTCAAGGCCTACAGAGGGGAAGAAAGGAGAGAGAGAGAGAGAGAGAGAGAGGCAAATGGGAAACTGAACCACAGTCAGCTGAAATCAATAGAAAGACTGACAGCAATTTCAGTGGACTTTGGATCATACCCAAAGCAGCAGAAGAAAAAAAGATGAAGCAGGAACAGGGAGAATAAATGAGAGAGCAGATTAATAACTCCAAGAAATATTATTAGTATAACTTGAGAACAGCTAGGGAATTGCAGGAGGAGGGTTAGATTCTGATCTTCAGGCTCATAAATGCTGGCTTGCTCCATCAAGATCAATGGAGTAGTTTTAGATTTACATCAGTGTAACTAAGAACAAAATCAAATTAAGGAGTACAGAGTAACTAGAGAAAAACCAAGCATTATCGAGCGTTCCAACACTGGGAGGCACTCAGATACTATAGTGCTGAAGGCCATGTTAGTAGATTGATTAAATGTTTGATCCATCAGTAGGAGATTTATCCAATATGGGGAGGGAACAGAGAGCTCTAAGTCAAGACCACTAATTAGCTATTATTTTTATTTTCTGCATGCTGTAAATATACAAAGGAAATGCTTTATAGGATTTGCAGTAATAATTCCCAATTGTTCCCCATTCTTGAGATTAATTCTGATGTGTTTCTTCAACATTTTAAAGGTGTTTTGAAGAAACATTTTGAAAAAAAGTTTTCATAACAAAATCCCAGGACTTTCATGTTCTCATTTAGATCATCTCTTGTTTGAGTTGTACAGACGGATACCAAACACTATAAAAACTAAACCCAGAGCTATTTACCCTAGCATACATGCACTGTTTTCTTGGGCAAACAACAGAGACTTTTTCTATACTTCATTGCTCAACTCATGAGTTTTGTATGTGACAGCATGAAAGTGGCAGTTTCTTTTTAACAGTTACATGCTTTCACAAACACAGACTAGTTTCGTTCAGAAACCTACTTTCACTAGAGCACTGACATTCCTCATGTCAGGCACCCTCTGCCTCTGTTCTAAAAACACAAACTTTAATAAAAATTAAAGGCTCTGACATGAGCTAATCTTTCTTACCTTTTATTTACTTATTTCCTTCTGAAATAACTGCAATTATCACATTGTACCTAAGTCCTTACCACTGGGATTTCAAATAACTTGAACATTACCTGGTTTTATTACAAATAAAAAATTATTCCATCCAGCCTCCCTTTCATTTCCATTCCACAAAATCCACCCATTTCTAATGATACTGGCAACAAAGCTAGTCACATTTTGTGACATCTCTGTCACCCACATATGCATGCATCTTTTCACTTTTTAGTAGATAGCCTTCAGGCACAGAGAAGAGAGGGCTACTACTAGTAACCCAGGGAAATAAATTTAATCTCAAATTGTAGAGATTTATGTTTAAACAAGTGAAACAAGAGATTCTGTCTAGTTGCTGCTCCCAGAGGTTGATTTTGACTAGCAATTGCAAATTCAGTCCTTAAATTCTAACTGATAAAACTAAAAGTTTTTTGCTTTAAAGTAAGTTCATAAAAGATAAAATTATTTTTAAAATTTCCTCCAAGGGAGAATACCAATTACCTTTTGGAGAAGAGGATGTTGTTGTCTGTATTCTTTTGTAATAGGATCTACCCAGACTTCTCAAAATATAAGGCAACTTTAAAGAGAAAAGGAGGAAAATTCCTGTGGAGCAGTAAACCAAAAGCTACACCTTTCTATATAAAAGGTGAATTTGTTTTTCATATATGTGCATTTATAACAGGGTTGTGTTGAACATAACATGATACACATAACACTGTCCAATTATCATTCTTCTACTAGCTTGTGTATCACTGATGAACGAAAAGACTTGGGTCCTATTCCAAGATCTAATGATCACAAGTGCAATTATTATTAATCAACCTGTTATTATAGCATTACTTATAGCATTTCCCTGGGAGTTACATGGGTTTTGATTACCAATGCTTGGCTGTAGTGGGATCAGAAAGATATGATACAAAACACTGTGTTAGGGAACTTCAGAAAGTTCCACCTTCACATTGATTTCAGCATGTTCACTCAACTTTAGTCAGGGATTAGCCTCTTAACTATATTACAAAAAAACTGCTGCAGATTGCAGGTTAGTAAACAGGCCACCAGTGCATGTACCTATGACCAAAAGTTACAGCTTAGTGTCTTGGTTGCAGCAGCATTTGTACTTGAGAATTATCATCTGCTGCACAGAGGAAATAGAGCAGAAAACTTCTTTGTAAGTCACCATTTCCCTTTCTTCAATCTCCCAGAAATAAACAAATTAAAGATACTGTGAGAGATTTACAGTAAGACCCATGCAAAGCTTTCACCACAAAATGTAAAAATCCCTCATGCTTCATTACAAATCTGAAAAACAAGGCAGTATAAGCAAACAGCTTTCACACAATGATCAAGAGTGTCAAAACAGAAACTAAAGAAAAGCTCTGAGGTTGAGAAAGAATTATGATTTTAAGAAGAAATCATTCCAGGTAGAATGTTTTTATATGTTGTGGCCAAATCCCAGGAAAATTAATATTTTCAGAAAGTGAAAAGCATCTTGATGGGTAAGAACTCTGATATCCCTAATTTATGTTTAGTAGCAGTATATCTTTAGGTGCAAACAAACAACTTGTCTCAACAGGTGAAAAAGCTTTATAACTCAAAAGGATTTCAGGGGGTTCTGAAAATCTGAAGTTCATCTGGAATTTATTATACAATAGAAAAGAAAAGAAACAAACAAACAAAAAAAAAAAAAAAAAAAAAAAACCAAAACCAAAACCAAAACCAAAGCCAAAACCAAAACCAAAGCCAAAACCAAAGCAAGCCATCTATATTAACCATCCACAAAATCAGCATCTGCCTTCCTTCTTCTATTTTGGTGATCAGCAAGACTTTACCCTGGAAGTAGTCCCATCACTTCAGTGATTCCACTCCCAAACAATTCTGGGATTCTCAATTTTATGTTTTTCAAGCCCTAGATAGTCATCTGTCAAAGGCAGGTACTGCCTTCATGCAAATTGTCCACAAAGTGTCTGCTGCAGTGGATTTTCCAGTTCCCACTTGCAGTTTTAAGATACTGCTACCTGAGATGCTACAATAGAACACATTAACATCCCTCAAACTTTCATCTTTTTCTCCAGCATTGACAATATGCGTTTAAGGAAAGAAAGTGCAAAGCTAGACACTTAGAACCATAGAATCATTAAGGTTGGAAAAGACTTAAGGTTAATAGCGGGACTCAGTGATCTGACGCTATTGAAGTCCACCACTAAACCACATCCCTCAACAACTCTTTCTGTGAAGAAATTTGAACTTGAACCTATAAAAGCCTGGAAAAGCAACTTGAGAGGTGTAAACTGCCCTGTTCACCTCAGTGAGGTGTTAACACTGATAACCCAAGAATGGCAGTAACAGGGTTGAAGTTGAAACTATTGCAAGGCTTATGTATGTGTCATGGGTTCAGCAGCAGCAGTCATTTTTCTCCTTCGTAGTAGCTGGTGCAGCGCTGTGTTTTCGACTTTCGGCCTGGGAACAGCACTGATAACACCGATGTTTATAGTTACAGCTTAGAATGTTTTGGTCTGACCAAGGGCTTTCTGTGTCTCATGCTCTGCCAAGGGAGGAGGGGAAGCCAGGAGGAAGCAGAGACAGGATACCTGACCCAAACTGACCAAAGGGGTATTCCATACCACAGTACGTCATGCCCAGGATGTAAAACTGGGGGCAGGAACCCGGAAGAGTTTAGTTCATGGCTCGGTCGTCAGGTGGTGAGCAGTTGTATCCTCTTCCCTTGTATTTCCCTGGTCATTATTATTATTGGTGGTAGCAGTAGTGATTTGTGTTATACATTAGTTACTGGACTGTTCTTATCTCAACCCGTGGGAGTTACATTCTTTCAATTCTTCTCCCTATTTCCGCCCCCCCCTCGGAGTGGGGGGAAAGAAAGAGGGGGGAGTGAGTGAGCAGGCTCCGTGATTTACAGCTTAAACCACAACAGTATGAAAAAAGCACAGGTTGTACAATGCACTTTATGACTTCCCACTCTGATGTTGTAGGCATGTGGCATTTGAAGGATAACCTGTTTAGTCTCCTCCCATTGAACACGGAACCAGTCTCACAGAGCTTAGCACAATACAACCACCACCCAAACAAGAGAGGGATGAATCCAAGTGAGTTCAACAGAGTTCAAAAATAACACCCCACTTAAGTGACCTGCATGAGTGAAGCTGATTTTGTAGGCAACCTCAGAAGGGTATTTTTTTACCCTTTTATACCCTTTTCCATTCTCACTGCAATACTTGTAAAGAAAATGTCTTGCATCAAATATGGCAGAACCACTAATAATCCATTTGCACTCTGAGTGAGCTTGGCTAATGAATCCAAATGAGAGGAGAAGAAAGCCACAAAATGACAGATATTTAATATCCTTATTTTTTATAGTAATAATGTAGCTGTCATTAATATTTACCTTGTTGTGTATTTTATTGTTGAGTCTTTAAAGTCCTCCGGGATCCCTTCGGGATATAAAGCACTATATAAATGTAAGTTGCTATTATCAAATCTTAACCATTAGCCATTTAAATTATACAATAGCTACCTGATTAAACTTAACCAAATTAAAGCTCTAATAAAAAATTATTATATAGAATCTAAATTAAAGATACTTTTTCCCAGTTCAAAACCCTCAAATTCTTTGCATTGAGTATGCAATTGCCCTGCAACACCTGGAGTTTGATCCTGCAGTACTGAAATCAGTTGGGATTTTTGCAGTTGCTTTTGACAGAGAGGTGGTAAGACACTTGGGAAAGGGTTAAATACCTCAACAATTCTACCCTTCTGAAGCAGCAAAATTAAGATCCATTTTGTTTCCCAAAATCATTTGATAGATTAGTTATCCTTACCTCCAGTACTGATCCTGCAGTGTCTGTAAGAGTCATTTTGGCTGTATCACCAGCTATATATATGCTGTATGCCTGAGTAATTATTTCAATATAGCAGAGACATCCCTGAGCTTATGCTAACAACCAGTTAACCTGGTGTTGGTGCTACCAAAGGGGCACAGCATGGAACATGAAGAAGGCAACTGACCCTTCCTCTCTGTGGTCAGGATTCCCAACCTCCTCTTCTTCTATGATACATCCACAAGGACACAGCCTTCAAAATATTTACCTTTAGTCTTGTGCATGAAATAGTCCTTGCAACCATGAGAGATATTTTAGGATGCAGTAGATTTTGGAAGTGCTGTTGTCAGACATACTTCAAAACCCCAAAATCACACAATCAGCAACAAGGTACAGTGACATTTTATACACAAACTCCTGTAGGAGACTACTTACTTGGCTTCAAACTGTTCAAAATCACATCTTCAAGCTTTGAATACACTGGGGAAAAAACTTATTTAGCTGAAAGTTTAACATGACTCCAGGACTTAAGGTTAGAGAAAACTTTGCTTTTGCTCTCTCCTAATAAATGCCACCAGGCTAGGGTGTGTGTGTGGGGGGGGAGTGTGTGGGTGGAAACACGTCTTTCCTGATTCACCTCTGCCAAGTCATTTCCCTTGCTTCAGGTTTCTCCTGTATGTAAGGGGGGTAATGGCATTAACCTTGTTACTGATGAATAGCACTGTAGATGGTTCTACATTATATTTCAATGATAATAGATCATCTTGGGGACCTTTTACTATCAATAAAAAAAAATAAATTCGTTCCAGAGTCAACGACCTGTTGGCAAGTGATGACTAACCCAACTTAAATTCAACTGTACGGGTTAAGAACACATTTGGCCCGCGGTCACTCCAGCGGAGATAGCCAGACTGCTCTATGGGTTGTAAAGGCCTAACAGGGGCTGAAACATTTTTGCTGCAAAGCATTTCCTTGTGTTAAATACAAATGCAGGCTTCAGATGACAATGTTCAAATCTAGTGACCTCAGAGAAGTGCCTTACATTAGTAGGATGAACCTGGAGCCACAACTTTGATTTTAATAAGCTCTGGATTCTTATGAGATTTTTTTTTTTTGGGGGGGGGGGGGGAGGGAGGGGGGGGGAACAGATGACAAATAATCTAAGATTTGATCTGAACTTCCCACCTTTTCATGCTTCCTCCACAAAGTATTTTTTTCTTTAATCGAGAAATTATAGTGGGTTGATCTTTAAGTCAAAACATCTACTAAAAACAATTACCCTCAGAAAATAACTTCAACATTTTCCCTCACCAGAAGTATAAATATTTTGTTTCAAAGCTTATATTTCGACAAAAAAAATGCAATTTTTATGTAAAAATTATTAATTTTCATTTTAAATGAAAATAACTGACAGGAGAAAAGAAGGTGTGTCTTTGAGAACTGAATGTTAATCCTCTAAGATATGGACTAAGTTCACCCTAGCTGAAGATCCCCCTCTCCAGCAATGTAAACAACAACAACAATGATATACCATTGACCTTTCACATACACTTAATGACTTCATTGGCACTCAGCCAGCTTCCACCAGCTGAGAATCTGGGACAGAAGCCCCAGCTGAAATCAGGGCTCCCTTGTCCGAATCTCTCTATACACGCAAAGCAAGAGGCGGCCCTCACAATACAGCTAATACATCAAAAAGACAGCATAACCCAAAGATGAGTAGAAATTATTATTAAAGGGAGCTTAAATGTCTGTCACAAAAACGACAAAAAAATCTGAGGAAAAGCAAGCACGGATTTCTTGAGTTATGAGCTCCCAATCAATGCTTCCTGTCTTAAGGCAATTTCTTGCAGTCAGAATGGAAGTAAAAATTTAATGAATTAATAATAACCAATACTGTTTAAGTACAGTAGTCACACACCAAAACTCCACATTCGGAAGCTAACTGATTTTAAAGTGTTACCCACTTCTTGCTTGTTGGAGCATGCTGTTGGTAGTGTTCTTCAGCTGCAGGTGGTGGTGGATGATCACATATGTGTGGACGCACAGGTTTCCCCTGAAGTACAAGTCCTCCATCAGCACTGAGACTGCCTGAGCCACCAGAAAGCACTGTCTTTTATTTGACACGTCTCCGTAACGTGTCAGCAGAAGAGCACAGGGTGCTATCTATCAGTCAAGCCTGACACACAATCCTGACACATCAGTTAGCTAGGAGTTGGAAGGCTAAGTAAGGGGTGATATCTTGAGATGAGAAATGGATCTAGGAGGTGACGAGGTGTGGGGAGGGAAGGAGGAAAGGGTGGAGGTGGTATGAGATCCATATTGTTGTTTCACTGGAAAGACACAGCGTGTCATAACGAATTACCATTAATTTGCACCAGCAGTACAGTTAGACTGTGACCAGCAAGCAATGATGACAAACAGCACTAGCAAGATCACATAATGAGGAGGCAAGGCTGCTTCACTGGAGCCGCTTCACTCAATTAGTGGACAAGGCTTTTAATGCTGCTATGCACAACCAAAGCAATTTTGATTACTTAGAGTTAAGTCTCCATTTAAAATGAGTCAGAAGCTGAAATGCTGGGGTTTCGTTGTGGGTTGTTTTTTTTTTTCTTTTAATATAATTTCTCTACAGAGTATTTGAATGGTAATACGCTATCTGAAAGCTAGACACATTATCCTCTGTTTGTGCCTAAGTAATATTGAAATACACTTCCAAAAATATGATCAAAATAGTACCTATTCTAGCAAACAAATCTGATAAAAAGATAGCAAGTAATCAATATTATGCCAAAAGTGAGGGCCAAATTTTGCTTTTATTCACTGTGATTTAAACTCTGAAACTTTGGAAGGGGATTTTGGTAGAACAGCAAGAGCTTCATAACAGCACACTTAGGCCTGGAGCAGTAGCATGTTTTGCTCACGTCCTCTTGTGCTAGGTTTATAGTTAGTGATTTAATTGATTCTGTTAGCCAAAGACCAAAACTACATCACCTCCTGAGTAGTATATAAAATTTTCTTTGTTCCTTTGTTTAATGTGGGGTTTAGGTGGTTGATATTTAGGAAGTATGATTTGATCCCAAGAAACTCACAAAAACTGAGCAAACTCTATTAACGTTCATTAAAATGTTTCTGAGTTACTTCTACTAGCTCATGTCCAAACCTTAGGTTCCACTGTTCAAAGTGGAGTTGTAGAAACAGCTGTGGCTTAAGGGTATTTTTGCTGGGCAAAAAGAAGGTGCTGCCAGCAGTTTAAAAGTAGTTCTTGCTAACAATGTGCTGCTGCCAAACTCTCCTTACCATTGTGTTTTACAGATGAAATTACTGACCAAGATCTGGAGAACCTGAATTTAAATGAAACACGATTTGGAGCACAGATCTGTGTGTGTACCACATCCTAGTATCTGCTCTAACCAGTAAAACATCATGTTCTACTTATCAGTAGTACTTTCCAGTCAAAGCTTTGCATAAACACTTAGATGTTCCTTGGCATAGGGAGTGGAATGGAGTTACCTATTTTCACAGAGATCATCCTGCTCCATGAATGTGTATACATGCGTGTACACATATACAGCCTAAGAATGTGATGTGAGAAGAGAAAAAACTACATTAAAGACCTTTCTTCAATTTAGGAAGAAAGAAGATAAGAACATGGGTCTCCTTTGTGCCTGTGAGTAGTCCTTGTGACTAGGCTGTATAGCTACTGAGCTTTCTTGGAAATCCCATCAAAAAGCTTTTTCACATGTATTGAAATGAATAATTTTGATCTTCAGAATTTTATTTTCATCTTTATTTTGGCTGAAATTACTTATCAGATTTGACCCAAATTCCTGAAGAACTTCAGCTGCTTAGAAACTGAATTTTTGGATGCATAAAGTTGTTTCTGTGGAAAAAAACCTCTACCCAAATATGCAACATCTCAGTACTTCATCAAGATATCTTAGAAGTGGGTGGAGGGGATTGTGGAGGTGGGGTGCAGTTGAGAGAAAGGGATTCCTTATCATAGAATCAGGAGAGATTGTTTATCACTCACACTTCTCCCTATATCTGATGTAGCACAAAGCTGGATTTTTCCACCAGCCTCTGAAACACCTGGTAATGCTCAGTTACTGTGGCAGAGTACCCAAATCAACAGACCACACGTCTGATGCCTTAAGGACACAAAGTAGGATGTAGGCTTTGCCTAAAGCACAGAAACAGGAACATTTTAAACTGCTTCATTTCTCAGCTCCAGTACAGCTATGTATGTATAATTTATTTAAGATTTGACTCGGCAGGGTGGCTGCATGCAATCAGCATATTGTTTTTGTGAAGGTTCCCTCCTGTTGCCCCTTAGACAGATTTTAACTGTCAGTATATTGGCCTTTTGAATTTTTGTTTTCATAATACTATAAGCTATTTGAACATACATTATTATATACGAATCATTGCTTGTCCAATTTTTTGAGTCTTACAGGCAACAGCAGAGAACAAGAAATGCAGTTTAGTTAGAACTTCAAAGCAATATTTCGTTATCATCCAAACTGGTGCTCTTTTATGCCTCTCTCACTATTTGGTTTTAAAAGTGAAAGGAAACCAGTTGCTTAAATTTGTTCTTTCAAATTTCCACCCACCTCCTCCCACTCTCAGAGGAGGGCCTTTATGATAATAGATAGGCTGATCTTGAGATCAATCACAGAAAGAGATATATTTACTGTCTTTAGATAGTCACAGTATTGCTTACATTCACATGAATTAAAGATTGCCTAAATCCTGCCTCTGAACATTTCCAAACTTTAAAAAGATAGAGATCTATATTTGAATTTCATTTCTATCTCATATCTCTGTAGTGGGATGAACAAAAATACCCAATTCAGTCACACCTGAACTCTATAAAAACTCCAAGATTTGATGCCATTCTGTGGACTTATGCACATAACGAACCAGCCCTGAAAAACTAATGGAGAGCAGCTCCACTCCACGCTCATCCTTATTCCTTTTCAAGACTGCCTTTGTATGGTTTAGCTTTGCTTTTGAAGTGGATTAACCTAGACTCCATATGGCATTTTTAGTGCTGAAGCAACGTGCCCACAACAGGAACTACTGCAGAACTGTATTATGCTTCAGTGCATAGACAAGCTTTCTCCAGTAATGACCTAATACAGGGTAAGCCTGAATAAAATGCTTAGGTATAACAAGATGCTTGGTGCTGAATGGAAAAATTAGGGTGAAAAATTCGATGGTTTACCTTGCGCAAAAGGTCATATTCCTATAAATATTCAGAATGGCTCCTTTGTAAATTAAAGTCCACAGACTGGCCACATTCTCTATTTCTAAACTTGAATTCCAGATTTGAATATCCCTATGCTACAGGTGCAGTGGAGACAGCATCTTTGTCAGGACAAGCAGGACTGGCATGATGGACTTCCACTTTTACATAATGGCTCTCCAACCATTATTAGTGGTCCTGGTTCTTCCTTCCCGCTCTTCTTCTCAGCCCTGAGCCCCTTCTTTTTGACTTTACAGTCCCGCCTGGACACAAGACAGGTTTTATTAAAATCCATTTAGTACCATGAAAAGAAAAAGGAAAATAAAACTTCTAAACAAAAGTTTAAAATCAACAAAATCTGACATTTAACTTGGAAACTACCATAAAAGCAAGAACTATTTTAAACTTTCACCCATAAGGAAAAGTTCACCAGGGTGGAGCAATTGGTAGTGGAGCAGAGAACAAGAAACTGAAAAGATTAAGGTTTTTCTGTATGAAAATGGTAACTCAAATACTCAGGGGGACAGCTATACATATGTTTTTGAACTAAAATTCTAACCCGGCATGATTAATTTTGGCCTTAGTTTTGTCAAAATATTGGAGTCCATATGGCACAAAGCAAATAATTTTACATTTTTATTTTAAACCCCTATGTGTTTTTCTTGTCTATTCCCTTCTCTTCCACCACACACACTGGCAGCCGCTACCAATACACCAAATGCCAAATCAATCCTGCAAGCTGGCTGGCACAAGCACTCTACAATACTGGCACACACTTCCTTTTGCAGGGGGATTCTCTCTGAAACCCTGTGGTACATCCAAGCATTCCTGCTTAGCAGCTGAGGACCCTGCCTACCCCAGTCACGTCAGCAACAGGGTGCCTTAACTGTGACTGTGCTGCCCATTTCACTACACTTAAATAAAACAATGACACTTCACATGGGTGCATTGATTTCCCCCGCCCACCCCTGGGAACCAGTCAGTGTTTTATAATATCTTTGTATCCAGCAGTAGAGAAATATTCCTGCTGTGGAAAGGAAAGATGCAAATCACTGCAACATGAGTAAGGAGGGGAAAAGAAAAAAAAATCGGAAAAAGAGAAAGACATCACTCAAGTGACTCAAGTGAGCTGAGCAAACTCCTGCAGCTACAGTTGACTCCACAGAACATAGGTGCCTAAATGGAACAAAAGGATGTTACTCCATCATCTCTTGTCCATAAACCTTCAGTGAGTTGGAGGGAAATCAGGAATATGGAGGACTTTTCTGACCTTCTCAAGATTCAAACTAGTATTTGAGGCTCAAATACTAAATAATTCCCTTTGCTGCCCTTATTTTCTTTTCCTGTGCATGTCGCTCTAACCCATGGCACAATTTAATTTTTTAAATATATATGTATTTTTAAATATTTTATTTACATATTCATTCAGAGTATAAGACAGCAGGCTCCTTAAATAAGGAAATGAGTAATACTGTTTTTAGACGAAGACCCAGAACGAGCATGGGATAGTCAAGTATGCTGTACTGAACCAAAGGTGCATATACTAGTTAACTTTCTACACTTGTACATTAAGTTCATGGCCAAGGGTGAATCCTGCCTCCCAGTGTGATACGCACCCTTTGCAGCTACAAGAACTGCGCTCAGGATCTTCATGACAGCCCTGACGGCAAGATCAAAATAATACCCCTTTTTCACTCATAGCAGAAAATGGTGAAACCTTCATTCATGACAGCCTGTTCTGAAGGAGTTTTCTCAGAAAGACCCATTTCTTGGGCTGCATTGTGTTGCAGGCACAAGCTACTGGAGTCTATGGGGATGCTGTGCAGCTCAGAGGTCCTCATGTCAGCTCAACATCTGCAAACAGAGAATGACCCCATGAACTGCTCTTCCCTTAAGACACAGTGAGGAGCCCAGAGGACAAGGTGAGTGTACCAGCCATAGCCAGTGATGTTGAGGACAGCCTGCAAAAATTGATACTACCTGGAGCTCCCAAAGGGCGGGAAGCTCCCTGCCAGCATATGCCACATTGCCACAGCCCAGCTGAGAGCTGACCGAGGAACAGGGGAGCAACAACTAATGATTTGATTGCTCCCTGCCACAGCATGATGGTCAATCAAGATTACTTGATTGCAACAAAGCAACAAACTTTCCTCTGTAATAGCCTCATGGAGAGAGAGGGAAACTTTGGTCTCTCATAGCCACACAATACATCCGCAAGACACCAGGCTGGTCTGCTTCTTCCTGCATTACCAAGTTTCTGTTGGAGCAGCAACTCCACCTAACAAATGTAACTTTAACAACAGTAAAACAACCTAATAGCTTAGCATGCCAGGGGGCTAATGTGGTGGGCCATTTAACGCTGCACTAAATAGCCCTGGTTTGATTCTCATTGCCAAGTGCTGAACTGAGAATTGCAACTGCAGGAGCAGCTCCTAATTCGTTAGTTAAAGGGGGTCATTGCTCATAGGGAGGGGAAGAGAAAAGAAGGGGGAGTGGGAAATATCAGACAACTCTAAACATTCAAAGTCGACAGAAGGTTGCACTCCTGAGAGATGCAGTAGTTAGCTGAAAGCCTGACAAAGCTTTGCAGCTGGGAAGCCTGTGGTGGTTTTACTCACCATAAAAAAGTTCCAGTAAGATACTTGTAACCTGTATAATAGGCTTGGTGGGAACAGGGAAGCTGAGAATGAAAGGAAGGTGAAAACATCTTGCTAATAACACTGTGGTTTCATTTCAACTGGCCCTCGAAACTGTACACCATGCAGGCTGCCAGCACAGCAAAGCAGCAGCAAAACAAATCAACTGCCTTCACATCTATACTTCCTAAAAAAAAACCCAAACCCCAACCCCTCAAAACAGACCTGAATGCAAAGGAGATCACTTAAAAACCTGGAATGATACAATGAAACACCCAAATTTACAGGACACCTCTGCAAAAGGAGAGTTTTATTCCTGAATGTTAGAACCCTAAAACAATCGTTTTCTCTAATTTCTGCCATCACTCAGATTGGCCTTGAATTACCTCCCGATAGGCCTCCCATGTGCTTGCAGATGAGAGAGTGTAATGGGGATCTGTTAATTAACTAGAAGCAAAGTTGCACGGTGGGGATCAAACACTGGATGCGTCCTAAAACTCCCACAGAGAAGATGAAATGCAGTGCAAACTTTAAAGACTTCCCGTCATTAGCCAAGACCTTGGCTGCTCCTGGCCCAGACCCCTCCTGTTTTGGAGAACAATGAGGACAATGATGGCAGAAATGAAATAGTGCAGCAAGGAACAAAGGAATTAGCTATTTACCCACAGAGAAAGAAAGGAAAAAAGGGGCAGGGGGAAGGGAACTTGATTTTTTTTCTAGGGTTTCTGTCTACTTTTAATTAATTTATGGCTGCCAGGGACTTGCATCCAGAGCACGCCCAGGAGCATTGTATTAGAGTGCGGTGTTAATACGTGTAACATCTACTGTTTACTCCCAGGCAGGAAGGAGAAGGAGCTGGGGCAGAGGGGCAGTGGGGAAGGAGGATAAGAGATCTTCCCTCTTCACAGCCACTTGAAAGAGACAGGCGGTGATGAGCAAAAGGTTACACTGATCTCTAACTTCTGTGAGCCCACTTCCATGTGCGCTATTATTCTTTAAAAGAGTTCCAGGTAGGGTAGACTGCTGTGGGCAAAGCTTGCACTGGGTACTGAAATGAAAAGCGAGGGCAACTAGGAAAGGGACACCCAGGTGAGGTGACAGCAATAAGCTCTGTACTTACAGCTCATCAGAAACCAAAGGGCCAGGTTTAACAGGCTGCCTCCAGTGCCCTCAGATCAAGGGAGGAGGTCTCATGATGCAGACCCACAGCCAAATACAGCACTCTGCAGCGATACCCAGCCTGACTTTGCTGTATTTCCAAAGCACTCACCCTGACCTAATAAGGCTGGCCTCACAGCAAGGCTCATTGGGCCAAGCAGAGCTCCACACTGTCATGACAGCACTAGCACCTAGCTTCTTCAGCAGCTCCATAGACAAACACTGCCCCCAACCTCCCTGAGCTGAAAATCCACCTATGGCTAAACTGTGCCTAACCCTTGGACAAAAGGCCATGGCACCAGACCAGGACTTTACTGGAAAGGCAACAGGATGCAAGACAGGCTACCCTAACACACCTAAGCTAGCACTGGAAGCCTATGTTCGAGTGACTCAAGCACAAAATTGTAATTTGCTTCATCTTGCCTTTCATCTTAAAAAAAGCTTTGCCAAATGGCTATTTTCATGAAGCTTAAACCCCAGGATGCACAACAGCACTGCATTCCTATTGCAAGCCCAGAGGAAATGCACAGAGAAGTCACATCACACTGTGTGAGAAGAACCCTGCACTAACTCTGCAGCTCTATCTAAAAAATCACCAGACCTTAGACAGCATAGCAATGGGTACAGCATGAGAAGCTGAAGAGAACAGCATAATTCTCCTAGTAATTGTTTTGTGAACATCTCCCTGGGCTTTTTTCTCCCTTGGAAAAGGGACAGAAGAAACAGGGGCTCCACTGAAAAATAAAAGTCTGCAGTTGCTCAGATTTATTCTCAGCCTAGACATAGGCCTTAGTCAGCCCATATTTTGCACGTCACTGCTTT
Organism: Ara ararauna; assembly: GCA_028858755.1. Taxonomy (NCBI): domain Eukaryota; kingdom Metazoa; phylum Chordata; class Aves; order Psittaciformes; family Psittacidae; genus Ara; species Ara ararauna. The sequence goes on along the minus strand of CM054376.1, from coordinate 105,319,327 downwards.
TGGTAGGGAATGGGAACAGGAAACAAGCCCTAGGTGAGGATGAAGCATTTACAGGATTTTCTGGTTGCTCAGAAGAATTGGGGTAGGGATGTCAATCTTTTTGAAAGGTAAGATCAAATGATACTATTATGTTTTAAAACTAAGAGGCATAAACATATGCTTTCTAGGCTACCTGTTCAGAAGAATCAGCATGTTTCACAGTTCAGCAAGAGAGACAAAACCTTCTAGGCTTCTAGTTAACAAGAGCAAAACAGCAGTTAAAAATCTCATTGCAAATCTGTCACATTTGGCTATGTAGGAGAAAAGCACGGAAAACTTCCCTGACATTAAGTCCAGGGCATCAAGCTTGACTCACCGCAGGATGAAGGCAGGGGACAGTGAGGGAAAGTCCTTTGATAACACAACTAGTGCCTCAGCACTGTCCTATATTAGCTAACTCCAGAGATGGGAAATAGACATAAGGTGAATGGAGGGATGGAGGATTTTGTATCCTGTTTAGATGCATTATAAGGCCAGCTACACTTTCAAAAGGGAAACTGATATCTTTTTCCAGAAGCATCTCATTTGTGTTACAGGCAGTTTTCATGTAACAGACACCATTCTCCAGCATTGCCCACATACATACCATCCAATCCTAACTAAACTGAACTAAAATATCTAGGAGTACATCTCACCGCTCTTTCACTCTTCTCTCTTCCAGCTGCTCTTGTTTCTTCCCCCAAGGACTGCTTCTCACTATTTGGAAAATACTGTCATCGTAACTTCTGTGTGTCATTATACCGTCCTTTACCAATGAGGGCCACATACTCACCTGGCACCCCTGGGATGACCACATCATATGTGTCTTGGGCTCTGATGAGTGCTATGGTGATGCGGGCCACAGGTAGTGCACCACCATTTAACACCCCTACCTTCACTGCTCTCAAGTTAAGTAATGCTCCTATTTATTTTGCAATTAGACGCTTGTATGGTTTGTCTTGCATTTGGCCAGCTGGGAAAGCTGAGCTTGAGATCCATATTAGTATTACTGGGGTGTCCCTATTCCTCTTCACAAATAAGGCTCCTGTGCCTACATTTAGAATCTGGTGGTTCACTTGCTTAAAGCTACTGGGCTTTTCCATAGAGGTGATGGTGATATTTTTGTGTATGCAGTCACCATTTTCTCCACTCTCTTTGCATTGCTGAATCTCTGAAGACTCTCAGAGAGACCACAAAGCCTGACCCATCATAGGGATTGAATGACTTTGTGCAGCAGTGAGAAGGTCAGTTTGGGTCAGAGCTGAATGAAGCACAGTAAGGTGGCAGCTGGCAATAAATCTGCTCACAATCGTTGTCTCTTTGGGAAAAATAAACATAATCAATTTCTAGAACAAGCATCTCCAAACACTACCCCCTGTGCCTGACTTAGAACCAGATCTCACTCATCTTGTTTATCCAAGCAAATCTGTTTGGGCCTTTACTTTTGAAGTGGAAGAAAACTCTTCAAATTTTATAAAAAAGGAGAGAGAATAAAGAGGACTCAGTTTATGAAATTTGTTCAAATCTCAAGCAGAACACACAAGATCATAGCTACAAAGGGAAAACTGCTTTAACATGGCACAAATGCACAAGATTAATCCTTACAGGAAGGTCTAAAGTGCAAAGCAACAGAGTCCAGGTTGCAAATTCTTTGCTTTTATGCACCTCTGACAGCAAAATGACTGTGTTAGAACAAGTGATTTTTAAAAATCTGTTTTATTAATTCATTTGGCTTATATCACTGAGAGGAAACCATCTCATCACAAAATCTGCCAAAAGGTTCAGTTATTATTAGCCGCTAAGATGCAAGCTAATTGCTTTCTGTGTTTTTCACCAAAACCAGCTGAGATCCCAAGGTTCACAAAAAGGATACTGCACATGCTCAGAATTTTGCCTGTCCTGAAAATCTTTAATTACACATTTGACATTAGTGTTCCCCAGTGCAAAATCTGTTATTTGTTAGGCTTGCATCTTACAGAGGCTTCAGCAAGCCTGTAACTCCGCACATGTCAGTAGTCTTGCTGAAATTAAAGAGAGTATTCAGATGCATAAACTAACTTGTGAACTTGCCAAGCCTCAGCAAAATCAGAGCCAGACTGTACCACAGTGAACACTATTGACCTTGTCACAACCGTCTGAAATTAAATTCATTTTTTGAAGAAATGTATTTAACAGAAATTTAATGGGGAAATTGCCAGGTTTCTCCTGCTCTAAAAAAATTATCAAAGCAGATACCCAAAGACTGTAGTACTGCACAATACCTCATTTTATCTCCTCCTTCCTTTAAGTTAGTTCAAGCTTAGGGCTAGTCCAAAACAGCCAGTGACTCAACTTCTCCTACAACCCAGTATCTCTCTGCTGCCATTATGATTTCTTGAGACAACAACATCCCAATACCGTCCATTTTGAAACAGGCACTCTATACTTCCTTTTATTCTGGAAGCAGCAGGAAGGAGAACAAGGGCTGAAGTTCAGCAAGCTGGCTTAGCTCAGAGCATAGTCAAACGAGCAACAGAGCAGGCTCAAATGAGAGGCACAGCCCTAGTTGGCAGTTATTTCTCCTTTTCCTAAGCAAGACAAGTGTAAATCCTGATCAATTCCTTTTACTCTGATAGCTTCTCTTACAAACATTTGTTAATAAAGAGCTGAAATTAGCTATGTAAGTATGTAACATCTAGTAATAGTAGTACTATACAGAAGAGAACAGCAGTACAATCAACTTTTCCAGTGAAAAGCTCAGCACTCCTATTCTTAAGGGCATGAGCCTCAGCCCAATGACATCATCCACGAAGCTGCGGACTCTGCTTCATTCCTCAGCATATGGACCTGAACAGCCAGGCTATGCATCTGCTCAAGCAACGCAGAGAAATGAGCGGCACACGAAGGAGGAATTGTAAGCAATCACACTTTATAAGATTAGCAGTATAGAAATCTCATTCCACCTGTAACAGGACAAATCACTATGATGTGAGCCTTGCCAATGACACTCCCAGTTTCCAAACTATTTATTCCAGCCACAGCAGCTCACCCAAACCTAAGGAGTATCTTTTGCTCTACAGTTCAGAAGACAGCCTCTCCTTCCACTTTGTATCTTAAGCCAAAGCAATGATATAAAGGTACCAGTATTGAGAGAGAATGCTTCGTTTTCTTATAGCACAGGCAGCAATAGGCATGAGCTTTCATCTAAGTTTTTAAAGATCCATATATATCAACCTCTTATGTTTCAGAGAGCTGGATAACAAACTTAGAAGAACTGTCCTCTCCCGAAACTACATAATGGAAATTTCATTAAAGGTGAGCAAACATTGCCAAATGAGAGAGGTCCAGATTCCAGGCTGACTTGCAATTTCACCCCCCTTCTCTTCCCCCAAAAAATTCTTTCAAGTCAGCATATCACCATGAAAATTTTGTTCTGACAAATACATAAACATTTTTTAGCAAAAGTATCTGTTTTCTGACTACTTGACAATACTGCTTATCAAACAGTGCCATACACTTCATACACTTGTTTGCTTCAGCTACGTGTGGGCCTAGAGCTAAATACAGACTTCAGTTTTCAGAGTTGTCAGTGTCCACCACCTCACTCTTTCTTAAATGTGGAGGTGAACATACACATTAGCATCGTGAACCAGCTGATATGTGCTGTATATGTACTTCATGTATGGGGTACGTAGAGTACTGCATAACTCTAGTGACTTGTTCAGGAGCTCAGTATATGTCTCATTTTTATAGGGCTGCCGAAACGAAAAAAAGAAGAGAAAAAACACCCCAAAAAACCCCTCTTACAAGCACAGGGAAAGACTATTAAAGGCAGAGGTCTCTCATATAAGCACAACATGTGATTGGATAATATTGTCTGGATTAGCAGCTTTATAACCTAGCCAAGCCCCAGGGCTACAATTATCTGGCTGCATTAAACTGAGATCACCTGCAAAACCTCACAGTGAATGAGCCCTTGGAAGTGTCTAATCTGCTGGTTCACACTTGCAAGTGAAAGCAAAATTCAGCAACGGTGAAGAGATGAACAAACATCACAGTGCGAGGTTTTCAAACTAATGGTTCTAATTTTGGTTGAAAAGGAAGGTCTTTCCATTGTTTTTGGCTCTTGTTCCAGATATTTTCCAAGTATACCATTACAATAAGTGAAGAATAAGAAGATAAAAGTCACAATAATAGCTACTATAAATTTGCAGCAATATAAAACTTTATTTCACTAGTTTTGATGCAGAAAATTAGTGAGGTCTATTCTAAGGCTGTAGGAGGAACTGGATTAGATGCACACTCCTCCGATTTCATTGGCCCCATTTACTAGGAGATTTTTTAGAGGGAAACTGTGAGTTGATGGATGGAATTATAATCAAGTTACACAGATAAAGAGGAAACCACAGAAGCTCAAAATTGTGTGGTCCTGAAAATTGCCTAAAAGATTGAAGCTACCCTGCCCTAGAAATAGCAATCACCTGGGCATGTAAGGAAAATCCTATATTTTAGGATAAGAGGCAGACAGAGAGCCACCTCTCAGCCTTCTGCATATCTATGAGCAAAAGACACTTCTTAAAAGAATTTTTTTCTGTAAAATCATCAGTAAAATCATGTGGATGGGCACCTACACTCCTCAGGTAAGTAAGAGTGCTGTGGTTTGCCACCTATCATAGTCTGAGAAGCTCTGCTAAAAAGCCAATAAAGTCAGTAATTACTAAGGGAGTGACATTTGAAGATCTACTCAGGTACTACTGTGTGGGAATTAATGGTACTATTTTTACTAGTGATGTCTGCAAATCTTCAACTCCTCTAGGTTGGAATATGCAAGTGGGAAGAAACTTCCAACTAAATTAATTTTCATGCAGAGTTTAGAGACAATCTGGAAGACATTCTTTAAAAATTAACAATGAAATCTGAAATAACTTAAACCTAACTAATTGATTTTGGATTTTATCCATGTTGGAAGCTATTTTCTGATGTAGTGGTAGGGAGAAATGTTTAATGTGGATATGACTGGTAAATGTTACTACAATTTAATACGAAAACCTTTTTTTTTTGTTGAAAATTAATTTCTTGCCTGAAAAGGATTAAAATAATTTCCCTTTAAAGGAGACTTCACTAGATTGCTGCTCTATCTACACTGCACCATCCAGTTGTGTATTTATGTCATGACTTGCAAAAGCTTTTCAAGGCACTACTAAATGTGCTTTGAACAGATGGGGAAAGGTAATGCATGCCATTTTGTCAGCACAGACACACGCCGATTCTGACGCAAAAAATGACATAGTACTATATTGATTTTACATACATTTCCATATGCTTAAATAGCTTTAGCCTGTAAGTAACTAAAGCATTTATTTTAAGATAACAACACCATTTAGACTTAGTTTTTTGCATTTATCTTCATGTTATCAGAATCCGTATTTCATTCCAAATATAGCTGCTTGGGTATGTAGAAAGATGAAAAAGAAAAAGGAATCAACCAACCTTCCCATCATCCAGTGTATTGACAAAACAGGTAATTCCTAAATCACATGAGTTTTATTCAGGCATGCATGTCATCATAGCTGACTAGATAATCTTTTCAGTCTTTGCTGTGCTGAGACCTCCTTTCCACAGGTCCACATATAGACTCTGCTTCTTACTCCCCAAAAAAAAACCATTCCAATTTCCTCACACTGGCTATTTGCTACCTCAGTAAGGCAGAGAAAATAAATCAGTAACTTACTTATTCCTGAAAGGTTCAATGCCTGTCCACAGTAGGGGTAGTCTCAAGCCAATAACAGGTTCCCATCACCACAGGGAAGAGCCATGCTCCCACTGCTGCGACAAGTTCCATAAGACCTATTTGTATGCATGCTCCCAACTTTAACAAAAGCAATTGTGTTGTCCTCTGCTTCTGTCAGGCACTTCAGTTTTATTTCTCTTCCATAGTTCATTACTATTCTTTTCCTTTAATGCTCTCTGTATTCCTGACCTGAACAGGAGGAAAACACATGTCATCTAGACTAGAACAGTTCAATGTAGGTCTAGCTTAGCTAGCAGGGCCCTCACCTAACTCTGTGGCTCAAATGCAGCCTGAGTTATAGCTCAGCTGGATACCATTGCAGCAAAAGCATTATCCTCTGTTTAAAACAGAAATAATGATTAGGAAAATGGGCTAAACTAGTCCTAGCTAAGCTCACCCTAACCATTACTCCCACACTGAAGAGAAAGGCAGCATCAGAGACACATGAACCAGTGGGTTCACAGTCTAGCAAAGAACTCCATGGGTTAGTTAAACCTGGTTAATTTTATCCCTCAAGAAAGTTACTACTAGATAAACGATATTTAGCTTGGGAGGTGAGCTTTCCACTGAGACAGTGGAGAGAATATTTTTAATAAAAGCAAAACAGCTTATTTTTTCTCTCAGCTTGCGGACAGCTGAGCCATTTTGGCTGAATTTTTTTTAAAATTTATTTTTTTAAATGTCTGAGGCAAACACCCAAATTGGAAAATATCAGCCAAAGCTGAAATCATTTGGCAAAGATATAAACAGCTGAAAAGAGAGTTTTAAGATGGAAAGCATCAAGGTATCTTCAACACAGATATAACTTTCCATATCTCTCACTGCCTACTAATCCATGTTCCCTCAATGGTCAGGAGGAGCAGTGGGCTCCCTGCCAACCCCTGTGCCCCTGCATAGAGTAGGCTTCATCCCCAAAGCCCTTCTGCTACACAATGCCACTGAAACTCATGACTATGTAAGTCAAAGAGAGATAACTACAGATTTATAGAAGTTAGCAAAAACTTCATATTTATGACAATAAATGAAATCACAGGTAAAATTAATGAGATTATATGCTACCAATATCCATGCTAGGAGGAAGAGCTTGACAATACAGCGGCCACTTCCAAATGCAGGTCATAAATAAGTCAAGTTTTAAGAGTACCTCCTAACAGGACATTTCCAAAGGTACATAAAATGCTGTGGAGAGTAAGCCAACATCTGTCTGCTAAGGAGGAGTCCCATGAAGGAAGACCAGTTCTTGGGTTTGGGAATTTTCCTTTGAACCACCTCTGACACTGTTGAAAAGGGTGCTGGTCTCAACAGTCACTGGACATGAGTCAGTGCAGCAAAGCCCTCAGCACAAACCATCCAGGAAAGCAGCCAAACACAAACCCCAGGGATAGAATTCAGCCTCCTAGATCCCACCATTATTTGCAACACATATATACCTATTACAGGTAGAATATGCTTCATTTTTCCAGGTAATTGTTTGCCTTGAGCAAGCACAGCTTACAATCACTGGAGGAAAAGATTTGCTTTGGTAAATTAAAATCATGGGGTTATTTCACTAGAAACTCAAGGAAGCACAAAGCTAAAAAGATTAACAAATAAATATTTTATCTTTTTTCTCTTTTTAACTCAGTGACATGAAAGCTCACAATGCTTATAAATACCAAATGAGATTTCACAAGTTTGCATGGTTGAGTTCTGAACAGAGGAATATTTTGGGGTGCAAGCCAAATACTCTGTGTTAAAGAAAAAGGAATTAAAAAGTTGACCACAACCTGAGGCCTTGGCTCCAGCCAGGTGCCTGTTGTTATGAAAGCAAGGTGCTCCACACAATCTAATCATAGCACTAAACCTTGTTACAAGCCCTTTTACAGCTCCAATATCTGGGTTACATGGAAACACGCTGGAGAGCCTCCTTGTACTATGAAATAAATGTCATTCTGACTGGCATCCTCTCTTCCAGTGAGTAATTTCCCTCCGCTGATAAATCGATACAGCAAAAACAAATGAGAGTGCACAATGAGCACATTGAGGATTACATTTTTATTCATTTCAGAGCCCCTGCAGCAGAGTTTCGTTAAACACAATAGCAGAAAATGATGCACTTGAGCTGGGGGGGGGTGGACGGCACGTACCTTAAAGAAGAAGAGAGACTGAAAAGAGCGAGAAAGGAAAAGAAAGAAGGAAAAAGGTAGAGGAAGAAAAATAACCTCAGTATTTAGAATACAAGTCTAGATTTGCAAGCCTCTGAAGTTCAGGGTGGTTTTCTGTTCAGTGAACATTTAGTTTGGCTCATTTCTAAGTTTTTGCTATTTGTTACAGCAACAATAATTTGCCTTTCCTCCCACCCCTTCCCCTTTAAATTTTAATCTTAACTATTCCATGCTATGTTTTAAGGAGCTCTTCTTGCCCCTTTCATCACATCAACTGTAATAATGCAAACAGGACACCACCAGTACTGCCCACATCTCATACCAAAATGGTTATGTCAAAAGGCATAGATTTCCTATAGAGGAGATGTAACTATAGGAAAATGCAATAAAACATCTAGACTTGAGGGTTTCAGCTCAAAGAACTGATCCAGCATCCAGTGGGGTCAGGAGAGATATTGTCAGTGACCCCAAGGTAGCTGAGACCCAGCTTGGTCACCTTTAATTATACCTCTGAGACTTAGGGCTTCAGTCTTTTATAGCTATGAAGCAGAATTGAAAAGAGCTAAACTGCTTTTTCCCTCAGGCCATTCATCCAAAGAAGGTGCAGCCATGGATTTACTGAGGAGCAAACTCAGGGGCAGGAGCCTAAGGTGTTGAGAAACTTCTTGGCCAAACCAGATCAAAATTGAAACTGAAGGGCACATCAGGACACCAATGACACTGGTGAAACTCCGGGACTTTGGGTGTTCACCCGCTGCCAGTGAAAGGCCAGACAGATAGCTCCAGAGACTGGAGACCACAGCATATCTACAGGAGATATGGAACAAAGCCAAGAAGGAGCTTGGCAAGATGCCTCAAGCTACAGCATAACTCTGGCTTGAACATGACCCATGCCAAGGGCAGGAAATCCAGAGAGCGTGTAGTCCTTGTCCCTGAAGAGGGACTACCAGCAAATGCCAGCAGGGCTTTCAATTCATCACTAGGAGCATCCACTAGTAAATGGACCAAGGTAACAAACATTGCACATTTACTGCCATGTGACCACTGGTTCATGTCCACTTTCAATAGTGCCATGGTCTAGGTTTGAACCAGCAACATCAAGGTGAGAGGCTATTGTATCTCACTACTAGTTCCCTATGCCTCATTAAATTTGCATTTATTTGGTTCTCACTGTTAGTGGTTCCTACAACAACCAGTGAGAAATTACACAGAAATGTGCCTTTTTTTCTTCCTTTTCACACTCTCCCCCTTCCCCCACATTATTTTTTTTTTTTAAACCAAAAGGCTGTAACACAACAGCAACATAATGCTAAGTGAAATCCTTTTACAACCCTGGGAAGGCCAAGATGTGTGCCCAATAAATGTAAGCAGACATGATATCCTTTATAATCACAGCAAGATGAAGATGTGAACTGAATAAATGCTTTATAAACATCATAGATTCTATTAGATGCATAAGATTGAAGCGTTAGGCACCTTTTAGCTCAACTTTCATTTAATTTACTGCTTGCTGTACTGTAGTCTAAAGGGAGTGAAAAAATCCTCTCTCTAATTTTTTTTCCTTTTCATGAGCTGACCAAGGAGATGAAATCTGGGTACTTTAATTACCATTCAGAGCCAAAGGCCTGGCCTTTGATATGGAAATCCCACTTCAACTCCAGCTTGCTGCTGCCTTTCCCTGTCCCCTTCTCCTTCCAATCTCCCAACATGAATTTTAAGTAGTCTTGTCAACACCTGGCCGTGAAAGCTAATAGAAGCCTGTGCTGCTAAGTTGGTGCTGTTGGTAATTTTAAATTTTTCTTTATTATTATTATTTGATTCTTTTAGGAGGGAGAGACCAGAGCAGGCAGGGGGAGGTTAGAAAATCAACAGACCTAAGTGACTAGATCTCAGTGCCTTCTCATTCCTTGTCTACACAGAGTGTGGCCAGCTACATGCAGCAGCTCACATTAAAGGGTAAAAGAAAGGAGAAGCAGGTGGGGGGAGAGGAACGGATGAAAGCTGTCATGTACAGTTACCCTGTTATTGTCATCTGCCTGCTGCATGACTCCCAGCTTTGCTATAATTATTAATTGCACTTGTCAACTGTCATTAATTCCTCTTTAGCATCCCTGTCTTGGAGTAATTAGACAGAACAGCCTCACTGCACTCATTGTTTTGAGAGGCCCCTGAAAGAGCCCAACGGGCTCTGCAAAGAGACAACCATCATTAATACAATAGAGCACCTCAGCATTAACCCTTTCAAAGGTATGGAAATCAGAAGCTGTTGTATCTACCGACTTTACAACTTCCAATTGTTGGACCCATTTCACAGAAACATAGAATAGTTAGGGCTGGAAAGGACCTTAAGATCATCCAGTTCCAACCCCCTGCCATGGGTAGGGACACATCCCACTAAACCATGCCACCCAAGGTTCTGTCCAACCTGGCCTTGAACACCGCCAGCGATGGAGCATTCACAACTTCCCTGGGCAACCCATTCCAGTGCCTCACCACCCTCACAGTAAAGAATTTCTTCCTCATATCCAATCTAAACTTCCCCTGTTTAAGTTTGAACCCATTGCCCCTTGTCCTATCACTACAGTCCCTAATGAAGAGTCCCTCCCCCACATCCCTATAGGCCCCCTTCAGATACTGGAAGGCTGCTATGTGGTCTCCACACAGCCTTCTCTTCTCCAGGCTGAACAGCCCCAACTTTCTCATCCTATATTCATACGGGAGGTGCTCCAGTCCCCTGATAATCTTCATTTCTCTTCTCCTTAAAAGGGCTCCCATCTGATGACTCAGGAACAGCTGAAGGCTTCAGGTGCTTCAGCCTGAGGCACCTCACTTGAGATGCTGAGATGCTGCAAGGACTAATTTTCCAAGGGTAGGGGCTCAGCACTCCCCAGCTGTCAATCAAGACATTGTCTTGTGCCTGACTCTTAAAAGGAAGGCACAAAAGACTGGACTGTTTATGAAATTATCATCTTCACATTTTATCTCTTTCATCTAAGTTTACAGAGGTTCACCAAAAAGCAGCTGTAGAATGCCAGTAGTCTTTGATGCTCATTTCCCCCCTCTTACCTGAGGAGATGTATGCAGAGCCATTGTTCTGACTATGGCTGCCAGGAATCCAGTGCAGATCCCAAACCCCAGCTTCGCTATTACTGCTCCCATGCTAGTCCCAACCCAATATGCTTCCCGCGACTACATTATGCACTACAGCTGTCCTGAATTTCTCAAATCCCAAACACAGCAATCTCCACCGCAGTTACAGAGGTATAAGCAACAACCACAGTCTCCCTTACACTTTACATTTCCTTGGTGGCTGCACAGATGACACATGGCAGGGAGTGGACTTTGTTTACTCTCCCAGATCTGCAATGCTAGAAAGCATAAAAGATCATGCATGTGGAGAAGGTCCAGTAAGAAGCTGTAATTATGAGTATCAGCAAGGGACAAAGCAACCAAATTGGATGATACTGTATTTGGTATCGTCACTCTTGAGAACAAAGTCGCACTTTCTATCAGAAACATCAAGTTGCTGCTGTGGGAAATAAAGGGCGAGAAGGGAGTGTTTACTCATTAAACTTTATTTTACTCTGGTGACTGACTATATAATGGTTGTTTTAAAAAAAAGAGAAGGAAATAGAGCAACCTGTTGCTGCAACAGGGAAAATATCTCTGCAGTTCTACTCTTAGTTTACTGCTTAGGTTTACCAAACTCTTTGGTTTACCACTGCAGCTAATCCACTCTCCTCATCTTTTTAATTATAATGCTGGAATTCAAAGTTCTTATATAAAAAAGGGAAACCAGGTAGGAGGTAGCCAGACCTCATTTTACTGCTGCTTGGGGACACTCCAAGGATCTCCTGGGCAGCTGGACACTCCTGCCTGGGGGCTTGAGAAGACCATACTGCACAATTACATCCTCAGTTCCACAGCTGGGAGTAGAGGGATCATAGGTATATTTTTTCCCTTCTCAAATCCCAGGAAAGACATGTATTCACACTCAGCAAGCAGTTTTGCCAAACCTGTTCATATCAAATAACATCTTCAGCAACAGTATTCCTCAATCAATTTATTTTAAATAAAACTATATATTCCTGGCTTAAAATTAAACACTAGAATACTAAAAATGAAAAGGAACTTTCTTCAGTCTGCTAGCTTAACTGCAACATGAGAACTTTGTGGAACGACTTTTTTTCCCCATTAAATTTTGTCTATCTTTTCAATGCTTACCCAACTGAGATCAAAGCCACAAATTAATGAAGCAAATATACCCTAAAACAGGGTTTCAAAGTCATAAAATGTTAAAGAACTTTATTCAGAGCTTTACCTTCTTTGGATCTGGCTTAGTAGCTTGTGTCTTACTGAAATAACAGAGCACATTGTATAAAGCCATGTGGAATGTATTTATAGTACATATAGAACCAGAAAAATCTTTCATAAGCATATGCATCAGATTTTTGGCACCATGCATCCTGCATCAGAAATAAGAATTTGGCCATAGATCTGATAAGCAAACACTTCTCCGCCTTTCTCTATTGTGGCTATAGTCAACCAATGCAAAAATTAGAGCGATTTTCTTTTTTTCAAAACAGGGCTCAATTCAGCTGCATGTTAAGTGCCATCACTGATGAAATTCCTTCTGCATTTTTTAAAGATGGATTTCAGTGGCCTACAAAACTGGCTGTCTTTTATAACACCTCAGTTAACAGCCAAATCTTCTTGTTACCTTATTACTGAGAAGGTCTGCTAAACCACTTTTAAATTGCACACAAGGCCAAACTTATCTAAAGGTCACATTTAACACACCATACGCCTATTACTACAGATTTCTGAATGGCTGTTGATACTAGGTAAATAAATAATTCTATTTCACATTGCTAATACCAGATGTTTATTTCACCTTCTTACATGAGTATGCTCCTGGGACAGATGTAAACCAATCCTGATTGCTAGCAATGAAAGCACCCTAGGATAAAGCTGGCTGAACTCACTGATGATTTCAGGTCTTTGCAGTGATCTGCTGAGACATTTCTGGGATTCAGCCAGAAGCTACAGCATTAGTTCTTGTTTTAGCAAGAAGGTGAAAAACAATAGGTGGTAACAGCCATTTCAGTGTGAATTCACATGCTTTCTGTAGTGAACTTCTGTCACCAGTATTTTGATGCATGGTTGGGAAGTTTTGCCAATTTAAAAGTGCAGCTTTGCAAAGAGCTCTTTATCAAAAGGATTCAGCTGCAAATCCATGCATTCCTCTAAACTTTAATGCCTGACCCCTGTGCAGTGGATATTCCCTAGTCATCCTGAGCCCATGTTTTCTCCTCCCTCCCTTGACAGATCACAGTAGCTAAAAAAGCAATTAACAAGAGTACATACAATATGCACACGACCTTAAAAGCACACCAGTATCATTACAGACAAATTCTCTGTTCTGCAGTCTCTCCAATGAAGTGTTCAAGTGATGATTAACCAACAAGCTAAGTGTTCAGCTGCAATCTCAGCCCATTTTGAACGATTTTTGCCCAAGGCAAACTAAAGCAGAAGATTAAAAAAAAAACCCTGCCAAATGAATTAAATACCCAGTTAAATGACCATCTTTAAGGTCATTACAACAATAAGTAATATCTATATATACATATAGATATTATATATATGAAGAAAAAAAAAAAAACTCACACAATCCTTCTCCAGAGGATTACTTCAACACTTTTGACTTCAGAGAGATTGAAACTGATTCTCTTAAGCAACCAGCTTTAACCTAAATCAGAACTCACATCTCCACCAATCAGAGAGAAGCTCTTTCAAAAACTTATACTTTCTAATAGTTATATGGGCCTTAATCCTCTTGGAAACAGTTTTAGATCATTATTCCGGGAGTTATTAGGTTGGAAAACAGCTTCTAGGCAAATGATGCTATTCACAAACCTTTTACACCAGAAATAATGGTTGGATTATTTCTGCCTCAAAAGTAGTCTTGAGGTCTGATTTACTATTTTCTTTGTATTTGATGTTCCTGAAAAAAGACACAGCTACTTGCTGTTAAATAATAAAATAATAATATAATAACAATAACAGCAACAATAATAAAATTTGAATACATAAAAGTAATTTTAAGGATTATAATGGCAGTAATGAGAGCAAGTTTGGATTTTAAGTGGAAGTGAAAAATAATATTTTATCTCCTGACTTCAAATGCTCTTCTATGTTTCCAATGCTTTGGTGTTTCCCCAAAATACCAGTTTCAAAAGGTTTTTACAGATCTTAATTTTTAACTCATGTTTTCAAAAGTGTTATTCCTTTTCCTCACCCACTGGCACCTCACAGCAATAGAAAAAAAAAATAGAACAGTATATTGAAGTCTGCTCTTTTGGCAGCAATTGACAGAAGGGTGACTACACATCCCTGAGTCTGGGAGTACGTAATTTCCAGGACCTTTGAGAGTACTTGCTGTTTCCCCCAAAACTTATGCTTTGCCTCCATCTGCCAATGCTCTGCAGAGCAGGCTGACCAGGCAGCTGAGCTCACAGAACCATCATCAGGTAATCAAGATATTTGGAAATACAGAATTATCTCAAAATTATCTATTTAATTTTTAATTTTTTCTAACTTGAACACAGGAAGTAGATGGGTAATAGGGAGTTCAGTACTTCCCCCACCTCAGACAGTTTTCTCCTTTTTCTCTTAAAAAAAAAAAAAAAATCATGTAACATGAATTTTCAGTAAGTACACAGATATTTTAAAACTTCATTAATGACAGAAGCCAGCCTTTTCCTCATATTACATTTTTCTCAATGCTTGCATATACAGCAACAACAGAAAGACAACCAGTCATGGAGATACATCAAGTTGATTTTGCAATCCTGCTACTAGTTCCTACCACTGTGCAGGTCGAGATCACCGACACATGCATCTAATGGAGACTATGGAGTTGGTGCAAGCCCAAAGTAGCCCCAGGAACTGGGAGCCTGCAGCATTCTGAGCACTTCCACAAGCCTCTCCACATCTGTTTTTTTTTTTTTAGCATTAGTGGGGTATAAACAGACACTTTGAGAGTCCAGCCCAAAAGCTCTAAGTCCTAAAGGCTCTTGTGAAAAGTTTGCCACTCTTCCATTTAATAGTGAAAGTGTAAAACACACACAAGAAAAAAAAAAGCCAAACCCAACCTAACACTTAACCAAAACCTCACCAAGTTCATAAAAATTAATCTGTGCTACACTGTGAACTTTGCTTCCTTCAAGCAGATCAAATACTGACATTTCAATGGCAATTTTTGCCCAAGTAATGACTTCAGGATTTACCCCTCTCACTTTTACTTATAGCTGTATATTCATGTCAAGTACCCACGATCTTCTTTTTCTCAAAGAAAATAATATAATTTAAAACTTCGAAGCCTGCTTTCTGTGAACTGGTTATTAGTGAATTTTCATCCATTAGTTCTTACCCTGAAGATGGCAATTCTATTCTCTGCAGAACAAGGGGACTGTAGTGGGAGAGCATCACAAAAACTGCAGCACAAAAAGATCCGCAGCATCTCTGACTAAGTGTTTCACTGAGGAAGTGATATCACAGAATACAGTGGGCCAAAGCATTCTGTGATATCACTTTATAAAGCATGTTAAAAACTTATTAATTTGCCTAGATGCCAACTTCATCATCATTGCTCAGGAAAAATCCAAAAACCTACAGGAAAGGCCTTCTGAGGTAATCGAAAGCCAAAGAGACATAACATAATTAAAAAGAAGAAAAGAAAAAGAATTATTTCATTTGTTGTTCTTAGTTATATTAGGAATAAAAAACAGAACTAATGTAATAGTGTATCCCAGCAGTTCAAATCTTCTAATTTATGTAGAATGGATTATTACTTAGACAATCTGACCCTGGGCAAAACTTCCTCAGTTGAGAAGATTTACAATCTAATTATGCAGGAAGTTCTGCTGAGACAGTTTGGGTGCAATGGTCTTCTATTACATTAGCTTAGCTAAAATTGCTGCTTCTTTGCTTGCTTGGTGTTCCATGTACTCATATGAAAACAGGAAATCTTTCATTCATATCCTTTATTTCCCTTTAGTTTTTCTCACCATTACTGTATGCAGAAGCACTCTTTCTCAACCACAAATGGCAGCAAGGGGCTGAGGCTGTTAACAGCAAACTACAAGTTGCCTTTCAAGCTTTTGCTTTGGACCCTGTTTAGTGAACTGACTTTAAAAAAGAGCCATCAAAGTGCTTTTCATAATTTTTACAATGATAGTTGCTGGGTTATTACTACCCTCCCTTATTGCAAATGACCCTGTAGAGAGCCTGAAGCTGAAACCTGTTTCTGTACTCTTTCTTTTTCATCCTGCACACACAAAACTAGTTTATTTTTGTAGGGCGGCTCAAAGATGCTTTGCTGCTGCCTCAGACACCTGAATATTTTTAGCAATTTATTTCATTAGATCAAAAAAAGATCCCTCAACATATACAAAAATAGTGAGAGTTTTACAAGCCTGTAGAGAAAAAGACAGGAAACTTCAGCCTAACATAATCCAAAGTCTCATTTTTTTCTCCTAGATATATTACTGTGTATTGACATAGTTGAATATACAGACTTTCCTATATTAACATAGATGGAGAAATTGGTGCCTTTTATTCTTTACAGTATGTGTTTTGATTTCAAAAGGCCAAAGGATCATGTCATGGCCTTCAGTCTCGATAATTACCATGTGTAGTAATGCACATTTTTATCTACAGGTGGCAGACCTTTTAAAATCATCTTCAATCAAATTCATTAGACATTTTTGTTGATACCACCACCCACATTAAAAAGTAAGAAACTGCAGCATAAAGTTCTAATTAATGCTGTTCAATTTTGAAGACAGATTTGTCAACGAAGTGGCTCAATTCTCAAAGGCTAGCAACCCCTCTCAGAATGAAAGCCTTAAAAAATAATAATAATGATAATAAAAAGAAATCAGCTGCCCAATACATGGTAAGCTCTCATTATTTAAAAATCATTCATCGACTCAGCAAAGGATTTCTTTTTTTCTCTAAAGTAGAAGTTTCACTTCCTTGATTATTTAGCACTGACTAGTGAATTAGTGATTTGTACTTTGATAAGCTTACTTAGAAGAGGAAAAAAAATGCAAGAATGTCAGTTAGAAAGAGAAAAGTAAATTATAAAATTTGTTTGTATCTGAATCAACCATTTTAAAATACCACGACTTAGACTGTCATCTCTTTTGCACGCCTAAAGCTTCACTGTGCAGTGGAAAAGCACTGACTTACACCAGAGTATTATCAGTCAATCATATAATCCTGCATTCAAGCTCAATTGGAAATTTTGTCCCAGTAGGAACAGTGGACTAGCCTTCTGCAGTGGACTAGACTTCTGCATGTGGACAAAATCCAGCCTAATTAGAGAAGGCTGTTCCAGGGTTCCATCCAAGAGTTGCTCCAAAATCTTCAGTAATACTAGCTCTGGCTCTCTACTGGCTTCCACACTTTTTCCTCATTTCCACTCATGAAAACTGAACATAAATGTTACCTATCACTGTAGGTGCATTTCTAATCCTGATGTGGGAGGAACGGCCACTTCCCTTGGATAAATTCCTTATCTTGCCAGTAAATTTTACAGAAAAAAACATACCCCCCAAAATCTTTTGATCTTTACTGTTTTTTTTTTAATAAATTGAAATAGAACTGCAAAGCAGCTTCAATGAGTTAACAGTAATAAACTTAAAACATTTACGCTGGAAATATACACACTGAAGAATATTCTTATTTACTTGCTTGTATACCAAATCCTCCCCCCTCCTCCCTAGTCTCAAAGAGTGGGTGAGAAAAATTGTGTACACTAATGTCTTTTGTGGTACCCTAGTAACCTTCTCCTTTTTCTCCACAAGCTCTTCCTTCATACCACACTCTTCCATATTGCTAGCCCACGAGAGTAATTGCCGGATATCTTTATATGGTTTTATTTTCCTACCCAATGCAGAAAAGTTGGGGTTATTTTCAGTCTTCGGAAGCTTGTAACCAGGATCAAACAGGAACCCGGTCATCAGCAAGAGGAAGGCTAGAAAAATAAAAGCAAATGCATATCAACAATTTGATTTTATAAAGAAAATACATCCAAAACATGAAACAAAAGCCTGGGCTCTGCCAGACATCCCCCTCCCCATTCCTTTTTGTTTAGTTCATGAACTCCTTTTTGCAGAACAGAGGCTGGTGTAAATTAATGTGTGACCCAAAATATATCACATGGAAAAGCTGCCATAGAAATATGTATTAGCAAAAAAAAAAAAAAAAAAAAGAAAAAAACCAGACATTATTAGAACTAAAGTGGCACCTTTATCATGATAAATCAATACAAAGATTGAACTAGGAGAAAGATGTGACTATATATTCCTGTTTCTCTTGGGTGTTTAAACAGCTAAACTACAATCACTAATTCTGTTTTATAGCACCAGCCTAACTTGCATGATTAGTCTGCTTAGCACGGTTAATGGTGTGAGTATAGTACCATGAGCAAGAAGTCCTCTGTATCTGCCTCTACTCTCAGCAGTCACCCTGTGAGTAGGAGGGTTACTCACACATTTACTCCATGACTTCAACCCCTGCCTCGAGGTTCGCTGGGCTGCACCTGAGCTTCCTGCACAGGTGAGAGTGGCAGGTATGACAAAGCACAGAATTTCAATGACTGACATTAGACAGCACAACTTCCTAAACTTCACCTTGTCCTTCACAGTTCAGAAGTGCGATGCACACGAGACCACCCTGGACACCTCTCACAGTTGTGGCTGCTGCTGTTTTACCCCCAAGGCTTCAGCAGAGAGGGAGAAAGTGTTTTGTGGCACGTGGTATACAAGCTAGGGATGCACAGGGTAGTAGCTGGGACCCCTTTGCAGAGGCCCATGACACTGTTGCATGGAAGAGTGCAACTGGGCAGTTGGACTCAGGTGGCCCTGCCATAGTATGCCTCTGTTTACCTGGTTGCAGACTGGGAAAATAAGTGTTATGTGACTCAAGTACACATTAAGGCAGTGATTCGAGACAAAAATATCTCTAGTACTAATGTTATTTAGCTGGATCACATGAACACTGCTGCATAAACATATCTGAGACTACACTTGTGACATGACACGCTGAGGTCTCACAAGCCAAACTCAGCACATCTCAGGTGTGAAATAACTGCTGTCCTTCCAGTCAGGTTTTGCACCCCTAACCTGTGTTACAACCTATAAATATCAATCTAGTCTAACCAAAACAAATAATTTGCAGTATGAAACACATATTAATAAAAATCAGTAAGAACTGATTTTATTTTAAAACTACAAAATATATAGCCAACCAAATTCTGAAATCAGTAATATCAACATATAAACCCAGGCACTTTCTCTACTGGTTTAGCTTGACAGAATTACTTTGCCAGCCCTACAGTTCTGAGAGCATTCTGTGAAATGCAGCAGCATGTAAGACTATGACCAAGCGCAGACCAGCGCATGAGGTTTCAGAAGACAACCATCCCTGGTTCATACTAAGCTCTGCATGCAGGAGAACTATGTGAAGATAAACCTCCATTTCCTATATTATTTTTGAGCAATAGATGGGCAAACAGAAATGTGCTTTGATGTTTTGTGTAGAAATTTCCTCAAACATGAATTGAAAGATGAACGTTTCTATAGGTTTTTCCAAATAAACCCACGTTGAAGAAGGGGGAAAAAGTCTTCAATGAAGTCATCAAAATTTTCTTTTACAAAAAATGTCAAGATCTGCAGGTCCTATCAGACTACCTGATTACCAGCTCTTCAAAGAACCAGGAAACATGAATTGCTCAACTCTTGTTACTCGGTTATCTTATTAAACATTCATCAACTAATTAGCATAATATAAAATTTGTCCTTTATCTTCCCTCCCTAACCAACACATCATTAATACAACAGACACACACCAGGAGCTGAGGAAAGAAGCAGCACCACTCAACTCACATCCATAAACCTAGATATTTTTAGATTCTAGATTTCTGAAGAAGCCTTGCTCTCTATTTCCCTGAAGTTCCTCAGCTATGGTCTTGAGCAGTGTGACAGAACCAGCAGAAAAAAAAAAAAAAAAGGACTTGTTGCTATGTGAAGAAACCTAGATCCTACTCTGCAATTAAATTCACTTTCATCTTAACTATGGTTTCCACAGGATGCACCTAAGAAAAGTTATACTTTTAGCTCTTTCTTTCATTTTTTTTTCTATTTCCAAAACATCTCCTACAATGTTTTCGTTTCTACAGCAACATGGTTTGCGGACCTTAATTTGAGAAGACTAAGAGGGCAGCATTCCAGAAGCAGCAAAGACCTCTGTGTACAGGAGTTAAATGAACGGAAAAGCACAAAAGAGGAGACTGAAGAAACCCTTTCCAAAAACTATCCCAGTATGAGAGAAAATTTTAGGTATGAAGAAGTCTCAAAGTGTAGCACATATTCTTATGAAGACTTTTACAACACCGTTATAGAGACCAATACATCATATACTGTATAATATAATGTGCTAAGTTTTAAGTATTGTATTATATTTTACTATAACAATTTTTTTTAAGCTTTCCCTGTATTTTAATAGTGGTGAAAGCAGATCAACAGCCTTCAAGACTGAAGTCCTGCCTGTGACCACAACCTCCACACCCACCATCCACAGAAAACCTCACCTCGAAGAGGCTTCCACTGATACAGTCTGCAAGTTCCTTTATCCTATTCAACCCTTTGCCTCTTTACTGAGGCCACCAGGAAGATGTCATTTGGAGACAAATGTAGTGGCTTTCCTGTGATGATGTTAGCTTGTGATAGGTTTTTTAGAAAGCAAAGAGAGCAAAGCCACAAAATGACTCTGATCAGCCCTTCAACATCACAGAATAACAGCAGGACTTTCTGAAGGCACGAGGGAAAAGGGTGGGCAGAGGCCAGCCTCCATCTTCTGAATGTGGGCAGTCCCAAAGTGGTGGTGGGTGGAATTTCATCTCGCCTAACTAGGCTGGGTATGCACATAAGGCAATCTCACAATCTAACATAACCTTTGCAAAGTAAAATCCGGCTATTGCAAACATCTGCAGGATCTTTCTCAGTGATGAAAAAATAAAAAATAATAACAATTAAAAAAAAATTGAATGCCCTGCCCTCCACACAGTGTGCATAGAAACTGCAACCATTTAAGGTCACTGTGACTCACGTCTCTCCACATTTCATCTCTGATTAAAGCTGCTTCTAGTTACACACTGTGCAGTGCACCATAGTGAACAGGATGAGAGTAACACAGGAACATGGTGTTTTCTGCATTTACTTTCATTTTCACAACAACTTTCTGAGGTTTATGGCTGCTAGTTTTTAACTCTTCAAGTCTTAAGTGTGCCCATTAAGCTTCAGGTGAATTAGTGGGGCAACTAAAAGAAACTGTGTTGCTACATCTTCTGCAGATGAGGTCTTCCGTGTCTTGGGGTATGATCTGGCAAATTTTTATTCACTTGGGAAAAAAAAAAAAGGGTATGTGGATAAGAAAAAAGCATAACTGTTTTTGAAAGCCTGTTGTCTTCAGAAAAGACCCTACCTCCTACTTTCAGACTATGAGCTCTCATTTCACAAGCCAAAATCTGATCCATGTATGGGCCTTTCAGAACATTGCTTTCAACAGCATGAACTAGGAAGAATCACTAGCTGGCTCTGGTTGTTCTTCCCCACTCCAAACTAGTCTGAACAGAGCAGGTTTGGGGTTTTGTTGCTGTTTTTTAAGTCTCTTTTCTGCTAAAAAATTACCAGCTGGCTTGTGCATGATTACCTCCTCAATATCTACCTGTTCACATGGCTGAGCAATAAAAAAGAAGTCCAGAGGAGTGATGGGTTTTGTTTTTTTCTTCTTATTTCTCTCTTTATCCCTTTTTTCCTCTTTTTTTTTTTTCTTTTTAATCTATTTGCCAACCAGAGTCATTTATCCCCTATTAGATAAAGTATAATAGACCATACCGAAAGGGTCACTGGCCTTCCATTTAATGATATTGCCGGCACCAATCTACATTTTCCCGACAGTGTCCCTCAACACAGAATAAATGGCTGATCTCTTCACAATAACAGCTGATTTCTCTTTATTAAGCTAAAAAGGTCACCATTTTCTACGGCTGGGCCGCCCTGCACTATTGATAATTTTATGCATAAACAAATGGCAAATTTGTGCCACATAAATATGCATTAGCAATTACTTTTTCCTCGGGCAACGCTCACCGCATGCAAATGTGTCCCTCACAGGGCCTGGTGGCTTTTGTTTTAGCTCTTGAACAGCTAAACAAAAGAGCACAATAAACAGATTAAAAATTGCCAATCAATCAGAAATGCAAATGCAAAGGTAAATGGCAGAAAACTTGCCCAAACAAAACTAAGCCAAAAAAGCAAAACAAAAATCATACATGGAAATAAATAAATTGAAAGGACTATCAGTTTCCTCCCCCCACTCGTATCTTCAACTTTGGGTTTTATTTCTTTTCAGTAAAGAGAGATGGCTAAGATGCTCTTCTTTCAGCCACAGTGGAGCTGGTACTAGCATGGTCCCTATATGGGAGCACCCAGAATGTACACATGGTCAACCCATGTGTACACGTTAAGCAGGACCCACACCAACATCCAAAGGAAGGAGCCAAAAGAAGGATGCCTGAGGAAAATCACAGTGGTTTAGCTTTCTGTGATCACACATTTCCATCGAAGAATTGTAAAGAAAAGTTACATGAGAAAGAATCACTGAAAAAAAACTTGAACATCTTCTGTAAGCATTGACTTAGGATTTCATTACTGGAAGTGCCCAGAAAATACCAACTTGTGCCTACATGGAGATGTCTGTAGTAACAGCCTAATGAATGTTGTCATTTGAGAAAGTTGAACTACATATAAGTTTCTTCACCCGGACGACAGAAAGCTTGATTTTCCCTTGTCTTACCCTTGGCCTACTCATTTCCGATAGCAAGCCACAGTTGCATATAAGATGCAGGATAAGGGAAAAATCAGGCCCACACACTAAACTGGTATGAACATGGAAACCAAAACTGACAATTTCAGGAGAACTGACGATTGCTTTGAATTCTCACCTTCAACAGAGAAGCTTCAGTGCTTCAGAGAACCAAACATGACACTTACCATGATTATTATAATTTGTGGGCAGGCTATCACACGTGGACAAAGAATCCAAAAGAATCCAGTTCAGTAATGTAGTAATAACACACTGTGCACAAACATATGCGAAGGCCAGCTGTATGACCCATCCAAGCAACCAGCCTTCTTTTCACACAACTTTCTGAGGCAGTAACTCTGTGCCCTCCCTTTCAGTGGGAAGGCACAAAACATAGCCAGCAGAGTAAGCTGCACCTTATTGTGCAAATATGTATGAAAAAAACAAACTTAAAACATGTGTCTTTATCTTCTGGACAAACATAAATAAATAAATATATTATTTAAACAGAAATTGAACAGATTAATCATGTGCTTCAAGCATTTCTCAGATGAGGGATATAATACAGCAGGTAACCCACATACACACATTTCTATGATGTCAGTGTCCAAGGTTTTTATTTTTAACAAATGGAAATGTTCCTGTCAATGCAAACATTCAGCAGCAATCCTACGTTTTTCCCACCCAATCAGCTGTCATGGAATGAAAATTTCACGGAATTAATTTCCATGAATTATACTAAAAATCAACAAGCTGATTTTTTTTTTTTTACTAATTAATTCACTTAATTCCTTGCCTTTTGGTTTCCATGGGTTTGCCTTGGATGGCTTTGTAAGAGTACTGTACTTTAAGACTTTTGATTCCAACAGAAACTGATACGAGTGTTAACAACTATAGAGCCAGTGGTACCTGGTTTTAATCATTCTTACCCTCAGAGCACTCTACACATGAAGCGGTATAGGTGAAGCCACATCCTGCACAGGACAGGATCTGCCCTCACAAAGCAAAAGTCCTCATTTTAGATTTTTAACCAAAAGCACTCCCACACCAGCAACACATTTCAGCCACAAATCCACAACTTTAAATTTCTCTAAATGACAGAAGATGAACAATCAACACAATAAATGTGAGATACATAGAACTCCCCGTTTGATAACAACCTGTCTCTGCTTTGCCTTCTCCATTAGCATACACAAAAAAACGGATATTGATAGCACCTCCTCCTTTGCATAAGTCAAGCTGGGTGTTGTACACCCAACAACTGTACACCAATAAGAGAAAGCACTCTCAGATAAGACATGTTGCCTTCTGCCGTTGGCATTGGAGCTGCTGGGCAGCTGCTACTCAATCATGCCCATGCACTCAAGGGGTATTCGCCTGGCAGCATATACACTGCAAACCCCAAAGAGTTCAGAAACGACATATCACAGAAATTTGCAGACCATTTTGCTAAGTTAAATCTGACTGAAAGACCAACGATTATACATAAAGTTCTCCTAAGGTCGACCACAGAGGAAAAATAGGCATGAGCAGGTATGCTAAAGCAAGATCAAATAAATTGTTTAAATGTCACTGCAAAGGTAGTTCTCACGAATGTCTCTGTGGCCAGTCTACTGCCATTAACATAGTTAGAAAGTCTGTAATAGGAAGAAAATTATTACTCCATAAAACATTCCTGCAAAGAGACACTACTGCAGAATTGAAATGAAAAGATGTAGCTTAATCTGTTAATGCCCATCCCACATATGTGAATGTGATGAACAGTGGAAAATGAAATGACTGCTAAGCCTCTGTTAACAGAAGTGTATTTTAAATAGTATACATGGATTGGTACCATGTCTTAACAAAATCTGATAGTTATTCATGTTAATCCCCAAAACTAGCAGTACCACTATCAAAACAAAACTTCCAAAGAAGATAACAAGGGTTGGTCATTTTCTACAACAGAGGATGGAGGGTTTTTTATGAGAAGTTTGCCGCTTGAGAGGATGAAATAGGAATAGAGAAGAAATTATTTTGTCAAATTCAAACCTTCTTTCTCTCTTCCAATGAGCTCAGCTTCTAGTCTTCTTTTCTAACCCCCATTTTCAACGAAAGTTGTTGTCACTAATTATTCAAATAACTTTTTTTCTTTAAAAAAGAGAAATGAGCACTCTCACAACTGCAATATTCATAGAAACATGCTTTTAGTATCCGAGATTTAATTTTTCTTTTTGCGTTGTTTACAGCTTTCCTGGAAAGCTTTAAGACTAAAACTTTCTGATAAAAGTATCCTATGTCTTACACATTCCCAAATGTAAGAGTGAGTTTCTTTAAGAACTTTAATACTGAACAGAGCTATCATTGATAATGTCTAAATAATTGATGTATATATTTTTCTATGCTATGTAGTTGAAAGAAGATAGCAACATGACAATACAGATGCCGACCCATCTGTATGATAGGCTTTTACAATGATTTAGTCATATGCCAATCCCTTCCTTGACACCATAAATAAAATGTTATTAGATCATTACACATGTGCACACAAACATGTATACCATGTATACACACGCTAACCTATGAAGACACTCCAAACAAACTAATTTCAGGCATTACAGATTAATCCTGTCCTCCGCCCAGACTAAGCATTAACGCTTCAAGCTGCGTTCTTCTAATACAGCTACACCCCTCCTCTTTGATTCTCCATTATTCTCCCTTCACTTGATTGCTTTCATTTGTTTTGAATTGGGAAACATCAAAAACTGTCAGCAAGAACTTAGCATGAATTAGTATCAGAAAATTAGTATTTTTCTTAATTAAAGAAAATATGATGTTTTTGTTCTCCCCATCTCCTCCTTCCTCTCCCCTGCCCAACCCAACAATAACTAAAACGTGTCTCTGCAATTAATCCAGCATCTGAAAAGCAAGCTGAATTTCTTCTCTTTCCTGCATTTTCACTACCAGTAATAACTCCATGATTAAGACTCAGCTGACAGCACACATGCCACAGAAGCTGAAAAAAATCCAGCTCACTCCTCCGGTAGCTGACTTGGCCCTGGCATACGGGGGGAATTGGGGGAGACTTCCATCAGTCACATAAACATGACCGAAGACATCCACAGTAAGGCAACGGTCCCTGCTCAAAGCTACAAAAGGACTTGTCCTGGGCAACTACAGACTCTCAGCAGATAACAGATTTAAGGATTCCACTTGAAATAGAAAGAAAAAATTCTGAAGGTTTCCATATGAACCCGGCAGAATTGACCAAATGTATCCATCTGTTCACTTTCTTATAAGCAATATGTATGCTGCCAGTATTGGACCTCTTCTAGGGCAGGGCCCTGGGACTTAAATTACATCTGCCACTTCCCTGGTTTACAGCAGCCTCATCAGCAAAGCATGAATTTTTTTTAAAGCCTCAAAATAGCATCCTGAGGAAACACACAAGAAAATGACTGCTTCTACATTTCCTCCCTTTTCTACCTGATGACTTTGCCTCAGTACCTAATATTAATATCAAATGTGATGTTCTGAGCTGAGAAACATGGAAGCACTTCAAGAAAGCCTTTTAGTGTCTCATTTCCATTTCCTTAGCTCCGAAGGGACTATTTCATAAGCAAATTTGAGCACCTTCAAGCAACTCATGATGAGAGTATCCAGAATCAAATTAGTTACCTTGCCTCTATTAAAACTGGCAAAGCAGCAAATCCTCATCCTTCCTTACAGTATGTAATCACCAATACAACAGAGTGAGTAGAACGTCAAATATGGCTGCACCTTGCATACCACAAACTTGAATTATAATAGTTTAATGCAGATTATTTTTGAAAATTGATACTGCTGATGATGTTACTACTTCACGGTTGCATCTGAAAAAATTGTCATAGCTGAAATTCTGCTTCCTTGAATGCAAAGCAGAATTCCTTTACTTTAGCAACTGCGGCACATGCAACCAGTCAGCACAAGAAGCAACCCCATAGTAAAAGAAAAATTAGGTTTTGAGTAATGCACTAAATCTCTGTAATAGTCCTCTTCAGAGGGCATAATTTTCACCAACCAACACCATAAATCCTCTGTTACATACTTTGCATTTCTCCCCAGATATCTACTGTAAGTATCAGCAGGAAGCACACCACTACTGGTCAAAACTTCACCACCAGAAATGCCACATTCTTAACTGTGGTTGGCCTAATACAACATATACATATACACATGTAAGAAAATACATGCAGCAGCTGACACCACCAAAACCAGTGAGTATAAAAATTGAAAAACTGCACTGTTGTGGCTCAATGCATTACCACTTGTGACCTGAGCCACACATCTTCTCTTTGGTCACCCTGGCTGTCAATTGACATAGCTTAAGCCATTACTGGATGACCTTGAAATGTGCCTGGGGGAATGAGACTGTTGTGACTTGACCTGAATGCCATCCAAGTCAGGGGATGAGGGAGCTCTCAGTTAGTACATATGCAGAAGAGACCTGATGAAAATCAGTATAACATACTAAATGGCCTGGCACATTAGGCATGCTCCATCCTACATAGCTCCTGTGTGCCAGCCCTATTGTGCAAACCTGCTTCACCCTAAAGGCTTCACAAGCTTCTCCTCCAGCAGGTGGAGGAAAAACTCCCAGGTGTCACAATGGAAAGCACTACAAAGGCTGTGAAACCTCATGTTCCTCTGCTTCCAAACTGTAAAGACTGATGAAGCAACCTGATTCAATGTAAAGAGCTAAAGCACAGAAAAGAGGCACAGATTAAAAGAAAAAAAAAGAAAAAAGAGAGAGCAAGAGGCACAAGTGAAAATGAGAAAGACAAAAATAAGTTAGAAAGCCCCGGGGAACACATCAGCACTACCAGAGGACACCACCCCCACAACCTGGAGTAACTGCTGGACTTCTGATTGTCTCAACCCATCTGCTGCTGTTCTCAGCTACTTAGCAGAAACACCTCTTAATGGCCAGTGCGTGCACCACTAATAGCCTATTGCCAGCAATTACTCCACCAGCTCAGGCGGCAGTGTTCTCTACTGAGTATCTGTAAACGACAGCTCTCTGATGACTTAAGTGAGACAGAAAAGGCATCGGTGCTCTAACAGGATAACCTTATTTTTCAGCTTTACCTTATAAAACTTCTCTGGTTAAAACAGGCTGAATAAAAGTGAGCATTCAACAAAATACTATACTTAAGTATCGCATTTTGTAATTAAGATTGTACAGTCATTATAAATTTAGCCATTGAATGCATGAGCTAAGATTCAGTCTTTGTGCATATGCATTGCAATACTCTCTAATTACTTGATCACATTCCATTTTTTTTTTCTAGAAGGGTATCACCCATGAAGAGCCAGCTCTGGGAATGAACATGAGTTGCATACTTAAAGACAAAGTTGCCTGCTGGACCATTAACTGTTTCATTTTAGGTACTGCCAACACCAGATTTGAAGGCCTCGGATTTGCAAGGCAAAAGAACAGTTTTGCAGGAATCCAAAGTCTTTATAGGAAGCCCTTAGTCGTATATGCCCCACTTTCTGACCGCATACACCTGAACATATACTTGTGGATGCCATATTTTGCAGTCAACTGATGCTATATTTAAAAGATGCAAAAAGTTATAATAAAGTGAATACAACACTTTGAAAAGTCAGATCTGACCTAGACGCACCTACAGCCCTATTAAACAGTTGGCTTCCCTACACATGGAATGGAGGCAGAGGGGTACCTCTAAAGACTTGTAGGGAGAAGTTTAGCCAAACAAAACTCTGCATTGCCCTCTCTCTACTAACTGAACAGAGGCCTTCAGAGAGGAGCCTTGTTGTTTAAGCTGGATAACTTGTCTTGTTATCATAATGGAAAAACTAAACAAAAATGCTAACTGCCCGTATCTACCTGCAATCAACCACTCCACTGAAAGCCCAGTCCCTCTACTAGCCTACTCCCAAGCCAGCTTGGTGCCTGACTTGCCATGCGGTTGTTGTCTCCTGCATGCACAGTAGCTTCACTTCAGAAGGGTAGAAACTGTTTTTCCTCAGGGTTCCCCTAAGCCAGGTGGTAAGGGCATTTCTCTGGGGTATGTGGGTTCAAACACTTTCAGGTGATCCAGAAACTTCCCAGACAAATAAATATACAGAATTAATCAGACTTAAATGACTGGATTGTCTTCAGGATTTAGGTTGACTGTTAACTACATAAGTAGGATTTTGGTGAATTGGACTGTTTTCTTCCCCTTCATAAATTTTTTCTCTTATCTGTAAAATGAATACTATCCCAACAAGATGGATGTTGTGAGAATCAATTAACATCTTTACAATATCCATGTAGCAGTAATGAACATCACAGAGAAGTCCATAGGAAGCTTTTTATTTTCACATATATTTATTATACCAATAATATTATGGACCTGCAGTATTTGAGACAGTTTGAAAGTGCGCAGAATATGCCTGCCACAGGGCCACACAAACAATAAGGATTAAAAAAATATATTTAATATATTCTCATTCTGTCAGCACCATCATTTCAGTGGTCTGATATGTGATTAAATATAGTATCATAATGTGCATATGCACAAAGGGGCTGCATTAAGGTTGTGCAGACAAATCTAATTCTGGCATTTCATATGCGTTGAGTGCCTGACTTCACAATCTTTGCTTTCATTTAACAAACAGTTTCTGTGTGTAATACCATACATTATATACACGTGTTGGTAACATTTTCCATATTGCTGCAAATTCTGATTCTGTAAGGTATGTTTACACACATACTGAAAAAGCAGAACAATAAGCAGCCATATTCTGGCCATTGCCCTTTTCTCCTTTGATAGCATATTCTCACCATTATATTTATCACCATCAAAAATAAACTTTTCAGGGGTACCAGCAGTTAAAATGCTTGCTTACCTTTTACTTTTAAGTACATGGAATATGTATCAACACTTCCAGCTTCTTACCCACTGATAAAAAACATTTTAAATAGCACCTACTGTGTATGAGCCATTTGTGGATCAGAGCACATGTGCACAAATATCTGGAGCCTGAACAGAGGTTCTCCTGTTAAGAAGATCCTGAAGAGATGACTACACCTTGGCATTTTAAGAAGGCAGGATTAGCGCAGACATTGCTTTTGGCCCTGTGCTACGCATGGCTCATCAGGCTGCTGGTGGGTGCCCAGAAGGGCTTCAGCTCCTAGGGCTGGAGAAAGATCTGCTCTCGATTGGTGCCAAAGAGGCAGGTAAACGGCTTGGCCGTCTTCTCTCCTAGCTCACTTAACATAACTCCCACTGATTTAATCATGAATATGACCAA
This sequence comes from Ara ararauna, assembly GCA_028858755.1. Classification (NCBI taxonomy): domain Eukaryota; kingdom Metazoa; phylum Chordata; class Aves; order Psittaciformes; family Psittacidae; genus Ara; species Ara ararauna. The sequence continues at coordinate 105,289,177 of CM054376.1, read as the reverse complement.
ATTCTTCTTTTTTACATGCTGTAGTTCAGTTTGGTGAAACCATGAGAAAATACACTTTGTTTTTTTAATCCTCCTTTCCTAATTTCAGCTATTTTTTCTATTTACTGAGCAGAACTTTTATCCCAGTCCTTAAAGAATCATCAGAAAGAGCTCCATTAAAACACTCTGCTGTGCTTTCTTGCTCTGACACTGACTGTTTTGCCTGAAAAGCACTGGTCAGACACTAAGTGCTTACTTACCCAGTTACTGGATTTTCCAGCCAGCCATTGTATGCCCTCCTGTTATCACAGTATTTATTCTAACTGGGATCTTTGTGACACAGGTAGTTTTGCCAGCTAAGCCCAAGGGAAGATATTTCATTCCCAGCTGGAAGAAGATGTATAAACTCAATGCATACCCACCATTCATTCCCCAATCACTGTCCACTGCTTTACAACGCTGACATTCACACAACCAACCTTAAATACTACACACTATGTTGCAATATTACATGCACTGGTCTACTGCTCTCAACCAGAAGTTCTCAGACATATTTTTGCTATAGCCATGTGACAAGATGTAGTTTTTGGTGAGGTTTTAGTTTGTGTGCTCTGGTGTGCAATAAGTACTGCACTGTCAGACCCCATGAGGCAAGTTAGCGTGCCCTCACAGAGAGAAAAATCACCCTGGTTTCTACTAATGATAGCTACAGTGAACTCCGGGACTTAAATAATGGGAATTTCCTCTTGCACAGCTCCATAAAAACAATGCTGAGCACTCACAGACACTAAACCCACCTTGAATCTGAGCTTCCCGAGAGGCAGTTTGCAGTCTCACACAGTTAACAGTCTAGATCTTTTCCTCCTCCTCACACCAGTTTTCTCTCTCAATTTCATAGAATGCAACCTACAGTTGTCCTAGAATTTCAGAAAGTGATAATTTTCTGTAGAGGTAGTTTATCTGACATTGGGCCTATAGCACAGGAGGGCACTTGTAGCTTCTAATCATCCTCTCCATCTGTTCACCATAAGCAATGTTGATCTTCAAATTACACAACCTACACAATCCTGCAAGAGTCTTTTACTTTCCGGTAGGACAATCTGCTCCTTCCCTTTCCCCATTTATTGCAATCTGCAGGATCCTTGCGCTGCCGCACATACGGAGAATGAGAACATATCAATCCACCCTAAATGACCTCGCAAAGCTGAATCAGTTAACCAAAATAGGCAGATACTGCAGCTTTCCAGTAGACTTTCCGCCCCTTGAAGTTATTTGTAAATCTCTCTCTCTGCAGCACAGACTCTGCAGTAACACTCTAATTATAAATGTACACGGTCCCAAACAATGCCAAAATTATTAGGTGTCAGTTCTACTGTGGGGCCCAAAATACTGTTCCTTTTAGCCTGCCCTGAGCCATTCTGGCCAATGCAGCCCAGTCCTGCTTCAGGCATGCAGCCTTGGAGCTGGCCTGGCTCAGCATCATACCACCCACAGCCCTCCCCATGCTCTGCAAGGTATAGGCAACAGCATGGATGGGCAGGAGGGGACACAAGCCAGCTGGCAGCACTGCACTCCTTCATCTGCCCAGAAGACAACAGTTTCAAAGCAGAAATGCGATGGGTGAGGTTTCCAGTCAAGAAAACAGGCAACCGTGATGAGGAACGAGAGAACCGTCACTCGGGTGCCTGATCATGGGTGCTTCCAGAAGCTCAAATCAAAGGAGAAGCAGTTAATGCACAGAAGAGGAAGAGAGGAAACAGCTACCCCGTCCTCCAAAGCCTCAAATGACCCCTTTGTCTGAAAAATTTATAGTAGTAGAGTATATTGGGATATTTTCCTCTAGTAGAAATATTGTGTGTGCTGCTCCACCACCATACAGCTGCTGCTCATCACACCCTTCCTGCTAGCAGCAGCTGAAAACTGGCCCTTAAAGGACAGCTGAAATACTGGTTCCTTCTCAGCAACACTGTCACCATGGCATCTGGTTTCCATACTACCATTACATACCTTGTTGTGGCTTCAATGCAGTGATCCCTGACCAGAGAGCTGAAGGAAGCTGTCATCTGTGAAACTGGCTGTCACCCACAGCAACCATGCTTCTCCACCAGCAATGACCCTCCCAGCCCACAGGGAAAGGTACAAGATGCTGCTTGTAGCATGCTGCTTGCTTGGTACCCTTAGCCATGAGCCAGCAAAAGAGGAGTCCTTGGTAGTAAGCAGCACAAAACCCTGACAAATATGTTTTTTAAAAAAGCAGCAAAAAACCCCAAAAAGCTACACAAACACCAAAATAGGTCCATCTGCCCTGTAGCCAAAAAATGCTCCACAACATGGCACTCGGCAATACCAGGTAAATTAGCCCAAGTAGGGACAGTCAGGGTATTAGTGTTACTTAAGTGCAGATAGCATATAGATAAGCGGCTGCCACCACTTTGGCAACTTTACTGCACAGCAATGGCTGGTAATGGTGTACATACCACAAGACTGTTGTTGATGTTTTAGCACATAAGCCATTGCATCTGCACTTCTCTTAAAGCTCCATCTCTTAGACATCTGTCAATACATCAGAATTCAGCTTGCATTACATTTTCATTAGGTCCCTATCCCTCCTGTTTCTGGGGAAAGCTAGTATAAGCACTACTTAAGCCCTAAAACAAAACCATCAAGATGCACTTTTTTTTCATCTTAACATAAATCAATCTTAGATTTATTTTGTTTTTTAGACTAAGCACTCAAAAAAACTCCGAAACGACAAAACAAACAAATGCTGGCCTATTATAAAATATCTCCAGGTATTTGAGACTTCAGGCATAAAAAAACAAGGTTACCAGGCATGAGTGCAAAAGGATGACTAGCAGTGCCTTATCCCCACGTATGCCCCGCAATCTGGCAAGCAGATATGAAAATGTGACAGTACGACTTTTCCACAGATCTTGATATCATTTGTTAACCATACTACAACATACTATTTGTAGCTGCTTCTGCCTTATAAATGGAGTCTTTATACACAAGATCCTTGCAAGAAATTAAAAACAGTTCCAAGACATACATACTTTGGTCTTGGGCAAATTCACTCCAGACATCAGAAGCAGCATGTCCTTCTGACACCAGGCAGAGGCAAGGAGCAAGCTGTATGCTATGCTACAGCCCCAGCGCTTCAAGTCTGTAATTCAATAAACATTGTGATGAGTAAAGACTTGATGTTTTCCTTTCAAAATGTGTATTTGTCTGTATTGTTGTTACATATTAGCTCTGTCAGCTAATGTGCCTGTGGATCCTTGTAGATTACAATTGAATTTCATCAGCATCAGGTTTGCAAACAAGAAGCAGCAGAGATCATACATTTCATTATTCTTTGCTTCTTTGCTTCACATACATAGATGTTCATGCACTTTATTTGTATGATCAGTGGTTACTAAACCAATCCAGCAGCTGTGCAAAGCAATTCCGAATCAAGCAATTCAGTGTCAAGATTTTTATGCTGCCAACGTAACTGTTTTTTTAATATCAGGAGGGCTGAAATTCAAAACAGGTCAGGGTGCATTTAGTTTTCTGGGGTGTTAATTTTCAGAAGTAGCAAGCATTGACAGTTCCTATTGTCTTGAGAGGAAGATATGTGGGTACACCATGTTTGCAATCATATTCTAAGCAGCAGTTTGTAACTGTTTGCCAGGTTGCACTGTAGCAACAGGAAAAATAATAGAGAGTATCGATGAGCCTCAGCTATAAGGGAACATGCTCCTGCACAGCAACATTTTCAGTCCTTTTCCTGGAAAGAGGTGACTGCAATTTTAAGAAGAAACAAGACTTTAATAAATGCACCCTGGCATGGAATTTATCTTCAAAGAACTAGTTGATATTTATGATTTTAAGTTTCAAGAGGCAACATAGCTTTCACAGTGCCTAGAAAAGGTAACTTAGAAGACATCACTGTGATAAGCGTGGTCAGCAGGTCAAAGGAGGTGATCCTGTCCCTCTATTCTGCTCTCGTGAAACCTCACTTGGAGTACTGTGTGCAGTTCTGGTGTCCTCAACATAAAAAGGACATGGAACTGTTCAAACAAGTCCAGAGGAGGGCCACGAGAATGATCAGGAGACTGGAGCACCTCCCATATGAAGATAAGCTGAGAAAGCTGGGGCTGTTCAGCCTGGAGAAGAGAAGGCTGTGTGGAGACCTCATAGCAGCCTTCCAGTATCTGAAGGGGGCCTATAGGGATGCTGGGGAGGGACTCTCCATGAAGAACTGTAGTGAGAGGACAAGGGGTAACAGATTCAAATTTAAACAGGGGAAGTTTAGATTGGATATGAGGAAGAAATTCTTTACTGTAAGGGTGGTGAGGCCCTGGGATGGGTTGCCCAGGGAAGTTGTGAATGCTCCATCGCTGGCGGTGTTCAAGGCCGGGTTGGATATAGCCTTGGGTGGCATGGTTTAGTGTGAGGTGTCCCTGCCCATGGCAGGGGGGTTGGAACTAGATGATCTTAAGGTCCTTTCCAACCCTAACTATTCTATAATTCTACAAGTGCCTTGCCAGCAACCATATCTTCTTCCTGTTACTTCCAAACACATGCCACTCTAAGACCAATATGTTCAAATAAAGAAAACTTACAACCCAAGATACTACACTTTCCAGGGACTGACCCACGTTGTAGCACTCATAAGATTATCCTTTTTCAGTATTCTTAATTACACATAGGAACAGCTCCAAGCCTCATAAAACCATAACGTACAAATATCCCTACGCTGTTAGATAGAGCCCAAGTTCCACTGTAAACGTCAATATCTTCTGCCCAGACTGTCAGCACACCCCCTTCTGTGCGAAGCAGAAGTAAAAAGTAATAGGCAAGGACCCTGGGGAGACAAGCGCTGATTTTTCACTAAGAGTATGGGCACTGAGGGCAAAACACAAGACATAAACAGTAGCAAGATGTGAAACAGGCTCAGAAATAAGTTTAAGAAGCTTGAATGTTGTAAGAGAAGCTAATGGAAGACACTCAGTATACTGTTAACCATAGTGGAATGCCTCCCTTGTACCAGGGAGGCTGGTGGCAATATGATTAATATTCCAGGTACAAAAGAACAAGTAAGGGGGAATCAGTGTGGTTTTTAACTTGAGACCCTGGAGGGAAGGAATTAGCTCAAGCCTGGAACAAATCTCTGGAAACTAATGATAAATCAGACAGAGGGGTCAATGTACTGTAAGGGACACATCTAAAGCCATTATTTTATAACAGCTGATGGCAATAGCTGCTTGGGAGGGAAAAAATAAAATGCTGATTTTACAGATATTCAGGGGGTGGGAATTAACACTCTAGGGGAAAAGAGCAGAAAAGACAGCAGGATACAAAGGTCCACCAAGATTTATTGAAAACCAGAGGGGAAATGTAAGCTAAGGGAAATGAATGTTCAAAGTACACAAAATAGACACTGCAAAGCACATTAATTAGACAGAATACGAAAGTAGCCTTTATTAAAAAAAAAAAAAAAAAAAAAAAGAGAACTCACCAACAAAATCAGAGCATGACTGCAGTCAAGAGACAAGGTGCACAGAGCAAGAAGCCCCGTGATCCCAACCACAGTTCAACCATACTGACTAGATACTCCCCCCCTGCCTTTTTCGGTTTCTGAATACCACTGGCTAGGTAATAACCGGCTTAATACATCTAGATTTATGAATAAAGAGTACTTAGAAAAGACTGATTTGCCCTGCCCAACAGCAAACAAGAATAGCATGGGAAAAAAATAAAAAAAAAGAAGTAAAGGGTAAGAAATAACACAGGCTTCACAAGACATGAAAAGGGACAAAAGCGCTGGCCTCAGTGGCTTTTATTTGAAAACAAAGTCCACCCCCCGAACTTCAGATTACATACCCCTTTGTATCAGAGACAGGATAATGAAATGTTGCGTAGCACAATTTCAACATGAATCTTGCCTAAGAAGAAATCACTGAATGCACAAACTTTTCCATCCTTACAAGCCTTGCATACAACACTCTTTAAATACATGCATGAAGCCTAAGAAAACTTCTGTGGAGCAGGTTACAACATGTTCATAGGGCACCATACATTATTATTTACTTGTCAAAACACCACATTCACTCAAGAGGGGTTGGCTTTCAGAGAAGTCAGAAAATATTCAATGTCAGGATCTAGTTCATAATAAATGATATCTAAATGCAACAAGCCACGACAGCACTAAGGATAAAAATCTCCTATTCAGTGCTAATCAAAATATGTAAGAGGGGCTAAATCTTGACACCTGAAAGAGGGATTAATACATCCCCTGAATACAGGCTCAAGAGTACTGCCACTGCCAGTGTCAGCATCCAAATTTTCTCCATTTCTCCTCATGTGACAAGGGTTGTGACAATCATCCTAGTGGACTGACTTACTCAGTGGACTGACATAGTGCATTGACATACGCTGACCACAAATGAGAGGAAGATGTCAAGTATCTGCTACTAAAGAGCTGTCCACAAAATAAAATCTCAGTCACTCTGTTGATGGAAAGGGAAGGCTCAGCTGCTCATTTAGAGAGTGATCTTCAACTTTTTTTGAGAAAGCGAGCTGAGTAGTGCACAGCATGCTCAGATCTCTGTAGTCACCTACCTATCATATGCTGCAACTATCCAGGACTTCATCCTAAGCAGCTGTCAACTCAACATATTCAAGAGCAACAAATTCATTAAAATTGTATAATTATTGATGAAACTTTCCAAGATATCTAGGACATTTAATCATACAGCTTGGATTCAAATTAACAAAATCTCAAATACTCCAGTCTTAAAAATCCCAGACTATACATCTATATATTTGTCAAATACCACAAATTATTCAGATTATTAAAAAGGTCTTATCCTTAAATTACTCTTCTACTTGTAAAATTCAGCTCCCATAGTAACAAAACTTCAAGTGAAAAGAATTCAGAAGAACAAAATTAAAATTAACATACACATGCCAGAATGCAGATCTTTCAAAAGAGATTTGATAAATAACATTGGGAACCAGTTATGGGTAAATTAGAATCATAGAATCATAGAATAGTTAGGGTTGGAAAGAACCTTAAGATCAGCTAGTTCCAACCCCCCTGCCAGGGGCAGGGACACCTCACACTAAACCATGCCACCCAAGGCTATGTCCAACCCAGCCTTGAACACCGCCAGCAATGGAGCATTCACAACTTCCCTGGGCAACCCATTCCAGTGCCTCACCACCCTTACAGTAAAGAATTTCTTCCTCATATCCAATCTAAACTTCCCCTGTTTAAGTTTGAACCCATTACCCCTTGTCCTCTCACTACAGTCCCTAATGAAGAGTCCATCCCCAGAATCCTTATAGACTCCCTTCAGATACTGCAGAAGGCTGCTATGAGGTCTCCACGCAGCCTGCTCTTCTCCAGGCTGAACAGACCCAACTTTCTCAGCCTATCTTCATACGGGAGGTGCTCCAGTCCCCTGACCATTCTCGTGGCCCTCCTCTGGACTTGTTCCAACAGTTCCATGTCCTTTTTATGTTGAGGACACCAGAACTGCACACAATACTCCAAGTGAGGTCTCACAAGCGCAGAGTAGAGGGGCAGGATCACCTCCCTCAACCTGCTGGTCACACTCCTTTTGATGCAGCCCAGGATACGGTTGGCTTTCTGGGCTGCAAGCGCACACTGCCGCCTCATGTTCATTTTCGCATCGACCAACACCCCCAAGTCCTTCTCCGCAGGACTGCTCTGAATCTCTTCTCTCCCCAACCTGTAGCTGTGCCTGGGATTGCTCCAACCCAGGTGTAGGACCTTGCACTTGGCATGGTTAAACTTCATCAGGTTGGCATCAGCCCACCTCACAAGCATGTACAGGTCCCTCTGGATGGCATTCCTTCCCTCCAGCATATCAACCGAACCACACAGTTTGGTGTCATCGGCAAACTTGCTGAGGACACACTCAATCCCACTGTCCATGTCACCGACAAAGATGTTGAACAATTAAAATTAAAATAAGTAAAAATTCCATTAAAACCCAGCAACATTAGTAAATATGTAGCAGCAGAAATGCTACAGGCCACAAAGGAACATGACTTAATGCACTGATTTCATTGGAGTTGGCCAAAAGCACAGAACAAAACAAGTCAGATGGTAGGAAAATACAAAACAAAGTATGCAACCATTTCTTCAAACTTTGCATCCAAATTACAACTTGCAAGCAAATCTCCAACTCCTCACATCCTCTGATTCGTAGTGTAGAAACTTCCCGCATTATAAAAGCCTGTTTTGCCATCTTCCAAGCACTGGGCACTATCAGAAAAGATGATGATGATTCTCATTATTTATCTGCTCTCGAATGCAAGTAGAAATCATTCTGTAAAACTTCATATTTGGAAAGATAAAAGATATGTGAGGTAAACTGGGATAAAATAAACTGGTAGCTACCTGCAGCAGCTCAGAGGTATGAGAAACATTAGGGTAAACATAAGGGATGAAGTTTAATGGGCAAAGTGAAGGTGAGACTGGCAAAAGTATGTGAAAAAAATTATAACACAGGTTTTGCAGTATCTCTCATCAACATCACTGTAGGGCATAGGATACGCACAGCAAAAAAGGGGGTGTGACCCCTCAGATTCTGCCCTCTGTAATTCTACAACATAACTCAATTTTACCAATCCTTTCTCATTTCTATTCCTGTAGCAATTAACACAGTGGAAACTATATAGTTGATGTCCCAGTTGCACAGCTTGATATCCCAGTACTTCTTACACAAGTTTTTCCTGGTTGTGAACTGGCTGCAGTACTTTGTCCCTTTCCCTCCCCTCCTTCTATAGGGAGCCTTCATCTCAAACTAAATCTTACATGGAAGCCACCAGTTTTTCATTTCAATCTGACTATCAATTTGCACCTCAGCAAAGGAAGGCTAGAACTCTATTGTTTTGTTAATTGTCAATTTGCATCTTTGAAAGGTGTTGTGCATTTTCTTCTTTTGGCAGGTTAGGACTAATTCTGTATGTTAACATATATGTGGGTGGTGTGGATAAAAAAAGTTTTCTTCAGAATGCAGTTAATTTAAGATGTGCTAGGTTTATTTTCTTTTGCTAAGTTGCTTAATTTTCTTGGACGAATCTTGTTCAAAAGCTAGCAGGGACCCCTCTGCCTAAGAAACGGCTAAAAGGATAAAGCCTCTTTTCCAACAGTTATTTAAACAAAAATCTCAAAAATCTTTCAAATTCCAAGCTCTGAATGAGAAGGTGGCCCAAGCCACTTCTAGGGCATAACAGCGCAGACTTTATCTCAGTCACTAATATGTGTGATATACATGATACCTTGTGGTCCTACAAGTCATCATTCAAGGTGAAACTGTGTGGAAGAAATTTTTTAAATTGTCCAAGCTAAAAACAAAAAAAAAAAAAAAACAAAACAAAAAAACCAAAAACCAAAAAAAAAACAACAAAAAAAAAAACCCTGAAAAACACTGACCTGCAAAAGTATTCTGAAAAATGCTTAAGTGAGAAAAGCTAGCAGAAACTCCTGCTAAAATATCAGATAGTCACCAAGTCAAGCACTCTAACTGAGACTTGCCTACCTAAATACAGAAAAGTCAAATGCAATAACTATAGGAAGACCTAGCAAGATAGAAAGTGTTAGCTTCACATAAGTCCATGTCTTGTCATCATCTTCACCTAAAACTGGATGAAGGACAGGAGTGAGAGGAAGAGAACCAGAAAATGACAGGTTGTCTTTGTACAATAGCCAATGCTCCACTTAAGGTCGTGTTACTTTCTTATGTTAGGATTGACCAGTATCCACTTTATCTGCCAGCACATGCTAAGGTTTTCAACTAGGGGTTAACAAAAATAAAATACACTAATCCATTTTAAAACAAAAAATGAAACAAACTGAAAGTCCTGACAACTGGAACTCTGACAGAGCCACAGGTCTCACAGAGTGAGATCAAAAGAGAAATTTCATTAAATCTTCCATTACTAGTCCTAGAGAGATGAATCCAAGTTTTGATGGCAAAAGCATCTCAAATAATATGCTTCCATATGCTTTAACTCTGTGAACAACTGCAAGTCCTGACCAGCTTTGATCGCTTACAAGCTGCAGAATCTGGACTCAAGTCAGCTGTGCTCTCACAACTTTAAGTTTGATTTCCAAAGAAATCTGAAAAGCAGGTTAAGAGGAATTGGAACCCTGAATGTCTGTTAAAACTATATAAAGGAACAGGAAAGTATTTTATTATCCAAATCGGAAAACATTCTTACTTTTACAGACTTCTCCCAGCAAGCTCAGACTTGTTATAATGCCCACCAGCTATATGCTTGTGAACATCAAGGACATTTATACCCATCATACCAGAAGAAATATATGTGTCCAAAGAACAGGAAGAGAAAGAGCCTCTGCCTTCAGGGAAGGCTCTGTAATCAAATCATCCTATTTTACATATAAAAATATGCCCAAAAGTTAAAGGTCTGTGCATGTTTGAGCACTGGAGAGTTGGCAGTGTGAGCAAAACTCTAAACTTGGTTCTATTGAATCACTGGGAAAAATAAAATGATGAAAAATAAAATAAATTAAAAAAATAAAGTTTTATAATCTTAAGTAAATTATACAAAATAATTCCTATAAATGGGGTTGAAATATTACAAAATCTGACTCTCGTGGAACTCCTAGAACTTCTTGTTTTCTTGTGACAGGAATGACAAAAACAGCTTCCTACATAAACTTTGGAGGACACCTGGGTTGAACGCAAAAAGATTAGGTCTGGACCTACATTCCATTGCAGCATTGAGACTTGACTTGCTTTCTTACTTTTACAATGCCCCCTTACAGAAAACTTCAAAATCAATGGAAATATTGAAAGCCTTCTCTCAAAACCAAAAAATAAATAGATCAATAACTATGTAATTCAGGCCTTTAGCTGATAAATCCTATCACATAGGCAGATCCAAGCAAACCATCTAAACAAAAGGGCCTATTAGAGCGTTGGCATCCTATTTTGACACTAAAGATTGGCAAGTAGAGATGTTTTTTTATTTAAATTGACTCACTCATCCTTTCATGATGGACAAACAATATAGCATACATACAAAACAAACTGAATAGATGCACAAACCTGCTTTATTACATAAAGCAGAACTGAGATCTGTTGAAGTTTTGATACCATGGGACAGAGATTAAGAGACTTAAAAGCTGTATTGTCAGAGGTACCCCTTGATAACAAAAATAAATCTTTTCCTGTTCGATGGTTGGATGATCAAGTATAGCTTTGCTTTGGGTTTGACCTGAATTTCTCTTAGTTTTACTGAAGTATAAAAAATGGTAAAATAGTGTTTCAGCAATGTGACAAGTCTCACATACATGTACTGAATTATCTCACCTAGTCTCTCTACATTATGCCCTGGCAAAAAAAAAAAAAGGAAAAATGCCTCAGCTGAAGCCTAACATTTGAGCCAGTGGCATTCCCTAACAGTGAAGTACAGCAAAAACTGGACGTTTTTTGCCACAGTTATGCACATAGCGATCCTACAATAACTCATGTGCATCTACAGTGGCCGAAGATAGACAATGCTCTAACATATATATACAAGAAACTGTGCCTATTCAGAAAAGTAGAGAGGTCATCATTTTCCATGACATGTCAAAAATCTTTCAAATACTCCACAGATCAACCCGGCACTTCCAGTAGGCCATTTAAGTATCTGGGAGCACATTTCCTGATTCAAAAGATGAAGGATGAACAAAAGACATTTTAAAAAAATCCTCAACTAATTGCAACCTGAGCAGTTTGCTTTTCCCTTCAAACAAATCAAACAATTTTTTTAAACACCTCTTTTATTTTTTTCCCCTCTCCTTTACTGCTCCAGAGCAATAGTTCAAGTGTGTTTACTATCCTCTACAATTTATCTTATGCTCCACTCCAGTGCAAGGACCCTGTTGTGCTCTTCACTCCTGGAGTAAATGCCAACAGACTTCTCCCACTGTATATAAATGCTGCCTGAGACACAACACATTCGTTGGACACAACACCTCTGGAAATCTGATTTGACCTGAGGCAAATAGGAGCACTGGACCAGACCACCTATTGAAAGAATCCCGAGAGTCCTCTGAAAGATGAAATTCTGATTTCCTTACTGATGTCCAAGTAATAAATTTCTTACAATTTCACTATGTCAAGAACTTCACGAGACTAAAACACCACCACCATTGTTATCCTTCAGATACCCAGTAGGGCTTGACAATAATTCTCCAAGCACCAGAACAAAAGGTTAAATGTGGTAAAGCCTAAGAATTTTTATGAGGAAGTGCTTTTAGAAGTGTACCAGTGTACTGACAGATCAGAGACAGGAGAAGCACTTGACTCTGACCTCCACAGAGCACAAGCTCTCTGGAGCAGAAACTCACTCTCTCACATGCACGCTTCATACTACAGCAATACACCCATCTTCCTGCAGTGTAATAACAACAACAAATAGGGAGGCAGGATGAGCTCTTCTGCCAAAGCAATTCTGAGTTTAGTAAGGGGATAAAGATAGGAGACGAAAACAGAAGAACGACAGGATTTACAAAAAGGAATACTCTGCTATTCTATCTACCTCCCTGTTAACACTGCACTGGCTTTAAATTGATGCAACTTTAATAAATAAAATTCACATCAGTGCAACAGCTCTATTTTAGCACTTCTGGCCCAAGCTATCAAAGCTGTATCTCACATGATAATCAGTGGATCAAGACATTTTCAAGATTTGACAGAATGTGTCTAGAACATCAGCACAGTCATAGTGCATTTTTACCCTATTAATTTTTGTTCTGTGAAAAACTCAGTAAAACATTGCTCTGATTATATCCCCAGTCAGAAATTCTAACTTCTGCTGGCATTAAAACAGCCTGTCAAAGCCAGCGGAAGTGCCTGCCAGAACATCACTTCCATTGCTTCCTTTCAGAGCTACATCAGTGTCCTGTTATTTAGTTTTCAAGTACTTTATGATATCCATGACCTATAGTTAATAAGTTCATTTCTAGCCAAACTCAGCAGCAGGAAATTTTCAGCTTATTCTTCTGATACTTTCCTCTCTTGACTTCATCCTACTGTGTCTTCATTATAGCCTGAGAACAGTAACATTGCAACTCCTTTGATTTATTATCCTGTTTCTGCTTCAGAGAAAGATGAAAGAAACCCTATGCTAAGCACCTGGATGCTTGTCCATCCTCTTAAAATGTCCAGTTATAACCTGAAATTCCTGTGTTATTCTGGGAGGAGCAGACTAGCGCCATATACACTATTTTAAATAAGGATGTACTCCAATTGCTCTCTATGCTATCCTCTTATCCCAGACTTGGTGCATCTAATCCCTCAGTTACTTCACATGGCGTTCACCCATTGCACATACATCTTAGCTGAGGTTTCAATGATTTCACCTCCCTCTCCCAAATCAGTGAAGTTCATTCACAGCCTTGAAGCTATATAGGTACTTTGCATATCTGCTCTCTTCAGTGACCATACCCCTCCTTTTTGGTTCTTGATCCTCTTACATGCTTGTCCAACTATTATAACCCCTCTTATTTAACCAGGCTATTCTCCACCTGGAGACTTGTTAGGGACTTGCAGGGCAGAATGTGTTTCAACTGGAGTTCATCTAAGGAACAATCAGCTTTAAGCAGTTGTATTCAAATAGTATTAATGTTTTCAGATCTACTTCCTATTTCCCTACTGGAAACCCTGCCAAACACACTCTTCAACAGGCACTAAAATAATTTGGATAGTTGATATGCAATCCAAATTTTTAGTGGAAAACTGCCAGATTTGACATCTGTGAGAACGTGGGCAATTTTTATTATCCACAGAGAGCATGCACTCGGTCCGATATTTTCTACCTCTACACATCTCTTTCTACTGGAACTGCTTTATGGTTTTACATGATCAACGGGCTGCCAAAAATTATTTAACCCCTTCGCTACCACCAGAATCCAAGACACCATCACCATTTTAAGAGTGTCAATCCAGTGGAAGAGTATTTTAAAATGCTTGTTCCAACAAGAGCATGCTCTTCTCTGTTACCTCTGACCCCCCTATCACAGCAAATGAAGGTTTTGGCCTTTTTTTGAAGCAATATCTTCTGATTGTTATTTGTCAAATACATGGAGACTAGTCTCTTGTAAGCAAAGGGTTAATTCCCTGGCTCCTCTTGTCCCTTTCTCTTGCTGGAGAGAGGGTCTGTCTGAACAGCTGCTGGGGGAGGCAAGGATGAGAAAATGTCTTTGGGAAAGTAGGCCTTCCGGCTGAGTATCCAACCCAACCCCAGCTTAGTAAGGTATATTTTTTTCTTGCATTTGCTTTTGCTCTGGGCACTTTCTAATTTATTAATGGTTATAAATATTTATTTCTGCCTCCACACCACCTAACAGGTAAGATTCTCCAGGCCACTGAGGTGTATGGATGTACACTGATTTGCACAAGTGTACTGTACAGCTGCTGCTCTCCTTGGTTTATACATGCAGCATCACTTCTGGTTTAGAATGAATTTCACTATCTCATTTGCAAACATTAGGAAAAGCAGAACAAAAAAAAAATATAAAAGAAAAAAGACAATACAGATCTTTTGCCGTGGTAGGGTTTTGTTGGTTAGCATTTTTTTGTGGGATTTTGGAGGGTTTGCGGTTTCGGGTTTTTGTGGGGTTTTTTCCTTCCCATTTCGTTTGCTTTGTTTGATTCTGGGAGGGATTTATTTGTTTTGTTTGTAAACATACTCATGACTTTTTGTTCAAAACTACCTGCTGAGGGTCCTCTAAATAAATGAAAGGAAGTAGCTGCTGGTTGTAGGGGCTGTACTAAAGCAGCTCATCCTCTGACTGATTTGTAACACTGACAAGGTTTGCCTACTTCACTAAAAAGATTATGAAAGTTCATTTTGTAAGTGCACATGTATATTTTATTTCTCAAAGATTACCAGTTTTCTTCTTATCCCACCTTGTCCTGCTGGGAACAGGTGGCAGAGCTCCTGGCACCAAAGCAATCTCAAAATATATACAAAACAGGGATAATTTGTTCTTGCTGTTGTCGTAATGATCAAAAAGGAAGCTCCTCCTGGCAGTTCTTTTTTCTGTTTTACGTTTTTCTTTTCCCTCCTTTCATTTAAATGCTGTATTTGAGGCCAAATCCAAAGTTAGTGAGTGAGAATCCCTGTGCTACTGATAGGTTTTTATACTGGACAAAGAGCAGCAGCGGGGTAACAGTGCCCAGCCTCTGGTGCAGAAATCCAATCAGTGCTCACAGTCATTCCAACAAACCAGAGCACTAGACAGAGCTATCAAGAGATCTTTTGATTTGGGGATTTTTCTGTATCAGAAATAAACAGAATCATGTAAAATTATGAACAAGGTAGAGACTGAGAGGCATCCTACTGCTGCATTTTCAGTATGCATAAAAAACAATGCACATCTTTTATGATTCCCCATCAACGCTTTAACCCCCTCATATTCTTGCTGTGTTATGTCTAATTCAGATTGCTCACTACCAGGGTCAAGGACACTTCATTTGCATTTATCTTATGAACCCAAACCCATGCAAATAGTAATTTTTCATATTTCATAGCTAGGATCTCATAGGACTTAAACACCACTGAATTAAAGGTCTGGTTCAGAAATGCACATGGAGATGGAAAGCTCCCACTGACTTGAGTAGTATTTGGGTCAGCCTGTGAATCTCCAACAAATTTCAACACAAGTATCACCATTACCATCTTACAGGTAGATGAATCAAGGGAGAAATAAACATGGTGGTAGTACAGCAGAAGCAGCACTAGAAACCAGGAGTCTGGAATCCTAGACTTCTGCTTGACTGAAAGAGCTCTCACAGCTGCTGCTTAACTTACTTGTTCAGCCATACCCATGAGAGAAGAGGGAGGGTGCAGAACAGGCTTAAAAACAGCACACACAGTTGAAACCTAGTACCACAATCTTTCCAGAAAGGATAGTAAGAGTAAGAATTACAATACTCTGAATATACACAGATACTTTCCTCCCCCTCCCAGATTTCGAGCAGTAAAGTAGTAAAGTGAACTGCAAAAATAAAATGGTGTTAAGGTCTCAGAATGACAATGAATACAAAATTTCAAGAAATAAGACATGGTTTAGTGCATGCAATAATAAAGGAAGGTGTTTATTTTCCTGTATGTGATATACTTTGAATTTAAAACACTGTTTGAAGCACAACTAGCAAACTTAATTCCTAAGGAAATGAACAAAAACCTGAAAATCCAAATTAAAAATAAATAAGGGTTAAGGTCATCTTGCATTGGTATGCCCTTTGCCCCTTCAAAAAAAAAAAAAAAAAAAAAAAAAAGTCTTACAGATAGCCATTTCTTACCCTGACATGGCACTTAAAGATATGTTTTGGTGGTAGACTTGGCCGAGTTAACTGTTGGACTCGATGACCTAAGAGGTTTTTTCTAGCCTGAACTATTCTATGATTCTAGAACACCTGCAGCATAGCCACTATAATGTAAAACATATAGCCCTTCTTTAAGTGCATCAGAATATTTTAATTGTTTTAGGTGGAAGAAAAGTTATCCTTTAATATGACTGCTATTTTTCAGACTTAGGATCCTAGAGAAAGTGTCACCTTTACTGAATTTATCACCCAATGAGATCAATCTTTTAAGGATAAAAAATACACATGAAAAAATTATTTTAATTCCTAAATTATCCAGGAAATTTGTTAGCATCACCCTGTGATGAATTTCATGATATATTTCCCAACACTTCTGTTCTACACCTTTCAGCACTAACAGCACTGAGCCAATCACACAA
Organism: Ara ararauna; assembly: GCA_028858755.1. NCBI lineage: Eukaryota > Metazoa > Chordata > Aves > Psittaciformes > Psittacidae > Ara > Ara ararauna. The sequence continues at coordinate 105,272,412 of CM054376.1, read as the reverse complement.
ATTCAAGTAAGTTACAGTACAGGATGTTTTTATAACTGCAAAGTACTTAACAGAGTATCTAGGATTTAAGTCTTAATGTAAAGACATCAACATTTCCCAGAAGACTGATAACTTAGTAGCTTTCTATTGCACAAAATTATCCACAGATGTATCTCCATGAGAAATTCTAAAGAATTTCCATCAACTGCGCCTTTTTTTTCAGTCCAAAAAAGAATGTCTCCAAACAACAGTTACTTTCTTTGCAAACTTGTAAATCTTGTACATTAGCAACTTTGGGATGTGGGCGCATCACAATATTTGTCAAGAACTGCCAGCATGGAGTGCAGTGTTAGACAGCTGACAGCAGACTTCTCCAGCAAAGCCCTCCAGAATTTCTTTGCCACACTGAACTGCACCAAGGAAGTCCCACACAAGCTCTGTAACCTTTCTGTATTTTGGAATTAATAGTATTCAACTGATGACAGAAGGGAGACACCAAAATGCTGCGATCTACAAGGATACTCTGTAATACTTAAAACAATGCTCTCGTTTCTTCCATTTTGAGATCGTATAACTGAGTATTACTACACAGGCCAACACTTACTTCTAGGAAGGCTGCAAAGTCTTTCAGAAACACAGCAATTGCTCGTGATGTCTCAGCAGCTACATATATCCAGTGCACGGTAACATATCTTCACCTCACAGCTCTTCATTTACTGCCCTTTCATAAGCACTTTTATGAAAAGTTGCCTTTTTCCAAGTAAGCCTATGCCCATCCAAAGAGCTCCTCAGTTAACTCAGCTGAATGAGAAAAAACATTCAGCACAATCGTTATGAAATGTATTCATGATGTGTATTGAGAAAATCGAAATTTCAATCACAATTCATAGAATATTTGCTTTTGAAGTGAAGGATACTGTCATAAAAATCTCTGGTTTAAAACTAAAAAAATCGCAACACTCTACCTTAGGAGTATATAACGCCATTAAAGTGACACAGAATCAGTACTAATAAGTTTTCTAAAGTTACAAGGCTTCAGGATAGTTTTGAATTTCAAGGGAGAGTTAGTTGTTCCGAATTTTGAATTATTTTTTTTTTTTAATCCTAGGAACCAGCAGAAATGCCAGAAGAAAACCTGTAAACAGACATGGTTAAAATTGGGGTTCGTGATGGCAGTTATTTGCATTTAATGATGAATATCTCTTCATTTTTTTTAAGTATGTACTAGTAAACAATAGGAGTTTGATAACAAAGCATAATTAAAAAAGGTTTTTATTGTAGAATTCTTCTTTCACCTCTATAAAAAGCAAATACTGAAGAACAATGGAACATCAGTCTTGTAGTCGCCATATCTTTACTTCTGAATGCCTAACATTGTGTAGGTATAAAGATTACACCTGCCCCTTTCTGAAAACTGTAACATAGTCTTTAATTACACAATCATCTCCTTCACGTACTGAAATAACATCTCCCTATGAACATCTCCGTAATTAAAATCTTATAATCCTATGTATTTACTTGCACTATGTTTTTGTGATAGTCAAGTATGCACAAGCATGAGAGTTTAAATATTCATAAATACCTGTATTCATGCACAGATATATACACAGACACAGGGTGTGTATATGGATGAAGGATTTCAGTTATACGAGCAACAAGCTGATCTGCAAGAATGACTTCTGTGCCCACAGAGCTCCATTACCTTCAGGGGTATCTCATATGATCTGTATATTTGTACTTTTAACAATACTTTTAAAATTACTTTACCAAATGCTATCATACTCATACACAGAAATAATGGAAAAGAGCAGTAAGCATGATAAATACATCAGCTAATGGGTAGGAGGTTGTACAGCTCTGCAGAAAGATTATTACAGACACAGTGTCACAGATTTATTTATGGCTTAAAGCAGTGTATGACATAAGCATACATAGTTTTAGTAGGTGGAGTCATCTGACCCAATCTGGCAGAGCTTTCACACGAGAAAGGCAAGGACTCCTTATTACCCATGAATTAATGCTTTTATTGGCAAAAAGTGTCTCCTGCGTATATTCTTGAATGAGAACAATGTGAAGTAGTTTCCAGTGATTCACGTAAAAACTCTTTCCTTTTGAAAAGCTGGCTGACTAACAAAGTCACTTCCTTTTCAAGTTCTGCTTCAGCTCTTCAGTCCTACCAGTCATGCAAGCCTGCACATTAGGCTCATTCGTCCACTCTAGCAAAGAGACTCAATTCAGGGGTAAAACACACCTGTCATTTAATATTGAGCTCCTATCATAGCTTAACATAGCAAGGTGACTGAAATCTTCATCATGGTCATATGTAAAACTAAATATGTAGATACAGTTACTCATCTCCGCTACTCATTCAATTCAGATCGACATTAGTAATGCTGCTACAGTTCTGAAATGAAGCATGTGCTTTTTCAATGAACCATAGATTCCACATCTTACTGGAAAGAAAGGCTCACTGGCAGCTCAGTTCTCCCCAGCACAGCAACAGCTGACCCATTCAGTCAACATATCACTCAGTCATCAGCCCTGCCTGTCCTGAGTCACTGGAAGTGCCTAAGTCAGGTTTTAAGCAGATCCTGCTCTCTTAAACCCGCAGCATCTCCCAAGATCATAGAGCCTGGGGACGTGACTGTATATGTGGCAGGTAGGGTCCATGGGTTTGATTAAAATTTGCACTTTAAAAAAGCATTACAATATTCTGCTAACACGATGTTTCTGAAGTTTGTGATCAGCTTCAGGCTTTATCATTTTATGATTTTACCCATATGATGACAGAGAAGAGGCAAATAAGTAACATTCTTTCAATGGGTGCTAAATCAGAGCGCTCGTAGTACCGTGAAGGATTCAGCCTGATTCTGACTACACAGCCAATAAAAAGTTGTTCTAAAGACATGGCTGCTCCAGTGTCCATGAAAGCAGTCTCTTACCCCTTTTACCACTTGCCACATTAAGAATCATCCTTCTCATCTCTTGCTTTCCTCATTACATACCTTCCTTTGTAATTTTCCTTTGGCTTGCCTTTTCTCTGTTGCAGCAGGTATCTGCTGCTGTCCTGACTTCCAAGGCTTCTCCCTGCCTAATGCCATCTTACTCTATCCTCTTCAGTTCTGCACAGTCAGTTTGAATCATCACTCAAGGCAGTACCACCTTCCAACATATATTAACCATATTTCCAAAAATGTACACCAGGTATTCCTCATAGCTCCCCTCATAACCAAAACTATCTTGTGAGACTTCACAAAGCTACTACTTTATACTCTTTCTACTCCCTTAAAACTCTCCCCCATCAAAATGAAAATATGCATCTTTGACCATTACTATAATAAACCCACTAATCCATGCTGAATACCATTTTATTACCCTTTCCTTAATTTACCAATTTAACTTCAGAAAATTTTTCAAGAAGCAATAGATTAGCAAAACCATGAACTACAGGATTCAGGTGGCTTTAATGGGAGTAATTAATAACCACTGTGTATTTGGATAGAACACATACAACATGATAATACTATGACAAAGAAAAACACATTTTTACCATGCCCAGTTCAAGTTCATACCTTATGATGCTGTATGATATGGCAAGTAGCTTCACATGAAAGTTTGTGGCCCAATAACTACTGACAGGAATAGGCAATGCCCAAAGCTTTCCACCAAAAGAAAACCACATATCCTCCGGTTTAATCCCAACAGCCACTCCCTGTCTCTATACGGGCTCTGCTCTCTGCTGTGATGCAAAAGGGGAGAACTTTTAATTACTCAAGCTAAGCCACAAGTGTATCATATATTCCCCATGGAGACCAGAAAGCTTCAGCTTTGTCATTTATCCAGTCTGGGACAAACGCTATCTGGGCTCTGCATTCCCAAAACACAGTTTGAAAAGCGCATCATCCGGGTGCATGTAAACCAACTCCACCTCCCATGGGAGAACAGTAAGCCCTTTTGCTGCCAATCTCTATGATTAAGAAGGCAGTGAAAACAAAGTGTCATCTTTGACTGAAGTACAGTTGCATTACCCTCCTCTCTGTGGTTACCAGAATGGTCTTTGAGATATTGGGGGAAAAAAAAAATTAAAAAAAAAAAAAATTGAAAGAATTTTTTTACTCTTATTCCATCTCCATGCAATGACAAAAATACATAATATTGGCTTCGCCTTACAAATACTTCTCTTATGAAAAGCATTCCATTCGTACTGACTTCAGTGGAAGGTACTTGGGTGTGCCAGAAAAAAGAATCAGGTCCTGAACACTTATATCTCCCTGTGTACTTAATAAAGTAACAATTCAAACCTTATTTGTTTGAGAGAAAAAATCCAGCTACAGACAATTTGTAAAACAACACAAAGAAATTGCCTGAATCCCAAGATCTCAAATACCAAACAAGCCACAATTCAATCTTCTTCAGTTTGGATTCCACTTCAGCAAGACGCCCAACTTAAATATGACATGAAGTCCTTCTGAAATGCCTTGCCAGCTGTGGGCCTAAGTACTACCGCAGCAAAATTAACACAGCAAATTAAAGCTACCTTGTGCAGCATACATGGACATTCATTATCTCTACACATTTTTTTGGAGAGGAGGGGAGAGGAGGTTTGAGGCAATGGAGGGAGTTTGTACATGTGTGTCCACAGGACCATTATGCCTCAGCACCCGGCTAACCTTTCCTAGTTTTCCTTTCTTCCAGATTCTACAGCACCTTTGTTTCCCTACATTCATCCTCCTCCTTCCCTCCCTTCCCCTCACTCTCTCTTGGTGGCCATTAACTACACTGACAGTTTGACAGGCTGAAATAAGGAAATAAACCACTTAAACATTGTTTCCTGATGTACGCATTCATCTCCTCTGCCAAACACAGATATTGAGGAGATACTTCACTCCTCCTGTCAGCTTGCTAAATTATAGCCCAGCTTTCACAGCCGCACAACTCCCAGGTCTTGTACATTCACTTGATCTGTCTTCCTATCAGAAGGCCACGCAAGGGCCATTTCCATGTCTTTAGCAGGAGCTTCTTCTATTTATACTCTTAATACCACACTTTTATATACCTAGGGCTGAATTTCTGTTAAAAACCAGAATCTCATGCTGCTTCTACTGAGCGCACTCATGTTACAATGACAGCTCCACATCTTGCTTGGATTATGAGAAACTACTTAAGGAATAAAACAAACTATATTGCATTAAACTTTGTGTTATTCTCACAACCTGCTACAGCAGCTGAGTAAACCAAACCCCAACTTTGCTTTGACCAGGTTTATTACACTTTTTTATTTAAGCATTTTTTCCTGGTTGACAGAAAACATGCTGCTGGAGACTAGAAGCATCCCACCCTTTACACAGAAAACCACTGCTTACTGCATTTGCTTACAGAAGCCAATGTTGTTCGGCTCCTGGGGGGAAAGTTGCAGTGATGCTGTCACTGCTCATTGCCTCCAGTGGGTGTTGCTGTGAACAAGCCTATCGGAAAATGCAGGGAGGGGGGTAATAAAAAATAAAGTATTACAGACACCCTTAAACATGTCCCATGTCCAGAAAGTTTGCCTGATCCATAAAACCCCAAAGAAATGAAAGCTTGTTAAGAAACTAAATAATTATGTTTTGTTGCCATTTAACTGGTGTGGACTGTCTTCCACACCAATTAGACAAACAAGCATTTCTTACCTTATGTTCTGTGCTGGTGCAAGGCTGCAATGGAGCCAAGTTATCTTTTTGTAAATTCAGTAGTTCTTGATGTCTATGTAGATAGCACAGTGCTGAGGCCATAGCCACTCAGGGGTGCCTGATGGCCAACATCCATTACAGAGAGCAGATTGATCTTTCATCTTCACCATCCCAAAATGGCTGAGGAGTTGTGACAAACAGGGTACTGAAAACCCACATATGTGCCATTCCCTTTTGAAAAGTTATAACAAAGGGAAATGTATCAATATCCCAGAATATACTAACACCCACCCTGGCTGATAGGGAAGGCTAGCTCAGTTTTCAGTTAGCATGTGGAAATGCAGAAGTTGGCACATTTTGGACCTCTGAAACAAAAGAACAAAGACATCTCTTCACACTCCAATGTTATACATCACTGCACACCTTTACTCTCTTACTGGCCTCCCACTTTCTCATTATTTCAGATACCTGTAATTATGACCCAAAGAAAGAGTCTTTGAAGTAATTGTGCAATTCCACTGACACAGAGAATTAATCAGAGGTAGTATAAAAAAAAAACCCCAACAATCAACCAAACAAAACCCAACCCAACAATGTCCACATGAAAAAGTCTGTGCAAGCAATGTTGCTGAGATTTCGTTCTCTAGATCTGCAAATATCTTGTTCCATTTGTAGAAGTTGCTATTAAACAGTAGAAAAGATTCAAATTCAATCATCCTAAACAACTAACAAAGCCCAAGTGGAAAAGTAATTAATTTGCTCATCTAGAGACAGTAAGGGCTTTGCTACTGCCTTCCATTATCAACTGTCCAAGAGCAGTATTTCAACTGGTTACACCCATTCCTTTCATTATTCTATGAAGACATATTAATAAAAGCAGCAGACCTGTTATATGCTGTTTGTTAACTGAGAGGTTTTGAATTTCATGAATGAAAATGAAAGAAAACATTGATAAAGCAAGAGGAAATACAAGTTCCTTACTACTTCCTCCACACAAGAGTATTAGAGGCAGTCAACCAAAAAACTACTGTTAACTCTTTATTGACAATATGCACAGAACTTCCTAAAAATATCCAAGATTGACTTTCATTTCATCATTGGAAATCATAAAGAGCTACCAGTGCACCTCCAAAAGCCGCCAATCTTCTTCCTACATTATTATTTCACAGTTCTGAAGAAAAGAGGTCCCACCCACTTGAGATCACTGCATATCCCATGATATCCCAAGAGCATCAGCTACTGATTACTGCATGTGTGAATTTTCACTTCAGCTACCTACTACTCCTTGAAGTTTTCTCTGACGTTTCATAGACACAGATGTTGCCTTCTCACAGTTCTCAGTGCAGACTTATTAATTCTATGAAGGGTCTTGCATTTCTGTTTACTGACAGATTAAAAAAAAGTAATCAAGATGAGTAAGGGGTGGAAAAAAAGAGTAAAACAACCTTGGGTTTACAAGTGTAGTTTTTCAGTTTGCATGAAAGACTTCTGCATTTGGTCAAGTCTTTCAATTTTTCAAATAGTATTCAATTTTAAGTTTTCTGAATAGCCATTTTACTCTCTATTTATTAAACTATTAAATAGTCTCTTCCTACTCTTTCCCATTAAATTAAAAAATGAAAACATGGAGATAACCCACAAATGAGATCTACTATACTAAACCCCAAAAATACATAGGATTTGGAAAAAAAAAAAAAAAAAACCAACAAAACCAAAACACCCCAATATTGAAATATCAGTAAGAGTTTCATTTCCTTCCATAGTTTTTATAGGCACAACTACCATTTTAAGTTTTCCTCAGTATATTTTTTCTTTGTTATTGCTTATTATTTTATCTACTATGGAATAGTAGAATATCAATACTTTATTTTCCTAAACTAACTTGTCTCCTCCCCCCAAAGTTTACTTTTTGCACCCTACTTACAGAAAGCAAGTCTGCTACTATCACCGAACCTGGAAATACTTCCATTTTAAAACCCGTATACCATAGGACAATACTGGTTTGAAACAGTGGATTCTTGCCTAAGCTGGAACCCACAAATGTGTGGTTATCACAGTTACCTGAAGTAGCATCTTGAAGAGAAAGTGTGATCTTTTCAAGAACTATGATCTACCTAATCCAAGCAACAGATTCACACTGTAGCTGCAGCAGCACTCACAGGAGTGTCCTGCAACTCACCTCTGTGCTTAACTCATGCTCCTTTCCTTGTAACAACTGTGGCTTTTCTGCTACTGAGGCAGGTCTATCAGGCAGATTTGGAAATGGTGCTGTAAAGCTTGAGACCCATCCAAAACCAGCAACCACTGATAAGTTTTAGTGTGTGAAGCGACAGCAATAGCATATCCACTGGGGATGCAGGCTGAGCCTTAAGCCAGCAATACTGTTCTGCAAAAGGTTACATGCCTTGCTATCACCTTCAACAAACTTTACCATCCAGACTTTCAGGAGGGTACACCCTTCACCGTATACAAAGAAAGGCCTGTACATACACTGCAAGGATGGTCCCCTACAAGACTTCTGCACAACTTTCTTGTTATCTATGGATATTAAAACATTGTTCTTATTGAGCAGAATTTCCTCTCCAGTTTGTGTGAAAACTCCTCCATGCATGTATGTGTGCCTGTGTGTTTGCATACAAGCGTGATGCTTTCCTAGATAAATAGTTTTCTGCCAGCATGATAAAGAAATTGGAAGTTCCTACCTCTGTAGTAGGTACTGCATCTGATTATGGTTACCAGGGTTCTTTTACTTCATTGTAGCAAAGAGTATTAAAAGAAAAAAATAAAGTCTTAAAACATGCTTCTGCAAGACACCATAAAACTTCCTGACCTTAAGATTTTAGCCTAACATTCATTTTTGCCTAAGGTTCTCAAAAGTCATACCCACTGGTATGAAAACTTCAAGAGTGTGAGGTGCACACAACTTATGAAAAAGATACCAAGTCTTCCACTGTTCAAATTCAATTTACATACTAGATATTCACATATGATTATCTTAAGTGGAAATGCAAGGAAATATTGAGCAGTAAAAAGAGAAAAAATATGAGATTGGGGAAAAAAACAAGACATAGGGTAAACCACAAAGGAAAAGATAAGTGATTTTCACATCTCTATTTTAGGAAAGTATCTTCCAGAGGCAAACAAATCCAATACAGCAGCTCTTCAGTCACCTGTAAATTAATGAAACTCAGCTCAAGGATGAACAACTGCTATCCCTATGTATTAAAGGCAACGCAGAAATGTAACATAAAGTTGAGTGCAAGAAGGTGGAAAGTAGTAGGGACCCATTTCCACGAGGAAGGTAGACTATGTCTCAGGGCAGTGTCATGGGTGGGAGAAGGATTAGAGCTGACCATAAGTGATCTTGTACCAAGTCACCTATCATCATGATTCTGTGCCACCATGCAGGCACTGAGGATCAAAAGCCATTGTGCAGTTTTCCCTTCAATCACAACATATTTATAGAACATGCTCAGAAAAAAAAGAAAAAAAAAAAGGCATAAAATTAACTTCTCCACATTTGATCTTGTGGTCAAGGAAGTTCTTTCAGATTATGCATGTATCAGTACATAGAGGATCACAAACAGGCACATGAAGAATGGGTAAGACCATTGACTAGCTCTCAGCTTATTTTAAGCCCTCCATAAGTGAAATAACTATTTAAAATATAACCACTATCTGAAAAAAAAAAGGAAACCTTATCAAAAAAGGCATTTATTAAAGAGCAACAGGCTTTTACTCTGTACAAAGCTCAGCTTTATACCAAAATCTTCCTTTTAACCCAAAACGTGATGTAAACAGCTATCTTTCATCATTCAAGATAAGCATGAAGTGGTGGTCCTCCTTCCTGAGCCCACCAGCCCCATCACCTGCAAAGGCAGTTCCTACCTAAACATCCTTCCATAAAAAGTAGTTTTATGAGAAAATAATCAGATATTTCCCTAAATGCTTGAAATAAGGGGTTCTTTAAAAAGAAAAAGCCGCAGAAACACAAATTATTGCCCTTCCCTTCCTCCAATTTGCAGAAAGCCAAACAAAATTAAACTTGAACACACTTCCATAGTGTCTCAGCAAAACTGTTACTTGTGTGCCTCATGCCTTCCATTTCCCTTATGGGCTAGGATCCTAGATAGACCACGCTTTCTCCAATGCATCAAAATCTCATTATGCTTGTATTGTTCCGGGGTTTTAGAAGAGCTCCATCTCATATTCTTTTCTAGCTTTGCCTTTACATCAGTAAGAACAAAAGACACTACATCAAAAATTACTAAAACCACAAAAATTATCCATTGAAGATTTGATTAGGAAGAGCTAAGAGTAAACTTTTCAGTGACAAGTCATTTTTGCAAATCAAATATTAAATTCAGATAGAACCATCTCTCACAGCCAGTAATGCAAAAAAAGGTCAGCAAAATTGCTCTGTTCACATTATCAATGCCAAATGAATTTTCAAAGCCAAAATGGTAAGTGAAATGAAACAAGGCTCTACAATCCATGTGAAATCAACATTACTTTTTGCAGCAAATGCCAACAATTCATAGCATTAATCACAACTACCATCATCCCAAAAGACCTGGGAGGACAAAACCCATGCAGTTGGAGGGGTGGGAAGTGGGGGGTGGAATAAGAAAAAAGTAACAGTGAGTGCTCAAAGGTAAGATAAGTCTTAGATGACAAAGTCTGTGAAACTGCAGGAGCTTAACAAGCATATATATTTCTTTCACTTATTCCCTAGGACTTCTCTTAGCTGCTTTAACTCTCTCTTTCCACAGCTTACCCCTGCTGCTTCTCTTCTCTTTTCCTTCCATTCCTTTTTATCTCAAGGCTGTTCAAATTGCTGGTCAGAACTGTAAAAAGGTAGGACCAGTTAGCTCCTTCTTACCTTCGTAACATGGTAAAAGTTCTGGATGGAGGGAAAAAGCAAACCTTCCAGATGAAGCCACTGAGTGTTCTATCAGTCCCTGGAGACCACAGCAGCCAGCAATGGGGATCCACTTGTAGGCTGGTGCCCCTAGGGTTCTCCTACCTTCAGCAGGACTGCCAGCCCTACTTGTCACAAGAGCTACCAAATCCACCCTGGACATCTTAGACCCCAGGTCTGCACACTGTGCAGCTGAAGACAGCTGCACACTTCAGAAATGGTTATAAGACAGAAAAAAACAGAGTCATAAATATCTGTATAAAAGAAATAAAGAAGCCTCTTGTTCAGGAGCCTGGTTTGTATGTTCACAAGTATCTAAATTAATGCAACTGATTGAGTAATGAGCGCCAGGTAGAAGTTGGCACTTGCCTCTAATACTGGGATAATTAAAAGGGCAAGGTATTAACAAGCTTTGGAAAGAAAAAAGTTATATTGGTTGTTCTGGGGATTACAGTCCTGTCTTGATCCTACCTTCACTAATCATTGCATTTAGTCATTAGACACTTTGCCCATTCCCTGGAATCCATGTCTCCTGATTACTGTTTGCTAATCCACTATTCAGCCAGGATTTGAAACACAGGGATACTGCTAAAATGCCCTTTAGAAAGGCCAGATAATGCCATTCCTAGTTTGCACTACAGGAAAGAGATTATTTCACAGATACTGGTGTCAGCTGCATGCTCATCTTTTTACTAACACGCTCATCACGTACAGTGGCTGCAGATCAGATTTGCCTTGGTCAGTCAAACATGTATTTGCTACTTTTTTTTTTTTTTGATACCTGAGAAAACATAACACCACCACTCCTTCCACCTTCCCCTCTCCCCCCCCAAAATAATTCTGAATTAAACATTTCACGATGGTAACAAATGCTGGCACACTGCATAGAAAACACAAGTCACGGAATGATTACTGATGAAACTAATAATATTAGTATACATCCATCTAGTTAATACATACCTTATTAGCATACATTTATCTGAGATGAAGACATGCAAACATGATGATATGCTTTATGCAAATCACATGCAGATCTCAAGGCTTCTGGAAAACTGCCATTACAGCCTTTGGTAAAGCAGAAGGTAGGTACTCCTTCTCATAGCCACTATATGCAATAATATTTCCAAAACTAAGTTGCACGAGTAAATGAAGTTACATAAATGATGCACCTAGGCCACAGTACTTAAGAAAGATAGTATGACAGATGTCTGTGCTACAATTCAGCAGCTGGTTATATGTTTTATATAATGTAACCAGTAGGAACAATATCATTTACGTCTTACATTACTCTATGAACAATCTAATTTATAAAATGTCTATTGTGTTTACACACAAGAAACTATCATAAATCCTAAATGTTAAACAGTGTCAATGGATGAAAGTCAACTTTCCCACAATATTTTGTGTGCTGAACTTAACATGCTTTTAAAGAAAAGGCAGTCAGAAGAGAAGGCTCCTCTGAATTCAACTACTTACTGATGTTGGGTACTGGTGACAGCAGCAAATCACTAAGATATTTAATCTTTCCTCATAACAAAAATATATTCTTAATCTGTAAGCACAGCACCTATCCAGAAACATTACCATTTTTAACATTACACTTCTTTATTAACTTTCAGAAGAATTAATAGTGGGGAAAATATCCCATGCTAGGGGGAATCTCATTGCATACAACTGCTTGCCTGCCTTTTGCTCTACTGGCAGGGGAGGTAGGTTGGCAGTAAATATGTACTTGTCCTTATCTGTCACCCTGGATTCATAGAATCATAGAATAGTTAGGGTTGGAAAGAACCTTAAGATCATCTAGTTCCAACACCCCCGCCACGGGCAGGGACACCTCCCACTAAACCATGCCACCAAAGTCTCTGTCCAATCCAGCCTTGAACACTGCCAGCGATGGAGCATTCACAACTTCCCTGGGCAACCCATCCCAGGGCCTCACCACCCTTACAGTAAAGAATTTCTTCCTCATATCCAATCTAAACTTCCCCTGTTTAAGTTTGAACCCATTACTCCTTGTCCTCTCACTACAGTTCCTCATGAAGAGTCCCTCCCCAGCATCCCTATAGGCCCCCTTCAGATACTGCAGAAGGCTGCTATGAGGTCTCCACGCAGCCTTCTCTTCTCCAGGCTGAACAGCCCCAACTTTCTCATCCTATCTTCATACGGGAAGTGCTCCAGTCCCCTGATCATCCTCGTGGCCCTCCTTTGGACTTGTTCCAACAGTTCCATGTCCTTTTTATGTTGAGGACACCAGAACTGCACACAATACTCCAAGTGAGGTCTCACAAGCGCAGAGTAGAGGGGCAGGATCACCTCCCTCGACCTGCTGGTCACGCTCTTTTTGATGCGGCCCAGGATACAGTTGGCTTTCTGGGCTGCAAGCCCACGCTGCCGGCTCATGTTCATTTTCTCATCAACCAAAACCCCCAAGTCCTTCTCTGCAGAGCTGCTCTCAATCTCTTCTCTGCCCAACCTGTAGCTGTGCCTGGGATTGCTCCCACCCAGGTGGAGGACCTTGCACTTGGCATGGTTAAACTTCATCAGGTTGGCATCAGCCCACCTCATGGCTTTGGAGAAAAAAAAGTCCCAGGAAGCAAGTGAAGCCAGATGACTGCACACCCAAACATGCAGATATGTCTCCACACTGCCAGGAGTACCTGGATGCTGTTACATGGAACCAGCTTCTGCTTTCACCAAATTCCTACAGATTAGCTGCCTCTGCTTTTGTTCCTGGAAGCATCCAGAAGCCACCAACTCATCCCAGCTTTAGCAAATACACAGGCATAGTGTAAAGTGTTTTTTAAAGAAATAAATAAACAAATAAAATCACAACATCTGGTCCAAATACAAGTTATTGGAACTCAGCCTATAGTGGCACTGACCTAATCATCAGTAACATGTTACCGCTTGAGAAAGCTGGTCCTCAGGGGACTGTTCCCAGAGAAGCAATGGTCTGGCAGCAACACTAGGCAGGACAAAACACTTTGGGCATTTAAGGGCAGCATACCTCCAAATTATTAATGGCTATGGTCAGAAAGCTATTTGTCTCTGCTATATCTCTTTCCTGATATTTTCTCAGAACACAAACTTAGAACAATTTTTTAAGGGCCTGGTTCTGCTCTTCAGAGCAAATCAGGTCTCATGTGACCACCACTTTGATTAGAAACCCAAACCATTCACTGCTGGGCATGGACATTTTCTGTTCCAAGACTTCCTGCAGAAAACTGCCTGTCCACTCCCACAGCTTGCTCAACCATCACATCTTCATAACAGAGGAGAGCTTATCAGGACCAAGCTCTCTCGCATGAGGTTTCAAATATTCTCTCTCTTTCCAGGCTAGACACATTGCAAGAGAGGCTGTTCTTGCCTCATGTTAGTGTGACAGCTTCTCTTTTGGCCAACACACTGGGGACTGGACCAAGGATGTCAAACTGAAAGCACGAGCACAGCTACAGCTTAGAGCAAAGAGCAGAGACTCCCTTGCTTGGAGCGTGTAACAGCTTGTGTCCTGCCTAATCAGCACAGAGGGTGGGACTTCCAACATACACTGGCCTCTGGGTTGTATTAGTTGATGTATTAATCGATTGTAACATTGGTACCTTTTCTTCTGGTTTTGAACAGCTCCAAATGGAGCAGTATATGTTTAAATGAAAGATCCTGAGTTTTGTTCTTAGCTTTATCTATATTTTGACCATATCATAAAGATTCAAGATGCTCATTTAATCAAACAAGTTTACCCGCTTCTGGTTTTACACTGTTTTTCTCTGTAGCTGCCTCATTCCAGCAAACTCAAGAAGATATAATCCTGACTCACATATTTTGAGGTCTTCCATGCTTTTTCACTCCCTGTTGAGGAAGATGTTTGCTGCAGTTCTGAGCAAATGCAATTTACTTCACCTAAAGTTGACAGTTCCTGTAGGGAAGATTTGGTGCCACCTGTTTCCTCACAAAAACTGCAGCAATCAGTACTGAGGACATAATTCTGCTTTCAGTCCACTCAGGCGAGCAATCTGGGCGGTTCACAAAAAAGAAACAGGACCAGAACAAGCACAACACAACATCCAAACCCTAAGCTACTTTCTCAAATGACTGAAAAAACATTTGCAAAATGTTCACTCCAGGCAAAATATCAGCATACTTTAACAAATCTATTTGAACCCCTTTGAATTGCTGTCCAGAAGCCCAGCTCAGAGCCAGGAGACAAGGCCTCTGAGAAGTGACCCCATGCTCCCTTCCACTGGGACCCACAAAGCCACAACTCCATGAGAGCCACTTCACACAAAAACAAAGCACCTCTAAGCAGCTGATGGATTGCATCTGGCTTCTGTGGGAGGCAGTGACCCCCAGCACCTGTGTATTTTCACAATATGCTCAGTTGTCCTTCGGGTACTTAACCTGTAATTTGGGTGAGAAAAATACTATGTAGTACCCCATCCTTGAAATATCACTATTTCTATGAAACCCAAGTGCCCCTTTTTTTTGTCACAGAGAATCACGGCTTTTGCCCCCATAAAAGAGCACAGCACCCAACTGAGGGGCAGTAATGCCCCGCATTTTCAGAGTTCATTCACTGCAGATTGCTCCCTCCTCAGTAGGTCTCTCACAGCTCCTCTTTAAGGCAATCCACTCCCTCCCACACTTTCCATGGGCTTCTGAATACCACTGCTCCTGTCACATTTCAGACCATTCTGAAATTTAGCCCCTAACTTGTGTTATCTGACTTCAAGAATCTTCACCCTGTGCTCTTATTCCTGCACTGATGTCAGCAGTTGTCTTAACTGAGAAATCCAATTACCATCATACTTCTGAAAATAAAGTTTAATTATAGGCAAGTGTGATGAATCTATAAATTATGATGATTATCCGAGTGAACAGTAGCATAACCAATAGCATTAAGAATATACCTCAATATTCTCATAGGGCAGGGTCCAAATCTTTGAAGTTGTAAAAAGATTCCCATTGATGTTAAAAGTCTTTGGACTTTTATTAATAAGAGACAATTATTTAAAGTAATTACTGCAATGCAAATTAATATTTTATCATTGTTACAACTCCTAACAATATTAGAATTGAATGCATTAAGGATTCTTTGAATCATGATATTAAATCCAAGTAACAAGTGTAATCTAAGAAATACAGTAACATGGTACTCTAGCATCATAATATTCTGTGAATAATCTTTTGCAACACTAGAAAGTTGACCCAGTTATTTACGTAATATTTTCCTACTCATCTTTTTACACCAGAAAAATTGCAGCAGGAAAAAAGTCAATAAAATATTTAAAGTTTAAACACAGTCACTTGAAAAAAAATTTTTTAAAAAATTGCTGAACTAGAATAGCAGCTTTATTTTTATTTATTTGCTTATTTTTACAGTCTGACATTGTGCTCCCATGTTGCTAGTGAAAACCGCTCCAGCTAAATAAATTCAGTAGAGATTTCCTCTCACTCTATTTATTCCCTGAAACATAACTGTGATGTTTGCTGGACAACAAAAGAAAATCCCACACCACCATATCCAAAGGAATGAGCTATATTCTTATCTATCCTGTTTTAGTTAATGAGAAAATGTAACTGTGGCTCTATTGAGAGTAAGAGGAGGAGAGGCAGAGAGCCTCTCTCTCAATAAACTGCTGCACAAGGTAAGACTAATAGCATACTGTCTCATAGCCATCATTAGGCTAGCTAGCAAGTAGTACATTATCTTTGGTTTTTTCTTTCTTTCCCCAGGGCACAGTCATGTAGTTACTGCTCCTCATTATCCTTGGAAGCTGTAAATTTAAGTGTAAACTCATTGTCTCTGCAGGGGTTGCAGGTAGAGTAGTGTGTAATGTCATTTACTCAATTTTCTCTACTGAAGGTTGCAGAACTGTATATTTAAAAGATTCTCCTCCCCACAAATCATCCTCACCAACTGCTAACAGTTTGGACCCACACCGTAACCCTCTGGTTTGGCCAGAAACATCACTTGCTACATTCAAGGAACCCACATCTGTGTGGTCCCCAAAATGATGTGTTGCCGCTACAGGATCTCGTAATTTAAACGAGGGTGCTCCTGGGCAGTGGTGGGACAGCAGCCAGGCAGCCAGGCACCAGAAGAATTTATTCTATCCACTTTTATGACCAGTTGCTCCACCACTGCCTGCAGTTCCTCAATTATGGCTAGCAAGCCTACCTCAAAAGCTAACGAGGGAGGCATGTTCTTTTCTGCTTATGGAAACAGCAAGTACATCAAAAAAAGAAAATTGACCCATTTATTGACTCAGATGCCAACTCCACAAGCCTGAAGCTTCCAATTCAGCTTCTTTGCTTGCTCTTATTATTCAATTAATTTTTGTGGGTAGCCAGCAGAGACCTACATTAAAATATATAATATGGAAGCAATTATGGTATTAAAACACAAGATGCAGAAATATACAGGGCTGGATCATGTCTAGTGGCTTGAGAAGGACTTACAGCCCCTCATCTGACACATCCACATCTAAACTGCACAAAAGAGGGTTGGAAAGAAACAGAATTCGCACGTAAGCGCTGCTCATTTCTACAAAAGTTGGCAGCACAGATGTGGGAAGAGATTCCAGTGCAACTAAACAAACAGGAAAAGAGATGTAAGCTACTAATTAATACAACCAAAGGCAAACCAAAGAGAAGAGTTTGCAAAAAACTGTCATTCTGTGAAAGACTGAGCTAACGACTAAGTACAGGAGGCCACCTTTGATAGCACAGACTTCAGGAAGGAAGCAAGACCTGCTGACCTGCAACCTGCCATGCAAGAGATGCATATTAACTGAAGACAGAGCATGCTCTCCACCTCATCACCAGCCAAATATACAATGTACCAAACAAAAGTACCTGTAATTCCTAGAGGCAGAGAATGAGGCGACAAAGGACAACCCTCCTTCTTCCTCTCCAAGAAGTCACAAGTGCTTGTGAATCAAACAAAAGCAGATGGCTTCAACTTTACACTTAACTAAAACACTAACCAGTAAACACAGGTATTCTAGCTCTTCTGAGGAACAGACATGTCCACAGTCAGAACAGTCTCATGTTTTATACAACTGGTTCAGAGAAAAATTCATGCATGGTAGCAGGACAGTAATAACAATCTTAGAGCCTTCAAAACAAAACAGAGGAGGGAATGAGATTTTTCTGGTGCTGTCAAAGCATGGCAGCATTACAGGAACAATTAACTGGCACTTACTTTGGAAAAGTCAAAAGCAAATTTCGACCTTTTTTAATTGCTAATGTACCCATTCCTAAATGTTCATAAAACCCATTATATTTTTCTACATCTTTTAATGCAACTGTATTTATAGAGGAAATCAGATTTAGCAATTGTCTCAAAAGTGAAAAGTTGTCTATAAAAAGTGAAAGTTGTATAATTTTATTTTTGTGGTTGTAACTTGTGCTTTAACAGTGCAGCCATTTTGAGAATTATTAACCAATGGTAGTTTAGATAATTTTAAAGGTGCATTCCTTTAGAGAGAAAAAAACTCCTGAAATGGGTAAAAACATTGTAATATGTCCATTTAAAATCATCCACAAGATCAATAGGACGGTATGAATATGCTGCTTTGGAAAACAATTAAAAAGCTAACTGTAAAAATATATTTAAAAATAATTATTCTTGTTTGCTTTTCAAAAAAATTAATCAGGGCAGCATTAGCAGCAATTCTGATATTCAGTCTAGCAAGTATTAAGACTGTTACTAAATATACTGAATAAATGCTATAAAGGCTGTGAAGCATCGGTGTCAACCAATTGGCATTAGGAAACACTCTCATTAAAATGTAACTGATAGCAAATTAGTTACCCTGTTGTATTGTCAAGCTTTAATAGTCTCCATATTTACCAAACTGATACAGTATGCCTGGGAGAGCCTTATGTTTTGTAAATATTAATCCTTTTGTGGATTCACTGGGTTACCTGTATTCAGCATAGCCCAGCTGTATTGCATCTGGCTGCAAACTGGCATTGCTAGCAAGGAAGAGACATGTAGCAATGCTGACTTCTTACCTAAGATTTCCTTGCCTGGATTCAAAGAAAGAAGAAAACAGCTGAGGGTCATATCAACTGGACAGATTACTGTGGGCAACCCAGAACTTGGTTAGATCATAAACACTGTCAGTATAGCTTAGGTCAAATCAGGTTCTCATAATCAACTGAATTTGCAGTTTTAAGATTTTCTTAAAAGACTCCCAAATAATTAAATCACATTCTTGCCTGGGCTAAGATATCCAAATTTAGGAACTAATTCCAAAGTTAATTTCCAATTTTAACCAAATGTATCATAGCTGCATTTCTTAAACTTTGCATAATACTTTGATGATTTCATATGTAAATCCAATCAATCAATAAGACAGCCCTATGAAGTTATATATGTACCAGAAGTACATGACTTAAATCTGTCAGAACTCACTGATATTTATAATGTCTATTTATAATCAACCTGTTAAGATTAAAACTTTTATTCTTAGAATTTTGCAATAAAAAATATTATTAGCCATGCTAATGTTACACCAGTATTTTATTCTTAAAAATTCATCATGCACATAGAAGAAATTAATTGATTACAAGAAAAAAGTTACAGCTCCTAAGCATTTAACTTCACAGCACCGCACACAGAACAAATACAATACTTCAGGTTACTTGTATAGTCAGATACATACTCTAGAAGTGCAAGGGGTAAGATTTGGGAAGGAATCAAGAATCTGACTGACTTGAGAAAGCATGAGTTGAGTCTGGTTTTCAGAGTGATGAGAATCCCTCTGAAATGCCATTTCATTTCATGAGTTTTCTCTCCACCACCATTTTAATGAAAGGACAGATGTTTTTTCCAAACCTGTCTGGACCCTGAAATTCAACAGGATTTACTAAGTCCCCATCACAAGACCCATTGCTGGGTAAATATCACAATATTGAAATTATTGCCTTTTGTCATGATGTGATCAATGCTTTTCTTCAAGAAACACAGATCAAGAAAAACATTAGCTAAATGAAATGGTATACATCCTGAAATTTTGCAGCTTAGACAATAAATTTCACCAATAATAAAAAAAAAGCTATTACAAAGCACTTTTTTGTCCAAATCTATTTTCTTTTCCAACAAGCCAAATTATTCCCAAGTCATTTTTGAAATAGGATTTGGGCTTATAAATCATATTGCATCTTAAAATATGTCATTCTTAGTTCCTCTGCCAAATAATTCATCATTTGATTGATGCAAAACCAAGCAGAAGGAAAAAAAAAAAAAAAAAAAAGAAAGGACAAGTGACCCCGGAGGAGCATCACTATTTGCAAGTAACCTACCACCTACAGGTGCTTCTTTTTGAATATGTCAAGCTCAATTACATTTGTACAGCTCTTTGTTTACAGGAATAAAGCTGTATTAAGAAAATACAGGTATACTTGTTAACGTTATCAACTTAGTAGGTGTATACTGACATGCCAAAACAGCACGCAAACAAAACAAAACCCCAGTCTGCAGAAGTCCATGTTACTCTCATCCCATACATCCAAGGACACTGGGATAAACACCACACTGATGAACTCAGCAGGGTACCAATGCACCCAGTACAGAGAAGGCTTCATGTTCATAAATGCGAAGCATTGCCTGGATACTCACACCATAAACTGTGATTGAGTACAGCACCTTCTTAAAGAGACAAGCAACCACTCTTCTGATTGAAAGGCATTAGCATCCTGTATCCGCAGCTCTTCCCAGGTTAAACAACTCGAAAGTACCGGGATCACTACCCTCAGCCAGAAGCAGCAATGCTCAAACATGCATGGCACAGAAGTAGCTTATGAAGGAAATACCTGCCTTTTCTGTTGGCAATAACAGCTTAAGGAATAAATCAATAACATCTCAGGACTACTCCAAAATCACATTCTGGAGTAGTAAAAATAACTGACTTTCCTGGAATTTCATAGCATCAAAGGAAAAAAATAGAAAAAGAAAACAAAGAAACCAGACACCCAAAGCCAAGGCCACTCTTCCTTATTTCTGCCAACACACCCAAGTAGAAGACAGGGTGAAACTCATGATCAGGAAAGCCACCACTCCAGGATATAAACCAAGTGCTGTGAGAAGTAGATTGGTTTAGTCCCATTCTTAGTGAGCAACTTTCCACTTGCACTAGCACTTCATCTTTCACAAGCTGTAAAGCATGTTGGCAGTGCCAGGAATAAGATAACCGGAGACTAAAGTGCGGCCCGACTCCTTTGGCTCTGTGTTGTGTTTGAAATGGCCACAGGACAGATGGGTGACCTGGTCTTGCTCTGTTGAATCTTTGTTTATCCACAAAGCACCAACTTCTAAGGATGTCAGTCAATTAAGTTTTGTTAGCTTCTGGTAGTTTTATACCATCACTTAAGAAAGAAGAGGAAAGCTGGTATTTCCCAGCCACCTTCAATGATAAGTTTTGATCCCTCCTTTTGATGAAATTTCTCCTTATGTTTAGTTGCTGATCAAAAGCTGAACAGTGATCCTACTTGGATGGGCAGACATATAAAATTCTTCCTCAAGGGCAGGCCAACTGAACCGCTATCAAGGTCATACAGACACAATCACTGCTTTGCCTTGGTCACTTTGCATCAAGAAGTTTCCAGCTTTTCCTGCAGCCCTTCAGCTCACACTTCAACAGCCAGAAAGCACAGCAGCACTCTCCTTTGGCTTCCCTCTCTTTGCACTCTACCCATACTGACTTACAAAACACAGCTCCATTTAGTAGCAGCACATTTCATCTCCTTTACTCAAAACCAGGTTTCAGAACCAAACATTGGTGAAATATCTTGGTGGATTTCTTGTATCTTCAGAGTATTAATTAAAATCCCTCATTTCTCAAATATCTTGTAACATCTATGCTTTGTTCTTCCAGGGGAAAACTCTTAACCAAATTTGACCACATCAAAGACCAAAGACTCGCTGCAAAGTTCAAAAGAGCATTGCTCCTGCTAGCTGAGGGAGCTCTCTTCGCACAGCACTTATGGAAAGCAATCAGAATTTGGGACTAGAGAGTTCTTACCCCAGCTCCATTTTCAAAATAGTTGCGGGGAAGAAAAGGAACAAACCTCTATTAAAAATACTGTGGTTTGTGTGCCATAGGGCATTTCTGAGAAGTGCAGCTCCAGGTATTCAGTGTACTTTTGTGTACAGAGAGTAAGGCAGTCCTCTATCTCTGACAGCGTGAGAGCCTCGACATAATGCCTGGTGAATGCTCCGAGGACTCTGGATGAAAAAACACTCTAGGAGGGCAAATCTTGTCTACTGCAAGTTCAACATCAGACCATGCTTTTGACCCTTTTTAATCAGGAATAATATTTCTTTCCATTATTAGTTAAGCAACGGTTAAGAAGAAAACCTTTTTAAAATATATATATATAGCATTGAGAAAATTTGCAATTCAAATTGATATTTTTAATCTTAAAAGTATTTTGGTGGGATGGAGTGAAAAATAGAAGGACGAACAAGTCCCATAAATCTGTCACTTGCACAGCACATCACTCACAGCTTTCCCCAGCCTACTGAGGAGGAGAGCCATACAGCTTTAAAATGACTTCATTCCCATATTTACATATTTTTTAATAGGGCTATGATGAATCTCCTTCCGCTTGACTCCTATTTTGAGCTGTGATATTTTAATCTCCATTCTTGCTGCAACTTAGCAGATGAATGTGCAGTGTGACAGAGCTCAGAGGAAATAGTATAAATAAAGCAAAGTGGAGCTATGACATCTCACATTTTATAGCTTTTTTATTGTAGCCTAAGCATAAACAGAGCACAGCTGTGTTATACTTACTGCTGTGAGCACTCCCCCAGCTCCAACCCCCTACTGCTTTTAAAGAGATACCGCCCCTGCTCAGGATCTTCTGGGCACAACCACTGCTATTGGAGGCACTGCTAACAGAAGCAAACCCTCCAGCACCCATTGCTTCTCTTCCTTTGTTTTTACTTTTCCTCCTTCTACTGGTTTTCCCCTTTGCCTTCCTTTCCCCTCACCTCCCCAAGTGGCCCAGGATGTGACCCCACAGTCCCCAGCATGTATAAACAGCTGGCGCTGTGCTGCTACCTACTGAAGGATGCCTTTCTTCCCTCTCCATTATAATTTGCTGTTTAAGTACACAGACACACACGCAGAGCACAGAAACAATTTGCAAAAACAACACTTTGATAAAAGACTTGTAACTAGCTGGAAGTACTCAAAATATTGCCGTCTTTTAATGGTGGGATTTTACAGAAAGGGTTCTCACATTTCTCATCACTTCTTGATAGTTTTTTTTCCCCCACAGAAGTCAGTCAAAAAGAAAGAAAGAAAACACACTAACTTTACTCCTGCCTATTTAAAAACAAACTATCATGATGAGTTCCTACACAGCAAAATCTCTTCACCTCAGGAATTTATGAGATACCACAAAGGATCTCATCATAATCATCACCACACATTCAGCTGAAAAAGCTTCCATTTAGAGCGTTAGACAAGAAAATCACAAGGCACCTGGACACTTTCACCACTATAAAAATATAAGGGCAAACCCAATAGCCAGCAGTTTCCCTCATAGAGTCCAAGAATGCTGTTTATTCTTGTGGTGTGTTGAAAAGTTTTATGGTTGGACTCAATCTTAAAGGTCTTTTATAACCCCAAATGATTCTATGATTCCATAAAAGTGCTTTCTCCGCCTCGAATTTCAATGTTACATAGACATATCTAACATGCAATGTTAGACTTCCTTCTGACATCAATTTAAAAATAAATGTTTATCAAGGCATTGCAATGGCAACACTGAGCTTAAGAACTGCACCCAACTTTCCCAAATACAGGGCCAAGGGACATGCAAGGAAATTCCTTGCACAAGGAGGACCATGCTGCCTATCTCATGCCACTAACATGCTACTAACAGGCTCAACAGGGAAGGAAGTTTCAGTGACCACCAATGCTAATGTATGAGCAGTAACCTAGTTCTTCTGGCCATCCTCTGCTCTCACTTTATGCCCCACAGATCCTCGAGAGGGTTTGCTACTTCACTGCTACTAGAAACATTTTCTGCAGTTTTCCCCTGTCTGGAGTTCAGTATAATCTGGAATAAAGCATTAAACAATACTCACGCAAGCAAAAGAAAGTGGTTAAAAATAACAAAATAAAACTATGCTAGATATGCATCAACAATTGTATTTAGAAATAAATTTTAAAAACCACCCAGAAAGCATGCTGAAATTATTTACATATGGGGAGCTGATTAATTTAACAAGTTTTCAAAGCTGGGGTCTCGAGATTCTCAAGTCTGCCCAAAGTCATCCCTCTACTCAACTTGTGGCTTACCAAGCCATCAGCCTGATAAAAAGATCTGATTAGAAAACTGCTATTTCAAGGAGAGCAGTAGAATTCCTTTGTTTGCAGGTGGATTACTTAAAAAAAAAAAAAAAAAAAAAAAAAAGTGTTACTTCATCAAGATTCACGTGTTTATTCCCTGAAATCCCCTTCAGCTTGTCCAGTCTTACTCTGCACTTGCTTGGTATGATCACAGTAAGCACTTGTTCTGTGTGATGCCTGTATTGTAAATAACCTCAGACATTTTTGGAGAAAGGCAGGGGTTGTAAGGAAGAGACAAGTCTGCACTGATGCTCAAGAGACTCATCATCAGCCAGAGTCACTGTACCCAGCAGTGAAAGCCAGCCACCCCCAATATCTCACTTGCAAACTTTTCCAAGACCTGGTCTGAGGGAGACCTCATCCCTCCTGGGGTGCAGCAACAGGCAGTAAGCCAGGGAAGGGGTCTGGGAAGCTGTTGCTCAAGGCCCTGTAGTGGGCTGGCAAGTCCCGCCAGCACTAGGAAGGGAGCAGAACAGACCAACCTCACACCCAGAAGGTTAATAGGGTCCAGCAAAGCCACCATCAGTACATTCCTAAAAGTTTACTACCACTACCATCCACTTAGGTAGGAAGCAGTTATG
Source organism: Ara ararauna (assembly GCA_028858755.1). NCBI lineage: Eukaryota > Metazoa > Chordata > Aves > Psittaciformes > Psittacidae > Ara > Ara ararauna. The sequence continues at coordinate 105,247,889 of CM054376.1, read as the reverse complement.
TACACCATGCTGGGCACAAGACCAATCCTATTTAACAGTATAGCCATCATCAAAATATGCTCACATTGAATGAGTGAAGATTGAAGGAGAAAGGCCGTAAATTACTTTTCACTGGGAGAGGAAACAGGAGAAAAGATAAAGAACAGAATATAACACTATAGCCACAAAACATTTTTTCCACTACCCACTAATACCTATCTCCTGTGAAGTTTTAAAGTACATTTCTTTCAAATTCACACATGATGTCTTCCATAGCAATAGTACCACCACCTTCACTTCCCGTGGAAGACTCCTTAGTATTTTTCAAAGTTACTGTAAAGCTCAGCAAATACCTAAAACTGTGGTCAGTGCCACTAAAAATCAGTAGAAGTACTAGGAACAAAAGAAAAAAATGAAATACTGCAATAAAGCCTATAAATTTCAAACTACCTTACAGCCCTTTCACCTATCTCTTCTCTACCTGGAAAAGACCCTGAAGATATTCATAACCACGATACCAAGCCTGTTTCAAATGAGAAGAGTGTGACAAATTATTGTACAGATTTAATGACAACAGTCGGGACTGACCCCTTAGGTACAATATTAAAAATTATTTCTGACAGGGATGCTCAATTTGGAAAGCTTAATTCAAGTCAAATAATCTGCAGCTACAAATTAGACCTCCCCTTTAGAATTGGCCTAAAGGGAAACTATCATCACTATGTGATAAAACCTTTCATGGGCTTCCAATTAATACTGCTGACCCCAAAATTCCTTTGCACAAACTTCCTACCCCTTGCAGAACTGAAAGTTTGAGTAGCATAATCTTAAATGTCTCAGAAATTTAAGGAAGAAAATCCAAAACCAAACCACCAGAAAAAAATCAACAACAAAATCCACAAGAGCCATGGTGCATGCAACAACATGACATGTTAACATGCAGGTATGGCAATGTCAAGGCATCACTAATCTATTTGCAGGCTGGTGCAACACTACATAATGATGAAGTAGCTCTCACCTACTGATTTTGAAGGGCAAATATGGCTAAGACCCCAGTTTCAAGAGAAAACTTCTTATGCCCTGAAAGGCATTTCCATTATAGGCCACCGCATCTCTCGTTGACAGCTTTCAGCCAAATCAAACGGAAGAGGCTGCAGGCAGGAGCTGTAGGGTACCTGCTCTGACAAACAAAGAGAGGGAGTGATGGGCTTTTTCATCCTTCTTGTTTAGCTTTCAGTTCCAACAAATGAATGAAATGAACCAAAGAAAAGAACTAAGCTGAGAAAAAACAAAGTAAAATTAGTAACAGGCTAACAGCATATACCCACTGCCTGGGGCAACATACGGCTGATGGATGATGACAGCCAACAGACGAATCCTCATTCCCCGTCAACTAAACAAATTAGTAATCTCATCAATATCATCACTACATTCACCTTCTGCAGCAGCTGCTGCTGCAACACAACTGCTGTTAAGCTTTAGGGGTAAAGCCTGGCTTTGTCTTGCAGTTTGCCAAATCCTGTGGGCAGTCAGAGTTGCCACCCTTTGGAAAATGCAGTTAACCTGACAAGATATTTTTGTAATGGTTTTTAATTTTTCTTTTATTTTTTTTTAAAACCTGCAGAGCTGTGTATTAAGACGATGGTCACCTGCATGGCAGACTCAGAAGTCCTAGGAATCTGCAGAACTTCCACCTTCAGGGCCTTCCCAGCTGCCAGAGTCTCTCCAATTAAAGTCTGAGTTCAGTGACCTTAAGCCTGAAGAGGACACCAGGACTTCTCCTCAGATTGAGATCTGGCTCTACACACCACTTTCTTCATTACTCCTAAAATTTCTCTCTGAAAGTGACTACTTTAAGAAAGCCATGACTTTTGAAAATAAAGAGTGATTTTTGGATATCTAATACACCATGCTTCCTCCCCATCCCCAAACTGTTCCAAGCCCCATGTAGCACTGGCACTTCCAACCTTGCCAAAAAGACACAACGTCAATTACCTTCACTTCCAAAACCTCATCAGAAAAATCATGTGATTCAAACACATTCCAACCCAGAAAGATCAAATTTCAACAACACTCAACACAAATCACAACAAATCATTTGTTGTAAGAAGTCTGGATTACAAAGCGTTCCACCAAACTCACCCAAATACCTACAGCAAATTAAAATAAACACTTCAGCTTGAACTCAGGAAAAGATTAAAAAAAAGTAGTTTATAACCTCAGAAAGACTACAAGGATGTTGTGAGGTTATGCAAGGAGAAAATTAGAAGGGCCAAAGACCAGCTAGAAGTTTATCTGGCTACTGCAGTAAAAGACAATAAAAAATGTTCCTATAATTATGATAGCAACAAAAGAAAGGCTAAGGAAAATCTCCATCCTTTATTGGAAGCAGAGGAAAACAGGGACAAAGAATGAGGAAAAGGCAGAGGTACTTTGTTGCCTCAGTCTTAAGTAAGACCAGTTGTTCTCAGGGCACTGTGCCTCTGAGCTGAAAGCCAGTGATGGGGAGCACAATGAAGGCCCCATAATCCAAGAGAAGATGGTTAGCAACCTCCTACACCACTTATATACACAGATGGGGCCAGATGGGATCCACCCAAGGGTACTGAAAGAGCTGGCAGAAGTGCCACTTTCCATCATTTATCAGCAGCCCTGGCTAACCAGGGAGGACCCCATTAACTGGAAGTTAGCAAATGTGACACCCAACTATGAGAAGGGCCAGAAGGAGGATTCGAGGACCTTTAGGCCCCTTCAGTCTGACCTCAGTGCCAGGGATGGTTATGAAACAGATCACCTTGAGTGCCATTACACAGCACATACAGAACAAAAAGGGGACCAGGCCCTGTCAGCATGGGTTTATGAAAGGCAGATCCTGCTTGACCAACCTGATCTTCTACAACAAGGTGATCTGCTTAGCGGATGAGGGAAATAACATAGATGCTGCCTACCTAGAGTTTTGTAAAGCCTTTGGCACTGTTTCCCACAGCATTCCCCTAGAGAAACTGGCTGCTCATGGCTTGGACAGGTGTACTCTTCCCTGGGTAAAAAAAACTGGCTGGATGACCAGACCCAAAGAGTGTGGTGAATGGAGTTAAATACAGTTGTTGACTGATCACAGGTGGTTCCCCAGGGCTCAGTGCTGGGGCCAGTTCTGTTTAATGTCATTATCAGTGATCTGGACGAAGGGATAAAATGCATCCTCAGTAAGTCTGCAGGGAACACCAAGCTGGGCAGGAATGCTCATCTCAATGAGATGAAGGCTCTGCAAAAGGATCTGGACAGGCTGGTTTGACGGCTAGAGCCCAATGGTATGAAGTTCAACAGGGCTCCGTGCTGGGTCCTGCACTTGGTCCACAACAACCCCATGCAACACTACAGGCTTGGAGAAGAGTGGCTGGAAAGCTGCTTGGTGGAAAAGGACCTGGGGATGCTGATTGATGGCCACTGAACATGAGCCAGCTTGTGCCCAGGCAGCCAAGGCCAATGGCATCCTGGCCTGTATCAGAAATAGCGTGGCCAGTAGGGCCAGGGAAGCAACCATCCCCCTCTACTCATCACTGGTGAGACCTCACCTCAAATCCTGTGCTCAGTTCTGGGCCCCTCACTACAAGGCAGACACTGAGGTGCTAGAGCAGGTCCAAATAAGGGCAAAAAACTGTTGAAGGGTCTGGAGCACAAGTCTGATAAGGAGTGGCTGAGGGAACTGAGGGTGTTTAGGTTGGAGAAGAGAAGGCTCAGGGGGGACCTTATCACTCTCTACAACTACCTGAAAAGAGGATGGAGTGAAGTGGGGGTCAGTCTCTTCTCCCAAGCAACAAGCAATAGAACAAGAGGAAATGGCCTCAAATTGCACCAGGGGAGATTTAGAATGGATATTAAGAAAAATTCCTTCACCAAAAGGGTAGTCAGGCACTGATACAATGTGCTGCCCAGCAAAGTGGTTGAGACCACATACCTGGAGGTCCTTATGAATGAATGACATGTAGATGTGGTCCTTAGGGACATGGTTTAGTGGTGGACTTGACAGTGCTGGGTTAATGGTTGGTCTCGATCTTAAAGGTCTATTCCAATATAAATGATTCTATGGTTCTAAAAAGAAGGAAAATTTAATTTATGCTGTGCAAATAGAAAAAGACATGCAGAGACATAAACTGACTCTCCCTTTTCCCCCATTCAATTCACCTGAATAGGTTTTGCTTTTTTTCATGAAGTCTAATTTTTCTTGGAGGTCTTCAAAGGGTAGCTGGTTAAGTCTGTTAATGTCAACAGAATATTAACTTATCAATATCTCTTATTATTAGATAAAAATATTTGCTATTTATTTCATCAGTTTCCACTTGAAAATACGCAACACACAACAACTTTCTGAAGCAACCTGCACTGTATGTATCTGTGCACACACCTTAATTACAGGAATTCACCACATATTCACTAGAAAACTTCAAAGTTGTGCTAGAATATTTCCATCCACAAAAAAAAAAAAAATCTTACTGTGTAAAGAGTAACAGCTGATGATTAATCCACTGACTCAGCCTTTCTACTTGTTAACAGCTGAAACCTTAACTGGATGTCAGGACCAGTGTCTTCTCTTGGGGTCAGCTAACCAACAGAAAATGTGTTTTCTCCTGTTTGCTTCCATAATTGACTCCATGAAAAATTCACAGCACTTCTTTGTGCTCAAGTACAACATGCAGCTTTCTTCTGTATCCTCTAACAGCTGGCACGGGGACACACTCCTGGAACTCATTTAGTCAAAAGGTATATTGCATTTATATTCCAGTTCACTAATTCACATGCGTAACAAAGAGTTCAAGAATGAAACTTAAAATAGTGAAGGATTTTCATCAGCCACACTGAAATATTTGGCCATCTTTAAACACAGCACTCCCATTTAACCATTTTCCAGCATTAAATAAGTTGCTGCCTAAGTAGCCAGTTACTTCTTCCCCTACATAATATATAAGTAACTAAACAAAAGTTTCAAACTCTTAGCAGGTAGCAAGAGAAATAATTTTCTTACTCTGTGTGATTTGCTCTGGTTTATTTGATAGGTTTGGGTTTTTTGGGGGGAGAGGGGGTTTGTTGTTGTGTTTGGGGTTTTTTGTTTTGCTTTAGGAGTGTATTTGGGGTTTTTTTTGTGGGTTGAGGGTTTCTTGCTAGTTTTTGGGTTGATTGGTTTTCAGGTTCGTGTCCATCCCATCATGCTATGTCATCACCTCCCCCCCTCCCTCCCCATTATTTAGCCATATCATAGGAATATTCCCTTTGGCACTTAATCATCCACCAAAAACATTCTACTGCTTCATAAACTCCATCACAATGAACATAATCCTTTAGTTAAGTGCCAATTAATTATTAAAAACATTCACTGAGGATTAACAATCATGAAATAGATACAGTTCTATTATGTAGTTGTTAATCCTCAATAAATCTACTTGTAATAGACAGCATTTTAGTATGAGCTAGCCTACTTAATCTAATGCTTTATATTTAATTAGATAATTATTGCATGTTAAAAAATACATTTATTAGATTTAATAACTATGTAATAAGCATGCATCTAATAGACAGATTAGTAATCCACAGAAAAGGAGATTTTTTTTTCTTTTAATAATTGCTTACTTGTATTAGCATCCAGAGCTACTCTCCAACATGAAGGCCAGTCTATTACAGCTTCCCTGCTACAGAAATGCAGGCCAAGAAGGGCTTAATGCTTCTGACCACACTCTTTTTGAGCCCCAGGATGAGGACAGGGAGCCTGAAGTTCGCCTACGTACAATTCTTATACTCCCTTGGAGCACCTGAGATCACAGCTCTCCAGAATGCAGTCCAGCCTTTCCTAACCTCAGTTGTATGATGCGGCCAAATAGCAGGCTTGTTTTCGAGACAGACGACTTGGTCTGGAAGGGAGAAGCAGATCCAACAAGATAAATCTAACAAACAAAGAACTCATTGGAGCTTCCAGTTACTTGGAATAAGGCTAAATGCATATCCAGCTGTACAGAGATGCATTTCTTGTTATTTTATTTCTCATACTTTTTTTTAAGTATGATCTTCAGAAAAAGGCTGTGAGGAGACAGGCATATCCTGTTATTCATCTGGTACCCAACTCCAGTTAGGCAACAGTCAAAGACAGAGAGATACAGTGTCTGTTTCTAGGACTAGAACTATGGAAGCTATATACAGCATAAATAGCATTAAGTAGTCTTTTTAGGAAATAAGCTTAATAAAATAATAACCAACCCCTCAGTTGAAGCTGTAAGGGCCCTCATGAAAAAATAAGAATATAAATCTACATTCTGCACCTCTGGAAACCTATTGCTCCAAGCTGATGAGCAGCATCATTACCCAACAAAGGTGACTTGCAAGATGGTGTTCCAGATGACCCTTAAAAATCCCTATAGTCCAATTTCTGTCTGTCTTTTTCCCTTGCACTTCAATGATGAGCTGATTTTAGTGACTGCTGTCTTTGAAGAGGTGTTAGTTCTTAAACCAATGCCAGTGCACTGCATTTCAATAACAGTAGACCTTGTTTTCTGACAGTATAAGGAATACATCTGTAATTCTGTAAATCTGTGACTGCTTACACTCCCTTCTGGAACCAAAAGTGAGGAAAAAGTAAAGACAGTAGTCAGACAGAAGCAAAAAGCACAGATTTTGGCTACTATTTTAAGACTTGTATTGACACCATAAAGTGATCTGTGTTCCTACTTTAAAGCGAAGCTACAGTAGCTCAAAGTTAACCATAGTATGTTTAAAAGAGGTGTCATAGAAGTCCACTTAGCTTGGTAACAGTAATTACTCTTTAATATGAAAACATAAGTGCTCAGGATTTCAGATACAGGATTTTAGTAATTGTACCTTTAATGTTTTGATGCAAATATTCATTTTCTCCACTTTACAAATCTCCTAAATTTTAACATACAGTAACAGAAGACAGTAAATATTAAATGACACTATAAGTACCAGCATGTTCTGAATTTTCAGATTAGCAAATGTTCCAAAAAGTTTTAGAAAAATTCTTTTAGTAATTTTTTGTAAATTCTGCTGTTAGCCCAATAATGGGAAAGAAACTGTTTCTTCTTTAGTAGGACAGAGAACTAGTCTCCTTCCTTTATGCAAAAGGATCGAGGGCATATATTTGTCTTCATGATGGAGAACAAAAATGCATAGAAGCCCACAATCCTGTCCTGTTGTAAGGCTAACAGCAAGGTCTGATTAACATCTAGGTACCCTATTGTCATGTTGCTTGGTTCAACATGCCACCAAGTTATCCCACACTTTTTTTTTTTTAAGAGAAGCTTCTAATCAGAGGATGGCAAAACTAGCACAAAAACATCCTATAAAATAACCAGTAATGACCATCTGAGCAACTGTCAGCTTAACACAGCTGTCAAGAAAAGTGAATTTCCCAGTACTACCCAAAGCAGAATTGATACCTAGACCTGCCATTGCAGTGCCCTGCCTGCTCAGCTGAACAACTGACACTGCACAAAAAGCAAGCCTGGGGAAAGGAGGGAAGGAGTTAGAAAAGGAGGGAATAACAGGGCTGCCAGAGTGGCTGGGGGAGAAGGTGCTCACAGCTATGCCCATGCTGCTGCCTTGGCAGCCCCAGCATCCATCACAAGGGCTGATGGGAAATGCACAATCGCCCCTTGGGGCAAGGTCAGCACTCATACCAGAGTGGAAAGACATTGCCTTAACCTCTCTGGGCTTACCTGTGTGACTGCCACACTACTCCAAATTCACTCTCACTCTGTCTTCTCCCTCCCAGTGAATTATGTGGAGTTTTCCAAACAAGAAGGCCTTTTCTCCTTGTAGTTACAGCTGTGGGAAAGAAGGAAGAAGCCAATCCCATCCTCTACAGACCCTTCTGGACAGAGCTCCCCAGTTGTGCAGGGGGCCACAAGCATTTAGTCCTGCAGAGAGCCAGTCCCCACAGAGCCAGGGGAAAGAAGCCAGACTGTAGATACCCCTTATCTGTCTCTTGTCAAAGCAAGCCAGAATACAGTATGCTCTTTCAGAGGCAGCACACCTCTGAGGTTTAGCAACAGCTTCTTCACACAGCAGCATGTGGCACAAAGGTTTCACCCCGGTGGCACAAGGGCTGAGGCCATAAGGTGGGTACTGCTCTGGGACCCCTGCCTCTGCCCAGCAGCATCCCCCATTTTGTGCCAAAAAGCATGAGCTTCTTTGAGATGAGAGCACACAGAAAGGGGAAGCTTATCGGTTACAACTGTTGGAACGACTGGTAATTGCAGCTGGGGGTCCTTCATCTCATGTCATATGGAGTAGGAAAACGGGTCAGATGTAATGCATTTGGTTAAGTATGTAAGCTGAAAAGTTACTATTTTCTTTTAAATTATATAGTCTTTACTGGAAGTAAGGTTACCAGTGCAAGGCTTTCTAGCTTTAAAATGTAACAGGGACATGCCCTCTGAGGGTCAGGCTTTCATTTGCTGATGTTAATTCTCAGCTGCCTGTTATTTGTCCTTCATTGTAGCCTCTGTCTTAGCTGGGCACGCTCCCGATTCCCTGCTATATCCAGACGGTCCATGTAAATAGTGTTTATGTTAAGGAAGTCATGTTCTGTGTGACTGGAGCACATAGAAACTGATGTTGTTGTCACTTTAGATTAAGCTCTCATTTTAGCAAAGGAGGCAATTGGAGCAGGCAGCTGAGTGGCCAAATGAAATATTCAGCTCATTTCGTTTAAAGCTGCCCCTGTCTCCATTGTTGATGCTGGCAAGGCTGATTAACCCTTGATGGTGCCACCACAACAACCGCTTGCTCTGTCCTCCGTTCCCTCACAAAAACAAGGCCCCAAACAGTCAGGCAGATTTCAAAGGTCAACAAGATGACATTTACTGATTTTGTCCCCAGTTAGTGAACTTGAAGGCAAATGAGAATTAACCCTTCAGGCTCCCATCACTTTGTAGAGAAGAAAAACAAAGCAATACTCAGCACGGGTCAAGGATATTCTCTGTGTTTGATGCAAGCAAGAACACGGCTCCCATTAACCATAGTTTGGCACCTAATATCTCATGCCTGTGAAAGTCCTGCTGACCTCAATTTAACCCCAAGCATTCTATGAACTCCTCCTCATGGAGAATAATATACTTTATTTTTTTGCAGAAACTGTTGATAGCAAATAATATGCCAAAATAAACATAAAGTCCAGGTAATATAAAGCAACAGCTAATGCTGCAGTAAGTATTCAGCTGTTGCTGTGCTGATGCATGCAGACAGTCTCTGGTTGTCTGGAGCACCACAGCCCAAGGCTTCAAACACTGCTGCCACAGGGCTGTTTGCCTACAGCTATTCCCAGATGTACGCTTTAAATGCCTTGGACACAGCATTACCACAGCACTGGACCAAGCATAGCCTTTTCTCTCAGGGAATAAACATAAGAAGCTTTCTAAGATGAATGGTTGTTACAGGAGAAATAGTGAATGTTCAAGCATCCAAAGCCTGATATCCCAAAACCAGAGAAGGGTATTACTAATTGGTCTTCCTTTGGCTCGACTTACTGCAAAGCTTCTATTTATAGAAAGGCTTAACACTGTTTCATGACATGAACTTTCAAATCAAGCTCCACTAGCCCCAGCATCAAGTGCTGTGCTGTGTCACTTCTTGCCTTACACCAGGTGCTTCAGAGAGCTCAGCAGTACCAGCTTCCACCACAGGGCTTGGATTGCTTAGCCCAAAACGTATTTAGGAACAAGACACAATATCCTTGGCAAAAGTGTTAGTAGCAGCCCTAAGTACTGTAAAATAATGCTATTATAAACTGCAATATTGACAGTTATAGCATTTTATTTTTAATGAGAGATTCTCTGGCATTTTAAGACAATGCCTCAAGCACAGGTGACAAGTTTTCTTATAACCACAGTGACAAGGACTGTACCAATTTCTCTCTTTGATCTGCATTTTGTATTAAATTGCCAAAAGAAAAAAGTACATTTATTAAAAATATATTAGTTATGCAAACTACAGTCACACTGGCAGAAGACAACCATCAAAGTAATTGCTCTGGAGCACTTTACCCCTCCCTGCCAAGAGACTGAATTGTATATATATACTTGCCTGTCTACTGCAAAGGCATTTCTCTAGGATACGACAGAATTGGAAAGTACTGATAAATGGATAAACCTCGTAAAATAATATTTATATTACCTAAATTACTAATTCAAATAGCCTTGCAGCTACATTTTACTCTGACATTTTACAGCATAGTTCATATGAGAATATTCTGTAAGAGCACTTACACTAATACTCTCTACTTGTATATATAGGATAAAATTCCAGCTTCATTGTAATGATTTCAACAGCGTCAAAACCTCATCAATTGTATGTTTGCTTTACTAACTACCTGGATAAATATGCAGCTATCTATGAATGGCTCATGAATGCAGATAATAGTAAGTTAACAGGAGAATGTAAACATTAAACATGGTATCGTGGGTGCAATTATTGTACACACAATTTAACTACTAACATTTTTTTTTTCCATTTGCTATCTTGGAGATATACTTATCCGAGTCAAATATTCTATATATCTTCTTACAACTTAAGGCCCGATTTGAGAAGACTCTTGAATGCTCTTTAAATACATAAGGGTCTTAACACCATCATATAAAATACACATCTATCATAATAAAGCAAAGAAGTCTTACATGTTATAAGACCTATTTCTTTAAAGAATAACTTCTTAAACCTCAGAATTGATGAATGAAATACTCCTTTTCACAATCTTTTTGGACACCTTCCTGAACAAGAAGTCACACAAGAAGTATACAGATGCAGTTCAGCTCCTATAATCAGTCGAAATGCGAGTGGTTGTAAAACCAAGTTTATGTTATGCACAAATATTTTAGACCTATGCACTGGGAACAGTGAAGTGTTTGACATCGGGAGTTATACAGTGGTGACTTGTGGCACGCACACATCATGCTCATCTGCATAAACATCTATTTTCAGAATCATCAGGGCACAAACACCCCCAGCTTTCTGCTAGTTTAATATAATTTACAATCATCACTCCTTTAAAATATTAGGATAAAGCCCAACAGGTAAGTTACCTGCCAAAACTCAGGTTTGAAAGTATTATGGTTCCATATTTCCCCCTCTCTCCCACTTTTTTTTTTTTTTTTCACTAAATCACACAGAAACATATTCTATCACCCTGATTTATGACCCACCTGTATGTCAAAAAGATCCATATCTCACAATGGGCAAGTATGGAGATGGATAGCCTCTGAAAAAGGGAAGAAATGAGACAAACCCCAGAAAACAAAAGTCTTACAGAAAGCATGACTAATCCAAGTGGTAGTGCTCTCCCCACCGGGCTGTATGAATCAGTCAGCATGCCAGCATGGTACTGCAGGCATCTCACAGACAGATATGTTGGGTTCGGCATGAGAATCTCAGAGGTCCTAAGGGCTGTGGTCATTAAAACTGTGGCACTTTTTGAAGGAATTGAGTTATTAACCTCTGTGACCCCAGACAAATTTAAACCTGACTAACTGCAGATTTCTCTGAGGAATCAGGGCACATGTTTGTAAATTGCCTGGATATTCAGTGTGATGAAAGATGTTACATAAATGACAGTTATTAATATAATAGTGGCAAATGGGTCAGGAGGAAGATTTCAGTACTGATTTAAGGCTGTTGTTTCTATCTAACATCAAATATCAGCCAAGGTTTGGATACTGATGCCTTACAAGAATAAATATGATCTTCACCTTTTTAAAACTGCAAATCCAACCAGAATTAGAATCACAGAATCAACTAGATTGGAAGAGACCTTTAAGATAATCAACTCCAACCATTAGACAATTACAAATTGCTTCTCTGGTTTGAAAAAGATCCTGGAATAAACTCTTTAAAGAAAGTTTAAATCAAAATGGCACTTATTCATAGAATCATAGAACGGTTTGGGTTGGAAGGGACCTTAAAGATTATCTAGTTCCACACCCCACCCCGGGCAAGTACAATTTCTTATATTAAGTACAAGAAGAGATTAACGATTTGAGTTTGGATTGTAATATTGTTATCTACTGAATTACTGTCAAAGAAATCCCCCAAACCAACTTTCCCAAAGCAAAGAGAAGGTGGCTCAGGAAGATGCTCTAAAGACATAAATTAAACTACCATTTTCTGAAAGAAAACAAATACATAAAAGCAACCCAACACATGCATCACAAGTGATATTTCCCATTACAACCCAACTAGAGATTTTGTATCCCTATAGAGCATCCCACTGTCATACATGGAGATGCAAAAGGACAAGCTCACCATCTCAATTCACCATTCTTAAAGATCATATCCTGTTATACCCTGATGTTACTAGCTTTATTACAAGTGTCGCTTTTCCAAGTCCAACAACTATATATAAACATACACACATAAACATATACATCCACAGACACCAGCCTCTCCACAATTCAAAGCGCCCAGAAATCACATACAGATTACAAGCAGGCATCACTTCCCTCCTCCCTCAGCAGCCACTCAAGAGGCAGCCCTCTTCTAAAACAGACCATAATGACCACACAACAGCACCACTTCACCACAAGAAATGAAGTGGAATTGCTTCCAGATATGAAGTCAAAGAAGATATCAAAAGTAAACAGTATGTAATTACCCAAATGGCAATTTGCCAGAACACAAATTGCCTGAGCCAGTGACTCTTTATTCAGAGGTGGAGGCCTTGACAATTGGGGTCATAAGCCTAACCAAAATTAAATCAGAGAAGCTGCGTTCACAAACAGAAGTGTGACTCCTGGGCCCAGAAGAACTGTCAAGAGAAGAAAACTCTGGAAGCTGTTTAAAGGTCTGGCTCTTTATGGATTCAAAGCATTTCGACATAACTTGTGAGAAATAAGGCAGTAAGTGGTTATACACACAAAGAGTGCATGTTTGTTCAATGCTTTTCATAGTTATTCAACAATACCTGCAGTCTGGTTACAAGTCACTTTTGGGGGGAGACAATTAGGAAAGGGAGGAGTTGTGAGAAATCAAACCACAACCCCCCCCTCCCCCCACTACATTAAAAAGAGAAAAGCAACTCCACAAAAAATTAACATATCTACAGCAAAATGTCGGGTGATTTAAGAGGGACATTTGAGAAGAGTCTGCACTTAGCACCCTTCCCATCACAGGAACATGGCAAGGTATGTTGTTCTGCTTATTGTATCTCAAACAAACCATGCAAGCAAGAAAGAGGCACTTGAGGTAAATGTTTCACACCAGTTTAAGCAATTTTACAGGTCAAAATGAAACTCTATGTTCCCAAAAGTCACCCGAGATCCTGAAGAACAGTTCAAAATTTTTGTGACTACACTCAAGCCTGAAAATAGCATATCAGGATATAAGGAAATCTAAGGAATCCAGTTTTACAGAAAATTTTAGTAAGGTTTCAATAACTTGTTGGTGTATCCAGGCTAAATATAGACTGAACCCAGGTCAATTTATGGGTTTTGGCAGAAACTATGCAAAATGTGGTGGTTTCAGCTGAGTTTTGTTCTGAGGTTTTGGTTTTATTCAAAGCCTGAACTCTAAGGGAAACTAAAGGGACATGAAATCATGCAACATAAAACAGAACTATGTTTTGCATGAACACTGAAAAGGAGTCGCTATCGTGAAGTGGGGAGAAGGGTAAAAAACCCAACCAATGAATAGACCAGGGGTTTAAAATTCATCATATGTATAATGCTAGTTCTAATCCTCACTATTCCAATCTCTGAAGAGTCATTCATCATACGTCACCCAGCACAGAGATTTGAGGTCAAGAAAAGCTACTTTTCATTCATGAAGCCTTCCATATTTTTAGTTGGAAAGACATTGCTCCATATCATCCATTAATATTTTCAGTCAGGTGCCAAAATTAAGATAACACAATTTAATTTTTCCAGTTTAAATCTACAAACACTTATATCTTCACATATATCCTTCTTTCAAGATGTACCCAGTATCATCATCTTTGACTACACACAAAAACAATGCATCATGAATGTATAATAACATCTTCATTTGGTTTGCGGCATGGATTTTTGTCTGGTTAAATGTCTAAATTACTCCCACTTATAGGTTATCCACATATGGACTGAGAGCTTAACCCATTTGAGAATTAGCTTTTAACAGCTGACCTGATGCCTTAGCAAGTGTTTTGCCCAGTCCCCTGGGAAAAAGCACATTCATGAGCAAGCCTGGAATCACAAACCTTGCACCAGAAGAGGCCAAACACGTTAATAGTTTTCACAAAGCAAGTTCAACTGCCCTATTGCTACAACACTGCTCAGTGGCCAAGTGACAGAACAGCATTAAATTGTATTTGCAAAGAGAGCCATCCGCTTGCCATCACACAAGATGGTGAAATCACCTATCAGTAAGCAAGAAAGGAAAGAAATGACAGACTTTAAAATGAGAAATAAAAGGGAGAGAAAAGAGGAAAGCCAGCTAAGTAAAAAGTAAAACAAAAATGAATTATTTAGAGCCACATCTCAGCTTATTACTGGATTAACATGATATCCCAAATAATTATGGGGTTTCCTCACCATCCTCACACTAACTGCTACTGCATTCTTATAAATTGCTATGTTACATCAAACACTCTGTATTTTTAATGTCTCTGTTGTATCTGGGCAATTATATGCATTATAGACCTGTATTTTCACATCATTGAGGAATGATGGCTTCAATTCACCACCTCTGTGCTGATGACTCACATATCTCAGTCTCAACCAATCTTGTTCTATCTAAACACATATTTCAGCCAGTTTTGCTTATCTTACAACTGTTAAAACCTTTTTCTGTCTGCTACTGAAGACTCAACCACAGTGACTTCAGACACATTGATGGGACAACACTTTTTTTTCCACTTGCTTTTAAAAAGAGGCTATAAGGTAATGAAATTGCTGGATAGCTACAGTTGAAGTCAAAGGCATCAGAAAAGATCACTGCATGCTTCTAGGCTCAGTATGTAAGTTCTTCAACAAGTGATTTAGAAAAATCATTACAGGTTTTAACATGAAGAAAAAAAAAAAGAAACAACAAAAATAAACCCACAATGAAACCCCGCTCCTTCCATCTGGCTGGTAAAACTACCTACCAATAAGTTCAGTTCATCATAGGCCAACACCAAATTTGCACTTCCTACCTAGTAATGGTTATCAAATGGTATATAGCAATTTCAAGATATCAACTGCAAATTAAAAAAAAAAAATAAAGTTAAGCACCTGCATAGAATCTGCAGCCCCTTTCTCTGCTACCATGCATATTCTCCACACCTGCAATGCACAAAACCTACTGAAAGAACTCACGGCAGAGCCAGTTTTTACTGACCCCTCAGCTCAGGTGTTGGCATTTAGCTAAATCAGCTAAATTTGGAATTGCTGCTCTGATTTTCTCCAGGCTTGCAGAGGTAGCTTGGGGCTATGTAGAGAAGGGTAGTGTTTTGTGAAAGGACCCTCGGAAGAGGTGGAATTAAAAGTGGCAAGGGTACAGCCCCCTGTTGAGGCACATGAAGCTGGAAGAACCTGGAGCAGACACAAAATCAAAGTGGATCTCCTTTCTACTATTGCTCTCTGATCCATCGCTAGCATGGGAAATCATGGCCCCAGTCAGAAGAGTAACAGCTACCCAGTAAAAAGGAAATGCAACCTCAGTGTAGTACTTTTTAGTTCATCAGTTAATTAATGCCACCATGGGATCACCACCACTGCATTAGGTGAGCCAGCACTCCAAGGAGGTGTCATACACGATGCATGCCACGGAAGAGACAGGAGATGTTCCTGTGTAGCTAGTTCTCCCATAGGTCTTCAGTGCTGTGAAATATAGCAGCAGTACTAACCAAAGCATACTAAGTAGCTGCTCAAATTTCAGTTCCTGCCTAAGGAATGCTTATTTTGTTCACCCATCAATTCTGTCATGCACAGCTTGCTTAGGAGTTCACCCTGTTCTCAACCTGTAACTGCGAGGGAAGAACAGACTCAATAGAGGCTCAGAGGTTTTGTTCAAATGGGTGTAAAGAGAGAATTTAACATTCACACATCTTATCTAAACGGTCCAAAACTCCTTCTGGGGAAAAGAGAGAAAGAAATCTAAAACTCTCTGGACTTTCACACAATTTTCCCAGCTCTCCCGTCTGTTACACAGACTAGACATTTTGCAGATTTCTTGGAGAACTTCCTGGCAACCACAGCAATCACCAGGGCAGGATGCATATGTGTTAAACTGAAATCTTAAACAAAATCCTCTTTTTGAGCTTCAAACATTTTTTTTCTTTTTACTGTGAATTCTGGAAAATGGTTTGGTATTATTTTATTTCACTGCAGCAGTGAACCATACTGCACCTTAGGAGCAATGGTGCAGTAGAGGCTTAGGGGTTACCACATGGGTAACATGGTAATGACCCTATACATATGGCCCTGCTAGGAAGAAATTGTGCAGGTCTTTCTTTTTTTCTAGACATCTTGCTATTTCTATGGTGCATTTTCTGGACATCTTGTTATTTTATGGTGCATTTTTTTTCCCTATATGCCGTTATGATTCAGATCTAAACAAAGACCACAACTTGTTTTTTTCAGGCACACCCAGCTAAACAGACAGACTCTTCCTGATTATTAAGTCAAACAACCTGGGATCCATAAGGTCAATAGCTCAGTTTGCTCCAGAGCTGTTAATCAAGCAAGAATTAATACACTAAGCATAGGAAAAATTGTCAGTTAAAAGTCAATAAAAGACTGAATCCCTAATAGCTTAACAGCTTTCTCTTGGATGGATGGCAGGTACTATGAAACATCCAAGTGTGACCTCACATCACTGTTAACGTGTAGTTAGTTGTGTTTTATGTTCAAGGATATTGTGGAAGTTCACAGCTTTCACCAACCTTTCTCCTTTACAAATGATGTGCATCATGGAGTGCAGAGGGTGCCCACCTTTCTGCAGACACAAACACTGCATGAGGAAAGATTCAGTAATACGCCCACCTTGGCAGTGTTCAAGGCCAGGTTGGATGGGGCTTTGAGCAACCTGGTCTAGTGGAAGGTGTCCCTACCTGTGGCAGGGGGTTGGAACTAGATGATCTTTAAGATCCCTTCCAACCCAAACCATTCTATGATTCTATGATACCAGCAGCATATGCTTAGGGGGAATTACGGCAGTGTGGTGGTATGGACCAGCAGTAACTTGTATTGCATAAACGTCCTCCCCTTTCACAGACAGCACCTCACAACTGCTGGCACAAGTAATACAAAATACTTCACAGTGTTGCAAAACCTAGAGCATTATCAAAGTACCTTTTTGTAAAATTACTCAGCATCCTTAATAAACCTGTTAATAATTCATGAAGCAAATCACCTTGAAATCCCTGATTCATTTATGCTTTTGTAATCAATAAAAGTGTTCTCAGTATGCTGTTATTCACCCCAGAATATAAGTAGGTAAATAGTGAGGTAATATCACTTCCTTTACTCATAGAGAAGGTGAATTTTAGGTATAGCTACATACTAGATACAGAAAATGAGGAGAGATTAAGCTGCTTGCAGAAAGCCAGAGGAGCTGCTCCCTGTGATGGGGTATGACCTTAAGTGGTAATTCCGTGCCCCATTCTGGCTGTCTGCAGTCCTCCACTTCTCTTGGAAGTCATGCATTAAGTACAAAAAAAAAAAAAAAAAGAAAAAGAAAAAAGATCTGAAAGTGTTAAAACTAAGTGTAACCAAAACCAGGCTTCAACACCAAGTGGGAGAGCAGGGAATCAAAAAGGGAGAAAGTGAGAGTCAGTCACCATGAACTTGCTAGAAAGAAGACCAAGGGAAGCACTACAAGGGGGTTTGAAATGGAGTAACACACAATAATGACTTGAAATCCAACTGCTAAATCTTGCTTTGCTTTCCAGAGTAAATTGCTGACAGAGGAAGTCAAATTCTGGATTAGTGCAGTGACACATCTGTACACTTTATACAAACATAGAACCGGGAATGCTGAAGTCAGTGGGAGTTACAAGTGCTCAGCACCTCCTAGGAGATATGTGTTCTGCAATCAGAAGCGTGAGTGCAGCATGTCTGGGCATAACCACGCAAATCTGAAATGCACTACCTCACATAACAACAGCATTTGCAGTGCAGAGATCGAGACTTCAGAGAGCCTTTATAAGCACCTTTTCACCCACAAAATTTCTACAAATATTATGTATTGCAAAGGAATTAAGACTCACACGGAACAAAGAAATTCCCATTGGCTGCCAAATCTTAAATATTACTTCTAACAATCAGGGACAGAGCAATGCCATCAGGCCTCTGGCAGATTGAGTAAAAGCTATCAATGTCTTAAACTAAAAAATACAAATGCTGAGCACTCCTCAATTCCTCTTCAAGGCCAATAACTGGCCAGTAAGTAAACTTTAATAACTAATGGAAATCAAGAAAACTGTGGCAAGCTGCTCAATAATACTTTGCTAAAGGGGAAGAAGGATAAAAATAATTTATGTATATTCTCTGTGATCCTGCTGCAAAAATCTCAGGCAAAATACACAAATCATTATTTTATTTAAAAGAAAGAGGGGACAAAAAGGTAATAATCATAGTTATTTGATCTAATTATTCCTAAAGGAATCCATAAGAGACTAGAAAATATATAAAAACCACCACTCCTGATCTGCTACCTGGGGAGAATAAACAACATTCTAGTACAAAACATAGGTGAAAAAATAATGAAATTAGCATCTCCAAATTGTTTAAAAAAGGATCTTCAGCCTAAAGAGAATCGACAGCATAGCTTTAAGGGTAGATAAATGGCTGCCTCAAGGATCTGTCTTACCATCTCTTTTTTTTTAAAGTAATACCTTCATTTGCATAGTAATAACCCAATTATTGTAAGATTAGGTGACAGAAATTTCATTATTACTGTTCCTACAAAACAGTCGATATTCCATTCAGTATCTTTTCATGTTACACACCTTAAAACATAATTATTCCAATATATGCTCATTCATCTTTAATGCAATTTCTTTAATAATAATAAAAGAGACTCCTCCTGTAGTTGTTAGGGGTTTTTGGTTGAATATATTAGTGTTCAAACATGATTTTTCTCGTTCAGGCTGCTATAGAAACAAGCAAAGCCAACCAACTGCTTAGGGGCATGCTCTCTCCCCTCTTCCCAAGCGGGAGTCCACCAAGAGGCCTAAAGCACATATGTTAAAATATGTTGCAACAACTCTCCATCTCCCCACTCCCTGCTTCTTCCCACGCTGAGAGCTGGTCATAAGACAAGCTTGCAAACAAAATCAAATATATAGTAGCATCAGGCTTCTGAGAGTTATTTGTGTTTAGGGCTTGCTGTTACAGGGACAGGGGGAAGGGTTGTGGTTTTAGGGCTGCAGGAGGAGAAATCAGAGCAAGCACACAGAGCCACAGGGCTTACCTGCCACAGGCTTTCTCAGTTTCAATTACAAAGATAATAAATGCGATAAGTGGTCAGTTACCAGACTAAGCAGAAAGGAAATGGGGAAAGGAGATAGGGCTGGCTCCATCAGAACACAGCACTACACACTTCAAAAGGATGTCATGAACAGTTATGGGAGTGGAAACAGGAGCTACAATTTCACCATTTATCTCAGCGCAAGGTAAGACTAGGGAGCTTTTTACAGGCAAATCCTCTGCACCACTCCTTCAAATCCAGAAAAGGCTGGAAACAACTGAGAGTTGGTACCACTACGTATCTGGTGGGACCATGTACAAGCCCAGTCAGTGCTACAAGCCCAGTGCTTAGCAGCCAGTGGGTTTCACAGTCAGTTATAGAGACTGAGAAGAAAAGGACTGCAGTCATTCTGTTTACGGGCAGATTCCCCCTCACAGTATACCGGGGGTGTGTAGGGCAGCACTGCAGGAGAAGTCGGTGGAAGCCATTCTTCATATAAACACACAAATTCAGCTTGCTTGGCTTCCAGTTGATCGCTTATCCCACCATCACTAAAAGCAGTAAATACAAGATGCAATTTCACAGGAGTTATTTACTGTTTAATTTTTGTGAAAGCCTTCTGTCAAAATGGCATGAAGGAGAAGTAATTTGGCCAAGCTCCGATTTTTGAAGTCCTTTACAATCAACAAGCCACCACCGGTCCGATTAAAAAGGGAAAGCATGCGTAGTTGGAAACCATCTCTGGGTGGAAGAATTCCAGGATTTTTGCAGGGTTGGGAACACAGCTTGCTGATTTGGGGGGTTAGGCAGCCCACCTCCACCCCCAATCACTACAGGGCTAAACATGCGAGAGAACTGCATAGCTGCCTCTTTACACTGCTGCGGATTTTACAGAAGGAGAAAATATCACATGCCAGTGCACAAAGCTGACAGGGAAACAACCATCCCTGGTGCTGCCCACAGGCCTGTGTGGAGGATGACCTCCACTGCAGAATGGGTGGACCTTTTCTCTGAAGATTTTGACCTCTTGCCTAATAGTTCTGGTTTTGAAAAGTTTCCAATTATACCACGTTCTACAGAAAGCAAATTAAAACGGTTGGTTTTTACTTGAAAAATAAAATAAAGCAGTGAATATGCTAATGGTTTTTTCTTACATTCTTATCATCTCATTTCATGCCTTTAAACAGAAAACCTTGTGAATCTTACTATGAAAATTATCAACAAAGAAGAAACAGCCTTCCATCTTACACCAAAACTTAGAGGACTGAGTTTATACCATCCTGACCCAGTCTAACTGAAATTGAAAACTTTCCCTCTTCCATTAATAGCTTTTCCAATTCAGCAGTTCAAAGCTGCAATCCCTCACAGCCTATGCAAGGATTTGGGATCATTTTATAAGTCTGTGTGGCAAATGAACATGAAAGAGAAACTCTCCTTATGGCTGGGAACTATCCTTTAGGGGGGAAAAATGTTATTAGCTTTTTAGAGAGCATTTGCAAGGGTAATTTGCACTACAGCATCTCTTTTTATTGGCCTTGCAAGCAAGTGTTGAAACAATTTGTCTTATCATATATATTCACTTTGAATAGGGACCTCATGTGAAATGTTCCTCTTTAAACAAGGAACAATGGGTTCAAAAATCAACACTAAAAAAGGTCAAGTGTGGCAATGATTTCTTTCAACATAGAAATATTTAAAATGAAGGGGGAAAGGAAGAAGGAAAGGATAAATGAAAAGGGAAAGGAAAAGCTTCTGATTTAGTCTATCATAACTTAAGGCAGCTATGCCAAAGCTCCCAGTTTGGTCCAGCAATTTCACAGGAATTATAACAGGATGATAAATGCTACTCCTGGACATCATTTGTATTTCATTACTTCTTATGAGTCCTTGACCAAAATCAGGGCCTCACCATGTGAGATTCTGCACAAGCAAATGGTAAAGAAATACCTTTACCATCTCCAGACAATTCACAACATCCAGCTGTAAGTCAGGATTACCATAACCTCTAAAGGACAGCAGCACAGGACGGAGCATTTGATACAAGGAGTATAGAAGTCAGTGGAAATCTTTCCCCTCTTTCAGTGTGCTTTGTCTCAAAGCCGCAGACTGCTCCTGAAAAAATCAGTAGTTCTCTCGCACTGAAACCTCCAAGCCATCTCACCTTGCTCTGTGGGACAGTTCTTGAGCATAGACGACTCTGAGCAAACAGAACTGATCTCTAATTTTTGGTACAACAAAATGTAGACTGTAGAGCTCCAGTTCTGAAAGCGGCATTTCATTCTGCCAGAGCAAGTAACTTCCACTTTAAAGAAGGAAAAAAGTATTAATTACAGGAGTAGGAAGCAATGCTGCATTTACAGTGAGGTTACATACCACTTGAAGTGGAAAACCAGGGAAAGTACTTTCTTCCAAATAAAATCAGTAACAAAAAGATTTATGGAAGTGTAACAAGAAATAATAAAATCAAAGGTCGCCAGTTACATATGTTTCTAGTGCTGATTCCTCCCTACAACAAAAATTCAATTTGCAGATGACAGGCCTGCAAGGCAGTTTGCTAGTGCAGATTCCTTCCCCTTCTACTGGAGTTCAAGGGATTCCCTATGGGGCTAAGAGTCCATTCCTTACAGGCTAAAACGATCTACTTGTTCAGCTGTTGTAACTTTTTCTGTCTCCCATCTCAGTGCTGTATTGGATAGACTAACCAGAACTTACCCAGCAATATTACTTACTCATTTTGACTTTTTCAATTACATGCATTTTAATTGAAAATGTTTCTTAATGGGAAATGGCTAGTCCCAATAGTAAAATGCTCAAGCCCAGCATAACTGAGTTGAAGAAAACAGAACAAAATCCACCCCCCAAAACACCCCACAGGCCAACAGGCAGAGTGCTCACCCAATGCTGCTTCAGACAAGAGCCCTGAACCACGACTCCACATGTCTTGTGCGAGTATGTTAACCTCTCGGCTATGAACTACGCAGAAATGGTGTCTTTCTCTCAAGGCTAGATTTGACTCCTGGGAGGGTGGGTTCTTTTTCCTTTTTTTTTTAAATGAAAATTCCTGAAAGCTTTCTTTCTCATTCTGATTCAGAAAAAGACAAGAACAGTGGGTTTTCTAAAGGTTACCGAAAAGTATAATGGGCCAGCACTTCAACTTTCACAAATCAACACAGCGGCATTTAAATCAATGTAACCCTCTTGACTTGACTAGCTTTCAGCTTGACCCAGCAGAAACAGAAATTATGTAGGCTTTTTATGTTCAATGAAAACCAAGAAGTGAAGCTGACCAGCAAAAAAGAGCGATTAATTTCTCACAAAATCTTGCCTAAGATAAGAAAAAAACAAAAACAAACAGAAAAAAAAACCAACATCCAATTTTTTAAAACATTTGTTCATGCAAAGCTATAGACTCAAGTCCCATGTCCTTAGTTTATTCTCACTGGCTCCTGAGCAACACCTGTAATAGCTTTTCCTCAAATATAAGACATTTCACTGTACAAATACTGCATCAATAAAAAAAGGCCAAACTCTGCTTCACTTGCTCATGACGGAATTGCCACTTGTTTACTCACAGTAGTAAGGTAAGCCTGTTTGGCCTCATGTCATCAGCCCGAAAGGCAATGTATTTTACACATTGACATCCCCATCAATATTAAGTTCAGAGGTCTTGTCTCCTTCAAACTAACTCATATAGGAAAACAAAATAAACAACAACAAAAAATAAAGTACAGCTAACAGTACAGAAAAGACAGACTTAGTAAAGTAAATAAAACCTCAAACCGTTGTACACAGTTCTCACTGATGCTTTGGTCAGCACTCTGCACCATCATAAACTGAACAAAGCAATTTCTGGCAGCTTTGAACAACAATTTAAGTCCAAAGCTTACTTACAATTTATGGAAAAAGTCAAATTAAAGCATCAAAGCACATGACTACATTTTTAACCAAGCCTGGGATACACTATTCTAACTGCATGAACTATTTCCTCCCACTTATCATGGCCATCATCAAGACTATTTGGCTGCTTTGCAGTACATTGTGATGTTTCCAAATGAAGATGCATATTATGATATAGATGATATATGATACATAACATATATATTATAATTATATACATTATTACGATATAGATGATACATAGATGCAGCTACTGTACAATCCGATTTCTGCCAACATTACATATTTGTTAAATATTGCGTTAGTATTTAGTTGCAACATAAACAGGCCCATATTCAGCAACTGCCCAGCTTTAAACATTTGAATAAGTGTTTACTGAAATCCTTAAAGTTAGCCAGGTGTTTAAGCACTAAGCTGAATCAGGGCCAAAGTCAGAATAAGTATTGACATGGTATAATACAAAGGCTAAATATGAAATGAATAATGAGGCCAACACAAAGCTTATTCAGCTGAATTTCACTGTCATTAAGCTACACACACACACACACACACATAATTCCTGGTGACATCTGATCTAATGGAACTCTAAGGTTAAGCAGAGTGATCGTTCCCATCTATTTCAGTGCGAAAACAAAATTACCAGTTTGTGAATACAGAAATTCTCTCAGGAGTAAAGCTGTTTGTGACAGACTTGTCCACACATACAGCAAGAACTTAAATGTTTACCTAAAAACCTGAACAAAACATTTACCTATGACTCTGACAGACGTGGAATTAAAAAATGTAGAACGATTAATCAAATCGCACATTACACTTCATTTAAATCTGCAAATGAGTTGATAAAAATGTGGCTGTCTTTCTACTGTACCTCCTTTCTCAGATAACTTGATCACAAAAAAGAAAAAATCCCTCTTCATTAAACGTCTCAACGAAAACTGAATGGCTGATAGAGGAACCTGAGCTCTGACTACTCTGAATGTCCATATTTGTAAGATATGTTGTAATATTAACATTCTTTAGGTCTAGCTACTCACATGTGGCTGAAACATTAGTAGTCAAGGCCTGAATCGCACAAAGACCAAGTGTTGATGCGATATATATTCCTACCAGTGTGTGGCTTACATTATGATCTGGGTAATCTGCCATCACACAACATGTCACTTTCTATAAAACAAAACTTGGGAATTATTGAAGCCATTGTCATTTCATATGACAAAAATATCAATGTTAAATGTGCCTTTAAAACATTTATCAGTCACGTGTGTCAAGAAGCAAGAGATGAGGAATATTTCATGTGAGTAAAATGCGGATAAGTTAACTTGACAAGAACATGTATTCACTTAAGAACGGGATATGTCCCTCTTGGCATGGACATCATACTGTGCAGAGTCTCCAAGAATTTAATTAGAGATGTAATACAGCAATTAACGACAGTGTATTGAAACCTTCTGTAATTTATTTTTTTTTAATAGTGGGATGCTGGAAAAAAAAAAACGGCACAGGAAAACAAAAGCTACTGTAAATCCACAGGCATCAAAAGGTGTGTGGTGGGCTTTGTTCCATAACTGACCTCACTTTGTACCTGACTACTTGTGAGATCTTGTCTGAGTTACATAGATGATGCAATAAAGTCTGATTTATTTTTGATAGCTCTCCAGAAATAATTCTACTTCTTTAAAGAAAACCTCATTGCTGCTTCACAAAGTCAAAGGGGTAAATTCCCCCAGTCTCTAAATAGGCATCTTCCATAACATCTCAACCACTAAGTATTGCAGGTATTATGCAGAAAATAAAAATAATTCCAAACCTAGATCCAAACACAAAAAATCAAACACTTGAATGCACTAAAAACAATTCCTTTTGTAATGTACATGTATCTCAGGGCTTTGTTTGTCTTCCACTAACACCAATGTAGAATCTTGAGGAGATTTTGTAAATAATCTAGGCCAAGTCAGGAAGTGGTGGTGAGCTTTACCTGAGATCCCTTTTCTTATGCTGAAAGCAGGGCCAAGTACAAGAGAGAGGGTGAAACCACACATTACATATGCCACTTCAGGCGTGTTTACTAGTAGAAGCAGGGAAGAGGACAGGGCAGACTTAACAAGACCTGTCACTTATCTCCACTTATGGGAATCTGCAATTCAGAACAGACTCTTGGAGATCTTTAGGTTCACCTCTGATTCCCCTGAAAAATCAGTACTGAACTTAGTCCTTTCCTCAGAACTCTTCAAAATTTCATGTTTATGAAAACAGTATTGGGATTCAATGGGTAATATACCGGCCCCAGAGTAAAAACATTCACATGTATTATTCCAGCTTGATCTTTGTTTGGGTGTATGATCTTAACCACTTTTGTTATCATTTCTTCACCCATAAAATAGAAATAATAGCAACTTACCTCTTTGATAAAGTATTTCGAAATCTATGAGTAAAAAGCACTATGAAACAGCTGAGTTTCATAATTAGGTGTTATTATAGTCTAAGCAGCATTTCTAAAAAATAAAGAGAATATAAAAGCATCCAGGCTCTGATTTATCGTTACTTAGTTCCTGGGGGTAGTCTTTCAGACTATCTTTGCCTTCTTCACTCAGCTGTACAAAACATAAACTCAACATTACAGAGAATGAATGTTAATATGTTCAGGATAAATGCATCTATGAAGCATATGCAGACATGACGGTGAGACACACTTACCACAGCGTAATGAGTTGCCGCATGCCATCTGAGCCATAATTTTCTGTGTAGATGGTCTTAAACTTTTGCAACTGTCTCTGAAAATCTTTTAAACTGTTATAACTCAATCTCTTTGGAAAAGCAGCTCCTGCCTGAGTTTTCAAAAACAGAATCTTCATTGTCTGTGGAATCTTAATCTGTAATCTGTCTGCTGGGACGGGTGCGCTTCAGCCCTTGCACTTGGAAACAACATACTTTTTGTTGGTTGGTGGAGCAGAGGCAGAGCTAGAAACAAAAATCTCATCCAGTTTCCCCAGGATGCTTCCCATGACTTTTCTCACATTTACTTAAGACTAATCTGCTGGCATCAGAAAAGTAAGCAGCCATAAGAAGGGGGAAAGACATTCACTGCCACTGCATACCAAATTTGAGGCTTGCTACAAAGACCCCTTTGTGTTCCCCCAAACAGCTCTTCCAATCAGTCAGAGCCCCAAGGGAAGGATAAAAGCACACAGAGATAGGCGCTCTGAGGGAAGCTGGAGAAGACATTTGCAATCCCAGTACCAGCATCACTGGCTACACTTTGACTGGCAAACAAAAGCCAGGGTCTATGGTTGGCACAACACGGCTTGCAGCCACATGCCCAATGATCTTTCCTCCCCCTATATAGGACAGACTCACCCATGATGTTTCATGGGATGTTCCTGCTTGCTGCTACTCCAAAATGAGCTAGGTATTGGCTGTGATGGTGGCCACTGCACACCAGCCACCACAAATCACGGGCTGTTACTGCTGTCTCCCTTCCTTGCCTTGGCCACTGGGGCTACATCGGCATTATCTAATGAAACAGGCCTTAAAATTAAATGGCACAACACTGTTCATCCTGCCCATACTGAACACCCGAACTTCCCATGGGGAATCGTGCCTGGCCTTTGGTGATTCCTACACTCTCTCTGGACTCTTTTGGTGTAAAGGTTATTTGGCTGTGCCAAACCCATGCTACCATGCCTTGTTCCAACAGGGTGAAAGCAGACAGCAGAGTGCAGGGGCCCAGGTTCTAGTCTCAGATCATGGCTGGGAGTCACCCCTATGACCCTTTCTGAATTCGCATTGCTCAGTCCTTCAGTGCCTCAGTCCCCCCTCCATCTTCCCCTCAAAGGACAGTGAATTGCCTTTGCTGAACCCAGCCGAGGGCCCCACAGCCTGGGAAGGGGCAGGGAGTACAGAGGCTCCTGAAGCCTCTTCTCCCCACACCACCAGCTGGCCACTCCTCATCAGAAGGCATCCCTAAGAGAGCCAAATTTCACCTAAACCTACACTCTGGGACTTCCCTACCCGCTCCCTGGTCTGGAAGATGACCATGACGACATACCAGCCTTAGAGATTAGGATTCCAGGTAGCTCAAATATCACAACTCCAGCTCCGTCCCAGGTCTCTGTTGTAAACTGCCTAATGCACCAGCACAATCCAGCCTCTTCACACTACTCCTTGCCTTCCTGCCTCTCATAATCCAGCTGTTTTCCACTTCAGAAAAAAATCCAAACAACCCACCTTCCTGTAGTATACAAAATGGGAGGTACAGGAAGGTAATGTATTTCTGATTTCCTTCTCTAGGGATCAGGACCAGGGCCATTCCCTCATCTTTATATCAAAAGCTAATTCTCCCACCTCCTCCTTGTAGACATGCAAGTTCTCCAGCCTCTTCCTCATTACATAAGGCACAGGCATAATCGTTCTCCTCCCACAGAGCATCTCAAGAAACACAATTCTCCTCCTCCCCCTCAATCACACCAAGTCTAATCCCAGCACTTCTGACATTACCTGCTAAATAGCCATCAGTACAGTGAGAACAAATGGAATGAAGCGCAAATTCTTAACATGGTTTAAACCACATCTTCATGACTGATCATTTATTTCCGTTTTCTACACAGTCTTCATGTTCTGCTATATAACTGCAACTGAAAATTATTTTTCTATTCACATTCAGTCTTTTTTGCCTTTTTTTTTTTTCTTTTCTTGAGAGATGAGAAGGAGACAGGGTGTTCTTTTATCAGTGAATAGAAGATTTTGTTTTGGTTTGTTGGTGGCATTTTATGGCCATATTTTTCAGACAAGTTCATGTTAAGTTCAGAGGAAAGGAATTTTCAAAGAAAATCTAGTACAAAGCACTGTGAGGAATGATACGGAAAGCTGACAAAATTATGATAAACAATGAAAAAATAAATAATTAAGTGTTGTGAAACACTGCATCAGTATTTATCACATTGTTAACTTTTCTCAGGGAAAATGGTTTATTGTCTGCAGTTTCAGAAAAAGATGTTAACCTAGGCTATGGAAGCGGAATCCAGCATATATAATGGTTTTGAAATGTAATTTTTTATATATATAGAAAAAAAAGAAAATGGAAAATATGTCTGAATGAGATAAGGCTTTCAGAACAAAATATAATACATGGAAATCCTTTCTTGAAGTGCTTTGTGGTCTTAAGGAGGTAGGAAACTTGAAACAGTAGTTACAGTAAACACAAGTCTAAACAAGGTGTGAAAAATTGGGGCATAGGCAAAAACAAAAACTCAGAAGAAAGAGGCTAAAAGAAGTGAGAGAAGTGATGTCTTACACAAACGTGGCTGCTCTATTTACAGCTTTTTAAAAATCCATTTAAGAACTCAGTTGCAAATAAAAAGAGAAGGTCTATGCCCAGCATCTAGGAAAGGTAGTGAGAAAATGAAGAGTAAGTAGAAAGCTGGGCACTCAGAACTCCTAGCTCTAATTCCAGTTTGCCTGCATCAAATTGGCTAGGCTATACCATCTGTTAGACAAGTTTCTTTCAAGGCTAATGGGGTGATAGCATTTTCCTCTTGAGCATGCTATCAAGATGAGTTAACTAAATTATACTAACTAAGGCTACCTCACTGTCCTCCTGCAAAACTTCCGTCAATGCTCCTGCCTTGCCTTAATGTCTACACAGAACATATTGACTGCTGGGCAGCTGGTATAGCAAGATATCTGCCTATAATAAGTATGTCTACATTAACAAGCAATTTGGTGCAACAGAGGCAGAGCATTAGATCATAGCAGTTGATACTCGGGTATCTACATCTGTGTTATCTGGGGCCCAGGTTTACTATCAGCTAGATTCAGCCTTGTCCTCTGTACTTAATTTTGCATGTAGTTCACATTTGTTTCAAGGGACCAACCATTGATTTATATCCTTGCATTTCCATCGTTGCTCACAGCATCTGTGATATGTTTCTGGAAAGAGCTTCTGCTTTATTTGCCTCCAGAGGAATCTAGCTCAACACAAACCAAAACCATTTTTCAAACTACACTCACATACGCTAAGTAAAAAAGACCAGGGAGATTTTCTTCAAAACCACACTAGTGCTCCAAACCAAAATGTTAAGACCAGTGCAACCAGTGCTGACTACTATAACTATTCTTTATGCATTCCTTCTATCTCCTTATCCAGGAGGTATTCTTATCTTTTTTTTTTTTTTTTTCCTTTTTTTCATCTTCAAGATATGTTAAACTTTTACACTGTTTAATGGTTTGGTAGTGAAGTCACTCTATTAAGACTGCTCCTGGACTCACAAACAGCTTCACGCTCACAGGCTGCTGTTCTCATGGGGGACTTCAACCACCCCTGATATCTGTTGGAGGGATGGTATGGCCCGGCACAAGCAATCCAGGAAGTTCCTCGATTGTGTGGAAGACAACTTCCTTCTGCAAGTAGTAGAGGAGCCGACAAGGAGAGGTGCCATGCTTGACCTCGTGCTCACCAACAGGGAAGGGCTGGTCGGAAATGTGACGCTCCAGGGCAGCCTTGGTTGCAGAGATCATGAGATGGTCGAATTTGAGAACCTCAGGACAGTGAGAAGAGCGTGCAGCAAGCTCAGAGCCCTGGACTTCAAGAGAGCAGACTTTGGCCTTTTCAGGAAGCTGCTTAGTAAGGTTCCATGGGATATAGCCCTGGAGGGCAGGGGGACCCAAGACTCTTGGTTGGTATTCAAGGATCACCTGCTGCAAGCCCAGGAGCGATGCAGCCCAACTAGAAGAAAGTGCTGCAGGAGGGCCAGGAGACCTCCCTGGATGGATAAGGAGCTGCTGAGGAAACTTCGGAGGAAAAAAGAGGCTTATAAAAGGTGGAAGCAAGAACAGGCAGCCTGGGAAGAATACAGGGATGCTGTCCAGGAAGCTAGGGACCAGGTTAGGAAAGCTAAGGCCCACTTAGAATTAAACTTGTCTAGGGATGTTAAGGACAACAGGAAGGGATTCTATAGGTACATTGCAAATAAAAGACAGACTAAAGATAGTGTAAGCCTCCTCGAGAAGCTATCAGGAGAACTGGCTACCCTGGCTTTGGAGAAGGCTGAGGTTCTCAATGACTTCTTTGCCTCGGTCTTCACTAGCAAATGCTCTGACCACATCAAAAAAGTCTTGGAAGGCAGACGCAGGGACTGTGAGAAAGAAGACCCAAGGCCCACTGTAGGAGAGGATCTGGTTCGAGACCATCTTAGAAACCAGAACGTACACAACTCCATGGGACCTGATGAAATCCATCCATGGGTCCTGAAGGAACTGGCAAATGAAGTTGCTAAGCCACTGTCCATCATATTTGAAAAATCATGGCAGTCAGGTGAAGCTCCCGACAACTGGAAAAAGGGAAATATAATCCCCATTTTCAAGAAGGGGAAAAAGGATGACCTGGGGAATTACAGACCAATCAGTTTCACCTCTGTGCCTGGCAAAATCTTGGAGCAGATTCTCCTGGACGCATGCTAAGGCACATAAAAACAACAAGGTGGTTGGTGACAGCCAGCATGGCTTCACTAAGGGGAAATCCTGCCAGACCAATATGGTGACCTTCTATGATGGAGCTACGGAACTGATGGACAGGGGTAGAGCAGTTGATGTCATCTACCTGGACTTGTGCAAAGCATTTGGCACTGTCTCACATGACATCCTTGTCTCTAAGTTGGAGAGACATCAATTTGATAGGTGGACCACTCGGTGGACAAAGAACTGGCTGGATGGCCGCACGCAAAGAGTTGTGCTCAATGGCTCAATGTCCAGCTGGAGACCAGTAATGAGTGGTGTCCCTCAGGGACTGGTGTTGCGACCGGTCTTGTTCAACATCTTTGTCGGTGACATGGACAGTGGGATTGAGTGCACCCTCAGCAAGTTTGCCGATGACACCAAGCTATGCGGTTCGGTTGGTACGCTGGAGGGAAGGAATGCCATCCAGAGGGACCTTGACACGCTTGTGAGGTGGACTGAAGCCAACCTGATGAAGTTTAACCATGCCAACTGCAAGGTCCTCCACCTGGGTCGGAGCAATCCCAGGCACAGCTACAGGCTGGACAGAGAAGAGATTCAGAGCAGCCCTGCAGAGAAGGACTTGGGGGTGTTGGTTGATGAGAAAATGAACATGAGATGGCAGTGTGCGCTCGCAGCCCAGAAAGCCAACTGTATCCTGGGCTGCATCAAAAGGAGCGTGACCAGCAGGTCGAAGGAGGTGATCCTGCCCTCTACTCTGCTCTCATGAGACCTCACTTGGAGTATTGTGTGCAGTTCTGGTGTCCTCAACATAAAAAGGATATGGAACTGTTGGAACAAGTCCAGAGGAGGGCCACGAGGATGATCAGGGGACTGGAGCACCTCCCGTATGAAGATAGGATGAGAAAGTTGGGGTTGTTGAGCCTGGAGAAGAGAAGGCTGTGTGGAGACCTCATAGCATCCTTCCAGTATCTGAAGGAGCGCTATAGGGATACTGGGGAGGGACTCTTCATGAGGGACTGTAGTGATAGGACAAGGGGTAATGGGTTCAAACTTAAACAGGGGAAGTTTAGATTGGATATGAGGAAGAAATTCTTTACTGTGAGGGTGGTGAGGCCCTGGGATGGGCTGCCCAGGGAAGTTGTGAATGCTCCATTGCTGGCGGTGTTCAAGGCCAGGCTGGACAGAGCCTCGGGTGACATGGTTTATTGGGAGGTGTCCCTGCCCCTGGCAGGGGGGTTGGAACTAGCTGATCTTAAGGTCCTTTCCAACCCTATCTATTCTATGATTCTATGATTCAATGGCACAAGTTAAGAGCAAAGACAGAAAGAAACATCTATTGCTAGATTTTTTAAACCAGTTTCCCCACTGTAGTTTGGAGTGGTCCAAGATAGTTAACTTTTGGATAGTCGCAGTCAGGTCTCACTTTGTGATATGGTTCCTATCGCAGTATCTTTATTCATACAGTGACACTATTTTGAAGAGTTATTTGGCTTAGCATTTGTACTATAAAATTAGTTTTCTCAAAAATAATATATTTAAACATCAGTACTTTTTAATTATTTTTTTTGCTGGTATAATTTAACTTTTAAATTAATATCCCATCTGAAAGGACATTTTACCTTCCAATACAAACCTTTTTGCAGGGTTTAACCTAGCTGTTGAAGGATCAGATAACATGTACTGTTCAGAGAGCACTTAGCTATGTTCTCTTTTGTATATGAAACATTTACTTGGAGAGTGATTGTATAAAAGGCATTTGATAAGGACAGTGTTTAGAGTGTTTAGTAAGTACAGAAAAGAGATAACATCTCAATAATAATATTTTATGTAGTAAGACTTCTATTTTCCTGTTACTGTGTGTTTAACTGCAAGAGATGAAGACTTCTATTCTTGTGGAGAAATCAGTCAGGGAACAACAATAATGAGGGGTATATTCAGAAAGTTTACTTCAAGGACCAGGAAGCTAATCTTTGGTTACTCATAACTAGTAAAGAGATAAAAGCTTATTCAAGGAATAATTCAGAGCACTTAAGCTAAACGCTGTCTCTGAACCAGCTTCTACCCACATCCTTCCCCACTGAGACAGAACAGATAAAAGCTAGCCTTAAGTTAGCCTCTCTGAATAACCCCTGTCTGTGAGCAGCATTCCCATATACTTTAGATCCTGCATAAGAGGGTTTAAAATACATTGGTTTATTTTGAACTGGGAGTGCTTCAATTTCACGAGCCAAATCCCACTGAAATATTCAAAATATGAAAATTTTATTTGGACTAGCCATTAAAAATGCTTCAGAAACTCTTTAAAGTAGAAGTATTTCACCTTCGAGAGGTATTAATTTGGATCCTCTCACAGAATAACAGGATTTATTGATATTCTTGTGGACACCTGCTACTGTTATTTGCTTAAAGTCCTCATACATACCTTTTCAACCTAAAATAAAACAGAATTGACCTGAAGTTACTACAACTAGATTTCAGTGCTAATTTACTGTTATTAGTCTGTAGTTTGCTCTAGTGAATAGGCATCCACACAATAGGTTTACAGTTAAAATATGTTCTAATACCTTAAAAATGTTTAAATGCCCTAAACAAATACTGTTCTAATAACTTATACCTTAAAGGTAGATATAAACAACACTAACATTGAATCATAGAATCATAGAATAGATAGGGCTGGAAAGGACCTTAAGATCAGCTAGTTCCAACACCCCTGCCATGGGCAGGGACACCTCCCACTAAACTATGTCACCCGAGGCTATATCCAACCTGGCCTTGAACACCACCAGCAATGGAGCATTCACAACTTCCCTGGGCAGCCCATCCCAGGGCCTCACCACCCTCACAGTAAAGAATTTCTTCCTCATATCCAATCTAAACTTCCCCTGTTTAAGTTTGAACCCATTACCCCTTGTCCTATCACTACAGTCCCTCATGAAGAGTCCCTCCCCAGTATCCCTATAGGCCCCCTTCAGATACTGGAAGGATGCTATGAGGTCTCCACACAGCCTTCTCTTCTCCAGGCTCAACAGCCCCAACTTTCTCATCCTATCTTCATACGGGAGGTGCTCCAGTCCCCTGATCATCCTCGTGGCCCTCCTCTGGACTTGTTCCAACAGTTCCATATCCTTTTTATGTTGAGGACACCAGAACTGCACACAATACTCCAAGTGAGGTCTCATGAGAGCAGAGTAGAGGGCAGGATCACCTCCTTCGACCTGCTGGTCACGCTCCTTTTGATGCAGCCCAGGATACAGTTGGCTTTCTGGGCTGCGAGCGCACACTGCCATCTCATGTTCATTTTCTCATCAACCAACACCCCCAAGTCCTTCTCTGCAGGGCTGCTCTGAATCTCTTCTCTGTCCAGCCTGTAGCTGTGCCTGGGATTGCTCCGACCCAGGTGGAGGACCTTGCAGTTGGCATGGTTAAACTTCATCAGGTTGGCTTCAGTCCACCTCACAAGCGTGTCAAGGTCCCTCTGGATGGCATTCCTTCCCTCCAGCGTACCAACCGAACCGCATAGCTTGGTGTCATCGGCAAACTTGCTGAGGGTGCACTCAATCCCACTGTCCATGTCACCGACAAAGATGTTGAACAAGACCGGTCGCAACACCAGTCCCTGAGGGACACCACTCATTACTGGTCTCCAGCTGGACATTGAGCCATTGAGCACAACTCTTTGCGTGCGGCCATCCAGCCAGTTCTTTGTCCACCGAGTGGTCCACCTATCAAATTGATGTCTCTCCAACTTAGAGACAAGGATGTCATGTGAGACAGTGCCAAATGCTTTGCACAAGTCCAGGTAGATGACATCAACTGCTCTACCCCTGTCCATCAGTTCCGTAGCTCCATCATAGAAGGTCACCATATTGGTCTGGCAGGATTTCCCCTTAGTGAAGCCATGCTGGCTGTCACCAACCACCTTGTTGTTTTTATGTGCCTTAGCATGCATCCAGGAGAATCTGCTCCAAGATTTTGCCAGGCACAGAGGTGAAACTGATTGGTCTGTAATTCCCCAGGTCATCCTTTTTCCCCTTCTTGAAAATGGGGATTATATTTCCCCTTTTCCAGTTGTCGGGAACTTCACCTGACTGCCATGATTTTTCAAATATGATGGACATCTTAGAGATACTTAAGGTGTGAGCACTGTGCAAAAAATTAATATGTAGCTGGATACTAGACAGTGCAAATGGGTCAGGGAACATCCAGGAGTCATTCAGCCATGACTGTACGGCATTGGGTACAAGCTGATGAGGTCGTGTTCCAAAACACATTCACTCATCACCAAATCCTAGCTACTGTGGCCAGTAAGAACATCAAGAGTTCACGAAGTGCTTCTCCCAAATTAGTTAGACCATATCTATGTACACCATACTAATCGATGAAAAGATGCTTCAGGTCCAGAGCTTTCACTGCATGATTTTGCACTCCCTAATACAAGTCATACACAATCCACTGCAGATTATTTGCAGCCATATTTGTGCTAAGCCTGTGCCTGCCTTCATTCATACCAAGTCAAAAGATGAGTGGCCCTGTGCTAACAGGGATCTCTCAGCCAGCGCAGTGATAAGCAGACAGAAATACAATGCCTTATAGTCTTGGAAATGTTATTTTTTAGTTTGTTTCAAGCTTTGTATCAAGTTCTTTTTGTAAATAAGAATAAACTACTGTGTTTAAAGTGGATATTAAATTAACCACTATTAATCTCCCAGGGACCCAAGAAGTCTTAAAAAGCAGAGGAATTTAAAAAAATCTTTTATATTCATGCTTCTAATCATTACTGTCTTCCTGCTTCTAAATTCAAACCAGTTTTGCTCATCATTTCTTGGGTTCTCAGAATGAAATATTTGCAGAGACCAAAATCCTTGTGTGACCCAGAAACATCACCACTTCCCAAAAATATAATACCATGCTAACCTATTAATTCAAACCTGATGCATTACATCCTTTTCACTAAATCACACCAAAATGTTTCATTGTTGCAATCTCACTGTTCTTGTTGCCAAACTTTTCTTCATTAAATACATTCACAAGTATTATACTTTCAAGTAATTAAGTATTAAATAATCATTTCACTATTGCTTGTTTGTTTGCTTTAATCAACTTGTTTGCACTACTTAAAATAGTTATTGATTCTTCAGAGCATGTTTTTTCAACCTACATTTACCTTAAGTAATACAGGGTCCAGCTGACTTCCGTGTCTTCTAAGAGAGTCTCAGCACGATACTGGTTTGCTAAATGTGAGTAAAAATTGAAAAATCTGGCCTTAGGTGTCCAACTATGTACTTCTCCCACAATGTAGCAAACTTTCCCTCCTTTGAATTAATGTCAGAGCTGAGTTTTTAATGCATGGCCTTGCCTTGATTTATGAATACATTTGAGGAATGTGAGGTCACTCAAGATAGCAAACCAGCCTGCCTCAATGCAACAGCAAAACAAAAACTTTAGGCAAAATATCTCACTGTACTTGCTTCAAAGAATGTATAAAATTATCTTTTAAATTTTATTTAAAACCTCATAAAGATGTATCGTAAGCTTTTAAAATGCAGACCGATTTTAAGTGGCAGCCAGAGATGCACCAAAGGAAACAGTTTTTTTCCCAGGTCTGTCCTCACACAGCAGTACTTAAAAGTTGTAGCTACTTTATTCTTACCAGTCTGAAAATGATCACCTAAGGGAAGAAGACTCCCTTTAGATTAAAAATGAAAAAAACTTTTTGTGATGTAACATGCCATTTTGAATGGAGGACAAGAAGTCCTTCCATACAGCTAATACAGTATACCAAGTTTTTAATGCTGCTGACTGCAAGGCTTTAGTTAGGTGAATGCTATACAGCCACTAAAGAGACATGAATGTAGTGCGCAAACTCTAA
Organism: Ara ararauna; assembly: GCA_028858755.1. Classification (NCBI taxonomy): domain Eukaryota; kingdom Metazoa; phylum Chordata; class Aves; order Psittaciformes; family Psittacidae; genus Ara; species Ara ararauna. The sequence goes on along the minus strand of CM054376.1, from coordinate 105,211,273 downwards.
CAAATCATTTTACTGGCAGTTTGGGAAAAAATCCAGGTTAATCTAAAAAGACCATGGGGCAGACTAGAGGAAGTCATTATTTATGGGCTCCTTCTGCACTCACTGAAGAAAAAGAAACACAGTATGAAAGGAACATCAGCTTTACACCTTCTTCAATTTACAGATATTTGAAGCATTCCAGTGAAGTGCAAAAACCTGACAGTAAATTCTCCTTAGTTTTTGCAATACCATCCTAAGACAAGAGTCAGAGGCTGGCAGTTTCCTGATAAATCAGCCATACTCGGTCAGCCACTCTGGGGCTATACATTGCATCTCAGGGAGATGGTAGAAGAGGTCTAGACAAGCATGTTTCTCCAGGGACGAAGCACTGCAAAGATACATACGTATTTACACAGACCTAGGGTTGTCATATAGTTTGATTTTATCATGAGATTCGTAACAGGCATTTCTTCTAAAGATCTGCTTTTCTTATTGGACACTATCAACTTCAATTTAACAAAGAAATGCAGCTACTACCTCTGATGTTTTGAAAAAAAACCCACCCTTGAAAGTGTGAACCCTGACAACTCAAAAGCTAGAAAAATATAGGTTGTGTTTTTTTTATTTATTCTTACAATTTCTAAACGATTTTGTGGCCTGCTTCAACTGGTAATATTCACAGATAGGTTAAATGTCATTTTGCACTCTGAATTAGCTTCCCTAAAATCTGTTCTCACAGCCTTGTCACTCACCTGAGTAATCCTACTGGTTTTTAATGGGCCTCCATAAGTGACCAGACTAGTCTACTTCTGCATGCTGCTGAGCGTTACGTAGGAGGTGCTGATACTCCCACATCCCTTTAAAAAGAAGATTAGGCACTAAGATAAGTGAAAACTTCTGTTCAAATTGGCTCAAATCCTTCTCCCATTTAAATTGGTGGCAGAACTCCCACTTACTTCAAAGGTCCAGGACAGGCACACTGTATTAATTAGGACAGTACAAAAAACTCTCATTACAAAACCAAAGCATGTGACACTCACCTGATTTAAACCAAAACCAAAAAACACAGTCTTGGCTTTGCATCTCTGTGAACATTGGGCACTACAGACTTTGGTGTAGAAGTCTCAGGGAATTCATACTTTGAACAAAAATACATAATAACGAGATACTTTTATCCACTACTCATTTGTTATAAGCATGAAAGTAGGACCCTTTTACGGCAGGTCTAAATTTGTTGGAATTCATGTAAATGAATAAAACTTGACAAAATAGTAGGTTATACTTGCCACAGCTCTACTTACAACGACGAGTAGAGCTTTTTAATTTTAAAGAAACTTTAGCCTTTGCACCACTCTGTAATTCAGTGGGCTTCAACAGCAGCTCCGTCAGTGATAAAGGGAAAGAGCCATCTTACCATGGTGCTATGCTATATTTCAGCTATAAATCTAGTGCTGCATACAGGGTCCTCTTAAAGTAAATTCCCAATGTGGGGCAAATATATTTCATTTAACTTACTCTCCCAGCTCATCCCTGCTCCTTCTTAGAAGATGCTTACATCAGGCTGTCCCATATGAAAATAGCCTCTCTGCTACATCAATTAAACTCAAGAACTGCAATTTGCAATACAGAGCAATGCCTACTTAGTCCTGACAGTGCAGGTGGTTGAGGCCAAACTTCTATTACTCAGACCAAGCAGTGACACGTTTGCTCACATCAAATTCAGCCTCTTTTTTTGTAGCGATGGGGAAGCAAGCAGGCTAATGTCAGGCTGAATATTTTTAATATTAATAATGAATAAAATTATATGCTTGGAATGCAACCTTCAGCATAACAGCATTAAAAACGAAATTTTTATTTGGATTATATTCATGCTAATAATAAGTAATGTAGGAGGTTTTTTGTGACATAGGTTATAAAGTCTGCAACCTCTAATTTGACAGTAACTCTATTATCAGTCTCTGGAAAATTAGACAAGATAGAATATTAAGACATCCAAAAACTGACACAAATAGAAAACTAGGTCTCTCACTTGCTCCTCTTTCTTTAAACAAGGAAGATGATTATATGCTGTTTGACATTCCATTTTCAGGGCAACTAAAGAGATGCCGGGAGTCACACTTCATTTATTCTTCCAAATGCCACCACTGAAAAAAAAAAGTGTTGGTATTTGAAGGCACCATACTCCCACAAACAACGGCCAGAATTAACCTTGTCTTCCTGATGCTTTCATTTGTGAAGTCCCTCAGTTTAGTTTCTCAAGATTAAATTAAATATACCCTCATAGCTGAGTGTAAGCACTTAAAGCATACACACCACATGGTGGGCCAAAACGCCCCAGGGTATAGCCTCACTGAACTCATTGTATTAGACAAGTCAAGGGGAAATATGTTCTTGTAGAGTTTGCCAGCCTCAAGATATTTGGATTTGCTTAAGGTTAGCATCTGAAATTTTTCACATAAGTGTTCAGGCTGAACCTCAAGAAATTTTGAGGTTCACAACCAACTCTGAGCAAAAGAAATTACTGTAACAACTCTTTCGTGATTCCCAGTAAGATGTTTTGCTTTTCAGTGTGAATAAAACAATGTTGTCATACCAGTGAACAAAGGCATAATGTTTCACACATTTCCTCAAATAAACAACCAATCAACCAACCCCCCTTCTTTTCTGTTGGAATTTTATCAATCCAAAATAAGAAATAAGAAAATCCAATTTTTAAAATCTACTCAAAGGTGACACAAAAAAATAAAAAAAAATTAGAGTCATTAGTGAGTCTTTAGTCTGTTCTTACTCAGGCAAAAGTCCCATTGAAATGAAGCCAACATTACTTCAAAATCTGAATACTGTTTCATTCAGCTTTTCAGCACCAAGATGAAACTTTAGTTACAGCCATCTGTCATGGGTATAATCTCATAGCACTGATATACATTTCTTTTAAATATAACCTTTCTTCCTAAACTCTTTGTCTACCTCTGGGGTATAGACAATGCTCAAAAAATGCAAACAAAAAATCAGTATTTCTGCTATTATTGTACACGAACAACAATAGTACATTGCACTGTAATAAAAAAAAACATCCCAGATAGCTTAGCTAGGCTGAAATACACACTACAATACAGTATCTTGAAGACAGAGATTCAGACTTGTTTTAGCACATCTTGAAAGAACGTATGAACCAAAGGGATGGTGGAGAGGAGACAATGTTGTATTTCAGGATCTCAACACATTGTGAGGTTTCTCAAACGGCAGTTCCCTCCACTACCATTAAAAATTTACTTTACGTGAATTATTGACTATTAATAAGATGAAGTCTACAATGTGCTTTCAACGGGAAAATTATAGAGGACATGGGAAAATATTATTATAATTGTATCCAATAATAAAACATAATCGTCCCTGAGAGCTTGCATTCCTCAGTATCCAAATACTTCACACTGGCCTTGCTAATGTGTGACAAAAGACTCAAAACTGGGCAAAATAAGGGAAATGAGGTTGATGACGACTGAAGTGAGGAAACAGCACAGTCTACTGGTTAAGGCATTGAACTAGGTATCACGCCACATGGGGCTGCATTTCTAACTTGGCTACAGAGACATTTCTTTTTCTTGGGCCAAGAACGCAGTCAGCCAGGACAAGCTGAAGACTATACAAATGCCTGTGCAGTTCAAGGTAAGAGCAGAGACATTTACCTGCACTCTGAGCTGCCCAGCTGGAATTGACCCTGGTCCCTACAGCCACCTTAACATGATGCACTGTCCACCTGCAGTGCTAGGATACATTGATTTAGTTTCTTGATTTCCAAACTAGTCTGACCATGCCTTTCCTTACAGACACACCCCTCACTGAAAAATAACAGTTCAAGGTCATACCAGAAATTCTATGTTGCGTCATATTAAGTGCTGTATTACTTGGTAGGTTTTATTTTCACCCAGAAAACCTTAAATAATCTGTATCTCTTTCAATGCACCAAAACCTGGAAATCATCACCAACTGCCCAAAACAAAAAGCAGTATAGCTGCTCAGAGAGAAGAAGACTCCTGACATCTGATGTGACTAAGAATTTTAACTCAAGACAGATTTTTTTGTGTCAGGGCCATGATCTTTGAAGACCTGGAACGACTATACTGTTAGTTAAATATTTTTTTTCATCTTGAACGCCTGCTTTTCATCTTCAGTGACAAGACAAATACCCAGTAGTAGGTCTTTTCTGGTTGGTTTGGGGTTTTTTTGCAAGGAATGCAATTTATAAACAGCCTAGATACCCCAAACTCCTACTACAAGCAGTAGCAAAAACTTAATCACGGACACAGTGCTTCAATTTGAAAAGTCTGTATTAGTCATTATACACCCCTTGAGGATTCTGGGAACTGTAGTCGCCCAGCTTACTCTTCACTTAAAATGTAATCAATTTAAGACTAACCATCAATATTAGCAAATATGAGGTAAATATTGCTCCCTGAAATTATCTCCACAACTGAAGGGAAGAAAACCAAGTAAGCCTATTCCTCTAGTGTAAACAGATTATTCCCTTGCTTAAACTGATGAAGCTGTCTCTCCTTGTTGCACAAATATGTAAAACAATATATCTTATCTATTTGCCAGCATACTGGGTAATGTCTCCAGGGCTGACTATCAGCTGGTTTAATTGTAAGACAGTTTTATGTTAGGCATAGGAAGAGGGAATTTGGTAAGCACTATGAAGAGGGCGGGAGAAGAAAATAGGTCAGATAGCTTACAAACATGCCAGAAATGGAGACTAATAGTTCTACTTTTTATTCTATAATAAAATTAATGTTGCCCCAGCAGCATGCTTTTTGGTACATCCATCTAATTTATTAAACAAACAAGAAGACAAAGGATTTGCTGAAGATAGTACTCCTGTGTATTTGTGAACTAGTTTCTTGTAATTAACAAAATTGATGATAAATATAATTTTGTTTTTATTTTCCCTTTGTTTTCACATGCAAACATGCCATATTATATATCAGCTATGATAAAACCTGTTAAACTGATGATGAAACCTACCACTCTGTGATTTATTTATATGTTTTGTAACAGCAACCTTTTGCTGGTTCCTTCACATAGTAAAAATAAAAGGCAAAACAAGAGGAGATATGCATAATTTCACCCACCAGAATTTTACATTAAACCCCGCAATGTGCACACAGGCCAGGCTGCATGCTCACACACAGCAAAGCAAACAGTGCAAAAAAAACATGAAAGGAGAGAAAACACTGGACAACTCTGAACAAAAGCAACCTCAAGTACAAAGACTTGAGATCTTTTTAAGATGTTTGCAAGCAAAGAGGAAAATAAGTGCTTCAAAATGGGGGCAAAGGGAAAAGAGTTCTTTAGAAACAAGGACTCGAAGCCTTCAGACATTAAAGACTCATTTTTTAGACTAGCACTACAAATTCCCCTAAATCTCATCTCTCTAAATGCTTGAATTATTTTTTCTGTTGTTGCTGGGAATTTAGTTTACTTGGTCAATCAAATCTGTCCAATTCTGTGCAAGAATTTGAAGCCTTTAATATAGTTTGTGAAAGCAGCTCTGCAGAACAGGGCCTTTGGAACTATGTTTGTAAGAGAAGACAGAGGTAAACAGCCCTACTGCAGCAGGGAGAGTCCTGCAGAGAGGAAGCCCAACAAAGATGCATTATGCTATTAACAATAAGAAACCAACTCTATGATTTCCTCTTATTTTTAATATTTATTTTGGCCAGGTGAAAAAAAACCCAGTAAGTCCTCCTGCATCTCAGTCTGAACGGAACTTACAGACTGAATTAAGAAACAGCAGGTAAAACATATTTTCTCAAAAAATGCTATTTCTGGGATTTGAAAAATGTTCTTTTCCCTGCTTTGCCTCACAGGCCCAGTGGACAAGTGTGTGCAGTTTAAGATTCCAAAATTTATCATATATGCTGCAATGACAGCATACTCACATGATGATGGTAGCCAAGATATCAGTGCTGATTCATATCTGCATGAAACTCTTCAGTTCATAAAATTCTTCTTATCTTTTTGCTAAGTTTGAGGTCTGCTGGAATCTAAAAGCACGAAGTGAAAAACTAACAGCATGTAGCTATTCTGGGGTTGAGCTGGAAGAAAAAACTGAGTTCCACAGCTTTCCCCCAAAACAGTAACACATTCAGTTTTATTTATAACTCTCACCTATTCTGGAAATTTTTGTGAACTGGGCTTGACATTCAAATTGGTAAAACTCGGAAAGACTCCTCTCCATCTATGCCTTCATAAAGACACTTTGAGAAGACTAATACAAACCAGTTATATTAACAGTGTATCATGACATGAACACATGAACATCATGAATTACTGAATTCTAAAAAGGAGAGGTAAATAGACAAAATCTATTCTGAACTGTTTCTGTTAAACAGCAAACAGAAAAAGGAAAAGAGAAAGACTGTTTATATGTTGGAGATTACAAAAAGGTTTTGAAAACTACAGTATGACTTTGGCATGGGTGACACATGGTTGTGAACACTTTCAAGGAGGTCCCATCAGACCTTGGAGCTAACGATCCTCTTTCAAATCTGTCTACTTCTTCCTTTTAATCTTCCTTTTTTTGTTGTTCTTGCTTGAGAGAAAACAACAGGGAATGATGCTGTGGGAGAAACGCCAACACTCAGCTCCTGCTGAGAAGAGGAAAAAAAAAGTGTCGGAGCTGGAGTTGCTGAATCCTGCTCATTTTGTGCAAAGGAATTAAACAGCATCTCCCTTCACTGACTAAACAGGGCAAGATTGGTTTCTCTCAGTGAGACAGTGTCTTTCACTAACAGTGTAACGTAATGCTCAAAATAAAATGACGTAGGTTTGAGGTAGAAAAAGATGTGTCAATTCAACTCCACTGCTGTCACGAGCAGCATCCAAGGGAGATGCAAGCGAGAACTGTTCTGCGATAGGTGGTGAGCCCTTCCACACCTGCCTTGGAGGTAAAGCAGTGCCTTCATGGAGGAGCATCTTGATTGCTCAGACCATGAGTCACAAACAAGCTTTTGGTGGCAGAAGTGACAATTGATTTTGCACAAAAAAAAAAAAAACAAACATAAAAACCCTGAGGAATTACCCAAATAAATCTGTTTTGTCTCATTTTTTAACAAAGATTTGGGATACTGTATAAAATGGGATTTTCAGAATTTGGCTTTTAACTTTTTGCACCTGCTTCAGTTTTTTTTATACAGTGTTTATAACTGAGAGGATGACACAGGAGACATCTGAAAGAAACATTTGTTGTTCTCCTGTCTCTGTCACAGAGTGCGGCTGAGAGTTCAGAAAGCTGGTATTCCTACCACATGGCAGAACTGCCAAGAAGAACAAGCACAAAATTCAATATTTAGTTGTAAACACTATTTTCCTAAAAAGAACCACTTCATAAATCACAACAAAAGTTAGCAATACCAACATCGATCATTCACAAACCTCTATGGTCCTCATATTGCTTTTGCATGGAAGCCAAATACCATGATTCATATTAAAGAATTAAAACCTAAAGCGCACAGAGGAGCCAACTCTTTTCTCCTAATCTGATGCTTTATCCACAGTCCCACACTTCCTTTATCTCCAAATAAAGACTCAGAGTTTATGTAATTTTAAGTGTTGGAACTTTTGAAACATTACTGCAGAACTCACCTTGTTTGGAAGTCAACAGTGTCTGCATTTATACTCTGAGAATATTAACATGCTGTTTACAAGAACTGATCCTCTGAAAGTGGTGTCTTTTCCAAACAATGAAAAGCAGAAAAAGTGATAGTAATACCTTGTCAGAAACACACACAGAGACACATAACTGAGAGCTAACATTTGTTTTTACAAACTCAGGCCAAGACAATAGAGTACTTCCAAAGCCGTGAGCAGGATCCTGATTTTTGGGCACCTCCACAGGCCAGTGTCCAAGCTCAAGCAATGCCAAACTCCTCCTCCCCCTTTGTGGGCAGAGTGACAATTTGCATGGCTAAGCAAAAGTATTCAACAGCTGTTGGATTTCACATACAACTTAGCCCTTCACCCCCAGCCTCCATGGCAAGGCCACAGTAGAAAAGCAAGCAGGTCAGACAGGACCATCCCACAGGCCATCAGCTCGACCGCCCTGAGTTATTCCAGCTTTAAGGTGTATTTTTATCTTATTCTTTGATGGAGGATGTTACTTCCTTCTCTTGCTCCTTTCCTTCTCTCTCTCCCCAGTTATTCATTTAACTTTCTGGAGGCAAACAGAAAAGTGAGCCAGCATAGCCGGTGCCCTCAGGAAGGACAGGAGGATAGTGAACCCACCATGCAGGCTGTGTCTTCCCTCTGGCAGCCAGCCCACCAGCAATATAAAACATAGGTAAGTGAGCTAAAGCTCACAGACAGGTGGCTTGCTCCTCCACCTCAATTACAAATGAAGCCTGGAGCTTCCAGGCTGCCATGTCAAGCAGTACCACTCTATGATACACAGGGACACATGAGAAAATGTTTTCCCTCTTTGCCCTTTCTCCAGTTGAAGCCCTCTCCACCTGTGAACCACACAGTGGAATTAAAGACATGCACCCACAGGCACCTGCACCCTTCCACACCTGGCCTTGACCACGAGCGATGGGAAGATGTCTCTATCAGAGAATCATCCTGATATTACATGCTGCATGACATGAAGAAAAGAGCAGAAATAAGAAAAAAAAATTAGATACAATCCCTTTTCTCATATATGTGTGGGTTACTTCTCCACACCAGCCAATATACAAGCTCCAGAACTGGAGTTTTCTTTACAGCCCACCTTTCCAAAAAGAAAGAGGCTTAATTTGAAGCTCAGTTCAGTCACGAATGAAAAAACAGGGCTGTTTCAGCTGCAAAGTCTTCCAAGCTGTATGGAGTTCTCTGGGTTTACAGTTTTTCCTTGTATTGTTTACCCTGTAACTGGACAAACATTTTCTCTCCCTTAACCTTTCCAGGCCTCTGCTTCACTAACCCACTTGCTCATACTCACATCCCTGCTTTAATGAGCGTTCCTTTTATCCTTCCTTTCATATCAAGCTGTTTTAATATTTTTGGTTTATTCACTTTTTAATTTCCATCCAACTAAACAAACAAAAATCCAATGACAGAATTATTCTCAGCACTAGTAAGATCAAAAGAAAGTTCCTCAATGTTTTCAAAATGAGCATCTGCCATATTAAAAAAAAAAAAAAAAAAAAAAGAGCAATTATGAGACTCTTACCTTAAGTTTTGAACAAATTACACAGGAGAAATCTTAACTTTAGTTATCTGCAATGTGCAAATTTCAATATGATATTTTAGTAGACAGTGAAGCACATGGCAGAAAACCTGGCTCAGAGGAAAAAGCCGGCTTGCCGGTAAGGCTTCTGTGCCTGCTACTACAGAGATGTAGACAAAAGAGGCATCCTAGGTTCTGCAACACCTGAATGAACATATGCAATTTATGTAAGACCTTAACAGCCCCACAGTATAAAGCAGAGGTCTTAGCACACCAAGAGGGGGAAGTCTTTATATATAAAGCACAATTTTTGCACCTTTTTATTCCACAGATGGGCAGTACCACATTCAAAGGCAGAATGCTTTTGATTAATACTGAAGAATGCCACAATTGTGGTTTTGTTTGCCATTAATAAAACTGCCTAAGTGATCCTTGTTTTTGCTTGGGTCTTCATTGTAGCCTTCCATCCCAGTGTGCTGCCATTCTCCATTTTACACTTGTTGCATAATCAGCAAATACCAAATGAATTAGAAAGAGCCTGCCCACAGGGGAACCCTCTGCACCCAGCTTGCAGCCTCACAGAAGCCGTCAGGCAGCTGTCATACACCCTGGGGGTAACAGAGGTTTTGAAAAAGAGACGACTGCCCTCTTCCAGCATGGTTGCTAATGTTGGAGGGTACATTCACTTCTACTTATCTGGGGGGATGCACATGTCAGAAAGAAAAAGAGAAACAAATTCCTATTTTTTTAAGCTCTACGAAACTGTATGAGGAAGCTGCAGGCTGCACAGCTTCAAACTGTTGCTGCATCAGTTTTGCTCTTACTGCAGAACACCATGGGGTAAAAACCTTATTCTTCCTCTGAAAAAAACCCTATCTGTATTGATATCAGAAAAGGGTGGGGGAAGAAAAATGGCAGCCACTGGCCTGCCCTTTAACCTTTCTAACAGAGCTAGTGGCCACAATGCAGCTTAATCAATGCAATGGAAGTGACATTTCGCAGTCAAATCAAATTAAATGGAAACGAAAGGAAAATCTGAGGTCCAACCTAAAGGCTGTTCCCTTTTGCACCGAGGTCATTGCCATGGCAACTAAATACCACAAATGTGTAGAGTAAATCCTTAACAAATCTGTAGAAAGCATGTCCAATTGAATATGATAGTTCCTGTCACTGTACTTTGTACCTTTCAAAAGGGAAAGAGAGAAAATAAAACAAAGCGCATCTTACAGTCCATGTAAACAGAAAAGAAGTTCTGCCAGAAACTACGCGGCACTGTGATGTACTTAATCTTTCTCTTCTGCTTGGACATGGAGAAACTGAACAGCTTTACTGTAAGACAGCAAGAGGGTAGCTATGGACAGAGACCATATTAAGTGGATTAGGGCATACTGTGCTACATTTTTCAGTCTTGCTTCAACTGAAGGGCTGGTGACTGTAAAAACTTCTTGTATCACTGCAAATACGTTTAACCATGGCTGAGAGCAATTTCTACTGCAGACTGCCCGTGGCTCTGATCATCCCACCCAGCTTCATCATGTACCTCCCTCAAGCTTCTGCCTTCTCCTGGGGTGAAAAGGCTGCTTTCTTAGAGGACTTGGGATGGTGAAGGGCTGATGAAACCCACCAAAAACATGAGGGATGCTCCTACTTTCATGTGTGCAGCCCTTCACCTGTACAACCCCAAGGCTCCCCTTGCAGTGGTACTGAAGCAGGGTGGGAGCCCCAGCAAAAAGCTCCCAGCCAGCTGCCCCCCAGCCTATCCATGGCAGTCCCTGGGCAGAGGGACTGCTGAGAAACGGGAGAACATTGACACGTTTCACCCCCTATGCACTCCAACGTTACAGGCAGCCCTCGCCCCTGTTCCCTCTGTGTCAGCTCCTACCAACACATGGGCAAATGCCCCACTTCCGTGTGCCCCTGTGGAGGATAAAGATAATAACCAATTCCTACTGCCACTCATGGAGTATATTCCATTCCCCAGCCTAACAGCTTCTGACAATGAAGGGCAATTTAAGAACCACATCAAAATACAACAGCCCCATGCTCACACTCACCCTGCCAAGTGCCTATTTCATTTCAACATTTCCACCTGTGTAAGCAAAGAAAGGGGGGGGAGGTGCCAAGCAGGATGTGGGATTTTTCTTGTGAGATGTGGAAGACTTTACATACTGAGCTGTGACCTTCCCCAAACTTGTCACTTATCTGAGCCGCATAAGGTGGCAACCATTATCCCCTCCTTGAACACAGTGAAGTTTTGATTCAGCTGTAGTGATGCAGTCACTGTGCATTACAAAAGATCTCAAGAGATTATATGCCCTGGGCCAGTGCAGGCTGGGAGTATTGCAAATCTGATATGAGGTGACATTTTCTACTCAAATACATACAGCCGCAGGACATCACACACCTTCCTGCATGAATAGCAATACACACTAATGAACTAATTTCTGGGGGGAAATTGTTACTTCCCAAGTGGGTGGGGGAAGAGACAACTCTGCCACTTCAACCAGAAGGAATTTTGGTTTTCTTGCGATCTTTTCCTGCATTTTCACCTTTTCCAGACAGCAGTAATTCACACAGCTATACACAGCATCTTCAGACAAGGCCATCTAATTGGGAGCTCTGTGACGCATCCTACAGTACGTACATGAAATCACAGAGCAGCACATCAGCCTACACACTCCTCTGCAAAAAAAAACCTCAAGGGTACGCATATGCCCTATTGCATCCATAGGAGAACCTCCATTATACATAAGGAAATAAATTTACTCTGAATTTATTTGGATAAATATAATATTTAATAAATACTGCTGGATATTCTAACTTATGATACCCATGCCCTCCTTTTTATCACACACAACAGTGATATATACAGATCATTTCACATTTCTTTTACCCTTTAAATGCCGCTGTATGCTTGCGCTCATTCACTCATGCTCCCATTAGCTAAAAATGTGCTAAAAAAATTCAGCTGGCAGTCCAGGCAAGATGCTTGTGCTGGAAGAGTTGAAGGGACAGTTCATTGTAAAATACACATAAGCTCTGACTCAGAAACACAAAAGGCCAAGGAAAATTGCCTTTAAATTACCCTTATTGTGGTCTTTCTTGAGCTTCTATGAGAAAAAAACCTGAAAAAAATATTTCAGAGGACCAGGTAGGTCAGAGAAGTAGTAAATTAATTTATGGAGAGGGAAGATACCAGTACAAAGCTGCAGTCACAAGCACTGGATGATAAGACAAGTGTTTTACCCATGCAAGTGGTTTCTTGAACTTGTCAATTGAAACCTCATGTGCCTCTGTTAATATCAACCCTCAATTTCAGAGGATTTATAATCTAGAAATCTACTCATCCTAATGGCAAGGATCTGTGAAATAGAGCTGGGGTGGCAGTCAGGTGAACAACATCACTCACATCCCATCAGAATATTTTATCACAGTAAAATATGATATTCAACCCTTAGGTCTTTAATCTTTGCTTTGGGTTAAAAGAAATAGAGTGGGCTTGAACACAGTATGTAATGTTACAGAACAGACCCAGGAACAAAAAAAGCAGGGAAATGTGAAAGCTACTACCTACATAAAGAGATGAAACACTGGCAAGACAGACCAGTATTTCTAACATATGAATACTATTTTACTCACTTGTCCTTACTAAAGAGAAAAGCAAAGTCCTGTAGGAACTAACTGCTAGTGATTGTCCTTCTAAGCGCTTTAGAATCATAAGTAAGAAAACCACTTAACAAAATCTCACTTTTGTTATAAATTGCAGTATTATAAAAAATAAAACTTTATAAAAGTTTCCTGAATTTTTACATAAATAACTGTGGCATCTTACTTATTATGCCTTAGTCTTGACCTCATAAATTAAAGGAGTTTCAAAAAGCAGAATCTGCAACATGATGGGCAATGACAAGCAAATAAGGATTCTAAAACATTTTTAATGTATTTTTGCAATATTTTGCAATACATATTTTTTCATGTTATTTCTATTATTTTTGAGATCTAGCAACTGCTTTTAATAAGCAACTGTTATTGCAAACATATAATTATACTAGGCCACAATCCAACAAAGCACTTAAGAGCACAGATTAAAGACACTGAAAACAATGGGATTATTTATGTGCTTAAGGTTAAGCATCTGCTGAAGGACTCAGATGGATCAAAGCCCCATTTCTATTACATCTACAGAAAAAAATATTATATATGTTAATTAAACATAAAATACATGTAAATTAACTAGCACATGAAAAATAGCATTTGCATAAATGTTTATACCTCTATACAATAATAGAATATTCCAGTTAGCCAATACAAAACTACTAATATCTACGATTTCATCAAAAGCTAAAAAATTCCTGGAACTGAACAATTGCAAAATAACTTGCCATAAGAGACTTCCCTTCATGTAACATTTCCTGGCTAAGCAGTTCATGTTCTGAGGCAAAAAGGAGAAACTAAAGAGCCAGAAAGCACATCTGAGTTATCTTCAGTCTTCAATAATTCATCTAAAAGCTTGATTTGTTAACTTTCCTTTTCATGAAACTCAATATAGTTTTATGAATAAGATCGACAAGTTAGTTGCAGGTACTGCCTAGCAAGCCTATTTTATCAAAATTTCTTCCTTGGTTTTTCATTGACCAATTCCTTGTTCTTGAATTAAAGATGAAATGGACCCCAGTGCTTAACCTCCATTCTTCCTAGAATTCCTTACTTTGTTTAACCGTATGCCATTCCTTATTCTTCTCTTCATTATTAAAAAAACCAGGTCTACTAAAAAGAGTTGCAAATAATATTTACACTGTAAATTGATGTTTCACCTGCGTTGAACATTTTCACCAGTTTTTATGATATTTCACTTTGAAAAACCTAGAAAAACCTCTTGATAATACTGAAATTTTCCATTTTAACCATTAGCCTTAAAAAGCTCTAGCTGATATAAAAAGACAAATTATCATCTGAAAATTTCTTTTACCTGATGCTTCTTTTTTATTTTATGGTGTTAAAACAGGAACGGAACCCCTCATTTGATTTCAATAAAATGTTGTAAAAGATCAAAACAAAAAAAAAAAACCTTTCTAAAAATGCTTCTCCCTTGAAAATTTCACATTTCTTTAATTTGCAAATTACAAGTGCAACAGTTACAAAAATGTGAATCTATCAGGAAACTGCTAAAATTTGTTTTCATATTCACTTTCTCTAGTCTTATTGTTTGTTGGTTTGGTTTTTTTCCTTTCCTTGAGACTACACAGACTGTTTATGCTAAGAGGATATTATTATTACCTTAATCTTCCACAAGTATATTTTCTTCAATATTTCTATATGAAATAGTGTATGGTTTGGTACTGAAATATAGGCATGTGAAAAAGTACTAATTGTCTTATGCATTTAAACATGTACTTAGAGAATTATAACCGAGAATTATAACCAAGAGTTACATTCAATGCAAAGCTTTAAATGAAAGCAAACCCTGTAAAATGGTCTGATGACCCCTTCTTTTAATCAAATTTATGCCAGCTCACTGACTTTGCTCATGACTAGACTTCAATTTTGATTTTCTCTATGCAAATAAGTATTTCACTTGAATCCTTCAATAATGACCAACAGATAAAAAGGCAGAGAAATAACGACATACCTGAATAATCAGCTATTTTGATAAATACTGGGTCAATTAGGCCTTGTACCAGCATACAGAAGTTAATATCAAAATGGCTTGCTTAGGATGCAGTGGGAACTTCAGTGATGGGGGATACCTGCATTCAAAGGAATGTAAATTCTGGAAACTACACTGCAGTTCCCAGCTGTCAAGTAGTGACAAGAGTAGATGACCTGATCAATGTTCAACTCCACACTTTTGCTAGTTCTAGTCACTGTTTCAATTAGGAGTTACTACACTGAATACAAAAAACAGACCTCTGAAATTATTGAAATGAGCACCCTTCCTCCACAAATAAGTCACAGCAATAAAGAAGAACGCACCCAAAATTTTCACTTTTTAGTTAAAATATCTTTTATTTTTTAAAATGTGGGGTTTTTTTTTCATTTAGAAGGACATGCTATCATTCACAATAAGATGTCAGGTCAACACATGAGTTAAGATGGATGAGAGTCAAGTTATCACAGCTTTACCACCAATATTCTCAACCTTTTTCTTTCCAAAACAAAGCAAGACTGATGGATTGTTGTGGGTGTCTTTTTTTCCAGACATTATGAATGAACAACAGACAGTGATGGAGGCAAGGCAAAAATTAAGGAACTGCCCTTATTCTGATTTAAAGGGATGAGAGGATATCCAGTGCCCTCACAGCATTACAGAGTTAGTGCTGAAACATCTGAACACGACTAGAGAAGTGCATCTCAACTGTTTTGTGTAGCACAGATGTACCGTTTAATTAAGCCATCAAAAAAAAATGAAGGAAAATGGAAACAAGGGGATACAAAAGAGAGGGAAACTTCTTCAGGAAGTTAAAGCACTCTTAATAAGTAGCAACATGACATTAGTCATTAAGAAGCAAGAACTCTAAATAATGCATTCAGAACCTACAGATCTAAACCAGAAGATAACAAAGCCTCATAAATCTGTTTGTTCATTAAGTTAAAAAAAAGCTAGACTTTGTGTTGCTATCATGTCAGCTGGCACCAAACTGTACGCAATTTAGTGCAACTACAAAGTAAAACCCATAGTCTACAATGGCAGGGTTTTTGATCACGCTAATTAACAGCCATTTTGTTTAAAATAAACAGATACGACTCTAATTGCCTTTTTTACATAAGAAAGGGAAGATCTTAAAAGTGAAAGCATGCAAAGGGAAAGATCAGACAGTCGCCTTTCAGACTGATAAGCAAACTCTGTGTGAAATGAGCGCAAATGAAGTTTGAGACACTCTCTGGATTGACAGCAGGGAGACAGCAAAGCAAGAGGAGGAATGGTTTCCAAAGGTGGAAAGGCAGGGCCACAGCTCCTTCCAGCAGGAAAATGGTGTACTTTAGATCCCTATTTTCTTGAGTTTTCCCATCTTCTGAGCACCTGCTTGCAAGGAGTCTCATCTTCTGCAGGGCCCAGTAGGCACCAGTGGCATCCCATTTTGTGAAATCTTCAAATGTCACAGCCTGGTTAGCATCTCTAAACAGAACCTGACAAAAAAGTAAAATGTTGTAGAAAAGGAAGTAAAGAAAACAAGAGAAAGGCTTTCTGATCTCCATACCTGCACTTAACTCTGACACCAGAAGAGGGGCTAGACAGCACTGAAGTCCTCATATACAGAAAGACCATTCGGGTCCCTGCAAATTCCTGATGAGTAACATGCAGGGCACGTGCAGGGACACAATCGAGTTTTCTGGCTAACTTCAGTGAGCCTGAAACGCAGCCCGGAGTTGCAGTGAAGACAATGGGTTTTGGAGTTTTGTTTTTTTTTTTTTGCATCAATGCTGGCTACTTTAGTCAGACAAACTCAATTTACCACTTTACAGACATAGCTTCAAAGTTGCTTTTTAACAGCATTAAAACACGTAACATTGCAGACTAAGGCAGTGAAGGAAGAACATCATTCTAGTTATGTGAAAAACTTCCCTTGCCTTTTTCTCCACTTTTCCCCACTAATGAAATTCATAACCTATCCCTCCTCCCCAAATAGTATGCTTTAGGATACAAAGAAAGAATATCAACCTCCAAAAATGCTTCCCTACACTTCCAGTGTGCAACATCCCCATACCCCTCTCAACAAGAAGTACTCTGGTAGAGCAACTTGCAGCATAATTCCTTGGCATCACAAACTCCTGTGTAACAGCATGCCCTTATTCATCTGCATGGGCTTCCACGGTTCTTCAGATTTAAGAACGAGGTTCTTACTTTCAAGATACTGCACAGACTGCATGTTTTCAGCATATTCAAAACATCATTTAAAGTTCCAAAATCACAGCAAATTGCTCCACTTAGGCACTGCAGGCTTTCATGCCATCATGGTAATGCTACAGCAGGAGGCAGAGTTTTGCATGAGCTGGTGAAAAATGTGGCAGCAACTCTCATTGAAATATGGGCATGTGAAAAACCTCATCATTTCCCATTGCATCTGATGGATGAACTTCTACTTGCTTTTCCTAGTACTATGCACTACAGTTTGTGTCTTTAAAACAACAAAAGAAGCCCCACACAAAAAGGATCTGTGACTTGTACTGTACACACAATTTCTCTCAGATGAAGCACAAAGAGGGAGAAGGAACACTGTAACAGATATTAGCCACATTAATGCATGTGCTGCTGCAAGAAATATAGATACTACAGTGGGAAAAGTGGCACAGAGCTGACAGCACAGATTACATCTCAAATGTTCACAGTTCCTCTTCTTGCTGGGACTACGGGAGTGACTCTGGATGCTCTGAAATGCACAGGAAAGCTGGGGCACTGAACACACTGATCTGCAGGGTGCAGCTGACTTAAAATTCCCATAAGGCAACCCAGCAGCATTCACATACAAAGATTTTTCTGTTTTCAGCTGAAACTGCAAAGTAAAAATTAACCTACATAAATTTCTCAGAACTCAGCTTCCCCAAACCAGTTTTAAACGGAACATTTCCAGCCGGCTTTAATGATAACAACATCAGAGAAGAACTTCATCACAAGAGCAATCTCCCTGGCCTTCAAATATTTTGTTAACTTCCAACATCAGACATATTCCCTATCAAAAACAAGCATCAGTTTATATTGTAGTGGAATTTCAGTACTACTGAAAGAGCGCAATGTATTGTACTGCTGGCTGGGAACCTCAGACTGAATGACTTCAGCTCTCAGATCAGCAGCCAGAACAGACTACAGCTGGGCTAATTCGATTTAGATTAGGCCATGTTGTTGGTTTTCAAACATTAAAACCCCATAGAGTCACAGAACAGCAAGGGCGGTGTTGCCTGAAAAAGGACAGGCAGAAAGCCTCTTTCCTAGAAGCACAAACCAAGGTTGCCAAAATGTGCCTACAAGAATTGCACTGTGGGTGAAGTAAGACATAAAAAGGAAAGTAAGTCAGAAAACAAGCTGGGTATTAGCATCATCCTACTGCTAGCAGCACATCAGCAACCATATTGGAGAGCAATGAGTGACATATATGTGCAGCTGGTTTATCAGCTCACTACAGCCAAAGGGATACTTTCAAATTCAGACCATATTTATGTATCAACAGGTTATACACCGAATGTTAAAGGCAGTAGTTACTTTAGTACCACTCTTGGTAAAATCTGTTACGCTTTTTGTACCCAAAGATTACCCACACAAGGAAACAATAATTTGGCTTGCTTCTGGTCTGTATGAAAACTGTTAAACAGCTAAAATTACAACCACAGCTCTTCATTTTCAAAGTAGCTATTTGACTTTTGAATCAAGAACCTATTAACATTTAAATTTCACTTTAATTCCTCGTGCTAAGTCACATGATGGGAAGAAAAAAGGAAAAAATCCATCGTTTTAGCTCTGCAAAACAAAACAGTACTTCATCTGACCTAAAAGGGCTATTTTAGCAAACATAACTGAAGCCCATAAAATAAACACAAAATAAGCACACAGCCTTACACATTCTCTCCTTTATGTGTGTGTGTCCAACTTCCCTCTTCTAGATGTTGTGAGAGGCAACTTCGCATTAAAATCAGATGTTAAATTCTAGCTAGCTACGACTTATTGGTAATGAGGCTTTCAGCAGCAACTTTACACAGCACAATGACATAAACAATTTACCTCCAAAGATCCAACTACCCTTGTTAACTATCATACTTCTTCCAAAGGAAACATATAAATAACCCATCATAACAAATGAATGACTCAATATTAAGTTCTGAAAAAAGCGTAGCAAATCTAGCCATTAAAAAAAATTTAAAAACCAAAACAAAACCAGAAGTATTTTCATTTGAAGAATTTACAATTGAAGTCTCAAGTAAGTAGAACATTTTACTGTAACTATGTGCTAGGAATTCTTGTTAAAAACAAATACATAATTTACCATACTAACAAGTATGACAATAACCAGGAATATAATCACAAGTAGGACAAGAGTAAAAGAAACTAGAAGCAATCAACAAACGATCATGTGGTGGGGATTTTGGAACTTTGCAGAAATTTTGTATGCTAGAATTTGGAAGTGCTATAGAGTACCACTGAATCCTTCATATTTAATGTTTTCCATTGGGAAGAACATTTGGTTTAGTTTTCATCCAAACCCAAAAGCAGTAAATCATGTTTTCACTCCAATACCTAAATAAGAGGATTTTATTGAATGAATAACAGCAAATGTGACTTTATGAAGGGACATTACACTACAGTGTTATCTCTGTCAGGTTTTACATCATGACTGAAGACACTGTGCCTGTTTCCGTAATGGCCATTTTCATACTGTGTTTGAATAAACCCATCTGAGTGACACATCAATCATAGTACACTTTCAAAAAGTAGAATAAAACTAAATTAGTAAACTGATTTTTGTCACATGGAAAACTTACTTTCATATCAAACTACAGCGGAATACTTTCTGAACCATGATGATCTACAACTTGTTAGTGTTGAGAGACAAGTGAAAGAATAACTCCCATCCAGCCAGCTTGCATATCCTGTACTCATAATTCATTATGAGAAAATACCTGAGTAACAGTACAGCATAAAGCCAAGCCATGCACTGTCTCTAATTACAGCTTTACAATAGAGTACAACTCCTCCCAGATTAATAAAAAAAGGTAAGTTATCATTGTTTGACTGTGCAAGCACCACACAGTGATTCTATGATTCTGCGATCACACATGGATCCAGCCAAGGGGGATTTTTCATATCTCTATTATCTTCTTACTAATTCAAATACTGCAGGACTGCATTGCCACTTGTGTTAGCGGAAGTTTACATTACCGTACTGGTGGTATTTGCTATCATAAACATGTTTCCTTCAGTTACACCATTCAGGCTGTATTTTCCACTGAAGATGAGCTTTTCGCATAGGACAAAAGAAAAGAAGCAGAGAGCTTTAAGTGTACATACTAAACTCTTTCATGACAACAGTGGCAGGATCAGTGACAGAAGCAGAAGGTTTCATTTGCAAACCATGACATTCAGATAAGCAAATTATGGAAGAGGAAATTTCACTGTAAATCATCTACTGAAGCTATATTTCAGCTCACAACTATTGCTTAGCAAGCAGGCTTTTTTAGGATGGAACAATTCAAAAGTGAACCCCTTTGAAGATGAAGATGCTATCTTACACTGAGGAGCAGTATCCTATCAAAACCCCATTCATAAGCTCACATGCAGCATGTAAAGGAAAAACACATGCTATTCCTGATAGCTGGATCCAGAAAGTATATCGCTGAATCAAGCCCAAAATCCGTACATAGTTTAATCACTAGCAATTTCTCCTTAGCCTTTAGTGTTCAGAATTACTAGTAAGACACTAAATAGATTCCCCTCCAGTGGCTCCTCTCCAATTAAGCTTGCTACAAAAAGCATCACTATAGCTACTTTTGCTCACAGTGTCCTTTCCCCTTTACAGTTCTCTCCAGCAGTTTGAATTACTTAAATATACAACCTGATTGGTCTCCTGCTTTTCTGGAGATGCAGCTTCCATTAAGTCAAACCCAGTAAGGAATTTTTGCTCCCATCACTCAGCCAAGTGAGAAAAAAAGAATCTGACAACAGAATTTCCCAGGTAGGCCATTCTTTTCTGAAGGAAAACACACACACAAAAAAAAAAAAAAAAAAAAAACAAACCAAAAAACCAAGAAATCAAAGAGCATAGTCAAGGAAGTGCTTCTCATCAGGAATACATCTTTATGGCCTCTTCTAGCCAGCAGGACAAGCACCACAGGTGTCTTCAGGAAATACTCTGGAAGCAAAACTATTTTTTGTGAAGAGTAACCAGATTAAGCTTTGGAGGGTTTTTTTGTTCATTGAGACTATATAATCTTTTCTTAAATGAAGAATACTTATCCCTCTTACTCATACAATTTGGATTAGAATTCCTAAACATTTTGGCACTTCAGAAATTCTTCATATGGATTAAAAAAACTTAAACATGAACATCTTAGAAGATTCATATCCTTAGACCACACCATCATGCAACAGAAATAGCTTTCATAGATATGCAGGATCTCTGCCTCGCACAGGATAACTCCAGTGATATTACACATGCCAAAATAATGTCTTTCATCAGTGTGTGCCTATATATATATGCATATATATTCACTCACATACATGTATGTGCTACATACAAGCAGTTTTCTTGCACATTCTCCCATGAGATGTTCAGTAGCTTCAGTAGGTGATTTGCATTTTAAAGTTTTATTAAAATAGGCTTAATCACAGTGCTCTAAAGCTCACCTGAACAGCACTTACATAAGCAAATTGAAAATTCATTTTTAAAGCACTTCAGCACAATCTCAAAGGCCACAGGAAAGATCCTTCCACAGGTCTCAAGCTCTCTCCTTCAAAAGAACCTAGGCATGTAACATAGCAGGACTTTGCAGCATGTAAAGTCGCTCATCAGAGCAGACGTTAGTTTAGTTTCCACACTTTCAGCATGCATAAAGCAATAAAACAGGCACATACCTTTTGATGGCATGCCACGTAAGCGTTGTTTCTTTAATGCACTTCTGGTCCCATGGAAATATTTCTAATATAAAATAGTGAAATTGCCCATACTCCTCTTTCTCCTGATCTCATACCATGCTCATATTAAAAAAGATTAAGTATTTTAAGCTAACAAAAACATTGATTAGAATTATATATTCCAGCCTGCACATTTTTCATAGTGCCTTATCACTGAAAATGCAGCCACTTCTAGGGAGGAATCCAGGAGCTGATCAACAGCAACATAACACTGTTACAGTACAGTTCACAGCAAGAAATTAACACATCAGATATAATTAAAAAAAATCACCAACTAATTGAAGAAACTCTATGTCCTCATCTCTAAAAAATACAAGAGACTTTAAAAGTAAGCATGCTAAGGAAGATAAAACATAGTCCATCATATATGGCTCTATGCCAAGCCACCCTACATGGCCTCTGTTTAGCCTTGAACAGCATTTACATACACCCAAAAATTCTCAGCCATGTTCTGCCCTTGAATATGTACATGCAGCTCCCACTGAAGTAAATGGCAGCTGTGTCTGCACAGCTGAGGGAAGAATTCAACCTTATGTACTGCTCATTATCAGAGATACAAAGTCAGCTCTTCTGAAAACTCACTGCGTCTTGAAACCACCCAAGAAAGCATTCCTCCCCAGAAGAGACTCTCAAGTAAAGAGTGTAAAACTCACATTTTAGTCATGTTTTTGGTCCTTCTGTGATACAAAAACCAAAAGGAAGGTGCTATGCTCATGCAGTTTGTACTCCTCACAAAGCATCACATGTAGTGCTGTGCTTTATATATGAATATATATATATGCGTGGGTGTATTATTCTGAGTGGGAATATCCAGTCTCAACTTTGGAATTACTGACACACACCAGCTACCTCAGACCCCCTACACTCTCAAGCACCATTTATTGCAGGCAATATTAAAATACGTGGTTTGTACAAAGAGCAGTTTTTTCCTGTTCTCAGTAAAAATACTAATGAAGAGCTAAAGATCTTTCTTCTGGCTCCTCTTTCTCACCATATTAATTTATTTCCTGTATTTATTTATTACTTTCATAGTTAAGCCAAATGGGATGGTAGCCTCTGATGACTCACTCAAGGTAAAAAAAAAAAAAAAACAACAAAAACCTGCAGTGCAAATCAGGTACAGAATACAGATGTTGTGGTATCCTCATGTGAGGGTACTTTAGCTCACAGGACACAAAAATATTAAGCTTTATGTGGTGAAGACAAGATGTGCAACTGGCTCCCTTCTTACGCTCCCCTATCACTAGCCCCTATCTCCCACCTTTGAAGCACTGGGCCATGGTCTGCAGCCAGAAAAATGGTCCCCTAGCAAAGCCCCATCTTCATCAATGGAAAACTCTGCAGCTGGGGCTTTGTCCTGTGCATACCCTCTCCACTCAGCACTGGAGCATGCAGGAAGAGGCATACAATATGTGTCTGCCCAGTGACCTGATGTGATAGCTGTTCCCCTGCAAAGCCACCTTCCTCCTGCTTGGAGTACTGCTGCTTCAGGGAGACACTTGGGGATTCTTTCCAGTGCTGTTAAATTAACTGGAGAGCACAACAGTAGATCCTCACATGTATGACTAAATACTGCTGCAGCTTGCAGATGCTGTGTAAGTCTAGGATCATCAGGTTTCTCTTTGAACACAAACCATAGATCACCATAGGGCATAGGATGTGCGGTTACTGAATGGCACTACAGCTTCACTGAAGTCTATGGAATTAATATGATTTATGCTGGTTATGGGTCTGGCTTTTTTATTTCAATTATTAGAAAATTATGTTTGAGTTGTCAGCAAGGTGGTAACAGTAATGCTAATGCACTCCACTTCTCCGAATTTACTAAGTGGTGGCCTGTTGTCTGTGAATTAACATGAAGACATAGAAATAACACCGTTTTGGAACATACTGCAAGTTTGGAATGAATTTTACAGGTTTTCCACTTACACCAGGTAATCAGTATATTTAATTTCCCTGTCAGCAGCTGCTTATGTTCAATGGAGACCTATTAGAAGGCATGTTCCTGATCTCCATCATCAGCACTGCATTTTTCTGACATGTAATCTCCACTGCAAAGTTCTAGTAACTAAAAAACAAAGTTTAGACAACTGCAAAAATTGACGTTGGGCCCAGAGTTTTTGATGCTTAGCATCCATATTTTAAACAGAGTTGCTGGAAAGGTCTCCATGGGTACTCAAACAAGGCAGAGATTTTCAAGTCCTCTCTATGCTTAAGAGGTCCCACTGTACACATCCACCTACTTGGGATGCTGAAATCTCCATACATGAAAACCTGGCTTTTCAATCTAGCCTCACTGCAGATGCCAGGTATGTTCAAAAGCAGTCAAACCCAAGAACTGTAAGTAGCAGGCAAGGAGAGCTGAACACCTTCAATTCATAATGCAGTTACACATGCTGACAAAGTTCCTATCTTGTCAGCATATAAAAACTGTACCAATTTATCTTCTTTCTTACATGGATTCATTCCAGACACCCACTCATCTGTTGCTCACCTCTGCAGGATAACAAACAGTTTTATTCATCCAACCATCTTCAAACCAGTATCTCATTTCCGCAAGCTCTATATGTATAACCCTCTGTAGCACTACAGGCACGTGTTCCACAGGTTCAGTTTCCTTAGGACTTGTCGCCTAACCCCACCAGCAAGATGTCACAACCTTATCCAGAACTGCGATGCAATAACTGCACATATGCTTTCAGCATGTCAGAGAACAAGGGTGTGTTCAGGGACAAGAAATTACAGTTAATTTGTACCCAAGCCATTTCAGTGCCTTCCCCTAAAGTTATTCTTTAAAATGAGGTAGTTTCTCTTTCTTTCCTTAATGACACCTTTTCCTGGATGAAAGTCCACCAGCCTTCTCCTGTCATGCCCCTTCAGTTATTTCTTGAAACAAGGACATGCGTTTCCAGTAAGGCCAAAGCAGAGAGGAGGCACGTGTGAGCGTACCCTTCAACTTCCCGTTTCGGTGCAGGTTCTGCACAGCTATTCTGGGACTGCCGGAACTGTGCAGCAGAAAAGCATCAAACATACAGGGGAATCCCCGTCAGTCACTTTTATTATTCTGGCAAAAAATTAGTGATGATGTGTCTCCTTAGATACGGTACTGGGCAGCAGGGTGTTCTTTATTTTAAGTAAAGGCAGGAAATGAGTAATAGATTTCCTCTGCAGTCAAACTGGGGCTTGAGGCTGGCTGGTTGAGAGAGCTTTAGCCACTCATTATTTCAACTTCGTGCTAAATGGGGAATAGCAACAATCCTTACTACTTCCATAATTTTTGGACGTTTCAAGTTCAAAAATATTAACTACCTGCGAGCCTTTTCCTGCTCCTCTATAAGGAATATGCGGATCTCACCGCCTGGGAAATCAAGGCAAAGACAGGTCTACAGAGACACATAGAGAGGACAGGTAGCCACTGCTTCCTCATGTGGCACTAATTCATTTTTCCTGTCATTTCCCACTATTATGAAAACCAGTTCTGTTCCCCCACTGGTAGAAATTATAGGATCACTTTTATATATATGTATATGTATATATATGTATCTTTGGTCAGAATAGGTCCAGATGCCCTTGAGATACCCCCCCCCCCCCAGCCACCTGTGCTTTGTTTACATGAGGCCTCCTCCTACCATTACTCCCACTAATGAAGCTACACAACTGTTAGTAAGGTTTTAGTGGGAGAAAATGCTTTTGCAGGCAATGCTGCTGTTAGCTCACAGAACCAGCTCATGCTTAAGACTCCTTTTCACCTGAATGAGATCAGCCCAGTTCCTGTGTGTATTTAATCTTCCAGCAATACTGGCAATGCTGGCTTTTTGCCTAGCAGGGCTGAAGAGCCACATCAGCCAACTTCTTCAAGTAGAAAATCAAGTGAAAAGAAAGAATTAAAGCTAAAGAAGCCACCAACACAAACACCGCACAACTTATTAAATAACGGACTAAGGAGAATCAGATGGACAGGCAAACAAATTCACAAACAAACAAATCTGGAAAAAAATAAAGTTGTTTCAATTTCAGAGGAATTTGAAATATTTAATGAACAAGGATCTTAATTTCATTTGGGTAATGGCTAATTAAAAACAAAATGCAATAAAATTCTACAGTAGAGCAACAGTAAATTTTGACAGCATGGATTTGCTACTGTGACTACTTAAACTCTCATTCTGTTTTATTCTTTGCTGGCAGAATCAAACTTGTGTGCTGGGACTGGATTTGCCTCATTTTCCTCAGAAGGTCAACTCACGCTGGAGAAGACAGTGCCAACTTCTCTTAAGTGCTTGTACTGGACATGCTTTCCTGACACTGACTTCCTTTTCCTCAAACTCAAAATTTCAACACACTACCAGTATTTCTACTAAACAAGCAACACCAGCATTCAGCTTCTTCCCATCATTGAAATATCTCATGAAGCCCCTCACCTAACCTAAATCTCCTGTTGACTCACAAGCTTCCAATTCACCCTCATGCTTCGCTAATCCCAAAACCTGGGTTACTCCCCCTATGCTAAATGGTGTGGTGAATCTCTGTAGGCTACAGGAGACTATGGGATCCAGCTACCTTTACTTTCCAAATCATACTTTTGTTTTCCTCCTTTTGTAGCTGTCTTAGACAGTGAATAAACAAACAGAAAGGTCACCCCATTGACACACCATTTATGTATTTCTTACATTAGGTATTCAGTCATTTTAAATAAGAAAATACAGACACGTGTGCTGTCTCCCATCCACAGCAATGCAGACTGTGAGCACAGCCACTCTGCAGGGCACAGAGCCATGCCAAGGCAGTTACATGGTTTCTGGTGGTCGGAGGCACAAGGGGGAGACTGCTGCCAGAAAAACAAGAGAAGGGCACATCTACCCCTACATGCACAGGCCAACACATGCTGGAACTCCAGTGGACAAAAGCTGTTGTTTTGTATACAGTTTGCACCTCTCTGAATGACTACAATATGCAGAAGCAATGGAGAATGAGGCCTCCCCAGGAGCCCGCTTACAAAGTTTCAGTATCTGCTCTTGGCCACTAGCGCAAGAAAGTGATTGTTTTCCCCAGCTAAGGAAAGTTCATTCAGGTTCTGTCTCCCTCCTGCCTTCCCTTTCAGCTTTGCATATGCTCACTGCACCATCAGAGTTCAGACAACTTGTAATATTCCACTGCTGAGTCTGTCTCATTGGGTTTTTGTCCAAATCCACAGACACTGCCCATACTTCAACATGGTTTTTCTTTTTCCTTAGTCAGGAAGATATCTCTGTTTGGTTCTACATAGTTAGACACCCAGATATTTCTGAGGAAAACCTGTTCGTCCACTGGCAATGCTCTGCCTTGTGTCAGCTTTCTTCAACTTTGACTTTAGTAGAACTTGTTGCTCCAGGCTGGTTGAGAGCTGGAGCTGCCAACCTGCCATTTCCTACAGCACTTTAAAGGGATACCTGCTCCCCAAGCAGATGAACAAAAGCAGACATCTTTTTTCTGGATTTTCACCTATAAACCGAATTTCTAAATGTTTCCATTATATTTGCACCCACCACTTCTTACTTTCTTACTCATGGAGGAAAATTAAATTTAATATGCAAGACTTTAGCTCTGCTTAAAACTTCCATAAACTTTTCACAGAACAAAATTAATACTGGTTTTACTCAGTTATTGCTATCCAGCACTATCATACAAAATTGAGGACTTAAAATAATTCAGCAGTGACCTATAAGAAATTCAGGAATTTCAGATTTTGAAGTGAAATTACAGAGATGGAAAGCTGAATTTAATGAGGACATTCAAATGCAAAAATAATGTGTAATGTATAAAAACCAATTCCTAAGAACAAGAACTCATGACTCAGAGACCGCTAACAGGTTTACAACCCTTTATTTCCCTTGTGTTGTCTAAGCAAGAACAGAACCACAGAATAATCCATGAAATACTTGATGTCAATTCCAGTTTCACTAAGTAACGAAATTGACATCGTCGATACAGGATGAGGATTGTGACCCAGTATGTCATAAAAAAAACCAACAGACCAACCTAGTAGCACTGACATAATGTGGTAGTGGGGTGCTAGTAAGAGACTGAAATGGTGTGTCCTGCCCAGGTAACTGCAGAACACCTTCTCCGTAGCATGGATGTAGTTGGCCCTTGGACATACTAATCAATAATCATGTCCCTCTCTCTATATATACACCATGGTGGGAAAGAGATAGGGAGAGTGACAGGGAGTGAGAGCATGGAGCATTTTAATTTTGCCTCATATTTTTTTCTTGTAAATGGATTTGCATAGCCTTGTCTCCACTTCAAAGAGCTCATTTGAAAATCCACATCTAAAACCCATTTGAAAAGAAAGTTAGAAATTACCAGCGAAGCAGAAATCCTCAGTCTCACCACCATGCTGGTGTCATTTCCCCATCTGTACAGCTGACCCAGGTCTTTTGGGTTGTTTTTTTTCTTCCCCCTTCTCACATTGTGAGTGCTTGACTGTGGCTGCTAGTCAAACATATCCTCCAGGCTCCCAGTGTTGTTTTATAAAAGGATGAAGAATCAAAAGGCAGAGATGAGCAAAACCTGCCCTAGGGGCTCTCAGGGACCAGTAAGATGAGTACCTCGTTTTTACAGATGAATTTTGAGTAAAATTTTTAAAAAAGAAAAAAAGAAAAAGTGAGATTGAGGAATTGCCAGAAGGAATTTTCAGTTTCCAGTAGTCTTATCTACTAAACAAACACAAGCCGAGCACCAGGAACACACAGTTACAATGTCTGAAGAAAAATCACTCCAAAAAAAACTTTCAAGGGTGATTTCCCTCTGGGGCTAAAGACCAGCATCACAAAGCACATCAACTTTTGTGATTTCTTATCAGAAGTCTAGCAAGACTGAGTCTTTTTCTTGAGTCCTTAGTTTCTGGAGGCACTTAATTCCATAGAAGTATCAGTTTCCATTAAAAGAAAAAAAAAACTGCCGATGGCCTGTAGTGTTTGCAAGATTAAGCCTGCAACGTGGACATGAAATTTAAGTAATACAGGACTTATGTTGTCCCTTTAGAAGTACACTGACCTGAAAGTTTAGGTACTATTAAGGTGCTGGTTTTTAAAAGTACTTCCTTAAGTTCCAAGAACTTTGATATTGTTCTATTTTTCTCTTTTTTTGGTTAACTACAGAATTGCAAGCAGCCAGAAACATCAGTAATTCCTAAGAATAGCCATCCTATCCTCCTTCCCAAATTTAGAAATATACGTCATTTCTCAGGAAAATGGAGAATTAAAGCATTCACAAAAATAAAGGTGGAGCATCCTATTTTTGCCTTTTTAGTAAGCACTGTTTTTTTTTCCCCTCTTGACTCTCCTTTTCATCTTCATATCTCTAATCCTCATTTCCTTGCTCCTAATTTTACTCTTGGGAGTAACTGTTACTATCACTCGCATTGTCCAACTCTTTTCAGTTTTCCCTCATTTTCAGTTCATTCATCCATTGCTTCCTTCCACTTCAAGCTCCTTCTTCCCAGCTCAGCTTTTCCCTAATAAAACTGCCTCAGAGAAGCACACTTCTCTAGCTTTATTTAGGTCCCACTTCAATGATCGCAAAAGGGCATAACTATATAGCTAGGGAAAAAAAATATTGAGACTATAAGAGCTGATAAGCAAAAAAATGTGGCTGACAAATTTATGTATAAAATAAGGTCAGACCCAGTTGACAGCCTGATGCAAAAGAAGAAACAAACATTTCTGGAGATGTAAAAGGGCTACTTCAACTTAAACTGTTTCAATTTTTCATTTCCAGAGGCTTTGCCTAAAAATTATTTATTAAAACACACCCTCAGTAAGGTTCTGAAGGATTTATGATCCTAAATACAAAAGAAAGCTTTCATTTTTGATTCCGTAAAATAACTTCAGTTCAGCTCAAACAGAAGACCTTCCCCTTACCCTCTCAAAAAACCCTTCTCCAAAATGTTTTTATTTGATGTGAAATAACTGTAAACCTCACACCAATCAGCAAACTGAAAAATCTAGTTTTGTGTAAAGTGTTCTAGATCCCTCTGGGATGAAGAGCAGTGTATCAGCCCTAGAAACAATTAACCAACATTTAAGGAATGCCAAATGAGCCTCTGCATTATGCATTAGATCTTCCTACCTTCCAAACACTATTAATGTTACGGGAACATCTGTGACTCCAATGGATGACAAATTACTCTCCTTTTTCTAAATATTTCCTTGCCACTGTGCCATCCTTTGACCTGCTAACTTCCCACCAACAGCATCTTCTTGCTTCTTTCTGGCATTTTTGGCTTGTGGGACAGTGGCATCTTTGCCAACATCCCCTTGACAAAACTCTACCCAACTCTCTGGAAACATCTTCTGATGCCCACCTCCTTTCTCCACCCTTTTAGGGAAAACACAGCACCATGTGGAGGATTGCTGGTGTACCCCTACTCATTGTTCATTTTCCTCCTCTCTTTCCTCAGGTATCCTCCCGTCCCACACCAGCACACTGTAGACTTCCTCCCACCACATTGCCAGAGCAGAGAGGCTGGGCTCGGCAGCTAGCCGACCCACAACCTGAGCATTCGCAGCAGAAACTCCAGTGTTCCCACAGTCATGCGACTGGTGATGCACTTTCAGGTCCTTCAATGAGTTTGTGCTTTGGCAGCTAGCTTCATGACAACCCAGCCTGGAAACCTCAACTTAAATAAAAATGAGCAGAGCGCTAGCCTTTCGTTTCTCTGAACAGTCAACATGCCAATGTCCATACCTCACACATTTACTGATGTAAATTCAAATAATTTAAGCTTTAATTTCCAGTCCCATTTCATACTCTACCTGCTGCCAAAGCTCAGTCAAACAAAAGCTATACATACCAGGTCCAACTCTTAACTGTCTGTCTCTTTAAATCCCTTTCCTCTGCGCTTGCAGCAGACATGTCTGGTGATCTGGTTAACTCTCCCCTCTCCCCCTCACAGATACCCTCCACCCAACCCACGTTGAGCAGATGAGTAGAAAATGCTGTCCCTGAACAGAAGGAAATTTATTGTATAGCCAGTAATTATAAATTAATATTACCAATCCCACAGAGGGCAAAGAAATCTCTGTTACAAAATCAAAGAACGAAAGTGCAGCCCTTTGTACAAAAGGGAGAGGTAAAGGTAGTATTTCTAATTGAAAATTAAAGCAAGAAGCACAATACTAGCAAAGTATATTTATTGTGTTAACGTACCATTTGTCTTCTGGGCAAGTTACTAAAGGTCATTTGTTCTTCATGGCAAGTGTTGAAAATAGTTTATGTTGTGGGTCTAACTTAAAGGAACAATGTCAAAACCCTCAGGCCCAAAATGACCTTTTTATGCCAACACAGAGATCTAAATCTCTTACTGAGGGTAGTGGTGATGTTTGCATTTCACTCTCTCCCCCTCCCTTCTCCTCTTAACCCCACTGCCTTCCACATGAAATAACTCACCACAGAAGACAGCATGGACTGCAAAGTTAACATGCTCACTCCACGCCTTGTGCTGCGTATCCCTTGCTCTGCCCACCCTGCCAGACACCCAAGACAAGAAGCTTGCTGATGTGCCTGGCTCCCAAACTGCCCTCCAACCAAGTAAAACATAGTGCATTGGTGAGGGAGAGAAAAGGGAGGGTACGGCATGAGACCTACCCTCAGCTCCCAGAAGAAAAGGAGCACAAGCTGCCATGTGCTCTAGAAGGTAGGACATGATGACATGGTCAGTTCGTGTTTCAAAAAACCTAGGAAGCTGATGTTTTCCTGCCTAAACAGAGACTCTTGGGGTCACATCTGCTTCTCTCAGAAGGGCCTAACTGTAACAGAGGGAGGATCAGTTTAAGGTGATGCCAATGAAATAAAAAAATACATGCTTGCATGATAGACACAGAGAGGTAGACAGATATATATATATATGGATTAAAATATGAAGTTCAAGGCTCTGAATGGTTGCAGACTGACAAAACACCTGGAGCCTGATGTGATAACTTAAAACACAGCCCATCTTCACTAGTGCGCAGGTGTTCTCCCTTAAGCGTAAGATCAATGTGGTGGCCTCTGTCTCCTGCTTGGTGTTGTCACATTATCCTCAAGTTTATTTAGTCTGGGCTTATTGTGAGCTCCTGAAAATGTAGGACCCAAAAAGACACTAAATAGCACTTCAGAAGAAGGAACTACAATATATGCATCGTGGAACTGTGAACACCATTTCACTTCCAAGGAGACAATCCTGCTGCACTGGGTGAGGCTGAACCACTGCTTCCTGTGTTGCTGCCACTCTTTTGTGGGTGAAGAGAGACTTTCTGTCTCTACAGCCATCATTCCCACGCTTCTGAGCCACACCTGTGATTTCTGATGTACGATATATCACATACATGAGACACATGAGAATATAGGCAACATGTCATGTTCTCCTACCCCACACATCCCCCTCAGGGTTCCGTGGAGAAGATATGCCTTTTCCAGGCTGAATCCCACAAGGTGAACACCTTCCATGAACTAATGAGGAGCAGGCTTAACATAACCTTTCAGAAGGCACTCAGCACTTTGCAGGATTTAAATGCAAAAGCCTCAAAAAGGCAAAGCTCATTTTCCTGAATTCCCAGCTCTGGCTGCCATTTGTGACAGACTTCACACATTTATGTGCTGCCCTGTCACATTTGGGTGGCAAAAAAATGGCAAAGTATAGATGCCGTGACAAGTAGATGAGACATGTTTTTCCTCTTTAGTGTTCTTAGGCTCAGATTTCCCTTCAACACATAGAGCAAGAGAGAAAACCCTTGGGGCAGACAGAAACAGTTTAAGAGTTTAGTTACGTGGTAATTGTGAAAAGGATTTTAAAAAATTAAAAATTAAAATGTTATGAAATATAGAACAGCCTTGGCCTTGCTGAAATTCTAAGTGGAGACTTTCACATGTGTAATGTAATAAATAAAAATATGCACAGGCATATATTTTAATGCATATTTTTACACATGGATCTTATGAGTGAATTTCTATATTCGATGCATGAACTATATTAACAGTTCAGACAAGACTATGGCTCCTACCAAATCCAATATTTATTTTCCTTAATGTAAGGATCCAAAAGCAAACTAGTTACCTGGCTATCTAATACATCCTCTTGGAAGATGATGGGAAATCCAGCTATATTCAATACGAGCCATACAAATTTAAAACAACAACAACAACAACAAAAGTCCCTACGAAACAAACCAACTGTTGTGGTTTAAGCCCAGCTGGTAACTCAGTTAGTACTTGGATGGGAGACCGCCTGGGAATCCCAGGTGCTGTAAGCTTTTGCCTCCCAACATGGGGCACGAAGGGATGAAACAATAATAGATCTGACCAGAGCATGTCTGATTGTATTTGTGATAAGCATTCATTGTTTCGGAATAATAGTAACTTGTCACAATATTGATTTATTTGCTCTTAGAGTTGTTGTGCTTGGTCTCAGAGTTTCAGCATGTTGTACCTTACTTGAAGGCAGTATTTGCTGTTTTAGCATTTATTGACTTTGGGGCCTAGGCTGAGGTTATTGTTTTGCTGTACTTCATGGTAATGACTTGTAATACAATAGAATCATTGATCATGAAACTGGTCTGGCTTGCGTTCCCAGCATGGTCATCACCTCTGTACTATGGGAGGCATATAATGGAATTTTTTAGCAATTACACATCTTTTTCTTTTCTCCTCGGGGGATCAACCTATGAAGGAGACATTCCCCCACACACCCTGCCCCCCCACCAGGCTATTTACAGCAGCATTTGAGAATTCTAAAGGTTTTGGATGTCCTTTGGATACCCTTGAAACCTGCCTGCTGCTTTTGCTGGGGATCAGCATGTTGCCACAAATACCACATTGCGTTTTACCCACGGCCAAACCACCTTGATAATGCCCTCGAAAGTTAAGCAGGGTCAGGCTCGGGTCTTGTCTAAGGTTAAACAACCATCTAAGATGACCACCAAGAGATTTTCCCCAAGGCTGGACAGCCATGAGTGGCAGGGTGTGTGAGATCGTAAGGGCAAGCACCTGGGGCAGTGGGCCCCCCCAGTGCTTTGGAACTTCATCCCTGAACAAGTGCAAAATCTGGAAAAACTAGTAAAGCACTTAAATGATTTGTGCTGTCATCCTGGCAATACCAGAGAGGGACAAATCATGGCAACGTGCTGGGGCTTGGCCTACGCCTACAGAGCCCTGCTCTGTAAGGAGCAGGAAAAAGATAACTCTGGATCTGATGGCAAAGGAACAGATAACGCAGCGACTCAACCCTCAAGCACAGCAGTTACACCAACCCCAACAACAGACACTGAAGCCACTCTAACCCCAGTGAAATATCCTGCAGCCACTCCAACCCCAGTGAAAGACACTGCAGCCACTCCAACCACAGTGCAAGACATTGCAGCTGCTCCTACCCTATGGTTGAGAGTGGGAGATTTAAGCAGCATATCTGCATCAAGTCCTAAAGAGTTGTGACTCTTGCTTTGATTTTTCACTTGATGGTGGGTATTAACGTTACAAGAGAAGTACTCTGCTCGCAGATGGAAAATCTCCCAAGGCCCCCACAATGCCTCTACAAGAAAAGACAACATCAGACATTTCATGGTTCATTGCTTGGCTCACAATGTATGAAATATTGCCACGTAAAATACATATAAATAAATAAACCTACAATTACATTTACCACTGCCCCTCCACCCCCCCCCCCAACACACTGTCTGTTTTCTTTTTGCAATGAGTATATACACCTTTGTTAGCCAAAAGCAAGTATTGACACACAAGATTTAGAGTTACCACTTGGGTGGCATTCCCTTGACTCACACATGTCACAGGATTTCCTTCAATGGGCGAATTACAGACTTTGGTAAATTCTCTCCCACACAGATGTGGTTAACACCAAGTATTTAATAGAAACTCTGACCATCATCAAGCTCCAGTATGGAATTTTCATTTTACCTTAATCTCCTGTGTCTGTTTCAAAGCAGAATATTCAAGTCAAATCAAAGGGCTGAAAATAGGTTATTTTAAATTGTGAGATATTAAATATTCAACTGAAATCCTGGCTCCTTTGAATTCCACAGCAAATATCCCATTCACTTCAATACTGCCAAGATTTTTACCATGGAGAATAGCCTGGAATTCAGTTTGTAAAGGTGAAGCAATTAAGAAACTGAATCAACTCACACTGAAGTCCATGGACAGACTCCTATTCATAGCAATGGAGTGGATCAGACTCTTAGCCCATCTTGGCAGAGCTAGGAGCATACCCTCACAGATAGTGAAAGAATTGTTGTAAATGCCAGACAGAATTAGGAAATACAAGAACACCCAGTACTTTATACGGTGTTTTACAAGAAGTTGAAAGCTCTAAACTGGACATAAAGTTAAACAAATTGCCATTAAATTAAGAATCAGTCATTTCAATGTATTAAAAACTCAAGCCAAGTTTCCCTGTAATGCCTGAAGTAGGCAGAGCAGAATAACAATTTACTTAAATTAAACCTGTAAGAGAGAGAGACAAAGACTGAAAATAGAATAATCTCGGGGGATGGAGGGAACCAGAATGGTAAACTAAAGAAGTAACTCTAGCTTTCAGTGACAGCTCTACGATTTCATCTATGTTTTGGC
The DNA here is from genome assembly GCA_028858755.1 of Ara ararauna. Classification (NCBI taxonomy): domain Eukaryota; kingdom Metazoa; phylum Chordata; class Aves; order Psittaciformes; family Psittacidae; genus Ara; species Ara ararauna. The sequence goes on along the minus strand of CM054376.1, from coordinate 105,175,874 downwards.
TTCTATGTACACTGTAGTGAATCACACTGGATTGAAAAATGACAAATGCTCACGACTGGATTAGAAAGCATGATTCATAACTCACATTGCCATGAAAAATGTTTGCAACACAGAATTAGGTTTCTGACCTTGGCCTATTAATTTAATCTAAAACACAGAAACAGCCATCAAGGATGTTTCACATAGATCGGCTTTGCTTGCGAGGGTTTCCCTGTGGCAAAGTAGACTCTGCTATTGTCTTATTTGTGGGACCTGCTCTTTGATGATATCAGTAGGACTGCATTCAAACCTGACCAAGCAAGTGGCCACATGCTTGGAATTTGTTTATTGCTTTTTATCATACTCTCCATAACAACTTAATCTCTCTGAAAAAACACATTATAGACAGCAATGGCTACAGTATGTAGTTGACACATGATAGCAATGAAAGGAAAAAAGACATGGAAGGAGGATGGATTGAAGAAAGGAAGAGGGGCAAAACACTAGGAGTACCAAGTCAATTGTTTGTATCTTATTAGGAAATAACACAATCCCTATCAAGATCTAACATGTATGTGCAAAGAATACTTCTTCCGGAACATGCTGTGAACAGCAAGTAAACTCTTCCAGCTGGGATCAGTGTGCTGGTTAAAGACCACAGAGGGACCATAAACTCAAAGCTGCCTGCAAGACAGAGAAAGCAGAGATCTCATGCACTTCGTGCAGCAGTATGATCAGCACTGAATAGCACTGAACAGCAGTATGATCCACGCAGAGCCCTCTGCAGAAAGACTGGTGAAAGGCAATTCCATCTGATGTGAAGGCAGAGCAAAGATATAGTACAAGAGAATTTTCCAGGGCCAGCAATATAAATGGGGGTTATACAGTAGGTCCACACATCAGCTTGGGAACTATTCACAGAATCACAGAATATCTCAAGCAGGAAGGGACCCATAAGGATCACTGAGTCCAAGCCCTTGCTGCTCCTGTGCTTACCCAAAACTAAACAGATGACTAGAAGCACTGTCCAGATGCATCTTGAACTCTGACAGGCTTGGTGCTGTGACCATTTCCCTGCGAAGTCTGTTCCAGTGACCAACCACCCTCTCAGTGAAGAATCTTTTTGTAATATCCAATCTGAACCTCCCCTGACATATTACAACAAAAGAGGAGGCTGTGAATACAATCCAGAGGTTTATTTTATTGTTTCACCCTTTTTGCTGGTAGCTTGGTTTCCAGTTTTGTAATCAACAACATTACTCATTGCTCCTTAAATTAAAAGGACATGTTCTTGCTGTTGAGCTCATTTAACATTTTAAAGCAGGTGTAGGTCAACCTGGTAATTTGGATACTTTCACTTTCCTTAAAGGTAAGAAGTTCATACAGAAGTTCCACTACAGACAAAAATTTTGAGAGCCTAAACCATGTGACAAGTGTAGAATCCCAAAAACTCAATACATCACCACTCAGCTGAGAAACTCAAACAAATGCTCAGGACTATCAAGGACATTAACATATAAAGAAGTCTCCTCCAACACAGTTTCCTCAGCAGCCCTGGTAAAGGCAAGGGATAACTTTGTAGCTGGTTTCTCCATGTTGACTCCCTCAGGGAAGAAGGACACAAGCCCAGTTTCCCATGAAAGAGATGGCAGTACACACTGGCACCCAGAGTGAGACAGATGTATGCAGCCAAGTATCCCATCTGAAGAATTATTGAAGGAGAAAAAATGAAAATTGTAGAACTCCATATAAGGAATGTACCATGCTAACAAAGTCAACCAGAAAGGGCACAGGGGAAATTCAAACAGCTGAGAAGGAATCTGAAAAGTACATGTTTGGAGAGCTTAAAAAAGGAAAGAAAAAGGATAAGCCAGCCTTCAATTAGATTTAAATATTGAAAACATTTCCTTTCCCCAGTGACAAAACAAATTTTAAGAAACAATTCAGTCTAACAATTTTGAATTAAAAAATGGCAAGAGGAAAATTGTAAACTTAATTCAAAATGTAAGCAAGATTTTCAATTACAATTGTTTGAAATTCCAGCCTATGGACCTGAAGGAGAGTCTGAATGCATTTTGTGTTCACTTTTCTGAACGCTGATATCCAGCGAAGGCAAGGAAGGGTACTCTCTCATCTGCTAAGTGCACTTGACAAAAACAAATGAAGATACATAAAAGAAAACAGAAAACTCCTCCCTGTGCATAATGGAAAAGGAAATAGTGAAGGAATAAGTTGTTTATTTGGGGACCTGCATCTTTTGAGCAGCAATCTGGCAGCTGTTGTACTGACTGCTTATATTTGAGACTAACCTCTACTGTGACAGGGGTGGATTGCATATAGGGCTCATCATTAGACTTCTAGGCTGAGGATTTCTAGGCATTCAGCCTGTGGCAAAGTTCATCTGCCTCTGAGGTAAAGGAGAGTTTTAGTATATTTAATTCCATGGCAGCAGAGAGAAATCATGAGTGCTTTTAAATCACCATCCCTATTACAAAACAAGACCAGAAACACCCTCTGATAATTGCTCTAAAAAAACGCAGAAAAAAAAGATGTCTGCATAAAACCATTCAGAGGAACTGGTCCAGGGTTCAGACCATTTCTCTGCTGAAATCGTGATTAATGGATGTCTAATCTGTCTTCTAAGAGCTCTGGGAGGACATTTCTATAGACCTTCCAGACTTCCAGCACTATCTGCAGTGGGCTCTTATTATCAGACATGGCTGGGAGAAATGAAAATGATGAAAATAGATGAAACGCAATAGAGAGGAAATAAATGTGAGCTACACAGGCTCTCCCCACATGTAGTCACTACACATTACTTAAGTTTGAAATAGACTGAATTGCTGGCTATCTGGACATACTCACTGAGCAGCTGTTGAACCATCAATGATATATCTGGAAGAAAGATTTATTTGAAGGATGCTGATTTTAAGCAGCAGCCACTTTGCTGCTTTAACATATAGGGAAACGAAAAGGGAAGAGGAGGACTTGGTTGTTGTAAATTTTCAAATTACGAACACATGTAAGTGTTTTACATGAGCACCCCATCACACAGAGTTGTTTTCTAAACTCAAAAGCAATAGGAAATGAGGATAGAATCCATTATCAATATCCATCATGTATCTCTTTTAGACATACATATTTTATCATTCTTATTTTCAAAACATACTTTTGCCATAACTAATGCGGGCAGAATGTCTTTTTAATTAAATAGGGGTAAGAAAGTAAATTCTAGGATGATGCCATCAAAAGCAGTCATAGCCGATTTAGTTTTGCTGGCCTGGAAGTCACTGGAGATTTCAACAGTGACTGCAGATACAGCGGAATTCAATTAATGGCAAGGACTTTGGGACAGTACAAGAAATAACAGATGCAATAGCACCCAGCCTCTTTTGTAAGCAGTCCTGCAGCAGCTAGCAGAGCTAACAGCAACGTATGGTGCTACTCTGTCCATATTTCACTAGCACAGCCTCACTCCGAGTAAATAATACTATATAATAATTCTTGGTTGAGAATTCATTATACTGAAGGCTCCAAATAAAAAAGGGAAAGAGAAAGAAGTCTCTAAAACATAGCCATTTAGTTGTGCACCATTAAAATCACACCTAGTAAAACTGCATGAGGTAAAGCTAGTAATAATAATAATCTGAATTAAACTAAATAAAATCTGTCAGAATGGAAAGAAAACAAATCCAAAGCCTTGACATCAACATAAAACCAGAATTCTGCCCATTCCCTTCATAATGGCTTTTCTATTGAGCTTAGTTCTGACCTTTTATTACCTTCCCAACATTGAATATTGCTTTTCAGAATTCTTCATTTCTTTGCTACCCCTGCCATTATTCTCACTCCTATTGTTAATGGCTGTTAGCCACTGTTGTTCCAAGGTACACAGTAGTGTTGTAGCTTAAAAAAGAGGCAAGAACATAAGTACTTGAGGGGGAGGAAGGAGATCAAAATGTTTCACACTCTTCCTTCTAGAGACCAAAGCCACATTTTGGTATAAAAGTAAATAATAAAGTAACTAAATGAATAAATAATGGTTTAATAAATATGCTGGGAGACTGACAAGCATGAAATCAATTTTCTGCTGTAAGGGAGAAAAAAAGACACTTTTATAAAAAAGACACTTTTATATGACTTGACTGAACTTAAGTAGACATTGTCCTGATCCTGTAATTGTTCCATGCTCAGAACATCTATTGAATTCAAAGGGGGCTCCAAAGCCAGATCAATTAGAGGATCAGAGTTGTTTGGGAAAGGCCTGCCCATCACTTCAAGAAAACAAACCAGACAGACATTGAAAAAGAATGCAAGCCCATAACTAGTCTACAAGATTAAACAAAACGAGGCTATGCAAATCCTACAGCCTATAGAAAAGACACAGACATGCACAACCCTAATGATGCCTCTTAAAACCAAGTCTTGCTCACAGGGCTTTGCCACTAACTTCAGTCTGAGAATGAGCTTTAGTATGAGTATGACCAGGCTTTAGTAGGAACAGTAAAAGCACTGACAGTAAGTTAAGGATACTAATTTAATGTGCAGTACATGTTTAAAGCTTACTGGATCAGCATACAGTCCAGAACCAGAGAAGGCCTTTCAGAGTACAGTTCTGCCCTTAAGCAGAGGCTCTGGCTCCAGTCCAGAGCAACAAAGACCAACACACAAACAAAGTCTGCTTCCAGGCTTGCAGCTGGATCCTAGTGGACGAACCCCTGTGCTGCTGTGGAGCCCTGCTGATTTCAGTCCTGTAGAAGCACAGAGACCTAACTGCAAGATCTGGACCCTTAATTCCTAAGAAATACTGTAAGAACTATTTTAAAATGGGGATCATTAAGGAGAACTTATAAAAATTCTTGGTTTAGCTCTTCTCCTGTTGTTTACAAATGACATCCAAACGTATAATCATTAATCTCTTATCAGTATTTCCATGCTGCACAGTCATTTTTGTGGATCAGCTTTACACAGGAGGAGAGTCTCATAAAGTCTCACCTAGCTTTATGCTAAAATCTCTAAGGAATGGTACTCATACCCCCGCATACTGCAGTACAACAGTAAGCAGCCTGATGTAGGATAGCCTTTAGCTCTAACTTAAGCAGTCAAGGTCTTAATTTGCTTTACAATGACAGCTGGTTCTGCAAATGTAAGTCTAATAATAAAATGCAACAATGACATTTAGCATATTGGTTTTGTTTTTTTAATGGCAGTACAAGTCATCAAGTAATTCAAAGCTATTTCAACTCCAGGAAGCAAATACTCACCATGAAGACAATCAGCAGCTACACGCCCCAATATTCACAATCACACAAAACAGATTCCAAAAGAACTTCGAGGGGTTGTCTAAAGAGTCATATGAAGCCACAAAAAAAACCCACCACCTCTCTTCTCTGGCAGTTATCAAGACCATATACCCTGGGAGAAACTGAGACAGTGATTCTTCCTGTGGTATATCTTCCCAACTCCTTGCAATTTACAGCTTAGAGACTTCTCAAGTACCCCAAGACAGCACCTTGAAGTTGTATCTACATCTTTGTATTCAACTGCCCCAGTGGACTTTTCTTCCATCTGCTGTCTGACCGCTTTCTAACAGTTATACTTTAGACCATCCATAACCTCCTGTGGCAAAGAGTTTCACAGTTCTATAAAAAAATACCTGTCCACACTGGATCCAACTATACTTGTGCCATTTGAGACAGAATGAACACCCACAAGTGGTGATACAAGTACAATTTGAGTATTTCACTTTTGGTCCATTGATTCTAAGACAGATTAGTAGTTATCAAAATATGTTCATTACTTTGTAGAAACCTTACAATTTCCCAGCAAAACCCCAGGCCCCTGGACAACAAACTCAAGGCTACTGAGAACCACTCGCTTTTCCCAGCTAGCATTCACAGGCACTTTGAAGTAGTCCACAGTCATTCAGCATTCATTGAAAAGGCTGGAAAAAGGACTCCTGTAACAAGACTGTACCTTGCTGAAATAAAAGAATTGGCAGAACTTCCTATTTTAAAAACAATGCTTGCCAGTGGTGCTAGTTCTGATTATTATGTCTTAAAATGGACGAATTGGAAAGATTCTCTTTCCTCTTACTCCTACACTCAGAAGCGTGGGATACATTTACATGATATCCAGGAAAAAATACTCTGCCATTCATAGAGGGCATTAATGGTAAATGGTACAGAGATCATTTACTCATATTTACTTCTTTCCTTAACACAAGACACACAGCTAAATGACATACAATATATTTAAAATTAAAACACTTTTTCAAGAAATATAAAAATATCCAGGCACTCTGCAACATATAATTAACTTGAGAAACTAGCTAAAAGAGCTTGGCAGGACTCAAAAAGATTAATGCATATGTGGATGAAAACATTCGTACTTGCATTCAAAATAAAGTCTCCTCCTACAAGTCAGACCTTATATTTCAGCTGTGGAGTCTTTACTCCACAAAATCACTAGTGCAAAGCCTGGTACCACTCACCATCAGCCACAGAGCACATTTGAGACTAGGTGCAGAAAACTCTCAGCCCTTGAGCCATTGCAGAGAGAGAGCGTGCCAAAGTGTCTCTGGCAACTGAGGAGCTCTTCTTCAGGGTGCCCATCTGAGGCGTGCGTGCTGGAGTTCACATGGCCAGGCTGTGTGGAGAAAATCTGTACAACCATATTTCTGTCTGTTCAGTGCCTAATCGTCAGCAGCGTTTGGCATGATTGGTGTCCCAAACAACCCAATTTAACTTTAAAATAGGTTCTAGCTCCAAAGCTGGCCTTGTTTTTAGTGTGGGGTTGAGTCATATGCCCTCCACAGGTCCCTAAAATATTCTGTGATTCTATGAGCATCAAGAAGCCAACAGAAAAAAGGATTATAAAACCAAAGAAACAGAATGCACTGTACATGCTAAAGCAGGGAACAGAGGATTATTGACTGAAATGTTTGTGACTCACCATTGTATTTCCAGCAAAATACCTATTCCCAGAAGAGGTATAATCTTAGGAAACATTCACAGGTATTCACAGATCTGTTAGAGAGCCATAACACAGGAGGGACAAAAAGGGATCACCCAAGCCAGCACTGCAGCTCTCAGAAGCAAATAATATTCACTGAGAAGCAAAAAAGAATAACCTTTATTGCTTAAATAAGTATACTGGACAACAGTTCCTTTCAATACTACCAGACACAGAGCAGTGGGAGAATAAACAAACATTAATCTAAAAATATGCACACAGTTTCAAAAGGGAGTGGCTTCCTTCTCTCCTCTCCAATCACTACTGCTTAATAGAGTGAATTTAGTTTCCAGTACAAAATGAGAGAGCAAAATCCCTTCAAAAAACACAGTTGGGGTTTCATTTATCTGAGTTTGTATCCACCTTGATGAGTGGATTACAAACCCAAGCAACCTGAGCCTAAGGCTAATCAAAATGCAGTGGAATTGCAATATAGCTAACCATCACTGCTGTTCCTCTCACTTCTTTTCATTCTGCACTGAAGATAGGATTAAGTGCAGGTGAGAAAGGGGAAAAAAACCCAAACCTGTGACTATTTAAAGAATTAACTTCCAGCATAGCAATTTGCAGAATATCTGTGCTCCTCAGGATGATTATATTACCACCAGCGAGAGGGGAGATGAAAAGAATGAAAGCAGACTATCAGAAGCAAAATTCTGGCATGCAATGGGGTCATCTGAAGTGGTAATCAAGTACCTCAGATTTTGAAATTATTAATATTTATTGTGCACATTTCTGCAAAAAAACCCAACACATAAAAATAGTAAAAATAATTTCTGAGAGTATTAGTTCAGGTCAATAATTGAATACTACCTGTAGTAGGCTAAACCTCAGCTGCAAAAGCAGAATGAGGAAAACTTCGGATATATGTGGCACCAGAAGGCACATATGACACAATGAGGTTTGGGATGGTTAGGTGAGGAGGTTGATACATCAAAATCTGTGCAATAGAAATTCACGCATAATGTCAACGGTGGTCTAGGGAAGTTTTTCCAGCACTGACCGGAGTAATGCTCAAGTTCATTTAAATATCTGATCCTTCATTCCTTGCTTTGAAGAAATGCTACAAAATTTTAAGTACCTGTCATCATCTCTTAAGTAAATAAGGCAGGTTATTTAGAAAATCATAGCAGGCCTGACCACACACTCTTTTCACAGCTACAAGTATTTTCCTTTAGTCTTCCTCACAAATTGGGCCCTTGGTCTGAGAGCCCATATTGAACTCATCTGAACATAGTAGCATCAACTAAAAAGCAACATAGAATCATAGAATAGTTAGGGTTGGAAAGCACCTTAAGATCATCTACTTCCAACACCCCTGCCAGGGGCAGGGACACCTCACACTAAACCATGCCACCCAAGGCTCTGTCCAATCCAGCCTTGAACACCGCCAGCGATGGAGCATTCACAACTTCCCTGGGCAACCCATTCCAGTGCCTCACCACCCTTACAGTAAAGAATTTCTTCCTCATATCCAATCTAAACTTCCCCTGTCTAAGTTTGAACCCATTACCACTTGTCCTATCACTACAGTCCCTCATGAAGAGTCCCTCCCCAGCATCCCTGAGACAAGTGTGGAGGCCGTGGCTACAAATATTTTTTTACCGATACTAAAATCTGAGGCAGACGTTGCTTTGTATTCAAGGCAAGTAATGGTACTTTTACTGCAGATCAGATTAGTGTTCCCCAGCTAAGAAATACAAGGACTTGGATGCACGTTTCCTTCCCACACTGTTTTTTGCCATTTTGGAAAGGGCTGTGGGTCCAGCCCAGTCCTGTCAATGGGGCCACATACAAAACACAGCGTTTTCCTGTCCTAACAAAAGGAGCATGAACCTTTGAAAGTAGTCATTAAATTATTATATTCTAAATAAAAAGGAAGTGCATTGTTTTTCTCCACTCATGATTTACTAAAAATTAATTTGAACACCACTTACCCACTGGTGACACATTCTGGCCCAAACATATTTTTGTGTGAGAGATGACAAAAAGATCAGCAGCAGCTTACCTTCCCCATGACCTTTCTTTACATGCAGTTTAGGAACAATTGGCACTCAATCCTGCAGCTACACAGGTGGTGATGTGAGACAAGGAAATTGTCGTTGCCAGAGTTATTGCGAAGCCAGCTGCCACCACAGGGATCTCAGACAAAATGCAAGCGATGCCACCTTCATAGCAACCCAGTGGTTACCAGCACACCAAACATTCTCAGGGACCACACAGACCACAGCAAGCACCAAGTGACTTTCCCCAGACATTTGCTATGCCTCTGTGTATCACTACCACCTACGTGGTGCACAGTAAAAGGTAAAATGAGAAATTACAGCAGTTGTCCACGCTCTACCAAAGTACAGGGCCATGAAACTTTCTACATGATGGCAAAGAAAGGGTAAACATGGTTCAGAATGATATGCAATTCCATAAGAAAGTCACAGTCCATGAGCTGTCCCACATATTCAAAGATGAGTACTTACATACTGAAAGTTGAGTGTCTATCTCTGCTTGACTTTATCAGTGCCAGAACCCCAGAGAAACACGGTATATGAAAATCTACCATGTGGTGTACTGAAACCATATGTGGTCAAGGCTTGTTAGGACCTACTAAGTTCCAGTGACATATCATACGCACATTTAGTATACCAACCTCTTTCAGAAATAAATTCTTTTTAATTCTCTCTCGTTTAGTAATCAGTGTTTATGCTAAATTTAAGTTAGACTAGAAAAACAGATTATCTCTTAGCCAAATTTGACTCTTAATGGTCAAAATGACAATGGTTAATAAGAGCCTTGATCTGCAGCAACGTGCCTCATTTTTCCTTTGGTTTGTGTGGTGCCTTTCAAGTGATACAACTTTTTAAATTAGTCTCATTAAATCATTATGAAATATAATTACATACTACCAAATAGGTCTTTACCCACCATAAGGTATCCACAGTGGTGTTAAATATTTTATCTTATTGACAGCTTACTATAAAAAGGCATTAACCTTTAGCTTATCTATCCTCACATTTGATTATTATCCACTGTGGTGCATTGCAAGTAGCCATGGTTTCCCTGTGCACTGCTTTCCTTTCTAAACAACATGCCTCAGACTCCACCATAGCTCCTCTGCTGTTTTCATTGTAAATGAATGTGTGAAGCTATTCTAATATGCTCTGAAGTCAACAGCCAATGCAAAAAATATGAGCCCCACAACTTTAAGGCTGTAGTGCTGTTTTTAGTGTGTGTTTTTGTTTTAATTGGGCGTTTTGGTTTAAATCCTGCTTTCTGACTGATGAATTTTTCGATTAATGCAACTCATTTTCAGCTTGGTATTTTGCCTAGTTCCCTTCAAATTGAAGCAATTATAGAAAAAATTAAGTGCTCCAATAATTTCAAACCTCTCTACACTCTGTAATATTATCACTGTACTTCACTTTTTTTTTTAAGGTGCAAGCTCTTCAGGAGTGCTTACTATTCAGGCACATGCAGTCTATGAACTGATTAAATACTACCAGACAATTTTAAATCTTTATGAGAGCTTTGGCTTTGCAACACTGAAAGCAAATGCTGTGCTGAACTCAGATGCTATGACATGGTACGCCCCAAACAAAAGAAATACCAAAATTATTTTCAAAGACCATCTCAGGCTTTATATACACAACAGCAGGGAAAAAAAGCCTCTTCACAACTGAAGGGTGAACTCCTTCTGCTCAGATCATGAGCCAAAGAACTTAGGCCAAAGTCCTGCCAGACATATGTGTAGATGGCTGCATGCAAAGCCTCATCGACTACCATCCTGCTATGAGAGCACCAGTAAAGGTCCTTCTCTTGCAGAACAACTTGCACAGCTTGGGTTTTAATGAACACATATTTCACTTCGAAGAAAACCCACCAGACATAGACAGAAACACTCATCTGAGGGCTGCAGAGATTTGAAATTACTACTGTCTTCGCAGTACAGCATTCAGACTTCTGCAGCTCTTCTTATGTCAGAAGTTCATATGTATGATTAAATGAACTCTGGAGCAGGAAGTCATCTCATCTTACACACTTAAATGCTATCTTAAAGAGTCCACTCTTACAAATCTACTGCACTTAATCGTAATTTTAGTGCTCTTTTCATGTAAGGTGTTCAGAGTAGATAAAAAAGCAGTAAACCTACACATGGAAACCTTATCATTTCTTTCTATTAGAAGAAGAAACTGAGGCAAAGAGCATTTTTTTTGGCTAGTACTGATGAAAGACTAAAAACCAAGGAAATATACAGATCACAGATCAATGAAATCAATTATTTCAGGGCAAGGCTTGGCTTCTTGCCATATGTAATACTGCATTTATAATTTCAAAAAATACTGTATTATGCGTGATGGCACATGACTCCTGAAAAATAGACTTACTAACTAACTTACTTATACTAAGACTTCCTCACATGATTTTTTAAACCAACTCAGTTAAAAACAGTGACATAACTACAATATGACAGACTCCTGCCAATGTCAAACATCTCTTATTCTTTGCTTAAAGACAGAGAAAAAAACAACACACGTTATCTTTTTTTTTTTTTTCCCCTCCCTGTTAAATACCACAAGAACAGTCTGTAGGCTCAAGGGTAAGTTTTTGATTGCGCAACAAATGTCATTACATTCCACACAGATTTCTCTTGATTGACCTAAAAAGCAATCCGCTGGAGATGGGGCAAAGGCTGATCAGCTTAATCAATTTTTTGTCCCACATAACACAATTTTTTCCCCACGTACCATGAGAACACCACTCTATTGCAGCACACAAGAATACGTACCGTCAGCCAAAATTTGCAGCAGTAACTTCTGACCCCATCCTCAGGCATCTGCCTACATATGAGTTCTCCAAATTTAAATCCACCACCTATTGCCTAATCCAAAGTCAGCACTGTTAAACAAATCTTTTTACCATATATTTCAATCAATACTTGGGGAAAAACCTGTGACAGTGAAAGGAAAAAGGATGGCAAGAGAGGGAGAGATTACAAATCAGTGTTTACAGCAGCATATGTTTGTATTCTCTCATTTTCAAACCCGTCTTCCCTTTCTTTGCTCTTTGGAGTCATCTTTCAACCTTGACCTTAAAAGAGTGAAAAAGATTAGCTTCAGTGCTAGGATAAGCAAGTCTTAGGTCTAAATAGCCCTTCTACACACACATGTACTGGCCATTCACATTAGTGAATGTCAGACACGGATCAAGGGAGAGCAGACACCACAGTGTAAAGGTCTCACCACAGATCAGCCTGTCAAAATTAAAAATACATATTCTGTTTACATCCCATGCCAAATGCATGAACATGTTAGTGGTGTCAGGTTTCAGGTGAATCACACAAACTAGAATCCAAAAGGCCAAACTCTTCTCATTTGCAGCAACTCATGAGACCTTCAGCAGAACTGCTCTAGATCTTTTTGTGTCAGAGAGGGGGGACTTTACTGATGATGTCCTTTGGGAAGGAAAGGTGGTCAAAGTAGTAGTGTCATACAAAAATCCCGTCAAATCTGTAACATTAATTAACAGCAGTCCCAAGCCCCACAGCTGCCCCCCAAGAGCCTCTCTGAGAGTTTTGTGGTTACACAATCACAACTTGTCCTTCTTAAGTACTGTTTTCTCCTTCTTGATCTATGTAACACCCACAAAAATATCAGGCAAAACAATGAAACTGACTGTACACTAGGGACGGGGTTATAAAAAAAGCACTTAACATCAGTCTCATTCTGCTCCCATTGACGTCAGATAAAATTCCCATTGCCTTCCTGGAAGCCAAGAGATGCCACTGTGGATCACTTTTGAAAACAGCAATCCAAGAGCAGTCAAATGCAAAAAGATAGCAGACTGACGGATTTTTCTCCTCCCTCCTGTTGCTTCTAATCATAGTTTCATTAAACTGCACCCCATCATCTACATGCTGTTTCAGGGAGAGGGTCCCCAAGACCAAATGGAGAGGTTAAGGCCCTTTGCAAGTATGCTTAGATTGATGTTGCCTCTCCCACCCAGCTTTCTCTTTTAGCCATCAATTGGAAGGGTGGGTGTCTGCACATGGTTGATCTAGTTAAATTCCTAGTTTACTCCTGTACTGAGTATTTACACCTGTACTGAGGTGCCCTGATCATCCATACTAGTTTTCTCCCTGGCTCTCTTCAGGAACAAGCTGTGAGGACCCTCCAAGGGGAAACAAACTGACAGGAGAGTTCAACCCAGCTTGCATGCTATGCAAAGAGTATGTTTATGTGTAATGCCACATTTGGCTCCTTCAACCTTTCTTGCAGGCCTCTCATCCTCTAACATCCACAAACCAACAACCCAGAACATGAATCACACGACCCAATGGTACGTTATAGAAAAATCAGCCACCACCACCACTCTGCCATGCTATTTGCTCAGTATTTCTGGTATTTTGAATTGCCAGAAATCAAAATGTGCCACAAAATCGTCCCAGGGACACCACAGGGACCAAGAAAAAATACAGGCCAAGAGCTCTGAAATACAGAGGGGACAAGCTCAATGAAGAGGGCATTAGCCCTCAGCATAATGGACCTATGCCAACCCACAAAGCTGGTGCCAGGGCCACCCACACTGGAGTACAGATGCACGAGTGTGGGGAAGGAGCCACAGTCTTGATATGGCAAAGTCTAGTCAATAATTGCAGGTGGTGGTAAGAGGAACACAGTGATAGCCAAGTCTAAAAGAGGAAAAAATAGTTCTTACCCACATGTATAAAATAGTGACCCAAGTAAATACTGAACATTTTAACAGGTATTTTAGACATAGGAGTTCTTATTTATCCTTCCATCCCTTCCACAACCCAAAAGGCAGAGAGCTTTACAAATGAAACTATTTCATAGTGTTTTTCTACTAGCCATCACATTCTCTTCATGAGTCCTCAGCTACCTCAAATAAGTGGTAGCTCTAAGACACTAATAGTGTGAAAACAGGACGATATATAGACACACACGCTAAACCTACAAAATAGTGTTTTAAGAAGGAAAGAAAAGAAGGGGTTTCATTTTAAAATGCCACAGTCATGTCTTTATTGGACCTGATTATAAACAGAAGATAAAGATGATGAAGGAACCAGCGCAAGAACTTTAAACAGGAATGGAGTTGAGGAAATTAAGCCTGAAGACTGGATACCCCGAATCCCAGAGCTCTGTGGCACTTGAGTCTAGACAGGACTAAAGAAGTGCTTGCTCAGCAGTGAAAAAGACAAAAAAGATTGCAAGTGCCAGTGCCAATGGATGCTTTATGAAATAAACAAGTCAAATCCCAAGGGTCAATGAATCCACAGATAATATTCACAGGAATTTACTTGCATTATTTAAACCACACATCTGCTTTTACAAGAGAAAGATGATTCTTTCCCTACAGAAACACAATTCCTTGAGTCAAAGAAGCCAGGGCAAGCCTGATTTTGGAAGCTTTCTTCAGTATGGTTAAAAGCTGATTTTACAAACTGATATCTAAGCTCTTAATGTTGACTTTTTAATTTACTGTGATAAAACTTACTAAGATGAGACAAACCTTTTTTCTTTAGTCCACGTGTATGCACCAACAAGAACAGGCACAGCCACTGAATTCTCTATAATGTGGAGAGATCCTGCTGCAGCTGAGGGCAATGCCAAATGACACAGGCAGGACTGCAACTACTGTCACATACTAATCTCTGTAGCGAGCCGACAGATCAGAGCATCTTTCACACTACCCTGAAGTTTCTCACGGGTTCTCTCTCATGCTCACAATAAAAATATGGGTAAGAAAATCTTCACTCCTCTTTGGGAACATAAAGGACTAAGTTTTATCCAGGCCAAATCTTTTCCCATACTGACAGCTCAAACTTGATTTATTCATCACTAGACCACTGAACTCCAAAACAAACCAAGGGCTAAAAAAATCTTTATAATAAGTACTTTTGGAATGGACTTCCCCTCTGCTCTCCCTCTTTTCTTCCCGTAAAAACAGGTAGAAGAATGCTTGGAGAGATCACACATTATTCACATGCAGTATTATTTTACGGAATTTTCCAAGGTGTTAATTGAAAGTTTTAATGAATGCTAATCATCTGTCATTTTCATTGGCAATCTCCACTCTGCCATATGCTTAACTTTTACACCTGTACAGATTTTCCAACCCGGTCCTTTAAATTGTTTTACTTTTTCAGACTAGTATTAGTATTAATATTTAGGAAACAAAACAGCTGCAACCAAGACTGCAATTGTCTGCAGTTTATTTACTACATATAAACCCTTGTCTGGTGAACTAGAGTAAATACATCATCACTGTACTAGCATTGGTTTTGGAATACTTGTATTAATCCAGTACTTCAAGGAGACACCCATGAAGACCAAACTACTACAGCAGGGCAGGTACAGGACTCGTAACATCTGCATAAGCCTCCAAAGATACTGTCCCAGTTTTTGCTTTCCTCCTCACCCTCATTCTCAATCACCAGGCAGTCAATGCAAACTCCAGTGCTCACATTTCAGTTATGTTCTTTTTAAGTAACATGGAGATTTGTTCTTGAAGGGTTTGGACTGAGGAAGCACAAGCATGCAAGTTATGAGTTCTATTTTTGACATGACTGCAAATATTCTGTGTGAACTAAGTCACCCTGGGCACACATGGCACACATTTAAAATGGCCATACCTACCTCAGCTTTTATGCTTTTCAACAGAGCTCTCACCCCCTTTGGTATTATTCCTAGGAGAAACTTGCTTGCGTACAGAAAATGTTATAGAAAAAGCAGAGAAAAGTATTTCTGAAAAGACTTGTATTAGAGACCCGAGTATTTTAGATGGGTAACAAAACCCAAAATATAGATGATGCCTTGTCCGTGCTGGGAGGTGAAGAGTTTTGCTGGCTGAGTACGGCTGATTTCTGTGGCTCTTGTAAGGAGGAAGACAGGGAAGTAGGAGAGAAGGGTTTGCTGCCTGCCCTCCTGATGGTACAAGCAATGAAGCAAAGAGCAGTGGAAGAGGCCAGATTTAGAGCACTGACGGGCAATACTCCTCTCAAAGACACAGGGCTTCAGAGTCTGTCAAAGCAGCTGAGCAATGCCCAGTTCAGAAATTCGTGCAAATTTGCACCTCTCCTTCAGTTACATTTTGGGGGGAATTATTCTCCTGGTAATTTTACCTAAGCAGAAAGAACTATCTGATGGTGTTATCTTCACTAAATGCAGCTCATCGTTCTCAGTATCCCTCTGCTCCCAAATATACTGTATGAAGAACAGGGATATGAGAAGCACAGTCTCACTTTTTTTCTTTGGACATTATGCACCCCATGAAGCACCACAAGGTGAAAGATCTTCTGTGTGGGAGGAATATAAAACCTGAGTCTTTGTGGCCCCTTTTAATCATGTATTCCTGGAAGTTCCAGGGTTGCAAACACCCATGAACAACTTCTATTGTCTTGGAATACCCAGTGCTTTTCTTAAAGCCTCAATGCCTGTGATCATATGAAAATCTCAGCTTCTTTTTTTAAAGCGCTGAATTTTACTGTTGCAAAGTTAAAGACCCTGAACTATAAAGGCTGAGAATCAAGGCTAATAAAAAGGAAATCAGAATCTATTACTTTTAAAACCTCACAATGCATGAGGGTTCTGACAGTAGACTTTTTAACACTGTGGATGGACAGAAATACTATGCAGATGATTTTAGACAAAGGACAGAAAGGACACAAAGAGAACAAAGTGCAGAACAGCATCAGATAACTGAAAAGTCTGTCTTTCCTCTGATGAACTGAGTCAGAAGTAGAAACCAATAACCTTTCCCTCTATAAAATGGAAAAGCAAGTAGGCAATCCAACAAAACCCTTTAAAATCTATCCCTTCAAACCACTGCTTCTATAGTATAATCATTAATAACACTAACACAGCACCTGAGGAGACTTGAATTGAAACCTGCTATAGAGGTACTCTTTTAGGCAGATACTACCATGGAGGTACAGAGATTAGTATAGCAAAAGAACCTCTCCTTCTCTTACCATCCCTTGTGAACCCAGCCTCATTTTCTATGTACCCTAGTTCCTATTTAAACAGCTGATCATTGAAGGAAGACTGTTTAAAATCATTTAGAAAGATTTATTGCAAATATTAAACTGCTAGGAATTTCTTAGAAATTTTGCTAAACAGTAGGACACGAGATCTTTATTTTCCACATAATAAGCATAATAACACTGACAAAACCCATGCTGAATGCACTACTGCACATTTTACTGTACGAATTTAGTTTGCTGAAAAAGAAGAACAGATGGAGCAGAACTTCTGAATGCTCTGGAGATCCAAGTGTCCTACACACAGTACTGGTGCCTGAACTGGGATGGACTAATGGGCACATTCTACTCACTTTTCCAGAAGCAGCTTCCAGACTATCAAAAGTGGAAATGATTTTGCATTTGCTCAAATGTAAACAGTTACTCATGAGAATAAAGTCTCTGACGTTAAGCTTATATATAGCATCATCATGAATCTGAAAGGGATGACATAAAGCCACCATGTGATACATCCAATAACATTTGCTCTCAAAGCCAATACTCCCTCTACAATGATTACTCTTACTTTACATTACTACACTCTATATAGACTATTGCTACACTCCACATAGATGAGGACTCCACTGCACTACATCTTATATAAAAGAATAAGAAATATTTTGCTTCCATGCATTAGACTTAAGTGTCATTGCTATGTAAGCAGAAAGTTAATAGCAATGGCACGTTGCAAAATACATGTGTCTACCAATTTACAATTCTCAGTTCACTTCTAAAAAAATCTCCTGAAAAGGGCTCATCAGCTTTGTACAGAAAGACAACAAAATGTTTGTATTTTAGATGATACTCTACTGAAAGCCTGACAATCAGTTTGGGACCAAAGGGTAGCATGTTTCCACTTTGCCACAGCAAGGTCCTTCCTAACTCCCTACTGTATCGTCAAGCACGTATGTATGAGTGCTGCCTAAAGGTAACCTTGAAGAACTAGTGGGAAAAAGTAAATGTAAATAATCTCTAGGATTCTGAACTCATTTTATACTATTTGCCTCACGCCTGTACTTTGCCAAAACATTCTCCTGTGTTAACCCTGTGATGGGAATAAACATTTTAATCTTAAGTGATATGATTCTATGATATCAAGACTTTCTTTTATTTAAATATTTTGATATCAATCAACCATTGCAACATCTGAAAAAACAAACTGACATAGTAAGTCACTTGATATCCTTCGTGCATATTGTGCATATTTAGGCTCAAGGAACTACTGTTGCCCATCGTGAATCAAGCTCCTGAAACAAGGATATCACCACACAAAGAGTTTTTTATAACCTGTACAGCCTTGTAGCGCTTCCTTGAACAAGGAAATGGATGAAAGGCATTGCAAGGGAAGACATTCCCTATATCTTCCTTATGATATACAGTGACTGCTCCCCAAAGGAAATGGATCTTGCAGAAGATACCACAAGATCCTGGATTTTGCCTGTCTGGTATTTTTATGCACAGGGACTGACAACTAGAAATATTTTTACGGTCCCCAAATTGGAAGATACTTCATAAAAATTATCCTTTAACAGATTCAGCACAAGGAAGATAATTTGCATTCCTTCCTGACTTCACTCTATAGCAATTTGGCCCTAAAGAAATCCCATTTTCTCACAAGAGCAAAATTTCCCATGGGAATGTTCTCTATTAGCAGACATGGGGTGCTGAAGGAGTAAACATGAAGTAGACAGCTACTGTAGAAGATTTTAAGGAGCACCATCTCCTTTGGGGAAACTAAGGCAGAGGGGCGCTAAGGAACATATCTGGGCACTCTGTGGATCAGTGGCAAAGCTGAGATCAGACCAATCACCATGATGTAATGTCAGCTTAGGAAAAGAGAAAACAGAAGAGCTTCAATGCTTCAGATGGCAGGAAGAGAATTAATTTTCTAATGTGGTGTTTTGTTGACTATTCGTCTTGTCATGTACAGCAGAAATAATGTTTGTAGGATTAGAGTAAACTCACAGCAAACGACTCCTATGATTATTAAGCATCTCAGCTTCAATTTGATGTTTCATCACCTGCCAACCTTCCACATCAAAAAATGATTTTTGTGTGTATTTGAAACAAAAACTTACAAACTATCAGCCCAGAATTTAAAACACTTCTTAAACATGTTAGAAAAGTAAATTTAAAATGTCACTGAAGCTAGAAAGAGGTAAAAGCCTGCCCACTGCTCTTATGCAATAATTAATTTTCATCAGGGGTCCTTATTATGCATTAGTTTTTATGGAGCAACAAAACACAACTGCATGCTATTGTTTAAACACATTTGCTGCATATACCAGAACAGTAAAGGCTGGAAATATGTGTAAATGATAATACACAAAATGTAGCTAAATGTATTCTATATTATGGATCCATAATACAGAATGCAAATGATTCTGACTAAGCATTCACAGGAGACAGTCTTTAGGGCGCACGCTGTGAATGTATATTATGAATAATGCATAAAACTTGGCTAAATCTTAATGAGTCCATTGACATCCTATGGGGTCCACAGGAGCCTCAGATCCCAAGGCATGTCAGTGGTATATTACTCTCCTCCCCCACTCCATTTAAAAAAATACTTTCTTAAAACAAAGGAAATTAAAACACAAAAGAAAAAACCCTTAGGTCTGATTTAACTCCCTTATGACGGCAAATGCAGAGACAATCACAAACTCCTACTTCCTTCACCCCATCATGCCTAGATGTTCCACGTTAAACCAGGGCACTATATGGCATTTCTGTAGGGCTGCATCAGGTGTGGGATAGCAGTTACTCCTCCTTCCCAAATAATATAATAAAGGCCTTCTCCACATGCAGAGGAAAGAGGACAAGAAGTGATGAGCATTCCTATTATATTTTGTTTCCATTCTCCTTCCCTAATCCCCAGATGCTTTAAGTGCAATAATTAATGCATATGGAGATGGCAGAACATATGAAAAAAAAAAAAAAAAGACATAAAGTTCACTAGCTAGTCAGAACTACTCCAAAAAAGTAAGCTCACACACTAAAGGATGTTGACAATGGGCGCAGTCATGAGGACAAAGAATCTGACCAAAGAGGAGTTCCTGGTATTTACAGCTCATAAGTACAAAAACACAGTAAGAAAAAACTTCCACCTCCTGAGTGAAACTGTAAGTTGTACCGTTCTATCTAAGTGTACAAGTATACCATATTCACTAGGAAAAAAAAGCATTGGCATCGAGCCCCAGCTCCAGTTAAAAGTGTGAAGATAGTTTTTGTGCATCACGTGCTTGGAAATAAATTGAGTGGATTTTTCCTATAGTATAAATATGAAGAAAAATAACTGATTAAGTTCTTGTTTATTTAGGGTTATAAGCCTTCAAAACCATGCAAATGGTAATTAATTAATTCTTGCAAAACCCATGTGATGCCTGTACGCCCTTAAACACAAGAAAACTGAGGAACAAAAGGTCAAGAGACTTACCCAGCATGCCAGAGCACTTCAGCGGGACAGCAGGGCTGCAGCTCATGCTCTTCATGCTCTCCGCTGTACACTCATCCACTACAATTGGGATGGTGAATGACAGTCTGCTTAAGGACCACTTTAATGCTCAGCCAGGCAACTGCAGACCAAAGCCAATACAATCCTACATGTGCAGGGATGAAACCAATGGAATAAATCCCACCAGACCCGAGTTGGTTTTGCTCTCTCTATTCCCACTGCATATAAGGCAGTACGCACACATGCAGCCCCTCACCACCACACTCACCGTGCATCCAACACGGATGACCTACTGAGCAGCCAGCTCAGTCTGAGGAGGAAGACCTGAATCAGGGATGGGTAGCACTCCTGTCCTCTCCCTACCAGACCCCACCACCGTGCCCAATTAGAACTCACGTGTAAAACATCGTGTCTAAACTCACTGGAGCTGGCAGACCAGCTAAGAGAGCACTTTTCACCCCATCCTCTTTTCAGCACCTGAACCTGCCAGACTAAAGCAACAGGGAACCCTGGGAACTCCTTCATTCCAGAGACCAAGCGAAGACAACAGCTTCCCCAACAGGAGCTGCCCTCCCAACCAAAGTAGAGGTTGGGGAGAGAAGAAGGGGGCATGTGCCTACGGGCCATATAGGAAGCAGTCTGGGAGGGAAGAGCTCCTCCACCCCTGAAGGCATCTGCACAGGCATAAAGAGGAGGACAGGTCTGGGACAAATTGGATATAACCAAATTTCATGCTAAAGAGCAGGTGAAAATAGCAACTGCCAGGAAACACAGAAACACAAGTATTTTTTGGGTTGTGTTAAAGTCTTCCTTCTCCTCCCACATGCACTTCCAATGGAAAATCAGTATCAGGGAGGAAGAAATTAGCTGGGTGTTCAGTAAGCATATCTGATCTCTAAAAAAAAAAGAAAAAAAATTTAAATCCAGCTTTTGTTTTCCTTGTTCCTACTTTTTACAACAACAACAAAAAATCCAAACATGATTTTTTGTATGTGAAAACGTTCAACAAACAGATCCTTGAGGAAAGTAACTGATGAAAACAGTTCAACTGGACCTACAGCAGAACTGGCACGAAACATACATAGAGAGCGCAGGGACCTTTCAGCATAGCTGCCTGTGTGTTTAAGCATGAATACACAATCTCAATTTAGTCCATGACAATATCCTTTTCTTTTAATGACAGGTGAAATTTTTGCACAGTTACAAAATAAACCCAACTCTTTGGTTTTTTTTTTTTTTTCCTTGTTGACGTGTAAGCTTGCCCCATGTATGAAAACATATATATTCACACAAACACATAAGTATTGTAACCAAGAGCAAAGGCCTGGCTTTCACAGAACAATACTGTCAAAGTATTTTACCTTTGCAACCCATCCTGCTACTATTTATACTTAGTCCTACAGATACTAGCAATTGTTTCCTTGCCTCCTTACCCCTCCTGGACACCATGAGAATAACAGAGAACGAAGTCTCTTGGTAGCACTTTCATTCTCAGCAGGAAGCTCAAGCGTTTGTGATATCCATTTTGATACAAAACCTAAATTAGGCCTCTGGAAATAGGTAATGCATAAAAAGAAGCATTTTTGTGCAACAGGATTATTATTATAGGTTACTGTTAACACTTGGGAGATGGAGGTGAGTCCTGCAGTCCCCCACTGGGTTGAATATTTGCTGAGAAATCACAGGCGCTACCTAAGCAGATATTTCAGGTGTGCTTCATGCTACAGAGAACGATCCTGTTGACCCATCATATCCTGATAGCTAGTTTGAGTGCAAAAGCATCGCCAGTAAAACAAAAAGGATCAGCGCAGCGTTCATATGCTGCAACCCTTTTACGCCAAGAGATTTAAAAGAGGCTGGATACAAGGACAACTGTGAAATTACTAATGCAGAGATCAAACAAAAAAAAATTAGTACTATATTCGGGAACTACCCAAAACACAGGCTGCCTCCTAGCTCCCTGAAATTCTTCCATACTGTAAAGTTTCCACTGGGTCACATATTAGTGAAAAGAAATATATCCTTCAAAAAGAAAAAAAAATCTCCAAACCTTTAAACAATTCATAGTTTTCAAGTTTCAGATAGCTGCAAATTAAAGTATCAGGGCTGGAAATCTGTGTGATTTATCCCAGCTTTACAATTATGAATCATAAAGTTATACAAATCATACATGAACTTTTTTCCTTCAGAACTGCCATATCCCTGAAGTTAGGAGAACTTCAGAATCAGAATACTAAGAATTATTCAGAATAATTCAGATTTGGTGAACCACACCACCTTGCACTAAAGGTACACCACCTCCTGTTGTGATACAAGTTGGTCCAGCATTACTCATTCATTTCCTTATTTCCTTAGCAAAACGAGCTATACCACAAATTCAATCTGTTATCTGCCTACACGATTTAATTCAAGTTCAGCTTACTTTTTCCTTCAAACACGCAGACTTCAAAGGGCTATAAACTGTGATCTTAAATGCAAAAGCAACTGCATGTTGGTAAGTTTTCCCTAAATTTAAATAAACATTTTAGAAAACTCTGGTCGCTACTTGTTAAGCCTGAAAAAAATGGAGCCTTGTCGTAACTTGGAAGACAAATTGGATCTCAGAGCCTCACACATCCTCCCATTCAAATCTCTGTATATTCTATACCTGTGGCAATACAAAGGAGAAGCATTTCAATAATTTTATGTAGTAGCAAGGCAGACTGTGGTTCTCCTAATAAATTTAAGCTTTAGAACTCCTTCATTCAAAAAAGCCACATACTTGAAAACTACTACACATCAAAGCGGAAGTCCCATGGAACAGGTATTATTTCACAGACTGTTTTTGGCATTCTGACCAGAGCACCAATGACCAGAGCATAAATCTTTGCACCCACATGTGGGCAACCATTCCCACAAACCGCCTATCAACAGTATAGTTAGCATGAGCTACAACTCACTGCCAGGAATACGGAGCTTTCCGTTTGGCCTACAGATTCACCTACAGCCATGCACAGGGATAGAGAAGAAAAGCCGTAAGTTCTAGCCATTACTTCTCCACTCTAGCCATTAGGTTTGGCATTGTTTTTCGTAGACAGCCCTCTTTGTTTCAGCAGTTCTGACATCTGCACATTGCATTTGCCCTGTTGTGCAAGCATGACTATTTCCTAAGAGATAAACAGAGATCACCAAGCTCACAATGCTGGACACAGAGTTCAGATTCAAGCTTCTCCAGGTAGCCTAGACCCTGTCCTTTTCACTTGCAAATGTAAAGGGAACTCTGCAAGATCCAAAGGGAAAAGGAAGGAAATAATCTTAAATAAAGGAATGGGAATGAAAAACCTCCTTCACTCTTGCAATCATCGGGTTTTTTAACAGCTATTTGAATCATCCCTGCTCACAGACAGTCCCACTTCTTCAGCAATGGAAAAGCAATACAAGCCTTTTGTCATCTGATCCCCCCAAACATTCTGTAAATTTAATGTGAGTAGGCTCCTCGCTGGGCTCCCAGACAAAAGTTTGCCCACATGCTTTTTAAAGTACGTACCTGATTTTGCCTTTGTCTGCTAAGTTCCTTTGGCAGCTGCATTCCCATGAAAGTGTTTCTATACCCGCTTTCCCCTGTCGTTTCTATAGTCTGCTCGGAAGTGGATTCATTGCTGAGTTTCAGCAGTTACACTTCTTCCTCAATTGATGCTTCTTTTTATTTATTCTGAAGTTTCCAATGTAAAACAAACTGGAATACCACCTTTCTAAAATTACTACTATCCCACTGTCCTCCAATGTAACATTAACAAGAGGCAATATTCTCCAAAGCTATGAAGCATATACTGCCCTAAATTACATTGCAGTTGCTGCCCTGAGCTCGCACATTTTTGAATAGGAAGGCTCCCAGGGATCTCTCTCTCTGTTCTGACTGCATTTACTGATTTAAAATATTTTTAACCCAGACACTGAAGTGCCAGCCTAGCAGCCCTTCATGCTAATCCTAGCCTGGGTGGCTGTTCTTAAGGGAAAGCATTCAAAAATCGTAGCAGTGCATCAACTTTGACCCTTTTCACTTAAAACATGAGACTTCTTTTTTTTTTTTAAGGGAAAAAAAAATAGATTCCAGAGGGAATCACTGAACTCTGACCTGCTTAAAATTAGTTTTGTTTTAGTGCCTGTGTGGTGACTCAACAGGCCAATTTTCCAGACACTGGAGACTTCTCTGCTCCTGAAGATTCCAGTTCAAGTCCTGGACTCACTGCCTGGGGTCGGACCAGAACACTTTGTTCCACGGCTTCAAGCAGTGAATTCCCAGAGTGCCATATCCTTGCCAGATGCTGGCATGCTTGGTAATCAGTAGGGCTGTAACCAAGCTAATTATTTTTTTTCTTTAAATCTGTGAAGAGTTTTGCTTGCAATACATATGTTAGACCAAAAGAATTTCCCTTCAAAATTCAGCAGTCGAGAAATGTTTATATGGCTTTGATAAACATTTCAGGATAAGCTGGATTCTTGTGGGAGGGGAGGGGGAAGATATGTACTTTGGTCTTAACAGTGCAGCAAATAATTCTCAAATAGGGTCTGGCGGAGTGTATCCATCTCACTGGGAGTAACCGATTTGCTTTTTTTTAATCTATCACAGGCATTACAAACACCAAATGAGTCACCATAGACTCCTATGCTGCAAAAAATAGCATCACAACACTTCATTTGCTCTTCAACAGGACTTCAAGCACAGCGCCTGATATCAAAAAGCCTTGTCAGTTAACAAATAAAAAAATCCCAGGAAATGAAACCCAACACAGTCTCAGACCAAATTATTTCCTGCAGAAGGCTAACCCTATCCACCAAAGCAAAACTCATCTAGGAGCAATAATTTTCCTCAGTCTCAATAGAATTATTCTATTTAATCCTATCATTACTGCTTTTGCATGTACTTAGTATCTTTCATCAAAGGATCTCAAATGATTTAACAAACAGCCTCAGAAATCTCCTGTAAAGTGAGGGAATACTATTATCTCCATTTAAAACTCGTGAGGAATTAAATGAAAAAAGATGCTAAGAAACTCTGGCCACAAGGCAATAAAGAGCCAGACCCAGCAACAGAACCTAGGTGCTGGTCCATATTAAATGGCATCTGTTACATTTCCATCCCGGTTTCACAGCGATTATGGAAAGAAAAGCTATGCCAACGTCTGTAATCACTTATTTGACAGCTGCTAACCCAACGAACATGAAGGCAATTTATACACAGTGCCCTAATCTTCCTGAATTTGATCATGTATGAACACAGCACTAGTACTTGTTCCAATATAATTCTGTGTTTTTCTTAGAAAGAATGTAGCTTTCTTCCTTTTTCGGAAAGAAAACGAGCCACTAAAAGACAGAGTTTTAACACGCAGTCATCAATATGCTGTTCTTACAAATACAAAAAATGTAAACCAGTAATAACACAAACAATGACGCACACTTTTCTGTGTCAATAAAATGATTCTGTCTTCTGCCCAGAAAGCCCTCCTTCAACTTATACAGGAAACATCCCAGGACAGACAGGCCCTAAGAGACACTGCTCAGGACAACCAAAGGGAAAGAAAATTCTGTGACAACAGAAAATGACAACACTTTATGAGCACCCCCCACATATTTCATTTCAAGATCTGCATGCCTCTGGTGATTACAATTCCTACAATCATACAATGGTTTGGGTTGGAAGGGACTCTATAGATCATCTAGTTACAACCCCCCTAGCATGGGCAGGGACATCGTCCACTTGACCAGGTTGCTCCAAGCCCCATCCAGCCCGGCCTTGAACACTTCCACAGATGGAGCAGCCACAGCTCTTCTGGGCAACCTGTTCCAGTGCCTCACCACCCTCACAGTAAAGAACTTCTTCCTTTTATCTAATTTAAATCTAAATCTCTTTCAGTTTAAAGTCATTCCCCTTTGTCCTATCACTACTTGCTCTCAGAATTGCCATGGGACCTTGAAAATATCCAGCTAGGTTAAAAGTTGTCAGCCTGCTTCACTAGATGCCAAGCTGCTGAGCCATATTAAACAGTAACATCTAATGTGAAGAGGTAACTAGTGCATGGTGGCCCACGGTAGATGGCTGACAGCGTGGTTTCTCTGGCTGAAAAAACCTACCAAAGAGCCATCAAAACATCTCCACCTTTGAGCCTGAATATGAATATGCTATTACACATTACCACCATGCCTTCTCAAACTGGGAGAACTGTCACTGGATTGAAACAATGTGAGCTAACTAGGTTATTCATCACCTGCAAAAATGATGCTGCTCAGAGTTTTTTGGATACAATGGTGAAGGTGAAGAAGGCTTTCTTCACTGCCTACGCAGCCTGGGCTGAACTCTGCAAAACAAATCTGAGTCGCAGTCAGACTCAATGTCAGACTTTTGCCAGCTGAGCTCCCTCTCACTTCCTCAGTTTCAGGTCATCTGACTACCTTGACAACCTGTGAGGATAAATCAAGCACAGAAGGTGTTTAGGAACTAAACATACACGTCAGGTTTTTCTATAAAGCCTACATGAAGTTATATCAAAGTATACCAAATTCCAAATCCTTAACAAATGCATCACACGTTTTGAAAATGGTGGGCAGTAACTTAAAATACAGCCGCACTGGTTACAAAAACTGAAAGGAGATGGAGTAAATCTGGGAGGAAAGAAGGAGAGAATGAACATGCTGACGTTTTTTCCTCCAGGGAACAGATCAGTTATGTGAAGCTTCCCCTCACTGGGGTCTACTTTTTGAGTAGGTCTAATCTTAAAGCACATTAAGCAACACATTAATACCAGCAGTCACTGACCTCTTCATCTCCAGGCCAGGAAGGACTATTAGGACCTGTCTTGTTAGGACACAAGAACCTCACCCAGCAATTCCCACAGTGTGCCTGTAACTTCTGGTATAGCATTCATAGATGGCCAGAGCCCACACAGAGCCCATGCTGGAATAAAAGCCCTGGTCCTCATCTTGTTGTGAGAACATCTACAGCTGAAGACATTTTCTCTTCCACCTTGCCCTTCTTCCCTCAGCCACACCAGCTCAGCACCAATGTGCCAGCAGCCTGGTGAAGAGACCCATGGCCACAAAGCATTCCCACAGATGACACCTGGTTTGGTCACCAGATACACTGCACTGTATGCTACATGAAAACTGTTTATATTACTGATTGTTTTTCAGGGAGTAATTTACACTGTCTCTTTCATCTTTCTCAACACTTGCAAAAATAGAGCTTCAATTAGGCAAAGGGCTTAAAGCATTTGCCAAATTTTAAGTGCTGAAGGAGGCCCACTGGCTACAGTGGGACTAAAGTGCTTAGAGTCAGGCGCATTCGTAACCACGTCAAGGCCAAAATCCCTCCACAGCCATTCAAAATGCATCCAAGGCTTGCGCTTTGCTTCTGGAAACTTTATTCTCACTTTACATATAGTCAAAACCTGACAAGAGCTCACTGTCGGATTATGCAGGAAATCTGCAAGTTTCACCAAGGTGTGATCTTATGCTTTTTCACACATTATTGTATCATGCTGCGCCAGAACACTAACGTATGCACAGTTCTAAAATAGCTTGCATTATTACAGCCCAGCACAGAGAACAGCGTTGAAAAGCCAACAAACAGACCTCCAGAGACTTGCTCCTCAGTCACTTGCAAACTGATAAGGGGTCATAATTCCTTTCCTACAAAGAAGGGGGGGGGGGGGGGGAATTTAAAACAAAGAAGAAACAAAGCAAACCAGACCCTGTGTTCCAAAACATTTTCCCCATTTCTCTTTCTTTTAAATGAAACTGTCAATTGTCAGGTTTGTCTTTGGTCATGTAGGGGTGGGAGAATGGGATTTAATAACATTTAACTGACTTGCTATCAAGAAGGAAACATATTTTTCTTCTCTAAAATTTGAAACCGACACTTACTTTTTTTTTTCTTCTGTTGGCCTACTTTCTTTTAAGTTGCTTTTCAATTATTTATGAAAATGCAATAATGCATTGCTTTGCTGTGCAAATGTTTAGAAGAAGGAGATAGTGTCTTTCAAGTGAAAAAAAAAAAAAAGCCATACATGGTTACATAGGGGTTTATTTAAAAGCACATTGTAGGTGACACCTTATAAAAAACAATATACTTTCATTTGCCCACACACACACATCCTCATTTTCTTCAAACTGTGTGTTTGAGTCAATAAAAGAAGTCCACAGCTCCGCAGAAACACCCCACTCGTTGCTCTCCAAAGCTGGAGCTGTAACAAACAAACAAAAGCTCTACATGGGAAACTGTACAAGGGGCTGAACCAAAACCTATTAAGACACTGAAAAGACTCCACGTTTTCTGAACAGCAAAAAAAGAGCAAAATCTTGTCCCACTAAATAAAGGAAACTAATAGCAAAACTCTCAGTGTTTCAGTCAGATATTTTGAAAGGGTTTCTTGGGGTTTTTTTTAACAGCTGAGTTTGGAAACAGCTGTGTTCCCAAGCCCATCAAACACCAGTGAATACTGATGGCTGAATTTCTCTCTGCAATTTTGGAAATCCCATCTGGATGCATGTTTCAGCTATAGCTTCAAAGGGTCACCACCTCAGTGTTTTAGCATCAACAGACTAAACCAAATACCAGTCTGCCCTGATGGCAGTGGGTACAAAACCATGCCCATAATGCTTACCTCCTGTGTCTTAAGCTCTGCTCTCACATGGGGAACTTTGGCCTTGTGAGATGAGTTGTCACTATTACAGTACAGAGTGAGGTAGAAGTTCTTTCTCTGCAATACTTTCTGCAAGAGCTATTCTCTCTCTGTTAACAAAGGGAGCCATGAAGGATCAGCTCTACTAGGTTAAAGCCATCCTTTGAGTGTAAACTATAAACAAAGATCCTATATATATTCATATGATTGATCTACTACATCAAGTCAGGAAAAAAAGACCAGAAAGCACCATAAAATTAACACAGATGTACTTAACAGCACTATAACACAAACTGAAATATAATCAGAGAAAGACAACACACTAAAAGAAATCAAAAGATACACAGATAGGTTTTGGTACCTCCATTCATGAAGGTTTGCAAGCCTCAACTGGAAAAAAAAAACATGGCTGACCTGATCCGCTACTAGGACCAGCCCTGAGCATGGAGGTGGCCTTCTGAGGTCCAACCTGACCAAAATCCCTGCTGCTAAGAAAGAAAAGAAAAACTATACAAGGACTTAGAGAACCCAATTTCTGCTACTGTTAACCACTTAAAATGCCCTCATTACCATTCTTTAAACAGGAATTCACGTAAATCCTGCAGTCTCTGGAGCTTCTGGAAGACACCTCTTACACTCATTACAGTCCCTGCAGGCTTTCAAAACAATGTTTAATAGTGCAACAACTTAGAAAAACAGGTTTTTTCTTTTTTCCCCTTTAACTACAGTGACTTAGACACCTGAATCACCCTGAAGGTCAACAGGGCACTATCTGCACTACCTTCAAAAATGGGACTTTGGCTGCATTGAAATCTTACCTTTCAAACTGAATGCTGCATTTGTGCAAACACTCACATTTTTTCTGAATTTAAATTAACTAAGCCACATTCCTGAAATTAAGCCTATACTCAAATACTGTTCTTACTCAGGGCCATAAACCATACCTCCACAACTCACACGCCATAGTCTGAGTTATTTGCAACTGGACAATGAAGACAGAAACATTTCTAAGTACTTTAGGCTCCAAAGAAGCAAAACTTTCAGTATTGAGATAAAAATAATCATAAAAATCTGTACAATTATACAAGTAAATATTTTCCTTTTCCTCATACATAAAAACACAGAATTTAAAACTAATCAAAGCCAGAAGAAAAATCTTGCATTCTTAAAACTTTACCCTATAGTACAACTGCATTTTTCTTCCAAGTAGCTTCTTACTGCTACTTCTTCATGCTTTATTTGTGTGCAATGCAGAGGTGCTTGGGTATATAACTGCTGATGCTCTTCACGCTGCTGTACCCACACCCTTACCTCCAGTGTGCCTTTAAGGATTAGAATCTCCTGGCTTCTCCATTTTCTACCCCATTTCAGCTTGTTACTTCTCACTAGGAGCCAGTTTCTGTACCAACACAATGCATGAGTTATTAAAAGAGCAGCGGGACACATAGTAGAAGGTGCAAGACTCTTGGTCTTGCTTTCCTCCCCCGTTACTCCTCATAAAAACACAGATACTGCGATCATATAAAGATAACATCTTACATAAAGGACAATATTGGTCTAATGGCATTTTGCGACTGAGGGAGAAGGTAACCATCCATGTAAAGTTCCCAAGCACACATTTGAAATGTGTTAGTAATCTAGCACATATGTGCTTGGAGAATCACATCCACAAGTGTTTTACTGAGCAGGCTCCCTCTTCACCCCAGAGGTGCTGCCTGCAGAATACACCCCAGGTCACAATGGGGATGCACCACACGCATTTTTGCAGTGATGCTTTCCTCTACAGCATTTTCATGGGAAAGAGAGGTCTTCAATTTCCAGAACTGTCAATTGCCTTTCAGAAGTACTAAAATCTTGCATACATATTTGCACCTATTCATCAGTATTTACCCATTTGTAATCTCTCATGAGAATTAATATTATTCCTCAACAGTCGCAAAATTTTCATCATCTCATGCAGACTGCTACTTACCTACGGCAACCCTGTTGATAGGAATGCCTCATTATATATAATTTCAGATTTCAACTGGAAACTGTTTTACAGAAGTGACAAGTACTTCAGTATTTCTGTTCCAGCTCTCTTTTCTATTGGCAGGAGGCACAAAACCGATCTGAGCAACAAGTTTCAGCGAGAACTAAAAAGCTCACCCTATGTGTGCACGTACTGACCAAGTAATCTACGCATGACTTGCAAGCCTGAGCTAATTAACTGTCCTACATTTGTCAATCTCAACCACAATGCACTTCATGCACCATGGTGCCACTAAACAAACTCGCATTCCCAGGAATCAGAACAGATCATTTAGTTTTCTCAGAATCACACTGTCCTGCTTCTGGCGGCCGCATGCATACAATTACAAACATAAAATCAATCTGAAGCACAGCACAGAGCACAGTGTCTCCTACTAAAAACACTCTTCTTCCAGATTTGAATTCGTAAAGCAGTATATTGCATTGACACATTCACTTTTCTGTGACTGAATATACTTTTTATTTATTTTGCATACCCTTCATAGCAGATGCATTCAATTTATTATTAAACAGAAGTGTAATTGACACATATATTACATTTATTGTTATTATTTTTGCATTTGCCTATATCCTAGCATGAGAAGCATGATCTTTAATACCACAGCATAAGGAACAATATCATTTCAGTGGTAACACAGTTACATGTTACCGGATGTGCACCTAAGTACAGCACACAAAGAGCTACAGCAGCTGCCTTTTCCTGGGAGCCTCAGTATCCCCATGCTCCTTCCAGAGTCAGTGGAGAAGGAGAGACTCCACCAGAATGTGATTTGCTGGATGAATCACTGTTACAGAATGAGTATTTCCTTTGTGTTTGCAAACAATTCTTTCATGCAGAAGTCAGTATCTACCTTCGATTCAGTCTGCTCTGAAATCACTCAAAAACTATTAATTTTCTACTTCTCTTCTCTAATGGTTTCATAATTTTTCTCAGTATAAACCCGGTTTATTAGGACTAATCTCCCACTAGAAGGTGGGTTGTGACATTGAAATGGTGTTCCCACCTAAGAAAACCAACTCTTCCATTCACTGAGCAGAGAAACTGACTTCGCCATGTAACAGGTATTTTGCTTTCTTTTTTAAAAAATTGACTGTAAAATTAACTTTGAGATTCTTATTAAATAGTTAATTGGTTAGCTGAGGATTGCAGCTGTGTCCCCCAGCCCCTTTCATTACACTGAAAGCTTACTGATACAACAAGGATTATATAGCAGTGTAAAAGGTAGACTCCATAATCCTAGTTTAGAAATTGAACCAGTTTAATTAAACGTGTCTTTAGACTGCCTGCTACAAAACACAGTATGGCACTCGAATCAAATTTAAACCTGTTGTACTCACTTACCCCCTATAGTAACTGAAGATACTGCAAGCCATATTTACACCTGTTTCAGAGTCAGCTCAATGCTTCTGAGAAGAGCAAGCTTAATACAGTTTTGTTGCCTCTCCTCAAAAGCATGGGCAGAGCAACTTCTTGGAGCAGGAGGAGCCCTTATTGCCCAGCTGTAAGCAGGCAGCTTCACCCTATCCCACGAGTTCTTTGCTGTCCTAGCCTGCTTTTTACCTTGCCTAAGCCAAAAGCCAGTGCTGAAAATCTGTTTTTAAATTAAATACATTAACATCACTGCCACTAAGGGCAGGACCTTAAATACAATTTTACTAATATTCCAGTGTACCACAAACATCTCCCTAGGCTTTGACTAGCAAAGGCAAATGCTATGTATGCAAACCTTATGTAGCAAATCTAACCCTACTGAACAAGACTTTGTCAGCTTTCCCAAGACTTTTACATTAATTTCAAGTAAAACCCGGACCACCCTGCCAGGGACCAGGAGACTACAATGGAACTCTATGGGCCATGGTTTTATTTGGATGATTCTCTGTAAAAGATATTCTGTAAAACTATACTCCTTGCAGAAGGTACAAAATGTCATCAAATTGTAGTGGCCAGTTGAGCTTGCTCAGTTTCTCTGAGGACATGCTCACAAACACAAAAGAAAGGTTTAAGTGTTCAGTGTCCTTTATCACACTAGTACAGTGTTAATACAGCGCAGACTCTCCCATGTATTTTAACTACGACCATTCAAAGGATCAAATACTTGTACATAAATGTGTAACCTAAATAGTGATATTTTTTTTAGAAGACTTTTGCAGTAGTGAAGAATATTATCCTTATAAAATAACTCTGACCTGCAATTTTCAGGCAATTCATTTCCTTGAAAGATAGGTATATCTTTTTCTTTAAACAATAATCATACAATACACTTTAGCTTTGTCACCAGGATTTCTTTTTATTTAAAAGAACAACAGGAAATGGGGGAAAGAAAAAAATAAAATAAAGACTTCTGTTAAAGGACAATTCACTGAAGGGTCTTTTAGCTGGCAATTGTCAGCACTGCTCAGGGCCAATGGATCAAATTTAACTCCAAAAAGTGCTGATGCTTGTATGAGTCTTCACAGTAGGAGCTGGTGCTGTGGGCCACTCAAGTCCAATTTTTGGTGTCACCATGGGGTGTAGGAACTGGGATCTTGGTGAGTAAAGATTTGCTATGTATTTGATGCACTGGGTAAAGTGGCATTCTTAAAATCACTAGCCTCCCAAGCAGCTAGTAAGCCAGCAGGAGGTTAGTAGGAGGAGAAAGTAATTGTCCTTTGTGCCTCTGAAAATAGCCAATATTAAAGGATCCTCTTATGTATTACCTGAGTTTCAATCTACGCTTGCAGCTCAAAGGAAAAGGGAGAGACTGCAGAAGACAGAAAATAAAGGTGTTAGAAATATTAGAGGAGACCTCCTCAAGCTGTCATGAAGCGTATACTCTCCTCACCTAGAAACGTGTGCACCTAGAAAGCATGTGTGCTCTGTAAGCAACAAAAGTTTGTTCAGACAATGTGCTTCACATATGCAGAATGTACTGTGTAAGTGCCTGTGTCTGTGTGTTCACCACGTGCTTGAAGATGCCAGAGACATGAGGAAACGTACTGCAAGAGTAATCGTCTTACACTTATCTAGGACGTCCATCAGTGGAGCAAGCAGCACTTCGACTTGAGCTGATTTAACAGATTGTACACAAGGCATCGGAAATCCACTTTACCTGTAGCCTCCACTCTCCACACAATGCCCAAAGAAGGTGTTACTGCAACATGACTAGCAGTAGGATGCAAATCTAATGCTTTGATCTTGACCTGAATGTTCTTATCTGCTACTAAATTTCACAAAGAGAAACAGAAATGGCTTGAAATTCCCAGTTTGGTTGTAAGTTTGAAAGGAATTCTCCTAATTGGGTCTGAGCACACCATGAAATAGGAGGAAGACTCCCACAAGCCCCCATCACTTCAGTGCCACCAAAGAGGAGCTCAGTCTTGTTTCAGGCTTCAATCCACTGTCTAAACCAAATTTTGATCTGATCCTAACTATATAATACATCAGAAGTGATTAATTGGACCAACTCCAACGCTTGAAGAAATGGAAAATATTAAGTAAAACATTATAAAAAAACCTTCAGGTTTACAGTACAGGAGGCTTTTAGGCTTTCCAAGGGCCATTCTCAAGGTGTAAGGCCCAGCTGCCCACTTCCTCCCCAACAACACTCCTGCTACCTTCAGTGCAAGCACAGCTCTGCTTGTTCAGGGAACACACAAGGATTCTGATGCAGAAAACGTGAAAAAACCTTGTTTGCTAATAGGAAAAAAATCCTTATAATAATACTAATCTATTTATAATGGTCAAAAAAAAATATGACAGCTTACAACAGCGTCAGAGCAGCGCTTTGGCAATATTTTAGCATACTGTTGTATTTTTAGAAGGACTGTTCATTTACTTTCTCCTAAATGCCGAATTCTTATTTTTCAACAAACACTCTGTTTTTTGGTGTATCCATATGCCAACATCAGAGTGTTTTATATCAGGGTAAGTATGAACTGCAGGCAGAAACAAAGCTCCTGTACACACGTTGCATTACACCAGCACTGTCAGAGATGCCAAGAAGTCTCAATCTCCTCCCATGCTTTATGCAGCGATAGTTAGCTACACCACTTGCAAACCTTCTTGGAACGCAATGGTACGTTTTTACGATGAGTTACAGAAAACTGCTGTTTCTTCACCCTGAACATGGAGGAATTATCCCATTGTAAACAATACATCTGACAGTTTAATGATGTTGCTCAACCTAACTGGTTTTGGCAAGCAGCACAGACGATAAAAGTGCAGCAAGATGTATGTTTAAGCATGTTTGTATTTTCTCAGCACAGAGACCTCAGAAGGGTACCTTATCATCTCAAAATTCATTAGCAAGCTACCTGCATCCTGAAGTAAAAAACTGTAAGCTCTCTGTTAAGTCTCACCTGGTACTACAAGATCAGGACGATCGCAGTCCCTAAGCACCTCTACAGCTGGAGCTCCAGCACATATAGACAAAATTCACAGGCTTTTATTTTCTCTCTGAAAAGCATGTATTAGCTGCCATCGCTTACAAAAACTTATACTAAATTAAATACATGTGCACCCACATGTTAACTGAATTAACTCAAAACAGTCAATACATCTCAAATGTCCATCTGTTTACATAAGACACTGGTAGCTTTCAAGTCTTGTACTCCTTACAGTGTAACTCTCAACTGAAACAGTTTAAGTTCAGCCAGAAAGCTCTGCTGTCGTATTTCCAGGCATAATGTGCTTATTGGGTTCTCATGTTCAAATCATGTCAGAACAGACATGCTATCCAGCTGCAAAATGCAACAGATCCATGCCAGCCTCTCCTCCTTCAACTGGAGAAACCTTGTAAACTAAAGCTGGCTGTAACCTGGCAAGATAATATAGCTAAATTAAAAATAAAATTACATACAAATCTCCCCTTGCAACCCCAGTTTAACAGTTGTAAATAGTGCATTTTGCAGGATGAAGAATTTGTTTCTGAGGCAATAATGTATTTTCCAGTGCTGGGAAGGATTAAGAGGATATAAAAATAGCAGCAGACACAAGTAGCTGTTCTCAGGTATGTTTCAGGTGCTAAAATATTTCGATGAAGGACTTTGTACTAGCTCCTCATTTATATGAAGCTGCTTTTTAACCTGAGTGGCTCACTTCAGCAAGGCTGCAGACAGCTAGCTGTATTTAAATTGCGAAGAGAAAAGCCAGGACACATCATCTGGCAGTCCTACAGCCGGAATCCAACCTCCTTTTTTAATTTGAACTAATGTTAATATTCTATTATTTGACAGAGATGGAGCAATGTGCAGCTTTATTAAAAGAAAATGAAAAAAAGAATAAGAAAAACTTCTCTAATTTTAGGATGGTGCTGGCTTTCCCCTCACGAGAGTTAAGCGGTAGCATTAACGGTAACAAAAGCTACCTGCACCAGAGTGTGAGACTAGCGTCTCAAAGAAAATAGTTGTGCCCAGACACCCTCCTCCTGGACGCCCCTACTGTATTGTTGCTGCTGCTGATGATCGCGATGTTGAACGCCTACAAATCTCCCACGTGCCTATTTCGTTGGCCTGCTGGTTTAAAAAATTAATAAATAAATAAAGCTAGAGGCCATTATTCATAAGCAGTAAGAAAACAAATCACTCTTAGACCTACTCCTCTTGCAGATTCCCACACTTATTACCCAAAATCCCACAGCCTGCTATTGGTTCTACCCTTGACCAAAGTACAGGGCTGAGGCAGCATGCCATCCCTAGGGAAAAGCCGATCACGTTCCTCCCAGCAAGCGGCTCCGGTTATTCTAGGATCACAGGCGGGCTGGAATAAAGTCCCTTAACTTTTCTGAGAAGGCACAGCTCGCTCCCACCACTGGTGCCTGGGCCAGCTCGACTGGGGGCCGGCGGGGACGAGCGCGGCCGCGCTCCACACCCTGACCGGGACATCATTTTTCCCCGACCCGGCTTCTTTTTGAGGGGAAAGCAGCCGAAACGGGTGAACCGAGCCTGCAGCGCCCTTCCACGGAGTCATCCTTAGACTCCGGCAGAAGCGAGGCACACGCCTCCTAGAAACATGTGAACAGTCCCGTCCCGGTGCCCCCCGTTCCCCGGTGCCCGCCGGTGCCCCCCGCGTCCCGCGGCTCGCCTCCCCTGGAGCGGCGCGGACGGCGGCCGCCGCTCGGCACTCACGCACGCACGGAGAGGCAATTACAATAATTTAAAGCTTCCTGTCCGCCGGCTCCGCCGGGATCCCGAGGGCTGAGCCACGCCTGGGCAGGGCGCGGAGCAGCGGCTCCCCGCCACACCACACAGGCGTGGGCACCGCGGCCGGCCCGCCCCCAGCCCCAGCCCCGCCGGCGGCAGCAGGAGGAGGAGGAGGAGGAGGAGGAGGAAGGGGGGGCGTGACAAGTTGTGCCAAACTTCGGGAGGTGTGCGAGCGCCCGGGAGGAAGCCGGCCGCGCTGACAGCCGGCCCCGCCGCCAACCCGGCCCCGCCACCGGAGCCCACCCCTCCGCGCTGCCCCTCGCCGGGGCTCGCCCGCCATTCCCCCGCCGCCCGGGGAGCCCCGCGGGGCGCTGAGCGCCCGCCGGCGAAAGTTAGACCGGCGGCGGACAGGCACCTACCCGCTGACTGCAATGTCTCCTCCGGGCGCGGGGTGCTAAGTGAGACACTGGCGGGGTGGGGAGAGGCAGAGGTGCGGGGAGGGACCGGGAGATGGGTGTTTGGTGATCTCTTCCTTTCTCTTCTCCCCTCCTTCCCCCCCTTCCCCCTTCTCTGTCTCTCAAGGACGAGGTGAAATCCCTTTAGTGGTCATGAGGCGGCTTCAGAGACAAACAACACAATGCGAGTGCAAATAACAAAAGGAAAAAAAAAAAAAGAAAAGAAAAAACATGAGAGGGAGAGGGAGACCGGGAACAATGGGGGAGGAGAGGCTCGCCTCGCCTGGCCGCCGCCGGCACCCCGGCAGGAACGGGAGCAGGAGGCGGAGGAGGAAAGCGAGGTGGCTGCCCTGGGGAGGGGGCTGCACGGGGAGTCTCCTCAGAGCAGTCCCAAGCTCCTACCCCCCGGCCTCGCACCAGGGCGGCCCTGCGGCTGCGGCGGGGTGGACAACGGTAAGTGACGCGCCCGCCCCAACAGCCATCGCCGGCACCATCGTCATCCTCACCGTCCCTCGGGTGGGGAGAAAGGGGGACGGCTGTCCCCCGGTTGCACGGGAAAGCGGCGGGGGGCACCGAGCCCTTTCCGCTTCTCTTCCCCGCCCGGGAACTTCTTCACCGAGCGGGGCTATCGCGAGTCCCGGGGACGCCGCTACCGTTTTCCTCCTGAGAGGCAGGCAGGCCCCCCCTCCCGCTCTCCGCTAAGAGTAAACATCCGAGAGTTGCGTGTCCGTGTGCGTGCCCGCTAGCACCTCCCGCACCGGCAGCCCCTATCACACCGGTGCGACCGCGCACACGCGCGGCCGCCAGCCGCACTCTTCAGCCACCCCCCTCCTTACCTCCCTCTCCTCATTTCCATGACCCCCGGCCGGGCGTACGACGGGGAAGCCGAAGTTTGGGGTCCCCCGCGCCCCCTCCCCGGGGCCGGTGACCAGGCACCGCCCCAAAAAGCCGCGGCGGGTTTGGGAATCGCCGCCAGCCCCTCGGCCCGCGCCGCCGGTGCCGTCCCGCCAGCGGGGTTACCTCAGCGGCGGGCGGCCTGAGACCGGTCTCGGGGACGGACGGGCTGGGCAGCACCCACCGTGTCACCGCTCCCCCAGGCAGGCAGGCAGGCAGCAAGCCTGGCCCCGCAGCCCGACTCTGACCCGGACCCCCCGGTTACCTCCTCCTCATCTCCGCCAGCACCCCCCGCTGCTCCTCGCTCGGGTGAGCGGAGTCGTGTCCCGGGCTGGCCCCGCGGGGACCCGGCTGGAGGGTCACGGGGCTCCGCGCACGAGTTGGGGTACGTCCGTGGGTTTGGGGTAGGGGGAAGGTAGATTGCGTTCTCTTCTCTGCAGCCCTTTGCTCTGCCCGCACGTCATACGGCTGACCGGGAGCAAGCACCGCGGTGCCCGGGAGCGGGTGAAAGAAGCGGCGAGACCGGCGGCCGCAGCCCGGGGACAGGCAAGGGGGGACCCGCCGGTGCTGCTGCTAATAAAGTCACGCTCTGCAAGTAAGAGGTTTCTCTCTCTTGTTTACTTACGGGGTCTTTTATTTTTAATGGAGCGGTTCGTACACGTGCTGCTGTGGAGCGGTGCAGCCGGCTTAGGCGGGGAGTGCGCTTGAGAGTGGGAAACGCAGCGCAGAGCCAAACGGTTCAAAGAAGAGCAAGTTCAGTTATTATTCATCTCCACGAGGGAAGTCTTATCTTCTACAAATATTTGAAACTGCGACAAGTCCAATAATTAACAAGAACAATCAAACAATTTCACTGCCTTCTCGGGGATTTAAAAAGTCATCATCTGGAATTCATGAGCATTACAACCGGGTTTTTTTTTCTGCTTGGATGCATTATAGTATATGATCTTTTCAGTGTGTGTGCATCCCTAAGTAATTTTACTCTTTGATGCAAAAAGATGCAAACCATTAAGAGCACAGATAGTATAATTGCTGAGTCAGTGAGACTTCAGCCCTTTCCGTAGGAGTGGGGAGAGAGGGTGGTAACCCTGATGGGAAAAGGGAAAAACACCAAAAAAAAAAAAAAGTGGTGGAGGAGTGTTTCTTTCTTGGCTTCCTCCCTACCTCTCTGGCAGGAACTCCCACGGGCGTCCTGGGGGTGGGATAGGAGCAGTGCAGAGCTCAGGCGCGGCTGCCTGGGAGGAGAATGGCCAGTGATGTAGAGGTGCAAACGTCTGTGCTCCCAACTGGCCCCCGAAACTCCTCTTACCGGAGAAGAAGCCAGACTGGGATAGGAATGGGAGTACCAAGCTCTGGGGCAGCATTTCTGACACAGCATGGGCTTGGGGTGCCAGGGAGACAGTGTGGCTTTCAGGACCTGTGGTGAGCCAAGCAGGCCAGATGGGTAGTGCCCCATGGCCCAGTTGTACCCCCAAAATACCCCAAACTGCTCAAACTTACCTCATCTGGATCAAATTCAGACATTGAGAAAGATGCCCACATGCTAAATGGCAGAGTTTTACCCTGCACTGCTCCAGTCCCCAACTTCTGTCCAAGATCTCACAGTGATCACCAAAGTCACAAGTCCTCAGTCCATGCCTGCTCATGCAACCCTCTAGTCTCATGGCTGGCAGCCCCAGTGCTGGCACAGGTAAGGAAATACACTGGGCATGGAGCTCCACTCACTCTCAGGTAATCTCAAGCCTCGGGACCTACAGCCAGAATTCTCTGTGTTAGGCTGACAGGGAAATGTGTCCCCTCCCCACAACTTTCAGAGCTCTTTTCTGTTGATACAATTCCCACCCAATTTTTTCATTTTCTCCAGCCTCCCCCCCCCCCTCCCCCTTCACTTGCTTTGTGCCAACTTTTAAAATCATGATGAAGTTCCTTGCAGTTCAACACAAGAAAGGAATTACAGTGGTTAGGTCCAAAACTAATCTGGAGTGAAGAGAAAAAGCCAAATGTGGGTGCATTTTATTGAAGATCAAAAGCACAATGGTGTGAGATTGTATTATGCTCTCCACAGGAGCTGTATTTTTCTACTACTACAATAGGATTAAGGTGTTCAGTGGAAAAGAGAATTACAAGGGGAAAAAAAAGCCCCATTGGACTGGTACTGGCTGCATTTGAGTTTCTCTTAAATAATGGCAATATTTCATCCCTCAAGAACTCTATCATTCTGTTTCCAAACACTTTAAAACAATCATTGTAAAGGCCAATAGTAATTTGTTTTCTACTATTTGTTGCTGAGGATTCATTCTACCTTTTGATACATATATATTTATATAGAGGATGCTACCATTTCTACATTTGCTCATTTCAAAAATTTCAGTCAACCAGATGCTTTTGAGTCAAAACTAAAGACATGCCCTTATTTAGCCCTGCATATTTGAGAGCACAGGATGTTAAATGTTAGTATACACAGGCTGGACACAGCTGGCAGCACAGAGTCAAGCTACTTTTCCACCCTGAATAACTAAAGAAAGCACAAAAAAAAATTTTTGGCACAACTTACCCAATGAAAGGTTGTCTCCTGTGCAAAAAAAACTGCTACTTGTTTTAAACCAGAAATTTGCAAAGCTTTGGCTAACTTTCAGTTTCCAAATGTCAGGGAATCATAGAATCATAGAATGGTTTAGGTTGGAAGGGACCTTATAAATCATCTAGTTCCAACCCCTTTCCACTGGACCAGGTTGCTCAAAGCCCCATCCAGGCATGACTTGAACCTGGTTCTCTTCCAGCCTTCATGGAACATGATTGTGTTTAAACAATAGGTATCACCTCCCCTTTAGAGTGAGCAGCATGCACCTAGAGATCGACTTGTGCATGCTTAGTGAAAGTGGTTTATACACAGGTCCACTTTCGCTGAACTGACCCCAGCCCTGTACCACATGTTCAGCAGCTGCCATTTTAAGCATGACTCTTTAAGACAAAAAACACACAGGTAGATCTCTCTGCTTGCACAGGGCTGATCTAGTGCCATCTCTCCCTGGCTTCATCCCTTCAGTACCACTCTTCACAAGTGACTGTGTGTGCCTTCTTGCCTCATCCTCCTAGAAAATTCAGAGCGCTCCAGTGTTCTACTACATTGCAACCTGAAGCACTCATTTTCACAGGAGCTGGTGTAAAATCCTACCTTTCTCATACAGAAGTGTTTTATTGCTACCTTTCAGAGGTATAAATGACAGCACTGAAGAACAAAGCCCAAGTCCTATAAACTGATATTACCTTTGTGCCAAAGTAATCCAATTAAGGAGGTACTGGGATAACCTTAAAGCCATATCAAAATGAAGAAACCACTTAGGACTTACAAATATTTGTTTTTGTATCAGAGTGCATCAGCACAAGAACACCCTTATGGGGTCCTAAGCAGCCAAAGCATCACTCTCGTCTTCTACATTCAGCATGGCTTATCTACTTCTCCATAATAAAATCAGGGTGATGCTTGCTCTGATTTCTGTTTGCAGGAAAAGCCTCTGCTACTTAAATTGAAGCAATATGCTTCCATGCAGGTCCTGTCTCCTTTCCCCCAGAGGCAAGAGAAAATCCCAGGTATGATATTTAAAAAAGACATCCAAAATAACCTTCTACAAAACATAAACCACGCTGCTGTTGTGTCCCTGGATATGGGTCTCTATCCAGTTTCTGAACTGGTTCCTCGAACTAAATGATGAGTTGTATTTCAGCAGAGTAACTGCTAGTCTTAAATGCAGTTTGGATCCCACATTTAGGTCCTATTAACTAAATAAGGAATATATTTATTTTTAGTAGAAGGTGGGTACAAAATCTGAAAGAAACAGGAAATGCTGATTAAATTAAATTTTGATTTGGTGTTCTGTAATTTAAACTTTTGCAGGCATGTGGAACGATTAAAAAAAAAAGGAAGACAGTTGAAAAAGTTAAGATGCTTGCTTTTAGTTGTCCATGCTAAGCAAAAGTTAGGTATTACAAGAATCTGTAAACAACTTTCAGTTTCAGTAACGGATTAAAGGCCCAAGCAACACTCACCTATCATGCTACTATTAGTAACTCTTAGATTTCAATGAGATTACTCACATATATAAAAATAATCATAATCTAGCAGGACACAGAGATTAATAAAGACAGTCACAAGGATGGATTTAAGAAGCAGGCTGGAACTTCATTAACACAATATTTTCACTTGTCAAACAGTTAGGTGGGCCCAGTGCAGGGATTACAAAGCTACAAATTAGGGCAGATCCTCCCAAATCTCTTTTTAGAACGAGCTCACATCTGAAGCCCATCCCTCAACCCTCCCCCAAGAAGGGCCTAGACCCTCCAACATTTCATTTAGCTTTGCTTCTTTCCTATGTACAAATCCAATTGCAAAGTTCCAGTTTTCATTTCAGCCTTAGTCCACACTGAACGCTGACTAAAAATTTTCCATAAATTGCAACCGAAGAATAAATGTGTAATATCATTTATTCTAAATCCAACCTTTCAGCCTACCTGTAACTCCATGGTGCCACAAAGGCCATGAAAATATTTTATGCCTCCTCCAACTATATTTTAACAGAAGAACATACCTTTCTTGATATCAGATTACCTCATCAAGTGACAGCACCCCAAGACCAGAGTTTACATGTCATGACTCAGAAAGAGAGGATTAATGGCAGCAAGATACCCATATTCTAGGTTCACTTT
The DNA here is from genome assembly GCA_028858755.1 of Ara ararauna. NCBI lineage: Eukaryota > Metazoa > Chordata > Aves > Psittaciformes > Psittacidae > Ara > Ara ararauna. The sequence continues at coordinate 105,132,536 of CM054376.1, read as the reverse complement.
CATAGCTACCAAAAGCAAGGGAGCCAGCCAAGGATCACAGCTGATGGTCTCATGCATATGTTCTGGCCATCCACTTTCTTTCTTGGCTATTTACCACACCATCAGGTTAATGAATAGCGTTTTTCATGGAGCCTCCACTGGAGGTGGAAGATGCACTTGCAGGATGAGAAACCATGTGGTGATGTTTACTTACATATGGAGATCACTAAGAAAGTGTCTTGTGTGGCTCAGCAGGGGTCACTTAGGACTAATTAGTCAGGGCAGACCATTAGGACAGCGTAAGTGTGGTACTTCCAGACCCCCAAGTAGTCCAGGTATGTCAGCATGGCGCAGCATTCTGCACAGCCTGCGCATTGAATTCCAGCAAGGACTGCAACAAGGTTTTCAAAGAGATCAAGAGTTTTGGGTGCTCTAGGAATTGGAGAAGTTGTGGTGTCTCAGGTGGCACAGAGTCTTGCAAAAACAGGTGTCTGAGTTTTTTTAAGTCTAGCCCTATTTTTTAACACTGATTGACTGAAAAAGGGAGGTAAACAAATCATCTGTGACTTCTGAAAAGAGAGGCCAGTTCCTACAAGTACATTTTTGCAGGACTGAGCACTTAGTGTCTTATCAGTAGCACAGGAACAGGGATTTGTATATACTGTTTTAATAAGATTGGTATCTCTACAGCACTCCTTAAATGAAAACAAAATGAAAAAATGCTGTAAAAGGGCAGAAAAAATGACTCAATTTCCCATTATTGCCAAAAGCCTCTAATTTTGAATATAACCAACCTTTGTGCCACTAGATAGAGGGGGGTTTAAATATATATTTAGGTGCAATAATTGATATTAAAATAAATCAGAAACAAATTGTGACCCTGTTTAAAATTTAGCACAGCTGCTGTATATTATCCAGCAAATACACAGTAAATAGTACCCTCAAGAAAAACAAACAAACATAACAAAATCAAACAAAAATTAAGTAAAGAAGTGGCCAAATCCCCAGTCAAAGACACTGTTATTTAATTTGTGATCTTTGTTTGAAAAATCATACAGCATATACAATTTTTGCTACAGCATTCTTCATGGAAAGTGTTTTCTTGCACTACCATCTTTTGTGGAGTAACACAGCTCCTAATATCCCCAAATTACTATCATAAAAACAAAAAGGAGAGGAAGTTGCAATGCAATGAGATGTCATTTTGTATTTGTAACAGAGCAATCATTGATTTAAAATTGGCATTGGAGCTCCTTTTCTGAAATGATTGCTAGGTTAGGAAACAACAGTTTAAACAAGCAAGATCTGAATTTCTGAAGGAAGGCTCAGGTTTAGCACGTCCTAATCTCTGTTTTGACTATTAGACCTGCACATTTTTCAGTGTGTGCATGTTCTATTTCTGTGGAAGCATCCTATAGTAATGCTCATAAAATCGCTGCCTAGAAGATCACACATCTTTATATTTCACCTTTAAAGAAAACACAAGTCTTACAATGCCAGATAAATAAAAGTCTCTCAGAAACTTAAAGCCTGTTTCACCTCATACACCTGCTTGTGTGGTTACAGGTACGCAGTGAAGGATAAGCAGTGCAAAATATTTTATATTCTGCTTTTACAGTGTGCAGGCATTCAGGCTGTTCACTACAAATGACTGCACAAGGTGAGAGGCACTGGAGAATCAGGCCCCAAAGATTTTCTATACTGGATCAGATCACTGGTGCATTAAGTGTGTCACCTCACAGCTGGATGTTCCAAAATGAACCTTGCTATCTCTGTAGTACTGTGGGAACTACTCTGGCAGTCAGATTGCATCCAGGAGAGGAGACTGGGTTTTGTCTTTTATTTTCTTAGTGTAGCTATTCAGAACCGTCCTCATTTGTAATCAAGTTGTTCAGACTACCTTAACAGTTAAACAAGAGTATCTGACTCTTGTTGTGGAACAGGATGGAAGACATGACATTAGAAATCATAAACGGCATGACAGGGGGGCATACACACAACACGGCACAACAAACAAACACAAAACCAAACCCAAACACTACTTTCAAGCTATTTTCACATGTTTCTGTGGTATAAGAAAATAGTCCACAATATCAGAAACACATTATAACTATGCCATAATTTACATCATATTTTATACCGCAGAGCTATTTTGTGGAACTTTACAGCTTTGTATAGTTATCCATTTAAGTCAGAAATGTAACTTAATATTACATAAACAATAATTATATACAATGTGCAAATATCACCTAGCTCTAGGAGGTACCAGATATCAGCAACATGAAGCAGCAAAAATATATAAGCACACAAAGCTGTCTAAATCTCTCAGGGGTTTCATACGCTGAACCTCAGTGAGAATGAGATTGCAGCTTGCCACTAGTCAAGTCAAAGGCACAGATATTCCTAAAACATTTCAATTCAGCATCTGAAAAATCCAAAGCTGCCTCTGTGCAGAAGAGCAAAACTTGTAGTGCACATGTTAAATACTTTGATCCTAATTGTCACATACCTGCTGACTGAAAGTCAATGGCACTTACATGTGTCCCTAAATAGCTTTTCTGGAGCTCAGTTTCAGCCACCAAAAATAAATGAACCCACAGAGAAAATGCATGTGCATACAGTCACAAAACTCCCCTCCTATGCTACTGGTTTGTATACTATTTTTTAAGAGTTTCATATCAAAAATATTTTTAAACACATGCCATGTGACTGGTGATCTGGCTTCCCCAGATCACATCACAGCACAAGAAAGCTTTCAAGGAGAACCTGTGTCCCACCATCCGTTCACTCTTAGTCACTCTAACAGATAAGACTTGATTGCAAATCTTTTGCCAAAAAATAAAGGTCGTTCAGGAAAGTATTTTTTACCTTTGGTTTTGGTTTTTTTTTTTTGTTTGATTCTGACAGAACTACTTCTCTCCAGACAAAACAAAGTAAAGAGATGAGTAAACCAATGATCTATTTCTGAAAAATGTTTATGTGAAGATAAACCTGAAATTTCACTAGTAAAAACAGCTTTTGTTTTGGATTGGTTTAAATGGGCTTATTTTCCTTTATGATCATGTAGTCGAAACACCTGATTGTGTGTGATCTGCTGCTGTAGGTGAAGAGCCCAGGGCCTGCAGTAGGGTTGAGCTCTGGACTGTCCCAGCATCTGCTGGAATACAGTGTGAGCCCCTGAGCAGCGAATGTGCCTGGGCAGGGATACCAGAGGTTTAGCTGGCACCAGTTTCAGGGCACTGTGCAGAAGAGTCACAGCAGGAAAGAAGGCCCAGAGGATAAGATGGCAGGTCATAGGGATGAAATGAAGATAGCAGCAAAAAGTCAAGTGGCTCTCTGGAAACTGCAGAAATAGATATTTTAGGCATATCAAAAAAGCCTCACACAGAACTTTTGTCAGACCAATAAGGGAGCTCTGAATTACTGGGGGGGGGGGGGGGGGGGGGTGTTGTTGTTTGTATTTTATCTTTTAACTGACCTCAAAAAAAAACCTGAAAAGTTTGGAAAACTCAGATTGTCTCTAATATGGACTTTTGTTCAGAAAAAATCCACATAAAACTCTATTATATTCATCCTCCAAGCCAGAAGCAGGGCTGGTATTTGTAAACCCAGAGCAGGGATTAGAATCCAGGCTTGCAGACAAAGAGCAAATCCAAGAGTTCACAGCAAGGACTCTCCAGTTGTAATATTCCTGAAGTCCTCACCCAGCTACCAGCTGTTTATATCTGGAATATTCTTCTCTCTTTCTTAGATTCATACTGATACGTTTATAGTAAAGACCTTCATGAAGCTGATTAATTGTTCTTTTTGAGAAAGGGGATTTTCAAAACCAGAAGTGGCTATGAGATAAACTAGGAGCCAAAAGGAAACAGAGACTGAATTTTGATCAACAACATACATGGGACAAGAGGAAGAGGCACAAAGGAAGACTGCCAGGAACCCTGAACAGCATCAGTCATTAAGTAGTGAGCTTATGGTAGTTAGGCTGCTCCTGGCCTTTTGGGGTTTTGAAAGGCTTGCCACATTCAGGATAATTCAATAATTAGTATTTGGTTTATAGCAGGTAACAGTGTTTTACTTGGGAACAGTTTGCATCTCTTGAAGCACTCAGGAGCTGGAAAAACTATCTTTTCCTGTTTCAGCTTCCTTTGTTCACAGCCACAATCTATTTAGTTGCTGAATAGTTGGAATGGCACTGAAAACTAATCAACATCCAACTCTCATGTTACCTTCCTCTACAGCCTGCTTACACTACTCACCCATGTTTTCCTAAAAAGCAGCTCACTGATAAGAGGCAGGATTACCATTTCTGTGGTGACACAGCTCATCACAGAAGAATGCACACAGATGAAGGTTATTTTTGTAGCAAAAGGAATGACTTTTTTTTAACAGATTTATTCCACAGAGGTGCTAGGCGCACGATCCTGCTTGTTACTGTAATTTACAAGCTCACATCTTCACCCCTTTTGGCATAATCAATTCCCTGATGATCAATGCCCAGCCAGTACTAGTGTATGCATGCGTGTATCAGGCAATGAGTGTGCAACAGAGAGCTCAAGCTCTCCCCAGTCTGTGAAGCATGTGAGCATCCTATGACTGAAAATATGCTCCCTTGCATAATCCTGAGATTAGCAAATTTCTAGTAAAGGATGTCAGACAGGAGTGGGAGGAGAAAACATGCTTAAGGTAAGCACAGAGGAAAACCCAAGGTACAAAGGTAACCAACAGAGTTCATGCCCAGTTCCAGCTGCATCTCTGTCACTGCTTCCTGTGTGACCTGGAGTGAGAGGCATGTCAGCTCCTCTTGCTTCAACATCCCCTCTCTGAAAAATGAGAACAGAAGTAGGTGAAGCTATTTTAAAGATCCTTGGCTAGTTAGAAGACGTGTTGTACAAGTGCCAATTGGTTATAACCAACTTTTGACAGATAGGGGAGGGAAGGATAGCAGATCAAAAAATATGCTCCACTCAAACTGTAGCATTCATGAAAAATGTCACTGGCTGAAAGTGATTATCATCTCGGCAGCTGTGTTCAATGGGATCTGTGACAGCACAGGCAAAACAGCTAGAACATGCTAACTGGGCCTTCCTCAGGTATGCTGCTAGCCACTGTTAATTTTAATCCTAAAAGGAGAGGAGTTCTCCAAAGGTGCCCCTATAGGAAGGTGCTGTTGACATTTTTAAGAGCTGTATTTCCACAGCTAGTGTTGGGGCTACCTGGCAGGGTGACACCTGGAGTCCCACACCCTATATCTATGTATATGTATCTAATAACTCATCCCACATGTTTTGTGCAACTGGGAGGCTTCTAGACAGGATGGACAGTGTCTTCTGCATACATAGATAGGTCATACCCACTATAAACTGACCCATAGGCCAAATCCTTGTACTGTAGACTGAGGGCCAAAGTTATGCTATTTATCAATTTCTTTTTTAATGAAAGATTTGTGAGTTTCAGGGTTACAAAGTAAGTAAGTATACACATAGTCCTGTGATATTTTACTTTACCATTAGCATACTCTTTTTGACAAAACCGACTGAATGCTATATACAAATGAAGCTACGGGGCTTTTAAGTTCAGGTACTGGTAAAACCATTTCCCATGAAACTATGTTTCCATGTGTGAACAGACACTGAATATTTCAATTTGTACAATGAAATCTACTACCAGAACTGCTCACAGCAGCCTCTTTTGAGTCCAAAAGAGAAAACAAAGTCTTACAGATTTTGAACTTGATTAACAAACCTGGCTACAACTCTGGCTAGCAGGTTGGTTTTGTTGGTTTTATCTCTTGAAGGCAAGCCAGTTCACTACTAGAGGTTCTGCTTTATAAAGAGAGAAAATAATTTCAGCTTAGTACATTCATCTGTCTGTCTATAATCCACACAGTTTGCTACTGTTTAACTGGACCAATGGTTGGGAGGTGTCCCTGCCCCTGGCAGGGGGGTTGGAACTTGATGATCTTAAGGTCCTTTCCAACCCTAACTATTCTATGATTCTATGATTCTTTCATTTGTGACGAACCATATTTTAAATTGGGAGGAGAGGGAGGCAAGCAAGCAATCACAAAAACGCCTAAGATTAAGTCTTGCCTAGCGCACACAGAAGCGTTTCCCAGAAGGGCTGCCCCCTTCCCTCCTCTTCCTCCCCAGACATGTTTCTCTGCTACATCCTGCTTGGGCTCCCCACATAGCAAGAGAAGCGGTGGCTGCCTGGCATCAGTGAGGGCAGCTGGGTGCCTGCCCGGGGCTTGCTGCTGCCGCGTGAGCTCAGTGCACCCTCCCCTGTGTACCTGGCAACAGACCAAAAATCCATGCTCATCTTTAGCAAAGATATATTTTTTTCCTCCATGATGTTTTGAATCCTTTCCTCAAGCCTTTGTTAGTTGCACTTGGAAGAACCCCAAGCAGTCCAGAAGACAAAACAATGTAATACTTCAAGAAACACAGCTCATTTGTGTGTCAGTAAGAGTTCACGCACATAGTCATTCTGTGAAGGTATGAGGCTATTTCTTTCAAAGCAGTGTCTCTCCCCCCCATCTCTGCCTTGCTGCTTTGCAACAGGGTATAACTGAGATGATCATCTGCTGAGGTGATATAAACCCCAGTGTCCCTGAATTCATTACTGCTATTAGTTAAGCAAGAGACAAACAGTCAAGGACTTCACACTTATACATGCTGTTACTTTGCATGTATACACCCTTTGTATGTGGATATAGAGCACTGTATATTTACAGACAAAAGTAGTGAAACCTACGAGGGTGCTTAAACCTTGGCTTTTAATAGGTATGATTCTGGTTTCTTTCAGGCTGGAGCGTTTGCGATTTTAAATCCACATTATCATAACTGTCTGAGTCCTGGTTATTCCTTTCCTGAAGCAAGTTATTTGTTGCAGAAAGAAGTTACTCCATATCACTTTCTTATACGATTATTAAAAGACTTTCTCTTAGCATTTGGGTTGCCAATTTGAACTGGGTGGCAAATAAGAGGTGGCAAAGTAATTAGCGCCTCAGAAATATAACAGATTAAAAGCGAATATTTCTGTCTCATTTTGAACCCACTCAAGCACAATGGATCTGTAAATTCAGCTCAGATTTGGAAGTTGTTGGGAGTGAATTCCTGCTGAGAAGAAATTATGTTTGGAGAAGATAGAGTAAGAACTGCAATGAAAACTGAAACTTGATACAGAATGGAAATCTGAGAAAATTAAAAATCTAAAAGATTAGATGGAAACTAAACAAGGAAAGCTTCTTATAAAAAACACAACATTGCAGGAGCCCAAACTAATTGAAGTCCTGTTTCAGTACGTAGCATAAGCTGCAGTTTTCCTAGAAAAGGAGCTACTACAAGTTAATCATCATTGTATAAATGAGAGACTTTACATTACCCAGGAAAAAGTCAGCAGCCAGGTGATTTACCCAGTAATTCACAAGGATCTGATTCTGCAATGTCATTCTCTGGGTAGTGTTACTGCTACACAAAGTGCCAAAGATACGGTGAGAGTCCATATGCATGGAGATACCCCACCCAGGCATAATACAAGAAGCGGGAGGTGGAAAAAGCAAGGCTGAGTACAATCCACACCAGCAGCCTTAAAACTTAGAGCCACAACTGTTCACATATTTGCTAATGAAGGTTAGATTGTCCTTATCCTTAGAATTCAATAAATAAGTGGAAATACTTAAAATACAAAAGAAAGAAGTTTTTACAGCAATTTTCCCTCTCTCTCTGTGCTAGTTTCCCCATTGATATAACTTAGCCAGCTTTAATGCCTGTTATTTCTAATTTGCCATAAAAGAGGAAAGGCAATCAGCAAAGTTCATGTGCTCACATACACTTATACACATGCGTGCATCAATATATCATACATAATTTCTCAAAGTAAATATGTAGTGATTAATTTAGTATAAGAAATAATTGCAAACAGCATACCGGGTCATGGGTGACAAATCTAATCATTTACTGAGAGTAATGTATGCAGAAATAAACAAGATATAGCTTATAACCAATGTGTGGGAAGTTAGCTGTGATTCAGGCAAGCGGCTGAATTTCTTGTTTGTGGACAGAAGGTTGAAATTTAAGCACTTAACAGACACCTCTCTAATTTCCTGGTAATTAATGATTTTTGTAACGGTTATTAAGGCCTCAAGTACTAGTACTGTCAGCTCATTATTGTATTTGGGAGCTAACTGTATGAGATAAAAATATAGGTGGGCAAGAAGCAGCTCCATCTTGGGCTGTTGTAGCATTCTGAACTAGAACATTTAACCCCCTCTAGTGGAAAAAGTGAAACGTGGGAAAGCGGCTCTAAGGAATTGATCCCGGTAAGACACGGGCATCCCCGTTGCCTCTGTGATTGATAAATAAAAATTCCTGTGATCCCTTCAAATGCCCCCTGCTCAAAAAGGTGCGGCGTTACCGATATTTTACTGCAGGATGCAGGAAAGTGCTTGTAATAGAACAGAGTGAAATGAAGGAAATAAGGTTTGGGCCAAGCATCCTGTTTCAGTCCAACAAGAACACAATTAAGCTGAGCCACCCTAAGAAGTTTCCTCTTAATAAACAGCCACTTCAATTACAAAGTCCTTTATAATGTGGATGTGATTAACAGAGAAAAAGAGAGAGAAAAAAAGAGGACAGGTACACACTTAGCCTACCTTTATTTCTTACTACACGTTTTAATGGGATGCATTCCCATTCCAGAGAAGGGGTCTGTTTAGCTATTTTGAATGATCACATTCTCCTCTGCAAATGGGAATGAACTGAAACATGTTATTGTTGCACAGTGCTGTGACTGCATGGTGTGAACGCAGAACTATGGGCCTCACAGTCCTGAGCTAGCCAGGACTTCTGTCTTTATACAAGCCATTGGCTTTCTCTCATCTCAGTTTCCCCATCTTCAAACTAATGAAAATACTTACCCTCAGAGTTCCTCAAAGGTGAAGTGTATACTCAGCAGCAAAGGAAAGTTATTAAGTATATATACACAGCACGGGTATGTAAGCACACAGCAGCTGGCTACCTGGGTTCCCAGGGTCACCACTTTTGCATGCAGCTGAAAACTGGCCTGAGCACACTAAGAAATGGCATCTTAGCTCTGTGCTCCTTGTTCTGCTCAGGAATTCTTGCCTTGCCAAGACAGCACTCTTTCAACACAGTCACCTCCATATTTAAATTAAAACAGTCAATAACTTTATAGGCACACTGCACCTCCCTTGGAAGTCTCCGAACCTCCAAAAGAGGTCATTTGTATTTGGGTAGGAGCATAATAATATATTTTTTTACATTAGGCAAAATTATAGTAGTGAAACAAAAGCTTTAACAAACCACACTCTGCAAAGTCAGTTTAATCATGTTTTACCTATGCACAACTCAAATGAAGTTAGATTTAGATGGTAGATGGGGAATGGCACAAGTTTGTCACAGCAGGTTCCTTGCAGGGGAAAACTGAAGCCCTCTCACAGCTGAGCTCAGGACTCCAGGAAGTTCCTGAACTTCCTCCTATTCCCTCTGCAGAGCAGTGTGAACTTGCTGAATTTTAGGGTGAGATGGTGGGATCCATATTGTAAATGCAAATAGCAATATGCTATGTTGCCTTGGAGCTGGCCAACTGTTTAGACAGGAGGAGCAGAGAGACCTGTTCTTGTCCATTTTTTCTTCTCATGGAAACTGAGAGTAGCGTTTTCCTTTACACTCTAAAAAACTGTTTTCTCATTTTTGAAGATTATTATCAGACATCAGGGTAGTAGCTATGCTTGTATAATTCTATATTCTTCACTCAGTGTATAACCTCAAAACTCTCTGTTGATTTACAGACTTCTGAAGTGCTGTTTGCACAATTCTGCCACATGCAAGTATGTACTACACACATTTTTTTCATTGAAAGGTTCATGTTTACAGGTAATTTTCCAGTGTTCAAAAAAAGTGGTAAAAGTGGAAGTGTGAAACAGTTGTGAGATGCTAGAAAGTGTCTTGCCAGGTTCTCGAAAAGCTTCTCGGAATCAACACAGCTGGCCAGGAAATACCCCTGCCTGCAGCCCACGTTCGGTTAGCTTTTCAAAAAGGGGTTTTTAAGAGGTTTCATTTTAATGTTTTAATGTCACAGCAGATTGCAGTGCCTTCCAGTAATCAATCCCTAAACCTGATTAATTCCGAGGATGCACTAAAGGGTGTGCTGTTATATAAAAAGAAAAGGGAATTTTACCCTTTTATTATTTGCATAATGATTGAGGACTCCCTCCAGTTGAGTGTTTCCTAATTTGCAAGACAAGAAATGAATGCTCACTTTCAACATGCACCTAGTTAAATCCTACTGGAAACCCATGGCTGAGACTTCTCTTTGCATGTTTGCATACAGCTGAACCTGTACCTTCAGAGCATTAAAGTGCTACTAGTGAGATTTTCAAAGCAGCCTGTGAAATTCACTGGGATTTTCACATGCAAGATTCTACTCTATTTTGAGAAACTGAGAGTGCACGCAGGTACAAACAAAGATACTGATATAATTTGTAACTCAGAACCAATATAAAATAATTAACTCAAAGTCATAAATCAAAAGCTTGCTATTGACTGTTTACATGTTAGCAAAAAGGAGAATGGTGTGACTTCCTAAAGAACTTAAATAGCACACACAATAACTCATGCTGTGCTAGTGTCATTTGTTACCTGCGTTAAAAGAAAACTAATCACGTAGGAAATGACCACTTGATCCTAACAGTAGGTCTCTGCTCGGTACTCTGTGAAAGATCAAAACAGCAAGGCAGTGCTTACTCCCCTCTCAAGGAATTCCTTCTGGGACTAAAAGCTGGCACCTGCCTGCAGAAAATCACCAAGGTTAAATACGCAGCCCCACTGACACTTCAGGCACTATTCTGCTTGTTCACAGGACAAGCCAGTTTTGTATCCAGATGCATTTTTAGCACAATCAGACTTCCTACATTTTGCACCACTGTTACTTTAACTAGATTTTTCTGTGCTTGGAAGCTTGAATGTTTTGGCAGGCTTTACAAATAGAAATGCAGCTTTTGACCTCCGGGCATTATCCAAGTCCTCACTACACGTTTATAAGCCTGAACACAGCATTAGTTTTATGGACATTTCCGCTATCAATTCATGACAGTTTCTGGTCTGCCCAGTTCTGCTTTCCGATCAGATGAACACCTGTTAGTCTCAGCACTGGGCAGCCCACAATAACTGTTCAGGCACTAGCACAGCTTCCGAGATCAGCGCTGACAGCACATTGTACTTTAGCACTCTCACATTCTGGTTACAAATCCTGTAGTCACACAAGTCTTGCTATCAATGCTGAAAAGACGAAAATCAGGTCTACAAATGCAAAAGTCACTGTGCTTAGCCAGTCACCAGCTGCCCTGCTTTAATCAGAAAGTGGGCAGGTAACAGCTGTTAAGGAGCACTTGAGAGCAAAGAGGGGTTATAATATACTTGGCCAAAACAATGCCAGCATTACTTATTTTCAGCAAATACCATAGAGAACCTCTGGTGCTGAAGGTTCAGCAACAACATGTACAAAAATATATAGGTTTGTGCAGCTCACCGCATGTTTTATAAGAACTGGCTCTTGGTCTGTAAAACCCAGGAAGTCTGTGCATGCCTGAGCATCACGCTGCAAGAAAAAACTACACAAGCTTGATTGGTATCTGCCCTGCTCCATCAAGCACAATAGCTAACTTGCTTCTTCCCTTGTCTAATCACGGATGCACTGATTTGATTGAAAATATATAATCGTAAATTGAACACCTCCCCATGTCGTTGTTACAGCATTTTGGAATGGCCTTGTACACTCAGCATGTGATGTGCTCATGGCCACAGCCTTCCCAGGCTTAGTCAGTGAGTTGGTTCTATTATCTGCTCCAGATGAACAGTTTATTTTGCTCTGAGGATAGATCCCCGGACATTCACAAGTGTGCTGGTTTTGGCTGGGATGCAGTTAATTTTCTTCATAGGATCTAGTATGGGCTCTGTTTTGCATTTGTGCTGGAAAGTGTTAATAACACAGAGATGTTTTAGTCACTGCCGAGCAGTGCTTACACAGAATCAAGGCCTTTTCTGCCTCTCACATCATCCTACCAGTGAGTAGGCTGGGGACGCACAAGAAGTGAGGGGACAGAGCTAGGACAGCTGACCCCAGCTGACCAATGGGATATCCCATATCGTTTAATATCATGCCGAGCAGTATAAGCTGGAGAAAGAAGGAAGGGGGAAACATTCGGAGTGATGAGGTTTGTCTTCCCAAGTAACTGTTACACGTGATGGAGCCCTGGTTTCCTGGAGATGGCTGAACACCTGACTGCTGAAGTGTTAAATGGGAAAGTTGTGAATGAATTCCTTCTTTTGCTTTACTGACCTATTGCTTTTGCTTTACCTATTAAACTGTCTTTATCTCATCCCAAAAGTTTTCTTACTTTTACCCTTCCAATTCTCTCCACATCCCACCAGGGGGGTAGTGAGTGAGCAGCTGTGTGGTGCTTAGTGACCCGCTGGGGTTAAACCACAACAGCAAGTAAAACATTTCAGTTTACTGCATGGGATAATGTCTCTCTCTAGTGGCTAGGTACAGTCAGTATAGCAGCCTGCTTTACTTGCAGTTTTGATGGCATTTTCTAGTTAAATAATCACTGACGTAGTAAAATTCTGTGCTAAAGGTCCCAGGTTAAAGCATGTTATTGCACACATCATTGACATGCAGTCCTGACTTCACTAAACCCAGTTACCAAATGTTCATTTTGTAGATTTTGTCTGTGGTTTAATTTTATAAAAAGAATGCTGCTTAGAAAGAGGTAAAAGTTGGTGAAAATACCCAAGATTTGGGAATTTGTTTCTGGCTAGTAGGTCTCAACCAAACTCAAGCTTTTGGCACTGGGAGTCTCAGGACACTTCTGAAATCCCAAGGATATATAAAGTTTAGAGGATGAGAATAAGCTTCCCTCTCAGCTCCTGACGTATTTCAACTTTTTGTTCTCCTAAAAGCCAACGGTGTTCAAAGGGGGGAGGGGAAATCATAGAGTCATAGAATAGTTAGGGTTGGAAAGGACCTTAAGATCATCTAGTTCCAACCCCCCTGCCAGGGACAGGGACACCTCCCACTAAACCATGTCACACAAGGCTATGTCCAATCCAGCCTTGAACACCACCAGCGATGGAGCATTCACAACTTCCCTGGGTAACCCATTCCAGTGCCTCACCACCCTTACAGTAAAGACTTTCTTCCTCATATCCAGTCTAAACTTCCCCTGATTAAGTTTGAACCCATTACCCCTTGTCCTCTCACTACAGTTCCTCATGAAGAGTCCCTCCCCAGTATCCCTATAGGCCCCCTTCAGATACTGGAAGGAGGCTATGAGGTCTCCACGCAGCCTGCTCTTCTCCAGGCTGAACAGCCTCAACTTTCTCAGACTATCTTCATATGGGAGGTGCTCCAGTCCCCTGATCATCCTCGTGGCCCTCCTTTGGACTTGTTCCAACAGTTCCGTGTCCTTTTTATGTTGAGGACACCAGAACTGCACACAGTACTCCAAGTGAGGTCTCACAAGAGCAGAGTAGAGGGCAAGATCACCTCCGTCGACCTGCTGGTCACACTCCTTTTGATGCAGCCCAGGATATGGTTGGCTTTCTGGGCTGCAAGTGCATACTGCTGGCTCATGTTCATTTTCTCATCAACCAACACCCCCAAGTCCTTCTCTGCAGGGCTGCTCTGAATCTCTTCTCTGCCCAACCTGTAGCTGTGCCTGGGATTGCTCCGACCCAGGTGGAGGACCTTGCACTTGGCATGGTTAAACTTCATCAGGTTGGCATCAGCCCACCTCACAAGCGCGTCAAAGTCCCTCTGGATGGCATTCCTTCCCTCCAACGTATCCACCGAACCACACAGTTTGGTGTCATCGGCAAACTTGCTGAGGGTGCACTCAATCCCACTGTCCATGTTATCCACAAAGATGTTGAACAAGACATCTAATCTAAAAGTGTGATATTCAAGTGTTAAGAAGCAGCTATCTTGGTATAAGTTCCGTCTTCCTCTACACTTGCTCAAAAACAACAGTTCATTTCAAGTGATTGGTGACCAAAGGCCAGACTTGTAGAGGTAACTAGATGCAAAAGAGATAATAGTTACACACCTAGAAGGGACTTCTAGAATTCTCTGCTGTGCACTGAATGCCTGCCCTTTTGAAAATCCTGTTATGCATCCAGTTTTCTGAGAACAATAGTTGACTTTTCACCATTACTGATATGCAATGGATGCTTGGTAAAAATAAAGTAGGGATTTCAATCCAGCTTTTTGTGTCCTGCCACCACCAGGGTCATTGATGTTGACTGGGGTGAGAACTTGTTACAGCAAGTTGCTAAGGGGAAGTCCATACCGCCACTGTCAGGGTTACTTGCAAAATTAAGAGATTTCCATCTCTAAGTCTGCCTGTCTTGCAGTAAGACTCAGTGAAGCTTCAGGACTCAAAATCTCATGATGGCGTTTCTATCGCATGCCTGCCCAGTTATACCAGCACAGTGTGTGACATGCAATTGCTTTGCAGATATATTCCCAGTGCATCATTACCAGGACAGTTGTGTTGGGTGGTGGAGCACTCAGGCTTTTGGCACATTGAGAACTCAGGACAATTGCCCTCACCCCAGCACTCAAGTGGGGAGGACAATGACGCGACAGATGGGAGCAAACCCACATTCTACCCTCGCGCTTCCCAGGGCAGTGCAACTTTGCTGCGGCGAATGGGAGAAACAGGAACTGCATGAAAGAAATGCTGGCTAGGAGAAGGGAAATGTTCTAATGCTAGCAAAAAAACACTGCTTTTGCATATGGCTAAGCCAAGAAGAAAGGAAACTTGGGGATGGGAAACAGCAGGGAAAGCTCTTCCACCAAATTATAAACAAGACAGTAACTGGGACTGGAGAAATAATACCCTCATGTTCTCCCAAGACTGCAAACGACTCAGTGGCAGAAAAACAAGATCTAAGATCTCTTTCCAGTTTTCCAGTCCCATTCTGCCGTTCCTAGACCATACTATATTTTATTTAAGGCAAAACAAACAAAACCTAACCAACCAACAATAACAACAACAAACAAGAGCTCCTACTCTGAG
Source organism: Ara ararauna (assembly GCA_028858755.1). Classification (NCBI taxonomy): domain Eukaryota; kingdom Metazoa; phylum Chordata; class Aves; order Psittaciformes; family Psittacidae; genus Ara; species Ara ararauna. The sequence goes on along the minus strand of CM054376.1, from coordinate 105,117,451 downwards.
ATGACCTGCAGGTGTGGTATTTGAAAATTAACACATAGCTTGCTGTATCTTGTAGGCTCTGGCACTGCACTTATCTGGGGCAAACAAGGGCTTTGCCTAGTTCTATGCCCAGTGAAATGGCAGAGTTTGAACTTTTGCAACTGTCTGAAGTCTCCAGTCTATGTTGAAGCATTGTCACAGGCAGGAGGGTTTGCCAGCTTTTTCTCACTAGCCCCAGGACCAGGTAGGTTACAAAGGCAGACCAGAACTGGAGAAGAGCCAGGCTGTCCTCTCCTGGAGCAGGGCAGTAGATGCACCCCAAGGATGGTTGAACATGCCTGACTGCTGCTAACAGGGGTCCATCCCACTCTCTGTGGGTCGAGCCCTGCTGAAGCTAATGGCACATTTCAGCAGGGAATAAGGCCTGTGAATTGCAGCTGTACATGAATATTGATAATAGCCGCCAAACGCTCTTCTTTCTATCTCCCCTCCCAGGAGGGATGAAGTGCTTTCTCAGCAAGGGTGAGACAGTGCTTCCAGTGAGGCAGGAAGGGGAAAATTGTCTCCCGTTTCTGCTGCCTTAGGGCTTACTATTGCTTGTATGAAAATTAGTGGTGAAGCTGCCATTTACTTTGGAGGAGGCAGGATCAGACCCTCATTTTTCTGCCAGACAACACACCCTCATAATTATGTATTCACACCATATTTTGATAATGGTTCCTTACAGACTAGTTAATATGAATGTTTAAGAAGTCTAGTTTTAATATGTTAGGACTGAAGGAGAGACTGCAGTCCTGTGGGAGATTATAGATATTTCCCGCTGATGAGTACCTTAAATCTTAATGCGTATGGAGAGAAGGGAGCATATGAATCTAGAGAGCAAGATACAGACACTTCTTCTATAGGATGGATTTTATACAATTGAAAAATCAGTTTTCCTGGGAGCAGCAGTGAAGATTATTTTTAGTTTCTAATAAATGCACCTCTGTTTGAGGCCTAATAATATGCAAACACCAAAGCTTTTCCTGCCACCTAGAAGTGTGGATTCTCTGGTGTCTCATAGAGTAAGTTGCCTTTGTGACATCTCTCTCACCACAGCACTAACAGGATCTTTTTCTTTTATCCAGGCATCTATTTTCATTAAAATTGCAGGGACTTAGCAGCTCTGAAATTGCTATCTTTCTAGCAATTCTGCTTGATGGTCACAGGATCTCCTGAGATAGAAGGATGGGCAAACAGAGATCATCGCTACCTAAGACTTATTTCTGTAGGAAAACAGCTTTAAAAACAGTTGTAAAATGAAAATACCCTCCTTTCTTAAAAAACAAGAACAACAAAACACCAAAAAAACCCTACAAGCAAGAGCAATGGAAATGGAAATCAGTGCTAATGATCTGACTCACAGGGGTCTCATCATTAACAGGAACTGACTCACTGCATTTGTTAGAAATTGCCATGATGCTATTTTATCTGCACTTTGTGTCTTGGGAGCAGAGCTGAGAAGGCCAGAAGAGGCTTAGCATAGTGGCAGGCCTGCCTGGTCTCTTGTAACATGGCATGGTTCCAGTGGAGAAGCTGTACTTGGGCTTTTTACAAATAAAATAATTTCAAAGCTGATTCAGAACTGTCCCTCATCTGAACACATACTAAGCTAAGGCATATTGTAAGTCCTGAAGGTTACCACTAGTACCCATATCAGTTCAAGGATAGTCATGACCATCTGAATGGCTTGGCTCAGAGCATTTGCACAACAGAGGTCTCCTTTGCTTCCTGCCGTAGAGGAAATAAAAAGCATATCTCAGGTTTCACTGTATGGGGAAGTCTGCAATATCCGTCTGAGCTATACGATGGTCTGTAGATACACGGTATGTGAAACTAGCACATGGTGCCTGAAAGGATGTCACAGTACACTGCAGTTAAGCCTTTAAAACAAGGCACCTTTAAAAGCAAGGTACCACCAGGTGATATGCACCCTGGCTATCATGCTCCATCTCTCCTTGTAGGACAGGCTCTGCCAGGCAGGCCAGTCAGCCAGCCACAGCACAAGGACCAGCCTCATCCACTGCTGAGTATGCACATAACCAGGATACCAGTGCAAAGGTTTTGCAAAAAAAGATGGAGCCTGATGGTGAGGACATTTTATTTCAGATCCCCTTTACTCCTAGTACAGAAGTAGAGCCACAGTTAGCCATTTTCTAGTCCATTTTACCATCTGCTATTCTGTCCTTTGCAACAGCTGACAACAGTGCAAGGACATGAGAGCTTCCACGTGATGGTTGTTTAAAAACAAACACACACTGTATGCTGTTGCCAAATATTTGTATTACTGAAGAAGGAGCCTTGGCCATGGCTGAGAATCCATCGTTTGAGGTGCTACAGCGGCAGAACAAAAGGTTGTTGTCTAATTAATATTAAAACAGAAAGCCTAAATATAACTCCAAAGATAAAAGCTGAAGGAGTAAAAGAACGCGGTAGGACAACATATCGAACTTCATAAGCATAGCAGAAATCAGTCAAGCACAGTCAAGTCTTTTTGTAGGCATTGCCACAAAGAATGGTTTTAATCTGGAGCTGGAGAAAGATAAATAATTATAACAATATTTAAAGGATGTTCCCTGAGGACTACAGCTCTGGGGGACCACAGAGGGGAACAAGGGAAAAGGCCAGGTAAAGATGGTGGCATGATGGGCTGACCAGAGAAGAAAGTTCACCTTGCTGATTGTAGGTGGCTGGCAGCTACACTGAAACCAATGGAAATCACCAGTTACCTCCCTTATCTAACAAGATGTGGAATCACCCCATGCCAAGAAAGTGCAAGTTCTGGTATTGCATTCAGCTCACCTAGTCGTAGTGGGCAGTAACTCAGCAGCCCCTAGAGAAAGGGGAAGCCTCAGCTGAAATTGAAAAATTAACAACTTTTCCCACCTCTCAAGGTAATCCGGGCAGATCAAAGCTGCAGCACAACAGAAGGCAGCTTGAGGAAATTTAAACTCCTTTACTATTTATCCTTTACTTCTGCAGCTGAGATCTGGGTAGCTGGCAGAGTATTCCCCATGAAAACCAGTTCCCTTTGAAATGTGTGCCCCTAGTTAATCTTAGGGAGCCCAGATCTACAGACATTCTTAAAAGGTCCATCTTTTGAAGAGATATCTTTAGAAGGGCAATGCTGCCTGAAAAATGGAAGTTAATATAGGAATAAGCCTTCCTTCAGCTTTTTGCTGCAGTCACAGAAGAATGATCTTCCACCTAACACAAGGTATTGTACAATTTGTAGCTCTACCACTGATTTCCCACATGCTATAGGCAAAGCACAATTTCTGTTCATACATTCCTTATACATATAAAAATATATAATCATATATTTATATAATCTATATTCTTTTTATATATTGCATTTATGAGATACATGTTGTATTCAGTTCATTCATTTCATATATATGTTCGTAGACATTCTTCTCACCCATTGTCTTATCTATGTAGCTCATAATTTCGTAAGGATGAAATTCATAAAGACGCCCTTAACATAAGGGGTTTCGAATTTAGTTTGCTCTGGAGTTGCCACTAAAAACAACAGCAGCTGCTCCTGGCTCTGTGCTGTGACATGCCTCAAATCCCACCCTATCTATAGCTGTAACACAGAGCATTTAATCTCTATGAACTGTATGCTGAAGAAGAGGTATCTGTGACTGATTTAATTTCTTTTGCCCAAAACAGTCCACCTCCACAGAGCTGACCTACTTACCCCTTAACCTGTAGCTCTGCAGTCAGGACTGATTAGCCTATCTAGAAGGAGGTCCTAGCTGGCAAAAAGCAGAATTTGGAGCTGCTGTGCCTCTAGACACAGTAGTACAACTGCCAGGATATTTATTTTATGTCATCCAAAAACCTGCCTGCCTTCAGACAGGTGACGATGTAAATGAGCAAGTGCCAGACCTCAAGACTGTGTACATAAAAGTGGTAGGGATTCCACCTTTTTCCATTTATTCTTGTAGATTTTATGCTTGGCCAAGAGCAAGAAACAGCTGTGAAGTACCCTTTTGGAGTTGATAAGTTAAAGAGATCAATCCTATAAATAAAGCCTAATTATTTTTTCAAAGGAGCTAAGATTTTCAGGTGCATTTTAACAGTATGGCTAAAGGTTACACATCAAGGTTATTTTGAAAACTGCCATGGGGGACCAAGAAGGAAGAAACTTCCCAAAACCTTCAAGTACAGGGTGGAGCTCATCCTAATGCAACACTCATTTCAGAAATCTTCAAAGGATCCATTGATAGGGAACAATTTGCCACAATATAGTAAATAGTATGTAAATTGAAGTTTCTTTAGTCTTCATTATAAAATAAAAAGGATCAAGTAGCAGAAAATTACACCTGCAGGGAGAAGTTTTAGTGCCTCAGGAAAGACAGAAAGGACATTGCTCAAGCCTTTGTTTTCTTGCCATGGTCTGGTACCAGAGACTTCTTTGTGAAGGGTGTGGGGTCTTCATGCAACAAGGCCCTGACCAATTAACTAAAGCTGGTACACCTCTTGCCTCAGGCCTGCTTGTTTGGTGAAATCTGATATAAAACTAATATACACTGACAGCCAGGAAAAACATGGGTCTAGCAGAAGACTCTAGTGACAAATAAAACAACATTCAGCAGGTATCTACTGACATCTTCCTTCATATTTTTTTGCAATGAAGGCTCAGACAGTTAAGAATATTCTAATATTTCAGAGGCAAAACTATTTTGAAAAGGTTTTTTGAATCCCAAAATACTAATGGCACTGTATATTATTTCAGCAGCTTAATAACCAAGGAAGACATCAGGAAGTTTCTGCTTTGTATCAGTACATGTCTGACTGCAAGGTGAATGGTGGACATCACTTTTCACTGTACAGTAGATCTAACCAGAATATTTTCTGAGAGCAAAAGAGTAGCAAGACACAGGGCTTCTTGCATTTGTGTTAGTCATCTAGACTGGATAATAAGGCCCAGATGCTCAAAAGCACTTAGGCATTAACTCACACCAATTTCAATGAAAAGTTAGCAGTGAGCCAAAGTGACCAAATTATACCTGTCCAATGGGTCCCTTCTGAGCAAGATGAGGTAAATGTAAGGATTTCATTCTGGATCTCATGACATATCGCAAATACTGCTACAAAGAAAGAAATCCTAGGATTGAAGAAAAACTCTCATATTTATGGACAGACAGACATTTTACTTTTTAGTATATGTTAAAGCTTCATCTCCATTGCTTTAAAATTTTATTTTCCTTTTTGTGGTAAACCAACAAGTATGCTGTCATAAGTTATTGTATCTAAAAATGTCTTGAGAGAGTTTTGGGGGTTTTCTTTCATTGTAGAATCACTAATGTATAGTGCTACGGGGAAAGGTAAGCAAAGTAACAACCAAAATCCCAGAGCTTTAAACCAAAAAACAGTTTACAGTGGTACCCATTTCCAAACAAAACTTCTGCTCTCTTTTCTCCCATCACACTGCACTGTTATCCATAATCACTATCTGGAGGATTGTTAGGCTGACACCTCACAGGGTTTATAAACCACTGAAAAAAAAAATAATACACACACCCCCCCCCCAAACAACACCACCACAATAAAAAATGACCAAACAAACCAACCCCAACCCCAAATACTGAAAAGACTAAGTTTCCATTTAAGAAACAAAATGGACTGAACCTGATATTTACTTTACATTCAGTTTGTACCTATTTTAAGTGACAGACGATGTCCCTGTAAGAATCAGCTATAGCCGTCACAGCTGTGTATCCACGTAACAAACACTGACAATCAAATCAAATAAGAATTCTGAATGACACCAAAGCATCACACTAAATAATTCATTTTTATCTACAGATATGCTTAAGGATGGGCTACCTTTTAAGTAAATGCTGAACTAAATACCTCCAAAGCCTGTAATCCCAAGTTGTATAAATATTTTTGTTCTGATGCCCTTTTTGTTCTAGCAGGCAGTCTTATTTAAAGACCTTTTTTGTTTCAGAGCTTAAGATCATTTGATGATGAAACATGTAGATAAAGTTCTAGGAAAGTGGATATATTACAGCCCTGAAAAGGGTAGATTTTTCATCAGCTGCACTTATACCACGTGTACTGGCATCTCTGCTATCTCTGTATTCATCTTACTTCCTAAAACCTTCCCTTTGACATCTCAAACAATAATATGTCCTCACAATCCCACAAAATTAATAAATATATCCTCATGTTAAGGATATGGGAAATAAGGCATGCAAAATTGAAGGCTTTCTTTCTTTCTGTAAACACTTCCATGTATTGAATATATAATAATTGTATGTATTAAAGTATTCTCTCTGAAGTGAGTTGGGTCATCCAGAAAGCATGTGCTTAACAGCTAGCAAGATGAAAGTTGCGTGAGGACACTGAGAAAATTAGTGGTTGTGTGGGGAATGGAATCCATTTTTTCCCTCTTTAATCATCCATGAAATATTCTGAAACACTCCTTTGTTCCGTACAATGCAAATAATGACACAGCTGTTTTTTCCTATATGCTGTATAATGTGCCCAAGTCCTTGAAATACTGGATATGGTGCCTTAATATCTACCACCTCTCCTAAGATAGGGGATACTGGTGAGTAGGTTCAAGAACAGATGTGCTATTCTGTTAGTGTTTGCAGAATCCCTATTTACCTCTGCATCTTTTTCTCCCAAATGACTTAAGTAAAATTAAATAAATAAAAAAAATTAAATGCCAAAAGCTTTTACTGTTAATGAGCAGTAAAATTTTAAAGTACAAGTCTGAACTTGGAGAAAAATATATTCATAAAAAAGCAGATTTCAGTTGTAAATATCCAAAATAAGGCATTACAGAAGATGAACACAACTTTCTTTTCTTTCAGTGCCTGAATTACAGTTCTGTTCTTGTCTGCAAAGGCACTGTACTGTCACGAATGCACTCCTCTTGCAAGACAGAGGGTCACATGTTTGAACACATGGTATATTCTTTGTAATGCCTCTAAAAGTGCCAGTTCTTCAGGTTTAGTGTAATTATTAGCCTTCAGATTATTTTTTCGAAGCTCTTGTCATGAACTGGATTGCTTGGAAAAAATGTAAACTGGTTCACTGGTTCTGAAGCAGACTCCTGAGAGTACTCTGCCAGCTCTTTTTGCAAGCTTCAATTTTGAGGGCTGTTGACAAGCGCTTTGGAAAATATTCTGTCCTGCAATAATTCCTTGAATTTCTGTTCTTCTGCAATGCTTTAAATAAAAGCAATGCATCCTGAAGAACAGAACCACAGTTCTGGAATGCAACACTGACATCATGTAGTGCTTACTATAGCATTTGCATGTAATTGTTTTACATGTAGCTATGGAAAATTGTTGCTGACAGTGCATATCATCTTATTTCTCCACTGACCATGCCTGCAGAGACTGAATGTCATGCAAACTTTGTACCAAATCTCATGTATTTTAAAATAAACCTATTGGTAGTCCACAGACTTGTGAGTGGAATTTCTTCATTCATTGTGTCTAAGCACAAGAACCAGCAAGCTCCAGCAACAGGATAAAATGTAGTGGCCATTATGCACCCTCTAAATTTTTGTCACTTGAGACTAACACATCCCTTGCAACACAGTGGGATTCCTGCCTGATCCCAGCACCTACATGATGTTTTTCATATATCATAGTGTAGCCTCTTTCACTGTATACAACACCAAAAGGCCTTTCCTGTAACAGCCTCTTCAGAAATGATTTGCCAGCTGTGTCATGCTGCACACATTCATGCAAGTGCGAGCACTCCTAAAGCAACCTCTTTGGGTTCGGCCTTTGTAAAACAAAACAACAGATTTCCTTCCCCATGGGGTTAGAGTCCCAAACAAAAAGGCCTGGAGAGGTATGTACGAACCAAAACTCAGTCCATCAACTTACTTAAGAAAAGATTAACTATACTTAAGGGATGAATAAGCTTGATTTCTCTAATGCCTTCATGGCACAGAAAAGTTGTATCTCTTTGGCTGCTCTAATAATGGAAAAGGAACATGTGCTGGCAGAAGCATACTTATATGCTGCTACTGTTGAGCTAGAGGAAGACTAGAGGGTACAACAGACGCTTTGTCATCTGGAAAAAACATAAAAAGCAAATGAGATATGGGTGGAGTGATGTAGCAGAAAGATTAGGGACCACTACCACCAACAACCCCATAGGCAGACAGAAATGCAGAACCGTATGACTTCCAGGGTTTCCCCGAGGAGTGATACAACAAGTGCTTGAACTGGGGCACTGATGGGTACCCCAAGACGCTAACATGTTACTCACATAAATAGAAGTTGTGGCAAAACAGAGAACTTCAGTCTTTTCCTGTTTTCCTCTGCTTATTCAGGCATTTCACATGCAATGATACTCCTGTTTCAAAAAGTTGTGAAATTGAGGCAGTCATCATTTGGAAGGCACTAGGCACATCCACACATGAGAACAGTGACTGTGCTACAAATATTCCCAAGGGGGTACACAGAGCCAGGGGAGAGGCTGGTGAAACACTGTGCCAATACTGCTGCATCAGGCCTTTGCATGGCACCAACTTCCCCTCACAGGCACCACCATAGCCTGTGGTTGAGCCCTCTCTCCTGCTGCACACAGCAGCGTTTACAAGAGCCTCCACTGTTTCAGTGGACAACTTTTCTTGTTTCACTCACCCAATCTCAGAGGCAGCTCTAAGATCACTCACTTTTGATTTTCTAGTGTCAGATCTTGCTGGTGCATCCAGACACAACTGCTAATAAATTCAGATGTGGTGTGCTGGGAAAAGTGCTATCCACCGCCTGCATTTGCACAGCATCTAGAGGAATATTTATCCCTGGCAAAGACTCCAAGCACACCACAATATAAAGTAAGCTTCTCCAGGAAGACTGTCTTTAAAAAGAAATACAGTGTGGCTGCAATACACTTGCACTTTCAATTTTTAAAGATTAGCAGGTGTGACTAAAGATTGCAAAGTTTTCCCTACTTCACTCCATTGAGAAGCCCTCACATTTAACTCAGTTCTGCTATATATTCGCTACACATTTAGTCTCCATCCCAGTTTTTTCTTCCAAGTGACACAAACCTTAAAATATGAATGTTTTGCTAAAAGCCCTGCTCAAACTAAAGCATTAAATATGTCTACTAATATCTTACCTAATAATTTTACTTATGCCATTAATTCCATTACATGAATAATTCAAAATAGAGACAGACGTTGCTAAAGAGGAAAAAATAAAATAAAATAAAAAAAGCTGTGAGATTCAGTTTTATAGTATGATGTCACTGTGAATAAGATTGGCTTTTCTGTATAACCTTTCTATATAACTCTACTTACGGCATCTTCTTGGCAAAATGAAAACTTTTAAAATGAGGTAAACACCAGCATGTAAAAACACATCCCTATATAGTTTGAAGTGTTCTCTTAGCTGGAGGACTGGCTTTAATCTATCCTGCTAGTAAAAGCTGCAATCCCTGTTTGCTTGATTTAAGGAGGAGACTACAATGTAATGCACAGTCTTTGAGACACTGAGCTGCTAGGATTGCTGGGCAGCTAGTTATCCTAGACCATTAACGTGCATGGCCAGTGGCCAAAGCATGGCTGACCTACTCCACACTTGATGTATACTTAGTGAAAATTAATTGTTTGAATTCACAGATTAGGAATATAAACCTGTCATTATGGACAAGTTGCATGTGGGTTTGAGGCAGGAAATTAAAAGAAAAAAAGGACCTAACCAACACCAGCTAGAATCCCACAGGTATTTTTGCAAACACATAATACACAGCTCAAACATCTCTAGAAATATTCAGATCCCTGTCTGGATATATTTGGGAACAAGAGGCTGCTGTTGCCTTTCTGTGTTTGCCCTGAGAGCTCTTTTTGGTCCTCACTCATTCTTTTCTGTTTATATCACTTCCCCTTTCTTGCTTTTTTTATCCTCAAAGTCTTGCATAATGGTCAATTTGCTGGAAGAGATATGCTGCTCACAGCTTTACATAAGAACAATTATTTTCACCTCCTTGCCTTCTTAAACCTTGTATCTATCCACATTGCCTTCATATGCATCACAGTCCAGTAGAAGAGCAAAGTAAATCAATTGACAACACAGGTTAACTGCATCATGAGCTGCATTAGCAAGACTGCAGCTGGCAGGTCAAAGGGAGTGTTATGCCCTTCTGCTTGGTATTTGTGGAACACCTGGAGTGTGGCATCTAGTTTTGTGTACCAACAAACTGGAGAGAATTAGCAGAGGGCAACCACAGCAGTCAGGTACTGGAGTATCTGCACTGTGAGGAGAGGCTGAGGGAGCCTGGCTGGTTCAGCCTGGGGAAGAGATGTCTTCAGGGTCCTAATAGTAGCCTTTGCAGCCTTACAGGCAGGTTAAAAAGAAAACTGTGCCAGACTTGTCCCAGAGATGCACAGAAAAAGAACTAGATGCAATGGATAACAAGTTGCAGCAAAGGAAACTGATTGGACTAAATGGAAAAGAAAAATGACCCTTCTGAGAGTGATGCAGAGCTGTAAAAGTGCAAAGGAACTGAAGGAACTCCATCTTTGGAGATTTTCAAAACCTAAATACAGTCCTGAAATCCTGATCAAGCTGGCCTTGCATTGAGCAGGATGTTAGAATAAATAACCTCCAGAGGTCCTTATGACTTGAATTATTAGGGTTCTATGACTAATCTGCTCCAAGAAAAATCTGTCTCAATTTCCATCCCACCAGTACGCAACGGTTTCTACATCCTAGGCACTGCTTCTTTCTGTCTCACCAGTACATGGCATATGAAAGACATCAAATGAACTGTGACATCTCCAGAAATTACAAAGTACTTGTCACAGCTTTATTAGTGCTATTTCAGAGCCACTGCATCTGCGTGCATTGAAACATAACTCCCATGTTCCTCTAAGTTGATTTTTATCTCTGTTCAGAATAAAATCACTGGGTAAGATGTAATACAGGAGTAGGAGAATGGAGATTCTCTTTCCAGGTGACTGCAGGTGAAGATGTCTCTGCTTTAAATGACTGTAGGATGGATCGTCAAAGTGCATAAGCATGAGGGGTAGTCAGAGGTAGATTCGGTGACAAGTTGTTTTAACCTGAACCAAACTAAAAAGTAGTCACAAATAGCCACTGAAATTCTGGAACTTGAGTAAATGTCCTTCATTTTCACATGTAAATTAAATTCCTTCATGCATAGAAGGGAAAAAAAGCCAGTCTTGACTGAGACAAGTCGATTTCGCTTTCACAAATACAAAGTCAGCTGTAAAGAAAGGATGACCTTTGTTTGGTGAAAAAAATCTTCAATACCTGTTATTCACTAACAGCAGGTGTCTTGATGCTAGCTTTTAAACAAGAAATGCTATTGTTATTTCCACTTGTTTTAATGCTGACATTTTACTTGTAAGCTTCAGTGTTTAGTCCCAGGAAATGAAAGTTCAGTACCTCCTCAGAATTTCATACTGTGTCTTTTCTTGTGGACCCTAATGGTAAGAAGGCAATATTTTACTGCAAATAGAAGAAAAAAGCAGAACCCAAGTTTGCTAAATGCATGGATTAGAGCAAATACAACACCCTTAAATGTAAACAGCTTTGATTTTCAGTTTTTGTGTAGCTTTGATTTTAAAAGCCTCACTGAATATAAACTATGTCCATCCTTATTCAAATAAGTCCTCTTACTCTGCTGCTGTACAGGACATATCATATTGAGCATAACAGAGTTTTTCATTTAAGGAGACCTATTTTGTTTTGGGTTTATGATCTTATTTTAAAGATTAAGCACTTTCCTACCTCGACGGAGTTATAGCATTTGTGCACCACTGTATTAATGCATGGTGTGGCTCAGGATGATCCTGTAGGCTTGCTGATCACCAAATAACACATAAAAATACTTCCTTTGCATGCATCTTACCCCAGTAGGCTTAGCAACCCTGACAGCTGCTTCTGCTTTGGCTGGAGTGTGGCAGGGCTGTGACACACTCTGGTTCTGCTGGTACTACAAATAGCAGATTCCTGACAGGAAAATTGAGTTACATTATCTGTAATTACAGTCTCTGGAATTCCATGCCAGGCAAATTAGCTCTCAATGAGAGCGGCTGCTGTTGCGTGTGAGGGATCTGTTTCCCAGCTACCCAAAGAGGATTCGAGACAACACGTGGTTTTTTGTCAGTGCTCGTAAATAAGCAAATACCTAACTTGACTCAAGGACAGCAAGGTAGTCTATGCATCATGGCTCTCTCCTTTGTTCCTTACTGGGAATTTATTGCAGAAATTCACTAGGTTTGTGACTGTGAATCCTTATACTACATTACTTCTGTATGTCTGCACAGAAAGCTTTGCAGAGACAGCCCATCACCAGTGCGGTTCCTGCACTTGCTTTGAAATGCAGCAGGCTTCACGTCTTCAAGTATTTTGATGCTTCTTATGAGCTACTGTTGTGCTATCCACCCTCCACTATAAAATTGTCATACACATTTTAACCCTTCATTCATTTGTAGAAACCCTATTTTATGTGTTTGAAGTCCAGGGATTCCCCACACTGCAATAAATCTGCAAAGAAAACTTAATTTTTTAATCTACTAAGGATCCTGGAAGAAATATTTCAGCATATGCTCAGAACTTCAAGCAAAGGATGGCAAAGTCACTCTCTTACTCTCTGCGGGTACTATAAACAGTGACAACTTCTTACTTTCTGATATTTCAGAAATTGCAACACAAAGATACTGACAATACATCGAGTTTGAAATCTTGACAGCCTGCATTTGATACCATCTCAGAAGTCAAAATCCATGCCTAGAAAACTGTTATATATATTTTCTATTCCAGCACAATTTCAATGCCTTGTAGAAAATAACACAAAATTAACTGCTGTAAGTGGATTGCTTTGTTGCAATGCTACTGCTGTTAACATCATAATGAGAATTTACTGCTTAATACCACCAAGATACCAAATATGACATAGATTTTTTTTTGCCTGTGAAGGTGATTGGAGATTTTGAAGAAAGAAACTCTACTGCAGCATTGAAATCAATGCCTAAAAATGCTGCGAAATCCAGGCCATGGCAAAGATGAACAGAAAAGGTGTGTTAGGTCTGAGATGAATGACCAGTAAATACAGGTTTAAACTGTCAAATACAAAATTGTTTGAACTTTCCCAGGATCTGGAAAAGATGTCTGTGAGATACTCGAAGTATAAAAGTACCATCAAACAGAAGGGGGGTGTGGAGATAGGGTTTGAGTTAGGGTTTAATTTGGTTTGGTTTTAGTGGTTTTATAAACCACCTAAACAATTTCAAATCGTTTTTATTGATTGCACTTACTGGACATCTCTTTTGCTGTCAGTTTCCCTCCTTGCTTGTTTTATTTTTGGTATAAGTATCCCTGATATAAAATATCTTTAGCACAGTTATCTTAGCTACCATGAGCTTGACAGATGAGGGAACAAGCTGAGGACCTTCTGAATTAAACCCAAGAGCTGTTACAACTTAATGAAAAGAGCCCTGTCTCCTTAGCTAGGGTTGCAACAACTTATTAGATCAGTACATATGGTACCCTGGGAGTTTGATTACATGAGGCTGTCATGGTGAACACCAATGTCATTTTCAAGAAATACTCTGCACACAGACATTTTTCAGTGACATTCATGCACAGCTCCTTCAGCATTTCACATCAGAGAATTTTTGCTCCTGAAGAATGTAACAGTGTAAATACAACTGTCTGAGTACAGATGGGAATTTAGAAGATCATGAAAAAAATGTGTTTCCTTTAAACGAGTTTTACCTGCCAGGAATCTTTAGTGAATAAATTAAAAGAAACCTTTATTCAGTAATTTTTGCTCCCCCACAATCCGCTCTGCTCCAATTCAAAGGGGCAGCTTTTCCCCTCTTTCCCTTCCCCTCCAAAAAACGAAAAGGGCAGTTTGTAAAACAGAATACTAATAATTTAAAACCTTGAGGAGCAAAGGATTCATTTCACTTCCTTAAATCACAGCCTATCACTAATCTAGTCTATAGGGAAGGGCTTCCTTTATGAATAACTCACCTGTGTGTCCATTTTCCAGCTCCCTCTTTAGTAGGAAATGTCACATTGTCTGACGTTTATATCAGCTTCATTGCAGATTTGATTTCTAATTTGTGTTTTCTAGACAAATGCCTGAACCCTTTAAAAAAACATCTATCATGATATAGTTATTTGTGCCTTTCCTAAGGACAGTAGGTTGAAACTGGTACTGGCAATGTGCATTGCCCTGCTCACCATTTGAGTCCTGTTTTGATTAATAATATAATAAAAACTTTAACTCACTTCAGAGATACAATTAAAAACCCTTGAAATAAAAAAAACCCATAACAGAACAATTAGATTTTGCAGCATATGGAACAAGATTTATAGCAGGTTTTACAGGAGATGATCTATCCACCAGCAACATAGTCTCATGGATAATATTTATATGATCTATTGAGTAGACTTTATGGAAAATACAAAATACCAAAAGGAAAGAGATGTGGGTAGAAAGGCATGTAAGGCTCTTAGCTGGGATTTAAAAGAAAAAGGAAAGCAAGGTGAGGAATGTGGAAGGACAATGCAACATAAAGCTAAACACTCCAGAGCTATCACCACAAGTTGAGACACTGCCTGGCATTTGCAATTGCAGTGGACTGGACTGCTTCTTTGCCAAAGCCAGCAAATGGTACAGGACACAAAGATGACAAACACAGGGCCACTAGTTCTTACAAATTCTTTATATAAGCAGTAGTTAAACTACTTACCCTTTGCTAAAATTTCAATCTACAAGCAAATGAGACGGTTGGTAATTTTACCCTGAGTACAGGGACACAAGCCAATTGCACATCATCTGGTAAAGCCAACTGACAGAAAGTAGAAAGCAGTAAATCTTGGTCCTTGCAGGTACAATCTTATCCCCATGAATTTTATGGGTGAATAAGCTAGAAGAGGTGTTACAAGCAAACACACTAAGCATTCAACAAGGTACACTTATTAGAGGAACCTAAAACTAATAAATAGGTGCTAGAATCAAACTTCTAAGGTGACTTGTTGGAAGACAAAGTCAAAGCAACTAACCATCCTGCAGCTCAGGTTGCTGGGAAAAACAGAGACTAAACCGAAGAGCTGGATATGTTCACTGTGAGGAATGATAGAGCAAATAGGGAGAACTGAGGAGGTAAATTCCCTGATGATCACAGGGAAAAAATGAAGCCTTTCACATACATATAGGCCCAAACAGAATTATATAAATATGTTCCAAAAAGGGAACATTTTCTACTACCTGCAAGGGAAAATGTTTCTGAACAGCTGTAGAGTGCCAAATATTTTCCTATCCTGAAAATGTCAGCAAGGTTCTGGCAGGTGTCTTGGAAAAACAGCCCACTTTTATGCGTACTCAGCATCCCCTTTGGGAGTCTCCATTTCCACAGGCTGCACTGGGGTTGTGTTTGGCACCTGAGGTGTTTCACACGAAATGACAACAAATTTTTTGATGGTATAGAGGGTACTATAGTCTAAACAAATGTTTTAGTATGATGGGGGTGAGGGAGGGAGGAGTGGCTGTGCTAGAAGAGTCTCTATGCAGGTTCAGAAAGAGCCACAGACTTACTGGCCTAACCCTAAAGAAAGAAAAATAAATTCCATGTAAAGAGCTGACAGATGAAGGGTAAAAACTAGAATGCCTATGATACACAGGAGTATCCAGCAAGTCCAAAGCCCTCATCAGCATACCTTCCCCAAATAGAAAAGGCAGTAAACCAATGTCATGTAACAGTGAGCCACCCTCCAAAAAATTGTGTCTTTTGCAGTGTTGCAAACACTTTTAAGGTCCCAGCCCTAAGACTCTGTAACAGTAAGTGCAAAAGAAAAAGGAGGGGAGATGGGCAACTCTTTAAGTTACTTTACTTGCAGGGCAGGTGTCCCAGAAAGAATAGAAAGAGAAGCCTTCATTCCCTATCACTATATAGACAGGTATTGCTCCATAATCAGTTACGACTCATTTACCCCACTCTAATGGTAAAATATTACCATAGGATGTGTATGTAGCCTGTATAAAGCTGTAAATTCTGCTGCTACCAACTCAATTAATTTACTCTCAGAGAAGAAATGGACTGGCAAATTACAACCTACAGTATTGGCATTTCACAAATGAGCAAGTGTGTACAGGTGCTTTCTGGAACATTTCCAAAGAGAGGAATGCTGCTACCATGCATAAAAAGTGAAAAAAATTAGACATGCAAAAAGAACCACGTGCATTGCCAAGTCTAGGGAAAACTTCACCTTTCTTAAAGCAAATATTTTATTTTAAGCATGAGAGAGGGATGTTGAAATGGGACAAACACACCTGGGCCCCTGAGAAAGCTGAACTGTGTCTGTCTGAAGCAAAGAGAGGACAACCAGATGCTAAGGCAGGACAGATTCCTAGGCGCTGGGTGGCATCAGAAGCTTCATGATGACACTGTTCTTCAAAAAAGGCCTCTTGGGTGAGTGGTCCTCTGGAGTTCCCAAGACTACAAGAACATGTCTGAAAATCCTGACTTAAGTATTAGTGTCATTGCACATTAGTAGTCTCGGGTTTAAAAGTGAGCTTCACAATAAAACATGGGCAAGAATAGCGCACAGTCATAGGAAGGTGAAATTACTTATAGCAATCTAAGTAACAGTGCAGAAGCATATGTGACTTGGCTTCTCAGCTTTTCCTGGTCAGGCTAATAAGTATTGGGCTTATACTATGTCTACCTAGGAGGTTTTGGAAGCAGCTGGGAACACCAAACCCAGATCACTATGGCTGCAGGCAGTTAACACAATTTTCTTCTATAGATATTCAGCATCTTCCTGAAGTTAGATACACCACCTTTTCTTCCTCCTGTGGAGAAATCCTACCTACAGACATAGCTACGAATCCTTTAACACGTGTATCTGTGTGGATTCCCTTACAAATCACTCATTCTGTGAAAAATATCTGAGATGACTTGTGATATTTAAGATGAAGGATCTGAAAGGTCTCAAGTTTTGTAGTTAGATAACTTTGACCCTTTGCTATCTATATTTTGGATAGTACCTGTGAAATTCACGGCTTTGAGTGATTTTTCCCTATTGATAGCTCTCATTCTACTCCAACAGAAACTAGTCAGAGGGTTTTCCATCAATATCAATGGGTGCAGAATCAAATCCTTCAATCTACCACTCAGGAAACCTTCCATTCAACTTCTGCTCCTGAATTAATTTGGATTATACTTCCCAAGCATCTACAAAAAAATGGTATGCAATTGTACATGGCCACTAAAACCATACCATGGAAACTCTTGACATTTGCCTATACGTGAGGTCCAACCTTGCACTGAATCTTGGTTTTAGGCTTGTAATTTTTTATCACTGCATCATGGGACTATTTGTGTGTTAAGAAGACAGGTATGTGCAGTAGTGTTTGGAGAAACAATGTAACTTCTAGATGGGACAATTTTCTCTGCCTACATCTGTGTTAGCAAACTTAGCAGTGCCTGGGAACTTTCCCAAAACTGAGAATGTGATCATCTCTGCTATTAAACCAAAAGAGTGGCAATTTTGGCCCATGCCAGCTGACACTCTCCCAGGCAATTCCTGGCAACAGTCTGGGGGCTAGCATGGACCGTGGACCATTCCCAATAGGCACTTTGCATACAGACACCCAGGGGTTTTTTTAAGCTAAGAGAAGCATAGACAGAATCCATTATCTGCCAGGTGGTCTCAGTGCCCCAGTACAAGCAGAGGAATACAGCTTAGAATTATAGACATAGGTTTTGTGTCCTTAGGGACCACTTACCTCAATGTGAAGCAATAAATATAAATTTATAACAGTGTTCTGAGTTCTAATGATTTTAAATGCATTTCCATATCAGTTGGTTGTAACTTAGAATCATTATAAGCTTATCATTCTCCTTTACTCATTTATTATTTTTAAAAAGGAACCCAAAACTAACCACATCATCTACTTTTATTGGCTTAAGTGAGTAATTTTTCAGTTTCGAGTCAAAATCAAGGGGAGAATCAATATGGGCTGAGCTGTAATTGAAAACCAGTGGGTGATAATTCTGTACTGAAAACAAGATAATAAGAATAGAGATGAAACACTGGCAGGGGAAAAGAAGAAAAGATTAAAGATACAATCTCAATTAAATATCAACTATTATTAACATTATATTAAAAACTTCCCTGTGTTCTTTTCATATGCTGTATATTTTTTCTCTTTTCATCAAATGGATGTTAAAGGAAGAATAAATGAAATTATGTGAAAATATTATAAAACAAATTCAGACAGAATCAATCAAGTGTGTCCTTAGCTGGTAATTTATTCCTAATATCATTGAATAGCCCCCAAAACATGAATACTTAAATCCAAATAATTTTTCTTACTGCTCTTTTTGCATAGTCTTCCCTTCTACCTCCAGCTAACAATTCTAGCAATCAGGAATTATCTTCCCATTGCTCACAATGAAAGAAAAAAAAGAGAGGATTCAGCTGTACTCCTCTACTCATTTCTAACAGACCTGCTAGTTTCAGTTCTGGACTTTAATATTCAGGAGAAAAGAAGAATTCGTTCCCTAATGGCTAACAGGCCAACAAAATTATTTTGTCTCTAGTCTAATCTGCATTTCAAACAACCCAGTGACAACAGTTTAAAAGGTAACCCGTTTTGCTTTCAGACCTTTCATATTCAAAGCCATACTAAAGGGGGGGCTTCCAAAAGCTCCCCGAGATCAGATGATGATGAGGTCTAAAAATTAGGAGATTTTTTTCAAACTAAAAAAAATAAATTACTATGTGTAAAAATAAAAAGGAAAAACAAAGAAGAGATCAAGCCCATTATTTAATGAAGGAGGAGAACAAACAATGAGTGACAAAAGTTGACACATTCTCGTCTTTTCTTGCTCCCATTTTCATGCAAAGTATTAGTTAAGACAAGATGCACCCACAAAATCAATAGTAGAATAAGATTAAAGATCAGACTAGGGAAGAAAGAGTTATAGAACATTTAGGTAAGTTACAGGTATTTAAGCCAGTTGTCCAGGTGAAGTTTGCTATGACACACCTAAGGATCTCACGATGGTAGTATCTCCTTCGGAGAGATTGTGGAAGGTGGGAAGAAAGAAGAGGGTCACAGGTAGTTGCAAAAGGCCAACACCTTGCCTCTTTCCATTTTTCAAACCTCAAAACTTTTAATGAGAGCTTAATCCTTGGTTCTTCTGCATATATAGCTCACAGTGAATGACAAAAAGCTTATTAGCAACACCGTTAAATTTACACTGTTGTACAAACAGTTTGCAAATCCTTCTGAAGGGCACAAATTTTAGCTAATGAAATGTGTTTCATCCACAGACGTCTCCAGGTGTGTCAGTGATAGTTCAGTATAATGACACCGGTAGACTCTGCTCTTTCAGGAACGGTTTGTAGTTCAGTCCCAAGAAGGAGAACAATTCCCCAAATCCCTGTCTAGCCACACTGCCTACCCAGATATTGTACGGGTTACAGTGGAAAATGCAGATCTTGTTCTCTCCTTTTGTGCCTTTGCACATGAATGGAGACTATGAGGAATTTGCTTATACCATGATTGCCAGGGGAAGTATGGGGGAAGGGGGAGAGCAAACTGCACCTTTTTTATGGTTTTGTCTGAATTGAAAGAGGAGAATGGGACAGTATTGTGACTGAGATACGTTTCTTTGTCAGCATGCCTCCTGGGACAGCACAATAGCA
Organism: Ara ararauna; assembly: GCA_028858755.1. Classification (NCBI taxonomy): domain Eukaryota; kingdom Metazoa; phylum Chordata; class Aves; order Psittaciformes; family Psittacidae; genus Ara; species Ara ararauna. The sequence continues at coordinate 105,097,745 of CM054376.1, read as the reverse complement.
TATCGTCCCACACACAGGATTCAGCCTACAGATGCTGAGGTTATTCTTCAGCAGGAATGGCCATTAAATAAGACTATAGTGATATCAATATATATGAATATGTTCTTTGGTACTATATAAAGAAAATAATCTCTGAAATAGAGTTCAGGATTTTGAAAACGTACTGTACATATTACTGATTTTAATTATAGATTCTTTGAAGTCTCTTTCAGTCACTTAAGGTAATCTGTGCCTTTAGAATACTAAAGACTTATAACTTTGAATATTACTGACAAGATTGCTATTAAAAGTGCAATCAGCTTTTTAATTTTTACAAGTTGTGTCAAAATGGTTTAAGCATATTTGAATTTCTGAGGGTTACCTTAACTCTTCCTCCTACAATGACACAAAATCAGGTGTCACAATATTATCATGAGAAAAAACTACTGAGCCATTTGAAAAGTGCAATGAGTAGCTACACAGAACAAGTTATGGTTCTGAGCATGCCCAAGGTAAACAGAATACCTGTAGTAACTTAGCTGAGCACTACTCTGAGCCCTTGTAGAGTTAATTCAAATGCCACCTCTTCTTCCTAAACAAACCAGTCTCCAAGTGTTAGCTATGTAGTTGTAGCCACAATAGCTCAAGCACACAGGCAGATAAAGTTTACAGGAGATAATATGTCTATTATGCCAGCTGATACCACTATGAACTTTACAAGCTTTTGTTCAGCAAAGTGTAGAACACAGTTCAGACTCATCACAAGAATCCTCCTTTGAATTTTTGCACCGAAAATATGGCTGTGCAGATATATAAAGATGAATACTACCTCCCCTGCAAAGAGTCATAGAAACAAGAACCCATGTGAAGCTCAGAGATACTATTTCACTTCTATCTCAGCTTCTTGCAAATGACTACGATAGACTGAGCACTGCAAAGATTTCTGGTTTAGGTGATCTCACCAGCAGCTCATAGTCTTTTTTAAAATTGTCACTGGAATTCATGCTACATCACTGCAGGAGTACCCTCAGTGCCTAATCCCCACAATGTCCAGAAGTACAGGGGAGTATTTCTTCTCTCTACAAGCGGAAAATGGAGGCCTGAGGTGACACTGTGGTTTACACCCAACCACCACACAAACTGCCTGTGGGACAGAATCTAGAGCAATTTGCAATTTGTCCCGTTCAAGGGGAAGGTGCTCTGCCAGGAGTCCATCAGACAAGACCTACTTGTGCCTGGAGGATGCTGGGTTCAGCACGCAGCATGGAGTGCAAGGTGCAGAGCTGAGTGCCACAAGCCACTGGCACATTCTCCACTGCAGTTGTTGCCCTCTGCAACTACATCCACAGAGCAGCTGGACACGAGAGATTCCTTTAGGTGAAATGGACTCACAATTTTTTTCTTGTTATATATATGAACTACCTGAGCACATTTCTGTCGTTAAAGGCAACATTTCAAGACTTGGTGAAAATTCTTTTTCAATAGTCTGTGTTAAAATATTTATTTATTGACAGAAAGCTCTCATCTGAACAACTTCTGATGCAATTTATGTAAATAATTTGCTAAAGGATGTTTTAATAATCAATTGCTAGATAATTACTGGTTCCAGGAAGACAATTGCTGTAAATCATGGGCATATGGGGCCAATCTCTAACACCTCCCTGTAGTTTCTGTGCATGCTAATGATGTCTGATTGTACTAGCCCTTTCTTCACCATTTATAAACATACATAAATATTATATTATAGAATAAACATTTTTGCTGAACAGAGTAGTGTTGAATTAAGGTGCAGTGTTTTAGAGCTTTTTCTGGTAGAGTGATCTCATTAGCATGGATACAATTATACCTGCATAAAGACACTTGTGTTGATACAGCTTTCTTTCTCGCAGTTTCTCTCTGAAAACTGGAATAAGCAATCCAAGCAATAAGTTGTTTAGATAATATAAGTTTTCCTTTATGCTACATGACAATGTAGACACAGCAACCTCTTTTCCAGGTAAAACTAACCTTCGTATTTACCCACAAAGAGGTAAAGTTATATCCAAGTCTGAAACATCACCTGTGGCCTACAGAACTATGGTGAACTTCAGTGCCCTCAGCAATTAATTTCACTGTGTACTCAGATACTTTGGAGTCAGACAGATCACTACGGACACATACCCTGAGGAAAATCAAGTGAACAGAAGCTTATTTCAATAATCTTACCTTGCACAAGCTTCCCTTGTTTTTTTTTTCTTTTTTTTTAATAATTTTAATTGGAAGGCTTTAAAGTGATATTGGTTGTTTTTAAATGCCTAATTATATCTTTATACAGATAGCACAATAACATCCTTGAAGTGCTGTGCTTGGTGCCCTATGCTGTTTTTTATTTTGCATTACAATTATCATGCAAAGCATAGAAGGTGACTTTAAGCAGCTCATTTGAAGTGCTCTTTTCCTTAACACAATATCTTTTTGTGGCTATTTACATAGATGCTTATCTCCTCATTTAAAAAAAAAAAAAAATCAGCCCAATTATAGCTACACGAAAGATTTTATTATGGCTTTAATCCTGAAATGTAAATGGGCCACTGTAAAATCCATGCTGAAATTTTAATTTGTGTTTTTATTTGTGTCTATGGATTAACAAACCATCCTGTCCTGAAAATTATACAGATATACAAAATATTAAGTGATAGCAGAGCATATATGGCAAAATAGCTCAGAGGTTTGAAGAACTGGAAGTTCTTTTTACCTGTATATCATGTCTGCTGAAAAGAAATTCATGCCTACTGCCCAAACAAAACAAAACCCCCAATCTTGTGCAGTGGATATATATTCCATTTAATGTTGCTTTCAGTTGCCATGGCTATGATAGCCTTAATATCGTAGGCTTACAGCAAGGTTGCAATTAGTATTTGGATTTAGAAGAGGGAAGATAATGATTTCTTATCAAAACTTCTCACTTAATACTCTTATGGACATAAAACTGCATGCAGGTTTCAAACCAGCTATTTCTATGCTAAGAAAAAATAATGAAAGAAAAAAATTTGTATTATATGGCTTTGAACCTAGTACTTCATGGAGTTATTTGGCCTGGCATCTTCAGAAGGCATCTGCAGTTCAGTTCACTTGTACATATGCATATACACATACATACACATGTATACACACACCCTCACATGATGGAAGTTTACAAGTTTATTCCTTTGCCTTGTCATAGTTCTGACATGAAACACTTGATGCTCCAGGTTATGTCTTTCCCTGGTTCTTACTAATCCCTCTCTTAAAGAGTAGTGCACTTATTACCTTAAAGTATTCTGTGTTAAGGTGCTAGAGTCTGAAGACTATTCCTTCAAACAATAAGCCCTTATTTCCCACTCCAAAGTGGATTCAGTTGACTCAGACCAACAATTTTAGTCTTAGTTGCCAGCAGACTGATGTACACGCCTAGAATAAGCTCTGATGGGGAAAAAAAGACCTAATCCTTCTAATGGACATCCTAAGTAGACCCTTTGGATAAAACCAGTTTACTTTAAACATCTACCACTACTTACCCTTCATGTCTGGGATTTTTTTTTTTTCCTGATGCTCCCATTACAAGCTGCTATTTTCAAGCATTAAGTCATTTTGCTGGGTTTTTAGGTTCATACAGATCTCATAGCAGTACTTCTGCTGTCTTTGACAGCAGTCATATTTTAAAGCTTCAGAGAAAAGGGCAAGGTAACCCTTGTGGACAATTACATGAAGATTCACCCACGAAAGAAACATTTGCCTGTTTCTGTCCATTTGTGCTTAGATTTCATCTTCACAATGCTGAGTGCAACTCTCCATGGTTCTGTTTTAAATCTTTTTGTCTTCCCATCCCTTTAAATATGCTCACTTCTCTTTTTCAAATCCATTAAAATTCAGGGCTCATAGTTATCCCCAAAGCAATGACTCCTGTTAGTTGGCTATGATACGTCAAAACTAGCCTTTCCTCTTCTCATTTTTAATATATTTGAAAAGATGCCATAGATTTGTTCAAAATATTTGGGAGAAAAAGAAAGTAACCTGTTAACCTTCTTGTATCATTTTGAACCTGTCATCCTGCAACTTGCTTATTGTTCTTCCAGACTGAACACTGAGAGAAAGGATTTCTGACTTTTGAGTAAGTCTGGCAACAGAGGTCTTATGCCTATGCCATTACTGTAGGAGTTGTGTTTGTCTGGGGCTGAGGTGGAGCTTAATTCACATCAAGCTCTCCATAAGGATTTATGCCGGAAGTGAAATGTGACCATACACACTTCTGTACAGATGAGCTTACACTATGAGCTGGAAGAACCTGCGGGAGCTGTTCAGTTCTTGCAGAGTGTTTGCTCTCCTCACTAACTGAAACTCTGTGACGTGAGGTCTTGTTTTTACATGACTGCTTATGATGTCCCACAAGAAAGGAGCAAATACACTAAATCTTTTTCTCCAGGTCATTGCTGTGCTTTCTCCTCTTCTTACATGAAACATCTTTCCTTACTGTTCTCCTGCTTTTCATATTGTATTTTTTCCCCTCACCCTTCTAGAATGGATCCCTCAGGTCTGAGATCCAATTCTCAGTTCTGTCATATGTCTTCATAGATGGTAGTAAGAGGCTCTTGCCCCTGCCCCTGCATTAACTTGCATGGAATTGACACTTCTCAGAAGTTATTTGGAGGGAAGGTCACAGGTAGATGTGTGTCAATTTGAGCATGAGGGAGAGAGTGGGAGAAAGAACAAATTTTGCTGGACTATATATTTGTAAATATATTTTGTGGAGCACAGAAACACACAAAGACTTTCTCTGAACTTGCTGAACAGGTGTTGCTGGCAGCATGGATGCAGAAGCACAGAGCACATGTGAGCCTGTAAACCCCACCTGCGAATCAAGGTAGACACCTGGGCTCTCCCTGGTACCTGCCGTTCCTGAGGAACATGATATGAAAGCTGTCTGTCTGAACACTCCCTTATTTGAGCACAATCTTACAAAAACCTTGTTCCTGGAAAAAATTGTAAAAGCAACTGTCTGTATATATTTCCGTTAGCTGCCATCAGTAGAAGCTTCTGGCAGGTCCTGCCTAAAGCTGTTGACATCTTCTTTCTCTTGTGAGAGGCTTTGAAACTCCTTTCTTTTCTAGATATCCAATTTTTCCACTAACTGCACCACACAGTAAGTAATACCATTTGCTTCTACTTTTGCTTCATCCAGCTTGAAACAGCATGTAGCTGTGCAGTAGCCATGATCAGATAAACAACTGGATTTCTCCTGCTGTACGCAGTAGCTGATGAGCAGTAGCCACCTATTTAACTCCTGCAGTCGAAAATTTACTTGTCCTCCACACTTATCATTTTCCAGGGATCACCAAATTTGGATCCTTTGTCCACTGTAACCTTTTATCTGTTGATGTCTCCAGACACATAAAAGCATCGGCTTAGGGGTAGCTGCCCACACTGGGGATACTAATTGTTGCTAATGGTGACCTTACTGCATTAGCAAATTTCAATTCCTCTTGTGTGGTCTCCCCCTATTCGGACAATTCCATTTGTAATAGCCTTTGCCTTCACATTTTCTGCAAATGTCATCTGGCCTGTGATTCCTGGGAAACAGTCTCTCTCATCTGACCCATGAGACAGTCATGCATAGACGGAACTTGGCTCGCTTCCAGTTTAGTTTTTTTCCCCCTTAATCCACATCACTAGCAATTGTTTTTTGAAATACTGCATCTGGTATAAAGGAGTCACCCAGAGGCTGGGAATGAACAGCTGATGCTTGTCAAAAAGATGCATAGTCTGATCCACAGGTTATCACTATCTTTGATTCAATCAGCTGTGCCTGTCTCCAAATATGATTCTTCCCATGGCTTGCATTAGGCACAGGTCCTTATCTGCCTTTACCAGGGCCAAGTTTAGATTTGGCATAGCAGATTCTCCCTCACTTGAGCTATGTCCAAGGTACATGCTGGAATGAAAGCCTTCATAAACAGTCTCCTCAGGGCTGTTCCTCCCCCCACTACCATCTGATTTGTTATCTTTGCCATTATTTTAAGAGGGCAAATCTTCTCTGTGTCTCCTTAGGAATGGTTATGAAACTAAAACACAACTCATTTACATGTGTGCAACACAAAAAAGAAAAAAGAATAATTTCTATAAATATGTTTTGGGTTTTTTTTAAATAATAATAATTAAAAAGTGCCTGTAAGAACTAAAATCTGCAGTGAAAAATTGTTGGTAAAGATGCTTTGGTATTCAGCTAACAGGCACTGCCAGATACCAGAATTTTCTTATCAGTGTAGCCATTTACAGAGAAAGGAGTGCTCAGAGCCCATCCACTGCCCCCAGATTCCAGGCCTTTTCTGCACAGCTAGTAAATCTTTCCTCCACTAAATAAGCTTCTGCCATTTTGAATCAACTTCTACCAACTGAGGTAGCTGTCTGTGGATTTCAAAGAGTGATTGAAACATTGAAAATAACACATGCCACTTCCTGCTCTAACTTTGTTAGACAAAATGTAAGAGACCCATGACAGGATAAAACAGATAATAGGACTGTATCCTTGGGGAGAAGCTGTCTGTGCTGCTCCATACCCATTATTAGGTGCATACCTAATAACCTGACTTTCAGACAGAGGAGCATTAGAATTTAGGAAGGTAAATACTGAAGATGTGTACAACATCCTATTTCTAGTTCTTTCAGCTCTAAAGAAGAAACTGAAGTATAATTAGTACAGGGTCATCTGCCTAGACGTTTAGACACAGAAAGCAATCTGGCTGTCTACCTACTTTCAAAGCAGACCTATCTCTCCTCTGATTGTTCAAGAGAGATGTGGGCAAAAATTGTGGGAGTGAAGCTCAGAAAACCCAACCAAACCAACCCATAACAACTTCCCCCTTTGCCTCTACTGGTATTGTAATGGTGTTAGACACACATGTCAAATTCTTGCATGCAGAATGCTTTACTTTCAGCACAAAGGAATATTTATTGAAATTATTTGGCAAAATAACTTTGTAAAAACAAAAAGCTGAGAGAAAGCTTTGATATATTTGCAGACATTTTATGAAACAAAAGAAAACATAAATTCTTTGATTAAATCATACATAATGAATTATTCATCCAGCTGTTTTCTGAGTTAATCAGTTAACACAAGGTGATAATATGACTTCAGAAAAAATGAAAACAAAACCTAAGGAACTGTAAGGAAGTAAGCAGAATCTGAAATGTGAACCAGAATAGAGCATGCATAATGAGATAATGAAGATTCCTTTTAAGGCAGAATAAAGAGACAAAGCTAGTACACCTGAACAAAGAACAACAAATTCATCTTTCATGACCTTGATCATTCCAAATGAGAAGGCATTTGCTGGGGACATGCAAGAATGCTAAGTCATCTGAAGTTGTCCCGAGGTCTACTTTACCTGCACTATGATCACAGCCACTGCAAAAGAGCATGTTAAAGTGTGGAGAACCCAGACTGAACCATTTGATCCTGCCCCTTGGAAGAAGGATTCAGCCCTGCGACCAAAAATGGGAAAATAAACCACAAGTTTCATAGTCTAACAGATTCAGAGCAGAATGTCCTTTCTGCATCACTGGAAGGCAGATTTGGACTAAAAAAATGAGAGTCATCCTTTGAGCTAATCAGTCTTTCAGGACTGTGAACCAATGCCACTGGATCAGAGAAGGAGCCAGTCTTGCTAACTTATTGTGGGAGCACAGGTGACCCAGACCAAAGCAGCACTCCTCAGTGCACCAATGCACACACAGAACTGAGATAAATGGGGCTAGCCACTCTTATATTTTCTATATACTGTGGATTATATGCTGCTATTATATATCCACAGGAGACAAAAAAAAAAAAAACAACAACACAGCGGAGCTATTTATCAGAAACATGGAACCTGCTAACATGAGAAAAATGAAGCAAGAAAAGGAGGTGTAAGTTTTTACACATCAAACAGCTTGGACCCAGAAGGTAGATAAGGCTTAGACCCAAGTTTCTGCCAAAGCAGACATATATAGCAATACCCAAGTACTTGAGGTGTGTACTCATCACAGAGGTACTGAGGCTTTTAGCACTAGTTGGCATAGCACAGAGTCCCATACCACATGGCAAAACCTATGCAACATTTAGATCAAGGATGTATCTGCTCCTGGTCAGGGCAAGCATTCATTCACAGTACTCGGTGGGGTGCCCTTTTGAAAGTTAGGAGCAGCACAGCACAGTGGAAGCCCTTTCCACCACCAACTGGCTTGCTTTGAGAGTCAACCCTTGCTGCTGAGCAATGGCACTGGAGCTCTACTCCAGAGACACAAGTTCCTACAAGGCTTATTTCACCATACATAGCTTCCCCACCCTTCATCATGATAGCAGTGAGACTCCACGTTAGTGCAATGCCTGTCATATCAGCATATAACTACCTTCTCAGAAAAGCCCATATTCATCAACATAGAAAAATAGCAATGGATATGTTGAAGTGAAGTTTTATATACTAAGAGTACCAACACAATCTCAAGGTAAATGTAAATTTGTCTCATTTTGTTATCGTACATAAAGGTCTTCATATGGATTTAGCACTTCATGTGCTATTTCTTAAAAAAAAAAAAAAAAAAGAAAACAAAACAAGACTTTCATGGAATTTACCATATTGGTGAATATTTATCAGGAATGTTTTATGATTTTACAGACTCCTTTTTCCTTGACCCCTAAATGTCTCAGCTTGAACCTGCATGAAATATATGCATACAAAAATACAAAGAGACTCCAAAGACAGAAAGAGAAGTGGCATTTGGGATTCCAACCTGCTGAGAAATATTTACTCTTACTTCACTTGACTTAAAAGTAGCTGAAGGGAGTTACTCTGAACAGTAATTTTGTGCCTTGCAAAAGCTATCAAAGTTGCACACAGATGCATTTTGCAGAGACTCAAAGAAACACACACTTCTTGGCAGGTGAGTTAGGCCTATGGCACTGTCTGGAGACAAGGTTGCAAGGGTGAGTCAAGCAGTCATGAAGATCCAAATCATTACATGAATTTAAACATTTTCTCAGCATCTGTATTCTCCAAGCCACAAGTGTGCTTTTGTTAGTTAAACCTCTCAAAATGCTAATGCTCTCTGAATGGCTACAGCTCTAAATCTTGTGGTGCCCAAATGAGCTCCAACACAAGCTAGTCTGCATACCCAACTGAGCAAAGGCAGGTAATTCCTCTAAGGTATTAGCCTAAGATCTAGAGTATTCTTTCTGGACTAGACAGGAAATATGCTGAAGAACTGTACCTGCTTCTTTAAAAAACAACTGATCAACAACAAAACATACATACGTATTTAGTCATCGAAATAATGTGGTAGCAGTTGCTAAATTGCATTTCTACGAGCTGCAAATACAAATTGCTCTATTGATGCAAACACAGTACATAGCAGTGAAGATGCAAGCCTTGAAAGATTATAGAAGCCATGCTCTTTTAAAGTAGACTAATATATTTTCACTTTAAAGTCCTATCTGCTGTTGCTGCTAATCCCTCCAATCCAAAAGAAGCAACTGTTAGTTGCTAGAAATAGATTTAAATGCACTTACAGTGAGATGCCATGAATATCGTCACCAGAAATTATGTACTGTGCCTTCTTCCCTGCCACCTTTGCCCTCAAGTTTTGTTTTTTCAACTTACATTGTAATAGTTTCTTTAATCTGATGCAGCATTATTTTGTGCTTTATTCCTCTGCTGAGTTCCAGAGGTCAGAATTAACCTGTAGCAAGAGAAATAAAATAAATATAGGTCAATCTATTAATTAGATGACCTAGTAAAAGCTTCACAATAAAATCAGAAGGCCAGGATTTTTCAAAAGCAGATGGAAATGAAATTTTTGCATGGATACTAGTTATTGTAAGAAATCACCACTTTAATGTCTGCAATCAGTTCTAACCTTGAGTTTACTTCAGAAATAAATAGATAACAGTAGGCCCAACAATAAGATCTGTATGAATGTCTTTGTTTAATATGAGATGGTCCCTTCTAAAAGGTGGGTGGACAGCAGTAAGTTTTCATGGAGGCAGAATTAAAAAATAATGCTCTTATGTGCTCTTGTGACTCTAACCATCATTGTGTAAGAGAATCAAATCGGTCACTGAAGACCCTTCATAATTAGATGACTGACTCCCAGTAATATCCACAGGAATTCCAGGACCAACTGGAAGCAGCATGAGTTAATAGGAAATTGTTCTAAAAAATCCCCTTTTCATTTTCTAAGATGTCAACCAGGCACTCCTATGCCCAGCTGTATTGCAGATAGTTTAGTTATTCTTTCATAAGTATCAACTCATCTGAAGGTTATATTTAGTTCTATAATGGCATTATATGGAACATTTGTGTATCAGAAAAGACAAGACTTATTCTTCAGTTTTCTTACAAAACATGTTCCACCCATGAGAACAACCAAAGTGAGCTGCAGACCTTACTGCAGGGGCCACCATTTGTACTTGGGGTAGAAACAGGAGCATGGCTTGAAGCTTCTGACCTCCATCAGTACCTTCCCTTATCTTAATGGGGGTAGGGAGGGTGCTGCACCATTGTCAAATGTTAACTGACAGCAAGCCATGCAGGTTGGGTCTCTCCTGCATGAGGAAGGGGAAAGTCTGATGGGATTCTTCATTAGTCAGAGCTTTGAACTGTATTTTCCCAGAGCTTTTCCTTATAGTGAGCTCCCTAAAGATGACCAAACTGAAAAAAAAAAAAAAAAAGCCAAATTTAATTAGATTATAAGCTAATTAGCTGGCTCTAAATGGAGAAAACTCAAATGAGGGTATGTAAAGCAGAGCAGAAATAAAAAAGGTTTATACCCAAGTCTTCCCCTGTTAGCTACATTCTTGCAAGTAGGTCATTGCTTCCAAGCATGGATTCAAACAAATTAATGGCTCTGCTTTGCAGCAAACTACACAGGTACTGCAGTCCCCTCTGGTGCCTAGGAACCACTCATTCCCATCACCATAGACCTGGCTGTGGGCTTTACACCCTGCTCTCTACACCAATCTCTTTGCCCTGTGCACATCAGTCTGAAGCTACTGCTCTTTGTGCTCACCTTATTTCCCCCTGATCACTGCAGGCAGGAAATTTTTTCCTGCCTCCCAACTGTTCATCCTAAAAGGAACAGCCCCCCTTGAGCCACTTCTAGCTTAAAGGACAAAAACACCAGCTAGGTGCAAAAAAGCCAGATATTGCCCTTTAAGTCTTTATTCTACAGTCTTCTTAAACATCCTTCTGCCTCTGTAACAGCTGACTTTGTCCCACACCCAACACACAAGCCACTCACAGGGATATGCGTATTCACCAGACTTGAGATCATTGCTTCAACATGCTGCTAGTTCAAAGCACTATAAAGGAAATAATGTGGACTGGTTTCTGCCTATGAGTTAGTGCTTTATTTCTCTGCTGAATATCTTTACTTGCATTTGGGGAAGCTGCACTTGAGAAAAGAAGGGCCTTGACAAATTAACAAAAAAAGCTGACCTCAGCTTCCTCCTGGGTGCTCAGCAATGTAGCTAAGCCATGATCCACAGTTACAAAAACCAATTGCCTTCCTCTGTCATGTCAGAATCTGCCAAGAGACACCAAGGAGCTTCCCCTCTCTTCATTAATGCCTTATTGTCCACCCTGTTCCTGTCTAATCCTGGTTTGTAAGAGGTGTCTACCATACCATATAAAGTGGAAATGAAGGCTGGAGATTATCTGCTCAACAGGCACATGGTTCCTAACTAAATATCACAGTGAAGTCACAGAGAATACAGGATCTGCCGCTCCACTGAGACAAACTTGAAAGTTTTCAACTAATTCCAAATCTTGACTTCCTTCTGAAAATCAGAAAGAAACTCAGCTGTAGCTTCTGAATAAACAGCCAGTAGCTTCTGAATTTGAGTGGTCAACTGGGATTTGAAGAGTTCTGGATTTTTTCTATCCTTCCTCTGTATGATTAAACCCAGGCACTTTAATTTGGATCTTTCCTATTCTAGATGAGTATTCTAAAAAGCTACGTTATAGACCATGGGCATATCTGTTATGGCGTGTAGATGCAGAACTACAGGTGGGAACAAAGCTGATGAGAGGGACATACTTCAAATTGTTGCATTTTTTTCACATAATTCAAAAGTCATTGATAACACTGGAGACTTGGTCTCACATGTCTAAAGAGCACCTAATTGCTGAAACATAGTCAATTACTCTCTGAGAAAATGGGTTATCATTTAATGGATTTAAATTCAGCAGCTCCAAATAGCAGCAGTAGAGAGGGATGCAGAGAGTGCAAATATTGGAAATACTGGAAAGCTTCCAAATGTTTGGCATTAAAAAAAAAAAGAAAAAAAAAAGAAAAAAAAAACACAACAATCCACATGGCACAGCAATAAAAAACCTCCTCTCTGCAAGTCAAAAATACAATTTTTTTCAAAGTTGCTTGCAACTATAAAACTAAAAACGAAGAGTACTAGAGGAAACTGGGTAAGTCAGTCCTAGCAAGATCATACACTTTTTGGGGGACAGCTCAGTGAAGAGCTGCTGCCACAAGTGTATCTGGCTTCAGTGCCCTCTAAGAAGCTCTGTGGATCCACCCTCCCTTGCTGGATGGGTTGTCTACAGCAGCTTTGTGGAGGAATTGCAATGCTTTGATGAAAGCAAAGCCATTACATTACTTCAATAATGATTCTGAATGTTAGACACTAAAAAGAAACAGAACAAACTGGAGGAAGCCTCCTCTCTAGTATCAGTTTTTCCATTTCCTTATCTATATTGACTGTGACAAAGAACTTTTGGATTATATGTTGTCTTATTATCTGCCCTCTGAATACTTTCTGCAGCATCCTGCAATTCCATCATGGTTATGCCATCGTAATGGTGATGCTCTTGTAAACCATGTAACAGAGATGTCTTATGTTGATACTTATCTTCCTACTATATGCTTTCCGTCTGTACATAGGCTGAAGCTCATAACCATAGCAACTGAATTATTCTGGAGTACATCAGGTTGACCAGAGGTATTCTTCCTGACCTGAACCATTGTATTTTTTGAAAAAGAAAGGTAAAATAAAACCTATTCCAAGTTCTGCAATATAGTGCAGAAAAATTTTCCTTCAGATAGACTGAAAAGCCTAATTATGTTTCCATAAAAAATTGCTCATTCAAGTAGAGACCCAAGATCTATTAGAAGAAGATTGGCAGTCACAAGAATAAAGTCACCAGATGACCAAAAGAGAAAGTGAATTTAAAACGGTCTATCCCCCTGTGAGTAGAGGGGGATATTTTAACTACTCCAGGACACTTAGAATACTTCTCAAAATGACCTCTAGAAAACCAAGCATGTTTCTCTAATATACATCCTAAGCACATACCTAAAAAGACAGCTCTTCAGAATCAGAGGGATTTGTTCTAGCTTCTTCACATGACAGCTGTGGTGTATTGCCCATAATCATACAAGACAGACAAGAACAAACATAAAGGACTTTATGTGGCCGTTTTTCTGCAAGTGCTAGTATAGATGGCAGGGTGAAGGGAGACTGGGAACTCTGGATAACCTCTGTAAGTGTATTTTAATATCACAGCATCCTTCATGATTTTTTTAAACTCCTTAAGCCCTATCTTTGGACCAGAACCCATAAGACAAATCATCATTTAGCTTTTTATGTGTCTCTTTCCTATCCTTTTTCCTCTGAACTTTACGGAACTATACAAGCCTAGATTGCTACTTCTACTACTGGATTAGCATGAAAAAATTTTCAACCTCCTTGTTTAAACTTACAAAAATATACAAAAAAAAGGTAAAGTGTGAGGGTAAAGGCAAGAAAAATATTTTTCTCTCTGGTGTGACAGTTGCTAGATCATGAAGGTGACAATCATTTTAAGACTTCCAAACAAAGAATGGATAAATACCATTTCTCATTACTGTTGTGCTTGTAACAAAAGATATTTTTTGGTACATCAGAAGAGAAGAAAAGCTACTTATAATGCACTTCAAAACACCTTCCTCTTAATACTGAAGAGACTGAGTCACAGCCCCAGATGTTGATTGTCTCCTGCAGAGAAGCATAGTGACTGGAGTATTTCCTTTTTAGCCCCAGTTCTTGTGATACTATTTGTACTAACAGAAGTGCTTAATCCATTTGCTTAAAAAGAGAATAAAATCCGTAAGGTGTTTGTCTCAGTGTCATCCCACAACAGCCAGGTTTTGAGTACTTGAACTCCACTCCCCGTGCTTCTTTAAAGGGAATCTAACAGGAGAAGGGTGAGAAGAACAATGTCTATAAACACTGATACAGAACTGGCAACAGGATCAACAGGAAAAAGCTGGCATGGGTGGATTAAGTATTTTTAGTACTTTTGGTACAGCAACATCTATTATTCGTTGTAAAATAATCAGAGGAGATACAGAAACATCAGAAGGTATGAGAACAAGGTTTATTCTATTAGGAAAGAATGTGTTGTCATTCTAATTTGGCAAGGTTGCACCTGGACATTTAAAAGACAACTTTTATAGCAGCTTCTGTAGCTGGATTATACAGTGGAAATTTCACAGTATATAACCTTCTAGTCAAAGCTGCAACTGGCTAAGATGACATCCCCGTAGTTTTCCAAGTTAACAAAAATAGTCCTACAAAATTAGTCCTAAACCTGCTTCTCTGCTTGCTCAGATTTATACTGGCTGAGCTGCCCAGTTGGCTGCCTTGGTATATGAACATTCAGAAAACGGTTCTCAAATAGAAGCAAAGCATCTGCATATTGAAGATTATTTAATTTAATTCTATCTGTCAAATGAGATGCCTTTTTTTTTTTTAACTAGACAGCATTTCTCACCACTATACGTCAGTTACATGTAAGGTGGTGAGATGATATACGTTGGTATAACTGGTTGAAGGATGTTATAAGACTAGGTATCAAGTCTTCATCACTTCAGCACTAAGTGGTGCGATTCTTAAGCACCTAAAGGCAAACTAGTCCTAATTTCCTAGAATAAAATCTCACAGGTAATTGACTATTGATTAACCAATAGAAGAAAATTATTATCATTCTTTAAATATTGTAGCACTCACTTTCAACCCAAGATAATTTTAAAGTGCTTGTCTTTCGGATGTCAGAACATGGCCCCATTTCTGATAGATTATAGGGTTTATGCATGTCTGCCAGCACACTTGGAGAGGTTTGGAGGGGATGTTTTTCTTTATGGTAAATGGCTTTAACCACATACGCATTAATTTTTACATGGAAAGTGTTGGGTGGGGTTTGTTTGGGAACAAATTTTTCTGAGGCTTGTATGAGTAGGATTTGACCTTGCTCATGACAGAGTGGAGGTCAGCCACATTGTGTGTGCAGGGGGCTTTGAATAAGGTACAGAGCATGTGCCCGATATCCCTGCAAGATAACAGCCTTGAGACCTAAAAGCTACGAAGCAGTTTCACAACTTTATCCTGCAGGGATTTAGGTTTGCTTTTCAGTCTTTTCCTATGTGCACTTTAGACAAGATAGTCTAAAAAACACAAAACGTAATTCCTTGCTTTTCACCTGGAAAATCAGCAGCCAGGTCTAAGTGTGTCAGAAACTCCAGGTTGAGCAAATACTAGCCTTTTTGTAGAGACCAACTTGAAATGGACCCTTTTTTGCAATGAAGCCTCACAGTGTACAGCTTTACCACTTTTTAGGCATGTTTCGTAGTAAGTTATTTAAATTTCTCATTAAAATTTGGAGAAACAAAAGTAAATGTCAAAGTATGCATCTTATCTCATTTGCAATGTTGCGCTGAGTTTATTTTTAAAGCCTTGCAACCAGGGAACCAGAAGAATGCCATGTTCTCTTTGAAGCGCATGCAAAGTGCACATATTAAAAGAAAATATTCTGAGTTGTCTCTAGCCAAAAATTATTTACTGAAAAAGTTAGCTAAGACTTTGATAGTCTGAGAATTGTTGAGTTTAGTGGGGCAAGTGACTAAAAGAAATAAAGAAAAAATGACCCATCAAAGGTTATTCTTAGTTTTTCACCTCTAGATTGGAGCCTGTAACACTGCATTTTTATTTCTGTTGCACATCTATACTGTAGTAGCTAATGACACATAATTCTACAGGAAACTGGTGAGTCAGACCACAGATAGCATTAGAAAATCCCCTACTGCTGGACAGCAGTGCTTAGAATTTATTGGGGTTTTAATACTGGTTGAGCTTATCTTTAAAAAATTTACCATTTCATTTAAGTAGTGTTGTTACTGCAAAGCTTAATGCTTGCTCTTACGAGACACCCGTAGTGCAACATTAACTCACAAAACATCTGAAATGGCCACTTGTGTAGTTAAAAATTAGACTTCAGGGCAGGAGCCATGTTTTAAAAAATGATGATAGTTTTGAGTGTCCATTGCTTTTGTCTTGGGAACAAGGAAATATAACTCCATTTTCCAAGGAAGTCTACCTCACAGGCATTAGCTGGGTGCTTATGGCAAGACTAAGAGTACAGAGGTATGAGTTTCTGCTCCTAGTGACTGAGTAGTGAATGGGAATTCAGCTTCAGTGTTACACAGTCCAGACCTCCAGCAAGCACTCCCTTTGAACCCAAAAGCCACCCTAACAAAGATTTGCAGAGGCTCACATTTCCACAAAATGATGTATGTGACAAAGTTTTGCTTCACCAAAGTACTCCAGATGTCTCTCTTGGGAAGCGTTAGAGGAATGAAAAGAGTTAACACTCCCAGGAGGTGGAGGATCCACAGGACAGATAGGAGCCTTTTCCCTTTTCCTCTACTATGTGACGTGACTGGTGCCACAGTATCAGGAATGCTGCAGAGCCCCCTAACTCCCACTCCTGTGTTTTAATTGGTGCATACCATCTAAAGATTAGGCTCCCTTCAAGGCCTTTCCTTTTGTAGTGCACAATTTAGTCATGAGTATCCACTAAATCTAGTGCAAGTGTCAGTTTGAGATAGAACAGCCAGGGTTCTGCAAATTTCTTTTCAAGCAGCATAAAGCTGCGCTCCTAGAGGACAGACAGACTGCAGCATTAAAGAAGCTCCTCCACTCTAATCAATTTTGTAAAAATGCAGAGAGACATATTCCTGTAGAACTTTGACCAAGAGCTTTGATTTCTGTGTGATGAATAGTTTCCCACCCCCACTGCAGATGTAGGCAAGAAAAGAAAGAGAAAGAATTGCTTTACAGACCTGTCACACTAATCTTATCATTTTCATACAATGCAGTCAAATTCAAAAGAGATTTCAACACAGACTGTTGGGAACCCAACTATAAAACAACTTCTTTTTTTCCATAAGATATTCCTTAATTGAATTTATAAAAGCGGAAAAAAGAAAAAAAAAAAAAAAAAAGAAATCAGACCCTTTATCCTGTCATGCAAACCCCCTCTTTTTAAAGCCCTATTTCTCCATCTTGCTTTGGAAAAACAATAAATACATTCTTTCACACAGGGAGTTAAGGAATATAGTATTTATTGTAGTCAGGAGTTCCTTTCTCAGTATCCTGGATATGAGCTCATGCCGTATCAACAACCAACAATAGCTATTGTTCCTGGAGTTTTAAGGAAGTTTCTGTACTCTATTTCCTGAACACAGTATGTAAACTAATACACGCAAAAAAGGTGTTTCATATTATTCCAGGTACATTGGGCCCCTCCACGTCAGCCTGCTTGCCATCTTTTTCCCAGAGCTAGAAGAGTAAATTTATACTTGTGTTTATCCATTTGTGGCTGGAAACAGGTAATTTCATCACAAACTATATGAAATCAGAACCCAAAGAAGCACAACAATGTGTTTAATTTGGAAAGAGCACTTTCTACCACTTGGCTATTAAAACTGGCTGTCCTGATGGGTTAATTCCTCAGCTAAATCATCACTTACATAGTATACTTGGCTAAGAAGGCTAAAAGCCTCCAGCTTCACACACATCAGAAAGGTTGTTACCATTCAACAGCAATATCTCCCAGCAAAGAAGTCGTAGACTAAAATGATTGAGCTGCTACCTATTTCTCCACCAAACCCTCATGCCTAATATTCATATGCATATAAGTATATATGTAACACATGTATGACTTGTTCTACGTAAAATTTCCAGCTGTGCCAGAAAGGTGGGGTGAACATCTCCAAGGTGCACAGAAAACACATGAACCTTCTCAGAATGCAAAACCAGAATATCAAAGTGTGACAAAACAGGGCAGGCCTGCCTTGTACTTTAACATCTTGCAATACTATTGCCTTGCAATGTTGCATATTCCTGCCAGGGAAGGCAAAATCCATTGGACTTTTTTTCACCGTTACAGAGTCTTCATTTTCTGAAGGAGGGACAAGGCATCCCACTTGCACCAGTGAATCTCAGGTAGTAGAGATTACTATCATTTACTCGATGTCCCAAAATGCTAACCAGTCCTCAGGCCAAACAACTTAAGGGTATTTCTGTGGGTCACAATGAATGCTTGCAATCTAAAATTGGGTCTGGCAGGCTTTAGTACAAGCAAAGCTCTGCAAATCATTCTGTGCAGTCCCCACACAACTGTCTCTCCTAGGCAGTGTCTCACCAGCACATTCAACAGCCATACCATAGTGACAGACTCATGAAAGAGCTGTGGTGGGAAGGCACCACTGAAGATTATCTCACCCAAACTCCTTGCACAAGCAGGGTCACCTACAGCATGTTGTCCAGGACCATGTCTTGCCAGGTTTTGAATATCTCCAAGGATGAAGGCTCAAGAGCTTCTCTGGGCACCCTCTTCTAGTGTTCAACCACCCTCACAGCAAAAAAGTGTTTTCTTATGTTTAAGTGGAATTTCCGGTGTTGCATTTTGTGCCCAAAGCCCTGTGTCCTGTCACTGGGCATAACTGGGAAGAGTCTGGTTCCACTTTACTAGAGGAAAGAAGATGCTGATTTTCCTGTTACAGTTCTGCCACACACCTATGCATTTCTCCACTGCCTACTAGAGCTCTGCTCCATCACGTGAGATGCCATAGGTACGTCCAGTATAAAACACTTCACATTCCAAAGACCCTGCCACACTGGTTCAGATTATGGTGCTACTGGAGCACCACAGTGAGCACAGCTTGTGAGAAGGAGATTGGAGGAATATTCCACAGCATTAGGCTGGGCAGAATGCCATAGATGCAAGTCCCTCTTAGTGACATTCCTGTCTTTACTTCAGGGAACTTCATGTAGACCCCTTCTTCCAGGTACCAGTTATCGTGGTAAGTCCCTACCAGTTTAAGCCCCTACCAGTTTGGTAAGTCCTCCCAGTTTAATCACTGCTATGTTTAGAATACAACACTCTAGGAAAAGAGATGTTTTCTGGTGAGGATTGATGACCGTGATCTGAACCCTGAAACGGGACAAGAAATAAAGACGTGATAAAGACATGAACAATGTATGGTTTAATACATGAAGGGTGGGCAAGCCAATTAGGACTGAATAGAAAGTAAGCTAAATCTTTTCCCACAACTCTGATCCTTTCTGTAGGATTTGAAAAAGAATAAAAATCTGCTACTGCTTTAAAAGTTACTTTCATGGTCATTTTTATGTTTTTATACTAATACTCATGCTCCTGCCAGGAGCACAAATGAAAGTGCTGAAATACCCCACAGCCTTTCCCATGAGATTTACAGACTAATTTTACACATCTAACAAGTCCGAATTGTTGGGATAGGATTCAAGTAAGTTTCTAAATTTGGGAGCATCCAATATGAGATCTTTACTATTTGAATTTCCCTCATCCCTATGGGAGCCACAGTATATTGTTGTGCTTTTACTGTATGTCCTATTTAAAGGTTTAACACTGGTCTTAGATCTTTTATTTCCAGGCGATCTGTTCAATTACTAGCAGTGTCCAATTGACTCCTCTGACTGCTGCTATACTCAGAGCACGAAATTGTACGCGAACTTGAAAGAGCAGAGTGAGGGTAGGCAGAACCTAGGTACAGACCGGTGAAGTCTGGGACGGTTTGTCTGTACTTCAGCTGCACTTTCATTAAAGATTTCAGGAAACTTTGATAACAGTCCACTGATGAGAAGAAAAGAGAAAGGAAAATGAACAAAGGGAGAATCAAACAGAAAGATGAGACCATGTCTCACTGCTGGCAGCCTCTTCAGTCCTGTAACATGGGATTCTCTCACAAACACCCTTGTGGTAAGAACTATGGATGGGGCCGCAGACCCTAGAAAAATCCAGGAAGGACATTTTAATGTAAAAAATTACTCACCCCAGTGTCTAAATTATGCCAAGGATCTCTTTATTCATCCTATAAATTTGTAAGAACAAAGGGTGACTTAAAGCCCCCTCCATACTTGAAATGAACTTCTTAGATTAAGCTCATCAGGCTGGTGCTGGATTTTAAATGAAACATTTAATTGTCCATTTTCTTATTCCACCCAAAAGTCGAAGGAAAAAATCATCGGTATTAATAATCAAAACCTACACAAAGAGAAATTTTAATACATATATATGAATTCTGCCCTTGTGGACAAGGTTGCTGCTATCAATTGCTACCCAGCAATGAATAAAGAATTAACCTTCTGATCATCATCAGCTATGATTTTCCTCTGCATATGTCATGAATTCTGTTCCCAAAGTCAATGGGGACCTGATCCTGCAAACAGTTTGGAACACTTAAAGTTCTGACCCTAAATACATATCACTTAACCCCCATGATTCCATTTTATTTGAGAATAACTTTAATGGAGTAGCTTTAGAGTATCTGCAAATGTGGATGTTTGTGGAATTATGTGTTGGTGCATGTTAGTATAGATATTTCTCAAATGTAAAAGTTGAAGTTAAGGAAAAATATTTTAAAAAATTTCTGAGATAGAAATGCAAGGAAAAAGACTACTGCTCATCAGTCTTAATGCATCCTTTTCACTGTAGTTTTTAAGTACAAACCCTTAATCTTATTAACTTAAAATCATGGCTCTTTTTTATCATAACCAAAACATCTTTTGTGGGCCTAAACTTAGAAACCATATTTTTACATGGGCTTTGGAAAGCAAAATCTTAAAACATTCCAAAGGAAAAATGTTAATGAGTAAATAAGTTCTCCATTTTTGGTGTGCTTCCACAAGCCTCACCACCACGCATATACACACACACATACACACGTGCATGTGCACACACACACGCAGAGTTTAAGGACTGACTGGCAGCTGAAAGCAGCTATTCCATCCAAGCAACATTACAATAAGACCTGTAGAAAAGAAGACCGCAAGTGAACTAGAGCTTTCAGCTTAGAAAGTCATTTTAAAATATTTTCCATTCAGCTATTAATATTGTATTAAAAAAATAATAGTTTTAACTCAAATTCCCATGTTTCAAAGCTCACACAGTTCTAACACTGGGGTTATCTTGTTTGGCATGAGAACAGCTCATGTCTACATTAAAGTTGGAAGCTTAGAAGTGACATAAACAGGCCTTTTTCTATAAAGATAAAAGGCTAAGCTTTAAAGAATTTTATATTTATAGATAAACGTTTCCATAGTAATCATTACAGTGAAACTTGCTGGTGTCAGCAATCCTTTGCATACAAAAATGGCTTATATTCAAATTAGCAGGAGTCACAGAATCAGATCCCAGCTGCCACCTGAAAGAAGGGCTTGCAGCAGAAGTGCCAATTGGGGGTCTCTGGGGTGGGCAATTGCTCTTATTTTGATTGCCCTCCGACCATTTCTACCCTATGTGCCGATACATAAAACAGGAGATAAGTTGTAGGAGGCAACTTCACAGTGCACAAGAACAATTTAGGAGACCCAGGTTTCCTTTTCCATCTCTAATTTTTAAGCTTCTATGATATAAATACAGACAAATAAAAAAATATCAGATAGACAACAAGCAGAAAGCTGGGTCAGGTGACAGTGGTATGGTTTTCCCCTCACCTACTCCCTGAAACTTGGATTCTTTTACAACATGGCACAAATTTAATCCTTGCTTTGGGAAAATGTCCATTTCTTGTTACTTAGGGTGGAATCTCTTTCCTATAGCCCTCAGAGATGCAGGATTTCCCCCCTTGTGCTCTGCAAAGGCCTGTGTAAGTATTGTCCCACTGATGAGCCCTGCTGGGTCAGGACTGCCTTCTTATTCCATCCCCTGCAACAGGCAGGCTAGCATTTAAAATAATGAAAGTTATTTAAAGCGACGAGGCTACAGTAATCATGTAGGACTCAAACTGCATGTTTCGGGAGGTTCCTACAATGCCCTGAAGTCTATTAGGTTTTAATTAAAAAATAAAAAAAAGTGATGTGAAGGCTTTCAGTTTATGAATTTTTAAAGCGCCACTAGTTAATTAAACAAAGTAAGGAAAATATCATGCTCCCTTTTTTACAGGTGGCAAGATGAAGGAGAAGAGAGGTGAGGTGACTTATTCAGGGACAACATGGTAAGTCAGTAGTGCCTGGCACCGAACCAAGCCTCCTCACTCTGAGATTACATCCTACTCACTCCTTGAAGTCCTGAAGAAGGCAAAAAAAAAATAGCTAAGAGAGCTGTTCAGCTTTGAAATGGGAACACTGTGTGTGTGAGCCCACAGGCGTATGAACATATGCCGCGAGAGAGATGCAAGTAATACTCCCTGATCAGCAATAATAAAACCCTCCCTCCTCCACCTTTTTTCTTTTTTCTTTTTTTTTTTTTTTTTCCTAGTTAAAAAAAAAAGGAATCCAGGGAGCGGGTAAGCCTGAGTGCTTTGCAATTAATATACAAATGTTTCCATTGTAATCAGTGTACTAATACCTGTCACTGTCAGCACCTCTTTCCAGAGAAGGCTCACTCACTGTTTGCCTTGGCACATGGTGCTCTGACACTCACAAGAGATTACTTTCATAAGGTGCTCTGTGTGCACATTCAATAGCGATTTTGCCCAGGTTTTTATGATATCTTTGGAGACATATATCCAGTTGTTTGGCTCTTGCAAAGCTACTGAAGTCTGGGACTCAGCTGGCTGAAAAGCAGCCTCCAATAAATAATGAAACTCTTTTGGAAGGGGAGATGTTTGCATTAGCACCTAGCAGAAGGGAGGGAACTGGGCCGGGAAGAGTGGCTGCACTTCAAAGAGGTTGCCCCTGGCAGGCACGGGCGCCCCGCAGCCAGCCGGTGGTGCCTGTGGTTGGCAAGCTCTGCTGGAGCCATGGCTGCCTTGGCTGCTAGCGGCTCATAGGAGATCGGCACAATGGAGCATGGCTGGCCCATGTTCTCAGGTGCTGTCGCGCAGCATTAGAGCCTGTCTTAAGTAGAGAATGAGATAGGAAATGTTAAAAGAAAGTGGAGGGCCTCTGTTCCACTGACCGGCGTTTTTGCTGGTTTGATGCAGCAGTAGCCTCCCGCCTCTTTGCAGCAGGAAAATACTCTTAGCTGAAAATGCTCTTAACTTATTCAGCCAAGACATTACAGAAAATATCATGCCCTGGATACCTCACTTGCAGTACTGTCTCTTTCAAAACTGTTCACATCTGGTTTGGTACACAGCTCCTTGTGATATAGCTTAGATTTTTATCCTAGTCAGAAGGGTCACAGTGCAGATATGCATAGCAGGCTACTCCCGTCTAAATACCAGTTTTTTCTACAAGATGTTCAGCAGCAAACCTGAAACATTTTTTCTCCCCTTTACTCCTTATATTCCTTTTGTAACTGAGGAACCAGACGCCAGAGAGGCAGGGAGTATCGCAGTACAGTCGTGGTACTTGAAAATTACTTGACCTGAGCAGAGATCCAGGGAAGTCAGTGGGCCTTGGATCAAATTCTACCACTGGACAACAATGCTAATTGTATTTTTTGCATTTCTGCAGCACTTGCCATCCCAGCATGAAATGTTTTATGGGCATCAGTTAAGATCCACAAGTTTCTGGTGAGGAAGAAAACCTGCCATTTTATAGAGGAGG
Organism: Ara ararauna; assembly: GCA_028858755.1. NCBI lineage: Eukaryota > Metazoa > Chordata > Aves > Psittaciformes > Psittacidae > Ara > Ara ararauna. The sequence goes on along the minus strand of CM054376.1, from coordinate 105,073,912 downwards.
AATACATCCTAAGGCAGATCTGTTGCTGTATGCTGCTCAGGAGACTAAAGAGAAATCCGGGAATTCTGAATCTTTGCTGCCCTTCCACTATCAATGGCCACCTATTATGCAAATCCACAGTGGATGTCAAAACTGTCCTCTCTGAAGGCATTCCCTCCTAACACACTCATTCTTGGAAATACCCCTCTTCCTGGCTATATCTATGGGTGTATTGTGTGTGCACACCAACAGCTTCCAAATTCATACCACAGATGCAACTGCACACCACCTCTGTGTTGCACATACACTCATAATTTAAAATATCAGATCTCTGTTCACCAGCCATTATTTACCACAAAGTAGGGTCTGATAGACCACTGATGCCTCTCAATTGGTTTGAACAGGATATAAATGCAATTACTTGCCCTATCAGTTGGCAAATGGTGATTTTTGCACTGTAGTAGTGTGTGGGTGAGCACGTATGTGTGTTAGAGGAAGAGCAGGCACAGTAGTTAAACACACTGAGTTTCCACTCTAATCTCTTGTTATTGTGAGGTTTATGAAGTAAATTCTGAACCGAAGTTTCCTGTGCATGGTCTCAATGGAAGGTAATATATTATAGAAAGTGTGAGGAAAAGTCTGCTTAGACATTTTACGCTGTGAGAATAGGATGGAAATCACTTTTGCTGTTAAGTTACAAAGGTTTTTTATTTTAATGGCCAAAATTAGAAAGTTCAAATGCAGTTTCCTTCAGTTTTTATAGCTCCTGTTGAAAAAGCAAAGTCTGAGGCAAATTGGCCAAAGGATTTTTGAATGACCACATTTGTTGATGCCAAATGAAAAGACTATGACATCCAAATTTTATAATATTTCAGGACTTTCAGACAACAGTGCAAGGAAGTTAAATGGACTTACTTCACTACTGTTTTTTGATGGAGCAATATGTAGTTAGGGACAGGATAACAAAACACTCGACTGCTCTGAAATGCCATCTTAAATTATTTGAATAAGAGGTGAGACAATATATAACTTCACGCAGTACTTCATAGTGGCAGAAATGCCAAGAGTATCCCACTCAAATACAGAGAAAGATGCAATCCCCCCTTATGTTCTTTCTATTTCTTGATTTTTCCAGCTCCTTTTTTTTCCTCCCCATGAATTGCCTGTCGCCCCCACCATCCTCCTTCACCTTCCCACACAGATCCTTTTTTGTAAGTAACTGTGGAACGTTCCAGCTACGCTGTGAGTTAATGCAGTGCGACAGAGGGAGAGGCAACATCAGGGAGTCAGAGATTTGAAAAGTTAAGGGGCTGAGTCTCTGGCTTCAGTTCAATCAATAATCACTGTGCATCTGGCCCCATGTTTCTCTGCACAATTAACTCAGCCACATTGCACATACCTTGCCTTTTACATCAATTTGTGAGAAGTAAATTTACTGTTTGCAACACTGAGTCCTGATCGTGCAGGATGGTGAAAAGAGTCATACTGATGTCAGTATAGACAAAGAGAAATTCAGTTCAATAGGCCCAAACAGGCTGTGGGTTACAACGGTTTAATTTGCAATGCACCTTGAGAGCAGCTAACAGTTGCAGTAGGAGCTTTTTTTCCCTCGTATGACAACTTCAGGCCCTGCTGAGAAGAAAATGCCCATAGTCAGCAGGGTTGAAAACTAGACAAATAATATCAAAATGAGAAGTGCAGGATGAGTGGGGCTGGGGTGCTTGGTTTGTTTTTGTTCTGAGAAGCCAACTAATTAGACAAGGTTCAGGCACAACCTGCATGCCATGATAGCTACCTCAGTGTCACTGTGGAGTAATTGCAGCTGCAAAATAAGTGGTTTTTTCCCACTCCAGAAACGGCCACAGCCCTTACAGATGCACAAATGCTTTGGAATGGAGGTGCTTTTTATGTCCCCATCTACACAGAGCAGGCTAAAGCTGCATAGATAGTATTGGAAGTGCCCGAGGCACAGGCTTTCCACGCCCGCCCTCCACTTTTCCTTACATCACTAATCTAAATGCCAACCACCCTAAACCCTTACCAGAGCTAAAATTAAAGCAGTACAACTATTTGCACCCAGAAGAACCTGACCAAGTTTAAAAATACACCAATTTCTCAAAATGCTTCCCTGATGGCTCTGAGTCCCACTGCGCTCCATGAAACTGAGCCAGCAGGAAGTCAGCAAGGCTAAGTTCCTCCCTGCCCAGGGCAGCTTCTCCCTCTCTCTCACTGTAAGGTGAGCCACCGCAGTGGCAGTGCTGGGTTTCCTACAGCCCCCTGGCAGAACAGTGCCACCAGCCCTCCTGTGAGTCACAGGACCAAGCCCAGTGCCAATGAAGCCACTCTTTTCCAGCACAGCCTGCCATCAGCCTCACGGCACCATCCATGAGAGCTCTGCAGTCCCAGAGCTGCCAAGGCTTGGCTCACTCAAGATGCTGTAGGACAAAAGGTTGTTTAAGGACATTTAAACTTGTTTGATTTCATTATCTCTTCACAGCACCAAGAAGTGAGTGGGGAATCTTGGGTTAGCTGACATTTATAGCATGCTAAATTGCATACGAAGCATTAACTTCAATGGTTATCATGATCTATCATGGTAACTCTATCTTCTCTGCTTCTCTACCAACTCAAGGCAAAAAGCTACATAAAGCTTTGCAAGTATAATCCAAAAGCAGGCTGAAGATTTCCTGATTCTAGCTTGAAATACTAAAAAAATGCACATGCATGTATACATACAACTTGGTTCTTACTTTCCCTTATTTGTTCCCTCCGTTGCCTTTCACTAAATCAATTCTACTACAAAGGCAAAGGTATGATTCACCTGGCTTTCCAGTACACAAGAGTCGGAGTCCATCTCAATAAATAATGGCCTTTCATCTGAATTTGTTCCTCATTAAATGTTTCTGTACCCATTGCAAGATCATACGGAGAAAGATGAAGCAAAGGAAAACAAGCAGTGAAGTTTATGATGGAAGTGATCTTTTACTTTGCTGACCAAACCCAACACAATTTTTTCCTCAAATTTTACGTTCCAGTTTTCCTTCTAATTTTATTCTACCTGAATGAGCCCTTCCATCATTTTGTTGAGATAGTTATTTTTAAATTATAAATGTAAGTAAAATTTAAGATAACAAAGCAAAGCACTTCAAATAAAAAAGTCAAAACATTTCTTTTTGAAATTCAATTTTTTCTTTTTTTTTTTGACAGATTTGTGAATTTGTGTCTTCTGGAGATAAATATACAGAGCTGGTAAGAAGTTTCATTGCAAAAAAATCTGCCTAGCTCTGAAAAGAAGTGTTTTTGTGTGTGCCTGCATTTTCATATGGAAAGAGGAGCCATTTAGCAAGAGAGGACAATGCTTAGAGCTGCCAGTGCTGCCCCTCTTGATTGCCAGTGCTGGCTACTGTCTGCTGCCTGCCCAGAATCATTTTGCTACGGATCATATAATCTCCTGGTATCGTTGCCAGGATTCACAGGGCTTGGGGGTCAAGAGCTCAGTGCAAGCATGGAATATATCTCATACTCAGTTTGCACCAGTGAGTAGCAGCAACATTCATTCAGAAAAGGAAAAATGTTTCAGACTTGAGCAATAGTCTAGTAAATCCCCACTACGTTATCTTTCCTCCTTCCCCAGGTAAATGAAACCAAACAAAAACTGATGTTGATCATCTGTTGTTCAGAGTCATGGGCCACTTTATCAGCTGATGTGTGGTGGAGCTCTCAGTGCAATGATGGTGATTTATATAAGTGAGGCACGTGGCCCACAGTTTATGTTGCACATCCTAAAGCCCATATAGAATTAATTTTGCAATTCCAAGCCTACAGAAATACACAAATTAACACCTTTTAGCATTATTCACTTTGAGTTTGTCAGTTTTTCTGCAGTAATCGATTAACAGTTGTTTTCAAGTTAGGGTTTATCTCTTGTTGGCGGGTATATTTATGACACATGGTTACACCTACAAGAATACATTAAAAGTTTTTGGAACTACAAAGGCAGACTACTGCCTTGCAGTTGCTATAATCTTTGATGTCAGTAGGAGATTGCATTTACCAAAATCAAGCAAGAGAGTTCTGTTTTCTGCGATGAAAGCATTCCGGGTTAAACTTTTAAAGAAGCCAAGCCAATGTAAGTATCTTTGACGTATGCTTTGGAAATGTTCAGAAATATTAGCAGAATGCCATGCATAAAACTGTTACCTGTATCTCTCCCCCTCGATTAACTTCTTTTTTTGAGAGAGAGAATGCTGTTTCTTATATGGGATCCAGTTGAACAAAGGAGAAACAGAGCCTGAACTGTGTGCTCTGGGCGCCAGAATCTGATGCAACTCACTTTCATCTCGGTGTAGCTTATCTAGTAGGCAGACCCAATGGAGGCATGAATTCCTAAGGATAAGTTAAATTATACAGCATGTGACTGGATTCAGCCAACTCACCAGTGATGAATTTGCCTTCTCTTCCAGAGTTTTACTTGCTTTTAAACAGAAACCTTCGCAAACAGAATTCGTCTGTCAGTGTAATCTTTACCATAGTTAGACATGATGCAAAAAAAGGATACAAATATGCAAGTTACGGTCCACAGTCCAGCCTGCATGTCAAACTAGCCAAACGTGATTGTAGTCACGCATATATACACATACATAAAACACACGTGACCTGAGTGAGCTTATCTTTAATGACACACGATTGTGACTCAGGAAAACTGAGTCCAATTCCCAGCCTTGCTACTGAATTCTTCTGTGACTTGAGGTAACACATGTAATCTTTCTCATTCACTTATGTAGACTAAATGGTCCTCTGGGGGCAAGGGCTGTCTTCACTGCATACTTATATATTGCCAAATGAAATAGCTCAGATGTGAGTTGGAATTTTGTAATATCACAAATAAGTTACTGATACATCTTTTTTTCAATGCCAAAAATGGATCACAATGAGGGTAGTGTTGGGCAAATACTATAATTAAGGAACAACATGTTTGTAGTTTCAGCTTCTCCTGGTGTAATAAATACTGCAAACACTTGTCTTACAGTACTAGTTCAAAGCATTCCAGGTTGCAGTGAGCTAGTTCTCTGTTTGGGGATACCAGTATGATATATGCTGGTATTTTACAAGGGTTTTCTTCAGACATGCAGAAATTTGAGACCGAATTCATCAACACCTCTTCTCCAACTGCCAACGCAGAGCCATGGCTGGGAGATGTGGAATAAACATTCTGTAGCAGCTAGGGAACAGAGGACCTAACTAGGGAAAGCAATCAAACCTGTATGGCAGTGAACAGACTATAAAGCCCATGGCTGAGTCACATCGGCCAGCATGCATCTAGGCTGCATGTGAGTCAAATGGCGTTACTTTAATATTACTTCTGGAAAAGTAGCAATTTCATTACATGTGACACTGCACATTATCCACCATCACTCTCATCATCGTCCTGTAGGATACACCCATACCCCCATGCTACAGAAAGCTGCAGAGCCAACGACCTTCATTACCCATTAACTACCAAGAAGAGACCAAGCACTGCTTTCCAATCTCTGTGTCATGATTATTTACCATGCAGACCTCTGCTTTTAAATATGTGTTTTAATTTCCTATAATCCCAACTCCTACCATGATTATGTGGAATTCCATTTATTCTATTTGTTCTATTTTAAAAGGGATGAAGTCATCTGTGCTGGAAACTATGACCTGATTGAAAGTTCTGAAATGCTGCAATGTCTCAGACACAGCTCTGGCACATGAAGAAGTATAAATTAAACTCTTCTGCAGACATTTGATCTCTTGCTATGAAAAGGGATATTGTGCTTCCTCTGTTTAACAGTATTCTCTGTCCACTGTGAAAAGAACCCTGTTTGCACTTTTTTTTTTTTCCCTCTCTTTTTTTTGAAGTGTGGCATTTTTTTCCACTCTAAATAGGATTGCAAATTAAGCTTTGGCATGTATACACACAAGAGTCTATATATTACTGACTGCTGTGAACTAAGGGATGCCAATGCCAGATCTCACAGACTCATTAACTAACTGTTTCAATTGTTACCAGTGAATCTAATGCTTCTGAGCTCCAGGACTCTACATAGTGCAACTATCACTGCACACTCCACGACTGCAAACCATTTTTGGTCATGAGTAACAAATCAGCAGAAGGCAAGGCAGAATGTTAATCCAGTCAACTGTCATTGCTTATAGTTATCTACAAAAATTCTAGTAGCCATGCAAACTCTGCCCTTTTTGGCATAAGGTCACCAACTACTGACACCATTTCTTTATTCTGGGTACTTCTGTGGTCCTCACAAACTCTAATACAGTTCTGTGCAGAGGGGTCTTCTTAACTCTAGAATTTTAAGTAGATGTATATATTAAACCTGGATTCATGCAACATGAGCTATAATTCAGCACATTGTGCAGAAGACAGCTCAGTAAAGTTAACTATGTCATGCTATACATTTGCTACAGAATTAGCTCAACTTGCCTACTCACCTCTAAAGCTCGGGAAGCTTAAGTGAGAATAGCCATCCTGAAAAATAGTACTTGTTTGCTGCAGGGTTAGCAACAGATCAGGTGTTGCTACATCAAATCCCCCTCTTTTCCACAAGAAGCCAGCCAACCCATATTGATAGTTAAAGAGTTTTTTATGTCAGTAAGATTCATGTTAGAGGCAACACTCTTGTAACACTTCAGTTAAAACAAACCCTTTGTGATTGCTGTATCAAATACTTTCAACTTGCAACAACACTGGACAAGAACTCAAAACACTCAATACTGACCTGCCTTTGATCCCAGGTAAATTGAGGGGGAAAAAATTCTCCCAATGCAGGCAGTGGAAGCAGACTAAACACAATGGAAATATTTATTTTTATAAATCTCAAGAATGGATTTCTTTTTTTTAAGTATAAGCCCTACAAAAAAAGCAGCCTGCGTGCTGGTAGCTGAATTATTTGTGTGCTGTATGTAGCTATGAGCAATAGCATTTTCAAGTGTGGTATGAACCCATGACCATGCCTGGCAGGGCTGTGGGGAGCTGGAGACTGGCCCTGCTGCAGCATTTTGGGGGCTGCAAGTGATGGTTCGGGGGGGCTGAAATGGGGTCTGGGCTGCGGGTGGAGGGGAGGTAGTCTGGGCAGAACTCCTTGAGGCCCTGTCACTAACACAGTGAAAGGGACAAATAAACTGCCTTAACTTATGATCTTTAGCAAGGGGCACAATATCCAGTTACAGGATATTCTCTTCTAGCAAACAGTGCCAATAATCTCTTCAGTGAAAGATATCACACCTTCTGTTTTAATGATAGAAGCAACCCAGTCCCTGCCTCAATACAGTTTTACGCCTTTAGCTAGCCAAAAGATTTCTGTTGATACTTTCATGTTAGAAGACCTTCTTTTTTGCTACCCCTCCCCCATTTTAATAGCTATTAAAATCTATTTTGTAAGAAAAAAGATTCTTTTCCTTAAAAAGAATCTGAACTTTGTTGAAGCAAAAAGGTTTTTAGTATTTTAGCCACAAATATTTTGAGGTTACCTCTAGTAGTCTCCACTTCTCCCTATGTTTTCTACCACTAATGGAGTCCGGAAAAAAAAAAAAAACCAAACCCTCTTCACTGTATATTCTCTTCTTTCATTTCACAATAAAATGATGTTCAGTCATTGCTCTTTGATGTTCCTTTATGCTGGGATTTTCAAAGGAAATTAGCTTCCAAAATATGATGATGTTCAGCAGCAGAAGCTGAGCGACTAATTTCAGTGGGTCTCACTGAGCATTCAGGCTCAAACTCTTATACTGAAAAGACACGTCTCAGCTGTGACCTAGAGACTGACACCTTTTGTGGTATTTAGTCCTGTCAGAGATACGTGGTAGTGTGAAAGAAACAAATGTCCACTGGAAGACTGCATCATATAATACCTGTCTCTTTAGAGTCTGGTTTCTTTCAGTCAGAGTCCTTATATCATCACTGAATGCTTCAATACGAAATCAGAAACAGCTAATACAATCAAAATACCATAATACACACTGGCTGTGCAACTTCTGCTTTGTATTTTCAGAGTCATTCCACTAGTCTTTGAACACTATATTTGAGTGCTTTACTCTTAGGCGGCTGCTCCTGTGGAACAGCCTTCAGAAATTGTTTGAGTGCCTTCAGTGTGAATGGATTTGTTTTGCTTTGGTGGAGAAAAGCATTTTTAGTAAGTTGAAGCTTTGCAACAGAGCAGTTCCTTAACAGAGAGGAGAGTTAGGACCTAATCCCCACTCAGGAACTATGTTTTACATGTAGACAAGGAAAAGGACGTTTTTACTGGCAGTCAGAAGGTAGGTGAAACAAATGTACAATCAGTAAACTGCTAAGGGAAAAATAGGGGGTGAGAATCATCCTTATAGACAAGCTCAGGCAGACCTCACAAGCCAAATCAGAGTGAATGTGTGTATGGCAAGCATCTGACCCTCAGAGCACCCAACAGGCCAACTCCAGGACCAAGGCAGGCTTTCCTGGAAATTGACGTCCTGCTTCTCAGCAAAAAACTTCTAACAACAGACATGAATTGAAGGACTTTACTTAAAATTTAAAAGTAAGTAACAGAAGTTATTACCAGAGCAGTTTCCCATGATCCATATTTCGTTCAAACTAAAATCACAGTCCAGTTTCCCGACTTTTCTGTATGTGGCTAGTACAAGTGGCTTCCCCTGAGCATTGCATAAAAGAAGGAGAAATAGTTCATCACTCGCTGAAATACACTCGTCTCTTCGTTACAAATATGAACCCTTGTGAGCTGTAAATTCCTAACTGAAATTTAATAAATCTAATGAATAGATTTCCTGTTTGTTTCCCCAATGCTCTAACATTCCTACTTGATTAAGTCAGCTCCTCCCTTTGCTTATATCTTTGCAATTAACCATCTAGTCCTCAAGACAGTTACAGCAGCACTGTGTCAAACCATATTACTGATTTCAGTGTAAAAGTTTCTCTTTGAATGCCTCATTTCCCCCAGTGTCCAGGACATCTTTGAGAACCCTGTGGATGTTCTCTAACGAGCAGTTTGCCAGTTGTTACAGCTACCTCTAGTTATACCGCCCTTGTCTCACTCCCGATGCAATGATGCAGCCAGCATCCCAGCTCTGTCCACTTCACTGCTGATGGCTGGGAGGCAGGTTGGGAAGTAGTATGTCCATTTTTGACAGCCATCCATCACACTTCACCAGGTATCCTAGAAGGGAGACTGCAGAGGCATTGTCTGAAGATCTCTATAACTCATATATCTATGAAGAAGGAGCATGTGCCCTTGTAGCTGAGAACACTTTCATTACAATTTTCTAGTAGCCTGCTGCTTTAACATGGTTTTAGCAATCCAGAGCTCAGAGCCACAGAAATTTCCCACGGTACATTTTTCCTTCTAACCAGGCAAATCATCATGGATGTCTCCATGAGGATGAGGAAAAAGCAATAGCCATGCCTTCTCACCAAGGATGCTTTGGATTCAGTGTTGTTGAAGACTTCATAGCTGCCTGAGATGGAAAACCTGAACAACCTTAACAATCTCTCTGAATTTCACTGGCATTCATCCCATATGATGTTTGACTCTCTCAAACCAGCAAAAGAACAAACTGCAAAGGTATACATTTTCAGAACCTCACTAAATCCCATGTTGCTCATGTTGCTTTAGTCCACCTATGTCCACAGGAGTAACAAAGGGACCACATTTCTCTAGAAAGGATAATCCCATGAAAATGTGAGCAAAATCACCTGCAGTAGGTCTGAGACCATCCGGCTTACTATCCTGTCTCCAACTGTGGCTGTAAGTGAATGCCTGGGAAAGAGTTTAAAAATAGAGCAAGAAAGTGATCTTTCTCAAAACTGCTCTCAGCTTCCAACAATATCTTACTCAGAAACTTCCTGCTCTGATGAAACCATGTCCCCTTTTCCAAAAACCCCAGTCTCTCTGTCCTCTCTGCGCAGTGCAAAGCCAGCACTGAGTCTTAAAGTTTAGCCCTTCCAGTTCTTACAGTGGGACTACATGTAAGTGTGTCCCTGCCAAAGTCTTTCCATACGCAGCTGGCTTTCTTCCAGCCACACTACTGACCATGAGCAGGAGATCCTGAAAGCCAGATCCCTCCCACCTCTACTGCTGTTTGTAGTCGTTCCTCGCATAAGTCATTCTTCAGCAGGAATGAAAGAAATTGCATCAAGAGGAGATGAAGGATTTTGTGTCCTCCAATTTCCCTCCCTTCTCAGGAATGGTGTAGCAATCAGGTTGGCTTTGCCCAGAAAAACTAAATGGTTATTAATAGTATTTATTATTCCTCAGTATTTTTCCACTGTCCCAGCAAAGCTGCTAGCTAACTGCTCTTGAAAAGTGCATATATAAAAAACTTACCGAACTAAGAGAAAAAGGCTTAGTATCTAATCTAGACATAGGCACTATACAATTATCATCAAAACTTAGTGTAAACACTTTATTTGTCTTGATATTAATATCTAAATTTTAATGGATCAAAGTTCAAGTTGTCTTATTATGCACTTATTGACTGGAAAAAGAGAAAGAAGACAAGTGACTATTTTCATTCCCTGATTGGCTCACATGACCAGGTTTCTGGTGAAAAAGGCTCAAAGAAGGAGAAATTAAAATTCACTTTGGTTAAAAATTCACAGACTCAAGCCTGGAATTCATTTCTTATGAATGCTTATTAAAATTCAGCTCCATGGATGCTCATGAAAAGAGTACAGAGTGGACAAACTCTGACAGTATGGATTACAGTTTCAAATGAATATTAGCCATACTTTAAACAGCATTCATTAAACCCTATTTTGCAGAACTAATCATAAAAGCCTCTGAGAGATGTCTCTAAGTTCAGCAACTAAATTAATCCATCAATCAATGATGGAATGTATTTACCTTTAAATAAAAATATAATACTCCAACTATTATTGTAATAGCCATTATTATTATTTTCTTCTAAAAATTTGTTGTACCTTTTAGATGCAATTCAGTAACCATGTTGTTTCAGGATACAAAGGGCTATAGAGCCTTGTCCACTTTGAATAGGCCTCTGAATGGAGCCTTTGTTTTGTGTGCTGTTTTGGTAGGAAATGGTTGCTATTTAGGTCTCCAAGAGGGAATATAAAACTATGCTCACCTAATCAAACAGACCAGTAAATACAGCAGTTAATCTGACAACTTCAAATTCCTGAATTGCATTTGGAGAAACAATTTAAAACAAACAATCATTTAAAGCGTGCATTAATCATCCACCTTGGGTTACTAAGATGCGTAATTTGTTTTAATTATTGCGAACTCGTGGTTCTAAGTGGCATTTCTAGCAGCTGGATGTTTTACTAAAACCAAAAGGGAGAAAATGCACTGTTAATCTTTTACATGAAGAGCTGTGAAATAGAAGCAGTGTTACCATACTTTTCAGACCTATCATAACTCTATGTCTAGAAAAATGTATCTGTCCTAAGTATTCTATATAAGGGGAATAGAATTGCTTGTGAACTAAATCAGCTATTGTTCTCCACTGTGGCAAAATGTTCCTTTCTGAGCAACCCTGCATGGTGAATGTGTATCTGGAAGTAGGGCTCGTTTTGCTTGAATTATTAACATATCTACAATAGCTGCATAGTTACCTTTAACAGGTTTAGTGGGCACTTCAGAAACAAAAGGGAGAAAAGGAAAAGCATGTGCAACAAAAATTTCCACCTGGCACTTCAGTGCAACACTGAATGGCACTTTAACACAACAGCAGAAAAAGGCTTTCTCATTTGGATATAGTCAAATATAAAGATATAACTACTGTATTTATGTCTTGCGCCTCTCAGAACAATGGCAGTAGCAACCTTTTGCTTGTCTGTCCTTGCAATGCTACAAGGTAGTTTGGCCAAAGCTGGCTGTGTTTTTAAAGCATTACACAAACTCTTTCTTCCCTCTTAAAAAAACCCCAAAAAAACAAAAACCAACAAAAAACCTGGCTTTTAAAAGAGCCATTGTCACTTCTGGCTGAATGTTTATTTTACTGTCTCCTGCACAACAGAGGGCATTCCACCTATAAAGAGCAATATAGCACTGGGACAATTTGAATACTCTAATCAATGTTGGTTAAAGCACAGATAAATAAACTTTCATAGTGCCAGGGCTTTTACCCTCCATGGAAATTATTGTTAATTTATTGAATCAATAATCTTGCAACAATAAATTATAATGCCTTTTGTTTTACTAAACCCATCTTGCAGCATGTTTAAAAAGCACAGCTTTATAAATATTGCAACAGGCTAGGGGGAGATTTCCAACCACGGCTTTGTGTCTGTCCCATTATGCAAAAGATTAAATTGTAAAAGCAAAAAGAAAAAAAAAAGCCCAACAAACAAACTTGAAGGTGCAGAGACACTGAAAAAAGAAATCCTTAAATACAGAAACTGCCTGGGTTGTAGCTCAGCCCTTTTAGGGCTGTATATTTTAACTCCTTCATTACCAGCAACGCCTTTATCAGTTTATTTTGCATAAAGTGGAAAATGCTAGATTTATAGGAACTCAGATGTTTTAAAATACAAGACCACAGACTAATCTCCACTACAGCATAACTTTTCAATAGCTCTATCAGCTTCAGCAGCACAATTCTGGATCTACATCAGTGTAACAGTGATCACAGGCGTACCCAACAACTGAAAATACATTTTCTTTAGAAGCAATTTTACCCCAAAAGATGCCAGTGGAATTAATTTAACCATTAGAAAATATCACATCATTCAGATTGGTAGATATCATGCAGATAATGCTCACTTCCACATAAGCTTTCCTACTCTATATTTTTGAAATTGCAAGGAAACCTACCTCCTTAACCATTAAGGTGCTGGAGTAATACGGTTAATGTTCTTATGGTCTGGACCATGTGAAAATGTTTCATGCATCTGTAGCTCACTGATTCCACTTTGTATCAGTTTAATAAGACACTCAAAACACCTTGTGAGGAACTGGCAGTTCCTATTTACCTTTTCAAGACAGAATGAGTTGGAGTGGGGAATGCTGGCTGTTCCAAGTGGGAACAGATTCTGGACAGGAACACAGATGCACAGCAGCGTCTGTTTTTTCACTTTGAATAGCTGGTTGTTCTGGGGTAAGGTAAGGGCTTATCTAGTGGTAATGAGAAAATTCACCCTCAATTTAATGCATCAAAATTTCATTCCAGTTCTTTTTGGCTAGTTACTGTCAAGGTTTCAACACTGGAACACTTCTTGATGATAACCAACTTCAGTGAGGTGTAAATTAACTTAGTTGAGAAGGAATTAATGATTCTACACAGATTTGAAGCAGCTGAGCGTTTAGCCCAAAGACAGTTAATTCTTTATCTGCACTTACAAAAAAACTACATGAGTTGTTATCCTGATTCTGATCTCCTATTTTTGATGAAGGTTTTTGAAGCTGGAGCCACAGTCTCCAGCTTATGTAAGCTTTGCTTATTACACAATGCGCTAAACATAAGTAAAAGTAGGCTGAATCATATGGGGATGCAAACCTGGCCAAATCCCCCAGAAATCTCTGAGGTGGGTGTGAGGAAAATCAGCTGCTGTAATTGTGATGGTGGTTGTGGGGGATAAGGGAACAGCCAGATCTGGCTGAGTTTAAAGCAGAACTTTCTGATTTACAGACAGGGAGTGTATTTTGACTTGTCTTCAGATTGTTAATTTTTAACTCTTGCTGTTTGCAAGGTTGCCAGTGCCCAGACGGGAATCTTCACTTCAGATTCTGCCTACATCATCAGACAGCATCCGTTCACACATCCTTTTAAGATTTCTTTTTTAGCTACTGGCAGTCTGTGGCCATTTTGTCTTAGTACCTCTAACCCAGTTCATTACTGCTCTTTTTCTGCAGCCTGCTGCAAGCTTCTAGTGTGCTGCAGCTTGAAGCTCCATGGCACAATGCCTTTTTATCCCCATACCATGTGCTTCTCCATCCTTTTATGGTCCATTCTGACTTATCTCATCTACACAAAGGAAGAGTTTTCATAGGAGACTTTTACCATGCATCTAACATACCCACCTATCTTTTTTTTTTTTTTTGACAAACTTGTACACTTAGCCCTAAGAATTGCTCATGGTTCTGAACTTGGCTCGTGTAATCTGGGACATTTCAGGAATTCTGAATGAAAGAAACTACATAATGAAAGCAATTTTTAGCAGGAGCGGCATCTATTCAGGGCCTTGAGACTGCACCATTAAAATCTATGGGAGTTTTGTCATTGATTTAATCAAGAGGAGGAAGCCCATAGTTGAAAAGCTACATCCAAAATATAAATATCTGTTATTTTGTAGTAAAATATGTAGGGCAATGCACACTTGCGGTAATACCTGCAGATAAGAATTCACAGGATAAATAGTGATCCAAAGCTACTATTCTAATCTTTCGTTATGCTTCAGATTAAGATCCTCTGCTGTCTCTGCAGCAACTGTATACAATTATCTTTTCTCCAACAGCATCCCCAAAGCAGATGTAATTAGGGATCTTTGCAGCCAGCCTATGCATATGTTAATTACAGAACCAATATGGGATACTATTTGTTCCAACATTTACCATTCAAAAATCATAAACATCTAACTTGAGCCAGTTATTTTCATGCTAACTTTGATTAGAATGCACTCAGCTAAACTGGTCTCTCTCAGTATGACACTGAATTACTACCAAGGGAGAGGAGGACCATGCAGCACCCATCCTAGCAATGCTGGGAGAAGACAGAAGACCACATTTTTCACCACACTGCACATTGAACAATCACTTATAACAAAGTCAGAATCTAAATTTTACTGGATCAGAGCTGTTCACATGCTCATAGCAGTTGTAAGTTGCTAACTTAAGTTGCAAAGTAAGGGAGAAGCAGGCCCTTAACCTGCACAATTCAACAAACTGTTCAACTTGACTTTCAAAAATGCTTTCAGCAATTTAGTTAGACTTAGTCAGCCTTAGTGTGTTACATGAGAAGATAAACAAAGAAAAGGAGTACCTGAGTTGCTAAGTACAAGATCGCAAACTTTTCTCGTGAGTCAAGAAACTACAAATATACATCATAGTTCATTGAAACATTGCATACATCCATGGGATTGGATCAGAATTTATGAGCAAAGCAAAATATGGAAAATACTGAATGTGTAACTACTTACTGCTTACAACATCTGTACATTTTTTCTTTAAGCTGTCATCTACAACTTCTCTGGAACTCTTTTAATCCTTTATTTTCCGTAGAGGAAAGGACATCTTCATTCCATGGGCTAATGCCGGCAGAAAAAGACACAGGAAGCAGAAATTCTTCATTTTTAATCTCTGGTCTGAGATTAATCTCCTCACTCTCCATCTCTCCCTGTGAAATTAGGAAATATTAGCACTTAGTTTCTTCAACAGGTGGTATTTGCAAGCATTGTAATTCCATAGTGATTAATAAGCTTCACATATACCTTGAAAATTCAACAAACTATTTTTCCACATCAAGTGGTCTTCTGTGCAATAGTTATTTTTTATAAGAGTTAGTGAACAATAATAACACCCCCAGTTCATTCTTTCTTAGTATAAATGATGACTTTAGTCCCAATCTCTTTTGTTTTCCAGTTCAAACTCTTTACTTCTCATCATATTTCATATTTAATCTAGAGTCTTTTTTAACAGCTTTGGTTTCTTCAGATTTGCGATGCCATTTTTTACAGATTACCTGTGCCTCCCTAGGGACACTGAATGTCACATATTTATCTTTACTGGTAGAAAGATCAATCCTTTTGGGTATTTAAGTGTGAAAACCAGGGGGCTGCCCTAGAATAGTGTTCACATGTTGAAACAACACAGGTATTGGTGTATTTCTTGCATCCTGCTTTAATTCAACAGTAAGCTGTGGAAGACAAAGGGCAAGTCGACAGCTTCAGTTAAGAGGTGAGTCAGTGAGTACTTTGGGGGGGAACTGAGTCTGTCTTGATTTCTTGGCTCAGGCACATTATGCTGCCAGTTTTGCCAGTCCTGAAACTCAGATGACCGGCTGATCAAGAATAGTTTTTAAATTTCTTTCCATCTCTTCTTCATAAAAGCAATTGCCTGATAACTTTCTATGAGGAAAAGACTGATCGATACTCAGATCTCCCCTCTCATTCAGGTGGTCAAGCTGAGGTAAGCTATGTCAAGCTTTTCTTCTAAAATACCTCCTGATTAATTGCATGAGGTTTGATAGGGTTTTTTACTGACGGGATTGAGCAAAGCTTTTTCTTACAGAAATTGCATGAGGTCACTTGGATTATGGCTACCCACATTCTACCACGGCACTTACTGGGTAAACAGTAAGCATCAAGGTTTAGGATATTTCACTTCAAGATCGGTAGCTGGGCAGAACAAATGGACATGACGACTATAAAACATAATAAACAAAGGGATGTGACAAGAGTAGTTAACCAAAGCAATGTAGTAAATCCCAATATAAATAACATATATAACTATTCTTAATGGTATTACAGAAAAAGGGTAAAATAAAAATTATATAATTCAGTTTTTATTCTAGCTCAAGAACAATATTACTTTCTCCATCTACTTTATGCCACCCATACCAGTCAGCATATGACTGAAGAAGCAGATAGGAAAGTGACTTGCAAAGAGTCACCTACCAGGACTGCCAGAACCATAACTGGGTGTCAGGGACACAAACTTGCATCTGATATCAAATGATAGCAGCTATGGCCACCCCCAACCACTTGTCATTTTGTATTTCCAAAACCACATGCAAATAAAAGTTAAATTCTGTGGCTGATATCTAAAAGGCAATAGATAATGACCAGTAAGCACATCTCACTGCTCAGAGGGTGTGCTGCCTGCATGCTGACTAGAAAAGCAGAGGAAGACCTGCAGAAGGAGAGCATTGGAGGGAAAGGCAATTTCTCCAGTGACAGGGTACAACTGCAGGAACAGCAAGAGCAGTTTGACTGCACTCTAGTTCATTGCCAATTCTTAATCAAAGCCTCAGGGCACTATTGAAATAAAAACATTAAATAATACTAAGCAACAGTAAAGGACAACTATGATCACAAACAATTTCCTTCCAACTGTGAGGGCAGTGCATGTCCCTCAAGTGCCCAACATCTCACTTTTGACTGACATAGTGGGCTTATCTATGTAAATGCAGATCATATCCAGCACAGGACTGAGTCTGAGTGCTGCCTAGACATGTTTAATTGGATAACAACAGCAATCCTCCTCTCTTTTAACCACCTTGGTTGGTAGGAGGAATAGCGTGATTGTTTTGGAGACTATTTTTCCGTGGTTTATGTTTGTCCTTATTAATATCCTGCACATTTCTCTGATCTGTGGTGGTATATACATATTTTAAAACTTGTCAGTACCAGCTGAATGAGGAAGGGCTTCAGCCTAGTACAGGTGCTTCGTATCGGACCTGAATGCAAGGGAACTGATTCTGGGGGTGGGGTGTGGTGGGGGGTGGTCCCTAGTCTGTGTCAGTGGGATCCCCATCTTAGGTTGCTGCCTCAATAAAATCTCTCTCCCACAGGTAACTATTTCATAACTCAAATGAAAAGCAGATCCTGTGGCATGCTGGATCACATGAAACAAGACCATCTTCAGGTACTTCATCAGTCCTTTACTTGTTAGGACTGAGAACTCAGAGGGGAAGCTCAGTAATGCCAGATATCCTACTTGTGCCTTTTGTTTAAGCAGCTAGGTCAAGATGTTCTTCACTTTATTTACCAGCCAAAGACGTTCTTCTGGGTCAGCTCAATTCAAAGAGCAGTATGGATCCTTGGTGCACCGAAACTGTGAAAGTCAGCAAAATGGGCAGTGCACTGGCATGTTTTCCAGCTTCCCACTATTTCTGCTTCGAGCAGGTTTCAGCCAGCACCTGTGAAGGGGCGAGGGTTTGGGTGGTGGTGGCAAAGGGCCACTTCCCACAGGGCTCTCCCCAAGCTCAGGAAGGCTTTCTCCCCATTGGGATGAGGTGATGCTGTGGCACACTGACCATCCTGATCTGCCCCTCATGCCCTGACTTGTTCACTTCAGCTCTCAAAGCAGGCAAGGAGCAGACGTACACTCCTCCCTGGGCTGCCCCCAGCCTGCCCCAGAGCACTGCTATGACTACGCACAGTAAGCTCTTCCCGGCCAGGTGTGCTGAGAAGCCAGAGATGGGCAATGCCATACATGAGCACCCAGCACAGTGAAGGGGGCTCCGTTGCCTCCTTCTCAGCTGTGCCCTGGCTAAAGGCAGCTCCAAAGCTAGCTCTGATTATTAATGTCACGGTGTCAAACATTCCCTTCTAAACCACCAGCCAAGGTCTGCTTTTTAATATAGCCTTACATAAAGGGAGGAAGGGAAGAGGGCAAAGTAGTAGGAGCTCATGGTGATATTTCTCACTAAGTATTATTGTGTTAATTTCTTGTTTGTCCAGCAGCTGAATCATCTGTGCCTCCTCTGGGACATGGCTCCAGCTGCTGTGAAACCCAGTAGCGATGGCAGAGCTGATTAACTGTGGGCTCCCCCGCTGCTGAATCCAGTCAGTGAGCAATGTATGGGCAATTTACCCAGCAAAATTTGTCTGTTTATTGAATATCATGGATGGATTTCTTTCTGATTTCCCTTCCTCCCTCCTGCCACAAGGAAAGCTCACATAGCTGGGATGCTTCTTGATACTAGGGAGAGCAACAGTACAAGCTGGCTTCTGCCTGTGCCACAAGGGTGTAGGGTAAGGGAAGGAGGTGATACGGCTCACACCTACAGTCTGTGAGAAATATGTTTGAAACTGTCCGGGAAAAGCCCCAAGGAGCCCTGTTCAGATCTAGATTGCCTGGGGAGTGATAAAGCACATAGTCTCGAATGACTGATCAGTAGACAGACACAGAAGCCACAAGCAGCGGGCACTAAGACACACCAAGTTCAGTTGCTAAGTGTGGATGACTGACCAGATTACTCAGTGCTGAAAACCAGAACAAAACAAAACCTTACAGACTGCTGCTTGATGACTACTACATAGTCTCTTACGCATAGGAGAAAAAAAACCCTGTGTGATGCAATTGTTTCCCTTTGGCTTCTACAGTTGGTGGCATAACAAGCTTCCTTACCAGATACAGGCTGCACAGAGATAACAGTGACCTGTACTGGTCAAACTGGAGATCAGGGATTGCTCTATTACTGGGCTATTCAAGAGAGCCTGTTTTATTGCTACAGGTAGATCTGACTGATCCATTGACACAGCAGCCCAGAAGAGGTCTTTGAAACAGCCTATTGGTTTTTGGGGATGGACTTGCCTGCCCAGGAGAGGTGAGGGGCAGCCTCAGATCAGAAAGGGGTTACTGCCACTTTGTGACAGTCAATATTTTCAGCTGCCTCATCTTAATCAGACCAAACGCCAGGTCAGGAATGCAGCCAGCCACATGAGAGGACTCAGCATTCAGCCAACACAGTTTTGTAGTATATTATAGTAGGCAAGTAATGCAGAGCCAGGTCAAGGAAAACAGCATCAACACAGATAGCAGCATAGTAAAGCTGGTTGCAATGTTTTGTCCTTAAGGCTATTTAGTATTAAAAAATAAACACTCTTTTTTTATTTAAAAACATGAGTATTTTGCAAACAACTGTTCTGCTCTTTAAAGAGTCTTCAGTCTTTCAGTTTAAAGCAATTTTGTTAACTGTTTCATTTTCTCCTTTTTATTTTTTCTTTAATTTCTTCAAATTTTCTTATTTTCATTTTTATATTGAAAAATAGCTCTTTTCTGTTTGATTTAAAAAGTGATAAAAATGACAAAGAAATGAAGGTAAGAAATGCAACTAAATTTCAACCAGCTCTACTTCAGAGATGCCAATTGAAACAGCACAACAGCAAACAAGTACACTCTTTCAGTGCTGAAGAAGACCCTTTCTGAAGTCTGATATCTTATTTCTTGAACTGCATAGTGACAATTTATCCTCTTTGCTATAGCTGAATCCAAAAAACTCAATGTTATACAAAGTGGAAAACGTGAAGTTCTCAATGGTGGAAAAAGATAATGGGTCATTCCTACTAGCTTAATAGGCTTATGTACATAGATATTACATTATGCTATTTAGTTTGATACCAATGAACAGTGTAACAAATATACACCCATCCAGTGACTTCGTCTAGTGCACAAGTACTCCACAGCAACTGGTAGCATGGAGTGTAGCTCTTGCTTTTTAAGGATGAGTCTTACTGAGACTGGCTGTTCATGTTTGGCCATTTCAGGGCAGTGCAAGCAGCTCCTGTGCACAAGCACCGGATAAATTGAACATTCCTAAGTCTATCCACTGAAGGCAATATTTTCATACATGCACTAGGCCAATATATTATGATGCACTTTGTATATCTAAAATGCCTAACAAAAAGATGTGTCTTCTTAGAGTGAAAGCAGAGAATAACAGCAACAGCTGTTCTTCAGGAAGGCTGGAAATGCCACGGTAACCTGTACATGGAGACACATCATCTTTCTGAAATGACCAGCAAAACTGAGGGTTTGGTACAACATCAGGCCTCGGCATCCAAGTAACCATCATTCAGCTGATGCACAGCAGCTTATCGATCCAGGATGACCAAATAGTACATCTGAACCATCGCATTCAAAGCTGAATTAAGGTTCAGGCTCTAATTCGAGTGCACTGAGATCACATAGCCAAGCAGCTGAAAGTGTGGCCCAACAGTAATGCTCATGATACTCATGATGTCCCTAGAGGTAACAATTTGTGAGGGCTATAACAGGAAACAAACAAAAAAAAAAGGTAATGTCTGTGTCCCAGAAAGCTGCTTATAATTTCATCCAAGACAATGGGAGGCCACTAAGAACAAATAACAGGAAAAAAAAAAAGTGACTGGAAAAAAGGAATCAGGAACTAATAATTTCTCTTCACATTCTTGTAGTGACTTTGTGATTCTTGGATATCTTTGCTTCTCCACCATACTTCTCCATTTTCCAAAGGGGAACAAAATCTTAAATCATACAGTTAATGTTTGCAAAGCACTTTTAGCTAGAGGGAAAACCTTGTCCGGCACTATGGAAGCACAAAGGGACCATAATAATATCTACCTGACTACTCAAGTTTCCCCTATTCTGACACAATCTCTGGTGGGTGCAGGTAGCTCTTGTTCACACCTCTGGCCCCTGGCACTGACAAAATGCCAGCTGGAGAGTTTCTGGAGCATTTCTGGGACGTCTCTAATGCCAATTGCATTTGAGCATTTTGTGCAGAGGCCTCTGTAATACCTGAGACAAGGAACAAGACGCAGATGTCTCCATATACCTGGCAAGTGTAGCAGTGGCACAGTGATATCTCAGTCCTTAGGCTCAGGCTGAACACAATCAGACAGGGCTGGAATCAAAAGGTAGTCATTTTTAAGTTGAGTTGTGTATCACAGTGACAGAGGAGACCAAGTTAATCTCTACTAGATTTGTGGTAGAGGTCTTTTGATTTTTATATGGGAGGATGTTAAATGTTTTACTCACAAGACCTTTTAACGCTGCTGTGGCCACAGGAAATTGAGAAGTTTAAACAGAGGCCAACAGGAAGAGCAAAGTGCGACATGTTATATTGCTTATTCAAAGCCAGTGAAGATTGGGAACAACAGTTCTATACAAAGGACTGTTTATATCAACTAACGCATAATTCTAAATTTCCTGCATGAGTCATTTTTTTGGTATCTTTGTGTCCTGTCTCTTTGTCACTCTCCACTGGACTGATAAACATAAGCGCAAGCATGTTAAAACTATTTTTTCCTTTTAAAGAAATCCTAACGAATCTAGATCCCTGTAAAGCAGCACCGCAGTTCACCACTAGCATGCCAGCCACCAAGAGCTGAAGCTGAATGGTCACGCTAAAGAATGGTTTTATAAGTTTTCTGGGGCTGTGAAAAATAAGGGACTTGCTAGCTCTAAAGGATAATTTAACTGAATACACTTGCCTGGACTTAAAGGTGCCACCTTTGGGAACATTTCACGTTCTTACACACAGAACTGTTGAACATTCAAAGAAACCAACCTGGCTATAGCAGGAATAGAGCAAGTTCTGCCTCTCTGAAAACCAGCCTGTGAACACACTTACCACTTGGCTTCTCCCTGAATACTGATAGCAAACAAAGCAACATCCAGGGGACTTCTGCGATGCCTATCTGGTGGGAAAGTGACCTCAAGAGAGTACTTCTGACAGGCAAGCAACACATAACAGCCCAGAAAAACCAGTCTTTTCCCTTTACCCGCAACTCTACATCAAGGCGCTCCATGCATCCCCAAAAAACTCATCTAGAATTCACGTGCTTTGGCTAATGGGTTTGTAAAAAAGAAAAAAAAACTTTGTAAAAAATCTTGTAAAAAAAAAAAAAGGGGCTCTTGCCACACAATACAATGAAAATGAATGTTTTTCTTCTCAAACACATCTTACCTTTTGTGAGCTTGTGTGAAAAGAGCCCATTATTAAGCTTGAGTTATTTGAGCAATATTGGAAATGCCCCTGCCCTTTTGTTAATTTGCTTGGCTTGGTGCACACATGGCATTTGTTTTATATCATGTGTGGAACTTGCTTCTTTAAAAAGTCTGCAGGTTTCAAATTCCCCCGCTTTTGATAGATGTACTGTATGTACTGTTAAGTTTAAAAAAAAGTTACAGGTGGCTGTATTTTTCCCAATTCAGCCCACAAAAGCCCCTTTATTAAAAGAAGTCCTTAATGAAAAAGAAAAGTAGAGCTACTGTATGTGAGGCTGCAAAGATCTCTGGTGGAAATATTTGGTGTTTACATTTTGCTGAACTATTTATACTGTGGACACATGCTACACTAAAGGCTCTCTTTTCTCTGCATAATAGAAATCCTTGTAACTGAGTTCTATATACTTAGTATGGTTTACATTTTTTTATCCAGCCTTACCACATTTGATTCCACCCTGCTTTCTACACGACTTTGTGTGTGTTTAACAGGGCTGTATAATAGCAACACCTTCTGGAAAAAGGGAGACACTGGAGAACCATTTCTGCCTCTCGCAGCTAGCTGCACTCACCAACCAGTGTACATTACTAATAAGGCAGAAGTTCAGAATAATAATTAGGATACATCACTAACTGTATGTGCATTTATTGCTTCATTTAGCAGTAATTGAAAACGGTGGTTTTTTCAATAACTCTTTCAGACTCTCTTTGTTGAGAGTAGTTTTAACAGTTAACAAGTCAGTATTTTAATTACACTGGATTTATGGGTCTAAGTCTCTGCTCTATACACCCTTTGTCTGATGATATGAAAAAGCAGAGGAGCGCCCCGCTGCTCCATGGCAGCAGCCACCTCGTCTTCCCCCAGAGCAGCAAGAACTGCCAGCATGAAGACCAACATTTCCAAACCCTGCTGCCTGCAGCAGAGCTCCCAAAGCCACAGAGCAGCAACTGAAGTGCAATGGCCTACATTTAACATCAGCCGAGTATCTGAAAGTCTCACCATCTTAGAAAAGTGCCACAGCATTTCCAGTGTCTTTATAAAGCAGCCGCTGCCACTGAAGAGCCTTTAAGAGCCTTTGGCATTGGTGCTTATAAGTTTTATCCAAAGAGGACAGACAACCCTTTCTGCATGTTGCTCCAAGACAACTTTGCCAGCACAAGTAGAAAATAGTTGGTTGGTGACAGGAGGACTCTTTTAACTGCTTTTAACTTCAATCTACGGCAATATTTTTTTTTGCAAAGTACTACAGCGAGATACTGTTGTAGTAGTAGTAGAAATAATAACAAATTCTTATTATATGTTATTATAATTCTTATTATAGTAAATAATTGTTGCTATTGTTATTCCACCTTTGATTAGATCTTTGAACAGAGATGTACCCAGTTATTTTCTTATCAGTGTTGTAAGGTGAGTACTACTAGAGGTACAGGGAGACAGAACTGGAGTCCTTGGTGACTCTCAAGGGAGGAGGCAAGAAGAGTAGCTTCCAAGTTTATATATCTAGGCTACACATTTCAAGCATCAAATCCACTATACTTTGCTTTAATGGTACCAAACTTCTGAGTGGACACATTATAAAAGAGCAGGCATTATCCAGGAGGTTATTAGGTTCTGCAACATTCAGTTGGCTTGGAGAATGCAGGACTGAGTCCAGATGAGCCTCGTAAACCTGGATGCCCTTCTTTACACAAGGCAAGTAACAGTCTAATTCTTCCTGATGGGCAACTGGATCCAGGGTCAGATCTGACAAATCTTTATGATCTTGCAAAGTTAATACAAGGTTTCCATTTTTGCTTTTCATTTTCAAATGGTGTGTCTCCGAGCAAAAGTTGCCTGTGCTCTGTTCCTTGACACTTTGCCTATCTTCCACACCTGATTCACATCCTTGGTCAGGATTTTATTTTGTGAGCTATTCCTCTTCTTTCTGCACACCCTTACTTGGCTCCAGCAGTGCCAGCTCCTGCTCACCTAATAAAGAACCCTGTGTACTGCAAGCTCTGCAGCCATCATCCATGAGACGCTTTAACTTTGCTCACTCCGTTGTGCAAAGCAGCTCTAAGGAGAAGCCTTTGGAGAAATGCAGAGACTTTTCCGTAATGGAAAAAGAAAAGCAAGCCCTGCAAGTTAGCTTCAGGTGTGTCTGTGGTGGGGGAAACTTTGTGAATGGTCTCCGTGTCTCATTTTGGCAAAGCATTCAAGGGCTACCAGTACCCACAACTGCCTAGCAGCATGCAATATATACTCCCAATTAACCATGAGAAACACAGCCTCCTCTCTACACTCCACATGTCTCTAAGTAATATCATGTCTGTACCTTGAAGAGCAGGCATCTTGGGCATGATCTTGCATGAGGGCAGACTGCACAGCATTAAGAATCCCATGAGGGGTCTTCAGGCAGCTGCTCAGCATGGCCAGGTGAGGATTGTTAACCGAGCAGTATAGAGAAGGCCATATGGCATCAGCTGTGCTCTGGCTTCCAGCAGGACAACCCCTACTCTTATGAATATAATTTCCACAGCATGCATGAGAGTGAATTGTAATTGCAGTAAGCTGCCCTGTCCTTTTCCTCACCTACACCTGTCACCTTCGAGATGCTGAGCTATTACACAAAAGGAAGAGCCAGTGCAACAAAAACTGCAAGCACTGAGCCTCATACTGTGGAAGTGCTCCCTGCTGCTGCCTGAAAACAGGCACAAAATTCAGTAGGGAAGCCTCTTCCCTCTCCCTTCTGCTTCATGTGAGAAATGGCTATGTCTGCTCCCCACACCTGTAAGTGCCAAGAGCCATGGGGTGATGAGCCAGCAGGACTTCAAGGAAGTTGTTGAAGCCCTTCTCTTCAGTCCTGCCAGTACGGCCTCACTCCAAATGTATCCCATAGCTCAAATGTATCCCTCCTGCTGAGGAATGGGTTAATCCCAGGATGAGGGGAGTTTGTGACAAACCACCAACTAGACTGAGAATCTCTAGTGGAATTTTAACGCGTCTGGCCTGGGATCCTCAATCGCTGATAATGACAGGCATTACCTGACCCAGCCAGCAAGGGGATCGCGATAGCTGCTCTCAAGAATTTGCAAATCGTTCTCCAGTTCCTGGCTCCTTCCCTTTGACTATCTTGGCAGCCTGTTCTGGCAGCCAGACTATCTCACCTAAGACTTCTCCAGCTGGTGAAGCATCTTGGC
The DNA here is from genome assembly GCA_028858755.1 of Ara ararauna. Classification (NCBI taxonomy): domain Eukaryota; kingdom Metazoa; phylum Chordata; class Aves; order Psittaciformes; family Psittacidae; genus Ara; species Ara ararauna. Next base: position 105,048,329 of record CM054376.1, on the reverse strand, counting down.
ACTCCTGCCTCTCTATGCCCACACACTTTCATCAACTTCAGCAGTAACCCTTTTAAGTGTTATCTTGCAGGCCTAATTACTTCAAATACATTTTCTGGCTGAGGAGTTGGACAGGTGGAAATTTAGCGCCATCTATTGCTAAATAATGGAACACTGGTTCGAGAAGAATGCGAGAAAAGCCCTTTCACAAAGGAAGCCTTGGCTGTGGGATTCCTGCAATCCAGCAGAAGCACCCCCACAGCCACCAGAAACTCTCCTCACTCGGGACTGATGGTTAAAGCCCTGCAGCTTTCTAGAAAATACATCTTGAAGTCTGGGGTGTGACCCTGGCAAATTTCTTCTCCCACAATATGGGAATACTGTGAGAACCAGCTTTCTTATGAAATTTGTAAAGTTCCGTAAGTCAAGTTTGTCCTGAAATAATCTCTCTCTCCCTGTCTCCCTGTAACCCTACTGGTATTTTGGTAACAATCCCCCTAAACTGCATATCTACCATAGACGAACTCTAAAGCTAGTCTCTTTTATTTACAGTGTGCAAGCATAAGCCCTTGTCAGCACTGGCTGTAACCCCTTTCCACCTGTGACCGCATGAAGTGGAAGGAGTAATCTCAAAGGCACGTGGCATCCCCCCCAGGCTCAGCTGCAGCCAAGGAATACCCCAAGAACCTGAGGGGACTAGGTGATCAGCACTGCTGACTGGAGAGGACTATATTTCTGAAGAGACATTAGTGAACCTGAAGGTTATATTCTTGTCAAAAGTCTTGGTACTTTCACCTTCACAGGATCAAATAATTTACAAATGCATAACCCTAATAAGACAAGAACCCTGAAAAATCCTGTGAAGAGACCAAAGCGAGAGAGTAAGGGGTGTTGATTTCCTGATAGGAGCAAAAGCTGGGTCTTTTCACGGCTGAAGTATGTGCCTTAGTTCAATGAGATGGTACAATCAGATCATAATGCAGTTAATCTCTGCTTGTCACTGGAAGCAACTACTGATACTGCAATCTTTTTAACAAAAATGTTAAGACTGTTTGTGGTGATGATAATAAAATTTGGTAGAATAGATGGGTCGACACCTGCAAACACTCATTAAACCAAAGTGCTGGTACACACGACCTGCAAAAATCAAAAACATGTTGTCTAACTCTGCGATGTCCCCAACAGATACAGCTGCAGATTCCTGAGAAACTGAAGGTAAGAGATGACAAAAAAAGATGAGCGAAGCCACTGCAAAATGTCTGCAGCCATGAAGTTGGGACACCTCAAAACTGTTAGAAAAAATACCTGATGCAGTGTAAACAGCTGTCTGTGTTTCATTGCAAGCTCCATAATGCTTACTACCCTTTTTCTTAGAAGCTCTAAATGCTGTAGGCAGGAAAAAAAGTATTTTTAAACATTATTTTTCAGCACATATGATGGAGAGGAAAGGTAGAATATGTGTATCAGGCAGCTTGAAAACAGGAAAGCCAAGAAACAGAGATCCAAATGTTTGGTTTATTTTGCAAAATATGTTTAGGAAGTTTAAGGTTGTTTTGAAGGGTTGTTAGGCTTGACTTATAATTTTGGGTCAGGCTATACTACTGGTTCTAAAAAGCCAACATAAACTGTGTAGTCATCATGCTAATGACTTCTTGCTTTTTGTAAATGAATAAAAATTCTTTTTCCTCACAAATAGAAAGGTGAACAAGAAATCAAAATGAGAATTAAATAAGTTCAAATTCAGGCATATTTTCCTTGAGACTCTGCCATTCACTTTGTTTAATATACTGTAGCCCAGATAATTTCTCACTGCTGCCCAGAAGTTAGGAGACAACTTTCAATACCCACTCTGCATTTAGGGAACAGAGCCTTGCTCAAATGACCCTGACACTGAGCCAGTCCTGACGGCTTTGAATTTGACCTTCTGTTTTATCTCATCTCCTTTGCCTGTTCCCCAGAGCCTTACATCTACAGTGGCAGCAATCACACTGTCCTGCCAGCATTGCCAAGAGAAGGGGAGAGTAAAACTTTACTATGGACCAGATCTGGCCCATCCACTGCCCATCTTTAAAGTAGACCAGTATAAAGAACAACATGAAGCTGACACTCAGTAGGGGAAAAATTGTCCAAATATAGTAGTGTCTGCTACATCTACTCAGGAAATTAGCAGTGCTCCTTAGAGCCCCCAGTGGGGTTAAGAGCGTGTTCCTGACAGGACCCCTACACATTCGCTCAGTTCTGGCGCACAGTATGTACGGCCAAGGTACAAAGGTACTTTGCAGATACATTGCCTTGTAGCATTCAAGCCCGGTGGGTTCACAGGCAGCAACATTGCTGTGTGTCTACTAAGGGCATCCTCCCACAGGGATAATGTAAGTGAACAGACCAGCATAAAGACTGAAAAGTGAATGGCAGGCTGAAATTCAGATAATTAGAAGTTACTTTACTATGAATCTGAATACTACTGGTAATGATCTGTGGCATATAAATGAAAAAGTAGAGAATGTGATGTACAAAATTAAACTTGTTAGGTAATGCTCATGGGATGATGATGATGATTGTGGGTCGTTCTTAGGTAGCCAGTTCCAAATGCTCCCCTTTGTACATTATTTCAGCATAAGGGAGATTTTCTTTCAGCTTTTGTTTGGAAGAAACATAGTACTAAAACTTTTAAAAAAGTACAAAATGAATTAATACTGTTGTGTTTTTTGGCAGGACTGATATAGAACGTTTCGTTTTGAAACACTCTTTACCTCTGTTCTCTATATGTGTTTTTGCTTGCTCTATTTTTGAGGACAGGCTGCTGGATGGTAGAGGATGGTTTTTTGTCAGGAGGGTCGACCTATTATTTTTGTGCGCCAGATTTAAAGCCAGGAAGGTGAAAAGATTCAATTTCCCAATCTATTAGCAAACTTCTCATATTGCATAAGTGGTTATGGGTTAAAGTAAAAATTGTTACAAATTATCTTCTGGAGAAGGCAGTAGTGAAATCTGCTCCTGTAAGTAATGTGGTAGAAGTTATGGGTGAAGAAGGCATATTCTAGTTTAAAACAAATCACAGTACATCACAAAAGCTCTGCAAAAGCCTGTTCTAGCTCACACAAGCTCCTCGGGCTGTCAAGAAAACACCAAAGACCTGAGTCGCCTGGGATCAGTAAGTTTAAAGGCAATCTGTTCTTCCTGAGCTAGGAGAGTCTTGCGAGAATACGACTCTATTCCAAACTTCTGCTAATAGCAATGCCAACTAGAAGCATGGTGAATTGTGATTTCCCCAGCATAGCTGTGCCAACTAAAGCCCCAGATGACTCCACTGTTCTAGCAAAAATGTGCTTTTCCTGGTATAACTTATCCTGTGTGATGCCATGGCCAGCTATGGTATTGTTTTATAAACAAAAAACGCATCTTCACTGATACAAGCTGCAGCTGTACGTCTGCACTGATAAAGTGCAACTAAGCATAGATATAAGAGTACAAAATATCACACTTAGGTAGTAAGCAGGATTGGAGGTACAGCAGGCCTAAAAATCCATTAGTACCTCACAGAGGCTTTACTGTTCTATTTTGCAGTACTGTGTTTACTCAGAGGAAGCTATTTTGAACTGAATATATACAAGGCTCTTTCTTTATTTTCCTCTTTTGTGCATGAAAAACAGCACCAATTCTCACATTCCCTATAGGTTTCAGGGGAAATGAGAACTGCACATATCCCTTGACGTACATCTTCAGGTAGGAACAAAGATCCAATCAGGCATCTCAAGTTAAAAGAATAATTTGCTTGAAAAGTTAAAACTGCGATTAACAACCTAGAGTCATTCTGCCAGTGGAGATGAGAGGGGTCACAACCTGATCGCTGGAGACAAGGCAGGTTTTCGGTGCAAGCTAAATGAGAAAAACTTGGGAGCTCTGTGTTTTATCAGGGAATGAATGTTCCTGCAGTTCAGGCATTCGAAAATCGCATTAACCTGGAAAAGCCAAAGCAGGGACAAGATACAGACATGAACGTAATAGATACTGACTGCAGGGGCTCCAGGGCAGATGTCAGCTCTTCCTTCTGCAGTGGAGGTCATGGAAGAATCGTTTTGGTACTTACTTTTTCTTTTAAACCAGCACTATAGAGTGCATCGAAGGAGCAAAAATATTTCATTTGTGAACAGAAAGGAAGAGGCCAAATATGGGTTTTACTTTCTATGTCTCAGCCACCTTACTTCACCTCATATACCCAAAGACTATCTGGTCAGCTAAATAAATGTGGTGCTACACAACGGAGCCAGAAGGCAGCTGCAGAATAACCTCCTTGTAGAGGGGACTCGCCTGCAGGTACAGAGAGCAGAGCCAGCCCAAATGCAGTCTGCCCTGGCCTGGCCCAGCAAGAGTCCACAATGCTCAATTCTTCACTAACACACAGAGGCACCAAAGGGCTTTCGCTGCTATGAACTGCACATGCAGCCACACAGCTTTGGAGCAGAAGCATTTTGGTTGAGTCACTGAACTGCAACTCAAACCCATCTTTTCTCTCCTAAGCAATAACCAATGAGTTGTTTTTTCCACAGATGGCTGTGGGGTTTCCTGGTTGTTTGGGCTTGGGTCAAGATCACAAAAATAAACACAGTAAATGCTTTAAGTCTCACCTGTGTGGATTCTTTTACTCTATGCTGGTTTGTAACGAAAAAGAACTTTGTACTTGCAAAACAGCTGGTCCTCAATTAAGAAAACTCTGTATGCAAAGAAAAAATATGGGCACTAAACATGTAGGCACAGAAAGCTGACTTTCTGGTGCAGTATACAAAGTCCTTCCTTTTGAAGCTGGTCTGCCTCCTCTGAGGTCTAATTTGTGCTTGGTCCCCATGCACAAACGGGAAGGGCTTAAATTTCAGGGGCCTGGGCCCTGTTTTGCAAAAATATAGCAGTGTGCCTAGGTGCTGTTGTTGTTAGTATAATTAATCTGCTTTCGAATACTCAAAATCCCAGAAGGTATCACCTGGGATTCAGAGTGGAACATTTAGGCAATGCAAAATCTTCCAAGGTTAGGTGAAAATGAACTGGGTGTTTATTTGTTTAAACCAGAATCAATACAGTAGACTGACAAGGCAGGGAATTATAGGAGGTTTGGCCATGCATAAGCTTGGTTTTCTTGCATTTAAATGTCACTGTCAGCTGTAGGCAATGTTCCAGCTTGCGAAGTTTCACTGAAATTGGAAGCAACACTGAGCTTGGCAGAAATGTGATTGTAAGGTTTAATTGAAAGAATAAGCATGCTATTACAAATTAATGTGTAGAAGGCAGCCATGGTGGGTCCATATGGCCCTCAATTGCTCATTGATCATACACCCTGTCATGCACTTATCCTCACAGGAGTCGCTCAGCTTGCTGAGACCTATTACCCCCATTTTACAGCTGGAAAATAGGAGCTAGGAGAGTTACCTGTCTTGCTCAAAGGCACAGAAAGGAATTGATCAAGGGGAACTGCTAAACTTTTCTTCCTTTCCAGATTGCTTATTTTTCCCTAATGAAAATCACTTCTTATCTTATATTATGCACTGCAGAGGAAACCAAGAGAAGCAGTGTCTTTTAAAAGTAAATCGTTACAAGCCAACACGGGTTTAGCAATTTACTGCAATTGCAGTTTGATTTTCAGTTTTCCCGTGAAAGATCTCAAATTTACTGTCTTAGGACTGAATGAAACAGTAATTGTTAGGATATACTTGTTTGACTCCTGATGATCTGTGTGTCCTAATTTGCTTTTTTCCCCTGAAAAATTACTTCTAATTTTTTAAGATGAAAACCATACATTTTCTGGTTATCAGCTCTACACAAACACTAAATTATTCTTCCTGACAATAAATATTTTATCAGAGAAATAAAGATTAAACAACTCTACAGCAGATGAATTTTGCCCAACACTTAATGTATGACTTGTTGAGAGTTTCACTTGGTCAAACGTTGGCTCTCTTATGCTGCTTAAATTGTAGTAACAGATAATAAAGCCTTGTTCATGTTACTTTCTTTTTCCAGGGAAAAGTTGCCACAAAGAGGCTGTGAGGTTTGGCAGAGATATGTATGTGCTCAGAAAATAAAGTTTGTTTTTAAATATTACCTTATCCTACAAAATCTGGGGAATTTCCCTTTAGTCAGCCTGAACTTAGGCCTTATTGACATCTTTCTTCCCTTCTGACTTGATGTTATCTCGTAATGAAAAAGCTTGCCAATATTACACATATGCAAAAATGAAGAAATAATACAGCTGTTGATATCCTTTTTGTTGAAATGTGAAACAAAATGCGGAATAAGGAGTTCTCCTTTGTGTTGTTTGGATGTAGCAGCATGTAGACTAACAAAGGGAATCCTTCCAAGGGACTCTGCAAGTTAAACATCTGTAAGAGGTATAATCAAGCTCTTAAGATTCACCTTAGCAGAGGTAAGGAGCTGCAAGGTAGGAACTCCATGAGACTTATCTTTCAAAAACAGAGCAGCCATCTGACTTAAAAAATCTGCAGATTGGTCATGGTTCATATGCATAATGCCAGTATCAGTTACAAGGCTTACATGCACATGCTGTTTAATAAGCCTCTGCCTAGGGTGACAGACTGTAGTCTGGTCTCCCTGAATAAATAAATAAATAAGTAAAATAGAAAGAATAGTTTGCCTTTTTGGAGGACATACTGCATGAAAGAGAATGCATAGCAGCATTTGGGGTCTCACCAGATTCTTTCCATGACAGCAAATATACAAGCAATGTAGTTAGGTAATATTTCTTTAGCCTTCCTATTTGTTAAAAAGAAGCCTCATTTCAGCAGTCTGAAGGGACCAAACAACAAAAGGCAAGTTCTTCGCTCAGGAACGCTAAGTGTGCCATGCAAGTAAACCCTGCATTCCCAAAACTGGGTTTCTTCGCTTCTTCAGAAAAACATACGCAGCAGTACTTTTCCCTGCTCTCCGCCTTAGCACACATGAAGGCTACAGACTCTACAGCCTGAAAAGTCCTTGGCACAGACATTGACAAATCTGAAAATCTTTTGATGAATGACTCACCTGATAGCAGCTGTTGGCACTTCCCAGCTTAACACTATCACCAATGTTAGATGAAGATACCGAAACAGAGCAAGAGAAAATGGCATTTCTCTTAGTAAGGCAACGTGTCATGGATAACCAACTCCCCTCTCACCCTCACAATCCTAGTAATGACTTTGCACGCATAACAGCACAAAGATTGCTGCCACCTGAGAACTAAGTAGGCATTTTGATTACAGCAAATATAGAACAGGTGAAGTATGTCCTGACCAGTGAGCTAGTGATCCTACCTCTTCAGTAGGTAAAGTCTTTGTAGAAAACTGAGTACGGAGGATTTCTAACCATGAGTTTAGCTCAAACTCAACTGTTTTTTCCTCAACAGTCATAAAAATATTCCACCTGCAAAAGGAGGGAATAGCAAAGAGAACCAGTGCTATGAATTATGCTTGGAGGTTGGCATCTCTGCGAGTGCATTTTCAAGACAGGAATATAAGCAGTCAATATTAGAATTAGAAATGCCTGTTTTGAGGGTATATCAACAAAAGTGTTGAATTTCAGGCTTTTTTCTTCCTTTCCCTTTTGCTAGTTTTTTGATGCCACAGTAATAATAGTTATCAAACCACTCAGATTTTCTGTTCTTTGCATGACATAAGTAAGGATAGATTATGTAGTGCAGGAAGGGAATGATACTAATGTTTATAATGCTTATATTTAGCAGCAATGTGAGACTTAGCTGGTAGTATCCAAAGCAATGGAGCTAAAAAATACTGGGACAGAGCCCGATCCATGGAAATTTAATTAATTTTATTTTTTTCTAATTCTTTACTCACTGAGATGTCCTAAAAAGTTGGGAATATTTTTCACTATCTTTTAGTCAGTCTTCAGCCATTTCCTTACGATGAAAACACAGAAACTTCAGTTCTTTTCTTTTCCAAGCTGGGACTTCACAGTAAAGCAAATATTGCAGTCTTTGCTCATGCATAAGGCTTGTACAAGCCAAAGGAAGGTAAAAAAAAAAAAAAAAGAACCAAGAATCAGCAATGATTTAAGCAAGGTCTGGTGCATAAAAGTTTAAGAGCCATAATAAAAGTGGCCAGCACCTGGGAGAAACTCAAATCCTAACATTTCATAGGAGCATGACTTCTTAACTGGCTTCAGCTCTGTAAAAACTCTGCCATGGCTAAAAAGAGCTGTCCTGACCTCCCTACGTGTGGGGTCTGTAACATGCTTCTGCCTTCTTGTGGTCAAGCAGTGATCTGGTCTCTGCAACTGCTCTAGTGCCAGCAGTGCCACAAAGGGAAGGTCAGGAACAGAGCAGCTGGAAATAAGAAGAATGAAGCCATTCTTTTCATCATGCTCAGAGTGTGAACATCACCTCAAGTTAGGGTCTGAGCTAATACCAGTTGAAGTTTCCACTGACATCAGTGTTTCTACTGGCTCTGCTTGGTGATGATCTATGTAAACTTCACCTAAAAGGCAGGTAAGTCTGAGTCTTTGTTTTTAGCTTAGGTATGGTACTCTAGATAAATTCATTCCTGTCAAAATGAGAGTCAGAACAGCCCTAGCTGTTTTACAGGTGATAGTGCCTCTAGCAGTGGCAGCCTCCCAGCAGGTATTTAATTTTTGTATCTGTAAAGGATGAGTATAAAAATTATCTCCCTTGCACGTATAAGCTTACCAAGCACACTCTTCCATATCATGACACAGCTTCAGCTGCAGAGGCCCCATCTAGACCAGGGCTTTACCTATGTCTGCCTTTGGTCAGGCCCAGAGGGGTCTTTGAATATGTACTCTACTGAAGATGACTGGCCTGAAAGTAGAGTAGATCAGTATCGATTTGATCAGCCTTTTGTTTGAAAAGCATGTTTTGTTGAGTATGAATATGCATCTGTGGCTTAGAAATGCAATTGTTCTCTCACCCAATAAGAAGACAATTTAACACACTTCATTATTAATTTCCTTGGATAATACATACAGTTTCTAAATTGAAGTTTTTTGTGCATTTTACACAGTCTGTGGTGAGAACGTACCCATTTTAAACATTTGGTTTTCTGTTGATCCTTTACAGTTAGGTACTTATCTCAGAAATACTGAGTTTGTTAGGATACTTTCTTTGTATATGGATTTTTTTTTACTTCACTCTAAAAAACACTAGCCTATACTGCCATCAAAGTAGAGGATAAATGCCTACATGCCACTAAACATCAATTAATCAAAGCTGAACCTTCGGAAAGAATTATTCCATGAGCAAGATGGAAAAAAAAAAAAAGTTAAAACCAGAGGTTGCTCTGAAATCACTTCATGAGAACATAATTTCTTTTAATGTCCCAAAAGAGTTTATATGTTAAGATAAATTGTTTTGTCTCGCATAACCTGGCATTGTTAAAGCTCAGAATTTAATACTCTAAATTTGTACCGATATAATACCACCTGCAGGTGAAGCAGGGCAAAAATTTTCTTACCTGGCATTAAAAATTATTCCCTTGGAAGAGAGAGAAGTAGACACCTTCTACACTCTTGTATTTTCTTTCACAAGTTCCTCATTGGAGAAGCATCGAGAACAACAAAGGTGCTACAACAGAAAATTTTGCTCTTCTTGGCAACAGGATAAGTCTTTACCAGATCTGTTAAATTCACCACTGTGATGCCACAGTAGCAGAAAATTAAGCAAAAGGAAAGGAAGAAAAAAACCTGAATTTCAATACTTTTGTTGACATACCCTCAAAACTGGCATTTCTAATTCTAATATTGACTGCCTATATTGGAATCTCCAGCTTTGTTTCCTTACCCTGTTCATATGTACAGAAGGCAGATTTTTCCTTCTGCTTTGTCCTCCCCCTGTATTATTCTAAAACTGATTATTTTGTCATGGCAACTTTACAAGATTATGTTTTCAAGATCAGAGTCCTCAGAGTGGATAGTCTCTATCCCATGGATATCAAGAATACAGTGCTGGTGGTGGTGCTGTGAGTGCTTTATTGAACAGAACAATTGCCAGCCACTGAGATGTTTCAAAAGGGAGGAATAAAGGGGTCTTTTTAAGTTTTGCTAAAAGGCACAGGTTTGTCTGTCTCTGAAGCTCACTCAGCACCTTCTAGAACTGGTCATCAAGTCATTACTACTTGGGATACACAAGTTTTGAAAGCTGTCTTACTGAAGCTCAAACTAGAGTCACAGTTAAGAAAGGTTCCCTTAGGATGAAAGCAGAGAGGCAAAAAATACAGGAATAAAGCCCGATTCTGACATATTAGGCTCATTCTCCTAGCACTAATTAACAACTCTTAGTATTTAACTATCTACAGCTTCATTAAAGTGTCCTGTATCTATGCCAGCTTTTTCTGAAGTCACTTAGAACCAAACCAGATGGAAAATTTACCCTGATGTGTATTTTACCACAGCATGGATCAGTACTACCTTTAATCACAGCATAACCTTCACTGAAAAGGGGGAATACGTCAAGTATTTTGGTAAATATAGCTACTACACATGGCAAATGTCAAGATTTTAATGACACTCACTTTCAGGGCTTTCCATCTTCAAAGGGCTTCCCACTAGTTGATATACTTTAGAGTAATGACTATTCAGAACAGCCCTGTGAAGTAAGTGCTCAAAGCATTAAGTCGTTTTCTGGCTTTCTTCTCTCCCTTGAGTTCATTGCCCCAAAACCCTTAGAATGGAGGCTGCATTCAATCACTGCTACACAGTCCTGGCATGTTAGAAGCTGTTTCATGACAACATGGCTAGCAGGTAGGTTGTTTTGCTGCTCGATTTGCCCAGTATTTTACTTCAAGTGAAACAACTGGCTCAGGCTCTAGGCTTGGCAGGGTAGGTGCATGTCTGCCATTGTTAAAACCTCATTCTTTCCTTTGAGTGTCATAACCTTAGACTTCAGTGGAAGCCAGAAGGCAGAACATAGGCTTTGCAATTTGACTGTAGAGTTAACTTCTTTCTTACCACTTGCTTCTTGCTTTGCTGTTCTTAAATGCCATGCTTCATTCTTTCTTCTTTTTTTTTAATCCAGATTTCAAGAAAGTATTTTATAATAGCCCCCATCTATGGGACAATTATGCTTAGTTAGCTGTACTCAACAGTGATGATTTCATAACATGCCACAAACAGGTGCCCATTAAATTCCTTTATTGGAGACAGAAACGTTGCATAATTACAGATTTGATGAGGAAAACTGCAAATAGTATAGACTGTTTCTACTGCCAGCAAAATACAGTTATTACAGGATTTATAGACATACAAATATAAAGTGTTTCTTTCATGCCAGATGGTACATACATAACAATGCCATTAGGAGCGCTTAATTGTGCTTCTACAAAACCTTTAGAGAAGAATGAGGTAGAGTTTCCTTTAGTTTATCCAGTATTTTTTCACACATCTGTCTTTTACTGGTTTTATATGCTCAGATCCTTGTAAAATATGCAGTTAACTTTAATATTTGAGAAAACAGAGACCCTTCAGAGGTGTTTACTTCTCTCTCTTTAAGTTGCTAATTTCCCACAGCTTATATGCTATGATCCCAGTAACTACTACTGTACCCTTCTAAATACTTTGAAGGTCAGGTAGATTGGGACATCTGTCTTTCCAAATTTACTGCTTTGACAGAAATTGTTTGCAAACAGCTTCAGATAAAACTCTTACTTGTCTCTACCATGGCAAAGAACCTTTTACACCCTATCACTCTCTACTGTAGCAGCCAAGCTAAAGTCCAAGCCATCTCCCCAGGAGATGGAGGGAATAGATTCAACTCTGTCAACATCCTCTACTATGGAATAGAGTTAATTATATATTTGTCTCCTACTTGCAGTTCTAGTCAACTACTGGGCCATTAGAAAATAAGTATAAATTATGGGAATAGAATGGGCCACTGACCTGTAGAAAACAGTTTCTCACTATTAGATGATCTGGAGCATTACTTATTTGTTCCCATGTAATATTTTACTGTTTCATGACATGTAAGTGTGTTGCAGCTTTCAGTTAATATACTAGGGCGCAAACTATGAAAATGTAGGCACAGATGTAGGTATTTAAGCAACTAAATAAGAGCATTCTTAAATAGTAATAATAGTCTACTATCCTGAAAGACATTTGGTATACCTGGGTGGTCTCTTTTGGACTGAATGAGAATGGTCATGATGTTCTTCCAACCTCCTGTCTTGATGGGTAATTTTACCCTCAGTCCTTAGCATGCCTGTTCTGGAAACAGAAGACTTTGCTCTGGCATTTGCTGCAGGCATTTAGTACTTCATAAAAACCCAAGAGTGCACTAGGGTACAGTAGAGGAAAAAAACCCTGTTATTTCACCTGAAGAGGCCACAATTCCAGCGGTGACCAAAATCATAATGAAGAGAGCATTTGGCATACAGGAAGAAGCTGATTACATAAAGAATGTTTTCTTTCTTCCCATAACCTACTAATATTAGCTCAGTAATACTATATCAGAATTCCAAAATGAAAGTGCAAAATTTAACAGATTCCATGTCCTATCTTGATCACTTTGATCATAAAATGAAAGAAAAACTGTTCCTGCAAGATAGTACCGCCTGAGATAACTTCTGAGTTCCTCCATCTCACGCTTAAATGACTGTTCAAACCATGACAGAACCAGGTCCTATCAAGAGTTAGCATTATTAAGAGAACCAGCTCTTAGAAACTTTCCCAACTCTTCTTTAGAAAAAAAGCATTACACTTACTTTATCTACTATTCCCTGCTCACCTCTTTGGTAAAAAACAAACTGACCAGTATTGGAAAATCACTTAGAACACTGTAGTTAATAACTTCATAAAGTTGTAGTCTTTTTTTTTTTTTACCTTAACTTTATCCAGCAGATATTTTAAAGACTTTAAAATTCTATATCAAGGTCTTAAATCCTCCTTAAGATCTTCCTATGAACATGAAATTTAAGATTTTTTATTTGTTTTTGAAGACAAAAAAATCAGGATTGTGGTAAAAATGGTAAAACCAGACACAATAAACTGAGTTTTAAGATAACCAAAGAGTACAAATTCATGTTCAGAGAGAGGCACGAGGATCTAGCCATGCTATTACTACTAGTAAATCTGGGTGTGGTTGACGTTGCTAGTGTGCTTAATAAGATTCTGAGCTACTAATTCCAAAATTTTATTCCAAATCTAACGGTTGACTATTCTAGTTCAGTATTGTTCTCTACCTGCTAAGCCCTAATGTACCTGACTGTTCTACCTGAAGGTAATGGCTAAGTTAGCTTTGTTTACAGAGCTGGGTATATATTTGCCAAGTGTGCTGTAGATGGTACTCAGATTTTTGCATAGTCAGGGAAAATATCCTGGAATTCCCACTAAAAATGATCATGTTTAAAGCAAGGCATGGACAGGAGGATTGCTACAACAGTATTTCTCACTAGTGCAATACCAATACTCTATTTTGCTATTATGACTAAACCTACCAATACTTATTAAGAAGTTACTTAGCTTAAATAATTTAGGACCTACAAATTATTTTTCCAAATCTTGAGGATAGTGACAAAATACAGTAAAACACAACTCTGACACTTCTTAACTACTAAATACTGCAGTTCAGAAAAACTGTAGTCAAGATTGATAGAGGTCTGTCTCAGTGCTGCATGACAAAGTGTACCTCTAGAACAGTTGCAATCTAATGCCTCTACATTGAGAAGTACAATACTTCCTTCAAGCACATCACTTTAAAATAAGATAGCGCTGTACGAGAGGCGGAGGTGAATTCTTCTTTCAAGATTTTTCTGTATGCTACTTTATATTCTGAACTACAAATTTTACTTGTTTATAGGTTTATACACAAAACCTTAAATATATTTCTTATTTGAATAACATTTTTCTCCTGCATAATCAAGATACTGCCACTCTAAAGCAATCCTTCAAATACTGGACTCTACATAGCATCTTTCTCTGCTTTCTAGAAAGCTTATTTGGTCTGCAGTAAAAAAACTTTCATGTAAAAATCTGGACTGGAGTTAAAAGTGGTAAAAGTGGTAGTACTACTACTCTGCACTTACAAAGAGGTTAGATGACTTGCCCAGGGTCACAAAGTCAGTGGCAGTCTGCCTGTTCAGGCATTACATGTGTAGGTCGTAAAGGGCAATTCTGATGCCTGAAAACCTTCAAGATGACCAAAGCGCCCTTCTTTTTTTAACTATCACTACTGCTGAAAGCAAAACACAAAGCAAAATTTGCTTTAATAGTCACTTTTAGATAGGAGACTAAGTGGCATCATGATGGGAGGCTGAGGAAAAGGAACTGCAAGTCTGTGTGGAAGGCAGAGATAGGCAGCAATGAACAGCCCACCTCAGGGTACACTCAGCCATCATTTACACCTGCCCACCTCTCAGTATACAAGCTTGCCACTAGAACATTCAAATTTACCATCAGTAGGCTGAATCCCATGCAGAGAGAAACAATGCGCCATACATAGTCTGGCAGGCTGTGCTACCATCTCCGTATTCTATTTCATGGCAAGGCACTGTCAACAGACAGAGGCCACTGAATTCAAAAGGGTTCCTCCTCTAAAGAGGCATCTATAACATCAGTTCCAGCTGTTTTTCAGTCTACCTCCTTGGAAGACCATGTATTAGACAGACATTTCAAATAACTTGCACTCAAAATGAACCTTTCAAATATCACTTTATCATATTACTGTTCTTCATGTCCAAGGAAAAATAAGTATAAAGTAAGTATACAGGAGGGGATCGATGATATCTCTTTGAATTAGGTAAACCCTAAATAAGAATTTATCTAGAAAGAGAAGGTCGACTGCTTTTTAGCTTGAGATAGTTGAACAGGTGTAAACAATGGCTGGTCAGAGAGAGCTCTCACTATCTTGCTTTTGTCTTATCAGACTTCCCTTCTATATCCCAGAAAAAATAATGCTTGCTTTGCACTTCTATGGAGTGAAGAGATTATCTACCCTAAGCATGAAGCTTTATTAGCATTCTCACCAGATCCTGTCACTGTAAATTCTCAGTGAATTTGCCCTCATTGCAGTTAAGAATCTAGTTAAGTAATAGCAGTTGCTGAAGCCATAAGTTTTGGTATCAGAACAGCTTGTATGAAATGCCAGTTTCATGAAAAGTTCTCTCATCTGAAGGACTTTTCCTACACATGAATCATGCTCACCCAACAGAAAATTAAAGACATGCTCAGTACTGAAAATAATCATCAAAAGAATGAAGGGGAAAAGAAAGACCACAAAAAAATTGGAGTTTGTTATTATCATTTTAAAGTAGCAGTGTTTGTAAAACATAAGCATGTGAAAGGCTGAATCTCATGTGATCAACCCAATTAAACATTAAATAATTGCAGTCAATTATGTAAATATCACACAACAATATTAATTTGTTGATCTTTTTTGAATAGTCTCAAATTCTCATAATGTTAGACTATCTTACGTCTTAAATGATCAATTAGCAGAGCCATAACTAAGTGATGAAGAATGGATAATTGCCTAGTTATGATGTACCACACTCTTTCTATGTAAATCTATGGCAATTAAACCAACAGGGCACATGGAGAAAAGATGTGCAGATGTTCTTTTACAAACTGTTATTAGCTTAGGGAATACCACAGTTCTCTCCTAAATTTTACAGGCAAAAATAGTGGAGTGCAATACCAAACACTCACTATTATTTACACATATTATTTCTTTCCTTTGGTTAACAGGATGAAAAAGTAGTGGTAGAATGAAGGGTAGGACAGCATGCAATACCAGAAGAATTTCCTGTATTATACTGACCTGTCAGCTCCGTCATTTAAGTTTTAAAGTTTAAAATCTAGAACCTATTCACCTGGATAGCATTTAATCAAGACGTTAAAGACAACAGTTAACATACACACGTTAACACACTACATGTTTTCATCCTTCCTTGATGGAAAAGTCTAAGCATTTCTGTGGGTCATTTCAGTTTCAACTCACATCATTTTGAAGTGTTCATTAGCTCAAAATGTTCAGTAAAAGGAAAGGTGTGTCTCTGGTCGATGCAGAAAACAGTGCAAACAACAAATGAAACCACCTAGTCTCCTTACATAAAATTACTTGCATCCAATTTTAGAAGAGTTTTACACAACATTTAGGTTTACACCACAGTAAAATAATTCTGGTCTTTATTCATTCTGATTGGTAAACAGATTACTGATAGTATACCGACGCCTTCAGGGAGATTTTTGATAGGATACCTACCAACTCTATCAACCTCCTGCACTGCTAAGGTATCATACAACTACTTTGCCATACATCTGAAGTTAGATATTTTCACTTTTCATTTGCTGCTAAATCTAAGAGGAACGTAAGGGGACATATTATATAATCCAGTAAAAGCAAGCCACCTGTGACTGCTCATTATATAATCTTTAGAGAGCTCCATGCCACACTCTAGTTAAAGGCACTCTTTAGTTATGATACTTGTCTCATTGGATAAAACTCTCTACCCCACACTGCATCTTGACATATTCCCCATGTTAATTTTTCCACCCATTTAATTAAAGATACCAGCAGCTCATAATAGATAGTAAGATACTGAACAAAGACCAGCACACAATAGTTCCAAACGGTCAGAAAAGCCAACACACAATACTATTGCTACTATAAGTGAAATAACATTTTGTGCTTGCAGTTGTATTCTAAAGAGAAAACTATATAAGTTTTAACAATGGTTACATTGTCAGAGAGAACCTTCAACTGTTCTTCATTAAAATATTAGATTGGACTGCAGTGAAAGGTAGTAAAAGGCATGATTTGAGGGAGCAAAAGAAAGTGATGGCTAAGTAGGACTTGTCTTTAAAAGCTGACGAAAAATGAACAGGAAAGCCATAAGGCTACTTTTTAGCAGTTGTGTAAGGCATGGATGGTCTATTAGAAATAATATTATGTCTTTTTAAACTATGTTAATAAATGTCAGTAACTGCGGAGAACTTATAAAGCATGGGAGAGATACTGTTGGGTCTTAAAAACATAAAGTGCTAAATATTTCCCTTAATCCTGGTGCATCTCTACTGCAAACTATGGCAATAAATGTCTCACTTTCACCTCTTATAGGACTCCATTAGTGTCAATAAATTTCCACCAGTTTTACACTGAAGTAGCACTTTGGAACGTTGATACAGAATATGGTGATTCTTTTTGGCAAGAGATATCTTAAAGCTGTTCAACAAAGCTGTGTGCAAAAAGAGAAAGCTAATAAATATTACAGTATGATTGTTAGTGAGTATTTGCAGAAGTAATTTCCCCAGCTACATGCTCAATATTGCTTCCAAATAGTATCAAGACTGTATGCGAGAAAGTAGTGCTATATGAAGTAGTATGTGCTTCATCAGAATGAAACCAGGATTTGAATAAAATCTCTTTCCTTCTTATGCTAAATATTTTCTGTTGATAACATAGCTTGTTCCTTAATAGGAAGGCTCTATTAAAGTACACCTGTGTCAATGGAAGCTAGATGCATTTCACAGTGATTGGTAAAGGGGACAAGAAAAACATTTTGCTGATATAAATTACATAACTGGATGATGAAAGAAATTCCTCAAGCTAAAGGTTTGGCTGCTGTGAAGGAGTTCTTCGACTTTCACAGCCACACTTCTCTAATCTTATTTTCTAGACACTCATCTGGGAGGCAACACTATCTGCAGTGGCCAACTCTGTGCTAGGCCAGACAAAGTCACTCTTGTCTCAGCAGGGCCTGACCCAGCCGTTCAAATCATGTATGGAAGGATGTATTCAACTATTGAAGAGGTACGCACTGCCCAAGCAGCCACTGCATATCCCCACAGAGGGAAAGGCAGTAGGTCAACAGGGAGCATACTGCAAGCGAGATCAACTCAGAGAATCTGGGCCTGGAGGACAGAGCTGTTATTTGACAAAGTACGCATGAGGGGATCAAGAGGGCTATGTGAACTCATGAACTCCACACAAGCAGAGTACAAAAGGAGAGAGCATATGGCTAAACTTAATTGTTTCCCAAACACAGAGCAAAAGGCAGAATAATATCAGTGCCCAGCCAACAGGCATCTTTGTGTTATATGACAAGGTGCTCTTATGAAGATGGCAGCCAAAACAAACCAAACTGAAGAGCAGTTGAAGAGCATTTTACAAGTTTTCAGACTGTATATAAGACACAAGGAGGCTCTAAGAAAACCATTAGGAAAGTTCTATTGCTAACATTTAGCACCTCTACCAAGACAGGTGTTTACCAACAGGATTACAGTAGAAATCAAAATGATTGCGTTCACATTTGCTGGATTGTGGAAACAATCATCCTGGGAGCAAACTGATACAGGAACTATGCTACGCACAGACAGCTACAGAAGTTATCATTATTCATGTCTGTTCTGTCTGGAGGGTCTGAACTCTTCCACCTTCATGACACCAACACTGCCCAATCGCTGTCTTCTCTTCCATACTGAAACAAAGAAAAATGGAGCTTAAGAATAAAAGTTAAAAGTAGCAGTGTATAATTGATAACTTCGTAGCTTTATCCTCAGAAAGAATAATATTCACCACCCATAGTAGTTTGCGTTATTTCTTATGCCTTTACTTCTGTTATAGACTTGAGCAAAACCTAAAGGTACCTTGAAGCTTCATCCATCTTCCAATAAACACTACGAAAGGGCGATACTGATACTCACCAGAGATGGTACAGAATAGTTCTGCTTCACTAAAGCTTTCCATCAATTTAACAGTTACCCTGAGGTCAGTTCATTAATTAATTCATAAGTATGTCCCCATTCAAGCTCTAATAAACAAACACATTTTGTTTTATTTATTTTTATTTTTTAGGAGGCTTTTTATTACAGCTTTCTGATTGAATGTGAAATAAAACCCATCACAAATACCAGAGAGTACAATTAGAGAGAATTGTAACACAAATAAAACAAGTAGCCTTTCCATATGATGGGGCTACGGAACTGATGGACAGGGGTAGAGCAGTTGACGTCATCTACCTGGACTTATACAAAGCGTTCAACACTGTCCCACATGACATCCTTGTCTCTACATTGGAGAGACATCAGTTTCATAGGTGGACCACTCAGTGGATAAAGAACTGGCTGGATGGCTGCACACAAAGAGTTGTGCTCAATGGCTCAATGTCCACCTGGAGACCAGTAACAAGTGGTGTCCCTCAGGGATTGGTGTTGGGACCGGTCTTGTTCAACATCTTTGTCAATGACATGGACAGTGGGATTGAATGCCCTCTCACCAAGTTTGCCAATGACACCAAGCTGTGTGGCTCGATTGATATACTGGAGGGAAGGAATGCCATCCAAAGGGACCTTGACACACTTGTGAGGTGGGCTGATGCCAACCTGAAGAAGTTTAACCATGCCAACTGCAAGGTCCTACACCTGTGTTGGAGCAATTCCAGGCACAGCTAGAGGTTGGGCAGAGAAGAGATACAGAGCAGCCCTGTGGAGAAGGACTTGGGGGTGTTGGTTGATGAAAAAATAAACATGAGCTGGCTTCAGTGTACACTTGCAGCCCAGAAAGCCAACCACATCCTGGGCTGCATCAAAAGAAGTGTGACCAGCAGGTTGAAGGAGGTGATCCTGCCCCTCTACTCTGCTCTCGTGAAACCTCACTTGGAGTATTGGGTACAGTTCTGGTGTCCTCAACATAAGAAGGACATGGAACTGTTGGAACAAGTCCAGAGGAGGGCCACGAGGATGATCAGGGGACTGGAGCACCTCCTGTATGAAGATAGGCTGAGAAAGTTGTGGCTGTTGAGCCTGGGGAAGAGAAGGCTGTGTGGAGACCTCATAGCATCCTTCCAATATCTGAAGGGGGCCTATAGGGATACTGGGGAGGGACTGTTTATCAGCGACTGTAGTGATAGGACAAGGGGTAATGGGTTAAAACTTAGGGGAAGTTTAGACTGGATATAAGGAGGAAGTTCTTTACTGTGAGGGTGGTGAGGCACTGGAATGGGTTGCCCAGGAAAGTTGTGAATGCTCCATCGCTGGCGGCGTTCAAGGCCAGGTTGAACAGAGCCTCGGGTGACATAGTTTAGTGGGAGGTGTCCCTGCCCCTGGCAGGGGGGTTGGAACTAGATGATCTTAAGGTCCTTTCCAACCCTAACTATTCTATGATTCTATGCAAACCAGCAGGATCACCAGGCAGAAACAAAGGCAACCTAACACATGGAGCTGTATCCCTTCCAGGGGAAGATACAGTCCTAAGGCAGCACTTCCATTTGTTAAACTGGCTCTATGTTCTAAAGCTCCTTGTCACCTGTCCTGTAAAAAATGCTCCAGAGTGCCCCAAATATGCACAGAGGGCTCAAGTATATAAATAAAGCAGAGGTGGATAGACTAGCAGCAGATGAAAGTTGGGAGCCCTTTCCCTCATAGCACCATGTTCAGAGAGCTTGAAAACACCTTTTACTGAGGAATAAAGACTGTTTAGGTGCTTAGATGCTTTATGTAGGCTGAAAAGATCAGTTGGTGGTTATTTCTCTAGAGGGGATAAAAGGGAGCTACTCCAATCCAGGTCCTGCAATGGCAGGAAAAGAGATAAAAGAACATTAAAGCAGGGAAAAGACAATAGCTCCAAACCAGAATAAGCCAGGAAAATACACTTCTAGTTCCACAAAAAAAATAATGTTCAGCGTGCTTGTATTTTACTCTTCACCCCAGCAGGTAAAGCCTCTAAATGAACTTCATATGTCACATCTGCATTTACTTTTTATTACTAGTTCTGCTGCTCCTGTCCTGTTGTCTGCAAGGTGTTTGACTAAACACTGGTATGGTGCTACATAGGACCTTGGACAAATTACTTGTTCAAAGGATTTCCAGCATTCCCAGATGACAGTGTGGTTGCCTTGGGACCTCTAACCAAGGAAAAGCAGATGTATCATTAGTTTAACCGCAAAGCACTGAACTACCCTCATGTGAGAGTTTTGTTGAAGAGGGAGTCAAAGGGAAAAGAAAAAAAAAAGAAAATCACTGCTTTTCAGAGAAAAGGTGGCATCCCCACTTCCCCAAATCAGAAAGCAGGCAAAGGCAGGGAATTATCTGTAAGTTTTGCTGGCTTTAGGTAGCATTGTCATCTCATGCTTTGATGTTCACTTTAGAAATTGCAACGGCTGGTCCGAGTTGCCATTTGAACCTGCCTCCAGAATTAAAAGGAGAATGAAGATGTCATACCACAGTCAAGTTTTTCATTCCAGAAATAAAAGCTGATTTAGCTTCCTTTTCTGATTTTGTCAAAGAGTGTGTGACCTCAGACTAATCAGTCCCACCCCTCACGTCCCTTCCCACAGGTCCTGCTTTGTAAATATGAAGACATACGTTCTCCTTCTCTGGTTGTTTTCTGCCAGCCTACCCATTTAGATTGTAAAACTTCGAGAAAGAGAAGGGTTTCATCTAAATATCTGTTCACTGCTGTCTTGACTGCAGTGTTAAAATGTGTTTCATACCATGTAGTATAAACAATATACCTTGCCTTCTATCCATCCCTTCCAAGTTGCATCCTGATCTACACTTTAAAGGGTATAGCAAAATCTTGCTTATTCTCAAAGCATGGTGTGCAAAACCACAGAAATGTCTGAGTGGTATTTCAGTGAGTGTATTCCCAGAGAAATTAATCTCATCTCTAAATCTGCTAACTCAAGCAGTTATAGAAGACAGTGTACTATGACTAATTCATTAACTCATTCATAAGCACACCATTACTGTATACAATGTAAATTATTTAACCTAAAGTAGTTATCAGCCTTTCATAACCATGATTTCCACTCAGTGATAGGAAGGGAAATGTATATCCCAGTATTACTACTGTCTCTCTCAATTGGCATGAGAAATGGAATCAGTTCTGCCCATGATTTTCTAATTTGTCACTCTAGCTCTAGTTCCACTGAACAGCTGTTCCAATCCAAAGAAATCCTGTTGAACACAGAAGACTTGCAAAAGAACAATGAGCAGCATGAAAACAGACTTGGAAACACAATAATGAAGATAAATTGAAAATGTTAACAAACCATGTATTGTACTCAAGGGAATCATTACAGTGATACTGGATATGGAGTCCTGCACCTCTTGGTCACAGGTTCAACTGCAGGATAATATTGGTAGTGAGAATTTTTACTTTTTTACAACTGTTCATTGTCCAATGTGAAATAGGTACACCGCCCTAGTTGAAACAACAGCACAGCACAGAGACCAAAGCTGTTTGGCTGTAATTTTCATTGCATCTTATTCTTTAAAACTTAAAGTTTCTCTAGAATAAGAGGCTAAGACAATCCAAATGATACAACAACAGTCCAATGATACTGCAAAGAGATAAGAGTTTTTATTCCCCCGCCCCGGTGGAATACATAAAAGATCTTTGTGAAAGATCCTGAAAACACCTCTGACATTTTAAGAATATTACATATTCCATTTTTTGTGTTGCAGCATTGTTTTCTGTTCAGCAACCTGGGGTCCGTTTGGATATAAGCTCATCTCTCCACAGATAGAAAAGTGCAGAAACATAATCAGCAATCACTAACTGACTTTGAAAGGGGAAGCAACCATCATCCTCCTTAAAATCATGTTTTTAACCAAGAAATGTTCTAACTCTAAAGGCTCTTTTACAGAAGGAATAAAACCTAGAAGTAAATATATACATAATATCCAGCACCTTCCAAGAGTGATGGATTTACTCTTGGTATGTAACTACTGAACATACTGTATATACATAATTGAAAGTCAAAAAGGTCCATATTGTTGCAAAGTTGTAAAGTGAAAAGGTCCAAGACAGTGGTTAGAAGTAATTCACACTTTCACAGCTTCCACTGAGCCTTGGTTGGGGATAAAAAAGTAGGGTGATCAGGGAGGGCATGGAAGGAAGCCTCAGGAAGCAGGCTGGATAAATTTTTCTTAATAATTCGCTCACTATCTTTTGGCCAAGCGAAAAATACACATACTCCAGTGTTGTCTTCTGAAATAGAATTCTGGATTTCACAAGCCATTGTTCCAGAGAGGCACTTGATTGTCTCATAACACAAACTGCTAAGGCATTACCTATTCCTACATATAACACACAACAAGGTGCCAAAACTCACCTCAACTCTTTCTGATGCCAAGCTGTTCTATGACTGCAATTAGAAGGGATCAGTGGAGACTCAAACTGATAGTGAATTGTTGAAGACCCTAATATATATTGGAAAAGCATTACCCTGACAGCAGAAGGTAACACAAGAGTTACACAAGTGCTTTTAGACACTGGAGATAGATATTTGACGTACTAACAAGATTGCTTTAATACAGAGTATAGAGCTATGGAAACAGTGGTCAGTGTGCATCACAATAAAAAGTGTATAGTAAATTTGGACATATGAAAACAACAAAAAAAGTGATGGACACCAGTTATTATTTTAGATAGATGCATCAGGCACTTGGGATCAGAAAGATGAAATAAAACTGTGGTATGTGGTGGAATTCTGGAGAAGGCTACTGTGTATACTCATACTATAAGATGATAAAAATGTTTCATGTAACTGAGCTGGGAGCATGGCATACTTAACCCCTCCTTCCCTTCAACTAATGATAAAATCTAGAACTGAAGGTGCCTTTGCTTCTTCCTAGTTCTCAGTTCTACTGTTTGAAGAGAAGGACCTGCTATGGTTGGCACCAGCTGAAACAACAGAAATATTGTCTCTTTTTGCCCCAATGAAAGTTGGCTCAGCCAATAACAAAAAATACCAGGCTATCAGGAATTCTTTCCTCCCCAAGCTGCACTCAGAAACGTCCAATACCATTCTAAAGAACAAGAGATGATGATCCTATGTCATCTCCCTAGTAAAGAACAGCCAGGTGGTCCTGCTGCATCATTTGAAGTACAAGCCTCGGGGGGGGGGGGGGGGGGGGGTGAGGGCTGGTGGGGTGGTGGTAGTGGTGGGGGAAGTAGCTATTCTGGAGACCAGCAGCTGAGACAAGTGAAAAAATGTAGAAAATGAAGAGTACAGAAGAACAGTGAATGAGAAAAACTCAGTGAGTAGCAATGGATTTGAACTTGGACTACAATATAGCACAAAACATTGAAAAATAATGTTGCATAAGTGAATGTGCTTATCATGGTATTTTAGGTGAGTCAACATATGACAGCAGACTGCAAATGAGTAGTTTTTGTCTGGGATCTCATCAGAAGTACCCTGTGTCAGATTATTTCTACACACTAGTAAAGGGCCTGTAAAATAGGAATTAAAAAAAAATCAACTTTAGGATTCTTTCTTAAGAAGTTCTGATTACTTGGTGGGATTCAGAATTGCTATGTGGTGCAGTACATCTCACAATATTTAAGAAGATTCTTAGTTCAGGGCTTACTGGCAAGAAGATGAAAATTTTAGCAGCAAATCTAAGACCATCTTGAGCCAAAAGCTAAGAATGTAGAAGAGTAACCATCAGACTTGATTTGAAGAAATCAGAATAATGACAAGCAGCTGCTATCAGATCTTAAAGAAAAGAGGCTGTAACTTGCCAAGACCTACTCTTATCCCCAAATCCCCCACATCATAAACCATGCTAAATAAGGAAAAGAAAGCAGGCAACTAAAACGAGAAGGGCCATAAAGTGCTGCTCGTTGACTTTACCTGAAACAGTACTGACTCCTACACCCAGACATGGAGGTCAAGCACATATTCCAAATAGACTTTGATATTTGGCAAATCACGAAGGAAGGAACTATTTTAAGAACAAGTGACCATACAATGGGAAGATTCTGAGAAACAGAAGTTGTCTGTGCCCAGTGAGTGTTTACTACTTTACCCATCTCTTTATTAATTAGCCTATATTCGTGATCGTGATTATTAAAATGCTTCATAATGCTATTTTTCCCTTAAAAAGGAACTTAAAGCCCAGCACTGGATTTCAGTGACAAGAATAATATCTTACAACTCTCATCCAGCTTTCAAGATGAATAGGAAAGTAATATATTACTCTCCATTCATACCATATTTTCTCAAGGGAAAAAATGTAAAATCAATAGAATAACCACACCAAACTAAAGAGCCTACATTATTACATAAAGGTGCCTATAGCAGCACTATTAAAAAGGCTATTTTCCAATGGTTTTAAGCCCATCTTTTATCATTTTATCTGGTTAAAGAAGAGGAAGCAGTTTACCTGGATATCACTCAGCTTATTTAGGAAACGGGTTGTTAACTGAGGTCCATTCTCCATAGTTGGAATGTGCAAGTGCTGACACAGAATAAAGAAGGGAGGGGAGGAAGAGAGAGAATAATATGTAAAAACAGCTTTCTATACCTTAGGGTCACAAAGAATTTAAATAAATGTTAATAATTTAAATAAATATTTATCAAGCTTTCTAGCCTTCCTTACAGGTAGGCAAGTGTTGTTGCAATGTTTTTTATAGGAGGCCACGCTGAACCAGTGATAACACAGATTAGTTGAATTGTGCTGTTTTTAAATAAAGGCTAATCTAAGCCTTCCGGCAGATCTGTCCAAAATGGGGGAGTACGTTGTACAGGCAAGAGTAATAACTCCATAAATGTTCAATAAAAGAAACATGGGATAATGTATTTTTATGTATTTTCAAACAGGCTTGGAGCTGGGAACTTCTCAACACCCAAAAAAAAAAAAAAATTAGTATTTTAACCCTTAAAAATACTCTAGAAGACAAGAGGGAAAGTTCTCTTCTGATAATATAGCAGTAACTCACTTGGGAAATAAAATACTGACACTGTTCATCTTTCCAGGAGCCTCTAGCAGCATTCCTTTTCTATCTGTTTTTTAATTAACCTGCAGTTAATTATGATAAAATTCTGAAGGAGGAGAGGCAGGAGCAGGGAAGGGAGAGAAGAGGAAAGGAAAAGGATAAAAAAAGGGGGGCGGGGGGAACCCATATTTTCTTACCTTGCCTTTATATAAAATTTTAGAGATAGGACATACAACACAGGCTGTTCCAGCACCAAACATCTCCTTTACTCTGTCCTCTTCCAAGGCAGCTGTCAAGTCGCTCATAGTGATGTACCGTTCAGACACTTTAAATTCTCCCTGCATGAGAAGAATCAACCTTAAAAATTGTAAAATTTTACAAACGGTTTGTATTTTTGTTTTCCATGTTGAAACATCTCTAATAGGACTATTAGCCTAGTGGCAATCAGTCGAGTTTTGGCTATGATCCTGTGATCTTTTCAAACCTTCAAGTATCACATAAGATAGATTCTAATCAAAAGAATTACGTTTGAGGAAGCCAGTGCTTTGCCAGATACAATGCTGATGAGTAAGTGGCACCCTCCTCTGCTTTGGTACAGAATATCAACATTGCGTTAAGGCATAACACAGCAGAATGGTTTATGTGACACAGGATCTGACTACTTATGGTCTCAAGCATGCTTGAGTTCATACAAAAATTACTCAATTATGTCAAAAGAGGTTTGATCCCACTCTCAGACAATTCCTAAGCAAAATACATTCTGTTAATTCCACCTGCAATGTCAACTACATGTAATAGATTTCTTTAATCCCTGGTAAAATTTCACACTGTAGCCTGCACACAGCTGTCACATAAAAAAATTACTGTACTGCAGGTATGAGTAAAGCAATTCACATTGGACAGTCTTAACATAAGTTGTGTTTTACCTTCGACAAGTGTTAAAAAATGCATAGTATCTGATTGAGGGGTTGTGTTTAAAGAACAGAAATAAACATCGAACTTTGAAATTTTCATTTCATGGATTTATGTGGACTTTATTGTTGCATTAGCCCAAATCAAAGCTGAGTCATTGTTTCATATGCAAGTTCTTTAACATGAAACAGATGCTTTTGATAGCAGAAAACACGATTAGCGCTGGATAGGATAGTATTTGTGGAGAGGAGCAGGGACACCACGTAAGCAGAGTTTCAGATAGGTTAGGGAATGGAGGTCAGGAAGAAGAGAACAATCTTTGTGAAGTAGAAGACACGTAATTATTCAAGAGGACTGAGACGAGAGTCTGGTAGCTCACAAATAAGGCCTATCAACTGGGAATATCTATCTAGTAAAGGAGATGAGACCAAGAAGCGTGCATGTGTATCTGCACTGGGGGTGCTCCAATATGAATAAAGATGTGTTAGAGTTCAGTGCAGGTCAACAAGTGGCACATATGTGCCACAAAGTACAAGCCTAGCTCTCTTCACTGAAAGTTGGATATAAGTGATATGACCACTGTATTTCAGGAAGTCTCTCAGCTACAGGTGGTTGGAAGCTGAGTTAATATCAGAGGAAAAGGGCCAAATCCAAGAGACAGGATACTGGGCTTGATGGGCCACTGGCTCTATAGTATTCTTATTCAGGCCACAATAAAACTTCTGAATACAGTACAGGCAGAGTGGAAGGCAGTTTTCTACATTTCAAGGTACGATGTAGTCCCAAGCGTCCAAATAAGTTCTTTGATGGCTACATGACAGAACTGGAATCTGGAAGTAGACAGATGACTTCAAAACTGTGGCTGGATTTTAGGCTGCATGCTAGTTATTAGAAATAAGGGTGAAACCTTGAGAACTAAATGGAGAAAGAATGTGCTGATGACTGAAGTATGACCGTAGTCATGCATGGTAATTGTTTCCTTGATTTAAGTTGCTTGACCAGAGGATTTGATGAGAATTTTCATGTTAAATACTACACGGGGATACTTTAACAAGCTTGGTATTGTTCTGTGTGACAGATGTGGGTATTCTAATGATGTTGCTGGAAATCTGAATTAGCATGCTCTTAGTTCCCATGCAGGTTAAGGGATTTCAGTACTTACAGGGGCTTATAAGAAAGATGGAGACAAATTTTTATCAGGGCCTGTTGCAACAGGACCAAGGGGTAATGGTTTTAAACTAAAAGAGAGTACATTCAGATTAGATAAAAGGTTTTTTTACAATGAGAGTGGTGAAACAATGGAACAGGTTGCCCAGAGAGGTGGAAGATGCCCCATCCCTCCCTGAAAAACCATTCATGGTCAAGTTGGATGGCACTTCGACCAATCTGATCTAGTTGAAGATGTCCTTGTTCACTGTAGCTGGGGTTAGTCTAGATGACCTTTAAGGTCCATTCCAACCCAAAATATTCTATGATTTGATCAAATCAGCTGAACCTCAAAATACTGAGCACCAGGAATGCTTACTTTCATCGATGTTACAACACTATAGTTGAAACTATCACTGCCAGGGTCAAAACACTCACCCAATTGTGTGCCAGATCCAAAATACTTTGTCTTGTCACTCCTGGAAGGATGATGCCATCTAAAGGTGGGGTTGCCAGTTCATTTTCTGTCAAACACAAACGAAATAGAAATACTGGTTGAAAAACAAAGAAACAGAAAAGTTTACTGATATACCATTAATTAAGGAACTTAGGAATAAGGGGTTCAGTATCCCTACTTTGTAGCATTAATACGAAACATCTACCAGAAATTTTGAGGCCCATTTACTCAACAAGCAAAACAGTGGAAACCTTGCCAAATACCTCATGAGAGGAGGTCTCCTTAATGATCTATTGTCTTGGTCTAGACTTCCTTTTATTCCAGTAATTTTCTCTTTACACAAAAAGAGCAGTTCTAATAAAATTCCAAGTGCCAATAATTCAAATTGTTCAACTGTTGTGGTCTGTTACCTTAGAATCAAAGAATCGTAGAATAGTTAGGGTTGGAAAGGACCTTAAGATCATCTAGTTCCAACCCCCTTGCTCTTGTTTGTTTTTGAAAAAAGATTGTTAGATAAACATTCATCTAAATAGTGAAACGGTAGATAAATGGTAATCCATACATGGTAAGTACTTAAATTACAACAGAGATGTTTGTATGTAGTGTTTGTTCTTCCATCTGACCTTTGCAGCAAATCAAAGTTAATCTTTTTCATTTTAAGCCATCACATAGCACACATTCAGTGTATCTATTATCAGAGAATACTAAACATTTACTCTTTCAGACAGCCAGGTTCTTTCAAGACAGTCTCAAATCTTCACTGAGAAATTATGACATCCACAGTCTTTCAGTATTATTCTTCATATATTGTCTCTTCCCAATGAGAATCCATTACCTTTCTTGATCTTATAAGGATACTATCCTGTCCATTAAATCCACAACCCATTAAGGTTTTTGATTCTTTTATACCAGCCACATAAAAGAAGATACATATTTTCATGGTTTTATTACGTCGCCCCTTATGACCTGCAAAAGGTCACTGAATACAGGCCTGTTTGAATCAGTCTCAAACGCAAAACTGTGTTTAAAAATGTTCCTATAGGTCCTGTGAAAACTTGCAGCTAGAGTACAAGAGAGAAACATGGTATTCACCCTTCGGCTGAGATAGCAGGTTGAGCTCAGCTGCTTAATACTCTGTTGACAGCTAGATAGTCCTGTGCACAAACACAGTCTGCCAGCCAGTGCATACGCAGCTCCAGACTGACTACAGCATCACTCTGCAAGAGGGTGCTTTAGGATTTGGGGTAGGATAATGAAATAGAGGATAAATAAATTGAATTGTTCATTGAATCTGCTACTCACTGTCCCTTCTCTCTGGAAATGTGTTGTTAATGCAGCCACCCCTGGAATTATTCATTTGGACTTGAAGTTTTCCTACCTATGCCTCATGCTCCTTTTATGAGGATGCCAAAATGTATATAAAAAAGGCTGCCCTAGAAAATTCTATATATTTTGCTCTGGTTTGACTAACCAATAGTGTGATTCCCTGACCTATCCTAGACTCCTAACTACAGCAGTGGTCTCTTCTTTCTCATACAGTCAGGAATAATAAGCGTTTTTTTTGGAGTCTGTCTAGCATCACTCCTAACACGATGTGTGTCTGGTCCTAATTCTGGCACAACTACCATAAAAAAGAGGATTTTAAAACTTTCCATGAGCCACAGGGCTCACCTGAATCTGAACACTGAAGACCTGATAGTCTGCATTTGTGATCCAGTCACATACAAATGCACCCCTTTCTTAAACAGAAAACTTCAAATAATGCATACCTTAATACCAAAGATTGTGACTACACACCAGCTAATGTTCTCTATTGTGTGATATTGCCACAGATCTTGGCCAGAACGTGTTTGAGCTCAATAACATATATTAATTGATTTGAGCTAGTTTGAAAAGGTGCCAGGCCAAACCAGCCACCAAACAGCACTTGAATAGACAGGATACTGGGTGTCTCAAAATGGTTCAAACACCCTGCTCATAGACTTCTGTCAACTATACATATAATGCCTACCAGCCTGGGGCGACCCAAGGAACTTCTGCTCCCCTGGTATCCGGCAGAGATGATAATGCTATACAGCACAGCATGCCAAAAAACCTCATCCTCTCTGTGAATTGATGCCAAACCAGGCTCCATATGACATCAGTCTGTCCATCTCAAAAAAAACCAAACCAACCCAGACTGAGCTCATGGACTACGTTTGCCTTCTGAATTATTTTCATGTGCTAGAAGCCTCTAAAAAGTATAGTAGCAAAAAGGGGGGGAAAGTCATTTGAAGGAAAATATCAGAGTTTCTCTTCAGTTGACTACTGTTATTGTTACAGTAGCAGCACTGTAAGTCCAGTGTTTCATTAAACCAGGCATGGTATAGCCATGCTGTAACAATGGTACTCCATCAGCGCTTAAAGGGATTTTTTAAAATGAGGCTTGCATATTACACAGCTTCAATTTTTACACACCTGTATTTATGAACATATAGCAGATAAGATTCCAAGTATGGGATGCCTTCAGTACCATTCACACTATAACAATGCTGAGAAATATGCCAAAATACATTTTAACAGAAGGGAACTTTGGGTCAAGGAGAACCCAGGAAACCTTGGCTTCACTATTAGTAACAGCTGACTTTCTCCTTCAATTTGTTCTGTTTCTATTCCTTTCTCCTTATTCCCCTCAGGATTTTCTTCCACCATTCCCTCCTGCAATCACCCTGTCTTTGTGTCTCTGTGAATTTACTTTCTTCAATTACTTTCCCCTTCTTTTCTTTGCCTGCCATCTCGTCCATTTGATGCTCTACCCTCCTTGTTATTGCTATGGCTTTTTATTAGACCAGAAGGTACAACCCTCATTTTGTTAGTAATCTTCTTATAAAAGATAATTGTGCAGCACAAATAATCCTCCACCTACAGACCACTAATCAAGCTTGCCTGTTATGTTACCTGCCTGTTCTACGAAAAAAACCCATATTTATTTTTCAATTTATGTGAGCTATTTTGAAGTGGGCACTATGAATCCCAATTTTAATAACAGCACAAAAATATTAAGCAATGCCTGAATGCTATTGACAATGCCTTTACATTAAAGCTGGAAGTATAACCCAGATGGTTCCAAATCATTCTGAAGAAAGCAAATTTTTGGAAAGTGCACACATTTCATAGTTAGCAACCTTCAAGTTGGACATATGTTTAAATTTTAAGGTTTTCCATAAAGTCAAGCCTATATTCTAAGTAAAAGAACAGACATTATTAAAGGAAATGAGTTTCAATGTCAACATCTTATGCACTCTGAAGAGGTAGGTGGAAGGGACTGCAGGGTGACCAAAATTTGCACTTTGTAAACATAAACCAGAAACAGTGTTTGATGACCAAAATATCACACTCTTAAATTTATGCCAGAGCAGCAGTGGTGATACAAAAGAGCAGAGACTATGCCATGTTATTTGACCAGAAATTAAGTAGTTTCTTCCCCTACTCCCTCCTTGATGCTACAAACAAAACATTTTTCCAAGCTCCTCCTGATGCCCAAGGCAACATGTCATGTATAATCACAATGCTGTAACTCAAAATACATAGCAAAGGCTTGCAAGAAAAGTCTATTCTCATTGGAAGCATAGATGTCCTTTCATCTAGGCTTTGGTCTTTGATTTGTTATAAGCCAAAGAGAGCAGTTCAGACTACTCTGCAGTGACCCCTGAAGACACAAAGAAGGGCATTTTCCTTTTGATGATGATCTGCAATTTCTGCCTCACTCTTTTTATGTTAGATCCCTCTCTCAGCTGCAGAATTTGCATAACAAAACAAAACCACATTTTAAGTAAGTATCTTTTGTGAAGTGACAGAACATAATGGCAAACGCAAATCACAACACAGAGCCATAGGTAGGTGTGTGATGACATACTTTGGCGGCAAATGTTTCTTAATCAAAGATATCATAAATTAAGCATTAATCAACACATCAGGGGACAGCAAAGTGTGCCAATGATGCTAATGACCACATCATGTGGAATGGCAGGTTTGCCAGTATAGAGTTAGCTTGGGAGGCATGAATTACAAGTTGTTTGCTATGGCCACCTCACAATAGTACTATTCAGTAGTGCACTGGTCACATAGTGATTGGCAGATCTTTGGAACAGTACTGTGCTGCAGCTGGATAATTCCAGCATATTCCTGGTTTAAGTACAATGAGAACATTGAATTCTAATTATGTCCCCCCTTCCGTGTCCTTTCCCTGAGCAAAATGAGGCAAAATCTATTTTTGTGTCTCTCCAGAGAAGTTACACAAGGCATGAATTTGGCCATCTAACTATGTTGACAAATCTACAGCTGCTGTAACAACAACAAGATTTCTCATATTTAGTTTCATTCACAAGACATCACAGACTCATTCAACACTGAAGGAATGTCATTCCCCTTACAAAAGTGGTAATGATTTTGCAGAAAAACAAGTAATGTAACTGGAAATGAAAGTCAGGTAGCTGGATTCCCATTACCCTAAGCTATCTAAAGCATACTGCTGTCCCCAAAGAACGTTGCCTCTGTACTGCAGCTGAGCACTGCCAGAAAAATGTCAGTATTTAAAGGTACCTGCGGCACTATGATGAAATGGGAGTCCAAACCCTACATCTGCTGCCATGCAAAAATTCAGTAACATTTAATTTGCATGGAAGGCCAGCACTCATGGAAGTCAGGAGATGTCCTTTTATTCACTTGCCTATAGAGTAGTTCAATCCTCTAAGGACCAAGAGTCATGTACTCCTCTGAATCAGTTCTCAGGTGCAGCTAACACTTCTCAAGCTCTGAGTACTTGCACATCTAATGTCTGTTTCTGAGATGCCGAAATAGTTGGCTGTTCATTAACTAGATAGCTTTCTAATCAGCATATACATTGCTCAGAAGTGACTGTAGGTACAAATTGGTAAAAATGGCTTCAAGAATGATGGTGTATCTTGAAAGCATCTTTTCAGCATTAGTGATGTAGGATGTTGACTGATGTGTTTCTCTCTCTCTGCCTCCACTGGACAGAACTTCAAAATTCTTCAAAGAAACAGAGGAGTTCTTCATCAGTTGGATGGCGAAATACTTTTAGCTATCCTTTAGGAATATTTGACTTGTCAGAAAGTTATAATGGGAACCACTCATGCCCAAAGTCACAGAGTTTAGAGTTATACAGCCATAAGGTATCTTTAGTATGTCCTCATATTTTTCTAACTCAACACCTCCTTCAAGATGAACCATGCTGCTAGAGATGACACCAAGCCTCCAGTGTAACCTTTGAATGGCTACACTCTACCCTTCTGAGCACATGGACTGGCCCAACAGTTTAGGATATTACTAGGTAGTAACTCACAGCTGCTCCAGAAGCTCCTCTTACACAATAGTATGACTTAGTTATCTATTAGTTTTCAGAAAAAAATAGACATTTACTTTGATAAATCATCTTTATTTATGATCTGCACTTTTATATAGTTTATTTTGTGTATTAAATTCCCAACTGTTCTATGTAGAAGTTTCATGGTTTGTGTTACTATACCTCCATCTTCATTTATCCAGTAGAGAAACAGATTCATTGTTCCAACTTCAGTTATTTGATGATCTTCTCCATAGAGCCACAAAACCTGCTGGCAGCCGAATTCAAGGGCTTCTTGCTGGGCATAAATAGAAGAACCATAATTCCTTCCAGAGACAGAAAGAAAGGGTAAACAGTTATAAGTATCTGGTTGGGTATTTTCTCATTTCTGTGCAAGGTTTTGTGCTCATTTACCTTATGAGCTAGTGCTCTGCACAGTCACCACTTGTCCCTGGAATATTTTAATTGGAAGTATATTCTATTAATATTTTCCTAGGTTATTTGTATCTACAACCCAAAATCTTCCCATCCAGCTCATGTTTTGGTTGTTGGGTCTTTTTTTTTTTTTTTGGGGTGCTTTTTGTTTGTTTGTTTTTCTTTTAAAAAAAAAAAAAAAAAAAAAAAGGAAAACAAAACCATCTACCTCATCTCACATATGTCAGATGAACTTCTCGAGACACAAAAATCACCAGAGGCAAGTTATTTCTTTTCTAGTGAAAGACACTCACAGAACTAGTAGCTTCATGAGCTGCAGACAAGCCTCAAATTCCACATCCTCAAGAAGCAACTGTTTTCCCAAAATGCTGCCCTACAGTGAACCTGACTACTGACCTACTCTATAGCTGCTTTGAGGGAAGGAAAAAACTCTTTATAGTTTCTGATGTTACCATCAAGACCCAAAGTTAGCAGCCCAAAGTCCTGACCACACTGGAATTACATTCACACCTTTGGGCACAAGTCAAGTCAGTAGTGACTCCATACTATTTCCTTTTTTTCACAGCTGACACATGAAGGATGAATAGGAAACAATTAATGTATTTGTAAAACCAAACAAAACCTAAAGTTCTCAGAACAGCAGACTGAATGAAGGAAAGTTGTTGAGCAGCATTTGACAGGTACTAACTTCCTGCCTAGAAAACAAACTCCCAGGTAGAGGCAATCAGGTTTGTTTAAACCAAAGACCAAGGACATATAATAGAGTAATTTATTTAGCCACTTCCAAGCTGCTTGCTCCAGTCCAGTCCTGAGCAGCTTCAACTCTACAAGTCAAGTACTTGGATATTAACAATGATGTCTCTACCTAGCTAGTGCTTTGGCCTAGTTCAGCAGAAAACTGCCAGATGATGGTCAAGGCGATACAGATAACTGTCTCATGCTTTTCTTTAAACACCCATACTCCCCTAGTTAACTGCAAATGGCTTGTTGGGACAGTCTGCCAAAGGAGGAGGTCAGCAGTCAATGCTGCTCACCGCCCAGTTGGCAGAAGGCTGCTACACTGAATGCTGCATCACAGGAGTGATATCTTTAGTGTCAACTTCTGCAAGGCGAACAGCCAAAGTGTTACATGGACACCTTCCAGGTCTAGTGTCTCAGCCTGAGATGCTGCAAAATTGCCTCTGCAAGTAATCCACTTGACTGTAATATGCAAATAAAAAAACGCAACTGAATTGTACACATAATATTTGTGAAGTACAATTTTGAAATCTGTGTTACAGTAAATTGTTTATTTTACTGCTGCATTTTATACCTCTACTTCTGCTGGATTAGATACTTCACTAAAAACCAGATCTCCTCTGTAAACTATGTAGAAGATGTAGAATTAGGTTTTCTTACGCTCCCAGCTTGCAGTCCCCCGTTCCTCCTTTCCAGGCTCTTACATATTTTGGATCTGCCCATAAGGATATGGGATTAAAGCTTCCACTTGCAAAGTAAGGGCCCACAGGGCTCAGTATGACATACAGTAGGGCTTTAGTTGGCTTCTTCACTCCAAGGGAAGGCTGAAAAAAGGGAATGTAAAAAAAATTAAAACTTACTAACATCAGATACCACACAATTAGCTTTTGAACACTGCTTTCAGATGAACTGCAGCACAAGAGTGCTTTTACCAGGACAATGCAAAGTGCTGCAATGAAGAGAAAATACTTACACAACTTCCCCCCTAACCAGAGCAATGTACAACCCTAATTTTATATACTGTCACCATTCATTTACAGCTGCTTCATTTATCTATATATTATTCCAATCTTCACAAGTATTTGTGAAGCCAACCATATCCTGGGCTGCATCAAAAGGAGCACGACCAGCAGGTCAAAGGAGGTGATCCTGCCCCTTTACTCTGCTCTCGTGAAACCTCACTTGGAGTATTGGGTGCAGTTCTGGTGTCCTCAACATAAGAAGGACATGGAACTGTTGGAATAAGTCCAGAGGAGGATCACGAGGACGATGAGGGGACTGGAGCACCTCCTGTATGAAGATAGGCTGAGAAAGTTGGGGCTGTTCAGCCTGGAGAAGAGAAGGCTGCGTGGAGACCTCATAGCAGCCTTCTGCAGTATCTGAAGGGGGCCTATAGGGATACTGGGGAGGGACTCTTCATTAGGGACTGTAGTGAGAGGACAAGGGGTAATGGGTTCAAACTTAAACAGGGGAAGTTTAGATTGGATATGAGGAAGAAATTCTTTCCTGTAAGGGTGGTGAGGCACTGGAATGGGTTGCCCAGGGAAGTTGTGAATGCTCCATCACTGGCGGTGTTCAAGGCCAGGTTGGACACAGCCTTGGGTGTCATGGTTTAATGTGAGGTGTCCCTGCCCATGGCAGGGGGGTTGGAACTAGATGATCTTAAGGTCCTTTCCAACCCTAACTATTCTATGATTTTCAGGCTTTCAAGAATTCAGAAATTAGCTTAACAAGATTCTATATAATTATATTAATTAATTGCAGCAGAAGCTTGCAAAGCCTTCTTGGGGGAGGAGTGTCAAGGACCACTGCTAGCAATAACAACAGTGGAGGAATCGCTGTCAGCTGCATTAGAGATGAGAATTAGCCAACGCCACTTAGAACTGGCACTGGTAGAGCCGGGCGCTGGCTCTGCGAATGGCTGTGTGACAAGATAAGACGATTTGCCTGCTGGAAATGGTTCACACAACAGCACAGAAAATAACCTGGAATGTATCACCTTCACCCTCCCCTCCCCCCCCCCCCCCCCCCCCCCCCCCCCGCCCCCGAGAGATGGCTTCTCGCATTTCATCACCATCAATACTTGAAGGTGGAGATAAAAAGTCTGGCAGTGGTCAGAGTCTGAATCCTGTCATAGGAGACTTTGCTTAACTATACAGGGAAGCTGTGAATGCTCCGTCACTGGCAGTGTTCAAGGCTGGGCTGGACAGAGCCTTGGGTGGCATGGTTTAGTGGGAGGTGTCCCTGCCCATGGCAGGGGGTTTGGAACTAGATGATCTTAAGGTCCTTTCCAACCCTAACTATTCTATGATTCTTTCAAAGCTCAGGACTGACCACAGAATTACAGAATGCCTGAGGTTGGAAGGCAGCTCTGGAGATCTTCAAATCTTTGTCAAATCCCCCTCCTCAAAAACAGAGCTATGTGCAGCCGGTTGTCCATGATTCTTGGGATCTTCTATGTAACTGAGTGGTTTACTATTTTTTCTCCACTCAGAGAAACCACTCTCAAAAAGAACAAGCTTGTACTTGGTTTCTAAGATTGGGTCTCCATTGAAAAAAGTTAGTGAACTTAAATCTTTAGGACCAAAGGTTTAAGTAAAATACAGCGCACAAAGTATGCAAAGATAATTTGGGAGCTGGGAGGGAAATATAACAGTGGAATAATGGAACTATTGAAAAATTCAAATAAGCCTTCTTTAGGTACTTAGAGTGTTATATTGATTTCTGTGTATCTTACTCCTTTAGCAAAACTTCTTACAAGATTAACTGAGATCTTAACATTTTTCCTGATTCTTACTTGATCATTCAAGAGATTGTGCTGACTGGCTTTCCTAATTGTGCTAATTCATAGAATCACAGAATAAATTAATTGAAGATTAGCAGTACATGCAACCTGGAAACGACGTATGACATAGCACAAAGGCCAGATATGTTGACTAACCTGAATAAAAGCTCAACAGCAAGGCAATTAAAAATAAATAAATAAATAAATGATTTTTTTAAATTAATACTTTACAGTCACTGTGTGGAAATTCTTTCCTCTGAAAATCTGCAAGTAGCTCACAAGCATTAAAATTAATGGGGTCCTAGAACATATGTGGAATGTAAAATCATAGAATCATAGAATAGTTAGGGTTGGAAAGGATGTTAAGGGCGTCTAGTTCAACCCCCCTGCCATGGGCAGGGACACCTCATGCTAAACCATGTCACCCAAGGCTCCGTCCAACCTGGCTTTGAACACCACCAGCAATGGGGTCTCCACGCAGCGATGAGGTCTCCACACAGCCTTCTCTTCCCCAGGCTGAACAGCCTCAACTTTCTCATCCTATCATCATATGGGAGGTGCTCCAGCCCCCTCATCATCCTCGTGGTCCTCCCCTGGACTTATTCCAACAGTTCCATGTCCTTCTTATGGTGGGGACACCAGAAATGTACACAGTACTCCAAGTGAGGTCTCATAAGAGCGGAGCAGAGGGGCAGGATCACCTCCTTTGACCTGCTGGTCACACTCCTTTTGATGCAGCCCAGGATACAGTTGGCTTTCTGGGCTGCGAGCGCACACTGCCAGCTCATGTTCATTTTCTCATCAACCAACACCCCCAAGTCCTTCTCCACAGGGCTGCCCTCAATCTCTTCTCTGCCCAACCTGTAGCTGTGCCTGGGATTGCTCCAACACAGGTGGAGGACCTTGCACTTGGCATGGTTAAACTTCATCAGGTTGGCATCAGCCCACCTCACAAGCGTGTCAAGGTCCCTTTGGATGGCATTCCTTCCCTCCAGCGTCTCAATTGAGCCACACAGCTTGGTGTCATTGGCAAACT
This sequence comes from Ara ararauna, assembly GCA_028858755.1. Lineage (NCBI taxonomy): Eukaryota > Metazoa > Chordata > Aves > Psittaciformes > Psittacidae > Ara > Ara ararauna. Next base: position 105,009,825 of record CM054376.1, on the reverse strand, counting down.
TGCTGAGGGCGCACTCAATCCCACTGTCCATATCACCGACAAAGATGTTGAACAAGACTGGTCCCAACACCAATCCCTGAGGGACACCACTTGTTACTGGTCTCCAGGTGGACATTGAGCCATTGAGCACAACTCTTTGTGTGCAGCCATCCAGCCAGTTCTTTATCCACCGAGTGGTCCACCTATCAAAGTGATGTCTCTCCAATTTAGAGACAAGGACGTCATGTGAGACAGTGTCAAACGCTCTGCACAAGTCCAGGTAGATGACATCAACTGCTCTACCCCTGTTCCATAGCCTCACCATAGAAGGCCACCAAACTGGTCAGGCAGGATTTCCTCTTAGTGAAGCCATGTATGGTGACAACTCACAGATGTGGATACTGCAGAAGAGTAACTGGCCTAGTTGGGAAACAATACATTCTTTAGCTTTCTTGTTCTATGCTCTACCATTATGGGCTTCTCTCCTACCACTGCAAAAAGACACTAATCTTAAAGTTTTAATTAAAATTAACTCCAAATTTCTAATTCCCTTCATAAATACCACAGTCTTGATTCACATCCATGTTAAACTCAGTAATAGCTAGTTGCTAAGGAGTCTCTTGTAAGGTTGGGTTTATCTGGGTTCAAGAATAAATTGACACAAGAGCTTGTTTTTAGTTCTGTTAAAACTGTGTCTCAGAAAGGCCATCTTAATTTACTGGGTAGAATCTTCCAAAATCTCCTCACTGAAGTCAGGATGGAGAGACTAATTGAAATCACAAAATTACACAACAAATTTCTGTTCCCTCACAATTTCTTTGGATTATTAGTATTTTAAAGGCATACATTACTGTGTGACAAATAACTATCCTTTTAGTATAAACCCAAAGTTAATCTAGATTTTGCCATTACCACTCAGAACAGTTGTTTACTTTCTGAATCCTAAATCAATGTGTCCACTAGGTGGTGGTGTGGTCAATATAAATTTATGAAGTAGAGCTGCAGGTGACTAACTCTGAAGTAAAAACATAAAACCGATTTGCCCCTGAACTGTAGTACTGTTGTCTAGTGACTGTTGTATATTTCCCTTTATGGATGGAGGCTTTTCCTTCGTGCTTAAGTACCCAAAAGTTAGGAGAAGAAAGGGAAATGGTTTTTACCTCAGTTCCAATTAAGGTAGGACGGATGTAAAGGCTGGCAGTGGTTGAGTATGGGACCCACTCCTTTTCCACTTCCACAAGCTTCCGGATGCACTCTAGAAGCTCATTCTGGTCAAAATGCTGGGAAGGAAAAGCAAAGGGTGAAAAGCAAATGCAGAAATACAGCCTAAACACTCTGTGGTCTTTATAGATCCATATGCTAAGGAGAATACTTCATCACGATAAGTAACAGTGACAGCCCACAGAGGTTCATAGGACTACACCATCTTCCTTGATTTCATTTCTCAAAGAATTCAAAGATCCCATGGTTTTTGCCACTTAGCCTTTTTACAGTATCCTGGATGTCCTCGTCTGCAACAAAGTATCCTTCTGAGACAGCAAAAAGGCGCCACTGACCCTTCTTGTCTCAGAAGCACATGGAAAGAACAGCCTACGCAGCCAACACCTTCTCTTTGGCACATTGCAAGCTGCGGCACCCCCTCTTCCGCAGAAAGAGTGATTTGTGTTATAACACTGAGGGACTCATCAAGTCTTCAGTTTTATGAAATTGCAAATTTTTTACAGTAATAAAGCTAATAAGCATGGGAGGATGTTCACTGGCCAATATACAGTTGTTAAAAGCCACGTTAAGGTGATAGCATGACCAAAAATGAAGGCACTCAGAGACTGAAGAACTTAACTGAAGTAGAAAGAAGAAAAGGAAGAACATTAGTGCCAGAACAATTTAATCAGCTCTCTGCATGCAAATATCTGCAGAACAGCTCTCATCCCTCAGAAAGAGACTGTGTACACCTGAGGCAGTACGGAGACAATGAAGAAAGCAAAATAGTGTGGTGATTTAAAGGAAAAACGTATTTCAAACAGTTCACTGAATAAGATCTCTTAAAGCTTAACTGAACTATTCAAGAGTTAGAGTGCTTGACAAATGTTACAATACTGTAAAGTTTCAGAGATTTTCATTTTGGAAATGAAAATATGCTCTGACTTAAGGAGAACAAGATGCCTTAACTACATACTGGCAGAGTTGCTCGTCTTGCTGATCGTGCCATCCTCTCCATGTTGAGGGTTGGCCGGAACAGGCGGATTTTGCCATCCACTCCTCGGTAAGCTTTCATTCCTTCAAACAACTACCAAACCAAAAAGCAGGAAAAAGAAGGCAAATAATAATTGAGACATTTTATCCCCTGATGATCTGTGCAAAAGCAATAAACATGCTTTGGAAATCAAAGAACTACACAGTACTCAAGGCATAAATGCCAACTAGGTAATGCTTGCAACACACTCCTTTGAGGTAGTTTTATGACATTTATATTTCAAAGGTGACCTGCCTATGCTTCAGATAAAGATTTATCTGTCAGAGGACTTAACAACAACCATTTTTTTCACAACTTGGTTACAGCAATTAAAATTTGCAGCATGTGTTTGACTTAACTATTCACTCACATCCTGACTGATACATAAGTCTGAGCTAAATCAGTACTCTCCCTTAAGGAAGGGATCTATAGAATTTCATTATATATGTTAAACATTTTTAGGGCTCTGTCCAAAAATTCATTTTGGTAGGAAGCATGGAATAAGGTAATTAAGGGAACCCTGTTACAGTTCTTGTAGTTGCAGCAAAATCTTGGTCACTTAGTTCCCCCATACAACCCTACACTGTGGAAAGGGGTTTCGCTAGCATGAGAGAGAGAGGCATCAGCCTTACACTAGAGGGAGAATGCACGAAAATGTTTTATCTATACTTAACAAGAAACTTAAATTAGCCATAGTTATCCCATCAAACTGCACAATCCAGATGACTGGTGTTGACAATCAATTTACCAAAAACATTATTCCATCTGTGCCTACCAGCAGAATGTTCTACAGCATCTCCTAATCATGGCAAACAATATATACACAAAATATCCATAGCTATTTTCAGTTACAGATTGGTAATTTCCAGTTATAATCAGTAAACAATAATTCTGCATACATACTTATATAAAATTAAATTTAAAAAACCCTATGTATTATGTAAGTTCACATCAACATATAAATATATACAGGTATTTAGATTAAGTATTAAAGGATCACTCATGTAAATAGATAATAATTTTAGAATTTATTTTTTAAAGCATTTCTTTGTACATTAAATTTCAGTGTAAGTTCTATGAATTTAACTGCATCACTGCTTTCAGTCTCCTCAGACGTCTCCTCCTGACTGCTCCACACAATATGTCTGGAAATACATTCTTTGTAGATGAAGTCTACATATGCAGTGGGTTTATTTGGAAAAAAAGAATCCTGTATTTGTGTGTAATTAATTTTAGTAGAATACTCAAGGTTTAATTATTATTAAATTCTATAACATTCCCCCAGAAGGATCAGTGAAGTTCAATGTCTAGGAAAGTCTTGTGCGGTCCCATGATAGAGCTAGGTCCTTCCACTATGACGAATTTTAGCTGATTTGTAACTGGGTTGCAGGAATCCCAACAATATTCCTTTGGCTATAAGCTAACTATGTAGCAGAACCAGAATTAGAACCCAGAACATTTTGCCTTCAAAATTTATCTTATTCCTATGGCAATGCCAACCTTATTAAAAGGTTTGCATGCAGTTTAGAAAAAGAAACATGTCCGGGACAGATGTTGTAGCTATAAGAAAAGAAACATATTTTTAATAAAGGGTGGCATAGCTGGTTATATGGTGATACTTTGATACGATTTTTATTGGGCCAGTTACTAGCTAATACCACATTGCTGTAATGCTACTATCTTACCACAGAACAGTTGTTTCCCCCCACCCTTCTCCCCAACACACTCACAGAATTTTTAATGAGAGGGAAGAGAAAGGAATGTTACTACTAAGATCTGATCAATGGTTTGAGAGAAGTAAGAATCACATCATTACTGAAACACAAAGCCTTCTCAAGCTGTTAAATCTTTTTCTCCAAAGAGAAATACTTTTAACTTTCCAGAGGTCAGTAAAACCTTTCACTCATTCAAAAGGGAGACAGTGATGTGTTCCAGAAATGTTCACATGAATAAAAGCAACTGCTGTGGTTGCTTGACGATTGGTTGCTACAGTGGTGTGCAAACAATATTATCTGACATCTCTACAACACAGGAGCTGGATCTGGAGCTCAGCAGATCCAGACTACCACACTGCATCATGAAGGGCAAGGAGAAAGGGGAGGGAATGCCAAATTCATCATGTTTATTATACCCACTGTGTATTCATTGAGCCACAGCATTGGCACCAGATTCTCCTCTGTCTGTCCTCTTGGCTAGAGGAATCGTGATGCAATAAGGGTAAAAGAATAAAAAAATGGGGAAAAGGAAAAAAAAAAAAGAAAAAGAAGAGCTTATTCATATTAGCAATGATTTCAGACTAGGCCAGAGGCCGAGCATTAAAGCAATATGCTACTAAGACTGAAATATAGATCCAGGACTCCAGCGTGGTTTCTTACTTCTTGGGCAGATCTAGAGCTGCAGCCTTAGTCACAGGGGCCTGTTGTAATTTATAGAGGACCTTCGGAGACCCAGCGACTAGACAGGGAAAAAACAGCAACAACAAAAAATGGTGAAGGCAGGAGCTCAGGGACAACAAGCAAGGAAAAGCTGAAAAGCTTGATCCTTCCTTTATGCTAGTGGTGAAAAAAAAATAAAAGAAAAAAAAAAGGAAAAGAAATGGACAAAGAAATAATAAAAGAAGCACAAGCAACTCCACTAATTTCAGTGGAGACACTCCCACCTACCCAGAAGTGGGAGGAGAAACAGGTCTCCATTTCACCGTATGTGCCCTGCTGAGGCTCCCACACAAATGTGAGTATAGCCAAAGCTGCTCTGGAGACACAAAAGGCAGCTTTAGCCAGTAAGCAGGTAAGCACGGAGACTGTTAACCACGCTGGTTTCCAACTTAACATTTCACTTTCCAAAATTCCTTGCTCTATGTTTTCTGCTTAAAGGCACTTGTATATGCTGAATACATCAGATCAAGTTTGGAGCTCTTCAGACTTTTTTTGGAGTTGCAAACAAACATCTGTCTAGTCTGTCCTGCAATTCAAGAACTGAACCTTTAAAACCACTTAAAATAACTCTCACAAAGTGCATGTTCAGTCCCCAAATTAAAGTTACTCTTGGAGTTTCAGAGTTTTATCCAGTGCTTCATTAAGTTACATAAGAAACAGTAACTGAACAGTAACTGTCAGTGAACTAGAACGCTTTCACAAATGAATTTGTCATCACGCAAGCATTATAGAATAACAGAATGGTTTGGGTTGGAAAAGACCTTAAGGTCATCTAGCTCCAACCCCACATTGGGGAAGCCTCCCACTAGACCATGTTGCCCAAGGCTCTATCCAGCATGGCCTTGAACACTGCCAGGGATGGAGCATTTACCATTTCTTTAGGCAACCTGTTCCAATGCCTCACTACCCTCACATTAGAGAGCTTCTTCCTTATATCTGACCTGAAATTCCCCTGTTTAAGTTTAACCCCATTACCCCTTGTCCTGTCACTAGAATCCCTGATGAAGAAAGGGTCACCTTCACTAGTCTAGAAAGTTAAGTGAACTGGAATCCACAGGTCAGAGTTCCTTCTGAGTTGTACTAACATAAATATAACTTTGTGGTAAATAATGGAATTATTCTGGAAGGACATCAGCTATCAAAACAAAATGTAACTCAATACTAATGAACTCCAGACAGTAATAATCCATGTATTAGAAAGGTATGGTTTCAAGAGCTAATGAAACAAAATAGCAGTTTCCAAATCAATTCAGTACTCACTTCTACAGCATAATGCAGAGATGAGGAGGCTGGATGCAATGAAAGGTTCTCAAGTGGCTTAATATAAGGTTTCTCCCATCCTGAAGCCAAGGACCATTCAATTATCAGCATATTATCAGTGAACACGGTTCCAAATACTAAACCATTGGGGTCTGGTTTTTCCTTCAAAGACGTAGCTGGGGTGATAATCAAGTCTGAAGCCTGAAGGAACATGAAGACAAAAATGAAGTGTATAAAAATGATCAAGTCAGACTGATTTAAAAGTTATTCTCCATCAGTGAACATGGACAAATGCGATATTTTATCTGCGAGGACATTTAATAACAGAATGCTTAAAGGCAGCTAACCTCTAAGTAGCTGGCAAAGTCCCCATGCTGTGTACGCACACATATACACAGTGCTGCTTATACCAGAAGTACTTGGCATATTTTGAAGAACTGTTAAGTGGAGGAAGCAGTACAAAGTGTAAAACCAGAAAATCAGCAGATAAAAATTTCGTGGACACTCAGATTAACATACGCATACAAGTTTCAGAAACACTCAATTGCTGTACCTCAGAACATAAACTGTTCATCAGAAATTAATCCCTCTCACAGCTAAGCAGATACATTATGCTGATTTGCCTTCAATCCATAAAACCAATGTGAGATCAGAGCCTGCAGTCAGCAGATTACTTGGGTCGCACTACCTTATTCATTCACATCCATATTTTCCTAGAAAGATTCCATTAGCAAAGAAGGCTAAATGTTTCCTTGCATGATTAACTATAGAGAGTTTATCTTACAAGCTATGACTAGCTCCAGAAATGCAAAATAGGGATTTTTGTACTGGTTTTGGCTGGGAGAGAGTTAATTTTCTTTATGGTAGCTCATATGGTGTGAGTCATCCTAAAGAACAGCAGGGGAAGAAGGAAAACAGGATCATCAGCAGGTCACTCTCCTTTTATACACAGATAGGGGCTAAACAACTAGATAGGGCTATGAAGGGGGCAGAGAGTCTCAATCCACACTCTCCATTCTCTTTCTGTACCATCTGAGCATTTAAACTGCTGGTCAGAAGCAAGAAAGAATTCAAGAAAGAATTGTATTCAAAGGTCCATTTCCCTTCCTAACATGACTCAGAAAGTACTGACCCTTATTACAGACCCCCCCACACAAGATCTTACTTCTTTATGTTGGGTACATATAAAGTAGACTGGAATGCAGGTAGTTCAGACTACTGTTCAAATGAGTTGCACATGCACTAAAAAGGCATGTTTTGCAAGAGATACCACTGATGTCTCAGACTCATTTTGCAAAATAAGAAAAAAAATAGTCCCAAGCTTTTGAAAAAGAACACATGCACTCTTGTCTCTGTAAACAGCCTGATTTTCAAGACGCCTTTAACATACAATGGCCTGGTTTTATGGATCGGTTTATTTTTGTTTTGGTTGGTTGGGTTTGGTTGGGGTTTTTTTGCTTAATGGCTTAGATGTGAAATTAACTTAGAGCTGGAACACACGAATAGATAAAAGCTTGTTTAAAACTATCTCCAATTATAGGGCTTGACTAAATATTAAAGGGCATTAGCCTGATTGAACTAATACATAATCTGATGAAACAACAATTACTCTTCTTAACTCTTTAGAGTACCCTTTATCCTGCTGGCAATGAACGTTCCAATTGGTAAAGCACTACTTAATGATGTCCTGAAAATAAAAATAAGTTTCACCTAACAGCCTTTTATCATGCACTTTGGGGAAAAAAAAAACAAACCAAACCAAACCAAACCAAACACCCCCACACAGGAACATGTATCAAATTAAAAGCCACAAAGGAGTGTTTGCAATTATCCACAATGGAAGACAGCTCAGGAAAACACTTATACAGGAGCAGGACATGAATGGGGATTAAGCAAGGATGTAGAATGCAGTTATATCCTTGGCTTTATCTCTGGACAGAATCACAACTTCTAAAGAACTCCTACTGCCAGTGATACTAACAGCTGTCCCTGAAGCCATGGCTTATGTCTCATCTCAGGTGATTTTCATTAAGGTAATTAACTTTACAATAAAGTGGCCTGGGGACCAGAGCTATCTTATGGAGTCTCGTCCCCTAGAACTCCCATCACTGTGCTGATTTACGCCTTTATGCCTCAGTTTTTCATTCCCCCAGTTGTGGAAGCACACTAGTTGAAAGGATGCCCTACAAAACAGTTTATTAACCTCATCAGGGTTAACAAATAGCTTTTACTTTAAGGATGGGAAAAGATTTTATCTTGGCTCTTCTCACAGGTCCACAAGCACACATAGAAAGAGCAGCAAACTGCAGCCACAAGTGAAGAAACACGCTCACTTGGGAGCATTTGGGCTTTCTTTGACCCAGTTTTGCCACCTAAGTTATTTCTCCAGATTTGGATGGTTCAAGAGATGGTTCAGAGTGTCTGTCATGTGAGTGCTAATTTAATAAAACTATGCTGATCACATACAAGCACTCTGTTGCACTCTAATGGTTAACAGAAAGAGGGTCCTAGATCCAGTCACTTCTACGCTGGTTCATTAGTGATAAGTGGTGGGCCACATGCTCACTTCTGTAAGTTCAATAAAATGGGTACTTTTCTGTGATGGGTGGTCACACAGCAGTGCCTATGGCTCAGAGAAGGAGCCCACACTGCTTAGCTTTCAGCCCCAAAACTTCCTGCAGTCATAAACAAAAAAATCACTGGGCTGGATTTCAGGTTGTGAGTGACTTGAAGGCAGAAAGCCTACAGAGTTAGGTAGCTGTGATGCTTAGCCAGAAAAAAGGCAAATAGTTCCTGGATGACAGAGCTTCCTGGAGCTGCACACACTGAACAAGGAGCCTACCTGCTGCTTCTCACCTCCTTCAGCTTTTAGTGAAACTAGCCTTCATTCAGGCATTTTGCAAACACCTGACTCAATACCAGGTGTGACACTGACCCACAACACTTCTTTCAAACAAGAGTAGGAATACCCTGCAGAAGACTTCAAATATAGGCTAAACTGCACAGACCATTAAGACAACAATCATTAAAAAGGCAAAAAAGGCAAGTTTCCTTATCCTTATGATCCTATTAAGGTCTCCTGAGATGTATTTAAGATTTTTTGGGAGCCTTTACTTTCTTAGGCTCTTCCCCCTTACCCATTCTCTTGTATTTTTGTCCCTCTTCTTTTTCCCCCCAAGAAGCAAGTCGTGCAAGTTAACAGTGTGCAAAATCACCTGAATCTTTCAGAATCCTAATGATTTTTATATCAGGATCCCATCAAGTGCTGAAAAACAATCTTTTTTTCCCATAAAAGAGGATTGAGCTGGCATTGGAGAACCCGTCCTTGAAGTACTCTCTCCCACAGTGTGGTCTGCAGCATGAAGTATTGCACTCAGCCTCTTCTAGGTCCCTGGATAATAAGACCTCCTATACAACACCTCACCTCTTCAAGCATTTTGTGGTGCTGTTCAAGCAGCATCAGGAGGGAAAACAAACACCCAGAAGAACCCACACAAAGAGAGCAGAGCAAGGCCAGGTGATTAACACCAGAAATACTGATTAAGTATTAATGCCTACTACTTTAATATCACTCATTAAAAAACTATTGCTGTGCTACCATGGTATCACCTATGACCTTTATAAACCAGCAATTTATTTCTTTCCTTTGACAACAATTGTCCAGCCCTGAAAGCAGCATATTAAGGATGCATTAGTGATTGGCATTAACAGCCATCCAGATCTCCACTGTTTGTACTGCCAATACAAAGGGTGATTTTCTATTAGGTTTGTGTTTTGCTTCTTTGCTTACCAGCCTGCTCTCAAGCACCTTCTGATGCTGCTGCCTAATTAATAAAACCATTAAACTGGAAGAAAAACAGATAAATGCAGGAACAAAAAAAGATAAGGGGGATAAAGAAGGAAAGAAGCATGTGGCACACAGTCTACTGAGTGCAGCTATTTGGCCCCTGTTTCCTGTAGTAAAATTACAAAGACAGTTCCATCTCTGCAAACTCTCCATGTTGCGGCAATACAGTATGTACAAGATACATGCTCCTAGGTCCCAGCCCAGGGCACTTGAGCATGAAATAGGAAGAACCAGATTGATCTGCTTGTGGTAGGCTAAAGGGGCTGGTGGGAAAGACAGCTGGATACTGTTGATTTTCAGGGCTTGTATAGCAGCACTGCACCTATAAAAAGCCACTGTCTTGACAAGATGCATTTTTTTGAATAACCTCTCCTCTGAAAAGTGCCTGCTGATTCCAATGCAACTTCTTCCTGGGCAAAGCTTTACCCAGACCAAATAAAGAAGATACATTGTGGCCTCTTGAAACTGAAATTCATCGTTTGATCAATCAGATCTTTTCAATTATGAGCTACATCAAATAAAAATGACATGCTGGTCTGTGTCAATTTTAACCAAAGCTGTAGCAAGACCTTCTGATGCCCCTAGCCAAAATTTCAGTTTAATGCTTATTCTACCCAACCTTTGCTATAGCCTGAACCAGATTTAGAGCCGACAACAGCTTCTGGCCAGAGCTGTTACTCTCATTACTACATTCCTACCTTTCTGACCCTAGAGAACTGTCTTGGGTAGGTGCAGAAGGCAAGTGCATATTTTTATTTTACCAACACCTTCCCAAATGATCCTTGGTTGCAGTTATTTTCACTGCACTGAACCTACTAGACCATAAGGAACACGTTGAGCAGCTCTAACCGATGCAATTCACTTGACATACCCAAACTTTTCTGAACACTTTGCTGGGCCAAGCGTTTCTATCACTTCCTTGAGTAAAAACAGAGCTGACAGCCTCAGCTGCAAAATAGCTTACATGGTACTTAACTATAACAGGAAGTTTCAGCAGAGATCCTCAAAATACCAACATCCACTTGGTGAGACTGACTGCAATCTACTCTGATGAAATAAGTAACCTCTCCAACTTCTTGTCAAAGTGATTCACTCAAGATGACAAAGCAACTGCAATTATTATTTTTCATTACTTATACTGAGTTTGTAAGCATATCCTAGGAAAGATCAGGGTCTTCTGATGCAATTACAGACACAAAGGGTACGCAAAATTGAGGAACTTGTTCTGCCCTTACATTTGTGAACAGCAAAATGTGGTTGCAGTAGGAGAGCAGATTTTGAGGAGACTGATTACAAAGACCGTGAGGAATTACTATAAGGGGGGAAGGTAGCAAAGTGTAGCTGGGGCAGTTGCAGAGAACTGGGCTAGGATAAGACAGAATGGTTTTGAGGAGGACTCCAGGGATAAGGATATTATTTTCCTGCCATTCAGTCCTCATCACTGCTTTTCAGGACCTCCCCAGCACAAACATCTATCCCAGGAAGCCATTCTTTCTGCAGGAGCAGAAATTTTGCCTCACAACACCTTCTGCCTGGCCTCCTGAACCTGAGGCTCTTCCCACAGGACAGACTGAGAAGAGGTTTGCACTGCCACAGAAAAGCAGTGATGGGGAACTTAGCTGAGGATACTAACTAGGCTGAAGAAAGTTGATTGGTCATTCACCTTTGGAAAATGAAACTCACTCTTCCCTAAAACAAGTTTTCTTTGGCCTTGCAGCCAAAGAGCAAGCTACCACCTTTTTCCTATAAATCATTTTGCTCTTTTACTTTCCAGAGTCAAGCTGCAGGTGGCAGAGGATTGCCCCATTTCCTTGCTGACCTGAGCAGTGATCTTAAATGGCTGCAGAAGCTCATCTATTAGATATACCAGCCCAGCAGCATCATACAACAGGGCTCAGGCTTCTGTATGTTGCACATAATTGCTCCTGTATGTTGCACATAATTGCTCCTGTAGCACACTTCCTATAAAAAAGCCCTGTTCCTAAACCCTGTCTTAGAAACAAAAATGCTGGATACTGCTACAGTAGATGAAACCAACTGCAGGCCTTTTCCAGCAGGTGTTATTTTTGTCTAGTTTATCTGACTTACTCACTCTCAGCTCTATCCACTACTCACTAGCTGACACCATAGCAGCATCTATTTTATTGAGAGAGTTCTATGTCCCACAGGCCTTGGGTAAGTCAAGGTCTCTGGGTTCATTTCTTTTCCCATCCCCACCTTCTTCAGAAAACACTATTACTGCTGTGGAGCAGAGACCATCTCTTTCTGTACAGGGCTAAGCCCTGTGTGGTTCTGCTCACAATAATAAAGTCTATAGTAGAAATAGTAAAGAACAACAAGTGTTTTATCCACTCAAAACAGAATAAGACAGAGTTAAATAAATTCTTAGAAATCTCTAACTAGCTTGTAAAGTATAAAAAGTAATGTTAAAGTAAACTATAATCTTTTTACCATCATTACTGTCTTAAATTTACAGCAGAGCCTGAGGCTTGAGAATGGAAAGTGTTCCAAGATGTAAGAACATTTAAGCAGGAAGAAAGCCCTAATTTTCTTAATATAAAAAAAAAAATTAAAGAGAAACAAAATATAACAAAACATCTTCTTCAATGCTGGGGAGGATTCCCAGAAATCTTTCAACATAAAGCTTCGCTGGGACTTCATCTGAGAATATGTTAGCAGATGCAATTGAACTAGGGCCTGGAATCATTACATCAGGTTGACTGTACACTGGGTAATAGGCCACAGGACAAATGACAAAGCAAAAGGGAGTCAAGGAGCTGAATCAGTTGTGAGTCTGCCATGGAAACAGCGGAAAATATGGCTGGAAGGACTTTTGTGTAGTCCATCCTCTGCAAGGCATCCAACCTAAACTATTCATAACAGATATTTACCAAATATCTTTCAAATCATAAAATTAGCTTCTGCTACACTCTGGAAGCAATCAGAAGAAGCAACACATTGTTGGCTTATTTAACCTTTCCCCTGACCTGATGGATGCTCCAACTCTGGGGCAGGAATGTCTGATTTGGAGCAATAAGCAGTGATGTAAACCTGCTCTGACAAGACAACAGATAAGTGGTTGAAATTGACATAAACTTCTTGCCTTAGAAAACGAAAAGGGCACCTAAGTCAGCAGCAGAGCTGAAAATGCAGTCTGTAGCATCCAAGATGCTCAAAAAGGGAAAGAAAGACATTGGAAAGATACAGTCCCACTAGACTAGAGAAAGCGCTGAGGAAAACAATCTTGCCCTACAAAACACTAAAGCACACAGGTAAAGCATATCATCATTGATTTTGTTGGAACTAACTAGATTTTAAGTTTTTCTATTTGTTGCTGAAATGCTACCCTGCACTCAAATCAACTTCCATTGATTTGATCCAAAGCCCATTAAAGTTAATCAAGACCCCTCCTGCAGCTTTGTAGGAATTTGGATTGTAAGGGAGGCAGAACTATCTGAATTTTATGGCCTCATGCATTTCTACTGTTTCAGGAAAATAAAATGGACAAGTAATGGTTTTGAGGTGGGGTTGTGGTGTTGAGGTTTGGGGGGCGGGGTTGGGTTTTGGTTGTGTTTGGGGGGGGGGAACAGGAGGGTTGTTTCATCCCTTACTCATTACTCTATTCTCCACTGACACAAGTTTCAGAAGATGTATATTTTTAAAAGTTAAAGATGAAGAAATAGGGTTCCTACAGATCCTAAGGAAACTTTCTACCTGATATTAAGGACATCTTAAGGAAAGCAGCTATTTTATTTTAATGGGTTCTGTCTCCTTTACTCCAGCTGATGGTACTTTCAGATTATGAAAAACACTCATCCAATATCTCATCTATTGAAGAATTATATAAAACATTTTGCATATGACTCCCTTTTTAAATTATAAGCCACCAGGATGCTGGTAAACTATTAAATATAGGAACAGAACCTGGACACATTGTTGCATTTTGGTCCTATAAACTCTGCTAAGAGCTATTTCAGTTAACTGAGGGATAAGAAAGCATGAAGAGGGAAGCAGTACGAGCAGGCTTTAATGCAATCATTGCACTGGATTGAAAACCACACTGCTGTAGCTCACTGCTACTGCTGGTCAAGTTAGCTATAAAAAAAAAAAAAAAAAGTTCCCTTCAGCCATGCAACTGCACTTCTTGTCTGCAGCATAGATACACATGGGCTTTAGATTGGAAAGAAGCAATTCCACATAGGCAATCACAGACTGCAATTGTGCAATAGCCTAATTCCTTGAACAGAAAGTTCTCTCACAGACTCATCCTCAATCATTTCCAGAAACACAAAATTAGTTAACTACTGGGACACATTAACTAATTAATCCACTCATATTATTCACTATTAGCATACACTGCTTCCCAACAGATCTGACAGCCTGGTTAATGCAATTCCCTATGCTGTGCTGCTCCTTGCCTCACAACCACTGTATTTCTGCATTACAGCATAAACACAATGTTCCATTTTTAGAAAGTTTGCCTGGGAGAATGTTTGAGCCTAACACAAGCTGAGGGCTCATACAGAAAACTGGAATAGAGAGGCCTGTGACATTTAACTGATACCACATTTTTGTGCAGTGGACCAGTACTTTACATGTTCAAATAATGCTATATTAAAGCAAAATTTATAAATTTGGTCCACAAAGACTTGAGACACTACTGTCTCCCGGTTTGGGAAACATCATTTCTACTTCTAAAAAAAAAGTAGTCATATTGAAAGAAGAAATGAACTGCAAACCTAAATTTCAGACAAACAAGTTGGAAATATTTTACCTAAGTAGCCTGGCCAGTCACAAACATGTTATGTGGAGTAGCCAAGAATAGAATCATAATCTCACATGTCCAAGTCCTGAGCAGTTGCAATTAAATCTCCTTATCCTGAGTTTAATAAGCTTGTAGCCACGTAGGGAAGTGGATTTACAGAATGAAGGTATTCAGAATTCACAGTTTCACGTGGAATTTCAAGAACTTTGAGGAATATTAAATGTTGTCATGGCACAATCTTTTACATTGAAGTTACAGGAATAATTTCAAACATTCAGTTAACCACACCTGCCTTTTTCTCTTCTCTCCCTCCTCACACTGGTAGACAGAAGATAAAATTACAATTCTTGGGAATAGGTATGGACAACATGGATAAGTTTTGGAGTTCATTTTTTTGGGGAACCACTGGCTGGTGCTATAGTTCTGCCTTTTAAAAGCAATTCTTCACCTTGGGAAAAATAAATCCAGAAAATTATACAAGCTAAATGGAACTTCCAAAATTCTAGTACACTTTCTGTGCTTTTACAGACATCAGATCAGCTTTATCTTAAGCTCCTAGTTAAACAGAAGATAAAACATCACTTTCTTTGTGCTATAAATCAACTCGGCCAAACTGCCCCCTGGCTTTTTTCTCTCTAGCAACTTCCTTTTATCTTGGCTAAAAGCTTCAGTTATTTGCTTAAGAAAATTAATGTTATTTGCAAATCCTACAGCTTCAGGTAATGGGACAATCAGTTCCCCTACTACAGCTTAGAAAACCTATTTGCTAAAAGCCTGCAGCTATATGAAGGACATCACCCACCTGAACAGAAACACAGAAGTACTTGCCACCAAGCTAAAACTGAAGAGACCTGTCACATATCTCAAATGCCACATTATAGGTAGGTTCCTGATGGCATGCAGACTGCTAGGAAATCATCCTTTAGCATGTCACAGGAGGATCATGGTGAATTATTTTCACAGCACTAAAAATTTATCATTGCTCAGTAGCATTTTTTAGCTATTACAGTCCTGAAGCAATGACACTACTGCTGCCACTCTGTGAGAACAAGCTTGATTTAGAAACATTTATGTGCCAAGCAGAGCCATCCACAATACTAAGCTGCATTAAAGTGCTCTCCACATGTGCATGCAACCTGCATGATCTCCTTCAGGAAAGCCACTTTCTCCCAGCAACCAACAATCACCGAAACATTCATTTACACATATTGGGCTTCATTTCTTCTCTCTTTCATCAAAACAGGATGCTCAGCTGCAAATGTACTTTACGTTGATCACTACTGTGACTTAGACCCATTCTGGCCTAATAACTGCAATGAAAGCAGCAGATGTGTAAGTCAGTCTTGCCCCGCTATTATCAGTAATATCCAAAAAAGT
Source organism: Ara ararauna (assembly GCA_028858755.1). Lineage (NCBI taxonomy): Eukaryota > Metazoa > Chordata > Aves > Psittaciformes > Psittacidae > Ara > Ara ararauna. The sequence continues at coordinate 104,993,929 of CM054376.1, read as the reverse complement.
TTGTGCAATGCCTGTGTGGATGCAGGATACCACAGAAACCACTCAGCACTCAATATTCTCTGTTCTGTAGCTGGTTTCCCTCTTGGCAGGTGAAGGTGAGAGAATGGATTTGATTGTAAATCACCAGTAATAATTCTGCAACATATACATGCCCTGCGAGGAGGCATAATCAAGTGATAATGAAGGCACTGTGATTTAACAACATTGCTACTCACAATTTTTTTTTTATTCAACACATGTAAAAAGCAAATCATTTTATTGCCACTGACGAAAAGCTAACACAAATAAATCCAGCTGAAATCACAATAAAAATCAGACTGACCTTTTCTAAAGCAGTGCTCTGCTTGCAAATGCTATATACTGTTATGACAACAGAGAATTGGCCTTAGCATCCCGATCTTTCAGTGGCTACAGCTATGTACTTCCATGGAAACAATATGGAGAGGACCTACCAAATGGTAACTGACACAGTTTTAGCTTAGGAGGTCCAGACTGGACATCAGAACAAAGCCATTTTCTTAAAGAGAATCATAGAATCATAGAATCAATTAGGTTGGAAAAGACCTTTAAGATCATCAAGTCCAACCTTCACCCCAGGACTGCCAAGTCCACAACTAAACCATGTCACTGAGGGCCTCATTTTCTTGAGCCATTCCGCCACTTCCCTGGGAAGCCTGTTCCAATATCTGATCACCTCAGTGAAGATATGGTTCCTAATATCCAACCTAAACCTCCCCGGCATAGCTTGACACCATTACCTTTTGCCCTATCACTCGCTACTTGGGAGGAGGGACCAATCAGCGCCTCACTACAACCTCCTTTCAGGTAGTTGTAGAGAGCGATAAGATTCCCCCCGAGCCTTCTCTTCTCCAGACTAAACAAACCCAGTTCCCTCAGCCATTCCTCATCACACCTGTGCTCAAGACCCTTCACCAGCTCCGTTGCCCTTCTCTGGACCCATTCCAGCACCTCAATGTCTCTCTTGTAGTGAGGGGCCCAGAACTGAACACAGCACTCAAGGCGCAGCCTCACCAGTGCCGAGTACAGGAGGACAATCACTTCCCTGGTCCTGCTGGCTAAGCCATTTCTGGTACAAGCCAGGATGCCATTCTTGGGTGCCTGGGCACAAGCTGGCTTATGTTCAGTGGCCATCAATCAGCATCCCCAGGACCTTACATTAATCTGAAGATAAAAGTCTACATACTTAACATACAGCAGACTGAAATGCACTACATACAGTATCATTCTCGCTTTTTTTCTGTATATTATACCGGTATATGTTTAATGTTACCCACACAAGCAGGATCCCTGAGCTTGCAAATCCAACATCTGTACAGTCACACTGTACATTAACACCAGCATGACGTAAGTTACAGTTCTGTAAATGACGATACCTTTAGAGCGCATGAATAGGCCTTTTCTCCTACATTAAAGGACGTCGGATCATCATCATCCAGGTATTCCCAAATCCTAACATCTTCATCACTGCCACAAGTTACAATGCAGCTCCCAGAATAGCACAGCACTACATTCAACAGATAGATCCACAGCTGACCTGGTCTGCTGCTAATTAGAGTCGCACTTTCAGTAGAAGAATGGATTAGATTGCCTACAGTTCTAAGACACAAAATACTTGGAGACGCTTTATTATATAATGTTATATACACACACACATATAGATAGATATCCAGCTGGTCATCTTTTATTGCTTCAAGACAAGTTATATAAAAGCAGCTTTCCAATACAGAAACATTTAGGGGAGCTACTGCTCTTTAATGCAATTGCATTTTTTGTCAAGAACATGAAACAAGGCAGTGTCAGAATCAGCACGGTGTGTTTTGCATAGAGCCAACCAAGTTCACAGTCATTTCATGTAAAGGCTGGATGTTTTAAAATACACAACTAAAGGTCCTACGACAAGGAACAATAACATTTGTGTGAACAGACCTCCAAGGACAAGATCAACATCTGTAAAACTTCCACTGGTAATCTCTCAGTTTGAATCACAAATGCCTGCACTGGAAATGAGGTAAATAAGGGGTAAAACACAGCATTTTTTGATTCAGTGGAAAAACTGGTTGTTTATTGGTAGGTTATACCTATAGTGAGGAAGTAATCTTTACCTTCTAATTTAGAGTCTGAGCTAGTTCAGCGCTTGGGCTCTAAAATGTTGCGGCAATGAAAGAAACTCATACTGAAACATACATCATTACAAAAAATTTACTATATCCAGCATCTCACACAGCCAAATGTGAGCCAAGTTTGAACTGGAAGCCATACAAACATATTAGCATAGCACTGTATTCAGTCTAGCAAGTCCAAAATCTCAACAGGGATTATTATTTTGAGCACAGCACTGCACTAAACTGGCTGTATAGCTTCCAGCCTGCCATGGGCACACATCCCACTGGCTCAGAGCCTGGGCAGGCTGGGTCTGCCTGTAGAAGACTATGCAGGAGCACTCAGTTATTTAGAGTAGAATGAGGAGACACTGAGATACAGAAGCTCCACTGAAACATTTTTCGTTCCACTACCATGAGTCCTCATATTAACAATCATAGAATAGTTAGGGTTAGAAAGGACCTTAAGATCATCTAGTTCCAACCCCCCTGCCAGGGGCAGGGACACCTCCCACTAAACCATGCCACACAAGGCTACGTCCAACCCAGCCTTGAACACCGTCAGCGATGGAGCATTCACAGCTTCCCTGGGCAACCCATCCCAGGGCCTCACCACCCTTACAGTAAAGAATTTCCTCCCCATATCCAATCTAAACTTCCCCTGTTTAAGTTTGAACCCATTACCCCTTGTCCTATCACTACAGTCCCTCATGAAGAGTCCCTCCCCAGCATCCCTATAGGCCCCCTTGAGATACTGGAAGGCTGCTATGAGGTCTCCACGCAGCCTTCTCTTCTCCAGGCTGAACAGCCTCAACTTTCTCAGCCTACCTTCATACGGGAGGTGCTCCAGTCCCCTCATCATCCTCGTGGCCCTCCTTTGGGCTTATTCCAACAGTTCCATGTCCTTTTTATGTTGAGGACACCAGAACTGCACACAATACTCCAAGTGAGGTCTCACAAGAGCAGAGTAGAGGGGCAGGATCACCTCCCTCGACCTGCTGGCCAATCCAGATCAACTTGTAAACTACAGCTACTTTATTCTGCTTTATTCTGGGTATATGTATATGGTTTGCACCATTTTGGTACACTAAACAGGCCATTGAAAAAAAAAAAAAACCAAACAAAAAACACAAAAGAACTTAATTTTGCACCAGGAAGATACCCAACTAATTCTGCACAGCTTCAGGTCATTAAAACACAGAGAAACATAAACACCTTCTTAAAGTGTCCCAGTCTCTCAAACAGAAAATGTATTCCATGACAAAAAGTTACGTAACTAAAATCATCTTTCTGGATATGGATTGATAACATGAGGGTAAGAAAAGGCAATCATAGATGCCTTCAGTTGCTTAAGACCAAGCATTATGAATTCAACATCAGAGCTAAAACACACATTAAAAGAAGCCAAATTAAAGTTATATATGGAAACAGACCACTACATCATCCAAACAACATTCAACCTTGCCAGCACAATAAGAATGTTATTCATAAAAATTTAGTGCCCAAGACATAATTCCCTTCCTAGAGATTCAATGCTGACAACAAGCAAAACCTAGAAGTATAACTTAGAACAATAGAATCAACTAGGTTGAAAAAGACCTTTAAGATCATCAAGTCCATTACCACAGGACTGCCAAGTCCACCACTAAACCATATCACTAAGGGCCTAAACTACACGGTTTTTTGAACATTTCCAGGGACAATGATTCCACCACTTTCCTGGGCAGCCTGTTCCAATGTCTGACTACCCTTTAAGTGAAGAAATTATTTCCTATATATCCATCTAAACCTCCCCTGGTGCAGCTTCTTAGGTTAGGGTCACAAACCACGGCCAATTATTTAAATAAATAAATAAATGTGTCTATACAACAGTTAGGCGAGAGGAAAGATTTCAATGTAGTGGAAGGAGCCGGGTAGATAAATCCTGGATATTTGACCTTTTCTACAATACAGGAAACTAGCATAATCACTATTTCCTTCCATGTTTCTTATCTGTTCCACAATCACTGGTCACATGTCAACTCTAAATGCCATACCTTAAGTATCTAGTAAATCACAGACCTGTCAGGATGAGATTTTTAACTGCAGTAGTTCAGTTAAGGTAGTTCAGTAGCAGTTAAAACAAACATGCCACTTCTTAGCTACTGACTTAAGAGAAGCCCATGAGAATTAAGAACAGTGAGCAGCCAGCAGAGAAAGCTCAAAGTAGCATTCATTCCTTCCCTCCCAGCATATAGGGACTTTGAGTCTATCCTTCCAATTCAGGCAGAAATTGCAGTAAAATTCAAAGGAGCACACACCACATAAAAAGCATAGCACTGCATTCCAAAAAGAAATGTCTTCAGAGAGCTAGTCTGGCATTCAAACATTGGACACCATCCCCTGTAAACAATATGCTTTATGTAAGCATAAACCAAAACCATACCCTTTTTTCTACATTACCACAATCTTGGATTACTTGGGTTACTGGCACAAAAATCACAATTTTCTTCAGCATAGTCAGCCCCATGGGTCAGCTTGATGCTTTGAAATATTATTAGCTATAGTTTCTTAAATTGTAACTGTAGCTGCCTTCCACAGAAATGTTTGTGAAGTTCCCTAGAATGAATCCAGGCCATTTTATTTGCCATTGTCTGGTGTTATTTTTTCCTTCATTCAGAAGGATTTTCTTTTTAATTTGACAATGAAGTTAAAGAGACTGCAAATAATTCTCATCATTCAAACAGTATCTGTATCCCCATCATAAGCTTTCATACATACACAAACAGCACAATATTTTCAAAAACAAAAAAATGAACCCCTTCCTGGTGACTGCAGCTAATCTTCAGAAACAGAGCCATAAGGCAGCAATAGAAGTACAAATCAGATTTCAGCCTGAGCCAGCTGTTTTTTTCTAGTATTATTCCCTTTATGACCATCTGTCCCACCTGTTAATGTGTTTTACCCCTCACACAGCCTCTCCACTACAATGATTTGCCATTCTGTCTGACATACAAGTATCAATGGAAAGGAAACTGGATTAAATCCAACTTTGTGCCGCCTGGTATTTGGAGAACCTGCTTGACTGCTGGTGTAATTAAATCTGCCTTCAGTCTCCTTCAGTCTATGCCCAGTTCACCTACAAACCAAACACTGTTAGAGCTTGTTGACACTGTATCTATCTTTCTTCAGGACTACCTCAACGAGTGGAAGGAAACAGTACATTGGGGTTACATAAGAGTGCTCTCTCTGTAAAGCAGTTTTTGATCTAATACACTAGGACACTCTACTGAATGAATCTACTGAGATCTATCTTGTTTATTTACTAAAGGTGCGTTCACAAAACAACCCTATACTCTGTACTTGTGAATTCTCGGGGTTTCAAAACTGATTGCGTGCCTGTTTTTGTCAACATTTTCCAAATCAGTTCTGGTTGAACAGTCATCCTAAATCTTCCTTCTTGGGCAGAATTGCCAGAGATAATACAATGCAAAAAAAATGAGGAAGAGAAGAACTGGGAAGGGCTGAGAATTGGGGGAAAAGGAATTAAGTGACATGCTGCTACATGGCAAAATTCTTTAGTCACAGACTCAAGAATTCTTTGCTGTTTTCAGTAAGACCAGCATCAAAATAAATCTTATCAAGGAGTCCAACACATTTTCTGCACATTTATTTTCCATATCTGGTTAAAGGCTGTCAAATAAAATGGAAATAACTACTTCATCATAATTCAGAGGACTGAACAGCAGTGACACTGCCCAAAAACATCAGGAAGAACATGACAGTTACAAAGCATATCTTTATAATTTCATCTCATGTACTGCTGACAATAGTCAGCAATAACAGGAAGGGAACTGCTGAAAAAGCACAAGTGAAGTCACCTTTTTCTGGGTACTATTTTTAAACATTGCAAAATATAGATGAGGCTTTTCAAGACTGTAAAGCAGGGAAAGAGAAAGAAGTAGGCAGATGTGTGACATAAAGAATAAAGGTAAAAGAAATATAAAAGAGAGGCAGGAAAAAAGGGAATGAGGACAGGAAGTAGAATTCAAAGGAGCACATACTGATGAGCTTTACATTTACAACAGAAAATTAAACATTGACATCTGTGTCCATACAGACTTCAAGTGGAGCTCAGAATTACTAGCACTGCATTCAGGAAGGAGGCAGGGAAAAAGAGTTACATCCTGAGCTCAGTTCTAAGCATAAGATAAAAATAAAAAAATGATGAGTTCAGTTTCATGCGAGTTCCTGGCAGCTGCTCAGTATTGCTTATTATCATAGCCCTGTTTGCTTCTTGAGTGCTGATAATGTGCCAGGGTTGTGGTGTGCTTTGGAGTCCTTCTGAGATCCTTAGCTCTGCAACTTTTGAGACCAAATGGAAAAATATACTTTTGGACACCATTCCTAATGCCAAAGTTTAAGAAATAATAGTGCTGCATAGACTTTGTTTGAGAAAAAGTTAATGGAGGAATCAATCTTCATTTCTATTACTTTTGAAGCAAGTATGAGTTAAAAGTAAAATCACCTATACCATTTTATTTTTCATTTAATGACTACTAGCCTTTTAACCACTACCTGAAACTATAACAAAGCTCTTTTTGTGGCACTCTTAATTTCTACATCGAAAATATTTTCAGCTATTTATTGAGTTTTTTACAGAATTATGACATCCAAGCATGTCAGTAGCTATGAATGCCTGCACAACCATCTCTACCATGCTAGGTGTGCTGACTGGCACCATCTACTGAAATGCTTCAGACACTCATCTTTTAACAAACAACATACCTTGAAAGAGTCAGCGATATGCTTTCCTGTTTCTCCTGAACATCCTCCAGCCATGCACTCATTCTGACAGCCCTGGGAGAAACAAAAACAGTGGAAATCAAATTCAGTGCACATTGAACAAAAGTTGATACCCATTCAGTTAATTCTATTTAGGGACAGATTGTATTGGATGATCACTCAGCCTCATGTCATCAGTATACATATTAGCAAGAACTTTTTGGAAGCTTCTTAGCACAACTTTTCACCTTTTACTTCAGTTGCATTATTTTGTAACTGTATTTCAGGGGTTTATAGAAGAGACAACGTCCAAGATTAGATCATTGCTCTGAAGTGCAAAACAGTATGCACAGCATCACAAGCATTTCATTCAAAGCTGAATAAGTAAACTGTGGTTTTACACAGTTCCATCAGATGTCATTTTCTCTACTAAATCATCCATGTAACAGATTTGCTTTTACCTTTTCTCAGAGGAGCCTGACTAGGCAGAACGGAAGAAAAAGGGAAAAAACTGGTTCTGTTACATCCTTCATTAAATTAAGACAGAGATAAGGAATGCCCACCTATATAAACACATTATCAGAATAATTTTAATTATCCAGTATGTTGAATCTAAGGCTTCTGCCACTGATCATGCTTGAAAGGAACTAAAAGAGAAGGAGCGACAGTTCTAGGCATCCTTCTGTTCAGCAACAGAGGGATAACACAGGAGCAAGCCATCTACTTAAAACCAAGATCCCCAGTTCCCACAGCATCAAGCTAGCATTTTTGAGGACCCTCCCGCACTAGATAGGTTGCCAGTGCTGTCACGCTTTTAGCTCTACAAGGGAAAAGTCCTAGCAGGAGCTTGCACTGGCTGTTCACCGCTTGGTGGCTTCCTCTCACTCTGCCACCCCTGAGCCTTGCTGCATTTTGGGTGGGATAGTCCCAGTCCAGGTGGGAAAGCACAACGTTAAAGATGTAATTCCCTGAAAAAAGGAGGTGCACAGGATATCTTTCATGGTTAGCCTGTGAGATCCCCACCCCAAGCTCTTAACCAGGGAGCAGCTCTCACCCCACAAAGAGGGCTGTGCGTAGGGTAGATGGCAGTGCCAGAGAGACATCACAGTCCTGCAGCAGCCACCAAACTGTGGGGCCAGGACTGGGGACACATGGCTCACAGGCTGTGAAGCATGACACACACAAGGCAAATAACATGATTATTTTTTTTCCTTTTTGCAGATCTTGTCGATATGGTAACCAGGTAAGGGAAAAAAAAAGTAAAATACATAAAGCAGATCTTCAGTGGGTCTGTAAGGGACAGCAGGATTGCTACCAACAAAAGAAACAGCAAACTCCCCGCCACAGCAGATTTCAGTTCCTCTCCCCTCCCCCCTAACGCCCCAGGGAGGCCATAACATCCCTCCTGCCTTTTCTCACCATCAGCTTTAACCCTTTTGTTCCTCTTTTCATAGTGCTCTACAGCAAGATGTAATCACAGCTACAGGCCCCTCGTGTCAACTGAAAGGGGACTAAGTCCTGTATAATAGGTCCTTGCTTTCCCTGTAATTCTTCAAATACTTCCAAATGCAGGGGTAAAATCCTGGAAGGCCTTCACGACACCACAAGTTTTTATATTTAGTATTCTGCAGATGAATTAAACCAACTGATGTCTCTTCTCAGTGCAGTGAATTAGGATGAAGGGCATGCTGGTTACCAGCTTGTAGGATGGTAACTGACAGCTGTGGAGCAAGAACTTCTCAAGCATCTCCAACTCCATTGCTGGCTTTTGTCTAATATCTAGTTTGCAAAGTTGGATTTTCTAGTAATAATTACTGGTGACAGCAAATACTGACAAACTCTCAACCATTATGCTTCAGTTTCTTCCCATCTCTGCTTTATGAAGTTGCCCTAAAGCAAGTGTTGGCATCAACACAGAGAGGACCAAAGCTGGATATAGTTTAATATTCTCTTTCATGAGATTTAAAAAAGAATACACAACTTGTATGTGAATTTTAAGTGTGGACCACCTACAGGAACAGGTCCCAAGGGCTCCATCGCATTGCTCCTCATTTCAAAGCTTCCACTCAGCTCAGGGAAGTCAACTGCCAATTTTTTGGGCATATGCCATAGGGCCAATCCTGTTCTCCATGAAGTCTTTATGTTTTGCAGATTTAATACATATTTAAAGCATGTAGCTAACTGCCTTTGTTAACAACACTGAGATGAAATTGAGTTAATCCCTCAGCACTATGAAAAACATACCACAATTACTTTCTAATTGATGGAGTCATATTTTAATGGCTCCATAGCTTTTAAATTTGAAATATGTTGTTAAATGCAATTGGGAAAATTACTCTCTGGTTTAGTGCCAACACTGCCAAGGGAGCTATGTCAAGCATAAATTTGCCCTTTGTGTTTAATAGCATGGTAGATTTAAAACTGCATCCGTTAAAACACCAATGTTATCCTAAAGATACATTTGAGCCTCTGGGTCAATGTCTCCTCAAAATTCACTCAAGTTTGTATCCAGTTGCTATGCAATTACAAAAAGCACGGCAGTATTCCCCGTGCTGTGTTATAGAGCTAACAACATCTTCTTTACGGTATATGTAACTACTTTATCTGAACTGGCAAGAGGACAGTATTTCACATTTTTTCCTTCAAAAATAATGAAATTACACATTGAATTTATCATTACTGTAAGGCCTGTATGAGAAAAGAGTATAGAGTATTACATTAAAGTTTGTTTTAAAACTTCGCTAATGTGTCATTGTATCACTAAGAAACACTACTAATATGAAGACCTGGTGATAAGTAATTCTGTCTTTACTTCTATAAAAGATTTCAATGCTATAATAACCATTGCATATCCTTTAGCTTTACAACAGTAATCACCGTTGGATAACAATGCTCCCTTACATTAGTACTTGCTTCCAATCTAATTTATACAAAGAGGGTGTAGCCTTAGGGGGTTAGTCTCCTCCCAGCATGTGAAGGATCACTGTGTGTGTAACACTTACTAGCACTTTTATGCAGTTGTCACCTGCACTTCCACTAGATCTTTCCCAAATCTGAACATTCAGCTCATGCGTTCGGTCTTCAAACTGCATTAGACATGTATTTTCAACATCTTTTAGCATCAAGATGCTCCAATCAATGTCTCTTGTTTTTCTTTGCTGTCTTTGTCACACCTTCTCTGTCTGCTATTCTGCTACAGGTGTGAGACGTTGTAGATCATTTAGGGGATCCTCCTGCATCTCACAGCTTCTTCAAAACAATCTACCTCTTTTATGCAGATCATTCATCCTTCAGCTAAAAGGACCATCTGCCACAAAAATGGGCTCATCTCCTCCCTAAACTCCCTAACCTACATGAGTTTGCCTAACTCTTAAAATGTATTTCTAGTCACTTATCAAGCCAGAGATCTTTGAGCTATTTTTGCTAGGTTGGAGCACTCTCCATGTATTGGCTTGACAGTCTTCCATAATGGGTTCAAAGAACTTGTGCAACACAAATTTCAGAACAGCTCCAATGGTACATCTCAACGTATGCAGGGACCAGCACGGGCGGGGGGGGGGGGGGGGGATGGGGGGGTGTTAAAAAAAATTAAAAAAAAAATTTAAAAAATTAAAAAAACCAAAACCCAAGATAAAAAGAAAAAAGAAAAGAAAAAGGGTCAATTTGGCATGTGCTGCATCAATGCTTTGCTTTTTACCTAGTTCACCAAGAATTCTCATGAAGAGTTCACATTTGTGTTGATTTCTGCACTTCCCTAACATATATATGCCCTAATCCCTTGTCAGTTGGGTGTTATCACATTTCTGCAGCTGCTTGTTCAACCTGGGGCTGGCACTAACATTGGTTAAACAGTGAGGCAGTGTAATAACAACACACAACAAAGAAAAGAAATAAAGCAATCAGCATAGCAGAAAAAGAAAGCTTCTGCATTACTTAATGATAATTTTGCAGGGCTTAGAACAAGCAAGAATTTATTAATCCAAGATACCTGCACTGCACAAAATAAGGTTACATTTGAATAGATTATCATTAAACCAGTCCAAAAGATTATACAGGCATTAATCTTCTGGCCTGAGTAGTTCATTTGGCTTAATTTCAAGCAATTTAAGTAGTTCCAATAAAACCGAAATATGATCCTCTTAAAACAAGCATCACTGTTTTATCATGTTTACATGAAAGACAATTCAGATTATATGAGCACAACTTATTGGTTAGAAAAACCTTAAAATAGAGAACACAAAGAAATGGAATTATTCAGCTAGTCCATCCAAGATTCATATTTAGTAACATTTATAGCTATATCACAAGTCTGAAAGCAGACCAAACTGGTTTCACAAGATCAAATAAATGCAGGACAATGCTGCCAAAGAAAAGTCACTGCAGCCAGCACTCATGTGAGAAACCTCTCTAGGAAACAATGCAATTTTTTGGACTCAGTGCTTAAATTGGTATTTGAATGAGTCCAGTAATGCCTAACGTGTTGTACAAGAAAGCTTGCATCAGTTCACCTGCAAGGTAGCAAGGCTAGGCAAGGTGAAGGATAACTACTTCTGAAATCCAAAAAGAACATGTGCTTGACAAACTTGATTATCAAGAGGCTACATGGAAGAGTTCAGCAGCAACAGAAAATAGATTATTTTCAACAGAAAATTTGTTTTAACTAACTCTAAGAAGAATCTGACATGGGATCTATTTAGCTTCAGGATAAAATTATTTTCTCAGCTATTCCAGAGAATTTACAAGATGACCTGTGAATTACACTTACACAACATGGAGTCTAAAGTGTGATCCTTCCCAATTGAAGGATGTTGAAAACCTGCCACTAGCCTCATCAGGCTAAAGGGACATAAAGCAGCTGTACATCTCTGTGTGATGCCCCTTTACTCAGTAGTTGAATCTGCCTTAATACATTTACGGCACAGCCATAAAATCCTCCTTCCTATTTTCTTTACAGAAATAGGCAAGTATCGTAAAAGAAATTCTGTTCGCAAATTACCTCCAAATGCAATGTGCTTTAACCTTGATTTCTAAGCGCACTGCTCACACTGCTTGTCTCTTTTCCTTCCTTTGACCCTCCTGTGGCTTTGTCACTCCCCCATGCCATTTCCTTTATCTTTATTACCGACTCTTCCCTTCTGATAGAGGAAAACAGCCTTGAACTATTTGGGAAGCAGGCAGATGACCTAATGGAGCTCTTCCATCTCTCACTGCTATTAACAGTGCCTCTAAGTACCTCTTTTGTTGGTTTGTTTGTCTGCTCTAGCATTAATTAGGTTTTTAACAAGTGCATTGTTTGCTAGAATTACAGAAAGAAAAACATGTTAAAACAAACAGCTGGATCTAGTTGACCTATAAATTCATCCACCTGTTTTCTAATAAGATAGTGTCCCATGGCTATGGGATATAGTTATTGCTCAAACAAGATAAATGAAAATCCTGAAAGTTGCCTGGTTTTATTGTTTAGGCCTAGTTCTTGATATGAGATCTTTGACATCAAACTGGCAACAAGAAAGGGCTAATACATACTTTCCCCTACGCTGTTAAAGGGCTTTGCTGTTAACCACAAGGAAGCCTGTGTTCATTACATTTTCTCTAACATTTCTCTTTGCTCATGTATTCTATAATGCTGGGTATTAAATTAGCATTTTAAGATTTCATAGTAAAATTAAACATGTATCCCGTAACTTTGGTTAACTGCACTGTAATACCAGCAAAGATGAGCCTAAGCACTATAAAAGATATTTTGCTAATTTGCTCAGGGATTCAGTTATCCTGGCTATATGGGGTTTTTATTCTAATACAACTGTACAGATAAGTTACAGATCTGATTTAAATATGCATAAAATATAACTTACGATTTATTTGTGAAATTCCCTGATGGTGGAAACTACACACAGATCCTGCACCTGATGATCAAGGCAACCGTCTTGATGCCGTTACCAAATGATAATGTAAATAACATGAATGCGTACACAGCAGAAACAAAAAAATCATTGTCTGAAAAGTTGCTGAGGACTTAGAAGGGGAAGCATACCGTTTAGTGCAAGAGACCAAAGCTCCTGCAGTTTGCAAATAAATCATTGTAGACTCGTAGAAGGAACTAGAAGGAAAAAAAACAAAACAAACCACAGCAGAGACAGTGATGGATTCCAAAATGAGAACTGACATGCTTAAAGAAAAGAGCTAGCAGACAAGAACCTTTATTTAGAGACATACTGCTGTTTACAAGCTTCCTCATAACTACAGTGGAACCAGAAGAAACACGGGGTTAGGCCTGAATCATTGGCCTGTATAAGGGGTCATTTGTAGCTATTCTCAGAGTGCTCAGACCGTGTCCCATTTAAGTCCATTTTGCACTGGAATAAAGGTTTACATAAGATGCTGAGCAATGATGAATCACACACTGAAAACAAAAGCTGTGGTGGAAGGAGGGAAAAAAAAAATAAACCCAGCTTTTGGAGGATAAAGGAGTTACTTTTTTTTCCATCACAAGTCCTGTATACAGTCCCACTAGAAATAATAAATCAGTAACTTACACAACTGGCTCTCAAATAACACTGAGTACAATGAAACATTAGGCAACTGTGGTTGCTGGTCTGTAAAGGGCAGACATATGCTGGCTTGATATCACATCTACCCTTGATAACTTTGCATGGCTTATTTAATTCTCCACTGGGTATCAAATGCCACTGGTGCAAAAGCATAAGAAGTATGACTTTCTGTTTTGTGTTAGGCTGTTACTGCAGTTACTGCCTGTTCCCTGCTTCCCAAAAGGTTTGTTTAGCTGTTTAATGTCCAACAGATGAAGCTGATAAAGCATCCTGGGGATCTCAAGGGGTTCAATCCTTCAGGTACACTCTGCCTGGCTAGTTAGAGGAGTATTCCTTATAAACATGCTTCTCTACCATGTTGAGCATAGTCCCGGTTTTTTGCTCAAGGGCAGAAGCGTATGCACCTAAGTATGTGTTCTGCCTTGACATTTGGCCACAGTGCTGCAGAAAGACCCAGGCACAAAGTTTCATGGCTTACAGTGAATTGAGTAATCTAGTAGGTCTCTCTAAATGGGTGATGCGAGCCATCTAGACATGTAGCAAAGACTGTACTTTCTCCTGAATTCTAATGGAGAGCTGATCTGCATGATGCTTGCATTTTTTTTACTGTTTGTTCCAGATGAAGAATGGAGACCTTCATTACTCATAAGTTTTAAATGAATCTTCTAATTGTAATACCTGGAAACCTTAAAATACTGGCTCTACAGTCACAACACCTAAGTGAAGGAAGGTACAAATATCTGTTTCCTCTATGGACATGAAATGTAGACATAGATTGTCCCATTGGCATATCTCTGGTTGATATACATAAAACACTGGTTGGCAGTTGCTTCAGAGAATTGCCTGGAGGTAGACAGGTGCCAGAATAGAGCATGCATGACTCAAGTTAGTAAACCTATAGTTCCTCTTCCTTATAGAGACATGTCCATCATATCCATTACAGGTCTTCTCAAGGAAGAAGAACAAGTGTAAATGATTGATGTGGTTTTGGCTCTACACTCTACTCATAGCTATGCCCTATGGAAGCTTCTTGCATAACAGCACATAGGTGATGGCTGCAGAAGACCTGCCTATACTAGCTCCAGTGGGTTTTAAGGCTGGCATAATTAGTTTGAAGTAATGGGAGATTGCTCCCTGGATTTTACCAAAGCCTGGTTTACATCCTTGTGACATGTCTTTTGCTGTATGTTCAAACACTGCCTTAATTTGATTTAACTGGACACACTTCAACAAAGTAGAGAGGAAGCTGGAGCTTTCCCCTTGATGTAAAAGGCACTAGGAACAAGCAAACCCACAGAAAAAATCCTTGGGACCTGTTTGAAGACAGCACTTACAATGACGTTTGTGTTTTTGTGCAAATTAACAAACTGCAGAGAGGAAACATATTTGCATGATAGATGTCCATCTCAGAATATGCTAGGAACTTCTCTTGCTTTGCAGTCTTTCTGAGCTTCAGTAGGTGCAGTGAAAGGTAGTAAGCATAATCCACCACACCAGGCAAATGTAAATAATCCCATGGAAGCTTACTAACAAGCCAAGAAAAGCAGAGCACAACTACAGTGTCACTATACAGAGTCACACATTACTCCCTTGGATGTGGAAAAACTACGGATAGCACCCACAAGAAGCTTCTTTTCTTGATGATGTCTGCTCAAGAGTGGTAAAACATTTTAAACTAGTGACAAAGCAGATACTCCACCTACTTGGTATATATTCAACTGTGTAACAGCTGGATGACAGGGAAAAAAAAAAAATCACACATTGTAACTCAAAATTTTGGAGTGGCATTAAAGTTACCCTATGTGTCTTTTCTAAACACTCTGTGAGCAAGCCCTTCATCTGAAATCCCCAATCATTTGTTGGCAGTGCCCAGAGCAAACTGGATTCCGCCCAGGGAATTTAAGAGCAAAATAGCACTCAGCACGTTAAAAGTGGCCTTGGAAAAGTATGCTCACAGATGAGGTGTTTGTAGAGGTGTCAGCATTAAGCACACAAAACAGAGGCCCTTTGCTAAAATGATAGCAGGGTAAAAGGCCATCATAAGTCAAGACTGATACAGTCTCTATAAGAAAAATGATAACTTTGAAATACTAAGAAATAGCACTAGCAATGAAGATAATAAACAGGCCTGTAACAAGTAAGGTAGGCTTGTCCTCTTACAGCTCAAAATCTTTATCAATGATCAACCACCCCTGATCAGCTCAATAAATCCAAATTAATAAATTAGCTACTTCTAATATCCCCAGGAATCAAGGGGTTTGCCCAGCTTCAACACATATGAATATCAATGCTCTTGACTAGAATATATCTCTCACTTCTGAAATTATGAACCTAAACTTAAACATCTTAAAAGAGTTCAGAATCGGATACAATTTGTCCACTGTTGCAATTCAGTTCACCTGGAAATGGCAGGACAGAACATTAATTTCATATGTATGTCACAATACATATTTTGCCCTATTGAGATGATTAAAACGTTGCTGGCTACAACAAAACCACATAAAAGATGATTCAAAAGGAAAAAAAAAATGTGAATGAGCATTTTCAGCTCCATGGAGAGCCAGAAAGGAATGTTACTGAACTTCTGCCTCCAGGTATCAAGAGAACCAACCTGTAAATGCCAAAAATCATCTCTGAAAAGGTAATGAAAGGATAATATTTCAAGATGAAGCTATTCTAATGGCAGAGACATTTGTCAATATGAAAAAAAAAAAAAAAAAAAAGACTACAGAACTAAAACCTGGGCCATGGACCAGGTTACAGCACAGGATCAGATTTAGAAAAAGGCACAACTAGGTTAGAAGGATAAAGAAAGAAGAAAAACTGAACCAAATACAGCCAAACAATCCAATGGACTCCCTTTATCGTTACAGAAACAAAACACTTCCAGGCATGGAAAACTTTCATTCGTCTCCCAGACTGCACTTCTTTTTCTAAAGAGAGTTTAAGTTTAAACTCAAGTTTAAGGCAGAGTTTGCAATTTAATTCCCATGCACATATAAATAGGATATAGCATATCTAACCACCATTCTTACTTACAAAACAAATGATGTACTGATGATGGATAAATGCCTCAAATATATGAGGACATGGACAAGATATGATTCTTGTTTTCTGTGTGCATGAATGTATATATGCAGCTATACAGCTGTGGTAAAAATTGTGGCTGTGTAGCCACCATATGCTATAATACCTTAAGTTATAACTGCTATTCCATGCTGTGTAAGGAATAAACTCAGCTCACATGACACTTTCATACTAGTACACAACTATTTTTTTATAGCTTTCACCCAGTATTCTTCAGGCAACAGGTTCTAGCAATTAGGAAGTGGGGTTTTGAGTCGGTAAGTAGGCACTGCCACAGCATAGGGCAGGATTCACAGGGATTTGACCCTTAATAGTAGCACTGACTGTGGCCTTGATACTTCGATGTTCTTAATAAATCTTGATGGTTTATTCTTTAAAATTACTGTGGTACTTCAGAATGTTTTAAAACTATAGATCCTACTAAAAAAGTAACTGATGCTTTTATTCATCCAGGATCAAAACCTTAACCTCTGCATATGCTGAGGATACCACAAGTATTAAAATTTGCTTTCAAGTTTTTCTCCCCTTATTGTTTTGATTAAGAATTTCCTTTATTTTTTACTAGAGGGCAAGAAATTTCATGCATCAACAGAAATTATATCACTAGTGCTGATTTTAAGTGGACTTTATGTGACTCTTCAATGAATTGCATGACGATATGCAGTTGTATAAAACCTTGTGAATTAACGATTTTGTTGTAAGAGTAGGATGTGCACTTTTGTATGGTGTATTTATATATTATATTTAAGATACAGCCATTTAAAGTTCACATTCCAGAAGATCAAAAAGGTCTCCTTTTTTCCCAGTGCTTCAGTTTTGCCAGTGTTCTATTTTCCACATATCTAAGGGAAAATGACACAGTTTAGACAATTTAGCATCAAATATTACAGACAGAATGTTTTCAAAAGTTGTAAGAACTCTTAACAGCGCATTGAACTTCACTTGCCGCCAGCTGCATTGAAAAGAAGTAAAAAGACCGCCTTGTGAATTCATTTCAAAACCAATAAGAAGCTGCTCTTTTTAAAAAAGACAGCAATATTATAAAAGACCCAACCTTAAGAAAAAAAGTGTTTGAATCCCTGATATATCCTCTTAACTTTCCCTCTGTAACTAATGTAACTAGGAGTTTTGACATACCTCTTCCCTTCCCATGGCCAGTGTCTACTGGTACAACGATCCTTGTTTAAAGAATTATTCTTCAAATACATGCTAAGAAGAAAAAGAAAAAAAGAAGTCCAGCAAAGCCAGGATGTATTCTGATGATGAGAAGTAGTACTAGCTTAGGTCTCTGATGCTGAAAGAAAGTACAGTACTTAGAGGGAAGGTGTTGAGAGCGTGGGAAGGGGATACAGTCCTCTCTCCTGACTCAGTGGTAGGCACACTGATGGAATATTGATAAACCTTACCATGGATCCTAATGAGGTAAGTAAAGAACCAAGACAAACAATCCTCCTTCCCCACCCCCCAAAAAAAAAACCAACAAACTCCAAAATGTCCAAATAAAGTAGCATTCTTGTGAAGAAACTTGCACCATTACTGTTCAACCTCTTCTGTTAAGCACTTAAGAGCTCCTCAAGACACTAAAGAACAAAATATTACTACTATACTAACCTGTTAAAGAAAATACCTTCTGCAAAGAAATCTGCCTGTACTGATGACTTTAAAGAGCATCTTTGCATGGAACAATTCAAACTGTAAAAAGCCTAGCAAGCAGAGCTCAGGGACAACATGTACTAATCCTGTGTCAAAGCCTCAGGAGGTCCAACCTCGTGCTCAAAGCAGGGTCAGCTCTGGGCGCAGTCTAAGTTTTTCAAGGCTTAATCCAGTTGGGTTTTGCGAGCTCCCAAGATGGAGACAGCACAGCCTCTCTTGGCAACACATTCCATCTCCCTGACTGTCCTTGTGGGGATAATTTTTCCTATATCCAGTCTGAACCTTTCTGGCTTCAATTTATGGCATTGCCTCCTATCTTCCTACTGAACATGATCGCTAAGCCCAGCCTCATCTCCTTGATTTTCTTTAGATTCCTTTAGGAAGGCTGCCGTTATGTCACCACAAAAGCCTCCTCTTCTCCAGACTGAACAAACCCAGTTCCCTGAGCCTCCCAGTGTCAAGTTAAAAAAGGTCATTCTCAGTAAGGATAATGCAATCTCAAGCATTTATTACAGAAGTGATGACTCCTCAGACAACAGTCCAAATATAATTTAGCAAGTGGACATGATTTGTGCAGCACTGATCTCTCTGAATGCTAGGGCAAATTCCTACAATCAGAACCTTGTAGAATTAAACCCAATTCATATACCAGGAAAACCAATGTTTTCTGTGCTTACTAAGACTACTTTTATCAAGTATTATGTGAAATGCTGTTATAAGCAAACTGAATTAGCAATAGCTGTGTACCTACTGAGAAGTCACATGTTTCACTTCATTAATGCATCAGATATACTCCAAAATAAAACTTGGAGCAACCTGTAGACCTCAAGGGAAGAAAGTAAATGAGTAACTCAGTTGAAGGGCATTATGACATAAGTTTGTAAAAACAGTAATAAACTATGGGCTGATATGCACAAAAGACAAAAGCATAAAACTTCTTGATAATTTTAAATATAGTTTCAACTATTTTGTTCACATTAAATCTTTTGAATCATTTGGTATACACACCAAAGGGCAATATTAGGTCTTTCCATAAGCATAACACTGGATTTTCATCTGCAATAGCACATAGTAATAGCTCCTAAATTGCCCTTCTACGGCAGATGCTCTATTTCATGAGGTAATATTATCTGTTCTCTAATGTTTAAAGCCATAAAGTAATGAAATTCTTTCCAAGGTAAATGGGACAACCCATTCACTTCATCCTATGTAAGAACTTGAGGTATAAACCTGCAAGTATGTGAGTGACTATGAATAAGAAATTAGGGTTACATACTACTTTGATTTATGCCTAAGTACCACTGAAATTCAGACATTCAAGATGGAGGCTGTACATTTAATCTCTGCATTACAGCCATCATGGCAGTTGGATAGCCACAATTTACTATCAAAAGCCACAAACAGTACTGAGCAGCTTGAGCTCATGGAAGTCTCAGATGAGCTGATCTAGGACTGTGAAGTACATGGTATGTCACTGTAGTGACATGAAGATATAAGTCGTCACACGTAGCAAATTTTCCAAACAGAACTTACCCCTTAGCTCCTTCATTCTAACAGTGAGCCTTTAACTCTTTTAGTCTAACAGTGAAGGTCCTGCTTCCAAACCTACTGATAAACTACCATTTGCTGTACATTCAGCTGAGATTATTCATTTAAGAAAACAGTGTAACATAAGGAAGCAATGAAAGTAATGTCTGTTTTGATTCGTTTGCATAGCTGCACCAAATATATTGTTTTAAAATGGCTGAACAAATCCAGAGTAACTGAGTGCTTACATGAATAATGAGCTGATTTACCTCTTTTCCTAACATTGCTCTCCCAGGGATACATTAATCACTAATGAATTTCATTTGGATTATTTTCATCTATCAAACCGAAACAAGGATACAGCCTACGGACTGTGTTAAAGCTACCTAATGATCTTGCAGTCTTCCTTGTTACCTATGACTTTGAAGCAGATTTTAATACTCAATTTCCATGGAAAAAAAAAATCAAAATATCCAGTGTATCACACAGTGATAGGAGTGATAGACCTGTCAGTAACAATTGGTGCAACAGATGAACAAGGCAGGACTGCAGAAAGCAGAGGCACAATTCATTCCTTATACGTAATATTCATTTACACAGGCAAGAAAGAGAAGGTTAAGGTTGGGCTGGAAATGCTTTAAAGAGAGGGTTGTGAATAAAGGCAGGAAATGAAGGGGGAAATTAAGGGATAAGCAGCTGTAATAATACCCTTCCTTACTGATACCTTTAGAAATTCATTGGGTTTTGCATGAGTATAGTGAAAATCAAATGGCAATTTTCTGCACCTTTGATACATGCTCTACAAATACACAGTGATAGCCATAACCCTGAAGAGCTTGCAGTCTGAACAAATGGTGCAAATAAAGGGTAAAAGGCTCAGACAGAACCGAGATGCCCAAGGCTACACCACTTGCAAGTGGCAAGAATGTACTCTTACTGCTGTAGCTATTGCTTCATGCTGTCTTCTCTACTGTAAAAGTATAAAGCAAAGTCAGGTTTTGTGAAGGTGAGAAGAGCCCAATGAAAATCATAAAATCAACTCAGTCGGAAAAGACCTTTAAGATCATCAAATCCAACCATTACTCCAGGACTGCCAAGTCCACCACTAAACCATGTCACTAAGGGCATCATCTACACATTTTTTGAATGCTTCCAGGGATGGTGGCTTCACCACTGCCCTGGGAAGCCTGTTTCAATGCCTGACTGCCCTTTCAGTGAAGAATTTTTTCCTACTATCCAGTCTAAACCTCCCCGGCACAGCTTGAGGCCATTACCTCTTGTCCTACCACTTGTTACCTGGGAGAAGAGATGTCAGCCCTGCTTTGAGCAAATAGGCAGGTAGGTCTATGGCTTGCCTACTACTTGTTTTATGGCATGAACATGCCAGAGCATTACTGACAGGTACTGGTAACACCCTGGAGATGAAGGTCATGCCCATTTGCCTAGACAGACAACAGTACACCAAAAATGGTATAACACATGACAGTGTGTCTCACTCCTTGGTTCACTTGAATTCTATCTCTAAGCATTCTGGCTGGGGTAGCTGCTGGGTATTTCCCCTCAGCAGTTTCAGATCCATTTTCTGCTATGTCTGGTCTGAGACTCCTCAGTTGAAGAAAATGCAATGGGACTAATGAGAGCCTCCTCCAGACCGCTCCCCCCTTCTAGCTCTGCCATCATCAGTAGCACCTGCACCACTGCTACACCCACCCAGGGGAGAACAACGTTGATAAGACCCAGGACGGATAAGAGTAACACTTGTTATCAGTGGTGGGGAGAAGCTAGTCACATACCTGTCGTGCCCGTATTCCACCTGTTATAGTTACCCAAGCAGAGCAAACAACTCAGTCTTGTTTTATCTCAGCTGCTAACTTTAGCATCAGGCTGCAACTGTGAAGTTCACACTCAGCCCAGCACAGGCCTTCTTCAAAACCTACGAATTATTCTTAGTGCAGCTGTTCCACAGGATACAAGACTGCTGTGATGTTCCTTCAATCTAATTGAAAACCACCTGTGCTATCTCCATACCCTCTGTCTTGACAAGGAAGACTTCTTTTTAATCCCCAGATCAGCCTCAGTAAGCAGAAGAACATAAATATGACATTTACAAAAGGCAAGTTCGCACAGATGCTCATCTCTCATGTTAGCATTTACCACAACTTGTCTTCCATTATTTAAAGTTATTTCTCAAATTACCCAGTCTATTTTAGTACAATGGCAGACATTAGGCCTACAATAAACTCACACACATAAAAACCCATAATGCCTGCCAGCAGACCACATCCTTCGCAACTTTTTTCTTTTTAATCATTAAGAGTCCCACGTTACGAAGAAACAGTAAGAAATATTCCCTCCCCCCCTGCCCAAGGAAATTATACACCTTCCCTTCCCCCCATTCTCCCTCCCGACTCGCTATTTCTTTTTCACACATGCTATCTGCAATGAAAGAACATGGGAAGAGGTAGAAGAATCACACACATCCTGCCCCTGAATCTTAAGCAATAAATCTCTCGGGCACAGAAATCTCCTTTGCAAAGCATAAATAGCAAACTAGAGCATTAAAAACTGTAAATACAAATCAGTAAATTATAGCTTTCCTTGTGCGAGAAGGAGAAGCCCCTGCGCTGCTCCGCATCCCCGGAAGGATGGACGAGAAGATTTTGGCAGGAAACCGGCTTCGCTTACCTTAATCATGCTAGCAAACAGGCGGTACCTCCCTGGCGCAGCTAAGCGGGCTCTCAGCGGGCCGCAGCTCCTTTCGTGCAGGGCTCCTGATGAAGCCCCGGTGATCGTTGAGCCTCCGGTGCGGCGACGGCTAGCGCTCACGGCGCGGCTGCGGCACGCAGCGCGGGCTCAAGACCGGCAGATCCGCCTGCGGGCTCCGCCGAGGCGGCTGCTGCTGCTGCTGCTGCCGCCGTGGCCACTGCCGCAGCTTGCGGGCTCCGATTGCATCAGCGGGCGAGGGCGGTGCGCACGGCCGGCGCCAGCCGCGAAAGCGGCGAGGGGCTGTGGGTGCCCCGCCTCACCCCTCCCGGCGGGCAGGCACACCTCCGGCCACCGCCCCCCGCCCCCCGCCTCGCCCTCGGTTAGCGCCGGCAGCGCCCCAGCCCGGGACGAGGCTGGCGGGAACTAAACCTTCACCCGCGCCGATCGCCGCGGCAGGTTGGCTAGAGAGGTCAGTCCTGGTCCGCAGCTAGTCCCTCAGATGGCCCCACATCATACTCTGTCCCTACCACGCAGAGACAGTTAAATGCTTGTGCTGTAATTCATACCGAGGACAACACGTTCTTCTTACCCCTCTGTCTTAGCAAGCATTAAGAAACTCATCGTTTTCAGTCACTGAGTCATTTCCTCCTTCTTGCATCCAAGTTGTCTGACACACCAAACACCTCACAGTTTATCCCTCCCATCGCTAGCAAGCTCTCCAGCTGCAAGGCAGGCTTTTCCCAGGCCGTCTGCCTTCCTCCACTACGTGCACAACTTGTGCCAAGTCCTTCAGCACTGGCAACGAACACAGGAGGGGCCCACACAACCGTTCTATTTGGAGCTGGCTGGGGTTGCCAGATGTTTCACAACGGCCCTCTGGGTCCTCCCCCTGCTAACCAGTGCCTAGTTCATGCTGGAGCCCATGCAGCTACACCTCTGCAGCTGTTCAGACCTCAGGTGGCTGTCTTGCAGCCAGCTGCATCTCTGATTTCAGTGAGTACCTGGCAAGCAGGTGACATGCACCTGAAGATGAAAGCATAAATGTCAGAGGCCAATCTACTCTGCTACTTCTACCATCACTGCTGCCAGTGAAATTGCACAGTACTGGTACAACCCATGAATTTTTACAAGATGCTTCCATCATAACCAAAGTATAATGTTCACAGTGCACTTACTTTCATCTTTATTGAGTTTATAGTTAAGTCTTTTCTTCTTTTACTACTGTCTTTGTAAACATTTTCCCCTTCTGATCTGCTTGAGAGTAGTTGTAGAAAGCTGTTTCATCTCAACGCTACTCTCACAAGTGCCTGATGTACGTGAATTGTTCTCTCTCATACAGTGCCAGAGACTGGTTACATAAACAGATCTCTGTTCCTGCCACTCTTCAGCCATGTAAGAAAACACTATTTAATGGAATTACAAAAATTTGGACTCCAAAGAAATGACACTACCCAAACTGAAAGTCCATGTGAACAGTGATGTTGTAGTGGCTATTTAGGAGAGAAGAAAGATGGAGCAAAAACCAGGAGGCAGGAAGACAGCAAAGAAGATTCAGAGAGAGGCATAATTCATCATCAGTGAACTCAGTGCTCATGAGAGCAATCCAATCAATTCCTGATGAATTATGATAATTATTATTATTTAGATTGCAAACACAGCATAGGACCAACCTTACCAGATAATTCAGGATCTTGCCTCTGAAAGTCGACAATAATGATGCCTAAAGTAGATTTACAAAACAGAATAAACACATAGGAGCACACCTGATGTGCTCTTCTAGCTTCAAGGGCCTTGTACCACAGCAGTTTCCCGAAAGATGAATTCTTTAGACTTAACAGTTCATGGAATTTTTGTTCCTTAATTTATTGTTCCTTGAACCCATGCAAAATTTGGCATCCCTAAGGTCTTGTGCTAATGAGTTCCACAATTTAGCTTTGTTCTATGGAAAAATAATTTTGGTTTATTTTGAACTTGCCACTTGAAAATTTCACTTCATGCTCCCTTCTGATACTGTGAAACTGTAAACACAAATGAAGGTCAAAATATTCACCCAATCTATGTCATTTGTGATTTTAAAGGCTGTTGAACTCTCTGTCAGCCATTCTGTTTTTCCAGATGAAGGGTCCTAATCTTTTTACTCCTAAGATAGGAACAGTTCCATATCCTTGATCCTCTTGGATTTAGGACAGGAACATGAACTACACAAGACTCCCAAAATGCAGGTTGCCACATTTACTTTTGATTTGCTTTTTTATCCCATTTCTTTTCCTAAGAATGCTTCCTGTTCTATTTCCTAGTTTGACTGTTTCTGAGTACAAAACTGAACTGATGTTTTTACAAACTATCTAATTCCAAAATTTCCTCCTGCAAGGTAACAGGTCATTCATAACCCATCACTATACATTGCTTTAACTTTCTTTTTTTTTTCCCCTATGTGCATCACTTCATGCTTGCAGGCATTATTATATGTTATTTTGACATCTGTGTACTCAATTTCATAAGGTCCTTCTGCAGCTTTTTGCAGGTAGCTCTAGTTTGGCTGAATTGTTTAACACTGTTACCCTGAAGGTTTTAATCTCATCAGCAAACTTTGTCCTTTCTCTATTTGCCTCCATTTCCCTACCATTTTCTCAACTGCACAGACTCTCTCTCTTCTGTTTCTTATCTTTTAACCAATTAATGAGAGCAACATAAAAGCACCTTCACATGGGAGCTTATTTTCTACGAGCCTTTGGTAAGGGACCCTGTCACGTCCTTTGGAAATCCAAGTGGATCATATCAATTGGGTCTCTACCATCTGCATGTTCACTGAATCCTTCGAAGTTTCTAGATAGGCAGGTCGGGATTTCCTTTCAGACAAGTTATGTTGAGTCTGTCTTTTAATGTGTTATTTATTCATGTATCTTTTGCATTCCTCACTACAGGTTCTACAGTTTCTTCAGACTTGCCGCAGTATCCTAAATCCCTCTAGAACAAAAGCTGTTTGAATGCTGTTTCACTGTTCCCAGACCTCAGCTTGCCAGTCTGCACAGCACTTTGCTTGAACCTTTTTTCTTTTTAAGTTATCTGTATCATGCTCCACCATAGAGATGCATTTCAATTTATCCTCAAACTAGTACCAACTACTGAGGTAGAGGGCAGAATCCATAGCCTGGACATAACTAAGAAATAGGAGAAGGAAAGGGAAAGGAGGAATATTATGAGAACTACAGAGGATTTGTGCAAAGCCAAAACACCAAGTTATCTAGGATATCTATTAAAACAACATATTTTTATTGATAGTCAAGCTGACCCTGAACTTGCAAATAAAAGTTGGAAAAAGGAGACCAAAATTCAGAGAAGCTACAGAACTTACCTCAAAACTTGCACCTTGCTGTCATACCTCAAAACCTGAAATTGCCATTAGTAAATGTGCCATGTAGACTTATTTTTGCAGCGTTGGCTTGCACTGCCTCAATGTAGTTACACTTTCTTATGTAATGCTCCAGAATTTACAATGCAAGGGACGTTGACTTTCCTTTTACTTCTACCTCAATCAATTGTATTGATCCATCAGTCAGAACATACATTTTCTACATTCTGAATATTTCATTTTCATAAAACAGGTAATTGCTCATTTCTATGCTAGATTTTCCATTGACACAAAGCATTCAATGAATGCCTGACAGCACTGGTAAACTTCAGAAGTTTTAATGAGTAAGTTTTTCACAGCTATGATTGAATTAGGTAATTTATATGCTTAGAGTCCAAAGCGTTTCTGTTTCCACAAGTTCTAGAGATTCACAAGATGAATAGGGGTTGTGATACCTGGGCCTGTAGGAGCAGATTATGTTTGTAAAGGTACCACAAACCCAATGATTAGTATGTTTCATGCTTTTTGCTGGTCTGCACAGAAACACAGCATTCCTTCTGCTTGCTCTGGGCTCTTGAGGGGAATTTTTGCAGAAGACCAAAGGGGTTTCAGTCGTGCACATTATCCGGACCAGAACTGGACAGACTTATATTTTAGCCACAGAAATATGAGGAACTACAGCTGGAAAAATGAAAAGGCTCTATGATATCAAGCTAAATGGGGAATTTTGAAAGAGGAAGCTTGTATAATTCCATAATTCTACAAGGAATAAGGGCAGAAGCCCATAGCTTGGTACACTTTCAAAGGCTCCCTTTTCTAATCCCCATCTGCACAAAGTGGATAGGCTGAACACGGGCAGAAACCAGGTTTTCCATTTAAGAGAAAGCTGGGATTCTGTGACTTTTTATTTTTTTTTTCCCCTTCTGTCATAGAATTAAAACTTCCTGTAGTAAAATATGTGGAAAGCAATTTTGATTCAATCAAAAGGACTGAGGCATGGATTTGATGGATGGACCAATTGGTGGTTAAGGAATTGGCTGGATAGTCACACTCAAAGAGTTGTGGTCAGCAGCATACTGTCCAGTGCCGAGTGGTGTTCATCAGGAGTTGGTGTTGGGATCAATCCTCTTCAGTATCTTTGCCAGTGATATGGACACTGGGATTGATGCACCTTCATCAAGTTTGCCAACGACACCAAGCTGTGTGGTGTGGTCAACATGCTGGAGGAAAGGGATGCCATCCAGAGGGACCTAGACACGCTTGTGAGGTGGGCCAATGCCAGCCTCATGAAGGTCAACAATGCCAAGTGCAAGGTCCTACACCCGAGTCGGAGCAATCCCAGGCACAGCTACCGGTTGAGCAGAGAAGAGATTCAGAGCAGCCTTGTGGAGAAGGACTTGGGTGTGTTGGTCAATGAAAAACTGAACATGAGCCAGCTTCAGAGCGCTCTTGCAGTCCAGAAATCAACCATATCCTGGGCTGCATCAAAAAGAGTCTGACCAGCAGGTCACAGGAGGTGATCCTGCCACTCTACTCTGCTCTTGTGAGACCTCACTTGGAGTACTGTGTACAGTTCTGGTGTCCCCAGCATAAGAAGGACATGGAGCTGTTGGAGCAAGTCCAAAGGAGGGATACAAGGATGCTCAGAGGGCTGGAGCACCTCTCCTATAAAGACAGACTGAGAGTTGTGGTGGTTCACCCTGGATTAGAGAAGACTTCATGGAGACCTCACAGCAACCTTACAGTACCTAAAAGGGACTACAAGAAACGTGGAAAGGGACTTTTTACAATGACATGTAGCGACAGGATAAGGGGGAATGGTTTTAAGCAGAAAGAGGGTAGATTTAGATTAGACATTAGGAAGAAGTTCTTCACTATGAGGGTGGTGAGACACTGGAACAGGTTGCCCAGAGAAGCTGTGGATGCTCTATCCCTGGCAGTGTTCAAGGCCAGGTTGGATGAGGCCTTGAGCAACCTGGTGCAGTGGGAGGTGTCCCTGGCCATGGCAGAGGGGTTGGAACTGAATGTTCTTTAAGGTCTCTTCTAACCCAAACCATTCTGTGATTCTATGATCTTGACAAAATCTGTGCTCCAATTTGATTTTGATCTTTCAATATTTTCAAAGCCTTTTTGAAATGTATTCCAAAGTTAAAAAAAAAAAAATATCCAAAAAGAGAGTATCTTTTCTAAAAATATCAGAATGCTCTATTTTGATCTTTCTGAAAAAACTTTGTCTCTACTTAGCTTCTGTACTAAAACCCAATCTCTATTAGTTTCTACAACTACATGAAAGTGCATTGGCACAAATACTTAAAATTAGGAAACATCAACCTTCACCCAAAATATTCTTCAGGGAAACCCTGTGACTGATCACAGTCACAAAACTAAAATTCTTCATAATAATTAAGGAGGTAATTTCAGGACATGATTTCCATATAGCTGCCTTGCAGAACTGGGAATACAATTGTAGAAAGTTTTAAAGTGAGGGAAAATAAAACTCTTTGGATAAGAATCAGGTTGGTGTTGTAGAAAAAAACCCACATATAAAACTATTATGTTTAAAACTATAATGTTTAAAACTATTTGTTAAAAAACTATTAATTTAAAACTATTATGTTTAAATATTACAGGCATCATATAAGTATAAAATATTAGGGTAAGGTTTTTTTTAATTCTTTTCATTTCAGAGAAGGATGAGTCATTTAAAGTCTGGTCATTTTGGGCTACAGCAAAATGATGGGAGAAGCTGAAATAACGAGCCTTATGCACAGGAAGCAATGGTTGCAATTACTAGTCTTCTTTTTGGGAAAGGAGAAGAAACAGTTAAGAGTCTTTGTAGAAACAAAGAAGAAGCCACAGTGACCTCTCTTGTAGTCACAGGCACATGTCAACTAGAGCCAATGGCTTGAGTGAGATGTAAGGTGTAATTTTCAGAGGAACAAAATAGCAATATTGTTTTTGAGGCAGCACCTTCTCCTGGTGCTCATTTCCTATTTTTCATCCTCATGGCATTTTTTCACCTCCTTAAACATGCCAACTCTGCTGTGTGTGGGCTCTGATGTAAAATGGATTGAGTCATGTGGGTTTAAAAACCCAGATAAAAACATGGGAGTAGGAAGTTAATTGTTGTAGGTGCTAAAAGGCAGGAAGAGTCTAAGCTGGCATCCTCACAAAGAAGTACAGGCTGTATAATTACACTCTCAGAAAGGAACATTGAAAAACAGGAGCAAAGATAAAGGACAAAGCAGTAATGCAGCACCTGACAACCAGGAGAACACTAGAAAAGAGGCTGAAAGGAAAATGTCTGCATGGGTGAGAGTAACTGGAACAAAATAAACACATCTCCTGCCCTTTCATCCCTACCCATTCAGGGGAACAGCATTTTTCATATTCTTCCTAAAGAAGCATTTTGTGAATGTGTTACTTATTTTTTGCCTTGAAAGGCAAGAAAAACATTACACTCTGGGAATTAACCAGGAACAATTTGTTTCCAATATTTCTGTCAGACTTCACTTTTATAGCCACTTACTACTCACCTCTCCCTTTCCCTTCTCCTTCATCCTCACCCTCCACACAGCCTCCTCAGGCAGAGTACGGCAGGGCCGGGCTGGCAGAGAGCTACTCCCCTCAGGCCTCTTCCAGAAGGTTCCGGGCCACCGCAGTGCCTCACCTCGCAGCCCTGCCAGAACGGGGCTGGCTTCCTTCCCATGCCAGTCACACTTCTGAAGCAAAGCCCTCCAGAGGCATTTAGAAAGAGTTTAGGTGCACCAGAGGTCGAATGGGGGTATGGGGAGATGTTGCATGTGGCAGCAGCACCTCAGCAGAGCTACCCCCCCTGTGCTCTCCCCCCTGGCTGGCTCCATCTGAGGCTGTAGCACCCAGGGCTCTTGAGCCCTGAGTTATCATCAAAATCAACCCACTCCTTCACCTTTTAAGGGAAGTACCATGATCCCTTGCCAGCCCATTTTCACATCCAAGGTAACTCCCAAGGTTTCATAACCACTAAGTGGCTTCTTTCTCCCCCACTCAGACCTGCTTAAAAAATGGCAGAAAAGTAAGAAACAGGAGCACCTGATATTTTGTGCTGTTGTGTTTTCTTCTGGGCAGGTTAAGCAAGTTGAGGCTAATTCTCCACATAAGTTCATAGAATCATAGAACCACAGAACCACACAGTCATTTAGGTTGGAAGAAAAAGTTGAAATCAGTAAGTCCAACCGTTAACCCAGCACTGCCATGTCCACCACTAAACCATGTCTCTAAGCACTACATCTACATGTCATTTAAATACTTCCAGGGACTGGGTCTCAACCACTTCCCTGGGCAGCCTGTTCCAATGCCTGACTACCCCTTTTGGTGAAGGAATTTTTCCTAATATCCAATCTAAATCTCCCCTGGTGCAATTTGAGGCCATTTCCCCCTGTCCTATCGCTTGTTACTTGGTCGAAGAGACTGACCCCACCTCTCTCCATCCTCCTTTCAGGCAGTTGCAGAGAGCAATAAGGTCCTCCCTGAGCCTTCTCTTCTCCAGACTAAACCCCAACTCCCTCAGCCGTTCCTCACTGGTCTTGTGCTCCAGACTCTTCAACAGCTTCGTTGTTCTTCTTTGGACACAAGCAATTAAGATGGTTAATGATAAAAGCCACTCAGCCAGGCCACCTGGAAGAAGACTTGCTGCCCGACTGCTTCCTTTCAATACGAAAACTAAATCAATACTTAAAGACTGACCTAATGTGATTTTTTTTCTGGGGGGTGGTGCAAAATATTTTGGTCCAAAAATGCCTTTTACTTCAAAGCAGTAGAATTAAATTGTGGGAATCAATGCAAGACCTCGATTTCTCTCATGTCACTGGAAGAGCTTTTGAGTGCCTGTAGGAAAGGAGGCAGTGAGGCAGCCGGGCTGTGGCA
Organism: Ara ararauna; assembly: GCA_028858755.1. Classification (NCBI taxonomy): domain Eukaryota; kingdom Metazoa; phylum Chordata; class Aves; order Psittaciformes; family Psittacidae; genus Ara; species Ara ararauna. The sequence continues at coordinate 104,963,264 of CM054376.1, read as the reverse complement.
CATGGAAAACCCACTTTCCCAATCTCCAAATTCCAACTCAAATCCTGCCAGCTAAGAGAGGGACCAGCTGACATGCAGCATTTTGACATGAAAGGCTTTTTATAGAAAGCTCAACATTCACTTCATGTTTTAAAGTCATATTGCAGTTCCTCAGTTCAAATTAAATCAAGCTGAAAGGGACTCCAGAAGAGCAGAGTAACCCAGCCAGAAATTTTCAAGACCTGTCAGACCCCAGACTGCTGGCTCACTGCATGGCCAATTGGGAAAGGAGACAATACAATGCATCTTCTATCTTTTGCATATGCCACATGAGGTATCACCATTTCATCTCCCCGCCCCGGCTTTGCAGCCCCCCTCGCTGGTGTCCCCCGGTGTTTCCCTTCCTCGTGGCTCCCCCCGGTGGCCGCGGGGAGCCCTATTTATTTTTGTAGGAGATCCACCACACTCCGCAGCAAAAGTGGTACTACAGCTTCAGTGAAAAATGGTGCCTGCTGGAAAGTATGGGAACACACATGCTTTTCAACAAGTATACCTCCAGACATTCGCTACTTCAGCAGGTAAGATAGACACAGTAATTGCCGGTGAAAAACACATACATGCATTTCTGTACATAGGTCTTGAGCAATATCCCAAATTAGTCATAACAGTTTGAGATAATGACTTCCACACCAAATTACTACACATCGGTCCTGTCATTTTTCTGTAAAATGATACATATTTGAGGATGCTTTAGCACACAACAATTGTGCTGAAATTAGGCTTGGCGAGGCATTACAGCAGCTGCAAAATCTCTTTGTTGGACTGAGCATAAGATCCAAGTCTTCTGAATTATACTTTAATATGCCAAGAACAATTAAAACAAATGGTCCACAAAAGACAAACTCTGCTGGGTAAGAGAGTCTGCCATTACCACCTCTGACACTAGCGCTGTGAGAACTTGTAATGGCAATCGGAAGGGTAGAAGTAAAAGTCAGAGCAAGCCACGACATGCAGCCAGAGACAGGATATAAAGACTGGCAGTGACATCTCAAGGGACAGCTAGGAGACACACATACTTCGTTCAGCTTAGGCATGTGTTCTCTACTTCTCTACTTTCCAGCCTGATAATCAAGTGAACGAGAAAAGCAACAACTAGATGAATCTGACCTTGAAATCTGGTAACAATTTTAAAATAATCCAGTGAAACCTTGCCTTTGACGTCTACCACAGAGACAAGATACCTTTCTTTACAATGTCTTTGACTTGACCCTAAAAAACAGTGGTACCATATTGTGGGCAATAACAAAGTCAAAGTATTCCTGGTTAATAAATGGGAACAGTGCAGTAAAAGTAACTGGCCACAGAGGTTAACATTATACCTCTCACAGTTAAACACATATAACTGTATGTAGCTGGGATTTTCTTTTAAATTAATTTCACAAATAAACTATTTCCTGTGTAACTGTAATTCACATATTTTGTTGTGTTGTGTTTGAAATTGGAACCTGGAGAACTAGAGGGCTGTTTACATGAAAGGTTTATAGTAAGAAAATCAGGAAACATTTCTATTTAAGATTAATCAAAGACACTATTTACTATGAAAGTCAGAGCAGCATAAAATAGTCAAGCAGTAAGAGCATGCACTCCCTATCCTTTGGAAAGGAAATTTTGTCAAACCACTTTCTTAAAACATGCACAGACACACAAATAAAAATGATAAAAAAAGGTACCCATTTATTCAAGGTATGACAAGGATATTTACAGTATTCATTTGCTCAGAGTAAGATCCATCTTATGATTTTTAAAGCAGCAATTATAAATTACATTAAAAGGGGGAACGTTCCAAGCATGTTTCTGATAGAGATATTTTTACAATGACAGAAACACCTTAAGGCTAAGTTGTTTTGACCTTTGCTGCCACCCACATTTATCTTGGCAAAACTGCCTCAAAGACAACATTACCTTGAGAGATAAAGACTGTGCTAAATTCAACATACAATTTTCTTCCCTCAGATGCTTTTCACAACAGTTCACATCTGACAAAAACTGACTTTGTTTTAAAAGAATGAATTAAATATAAGTGAGATGAATTGCCTACATCCCAGCATTTCAGAGGTCTAAAAGATCATAGACAGCAACACATTAATCACCTCTGAGAGATACCACCAGCTTTCTTGTTGATGAAGATGCTTCAACTTCCCAAGCAATTTGCTTTCAGCCAGAGCTCCATAGTCACATGGTGCAATCCACCTTTCCCACCACACTACTTCTCAAAAGGCAAGAACAGAAAACTCCAGATAGCAGACTTCTAACATTAAGTGATGAACACTGCCCACTTTAAACAGTACTTGATTCCCACAGTAGACTAGTGTTCTACCAAACCAAACAAGAGGAACTTGCTAAACTGCTGTAGTGTTATTCTCTAGCCATTTTAACACACAACAGATCTACAGGAGCAGTTAAAATTGGTTTATCTCTTGAGGTAGAAGCCACAAGTCCTGTCTGTAAACTGTAACACATGCCATCAAATATAGATATTTTGTAATTTAAAAAAATAAACCCACTGATTTTTCACATTATTCATTTTAAGTATAATGGCATTTTTTCATTGATCGTTTTGTGTCTGCTTGAGAAGGAAGCAAATTAAACATTGGGAATGGTAGACTGTGGCTATTTATACAGTTGTCATTTAAACAGGTCTTGCAGAAATAAACTTCATAGCAACTTCCAAAAAGGTTGGTGTATGAAGATCATTCTTAAAAGTTATTTTGGAAAATACCAATTTTAACTGCATAATAAAGGGGGGGGGGGGGGGGAGGAGTGGAACAAAACCAAAACTACCTACAAGTGAAAAAAAAAAAAAAAAACAACAAACAAAACCCAGTCATTACACCTTTAAGGCTACATAGCTACTTGAAATACTACCACTGCATTTTGGTAATTCTTTTAGGATTACATTTAAGGGAAAAGAAAGTTAAACACAAAAGTAACCCCCAAAGCCTGCACAAATACAATTTACTTAATGATCACATTTTGTTAGGTGAAGACACTATATAAACTAAATCTATTGAAAGTGCACAATGTTTAACATTTGAATAGAAGCAGAAATGCAGCCCTTGCATTAGTAGGGGACATGTATTCCATGTTAGGTAAGAACATCTGTCAGAGCAAAGTTGTTGCTGTGGCTGATAGAAGTTTTAAGTTATCTGAAGATAGCCAAAGCAACAAGTTACAAAACATATGAAACTTGGCACCTGATCTTTAGTTAGCCCCATTAGTTCAATCTTTGCCCCAGAGACTCACATACACAGAAATTTTAAGTTTCCATTTTATTCCTGTAAAAAATAAGTCTATTTGTGGTTCCAGAGTAAACAAAAAAAACTTAGCTTCAAACTGTTTAAAAACAAAGGTTCAATTTTTCATATGATACATTTCACAGGGTTCATGTCCAGCACCTTAACCAAATGCATTTTATAAATTAAGCATATTTCACCAAGTTTTCATGTTAATGACAAGGGGCTACATTCTCATCTGGATGCACATGTAACAAGACTCGAGGAGAACAAACTGGAAGGAGTGCAAGTCAGTTTCCAGAGTTCTCAGTTGAACTCTAACGTTTGGAACCAACATTTAAGACTGAAGATTGACCTTCTGCATATCCCAAAATGGAAGGCAAATACAATCAACTTATATTTGGCTTTGAAACATTAAGATAATGTTTTATCTCAGCCACATATTTACAGAAATATCTATAACAGAACCATGTAGGGCTTCCTTTTTTTTTTTGTCGTAATACATTTAAAGTTGAACAGTCATCTGAACCTTCATGCAAAGACGCATCTCTTGTTACACAAGAAGTTTTCCGTTTGTTTTTTTTCTTTTGCACTCTGAGGATAGCAAGGAGAGGATTGGGTAAGTTTGGGTCACCCTTAAAAACGTAGGCCTGTTTGCTCTACTGCACCTTCAAAATAAGAAGGCAAAGTACAGGCACTGTTAATTCCACAAGGGTTCACTGCCTCTAGCATGTTTTCCAAAACCAACAGAGAGAGTCTTGAACAGTTGTAACATGGGTTATTCCATGACTTTCACCTCTTCAGTTTACTTCCTGAACTCTGCAGTTACTTTCCTAGAAGCATACTTGATGAGCTTCTTTTCTAATGTATATTGTTGACTATACATTTTATATTAAACTTATGTAAAGAATGTAACACGCTTTTCCTTTGTACACAATTTAATCTTTGTGCTGAGTATTCTTCAAAAGGATTTTATAAATAATATGGTAAGTCTAGAATCAGTCTTCCGCCCTCTTGTCTTTATACCATGTTGTTGCTTTCTCCAACTTTATCTACAAGCTGTAGAAAAGAAGACAAAAAGATTTTAAGCTGTATGACATATGTGCAGTGAAGTTATTCCCAAATATTACCTACTACTTGCACAGTTAGTATGCAACTGAAAATGAGAATCAAATAGTACTCACCAAGGTCTCATGACTGAAGTTTGTGAAAATTAAAAATCTTACATTGCAACTGTGTTTCTGCATGACATGTTTTTCTCATATAGACATTAACAGTGCAACATGAAGATGCAACAGAATGAAAAAGGAAATAGAAGAATGCAGATAACACTGCTGGCTTAATGATTAAAACAAAACAATACAGTATCAGCCACACATGCATTAGTAGACCAAGTAAGATATTTCAACTGACCATTACTGTGGGTTCTCTTCTGAGCCTACGTAGGCTTTGAATAAAACATTAACAATTATCTTTTAAAAACAAGATTTAACCCCATTATGATAAAATTAAATATGACTAAGTAAGATCAATTGACAAATGAAACATTCAATTGATCATGAATTATGAGCCAGAACTTGGCCTAACTGTAAAACTGGAATAGATAACCTTGAAAACTAATTTTTAAAAAACAGTAGGTATACATCCAGGTTACAACCTCCCCCTTAATTTTTTAGTAGTAGCTATTAAAACTGTTGCATTCAAAACCAGGGTTAAAAATGCTTGTATTAAAACACATACTTAAATTAGCACAGTAAAAGCAGTTGACTGAAACATCCTAGATTACCATATTTCTGCCACCTATTAATTTTCTTCAGATCCCTGACTATTTGGATAAGAAAATGGAAAACTGCATTTGAAAAAAATATAAATCTTAGTAAATAGCAAGACAGAGCCTGGTGCAGTGGGCCTTAATAAATATATCCGATGAATGATTAGGCATCATGAGTTTCTGGATTCGCTACACAAGCTACAACTTAACATTGACCTACACTGTTTGCTTTTACAGGCCACTTTCCATTAACATATCCAAGTATCATCTGAAGAAAAACAGTGGCCTCCTCATCGCACAGCTAAGAGAAGCAGCACAGAACAGTGGCATGATTCACCTATCTGGTCTCCTAGGGCCAACAGTGAAGCAGGAAGCAGAAAGCAGAACCCCATCATTATGAAGGCCAGTCCAGGGCTCTTCCTACTTCACAATGCCTAAGTAGGGGCAGCTTCTCCAAAGGCATCCTTTTGTTCCTTTTACATCAATCAGTCACTTGCAGGGAATGAATACAGTCTGTATTGTGCAAGAACTAGTAGGGGAATACACTCAAAGTCACTGCTCTAAAGTTATGTTTGCTTTATTTCCGATGCATTTCTACTATTGCTATAACAATGGAAGAAAAAAAAAAAACCGAGCTTCAAGTTTTCCATGAAGTACCAAACACTTACCGAGCTTATGCCAGGTAAATTCAAGAGATAGCCAAGAACTGGAACTCTTCTAATAAAGCCAACCACCACAGGAAAGAACCCCCTTTAGGTAAGATATCAGAAGGTTGTATTAGTTTTTATAATTAAACTACTCTTTTATTGCTGTAAAATGAAGAAATGAGAGATTTTTTTAAACCAAGATTACATAAAATCTTGTCGCTTGTTAGCAGCACATTAATTGTATCAAATATATCAACATACATTCTTCAGAGAAAGGAGAAAACCAGGAAACAACCACCTTATTTTTAAATTGACTTAATTTTCTGCATAGCTGACAACTCTCAATCAGGTCCTCAAAAAGGAAAGCAAAAAAGAAAACCCAGCTAAAGAAAGAATACCCAATTTAGTCAACACAACTCATACTCCCAACTCATTTCTCAAAATTGCCATACATATTTAGAGAAAGTTTCCTTTTACGTTATAAAAAATACATTCTTCCAATACTCACTGTAAAAACAATTTAAGTTAATTTTGAATAATTCCCTTCGATACCATATATGGTACTCTTTGCATTAAATAAAGAAAATTAAACATAACAGTTGTATATTACTTATTTCACAGATCATGTAAAGTCAGAGATTTGAATCATGAGCCCGTGTGTTGCCCAGCACAGTTGCTATGGTGTAGCCCCCTGCACTGTCCACTTGGTCTGTGCACCAGGAAAACAAGTTTTCTGTGGCAATATCTCAGCTGTTTGCAGTCAATCACAGTAATTCAGCTGCTGGTGGCATTCTGAGTTCTCTCTTATTCAGCTATACATTCCCGGCATAGAATAAGTATTAATGTGCAATGAGATTTCATCCACAATGAAACACTGAAGTTTCACAAGTCATCATCCTCTTCACTGCACTGCTTAAGAATAATTCCCTGGGTAATATCAATACTAGCATTTTTTTTCCTGCAGATTTTATGGGGGTTTTTTTTGAGACTGCATCATTTCAGAGGTCCAGTAAATTGTGATGCAGGGTACACAAACCACTTGTAACAGATTAAAACAACTGCTGTAGCCAAAAATAAGGAATAATCAGTACAGGAAGGATAATATTGTTAGCCATAACCTTGGATGCCTGTAATCTGAACAAGGCTCCAAAAGCAGCTCAGAGGACAAGAAGAGATACTGTTTCATAATAGCCTTCTCTAGTAAATGCAACCTGAGCATGTGAAAGCATGGCAAAAGACTAAACCTCTGATGGGAAACTTGTGGTAGCACCTTAAAGACTAGAAGGGAGAAATATTCTAGATTTAAACCAGACTAAATTAATAATTGTGTGTGTCTCACTTCAGTCAGCTGCATCCTTAAAGAAAAAAAAAAAGACAACCCCAACAAAAAACCAAAAACCAAACCAAACCCAAACAACAACAAAACCCTAACAAACAACAGAATAAAAACCACTGCAATCCTATCATATATTTATTCCTAGATACACCAATACAGAAAAGCATTCTAAAAGTCTTACCTGAATAAGAGGAAGAACCCATAAATTTCAAGGATCATTCCTATTAAAGGCCAACCAATGAGAACTATGAGCACACCACCAAGGAAAAAACCCGTTGCTTTCATTTTGTGTTTTTGAAAGAAGAATCTAAATGTTCTTTCTAAACCAATAACAAAAGATAAGCCAGCCACAAACAAAACCTGGAAAAGAAAAAAAAAAAAAGAAAAGAAAATAGCAAATTATATTCCTAAGTTTAGGATGTACACATACATACAAAAATTAATTCCTCAATATTAATTGCATTTCTTGCGCAACTTGTCTTCATACCAAGAGATGCTCAAGAAGAATTTACTGGGAATCTTCTTTTGTCAAGTCAGTCTTAAAGCATTTCTAGCTAACATTCAGAACTCTTCTCTCAGCTGCTTGAAAAGGAAAAGAGTCTACTTTTGTGGTCTCTGACAAATACAATCATGTCAAAAGACCTGGTGACAACAGTTTTATCTGCCCTACAATGCAAGTACAATCATTATCCACAAGCAGTGCTGAAGCTTAGCACCGCTGACAGCAAAGGTTCATAAAGACTGAGAACAGACACGCTACAGAAGCACCTCTGTTCTGTCACACGGACATCTTCGACATCTTGTACTAATCTACTGAACAGAAAAAAGCCAAAAAATGAAAACAATTGAAGGGCATTATCAGTTATCTTTTTTTTTTTTTTTCCTCTTGTATACTGTTTACTAGTTCCAGTACAGTCTGAACACTTCCACTAGTCCCAACTAGTTAGAGCTACTTTTAGTGTCTTTTATCAACAGGACTTGCAATTATTTGAGTTGCAAGCATACACCTAGGTAACATTTTTTGCTGAGAAGTGGAGAGTATCTCAGATTTCACTTGAGATTATGGATAAAATGTAAGTTTTAGACGTTATTTAATAAACCACTTTCTTATCACCTCTTCCCCTTTCTGATATATATAGATAGTTTTCTTAAGTTTCTGTAAGGATACAGTAACTTTTCTTGCATAATCTCTGTCATAACCTGTCGTTGTTTCTTCCTACTTATGTTTTCATCATTTTCCCTAAACAGCATCTTGTATTTCCACCTTACATTAGAAAAAAGGAAAAATAAGAAATATTTTTTACTCTTCCACTATAAACTTTATTGACAGTTCAGAATAATGCTTCAACTATTGTACCCAAATTCATAGAATCATAGAATATCTCAAATACACTTTTTTTTTTTTACCTTCCTTCAGTGAATCTCAGTATTTGACTCTGCTGCTACAGAATGAAACTAATCAATTTTGACCACAGACTAAGGCATCAGAAAAAGAGGATGCAAACTTCTACCAGGCTGTGCTCTTGGCTGGCTGGTGAAGCTGAAAACAGCAGAGGCACAGAGATTATCACATTCCGAAAATATCCTGTCATTTTCTATTTGCTTTGGATTGGGAATTTTGTGTACCAGAACTAGGATTTATTTTCTAGGCTTCTTTAAGTGAAAATTTTGATTTGGCAGAAATGAAAGATATTAAATTGCTTTACAATGAAGGGTGATTGGCTCCTCTAAACCCAAACTATCAGCAATTCATACTCCCTTCTTTTGTCATAAAGCACAACAAAGATAAACTTGCTACCATATACAGAATACTATTCTTACCCAAATATATTCTTAAGTTTGACAGTTACCTTACAAGATCACAAAAAAGAAAGCATTAGTAATCACAGCCAATCTAAAAGTCATACTTGCAGCAGCATAACAACGGTGGAAGAAGCTGCTTCTTGTCTGATCAATATACTGCAGGCCTGACCTGGAGGTACAACATTTAAATTCATGTTCTAACTTTAATCAGGAAAAATGATTCACTCTTATCACTAAGCATAACTCTTCCTTTATACCAAATTGCCACAGTATTTTTTGTGATCCAGTTTCAAATTGATAAAAGGTTTTCTTAACATATCATATACTTTATACTAAGCAGTGCAGAATCTAAAACTAAACAGAAGGCACTTACATTTCCAATAGCCAAAAGAGCTTTGTCAAAGAAAAGTATCATTCCAAAGAAAAGGAAAAACACTCCGAAGCCTGTTAGTCCCATTCCAATCTCTGAAAAAGAAACAGATTTAGGTATATAACAAAACATTGTACCAGGAAAAACTCATGCATAAAAATTGTGAAAACCTTACATCATCCAACCTACAGACATTTTAAGTTTACAGAAAAACTCAACCTATTTTATGACCACCTAAAACTTTCCTGAATGTGCAAATATAATAAGTCTTGTAGACACCAATTACTTCAATACCAGAAAGGTCTTTGGAAGCTGCTTATCAAAAAAAGTATGTATTTGGCACTATATACGGAATCAAATGCTATAAAAAAGCATGCATGCATATATATATACACACACACACACAAAGACATCCCTTTTGCTTTACTGCTGGTCTGAAGGAAAGAATTGTTTTATGAACAGATAATGAGACTTGGCTTTCCATTTGCAACTCCTATCCCATCACTTTTACCGCAGTAACATAGGTACCCCAGTCCTTTCCATCCTCCTGAGATCTCACATTCCACCTCCCATAATCTTGCATAGAAGTCCCACAGCCCCCAAATTCTGGCTTGAACACAACTCAGATTAATATCTGTAGGCTGTTTCCAAGTTACACCTGCACTGACAACAAAAAAACACTAGCCTGGCTCCGCAGCCAGTTGCCAGTTTTCACAAAACTAGTAGATATGAGTAACTTCGAATTCTGCCTGTCTGTAAAGGTTGCTCCAGAAATACTGGGAGGGCAAAGTAGGATGGAAGGCTTGTCCAAGAAACTGGGCTAAAAACATCAAGCTATGATTAAAACTACCATTTGACACAACCTCTAAAGGTATATTGAAGATCATACTTAAAATATATCTTACTTTTAAAATTAAACCTCTAAGGCCTTTCTTTGACTTTCACAAAGACTGTATGGGAGTGAAGTTAACAGGAACAGCAACATAGCTGCAAGAGTCTTTCCATTTATCCATGCACTTACATTGCTACCCCTGTCATCAGAGAATTTAGAAACCTCTAAGACACAAAACCAGCCATAATACTATAGGCAGCTTGCTAGCCCAGTTTGTCTGTGCATATATATCTTTTGAAGATTCCAGTAGTTTTGTATAATCTAGCCTGAACCAAACAAAAAACCCCACCCACACTATCACAGCCTTCACTGCTATTGTCTGTAAAATCTACTTTTAAATGTATTTTGGTTGCACTTTTGATTGCAAATTAGACGTAGTTGATCATTCACTGTTGCTTGAAGAGCTCGGGAGTATCATTCTGCCTATTTCAGAACTTTCCTTTAGTTATAGCAGAAAATTTTCAAAACAGCTCAAAGAGATTTGTTACAGCACCATTCAATTTCCCTAACTTCTGTGAGGGCTCATCTTTCACCAAGGCTGCAGACAACATGGTATTAAATCTGTAGTTCTACAGTATTGTCTGCCACTTTAAGCTTTTGCTATGAGCATTTTAATCACCCAGAATTAGAAATACTAAGTAACCTGCCACAGTTGATTTACTACAGAAACTCTCGATACTTGTTTACAACGAAAAATGGAATTAATTGCAGTTTGTATTTTCAATGAAACTGCTGACTGAAGGCAAGATAACAACTGCAGCCTGCCCTTTTCTCTAGTACTCTTTGCTTTAGAAGAGCAGAAACAATCTGTATTCTGGGAGGAAAACACTTGGAGGCAGAACTCCAAGGGAATTACCAGCTGCCAATAAGATAAGTATGCAGTCATGGGAAGTGAGTATTCATTCCCTCAGTAGATATGGCACAAAATAGGCACCCAGCAAGAAGGCAGAGGCCAACTGTCAACAGCTGCGGCAATTACTGCTCTGACACTTCTGTATTCACTTGAAACATGTTTGCAACCACCTACTGCTACAACAGATTCAGTTTCACTTTCAAGTACAGCTGAGAAATGATGAATGGTCCAGGACTATTATTCCCAATCTCTCAATAGAAGGTATTACTAACTTGTTTTATATCAGAATTTGGAAATATATTTGACTAGCATTCTTAAAGGCATGGGGGAAGCACAGACACATCATACCTAATCTTTGCAACAACGAACTAGGAATTCTTGTAAGCGTGAACTATTTATAAATGCTTTCTCCTGCATCAGAAGAGCCTTCCTGTATTACTCAAATACAATATTTCAATGCCTAGAAATGCAGAAACGCACACTACCCATGTGACATTTGCTCTGGATTGTTTAAAAGTGATTCTGATGTACTGAGAGGAGAGAGCAATGCTTTCTGAACCTTTCTGCAGAAACCTTGTAATCCCTGCAAGTTTACTGCAGCGCTGACCCAAAACAGCTTAGTAAATAGTAAGGCTTAAAATGAAGAAACATTGCTTGTGAAAGTTCGGGGAAGACAATGCACATCCTCTATCTCTTGTGTACAAAACAATGGGATTGTGCTCTATAGGCTCTCAGAAGAAAAACATTAAAGCAGTTTATAGGATATATGAAGTTCCCATTTTTAATTATTATTTTTCTAGCTGTATTTTTTAGTTTTCCCCAAATTATTTTTTCAATACTAAGTGCATTCTTTTGCAATTACTGGTGATTTATACACTATTCCATGAATCACTTAAGAAGTTCTAGACTACAGACGCAAATTTAACTTTTCAAGCATCATCTAAAAAAGCGGTCTTCTTCAGGTATTAATCACACTACCACACCAGTGACTCTATGGCTAACTCCATATTTTTCCAAACAGCAATGAGCTTAAAAATACCTGATGAAATATCTCCAGAATTTGGGAAAAATAGAGGAAAACCCAAACACTAAAACACCCCAAACTCTTCAGTATTTTACTTCCTACTCTTGGCTCTGCCAGTTAAAACCAACAGTCAGCACTGGAGTTAGCTGAAGGTCTCAAATGAGTAACTTTTCTCCCCCAGAATACTCCGGGCAAGAAAATAGGGGAATGGGCAAAAGCAAAGCTCACAAGAGTTTAATCAATCAGAAATCTAAAAATAAACCCAAAGGGTTAGTACCCATCCCATTAACAGAGCAAAGAACCTCATGCTAGCCTGCTTTTCTGCCCGTCTTCATCCTTGGCCTTGAATGGCTCTCCAACACCTCCACTCCCACTATCCTACTATCAAGTTAAACTTAGTTCTTTTAATTTTCGTTTCTACGTCTCTTGCATTTACCCACCTTTGTAACCAATACTCTGGTGCTTATCAAGCAGACTCATCTCCTTTCATGGCAACTGTGCCAGAAATGCACCATATGCAAGATGTTAATTTAAATCAAAGACCATTCTTCTTTAACTTGCAGTTTAAGCTCTTGAGAACCTCTTCGCTTTGATTTATTAGTATTTTCCCTTTCAGTATCTCTATTAGCAAAACTACGGTCACATACAAGTACTTCAAGGCCAGGCTGGACAGGACTTTGAGCAATCTGATCTGATGGAAGTTGTCTCTGCCTGTGGCGGGGGGGTTGGGAACTAGATGGTCTTTAAGAGCTCTTCCAACTCAAACCACTTTATGATTCTGATTCTTTCTTGCATTTCAGACTGAGTATCTTCTCTTCACTTTCAATCCCCTCTGTCACCTTCCAACATCCAGCATTATAACAGGAAGGCAAGAGGAACACAGTCAAGCCAGAAACATACAATTAAGTGATTCAAAGCCATCAATGTCCACACGGAGGCATACTAGAAGATTTCAGTTAACTGCTACTTTTGCTTACCGTTCATCTTTCATTCATTCTCGCCATCCTCACACCACAGCATCCCTTCCAGCACCCAGGAGCTCGCAGCCCAAGACAAACGCCAGCAGCGGCGGCGCTGCTGCCGCTGCCCTCTCAAGAAGGGGGCAGCCGATCCCGCCGGGCGCTTCGCTGTACCCCTCCATCCTGTTTTACCCGCAACTCACGGTACCGCTGCCAGCCCCGAAGCCGGCGCCAGCACGGCTTTGACAGCCCTCACGAAGGGGCGGTACCGACAAGGGCAGCCAGGTAAGCCCCGCCTGCGCCCTCAGGTTTGCAAACCTGCACTCAGGTTTGCTTGCTTCCAGCCGGTGCTCATCGGGGACCGCGGCGGTGTGGCAAACGAGTGCACCGACGGCCGTCCGTCACCTGCATAGGCCAGACCCCGCCTCGGTGACTCCCCTCCTAGCGCCGCGCCCAGCCCGTACCCCGAGCGCGCGTGGGCCGAGGAAGAGGCACATTCCGAGACCCGGCCCGGGCCGGCGCCCTCAGCCCCAGCAACGGCTGCCACCAACGCGCCGCGGAGGGGCGAACCCCAGGTGAGGGCCCAGTAGGCTCCGAGAGCGCCCGCCCCACGCTGCGCGGCCACCCCCGGGACCCCTCCAGAGCCCCCGCCTCCCCGCTCCGCGGCACGGCCGCCCTTAGCCCCGCCGCGGGCTACCGGTGGCGAGGCGCGGCTCTTACTCTGGGTGTCGGAGAGGGAGATCATCGTGGCGGCAGGACCGGGAGCGGAGCTCAGAAGCGACGGCAACGGCCACGTCTTCCGGAAACACGCAGCCCCCTTCGCCTCGCCGCCGGCTGAAAGGGGGCAGCCGATTGGAAGAGCCGGCACCAATCAATACCCGCGTTGTTCGCGCGGCCTGCCGTCGCTGCGCCCGCCTCCCTGCCTTCTTCGCCTCTGACGGAGGGCTCGCAGCGCCGGCGCGGATTGGGGGAGAGGGGGTGCACGTGGCCGCCCCTGCGCCAGCCCCCTCCTGGCGATTGGCTAGAGGGAAGCCGGCGGTGGAAGAGGCGGAAGCGGGCAGGGCGCGCGGGCCGGCGGTACAGGTGCGGGGGGGGGGGGGGGGGCAGCCGCGGTGCTGGCGCGCGGCAGCGGGGAGGGGGGCGCGCTCCGGCACTCACCGCTGGGACAGCGGGCAGCGAGCGCGGCACCGTCACGGGAGGGAGCGGTGTGAGCCGGGACCGCCCGCTTCACCTGCGCGGTGCCCGCAGGAACAGAGTGGTTTGGGTTGGAAAGGACCTAAAGATCATCCGGTGTCAGCCCCCTGCCATGGGCACAGGCACCTTTCACGCGACCAGGTTGTTCAAAGCCCCGTCCTGCCTGGCCTTGAACACTGCCAGGGATGGGGCAGCCACAGCTTCTCTGAGCAACCTGTGCCAGTGCCTCACCACCCTCACAGGGAAGAATTCTCTGTAGCTAACCTGAACTTCCCCTCTTTGAGTTTAAACCCATTACCCCTTGTCCTATCGCTACAGTCCCTGATGAAGAGACCCTTCTCCACATTTCTTGTAGGCCCTCTTTAGGTACTGGAAGGTTGCTCTCAGGTCTCCCCTGAGCCTTCTCCGGGCTGAACAGCCCCAGCTTTCTCAGCCCGTCTTCGTATGGGAGGTGCTCCAGCCCCTTATTATCCTTGTGCCCTCCTCTGGATACCTCTAGTTAAACTACTGCTAAAGTGACACACCCTGCTTCTGCAAGTATTGTTGGTTTTTTTCCCCCCCAGACTTATGATTCCTTGGTTTGGTAATGATCTGTTAATGTCACTTCTTAGAATAGGACCGAAGAGGTCTGTGTATTTTGGAGTCCGGGCAGAAATGTTGTGAGAAAGCTTCCAGTGCTGGGACACTGATTTAAATCTGTGCAGGGTGGAAAGTGACGCTGGTTACTAACCTGCCTGGTTTAGGCATAGCCATCGCATATCTGCTTACGTTCCCCCCACTGATAGGATATTAAGAAAAAGGCTGTAATGGGATGAATCCACAGGAATTCAGCTGGTTTTTACAGAGGAGTAAAACTGTTGGATGGACAAGGTATTTCCATTTGCCTGTTGTCCACTATGGTTTATAAGCAATGTGTTCGTTTTTATTCAGTTTCTTAGGAGCTGCATCTTTGAGGAATCAAATAGTAACTGGGGATCTTTGTTGGTAGTGGTGTTACAGAATTAATTATAAGGTACACTGCACTACTTCTTCCAGAGACAGAAGCCAAATTAAAGACTCATGGAACTTCAGCAGCACATAGGGAAACTTTCATAGGTAATTTTCATTCTCTAAACACTCCTTGGATAAGAAAATGGATTATGTCTCCTAAGCTGTCAGCCTGGTGATATCTGTGAGGTTTGTGTTTACTAGAAGTGTATTGCATTTGCAGTGTGTCTGTGTCACACATACTGCTTTTTCTGGAATGTCCCTGCTCGCTCTGTACTTTGGGGAGACTGATATTTACAAATACATTTGTGCAGGTGACAGGTGGCATGAAGACAGAACTGTGTAACTCGAATTATGTGACCTGGACATTTCTGAGTTGTATTGTACAACAATCATCTTCTTTCTGAAGTGTGGGCCTTTAACTTATAATTAAAAATAACCTCTTCTGGCAAAGTCAGTGTTTTATTCACGCATTCTCTTTTATATACATTTTCCCCTTAATTATTGGAGTGCAGTAAAATATTTGTTATGGTAGAATCTGCTTATAGTGACAGTCAGCTGAATTTGTTCCCTTTCACTTTTCCTCAGATATGGTTCCCACGTGTATAATAAATAGTTCAGAATTCAGCAAGATTGAGAGAATATAAAGTTTCTTGAGTTTTGTATTGTTAGCATATAATATGAAAAAGAACATTGGTCAAAAAATGAATTCTAAGTCTTTGAAGAGACAAAAAAACCCCGCAGTATGTCGAAAGTAGGCGAGTGACTGGTCTGTATTAGACAATGCCTCTTGCAGAAAATTTATGACTTGTTCAAAATTAACTTGGTTTCATTTAGCCTGTAGCCTGAGGAATTGATTGGGAGTTGGTATCTGTCCCTTTTGCAGCAGGAAAAAGTATGTTTTCATCTAGTTGGGCATATTTATATAGGCAGATTAAGGAACTAGTGCTTAAACTGTTGTGTTAACACCTCGTCTATTAATGAAAAATCTCATAGTAAATTTCTTTGAAGTTTAGAAGGATTACTCATGGAATAACTTATTTTTTTTTATTTTTAGTGATAGTTGTTCAGTTCAATAAAGTCTCTTAAGGATAACATTCTCCAACCTCCAAAGATGGCAGCTGTTGAAGGTAATCCAAAATTAGTATTCAATATGTTTATTTTGCTGTACTTTAGCTAACAGACACAATCACCTGATGTTATTGCTATTTATATGAATTTAATGTATGCAGAAAGGAGTGTGTGGAGTCTACGCTATTGTATTTCAGATTTAAAGAAAAAGTTCTTTTACTGGATAACTTTTTATTGCTTAGATAAAAAGTAAAACAAAAGCAGGTTTGTCACGGAAATTACTTGGTTTTCAATAATTTGAAAATATGATTAATATTTTAAGATACTTTCAGCTTTTTCCTGCTGTGCAATAGTGGGCATTTAGGAAGACAAACATCCCCATTTTTTGCCATTTGTAATGAGGATATCTTTTTCTATATCATAATTTTTGCTTCCATAAGCACATTATCATATCTGTTATGCTTGGACAAAAATGTTGTATTTTGTGGGGCAGTGGGGAGGAAAATGTTTCTTCTTATGCTTTTCTGGCCTGGCTCTGAAATAGTGGCACCTGCTTGGCATACTGTGGTATGTGTTAATTATTCTTTTAAACCCTGGGGACTGGGTTCTAGAACACAGTCCGTAATTCACACAGATGCATATTAGGATGTAAAGAGGCAAATTCCCATCAAAGATTCACTTGTGTAACCCAAGCTTGTGGCGAGTATTTGCGTCAGGTTTTTCAGATGTGAAGAAGGGCTTGCATTTGAAAAAGCGTTTGTCCTCTGTGTTCAAACCTCGACATTCAGCAGATTCTCTGGTTCTGCATAGGAGGGAGATCTGGGTGCATAAAATGTAGTTTTTTGCTAACATCACTATTTCTGCCTTCAGAAAACCTTTACTTGCTGAGGTTCATGGTGCTTCTCACATGTAAATGCTTTCTATTAAATATCTTCTAATATTCTCCCCTTGGAAGTGGCTGGAGTACTCATCTTCACTGTAGTACAGCTTTAATATCAGGGCTCGTGCAATGTGCTTTTCACTGCTTAACATGCATCTGCAGAAAAGAAAATAATTTCAAGTGTTTCTCTGGAGAGGCACTGCTTTTGGGAAAGTGGACTGTAATATATTTTTTCTTTATTTACCAATACAGGCAATGGTAGTGTTGCATATCTCTAATACACTATATCAGAGATGACAACTTACAGCATAGCTATGTATATATGACCTACCAATACAAGAAATATGTTGTTAAGTCTTGCTAAGTATTGTTCCGTGGCATATGCAATATTAGATGCTATAATCTCATCAGTGGGCCTGTCAGGCTTTCTTGTTTCTCTAGATGTATTTGGTTTGTTTTTAATTTTTATCTCAATCAACAGATCAAATAAAGTATCATTTAAAACTGGGATTAACATGTTACTGTAGTCTCTATACTGCCTTCAACTTGCTTTTCCCTTCAGTGCTGGAGGAGGTACTGGTTTCCATTGAAAATGAGCTGCAAGCAGTGGAGATGCAAATTCAGGAGCTTGTAGATAAACAGCAGGAACTCATCGAAAAGAAGATGAGAATAAAGAGTCTGATAAAGCAGTCCTCGGGAGACTTGGAGGCAGGTGGAAGTAAAGACGCTGAAACCTCAGCCGAGGCATGGAACAAAAAAGGTTTGCAGAGACAAATTCAAATATTCTAATATAGAAGTAAACTAATTCAGTAGGGAAAAAATGTGTTCATACAGAATTTTGTTTGGGTAATGGTATTACCCTGTTTAATTTTGTTCAGCTGGGTGACCTGCCATCTTAATTACGCAGGGTAATGTTTGTATGTAACTCCCTGGACATTCCTAAATATTCATCTGAGTTCTTCCGGGCAGAATTATCATAAGAATGGCCTGTTATAACTACTTTTATTCTTTTATTGTTGCAAAGTCACAACTTGATTGGATTTGCTGTAAGAATCCCAGCATAAATTTGGATATACTGCAACACTTATATTCCCTGTTTATGTTCTAAAAATAATTACTCTGGATCTTTTCAGGATTTGATAATAACAGTTTTGCTGTATCAAAGTTGCTTCTTGCTGTCTTTGTGTTTCTTGCTTGAGTGGGTAGGACATTGGTTGTGTTTGCCATGGGTCATGTAGCTTCATTGTGTTACCAAACGAATGCAAATTAGATGGATGCTCTCTGCCAAAAGTAACGTAGAATACATTAGTATGGTAGAGTTAGGCCAAGTGGCAAGTGCCCCACGGTGGTGTGAGGGCTCCTGTTCTTTTGAAAGTGGTGTCTTTCAAGTTAAGCATTAACTGAACTCCTGGATAGTTGGTGGGTCTTGACCATGTTATGCCTAACCAAATTAAATTCAGTTCCTTTTACTATTTTTTCCTCTCTTTTATTTCACTTGCAATTTGGAAACACATTGTTAGCTTCTGCCTCTATCTATTGTGTGTATTCTCTTTTTTTTCTTTTTTAAAAATTCAATTAATTTTCTAGTCTAATCCATATTTGTCCATGCTTGAGAAAAGTGTTCTGCATATGTAAGAGTACTGACGCTTTATAATTGCAGATTAATGCTATTGAACAAATCAATTTGTTTTGGACAGCTTTGTGCCTAAATCTCTCCTCCTATGCTTTGAAAACTAACATCTTTGCAATCAGATGCTGTGTACATGTTGAATAAGAGCTGTTGCTAAATTTGGTCCCAGTATAAAGCTGAGTGAAGTCAGTGGGAGGCTTTTCTTGGTTCTAGAGAGCCTTGGATCTCAGCTGTGCTCTTTGGAACCTCAAGCGCCAGAGTTAGTGCTTACGCTGCACATGGTGTGGCCTGGATTTTCCACAGTTGTTCTGCATTTTAATTTTAATAATGTGAAAATGGTTAATACTGTTGTTGATGCATTATTTAAGTTTTTATAGTATTACGTCTTTAAATGAAGCGGTCTTTAGTGAAGAAAAGAATGTTGGGGTCATTATTTTGGGGATGATTAAACTTCTCCTTCCTCCCTTTTAAAATAAATGCTTATTATCACTGAAATATATGGAAAAATGGTAGCCCTGCTTTCATTATACTATTTGTATTCACTGCATTTGTATAAAGGAGACATTCAGGCCACTGTTGCAGGTCTCAGTCTCTGATTTTATTTATTTTCAGGGTGGGCTTCTAATTTCCATTTAATTGTGGACTAAGCAGTTAACTTGATCATTAGCACTTTGAAGTGCTTCATCTGCTTGTGAGTGTTTCACACTAGTTCATACTTAAGTGCAATGAGAACATTTAGTCTGGAGATGGATTGTGTTTACATTTCATAGGGTTTTCAAAGGTCCACCTTAGAAACTGGTTTATACAGACTCAGGTTATGTGTGGGTTTTTGTGTACCATTATTGAATCTTTGAACACCTTTCGAGATCTAAAATTGTGTTGCTTCCAGATTTAGTTATTGTATATGTAAATTGTCCTTCATTCTTGTATTTTAACTTGTTATGAAATGTGTTTTGCATTTTTTTTTCCCTTAACAGATTTTCCATGGTATGAGAAGCTAAACACAGTATTGCAGGGCAAATTTAAACTCCAGAATTTTAGGTCCTTGCAACTTGAAACAGTAAATGCTTCAATGGCAGGAAAGGATATATTTCTTGTCATGCCTACAGGTGGTGGAAAGAGCCTTTGTTATCAGTTGCCAGCTGTCTGTTCTGAAGGTATGTAAGGGAAGAAAAGATCGTCTATAGACAACTGGATTTATTTTCTCCTTTTTGTAGTTCTTTGGAGAATGAACATTATATTGGTGTGTAATATCATTGTATGAGAAAAAACAGCAAAGATTGACTAGAAATACTTGTTTTTCTCTCTTAGTTTATTTTCTCTGAATGAGCAATAGTAGCTTTAAAAGAATGTACCTTTTACATATGATTTAGATTTAAATAATGTATCTATGTTCCTCTAAACACTGAAAAAACTTTTTAAACATTTGTTACTTTTCTTTTTCTTTTTTTCTCTTTTAATCAATGTACTGACTGTAAGTTATCAAAGTATGAATATCTGTTATCTGTCTTTTCCATTCTAAAGTTTTAGCTTCAGATTATTTGGGAGAGCCTTTGTATATTCGTTTTGAAAAACAAGTGTCCAGTTCTGGTCTTTAAAATTATTATTTTTTTTTAATAACCCGTCCAGTTGCGTGGAAGTTTACTTATTTACAAATACACAGTTTATCAACACCTAGCATTGCTTAGTTATAGGGTAAATTAGCACCTCATGACACAGATGTGAATGCAACTTTCTTTGTTTTGTATATTAGTTCTTTCTCTGTTTATTGCAGCTCAGATGTTTGTGGTCTGGATTCTAGGAGAAGGTGCATGTCATGGCCACCTGATAAGAAGTATCCCCATGTGGCCTAGCAGTCACTTGTCAGCTATATAGGAAGGGAATCTGCTACTGTGTGTATGAAGCTTAAGCTGACATTTGGCAGTTCCTTCAGAACAGGGCTGATGCATTAGTAAAATGCATTACAGGATAGATTTGTGACATCTCAACTGTTCAGTTTACACAATGACCGATTGTTACAGGTTTCACGCTTGTGATATGTCCTTTGATATCACTTATGGAAGATCAGCTCATGGTTTTGGAACAGCTTGGTATTTCTGCAACTTTATTAAATGCCTCAAGCAGTAAGGTACGTTTAACTGCCACATCTTCATGGGGTTTGTGGTATATGTGCTGGCATTGTGCCTCTGTGCATGTTGTTTATGACTACTGAATGAATGGCACAGTTTCATCAGCTAATGCCATTCTATCAACTGTGCTAAGATTCTTAAGAGATTATTAACAATTCATAAGGGGTGGTAAATTTACATAGTATTTACCACTACTATAAGTCTTTGTAGAAGATCACTATATATAAAATATTAATTTTAATACTTGGAAAATCTATCAGTGCACTTTGAAAAAGCGAACCATTGGATATTTGTCTTTCCTTCATCATGTGGTATCAGTATTTTTCCAATAAACTATAATGTACCAAATGTACCTGTGGTACTACAAGTGTAAAATAATTTCTTGTACACAACTGTAGTAGTTATTATTGAGTTTCCAAAGTGTTCTACCTTAAAGCAGGCTCCAAGTTTGGCACATTGCATCAAGCCACTAAACTATCAAAGCCAGCATCATATGGAAGTTAATGATCATGGCATTCTCTGCTAGTCAGGAAAATATATTTCACTGCAAAAAGTAACTGACTAATAGCAGACTGGGAAATAAGTTGCTTCTTGGTCTCTAGATCAAACAGCTTCCTATCCTAAAGTAAGATAAATAATTATATGGAAAAGCCTGCGCTGTTCAACATGTTACTCGTGGACAAAAAGTGTCCTACTCCAGTCTTCTTTTAAGTCTAGAAACTGAGTAAAAATCTACAATGTGCACCAGCCAAAGGGACTTTGCATCCTCTAAATAGCCCCATGAAATCTGTTTATTCCATTAAAGGTGTTTATTTAATGTGTTCTTGTTATTAAAACAAGAACACAAGACACTTATTCACATTATCTGTATCACAGCACATAGCTGGCAAGTTGTCTTTGTTAGCCCCTGATTTTTCCTTTTGTTTTGAACAGGAACATGTGAAGTGGGTTCATACTGAAATGCTAAACAGAAATTCACAACTGAAGCTCATTTATGTGACCCCGGAGAAGATTGCAAAAAGCAAAATGTTCATGTCAAAGCTAGAGAAGGCTTATCAAGCAGGGCGTCTTGCTCGCATTGCTGTAGATGAGGTCCACTGCTGTAGCCAATGGGGCCACGACTTCAGGCCTGGTATGCTCATTAGAAATTCAGTTTGCAGTGTTATTCAGTCATCAATACTGAATGAGGCCTGAAATAAAGCCAGGTGCTTTCTTCATGTGTTAAGCAAATATTTAGTGTAATGCTAATACCTGTGTTAGCTCAAGGACTTTAAATTTAATGCACAAATGACTATATCCTTGTCCAGGAGTTAAGTTCATGCAAATGGAGGTTGATTCCAATGTAGATTTTGCTGTCAGTATTCTGAAAAACTCCTAATTCACTTTATTTTAATTTGAGCTTAATAAAATGAAAGTTTTTGGCTGCCATCTTTAATATGGACAATACAATCAGCTTTAATCTAATGCTACATGAAAAATATGTTAGTCTGTATACCGCTTTGTAATACTCTGGGTGACAAGAGCTAGCGCATTCTGTAAATTCATGAGCTATGATTTGATCACTTTTAAATGCCCTTGAATTGCAAGGGAAAAAAAAGTGTACTTCAGTCTGTTTCCTGTCTTGTCTGTTGTAGGAGACTTGCTTACTGGTTACTCTTTCTTTGCCTTGAAAGAAAACCTGATTTGAAGCAATAGTGACCACAAAGTCAGCCTTTGCAGTTTTGTTAAAAAGTGGTGTCTGAGCAAAGAGCCAAGCTGGTAAACAGGCAATGTGGAATTTGTACCACTGGCTGCATTTCTCTTCCAAGGCAGCAAGTGATTGTCAGCACTGAGCCTTTAGAATCTTTCCTTAGTACATTCTGGTCTGTGTATCCAAATTCCATATTGTTTGTTTATTAGCAGAGCTGTGTTTACTGAAAAGTTGTTTGTAAAAACAGACCTGCAAAATAACCTGAATGTTTGTTAATGTGATGACACTTAATTTTTTCTAACTTTTTAAGGACTTCTATTTCAATATGCTTTGCCTTTTGAATTGTGGCAGCTTCTGTAAAATTCAATTAGAAGATAAATCATCTGTTTTGATAAGTGCAACCTTCTTATTACTTCATTTGGGTGTTTAAATTAGTCCTTTAGTAAACTGATCAATAATATTTTATTTCAGTATTACCCCATTGAATACTATCTGCATGAATTACATTAATATCTTTTTTAACTTTGGATCTGTGGTATGTGAAATTATTTTCCCCTTTTTGTTTTCTTGCTTAGACTACAAGTCTCTTGGTATCTTGAAAAGACAGTTTCCCAATACTCCCTTGATTGGATTGACAGCAACTGCTACAAATCATGTTTTAAAAGATGCTCAGAAAATTTTGCATGTTCAAAAGTGCATTACCTTTACTGCTTCTTTCAACCGTCCCAATCTTTACTATGAGGTATGTCTTAATTTTCAATTATACATTTTAATAATACATAGCTTTTCAACTGAGCGATGGTGTCCTTTCTTCACCTCATCTTGCTGAACTTACTGTCATCTACAGAGGAACTTGGGCTGCTTTGTCTCTATCGGCAAGGCTTAGCAGGTAGGACTGTGTACAGGGGAGAGGTAGGTAACAGGCTTAGACTACTGCAACCTGTTGGAAAATATGTCATCTGATTGCAAAATGTTGTGATTTATTGTGTTTTCAGTTTGGCCACAGGTTCTTTTATTGTTCCTCATGGGAAAACTTGTGGTTTTGGTTTTATTTTTTTGGATGGATTTTTGAGATGTAATCTGACTGTGCACAAAGAGGATATAATAATTTTGGTTAAATGCGGAACAGTTGTTTTTATAGTACTGGGAGAAGTAGAATAAATAGGATTGTTTGACAGACTGTGTGCCAACTTGAAGAACTCTGATATGTATATGTTATATTTTTGAGGTTCGGCATAAGCCTTCAAACAATGAAGATTTCATTGAGGACATAGTTAAGACGATTAATGGCAGATACAGAGGACTCTCAGGTAAAAAGTGGGGTTTTTTTGTTTTTTTTTTTTAAAAAAGGCATATTATTTTTTTTATAATCTTCAGTGTTACAGGGATGTTTTCAAGTAATCCTGAAACTTCTAGAGAAATTTTACCTTCACCATACCTTAAGCATCCAGCATTAGGAGAAATGAAATTTCATAAGATCTGTACCTTGAGTAATTACTCTTTTCATTCATCATTAGTGTTTAAATGTCTTTACATTTTACTTACATATTCTGAAGTATTGAAATATAATGTTGAGGTATATAGAGCAATGTTTGCATAATAATAGCAATTTTTAAGATTGTAAAAACAAGGCTCAGAAAAGGTTACCTATATGTTCTTAAATCATGTGTTATGTTATTTAGTATCTGTGTGTGGGATACTTACTATCTTTAGCACTTCTTTTTCACATTTGGTCGTAAGATTCATGTGTTATCCAGTGCCCAGAATGGGTGTGTGGTGGGGTGAATTGCACTTTTGTGATGAAAGCAGAACTGTAAAAGTTGAACTTTATGTAATCAATCAATTATGTAGTGCAAATAAAAGAGGAAAGCCATTTTACAAAGGCAACAGAACCCAGTTTTCCAGGGCAGCGGTCCGTCCCTGCTATGAAGCTCTGTCTGTGATGAGCAACTCCCTGAGGACAAACTGTGCTAAGATGATCACAAATCCTGTGGCTTTGTGTGTAATCCTTGACTTAGCCCAGGCTGACTAATGACAAAAAACAGATATATCTGAAACCTCAGATGAGACATCATAATGTATAGCACCCCTTTACATAAGCATTAATGACCATTGTCCTCCTCGAACATAGAATATTTCTATGATTATGTGGATTGCTATCCATATTTTCTCTTTAGCATACAAGTCAAAGCTGGTACTTGAAGTTCCCTTCATGGCTACCATACTGGAGACTGAATAGACACAAAGATTGCTGGGTTTTATTTATTTATTTTTCAGTTAATAAAACTTTCAAAGTTGTTTTTAAGTATTGGGGATTGTTTGTTGTGAGTTTATTAAGACATTACAATAAGGCATCTCTCACTTTTGTGCAGGAATTGTTTACTGTTTTTCTCAGAAGGATTCTGAGCAAGTTACTATGAGTTTGCAGAAACTGGGAATCAAGGCAGGGACTTACCATGCAAACATGGATGCTAAATGTAAGAGCAAAGTTCATAAAGGATGGGCAGCAAATCAGATCCAGGTTAAGTAGATATTTCTCATAGACTTATGTTTTATGTAAACAAATTGTGGTTTGATACCTTGATGGTTTCTTAATCTTTTTTCAGGTTGTAGTGGCAACTGTTGCTTTTGGCATGGGAATTGATAAACCTGATGTGAGGTTTGTAATTCATCATTCTCTGAGCAAATCCATGGAGAACTACTACCAAGAAAGTGGGCGTGCAGGTATTGTAGGAAATGGCTTTTGCAAAGCTGCCATTACATTCATTAAACCAAAAAAAAATTGCACTTTGATTTCAGTCATTTGTGCGAAGTGTCTTGTCTTTGAGACAGGTTCCAGAGTGTGTAATGCCACTCTGCCTCTGTAAAGAGGCTTTGAAGCAAACTACCCAGTCCTTTACTCAGCATTTGTTTTAATTACTTATTTTTTGTGGCATCTGTGGATTACCAGAGTAATTTCATAACATGACATTGACTGATCAGATGTATGTTATAGACAGGATTTTTTTTTCTTTGTATAGCAGTGGGGCTGCATAATCTGCTCAGATTGATTCTAGATGATATCTAATTGCTATATGAATTTCAATAGCCACAGAAACACAAGTAGGATGGGGAGTCTGGAGCAGGGAATTTTAAGGATTGATCAGTGTATAGCAGCACAAAATAGCTGTTACAGCTAAAAAAAGTTTTGTGGCATTTTGGTTTGGTTTTTTTCAACCTTGTGCATTATTTTTCAAAGACAGATCGAATCTGTGTGGAGGAAAGCTTTTTAAGAATCTTGAGGGGCAATCGGTAAAAATTTTAACTATGGCTCTGTGATAGAAACTGGCCTTAATGCTGGTCTAAGAAGTACAGCAGTCATCAAAGTCTGTGGGAGTTTGCATCTGCTTATGCTATAGACTGGTTACTTCTAGGTAGTGCTGGAGGTGATGGGAAGTATAAGTAATGAAGTGGTGAGACAAGGGCCATATAGGTGCTGCACCTGTTGTTTCACAATGTTTATCCATTTGGGATTAAAGAAAGCTTTTGTTTTTCTTATTCATAACTATTTAAATGAGATTCTTGTGGGAGGGATTAATTAAGCACTGCTACTCATTTGCATGAACGTACTACTTGGCTTATGAAACCTTCCTTTTTCCCTTTGACTGCTCATCCATGTGAAGTAGTTCTCTTAAACATTAAACTTTTTAAAAAGTTTAGGGTTTTTTAGGCCTTTTTTGCACTCTGGATCTTGTAAACAGCGGGTCTGCACCCATCAGCACATCACTGGGAGGGGTGGGCAGCAGGAAGGAAGAGATGATCTAAATTCAGCTATAGAAGGCACAGTTGGTTTTAAATGGAATATCATACCTAATTGTTTCTTTATTTATTACCATTAATACCTAATAAGGTATTTGAGGCTCACACTGTGTTTTAAACAAGTAAGGATTAGGCTTCAAGATGTATTTGGCTAGGATTTTCCAAGAGGTGTTAGAGTGAGAAAATAGTGGTTTCCCTGACTTTCTGTATGATGCTAATATTTTATTTTGGTTGTTAAAGAGTCAAAATCTCCACTGTGAGGTATTTTCAATTTGCTTGATTCTGTATTTGTAGAAGACTGTTCCATTTTATTTCTAGTCTGTATCATGCTATGTTCTGTTGGCTAGTATGTTATGCTTGATCCTCTGTTACAGTCATGTCTTCTCTATATAGGGGCTGCAGAAACCCATGCAGATAAAAGTGGTATTTGTACCAAAAAAAGCTGTGCTTAAAATAAACCTCTGCTAATTTTTTTATTGTTATTCTTTTTAATGCATTGCAGGTAGAGATGACCAAAAAGCTGACTGCATTTTGTATTATGGTTTTGGAGATATATTCAGAATCAGCTCAATGGTGGTGATGGAAAATGTAGGGCAAGAGAAGCTGTATGATATGGTGTCCTATTGCCAGAATATGAAGAAGTAAGTTACTGTGGTGGTTTGATTGCTTAGTTTGTAAATAGGCCGATTAGTGGGTTTTTATAGAGGGCATTTGAAAGCAAACAATTTAAAACAACCAAACACAATAAGTAAAACCCAACAATAAATAAAAAAAATTCCTTCCTCCCTCCCTACCCCCTCAGAACAGTGGAGGGGGAGGGGTTTTTTTTTGCCTATTGTAACAGAATCTTGAGTTTGGGGTTTGCGGCTTTGCTGCTCAGTACATGTACTGTTGCACATAACTGACTGTTGATGTGTTGCTTGCCAACTTCAGATTAAGTTCTGGAAGCAGTTATGTTGAGGTGAAATCTCTGTTGACAAACAATGTTTTGATTTCAAATCGCATTCATTGTGAAAGCTGGAATGCTTTGGGTTTTACTCTTAAGGTGCCAGTGTTCAGTGGCCATATAGGAATCACATGTTTAATGCTTCATCTGCTGCACTGAGCTATTTGGAATACTTCATGGAAAACACTTGTATCTATGTTGTGAGTAACTTGTGCATTCAGTGTAGCTTTTGTTGGCCTCAGACTAAGAACTAGTCCATATTCTTATGATTTTTTCATTCTATAGAAATTGCAGATTACTTTTCTGCTTTAACCAATCTGTTCCTACAGTAGTGTTCACTATTACTGAAAGCTGCTGGTTATTTCTGTTAGCACAGCTGACAGGGAATACTGTGTTGCAGTATTTGTTTTCTAATTTTTCCTGAGGTAATCCCTCATGCTTGTTTTAAGATATGACCTGACCCAAGGGACCTTCTTTTTGCCAGTTTCATGATTTATAACACAGGTGTATACACTTACATTCTATAGTCCTTTGCTCTCTGCTCTTTCAGATGTCGCCGTGTCCTCATAGCCCATCATTTTGATGAAGTATGGGATTCTGCAAACTGCAACAGAATGTGTGATAACTGCTGTAGGGAGAGCCGTAAGTAAATTGCTTTTATAACCAGGGATGGAGACCATGGAGAAGGTTGGCTTAAAGAAATACCTACATTAGAGAAACTGTGAGCAACTTCTGTTAAGTGTGCTTGTAATACTGCCTGTTTCCAAGGTGCAAATTTTGTTATGAACATCAGGTTTTGGTGGCTTAATATTGCTGAGTTCAGGGTGTTTAGTAGGATATTTTCTGCTTTTTGCTTGAGGCATGACGCTTCGGTATCTTTCAGGCTCAGCCATTCACCTGTTCCCAGAAGTGAAGCTGCGGCAAGGGGGGGTGTTGGCCTACCTGTTTTAAAATGATTCTGGCATGTGTCGGGGTTTGTTTCAGGATTTGTTTGGGTGTGAAAACTTTATTTTGAGAGGGAGCCTGTTGCTCTCAGCGTTCACATTTAGGCTGTGAGAAGGCACAGTTTGCACATGTCCTCCTACAGCTTGCCGGGTAAAACCTCTGAGCGTTTCAGTGCTGCATGCTCATGAGACATACCTGTGCAAAACAGCTGAGCACACGCTCAAGATTTGGCAGCGCATTAGTCTTAACTGCTCACTGTCTGTACACTCTTCCTTTCAAACAAAGTTGGGATTGTAAGAGAAGGCATATGGGCTGTACATAGAGGGAGCTGGGAAGATGAACTGAAACAAGATCTGCTGCATGGTAAAGGAGGATGGTTTCAGCAGAATGTGGTTCTGGGGTGTAAGTTCTTTTGCTGCTTTGCCCACAGCCATCCTGGGCAGTGTTAGTTAGGTAGCTTAAACTACACTTTCAAGGGTGATCACTGCCTGTTGTAACTGTCATTTTTGGTACCCGTCCAAAAAACCATAAGTTTCTGAAGATGCACAAAGTATCTTTTGCTGGACTTCCTAAGTGTGAGCTGTGGTTTAGACATAGGAATCCTCATCTAAATCTAGAAAGCTCTGGAAGGAGTGCTGGGAAAAAGTTGATCTTGGGCATCTCTAACTGGACACACAAACCCACCTTAAATTTGAGGACCAGGTGAATTCTCGTAATATGTAAAAAATACCATCTCCTCATACCACATACCTGTTGTGAAGTGTTTGGATAATCTAGAGATCAACGTTTCAAAAACTTAAGAACAACCCTATTGTAATATTCAAAGCTGTTCTCATAGCTAGACTTTATTTCCCTGTACACTTTATGAGGGCAAGGTAAACAAAGATATTCAGCTTCTTTTTTCTTTATACAGTTAACTACATCTATATAATAAACCTGTTTTGCAAATTCATGCAAGTAACAATGTCTTGTTCTAATTGGAAATGGGGCTTAGTTACACTTTATACTGGGATCAGAGGTTGAGAAGAGTATGGAGCTGGCTTGTACCCAAGACTTACAGGAACCATGTGATGAAATATAGTTGAAATAGGTCCTGTTTAACTGCTGGTTTTACCCCCAGGGTCTCTTGATATCTAAGCAAGGTCTGAGAAAACCTGGCAGTAGTACTGGGGGTTCAGTACTTTTAATTCTTCGTATTGGATGAGGCAGGTGGATAATTCTATGCCATGATCTGATCATGCAGTAGAAGCATGATCATTATGTACTACATGAATGTGTTGGGGCTCAGAATAATTATTCATTATGAAGCTTATTTGTATGAAATTAATACCTTTTTGGTCTCATTTTGTCCGTAACTGTCTTGAGAGAAGAAATGTCTGACTTATAGTCTTCAGTTCCTTTCTGCTCTCTAATATTCCATAATAAATATTATAGGTGAAGAAAAGGAATCCAGCTGCAGAATAACATAGAAGCTACCTTAGAAATTTTACACTTTGTAAATGCTTCTTTGAAATAATTTATGTGGTTTGTAATGTTAAATCCATATAAAAACATTTGCAGGACTGAAGTTTTAATAATGAAGTAGAAAGATAACTACAAGTGTGACTACAAACAAATCCTAATTTGACAGAGGGACAGTTATAGCTTTTATTTGTTAAGTTATAGTTTGAAAACAAAACCAAAAAAGCATTACTATTATATGGCACAAAGATATGTATTTATAGATATACATGTATATCTATGAATATATAAAAGTGCATATGTATGTATACACCTAATGTATATATGGATACTATCTAAATAACTCTGAATAACTTGCTATTTAAATATTACTTCACTTTAATTTGTAGCATGTGAGAAAATGGATATAACAGGATACTGCAGGGATCTGATCAAGATACTTGAGCAGGCTGAACACATGAGTGAGAAGCTAACCCCACTGAAATTAATCGATGCGTGGTCTGGGAAAGGCGTAGCAAAACTGAGGGTGCCTGAAGTTACTCCACCCAAGCACCCTCGAGAGGAGCTGGAGAGAATTATTGCCCATTTACTGCTGCAGCAGTATCTGAAGTATGTAAGATGATGACTTCCTTTTTTATTTTTTTAATATCTACTAGTCATTTGTCATTACTCTGGTGTTAGGTCTACATAGTATTATTGCATACATTCTGTAGTCTCAGTTTTAGCCTTTATTTCAGATGCATTTATTGTATTTAGAAAATCTCAAAAGATTACTGTATTTCAACTTCAGAATGTTAAAACAGAAGTTGGAGGAGCATTTGAAATGCTCCATCTCTTGCAGTTTTAAAAAACTGGGGTCTTCTGTATTCAGATGGAACCTTTAAATCTGCAGCAGGCTTCATTTTGGAGAGGTCTGCTGTTTATAGGGAGTCTCATTTACATGCCATGCATAAGCAGAGTAAATGGGGCTGCCCAGATAAGTCTTAAGTTAGAACAGGCTGACTAATGCAGACTTATTGCATCTTTTTTCCTCATTTTCCTCCATGTATTCCAACATATTGACATGTGCGTATGTCTGTGCGTATGTAAAGTTCCACAAACTGAATGATGTTAAGTGTTGACTAGAGTCACTCTAAATTAACTGGCTGTCCACTTGGAAAGATAAAGCAGGCCAAGCTGCTATTTGGAATATCCCTCAGAAGGTTTAATGCATCCCATTTTCCCCCTGCATGGTCTAGCCTGTCTTTGTCTCCAACCTTCCCTCATAACACTGGTTTTGTTTATGCAGGGAAGACTTCAGCTTCACAGCATTTGTGACAATATCCTACCTGAAGATAGGACCAAAGGCAGGCCTGCTGAAAAATGAGGCACATGTCATAACTATAGAAGGGATAACAAACAAGAAAAGTGTTTACAGGGTATTTATATATATATATTTATATATACATATTTATATCTGTATTGACTTGCTATATAGGTATCTTTCCATTGTAATTTATTTTAATAGTTTGGTATCCGCTCAATATATTTTTCATAGTAATGCAATCAACTAGATTTAAAATAGACCTCGTAAATGTCTTCTCTCTTGCACGGGAATGCTGAAAAGAAGGAAAGCAATGCTAGAATTTGAACAGATTTGTTTATTGCTTACAGGCCAAACCAACTCACTCTTCGAATTCGAAAGGAAGCAGAGAAAACGCTCAGACTGTTTCGAAGACTGTCCAAGATTCAGTGGTGAAGAAGTCACAGGAATATAAACGGCCTAACTGTGGTTCTAACTTAAAAGCAAAGAAGCTTAAGCTTCAAGCAGGTGGAGATGATCAACCAGTAGTTATTGACTGAGTTTCACAGACTACATTTAGGATTTAATCATGTTTGTTTCTCCATGGACAATGCAGTGTGTAAGTTCAGTTTGCTTTAGTAATTTTTTTTTCCTTTTTTTAATAAAAAACAAAACAGGGAAACAAGTATCTTTAAACCCCTCAAATCTAGAGAAAGTCTAGTTGTCAAGGGAAAAATGGTACCTAGCAAAATCATTGGTGCATATCTTATGATAATTACTGTATAATTCTGTAAATAATTACCATGTTGTCTTGTTAACTCTTTTGGAAGTGTAGTGTACAGTAACACTATAGTAGAATCACACAGGCTGGGAGGGACTTGCAGAGATCACCTAGGCCAGTGTCCTCCCCAAAGCAAGTTCAGTTGAAACAGGGTGCTCAGGGCTGTGTCCAGTGAAGTTTTGACTGTCTCTAAGTCATCTAAGGATGGATATTCCCCAACCCCTCTCAGCATCTGTTCCACCATTTGACCACTTTCATAACTACCCCACTTCCCACCCCAAAAAAAAGGGCACTTCTTAGAACTAATTGTTAATTCCTGTATTGCAACTTGTCTATTGCCTCTTGTCCTACCACTGTGCTCTTCTGAGAAGAGTCTGGTACCACTGCTGTTATGCTCTTTCATTAGTTGAAGACAACAGCAAGTTCACAACAATCATACCCCTTCTTTCCCCCTTCTTCATCTGGAAAGATTAAGAACTAGCTTCCTCAGCATCCCTCTGTGCAGCCCATCCAGTCCTGTGGATTTGTGAATGGCCAGCTGGCTTAAGTGACCTGTAACTCCACCTTTCTGTACTGCTTTACTCCCACAGACTGTTAGTCGGTCCCCTCAGGGACCTGGGAGGTCTGAGGGAAAACCATACCAGTGAAAATGAGGCAAAAAGTACCTAAATCTTTTCCATGTCCTATGTCACTAGCTTGTCTACCCCTCTGAGGAGTGGGACCATACTTTCCTTACCCTTCCTTTTGCTCCTGAGGTACTTAGAGAATCTCGTGTTGCTGCTTTTCGCATCCTTTGCTAGTTCCACCTCCAGCTGAGCTCTTACATTTCTAACTCCCTGTGCGCTCAGTTAATGTCTCTATGTGTTCTGGATATCCTGTACCTTCTGCTTCCTTTCTGTGTTGGAGCTAGCTGAGTTCTCTGTTCACCCATGTTGGCATTCTGCCATGCTTGCTTGACCTTCTGCACATAGGAATAAACTATTTGTGTTCTGAGGAGGTTGTGGTTTGGAAACCAAGCAGCCCTCCTGAGCCCCCTTGCCTTCCAGGGCAGTGTCCCCGGCATACTGACAAGCAGATCCCTGCACAAGCTGAAAAACTGCTCTTCTGAGGTCCAAGGCAATGGTTCTGTGATGTCTTCCTAACTCCTGAATCTTAAAATCCTGAATCACACAGTCACTGAGCAACACCTGGGATATGGGCACCCAGTAAGAAACACCTATCAATTTATCCCAGTCAGGTTGGCAGTGAGGGCCTCTGTCCCACCCCAGAGGGATTCCCTGGTAATTCTAATCTTCCTTTTCTTCATTGTGTGAACACTCGGCTTGGCTTCAGCTGGCACCAATGCATCCCTTGGTGTAGAGTTTGTCATCTTCATCTTTCTCAGGGTGCTGTATCTACTCTGCAACAACAGAGCTGCAGGTGAAAAAGGAGCCCTTTTGTGTTGCTGGAAGCAAGAGGTTTCCAGCCTTCCCTCCTGTGGGTGTCTTCAGCCACTGCTCCTGTGAGGGTAGTCTCTAGGTTCTCCCTTTGCTGCACAGGACTTGCTTTTTAACTCTGTAGTGTCTCTGTGAAGACCCTGTTTCCTCCTGTTCCTCCTCCTGGCTGCTACACTGGTGGCTCACCTCCACCCGCTGCTCCTTCACCAGGAGCTCACCTCTGCAGCCAGAGTGCAGCTCCCGCTGCTGAGGCTGCTGATGCCGCTGATGCCAGCTCCAGGGAGAGACATCGGACATCCAGAGACATGGGCTGCTGGAGCATCCCTCCTTCCTCTGGAGCTACATGTGGGTCACAGTCTCTGCTGTGCCAGGGGCTGTTGCCCTGGCTCACATGGACATCACCTATCATGGCAACTTTAAGCAGAGCAGTGTGGCCCCTTTCTGCAATACTTAACACCTGCTACCACATATTGTTGAGTTTCAACAGAGCATTGTTACAAGACTACATTACTTCTGACTTAGAGATTTTTGTGAAATATTGTATGTTTATCCCTGTAAAATACACTTGTTGCTCTTGGAATTGGATTTCTCCATCTTGTTATTCAAATAGAAAATTACCACTTCTGTGATTTTCAGAAGTACCTAGTTTTATGTTGAGAAACAATATTACCTTTCTTAATCTCAGCTCTTTCCTTCATAAAAGATAGGTAGATTTTGGGGGGAAATACAGAAAAAAGAAGAAATACGCCACTCAAGAAATACTTCTGTCTCTTCTTTCTGCCTGCCTTCCCATGTTGCATTGGCTCATTCTAGCTACAACTGTGTATTCTTATGAGAGGTGAATCTGGTTGTCCTAAGAAATGTCATTCTGTTCTGTAAGCAATAGATCAGGACTTCATTCATAGAATCATAGAATAGTTTGCGCTGGAACGGACCATCAGAGGTCATAGAGTCCAACTCCCCTGCACTGAAAGCTGCTACTTTAATCTCTAACAGTGGGCTACATTAAACTTAATCTTTGGGAGGTTTCTAAAGTCTAGTCTCTTAACTCTGCTACCCCACTTATCCCTTTGCTTACACTACTGTTGTTTGTGGAAGAAAACTATTGCTGCTTGCCTGTGGCTTAAAGTAACACATCTGCACCATTTTAAAGAGCAACCTGTCTTTTCCTTCACCAGCATTCCTTTCATGTCAGGTTGTGGTTCTGTCAAAAAGCTTCAGCTACAGGATTTTTGTACCTCCCTTTTTAGCAGTAAAAATATGTACCTGTTGCCTTCCCGTGATGAACATCAGCATTTTCAGAAACAACTAACTGCTGCCAGAGTGGGAAAGATCCACCCGCTGCTGCTGACCTCAGGCAGATAAACTTCTGGGGGAGGATAAGATAAAGCATCCATCTTGCCACATCTTTGCCAAGCACTTCCCAGGCAGTGAGAGCTCCAAGCACTCTGTACCCTACAGATGCCCTCTGTTTATCTGAGCCAGTCGGGAGAGATTAGCTGGAACAGGAGCCTTGAAACCCATGGCAAGTACTCGCAGGTCTGAGCGCTGGAGGGTGCCAGTGGGATGGCAACACACTGTATGACTGCCTTGTAAACGTTCACCTGAATAGGTGGTTTTAGGAAGCAGGATTTTCTGCTCTAGCCAACTTTGGAGGGAGCTTTGGGCCAGTTAGGCAGCACCATACCACATCACGGCATCCTGGCTGGTTGAGATGAGGAATGCACCTGGTGGTAAACTATGGGGACACTGGGCTCTCGTAACCATGGCAGGTGAGGCCTGCCTGGTTTGGGGAAGAAGAGACTGGCAAGGCAGGCACAGGATTTAACACATTTCATTTAGTTCTAAAAAGTGAAGGCTACCTTGCATTCAAGCGAATGTGGTACCATCTTAACAGCACAATGAAGCCCACTTGTTAAGACTGTTACAGCCTTGTTTTCATACACCCATTTAATCCAGATGAAAACTCTTCACCAACACTAATTCACTTGCTTTTGCTGCTGCATTTTGACACTGATTAAATTAATTTGCCAGTCAGTATTTTGACAAGATCAATACAAAACCTTATTAAGAAACTGCTTTTATCCCTGGTACATTTCTGGTAATCCTGTGGAAACAGTTTTACAAGACATATTACTTGGTATGAAAACTTTATACAAAATGGAAATGGGGTTTTGTTCAATCAAAATAATCTTCTATATCAATATCTGGATTCAGGAGATCTTCACCATAGGCTGAAAGATCCATCTGATTTAAAATTAAGTTTTCAAAGGTTTCTTCCAAGTCTGTGTCACCGATCAGCACAGCTCCCACCATTCGGCCACTCTGCATCACTACTTTCACATACTCCTGTCTCTTGGTACACCTCAGCATCAGTTCATGGTCTAAACCCAAGCCTTGAGCATTGTACTTTCCCAAAACCACCACCTAGCAGAAAGAAAAGAAAAAGCACTCAGAAGAGCATTGCAGTGGCTTTTAGTACTTCTGCCAGTACTGTTCTAAGCTTCAAAAGACTGATGCAAACAGGGAAATATTTGTCCTAGGGGAACCTCCCCCTTTCACAGGTTAAAAATCTTCACCTTGAACTATCATACGCAGAACCCAGTAACAAACCAGCTACCATGCTGAACTCTGGCTGACGTTATCCAAGGACAGAAACCTAGTGAAATGGAATGTGTGCGCAGAGATGCAGAGTAGAGCAGTTCTCAGTCACCAATTAGAAGTTGTAACACATCTGTAAAGATCACTGCCCTCTTCAGTTTCAGCATTCAAAGTTAGCATGAATGGAGAAAATCTAAACTAAGATTAATTATTAAGAGAGAAAACCGTTTTGTCAATATTAAAGCATCTGCTCAGTGTCAGCAAGTGAAGATAAGCAAGCGACGTGTGTTACTCAGTGGCTGAAGGCTATCAGACTGCGTTTACTTTACCTTGTAATTGAAAAATTTTGTAACATGAGCAAATAGTTCAAAGCTGAAATCCAGATCGATTGACTCCCCTAACGTATCTGCTACCATGCATTTGGCTGCATACCATCCCATCTGCCTGGCTTGAGTCCACAGCCTCATCTAAAACCAAAGAAAAATAAATTTAAAGATTGAAGAAGACATGTAAGAATGTCTCTGGGCAATGACCAACACTTGCTGTTCTCACCAATGCATACGATGGATTTATTACACTTAGCAAGGCTGAACAGCTTCTCTTCCAGCCACCCAGATAAAATCATCTGTCACCAACACACAAGGATTATCTACTTATTCACTGGTCTCCATTTCAATTAAACTTTCTTTTCTCCCATCTGTGTAATTTACTTTGCAATCAGACTGATACTGAGCGCACACTCGTACAATTTGATTTACCTGATGCCACACTGGACTTGGTTCCCAGGATGCTGTGCAGATATCTCCAGCTGCATATATGTCTGGCAGGGATGTGTGCATGTGCTTATCCACCTTGAGACCTCCATCTTCACCTAGAGCAAACTAAAGCATTTACACAACTCAGCAATAACAGCCATCTCATTTGTTACTTTTTAATGGTAGACTCCTAAAAAAGTCCGGTAAATTCATTATTCTGTTTAATCAAAACATTTGCAGGTCTAAAATGATATGAATAAACACTATGGGAAGCCAGCAAAGTGCTCTTCTGGGTGCCATGTAGCACAGAGAGAAAGGTCATTCAGAGTGAATAATTTATGGCTACTTATTGTCCCGTCTAATCTGACTCTATTAGGAAAGCCTGACACCACAAGAGAAACACATGGTTCAAACCTCTCCATCTCAAGGCTCCTTCACCATCAAGGGAAGAAAATGGATCCCCTGAAAAGTGAGCGCCACAGTGAAGTATGTTTCACAACTACCTACGTATCAAATATTACTTCTTCACATGGAAATGCAACCCTGCCCCCTGCAGAGCTTTTTCTGAATCGTATCAAACCAAGAACCCTTCAAATAAGCAAAGAGAAAATTGGCCTACAAAATCAGAATTTCCCAGCAACCTCTGCATTCTTTTCTCACCAAGTTTAAAAGCAGATCAGTGCTGCATTTTACAACTGATTTTCAAATATCCTTTAAAATCTCTTTGTGTATGAAAACCAAAGCTTAGAAAAGCATTACATACTGAATAAAATTGTTTAACATGAAACTATGCAGAGTGGTAAGACATCCACTGTAAGATACAAAGCCTTAAGCATTATTTCTAGAATACAGTGTGGGTTTTCAAAACATTATTACTGATGCCCCAGGCAGGGAAGTAACACAGCTTGCCAAATTTCAAACCATACTATGTGTGTTACAGGGACACCTCATCTTGAGAGTTCATTTTTTATTTTTACCAAGGCCAAAGAATACATTGCAAACACTTAATTCCTAATCTAACTTTATAACAGAGGCCTTGAAATATTTAAGAGCTCGACATCAGATGTATGTGTCATGGTTTAAGCCCAACCAGTAACTCAGAACCATGCAGCTGCTCACTCACTTCTCTCCTTTCTCCCCCCACTCCCAGAGGGATGGGGAGGAGAATCGAAAGAATGTAACTCCCACAGGTTGAGATAAGAACAGTCCAGTAACTAAGGTAGAACACAAACCACTGCTGCTACCACCAATAATAACAGATAAGGGAAATAACAAGGGAAGAGAATACAACTGCTCACTACTCACTGACTGATACCCAGCCCAACCGGAGCAGCAATCTGGGCCTTGTGCGTAACTCCCCTCAGGTTATATACTGGGCATGATGTGCTGGGATATGGAACACCCCTTTGGCTCGTTTAGGTCAGGTGTCCTGTCTCTGCTTCCTCCCGGCTTCTTGTGCCCCTCCTCACTGGCAGAGCATGAGACTGGAAAGTCCTTGATCGGAGTAAGTGTTACTTAGCAACAACTAAAAACATAACTGTGTTATCAGCACTGTTCTCAGGCTAAAGCCAAAACACAGCACTGCACCAGCTGCTAGGAAGGAGAAAAATAACTGTTACAGCTGAACCCAGGACAGTATGTTTTCATAACTTTCTTCAGCTTTATTCATAGGACAGCATTTCACTTCCTGATTGGAGGAACCACAGAACACCAAATACCCCAGCGTGCTGGTTTTGCCTGTAAGAGAGTTAATTTTCTTTACAGCAGCCTGTATGGTGCTGTGTTTTGGATTTGTGATGAGAAATGTATTGGTAAGACAGGGATGTTCTAGCTGTGGCTGAGCAGTCCTTACACAGTCAAGCCCCCTCTGCTTTTCATTTTGCCCCGCCAGCAGCAAGGCTGGGGGTGCACACGAGTTGGGAGGGGACTCAGCCGGGGCAGCTGATCCCCACTGACCAAAGGGACAGCCCAAGCATATGAGGTTGTGCTCAGCAAGAAAAGCTGGGGGGAAGAAGGAGGAAAAGGGGGATGTTTTTAATTATGGCATTTGTCTTCCTGGGTTACCATTAACACCTGTAAACCCTGTTTTCCTGGACATGTCCAAACCTCTCACTGCTCATGAGAAATAGTTAATGAATTCCTTATTTTGCTTTGCCTGAATTGTTTTTATCTCAAACCATGAGTTTTCTCACTTCTCCAACTTTTCCTTCCAACTCTCTTCCCCATCCCAATGCCAGCCAGGGTTAAACCAGACACCCACCATGGAGACAGAATGATCACAAGGCCTAAAAATTCACAGGGCAGCTATGAACTTCATAATCATCATCCACGTTGGGATGCTGATTTAAAGCATTACTTCCCTCAATGAAATAATCATGTTTATAGCTCTGTTTTCCCAGATTAAGGATATTGAAAGTAAATGCTTCCTTCCCAGGAGAAAAATGTGAAGACTTATAAGAAATGGTGAAGAATTAACACAAAAATTATTCTGAATATTTGCCACATTAACCAATTATACAAGCGTTTTTCTCTCTTTGTATAGACTTAATCTTAACAGTGTATATTGTACGTGTACTGTCTACCAGGAGATATGAGGAGCAACATAATAAGCCAAGACCACAAATGAAATCCATTTTATATTTCCAACATCAGCATACCTGCCTTATTTTGAAATGGTGTACACTGGAAACCTGTAGCAATCCATGTCAGAACAAAAGCATAAACCAGCTGAAAAAAGCTTAGCTCATCTTACTTAAAAAAACAAAACAACTTTAACTTCAAAAGAAATCGTACTTACGTTATTGCCAGCAAGAAATGGTGTAACATTTGGCACAACTCCAGTTGCACTGACAATGAAATTGCATCCATAAATTTTTCCATTAGTTAATTCCACATATACAGGCCAAAGCACTGAAAAAGGGGAAAGTTTTGCCCTGAGAATGTAATCAACAGATGTTAATTTATTAATTAGGTCTTCTAATAAGAGATGAAAAAGGAAAAAAAAAATCTAATGAGACATCTAACTGATTAGGTAGGGAAAAATAAAAAGAAAATAGATGTAATTAGAGGTTACCTATAACCTTTCTGACCTTCACTCAGGTCTACAAAAACCTGTGAGATTCTGGAGCTTAGCTCCAAGTCCTACTATTAACTTTATCTGGAATTTTCCTGAATCAAAGCCCTCATTTATAGGGAGAAGATACTGTGTCTTGACACTTGCCACTTCTTCAGACCTGTGGGATGTTATCTGAAGTATCTATCTGGCAACTGCCAAGTATTCTTCTATATATAAGGTTCCTGATGCACAGGAAATGCCTCAAAAGCAGAAAGAATGTCAGAGATTTGACTTCCCAGAATTTTATGCCAGAAGTAACTGGCTATTAAAAAAGTATTTTAAATATTACTTTCAATTCAGTGGAATTTACAGCCACAATTCATGAAGTAAGTGACATTTTCTTCTGTTTTCTTTGAAGAATTACTTCAGTTTTGACACTCAATGTTGTTCTGTTGGGGGTTTTACCTCCTATTCTACCTCCACTATTTTACCTACTTTAGGTCCACTATTAAAATATGATTTTATTGGACTGTTACAAGGTCGGACTACTCTGCATACAGGATTTATGTGACTTTGTGGTAAAAGGGTCTTATCCATAACATTTTGTAATTTAATTGTAGCCCATAAATCAAATTCTTAACTACTATAAATTGCTAGAGCTCCATTTGATTTATAAAGGATTTATTTTCCAAATCTGTATTTGCTCTAAAACAGCAAACAGGATCAAACATGCTCCAGCACTGCTTTATCTTCAACATGTTATTTCTGCTCATTACTGGCACCTACCTTCATCTGGTTCCATGTTCTTCGCTTCTTTAGGAAAAGCCAAAGAAGTTTGTTGCAGCTGTAGAAATTCTTGCTGTAAGTGTATTTTCTTTACTTCACATAGTATTTCAATATGTACTTTATGAGAAAACTGAAGAAAGATTGAAAAAATTGATATGATCAAAATTGATATGATCTCAGACATGATCAGCAAAAGCACCATTTTTAATAGCAAGTGCACCTTCACCTAAAATGACTTTAGTAAACTGGGAAAAAAAAACAAACCAACCAAAAATCAAACCATATACTCCATCCTAAAGCACGACACATTAGCCAAGTTCCCACACTTGTTCCTTTTTTGGCACAGATCTAACCACAGCAAATGGCAATTTATCTGCTTTTCCAGCAGACACCTCATGTTCCTTGAAATTTCACAAGAATCTAGATTTTTCTGGCACACCAGAAAACATACTCAAGTTCCCCTGAGTTTACAGGAAAAGAATTCAGAACTTATCAGAAACTTATCTTTTCTATCTTTCAGGGTTTCAAATCCTTCATTTTTTTTGTCATGAATTCAGTTCATAATTGCGTATTTCATAAACTTAATACTTATAATAAAATTAAGTTTATGTTCTAAATGCTGTAAAAAGAAAACGGAAACATATCCTGTTCCACCGACCCATGTTTCAGCCACTTACTCTGTTCTGAGGTTGAGACAAACTCAGAAAGTTACCTGTTTCTCTTTTGTGGATTCTGGCCTTGAGTGGTTCTATTCTTCACTACCCCAACATGTTTCCATGGTCTTCAACAGCCAAAACTCCACTGATTAATCTGCTGAATATCCTAAATATCCTTCAGCTGGCATTATAAAGCTATTTCTGTAGATACTGTGAGTGTTTGAAAGGTCTGTTTTCTAATGTGTGATACAAATGCCTAACAACTAAGAGATTAATAAATACAAAACTGACCAAAAAATAAAGGGATTTTTACTCTTCACAATGCTCATCCCCACTACTGATTTTATATTGCATTATCTGCTGTGACAGCAGACTTACGTTCCCTGTACCTCTGTACAAATCCTACTGTAAGTATGGAAGCTACAATGACAACAGAGGCTCCACTGCTGCTGTTTAAAGTGAAGATTGACACCAGTCCTACAGAAACCTACAAACCAACGTTTATATTTCAATCTGAAGAGCAAATGGCTAAAACCATGCCAGTGGATCTGATTAGCCACCTTCTTCCTGAAGCAGAATATTACTTTATCTGTATTAACATACTTTCCTGTTAAATTCTGATGGAACAAGAGAATCAGTTGAAGCATTATTTTATTTTTCTAATAATCCTGAATGTGATATTGCATGTTCTGTTATCCTTACCCACTTAAAGCAACATTTAAACAAATGTGTAAGTAAGATTACGACCATACCTCTTTAGTCCCTTTGAGACTTAAACCCTCATGCCAATCAGGGCCTAAGGCACTGCCCAGTTTGTCAGATGCTGCTATAGGTCTTTCTTTTTCCCCACTTCCTGAGGGAAAGAGATGAAGAACATCAGATTTAGCATGCATACTTCATGGCCTGCAGGACTGGTGACTAAAAGGAAAGACAAAAGTGTGTAATCTAAGACCTGTTACTTTGCAGGCAAATCAGACTCCAAGCCAGTATTTTTAACACCTTACAACTTTATACCTTTCATTACTTCACTCATCTCCAAAACAACCATGCCCCTGCTGGATGCCTGCATGGACCCTTAACAGCCAGACACCACAGCACCACAGTTCTGGAGACCCACAGTAGACTTAGTTGCTTAATATCACTGCTAATCACTGTCTGCTAGCAAATGTGCACTGGCCCCTCCATTGCACGAAAGTGAAAGTTCTAACATAGCATGATACATATGAAGAACACTGGGTGCCATTTTGTGATGGTCTGGCTGACTCTTTTACAATTTATTCTGCTGACCCAGAACCATGTTTTTTTATATTATATTATTATTATTGTCATATACATGTTTGTGCAATGTTTGTTCATGCAGCTCTAGTTGACTGTTGTTATTAAGACTGCAGTTTCACTACATCTGTAATAACAACCTGAGGGGTTTCATCTGGTCCTCCAACAGCTTATTATGGGAGAGTTCCTTCCTACATAATGCTGCCATGTATTACAAGGATTACAGAAAACAGAACTAGTTCTTCAGCGGGTAGAATACAGGAAATTGAATGAGAACGTGGCACCGATATAAAAGATAAGCACACTTTTACATGCTGCCATGTCTCTACATAGATTCTGGATGGGGTTTTATATCCTTTTTTTACTTTCATTTTTTTAAAGAAGGGAGTGCTACTAATGACAGCAATCCTTATTTATGACCTGCTATATTAACTCATCTTAAGACTATGTTAACATTAAAAACTGCTGCTGCAGCGTTAGGAGACCAAAACACCATACCTTCCATTGTGTACTTGGTTCTTTTACATTCAATTGGAGTCTCTTGTTTTTCAGCAGACAGTTTTGGAATGAGAAATTCGGCTGCTCCTGCATCAAAGAAAGTGTTCCCAATGGCTTTGTCTTTGATAGCCCAGATCACTTCACAGCCTTGAATTTCATACCTGCAGACATTTAAACAATAGTTAAAGTCACAGACTACCTGAAAAGGACCTGACTCTTAGCAATGCAACTAGAAGCGTGACAGGTTTAATTCCAAAACCTAGAAATAAGGGATCCAAGACGTTTAAACCTATCAAATCCACCACTGCTTCTAAGGATTTTCATAAGGAACCCACTAAAGCTGACAGGTCAAACTTTCTCACCAGCACAACCTCAGCTGCACCAGGGTGGAGGGTGAGAGAAGGTAGATCAAATTTATGATACTACTACTTAGTATTTCCTGCTCCCCACAGTTTAAAAAATGTGCATTTTTCCAGACTGCCCACTGCTAAGAACCGGCATTTGGATCTTGTTTGTCCTGCCTGGAACTGGTAGAGACATGCAGAGAACAATTTAGTGAAAGTGAAAAAGTGATTCCCTGCAACACTAAACAAGACTATATACTGGCACAATATAGGTGATTTTGTAATGTAGCAGACTGAAGGACCACATGGTTCAGTAACCTACCTGTGACAAAGGCCACATCAGACACTCCAAAAGCTATATCAGCTTAGATTAGGCTGGGTGCAAAATAAGATGCCTCTTTATTCCCATTACACCTTCTGTTTCCAGAAGTCAGACATGTTTTATAACTGAAATATTGCCCTTAATAGCCTTAACAAAAAACTCTGTTGGTGCCAACTCAGGCACTGTATATTCTTGATATCTATGTGCCAAAGCTGCTTCTGAAGCTTGCTGAATTTTATGTGACAGTAAGCACCACTACGCTGCAAAAAAAATATTGTAATCAATTTTGTTACTAAATTCTTTAAGCACTACAATTTTATAAGTCAACCTTTTCCCAAACTCATGCACACTAGAAAAGATTTTATTTGCATATCTATCTTTAAAACTTAGTCATTTACTTACACTAATTCAAGTGCAATCCCACCATTTCCTACCACTACTATTCTCTCAGCTTGAGCCAAATTCTTCTGGAAAGCCTGCATTAAGAAAGAAAAAAAGTCAATTACAACTTAGGTCATACATTCCCTCACACTGACCAATTAGATCCTTTTCAGTGTTTTCTTGCTCTGTTAGTCATCTTATTTTGATCTTCTCAGACTAACGATACACATTTACTTACACCAAGATCGGGTACAAACACTCATGAAACCTGTGAAGTTCTAATGCTAAGGGATGAAGTTACTGGTAAAGCCTTACAAAGTCTCAAATTGAGACAGAAGTTAAATAATTACATTTAAGCCACTTAGAATCCAGGAGA
Source organism: Ara ararauna (assembly GCA_028858755.1). Classification (NCBI taxonomy): domain Eukaryota; kingdom Metazoa; phylum Chordata; class Aves; order Psittaciformes; family Psittacidae; genus Ara; species Ara ararauna. The sequence goes on along the minus strand of CM054376.1, from coordinate 104,919,058 downwards.
CTTTTCTCTGTCCTAGAGACCATTAGCATTGTGATATCTATTAATCCAGTTACATTACAGTTTTATAACTTTCACAGTAATTTGCATAACATTAAAAAGGCAAAGAAACAGAAATTCAGGAGTTTAAAAATTCCTGATCAGAAATTGGGAATTTAAAAAATTATTTGTAGCAAATCTGAGAACCAATTTTATTAGTGCAAAAAGCTTTCAGAAAGAAATGAGTCTCCAAATCATATCTTAGTGGCAAGAGAAATTGAAAAAAATAAGACAATACAGCCCAGTGTTTTTTTAGATCATAGTCATGATTCTTGATTCGTTTGAAAGAAAACACTTGAAATGGCTCAGACCAACTACTGCAACTATACGAAAATCTGTTCATCCATACTTCCAGTTTACCTGACTTATTGTGTCAGAGAACCTGAACTGTAAAGACCAGGAAAATGCAGTTTTTTAATCCCTTCAGAGAAGGATGCTCAAGTTGCATCAGAAAAAATTAGTGAACACAACCAATCACCATTTAAACAACAACAAAACCCAATCACAAAACAAAACAAAATCCTAACAAATCCAACCCCAGAAACAAGCATTTTTAGCCTCATTCAAAGTTCAACATCAGCTTTGATGTGACAGCCCAGCCTACTGTCCCCCAGTGGCAGGCAGTGGATACACACAAGACCATCAGAAGACAAGCACATGATGGTAATATCCTGCAACATCCTCACAGGTTCCAGACACCACTGGTGCCACTCTAGTGGCATCTTTCTTTTCAATTCAGACAAGATAAATGCATTGAGGGCTGTCTTTTTCGTGGTTTGTTGTTTGGGCTTCTTTTTCCTTCTATTTCTCTTTTTTTTTTTTTTTTTCAACTCAGCTAAAGTTTCAATATCTAAACCAACCAACAATTTAATAGTTTCACAGCAGTTCACTTGAAAAAGTAACTCCTTTTCTATTCTCAATGTCAAACTTCATTTGATGAATTACAGTTCTTACGTTGTGAAGAAGTAGTGTTCACCTTCACCTTGCCTCCTCTAATTCTGAAGACCTACAGCAGTGAAACCTCACTTTCTACTTCTAAGCTGAAGTTTTAGTCTATTAAGTCATTCCTCACACGAAAACTTTCCCACATCTTTAGCTGTAATTTTTTTATGTACAATGAGGACAAGCCACAGTAAAACTAGGAAGACAAAAAAAAGCCATTCACTAACTTTTCACTGTAAGAAGTAGCCCTTCATATCATGTACCACATACACCTCCTCACGGAAGTTTCTACTAGTGCCTACTTCCTGTTTATGTTTTCAGATTGGCTTCTGTCTGGAGGGCAAAAGATTACCATTAATTCTAGATTATCATGTTAGAAATACTGTCTATGAAATATCTATAAACTTAATAAATTTATTGACTAAATAGCCTTAAAATACCACTAAATAAATTAGATGTTACTGGAAGTCTTCTTATTTAAGGATATATGATAACAAACATCACCTTATGTTTTACCATCTCACTCCACACTCATCTTTAGTATTTTCCATCAGAATCAGGAATATATTTTACACTTACATGCCCAAACCACATTTACCTGTGCACTGTCAGTATCCCGGATTCCTAATACATATGGATTTCCCTCAGAAATCAATTTTGGTTTTGCTCCAGCACACAGGCAAAGTTTCTCATACATATATTCTTTCCCATCTTCAGTGAAAATTTTCTGTTAAAAGTGAAGACAAAATAAAAACCTAATGGAGACATCTAAGCGAACATCAGCATTTCTTCTCCTTCATGTCACAGTGTTCTGCAGATATCAAATGCTGTAACTGGCTTCTAAAAGAGCAAGCCTTCATACTCTCATTGATTGTCATTTATTTGCGTTACATTCACCACACCCTTACAAGCCTAAGTGTATGACCTCATACGAGTGGTGAAACTGAACGTATACACGGTGTACTCAAAGCAAGCTGAAATACGAAGGCTACCAGTTGGTGGCACTCTGTACTCACTAGCTGTCCTGTGGAACAGGCTTTCCAAGTGAAGAATATCCTCCCCACCCCAGCAACAGATGTAGGTCTATGCACTATTATATAGTAGCAATTAAGAATCTCATTCAAAACCTTTCAACAATGGTAGACCTGTGTTAACTTAACCAGGTAGAGGCTAGAATACAGTTTAGAAAGGTGGCAAATTCTGTCCTTTGCTAAAGAAAAAAGGTAGGCACTAAACCAGCTACATCATTCTGCAACAAAGCAGTACTTATATTTCACCATTTTATGACTTTGTTGTTTTCCAAACTAGAAGCTGAACAGTTTACAGAGATTTTGCATAACGAGAGTTGCTAAAGGTTTTGGACAAAAGATCCTCCAAATTATAGTAATGATCTAAGAAAATAATTAGATTCAGAGTATTCATAGAATCTAATTGGGATCATATCTCTGTGATTTAAGATGAGCATAATGCGGTTTGAATCTGAATGTGAATTTCTGACAAATGCATGCTGAAGTGAAAAGTAATATGTCAAGCTGACACAGACACTATCAAGGATATGGACCTGCTCATACTTGTAACACATTTCCTGCTAAAAAAAAAAAAAAAAAAAAAGAAAAGGTGGAAACATTGCTTCTTTCAGGGTTGTTTTTTTTTTTTTGTAACACAAAGTTGTTAATATTGGGTCTCTGTAGCAACAAGCAGTAACTCAGGAATTGGCCAGATCTGCAGTCAAGAGTTACAGAAACGTTCAGACACCTGGATTCGTATATAGTTTTGGTTTCACTGACTGGGTACTCAGTGACTCCAATCAGGTTTCCAATGATCTATCTCTAAGGTGTCAAAGACTGCAATCTAAAACATATGGTTTCTTAGTTTACAAGTAATTTCTGATATACAATTTTGTCCCCTGTATGTATTTCTACTTGAACAACAGTGTGAGCAATAAATGAAATTAAAGTTAGGAAGTTTTTTCTTGTAATGTTAGTAAGTTAACACTTTACTGATCAGTGTTCTTGAACAGAATTTCACACCCTAAACTTTCAACCATTTCTTAAGTTACTTTTTTTTTTAATAAGTAATTTGAAAAGCCACATAAAAGAGAACACACTAGCTTACATGTTCATCGCTTCTCAATTGCTTTACTCCAGACTGTATAACTTTAATATTGGGATATCGTTTTTCTAATAGGGAACTCGGTTGCTCTTCTACATCAAATTCCTCAAGTGTTTTGGAGACCTGTAGAAAGAAGAGAGGTATTTAAAAATGTTAATTATTTATTTATCTTTTTTCTGAAGCTTGTAACAAAACATGTTATGCTCACTTCCACTAAAGGAATCACAACATAAAGCCCATATTGTCTCAAAACATGTTGTCATGTTACTACTAAAGGCTCCTTTTTATATACAGAGTCCTTTCATGCCTGTTCCTGGTATTCTCTTTTAAAAATAATATAATCTGGTGACATTGTCTTCAAAAAACTCTTGCTGCAGGTAGTTGGCCCTTATGTCAGGAAAAGGGCTTACTGTTCTTCAGCTTGTATGCAGGACATAAGGCAAGTGTCCAGGTAAAACAGATTCAAGATTACCTCAAAACATTTACTCAGCATCTCATCCACAGTCACTATTCGGTATTTCAGAGACCCGGGGTAGGGTGGGGGTGGGAGGGTGGCAAACCAGAACTTGGAAGACATTCTAAGTTATGTTGATTTTCTGGGTTTCTTCCAGAAGGGGGCCTTCAGGCCTTCAACTTTATGGAATATTTGAAGAGTCTGGCTCACTGCTAGGAGCCAGAAACCAAACCATGCCTGCAATTCAGAGAGAAATTAAGATGCTTCTGTCCAAAACTTCAGATTCTGTTGCCTTCAAATAGTGTTTAGCTCCTCCCTTCTCTTCAGATGCTGAAACTTGTGCCAACACGAATTACAGTCTTCACACTTTTGCATGTTTAATGCCTTTCCTGGATACTCATGACCCTACTGTCAGCTCTCTCAAGCTTGGAAGATATTTTTTAGTTGCATACTACTCTACCAGTCTCACAGAGAGCTCCAAGTCTCTCAGCTATCTTCTGAGCATTCCATTAGCCCTGGACAAAAAACAGAGTCAGAAAAGGAAGGGATGCTGACAGACAATTACAGTTAGTAAATGCAAAGAACTGCTATTCAAATCTCTTTCTGCTTTATTTTCCCCTATAGTGATTTGAATTAGGCATTCACATGCCAGGAAGAATTACGATAAAACCAGGCTGTCAGACAAACTGCAGCATGATCTTTCTTTAATTGTAGTGAGATATGCCACGCCTGTTAGATACCATGTTTCAAAACCATGGTATTTTTATGGGTTAAACTTAAACAGGGGAAGTTCAGGTTAGATACAAGGAAGAAGTTCATTACTGTGGGGGTGCTTCACCCCTGGCAGTGTTCAAGGCCAGGCTGGACTGAGTCTTAGGCAACATGGTCTCATGTGAGGTGTCCCTGCCCATGTCAGGGGAGTTGGAACTAGATGATCTTAAGGTCCTTTCCAACCATGACCATTCTATGATTCTATGAAAAAAAGAGTCATGACAATAAATGCCAGGTGCAAGTCCAGCCCTTGGTGTCCTGACTTTCCCTGAGATGTAAACCTAACTTCTTACTAGCTGGCAGCTTTGCATCCCAAGTTCTATACAATCCAGCCTCCAACTCTTTCCATGGCTCAGCACAGAGCTTGAAGTCCCCTCAGAGAGGGAAAAAGAGCAGTGCTTTCTAAGATCTCAGTACCTCTGCGAAACCAGCTTAATGAACTCACAGACAGAAATCTGAACGCATGTATGGATTTTGTTTTCTTCTTCAAACTAGCAGGAAAGAGGTCATCAAATCACCAGCTGCTGGAGATGCAGATAAAACTGAAGGCAATTTCACAGAAGGCTATCCCTTTGTTAATTGTCAGAAGCCTGTTTCTGCCCGAAATTCAAACATATTACCATATATGAGAATCACTAGCGAAACTAAGTTTCTTCAGTAATTTATTCCAAAGATACCATTTCAATGCTTGAAACAAAGCACCCATTAACAAATCAGTGAAATAAAGCTCCAGTAACTTGGACAATACTTCAACTACGTAAATATCCTTTGCTCGAATGGTGTGAATATATTCACAATTACTAACAATTAGGAATCACTATAACGTATCTCATCAGTCCTACTAACACCACTGAAGTCACACTAATGTGAAAGCAAGTTTAAATTCGTAAGCATTTTCAGCTCTAGGTTCTAAATTACATGTACATATACAAACTTCTAAAAAGGTCTTACCATAAGAAAAATTAAATCATTCTTACCTGTCTGACATTCGTTACTGCTTTTATAACCGGAGAAGCTGTCATTAAAAAAATGTCATCTGATGGAAATTCCATGGCCAGCTTGTAAAGTAACAGAAATAACAATGAGTGAGTACAGTCATGAGTAAGTATAACCAACAGATTCTAAGACAAAAAAAAAATTACCAAAAAGTAAGATATGTTACTATCCTACTTTAGCCTAGTGGAATCCTATTGGATAAACACTACTTGAAGAGCATTTAAGTACTATCCATAAGAGGGATAACAACTAAAATGAATAGAATTTGGAGACCCAGGATCTTAACTCAGTCCACACAAATACATCTTCAGGAACTGCAGCCATGGTATAAGGGACTACTCAAATGACTATTTTTCACAGTATTCTAAAGGCTAACTGTAGGAACAGACTATGATCATGTGCTGTCTGGAGACACCCAGTTGCTGGACATATGTTTTTTTAATCATATAGCAGTGACTAATTGTCCCTAACATACGCTTCACACATTGTAGCTGTACGCATTGTATTGACAGACAATAGGAAGAAAGATTGACATGTAACACTGTGCTGCAGCAGCTGCTCCCGGCTGTATTTAATATGACTCAGAAAAACTACGGAACGCTGTGAAAAACACAGGATCACATTTGGTATCTTTATTAATGACAGTGGAATTGAGTGCACCCTCAGCAAGCCTGCAGATAGTACCAAGCTGTATGATGTAGTCAACATGCTGAGGGAAAGAATGCCATCCAGAGTGACCTTGACAGGCTTGAGGAGTGTGCTCATGTGAGCCTCATGAAGTTCAACAAGACCAAGTGCAAGGTCCCACACCTGGGTTGGGGCAATCAACAGTTATCAGCACAGACTGGGTGGTGAATGGATTGAGAGCAGCCCTGCAGAGAAGGCCTTTGTGTTACTGGTGGATGAAAAATCAGATAAGGGCTGTCAACATTTGACTGCAGTCCAGAAAACCATTCATATCTTGGGCTGCATAAAAAGAATTGTGGGCAGCAGTTAGAGGAATTCCATCTGGAGTAGATTAGGTACAGGTAAGAAATTCTTTAGTATGAGAGTGGTGAGACACTGGAACAGGTTGCCTGGAGAAGCTGTGGATGTTCCATCCCTGGAAGAGTTCAAGGCTAGGCTGGACAGGGCTTTGAGCAACCTGATCTAGTGGAAGGAGTTCCTGCCCATGGGAGGGTGCTGGAACTGGATGATCTTTAAGGTCCCTTCCAACCCAAACCATTCTGTGATTCTAAGTAATAATCATCAGATGTATACTGTAACTCAAAATTTTAAGACTGACATAATGTACTTTGCATCACTTACACATGCTCAAATACTTACCCCTCCCTCTCATTAAGATTTAATGGCTGTTTCAAACTTTCATTTGGTCATATTAAGCTTGTTGCATTTCTCTACCTTCTAAAATACTAGGATTAGAAATCTGCCAAACAGAATATATATCCATACATATGGAAATATGTAAGTCATCACAATCCACAAAGAAATGTTGCAATATCAGCATGAAAGGCAGAAATTACACAAGACATGAAACATTTGTGACAGAGAAAATTAACTCAAACTCAGCTTCTAAGACATTTTGTTGGAATATTTCAAAATTTACTCAAAATGTAAGTAACTGTATTAATTCTTTTGAGACAGACATGTTCTCGGACAGTTGCCTAAGAAGTCTGAACTACAAGACATCATATAATGAATACCCAAAATGCAACATGATGGACAAGTTGTTTATTGCCACTGTGTTCCACAGAACCGTACTTGCTCAAAACTAGGAGTAAGAAAAATTGTGTCCAACCCTCCTCTTTTGTTTCAAGCATACCCCCAGCTATGGATGTACAATGCAGAAATCCTTCTGAAACACACAGCACCACTTCTAGTGGTCTTGGTGAACTAAAACATAGGCTAGAAGACCACGAACGCTCACTGCCAAAAGGCTTCCTGCAGTACTAAGATGAGAAAAACAGGCAAGTCTCTGTCACCACATAACAATCTGATTTGGATTTTTCCAGGTTAAAAAATAATGGTGAGAGAAAGGAAAAGAGTGTAAGAAAAGAGATGGAATCACAGCAGTAACTGACACTCTGTGAGCTTTGGAAGAAAACAAAAGAAAACTCTGTGGCACTAACACAGCAAACAGCATCTTCAAGAAAACAATAAATTTTAGTCCCTTTTATAGCAACCTTAAAGACTGCAGTCATCCAATGTATATTGGAAATAAGTATATTGTGAACCAGGATCATAACAACTGGAGACAATTCTAAGTTACTTCCAGGAAAACAAGTCTCTGGGAATATTAAATGTTGACCCAAATCTTATTCCAAAAAGCACATAAGGATATACAAAAGCCTTAATTACGTGAATAGTTTAATAAACTTTTAAGTGATTACTCATACAGGATTTAAGCATCTATCGTCCAGAGACCATGTGTTACATTAACCATGAATAAAAGGAAAAATGGCCTCAAACTAATAAATGGTAGAATCAACCCAGATTCATAAAGATGGAGAACAGTATCAATATTTTCTTTAATCAGTACGTGGTTTATATAACATCAAAAACGAAAGAGTATCACTTCATCCACACAGAATAGATGACTGAAACACAGCCTTTAAACTGCTCTGTTGTTTTAACAGATAAATATTCTTCACTGAACTGGAATCTACATAATTCTGTTCTACATTATAGGTACAAAACTATATGTACAGAATTCCCTCCAATTACTGCTACTTTAAAAACACCCTGAAACTAGAAGACAAATTTGTTTTAGAGCTTGAGCTCATGGAATGCTGCTGAGATTGGACAATCTCCACAAGCGTACAGCCCTAAACACGGATCCAACAAAGACAGGAAGAGGAGCCCATCATAGCAGCATTCACCTTAGTTGCAGCGCAATCCTTTATGCCTGCAAGGAATAAAGCACAGAGCGCCCCTTTCTGAGCTCTTGACTAGCATACAGAATGCCAGCCTTCTCAAGCTACAAAGCACTTTGTTTATTCTTTTTATTAAGTGGTCCTAAGCCTTTATGAGGTTATTTGCAGTTCAGTTTTAACCTCTCAGTATTTCTAGACAGATAAACATTGTTACAGCACAATGCCGTCTCCCTGGAACTGTTTTGTTTTGAAGAAGAACAAAGAATTTCTTAAAAAAATGGAGTAATTGCTATATATAAAAATGAGATTACTTATGCAATTACTACATAAATGAGGCGAACTGTTCTCTACAAAAGTTCCTACGCTGGGACTGTGAGCAGTCAAAGCCTCGCAGCCGGAATTAGGCCGTGCTAGGCTGACGCCGGGGGCCGCGACCAACACAGCCCCCAGTGTGAAGCGCCCCCACCTCACTGTCCCCCCCACCCCCCACCCTCTGGGGGTCGTCTACCGGCGCCGGGGGGGGGAAGGAGGAGAAGGGAAATGCGCGCATGCGTGAGGCGGGTAGAGGGGCCCCGGTCTCTTACCTTCTCCGCGCAGGTCACCCCCGCGATTCCACCGCCCACCACCACGAACCGACTCCGCGCGCCGCTGGGCGTCGCCGCCATTTCCCTGCCTGCTGCGCCGCTCCACGGAGAAAAGAAGAGGCTGGTCGGGAGCGGCTGCTCGCTGCCGCCGCCTCGCCAGGGTGCTGGACGCGGCCTCGCCGCTCCGCCTACGGTGCGCGGTAGCGCCCAAACTTGCTCAGCTGGCGGCGCGGAACTTCCCGCAGCGCCAGGGCGGGCTTCTCTTCGCTCCCCCAATCCAGCCCTTTCCACTGGTTTTTATTTCTTTTCTTACTGTTTTTTTTAATTTGGAGTTTACTTTCTCCACTTCCTATGGGAATACCTTCACAGGTCTGAACGCTGAAGCGTTTTGATGGACTTCGTCAAGGCACCAAAGAGAACAGATAGCAAATAGTTATTATAAAAGTTAAAGAGAAATACATTTAGGCCTTTTGTCGTTTCCTTAACAGGAAGGCAAGAGAAGGAAACATGGCAATGTGAGAGACTGTGTTTTCCCTAGGCATACCCTTTCCCCATCAGCTTTGGACACAATACTAAAAGTGTAATCCAGCATGAAGTATGGAGAGGAACATGAAGCTGATGTTCCTGAGGTGCTCCTCTCCTCTCTCTGTAACGCTGCCTTCATGAGGTATAATTGTACTGTGCAGAAAGGATGCAGCTTGCACAGCCTGGTTTTGGTGGTGGTCAGTCATTGAAGCAAATGAGTTTGCTGTTTACTTCCTTTGGTTTTGAGTAGGATAAAAAGGCTGCTGCTGTAATACGATGTTCTTTAACACTGGACACTTAAGATTGGGCTGGACAAGGTACTGGGACATCTAGTCTAGGTCATGCTTTGGTAGGAAAGGTTGGACCAGATGATCGTTGAGGTCACTTCTGACCTCGGATTCTGTGAAGTAAATCAAGGGAATGAATTGATATATGTGGTAAACTGCTCAGTGATGCCTAGAGTTTGAGATGAACTGCTTAAAATGAGTTTGAGCTTCTGCAGTCTGGTTTACCTTAGAATTTTCTGCATATTAGTAAGTGTAATTTTCATTCCAATGCTGAAGTTCAGTGCTTTTTTCCTCTTGGAGGAAGGGATAAGCTGTGAAAGATAAAACTACTGAGTGCATGCACCACAGAAAATAACCCTGCTCTATGGCCAGTGTCTGTTCAGGCAGTCCTGTAGCTCTCAGGACATCAATCACATTCTTTAAAACAGTCACTTTCTTATAGCAGTTATTTTTAAATGCTTTCATTTTGCCTTTTTTTAAGAAGTAACTTTTTTTTTTCTAGCATTGAAGGTAATTTTACAGTCCAGGCAATTGTTGGCTTTTTTGGTCATAAACTAAATTCTGTTCTCTGAACACATTCCATTGCACTGTAAATTACCTGTGTAAGTGACCTGACCTAAACAGTGCAAGAAATTGGATAGACTTGTGTCATCAAGTACACAAATGCCTTCCAAGGATTTTACTCTGCAGTGTATGACAAATGACAGGAGAAATTCTTATTTTACTTGGAGCATTTGCTTGCGCAAGCTATGAGAAGTTGTTACTGTCTCACAAAAAATATAAAGACCCATTTTGGACACAATGGAGCAAATTAAGACCATGAAAATAGTTGCTCGCAAGTACAGCATACCTTCCTAGTTCCTAATTGACAGCAAGGAGATGATAAGTGCAGATCTGTGGAAACTTTTCCAGACTAATAATGTGTCCTTTTTGTAGGGGATGTAATGGATTCAGATTCATTCCTGACATACTGCAGATTCATTCTGACACTTCTTACCAAGCTTAGTGTACATGCATTGGAAAGGAGTAGCAAGGGATGTGAGATCATGCAAGTAGATGGCAGTTTAAGGAAAGTAGATTTTATTCTTTGTTAAATGAGACCTCTTAATAGTCTCTGAGGAACTCTAAAAATCACTGTGCACCCATCATGGTGCCTGTGTCACTCGTATCAGTTGTGTGTATCACGTTCAATGCATGACTTTGCTTATCTGACACTGACAATCTATACACAAATGTGACTCTTATAACCACCCCAAACTCCAGTATCCAAATCCTTGTGGCAGTCCATAGATGGAGTGGGTATCGACTACAGAACTTCTGGAAGAAAGACACTTGCCTGTAAAGCACAATAATTTTTCTGTGAAGAAAAACCCAAAGCCCAACAGGTTGACTGGGTGTCTGCTGTGCTGCATACTCTGGTAAATGGCCACAGTGTTTTGGTACAGAGCAAGAACTTCCTCATCATGGCTGTTGTGAAAATCTAACTGCCCTGCCTGCCAGTAGTAATGTACTTTGCATTTCTGTCACCCTTTTCTGCAAGTGTGTTTGGGCTCTTCACATGTCTGTAGGCCTTTGTTGATTTGGGTCGAGATGTCAGGTTTTATCTGGGAGTGAGTAATGTATTACTCATGAATAAAGAATTAATGTACAGAATATGACAATAAAGCCTATAGAGGGATAAATACTGCAAGGAATTATTTTTCTTTCACTGTCTTCCATTTGTCAAGCAGGTGGAAAAATTGGTCAGACAGTGCTAGCAGGGGGAGACAAGAGATGCCTGATCCACTGATTGAATAATAAAGATGAACTGAAAATTACATACTATTTGATTGGCCTTTGGAAGGGGATCGAAAAAGTGATAAAGCCTTAAAAAAGCACAAAAACGTTCTACAGGCTGAGTGACATTAAAGATTCTGAGATTTATTTGTCAGGTAGTACTTGGTTCACATAAAGGCAGAAGATGCAATATTATTGTTGTGGTTAATCTGAATGACTTTTAAAACTACATACTTGCTTCTGGAAAAACACGTGCATGTTTTGACATCAGGAGGTGATAATCACTAGTACTGAATGGAGGTAACAATAGGCTCCTTGATTGCAATTAGCTGGTTGAGTTTGTCCTGCAGCCAAGGGACATGTGCAGCACAGCACAGCCTGAAGGAAGCCAGTCTGTATATGCAGCACTGCACAACCACCACTGCTTTGGGCCAACACAGGTCAGCTGTTTTGTGGATCACTAACTCCTCGATGTACAGTGATCTTCCAGTCAGGATGTCTAACTTCTACATAGAGTTGACTTTTCCTACAGATAACCATAATTTGCAGATTTTATCTGTAAGTTGTTTTTTTTTGGGTACTAGAAAGATTATTTAACCAAAACAAGCAAACAAACAAACCCCAAACAAAATCAGCAACACCCCAATTACTAATTTCAGTAATACAAGAATAATAAACCAAACTATGATTGTGAGAATAAGTGTAGGATAGCAGTCACATTGGAGGTAGGACCATTGAAGATGTCTTGCCATTGAGTTCTACCTCTTGTCCCATAGAGACCAAGACATGGTGGTGAAAATTTCACCAAACAGTCCAGTTATGTGTTGTAGTAGATTGAGAGGAGCTTTGGTGCTGCTGGAGGGCAGAGGTGTCCGGCACTTCGTGTTCGCTGATGTACATGCAGAATCAAAAGCAATACTTCCTAACCCCTATGGCTCAGACCATATTGTAATGTTATAAGGGGAGTTTCCTCAAACCCTTTATATTTGATCAGCCTGTCAGTGTCCCAAGAAGGACAATACCCTTGTGTCCGACCAGCCTGTCTGTGTCCCATTGTGGGAACCGTACTGGACAGCCCACTGTATCGGAGGGTGATCTGACTAACATATTCAGGGACCCATGCTGACAGCATCACTGAATCAAATCCCTTATGTGCTGTTGACAGCACACTGGCTGCAAAACAAGCTTGAAGCAATACGCAACAAAAGTATAGTCACTAATTACAGCTAGAGTGAGTTAATTATTTAGCATACATCAAGTTCTTGCCCAATAGATGTCCTTACTGGGAGAAGGCAGGTTCAGCCCATCAACTGATCCCAGAAGTTACAATGGACTTCTCCCCTCCTTTATTCACTTTTATAGATTTTTTTACATTTAGGTGGAGCTTGAGTGACCCTAGTCATACATACTTTTGTTACTGATTGGTGTAAAATTCTCTCGCTTTTGTATAGAAGATACGGTCAATAAAATACAGAGTACATGCTCAGCAAGGGGTGGTCATACCTTGGAAGTGGGTAACTTTGGGATGGGGGTGTGTGTTGCTGTTAAAATGAGATTATATTGAGCAAGGTTCATGTGAGGAAAATGATTTCGCCACAGTTGCCGGCTCAGCAACGGACATCTTCTGTTTTCCATTTGACAGCTGCCATGTGATTTACCAGCTGCATAGTACCATCAAGTTCCCATTCTTACAGGGAGTACAAAAGAGCCTGGCCACGGTGTCTCCACTCCGCTCCACCCTCCATTACTCCTTTTAGCATGTGCTAAGATGGCAGATTGTGCTGCCTAGGGAACTGTGGTGGTGTAGATTCCGTGCATGCCAGCCAAACTGTATTTCACCCTAAAAAAGTTTCCTTAGTACTACAACTTATGTTGAGCCCCAGTTTTCTCTGAATTCTCCCCCACCCAAGTAATTTTCCCACATAATCCACCCTATGACTGTAGTCACTCAAGCTTCACACAAGGATGTTTGGATGTCAATATTGCACGGACTATCAGGCGCATATATATTGGGAGTATAAAATGCATGTTAAATAGGGATCGCAAGTAGGATAACTGCTTCATCATATTCCAGATTTTCGCATTCATTGTAATCATCAAGATAAAAAGTGAGACGGTTAATATCAATAAAACAACAGAATGACACACTCTCTTTTGACTTCCTGTAGCTGTTGGTGACCATATGAAAAGTGTCCCACTATTGGTGTTCTCTTTCTTCACTCTTTCCAGAATTTGGTGTATCTTTTCTGCATCATGATGGGCAGTAATCAGTCTTTCATCCATTTTCTTGAGCTTGCTTCGATAGCCATTTCAGATACTCATGTTGTAGCAAGTTTCTTGTCAAGTTGAGATTCATTCCAATGGGAGTAGGCAGCAGATCTCGAATCAGCATGAAATAAGACTGTAACAATTGGTCAGTCATAATAGGAGCTGAATAATTAGAATGATATCCCATCATCTGGACAAAATTACAAACAGAAATGTTACAGTGGTTACTTGTATCTATGGTAATGTTGTCTACAACTACAAAATCGCAAAGGGTTCTCTTACAAGAGCATCCTTTACCAATATATACAAGTACAGTTTCAGGATTTTCATCAGGATGCATTTCCAAATGACACATTTGGTGCAGTGTCAAGACGAATGTCTTGAGCTCTGATAGTATTACTTTTACAAATAAATCATTGTTCTTGCACAATGCATGTTGACATCAACAGTTTCCCATTTGTCTCCATTTTGTTGGGCCCATACTCTAATGGACAGAGTACAGTTCTGTTCAGATTCAGTCCTAACACAACGATTTGGCATATGGTATGTACTGAAGCATTGTGTATAGTCAAAAATACTGACTTGTATAGATAATTCTATTCTTTTGAGGGACCATAATAGCTTAAACAATACCTGCTGTTGGCCTTTGTTCTTGATCACATATGGTCCAGACCTAGAAATGTGTGGAGACAAAAAGTGTTTCACTGGCAGACTTGCAGGTTTGGGGCCTGGTGTTGAGGGATCTGGTGTTGGGGCCAACACCAGAGCCTTTTCACACTTTACATTACAAGTCCAAACCCACTTCACCTTGCAAGTCCCCTAAAGTGTGCTTGGACTTGTAATGCAATGGTGTGGTTTGTGGTTCAATAGATTACTATTACTTTCATTTACAACCATGAGGTCCTTATCAGTACTGCAGCAGCACCAGGTAAAATTTTGAGAATCTCTCTTGTTGGTTAAATTAAACCAAACAACAGACTCCAAACACCTCTGTGTAAAGAAATTGTCTTTGGTGTCTTACTTATCCATCAATTCAATACTGATATTTGCTGCTCTTGCACGGTAAATGGTCCATGGAGCAGGCATAGTTGGGTCAGGTCTGACAACTTCTATTTTGAACCTAAATGCTAGTCCTATACTACAGTGACTGCAGAAGCAATGTACAAAACCAAGTTTAACCAAGATAAAATTGTACCAACAGTTCAATTGCTTAGAGGCGCAGTGTTTCATATCTTTTACTCTTTAGCCTGATGTTCTATTGGATACTGTAATTTTAGCGGCTTTCTTGTGTGTATATATGGTCAGTTGCTGAGGTGAATAGCTTGAGAGTGGACGCCTTCAACATCTGAGCAGGGGGAAGCTCAGCGTCCAAGAGCTTCAGTTCTGAGCAGCAAGAGCCACTGAGGGAGCCTCAAGTCGTTGATAGGATTTACCCAGGAGCCAGAAGCTTCACTGAGCCAAGCAGGGACTTACACGGGTGGAGCCGGGAGGGATGGCACCAGCCCTGACTGCTTAAAAACCCGCACCAGGGAGCACGAGAGACGAGAAGTGCGAACTGCATGGCAGTTTGCACGGGCAGGCGAGTGGGATGGTGAGCACTTGCCATAAGACCAGGGCCCGGTCTCAGAGCTCTGTTCTGGCTGCCCCTGCAGTGGCCAGTGTAGGCACCCACACAGAGTCTATGAAAGAGGAGGCTGCAGTGCAGAGCTCAGGGCGTAGAGCATGCCTGCACTGGTCTCGTGAGGCAAGGGTGCACAATGGGCAGGGCGGCACTCGGTGCTCCCTGGTGGACTTCCGGCAGCAGGTGGCTGAGCTGCGGGACACTGTCAAAGAGGCTGAAAGGTGTCAGGGTAGCTGAAAGGAAGCAGCACTGCTTGCTCCAGGACCAGACTGTGCAGGGGCCTCAAGTGTAGCCTCACTGTAGCTCATGGAGGAAAGAAGGAGGCTGCTAACCCAGGAAGCTGAGAGCTAGTAACAACAACAAAAAAAAAAAAAACCAAAAAAAGGAGGCAAAGGACAGTTAAAAGCAAGGGGCTTCCTCCTAAATCCGTTGTCGCCACCCAGAACCGTTTTGCAGTTCCGCAGGGGGCTAATGAGGAAACACACAAGCACCATGGACAACTGTCTGATGCACTGGTAAAGAAGATCACTACTGGTGCTGCCAGGAAAAAGTGGCGGGTCGTAGTAGTAGTGGACTCTTCTTTGAAAGGAACCCGACGACTGGAAAGACGGAAATTTAAACCCCATTTTCAAGAAGGGGAAAATGGATGACCCAGGGAACCACAGACCAGTCAACCTCACCTCTGTGCCTGGCAAAATCTTGGAGCAGATTCTCCTGGAAAGTCTGCTAAGGCACATGAAAAACAACAAGGTGGTTGGTGACAGCCAGCATGGCTTCACTAAGGGGAAATTCTGTCTTGCCAATCTGGCAGTCATCTACGATGGGTCTACAGAACTGATGGGCAGGGGTAGAGCAGTTCACATCATCTACCTGGACTTGTGCAAAGCATTTGACACTGTCCTGCATGACATCCTTGCCTCTAAACTGGAAAGACATCACTTTGATGGGTGGACTACTCGGTGGATAAGGAACTGGCTGAATGGCTGCACACAGAGAACTATGGTCAATGGCTTAATGTACAGCTAGAGACCAGTAACGAGTGGTGTCCCTCAGGAATCGGTGTTGGGACCAGTCTCGTTCAACATCTTTGTCGGTGACATAGACAGTGGGATTGAGTGCGGACTCAGCAAGTTTGCCGATGACACCAAGCTGTGTGGTTCGATTGATACACTGAAGGGAAGGGATGCCATCCAGAGGGACCTTGACATGCTTGTGAGGTGGGCTGATGCCAACCTGATGAAGTTTAACCATGCCAAGTGCAAGATCCTACACCTGGGTTGGAGCAATCCCAGGCACAGTTACAGGTTGGGCAGAGAAGAGATTCAGAGCAGCCCTGTGGAGCAGGACTTGGGGGTGTTGGTCGATGAGAAAATGAACATGAGCCGGCAGTGTGCAACTGCAGCCCAGAAAGCCAACCGTATCCTGGGCTGCATCAAGAGGAGCATGACCAGCAGGTCGAAGGACGAGGATCAGTTGCTGAGGTGAGAGAGGACGCCTTCAACATCTGATCGGGGTGAAGCTCAGCGTCCAGGAGAGTCATCTCAGAGTGGTGACAGCCACTGAGGGAGCCTCAAGTCCTCGACAGGACTTGCCCAGGAGCTGGCAGCTCAGCTGACACGAGCAGCTGACTCAGAGGGGGCGGCACCAGGAGGAGCGGCACCAGCTCTGAGTGGTTAAAAACCTGCCCCAGGGAGCGTGAGCGACCAGGGGCATGGCGACCAGGGCAGGCAAACAGGGCGGGTTCGAGGCAGTTCGCACGGGCAGGTGAGCGGGATGGTGAGCACTCGCCATATGACCAGGACCTGCACTGGGACCTCTTCTCTGGTTGCCCCGGCACTGGCCAGCGTAGGCACCCAGACAGAGCTGATGAAAGAGGAGGCTGCAGTGCAGAGCTTGGGGTGCAGAGAGTATCTGCACTGCTCTCCTGAGCGGAGGATACGCAATGGGCAGGGCTGCACTCAGTGCTGCCTGGTGGAGGTCCTCCTGCAGCAGGTGGCTGAGCAGCGGAACGCTGTTACTAGGCTGAAAGGTGTCAGGGGAGCTGAGAGGAAGCAGCACTGTGCTTGATACAGGACCAGACTGTGCAGGGGCCTCAAGAGTCTACTGTCACTCATGCATTAAAAGAGGCCGCTAACCCAGGAAGCTGGGAACTAGTAACAAAAAAAAAAACAAAAAAACAAAAAAAGGAGGCAAAGGACAGTTAAAAGCAAGGGGCTTCCTCCTAAATCTGTTGACCCCACCCAGAACTGCTTTGCTGTACTGCAGGGGGCTGATGAGGAACCACACTCCCACCAGGAACAACCGGCTGATCCACTGGTAAAGAAGATTACTGCTGGTGCTGCTAGGAAGAAGCAGCGGGTCATAGTGGTAGGGGACTCTACTCTGAAAGGAACAGAGGCACCCATCTGTCGGCCTGACCCAGGCTCAAGGGAGGTGTGTTGCCTACCAGGGGCTCTGATCAAGTGTGTTGCAAGCTGTCTGCTCTAGTCAGCCCCTCTGACTATTACCACTTCTAGTGATCCATCTGGGTGCTACTGATATAGATAGCAGTAGCCTGGAGAACATAAAGAAGGACTACAGAGCCCTGGGAGAGGTGATTAGGGGCTCTGGAGCTCAGATTGTCTTTTCATCAATTCTCCAGGATACAGGGCAGGACCTCAGAAAGGCTAGGAGGATTGGCCAGGTTAATAAATGGTTAGAACAGTGGTGCCATAGTCAGGGGTTTGGGTACCTTGAACATGGGACTCAATTTAGGAGGCCAGGTCTACTGGGGGCTAGTAGAGCTGGTCTGACAAAGAAAGGGAAGAGTGGATTTGGTGGGAGGCTTGCCAGACTGGTCAAGGGTGCTTCAAACTAGATGTGTTGGGGGAGGGAGGCATCATTCCATCCCAACACACCCAATCACTGGCCAGCACCTATAGTAAACGTTCAGAGCAATGTAGAGATATTCCAATGTAGAGATAGTCCAACAAATGAGCCGGCTTCAAACGGAGCTCGGTTCAGATGCCTCTATACAAATGCCCATAGCATGGGGAACAAACAAGGGGAATTAGAGATGTGTGCACGTCTACGGGTGTATGATATGATATGCATCACAGAAACGTGGTGGGATGGCTCCTATGACTGGTGTGTTGGAATGGAAGGTTACCGGCTCTTTGGGAAAGACAGGCCCAGTAGGCGGGGAGGGGGAGTTGCTATTTATGTTAGGGATAGGCTGGAGAGTATGAAACTCTGCTGGGGACAGGTGAGCAGTCGACAGAGACTTTGTGGGTGAGGCTTAAAGGGAGAACAGCGATGGGAGACATTATTGTGGGAATCTGTTACAGACTGCCTGACCAAGAGGACTCAGTGGATGAAGCACTCTAAAGACAGATAGGAACAGCCTCACGCTCACAGGCCCTTGTTTTCATGGGGGACTTCAACCACCCTGATATCTGTTGGAGGGATAGTACAGCCCGGCACAAACAATCCAGGAAGTTCCTCGATTGTGTGGAAGACAAATTCCTTCTGCAAGTAATAGAGGAGCCAACAAGGAGAGGTGCCATGCTTGACCTCGTCCTCACCAACAGGGAAGGGCTGGTTGGAAATGTGACACTCCAGGGCAGTCTCGGTTGCAGCGATCATGAGATGGTCGAATTCAAGATCCTCAGGACAGTGAGAAGAGTGCAGCAAGCTCACTGTCCTGGACTTCAAGAGAGCAGACTTTGGCCTCTTCAGGAAGCTGCTCAGTAAGGTTCCATGGGATAAAGCGCTAGAGGGCAGGAAGGCTCTACAGAGGGGTCTGAACAGGCTGGATCAGTGAGCTGTAGCCAATGGTATGAGGTTCAACAAGGCAAAGTGCTGGTTCCTGCATTTAGGCCACAACAAACCCATGCAATGCTACAGGCTTGGAGAAGAGTGGCTGGAAAGCTGCTCAGTGGAAAAGTACCTGGGGATGCTGATTGATGGCCACTGAACATGAGCCAGCTTGTGCCCAGGCAGTCAAGAAGGCCAGTGGCAACCTGTCCTGTATCAGCAGTAGAGTTGCCAGCAGTGCCAGGGCAGTGATCATCCCCCTGTACTCAGCACTGGTGAGGCCACACCTCAAATACTGTGTTCTGTTTTGGGCCCGTCACTACAAGAAAGATGTTAATGTGCTGGAGCAGGTCTAGAAAAGTGCAACAAAGCTGGTGAAGAGTCTGGAGCACAAGTCTTATGAGGAATGGCTGAGGGAACTAGGTTTGTTTAGTCTGGAGAAAAGAAGGCTCAGGGGGACCGTATTGCTCTCTACAACTACCTGAAAGGAGGTTGTAGTGGGGTGAGGATTAGTCTCTTCTCCCAAGTAACAAGTGATAGGACAAGAGTCAACGGCCTCAAGCTGTGCCAGGGTAGGTTTACACCAGATATTAGGCAAAATTTCTTCACAGAGACGGTAATCAGGTATTGGAACAGCCTTCCCAGGAAGGTGGCGGAATCACCATCCTTGGAAGTGTTCAAAAAAAAGTGTAGATGAAGCCATCAGAAAATGGCTAGACTTGATGGTCTCTTCTGACCCATCTGATTCTATGATTCTTACTGGGTTCTCACCTGCACAAAACCTAACTTTGCTTTATACTTTTACAGTAGAGAAGACAGCATGAAGCAATAGCTACAGCAATAGAAGTACACTCTTGTCACTTGCAAGTGGTATAGCCTTGGGCAAGTCAGTTCTGTCTGAGCCTTTTACTCTATTTGCCCCATTCATTCAAACTACAAGCTCTTCAGGGTTATGGCTATCACTATGTATTTGCAGAGCATGTATCAAAGGTGCAGAAAATTGCCATTTGATTATCATTATACTTACAAGAAACCCAATAAATTTCTAAAGGTATCAGTAAGCCACAGCACTATTACAGCTTCTTATCCCTTCTCCCCCTTCATTTTCTGCTTTTAGTCACAACTCTCCCTTTCTCCTTGAAGCATTTCCAGCCCAACCTCAACCCAGGGGAAGGGGGCGTGAGCAAGCAGCTGTGTGGTACGTAGTTACCAGCTGGGTTTAAACCACTATAGACCTTGAGAGGTCATCTGGTCCAACCCCTCTCTCAAGCAGGGCTACCTGGAGCTGGTTGCCCAGTGCCGTGTACAGATGGCTTTTGAATATCTCCAAAGATGAAGACTCCACAACCCCTCTGGACAAGCTGTGCCAGTGTTTGGTCACCCTCACAGCTAAAAACTGTTTCCTGATATTCAGACAGAACCTCCTGTGTTTTGGTTTGTGCCCACTGTCTCTTGTCCCGTCACTGGGCACGGCTGGAAATAGCCTGGCTCTGTTCTCTTTGCACCCTCCCATCAGGTATTTATATGCATTATAAAGACTATATAATTTTAAAAAATTATAATTATCTATGATATTTATATACATTATATATTTTTGCTTAGGTGAGTAGCTCCAGAGGTAATGCTTTCAGCATGGAGTGTGGGAAAACAGTGTCCAGGAGTTCTTCCTGAATGAAAAGAGCCATGCAGGGAGCCCAGAGTCATCCAAAAGGTGCTCAAGGATGGTATCCTCTTGGCAGAAGGAGAAGAAAACAAAGTCCTCTCTGCTGTCCAGAAATTACGTGGTGACCCAGACAGAGGTCTCTCATAAACATATAGCTGTCCAGGCATTTGGCTGCAGCGAGTGCCAGTTTGTTGGTGATGTTTGATGGTAGCTGTGCAAGGTGTGACCAGGTGGATGATCTGCCCTGCATGGTGGCAGAGTGTGAGAGACTGAATTGAGATCACATTCCACTTCCCATTGTCTCAAGGATTGCTGGTGGTGGGAAACTGACACTTGAGACAGTCATCATGTTTGGAAGAGCTGGCTGCAAGATCAGCGAAACTGGATGCGTGATCAACCAGGAATGTGCCGTATTTGACATTGCCGTGGAAACTGATGATAAGAAAAGAGGTACTTCCCCTTAACATATAATAAAAGGGGACAAAGGTAATCACCAGTGTGGCCTCCCACCACCAAAGGTGAAGACTGTGGACCCTTGGGACGCTGCTGAATCCATGGTGGTGACTGTCTGCACTATATGTTCTGAATGCTTGCTTAATACTTGAGACCAAGCTCCCCAAAGGGGGTGGGGGAAGTGAGGGGTGGGTTTGAGTGAGGCGACTGTACCATAAAAGGGAATGTGTAAATAAAGGGAAGGGGCTCTTAGAATAGTGGGAGTTGTAACTAGGGGCGGGCTTCGTGTGTGTAACCGCGGTGCTTTGGGTAGGCTGTAAACCTAGGAGTACCTAGCAAATAGGGAAACGAGAGGGACTTTGTGGTCAAAAATAGGGGATAAAAAGGAAAAGCCTTGTAACCAGCGTATCCCTACTTATTAGGACACCTGTTTTTGCAAAAATGTGAAATAAATAGCTGCTTCACTGTTGTGTCTAACCTGATACTTTACAGGAAAAGTTTTTAGGTTTCTAACACACCCTAAGAAGAACAGAGGGCCCCATATGTTGGCCCGACCTGACTTACAGTCTGCTGACTCCCTGGAGCCAGGGAAAGGGACTTCACCAAAGAAGTCTCTTGTCTGGTATGGCCTACTGATTACTATCCTTTACTGGTCTTCCAGATGTGCAATGACGAAATCTCTTCAATGTAGGTAGATAAGGTATGGTGGCCGGAAGATGTCGCGCTGTACGGAAAGATAGTTAACAGCCAATAACCGGTTAGTGTATGATGTAAGCAGACGGAAGTGACATTGTCAGCCACTGGCTATATAATGTTGCGTCACTCTCTAATAAAGGCCATTTGCCGTCCACCACATTGGTGTCTGTGAGCTGATGGCCCAAGCGGCCTGGGGTTGGTCGCCGTGCCGTTCCTGAACCAGGTTGCCATGCCCCCTTGAGGCAACAAGTGGTGCCGAAACCCAGGAAATTCGCCTGGGATCGGGTGAACGGCGGCCGGAGCGGCAGGACCAGCCCGGCAGGGAGAACGCTCCCGGACCAACAAGGAGGATGGAAGCCCTTGTGAAGGTCATATCACAATTACATAAGCAGTGGGGTATTGATTGTAAACCCAAAGATTTTATTCTCGCCGTTGCGAGGCTTTTACAGATTGGGGTCATTGACCAGCCGGTGGATATTCTCCACCCAGAAGTATGGGTTAAATGCACCACAGCGTTAGCCAAGGAGATGAAGTCCTCGGGTTGTGGGAAATATCTTAAGTCGTGGGGGAAAGTTGAACAGGCTCTGCGAAAGGTCCTGCAGGAGCAGGAAACCTGGAAGGCGGCAAGGGACTGTTTGTTGGCTACCCCGATATTGGGAGTTGGGGCAGCCACACAGACTCTGTGCCCACCGGACAGGGGCACCTTTGCTGAGTCTAAAGACTCGTGGGAGGGTGATACGCCCCCCAAATCCCCGAACCCTGAACCACTTACGGAGGGACAGAACCAAGCAAAATCCTTCTGGGGTGGACTAATCGACTGGGTTAGACCACCGCCCTATGCGCCCCAAGATGGCGCCGAGCGGCAAGGGGAAGGGCGGGGCGAGGATGTCCTGTCGGGAACAGGGAGGAAGTGCTAGAATTGACATGCGCACACAAACGGGAAGGGGGGTGGAGCGCGTGTGAGGTGCGGAGAGCCAATCAGAGCGGCCATCTGAATAAATGCCCTTATAAGGCAAACACCCCTCTGAGTGGAAGGCGGGGCGGGTCAGGAGGGGGGGAACGGCCCGCCTGCAAGGGACGTGGGCGGGACCGGAGTGGAGGAAGAGAACGGCCCACTTGTGGGGCATGTAAGGGAACCGGGCGGGCCCGGAGCCCAGCAACAAAGTATTGGAGCCCGGAGGTAACCAGTCAGTCGAGTTCTGATCCCGGATCAGACACTAGCTGGGACGAGTGGCTCTTAACCGAACCAGATTCAGATGAAGAAGAACCAGGGGTAGATAAAATTAAAAGCCAAATTATCCCCTCCCGTAATAAAGGGAAGCCAAGAAGGGAAAAAACCTCTTTTACAGATTGGAATGAAATAAAGACTACGTGCGCCGAGTGGGTCCCACCGGCCACGTTAGCATTCCCGGTCCGAGTAACGGACGGAGGACAGAGGATTTTTTCCCCGGTAAACTCTAAAGATATACAGGCGATTGTTAAAGCAATTGCGGACAAGGGGCTTAATTCTGCTATGGTTTCCACCTTCATAGATGGGGTTTTTGGGGGAGATGATATGCTCCCGTTTGATATACAACATATTTGCAAAATGATTTTTGGTGGGGCAGGGATGACTGTTTTTAACCAAGAATGGCAGGATAATTGTATGGAACAACTAGCCCTAGCAACTGGGAAACGTCACCCGTTACATGGTTCCAGCCTGCCATGCTTAATGGGCACCGACCCAACAATGCTCACTCCCCAGACACAAGCCCAAGGCTTGCGGGCCCATGAAGTTATGATAACTACTCGCGCAGCTAGAGATGCTATTCATACAGTCTCTAGAGTTATTGCTAAGCCTTCGCCATGGTCAACAATAAAGCAAACCGAAAGTGAGAGTTATATGCAGTTTGTGGATTGCCTCCAAATGGCAGTCGATTCTTCGGCCTTGCCCGCGGAAGCAAAAGGCCTGGTCGTTGCAGTCTGCATACGTCAGCAATGTAATGCAAAAACCAAAGAAATCCTGCGATCGCTGCCGACGGGATCAAGCGTCGCGGACATGATTAAACATGTCGCGAATGAGGAGCAGTTAACCCCGTTTCAAGCAGCTGTTACAGCAGTGGCTAATATGATGGCGTGTTTTAAATGCGGCCAGGCGGGCCACGTGGTGGCAAACTGCCCCCGGCAGGGGGACCCATCAACGGCACCCCTCCCGCGCCACAATCAATTTAGAGGGCCGTGTTGGGCCTGTGGAAGGAAAGGCCACATCGCTAAGGAATGCAGATCTAAAATCCCGGGAAACGGGAGGGGGAGAGGGCGCCCGGGCCGTACTCGGCCCCCCCCCTTTTGGGATATGAGGCGGCCCAATTATGCCAACCCCGCGTGGGGCGAAGCGCTCCCGAACCTACTGCCCCTCCGAGAAGTGACCAATTTTACGGTCCAACCGCCAGTTCAGCCGAATCCGTCCCTATCTCAGGGACAGCAAGGACAACTTTATGGGGGCGAGACCCCAGGGTGGCCCTGGCAATAAAGTGTGACAACCCACCAATGGTGTGGGGGATCTGCTCCCTCTATAATAGTTCAGACGACACTGCTATTAGTGTCCCCTTCTTGATTGACACCGGAGCAGATGTTACAGTTATTCCTAAAATGAACTGGCCCCCACACTGGAAATTGGCAAATGCCCCTATGGTGGGTGGAGTCGGGGGATTAACCCGAGCTTGGAAGAGTGCTCAATTGATAGCAATCACGCTTCATACTGAAAAGGGACCGGAAAAAAACATCGCCCTTTTCCCTTATGTCATGACAGGAGTCCCACCCCTGTTGGGAAGGGACGCTCTAGTCCTATTAAAAGCCAGGGTGACAAATTTAATCTAAGGGCCACTGCCGCATACCCACTTCCACCAATTAAACTGACGTGGAAATCGTCCGACCCAGTGTGGGTCGAGCAGTGGCCCTTATCAAAGCCTCGAATGGATGCTCTTTTTGAGCTACTTGACCGTGAACTACAGCGAGGTCATATAGAGCCCTCCACTAGCCCGTGGAATACCCCTGTTTTTGTAATACCCAAACGAACGGGTGAGGGGTTTCGTCTCCTCCATGATCTACGTGAAGTAAACAAAACAATTCAACCAATGGGTCCTGTCCAAACATTGCTGCCTATGAACTCTATGATACCAGAAGGACAACCTTGTGCTGTCCTTGATATTAAGGACTGTTTCTTTTCGATACCCTTGCATGAGGAAGACAAGGAGCGGTTCACTTTTTCTGTCGTGTTTCCAAACAGCCAACGCCCCAATCTGCGCTTCCAGTGGAAAGTGTTGCCCCAAGGAATGATCAATTCACGCACTATCTGCCAGATCACGGTGGACCAAGCGCTGGCACCGATTCGGCACACTGACTCGACTGCAACTATTATTCAGTATATGGACGATATCTTAATTGCTGCACCGACAGGAAATCAGGTGGACCGACTAGTGTCAACGGTTTCAGACACTCTCAAGACAAATGGGTTCGAAATCGCGAACGTGAAAATTAAAAGAGGACCATGTGTAAGTTTCTTGGGAGTGGGGATTACAAACTCTCATATAACCCCTCCCGAAATAAAAATCCGTCGGGATGTTAAGACACTTCATGATATGCAACAGTTAGTGGGATCTTTGCAATGGCTTCGCAATATTGTTCTGATCCCTCCTGAAATCATGACCCCCTTGTATGATCTCTTGAAAGGAAAAAACCCATGGGAGCAAAAAACCTTAATGACAGAAGCAATGTACTCGCTCGACTTCATTGAGCAACAGGTGTCATCAAGCACGTTAGCCAGGTGGAACCCGAATATCCCACTTGATCTGTATGTGCACTTCACGGAGGGGGGGGGAGTAGGAGCACTGGCCCAGGGCCCCCCTGAAAAAGCCCAACCAGTACAATGGATAGTCCTGGGAAAACCGTCACGTGCATTTTCTCCGGGAGTTGAGTGCCTTGGTAATCTCATCATGAAAGGCAGAAAACTTGCCTTAAGGCACTTAGGTATCGAACCCGCCAGGATATACTTACCCTTCCGCAAACAGCTCCCAACGCAATCTGTGGCAATGTCTGAACATTTGGCCATAGCTCTCATTGAATTCGGCGGAGAGGTCCGGTATGCTGTAAAGCCCCTCTGGACTCAAATGCTAGCAATTGTCAACATCGACCTTCCACAGAAAATCATGGACCGGCCTCAACCGGGACCAACAGTCTTTACCGACGCATCTTCAACAACCTCAACCGCGGCAGCAGTATGGCAATCAGAAAATGAATGGCACTGTGTTAAAATGACCGATTGCGCTCTTTCAGTCCAACAATTAGAAGCAACCGCCATAGTACTGGCGTGCGGACTGTTTCCAGCAGAACACCTTAACATAGTAACTGACTCGATGTTTGTGGCCAAACTTTGTTCGGCCATGTCGGGACCTGGCGTGTCAACATCTACAACAGCCTTAATGCTGGAAGAAGCACTTTTTTCTCGAAAGGGCACTATATCAGTCATCCATGTCAACAGTCATAGCCCAATTAAAGGGTTTTTCCAAACCGGTAATGATAAAGCAGACGCCGCTGCAAAAGGATAGTGGACATTAAGAGACACCCGTCAGCTACACGAGTCTCCCCACATCGGAGCCAAAGCATTAGCAAAGAAATGTGGGATTTCAGTTACTGATGTGAAACATATAGTAGCTACATGTCCTCACTGTCAGAAAGCACCACTGTGGTCCAGCGGAGTAAACCCTAGAGGGCTTAAAGCCTCCGAATTGTGGCAGACAGATTTTACAATCTGCCAGTTGTTGAAACCTTGAGTGTGGCTAGCAGTAACTGTAGACACATATAGTGGAGTGATCGTAGCCACTCAACACTGTAAAACTGATTCCAAAGCAACCATCCAACATTGGCTAACAGTCATGGCATGGCTTGGGGTCCCTAATCAGATCAAAATGGACAACGGTCCAAACTTTGTTTCTAAATTAGTCCAGGCATTTGCTCTGAAATGGGGTATTACCCTAATACACGGCATCCCGTATAATAGTACGGGACAAGCCATAGTAGAACGAGCGAATCAAACTCTCAAATCTAAATTGGAAGTGTTAGCAAAAGCGGAAGGTTTTGCTGACGCCATTCCCTCGGGAGATCAAGCACGCCTATTGGCGACTGCTCTGCTAGCACTAAATCAATTTCCCAGAGGAGAGGAGGTAAATAGCCCCATTCAAAAACATTGGGCCACTGGAGCACTAGAAGAAGGCCCATTAGTCATAATTAGAAATGAGCTGGGGGAATGGGAACAGGAGTGGCGGTTGGTTTTGACAGGGCAAGGGTACGCTGCCGTCAAAAAAGACGGTAGAGTTAAGTGGTGTCCGCTTAAGTTTATTAAACCAGATCTCCAGAATAAATCTAATGAAAACTGTGAGTTTTTGTTCACAGGACCACTTTATCGGACGCCCTCGTAATCCGTATACCCCGGTGCCGAGTGTCCCGTCCGAGCCTGAGAGCGTCTTATTCAAGCCAGAGGGATCCATATTGGCAGAATCTGCACAACGGCAAAATAGCCCCCGCGGAGGGGGGCAGCGCTGTTTTTGTGTGATTTTGATTCCCATATGATCCTAGTTGGCTAATTGGCCGAACATGGGGCGTAAGACATTGGGAGTTTGGTTGGCGAATAGATTGGGGTGGAGTTTTCTGTATTAGAAAAGAAAGAGCTCCAAGTGATAGGGAGTCCGTCGGGCCCAATTCAGTGCTAACTGGGGAAATATGGGTCAAAAGATTGAAAACCATTGTTACTTCAAAACCCGACCAAAAGCAGATTAATACATCAGAAACTAGTCTGGCTTTAGATACAACACACAATTCGGCTTTAATGGACCCATAACTTACAAAAAATGACACTTTGCAAAAATACTCTTTCTGGGATCTGATGGAAACCTCTTTTCAAGTATTGAAACACACCCACTCAAATTTAACTCAACATTGTTGGCTTTGTTACGACCTCAAGTTACGGCTTTTGTGCCTTTATTTTCGGTGTATTAGGTTGTTTATACTTTTTTTGATAGTCATACACCGAAAAGTTAATACGTATGCTTTTGTTTATATGTTTTTGTCGACCCTTGCAAACTGTTATGAACATTACCGGCCACTTCTCCCGATGCAGGCTGGCCACCTACATCGGAACGAGTGTGCACTTTAGTCAGCTTAGAAGCCCAAGCCTCAGACAATGTAAGGGAGGCATGCACCTTACGTTGCACTGACGCTGTTTGGAGCCGGTTTTCTGATTTTTAGCAGGGTCGTTGTACTGTATTTTATCAACATTTTGTGTTTCGACTTTTATATTTGTATGTAGTCTATTTGTAAGATCGATCCCGTCTAAGGTGCCTTATGTTTTTTACTCAAGTTTAATACATATACTCTGTAAGACTGTTATAAGGTATACACTAAGATTTTGATTATAAGATATAGATAAGATTTTGATTAAGTATATTTTAGCTAATTTAGTTATGCATAAGGAGGGGGGAAATGTAGGTAGATAAGGTATGGTGGCCGGAAGATGTCGCGCTGTACGGAAAGATAGTTAACAGCCAATAACCGGTTAGTGTATGATGTAAGCAGACGGAAGTGACATTGTCAGCCACTGGCTATATAATGTTGCGTCACTCTCTAATAAAGGCCATTTGCCGTCCACCACATTGGTGTCTGTGAGCTGATGGCCCGAGCGGCCTGGGGTTGGTCGCTGTGCCGTTCCTGAACCAGGTTGCCATGCCCCCTTGAGGCAACACTTCAACAAGAAGCCTAAAGGGACTGAAGAAGGACTTTAGAGCCTTCGGGCTGCTGGCTCAGGGTTCAGGAGCCCAAGTAGTGTTCTCGTCCCTCCTGCCAGTTGCAATCAATGACAATGGTTGCATCAGAAAAATCTCAGTAATTCATTCCTGGTGTTGCAATCAGAATTTTAGGGGGTTTGACCATGGGTTGGCCTGTGCAGCAAAAGGCCTGCTGGTGGCAGATGGGGTATGCAGTACCAAAGGGGGAGAAGGATTCTAGCTCAGGAGCTAGCAGGGATCATAGGGCTTTAAGCTAGGTTTGAAGGGGAAGGGGATAACATCAGGCTCACTAGAAATGAGCTGGGAGATGGCATGCCTGCACACAAATGTGTATGATATGTGGAATAAATGAGAAATTACAGATGTGTGTGAACCTGCAGGCATATGATATCATTGGCATCACTGAAACCTGTTGGGATGACTCCTATGACTAGAGTGTTGGAATGGAAGATTATAGGCTCTTTAGGAAAGACAGGCTGAGCAGATGGGGAGGTGGTGTAGCTGTTCATGTCACTGATAAGATGGAGAGTACTGAACTCTGCCTGGGAATGGGTGATGAGCCAACAGAGAATTTGTGGGTCACAGTCAAAGAGAGAACTGCGACGGGGGACATTACTGTGGGGGTCTGCTACAGGCCACCAATAAAGAGGACTCTGTGGATTAAGCCCTTTTGTCATGGTTTAAGTCCAGTCAGCCACACAGTTTGCTCACTCACTCCCCCCTCTTTCTTCCGCCCAGCTCCCCGGGGGGATGGGAAGGAGAATCAAAAGAATGCAACTCCTACAGGTTGAGATAAGAACAGTAACTAAGGTATAACACAAACCACTGCTACCTCCAGTAATTATAATGACAAGGGAAATACAAGGAAAGAGAATACAACTGCTCACCACCCGATACCAAGCCTGACCCAGCAGTGCACCCCCCTCTTCAGGGTCCCTGCCCTCAGTTTTTACATCCTGGGCATGACATGCTGTGGTATGGAATACCTCTGGTTAGTTGGGGTCAGGTGTCCTGTTTCTGCTTCCTCCTGGCTTCCCTTCCTCCCTGGCAGAGCATGAGACTCAGAAAGTCCTTGGTCAAACCAAACATTCTAAGCCGTAACTGAAAACATCGGTGTTATCAGCACTGTTCCCAGGCCGAAAGTCAAAAACACAGCGCTGCACCAGCTACTAAGAAGGAGAAAAATGACTGCTGCTGCTGAACTCAGGACACCTTTATAGGCAGATAGGAGCAGCCTCACACTCACAAGCTCTGGTCCTCGTGGGGGACTTCAACCACCCTGATAACTTTTTGAGGGACAAAGCCCAGCACAAGCAATCCATGAGGTTTCTCAGATGTGTTCTGGCACTGGAACAGTTTGACGAAGGAAACTGTGGATGCCCCATTCCTGGCAGTGTTCAGAGACAGGTTAAACAGCGCCTTGAGCAACCTGGTCCAGTATGAGATGGCCCTGCATATGGCAGAGTGGTTGGAGCTAGGTGATCTTAAGGTCCCTTCCAACCCAAACCATTCTATGATTCTATGGTGAAGTCCAGTGTGTACCTCAAAGAGATTTAGTTTTGGGTGAAAACAGCCAATTAATTCAATTTTATGCTGCTGACTGCTACGTAACACTCCTGTGGCAGGTAGATGCTAATGTCCACCACTCTGGATTTGGGGGGGGGGGAGAGAAAAAGATGCCATCATGACCATCAGCAGAGAATGAGGTCATAGAAAGCCAGCAGAGTCAGCAGCAGCAGGAGTCTCCCAGGACTGTCCCCAACAGGCATATGATGGAGTTTCAATAAGTTTTGTAAAGTAAACTTTGAGTATATTATTTGTATGAATTTATAAGCCTCTGCAACACCACTGCTCCCTTCCCCCCCACCCCCCATGTTAATATTCATCACCTTATGCGTGCAGTGGATCGCACTTCCATTAGTTAGGGTCTAGATACCCTAATAGATGAACCATAGCCCATCACTTACATGCCAGCCCCGTGCCAGCCCGTCCCCTCATCCTGTCCCCATTGCGAACCACTGCTGGGGGAAACTGGGGGGCCGCTAAAGTGGACGCTCCCAAGGAGAGCCGTCAGAAGGGACAGACACCTCCGAGCCCCGCCGTGCCCCCCTTCTCCTCCGACCGACGGCGGCTCCTCCCGACACCCTCCCCGCCAGCAGCGCCTCTCTGCAAGCCGCCTTTAGCGTAAGCCGAAGTCTGCCCGCTCTCCCCCGGGCGATGACAGCATCCTGCACCGCGGTTCCTCGGGCAGCCCTCATCGGAGTAGCGACAGCTCCGCCCGCAGCAGTGGGGACGCCGCTGAAAGGCGCCTTCACAGGCGGATGGGCGCGATTCACCCCCTGGGGCCAACGACGGACGGACGCGCAGTGCCGGTCCGCGGCACGGCGGGCTCCCCTCAGCCCCGGCTGGCCTCACGGGCCCTGCGCCCAGCCCCAGGGCCAAACCCCTGCCGGGGACCCCGGGCATCCGCGCCCGGTGCCCCGCGCCCCCCTGCAGAGCCACGCCTCCAGCGGGATCCCGCTCGTAGCGGGCCGCGGATGCAGCTTCGTTACTGTCCCGATAGGAAAGGAGCTGGGACTAGGGAAAGTGCCGCGTAAAACGGCGCCATCCGAGCTAAGGCCGTAGAGCAGAAGAGGATAAGCACGAATAATCTTACGTCCCTCCAGCGGGTGAGAACCCCGGGCTGCGCGGCGTCGGACGGGTCTCCTGTCGGGGCATAGCGCACCGTGCGGGTTGCGGGTGGAAAGGTTACCCAGCGCTGTTGCCTTTTGAGCTTTTATAGGATTTTCCTGCTAGACAACGTTTCTATTCATCATTTGAACTGTCAAACAAAAAAGGATGTTCACATGAGAACTCGTTGCTTTCAGATACAGACAAGGCCATGCAGGTGGTGATAATCACCAGTACTGAGTGGGAGCTGGTGACAGGCTCTTTGATTGTAACTAGCGGGCTAAGTTTGTCCTGCGGCCAAAGGATGTGTGCAGCGCAGCACGGCCTGAAGGAAGCCAGGCTGTATGTGCAGCACTGTATGAGCACAGCACACACCTGTACCATGCAAGCAAGGTCCATGACTCTCTGGATTGCCAACCCCTCCATTCACAGTGGCCTTCAGGTCAGCATCACGGGGCTATTTGGAAGTGCCTTTATACTGTGCTTATGCATTCTGATGTAATTTCACTGCATTCAAACAGTATTTAGCTGACTTTGATGTGTTCTGTAACAAAGTATTCAGAGATTAGCATGTTTTCTTTATTTCTGAAATGATTGCTACTGGGATTTTCTCTCAAGAAACATTTCTGTGCCAAGCATTATAATTTTGACACATTGGACTTGAAAATAAATTAACAGATAATTTAATATGAGCTAAATGAATGTTTTGTGTTGTCACAATACTTTTATTAGTCAAAAGTACAGTAATTAGCAAAAACATTAAGGAATTTGCCTGTGAAAACATGTTGACTGGGTTCTGCTTTCATTTCTGTATGAGTAAGCATTATTATCAGGAATCCCTGAGAGGTTTGTTTTGGCTGTTACTGGAACATTAATCTTTATGTTATCCTTTGTTAGGTGAAAGCAGAAAAGCTGTGGGTCTCTAAAGAGTGCTTCATTTATGAACATTCCCACAGAGACTAATATGCCTTTCCAAAAGCAGGCTGAGTTGCAACGGCAGTGGTTACAGCGTGGTGTGGAAACATGCGGAGGTGCTTAGGGGCAAGGACTCTACACGGTGTGTGTGTGATTACAGTTTGCAGTGCTCTGCACAGGGCTAAAGGCAGAGCCAGTGGGTGGGATTCTTCTGTGAAGCTGTGGGCTGGGGACAGTTGCCAGTCAAGTGGTATGTACATACCTGCTTATTAACTCACATGGCGCAAGTACTTCTTTGTCTGAAATTATGTAGTATGGGAGGAGCTCAGGGGACAGCCCTGTTTAATATCTTTTAGTGCTTTTTAACATCTTTGTCAGTGAAATGGACAGTGAGATTGAGCGTGCCCTCAGCAAGTTTGCTGATGACACCAAGCTGTGTGGTTCGGTTGATAGGCTGGAGGGAAGGAATGCCATCCAGAGGGACTTTGACACGCTTGAGAAGGTGGGCCAATGCCAACCTCCTGAAGTTCAACAAAGTGAAGTGCAAGGTCCAGCATCTGGGTCAGGGACAATCCCAAGCACAAATACAGATTGGGCAGCGACTCAATTGAGAGCAGCCCTGTGGAGAAGGACTTGCGGTTGTTAGTTGGTGAGAAGCTTAACATGAGCTGGCAGTGTGAGCTTGCAGCCTAGAAAGCCAGCAGTATGCTGGGCTACAT
The DNA here is from genome assembly GCA_028858755.1 of Ara ararauna. NCBI lineage: Eukaryota > Metazoa > Chordata > Aves > Psittaciformes > Psittacidae > Ara > Ara ararauna. Next base: position 104,886,087 of record CM054376.1, on the reverse strand, counting down.
CAAAAGAAGTGTGACCAGCAGGTCAAGGAAGGTGATCCTACCCCTCTGCTTTCATGAGTTGTCACCTGGAGTTCAGCTCTGGGGCCCCAACACGATGGAGTGAGACCAGAGGAGGGCCACAACAATGATCTGAGGGCTGGAACACCTTTCTTATGGAGACAGGCTGAGAGAGTTGGGCTTGTTCAGCCTGGGGTAAGCTCAGGGGAGACCTTATGGTACCTTCCAGTACCTAAAGGAGGCCTACAAGAAATCTGGAGAGGGCCTTTTTGCATGGGCATGTAATGATAGAACAAGGGGGAATGGCTTTGAACAGAAAGAGGGGAGCTTTAGATTAGATATGAGGGAGAAAATCTTTACCATGAGAGTGGTGAGACACTGGAAATGGTTGTCCAGGGAAGTTGTGGATGCCCCACCCCTGGCAGTGTTCAGGACCATGTTGGATGTGGCTTTGAGCAGCCTGGTCTAGATGTCTAGAGGAAGGTATCCCTGCCCATGGCAAGGGGGGTGATCTTTAAGGACCCTTACAACACAAACCATTCTTTGATTCTTTGACAGTAATATTTCATTGACTCTGCTTGGCTCAGAGCATAACCAGACCTATCTGGTGAGTTGGCAGTGCGTTTATCAGCTGTGCTGCATTCACTTTGCCCATGGGACAAAGAAAACAGTGGAAATTACAGTGACTGCAAAGTGTTGACACTGCAGTGAGGGACATGAGGTGGGAGGAGCCTAACTCTCACTTTTTGTGGGTCTCACTGTGGCTGAGAGGACCTATGGTTCTGGTGGTCTCTTTAGTTAATTCACAGCCAGAAAGTGCTTCGATTAGTCATAACAACCTGGGGGGTCAGAGAGAAGGGAAATTAGTAATGCCCTCTTTACTACTATGCATGCTGTATTAAGTTCTTTTAATGAATTGTTTATTCGAAGGGCACTTTTATGTGAGTAGCTAATTTGGAGACATACCATGCAAGTTTTACCATTTTGCAATGCTTTTCCTTGCAAGGGGACAAGGTACTTCTGTTTAACCCCTGCTGTGAAGGAGCTACTAATCTGCAGGGGGAATATTTTACCTCATTAATAGTATGGTTTGTTCTGGGATTGATGTATTTGCCAAATAAAATATTAATATAACACCCTATGTGTGACCAGGCTGTTATTTCATTGGCTTGTGCTAGCTTTTAAAAATAAAATCTTGGCATCTCCCCATTTCTTTAAGATGGACTGGACAACAGCAAATACCTAAGCAAACTCACAATTTATTGACACATGAGAAAAGACATACAAACATTACCATTGGACCTCCTGACTGCTAAATGAAGCCAATATAGTTTCTTATAGTCTATGAAACATTCTGGAAATTTGCAACCTGTATAATGAAAATATGCTAGGTTTGCTGCTGTATCATTTGTCATCTTTCCTCCTTATTGCCTTTACTTGTACTTGTGGTATGACACAGTGGCTAAATGTTTGTCCCCCACGTTTTCTGGATTGTCTGTTTCAAAGGAATTCATGAACTGTTGGACAGTGTGTGAATTCTGACAATGGAATCTGCAATTCCCAAATTTCTGTCATTGCTCAATGAGGATCAGGAATAGTTGCAAGAGGTGTGTGAACCTGTGGCACACCCTCACTAGTGCTCGGTCTAGGCTACACTGGTGTGGACTCTCTCCCAGGGAGCAATCATAACTCTTTTAACAGGACACAAACCCTGCTAGGCCTGTAATTTACCTTTCAATTGTGGGGCCTAAAACATATGCCTTTTATTTGTCACCATTCATGCATTTGGCTGCCCAGCCAGCTGCACAACAGAAACGTTTTCGGCTTGGCAAAGCTTGGAGGTCTGTAAGCTTTGCTGATAGGCTGGACTGATCATAGCCTAACAGCTATGAAATGGATATATAAATGGCCATCCTTGCTGGGGAATGGAGAACAGACATAAAATTGTGTGCTAGAGATTTGAAAAACCTAGAAATGGGAAATTGCACAAATACAATTTAAAGACTACCTGAGTCATGTACCTCCTAGCCACACTGTAACCCACCCACTGTGAATCAACCAGGTGGAGAGAAATATAATAGTTGGGATAGATATGTACCTAGATACTGAGCAAGCCTTGTGGGCTCAGCCAGGATCCCCCCAGGGAAAAGAGCACAGAGGTTTTTGGTTTGCACGATGAGGTGGCTATATAGCCCAAACCTATGCGATGTAATGCTAACCTAGTATTTTTTTGTTATTCTCGGGTATAATATCTTTTCATTCTCCTCTGGTAATTTGTGTGTTTAAGACTTGCTTTCCACCTGAAACATCCTGAAATAGAGATGACATCATTTATCATCGCCCTGGGAAGCGCTCTGACAGTTCTATTCTGTTACCTCGTTATCAGATCACAGTTGTGTCACTTCCCATTAATTGTGCCTGCCTGTGCCAGCCTGGATTAGTTCTGCCAGTGAAATTTACAGTATCGGGGGCTGTGACACTGCTCTCTTGCCAGCCACCCTCTTCCCTTTCTCACCTACACTCCCCATGGTCAGAGCACCATCAATGAGGACAAACCTGGCTCTGGCTAGGTCAAGCACAGAGCCACCTCAGCAAATTGTCTGTCTTGTAATTCAGCTTTGGGAAGTGATTTGCTTTCAGGGTAGAAAATTCATCTTTCCCCATAGCTTTATTTTTATGCATGTGTTTGTCCCTCCCTTACCCCTTCTCTCTAGCATCATCTGGGTGGCAAGTGTCACTTTGGTTGTTCCCTGGTGTCCCGAACACTCAGAAATTATGTTTACAGACCAATACTTTGTCTGAAACATTAATAAAAAAATCTAGTCCTTTCAAAGCTGATGGAAATACTTTGTTGGGATAGCAGGAGTGAAGCATTGAACAAGACCTTGAGGAGAGCGGTCTCACTTGCGGGGCAGCAGAGGACGGATGGTGCTTGGCAGGACTTGGCCCTATGACATCCTGTCCTCTGAAGATACTCAAGCTAAATTACTGACAGAGGAATTTTTTGTTCTCCAAACATTTAAGAGTGTATAGCTACTATTTAAGAAGTGTTTTACTGAATGTTGTGGTAATCAGGGTTGTTCTCCACAAAATTAACAGGAAATAGCTGCAGCTCATCTTTTCTTAAGTAAACCTGCCCTTGTGTCTGACCCTGGGTTTGAGCTGAGCTCACATTTCAAGAGCCTTTAAGGACCAGGTAGGTCAAAGCCAGATTTTGATATTTCCTTCTCATCAGGATCCTGAGCCCTTGGTCTGAAGAGAACACCTTACCCACACAGCCATAGCAAGGGGTAGGAGGGCCTGGCTGCCTGGGGGCATGGCAGGCAGGCAGCTGCCCTGGCACAGACCCCAGCAGGTCCCATGGGGCAGCCCTGAGCAGGGGACAGGCCTATCCAGGGAGGCTGCTGGGGAGCAGCAGGAGGCAGAACCATAGCATAGGTTTGCAGTGTGTCCAGGAGGCAGGACAGAGATTAGGCTGAGCACAGGCACACCTACAGCATGGCATGGGCAAGGATGGACCTCAGCCTGTGGTGAAATGGGGCATCAGGACCCATGAGTCATTAAAGTCTCCTGGTGCCCTCCACTGCCTCCCTAGCCCATGAAGTGTGCCAAGTCAGAGCCATGGAGCCAGGCCAAGGTCCCTGAAGCCAGGCTTGGGGAGGGGACCAAGCCTCCCCTAGGGATCCTTGGAGGGGGTATGTAGGACAGAAAAGCTGGCCAAGGGGCTTGATGTCCCATGGCCCTTGTGCTCTGGGTGGGTCCTGCGCAGCCTGAGAGCCAGGCCCTCTGCTCCACCAGCTGGAGCAATCTGTGAGGGAGCTTTGGAAGTGAAGCTGCCCCCAGAGGGACACGATCTTGGAGTCAGGGTGACCCACATGCAGGCTGTGCCCCTTACTCTCCAGCACAGCCCTGTCAGGCTGAGGATGGAGGGCAGGTCCTGGGTAGAGGGTTGTCAGCAGTTTCAAGAATGGCATGTGGTGAGCCAGGTCTCTCTAAAGAATCCTACTAGGAGACACAACTACAGGGGAGGCCCAAGACCAAGCTAGAGACAAGTACACTGAAGCCCAGATATGACTTCAGTAGGGCTCCCAGGCAGAGGGCATGCGGAAGTCCTAGATGGGCCAGTCAGTTAGTGCCTGATAGAAATGTTTTTATCTGCATGCTCTTATTAATTTCCGGTTCTTTGTACCTCTTACCCATCTCCTGATCCTCTGGCCATCCTCACTGTATAGAGATTATTTTGCTTCTGGGCTGTTTCCTGGAGTTAGGCAACAAGTTCCTGCTGTGATCAAGCCCAGGTGCAATGCTGTGGGTGATTCACTGTAAGGACTGCTGCAAAAAGATACTATAAGCCACGTTCCAAATGTTTTTTCCTGCCTTCCCCTTGCAAAGTTTACTAGCATCAACCCAGGAGGCAATTGGTGGTTTAGATGTAGTCAGAGATGCCCATTGACCCTGCTGCCTGTGGGCCAAGATTTTTACTCTTTGGAAGAAATGATAAATAACAGGTGAATTAATTTTGTGGATAATACTAGCCCAGGTGTTTCAAACATCTTATATCTGCAGATAAGTTTAGCTATCCATCCTATCAGCATCTCTCTGTTTGGTCTTGGCAGTGGCTTTATGTTGCTGTGACCAGGCAGCTTGGAGATATATCTATATCTCCACAGGTATATCTAAGATGTTTACTGGTGATTTAGTGAAGCACATTTAATTCTCCTCAGGGTGATTTTTACCTATAATAAAGATTTAACCTTTATTTTTTTTGTGGTTTTGTTCTATTTGCAGGCTTGTCATGGAAGCACAAGGTAAGGGAAAAAACTTCTATCCGTGCTGTACATTAACCATGTTTTAAAAAACAAGCAGCTTTTGAGTCTGTCTTTCCAAGCCTGTGATGTTGGCAGTGGTTCTGACAGTAATAAGTTTTGATAGGAAAAACAAATAACATTTGGTCACATTTAGCTTAATCGCTCCCTTAATGTAGTCTTGTCTTAGAGCTAAACTTGTTTCTTGATAAATGAAGCCATCAGAAATGAGACAGAAACTTCTTTGGTGAACTGCTTTATGTTTTTGTCATTTCTCCGGAGGCTTATGAGGAACAGCTGTAGTGCATATTATACATTAGATTTATATCCTGCTTTGCTGTCACAGATGTCTTGCCGTTAGGAATTTCATTAAATGCATGATTTCTGTCTAGTATTTTTAAACTGAAATCCTAAGTTTTTTACACTACATGGCTTGTTACATGCTTTGCAATTTTATTTGTAAGGTATGTCAGAGTGGGATATATGTAGGTAATTTTGTATACAGATACTCATAGAACTCTTGACTGTAGTTTTTCCATCAGTATAAAAAAGTATAGTGCAACAAAAATGAAATGCAGTATACTTCTTCCATGTATGCTTGTGAACAGTCATACAGGGTTTGATCAAAGGCTCTTCCAGACTGTCATCTAGGCTCTGACAATTATATCAACTCAGAGAAAGGACGTGGAGTGACCTTTTGCGATATTCTTCCAGGCTCTCACAGTCTTTGATTAAAAAACTTCCAGATTAAGATGTTGCCATCTTAACCAGAGTATTTAACAGCAGCATGACTATAAAATAGATTTACCTTAAATGCATTTACTTAACCCATATATTCTTCTAGCTTTTATGGTGTTCTGTATCAGTTATTTCTGTGGTGTATTGAGGCTGCCTTCATCTCAGGATCTCAAGATGCTTTGCATGTTTCACAGGTAGGCAAGTAATGACAACAAGTTATACTGTGATTTGTAGTTCTGAAAATGGAGCTTGATTATCTTTGGTCATTCAGACTAAGAAATGGAACAAGGACAATATTATGTTATTTTTGTGTGTGACTTTCTTTTCATCAGTACAGAAGTAGTAAGCCTATCTCACAGGATCATTACAGGCCACATTCTTACTTACTTCATGGGGTCACCTTTTGAACTCCACAAAACAAAATTATTACTGGAATATTATCAAGTTTTGCCTGGTCTAATAGTTCTGCATGTCTTTATCAAACATGTCTGTTTGCCAACACGTATCTCAGGGTAAATATGAAGCTTGCACCTGAAAAAGCAGCACTGGCCAATGCAGAATTCAAACCAGACTGAATGAGTGTTACTGAGGAAAGTGCTCTTATACTCCTAAAGTAGATACATGGGAATATATTTTAGTATTGAAAACTTCAGTGGCGTTTGTTCTTTCTACCTGAAGGTTGATCTTTCTCCTCTAACCACGATTTCCGACAGTAAAGATGGTGTAAATACTGAGCATTGGAGATATATTTTAACATAAGATATGAGACTTTTGCAGGCGTTATATGCAGCTCAAATCTCATTCTTGCAGGAGAATAGAATAACTCCAGAAGTAACCTCTTGTGAAAATAAATTGAATTAGGTGTATAATTACTGGCATTTTTTACATATGCACGCCCAGAGATTACTCAGTAGACATAGAATCATAAAATAGTTAGGGTTGGAAAGGACCTTAAGATCATCTAGTTCCAACCTCCTGCCAGGGGCAGGGACGCCGCACACTAAACCATGTCACCCAAGGTTCTGTCCAGCCTGGCCTTGAATACCACCAGCGATGGAGCATTCACAACTTCCCTGGGCAACCCATTCCAGTGCCTCACCACCCTTACAGTAAAGAATTTCTTCCTCATATCCAATCTAAACTTCCCCTGTTTAAGTTTGAACCCATTGCCCCTTGTCCTATCACTACAGTCCCTAATGAAGAGTCCCTCCCCAGCATCCCTATAGGCCCCCTTCAGATACTAATAGCTGGTTGTATAGTTTTGATTCTATATTAATGAATTCACTTTTTTTAACACAAAATACATTTAATTCAAGCAAGATATGTTAAATACCTTTTGCTGATTCATCTGAATATGAATATACTTTCTCCATACTCATATGTGCATACAGACCTATAAAGACATGAAGATTGAGAACATCTAAAGTTACTTCTAGAGCTCATTAACTGACTGGATTTGCTGAAAAATACAAGAAAATATCAGTCAGAAGAAAATTATGGAACTGAAAAGCGATGCAGTCAATGTTAATACAATCTCCAAGCAAATCTAGCAATAATAGCATTAACATTAGCGAGCCCTAAAACCAGGTCAACTAGCAAAAACTGAATCCTGATCCACCAACTGGATCTGCTGATGTTTAAGTGTGGTTAATAAGGGGCAAGTACGTATTTATGGATTTCTCTGTATGTGACTGTTATCAGTAGGAACTTTGTAGGGTTTCTTTAAAAATTAGGGCTAAGGGCTTTTTTGGTCCACAAGAAAAAAACATGAAGAAGAGTTAAAAGTGAAAAAAACTTAAGGACATTTTGCTTCAGTCCTTCCTGCCAATCACAGTGAATACTGCTTTAGTAGGTGTTCCCTCCTCTTTTTTTCCTGAAAAAATCCCAAAAATGCTAAACTATGCATCAGCATTTCTGCAAACTGTCATTCTCACAAGCTAGTGTCACTTATAGATAGAAATACTCTTTACTGCTGAGATTTTGAGCAGGATTCATGTGGCGAAACAGGCTGCAGGACAGTAAGAAACAAATTTTTATAACTGAATTTACTGTAGAATTTTTTTTGATCATCATTTATCTTCGAGTAGCTTCTCTTCACTGGAGATACACCTGGAATTGTAACCCTGAAGTTCATGCAGTCAGCAAGAAGCAACCATTGGATTTATATTATTTTTCTAATATTCTTTAAACGTTCAAAACTAATACAAATAACTTTCGTCTATTCATTTATCAGCAGTATTATCTGGCTATGCGGTTTATTTTCTAAGACAAACTATTTAATAAATATTGCTATGAATGAATGCTGTGGTAAATTGTGCTTCTAAATTGACCTAGATTTAATGTATTTGTACAGCACGATGTATCTTTTACAAAATGTTATGAATTCCTCCTCAGAAAAACATGTTTATTATTCAGTCCTTAGGGTGCCCAACAAGTCAACAAGAGTTTTTTCTTTGATTTAAAGCACGCAATTCTCCTGCCATTCTCTACGCTAAAAAGGACACTGCTTGATGTGTCAGCATAGCTGATGTCCAATGGGAAATACTGGAGTATATGAAATAGCATATTTGTTTGTAAAAATACCTTAAAGGAGAAAGGTTTATTTGTGGATGAGAAGAGACTGAAGGACAGTTTCCAGTTTCTCACTTCTTTATTCTTGGTAACTTTAAAGATTACCTAAATAAGGTAAATACTGTCAGAATTGAGCTGCAAAAGATATGTTATTTGGTGTCCTCCCATTTTTTAAATCATATATTTAAAAAAGAAAAATTACAAATAATTTTAAACAAGAAATCTGCTCCTTGACTTTGTAAACTAAGATGGCTTGCATCCAAAACAACTGTGCTGATTTACAGTCCTGGTTGACTCCTTATTTTTGTCAACAGTAAATTCACAGGGATTCTGTATTTACTTAAGAATATTTTCCAAAAATGTTAAAAACAAGGGCAAAAAATGACTGAAACTTGAAAGATGTTTTCCAAGTGTGGATTTTCATATGTATTACCCTTATAATTCATACTTACATAAGGCCACATTTTCTTATCCCAATAAGGTTATTGTTAAGGTCATCGTTATTCTGTCACACAAGGTTTTGATTTTAAACCTTGACCAACATACTTATAGTTTTATGAATTCTGCCCAGAAGATAGGCCATGCTGACCTTTTCAGAGAAATTATATGACAAAAGAGAAAGCAATTCTGATAGCTTCCTGCTATTAGAAAAAAAAAATTATGTTCCAAAAACTTGCAATAAAGTTGTGTCTCCGATGAACCCACAGAGGTAAAGTGACAGCATCCATGCTAAAATGAATCCTCAAAAGGGACTAATGAAAAAAACATTGCAGAAGAGTTTCTCCCTCTGTAAATGATTCATAAATGCAATCTTAGAGAAGGAAGGAAGAAAGAAAAGAAAAACAAAAAAAAAGAATAAAGGTAAGAAATTGTGCAGTTGGAAAGTAAGAGGCCAGAAGACAAGAAGTATGCTTTTATTTGAGTACCACTGTTAACTTCTTGATAGGTAGTTACATACTAGCTATATCTGCTCAGAAAATTAAATATTGCTTACTATGGTCATTATTGTAGATAATGCAATTTATAATAAAATCATTTAATATGGACCAATTGTTCCTCCACATCAATGCTATTGACAGATCAATCTAAGCAGAACTCTATCTAAGATGCTAGATCTCTAAAAAGTTTTCCTACAAGCACAAAAGAAACACCTTCCGTTTCTTCACCGGAAGGAAATTCCTGCCCACTAACGAATTATAGGCTGGTCTAAAGGATACCCTTCAGTATTTGTAAACTGCCCTACTCTCTTCCCTCCTAGAGTAGAGAGGAGCAGAAAGGATTTCAACATGGTGCTGAAGGATTGTGCCATTATTCCTGCCTCCACCTAAAAGAGCTTCAGTCTAGAAGGGGTGTGGAAGATAAAAACTAGCCATTGTTCTGGACAATTTTTTATATCTTAGCTGGCTAAAATGCAAGAGATGGAATCACTTGAACAATTCAAAAAGTGTGGGAAAAGTGTACAACACAGAGCAACATTAGGTTTGAGGAAGGACAAGGGACATCAGTGAGAGGGGAGCTGTGGCTGAGGTAGAACTGAATGCAGAATGAATAGAGGAGAAATACAGACTTCTCATCAGCAAACTATGTAATCGCATATTGATTTGGGTATGTGGGAAATTGCATTCTGTTCAGCAGAGTTCTGTGATTGCTTTGAATTCAATGATTTGGGGAGGTGGGGAGGGCTTTAAAGATAAACTAGTTCTTGTGTCCTGTTTTAAAGGGGGTGGGTTCATTATTTCTAATATGGTATGCAAGCTTTGACAAATGGCCCATTTTTTGAGAGGTGATAAGCATCCACAGCCCCAGTGAATTTCAGTTCTGACTTCTGTGGTATCCAGAATTTTTCAGCTCAGTTTGTCCTTCTAGCAGGAAGTAAAGCCAGTTAGGCTTTATTTTTGCTTGCTCTTTCATTGAGAGCTGTCATGAGCACTGACACTTTAAATGTGGGTAGTTAATATTACTGCCAATTAGTTGCTAGTACAGTCACAGTGCCTATACTGGGGCAGGAGAAATTTCATTTTAAAGTGTCGGTCACAGTGACCATGGTCCATTGCTGTGTTTTATGGCAAGATAGACAGAATAGAACAGAAGTTCAACATGTTCTATGAATGTGTGAAGTTCATCTACAGCTGGAAAGCCTAAGATGCATTAAGCATTGAAATAGCCTAAGATGCATTAAGCATTGAAATAATCAACCTTGAAGAAGCTTGTTATTTGGGCCATGGCTTAAGTTATCTCAAAAGTTAATTCACAAATTACAAGCCCAGTGCAATTAGTTCTATTTTCAAAGAGGCCTTTGCTTTTTGAAAGGGTTAGTTGTTGTAATATCAATAAGTGAAAATTATTCTGAGTGAAGTAAATGGAGAATGGTATTACAATGTCTTAATATCACTATTAACTTTAACAATTTACTTTTATTTGTGATAAAAATGGCCACTTCTTGTTTCTTCCATCTGCACTGTAGGAGCACAGGGTTTTTGTGGCAGTATCATTTACAGTGCCACAAAGATGTAATAACAGTAGCTTACTCCCCTGTATTCTAAAATTTCACTGTTAAGATTCTAATTTTCAGTGAACTAAATGATAACCATAGCCTTTTAATGAAAATTCATGGCATTAATTACAGATACATAAACAGAAATAAAATTGATAGATTTATTCCTAAAGGACTTGCTGAGCTAACTTAAGTCCTGCAAAAGACCTCAGAGTACAACAGATGCTATTTTTTAATCTGAGCTGAAGCACTAGGGGTTGGGAGGAAACCCTGAAGATTTTATCACTTTGTAAATGCCTCAATTTGAAAAAGAGAATTAATCTCCTAAAACAATGAATTTAACAGTTACCATCATGAACAAGAAAAGAGACTGCACAGTTTTAACTTTGCATTTCTTCTGGAAGTCAGTGTTGCTCACTGAATTTCCATAGTGAAGCAAATCAGTCCCTGAAACAAAAAAAAAAAAAAACAACTGAAGCTATTTCTATCAAGAATATTTAACTAATTTTTCCCTCAAATGACCTGAGTCATCAGATATAACTCTGCTGGCATTCTTGTAATGTAAATCCCTTTTTGTAGAGGTATATACCTCAACATGTGGGATGTGAACATTTTGGATTTAAGGAATAGGTATTAGTTGCCTTGGACACTTTTGTGGAGGAACTTTTTCCCTTTACTTATGCTCTTGGATGGTTTCTTTTGTTATTTTCACCAGTACAAGAGCCATCATATTCAGAACTTTATTTCTGATAGCGTAGAGCTCTTTAGCCCCCATCATTATTATTTTTGTTTGCAGAGGCATATGTATGGCATGGTAGAAATTATTTCATAACCCTGTCTCTAGAGTTCTACTTGTCTGGGTTTATTTTTTTTTTTTGTTGCCAGAGCTTAGTGTGTTTCTGAATGAGTGCATTTCTCTGCCTTAGTTAACTGCTTCTCAGTTTTATGACTAACACTTTCTACACCCTCTGAATGTTTCTTCCAGTCCAAATTTTCTTACCTTTATCTTAGGTATTCAGGCTATAAACAGCCTCTGGTGTGTCCTTCTGTTCTCCAGACTGTGCTGAAGAATTATGTTACAATTCTCAATTTTAGCTTATTTTATTTTTAGTTTTTCTCCACTACATTAATTTCTCTTTTGTCTAGCTCATTTACTTTTTGTATTATTGGTTGTTTTTTTTAAATTAAGAGCTATATATAACATCTATTAACATTTCATTGTCTAGTGCTATTTTTTCTCCTTTGCTTTTTTCCCCCCTTAGTCTAATGTAAGCTGTGAATGTAAACAATATTAACAGTTATTTTCATTCTTCATATCTCCCAAAAATGATGTACACCACAGTATTGAGTTACAGGACTCTTCAGCTCTTTCAACTTTTAATTCGTGTAGGCTTTTATTTTTGTGTTGGTAGTGTTTTTCTACTTTTAATGTATTTTACAGAACAAAAGTGTGTCAGTGTAGTGATTAGATTACTTGATGGCTAAAGGCACTTTGATTATCATTTCCTACCCACTTTCCCACAGCTCAGCCTTTCCACTAATTGTACTGGTTCTTGTTCTTCTGAAGCCTATAGCCATCAGATATGAACATCTGTGGAGTTATTGTTTGTCCTGTATTTAATACAGCTTGACTGTTATTAATCAGTTATGTTGATGCTTGTTTCTGATATTTCATCTAGGGAGCCAGTTAATCTGTAGCGAATCTGTTATTAACTATATTCTTAGTTCACGATACGTTAGTGAGAGGGAACCTCAACTCATCAAAAAAGTGTTTCCTCCTTGTCAATGCGTATGCCCTTATGTTAGGGTTTCCTTTATTTATGTTGAAAAAGAACAAAAAATTTACCTCGGGATTGTGAAAGTGGTATCTTGCTGCCCAGCTTGTGGAGTTTTTGGCTAATGCCTAGAGAAGATACTAGGGTGAATATACTTCCTTAGGAGTTCTCTGCTCATTTTGTCTTTGACTATGTGTGACCACCTCCTTTCAAGGACAAACTCGGCTGTCTTCCTGGCTCACAGCTGTTTTTCTCTCTCTCTGCTAAGTTTTCTTTGAAAGAGAGAAGAGCAGCTTGAACACTGAACTTGGATGTTGCTACTCTGCCAGAGAGAATGGACTTGAGTATGTGAGGAGTGAAGTACTCTTTGGGCAGTGCTGGGGCTGTCAGAAATCAGTGTGGGGATGCAGCTATTAGCTGATCGGCACTAGCTCATCTATCAGGTGCAGCCTGGAGCAAGGATGAGTGTGGATGGTAATGAATGCCCCATAGCTTGCCAATGAGGAGCTGGCTGTGTGCGGATGATATAGAGGTAGAAGGGAGGAAGGGATCCATTCTGGTAGTGGGAGTATGATGGGTCCATTCTGCTTTGCCATCAGAAGTGCCTTTTGCATTCTTCTTGTAGCATAGTCTCAGAGCAATCATTCCCTGTCCGATTTATGACTACGTCTCATTTATGGAAATTGATGCAGTTCTGTGCTTCACTAGAAAAATGTTTCTGTGGGGCTTTTTTCCCCCTTTGGGGCATAGCAGTTTTATTTGTGTATGGCTTCAGCTGTGCAATTGTATTCAAGTGTTCAGCCAGTTTGGGCACTTCTGTTTGTTTTCTATTGATTCCTTGGACAGTAGCAGCCGATTGCAGCAGAATCCTATTCCAGGTTGCACTGGTTTATACTTTTCAAGTGCCATATTTGTGCTGAAATACAACATAGCAGAATAGCTGCCATCAGCCTCTAAAACAGCATGTGGGCCAAAAGCCTGGAGGGACAGGAGAGTGGGGCCATACCAGTACTGGAAACCCTAAGGTTTGGAAGGATTTGGTACTGTGTAAATCTGGGCAGGCTGGGCAATGGCTGTGATAAGAGGTGAGAGGGGCTAAGTGTTGCGGGCGGGAACCACAGGCTCTTATTGCCTGTGCGGTATGTGAGGTCCGCAGGCCCTTATTGCCCGCACCCCTGGTGGGAGAATGAAGACAATCAATGTGATCGTACAACAGACTCCATTTATTCCATCTGAGGGTTCCAGTTATATACTCTAGGCACACTGGCTATTTTTATCCGCTAGTTGATACATGATTTGCTACATAATTGATATGTGCTTGGCTACAACTCAGAGATTACATTCACCCCCCACCCCCACTCCCCTGTGCGGTTTTCTTCTTGGTTATGTTCCAGAGGGTTTCCAGCTTGCAGCTGCGCTTCAAGGTTACAGTTACCAGTTCCTCCCTACATATTCTTCTCAGCAACTTTTCCGTGTCGGCTTGCTTGAGCTTTTGCACGTATGCACCCTTTAGTAACCTCTAAACGAGAGCTGCAAAATCTGTGGTTCATTACTGCTGGGTCTCTTTCATCCACTGATCCATGGTCTCGTCGTGTCCGTTCTCCAGCAGCCATTCCCCAACAGCTAAGGACATGGGGAAAGGGTCTTTGTGATAGAGCTGAAGGAGAAATCTTGTATGTGAAGAAACAGTTCTGTGACCAGGCTGGTTTTCGTTTGCCACTGCCTTTTCCTCTCCCCCGTGGAGTTTCTCTTCTGTGTTGTGAATCATCACACTAACACTGGCTGGTGTCCTCTTGATAGGAAGCCTCCACTGCATTATGATTTGTGCTGCCCTTTTTGGTTTCTGCCCCCTTTATTGCCTTGTAACTTACAGCCATGTCCTTTTTTTTTTTTTTGGTTACACTCAGATCTGGAAATAATATGTGCAGTGGAGCTTGGCTGGCCCTACGACTGATTAAGAACTACCTTCCCCTGCTCTGTAACACTCAGGGGAAAAAAGGGGAGCTCAGAGGGGGAAGACCTGGTGCTGTGACATACCCAGGTACACAAATACTCATCCTAAGTGTGCCAGTGTCTTGCAAGGGGTACTCCTCTGTTTTTAACTTTCTTCTGTATGTTTCTGTTCAGAATGACACTGCCTTAAAAAAAAAAGGGGGGGAGTGCAGGGAGAGAGAACTTGATGTTGTTCTTTCTATCCCCATAGAATTCCATCTCCTTTATTAATTTTAGTACCACAGATTAAGGATGTGTCAGGTTATATAGTTTAAGATGTTCTGTCTATGTGCAGGGATGCTGCTGCGAGTAACCTCTTCCTAAGCTGTTTTTTCTATGAAGAGAAAGGAGTGAGAGCGCTTGTTAAAAGCAGTTGAGCAGAGGAGGACAGATTGCAGCAAACTTGAGATCAAATCTGCTGGAAAGCAATGTTTAGAGGAAGAGTTGTGTGCAGGTGGGCAAGAGAAGGCTGTCTTAATACTATTTTTTGCATACTGGAGAAAGATAAGTGCAGTAGGAGTGTTCTGTGGCTGCAACAATACCCTTTAATGCATTGAAAAGTAAAAGTATTACATAAGAAAAGTAAAAAACATGACCTAGAAAGTGGGGGAAAGTACACAGGCTTAAAGAGTGTATATATAAAGTGACATAAGTAGATGCAATAAAAGGTTAAACAGAAAATGATAATAGGTGGTAATGAGTTACATATCCTTAGGAAAAATATTTGTGCTTTATCTTATGCTTGTGCACTTGGGCTTTATTAGGACCTGATTAATATTTAAGCTTCACTTGGTATATGATGTATGTGATTTTGTTAATCAGTTTTGCTTTGAGAAGTTGATCTGGCCAGATGGCATCTTTAAAGAATTGCATGGATCTGAGTATCAAATTTACTGGTTTTCAAAGGATAATCCCACGGTACCCTGACCATCGAAGCTGCTAGTGATAGAAAAACATGTTGCCCAAAGTAAATGGCTTTATCAACAGATTAACAGATCACCATTGTAATTTGTATGTCTGCATCCTTCCCTGCTTACAGCTGCAGTGAAATAGTTAACAGTGTTCATTTATGACCAGCGTTTATTAGGCTTTAGAGTGAAACACAGTGGAAAACAACTAGGCAGGAATGCAATTTCTTTAGATCTTGTCTCCAGCTTATCTTTGTTTGTTTGAAACAGGCATTTTTCTAAGAGATATTTCGGAGAGAGATTCTGAGGCACAGAGTGGCACCCAGCATGTAAAATAAGTTCGCAGTCTGTGCCATCTTATTTTCTGGGTATTTTGATCGCAGTTATATTATACGAACTTTAACAAGAAAATTAAGATTCTATAGCATATGGAAAACACAAGTAAAGCTGCTGTCACAGTGGTCTGTGCTAATTCTGTAGTTCTTTAATTCTCTAGTAATACAACCTAACAAACTCCAGAACCTTTTATTTTTTTGTCAGTATATGCACTGGATACAGATGTCTGGATTAAAAAAAACCTTCAGATCAGTTTTGATTAGAACTGCACTTCATATTATTAGAATGTGATGGATGTGTTTGGATGAGGGGGAAGTTCGCAGTTATGTTTAGATTTCTTCTCTGAGCAATTTATAACCTTAGCATTAGTCACATACCCAATCTCCAGTCCCTTTCAGAATATATAAATAAATATAGTGTAATATGTGAGCAGTAAAATTTATGACCATTGGTCGATCTCATTGGAGTCTCTTGCTTGCGTTTCTGAAGAGAGGATGCAGAAAAGAATTTCTCAAAGCATGCATCATCTTGATTCTTTCCACAGACATGTTACAGCAGTAGGCTAAATCCTGCAGTCTTTACTCAGTCAAGATCATTACTTAATATGATGATTAAGTGAAGAAACAGATTTTCACTTCTAGGATGAAGCTAGCTTTTGTGTAGCAGACCTGTCTAAAGGTTATGATCTTTGAATCCTGAGAGGCAAAAGTTCTTGTGCTGATGTGAATCCTTGAGGTGCATGTTGGTCTCAAAAGATGAAAAAGTTAGGTCTGCCACCCGTAGTGTCCCCTTTACCTTAGCTGTTCTCTATTTTTACTTATGTCTCTGAATTTTTTTTTTTCCAGGCTGCTGATTAGGTGCCTTCTGAGTTTCATCATGCTATCCTTATTTTTTTCCTACTTTATCTGCGAGGCCACGAACTTGCTAATAAATGAAGCTTCTTAACTCATTCTTCCCTGTTTTCCAGGCTATATAATAACACACTGTGTTGATTTCAAATTCTTTTGATGTTCTTCTCTTTTGGAATTCATAAAAAAAAATTTTGACAAAAAGAGTTTGTCATAAAAAAATAATTTTTGATACTAGTGCTGGCAATACTATTATAAACAATAAGCAGATTAATCAGTTGAAGCTCAGCAGAAACTGGGAACTTCAGTGTGTTATCCCATGCATGAAGATCAAAGAGGAAGTTCCTATTTACCTAAAGTTGCAGAATTTTTCCTTGTGCTGCGTTTGCACATGTGCATGGATGCACACACATACAGTGTCAATGAAGTGGTCTGTATGGTGAGGCTTGTTGCTGTTGCCTTGCTGCAGAAATGTCAGTTTAGCTCTTATTAGTAATGTAAGCAATCTGAAACCCCACTGTTCTGGGGTTTTGAAATAGACTCAGAAGTTATTTCCTAGTTTACTAGTGTTTCTTAATCTAGCCACATTTTGTACTGCCTGACTTGATAGTGATATTAAAATAGATGTTACTCAACTGAAAGAATCACATCAGAAACGAGATGTGCCTTCTCATTTGCTACATGTATTATCAAATAGCTACCTGAATATGCAGTGAAATGTTTTTGAAGGAGAGTACAGATTTGTTAAGGTTAAAGGCTTTGATACAGGTCTCTGAAAGTCTCTGTGACTTTGAGGCAAGATTTCTTTTTAAGCAACAAAACTGTATCCACCATTTCATTTCAAGGTTTGTTTTTTACCTTAGTGTTGCAAAATTCTTCTCTCCTCCCTTGCTACCTTGTGTGTTCGTTAGACAAATCTATGTTGTTTCTGCATAGCTTGTAAATTCAAGTCAGCCTCTCCTTGTGGCTGAGAGTCACAAATTGTTTCTTGGAAGCTGTGTCCGTGGGCAGCTTGAAAAACATTGTTATCTTTTCCTCTGGTTATGGTGATTGTGCTGTGGTGTTTTCAATGCAATGTTTCGTTATTTACTACAAAAGCCAGGCTGGGAAGTAACAGTGTCTAAAAGAGTAGGAGGATTGCCTGTGGTAAAACTGCCAGTCCAAGCAGCAATTTCTAGAGTCTCAGCCTGTAACCTCCAACAGGATGAAGGCATTTGCAGTCCAAGTTCTCTTGTCTTGTGCTCTGTACTGAGAAAAATATCCCTTCTCTGGTGAGAGTGATCTTGCTGGAAAAACTTGGCAAGTTCTGTAGCACAAATCCTGTTTATGACGATCTGTAAGGCAGTGTCTTTGCTGAGGGCTCTGGGGTGCAAAAAAGTGGTGAAATTTGAAAAGTGCAAGAAGACGACAGCTGGGACCCTGCATTTAGTTCTGCATCCCATAAGGGACAGGAAAAATATAGTAAAATTATTGTGTATGCTGGATTAAGATCTGAACACATGGATCACTCTTCCAGACAGAGTGATTTTGCTCATTTCTTTTTTTATGAAATCAGTTTTGCAGCATATTGTTCTGGAAAAAAAACTGTCTTGACTATCCTCCCGATTATTCTTGAGCTGGGCAATGGTTAGTTGTGTGCGTAGCCTCCTTTCAGACGTAAAGGCTTATCCAGCTGATAGCGATGCTGAGGGAATCATAGTGTAGAGTCATTCATCTCCAATGCCAATTGTTTAATGTCAAAAGGTAGAAGGAGTTGGGTTTTTAATTACTTTTGCTCATAGCTGTGAGTGGTGATTCATGGAAGTTATATTACGAAAGTGTGAAATAAAGAGGTGGAGTATTACGATGAAGCAGACTTCTTCTACAGTCATTCAGTTCCAGATATCATGGTCTAGTAGTTTTATGCTACATTAGGCTCACTCAGTGTGTTCATGCTTACAGAACTTGTATTGATGTTGTCAGTGCTGTGCTTCATTTGCCTGTGTTTGAGCTGGGAAAACACAGAATGAGTAAGGAGAAAATCACAACCTTTTTCTCTTCCAGAAATAAATTGTACCACCATGCTAGGTTTCTTTATGTTCTCTGGGTTCACCTAACAACACTTTCATTAGGTCTTTGCCAAACATACTGATATCTGACTTTATCCTCGGTGTGTAAGCTGCCTGTTAGCAGTGGAGTGCATGCAAAGGGTCCTGGTAATGTCCTACTGTAATGCCAGGAAAAAACTTGCAGGAAAAAACAGTGACATTTGATTTTTGATTTGGAAAAAGTTTTCTGGAAAAAAAAAAAACCAAACCCAAACAACCCAAGTTAGTTAACAGCAAGTAACTAAGGACTCAAGAATAGTGTTTTTAGAAAGTCCTTCTTTAGTAAGTTTTCCTCAAGAAGGAAAAATATGCAGGGATGGCCTCAGAAAACCAAAGGAGAAACTAGGAAAAGTACAGATGACTCATGCCCTGACCAGAGGCTCTTGCCTATGCAGTCGTGAGCAGCATGGGTGCCTCCTCTGGAAGTTTTCAGCTTGTCAGTTTAACAAAAAGACAGGGGAAGTACTTCATTCAGATAGATGCCTGAAGCACCAGTAGCTGAGGAGCCAGCCTGAGTTTTGAGGTTGGTTAGGAATTCAGCAGCTCCCAAGAAGTACAGGAGAGTAATAGTCCCCCTGTACTTGGCACTGGTGAAGCCACACCTTGAACACTGTGATCAGTTCTGGGCATCTCACTGAGAGAAAGACCTTGAGGGGCTGGCCTGGGGGGAGGTGAAGCTGACGAACTGTCTAACGGGGATTGGCTGAGGGAACTGGGGTTGTTTGATCTGGAGAGGAGGAGGCTAGTTTAATGGTTGGACTTGATGGTCTTAAAGGTCTTTTCTGATCTGAACAATTCTGTGATTCTAATACCACTATGGGGTTATCTGGAATACTGAAGAGGTGCTTGGAGCAGTGAGGCAGTCTTTGTTCCTCAGATCCACCCTGTTCTCTCAGGCTGCTTCTTACCTATATTTTCTGTGAAAGAAGGAATATATTGTCCTATGATCTTAGTTTTTGCTCTCTCCTTCCTGTATCATAGCACAGCAAATAATTTAGAAATAAATAAAATAGCTACCAGTTGCTTACTGATCCTGGAAAAAGTATTGAAGTATTTTGCAAACTTGACATTATTTCTCTCTTCTGCCAGTTTTTATGACCCCCTTCTCCATCTCCCTGTAAAAAAAAAAAAAAAAGGGGGGGGCAAAACCCAAAAAAACAACAAACAAAAAATCCTCACCTTATTATTTTTGTTTTGTTATGTGGCTAGTTCCATACGCAGCACAAGTACTGAGCTCATCCAAGAACGGAGTTTAAAAATGACCCATATTCTGAGTGGTAAGTAGCTCAGCTTCCTCAGTGCTGGACTGGCAATCACAGGCTGATTAAATTTTTACAATTACCTTAGTGAAGGTAAGTCCCACTTTGATCCCTTCCAAAGGGACTGCTTAATGAGAAAGGGCTGATTCTGTTTGAATAAAATGATCTGACTCTGTTGACAGGGTAAATAATAAGCAGGTTCTGATTTTAGTGAGATTTTAATCATATTGAGTAGCATTTCATACCAAAATGATTCTGTAACGATAGTTTTAATACAACTCCAATTATTTTAATACATCCCAGTATTTTAATTCCTTTTGAAAAGCAAAACACCCCTCCACTTCCCCCCCTGCCCAGAAGTGAAGAAATTCAGTTCAATAGGTTTCTGTCACCCCTGGTGTCACCAGTTGTTCCACAGTGATCTCAGGCTACCTTTGCAGTAATAATTTATGTTAAGGATATTGTCAAGTAGCCTATAAGAAACAGTTTCTCTGTCTCTAATGCAGGATCAAAAAGAATCTTTTAAGGTGACGGAAAAATGTTATTAAAGCAGGGCAGGGCTAAGAGTCTCAATTTGAATAATTAAACTTATTTTGTATTTATAAAAGCATTTCTAGGGAATAGTGACTTTATAACATGATTGTTACTCAAATCAGCCCTATTGTTAGGTTTAAAATGCATATGGATATGTTCTTTTTGTTCAGACAGTTTAGCATTCAAGGAGAAAATTTGTTACATAATGAAAGCAGTTTTAACCATTGTCTTATCACCATCGTCTCATTCTTTAGTGAACTTCTGGTGTCATGACTTTCAACTTTTGATGGCATATATGATTCCTCTCTTGAGAACTTTTTAACACTTTATATGAAGATAGGTTTTAGTTAGAAGAACACTTCTTAACTGAGTCTAGGTAAGGATATGTAGTTTTTATGGCAGTCAAAGGTAGAAACAAATTTGTCTAATGTTTTCAGAGAAAAACTGATGAGTAGGCAATCCAGATTTTGGGGACCTTGTTCATAATTGAGTCTTAGTTTAAATGGTGGGTTTCATGTCTGAATCCAGGTTGCTGAAACTTACACAGCTCCACAAAAATACTTTATTTTTTCAGTGTAGGATTATTTCTGAATGTGGAAAGAAAGAAATAACAGTAAGATGAATCAAACAGAAGTTGGCACATCCCATAGAAAGATTCTTTTTCATGTTACTTCAACCATCATTTTTATATTCTGTATAGAGCAAGGAGATGTGTCATACCTAACCACAGCTTTTTTGCTAGCTCCATTGCAAAAACAATATAGAGCAGTCTCTTTCCTATATGATAATGAAGCTAGACAACAAAATTTCTTAACCTTATAACTGAATAAAAAGAGTCTACCATACTTGTCAAACTGTATTTGTAAGTGAGCTAATTGACTCAAACCCAGTGTAATTCTAGAAAGTGAAGATGGCAGGTACTGAAGATACTCAGCAGCTCATTACAGGAAATGGATTTTATTCATAGTATCAATGTATTAACTTTCACATAGTTTTAGAAAGCCATCTAGTAAAATCCAGACTTGCTAATAACACTATCCTGTTGAAAGTGAGTGCCAACCTAGTATTTAATGCTCTGACCATGAATCTTTTTTTTATTTGACAAATATTTATATTTTCTTAATAGAAATTGAAAGTATTAGTTAAAAATATACTATTCAATAAAAGTACTTTTTATGTTCCACAACTATTGTGTGCTTTCTTAGTTTTAGCCCAAGCTTTTACAAGTGAAATCAATTTCTTACCTCAGCTCTATTCATCATGAAAAAACATAAATTCTGTCTTTTATGAAGCTGTCATAGTTCCTGAGACTTATTAGACCCTAGGGCCCAGTACTCCATTTAAAACATTCTTCATGTCATCTTTTTTTTTTTTTTTTAACATTCCTTTTGCTTGTTTGATGACTTTTATTCTTCTGCCTTTCATTTAGTGAAATTCAATATTATGTCCCTATTCTGTTCCTTTTAAAGACAACATAATAGAAGACACTAAAAAGCAGAGATTTAGTATTTTTATTTTTAAAGGGAATATAGCCATGTTTATCACATTATCTACATTCTTCTCCGCACTTTCCTCTTTTGTATTTTTTTGTTTTCTTGCATATTCTCTGAAAGATGTAGGGCATCCAGATGCATTGAAGAAGAACAAAAGCTGTGTCAGACTTGATTCTTAAAAAATATTTATGTCCCTAAAGCTGCAGATAAGTACGCATTTGGAGTATTAAAAATGCATAGAGGCACTTGATTTTTGTTATTTAACTAGGTTTCAACTGGCAGTCTTCATACTCTGAAGCATCTGAAGTTATGCTGCTTGGGGTTCTGACGAAGTAATGATGTTTAATTTGTCCTTCTATTTTTTATTTTTTTTTTCCTTCTTCTTTTTAAGTAGGCACGCTTTTCCTGGCTCATACTCTCAACATTGTGCTTGTATCCCAGCCTACCATGGCTAGATCCTTCTCTAGGAGCTTTGTGTGCAGTCAGTGGTAACTGCACAGCAGGAAGAAGGGTAGCAGAGTTGTGTTCTCGAGGGTATATACAGGAAAACAGTGTAGGCAGTTTCTGAAGATTCTCTGACTAATGGACTAACTACTGTAATTCAGAATATGAGAGATGATTTGGCATCTGAGGTGTGGTTTTCTTTTTGTTTTGGTTTTACTTTGGGTTTTTTTCTTTTTGAAACTCTTGTTTAGGTTGCATAGTTCATACCAACTGCAGGTGGGATTGGTGCCGCCTAACTCTAGCTATCTTAAGTGCCCATTTTCAGCTAATTGTCTAGACACTGTTTATTGTCAATGAAAAAATAGAGGTACTTCAAGAGTGTGATTCATCCCATTCTAAAGTAGACATCTAAGGTGGGATGAGTTGGAAGTAGTTGTCTTTCTCCACCAAATAGCAGAAAGGCACTGACAACTGGTTAGACAAAAAGCAGCTGAAGATATGCGAGATGATCACCCTCTGAGCTATTGATATATCTTTTATCCCTCTCTGTTTCACTGATTTGGGAGATGAGTAACATTTTTCAGTATTTGCTAAATAGGACAACCATGTATCCACCTGGTTCAGGAGTACACAAGGCAGAAAATGATGTATACAGTTCCACTGAACCCATGGATAGACAGGCTGTGCTTCATTTTGATTTGTCAGATGGTAGCTTAATGAAGAAAAGCTGATGCATAAAGCACTCTATGTGTTTCAGGCTGGGATCAGCCTAGAAATTGTCATCCACCCACAGTAAAGACTGCACTTGGTTACTGCTCTGTGCAAACAACTTCACAGTGACACTCCAGAGCTATCTTGTCACATTCTCATTTCTTTTCTGAAAAGTAAATATTCTAGCTGAAAAACAAATTAAGCACAAAATGGGTGTATAATATACCTCAAAAATAGCTTGAATGGAAAACATTTCAAGCTGGCAGAAATATTAGCATGTTTAATTCCATATGAATGGTTTTCTCAATGAAATTCAGAATAAATATCCATTAAAGCATTAATGATATTTGAAACTTTTTTTGCAATAATCAGTAACATTTTTACAGCAGAAATACTGTGCGGTAGTTTTTATTCCCATGTATTATTTGTGAAATGAAGATGCCATTTAACATTAAACTTTACAAAAATGTTTGTATTTTGAGGCATACTTTATAACAGAAAAAAATCAATTAAAAGCAGTTATTAAGATTTCATTTTCTTCTCCAGAACTAAGGTTTTGCTGAATTTTTTTCATAATTGGACAGTGATATTTTTCAGATAATAGTGAACTCTTCACTGAGAAAATGATGAACAGAACTGCTGTTGCTGTGATTTTAGGATGTCGTCTCTGTGAAAGTTTGCTTAACAATTTAAAGGAACAAACATATTTATTAAACCTGCACTGATACTGGGCTGAGGTAGGAGAAAACAACACTGTCAAATTTCCTAAGTTTCACCAGTCTCTAAAATAGTTTCCTTGGATTTTGGTAGCAATGTAAGTACACCAGTGGGCAAATTTACCCTGTTTCTATCATATGTTTTGATGCTTGAACTGCTCACTGTTTTTTTTTCTCTTCTCTTTGTAACTCTGATTCAAGGAAAGGAATGACAAGGGCAGGTGTTTCTGCTAGCTTGTTAACTGAGTTTTCTTTTGTTCATGTTTGAAAGCACTTACCCCCATTCTACTTACGTTTTACTTGATCCCATCTTAAAAGTAACAAGTGTAAATGCTTAAAATCTCATGCTCAGAATGTATGGAAATCTGTGCTGATTCTGAGCACTTCTACTTGTTTAATGCATGTTAAGGTGGAAAGAGATCAGTCATTTAACTGGTGTAATCATATGCACAATGCAGCTATCTTGTCTCATGTAGTTGTTCCTTCCACAGTGCAAAACAAGATGCTGTACATGTTTCAAACCTGGAAGATTCTTCTGTTTTACTTTCATTAGGCCATAACTTCTGTCAGCAATCTGACTTTTGTTGGTCTTAATTAAGATAATTACTTCCTCTTACCAAGCTGTGACCATAAAGACATAGACATCATGGTTATCTTTTTCATCCTTTTAATAATAATAATAATAAAAAGCCCTGTTGCAATTCCTCTTCCATTTATTATTGTGATATACATTTATTTTTTATTTTTTATTTTTTTACAAAGGAATTTGACAAGCAGATTTCTGGAGTTCTTAATGGAGTTGAAACAATAGCCTATGCATGTCATCATACTATGCATAGTGAAATGATGAACATAAATCACACACACACAGGCACACACAGAAAACAAGGCACTGTTAAGACTGTACAAGTAATAACTGAGGGGTTATTGATACATTAAAAATTGAGCTCCTAATGAAAACTATATCAGTAGTAATTTTAACACCCTAAAGCTGTGCATTATTTTGGGATTCTCTGCTTAAAAGCCCAGCTGTGTCCCTCTTTCCGTATGTATTTGATCCCACATTTGTAGGTGAATAAATTGCTCCAATGTTGTTGCCGGAACGAACTAAAAAGTCGGCCAAACGTTGTGTCACACACGTGGCAGTGTTGCATTTCCGTTTCTCCAGATGGTGACTACTAAGGTGGAAAAGAAAAAAAGAGCCAAGATTAAGTCAAATGGTGAGCAATCAAGGGTGCCACTTCTAATAGGCATTTGATCAGTGCTAATGTGGGAGTTTTTTTAATATGTGCACAAATACAGGAACATTACAATCTTCCTACCTCCTACTTTGTGCCTGAAAAAAATCTTGCGCTGCATGCTATTATCAGTTTTAATGACGGGGGTTATTTAAATGCAAAAACCTTAACAGTCATATGTCTTTTGTATTGATATTCTACATAGCAGTTTATGACATGTAGAAAACCTGTAATGATAGTATAGTTAAGACAGTAAGTGAAAACAGTGACTAAATGTTTAGCTTTAAGCTGAACTTCTAAATCTATTTAGAGCTCTTGCTGATATCATGAGGATTACTAACATAATGACAATCACTAGCATTTATTTAGTTCTCTTCTTCCCACAGAATCATATCCTGCTCTTACTGAAGTGAACAGTAATATTCCAGCCCACCTCAAGTGGACTGAGTCTGAAGGTTCTTTCTCTCAGCTCTGCCATACATCGTGAGATGTGGCAGGCATTGCCACCTTCTGCCAACCTCTGTACCACTTAATATTTAGCTCTGGGTAAAGAGAGGTTTATTCACTAATGAAAAACTGCCATGTCTTTCTTGAAACACCAACAACTTCAAAATGCTGTTGTTGTAGAAGACAATACTTTGTTGGATGAGACTGTAAAGAGTGTCCACAGAAGAATCCATATCTAAAATCATTTTATGGTCTGAACCAACAGGCCATTTTCAGAACTCCATTTGGAACTTATGTAGCATGAGATTTACTTTTTTTTTTTTTTTTTTTTAATGACTATAAAACTGTTAGCTTTAAAGAGCTTGAGTTTTCAGATTTATTTCTTAGACCACTATGTTTTCCCTTCAGATAGAAATGTTTGCTTGCTGAAATTGCTTACTGACTTAACTGTTAATTTTCTTGGGCTTCTTCATGTTCATGTGGCATGAGGTAGACAACAATTTGCACCAAAAAATTGCAGTTTAGGAATAACAATTTACCAGTTTCAAACTCTGGGCAACTACCAATAAGTTCTTTTTCCTACTGAGTGGTTAAATCTGCTACCTGAAATGTCATCTATTATTTAGGGGTTATGTGTATTGATCTAAGAATCCAAATGGAATAGCAACTGTGAGAGGAATGTTTGTATTATACTGATTTAGACTGGCAAACAGGAGCAATTTCTAAGCAATTACTATTTTAAATATGTAATTGTATTTAAAGGAAATGGTTGGATATGGCTTGATACAGTTTCTTTTAGTTTTCCATGGGTATTTCTATTGGTTTAAAAAAAATTTACTTGAGGTTTTAACATATGAGGTTCAAACAGCAGCTGGTTCTCATGGAAATTCTCATTTGTTTGTGGAGGCAAAGTTCTCCCTTTCATTCAAGGTAGAAAATCGGGCCCTGACACTCCAGGTTTAAAACCCCAGTCCTGACAGGAAACTACTGGATTTCTAGCTGATGTCTAGCCTGACTGAGCCCATTATACCTGTTAGCTTTCAAATCTGTAGCCTTTAATTGAATATGTGTTTCAATGAGACAGTTCACTCAGTAAGGTATACCAGGGCCCCAAAAAAGCAAATAGGGCATGCAATACTCATAAAGGTGATGCCTTGTGTTTGAGTACTAGAATTATTATTTTTTTTTTAGTAATACTGTAAAAATGTGGAAACCTAGTCTCCATTATCAAAATATTTTGGAAGATAAACAAATTGTCATATAATAATGATATTTTTTAATACACTCGAAGAGAAAGCAACAGGTGTCTGTATAGGCACTTGTATTTACTGAATCTGCTCATAACAGAATTGTCATTGAAAAGAAACTCACTCAAAAGCCTGATGAACATAGGATAGTTCAGTGCTATTTATCTTCTAGTACAAATTGCAGGTACTTTTTCAAATGTTATTTTATTCATTAATAAGTTACCAGAAACTTGATTTATGCATTTATAAACATGAACGCATTTCAAACAAGTTAAATTCTACCAGAGCCGATTTCTTCTTTATCTTTTTCCCATGATGAAATTGATATTTAACTCTGTAATGAAGTATTACTTAAATCCAGGAAACAGTTATGCTATAAAATTATTTCATTCTGGCAGAGCATTAGTGTTATTAAGAAGAGTGTATTTTCTTTTTTTCCCTTCAAGCTTGGAAATGTGACAAATTTAATAAAGAAGGCCCTTTTAAAATACACTTTTCTTCTCCAGGTAATGTAGTATTTGTAACCTTTTTAATTTATGGAAGCATTATAGTTGTAAAGTGATTTAATGATCTGCAACTTTTGTCTCTGTATTTCACTTTCTACCCTGAATGCTTTGATTGTTATGCTTACAAAATGGCTTTATTTGTAAGAAGGGTATTTTAAGCTTTTGTGAAAGAATAACAGCAGACAGAGTGTCTCAAGTAACAGAATATAACTCATAATTTAATCCTAGCTGATATGACTAGAAGAAAGAAGGAAAATCAATACCTTTTTTTCTTTGTTGCTGGTTGTTCTGGCATTTCCTCACTAAGTCCTGAGGGTGTATTCTGTGACATTACTGGCAATACCCATCCTTGTCTCTTCGAGGTACCATCAGATAGATCATCAGCCACAGATAATAGTCTTTAAACAACGATAAAATATCCTATGAAATTGAATACCTCTATTCCTTTTTCATATCATTTGAGATATGAAAGCAAAAACAATTAATGCAATAACGTGAACAATTTTCCCCTAAAAAAATAAATATGATTATTTATTACTCACTTCTCAATAGGTGTAGCTTCCAAACAGCTCAGAGTGACAGAAAGTGCAATGAAGAAAACTGACAGCTTCAGGTTGCACATCTTTGCTTCCAAACTTTCTGAAAAGAATAATGATTCAAACCTGAAAGCTAACCCAAATACTCTTCAGCATATTCTATTACTGATGCCTATTGTGTCCTAAATCAACAGCAGCTAGTCTTTTTCACAGGCTAGAGTAAGTTTAGTGGCACAACACAGTTTCAAACAGATAGCTCTCAACAGTAAATGTGCATTTTCCATCTAGTAATTCCAATCCTTTCCCTTATCTCTGATTTGCACTTCTTGACAAGTCCCAGTCTCAAATTCTGGTCCCAGGTGCAATTTACCTTGAAGCTATCCTAGCCTTTTCCTGAAAAAATGCTGTTGATTAATAGTGAGAAACATTGTGCTTTCCTGAAAGCACATCTGTTGCACTGCATCTCAAGTAAGAAAAAAAAGGGAAATTGTTTACCTTGTAATGGTCAGGGAGCTAACTGAAGACACACGCCTGTGTTAGCAAGGAGGGTGCATACAACAGTTCCACGCTTGCATCTAGCTCTGGAGTATCCCTTTTCCCCTTTCCTTGCTGACAAGTAATACGGCTCTTATATACCCTTCACACCTTTCTCAGCTCTGACATCAGGCAGCACAGAGAGACTGTCATTAATTCCCATCCCTATAGACGGAAAGTACCCCAGAGAGGAGCAGAGGAAGATAGGTCATTACTACATTAGCACATCAGTAAATATTAACCTGGTATATGCAGGATGCCCTCGTGAAGATACTTTAATAGCATATTGCACATCAGAACTGTAGGTTCAATTTTACGGTTCTGATAAGATGCTGAGGTAATATTCCCTGTGGGTGTTTTCAAGGGCTAAATAAGGTAACAAAAGTTATACAGAAAGACAGAGTAAATGAAACACTAGATCACCAGTTATTGAAATATAAGAAAACAGCTATCTTAGAAAAGATAGATTAGTTTAAGTTGTGGAGGTTTGTTGTAGAAGGATATAGTGATCAAAACAAGAAATGTTTGAAGGGATGAAGGTATGAAGAGTAAGAAAAGAGTGAAAATTATTTAAACTGGCAGATAGGGTGATCATTCAGGGTAACAAGGTAGAGCTCATATACATTTTTCAGTGAAGTAGAAATACAAATGAAAATTTTGTCATTATTAATGCAAAATCTTATGTTTTACTAACACTGGCAGATTCTTTGTCATGCATGAAAGCTCTGTCAATTAATATCCTTGGGAAGGCAGACCTTAGGAGTAAAAAGCTAGAAAATATCAGAATAAAGGCTGCCTGTGCAGATTTATTTCTCTAGTGTGCACAGAATATGGTTCAGGGAAAAATATACAGCTTTTAATAGGCAAAATCCAATGTTAATAAATTACCTGACTGCGGATTTCCAAGGATAGAGATGAGAACCATTTTTTCCCAATTTTGGTGGGAAGTTTTTTCTTTTCCTGTTCATTAGTTGCCTTTAGGTGCCCAAATGGAAAGCAAGTCTTTCAATTATTTATGGAGGTTAAGATGCTGCCATAAAGCTCAGGTAAAATTTTCTGTGATAAGAAATTATCATATGCATCTTCCATATTCTGAGGCAACATGAATTAATTCATAACTGCTTCAGTGACAAGTACCATTGCCTTAACTGGAAGTCCCTTTCTTTGTTGGCCTACTCTGTGACACCGGATTTTCCGTTAAATGACCAAAGTTCCAGTGCTGGCTCTCTTCAGGCATCTATGCTGAATTGAGTTGAATACAGAAGGAAAACCTGGCATGGCAGTCTCTTAACCTGCTAAAACAGCTAGTCTGCAAATAAGATTCCAGCAAGTGACAATTTTTCTCTCTTTTTTCTTAAGGATTGCTGCTTCTAGATGTTTTTGTTTCTGTTTTTAACATGATCATTTATTTTTTTTTTCCCACAGGTTCCTGTCATCCTCCCATGGATGGACAGTCCTGGTGTAAGAGGAGTAAGTAAAGAGTTTTATCTTCACCATGACAGTATGTTCGGTGCAACATCTGAAATAAGTTTATCTCTCCAAAGAGTCTTCTGTTGTTATTTTCGCTGTCGTGTTTGACTATAATAAAATAACATTTTGGTGTTATTTTCACTGTAGCAATTTTATTCCTCTGAAATGAAGGCATGATTTAAACCCATTGTACAGAGGTAGAATTGCGCTAAAAAAAATTACGCAAATAATCTGGCAGGTGATTTACACTAGTCAGTATTCGCTGCTTGAAAATTGAACTTGAAGGTGCTGTAGTGCACTTCTCTGGGGATGGGAAGAGACCTGGGTCCCACTGACACTCAGTAGCGGTGTGTATGCTCAGCTCTTGTGAAAAGGCAAGCTAATGTTGTCCCAACTCCTGAAAAGCAAGACGCAGTTTGCATCTAAGATCTTAAAAGATTGGACTGAATATTCAGAATCTGTTATGTTTCAGGGCATCTAAGTGAATGTAGCTTGTTTTTTCAAGCTTGCATCAAACTATCGGTTGATGTAAGAGAAGTAAAACAGGCTTTTCATTGAAATATTGGTCCTAATTTCAGCTGTCCTGCAGGTGGCCCTGGGGAGCCTCTAATGATTTGAGGGAAGAATCAAAAGGCTGATTCTTGAGTGCATTGTAGAAGTCAAACTAGGCTCGTGATATCCCAGGACCATTGCCTGCCTCCTGGGCAACATAGCATTTTGGCAGAATAAGTGAGAAGCCAATCCAGCAGTAAGTCAGATGGAATGTTAGCAAAATTCAGGTATTACAGCTCCTGTTGCAAGCTCTCTTAAGCAGCAGTGTTTTCCCACACGAACAAGACTGGAATATGAAATTGTGGAATCTCTTTGACAGCAGAACTATTCATAACTCCAATTTCAAGAAGCTGGCACTAAGTACTGTGCAGTTAGTACCATTCAATTAAGTGGTTAGAAAGTTATTTTTATCACTGACAAAATTCCTTAACCTTGATCTTAAAAGCTCCTTTATTACTGTGCACAATAAATGTTATCAGTCCAAGGAAAAAAAAACAAGTATTCTCAGTAAAGAAACCCATGACCAATTCCATCCTTAGTAGTCTTATGGTAATTTCACATATTTATGCTGGTGTTTAAGTCTGTATGACAAGATTTGTCTAAAGTTTTCTTTGTGAATGATGGTTAGGGGACACCAGAGCTGAGGTTTACAAAGAATCCAGAAGATATGTTATGCCAATGCCTGGCTCCTCTGGAAACTACCTACATAAATGTCTTGAGTTGCAAGATGATGATGCAACTGTAATGCAGTGCTCTGCACAGTAATGCTTTGGCAGCAGAGGTACAGGGAACCAGCCTCATCTCAAAAGGCTGCTGCTTTTATATAATGGGGAGTGGGATTTATCTGACTAAATGTGAGATGACTTTTTGACTACAGAAACAGCCTCGGGTGTCTTGCTCTGATACAGATATTTATACTGCAGGTATCTAAATGCATGTGAAATGATTTCCATCATGGGTGCTTTAACTCTCTTATGTTCTTAGTTCCTAACATTTAAGGTTGGCTCCCTCTCTCTCTCATATTTACCCTTTTCTTAGGCTATTCCGGACTCCTGCTGGACAGCTGTTACCCACTCTTAGTGGCTGCTTTTCAATTTCTGAGTTCCACATCTGCTTAATGACATTAATAGCACACATTAAGACTTTTGGTAATGGATGTCTCTTCCCCAGTTGTGAGAGAGACAAAAAGCAATATTACCGGTTGCATTCACTTTACCAGATGCCGTACTGCTTTGTAAGGTAGATGTCTCCAGTAAATTACATTGTTGCTCAGTTACCAGGAACTAGAAGTGTGTGAATAGCTCACATTTAATATGCCTGTTGTATCAAAACAGAAAAGGAAAAGCTGTAGACATTAACATGAAATGGGCTTATTTCAATTTTTTGAACAAACCAGAAATCGTAACAGCACCATTAATATTCATCAGTATAAATATTATCAGTAATGAAACAGAATGATGCATGTGTCACTGCTTGTAGCTGTTATGAGTTGAGCACGATGTTTCATGTGATCTGACAAAATTGTTTCATTTTTATAACAATTTTATTAGCCTTTGATTCTTTTTAAATAAGTCTTAAGCTCCGAAACAAAAGTAAACTGTAAAACAAAAAGGTTTCATTGATAATGTCAGCACCTCTGAAAATGTAAGTGCCTTGTGTTCAAATGGCCAAATCTGAAAGTAGAGATCAGGTGCCTAAGCATAGTTTTCTGCTATCATTTTATATATCCTAGAATATCCAGGACTGATATTCATGGACCCAACTAGGAGGACACTGTCTTAGCAACTGCAAACTAAGTGTAATGTCAGAGGGAGTCTAAAGTTAAACTAGACACTATGATTAAAAACCTTGATTGTTCCCTAATTTTTTACAGTTTGATGCCGAAGTCTGAAAAAAATTTGGCTATAATACTCTATTCCCAGTATTTCTTGCTTGTTACTATGTTGATGAATGCTACAATGTTTGTACTTTTGGTCTTGTAATTTTCTACTGTTAGCAGTTAAGCTACATGTATCTGCTATTTTATCAGATATGCTTTTACTAGCACAATTTTCTTTGTTACTCCTATTTGGTGTGGGCTGTGTCAGCACTGATAAAAACTTGAAAAGCTCTTCTTGTTCATCCCCAAACTAATGTTAAACCTGTGGAAGAAATATGGAAGGAACAGCAGAAGAGATAGTAGCAGCAAAGTTAATAATTCCTCCCTCAGGGAAAAAAAGCAGGTGATACAAAAATGAAGGGTGGCCATCCATGGAACTGACCAGCAAATGGAAATAAGTCATTTGGATAGTGAGCAACGTCTTAAATCTATTTTTTATGATGTATTCTGCTACTTGGCTCACACCACTGACAGAAAAATCATGTAGGCTCAAAGGGCGATTGCTAATGATTCCTCAGATAATGACCTCAGCAGAGTTTGTGCTGAATCAATTCCTATATCTGGAAATCTCCCAAGCAAGAGGAATAAACCCCATGTTTAGATCAGAAAAGTCAGAATTGACAGCGCACTGGCTGATAAATTATTGTTCTGAATAATATAGTTCACTTACATTTTTACAGAGTTTTAATTGCATGGCTTCTACTGGCTTGCATCCAACAGTATACCTTTGAATACAACAGAATGTTTAAAAATCTTCATTTTCTTTTCCTTTGTCTCTTCTACAACCTGCTTCCAGAAGTATAAGCAAAAGGAGACATCTCCTTCAGTTTTCAATGTCACTTTCAAGGGCTCTAGACAGTGCTAATGGTAAATAATATGAAATAGTACTACTGTTCTTCTGAAAGTTCTTCCTTGCTGGTAACTTAAGCCATTCATTGCTTCCTGCTATGACAATTCTAAAGTAATTGTCTATAAGAATTAATCCATAAAATGGTATTCAGATTTCAAGTATATTGCTGTAATGTCCACATACCACCACTACAATAGTATATGGAGTCCTATAACACGTGGAGAGTCATGAGTGACTATATTGCTACTGAATGTGCAGAAGGAGGTCTCCGTGAAAACTCCTGTAAGGGGCAAAAACGGATTAAGGAATTAAGTATGTGTCGAAGAGCTGTTTCTGATTTACTAAGTGTAACTGTGAGAACTCTCCACCACCTCCTTGCCACCCAAGCGTCTTATAAAGAGCATAGACATCTGTAGAAAATACAGTGGGACCAGACAACATCCTCCATGCTCCCCAGACTTATTTCAGTGGAGGTCAATTGCTAGTAAGTACAAAGCGTGCTGAACCATTCACCAGTAAGAGAAATTGCCGGTTTTCAAAATAAATCTACACAGAAACACGTCAGCACTTCCTACCTGATCCAGTGCATAAGTTTGAACTAAGTTTTCTTTTAAGCTATCTCACTTTCAATAATCAGACTTTTTTTTCTTTTTCATTTTTTTTTCCTCTTTCCCTTCTGCGAACTGCAGCAAGAGAATGACAATCTGGCTTTGTCTTGAAACACTCTGAGTCTTTTAGATGATGCTGTCTTGACAGCTCTGCTATTAATAGTGGCATTTTCTCTGCCATTTAAAAAGGAGAGTTGTGCTGAACTGAGATTCCGTCATGTTCATAATAATTTTTCACTAAGGGCAAATGCAGTGTACTAGCTTGTGTAGGAGGGTTTACGTTGACAATAGCATGAAACATAAATTAACTTATTTATGGTATGTCAGCCCATGTGGCTACAAAACAAGATAGCTCTTCTTCAAAGAGAAATGCAGTAGGGCTGCATTTACAGTATGCTTGGATAATTATATGTGTGAGTGCGAGACCTGACCTTTTTGTTCTACTTGGAAATGAGAAAAGATTTTGATAAGCACAGGGAACATGAATCAGTACATGAAATTATCTCTCTACTGTAAGAAGTCATTAAAAATTCATTAGGAGTTCAGCATATGCATCTAGAAAAACTTTAGAATTTTTACTGTTATGGTGGTGTCTTTTACACCGGATACTGTTGTTTCTGTCTGCTTAGCAACCACTCCACTTCTGGCTGAGGTTGTCCCTGATAACAAAAAAAATTAATGGCATGGAAAAGTCAGGATTTAAAAGTATTTGTGAGAGTTCACGTTTAGAAGCTATAAGTGACATGGCTGATTCATAAGGTGATGTTTTTTGCAACAAATTGTTACTGAACCAAATTACCCAGTGGAAAGTTGAGGGCACTGTATTATTGCAAGGCAAAAGCCACCTGAGGCTCTGGAAACTTTCAGTCATTAACATTGATATCATTTCATATTAATACACTGTGCTAATGAATGCTACAGTTTCAGTGCAACAAAACTGAGAAGTAATCTTATCATAGATTTGATTCAGAAAAAAAGCCCACCCTTGTGCAGAGCAGCAGAGATGCACATACTTCAGGTCTGGTGTCTTTAAAATCCGTGGGTGTTAAGTATGTACTCTTTATTTAGAATGGGTATCTTAAGCTCTGCTTTTGGATTCAGAGTTTTCTCTATGGTATAAACTATTGTCTAGATTGGTAGTCTTTTTTTTTTTTTCTTCTTTCTTTCTTGATATGCAGGATTCCTGCATATTCCCTTCTGAAGGGGTAGACCTGTGGCTAGTGACTACAGTTCTAGTGATTGTAGGCTTGATTCTGTGACTCTTTACAGAGGCCCTGTACTCCTTTCTGGTGCATTCCTACAGGATGTGAAGGGTTAGTTTTGTTTTAGAGAACCATCTCATTGCTACAGTGGTCATACTTATTGATCTTATGTTTGAAAACTCAAGAATGTTGTATATATACCTATATAGTTTCACATCAACATAACATTTCATACAATTTCATGTCAATGAAGGGTTAACACATACTTAAATTATTTTATAAGCAGTTGGCATAAACAGTCATAATCTCCTCTGTGGTATTATGGATCATTACAACCCCTCTAGGTCATATATAATTCTGTTGCCTTTTATAGTACACATAATAGTCTGTAGCAGTTGAATAAACAACTGTTAAAAGAATCATAAAAATTGTCACTGTAAGGATATGGTATTTTTTAATAGAAAGTCCTAAATGTACACTCTTATTTGAAGTCAGTTCTTTAATTTCCATTGTCAGAAGAGGGTATATATGTCATGCAACTTTAACCTTTCCGAGCAAGAATGCCTGTTTTGGTGGATTCTATGTTTAAAAAATTTCCTATGTTTTAAAAATGGGGTGTTTGTAGTTAGAAAGCCATGGTCACAGGTAGATGCATAGATTCCAAAAAGTTCATCCATGTTCCTGGAGCTTCCATTTGGATGTTTCACATGCTTTAGGATTGAGCTGTCTTAGAAGTCGTTCCTATGTAGAGCGTATCTTGAAAGGCCAGAAGTATCACCTTTAAGCATTTTCTGGTAAGCAGTACCTAGCCTGGTGATATCTCTGCACACAAAGCATATAATCACACACCAAAAAACTTGGGGACTTGATGGATAGTGAAAGTGAAATGCTATCAGGTTACATAAACCACTGATTGATGAATCATAGTTAATGTCATTTTTTTAGAGGAAAAGACTCCAGAGAGACTTTAAAGCCTTCGTACTGCCAGTCAACCTACAGTACATTTGTTCCTTTACCTTTTCTTAGAGTATGTTCATGAGACAGTATGCCTCATTAGTGGAAAGCTGACAACCTGAGCACACAACAAATCCCTTTGTACTTAAAAAAGGAGGAACTGCCCAAAAATATATCACTAGGTTTTCAACTTTGGGGTTTTGTTTGTTTGTTTGTTTTTTTTTCGTAGGTAATTTATTCAGAAAAGCTGCTTTGACAAATGGAACATTTATGTTTTCTAGCATTTAAAAATAGAAGTTTGTGTAACAGAATGTCTTCCAGCCTTGTGGCAAATTTTACAAAGAATGAAGAATTTCATGTCTTCATGAATTTTGTCACAAGGCTGGAAGGCATGAACTTGTTTTGCTAAAAACAAACTCCTGAAATCTGTGCAGGTGGAAATCAGCATGTTGAACTGCTTTCTTATGAGAGAAACAGTTATGACAGTGTCACCAGTTTAAATAAATAGTTCTGAAAACAGAACAATTAATGTTATATTATCTTCAATGTATGGATCTGAATGCTTGCTATAAATGACTATTTATTGTTCTTGGGTTACAGGGAAAAAAATTTGAGAGAATGATGAGTTAAAAGGGATGCACAGAGTTGATGGCAGATTTGAGGATGGAAGACAGATCTGAATCTTTATCTAGTCGGTAGCTGATATGCACTCTGTTGAGGTGAGAGAAAAAGAAATCTTACTGGATAGTCAAGCTAAATCTGAATTCAGGTTCAAAATGGGCAGAAAGTCTTGTACCCAAGTCTCTGTGTCTCTGCATATGCAGGGATAAACGTCAAATGCAGATGGGTGCTTCCCTATGCGGCTTGAGTAGATCAAGCTCTTACTTGTTAGTCTCTTCACTTTCCAGCACAATGAGACCTTGTGACATCCAATGATTTACCTCAGTCTAGTATAACCACTGAAGAATAGATACAGTTTTGATTAAAGATGGATCAGTTTAGTTATTATATCTTTCTTTCTGCATCCTTCCTCAATGTCTTCTGAGAGGGTAGGTTCCCAAAATATCTTGAGAAGGGTTTTTTGCTTTGTGCAGATGTTGTGACTTCTATATGTTGAGGAATGGTTGATAGAAAATGGACACAATAAGACCATAGGCCAATGGATGGAAGAGGCCCAACAGTAGTGAACCAAAGGCTTTGCGGCCTTGCCTGGAGGTTACTAAGGGACGCATACGTGCAGAAAGTCTGGGCAAGTTGGCACAGAAAGTTGCTGAGGAGGATGTACAGGAAGGAACTGATAACTGTAATCTTGAAACATAACTGCAAGCTTGAAACCAGCTTGGAACATAACCAGGAAGAAAAATGAGGAAGAAGAAAACCGCAAGGAGAAGTGGGATGCGAATGTAACCTTTGAGCGGTAACCAATCATGTATCGACTAGTAGACATAAGTAGCCAATCACATATTGACAAGTATGCATAATTAAGTCATAGAGTATATAACTGGAACCCTCAGATGAAATAAATTGAGTTTGATGAACGATCTTATTGATTGTCTTCATTCTCCCACCACTGGAGGGTCCTCGCTTACCGCACTATAAGCAGCTGAAAGGAGAGAAAATTGCAAAAGAGCCTGTCTTGTAAGGTTTCTAGGCTCAGTTTTGCTGGTCTGTTCAAAGGTTTAATTTTGCAGCTTTTTGGAGTGCCCAGACCAAAGCACAACCCTAAGAAGAAAATTCTGTGTTGTCCTTGATAGAAATGCACTCTGTTAGCCTCCATTTGACTGGGAGCTGCACGGCTACTCAACTATCGCAGCTCTGTACTGACACTCTCCCTGTTAGTACTAGTGAGGGGTGAAATTTTATGTTCCTTTGTACCTCCTGATAAACCTGCAGTGGAGAAGCAGATCTCAGAAGATACAACTGGGGAAGAAAATGGTTTTAAACATTGCTTGGATTTTGGCCCAGCTCTGAACTTTGTGGAAATGGCAGTGAACCTAATCTCTGTCACAATGTCTTTATTGGGTTGCCATGCTATATCCTATGGGATGTGCAACCCATGATTGCTATAGTGCTCAAATTAGCTACATTCATGGTTGTCTACAGCTGCAGTACTGGGAAAGTGCTACTTAGTCCTCAGCGTTTCCAAAATCATGTCTTGTACTTAGAGTGGGGCCAGCAGAGACTTCTGTATTTTTGGTAGGTAACATCTTTGCATCTAACATTTAGGTAAGGACCAATAGATGTACATCAACTCTGCATTTTTTTTTTTTTTTTTTTTTTTTTACTGAGATCTTCTGCTGATTTCCGTAAACATACCATTTATCCATTTGAGTTTCCTCTGAGCTTGCATAAGCAACTGTATGAGTGTCCTGACCTTAGGCTGGGAGCTGCTGGCTAACTGATGAGTAGACCTAGCCTGACATAAGGAGAGATGATGAGGTGTCATCTGACCTGATTTTTATGTGTCTAAAAGTTAGTTATCTAGACTAAGCTAGCTCTCTAATCTTTCAAAGGAAAGGGAAGAAAGGAGCACCTCCAGAGACAGTTTCCTCCCACTTATTTCAGACAGCTGTCTAAAGATGGGATGAATTATACTCTGGAAATACCTGACTCTCTCTAATGCCTATTGTGAGAGCCTAGATGAGGATCTTCAACAAAAGTGCCTGCTAAGAATAGGGTCTACCTGCTTCTATACAAATACTTGACTCTTTCAGGGTATTTTCCTTGCATTAGGATGATTACAGTGCCCCAGACAGAAAAATTTACTTGTAGTCTCAGTTTCTCAGGTCTGAGCTGGTAATGCAGGACGCAGTGAACTTGGTGCAAATATGGCCTTTAGGAGAAATCCCATGGCGAAGGTGGGAATTCAATATGCTAAGACATCAAAGATTCTCTATACTGCTATGTTATCCATGAATTAATCTCTATACAGCTATGTTATCCATGAGTTAATTAATGTAACAGTCTATATGCACAGAATGTTACATTAATTTGCTGAATATACAGCTATGTTATCCATGAATTAATTAATGTAACAGTCTATATGCACAGAATGTTACATTAATTTGCTGAATATTAAAGTGTGCATTTGTGAACATATGTTAATTTCATATCTCTACTCTTTTTTTTTTTTTTTTTTTTTTTTTTTGAGAAGTACTTAATTTGTACATGTTGCTGATCACTGGCAAATTGCTGGGGGAGACTCCTTACCTTCATTCAGTACCCCACTGCTGAAGGCTCTGTGCTGAAACAAAAACAGGCTATAAAGGTCAAGATCTTCATAGTAGGTGCTTCCCAGTGTCACTTAAACACATCCAAAGACTGAAAATTCACAAAAGTCACTGAAGTGCCCAGGTATGGGCGTCATGGGACTATTCCTTCAGGTACATTTTTATGCACACAGACCATGTAAGCAGGCTACAATCACCTACATTAAGACTGAGAATCCACACTTACCCTAAAAATGTTCCCCCAACATCCTTCAGATTCCAAAAAGCCTGAAAAAATATAAAAGCTTTCCAGCAGTCTCAGGCAGCTAAATATTAAAATAAATGTATTTCCAGTATTTTCATAGGAATTATTTCTTTTTTTATCCCTGTAAAAGGCCTTTTTCTTTCCTCAAGGACTGTGGATCCAAATATATAGATACTAGTCCTTGTTTGTTTGTAAGACCCTTTCTCCATGAAGCAAAGATTTATATAATTCCAATAGTACTTCCTTTCTTATGGTACTACAGAAAAACAGAACACCAGAGAGGCTTGAATGTGGACAGTCGTTGGAAAAACTCTTGTTAGTGTGCATATGTTTGTATGCATGTGTCCAAAGGAACATGCCCTTGAAGCATCCATTCCTTCATTTTTGCTTTTAAAGCTAAACTCAGTTCATACTTAAGCACATCAATAAGTGAAGTTCTTTTGACTTCCATCAATATTCAGCACTTAGGTTCCTACTGTAGGATGCTTTGCAAATATGCTAATATGAAGTGACCAAAATAAAGTGTGATGAATGAGAGTAAATCTTTTATAATGGGCTATGAATTTTTGGAAAAAGGCATTTAAACCTCAAAAGTCAGTTGAGATAAGCCGATGCATGCAGCTTGTCCATCATCCTGAAGAGGTACTCCAGCTTTTAAAAAGATGACCTGTTTTTTCCTATTCTTCCCCTTTACTATTTTTTCAATGTCATAAGTTTCTAAAATGTAAATTATTGATGAATTCTAGGGAAAATCTTAAAAAACAAATTCTCTGAAGTGGAGCTAGAAAATTTTATGATAGTAGGCACAAGCTATAACTCACTTGAACTAAACTAAAAATAACCACCTGGGTAATTTTTTTTCCTGAATTGGAGATAAGTATTTAAAGCAAATTGTTAAGTGCCTGCTATAAGAAGGTGTTTATTTGATTGGAATTTTTTCTTTCCAGGTTTTGTAATCCCATTGCTGACCTGAGTCTTCAGTTTTACTCACCCTGAGCAGAAACAGTTGAACAAAATAATCTTACTGAGATTGTAGAATTACACAGTTCTCTATGTGATGGTACTATGACATTTTATCTCATCAAAGTTCATGTGTTGGTTATTTATTCAATAATTAATTAAATTCCTAGCCAATGACTTTTATTGGACTGGCTTGTTTATTTCCTGTAGATGCTGAAAATTCTTGCATGCATCTCAGAAGCTCACTTTTAAATAATTATTACAAATAAGGAGATTTGAAAATAAGGATCTCTATAGACAAAATCATGGTGTGTACACCCCCAGATAGACATGGATTAAAATATAAAATGTATGAAGAATATATTCTACAAATAGTTATGAGATGAAATATTTAAAAAATGGATGGGGTGAGAGAGAAAGAAGAAAGGACTGGTAAATCCTTGTGATAGCTAAACACAGGGTATAAAGACACCTAAACTGAGATCTTCAGTTCTAGTTTCTAATCAATTAAAATAAATATGTAACAAATTCCCTGTGCATTATTCTAGCCAAATCTTTTAAGTGCTTGCAGTCAGATTTTCATAGCTAACTGTTACAGTTAGAATATTGAAGTTTAGATATTTATTGAAAAGCAATGCTAATGCTCTAATGACATGGAGACTTCTCTGTTACATAGAACAAGGCTTAGTTATGCACAGAGGGATGTTGCACACAGACAAGAGTCACTTTACACTTGAATGAATACTACTTTGTTTTTGGCTTACACTGTTGAACAACTGCTGTTTTGGTGGGCAGCATCCTTTTCCCTAATCGTACAATCACACAATGATTTGGGTTGGAAGGGACCTTAAAGCTCACCTAGTTCCAACCACCAGGATGGACAGTGGTCAGGATAGTGGGCAGGAACATCTTCCACTAGACCAGGTTGCTCAAAGCCCTGTCGAAACTGGCATTGAACACATTAGCTGTTTTATTAAAGGAAGCAAGGATGGCCACAGGGAGTTGAGGCAACCTTGTACTCAGCCATTTTCTACCCGAGTTCACTGTGGCTTTCTTATTGCACAGTCTTCCGTGAACACAATTTAGGATGTGGCAGAACTCAGACCACTGTTTTTATATATTCTTACTTTGTCAGAGGATTTTTAATTTTCCGAAAGTGGCAATGGGTAAGTGGAGAAAATATAAAGTGCAAGAAAACCTTCAAAATATCTTAGTGGGAAATAAGACTTTACCTCAGATTTTAGTTAAAGGAAATCAAAGGTTGAAACAGGACTCATATTTCTAGTTAAACTGTATAAGCAAAATCCCAGTACAGATAGCCATCAGGTATGATTTGGAGATCATCATGAAGTGAGAACAGAAAGCAGCACTATAGCTCTTAAGGAATGCATATTTTACGGGGGAGAAGCATGCTAATAGGTTTTCACTTGAGAACTTTTCTAATGAGAAATGAATAGATATGCCCCCAAAATTTACAATCGTGAACTTTTATTATAAGAAATGAGGGGAAATGCCTTGCCTTGTGGTATGGTGTGGCACTGAGGCAGGCCAAGGTCCTCAGCCATTAGTGGTCTGAAGACATCAGCCAGGAGTCTAGGAAACATTTTTCAGTACAGCAGTAAAGCTGTAAGTTCGTGAGACAAAAACAAAAATGCCAAGTGTCTTATCAGTGTGTTATTTTTCCCTCCCCGCAGCGTAACCACACGGGGTATGCAGTAGTCCAGGGACGTTTTTCAGGAGGGCTGGGTGCTCCCTGAGAAAGCTGAGAAATACTGCTATGGAAGCTGTGCTCA
Organism: Ara ararauna; assembly: GCA_028858755.1. Taxonomy (NCBI): domain Eukaryota; kingdom Metazoa; phylum Chordata; class Aves; order Psittaciformes; family Psittacidae; genus Ara; species Ara ararauna. Next base: position 104,844,129 of record CM054376.1, on the reverse strand, counting down.
AAAGCCAGGCTTTCGTTAAACACAATCCCACCTTCACCACGCTTTTTGGACTTTGCATATAGGCTTTTCATGTGCATTAGTGGTTATTACATGAAGGGAGACAAGCACAACTGTCAACAAGAGGCTTAAGGTCATGCATGAAACCTGCTTCAGCACCAGCTTATCTACCGATTCTTAGATGTGATGTCTACCCAATTTGTTCAAAGGTATGTAATCTTTTTCTTGTCACATTAGCTAGAAATATTTACACTTGGTCAAACTATTCTGAATTTGTAACATCCAGTGATCAGTAACTAGCGGCACCTATCCTAGAGATCAATCACAGCAGCTATATTGCTATGGGTGGCTTTTTTGTCTTCCACTTTTTCATGGTGAACCATCATCATGCAACAAAAGTCCCAAAGGAAAGGGTGCTCCTAGTGCTTGTTGCAGTGGCTAATTATTAGGATCTTGCCCATTTTTAGAATTAACACCCCAGTCTATGTAGTTAAACTTGTATACTTCAAAAATAGACCCAGAAAGACTGATACAGTGAGAAGAAACACTGAAGACCAGGAGCTGGGATTGCTGACAAGAGTGATTTTATGCCTCTCTGCTTCAGGGTCTGAAGTAATTTTCTCCATTTTTGAGTCAGACCCATTTCTGCCTCACAGCTTAGTTCCCAAGTGCTTTATAACAACAGGGAAGGGCTACGCTTTCTTTCAAACCATTCCAAGACACCAAGAAGAGGCCAATGATTGTAGTGTGCCAGGGCTGCTTTTCATACATTAGCTCGAGTCCTGGACACCCTCTCAAGACACAAACTCATTCCTCTCTTCCAGTCTGACCCTGTGTCACCCTTTGCTAGGACACCACCTAGCCTGTAAATCTACAGTTATGTGGACTTTTAAAGTTCCCTTCTTGCTTGTGAGTATTCTCTGATGTCTCCAGTGGGCAAGAGTGTCACCACTTCATGCTCAGGGATCTGACACAGCTGTAGCTCTTCGCTTTTTTTGGTGGGGAAGAGGAAAAGATGGGCATAATTTTTTTCTTAAGAACTCAACTGGTGTCTTTCATGTCTGAGCGAGTACTCTAAAATGCACAACTGAAGCCATTTGGCAAAATTACAAATTCTTCAGTAAATATGCTTGGGTTAATTTTCAACAATTTGGACTAAAAGTCAAAGTTTAAGGGTACGATATCAGTCATTTCTTCTGCAGACCTTTAAAAAATCGTAAGTACTTAATTGTTTTGCCCTGAGAATATTTTCCTTTATCTAACATTAGTGTAATTGCATTTGAGTAAAAATTTGAACTGTACTTACTAAAACAGGGTGGGCTACTGTTGAAAAAAGTATTATTAAGATAAATGATTCACTGGGATGTAAACTTTTATGCCAAATTGCAAAGAAGGTGCAAACCTGTATAAGCACATTTTTGTACTGTGATTGAACACAGATTGTGCAAACATCTTCAATCATCAGAGCATACTGTTTATATATCATTGATAATTGTCTGATTTGCTCACCACCTAAGCTTTAATTGTAAAGTGTTTCCAGGAATGCTAAACACTTTTGAGACTCAAAAGTAAGGAGTTACCTGTAGAAGGAGTTAATGCTCATGAATTTGCTAGGATTTGAGAGGATTAACATTGTTGTAGAAATTAGTATTTGAAGAGATTGATTGAGAGGGTGTTGGGTTAAAGAACGTGAAAGACAATTCAGTTCTATTGGCAGGCTTGTCAAAGACAGCTTGCTTCCCAGACGTGGCTTTATGAAATGGAAAACATAGAGAAGAGCAGGTGCTGCAAGATCACACTTAGAAAGTGTATCTGAGACAAAAAAAGAGGAAATTAACCCATATCCATCCCAACTATAAGGTAGGGTTCTGACTTGCCCTGTTTTTCTTCAGCTTACCTGATCAGGCAATAGGGAACTGTATTGAATAACTTAGTTAAATGAAGCCTTGTGGCAGTCCTTAGAGATAAATCTTTAAAATTGTGTTCTCCCTGTTTAGCTCATTGTGCTAACCCTCAGATGTACAGGGGCCTTTGCAGGTAAGTGTATTCCAAGTCCATGGAATATACAGTTCCCTCTGTGAGCACAATTTTGGGAAATATGTAAGATGTGTAAGAATGCAGGTGACTTAGCGCTACCAGAAGCTCTAACCATCAAGTCGAGATGGAGATGACTAAAAGGAGGGAGACAAATTTTTTGCAGATCTTGGGAGGGGGAGGAGAACAGAGTCTGGTTTGTTTCCATTTAGAACTTAAGTTGGTCTGCTGTTTTTTGTTTTATTTTTGTTTCTAATTTTAATACCAAGAGATTGGTCTCCAATACAGTTTATATTAAAATTAACAAATTTACATTGATGCCAGTGGAAGGGGGAGTGCTCAACTGAACATGCAGAGAAGAGCTAAATGTGCTTTTTATGGCTAGCAAGGACAGGCACAGTAAGTAAAGACCACGGAAACAGGTATACACCAGTCAAATGTATACATCTTCATAGTTCTGTCTCCCAAGTGGTCAGTACTAAATGCATGTGAAAAGGACTAAAAAGCTGTGTCACAGACAAACCAGCTTGCCCTCAGAATCACTCTTTCCTCTGTTCTTTGCTCAATGGTTGTAGAGTACTGAAATCATTCAGTATCTGATGAGGGCTGAGGGCTAGCTGTTGTGCTGTTGACATTCATGTCAAATTTTCTTGATTAGAATGAAGTGTATAGGCTTGTAGCATTTTTTGTAACCCAGTTCACAATTATTTAAGGAAGACACTCAAGTATGAAATATCTTAGAATTAATCTGATGTTTTACAAACACGGGACAAAAATGTTTCTTTGTTTCTTTTGTCTTTTTTAACACTGTAATGGGATCGTTGGCCAGACTTAGAAACAGACATCAGGACCAATTATAAATAGCAACATGACAGAAGCTGAGAAGCAAGGTGCGGGGGACAAATTCTGCTGCATTTCCAAGCTGAAGGTACAAAAATATTTTATCATTTTGTATGAACACACAACTGTAATTGCTTGCACTTTTAGTGGTTTGGTAGAAGTTACTTTTTTTCCTCATCCTTAATGCCTTAACTGAGGTCAAGCAAGTTTGTCAGCTATCATGTGTTGCTTTTTACGTTCCTGAACTTTATACTTTGTGATGTGTTGGAGGTAGGGTTGATTGCTCCTTTGAAGCTCCTCCTCTGAATGTGTGTAATCTCCTTAGTCTGATGTGTTTACCATTCCTTCTAAAACCTGTTAAATGAGCCTTTACTGATTGTGACATGGCAGTAAAAATTGGCTGTTGATGTACCATAGGCTACTCAAGTTGTCAAGAAGTGCTATGGAATATTGTAAAATAGCTTGGTTTGAATAGTAATTCAAAACCTGAATACATTACTTATGCTTTTTTGCATTTGCAAGTGTATTTAAAAATACTATTGATTTCATTTCATAAGTAATGTTTGAGAACCCTATAATTATTTGAATGCTACTGGTTTTTACTGTCAATTGCTACTACATTCTTGTAAAAAGGACACTACTCTTATTTGCTATTTACTTCTGTTTGAAATGTCTTGTTCTGGGCTCATGACCTCTACTGAGATGGGAGAGCAGATACTTGATCAAGTAGTTCGATCAAAGGAAACGATATTATCTCTGCAAGCAATTTGTCATTCAGATGAGCAAAGGGTGCAAAGACCTCTGTATCCTGGTCTGGCTGCAGACGTTACTCAGTCCTGCAGATGGCAATCTTGCAGCAGACACGCGATAAGAGAGGCAGTGTTGCACCTATCTTGACTGGGCAGATGGAGTTGAAGGTTTCTGAAGACAGTCTTGGTAAATGGGAGTAGATGAAAAACGAAACCTTTCGTTTAATGAAGCCACAACTGTGGACAAGGATTGATGGTGCTATTTACTCACATATCAGTGGAACAGAACTGTTCACTTGTTTTACCTGGAAGACATCTTTTGTGGGGAAGATAACCGTGGAATATTCCTAAATATATATAATTCTTTATGCATTCTTCTCTTTCCTCCCTAGGTATTTCTGCTGGCACTATCACTTGCATTTGTTGGTAAAACGATGTCTGGTGCTTACATGAACAGCTTGTTTACACAGCTAGAGAAACAGTTTAATATTCCAGCTTCCTTAGTGGGGATCATTAATGGAAGCTTTGAAATTGGTAATAATTCATTTTAATATTTCTTATTCTCTAAAATATAATATGTTGGCTCAGCATGTATTTGTGACTCTCATGTTCATAGCAACCTGTCAATTACTCTTATGTGGCAATAGTGACCAACTATTCTACTGTTTCAGCTGGTACTTACACATTTAGTGTTTTGGAAACTAGGAGGAGAACATAAACAATGAAGTTTAGGATTTAAAGTTGGTTTATCTAATTTCTGCACTATCATAAGATATGACAGAGCAACTAACAAAATAAAACCAGTTTAAGAGATTTGTATTGAATCTTTCTGAACAAACCAGAAAGATTTTATAATCTTTGCTTGGATTCAAGGTCTTATTTACCATTTTACAGCTCTTCCGATCAGTGACCTCAAAGTTGATTGGAGTAGATTGTCTCCTTGCTGAAACTTAATAGCATTTAAAGATTTTATACTTGCACAACTAAGGAAAGTTTCCAGTTCTACTTTTAGTGAGACTTACCTTGCCTATCAGTGAGTTTTATTGCCTAGTGATAAGCTAATATATTGTCATTGTGAAAAAAGCTGAGCAAAAGTCTTGTTAGCTTCAAAGGCACCTATATAGAGATCCCTAAAGGATGTGGTTTATACTGTTAAAGTTACAATGTGGATTTTTATTATCCCTGGCTGAGCTGAGGAAGTGGTCTGCACAGGTTCATATATGCTGATGGGGAAGGGAGGTAAGGCTCTTTTCTCCTTTTCCTGGTCTCCTATATCTGCATGTACAAGAATAAGAATGTTTTAGCAACACCATGCTGTTGCCTGTAAAGCAGTCTGATGGGGCAGCCCAAAATTGTAATAAAGAGAGAATACCCAGAATATAATCTTGCTTTTGATAAGGTGGAGACTTTAAGAAGTATGAAATGGCCAAGATTAGTGAAGTAGTATGTGAAAGGATTATTATTTTAAATAAATTATTTTCATATGCACTTTTTTATGCCAAATTTTGGCATTCTTATCTCCAAGGATGTAAAATAATGGTGAAGAATCATAATAAAATTTGAAATGGTTAAGAGTCAGTATATGTGGAAGACTTAAATAACTTACTAGAACCATGTAAGTATACATCTTTAAGTGTCGTTCAAGCCACTGATTCAATGCATTTTGTCTAGCAATCACACATAAAAAAAAAGTGTTATCTTCTTTCAGAGCATGATGCTCATCACTCAGAGATATTTTTGTTCTTTTGACAAAAAGATCACAAAATTGGTAGGTATATGATTACAAAATTGCTATTTTTGTGGGTTCTGAGTCATAACATGAAGCTTGATTCTTAGTTGCATAGCAATAAATGAAAAGTAGAGAAAATCAACTGATTCTCAAGTGAAAGTGGAGGAGAGCAGAAATTTTTAGCACATTTGTATTTTTAAATGATACTAGGTACAAAAATATGCATTTTTTTATTCCTTTCAAACCATTACTGAAAATAATATTAATTTAGTATTTCTTTAAAATGGAATATCCTAGGAGAATAGCTTCCGAAACCACCTATTATTCTGCAGCCTCTGAGCTTGGTCTTTATGTAAAGTAGTGGGAAAATTCTTTATATAGGTGCAGCCAAAAATCTCTCTCACAATGATCTCTTTTCCATTCTGCCATCTATTTTCATGGTCTTTCTATGTGGTGTAAATCTTCAAGAAAAAGATCAAAGATAGCAAGGAATTACTGCTTTAGGCAGTTCCCTGCCTAGTTACAGTTTTTACAAGGTAAGAGAAGTAACAGATGTTGAGCTAACAAGGTATACTCAAATTCGTGTTTCACTTTAAAAGATATAAGGATGCCTTGGTTTGTAAATATGAACCAGGTTCTTTTTGCAGGCAACTTGCTGCTGATAGCATTTGTGAGTTACTTTGGAGCAAAGCTTCACAGACCCAGAATAATTGCTTTGGGGTGCACAGTTATGTCGTTTGGATGTCTTTTAATATCAATTCCTCATTTCCTATTTGGAAGGTAAGTACTTTGCTTAGCTCAGAGCAGCTTCTGTGATACTTATGTGTCTTAATCTGTAACTTCTCCAGCTGAAATAGTATTACTTATTGAGGGAGACATTGCTGAGCATCAGAATGATGTGGTGACTGTAAAGCAGCTTGTTTTGTTTTGCTTCTGAGGTGGCTTCAGAAGTCAGTCATCACTTCCTGAAGAGAGCTACCCCTCTCCAAGAGAAAGGAAGGCACTTTCCCTTGCCCTTCCCTTCATGCTTGTGCTGCCTCTTGTGTGGTCTCCCTGACGAAACAGTGGCCTGTGATAGTATTACATTGCACTACAAGCTCTTATCTGCTTGGATGGGCAGCACAATGATTTTTAAGGATGTCTCTGGTCTGGAGCCTGGATGACAGATCCTCTAATTTTGTTATGTCCAATGTGGTATTGCTCTGACAGCCTTGGTGGCCTCCTCTGCCTAGGGTGCAAACTGAGTTAGAATGGAAGAATAATAGAAGAGAGGATGATACAAAGGATCTCATTAGAGTGTTTCATCAACTCCCCCTGTAACATCTGTTGCAAGATTATCTTAAAGCCTAGATAACAGCCTGGATAAAACACTATGTTGATTTCTTACAGTTCCTTTGCTCCTAGCCTGATTTCTCACCGAGGCTCAGTAAATTTTTGCTGTTTCCTTCTGATAGCTACACACTCTTCTTATAGGTCACTTCATTACTGAAGTCCAGATTTATGAGGTGGTTCTGAGGTATTTCTTCTTAACCTATACATGCTTTCTTTTGATTCAAACAGGTATCGTATTGAAAGCAGCATTTCACAACAGGAGAATTTTTCAGTCACGCCTCTCTGCCTTGTTAATCAAAGTTTGTTCTCTTTACCGACAGAGGAGCCATCAAGAGGTATAGGTCTTCCTATGTTTACTAATATTTTTTCCCTCAGTTTTTATAGTGTTTAAGTAAATATGATTTATTTTTAATAGCAATTATTTCAGGGTTCTGCTTTTGATCAGTACTTTTTGCAGACATAAAAGCCAGAGGTCAGGAAACTTCCTAGCCTTCTTGTTTCTTTATTTTCTGACATGAGAGCTGTAGCTTTTTTTTATGCAGTTTTCACAGTATCCAAACAGCTCAGTTAACATCCCTCTCAGTCTACTTTGGGGAAATACAACACCAGGTTGTTCTTACAAATGTTCTCTTTTTGACTTGAAATACTATGATACTATGAGGAGGCGGGAAACATACCTGAGCAATGATTAATCTGGATCAGGATGCTTCTTCATTGTATCACACAAGAAATAAAAGAATGAGAAAAAGAGATAGATCCCACTTCCATTTAGAGAAAAGAGAAAATAGTTTAAACTGGGCTAAAACTTATCTGGGAGACTGAACCATGTATGTTCACTAGCAATATGCATATAAAGTAATTACTATAAAGTCAAAAGGCTAAGAGGCAACTATTAAATCATCATACACAAAATCCTCACACTGAGGATGGGATTAATCTCCTGACTCTTTAGCAACCTCAAAGGGAAGCATCTAGTCTGATCTCTCTTTTTAGGCTCCTTGATAGCTGGTCAAAGGAGACTATAGAGCTCTTTAAGATGTACATTTGCTGTAAGGACATTCATGCTCTGTACTTCAGGGTGAGTCACACTATCTCCTGGATGTACCTACTGACTATTGGAAACTTAGATGATTGCTGAATGGCAAAAGTTAAGTGAGATGAACCTCACAGTTGTTATATTTTGTGATGGTGATCCATCAATGTGTGTTAAAGCTGAATCACACTGCTGTAATATTGTATGAACGCAGTGACATCAAACCATAGTACTGTAGTTTTCTGTGTCTCCATTTAGTAATAGATGTGGTTTCCAAGCTTTCCAAGACTGCATGTCACTAAAGGCATTAATTTTGCCATCTTCATAAGGGAAAGCTGGAAAAAGTGTATACTTAATAGCTTGGTATTAAACTTTCATTTAAACATTTCAGACACTGTTTTTCTTTTATAAATGCACAAATTAAGGTATTAGTAGGTAAAGCATTTCTTCTAAATTGTGCAGCTTTTTTATTGACAGTGATCAGGTTAGTCAGTCATGACTTTTCATCCCTTCATCACTTAGGCTCAGATGCTGACTTCTTTTCACTGACGTGAAAATTGCAGTTTTAGTGAGGGAAATGAGTTAAGGGCAGGGCCATGGTTATGCAGTGCCTGGACAAGGTATGGCATGGAGAGGGAAGGGATTTAAACTCTTCTCCAGGAAGTGCTTCTTCCAGTTCTGGAGCCTTTTAAGTATTGTGACTACTTATTCCCCTGTTTTACAGGACAGACCTACCTACCAAAGTTCAAGCTGTTAGTCAAATTTTTGTCTCTAGAATTTAATTAATGGTTATAATTAAAAAATTAATTCTGTTTTTTTATATTATTCACAGAATGCAAAAAAGAGCCTGGGTCACTGCTGTGGATATTTGTGATGGTTGGAAACATAGTACGTGGAATGGGTGAAACGCCCATCATGCCTTTAGGAATTTCATATTTGGAGGATTTTGCCAAAGCAGAGAATTCACCTTTTTACCTGGGTAAGTCTACCCTATTGTGATAACTCTCCTCCAAAAAAACACATATGTAAACAAAAGCAAAAGAAAAGATTATTATGATTCCCTTCAGTCTGATAAAGGAAGGGACAAAACAAATATTATTGCCTTATCAACATAATAACACTGTAGAACTTGTGATTGACTACAGATGAACTTGTTGAAATGAGGCCATTTTTAGGTGCAGAAGACTATTCAGTAGAGCTGCCCTAAACATACGTAATAATTCCAAGAAAATAATTATGTCTGGGTTCTAATTTAGTGTGACCTCACTTGGAGTATTGTGCGCAGTTCTGGTGTCCTCAACATAAAAAGGACATGGAACTGTTGGAACAAGTCCAGAGGATGATGAGGGGACTGGAGCACCTCCCGTATGAAAATAGGATGAGAAAGTTGAGGCTGTTCAGCCTGGAGAAGAGAAGGCTGCGTGGAGACCTCATAGCAGCCTTCCAGTATCTGAAGGGGGCCTATAGGGATGCTGGGGAGGGACTCTTCATAAGGGACTGTAGTGAGAGGACAAGGGGTAACGGGTTCAAACTTAAACAGGGGAAGCTTAGATTGGATATGAGGAAGAAATTCTTTACTGTGGGGGTGGTGAGGCACTGGAATGGGTTGCCCAGGGAAGTTGTGAATGCTCCATTGCTGGTAGTGTTCAAGGCTGGGTTGGACATAGCCTTGGGTGGCATGGTTTAGTGTGAGGTGTCCCTGGCCATGGCAGGGGTGTTGGAACTAGATGATCTTAAGGTCCTTTCCAACCCTAACTATTCTATGATTCTGTTTTCTCCTTTTCATACTTTAGGATGTCTACATACAGCAACTGTAATTGGCCCCTTCCTTGGTTTGTTGTTGGCATCATTCTGTGCAGAACTGTTTGTTGATCTTGGATCGGTAGATGCAGGTAATGGATGAATATATAAAATCTTACATAAAAATCAGTAGGCATGCTGGTATATTTTTCAGCACTGAAAGATATTTCTTTGCTAATATGAGATGTCTTAATTTTATCTGAGCTTGCTGGTGTTTCTTTTAGAATGGAAAATCTGTGTATAGCATTCAATTCAATAAAAGGCCTGAATTCACACATACACAAATGAATCTGCATATAAATTATTTGATGAACAATTATGTCATCTGCCTTAACATAGGAAAGGACTAGAATTAATTTAATGCAAAACACTGAAGTTTACCATTTTTGCAACATAAGAAAAAAAGACTGGAGACTATACTCTTTGCTCAGCCTCATTTTAAGAATCTTTAAAATGCTTTAATATATCACATGTCAGAGATGACCAGGAAAAAACACAGTGAATGTTTCTGAACATGTGTGGGTTTTGTTTTTTTTTTTTTCTTTTTATAGAGGATATAACTATAACAGCTACTGATGCCCGCTGGGTTGGAGCTTGGTGGCTGGGCATTTTGATTTGTGCAGCACTGAATCTTCTCGCGGGAATACCTTTTTGGTTTTTGCCGAGGTCGCTCTTGAAGGAAGGAGAAAGCAATGAATCTGTGGAGACAAGAAAAAAAAGTGTAGTAGCATTGCAAGGAAATAATAAAAATGAAGCCAAACAGACCATGTATGAAATTGCTAGAGGCAAGTTATATTGTTTTTTTTTTCCCTTCTTAATTTAGAAACTTAAGATGTGAGCTATGTGTATTTTTGTGAGTAAAGATGGGTCCAAGATATAAAATGCATGCTCTGTTTTTCATCTCTCTGTAATTTAAAGGATTTTCACAGGGATTTAGATTGTCTTCTCACAGAGGAAGAAAGATAGTTTTGTAGATCAGGGAACTAAATACACTCATTTACCTCTCCTGCTTTTCAGGCATATGTAGAATCTGGATCTATTCTTCCTGGTAGAGGATTAATGCACTGAAATCTGGTAAAGAATATTACAACTCAGTGAGCTGTGAATAAGTTACAGAAATTAGTTGCTTGTACCCCACATTCAGTGTGCAGAAAAGCAGCTCAAGTCTTGTGCATTTCTTGAGTCCAACATAAAGCCATAAAAAGGGATTTACAGGTGCTTAAGTGTCTCATAAACATTTAAGATCTATTTGATTTACATTTATTCATGCTGCCACTAGCAACTTTCACATCTGTGGTCTTTTAGATCTATGTATCTGTAAGAAGCTATCTTTTTTCCTTCCATTTTTTGTACTAGTTGGAAATGTAAGTGAATAAAATATGTCAGAGGTTATGATATTCAGAGTAGTCTTATAGAATCATAGGATCATAGAATAGTTAGGGTTAGAAAGGACCTTAAGATCATCCAGTTCCAACCCCCCTACCATGGGCAGGAACACCTCACACTAAACCATGACACCCAAGGCTATGTCCAACCCAGCCTTGAACACCGCCAGCAATGGAGCATTCACAACTTCCCTGGGCAACCCATTCCAGTGCCTCACCACCCTTACAGTAAAGAATTTCTTCCTCATATCCAATCTAAACTTCCCCTGTTGAAGTTTGAACCCATTACCCCTTGTCCTCTCGCTACAGTCCCTCATGAAGAGTCCCTCCCCAGCATCCCTATAGGCCCCCTTCAGATATTGGAAGGCTGTTATGAGGTCTCTATGCAGCCTTCTTTTCTCCAGGCTAAACAGCCCCAACTTTCTCATCCTATTTTCATACGGGAGGTGCTCCAGTCCCCTCATCATCCTCATGGCCCTCCTTTGGACTTGTTCCAACAGTTCCATGTCCTTTTTATGTTGAGGACACCAGAACTGCACACAATACTCCAAGTGAGGTCTCACAAGAGCAGAGTAGAGGGCAGGATCACCTCCCTCGACCTGCTGGTCACACTCCTCTTGATGCAGCCCAGGATATGGTTGGCTTTCTGGGCTGCGAGTGCACACTGCCGGCTCATGTTCTTTTTCTCATCAACCAGCACTCCCAAGTCCTTCTCCGCAGGGCTGCTCTCAATCTCTTCTCTGCCCAGCCTGTAGCTGTGCCTGGGATTGCTCCAACCCAGGTGGAGGACCTTGCACTTGGCATGGTTAAACTTCATCAGGTTGGCATCAGCCCACTTCACAAGCGTGTCAAGGTCCCTCTGGATGGCATTCCTTCCCTCCAGTGTATCAACCGAACCACACAGCTTGGTGTCATTGGCAAACTTGCTGAGTGCGCACTCAATCCCACTGTCTATGTCACCGACAAAGATGTTGAACAAGACCTGTCCCAACACCGATCCCTGAGGGACACCACTCATTACTGGTCTCCAGCTGGACATTGAACCATTGAGCACTACTCTTTGCATGCGGCTATCTGTATACCCAGCCCAGGGCCCCTTGGCAGGATCTGAATTTTCAGAAAGTAAGTGCTGAGTGTCAGCTACCTCTCCTAGATGTTTCAAGATGAGTTCTGCAAATTCACCATTTGTACTTGGTGTGAGCCTTCAGATCTCTGCTGATATTACAACTTCATTTTCATAAAACATAGCATCTTCCTCTGCTGTCATGTAGACTTAAATGAATCCATGAGTAAAGTACTGGTCTGGTGAGAAAAGGCCTCTTTTACCCCATCACTCACAATAGCAATAATCAAAATCAGTGATCAAACCTGGGGGCAGGTTGTCACAGCTATCTAGTGGATTTGCACCCCTTCCCCCTTGTATTCTCTTTGCATGCCAGGTTCAGGAAGGGGTTTTTGCTGAATGGTCTGAGGGTGTGGGATGAGAGAAAGAGGAGCAGGAAAGATGGGAGAGAAAGATTTGATGCTGCAAATCTGTAGGTGCAAAGTTCAGTCACTGTACAGCTAAAAAACTTCAGGACTTTTACCATAAGGTTGTTACTGTGATTTTTTTTTTCTTTAAATAAGAAGCAGCATGCATTGGTGTGCATGTGTCTATGTGTGAGGTTATATGTATGTGTAGAAATGATATGTTGGGCTCGTCTGGGCTAAGCAAGTAATCTTTGGCCTGTGGTTTCTGGTAAAGCACAAGGACTAGCCTGATCCAGTTAAGGACCATTTCTGTTCCACTCTTCCTCCCTCAGCTACACTAAGCACTGTGTGAGTATTTTCATAAAGCATCACACTAACTCATTACATTATTTCATTCCAGATTTCATCCCCTTCCTCAAGGCTCTGCTTCACAACCCAGTTTATATGTTATTTATATGCATAACTGTGTTACAGTTCAATGCCTTCAATGGCATGCTTTCATTCATGCCCAAATATGTGGAACAGCAGTTTGGGAAATCTGCGTCAGATGCCATCTTTTTAATTGGTATGTTTTCATTTTGCTTTGCTCTGTGATGCCTCTATGCAAATTCTATTATTATTTTATATATATATATGTTCATATGTACATATATACATATACGTACTAAAGTCAAATGCTTCTACAGCTAAGAGTCCACACCACAGAATATTTCCAAGTAATCATGCATTTTCTGCTAAGCATCTCAAAATTTTCTGTGTAGAATTTTATAATCAACTTCCCATCTTTTGAATTGGCCCAGAAGTTTCATCTGATTGATAGGAAACTCAACTCAGTGCTCATCTTTCACAGTACCTGCACCATTTTCTTTAAAATCTGCTACACAGAATATCCAAGACCTGGTGAGTATTATCACTGCCCTCTGTCACCAGTGTTTTGAAGCTGTGTATCCAAAGTCTTGTACCTATCATGTAGAATCATAGAATCATAGAATAGTTAGGGTTGGAAAGGACCTTAAGATCATCCAGTTCCAACCCCCCTGCCATGGGCAGGGACACCTCACACTAAACCATGCCACCCAAGGCTATGTCCAACCCAGCCTTGAACACCGCCAGGACACAACTTCCCTGGGCAACCCATTCCAGCGCCTCACCACCCCCACAGTAAAGAATTTCTTCCTCATATCCAATCTAAACTTCCCCTGATTAAGTTTGAACCCATTACCCCTTGTCCTCTCACTGCAGTTCCTTATGAAGAGTCCCTCCCCTGCATCCCTATAGGCCCCCTTCAGATACTGGAAGGCTGCTATGAGGTCTCCATGCAGCCTTCTCTTCTCCAGGCTGAACAGACTCAACTTTCTCATCCTATTTTCATACGAGAGGTGCTCCAGTCCCCTCATCATCCTCGTGGCCCTCCTCTGGACTTGTTCCAACAGTTCCATATCCTTTTTATGTTGAGGACACCAGAACTGCACACAATACTCCAAAGTGAGGTCTCACAAGAGCAGAGTAGAGGGGGAGGATCACCTCCCTTGACCTGCTGGTCGATCTCCTCTTGATGCAGCCCAGGATACAGTTGGCTTTCTGGGCTGCAGTTGCACACTGCCGGCTCATGTTCATTTTTTCATCAGCCAGCACTCCCAAGTCCTTCTCTGCAGAGCTGCTCTCAATCTCTTCTCTGCCCAACCTGTAGCTATGCCTGGGATTGCTCTCAGCCAGGTGTGGGACCTTGCACTTGGCATGGTTAAACTTCATCAGGGTGGCATCAGCCCACCTCACAAGCGTGTCAAGGTCCCTCTGGATGGCATTCCTTCCCTCCAGTGTATCAACTGAACAACACAGCTTGCTGTCATTGGCAAACTTGCTGAGGGTGCACCCAATCCCACTGTCTATGTCACCGACAAAGATGTTGAACAAGAGTGGTCCCAACACCGATCCCTGAGGGGCACCACTCGTTACATATCTATGTTGCTTTGACACTACGCTGCTGGGTTGTTTTTCAGATAGACTATTTTCTGTATTGAAATACATGCTAAGGTGAGAGGATCCAAATTCAATTTTAGTAGTCTTCCCTTTTCCCCTCATTCTCCATGCCCACCCACAGTCAAGTGTTGTTAGAGAACCAACACTGTCTCGGGCAAAGCCAACCAAATCATATGATGCATGTGTAATACTACTTTCTAAATGTCTTTTAGTCAGTCTTCATTAAAGTATCAAACAGTGAAGAAGCATGAGAGCATGTTCAGTAATCCCATATAAAAACTGAATGTCTGTTCCTCTTTTCTGTGGTGCTCAGGGTGCACCGAAATGTGCTCCACCAGCTTGTCTTCCTTTTGAGCTTCTCTGTCAGCTAGGGAGGCTGTATTGAAACACTGCTTTTTGTGCATGTGTGTGTGTGTGTATCTGTATGCGTGTGTGTTGGAACTTGATTGCAATTCTAGATTGCAATTTTCCAATGAATCATTTTAGTCCTAGTGTCTAGCACCTCTCCAAGCTGTTCCTAACTGCTGTTGAATTTGGCAGATGTTTTTGGGTGCGCAAGGGAACCAGAGACCCGTTTCTCACTGTAGTTAAATTCAGTCACAGGCACTGTATGAGTCTTCTCTTATGAGTGGCTTTGATGGTCTCCTTTATTTTAACATGGAATTTTCATTTGTTTAAATAGGAGTTTACAACTTGCCAGTTATATGTGTTGGGTATTTTTTTGGAGGCTTATTCATGAAGAAATTCAAGATAAATATCTATCAGGCTGCGAAAATAGCATTTTGGGTATCTTTACTGGAATACCTTCTCTACTTTGGTACCTATTGGACTATCTGTGATACTTCACCAGTTGCTGGCCTAACAATTTCCTATGAAGGGTAAGACACTAGAAGTCTTAGGTCTTAAGACACCAGAATGATTTTTCTTGTCAAGAATACGCCAGAGAATCCACACCTTTGCAACATTTTAGTTTAATGGTCTAAATTCTCCAGGATTTTTACTTGTATGAGACAATAGGTCTGTCTTCTGTTATCCCTGTTTTAAACAATGAAGTGTATTAGAAAAGGTATCGACATCAAGAATCATGCAATTACATGTCCATATTAATTCTTTAATTTATGTAATTATACATTCAAGTCATGTAACTGCAGGTGGAAATATAAAGTTGATGAAGTTAGGCATACAGGAATACAATTTTTGAATTACAGAGGGACGAAACACTATCTTATGCTGATTTATTGGAATTTGATTGCTATTGAGTTATCAGAGGATATTTCATCTTGATTTGAAGCTTGCCATTAATTGCTGGGAAGGGTTGTGTGTCTGTAAAATGCACAAGTCGGGAAATATATGATGCTTATAGACAATCAAGAACATACATGCATCGATAAGAAAAATGCTGAAGGGTATGCATACCTATCTATTGTTTGGTAATATTAATATAATATAATGAAACATCCTACAGAAAAACAGAAAGGCACAACTGTAGGATAGGATTATGTAGGATTGTGTCCTGGATCAACACGTGAGCTACAATAGAACCTTAAGCATTGCAAAAGGTTACTGTAGGTATTTCATTACTGAAATATTTATTCACTTTCCAAATGTATTTCAGAATAGAACAAGTTTCATATGCAGAAAGTACTCTACTTGCTGTCTGCAACCGGGACTGTGATTGCCCACTTAAAATATGGGACCCTGTTTGTGGGAACAACGGAATAACTTACGTGTCACCTTGTCTTGCTGGGTGTAAATCCTCAAGAGGAACTGGAAAAAGTATGGTAAAGCATACATTTTATTATGCTGTAACTATGAAATATAGTAGGTGAGAAATATCCATATCAATATAGGCTGGGAAATATCCATACATGTACATTTAAGTGGACATATAAGGTGATACATAGAGTTGGAAAAATTCCTTGAGTGGCAACTGAAATTCCAAACTGAATATGAAAATTAGTTTGTTTAAATTAAATAGTACAATGAAGAAACCTCCTTTTCTTCTAATAATCGAAGGAGTATTAAATGCTCAAGATGGAATAAGAAACTATTCTCAAGGTATTGACAGCTAGAAACCTGAGTGCCAAAGAATATTTCAGCTAAAATTAAATTCTTTATCATGAAATTAATAATCTCTTTTACCCTGTAGAGTCAAACAAGTAACTGGGTATTATAGACTCTAATTATCTTAATTAATGATACATTACCCATAAGAAAAATGTGTAAGTTCTAATTAGATTGAAACCAGTCAAAAATAATGAGTTTAATAAACCCTCAAATCATACAGGAATTAGAAAGCCTGTATTTTACAAATATTTTAGGGAAGTATTAGATAATAGTAAGGGCCCGACACTGATGCCCTTGAACACTTTGGCTGACATTTGAGAGCCCTTATTGTAGCAATAGTCTCAATGATTTCAGTGGAAGCAAGTGTCTGAGTGAGAATATTGCAACCCAGCCTCAATCAAACATCTCTGTTTTCTTCTGGTGTGTGAAAGAAGACCCTACGTTATAAAAAAGTGTCAGAGATGTTGGAACCGGAAGGTCCACATAACTGTGCTGGAAAATGAGGGCGCTCTTGATCATGGCCTCCTTGAGGAACCACTCACCCAGATGCATAAGAAGGCCATAGCTCCTTCCCACTCTTTAACCCAATATGCCGCATACAGACGATGGTTGGACCTGTGCCTGGCAGACAGGGAGAGAGGCTGTGGTGCAGTGCTGCACATGCATAACATAGACATTCAGGAGAGAGGGAGCTAGGTGCCAGCTGTGTGAATTTCACGTTTGGTGTGTGAGTTTTGATAATCTGTATGATCAATATACTCTTCTGACAGGTATTTGAAAACTGTACCTGTGTTGCAGCCTCAGGGTTTTCATCTCTAAATATCTCTGCAACTCTGGGCCAGTGTGATGGAGAAGAAAACTGTGAGAAGATGCTTCATTATTTTTTAATATTGTCGTTAGTCTGCAGCTTCATTTTTTCCTTAGCAGCTATGCCTGGATACATGGTCTTAATAAGGTACAGTAAAATGTCATTATCATAAAAAAACTACTGGAGTTTTTATTCTGAGGTCAAACACCCTCAAGAATTTAAAGTATGTTAGTTTGTGTTTGAAGGGAGAAAGAATATGACAATCTTATGTCATTTCTGTGCTAAAGTTTAGTGTCAGCTTTATAACCTGCTGCTTCTGGCTATCAGCTGCATCCTCAATTAGTGTAGAGTCAGTGCACCAAGATATTGAGAGGTGTGTGTGATACCCATGTCTTGATTGATGACATCCACATGATGCTGGTTGAGGCACAACTATCTTACACTTTGTGCTGGCCTCAGTCCAAGTGGATAATGCCAGGACAACTGCTTTTCCTTTTGTGAATTTGTCAGTCCTAGCTAAGGAACTTCAGTGTCAACTAATGAGGATAATGAGCTTTTTCAACCAATGCTGTAATTATAATGGTTTAGGCCTAATGTGATAGTTTGCTGGGGAAAAAAAAAAATGGAAAAAGAAGGAAAACAAGAGGTAAACATTTCCTATTAATGTCTCCTCTGCTAACTGGTGTAAAATGTAATTATCACATACATAGGTCTCTAACACCTGAAGAAAAGTCATTTGGAGTAGGCATCCATGGACTAGCTTCAAGAGTATTTGGTAAGAAAAGCTTTAACACGCTTTAGAAGCACAGGTCTGATCTAGAGTTCAAGGGGCTTGACACAGGAGTCTACTATGGAGTCCACTATGTAGTGCCTTTGATCAGGAGGAATTTGGCTTTTTACAGATCTAGGCAGCATGGCAAATTAAACAGCTTTCAGTTTGCATTTATTTATACTGGGAAATAGGCTGACTATATTGGCTGCTCATGTGAAAGCCATTTTGCATTTCTTTACTCGTTATATGTTCATTGAACACAATATTGGCTAATGAGAGAAAATGTTGAATTTTGAATAGAAATCACAGTCCATATTGTAGCATATATATATTGTAAACAACAGGAAAGAAAATCTGTGGTTGAGGGTAGGTGGATAAGGAAGAAAAGAGAATGTAAGAAGTACAGAGAACACGGTTCATGCTGCAAGAGGACAGGACAGATGGACTAGGTGAGAAACCACATAGATTCTATAGTGTATCTGCTAATCAGAAGAAATATGCTACTCACAAAGGTGTTGCTAATATTCTTTTTAGCTGGAATCCCATCTCCCATTTATTTTGGAGCTTTGATAGATACAACTTGCTTAAAGTGGGGTACTATGACTTGTGGTGAAGAAGGAGCATGTAGGATATATGACATTGTCACATACAGGTATATTTTCCACTTTATTTTAATTTTTCCTGCTTACTGTATTATTGCATGCATAGAGATATAATTTTACACTCTGTATTTTCCTAGTAGACCAGTTGCTCCTATGTTAGAGATTTGACACTTTTTCTTTGGCATTGGCTTTATTTGTCAAATGCAGCCTTTGCCACAGATGGTGGAACACCCTCTGAACAGAAATATTCTCGTGCCGTAATTACTTCATTAATAGGCTTTCATGAGAACACATCTTAAAACACTGAATTCAGATTAAAAAAAATAAAAATAAAAGCAGTAAGCCCTTGTGGAAAACTGTTAAATGGCTGACTATGCAATATCATGGTTGAAAATGGTTGAAATAGTACTTGAATTAAAATACAGGAGAAATTTATGGAGAGGATATAGGTACGCAAGTGGAAATTGGCCCACAGTACTATGGTCATGCTTTTGTAGTCCTTCAAGAAGCAATGTGGAAATTCTGAAGAAAAGTCTTGTTGAATAGTGACCTCAGGATGATTCCTTTTAGTATTGTGTTGAGTTTGATTTGAAAGAAAAATGCTAGTTCATGAATACCCAGTAGTTTTACTGAGGTGGTCTGAGCTGGTCTTTTTAGGGCTCTCTCTTTTCCCTGTGGAGAGATCCATAAGGGTACCAGATGGCTAACTTCGCTGCCTAAATCAGTTACCTGAATATGGGTCATCTAAATAGCTGTTTTGCTGCCACTGACATAGTCTCTGTTCTTCTATTGATTTGTCTTCTGTGAGATCCAAAAGGTGAGGGCACAAGATTTCGAGTGGCTGGGCAATTGTTGCAAAACAGTGTATGCTGAATAGTTTTGCTGTTTTTTTTACAAATGCATTTATTTAATGAGGCTTATCCTTTATTTCAGGTGGCTTTATCTTGGCCTGCCAGCAATGTTACGTGGAGTGTCCTTTATTCCAAGTGCAGTAATTCTCCTTATTTTAAAGAAGAAACTTAAAACTGAAAAGCAAGTCTTATTAAATGCACCAGTAGAAATGCAGAATAAAGAACAAGAAGCATTGAAATAATATTTAAAAGCAAAGCAAGACATACTGTGAAAAAGCCTTGCAGTGTAAAATATTTGTGAAAGATTTCATATTTTAGTGAACTTGGGCAGAGATTAATAAAATTAGATGTAGATGTATCCTAATTATGATATTCAAAAAGTATCAGTTTATAAACAGAAGGTACTGTAAAAATGTATTTAGTGCAAAAGAACAAGAAGTAGAAATAAGAAAACTTACAAAATGCTAGGTTTGAGTTGCATGAGCAAAGGACTGTGAAATAAATAGAAACATTATATTTACAGTCCTGGTTTCACTGAAGATAGTGGGAGTTTTGCAACTGACTCCAGTGTCAGCAGATTTCATCTTGGAATTCTACAATGGCTACTGCCAGAGCCTCTTTCATTGACATTTTCATTGTACCTTCTTTGGAACTGAGTTTTCCATAAATTTATTTAATTACACTGTTGGTCCTTTCAGGCAGGGGCTGTTTGTTATTCTGCATAATATAGGTGGTTAATATATTGGGATCATGGCTTATGACATGGTTTGGTGCTGTGGTAACAATAACAAACAAAAAAAGAAAAAGTTAATCTTTTTTAAACTACGGTGTTAGGTGATGTTTTAGTTTTGATAGAGCATGGACAAGGAAACATTCTCAGGATTTGTTGCTTCAGTTGCATTCACTGAAGAAGGGAATAACTCACACATTAAGAGGGGTAGAACAATATTTGTGAGTATTTTTCCCATCATATTGCTGTCTGCTAAATCCTATAGTTCCTCATGTCCTATATGACACAGACTTACTCCCATTTTATCAACCCAGGACCTTCTGCAGCCACCAAAAAAAGGGAAGGGTATTTCCCCAAAGTAGTTACATTAATTTATATTCTATTTTGCTTTAAGGTGTCTTCTTAACAATGTATGTGCACGTGCTTGGAATTGCTTCCTGCCCTTGTGGAATCAATGACAAAATCAATTTTTTTCCCGTGGAGCAGGAAATCAGCACCAGAATTTAAAGATTCTTCAAATACAGGAGTTCCTTAAAATGAACTCTTTTAAAAGATTTCATAGCCACTTCCTCCCTTTGCATTGGATGATGGAGCTGAACAGATGGAAGGGGAACAGAAAAATGAAGTCTGTAACAGAGGAGAGCAGAGAGTGCAGCTCTCTCTTCAGCTTCAGCAGCTCAGAAGCTTTGTGAGCATTTGAAGCACAGCTAATTTCCAGCATTGTTCTTGCTACCACGGGGCACTTACTTAAAGCCATCATTCTTTCTTGTGTATATTATGTTCCCCCAAAGCTATAGTTAAAAATCTTTTTCAGGCATTTAGTCACAGTTTTGTGCCAAGGTAACCTGGGAAACATGAAAAGTTACAGTGTGCTGAAGTTTCACAGCTGTAGGAAACAAAAGGGCTTTGTTAGGTGGGTAAATCTGTGCCATTTAAATGGACAACTGCCAAAGAGTCAGGCCTCATTAACTCACTGTGTTCTGAAATGGAAGCAGATAGGAAAGTTTCCAAGTTTAAAATTTAGCAGTTTAGTAGATACATTAATTTTCTTTTTAGTTGTCCCAGTTCACTTGCTTAAGAATTCAGCAGTGCAATACACCACCTTTGTGGGATGCTTTTAAGTCATTACCTTGCTACTCAGACTGTTTATCAACTTGGAGCTGGCTGGATGATGGCATGGTAGAGAAGCTTCTCAGCCTAAGACTGTGGTGGGAACATTACTTTCCCAGAGCAAAACCAGGAAACAGAGTGTGCAGGTCATTCCAAAGTAATCATCATAAATCCTTTATGATATACCACATCTGGTACTGCAGACTAGGATTAGGTTGGGAGGTCAGAAAAATACTGCGAAAAATACTGTTAGAAAAATGGGGACCTATTCTTTCAAATGTAAAGCCAAACTTTAGACTTGATCCTTCTAAGTTTTGAGTTTGCTGACCTTGAGTCAGCAAAGCGTTTAAGTATGCACTTACCTTAAAAATGAGTGGCCTTATTGATGCGTATTGTTAAAGTAGGTGGTGTTGGACATTTCAAGACAGCCCCAAACAGACACTCATTTGAAAAGAGGCTATTTGATGTGGGTTACAGTAGGCATTCAGATGATATTCACTGTACTTGAAACTTTGGGCCGATCCTAGCTTGGTGTTTCAAACACCAAGACTTGTGTCTGCATTGTAAGTAGCACAAGCCACAAAAGGGAATAATGGCAACAGATGTAACAGTAGATGTAATGTATTTTATAAACCACATGAGTATTTGGGTTAAATCTAATGTCAAATTAATAAAAATGAGTGCCTGGAAGCTGAGCAGATGGCTTTCACAGCACAGTCATAGAATCATAGAATAGTTAGGGCTGGAAAGGACCTTAAGATCATCCAGTTCCAACCCCCCTGCCATGGCCAGGGACACCTCCCACTAAACCATGCCACCCAAGGCCACGTCCAATCCAGCCTTGAACACCGCCAGTGATGGAGCATTCACAACTTCCCTGGGCAACCCATTCCAGTGCCTCACCACCCTTACAGTAAAGAATTTCTTCCTCATAGCCAATCTAAACTTCCCCTGATTAAGTTTGAACCCATTACCCCTTGTCCTCTCACTACAGTCCCGAATGAAGAGTCCCTCCCCAGCATCCCTATAGGCCCCCTTCAGATACTGGAAGGCTGCTATGAGGTCTCCACGCAGCCTTCTCTTCTCCAGGCTGAACAGACCCAACTTTCTCAGCCTGTCTTCATACGGGAGGTGCTTCAGTCCCCTCATCATCCTCGTGGCCCCCCTTTGGACTTGTTCCAACAGTTCCATGTCCTTTTTATGTTGAGGACACCAGAACTGCACACAATACTCCAAGTGAGGTCTCACAAGGGCAGAGTAGAGGGCAGAATCACCTCCTTCGACCTGCTGGTCACACTCCTCTTGATGCAGCCCAGGATATGGTTGGCTTTCTGGGCTGCAAGTGCACACTGCCGGCTCATGTTCATTTTCTCATCAACCAACACCCCCAAGTCCTTCTCCGCAGGGCTACTCTGAATCTCTTCTCTTCCCAGCCTGTAGCTGTGCCTGGGATTGCTCCGACCCAGGTGGAGGACCTTGCACTTATCATGGTTCAACTTCATCAGGTTGGCATCAGCCCACCTCACAAGCGTGTCAAGGTCCTTCTGTATAGCATTCCTTCCCTCCAGTATATCAATCGAACCACACAGCTTGGTGTCATTGACAAACTTGCTGAGGGCGCACTCAATCCCACTGTCCATGTCACCGACAAAGATTTTGAACAAAACCCGTCCCAACACCGATTCCTGAGGGACACCACTCATTACTGGTCTCCAGCTGTACATTAAGCCATTGAGCACAACTCTTTGCGTGTGGCCATCCAGCCAGTTCTTTATCCACCGAGTGGTCCACCTATCAAATTGATGTCTCTCCAACTTAGAGACAAGGATGTCATGTGAGACAGTGTCAACCATGTTTCATTGTCACTGAAGTTTCAACTCAGTAAAGTTTTCTTGTGAGTTGAATTTTGGTCTACTACCTACTATCTACACCTACTAAGTGGAAAGCTAGGTGCTGGTGCTTGGATACAGATACTGTCAGACACTGAGAAATAAACACTTGGTGTTTCAATGTGACCAATGCAACCACCTTGAAGATATTTTGAAGACAATGGCACATAAACCATGCACAAATGTATTTGACATGTATTTATCTAGCATTTTATACTCAATAATGA
The DNA here is from genome assembly GCA_028858755.1 of Ara ararauna. Classification (NCBI taxonomy): domain Eukaryota; kingdom Metazoa; phylum Chordata; class Aves; order Psittaciformes; family Psittacidae; genus Ara; species Ara ararauna. The sequence continues at coordinate 104,820,724 of CM054376.1, read as the reverse complement.
TCCCTGATGGTTCATTGGGTGTTTCTGACCATGATCTGGTGCTGAGCTATCATTTTCAGAGAAACAAAGTCTTCAGTACCTTACCAAAAAATGTCAGTACATTATAAAAAGCACATTTCTGTGCATATGCAGCCTATATTTGAGGTTTTCTTCTCCATTTGCATTATTATCTTTGTATCAAGTATTAATTTTATCAGCTACTTTATTGCCAAATTTCTTAGTATTTTACAAGTCATTATTAACAATTTTACCTGTATCCTAAAAAATGCTGTGTCTGGTATAAACTTCATTGTCTTCCTGCTGCTTCTAAGAATTGAAACATATTCTTGTTGCACAATTAAAAATTTCTGATTATTGTTCAAGTTATGGTGTGTGTTTTTTTTTTTTTTTTTTTTGTTTGTTTTTTTTTTTTTTTTTTTTTTAGGAAATTATTCATTTGGGGAGCTAAAAATGTTACCTGACAAGTTGATTTTGATTAGTGGGCATAAGGAAGTTGTTGCAACCAAAATTGTATCATTACGTAATAATTTGGCGGAGGGCATGACTGATATATGATGCGAATGTGGCTCCTTGCCACAGACTCTTTGCATCTAAGCAAGCCTCCTTGCACCAGGACCTAATTCAGCCTGCAGACATGGAGAAAGGAAACCCTTGAGCATACCTGGATAGGATTTAACATGCAAAAAAGCCAAATCACTTTTCAATTATGTAAGTCTGGTCATGTGATAGAAACTGGATATATCCCACAACAAGTTATTGGCTACTGCTGCTGTCTTAACAGAATTGTTGTTAGTCTTCTCCTTTCTTAATAAGGCATAAAGTGTTCCCAGTTATGCTGGTTGGGATTTTGAATTTTCATTGTTTAGGACTTTCTCTGAGAATGTGGAAAATTACTAGGTAATTGTCCCTCTAGTGCTTTGTTCAGAGAATCAAGGGCATAGGTTTCTTAAATCACAGGAGACTTAAAATGCAGAACAAAAAGTATTAGATCCCTTTAGAATGTGAAATCTTGGGTATCACAACACCTAATGTCCCTTCATGTGTGGCAGCTCCATGCCAGAAGCATGATATAATACCTGTTAACTTACAACAGAGGTGCTCAGGGGATAGACCCACTGTTTGTTCAAGGGCAGACATGCATGTGACCATTGGTGACAGCTTCCCGGATCCTTATATCCTGGACAGTTTAAGAGGAATGTCTTCACTGGACGGGCGGAAAGCCCATTACAGGTGCAAAACAGTGGTGTGAAAGAAAAGCTTCATTACAAAGGTCTTGCATTTTAAAAGGCCTTGACCCCTGTGTTTGTGTAAAGGCTACCTAGCTTTATAATGTTATCATTTGAATGGTTCCAAAACTGGCTTTGAAAAAACCAAACTTCTCATTTTAAGTTAATGAAACACAGAGTGGTCCAGTTCGTGCTGTACCTTTGCTGTTACTATTGTTTCAAGGCAGCTTTCTGGAAGGCCAGAGCCTAGGCAGCTACATGCTGTCTGGCACATGATTTTTCTTTCTTGTGTAGGTCGTAAACCTACCTCAAGGAAACTTTCTGCTACAAAGACAGAATAAAACAAGCTTAAATTTCTGCAGCAATTTCCAGAATTTCAAAAAACTGCAAGAGGGCATGAGCCCTGCTTTTTAGTTGTTGCTCTGTAGTTTTCTACAGAAATACTCATTTCTGCATTTCAACTCTGGTGAATCTGAATGATGGGATTTGCAACATTGCTGCTGCTACTTCCTGACTTTCTTCCACATATGACCAAGGTCTTGCAGGAATATTCCTTACGAAGGTATATATATGCATGCAGACAGACAAAATGACAAATTGTTTATGCACTTCTTTTTTTCAGGCATTACAGTTTAACAGACAGTCTACTAAGTGACTTCACTTTTCCTTTTAATTCTTTTTAGGTAGCAGTTTGGCTCCTGAAATACTGTCCTGGGTGCTAGAGAAGTGATTCCTAAATTCAAATATACCAAACACAAAACTATTCACTGTTTCCAACTTTCTCTGTTAATTTATCTTGCTATGTTTTCAGGTCAGACAAGGCCCTGAGCAGTAGAGGCTGGATACAGTTATGAGCTTTTCCCCCTTAAGGGTCCAGTTTAGGTTCTCCCTGTATTAATTAGCAAAGGCTAATTCTTTAAAGGCTAAAAGGTATGTAGAGAAGAGGTTAGATTTCTCCAAATCTTATTTCTGTATGAGCATTGTGAACTCGATACTACACCCCTCCATGGCAGCAGACAGTGATATTGTTAGAAAATGAATTACAGCTTCAGTTAATACCTGGAGAGGCGAAGAACCGGGTAGGTGTGGGAGAGCTATTTTGCTTCAGCATTATGGGCTGGTAAATCGCACAGAAATCCATGCCACACAAAAATCCTTCTGCCATGTATTTAGTTGGCTTTAATACTGAGGATGAACTATTGCAGTCATTCAGCGTTGTTGGCATAATTGGTACCTTTTTCCACCCCCCACTTTTCAGATGTGTGTTTTCACAGTGTGTGAAATACCAAGTAAAGAGGAGTTTACAAGCTTGCAGTTCAGTCAGTCTTCCAGGTGCAAAGATGACTAATAGGGAATTACTCTGCAAAATTCAAAGGCCTGAATGCCCTAAAATGACAGTTGAGCCATCAATGATCAGTTGCATGTTTATTATCACAAACTCACAAAACCATGTCAGCTTTAAATGAAGTGACAGAAAAAGAGAACACTAGGATTAAGGTTAGTCTGGGTTTGCCTTTAGTTTAAAAAAATTAAACAGGCAGGAGAAGTGGTACCAAGATGGCCTGTTTAGATTGTGTTTGCATGGGAAGGAATCCAGATAACTCCAGGATGCGCAGCGATCCTTAGTTACCATTTATGTGTTATAGGATAACAGGTGGAAAATTTGAGTTGCTGTGGGCATCAGACTTTAGCCAGTCAGGCAACAGCCAAGGATTAATACCTGCATAACATTAAGCAAGTGCAATGTGTCCTGGAATAATCCCGTAATCCAGACAACACTGGAAAAAAATGGTGCATTCGCCTAGACTATCATGTAAATTATAATAATGTAGTCAGTAACCTTTTTCATTTTGATTTTATAACTAAGTATGTTGTGAGACCTCACTTGGAGTATTGTGTGCAGTTCTGGTGTCCTCAACATAAAAAGGACATGCAACTGTTGGAACAAGTCCAAAGGAGGGCCACGAGGATGATCAGGGGACTGGAGCACCTCCCGTATGAAAATAGGATGAGAAAGTTGGGGCTGTTCATCCTGGAGAAGAGAAGGCTGCGTGGAGACCTCATAGCAGCCTTCCAGGGGAGTGACTCTTCATGAGGAACTGTAGTGAGAGGACAAGGGGTAACGGGTTCAAACTTAAACAGGGGAAGTTTAGATTGGATATGAGGAAGAAATTCTTTACTGTAAGGGTGGTGAGGCACTGGAATGGGTTGCCCAGGGAAGTTGTGAATGCTCCATTGCTGGCGATGTTCAAGGCTGGATTGGACATAGCCTTGGGTGGCATGGTTTAGTGGGAGGTGTCCCTGCCCGTGGCAGGGGGGTTGGAACTAGATGATCTTAAGGTCCTTTCCAACCCTAACTATTCTATGATTCTATGTACCTCTGTCCCTCACTAGAGGCTTTGCCAGATGCCATTGTGTCTTTCAGCAAGATGAGTTGGCCTCAGTCACCTCAGACTTGTAGTACCAGTGGGATCCTCCATAGCTCCAGTACAATTTGGGCTTTGCTTGAGAAGAAAAACTACTTCCCAAGTGTGTTGGGCTGGCAGGTAACTCTGTGATAAAAGATGTTGCTTGCAGTAACTAGAAAGGGAGGGCAATAAGCAGAAGGAGTTGTGGCTGATGTCCCTGATATTGCCACCACAGCAGGGGAAGAGCATCTAGAGCATATGGCTTGGTGTAACAATTGCACCACAAGCTGCAAATGGGAACGCCTTGGCTGTAAAGGGAATCTAAATTACTGCCTGTTTGTAAAGTGCTCATACTGGAGAATGTAGGCAGTGACAGTAATGAGCAGGTGGAAACAATTTCGTGTCTTAGGCCTTTAATTCTAGTCCTAATCCAGTTGCTTTAGTGCTTCTGAATTTATAAAATAAATTTTACTGAGTACAGTAAATAATTGACATTCTCTACTGTCAATAAAAGATTATTTCTTGGTGCATATTTATTAATGTTTGTCAAGTCTAATTTTAAAATATAGATGACAGGGCTTACATTACTTCTCTGGAGTTTGTTTTACACTCTGTTAATTTTACTGTCTTGGAACTTTTCCCAGTATGTCACAGGCACCCTATTGTGTTCATTATTTATTTAAATATAGAATTTCTCATCCAATTTAATATTAATTTTTTCCTCTTTGATAATTTTACATTCTACAGATATTGTGTCAAGCTCCTTAAAGTAAGCCTGTACCTTCCATATGTACTGAGGACCCTATGATCTGTTCCAAGAACACACTTAATTTGTAAGATGTTCATCTAATGAACAGGTTCTTGACTGGCATATTGCTTTATTGCCTTGAAAAAGATCTTCCAGTAGTGCTTTAACCACTGTCCTCCTACATTTTTATACTGTGTGGGTTTTTTTGCCTATGAGATTTTTCTACAATTAATGACATTTACAAAACAAAACCAAATAACTTTTGTAAACTGTGTTGTCATTGCTTCTGTGTAGCTGAATGTCAGAAACTCGTTCCAGGGACTCCTATTTTCGCTTTTCAGAACCTCTGCAGCCACCAGTGAAAAAAAAAGAAATGGGTCATCATGATGCTGGGTCTCCAAAATAGTGAGCATACTGCCTTTTTAGTTGTAACTATATCACTGATGTTACCTATGATTTTTCTTACAGGTTGTAGAGGAAGATATCTTTACATTTCTTAGTAGAAGAAAGAAATTCCCATTACCTGAGATTATGCTGCACAATATTTTCAGTCGTAGTTCACAGTATGTTTGCTTTAGATGCTCCTTATACAAAAAAAACCAACTACCTCAAAACCTATCGCTGCAACTAATACTTAAAAAATTTCTTAATTTATTATTTTCAAAACTCTACCTAAAATATTATTTCAAAAAATAGCTGTAAGACAAATGGACTTCCTTGTAACTGCAAAGAGAAATTCTGATCTGGGGAGAATTAGGAAATGTTTTCCTTGAAGCTTCCCACCTCTAGCATTTTATAAGTGAAAGCACAAAGTTTATAAGTTTTTCTTTAATGATTTTTAAAACATAATTTAGTAGTAAAAAGCAAACCTGTAAGTTGCATGAGTAGTAATAGTCTTGCATATAAAAGTACTTTAAGGTTTCTTCATATTAAAAAGAATGAAGGTAAGTTTATAACATCCTACAAACACACTACAAACAAACCAATATTGAGCCACTCCTCCTATGTTCCCCACCAAGGACAGAGTGAAAACTATTTGAGAATTACTTAGCCACACTATAAGTTATTATTGCACTTTTGAATGCAAGAATTAGCTAGCATTTAAACACCAACCACTTAGATAGGGTGAGAAAGTTGGGGCTGTTCAGCCTGGAGAAGAGAAGGCTGCGTGGAGACCTCATAGCAGCCTTCCAGTATCTGAAGGGGCCCTTTAGGGATGCTGGGGAGGGACTATTCATGAGGAACTGTAGTGAGAGGACAAGGGGTAATGGGTTCAAACTTAAACAGGGGGAGTTTAGATTGGATATGAGGAAGAAATTCTTTACTGTAAGGGTGGTGAGACACTGGAATGGGTTGCCCAGGGAAGTTGTGAATGCTCCATTACTGGTGGTGTTCAAGGCTGGATTGGATAGAGCCTTGGGTGGCATGGTTTAGTGTGAGGTGTCCCTGCCCCTGGCAGGGGGGTTGGAACTGGATGATCTTAAGGTCCTTTCCAGCCCTAACTATTCTATGATTCTATGAAAGTGGTGTAGGTACCTCATAATGCTCACAAGAGCTCTCCCCATGACTTTGGTCAAATTTCCTGGAATCCAGGGCCTTTGCACTGGTTTTGCCGACAGAGAGTTTCTCCTGTGTTTTTGTGTTACCATCCACAAGGAGATGAGATTGAAAATGTGCTACTTGTGCAGGCATGTTACTGGAAGCTGCGAGAGTTAACTATTTGCAAGTGGCGGGTGTTTCTTCAGCGTCGCTCAGCTCATGAAGGCACAATCGTACTTCGTGATCCTGCTCCCTAGTGCGTGGAGACTCACTCCTCTTTGTCCTCTGGCTCAGGTGTATTTTGCGCTCCTGCAGAGCTGGCATAGGCAGTGGGTTGCTCCCACTCTGAGCTGGAACTCAGAGAGGTCAGCAGAGATATTGGCCTGAGAAATCCATCACTACTAACATTTGAATATGACTTCTTTGGGGTCATTTTCCGCTGTAGGGTTGCTTGTTTTCTGAGGTTTTTTTTGAAACAAACTTTCTGCAGTATGAAAGGGCTGCAAGTTTTAGAAGCTAATTTTCCCCATCAGTTTATTAGGTTCATGTTTAATACAACTTGCACACAAGATACTTCTAAAAGGTGATTTCCAATGGCAAACATTGCAGGTGGGCACTCCTCTTCTGAAGGTTGTCAGTAGTAGTTAGACTTCTCCTTTGCAGCTTTGAAAGCATCCCAAATACGTTTGTTTGGACTATCCAAATCCCGTGATGTTTTATTTGTAAGCGTAGAGTGCTTCTAAACAACAATACCTTTATTCAGCTTAAAGCATTGATCCAGCATGTGCTAGAGACTCAGGCTGGAAGTCATGAATTAACACTGACAAAACCTTGATTTTTTGTTTTTTGAGATACCTTTTTCTTTTTCAGAAGACTAATGAATTCAAGCACAGATTATATTTAAATTCAAAGGCACATGCAGCCCATCTTCCCAAGAAGTGATATGACTTAAAATAATTTATGTCTATTCCTCCAAGGTTAATAGTGTTATTTCCCAGATGAGCATACAGGTAATACCTGTCTTACATTTTGAAGAGATCAGTAACACTCCTCCACTACTACTATTACATTATTTGAGGTTTTACATATGAGTACCTAGTAGGTCCCATCCTTGAGGAGAAAATTCCCTTACTGCAGAGTTAGATTGCTTCAGTTTTGCAGGAGGCCTGTGAACAGTTGCCAAATTAAGTTTTGCAGGAGAAAATTCTCATAGAGGAGCACTCTGAAATGCTTTTACCTCTTGTATCTTTGTTTTATTAATTCTCTTTGGGACCTAAAGAAACTAGAATTACTATGATAAGATCATATGATAGCTTAGCATAGCAACCCCAAATCCTCTGTACGCCTTTCTGCAGGTGAAAAATTGGTGGAAAGAAAAAGACCTTATGTACAAATCATGCTTTTTTCTCTTTGAAGGAGAGCATTAACATTTATTCCCTTCTTCTTTCCCATCTTGACCTTCCATGTTTCATCAGTAATAAGGAACAGTCTATCAGAATTCACGTTCCTCCCCCCTCCTGTTACTACTTACTCCTGAGGAAATACATGATGCGACTTGCAGACTGAGCTCCAAGAGTCTTGGTCTTGCAGCCTCATAAATCCTGACATGGCATTGCCACGTGATCTTTTGGCATTGGCTGGCACTTGGGATTGTGCTGCTTCAGGCTGGGGTTTTGTTTGGCAGGAAAGCTCAGTCAGTGCAACTGAGTGCAACTAAAGTGGTGACTACTGTATTCCCCTTGCACAACGCTTCCTCTGCTGATAAACAAAATGCAGCTCTGAATGGGCAGCCTTCTGAGCAGGAGCTGCTATCTGGTTTACCTCTGCATGGCAGGAGACCAAACCTAAAAATTCTGCAGTTCCATGGCTGCCACACAGAACCTCCTGGAGAAATGAGATGATTGAGCATGGGAATGTATACCCACTTGCTCTGAATTCGTTTGTTGTCCTCAGCCTCAGAATACCTTGCACTGCTTGGTGCAGTTCATAACACAGAAAGGGCATTGATGTGCAGCCAGTCAGGTGGATCACATGAGGGACACTATGTCCTGCTTTGGTAACAGGGCTGGTGGTGCTATGCAGAGCAGCACCTGGCCAGGCTCAGGAGGTAGATCCCTCCATGAGAGCTGTCCCTAGGACTGTTTGTAGGGGGCTCTTTCACGCATCTCTGAGTGCCTAGCACAACCAGCCTATCATAGACAGACAGCGTTGGGTCACACAGGAAGCAGTAGCACTTGATCAGCAACAACAAACATTTCCTTGTTGGTGATCTACTCTCCTGTTTTTGAGTTTCCATGCTACCACAGGCCTTGCAGAACAGGTTCCCAGTGGGCAAGGCCATTGTATAGCCAGTTGTCAGGCTGGTGGCTGACACAACATCCCACAGTGTGGCTTGTGGAGGGGCACTGACGTATGCTGATGCTGCTGCTTTCTGCCAGCATGTGCCAGTGGGCTGGCCAGGATCCGGCAGCTGCAGTTCACCTTGCCAGGACTGCCTTTCCATAGCAAAGGCCCTTTTCCTCATCTGTTGGCAGCTACCGTATCACAACTGAGTTGCACAGAGAAGCATGATGGCAAATGCTGTCAGACACCGGAGCTCAGTTTGGAGAAGCTATTTTTAGGGGAGTGCTGAAGTCTTTTATGGTGGGATTCATCTCTGCTGACTTTCCGTTGTCAATAGCTGATCTTGCTGTCTAGCCTTTCACAGCTGTATCTGGAATTTATTTCATCTCATACCTAAAGTAAGTATCTAAACCAGACCAGACAACTCACACCTTTAGAAATGCTTCTTTTTCCTTCTCTGACTATAAAGAGAAACTGATTGAGTGGCTTACCTGGAAGTGTCTGCACTAAGTACATTCATTGCTACCTGGTAAATGGATCCTACCACTTGTGTGTGACAATCACAAGAAGTGTCATACCCTCTATAGATAAAATTCTTTATGTTCAACTCTAAAATACATGTATTGAAGTGCTCATGGGATTTCTCTGGGTGCTTCCTTTTGGGAACTATGCCTTCTTTCCTGGTAGACAATGGGCTTGCAGTTAATTTTCCAAGACTTCTGCTCTTCCACCTGGTTGCAGGCTGACAGCAATGATAAATAGGGGACCTGGATTAATGTTCATATATGTTATTCCTCAACATATATATGATGATATTTACAATATCATCATAGCTAAAAGCAGTCCAAATGCGGGTTAGAATATATGTAAACTTGAAATTATCAGATGAGGCAAATTCTGATTTATTCTAGTGATATTCCAGTGGATGAATCTAAGCATTTTAGAGATTTAAAAAAAGTAGTAATTAAGGCATTAAGAATTTGGCAAAAATAAATAAATGTATGAGAATGGATCAGTTTATCTGAAGAATTCGTTGAATTGCATCTCGTTTTCTGCGTTCTTTTAAGAGAAAATTTAAACATGTACCTTCTTCCCTTGTGTTAAAACTCAATTAATTAAACCAGAACTTAGCATTTAAAGACTGATGCAGGAATGGTGCAATTAAAACCGTTATAGAAAATGACATTTTTCTGTGTTGCATATATTCTTATTAAATGGCAGAAATGAGCTGTGTTTTGATTTGCTTACTGAGTAACAGCACAGAGTCCTTCTGGCAAAATAGAAAAATTGAATACAGACCCATAATAAATGTGCAATCATCGCAGTAAAGTTTTAAAAATTCTATCAAGTAAAATCCAACAGGAAGTGTCATTATGACAGATAAAATAATTGTCTGCAGTTAACTGCCAAGCCTTAGGAGAAAGTGAGAATTGATATATTTATGGACTTAGTAAGTTTATTATTTCTTTTAGCTTTTGCAACTAAATAATACATTTCCAGTATTTCATTGAATTAATTTCATCTTTAGCAAAATATCTTAATGTATTTTTATGTAGGTAAAGCTAAGTAAGGCTTTTCATGTAATCTTTGTCAAAGTTCGTATTTCAGGAATTTACCTTTTTCTGGAAAGAAAGGGAATGGTGAGACAATGCTTTCTCCTTCCAGAGTTCCTGAAGTTATTGGAGTCATAAAACTCCTTTTCACTGTATTTAGAAATTACTAGGATGGGCCTTTAATTAGATATGAATCCGATTTTGTAATTCAAGTTGCTGCGAAAGGGAGCACCTTGCTGCTGCATGCAACTAGATGACCAAAGAATGCTTCTAGAGATTCTTGGTAATGCCTGGAATGACTTCTGGGTCAGAGTCTCTCCTTGCACTGGAGAATTCTGCTCTAGATTGTATTAGACATGGATTAGGTGGGTTTGCTCTCTGTGTGTGCCTTGTTAAATGTGAGAGATGATTTTCTACTTGTGGTTGTTCAGGATGTGAGCTGGACTAGCTCTGGGTAGAATGCTCACTCTTTTTGCTTGGTCAGTCTCTATTCAGCTTGGTATGATAGCTGTGTCGTGCCATATCTCCTGTCAGCGCATGCAGATTCTGCCTGTGGTAGTGTTAAATACTCCTGATTTATAATAGGCAGGGGGTCTGTGATTTCTTGAGGGAACCCACTTCTCCTTAGATCTTCAGGAGGGTAGTCCTTTTGCCCTTTTGCATTGGGGTGGTGACACAGATGGTTCATACCAAAACCTGACAGATGTCACTATGCAATTCATACACTTTGAGGAGCTAAGTCATCCCTTTGTATATCTGCTGACCCTCATAAAAGGCACCAAGAAGTGCTAGTTACTGAGGTTGCAGGTAAGTTACTTGGCTTGCTCTCTCAAGGCTCCTGTGCCTGAGCTCTGCTACTCTGTGGCTATAGTAGATAGGCCCCTTTGGAGAGGTGCTTAAAGCAGCTTTAGTGTTTAGACTTTAGGAATAAAAAAACAAAGAGTGAAGAAAACAAGTTATTCCTCCCAGGAGAGGCTGGCACCACTGGCACGCTGCGCTGGCAGGTAGGCTGCCACAGTAATGACAACACAAGAAACCTGCCTTCTTTTGCAAAGCTTTTGCACCAGTGATTGTGGGAAAGTTTTGCAATCACTGTAAGAAGGAAATCCAAGGTTTAAAAAAATGTGGTGGAGTGCTCCACTTCTTGGAGTAGGCAGCGCTTTTGCTGTGACGTTGCGCTGGCTTCAAGCCTGAAAACCCTAGGGCATAGGAAAAGAAACAGCCTGACACCGCAGTGACACAAAGTAAGTTCTCTCTCTCTGCCTCTTGCTGTCTCTCCCCACCCTCCCTTCCTGCTTCTTTCCATTTGTTTATTAGTTTGCTTAATTGTTAGGTGCAGGACAGACTAAGCTTTTTGTACATCTCAGTGTCACTAAACCTGAAAGAGATTATGTAAAGTATGAAGGTACAATTCTGCAAATTAGATATTTTTTAAAGGGTAAGCCCTGTGGACAGTTGGGTGTTTTATCCCTCCATATAAAACCAATTCATTGCCATTAATTAATTAAAAAAATGAATTAAATCTTGTAATATTTTTCCTGCTTCATTTAATATTATATACCACTAGGGTCAATGTTTCACTAGTTTGCCAAAGTGCAGATTTTTTTGGAGTGGTTATGGAAAATATGTTGTTTCATTTTGCATAAGAGAAATGATTATACAGTTTAACATTTTCTCTAAGTTTAGGGTAGATTATTAGGCTAGGAACATCAAATTAAATAAAATTAAATACTGTGTATAGAAAACCATGTCACTGATTGAGATACTGTTTATTTAACAAAGTCAGAGGTTTCACAAAGTTAATCATCAGCAAAATGCAAATCAATGAAGAATGTATTTGCTTTAGATAACTCTGTCTTTCAGCTCCCATCCTGTAAAGATTGGCATAAATCTGAATTCACCATATTGTAATTATCTATAATTTCTTTTTTTCAATGGTTTTTGATTTGTAAGCTGCTAAAGATGGTTTAAGGAAGGTTAGGTCAGGTCCCTTTACAAATTTCGTATGTGGTTCACTCTGAAATACATATTTGACTTTTGCATAGTTACTTTTGATAGATCATACTGGAGTAGGATTCAGAACTACAGTTTAAGTTAAACTGCTTATGAGGCTTTATATCTCTTTATTGGACATCAGTGCCTATTTGCAATCATTAAGGTTAACTTTTAGGCACCTGTTGGGTTGCTAAGAGAGTTTTGTCCTTTCTGGGCATGGATGGACATTTTTCAGGGAGTCCAGCTTGCTCCTAGGTGTCTTGCTTGGAGGAACTGAGCTCTCCAGAGGAACAGAACAACCTTTGCGCACTAGCATGGGACCCTGCCACAGCCCTGCTGCCTCTGGTGTTAAAAATCCCACACAACACTTAAATGGCCTCCGCTCTTGGGTCAGCTGGCATTTGGGGCCTGCAGGAGGAGAGCTTTGAAAGGTTCCCAGAGCAAGGTTTGGGGGTAGAGGGAGGAGAAGGAAAAGGGCAGAAATGCTACAGGCCAGTTTCTTGATCTATGTTCCTCTATATTCCTCTAATACATATGCCAATTTATATCAAAGTTAATTAATTGGTTTCTGTATTACTGCACCAGTTTTCCAACAGAGGAACTTGGCAATAGCTGTTTTTGACTTGTTAGCATTCCAGATCTCTCTGTATTGCTGGTTTCCCCTGATCAGCTTAATCTACATCAACCAATGTATCTAAAATGACTATATCAGAGCCGATTTCAAAATGGTAATCTTTGGCAGTCTCATAAAAATAGCTACATTTATCATCTGTCTTTCCAGGAACTTGTAGAGACTTGTGGAATTAGATAGTCATTATTTGTTTCTGTTAATCAATGCCCTCTTTTTCCCTAATACATCTTTACCTGTCATATCTCTTATCCTATTTTCTCCTCTGTCATCATTTGTGGTCTGATTCTACAAACATTTATCTAGTAAAGAACGTGACTTGTAGAAATCTTGACAGAATGGTACAGAGTGGTATTTAGTATTTCTGCAAATTCATTGATTATGCAGTTAGTGAAAATCATTATAAATATAGCAGAATATCAGCAGCTTACTGGATCATACCAAAGGTCCATTTAGCCTGGAACAGTGACCAAAAGTGAATATCTAAAAGAGAATATAAGAATTGGTTCAAGAATGGCGAAGTTGTTTCTCTGACATAACTATCCTAGCTTCCAGCTGACTAGCAACTTTCCTCTTTACAAAGATTTCTAAAAACTGTCAGCAAGCTGCCTCTAAATTTTCAATCCATCCAAGAAGGTCCTGAAGTCTTTTAGAAAGCAGATTTCACAAAGCAGGTGCCAATAGTGAACTCATTACAATGACACTTTGAACACCCTTTAACACCCTTCAACACCCTTCCTGAAAAAAGGTGTCAATGTGTAGAGATCTCAAGAAGTGTCTCACCATCTAGTATGTATGAAAAACATTGTAACCTTTATTCTTATGCAAATAATACTTAAATGTAGTGATATTTTCCAAACAGGAAGACCTACGTATCAGATCTGAAGAAGGAAAACCATGGACAGGTCAATCACTGCTGGCCAACTTAAAGACAAGTCACTCTTCCAGGACAGTGATGGCAGTGCAGCTCCTGCCAAGAACATGTGTCATAATTGTTCAAAGCTAAAGGTATGATAGAGGAGCCCTCACCATATATTTTCTCTGTAATACTAAAAATGGCAATTTAAAGTTCTATCAAAAATCAGATAGTTGTGTAGGACACTGACACTATGTGTGTTGGAAACAATTCTCTAGGTTGTGAATCCAAGCACATTGAAGTCAATAAATGTGTTCAAAAGTTAAAAACCAAGGCGTTATTTTACTAAGGAAACATTTAGAGATGGGCTATAGTCATAATGGTAGTTGCAGTTTTTTATCATTGTTTTTTAGAACACACAAAGTAAGAGTAATAAGACACGCTGTAATAATGGTATCAGTAATGAACAACTTTAGTCTGCAAGTTTTTCATAAGGAAAGGAACAGCTAAAACAATATGTGGTAGGAAGATAGAAAGTACAAACAGTCAGTGTCAACTTTCTTTTTCTTTGCAGTAGAAGAGGCTTTGAAGGCCATCCTGAAAGAGAAAGTAAAATCTTCTGGTTTAATGAAAACAATAGGAAGAACCACTTCACAACAGGAAAAATCTCTTCACAGAGAATTAGAAAACAAACCTTTTGATTTTTACATTTCTTGAGTAGGTAGCTCAGACATCCAGCCATGAAGAAAAAAATGTTTCTTTGCAAACTCAATTATTTTCTCTCTTCAGATATTTCTTGGAGCTCTAGCTTTTTCCTTTTTTGCCAAAGGATTTTCTGGAAGCTACATGAAGAGCATGTCCAGTCAAATTGAAAGGAGATTTGAAATCTCATCATCAATTGTTGGCATTATTGATGGCAGCTTTGAGATAGGTACGTGTATTTTCTTTGGAAACGGATAAATACTCCTTCTGAATATCTTTTCCCTAAAAAAAAAAAAATTAATATTTTTTTCATAAACTTACTGATTCTCCTTCCTCTTGATGCAGGTAACTTACTGGTAATGGTACTGGTGAGCTACCTTGGACCAAGAGTTCATCGACCAAAAGTAATTGGTATTGGATGCCTCATCATGTCTTTAGGAGCATTTTTGTCAGTCATGCCTCAGTTCCTAATGGGACGGTAAATATGGAGAGTTTTCACATTTTGCACTAATTGAACCTGACCATATAAAGTGTTATTTAATCATACACAAGTTAAAAGCTTGACAATAGTAGTCTCTTCCAGAAAATAGGTAGATTTTAATAGGTGGCTTTTTTAGTATCAACTTTCTAATTTCCTCTTTGAAAGCTTACTTCTTTCTACAGGTAAGTAAGAGAGAAACCTCAGGTTTCTACAGAACTTTTATATAATTAGAGATAAAGTGGGTTGAATTTTTATCTAGGATGGATATATACAGATTTTTTTTTTTTAAATAGATGCTCTCCTTCTTTTTACACTTTACTGAACTGTCATGAGATCTTCAAGGAAGAGGTTTCTTTCTCCATGGTAGTTATACACGCTAAGCTCTTAAAATTATGAATGTATTTATCTGTCTCCACTAAATTGAAGGAGAGTTAAATATCTAAATATGCTTCACATCTAAGTTTTAGTGATTCTACAGTTGCAGTTCATACATCTCCAGTCCATCAGCATCTTACTGAATAGTAGTTGAAAATAAAATCCCTCTGTCCCTCAAAAATTAAAATTTATTTGTGCATCTTCTTTGGTTCAAAGATCAATAACTGTGATAAAGAGGGTATTGAAAGAATCATATCTGGTGACTATGGTATGGAAAGTGGCCACAATCACTACTCTGCTTGGAAACTCACACTGCAGCACAGGCCAGAAGCAGAGCTACGGAAATCTGATTTAACCAAAACTCATAACCAAGTTCTGAATATTGCCTGTTTTCCAGAGCACTGAGCAAAACCAAATGGCCCTGGAGACCTCACTGTCATCCGTCACAGTTAAAGGTTACCACTTGATTGCACAGTCAGAGGGAATATCTGCTCTCCATTTATGCCAATGCAGCATAAATGTACTCAAGCTGGCTTCAATTTTCTTAGTAGATTTGCTGTTAGTAGCAGACAAACTGGCACCTGTGTTTTGCAGCTGGTTTTATTCTCTTTATAGACACAAATAGGTTACTGATATATTCTTAGCTAGCTAATTTAAAACTAGCACAGAAATCTTTGTTTTACATGTCTGTCACATAGATAAGAAACCAGTGCCAGTATGGAAAAACTGTTACATGTAGAACGATGTGGGTGGACTCTGCTTCTGTCCTTTGGTCTAAAGAATGACCTCTTAAGCCCTTAAAGCACCTTTTCTGTCCTTAATCTTGAGAAAATATGGGGGTTAGTATGATCAGAGTATTTTGAAACAGATACAAAGATACTTATCTTTTTTTAAGTGAGAACACTGGAAATGGCTTGCCCCTCCATTTTGCTTATACGTAACAGGAATGAACATGACTGAACACAAGGTTCATACACACTTCCTGAAAAGCAGACTCTTTCATGTGTCAGTTGTATTTTACATAGTTGTTTTCCAGTTATAATTATGAAAGGATAACTGTTACTGTGCACAACTCCTCTATGAGTGTATCAGCTTGCTCCCTGGCATCATATGAGGGCCATCCAGTCACAGATGCTACAGAAACACCCAGCACAAAGGAAAATTTCGGTAAGCAAAAGCCGTAATGCTGGGTTCTCTTCTCCTTGTCCCTGTTTTATACACCTTCTCTTACTGAAAAACTGCCAATTCCCTGTTAGAAACCATGATATATACATACCCACCTTGTAATGGTTGTAAACACCTGTATTTTATGTTATTTTTCTGTTGCAATAAAGTATTGTAAAAATTATGTTCACAGAAATGTAAATGTTTATGGCCTGCAGGATGTGAGAAAACAACGAATTCCCATCTGTGGCTGTTTGTGTTGATGGGGAACCTTTTACGTGGAATTGGGGAAGCACCAGTTATGCCACTGGGGGTGTCATATATTGATGATTTTTCTAAAGAAGAAAACTCAGCATTTTACATAGGTAATATGCAAATGAGTGATTTTTATGCTAAACATTCTTTTCTTTAACTTTTCTGTAGCCAAGCGAACACTCTACAAGAAAATCTATCTATCTGCTCTAATTGAGATTATTTTAAGATGTACAGAGACAAAAAAGCCATGCAAAAGAGATCTCATGTTTATCTTGAAGGATATTCCCAGATGCTTCTTTTGCTTTTGCTGAGTGGCTTCTGCTACATGTGTCAGTGTTCTCTGTGATGAAGTGAAGCATAATCAAATACTCATTTCTCCAAAGTAGGAGTCATATCTGTCTTATCTGGCATTGTATCTTCAGTATCTCAGCTTCATTCTTCCTAATCACTGTTTCACAGATAAGAGAATGATCCTCATTGTAATGATCAGTAATCACAGTGATGCAATTGCGTTTCAGAAGCTTTTACATGGCTTTTTGAATTTTACATGCAGCACACTTCCTGAAGAATGCTTTTTTAAAGTCACTAGTTACTGAAGGAAAAACCAGCCGCTTGCCAGGGTTTCTAAGAATCCCTTCTAAGTGGGATTTTGTTGTTGTTGTTGTTGTTTTGACGGAAGATAGCTTGTTGCCCAACACAGAAAGATTATACCCAAGCTAATTAATTCATTGCCAAATTGATTTAATAGCATGGAGTGTTTGTGTGGCTAAGGAAGGTCAAAATTGCTGACTGAAACAAACCTGGTGAAGTTGAACTGGTCATAAAGATAGTAAGACAGTTTCAGGAAGAGCTCAGTAGGCAAATCCTACAGGGTAAGGCCATTGCAAATGTCTTAATTTGGGGATGAAGAAATTTGCAGGTTGAAGAAAGTTGAAGTAATGTCAGAGGAGCTGACAAAACCAAAAGTTCCACTCAGCAGTGATAAAAAATATTCGTAATCACCTCCAAGCTCTGATTAAAGGTATTTTAAAAAATTCAGCTGAAATTTTTTATTGTCAGAATCTGATCTTGGAGAGATTGCAATGGGTTGGACTACTGGGAAAGTGAGATTAAAAATATAAAGAAGACACAAAGAAAGTATGAATTCAATCAAAATGAAAATTTGTTCAGGTCAAGTGAAATAAAATATTTAGTTTATAGTGTATTCAATATTTCATTTTAACATTCTGAATAGCAGTTTTCAGTCTCTTATTCCATTTTAATGGACTGACCCAATTTGCAAAGGGTCAGTCTTTTGAAATAGTCTTTTTCATAGAGCTGGAATTCCTTTAATTCTTTTCTATATCTGATTTTATTCATCAGTTTACTGAGTCAATTTATGATCAGTGTTTTTGTAAAATAAAAACCCTCCTATAATAAAAACAGTCAAGCCTTGCTGATTAATTTTGGCTATTTATCTCATCATTTGACCCTGAGCAACAAGTTTCACCTTCCTGTCTCTCCTTTTTTTTTCTGCCCTTAGATGTTTTGTTGAGTAAGAACATAAGTTATTTTGAGGCAGAGACGCCTTATTTATTTGCTCTTAGGGGAATTTCACCTTCTTCTTATCCCATGTTATCTCCTGTTGTAAGCAGAGACAGAGGGGGAAATGGAAGCTTCAGTGAGGCCAGTATCAAAACTGAAAGCTGCTTTTAAAGAAGTCACTAATTGATGACTAGATTTCTTAATATTTTTTTTTTCATCCTCAGAAGTACCTATTAACACACCAGTTGGCTGATCTGCTGTTCTGGTGCTGAATGAAACAAAGGTTCTGTCTGATAAACTTTGCTCATGCCCATACTTACCTACGGAAAATATTCTCAGGGTCCTATACCTAATTCCATGCCCACACACTTCTGTTGTCCCTATTATCCTAACGTGACCCCAGACTGCAATGCCTTCTTACATATACATCATCAGATCTATTACTGCTACTGAAAATTAAACTAGGGACCTGAATACAAACTACAGGGAAATGTCTTGACTTCTACAAATACGGAATGTAATGCAAGCTGTGAATAGAGTTGCAGGTAGACTTAGGATACTTCCAGCAGGTCTAGAGTTGTTCATTAGTTAACTGCCACAAGCTGAAAAATATAACTACAAAAATGTGAGAAGTAGGCAGGAGGAGGGATAAAAGTCATTGCAATGCTGTTCTCTTTCTCCCTGTTCCTTCCAAGACACCGATCTTGCCAATGAAATAAATGCACGTGGGGATCTACATGAGACCATGCTCACTTTGGCAAGACCTTGCGTGGGTGAAGGGGCCTGCTTCCACATCATGGCTAGCATGTTGGCAGCTTATGGTTCATTTTCTTACTGCTCAGAAGCTTCCCATTAGACATCCCCTAACACCCTGTGCCCCACTTCTGTAACCTTCTTCCTCTCTCCTCAGAGAAGAAGGCATGCTTGTCTGTGCAGTATTTTGCTCATTCTCCGGTGCTGCCTCCTTTCTCTTACAGGCCTGGTGAGATCCTCAGGCATGTTTGGGCCAACCCTAGGCTTCCTGCTTGGGTCTTTCTGTGCCAGCCTCTGGGTTGACATTGGCATTGTGGATATTGGTAAGAGACCGTGGAGTGGTGCGTTAACTGAGAATATAGCTGTATGTGATTCTATGATTTTATACGGTGGCTGTTCTATGATTCTATATAGGAACCTGCATGGCAAGAAACACTTTCCCAGTTTATTACTCCAAAAGGGGGGACTCTCTAGAGAGTTTTTTCCCACTTGAAAAGTATAAACATTACATTTATAACGTATTATTTACATTTTGATATCTGCAATGCTGTAGTTGACTGGAATGGCCCCTGATGCAAGACCCCTACCCCCACTGCAGAAAAATTTTGCACCTCTTTTAATGCTTGTGCATGCACTTGTTACACCCTTGTTGTACGGCTGAGAACAAATGAGGAAATTAAAGGCCATTCCTACACTGAAGGAACAGTGAAAGGCCTTTTCTTATGAACCCTTTCAACACTTGACAAAAATTATGTTCTCTTAAAAAGCATGCAGCAGAGATTCATATGGAAACTCATTTCATTGTTCAAACAACTTTAAAATTTCTCATTCCGGGGAAAATTTGAGGAACTTCAAAGAAAAAATATGTTAAGTTTGGGAATGGAAGAAGGAGGGGACAGTGGGAAATTGAGAAATAAAAGACCTTTTTGGGTGCTGAAGGGCCCTCTTGCTGTCACTCATTCCTACAGAAAGTATTGCAAAATTGTGGCAGAGAAATTCTACTATGGGTCTAAATAGAGATATCTATTTTTGACTGCTCGGGACTGATTCACTTCAAGCTGCATTTTGATTCTTCGTATGGAACATAGATCACCTCTGTTCTGATCCTTAAATTATATATATATGGATACCAATAGTAAGTTTAATTGCCCTGCATGATGCTTAATCTGTTTCCTGTCTTTCTGTATTTTATAGATACCATCAGCATAAATCCAAAGGATACCCGTTGGGTTGGTGCCTGGTGGTTGGGATTGCTTATCTGTGGAGCAGTTAATCTCATTGCTTCATTGCCTTTCTGGTTTTTGCCTTACTCCTTACCAAAAGAAGGAGAGAATGAAATCCTGAAGATTAGTCATTTGCCTGTTCAAGGAGATCACTGTAAAACAGAGCCCCCAACTCAGCCTCAGTTAAAGTTTTCAGAAGCAGTAAAAGGTGAAAGATTATTGCCCAGATGTTTGCATGTGAATTCTTTCTCTTTGGTTTATTCTGAGCTGAGCATGGATTTGCATGACCACAGCATTTTTGCAGTGCAAGTGATGGATAAAAATGCTTTTTAATTTGTAGTATAATTACATGCTAAGGGTGTGTTTCAGTCCTCTGCTTATGTCAGGCAGCTGGAAAAGCTCATTCTTTGAGCAACAGAGATTCTTGGTTCAACAAGTAGTTGTTATGTCATATATTACAGCTATAATCTTATGATTATGAAAGAAGAGGGTGGAAAACATCCCATTCCTCATTAATGACCAATCCACTGCTGTCAGGTTACTGTTTCGCTGAGGCCAACATCTGGGAGGGAAACCTGGAGCTAAGTACTACGTTAGCTTTTGGAGGGATTTCACCGTGTTCATACCTCCTATGTATGAGCTCAGTGATGCTATTCACCTTGTATGGGCAATATCAGATCCAACTACCTATTGCTGGACTCCCCCAAGACTTTTATTCATATGTATGTAAGCGTGTGCACCCTTTAGTGGCTATGGCAGATGTGTTTTGAACTCTCTTTTAGACAAGTGTGCAAACAGACTGCAGGCTAAATGCAAGTTTTCTTGTCTTTAATTTAATGGGTTTAGGCACTGTAAGTGAGGGTCTTGGGAAAGGTTCCAGCCTTTTGCTGGATCAGGTGCTCCCTTTCCCTGACCATCAGCTTCATGTTGGGCTCTAGTGTGGTTTGTGAAAGTTCCTGCTTTAAGCACCAAACCTTTCAGTTGGTACATTATAGAGAGTCTCAATGTTCCTCTGGGGACACTCTCCTGTACAGGTATCGGTCTGGCAAGCCTTAGTGCCTTTGATGAATAGTCTTGTGTCACAAAGATAATCTAGGATTTCTGATTCTTATTTGAGCATCCACTATGACATTAAGCCTTGCACACTTGCTGCACCAGTAAAGTCATGAGGAAAACTCTCACTGGAGCAAGCATGTATTTTGATAGGCAAAGAATTATAATCTGCAGTACAGCCAGTAATTAAATCAAAGTTATTTTTATTATCTAAAGGTTGTCAAAACAACTCTTCTCTGTGTTTAGCAGGGTGTGCAGCATATACCTCTCCATTGCAGGTTTCTTCCCAGCTCTGAAGAAGCTGTTCGAAAATCCAGTTTTCCTGGTGTACATCTTCCTCACTATTCTGCAGTACAATTCTCTTGTTGGGTTGATAACCTATGAGACAAAGTTTATGGAACAGCAATTTAATGTATCAGTGGCAAGAGCTATCTTTCTAATTGGTAGGTACCTGTCCTTCTTTAAAATTCCAGTGTCAAAAAGGAAGATTTTCTTTCTTATTTTGCCTTCCTTTTTAGGAGGTTCTTACTGTGAACCACTTTGGTTAAAAAAAAAAAAAAAAAAAAAAAAGAGAGAAAAGAAAGAAAGAAGTCTGTAGTGTTTTATTAATTTTTATACTGTATTCTCAAAATGGATATTAATTTCAGCGTTAATTTTCCTGATGTTCTTTATTTAGTGGGCTAGAGGATTATTAAAACTGGGTGGATTTTTTTTGGCTGAAGTTTTTATCAGACTGAGATTTTGATTATGAAAGCATGTATTTCCATGAACAAAACCCACACATAAGCTGCAGTTATAGCTAGAAGAAAAAAAAAACACCCAATTTAGAAAGCGTCTAATGAAATGTATGATTTTTCCTTTTCAGAATAAAATCTTGATATAAATCTTCTTCCATTTTGATTGTAAATACAAATTTTGTGAGCAACAAGAAAAAAAATGTGAAGTTTGAGTAATTTCATTCAGCTCAAAGATCTTTTTATATTTGCCAGTTCCCTCAAAAATAAGTTCTTTGTAGTGTTCTACCAAAAGAGAAAGTTGAAATTATATTAATTTTACAGTGATTAATATGATCTGGTAATATGGCAAGAAAACCGGGTATTCGAGATCACTGCAGAATTGATATTCCATTAGTCTGAAGGCACCCTGTTTTCCTGCAGGTCAGGTACAAATGTGGAAACAGCTTTCTTTTTTCTGTCTTCTTTCAGATGCAGGGAACGTTTTAGAGAAACAACATGACCCAAAAAAACAACCAAACAAATAAACTCAGGGAAAAGCCAACCCTACACAATAAAAACTTATAAAAGCTCTCTACTTCGCATGTAAATATTAGGGCTGGAGTTTGTGAAATGCTGAACATCTAAATGCAAATCTTTCCATGATTCACTCTTCAGAGCAAAATGGTATCCAATGCAAATCCAGATGCTGCCCCCTGTCGTGTTACATGTTGGAGGTTTTTCTTTCTTTTTGTAACTTTCTGGAAGTTTAATGATTTGTTTGTTCGTTTGATGAAGAAGTGCCCATGAGCTATGACATTTATCTCATTTACTCCAGTTTCTAACAGGCGCCCTTATAGGTTTTTTGTATCAGTACATATACGAAAAACAGTACAGTGAAAAGGTAGGGAATGTTGAGGAGCTAAGCTTTTCAAAGTCAAAATATGTTTTGAAAAAATGGAAGTAAAAAAAATGACTTAAAACTAATAAAAAGCCCTAGGATCTTGAAGGATCTGTTGGAAAATAGGTTGGTATCTGATATTTTTGTAAATACTAGAACAAGATATTTATTCTTAAAAGGTCCTGTGCAAGTGACAAGAGTAAATATTTTTATTACCTTCCATTTGCAGGTGTGATACTTTTACCCATCACAATCCTGGGGATGTTCCTAGGAGGCTTTCTGATCAAGAAGTTCAAACTTCACGTAACTGAAATGGCAAAGTTTGCATGCATCACCTTTATAGTAGCATATTTGTTAAACCTCTTGTACTTCACATGCAGCTGTGAGGTGCTCCAGGTGGCTGGTTTGACAGTGCCTTACTCTGGGTTTGTATTCGTTTGGGTTTGTGTTGGTTGTGTTTGTCCTGGTTGCTTCCTGCACTGTGCAGAATGTGGTGTCTGTATCTGTTCCTTTGCTCTCACAAACCCATATGGGTTTGTATTCTTATCTGGGCTACAAACATTCTATTCTGTAAAATATTTGAATTTGGATGAGCTCTGAAACGTGTCTTCTCTGCTGATTTACTGTAGTTTTGCTGTATCATTTTTCATGCCAAAAAATGTGTCTTGGTTTAAAGACAAATTTTGGTTGAAATTGACCTGTATTAGGTCATTTGCTAGTGTCAATCAGTGTGGTTTCAGCTAGAATGGAACTACTGTGATTATATCATTTTATTGCTCCCTTGGTGTGGTACAAACAAGAAAATCCTGGGGTTTGAGACAGACTTGTCAGGCTAAGATGATACATAGTGTTGGGGCTGAGGAGAATATCCTAGTTTTGATTTTCAAATTTTGTTTAAACAAGATATTTCTTTTTCTAAATTGTTTATTGCTTGATATTGACAATATTCCTGTATATTCGGGAAAATTATTAATTAAGATGAAATTTATCACAAGCAAATTAAAATTTCATATTATATCTCAAAGCTTTAACTTAAAGATCGCCATGTAGGGAGTGGGATATGTACAAAAAATTGAAAGTGTCTTACTCAATAGTCTATCAATGGCTTTGACTCTAAAAGGGACCATCCTCTAGATCAACCTGCAAGGGGAGTCAACAGCCTCCTTTGGTATCTGGAGCTGCTGACCTGCCTGCATCCATTTTGTCATCTGGGAGGTTGAAAGTAGTCAGGTCAGGGGTGTGTGCTGCCCAGGCAGATGTTCCCCCTCCCTTACCGGGACCATGGTCAAGCTTTCTTGAGCACATTTTTCTGAGTCTAGCAGCCTGCTACAATTGCCTACTGTTTAAATTCAGCTCAGTCTGGTCCAACAAATTTAAAGAGATTTTCAAGGATTAAACTGAATCCAGCAGGGCTTGCTAGATTTTCAATTCAGACAGAAACTCAGTCCTGTGCTTTTTAAGCCTATGTTCAGGGAAATATCTAAGTTGTCTCACCAAACCTGGCATCTAGTTCAACTTTGAGATTAGTTTCATAAAAGATGTCAGAGGTTTATGTAGTTGAGAGAACTCTGGTTGAGTGCAATATCTGATACTAGAGAGTGAACTAAATATAAGCAGAAACATCAACACAGCAAATATTGAAAGAGCAATTACAGCTTCTCCAGGACAACAGCCTGGAGAATTTAGTATGTGCTAAAATTGTTCTGGTTAAGTGACTCACTGTTTATCCATTTAACAATTTGTAGTTTGAAGATGAGCAGCAGCCTAACGAAGGCTAAATCCCCCACTTATTTTCATTTCTAAAAGACTGAACTGTAGCCCCTTGAGGCGTGTTCTAGATTGAGAGGTAAGGAGAAAAAAAAGGCAAATTCTGAACAATTTTTCTTTCATACTGTGAGTGACTTCAAAGCAGGGGTGATTTGTTGATGGTGGACTCCTAACCTTTTCTGAAAATTGACCCCTGCTACCGTGCCCTCTGATTCACTGCCACTTTTAAAAGTCTCAATTCTAGTTGTCACCCTCTTAGCTTATCTAGCTCCTTGGGACCTGATTTTGATATTTCTTACAGAAATGCTGGTAAAAGTGTAAGCAATGAAAGTCCATTATAATCTGCAACAGGAAATGAAATTTGATGAGAAATGGGGCTCAAGCCTGTTCCAGGTGCAGGGCTGCTGCCACTGCTGAATACGGTCAGAACTGAGACAGAAGCAGCACTTCTCAGTTAGACTAATGCAACTTTCATTGCCAGTAACCAGCTCTGATCCAGTAAAAAACACGTCAAAGACATCTTGCTGCTGCAGTTTTATGTCACTTTATATCACCACTTCTAGCACCCAAATATGATATGGTATCTACTGCTAAGGAAAAGAGTGGCCAGTCTACAGGTCGTAAAAGATCCTAGGTATGATTTTCTTTTTCTTGGGTTGCCCTTGCAAATGAAAAAGTGATATCAGATATTCCCTCCCAGCCAAGAATACCTAGCTTGGGAGCTCCATGCCTTTTCAACAACAGTCCATAAAAATATTAATGCTTGATGAAAAATCTCAAGAGCTTTGGTTTAGCTGAAATTAGCTTTGTCTGCACATGACAACTTCACAGTCCATTGAATGGTAGCAGATACCTTTCCATGCTGATTACTTCACTTTGTCCATGATTTTCCTGCCTATGCCTTGATATTTTGTTTGACAGTATAATTTGACAATGTAATTTTTTTATTTCTTTCTGTTTTTCTCCAGATTAAAGCATCTTTCATCCTCCAGAAACAGCTTCATGGACAGTTGCAATGCTGACTGCAGCTGCAAGTTGGATCAGTGGGACCCTGTATGTGGGGATAATGGGATCACTTACATGACAGCCTGCTTTGCGGGATGTAAATCATCAACTGGGACAGGAAAAAATATGGTAAATATGTAGGTGGATAGATGATTATTTAGTAAGGCCTGTTGCAACAGGACAAGGGGAGGAGGTTTTAAACTAAAAGAGGATAGATTCAGACTAGATATAATGAAATTTTTTGTGATGAGGGTGCTGAAATACTGGAACAGGTTGCCAAGAGAGGTGGTAGATGCCTCATCTCTGGAAATCTGTTCATGGTCAGGCTGGATGTGGTTCTGAGCAACCTGATTTAGTTGAAGATGTCCCAGGTCATTCCAGGTGAAGTGGAACTAGATGACTTTTAAAGGCCCCTTCCAACCCAGACTGTTCTATAAATCTATGATATAGCTAGATTTCACAATCTATGATTCTTTTTGGCTTTGCAATTAAGAAACCTGTAGACACAAATGTTCATTCTATACAGTTTAACCTTGTAGAAACAGAGTGAATGCAAAGTTGCAGGGAGGACTTTTGAAAGAGTTGGGGTGAGGTAAATGAGCTATTCAAGAAAGACATGAAAACCTCAGACTCTTAAATTACATGTCTTAAATGCTTTTGTTTTGATTTTTCTCTCAGCAAGATGACCATAAATTTGGATGTAAGTTTCTCAGTAGATCTCTTGCTGTGTAGGTACAACACATCTAAGAGGGGTATGCTTTAGAATACCTTTGTTAGCCTGGTTATTAGACTAGCAAAATCCAATGGTGTCAACTCATGTACAGTTCACCTGTGTAAAATTGTGAGTGCTGGTTTCACAAACTGATACAGATCATACTGGAATTGCCTGCTTTCCTTAGCTGTCATAACTCAGGAAAGCAAGTCATAACGCTAAATTGTACAGCCAAGAGGTCCTGTAAATATACATCTGGTCATTTTGCTCAGCCATTTGCAGGACTTCTTGGGCAAGACCATTAAGAACAGGATTTCAAAAGTGCGTGCAAATGGTCATGTCGTCTGGCAGAAGCAGAATTGTCTTCATGTAATAATGCTGAAAAAGACAAGCAACATTTTCAAGCTTGTAGCTGTATATTCCAACAATATTCTCTTGCTTTGCTCCAGGAAAATTTGCTTTCAAACCCATGTTTCCTAACTTCAAGCTATGGAACAGCCCACTCTCAATCTAATGCCAAATGCTGTTTCAGATGCTTAACAATAGCTTGTGTTGAGTCCACATCTGTATTTTTATTGTTATGTATCTACTTCATAGGATTCCAGAGCAGAACGGCTGGATGACAGTTCACGTCAGGATTTCATAGCTTTGACCTATTTTAAGCATACACAGAGCACCTTCTGTTCTAGCAATCACATGGTTGAAACTAGAGTCACAATTGCTTTGTGTCTTTGGAGCAGCTCAGAGTGGCTGGAGCATACCAATGAACTTGGCCATCAGTCTGCAAAGATGATTAGGGAGCTTCTTTCAGCTTAAACAACAGCCTCCCTGTTATGGGGAGTGAAAAATCTAGCTACTAGAATAGTTTTGTGCCACTGAATTCTGATTAAGTATATTCATCTTCTCATCTTTTCCTTTCAGGTGTTTCACAATTGCAGCTGTGTGGAAGGACAAGGGCATGGGCTTGGCAATTCCTCTGCAGTTTTGGGACAATGCCAAAGAGAAAGCTGTACCAAAGCATTTCCCTATTTTTTAGCATTACAGACTGCATGTGCATTTATTTTAGCCTTAGGAGGCACTCCTACATACATGATTATGTTTAGGTGAAATACTTTACCTTACTTTGACCATAAAGCTTGGGGAAAGAGAAACAGAATATGGTATCTACTATTTCATTCCTATTGTGAGGAATGACATGCTGATCAGCTGTGGCCCTGAGGCTGCCAGTACTCTGAAATTCAGCTCTCTTCAGAGGCACAGCAAAATGCCTGTCCATCAATTTAGATCCAATTTAAGGCTGAGTAGATACTTTGGTGATGAAAATGGTGAGCCTTATGCTGATCTTGAACATTAGCTTTTACTTCCAGTGACAGGGATGTTTTTAACAGAGCAATGAACTTTTAACAAGATGCAGTGCTAAGCCATATCCAAGATGACTATACTGTCCACATTGCTCAGGAGAAAAACGTTCACCTTTGTTAAGCCTCATTGCCTCACAGTGTTTTCTGTGTTGTGAGAAGTCTCATACTCCCATTTTTTGTCAAGCTGGTATAAACAGAACTGCCAGAGCAATAATTTTTTAATTTTTTGTTCCTTCAGTTGTAAAGCAGCTCTTGGAAGAGAAGATAATGTTCTGTGCCTTTTGCATGGAGATTTCTATCCGCTCATATTCATGAGTGTATTGCAGTCTTTAGCAATCAGTGCACATTAACTCTCATGGCTAAGCTGATGATTCTTCTGCAGTATTTCTAAGTACAGCCATTCTTACCACATGCCTGGATTATGGACAAGGCTAACTTTGCTGGGCAGTTTTCAGAACACTAATGTGTGTAATGAGAAACCTCACATTAATGCTGACAGGACAATATACTGATTGTATATTGTCAGGAAAGATTGTATATTGCCAGGAAACAGGCTGGCCATAGCAAGTCTCCCTTCCGCCCTGTGCTAGCTCAGTACTCCCCTCTGCTTTTTGTCAGTTCTTCCAGTTCATCCGATGAGCACAGGCTGTTTCTCCATGGTAGAAATGAAGTGCTTTTGTAGCCAGGTAACTCACATTCATTGTATCTCTGTAAAATGCTGGAGGCAGAGGTAGGTTTTACCTGCGTGTATCTAGCAATGACTGAACACCCTTGTTCTGTCTATTCACCACTACGCAATACATCCTCTCTTAAAGCAAGGCAGCTTTTCAGAGCTTAACTTAAGGACATGAACATTTACTTTTAGCTGATTCACTTTCATTTTTCTGTGTACCCTCTCCCAAAAGTGTTTATGATCTGTTGTCCTTGAGCTCAAGACCCACTTTGTAGATTCTCCGTTTATTTCAATGAGAGTTCATCCACTGAAGTCAGTGGAAGGAGACTCCACATTCGTACTTTAACTTTGGTGAATGTTTTCAATTAAGTGTTGAGTGACCCACAGTACTTTTGCAATGGGACACATGCAGATGTTCACAGCATGACTATAGCTACATTATTCTATTGTTCCCCAAAACAATATACTATTTTTGTTTTCTTTTTAGATCTGTTTCACCAGACCTGAAATCCTTTGCTGTTGGGATTGAAACTTTAGGTGGTAGAGTATTAGGTAAAACTTCCTATCTTTGTGGGATTTAAGTAGGTAGTCAAAGAGATAAACTAAAGCTAGCAAGTGCAATGCTTTGCTCCAAGAGATAACCTAGAGCTAGCAAGTGCAATGCTTTACTCCAAGAGATAAACTAAAGCTAGGAAGTGCAATGCTTTGCTCCAGATGAGAACAAAAGTAATTTTCAATAATTTTTGTTTGTAAGCAAAAAATTGCCAAATCTTTTGTTTGCATTTCGAACTGTTTGGAGGAGCTTGCTATATGTTTCCTGCTATGTAGCTACAGATTATTATTACCTCTTCAGAATTTCTTTCTATGCAGCAAAGGAATCGTGAAAAGAAAGGAAATGCCATTGTAGTTTTGAGTTTTCTTTAGTTTCACTGGCACGACTCCCTGAGCTTGATCAGTCTGGATATCCTTAACACCTATGCTGCCTTTTGCTGACCTTTTTTCCCTTGGAGCTACCACATATTCTGCCTATTATTTTCTTGGTTTTTTCTTTCTCTTTTCTTCTTTGTTTATCTGCACTAAATAATAGCTCAAGTCTTTGGACATGTAGTCTGCCCTGCCTTTAGCAAAACTTGCCTTATCCTCACTTGTTTGCTGAATTTGAAATCTTCCCCATGCAGAGAAGCCAAAATAGTCATTTAGGTGTCTCTCCCAGTCTTGATATTTTAGCTGAATGCTGCGGAGTATCAATCTTGTGCTTTTATGAAATAGTTTTCTTCACAAAACTGCACATTATCTCTGAAATGGCTTACTGATTATATTAAAGCATTATGATTGTCTAAAAGGAATTCTTATGGCACTACATAAGTAATACTCTTATTACCTAGTTGGTTTTGAGTGAGTACTTAATTTGAGCCTTTTGCACTCAGATAAATTTTAATGGCACTGTTGTGCAATACCTGAATAGATACATTAATATTCATAAATATTAATAAGTCAGGGCATGTAATTCCACAACAGTGACTGAAAAAGAAATGTTGGTTGTATTATTTCTTTAAACAACAGAAGTTAAAATTCTAATAAAAATGCCATTAAAGTAGAATTACTAACATTTCCCTCATTGAATATAATAATGCTATACTCTTCCATCCTTTCAACTCCCTTTAGGTACTTGCTTAAATATTTTCTCAAATCTTGGAATCTCAAAGCTGGAGCAGGGTCTTTAGTCACATTTTATGCAGTTATGATTCAGAAACTCTGAGATTAATTTCCTCATTTCTTTACCATGACCTTAAACATTGAGATCTCCATGTCTGAGATATGTAATTAGAATTTTCTTTATAGGAGGACTCCCAGCCCCTATTTATTTTGGTGCCTTGATAGATGAAACCTGCTTGAAATGGGGGACAAAAAACTGTGGGGGATCTGGCTCTTGCCGTGTATATGATACAAAAGCATTCAGGTAAGCTGCAGTCTTTGGCAATGGATTGGGAATTTGGCTTCTAAGGCAGCTTTGGTTACCATTACCGAGGTATACTTTGCCATGTCAATTGTCAGTAAACTGATTAGAATACTAAAAGCACCAGAACTCCTTATTTTGACTAGGCCTTATTAAATCTAATAAGCCAAATAATTCTGATTCAAGACTGACATTTGACATTGCAGTACACTGCCTTACATTGCCAGAATTAGTTCCTTTACTGAAGCCTTAGTGCACTGAATAACTCTGCAATGCTTTGGCTTTGTGGGAGACTGAAAAACCATGGAGCAAGTTTAGCGCTGAAGATGCTCTTCCTTGTCCCTCGTTTCTCTTCTTCCTAATGTATAAGACGCCCCACAAAATCCACTTGGAGGGGGGACCCAAATGAATGGTGGTACATGGAGACCTGTGGCCTGGAGCACTGAGTACTGCCAGTGAGGGGATGGAGGAAGGCTGGGACAACAGGCAAAAAGCCCTTGCTTGTGCAGCATCTTCTGCTCCAGCCCTATAACAAAGCCTGCTGAATGGGAAGTCTTCAGGCAGGAGGTATTTCTGCTAGGAGTATAGGAACTGATTAGAACCTGCCTGGGGCTAAAGATCATGAGATTTTTTGCTTTCTGTCTGTTATTCCTCAAAATGTGTGGCAATACCTGGCTGAAAACAGATTGTTTTGCCAAAGTGCCTTTGATATCTTACTTGGTTCTACTCAGAATTGGTAAGCTTTATTAATATAAATTTATTTTGTCCCTTTTTTTTTCTTTTTCCTAGAAATGTCTATCTTGGCCTCATTGCAGGACTACGGGCAGGATGCTGTCTTTTATACATAGTGGTCTCTGTTTTAATAATAAAACGCTTCAAAACACATGGCAAAGGGATGAAAGATGTTAAAAATACAGAAAGATCAACCAGCAAAGAGCCAGTTACTTCCAATAAAAATGACATTCTTCCTGGTGCAAGAACCTCAGAAGAGAGTGAAGAAACTCGTATGTAAAAAAAGAAACAAGGTCTTTTCTTAACTTCACTTATGCTTCATGTTTTCTGAACACAACAGAAGCCTGACCTTTGACTTCAACAGCTAGTTTACATTTTTGGGGGTTAAAAAAAAACTTTGAAACATTGACTTTTAATTTGCTTTACCTTATTGTTTTCCTCTTCTCATCTGAAACAACAGGGGGAAAAGGTTTTCAAAATTTTGGGGAACTTTCCCATCCCTTTGCTCTCAGTCCCAATTTAAACCAACAATAGGACTAGATGAAATATTTCAAACATCATAAATTTGATTATGATTGAAACATTAAAGAGAAGAAATCCACAATAAACTGCTTTTCCATTTTTCATCAACTTTATTTCAAGTCCTCTTGCGCTGTATTTAGTCCTACAGCTCTAATTGGCCAATCAAGTTATACATGCTCAGTTGCTCTGATGGCCTTTGCTGCGTGGTTCATGACCAGAACTCTTAGTTCCAGGCTGGATCTCACAGCCCACGCTCAGGTGAGAGGCCTGGGGCTGTCAGTGAGCACCCTTTGAACAAGAACTGCACAACAACTCTGGGCTTTGTCTGGAATACATTTAACAACCAAAATGGAATGCAAACAAAAGCAAGTGGTGTATTAATTTTTCAGCACATCTCAGTATTGGGTTTGAGTAAAATGACTATGAACTGATGCAATAAAGTGATAGGTGTTTAAGTTTCTTTGATATCTTTTGATTTGTTTTGGGCTTTTTTTTGTGTGTGTGTGTGTGTGGGCATTTTATCCTAATGACCACCTCATTTATGTCACATGTATATGGATTTCCTTCCTTGTTTAAAGAACTTCCGGTAAGCTGTGAAATGCAGTACTGAAAACTTGCAAATTCACAGCTTTCTACAGACAGCCTAGTCCTGAGAGAAACATTAATAAAGGATGCTTCCAACAGTCATTACTGGGAAAAAAAGTCTCTAAAAATACTTAAAGTGCAATATTTCATTGACAGTCTTCATGATGTACCTTTACAATGGGAAAAAACATGCCTACTCAGATCACTGGAGGTTTTTTTCTCTTATTATCACAGCCATTTTGATTTCTTTTCTGAAGCGTTTCTCTGTTCCCTGCAGTCCTGCGCACAAGCCTTTAACTAGGAAACAAGCTTTATTTTCTATTCTTGGGCATGAAGGAGAGTACTACACTGATATAAAGAAAATCTACTGCACTTTATCTAAGAAAGTAGCTGATCAGCAGGCTAAAGAGAGGGACTCTCCATATTAAGTGATCTTCTAACCTTTCTCCTACCATCTGCCCCATGTAAGTGCAAGAACAGGAATGGGAAAACAGTTGATCTAGTACTCACTGAAAGGAAGTTCTTCATATTCTGGCCTTGGGGATGGTGTTGTTTGCACTTATTTGCTTTAAGACAATGAGCAGCACATTTAGACATTGCCTTTACAGTCACAGCTCTGACTATAAACTGTCAGCAGATATGGAGAAGCAGTGTGCTTTTTGAGGGAACAGGAATGGAAGTTTCTCTAGTACAGGTGATATCAATATTGCATCTGAGTCTGGAAATAATTAAAGAAAAATCCAAGTACCAGAAACTCCAGGAATTTTACACAGAGTAGGTCATGGTGTGTCTTTCTCCTTCTGCAAACAGTGTTTTCACATTAAATGAATATATTGGCAATTCTGATCTGCATTATACCTATACACTCAGTCAGGTGAATCATACTAACATCATTTCCCTTTCGCTTCTGTTGTTTGGGTGTTTATTTCTGTACGTTGCTTTTTATACTACAGGTTTTTTGATGAGAGCATCTTTTGCACCTATTGCTAGATTTTCTCTGGAGGTAATGTTTTATCAAAGGTGAGTTGGTAATTGATGTCAGACTAGAAATGAGATTCTGGCCAGATCTGATGATTCATGTCCAGATATTTAACCCAGATGCAACTTGGTAAAGTGAACTTTTTTGAGCAAATAAGACCTATCATCAATCTTCGTAACAGTCCCAAATTGGTAATAGCGTAAATTCTGCCACAGGTGTTATTAAATAAGTCTCCAGCTCAGTGTACTCCCAATTCCAAGATGTATCACTTGCTTATGTTTTCAGTGCACACTGTTTCTTGTGTGCAAGCTTAAGCACTCTTCTGTGTTTCTTCAAGGGAATAATTTATTCTTCAACATGAATTACTTCAGAATATGTAAAAAATGAAATAGGTGGTCAACTGAGGGGCATTTTCTGATTTTTTTTTATCCCCTTGCCTCTCATAATAGAGAATTAAAGACATTCTCCCTTTTACTTCCTCCTGCTCCAAAGGAAAGGTTTCACCAAACAGAGAGGCAGAGAGGCCTCTGGGTCTCTGGTTTGATTGCAAAGCCACATTACTGATTCTAGGATCAAAACTGGTATCTCTGCTCTGTGTGACATGCTCAGAGCTATCTCTGACGTCTCTTGAGTTCCATCACCAGAAAGATCCTCCAAGAATGAAAAGAAACCTGTTGTATTCTAAGGTGGTAAGAGAAATTGTTAGCCGGGAAAGCTATTTTGGAGGCAAATTTGCAACTACACCACAAAACGGGTATTTTTTAGGGATCATTACAGACAAATGAATTAGTGGGCCTTAAACCATGGTGATTCCACTGAAAACAATGAAGAAAAAGTCAAACCAGTGAATTTCTACCAGTCTGTGGGAGGTTTAAGGTCATGAGCCTTGTGCTTACACAACGCTTGTGTGAGGCTATCAAAAGCCCTTTAATGGCATTATCAAAGACCGTGTGTCAGAATAACTAAGGAAGGCAGAGCTTTATCCCAGAAGATGATGTAGCTATTTGGCATTTCTTTACTTTTACATAATCAAGCAGACACAACGACCTATGGCTACCTGTTCTTATTGTATTTTCTAGCTGTTTATAAAAGAGAAAAAAAGCAACCCTAAGCCCACAGTTTTCTGTATGCGTTAGGATCACGTACCCCACAAAGACAAAGCCCTCCTATGGGTTTTGTGTCCCCATTACGAGCAAGTCCTGTCTTTGCTGGCACAAAAATAAATTGGGAATAGAGTACTAGCTGTTGCAGAATAAACAAAATAAACTTCAGGCTGTCAAATTAAATTTGAAGCATTTCAAATATTTTAACAATATAGCAGAAAAGTACACTAAATTTATCCCAGTGATTTTTTGCTATGAAATATATTGTCATTTTGCCTACTTCTAGTTTGAAATATGATCAAAGTTCTTTCTAGCTGAAACTGTTAATATATGTATGAATCACATGCTATTTTCTCCAGTGTCTCCCAGCGGACTCCTTCATGAGACCCCTTTGCACTAAAGTGGTCTGTAAGGGTAGAGACTGGTTTTTAGAGAAGGTAAATTGTTTGTGTATAGCCAGGGATGTTAGGAAAGAAGAGTGGCCATGGGAAACATGCATGCATGCTGTATGTGTCCTAAAGTGTTTGTCCATCTCTTTAACCAGATCTACATTATGGACAAGGTGGACCCTTGAGCCTGAGACCTGCCTAATACACCAACAATGCCCTGCAGGAGATGGCAGCCCTTAGCTAAGGAGTAAAAACCCTGTGTTGCAGTCTCTGAATAAGAAAGTCAGGACTCTTTGAGGCATCAAACAAAACCTGGGCATGGCATCCATAGCACAACCAAGTGCAGCACAGTGGATTATCATGTGGGTTTGGAAAGGCTGTGCATTGCATGTGCAGTAGATTTGGTCTCTTCTGAGACTGACCATGGTGTTGTTGCATTTACAGTCCCATTTCAGTTCCTGGGACTTATCCCTCATCTATAGGACAGGCCACTTGAGGTGGAGCGTTATCATCCACCAGCATAGGTGGAACAAAGGAGCCACCCAGAAAGCCTGGAAAGCTGAAGAGGTTGGAGCTTGTTGTTAAATAAGAGTTTTCTACACAGCCACCCACTCATGCCCCGTGCTAGGATTGCTCCTGCCTGGCCCACTGCTGGACACAGACTGATGCTTGGGCGTCTCTGGCAAATAGCCTACTGCTTATGGTGTGGGACTGGAAGCAGAAAGCCTGCAATTGATTTCTAATGGGACTGAAGCGCTGTTCTATTGCTGTTGGTTGTGGTTTTTTTTTTTTTAATTTATATATTAAATCTTCTAAAGGTGCTGTAATGTGATTATCGCATTTGATGAAAGACTAAGTCATAAGTCTTGAGTGATTGTTGTGGTTTAAGCCATAACTCACGCAGCTTGCTCACTCACTCCACCACTTCATCCCCCCGCTCCTGGAGGGATGGGGAGAATCGAAAGAATGCAACTCCCCTGGGCTGAGATAAGAACAGTCCAGTAACTAAGGTATAACACAAACCACTGCTGCTACCACCAATAATAATAAGGATAAGGGAAATAACAAGGGAGGAGAATACAACTGCTCACAACCTGATACCCAGCTTGACCCAGCAGTGAACCCCGCCTTCCTGGTAACTGCTCTTCGTTTCTTTTTTTTTTTACATCGTGGGTATGACGTGCTGTGGTATGGAATACCTCTTTGGTCAGTTTGGGTCAGGCGTCCTGTCTCTGCTTCTTCCCGGCTTCCCCTTCTCCCTGGCAGAACATGAGACTCAGAAAGTCCTTGATCAGACTAAATATTACTGCAACAACTAAAAACATCAGTGTTATCAGCACTGTTCCCAGGCCGAAAGTCAAAAACACAGCACTGTGACAGCTACTAAGAAGGAGAAAAAATGACTGCTACTGCTGAACCCAGGACAGGGATCAAGACTATCAGGAAGGTAGAGGCCAGCAGATTTCGGTAGATCAGTTGAATAAACTTAAATCAGACAGGCTATACAGAAATTATCATATGAGAAATACAGTTAGATACAAAGTATTCTTATGGAATTATTGAGATTTGCTCAGAAGAAGACTTACTTGATGCAGAAAAAATTCTCAGAAATATATCTAAAATTATTATAACAAATCTGCATCTTAAAACAGAGACATTCTGAGCCAGTGACTGTCAAACCTAAATTATTCATCTCCTTGGCTGTGTTACACTGTAAAGCATTTGTATAAAAACTCAACATCTTCTTCTCTAAAATCACCAGTTAAGAAATCATCAGAAGAGTTTCATATTCCTCTGTAAGACATATTGCTTCAAGTTGACAAAGTGTGTCCTGCTAAGTAGCAGCATCAATATAGCGATAATAACAACTCACTCAATTGCACGTGTTCTACACCTGTTAATGTTTGGATGACCTTAAAAACTAGCTGTCGGATTCCTTATAGCCCTGAAGGACTTTTCTAACAGGGCTGGATTCAGGGCAGTTCTGAGACCTTGATGGCAAAAGTATTTCTTACCCTTCATAATGCTTCTTTTCAACTAACTTAATGCATTCCTAAAGTCAATGAAAACAACAAACAACTTTAAATCCGATGTATTAAAATGAGGATTAAAAAAAGACTAGTGGGCTGAAATTAATGATGATTCAGAAATGAATCAGCTATTGAGCTCTCTTTCAAAATCTGTTTTCAAGAAAGAAAAAAACGAATAGTGGAATAATTGGAAACTAAGGAGCTTTTGCAAGTGCATACTTGCAGGTACTTAGCATTTCTGGAAATAAGGAATTCCAGAAAGTGTGCACGAGAAGGTGAACTATGAAAACTAACTAGTGCTATTATTGACCACTAGCAAGTACCTCTTAAAAGTAGTAAGTAACTGCTAAGTTTCTGGATGAATGTAGCAAACAATTTGACATTTATTATTTGAAAGACTTGAGAGATCTGACTGCATTGAGATATTTACCCTTGAAGTGAGTAGAGCATCAGTGGTCCATCCCTAGTCAGGTCTGTGACTATAATCCAGCAGAGCACTCAGGATGGGCTTCCACGGTTCAGTAGAGTGTTCCTTGTGTTTCCACATTATGTTAGAATGTTTCCCACTGGTACATTAAATTTAAGTTATTTTTTAAATTCCAAGAATTTGATTAGAAAAGAAAATGCATATGTTTAAAGTCACCATCTGATGATCATGCTGCATTAGATAAAATGCATGACAGATGGTAATTTTGCCAACAAATCAATTTTATAAATTTTGAAATAAATGAAAAAAAGGACCTAATCTTTAACATTGTTTCAGATGAGCACTATTGAGCCCACTTGCCAGTTTGGACAGGTAAATGAAGTTATTCACAGTGGATGGATTTGCACCAGGAGATAGTCTTCTACCAAAATAAAACAAAGTAAGTGCTTGGTTTTTATCATATGTCTATATTTTATTGTCTGTAAATCCTGCTGCAGAATAAAACTATGATAGCATCCATGGGGTGGTATATACCACATAAAAGCTGAATGAGCCTTTCTCATGCTTTGCCATGATGCAGACATAAAGCTCATGGAACTACACACAGCCTTGGAAAACCACTTACTTTCTGTTTCAGCATTGTCTTGAACTGGGGACACTTCCCTGAAAGCATCTTAAGCAAAGCATGTTTCGCTCCAAAAGTATGTCTATAATCATTTTGGCGATCAGTAGGAAAGATTTAATACAGTTACTTTCCTGTGCGCTAACAAAAAAGACAAAAATAATTTCCCGTCCTGCTTTAAGCGCAGAAATCAGCAAGATAG
Source organism: Ara ararauna (assembly GCA_028858755.1). NCBI lineage: Eukaryota > Metazoa > Chordata > Aves > Psittaciformes > Psittacidae > Ara > Ara ararauna. The sequence goes on along the minus strand of CM054376.1, from coordinate 104,783,218 downwards.
CAAAAGTCTTTTTTTCTTTTTGTACTTTTTTTCTCTCACCCATGGTGCACAGCACCGAAACCTAAATTTATGTTGCAGTTTGCAGCATGTCACCTTTGCTGCGCTTCTCTCACAGGAGGAAGATAATTTCTTAAATTTTTCATCAGATTTTTGACTTTCTCCTGCTCTCCCAGAGCTCATTATGCAAATACTTTCATCTTTGCTTCTTTGTTTTCATCCATTCTACTCTGAAAGAGCATTATTTATAATTTGCCTCCCTTTTCATGCTCTTTTATGAAGCTCAGAGTTTAATATTCACAAGAAACTTATGCTGCTGGCAAGCTCTTGATTTGGAAACAGAGGGACGTGTCTGTTCAACAGTTATCTGCCATCTCTGCAGGGATCTCACCTGGCCTGGCTTGGGCCAAACCAGAAATATGAAGAGGGGCCAGGCTGAGACATTTTAAGTGTGAAACATAAAACTTTTTTTTTTACACTGCTTTTTTACACTGCTGTAGTGGTTTAAGTCCAGCCAGCAACCCAGAACCACGCAGCAGCTCATTCGCTCCCCCCCCCCCTCCCTTCATCCCCCTGCTTCTGGAGGGATGGGGAGAAGAATCAAAAGAATGTAACTCCCATGGGTTGAGATAAGAGCAGTCCAGTAACTAAGGTATAACACAAACCACTGCTGCTACTACCAATAATAATAATGATGAGGGAATATACAAAATTATACAATAATAATAATGATAAGGGAATATATAAAATAACAAGCGAATAGAATACAACTGCTCATCACCTGCTGATCGATACCCAGCCCGACCCGAGCAGTTATCTAGCCCTTCCAGGTAACTGCCCCCAGTTCATATACTGGGCATGACATGCTGTGGTACGGAATACCTCTTTGGCTAGTTTGGGTCAGGTGTCCTGTCTCTGCTTCCTCCTGGCTTCACCTTCTCCCTGACAGACCATGAGACTCAGAAAGTCCTTGGTCAGAGTAATCATTACTGAGCAGAAACTAAAAGCATCAGTGTTATCAGCGCTGTTCCCAGGCTGAAAGTCAAAAACACAGCACTGCACCAGCTACTAAGAAGGAGAAAAATGACTGCTACTGCTGAACCCAGGACAACTGCCAAGAAACCCCACCTATCCAGGGAAAAAGAGAAAAAGAAAAAAGAAAAGAAAAAAAAAGAAAGAAAAAATATGTAAAGAAAACCAAGGGCCCACCCCCAGGTTTTGCAACAGCTTTCAGTTTTTTGGGTTGTAAACTCTGTCGCTGTGGGTTTAGAGGCATTGCTCTTAGTGTTCAAAACTTCAGTACATAAAGGTAGGCACCTGAATAAAATCAGCCTGACTTTTATTCGCAGCAGTGGATAGAGGAGTAGATGTAGGCATTTAATTTTACTTAGTGTGTAAAAATTGTGGCTGTAGTGGCAGATTATTGCTGAAACACATTCATGCACATCTTACTAACAAGCACTTGTATTTAAGCTTTCCTCCCAGAACTGTAAAGACGTTCAAAATTACCTTCCTAATTTTCTTCAAATGTCTCCTGAACATGCTTAGAAGCAGTCATCATTATTTCTTAATGATTTCCTGCTTGGCAATATATATCTTGCCTTATCTAAGATGCATGCATCTTGAAGCAGAGATCGCCATTTTGTGCATGTGTGTGCATGTGTGCATGCATGTGCATGTGTGCATGCGCAGTACTTCTCATGCAGCAAGGGCTTTCAAGGCACAAGGGAAGCACAAACATTAACTGCAGAATTGCAGTGTGAGGTGAAATAATTTGTCCTGCTCTCTCTCCTTCCACCATAGATCCATGATCTACAGTTGCAGCTTTTTAATTATGGAGAGAAGATCACAACTTGTTTAAGGCTGTCAACAAATTAAAGTGTTGCTCTCTCTCTCTTGTTCCCTTACTGGTGATGAGCTCCTGTGGCACCCAAAGGCAGCTGGGCTGTTTCTGGCTGGGATCATTTTTAAGACAAGGAAGGGGAAAAAACCCTTGTTAAGGAGGTTATAACCTTCCTCTGCCCGCCTTCTTCTCTGTGTCCAAAAAGGCCAGTATATTGACACCTCCTTGACCTCATGAGTTTGGAGTAATAGCTTCTTAAATTTGCTGCAGGCCATAACTCCTTTTTCTGGCATTGTTGATTCTTTGTGCATAGTCTGTCATCTGGGATTAGCTCTAGTTTTCAGTTAAAACTGGTGTTTCAAAAGATTACAGATTTTGGGTTAAAAATGCCTCACCCAAAGCCCTCAGTTTAAAGACACCATAGGAAATTATATGTGCACCAACGCAAGTTAATAAAATATCATGAGGACAAAGCAGCTGAAAAACAAACAGAACTAGACAGTTGCAATTGCTTTCTCTTCCAAAACTCATTCCCAAGCCCAGTAGTTGGATAAGGAGGTTTATTTCTTTAGGTCCCACAGGTCATTCCCATGGCTTTATCTGGATATGTCAAAGCATTTGCAAATGCAATTGTAAGAAAAGACCAGATCAGTTTTGATAGATGGAGAATCTCTACCTCCAGTAGATATCACTTAATTTGGAAAAAAGTCCCATTTTTTTCCCTTCAGTCACTACTAAGTGATTGTCATGACAGACAACACTTTTGAGAACAACTCAGCATTTTGCTCAGTGTACCTTCTTTTTATGTAACATTTCTATTAATCATATCCCACTGAGCCTTAAGCGTCCAGTTTTAAAGTATCAAGTGGAGAATGGAATCACTGTTGTGAAATGGTACGCAAGAACACATCTTTTTATTTAGAGTAATAACAGTTGTCAAGTTTTGAGTGACGCAAATATGAAGAATGCAAACCAGCAAATACACAAAAGCAACTTTGAATATATGAGCTAAAGGCTTGGACTGAGGAAGTTTTAAGATGCACGAAAACGCAGGTGAGTGTTTTGCCTGCCTGATGATGAACTTCACCCAGAACAATAAAGTCTGAACATGACAAACGTATCTAGTATTTGCAGCAGCCATACGGCCAATGTTGTTGTTTGAGTGTCCTCTGCTGGACAGTACGTGACATAGCAATAAAGGCACGAGCACATGTCGGATGGATTTTGCTAAGAAAACATCGCTAAAAAATTCTGAATATTTCTTATGCTTCATAGTCACTTAATTAAAAGAATTAGTTTTTAATAAAATGCTACGACTTTGAGATTTTTAAAAACAATTATTTCCTTTAAGGCAACCTATTTGTAGTTTTAAGTAGGCATAAAATTATCAGCTGAGCTAAGATAAAATGCTTCTTGGAAAAATATTGCTTTCATCTATTTTGCGATGGAAAATTGTTGCAATGATTCATTTAGATAAGGTGGAAATGTTTTGCTTAAAGGCTTTGGTTTTACTGTGGATTCTGGTTGAATTTGATGAAATCAGAATGCTGCTGTTAGCCGTGAGGTTGTCATTCCCGTGGCAGAATACCATATGGATCTGCATACAGGATCAGCATCACATTTTTTGGGCTGTTCTGCCAGCAGCCATCCTTGACCCCACTAAAAATTGCATACTGACTTTATTGGAGGTTTCTCTTTATCTGCTGAGAATTTGGTCCAGTTCATGTAACCTGGGCTGTCTGTTCCTGGTAATCAGGTAAGTACAGCACCAGACATAAGGCACTTTTATATTTATATGTTAGTTGTTGTTGATCACAAGTTTGCTATTAGTTTTGCTTTCTGAATGGTGCTATTATTTATTATTTAGTTATTCATAATATGATGAAAGTAGTTTCTAAAAGAAGCTGTTCTGACTCATGTACCAATGATCTAAGAGGATTTCTAAATACATGATTCATTCTCTGCCTCAGAAAAACCCGGCAAACGTTCTTTGATCTTGCAATTATCTTCCTTATTCACAGGAGCATCTTCCCTTCCTCCATTCTCTATAGGCCTGCAGTCCTTATTTTGAAAGTGTTTCTTTATCAATATATAAAAAAGGACTGCAATCAAGTAGGAAGGACCTCTTAATACTGCTGATAAACCAAGGTAGACATACCTGTGGAATAGAGATTAGAACAGAGTGTCAAACATTGAAGTTTTCAAAGACACTGAAGAAAATCACCATAAATAGCTTTTCAGGATCACATATATACCAAAAAAGCTTAGGGGAAAATATTAAAACTCGTTGTTTGTAAATGGAACCACAAATTGAAAATCTCTGCTTGCAAAAATTTATGTTAAAGGATTGATAATATTCTTTTTGCTTATGAAGACAGCTGCAAAGTAGAAAATCCATCATCTTGCCTTTGTTTCTGTAGATTTTTGGATCACTTTAAGGCCTTACAATTTTTAGGGATAGAATATGTTGAGAATACCAGAGTGGGTTATTGTATTTAAAAGTAAAAAAAAAAAAAAAAAACATCAGAAGTGGCCCAGGTCTGTGTGAAACTGAGAAAAATCTCTGGAATATTCCTCCTGGAGACCAATAGTGTTTGTGTTTAACCAACACCTTCAGCTGTTCATCACAATTTCTTTTCATTTATTTTTCTCTCAAATGTGGCCAGCACACAAAGTTATCATTCTTGCCAGTATGACCAAACTACCTGCAAGTAAGGTAGATCCGAGTCATTTTCTTGATGGTAAATCATACAATCTTTTTATCATACCAAGTCTTTTAAATTGACTCAAAGGATATTAAAAATATGTAATTAATTCTAGAAACTGGTCATTGATATTAAATGATTTTTGCAGAGCATAAAAACTGACTAAAACCCTATGTTTTAGATTTGATCTTAAGATGTCTCAATTTCAGGAATTCTGGACTGACCTAAATCTGAGTCCAGAGTCACTATCCAACCATAAATTTTGATGAGTGGCTTCATACACTTCAGTATAATACAACAAAGCATGTCTATCTGTAGAAGGGAAATGCATGAGGTTTATTGTGCCATAATTTGCCTTACCTGTATGCATTGGAGTCATACAGCCGGCAAGCCCCTTGTTGACCACAGCTTGTGCTTCCCCATTTCAAGCATGTCTTGTCAATCAGTGCACCGAAATAAACTGGTGCTGGAATCCCAGCTGGAAGGAAACAAGCAAAAATGTCAAAAGATATCACAGGAAAAGACATCTTTTTAGGAATCAACTTTATCTTATTTTCTTAGAGGCAAGTTAGATGCTTCAATATTGTCAATAGGTGGACTGGACTGTGGTGGTGGTGGGGGTATCAGAATCACTATAAGCTGGGACACCCTCTCTGTTCCGCGGGGATCATCAGTCCGCAGGAAATGTGCTCTGATGGGTTGGTTAAGTCTGTAGTCATGCATATTGGATTCTCAAGCATGACCCTGATGAATTATTCCTTCTTCTATGCATAGCCTGAATTAGCTACACTGGCTGATGGTCCTTTCTGTCTGAATGAGGGTAAAGCTACTGAAATCCTTAGTGTGGCTTGGCCAGACGTGAGCTTATGCTTCTCTGCAAAACATAGAATCATAGAATCATAGAATAGTTAAGGTTGGAAAGGACCTTAAGATCATCTACTTCCAACACCCCTGCCATGGGCAGGGACACCTCCCACTAAACCATGCCACCCAAGGCTATGTCCAACCCAGCCTTGAGCACTGCCAGCAATGGAGCATTCACAACTTCCCTGGGCAGCCCATTCCAGTGCCTCACCACCCCCACAATAAAGAATTTCTTCCTCATATCCAATCTAAACTTCCCCTGATTAAGTTTGAACCCATTACCCCTTGTATTCTCACTACAGTCCCTCATGAAGAGTCCCTCCCCAGCATCCCTATAGACCCCCTTCAGATCCTGGAAGGCTGCTATGAGGTCTCCACGCAGCCTTCTCTTCTCCAGGCTGAACAGAACCAACTTTCTCAGCCTATCTTCATACGGGAGGTGCTCCAGTCCCCTCATCATCCTCGTGACCCTCCTCTGGACTTGTTCCAACAGTTCCATGTCCTTTTTATGTTGAGGACACCAGAACTGCACACAGTACTCCAAGTGAGGTCTCACAAGAGCAGAGTACAGGGGCAGGATCACCTCCCTCGACCTGCTGGTCATGCTCCTCTTGATGCAGCCCAGCACACAGTTGGCTTTCTGGGCTGCAAGCGCACACTGCCGGCTCATGTTCATTTTCTCATCAACCAACACCCCCAAGTCCTTCTCTGCAGGACTGCTCTCAATCTCTTCTCTGCCCAACCTGTAGCTGTGCCTGGGATTGCTCCGACCCAGGTGTAGGACCTTGCACTTGTCATGGTTCATCAGGTGTAGAACCTTGCATTTCATCAGGTGGGCATTAGCCCACCTCACAAGCATGTCAAGGTCCCTCTGGATGGCACACCTTCCCTCCAGTGTATCAACCGAACCACACAGCTTGGTGTCATTGGCAAACTTGCTGAGGGTGCACTCAATCCCACTGTCCTTGTCCCTAACAAAGATGTTGAACAAGACCGGTCCCAACACCGATGCCTGAAGGACACCTCTCGTTACTGGTCTCCAGCTGGACATTGAGCCATTGAGTACTACTCTTTGCATGCGGCCATCCAGCCGGTTCTTTATCCACCGAGTGGTCCACTTATCAAATTGATGTCTCTCCAACTTAGAGACAAGGATGTCATGTGAGACAGTGTCAAACGCTCTGCACAAGTCCAGGTAGATAACATCAACTGCTCTACCCCTGTCCATTAGTTCCATAGATCCATCATAGAAGGTCAACAAATTGGTCTGGCTGAATTTCCGATTAGTGAAGCCATGCTAGCTGTCACCAACCACCTTGTTCTTTTTCATGTGCCTCAGCATGCCTTCCAGGAGAATCCGCTCCAAGATTTTGCCAGGCACAGAGGTGAGACTGTCTGGTCTGTAGTTCCCCAGCTCATCCATTTTCCCCTTCTTGAAAATGGGGGATATATTTCCCTTTTTCCAGTCATCGGGAGCTTGACCTGACTGCCATGATTTTTCAAATATGATGGACAGTGGCTTAGCAGCTTCATTTGCCAGCTCCTTCAGGACCTGCGGATGGATTTCATCAGGTCTCATGGACTTGTATATGTTCAGGTCCTTAAGATGGTCTCGAACCAGATCCCCTCCTGCAGTGGGCCCAGGGTCTTCATTCTCACAGTCCCTGTGTCTGTCTTCCAGGACTTGGGTGGCGTGGTCAGAGCATTTGCCAGTGAAGACCGAGGCAAAGAAGTCATTAAGAACTTCAGCCTTTTCCAAAGCCAGGGCAGCCAGTTCTGAAAGCTTCCGGAGGGGGCCCATGTTGTCCCTAGTCTGTCTTTTATTTGCAATGTACCTATAGAATCCCTTCCTGTTATCCTTAACATCCCTAGCCAAGTTTAATTCTGAGCGGGCCTTAGCTTTCTTAACCTGGTCCCCAGCTTCCCGGACAACATCCCTGTACTCTTCCTAGGCTGCCTGTCCTTGGTTCCACCTTTCATAAGCCTCTTTTTCCTTTGAAGTTTCCTCAGCAGGTCCTTATCCATCCAAGGAGGACTCCTGGCCCTCCTGCAGCACTTCCTTCTAGCTGGGACGCAGCACTCCTGAGCTTTCAGCAGGTGATCCTTGAATATTAACCAAGAGTCTTGGGTCCCCCTGCCCTCCAGGGCTATATCCCATGGAACCTTACTGAGCAGGTTCCTGAAGAGGCCAAAGTCTGCTCTCTTGAAGTCCAGGGCAGGGGGCTTGCTGCACGCTCTTCTCAGTGACCTGAGGATCCCAAATTCGACCATCTTATGATCGCTGCAATCAAGGATGCTTTGGAGCATCACATTTCCAACCAGCCCTTCCCTGTTCGTGAGGACGAGGTCAAGCATGGCACCTCTCCTTGTCGGCTCCTCTACTACTTGCAGAAGGAAGCTGTCTTCCACACAATCGAGGAACTTCCTGGATTGCTTGTGCCGGGCCATACCATCCCTCCAACAGATATCAGGGTGGTTGAAGTCCCCCATGAGAACAAGGGCCTGCGAGTGTGAGGCTGTTCCTATCTGTCTATAGAGTGCTTCATCCACCTAGCCCTCTTTTTCAGGCGGTCTGTAACAGATTCCCACAATAATGTCTCCCATCGCTGTTCTCCCTTTACCCCTGATCCACAAACTCTCTCTTGACTCCTCACCTCTGTCCCCAGACAGAGTTTCATACTCTCCAGTCTATCCCTAACATAAATAGCAACTCCCCCTCCCTGTCTGCCAGGCCTGTCTTTCCCAAAGAGCCTGTAACCTTCCATTCCAACACACCAGTCATAGGAGCCATCCCACCATGTTTCTGTGATGCCTATCATATCATACTCCTGTAGACATGCACCCATCTCTAATTCCTCTTGTTTGTTCCTCACACTACAGGTGTTTGTATAGAGGCATATGAGCCGAGCTCCATTTGAAGCCAGCTCATTGGCTGGAGCAGCTGGAATATCTCTGCATTGCTCTGAATGTTTACTATAGGTGCTGGCAACTGACTGGGTGTGTTGGGATGGAACAATGCCCACCTCCCCCAACACATCTAATTTAAAGCACCCTTGACCAGTCTGGCAAGCCTCCTACCAAAACCGCTCTTCCCTTTCTTTGTCAAACCAGCTCTACCAGCCCCCAGTAGACCTGGCCTACTAAATTGAGTCCCATGTTCAAGGTACCCAAACCCCTGACTATGGCACCACTGTTCTAACCATTTATTAACCTGGCTAATCCTCCTAGCCTTTTTGAGGTCCTGCCCTGTATCCTGGAGAATTGATGAAAAAGACAATCTGAGCTCCAGAGCCCCTAATCACCTCTCCCAGGGCTCTGTAGTCCTTCTTTATGTTCTCCAGGCTACTGCTATCTATATCAGTAGCACCCAGATGGATCACTAGAAGTGGGTAATAGTCAGTGGGGCTGACTAGAGCAGACAGCCTCTCTGCAACATCCCTGATCTGAGCCCTGGGTCACAAGGGATAAAATTCTAGGCTTGCTGAAGTAAAGGCAAGTATTAACTTCAGGAAAAGGCTTTAGCATGTACAGGACTATGTTTCACACTAGCTTCATTCCTGCAGGAGCATTCTGTATTTTTGATGTAGTAAATAATTTATTTTGTAAAAACAGGTATACTGTCAGCCCGTTCTGTCCTAGGGCTCTTGTGAGAATCTGAACTCAGTAATGTATCTATAAAGACCTGTGTATTATAATCATCAGTGCTAGAGTCAGGGAACGATGGGACAAATGATCATAACATCATTTTTGAAAGTTCCTTAGAGAAGGAATATGGGAGTGCATCAAATTTAATCTCCAAGTCACTGAAGAGAAATGCCATCTTTTTTGAAACAGTGGCAGTGGCTCTACTCTTATTTGCAATGAAAGGAGTATGCTGGTTCGATGTGCTGAAGCAAAAGCCTATGGAAAGGGGTCAGTGCTTAGAAAGACAAGTTAATACTTTAATTTTGCTTAGAAACTCTTCCCATTTTGGAACACCAAGCTCCCAAACTGCAATACCATTTAATCAGCAGGTCAAAGGTTTTCAGAATTGTGTTAGGTAGATCCTGATGAACTCTCGACTGAATATTGGACCTTCAGGAAAAAATCCAGGATCTTCAGGAACACCCCAGGATCTAACAACTCCTTCAAGGATATCTGTTTCATAAATGGTGGCTGCATTGGTGTCACTTAAAGCCATATGAAGAATCATCTCAACCAAAATGATCTCTTACCTAGCATTCTCATAATAAGCGTGTACAGACCAACTGCAAGAGATTTCAACTCTGGCTGAACACATCTGAAAGAAAGAGGGATAATTATGAAGTATTTGCCTATCTAGTATTAAGACATGCCTATTAAACTGCTGTTAATTAACCTGAAATTAATACTCTTAATGACAGAAAGACAAACTTTGGAAGGAGAGTGTTTCCTATGTCTGCTGAAAATACATTAAGTGGTGTGAAAAAGGTGAATCAATCTATTGTTTTCCTTCACATTGCTCCTGGGAAGTCCATTCACTTAAGTGTAATTGAAGAAGTGAAATTTTAAAGTCACAATCACAGTCTACTAGCCTTATTGAAGTGGGCTCTCCAATTGCCTTAACTTCCTGGCATACATTTTCCTCACTTGATGGGATATACCATATTGCCCTAAGACAAAGATGGTGCAAGTAGGTGCATGAGTGAGATGTGTTTCTGATCTTGAATGGCATTTCTCTGTACACTGCCACATCTTGAACTACACAAAGCTACATGGTAATATGCCTGTCTGTTGGAACCACACTCCAAGCATCAGAAATGGGCATTCACTGGTATTGAATCCATTATATATCCAGCTTCTGCCATCTCCTTACAAATATTAAAATGGTCAACGCTCCAAAAGGCATCTCACAGAGATGAGGAAGGGAGAGAGTTTGCATTGTTTTCCATGCTCATTTAGGATGACACAATGGTCTTAGGACTACTGTTAAATTTGCCATTAATGAATTTTCCTACTGAGAAAGCTTTCTCTTTGGGTTTCTGAAAAATATGTTCTAATTTGTAAACATGGTTCCAAATCACATCCTGGTATGCCTGAACCTGTGTATCTTGATGGACAGGAGCATAGGAGCCTCAGAATGAGTCCACACATGTAATGAATTTCCAGACATCTGATAAATACAATTTGTTAGGGCAACCCCACATCCAGAAATGCATTTTTAAGCATTTTCAAAATCCATTCAGCCAGAATAACCAAGCAGACAAAGAGGATGAGTTCTGGAAAACCTGGGCACATGACAGGCATGAGAGAAACCATTTTGCAGTAGTTGGAAGCAATACACTAGTATCAACTTACAGACAGCAGTAAAGGCAGGTTTGATGCTAACAAACAACTACAAATAAATGGGAAATGACAAAGTGCATTAAAGAAAGCATGTTATACTGCAAGAGAATCTTTTTTCCTAAGAGAGATAAACCTGAACATAGTTTTGATGTCCTTGTTGGAAAGCTTCTACCTTTGGTACACAGTTAGTTTTACTTACCTAAACATAATCATGTATGCTGGGGTGCCTCCCAATGCATAACAAAAGCCACTTATGACTTGTATTACTGTATAGTAAATAAACTTCATTGAACAGTCTTCACTTTTTGGACATTGCCCCAAGGTGGCAGAGTTATTTCCTGTCCATGAACCGCTGGCTTCAATACAGCTGCAGTTATGGAAGACCTGGAAGACACAAAGCACATTTGATAGGACACTACTCATGCAATGGGGAATCTTGCCTTCAGGCACAGGCAGAGTCTGAAGCCTTCCTCCCATTCCTATCTTATTTGGCTTTCTTGATGCAATAGGCAGCAGCTTCTTCTTTTATTTTCTGCAAACAGCTGGAAGAGATGTTCTGTGCCAGCATGTTTTTGCCAGTGGATATAGTAACCCTTTTTGGAGGATGTCTGGAGTATCTGCAGGACTTCTGTGGCTGGCCTCAGCCTTTGTGTCCCCAGAGGGCTGTCAAAGTGGAAAAGTGAGGCTCAAGGAGCTGTGCCTTTTGCTGCTGGGTGATACCCCCTTTCTGTCAACTTGTGCCTGTGAAAAGGACCTGGATCGCAGGTCCTTTTCTGCTCATGCTGACCCACCAGAAGTACCTCACAGCTGTAAGCAGTAGCTGTGGAGCCCTGAGATTAGCAGTAGGTGTACTGAGAGCTTAGGAGCAACAGCTTTTAGCTAGGGCTTCTGGGGCTTGATGGTGTGCTGAGGTGAAGGGAACTGTTAGCCACAAACCTTAACCTCTACAGAGACAGACTTGTGTAGGAGTTGGTGGTCTCACTGTCATAGATGCTGTTGAGTCCTTCTCCCTTGCCTCCCACCTTAAGATTTTAAGTGAATAATGTCTTGGAGAAGATGGTTGTAGACAGCAGAGAGAAACCAGTGTCAAAATAAAATCTGTTGGAGAGAAAACTTTTTGGCTGCAAGAGGCAGCTCCAGACCATGTGTCTTCTGTAGTGATCATTTAGCATTAGAAAACATGAGAATGATACAGCCCAATGAAGGCTTATATCCATGGCCTGGAGCTTGCTCTTTGGGACTTTGCACATTATCACTAGCAGTCTGTGCTGAGCAGAAAGCAGTCAGCCAGAACAATAAGCAGAATCCTGCCATCCCAGAGTCTCACAGGGGGGAAACAAACTGCCTCCCCTCAAGTCATTCTTTGTACTTACAAAATAATGATCAGTATTGGGAAAGATACTGCACTATCTTAGTGTACTTCAACTACTGACTTTAAACAGGGCACCCAAAATCAAGTTTATGAAAGGCAAGACATGGACAACCTTCAGACATGTAACCACTTTCATCTGTTTGTTTCCCCCTCTTGTGTTCAGTCTACAAAAGATGAAAATCATTATCTACAACAAGGAGGTAGCACTTTTTCTTCCATGTGCAGTAACCCAGAGAAATCTCTCTTCTGCTCTGCTTGTAGCAAGAAATCGTAAATACTTCATTGACTGGTCCCTAGTAACTTCGCCTTTCCTTAAATACATTATAATACTAAATCCCTGGCATTACATGGAAAATCAGCTAGTAGAAAACCTCAGAAACTCAAGAAGGGTCTTACTGTGTTCTTTCCTTGTCCCACCGAAGCCGTGCACCCAGCTAGACACGCCGAAACATATGTGACTCCGTTTTCTCCACACACAGGATCCCACACATTGGAGGAGCATTTGCAGTCAGAGTTGCACTCAGAAAAGATATAATTTTCATGGTATGGAATGGGTTTTCTTGGAAGTTAAGTTTAGACAGGTGTAAGAGTGTAAGAAACTTTTAATTCAGTGCTGTCAGTGAATCTACCCTGTGTGACAGTGTTGCTGTCCTGAAACCCACTTCATATGTCCAGGACATACATTTTCGTAGTTAAGTCTCTACAGTATTTATCTGTTTGTTTGAGATTTCATCCTACTTACACTGACATTAAAGTGATTACTAGATTATATAGAATTTTGAAAGAAAGAAATAGAAACATTACGATTGATTTTACTTGACAGATGTAAACAGAAAATAAAAAGGAAAAGCTTTGGGAGCCTTTAAGAGGTCAGCTAGACTACCACCTAATTGAACACAGAGCTAGCAACAATTTACACAGTCTTATCATGTACATCTTTAGTTCCTGGCAAAACTGCAACAGTGATAGAAACTAGATTGCCTGGTTTCCATAGTAAAAAATACCCATGTCTTAAATCCCAGCCTAAGTCTTCCTAGAGAACATGGAGAATGCAGCATTACTTTTTACTTTTAGACTTTTTTTTGGTATTGAGATCTGCAACAAAGGGGAATGTCTTCCCTCACCTAGTCCTTTCTGGGTTAATTAAGCTTATGCGCTTGTCATCTCTTTCACCTCAACACTTACTAAGCACATTCCCTGGTCCAACATTTGCATTCTTAGTGAAATGCTGCAGAGTACAGGACAAGCAACAACTAGTTCTCAGGTTCCAACAAATATAAACATCCTTGACATCTTGCCTGTCCAGTTCCACATTTTCATCTGTGAACAAGTATGGCTTGATAAATGAACTATAGTGGCAAATTATTGAAATGTGGGTAAGTCTTCAGGGAGTTGCATACAGGTTCACACTAGCCATGAGATACTCTGAAAAGGCTGGAAGTGAGGCACTGACAACCCATATGCCAGTGTGTTGCTGGGCCCCTGGGACAGCTACATCCCAGCACGCATCCCCTCTGCTGGTATCTTCAGTCTTTCCAAGATTAAATAACGGCCTGTAACTTTAAAGTCCTAGTTCTCTCCTGAGAGGAGTGTTTTCAGTGGCATAAAAGCTTAATTTTGGTTAGCAGGAGGATGAGAGTCTAGCATGTTATGGTCTTTCTCTCAGTGTAGGATATACTACCAGTGCTCCCTGTCACATATGCTTCATCCTTTTACTGAATATGCTTTGCTAGAAAATTGCTTCTGGTGTAGAAATAGCACTGCTTGAAACAACACACACACACTCAGCCAAACAATCTACACTGGTAATGATGCAATTTTGCTAATGTATTTCTAACCAACCATTAACTAGTGTTGTGCTTTGGCAGGCTGACAGTGCTGACAGTGCTGACCAACAAAACTATCACAATGATATGTGGGAGTGTTCACTTTCTCCTAAGGATTGCAAAAGCATGTTTCTCTTTTAGCCTTGATGTCATAGTACATTTCTTAACTATTGCTGCCATGGAGAAAATCATACTCTTCATTTTATACTCACCCTTGATAGGACACTGTCATTCCTGCTACCACATGGTTCTCACAGCCAACAAAAAAGTGCAAGAGAGTGAAGACATAGGCCACAAATGACATGGAAAATGCAAACTTGGTCGCTCCAATGATGCCCATTTTGTACTTTTTCATTAAAACCCCCCCAAGGAATATTCCAAGACCTATAGGAGGTAAGGATGTCAAACCTGTAAGAGATTATAGAAAAGGAATATTAAAATAAAAAAGTCACAGTGGGCTTAAGAGCTAAAGTCTGCCCTCACACTGATGTCCCTGGCAGCTATATGTTCTATTATGATGACTTTAAGTGGCTTTGTGCTCAGCCTAATCCCATATGCTATTTTTGAAGTGCCTACCCTTAAACCTCACTACCATTGTTAGGCACTTGTCAGACATTGCAGCAATTAGAACTCCCACAACACATTCATTGCACATTTGGGGTCTTGTTGCCATAATGTAAACAGTAATGTAATATAACATAACAGAATATGACATGACATGATATATAATGACAGGACATGACATAATATAAAATCATAGAGTATCATATATAATATAATAATTTATTCTGGTCCTATAAGCACCAAAACATTAGTTTGTATGCTGCCTTTATGTAATTCAAGTTCAGGATAGACTGCCATTTACATCAGCCTGTTCTGCAAGGAATTCAGTCCCAGAAAAAGCATGCCAGAACTTTTTCCCATGCACTGTTTATAGCATAAGCAGTCATTGCACAGTGTAACTCACCTATTAGAAAGTTAGATTTAGCTGTAGATTGTCCATACTGCTGTTCCATGTACTTTGGTTTGTAAGTCAAGAAACCAATAAAGCTCTTAAATTGTAACAGTGAGCAACACATAAATGTAAAGTACATTCGATTACTCAATACTTTTTTCAGGGAGGTATAGAAATCTGAAAGAAAGGGATATATGAGTTGGCTTTGAAAGATGCATGGTATAATTACTGGTGAGCAATCTACAAAACTTAAGGCAAAATCCTTCTCTCAGCTGTCCAAGCACAAATCATATTGATCTTCATTTGCATATGAGTATCTGAAAGCAAAATCAGGTTCTTGAAGAACACCATAGGTCAAGATAAAGGAAGAGAGTCCTAAAAGAAGACAGAAGTATGGGTTAAAGCATGGGTGCTCTAGTGAGAACTGCATGTGAAGATTAAAGGGCTCCACTTCTTTCAGCTTACATAGATATCATTACAGGTTCAAGGCTAAGTAAGAGCTGCCTTTGTGGAGATACCCAGTGACTTCCACTGAGATCTGAACAAAGGCAGGAGAATCTGACTAATGATGAAAAGCTACCTCTCCCCATCTCCTTTTCACCCCTTTCTTAGCCAGAGGACAGGTGCATTTTACTTAGGCAGTAATGTGCTTCAGTGTCTCCATGACCTGTATGACGATCAGATGAATAATTTGGCTTTCAGTATTGCAAAAGAAGCATTCTAATATTTTCTTTAGGTCCTGATAGAGAAACTATTTTTCCACTCTTCAAATTTCTTCTACCACAAAATTTTAGAGGTAGGTGCTGCTCAGGCTATGATACATTGCAAGTGATGCATGCAGAACCTCACAAGCTTGAACAAGCTTTTTGACTTCTAATAGCCTTTAGCAGACCCCTTCTTTCCTGGGGACAGCTAACTGGTTCAGACTGAAGTGCAAGGGAGGCAAAATGTTTTTCAGAACTGTTACATTCCCACTGTATATTGTGCTTTTGCCTTTTCACATTTATACAATATGTGAAACACTTGCCTTTCAGTATTACTGACCACTTCCTCTTCTTAGGTTTTGCAGCAGTAAGTTTCTTTCTTGTCGACCCAGTGTTTTCCAAGAGACCATATGAAGTTTGGTCATTGTTGGCTTTTGGTTTTTTCAGGCTCTTTGGCAGGAAGCAGAATGGAATAGCAGCTAGGAAACTGATTACTCCACCTATTAGAAAACCAAGCCACCATGCACCCACCCAGCGGGAGTCCTGTGGGGTGATAGTGATGCTTCCTAGAATTCAAGGAAACAGATACAAGTTACCTAAATGAATAAATTGAACCTTACCACCCTTTATCTGATAAAATAGCTACATTTTACAATGTCTGACTTTAAGTGGTAACCAAAATCATCTAATGAGAGACTATTCAAGAAGTGAAGACATCAGGAATCAGACTTTGAAGGTGGTGTTTCATGTGCCTTTCTACATCTTAAGCTGACTGACATTTGTAGCATACATGGTGACACAGAGGTCTCTATCCAACACATAGGAAACCAAAAATGGGTGGCAGATAAGCTGCAACCCTAAAAGGTCCTTTTAGGGCTGATTGATACATTTCTATTGAGACCACCCTCTGCTAACCTGAACTAGGTAGGTTGCTATTAAGCATAGGGGCATCAGTGAGATTAGCCAGAACTTTAAACTGTGTATTGCAAGGAAGATGAGAATTTAATTTTTATGGCTGTTACATGCTGACTAACAGGGATTGCTCTGCTTCCTCTGGCATTTCGCAGATGTGAATATATGCACGTGCTTTCTTTTCATCTGAATCAGGAAGGCCTGGCCAGTGTAACATACTGCAAACATCACATGAATTGTAAATGATGTAAAATGCTCAGCTGAAAGGCCGGGTAATCCACCAAAACTGTAAAACTGCTATACTAGGAGAGCTATTTCACTAAGACCCAGGTTCAGTGACATATTTTGGTACTGTGATAGTTCTTGGTACTAACTTTTAAAGTTAAATATATATTTTAATCTTTAATCCTAAAACACAATTCTAAAATATGTTCCCTGTCTAATTCTGCCTTTACCCTAAAATATTCCAGGAAATTAATAAAATTATAATAAAGTATATAACAAAATTAATGTAATAAATAGAAATTAAATATAAATTATATTAATATAATTAATTAATATAATAAAAACCTGTGCAACTGTGTAGAGAAACATGTTATGAACAAGTATTAGCTTGCTTTAATTTTTACTTTGTTTTTCTTACCTAAATCCACAAATCCGATGTCCACATACAGTCTTGCACATAAAGATCCCAACAGGAAACCAAACATTGGACCCAACATGCCTATTGTGTGCAAACTTGCTGAAAATATAATGAAGCAGACGCTAGTACATTTTAACAGCTGAATATTTTCTTCTGCAGAGGATGATAGACCTCTTTCTTACACTACAAGTCTCAGTTTACTTTATGTTGAGATTACCTACGTACACAGGAACATTCTCTTCTTTAGCAAAATCATCGAGATAAGAGATGCCCAGTGGTGCTATTGGTGTCTCACCAATTCCACGTAACATGTTTCCCAGTAAGATATATATCCACATATATGATGATGGTTCCTTCTCACAGCCTGCAGATGAGAGTTTACATTTTTGTAATAGAATAGTTGAATGGGAAACAGTGACAAACCACAGGAAATTCAGCACATGAAATGATTATTGTTTAATATTTAAGGTATTGACAACATTTTCCTTATGGAAGATTAATGAAAGGCCATCAACCTCATTATACTTTTTAATAAACTTTTAATAACACTTTCCTCCACCTCCATTGTATTTCGTTTCTTAACGTACAAATAAGTATTACTCATGTGAAAAAATGCCTTTGTAAGAAATGGCAGATTGATATTGTCGTAAATACATTACCTGGCATATAACATGTATCTTTAACATGAGAAGCTTGAGATGGTTGGAACAAGTCCAAAGGAGGGCCACGAGGATGATCAGGGGACTGGAGCATCTCCCGTATGAAAATAAGATGAGAAAGTTGGGGCTGTTCAGCCTGGAGAAGAGAAGGCTGCGTGGAGACCTCATAGCAGCCTTCCAATATCTGAAGGGGGCCTATAGGGATGCTGAGGAGGGACTCTTCATTAGGGACTGTAGTGAGAATACAAGGGGTAATGGGCTCAAACTTAATCAGGGGAAGTTTAGATTGGATATGAGGAAGAAATTCTTTATTGTGGGGGTGGTGAGGCACTGGAATGGGTTGCCCAGGGAAGTTGTGAATGCTCCATCACTGGTGGTGTTCAAGGCTGGGTTGGACATAGCCTTGGGTGACGTGGTTTAGTGGGAGGTGTCCCTGCCCATGGCAGGGGTGTTGGAAGTAGATGATCTTAAAGTCCTTTCCAACCCTAACTATTCTATGATTCTATGACACAGCTTAGCTCTTTTTTTACTTATGTATGTCCCATGGAAAGTAGCACATACAAGAGTTGTATTTCATATTGTAATCAAGATTATAGAAACCTTCATTTTTTTACAGTTAACTACATTCAGTTTCATGTCCTGTCATACTATCTCTTCCAGCTCCCAGACTCTGGCTAATTCAAACATAGTCTCAGCATCCGCTTCAGTGTTAGGTTGATTTTATTGTAATTTGGAAGTGTGAACATAAGAAATTGGGGATTGGATCCTTACAATTTGTGTTTGATGGATGTTTCTTCTTCAAATGTGGTATGCAAAGTTCAGTAAATATTGGTAACGTTCACAAACAGGCACAGACTGATGTTAGAAATCTAACTGAGCATCTTGCATGTGACAATGATTTACTCCATTTGCAAACACAGAACTAGCTCCTGTATTTGTACTTACACTTACAGTTCCTTACCTGAATTGGAGACTTGCAAGAAGGTTTCGTTCACATCCTGATGTAGGGAACAGGGATTTATGCTTGAAGTTAAGTTGGCTGAAGAAACTGTACGTGATGTTGTCTCATACTTATAACTGAAAACACACAATAGTAGGTTTAGAAGCAGTGTCCATCCGGGAAATATTAATGTAACAGGACAAGAACCACTTGACTGTTATTTCCATTAAGATAAATGTATCTTTGTTTAAATATCAATACAAAGTGCATTGGAATGAGCAAAAAAGTTTATTTAAGCACATTTTGGAAAACCAAAACACCAAAATGAAGAACAAGATTCATCTGTCTAGAAGACGTAACATTTTATGCCTTCTAGAAAATTCAAAAGAGCTGTTGTAAGTAATTCAGATAGGATTGAAATTTTGGTACCAAAATTTAGGGTCAGGTCCAAGTGAGTTCATTATGCTGACCCCAAGTCAAGGAGGAAGAGAAGAATCAGTCTTCCTATTAATTTTAGATGTGTATTTTGAGGTAAGGGGAGGAAAATAATGAGAAGTAATCTTCAGGCAGTACCTTTTTGCCTGACAATTTGCGCTGTCTTTAGGGAGAGCTGTTGTATCGCAGAGGGTGGATACACTTAGTAGCTAAAAGACACTTTTTGGCTGTATTTACAGGGAACAATACTGTGAGAAGGCAGCTGAGCAGCTCAGGTGATGGAAGCTTTTCAGCAGCATGATCTTTTTTCCAGATATGAGCCCTGCCGAGGTGCAAAGTACAATTAGCTTAAGCAGAACAGCATGGTAAAGCACACATTCTGCTTCTAAGAACTGCACTGACTCTGTTAGATGTGGCAGGCTTATTTTTCATGTTGAAACAAAGAGCATTCATCAGAAGAGACAGTGCAGAACACTTTCCTCATAAAGATTTGGGCCCATCTTCATGAGAAATTGGAAAGTAGAAGTCTGATGCTACAAGATCCACTGTCATAACAAAAAGCATTACTTAGTTTTCTTTTTACACTAGTATATCTAAAATTATTCTAATATATTTAAGAGAGCAACAGAAATGTGTCTTACTCTATATGCTATTACTGTATCAAAGCTATGGCTGGAAACGTTATTGCACATAAGCAACATGCTGTAATTGTCTGAGAAAATTAATTTCTGGAGAAAATGAATAAAAATTAGTTTAACCAGCAATGGAAAATCAGTTTAACCAGCTACGTGCATTTGGAACAAGAAAAACCCTGGTACCAGCTCTATCAGCACTGATCCATCTGCAGGTTCTGTGCAAAGCTGAAAGGCTGCTCCGTGTGAGGAGCAGCTGTTTGCCACAGGAGAGCAAAGTGTGTCACCTTACACAACAAGGCTCTGGTTTCTTCTTTCAAGGAGCAGGATTTCTTCTACTGAGCATCTTTGTGGGCTGGTTTCTTCACCAAGTAAGCTCTGAATCTCTGATTTTACATGAGTTATCTGTTGCTATAAATAAAGTCATATTTCAGATAGAGATGTCACTCAATACAGAGTTACCAGCTCAGAGATTTGAGATCGTGTTCAGAACAGTACAGACTTATTCTGGAAATCATATACATGGATTCTATATTCCTCATAATTTTACTGTGGTTCATAATGGTTTGTCTTTCCTGCCTACATAATCCTGACGTCTTTGTCATCAACACATGATGCCACATTCTTAGGTTGACAATGATTTTCCTGATAGGTGTTCTTGCAGTTTGCCATTCAGGAAGAGTATATAATTCATTAAAGAAATAGCACCAGCGCAGCAGTATGTTTGAAGATTTTTGAAGAAAACATGTTTTCTTTGAAACTTGAATTTTCATAAGATTTCCATAGCTGTTTCTTCCTGAAAAAATGAATTCTAATGATTTTGGAAAATAATTTCCTTCTTTGCCTCTTTTTCTGAACAAGTCTGGCTGAAAACTAAAGCATTGTGATTTTCCTATTTTTTCGAGAAGTTGAACTTTTTCTGCAAGGAAGCCATATCCAATCAGATAAAATGAGCAGTGATATGTGTGTGAAGCATGATTCTTTGCACATTGAGGGGAGGTGTTATAGGCCTTTGGAAATCTATACACCGGGTTTCATTCAAAAACCAGAAAGCAGTATCCAATTTCAGTGTTAGGTTACCCGAATTAATCTCGATTAGTACTTACTATCCCATGAAGAAATGGGGCATTGCTGTTAAAAAACTTCCCACAGCCATAGTAAAGCATCCAACAGCTATTACTTTAGGCCTATGAAGTTTAGCTCCAAAGTAGCTTACAAAGGCAATTACCAGCAAGTTACCTGGAAGGTAATGAACCAAAATTAGTGCTAGATGCTGTGCCCTGTATTTGTCTAAGTAGATCTCTGCATGTTATGAAATATCAATTACCCATCTCAAAGCTCCCATCAATGAAACCAACAGTAGATGATGTCAGTCCAAACCGCCGTTCAATCTGAGTGATGGAACTCTTCATAATCGTACCAGACAACGTTTTACTCAAGTAGCTGAACGATAAAGCAGCGAGAAATACCTGAGGAAAGATTAAGACAGAAAATGGGAGGTAGAGGCAGAAAAACTGGTCACAGGGGGATCAAATATGTTTAAAACTGTGTGGAGCAATCATTATAATGGTGTATGTTTGTTACTCAAACTGCAGTGACAATATTGTGTGGATTAATTTTCACATACCCTAATGCTATGGAGCACTATGGTGGTCTCTCAGCACTGTTTGCTCCTGGCTTTCCCTGCTGAAGAGGGTTGGTGCAAGGTGCTGCTCTGAGAGCAGCTGCTTCCTTTAGAGTTCAGGTTTGCCATCTTAATAGACAGAAAGCCTGATCTTCTCTGCATTGCTGGCCAGAGACATTCCAAAGCAGAAATCTGACAGTCTGTGAAACTTAAATTTGGCAAAGAACTCACTGAGGACTAGTCACCTTAGTGATATATTAGTTACTTTAATCAAAAAGCTGAAGGCAGCCAAAATGGTGAGATTACTAGATGTTGTGGAAGTCTAAAATTTGCCAGAATTTAAATATCTAATCAAGGTAGATTTACTGATACTAGTACAACCTAAAATTAGCCCAATTTTCCTCTGCTTGGACCCCATGTCACTTATTTTAGGTTAGTTCATAACTGGTTCTATCTCATATAGATAGCCATGGCATCAAAATAAAGGCTTTATGCAAGTTTTTATGATATTGCAGTGTGTGGAAGGTGGAACAGACTTGAGTTCATCTTTGTTTCAGATGACACATTTTGAAACGTTTGGATTATGGCTATGCTGCCTATATATCATATACCTCATAAGGGAAAACTTAATATTCTCTATAAGCTTATAGGTGCTCCCACTAAAACACAGATTGGCTTTTGCAAGCAAAGATGAGTTTGATAAAAAGTTAAACTAAGTTTGTTTAAATATTATCCAACTATTTCAACAGAGTCTTAAAAAACAAATAGAATTATTGTTCAGTGGGTAAAAGTTCCAATGCAACAAAATGTTGGGTATGTAAATAAAAGTAAATATAGATTTTGACTTTGCAATACTATCTACTGTAAGAAATGAAGCCAATACTGGAAGAAAAAGCTTGAAAATAGGTATATTTACTCTCTTTTTGTCAGGAATAAAGAGAAAAATCTCAGAAGTGCAGGTTTTGTCCTGTCATGTTTAATATTTCCTGAGCTCAACTGGCAAAAAGTCTGTAAGAACCACCTTTCTTGTCTTATTCCAGCAGTGCTCTCAGGGGTTTTGGCTGAAATCACAAACTGCTGATAAGCATGAAAGCACAAACAAAAGTAACTTGGGTATTTTGAGTTCAAAATTGCAATCCCTAGGTAAAACACAGAATGTTTGATAGACTATAAGGGAAGATAACAGTTTGTCTTTTGTTAACTTCAACGTATTGTGCATGTTAAGCTGTAATTGCCATAAAGTCAGACATAGATCCACAGTCTTGCCACATTACTAACATATATGCTGGCAAGTTAGCACTGAGTCTCCCAGGGAAATAAGACCCTACATTTAGCAAGTGTGTATGGCTGGCAAATGTGAATCAGATAAAATAAGAAATATAACAATCCTTGCCTGATACTTGAGCCAAAATATTTTGGCATATTTTGGAGGCCTGCAATTGCCTTTTTTTTATTAATCTTCCTGTTTATAGGCTTTTTTATAGAGAGAAATGTGTCACTTATTGCAACTCCACGGAGCCTATGGAACTTAAACTGAGAGGAAGCTGGCTGAAGAAGTAGCCAAAACATAAACCCAAACACATCACTGCCAAAAGAAATCTTACATTTGTAGCATTTTCAGCTCAGTCAGAAGCAATATTACATCTTTAACATGAAAGTAAAACTCTTATTAGTTTACTTGCTTTGTTCACTGAATTCTTCTTGTGTGCTCCTGAAAGCTTGTGTGTGGGAATCAGTGGACTGTCTGACCTACAGCCCTGGATTAGGTAAAAAACCTGGAATACTATTCACTTCACCCTATTTTGTCCCTACAAGAATGGGTGGTGTTAGCAATCTCCAGACAACACTTAATTTAGGCTGCTTCAACTGGAGGTTGTTACCTCTCTCTAATGACCAAAAATGGCATCCATCTGTGAGTAACTTGCAAGTAACATGGTAGATCAGGAATCTTTATTTTCTTTAGGACAAAGATAAGATTCAACCATCCCTGTACTCCAGTGTGTATCCAGTTTCAGAAAAGATAGGGTGAACAGGAATGAAGTAACCTGGCATGTTGTATCATTTCCTAACATATAACAAGCATGGTCATATTGATAAGGCACCAAACCTTCAAGCCAGTGCAACAGGAAGTCTTCTTTTTGACTGGTGGATTTTTGTCTGCTTCATCATCCAAAAGCTGGGCAGGTTCTGCTTCCTGATTTGTGTCACTGACATTGCTGGATTCAGCTTCTGCTGTCATGATTGATTTCTTTACTGAGTGATCTGAACCCAAGAGAAAACAGTAATAAACACAAAAGCCCATACGCCAAAATACAGTTGCTTAAGGAGCTTTCTGATGAAACTGTAGTTACAGGAAAATGCTGAGATGTTGAAACTAAATCTTTTCATTGGAAATTATTTGGGTGTTTCAAAGTATATATTCATTTAAATTCCAAAGTATCTTGTTTTGACATATTTCAAGTGAAATGATTCTTTACTCTGACCACTGCTCGGTTCTGCCCCCACTCCCTTTCTTTTCTGTCCAGAATGACTTCTAATGTTAAAAATACAGTTTCCACAGAAAAGCAAGAGACAAAGTTTCTCTTCAAAAACAGACTACAACAGCCAACAAAGCATCAGTGCTGAAGCACAGAGAGTGCTAGGGAAGCTCTGAATTTGCAGGCCAAGCAGCTTAGGACTCAGTCATTGTATTGATAAGATCTTCATAGTAACACTATGCCATCTGACTTATTCTTTCACACTGGACTGTTAGAAACAATTTTTAATGACAAAAGAATTCATTATCTTAGCTAAATGACCTCCTGTAAGGATATTATCTGATTTTTAGTCCTTGTGATAGTGTGCAGGGTATCCCTAATCCCCTGTTTTCTATATCCTCTGATGCATGAAATCATCTGTAACTCAGCAGTTCAGCAAAACTGCTCCAGTTCCCCAGGGAAGAGCACACCTTGTAGCCATAGATGAAAAATCTTACCCCCGCCTTTAATGTAACATATTTTTTTCATTGTTGAAAGCCCTGCTTCATGATAAAGTTGAATTTGGTTTTATTACAATGAATAGTACAATACTTCTTTTTATTATTTTTTTTTTAACTTTATGCCTGAGGGATGGGTAAGCAATTACAAAGAATTCTTCAGTGAAAAGCTGTAAGGGAAGTCTATGTATCTATTTGCAAAGTTTATTTAAAGAATGAAAACACTTGCCCGTTTGTGCAACTCCAACTAGAAACAGATTTCTGAAGGAAGATCCAGAGACTCTCGGAAAAAATGGGTCACTTGAAACAAACCTTCTTCAAATCTGCAGATCTTGTTACACAGGGGAGATAGGAGTATTGAAACTGATGTCCCCAAGTCAGAACTTAGAAATCATAGTTCACAGGAACTGGTTTATTTCACCTTTCGCAGTAGTCTCCTCATTTGAGAAAAGGATGAAAAACAGAAATGGAAGGGGGGCAGGGAGGGGGGGAAGCATCACACAAAGGTAGGTTTTCCATGCTTGAATGGAGCTGAAAAAAAGTTGGATGAACTTTTCCAATGCTGGAAAAAGTCCATCTGCGATTGCAAATTGCTCTGCCGTAGTACATACAGCAGAGTAACACTTGTCAGACCATCTAAAGGGTAAGCATTTTTCTTCACTCAGATAGAAGAGGGTTAATATGTAGGGTTGCTTAAGACAAAACTACAAACAGATATTTAAACAACTTAGGAATTTGTGGGGCTTAAGTTTAAGAGCATGTCCTTAGGTACTACTGCTGGCATGAACAACTAATTTCCTTTCCCACTGCTCCCCAAACACTTGAATCGAGTATCGCTGCTTCTGTGGCTGTCCTATAAGTCTAAGCATATCTGAACAAAACAGAGCTTTTCCTTCCCTTTGGCTCTTCAGACAGATGATAGAAACAAGAAGCAGGGGAAAAGATTCCCTCAAGTCTGCACAATTACCAACAGAAATGCATAAGAATTGAGGTGCTCAGGAAAAGTTAGTGCTCAAATACTTTTGAGCACCTGGTCCTCTGAAATTCATCTGTTTCTGTGTAATTTGAAAATATTAGCTTCTCCCTGTTATCATGAGACATTAATGGCTACAATAAGATGCTGGAGTAGCACGTCATTGCAGGTCACAGGACTAACGAAGTAGCTTTTTGAAAGTTTGAGAGTACAATATGACTTAAAATCTCAGTGCAAGGTGATTAGGAGTGAAGGCAGAGAAATATGAAGATAGAAATAAGAGGCAAATCAGAGAAAGGAGAAAAGAAGTCAGTTACCCATACTCTGAAGTAGTAAATGTTTCAGAGAAAGACTGTGGAGGCACAAGAAAGCAGGACAGTAAGACTGAAAAGTGTGAGCAGTAAGAACAAAGAACAGGTTAAGCAGTTAGAAGCAAAGAGTGAAAAATGCATTAAGAGGCAGAGGTTAGGTTACCATAGAATATAAAAAAAAAAAAAAAAAGAAAAAGAAAATTAAATACAACTTTGTAGGGCAAAAGCTGCTTGATGCAAACAGACAAGTGTTAAGCCAGCCAGAAGGTGGGAGTGAGTTTACTTAACAATGTCAGTGCTCAGCTTCTCCAGTAATCTAAGGGAAGGATTCTCAGGCAAGAAGAGGGGAGGGGTGACCAGCTCCTGTCTTATTGTTGCTTTGCAAAGATGCTGCTGGAGATGGTGCTACTTTTGCAGGGGAAGGCTACAATGGGAGGTAGGAAGCAAAAAGATGATGCAACTGTGATGGAGAAATTTTAGAGCAAGCTGTGTGCAAAGATCAATAGTTGGAGCTGCTGGTAGCATCTCCTCCCATCCTCAGTTGACCCCAACCTTCATGGAAATCTGCTGGAGATAGAAGAGGTCAGGGGCTGGGGAAATGCCATGCCACAAGATTAGAAAAAAAGGTAAAAGGGGTCAATTCATGATTATGTCAGCATATATTAGGCTCTTGAGCCTGACAGTTGCAAATATTAATAAAGTTGCTATTTTAGATTTATTTCACTAGCTTTATTCCCATGTTTACTAAACCAAGGATCTGATTGCAAGCAAAGGAAAATTGTGAAGCTTTCTGCACCAGTGTGTCCTTTCACTAATATGACTTCTGTAAAATATTACACTTTGCCTTCACAAGCCATTCTGTTGCAGCAATGACCTGAGATAGTTGCATATGCAGAAAGATGAGATCAGTCAAGTAACATATCGGCACTGTTTAGGTATTCAGTCAACCTAAACCAAAATAACCCTGACTTCCTTCCTGAAAACAATCCTCTCCCCAAAAGAAAGCATACAGATGTAAAAAATACACCAAAAATCCCTAAGCTATCCTATGAGAATGAAGGTTAACATTCTTCCCATTTGCTTCTGCATCCTACCCAGGGAACATCTGAAAAACTCATTTGATCTTCTGCTCAGTAGAATCTCTTCTGACAAACACTTTGGGTGGGCAGAGATCAAGGTTCTTTACTAATAATCAATGTGGATCATTTTTGTTGGTGAGAGCCACGACCTTTCACAACAGCATGGGAAGCATAAGGCACCTTGCGAGATTGCTCCAGAGCAGAGCATTCAGCCTTGCATAGGACAGCCTCAGGGTCTTCTTTAGTGCTTCAGAATATATATGATCTTGTAGGAGCTGTGGCCTAACTCTTGCCTACTAGATAGATCTATTTCTTAGTGAACATGAAAAAAATTCAAGCTTGATTTTCTACCCCCTAATTATATGCAAATTAAAATGAATAAGAGCACCATTTTAAAACAGATTAGTATGAATCACAGGTAATTAGTTTACAAAGATGAAGATGATAGTTAGCTACAGGTTTTGTAGATTCTTATGAAAAAAAAATAATACAGTAATGCTTGAGTAATTTTCAGAATCCAGCAAAGACACTGTGAGTCTGTGGGCTGTTTCTCACCACAGTTGTACTCTCAAGTAGTTCATCTCTAGATGGTACTACAATCCAGTAGACTAAAAAAATCACAAATCAAGAGCTGCATTTCATCCAGCACTTTCTGGAACAGTGCTGATTTGCAGTACTTATTCACTTACTGCAGTGCTCATCTAATTGTCTTATTGATTTTTAAATACACTAAGGAATAATAACAAGACCTTTTAAGTTAACCTAATATAAAAAATGAATACCACATTGCTATGCAGGCCTCAGTGGTGTTTGCTTGTTCAAGAAATATGATGCTTGCACACATAGAAATATGTGATGCCATCATTAAAGCATTAACATTTACAACAGGAATGTTACTGGTGTTACTGGTCACAGGAAGTGCAATTAGTACTACACAGGTAACGTTCATCAGCTGCAAACACTAAATGACAACATTTTAAGTTTAAGACAAACAAAAGATATATTAAAGAGGTTCCTACCTAGGTTCTGTATCCACAACAACAGCAGTTACACTACCACAAAAATGCTAAAAAGTCAGAGCATGCTCTTCTTAAGTAAAGCTGTGCTGGTACTTGGTAGAAGAATCATTAACTTCTAACACAAACTATGGTTTAGGTAGTTTTAATCTTGTCTCCTCCCAGTTCTGCCCTCTGATAAAGGTCCCAAAATACATGTTTATCCACAGTAGTAAAAAATTAATTAGGTAGAAAATGTGCAAGTGTGTTCCTTTTTTACACTGTTATGAAACACATTTTTTCCCGAGCTAGTCTAGCTTATAAAAATTCATACCTTCCTGGCATTTAAAAATGGGATGTCCCAACTTTACAAATGTGCCTGGTTATGGATAGCTAAAACATATTTTGGTATGAAGTTTTATTTTCATAGTCTATGCCTAAAGTCCATTCAGCTATGATCTGCTAGCTCCAGCTAAGGACTTTCAGGAAGAGAAAATAATAATAATGCTTTGGGTATACTGAACAAATTGGGTGTTCAAGAAACAATCGTGCTTAGAAGACTGTTCAGATTTGTAGTTCAGTGCTACTAATAGCATGGGCAAACCCAACGTAAAAATATATTGGGGCTATGTGTACTTTGGCGCACCCTTTTACCTACTTACAGGTCTAGTTCAGGGAAACCTGAATGGGTTTCCTGAGAAGTATTTTATTTGGTTGTGCTTTTGTTCTGTACTATGCCTAATTCCAGAGAGCAATTACAGTTAAAAAAAGAAGTCATTTTTAAAGCATGTGAACTACGATATCTCTCTGCTTGGATGTTACACCAAAAAGTTCCATTCCTTGCAGTTTGGGAGCCATTCCCTGCAATGGTTGCCACCAATTACAGCCTATTTAATAATGCCGACTTCTGGATAATCTTCATTGAATTTTGCCTTCAACACTATCAGCAGTACCTTGCACTGCTGATGGCTTCTCCAGCTTTCAGCAAGAGAGTTCCCTTTAGCTGCCTAGAACAAGAGACATCATCAAGAAAGTGGTAGGCACTCCAAAGCTATGTGTCAGGTCAATTCAACTGCAAGTATTAGTCAAATTATAAAATAAGAATGCAGAAGGAATCCAGATGATGAATCCAGTCTGCAAACTCAAAAGCACCTTTTGTGAAAAGGCCAAGCCCTGCCTTGAGAACACTAAGACTTTAAGTCCCTCCCAGTCCATCCACTTCTAAGGCTACTGCAAAAGACTGGTCTTCTGATACATAGGAACATTCTTTCAGTTTCCAGTCATGATCAAATGATATGGTTCATCATCTGGTTTTGAACTGACAGGATTCTTTAGCTTTAGAAGCTGTTCCTTTCAATAGGACTCAACCTTGATCACAGATGAAGAGAGCACAGTTTCTCAACCTGTTTTACTAGGTAAATAAAGTAAACATACTTAATAATTTCTTGAAAAATAGTCTCTTTTGATTCTGCAGCACATCTTGGAGCCCTTAGCAATAGTGCTTTCTATCTGAATCCATATTTCATAAATGCACATGGATAAAAATGTGTACAGTATTACAGGTGCAATCTTGCCTGTATCACATCTTGATATGTTAACTATTCCTTATCTCTAATCTTGTCAGATATGTTCTAAGATTACATATGACATTTTCATCTTTTTTAAGAGTGATTCCTGGTTATCTAAAATCGACAGGTACATTCAGGGTCTTCTCAAAATTTTCAGCTAAGGAGATCCTCCCCTGGAGCAGAAACTCCTGTTATTGGCCATCAAATGTGCAACTTTCTATTTAACATCGTATTCCACTCCTATTTTGCCGTTCTCAGGTTCATTCTTCTTTTTTTCCCTTCTATGATATCCAGGCTCTCCTCTGTATAACCATTCCATCTAACTTTGTGTCTTTACTATTATTTCAAAAAGTAAAGCTGGAATGCTGCACATAATACATTTAGAAATCTAGTAATAGTAATGAAAACTAAAGAGACAGACTGTTGCCTGGCTGAGAAACCTAAAATAGATGGGTCTTAACTGCTGGCTTCATCAAAGTTTGGGATGCCTTCCAAGAGAAAGTAGTCTCATAGAGAAACTTAGAGAAAGTCTTAGACTTACAGCATAATTTCAGGCTGGAAGGAACCCCTGGAGCTCATCTGGTCCAGTCCTCTGTGCTAAAAGCAGAACAAACTTGAAGTTTGTTGGTCTCACTCAGTTCTCATCAAGTTGAATTCTGGATGGACATCTCAGAGGTCAGAGTTAGGGTTTTACAACAGATGTGGTCCTCTTCTTGTCAGTGGTGGGATTTTTCATGGTTTTTTTTGTGGCATAAAGCATCAACCATCCACTTCCAGCGTGTTTCTTATACCATGACTGCCATTTTCTAGTCAGAAGATAGGCATAGTGACTTGTCTGTTGCTCTTTATTACGGGATGGCATACTGTTCTTCTGCTAATTTGTGTGTTTACTGATTTTCCACCAAGCACATGTACACACAAAGGCCTGTGTCTTCATCCTTTTTCAAAGATGTGTCACAAGCTCCAATATTATGCACTGACTATGCCCAGATAAATATTCCCTCTTGTTTACAACTTTTTTTGGCGAAAACTTGCATTCCCAAGGTTTCATTTTCAGGTTGTTTTCAGATGTATTAGCAGATGTACCTAGGGTTTTTTTTTGTTTTGCTTTTGATCTTAAAAATATGAAAAGGCATGGAGCTAAATGTACTCTGCAATCTGGAAGTAGCAGAACCTGTAGAAAAAAATGGTCACTTTCTTTTTCAGATAGCAAAAAGGGAAACAGTATTCCTTCAGTTTCCTCAAAATTTTTGTAGTCCTGTATATACAATTAATTTCTAACTTTACAGGAATTAAAATATCTATAATACTTCGCTTTCTGTAGAGATATAAGAATCTTTTTTATATTCACACTGCTGTTGTCCAAGCTTTCTGTAGAAGCATTCACGTTCAAAGTTGATTCTTGAACCAAGAACTGTTGGCCAAAAGTACCAGAATGGCAAATGTGAAACTACTGAAGTGAAATCAAAGAAAGACTATGGTTTCACGCCTGAAAAAAAGACCTATCTTACCGCTTTTTTCATCCAAGCCTTTCTATATGACTGTAATGTACACTCATGGGGAAAAAAAAAAAAAAAGATAGTAAAAAATCCCCTTAATAAAAACACTGAGATATCCGTAATTGCTGATTAAATAAAGAATAAAAACAATAAAAACAACCCTCATAAAAGCCACACTAAGAATCACCTTTACCGCAGAAGCTGCTTGCAGATTCCTCTAGGCAGAGGGTGGCAGCAGACTCCCACGAGAAGTGGCTGCCGAGGCACCAATTTGCAAGGGGTGAGGCAGCAGTAGCAGGGAGCAGTCGGCCAGGCAGAGACCAACTGCAGTAGGCAGCTTTGATTTGAGTCCTTTTTATTCTCAGGACACTAATCCCTAAATAGAGAAAATCAATGTATTTAAAAGCTTTGTTAATGAATTAAGCAAAAAGGATGGTGTACTGCTAAGGAAATCCTGAGAACATGAAAAACCTTTACAGTGATGGAAAAGGTTTCTTGGTGCTGCTGTTTCAGTGACTCTAGTTTCAGCTTGTTGCTGTAGAGCCTGCTGACAAGCTGATTTGGGCCATCTTTGCTAGTGTCTGGGACTTGTTCCTTTCACTGCTCGGTGGAGCTGTTGTCTTTTGTAAGAACTCACTGATATTTTGTCATTGATTTGCAATATGCATCTATCTGGGGAAAAGTAGACGAGGAAGTACTTTTTAAATGATATTTCTTATTTTTCTCTTTAAAATACAAAGTGTAGTCTCTAATGCTGCTTTTACAGCTTCTCTTTTCATTCAGTCTTAATCAGTAGCTTCGTTTGGAGCTTCGATTACAGACACAGAACTGGCAGTGTGCAAGTCATTGGCAGGTGAGAGTACTTAGATCTTTGTAGGTACTACTCCAATGTGTGCTGCATCACAGCATAACAACAGGAAAATACATGCATACATCAGGTGAAATCCCCAGGGCAAAATCCCCATCACCTTTGCATGGTCTGAAAAATTACCTGAGACATAAGACTGAAAAAAATATCGTTTCAAGGGGCTGCATCAAAAGAAGCATGGTCCCCTCTACTCCACTTTCATGAGACCTCACCTGCAGTACTGCATTCAGTTCTGAGGCTCCCAACATCAGAGGCACGTAGACCAGTTAGAACGAGTCTGGCAGAGGCCCATGAAGATGCTCAGAGGGCTGGAGCAACTTTCCTATGAAGACAGGCCGAGAGAGTTGGACTTGTTCAGCCTGGAGAAGAGAAGGTTTCAGGGAGACCTTACAGCAACCTTCCAGTACCTAAAGGGGGCCTACAAGAAAGTTGGAGAGGAGCTTTGTGCAAGGGCGTGTAGGGATAAGACAAGGAATAAGGGCTTTAAGCTGAAAGAAGGTAGATTTAGAATAGATATTAGGAAGAAATTCTTCACTGTGAGGGTGGTGAGACACAGGAACAGGTTGCCGAGAGAAGTTATGGCTGCCCCATCCCTAGAAGTGTTCAAGGACAGGTTGGATGGGTCTAGCAGGATGTGTCCTTGCCCATGTCAGGGCAGGGGGCTGGAACTAGATGAGCTTCAAGGTCTCTTCCAATCCAAAACATTCTGTGATTCTGTAATTGAATACCTGGCATTATATGCAACACAACTTCACTAAGGTGTTTATCTGTCTTATTACAGTAGAGCAGATCTTCTACAAGAATGGTCAAGTCTTGATTTGACAGAAAAATCCATAGCATTCCCAAGGCAGATGATCTAGTGAAAAAATGGTCTTATTTCTAATGCAATTTTGTTCTGCTTGATTTCCAGGGACTGGAGCAGTCTACTTTTGTCTGCAGAATTAAATAAAGAAATTTTTGCTGACTGCATAACACTTTCACGGGGTGTTTTTCCTAAACGAGTCCTCAGCTCTCAGCATTTTTTTTTACAAGTGCCAACATCATGGGATCAAGGAGAGGGTTCTAACTATCACCATATACAACAACCTTTCAAAAAGTTACCTTGCTCAACAGCCGTGAGAGAAAGTTTCCTGACCTGGTCACCATCAAGCTGTGAAAATGTGCTCTGCTTGCTCTCCACTAAATCCTTTCCTTATTTACTCTCTTCAAAATTCAATAAGCTGTATTAATCTATGAAGACCTGGTGGTTAACCAATCTCTTGATGATATTAACCAAATATTGCCTAAGTAAGTTCATTTTAATGAGTACTCTAAATCAGCATTAAAGGGCCCCAACTTTAAATTGCTCTCGTAATTTTTACAGAAATTGTGGACTTTCTTTCTTCCAGAGACTGATTAGCAATGAATGAAGAACTGCCTCATGCAGTACTTGCTTAGCAATGCTCCAGGGTATAAGACAGGTTAACCAGCCTGAGTCAGACCTATGATCTCTATAGCCCAAAATCTTTTGCTGACCAAGGCTGCTCTACAAGGAGGCACAAGATGGTAGCTGAGGGTCAACCCAATTCAGGCTGTGCACCCAACACCTGATCAGAGTCAGCAGATCTGAGACAGCAACAGCTACTGGTCCCAGCCTCAGGCCAGTGACTATCAGCCAAAGACAAGTTAAGAAGTTAGGTCCTAGGACAATCCTGGAAATCCAGACAATAATTCAGAAAGAGCAAGGGACAGGGCAGCACATGCAAACCTCCAAAATGGCTCTCGTCAGGACTGCATGCACAGGCTGGAGCTGAAATGGGGCTCTGGGGCCCATGGGCAGAAGTGGACGTGGGTCCCTCCCTGGCGGTGCAGGTCAAGACCATCAGTGCCCTCAAAACCCTGACAGACAGTAGCCAAGGCAGGATGCTTAGAGAAAGCGTGAGTCAGCACTACATACGTAATCTCGACTGCTTTCACAGTACTCAAATAGTTTCAAAATACAAGAGAAATCTTGAGCAGAACCAGGAGGTAAAGGCAGGATCCACATGACGTTTTTACTTTTTCATAACTATCCTGTTTCTCTTTAAACCTATGTATACAAAATTTCTTTGTGAGGATTTCTCAGGCCTCACACCTGTTGTGTGAAAAGACAACTCCTTTGTTTTGAACCCCCTCTACTACCTCAGTTTGGTGCTTCCTAGTTCTTGTGTTGGAAGAGATGGTGAGCAACTGATCCTTAGCAACATTTCTCATGCCACTTACTGTTATTTTTTTTTCTACACCAACTAGTCCTAATCTCTCTTGCCATTGGTCATCCTCGTAGTCTTACACATAACCATGCTTTCTCATATGCTCTTTCACTTTTCAGGGATTATTCTTGGGATTATTCTTTTTCTTCTTTTTCTCCTTTTTTTTTTCCTGGGCCTTTCTGAGGTGGTCTTTACACTTTAAAGAGCCTTCAAAACTTTTTCCTCTTCACCAATTCACTATTTAAATCTGTGCAAACTTCTATCCCCATAATTCTGGTACTGATGAGATGAAACTTTTCAATTATGCTGTACTTGCTAGTTTTCAATATCCTCCTATGGTCATCTTCTGTTAAACAAGTGTGCTCACTTTCTTCATATTTTTCAAGATTATCAATAATGGTTCTCTACAAATACTTATAAATACCCCTGAGACTTAGCTACTTGCAAGTCTATGGACTGCGCACTTCCTAGCTTCTCGAGAGGACTAACTTTCTTTTCTTTCAGTGTTATGCAGAATTAAGTTGCATATTTTAAACAGTTACACTGTGTTGTGTCATTAATAGTCACACCAGCCAAAGTGGTAATGCCAGTGTTTTCTCACAGATGATACTAACCATGTTGCCACTTAAAAATATCACAATAGATGTTTCATACATCAATCTTCCTCATTATTTTGAAGACATCAAGGAGGCAGCCTATCATTATTCAGCCTCTGTATTCTTTTTGATACGGTAATATCATTTTGTCTGTCTTTTGCAATTCCCGAGATCACAGGTTCGTATATAGCAATTTCACAGTGGCACAAGCATAGGGTAGCTATTCTGCTGCCTGTGACCTGAAGATGCTTCCTCCCATACTGGTGCTCCTTTCAAATGCTGGGATGACCTGAGCTATGGGTCAAATGCATTGTTTCCACAGTCTACTGACTTCATATTCTTGCCTTTTTCATTGTTAGAATTCCTCAGTGTTACCTTCCTGACATGATTATAAATGATTTGCCTACAAATCAGACATATAATTTAAGCACTGCATTCTTTGCTGGGAAGTAGAAGAGAAAACGTGCACTGGCTCATGTGCCTCAGGCCTGGTTACACATACCATTGTCTGACATGGCCTGCTACCCTTGTTTTCACCCAATTTTCTCTCCCTTTCTGCCAATTAGAGCCCTTGCTATAAGGTGAAAGTATATCAATACCATTTTTACATGGCATACAGCCTGTGAGTACTTCTTAACAAGGTTGGGAGTCTCACTGTGGCCTCAAAGGCTGACATCATGGGTTAGGAAATCTCAGCCAGTTCTTTTAACAGTCTCACCTTTGAAAATGAAACGCATTTACTTCTTTGCTATCTCTCAATTGTGCTTTAATAACCCTAATTCTAAAAAGAAAAAAATAAATCCAGATTCATTGACCTTTGTGTGACATTACCAGTTGCAGATTTATTTCAAGATGAAGAATTCTGATAGGAAGAGCCTGACAGGTCCAAATCCCTTAGTGCTAAGACCATTTGTTCATCTATTATAACAAATTCAGAATATGTGCCTCTAGTCATATACTCATCCGTGCATCCACATTACCACTTGAAATATTAAAATAAAGTAGAGGACTAAAATTCTTCAACAAGTGGGAATAGAGTGTATATCTGCTTGATAAGTTTCAGTATTATTATTGCTGAAGGGTGAGAGGAAAAGAGTGATTTTTTTTAACCATAATGAAAATAAGACCTACCAAAACAAACTGTTTTATAGTATTCCTCTTCCTGTCATGTGTAAAGAAAATAGGGTATGGAAGGATAGCCCATGCTTTGAGAGAATTATTCACTAAGTACACCCTTAGAGACAGAAGCTTAGGTTATCACCTAGCATAAGTTTATGTCTCTTAATTTCTTTCTTTGTCTTGTATGCCAGTGAGTTTTCCAGGCCATCTTGCTGCCAGACAGGTGCAGAACTGCTTCCATGACAGCTTCAGCATTGCAAAGTTGCTGTGTTCCTGCCATAAAACCTGCCAAAACTGATTCACAAATTAGGAATCATCCCTATTTATTTGACAAACATACAACGTCAAGTACTGAGTGAAATGCAGATTTCCCTCCTCTTTATGCTAGTTTGTCCTCACCCCTTTCTATCACTGAATCTGACAGCTCATTGCTATGAAAAGCGCACTCCCAAGCATCTCTCTTACTCCTGGATGCTGACGTGGTTTGGAATTTTTTGCTGTTTATGATGATATAGTATGAATGAGACTGAAGACTGCAATGCCAATCTGTGTGATTCACCCTAGCCATAATGCTTCAGTTAGTCCCATATTCACAAATGTTCTAATTATTTTAATTTTGCTCATTTAGTTCAATACCCAGTTGCACAAGGCAAAATGAACAGACACCGCTCTTCAATACCCTGTAGGTCTGTAGCCTCTGACGCTCATCTGGAAGGACAAATAGCTGAGACAGGGGACTGGGTCTTCAATATTCCAGGCCACTGTTGAAACAGACACCCATAGCAGAAACGGTGGGTGGCACTGGTCCTTCCTCTGACAACTGCATTTTCTCAAATGGTGGCTTTAAATCCTTACCTTTTGCAGACATTTGGTGCTTAAACAGCATCCTTCTTCTTGATATTCCTATTGAATGGATTAGTAGTTCCCTAGTGGCATACTGTAAACTTTTATAGTTTATAAAGTTCAGTAAATCCCTTTCTTATACATCTGCCCTTCCTATGCATCCCATAGAAGAGGGTCCACAACTGCTTTTGATCTGCAAGCTCAGCTAGGTAACGGGATACCTACAATCATTACTGAGATGCAAGTGATGTCATAGAAGATTGTTTTGCCAATATTATGATGAAGGGTGAAGACTACATTTCATCATATGCTATAAAATTCTAGTTGCTTCAAAGGATATAATTTGTAGTGGTACTGTCACTGTCTTTTTCAGTGCAAACATTTTTCAGATTTTGTTCCATGTTAAACAGTTCTCCATTGTACTCCCCATGCCAAATTTATTTAATACCAAATATTGTCAAACTGCAAAAATGATACATAAATTAATACTATGATACATGTCTTAGATTCAACTAGCAAATACAAATTAAAAGGAAAACCCTCAAGTCACCTGGTCTTTGAATTCTTTTTATTGTTCCCAAGATGTCTTGTCATAACTTTTTAAAAACTAAATCATATGTATCTTGTATCATGGTGTTATTACACTGTATAAAATGCATAGAATTATCCAGTTCACTGAGTACTATCAAGTAGCAAGAAACTACTGGAAATCTAAAATGCTCTGGTTTTATTCCAATTTCCTTTGAAAGATACTCTTGTGATCTCTTTGACTACAATGAAAACTTTTATTACTGCAATTGTTGTGTTATAATGGAGCTACTTGAAAAAGAATCCTTAATTACAACATTTGACATCCTACATGTTCTGGTTTGAATTCATGAGATGCCCAGAGCCAGTACCTGATTTGTCCTTCCAGCATACCACCTTTCCCCTGCCCCATGATGCAGTGCTTGCAAAGAAAAGCTATGTGCAGGATATTCCTGCACCTTCCAGGTTACCAAGTCAGGTTTTGGGCACCAGCTCCTCATGGGCTGATACCTTGGTGGAGAGAGCTGTGTTCAGCCTCCCCATTACCCCTCACACACAGGAAGAGGCTGAGGGGGAGCAGTGGCTGTTGCAGCTTGATGAGAAGGGATTGTGCTGAATGGCAGCCATAGAACCAGCTTCTTGTCAGGGGTGAAAGCTGAACCTTCTCAGCCGTTGCAAGTCCCCTCACTCGACTGGTACCAACTCAGCAGGACAAATGGTGAGTGGTGTTTTCAGAGCTGTACATGTGCCAAAATGGTTGTCTTTGCGTTTGGTGTTTACATGAATACTACATGAAGGTGACTGTTTTAAGGGTGGATACTAAGATACTGCTTCACTGATAATGAATTTTTGCCTGGAACACCCCTGACTGGGTAAAATCATGGTGGAGATCTTAGTCTTCCTAAAGTCTAGTCTCCTTTTCTGGCCAGTAAGGTGTCTGAATTAAATGGTCACTATTGACAAAATTAGCTTTCCTGCTCTTTGTCCCACAGGTGCTTCTCTCCCTGTTGGCTGAGAGGGTCTCATCTTGTGGAGAAGACCTTTTCCGGAGTGCCCAAAGGACAGCAACACTGAAGAAAATGGACACCGTGCCCAACACCAAAGTCAGCCCCAGGTACACATGCCTGAGAGAGAAATGATTGATCAGAGCCTATTTCAAAGGCAACATATGACTAGTAGGCATCGAGGACACATTCATATTTCCATGAGGAAAGGCTGAGTATGAAGCTCTCCAAGCAAGGTGATGACCATGGAGACGAGAGTTCGCCAGCTCACCCAGGTTAGGTATGGTGTGGTCTGTGGCCAAGAAAGTGCCTCAGGCATTGACTGACCTCCTCCACCCCAATGTGCTTCAGTGAGAATAACATATTCTTAAGGCACTTAATCTATTTTTCAGTTGCCTCATAAACAGTACCAGCGATAACAGGATCATTTGATGGCATTTTTGCTTTACAGGCATAATGACAATAGCAACAACAGCAGCAGCAATAACATCATTATATTTTATTAGCTATGAGTCCCAGCTGAGCTTTTGCTCTTTTCTTCAAACTTTCAAAACCCTCCCCTCATGTTTTTCTCCTGGATATGGGGGGAAGGGCAACCAGTTCTCTCATTTTCCTTTTACAGTTGTTATTCCATTTTTCATTTCTGGCAATGCCTTTCAAGAATGCAGTTCAGATAATTACTCTCCTCTAGCAATAAATTGATAAAGACAACACTGTGCTTAAGGCTTTAGATAAACCAAGCATGATCTGTGGCAATCTTACCTTCCTTTTGAAATATGAAGCAACAATGAGGCTCAACAGCTCTTTTACCTATTTACTTACATGTATGCACTCTCACAGTAGATTTGCTCAAAAATGGGGAACAGTTAGCATAACTTGAAGTTTTAACATTTTTTGGGTTGAAAAATCAAGTGACTTAAATATCCCTGGTTGATATTGAAATAAAATAATACCCCCCTCCCTCAAAGAGACTAAAAAAAAAGAGAATGCTAAACTCTGAGCATTACTCTTAATATTGCTAGTCAGCTAGTCAGACTCTTTCATTGGCAACAAATCTTTTCCTCAGATTTTCTGAACAGAAATTATTCTACCAGCGCTAGAAGAACTGATGGAGAAGAGCTGTTACCTGAGTGCACTGGAGTCATAGAGTCTGCATGCTCCTCTTCCCCCGCATCTTTTGCTTCCCCATTTCAGGCAAGTAGTATCTATGGCCATTCCAAAATACACTGGGGCTGGAATTCCCGCTGGGTGTATTTAGCAAATAAATAGAGGCGAGAAGGTTACTTTCCAGGGTGATCAGTTCAGATCAAGAAACACGTTCATGTAGAACATCAAATAACGTATTCAAACAGCCATCACATTTCCGCACTGTTTGCTGGCTCGAGAAATCATGCCTCGTGTTGCTCAGGAGCACACCACCCTTTCCTCACTGTGGGGAATCAGGGTGGGGAGGAAACAGAGCTGAACATCAAAAAGCCTGTGGAAGTCAGCGGAAGGAGTTGGCTGTGGCTTGGCTTCCTTGCTCTGAAGGACTTCGAGGGGGGTGGGTGATTGGGAAAGGAGACACTTCTTTCTTGAGAGCAATGGAGCTTGTTCAGCTTGGGGGTGGGGGATGTCCTGCATGTTGGTTGTGGGGGATGAGAAGGGAGAGGGGCAGCACGGCTGAGAGCCTGCAGTGGGGCTACAAGTACCCTGCAAGTATCATGAGATGCTATTGAGGTAGGGGCAAACTTACTACTTAAGGGTGATGGAAAGGAAAAACCTTCTGTCAGGTGCTAATGGAGACACTGTCGACTCCGTGCAACCTGGGGAGCCGGCCATGGTTGCTGGAGAAAAGAAGTAAGCCTGGAAGAAAAATCCTGGCCTGCAGAGGTGTGAGAAAGAAGCCAACAACTTGTTTTGATGTCTTTTCATTTGCTCATCCAGCTCATCCAAGTCTTCTCTCTTTAAAAAAAGTGACTTGCTTCTAGCCAATTACTGCCTCTTCTATGATTACTTTGATGATCTCAGAGTTTCATTTCACTGGCATATCATGGTACCTTTGGTTTTAGAAAAAACTTATAGGTGGCTCTACCACAAGGCTGCAGTGATCCCTGCCCTCAGACATGCCCGTACTTAGATTAATTCCCTTAGAAATTAATGAAAATAGGCCTGAAAAATTATCACAGATTCTGAGTCATAGCTGTTCTGTTATGCTTGCTATTGAATAAGGAGAGACATTGCTGAGGTGAGTAGCTCAAGAGAGAAGCCTTCTCAGTGTCCAGGAGCCTCAATTCAGAGTGGCAAGAGCCACTGAAGGAGCCTCAAGTCCTCAACAGGACTTGCCCAGGAGCCGGCAGCTCAGCTGACGTGAACAGGGACTCACAGGGAGTGGCACTGGGTAAAAACCTGCCCCAGGGAGCAGGAGCAATCAAGGTGGGTCGAGGCGGTTTGCATGGGCAGGCGAGTGGGATGGTGAGCACTCGCCGTATGACCAGGCTCCGGTCTGGGAGCTCTGCTCTGGCTGCCCCGGCAGTGGCCAGCGTAGGCACCCAGACAGAGCCGATGAGAGGGGAGGCTGCAGTGCAGAGCTCGGGGTGTAGAGAGTGCCTGCTCTGGTCACGTGAGGTGAGGGCGCACAATGGGCAGGGCTGCACTCGGTGCTCCCTGGTGGAGGTCCTCCTGCAGCAGGTGGCTGAGCTGCGGGAAGCTGTTACTAGGCTGAAAGGTGTCAGGGGAGCTGAGAGGAAGCAGCACTGCTTGCTCTAGGACCAGACTGTGCAGGGGCCTCAAAAGTCTACTGTCACTCATGCAGGAAAGGAGGCCGCTAACCCAGGAAGCTGGGAAACAGTAACAGAAAAAACAACAAAAAAAGGAGGAAGAGGACAATTAAAAGCAAGGGGCATCCTCCTAAATCTGTTGTCCCCACCCAGAACCGCTTTGCTGTCCTGCACGGGGCTGATGAGGAGCCACACTCCCGCCAGGAACAACACATGCACTGGTAAAGAAGATCACTACTGGTGCTGCTACAAAGAAGCGGCAGGTCGTAGTGGTAGGGGACTCTACCCTGAAAGGAACAGAGGCACCCATCTGTCGGCCTGACCCAGGCTCAAGGGAGGTGTGCTGTGTATCAGGGGCACGGATCAGAGATGTTACAGAGAGGCTGCCTGCTCCAGTCAGTCCCACTGACTATTACCCACTTCTAGTGATCCATGTGGGTGCTAGAGATAGATAGCAGTAGCCTGGAGAACATAAAGAAGGACTACAGAGGCCTGGGAGAGGTGGTTAGGGGCTCTGGAGCTCAGATTGTCTTTTTATCAATTCTCCAGGATACAGGGCAGGACTTAAAAAAGCTAGGAGGATTGGCCAG
This sequence comes from Ara ararauna, assembly GCA_028858755.1. NCBI lineage: Eukaryota > Metazoa > Chordata > Aves > Psittaciformes > Psittacidae > Ara > Ara ararauna. The sequence goes on along the minus strand of CM054376.1, from coordinate 104,741,869 downwards.
GTTAATAAATGGTTAGAACAGTGGTGCCATAGTCAGGGGTTTGGGTACCTTGAACATGGGACTCAATTTAGTAGGCCAGGTCTACTGGGGGCTGGCGGAGCTGGTCTGACAAAGAAAGGGAAGAGCGGTTTTGGTAGGAGGCTTGCCAGACTGGTCAAGGATGCTTTAAACTAGATGTGTTGGGGTAGGGGGGCATCATTCCATCCCAACACACCCAATCACTTGCCAGCACCTATAGTAAACATTCAGAGCAATGTAGAGATATTCCAGCTGCTCCAGCCAATGAGCCGGCTTCATTTGGAGCTCGACTCAGATGCTTCTATACAAACACCTGTAGTGTGAGGAACAAACAAGAGGAATTAGAGATGGGTGCATGTCTACAGCGGTATGATATGATAGACATCACAGAAACGTGGTGGGATGGCTCCTATGACTGGTGTGTTGGAATGGAAGGTTACAGGCTCTTTGGGAAAGACAGGCCTGGCAGACAGGGAGGGGGAGTTGCTATTTATGTTAGGGATAGACTGGAGAGTATGAAACTCTGTCTGGGGACAGGTGAGGAGTCAAGAGAGAGTTTGTGGATCAGGGGTAAAGGGAGAACAGCAATGAGAGACATTATTGTGGGGATCTGTTACAGACCGCCTGACCAAGAGAACTCTGTGAAGAAGCACTCTATAGACAAATAAGAACAGCCTCACACTCGCAGGCCCTTGCTCTCATGGGGGACTTCAACCACCCTGATATCTGTTGGAGGGATGGTACGGCCCGGCACAAGCAATCCAGGAAGTTCCTCGATTGTGTAGAAGACAACTTCCTTCTGCAAGTAATAGAGAAGCCGACAAGGAGAGGTGTCACGCTCGACCTCGTCCTCACGAACAGGGAAGAGCTGGTTGGAAATGTGACGCTCCAAAGCATCCTTGATTGCAGCGATCATGAGATGGTCGAATTTGGGATCCTCAGGTCACTGAGAAGAGCGTGCAGCAAGCTCCCTGCCCTGGACTTCAAGAGAGCAGACTTTGGCCTCTTCAGGAAGCTGCTTAGTAAAGTTCCATGCGATATAGCCCTAGAGGGCAGGGGGGCCCAAGACTGCTGGTTGATATTCAAGGATCACCTGCTGCAAGCTCAGGAATGCTGCGTCCCAGCTAGAAGGAAGTGCACAAGGAGGGCCAGCAGACCTCCTTGGATGGATAAGGAGCTGCTGAGGAAACTTTGAAGAAAAAAAGAGGCTTATAAAAGGTGGAAGCAAGGAAGACAGACTGGGAAGAGTACAGGGATGTTGTCCGGGAAGCTGGGGACCAGGTTAGGAAAGCTAAGGTCCACTTAGAATTAAATTTGGCTAGGGATATTGAGGATAACAGGAAAGGATTCTATAGTTACATTGCAAATAAAAGACAGACTAGGAACAACATGGGCCCCCTCCGGAAGCTGTCAGAACTGGCTACCCTGGCTTTGGAAAAGGCTGAAGTTCTTAATGACTTCTTTGTCTCAGTCTTAACTGGCAAATGCTCTGACCACGCCACCCAAGTCCTGGAAGACAGACACAGGGACTGTGAGAATGAAGACCCTGGGCCCACTGCAGGAGGGGATCTGGTTCGAGACCATCTTAGAAACCTGAACGTATACAAGTCCATGGGACCTGATGAAATCCATCCGCGGGTCCTGAAGGAGCTGATGAATGAAGTTGCTAAGCCACTGTCCATCGTATTTGAAAAATCATGGCAGTCAGGTGAAGTTCCTGACGACTGGAAAAAGGGAAATATAACCCCCATTTTCAAGAAGGGGAAAATGGATGACCCGAGGAATTACAGACCAGACAGTTTCACCTCTGTGCCTGGCAAAATCTTGGAGCGGATTCTCCTGGAAAGCCTGCTAAGGCACATGAAAAACAACAAGGTGGTTGATGACAGCCAGCATGGTTTCACTAAAGGGAAATCCTGCCGGACTAATTTGGTGGCCTTCTATGATGGGGCTACAGAACTGATGGACAGGGGTAGAGCAGTTGATGTCATCTACCTGGACTTGTGCAAAGTGTTTGGCCTTGTCCCACATTGCATCCTTGTCTCTAAGTTGGAGAGACATCAATTTGATAAGTGGACCACTCGGTGGATAAAGAACTGGCTGGATGGCCACACGCAAAGGGTTGTGCTCAGTGGCTCAATGTCCAGCTGGAGACCAGTAACGAGTGGTGTCCCTCAGGAATCGGTGTTGGGACCGGTCTTGTTCAACATCTTTGTGGGTGACATGTACAGTGGGATTGAGTGCACCCTCAGCAAGTTTGTCAATGACACCAAGCTGTGTGGTTCAGTTGATACACTGGAGGGAAGGAATGCCATCCAGAGGGACCTTGACATGCTTGTGAGGTGGGCTGATGCCCACCTGATGAAGTTTAACCATGCCAAGTGCAAGGTCCTACACCTGGGTTGGGGAAATCCCAGGCACAGCTACAGGTTGGGCAGGGAAGAGATTGAGAGCAGCCATGTGGAGAAGGACTTGGGGGTGTTGGTCAATGAGAAAATGAACATGAGCCAGCAGCGTGCGCTCGCAGCCCAGAAAGCCAGCAATATCCTGAGCTCCATCAGAAGGAGCAGGTCAAAGGAGATGATCCTACCCCTCTACTCTGCTCTTGTGAGACCTCACTTGGGAGTATTGTGTGCAGTTCTGGTGTCCTCAACAGAAAAAGGACATGGAACTGTTGGAACAAGTCCAAAGGAAGGCCACAAGGATGATGAGGGGACTGGAGCATCTCCCGTATGAAGGTAGGCTGAGAAAGTTGTGTGTGTTCAGCCTGGAGAAGAGAAGGCTGTGTGGAGACCTCATAGCAGCCTTCCAGTGTCTGAAGGGGACCTATAGGGATGCTGAGGAGGGACTGTTTATTAACAACTGTAGTGATAGGACAAGGGGTAATGGGTACAAACTTAAACAGTGAAAGCTTAGAGTGGATTTAAGGAGGAAGTTCTTTACTGTAAGGGTGGTGAGGCACTGGAATGGGTTGCCCAGGGAAGTTGTGAATGCTCCATCGCTGGCAGTGCTCAAGGCCAGGCTGGACACAGCCTTGGGTGACATGGTTTAGTGTGAGGTGTCCCTGGCCATGACAGGGCGGTTGGAAGTAGATGATCTTAAGGTCCTTTCCAACCCTAACTGTTCTATTATTCTTTGATTCTAAGAAGTAATGTTGATGTTAGCTTCATAGTCTAAACGATCTCTTGTCACCTTTACAGACATGGGCCATGTATATTTGTATTATACCTAAGACACAGTTATACCATTGATGAAATAAAAAGCTGCTTCTTTTTCCAATTTTTTTTCTTAAACATATAATATTGACTTGTCAGACATCATTTCTTCCAACAATGAAAGTTTAATTCTAGGATAAGAAATTAGTGAGGAGTATACTAAGATGTACCCAAAAGTACAGCTGGACTTACCAAGCACTCTTATCGCCAGGGTATAGATACCAAGTGCAAATGATTTCAAGTGTGGTTTAATGCATCTAAAAAAAAAAAAAAAATATTAAAGAGAAATAAAGAATTGATTGTGAATAATTTGGACACAAATAGAAAACAATAGGAAGGAAAGGAATGTCACTTTTTCCTCCTTACTGACGCTGACTTAACAGAATTACAGGAGTGTGTAAATAACGTGATAAAATCAGAACAGTATCTACGAATTCTGAGCATCACTATTCAATATCATCTTTTCAGAATGTGGTGCATTTTCAGGTAATTCTTGCACTTAAAAATTACTAACACAGGACAAGAACATTGTTTTTGAAATTGTGCATCATCGAATAGTCTTATTCAGTTAAACACTCTCTGAAATTGGGGCTTATGACCCAGCCTAGTACAAGGTATTTAGGCACTCAGTTTTCATTGCACTATATCTAGGATCATTATCTCTTCTCCTGTAAAGGTAAATCCTTCAAGCTATTGTCTGCCAGAACAGAACATTTGCATTTGGACTTTACTGAGCTTAGAACAGGTATACAGCACAGCCTGGCTCCAGACCAGTCCTGCTCTAGCCTTCGTTATTGTCCTGGCTCTTCCAGGAGAGTAGAGGTAGTAGGCAGGAGCGCAGCTGCCTCTCATATATGTGGTAGCAGCAATGTGTGTAAGGAGCCACTCAAATCAGCATGATTCATCTGCTGCTAACCTCACCAGCTGCTCAAGTGTGCTGTTTCACTCAGCATGTATCAGACTGCCTATTATAATAACTAACCCAGCAAGAACCTGAGTACATGCTTTACTTTAAGCATGTGGGTGGTTCTAGTCACACAGTTAATTAAACTGGGACATGCTTGATATGTGGGATGAGTAACACAGGTTACTCATATAATTTTGTAATTGGAATACTTTATTCTCTATTGCCATGATGATGGACTATCAACATATAGTCTGTTCTATCATGATTTATATGGGCACTGCCACCTATGCAGGCATGAATGTAATATGATTTTGAGCAGGAAGAGCAGTGTTTTGCCCTCTATCAGATGCATGCCACACAAGCAAGCCTCAGCCTAGAAGTCCTTTTAAACAAATGTGAGGGCATAGAAAGCAAAAACCAGAAAATAAAACCAATATTTATTGGAGTTTGGGTATTTGGATATTTATTATGTGTTCCATAGGATTCATATCCTAGAAATAATAAAATATTCCCTTTCAGATGGAAAGAAGAATTTAGCCGTTTTTACAGTCTTTGCACTGAAACACGTGTTCTTTGAGATCCTAAGTGAAAGCCAAATGTCTCAGGGAGATCTGAGACTTCCTTTTCACTGCCCAATCACCTGCTATTAATAGGGTGCACTTGAACAACAGCTATCTGAATTGCAGGGTTTTTCTCTGAAATATCAGTGCTTTCCTAAGTTTCTTGGCAATTTTTATTAGTCTAATAGAACTAAAAAGACGTTTCAGCAAATGACTCGGTCACTAGCTATAAGCATATTTCAATTAATTCAGTCATGTAAACCCTTGAAGTAAATGTCACTAAATCTTATAGGCTTTTAGGGATTTAGCTGTTTTTGTGCTTCATGGCAAGCACAACGATATCTGCTCATCTGAAAACATAGACTTGTTTAAGTGCCAGAATCTTATTGGAGATGACTAAATACTGAATAATTTAAAAAATAGATCATTGAAAACGATTCTTAATGAAGTCTGCAACTTCACCTTGGGCCTATTTGTTTTCAAAGAGCATTTTTTTTCTTTCTGGAAACAGAAACACATTTTCAATTCAAGCGGGTTTTCAGGGAAAGTCAGTTAGTGATGGAATTCAGAAAAGCAAGTGTGAGCTTAAGGTGGAATTGTGCCCACAGGTTTTTCATCTGAACTTACTGAAACATGCTATATTCAGCTGCACATTGGATTTGGGTGCCTTCGATCAAGCAGAAAAACACATAAATTCTCAGTTTCAGTTAAATTGCTCTCAAAGCAGCATGATTTTCAAAAGGAATAAAAGCTCTGGAGTAGAACCAATAAAGCGGTTTTGCTGATTTCATAGAACAAAATGTTTTAGTATCATTACTGAAAACCTCTCTAAGCTTTTCTAAATAAATACATTAAGAATTAAGTCCCTTGAGAGCAAGTTCTTAGGGTTGATAAGTGTGGATGACTGAGTGATTTAAGCTCATAGGTGTTCAACTACGAATGTCATCTCCCAGACACTTCTGCAGTGAAGACAAAATGGAAAGCAGAAGCATGGTGATGATGGTTTCGAGGCCCCGTGTGGTATTATGTCAGTACATTGTCTACCATGTTTTATGGATAGAAAGGGGACATCATGTGGAGGGTGAAAGAGAACGAAATTTTATTCCTGCATAGCCCTATGGCCATATTTATACAACAAAAACATCTCCCTTATGTCAGAAGCCATCACAGAGGGCAACTTGTGGAAATCCTGAAGGCTGTGCTACAAGATTTCAGCTTTTGAATCACCCTCCTATTGGTGCATGGACAGTTTCAGTGGTGCATAAGATTTAGTAAAAATTGTCTAAAATGGATTATAACATGATTGTTTGCATTGTATTTGGTAAAGAGAGATATGCAATGTTTTTGCAGTACTCAATGATAACCCTACAAGGGGGGTGGAGAAAGCTATGCAGTTTATATATTTTGAGGCATATACCTCACTTGGCAGTGTTTGTGGAGGGTGGTGGAAAATGATCCTCACCTCAACCATTTCTGAAAGTCTCTCTGTGACAACTATTCTGGTTCAAGTATTGTGCTGGAACCGTAGCTGAAGTTACATTTCTTCATTTAGGTTTTTCCATGTAGCCTATATTCAGCTAGCACTAGCACTGGCTTTTTCCATGTGACATAAAGACACTGGCAATGATGTGGGACCTGTTTCATAAAATTTCATTTGAAAACAAAGAGAATTTTGGGGTAAGAAAACTCAATAATAATAGAGATTAGCTAAGCTGTATTTACTGTTGTTTTGTTTGAGAAGTAGAATGTACCCATCTGGAAACAATTTGTAAAGAGGAACTGAAAAAGGAAGCTTTCCAAAACAAAGCAGAGCAGCACTTAGAATCCAAAAATTGCAAGGAGCTGACAGAAATCCAGATTAATAGCTGGAGGTATTAAATTCTTTTTTGCACTTTCTAAAATTAGTTTCAACGCTTCCACTTGATGACGGACAAATAGATCCAGCAGTTAAATACATATTGGAACAATTCCTTGGGACAAGCATTTAATAAACCTGTGATTATTACAACAGAAAAGAAGAAAAAAATCTCATGCTACATCTATCTTTGTTTTGAAAAGAGACATCTGGGACAGAACAATTATACGGAATAATAAAATGGGCCAGAGGAGAAGAGTTGAGTGTATATAGAGGGCTTGGGTTTGATCACCTCTCTGTAACTGTGCATTGGTATTCACAGCAAATGAGGGAAACTGGCTGCCTATAAGCATATACGTGCGCAGACTGGCAGAGCTGATTTCCATTTTCATAGAGGCTGTTTAACACCATTCTGGTAATGTAAAAGGCGTCAAGAGAAGTGGAATTTGATATAAATGATAAACAGGCCTCCTATATCATGTTTAAACCCAGAAAGGCATTGCTGGTAGAGGTAATCATAAGCACATCGTTGCTTCAATGGTAGAAAGTTCATTGTCAAAGTATGAGGATGCTTTTCAACAGTAAAAGAATATTTTAAAAGCCACCTTGTGTAGCTCAAAATATTTCAGAACACTAGGGGAGGAGAGAGACCCAGTCACACATGCCAAAACACCTTGAAAACATTTGGCAATGCTGGCAGAAATGGGGTCTTACCTTAGAAGCAGTATGTATCCAGGTGTGCCACCTACTGACAAAGTATATGAAGTGATAACTGATATTATTAGAAAATACAGAAACATTTTTGGACACTCATTTCCTTTTTGACATGGTCCCACTACAGCTGAGGAGCTTTGTGAAGACGATTCCAAGGTTCCCACGCAGCTGCAGTTAAAAAATACCTGGAAGACAGCAGGTAAATATGTATGGTAACCCAAACAGTGGAGAAGTGGATGCTCAGGAATTACACATCACACTTTTCTGGGTAGCCGAAAATTTAAATCCAAACTGGAAAATGTTTGTCTAAAGGAAAAAGCTTGTTCATTGAAGGAGACATTTATAAAGAAAGTATCTACTGTTGACAAATGTATTTAGTGGGTATTTAAAATAGTTTTGGTAGCTAACAGCTAAAAACCAAACCAAAACAAACCTCCTAAATTATCTTCCTGGGATTTTTGCTGGGAACAGCAGTTAAGAAAGTTTTAAATGTGGGTGGCAGATTGCTAAAAAACCTGAGGAATTTAAGGCTGAAAAGGACATGCCCTACTCAATTTAATCCACTATGATAGAACTGGTTGTATTAGGAAAACTATTACATCACATATGAAAAAGGGAGTTTGTCTTACGGTATGTTTCCCACTGCCATTGGATGCCAGGCAGCCAGCAAGACAAGCAGAAATGTAGGTAATTCCATTTTCCCCGCAGATGGGGTCCCAATCGTTCTTGGAACAAGCGCAGCCTGAGTTGCACTCTGAGTACAGGGCTTGCTCATAATCAGTCATTTGTTTAGCTCTGGGGAAAAAGAGAAATTGCAAAGATGTTTCTAGCAGATGTGGAAGAAATCACTATCAAATCATGGGTTATGCTCTCTGCGAGGCACAACTGCCCAGACCTTCTGTCCGTGGTTCATTAAGGTGTTGCCTCTTCACATCCATGCAGTAGCGTAAATTTTTATTCCTTTGTTATAAAAAGGCTTTCACAATATCACACCTACTGTGTCGTAGTAGCTACCCCATTCAGGGGGACAGCTAACAATTTCTATTCATGCATTTTCACAGATTTTCTAAGATTTTAGTTATCAGAGGCTTGATGCAGCTTTAACAAAACTGGACAAAAAGGTTTGCTTATTCCAGTGGCAAAGAGTAGAGTGAGTTATTCAGGGAAACAGTCGCTATAGAAGTTATTTAGGAAATTATCAGAATTGGATTAATCCAAACTGAAGATTTGATATGTTGCCCGACAGCTATCTATCAACTTCAGCCAGCTGCTGCTGAAGTTACCAGTGGAGTACCAGCCTCAGGTGTGCCTTACAGTTAACATCATAGTTAATTAATGGCAATCAATGAATCCTTAAGTTTTGGGTTCAAAGGCTATTAAATGCCACAGGTTGTTCAGCAACACAGAGGTAAGGAACAATTAATTGTATCTCACCCTGAGATTCAATCTCATCCTGCTGAGCTCTTCACATTTCCAGAAATCTCTAAGCTAAAAGGATGGTCCCATGGCAATAACAATTAAAAAGTAATCAGAAAAATAATCTACACTTGTGGCATAAAACCCTCTGGGCTGAAGGCAACAGTCACGAAAGGGTTCTGACACAATGGCCACTGGACTAGATGGAGCAGCTTCCATTGTTTTGAGTCAGATTTCTGGGAAACATATTTAAGTCAGTCATTCTCTTTTCAACAATATATACTTTGTGGAATAAAATGAGGAAGGACTTGGGTTTGCAATAACACTTTATGCTGAAACCTGTCTTTCTCAGCATACCCATGGTATGACACAGTCAGTCCAGCCACAGCCGAGTTCTCACAGCCCATTGCAAATAATGAGAGGAGCAAAAGGTAACCAAAGAAAGATGATCCCAGGGAGAGTTTTGCAGCCCCTAAAACATTGATTCTGAATTTTTTCATGATCAGTCCTCCAGAGAATATGCCAAAGGCCACAGCAGGAATGTTGATGAGACCTGAAATCAAACAGTAAAATCTGTATTAATGAAAACCACAGCTCAGTGGACTATCCTCCTCAGCCACAAAAACAACAGCAGGAATAAGGTCAAACAACCAGATATGAAAGATAGGACATTTTATGTGTCCAGACTTGGATTGTTCCTAAGAAAGTATTGGAACTGCTTGTCAAAACTTGCTCCCAAGGAAATGTTTCTTCTCTAATTCTTTGAAAGAGAGATTGTGTATAAGGTTTAGATAATGATCTTTCAATTTCTTAAGCTAGGTAGTTTTCTCCACTGTTAGCTTGTCATGGAGGGATCAATGTAGCGTTAATTCAAATACTTTATGTGTTATTTCTCGCAATATCTGCCCTGGGTACAGGGAACTTATTAGGATATCGTGCTCCTTAGGGCAGCCAAGACAGCCACAGTCCCACCGCACATTTTGAGACTTTGCTATAGACCTTACCTGTGTCCTTCACCCATACAACAGTAGGAGCAACCTGGGCCATGCTCTGGGGCTGCTCCACTCCAGTTTTCCATGACAGCTCTTTTCCTTTTCCACTGACAGGAGGAGCCTGAACTGCTCATTGCTGGAGGGCAAACTCAGTTTTACCTACGGTGTTATCAAATCTGGAGCAAAACCTGCTTTTTCTATTTTGATTCAGCCATGAAACCAATAACCCCCTAGAGAAGTTTTTAAGAGGGAGAGGAGGGCAGTGATATGTCATCGCATCCATGCCCAGGAGAGTTAGAGAATTTCTCTGGTTTTGATTGTTGAAATGCTCCCTTAGGTGAATGTTGCAACAGCAGAAAGATAGATATACACCCATGGATACTCTCATACCAGGGTTCAGGCAATCAAGTGAAAAAAATATCGAAGGAAACATATAAGACTGGGTGATCATTAAGCCTTCTTTACCTGGACAGCTTTGCTTAAACCAGTGTCTATATTAATAGACACGGACAACAGAATGAGAAAAATCTCATCCATTACATAAAAAAAAAAAAATTTAAATAGAGACCACTGTAAATGATACTGCTCAGACAAGCAAGGTGTCCTTTTCTGGATTTCCTTGAACTGAAAATGATTTTCCCAGCTTTCCCAGCCAGTTCCAGCACATTAAATTTCCCCTTGTGCAGGGCTGTGTATGTGGTCTGCAGCTTTTAATTCATGCTGACACCTACTGGTGCTGAGTATCAAAGCATAGATGCAATAGCAGATGAACTTTCAGAAGTTTGTTCAGGGAACTGGAGGTATTACAACATGATTTCAAATGGCTTGGTATAAAACACTAGCCTATGACATCAGAGTCTAATTCGCCTGCCAGAAGTTCACTGAGATCTGTTTTGAGTCAGTGTTTTATCCACCCGTACACATGTTGAAAAATAGTGGTTAGAACAGACGTTAGCAGGTATGTTTGATGTTAGAAAAAGCCTTATTTATTTGGCAATTGTATCTGGCAAACCCAGGAGTCAGTATCTTGGCTAACTACATGAGACCAGTTCTGTTACTGATGAGGTTCAGGAAGCTTCACTAGGGTAGCATTTTTCAATGTACACATACATGAAAATTGTACTTCAGGGGATTTAGAAGCAGCATCTGGAATGCAGCATATGTAAATTAAGAGTCACTATATAACAAGTTTCTCTTTTGCTTGTAAAACAGACTTGGGATTAGAGCTGGGAACTGTGTGATGCAGTGGAGAGTACCCACACTCTGTCTGCCCATTCTTATACTGTCCTGCTCATTGCAGAGACTTGGACCAGATGACCTTTGAAGGTTCCTTCCAACCCAAACTGTTCTATGATGTTATGTATCTCTTTTGTTCATGCCTTTGTCTCACAGCCTTACAGATAACTCCATTGCTTGACACTGGCGTAAGGGTTGGGAGGTGAGGGGAAGTGTGTATATTTAGGGAAAATCATACAGGCACAGAAGCCATTTTATTTTCTTGCACATTCCTTGGGTTGTGACTGTTGAAAAATATCCTCTTATGACCTCTACTGATTTTTTTAATAGTGCTTCAAATTTCTCTGACAATTCTGCTATTTATCAGCAAGATTGTGTTAGAAATTAAAAAAAAAAAAAAAAAAAAAAGAAAAGATGAAAAAGGAAAAGAGGTAGGGAATGGGAAATACACATTGTTAGTTCTAGTCAGCCCCAGCTTTCTTAGCAAGGGTGGATTTGGGGAGAAAGAAAGTGATTCAGCCAAGATCCTTCCCTAGCCGAGCCATCTCACATCCTCTGTTGGATAGAGTCCTTATGCTTTCTGAAATCAGATGGATCTTAACCCTCACTCAATTTGCATATACCTGAAAGTTTAGCTCCAGAAAATCTTTAAATACAATGAGAAGTACTATATTGAATGTAGGAATTTTTTCTGGATTTTCTCTGGCCATCGAATATGCTTGAAGATTTCTGCTTGCTGTGAGGAGTTTTGTGCCAGGAAACCCCAGCTTTTGTCTTTAAGGAATTAACATAGCACAAAGGATCCATACAGCTTTTCTGCATATATATGCCTCTGCTGCTGTGCAACTAATGCTGCTCTAAATCAAGGCAATTCCTTCTGTATTGGACAGGTGTAAACCTCTTTGATGTCTAATGCTATTGAATCCCTGGACCTCAGCAAATGAGCCCAAGTCTGCATGCAGATTAAGCAACTGAGCAGTCAAGTTCACCATCCTGACATCTACAAAAGTGGCCACATTGGTACCAAAAGGCAGAAGCAGTCTCTATGGGAGAGCTTGAGAGGCAAACTTCACAGCAAGGCTCTTAGGTAAAGTTAGGGCAGAAATACCTATTTTTCTTTCACCAGCATCTCACTGAGATAATGTTTGGGTTTTAATGCATGTATTGTGTGATCACTGATATGACTTTGACTTCCTTTTATTTAGCACCAACCTCCTCAGAAAGTAAGAAACCACTGGCGATACTACAGGTACTTTATGATCAGTCCTCTACCACTGAGCTGATCTTCATTTAACTGAAATAAATGAGAAGGGAACAGGTCTATCTGACGACAAATTTATGTAAAGTATTTTAAAACTAATTATCTTTTCAATTATTCTTTTTTTGCTGTACACACATTATTTTTCAAATTTCCAGTAAGATGGAAAATTAGGTATCAAATTATATACTCTTGCATAGATAAACTCAGAGCTAGCTAGTGCTAAAGCAGAAATGAAATTACTTGCTTTCTATGAGCTATTACTTAAAGCCAGACAAGGAAGGAGAAGAAATAAACATATTATAAAAATATTCAAATTTTCTTACATATATGTGTATACCATTCCTAAAATGTGCATTTTTAAGATACCAAGAAACAAATATAGCATTACCTATAACAAAATTAGTTTTTGAAGATGTTTGTGCATACTGCTGTTCAATATACTTTGGCTTATATGTCACCATGCCAATTAAAGAATTGAACTGAATGATACTTGCACACAAATACAGAATGTAAACTGGATTCCCAAAGAGGTTCTTCAGTGATGGCAAGAAGTCTGCAAAACAAAACAGCAGAAATTACAACCAGGCCATTGAGAGAGCAACTGCTGTGAATATTGCTTTGCAACATGTTTGCAGCTTTCAAAGGACTGCAGAACATTTCAGCGGAAATCCATGAAGTTCCATGATGTGCCTCAGAGCTCCTTCATTTCTGGATGGGGGAACAGTGGAGCAAAATACTAAGCATCAATGTCCCGGAAGACATATCTTGTTCTATGTATCCTCTTTTGATCTGGTTTGATCCAGTGATTCCTGAGGTCCTTTCCAACCTGGTAATCTATAATTCTGTGATAAACCAGGACTGATTTGTTTTCTATGTGTCCTCAACATTTTTTAGCATAAACTTGGGGCAGAGATTTCTCAACATAGCTGACACCAAGCACAGCTATACTGAGTTACAGTTTCAAGCACTGAGGGAAAATACTTTTGCTAAAGTAGGGCCAAAGAAATGCAATTATACAAACCAGCTTGTATTTAAATCCAGATAGCTTCCTAATCTAGTCTGTGCTTCTATCTAGTCTGTGCCCATCTTTATTCTGATCAGATATTGTATATGCGTTTTCCTAATAAGTGATCTTAAAGAAAAAGGTTTAGCAAAACCTGAGATTTTTTTGAGCTCCCCGCCTGCAACAGTCAATATCTGTGAATGAAAAGGTTTTTGCAGAGTTTCATGGTATTTGCTGCACCACTAAAGTAATTTTACAAATCTCATCTGGAGAAATTCTGTATGCGAGAGCAAGTCCCACAATGAGCAATGAAAAGACTGTTTTTGTGCATACTAGTTAGGTGGAGAGTGACACCTGAAGGAAAATAGTAATTCTGAGGCCATTAAGATATTGTCTCAGAAAGTATAAAGTTTTTAAGTACAAATCTAGTGAGAGAAAGACTCAACAGTCAAGAAATAAACTCTAGTAACTTGCCTTCTGCCATCTCAGCAATCTTCACTTGTTGCTGGTAAGATTTTTGATGGTCCTTGCTATCCTCAGTGATGAACTCTGACTGCTCGGAAGAGGTACTGGAGTCCTTCCTGCCCTTTGGTTTTGGGAGGTGCTTGGGTAGGAACCAGAAAGGGATGCCAGCCAGAACACTAATCATACCTGCTATTAAGTAGCCCAGCCACCAGGCTCCCACCCACTGCACATCCTTGTGAGTTATTGTTACACTGTCTAGAAAAAGACAAAAAAGGAAAAACATATAAATGCTTTTTGAGATTGTTTGCTGATACCAAGGGAAGTGATTTTAGAGGGACTTACTCTGGAGGAGTCCACCCCCACCTTGCCAGGTTTAGCTGTGCTGTGTGTCTGTCAGTGTTAAAGGAGCAGCTGTGGGAAGGCAATAAGGACTTGCTGATTCCTGTGACACAGCAGCAGCTTTCCCCTGACACAACAGGGTGCCCAGTCGTGACACTCACATGCCCCCGGAGAGACTGCAAGGGTCTACATGAAGTAGTCCAGGTGGCCACACACTTGCCCCCAGTCAGGCTGCTCTGCACAAAAGTGCCAGAGAAAAATGGGATGGAAGTTTTCTCAGGAGGACGGCAATCAGGAGTCCTGGTACCCATTGCAAGACTGCTTTTCTAGGCAATGACACAACTATAAAATGCACACAGAGCTCTCGGCAGGATCCTGAGTCTCAGTCCATGCTCCTCCTGGTGACCTGGTTTAGTGGTGGACTTGGCAGTCCTGGGGTAATGGTTGGACTTGATGATCTTAAAGACCTTTTCCAACCCAGCTGACTCTATGATTCTATGGTTCCTGCTGTCCCCCCAGAGACTCCTCACCAGGGCATCTCCTGGGGAGCACCAGCCACAGATCTGCTGGGACTAAGTGTGAAGTCTCCTACTTCCTCCATGCCCATTTTTCTTGCTAGGATTTTCTGTGTGGGGCATTGCATTGCTGTTATCTCTTTCTATTTTATTAAGTGCCTGCTCCATCTCTGCTAGCCCCTTAAGCCTGGAAGATAATTAGATAGTTCTTGGCCTAAAATAAGCATTTTGGAGCCTGGCTGAATTTTTAAAACCAGTTTTCTGACTTACCCAGATCTACAAAGCCAATGTCAACATAAAGTTTGGCACACAAGGATCCTAGAAGAAAGCCAAATATTGGCCCTATAATTGCAACTGTTTGTATGCAGCCTGCAATAGAAAACAAGGGACCATTACACATCTGGGTTAAAAAAAGCACTAGGTCTTGCTGCACTTAACAGTAAAGTATGACATGTCATGGCTAGCAAGTGATAGTCTTGAAGTACTGAGCCAACCCTTTGCTCTCTGGCACATTAGTTTTATCAGTTTTTCAAGAAGAAAAAGCCAACAATAAAATTTCCCCCACTATACTGACACCTCAACTTTTTTTGTTGCCATCCAATTAAAGAATGAAATTCAGCCCAAAGAAAAAATTGTCAGGGAACTTAATGGCCTAACTCATTAGGATCACCAATC
This sequence comes from Ara ararauna, assembly GCA_028858755.1. Classification (NCBI taxonomy): domain Eukaryota; kingdom Metazoa; phylum Chordata; class Aves; order Psittaciformes; family Psittacidae; genus Ara; species Ara ararauna. Next base: position 104,726,698 of record CM054376.1, on the reverse strand, counting down.
TAGAATTGCTAGAAAAAATTTAGCTGACTATATTAAATTAACCAGAAAGCAAATGACAGTTATTTAAGTTACTGATCACTTTAAGTGATGGTGGGCCCTGAACAGGCTGAAAAAAACACTCTGCTTTGGTACCCAATATTAAAATGTTTCAGTACACCTTTAGCCAAACCTTTTGACTATTTGAACTTTCAAAATTGATCTGGAGATCTGGGAAAATTGAATCTTTTGCAAAGAGGACCTGAGGTTTTGCCTTTTGCCAGGCTGTAAATTTGTCAATAAAAGGTGCTGATGGGGAAGGAGTTTTTGATAATATTTTACTTGAATGTGCAGAAGTCTTCAGACAATGAACACAACAAAAAAACAGTGATACCAACTTTTTTAAGCCCCAGTATTTAAAGCCTTATTGCTTATAATCCTACCTGAAGCTGGAGGGAATGTTTTGAGCACCTGCCAAAATGCTATTTTAAGTGCTTAAGAGTACATGTTTTCTATCACTTTCCAGAGAACTGAATGTGCACAGAGGCTCAGCAGTCCACCTCTAGAAGAATTAGGAAGATTAGGGTAACAGTAGGAACCTAAGGTCAAATTCTTTCCTCAAATTAAGATAATGGAACTGTGCCTGCATAATTAAAGGGGAACTTGGTCCCTTGTGTGTACAAGACTGTTAAATAAACTTTAATATTGGAAATTATGTAAACCAAACAATCGGGGCAAGTTAATTCAGTAACACTCATTCCATTATTCAGAATGACTCAGGTTCCTCTGGTGAAAAATCCACTAGGAAAAAAAGTATTTGTTTTACCAATGTATAAGGCAGCATTTTCTTCAATGGTGTAGTCATCAATGTATGTAATTCCCAAAGGCTGGATAGGAGTTTCACCTATTCCACGCAAAAGGTTTCCCAGTAAAACATAGATCCACATGGAAGAGCCTCCTTCTTTTTCACATCCTGGGTACATCACAAGACAGACAACATGATGTGTTTTTGTTAACAGTGTGACACTGAATGGACAGGACTTCTAAGATACTTCTAATGTGGAAAAACCATTATGAAAACTGTGAAAAATGTTTTGTGAGGTATATGGATGGCAACTTTAACCCAATCAGCTTAAGGAAGACACACTTTTAGCATGAACTCTTTCATTAAATGATATTAGAAGTTGGCTAGTTTTATAAATTTATCATCACATCCCATTTTAGAAACCTTTTTCACTTCTTTCTAACCAGAACTGGGATCTCCTAGTGGAAAGATTTGGGAAACATTGAAGATGATAGACTCCTTGTCCATGAGGAGCTCAAAGCACCCAGAAGGTAGAGAGCATTGCGGTGTGCAAAAAGGAGTCATGGGCAGGGAGAGAAACAAGAGGTGGGGTTTGCAGGTTGTGAGACCCAAGCAGCTCTTTCCAGTGAGCTGAGGACCTAAAGGCATATTTCAGGGCAGAGGGAAGACCATGACTCTCCAAGGTCACTGTGGGAGATTGGTGTTTCCACAAGCCACAAAGCTGCAGAAAATTGCTGGAAGAGACAGCAAGACAGAAGGAAAGGCTGAAGCCTGAAAAAAAAATCTTGGCAGTGGTCAGTGACAGTTATATATTTATTTTTAATAATTTGCCTTAACCAGTAGGTCTGGATTTTCTGTGGAAAAGATTCATCTTATTCCTTTTTCTTTTTTTCAGTTCAAATAAAATATTGCATGAGAGTTTGTGAGCCTTTTGATATATTCTAGTATGCTTATCACAATATTTAACACAGATCGTTCTCACCTGCATTTATTTTTGCTTGAGGTTTTTCCAAGGCAGGGAGCAGAGTTTGACTTTTATCCTGCAGACATGGAGAGATACTAACAGTCGAATTGGTGGTGGAAGGGAATCTTTCATACTCGTATCTGTTTATAAACCAAAGTTGTTTTTTATTGTCCCAATTTATGAGAAAAAAGCAAACAGATGTGTTATGACCATGGAAGATAGGCACTTAAGTGAACATTTCATCTGCATCCAGTGTTGACAATGATGGTTTACAGGCAATAAATGGAACTAAGTTTACACTGTGTTAGTACATGAAAATTGTTCCTTTGGTTCTCTTTGTGTCACAGTGATGCATTTCAGTTTAACAGGCACTTTGGTCTGCTATGATGGATGAATCTGTACTGAGAGAATACCAGACAGTGGGTGTACCCTCTGGCTTGTGTTGGAAACTCAGATTGTCTTCCTGAGTTTAGTCATCACTTCATCACTGAAGTCTCAACAATTTTTAAACTGCATCAAAATGTAGCCAATCAAGGTCACAGAGTAATAAAATGAGAATGTGATTACAACTGAGCACATATGTTAAAATATTTGCTGTACAGTTATTATTCTTTTCACAAAAAAAGTTGTGTAACCATTTCCACATATGCCTATTTCTATGGACATCTTTACAATCAATGCCTAAATATTTTAGTGAGCTAACATTCAATGTGCACAGCTCAGTCAGAAAATACCCATCACTGCACTTACCGTCCCATGAAGAACTGGGGCATTGCAATTAGGAATGTTCCAGCTGACATAATTAAGCAACCTGCTCCAATAATTCTTGGCCTGTGAAGCTTCGCTCCAAAGTAGCTTACAACAACTATGATTAGGAGGTTCCCTTTGAGAGTACAAAAGGAAAACTGAGTTTTATGGCTTGTTGGTAGGAGATTCCCTGAAATAACAATTCCTAGTGAATGGTATAGGCAGTGATCTCAGGGGTGAGGACTGACTGCATGAGATTGGTGTTTCTCCCTCTTTCCAGGCTTTCTTACAAAAGCCCAGTTCCTTCCATGATAAAAAAACCATAAAATTTTGGATAATCAGCTAGAAATGAGGAGGACTATGCCAGCTGAAGAGAATAAATAGCCAGGAAAACAGGAAAAGAGGGACTCAAACAGAACTTTATACACATAGGCTAACACTAAATTCCCATGAATACCACAGTTCACCAGACACCCATGAGATAAATTCAGTAAACTGAAATTGTAAGAGTCAATGTAATTCTGGAAACATGAGTGCAAGAAGGAAGGGGATGGACTGGACAATAACAGATTACAGTTACACGTTTGTACCCTTCCTCCTTAATAAATCAAGAAGGGCGAACACTTGTGGGGGAGGTGGAATTCTGACAAAAGGTGAGAGAAAGTGGGAATCTGTGCAAGTAAATCCTTATTCAACAGCCCAAATTTCTATTAGTGTTATTTGCCAGACATAGGCTTATCAGAGTACAAAATATTTATAACTATGTTGAACTACTGCTTGTTATAGCAACCCTATGCTATCCAAAATAATCATATCGGCAGTCATGCTGATCTTTACTAGGTGAATCTTGCCCAGTTTTAATGGTTCAAGGAGATTCATACAATTGTTTTTCATAACAAATTGCATCACTGTTTTTCTTCTGAAAATAAAAATATGTTCTACAGCACATACCAATTTCAAAACTGCCATCAATAATGCCAACCAAAGAGGAAGGGATATCAAATCTTCTTTCTATTTGTGTTATAGTACTTTTTAGATAACTTCCTGACAGTGCTTTAGCAAAATAAACAAAAGACAATGCTCCAAGAAATACCTGTGAAAGAAATTGACAGTGATTAAAGTCAGGTAGTACAGAAAACTTTATTTTATGAATGATTTTTAAACAAGTTTTAGAAAACCAACTCTTCTTTTCTCAACTAACCGCATCAATATTTCTCCTGCTTTTTAAGAATATTTGATTACTATTTTGTCCAGTTCTCATAAGCAATAGTGATATAGACTGAACTTGCTGTCAGTCACTGCATATTTCAGGTAGATGTCAAAAGTACTGATGCTTTGAAGGATAGACATGTAATACCCTCCTGATACCTTTGAGCAGGGGATATCTCACACAATAATAATAAGGGTGCATGTTAAGTGTGGCTTAGTGGGGAGGTGGCATTTTTTGGCATTTTTTTAATATAGGCTTTTGCAATGAGCTGGATTTCAGAGTCCTGTTCTGGTAAGCTGTTCCCACTGAAGCCCAGGTTGACCAGTAGGGAGAAGTCACTGCCTCCTGTCACATGGGTCCGTGAGTTGACCAATGACCTGCCAAGAAATTCTCTTCTAGGCTCATCCTTTCCCCACCAGATCTCTTGCAAGCTTTAATATGTACATTTCCTTTTGAGTGCCCACTGCATTTTGCTGGGGGAAAACTTTCTCTCATCCTTTTATTTTGCAGAGGTGTTTTATGTTAACACATAAATGTGTTCCTCTGAATCAGGAGTGGGCTTTGGAAATGAAACTCACCAATCCCTTCACTGTGCTTTGGTCATACTGCAAATGTGCAGACTGAATCCCTTTTATACAAAATGAAACTGGAAGATGTATTCCAGAAGGGCATTCTGCTCACTTCAACAGTTAATGGCTCTTCAGTATCTCGGGTAAGACTAGAGCTGAAATGCATACAGTGGGACTGCAAGATCCTGCAGAGCTATTGTCTAAATTTGCCGTCACCAGATGCAGCCTTTCTGAGTTTATAAGCCCCAGAGACACTCAGTTGTGCAATTGGTTGTGAAAATTACAACATTGCTTTTTACCCTCAGGTACAAATTGTATTGACTGAATATCTAGGGATGCTTTTTGTAAAAAGTCAAAAAAGCCAGCCCCATACCCTAAACCAGAAATTAAGAGACACAGTAATATTTCATATTAAGAGAGCCTTAAATCCTTGTCCTACTCCTTAGGCCTTCTCTCTGAGCAATCATACTTTCCAGTAAGCAGGTGCTCTAAAGCGATACACTTGCCTCCAATGCAATACTCCTTACAACACCTCATTTGACAAGGCACATAGGCAATAACACTGGCAGCACTGTTGAATACAAATTTTTCTGTCAAGGTTCAAATGTATCTCTGTGTTACATTCAACAGACTTTATCCAGTGCTGGTTATTCCTCCTTCAGAAAGACTTGTGGGTAAATAAACAGTATCTGGTTCTTATTTCTTCCAGTGAGGGCTCCCGAAGAACTCTCTAACAGAAATATTGCCATGATATTTTACATTTTTTATGTGTTTATGCCACTGGATTTAAAATAGCAATGTGAAAGCAAATATGATTTTTTATGGGAGAATCATGTAGGTCAAACTAGAACTTCAACCATCTCAGTCTGTCTTTGGCACAAGTTTTCCTACTGAGTTTGCAACTGCCCCAGGAGGGAGATGGCCACTGTGTACAGCTGTGGAAAAATGTCCCTCATTTAGAGTTAGGACTGAAAGGAGCATATGATTGCACATTCTTTTTTGTTTTGCCAGTGACTGTAATTGAATATTTCACCACATCTTTCTGGTTAATAAAGGAAATTTTAGCATATAAGAAGGCTGATATCTGGGGACCTCATTTCTGGGCCTTTAGAGGATTAGACAAAAACAAGGAGAATATTCAGGAATCAAAATATTTTTATAGCAGTCATCAGACTCAATTAATCCCACTATATCCTCACTGCTTTGCATTATTTATAGACTTAAGGTCAACTACTGCTGAAGTAATGCACTGCACTGGGAGCTGGATGAATATCAAAAGTAAGTATGTGTATGTGTGTGTGTAAGAGAGAAAATACAAATGAAGACTGTGCAAGATGAAAAGAACTGGGCAAGGTCAAAGACTCATTTTGCATGCAACTCAAGTAATCTCACTTTACCATTCTCTGGTGATCTATTGAGACCTCACCCAAGAGAGTGACAGCACATTACAGCCCAGCTTTAGAAAGCAAGTAGAGACAATAGGAAAAGCTTTGCGCTGCCTCCTGTATCCCAGCATCCCTTACAGGGAGGAATGCTCCCTCAAGGTGCTGTGGTCCTACCATCAGGTAGGTACACCTCCATTACAAGGCTTAATGCAGAGAGCTTCCATTGGCGCAAGGAAGTACTTCTCATGGGTGAGATAAGTACAGATACTGTGGTGATACTTCTGCAGATTTGTTTCAAAGACACCTCAAGCAGAATTGTTTCAAATCAGGAATATTATAATAATACTTTAATAACACAGTGCTCAAAACATGCAGACCATAATAAAAGTATTATTTTTCATGGCCCAGAAGACTACCATGTCTACAAGCTTAAAAAAGCAATCTGTATTATTAACAGCTGCCTGTGGTACCTGTCTGCCAAAGCTCTGTTCTTAAGGTTCAGGAAAATAGGGTGGTGCAATAAGGAGGATATAATGACCTTTCAGGAAGATCCTTGAAGATCTCATAACACACAAGCGTCAACCACCATGTTATATCTGAACATTGCCATTACCTAATTACATTAGGTAAATACAGATCTGAAGCAGACTTTTTTGAGACTTGGAAAAGTCTTTAAGAATTTCATAGTGACTCAGCAAGACATAACCAGAACGGAAAAAGGGACATTTCATACGAAAAAAAAAAAAGGGCTTTCTAAGTCCCTACTGGAATTGTCAAAACCACTTACTCTACCTTTATACCTCCACAACATGACTGTTTTTCCTTAGATGCGGAAGATTCAGATTTGAATGAAGAGCGATCAACAAGCAGGATAGTGTTTGAGAAAAGCTGAGTATTTTCTTTTGATGAAATCTCCATGATGATATCCCTTGCCTCTAAAGCAGAAAACATGGAGAACATTTTAAAAGGGCATCCTAATAGCTCAGCCTCAAAAGCTCATCATGTGACAGCAACACCCTGCTGTACTGCTTTCCCTACAACAGCAATTATCAAACTTCACAACAGAATCTGACGAGTGCACTGGATGTTTAATTATGGACATTTGCAATTCACTTGCCTATAATAATGAAGATTAAATCATACTCAGCAAGCAGTCATCATCTTCATTCTCTAGCTATCATCAATGTAACATTTAACCAAGCATTACCGGCAGACTAAATGAGTCTTGTTAACATTTTAAACAACATTTCTGGAGCCCTTATGTAAGTTCCTGTTCCTGGATGTGACAATGTCTGCAGAGATTTCTCAGAGTTAATCTCTGAACTTCCCATATATCTGGGATGTTAAGTAATTAGATCAAAGGAAATCTAGCCCTGTTAATGAGGGACTTAAATTGGTTTAGGTTGAAACCTTGGCACTAATCGTCTGATGTTAGCTAATGAGTTACACAAGAATAAAGAGGTTTAGTTCACTTTACCATTTTACATAAAGCCTTAGGGCTCAGTAGGCAATTGTTACAGGAAAAATGTGAATTTTCTTCTTTGCAGGTAAATACAAAGAAGTAAAGAAAACCTAAATACCGTACTTTGAAAACAGAAGATATCGGTAATTCTTAAATATCTACTTACATACTGCAGTACTTTGTTCTTAATTTCAATCTCTAAATCAGATCTGAAAATATTTATGAAATCAGCTTCTGTGTTCACTGTTAAGCAGCACTATATTTCATAGAACTGCTGACTGAAACTAGAAGCTCCTATTCTTTTATGTTTGTCTACAGAGATCTTATGTAAGTAAAAAATATATACGTTTTCAGGCATATGTGTATATATACATATATATACACTTGTTTTCAAGGCTTCCCAAGGGTCTGCACAATAGGTACTTGTGTTTCCAGAAATGTGAGTGAAAATAACCGAAGTGTATCTAGATGCTAAGATTTGTTCATGCAAATACTTGCCCAGGTTCTGTTCATATATAGACAAGGCAAAAAGATTGTGGCCGTGGTATGAACATTTTGACTGAGATCTCTTCATCACATCACATCACATGAAGTAAGAGCTACTGACTACATATAAGAAATATTTGCATTTGGCACTGCCCTGACAGGGACTCTAATGTATTTCCTTGTCAACACTAATGAGTATATGGATTTGGGGGGAGGCGGGAGGGAGGGAAAGCAAACCCAATAAAAAATAAGAATTATTTGTGCTTGCTACAGAAAACCTATCACATATTCCTACTCTGCTTCTGACTCGCTTCTGATCTCGGGAAAGTCACATCATCTCTCTGTGCCCTGTTTCTGAACTTGCACAATGGGGAATAACAGCATGTACCTCACAGCACTCATGTAAGGAGATTAATTCAAACTTTTGAACATGGGCATGATACTCATCTAAGGCATGCTGCCACGTAAGCGCATCAAATAAATAGCCTTTAATTTAAGGTTTGAAATGCTCTGCATATTACTACTACAGCAATCTTGGTATGAAAAAAAAAGAAGGGAAACATCTGAAACACAGGACTGACAACCACACAAGTTTTGCCAGTTTTGATATATCCCAAATTGTTCCTATAGCATAACTTTAAGGAGGTCAGTAGTTTTCAAGCCCAGAGCGGCCTACAACCATGTACGTCAGAACAACGGTTCTGTTGCTATGACAATGTCTCTGAGGGAAACAGTTTACACAAGCTAGAGAGCAGAGCAGTGTGCCCTGTGGTACCACAGCCCACTGCAATATTAGTTTAATCTTTCCTTTTTCATGCAACCAGCTCAAATATGAGTGTTTCACTCTAATCACAAACCTGCCTTATGCCACTCAATTACTTTTGGTACCACAGTTGTTCTACTGGGAGTATTTGTAATATACTGCCAACTGCATCGGGAGGTCAGAAATAGCTTTTGTTTTATCCAAGCAGATATCTGGCTGGTAAAGATGGTCTCTTCCTGACTTGGGTATTGTGACAGCCTTAGGTTTTCGCTGTATCTTGGATAACATTTTTTGCCAGTGCTATGAAACACGAAGACGAATAACCTGTGTCCGCTCTTCTTTCCCAGAAGTGGCAGGAATGACAGCAAAACATAATCATAGAATTGTCTAAGTTGGAAAAGACCTTCAAGATTGAGTCCAGCCATTAACCTAGCACTGCCAAGTCCACCATTAAACCATGTCACTAGGTGCCACATGTACACGTGGCACTCAAACACTTCCCTGGGCAGCCTGTTCCAATGTTCGATCACCCTTTTGGTGAAGAATTTTTTCCTAATATCCAACCTAAACCTCACCTGGTGCAACTTGAGGTCATTTCCTCTTGTTCTAGTCCCCCCTGAGCCTTCTTTTCTCCAGGCTAAACAACCCAGTTCCCAGTTCCTCATCAGACTTGTGCTTAAGACTCATCAGCAGCTTCATTGCCCTTCTCTGGACAAGCTCCAGCACTTCAATGTCTTTCCTGTAGTAACGGGCCCAGAATGGAACACAGTGTTTAAGGTGTAGCCTCCCCAGTGCCGAGTACAGAGGGATGATCACTGCTCTGGACCTGCTGGCTACACTATTGCTGATACAGACCAGGAAGCCATTGGCCTTTTTGGCTGTCTTGGCACCAGCTACCAGTTAGCTGTTGACCAGCATCCCCAGGTCTTTTTCTGCAGACTTACTGAGGATGCAGTAGGAACCCTGTTCTGGGTTCAGCAGTAGCAGTCATTTTTTTCTCCTTAGTAGCTGGTGCAGTGCTGTGGTTTTGACTTTCAGCCTGGGAACAGCGCTGATAACACCGATGTTTTTAGTTGCTGCTCAGTAAAGTTTACTCTGACCAAGGACTTTCTGAGTCTCATGTTCTGCCAGGGAGGAGGGGAAGCCAGGAGGAAGCAGAGACAGGACACCTGACCCAAACTAACCAAAGAGGTATTCCATACCACGGCACGTCATGCCCACTATATAAACTGGGGGCAGTTACCTGGAAGGGTTAGATCACTGCTCGGGTCTGGCTGGGTATCGGTCAGCGGGTGGTGAGCGGTTGTATTCTCTTCCCTTGTTATTTCCCTTATCATTATTATTATTGGTGGTAGCAGTAGTGATTTGTGTTCTACCTTAGTCACTGGGCTGTTCTTATCTCAGCCTGTGGGAGTTACATTCTTTCGATTCTCCTCCCCATCCCTCCGGGAGAGGGGGGAGGAAATGGGGGAGTGAGAGAGCAGCTGCATGATACTGAGTTATGGCTGGGCTTAAACCACGACAATCCCCAAGTCCAGATCACTGATAAAGATATTAAGCAGAACTGGCCCGAACACTGAGTCCTGTGGAACTTGTAACCAACCAACTGCATTTAACTCCATTCACCACAAGCTTCTGGGCCTGGCCATAAAGCCAGTGAAGAGTGCACCCACCTAAGCCATAAGAAGCCAGTTTCTCCAGGAGAATGCTGTGGGGAAGACATATCAAAGGCTTCACAAAAGGCTGAGTAGGCAATATCCACAGCCTTTCCCTCATCCATTAAGCAGGTCACCTTGTCATAGAAAGATCAGGTTGGCCAAGCAGGACCTGCCTTTCATAAACCCATGCTTACAGGGCCTGGTCACCTGGTTGTCCTGTATGTACCATGTGATGGCACTCAAGTGATCTGCTCCATAACCTTCCTTGGCACTGATGTCAGACTGAAGGGGTCTGATGGTCCCTGAATCCTCCTTGTGGCCCTTCTCATAGATGGGTGTCACATTTGCTAACTTCCAGTTAACAGGGTCCTCCTGGTTAGCCAGGGCTGCTGATAAATGGTGGAAAGTGCCTCAATGAGCACTTCTCCCAGCTTCTTCAGTATCCTTGGGTGCATCCCATCTGGCCCAATACACCTGTGTGTGTCTAAGAGGTATAACAGCTTAGTAACCATTTCCCCTTGGATTATGGGGGCTTCATTGTGTTCCCCATCCCTATCTTCCAGCTCAGGGTCACAGTGCCCAGAGAACAACTCTCCCCCAGACTGAGGCAAACAAGGTGTTAAGTACCTCTGCCTTTTTCTCATCACATCCAATAAAGATGGAGATTTTCCTTAGCCCTCCTCATGTTGCTAATGTATTTACAGGAACATTTTTTATTGTCTTGTACAGCAGTAACCAGATTAAGAAATAGCTGGGCTTTGGCTCTTCTGATTTTCTCCCTGCATAACCTCAGAACATCCTCGTAGTCCTCCTGAGTTGCCCGCTCCTTTTTCTGAAAGTCATAAACTCTTTTTTTTTCCCCTGAGTTCCAGTCAGAGTTCTCTTTTCAGCCAGACCAGTCTTCTTCCCTGCTGGCTTGCCTTTCAGCATATGAGGACTGCCTGCTCCTGTGTCTTTAAGATTTCGTTCTTGAACGTCCAGCCTTCCTGGACTCCTTTGCCTTTCAGGTCTGCCTCCTAAAGGACTCTGTCAACTAGTCTCCTAAGCAGGCCAAAGTTTGCCCTCTGGTAGTCTAAAGTTGCAGTTCTGTTATATTCCCTTCTTAATTCTTTGGGAATTGAAAACTCTATCATTTCATGATAACCATACCCAAGAAGGCCTTCAGTCATCACATCACCCACAAGTTCTTCTCTGATCACAAACAGCAGATCCAGCAGGGCTCCCTCCTTAGTTGGCACACTGATTGTGTCAGGGAAGTTATATTCACACAACCCAGGAACCTCCTAGACTGTTTCCTCTCTGATATATTTTGTTTCCAGCAGGCACCTGGTAAGCTGAAGTCCCCACAAGAATAAGGGAGGGACGATTATGAGACTACTCCCAGATGCCTATGGAATATTTCATCTGCCTCTTCATACTGGTTGGGTGGTCTATAACAGGCTCCCACCATGATATCTGCCTTGCTGGCTCTCCCTCTGATTCTTACCCATAACCACTCAATCTTATCATCACCATCATTAAGCCCTAGACAAATGAAAACACTCCCTAACATACAGAGTTCCTCCCTTGTCTCTCCTTCCTTGCCTGTCCCTTCTGAAGAGTTGATAGCCATCCACTGCAGCGTTCCAGTTGTGCTTCATCACACCTATGATGGGTAAATCCAGGTGGGTCACACTCTGCCTGAAGGACAGCTGCTGACCATACTCACACTTTATCCCTACCTGTCAGCAGCGCTCACAGCTGGAGCTTCAACCTATCCTTGTATTCCTGGCTTTAGATGGCCAGGGTGTAGGAGTCTTCTGTGCTGGGTCTGCTTTCTATCTAATGGAAAGCACACCTGATAACCCACCTGTGACACAGCTGGGGTGGTAGAAGCACTCATCCTCCCAGGGGTTGGTGTGTGGGGCTGTGCCTGATGGTCAGGTCCAAGTATGAATCTGTCCCTGAGCATGCATACAGCAGGCTGAGACACTGTCAGGCTGTTACCACTCATTCAAACTCCAGGCAGTGAAAAAAAGTCCTTCCCCACTGGAAAATCCTTTGCTTTTCAGTAAGCCTCCTTAGACATTCCTTTACTGTGTGTCAGCTCAGAGGTGTAGGAGCTGCAGTTGCTAGAATATGTGAATAAGGAGATCGATACAGAGACTGCTTGCTCATGGACCCATGTAAAGTACATCCACTCTGAAAGGTGACTCAACAAAGAGAAGAAGAAAAGCCAAATCTTACCTGGCAGCAGAAATTCCCAGAGATGTTTCCTACCAAGGTTAGTAGGTAAGCTCCCTCTATTGCCTGTGCATACTCATACATGCATGCATAGATGCTGGTCCAAGCTTAGAAGCAGGAAAAATTGGAGGGGAAAACCACCTCTTTGAAAGTACCTTGTCTAAGGATGGTACATCTTATACTGGTGGTGGAGAAAGGAAAATGCATAAGGGTGGGAGAACTTGTTTTGTCTCTTTTCTTGCCTGAGCATTTGGTATTTGTCTCCCGCCCTCATCCTTCCCCACACCTCCTCGCTCTTTTCTTTCTTTCTCCCCTCCTATCAACTCCAGGACAGTGCAGACACAGGCAAAGCAAAGATGCTGGGTATCCTAGCTGGAAATCCTGAAGAGCATCTAAACCCTCCCAGAGATATTTATCTTTGTAAGTTGTTGTGTTTGATGGGACACGTGACATAGCTTTGTGGAGAGGGAAGGAAAAAAAAAAAAAAAAAAGCAATCTTGATCTTAATTGCTTGTTCCCAGGAAACAAAAGACTTCAAGGGGAAATGAACCAGAAAAAAAAGAAAAAGGGGGGTGGGGGAGAAAGAAAAGGTGGTGTGCATGGGAGAAGGTAAAGAAGGTAGGATGTAGGGTGAACAGATGATTCACAAAGATTTCCCATTCAGACCCTGTTCCTTCCTGGTATGTCCAGTACACCCTGCTACCCAAAAGCCTCAGAGCAAAGTCCCTATCGAGACAATGTAAAACCAGAACAAAAAGACCCATTTAAGGAGAGGACAGAACTGCATGGGAGAGTAGGACAAGTCCTTTGCCACAACGAAGGGAATATTTTGCAAACTTCAGTCTCACCCTGTGTTTTTCCTGTCACTACGTCACAAATGAAGCCACATTTATCTGCAAGTTTGTGTAAAAGTGAAGAATGTTGCTAGTTCCCAGCATAGTTCCTTGAACTGAGAAAGGCTATAAATCATGTGTCTTCTGCTAACCTGTAAACTTCAGTTATACAAACACAGAGGTATTAAAACTCTAAATTCTTCTTTCTTTCCCTTCTTTCTCTCTCCCACCCTTTGTAGAAGGGTATGGTCCCATGGCAGCTAAAACCTCACTGACATTTGAAATGGTGCTATGCCAAACATGGCACCTTGGATGAAGCTTCCACTTTCCTACATTTAATACTAATTGGTCATTATATTTCCTTTTTGAGTTCTTACTGCATCTGGAATTTTATTACACTTCATGTAATTCACATTTTGTCCTTTAATGTATCTTACATCCTTAGGTTTTGAAATTTGGAAATCTCTTTTCCTTTTTTCTAAGAGATAACAAGGAGCCTAGTATTTCACAGGAATTAGTGATTAAGAGAATTAGTGATTATGAGTTCTTTCATAGAACAGCTTCCAACCTGTTTCCTTCAGTTATTAGAAAACTGAGTTTACACAGTACAGGATCTATACTACTTGTGTCTGACCTTTCATCTTTGCTGCTGAACTTGTCTCCTTCAATGATTTCTGACACCAGTTATTCTGCCACTGGTAGCCTTCACCACACTGTCCCTTCATATAGGTGAGGCTCATGTTCAGAGTCATAAACTCTTTATATTAATGCCTTTCACGTAAACTTCTAAGACCTTATTATGCTACAAATCGTATTGATGAACACCAGTGCATGGTCTTCTGACCTTGCAGAATGGTTTTGTGCAGTTTAAGATGAAGCAATGCTTTGAAGAACAAGGCCCCCAAGATTTAGTGCAACCTTCCCATCTTTCGTGTAATTCTGGTTCATTGTAAAACATTAGCATCAGCTTTCTATCACAGTTGGGCTTTTACTGGAATTTCTTTATAGAGTTTTCTATGACTTCTTTAGAGGTATAGATAATATCTTAACTGGAGCTTTATCAAAACCACAATGGAGTAGGTATTTTCCATTATGCAGAGTTTTCTTACACCTTCCAGAAGAGCATCTTTATGAGCTAATTACAGCAGTTCCTCAGAAATGGTCTTATTTCTGTCTTCTATAGTACTTTTCCAGATGCTCAGAGTAAATGAATAAAAGATCTTCACTAAATCTCAGTGAGTTCATCTGACAGAGAAGAAAGACTCATCCAGGTAGGAATTTGTTGGTTTTCCAGGCCTCCCAGCCCATGGATATCACATGGAAAGGCAATACAGTACATCACCTCCTACAATTTACTTAAAAGAACTGAGACAGGGGAAACAAATCACTACCAATTCCAATAGAGGACATGACGCTTCCCGTGTGTCACTTTTCAGGGCCTCCCACAGCAGAGCACTTCCCAAGCACAGCAACACAAAACTCAATGGAAGCTTGCTAGACAGTCAGTCAAATAAAGAAAGGTTTTACTCCCCCAGAGCCCTAAAAGAAATTGCTTACTTATATATACTTATTCTGTAATTGAAACAAAACCTTTAAAACAGCTACAGGACAAAGAATCAGACTAAAGCTTGTTCCTTGAGGTCTTTTTTCTTTGCATTCCTACTTGGTATGAGTTACAGGAAACTAGAAGTTAGACCACCTTGATTTCTAAAGAACAGGGTTAAATTACTTACATTTACAAAGCCTAGTCTAGCCATAGTGAACGGCTGTGACAAGAGTAATCTTGATTCATAGACATATCAATGCACTAACAACACAGCAGGTTTGTAGGTCAGTCTTTAAACCATCCAACAACAACAAATCTCTGAGGCATAGCTCCAGGGAACCAGCTGCTTCTTTTTCAAGCACATTTCATGAGCAAATGCTAACCTTGTAAAGTCTCAAACCTCCCCACTTCTCCCATGTTCAGAAGCGTGAACCTTTTTCTTTGTAAGAGACATTTTTTTAAAACATATTCCAACAGACTTACTTAAATCATAAGGGCTTGCTTGTAAAGATAAGCTTTACAGTGAAATCCAAAACCACACATAACAGCTGCAAAGAAACATTTTTATCTGATAGAAGGAAAATGTTGACTTTTTTAAAAAAGAAAACCAAAATGTATAAATGTGTTTTTGAACACCACAGCACCTTAAAATCTGAACTTCTACATGATTTGCATGTCTGACAAGAGAACACATTCCCAAACCTTAATACTGTGTTGCAAAGCAAAGCTACGCAGAAACTCTTGGTAGAATTAGTTCTCAATTACTCAGACTGCCACTTGGCCAAATGCTCCTTTATTATTTCATTTATGACAGCACATGAATACTCCAAGCCTGAACCACTCCATTGTGCCTGGAACAGCTCACAGAGAAGGAGAATCAGTCATGGCAGCAACTGCTTGAGGCCCAGACTTCTCCTATGGCAGTGATCTCCTAACCCCCTGGAGAGGAGCTAAGATGAATCAGACGAGACTGAGAGAATCAACTACATAGTAAGTAATATTCAGATTTGAAGGAGGGGGATTGAACTGTTCATGTTTGCTCAAGGTCATGCAGGAATTTTGTGCAGAGCTCAGGAAAAACTCAAACAGATCCAGATCTCTTGAATCCTTGTCCAGAGAGTAGGAAGCTCAAGGAATTACACCACTGTTGAGTCTGGAAATGAAGCTGCCAGAATAAAGTGAACTTAGAAAGTGTGATAGCTTGGAAGCAGCTTCTTTGTCAAAGAAACATCTCCAAGTACTTAAATTTTAGTACGATTTAATTGTTAACTTTAACAATTGATAAAAATCTTATTTCTGCTAGCTGTGATTCTTAGGCAAATCTATAGTTTACAGTCATTGACAAGCAGATACAGCAAAGACGTTTACAGTTAACTAATGAAGCAATCCAGTTTCACTGCCTATATAATTTTAATTGCTTTAGCTATGCTACTTTATTGAAATGGATTCATTATTTTAATTTTTCTCTTCTTTTTGCTGCCAGTCCTAAGAACATACTTGGTAAGAACACAAATGAGTAGGAAACCTTCTGTAAGAACAAACCTTGCATACTCATTCCACATCAAAGAACCAGAGACAAAGTATTCACTTCAGCTGTTAGTAGGTCTCAGGGGCTGCTGTGAAAATTTCAGGCCTAAGAAGGGGACTGAATGAGAGATCCAGTAACGTGACATACCTCTTCAGGGCAGGAAGCACTTGTACCCACTGGAGCTTTGGGGAGAATTTTAATTTATAAGAATGCAATAAGAGAAACTGGAATTTGTCCAGCCACTAGGGATTAATACCGTTAATCTTAATAAAATCCCATGGCACTTTCTGTAATGCAGATAAGTTCTTCAAAGTAGGTTTAGATCCAAAGATTTTGATTAGAAATGTGGAAAGAGAAGGTGTAAAGAATTTGACAGAAGAGTTTATTACACAGAAGGTGTTGAATTTGTAGAATATGATGCCTTTGGCAAGCACAGTAATAAGCAATTGCCATGTGCAAAGGATTACGAAGGGAAGTAATTTACCAGCAACAACAAAAGTCACTGTAAATGAAGCCATCATGCAGATCAAAGAAGAACCTTCTGCTTTGTATTTCCTGGCTGCAGAGAAGCAGATGTTGCAGCATGTTATTTGTATCAGATTCACAAACAATTACAACTGCATCTATCCCAGGTTATTTAGTGATTATAACTAGCAGTCTGGATTGGGCATGACACAAGCTATCAAAACCTTAGGTAAAACTTTAAAGTTGCATGTTTTCTCCATTGGCTCATGAATTAATGCAATGACGGTATCACCCGCTGTCTGTGAAACTGTTCAACAAATTAGCTGGCTTTGACAGTTTCTATCACAGCATGCCAGGTCTTTGGGATCCTTTCACTTAAAAATCTCCCTTGAACTGCATGAGACGACTACTCAAGAGCTACAGACCCTACCAGTCAGGGTATCAGGGTAGCACCTGTAAGTTACACCTGACTGTCAAAGTCATTTGCTGTTCTACCCCTATATGAATCACTGACAAATATACAGGGAATCCATGGTGGCATTAGGGATAATGTCAATTTCCACAGGATTTTGGTGAGAAAATTGAAGAAATGTTAGAAGAAAGCACTGATAAACAGAGCACTGAGAGTTCTCTGAGATTTCTATTTTTAGTGAGACATTTTAAGTGCTTTTAAGAAAGTGAATTTGCTGGGGCAATTGAGAGTAATTTGAACACCTGGAAAATGCAACATTTAACTGGGCTGCTACTGACTGTGCCTCATGGCCTCCTTTATGTTTCATCAGAACCCCAGGAGAGGCATGCTCATGTGTGGTCTCATTAGCAGGTTGACTGCTTCTGCTCTGTGTTTTGTTGCTCACCAATTCCCATGGGAACATATTGCTGTTTGGAGAGCTCTAGAGAGAGTTTGGGGTTTTTCAAAGACAGTGCTTTATTTTCCTTGGTAGGCCCCCTTCTTTGTGACAAGCAGTACTGAAAGAAAAGTTTTTCTTTGCTAATCCAGTTGTATGCTTCTCTGTGGGCAGCAGTGAATCTTTGGATCAGATAATTCCATGCTATGAAATTATTAAGTGTTTGGGACAGATCAGCTGCAGGCTTATAAGCAGTTCCCTTAGAATAGGTATAACCAGATTCTACTTTCATACTGGCAATGATGCAAAACAATATCTTCCTAATCACTCCCTGGTGCAAATTTCCTTACATTTTTGCCATTCAGAGTTTAAAACAGAGGAAAAATAAACCTGTGGGACTTCAAAACTGACAGCCAGACATTTGGCTGATGCTTATCCATATTTTGAAATCTGTTAAATTTGAAATTATAGGAAATGAGGCTCTGAATACACACTTGATCCAGATAATCTGTATGCAGCCATTTCAAATAAGGTAGCTGAAGAGCTCTCCAGATCTTTGATGAAAGAAGGTAATAAAGCTCAAAAAATGGTGAAAATATTTGACAGCTGGAAGATGCTTTTCTGAAATCATAAGCAGCGAGCCAAGAAAGCAGTTAGATGTCAATCCCAGCCCGCATAATGGACTAGCAAAATCTTTCACTGAAGAATGATGGTATACTTACCAATAAAATTGCAAGAAAATGGATTTCACTTACTGATATCCCACTTTAACAGATTACTTCTGTGATTAATAAGGAAAACACTGTTAAGATAACATTTCATTTTCTCTGGAAGCGTTAGTCACTCTGCATCACTATGGTTGAATAGTGCCACGTAATACAGACCACATTCAATCAGTATGGTCCATATTAATAGGACAGAAAAACACACAGATGACACGTTGAAATAGCTGTCATCATTAAAGGATATTTACAATGAGACCTTTCACAGATTGGTTTAGCCACACACAACATTTAACATGGGATTTATTAGTGATCCGACATAAAGTGCAGAGTACTTAAAAAGTTGCAGGTAACTGGATACCAATAAGCGCATGGGTCACTAACACACACCAAGCAGGAATGGCAGCTAAAATGGTAATTTAATATATGCTAGCTTTACTGGATTTGAATCAGTGTTTGAAGAGGCTACAGGTGCTTAAACTGAGAGCTGGGCACCGAAAGCACATTTGTTCAACAAAGGAAAAAGAAACACAGCAAACAGGATACCACAGAATTATATTTATGTTGTACATTGGTCTTCACATTGCAACATCCACATTGTTCATTTTGTGACAAGTATTTCTAATAATATTGAATACATATTTACTGTATAATACATTTTACCAAGAGGCACTTCCAGTAATTCTGGCAAAAAGGAGCTTCATTATAGTGTCTAACTTACAAAACAGTAAAAATAAATAATGTTTATCTAAAAGATTTTTTTTCCTGTACAGAATCTATTTTGTACAAAACATTTATTAGCCATTAACTAAATCACTTAACAAATACCTGTGAAGAGAATATATTAAGTATTGCTACATGTATTGAGTGCAAGATACTAGTGAAAGGAAAAGAATTACTCTGTTTATGAAAATCACCTAAAAATACAAGGCCTTGTTCCTGAAGTGTTTAGAAAGTAGAAGCTCGGTTACAACAATATTGACAATATATAAATATAAATTAACGTATGTAGTACTTAGTGAAAAGAACACTGTGTTAAAAACTGGTGTGTACAAATCCTAAACAAGATGGCACTTTTCTGCATTGCCACTTTGGCTGGCAGTTAGTTTTTAAAGTATTGCTTCAAAAAAATTATAAAGGTACACAAAACCCTTTTCAAATAGAGCCGTATAAAATTACATTCCCCCCCCCCCCCCCCCCCCTTTTTCTCACCTTTTGAAGTGAGAAAAATCAAGGAGGGATTAATTTTGACATACATGGGTGATGTGCAGAAACTTGTTATTAGAGCTGAGTCTGAATGAACATCATAAAATAGTTCTGTCTGAGGCACAGTGCCCCGAGATCCCAGGCCAGGAGTCAAACCTCACAGCATAGGATGTATAGAGACCAAATTTCCCCATGTTTTGTCCAGCAGAAAAACTTCGGTTGGCCTTTTGTGAATTTGAAAATACAAAATTTTTATGATTTGGCCCCAAAATCTGGTGGGGGATCAAGCACTTCAATTTATCAAGACATGCAAAATTTTCATTCAGAAAGGGTTTTGAACTTGCTGGATTAATTTTTTGATTACTTTCATCAAAATGAGATTATCTACTATTTAAATCACATCTTGTACGTGATAGAAATGCTTGTATACTGTTACCCAGATGGCCAAACTGTACTGGAAAAAAAATATAATTTGAAAAGTATCACTTCTAGAACTGGAGGCAAAGGTTACAAAAATGTGTTTCTGTAGGAAAAAATCCTAGATGTTCTTCTATCAAAAGCACTAGAAAAAAAACTGCCACCCCTCAGTGAAAATGTTAATCTGTCAAACAAACATACAGTATTAATCACGTCTTTTTAAAAAGTGAACTTAAATTACTTTCCATCATGCAAACATCTTATATTGATTACTCAAGAAAAGAAGACTTAACTTTAGAAAAGTAACGACCAAATGTATACTGACATGGTTGAAATATTAAAAATATTGACGCCACATAGCAGATATTAACACTGTCTTTGATCTTTCAAGATGCCATCTGCAGTATTGTATTAAGGTTTGAAAACACCTGAAAAAGAAAATTTTGCATTCAAATACAGATTTTCATCATATGTCAGAGTCAGGTAGGAATTCTGAAAATGAAAGATAGCTTAATAGACAACAGGCTTTCTACCTTGAGTAGTATGTACACACATGGCAAACCCTGAAGTGTTTTCTCTCTGATCAGATTACAGACCTTTTAGGTTTGTTTCCTTTTTGTGAAAGCATAAGGACAAAATGACTAAGGTTGGGGAGGAAAAAACCCAACCACAATAAAACCCAAACACTTCAATTTACTTTAAATAAATATTTGAAAGCAAAGAGTGATTGCTTATTCACATTATTTGTGTTTGTTGTGGTAAAGGAAGATGGTGTTGAAAACCAGAGCATCTAAGACCACTGCCTTGGGGCTATCACTGGGAGCAAACCACAGTGAGGTAGGTACAGAGTTGGAATACTTCCTCTGAAGTATTTCTACTTTGACAACAGCCACCTGAAATTCAGCATTTGTTCTTTACCTTCGTCCAGTTCCTCCCCCCATGCCATGCCATACCGCCTGGGACCCCACACCATTTGCAGGCCAGAGGTTCAAGTGCAGCTCCATCTGTACTCCCAAGGGAGACCAAGCTAACTCACACCTGCCTCACCAGGACCACAGCTCATAGTGTGTTTTGCTTATTTGATCTGATTTCTAAGGGTTGTTCACTTTTTTGGTGGTTTTTGTGGTTGTTTTTTGTTTTTTTGTTTTTTTTTTTTTTTTTAATTAGGACAAGAGAATTCAATCATAAGAGGTACACAGTCCACAGCTGTGGCAAAGTCCTTTATACCTGCTCTTGTACTTCCACACAGTGAGAAAAAATTGGGTGTCCCTATCTAATTCACTGGTGGCATATACCGCTTTTCACACCTGCAGATTTCAGAGCTGGTCTTTGCTGCACACAGATCCCATATGTTCTGCCATCTACAGCAGAACCAGCCTTATCTGTTGTCCCATTTCTATACCTTGGCATTGCAAGTAAGAAACACTGGCATGGACTAGCCACCTGAAAAGCTCAACTGAAATAAGTATCATAATTTTTCTTCCTCTAGCACCAAGAAAATTTTCTTTAATAAGGGAGAATTAAAGTACTTACATCAAAAATTCATCTTGGTTTACTATTGGTTTACTACTGCTGTCTTTCAGCTTGACAGACCATGTTCAAGACTCATTGGTTTTACCTGAACTCATCACCTTCCAGAAGAAATAGTTTTACATGTGCAAGCACTTGGGGAATTTTGGCACACACCTCGAGTGACATTGGCAAGCTTTCTAACTGCATAATGCTTACTGTTGTTTCAGTTTTATCAAAGAAGTGTGTTTACTAGCTCAAGCTTTTGCCCTGTTTTGTCATTGCAAGAATAGAATCTCCAAAAATCTGCCCACACTCCACTGCCTGCAGGCTCCTGAGGAGCTTATATCGTCCTAAGAATTCAGGCAGGTGCTCATGCAGGCAAGTTCTGCATCCTACTGAGGAGGCATGATGTATTTTTCTTCAAGAGAACACCTGCCTGCCAGGAAAATCCCACTAATGGCCTCTGAATAAATCATAATTAGGATGTAAATGGAGGATAACTCTCACACTGCTCCCTCCACCACTGGGATTCAATAACTACCACAGCAGGGGCTAAAACCTTGCTTTGATTTACCTCCAGAGGAATGTTGTTTTGCTAAATGAAAGTGATGAAAGTCAAAAAAAGATTTATCATACTAAGTTGCTCTCAAAAGTACTGGTGCTATTTTGCTCTAATTCAAAGTTTGCCTCCAATAAACAGTATTTTTTGCTAGCTCTTCCAATGATGCTAAGACAGCTGCCACATAATTTCAATTATTCCCCCATCTGTTCAGAAACACTTAATATGCATTTTCTTCAGCAGGCATGGACACTCTTATTTGTTGAGTCACCTAAAAAAATACATACAAAAAAAAGACACTTCCCCCCCCCCCCCCCCCTTACTTAATGGGAACAATTGTCTTCTCTGTAGGGCTGCCACTCTTTTAACTAATGTTGCAACACCAAACAGTAATTAAAACCCCAGAAACTCCATAGCTACTTCTTTCTAGGGGGATTACATTTGATTTTGAAAGAAAGGGAATATTGTGTTGTACAAAGTTTCTTTCATGCTGGACTAAAATTTCCTTTTTTCTTTCCCAAGAATTGCCAGTTTAACTTTCTCCCTGTATATCTACAGCCTCAGCAACTTGAGGACTAATTACACCAGCACTGTGTTAACAGCTGAGTAACACCCCAAGTTCTCAAGCCAATGTCCAGGCCTGACACTGGAAAGAGCAAGCAACCATCCATGCCTGCCTCCCAGCTACAGTGCCTGCAGCAGACCTGGGAAAGGCAGGTTCTCTGCTCTGAGCATGTGCCTCAATCTAATCTTCCACCCATGAGGAACGGAATGGATGCTGAACAAATTCTCACATTTGTCCTTGAATTAGAAACTGTTCTTCCTTAACCTAAGGAAGGTTCCTAATAACACTGGAACACCTCAACCATAATAGCACTTGCAAAAGTAGGAGCAAATACACATTTTTATGAATTGCAGGTTTTCCGACAGTCAAAAGTCTCTACTTTCAGAGACAAAAAAGCCACAGGATGTCACTGCTGCCCTCCCAACCTACACAGCACATCTGTGCTGCCTCTTCCACACTTGAATCAGCTGGTGCATCTCATGGAGTATTTACTGGTGTAAAACAAGTGCCTTGTGTCTTTTCTGGATTGCAGCCCTGGGCAGAGCTGGGTTTGCTGGGCTGCCCAAGCTCACACTGCCTGGCACATCTGGCTGTGCGTATAGAAAATCAGTGAGAGAGTGGACTCAAACCTGCAACCATCTTTATCAACAGCAAAGCCCTCACCATTACCAGCACAGCATCACACCACATCGACCAAGCATCACGTGCCACATAATGAGACTTTGCACAAGTACTTCATTAACACCTGGGGCCAATCACAAACTTTTGTTGGATTATACTTACAGTAAAAGTTTCAAAAGTGCCTAATGTCCATTTTGGAAACTGACAAAATTCTCTAAGATCCCAAGTCCCACTAAAAACTGGCAGGGCTCAGGCTGCCAAATATCCAAACTGACAGCTACCCCAGACCTGCTCAGCTCATAGCTCAGCAGCATGGGCACGGCTGGGTATCAACATGCCTCATGGGCTGTACCACTGATTGATGCTCAGTATGATAAGATCCTTGACTTCTCCACAGGGCATTCTACTCTCTGGGGTGTTTCTGAAGCAAGCAAGAAAGATGTGGCCAGAATTTCAGAAAAATTTTTGTATCTAAGAAAGCAAACAGAAACTTAGGGGAACCTTCTGAAAAAAAAAACATATGAACTTAATGTCCAGCATGGAAAACATAAAAAGGGAGTTGGGTACAGAATTTGCTTGGATGCTAAATGGTACTTTTAGAAGCACCTGTCTGAGCCTTTACAGACTTTACTTCCTTCCAAATTCAGACCATCAAGATCCCATGAACTTCTAATGGTTCACTAAGGGTTTTACCTTAAGGTTTTATCCAAATGCATCCACTCAGAAGGTCCTGAGCAACCACAATCTTGGATTTTAATTGACGATGATATAGAAAGACATTCACACATGATATCAGGGTAAAAACTGATGAAAAACTATCCTTGCATTGCTAAAAAATGCATTCTCAAATTACCTTTGGCCTGGGAACCGTTTGCTGCCAGACCGTGACTATTATTTGCCACGGGGGAGGCCACTGGTGACACACAGCGTCACACATTGGTGATAGGGAGATCCAAATGTTGCCAAGAGCGCAATAAAATCCCTTTATCCCAGTAGATTCCTGCAACTCACTTCTGATACATGGCTTGCAACATCGCACCGAACACCATCTTCCTACTAGAGGAGGCAGATGATTTTCAGAGACGAGCATCAACATGCTCTGTGCACAGGCTCAAAACAAACCAAGAAATGTCAGGTCCCCTCAAGAACTAGAACATAAACAGTAAACTATGGCCCTTTGGATATGGTGGAAATTGTTACTTCTAGACACAGGCATTTTTGAGTTCTTGGAAACTAAAGTCTCAGAATTGTCCTCAAAAGAAAAAGTAACAATATAAAAAGTCTGGTGCTTTCTCACTCTCTACTCCCATGTGTTCTTTCTGCAATGCAAACATAACGAGAGAAGTTATATTCCACTATTTATAAACAGCACGTGACTATTGAGCAAACTGGGAATATGAGTACAAAAGGGCTTACACGTAATTGCTATGTGAGGGGCAAAGTGTTCAGTGCAATGGAGCTGCCAGCACTGCAAAAAGCTTTTCCTGCTTTTAAAGAACTCAAAACCTAAAATACATAAATTTTTGTTACTGCAAAACACTATTTAAATGGGGTTTGCTTTCCCTGGTGTCTAACAAACCTCTCTGCATACTGTATATACCAGAAACCCATATCAACATTGTAAACCCACCTGAGACCTGATGACTTTGCTGACAGAATGCAATTATTTTT
Organism: Ara ararauna; assembly: GCA_028858755.1. NCBI lineage: Eukaryota > Metazoa > Chordata > Aves > Psittaciformes > Psittacidae > Ara > Ara ararauna. The sequence continues at coordinate 104,701,957 of CM054376.1, read as the reverse complement.
CATTATTGTTTTTTCTTTTTCCATAAAAATATTGCAAAGGCTGTGGTTTATCTGCGGTTTGCAACACCAAAGGACTACACAAAGTGGAAAACCATCAAGATATAGACTCCAAAAGTTTGCTGCAACTGCAGGTCAAAACCTTTGCTTCCTTTAGACTAGGAACTATCATAAACCCCCCTGAAAATTACCCGCTTCATTATCTACTAAAAAGCTCCCAAACAAAAAATGGTATTCACATATTTGTTATAAAATTTCTCTGGATTTTCTTTTGTGTTATATTTAATCTAAACTGGGAAATTTCCTGATCATTGCCTGCCAGAAATGCACTGCAAAGACTAAAAATCAGATTCACAAGGACTGAACACCTGCAGAAATTGGATTCTATTACTAACTATTTGGAGTGCAAAAAAAGTCACCTCTTACAAAGTTAACCACTCCCAGCTACTTCAGCTTCTTCACTGGTATTCCTTCCAGTTTGGATAGAATCAACAGTCATTCTGATTTTAAGCCTGTCAGCAACTCATTTGCTGTAAAAGACCTCAGTTAATCAAACTATATCCACAAACAGGATTCTGTAGCAATTCAGTAGCAATTTGTGACAGCTGCATTGGCAAGACAGAAAGAAATCTTAACAAATTAGAAGCTGACACTGATTTTATGTAATGGCAACCAAAAATGATGACTAGAAAATGAGTAATTCCGAATACAGTAATTCCATTTCAGCCCACTTTTAGGATAATTTGTCTTAGTTCAACCCTGTGTATGCCGGCTTAAGGGAGTAGGTGAAACTCCACTTGCAGGATTTTGCCTCATTCTTGAATGCTTCTCTAATTTTACCAACTGGGCACCCACTAACACTTTCTGCTATAACTTTTTTTTTCTTCTTCTAGCAAAAGCAATATAAAATTTGATATAAAAAATCCAGTCCCAGTGATCATGCACTGAAAACAGAGAAGAAAGTGCTTGGAGATGTGATATTTTAAAATATCTCTATAAGTTTAATTTTTATAAGGACAGAATGAGGCATATTAAATTCTTTTCATACTATGAGGTATGAGAACTTGTACAAGAAAACCCCAAATAAAATGATTAATCCAAGCAACTGAAGAGGTGTGAAAACAGTGCAAACTGGAATTGGTGGAGACTTGCTGAGATCTTGGAGACATCTGTTTTTTCTTTTGAATGAAGTCTGCTGCATCCTTTCTCTTTAAAATAATAGTGCAATTTGGATCTTTGCTTTTCCAATTTAATTGAAAAACACTTACTAAATATTTCTGCTAAGAGCATACAGTGCTATGCTCTAGAGTCACTGTTGAAAGGCAAATGCCTTCTCTACTGGTAGGAGTAAGATGGGACAATATCAGGCAAATGCAACTTGTAAGAAATCACAATCCTGTTTTGAGCAAAAGCTCATGCTAACGGAAACGCAAAGCAGAAAGAAACTGAAGTGATAACACACATGCTGATTGGCTTTGATAGAGAATGTGTTCCAACATTTTTGGGGAGGTACCAATAGGGTCATGAAATACAGTGAATGCATAACAATAGCAAAAAGTGATCAATACAATATCAGAAATTTAATATAGAAAGGACTTCTCCTACAAACTCTGCCTTTCACAAGCATTCTTACATAAGCAATCCTCTTCTTGGCAAGTGGCTTCAAGATCAAAATGTAAAAAGCATACACAGTCAAATGATTTTTGAGTGATACTGAACTTTATATATATAATTCTTTTTGTGGGAACAAAACTCTAAATTGTGTGGTACTGGTTGGTGCTGCCAGTCCCAAAGAGCATTAATATATTAAAGCCTTGATCCTGTAGATCACTGGCTTCCCAGAGGGGCCTCTACAAGTTACTCAAGACTTTATTTGGTGGGTTTGGAAATGGCTACACTGTGTACAAAAATTTTTGTATTTATTTTTTAAAAAATTAGCTTTACAAAAAAACTTTATCATTTTTTTTCTCTTTCTTTTTTTTTTTTTTAAAGATATCATTATCTACAGGAACCCATAAAAATTTTTCCATATTTACATCTTGATAGCTAATCATTGACAAATATAATATCGTGAAATAAAATATTGAAAGTGAATATCCAACCTTTTAAATAGACATTTGGCTCACAGCATAAATGACAGAGAAAACAAATAAACAGAACAACAACAAAAAAAGATCTGTTCTTCCTACAGGCCTGATCTTTTCCTTTCTCTTAATAAAAAAAGAAAAAAAAAAAGAAAAAAAAGTATATTGGTGGGATCAAGCACGTTGCTTCTAAGCAGAAAGCCAGCAACAAACTGCTTCTATCCAGCACCTCACACTGAAAAAACAAGCTCTCTAAAGCTCATGTGAGTGGTTGCTGAGATATAGCCTTGTCCTGTTGATGCAGAACTGGCACCTGTTCCCCATATTGCTCCTAATGCATCGTTTGCCTTTTATTCTGAGGAAGAGCATGGCCCCATGCTTCCCTTCTTCAGTTCTCAAGAGATATAGTCTAGCTTCATTCTTAACTTATGTATTTGGCCACTGATGCACGGAGGCATAAGGTTAAGGTAGGAAGAGGACAGCATGCCTCTACCTTCTGAGTACATACATTTTCTCTCTCCTCTTCTGCCCAAAGATGCACACTGCCCCACACAGCTATTCACGCACTCAGAAGTATACAGAGGGCCAGGCCCTCTCAAGGGGAACAGACCAGCATGTCACACTGTCCCTAGTAACCCCCTTTGGAAAATAAATTTCCTGGCCTATACCTTTCACCAGCAGTCTGGGAAATGCCAAGTAGGAGGATGAACAGGAGACGGAGGAGCTCACACAGCTGGACGGGGCCAGGCCAGCATCCTGGGCAACCATGGCCCCTGCTGAAAGGCTGCTGCTGGCAGCTGTAGTGCAAACTGGGACTTGGAGGGAATGCAAAGCTCCTCAAATTGGTCTTCAGTTCCCTTGTGGGGACAAATTCTCCGAAATTCAGGCCTTTTGTTTGTTGTCATGTACTGGGACATGTGCTACAGCTACTGTAATAAGAACTCAAACTATGCTATATTACTTCCGCTCACACCCACAAACACCTCTTCATGCACACATAGATGTTGGAAGATTATATCAGCATTCATATAAAGCTTTGGAACTTTTATCCATCTGCATTAAGAGCAAAAGCTACTTGACTGGTACCTTACTGTTAACTGCAAATGTGCATTAGAAGAAGCATTTCCCTAGATAACTTTCTTCTGTAAATATCACAGTGACCATAATATATCATTAAATGTATTTTGCTGAAGTGTGCAGCCAATAACCATGGCTATATATATATTTATATAATTCTTCCCACCCCCAAATCTCTTTAAAGAAAGTCTGTAAAAGCCGGTGTCGCAGTGTGAAAGCTTCCTTGAGCATAGGAGTTTAAACAATGTACCTCACCATTAAAAGGAAAGAGAAACAAATTAAACAGCTGTAGGCGCATTATCCCATACTTCTACAGTGTTGTGTCTAAATGCTGTGCTGGCTTGACAAAGCATCTGTGCACAAGTCAATCTGTCTTAAAAATACTGCTGTAAATATTGTCATTGGTTTGGTTCTACAGTTGTGTTCTCCTCTTCATCTCTCTTGGGCTTCCCTTTCTCTTCCTCCTCTTCCCTGATGGCCTGGATTTGTTCTGAAGACTGATGCAGTGTGGACTGCTCCGTGCCTTGCTTCTCTGTCCCAGCTAACCTCTCCTCATCCTCAATTACTTTCTTCCACATTTTATGGTTCTGAAGCAGGTGCTGAGTGATCTGACAGTAGATTTTCCTCCTCTTGAACTTCTTCTTTCCTGCAAAATACCGTGTTGCATTAAGGTACTATTTTCTGTGAGAAAAGTAGAAAAAGGGACTGAACGTGTAGAAAGCAGACAGGGTGTACAACGACGTATAGGAACTGCATCAACAGATTTTTAAACACACAAACTTTAACACTTACATTCAAAAGCTATACCTCTTCAGACCTCCAGGAGAACAAACTGGTTTCCTGCATAGTTTGAGCCTCAGCTTCATCCTATCATAAGCTGCATGCTGTTCCCTGACTATGGAGCTCACGGACACATCCAGTACTTGAATGATTAGAATGAAGCATGTTGCTAAGCTGTTCCTGCTCATTTTTTTGTATCAAGTACTTAAAGACTGATCAACCTACTCAGTAAAATACACATCATATTCCGTGCCCCCTCTACCCCAGCCCCCAGTGGGTCCCTGCTGAATGCCCTGTGAAAAAACAAAAAACAATCACAATTTTGTTTTCTCTGCATTTTAGCTCTGATCTGAGCTGTAGAAGAATAATGAATTAGCAAGCATTAGTAATTAAAGGAGGGAACACATTCCTATGTTCCTTTTTCAAAGCCAGAGATTGACCATTCCACCTTTGGTGTGGAGATGACCTTAAAGCCTTTGCAACAACACTGCTTCAGCAATGGAGACTGACCACTGAAAAAGTAGTCATATAGCTAAATACTACCAGCGAGCCTGCTCATCTTTAGTTTTGAAGCATCAGTTCCCTGCTGCTAACCTATAAAATGTTTTTGCAAGTGGTAGCTCTCATGGCTCCTGATGCAGCTGCACTGCATTTTGCTGTCTGAAGTGCGTTCTTTTCTGTATCAAAATAGCCTGTTCAAGACAGATTCTTAACTCCTGAATGGTACAAAGCCTGAAAATTTTCCCTGGTCATCAACAGTGGCAATGGAAGTCACAGAGCTGAAATAATAATCCCCCCCAAAGACAACTGCTTATTTTTTAAAGAAAATGACGCAGAGGAACGTTTTGTACCAAATAAATTTGCGTAGATTAGTATTTGCAGGTTGCCTAAAGTATGTCTGTGTCAGGACCCAAAATGTTTAGCCCTTGAAGCTTTTGAACTGGAAACAAAGAGCTTTTCACTGAGCACAAACCAAATCCAATTCAATCCTTCATTAGAAAGCCCTTGGTTCTCTGCAGGAAACCTTCAGGTTTAGCACTAGTAAGAAGTCCCTACTCTGCCAGTGCTGCAGCAGGACATTCCCTCCTGGGTTTCCTGGGTGATCCCGCATCTTGCTGCTCTCTGCAGACACCAGTAAGCACTTGCTGTGCTCTGAATTACTAAAGACTGAGTCTGTTTAATTCTTATGCTTGCAACACAACTTTGGGGGAATTACCTACATAATAACAAGAACGATTTTAAGCTAACTTAAGGTTCAAAAGCTCTTTATCTCAAATGCTTCAGTGAATTATCAGGACCTAGGTGAAGTGTTTTCTGCTACAATTATATTTCCACCTGCCTAAAAGGCATTTCCATCAAGAAAAAGAACTTCCCCAAAATTTACACAACTCTCTGTATGTATGCATCTGACATCTCAACCTTTTATTTCACTGAGAAAGTTTAGAACATCCAAAATTGTGTTGATGATAGGTATAAATTTCTAATGACCTGTAAGACCCCTATATTGGCACAAAAGGTGCTGTATATGTCTGATTCAGGTCTCCATGGCCACAGAGAATTTAGGGAACTGGAAGAAAGCAGTCTGCAACATGCTTATATGGTCAAGAAACAAGCACCCAACATTTGGTAAGAATGAAATAGAAATAACTTGTTTGGGTATTTCAAAACTTCTGATACCTTAATTTATAAGGTTTTGAAAAAATGATAAAGAGTCTAAAAGCATCAGGTTGAGTATTAAAGTACTGTCATGGAGTAGAATGTGAAAAAGAAAACAGAAGACAAATAAAAAATGGTCTGTTTGCAATGTGACAAGGGTTAATAATGGCCTGTGCTTTCAACCTGAAAGCAGCACTGCTGGACTTGACTAGCAGTAATACAGAAAGTAAGTGAATAGAGAAATGAGGTGAAAGGGAACTAAGGCTTTCAAAGTAAGATTAGACACTCCGATGGATAAATGAGAAGATCCTTCATATTTTTTTTAATACTGCAGTATCATTTTCAGGCTTTGGGGTCTATGTTGGTTACTTACCGCATAAGCTTTCCCTCTGTAGGTGAATCCGTAAGTGCAAATCTGCCACTGCAATATGTGGCTCTGCCTGCTATTGCAGAACTGATAGACCATAATGTGCCAAAACAAACCTGCGTAGGCTCTATTACCTACTATTTGCTGTTCTCAACATCTTTTGTGCATGAGAACCTGCTAAACTTAAGATACAAGCAAATGTGTGTGACTGAACAACAGAAATGATTTCTTAAATACAAAATATATACCCCTGTATCTTACTAGAGACATAACGTCAATTATGCACATCAAGAGATGCAAATTTTAGTTCCACATTCTTATGTGACTTATTGTAATCATCAAATCTTTCCACTTCTCAGCTTCCAAGACAGAAAACAGGGATGGGCATGAAAACGTGTGGGAAAGAATAGAAAAAGTGAGGCTGTTAAGAGAAAAAACAATCTATCACTATTTCACTAGTGCATGTAAGGCTGATGCGTTGTAGAAGGATTAGATATAGGGGAAGGGAAGAAAGATGACCAGGAGGAAGGAAATAAAAGAACAGTAGTAGAAAATTCAGGGGAAGGAGGAACGCAAAAGAGAGGAAAACTTAAAGCGTGCAGGATTAAACTGGTAAAACAAATAGGTCTACAGATACAGCCTTTTCTCTTAAAAATCACTTCCAGTGAGTTCCTGAGATCTTTCAAAGTATAGTTTTTCTCTCAGTATGACAAATGTTGGTACTTTTGCCCTTTTGGAGTAGATGCAGAAGGCTATTTGCTTTAGTTACTGATTTAGTAACCTTTAGCCAGAAAGGCCAAGCGACACAGCTCCAAACACACAACACAGCAATGCTCAGTGCCAAGTCTGTCCCTGTTCTTACCCACACATTATCTTGAAGAGATTTGCATTAAAACACTTCCATTGTTAAAACCTCTTTTACGGCGTCAGCATCTCAGAGCCTCATTCTATTATCCCTGTACATAATGCTAACTTGTGGAAATGATGAGTGCTTTCCATGAAAAAATCTCTCAACCATCCTTTCTGCAACTGAAATTGTTGCAGTCTACTTACAGCCTAAAAAGAGTCTAAAATGTCGCATGCACAGACAGCTGATCCATCACCAGAAACCTTAACTGAAGGTAGAAATGAGCAGGAGATAAGAACAGCAATATACGTCAGTCCTGGAAACATGGAGGATCCCCATTACCAACGTAACTGGCTATATTCCAGATTCACCAAAGGCAGCACTGAATCACCGTAACTTTGGAGAAGGCCATGTTGAACCTCACCAATTCACGGTCTCTATGCTTTTACAATATGTCTGTTTAGCTTTTTGGCCACAATATAAAACTTTCTCTGTTGAAAAATTTAAGTGTGACCAACTTACTGGATTCAGCATTTTCACAAGTTTCCATTTCTGCTGTTTCTTCCTCTTCATGCTCATCAGTGTCTCCTGATTCATCACTATCTTCTATCCATTTTCCTGGCATCAGCCCCGCTGAGTCATAAGAGTTACACAGTGGTCCCACAATGTGAGTGATGAAAGATTCCTGGAGGTGTGCCAGCTGAGGAGCAGAGCGATCCATGAAGGGACTGATTGGCAAGCCCAGGCTGGCCTCTTCATCTCCCTGGAGATGAAAAATAGTGGTAATTTCTCTGAAGTAAATGGAACAAAACCATGTCATGAAAAGGAGCAATGCACATCAAACCAGTTAAAAATGATGAAAGAAAAATAATTCATCTCTAACGCCACTTCCACAGCACACCAGCATGAAATTACAGTGACATCACATCAACTGGTTAATCAAAGTTATAGCTCTTTTCTTGTAAGAGAACCCACCACCGATAGTGTGAATTTAACGAGGATGTTAGTTGATGACTGTGCAAAATGATACCCACTGCCCTTGTCCTATACTTTATTTACACTGTGAGTGTGAAAATGTGAAAATAATTAATTTCTTCCTTTCTTCACATTACTAAAAAAAAAATCCCATCTGATTTTGTGATTGTTAGTTCAACAACCCTGTAGTCAGCCACCTGTTTGCAGGGAACAAGACTGAATTTCTACAAGCACAGGCTATCTCACTGAACTACTTTTCTTATTAATTTTGTCCTTACCATACTTAGCATGGAAGGGTCCTCTTGGCTTGAGGTCATAAGTATTTGTTTCCTGGGACTATTAGAATGATCTCTATGAAAGCAGGGGTTACTCAGAAGCAGTAAATCTTTGCCATAAGGTTTTTCCTAGGCTTTCTTGAGGAAAGAGGATAGAGGGCAGGTACAGGAAGACTTTTTTTCTCCCTCCTCTCATGATGTAAAAGAAAGTAAAACTTGCAGAACCAAGTCTAGCATACTCACTCACCCCTATCACAGCAAAGCTTCTGGTGATATCAGTGAGTTTTCAGCTGAGTGGACATGTCAAGACTGTATGCCATCCGCCCAAGGAAAAAATCTAATCCCACTAATCAAGCCTAACATGAAAACTAATTTTTAATACAATACAGAGACCTATATTTGAGAATAAAGATTAGAATTTGGAAAGATATTTTCAGTTTCCATTACAAGGAGAATTTATCTCTTTGTAACCTAGTTCTTCCAAAAGTCATGGACAATGTATCTAGTCAGGCCAAAGAATAAGAGTTAAATTTTGAAGTATGCACAATGAATATTTAAGTTCCTTGTGTTTTGTTATTTTATAATAACTTATCCCCAAATGTTATGTTCAAAGATTAAATGCAAAATATTAGTATGAACAAAACACTGAAACATGCCATCCATTCCTGAAATTGCAAGAAGAGGTGGCAGCTCACTCTTCCTTATAGCAACACATCTGAGACTTCCTGGATGTGAGGTGTCAGTAACGGGAAGAAAGCTGACTCCTGAATATTTATAAGGTTTTTTTTCATCATCTGTTAAAACATAATTCATTATGTGAAACATCTTGCACTGTGTTTTTGGTTCCTTTTAGTAAGTCTAACCTGTCTTGAAATAAGTGCTGAGTATAGGCAGGGAAGAAAAGGAAACACGCTATAGCTATATGACACTGGATTTTTAATGTTTCTGTTCAACATGTTTTTAATTAGGAGTTTTTATTTATATAGGAGTTAATTTTCTAAAAAAAAATGGTGTTTATTAAAGGAAATTTAAGAAAGATATTTCATTATTTTCACAACAGAGGCTGAATGCACATATGTTTTCTGATAACAGTCTTATGAAAATGTAAACTTCCCACAAAAATCTTCTTCTTAGAAATGAGAAAATAAAGACATTTCCCCTCTCTGAAAAAAATCTCATAGTGCAAACACTTGAGAGGTTCGATACACCTCTCATATCATATTACATTAAAGAAAATCAGATTTTAATCTAGGTTAAATAAATTGAGAATCTAGATAACATGTTATTCTGAATCAAATTTTGTAGAGAGAATAAATTATGAATGTAGATTTATTTATCTATTTACAGGAACAGCCCTTTGGAGCAGCTTCCAAGAGCATGAAAACATTAGTAGCACTCCTTTCTGACTGGTGGAAAGTAACCCAAACTCCTACTCTGGAACAGATAACACAGTATCTACCTACACATGCTCCTCTCAAGCTTGATTTAGATCTCACTATCCAACACTTTGACAATATTGATGTGTTGGAGCACCTACTACCCTCTGACATTTATTATGTGGGATCAAAGAAGAGTCATACCATATATCTGAGCAACAGGTTTTGTCTGCATGCAGTAGTCACCCACATAAGCTATGATCACCATCAGAATTAAGTGAAATACAATTTGTTGGGAGAGTTTTAATGAAAACAAATATGAAGTATCTCCTGAAATTGTACCTGGGGCATGAAGGTTGACCTCTTTTTATGGGACTCTCTTTCTTTAAGAAAAAAATGAAAAGAAAAATGGAACCAACTATATATGTAATACATGTAAGGGTCATTGTTCTCTCTTTTTCTCAGGACATATAAGAGAAATGAAGGAGCTTCAGGTCAATGTCTGATTTTTATCCCTTTTCCCATTTCTTTACATACTCCAGATGGCAGCAGCAGTAGAAAATCCTGGGGTTTTTTAAACTGTAAGTACAGTAAATTTAAGAGAAGATGAAAAGGCTTTAAAAGGGATTAGTTTGTGACTTCAAGTTACTGCACAGCCTCCTTGAAATCTGTGGGGTGTCTGGTTCAGTGATTTGATTTAACCTGCTTGCTTCTTCTCAAAAAGACAGGATGTAGAGTTTAGTCTAATCAGCACATTCAAAATATGTTCCCACTTTGGAAACAGAGGAATAGTGTGGGAACAGCCCTGTCCCTTGCACTCAGCAGGGCTAAATAGGTTATAATGAGAAAAGGTTTAATTAAGGCTCCTTTACACCTAGCAGGAGAGGACCAGTGTCTGGCTCTATTCCCAGGTCTTTGTAAATCAGTGGCTGTCCTCCTTCCTTGTGCTACCATCAGCTGAGCCTAGCATAATTAGTGCAGTTCTACTGACAAATCCTCTGAAAGCTGAAAGTGTTATCTTCAAAAATAAAGCATGAGTCAGGATCAATGTGAAGCAAACGGATATGGTTAGTCTGTGATAAACTGAAAGTCAATGCTATAGTCGTGTTCAGCACATAAGGGTTCTGTGTGTGTGAACAGAGATGTGGCCCACAGGGAAGCTAAAAATAATTCCTCTGCTCTGCTTAGATCATTTCAACAAGGATGTTGTGTCCAGTTTTGGAGTCTGCATGTCAATAAACAGAGCCACCTGGAGTGACTGCAGAGGACAGCAATGAGAACAAGCTCATATCTTGAAAAGAAGACAGGATGAAAACGTAGTTTGCATTAAAAAAGACTGAAAGGGATACATGATCACTGTAAACAGAAAAAAAAAAAAAAGAGGAAAGGAACACTTGTTTACCATGTCCACTGTAAAGGCAGTGCAACAGGGGAACAGTTGAGCCTGTAGAAACCCCATTATAAAAGGTCTTTGAGGATGTGCCAGAAGCATCAATGACAAATTGGCTTCACTGATCCAGCAAAAGGATGGACTAGTGCAGCCATCCCCTTCACCCTTATTCTCCGTGATTTTCACTTATCACCTGCATGATGCTGGTGACTGTTTAACACAAGACATGCAACCAGCAGATGTCACTTTAGACGTGCATTTATTTACCTGTTCATAAAACTCATTGACAATGCCTTCTGTCCATTGCAGATGCAAATCTTTGCATTTGGCAGGCCCATTTATGTCAGCCAGTTTGATGCACATCTGACAAACCAGCAAGCGGTCGTTCTCATTAGTCCAGTCAATTCCAACATCATCATTTACCTAGTAGACAGAAAAAGGAGAGCCTTGACACTAATCCTGGGTAAAAGGATGCATCCACAGAAAAGTCATGCCCTGGGATATCTTACAGCATATTTAGCTGTGTAACAAAAATCACAAGTGTGAGCAGGTGAGCTAATCCAAGGTTGGAATTTACAATCAGCTGTAGAGCAATATGTAAAAAGAAAAAATGTGAAAAACAATGAACACTGAGATAAACGATACAAAATTAATATTTAGCAAATTACATGCTTGTTTCAAAGCCTTTGCTAGGAAAACAAACAAATGTAATCTTCCCATAACATTTTACAAGAAGTTATTACCTAATTGGTGTACAAAGATAAATTACCATCAAATGCGATAGAGCTTAAAATTTAAGACCTAAAGAAACCTCCCCAGTAATACAGGAGGTTTTGGGATGTGAACAGGAGGCATGCAGAATGAGTTCAGTCTTTTACGGATCTACAGATCAGTTCTGTCTGCCCTGGACCATAATTTAAGGTATTTCTTTACAGATTCTTAAAGCCTAATAAAGACACAGATGTTACAGGGAAATGGAAAACAAAACCAGTCATATAACTGCAGGCTTCAAAATTTCAGGACACAAGTCCATCCTAAGCAATATCACACGAAAACATTTCATGTCACCAGACTAGCTTGGAGGTCCTTGTCCTGGAAGAGAAAAATGCTGTGCTTGGTGTGTTTCTCACAAGGAACATGAAGGCAGTACCAGCTCCAAAGACAGGTATCATTTAGGTAACACGCCAACAGCTTTGACAGGTGATGGAGTTTATTAAAGTAACTTGATATGTGGTGATTTCCAATAACTTAGGTTGAAACCATACAATAATTTTTAAGAATGGTTTCCCAGGGTTGTAATTTTATGTTCACTGAATGGAGCATGCAGGAAAGATCTTTACTCACCTTTTTTGGGGGTTTACCCATTTGAAACAAAGTAGGACAGAAAGATCATGCTTTCACAGCATTTGAAATTAGAATTAAATAATTGTTACTATCTCTGTGCTTTGATAATGTAACAGTATGATTAAACCAATAAAAATTCGCATTAAGTACTTAGCCATTATGGAAACTTGGCAACACCTTTGATTTTCTTCCCAAGTGCTTTGCTAATAGGTCTAAAGTGCCATTGAACAAGAAAACAATGTTGAAAAGTAGGATGTGAGTGGGATTTATATTCAAATAGTCTGTGATATCCTTAACCTTAAACTGCTTTCTGAAAAAAATAAAACATATGTAAGAAAAGAATCTGTACTACTAAATTAAGTAAAAAGTAACAGCCATATTACCACTCAACGGAATGTTTTACAGCAGCCGAAAGGACATTTAGAAGAAAGAGCAACCCAACAGCCTTTCTAGCCTTTTCACTTTGGTGTTATATAGTGAGCCACAATCTGTTCTGATCATCCACCACAAACCTGAACCAATCTTCTTACCTTGGCATTGAATTTGGCAACAAAATCAAAGTGTTTCTTCAGGTCAGTAGCTAAAATGGCCTCAATGACGAGGAAGCGGAAGTGCTTGAACTCCACATGGTCGAGATTGACCAGGAAGTTGTACTCTGGCCTTGACATGAAAAGATTCCAGGCAGCAGCAGCATGGTGGTTCTCCAGGACAGAGCGGTCATTGTACAGCACTGCCTGTGAAAGCAATAGAGGCAACTGAAAGCTGAGAAACCTCTTAGCGAAAGAAACACTACAATGCAGAAATAAGAATGACACAGGCATGACATGTGAGGAAGGTTCTGGTTGGTTATTTGTTTATTTGGGTTTTTTTTAAAGAACTTCTCAAGATTTGAAGATGTGATTTTGGCAGGACTAATAGCAGACACCTGAATTGTTGTGATGGTGAAGATTTATTGGAAGACTGATTTGAAAAATCTGGGTCATTCATGCTCAAGGGTTTTCAGCTCCTGACTGAACTGCATCATATGTCAGGAGATTACTCGGTTTCAGGCTACAAATTAATGACTAATATAATATAGGTGTGTGCTTCCCCGATTTCAACCTCACTTAATAGGGATTATTGTCTTTGGTGTTTGTACTGTGCAACTGTGCCCATACTGGCCTGATTCCAAACACAGAAACAAGTGCAATTCCAGTTCGCAACCTGTCAACACACATTCAGCCTGACACAATGCTAAAATCCAAAATTGGTTAAATCTTTACCAAAATAAGACGCGTAACTTTCACAGTGATGGCAATATGGTATTCTTGTTTTTTCAAAACAGTATGCTGAAGCCAGGCAGGCCAGCTATGTAAAGCAAGCAAAGATGATCTCCCATCTAAGCCAATAAACAGTGACTCAGAATTGCTGTATTCAACTCCAAACACAACTTCTGTGTAACCCTAGGTAAGTCTCAATTCTTCATTTATAAAACTGAGATTCATTTCCATACGTACTCCCTTCCTGATAGATGCATAGTGTAAAAATACCTTCATAAAAGACTGCAGCTGCTCATATTCTATAGGAACAACAGAAAATATGTTAGTCATGCACAAACTAACTTGCATGGCTCATCGGTTTTTTAATTGTATTTTAATCTTTCTGTGCCTTACTAGGTAGAATAATTCTTCCTTTATTTCACAGTTACAGATTCTCAATCAGTCAGCAGAGAGTTAGCTTCTCATTCACTAAGACATTTTATCAGCACCTTTCTTAACAGGTTGACTAACTGAGGGTGGGTAAGAAGACTCTTACTGGCAGTCCCTACATGAAGTGATTTTTTTGGTCACTTTGATAAACTGTTTCAAAATATTTGGTAGACTTATGCATAATGGAAGCCACAAGGCAAGAAGAAGCTGCTACTGAGGACCTTCCAAACTTAACAGCAACACTGTTTGAGATTTATTTACCTGAGGAGCACTTGTTGCTACCAAAAAGGCATTGGTCCTTCCTGGATGATCATAATCATGCATGGCTGCAGCTACATAAAGAGCCATTAATTCAAGGGCAGGGATGTTGCCAGCTAGGCACCCGTAGCTGTCATCTGTAGGTGTGTATGTCTTCGAAAACACATAACCCATATGGCCATGAGTGATTCCACTATCAGAATCTGAGCAGAAATAAAAAAAAAATGGGAAAAAAAATAATACCACTTTTTCAGTGATTTATTGAAACTGATAGAAGCAACAACACAGGAAGAGAAGGGAGAAATTTACAACACATCCTGACCCCAGTGCTCTCTGATACTGTGCACCTGGTCCACTGCAATAAGGCATACAACTGGAAAGAAACAAACTCTGATTCCATCTGGGGATCTTCCAGCAATGCAGAAGAGTCAGTAGCCATAAGCCACGGATTCATGGCCATTCCGGAGCTTTGTGGGTAACTCAGTCTTCTTACTCCATCATCGAATTGTTTCACCATATAGATTACTCTATAAGACACTAACAGTCCTTACTTAAAACAATGGACTAACATTTATTACTTCAATAATGGTTCACATTTTCTAATCCAAAGGTCTAGACTTTGGATCTGTGCTGATAATCCTCCTCTGTTTGAAGTAGCTTGAACATCCCTGTCAGACGGAGATAAGAACTGAGATGTTTTGCTAATTTAACCTGCTTGAATAGGTCTTACATGCAGCTGAACAAGTCTTTCAAATAACAAACACCAAAAAGCTGCAAAACTCAACCCCTTTCATTCCACCTATTTCATCCCACTTAAAAAACCTCCAACAACCCCTGCTAATAAAGTTTTCCAGGAATAAAAATGTTTCCCACCCCCCCAAAATATCCTGAAGAGTTTAACAAATGATAACCAAAAAAACACCGCAAGAAAAAGCAGAAATGGAAGAGGTTTCCTTCAGAACTCCCACAAAATATAGCCAGGTCCTCTAGTTGTTACAGCTGAACCTGGATAAGTTAATATAAAAATGGAGTAAGAACAGCTTCTTGTAAGGAACAAACATAAGACAACACATGAGTGGTCTTGCAAATTGGTTGTAAAATGTTAAGAAGTCTCTTTCTTTGGAGACAGTATGGAGAGGCAAAGGAACACTTCAAGACAGTCAAGTAGTGGCAATGCTGCATGCCTCAGAGAATTTGTAACAGTAAAACAATGCAGGGTTTGAGGATTTAAGTCTACACTGCTCTGGAGCAGCACTGAAAAGCACTACCAATACAGTTTTCCTATGAAAAAGGTTATTGTAAAAATCAAAATGCAACAAACTGTAGCACCCATTGCAAACAAACTCCAACGGGTGCCACAAAGGCTTGCATTCACACATTGTTAAATGTAAAGTATTAGGCTTTGGAGGACCAATTCCATTCTCTTAAAAGTTACATAAACATACTTTAACATCCTCAACATCCAAGTTACCACCGAACTAAAAAATCTATATGATGACAAATACTGTACACAATCCTCAACTGTTGGCTTTCTTACAGCAAATCTCAGGACAAAAAACTTTAAAAATACAACATATACACTAGCACATTTAAATATACCTGAATCACTTGCTGACCCATGATCATTAATCACAGTTGGGAGTCCTGGGATGGGCTGAGTAGTAAGGTACCAAACGGCATGTAGAACATCAGTTGCATGGATTCGGTTGTGATCTGTGATGCAAAGCAAATTACTCTGCTATTAAACTCTTGATGTCCGACAGAGGGAAATCAGCACCATCTAGTGGGTACTGCATGGCAGTCAATCGAGAGACAAATCAAACATTACCAGAAGCATGCAAACCACCTGTATTCAGTAAATGCTCAGATTTTCTTTCACTAAAGTTGAAGCACATTCAATGGTATGTCTCACACCAGTCAAGAGAAAACAGCAGAGAAACAGTGGGATCTGCCTATGCTACCAGCTCCAATCCTTTACTCAGGTGGTTGCCTTTAGCTTCTTAAACGCCATTGGGTAAAATATGCACTGTTAACGTCTGATTCAAATGAAATCAGTGGGAAAATCTCACCCACTTCAGTACTCAAGATTTCACCCAGCTTCTAAACACAAGGCAGGTAACACTTACCTGGCTCTACTTGAGCAAATATAAGTGCTGTGCTGCAAAAAAATCAAATGCAGGATAGGTGTAAGCTGCACAGTTAAATCAGGTTCTTTCTGAGCTTTTCTGGCCGGAGATAAGAGCTATGGCCCTGGATCTTGTAATCTGACTTACTACAACCTCTCTTTGCAGAAATGAGAGATAAAAGTCATCCCAGGACTCATAAAACCAAATCCTACAAGGCCAGATAAACTATTCCACAACCAATACAACTGGCTGAAAAAGAATCACATGCTAGTTCAGCACAAAGCATGATCTAAATGCACATTAGCAAAAAGCAACCATGATGCTGAAAGAGGGCTAATGCTTTGCTGCACCAGGACCAAAGCTTGCACTTGGGGTTAAATCACTGAAGGACAAGCAGTTCAGCTTGTGATTCAGGCTAATTTTGGGCAGAGCACAGGTATCTTCTACAGTGACCAGGTAAACACAAAGAAATCTGCTAATCAAAATTATAACCTATGGCCACATTACTGCTGCTGCAGTTCTGGAAAGATGTGCTTCACAGGACAAAGCACAAAAATGTGGGACTCTACTGCTGCGTCACTCCCATCTGTAAAACTCACAGTGGTGGAAAAAAACCTCTGTACTCTGGGGGAGTAGAAGAGACTAATAGCAAGAAGTGTTAGCAACCTGGTTTTATACCTGCTGCATCCTAAAGATAGGCAGCGTACAGCAGATGGAGGGTTTCTTAGCACTGACACTGAACTTCACCCTAAGGCCATTCCTCCTATTCAGTTATTTTTGAAAAGAAGAAAGCAAAATAAGGAAGGACCCTCCTCTCCCCTGCCTTCCTTGAAGTACTTAAGAACATCTCTCCTGAGATACTAATCTCCCTCATGCAAAACCAGGAAAGCTGTTTGAGAGCTGGAGCCTAGGAAAAAATAACTGCATGTTTCTGACCTTGGGCAAAATAAAAATGGATTGGGCTTGATCCTGTTACAGGGGAAAACCAGTCAGTTCACGTGGTTCAAACACATTAGGATTGAAGCAGTTCACTGATTTATTAACAACATGCTAACAAAGATCAATATCAACACAAGTGATAAATCACAATAATAGACAGGAAAAATGTTAAATAGCTACACATTTCCCACCCCTGTAACCAATCCCCAGGAGGACACTGTGGTGCACTCCCCAGCTCCCAAGTAGTCCTGCATTTCCCTCAGCCATGGGTCACAAGCACCCCCGCCAGGGTCTCCCCAGGATCACAGCTCTTCATGCTGATTTTATGCCTCTTTTCAGTCTGGCTCTCTCTGTATTTCTATTTCGGTTCTGCGCTCACAATGCATGCTGTACCTCACACACAGGATCTTTCCCTAACAGCTGGGGCCTTTATTACATGAGAGAAATGGGACATTTACTCTTGAGAAGGCATTAATTTCATGTATGTATGTGATGGCTCTTCAGAAGGGATAGGCAAGGTAAAACTGGTGGTGGGATTGCATTGTATGTCAGGGACTGCATCAACTGCCTTGAACTCAGTGCTGTGGGTGAGAAGGCCAAATGTTTGTGGGTGAAGATCAGGGGGAAGACCAACCAAGCAGATATCCTGGTAGGAGTCCGTAATAGACCACCCAGCCAGGATGAAGCTACAGATGAAGTTTCCTTCAAACAACTGGGAGAAGTTTCACAATCACTTGCCTTTGTTCTCATGGGTTGGATATTAGGAAAAATATCTTCACAGAGAGAGTAGTCAGGTATTGGAACAGGCTGCCCAGGAAAGTGGTGGAATCACCATCCCTGGAAGTGCTCAAAAATCCATGAGGCTCTCAGTGACAGGGTTTAGTGGTAGATTTGGCAGTCCTGGCGTAAAGGTTGGACTTGATGATCTTAAAGGACATTTCCAACCCAGTTGATCCTATGAGTCCTATGATCCTATGATGGCCCTGCACAGGGGTCTAATGCTTTTCTCAGGAGTAAAAGCTGGATTTGCCTCTTGTGAAACTTGTACTGATTTAATCCAACTGGGATGGTCACCATAAATTTTATGCAAATAACCCTTTTTTCAGTTCAGCAACCAGAAGAAAGAAATGGTTAAGTTCAAACAAGTTGCTTTGGTTTTTGCCCCTTCACAGAAATGAAAAACTGGAAGGCAAATTAATTTTTTATGAGACAAAATATTCTGCTTTACTAAACCAAAACACGCTTAAGAAAAACCAGTGTAATAAAGGGTTAGATTCATAAAAAATCCTGAGACTCTGTGAATATTTAAATGTTTTAAGTAAAGAGGAATGGCTCCAGCAGGATAGACCAACTGTGGGATGTCCACCTATAACTCCTTTAGGCTATAATCTGCTGCTCCAAACTTCCAATCCAGTTCAAACACAAGGAAAGATTTGAAATTTGGTCTCTCACTTTCCAGAAGAGTCCAAACCACCTGACTGGGAGGCATTCTGAGGTAGCTTTCCTTCAATCCCTTCCACTGTAGATGTTCCAATTGGTATTTAATATTTTAAGAGAGAGACTATATGTTTTATTAAACCAATGTTTCAGACATTTTTCTGGGAGGTGGGAGGAAACAGTGTCCTATATTCCTCCGCACTGGGGTTATCTACCAGCTAAAGGGGGTAATAACTCCCTCCCTCCTCATGGAAAAAAAAAAGGAGACTTTTGTAGTTCGCTAGGTAAATTTGATTTGAATTAGTAAATACTTTGGGGATGACTGAAAGCAGGTTTTTCAGTGAATGAATGATTCACATGGAAAAATATCAGCCGAGCCGTAGTTTCAGTGTAGTTGCACTCATCTACTTGGTATATTTTTTCTGCTTTACAAAGCTCATCTCCTTTGGCTGCATAACACTGCAACTGTAAAAATCCAAATTGCTTATGGGGGGGAAATGTTTCAATAAACTCCAACTGGGGCACTGGGGCACACTTGCAGCATCAGCAAACAGTTCTTTGCACTTATAGTAGCTTTATATGGTTTTAGGCTTGTATAGAATTTGCCATGAATTGCTATGAAACAACATGAAACATTAAATGTAATGAGAAAAAGATGAGAGGCTGTGGTTCAGCACCAGCCTGCAACTAGAGAGACATCCATTTGGTGTGATGTACCAGAAGAAAAAAAGTAGCTGTTACAATGAGAGAAGAAGGGCTTCAATAGCAAAGAAGTGTGGAAAATACCCCAAACTTTCAGGACACATTGTTATATGCTGGGAATTTTTACTTACAAGGTATCTCTCGGTATCCACATTCCAAGGCATGAAAGTAGTTCATAAATTCCCTTACTGGTATTTTAAAGGTTTCAAACAGCCCCATGTCTTCAAATAGTCTGTATGATACCTGAAAAACCAAAACAACCATGCTGCTAAGTAGGCCAGAAAGACTCTAATAAAAATCATTCTACTGAATTACTCCATGAAAACCTGTTTTCTGATCTGTGTATAGCTGCAGCTATTTGCACTTCCATAGGGATGTGGCTACATAGCTAGAAAGACAAGCTATTAGTACCAGAAAGACTTCATTCTTTTGTTATACTGTTGCAGACATTCTTATCGTCCTTTCAGGTATATGGATCCCCCAAATTTTACAACACCTCAGAAACACACACACATAAAGGATGATGTCCAGAGGTCTTTAGTAAATCTTTGTAAAAATTCCAAGAAGAATCCATGAGTCAAATCAATTCCCAGAAAAAGCAGGAACAAGTGAAGGAATGACAAAAGGAGAGAATAATTTGAATCCTATGCATTATCTCCTTTCTCTCTCCCCTGTTTTAGAAGTGAAATGACAGAAGTGACTTCTCCAAAAGGATTTCAAAGGCAGCAAACAGCTTAGGATGCAGAGCTGCTCCAAGTGTTCCTGCATGGAAAGATGACTGCAGACATCCAGAAGCCATACTGGAAGGGAGGCTGTGATGCATGAATGAGGAGCTGCTCAGGAGGGACAAGTGCTAGGAAATACAGACAGAAACTGCTGCAAGATGGACACTTTCGAAGACAAGTTTGAACGTGACATACAGAACAATGGGACATAGTAAATTTACTGCCTGACCTTTTCACTTCATTCACAGATCGGACCCTAAAGCCTTTCACTTCTTTATTTATTTACTACTGTTAGCTAAATTCTGTCCTTTTGATGCCACCTGTCTGGTAATGATCTGCCTAGAGCTAAGTGAATTGAAGCACATTTGGAATGCTGAATGCTATAGCAATAAGAAAGTTGTAAAAACTGTATTTTGTGTTTTACACCTGAGTGTAAATCAAACAGCTATTCACACCCATTTCTTTCATAGAATCACAGAATAGTTTGGGTTGGAAGGGACTTTAAAGCTCATCTGATTCCAACACCCCTGCCATGGGCAGGGACACCTTCCACTAGATCAGGTTGCTCAAAGCCCCATCCAACCTGGCCTTGGTTTCTTTCTGTGTGTTGTGTATAAATTTCTTTCTGAATATTGTGTATATAAGTTGGGACCTGTGAGCTGCACCTAAAGTTTAATGACATAAACTTCAAATGTCCTGCCACTGTGGACTTCTTCTGTAAGAATAATAAAAGAGCATATGAATTTGCAGCAGTAATAATCTTCCCCTGCCTAGTTATTGCCTACCAGGGAAAATCTGCATGTGACAAACTCTGGCAAAGCACTGCAACAGGCAGTGACAATGCAGAGACACGTTGAGTGCCATGTCCTACGCTATCCACAATGCCTGATGACACGTTTGAAAGCTGGGGTTCTGCTGATGGCCCCAGCTCTTTACTTCTGTCTCTACCATAACCGTATAAGTGCCATTAGCAATGCTGGTGGTAATTTCTCTTTGTGGCCATGGCTGTTGCTTATAAAGTGAAAAACTCTTTATAGCAAAGGAGCTAAGGAACTACTGAATTATAGCACTCTGGAAACATGAAGTAGGGTTAAAAAAAAAGGTAGGGCCTATAGAAGGCAAAACTTTACTCTCTGAAAATCCCACAGGATCCTCCTGTACTGATGCAGAGTGAAGGGACTGATCTTATGGATAATTTGGATTAGAAACTGGACACAGAATTCTGCTTATCTATCTGGAATCACGTTATTTTACACTCTAGTCTCTAGGTCACTGAATGGTAACCTTCCTATTTCCAGCAAAAATATCTCTGTAAAAAGAGCAAGCATAAAGAAATACGGTTCTGCAGAACCAAAAAAAAAAAAAAAAAAAGGAAAAGACAAATTGCACAGTTTTGTTTATTTATTGCTCTGGATTAAACATTTTTAAATGCTCCTGTCTTTTAAAATCCTTCCTTCCCAAACCACATGCTATTTAATTCAGCTCCCTGGGAGTGGTTCCCTACTCGTTTGTAGGCAGCCCTTTTGCACTTCTTCTCTGTTCTCTTGTATTTACTTTCTTCAAACATACGTTTCTCCGAAGTTGCTGGCACCCTGCTTCCAGCTCTGACAAGCACAACTCCTCAGGAGGGCCACTGTAATGATCCTGGGAACATCTCATTCCCCAAGGACTGATTTCCTTCAATCCTTCATTTAATGGCTGCAGTTTCTCTCTACAGAAGCCAGGAATTATTATGAGATGAACAAACAATCCTCTTGGCACCATCTAGGGACAACTCACAACACACACAGGAATGATACCACCCTGCCCCAATGCTGCTGGTGTACTTAGAGACCAGGAGGACCAACACCATTCATTGTCTCTATGAGCCCAGTAATAAAAGCTAGAGAGGTACTTAGACTTCAGCCTATTTTTTATTCTATTTGCTTTCCAAGGCAAATGAGTTTCTCTTCCACAGGTTTTAGTTTTATAGGAGCTTTAAGAAGAGTGTTAAGTGTGACTGAAGACATTATCTAACTTTATGACCTGCTGTGAAGCATCAACTCTGTTGAAAGCTCTGCTGTTCCTTTCTGAAATGAGACTGGTATGTAAATTACCCTCTAACCCCCATCATGCGTAGTTGTTAGTGCCACACTTAGAGTGCTTGCTACTGTACTTTGCACAGATGCTTTCATGGCCACTGACTGGTTTGGGGTCTTTTTATATGTCTAAACCAATTTAACATTCCAGAAAGAAGAAACAGACATCTCAAGCAGCTTTAAAGATGCTAAGCCAGCACTTGCTTTCTAAACTGAATGCTTCCCCAGAGGCACGTGTCAGCTCTGCTTTGTTCCATCTCATAAATTCAAGCTAGCAAGGCAAACATAGTTAATTCAGCTTGTTAATTTACTTATTTTTAATGGATGAGTCCATTTAATGACAAAATATGGAGAATAAATCATTACAGCTTTTGTTTTCCTTTATTTATAATATCCTAGGATTTAAAAATTATACAAGAAAAAGACAATACTTTTGGCTGGGAAAAAAAAAAGATTTGTTTATTTTAGTTCTCTTATTTCTGAAAATAATTCTGTTGGGAGCGTCTGAGTAGGTAGGGAAAGAACTAAAGTATCTTTATTTCATGAACAAAGTTGAACTGGCCACATTCTGCTCTTAGGGAGTGGGTGTTATTACAAGCAGCTGCTACAGAAAAATGCTGAATTTTGATCACAAATACTGTTTATTAAAGCTTCCCTATTTTATTTCACAGGTCTCATTTTGCAGCACTGCAGAATGGACAACATGCTCAGAAGCTGTGCAAAAAGCAGATGTTGGGAATCAGTGTGGAGCTTCAGTGCAAATTGAGGGAGGCACAAGGGAATTGTCCTGAGAGGTACAGAACTATGCAACTTGGCAAAGTGTTTAAAACATATAGCACCCATATAAAACCAGAACAAGTTTTTGCTCATCCGAACTGTTGGATATGCCATTAAATAAAGAATTCTCTTTTTCCTTATGCTTCATTTTTCATTCTATGCTGTTACAAAGCAATATGAAAAAAATATGCTCTAGACAAGCATTTTAATCACTATCTAGTGCTTGCTATCTAATGCAAGTGTCTCAATAATTATCATAGAATTTATAACAATATCCCCATCCAGCCATAGTTCGCGTGTTTCTCTAAAATCAACCTAGAGAGCTGGCAGACTGGTTAAACGCAGATGTTACTTGCCAAGCTAAAGAACAATAAAAGACAGACCACAGGATAAATTTGAACTCATGCTTTGGTTTTCCTGGTTGACCACTGGGTAACTGAATCTAGCTGAATAATAGTTAAACACCAAGGGACCAAGATTTGATATGGCATTCTCTGGAGCTCATTACACTGAGATCTGCGTGACACACCAACCTCTGTGTTTGTGGGGATTGTTAATTATCCCACATTATACCAATTAACATAATCTCTTCTTTCCAGTACTCATCACTACATAATGCTTTGTAAAGTGATACTAGATCAGTCAGATTCTCTTGTTGCTTTGTTTTGTTTTTTTTTTTCCCCACCTTCCATCCCTATATAACAATAATTACTTTCCTTAGCTGTCTGATAAAGCTCAACATTTCTGTAAGAAAAAGAAGCTGATTTGTCAGTGTGCAAGGAAAAGGGGCATAACACAGTAGAAAATTCATCCAAGAAAGTGGTTATAGAAGTGACACTGTGCTAGGCAGATATGAGCTGAGTCAGTACCTACATTCAACTTACACGAGGGAATGAAAAAACAACAGTTAAAAGAAAGACTAGAAAGATCTCACATCCCGATTCACTGTGAATTAGTCTTCCCTATGTATAATGACATGAATTTATTATTAAAGTGCTGACTTTTTAAAGGTGAGGGAATATAGAAAGGACTATTTTCATTCCCACTTCCTGAAACCTTTCTTTCTTGCACAGCCTGAAATCTCCAGTATAAAAAAGGTACAAAATTTTTGTATTTCTTCCATCAACTGAATGTATTTACAATTTAGCCCTCTCATGCTGAAACCCATGAGAAGTCCTTCCACAAAAAATTCAGTAGAGGGTGGTAGCACCTCCTGCAGATAGAAAAGAATATTCAGAAAGGTTTATGTAAACTCACCAGCAGAGAGAACCAGGAAAAATATGTGTGTGGTTTTTAATTTCACATTTTTAAATTTTAAAGTATATAAATTTAAAACTAAAGGGTGTAATGAGAGGGAGTTGATAATGGCAGCTTTGAATCAGGTGGCACAGATCACAATTCATGGGATGATGAACTTGTAAGGACAATGGGTCTTAACACCACTTTGTCTAAATCTGTCAATAATCTAGCCAGTCTCTGCAGACAGGATATCCTTCTCACCTGACTGAGAATCCGACCACACTTCTTTCCAATTTTTTCCACCAAATCAAAGATCGGGAAGTTCCAACTATTTAGCTGCTCCATCAGGGGATCCAAGTTATCCATAACCAGAGGCTCTGGAGCAAGTACAGGCTTGTCCTGTTCCAGAAATCAGAATAAAGAGGAAATTCAGTTCTGTGAAGCATCTCATGCAAAAACTTACGCTCTTAAAAACTAAGGTCACATTAACATCTTCTTTAAGTTGCTGGTACTTCGCTCAGCTCAGTGGAGATGTCCCCATTTCTACCAGCCCTGCAGCTATTCACTCTTCTTTATAATTTGTTTCACTTGAATGAATAGGAATGTCTGCGTACGAAACATCAGCCTCTGAACTTATCCATGAGACACATTTATTTGTTCATTCATGGGAATCATTCATTCATTTCCAAAGGAAATGTTTTCTTCATTGTAAAATATTCTGCAGTACAGAGGGAAAAGTGCTCAGTTCCTAGGTCTGTATTCATTACAATCTAACACAGCTAATGGAGCTCAGTCCAAGTGAAAACTTATACTTCTTAAACTGAAACCTACCTGTTTTTCAGGGTCTGCAAATAAAAGATGGGTTGTGCCCTTCCTTTCACATTTCTCCCTCTATACTTTGTTGAATTTCATTATTACTAAGAAACTGTAGATGAGTAAATGCCAAAATATCTCAAGAAAAATGCTTTCTTTCAGCATGTCCAACTCCAACAGATTACAATAAATTTTTTCAAGAGCACAAGCCAACTCAATGTTATTAATTCGGTTGTGAAATAGGCTGTTGAAAATTTAACTAAACAATGCTTTCCCTCTCCATCTCAAGATTACAGACGAATACAGCAGTCTTGAGATAAGCCCTTGTTCACCATACTGCAATGTTCCTATGTTCAAGACATCCACCACCAATAACATTATGTCAGCACCCTCAGAAAAGTGTTAATTTACGTTAAAATAAGGATCACTGTATATATTAATTAAGATTACAAGCCCACTGAGAAGGCTGAACAGGAAGACTATATATCATGCTGGTAGTCTGAGAAGATAATTTCTCTCCCTTACAATCCATTCCCTTTAAAGCCAGGCTAACACAGAAGCCAAATATTTCAGAAATGACTTATGATGGATCCATAAACGTATATTTATTCATTGAAATAGATGGCCAGTGTTCCACAAATGGCCAGTGCTTAGCAGCCGTTACACATTTCAACGGCTCCTTTCCATTATTGAAAGTCAATCCTCCAACTGCAAGGCAGAAGCCTGCTGCGATTGTTGCTTAAAACCATGGTTACAGTCTTCAGACAACTCTAAGGGTTTTTTTGGGGGTGGCTTGGATGTTTTATTTGTTTTTTATTTCTCCCCTCTCCTTCATCTATTGTGTGAGTGGAACTTAAACAAGCTACCTCAGGTGGTATCAAGGGATGCAGAATGATGGTCTCAGGCGTGTACGTCCTACAGACGGATTCCTTATGTATCTGCACTTTGGAGCAATCTGTCTCATCATCATTTTGTACGATATCACTGCTATCACTGTTGTTGGTCTCATAGTCAGAAGTGGCTTGCGCAGTATCATCTACAAAACAAATCACAAGGCTTGTTGTGTGAACAGCAAGGACTGCATCAAAGTCATTCTGTGACCTTCTGAATAATGGCAACAGCATCTCTGACTCATAATACATATGTGCTGCTTGGCTGGGTCCAAAGGCAGACAATCTGTCCAAAGGCATTAAAGCATATACCCTGCAGAGTGCAAAAAAATGGGATCAGGGATTGAAGAGTGAGAAATATTTTAAGGACCATTATTTGAACTGACTAGGTTAGATGAGGGAAACCATATTCCCTTCATATTTTAACTCTATTCTTCATTAGCATTTTGCATGTTGTATATACAAAATAGAAAGAAGCTGCGAAGACAATTTGCATGGTCTCACCTATGTATGATCTTTAATGACAGACAGGCATATCTGCCCTTTCAGTGAATGACTACTGAATTTTAAGGAGTAAGAAGTTTTTGACGGACAAAAAAATTACCTGTTCTGTTCAGGGTGTGTGTGGTACCATTATTTCTATCTAGTGTCCCATCACTGGCTTCTATTTGGTTATAGGGTCTGCCACAGCTGAAATAAATCAAGAAACATGCACAATATAAAGAACCATGCACATTAGACAGTCTTATGTAAAATTATGTCCTGCTGACAAGTGTGAGAGTATGTCATATAGTATAAGCTACAGTACAGAGTGCACTCTCCAGACAAAATTACAAGAGTGAGCTGCAGTTTATTGGAAGCTAGGAATGTAAAACCAAAAAATATAAAGACCTTGGGTTAACGGGCCACCACCATTAAATCTCTGTTACCTAGAGTAAACCTATACCATGTGATTTTTTTTTTTAATGCATTTTTTATTCTCTAAGTTTAACAGGTAAAAAAAAATAGATTCCCTGGTTTTGTACTACAGCTGTCCTATAAACATGAATTAAAATGATGAAAATTTGCCAGAGTGCCATGAAATTTTATATAATTCAACTGGAACACAGTCATCATGTGACTTTACTCTCCTTTTCTTCCTTAAAACTTGAATATGTTCCTCTTAAGAAGAAAGAAGGCATTTCGCCATTACTTCAGTGACAACATACCAAGTACATCAGTACTAAAGGGGTATTTGGACAGAACATAATGTATGTGATCTGACATTTAGACATTTAGCAATGAAACTAGAAAACAGAGAACAGAGTTTGCTTCATCATGCCCTGAAGAGAAAGACATTGTGGGTAGGATAACAGTATCATGGCCTTTCCAAATGTCTGGCTCTTGCCTTCCATTACAACGCTTTATTCCTTGTGTGTGATTCCCTTTAAGCCCTGAATGTGAACTCAATACCAGCTGGAACATTTAAAATTACAAAGTCCCAATATGATTGAGCCTAGGTCCTAAAGGATATGTATCATGAGATCTCATGAAAACATGAGAGAACTTAATAAATCTGAAGCCTCACTTAGCAGTATTATATCAAATTTGTCCATGAAAAATTGACACCTTGACATTGCTTTCTCTGGCTTTCCAGGTGGCTTTTGACTGGGTCACCCAAAACATATTCTGGAGCTTGGTGTGGCCTGAAAATGTAATGAATTCCTGAAAAAAATTTAAATAAAAATACAAATCTGTATACAATGATGCCTGTACTGCACAGCCAAGCAAATAAATCTTGTATCACTCCATTTTATGAACAACATGAAAAAAAAACCTATTAATTTCTTTCTCCCACACTCCTTGTGGTTTCTATAAGGTCAAGGCAAACAAGTCAAAAAGTAAAAGAGAAAAAGAATCTCTGATTGGTTGTAATGCTACAAGGCTTTTGCTCCTCTTTATTTCCAGAATATATGCAAACTGATATAGATTTATTATGCATGGTCCACATAAATCACTATATTAAAAAAAAAATAAATTACTGAGCTACTTAGTAGAACACTTGAAATCTGCTTTAAGTCAGAGGTAAACGTGCCCATGCAACTTTAACTCAATCCCCTTCATGCACAAGCATTATAATATACCTTTTAAGCACAGGATTGTTTAACTTTTTTTTCTCCACAGGATTCCTGCCTCATCCACTAAGCAGAATTAAAAATTATTATTTACAAGTTATTTTAACAGCATTGCCCCGTGTATGTTCTGGTTTAATGCAGTTTTCAAACTCTGCTGTCCTACCACGTTTCACTTCTCAAGTGAAAAAAAAGTACAGTAAAACTGCTGTCTGGATGCCACTGCCTGGGTGGATCTGATCTGAAGCACTGAACCCATCAAGAGTTCATTTCCTCCTTTGTTGTTGTCTGGGGAGAGATTGGTTTGGTGGTGGTAGAGGTTTGCTCACTTGGTATTATTTCCTAGCAAGGCATTTTTTTTGGCAGTAAATGTGGGGGACTGCATACCATGAAGACAAGCAATCTATGATGTGAAAGCTCAAACATCAGAAGACTTATTTCCAGTTTCTGTTAATTTAACTCTCTTAGCTTGTCTTAGCCATTTAATTTCTGTATGGGGTGTTTATTTTTTTTAAGAGGTGTTGTTGTTTTGGTTTTTTTTTTCCTTTTTTTCTTCTTAAATTGTGCTTACATTACTAAGGAGAGCATTATTTATGTGCTGTTGGCTCAGCTTTAATCTGTGGATATGACATCTCGATTTGACTTTTCAATGGACATTAAAGGGACATGACTATTAGTGGATGCCAATTCTAGTAGCAATCATTACACCATAATATGTTGAACAATATGTTTGTTTCAAATAATCAAGAGCAAAGTCTAAGCAGTGTTACTACTTGCAATGCCTACACAGCTTAAGCACTTGAAACAAGGAAATTAAGAACCTAAATATGCCACACAACCTACACAGATCACACAAAAGAGCAGACACATAAAAGCTAGGGCATTTTAACAATGATTACACTGAAATCAAAGTCTACACATACCAAGTAAATATATTTCATTGCTATCTACAACAACTTTACATTGCTTTTTCTTTTTGACATTTTTTATGCAACTGTTAACTCTTCTTTTTAATAGAAGGCTTCCATAGATAACTGTTACTAGTTACAGTAATAATATTTTTTGAAGTAGTAATAAAGGAACAGTTTAATAAGACAGTATCATGTTTATAGTATTTTCCTTATGTGTAATAGTTTTCATTTCAAATGAATCAGTGCAAGTCCCAAGTTTTGCAGTGGCTTTGGAAAACTTTTAAAAGTATTTGGTTTCTATTTATTCGAAAGTACTTAGTTACTATTTAGTCACCTAAATATGTCTTAAAAGCCTGTCAGGATTGAACTCTAGTGGGAATGACTCCCTCGAACAAACTCTCAGTCTCAATTTTGACTTTCTGACACCACTATCTAGCCCAGCATACTGGGACACATCCAAAATCATGCGGCAACAGCCAGAAACAAAAAACTGTTTCTGAAGATAGACAAACTTGGTAACATTTCACCCAGCCTCAGATGATGTCCACTGGCTAGCCAATAATCACAAACCACTCAGTACTGTGAGTAAAAGTAACATCTAATAGAATGAGAAAGGTAACCTCAAAACTGCACTGGAACAGCCTTGTGAATATCAGTGTATCCCACTATTCTGAACTGGACACATACTGCAAACTCCAGCAAACTAATTTAGCAACTGAGTCCTTTTGAGAAGATAAGCAGAACAACTTTCTTTCCAAAATGCTGATTTTGCAGAGCAGGTGTGTGTAATCTAATAATGGGCTACTCTAAAGTGTGAAATTATAATTGTAGAATTGTAGAAAGAACTCGGATGCAGTTGATTTCTGGAAAAAAAAAAAAAATCCCAATGCTACATAATCTGTCTCTGCCTAGGGAGAATAGGAACCGCTCCTTCTGAGAGAGCACTCAAAATTCAGTAGTCTTCAGGCACTATTTGCACACCTTTATCAGAAGGCTGCAGGCCAGCAGCTTTTAGACCCTACCAGTCAGATTTTTCTATCAAACATCAGGTGCCTGCTGTGACAGATTTTGCCTGTGACCTGAAAGTGACTGTTCATGTTAAGGGCATGCTGTGAGACATCCAGCTTTGGGATCTGCAAGCTACTGATGAAGAATTTATGAATCAGACTGTGTGCATGTGACATGAGTAAAAGCAATAAGGGTAGCTAACCATCTTGCACTTTAAAGGCACCTTGTAGCATCAATCTACATGATTACTCACGTACTAAGAACTGCTTAAATATAGTGAAATATCAATACACAATTCTGTAGCAAATCACAAAAACTTGTATGTGGGCCGAAGGAACTTGTTCGTGAGAACAACGCAAAATTACTCCAATGCATGTGAAATTACTATCTTACCTGCTGCAGATGACAGAGGGACTGATAATAGGGTCTGACAGGCTAGGGGCGCTCTGAGTAGAAGTTAAGACTTTGTGCAGCTTTAAGCCTTGCTTGGTGTCAATATCGCTGTAGTCTGGAAATGACACAGATGTTTTTCCGGTAGGACTTGTGGTAGGCGTCCCCTGAATTGGTGAATGGCATGGGGAGGATAAAGGTGAAATATTTGGCGGGATACCTGGCAAGAGAAAAGTCTTGTCAATTAACAGAAGTGGCAGATGGTTATATGATTTCACTGTGCAGAAATACACCTTTTTTGATGCATGGGTACCAGCACAGCTTCCAAATGGAAAAATAAGAGAAAACCCTCCTTCACTCTGAGCCAAGCCCACTGCTGTCACAGAGAGATGAAGCTCCATTAATATCAGCCTCTTCTACCTGCTGAAGGTTTGGCTCAAAATATGAAGCATATTCTCCCTGTTGAGCAGGATGCACTAACTGGCAGACATGAAATGAAAGACACAAATTAGTGGCATGACTATTGGTATCAACAATCAAATCAGAACCCCCCAAAAAGCCAGCTTCCAGACTCATCTGCAGTTTCTCTGTGCTTCAATCTGAAAAGGAGAGATAAGAAAGGCTCACACATGTTCCCAGCAAATTTGAATTTCTACATATTTGAAGACAAGCAAAAAACAAAAAACCAAATGTTAGTAGTCATACCTTATATGAATATAAAATATTGCACTTCTGGTGCCATTTCTGCATTCCTCACAGATTTCAGCCTTGATCTTGTACAGCTTGAGTTTATTTTTCACTATCTGTGGCTCACTATGGATGCTTTTGACCATTACCTGTACTACATGGCATAGTCCTCCCAAGCTAGGATATCAGAAACTGCCAATATCCACATGTGAACACTAGCAAGATGCAGTTCTCTCTGTCCCTTATTTTACCTAAGCATCACTGCCAAGATGAAATGAATCAGATAGTCCAGTGTTTGAGATGAAGTGCTGTCTTCTTTTTGAGTCTATTTACATTTTCAAATCCCAGACAAAAAGGTCCCATTCACAATAAAGCACAGATAAGAAAGCATAATATATTGTAAAAGGAAATGCATGTAAATTGACTTACCTCCTGTTCAAAAGTTTGTAGGAACTCAGCTCCAGTTCATTTAGCATGTTCATCTTCAAAGCCAAATGATGTAAACAACTTAGATACTTTAACTGGTTTTATGTTTGAATTGTGCCCACTATTTAAATTCCAGGCACAAAAATTATCTCAGAATAAGGCAATATGTTGATCTAAATTTATGAAATACTAACCTTGCAGGATATATAAGTACAGCTCCAGGACTTTTTCCTGATAACAACTTACTGTGATATGAGGTTAAGATATGATTTACTGTTGACAAATCAAGAGTTAAAAATGATCCCTGGCAGTTAATACATGGCAATTTTGAGATCTTCTAAGTCTGAGTAGCATTTCTTCAGCAAATATGTGGCATGTATTACTGTCTTAATTCAATGACTGCAACTAGGGTACTACACTAGTCTTGAGACCAGAAACCTACAGCCCACAGAGCAATTAAAAAGTTATCAGATGGCCACGACATATGGAAATTGCATTAGAATACACAAAGCCTGTTTCGCATTTACTAATCCTTTGAGATATCTGCTTTCTATCCAACAAAAATATGCCTTTAAAAATATCTCACAATCTGTTAGTTGCACAGGGGATTGAGTTGGATTATTTTCTATCTTTGAGCTATATATTACCAGGTAATCTTCATGAATGGTAGAGAACACAATATATATGGTCATCTTTCAACAATTTAAAGCAAGTCCTGGGAATTTAAACAGCAATTTTCACAATAATGTTTCTAATCACAGCTGGCTTTCTGCTGCTAGTCTGGGCTCACATCTCTGGAAATATTTTTGGTTGTGTTGTTTTTTTGTTTGTCTGGGTTTTTTTGTTTGTTTGTGATGTGGTTTTTTTGGTGTTTTTTTTTTTTTTTTGAAGAGTAATTTGCCAGGATTGGTAACCTAAAATAAATAAATTTACTGGAGAAATGCAAACCTGTTTTCAATAAGCCAACATTTAACCATTTATTGGCAACAGTGAGAAAATGTATCTTGCTACAGCAAAGAATTTTGAACAACCAAGAGAAGAATAACAATCCAGGGAGAATTTTTTTAAGTACATCCATCTGCTTAGGTCCTTCAGAACTTTTACACATGTGCAGTGTTGAAGAAATAAAATAGTAATTTCAGTGTGATGTGAAATTACATATGAAAAAGCTTGAGTTTACCCTGGAATTTTACCAAAGTACAGCTAGCAGTATTCCAAAATGCTTTCATGCATGCAGACACATTTTATAAGTTAACAGATTATAGGTTTAGCTATATCAACTTTTACCAAGAATTATTCTATATTGCCCATTGTGCTAATATGTAAGTCCAATTTGTATTATGTTTTGAAGCAATTGTTCTTGCAAATTGAAGCAATTCTTTAGTTGAAACACAAAACTGATTCATAATTAAAAATGCATGATTGTAAACAGTCTAAAACATCAAAGTATCAATCTTCTGCATAAAATGCTGAGCCAGAATTTTTAATCCTGCCAACTGGTACCCTTAGGAATTGCTTGTGATGGAATGGAGCTCTCCATCACACGGGAGTTTATGTATTCGGGCAAGAGAGATGACTACTAACACTTCCTGGAAGCGGAGCAGACTAAAGGTAAAATTTACTGACACGGTTGGTAAGTCTTGTTTTCCAAGTATAAAATACTATAAACACTCCCCTTCCCTTCAAATTAATGGGTTAATCTCCAAAAATCACAAGCCTTAAGTTGGATTTGTTTTATTCTATAACTAATTCCTGGATACCCATCACTTTATTTCCATTATTTTCCTGGTTAAATGTTATTCATTTGCTTATGTGCCTATTACCTTTTGAGATAATGTTTTGCTACCTAATCTTCACGGCGGTATAACAAACCAGCATCTGTACAAGGAGGCTGAATAAACCCTTTAGTTTGAAAAGGAGATGTGATGTGACAGTGCTAGATACGCAGAATAATTGTGCAGCCATATCTTCAAACCCATCTCTAAATTAGGATTCTCTGACTTTTCCAATGGCAGGCCTCACGCATCTATCAGTTTCCATCTGATGTCTGGGTGGTCAGTATCTCTGGGTAACATTATCTCAACATTATTCCATGGGCTGATTTAAAAAAGGAAGGCCTTGTGATCATTTCGAACTGCAAGTTAAAGCATGGGTAAACATTACTTTATCCTGCATTTGTGCAAGGAAGAGAACCACATTACTTTGGATTAAGGCTGCTTCATGGCTGTCACATTGCACATTTCATAATCAATTAAGAAGTCACCTTCTCAATTTCTTTCCCTCAGTTAAAACTGGAGTAATTTTTTAAAGGCTCAAAGACCTGGGTAACAAGCCCCATATTTCTCATCTCTAAAAATTAGTGAGAACTACCTGGACTTTCTCAAAAATAAAAATACATCAGAGATAGATCACTGAGTTATAACGGCTTTGTCTTGGATATGTTTGTGTAAGACGGGTCAATTGCTGCCTGCAGCTCCAAATGGCGTTATGTAGGTTATATTTCAGGGAATCTCAGTCAGGCAAAATACACAGAGAGTTAATCTAATGAATGTTATAGAAAACACTCTGTTCTCAGTCCTGTTGTCTTAAAGGGAATTACATGGACACAAATCACAACACTTGCTGGATCATATCATGACTAATCTCTATAAATCATAAAAGTCAAAACATTTACAATACAATCACTATGAGCTATATTATTTTAAGCCACTGAGGTTTGGGGTTTTTTTTTTATTAAGGAAATAACTATATTTTAGAAAAGTCACAGATTGGACAGAAATCAAAAGCAGCTGCATACTAGTCATGGAGAAGCAGCAGCAGTGAGCCTGACAGAGCCATGGATGCCCACTCACCTTGCCGGCTCTGCCTTTTGGTATTCAGGTGGTTGGTAGAAGACATGGTGTAGGAGGTGGAGAAGGACCTGCTCTTCGTGACTGTCATCAGAATTGAGCTGTTCCAGGAATCACTGCTGCAAAACCAGAGCACAAACAAGCATTGTTTAACACAGTAAAAAAAACTCAATGACAGATCTTAAGAAGCTGGAAGCCACTGCAAGAAGTACACAAAACCGAGATAGTACAAAATCTGACGAGGAAAACGGCATCTATCTGCAGGCTGAGCTGATTTTAGTAGGCGCTCAGTATTGTATTCAGCAAATTATTTACAATGCAGACACTCCAAAGCTGGACTTCCTTCAGCGTTGAGGCCTATTCATTTTATTTATACAAAAGATGTCTTTGTCATATTGTTCTGACAGAACAAAAAGACTAAAAAGTTGTCTCAAAATAAGTTAAATTTATATCCTCTTTTAACGCCTCCTCACAAGAGCCAGAAGTGTCAGAAGTTCTCAGAGTAACGAAGAATCAGCCTCCTTGCCTCCTCTGCTGCAACCACCAAGGCAGATACCCAGTAACCCTTCGAACTCTGGAGGAGCTCCTCAGGAGGCTGGAAGAGGCTCAGAAGAGCCCTGCATTGTTGCTGTTAGTGGTGTGCCCCTTCTCTGGGTGAAGCACTTTACACTTCACCCAACTGAAACATGCTCCATCTCAAGAAAAAATCCTGTTGACAGTCCCTGAAGACACTGGTCACTGATCCAAGAGAAACTCACTGAAGGAAAATAGGGTGCAAGTGTCTATATTCTGGGGAACAAATGCTGGTCCCCTACAACAGGATAGATATGTGTTTTCAGCCTTCAGGCTGTAACTGTGCATGAGAAGAAGCCAAATATTTCTGTAAAGCAAGAGAATTGTATTTATTATTGTTTTCCTGAATTACACCCATCCTATGTCACAGAATCATAGAATAGTTAGGGTTGGAAAGGACCTTAAGATCATCTAGTTCCAACCCCCCTGCCATGCCCAGGGACACCTCACACTAAACCATGCCACCCAAAGCTCTGTCCAACCCAGCCTTGAACACCGCCAGGGATGGAGCATTCACAACTTCCCTGGGCAACCCATTCCAGTGCCTCACCACCCTTATAGTAAAGAATTTCTTCCTTATATCCAATCTAAACTTCCCCTGTTTAAGTTTGAACCCATTACCCCTTGTCCTCTCACTATAGTTCCTCATGAAGAGTCCCTCCCCAGCATCCCTATAGGCCCCCTTCAGATACTGGAAGGATGCTATGAGATCTCCAAGCATCCTTCCCTTCTCCAGGATGAGCAGCCACAACTTTCTCAGCCTATCTTCATACGGGAGGTGCTCCAGTCCCCTGATCATCCTCGTGGACCGCCTCTGGACTTGTTCCAACAGTTCCATGCCCTTTTTCTGTTGAGGACACCAGAACTGCACACAATACTCCAAGTGAGGTCTCACAAGAGCAGAGTAGAGGGGCAGGATCACCTCCCTCGACCTGCTGGTCGTGCTCCTTTTGATGCAGCCCAGGAGACGGTTGGCTTTCTGGGCTGCAAGTACACACTGCTGGCTCATGTTCATTTTTTCATCAACCAACACCCCCAAGTCCTTCTCCGCAGGACTGCTCTCATTCTCTTCTCTGCCCAACCTGTAGCTGTGCCTGGGATTGCTCTGACCCGGGTGGAGGACCTTGCACTTGTCATGCTTAAACTTCATCAGGTGGGCATCAGCCCACCTCACAAGCGTGTCAAGGTCCCTCTGGATGGCATTCCTTCCCTCCAGTGCATCAACTGAACCACACAGCTTGGTATCATCAGCAAACTTGCTGAGGGCGCACTCAATCCCACTGTCCATGTCCCTAACAAAGATGTTGAACAAGGCCAGTCACAGCACCGATCCCTGTGGGACACCACTCGTTACTGGTCTCCAGCTGGACATTGAGCCATTGAGCACAACTCTTTGTGTGTGGCCATCCAGCCAGTTCTTTATCCACCGAGTGGTCCACCTATCAAATTGATGTCTCTCCAACTTAGAGACAAGGATGTCGTGTAATACAGTGTCAAACGCTTTGCACAAGTCCAGGTAGATGACATCAACTGCTCTACCCCTGTCCATCAGTTCTGTAGCCCCATCATAGAAGGCCACCGGATTGGTCAGGCAGGATTTCTGCTTAGTGAAGCCATGCTGGCTGTCACCAACCACCTTGCTGTTTTTCATGTGCCTCAGCATGCCTTCCAGGAGAATTTGCTCCAAGATTTTGCCAGGCACAGAGGTGAGACTGTCTGGTCTGTAGTTCCCTGGCTCATCCATTTTCCCCTTCTTGAAAATGGGGTTATATTTCCCTTTATCCAGTCGTCAGGAACTTCACCTGACTGCCATGATTTTCCAAATATGATGGACAGTGGCTTAGCAGCTTCATTTGCCAGCTCCTTCAGGACCCGTGGATGGATTTCTTCAGGTCCCATGGACTTGTATACGTTCAGGTTCTTAAGATGGTCTCGAACCAGATCCTCTCCTACAGTGGGCCCAGGGTCTTCATTCTCACACTCCCTGTGTCTGCCTTCCAAGACTTGGGTGGTGTGGTCAGAGCATTTTCCGGTGAAGAATGAGGCAACGAAGTCATTAAGAACCTCAGTCTTCTCCAAATCCAGGGTAGCCAGTTCTCCCGATAGGTTCTGGAGAGGGCCCACGTTGTCCCTAGCCTGTCTTAATCACTGCATATAGAAGTGACTGAGGAAAGGAATGAGGAAGATTTATTGACCTTCCCAAACCATTCGAAACTACAGGAGGACCATGTCTTACCAGTTTAGTGACATAGCTTTGGAAGTGTACAGGATTGCTAATCTTAAAAACAGGGGACTTTGCATACATACTACTACAGAGATCTAGAGGCGACGTCCCAGATTGTTGAAAAACATGCAAATTTTGTAACTGCAGAATCTGCTGCAGGTAATTCCAGTATAATTTTCCCTGTCCTACACTTCAAGCCACGGAATCTTTCTTTCTCTGTTACCTGTGTCAAGCTTGAATTTGGTACAGGCAAAGTGGCAGATAATCAAGATTTTTTTTCCTTCAGTTCAAAATTCTTTTCCTTGAAAGCAAATCTATATTGGTCTGCCAAAATATTTAAAGATAGACTTATAGGATTGATTTTTCCCCTTTCTGGAATACACATTGTTTCTCCTACTGTAAAAGAAGAACTGCAAACAGTAGACTGGGAAGCTTGAGACAGAGCTATAATTATACAATTTGTTACATTAAACGTAGGAAGAATTGATAGCCTGCTTAGTTGGCTCATCATGCAGAGTTATATAACATCCATAGAAAAGGACCACCAACAATAATATTTACTTGCTCTCCTTTTTGCTCTGATTCCCATCTTAGGATACTTACATATTACGTAAAGAGTCTGGGATCAACAGTATATATCAAATGAACTCTGAGAACCACAGGCCAGTGACTGAAGAACATTTCCATTTGGTTATAACTTTTTCGTATTTACTCTCACTGAGATACAAGGGACTCCTCACAAAGGGAACTTAGCATAATCATGTATATTTATTGCACCAGATATTTAGTGTACTCTGCTGCCTTGAGCACCTAGGTGCCCTTCACGAGAGCCTCCTCTATAGAAAAAGTTTACATAATCAGAAGAAAGCTCTTTGGGGATGCAGTCACATAAGATACCCAACAGCAAACACTGGTGATGCTGGGCCTTCTCAGGTCCTATCTTTTTCTCCACTACTGGCATCAAATTTTGAATTGCAGAAAAACACGTGAGTCTTCTGATACCACAGCTCTGAATTCTCTTCTTGAATTTGGTGCTTTTGCACTTTGCTAGCATGAATAGATTTTATTTTTTATTTTATTTTGGTTCCTAATAATAGTAATAGTTTTGGCATAATCTGACTAAAACTGGGAATGCTACTTCGCTGGCAACACAATTTAGAGAAGCATGAACAAGTAGTTCAAATGCACTTTGGAGTCAGCATTTTTAAATGAGGGACATCATAACACAGAACCAAAGAAATTCACACAAGGAGAGATACAAACCTGGATGAAGATGGTTCATGAGGTTTGATGCTGGCACTGCGATCCCTTCTCACTGGAGCTGGCTCCAGTGTAGGTAAGCCTGTGGCTGATGTTGTTGTGGTCCAAGTTGAGGACACTCGTCTCAGCAGTCCTGGAGGCAAACTTCTCCGTAAGCGCTAGAGAGAAATCAGTTGCTTAGAGTTTATATAGGTGTACAAGAGCTTTAAACATCAGAAGGAAACCATTTCCATTTGATTAATTTTGCCTGACAACACCTTAAGTACTTTAAGTACCTTAAATCTGTATTCTCCCAGGTATTACGGTGCCTGCCTTCTATTCAAATCAACACAGCTTAAAGTAACTGACCATCTTGCCTATTTTAACATTAAAAAAAGTTATGTACACACAGCTCCATAGCCACTGATGTTCAACACTTGGAGCTCTCACTGGAGTCAGCCAATGATAGTTGTACTCTTTAAAAATTTTGGTCTTACATGATGTGGCCAAAGGCACTTAAGTCATCAAGGCCACAAAGCTGACTGAGGGATTGAAGCATCCATCATAAAAGGAAAGGCTGAGAGAACCTGGGTGGCTTAGCCTGTAAAAGAGAAGGCACAGGGAATATTTTACCAATGTATATAATTACCTGAAGGTAGGGTCTTAAAAAGATGGAGCCAGGCTCTTTTCAGTGGTGTCCAGTGACAGGACAAGAGGCAATGGGGCACTAATTGCAATATAAGAAATGCCATTTAAATGTAAGAAAGTATTTTTTACTTCAAGGATGATTGAACACTGAAAGAAGCTGCCCAGAGAGGCCATGGAGTCTACGCCCATTGAAATACTCAAAACCCAACTGAATATCCTCCTGAGAAACCAGTTCAAGGTTGAGCCTATGGAAACCTGCTCCAGGCTCAACATGCTTGAGCTGAGGAACTGGACGAGATGATCTCCAGATGTACTTTCAACCTCAATTATTCTGTGATTTAAACTGTCATGAATGAAATAAGAGATTCAAGGTAAGACAGGCTGTAAGAAAAATAAGGAAGGAGAGCTCCAACTTTTTTTTCTGCTATATCTACCAATGCTAAGATCACTGACTGAAAGTAAACTTTTTTGCTGTGGGGTATGTCATCTCCTGAAAAGCTTAGAGAATGTATCACCATTTACAGAAGATTCTTCTTGACAACCCAGCATTTTTCTTTCACCTGACTCTTCCTTTTCTTCACTAAGAGGACTCACATTGTTTCTCCAAATTTTTGAAGACAGAAGTAATAAAAGATGATGAACCTTTATGGATCCAGATTTGGTGTTATAGTTGCTAAAATTTTGTAAGATATTTCTCCTGTACTTTTCCTGAAGTATTTATACAAGTAAGATCTAAAATAAGTATGTCCCTGTCATGCAGCATTTTGACTTTGCCAGAGGGCTAAGAGATATGAAATGGAAGAGACTTGTAGTGCTAAAGCTCAAACTTACAGAAAAATATGTTAACATTCTATCTCCTTACCCAAATGCTCACCATCAGATGGTTAAGGCAAAGGCCCCAAATCTGTATTTAGACACTTAAATAAAGGACTGCAATGTTAGTCTTATGAACCGTAATACATTTAGGTCAGTGAATTCTTCATTCAATTAGTTCTCTGTAGCATTAACTCATTTCTTCATCCTTCACTTCTTTTCTCCTCACTTGGTATTATGCAACAGCA
The DNA here is from genome assembly GCA_028858755.1 of Ara ararauna. Taxonomy (NCBI): domain Eukaryota; kingdom Metazoa; phylum Chordata; class Aves; order Psittaciformes; family Psittacidae; genus Ara; species Ara ararauna. The sequence continues at coordinate 104,661,990 of CM054376.1, read as the reverse complement.
AACTGGTAGCTGTTTGCTGTGTTTGCTCATGTGATGGCACTGTTCTTCCACTTAACTTTTCCCCTCAGAGCCTAGAGCACAGCAATGATAGACATGTACACTAAAATAAACCGGGAAATGCTCTTAAAAACATGTGAACATCCTTTTCATACATACAGCAGCTATATAAGCAAGTAGTGTAATTATTACCATCACACTGAAATATATTAAAGGAAGAATCACAAGTGTTGCAATTCAGATGCCGGGAAATGCTAGAATGAATGCTGGCTATGCCATTTGGACTGTTAAAAGCTTGTGCCTGTGCAATGTACTCTGACTGTATTTAATTTTACAAGCGAGACTACAGTACAGAATTCCAAAAGTATTTTGGTTCAGTTTCAAAAGTGAAATGTAAGCCTTGCAGGACAGCTAATTAGCAACAAACCTGCAATTCAAACTACTTCAAAGCTGATATGTTCCTTCTAGTTGTTCATTTACTAAGCGTGGGTGGTCATTTCCTGTTGGAAACATGAGCATTTGTAAAACTATCTGTCAAGGCAGTAATGTACATATCTTTTTGGTTCAGTCTTCTTTTTCTTCTCAAAACTACTTACAATGAGCTTACAATATTTGTCACACTAAGTATTGTGGTGATCTCTTCTGTTTGTTTGGCATACAACATTCTAAGCTTGATCCAAAGCACCTGGAAGTCTTCAATAGAAACTTTTTCATTCACCTCTACAGGTTCCACACCTCTAGCTAATGGAAGGAAGAAGAGACTGAAATTTATAGAGAATTTCAAATTCCAATCTTCAAAGTAGGCAAAAAGATTTCCCATACTACTACTCAATTCCCCACTGCTCATTGAGTAGGACAGTCACCCTACGTGCAGTGCCTGAAATCCTTTGAGTGGGAGGGGAATTTCTGTGTCAGAATAGAGCAGACTTGTGAGTCCGGATGCTGAAAGGCTTTGGCTTGCTCTGCTTCCTATCACTTCTCTCTTAAGAGCCAAAAGGAGAGGAGAGGAAAGACACATACCACCTATGATGTGGGCTATCCTGTGTCAAATATCATCTTCTGAAGATGCCTGAACCAAAGTCAACCTGGCCATGAGTTGAAGGATACACAGGAATTATCTTACTATGAAACCTAAAGTCTACTTAGCTGTCCCTTTTGTATTAACAGTATGATCAGCGCATAAGATGTTAATCTGAAGCAAACAAGCAAAAAGCACAGTCACATAGTCCATTGATGTCCGTTTAGGGAGAACCAAGTTACAAAACAACAGACAGGGCTCAGTACCCACCTTGGGAATAGCTAGTTTCTCTCCCTTCTCTGGACATTCCTCTGAGTCGGAGCAGGTGTAGTTCTCACTGAAGGACACCAAAGGGTTTACCCTCGGCTTGTGGATGGCCTGGAAGGTTAACTGCGTATTAAGCAGGTTGCTCACTGTTCTCAGTGAAGTACACACGCTGGGGGGCAGTGAAGGATCTGCCAGAAGGTCTGTAATGAGTCCATGTGCTTCTCCCATGACAGCAATATCCACTGTAATACTGGTGCCAGAAGACTAAAGAAGACAAAAAGAATACATGTAATACAACAAAAGCGAACAGCCTGCTGAGCAGTATCGAAAGCTGTGGTGAACTCTCTCCACAACTTTTGCTAAAGCAGTTACCCATAAAGTGGAAAAAAAATAGCATGAAATAATTATTTAAATAAGGAGAATCATGCTGAATAAATCGATCATCAGGAGTAACGTTCAAGGTTTGCAAAGAGTTTGGAATTTCATCATATCTGATTTCACCGCTTTCACCATCTGCAGCTGACTTAACCCATCTGAATGAATTGTTCAGGCTCCCTATAGAGACACAGTCAATGGCCAGGGGCTATTTGTCCAAATAATTTTGGAGACATAGCTTAGGAAGGGAGGAGTCTCTCTTGAGACTCTTTCTACTAACTACAGGCATCTAAAACAACTAATGTCCAATGCTTATGCTTAGGTGAATGAAATGAATCTCAAGCATATACTGAGATTTTTTAAATATCTGCAAGCTATTAATATATAGCATTCTGGTATGGTGGCAACAACATTCTTCTCCCAGCAGTTGCAAATTCAGCAGCTATACCAAAATTAAAATTGAGTAAAAAGGGGATTTTCTAATCCTAATTTTATTCAGACAGAAGTGATGAGAATAGCTATTCAATAGGCTTGTATGACCAAATTCAGATAGCCCTTACTTTCTCATGGTTTTTTTTCTGGGTTTGAAACATATACCTGCTTTACATATATCATTTAGGAAGAATTATTACGTAAAGTGATGCATGAACAGAAATAACACCAAGGAGCAGCTCATATCAGTGGCAAATCTTACATACCCTTCCCAGTACATGTATATAACTGATCTGTAATTGATGCACTGCAAACGAACTGTGGCCCAGGAAAACTGTATTCATACATTCTTCTGCACACCATTTTTCCTATGTTGTGTTTCTGACACATAAGCTCAATTTTACTGTTACTGTTTGAGACTTTTCAGCAGGTGCATGTGTAGTTTGCCAGAGAGACCATTCCAGAAGATTTGTACTATTTTTTTTTTATGTGTTGCTTAAAAATCCCTAAGATACACAGTTCTTCAAACAGAGAAGTTATGCCTGTGAAAAGAGCATGCGGGTTTCTTAGAGTGGCAAGTACTGAACATGAAGAATTGGGCAGGCTGCTTGGCAGGAGGGTGATCAGAGCCCCAGCCAGGAGTGACTCACCAGTGACAGCATTTATCACAACAAATCAGAGAACAGCATAACAGGGCTTGACACGGCTTCATTCTCAGAAAAGGCTCTACAGGCAACAGCAAAGTATTTCTGAGGTAAGTGATATATTAGCTAAGTATTGCTAAACCCCTCTTCCCTACCTTCCAGTTGTGTAGTTTGGACATTAGGCTCTTGGCAATAGCTGTTTCACTCCACTAATCCAATCCTCATGTCCTATTTCTAACACAGGATCCACTACTCATGTCCTGCTTCTTGCTAACACAGAAGTAAGCTGCGGAACCGGAAGGCAGGACTCCTCACTCACCATCCTCCCGCAGAACCAGAAAACCAGCCTCTTCCCACATTTTTTTTCTTTGTCATGATATGAAATAATATAAACCAGAAACCTCTTGATATACTGAATCTCTATTTCATCCTACTGAAAAAAAATTAATGGTTGAAGTTAATTTAATGGCTCTTTTATTGCTTACCCTCTCAGGAGTGCATGCAGAAGGTTCTGGCAGATGCTAAAGAAAATTCTTAAATTAAAAGACAAGGCTTGGGATGGGAGTAATTAATTATCTATCTTAACCTCAGCCCTGAAAAACAAACCAAAGGGGAGTGCAGGAGAATACATCATTCAGAGTGCGATAGAAGCCTCAGATTTTCAGCAAAACTGCATTATCTACAGTTCGAAAATTCTATTAAGCCTGGAGCCTGGAGCTGTTGACTGCCAATCGGGGACAGAGATTAATATTTCAATGAAGTAAACAAGTCTGACTCAGCGGGCCATAAGCAGAGGCCCAGATTTTGTACAGTACTACTAATATTTTGCAAAGCAGCCAGCATTGTTCTCCATGATTAGTACCAAGTGGGGAGAGGGAGAGCCCTTCTCTTCTCAATGGTGAATTTCTGCCACATGGCGTCTGACATTGTTACGGGACGACTTGTCACGTCTTGGTGACTCCAACCTTGACTCTGGGACCCAGCAGACTTGCCCAACTCAAATGCCAAGCCGTGCTGGGTTACGCGAGAAGCCATGAGACCATATGGGCCAGGAAGAGGGATGCCACACACTGCATCTGCATCCTCCATCCTGAGCTCTGTCTACACCTCACCAGCAAGGACAGTCTGCACTCAAATTGAGTTAGGTACTTACACAAGTAGGACATAACACTGCTGCAGCCCATGCCCCACCAGAACTAATCCATGGAAACAAAGCAGTTCTCTCTTTGGAAGCCTGAGAAAGGCTTTAGAGCATGGCAAGAGCACATCTGATACCACCTCACCCCCTGCACAATGTGCAAGGCGGCAGGACCTTCTGCATTTTTTGACCAAAAGGACACTACCTGCAGATCTGACATTTTCAAGTGACACCTCACATAAAATCCCTGCAACCATCCACCCTGCCCACATGAGGCATGCCCAGAGAGGTCAGCTCTATGCCTATAAGAAGGTGCACACTGAGCGTCCTTCACCAGACCTGAAGGAAGACATAGATCCTGCCAGCATAGAGCAGCCACGATCACCATAAAACATCAACCATTAACAGTATGTGGAACATGATACACTGTGTTGCAAAGACTTCAAGTGAAAATACAATTTTTCAAAGACATCATTATAGTGAGCTGCTTTAAATGACACATATATATCATATTTACAGTATTGTTTGAACTACACATAATGCTTAGAATCCTTAGAATGAGAGCATATGCAAAAGGAGAACATACCAAGCTTAAATTCTTTTCAAAGAAAGGAGAAGAGGGTAAACACTGCTCTAATGCATTATTTACAGTACTTTAACATCACATCCTTATTTGGTATGGTTTATATGTTGTAATTTAATTGCACTGAACTTTTATTCAGGAAAACAGTTTCTTTTTCATGCAGTTTGAATATTTCATCTATCTCAGGATGAATTTAGAGCACTATCAGACTAGTCTGACTAGAAAAAATTACACTTATTCGAATCATCATTTTCTAAAAGCAGTTACAAACTGAATGAATGAAAATACTTTAAAATAGGTTTTTGATTCTCTACTATAAAACAGTAGAGAACAGTGTATGCTCTGCAAACCACTACTCAGAAAGTAAACTGTGTTTCTCTAAAGGAAAAGGAAACATCAAATTTTTTATAAAATACGTATGATGATGTGAAACAATATAAAAGATTCATATAAGGCAGTAAATTGTTGAAAAGTTTAGACTGACGTAATTGCTTATATGCATATCCAGACATATGCACACATATAGACACACATGGTCTTTCTTTAGGGTAAAAGTGCATATAAAATCCATGCTCAGACTTTGTAAGTAGATTTCTACTAACATGAATAGTATGATTATCATTGTATTCTTCCCAGGCTGCCTGTCCTTGCTTCCATCTTTTATAAGCCTCTTTTTTCCTTCGAATTTTCCTCAGCAGTTCCTTATCCATCCAAGGAGGTCTCCTGGCCCTCCTACAGCACTACCTTCTGGTAGGGACGTATTGCTCCTGAGCTTGCAGCAGGTGATCCTTAAATATCAACCAACAGTCTTGGGCCCCCCTGCCCTCTAGGGCTATATCCCATGGAACCTTACTAAGCAGGTTCCTGAAGAGGCCAACATAGCCTTGGGTGGCATGGTTTAGTGGGAGGTGTCCCTGCCCCTGGCAGGGGGGTTGGAACTAGCTGATCTTAAGGTCCTTTCCAACCCTAACTATTCTATGATTCTATGATTATAAAGTATGATTATATATATATATTTATATATATAAAGTATGATTATAAATAAATTCTCTGCATGAACTGATCTGGATTATTCCCAAACCGCTTTACTCATCGAAACTCAAAAGCCGGATACTTGGGAATAGAGGCATGAATAACATGTTTGTATCACTAACAACTAGCTTGGTAAAACAAAACAAAAAAGCCAAAGAGTTAAGCTAATGTGAATTTAATTTCACACTGGTCAGTATTCATTTATCAATCTATGCTAATGATTGGGATATTTCCTCACATGAATTTTGGAGAAGATCGGCTTACTGTTCACTTTGTGACTTCATTCGAAATCTGATTTAAGCGATGTCATGCAGTGACTAAAACTGTAATACTCTAGGGCATGAGAATGCTAAAAGACTGGAAACAAAAGCTGATCAACTAAAGATGATCACTGATAAATAAGGTGAGGAGCAAAACAAACTCTTTTCAATGCTGAAAACCAGCTGGTGTTGTGCTTTCCTTCACCTCCTGCCCCTCTTATTTTTTTTAAACTGGCATCCAGACAGGTGTTTTATGCTGTGGTACACCTGGAACTCTTGAGTCCAAATGTGCTTGCTGTATGTTTTGTGCCATTTTTTTATGTTCAAAATTAAAAGAAAGGGGTTTCCACTAAAGAACTCATATGAAAACTAAGATGGCCAGATCCCAATAGGATGCATTAGAGACCAGGGACAGACAAGCATAGTACACAGCACCAGTTGTCCAATCATCTAAATTTGCATGGGTAGGGGCTCACTTGGAATTTGCAAGAAAACCTTCATGTACCAAGCAGCACACATACTGCTGCGCCTGTAGAATCAAATGACAAGGAGTGTGTCCCACTGTCACACAGACAATTTTTATCAGGGCAGGAAACTTATCTTCAAGAAACACTGTTAAGTGAAATATGAAAACAAATATTCTGGTAAATTTTAATGACCACTTAGAATTTTTAGGTTTGAATAGTTTGGTTTGGATTCTGTAACATGGCTAGAATACTTTCAAAATCTCCATAACATTCTGTAGGCTTTTATATAACATTTCACAAAATCCCATTTGTTTTCCTCTACTAAATTATATTATGAATAAACTCCTAAGAATAGCTTTTTACTTAGTACGGGAAAAAGCAGATAAAACTGTATAGGAAAATTAATTTAGGAAAATAGGAATAATAAATTACTTTATCCATAAGACCTGATAGATAAATTTAGTTTACAAATTGGTACTAGTTAAGAAACAGCTGACCCAGCAGTGAAGCCGATTTGACATCCTTATACTTAACAGATGCCTTACTGCAAATAAAAGTCATTCCCCCTCAATTGGGGTTTTGTATATGACTCATAAAACTGAACTCATCCACCTTAACTGAAAAAAATGCTGCTTCTCTCCACCCTCTAAGGAAAGCCGACTAACATGACAACAGAAAGCCAGTCAAAACTTAAGCATAATAAAAACACAGAAGAAAGGGAAAAAAAGTAAAACAGTTATCAAATACAAACCACAATTCATTTCACACAGCCTCATGTTAGGGAAAAAATAAAATCCTCATCTGCTGTGGCTTGTACAAGGAAAAGCACTGAAGGCCTTTCATCACATTGCACTCAAGAACACTCTCTAAGTGAAAGAATGGGGAGGCGAGCAGGAAAAAAAGGAAAAAAGCAGCATCTAGTATATCTTCAATCTTCACACAATTATGAGCAACAGTAAATCACAATCTGATACAGTTTCCAAGTCACATCATGAACGTTCAGGCCAAGCTGTCTGGAAACAAAATTAAAAGCAAATATAATTCTCCATTATTCTAATGTCCATAGAGCGATTTGAAGGATAAACATCAATTGGCTTCTATGGAAATAATGAATCATTTTAAGGGCACCACAGACTTAACTACTCCACCTTTCACTAGATGACTAAGGAGAAAAGAAAAGTGTGTGTACAATTTCCGACATTTTACTTTTCCGTATTTAAAGCTGCAGAACTGGAGTTTTATCTAGATTCCTTATTTTTTACTCTTATGTTGTACTAACACAAGATTTCAGGTTTTCTCTTCTCTAGTGAGCAAACAGGACATTTATGAAACACTTTTCTCCACCTTAATGAAGCACAGCTTTTCCACTGCTCTCTGGAGTTAGATCAGCTGCAACCTCTGCAAAATATATTCTTTAGTGGGACTGAATATAGTGCCTTCCTTTTGTCTCATCACATTGATCAAATAAAACCTTTCCTAACTCATCAATGATTTTGCTGCTGATTCTTTTAAGTACTCAGAGCCATGAAACTGTAAACCAGACACTGAAGCACAACAGATGAGCCCATAGTGAGGGAAAACTCCAGATCTTGACCAAGCCAAAACGATTATGGTTTTGACCCTTGGGATGGCACCACCACAGCTACACAGACGTTCCTGGTAACAATTACACTGAACTCTGATCTGCAAAGCAGAAAATGTCACGACTGCCACACGCAGTGCATCTAGAGTCGGAGCACTTGCCAGCATGGTGCCTGAGTCCAAGGATCACAGGCATAGCCAGAGAAAATACTTGAAAGTAGTTCTGCAGAGGATCTAATGAAATGGGGCTCACTGAAGAGTTGTATGTTTTGTCCCCTAAGCACTCACTGTATTTGCAATACTCCCTTTCCTCAGCAACAGCCCTATGGCCACTCAGTCAGCAGGAGGCAGCTGTGCTGGGGACTATGTGCATGCTGATGAGCAAGCAGGCTTATACGGGGCTCCTTCCTTAAACTCACACTATTTTAAACTGTCAATCATCTACTACCAAGTAACAGCACTTATTTGGACCTACCTCTGGTATCCCTTCATAGGTTATCATAAAATTTCTAGGAGGATACTCCGCTCTGATGTTTCCTTCCATCTGCCCCATTTGCCTGAAACTGTTGGACAGCATTATCATGTAAACCTACTTTCTTTAGAAAACCAGGGTGAAAACATCATTCTTAATGCCTCTAACATTTAATCTACTGAGAGTAATCCCAATCTTTGCAAATACTGAACTGTAAGACTTTAAGAAAGAGGCAATGGTTTGAGAAGGAAATACTTATTTTTTTCTTTATTACAAGACCTGTGGAATGTATAACTGTTTATAGAACACTTTGTCTGGGGCTGCAGTTGCCATCACCACATCCTGCACCTCTACCTTAGGTGACACCATTCATGGCTAAATTTCTTCCATTACAGGACCTTTTAGTTCGTGATAGTTTTGTCAGCCAAAGAGCTCAGACTGAAATGTATACTGCCAGGTATTTGTCTGGGACGAATTATTTCAGCATTTGAGAAAAAATTGTTCAGACATTTACAAGAACACTGTTGAAGTGTTTTATCCATGCTAAAAATTCCTAGTAAACTGATACCATTTAATCTGCAGCAGGCAGCGAAGGTGCAGTAAGGCCTTTTGCTTTCCCTGTCCTGATATGTCCAGATTTAGCTGTATAGCTCCTGGTGCACTGTGCTCAACATCCTAAGGGGCAAGGGATCACATTTAATTCAAACTGCACTGTCCACAGCTCAGACTTACACCTCAATTCTACTTCCCTCTTGTTGACTGACAATGTAATGGCAATTGTTAGCACTGATAACATTGTGATAATTGCTCCTCTCTTAAATGTTCAATGCCCAGGCTTGGGTTAGTATCTCCCTGGATGGAAAAGGCTTTTTCACAGCTTTAGCAAAAATTACTATATGTTTTAAAAAAATACGATTCTTTTGCATATCATAATCAATAGACAAACCAACATACCCTCAGGAAAGCATGGCTTTAAGGTCTTCACAATAAGCATAAGGGAGAGAAGGAGTTTTGGTGCCATCTGTAACTTTCAAGGGAGTTCCAAGTTCTTTCTTTCAGGTAACCTAGCAAGCTTTTCCAGACTTGTAACTTACATCAAAACAAAATCTCCTAGTGGTTGCTGGCAGGCAAGCAAGCAACAACAAAAACATAGATGCAAAAGTCATCTCAAGGAGTGGGATAATTAGAGTTGATACGATTCGAGACCTACAGACTAGGAAAGTCTGCACCTCTGTGGACGCAAGTACTGGATATAACCCAATGCAACAGAATTCCCCACCATTTATATCTGACAGAGAGGACCTCAAATTAACAAACTCCACTGGTACTGACACAAAGTACTACCTAATTTGCCACATTTCCTCCTCAAAATAGAGCACAAGTATTTTGGCTGCTGCTGGAAAGCCCCAGAAAGCGTAGGGGAAACAGACAGTGGGCTGTCACCCAGAGCATGTGCCATGGGTAGCACCACTGCCACTCTGTGGCAAGTAAAAATGGCAAGGGGCGAGCTGGAACCAGCCATACATGTGCTCTGCCTTGGGCTCCTGGGGAAATCCCAGTTCAAATGGAGATACTCAGAGAATTTGGTGACCTTCTGCATAAGGCATCCCACAAAGATGATCCAGGGAATGCAGCTCCTGGAAGGCGGCAAGATCACAGGGTGAACTTCCTGGCTAATTGCCGCCAGCCACAGCTTGGAAACCTTGTGGAAACTCTGACGCTGATGTTTGATATTCTCGGCAGAGCCTTGGGGATTCAGTCACCCAATTCCAAGGGACTTTCCATGCAATTTGGCTGCCTAAAAGCCTTAAACTATCATGACTATCCCAGCCTGAAGAACTACTTGATGACATAAATCAGATAACAGTCAGTCACAAACAGTCAGGGTTTATTATTTAAAATGTAGACACCACTCCAACTAAAATCAGAACTTTAAAAATTATTACTTTTCTTTAAAACGCAGCAGATGGGAAAAATTAAATCCTAAATAGGGATCAAATCTGCTTTGAATAACACAAACTGAGGAAAACAATTCTGTACTTCAGAGACTGTCCTTAATTGTCTTACATTATTGTTCTCCAATTTGTGCATCAGATGGTCACAAATTGGTAGCTTGAAGCTGATAGTCTGCGTTCATGTGAAGAAAACAGTGACAACTGTCTTCAGTCTCAACTTGAGATGCAGTAACACCAGCTGGGACCCAGCCGGAGCAGGGCGCTAGGTGCACATACAGCGGAGGATATGCCATCTATTAATACCTGGGATCTTACCCATTTGAGCTTACAGCTCCAATATCCTAACTGCCTGCTTAACATGGGAAGCTATTTTAATTCTACGGTGAAGTAAAACAGAGCAGCCAAATACACAGCATGAGTTAAAAAAAGATCCATTGAAAGCAATAATCACCATTCTGCCCCCTGCGTACTAACTAATCCTCCCCATTTTCAACTTGACAGTCTCAGTTACATTAGAACAAAGCCAAAGGAGCCATGCACTGCCATATCATCCCCCTTTTAAAATATCTCAGAATCTTTAGGGAGGCAACTTGTGAAGCAACATCACAATTAGCAGCGAGTTGCAGAAATACATATGAAAATTATCCCATCAAAAGATTCACAACAGTTCTTCACTAAGGACTGTTTAACAGTATTAAGCAGAACGGCACTACTAAATACCATTAAAAACATACTGCAAATAAATGTAGTCTCTAAATTAATACAAAAGATAGGGTGTGGGGGGACAGACTAAAGAATTGCTACAGAGGGTGTCAAACATGTATTTAAATACTAAAAAGTAGTTGCCATCAGAGGAATAAACTTAAAAAAAAGCAAACTTGGTAAGGTTTTAAGAATTGAGTGTTGAAAACCAGAATAAACTAAAACAAGAAAATAAGAAACTAGGAAATACCCACCAGTGAAGTTGCAGACACAGTGTCTTTAAAGTTCAGTCTGCTCTTACTGAATTTACAACAGGGATTTAGAAGCGACAGCAGGAGCCAGATATGTATCTTGGGCCATGTTTTGCATATGCCGTAGCAACAGGAACAGGAAGATCTCATGAAACTCTCCAGGTGACCAAGAACACTAACAATATTTAGTGGCTCATTTTTTAGAACACGCTTTCACAGAAGCAAAGACAGGCAGAGATATTCTGCACCTTTTGAAAAGGATAAATTCTATGCTTATGAAAGTCAAATGATTGCCTCACTGCAATCAAATTGGTCAAATTTTAATACATTTTTATTCTCCATCAGACCTTGTGGTTTGCATCATTTTAGTTCTGATATAAAGCACTCACGGTAATACCAGTTAATAACCATCTAGTGTTACAGATGCTGCCTCCTTTTTCTCATGGCTTTATGGCACTAATGAACTCCTCTGTGAAAAGAATTAATCATTTTTCTTTAAGACTTGGCTTTGGATTCTTATATTATGACTCATTCAAGAAAAGCAACTGTAGCCTTAGGGACCTGCAGCCCCCAAATCCTTCATCATAAGTGCTGCAGAGCTGTAATTTATCTAAAGTACAAGCTGCTTCAACATCTAAAGACAAGATCTGCAAAACGCACACTAAGCATGCACTATATGTGAAAATCCTCCTCCTTTCCTACATTATTTGTAGGCAGACACTTGGATGAAAATCAGAACAGAGAGAAACAGTAATTCATACAGAAGAAAAAGAAAACACTATCCTCTACATGTCGTCTATGATATTAAAATTATTTCACTTAACACAGATATAAGATGACAGACTAACAAGCCCTGAGGACTGCTTCCAACCTACTTCATCCTTGACCTGCAAGGATCAACTTCAAGACACACTGGGTAGTTTATACTACAAGCTTATTTTGCCATTGTTGTCACAAATGAGAAAAAATATTTGCTTGCTCACATACAAGGTATACAGATGATCACAACAATAGGTCAATGCTTGCATAAAATGGCCATTTTCAGCCACTATTCTGGCCTATAATCTGTAGTGACAGGACAAGGGGTAATGGATACAAACTTAAACAGGGGAAGTTTAGATTGGATATGAGGAAGAAATTCTTTACTGTAAGGGTGGTGAGGCACTGGAATGGGTTGCCCAGGGAAGTTGTGAACGCTCCATCACTGGCGGTGTTCAAGGCTGGATTGGACATAGCCTTGGGTGGCATGGTTTAGTGGGAAGTGTCCCTGCCCCTGGCAGGGGGCTTGGAACTAGATGATCTTAAGGTCCTTTCCAACCCTAACTATTCTATGATTCTATGAATCTATGAACCAGATGTTAAAGGTTCCAGGACTTCTAAGCAACCTCAGCAATCATTATGTTTTTTCATCAAGCTGGTGACTGATTTGTCCTGTGCACAGTTTTAATTGGAGAATTCCCACTTTCTACTCACGGCTTTTAGGTTGTGAGAAGTTTTCTGGCTTGCATATCAGAAAAAAAAAAAAAAAAAAAAGAAAATGTAGACAGTAACCCTAATGCTGGCTGTTTCTTAATTCGATTTAGAGGTTGATCCAATCTGTACTTCTGCATCACGAGTACCTCGCCATACTGAACTTTGACCATCTGGCTGCTCAGGGTCTGCACTTTTTGATGAGGGTCAAACACTTCTGTGCTTTTGGAAAGCTTGAATTCAAATTCACATCTAAATTTAGAAGCACAGGCTTCTCATTTACAAAAGGCAACAGAAAAATAGAGACAAGAAAAAAACCCACCAGACACAGACTGTGAAGAGTTAGTGCTTATGGTTGGCAACTCAACAAGACAATGATTTCTATTTCTACAGTGACTTATGAGGCATATGAAAAACAACAAGGTGGTTGGTGACAGCCAGCATGGCTTCACTAAGCAGAAATCCTGCCTGACCAATCCGGTGGCCTTCTATGATGGGGCTACAGAACTGATGGACAGGGGTAGAGCAGTTGATGTCATCTACCTGGACTTGTGCAAAGCGTTTGACACTGTCTCACATGACATCTTTGTCTCTAAGTTGGAAAGACATCAATTTGATAGGTGGACCACTCAGTGGATAAAGAACTGGCTGGATGGCCACACACAAAGAGTTGTGCTCAATGGCTCAATGTCCAGCTGGAGACCAGTAACGAGTGGTGTCCCTCAGGGATCGGTGTTGAGACCGGTCTTGTTCAACATCTTTGTTGGTGACATGGACAGTGGGATTGAGTGCGCCCTCAGCAAGTTTGCTGATGACACCAAGCTGTGTGGTTTGGTTGATACATTGGAGAGAAGGAATGCCATCCAGAGGGACCTTGACATGCTTGTGAGGTGGGCTGATGCCAACCTCATGAAGTTGAACCATGCCAAGTGCAAGGTCCTACACCTGGGTTGGAGCAATCCCAGGCACAGCTACAGGTTGGGCAGGGAAGAGAATGAGAGCAGTCCTGCGGAGAAGGACTTGGGGGTGTTGGTTGATGAAAAAATGAACATGAGGTGGCAATGTGCGCCTGCAGCCCAGAAGGCCAACTGTCTCCTGGGCTGCATCAAAAGGAGCATGACCAGCAGGTCGAGGGAGGTGATCCTGCCCCTCTACTCTGCTCTTGTGAGACCTCACTTGGAGTATTGTGTGCAGTTCTGGTGTCCTCAACAGAAAAAGGACATGGAACTGTTGGAACAAGTCCAGAGGAGGGCCACGAGGATGATGAGGGGACTGGAGCACCTCCCATATGAAGATAGGCTGAGAGAGTCGGGGCTGTTCAGCCTGGAGAAGAGAAGGATGCTTGGAGACTCATAGCATCCTTCCAGTATCTGAAGGGGGCCTATAGGGATGCTGCGGAGGGACTCTTCATGAGGAACTATAGTGAGAGGACAAGGGGTAATGGGTTCAAATGTAAACAGGGGAAGTTTAGACTGGACATGAGGAAGAAATTCTTTACTGTAAGGGTGGTGAGGCACTGGAATGGGTTACCCAGGGAAGTTGTGAGTGCTCCATCGCTGGCAGTGTTCAAGGCTGGGTTGGACATAGCCTTGGGTGGCATGGTTTAGTGTGAGGTGTCCCTGCCCCTGGCAGGGGGGTTGGAACTGGATGATCTTAAGGTCCTTTCCAACCCTAACTATTCTATGATTCTTTGATTCTATGTTTTCTGCTTGGATGTCGGTATCTAGCAAAGAAAATATCACCTGTGGGTTACATGTGGCTTTTTAAAAATGTTAAATACCCTTGTGAAGCTGAACTTCATCTGAATCTACTCCCGCAAAAAATCAGTGCTGATGTACCACTGAGCGCAACAGAATCCCTTACTACTACTGTGTGAAGGAGATAGGCATAATTTGGAGGGACAAGACAACCCACTGAAACTCTGTATCTAGAACTGTTACGGATCTCTCACAGGAGAAACACTGAAATCGCATTTAAGAGAGAACACTGAATGCAGCCCACTTAAAGCATAATCACAGAATATTTGAGGTTGGGAGGTACCACTGGAGGTCACCTATAGTCCAACCCCTTGCTCAAGCAGGGTCACATGGAGCATATTATTCAGGATTGTGTCCAGGTGTCTCTTGAGTATATCCAGGGAAGGAGACTCCACAACCTGCCTGGGAAACATATTCCAATGCTCAGCCACCCTCACAGTAAAGAAGTTCTTCCTCGTGTTCAGGTGGAACTTCCTGCATTTTAGTTTACGTACGTTGCCTCTTGTCCTATTGCCTGGCAACACCAGAAGAGTCTGGCCCCATCCTCTTGACACCCTCCCTTCAGATACTTACATACATACATCAGACCCCCCCTGAGTTTTTTCTTCTTTAGACTCAACAGGTCCAGCTATATCAGCCTTTCCTCATATGAGAGACACTTCAGACTCTTAACCACTCTAGCAGCCCTTTGCTGGACTTGCTCCAGGAGCTGCATGTCTCTTGTACCATGGAGCCCAGAACTGAACACAGTACTCCAGGGGAGGCCTCACCAGGGCTGAGCAGAGAGGAAGGTTTACCTCCCTCAACCTGCTGGCAATGCTCTTCCCAGTACACCCTAGGATACCAAAGATATCACTTCTTCTGGTATCATGGTATCATCACTTCTTTCTTAGCACACAAACCATCTGACACAGCAGACACAGCATCAGTGCTGACATTCTGGGCTTTTAAAGCTACAAGTCCAAAGTGCTACTACCTCTGCCAACAATTAAAAAAACGTGCTCTAACAGTGCTGCTATAAAATAACTATGAAGTCATACTTTACCAATGCAAAATATGCAGCATATGATGGGTAAGTCACCTGCAGCAGTAACAGTTATTTCTCTTCAGAGAAGTAATAAGGTACCTCTGCCTGCATGCACGCACATGCAGGTATGTGAATAAATAAACATTTTATTTCTTCAACACCCAGTTATCAATTGCAGACTGGGCAAGCTCTGCCAAGAGGGTCAACAATGCACAGAGCAGCAGACACACCATGTACAACCCTGGCACCAGCTCCTGAGGTGTAAAGCCTGCCAGCACTGGCAGAGAGGTCCAGTGCCCAACCCAGCCACCACCAGGCATTATCAGTATCTGTCCCTGAAGGCAAGAAAAGCACAGAGAAGTACGCAGATGTATGAAAATGCATGGAAGCGTGGAGGAGTATGGAAACATATGGAGAATGTGGAAAGGCAGGACCAGAGACACAAAGAGGAAGATAAACTGGGAAGTTCAATCGAGGAGGAGGACACAGTGAGGGCCAGTTTCAAAACAGCTGTAAACGGTGCATTAATCCCATATAGAAGTTCACATTTCCGGACAGACAGGTTAAAAGGCTGCTCTGAATATATACCTCCTTTTTAAATATATACCTCCTTTTTCTATACCTCCTTTTTTAAAAAAAGGAAGTATAGAAAAGCAGTATCAACATACAAATCTCTCTTTAAACACTGAAAATCAACCACTTTGAAAGATACATCAGCACAAGGCCTTGGTATTTATCTCAGGAGGAATTCTATTAATCAGTGGGCACAATATTGAGCTATTTGCTGATAACACTTCACTTCTAATCACACAAATTTGCCATAGAGCTCTCTTAACACTGAGAACAGTGATATCCTCACAAACAAGAAAGAGCAGTTCAAACTAGGCAGCTGAAGGATTCATGCTGTATTGACAGCTTTAGAAAAACATCAAAAATATTTTTTCTACCCCGACAGAAAAACTACTGGGTTTGTAACTTCTGGCAACTGAAAGGAGTTGCTTTGGCTTTGCTTCAGCAATTCTAAACCATTTTTATTAAAAGATAGGAACAAGATGTCATGTTAACTTCGCAAAACTTAAATCTTCACTTTGAAAATAGTTAATTTTTTCAAAAAAGTTATGACTTCCCCTGCATGTTTTGTTGCATCAGACCGCTACAGAGGCTTTGCTTCTCTTTTCCAGTCAGAGGCTTGTTGCTGCCTTAAATAGGACTAACCCATAACATATTAGACTCTAGAGATGACTTCAATATTCAGGTGTGCTAACACAGGTGACCTAATACAGGGTTTAAAAGTTAAAGGTCTCCCCCAAAAGTCAGTTTAACTAAACTCAGAACAGCAACGATAAAAGACAACTTTAATCACAAGAAAACACTTGACTTTATACCACTGACCTTGTTGAAGATTCACACGCATCTCTCGTTGCAATGTTTTATGCAAAATATTTATTAAGAAAGAGACCACAAGCAAAATTGTTCGCAAAAACACAGTGCTCTGACAAATCAGTTGATGAAGCATGTGGATCCAGTCTTCTTATTTCTGTGTTATCTCCCTGACTGCTTCAATCTGAATGTTACAAGTGGCCCCAGGTACTGCATTTATTCTATTAAAGTTAAAAAAGAAAATGAAAATTACTGATCAGTTCTTTCTGTTCACCCCTCTCCTCCTCCTAATGCATTTCGGTGAGATTTTTCACAATAACATTAGGAAGCAATCTTCTACAGAAAGAAGAATTACTTTCCTGCCCCTGGCAGGGGAGTTGGAACTAGATGATCTTAAGGTCCTTTCCAACCCTAACTATTCTATGATTCTGTGATTCTATGATTCAGTTAAATTATTTGTTCTTTTAATTACTGTCATTCCTACCAAAATGCCAACACAGAGCAGAAAATGCGTATCAGTAATGCTCACTCTGTGCAATATATTGGCATTTTGCCAGTAATGTGAAGATTGCCCTTGATCTGAAGACAAATTTACTTGTATCCATTTCCTTTTTTAATGCAAGCTACAATTGCTGTAAATAATAAAGCTGAAGCATTATATATGATATTACAGCAAAATGAAATACACAACTAAATTAAACATGCACAACATTTTATCCACTTGCCCTTTTTATCTTCACTGACAGATCAAAGAAATGTGTTTCACTTCCTGTCAATAAAATCAAAGTGGCACAAGAAGGCAATGTGATGAGGTCCCACTTTTAGGAAAGATGCCTTCAATTAGGATGTGATTTTTCCGACACAATATGAATATGCCTTTAAGCCATAACTAACTACATAATGATCCAATTCTATGCAGAGCCATTGTAATATACGTCGCAGTTAAACTTGTTAATAGCTCAGTTTAAATGAGTGGAGGATAATTAATTGGAAAGAAAGGAATTAACATTTAGTTTGCCTTTTTTTAAACACAGAAGAAAATGCAAATCAAAAGCTGTCTGTAAAGACTAGCTAATCCTTTGTGTATAAAAAGAACCATATGAACCCATAGCAGCTAAAAACAAAAAGATAAGTCACAAATAGGACTTCATATTTAACTTTGAAGCCTGATTTGTGTGGATTTGGGTGTACTTAGTAACCAGTCAAAAAAGATAAAATCATATTCTGACTCTACATATAATTTAGGGGTGTCTACTCTACTTTAAGGGCTTGCTTATGTGATCAGCATAAATGAGAACCAGTTAAAGAATGTTTCACCAAGTGCACAGAATAAATTATTTTAGATAAAACCTGTCCATTGTCAGACTTCTAACCGCAAACAGTGTCTATTTTTTCTTGTAAAATGATGTTCGCTTAGCTCTGTATAAACGATTTATGAATCTACCTTTAACATAACACCACCTTTTTTCCCCGCAGCAAGCTGACAGCCGTACAAAACCCCACATGGCTCAGGAGCAGCAAACTGAACTTTGCTTCCCCTCAGACGGTGGCAGCATCAGCAATGATCTGGATGCCAGCCCTTCATTACAGATGAGAACATAATGAGAAAGGAGATCAGAGAGCAGGTCTTCTGCTGGAGCAGAGCCACTGCCTCACTTATAAACTGAGCGATGCAGACCGTGAGTTCCCAGCAGGATGGAGCAAGGAAGCCCAAACTGCCACTCATCTTTCTAAGGGTTACTGCCTCCCAGATGGCCTTCTAGTGTTTCATGGGGTCAAAGACACAGCAAAAGGAGGGGGGGGCAGGAGACGAGTGCGCAGAACAGCTATGAGGACATCCAGCTGCAGAAGTGAAAATCACAACAGGAAAAGGGGATGAGAGCTTCATAGCAGGGATGCCAGCAAGAAAATTACAGAACAGCTGGCTTGAATTTCATATTCAAGGCTATAGCACAAATACTTCCATCAATGAGCACACTTCCGAGGATACCTAATGCAAGACAACCTCTTAAAGTGAGCCAGTGCTTCAGGAAAGGGTATAATATAACAGCAGTGGTACCACTGAACAGAACTTTTAATACAGCACATTACGATCCTGTAGCTTTAGGTGCGGGAAAGCCTTTTTCAGAGATCACCAGATGGCACTATTCTTCCTTCAAATTGAGACTGTAACTCTGCTGTGCATCGAATCATAGAATCATAGAATAGTTAGGGTTGGAAAGGACCTTAAGATCATCTAGTTCCAGCGCCCCTGCCAAGGGCAGGGACACCTCCCACTAAACCATGCCACCCAAAGCTCTGAACAACCCAGCCTTGAACACCTCCAGTGATGGAGCATTCCAGTGCCTCAGCACCCTTACAGTAAAGAATTTCTTCCTCAAATCCAATCTAAACTTCCCCTGTTGAAGTTTGAACCCGTTACCCCTTGTCTTCTCACTACAGTCCCTAATGAAGAGTCCCTCCCCAGCATCCCTATAGGCCCCCCTCAGATACTGGAAGGCTGCTATGAGGTCTCCAAGCATCCTTCCCTTCTCCAGGATGAGCAGCCACAACTTTCTCAGCCTATCTTCATACGGGAGGTGCTCCAGTCCCCTCATCATCCTCGTGGACCTCCTTTGGACTTGTTCCAACAGTTTCATGTCCTTTTTATGTTGAGGACACCAGAACTGTACACAATACTCCAAGTGAGGTCTCACAAGAGCAGAGTAGAGGGGCAGGATCACCTCCCTCGACCTGCTGGTCGTGCTCCTTTTGATGCAGCCCAGGATACGGTTGGCTTTCTGGCCTGCAAGCGCGCATTGCCACCTCATGTTCATTTTTTCATTGACCAACACCCCCAAGTCCTTCTCTGCAGGGCTGCTCTGAATCTCTTCTCTGCCCAACCTGTAGCTGTGCCTGGGATTGCTCTGACCCAGGTGTAGGACCTTGCACTTGGCATGGTTAAACTTCATCAGGTGGGCATCAGCCCACCTCACAAGCGTGTCAAGGTCCCTCTGGATGGCATTCCTTCCCTCCAATGTATCAACCGAACCAAGCATGAAATGCTACCACAAATTTCGAAGTAAAAAGGTCTTCATATTTTTTATATATTAGCCCAGTAGTCTCTTACTGTTCACATTCTTTCCAATGATCCTGAAAATCCTGTCTGAACAAAAAAGAAATTACTGCATCTGGGGGAGGTGAAGGGAATCTCATAAAATTTTGAAGAGACCTCATGCTAAAATATTTGCTAATAGAAGAATTACCAACATTTCTGTAGGAGCACAAGACTCCCCAGCAATACATGCAGTACTTTACAACCGATTAAGAAAGCTGAATTTCTTTCAGAGATATAAATCAAACATAGAAGGATAACATATACATGTCTTATTTTTCATTTGTCTGCTACCAGAGCTGCCAAAGATGCTAAACTCCATCGACAATTGTGCAGTCTCTAGAATGAAAGTATTCTGTAAATTTTTGTACTTATTTTTTTACCCTTTGTAAATTATTGCACTATTTTTGGTTTTAGTAAAGCTGCTGAGAGTATCAACATGCAAGTAATAATGAAAGAGAAAAATTAAAGAATATTCAAAAAAATGCTAATAATGAAACATCAGCACACACACAGACAAAAGACAGTGTCAACATGTGCATGTTGGTGTAAGCATGCTTCCTTTCAGTTTGTTGATGTGATTTGCAGAATGATGCAAATCATTCAGCAACACACTGGCAATTAGGTACAAGCTACAGAGGCTGTGGAAGCAAATCCAGAATACAGCTAATGTGGGATGGAAGTACAGAAGGAACACATTCACACTGAAGTCTCAAAAAACTCTATTCCTAGTTAGGAAAAAGTGTTCTTTCTTTTTTTGTTTAATCTACCAAAGGACCCATCTGCAGTCAAGACTCTACAAACTGATAAACTGAGGGGCAAATTAATCTGCAGTGACTCTAACTTCAGCAGGAGTCACAGCAGAACTGCAGTCTGCCTGCTGTGCTCACGAGCTGAATTCCCTCACAAAACAGATTTTCGTCTTTTTCCAAGCAACTCTCCCCCCTTTCAGCTCCCTAGAAGTTGAGAGGCTGCTTCCTGTTCCATGATCTGTGAATCACGACGTGAACGCCAATTGCTACTCCCCTGTGAAATTAAATTAGGTATCGGAGCACAGCATGAGCAATAAGTTTCCCTAAGACGCTAGCCCTAAAGAAACTGTACTCTTTCTTCCCTCAGCTGAAGAATAGAGTTATGAAAGCAGGGTCAAGTTAGTTATTACTCTTTGTACTCTGCACAATCAACCAGTCTGCTCCAAGCCAGCTTAATACAATTTCTCTACTTCCTAGTCATGAATATAATGGTACAAAATTCAAAGAGTCCAATAATTCACTATATTTATTTGTGTGTTCTTCTGCAACCACTTAATGCCATGCGAATGGCAGCAATATTTAACATATATGGAATACCATGATAAATCACCAGAACTTAGTGCATGTCATACAGCTGGAAAAGTGGTAAGACAAGGGTAAGCAATATTAACACATGGTTTATCAACCAGGAAAGGGGATTATGTGATGCTGCTTGTCTCAAAGTGCCTTTCAATAGCACTTTGTTAAGCCATGAAATATTCACACTTGGAAAGATCATAGAGTTATGTTGCTCCATATTTTTTTTTCAGACAGATGGCCCTTGGTAATTTACGCACTTCTTTGTCACTGCAGTGTACTCTGAGCAAGGAAGCACCACAGGGGCACATTTGAAAGCTGAAATGGGTAGAAAATAAAATAGTGATGTATTAAAATGAAAACAGTGATTTAAATAAAAAAATAGTGATGCAAAAAATAGTGACGTACAGGTAAACTCATACAGTTTTAGGGGAGTTTTAGCTCTAAATTGTGATGCAGGAGTCAAAACCAGACTAACTAGCCTCCTGTCTGCATCACCACAGAGCCAATGTGCTCCAGCAAAGACACTCTGCATTTATCTTCAGATAAAAAGTGCTCCTGCCTTTCAAACTCAGACAGAAATGCACTTCTCCTTCCTTTGACCTCTAAAACTAGTTCAAGGATCAGCTTCATAATCTGCAAGATGCAGGAGGCTTCCACTGCCTCGTGATCCCCAAAATTTAGCCTGTTTTTTCCTTCTCCAGTACCCATGTGTTCCCTGGTAGGCTTTCCAGGATGAGTTCTCCAAGGACTCAGTCCACTGAAAATCTAATCACATGCCCTTTCTCCTGGATTAGCTGACACACAAGGGCTTCTGTTGGACTTACCACATCAGTAAGAGACTGTTCTGGCCTTCAAACGTTGCCAGGCCCCCTGCCCAGCTGCTGCAGGGATGGCTCAAGCACAGCAAAGTAAATGGGTTTAATCTTGTATATCTGGTAGTGAGTTCCCAGTCATCTGTTCAGAGGTATAAAGGGACTATGTTCCATTTCAGTGCTTCGATCATGTCACAGTCCAGCTCTAATGTTAGAGCTTGAAAGCTCCAAAATCTAAACCCATATACCTCCTCTTGTCTGCTAATATTTGTCACACTGTTGGACTTGCATGCTTGTTCTGCAAGCTACTGAGTCACCTGGATCTGAGGGACTATCAGTAACTTTTTTAGAGCTAAGCCATAGGTCTGTTTATTACCCTAAATTTGCAAAGTATCCTTTGTCATTTTAAAAGGAAGCACACAAAACCTCTGCAAAGCACAACTGTCTGGAGGCTTTTGACATTTGGTATCCAAATGAAAGTGCAGCAAAACTTTAATCTATGCGTGCCTCTTATAGGATTCACTTAAGGTAACAATATCCCACAAAAGGCCCTCTGGGTCTCTGGAAGGTGCAGAGCACTCTTTGCCTGAACAGTGAGCAAAAGCTTTAGACTACTTCTGGGAATGCAAATGAATGGGGTCCACGTGACCTCAGTAATAAAAGGCTCCTGTCTCTTTGCAAAGCATTGAAATGCCATCTGGCAATCCTGTTGACGTCAGCAGGCGCAGAAAAACAACCACCACCTCCCCCCAAAAAAAGCAAAAGCCTTGGGCAGGAGGGGGAGGAATGCAGCTTTCATGGTGCGTGTGTGCTTCAGGCTGGTGTCACTAAAAACCTGCAGTGGCTCTGACAGCCCAGAGACCCGTAACTCTGTGGGAAGCAGCACAGGCAGGCACACCGTCTTCTCCTGGTCTTGCCTGTGCTGACTTCTTTAAGAAAGCGGGTGTCTGAAGCTACTGAGGGTTTTCAAAGGAACTGCCTAACTCTCTTTCTGAAGTTGTTTTAAACTCTCTTCGTAAAGGGGAACTGTTGGGAGCACGGGGGTAAATGAAGAACACTGCATCTAATCTCTGATCTGGCAGAAAGCAGGACTCTGTCACCTCATGGTACTCCCTATCAACAAGTCCCAAAGCACACACAGAATGCAACAATAGCCTGTTGCCTCTATTTTATACTGCTGAGCAGCCATGGGTTCTCTTGCACCCTTGTTTCAGAGACTGCTACCAAGCAAGATGGGAGACAAGAGGTGGAGGGAGGAGACTGACCTGATATCTAGGGCCACAGACGTTACGTGCTCTAAGTTTTCTCATTGGTGTAGCATAGAGCATATTCCTAAGGCTCTACAGGATCAAGGTCTCACTGACTGACATATACAAACCTGCCACAAGTAACAGTCCTTCTTTTCCCTGCTCACTTCCCCCCCTTTCTCCCTCCTTTACCACATCTCCTCTTACTGAATGAAACCAAGGAATTTTTGCTTACAAAACAGCCTTTG
Organism: Ara ararauna; assembly: GCA_028858755.1. Taxonomy (NCBI): domain Eukaryota; kingdom Metazoa; phylum Chordata; class Aves; order Psittaciformes; family Psittacidae; genus Ara; species Ara ararauna. The sequence goes on along the minus strand of CM054376.1, from coordinate 104,638,450 downwards.
AATTCCTAATCTCAGCCTCAGTGTAATTTTTTAACAGCAAGTCAAAGCAGCACTGTGTAAATAACTGCAATAAGACAGCTCTGCCTGGAAACTGGAAAATTTTCCTTGCTCGTATCTTAAGCTTGAAAGCTTATGCTTAATTCAATTAAGAAAATTTATGGGTAATTCCACAGTTTCACCCTAAATCCTTATGTTCTCAGGCAGCCAACCCCAAAATGAACAAACCCCCTGACAACTGACTAACTTCTACTAGCACATGGGCAATTATGAGGAAAGTATGTGTTTAATTGAGTTAGTCCTAAATCCCGAAGTAGGAATGTATCAGAGGATGTAGAAGAGATAGCAGCTATTTCCCTCCTGCTATTTCAGGTATAATCACTTTTGCTTCACCTTTTTATTGACTTCATAAAAAACATAAAAGCCAAAACCAACCTTCCATAATTTTTTGCATATTAAGTCCGCACTTGAAGCTGTAGGAGAATAAATTTAAAGCTACAAAGGTGACAGACAAGACCCAGATTTTTCAAATTTTCCTCCTATCTCTCAGATCTGCATCACATCATGTCTGTTTTAAATATAAAGAACTTTTAGACTTCACAACTAAATCTCACTCAGTGATTCCGGTTAGAGCAATCTTCAGTAAAGTTTACATTCAGCAATAAAGAAATTTTCATACCTTCTTTCACTGGTCCCAGGCTAATACTTCAATGAACTAATGAGAAATAGAACCCCTGTACCTAAATGGTCATCCAGAGGACTGTGTTATCCTCAAAAGCAGCAAGCTTCCTCTCCAGCCATTCCAAACTTTCACTCAAAAGAGAGCCAACCTCTCAATGTCCATGTGACAAGTGCACGAGCTTCATCTTCTGAAGCTTTTACAGATCCTGGAACTTTTCAGCTAAGACAAGAAATGGCTCTTGTGATATTCCCAGGGAGACTCCTCAGGAGCTCCACTCTACTGAACTTTCAGCTTCTCATTAACACAAAGTCCAGAAAGACAGCCAAAATTCAGGACTCTGAAATTAATCTCATTTTCAAGGTTTGTGAGGATTACACAGTCCCTGACATTAACTTTTAATATGTGTACGTTAAATATAACATATTCAAAGGCAGCCCATCGCTCTGACAACAGTAAGTAGCATGGCAGAAAACCAGTGCCAGTTGCAGACTCTCCTCTACAAATACCTGTTTATCCTTTTATGAACACCATTTCCTATTGCTATTTCCTCTTTTACAGTTGTACTCTTCTGCTTTCATCTCTCTCATCAATGTTCCATCTTCCCCAGCCAGGAACACCTGAAACTTTATTTGGGTAAATTCGTCTACTGTTCCAGCTACTCCAATACACAAAAATAATGGCCTCCCCATGGGAAACAAATACACAAGCCTCAAGGGGGACACTTGTCCCCCTCATTGCCCTCCCAGATTGATAGCTCTCTCTTGGAGATCCTTCCATATTTCTGTTTGGAGAAGAGCTGAGCAACTAAAACCCGCAGCAGCCCATAGTGGGATGGGAGTTTTCAATCTGGTTATTACTGGGACAAACCCAGCACAGAAGGTTGACAGGTGACCAGTGGCCCTGAAGGACTTCTCTAAGCTAGGAGTCCCTGTGGGTAGCAACTCAGTTGATCTGCTGATAATAGCATACAAACACAGGCCCAATTTTATGTTAATTGCTTTAATTTGTTACATAGCCTCTGTGTGTGTGAGGTGGTGGGGAGTCAGGCCTTGTTTATCCAGCATTAGGTTGATTCTTGTAAACTGAAAGCCTTTTAAAAATGTTTCAGACTCCTGAATTTAATACTGAGTTGTTCAACAAAAAAATAATATAAGCCCAAGAACATCCATGCAGTCATGCCATTTGAGATGATTCCTCTCCCTATATGTGTGCCAACCCCTTGCCCAGAGCTCTGCATTTCCCTGTTCACAGCTGATAGTGCTGTAAACACCTCTGGCAGTGGAAAGAATGTGGCCTTGACACAATCTGGGCAGCCACTGCAGACCCAGTGAGGGAGGTAAAATATGGAAACCCTGGCCTCAAGCACTGGCAGCTAAAATGCTTGCAAGGTTCCCTTTTATCACACTTGTGAAGCAGAGAGCACCATGCTTACCAAGTGCGTGAAAGGGTCCCATGGAACCCTCGCTGGCTTCCTCCAAAGGCTGGGCATCCTCATCTGAGCACAGTTTCACAGAGTTTTACAACACCACTATAAATCACAGTCAGAAACTCAACCAAAGGTTTACAATGCAGGTGCTATGCTCACATTTTTATAGGCCATTATCAAACAAGCTAACGAAACCTTTACACTAGACCAGAAGTGCAAAAATGTTAATATCCTGGGAAGAATAAAAATGTCAAAGGCTCCAGATAAAATCTTTGTACTAAGATGAACAACAACAAGAAATTACAGGTCATTCAATTACATTACTGACATAACTGCCGTGCAAAGTTGTGGATCATTGAGGGAGTATGACCTTACCCTCTCCAAAAAGATGCCAAAGATGAAAAATTGCATAACAAGTTCCAATCCAGCAAGTTTTTTTAAAGCAGGTGTTTACTTACTTATTGAGTTAATTCATAATGGTATGATCAAATTTGGTTCTCATGCTAAGGTCCTTTAACACCTTTATAGCAGCCTTCAGAAGCTGGTGTGTACAACCATAATTTTTTCCAAAAGAACAGACCTGTGACTAATGACAAGTCACAAGACCATGCTTAAGCCATATCTTCACTATCACCACAATGAGAGAAAGGATTTCAAGGTAAATGGGAAACTACCAAGAAGCCACATGCAGACTTCAAACTATAACTGCGCTTACAGTCAATTATCTCACCAAATCAGGGCCACTGCAAGTAAGAGCTCTGCCAGCACAATCCAGTGTTAGCTGATGTAGAAACACTGCACTTGTAGCTAAGCTTTGCCATTACTGCTTTAACTTTTCCATTTTATGAAGAGAAAATTATTTCTGACAAAGGGTAGCTAATTCGCATTTGTGAACTTGCCTTTTTGCTAACCCCTGTGTTCTCTGCTATGCTAGCCAATATAGCACATATATAATTGTGAAGAGTTTTAAGTTTTACTTGCCACTGTGTTGAATTCTTCAGCATGGAGCAACGTGACAAATTTTACCAACACTTACTAAAAGTAAAAAAAAAAAAAAAAAAAAAAAACCAACCCGAAAAAGAAGGGAGCAAGCCATAAATAAAATAAAGTGCTAGCAAAGCCTGGAATGCAATGAATACATCTGCACTTACAGCAGTGGCCAAACCATAGTGCTTTATCATAGAAAAGTAGCTTGAAATAACTTTTCAGTGTATTTGATATATGATACTGCTTTTTTAAAACCAAGACTAGAGCAAGTTTGAGAACTTCAAAGAGAAGCTGTTTCCGGTGGGAGGTTTATTTTGTTACGAGCTTGACATACTGTAGCTGTGACACTGAGCAGAGTTGCAGCGTCAGGGTTTGGGAAGTTCACCCACACTCTAATGACAGGAGATCACATGAGCCTGGCTGCAAAAAATGTCACGGGTGGGGGGGTTCTTCCAAAGTTTAATTTCCCGAGCAGTTTATCTGTACAGTTTGCACACTCCATAGTCAAATCTCAACACAGGACGAGGGCTGAAGCGAGTCTTTGAATTTCTTTCTGTCTGGTGTATAATAAATCTAATTCATGTAAGGCAGTTCTGGCATTAAGTTATGTATTTGCACATTTCTGTTGGCTTAAGTCACACTTTCTGTTAGGAAAGCTATTCAGAAAAGGTTTATTTCCTCCACTCTTATAAATTGCTGGCATAAACAACTATTCAAAAATTTAACCTCAGTTATTTGGCATTCTAATGATTTACACTGAAGCCCACAAACCTGGTTTCTTGTTAAAATCAGTGGGTGAATTTAAGTGTATTAACCTTCAAAATATTTAAATTCAAGCTAAGAGAATAAGAAGAGGGTGGAAGCCATCTGACAGCTACAGCACTCATTTCTCATTTCCACTGCTGTCTCACTGGACAGTGGCACAGGAACCCAGTTCAGGATTGGGAGGAAGAAGAGATGGAGAGATATAATGTTTTTCCTTCCCCCCTTCCATTTCTATCCAAGCTCCTCTGCAGAAATGTTTCCTGTTTCAGCACTGCCGCCTTCTTGGTCTTGGTTCCGTTCTACTTCAGCTATATTTTAATTATTTTTTGGGGGGAGTTGAGGGTGTGGAGAAGTTCCACAAATAGCATAAACATTTTAAATAAGAAGCTACATAGTAACTTCAGAGGAGCGTAGTCATATGGGGCAAACAGTTTGGTATGTAACACCAGAGTACTCCCACAGTGGCATGGATTCACCTGAGTCATGCCTGCCGAGTGCTACAGTATATTCAGTCTGAAAATGGGGACATGAATAAAACATGCAATTCAGTCACCGACTCATATACATGCAAGCACACAAGCTCTCTGGCATTTCTCCCCCCTCTGAAATAATGCCCCCCCAAAAAATAATCCAAACAAAAACGATAAGGAGAATTATTTTGCACTTCACAAATTCTGTTATATACAGAATACACAGAAGAAAAACATTTGCACATGCAGCTGGAACTGAGCTTTTTGAGAAAAGTACTGAAGCATTGACTAAGTCTTTTGTGTCTTCCTTTACCTAAAACTTAATTAGCCATTGACATGCAAAACACACTCTTCAAAAAGGGTTATAACACATCTACCACAGGAAGAGAAGCAGTGCCAGAATGACATCGTACCGTTCCTAGTTTGCTACTAACTCAGTATCTGGTCACTTAAGAGGTCTTTAAATGAGTTTCTTGACATCTTTGCTATGTCATCTGAGACTGGTAAATCAAAGGCAGCTTTCTGCTCCCACAGTTTCATTGGTGATAAACACTCAGCAGCTGGGTATGGAGGCAGTGTTGATAATAGTTTACAGGCAGGATTAAATCTGGTTCACTCATTCAGAGGACTTTTTTGTGTCCACACAAGAAAAAGCAGAAGGAGAAAGCAGGCCAGTTAGGTCAGGAGTGCTTTTCAAGTAGCCGTCACTCCTGACATGAGCTGCACATTTAGCTAGTGCTAAGGCAGTAGCTGACATGGCAGGAGAGCAGAAAAGCAATCCTCCTGGTGGAGTTTTCTGCATAGGGTGTTCACAGATGTGGAATTTCCACGTCGTACAGTATTAAACTATTTCATTACAGCCCAAAGATAAGACACTCTGATCTCAGGCAACAGGGAAAGTCTTTATGTCAATGAGCATGAGGATGGAACTTACACTATGTCCTAACGCTGGGCTCGAGGTGCCCAGGCAGGTTTACTCACCTGAGTGGGCCTGCCACTGCTTCCCTCGTGCCCCTGTTACCCAGCTGCTCAGGAGCTCATACAAGCGCTTTGTTCTCAATGTACCACCACAGAAACAACCTCGTCTCTCTGTAACTTGAGACCCCTGCACTTACTCTGCCAAACTGTGCTGCTTTTTTGTTTTTAGCTGTGTTGGGGTGGGTTTTTTTCAATTGCTTTTGAGACAAAATTTGCTCTCTCTTGTTGTAACTATATCCACTGCACCTGGTATCTTCCTCACATGAAAACAATTGTATTTTAGTAATCTTTTTCCAACTGTCTCAGAGATGAACGGGAAAGAAAACCAGAACACCAAAACCAAGGAAATAGTTGAGCAGTTACAGACAGTCAAGGCCACTGACACTTACCACAAACCTCAGATGCTGGGTGGTTTAACTGTGGTGGTACGGAGTGATGTAGCACGGTACAGGGATACCAAAACTAACCAGGAAAGATCACTCCATTACTAGACGCAGATAAGCCAGGTGAGCTAAGAAATTGAGGATATCTGCCTGATTTAGTATAGGCTGACCTATTCTCAGTACCAAAGCTAGCTTGCTTATATCTACACATCAGTGTACTGGCAAAATCAATGCTCTTCCCACAACAGGTTCATTTTGGTAAGTTAGGTAAGAAACGAAGATGCCATACTAGAAGCACCTTTTAATCTTGCAGTTACTAGTGCACCAGCTCAATTCAAAGACTTTTGTTTTGCACCTTCTCCCTATATTCTTACAGGTTATGTTCACCATGAAATTTTGCACTGGAAGTCTTGAACAAGAAAAAAAAAAAAAACACAACAAAAAAACCCAACACCCAGACCCCACCAAACCTACCCCTCAAAACTCAAGTAGTGACTAGGCATTGTCACTTGTAGGTAGGCTAAGCAAATTAGAGATTGGAGAGGTCAAAACTGAGCCAGACAAACATATTCTTCTTTACTGCTTCTATTCTATGCAGAAAATGCCCTTGGTTGCCTCCCCTGAAAACACACACCCCAACAATGGTGACAGAAACTCTGTCAGATCACAAACTCTATTTGAAAACAGTTTAAAAATATTTCACTCCTATTTTTAATAAAATAATGTAGCTATGAAGACTTATACTATATCCAATTTTGGGCTCCCATGCAACACAGCAGCATTTAAGCAGCACAGAAGATGGTATCTGAAATCTGTTTTGCCTCTGCTGCAATTACATGCTCCTTTTGTTCTTTTTAATGTTAATGTAATTGTATTAATTTTATCAGAAGACAGAGGGAGGGAAGGTGATCTAATTTCAGTGGGAATGTCAAAGGAAATGTGTATCTGATGTGGCAGCAACTAATGCTGTGTCTGTGTCAAAGAAATGTATTCTTTCATTTGCACTCCTGCTGGGAAGAGCTAAATTTCTTCTGAAAGACCTACGATCCTGTTCTTTAATATATGTATTTTACATGCATGCTACCAAGTATATTATTCATTTTACACTCAAACATGGAAGTAATCAGGACAGTAATTACAGATACATGATAATCCACAATTAATGAGCAGTCCTGGAAGTATTGTATACTCCTACGCATGTCAACAAACTCCAACACGCAGCAAACAAAATAATTACCAGAACAGGCTAAGAAATGCTTTAGTCTCAACAAACCGTTCTTGGCTGGAAATACCAGTTATTTATAACAGTGTAGTAGATAAAAAATGTCTAATGTATCATCTTTTCTTATACATTGGCAGTATTTTACCAAAATAGAGCTAACACTGTGGTACCCCTCTTCCTGTCCATCCCTTAGAATCCTTCTGGAACAGCTGAAACCTCTTGGCCGCTCTCAACCAAGTCTGACAGCAAAATAAAAGCTAAATGTATTTAAATTCTGGCAAAACTCCTTTCCATGACCATCAGTTTTCATGAGAGGCATGCTTGGTGTGGCCTCCAAAGTGGAGAGGGAAAGGCTTCAACGTAAGGTCAGTATTTACCTGGCCAGCACACCCTTACCCTCAGTTGTCCAGCTGATTCTTATCAGATATACAACAGTGATAGGGATTAGGGAATTGGGGTGTATATAGAATGTGAAACATAAATTACTGACTAATTAGGTTTAATTAGATTTTCTGCCTGTAGAGCAACCCATTTAGCTTAAGCTGTAACTGCAAGCTATCTAAACCTAAATGATTACATTTAAACTAGGAGCACTGCCTAGCTGCTCTCCTTCATCAGTACTTACTCCATGCTCCAAAACAGATCAGTTGTTCTTTCCTAAGATTAGTACTTTCTGTCTGCCTTCTAAAAGGTAACAAAATGATTCAGTCAACAGAAAATGAATCACTTTTAAAAAGCAAAAAACTCATTACTTCCCAGAAGACTCCTCAAACTAAGAAAGGCGTCATGCAACTTAGCTGGAAAGCCAGAAGACCTGCAGCTGCAAACCTACCTGCTCTTCTCCACAGGACTGATTATCAGGGAGCAAACAACAGCCAAGAATTTCTTTTAAAATCCTGCAGTGCAGACATGTTGTATAGTCCGGAAGTAATTTCCAGAGCTGAAAATACAGGCTCTGCACAGATGCTGCTTCTGCTTTCTCCATAGCCAGTCCTGGAACCAAACAATCCAGCACAACACACACCTAAGTTGTAATTGGTTCTTCGAAGCAGATTTGTGTGATACATCAAATTCAAATAATAAAAAACAGAAATAAGATTTCTGTAACAAAGACATGACACATTTCCTCATGCTTTAAGATACTTTTTTCTTTTTATATAAGATGGCTTTTTAAATGCAGGAGACATCCACATCACTCCCATGTGTCGTCTATCCATATACCTATGGAAAATACATTATTTAAACATTACTTACAAAAACTGCAAACCTGAATAAACTCCAGCTTGACAGCAGGGCAGAAAACAAGCTGCACTCAACTGCTAGACTTGTTCCACAGTATCTGACAACCCAAGCATCTGAGAAAGGGATGGGATCTAACACCCTTTCTTAGATACGTAAGGTATATGTTATGGGCTATTATGATATGAAGTCATCCAACATCACAAGCATAAAGTGCTGTCATTCTTTTGCTGAGTCTCTGCCAGAAATGCCTGGGAGAACATCTGCCAAAAGGACAATTTTGCATCTGACATCATCAGCTCCCAAATCAGCACACACAGCTTCATGAGAAACACTTCCTAACGCAGCTTCCCAACTTGGTTTGGGTAACAAGACACTACAATTACTTCACTGCAGGCATCATCTGCGCCACTTACCAGCTGTGAATTGAATGTGTTACATGTCTTCCCTTTAAACACTAGATAGAGAAAAGAAGACAAAGCATCCGGATAAGATCCTGACTACAATACTGACACCAAAGTTGTAATAAGAAAAACAAATCAATAAAATGCAATTCTTGATTGCATCTAAGCAGTATATTCCTCTTTAACTGCTTTAACCAGGTAAGCTATGGGAGAGAGACTGATGACAGGCAATTTACTCCATCTCCTGCAGCTATTTGCTCTGGAGAACTCTTCTGGTTTTCTATCCCCTTGTGCAAGATGGAATATTCGTTCTGCCTTTTTCTTCAACTGCTTTTTCACATAACTAAATGAAATACAACTTTAAAGGGGTGAAAGGCCATGAAAACTCAGTTCTTGCTCTCCAGGACTGGAATCCTTCCTGCTCCTTTTTTTCTCTGTAATTAAGTTACAGCATATGAGGAGGACTACAGGGATGTTATGAGGTTATGCAGGGAGAAAATTAGAAGAGTCAAAGCCTAGCTAGAACTTCACATGGCCACTGCTGCAAAAGACAACAAAAAATGATTCTTTAAATACATTAGCAAGAAAAACAGGGGAAGGAGAATCTCCATCTTTACTGGAAGCAGTGGGAAACATAGTGACAAAAGATGAGGAAAAGGCAGAGATACTTAATGCTGCCTTTGCTTCAGTCTTTAGTAAGACCAGTTGTTCTCCAAGCACCGAGCCCCCCTGAGCTGAAAGCCAGTGATGGGGAGCACAGCGAAGCCCCCATAATCCAAGGGGAAACGGTAAGAAAGATGTTACACTACTTATACACACAACAGTACGGGGCTGCGTGGGATCCACCCAAGGGTACCGAAGGAGCTGGCAGAAGTGCTCATTGAGCCACTTTCCACCATTTATCAGCAGCCCTGGCTAACCAGGGAGGACCCGCTTAACTGGAAGTTAGCAAATGTGACACCCATCTATGAGAAGGGCCACAAGGAGGATTCGGGGACCTTCAGGCCCCTTCAGTCTGACCTCAGTGCCAGGGAAGGTCATGGAGCAGATCACCTTGAGTGCCATCACAACAGCGCATACAAGACAAAGAGGTGACAAGGCCCTGTCAGCATGGGTTTATGAAAGACAGGTCCTGCTTGACCAACCTGATCTGCTTCTATGACAAGGTCACCTGCTTAGTGGATGAGGGAAAGGCTGTGGATGTTGTCTACTCAGCCTTTTGTAAAGCCTTTGACACGATTTCCCACAGCATTCTCCTGGAGAAACTGGCTGCCTATGGCTTGGACAGGTGTACTGTTTGCTAGATTGTTTAGACTGGGTATTAGGAAAAATTTCTTCACTGAAAGGGTTGTCAAGCATTGGAACAGGCTGCCCAGGGAAGTGGCTGAGTCCCCATCCCTGGAGGTATTTAAGAGATGCGTAGATGTGGCACTTAGGGACATGGTTTAGCAGTGGGCTTGGCAGCGCTAGGTTAATGATTGGACTTGATGAAAATGTCTTTTCCCACCTAAATAATTCTTTCATTCTGCTTTACAAGATTAAAATAAGTTTTATACTTGATTTATGTTCTTTCCTTTAATCAGATACCTAGACACTCTAATTTACATCCAATTTATGCAGAAAGTTGAATCCTACCTAACTGTAACAAATGCAGCTAGTGAATGTAAACAGCCTTCAGATGAAGGAAAAAATAACCTATGAGCAGATTAGAAAAAGCAAACCCTATCTAATGTAACAACAGACTGAAGGCTGAGAGGATATGGTTACTCTTTAAAATACTCTAGAGCGGGGGCTTGTTTATGCTACAGGAAAATGTTGGATTGTAACAAATGGGATGGACATACAGGTAGGAAATTACCACTTACCACTAGAAGAGAACTGGGGGATTAGGGTGGAAGGGAGGGAGAGAAGTGTAAAGTAACTGTTACGCAGAGCTTGGATTAGGTTTATAAAAGGATTATGCAGCACTGTCTTGCTAGAGGAGGCAGCACCAGAATTATCTTTGCTTATTAACTCAAATATTGCTAATTCATTCCTATTTCTTCCTTCTACAGCAAACATGGAGCATGGAAAAAATCTTGTATCTTGCAGCTGGCTTTCTGCTAGTATGGGAGAAAGCCAGCTAGAGTTTTTGCATAAAGTTTTTGCCTCAAAACTTAAACCACAGAGTCATGAAGCGAACAACTTGAGGGAAATGGTGACGTCAAAGTCTCAAAAAGTGTTCATCCACGTTAAATAATTGATAAGTCTTCTGACAGTTACTGAGCCCAGAAGGCAAACCTGCGCGCAGCAATAACAGCTGAGGAGATGAATTCACTGACACAGTGCAGGGCATTTTTCTGCCAAGTTTCACTTTGAAAACTGAATACACAGTGAGTGCTCTGGCGTACTGGCAGCAGCAAAACCCCACAAACCAGGCTGCTACCCCCCCAGTACCCTTCCCACCCCCATGGCATACTCAGTGCATAAAAGAAATCTGGATACATCAGTACCGAGCATACCCTAGATGCTGGCAAAAAGTAGAAGGCAGTGAGTCATTTTCTCACACTTATGCAAAAATCTTGCTTGATGTTAATATCACACAGACATAACAAATTAAGGCATCACCTGGATGGCAATTCTCACTGAGCAATATTTCCGGCTGCCAGGAATTTAGAAATGAGGTTACACCCCACTAAGGCATCCGGAGCACATTAGACAGACACAGGGCAACCTATTCCATCTCCCTAAACAGAGGGGCAATCCTACCTTGGATTTTCACAGTTTTTGCCACCTACTCTTATTTATAATTGCATCGTTCCAGCACTTTTAAATCATTTATCCTCCTTAGTGGAGCATGATGTAATTTTTCTTTAATGGAAAGAAGGCAAGCAAAGTCAAATTACATAAAATAGACAAAGAATGTATTTTTATCAACTGAAATACCAATACCAAATTCACTTTGTACTTTGAGTGGCATGTCCCAAAAATGCAGAAACCAGCAAAAACATGGTTACATCATCTGTTATGATGTTTCTGTGAACGTACAGTTGCAGAGATGGGCATTTTCTACCACCCAAGTAAAAAAAAATAGAGTACTATGAGAGCCAATTCTTGGCTGTAATATAATAAAGGCCATAGGATTTGGCTTATAAAACATAATAACAATAAAAATGAAAATATATTCTGAATCAAAAAATCCCGCCCAACAAACACTAAAGATCAGCAGAAAAAGAAAAAAAAAAGAAGTTATAAAGACGTTTGAGAAAGTCATCTTTTGTTTTCCTGGTTTAGAGAGAGTCACTAGTCAAGTGGCACAGTGAGAGTTAAGTTCAGATACAGGATAAAAACTGAAAGGTATACACAGGCTCTGATGAGAGCAGATCAAATTGTTAGAAGAAGTAAGAGGTGGACAGGAATAATGAGAAGAATTTGAAGATTTTATCCTTAACTGAAGAGGACATTTTTTAAAGATCAAAACAATGGATGTTTCAAGGATTAAGGTTTAAATACTGAGGACCCAGACTGCATTCTGCAGGTGAGGAAAGTAGAAACTTTGCAAAAGGAAGAAAAGGTTGACAAGGCTAATGCAAATTTGCTTGGATTCAAGAGCCCAGGCAGAGTTAAAGATGACACACAGCAAGCCTGAGAGTAATCTAGAAGGGCACTAGGAGGAAGTATAGGTCGGAGTTCTATATACTAGTCTTCTGACAAGTCAAAAAGTAAAGTTAAGAGGCATTCAAACTTTTTTGAAAAGGGGGGGGAGGTGGGAAATGCAGGCCTTAATACAGTAAAATAAGCATATAAAGGAATATCATCAAATGTGTAGGCGAAGAAAAGTTAGCAGGTCTTGACATGCACTCTGGTCAGCTGAAAACATGCCTGGGATGGCACTAGTACACAGCAATTTTCATAAAGAACTGGGCAGGCATTACAGTGGAATGGGAGTAGGAGTTAGGCTGGGGTCTCTGAAGTAATATCTGAAAAAATAACAATCATATTACTGAGCTAAAAAATTGCATTTAAACCAGGCCAAGAATCAGTACGCATAAGTTTTTATGGAGGTGTAAGAAACTTACAGACAAGACTCATTTAAATTCCAATGTCCCGGTAACGGCCAAAAAGGTCCTTTGATATCATCAGTGTTACTCCAGCATGGCAGAGGATATGAGTTCTCACCAGTTAGCTTTATACTGGGAGGGATGATAGGCAGGGATGATAGGCAAGTGAGAGGAAAACAGAGAGAAGTACTCCAAGTGCCGTGATGCGAAGAAGCATACCAGTTAAAATAGTACTGCTTATTTGTCTTCCTAGCAGAGGCAGCTAAGATCAAGAAACACCAATTTCTAATTAAAAGGAAATAGGAGGTGCACTTCAAGTATCACCATAAGGAAAGCCTTACCAGAAATTGCGCTATGCTTTTGTCACCTCATGTGGTTCCCTCTAGAGCACACACGAGAGATGCTGACAAAGGAAGGTTTATCTACCTTACTACAAGGACTCCAAAAAGCCTGACTTCAAGAAATGAGCAGAGTGGAGATCACAGATCCATTACCCAATAAACACCTTCCAAGCACTGAAGAATAAGGCAGAGTTTTCAGTGGAAGAGAGGTGACCATTAGAAACTGGACTGGGACCACCAGATCATTTCTCTCAAGTCAGCTGTTGCTAACATTGTCTTGACATTTAAATAGAGCACTTCCTTTTGGCAACAACAGAACTACGTGAGCCATATTAAATATCTTGGATTTGATTCTTTCTGCTCCTATGGTGAGGACTTGCTAAAAATTTCTGGACTTCAGAACTCCAGCAATAATTCCAAAACAAAATGTTGGAAGTACATTTTTTTAAATGCCTGCTGCAACAAAAATAGCACATCCCTAGGACCTTGAGCATCTCAGGAATCCACCACCCAGTTGCATAACTTCTCCAGTTTCTTCTTCCCAACTCTTAAGACTCAGTGTTGTGGGGAGGAGTGGAGAAGGAACATCGCAGTCCTGAAAGAAAGGTGCTGTCTATGCCATCCCAAAGCCAATAGAGTAACACCCATACATCAAAAGATTAAGAGATTTACTCCAGAAAATGTGTCTGGTACAGGATAAGACACAGGACAGTATGCCTTACTGATTCATACCCCTCTTAAAGCACTTCCATTTCAGTTTCTATTTTTCCTCCTCTTCCATGCTCTACTTGCTTTTCAGTAAAAATAATCATACACTGCACAGCATGCCATTTTCTGCTGTAGCCTAAGCATGCTGAGTGGGGGTTATCACAGCTGAGATGCTGATGTACCACTGTCTATCTGCACTGTATCCTTTGACAAAGGAGAAACTGTGACTTATGTTGCTCCTCCACCAACATCAAGCTGTACCCATCATGGATGATAGCATCAGTAATAGCTCAAGAAGGAAAGCTAGTCTCTGTAAAACGGGACGTGGCAGCTACATACAGAAACCACACGTATAATCATACTTTTTAACAACTCCTATCTGGACAGAAATGAGTCAAAATCTACAGTGTGATTTTGTCCAGGAGCTGTTTCTGCGATGAGAATGCAAGCACATCAAAATCCCAGCAACAATTGCTATTCTGAGACAGAGCTGTCTCAAAGACAACGTTGATCCTTTAAGATCCTAATCACTGACTTCAGCTATTCATAACTTCCACGTCCCACAGAGTTGTAAGGAATAGAAAGTAATACTGCAGCTTCTCTTGTCAGCTACCCCCCTTCTTTCTCTGCATCTCAATGAAAAACTTAATATAAGATAATTATTTGCAGATTGCTCACTAACTCCAAATGTTAATTTGAAAGAAGCAAGTACATAAAACCCTCCAGGAGTCCTGAAACACAATCTCTATATGCACAGTTATTAGACACTTATAAAAATTGGTTGGTGATAATGACACAGAAAAAGCCTATCACCATTCCACATTTCTATCATACCTATCACCTAACTTTGAAGATTCAGGTCCCCCTATCCTGGATGAAAAAACTGAAAATGCCGCATGTGTGGGGTTTACTCTGAAGCTGAGGGCACGTATGTGAGAACAGCATATGAACTTTCAAAACCACACGACATTTCAGATTATTTGCTATCAGATAACAAGAATAATAATAGACAGTATTAACAAGTGACATTTTCTCATTTTTTGAGCTCATTTTTGGAGAAGTGAGCTTTTGGGCTTCAGAAGCAAAGTTACTGGAAACAGAAAGAAGGTTATCTGGGTTTCTACCAAAATACTATCCATGTAGTCTGAAAAGGGATTACATGTTTTAAATCACTGCCTTGGTAGCCAGTTTTTAATAAAGCTCCAGCTCTGTTTGGAAAGATTTTTCTCTGGCTCCCCCTCTACATCTACAGCTTTTTGCCTTCCTCACGATCTTTGCATGTGTGTAGGGGGAGGCGTAGAGAAAATGAGAAGGCAAACATCTGCTACTGCCACCTGTCTTCCAGCTACTGGATGGGGCTGGGATGTAGACAGGATGAACCTTTACAACTCTGCAAGCTCACCTTCTGCTTCCACACCCCAACAAGCAGGATAGGATCACTAACACTGTGAGCTCCATTACTCTTCTCTCCAGATGGTTTCTCTGACTTTTACCAGCATCATCAAGACACAAGAAGGACACCAGTTAACACATAATGGTCTGTGAGTGCCACAGAACAATGTGCTGCAGCACTACACTCTCAGCAGAACCTTCTTGGCAATTCTGCTTACCTGCAAAAATGTGAATATTAGCAGAGACAAGTATCTAGTAGCACTAATGCACCTCATCACAGCTTTGAGCTGCTAAATTTAGTGGGAAAAAACCCCAAACAAAGCAAAACAAACTTCCTGTAGTTTAAGGGAAAAAAAACCAATGCCCCATGGAAGTAAATCTTCATGACAATAGGGGACAGAATTGTTGAGGGTAGGAAGGGAGCTCTGGAGATCATCCAGTTCAAGTCCCCTGAACAAAGCAGTGTCACCTACAGCAGGCTGTTCAGGACTGTATTCAATTGGGGTTTGAGTATCCCAGAGCATGAAGGCTCCAAAACCTCTCTAGGTAACCTGTTCCAGTGCTCAGTCACCCTCACAGTAAACAAGAAACAAATTTCTTATTTTTAAATAGGAATTCCTGTATTTCAGTTTGTATCCACTGCCTGTTGTCCAATCACTGGGAACCACAGAGAATAATCTTGTTCCACTTCCTTTACTGTCTCCCATCAGGTATTTATACATACTGACAAGATTGCCCTGAGCCTTGTCTTTTTCAGGCTGAACAGCCCCAGCTCTTTCAGCCTCTCCTCATATCACAGATGTTCCAGTCAGCTTTATGGCCCTTTTTTGTATGCTCTCCAGTATTTCTGCATGTCTCTTGTGCACGGGAGCACAGACCTGTACCCAGCACTCCGGATGTGTCTCTCTAGTGTTGAGCTGAGAAAGATCACCTCCCTCAACCTGCCAGCAATGCTCTGCCCAATGCAGGTACATGATTTAGTCGGCTTTCTTTGCCATAAGGACACATTGCTGGTTTACGTTCAACTTGGTGTCCACCGGGACCCCCAAGGCTCTTCTCTGCCTGCTCCCTAGCCAGTCAATCTGTAGTCTGCACTGATACCTAGTTATTTCTTTCCAGGTGTGTGAGGACTTTGTACTTCCCTCTGTTCAACTTCATAAGATTCCTCTTGACCCGCTTCTCCAGCCTGTCAAGGTTCCTCTGAATGGCAGCACAACCACGTGATGCAGCAGCCACTCCTCCCAGTTCTGTATCACCTGCAAATTTACTGAGGGTTCACTCTGGCCATCATCCAGGTTTATTGATAAAGATACCTTTTTTGTGCATTCTTTTTCTTTCTTTTTTTATGTTTTTGCAGTTCAGTAACTGATGGCTCTACCTCTCCTCTAGTGGCATCTCTATTCACCATAACAAGTAGCTTTTTTAGTCCTGCATAAAGCCCAGTAACTTGGTAATTATGAACTCCAGATTAAGTATCTGATAATTTCCAGACTTCCTTTATGGACTGCATGAATTCATACTGCTCTTGTAACATTTGAGGTTATTGAGGAATTGAAAATTGAGCAATGCATACCTATTACACAATGAACCTTTGATCTTTAAAATCCAGCCCAACATGAAATTTTCTTTTTTTATGACTTGCCTTCAAGATTTACTCCAGCTCTGGCTTATTCGAAAATCTCAGGAGGCTGCTCCAATAATTCATTTTGAAATTTTGAACACTGATCCATCAAACACAGAACAAAATTATGGCTCACTACTAAAATCAAGCAGGAAAAGAACATCTGCTGTTGAGAACAGCTGATCAGCTGTGAGCCTTTCTACTGGGAAACTCGTGAAATGAGCTACTAGAGAGTTCAGCATGTGTTCTTCTAAGGAAAGAGCAATAGGAAATACTTTCACTTATTTATTCTTTAAAACTATCCCAGAGAGCAGCAATTATAGCTTATGTATCTTCGCCAGTATGGACACAAAGCACAAGAGAAAAAAAAGCAACAAACCAAGACAGTATTAATAACAATGCCTTTAAAACAAAGTTTCCATTATAGAGTGAGGTCAGTCAGTTAATTTTGTCCTTGTTACTGAAAAAATCTTCCGACAGTAACGGCATTGTGGAAACTCTGTTAGGAAGGTTAGAACAGCCCACATCCTCTAGCAACACTACTATTAACGTATAGTGGAAGAATCTTGGCTGAAGACTAGGCATAATCACTGCTCAGTAAAAAATTAAGTACAGTAATGTTCCATGTTCATTCCCTAACTGGGTTAATCTCTGAAAACAGGAAGCCAAAAATTTGTAATGATTGTGTTCAACAATTTGTTTTGGAAGGCAAAAAATACCTGAAGCACACATATGCAATAAGTGAAATTTCAGATGTCACTGGAAATGAAAAGAATACTTTGCGGCACAACTCTCAGCTTTAATAGTTGTGAGGAACCAAAACTTAGTCTTTATCATCACAAAAGCCAGAGTCCTACATCATTTTAATGTGCTGGATTTTTTTCTTGACAAGGAAGCTATCTGTATTGCCCATTATTATGTTGGCCACCGCTTCCTTTCATAAGACCCTGCTTTCAGTTGCTTATACTTTTTCAAGACTTTAAACCTTTGCACTGACATTTTGCCTTGCCTGTTGGTTAGCCTGTATTTGGAAAATTTTATCCAGCATAGCCATTTCCAGAAGACTAAGGAACACTGTTTTATTCATCATTAACTACTAACCTCTTTGAGGTTTACCCCTTTGAACTCAGACCATTCTCAGTACAGTTTTTGCTTCAGAGACTGGCATATGGATGCCCAAATTTCAGCAATTTGAAGAATCTGCAATCTGAAAACCTGCAGATAGTTTTAGCGTGTACAAAAGCAGAGAGCCTGAATTTCAGCAGAGTGAACCCTCTGAAAGTCTCTGCATTTCTCTGTGGATACTTAAAGGTAATCAGCAACTTTAATTGTGAGATGCCAATAAATTTCGAATCCCCCTAAATCCAACAAACAAGTGTAACGGATGCCCTAAGCGTTTTTCCTAACAGTTTGCAACTGGAAAACAAAAAAACCCCAAAACAACCTGAAGACCATAAGCCTCTGAACAACTTCAAAGGGATTTGTAAAGAAGCAATTGAGAAATGGTCCCACAGTCACAGCTAGTGACTCAACTCCACACTTGCAAACAAGCAAGGCCAAATCTGAGCCACATTATTTCTCCAAGATAGTTTTCTCATTTTCCACATTAGAAAGCAAAAAAGTATTTTATAGATCATTTCTTAATCACAGTCTCAGCTTTCTGCACCTTTCCTAATGTGCAAAGCAACTTTCTTCCTCCAGCTCCATCTCCATATTCCAACCAACCTACTACGTTCCCATGTGGCCTCTTTCTCATAAAATCCCAAACTCCACAAATCTCTGCTTTGCCAGTAAAGCTTTGAAAACTTTCCTGCTGAATGAAAGGATAATGTAAGGTTTTATTAACAAATAATAACCTAGAAAACCACAAAATCATACTTACAATAAAACATTTCTTAAAAATCTATTTTCAGGTACAATAAGAGGGATTGGATTAGATACACGGATGTGTTCCAGCAGGAACTCTGCTTCAGGCATGTATTCTCCATTCTAATGCGAAGGCCGGGGGAGAGATGAACTATGACTGAAAAGGCTGTAACACCTGGCTGCATGGATTTGAATAAGCTGGAGATGCAAGGGGAGCTGAGGACTTTTGCTTTGTTCCTCTGGCCACCTGCACCACGTCTGACACTGCTGGCACACACTTCTAAGTAAATGCAATGAATGCAATGATACAATGATACAAGGCAGCACACTACCTCCCTCTTGGCTGGCACTGCCTCTCAGCAATGTTTATCCATGTGTGTTTATTATTCTGCTGCCACTGAAACCTCCTCAAGACACCATGTATTGTGGTGGTGCCATGGCAAACATACCTTGCCAACATGCACCATAGCCTGCCTGGGTTGTTAGGCAAAGGGAATAACCAGGCACAACCCACAGGCACAGGCACTTGAAAGGAAAAGTAACATCTTGGCCCCAGCTCTGTTGCACACTCTCCTAATCCTTAGGCAATCTGAGAGCCAGAAAGAACTACACAGTCCCACACAAACTGCCTCCTCGCCCACAACCATGAGTTCATACACTTCTGTGTGAAGAGCTTCATGCCTTTGCACAGAAAGGAGGCACATATAAAGAATCCTTGCTGCACTGAAGGTTTTCTTCCAGGTCCCTGATGCTGTTCTGCTTGTAAATCAGCCTCTGCCATGGCTCTTCCCTATACAAACATTCATACTGATGCATTCATGCCTGCTGTCGAGATGCAAGAAGTGCTCTCTTGCAGAGGCTTGTGCTTCCTCAGCATCAAGCTCCCAGTGAAGCTGGCTCTGGCCAATGACAAAATCAGCAGTGCCATACTGCTGTCAGGCTGCTGGATGCAAGGGCAGCTGGACAGCAGCAGGGAAAAGTTTGAATTTAATGGACATCTGAGGGAAAAGTAAAGCACAGGAGCTCCAGCCTTCTCATAAAGATAACAGATATGACGCATCCACCCTCATGGGTGTATAGGGGTTATGAGTGAGGACCATTCAGAGCAGAAAGGCAATTAATTTGACATTAATATAAAAAAAAATGAAAATGAAAACAGAGTTGCCAATTCTGATAAAATGAATTTCTTCCATTTCTTTAGAGTAGCTTTAATCCATCAGAATTATATCATACATGAACATACTGAAAATATGGCAGATGCATGATGCAATGTTATATTAAGCTCTCTTAGAAAATCCCTTGATTTATCATTTCACAGTTATGATCCAAGTGATACTGGGACCAGTTTATTTGCTGTTTAGCACCCTGTATGGGTTGTAGGCTATGGAGTTTCTCCTATCTGGCAGATCACTGGTAAGGAACAGAATATGGCACCGCACATGTAAACTGATTTAGGCATTCCTGTGCTAAAATCACTGGCAGGTAAGACAGGTATCACTTCACAGGATTTATACAAATCCACCAAAATCTAAACTGGTGATTTAGTAGTACATAAATATGAACCTATTTCAATTTCTGTGTTCAGCTGAAGTTCAACAAAGGCAAGTGCAAGGTCTTGCACTTGGGTCGGGGCAATCCCAAGCACAAATACAGGCTGAGTACTAATTGAGAGCAGCCCTGAAGAGAAGGCCTTGGGGTTGTTGAGAAGCTCAACATGAGCTGGCAGTGTGCCCTCACAGTCCAGAAAGTCAACCATATGCTGGGCTACACCAAAAGAAGCATGACCAGCAGGCTGAAGGAAGTGATCCTGCCCCTCTGCTCTGCCCTTGTGAAACCCCACCTGCGGTACTGCACTCAGCTCTGGGGCCTCCAACATGAGAGAGATGTGGACCTGCTCAACTGAGTCCTTATGAGAGCCATGAAGATGCTCAAAGGGCTGGAACACATCTCATACAAAAACAGGATGCGAGAGTTGGGCTTGTTCAGCCTGGAGAAGAGAAGGCTCTGAGGATACCTTACATCAGCCTCCCAGTTCCAAAAAGGGGCCTACAGGAATTCTGGAGAGGGACTTTTTACATGGATAAGTAGTGAAGGGACAAGTAGGAATGTCTTTAAACTGACAGAGCAGAGATCTAGATTTGATGTTAGGAAAAAATTCTTCACCGTGAGGCTGGTGAGGCACTGGAATATGTTGCTCTGAGAACCTGTGAATGCCCCATCCCTGGAAGTGTTCCAGGCCAGGCTGGATGGGGCTTTAAGCAACCTGGTCTAGTGGGAAGTGTCCCTGTCCACGGCAGGGGAGTTGGAACAAGATAATCTTTAAGGTCCATTCTAACTCAGACCACCCTATGATTCTATTGGGTTATTTAGCTTTTATATTCTTGTATAAATCTAAAATCTTTAAATTCACAGTCATCAAAGAAAAAGTTTCCATCATGGGCTAATGTGTGAGGATATTTCTTGTTGTAGGATTGGTATCAAACACAACTTATGCTCAAAGACTATGGCTCATAAAATCTACAGGGAATTTCAGGCAGAGGGAAATACTCAACATCCTTACAGCAAATATTTAACACCTCAACACCTTTAGCTTATTTGGTTACCACAGCATTTTAAATGCTCAGCCATTCAGTGCAATCATTCTCCATTGCAGTTACTAGGGATAAAAAATCAGGATCAGTCCAAGAAACAAGATCCTCAGGCGCATGCACAGAATAAAGCCAACAGAGAATTGCTCCCCAAACCTGTACTGAAACTCCAAAAAAGACTTTCAGACAATCCTATCTGCTGCATGGACAAAAAAGAAAAGTATTCAGAAATTCTTTCCTTAGATCTATAAAGGTAGTTCCTTCTGAAATTACTGAGAGATATAAAGACATTCAAGATTCAAACACTAAGAGATACTACACTTTGTTGACTAGAGGCTAATATATGTAATTCATCACCATTTACCTTAAATTCACCTATGCAAAATGCCCACAGGATAAAGCTCTTCCACATACAAAAATGTAGCTGGATAAGTAAGGCACTTTACATCAACCAAAATCAAAAAGATCAAATTTAGGGTTCATGCTCAAATCCACTTTCCTCAGTCTTTCACACACACAAAATGTGAAAAACCAATCAACCAATCAAAAAATTCCCTTGCCATACCAGACCCTGGAAAGACTTCTACGTAATGTCTATGAGTGTAAACGAAGCTCAAAACATCAAGAATAAAATTACATAACAACCCAGCCCTTCCACCCTAAAACCCACCCAACAATATTGTCTATAGCCATGGTAACCACTCTTGTTTTTTCTCTACCCGTGCTTCTCAGCCTGCTCACCCTTGCTGAAACAGTTCTGCGTTTCATTCAATTTGATGTAAAGAAAATAAGGTGATGAATAAAACCCACTTACTGACTTTCAAAGGATAGAAAGTATGTTCAAATAGAGTATCAGTCTTCACTGTGGACTTACAGCTCTCATGTCCTTAAAAGTCAGTTTTGCCATATTATTTTAAACTACAAACAAGATCAAGCAAAAATCCAACTTTCAGAATTCGATTTTATTTCCTTCTCTTAGTCTTTAAAAAAAAAAAAGAAAAAAGATTACTAAAGTAAACCAGTTTGGAGAGCTGTTGTCATTTTTTAAGATAAATATCTTTCATCTCCTCTGAAGAAATAACCTACAATGCTGCTCCTTATCTATCAAAACATAATATCATTTTCTCAAGGTTACCCTAGAACATCGTAAGCTTGTGTATCTCTTTAAGGACTAAATAACAAATTAGCATCAAAAACAGAGCTATTACTTTTATATTATAACTACGTGAACAGGATCAATCTAAATTGCTCTTTGTGCTTGTCATCTTGCACAGTAACTCCATTTTCCTGTGAGGCACTATTGAGCAATGGGGAGAACAAGTAGAGCAGCTCCACTCCACCTGTGCCACCCAGCGTAACAAGCATTACAAACAGCCAGAGAAATATTTGTCTTTGAAGCTGAGCATCATCTTCCCTGCCTTAGTTTACACTCAGACAATCTCTACGGATTCACACTATGCCCAAGTCAACCCTATCTACATGCATCACTTACTGCATCTGACTTCTCCCAGACTGGTAGATGGGTCAACTAAATTTCCTTTTCTCTTTTAAAACCTTACAGAGGTGTTGAGGGGCTGATGATGGAAAGGATACACCAGCTCTGTGCAGTCAAGCACACCTCAGACCTAGGTATGGAACATTTATTTTTTACCAGATATATCATACTGTAACACAGTATGATGCAATGTAACTTCAGGATTAGAGTGATTAGAAGGAAAGGGAAACACTGGCTAAAATACAGCTTTCCTTTGAAATTACATTAGTGCTTCTACATCTTCATAACAGAAGCAAGATGACAAGTGACTCACTTCATAGCAGAGCATTTATTTACCCTTCTTTTACCAGTAGATTTAAGAATGCCTGATTGAACTGGATCAATTAAATTAATGAAATTGTATTCATCAGCAATGCCTTATTATTTTTACTGTGAATCTTTTTATTGTGAATTACCAGAGAATCTGATTCCTTTGAAAATTAGTATTTCAGCTAGTTTAAATGGTAGCAAACCAAAGTAGAAGAATTATCTAGGTATCTGGTCAGGAAAAAAAAATATTTCTGAAAGAGGGCTTTTTAAATTTGGTATTCATATTGTAGCAAATTGATATGGTGGAAAATTTAAATCAGAAGAAGTCAAACAAGAAGGCACTATGTTAAAAAAAAGACAACATTTAAAAATATTAAAACATTATTATAAAATATGGTGGATTATTATTCATTTGAAGCCTTTAAATTTAAACTGCATATATTTAAAAGGCATATTCTTATTTAACCAGAAAACATGGGCCTGATGTGACAGGATGTGACAGCATGGCATTTTTTGACTAGTAATATGTCTGAGATCTCTAGTTGTTCACAGTGGTCCAATTTGGCTTTAAAAATCAACAACTCCATAAAATACGGTATGCAACCTGCACTTCTTTTCCTCTTCTCAAGGAAAAGTGTACAGAAGGATACTTCTCAAAAGCTGGGAAGTATTTCTGTAGCCCATCTGTCTTTCTGTTGAAGAATTTTCTCCCAAATTGCCTCTTTCCCAATGATAAAGGCATCCCTTCATAGTCAACTGCTTCATAAAAAGAAAACTTATTACAGAAAACTGAGTTGCAATAAGCTACTACCTCCACATTACTTTCAATATTATTTCTAGAGTTATCTCTTCTAGTGTCTTTACATCCCAAGGTATTAAGAGCAAATCCATGGAATCTGGAGTGGCTGGAGCGAGAAATAAAAATGTACTAATTTTACTCCCATTCAACACATCTTCATCTTACTTACGGTGACGATGCTCACTCCAAACATCATCCCACGATTTTTACATTACATCTGCTTTTCCCAGCAGATGTTTACATATATTTTGTTTACATCTGCTTTACCCTCATCCTTGTTAATGCATTTGAAATGATGCATCAACCAAGATGATGCTGAAGGTGCTGAGGTTCTGAAAATGCATTACATCTACTTGTAATCAGTGATTTCATACACATGCAAGATGAAATGCAACAAAGACATGCACCAAGTTACCCATCAGCAGTAGACTACACTTTTCCTTAACAACTCAGTTTTAAATACTCCTAAGCCCTTTAGAAAAGTCTTATTTCTGAGACAGGGAGATTCTGCTGGTTAAATAAGTCTGCATTAGTGGGCTGTCATGGCACCTCCACATGTACGGGCACATGGTCTTGCAAAATCATTTTGCACATTTCGTACTATTCATCATGGAAATGACAAGTAACTATGAGCTGGTTCTCACTGTATGCAGAAGACCCCAACCACCACCATTAAATCACTATAAATCTCTTCACAGTGGCATTGCAAGGGAAGACAGACACAACATATTCACCAGAGCACAGTACCTGGTCAGTAGCGGGAATAGACTCCCATCTACGCTTCAGCAAATACAGAGATTTCCGGCTCATGATTTTGAATCTGCTCTAGAGGTTTTCCCACACCTGAGAAAGAGGCTTCTCCTAAACCAGTGTCAAGAGCCTTATTCTGGATTCCTGTGCTTCATTTCTGTTGATGGCAGAGCTCCCCGATGTACACAAGTTTTTGCAAGCTGCAAGGTTGAGACTGGTCACACACAAGCTTCTCCTGTTTCTCTAAAGCATCTGTCTCCTTACAGTACCACGACAAAGGGAGTCGGGTGAGAGAGTGAAAAGCCTGGCTTTCACCGACGAATTACCTCGCAAAAGCTTGAAGTAGGTAGACAACACCAGACGCACTCAATCTGAAAATAGCTGTTGCTTAGGAACTGGAGGGGTAAAATGCAGCACCTCAGATATATAATTGAGAGCTTTTATATTAAAAACACTGGACATCTGTGTTTCTCTCCCGATTATCATCCTTTTATAACGTTGGAGGAACGGTCGCTTGATTCCACTGACTCCTGGAGCTACGCCTACATCTTCAGCAAGCCAAACAAGTCTTGACGACAGAGCAACAAATAACTCCCACACATTCAAGGTCCCTCCTAAAAACGTGTGCACAAAGCGTGCCGTGTGTCCCACCTAAAATTTCTTAGAAGCATCAAGCATTATGTTTTCCTACAGCAATTAAAATACAGTTTGCAGATTTTTTCTGCAGAGAGATAATATGTCAAGGATGAATTCTGATAGTCACATTTTCTTGTAGCATGTACAGATAAGAGAAATGGCTTTGATATTTTCTCCTCACATCAGTGAGATGTTGCGGTTTTAAAGACTGTGTGCGTGTATTTGAGAGAAAGAGATTTCTTTAGGTGGATTAAACATTTCTAAACATTTAGAAATATCTTTAACTTGGAACCCAATTTCAAAGTTCTGTGCCTAAATCATAATCTGTATTAATTTTAAAAACTGAGCACGGAACATAACAAAGTTCACTTTGCACTTTCTGCATAATTTCAAATCCAGAGAGTAAGTTCTCTGCATGAAACGTTTACAGCAGGAAGTGTTATCAAAAACAGAAGGGGGAAAAAAAAAAGTAGTAGGCAGCCAGGAATTCATTGCTCTTTGTAAGGCAACCTATAATTCACTCTAATTACAGCAGCCTTAATAGTAGGATTATTCTAAAAGAAAAGGAATCCTACGACATATGCATACATATGTGTGTAATCTATAAAAAAGTGAGTGTGGTGTTGGTGTGGAAGTCAGGAGCAAGTTAAATATTGTAAAGACAGCTTTTTTCTTATCCCATTTACATTCTATTGAATTACAGATGCTTATCAGGAGACAAACTCCTCCAAACAGAAATTCTCATAAGCCTCAGTGTGTTTCATTTGACATCCATCATTACCTGTAACTATAGCATTTTGCATTTAACTCCCACATGCAGAAAAGGAATGTATTCCAAGTGGGTCATTAAGAAGAACGACATGCACTGTAGTAGTTTCCTTTTGTGTTTCAACACATACCATAAAAAACCTACTCATTCTTAAAAAAAAAAAAAAATCTTAACAGAATTAGAGTTTTCTTTAATGAGTCGTGGTAGAACAATTTTACAAGTTTATGTGCAGATTTTAGTTTTATATTATGGTAAACCAGTGGTTCCATTTCCTTTCTCACAAGTTACATTGCAAACACTCAGACATGCAGGTGGCTTCATAAGATCTGTCTTCCCACTTTCTTCACTTTACTCCATAAGAATAGAAGATCATGGAAGACTAATAGATTGTCTTCTAATAATGTAAGCCGAAACTCCTTCCTTCCCTCTCGCTGCTTGCCAAAGCAGTGCAGACTACCACTGGCCAGGAGAAACCTTTCCTCCCAAGTCCCATATTTCTCTGCGGCAGGAAAGCCCTGCAGACCTAGGGAAGCACCATAAGCAATCCTGGCAGATTCTGCAGGCAAATCTTTAAACACCTGATGCATTAGATTTGAAGCAGAAGTCTTCTTAACAGACTACTCATCTTATTTTTTAAGAAATCCATTGTTTAACAAAGGGTACATTCATTAAGGATGCAAACTGTCAACACTGCAACTAAATCACACAGGGATAAACCAGGTCTTTTATATTACACACAAAACCAGAAAGCTTCTAATTTCTCCTAACCTTTCAAGGAACTACTTAAGTTAGGTTTATGACTATTCCTATCAAAGACAGCTTTCAGAGACATGTGAAAGAGAGTCTGAGGCTAGAGTGGAATAACTGAGGTTTATTTTATTCCCCCTTACAAAAGTTTTCTTCCTTGCTTTTTTGTGACTGAGCACTAGGATACCATATGGCAATCAGAGAGCTTGGATCATTTTCTTTTCCCACCCTATTCAAGATCCTTTAACATTTCTGTGCTACAACACCTTGATTGTTAGTTTTATAATGATTAGCTTTCTAGAAGCTTTGCAGAACACCTATTCACAGCAGAAATTAAATAAACTAAACATCACAGGATGAAATTGATTGAAACTATGCACCTCTTTTTAGATGGATTTAGAAGGAAACACCTCACTGTCCTGTCAAGGAAACCTTACACAGGTAGATTTAATCCTGTTTGGAAGGAATGTGCTCTTGGGGGTGAAGTATTTTTGCTTATTTTGTTAAAAAAACAAAAAGCATTCTGCCTAAGAAAAAAAATAATCCATTTTCTACTGGAAAAACTGATCCAGAATTTTCTAGACTAATGTTTTTAATGAATTAACAATATCCTTCAGGAAAGGTTCAAACAACTGCAGGCTGAACTGCAGAGAATACCACTGGACTCCTACCCCTCCCCTCTTTTATTTTAATAAGAAATGGTGGTGGATTACCTAAAACAACAAACAGGGAAGATACAAAACCATCCTCAGAAAGAGAAATCTTTAAAATTTATATAGTTATCTTCTCACAATTATCTCAGCCTCTACTGAAGCCCAGAGAACTTCATCCATATATTTAGAAACCAGCTATCTCATTTTGCCAAAGTACAACCTTCCCTAACAGTACCCTACAAATGGTGTTACTTGCACTTCATATAGATGGGCATTTGCAGCAATTGAGTTAATGCCCTGGAGACCTCCCTCTTTGAAATTTGGCCATGCCATGCAAGCTCTCCTTATTCTCAGGAAGGGGTGAAAGAGAGAAACCAGGCAATATATTAATTTCTCTGGAATGCTCCTTGGAAGAAACCGTGACCTCATGAAAAAAAATAATTAAAAAATTCTTTGGCAACTATTTCATCCTGTGAGCTCAATTTTTCAGAAAGCTCAAATGGGATCTATTAAACAGCCCAAGTCCAATTTCCTGCAGCAAAATACATTTTTGATAGTCAACTTGATCCATCTTACCTTTTAATTTAAAATCTATTTAGACCAGACTGATACTTCTTACCTTCCACCAAAATCCCTTTCTCTAACGTTTCTTATTGGCTAGTTGTAAATCTTCAAGTGTCTAGCCAACAGTAAAAAAAACCCTTCAAGCATGGAGGCACACAGCCAACAGGACGTATCAGACATGAGGATTCAGACAGGACTTAGGCCTCAGTCTCTGACGCAACACCAGCACAGACTTCATATGCGCTCCAGTCAGCAGTCCCTTAATATCTTGCTGCTATAGGAGAAGCATTAGGACTCTAAAACATGGTTCAGAGCACACAAAAGAGTACCCATATTTTCAGAGGCATACAAAAATTGGATGAAGATTTGTAATAATGCTAGACAAGTTTAAGAAGTCTAAGTCACCTCAAGAGTCCTTCAAGTGATTGCCTTGCTCTCAACAGTAGTTTAGAGTCCAATTTATCTTTCACTCTTTAGACCAGAACAACACAACATGATCAACTAGCACACCAGATAGGGCAGGAGACATTACGTACTAAACAGGTCTCACCTTACTGGATAGGCTTTCTCTGATTTCTGAAATGCCTCAGTTTCAGCTGAAAACTAGTTTACTTTCTGTTTTATCTTTTTGAAATGACAGACTGCCGCCTGAAAAAAACAGACCTGCAATCCATCTTAAACTGTTCAATGAAATACTGCATTTCCTGCAATTTTAACATGGTTTTGAAAATAAGATGCAAGACAAAAGTTTAGAAAGCTAAAAAGGAAATGTAGAATTCTGCCACAAGGGCAAAAATTTCAATATTTAGTAAATGAATTCTGTACTAAAACTAGCAAATCTTGTCTATTAAAATAAGTAGCAGCTTCCTGATTAACATGATATTTCTCACTGAAAAGCAGGTAATACAGTGATTTTTGTAAGGGGCATTATGAAAGTTAATAAGTTAGGACCCACCCTACTGAGATTAAGGTTGCAAACATAGCTCCACAGCAGCCAAGCCTGTTTATTATATATTTAGACATACATGTTCACATTCATATGAAATCCTTCACCTGAAGGAAAAGCATTTCCAAAATACCAGAGCCTTAATAGTGTGTTCACAGAATTTCAACACCAGATGGGAAAGACTGTTTTACCCAAGCAGGAAAATTCCTGAACATCAATATTGGTAGCGATGTCTCCTTCACAGCAATTATAATTCTATAGGTAATTTAAAAATGTATCAGCATGATGACACTGACATTACTAGCATCATTTCCTTTCAGTGATGCGCCAAGAGCAGACCAGTAGCTACATATGGCTTTCTTGCACCTCCCCACACAGTTCTAACACCACTAATCCCTTTATTACTGAACAAGGCGACAGGACTATCCAAGTTTTACAAGTTTGTCAGGTTTAAAAAGCCCAAAACACCACAAACCATACACACATTATTTGAAATCACTTTCCTTTGATATCCTTATGGAGACAGCTGAGTAAGAAATGCTTTCTCAATACATCCAAGCTACTGAAAGAAACTTTCTGTTGCATGACTCCTCTCTGCCTGGATCAACTATGTGGATTACAGCTCAAAAATTAAATTAATGAAAGGTGTCACGGGTTTATGCCTTTTTCCATTGATTCAGTCCTGCAAATATTAACAAAATGACAACTTGCCAACCTCAGATGGAAAACTTGCTTAAATACCTCAAACTTATAAAAAGCCAAAACCAAACACAAAATACTGAGCGACTGACCTGTGAGCCTCTGGGTCCTCTTTTGTGATCCCATTCAGAATGTCCCATGAGCTGAAAAACAAAGAAAAGCACAGGTAAGTGATAGATTGCACTCATCAGCTTTGATTAAAACATTCACACTTTAATATCCATTGCACAATTTCTTTGAAAAAACAGGTTTGTTTTTACAATTTATTTCACACAGCTTTTAGCTTCATAATGAGAGTGAGGAGACTTGGGAGTTGTGACTATAACTTTGTACCTTTACATTCAGAGCCAAAAGGCATCTAGCATCACAACACTGCTCATGCCAATAAAATTCCCACTGCCATAGATATGGCTTCAGGCAAATGTTTAACACTGATCTGGCAAAAGGAGAGCTAATATATCAACAAGATTACCAAAACCAGGTGACATTTGATTAAATAGCAAAGCATGTTTTACCTTAGGAATGAGTCAGTGAGAGCTTTAATTCTGTCTACCACTGAATTATTCTTGGTGTAATAAATTAGTAGAGGTGAACCCTCCAACAGAAAACATGTGGGGGGTCATTATGTTGCAGAGGAAAGCAAAGAGAGAGTTTAGAGATGATGGGTTCTTGTGGAAATTAAGATCTGTGATGGTATACAGCTCCTCAAGTTAAAGCAAAAATGAGAAGGCAAGCATTAACTATAGCCCAAATTTAGCTCTCAAATACTCTCTGCAATCCTACAGTACATTGTGTTGTAAGACATGGTCAGACATTGGATGGTAGAGATGGACTACAGAAAAAATAACTTGTCTCCTCCCATCTTTTTTCTACTGTACTTCATAACTGTATGTTAAGACAGGCATTCACTCTCTGTCTTTAAGCAACATGCAATATGCACACATCAGCTCTTTCAATGTATGTCATGGTGGGGGACAAAAAAAGAGCAGAGAATACCCCATAGGCTTTATTATTACTGCTTTATGTGTCCAAAGATTATGGGCAAACATGAACTGCTGACAATAAAGCTATCCTCACACCTACCTAAAAAACCCTAGAAAGCACCAAGGATTGCCCAGACACAACCCTGGTGAAGTCCAAGCTGTGCAGGACGCAAGGCAACTGCTGCTGCTAATCCTCACTCTGATCACTCAGCTAGGATGTGTTACATACAGCCTGGGAGCTGCTTTTTTTTCTTAGAGCTACTCAGGGATCTCTTCTGGGTAATGCTTTTTTTTACTCATATGAGCATAGCTTAATGCAACTATAAAAATATGTGCATAAAAATAGGAGGATTAATGTGACATGTAATGACTTACAGTCATGAACATATTTTTGCTCATTTTCTCTCCAACATTCATTCCCAAAGGAAATGCCTTCTCCCAGGTCAGAGGTAGGCAATGAGATTTACAATCTAATTATTACAGAACATGCTTTCGAAACACTCATCCCAGGACAACAGATTATAACTACTTTGAAAAATGAGGAAAGCCACATACATCTCATATGAAACCTTTATCTCCTCCATCAACTGTTCCTATTTATCCTTTCGCTCTCCAAGAGCCCCTTAATTTCTTTATTACTTAGAATTACCTACCCCCATAACTGGAGACAAACTACACATGCAGATAGGCATCAAAGATCAGAAATGTCACCCCATTTTTTTACCTGATACAGCCTCACAACTGACCCTCATTTTACTATAATTACTTCCTTTTTCCATTCACTGTTGGTGGAAATACTGGCTGTGCTAGGTTTCCCTATTTGTTTCTCCATACTGTCATGTTTACTCATTACTGTATGAAACCGAGCTTTGATGTTTATGAAAGCTGGCCTCTCAGTAAATAACTGGCATGAAAAGCTACCAAGAGAGGCATCTACCAAAGGTTATGTGCTTCACAGAACCTCTGCCAAAACCCTCATACCTGTGCTTCCTCCCTGGCTTCTGCCACTCCGGACCAAGAAAACCTCTTCAGTTTTAACTCCTCAGCCCCTATGACTTGGTGGGGAAGTGCTGCCTGCTGCCTTCTTAATTTACTTGGCTAAAGAAAAATTAATTTAGCTTGAGTCTGACCACCTGCAATTCCCAGCATGATAAGGGATATCTTTATCTATGACTTCCTACCAGTGAAATAAACACAAAGAGTATGCTTGTTGTTTCACAGTTAAGGAAAAAGGATTAATGTTACAGGCCTGGCTATGATTACAGTAGTTCTCAAGGCTCTGACATTTGGTTTTGAGGATGTGGTATGTGCTGCCAAGTGTAGCATGAGATCCCACTGCCAGGTTTTTCATGCTCCCACCCTCACTGAATCCATAGTTTACTGAAAAGTGAAGGATTTCTTTACTACTGTCACCAAAAATAAGTAAGAGAGTTAAGAGTCAAGCTTGGAGTTACAGTTCCCACTAGAGGAGATACACTGGATATAGGGATGCTTCCAGTCCAACCAAGTCCCAGGAAACCAGACTGACGTGTGCCAGAGGTGGTTACTTGTGATCACCACCAATCCAAGTCCAAATCAAGTTCTCTTAATTATTCATTCTTCTTCAGGCACAATCTGCCCACCCTGTTCCCCATTTCCCAGTTATTGCCTAGTGCTTCACATCACCACACAGAGTTTTTCAGCCCTCAGAATGCTCTCCTGCGCTTCCCCAGCCACACAGCCAACTCCTGCTCTACTCCACTGCTTCTCTTCCTCTACAGTTTGTAGGTGCTTTTTGGCCCTGGTTCCCCATCTCTAGTCCTGCTCCTCTGGGAGTGGGTCAATCCTTGGATGCTCCACAGACGCAGTGTTACAGCAGCAACTAATGTTACAGCGAAAAGTAAGTCTGAATGCTGTAACCACTCATCCTGGCTCCATTTCTCAGCATCTAACTACCAAAGTCACTTACAGTAGAGAGGCCAAAGTAACCAATGAACCAACCAGTCATAAACCCATTGGAACCAACGGAATTACCCCTTGCTTATCCTGGCACCATTTCATTAGCAAACTGCTAACTCCTAACAGCAAATTACACAACCTGCATTTCATTTTATTTCTCTACAAATGCGCCTTTGTGGAATCAGACATGTTTGTATTTTTGCCAATAGATCCATTGCCCCTAGTGTAAAAGTATTTCAACACCATTGTTCTCTCTTTCTGTGTCACATACTATGGATGCTCTGCTGAGTTAACCCCTCTGGTTATCACCTGGTAAAATGGTGAGCACAAGGAAACAAAGAAAGAGTTCAAGGATGGTAAGAGATCTTGTCAATTCTAGGCAGTTTTTAAGCATGGTAGGAAAATTCATGACTTTGCAAAGCCAGCCTTTTCCTCCCATTTTTATAACCTACCAAATCTTACTTGGCTTTAAAATGTATTTCTTCCTCACAAGCCAGAAAACAGCTTTTATCTCATGCTAGAGTGTTTCTGGCACATCTGTAATGGTGCATAGTAACAAAGGAGTGAAGTAGGGGAAAAAAACATAAATAAATGTATCACACAAAAGGGCCTCAAGCTTTAAGATGAAGACAGAAAACAAAACAAACAGGTAGAGCAGTTATAACAAATCAACAGAGGCATGATTGCCTCAGTATGACACCCTTTAGTGCAACGAACCATGTTGTGCTACGTTACTGCTGAACCTGGGAAAGATTTTCTTTGAATAGACAAAAAGTAAATGCTGAGGAATATGCAGAAATACACAGAAGAGGAGGAAAGCAAGTATGTCTGACCTATTGGGCTACTGGAAGTCACAATTTCTACGAGCTTTATAGAAATCAGAAGATGAAGAAAACAGTATTAAAAAAACCACCACAAGCCAACACAAAAAGCCCCAAACACCAGCCAACCATAAACACACAGTGTGCATAAATCCCCCACAGTCCGAGTCAGTCTTTTAAAATCAGGAAAAAAAAAGAAAAAGTTATGTCTTTTAATTGGTGCAGGCATGAGAACAGAGACTTCCATCTCTAAAAATTACAATTAACTGATCTGGTCCAGAGTGATGGTAAACAGCCTCACACCATCCAATTACTTTATCATTCTTACTGATCAAGTTGCTGAGGCTGAGCATACCAGCAGCAGAGAAGGAGAGATGAAACAAAAATCAGACTCCCACATGGCTTATATGCATGCAGTCTCCCTCAAAAGGAAAGTATCTACTTTGCATTTCATCTAAAACTGTCCTGGAAACCCAGCTCTGACAGTTTTAACACTTAAAGATGAAGGCAGCTTTCAGTAACAAAAGCAACTCTTGCATGTTCAAGAATGCACAAGAACATGGGCTTCACTAAAGCCAGCTGGTTCACTCTGCCCTACTAATTCACTAACAGGTCTCCAGGGAAAACAACCTCCCCCAGTACAACTGAGTGTGAGGACTGTGAATGGAAGACAAGGCAAGAATGGAGAAGACCCCAATACCAAAATCAAGGTCACAGAGAGAAAAAGAGAAGTGCAACAGGGCTGGCTCACTCTGAATATGTAGGGTGCTAGTCTGTGCTCTAAAACTCAAGCTTTCACTATAAACAGTATGAAGTTTTACAACCTCCTGGTTGTAAAACCAAATTTGATATGTAAATCAGATGTTCACAAATGCAATGATACTGGCAAATGAGTAAGGAATGGTACAAGGGACTGCCTGTATTAGGTAAACCATGCCAAAGTAGAACAAAAACATAAAAATTAGCATCTTCAGCTCTCACATCTCTAAATGCAGTTGGTCTCCTACTTTGTGATTTAATTAAAGCCCCAGCATATGATTACATAACAATCTCAACTTTCATTAAAATTCATGAATTGCGAGTTTAAGTCTCCTTAGTATTAGAGAACTGCAGGAAAATGTGACCCACACATAATGTAAAAGATCAAAATGAATAAAAAGACAGAAAGTAAAGAATGACAATTCAAACTTTCTTAGCTGTTTCTAGGTCTTGTTTCTTCCTTAAATCGTCTTTTCTGGCCTAGGTTTTTGATTTTGGTACCCCTAAACCAGTAACACTGCTAACTATGCCAACAAACAAAAAAAACCCCAAATCCCCAAAGAAAAGCAACTCACAGAAATAGAAAAAGCATAATCTTATGATGAGGACCTCCACAGCTGGGCACAAGTGAGAAAAAATACCAACGTTTAGAATACAAGCAGTCCCAAGTATATTCATGGGAAGTGAAGGGAGTTCTCAGTAGCAGGCTGCAACAGCACTGTGAAACCACAGGGTTTTTTTATTAAGCAAATCTAACACTTAGCACAGTTTCATTAGAAGGAATGAGCAGATCTTTTCATGGCAAGTATTTAAGAGGACCAATGAAGCAATTACACTGAGTATTTAATAATCAAAATATATTTAAATCAATTCAGAACCTCTTTTAATTCTATTCAGATTACAGTCTACTACTCTGGAATTTTATTTAGCTATATATTTACACATATGCAACGCTTTCAAAGTTACAAAAAAATCAGATGTTGATGACAAA
This sequence comes from Ara ararauna, assembly GCA_028858755.1. Classification (NCBI taxonomy): domain Eukaryota; kingdom Metazoa; phylum Chordata; class Aves; order Psittaciformes; family Psittacidae; genus Ara; species Ara ararauna. Next base: position 104,603,482 of record CM054376.1, on the reverse strand, counting down.
GGTGAGCTATGCCAGCCATAATACACCAAATCTAGTAAATGGTATTCAACCAGACTGAAGCAGGATCACATGGTCCAAATGCATATGTATTCTGACTTCTTCCCTTGGACTTTAAAGATTTCAGACAGTGGCTGGACACCACATTTACATTTCAGCAAGGAGAAGAGAGCCCTACTCTAGTGAATAAATGACAGGTGAGCACAAAGCAAAGCACAGGAGTGCTTGGGAGACAAACATTTGGTATCGAATATTGTCTGTTGAACTGGCTATTATACATGAATAGGATAGCCTGAGTTCCCCAAACACCTGAGGAACCTGTAAAGATGCCTTTTTGCCACTCCTGCAAACATTTAGAGCATTTACTAGCAGTGAAAATTAATTAACAACGAGATTCTGGGAAGTTTCGCCTGGGTGGTAGCCAGCAGTTTTAAGAATTGTTTAATATTTGGGAATCAGTGTCTAGTAGAGCCAGATAGAAGCATCCAATCTGGTTGGCACCTGGTTTCAACTTTTGCCAAAATAGCAGAGCCTGTATTTAAACGTGAGCATAACATCTTCCCTCTTTGGAAGAGATTTTGTTGAATGGACATGTTGAGGATGTGGAACAGTGTCTCACTGTTGAGTTCTTTGACACTGCCTCCTTACAGCTTGGGCTGAATGGGCACAGTATGATACATATTCTCTGACTGACTGGGTATTAGCTATGCTTCAGTCAGGATCATATTTCCACTGGTAAAAAGAAACTGTTTGTTACCAGCATGTAGGCACAGAATGTTTCAGATAAATTTATTTTTTAGTAACAAAACCCAACAAATTATTTCCTTGATTACGTATTAGAAGAAACATTTATTTTTGCAAATATGCAGGAGTCTGGTCATACAGAAACTAACTGGGGTCATTTTGCAGATGCTATTTTGAACAGGATTCGTTCTGTGTGACAGACTGTTCCCTGCACTTTCATGGTAATCATGATAAAAGAAGTGATTTACTGACTCAGCTGACTTTAGGGAGTGTGGTTTTGATGTAGACACCATCAGCAGAAGTTAAGCAGGCTGTAGCTGCTGAGATTCGGCACTGCCAGATCCTGACAACATAGTGGAGGAGCAACTGCGTGGCTGCACTGACCACTCTCTCCATCCAGTGGCACAGCTGCAGTTTGCCCTTCAGGCATCCAAAGCATCAGAAATGTCTTCCTTACTGTGTGGGGAGCATGATCATACACAGGCACGTGTAGACTATGAAACGCAGACAGCAAAGTGCTCCAATATTTGGAAAAACAAGCCCTTTTCCACAGCCACTTGCCAACTCCCAGGGTCAGCTTAAAGCACAAGATGTCAGCGCTGCGCTGTCAGCCAGATATGTGAGCTGCACGCTCGCCCCATCGCGGCCTCTGGCTGTGCAATTAGTGGGGAGGAAACTCCCCACCCAAACGCTCCCAATGCATCGGAGCCCTGCAAATCACCAAGGTCAGCCCCTGTTCTGAGGCTGGCTAAAAAACAAAACAAAAAAACCTAACCACAATAAACTAAATGAATAAATTGGGTGGGTGGGGGGTGTGCGTTAGAGCCTTTCAGCTGCCTCCTAATCAATTAAGCTGTTTCAAAGATTTGTAGGCTGCTGGACAACAGCTGGAAGCAGAGGTAAGATTTCTGAACCGAGGCACAGGGAGAAATGCTTTGAAACTTGGCGTTGCCTTGAACGGGAGGCAGGAGCAGCAAGATAGAAGGATGTGAGAGGAGCTGCAGTGAATGGCATTCCTGTGGGATGAGCTTCATGTACGGATGGAGTTAAGTCCTCTGAAGCTGGTACCCTTGTGAAGCTGGAAGCCTTAGAAGTTGCCTCCATGATCCCTACAGCCCTCTCACAGCCTAGCTGGCAGGTCAAGCAATGAATCACAGCACTGCCAGAGGCTACACAAACAGGTTAAAAATATATATATCAAGCAGATACCCTGTTGAGACAGCGAACATGATACTGAGCTGCTGTGGCACAACGGAATGCAGAAAATAGGGCACTTGGTGAGCTAAGGCTGAGGGAAGGCAAACGAGAACTGTGGCACAGGAAAGCAACGCGAAAGGCACCAGCAGTGACTGTCCCACAGACACGACGAAGAAACCATCCCCAGCACTTAACCAGGGACTCAGCTCCAAAGGAATGAGATCATATCTGGCGCTGGGCGAGACGGCAAGAGAGAGACTACATTTTTGAGGACTTTTCTCACGGCAGCATATGACCTTTTAGAATATTTCCAGACAATAGACTGCATCTGACTTCTTCAGGGATCCTGCCTCCCTTGCAAGGGGGCAGGAGGCACAAAGATGTATGACACAGCAAACTAGAAGCAGTGGGCTTGTGAACAACTGTTGTGCCTCTTGCTCCACACCACTTCTTGAAATGAGCAGGGTTTAACTTTAGACAGTGTGAAGGTACTGTGAAATAAAAAAACATAGGTGGAAAAAGGCATGGGAATATCCACCTCCACACCCTGTATCTGGATTTATAGAAATTTTTGTCACAACTACTTAAACAGATGACAGCAGTAAAACAAATTCATACAGGTTTCTATTATTCTTAGTCCCACCACTGCATTTCTTGGGTTCCTATTAATCTTTCACACATCAAACAAGATTTTAAACAATGGGGTTTGTAGGTAGAGCTGCAGTAAAACACAGAAAATTACTGGGTTTTATTTTTTATTAAAGAAAACCAACTCAGTGATCTCCAAGGATGGATGCAGATGTGGAACAGACTTCTTTCAGCAAAGGATTCCTAGGTTAAGAGCTTTATCTTAATCTGGATATTTAAAAGACTTCCAGAATAAATGAACAGGACAAATAAATTGATAATAATAAGATTTCTTATCCCCTTACACTGACCCGGTGGATTAATAATAGGCATGTTGATTGATGGACTAGTAGTCAACAAGCAAAGTGTTCAGTTTTCCAGGTAGTCACTTTCCCATTCTGTGCATAATCATGAAATCGAAAGCCCTAGAAAAAAATACCTATGCAGATGAGGTAAAAAATGAGGGCACAGATACTCTGACATCCTCCCACCTTAGCCATGGCAGTAGTTTACAGACAGCAACCTACAGAAGAAAATTCCTTGGTATGGGGATGCCAGGGCAACACAGCAATATCAAGACTCCTAAGTGTAACAGCAAGCTGACAAAAGAACAATAAGAGATTGCTAAAAAGAAGAAAATTACTATTTAAACCATGCTTGCTACTCAAAGTAGACACATTAAGTTCCTGGATTTCAAAGCCATGCAGTCAAATCCATTCTGCTGTAATTAAGTTCCTAGAAAAAGTCAGAAAGCTTATTTACTTTTTTCCATTGGGAATCATTAACAATGCATTAAGAAACCCAGTCACAATACCAAGCCTGGCACAGGCTTGATAAACTAGCTAGCTACTGCAGCAGACAAAGTCAGCATAATCTGAAAGCACGCTTAGATATCAAAATCATATTATGCATTTTTTAAAGGAGTCTAAAGACTTCTACAAAAAAAATCTGCTCTGCAACGTGTTACCAATACCATTCTCTCTTTAGTGCAGTTTTTCTTTCACTTTCCACCTTTTCAGAGATTCTGGTCTCATATACAGTATTTCCACTTTCAGTTGTTACTCAGCAGAAGCCACGAAGATGACAGGCTCTTTTTGGCTAGTTATCAGTGCACAGGAGGGTCTCTGCTTCCAAAGAAATTACTTCCTTGAAGATACAAGAGGTTGATGTTTGCATAACAATTAAAAGCCCACTAAAAGAGTAAGAAAACTTTTAAGGGATTTTTCAGTTAAGCTCTGATTTTAGGTGAATCATCCGGAATACTAACACAAAACATGAAAGATCATATGGAAGACAACTTAGTCCAGTTAGTTTAGTAAGTGCATTAGTCGAACAGCTGACCACTCTGATAGTCTGCAAAAAAACAGGGATTTCCCAATTCAATTCCCAGTGGATAAGTGTCTACCTCACAGGAAAAAAGCCAACCAAAACAAAACAACAAAAAAAACAAACCCAGAAACAAACAAACAAAAAAACAACAAAGGAAAAAAACAAACCCAAACCACACCCCCCCCCAAAAAAAAAACAAAAAAAAAACCATAACTCAACAAGAAATCCAAACCAAACCAAACCCCAAAATATTGTCAAACTGACATCCTTGCTGGCAGTTGCAGCAGAAAAACCCCCTTAGGACTGAGTAAGCATGGTGTTTTCACCAGACACGTAACCTTCAGAAGTGGTTCCTCTGCAACAGAACTGAGCCACATCAGCAGGAGCAGGGACAAGCATGACTTGCTTGTGCCTCCTTTGTACTTCCCTTGTGGGTGCAAGATGATGTTTTATCATAGCTGCTAATGCAAAACCTCTCACCAGAGCAAAGGGTCAGTTACAAAAAAGAAGGGGATAGAGGGAGAAGGAGAGAACCCCCAAACCCCAACTGCTTGTTCAGAGAAGTCAAATAAAGGCTGCCATACCACTGTCCCCCCAAATTCTGTAAGCAACAGAATCCAACAGTTTGAATAAATCGGATTGCTAGCATACAGGAAGAAAGAAACTTTGCTTTCTTTTTAATATCACAACTTAATGTTCACATGGTGCAAAACACAAAACACAGTGATTACAGCAATCAGCCCTTGGTGAGGTTAAAATACAGCGAGGCAGAAAGCCAGAAACATAATTTCTTACAGTTTCAGCAGCTCATTTTTCTGAAATGCATTAACTTTGATGGTAGCACACTGAGCAATAGCTGAGATTTCAAAATGAAAATTTTGAGATACTGAGAACTCAGCCTTCCTCACAGAGCAGGTTGACCCACACTGCTTTCTCCCACCATGAGAGCAGCACTACATCTGCTCAGGTGAAGCCTCAGCTTCCAGGGTTGGCCTGCAAAAGAGGAGAGTATCGCTTTGCCAAGCTCGTTCCAGCTTGACACCCACACAAACGAGCCACTTCTTTCATTAAAACACCATTTTCTCGGTTTTGAAGCTTCACAATGCAAAAGAATAGCACTGACATTTCAACAGCTAGATCCTAGCTAGCAGATGTCCTAAAATTACACTGTGGAGCTTGGTATCTTACTAAAAAACCTCAATGTCAAAACTCAAAGGACATTAGTTTAAACACACCCTTGGGGGGATTTTATCCTAACTACTGTCTATTTCAGACTATTTACTTTAAGCTCAATCAGCAATGCTACATCACTCATCCAGGAAAACTCCCCTCTTTGCCATCCAATCTTACTCAACCTGCCAAATTAATTATCACCCTGCATTTGTCTATTGCTAAGGGGGAGGGTGGTGGGGGGAGAGACAAATAGATGAATGTAGCAGTGACCCGAGCAAAAAATGAATCCTCTGAAACAGAACTAATTAAATCAGTTCAGTGATCTTCTTCCAGCACAACATGTTTCACCCTCCCCTTCCCCATTAGACCAGATCCCGCATCTCCACCAACTGTCCTCACATGGGGCTCAGGTCTCTATCCAGCAGCAAACTAGGGATCTTTCCTACTCCTTCTTGTAACTGCATGGTTTAAAATAAAGAAGAAAACAACTGTCAGAAAATTCACCACTATAATTTCACACTGACATTTACATGCAGATTCCTGGCCACAGAATATGTGTTTCAGCCAGATAGCAGTAGGATTTGATTACCTACCTCAAATTTATGGGACCACAGGCACCAAACTTTGGTGCATCACTGGCTCTACAAAATAAGCAGAGCTCAAAGCGCTGCCAGAGCAAGGCTTCCACTTTGGTCCTCCAGTCAGGCCTTACAACAGAGCTGGCAGGACTAACACACAGAGAAATTACAGAATTTGTGGATTTTAAATCACTGCCATGAGTCAGACACCAAACCTTGTGCTAACTACATTCCTAACCTAGCAAGTGCATGAGCATGCACAACCACAGAATTGGTGACACTGCTGACTCAAAAGGGACTAGTTCAAGGAAGCAAGTTATACATGCATTTTAGATTTTCCCATCCTATAATTTTAGGTGACAGTCCAGCTGAAATGCATGCAAAAATACAGTTGGGCCATAAATTTCCCCACCAATAGAAATAGCGTAATTTTTGTTGCACTCATGCTGTCAGCCAAAGCATGACATTTTTTTGAATCTGATAACATAAAGTGAGAATATTGGAAGTTACAGGTGAGGGCTACAACAGAAACACCAACCTCTCCTGCCTCAGTGCGCTTCACTTTCCATCATTTTTCTCTTTACGCAGAACACATTCAGAGCAAGAGCAGAAAAGGGAAAGGCAACTCAGAGCAAGAAATGCAGGGTGACAGGCCCACTTGAGGAACAAAAAGAAACCAAAGCAGGTTTCCCTTTATTAGGGAATTTGAATATAAAGTCAATCCCAGCTTGCTTTTCTCCCTATACAATTTTTAATATGGTCAGTGCTTCCTTAGAAAGCAGGCACATCACGAATGGAGTACTGAAAAATACTGAAATCTGGATGCCTGCACAAGATCCCTGTCAAGACAGGTAAAGGTTCAGACGCAGGAACCCTGACAGTGCCGTCTTCGATAATGGTACACAGCAACAGAACACCACGCAGAGGTAGGATTCTGAGTAATCTCTAGGTGGGTGCCTACACAGGCAACAGTTTGTCATTCACACCCATCTGCTGCTCCAAGTCACACATACAGGCTGTCACACACTTTTCCCCATCTGGATTGCAGAGATGCTGGATATAAACAGGCAAAAGCCAGGAAGATGAATATCGGGCTTGTGCTGTACAAAGGGGAATCAGCAGTCAGCTTCATTCCCTCCAATGAGAATAATTTCAATGGAGATATCTAGAAGTCAAAGTAAAAACAGCTATTTCACAATGGCTGCAGGTTTTTCCATGATTTGAAATCCTGTCTTTCAAACCAGTATGACTCTTCAAAAGCTTTGCTTCTGAGATTTTATTTTTAAAGTAATGAACCCACGCATGTTGTCCTAAGAGGGATATCATAAAATACATTCCCTTGCAACATTGTCTGCCAACATTTAATTCCACATAGTAACCCAAGCCATATTTCCATAGTGTCACAGTATTGTTAACAGCAAAACCAGAGCCCACAAAAGGTGCAGTCTCTAACATGGTGCAAAGGATGCAGAGAATATATGCTACTCAGGGGTGTCACAGTGCAAATGGATATACCAGGTGGTGTTTTACAGTGAGAAGGAGAAAGGCAGAGCAGAGAAGAGGACTGTCCTGGAAGGGCTGACCTCAAAAGAATGGGCTTGAGACACATGTGGCAACCCCATCCCTTATGTTCTGGGACCACAGTTTTGGTTCGGTAAAATCGAGCCACCAAAAGCTGCTGAAATATGCCCTGGCAGAAGAATCTTCCATTGAAAATATATCATTTTGACTAATATGCCTTTCAGCAACAGGTTTCAACAAAATTTAGGAGCATTTCTATGACTGAAAGAAGCACCCTGTCAAAAAGGTCCACCTATTCAAAACAGTTCTGAAATTTGCTTTCTTTCATACCAGCAAATACTTCCTCTTCCACCATTGGTCTTTTCTTCTCCAGAATTTCAGTCCTTGCATAACTCAACTTTGCATGTTGCTGAAAGATACTTCTAAACGAAGCTTCATCAAAAAAGGTAGTAGTTCCTCTTCTTACAACAAGCTGTTCAGCACTCTATTAATCTCATTATGGTTTTATCCCCTGCTTTTTCTGCTGAAAATGTAATTCAAGTTCCATCTTCCTGTGTCCAAATATTTTTCTTTCATCTTCTTAGGTGCAACTTGTGTAAAAATGTTATTTTGACTCAGTGGAAGTGATATTTTTGTAGACAGTAATACACATCATTTTACCTTAACCAGGAGAGTCCATTTGGACAGGTATTTATATTTCAAGCTATAAAAATAACAAAAAACAAACAAAACCTCCAAAACACTCCCCCCCTCCCTCCCACCCCCCCACCCCCCCAAGACACCAAAACCAAACCAGACCAGTCAAATAAAAGCACACAAAAAACCTACCCACCAAAAATGCAGATCTTGGCAGTGCTAAGCAGCTGTGCAGATCTGGTCCTTTGACTATGAAAAGAGATTTCATGATTTGTATTGATTAGAGGTGCAATCCTGATCTGCTAATGCTAACAACACTTTCATCAGCTTAGTCTGGATGTTATTCTTCGTTTTTTCTCTTGTACCCAGGAACCAGCCTGGTCTTCTGGGAGAAACAGCTAAAGACAGCTAGTCTGACACTCTGTAAGGTGGTTTTGAGTCTCTCCCTGCTATTATATATCAGCTGCAAATTAGAGAAATCTTAGAGACAGCCACTTCCAAAGCACACTTCCAGACTACCATAGAAACTCATTAGACAGGACCTTTGTGAGAAAAACAATGTATTTATCTCTATTTTACAGATGGAAAACTGAGGCATTTACCCAGCACAGTACTACAAAACTGGGAATAGAAACTAAGAATCTTCAGCTCCTGGGATCAGATCATAGGCTTCATTCTGATCTACTATTTATGTCCAAAGTTTTTTCTGGGGAAGTCGAGCCATACAGCAGGGAACAGAATTATTCTAATTTTCAAGTTACCAGGAGTTCTTATCACTTTTTCTGAAAACAAACTGTTCAGCCCTCTAAATATCAGCAAGAGGACAGGCTTCATACATCAACAACCTTCCCTTTTGAGAAAGCACTAAAGTGAAAAGACAGGAAACCTCAAAGGATCAGAAATAGTGAAAGCTTTTCCCCTATTTCCCCTGTTAGAAGGACTTTAGCTGGAGAAGATTTCTCGAACAAAGTGAAAAACCAACAGCTGTGCCGTAGACCTGAACTGAACCTTCCCCGAGCTTTAAAGACGTTGAGTCAACTTCAGCTCTTCACATGGATACAGAGATGAACAGCGAGAAGAAGAGATGAAAAGCTGAAATGCCAGGAGAAAAAGCATTTTCATGAAGTTTTCTGATATATTAATCAAGACCAAATGCATGAGGAATCTCTAGCATGAGTGTTCACCACAAGAGCTCCATGAATTGGGAAGTATGTTCTCTCTTCCACTTCTCATTTTTAGATGCAATTCCTTTTTCAGAAAGAGAAATCATAGATAATGGCAGTTTACCTACCTTATTGGTATCAAGACCCATATGACAGATATTGCCAGGAGATAAGCAGTTGCATATTGAACACTGAATGCCTGCGTGCCTTTGGGCCTCTCAATGAGCCCCCTTATTAGGACAAAGCCTCCTTGAAGGATAACTAGGGCCACCAACAACTTCGGTTCAGGCAATAGTGACAGAGGCTGAGAAACGGATGCTTTATGAGCTTGAGAGAACTGCAGAAGAAAAAAATCACTTCTCATACCTAAATATAGAATGTAAATAAAAATGTGTATGTCCTAAATATTTTTCCTATCCTAATACTTTTCTTCCCACACATCCACCCTGCTTCCCCCAACACACAGAGTGTGGTCCTGGAACAGGCATTTTCATTTGTTTTCAGTGAAAGACAGTTCATGTTAAAACACCCGTGCTGGTTAACAAGTCAGTCAGAAAGTTCAAAGTGGACCAAGGAGCTGCCTACGTGCAGTCAGTCTGATGAGAGAAAATTAAGTTCTTACCAAGGAGCCACACAAAAGTGAGTATGTGCAGTGGAGAGAAAACACCCTTCTCAGTGGCAGAGTGGAGAGTGATGCAAGGAAAAGGTGGTCACAGAGGGAAATAGGGGTTCCCAGGCAACACCCCATTACAAGATTGTAATGCCACACTATGTTGGCATGACTAAACACACTATGACTAAAAACGGCAGTTGAGCCTCCGTATGCATAATGCTACCAACATCTTCCACAATATTAAATGCACATGATCAAGAAAAAAGGGGATGGAATAAGGGAATGCAGGTAGTGCCCACACATAGAACTTACAATAAGCTCAAAATATTTGAAACCTCTTAAGATGACAGTACTAAGTACTCTTATTATAACTTACAGAAGACACACATGCTGATTTTGTGCAGTTGTACAGGTGATATCTGAAGTGACAATATTTCTCACAGCATTTCAAGTTTTCTTAGAAACTTCAGTTCCTGGAATCTGAATTGTAGGAAAACAAAACAATAATAAAAAAGAAAATATATTTCCTCTAAGAGAGGAAGAAGGCTTCTAACCACCAGGCTGCAAAGAGGGGGCGGAAATTAAATACAAGGACTGAAACCAGGATTCATGGATGATCTGTGATCTCCAGAACACAGAGGGCTGCTCTTGTGTTGGTGGGAAAGCTGCCTAAAGGCAAACCTCAGCTCTGCCTGGTATCAAAAGTCATCACACTAGATATGGTAAACCATCATAAATAAGCTGCATCCTTCAACTCCATGAGGAGGACGGGGAGGACAGAACAAAATATCAGAACTAAAGCAAGCAATTGCTAAAAATAACTTTTATCTCTCCTTCTTTATTTCAAGGGCCAAATTATCTCTGTTGCTACTTGAGAAGACTAGGCAATGCCAGCATCGGAAAGGTCAGAAAGCATGTGAAAATTTACTCAGTAGCTTATCCACTGCATAAATATCTGCTATTGCAACAGGACATGAAAATTCCTACTGTCTTGGTACACAAATATATGCTCAATCTTTATCTGAAGATCATGAGAGTTAAACTTGCACTACAGAAATACCATAGCTCTAATGTCCTCATATATTAATACATAAGGGTTTTTGGTTTTATTTTATTCAATGAAATAGACGTCTGATTATTTATTAAAAAGTGCTTTCAGACTGATATGAAGCATCTTGCAGAGGTACAGACTAATTCCTTGTCCCCAGAATGCAAAGGGCACCTGGATATAAACAAATAACACAACCAGTTGACCTGACTGCAAGAATCAAAACCAGGTTTCTTCAAAACTGAAATGCTTCACAAACTGAATTTGCTGAAGATTTTGGTTTGCATACAAATCCTGGAAGGGAGAAAAGGATATTTATAAGACATCAGAACCTCCTGTTTTAGTATCTAGGGACAACAGCGTTTCAGTTTTGTTTTAGTACAGAGTGTTGAAATTAAAATCTGAAAAGGAAGAAAAAAAAAATCAAACAAAAAGCCCCAAACAAAAAGCCCCAAACAAAACCCAGGGGAAAAAAAATCCCACTATTTCTTCAATTTCTAAAGGGTTTTACTGACCCAAATTAGCTCTTCTGTTGTGATAAAGAAACTTCATTCACAGTTTTGCAAAATACTCAGACTGCTTCTGCTTGGGAAGGCAGAAAAAAAAAAAAAGCACCAACAAAAAACCAGAAAAAAAGAAAAAACAGCTGCATTTGGAAGTCTTTCCTAAAATGCCTCCCCAGTCCTCCTTGCAAATCCGGTTGTTGACTGGCTCTCAATTTAGAAAGAATGGTGAAATTTTCTGACCTTACAGGCCAGCCAATCTTGCTAAGGTCAAGAGGCACAAGATGCAAGCACTGGAGAAGGCAGGGGAGAGGGAGCCAGGATTGGTTCACAAGCAGGAGCTGACAGCAGCTCACCAGGCAGTCTGATGCCCTGCTGGGAGACGCCCCCACAAGGCTGTGAGTGCTGAGGCTCTAGGAAAACTCACTATGCTGAAGCCCGGTTTCCCTCCTCCCCCTGTTTTCAAGGTCTTTATCACCCCACAGTAGTGCAGACACCCCAGAGACCTGGTACACAGGAGCAAACCAAGCTCCTTGTGAGCTGCTTGAGAGCCATCCTTATGCCACTGCTTGTGCCCAGCAAAACGGCTCCTTGGGTGCAGAACAGTGAAGAAACACTAACAAAGAGAAAAGCTGTAAGGACAAAGGGACCCAGCGGATTTCACAGGATGTAGATGTCAGAGAGCAAAGACAGAATGAGGTCAGAGTCTGATCTATAACCCGGGGAGCACAGCAAGCTATATCTAGGCCAACAGTTTGCTGTAATCTCGTTACTTAATGGGAGGCAGAGGGAGAAGAGGGAATATCTTTGGAACTCATACAACCACCAAGTAATATGTGCTTAAAAGCAAGCTAGACCAGGAGTACAAACTTAAACCACTCTAAACCATACCACAAGCACTTCAGCTCACTAGCAGGCACTGCCTGTTACATAACTACAATATGTTGCAAAATGACTTTGGAATTATGACTGCAGGTTCTCCTGTTTGTGATTCCCACGTTTCCAGCTATCTTCTGCCAGGACAGCATCAGCTGCATGTCTTCTTACGTGCAGACTCACCTCTGCTTGGGGACCCAGGTTTAAAACATTCCTACCCTTTTGTCTTCATAACTGGGACAGGACAGAGTATAGCTGCGTTTATTCCTGGAGGAGCCTCTAATTTTCATTACCATCTAAGTTAATTTCCTAGTAGGAAGAGAATGTCAACTTTCTTGGAAGGAAGAAGGAAAAAAATCGCAACCAAACAACAAACCCGAAACAGAAATGTGCTAAGAACATGGCAAGCAGATAGCTGGTTTTGTTTTGATGTGTGTGTGGGAGTCATAGGTCCAGGATTTCATACCAGGGAGGAATTTCACTTTTACAGCTATCAGCAGAAAGCCTTTCGAATGCTGCTTATATAGTGATTTTGAGTCAAACACATCCCCTGTACATCACATGCTTTTGATACCCTGGCTATTCTGCTCAGTACCAGCCCACCCTGTGCAGCTGTGTAGGCTTTGCCTGGCTGTATACAATCGCTCTAATGCAAACATGCAGACAAGTGCCATGTTGCAAAGATTTGTCAACATAAAAGCATGGACTCCCTCTCTGATTAAGGTGGGGCAGAAGGATGAAGCATTTTATCAGGGAGGTAATAGGCTCACCAGGGAGGAAACATATTTCCTCTCCCGTTCTTAACAAAAGTGTGAAGAATCTTCTGATTCTTGAACTATTAATCAATCATACATAAGTTACAGACACCAATCTGCATTTAATGACAATGGAGGGCATCTCTGCAGAAAGAGATGACTACTAAATAAAACTTATGGAAAACCTCAGAGTCAGGTAAATCTCCATGATCCAACAGGGATAACACTGGGCATGCCAGGCCATGGTGAACCTTTTGCTTTGGCTCCAAAGAGGTCAAGAAAATATGAGGGGCAGGGCTTACAGCTCACCCTTTTGTCTAGTTGCTACACTTAACTGCTCGGTGAACACTAAAGCATTGACTGGGGTTTTTTGCTTGTTTTTTAAAAGGCCACATTACTACCAAGGGATGCAAAACCCATCTCTAAATTAAGCAAGCAAAAAAGAGCCAGTGATTAATCAGCCAATTTAGTGGCTCCAGTCTTCTTCACCTATCTCCTCTAATTGTCCACAAGTCCCTGTGGAAACAACAGAAAGCAGAAACATCATGTTAGAGGAGAACAGACCCATGGGACTGGCTGTGCTAGGGTAGAGTTAATTCATGATTTTTGTCAGATCCTGGCCAAGCCCAGAAGAAAATGCCTGTCCCACTGACAGGGTAGAAACTAGCTTGAAGACAGTAATGGCTCCATACTCAGTGAAATAGAAATGACTCCATTAAGAAAAATTCCAAGAAACAATTGCACAGTGACTCAGCTGTACACAGTCGCTTCTTGGTTTACGGGGTGCGTAAGGCGTTGCCCACACTCTGCACACCTAGTCATTCTGCCTCTTGCTCTGGGTGCTCCACTGCTTGCGCAGGGTATCCCACCCGCTTCAAAAGAATAATGATAAAAAGCACCCTTTGTGTCACTCATGATGCACCAGGATTTGAATTAATTTCCACAATAACTCATCAATTTAATCAGCAAGTGCAGAGTACAAAGTAGTTTTCACACAACTTGAAAACTATGAAGTACTTTGTCACTATGCAGTACTATCACTATGCAGGCTGTTTCTACCACAGGGCAGATAAAGCTAGGAAAAATAAAACATGATAATAAATAATATTTAAAAAATATTCCTGCCAAGGAACTTTCTGAACATAGGTATTTTGTGTGTACATTTCAGACAGCCATAGGCTTAACTATGGGAACCTGAGATACAAAGAAAGTATGAGACAAGAGGTTAATTTGTATCTTGAGGAGTCAGGAAAAAAACATGAAAAGAAGAGCCCAGACTTCTTCTTAGCTCTTGCTACTTTTAAATTTTATTAGTATGTCTCCTAAGCTGTAACTATTTATTTTCAGTTTTTACCTCATATAGTGCATTGCCCAACAAACTCTTCACTGCTAAAATGGTGACTCTTCAGGACCAAGGTGACTATGCACTGCTGGAGAATTTTAATAGCCCTAAGAGGATGCAATCAGTACAGTAACAACAGCTCAGCTTTCAGCAGCCAACGAACTGCTTTGTCACTGAATGCAGTTGCAAAAAACACCCAGAAAAACAATCCACTGCATTTTAGAATATGAATTTCCTAATGCAAGGGATATGCTCTGATATACTCTGCATATCATATCGGGCTAGTATTGAAACAGTTCAATGTAAAACTTTGCTTAAGCCAAAACTCAGGCTGACTGTAAATTCTCTGGGATAGAAAAAAAGTCTTTCTGTCCTGGTTTTATGCAGCTTCTAGAACAATGGGGTCAGGTCCCCCTAAGGGCTACTGTCTTGTACATGGCAAAACCCCAAACCAGCATTTACACTTGACAAAAATCTCTTTGGCTACCACTGTAAATATGACTTTAACTAAGTAATCAGCCTGAAAGACTAATAAAGGTCCAGGATGATAGAATCACAGAATAGTTAGGGTTGGAAAGGACCTTAAGATCATCTACTTCCAACCCCCCTGCCAGGGGCAGGGACACCTCCCACTAAACCATGCCACCCAAGGCTATGTCCAACCCAGCCTTGAACACTGCCAGCGATGGAGCATTTACAACTTCCCTGGGCAACCCATTCCAGTGCCTCACCACCCTTACAGTAAAGAATTTCTTCCTCATATCCAATCTAAACTTCCCCTCTTTAAGTTTGAACCCGTTACCCCTTGTCCTATCCCTGCAGTTCCTCATGAAGAATCCCTCCCCAGCATCCCTATAGGGCCCCTTCAGATACTGGAAGGCTGCTATGAGGTCTCCACGCAGCCTTCTCTTCTCCAGGATGAACAGCCCCAACTTTCTCAGCCTATCTTCATATGGGAGGTGCTCTAGTCCCCTGATCATCCTCGTGGCCCTCCTTTGGACTTGTTCCAACAGTTCCACATCCTTTTTCTGTTGAGGACACCAGAACTGCACACAATACTCCAAGTGAGGTCTCACAAGAGCAGAGTAGAGGGGCATTTAAAGTACCAGTCATCACAGTAACTGATAGAAGAACAGCATGAGTGTGCAGATCTTAAAACAGAGACTAGATGCCTAGATCTAAAAAAAGCTTATTACTGAGATTGTTAGGCTGCAAGCGAAAGAGGTTTTAAAAATACACTCAAATTGCAACACTCCTTGAAAACAACTGTGCTTATAGGATCCTGTAATAATAAACTAACATGGGGAAAAGCAAGTGAGCAAACAAGCTTGAATATCTACATGAGAAAAAATAATAACAATCAAAAACCCCAGGCAGTACTGAGTCTGTTCTGAGAATGTTCTCAAAAATAAAACTTCCTTCTCATAACAGAAACAATTGGTCCTGACAAACTCACTTCACTTTATATACAAAACAGATTTGAGTTAGGCAGTTACAACAGGATAACACCAGTCGGAGAAATCTAAGGAAAAAATAATATTGTTATCAAGTTTCTGCTTCTCAGACTCCTCAACCTAGGGGCTGATTAGGTTTAAAAAGAAGTTAAACAACAATATGATGAAAAAAGAGGCCATGCCCCTGGCATATGGTATTATAAACACAGGAAAGTGCCAGTATAAACCTTTATTGGGAGACTGGTTTCTTTGTCAAGCCATGCCTTTCTTCCAAAACATCCTTGCTGCCATATGTCTGCATCTCGCCAGCTGCAGACCTAATAAGAGACTTCTTATTCATGCTGTATAATGTTTTACAGGTTTGCCACGGGGGTCACTCGCTGTGAGTCATTTACGTCACAACCCCAACAGCCTTGGAGCTGCCAGGAGCCAAGAAATGTAGGTTGGCGGAGGGGAGAGGAGGGGGTGAGAGGAAACGGCACATCAGGCTCAGAGCAACGTGATTTTGTCTCCTCACCAGATTGTTGAAGCTGGGCTTTCTAACTTGCTCTTCTGCCCCAAAGGGCTCTGAGGCCTTACTGCTGTTTTTACACTTAAGAGAAGAGGGGAAATTAAATACACATATTTAGATGAAGACTGCTGAAAGATTTTATTCCCCTTACAATTTATCACCCTGATCTGGCTCTCCATAGTGGTTTTAGTTCTGCTTCATTTTTGAATGGGTATCCACTAATAGTAGGGAAACTGGCTTTTCAAATCTATGCAGTATTATGGCACCCGAATCATGGAGAAGAAAGTAACAATCACTACAGTGAAAAACAAAAGGCAAAGGACTAAATCTGAAGCTGTGACTAGAGGGGTCAGCAAGCATCTTCCATCTGCCTGCAATGCTGAAGGCAGGGAAATATTTGCTTTTCCTCCTCACTCCTTTTCCTATAAACAGAGAATGACAGTGATGGGTGGAAAAATGAGGGCAAGGTAGAAATTGGCTCTTTTTGCTGCTGGAATAATTTGCTGATTTAATGGCCAATGGACTGAGTGTTGAACAATCCAGTACGGCACACCCGATTCAGAGCCACGCCAACGAATCCGTGCACTGTAGGCAGCAAAGCTGCCATGTATTCACCCAATAAGCGATGAACAACAAAAGGTGGATCTTTTAATTGTTCATTTCCAGTTGAGTCAACATTTCAAGGATTTTTGGTTTTAAGAGCTGGTATTCAGAAGGTGTAAAATTGAAAAGGGAGGGGGCACTCTGGAAACATTTTCAGTTCTTGCTCCACTTTGCACAGGGCTTTTGCTTTCCTTTCTGTCTGACTCAGGGGACAGGAAGCTTTTTACTTCAGTTTTACCCCATCCTTTTAAAGGTTTCAAACTGGCCAAGTGTGAAGTCCACAGAAAAGCGAGCCTTGCTCAGATGAACACATTTTTTTTGAATGCTAACAAGTCACTAACAAGGCAGGACATTTTATTTGGTAAGGAAACAGTTGCAATGGAAAGTATCTTGGAAAATACGAGGCAGGTATTTCCATGGAAAGTTTAATCGCTACAAGAGTTTGTTTGCTAAAATTTTCAACGTTTAAATGTGTTAGCTTTTTGGGGTATTTTTCAGACAAAAGATTTCTATGTCTCTGTATGTCACCTGATCGCTATACACCCATGACTTGAAAATGCGCATCAGTGTGCTTTAAGAGCTCCAAGTCTTGAAGTCATACAGCCATATGGAAACTGCAACTAACTTTCACAATACTAGTCTTCCAGACTGAGCCTGGCACACCAAACCAAACTTGGGAAATCAGTAAGGACAGAAGAAGGTGAAAGCCACAACCAAAGCAGCAAAATATGCCAAAAGACTCTTCTAAATAACTTTCTTTGGTCAAAATTATGTATGTCTAAAGATGCAGCACTGGTACTTGTAGGCTATAAATGCACTATCTGCATAAGTGCAACAAAACCCTGTGCATCCCCCCATCTGCAGCTTCTGTAGGAGCGGAGAGAGATGGAAGAACAAAGCAGTCTGGGCAAATCCAGAGAGACATTTCTGAATTCAAGAAAGCCTCTCACAGGAGAAATACAGACCTTTCAGGTCAGCAATCCCTAATCAAGGCTGAAAATAGCACTTCAGAGCTGTGACGCACTTTATAGCGGCATGTTAAAATTAGTTATTATGAGCACTGAAACTACAGTAGCTCTGCCGGGAGTCCTGTTAATGAATGTACAGGAAGTGTAGTACTAAAGTCCTGTGGCACATACACGCGCACATGATCCTGTCAACTAACCTGTAAACATTATGTGCATTAAATCCAAAGTCACAGTCCTAGTCTATTTTTTGCCATTCTTCCCATAAGAGAAACTAAAAATAGGCCCATGAGAACCATGCATGAGACTCTACTCTCCAAACATTTAACTCTTCCAGCAAAAACTGCCTAGCACTGTTTTTGAAGAGATTCTTCAAGGAGTTTGCATTATATAGATGAAGAATATATTTCGATATACACACACACACAAAGCTAAAGATAAACCTAAGAAATTGTGGCTGCACACTATCTACTTACATATATCTCCAAAGTTTACCTATATTTTATTTCTCAAGATAAAGACCTGCTGAAATCAGGGGAGTGACCTCATACAACTCTTCTGAATAATCACTGCCATGTAACCAGGGGCGGTTACAGAGCCAGGTGTCAAAGAATCTTGCTGATACATTGGAAAAAGTAAGAGCTGTTAAATTTAAAATGAAAGACATGCCAGCAAGAAAAAAAAGAACAAAACCTTGCATATGCAGCACCTGCTGCCTCTGCTACAAGGTCTTTTCCATGCAGTATGCAAGGCAGCCAAATTGCAGGCAGACTACCCTCAAATGCTGCTAGTATCAAAAAGCCATTGAAGAATGGAAACCAGGAAACCTCCACCTTCCCCCCCTGCTTCCCCAGAGAAATGCTACTCTGGTATTAGGATAAATAATCTTCCTGTTGCTATGCCTCTGACATCAGAAAGGGCATGTACAGTCTCTGGCTGCAACAAGCTCAGGGGAGCAGATGGCTGCAGAGGCAGATGGCAGCTTGCACAGGTTCCGCTGGGCTGGGAACGCACAGTTCTGCATCTTCCAGTGAGGAAAACAAATGCTGGGAGACACCAAACCAAGGCTGAACTGACTTTCTTAAAGCCTAAGATGTTTAGTTTCAGGTGCCAACACTTCAGAAAAGAAGTGCTAGATTTCTGCAGTGATGCTCAGCACTGAAATGTCTTGCAAGACTCCTGCACCTCAGTGGAAAATTGCCTGAGTGTTTGCCTCAGCCTACCATTATGAACTCCAGTTCTATCTCATTTCATTCATTAACAGTAGTACTTTGTGCTTATGGACTGATTAACTGCTTCTTCACAGATTTTTAAATACTTTTGAGAAGGAGACTGAACAGCCTTATCTCCTTGGCAAAATAAGGAAACACAGGGGTAAAAAGTTCCATTATCTTCTGCTGTAAAGCTGAGAGTCACCGCCAGGAAAAAAGCCTGAGTGGCTTAGCTCCAGAGCATACTACGTCCACCACAAGTGACTGCAAAGTGATAAGGTCATAGGAAACTGGAGGGAAGGGGGAACGATCCTGGTAAGAAATCTGCAGTATCAGTGAATAGGGACACAGGGAAGTTTGATGCCCACAGTAGGACTCAGCAAGGAGCTGGGATTAGCCAGGTCACAGTGGGAACTAATGGAATGAAAGAGACAGGGAGCCCGTGGTACAGAGGAAGACAACAGGACAGAGTAAGGACTGGGGTCTTCAACAGAACATGCTGCCAGTGAACTTCTTAATGGTGAGAACAGGCTGGGGACTATGAGGATAGATGAGAAATCTGAGCCAGGGAAAAGACTTGTAAGATGCATCAAAGACAGAGAGATGGGAGAAATGTGCCAAAGCATACACCCTACAGAGCACACACACATTTGAAACATGGGCTAGGAGATGTGACACTGTCGTGGCCAGGAGGCAGTCAGAAATCCAGTCCTTCTCAGTTACTGGTTCACCTGAAGAATGAAAACCTTGGGGAGATCTTTAACTCAAAAGTCCAATTTTACTTCACTCTGTATTCTATTATGCAGCATGCAGCTTAATAAAATGGCTACAAAATATTTCACTGCAGAGTCCTGTCTCCTTTGGCACGCAGAATAGGTGCTGCCTACAAACACTTCTGAATGATCAGCCTGCATTTTCTTTAGCATATATAGCACTAAAATTACTTAACTCCAAGCTGTGGAAATTCTCCATATCTTTTTTTCTGGGAGCTTCTAACATTCATCACCATAGTACCTGCAAGCTTCAGAAATACTTATTTGAATAAGACTTCCTTAAGAAGAGAGCACTAAGACAAAGACTGTCAGGTCAAATACATCTACTAATTTGAAAGGTACAATATAAGAAAACCGAGGCCTATTTCTGAGAATTCTTCATACTGTATAATAATTAAGAAATTTCAAAACAGTCCCCATTGATCTCTGGAAGCATTCAGTAAATAAGATAAGGAGTCGAGCAGTCATAAAAACAGGAACTCACTCATAAGAATCTGTATTTTAAACAAATTGCCTAGTACTGCACAAAAAGTCAGCGCTCTAGGGCATCATTCACCTATCTTAACCCTGAATTTTTTCCTTCTGCAATCTCCTGACTCATTCTCTAAACACATTCTGGCATCCTCAAAAATGTAATCTAAGAGCACACTGCTTCCCTCAGTACAGAGCAGTCTTAAAACCAGCAGTGACTGGGTGAAGGAAAAGAAATCTGCAGAGATGCATAGGAGATGTATGTTATTTTTTAAAGGCTTAGGAGACAAAGCGAACACAAATGGGATAATGGGATATAGGCTAGCTAAGCTCATGCAGGCTATCATAATTTCAGCCTTCTCCTTATTTCTGACAGCTCAATAAATCCTTTTACAATGTTTTTCAGTGGAGTTTTATGAGGTATACAGTCAGAAAAGTGAGACCTGTCTTCATTTCTGCTTCAAGTTTCATGAATATTTAAAAGATGCAGCAAGTTAAATCATCCAGCGTGAACAGGCTCAGAAATTGTGTCTCGTTAAAGTATAATCAAAAAACATTTTAGGCTCAGATTTTTTTTTTTTTCTTTTCAGTTACACAAGACAGCTTCCATTTACCTGATTCAGTAGAAACATTAGTCTCTATCTGAATGAAGAATCCAGCCCTTCAATCATAAGCTCAGGTAACCACATACTGTCTTTAAGAAGAAAATAAAAAAGGTTAAACACCTCTCCTGGTTTCTAAATGTATTCTTCATTTAAGACCAATATTGTTTCGTTATCTATTTTCCTAGGACCTTATTCCTTACTTAATAATTTCTAAACTTGAGTTTCGATAGTGTTCTTCCAGATGGGTTTTTTGACATGAACTGTTATTTAGTTCTTGGTGCTTCTAAATAATTTACTTCATTTTGGAGGAAAGGAAAAAACTGAGAAAAAACATTACAGTGAAGCCTGCCGAAGGATAAATAGGCACTTGCATTTTAGACTGCTGCTTTATCAGATGCCTAATTCAATGGAGGATGTTGATGTTTGTGCTCAGGTCAGGGAAAGACAGAGGGAATGAACATTTGAAGTCCAATTGGTACAGCAGCAATTAGCTGAGTTCATAGGGACTGTAAAAACAAGGGAGGTCTCAATGTCAATTTGCTTTTTAAGCCCTCAGACTTTCTCCCTCATTCAGAGTTAATTTTTAAATGCTCTTTTTTTCCTCCAGCAAACAAGTCTGTAAAGTTGAATATTTACTGATTCCAAGTTCCAAGCAGGAAAGCTGTAAAATATCAAAATAACTAATTACAAAGAGAATCTTTATATTGAAACATAAAACCTTCCTACAACAGCCTTACTGCTTACAGTAGCTCTAGTGACCTGGTCAACATGAAGAAATCCGCTTTATTAAAATATTAACATTTTTATATACCATATAAGTGCCTTTTTTGGGGTGAGGGGTTTTGGTTGGTTGGTTGGGTTTCTTTTGGGGGGGAGTGTTGGGTTGTTTGGGTTTTTTGTTTTTTTTTTGAAACCATATAATGTTCCTGGTATTGAGTTCAAATTAGCTTTACTCTGTGCTGGGTTTCAAAGACTAATTGTATCTACTACTGCACATTTATCAGAAAACATATGCTTACTATAATTATGTTTTAAAAAACCCTAGACTTCTTCAGAAACATGTATCTTTGGCTACATGTACTCTATTGCCCAGAATTACCTTTGCCTAAAAATTTAAATTCTACCAAAAAAATTAAGCTGCCTTTTTTTCTTAACTCACTCTCCTCAGTCCAAAACAAAACAGTTAAATTAAGCTACATATAGTTTTGCTGCCTCACTTTAGACTGTAAATACAGGAACATCAGTGTTCCAGACCAAATCAAACTCTTCCTTAGCAAACAAGACTGTTACCCCACTACTGGTGCTAGCTCTAGCCTACCACTCCCTCAGGCTGCAAGCCATTACTCCTCCTGGGCTGCTGAAGACATAGCTTCCGCTTGACTTCATGGGCATGACAACTCCACTGCACAGTCACAGTTTCTCTTATGCAGAGGGTGCTAGAGCCATTGGGGTCTACTAAAGTTGACAGGTCTCAAAAACTCCACTCAAAAACCACCAAAGGGGTGGGCAGAACTTCAAGTAGTATCAGGAATTAAAGAGGCCAGATTCAGCAATCAGAAAATGCATATGAAAAAGATTAGTGTCACAGTGAGAGACATAATTACTTTTTGGACAGAAAGGGACATATCAAGCATGTTTACTGCACTGAGAACCACACAAATGATCACTTTGTAATCAGAAATATCTGACTAAGGAAGATTTACAAAGTCCAAAACACAATTGCTTTCCCCTTTTCTATGCGTAACAGGGACTCATGTTCAAATACCAGTTGTGTCTGCACCTCTTTCTCCTAAAGAAATAAGGAAATGAGGAGAAATGCTAGAGCTGGACAGAAGACAGATAGCTCCTGGCAAGGAGCCTAGGGAACAGGCGGCACCTTCTTCTGATTTCAGGAGCTTCTTAAGGTGGCTCTTTGACATGTCCCCCCCAATAAGTCAACAACCATGTGGAGGAAGGCCAGTCACTTCATCTGAGCTGTGGCTCTTCATGGGGGACAGAGAAAAATGACCATAAGGAGAGGGACGAAGGTCTGGTTTTGAACCAAGGAGCTGAGGAATGGCTGGCCAAGCCAACCACTTGTTCCTCACTGCCACTGCCAACTCCTCTCTCTTGGCTGAACCCAGGGCAAAAGCTCCTGTGTCTCTTCATGAAAGATGTGCAAAGGCAGTGGAGATACCAGGCAGAAATCTGCCCTGCATGTCCCTCCTCCATCCCCCCTTGGGCCCAATTCTAGCAAGAAGCAGAAAATGGGAACGGTGAACAAGTATCTCACCTTTTGCTATGTTATTTACAACTCCAGCTTGCTTTCCACTCTGCTTTGGACAGTCTGAAGTAGTAAAAATAACATAAGCAATATCTTTTGACTGCTGCCCTGCGCAGGGTGATGGCACAGAAGTCACATCTGGGTCAACACAGTCAGGTTGTACATTTTAATGTAAGTTGCAGTAAATTCTACGACATAAAAAAACCTGCTGACTTGATCAGGAGAGGCCACCCAGCATTATTTCCTTATGAGGCGCAATGACAGTACTGTGTAAAAGATACAAAAGGTCTTGTCTCATCATAATTATGAATTCAGTAGAAAAACATGGAAATTCCTAAAGGTAGGAAAATGTCTCCATGCTGAAAATACTTAGCATTTAATTTCTCTGCATCAGACCCACAGGAGAGCTGCAGTAGGTAGGTGAGTAATGCAGAGCTGCTATCACAGCATCTTCAAAAGACTGTTTGAAGGTTTTCCCAGTGAAATCACCTTGTACTGGTGGGAGGGAAAAAACCCAATAACAATAAAATAAAAAACTCAACAACAACCACAACAACAACAACAAACAAACAAACAAAATACCCAACCACCAAAAACCAAAACCCAGAGAAGAACTCAAAGCAGCCAACTGCTCATCAGTGCCACTCTTGTGAGAAGTCATACTTTCCCAAGTCAACATTTTTCTTCCCTCTCTGGTTTGGGGGGAAGGGGGCAAAAGAGAATTTATCAAGAATTCACGGACCAAAATAAGATAAAGCTGAATGCTTTTTTATTTCATCTACACAGTGATAAACACAGGTTAGAAAAGTTCTTCAATTCCTTTGTCCAGACCTGAAGTTGGTTAAGAGCAAGAGGTGAAAGACACCACTTCCAAATTTTTTTCATTACATCACTAAATATGACTCTACAAGCAAAGGAGCCTACATGATGCAAGCTAAGCCTCTTTGGAGAGGAAGACTGTTTCTTTTGGACTTCCTTACAAGCTTCTGAGGCCAATGGCACAGTTGAAATTCAAGTATTTGAAAATCCAAACATGGAATTTTCTTCCTCAAATGCTCTATCTAGCACCAGTATGCCAAGGAGGAGAAAAAAGGCAGATTCTTCCCATCCCTCTCTAATTTTCCATTTTTCGTTCATTTCTCTTCCCAACTTCACCCACCCCACCCCCCCCCCAGGAGAGAAAAAAAAAAAAAGAACAGGAGAAACTTTCTCTCTTCCCTCCTTTTCGTGGGCAAGGAATAGGAAATAGGAACCTGAAGCAGCTTCCCAGACCATTCTAAACATGTGGGCAGTCTGTTCAATTCTCCAGCTCTCCCACTGGCTCCTTTCCATAATGAGCTCAGAAAACACAGAGCCATCCTCAAATATTACAAGCACCAGACTGTTCTGCTTCTGCAGACTCCATCAGTGAAAATGATGAAGCAAGTCAGGAAAATATCCCTCCTACCCCTGCCTTTAATTTATAAATTGACCCCTTAGATCCTCTCCTTGGAAGTGTCTGAACTTTTCCTTGAGGTAGGCCAGCCTAATGACAGAAATAACAAAATCTCAATAGTCACTTTAAGAAACATCAGGCATAAACAAATGAAGTCCCTGAGGAAAAGTGAAGGGGAAAGTTGGAAGTGGCAATACTACCTACCTCCTGAAGGAGGACAAACCCATGACAATGTAATCTTTCTTCCAAGCATGTCTGTGAATTTCTAGATTACTCAAGCAGTGCTTTTCAATACTACTTGCTAGGGAAACAAGCAACAAAAAAGAAAAAGAACCCCAAAAGCAATACACTTTTAAAAATTATTATTATTATATGTAGCTTGTCATTTTTGTCAGAAAGAACACCAGGGACCCCTGAGAAAAAGTAGATAATGCAGTATCTGTGAGAAGATAATGGCACCTGAGATACAAGGAGCTAGTAAGAAATAAAGTTATTCTTCCTAGTTATTCTGTCTAGAGCCTGAGAAACTCAACACATTTGCCCAACACATTTTATCATCTGCATTATTGCAATAACAAACATCCTGGAAAGACACGAAACTATTCCCTTATCATCTTGACCTTTCAGAGTACATCACCACCACTGTGAAAAACCATGAAGCCACAAAAGCCCACAGGACTAGCTACAAATTTGGGGTTACCATGCATGATGACAAAGGCTAGAAGAGAAGCTGGTACTTCACTGCCACAGATCAATGTTGAAGATTCACTCCCAAAAGAATATTGCAACATTTGGTCACAACCTGAATCCGGAGCCCAAACCTGCACCAGTCACAGTTCTACAGTCTCACTTCCTGAAAATTTAGATTTTATTTTCTATGAATCCAAAGACAAATCTTGATCTCCAAATCTAAGGAAGAAGCTATCGAGCTTAGAATGGCCAAAGTCCTTTAAGAAAATAGTACAATTAAAACATTACAGGTGAATACAAATTTGGATTAATTATGAGGTTACTGAACTCTGAGAACCCAATTAAAAATACAGTTTTTTGAATCATGAATAATTTAGATTGAAAAAGACCTCTCGAGGTCATCTAGTCCAAATGCCTGCTTAAAGCAGGGTTCACATCAATGTCAGATTAATTTAGGGTGTTGGTTCAGGTGAGCTTCCCATTCCTAGGGTAGATGTGCCACAGACTTTCTGGGCGTGGTTCTGATGTTAAACTACCCTCGGTATGAAAAATTTGATTTAATCTGATTTTCTCTTGCTCCACTGATTGCCTGTGGACTTTTCAATATACACCTTTGAGTAAACTTGGGTCCAGCTTCCTTATAATCTCCTTTTAGGTAGTCTGAAGACAGCAAAGAGATCACAGCCAGCTCCTCAGCCCCTGTTCTCAGCCTTGGTGGCCCCACCACTCAACTTACTCCTCCTTGGCACAGGAGTAAAGCACACATGGCATGTCACAGGATGCATTAGGATCCTTGGACGGAAGCATTACTTCCATCAGCTGGCCAGCTACACTCTTGAAAGGGCAGTGGGCTCATGGTGAGCCCCCATGGCCAGGCGGGTGCAATGATGACTCAGGGTCTGGCCTGAGTCGTTGCTTACTCATTTCCCTGGAACTATGGTTGCCTTTTGAGCTAATCAGACAAGAGTGCTAATGGACTGCTGAAAAGGGTAAGTTGCTACTTTTGTCCTCATTAATGTATCTTGATTCATAGTATTCTGCCTACTGCTAACACCAGAGTGCTTTGACCCAGTGCACCAGAACTGACTGATTTGTGACAAATGTCAAAAAAGTAGTTTTTGTGAAAAAGACAAAAAAGCATCAGTATCTGACTTAACATCACCTATACAACAAAAAAAGACTTTGTGTGGAAGAACAGGCAGCCGTAAGGCTGACAGCTGTTCAACAGATATTGGACTAATGCCATAGTACCATGAAACTCTATCCTTCTAAATTAAAGAGATTCTTAGTGTTACAAAACAAAAAGTCAACCAGTAACCCAAAACAAATCTCCCTCTTACTCCCAATATGCAACAAAACAAGAAAACCACATCAACTATTCATCAAACAAAACACCTGGTTTCGGGCATACAGCCCTCAACTCTGCACTCAATCACAGTTTTGGACTTGTCATACCATGAATAAGGAGGAAATACTTCATTTGAAAAGCAAATGCAATTATACTAACGAAAGAAGGCAAGTGTTCAATCTGCTGGCATCATAGCTCCATCTACCTTCCTAGCTTCCAGAGCATGCTCAGCTTGCAGAGCAAACTGTAAGTCATTTCTGCTCCCAGGTGTTTCTTCTAAGAACAGAGCCACACTGCTTTAGTAGCACCCAATTAGGTGTCAGTGCTATGTAGAGAACATTTATCCAAGGCTTCTGCACCCCCCTCCCCAAAGAATACCTCTCTTACAGCAGGTACAATATAATACTATCTTATTTGTTTAAGTCCTTCCCTCCATCATGCCAAAAATCTTTTGAGGTTCTGCCAAGAATATTTAACTAAGTGCTTCCTTAGGTGATAAAGGAAAAGCTCCATTTCACCCATTTTTTTTACTCTCACATTACCAGAGATCAACTATGGGCAATACATGTTTCAAATCCTACCTACCACCAGGAAAAAAAAAAAACCACCCTGTCTGGATCTCTCCCTTGCGAAGTCTGATCCAAGTGACTATCCATGGCTTTCTTGGTATGGACTACTTTCCAAGCCTCAGTGAGATACAGACTATTTAACAGCCAATACAATCATATTAATGATGAATCTTAAAAGATTGTAAGAAGTTAAAATGATATTTTGCAGACAAACACAAGTTACTTTGCTCATGCCTCGAGGAAATGCAGCTTCTTTTAGTGCAATGTCAAACCCAGGTAAAAAGTTGGCTTAAATTAATCTGGTTTTCTTCATACTAAAATTAAATAGGAGCTCTCTGACACTCTGTGTCTCAGTTGAGGGAGAAATGAGGAACAGCTGCATGGTGGTAACTCCATAAACCAGTATCACTGAATGGTGAGCAAATATCACACTATGTCCCAGCCTCAAAAGAATCCCGAACACCTTTGGTAACCAATTAGTGTCTGGTCTTCCAGACTGGCTAATAAGGAGACGCACATGGTGGATACCACTGACTGTCATGAAAAGCATGACTGTCATGAAAAGCAATTCCACAAAACAGAATCCATGTGAGGAAGGTCAACTCATTTAACTTTTAGCCAAGCTCAGTCTGATTGTCAGCTGGATTCCTTCTGCAGAAGACAGAGGAAGGTGGGCATCTGCAAACATGTCATCATTCATCTTGTACAGCAAAACACCTGGCAACCTTAAGGGAAAGAACTGATGATCTGTTTAAAGCAAGCAATGTCAACATGGCTATCTCCCGAGCCTACCATGTCCTTGGATCATACTGCATGGATGTTTATTTCCTTTACACTTTATTCCTAAACTCAAAGTCCACTTACCATATTCCACCACCATCCCACCCCTCTCCCATGTCTTCTGCATAAAACTGTGCTTTCTTATACATGATGTAGCAACAGGAACTTATGTAAATAATATCTTTCTCCATAGGGAGCAAAACAGAGCTTTCCAGGTTATCTCTAACAGTGATATGCAGCATGTCACAGAGAGGTCATAGGAGAGGTGCCCCAGCCCTCTGATCATCTTCATGGCCCTCCTTTGGGCTTATTTGAACAGGTCCACATCCCTCTTGTGTTAGGGGCCACACAGCTGGATGCAGTACTCCAGGTGGGGGTTTCACAAGAGCAGAGTAGAGGGGGAGAATCCTCTCCCTCGACTTGCTGGTCATGCTTTTTTTGATGCAGCATATGGTTGGCTTTCTGGGATGCAAGCACACACTGCCAGTTCATGTTGAGCTTTGTCTGGATAGGGCACGTAGTGACAGGACAAGGGAGAATGGTTTTAAATTGAAAGAGGGTAGATTTAGATTAGACATTAGAAAGAAATTCTTTACTGTGAGGGTGGTCACTGGCACAGGTTGCCCAGAGAAGCCGTGGCTGTCCTATCCCTGGAAGTGGTCAAGGCGAGGGTGGACAGGGGTTTGAGGAATCTGGTATAGTAGATGGTGTCTCTGCCCATGGCAGGGGGAATGGAACTAGATGATCTTTAAGGTCCTTTCCAACCCAGGCCTTTCCATGACTCTATGACTCTATAAGACTTTCCTGATAGAAATGCCTTTTCTCTCCACTGACCATGAAATACACCTTGGTGGACAGCTCAAATGCAGTTCATTTTGCCAGACAAATCGCATCTTTACAATCACAACAAGTTACCCATAAACCATAGTTGGAACTGAACTATATGGACATGTGCTTGCAACAAAATAGGGATATGCCTTGTCTATAAAACCCTTTTCAAGAGACTCCCCTGTCTACAAAACAACCTGTGCTACATTCATCTTTAACACCAACCAGTTACTCTTTTTCCCTTAGCAGATGTTATCCCAGGATTGGGCCAACTTCCTACTATTTGCTTGCTACAAATGATACCCAGAGCTTGCTAGGCAGATACTTGCTTACTTCTGTACATACAGATGAAGTTAGACTCCATTTTGCCAGGCTAACTCAACAACCAGCTGAAGACAGATGTTAAAGACTACCATAAAGGAAACTGATAGTGGTGAGACTATTAGCACAGACAGATCTCTTCAACAACTCCTTTATTTTGGGGTGGGAGTTACAAGGGAGTGGAGGCAGGTGGGAAGCAGGGAAGAAGTCACTCCTCTGAGAAGGCTCAGATCTGTTTAGCACATTATATGGATCACTACTACTATCCTTTTTTGACAGCATCTGAGAGCATCATGCTGTTATTCTTAATACTGAAATAATTATGTAGTTACTCCGCAGTTATTAAATTGTTCAATCTATTGTTTGGAATGGCATATTGCTTTTAAGTGGCCAGGTGGGGGTTGTACCATGACTGATGGAGCTATTACAAACATGTAACATGCAGTGATGGACAGATGTATCTGACAGGCAGCAATGAGAACTCAGCATCCTTGATTTCCAGTACTGACATGTGAATAAGTACAACAACTCTTTTAAATCAAATAAGGTCATGAGAAACCAACTTTTCTAGAAGTCTAGCCTATAAGGGAAAAAGAAAAGCTAGAAAATGAGTAATTTTTTAATCTGACTGGATGACATTTTAATACTAGCCTGGAATGCCAACAAACTGGAGTATCAAAGATTTGTTGGATTAATAAATTGTACTACATCATGAAGAAAATAAAGAAGTACTTTAATAAAAAAGCCCATCAGGATTTTACTGATCTTATTGCATACAGCTCAGAGGCCAGAGGGCTCTGAGTGTGCACATTCATGCACAAGTGCACACGGACTTGCACAGACTCAGGAACAGAAAAGCACTCATACCTATATATGGCTCTGTTATATGGCACTGCAAATAAGTGAAAACACAGTAAAATATATGGAAGGACTCATACGGTGATCAAAATAAAAACACAGACAGATTGGAACATTTCCCACTAAAACAGAATTAATTCCTGAGGTATTCATTTCAATGGAAATATGGGGTTTTTTTCTTTTTAAATGTATTAAGGAGATCTGCCAGTTCTTACAAATGCAGAAGAAACAAGTTACCCTGAAAGTCAAGAACATTAAATCCTACAAGGCTCAAAAGGGTTGTCACTTTTAATAAAAGGTTCAGTATGGTAATCAAATCAATTCATTATAACTATTACACTGCACATCAAAGAATGTAAAGCCTCTGGAAATGGGATATGGAACTTGTCAGCTCACCTTATCAGGTGAAATCTAACTCAGGTCAACAGCAGCCAAAATCATTACCTGTCTGATAACTGTTTGGTAGCTTCTGCAAAACAAGTTAGGCAAGTCTACACCACATAATTACAACACTGTGCAAGCCTGTAGGAGCCAGCTCAGGTACAGGAAGCTGCCTCGCCACGTCAGTGTGGTACAGTGCCCAGGCTAATTAGTGGCTGCTTGGAGCACAGCTACCCTGCCCCTGAGACTACAGCTGTACTCCTGACACACCAGCCCATTCAAAGCCTGCGCTCCTTGCCAGGCCTGCGCAGCTCGGCACAGAAAGGTCTTCAGATCAGTAGAAGCCATCACTGCACTCATGCTGGCTCTAATTTGGAGCCCTGACCTGAGCAGAGGTGCCAAGGACAGAGCAGACAGGAACTCAACCCATGACACGTCCTGAAAATGTCCTTTGCTGGCAGGCATAGGACTAAGAGATGAAAATGAGCTGCACAAATTTGCTCCAACTTCCCTGGTCTAATCACAAGCATGCTTGTACTGCTATCCATCCAGCACTCTCCTGATGAGTGGACCTCCTAGGTAACACAAGAGGGTTGCTAACTTGCAGGCTGAAAGTTTTAAAGAATATTACTGTTCCACTTTATACTGTAAAAGACACAATATAGTTGGGTATACAGGAGTGCCTCAGGCACTTTCAGTTAACCTAGGTATTTTGACACTCATACGTCATGGTTTAACCCCTGCTGACAATTAAGTATCACACAGCTGCTCACTCACTCCATGCCCCCATTTTCCAGTGGGATGGGGAGGAGAACTGGAAAAAGGTAAAGCCCATGGATTGAGATAAGAACAGTTTAATATTTGAAATAAAGCAAATGTAATAATTATAATAACAGTAGTAATGAAAAGGAGCATGCAAGAAAGAAGAACAAAAACCAAGAAAAACAGGAAAAACCTAAGTGATGTACAAAACAACGGCTCACTACTCACTGACCAACGCCCAGCCCATCCCCAAGAAGTGACTGATGGCTCTCAGCCAACTCCCCCCAGTTTCTATATTGAGCACGATGTTCCACGGTATGGAATATTGGCTAGTTCAGGTCAGCTGCCCTGGCTGTGCTCCCTCCTGGCTTCTTGTGCCCCTCCTCGCTGGAAGAGCATGAGAGACTGAAAAGGGTGCTTTGATTTACATTAAACATTACTTAGCAACAACTCAAACACCAGCGTGTTATCAACATTGTTCTCAGACTAAATCCAAAACACAGCACTGCACCAGGTACTAGGAAGAAAATTAACTCTATCCCAGCTAAAACCAAGACACCATATGAGAAAAATATCAATTTAGCATTTGACAGAATTATTAAGAAACAGAACATTGTGGTGTGTAACTGGTAGCAGACCCCTGGTCATCTTTTGCTCTGGCACATTTATTATATGCTGGATTTCAAAGCAAAGAGCAATTTTCTTTCTACTCTCTGTTGGTAAAGCAAATGTGATAATGAATGCAGTGCTGACTATTTCAACTAAGGAGCCTTAAAAATTTCATAAGTACAGAACATTTGCTCGCTCTACGGAGCTGTGAAGTAAAGCAACAGATGACAACCTTATGCCTCAGTATCTTGTGGCCCTTTTCTTAATAACAAGGATGAGGACAACACTCAACGAAAAAGCACATATTTATGCCATTAAAAAAATCTCACACCTGATGTTCTTTAAAACCAGTACAAAAAAACTCAACATCATTCCAAATGACAATAATGATGTCTCCTGCCTTAACAACAGAAGGGCATTTCTAATTTGAAGTGCAAAAATGAATACATGTTGTAGCCATATTTTAATGACTCTTCATTAGTCTATGATTTAAATTCCTCTATCCTCCAATAGAGGAATTTTATTTCTCTACCCTGTGATTTTAAATTCCTCCATAAGGAATTTATGCTAGGAATAGGAATTTATCTTTTATAGGAATAGGAAATAGGAAATTTTATGGGAAATAGGAATTTATTTTTAAGCTCTCATTTCAAACATATGTGCTGATGCCAACCTGATGAAGTTTAACCATGCCAAGTGCAAGGTCCTACACCTGGCTCGGAGCAATCCCAGGCACAGCTACAGGTTGGGCAGAGAAGAGATGGAGAGCAGCCATGTGGAGAAGGACTTGGGGGTGTTGGTCAATGAAAAAATGAACATGAGCCAGCAGTGTGTGCTTGCAGGCCAGAAAGCCAACCATATCCTGGGCGGCATCAAAAGGAGCACGATCAGCAGGTCGAGGGAGGTGATCCTGCCCCTCTACTCTGTTCTTGTGAGACCTCACTTGGAGTGTTGTGTGCAGTTCTGGTGTCCTCAACAGAAAAAGGGCATGGAACTGTTGGAACAAGTCCAGAGGAGGTCCACGAGGATGATCAGGGGACTGGAGCACCTCCGGTATGAAGATAGGCTGAGCAAGTTGGGGCTGTTCAGCCTGGAGAAGAGACGGCTGTGTGGAGACCTCATAGCAGCCTTCCAGTATCTGAAAGGGGGCCTATAGGGATGCTGGGGAGGGACTATTCATTAGGGACTGTAGGGATAGGACAAGGGGTAATGGGTTCAAACTTCAACAGGGGAAGTTTAGATTAGATATAAGGAAGAAGTTCTTTACTGTAAGGGTGGTGAGGCACTGGAATGGGTTGCCCAGGGAATTTATGAATGCTCCATCCCTGGCGGTATTCAAGGCCAGGTTGGACAGAGCCTTGGGTGGCATGGTTTAGGGTGAGGTGTCCCTGCCCATGGCAGGGGGGTCGAACTAGATGATCTTAAGGTCCTTTCCAATCATAACTATTCTATGATTCTATGATTACTTGATCAAATAGAAAGACAAAACAATGTACATTTACTAATTTGATGAGTTGCATGTGTAAATATGAGCACATTCTTCCCACATTAGATTTGATCTGGAGAGCCAAATCCCAATATAAAGAATTTTAGATTTTGGTCATGAAAATATATATGTGCATAATTATTGCAAGAGACCAAAGTACAATACAGATTGCCAGTAAATGTAGAAGTTGAAAGCAGGAAGTTCATTTCAAGCACAATGCTGTCCTCATTCTTTTCTCAACCATGTTTCCTTGCCCCGTATATTTTTCTAGCAAAACTTAAGAAACATTTATGAATTGCAAAGAGAAAAAGCAAGCTACAAACTCTCATCTGGAATCAGATTCAGTGGGCATGATTACCAAAAGCTGCACTATTATGCTGGGAGTCAGAGTGTGGCCACTCCTGAATGAAATGAAGACTAGAAGGAATCTCTAAGTTACCTAGGGTCATATCCCTGCCTTAAGTCAGGACAACATTCCTGACAGACACCCAGTTACCTTTGTTTGACAGCAGTGGTTCCAATGCCAGTGCAAGTAATTCTATTCTCTAGTAATTTACACAATAGATGATTTTTCCCCTTCAGGAAAGCCTTTTAAAAACTCGTGTTACTCCTCCAGCGTTTTTTTGACTCAGCTCAAATTCTGTCAATCTTTGCTCAGAGGTAATGTTTGCTTTATCTCCAGTCATTTTAAGTATTCTCCTCTGGACTTGGGTTCGTATATTTCCTGAAGCACGGGACCCAAAATTAGAAATAGACAAATCTGAAGCCAAAGAATTTCAGCGCAAAGCAGAAAGGTTATGTGATTTGTCTTGCTGACACAATAGTTTAGTTTAGGTATTCACTATGGCACTAACCTTTTTAACAAACACATAACATTATTTTTCCAAGTGCAGGCTGTGATCCACAACAAACCCAGATCTTTTTCTAAATAGCTGCTCCCAGGAAGTTGCTCCCCATCCTCCTTAGTATTATCTAGCTACAGTAATCTCCATTTATCAAATCAAGCTACAGTTCATTTCCCACACTACAAATGCAACTTGACCAGATAAATTTTAAAATTTAAACCTGTTCTGCAAGGTAGTGACATTCTCTCTTACCTTCTTGGGGGTCTTCATACTAAATGAACATTCTTTTCTTCTTTAGCTGTTGCATAAAGACTTTGGGTAAAGACTTCCCGCTATACATAGGACCTCAGAACAAGTACATAACAATTATACAAAGATGTAGTCATACCCTGACTGC
The DNA here is from genome assembly GCA_028858755.1 of Ara ararauna. Classification (NCBI taxonomy): domain Eukaryota; kingdom Metazoa; phylum Chordata; class Aves; order Psittaciformes; family Psittacidae; genus Ara; species Ara ararauna. The sequence goes on along the minus strand of CM054376.1, from coordinate 104,569,215 downwards.
TCTTTGTGAGCCAAATAACCACTTCAGTATTAATCTCCTGTTAAAATTACTTACTAGGTCCTGGGCAATATTGCTTATACTTATCCATGAATTCTTTTACGGTACCCCCTCTCATTATATTAATATGCTCATGTCAGAACAAGCTCTTCCAGTTTTTCTCCCCTCACACATTTTTTCTTACCTCTTTTTTTTTTTTTTTCTTAATATTGAAATACATAATTGACTTTTGTCCAACAAGTCAGAGCTCATCTGGGAATTTTGGTTAAACTGATTCTTTAATAAGAAAAAAGATGCTTTATCAAGATCAGTGCGTGCCACTTACACAGTGATCATAATAATTATTTCAAAGTTAGAAATGAATTGGTAAGTACTACAGACAGTGTGCAGTGAAGAAATGAAATCAAGAGGCTATGGAGAAGGAAGACAAAAAGAGAACACAAGAACATGCCAGGAGAGAAGTCAGACATGCAGACTAACTCTCATCGTAAATAACAGCGACGCTCTTGCTCTATTCTCTATAGCAATAATGAGCACTGCCTATATCGTCAATACAATTACAAGCCAAATGTATAATTCGTTAACTGCAGCGGTTTGGAATAGGCTGATATAATGCCTTTGAGATTTCACTGTAACATTCTGCTTTTGATAAAGTGAATTTGAGTTTGGAAAGACTGAAGCTTCTGAATTATCCTGGTTCACATTGTTCTAAACATATCACTAACTGCTGTTCTTCCCATAGTATCTAGTTTATATTACATTGTACTACATCAGCTTTCAAGAAACAGTAGGCAAAATGGCATGCAATTTTAAATTACCATGTAGATACCAGTATAGTGTCTATGTCCTCAAAAACAATTAGACAGTAATTTCAGATCAGGAAGTCATCATCATTTGCTGTTAAGTCCACAACATGGATGCAATACACAGCTCTGCTGCTAAGAGATTATATTTCAAATAGTTCCCTTCCTGCATCGTGAATCAGTCAGCAGTCCAACACCATCAGAATAATTAGCCACAGCTTTTTGTTCTTTGACCAAGATGTACTGGCTAACAGCTTGATTTTAATTCCCCACTGGAACAAGTAACTAATTACAACCTGCATTAAAAGTTAGCTCCAACAATTTAATAGGGCAATTTTAGAGATCTGACAGACCTCTAAATTACGTGTAAACAGACTGTTATGAATGCTTGAGAAATTAGATTATAAATTTAAAAGCCTCCTACAGAACAAGATGAAGACAACTATGCTCACGAGTCCCTTATGACAGCAATTTCAAGAGATCCCCATCACTGAATAATGCTAAGAGTTCCCTATAGCTTCTGGCCCAAATAAGTTATTAGCTATCCAGACACAAATCTAACTTTCGAGAATGAAAAAGGGTCACTCAAAAAAAAAAAAAAAAAAAAAAAAAAAAACCACAAAAAAAAAAAACCAAACAAAAAAAACCCACAAAAAACCCCAAACAAAAAAAAGTATGACATGAAATGAAGTTCTTAAGTCTCAGACAAGAAAACAGTAATTCCACATCAGCATCTTTTAAAAATATAGACCTTTATTATCACAGGATGGACAAGATAAAGAATCCTTAGGTTTTGTTGCTAAAAGCTGATGACCAGATAACATAACAAATATCCAATAAGCTGGACTGATTGCATCTGAAGTTCATTAGTTAGTACTATCACTTAAAAAAAATAAAGGTGCCAACAGTGCCTATTCTTTGGTGACCAATGTATGTCCCTTTCCTGTGGTCTTACAGTGTTAAAGACTGTCTTCCTAGAGGGCGAGTTAAAGCCTGTTTCCCAGAAAAATGGGTGAGGGGAAGGAAGGAGAGGCAGATTTACTTACTTAATATCAGTTTAAGAGGTGAGAATGGGAGGGTATTTACTAGAGAATTGTTGAGAGTAAATACATCACCCACAGCTTTCCTGGTTCAGCAGAAACTCTGTCTTATTTCAGTGAACAATTACACTACCACACATTGTGATCTTAAAAACCATAATGAAAAGACTAAAATCACTCCAAAATTCGACCTGAAGATGTAACAAGTCTTTGTACTCATGCAGTCAATGTCCATGAGATGCAAAAAGTGAGTTTCAGATCACTTTTGCATTCCTAAAAGCCTTAAACACCTCTCCTTTCACTTACGTGGGTATGTAACAAAAGCATGGCCAAGGCAATATTGCTGTATTTCGTCTCTAAATTCAATGAGAAACTTTTTATCTTCTCAACAGAAATACACAGCCTGTCACATTCCTGAGTTTTATCACAGAAATATTTCTATTTCTTTTCCATCTTTCTCACGTTTCCCTCTTGCATCTGTTCAGACCTAGTTTTTCCTTTCTCAGTATTCCAAAGACAATTGCGCATGCCATGGGAAAGCGCTTGAGAACTCTTGGGTCCAAAAGGCACAGCCACCACAAACCATCCTTTTAACACACTAAGTAAGGAGCGTCCCCTGAGCTCTGAGGGCTCCCCAGCTGCCCTGTTTGTAGCACTGACAATTCTAGCACCAATGAAAACCAGAGCAGTATTTCCCAGTTGTCAGCAAAAGGCAACGGCAAATTAATAAGGTTAAACAACTTAATCCAAGAATGGAAAAAATAACAGTATAGTACAAAAAATTAAGTATTATATAAAGGGCCCTGACATAGCTACTTTATCAGTAAGACTGCTAACATTTTAGATGTTTATTATACGGCGCTTTGACATTATTAGCTATTCAGACATTCAATACTTCCCCTTCAAAACAGAACATAATCTGTTACCAGACTATGTTTGCTTTTACAACACGATGAGTTGAAGCTTTTTTCCTGTACTATTATGGACTTAGACATTTTCTAATATGAACCTTGCTAAAGTTTGCCCAAAGTATACTCTGTAACTAGAACATATTTTCATTTTCTGAACAATCTTACCCTGTTAGACCCCTAGCTTTCAGTTTGAAACTTGAATGCCATATGTTCTAAGGGAGTTGGGTAACAGATATGTTAAACAACATAACTGCCAATGTGAACAAAAGAAGAGAGAAAAATCACTACTAGTTCTACACAGGTTTTTTTATTAAGCATCAGGAGTCCTTAGAACTTCCCCATTACTCTCATGTTCACATGTATTGGGGAAAAGATACCTAGTTTCTTTTTGGAAGAGCTACATGGATTTGGTGGCTATGGCTTAAAAAGGCAGCAGTTAAGCAACCTTACAGAGGATTTTGGGGTCTTTATAGCACTTGAGAAAAAAGTCAGAAAAGTCTTGAAAAATATTTATCTTCATGGAACATAACTCTCTTGCAAAGTCTGATTAAGGTATCTCATGCCTAAACCAAATCAAATTGGCAAGCAAGGGGACTGCACCATCCATTCACTGACGGTGAAGGGTACAGCTGAGTTTCATCCATTCTCCAGAGGCTTTGTCTCAGCTGCAGGTCAGTAGTGGCTTAGATGGAGGGACACTAGAGATGGCTCATCACAAAGCTGTCCTCTGAATAGTACAACAGAATTATTTGCCAGGCAGACCCAGAGCTACTTTTCAGGGTCCACATTTGAGTAGCAGGCAGTACAGCCCTTCGTAAAGTGAAGCTTCAGTTAGTAAACACAACAGATTTGAGCTGAGTCCACCCAGACCTGCTCATGTAACCAGCACAGAGCACCAGCACCTCAGGAGCCATCAAGGTATGGGAGCTCAGTTGATGGGTGTGCAGGAGCAGGCTGCAGGCATCATTTCACCCATACTTCCTGCGCTGTGTCCTCCTGGCCCTCACCACTGCCCTGGGCAACCCAACAGGCACACCTGGGTCAGGATCTTGCTACAAATCCCATTCCCCCAGCCTCCCACTCTCCAGCTACAGCACCCCACATCATACCAAGTGATGGAGAACTGGCTATTCCCGTCATCCAACACTGGATACTGGGATGTCTACTGCATGAACTGCATTGGGTAGCTGAAAAAAACCAAGAAAATAAAAAAGAAGATGGAACAAAGGCTCTAGGTAAGACATCCCTGTTCTCTCCTGCCCTGTTGATAGGGCTGTCACAAGGCACTGATGCAGCAGTGTACTCCTAGAAAGTGCTTAAAAAACCTCCAGGTACATGCAGAATGGCTTTGGACAGCACAAGTCAGGGAAACTGCAACTTAAGAGGATTCCTGACCAAGTACAAAGCTAAAAAATCTAAAGGGAAAAGGAAGTTGTTGCTGATAAACTGTCTTTTATCTCCTTCACACATGAACTCTCACTTCTACTGGGGAAAGTTTTTGCATAAGCTTATGTAAGGAGAATAAGCTTGAAGTAGAACATATATATGTAAGATCTTCTGCATTCAGACTATTTATTTTTCCAGATGTTAAACTTAAAGGCACTTTGTTAACAGAAGCCAGTCTAGTTGCTGTACATATCATTGGTCACAGACTCCCCATAAGGCTACACCTAGACATACTAAGCTCCATTGGACTTACTGGCTACTTTTTACACATTCAGACACACGCTACTGATACTGGTGCAGAAAAAGGAAGAACACAGCCTCTGATATGTGGCAAATATGCCCATACTACCACAGAAGTTGCAGAAATACAGTTTCTTTTGTAACTTGAAAAGTTGCAGTCTTGAAGCTAGGTATAAGCAATTACTCTCATTCATCAAATTATAGTCCCTAGAAACTGTTCAACCTATTAAGTGCAGCTCAAGGTTGATTACTATACATACACCTGAACATAAGAGTTAGGTACCCTTCAGCCCCTTTAAAGTATTTTTTAAAAAGTCCCTATCTTATTTCCAAAAAATTCACCCCAGCACCAGTCAGACGTTAGAGTTTTATCAAAAACTGTATGATTAGACTGGCTTTCTTGAAAAACTATCCATACTTAATTAAACATATAAATCAGACTGATGATAAAGAAAATTTGTTCTCTGAAGATACAGCCTATGCTATCAACTTTAAGCCAGGAGTTATCCACACACTATTTCATTTCACTTCATTCATCTTGTTCAGTCTGTTGTTGCTGAATTACTAAAACATGTGCACTATGTATCATGACTTCCTGTATCTCTCTGAATTAACTCCTCAGCTCTTCCCCAGACACATGCAGATGCAGATTCCTATATTCATCAAAATCATCCAGGCTGTTCTCGCCTTCACTTTCTACATACCAGAGCATCTTTCTGTGCTGTGTTCTTGTGTGTTCTGGATTTTGGATCAATCCCAGACTCTCCAGGAAACTTTCTTTCTGCATGGCTTCGTCTCATACACATCTAAAGGTGGCAGAGGTTATTCCCTTTAGGGTTTATAACTCAAGACAGGGCTTGAAGCTCAAGCAGTCCCAGTAGAACATGGGACAGGAAGATATTACCTACCACCACAGTGCTCTGAGTAGGGCTGAGAAATAAGTGCTGGCAGAGTCAGTCATTTCCTCTCAACTAAAGAGACCAAGGAAAATCATACAGCTCATTAATTTGTCACCAATTTTGCTCTTCCATGCTGAAAAGCCATCTTTGTCCTGTTTTGATGGAATGTAGTTACTTCAGGCTACCTTGCCTCACCTGTATGTGGGTCAATTTATCTACTTTCACCCTGGACTCAGGTAGCAAACCCCGAACAAGTTCCATCTAATCAGATCCCCAGGCTTAAGTCGTGTTGCTTGTGTTTTGTGTTCTGTTTAATTATTTGATTTAACTTGTAAAAATATAAACTTGTAGAAATACCCCTTGGAATGTTTTTAATACTTGTCTGTAGAGACACAACTTCCCCTTTGCTGCCTCTTTCTATTTGCATGAAGCAAACTTCAGAACTCAGACTCTGCTCCTTCCGCGTACTGACCTTGGTATGCTCAACTGACCCAAATGAAAAGAGAAAGCTTCCCTTCAGACATGCAAGAAGCCACTGCACAAAGGATGAAAAGAGGCACTTGCCTGGCAACTGGCAGCACTAGAGAGATAAGGACATGGTCAGACAGAATTTGTACTACTGCAACTGATAAACCAGCTACCTACTACAGTTATCAGATAATAGATGAATCTGGTCTTTCAGCCTCTCAGAAAAATACGTAGGCTCTGCTTGTTGAATTTAACACACTCCAGAAATCAATCAGTCTTCTGTTTCTTTACAGATTCTTGAATACTCACCAAGGTTTAGACAATGATTTGCTACCACTAGGTTATCAGCTAGCTCTCCACCCTGGCCTTCTCTGAAGATGACTCCCACATTGCTACAGCCCAGTAACCTTGAATAAGTTATATGAGGAATGGAGATTCTCTTTAAGGACAAAATCGACCAAATAAATAATTCTACAACAGTATCCCTTGACTGAGGTTATCATTGCCACCTGGAATATTGTGTTCAGTTATGGGTCCCTCACTACAAGAAAGACACTGAGGTGCTAGAGCGCATTCAAAGAGCACCAAAGCTTCTGAGGGGTCTAGAGAACAAATCTTACAAAGAGTGGTTGAAGGAACTTACTTACGCTGTTTAGTCTGGAGCAAAGGAGGCTCTGGGGGGGATCTTATCACTCCATATTACTACATGAAAGGAGATTACAGCAAGGTGGATGATGGTCTCTTCTCCCAAGTAACAAGCAATAGGACAACGAGAAATAGTCTCAAGTTGCATCAGGAGAGAGAGGTGATCCTGCCCCTCTACTCTGCTCTTGTGAGACCTCACTTGGAGTATTGTGTGCAGTTCTGGTGTCCCCAACAGAAAAAGGACATGGAACTGTTGGAACAAGTCCAGAGGAGGGCCACGAGGATGATCAGGGGACTGGAGCACCTCCCGTATGAAGATAGGATGAGAAAGTTGGGGCTGTTCAGCCTGGAGAAGAGAAGGCTGTGTGGAGACCTCATAGCAGCCTTCCAATATCTGAAGGGGGCCTATAGGGATGCTGGGGAGGGACTCTTCATTAGGGACTGTAGTGAGAGGACAAGGGGTAATGGGTTCAAACTTCCACAGGGGAAGTTTAGATTGGATATGAGGAAGAAATTCTTTACTGTGAGGGTGGTGAGGCACTGGAATGGGTTGCCCAGGGAAGTTGTGAATGCTCCATCGCTGGTGGTGTTCAAGGCCAGGTTGGACATAGCCTTGGGTGGCATGGTTTAGTGTGAGGTGTCCCTGCCCATGGCAGGGGGGTTGGAACTAGATGATCTTAAGGTCCTTTCCAACCCTAACTATTCTATGACTCTACGATTCTATGATTAGGGCAAATTTCATCAGCAAAAGGGTTGTCAAGCATTGGAACAGGCTTTCCAGGGAAGTGGTTGTGTCTCCATCCCTAGGGGTATTTAAAAGACATGTAGATGTGCCACTTGGGGATGTTGTTTCGTAGTGGACTTGGTAGTGCTGGGTTAATGGTCGGACTCAATGATCTTAAAGGTCTTTTCCAACCTAATCGATTTTATGATTCTCTACAATTCAGCAGACAAAAAAACTCCCCAGAGTCAACTATTGTTAAGTAATATAAGCTTTAATTTTGCCAAACTGGAAACTGGCCTATGCAACATCTAATGAAAGAAAGACATGGCATAATCCTATAATGGGAAATTGTCTTCACGGAGTTAAGATACTTTATCAAGCTTTTGAGTTACTTCAGGAAAATAAATTTTATTTCATCACTGTCTGGATGGCCATCAATATTGATATTGAAATTGTTTTTAAACAAGATTCATTTATCCCTACATAGGATAATATTATCCTATAATATCCCTACAAGGAACAGTCTTGAAAAAGTAACCAGAACAGACAGGCCATTTGAACTGAACTTCTGTCCCCTCAAACTGACTTTTTAATACCCTCACAAATGGACTGCTTTCCCAAAAAGGGTTTAATGTCTTCTGATGCTGCATCATCAGCCTCTGCTGCAGGTCAACAACATTGTCAAAATCATGGCTTTTAACTTGTCTTGAAAATAACGTGAGGGAAAAAATGGAAAACAGACTGTCTAGCTCACAAAACTCCCATTCCTGCCATCAACAAGCTAAGCTTCCATTCCTGCTATCAACAAGCTAAGCCATAGCAATGACAAGTAGCAGGAGGTCTGGTGAAAGACTGCTGTGTGTAGAAAGCTGAAAACCAGAAATAGGACCATGGGAACCCAAGCTCAGGTTGTTTCAAAGGACAATGAAAGAAAGTGATTCATAGAGCGAGGTTTCAAGCATTTGCACATTTCCAGCCAAGCATGTAACTACTTACTGGTGTAAGTCTCTTCATTAACATAAACAAAACCATACATCATATGCACACATATGGAATAGTCTGTGTGTTTAAGATAATTTTTGGTTTCTCTTTAAGGGAATTCAATCATAGTTGACACTTCAGAGCTGCTAGTAGGTGACCTTACATAGCATCTGTGTTGCAATGCCTAAATGTATTAATAGGGTGAGCTAAGGATAGGAGTTAAGCCTCGGCTCTAAATTTCCTGGCTTTTTTCAGCTCATGTCAGTCCTTATTGTTATTTCCACATAGAGAGAAGAAGGTGCGATTAAGAGAAAAAATACTGTTGCTCCGCTTGACTTGTTTCTTGGCAGTTGGTGAATTTTGCTAAAAACCTTATCAGAATAGACCTCTCCCTTGCTCCTGTGGCACGTAGTGCAAGTATTTTCATCTGCAGAAAAAGACACGCTGTAACCAAACTCTTCCCCACCCCGATATTAGAGGCAACCTCCCTGTCAGTGCAAGCTTGATCCCTCTAACGTGCACGCAGGAAAGAAAAGGAAGACTGCACCTGAATCTCTTTGAAGTAGCCCTTCACCTCAAGTTACAGTGCTTACTGGGAAACAAAACAAATGAGTGCACTCAGGCCAACAGATGATTCACTCCCAGCTCTACCACTACCTCATTTCACCTGTCCTGGAAACACAATCAGCACAGTATTTTTTCTTCTTTCCCTCCTCCCAGAAGTCCAGCTAATACTTATCCAACTGTAGATACCTGTATTCCCCAACAACAGGAAGTGCGAGATGTAATATGAACAATTTTAAAGTCTACAAATGATGCCTGTTATTCCTAGTAGACAATAAAGAAGGTCAGCAATTAATCACTCTTTGCTATCTGCACTTAAAAAGTTATAATTATTGATTAATGTGTTCCCACTTCAAGCATATTACTGAGAACTATGGCTGGTGAGAAGTCTGGACTACTACAAAACCTGTGAAAAACAACTGGTCAAACAGCTTTTGAGGCCAGAGCACGGATACTGACCCTACTAATTGAAAAGATGATGTCATTGGACTGATTTATGAAAGGCACTGCTGATGTTCAGGTTAGGAAAATTTACTTGAGATGGCCAAAGTAAACTTCATGACCTTTGTTTTGGATACTTCAGTTTATGAAGCTGTCATTTAAAAGAACCATTAGAAATAAACAGATATGTGATATAATCTATTGAAAAGGTCACAGCGGTGGTGCCGCTGGATTGTTTTGTTTTTAAACCCACATACAACTGGCACAGCGGAGTTTCCTCCCGGCTCCCACTCGTGTCCCTCCTCTAAAGTGAAAAGTTTCCAATACAGCTTTCTGCCTAAAACACCATTAATGATAGCAGCATATGCTGTTTACAACATGGGTCCACTCAGTGACCCAACAACTAAAAAGTAGGGAATATTCTATATTCTCAAGAAAGACAGATGAAAACATTCTCCCCAAGTCACAAATACTCCCTAGGCCATAATTCAGGTAGTCTCCACAGACTTCAAACTGTGGCTGAGATTATTTACAGTCAGACCAGTGGATAAAACATTTGCGATGCTTGGAATTATTATTGGTTTATGGAATTTAATTACAAGTTGGTTTTGTTTGGTTTTTTTACTATTTAATGTGTTTGACGTTTACTACTTTATTCCAGCTGGAGACTATACAGCAAGCATGTTTTAAGGCACCCTACCCCAAAACCTTGGAGCCTTCCTTGCTTCCTTGGGCAACAATAAAACTCGTGCCCTCACATACGCTGCAGAACAGGCCACATTGAAACAGAGCCAGGAACAGCAGCAACCCAGTGGCATCCATCCCCACAAGAAAGAGCAGAAACTAATCCAACATCTGAATGCCAGGCACTGGAGGGCATACATGAAGAGAAAAGAATAATACAGTGAACTCTTTTTTTTTTTTCTGCATTTACAGAGGCTTACCTGTTTAACACAAAGACATGACATTACTGTGTAAAAGCTGCTGTCCAGCTGAATGGTGGATGGCTATAATCTACTAGTGATATCAGCGGATTGAAAAAATGTATTGTAAAGGACAAACAAGGTACCAGGCTCAGCTGCTCAATCTAAACCAAGATCAAAGAACATTTTAAAAAATGCCTGATTACTCACACAGAATGTGGGCTACAGACAGCCACCTCTAAAGAACATCTATAGGGACTTGAAACAATTATACAAGGTTTTGGGTTAGACTGCAGCAGAAGAAAAAATAGTCAGAAGAATACAGGACTAAGCAGAAAAGTAGTAAATACCACAGCTGCTTCGTAATAAGGCAAAGAAAAAATAGGCATAAGGGAATAGGAAAAGCAGCTGAAGGAGGACATCTGTTTCAATAATTTCATTGGACAGCAGAAAGAGAAATTACCTAAATGCTAGTTTGGGAGCCAGCAGCTCTTGCATATGGGGGGAACCCAAGACCCTGTTAGTCATGGCCAGAGTAAAAACTAGAAGAACTGGATGCCTGATAAGTATCACACTATTAGATTTAACCTGGAATAATCTGTTAATACTGCAATGATCAAACCAAAGTAGTGCTCTGAAAAAGTTTCAGGTCTACTAAACTCCATCCCTGTCTAAAATAGATACATATTGATTTTAAATGGCCCTTAATAGCCAAACAACTAGAAAATAATAAATATGGTAGAGCTTTGTATTTTCCGCAATGAGCCTCCAAGAGCAGCATGGAAAATCTCCTTTTACACTACTGAAGTATCTGTGTTCCCAGTCTATATGTTTACCTAAGGATCTTAATGCTACAGTAGCTTATGGAGAAAGTATATGTTGTATTCACCCATATTTACCAACCTCAATGTATATTGCTTACATTCTCAATGTGCACTCAATGTACTATATTCAAAGGTAGTTATATTAGAAAAAAGGAACCAGTGAAACAACCCAAGTCATACTGGGATACTCATGAATACATTAAAACTATAAATTCTCTTGACAGGCATATCAAATTAATTTAAAGCCTTTACCTTCCAGGTGTTGCCCTCTTTTAAGGTAAGAGGTACCCTAAAATAGTGTTGCTTGTAAGGCATGCTCATGAATATGCTGTTGATCACAAAAATATCAAATGGGTTTTGAAGTTATTAAAGAAGTGTTCCTGTTTTGAAATTCCGAAGACACTGACCAGTGCTTGGTGGGGGTTCTCTTCAAGCAAAAGGGAGAAGGGATATTAGTGTAAGGGACAGTTACCACCTTATTATAAAGGCAATCAAAAAGCAAGCAGACCTCAAAATTTCCAGCTTTTAAATCCCTTAGTGGAATTCAAATCACCACACAAGTAATTCCTGGGAATTTTAGTTAAGTTAAGCATTAACCACTGAGGAAAAAACAGACTTGTCCAAAGAGGATTGCTGTGTTTTCTACCCACTGAACCACAGTAGCTCAGAATCTGCCCTGTAACAAGTAAAAGTGACTCCAGGTGGCTTCAGTAGTTTACACTGAATTTTTAATCAATGTATCTATATTAATCAATCAATCAGTAAGCAGCTTGTCAACTCCTAGTACAGGAAAATTTCACACATGATATTCCAAATAGGAATTAAATAAAAGTGAGAAAATTTAAACAAAACCAGACAAACCTGATAGAAATTTAAGACCTTTACCATTCTCTCCAGGGCAACTAAAACCACCTAACAGGTTAAAAGACAGGTTTTTGTTTACTTTTTGGATGCAAAAAGGGAAAATAATTGGGCATCTTCATTGAAAGTAAACAGTGCAATTGTAAGGCTTTATTTGGAGTGACATTATCTGTATTACTTACTGAGAAATATATTTAAAAGTAGTATGCAAAATAACTGACATGTATTGAGTTATCTTTTAGAAACTGTAGTTACTTATATAAAAAAACAACCTCCCTCAAGAAACTCCACCTCCTGATATTTCACATCATTTTGACAGAAGTTGAGTAGCAGCAATGTCTTCCTGATTTTTACTTTTGCAAAAATTCTTTAAGATGAGGATTTAAAGCTCCAGTATTACCTCAACAAGGTTATGCTGAAATACCTTAGCATACACCCATAAAACTTTTTTGTAAATATTCACTAATTTATCCCGAAAGCAGGAAGATAGAAGGTTTTTTTGCAAGCCTACCCAGCAAATCATCAGCAAAGCAAAGATTAAAACTTTCACTCTTGTAATGTTGTGAATTTAGGAAATTCTGTTAGAATAGCATGGTTAAAAGTAAAAAAAGTCTCCTTCAAAAAAGACGTGCACACTCTCATCAAAAAATGTAAACGGCATTCTAAACTCTCAAAATGACCTTCTGGAGTGCGAATAAGGAAAAATTTCAGCTCTGAATTGCCTGCAAGTTCACAGCTCCTGTTTTCACGTACTTCTAACAGAAAACCCTCATTACGTAACTGCAGTGTTGTTCTTGCCATAGGAAATCTTTCAAATGACTTCCATGTTGCATGTGGCAGGTCATGCCCTTGCTGGAACAGAGACAGCTCCAGCAAAGCTGTGCTTCGGCTAACAGCAAATGATAATCGACTGCCATATCCCTCAAAACCTTTTGCAGTAACGTCACAGATAAGCTGCAGTTGTGCCTGCTCCAGTCTAACAAACTTCAGCTATTGCACAAGATTTTCTTCACTTCTCAGTAAAAAAAAAACCCAACCAACCAATCAAAAACCAACTCTACTTGATTGACTACACTTACCCACTACAACCAATACACTAAATCATGAAGCAATTGGTGTCAATGGACACTGTGGTACAGCTGCACCCATTTAAAAGCACAGCTGTTCAAGAAATAAAAGTACATTCTTTTCATCCAGCCACAAAACTTTCAGAAACATGAGTGACAAATCTGCCTAAGCGGATATTTATTAGCAACACTAAGGGCTTTTCCTTAGATCCCCAGTGTTTTGTTCTAGGCCCAAATTTTCTCTCAGCATAAAATTACTCATTTTTCTGACTGCCCCGGCTTCTATGAACAGCTGCTTTTGCCAACATTAATAATTATTTGTATTCAAATTCATCATATACTAAGTGTTGACCATACACATGAGCACACTGTGTAAGGCATCCAAATGCCATCTGCTCTTTATAGCTGTTCTTATGCCTTCATGGAGCCCACCTCACCAAGGCCTATGATGCTACAGTCTGAAAGCCCAGGCTTAGCTTGAGCAGTTGGGTTTGCGGCAAAGGAGATTTTACTTTTTCCCATGGCCTCTGTGTCATATCCTGTTTCTCAAGAGCCCTCCCATTCCCCTAAACATGACTTATCTCTGCAGCACTTCTCTTTCCAGACTCCAGGATGACTAGCCTGCTGACAGTGGAGCAGAGTGAATGCCAGCTTTGCATATAATTAGATAATGCTCCGCCATTTGTTGGCTTTTGAGTACAGTAATTCCAAGAAATCAAAACTCGAGAATCTGAGGTTTGCAAAACATTTTTGCTATTGTAAGATAAAAAGTATTATGCAGAAGTACTGTTTATATTTATTTGTTGTAATAGAACTTAGTTCAAATAAACCTTGTGAGTGATAGAAGTAAAAAAGTATCAGTTTGCAAGACTATACTCTAAAATTAATAAAATATGTTTCCAGATTAAAAGTTACAGATGCACAAACAAAAGCCAAGACCAAATTCTGCTGTCCTTTATCAAGCAAGCTGACCTAAAGCTACTGCAAGTCTAAGACAGTCTACAAGAGTAAGCTGATGTAGTTTTGCCATGTCAGTGTATCAAAACTGTAAGGCAATCAGCCTGTATAAAGGTATTTACATACGAGCCTGAGAACAGATGCTGCAATAGTACCAAAGCTGGGGTACCCCAGCTGGCACTGGGGTGAGATTTGACAGATTTGGTTTGGTTGGAGGTTTTTTGGGGGTTTCTTTCCTTCCCTGGAAGTAATCCAGGGACAGCATATGGAAAATAGAACAGAGATTACAAAAAGGAAGGAGTGTTCCTGAGAAATACAGCATTCTCAACAGAGCTATGCATGGCTCAGGAAATGGACAACTGACCCCTGACCCCTGCTCAGGAAAGATTTTATCAATGAACAGCTTTTTGGTTTTACAATCAACGTTATTGCAGAAGGGTGGAGGAAGGCAACACAGATTATTACATCTGCTGAATTATTTCTCACATTTACCCAAGAGATTTAAAATACCAGTATCTCAAAGCTGGCCATTAATATGCAAAAGCCTTTTAAGGAGGAGCACAGAGCAGGGGTGAGTATCTGTTAAGCAGTTCCATCTGCTGAAGCCAGTGGTCCAAGCAGCCTCTGTGTAACCTGAAGCCTTTTCCAAACACACATTTTGCCCTGCTAGCCAATAAATAAATACAAGATGTACTCACAGTTGGCCCAAAATTAAAGCCTAGAAATTATTAAGAGCTATAGTGAGCATCTGTAAAAAAAATCCTTCCCCAAACACCTCTCAGGAGCAAAGGTTAGAGCAAAAACTGACTCAGTGTTTATTCAGAACTGTACAAAAAAATGTGTATAAGTCTGCCCAAACCAGGTGATCAAGCAATCAGAAAAGGGGAACCCGAAAGCACGACTGGGTGAAGTCCTGGAAGAGAGAAGATAAGGTGGGGCAGAGGGGGGAGCACAAATGACTAAAATCAAGGCTCAATGCTAAGTCTGAGCTCAATTCTGTTCTCTACTAGTAGGCACACATCATTATTTTGTAAAACGGACTGCTGTGTTAACACACCAGAGCAGCAGTAGCTAGCTTCAGAAGATTCACTAATAAATATGCAAAAAGATGCATGCAAATTTGACATTATACAGAACCCTTTCTGGTTTCAAGGGTGAAGTGAACAACTTGTTTTCTGCTAAAGCAGCTATATCAGAACCGCACAGACAGCGCACAGAATAATGCTTCCATATTTTACTGTTCTGAAATGACGGAAGGTGTTGGCTACAAACTTAAGGCTCACATTACTGGGCTCACTTCAAATACTTCCCAGGTTCAGCCCACAGACCTCAGAAATGGGTCTCTTCATTTTTATTTTCCTCCTTTTTGCAAACACAAGGCAGTAATGTAGCCATTAACATTTATTTAAAATACATTAAAATGCAGTTTAAAGTATTCTTTTTACCACAACATATCACAAGAGGTTTCAAAACTGCTTTTTCAATATGCATCACTATCAGATTACAGAAGCACATCCATTTCCACAGTACTTGAGATACAGAGATAGGAGATGATACACACTTTTAAAATTGGATGATCTGATGCAGGGCAGGTTTTGAATGAAGAAAGAAGCAAGGCTCTCTCTCTAGAACAGAGGTCCTTTTACATCCTTAGATCACCGTAGCTACTTCTGCAATCATCTTAGGATCTCTTTCAAACACACAGATCCACTCTAAATGCATTTGCTACCTTTGCAAATCAAATTAAGTCCATTTGACAAATAATACCCCAACAACTTATAACTGAAATGACGAGAATGGAGACTGGGTAGATGGATAGCAGTCTATACTCAGCAACAACCGCTTATCTGATCAGTAACATTAATCTCTGAAAGGGAATGTGGCTTGTCGTAATACAAAAATCAGTGTGTCAGTTCAATTGCAATTTTACGCATACTGCAAAAAAAGAGCGCTATTTCAGTGGGATTATGAGGAATAAGCTAGAGACCAGAGTTCTTGAACAAAGATTAAATTCTTTTTATGAAGACAACTACTAAGGAACAGTCTTTGCCTCAAAGAGGGTTTTAGGAGAAGTCTAAAACCAAAACAGTTGAGAAGCAAACAGTAAAACATGTATCACATTCAATCTCATCTAACTCTTTGAGTCAATGAACAAACTATTACTGTTACTGGGACATTACATATGAATTTCTTTGTCATCTTTGTCTATCAACTCTGGGATAAAATTATCTCTTAAGGACATTCCACAGTTAAAAATAAGTATTTCTACACTACAGCTCCACACAGGTAGAACTGGGTTCAGTTATCTCTAGCAGCATGAACAGGCTGTGGACCTTTATTATAAGCCCACTTTACCCAACACACATGCTTTACCAGCAGTAGTAGCAATCCTCCAAAGGTTTAAAACCCTAATTCCAATAAAACTGCATCAACAGTACATTTGACCAGCACATGAGCCATTTGAAAACTCCCAGGGAAGATTTTCAAGCCCTCTTTGTCACATTTATGTGGGTGATGGTTGTTTAAATTCACCCTTCAAGGCTTTGGCACTCTGGGAACTTGGCAGAGGCTGGCATGGGGTCACTCCTGCTGCAAACGGCTGCCAGAGGCTTGGCTGGAGAGCCGGCAGGGAGAGCACTCTCGCTGTCCAAGGCAGGCAAACAGCTGAAATCTGCACCAACCCATTCATGCATTTCAAGGACAACCCGGTCAGCTCCAGTTTTTGGTGTCATTTTAGAAAGGGATTGACTTTGTAGTGCTTTTACCAAAATAAAACCAAAAGGCTGTTAGTCACATTTGAGACCACAATCTGAAACTGTGTACTCTGTTATTCCTGGTATTTGACATGTTTTCCCTTTGCTCTGAGACATTCTTTCCATTGAATTTGCAACAGAATGAACATAAACCAGGCCTTAAAAAAAAAAAAAAAAAAAGAAAAAAAGAACTACTCTGAAATAATAACAAACAGACAAAGCCATAGTAATTTCTGTTGGCATAAGACAAATTAGTGAAACACATAGCCTGACAAGTACTCACACTAAGGAATTAACCATACGCAGATGAAAAGATAGGGATTAGCCTCTGCCAGATAAAAATCCTTACTGAAGCTAAGAGAAATCAAGTTTATAGGAAAGTTTCAAGCAAACACTAAAAGCATTGCAATGCTTGCAGAGTTTCATGCTTTTTCAGTAAGTCAAGAATTAGAAACTTGTTTGATTTATGAAGAGGAATGCATAACATGCTTGACCATGATAGGGAAGAACTGGAACAGATCACGCCATATGTCCATTCCAGACCTAAGATTTTAAGATGACTGGATACTGAAAGCAAGATTATCCAGATGGTTATTTGTCAGCCTGCTACCCTGCCCTTGTGATTCCTCCTTTCCTTCCCAATTCCATTTTCTCCCAATTTCTACTGTTCTTTCAATTTCAAATGAAACATGGTCTCAGGAAGCAGTACACTAATTCAGAGCTCTAAGTTTGATGTAATTTGTTAATGAAACAGGGTAATAATTTTAATGACCAATTAATCTGCTTAGCATTCTGAAATGCTCGATTATATGGTTAACATAAGCATATTAAGAGCTTGAAAGCACAGCTAAATGAAACAGCAACATTTCAATTTAACTCCAAGAGTAAGTTCATATCAAACTAAAGTTCTGCATGTAATTTTTGGTTAGCATTTTTTTGAATTAATCTTTAAAAAGTGAAGCATAATTTAACATCTAAGCACAAATGACAAATTCTGTTCTCAAATAAGGCCTGACAAATTCTGTAACTAGCTTAGTTTGGTATATCTAGAATTCCTCCTATTGCCATCTTTAATTCTGCGACAAAAACAATTTGAATCCTCATTAAAGGGGTGCTTTCATAATGAATGTGCTACTTGGTAACAAGCATTTCTGTGTCATAGAATATAAAATACTGAACTTAAGAGGTAGAGAAGCAGAATTTAGGAAGCTTCTAAGAATTTGCGAAGCTTCTAAGAATTTGCCTCTGCGAGATACAGATCATTCTACGGACCAAAGAGATGGGTTGGTTTGACAGGGTGACAGCAGGGATGTGTTTCTCCACTGACCATATTTCTCTTTGCAAAAGTCAGCAAATGCTACTAAGGCGACACAGGAGTCTTAAAGACTTCACCCCCGGAACTATGTACACACAGATGATGATGCCAATGTACACAGAAAAAAAACGGGGGAACAAGGAAAGACAGCTCATCTTGTGTTCCAAAATGACTTCCCAAAAAAGTGCTGCATGAGGAAGCTACTGAGCGACAACTCAAAAGAAAACATGAACTGTTGTCTCTGAAAAATTCTCTCTGCCATATGACAGATGTACATATATTTTAGTGAAAACAAACAAACAACACTCACTGTATAATTTCATAATACATACAACTTGAGAATGCATTGTTAAATACTTATTTCCAGTGTAATGAATTTTTGATACTGCAGAACAAAAAACTGTATTGGAACATGAACGGCAGCAGGGTGCACTTTACATGATTTCTTCTTTTCAAACATATCTTTACACTTCACTCAAAAAATGTAGAACGGGAGCATAATACCTCATTCATTGCTAACAGCTCTATGAATGAAAAGCTTTCTGAACATCTGTTCAATGATATTTAATGCATGGTCTAATAAGCATTGGCATTTCCCGCTCACAGATTTGTAGGAATTACACATGGGCTACAATTTTGTTGACAGATCCTTGCTCTTCTGGAAAGACTCTGCCCAGTCTTCAAAGCTTTAGTTTAATCCCTTACGGACATTAGCATGTGCTTGAAACTTGGGCTAGTTTGCTAAGCCAGGTTTGATCATGGCATTGGATACACATTGTCTAAATACCATACAGCGTCAAAAGCCACTTCCCAAATTAACTGTTGCTAGGAGAGAAAGGAGGGACAGAGAAACACAGGAATGGAACATGAACCAAAATGAACCCGACCAAGTTTTTCAAAGGAAACAGAAACATTGGGGTTACTTCACAGAGCTGGCATTTATGAGGCATTATCATACAGTTTTTATAGCCATGTCCACAGCCTCTTCCTAGCCACAGTCCCTTTAACTCATAGAAGAGTCAAAGCAGCTATTAGAAACAGCAAGGAAGCTCAGAAATCACTTTCCATATTCTTATCATACAATGGAGCACAAAAAAAGCACCTTGACTTTTTACAGTACTTGGAACTGCAACACGTGTAAGTTAGTTTTGACCTCTAAATGGAAGAATACTCACTCCCTATTTAATCTTTTAAAATCCATCAGGGGAAGTTATTTAAAAGTTTTACTTCAGGTGAATAGACAGACAAGTAGTAGAGAAAGGTTTTTAAGGTTTATTCCTTGCATCTGAGCATGCACAGAGACAAAAAGATCTGAAATTTGTGCAATATTAGTCACATTGAAGAGATCCAAGATAAGGACAATGCAAGAGCAAACACAACATCTGCGTGGAAAGAAACCTGATCTGGCATCAGTTATATCTTTCTTGCTTTGTAAAGCTCCCTATGGACTTCATCCAATATACTTTGTAGATCTGCTTTCTTTCCAGTCCCCCACTACAAATGTGCACTCATCTCAAGCTGGCTGCCTTCTCTGCTCTCCACATAACCTTAGCACTTCTGCTACACAAGCCAACTCCTCTTCAGTTCTTGCTATCTGGAGTAATATTCCCGAATATATCTACACCCGTGTAGCTCTTCCCTCTTGTCCTCCCCCTCTTCAATTTTTCAACTTCATGAATGGTATTACACAGCCTTGCAGTTTTGAAACACAACTCAAACCAAGAAAAAAGAAACCTTCAGTGAAAATAAAGCCTCTGGAAACAATGTGGCATTATCCAGCATACACAGCTGTATGCAGAAATGACTGAACAGGAAAAATACAAGGATGAAAGCATGAGTGCACGCAACTTTCAGAATGAGGAAAAGCTGAGAAATGAGCCAGCTGAAAGCCCTTACCAGATGCAGAGGCCGCTGCACTAATCTGCACTGCTCATGATTTTTATCCTGCTGGGCCTTGCATATAATTTTCAGAAGAGAAGCTTAGAAACTTTCACTAGATAACACAGTGTTTAAATATCAGTAAACTATTCTGTATACTTAATATATGCAATTTTTTTTTTTTTTTATGGTGACTGGCAGCTTCAACAGCCTGGCACAAGGCCATCCTGTCTCTTGCTCAGCTTTGAAATTGAGGTGGCTGTCCCCCTGCACATGTACCACACATATTTACTGCTCACTGACAAAATCTCAATGCAGATAAATTGTTGAGGACTACATGGACAATGGAAATTTTAGAGCAATATTCAAACTATGCTTAGGTCAAGCTTGAAGCATAAGGAGAAAGCTTTGCACTTCTCCTCATCTATATGCAAGATTACCCCTCACTGTTAATAGCTCCCCTGCTAACAATTTCTTGTGAGGCAGGACAATGTATTTTAGCACTGCCCAGCAAAGCCACTCCCAGACCAAATACTTTCCAAAGAGCAACGATAATTCTCAGCACTTTCAGGAAAACATAATCTCCTCTTCTTTTTTTTCTTCCCCCTTTTTTATTTTCTGGAGGGGTAGTTGCTTTTAATTATATAAGGAGAAGGGAGAAGTTGCACAACTGAGGAAATCAGAAATTGATACCCTGAATTACACTCCTCAGAACTAGGTTTGTGTAAATATCACTTGCCTACTTGGAACAAATCTGTATTTCCCTGATGTTGAGATCTTTCCACTAGACAGCAATATAGATTAATAAAACATGTCTTCCAGAAAACATGTAGATTATGAAACACTTTAGACAAGCAACCTTGGTAAGAACAGTGCATTCTTACAAATTAGCTTTGAATTCACAAAACTCATGTCAACAAATTAAACTGTAGCCTCTCACTTCTTCCAAGCCACCAGGTATGGAAAGAATGGTAGAAACCTTAAATATTTGGTCACTGGGCCCTGAATATTTTGTAAGCAGCAGGCATTTCCCTAAGCCTGTTAGTCTCTTGACACAAAGGATCACTTATGGCATGTAGGAAGCCTTTCCAATCTGTGTTTCTTCTTTCAAATTAAATTAAAAAAATAACAACTAACAAAATGAAAGAAAGTGATACAGCAGCATTTTTCCCTTTATACTTGATATTCATGTGGTGATCAGGATATATCAAACAATGTTTTGCTTCACAGAGGCTGAGCAACTGGATGCCTTACAAAGACATGCAAAACATCTAGCCATTCATATCTAAAAGACCAAAATAAATTCCACAGTTGCCATAGTAAGACCTGAGAAATGGAAAAATACAAACACTTCCTGAATATTTCAAACAAAGTGGATGAAAAAAAAATCAAATGAAAATACACTCTGGAAAGTAAATGGTAACATATAACAACCAAAATAATTCATTAAGCATTTTAACATCATTCAGCCTATTCCAACTGCTATTACTATATAGAAATATGGGGTTTAGACAATCTACAACTTCACCACAGCTAAAATGAAGTGAAATGTATTCCCTCAGTCAGCACTACAACAGACACCTCACCAGACTCTCATCTGCCCTACAGCATGAACACAACACCAAGACCTTGATCTTGCAAGAACCTATAAACATCCTGAAGCAATAAGCTTAAGCAAATGTTCTCATGATAGCCTGGAGAACTGAAGCTAACTCAATAAAGCAAATACACTGTTCTTGCTAGTTGAGTAGTAGAGAACTGCTTGTGTCATTCCAGTTCACTTTCTTCTCTAAAAAAGTTATCTTGTTTGTCAGATCCAAAGTTTCTCACAAAGGAGAAAGAAGTTGTAATCTTCCTAAAGCCAAGTCTTGATGCTGTTAAAAAGGCAAGAGCAATTCAGAAGGCAAAAATACCAGTTCAGTGGGGAATCATGTTTTAACACTATTCAAACCATTAGAAAATTGGCATGCAAGGAGGCTGTGTTCTTAAATGAAGATGACTGAAAATCTCACTGTTTGTATTAGAGTCTTGAGTGCTAACCCCAAATCATACAGCACCTTACAGAAGCAGAATTGTTCCTGGCAAATGGGATGACTAAAACGGTCCATGACACTGCTCCTGTGTGCCTGGTATTTGCTGAGGCATCTCTATATGATCCCCATTAGCTCCTGCTGCAAATACTGCCACAAGAGAAAGAGGAAAAGCAGGCAGCAGAACATATAGTCATGGCTACTGTTAAAAATGTGAACAGAATGAAAACTATG
This sequence comes from Ara ararauna, assembly GCA_028858755.1. Taxonomy (NCBI): domain Eukaryota; kingdom Metazoa; phylum Chordata; class Aves; order Psittaciformes; family Psittacidae; genus Ara; species Ara ararauna. The sequence continues at coordinate 104,547,214 of CM054376.1, read as the reverse complement.
TAAAATGGAACAGAAAAGTAAGACCAACAGTATTTTTTAATTATAAAGCATTTGAAACAAAAGAAACATTCTACACACAAAAACCCCCAACATGAACAACAAAGAGATTCAGTGTTCCTTTAAATGTTTTATCTTCAACCATCTATGACTTAACTGCTATCATTTTATAGTCATGTATCACTTATTGCTGCATACTGTGAGGGGTAGGGAAGGTGGGCTGGGGGAAAGACACTTAATGACAGTAAGCAGAGTACTTACTAATTTTAGTAACTCCCAGAAATGTTCTTATCTACTGAGCAAACATTCCAGTGTTTTAATTAAGTCAGGCAAACAGAGATCAAATGAACATGTATGTAGCAACTCAGGAGTAAATCACAGCAGTGTTAAGATGCACTTCTCTTCCTGAGGCCAAGCTAAGCCCTTGAGTTTCTTCCCCCACACTTTGAGCACACGGGAAAAAAAAAAATGTTGCATGGGGTACTTTGTTACTTACTCCAAAATTAAATGGTTTTAGCATTTAGCTGAGTAGATAAATCACTAGTAATGCTATTACTTAAAAATAAAACTGCTGCTAGGGAGGTAGAGCATTCAGCAGTACACATTCCAAAGATTTAGCCAGAACTACCAGCAACTGATTAAAAGGAAGGGTTAACATCACAGGAATCAGTATCTACTTACATTGCTCCTGTCCATTAGTGCAAGAAGCTGGAGACCAGACTGAGCTGCTGTGGCCTCCCTGACACAGATCCTCACAACCACAAATTTCACAATGTCTTTGAAGATGCATCATTAGGCTTTTGTAGGAAGGAGTCACATTGATTTGTTTGCTCAGCACCCATCACTGCTACACATCCAATGCTAGAATTATGCATGGGTGTAAAATGCAAATCTCACAGAGGTCATCAAATGGCTCTAGCAGTCTGTTTGTAAAGTATGTGACGAAGCAAGACCAGGACAAACTTCAGATCTTCCTTACTGTGATTTTGTGCTTAACTAAAGACAAAGCAGTTACAATACAAAGATGTGGTCTTAAGAATAAGTAAGACTGACGGGCATGCCCATGCAGTTGCCAGACCGTGTGTCATTTGATTAGAATAGGGCAGAGAGGGAGAGTATCTGTTTCTGAGATTGGAGGAACAAGAACATCATTTGGGTCTCTTGGACTCCAGCCCCAACTATACTATTGCATTACAAGCAAGACACTTAAATTCTACTAAGGGCAATCCACAAGAAAATGCAGCGGTCCTTGACTGCTTGAATATTCCTAAAAACTTTTGATCTCCTACATGAACTTGCTGTCTTTGAAGATACTCTTTCTATTAATTCTTTTTAAAGAGAAAATGTTTATCTTTAGAAAGCACAAGCGTGGAGAAACACATCATTGGTCACAACCTCTTAGGCCACCTTGAGACTCAAGTCAAACTGAGTCAACAAGCAATACATTACAAAAGATAAATGTGGGTGGGTGCATCTTACAGCAAATATTTCTCCATGTTATGGAAAACCAAATTAACAAGCATTCTGAAACATGAGAAAGAGCTGAAGGTGCGAGAGGTTGCAGTAAGATCACGGTCACATAAAAATGGTGCAGTCCTTAAATGACAGAATAAGGAAGAGTCAGAACAAGTCTAGGAATAGATTTTTTTTTTATTTTTTATGTTTTTCTTAAATAGCATTCCAAGTGATCTGCTCCTTGTAATGTAGAGAAATGGGAGAATTTTCCATCCCCGAAGAATCTAACAATGTACTTCAGAAAACAACTTCAGGAGGAAAAGAGGGGAGGACAAAGAATAGTGTAGTTCTTCTGTTATTTGACAACACAGTTCTTTCCCCTTCAAAGCAGCAAAGACAGTTCTGCAAAACTGCTCACTCGAATCATGAATCTGTTATGGAATACCCAGTTTCTTAGAGATAGGTCTGCTCTCCCATATCATAGAATCATAGAATCATAGAACAGTTAGGGTTGGAAAGGACCTTAAGATCATCTAGTTCCAACACCCCTGCCATGGGCAGGGACACCTCACACTAAACCATGACACCCAAGGCTCTGTCCAGCCTGGCCCTGAACACCGCCAGGGATGGAGCATTCACAACTTCCCTGGGCAACCCATTCCATTGCCTCACCACCCTTACAGTAAAGAATTTCTTCCTCATATCCAATCTAAACTTCCCCTGTTTAAGTTTGAACCCATTACCCCTTGTCCTCTCACTACAGTCCCTAACGAAGAGTCCCTCCCCAGCATCCCTATAGGCCCCCTTCAGATATTGGAAGGCTGCTATGAGGTCTCCATGCAGCCTTCTCTTCTCCAGGCTCAACAGCCCCAACTTTCTCATCCTATCTTCATACAGGAGGTGCTCCAGTCCCCTGATCATCCTCGTGGCCCTCATAATATATTCAGTTGACACTAATGCAGGCAATCTATAAGCAGGAAATTTATGTCTTACAGCTCTCTTTGCCTTATCACTAATCATATAAATATCTGGGGCCTCTCTTTCAAAGCAGTTCTTAAATACTTCCACTAGTCAATCAAAAATTTATAGAAAAATGTTCATTCTATATAGAACAATTTAAAACACACAGCTCTAGACAAATCTCACTGTGATTACTTAAAAAGCATCAAAATACTGTAGAATTGGTTGGCTGCATACATCCAAAAAGGATGATAAGAACAAGCCCAATTACAGAAAGCATTGAGAAAATGAAGACTGATGACTCATGGAGAAACTTCATATTTGTATTTAATATTCAGACGTCAGACATAAGGATCCAAACTCTTTACATTTAAGGCTAGGCTGAGGTAGAGGATTAGGAAGAGCAGGACAGGACACCAACAACAAAGAAAACACACACTGATGCAAGTTTTCCCTGAGTCTATGAACTCAGGTTAATATCACTTAAAGCTGCTAGCACCTTTAGGCGACTGGCCCTTCATTTAAGGTCACCTGTGATTTATTTTAACTCCTAAATTCATGTGTTCACATATTCCCCATTCTCAAGAACTTAAGGAAAAAAGCAAACATGAATATTATTATTAAAATCCCCCAAATTTACACATAAAAATTCTTTTCAAGCAAGAGACCAAAGTAATCATCTTTTAAAGTTTAAAACCAAAAAGATTGTATTACTCCCATTCCTAATAAGTATTTACAAGTCCAAAACTAGCATTATTTTTAAAATAATGTTTAGCTAAAAAGAAGCTGAGCAAATTAAATGGGAGAAAAAGAGTATTTTAAGTCATCACATGTAGAAACTTTACATACGTCATCTCCACAATAGCTTTTCTGTTCTGGCTAGAAAACTTGTTTCATTTCTCTGCAATTCTAACCCTTCATCTCTCAGTCATCATCATTACAAGACAGACTGCTATTGGGAAAAGAGGCTAATAGCCTATATACCTCAACAGGACCCGTGCAGTAGAAAGAACAAGTCAGCAACTGTGTAAGATAAGCATGTAAGTAAGCATGAAAACAATCTTGTGTAGGAAAATTTTCAGAGAGTCAGCAAGAGGCGGTAAGAAAAGGGTAGAAACTTCTCTGGGTAGAAAAAGAGAAAGGAAGCAGAGCTTTTATTGGGTAAGGAAAAGAGAAGAGTTGGAAAATGAGGATTTTGAAGATCAAGGGTTGAAACAGGCAACTTAAAAGAAGCATACTGAAAGTTGGGAAATAGCTACATGAGAAAACAGTAGTAGGTAATGATACAGGTCCTTCTGCCTACCCTGCAAAAAAAGCAAGCTAAATAGTACAGTGCAAGTCATAAAACTACTCTAGGGAGTTCAGCAGGTTCTAGTCACTCTCATGCAAAGCAAGCATTTATGATGGAGAACAGATTTAACTGTGGGGATTAAAGAGAAAGCCACAAAAATTATGATATTGCTCAATATTCCTATGCTGAAGATACAGAGATCACTAAATGGAAAAGGAGTTAGAAAGCTCATGGAAAGCCACTTGGAGCACAGCAAGAAGAAACCACTTTAAGGGTAAGAGGTCCTTCAAAAAAAAAAAAAAAAGAACCACCCCTGTGAATCTCATTCTGAATGTCTCACCCACTATCACACCAAAGTCTTGCCAGGACTGAAAACAAGATTTCACCTGTGCCATTTGTGTTCTGCAGAAACTAGAAGTCAAGATATATGCATGTTCTCCTTAAAAACATCCAAGGAAGAGAACAGGTCATTAGTTTTTGGAATAATATTCATGCTTCTTATTCCTCCTTCTCCCTCTTTATTCTGTGTGAAGGATGCTTTCTTATATATTTTTCTCCATGAAAAGAACTGACACTTGTATGAGACAGACATGTGAGGAAAAAGGGAGTAAAGTTTTTGCTGGTCTTGTAAAGGCAATATATTGCATGAAAACGAGTAAAAATGTTAAATGGCACTGTAAGCTTGCAAATCTACCTTAACATTCCCCAGTTACCTTGGCATTGATATGGAGGAAGCATGGTCTCTCCAAGGGACAGAATGATCCAGTCCCAGCGAAATCAAACCTTCATGAGCCGCAAGTTCCCAATTCATGTGCTAAATTAGACATACAGTTTTTTTAATGTGAACTCCCATGGTCAGAGCTTGAAACAGAAATGCTTCATTTTAGCTCCCCAAAGAGGAGGTAACAGTGTATTTCCCCTGCCACCTCCCATATACACCATTTCTGATTGCTTCTGTAAGTTTGCTTTTCCAATCCTGTCCCCCAGAACAATCCTAAACAGAAGCATCTCCTACTTCTACAGGTTTTGCTCACAGTGTCTAAGGCCATCATTGATTCAAATCTCACTAGCTGGTAATTCCGTTTATCATCTGTTAAATCAGTTCCAAACCTACAGAATATTGAAATAAGCGCACTGCAGCAGCACACAGCTATGTTCCACTGATCCTATTCAGACCCCTTATCCCCACAATCAGTTTTTTTCCAAGGAGTCAGAAATGCAATGTAACCAGCTACTCCAGCATCGCATCAGTTACGATACCTGCAACATTTAACCCAAAGGATGGAAACAATAACACTCAGGAATGAGAATTAATGACTGGCAAGGTCATGTGGTTTGATTTCAGACTCATTTATTTCCAGAGATTTGCATTATGATTCTGTTTCACTAATCTGATCATTACATTACATGCTTTTCTATATGCCCATAGCAAATCCAGGGCAGAACCCAAAAGTAAACAAGTCTCAATACACAATCCTTCCCGTCCTATCCTGGTTTTTAGGGCATACACATTCACTGCAAATCCTAGTATTCTTATGTAGGGAAGTAACCAGTGTATTAGAGAATATTAAAAAAAAAAAAGATAATTTACTAACTGAAAGGTTTATTTTCAATCCACTCTGCTTCTTTCTCTATTGTGCTCATGAAAGCTCAGGGTTCAGTTTCTTTCAAATTTCCTACAGGCAGGACTAATTAACTTGCTCATAATTAGGGTGAACTGGTATGATTGATAGCTCTTTATCTATCACTCAAAATAAATTATAGAGGGTACTCTCAAGTTTGCAGATGACACCAATTTGCGGGGGCAGGGGAGGATGGACAGGAGAGGGACAGGACATGCCAGGAAAGAGAAGGAGACAGTTCAGTACACTAGGGGGCACAGTTTTCCATCCAGAGGGACCCAGACAGGAAGAGTGAAAGGGCCACCCAGAGCTCAGTGCTACTCAGCAGGGCCAAAGGCAGAGCCCTGCTCTGCGGAGGACGAGCTCCGTAAGCCACTCGGGCTGTGGCCACCTGAAAGGCCCAGGGGCTTATGGGCAGGGGAATTCAAGAGAATGAAGCCAAGCTCTTCACAGTGGAGCATGGCCAAAGGTTGAGAGATAAAAGAACTCTGTTTTCTGAACAGAAAACAGAGAGTTTCAGATTCGACAACTTCCCCATCTCTTCTGGAATTTGATTTGTCAAATATGGGAAACACAACAAAGGAGAGGAAATAGTATTCTTTTTGTGAGGAGGAGGTCACTACCCAACTCTTTAGAGAACAGGACCTAAATAAACTGCCTGCCCACTACAAATAGTGTGGAAAAGAGCTGAAAATGCAACAGAACTTCCGTGAAAGCTTTTAAGATCACCACCTTAGATTTGGACCTGACTTTGGACTTCTTCCTAAAGTTCCAGTCAGCTAAATTAATTCCTGAGTGCTAGGAGAGAGCACTGAAGTTTGTTTCTTTTTATGAAGTAGGAGTGTTTTGGTCTTTTACTAAGCTATGTACCTCAGTAGCTAGTAACTAGGCTTTCCAAATTTAATTCCTCTGCTAGCATGTGATAACATCAATATGATGTGAGATGGATCACTCAATGTAACTAGTAGTTCAGTCATTTTTCCCCTGATGAAAAGTCAGTTCTCTGTTTAGCAAAGACATCCCTTATTAAGACGAACACATTACAATTGCCAGTTCTCATGAAATCCTGAATCAAAAAGGAGACCTTACTGATTGGTTCTGATTAGAGAGAAGGGGAAAAAAAAAAAAGGCAAGCTAGTGACAACAACAAAAAATCCTTCACATCAATCCCCCATAGAACAGACAACTTTCAGAAGGATTTGTTCACAGACAGCTACAAGGATGGGGAAAGCAACACCACCCTGGCCCTCTGACATCCAGGTTGATGGCTGCTAGGAACAGCATGCAGGCAGTTTTTAAAAGCCACATTGCATAACTGCATAGGGCTCAGCACTGGACAAAAGGGTGGGACTGGAAGCTCACAGGGAGTATTTGGACATAATTTAAGAAAACAGATTTTCAAATAGACCTTATTAAAGAGGCCTCCAAACTTTATCAGCCCCTGGAGCAGCCGCTGTTTTATCCAGTTTAAACTAGAAAAACTTACTGATTGCATCTTTCTTTCTCTTTTTTTTTTTTTTTTCCTGGGAAGCGAAGGAATCAGTCTGGCACACTGATTCATGGTGTTACTACACTGGCTTTCCTCAGCTGGAACATTCCTTCAGCATCCCATGAAGGGCTATTAAAATAAGTAAATCACGAGAACCATCTGTTCTGTGCAGAAAGGAGGGAATGGGGAACTGCAGTGGGTTTCCTTCTTGCTGCACAGTGTTGACCCCTTCTGCTTGTGAGACCAGCCCATGTTATCCTGAGAACTGAAGGCCTACATCTGATATACAACATTTTGTCTGTTTAGCTAAGTTTTAAGTTGCATAGGAGGAAGAACTAGACCTTGGGTCACACAGGACAAAAGATAGAATAGAGGTATTCTGGGAGTAAGGGCATCTTCTTTCTCTTCCCAAAACCTTCATCGTCTGGGGATTTTTATGCTACATTATCTTCTTAAACTTTAGTTTATATCTTTCCTTTAGGCTAAAAACCACTACATGCTCATCAGTACATATAAATGAAAAAAGAACTTTACAACTATTCTTAGAAAAATTGAAATGAAAATTCATGAAAATTCCATGAAAATTCACTCTTTACAACAGTCTCTTTCAATTGTTCATTAAAACAACACTGTACTGAATTTTCATTTAAACCAGTAGAATATTTTTTTTCCCTCTGAGCAAAGCTCTTTACTCATCTGCCATCACCAAAGCAAAGGAAGAGTAGAATGCAATTAAGCGATTAAGCAGAGAGGTGATGTGATATACAGCCTTAAATGAAAGTGAATAAAAGAAGAAAAAAATAGGCACTTTAAAAGAATCTTTTAAGAACAGTATGTTTTTGCTTTTAGATAGGCATCTAATCCTCTGTGCCTCATCAAGAGGAAACACTACTTGTCATCAAAGGAAGTTATTGTTCCCAGTTAATTAATGACTGTAACATGCCTTGGGATCTTGGAATGCAACTTATCATTGCTATTACGCAATGGTGAGGTCTTTTCAATCAGTTAAATATTTCTATTAATGTGTATAACCCAAGTGTGTTGAGCTGTTTACTTTGAGCATATTCTTTCTAGGCAATTTCACAATCTTCCCCCAATCCTGCAATATATGGTTTGCAAAATCTGCAAATAGCTATAACATTATCATCCCTTACCCATTCTCAAATGAGATCTACATCCTACAAATGTTTTAAAAATGCCACGGCTTACTTTCAACCATTCCTGCTAAAGGTGGGATTATCCAACAGGACAAAAGCACACAGCACTACTACATTTTGCAGACAGAAAATACTTTTATGACCCCCTGTCCTGAATACTGGTCTGGTGAACTTGCAGATACGCATACAGCAATTTCTTTCACAAGTGCTGCTCCTTCAGCAACCACTGCACATGAACATCTCTCTTCACTGCAAACAAGTCCTCCTGACTTAATGGAGCAACATGTTGCATGCCAATGTAATAATCTTTGCAAATTAGGGGCGTAAAGGGGTCCAAGTCACTAAGCCACAAAACATTAAATCCTTTCTATATCAAAAGACATGCAGTGAAGATCCACATTTTTTACTTAAGATCAAAGGAAACAGAGGAAGATGCCATCTTTTCTGATTTAGAGTGTGGACCTCACAGGAAAAGAGTAAGTACTATACGCTATAATACTTTCCTAATACACATCTAACATTCATCTCATCAACCTCTTTACTATTTCATATTTTCTTTGATAACCATCCTTCTCTACCTTAGGATTTGAAAGTGGGGTTTATAACTCTTTTTTTAAGAGCAAAGAGAGCTTACACCAAACCAATACCATGTTTGTAATTCTTAAGTGGTGCTAGACACATAGAAGTATTATTTATGGCAACCGAAAAGATACAGTGAATCAACACACACACACAGGGTACATATTTGAACCATTTTAGTGTGGAGATATGGAAAATTATCCGAAAGGTTTTAAAAAAAAAAAAAAAAAGGAAACCAACATATTTCTATTCAAAGATAGAGATTTTTTCTGTTGTGCCTTAAGCATTTGCCAAAAGAACAAATTGGAATTTGATTGTTAGAACCACACAGCAGTAAAGAGTGCCCCAGTCAGAACCAGCATAAAACCACAAATAAAAGGCAGTTCAATGTGCCAAAGGCTGCCTGAAAACAGAAGACTGAAGCTTTTCGTTTAGCAAGGATGAAAAAGGAAAAGTTCTGATGTGACTGCCAGAGAGGAGCATGTTTCACAGCCGCTGAGCTGTGGAAGTGCAGAACTGCCCTCTCAGAGCTTCTCAGCCCCACACAACCAGCACCGGCTCTTCACTGCAGCCCTGAGCAGCAGCAGTGGCTTCTGGCTTTAAGGTCAGAATAAGTGTTCTGATGCCAAAGAGACATGGCAAGCAAAAGCCCTGGCAGAAAGAACATCAAGAAGCAGTGCCGAGGAAAAGTTGCTCTCCACTGTGCATCTCATGTTTGCAGAATACAAAATAGTTAAGAAGTTGGATGTGGACTAACAGTTTAGAGGTTTACCTAGCTCTTTGGAGTAGCAAGATGCATCTCTTCTGGTCCTACAGATAAAGCCAAATGAAGCCAAACACTAGTGGGCTTTGAGACTGTGAATCTTTTCAAGATCAGAAAACCAGTATGCTAACTAGTGCTGCTGTACACCAAGACTCATCTTCTGGATCATGCACATAGAAACCTGTAGCAGTTCAACTCACCTCTTTGATTAATGCAAAAACCATAGACCTCACGAAAACTGCCTTGCCTACATGTGTCATTTGGGATATGCTGGAATCTCTTCAGCAAAGCATTCACCAAACCACACCTGCACTTCTCATCAGGGCCTACAGCCTAAGAAAGCAAACTGCCCAAAAAGAGTAGTATTTAACATTGTATGATGATACATTGCTTCATCAACTATCTCCTTCAAAGAGAAAGAGTTCATGAACAGCAGTGTCAGGGCAACGAAAAAATCTTTGCAGCCATGGTGCAATCCCACTGGGAAAGAGTACAGGGTAGTGCTCAATGGCTCAATGTCCAGCTGGAGACCAGTAATGAGTGGTGCCCCTCAGGGATCGGTGTTGGGACCAGTCTTGTTCAACATCTTTGTCGGTGATACGGACAGTGGGACTGAGTGTGCCCTCAGCAAGTTTGCAGATGACACCAAGCTGTGTGATTCGGTTGATACACTGGAGAGAAGGAATGCCATCCAGAGGGACCTTGACACGCTTGTGAGGTGGGCTGATGCCCACCTGATGAAGTTTAACCATGCCAAGTGCAAGGTCCTACACGTGGGTGAGAGCAATCCCAGGCACAGCTACAGGTTGGGCAGAGAAGAGATTCAGAGCAGCCCTGCAGAGAAGGACTTAGGGGTGTTGGTCAATGAAAAAATGAAAATGAGGCAGCAGTGTGCGCTTGTAACCCAGAAAGCCAACTGTATCCTGGGCTGCATCAAAAGGAACGTGACCAGCAGGTGGAGGGAGGTGATCTTGCCCCTCTACTCTACTCTTGTGAGACCTCACTTGGAGTATTGTGTACAGTTCTGGTGTCCTCAACAGAAAAAGGGTGTGGAACTGTTGGAACAAGTCCAGAGGAGGGCCACAGGGATGATCAGAGGACTGGAGCACCTCCCATATGAAGACAGGCTGAGAAAGTTGGGGCTGTTCAGCCTGGAGAAGAGAAGGCTGCATGGAGACCTCATAGCAGCCTTCCAGTATCTGAAGGGGGCCTATAGGGATGCTGGGGAGGGACTCTTCATTAGGGACTGTAGTGAGAGGACAAGGGGTAATGGGTTCAAACTTAAACAGGAGAAGTTTAGATTGGATATGAGGAAGAAATTCTTTACTGTAAGGGTGGTGAGGCACTGGAATGGGTTGCCCAGGGAAGTTGTGAATGCTCCATCGCTGGCAGTGTTCAAGGCCAGGCTGGACATAGCCTTGTGTGGCATGGTTTAGTGTGAGGTGTCCCTGGCCATGGCAGGGGTGTTGGAACTAGATGATCTTAAGGTCCTTTCCAACCCTAACTATTCTATGATTCTATGACTCTATAGTAAGTGGAATCACCAAGTACCACCTATACTGCCTGGCTCAACAAGTCTCTCTCTTGGAGGTCACCAAGGTTTATGTACAATTCTGAACAACCACATATATCAAAAGCACATTCACACAAACTAATTAAGAAGTCAGTAAAAGGGTAACCAGGATGACCACGGTGCTATGTCTTACCAAACCCTTACTATCACTGTAATATAAGAAAGCATATTTTAGGCAATCTAAACATGTTTAACCTCCTTGCAATCCAACATTTAGCTTTTTTTTATCTATACCATTCAACCGTTTACATTTCTTAAGGAGCTTTAACTACCAGAAATACAATACACTGATAGTTACATATGCCTGTATTTTACAGATGTGGTGTCAATATTCTGTCTGTATTTTAATATATGCACATTTTAACAGAGTACTCAAGAATTAGCATTGAAATAACCGTCCTATTCACTTTAATAAAGAAAACTGTGGTAAAGCCTACATGAATTAACTCTTTTACTGCTTACTGGCATGAAAATTGACTTCTTTGAATTATCTGCCCTGTAACAAAAATTACTGCCAAAATACAAGAAACCAGAAACAACTTTAAAATATACTTCAAAAAATCTAGTTGAATTAACCTCTCCATAGTACTTTACAGCTATACAATAGAAAACTCTTATGTACAGGCTTTCCTTACGGTGAAATGCTACTCACAAGCTTGCTTAGTTATCAGGTATTGATTTGGAAGAAGTCTCATTGCTTATAGTAAAGATATAAAATGAAGTACAGTACTTTTGAGCATTAGGAAGTTGTATTTTAATCAATTTAGTAAGCCAACAGTGTGTTGATGTCTCCTTCTTAAAAAGAAATTTTTAAAAACTGTTTTAATTCAAATTCTTAAAAAATACCCTCACATGCCAGAAAGAACATAAGTGCAGTGTGATACGATCTTCTCATATAACATTGGCTGTGACCTAAGAACATGAGCATGCCATTTAATGGCTACAGATCTGGATCTTTCTGAAAAACAGACCCACTCACCCAAATGTTTTCCTGATCTGATTTCTGCACAATAATGTTTAAGAGCATGATCCATTTTTTAAATACATTTTTGATGCATTTGGATTATTTTCTATTACTTATGAAGAGGGAAAAAAAAAAAACAACAAAGAAAGCACAGAATATTGAAATCTTGTAACTCACAGCCTACCAAAATCACAGAACAGGTTCTAGCAGAAACCAGCATTTCCTGACCTTTTTTGTGATAACAATCACAAAGAATAATATCCTAGTTGATTTGCAATACACTATGTAGCAGAATTTTTAGTATTTCTTTTAAAAAAACATCCATCAAGTCACAGCTTAAAGCAATTACAGACTCTTGTTCACTGGTAAACTTAAAGCTGGCAGAGTCAGAAAAAAAATTCAGCTGCAGCAAATGTCAAGTCAACCCCAAGCCAAAATAACTCAGTTTTGGTTTACTGTGTGCTTTTGTTGGTTTTATTGTTGCTACTACACCAAATAAAAATACAACTGAATAAAATACACACACTGGCAGTGAATTAGATCATCGTAACTCCCTTTTATCAAGGCTCTTCCAGGGAAACCAGAACTAACTTCAAATTTCCAAGCTTGTTTCTCTTGACCAAATAAAATCCTACTTCTACTTCTGTATATAAAGTAAGGTAACAATTAGAATAATTTTAGAAATTAATGAACTAACATGCAGGGTCTATTTAACAGCTGTCAGTGCAGTTCACACAGTCTCCAAAGAGCCTAATGTAAGTACTTATTGTAATTTCTAACTACACTACTTAGGCCTCTTGGATATCTTCACTTGGAACAATCAATACATCATGCAAGTAGAAGCTATGAATAGGAAACTGTGTTAACACTCAGAAGAATATTCACTATTTAGCTACAGTAAAAAGACTTTTTTTTTTTCTTTAAGCTGCATCTTCCAGAGCAGAATAGAAACTAAATTGGCTCATGACTAAGAAAATCAGCTCATGAATCTGAATGTGTTTACCTAGTTTCAAAGAATAACAATATTGAAATCAAGCAACAGCAGGTTCCTCTATGTTTGGGCCTAGTTGCTGAGCAAAATATTAAGCAATTTGTTCGGTAAAGATTTATTGATACACTTTTATTGTTTTTCCTTAATAGCTTATTTTGTGATCAAATTTCTGTTACAGCAACAAGCAGTTAAAGATTTCACATTTGAAACTGTAATACCTTGAGAAGGCATGAAATACTGAAATGCTATGAACGCAAAATTAATGGACCTCTTCAGTAGGTTTACTTTGGTGCAACTCATGTTATCTCTTGAAGCAAGGTATGGAAAAGAATCTGGGTTATATGGGTAAGAGTAATAGAAAGCCTTTTCCTTCCTTCATCTACAACAGAAGTATCTCTTGTTTCACTGCCATTAGGCTAGTCAAAACAACCCTAACAAAGCAAAGACTCAGAGTGTAGCGGCACATGGCAGTTGTGGTCCTTCCAAATGCAGAAAAAAGCCCTGCCTTACTCGGGAGCTGACAAGGGGAGACTCAAATCTACAGCTTGTTTTGTATCTGACTTTTTCTTCAGGATTCAATCAAACCTGGGTTACATTTCAGTATCCCAGAGACTTTAGGGTAAAACGTCACTGGTTGTGGATCCTACCTAGAAAGGCATGCAAAATCATCTGCCCCACCGAAAACGGAAGAACACACAGCACAACTTGAGAGATAGGCATTCAAGACCTACCCTTCATTTAGTTATGAAGCCTCTCTTTATATTTTTAGGCAGAAATAAAAGTAATTTTCTTCTGGTAAGATAGCTGGTTCAGGAGAAGAGATGCCTGGAGAAACAAGCCCGTGCTTGTTTTCTTGCAGAAAAAGAAACCAAGATTTCTTTTCCTTGTCCTGTATGGTTCTCTGTATGCAGACACTGTGGTGGGAGCCCCGCAATAGCTGAGTGACTGGCAGAAGTGGCTGACAGGACAGGGCTCTGCAGCTGCTTCCACTTACTCCTTTGGCTTGGCAGAGGTCTCCCTCTCTCATCAGACTGCTGCCTGGGAGCGTGCAGCTCTCCCCAGGAGCCCAGCCGAAGCCAACGCTCCCTGGGAAGGGTCACACTGGCTGCAGCAGGAGGACAGGTTCCCACCTTTTGCACCCAATTATAAATACTCTGTACTATTACTGAACTGGACCAACAAAAGTTCATCTTCCATTGCCCACCCACTTCTAAATACAGTAGTGACATCTAGACGACTCGCTGGGTCTTGCTAAAATAGAAACAAACTGAACAGTTTCCTGCAACCACCAAGCCAAGTTCCAGTGCAGTAACTGAGTCATGACATGGCAAATTAGTCTTAAACACATCAATGCTCAAGTGCTCTCTTTAGGACAGTAAATAAGGAGACAAAAAAACATCTCATCTCACTTTGCCCAATTCACACTTTCTCATGCACGTTTTTAAGGTATCTCTTGAGTGTCAATACGTCTTTGGGAGTTTCCAAGACTAAATCTTTGCAAGTCCCCTACAAAATACCATGATTACAAAAGACGTATGCAACAGCCAAATGGAAAAAAAAAGTTATCAGGCCTGATTCAGGAACAAGTTAAAACAGCGATTCTAATCATGCTTTTCCACACTGTTCATGGTGCTGTCCTCATGTTGCTAGTATTTCAAACACTCCACAGAGCAACATTTTCACCTTTAATAACCTGAAATTCCAGATTAAAAGTAAGATTAAGTTATAATTAATTTAAATTAAAATTAAAAGATTAAATAATCACACTGGCGAGGAAGCAGTAGACTTGAAAATCTAAACACAAGCCTTTATGTGACACTATTCCAACAGGAAAACAGTACCAGCAGGATATACAATTCTCCATTTGTTGTTTTTCCATCTCAGTCATAAACAAGGTATTTTTCAACCAAAAAAAAAAAAGGCCAGAAATAAAAATGGGACCCCCTGAGATCCAAACATGAAAGCTACAGGTTTACTGAATGCCTATGGTATGTGGAGAGACACAGAGTGCACCTCATGACATTCAAGTAATTGTGAAACTACAGCCTATAAGCACTTCGAAAATCATGGTTTCAGAAACTCAGTTTCTAAGTATTTTGTCTAAGAGGTCTGCACTGTGATTGGAGGGGAGGAGGAAAAGCACGAAACAAAAAAACCCCACAAATTGCTAAGGGAACAATGCAGAAAGTTATTATCATTTGGTAAAGAAAGATATTTGTCTATATTTTGGTACAAAGCCTCCCGTTTCTGTATAAATGTAGTACCAGCTGCAAAGTGAATTCGACTTCCCTTCACTGCAGCATTTTACCTAATAATCCATGCAGCTTTCAAATTATTTTTACCCTCCAAAATAAAAGGAAGTCATGCAGCTTCCTCATTGGCTGGAAAAATTAGAACATGATTAAGTAACAAATAAATTCATTTTTACAAGAAAACTTGGCTTGCTCTTATTATAATGCAGACATAATAATTTATAGATGACTTAAGGTGAATCTCCTTATAACATGCTCTCCAAATTGCATAGCTTTTTTATTAATGCACTCAAAGCATTAAGAAAGAGTGCATTTGAACATCTGGAAAATGGATTCTGTGATTGTCAAATCCAGACTGTAAGCAGAAAAATCCTTCTTCTGGGAGAGAAAAGAAAATGGACAGCCAAAACAATGCCAAAAGAGGAAGATGGTGGGATTTTTGCCTGCCTTCAAATTCATCATGATGGAATGAAAACAGTTAAATAATCTGTCCTTCTGGTGTACTCCACAACCAAAACAATAAATCCCCAGAATGAGGACTGCCACTCAGTGAAAGCCAAGCCGCTTGTGCATTCCTGACAACAGGGGCTTCTCTAGACGGAAGAGAGGTGCACTGAAAGATTTGAGAATTAAAGTAAGTCCCCAAAATGAACTCTGCTACCTTCCGTGTTGGCACTTCAAGAGGAAGAACATAACATCAACAATCATTTCTACAAATTAAGAGCTGTTTTTTTTTAGTGTCACAGGAATGGATGAATCTCCCAGGTGTTCCAACTCTGGCTAGCATGGAGCAGCTCCATCAACAAAATACATGGCTCATCTTATACCACATATTTTTACCATTTTTTTTAATATTGATGTCTGCATTAAGTAAGACCATATCATACCACTGCAATACAAAGCCTACAAAGCTTTACATTAAATAGCTTAAGTGTTCCTAAAAGAGGTAATATTAAAAACTGCAGAGATAAGATTAAAAAAAACTCTTGGAAGCTACAGCTTCGGAATCTCTGGCAATGCCAGCTGTCTTCAAGTCTATTCAAACAGATTAAAAAAAGGAACAAATTTGACCTGTAGATTTACCAAGGAAGATGGAAAGCCAAAGACAAGGTAACTTGCCAATACACCCAGAAGTATCTGTAGAAAGTGGCTTCTCATATAAGCCAACATGAATGCTTGGTTGGCAGGCATGATGCTGTCAAAGTGAAGTAGTTGTGGCATCACAGGAAGAGGAAAAAAAAAAAAAAAGACATCAGCTGTTGGCATGAGAAAAATCACAGGAACTACCCAAGAGAGACTGGCTTGTGGTTTCCTTTGGGTTAGCAGGAATCAGAAGAGTACTTTGCCGATTGCGTTAGAGTAAGTATTTGCCAGCAAATTACCACAATGGTTTCCTCTTAAGAACAAAGCTCAGATCCTACATCACTAAAATAGAGAGGTTCTGTTAACTGATTTTGATGGTTGTTACAAAAAGTTCAAACCAAATCCTTCATATATGATCTCTTTGGGAGCAAAACCTTAACAGAAGTTAAAAGGTAAGAAAGGGCTTTGCAGCATCAAGCCAGAGGAAGTGCAGTGTGGTAACTTTTGGCAAATGCTATCATTATAAACAGCGACCATGGTAACAAGCAGGATTTTTTTTTTTACTCTAGACCCTGGGGGAAAGAGAAAAAATAGAAATCATGGACATTTCTCTCAGAGTACATATATTAGTCTTTCTACGTCATCACAATGTTTGTGTGTCAAGACCTCGCTTTAGAACAGCTGCTCATTTACTTAGCCTAATGTATATTCACATTGATTTCCTGCTAAAAAAGGAAACAAGACACATTCAGATTTCTTTCTTCTCTCCACTGGTTGCCCAAAATGGCACACTTCTAAAAGGAGACTTGAAGAAGTTTTCAGCTGACAAACAAGGGGCAGAAAAGGGAAGCTGAGGATACCTAATAAACAAATAACAAAACGGCAACTGTGCTTTGATGTGTTATTTTTGACCTTTTTTTGTTTTTCCAAGTATATCTGTTTAGAAACAACCATTAAATTACTTTCCACTGCAGCTAGCAGGGGGAAGAAGAGGTTATAAGGTTACATATATAAAAAAAATAAACTACTAAGCATGCTGATAGCTAAAAAATGGCTTCTTTGTGAGAGTCAATTGAAAAAAAGAAAAAAAAAAAATGTGAAGGCTACAATTACTTACCAAGTTATAAATCACTTCTCAAAGTATACTGTATCACAGGAAAATATTCTGTGCTGAAATCAGTGTCTTGATCACATACCAAAGCGGCATCACACTATTCAAAGCAGCACCTATTGTGTAAAACTGATGCCTTTGAAATCCCACCACTACTTCAATCTCCTTTCAGGAGACGCAGCAGAACAGCCCGGCCCCCCACTGACTCTAACCCACCACTTAGAATCAACTCCTGTTTACCTTTCTTAAAGGTGTGATCCACATGATTAAGATTTTCAGCTTTTTATCTTGGAGCATAGACTTCTGCACCACTATATTTGTACCTAAATGCTTAAGGTACATATAGTGCTCCCATCCTATTTGGGCATCACTGGTTTGTCTATACAAAAGCATCACAAAATATTATTGATTGGAAGGGACCTCCAGAAGTCATCCAGTCCAACCCCCTGCTCTAAGAAGAATCAGATCTCAATGTGAAATACAGGAGAAAGCATTCATACCGAAACAACCTTATTTATGAAATACAAAAAAGAAGTCTCAGAGTGATTTACTCTCTCTCACATGGAGAAATGCCAACAAAATGCTATAGAAACCTGAGCATTTCTGCTGGATATGGAGCAGCCAATGCACAGAAGGGCCAAGAAATAACAGACCTGTTATATATTAACACTAGGATACGACTGGTAGGTCACATAATCATAGAACGGTTTGGGTTGGAAGGGACCTTAAAGCTCATCCAGTTCCAACTCCCTGCCATGGACAGGGACACCTTCCGCTAGACTAGGTTCCTCAAAGCCCCATCCAACCTGGCCTTGAACACTGTCAGGGATGGGGCAGTCACAGCTTCTCTGGTCCCAGTGTCTCACAACCCTCACAGTGAATACAGTGAAACAGATAACCAGCAAATCCAGTTCTCAGCTACCAAAATCTCATCAACTACACCAGAATCACATGTACATACTTGTGTTCTGACTGTATGAAATAAAAGTTAGTATCATGATTTCCTCATGAAATTAACTTTGAAGACAACTCTACCATATACTCATTGCTCTTGTGTAATATCTACCACACCCGTCAGTAAAACTTCCCAAGAACAACCACAGGAAAAATGAACAGCCCCCTCAAACTCACCATCATCTATGAGTCACTCCTAAGAGTAAGCATATTTTTACTGAAATTAGGATATCTTACAATTCTGAATCAAATTCAGATTTTCAGTATTTTGTACCCTGCTGCCATTCTGCAACAAGGCACTGCCTTTACCTCCAAAAAATTCTGTTTACTTGAGGACTGTCACCGTGTTTAACAAAAAAAAAAAAGGGGGGGAGGGGGGGGAATCTTTGTGACCTAGAAAGTAGATGTACTGTATGAATGATGCACTGAGCCCAGAAAGCAAGACGTCATTATTCTATTTATATCTATAGGCAGAGGAAAAATGAGTCTAGTATAAAAATTACATACTTCATGTGCTGCAAGAATTTTTATTTATAAGAACAGATTGAAAAAAAATCATGAAGACAAGAATCTTTGCGGTACAAAGAATAAATGAGCAAATGTTGATCAAATCTCATCGTCTTGGCCAATTTGTCCTCTTGGGCATTTACTTTGCCAGATCTTCAGTTGTCCAACATGAAGCAACAATGCTTCATATCTGTGGTTTACAAGGATGTTATCAAGCCCATTTAAAAATTGTGTCCAACTGTTTCTAGTAATCTCACCAGATATTTTGAAATACGGGGTTTTTTTCAGCTTTTCTTCAAGGAATATATGTTTTCTGTCCTCTCCTGTGGCTGCATACTGAAATGGGCAAGTGAGCCAGAGACACCAGTGTGGCTGAGAGGTGTCAGACCAAAACACCACCTGGACAGTTTATGGAATGGCTTTCAGAGTTTACAGAAAACAATGTAGATTTCATACCCCTGATTTTATTTCAATTTAGATTAGATAAAGGGCAAGGAGGAGGGACAGGAGAACCTATTACTCCCAGAAAATCATGACAGAGGACAAGCTTAGTGTCCACAAATCCTACTGTAATCTGTTAGGTGCTTTTCCTGTTAAGTCCCCCTTATGTTGTCTACTCATCAAACATCATCAACACTGAGTGGAAGAAAAGCCTCCAGAATTTATTACTTGACATCACTGGACTCCATTTGTTAAATGTAACTGGCATGATAACAAGAATCACTCTCTTATCCCTCCTCTTCATTTAAGCCTTAGTTCAGACAACTGCCTCTCCCATTTTCATAATGTTCTGCAAAATCACTGGCAAGCATAAAAGAGCTCAGGGACCCACTCAAACACATTTAAGCTATGTACAAAGAGCTAAGGGAACTATTTCAGCCCTGCCTTCCAAAGAAAATAAAAACACATGCAAAATCAATTACCAGTTCTTCCTATTTGAGCCTCTGGATCTAACAGATGTAGCTTACAGACTCCCTCATATCACATGTTTATATGACAGCCCTAAGAGTACGCATTTTAGCTATGGAAAAAACAAAGCTGTTGATAGCTGTTTCAGTTGTCATCAAAACAACTAGAACCTTATCTGCTTTCATTCTATATTTCCATCTTTGTATTTTCACTGACTTGCAGCTCACTCTAGAAGATATACCCTCAAACTATCTTTTCTAGAGAATTTCCAATTTGCAATAAAACAAGGAGCGGTAGTGGTTTTCACAAGCAAATTTTCTGACAGACACCTGCAAAACATTCCCACTGTATTATTCTTCCAAGGAAGAGGAACACATTTTCTTGGCAGGCTAAAGCTGACACATACTAGTGAATAGGTCTAAGCTCTGGAGAGAAGAGATCCACAAGCGGTCTACTGAAACATAACTGACCAGTCATGAAGTAGTAATGCATGCAGTACAGAGGTATTAAAAGAGAAGGCACATAACTTTCAAGTATTTTCACTAACGAAAATGCCAGTAAATAGTCTTATTTACCTTTTTTAGCAACCATCAAAAGACTTTCTTAATGCTTGCATAGGTTCTGCTGCTTCAAAAACAAGCAGCTCTTAGGATCACAGAATAATTAAGATTGGAAGGGACCTCAGGAGGACATCTTGTCCTAATATGTAGTTAGTAAAAATGTCAGACTAATTCTGTAGTAGTTCTAATCTTAAATCCATTCGTACAATTAACTCTTTACAATCCAATGAAGGAACACAAGCCTGACCTAAGGAGTTAAACAGCCAATTTCAAAAGCTTCCAACAGCAACAAAATCTGTTCTTCATCTATTTTTCTCACCTTTGGTTTGCCCACATTTTTCAGTGGAAACTATTGTTTGCCTCGCATGCCAGCAGAATCCTAGCTAGAGTCTGCCAGTTCTGCACCCAGCCATGTGTTGTGTTCAGCATGTTGAAAAATGTTTGGTACAGTCAGACCCAAGAGTGCCAACTCATGGCTATGGAAAAACATCAAATGGTTACCAAGGAGAAAACTTAGATAAATTACCAGTTGTTCACTAAGTGATTTAACCTTCTCTCTTTTTTATTGAGTCCTTCTGTCTCCTCTTAGAAAACCGTAGCTTTAGAGCTAGGACACCAGGTACTTTCCACCCATAATACTAATCACTATCCCTAAGCCATGAAAACTACCCCACTCTAAGAAATTTTTCTCCTTTTTAGGTCATCAAATTATTTGGTTGGCTAAAGTACTTCATTAAAAAAGAGGTAACTAAGTTATAATTGTTTCTTCTATCTGGCTTATATAAATACAAAAATAAACCAGACAGCACGCTGTTCATGATAGGTTTACTTTAGTCAAGCAATGAAGTTAGCAAGTCCAAGTTTTCTTTCTTTTTTTTTTTTTTTTGTTTTCATCAGGTTTTAAAGCCAAATAACTTACTTTAGTGAGAAAGACTTAGAACTACACATAAACAGCAGCATGAAAATAGGTCAGATTTTGACAAGTCTGAGTTACCTCACAGAAAGTCTATGAGGAAATTGGAGATTTTCTGGGAAACTTACCCACATCATATTTCCATTACTGAACAAATAATAAAATTATGAAAACAGGAAGGAGGTTTTTCACTGTAAACTACTGTATTTGTTTCTTTGTCTCCCATTAAATTTCCAGTCCTCTGTATACTTCTAAGACCATTTATTCCTAGAATAAGAAACTCCATACTTAATTTTTATTTATTTATGTGTACAGTGATACAACTCATCCGCTATTATAACAAACCAACAGACAAGTCAGCCATGGAAACCTATGTTATTTTTTTTCAATGAGCCAAATAGTACACAGTAAGGCAAAATAATTTATTATTCAAGGAAGAATAAGTGTGAAAATCTGAATGTTCAATCTCCTGTGCTTTAGGTTGAGAAAGCAATTCTAGGTAGGTATGAGGTCAAAAATGACAGGAATGCCATATGAGAATGAGTAGCTTCAGTAAAGATTAAGCACAGAGGAAGACCCCCTGACCTTCTAGAAAGACATGTCAGAAAACTTCTGGTGCTACTTCACCCTTCATGGAACTCCAGTGAAGCAAGACCAGGAACAAGTCCCGTATCTACAAACACCAAACTGTTTCAACACTTTCAGTTCTGATTCATTCAAGTTAGGATATAGGGGCAAAGCAAGAAGCCCATTTAGGATGTGCAAAATACAGGACAGACCAACATCAGAAAGGTAAACAGAGCTAAGAGTTGAGAAGTGTCTTGCAAATCCCCAGGCTCTACCAAGAGGGACCATATTGCACAAAACCATGCAAGCAGTTGCTCAAAAGTCAATAAGAAAACAAACCTCACTGAAATCCTGAAGGTCTTCACATTTACTTTTGGGTTCAACACTCACAGTTAAGAGCTCTTCTGGTTCAAGGCCAAAGTATTCAGTGTTTTATTTAATCATGCCCATAAAAAGGATTATCAATGACCTACTTGAACATTCTTTTGCAGTGTTTCTGTCCTTCTGACTACTCACCTATCTGTGCTGAAGATAACCCTTTTTACGATGTTCACAAGTTAATGATTGTCAGTAGTATGCAAGGTGTACACCATGTGCTCAGCAGAGATAAAGACTTGGTATGCCCCATAAAAGCTCACCATCAAAGCAGAAAAAAAAAAAAGGGAAATGTAGAAGTCAAATTAGCAAATTTTTGAGCCCTACCTTAACACAAGACTTTAAGACCTCAGCAGAAATATAAGGAGAAGTGAAAGAAGCTGCTAGAATTCTTCTGTAGTGGCATTAATAACCGAAATCCAGAATAACCACAGTATTCCATGCAAACCTCATTAGAGAAGATTGGGAAGAGAACTCTGAAAACTGAACACGCCATGATCTCCAGAAGCACAGCGTACGTGCACTATTGCATGACTCTCACAGAGACTGCCATAAGGCTGTATACCTTCAAAACCAGTGCCTAAAGACAGTGATGCCAGTGTTCAGCTTTCTTTTGTGATTGTTTCATAATGGGACACCTTTAACTTGCTTCAGAATTTTTAGGCTTCCCTCACACTTATGAACTTTCTTTTGTTTTAATGAAGCAGGATGCAATTTCCTTTAAAACCCTCAATTTCCTGATCTGATGCCATTTGAAAATAGGCACCTTCCATCTTGCATGGATGCAGACAGGTCTTATGAAGATCTGCTTCATGCTTCAAACCACCACTACTCCAATGAAATGTAGGTCTTCAACTTCTTGGTCCTAAAATGCAACCTGAAATCAAGCTGAAAACGTCTTATTTTGTTCAACTTTCAGTGCTTGCAAGTCTACAAGCTTACAATAGCTGAGGTTCTCTCTCAAAATTACTCGTCAGTGTCAACCTCAGAACTATATAAAGATCTTCCTTTTCATTTAAAAGGGAAAAAAAAAAATCAACCTAAACCAAAACCACTAATCCCTAGTGCTGTGAGGGACATGTGTAAAGAGAGCTTGAAACACACAAACCCTGAAGATTATTTTTTTTTCTATAGGCATATTTACTTATATGAAATAAATAACCTCAGAACATTTATCATCACAAGATTTTCAGATTTTTCTCCTGAGCTTTAAGATTTTGTTTAGATTTCACTGGCTTTTAACACTATAGTTATGTAGCAGTAGATCTGAGATCAGATACATGCAGGCTGTATATGACTATTCATGCGCTTAAAGTGAAATTAATCTAAGCTGCTCCAGTTAAAAGCTGTAATACCAGTAGAGGGAGCAGTCATTAAGTCCCAGATTCAAGGGCATCCTTTTGAGGAACTTCCATAAACTTTTAACTGCAGGGACAATAAACGCAGAGTGCCAGCTCACATTCACTGGAGTAATAAAACAGTGAGCTTATTTCTCCATAATGCTTTTGAAAATTTTATCTCAAGGAAATGATTTATAGTACCAGATTCTGTCAGGGCTGCTCTTCTTTCTGCCCCACATAGTCAGACTATCCTTGCACTAAGGAGAAATACCTTTCAAAAAGAAGAAGAGACAATCTTCCCTCAATTTGTCAACTGACATTCTTCAGTAGCATATAATGTTGCAAACAGACTTTTAAAAGGTCTGTTTTCCCTCCTGAACCTAGACGCAAACTAAATGAAGTGCCTGTTGATAATTCACTATGTGTGCTGATTCGCATGATGGTGTAAATATGCCTTTCCAATGCTGTGCAGGTGCCAGGGCTTATTGGGTAGTGGATCCCCTTCATTTGCACTTGAAAAGAAATAAGCCTTTGGAGTGTAATCATCTCCATGTTCATTTGTCACCCCCTTCTCTCTTTTCTATTTTGAGAGTTATAAAGGATGCAATGCGCTCCTCTTTCACTCCATGGGCCAACAGACTTCTCACTGCTCCCCAGAAGAGTGACAGAGATGGGATAAGAGAGAAAACTAAAAGACCTCTCATTGCCTATAGGATTTGTTCCCCTGCCAGAAGATACCAAACTAAACTTCAGCTCCCTGCCACCATTACCCTTCTGCTTCTGACAGGATACAACAGCAGCTCCACCTTCATGCACTACTGATCTGAAAACATGTAAGATATGCGGGAGGCTAATTCTGCATTTATGAGCAAGTACCAGAGGTACCATCTTCTCTCTTAGGGATCCAATTCACCTCCAAAGTAAACTGTAATTTTCACATCTACATGAAAAGTTCATGTTTGTTTTTTCACCTTCTTCAGTGGACTGGCCATACTGAGATCAGAGGCCACAGCCTGCTCATTCTGTACCTCACACGTCCAGCACTGCTACAGGGTCTTCCAGAATTGTTTTATTCAACCCAGAGATGGGTTTTTCAGGCAGAGAAGGGGAAATTAAGCACAAGCAGTCTGCAAAATATTTCACAAATTTAATCCTTGATTCTGAAAAACCCTAAGGTATTTACCTTGACATTCAAATGAACGGGGCCGCTGACTTAAACTGTAACACTGAACTGGAGATCACAGAGCACAGGGCTGCACTTCCTCAATTTCAGCAATGCTCAAAACTCCAGATTATTTTGACAGGAATGTGGGGTGACCCAGAAACACTTGCCCTTAGTTAACAGTTAGGCAAATTTCAAGCATTAATATTTTCTTGTCTGTGATGATATTGCCACCAAAGCTACTTCTCCAATGTAAAGTCCTAATTTGCACAAGCTAACAGCTTAGCCTATTTATTTACATTTTTCTTTAATAACTTCTTTACCTAAGATTTGATAGGCAAAGGTATAAAAAAATCCCAAACAACAAACAACAACAACAACAACCCCTGAACTGCACTTCCTTCTCCTCTCATTCCTTGCCCACGGCACTTTACCATCAGGAGAAAGAAGAGCTCTATTTCAAAGCAGGAGAGAGAAACAGAATGGTTAGGAGAGATACCTATGGTCATGAAGATAGTCATTGCAGGAGGTAGCGTGAGAACCTCGATCTGAATACTGCTGCCCACACTAATTAAAACATTCAAATGCCCACACTTTCCTTTCCCCTCTAATGTTTTTCATTATTGACACTCGATGTGAAGCTGCATTTAATAGCCCTTTGTGGGTGGGCATAGGTCATTTTCTGCTTCTGCATATTCTATTTTCCCCAAGAGAGGCTTATGCAATATCCTGATGTTCAAACAATAATGGAGTCATGGAAAATGTGCTCTTGCATGAAAACTTACGGAGGGGGATATGAGGAGATGGAGAGTTGTCCCATTATCCTCAAAAAATTTAAACCAGCTGTACAATAAATAACTTCCTGAACTTTGACACAAACACTCTGAAAGGATACTCTCAGGAAACAAATATTTTGGGGTCAAGTGTGTATATCCACTATAATGATTACACAGTGAGTACTTCCTGCTAACTCAGCAACAGCCACATGGGATTTTAACACAGCTTCATTCTGAACATTGTTCTGTTTCAAAATCAGGACCCAATTTTCCACCTCCCATCATACCATTTCAGACTGGGTAAGTAGTTTCCCCCAGTGTTAAAAGAGCATGCTTCTATAGGGAAACCTGTCTGCAACCTCTTTTATCTGTTCTGTGCCAGTGATAAAACCCAAGCTTTATGCTATGACCACATACATCCCTGCTCCACATCAGTGTTCCCACGTGAAATTCAAGCTGAGGTCATCTTAGGTGTTTCCTTTCAGTTGTGAAAAGGAGGGAACTGCATTAAGTCCCTTTCTCTCTCCTCCATCCAGCCACCTTTATCACATAACTCATAAGTTCCTTTCACATTTCTATATCCTCTGAGAAATTTGGCTGCAAATAGCCAATAGGCTCAAAAGCTCTTAGAAGACATGGCAAAACACACATTAATCCAAGCAGCAAAATAACGGAATTTGTGTGACTTTAAAAAAAAAAAATCAGCTAAAAATACTTTATGATACTTTATCATAAAATTAATGTTTTGCCATAGAAAAAATCCCCCCAAAATTCACTAGCAAGATAACACAATACACAAAAATTATACAGAATTTTTATCGATTTTCAGATCATTTAAATAGTTAAGAATAAGTACTACACATTTCCATTATATTAGATAATGCAAAACATGGTTTGGGTTCTCTTATTTCTGCATGGAAACACTCAAAGTATGGCCAGCTGTCACAGTCCTACCCCAAATCTCTTGTTAATTTGTATTTTTCCCTAAAAGTTTTGATGCCTACAACAAGGTAAGAATGGGGAAATATCTGCTTTCATGCTAAAGGAAAGTTTCCAGTGACAACTGGCTAAAAAAACTTTGAGAAATGTACCAGAAAAAACAAAACAAGACAAAACTCCCTCAAAAGGCAAATAAAATCAATACATACACACTGTTTAATATTAACAGGTATATACACCCTAACATAAAGGCCTGTTTCTCTGTTTTTGTAACATGCACATGCCATGGCTCATTCAGGTGACCACCACAATAATTCGTAACATATTTGGTTGGAGAAGTGGAGCAGTATTTCTTTTCTATCAAAACTTTTTGTGTTTGTTTTGAGATTTGCTGTCCAATTTTTCCAGCTGAGGCAGCTAGAAAACATGCCTGATCAAACAACTGTGCAAAATATACATTGCATATCTAACCTGAATCTATCTGTCAAGTCTTTGGGGCTTCAACAGCTTTACCTATGAGAGGCTGACTTACTCTCTTCAAAATCTTGTGTTACATTTGAAGGACTTTTCAAGACCCTTACATAGAACTTCAATGCAAAAGACCAGTCATGCTGGGGTAGATCAAACATCTTCTAGCTCCTGTGGATGGCAGAGCGATGCTCTGCTAGCAGACATCAGGCACGTGTGACTTTCAAAGACCCAAAATAACTGTGCAAGCCCCTGCATCTCAGAGGCCAGATTCCCTCTGGGTTTCTTGCCTTGATCCACAAACCATGGCAATTGTTGCTGAACCAGGCAGCTCAGCTGTTCCAAAATATAACAGTGAAGAAACGTACCATTAAATTACTTTTCCATGCACATATTAATAGGTGCAGGTAGTCCATGCTGGGCTGGAAAAAATAAGGAGTGTGGGAGATGGATGCAGCTGTTCCTTACAAGCTTTGAGCTTGTGTGAGTGCCAGGCAAACACTATATATGAGTGCAAGGTGAGAGAGCAAAAGAGCAAGAATGCTGAAATAAAAGCATCGCTTCTTACCTGCTGTCACCCACTCCGTGGCCATGAAGCTTTATCAAGTAGTAAGTCTCTACCTAAACTGAGAGGTTTTTAAACCCATTGCTCACTATTTTTATCTATGGAATTATTACAGGAGGGAAAAGGTATCTGGATTCTCTTCCTCTTCACATTAAATGTTTGTACCGATTACCGCCTTAAAGGAGCAGATCACTAGCCTCCCCGCTAAGATCCTGCTATAGAAGTCAGATGCCTTTTTATGTTTGGAGTTTTTTTGGAATTTTTTTTTTTTGTTTTGATTTTGTTTGTTGTGTGGTTTGTTTTTTTTTAAAGAGCCTCCATAAGTACAAAGTAGAACCAATGCAGCTACAAAACTTGTCAACATGAGGACTACAGCCATCTCGTGGTACAGGGCTTTCAGTGACCTCGCAAATGTCAACCTCTGTCCTCTTGCTCAGCTCCTGCTCTCCAAATTCACCACTGATATCCTCTGCAACCTGTCGCTCCATTAATTTTTCAACATTCAACCTCTCTCAACACTATCATAATGAGGAAAGCTACTGGAGACTTTCCTGTTAATTCATTAATAATCATAACCCATCAGTTGTTATGAAGATCTGAAACAGAAAAATTAAAAGACCTCCTTCGTTTGTTTTTAGCAATTATCTCAGCATCACAGTTTGGTGTTTTTCTCCCGTACACACAGACCACTTATCGCTTCTGTTCAGTCAGAGGCAAAAAGCAGAAACAGATTAAAGCTTGCGTAAGCATTTATTTCCAAAGACACAGGGAACAAAGCCACAGAAGTCCTGGTGTCTGTCTGCTCCACTGCAATTTGATTCAGGCTCCTGAAGCCCTACAAACTGATTCCTCTCAGATGAGATTCAGTGTGCTGGCACTTCCAGTCCCCTGCCAGGGGTTTTGCACAGTTAGTGGGAATAAACCAGAGCCATCTCTGGGCAACGGCCAAGTTTGCCCCTGCATTAGCCCCAGCTGCCACCCAGCCCCTCCTGGCATCTCCCAGCACCTGAGCTTCTCTGGCTGTGGGTTCCTGCACATCTGTACTGTCTGTACACATACCACTCTGCTGGCTTACCCCTGCAGCCTGCTTTTCCCATCTGAGGGGAATTTCCGACCAGTGGGACCATTAAAACATTAACTTAGCCTGATGAAATCCTGATGGCAAAACAGACCAGGTTTGCTGGCAAAGCATGAGTAGATAAATAGACACAAAATAATCAGTGTAGAAAAGGTGCTTTTCATTCCTGTTTGATAAAGTCTGCAAAATCAACATATCAAATGCTCAGCATAGCAAACATCTGCACATAACCAGGAGTAACACACCTGGCTTTTTGCAGAATTTACCTTACAGCACTGCAACAGAACTCACGAATATGACAGAAATCACTTCAAGACTGGATATAAAAGATAACACATCCAACATGTTGGAAATAAAACCACAATAAAAAGTTAATCTGACAAGTTTAGTATTGCCTCTTTTTTCCCCCATAAAATCTCCCCACATTTTTACTCATTCATGCTTATAAATACCACCTTTGAAAACACTGTGGTCTGAATGCACTTTTTATTTCCTCCCTTGCTGAATCCAAAGGCTGAGGTAAAGCAGAAAGAAATGGTGATTACTAATTCACTGCCCCCCACATAGTAGAATCAATCATCATCTTTGGATGAGAAGACATATTAGAGAGTACGTGGATATATATATATAATTGTACGCGTACACATATATATATATGGTAGCAACTGTTTTTTTACTGCTAAAACTATTTGCTTTGAGACTGGAACATTCTGATCCTAGCAAAATGACGCAACTTATTAGTGGCAAGAAGTGACTCAGTGCCTTGAACTATTTTAGACAGCCAGATGAGACGATCATTAACTGCTACTTCAAATTCGCACACACTTCCATATTCAAACTTTATTATGGGAAAAGGAAAAAAATAGAAGCACAATGGAAAAAAACTTCAAAATAAACCCATAAGAAAGTACAAAAAACACTACATAGCTTTCAACTTGTTCTTCATAAAGCGACCAAAAATGAGAAAATACAAGTACCTGATCAACTATACTAATTAGCTCTTCTTTTAAAAACAGATGGCTAATGTCAGTGGTTTCGCCATCCGTAGCTCTTCTAATAAGCAAGAAAGAAATCAATTTAATCTAACTGCATCTGTATTTCACAAACACAGTTATTTCCCTCTGTCAGACAACCTATCTTCACTAATAGATAATCCTCAGAGACTTCTCCTCCAGGTTGCAGTTGTGTCTGAAATCCATGCTGTGTCACTGGCACAGCACACGCTATATCAGGCCAAAAAGAAAATTCCAGAGGCTACCGTAAATTTGCAAAAGTAAAGATGGGAAGCTTTGTCCAGTCTTCAGTCCGCTTTATTGCCAGTCCTATTTCCCCGTATTCATAAGCAGTAATAGTTTTGTCTCCTTAAGCAAATCTTCTGAGGAAGCATTTTATGTATTTTATGTATATATGCACAATACAGATAAATTTATATATGAAGGCTGTGCGATAGATTGGTCACACCATTAAATAGAGCTAGAAGACCCACCTTCCATTTTAGCAACATCATTTACATACACTAAAATGTGAATAAGTTATCTCCTCTCTTAGTCTGTGCGTCCCCAAAGTGGAACTCCCTATACCTATACATTTGAAATTAAGGCTTGAAAAGTGCTAAGAAAGACAAGGTGGTATCAAATGCTCCAACTGTATCAGCCGAGCCTTCTAGTGCTCCCAGGCACCAGAAAGTGGTTTTCTTCACAGTTTATGACCAGTTTTTACAGTGAAACAGGCTATGTTAAATAAAAGTGATTCAGTTGTAATAGCTATATATATATGCACAGAGGCTTGTAAGTATTAATAAAGGAGAAAATAAAGTTCCATCCATAAGTTCTAAAAGTTTGTAGGACAGATGAAGCCTAAAACATTTTGTGGCTCATATATTAAAAAAAAAAAAAAAAAAAAAAAAAAGAGAGACAGAAAAAAAGGGAGGGCTTAACATTTGATATTTCTTAGAGAATATAATAATGGCATACTGATTCTGCATCACACTGAGTCTCTCTGCTCTAATGCACACATTCAACACAGAGATGCAGGCATAACACCCAGAGATAGGACTCTCCACATGAACCTTCCTAGCAATAGTTAAGAAAAATACAGCTAAGCATTTCTTTGATAGCTATTTCCAAAACTGCCATTTCTATGTGGATTGTAGAATCTAGTATAGATTATAGATGGTTTGTGTTTTGAAGCCAGAGTAGACTACACAATCGTGTAAATGCATGTAGCAAAGCTTTTGTGTTCACAACGGTGTTAACATTATGTGCAATCTGCACTACACCAAAGTTGCTAGTAATCATGTTTGATAACTCTTTATAAAGAGATAGAAACCTAGAGAGGAGGAAAATTAGAGTAGAAGGATTAAGACAGAAATGGAAAAAGAACGTCAACAAACCAGGGTGGCAGGGAAAGAGGAGAATAAATAGAGAGGATTATTCACTTAAGTAAGCTATCTTCTGTATTGAAAGGAGATTGCAATCAGAGATCTGCCGCTTACTCAACAATTAGCCTGACTTTCAAAGGCATCCTTTAGCAGATGTGTGCCATGGAGTAATCAGTGCACCCATTACATGAAAAGCCATTTATCATAGGAAGCAGGATTAGACTGAACCAAGGAAACAAAACCAACTCTCTGTCAAAGAAAATTTAAATTAAATCAAGCAGTGTATCTTTCAGACAATAATATGTTCAAACTGAAGCATTATCAGGTATGAAATGTTGAGATTAACTGGAATACTAGAATTCAGAGACCTTTACATCAATTTTTGCCCAGTTTAAGCCAGAAAGCTTGGGTGTAAGCTGACACGCTCCCTAGAAAAGACAAGGAGTGTACTTTATGCCACCTTCAGTATCAGCCTCCCACTTTACGCTCCTGCGTGAACACACAAATTTATTACACACGGTAAAAACTTGGTCTCTCAGCAACCATAGAGCATGAGGGGTTTACTCTCCAGATCTGCAATCAACTTTAGCACATCACACCCCCTCTGCTCCTCACACCTCCTCAGGGAAGGTCACTGGCTGAGAGCTGCCTGGAACCTTCAAATGTGCTCCCTGAGCCACACATTCCCATACATGCCCCAGAGCAAAATCAAACAGCAGCAGGGGAAAGACTGAAATGCAGTCACAGCCTCTATCAGTTGTGAACCATACCGTGCCTATTGACAATAAATTCTTCACGCCAGCTTTGCGGGACTGCAACCACCGACAAAGATTTCCAGCGCATAACACCCCAGCAAGATTACAAGCTCAAATGCAGGAACATACATAAAAGGGAAAAGATTTCTATCACCCAGTATTAAAATTGTAAAGGCTTTTTGCCTTATGCTCTAAAGCACTTTGGGCCCACACAATAGTGTCCAGGAGTGGTTAGCCTTCTGCCATCTTCTTCCCTTTCATTATCCACCTCTGCTGTCCAGCCCAGCAGCCAAGTTTGTCTTTAGGCGCCTAAAAATGATCTGAGGACTAAGAAGCCACAAACTAGGAATGCAAAGGCACCCATAATTACAGGTAAGAGGAAAAACAAAGCCATAATAAAAATACTAGGGACATGCTTTTGATTGTACTATCTCATTCCATAGCTAGTGGCAGCAGCTTAATAGTTAAAACAAATTTATGGGAAATGCCCCGCTCTCCTATTCCCAACTTCAGCACTCATTTTCTGCATAATTCTGACCAGGTCATTTAACCCCTCCCTTTGTTCTAATCAGTTGTAATGGAAGGATGAAGACCTATACCACTTGAGGTCTGAAGAAGCTTCTTTAAAGCTAGAAGATGTCCTGAAGAATAAGAAATCAACTGAAACAGTATGAAGCATAAATGAATGGTAGTGAATCAACTGCCATAAAATAAAATATTTCTCTTTAAAAACCAAAGACAAAATTTTTAAGTTGGCTTCCTAAGAGGCAGCAAAAGAAGTAGACTCAGATTCTACCACATCATATTATATTGCTGGGAAGCTCTGAAAATTAAGTTCACTAAACAGTGAGTTTATATCCCATGGAAAACATTGTTCCAAAAATGCAAAGTTTTATAACATAGTTACATTTCTAACAGTGTTCAAGTCTTCTAGATTCATTAAGGTTTTAATTCCAGCTTCTCTATGTGTGCTTTTGGCCATTCCTGATAATTCTTTGTGATTGTTTGCTCAAGCACTCAGCAAATGCAGGTACTGAACATGGGAACCCCTCTTCTGCATGCCAAATGTGCCCTAAAAATCCTAAATGGTTTAGCACAGACAAGCAAATACATAAGACTATGTAATATGAGCTTTTGTACATTTGACCTGGTTTGGAAACCAACACATCTTTTTCCAGTTGGTTTCTGTTCTTTCCATTTACGCAGACAATGCCCTGCCCTCCCAGAATTTAGCTTCTCTGGTTAAAGAATTAATAGCAATCATTCTTTGCTCCAGAAACCTACACACACACCCTTTTATTTAGCAATACATTTGAATGGAAGAATGAGTATCAATGGATGAACATCTCATCTATGCCACAGTGTCATTCTGGTGCTTCTAAAAACATTAAAGAACAGAGCCAGGGTCCTAGCAGTTACTGTATGGATAGCCTTTTCATAACTCACAAAAAGATAGATGAAATGCAACTGCAATCAATATGTTTTATTCTTTGCATTGCTGCCACTTTCTTGTGATTTACAATGCTGGTCATTCAACTGCTGCCCACAGGCATTCCCTGAACATCCAGCATCTAAAATAAATTATAGAACTGCTCCCTTGACCTTAAGCTCTGTTAAATCTATTACACTAAACAAGACTAGAAACAAGGGAAAGCAGCAGAAATTCAGGTAACGGCACTTAATTTTACTGTCAATACAGAGATTAATTAATTCCAAAATTCACTAAATCTGGAGTGTAACGCTGTAATCAACTCCATCCTGCATGTGCGGCAATACAGTGCTCGGCCAAAAGCCTCACTCTGAAACATTTTGCTTACTCATATGCATATTGCACTAGAACATCTTTAAAGTATATACACTGCAACCTGACCTCTTGCTAACAGTGGCTTTTGCAACTATAGTGGCTGATTGTACATTTTTAACAATTCAATTCCTTAGTCCCTGTTATGAGGGAAATTTCATTGTCTCAAGTGTCTTCTTGAGACAATGTAATTTCTCACTGGACTCTGCAAACAAGCATCTAAAGTATCATCTAGTACTCTAAATTACAACACTTCAACACCTGTCCCTAACCTATACCTCTCTCCTAACAGCAAAGCAGCAACTTGTCTGGACAAGTGCCCATCTAATTTGCTAGCACCAAGCCCCATGTCAGGAAAAAAGTAGTTTTCAGTTTTGGGGTTTTTTTTTGCTGTTCACTCCCTTAATGGCTCTCATTAACTTAGGGTCCACCTTTCAAGTAAGAAGCTCTGGTGTTTAACAGCATACACAATTAGCTGGCCCTGTTACTGCTTATCTCTGAGGCAGGAACGGAAATTTCCAAGTGTGTGGTGTCTGCCATGCCCATTAGAAGGAAGAGCGAGAACATTAGTCTTTGTGACATATGGTATTCAGATGCACCCCGCTGATACAGAACATAAATGGCCTTGGGGCACTGATGGCAAACACGTAACTCCTGAAGCCATCATAGTCCAACTGTCCACCAATTTATCTTTGTCTTACAAAAGCCATGTGTATTCACTCACTCCTGTTAACTATCAATTCAAAGGGGACCGGCATGTCACTACGAAAGGGACAGTCAATAAAACTGTCAGTATGCTCCAAAGCTTTTTCCACATTGAGTACTTTGTTGCACATCGAGCACTTTGTTGCACATGGAGTTTTCTCATTAGGTGGAAATCATCATAAGAAATTCTGTGTGTCCACTTCTCTCTCTCCACCCTTAAATGCACATCTGTGAGCAAATATTAAAAGAACATTACTGGGGGCAATGTAAAATGAAAGCCAAATTAAACTCTCACATCTCATTTTGCTTTCATGCTTTGCAAGTCCTGTCAAATTTCCTGTAATATTGCAATTTAAAATAGATGCATATGCAAGCAGAGAAACTAGTAAGTAATTGACTGTTTGATTACTGTTGTCTGCTCCTATGCAGAGCTCATTTGACAATTACAAGGAACCGCAAATAAGCTATGTAGCTTTATGAATGAATTTAAGATCAACATACTGCGGTAGCGGTGGGGCAGTAACACACTGGATCATATTTTGCATACCACTGTCCCTTTTTACTGTCTCTCTTATTTTGAGCTTACTAGATCTACTACTTCACTTATTTTGAGCTTAACAGAGACACCCAAGTCAGAGATTAATGCTTTGGCTGCTGCATTTAAGAAACACAAAAACCTTGTAGTCATATCCTAGCACGGCTCATAAAATATAGGTCTTGTATTCCTTTTTTATCTTAATCTACATCTTTACAAGACCAATTTTCTTTCAGCTACATATAAGTAGTGGGGTTGACATGGGAAAATGGCATATGTCCAGCTTCAAAATTACTTAAACGATACATTTAACATCCCCCTAAACAAAAACAATCTGTTACTGACAACAACAGACTGTGGAAAAGAGAAACCAAATAATGGAGGAGGAAAAGATTAGAAGGTGAAAGCTGACTATGATGTTATGTTCACTAAAACACAGAAATATTCTTTCTCTCTGTCGATATGGAACCCTGCTGGAAGGCCCTCTGCACCTGCTCTCCTAAATATCTTTCACTGAAGTAAACAGAAATCAAACATGGGAGCTAGCTAGGGTCCCTCAAGCAGGCGACCGACTGCAACACCATGACAAGATGTGTCTGAATCTCTAGACCCACTTGCACTGATCTTCTAAAGTCTCCAGACCTGCACAAAGCAACTGAAGAACAGCCCCCAAGAGCTACTTTCTGCATACAGTTGGGTATTTTTAATACTAGTTTGTAAGGACAAAAAAGAACTACATTAATACAAACATAGAATAACTATTTTTAAAATCCCCTTGGGCCAATAAAAAGCTGTCACTAGAAGGGCAAATAAACTTTACAGTTGAAATATCTTCCCTCCCATGCTCAAGTGTTTCTGCAAGATGTAATACACTAATAATTAAAATAGTAGTTATGATTCCTGCCTGTTTCTATTTTTCCAGTCACCACAAACCCAAGTCTCACATAGGCAGATAAGAATTCACAAATAATTCCATAACCAGTCTACCAAGGCATTTTGTTAGAGAGGCTGAAGGGCCAAGAATCCTAAGTTTTAAGTGGTCAAACACAAGTATGGGGGAAAAAAATATAATGCTGATTACTTCTATAAGAGTATTTTAACATTTCACATAAGGTAAAAAGAATGGAGTGGAACCCTACACTCTTGCCCTTGACTTTATCTATGAGGGAAAAGCAAACAAACAAACAAAAATCAGAAAGTTAAATACCAAATGTTGAAAGTAATGGAAAAAACAGTTTAACTGCAGTTCACATAAGAAAGAAATAGAGAAAAAGAAAAGCAAAGTTATTTTGGAAACAAATACAAATAGGTTGAGATTTAGAACACGGGGCATTTCAGCATTCAAATCCTCCCAGCTTCTATTAGACTTAACCTGAAGAGAAGCCAAGTATTTAAAGGCCTGAATTTGGAAAAATACTATGCAAATGCCCAAGACAGAAGCTGGCTAATGCAACTGCTAGAATTTTCAAAGAGGATACCACAACCAGGACTAAGACCAATTGCTTTTGCTGCAAGTTGCAAAGACTGTCCGAATACCCATTACAATTAAACAGTGGCATGCATAACCATGCCCTTGGTGACGAAAACATATCAACACATACATTACTTACAGCATGCAAAATGTACATTGTTCTCAGTTATTTATAAACCTGAAAAAAAAAGTATCCAAAACCTAAATCATCTTTGCAGACTGATTTGGTTATTTCCAGTACTTAGTGCCTACTGTCCTCTAGTCAGTGCCCCAGCCTACAACTGGACTGAACACGAACACTAACACTTTCAACCACAAAGAACAGGACTTAACTACTCTCTTCTTCCTTAGATTTCTTTTTGAAGTGGTGTGCCTGTGCCTTCCATCTCCCACGTCCTCATCTTTGGTACCAAATGTACAAATCTGAAAATAGTTCTCATGGCATCCAATGCAAATCAAATCGGGGTATCAGTGCTATTTTCCAAATGCAAGGTTACAGGGGCACAAACACAGAGAACTGTGATGCCTTAAGCCAAGTCTCCTCATAGGCTAATAGCAAAGACGAAATAAGACTGTAAGAAAATACCTGTCAGCAAACAATCAGGCTGCAATGACATCTTCCATAGCATTTGTTTTTCAACTGCTGTCACCTGTACTAGAGGATGGCATCTCACAAGCAGCTTATGTTGTTCAGCAGCATTCAATGCAGTTGCCTAATTTCCATGTCATAAAGCAGTACCTGATCACAACTTTTGTGCCAAAAGTTAACATTGATAACAATCATCCTTATATTTGACAGCCTTATGAATACAAATTTCAGTGATGTTGAAAGCCAGAAGAGGACTCTTCCTCTTCTTTGGAAGTTACATGAACAATTTTGTTACAGTTCCTATTTACAGGCATCATTCAGACAAAGTGGGAAAGCTGTCAGAGGAGCAGGAAGCAAGAGGGGGGGAAGGAGGCATATGTGTGTGTGTGTGCACGCAAGAAATTTCCCTTCAGTAGGTCACTGGAATGTATTTTAAACCCACAAAATAACACAGTTTTGTTATACATTTAAAAATCAGCATCTCAGAGAATAAAATGTCTTTGCCATATATTTAGAACAAGTCTGAGCTGAAAATATGGGAACTTTTTCCTACAAATCTAAGACATCACCTTCTCCAATAAGTCACCCAGGGGACCAGATTACAGTATTATAGTCTGGATGTAGATAAAATATTTTCACTATTGGAGGAAAAATCTTGATTTGTTCAAAGCTTTACTCATGCATCGGGACAGGCTTTGTAGCAGCATTTCGAAGTTATTTAGAAGACAAGGTCTTACGCTAAAAAAAATGAGTAAATCTTTCACAAACTCAAAATGTAATTGCGTAGGTTTGCAAAATGAGGTTATCTACACTAAATATTGTTGCAAGATGAGGTAAAAAGGTATTTATTCTTTTACTATTAATAAAATGGAAAGATCTTTACATAAATCTGAATACAAAGTGCAAGGAGTACAAATGCCTTTGGCTAGACAACTTATGAAACCACTTAGGTTTCCTGAGCTTTAGTATACCTGATTTTTTCCCTTAAACATTTCTCAAGGTCTTGAACGAATTTAATCCATTCATCTTACTGAGCTGGACTAAGTAGTTTTATCAAGTTCTGTTAATTTCCCATAGAGCACCTTAGCAGAGGACAAGCACACCACAGCACAGCTCCAGCAGCCCAGCCAAGTGCTGATGCATATGGTGCTTGCACAGCTAAAAACCATGGCTCTGCACTGCAGCAGCGCTCCAGCGACACCAGAAACAGTTTAAGAATTTTAATAATAAGTACAGAGATCTCCCACAAGACAAGGTGTGAATCCTGATAGCAGTCTATTATTTGTGCAGCCCTAGAGCATCACAGAGATGAAGTTGAAAGCTGCACATGGACAGCACTACAAGAAGAAAGCAGGATAGCAACAACCTAGTCTTCATGAAGAAATGGAAAGCATGTGTCATTTCAGAACTCCACATTCAGTTCCATTTAACAATGCCAACTGCAAAAAATACAACCACAGTTTGCCCGCTGACGAATTGGTACCAAAGCCCTGGAAAATTCTACAAATACCGGCAAAGTCTTTTCATGCTAAATAGTACGTCCATGGC
The DNA here is from genome assembly GCA_028858755.1 of Ara ararauna. NCBI lineage: Eukaryota > Metazoa > Chordata > Aves > Psittaciformes > Psittacidae > Ara > Ara ararauna. The sequence continues at coordinate 104,509,030 of CM054376.1, read as the reverse complement.
AGAGATGAATCCAGTTCAAGGGTGATCAGAAGCAGGAAGTAATAAAGAGAGAGAGTCAGCATCCGACTCAGTAGAAAGTCTTTAACACCCAACTATAACTATAAACAGCAGGAAAAAGTTTTGAAATTTATTGATATCAGGCTAGCAGTGTATGCATCCCATTTAGGTATTTTTTTTCTATGAAAATCCTTAGCATATCAATCAGCTTTAAGGAATGATCAATAAATTTTAATACTGCTTTTGAAGTTCATATTATAGCATTTTACAACAGGAATTATTAGGCTTGATATTGACTTCCCATAATAGAGTTAATGAGTATTCATTACTAATTTAAAGACAGCAGAACTGATAGAAAACAAATATTAGGAAATACCATTAATAAATACTCAGTACACGTAAGATTTTGCAGGTTCTTCTGCTCAAAAGGGAGGGAGTCCTAAATATGTCTGAACTGCAGTCCTAATTTCACTTGCCATTTTGATTACAACTGGATCAAACAGAAAGGAATGTTGCTTCTCACCCTAAACTACACCCGAGTATAAAAATTACATTAAAATACCAGTCTTGTGAAACTACACTTCTAAGGCAACACTTAAAGAGGAGCCACCAACTACCAAAATGAGAAACTGCAAACTTCAGAAAGCCTTTTTGCATCAGCCTGAGTAAACTGCATTTACAGAGCAGGGATAGCATAGGTTAAAAGTTATAGATAACTTAGGACTGAAGAATAACTGCAAGTGTGGGTAGGTCATTTGTGTGCTACCCAGTAAGTCAGAGGACTGAAAAGCTCCTGAGTACTTTTCTGCATCTTGCCCAAAAGATACCATTATAAAGCACTCATACTCCCCCAGCCTCCAGCCACGAAAACCAAGACATAAATCCAGCTCCCAGCAACAGAGTCAACATGCCTTGCCACCCAAGTCTTGGAAGGCAGACACAGGGACTGTGAGAATGAAGACCCTGTGCCCACTGTAGGAGAGGATCTGGTTCGAGACCATTGTAAGAACCTGAACATACACAAGGCCATGGGACCTGATGAAATTCATCGGCAGGTCCTGAAGGAGCTGGCAAATGAAGTTGCTAAGCCCCTGTCCATCATATTTGAAAAATCATGGCAGTCAGGTGAAGCTCCCGATGACTGGAAAAAGGGAAATATAACCCCCATTTTCAAGAAGGGGAAAATGGGTGACCCAGGGCACTACAGACCAGTCATCCACACCTCTGTGCCTGGCAAAATCTTGGAGCAGATTCTCCTGGAAGGCATGCTAAGGCAAATGAAAAACAGCAAGGTGGTTGGTGACAGCCAGCATGGCTTCACTAAGAGGAAATCCTGCCTGGCCAATTTGGGGGCCTTCTATGATGGGGCTACAGAACTGATGGACAGAGGTAGAACAGTACACGTAATAGAATCATAGAATCATAGAATAGTTAGGGTTGGAAAGGACCTTAAGATCATCTAGTTCCAACCCCCCTGCCAGGGGCAGGGACACCTCCCACTAAACCATGCCACCCAAGGCTATATCCAATCCAGCCTTGAACATGTCATCTACTTGGACTTGTGTAAAGCGTTTGACACTGTCCCAACATGACATCCTTGTCTCTAAGTTGGAGAGACATCAACTTGATAGGTGTACCACTCAGTGGATAAAGAACTGGCTGGATGGCCACACGCAAAGAGTTGTGGTCAATGGCTCAATGTCCAGCTGGAGACCAGTAACGAGTGGTGTCCCTCAGGGATCGGTGTTGGGACTGGTCTTGTTCAACATCTTTGTCGGTGACATGGACACTGGGATTGAGTGCACCCTCAGCAAGTCTGCCGATGATACCAAGCTGTGTGATTTGGTTGATACACTGGAGGGAAGGAATGCCATGCAGAGGGACCTTGAAATGCTTGTGAGGTGGGCTGATGCCCACCTGATGAAGTTTAACCATGCCAAGTGCAAGGTCCTACACGTGGGTGAGAGCAATCCCAGGCACAGCTACAGGTTGGGCAGAAAAGAGACTGAGAGCAGCCCTGTGGAGAAGGACTTGGGGGTGCTGGTTGATGAGAAATTTAACATGAGGCAGCAGTGTGCGCTCGCAGCCCAGAAAGCCAACTGTATCCTGGGCTGCATCAAAAGGAGCACAACCAGCAGGTCGAGGGAGGTGATCCTGCCCCTCTACTCTGCTCTTGTGAGACCTCACTTGGAGTATTGTGTGCAGTTCTGGTGTCCTCAACAGAAAAAGGACGTGGAACTGTTGGAACAAGTCCAGAGGAGGTCCACGAGGATGATCAGGGGACTGGAGCACCTCCCATATGAAGATAGGATGAGAAAGTTGGGGCTGTTGAGCCTGGAGAAGAGAAGGCTGTGTGAAGACCTCATAGCAGCCTTCTGCAGTATCTGAAGGGGGCCTATATGGAAGCTGGGGAGGGACTCTTCATTAGGGACTGTAGTGAGAGGACAAGGGGTAATGGGTTCAAACTTAAACAGGGGAAGTTTAGATTGGATATGAGGAAGAAATTCTTTACTGTAAGGGTGCTGAGGCACTGGAATGGGCTACCCAGGGAATTTGTGAATGCTCCATCACTGGCGGTGTTCAAGGCTGGATTGGACATAGCCTTGGGTGGCATGGTTCAGTGGGAGGTGTCCCTGCCCATGGCAGGGGGGTTGGAACTAGATGATATTAAGGTCCTTTCCAACCCTAACTATTCTATGATTCTATGATGACCAATAGAATTGTTAGTAGCAAACATATAAACATAATTCTAAACTATTTTCTTAAGTCAAGCAATGTAAACTATTTAGATTGATGTTAATTAATCAATCCTAAAATCCTAAAATCTATTTTTGCCTTGGCTGAAAAATACAAAAAAATTTAAAAAATCTTAAATCCCAGCCTTGCAGTAAACATAAATTTGTTTTCTATTACAGTGTGTGGGTTTTGATGATGCAAGTACCAAGGAAAGAAAAAGCTTTGACTCAATTCTGTACTTGATTCACAGACAACTGTAGTACAGGCAGGGCTGGCAGCATCAGCTATTAGCCTGAAAGTGGCACAACACTTGATACAGCTTATTTCAAGTCACATCTGCAATACTTGATTCTTCATTATTTGCCCATATACATAATCCATATACATATGGCCATAATACTCATAGATTATATATATGGGTAGCTAAATGCTCACTGTGCAGGATGACAAGGAAATGGTATCATTTTATCCATGTGAAAAACAGAATTTATTTTTTCATGAGTCTTGTTTCAATCATGAACTTGAGAGTGTGGAGGGGGCTATGGTATGAGACATGTAATTTGCTGTCCCTCCGGCAAGCTCCCTGAAACTGACCAAGGTATAAGATAATGAAAGTATAGTACTTCAAAATTACTACTAGAGAGATCCATTAAAACGTTCAACACTGCTGCTAAGATCTCACCCATGCCTGACTTGCTCCAGGGATGGAATAAACTACATCAGGTGCCCCAAAAGATTAAAGCTTTGGTGGGCAAGGTAAATCTTGGACTATGCATTAAAACAGTTTTATTCCCTCTCCATCCTGAGCACTTACCACAGTCAGTTATGGAAAGAAATAAAGCTACAACAGTTTTCTTTATCTGGGAGAAAATGGTGGGGAAAGCTTAAAGAGAAGGACAGAAAAGCAAAGACAGCAGAATCACTGCAATGCAAAAGATGCTGTAATCATGAGATATGGTAGAGAAGGAGAAACAGGACTGAAGGTGGGGAGCTGTGGCTTGAGGAGTATGCTGGCCAGGGACAGAAAAACAGATTTCTGCCCCCACTTGCTCAGGCTGAGGAATCAGAAATGAGAGGCAGTGGAAGCTAGCAATGGAGTAGGAATGTAAAGAGTTCACGTGAGACATCAGAGCAGAGGAGATTCTGACCAAAGCCTTGGATGCCTTAGTCCTACAACTCCTCCCCTCCCACAAAATTGCCTGCTGCCACAGCAAGGGCAAACAGAAAGCAACAACCAGCAGAAAGTACTTCACTAGCTCACCTGGCAAAATTTGCATTCACTGTTTAGACACCGTTCATGCTTCATTTTAGTTCCATATCAAATCTGCAAAATTTATCTTTAATAAAACACCTATTAAGCTCAGTTAAGGCAAGCAAACAAATACACAAACTTGGAATAGCCTCCCAAATCAATTTAAAAGTTAATGCAGAAAGCAATAAATAAGTTGTGATTCAAGACATCAGGGCATCGGAACTCTCTCCTGCGCTTGCTGTGTGACCTCAGTCAGACAAGTAACACCACTCATGCTTTCAGTACCTCTGTTTCATTATGATTTCCTCCTGCAGAGGACAATTGGAGAGCAATGCATGAAAGAATACAAGGATACTGAGTAGGACCTCATCATTCAGGCTGGTGTCAAAACACATGTATAAAAGGAATTCACATGAGAAAGTACAAGAACCAAGGTTATTAAGGTTGAAGTCACTATGAAAAAGTAATAATTTTTAAAATTGGGCTGACTGTAATGTATTTGATAATATACAGAGTCCAAATACTGTACATGTCAGAACTCCTTTGAACAACAAAAAATTTAAGCCCTACACATTTTCCTTTGGGTTGCTGATTATTTCTTCTGACATTCACAGAGTTTTATTTCCTTTTTGCACCAAAAAAGAGGCACCTGTGTTTCTTCAGTCACTTACAATATTCAGATTCTGCTTTTGAACTTTCCTTTGCCCCAGTTTCTTGTCATCACTGCTTAGTTATCAGCATGGGGAAGCAAGCAAGTAGCTTTCTCTCTCCCCTCAGGCAATACCATTGCTGCGCTTTGATTTGCGTCACAGAGACAAAAAAAGTAGAACAGCTGCAGCCCTTAATTGCAGAAACCACGTATGTGAAGCTGCAGCTCAGTTTCACTGTTGTTCTTCCAGCTAGAAATATTATTAAAGGCCCAGTCCTGCTTGCTGAAAACCAAGCCGTAAACTAGCGCAGCATGCAACTTTCAGAGACAGTGGAATACAGTCAAAAATTTAAAATCTCAATAGTTTTAAGTAGAATAAAGTCACGTTTAAGAAACAGACTCTTATACCAGCATCATCACCTGAGTGCTTCCCATAAGCCTGTTAAGGCAGCAAAACCATTGTTGCTTGTTCCTGTTCTCCAGCCCTATCCTCAGAGAGGATGAATGGGCACAGGCAATTTATTCTGTTTGCCAAAGTGGGTTACTATAATAGGAAGGGTCAAGTGCCTTAGTTGTTGATTAGGTGTAGGTAGCACGTTTATGGTAATAAATACAAGATCAAAGAGTCACACCTGGCATTTGCAGTGACGGAAAGACCAGGAGGCTTGGTAATCTATCCCAAGTTCCTGCCTTTACTCAGACTTCAGCCATAGTTCTCTTTCGCACATAAATTCCCTTCTTTACACATCCAGAGGTGTATTCCCACAACAACAACCAAGACTGGTTTCTATTTCATGGGCATGGGCCTGAAGAGCTTGCCTGTCGGAGAATTCCCAAACAGTGAAAGCTGTCACTGTGATATAGCCTGGCCAGGAAAACAATGACTATGGCCAGATGGATGCTCATTTGGACTGGAAAACACACACAAGTTTATCATCTTACACTTCAGCATATAATACTTTTTTCCTAATGAATTACTGTCTTTCAGATATATAGCCCCACTGGATCTGAATGGCTGGTTTTCAGGATTTCATAAAGACACTGATCTGTTTACATACTGTCCAATTTATCAGATGCTTCCATAGAGTATTTCAAGATTTAGTTTGTTTACTGTGTAGCAGGTTATAAACAAGTTTATATTAAGAAACATCATTATCTAATGACAATCTTTGACTTTTAAAAAAAAGAACAGAACAATTCTGAAAGGGATAATGCACTAATACATTAATATTTGAGAAAAAGGAGTGTGGATGGAGAAGGGCTCTCTCTTTAAGCAATACTGAATGCTCATTTGGTCAAACCTAGAAATGTGCTTAAAAATATTTTTCCATATAGAAGCAAAAATGAAGTGTAGAATGCATCCAACACACTGAGAAAGAGAGGACCATCAATTAGAATCATAAACAACATTGATATATCACATTTGGAAGAAAGCTTGCAGTACCTCAAACCCTCAGCAAATTATGAGACAAATTCAGAAGCAAAATGCACTCAGGCTGTGTAATCAAGACTAAGTTACACCTGCACCAGCCATGTGTTGGTGATGCAACAGCTGGATAAATCCACTCCTCCATCCAGCCTCCACCAGCTGATTCAATAACAGAAAGGAGCATGAGGAAATTTTCATTACACTGTTATCATATGCGTGTTATTGATGCTTACACAGTCCTGCTTTCATGATGAAAAAAGCCTGAAATAAAAATGCTCTAATTTTTTAAAAGAGTACTCTATTCTCAATGTACTTAACAGTGCTGCAGAAGCGTAAGGCTTGGATTACTAATGTGGATTATTCACCACCAAATTCTCAGGAAAATGTAAGCTGTAGAAAGTTTTGCTTGCACCAATTCCTTCAGCAAAAGGCAAACCTCTTCTAAGCAACCTTGCAGTCCAGTTTAAAGATTTTTTGATGCTTCTGAAATTTGCATCTTGCAAACACCACACTATCTTTAAAAAAAAAAAAGAAAAATCACCCTTGAAGCACTGTTTCATTGGTTCAAAGAACAAACATCCAGTAATAGAGTAAGTCACTAAGGTGTTTTTGCTGGAATTTCCATAATCATTCTCTCTACATTACTTGATTGTACTGAATGAATACACTGCAAGTTGTCACCTTCACCATCTTGTTTTCAGCAAGTCCATCTCTGTTTTGGGGAGAGCTCAATTCTGCCATTAATGTACAACAGTCAGAAATACAGGGTTTTCAGTACTAGAGGGCATTGTTTAAACATACCAAATAGCTCTGGCTTAAAGTTAGATCTGTCCATTATCTAGGAGTACTCATTTTTGTGTCTCACAATCAAGCTATGTGCTCTAAGGGGTTCTGTCCATGAACATGCTTTATTCCTGAATCTCGTTCCCGAAAATAAGAAGTAACAGCCCAACAGCAGAAAGGAAAATATGATGGCAGAAACCTCTGTATCAGAGCTGTTCTCACATATTCGCTGTCAAGTATAGAATGTACTTTTGGGCTCACAGTTGCTGACTTACTCTAATCACATTTGTCATGGGAAATTTTAGCAAACATGGGGGATAACAATGTTTTCCACCTACGGTGAAATGTTCTGAAAGGCAAGATGCCTAGTGGTTAATTTTCTCCTTTTGGTAAATATGCATATAGCCTGTCTTGGGTTTGACTCAGATGATACTTAAAGTATTTTTAGAGGCAATCACCAGCTAGACCAAACATTCTCCCTTTCCTGAAACAGTAGCTCTAGTTTATGGTCTCTGAAGCATCCTTACTTTCCCTGTCTATCCTCCAAATGAAACTCAGTTCTGCTTATCTGCTTTATCAGAGCTCTTCCCCACACCTTCCCCAAGACACAATTCTCTACAGCCCATCTCAGCCCTTGACTACCAAAGTATCACCTAGACACTCCACTTTCTGATCCGATCTGGAGAGAAAACAATGTGATGGTATCTCTACTCATTACAGAATTATGCACAAGGCAGACTGTTCCGGGCCAATGGGACCATGTGTGGAAAATGAGCCTGTTCTCAAACACAAGTAGCAAGAAGAGACATGTAACAAGACAAGTTCATCCCTCCATCGGCAGTGAAATTCTTACACTAAAGATGAACCTGACTACCAAGAGTGCTGGCTGAATTCCACATCTATCTTTCAGATGAGTATCTAATGTATCTTGATTTCATTTAAGTTTAACAAAAGCATCACAGAAGAACAAGGTGTGCATGCTGGAAAGGCACCAAATGGCGACACATTTCTACCGCTGCTTGGCTAAAACAATACAGCATTTATTACAAGTTAAACATTTACTTGAAACAGGGATTCTGAAAACTTTCTGTCACAGTGTAAATTGCTGTAATACAGCATGAAGTTCCATACAGAGGCGCATACACAATGGAAGACGTAAAACAATCCTGCTAGCTTGACCCTTTCTGTTTTCTTTTTTTCCTGAGCATGGGGGGACATATTTGAATATTCCATATTTGTCTTCAAGAAGATAATAAATTACCACAGCATCTTTTCCTCTTTGATTTCACCTCGATCTAACTTAGTTAAGGAGAAAAAAAAGTAATACAAAGATGGTGGCACAACAAAGAAAGTAATTGACTTAGGCTTTGTTAACCATGTGGCCTTGTTTGAGTTTCAGCTTTTGTTTCTAGCTGCCTAAACAGAAAGAAAGAGACAGAAATAAATTACTCGGTCAAAATAAGTTTACAGCACGTATCAGTACAGCTTCAACCAAATTATCCAGCTTTTGGATGACAAGGAATTTGCCCTAGGGCAGCATACTATGACTATAAATTCCTGGGATAAAATATCCCTCTACTCCCACTTCCCAGTTTAGAAGAGTAATGGCCTGTCCCTAGAGGGGTCATCAAGCAGCTCTGCCACATAAAACCCTATCTGCTTTTTTCCTAGCATTCAAACTTCAAAGACTGGTATTCCTTTAATGCTATATTGTCAGTTGAATGATGCTGATTTTTGAGACTGCTATAGTAAGCAGCCAAGGAATCTAGTCTTAGCTTTACTTGAGACAATTCTTGAGACACATATGCTCCCAGCCCCCAGAGGCAAGAGGCTGGCCTGAAGTTTCCAATGTTTACATATTTATATACAAAAACACACATGGACAATTCATCTTAGACTTCTCCACTGAGAAAAATGACATGAAAGCCTCTTCACCCCCTAAATAGTATAACTTGGCAGAGGGACAACCATAACTGAGATGGTAACACAGCTGAAGAGTTTTTCCAAACATACTGACTGTCCTGCCCTACTGCAAATGGTGTGTTTCTCCCTTTGAATTGACATCTGATGAAGACTAGAACGAATTAGTCCATCCACAGAACTGAAACAGTACAGAAATGCATTTAAACAGGCGCCACAGAAACATTTACATAATTACCTAATGTGCAAGGTCACAGTGCACTGTACTAAATATTCCATGTATTGTAAACAGGCAATTTCTGCAGAACAAAAGCATGGGCAACATTGTTTTGTTCACCTATTATAGTGGCCTCATCAAGAGCATCATTACAAGAACAGGATATGGGATTAGAGAAGAAAATAATACAAATTTTGTCCTTTGCCAGCATGACTGGAGGCATGGTGGTGGTCCTGCTTTTCATTACATTCAACAGATCTGTGATGGCTTTTAGTCAAAGTTTCTGTCGTAATTAGCTGCTTTCAGAAAATGTTGAAAATTTTACTGCTCGCATCCTTTGCAGTACACTTCAGTACTCCAGGCTTTCAATGCCCTTCAGCAAGCCATTCCTTTTCACAAGCCATCATCTCTCCATTCCTCAAACCTTCTCACAGCAAGCACCATGGTTTCATTTACACAGGGCTCATGTTTCTGCCATCTGCCCACCATATTGGTGGTAAGGTTTGAAAAAGGACAGAATAATGCAGAGCTTGTCCCTCTCTACCAGCCAATATGAAGGCCGTACTGGCACTCAGCAGGCAGCCTCTACATCAACAACCAGTCAGTAATCTATGCAGGCTAAAACCAGCAAATGGTCTTCTTGTTTCTGAGAAAGAATTTAAACAGAGTTGAGACTATACCAAGAGCTGGAAAAGTGCCTATTGAAAAAGAAGGAGGAAAAAAATAAGACCCCATCAACTACATGTGTGATAAAACTAAGGCAGCACAAAAATCCAGCTGACATGCATGAACCAAAGATTTATTCATCCCCCTTCTGTGAAGCTCCTTGACTTACAGCTGCTCTAGCAGCCTCTCAATTCCAGGTACTGACTGGCTATGCTGGCACCACCCCTCAAAGCAGATGATAAATTTACTGGTGCCCATATTTCTGGGTTGGTTGCTGTACATATTGCTACAGCCAGCCCTGATGTTCAGATAGCAACTCCCAGTTCCTGGACATGCAACTGTGGCTGCTGGAGCAGCAGGCTGTTCAGCCTGACCTTGCAAAGGCATGGACCCATGCAGTCTGTGGGTCCAGGCATGTAGTGCTTTAGTAAATATGCTATCTGATTGACTGTTCTTGGCAGGTGCAATTGCATCATACATCTACTAATGGCAGCACAGTGGAAGTTTTGTCACAGTCATACTTTCCTGTTACAGCAGTCAGGAAGAAAAGACAGCTACTGGGGAGAGCCATAATATATCTGTGTGAAATTAGTTAACACAGGCAAAAACTACATAAGAAGAGGATGCATAACTTCAATATGGTCAAAAGCTTTTGCAGAAATGAAAACTCTTTACTGGGAGTTCAATTATCTCCCATTCAGTTTCAGACTGCAAGCAGCTAGGACTGAAGACACCAGTTGCGTCATGCTAGAAGTAAATACTGCAGTGATAATAAGTGATACATATGGCATTAGTGTGAAGTAAAAATCTTTGAAGAGACTAAAAGGAAATTTCCAAAACTAGGCCTTATATCAGAGGAGAAAAAAAATACCATAGGGTGTTCCACCACTCCCTCAACCTGGAGTCTACCTTCTTTTTTCAGCAAGCAGAGCCATAAAACAGTAAAAAAATCCCAAAATCAGATCCCACTGTATTTCTGAATAGGTGCTAACAATCTGGAAATGAACCTCAGCTGGATGTTTAGTAAACAGCTACTGGAACAAAAATCATGTGTGACACAACCCAAGCAGAATACAAGCATTGATCTTGCCATCTCAAGGTGATTCACAGTCTACTGCATTACACAGCTCCTTTATCAGTTATCAGAGATGGAAAAAGGAGGTGTGAGCACAGACTGGAAAGAGTTAATTATTAAAAAAAGGCAAATAAGTATTAAAAGAAGCAATAAATTGGAGAACTGAAACAAATCTTGTAATTTTCAGATTAAAATAAATTAACATGGCCTGAAAATTAAAAACATCCCAGATTAAAACCCAGTCAGCCGCACCATTAGTACATTCCTCCTGACCGAGTGGTCTGAGGAATTTATATATTTGGCATCGTATAAAATGTTCGAAACAGAGGAAGTGAAAGGGCCAGCAAGACAGGCAGAGCAACAGGGCCAGCCTCAAAGGAGGTTGGGGAAGGAGTCATAGGGCTGCCCTGCCAGGTTTTAATCACAAACTGAACCTTGTCTTTCAAGACTAAGTAAAAGCACATTACACTTAAATGCATTATTCACCTTTCCAAGTCAGCCCCCTTGCTGCTCACCCGCTCCTTTATCCTACATAAATAGCTAATAATCTTTCACTAATTTTCAACATACTCATTAAGGACACAACGACACAATCCTCAGGAGTACAGGTGCTAATAAACTACCTGCACAACAGAGCTCGCTACTGCATGTCCTGGCTGCAACTGCCATTTCAGCCATCTGCTATTTGGTTAACCAGTTTGACGGTTAAGATTTCTGAGCACCACTATGAGCCATTTGCTGCCATTAAGCATTTTATGTCCCAAACCCAGAGCATCAAAGAGTGTTAACAAGATGTGCTAATCAGCCTGCCCTTTGATTAACCTACAGCTCTGATACATGTTGCAATTTGTAGGAAATACACAAGTTTAGTCATGTAATATTTCTGGGTGACAACATACAGACTTTTCCTGTTCATTTAATTAAAAAGTACAGAAGCCATGAGTAGGCAGAGAAACCCCTTTTATGAAGTTTAACATGGAGCAATTGTGAACTACAAAATACTAAAGCTTCTCCTTTTTCCATGATAAGGCAACACTTGGGGGGGGAGGGGGAGAGAGAAACAGCAAAACACCAAAACCAATAGAAAATTATTTTTCCACAAGGAAAAGCAGCTTGATGTACAAGATTATCTTCTACTGACTAAGCAGCTGGTCCTCCTCAGGGGGTGGAAAGACTTGGGAGGTGTCTGTCACACACAACAGCAAAAACGTAGAGGGCAAAGATAAATTGAATGACGTAACAAAATAATAGAGATTCCCAAACTACCAATAGGCATTGGACAAAAGGACTCTTGCAAAAGGCCATGTTTTCCCACAGCAACAGCATCTACATAGGAAACAAAAGATGTCTTGGTTGGGCTTGATTTTTTTGATGTTCTCAGCATTCATTGCAAGTATTGTGATTCTTCCAATTTTTAGAAAGGACTCCCACATCTTAGAAAAAAAGGCAACTCACACCTTGTTTTCTAAGGTATACAAAAGAAGTCCTTTACTGAATTCCTAGGTGAAAGGAAAAGAAAGATTATGATGTTACTGGCATCTGTTCAAATAAGCTAAATGGCAAGGGATATTAAATGTACCTACTCCATCACACAACTCCAATAATTAACTTCATAGATCAATCTCATCAACCCAAACACTTAAGTCAGCCTTCATGGGTTACTGTTAGACATTGATTTGTGCCTCTACAACAGAAGCCATCATTATTCCTGTCACTCATTAAGGACTGGAGAAGTGAGAGTTTGACTGCAAAGCAATTATTCACTCCAGCAAAAGAGGAAGAAATGCTACACTGTGCTTGGGAACAGGGCTGTTCTGCTTCTCTATGATTAACCAAATTGTTGCCCAAGATAACACAGGCCTAAAGATATTTGTTACCGAACAGTGTGTTATGCCTAGGTGTTTGCTTCTATCCCAAAATGTATTCGAGACAGATGAACCACCTCATGACAGTGGCTCGTGGTGGTCCTGGGTGCCAGCAGGGAGGAAGGGAGAAGAGCTGTGGGTTATGAACTGAATGTAATTCAGTTGCAGAAATGTGCTCATCAGAAAATATTTTGGAACCAGCTCTCCAGCTTCTCCTAACGTAGACAAAGAAAGAAAGAAAGAAACAAACAGAAAAAAAAAAAAAACAAAAACAAAAACAAAAACAAAAACAAAAAAAAAAAAAAAAAAAAAACCTGCCTCAGAATACAAACAAGGAAACCTGTACCACTGGAGCATGAAACTATTCTCTGGATTCCTTCTGCATCCCAGCCACGCTGGCTCTGCAAACCCTTTGGCATAACTGGCATTACGTCCCATCCTGCTCTCTCAGTTTCCTGAAGATCATAAGAACAAGTTTGATTTGCAGAAGATAGAATAGATGTAGAAACAAAAAATCCTTTAGGTTTAGAGGCTAGAGAATCTATGCACTTTTTTATTCCCAAAAGCAACAAAAGGCAAACGCAGTGTGGTGAATCAGAGCTTCAATGCTGATGTAAAAGCAAAGACACTAAGAAGAAAGGAAGACAGCGATAACAACCAAAGAAAGAATTTCTTCAAATTTCACACATCCTGATGTTGCCCACTTCCTTTGCACTCCCTTAATTGAATTTTGTCCATCTGAATAAGCATGTGTAATGGGAACTCAGCTCACAACCTTGCTCCCATTACCATATCTTGCATTTAAGTGAAATGTGTAATCCCATGGAAGCCCAGATATTAACCCATTTGGGTGGAGTGACTATTATTACAAGCCTCATATTTTTCCTAAATCTCCAGCTGCTGGAACCGTAAGACTCTGTGAGAATATCCAAGGGCCTGAGTTGTGGGATTTTTGATTTGTTTATTTTAGAAGACATCTCATGTTCTCATGCTTGTGGAGAAAAAAACAAAAATAATTTTTTAAAAAACAAAAAACTTGAAAAACTGACTTGCAAGTTCCTTAAAGGCTCAGAAACCAGAAGAGGAGAAAGAATACTTTGCTTTTTTGGTTTTTTTTTTTTTTTTTTTTTAAATCATGATTTTTTTAAGCTAGTTTCTTGACTGCAAATTCCTTTGTGGTTTTTATCCTACAATAATTTCCCTCCAAGAGCAATTTTTTTCAGAATCAAACTATTCCTGATGAAAGTGATAGATTATAAGACCCATTCTTTCTGTAGCTTTACTGACAGTGATCATCCATTTAGAACCGTAGAATCATAGCATGGTTAGGAAAGGACCTTAAGATCAGCTAGTTCCAAACCCCCTGCCATGGGCAGGGGCACCTCACACTAGACCATCTCGACAAGGCACTGTCCAACTTGGCCTTGAACACTGCCAGAGATGGAGCAGAGAATTTACCACTTCTTTAGGCAACCTGCTCCAGTGCCTCGCCACACTCACAGAAAATAACTTCATCATTTGATGAGTTCAAGGTCAGGTCTCTTCCATGCATATAAGCAAATGTTAAACTATTTCATGTGTTAATTTAGACCATGGTGCCAGAGATGAGGGAGAGAGACATGGATCTGCTATCCCAAGAATTTTTTGATAAAATATAAAAAAGCTAACAAAATATTTCAAGGGGAAAAAAAAAAAACCACCACCACATTGCCTAAAAAAAATTTTCATTACTTTTTAATGGCAATTTCAAATTATTTTCTGACTGTGCTTTAAGTCTCATCACATGGTTCATGGGGTTTATTTGGTTTTGAAAATTCCCTTTAAAACTAGAATAGTAGCTTCATGATGCAATGTGTTTTGTATGCACCACACCATGCAGCATGCTAGCAAGACCACCAGCTGCATTCCCTCCACCAGAACTGTAAGAGTAGTTGTCAGAACTCACTTTCTTCGTAGCCGTTATGAAAGAAATTAATATATACTTTGCACAGCTCTAACATGTTGATGTTTCCATTAAGAAAAAGAAAACAGAATTTTTCTCTAAACATTTTCCAGCTTCAGGAGTTTCAATTTACAGAACTGAAGCCCAAGAAGCAACACAGAATCATCAGTAATAAAGATGAGCAAGAGAGACAGAACAAAGTGCAAGTAAGAAAAAGCATGTGTGTGTGTATGTATTATTATATTAAACTATGCATAAGCACAGCTTGGCCAAATTAATTTTACAGTTAAACTCCAATTACTGAAACACAGTTACAGGCAGTTAATTAAAAAATACCTTCTAATAATGCTCACTGAGTAAAGCCTACTACAGCTATATAATGGTAATGGAAATATTTGCCAAAATTCACTCAGACCATTATGCTAGCTATCTATTAGAGAAGAAAGCAGAGGTGTGCACTGCCATCTCACTGTTATGCTGCAATCCCAAGAAGTCCATCTGGCTGAAGTTCACTGAGCTGCTTAAAAAACAAAAAGATCCAGCCATTTTTAAACGCATTGCTCTCCCTTCTCTGCAGCATGAAATGCCTCTGACCGCAGGTGGAAGAGGTGTAACAGAATGGGATGAAGCCCTGGCTTATAATAGTACAAACCCTCCTATGAAAAGTTATTAAAAAGTATCTTCTCTATTTCACCTGCAAGAACACTTCATGATTTTAAAAAAAACCCTTATTGTTAACATAGATCTTTGTCTGAACGTTAAAGTCAGTGATTAAGCCCAAACTTTGCTACACATTTGCAATACCACAGAATGATGTAAGAGCTAGTTTAAAAAATAACAAGTACCTGCTCTTGAAGCAGCCACAATTTTTATTATTTTTCTAACATGTCTAAAGAATTAATTGATTTCATTTTCAGGGCAATGACTTCTCCAGCCAAAGGAAGGAAGGAATTGTTTCCTTTGGCATTCTTTTGTATCAGAACATTTACCAAACAGCTGTTACGTAGAGCTTGTCACGGTGATTCATTTTATTGCATCCAAGCCCCTGATACTGCCTCAGTAAGTATTCCAACTACAAATGAGTCATGGAACCCCTGAATGGGGTGTAGTATAGGGAAGGCTGAATTCTCCACCAAAAGAGTTTCAAGAAAAAAAAAAAAAAAAGAAAATCCTACCACCATCACTTGGGGGGAGGAGGAGGGTGATAAAAGAAAAAGAATATATGAATAAATAACATAGAAGTACACAAATTCCTTGCCCTTTAGAGCACAGCTGTTCTACAGCATTTATAAAGTCTCTAGTTACATAGTTAAGGCCATTTCCCCAAGGAAAGAAATGCACTGTATTGCACAATATGGAAATATGCACACATAGGGAATAATCATCAATCTACAAGAATTCTAAGCTGACAACCAACCTGATCAACCTGATGCTATCAGAGGGTCTGCACAGAAATGATTACACTGGAGTCAGAATTCTTACAATTTCAAGATTCAACTTACACTGTCAGACATCTACCTCTGCACAACAAATTTTACCTCTTCGAAGCAGTTATGTGGATTAGAGAACAGACTATTATAAACTGCAGACACCAAGTAAATCATTGTCCTTGCTCGATTCTGAAATAGAGAACAAGCTGTTCCGCTTTGCTCTGAACTTCTCATCCACGTTCAGCATGTGCATTGACTTTTTGCATGTGTTATCTCTTGACCTATCCATTCCTGCACAGAGATGTGAAGACAAGAAGTTAAATAACAATTATGCTGGCACTAAAAGATGCCCAACAAAGCAAATATATAGGAAATTTATCAGGTACAGCATACTGGTGGAGCAGAGGCATAACATGGCCATAGAGTTGTTGAATTTAAACTACATTAAGTCAGAGAGCACAATTTTCCATTGAATTCAAAGCAGTCCATACAGGGTACAGCTCTTTCTTTTTTTTTTTTTTCCTTGGGGCAAAAATAAACAACCAAGCCAGCAGCAAACTAAGTGGGACGTCATCTTTTCCACCTCTGAAGATGGGCATATACAAACACATAACTAAAGGCACAGTCTTTTAAGACCCAAGACTACATCTTCTCAGCTTAATACAGTGTGGTACAGAGCTAGTTAAAATACTTAAAACAGTATAACTGAAGAGTGAGCGAGGCTTCATTTGCTCAGTCAGAGGAAAGTCATATTGCTTCTAGTAAGGAAACCAGCTGGGATTTACCCATGTCTCAGTGTGCACGTCTGTTTCTTTGGCATCATACAAGTACCATAAACAACTATCTTACTCCTGTGCTTATTTCCTTCAGATTTATTCACATGAGCCATCCCATCTGTTGCAAAACCAGGTTTTCTGCGTAACGTTTACAGCCGATCCCGGTGTGACAACTTCATTGTGAAAATGAAAAATCCCTGCTTTCCAGTTCAAGACAGTAAACCATTAGTCAGAGCAATCTCCTGGCGGTAAGAAACCACTGATTGAGTTTTTACTCCACCCAATTCAAAGGTCAGAGAGTAGTTTTCCATCCTACTTTACCGTGTACCACACAGACCAGGAAGCTGTACCAAGTCTTCCACATCTCAAGCCAGTCCCTTAATTGCTTACCACACATCTGCACATGAACGCGCACACACTTTCTCTCTCAATTTCTTCAGAACTCTTTTATACTTATTCCCCGCCCAAAAAACATTATCAAAACTCATGAGTCATGCAAAAGATTCTGGCACTAAAAAGAAAAGACATTTCAACAAAATTTCAATTCCAAGTTTTTCTGAGTAACATTAGTATTGTCAGCAATTGCCAAAATAACAAAACCAAAGTGCACTGGTGGAGTAAAACTAGTAATACAAGACCATGAGCTAATTAGGATGGGAAACAGATTAAGTTTTAATTAAGTCTGCGGTATTAAGCTTGTATTGCTCAGTGCTTGTGAGGTTTCAGGTGGTGTTAGATCTGTAGTCTTCACTGGTACACTGGCATGCATCTAAAGCAAAGGCTATGCATGCAAAAAGGTTGCACCAACATTTTCAGGAGTGCAAAGATGACTTAATGAAAAACAGACATAAATTTTAACATAGCCTATTTCTTAAGCTGTCAGGAGAAAAAGCATTCTATTTAGAAAGCCATTTTACTCCCATTGACTGTGGGGAGGGCAAAAGGAAAGAGTAAGGGAAAAAAAATCAGAAGTCACATTCCTACTCCTTTGACTTCTTGAATGAAGCCATTATGAAGCTGAAAAGGAGATTTAATTAAAACAGTTCCACTTACTAACCAAACCCTACCTGTTTCTTTGCCAGAGACACCATTCCTCCTTGTTCCCAAAGGGGTGTTGTGAGGAGCAAAAGAAGAGCAGAAAAACTGGATTTTAAGAGCTGGAAAGCAGAGGCTGCTTTTACTTTCTGTTACCCACTGAGAAAAAAAAGTGGGAAAAAAACAGTGATATCTAGGCATTCATTAGTGCCAAGGCACCACAGCTACAACTCTTCTCGTGAGGATGCAGAACTCTTGGATACTACAAATATTCTAAAAGGGCTTCTGCTGAATTGTACTTTCACAGCAAAAGCTGGACCAGGTCCAAGAAGAATTATGAAACTGAGGCTTTCTGTATATTGCAGCCATTAAAATACGCAGTAAGTTAAAAGACTGCAAGGAAACCCAGTACTGCGGTAGCCCTTGCTAAACTTCTTAATCATCTCTTTCTCAACTGTTGCATAAGGGGAGAAAAATTATTACCCACTGAAAATTAAGAATCAAATTCTTTAAACAGATGAGTCAGCAGATGTAAACTTCAGCAAAGTTAATTCCCCAAGCTGCTGACATCACCACACACAGAGACCACCTAGAAATTACTGCAAGCATGCTACCGTCCCGAAAAACAGGGGTGAAGCAGTACAATCTCTGTGATGGTAGGTGATGCTTTACTGTGATCCTAACAGAGGGTAACAAGAGCCTCTGGTTACCTCACGTATTTCAAGTCCTATGGATTTTGTTCCTCAAAAGTTTTCACGTAGCATCAGCTCATGCCTAGCTGCTTTTGCCAATGTGTTTGACCTTGCTCCTGTATCCTGAGCAGACAAAACGGGTCTCAGCCCTGTCTAGGGCTCTGCAGTAGCTGCTGAAAGTAAAGAGGAATCCACTTCTGCCATGGCACAAGTCACTGCCACTGCTTAGAGGCATGTAGCCAACAGCAGTGTTCAACCACTGCTTTGAGGCGGCTTGTGTACCACCAGTGATCAGCAGCTGGGGAACCTTAACTGTCACATTATATTGCCCTAATTCAGATTTCTGCAGTGAACTAAAACAGCACTGTAGTCAACCATTTGGATTAGGAAAAGAAGGAAAACACAATACTCTCAATATGTTTGCTGCAGATACTATTAAAAACATGCAACTGCACCATTCCCCACACCACAAAAAAAAAATTGCTGTTATTAAAATAATTTGCTGATAAAACACCTATGGTATAAGTTGGGCTTGACCGGAGCCGCCTGTGTAGGCCCACTGCCAGGGACGGAGCTGTGAAGCCACGCACACAATGTGCCTTGCCAGACCCCTGGAGCAGCACCAGGCAATGACATAGCCCCCCACAACCTGGCTCAGCCCCAAGTTTTGCTTCTGCAGGAGGAGAGGGAAATCCAAGGTCACCCATCCCTGAACCTCTGTGGGCTGCCTGAGCTTCACAAAGCTCAACGGTTGCCCAATCCGATAACAAATCACACTGCCATCTCTCCTCTGACATTACAATGTAGGTTCACATTCGCTATTGGACCCATACCATGCCACAGCAGGATGCCAATTCTCATGAACAAAAGATCCAGCTAGTTAAACAGAAAAACAAATCTCAGCTGCTAATAGGAGAGAAGTGAATTTTCAGTCTAAATAGCTGCAACTTTTCTTAGGATTTTTGTTCTAAGTTTGGAATATTTCAGATCTAGAAGAGTCCTGTTATACCAAACACAGTAAGGCAAATCCATAATTATGTTAGAAATAGGCATCTGACTTAAAAATAAAAGACTCTGCATTTTGCACTCTACCTAAATGTCACTGTAGAGGAAAATCTCACCGTGGCAATACCTACAGCCTTAACAAATTCCTTTGACAGTAAAAACTTAATATCACTTTACAGACACAGAAAATGACATTTATAGTATGGGCAATATCAATAAATTGGGAAAAGATCTCAGCAAACTGTTCTTTACTTTCCATTTCTTTAAACAAAGAGGAGAAAAATGTAGATGAAGGAGTTGCTCACTATCTGTTTTGTAGATTAAGGTGACACTGACAAATGAATAGTCATTTTGCCAAAAATTCAAAGAATTAACTTCAACAAAGTTAACAGATACTGAATGCATTACAGCTTGCCACTGACTTTATAGTGAGAAGCACTGTCCTTAACCATGAAAATCAGAAAGTCAATCTGACTTGAAAACAGATCAGTGCGCATTTTACTATATGCCATAAACAGAAAAAGGTTTTTCTAACATATAATATAATGGACAAAAAGCAATTTTTCCCATCTGACTATCTGTCTTTTGCTATTTATGTCTTTTACAGCAAATACACTATTAATCACTTTCCCAATAGGCATTCAGTGCCACCCCAGTGTGTAGCCAGTTCATATTTGAAGTGCCTGTGCAACACAAGGATTACCTGCCTGAGATAATTGGAGTTTGACTCTGTAACTATATAGGCAAAAGAAATTATCAGAAGATTCAGCACAGATGATTATACATGCCTAACCAAGTTAGAAAACAAGCCCTGTGGTGTTTTAGGTTAGGACACTGATCTTCACAGCTATATGGGAATGTGCAAACAGAATAAAAATGAACAAGATGACAGTACTCGGCTACTCTGGCAGGGCTGTGTCGAAAGCCCCATGCTGTATTTACCCACAAGTCACATTAACAGATGTTGTTGATCCTTTTGACATTTCAAATAAATATGTATAAACTTTCACAAGGTCTCCAGTAAACTGATGTGGTTAAAATTAAGAATATTAGTTTCAATTTTTCCTAATATATAAAACCTTAGTCCCCCCTTCCTGATGCACTTCTGCATGCTGTCCTGCAAGGGGATGAAAAAGGGTAAGGAAACACACAGTTACCTAATGTGACTTCAAACAGAGATCCTCTGTTCAGATGTAAAATCTAGGGAGTGTTTTTAAAAACGTTGCAGGCTACCAGGACAGCTGATGGGAGGAACAGCAGGATTCACACTGAATGTTGGTGTCACTTCTGAGCTGTCACATAGTGTATCATGGAGATAAACACTGCACATGTGAAATAATTATCAGTTACTTTAGGCTGTCAAACATTTCAATGGAACATTGTCATCTCAGCGGCAGACAAGTAAAATAACTGTGTTTATGCAAGACTACATTCATCCAAAACACACCTCATGAAATCCTAGGCTCTCAAGAGAGGGTGGAGGGAAAACAGATAGAAAGCACCCTTCATCTGCCCTTACCACACACTGAAAAGTTCATGACAAACCCCT
Source organism: Ara ararauna (assembly GCA_028858755.1). Classification (NCBI taxonomy): domain Eukaryota; kingdom Metazoa; phylum Chordata; class Aves; order Psittaciformes; family Psittacidae; genus Ara; species Ara ararauna. Next base: position 104,488,012 of record CM054376.1, on the reverse strand, counting down.
TAATGCCACATTTTGTGCCCACTTTGCACAGTGTACCTACCTAACACTGCGAACGTAATACAAATCCCTACACTACAGTGGTGCAATGTGTCTGGGTCTTAAAAACTTTATTATTTCAGCTGGCAAAGACAAAATGAAACTAAAAAAGAAATACAGCCGTGCATACAGAGCCTCAGCTCTGCAGGCAGGCTAGGCTGGGCCCATGTTTTGGTTATCAGATGGAGAAGATTCAAAGTCTACCATGGAAACAGCTGTTGCCAGTGCGGCACTACTCCATTAATTTGTAACATGGACATCTTGGAAACTTAATTGTGTCTACATCCACTATGGGGATGAAAGATAGTTGTATCCCCAAGGGCAACAGCACAGGTGTACCTGCATGCTTAAAACTCACACAGGGACCCTGCTATCACTGCTGAGGGCCATGACCAGCCTCTTCAGGACATCCTCCTTGCTCTCCTTAGCACAGAAAGGAGCATGTGTGTAGAGGCTTCATTCACGTTCATCAGAACTGGTGTCCTGTGACTGTGTGACGCTCACCACAAGAAGAGACATCAGTGAGCCCTTCCCCTGATACTTTGAGAATGAAACAGCTTAAATTTCACCGTTACACCAGCCACTGCAACCCAGCACATGATGTTCAGTCACAACCCCCATCCATTTTAGTAGCTGCTTTACCTGTAGGAATAAGATGATGAATCCTTAGGAAAATACATATGGGCCTCATATGTTTCTCCCAGAGGTACAATTGTTCAAATAGTTAAATCATGACAAACCTCATACAGATGCAGCTCCCACAGTAAAAACATGCTAACCACAAATACACTTACCTTTCACAAGAGGGGCTTAATCATCACTGATAATATTACATCTACATTAGGTAAATGCATTGGTAAGAGGGGAGTTATTTATCTATAAAGAGAGAACTAAAGTAGTAAGACACATGTGCACAGTCATTAGCTAAGCGCCTTCTCCTCTTCCAAGCCTCCTTCCTGTACATTTTCTTTCAACCTTTTTTGATCACCTTCTCTCCCCCTAGAATACTATATTTTCTTCAAAAGTTTTAAGAGAAAAGACAGAAATACATTCATGTTCTACATGATGTGCCCAGACCTGGTCATTGCTCTGCTTCTGTTCCCATCACAGAATACCAGGTTGGAAGGGACCTCAAGGATCTGGTCCAGCCTTTCTAGGCAAAGCAGGACCTAAACTAGATGTCCCAGCACCTTGTCCAGACAAATATGCAGTGTTCAACACAAAAATTGAGGCAACTGAAGCCCTGTCCATCAGGAGATTCAGTTTCTCAAAGAGAAAGTATCCAGATAAGTACCACCTGTCCAGATCATTTCACACACAAGAATGTTAAGTATTGGCCAATCTTGCAAGAATGATAAATTGCCAAAAAAAAGTAATCTGATTTTAACTAGCTGTTGTCCTGGAAAAAATGTGTAACTTGGTAAGATGGTATGACTTATTTTCTTTAGGCAGCAATTGAACTGTAAAGCTAATAAGCTATGATTTGTGTACTTTTGGAGTAATTTCAATTCCTTAAGTGAAAGCCAAACCCTCCAGGCCTTTTATCAAGCTCTAACTTTGAACAGGATTCACCACCCTATCAGAGACCATATAAATAATGATGAAACTGTTTCCGCACACACCCCCTAAGTGCAGTTAAAAAACTCAGATGGTGCACACTAGCCGCAGAACTGCAGTCCAGAAACCCTGCCTGCTTATCTTTTGCTGCTGTGACATGGAGTCAAGGCCACATCAGTACCTAAGGCTGTGCCTGAAAGTAATGAAATGCCTGGATTTCCAGTTTAAGTATGGGCAAGTCACCTACCTGGTTTACACCAGAATTAATTCACCTCTAAAAGGACAACATCTGCTTGCAGTATACTGCACATTCCTCAAGACAGGGACTGCTGACAACCACAAGCAGTGCAAACCCTGACAGATGTTGCCTTGACCTGACCTGGTACCTCCAGAGTTTTTCTGGTTATATCAGTACCTTGCAAGCACCATGCCTGAGTTGGTTTAAGAAAGAGCTGATAAACACTACAAACATGTAGCGCGGAAGCCAAGTGGGAAATATGAGGTTGAGAGCAATGAAATCAGTCAAATGAAGACTTCTGGAAGGGCTCATCAGTTCTGGAAAAGCAAACAGATTTTCAACATGACTGCAAATGGCCAAGAGCTGCCTTCTCCCAATACTTAACATCTAAACCACTAGCACTAATAAAAAGGAAATATTTTTGTGAACTAAAACATGGAAAACAAAATAATTTATTTAAAAAAGAAAAATCAGCTAGTCTCTGTTTCTGGGGGCCTGATTTTCATTAATGTAATATTTCTGTTAACAGCCTTGTCTACATAAGACATCTGTAGAAAGTTTTCATTGTTAACTTAATAGTGAAAATCTAATACAGGTTCTATTTGAATTTTCCTATTAAACTGACGTCAATGGCAGTCTGAGAATCAGATTGTTACAACCCAGACTATGAAACAAACATTCAAGTCATATGCTATAAATGTAGACATTGCACACTGGTAAGTGTGTTTTAACATTTTTAATCAGGCCTCTGGGTAAAGCCAAGATACACTTGGCATAAAGATGAGGGGAAAAATTATAAAAATGTAGATGTTTTTACCTGGAAAGTCAATTATAATTTATTTCCAGGAAAACTGAAAAAAAAAAATGGAATACATACAAGAATTGCACTTGTGCAAGCATACGCACAAATACTGGCACATGGTCAAGTCACTAGAGCTTGATGTCTTAATCAGCACTTGCCACATAATAGACTAAAAGTGAGACATTATCTTCCCTGTAAGGCTGCCTCCCCAGGAACGTATGTGTGGCATACAGATCCCAAAAAGGAAGGGGGAATGAAGGGAGCCTATGGCAATATTGAAGCAGCAGAAGGGACCGCATAATTGTCAGGAAATTTGAACATTCCACCTGGGATTTCCATCAATGGGGTCCCACACCTCATCAAAACCCTTACGTGCTTTGGAAGAAACTCACCCTCCCCAAAGTTTCAGATTTTTATAGAGGACGGCAGAAAAACAGATAAAACAAATAAATCATCAAGTGGTAAGAGTGAGATGTGCTGGAAAAGAGATGGCTGGGATGGCCTTCCTGGCCTCTCCCATGTCAGTCTCTGGAAATCTGCTGGTTATCAGCACGGGATCTCTGCACCAAGGATACTGGGGAGCCTTCTGCCAAAGCAGGTATGCCAGGGTGCACCAAAAAGCACAGCACTCTAGTACGTTCTGATCTCTCCTCTTGCCATAAGCCATGATAAGATCAAAGGGAGCTTAGAAGAGTAAACAGAAAGTAAACACACATACACACGCTGTATTCTTTGCAATTGCTTATTGCTACCAAAGAGGGCCTGAACCCTTATCAGATTTCAAAACCTTCTAGGCATGTGTGAGTGAGACTAGTGAATCAAGAGTAGAAAACCAGCAGGTTTATGTAATTTTTCCTGTAGAGATGGATTACACGGTCACATTTTTGACTCAAACAGAAAGGAAAAGCAGTGGAGTTTTGTGTTAATTATGAAATTACTTTGAATATTAGCCAAATTACAGATTCTTTTAACAATTAGAAATCCAGTTGGGTAAAAGTTTTCTCCTCCTCCAACCTACAAGATGTTTCCACAGCCTGCAGTAATGAGGTCTGAAATCAAACAAGTTTTTAAATTAAAACCAAACAATACTAAACTGCCTTTAGTAAAAAAAACAAAAAAGATAAACTACAGTTCACAGAACTTCAGCCTGATTCTTATTTGATGCTGAAGAGGCTGTAAGTTACACATGACGTTAGAAAATTGAATTCTGTCCTCAGAAATATTTTTGAAGACTCTTAGCAATTCTAACTAGCTCAGGTTTGGACAACAGATTAGTGAGATTTGTGGCACTGAAGGATAATGAGCCCTGTGACCCATACTGCATGTTAGAGTAAGATCAAGGAATGGCATTGCCAATGAAGGCGCAGGCTATCTACTGCCGACCTGATGTCTGTCTGGAAATTAGCGACTTGCTGTAACACTGCGCTGGAAAATAGTGATGGATGTTGCTCTTTACAGGGACGGCAAGACGGGAAGGGGCTTTGAGCAATCTGGTCTAGTGGAAGGTGTCCTTGCCCACATGGCAGGCGGGCTGGAACTAGATGATCTTTAAGGTCCTTTCCAACTCAAACCATTCTATGATTCTATGTCAATACTGCAGTAGAAGATGAAGGTACTTAAGTCCCCAACCCATCCCTCTCCCTTATAAATCTACATTGGTAAAATACAAATAACCAACATTCAGAAAAAAGTTGTTTACTCAATGCAAAAATAAAAATATTCAATTTCCTTCCAGCAATAACCTTCTGAGATGCTGTAGGCACTGAACTTGTTACCCATCACAGCACATGGGAATGCAGCCTTGTGATTACGCCTATGGACATTTGCTTCACACAGAGCACCAGGTTTCCTGTGCAAGGCTGGAAAGATCCCAAGCATGATTTATGGTATATTGTTACACCACCGTCTAGACGTGACTAGCTAGCTCAGGAACCGATAACAGCAAGCCCATGACAATACAAGCTCAACAGAAGCTAACATATCCTGCCAACAGTGCAGCCAGCATACCACTCCAGGACAAAACCTCTCTTGCATACCACCTCCTCCACAGACTGGCCTCCTTTTCCCAGCCTGCTCAAGGCAAGGGAAATGCAAACTGAGCTTTTGGAGGCTGTGATACAGCTTCCACAGTCTTCCCTGTATCAGCTATGAGGATTTTACAGCCCCTTTGTGACTTTGTCTAGCTGGGGCAAAGGGAAGGGCTACTCAAGTTATGACTATAGCTAGCAAACTCAATGCAAGCTGGAGCTCATTCTGCAGTAATCTCATCCGCACATCGGGAAAGTGCTGGGTGCCTGCTTTAGGGTCTTGGAAAGGATTTGATGGCTTACTTTTGCCATACCAGTAAATGCCATTGCCTAGCCAAGACACAGCTTACTTTGGCAGAAGACTTTGCACGAAGATTAGCAACAGCATCAGGAGGACTTTCGTGCTTGGAATATGTGCAGCTACACCTGGGCTTCTGTTGACAGAATTATGCTGGTAAGAGTGGAGGGAGAGAAATGGCTTCCTGATCAACCCAAATATGCCAGCAAAATCTGTAAGAGCAGGGTCAGGCTTCAGAAGAAACCACACTGCAATTCCTGGCACCCGCTGTTATAGTGGAAATTTCAATCACAATAACCTGCAGTAATTAAATGGACCATGGAAGGACTTTTGCCCTCAGGGAAGGGATAAAAAGAATAATATTTCCTTCAACAAGCTGGAGCACATCCAGCACCGGCACAACTGTGCAGGACTGGGTGTAGCAGTATCAACATCTCACGCGACAGCCACTGGCAAGGAAACCAGATACAGAGGTGTGGGAAATCTGAGCATTTTTTATTTTCTCATCAGTCACGTAGCTTTTCCTTGATATCTGAAGCTCCTGGTCCAAGGCAGAGAGAACGAGTCAGCACAGCTGACTTGATGCTAGCCGCTGTGCATTGCTGCATGGAGAGCCAGGTGTGAAACTCAACAGCAAGTCTGGAGTGTTCCAGAGGAGCACTGGTCTGCTCTTCCTTCTTTCCTTCCTGCTGTGAGCTCGTTTAAAACTCCACTTCTTCAACAGCAGGTCTTGGAGCAAGTCTGGCCAGCCAGGACAGCCCTCAAAGGAAATAAAGGATGGAATATGGAAGGCCTAAATCAGCAGAACAAGCTAGGTAGGCTCCCCAGAAGGTTCCCATCAACTGTTGCAATCCGCACACACAGAAAGTGTATATGGCTAAGAAAAAAAAAAAAAAAATCTATGCTTTAAGATCCTCACGCTTAAGGTTTTCTTCTCTGCCACTGTTATTTCTGCATTTTGCAGACAGCAAAGATGCTGTGAGCAGCTGGCACAGAGAGCTGCTGGGATAGATGCAGCACTGAGGCCAGAGCCCAGAACCTGGCTCAACACAGAAGTATGAGGAGGACAGCACAGGAAAGCTGAAGCAACAAATGAGGTGTTCCATTTCATGCACTCACCTTCTCATACACTCACCTTCTCAAGCACAGATGGAGAACAGAGCTCTGTATTTTAAAATCTATCTTCATTTTGGGAAGCTGAAAAGGGCTTCATTATTCAATCTAGCACCATTATACCATTCCACCATTATACCAGCTTTTAGAATCTATGTATCTGAAAAGACAAAGGGCTACCTTACCAATTCTCCATACAGTAACATCCATCCTATTTCCTGTCACTCCAATGCAGCCCTGTTTAAAGACGTGCAATTATAAATTTGATTTATTTCTTTCTGGTTGACTTGGCAAATTTTCCCCAAATCAAATGTTAGCACCACACACAATCTCTAAAACTTAATGCTCAGTAACATTCAAAATAACATACTCTACAGTCTCTTTATGAGTCAATTTGTCTACACTTGCCTACTAAATATCATCAAACTCCTTCTTTTCATCAGTTGGCACAAACATTACTATGGCTAACTCCAGTCACACTCAGGTATTAGACGGATCTACTTGAATGTTTTATCTAATACATTTGCAAGTTTTTAAGGAGGAGGGAAAAAAAATCCTTGCATTTGTAAACTTTTTCTTCTGTCAGCAATGGTTCTTTCCCCTGGATAGTAAAATTGTAATCGCTTAAAGTGTTGACCCATGTTAGACTGGCTCTTTAAAATAAATAAATAAATATCAAGGCACAGAGCCACAGTTAACGATTCACAGCCACCAGTGATGTGCAGATACACAATCTGGGATCTCTGTAAACTTCTTCCAGTGCTAGGGCATATTTTCTTCCTCCTTCTGCTTACAGACTTCTTCTGGGACAGCTCCTGATAGTATTTTTCGAAGTTTGCTTGCAAACATCTCTATGCTTTTAATCTTTGCTTCAGAAGCACAACAGCAATAAATAAGTTTCATTCCCAGCTGAAATGCCAATTGCAACACACAAGTCAAAGTTCCAGGCGTGAACTTAGTTCCAATGGCCTCAGGATAGGCTTGGTGGCACACACAAGCCTCCCCTGCCCATCTCTTCCAGAAGAATAGAAGCAAGCAAGAGTTTCCATCTGGAAAGAGAACATGACCCTGCCACCAGCGACACTAACCTCCAGAAAAACAAATCTTCAACACCAAAAGCAGCATTACATTAAAAGCAAGCTGAAAAAAAGTATCAAGCTGAAAAAAGTATCAGTGAGAACAAGTTCTCCTGAACTACGAAACTAAACATAACTAACTGCAAATGCATGCTTGACAAGGACATAAACACCATGCACGTTTACAATACCTCTGTCTCTCAAGCTGCTGAACTTGTGTGGCTCATTCAAGTCTAGCAGCTGTAACGAACTTAGCTCTCAGGACCAAGAAACAAAACTTCTATTTTCACAAGCACTTTTATCTGTCCCAAGAAAGATCTTGTAGGAGTAAGAACTGTAGAGAATAAGAACCTCTACATTATGAAGTTTGGACTAGAAATAAACACTTAGGACTTCTGACTGAAAAACTTGCATCACATGAATCAAAGTAACAGCAGAAAAAGCAGAAGAAAAGAACACATGGTAGCCTGCGTTTTCAAATCCATCTACACATCCCAATTTTTATATATTAAAAAGATCCTATTTTTCCTTTAATTGAAAACAGAATTCAGAAATCCTGCATATAGAAAAGTCAAAATGTTCACAAAAAAAAAACCTAAAATCAAGTCTGCATTCATATGTAGGTGGCTACTGAGATAAAAATGAAACACTGCTGCAAACAAACGCTTACAATAGGTTAACCATTGAACTGATACAGGAGGACATCCTTCGGCAAGGCAGAGCAAAGCAAACCTCCATGGGCTGGTGGGAGCAAATGGCTTCAGCATGTGAGCACAGCACCTGAGGAGCTACACCGAAGTCCACTCCAGCTGCCTATGCAGAAGCAGAGAGGAGGGGATGTAGATAAACAGAACCACAAACAGAGAGGGTTTCTAAGATAAATAATATGAGAAACAACTTGTGACCACACCAACGAAGGTAAGGCTGGATCAGTTTAACAATCTATGATACCTGTCAAGCAGGAAGAATCACGCTATTTTTCTCAGCGAGGGGAGCAGGAAAGGAAGCACACCAGAAAGGACACTGACAACTGCCACTGCTGTCACCCCCTCCTCAGTATTGCTGGCTTGAGTCAACTACAGACAATGCCACAGGGAGAAGAGAAGCCATAGAAAAGGAGGTAGATTCCCCTTCACAATATATGAGACCCGATTCCGCCAGCCCCCTGTATTGCAGGTATGCATATCTCCAGGTTAGAGATTGGAGGCAATAATCATGCTAAGAAGTCTGACTTTGCCCCAGTATATCACTGTTTATTTATATTACATTAAAAAAAAGATCAGATCACGATACCATCTCTTCAGTACATATATATATATATATACACACACTGTCAGGTACAAGGTGATCTTGATCGGCTTAGGGCCTCTAACATCAACGCAGTATCAGGAACAATTAAGAGGGATGTTTGACTCCTGATCGTAACAGAATTTCTTTACTAGAGAACAAAGTAGTAATTAAATATAAAAAATTACCATGCTCTTAACTCCAAACACTTCTAAGCTTCAAAAGCAGAATTAACCCACCAATCCTCCTTCTATCCAGGTACATTTACATACTAGTATCTTCCAATTACAGAATGAAATCTGCCACTTGCTAAAACAAAACATTGACCTGCTTCAAAATCCATGCTACCTTAACATAATGACCTACAAAGCTCCTGTGAGGATGTAACAAAAATGAATACATTTGATTCCCAGTCAGTGTTTTCAAACACACATACTCTTAGCAGCCAAAAAAAAAAAAAAAATAAAATCCACAGCTATAACAAGCTAGTGGTACAACTTGGAGACGCCCAAGTAGTTCTTCTGGGGTCACCGTTTTGTTTCTTATCAGACAAATCCATCCTCTCATCATGGCATAGCTTGTGCAAAGGATCAAACCTCAATCTGTTTTGCCTCTTGAAGTCCTTGACCAACTGTCGCCATACAAAAAGTTAGTGTTTTAAGTTGCAATCAAGCTCAAGCAAAGAGGAAAAGATGGCACACAAATATCAAAGTAACCAGGTATGAATGAGCCTCATGTCTGAATGCACACCAATGCAACTTAGTATTATTACATGCGAAGTATAATATGTGTGTGTCCACTCATCAGGTATACATGCTTATCTAAACCGAGAAGTATTTCCATCTTAAAGTGTTTCTACATGTTGTCTAAATTGTCTACCCAGAAAAAAAAGAAGTACCGCAAAACCTCTCTCCACAAAGAAGAAAACACAAAAAAGAACAGAAATCCTAGCAAGGAGTTCTAGTTCAGAAGGTGAAAAACTGTTTAAGAAATGGGCAACCAGAAACCAGTAAGTGGGGGCAGCATCAGTAAGTGGGGGCAGCATAACACACTTGTGCTTTCTGCAGAAAGTCTAACCATTCTGAATATGCTTTTTGAAAAGACCAAAATGAGCTTTGCAGTTGAATACATGTTTGAGATGTCACGTAAGGGCAGACCAACCTCATGAGAAAAAACAAACCTGAAGACAGGATTATTTTGTTGATGATGTATGCATAGCTTCCAGAAAGCTGCAGACAGGAAAGGCAGAAGCAATTCTGCACTCATGATACCAACCAATTTGCTGTTGTAATCAAACTTAAAACATGAAATCAATAAATAAAACTTACCCAAGGATTCAAAAGCTTTCGCATATGTATTTAATTGGGAACTTTTTTTCATTGAGAATCATTAAGGATACATCCCGTTTCTGTTAACACTGATAGTATTTCATTACACTCAATGCTACAGAAACACCATGAACCACGACATCTTCATTTTGATTTGCAGACCATCACAATATAAGATCTTCTTATAACTGACAAGGTTTCTCAAGATAAAAAGGATCTTAAGTCCCTTAAAGCTAGTTAATGCCTGTTTTAATGAAAAAAGTAACTTTTTCCAGCTGTGAAGCAACCCTAAACTCCTAGAGGCCTAAACTCCCACAGCCAGATTTTACTGGAGAGCACTTTCAGGATTAAAAAACCGATTTGAGCTCAGGGTGTACTGTCAGAACACAATAGAAGGAAAATTAATACAATATGCTGGAAATACAAGACTAGTCACATTAAGAAAATACTTTCTGACAATGTTAATTATGACACTGTGCCCCCTACTCTTATCACACACAGCCCTTTCATAGTGGTTCTACAGACCTCCACCATCCGCCATCCTAAGCATACAACAACACAACAACAAGTCTCCTGGAGGACAGAAAAAGAGAGTTACTGCTAGTTCAATTTCACAGAAAGCACTCGCTTTCACAAGCTTTTTTCATCTGTTTTTCAATTCTTTCTGTTTCACAGAAACCTCTGCATCTGTCTTCGTGGAAAAAGGTAAAAGTGAGCAGGAAGGAAGGAACAAACACTTGCAAACCAAGAAAACATCACTGTTTTCATGTTTAGGAAAAAAAAAAGAAGATGGTTTAACATATTTCCATTGAAAAAGCTTGTCCAGTCGGGTGGTAAAAAAACAAAAGAAAAAAAGCGTGTTTCAAAAAATCTCTTGGGACATTCTGTCAGCGACCCAAAGCACCATCATAACCCCTGCCAGAGCATCTTTTAGGCTCATGACCTGAATACCCAAGTCATCTTTTCTTTTGTGCTGCAAACCCACAAATGAGAAACTGGTACCAAGTCACACTATTTACAAGACAATCTTATGGACCAAAGCTGCAATGCAGCCAGTGGGTGATGTGCCAGCTTAATTCACACATCTGCAGCCCAGGTATGTGGCTGTGGGATCTGAGTGCCAGGAAGAACAGGGCTGCCCAGCAATTAATCATAGAGGGCTCTATCATCCCCACTGGGGGGTGGTGGCAACTGAGAGGGACAAAGAGATGGAAAAGCCATTATGATAAATAAAAGGCAGTACTGCACACTGGGATAAACTGATGCATGCTGGGAATGAGGTTACAGTCAAGTCTGTACTTGGAGCTCTCTACCAAGACAACCCTACACAACCCCTTGTCTTAGCGAGACTGTGGTGTGACCTCTTCATGTTTGGGCAGATCATACCTACCATTTTCAGATCTGCCCACATGGATTGGTCTGCACAACAGAAAACACAGAATAAAACCAAAGACCATAATACATGGCTGTAAGCAGAGCTGCCCTGCAGGAAGCAGCAGTGAAGGCCTCCCCAACAACAAGCTGAGTGTGAACAACCGGGTCCTTGTTTTTGCTTTATTTAGGTAGCAGTAAAACCAGCTTTCACTGCCATGGCAGCAAGACCAAGCAAAACAACAACAGCCATGTGCTCAAAGACAGAATGAACAAGCTTTACTGCTCCTTATCACAAAGAAACAACACATGTCCTATACATAGGTGTTCCTACCTAGGAGAAACAAAGTACAGGAAATGCAATGCTGCACGATCAACGACCAGTGAAAGCTGGGCAGCGACTGCCTGTATGTCGCTGTTTTGGCATCAGGGGTGGGCACACAAACTATTATTTAAGGCTTCTATAATTTTCCTTGGGGCTGTCTAATGATGGCACAGTAAGAATCCTTAAAATGTGAAGGACTTAAGTCAGACGTACAGCTGTTACCAGAACAAGTCTTGAGACGCAGAGCTTGAATTTCTTTATTACTACAAAATTTTGACCAAATTGTCTGCTTGATCAAGACCAATTATTTTTCCTTAATAGTAAATAACATCCTAATTCTAGAACAAATTGCTGTCGTACACAGTAATGCTCCCTTTAACAGAATCTAAGTGTGTGGTAGTCCTTTAAAACTATTTGTTTAAAAGCAAAAAAAACCCCAGCCTCCAGGCACATGCGCCCCCCCCAAAACACCCAAGTTATAAAATCAAGAAACAAAGTTAAGAATCAGCCTTGTTCAAGGAAACAATGTATGTACCAGCATCTTTATTCATACTGCACTAAGGAGATTAAACAATTATACAACTGCGTGTCCGAGACCATTGCAGTTTTGTTATAAAAACATTCAGTGCATCTGACTACCTAGAAACAACCTGCCACCCTAAGAACGATGCAGATGATGTTGCTAATTCATTTTCTGGCAGTCACAATCCGGCTTCTCCTGTTCAGATGTCTATTTTCTGGCTTCTGTATCACCACCTTGCAAACCTAGCCCCAGTAAAGTACCTTTTATTTTAATTTTTGATTTAAAACATAGTTGGTCTCCCATAGTCAGTATACATGTCAGCAATTACATTCATTTCTTAGACCTTTTCCCATTTTGTTGTAGCAATTGGGCAAGTATGATTAGAGAGTTTGTCATATTTAGTGTGTTACTCAACAGTCAAGACAGTCCCTCAGAAGGCACAGACACTGAAATTACACAAGAGTCCCCTTCTAAGTTAGTAAATTGATCTCTTATTTTTATATTTTAAATACAGGACAGGAAGACCAGTGGTAATGAATCTCTGATGGGAATTAAAGAAGCAGTTAGAAATCTCTTGCTATCTCCCAGCAGGAAAAAGAAGGAGCTGCTTGATTTTGCATCTCAAATAAGCTGAATTAAATAAGTACTATCTAAATTGCTATACCCAGGAGCTACAAACCACTTATCCTTTGAGCAACATAACAGAATGCAGGCTACAGAATAGCCTTCCTTACAGAGTTAAATCCTTCCGTTGACCTATTTATGTTACTACTTATTCTTTCCCATTCCTGGGCAAAGCAACCAAAGCCTAACTGTACCTCTTTCCCAGGCAGATGAGCAGATCCCACCTCCATCAACTGCTTCTCTCTGTGAAGGATGTCAGTCAAGTCCAGACTCTAGAGACAGGTGGTGCCTGTCAGTCACTGATTTAAAAGGGAGACTTAGAGCACTTAAAAAACAGATTTCCATTCCTGGAGTCAACTCATCACCCTATTTTTATTGCTCACGTCAAGAGCAAAATATACAGAGAATTTCTTTACCTTCAGTAAGAGGATTATTTTTTTGGAGCTTGACTGCACAAACTCCTTTTTATTTTGAAGAAACCTCAGCATCACCACAGTTTCCAAATTAGACCCTTTAAATGCTTGTTAGGCACATGTTTCCCACGTGAGCTAACAGCACAATTCACCATGTCAGTAAAAACAGTTACTCTTCTTCTAGACAAGCTACTTTCCTCCGCCATGTCTACTCATAGATATCACCTCCCTCTTCTACATTTCAACTCTAAAAAGAAAAAAATACCAAGTAATGTGCTTATAAAGTGTTCTTGAAATAAATCATTTGCATCAAGTAGAAGAAAGTTTTAGTAGCATTTTCTGCAATACAAACATTCCAAATAAATTTCAGGTTTGGTCAAAAATCTATTCAGTTACTTTAATTAAGTATCACTTTTATATATACAGAGGCAATTTAAAACATCTGGAATACAAAATACTTCTTTGTATGCAGTGTTTTGGGTACAACTCCATTAATTTCATTAAAATTACCACGTGCTTCAAAGTTAACTGAGGTGATTGAACCAGGTGTTACCTCTGAACAGCTGAGCCACAGTTAACTGCTTGTGTACAGAGCCCTGCTTCCACCCACAGCAGCGGACAAGAGCATCCACAAAACGCAAGGCTGCTAATGCCTTTGAGAGCTATCTGAGTACCACCAGCTCAGTCACACATTCAGGAAATGGCAATATAAGCTCCACTGTAACAGCCCAGAGCACAACTGCAGCACCACCGCCTTAAGCAACCACACAAGCATTTCCTTCATGTGTGAAAATGCAAGACTGTCAGCAGGATAATCCATCCACTACCATAAAATTAAGAAGTTATGTGCCTGACCTGATAAGGTAAGACAACTGGCAGGGCATTTTAAGATTTTAAACGTGAAGCAGAAAACAGAATGTCATGGAACAGTCACTTGTGCATCAGCAGTGACATCAACAGCTTGATGCACAGCAAGTACTGACAAGCTAATAGTTGCAACTTATTTTCCACTGGCTGCTCCTGCAGCCATTAGAAAGCCCACCAGCATCACATAGCTCATAGATGACCCTCAAGAACTGCTTCACATCCCCAACAAAATATCCAGCAGCATCTTTGGAAGCAGGAGAGAGGATGAGTGTTCACTAGTCAAATAATGGAATTCAGACCTCTACATTAGTGGAAAAAAAAAGTAAAATGGTTTTAAAGAAAAAAAAAGGACAGATTTAAATGTCAACTGCAAGGTTACTGCCAGGCCTCCAAGCTATTTTAATGCACTTATCTACAGTAATAAAGGTCAAAAACAGTGGCTTTGCTGTTTTTTAATAAGCAGGGGAAGTTTTATCCACAATGTGAGCAAAGCAGGAGAAAGCAGAGTGGCATCACACCAACTGTGCCCTCAGGAAAGATGCTTCCTGCAGGTGGCACATGAAGCAGGGTAGGCTCCCTCCTGCTGAGGATGCTCTCAGTAGGTGTGCCAGCCACAATTGCTGATAAGCTCAAGGTACTGATGCAGGCTGGTTTACCCCAGTGAGCCTGTCCTGCAGAATTTGCATTTCCTATAGGTTATGAATATTTGAGTGCAAAAGGACAGAAGATCCAGGATTCCAGCTGTTCTTTGCAACAATGTGTGGCATTGCAGAAGGAAAAAAAGAAAAGAGTTCTTTTAATCTTCCTGTAAAAAAATGCATCTTAAAATATCTCCTAGCTTTATAGACGATTTGTTGAAGTATATTCACTATATGTCCTTCTAGTATGGACGGCAGCCCAAAAGGGAAGTGAAAGTACTTTGTATCTATTTGTATAAACAGCTGAATATCAAAAGACACCTAATACTAGGACAAATTAGTCCCTTAGTCAGTAAAATATTCTTCTGTGTCTTAACTGCAGTTTGTCCAGTTACAGCTCCGGAAGAAGAAGAAGCAGGAGATACTAACATCATGCTGGAAATCTCACATAACTGAAGCTTCCCTATCCCGGTTAGAATCATCGGTACTTTTGGGGTTGACTGTTTCACTCCAGCATCCAATACATAACCAGGAATGAATTTAAGGGTGTCAAGTGAGGCTAGCACAAGGTGCGGTTTCCAGGTATCTAACCATGCCAGGCAGCACTACATTGGAGATCCCTGTTCTCTGCTTTGAGTGAGCTGGCCCACTGGCTAACATATTGCTGCATTATGCAATGATAATGGACCAGGCCCTGAAAACCCGCTGGTCTGTGAAGACTGCACCACGCCTGGGCTAAATTCCCTCCCCCCTCTTTTAGTTCACTCTCCAGAGGTATTTTCTTATGTAATTTCCAGCAATTACAAACTCCTTGTGAGACCAGAAGCACAACTGTTATTACATGCCCTGACATCCTCCTCCAAAAAGTCTCTTAAGCCAGTGTTAAGATCTAAATTTATAAGGTAAAAGGTGGGAAAAATGACACATTAATTCCATTTATAATGTAAGTCACAGAAACTTCAATGTAACCTGACAAAAGCAGCTGAGCAACAGGCAAGAACTGATGTCAAATCTGAGTCCCAAATTGAAGTTTAGCCCCAAGACCATGCAGGATGCTGAATAAAACCACCCTACTGATGCAGCTCTCCAAAGCTATTCCATCGCTGCCTGCAATTTCCTGACCTGTTCCCACATCAGGAGTAATTTCCTTTACCTTCACGCTGACTCCTACTCCTACACAAGGCAAATCACTGAACTCTTCTCTTTTACCCCCCATCCTCCTTCCACTAAGCCTCAGTAACCAAGACGCTCCAAAAAGACTGCTTTCACAGTGCTTTCACTAGGACTCTGCCCACATCACAAAACACACGGCTCAGCAGCCATGCAAAGCTGTGCTGGCATATGCAGAGTCTGCTGTATCCAGGGAATAAGGGTAAGGGGCCAAACAGCCCCTGCCTCTTTGCAGTGTGGTTTTAATTATCAGTGAATAAGCCAAAGAAATGTCTTGAGCTCCCCATGAGACCAGATCATCTGTGATTCAGGAGAAAATGCCCCTTAACCACAGACTCCTGCAAAAACCTCTGGCTCTTTAAATGCTGGAGCCAAAGTTGCATTTCAACACTACCAGAAACAGTTGTCTCTCACTCCTTCCTCTCTCTCCATAATCTTGCTTTTGCAGCATGTTTAGAACGTAAGCTAACATTTTAAAATACCAATCTCATCATTAAATATCAAGAAGATCATAGGAGAAAAACACAGAAAGCCATAGCCTGAAGTCTTATGCTCAGTCCTCATCTATCATTCTTTTCCAATCTACATGCTCCATAGATGCTAGAAAGGAGCTCAAGGTTATGCTTCTTGCAAATGCTTTTCTGTTACGTATTATCAGCCACTATTACTTACATTTTCATTCAGAAATGGCATCTGAATAGTTTTTCAAGGTAGAAATTCTTTTTAATCAAGTCAGATCATGGATGATGTTAACCAGATTTGTTTTTATTTCTAGTCATTCTTCAAATTATTAGTATCACTCCCTGTAGATAAATGGTGTGGTTTTGCGATACACATTGAGTGGGAAGTGTTATTAGCACAAGGCATTCAAAGTCTTTTTGCCAACAAGAACTGGGAACCCTCTCTGGGGAGCAGAAAGTAGAGCATCCGTTTCAGTAGTATTTTCCCTCCCTTTTTCAATAAAGACTTTTGGCTGCATTTCCTTAATTCCTGTTTTTGACAGACAACTGAAGCAGGAATGTCATTAAACAGTTAGAAAAACCCTTTCCAATAACAAAGATAAAAATCATTGAATGTAAGAGATGTTCAGGGACCTGCATTGCTCTCAGACAGCTGAAGTTGGACAAGATGAACCTGTGATGCTACAAGAGCCAGATTCAACCCTGTGGGGTACCCCAGGCATTTTCCAAGTGACTTTGCTTAAAGCACTTATCTCCATTTCTCTGGTTAGGTATGGTGCCTGACCATTTTTCTCCCATATAGTTGTTAAGAGTTCAGATGTTTAAGAGTTGGAAACAGATATGATGCAGAGAGGGGAAAGTTATTCTTTTCAAAAACAGTTTTAGACGCCAGGTCAAAAAACAGTTAAGAAGCATTTGATAAGACAAAAGGAAAACATCTAAAGCAAAACAAAACCACCAATGTCAACAGAATCACCGATGGGACTAAACAGTCATTTAAAAGTGACCCCTGATGGGGAGCAGGGGGGGACATCTGTCTGATTTTCTTCAGATACAGTTAGGCAGGAAATCATTGAGGTGGGTTAAAATACCTTTCCTGTACATGCTTTACAAAGAATTTCCTCTGATTACTAGAATAATATTTGTTTTCATGTCAATCCTGATAAATCACAGCTGTGGTGCTTTATTTCCTCTCTCCCCTCTCCTATTTTCATCTATTAATAGGACTGCATGTACCCACACATCAATTAAAAACATACATATATACTTATTCTAAATATAAACACTTCCATCTCACAATCAAATTCCCTACATAACATCATCCTAGTCCTGAAATGCGTCATTTGCACTTGTACTACTGAGCTCACAGCATGATCCGCTCTCCCCGCTGTGAGTCCAGGACCCCAAGTATGTCCTAGACTGCACAGAGCCCCATGCACCCGGGGAGAGCCAAAGGTGTTGAGAAGGTAATTCAATTAACAGCCCTACACCCACTGCAGGCTCAGAAGTGCAACTGCCAGGACAAAAGAAGCAAAAGCCTGAAGCAACACTGCCTGTTTGGTTGTGGTTTTTTAACTCTGATTCCCCAGTTCAGGAGGAAGAAGGCAGGATTCTGAAGAAACTTTAGTGTAATTCACAGCTATTCAATTTGCAATTTCAAAGCTACAGAAGTCTCTGGAAGAACTTTGAACCAGGTATTTTAAACCACCAGTATGGTCAGCATCACTTCCAAATTATATTCTCCAGTATTTCCACTGCTGAATTTTGGAGTCCAGCATAGGAAGGAAGGGATTTATTGTTCAAGTCTGATCCACCAAAACTCACATTTTTTTAATCATTTGACTTACAGGAGAATTATGAAAATCTTAGTTCTTGTCACAGCTTATCTCCCCCAGGTGTCACCTATCCACTTAAAAAGCAACCATGAACTAGCTCTCAGGTCCAAATGCAACACACTTTCCACACTCCAGGGAGAAACCGGAGACCAGTCTGCACCGCCATAGCCCACTGAGTTTCATCAACTGTTCAAGACTAGAAATTCTTTCCAACTTGAAGTTTTTCTTAAAGCCTCTGACAGTCATAACAGCTGCTTTATTTCTATGCTGAGCAGCATTAACGAGTTACTTGCTTTCTTAAAGAGGATTTAGCACAAACATAAAAGATGACTTTTATTACAGATCCCACTAATCAGTTACTTAATTCTGCACAAAGCAGGTAGATACAGTTTTGAAAACAATACTCCCTTCCCAGAGAGCTACCTGGAGGCATCTGACCTATCTCTAGCAACAGTCAATGCATTCAAAGGTCTCCCCCAGGAAAGATTATCTCCTGGAGTTAATTATGCAATTTTACAGCTGGCATGCTGAGGTTTTAAGAGCCTTTAAGAACCATCCAGTTAGTTCAGACTGAAATTACTTCAAACATGAAAAAGAAGGGGAAAAAAAAACCACAAGCAAACAACATGAACTGACGATGACCATATCAAAACCAAGCCAACAAGAACTACTGGGCTGGGTGGTGGAGTGTAATGCACAGAACGTGCTGTACCCAGCCTCATTCTCTTCCTACTGTGAAAGCTCTCTCCCAAGTCCAGCCCTGCTAAATCACATGAGCAAGGGTCAGGAGTCCTGGCCCGCCAGTGCTCTGCTGTATCCTTTAAATTGCTGTCTCTTATCTGGCTGCTAAGAAACCACCCTACACACAAAGCCTAACAACTCCCAGCCACTTCATCTCATTTACACCATGTAGCACTCTTTTGGCAGCCATAAAAGCACTAAGCTAACAAGTGGACTTGATAAATCAACCCACAGCTTGGCAAAAAGGAAGAGCAATTAGGAGCCTACCTGGGACTGGAACACTATCACTCAAGGAGAAGAAAAACAGTCTGCCACCAATCACAATTTGATAATGCAAACCAAACAGCAACTCCTGAATCTAAGATGCGTAAAAGCAGAAGAGATGCAAGTAATCTATCTGTTTTTTCAGTAATCCTGTCTAAGGGCAGGCACCTAGACTGTAAGCTCCTGGCTCCAGAGTAACATTAACATTGCACATTGCTCACAGAGTGGAACATAAACAAAGCTTACTGGTTGGGCTCTGCATCCCAACAACAAGAGGAAGTGGCACTGCATGAGAATGCTGGCCAGCAGATGGGGAATACACAGCCCACAAGCAGATATAGGCATGGTAGGAGCAGGCTGGGGGGTAACACTGGCAGAAATTGCTATGCTTGCCTAGGAAAAAGCAGGTATCTAGATCCACGTGGTGGAACATGTTAAAGGCTATTCTAAAAGAATCTTCCATTTACACACATAATATTTCCCTAGACAGCTTGTTGAGGTGCTCTACTACCATTATTGTTCTGAAAGTTTTTCTTTCTTTTCTTACAAAATGAATAGGATGAAAAGAAATCAGCTACCAGCAGACATGGAGCACACTATTCTTTTCCGGTATCTTCCGATATATCAGAAAAAATATGGGTTTTGTTCATAGCCATTTCCGCCCTCTAGTCCCCTCAAAGAATGTTGTTTGTATATACAAAGCAGGGAGGAGCTGTAAAGTACGAGAAGAATTCAGAGGGAACTCTGGAGTTCCAGGCTTCATCCAGCAGAGACCGGATACGATGCATTTGGCCTCCATGACAAACAAGGGAGGTCTGAGAACCACACTTCCCTCCCTTCAAACTGAATTTTATCCAGATATCTCTGCACCCTCATTTTGCACCAGCTGAAACTAGCTAGTCTTGGGTAAATCACACAGGTGAAGCAAGAAAGTTAAATGAGACAGACAAACACAGCACAAATCCACCTCACTCAATTTTGTATTTCGGTTGCCTCAAGAATGGCAAACAAGATACAGTCCACTCAACAAGAAGAGCACTCAGGCTTTCTCCACCACTTCCAGCTTCCTAGAAACCTACAGAGGTATACGGCAACCCTTTAACTCAGAAGACAGCAGCTCAGAAGAGCTCACCATTAAAAGAGAGCTAAATTCAGTACCCATGTTCTAAGCATGTTTCTGACCCAGCAGGAAATAACACTAGCTTCCATAGCTTTTCCACAACAACATTTAATATGAAAGCTAACACAGGATTAATCTGTCAGCAGCATAGTCATTCTTGTGAGATGCCAAATGCCCTTATTGTATTATATATTCAATTTGCGCTGAACTGGATGGACAACTCACAGCGTCAAGCCAGAAGTCTATGGAGTTTGCAGGATATCAATCCGATCTACAACTGCTCAATACCCAATGCTTCCCACTGCTACCAGATAAGGGAAAGGGTACCAAAGACCAGTGCATATGGCAGCTGTCTCTCCAGGTCTGCAAGCAGCAACAGCTCATGGTATTTTACCTTGACAAACATTAAAAGCTACATGTGATCTTCTCACCCAGACAGGGCTTCTCTCCTTTTTCTTCACTTTGTTGTTGCTTTGGTCTTCTGAAATGGTTACAACTTCAGTGGCAGTGGTAATAGCAGGTATAAAAACTACATGCATTTAAGAAACAGAAGTAAACAAATAAAGAGTAAGATCTTGCTCATAAGCCAGCCCTAAAAGCTAATTCATTGCTTCCTATTTCAAATCAGTATGTGCTCACATCTGGAGTGAGCTTTGCATATCATACTTGCTGGGGAAAATAATACAAATATGGAAAAAGTACAAGACTCAATAGTACATGGACCAGTTGCAGATCTAAACCGCAATATCTTGACTAACTACATGCCTAGGTCATTACAGTAACAGTTTAAAGGAAAACAGAAATTGTTTCACTCACACATTCCACAAGAACAGGGAAGAAACAATGTTCAGAATACTAGAAATAGTTTCCAGGACAAAAACCTCTACCCACATGCCAAGAACACACACAGGTATTTATTTACAAAGTATTTTTGTACACACAATGCATTATAGCAAAACCAGAGATTAATTTTCTAAGCAGAAAACCTTACTGCAGCTACACAGCTAAAATCATGTGCCTTAGCATGCAACAAACATCACCAGCACCTCTCCCAAGGCCAGTATCAAAACTGCTAGGAAGACCTTTTCATCCAACTTCTGGCAAGTCTTTCCTGACAGGCACTGAGCTCACTCCACTGTTGTTGCCCATGCATTGCAATATTTACCACCCCCTGGGCTGGACTGAATTAAGACTGAAGGATGTTTTCTTTCCAGCAGTACGATAGAGGGACTTCTGCTGCCAACAGCAAATGTGAAATAAGAGTGCTGGGTGTGCCAAGCAAGCCACTGCTCTTGGGAACCTTTGACAGCAGTGGCAGGGGATCCCATGAGACTCTCAGAGCTACAGGCTAGGCAAAATGATATATACACAGGACAGAACAAAACCAGCACAAAGCTCAATTAGTCGCTAATGTTCTGTTTCCAGAAAGCTAAATTATTAAGGGACTTCATCAGAACCACCTACCATAAAGCCCATTATGAACAGCTGGACATCTGCTGTGAAGGTCACACCTTGCTCTTTAAAAATCTGGCTAAATTATAGATCCAAGTAACAAA
The DNA here is from genome assembly GCA_028858755.1 of Ara ararauna. Classification (NCBI taxonomy): domain Eukaryota; kingdom Metazoa; phylum Chordata; class Aves; order Psittaciformes; family Psittacidae; genus Ara; species Ara ararauna. Next base: position 104,466,342 of record CM054376.1, on the reverse strand, counting down.
AAATGAATTATTATTTCATGTCTGTGATACAATTTCTTTCCAGCCATCACATACTCTGGTGAAAAATATTTCCCCTTCTTTGTAAACTGCTTTGATTACAAGCACCATAAAACATCTAGGGACACTTGGTGGTGCTGAAAGATCTCACAGCACGGCTACCATTAAATCTTTACTAAGAAAAAAGGTAAGACATCTGGTTTACATTGTCTTTGAAATAATTAACTGATTTGTGCATTACTAAAGTGAAAATTAATTTTATTCTACTGTGAGAAAGTTTGGGAAAAGTGGAAGTCTTTAGTAATCTTTAAAAAGAAAAAAAAAGAAATCAAGATTAGGCCAGACAAAGAGCCAGTTCCCACAAAAGGCATGATGGAGCTGTGCCAAATGCTTCTAAGAACAGAGCATTTTTTGGTTGTTTATTTGGAGCCAAATTTCTTATGCCTTCATTCTCTCTTTTATGGGTATTAATAAGATTTCCACATAAATCTGTCTCTACTTAGTCATCTTCACCACTGTCAGACTTCAGAGTCCTTCATGAGGAAAGACTGCCAACACAAATATTTGTGATGTCACACAAGCCACACTATCGCTCCAGCCATCACTCAGAATAAACAGTCCCAAAAGGTGAAAGGCCACTACAGACTATGGAAAGCAAACGATCAAATATATATAGATATATATTATTAGAATTAGGAGACTCTCAAAAAAGGGTGAGAAGAGAAATAACTGTGGTAATAAACTAAATGCATTACCTGACGGTGTTAAGAAATGAAAAGCCAGTGAGCATTTTTCTCCAATTAACATACATTCTTAAGACAGACTTCACACATTCTGGAAATTTTACCTGTGCTTATCTGAAATTGCCTTTTTTTGATTCTTCAATAAATTTATTGTACAAGCCCCTCACATTCATATCACATACCACAGTATGCGTATCATCAACATATGTAAATATCATCCAAGAGACCAACAGATTTTTGCATTAAAATTTTAGCATTTAGAGCCAGGTAACACAATGATCCCTTAAAATCTGAGATAGCATTACCATAGATTCAAACTTATGGATGGAGATCTGTGGTTCAGCAAACAAACATCCAACCCACCAAAATAAACAAACAAACCATCAGATGCTCTTGAATTTGGTTGAAGGGAAAGAAGTGAGATAAGCTAAGAAAAAAAAATATTTTTTTATATACATATATATTACCAGACAAAATTGTAGTGTTTCTTCGATGTCAGTCACTGACAGTCTGAAACAAATCTAACCTACCTTTCTTATAAGTGGAAGTATAAGCAAGTGTCCAAAGTTCACCCTTAACTTGTTTGGCCTGCCTTTCATGAAAGAGGAAAGGGGCTTCAGATTAGCTGGGCTAAGAGACAGAGAATGATTTAGGAATAATCAGCTCGTGTATGTAAACACTCTAGATCAAAAAGGAACATTGACTATTCAGAAGAGTGGCACAAAGGAAACTGTTAACTCAAAGCATGTGGGCATCCATATCATGACATTTCTCTTAAGTTTGCTTTTTTTAAATAAACACTTGGAGAAAAAAAGGTAAAACCCAACATACCTGCATCTAAGAAATTAGATATATAAAATTCCATTGAAAACATCTGAGATTGCAAATTCAAGTATTCAAAAGATAGTGTACAACCTAATTATGCTTACAAACACTGATTCACTGTTTCAGATAGCAATCTGATCACAGGAAAGATAGAAAGCAACTTTCTGGGCTATCAAGTTTCTGCCTGAAGTTCTCATCTCCTTAACCTGTTATTACGAATGATTAAGACAATCTGATTGTTTCTTTTATCTCAGTTCTAAAGACCTTAACCAAATAAAAGACCCAGGGGCCCCCAGGCCAAGTTCTCATGAATACACTGAATGGCTGTAAAGGAAACTGCTTTGTGACTGCTCCCACCAGCTGAGATTTTTTTGGGTTGTTTTTTTTAAGTGCATATCACTAAAATCTGCAATACACTGAATTCAGTTTAAAAATCCAAATTTTCCTCAGCTTGTTTGCACTTTTATTTGAGAACAGACAATATGTAAAGCAAATCAGAACATGAAATGAGCACATACATTTCCCTTCCACTAAAGAGTTGCACTAATTCAGGGCCAAGAATTTTATCATTGTAAGATCAGTTGCAGTTTCCAAAAGAATAACAAATTCTGAAGATCTAAACACGACAGCATGTCCAGCCATGAACACAGAATTTAAAATTCTGGGTTTCCAAAAAGTCTGCACAAGTGGCAGATCACAGTGCAAGACAAGAAATCTTAAGGTTGATCTTAAAGATCTTCTTTCTTGCCTATGCTATAATACATTAGGAAAAGAAAATCATTGATCCAAAGATGACAGCAGCTAAAACATTGGAATGAAAGCCACTGAATCTATGTCTCAGTCACTGCTACTCACAAACATACACCACCCATCATCCCCTACCACCCTAAGATATCACACGTTTTAGGACTCCATTTACACACTACACACAGCAGAAGAGAGAGCTGAAATAAAAAATGGATAGATTGAAGAGAAAGTAGATGGACAATCTACCTACTACTTCACTTACATTCAAGAACTCTCCAAGAAACATTAGGGTTTGCCATCTCCCCCTGTCTCACCACATCACATGTATCCAGAAAGTTAGGTTTAGACATCCTAAAGTTCAGGTAAGCCCTGATGCCCAGTATTTCCTATAGCTGGCTCTGACTCCAAAGATGCCTTGCCAAAAATCATAGAATCATAGAATACTTAGGGTTAGAAAGGACCTTAAGATCATCTAGTTCCAACCCCCTGCCAGGGGCAGGGACACCTCACACTAAACCATGCCACCCAAGGCTATGTCCAACCTGGCCTTGAACACTGCCAGCGATGGAGCATTCACAACTTCCCTGGGCAACCCATTCCAGTGCCTCACCACCCTTACAGTAAAGAATTCCTTCCTCATATCCAATCTAAACTTCCCCTAATTAAGCTTGAACCCGTTACCCCTTGTCCTATCACTACAGTCCCTAATGAAGAGTCCCTCCCCAGCATCCCTATAGGCCCCCTTCAGATACTGCAGAAGGCTGCTATGAGGTCTTCACGCAGCCTGCTCCTCTCCAGGCTCAACAGCCCCAACTTTCTCAGCCTATCTTCATATGGGAGGTGCTCCAGTCCCCTGATCATCCCTGTGGCCCTCCTCCTGACTTGTTCCAACAGTTCCATGTCCTTTTTCTGTTGAGGACACCAGAACTGCACACAATACTCCAAGTGAGGTCTCACAAGAGCAGAGTAGAGGGGCAGGATCACCTCCCTCGACCTGCTGGTCACGGTCCTTTTGGTACAGCCCAGGACACGGTTGGCTTTCTGGGCTGCAAGTGCACACTGCTGGCTCATGTTCATTTTCTCATCAACCAACACCCCCAAGTCCTTCTCCACAGGGCTGCTCTGAATCTCTTCTCTGCCCAACCTGTAGCTGTGCCTGGGATTGCTCCGACACAGTGGAGGACCTTGCACTTGTCATGGTTAAACTTCATCAGGTTGGCATCAGCCCACCTCACAAGCATTTCAAGGTCCCTCTGCATGGCATTCCTTCCCTCCAGTGTATCAACCGAACCACACAGCATCGGCAAACTTGCTGAAGGCGCACTCAATCCCACTGTCCATGTCCCCGACAAAGATGTTGAACAAGGCCAGTCTCAACACCGATTCCTGAGGGACACCACTCGTTACTGGTCTCCAGCTGGACATTGAGCCATTGAGCACAACTCTTTGCGTGCAGCCATCCAGCTAGTTCTTTATCCACCGAGTGGTCCACCTATCAAATTGATGTCTCTCCAACTTAGAGAGAAGGATGTTATGTGGGACAGTGTTGAATGCTTTGCACAAGTCCAAGTAGATGACGTGAACTGCTCTACCCCTGTCTATCAGTTCGGTAGCCCCATCATAGAAGGCCCCAAATTGGCCAGGCAGGATTTCCTCTTAGTGAAGCCATGCTGACTGTCACCAACCACCTTGTTTTTTTTCATTTGCCTTAGCATGCCTTCCAGGAGAATCTGCTCCAAGGTTTTGCCAGGCACAGTGGTGAGACTGACTGGTCTGTAGTTCCCTGGGTCACCCATTTTCCCCTTCTTGAAAATGGGGGTTATATTTCCCTTTTTCCAGTCGTCGGGAACTCCACCTGACTGCCATGATTTTTCAAATATGATGGACAGTGGCTTAGCAACTTCATTTGCCAGCTCCTTCAGGACCCGCGGATGGATTTCATCAGGTCCCATGGCCTTGTGTATGTTCAGGTTCTTAACAATGGTCTCGAACCAGATCCTCTCCTACAGTGGGCCCAAGGTACTTCCCTCTCACAGTCCCTGTGTCTGCCTTCCAAGACTTGGGTGGTGTGGTCAGAGCATTTGCCAGTGAAGACTGAGACAAAGAAGTTGTTAAGAATCAGCCTTCTCCAAATCCAGGGTAACCAGTTCTCCTGATAGCTTCTGGAGGGGGGCTACATTGTCCCTAATCTGTCTTTTATTCACTACGTACCTATAGAATCCCTTCCTGTTATCTTTAACATGCCTAGCCAAGTTTAATTCTAAGTGGGCCTTAGCTTTCCTAACCTGGCCCCTAGCTCCCCGGACAACATCCCTGTATTCTTCCCAGGCCACCTGCCCTTGCTTCCACCTTTTATAAGCCTCTTTTTTTCCCTCTAAGTTTCCTCACCAGCTCCTTATCTAAGAAGAAACAACAAGATCGGATCATCAAGCAGAATTTAAGCTGGAATACGTGCTTTAGTGCTAGCACCTCAGCCCATCTCATTGTCACACTATTACCCCATGCTCCTCTATTACACTGCATGACACAAACATGGCAAGCTTTGTAACAATTAGCGTTTTTTACTCTCCAACCCAGAAGTCAGTTTTCAGTAGCAATACTGCACAGACAGTATTTGTCACTGAACACATTTCTCAATACAGTCTCTATAATGAGGCATGAACAGAGACGGTGCTGCCTAAAATAATCAAATTGTACACACCGATTGGTATACCTGCCTGTTTCTGAGCAGCACGAAATGTGTTTGCTTCTCCACAAGCCAGAGGAAAGATAAATGCTCTGTAACCCTGAGCAGGTCTTTTATTGGAAAGGGTAGCGCTCCCCTTCAACCCTTGCCATCCTTTAAACTGAATTTCTGGCAGAGTCTTCCTCGAAGCTCTCTTCTTTGAAGCACAAAGGAAGTACAGCATTAAATTCTTTAATAGAAAATGTTTATTCATTTGCAGCTTTGTGTAATCAGTAGACAATTAGGACTGCATTTAAATGGCACTTGCATATGAATTAAGGTCTTAAATAGTCTTAAAAAACCACAACTCAGTAATGGCACATGAATTATGTTGCAACATTTCAGTTTATACAGAATTCAGAATCAGCAGAAATGCAGCAAATGTCAGGAAACTATTGTAATAAATAAATTTTCAGAACTGTCTTAACAAATAACAAACACTAACTACTTTACAACTTCCCTGAGAATAGGTACACAGCAGCAATAACATATCCATTACACAGAACAAGTTTTACCAGCTAAAGCTAATCAAACTTATCTGTAAAAATTCAAGTTGTCTATTTATTTCAACTGGTCTTGCCACACTTCTAACCAGCCACAGCTTCATGCTGAACAAACCCCCATTTATGACCACAAGAATGACACCGGCTTAGGCTGTGGAGGGTCGTTATTAGCTCCTTTTGCCCAATCACCCCGGAGCTCCATGTCATAGCTAAAGCATGGCAAGTCAGTCTGGGCACCAGAGATACCATGCAAAGCACCTATATGGCTTGGCACCTCTATTCTAATGTTGTAGCCCCAACCTCCAGTTTTAATATTGGAACATGTGTTTGCAAGACATCAGCATGTATTTGCTGATCAAAATCACCACTAAAATATTTACAAATAAAGAAAATTTCTGTGAAACTTGGCACATATTTGCAAATCAAGAAAGAAAAAGACTAAAACTATAACAAATAGAAAGTTAAGCCCGTGGAGACATTAGAAAATGCTATTAAATATCCAGACAGAACAATGTCATACATAACTCAGGCTGCAGACTGCTCTCAGATGAAGAATTCCACCCCTCTAGGCTACACAATACAAATCTGAGTACGTATATACACACAGGTATGTATATATGAAGATATATGTATATTTGTGTGGATATACACACACCTATAAAAGCGTGCTGCAAGGTCCCAGGTGACATTTCAAGCAGCACAACCAACATTAGCTTTGAATTACTTTAAAATAAGAAACAAAATGGTTATCTGTTTAAAGAAAAAAAAAAAGATAAAGCAGCTCTCTGCAGATTTGTGCATGGGAACATGGGAACACACCCTTCTCCTGCACAAAGGATGGAACTGAAAGGATCAGCCTGTTACCCTGGGAGGACTGAGCACTACAGTTCCCACTGAAGCCAGAGGAGACAGGAAGGAGATTATCAGTAATCATTACAGACAGCACATAAGAAAAAAAAATGCATTTTTAACAATCCTTGACTTGTACAACAGGAATTTTAAATTGTCTCACAAGAGTAAGAAGCAGAGCTGTGTCTCAGCACAAGTATCCCTTTAATAATCCCACTAACAGACTCAAACTAAAACTCCAGCCATATATTATCGTATTCATTATCTTGCAATTATAAATGCATCCAAACATACTTAAATTCCTTATCAACATACAGTGATCAGACCTTGTCGAGAGTAACCTGTGGTTAGCATCGCCAGTAAAAGAGAAATGCTCCTGAGAACTCTACCAGCATCCGACACATTTTTGCCACTCACCGAGCAAGTATTAGAAGAAGGACTTCAGTATTACCGGCATAGAAATAGCCCTGTCTGTATCGGGGAGCGGGGGTATGTGGTGGAAATGAAGCGTCATAGTCTACTCTGCAAGGAAACCCAAGTTAGGTAATTTAGCTGGTGAACTCAAACAGGCTACAATAAGAAAAAGGAGGAAGAAGAAGGAAGGAAAGAAAGAGAAGGGATGAAAGAATTAACCTCATCATAAAAGCACTTCAAACTGCATTAAGTGGCAAGGGTGGACAGCATGTAAGACAAGGATGTGGAGCCCTTTTTAATATACGCTTTTGTACAGAGATCTGCACCTTTCTACAGCTGTCATTTCAGCTGAGATTTAATGCATGGACATAGACAAGGTTTCATAAATTTTACTCTGCAGACAAAAAAAAGGCTTGGGCAAGCATATCTAGATTACTGCTCATAGAAGAGGAGAAAAAATTGCTCGGACATAGCTTCTCAAGACATGCATCACTCTTTCCAAGCACCTTCACCAACTGCTAAGCAGACATAAATGGGAGCAAACATAAGTGCTCCCAAGGGTGGCTTCATTGCCAGCACAGGGCAGACAGCCAACCACTATGGCCTCTTCAGCAACCCCACATTCTCATTTTAAGGTAAATTTGGGGTGTACATTTTTGCTAAGAATCAGTATTTTTACGTAACACAGGTAACAAAACATATTGATGTTCTGCCTATGTATCCTTCATGACACTAAACATAAACATACACTGGTTTATTTAAAACTGTATAGCAAATAATTAAGTGCAAAAGACTAACAGAAGTATCTATACTCCAGGGTAAGTAACAAAGGTTATTGCTGGTGCTGTGGCTGCAACTCATGCATAGAGATGCTAGTAAAGTATCAGCAACCTGCTGGGAGTGCCACAATTCAAACAATAGTAACCTTCGGCATCCAAAAGCTCAATTCTTTCCCCCTCTGGAATTCATTTCACAAACATGCTTATTGCCAAAGTTACTCAAACATCAGTCATAAGGATGCTACTCAGAGTAGGTAATGTTCAGATTTTCTAATCACTGCCTTGCTTGGCATAAGGAATCTCTAAACTTCAATAAATAATAAATACAAATGTCTAAGGATTTAGGAATAGCTTCACTTATACCTCGTGACACACATGTTCCATGATCAGTGTGTATTTTTATCTCACACATCCAGACTTTTCCTAGCAGCTTAAAACCAGAATGTTGGTGTTCGGAGAGGAGGTGGGGGACGGTACTTGGGGGTTTGGTTTTGTGGTTTTAGGTTTGGTTTTTTGGGTTTGGTTTTTTTTCTGGGGGGGGGGGGGGGTATCTTTTTTCCAAACACCCTTCTATTCTTCAATTTTTACAGAAGTACCTATTCAGTACTCCTCTGTTAGATCGATTTTTACATATCCTTCTAGTCTCTTCTTAGATGATGATCAGAGGTTTGGGCTATCTGTGGACCCCAACCATCCATTGTGGCTGACCAAAACTCAATACAGCACTCTATACTGGGAATTTACTAATCTAATTTCGCTATAATGCTTCACACACATGGACTTTTTTGGTGACCAGCAGTGCCAGCTGAGAGTTATTTTCCTGACAGGTTCCAAAATTAACAATGGAATTTCACCAGCCAAAGTCTTATAACCAGTATTTTTCCTGTCCTGTGTATTGTAACTTTCATTCGGCAACCCTTAAGGTGGCATTAGGAAACCATCCAGCTGCCTCCTAGGCTCAACAGTAATGAAGGACCATTTATCTCATCAGCATATTCTGCTGTTGCACTCTTCATGTGGTATTTCCCATTTTATTTATTGATAGTTGTATATGTGAGTAGAGCCATGAGGTGCCACAACAGATAAAGCAATGGTGATTTAACCTATTTTTCTGGGCTCTTGACAGATACAGAGCCAGCCGCTTCTTTGGACCACAATCTCCAATGATGCCAATAATTGGCTTTTAAAAGGGCAAAAAGCTTCCACTGCTCTTCTTCCAATTATTCAGCCTGAGAAGGCTGCAGGGAGACCTTACAGCAGTCTCCCACTACCTAAAGGGGGCCCGCAAGAAATCTGGAGAGGGACTTTTTACAAGGGCATGTAGAGACAGGACAAGGGGGAATGGCTTTAAACAGAAAGAGGGTGGATTTAGCTTAGATATTAAGAAAAAAATTCTTTACTATGAGGGTAGTGAGGCAATGGAACAGGTTGCCCAGAGAAGTTGTGGCTGCTCCATCCCTGGAAGTGTTCAAGGCCAGCCTGAACAGGGCTTTAATCAACCTGATCTAGTGAAAGGTGCCCCTGCCTATGGCAGGGGGGTTGGAACTAGATGATCCGTAAAGTCCCAACCAAAATCATTCCATGATTTGTTTGTTAGTGCACTCAAAGATCCCAGATGAACAAAGTACAACCACCTTTTGCAGCAGGTTTGTGTCTTTACCCCTACCTCATGGCGCTTCCCCAGCCATTCCACTAAAGGCAAAACATTTGACCAACTGCAGTGGAAAATGGTAAAAAAAAACCCCAACCAACTAACCAAGCAACACACCACCACCACCACCAGAAACCAAACCAAACAACGCACAACCCACAACAGAAAATAAAAACCAAATAAACCAGACAAATAAAAAACCCCACGAAACGCGCACAACCCCAACCCCGATGCAGGCCCAGTTAAGTACCACGGACAGATTTTGTTTAAGTCAGTGACCGGTCTGGCAGAAGGCTGGGAGGCGCAGAGAGGGGCTCTCGTGCCCTCTAGGGGGCCGGCCCCGCCAGCGCCGGCCCCGGCCCTCCCAGCTGCCCTCCCCAGCGCTGCCTCGGCTCCGAGGGGTGTAGGGAGGGGGGGAGCGGAGGGGTGGGCATGCCCAGCACCGCTGCAACCAGAATAATGAGAATAATGCTAATGATAGGCTTGTAGCAACTGCATGCACCCACAGAGAGGGAGAAGGAAAGCAGCTCAAAATCTTCATTTAAAAAGGAAAATACAAAAGTAAAAGCTTGGCAGAGGTACAGCAACTCTTCCTCTTGCAACTCATTTAATCTCCAAAGACATCTTAGAAACTAAAAAACATATTCCCCAAGAATTAAAAGTTGGCCAGAAATCGCATTTAAGTATTTTGGGGTTTTTTTTTCAATTATTTTTGCTATTTATCAAATTGTTAGCCTGATGAGAGAGCTCCGGATGCTACCACTGTACTTGCAGCAAGGCTTAAGGCAAGCCAAGTTCAAACAAAATTTAAAAAAAAAAGCACCCAAAAAAAACCAAACAGCAACTGAACACCTGCATAAAAAATGCAGTCGCCTGCCTCCACCCCAAAATAAAAAACCTACCAAAAAGCCTGCACAACTGAAAAACTACAGAGTCCAAATGGAGGTGTTCATTTTTGAGTGACACTTTGACTAACACAGAAGAGACTCTGAGGAAAGGGTTTGGTAATATGAGAAACTTTTTCAAAACCAACCAGAGAAGAAAAACCAGGCACAAAGAAGGTTAAAACCCGACTTCCACTTTATTATCTGAATCTTTACATTTGTTTCCTTATCCATCAAGTGGTATGTTAAAAGCTGTACATCTCCCATTAGATTGCTGAAGTAAATCACAGTGACTAGCTCAGAGCTTTAATTGCAGCAGTGCTCTTTTTATGCCCAAAGCAGTTAGGATGCAGGCAGCTCACCCCCATTTCCAGCCCTGCAGTTTGCAGGCACCAGAACCCAGCACGCGTTCCACTTCCAGGCTGGTTTTTTGGGGTTTTTTTTTTATATTACTTTTTAAAGAAAAAATCCCAAGCAATATTCCTTCAATCTGCAAAACACAGCTATGTCTCAGTGTCTTCCAAAAAAGAGTTGGAACCTAAGCATACTAACAGTAGATTAGGTCAAATTCATACAAATGTCACAGTTAACATCCAAAACATCATGTGTCACTGTTTTTCCCCTCCAACCCCCAACAAGCTTCTCAAAACACATTTCATACACAGGGTCACTGTTCTGGCTGTTTATTTAATTAACATGACAACCCAGCATACACAGGATTTCTTTCAGTTCCCCGGCTTTGCATTTTCACACTTCAGGCAGAAAGAGCAGAAAGTCACTACTGTAGTTTACTCTTTTTTTTGCCAATATGCCATAATATACATTTCTTGATTTAACCAATTGACAAAAAATAGATTCAAAACCAATCACCTCAGCAGCAGTTCTTACATTTTTGTGAGGTTGAAAGAAAAAAGGAAGAAAAAAAAAAATCTAAGTAGAGCAGGTTTGCGTAAATGAAGCCATGCAAAAGAAAATAAAGTATTACGTCTGGAATCCCTGGGTGATTTTTCCTGGAGCCTTACTTAAATATTTTACACAGTTGTGTTTTAGCAAGTCACCAGATGACATAACTCCTCCGTATTGCTTGGTTTCTAGTGACCTAAATGGTAATGCCAGTAAATCTTATCACAGCAATTACAGCTCAATAAAGCTTATTAGCAGAAGGAGGTATATAGCATATAAAACCATGTGTCTAATAGAAGACATAACTTTGACATACATGAAGTACAATATCTAGATTTAATCTGTCTTCTCCTCTCCAGAATTTGAAATCTTGTATGCCACACTCATCTCTCCTGTTTTCAGGCCAGAGGACAGGATACGTAGTATTAAAAATTGGTTATAATGTAAAGGTACATCATCATTTCTTTAGGGCAGAATGATAAAGAACCAGGAAAGGGAGGGAAGCAACATATTCCTGGCAGTTACAAAGTCCTCACTGTCAAACAATGAGAAGAATAGATAAAGCCTTAATTTTACTTTGGGAAAAAAAAGAAAAAACAACCAAAAAACCACCAACACAAAGAACAACAAACTAACCCCAAACCCAACAACAAATACATTTCTTTTTCTCCTCCATTTCTTAGATCTTATCGCTGAAGAGATATCTTTGACCATGTGAACTGTTACAGTATTGTCTTCTCAACTCTGCAGACAGGCAGCGATAATGACAGTCCTGGTTCACAGCTTTCCCAGGCTACAGACTGAGAACAGGCAGAGTCACCATCCAGAAACCCACAAAAAAATGGTCAAATTGAGCAAAAAACCTTCTGCTGCCGCTGGAGGAAGTCAGAGGACTCTGGCACCAGGTTACTTATCTGGAAAAGTAACTTTTCTAAAGGAGAAACAGGCAGGGAAAGATGCAGCAGCACCAAACAGCTGCCAAGCCTCAAATCAATGAAAAGTGACAGACCCTCAGATGTCCCTCAGTGAGGCAAACAGCTTTCTGCTTCTCCAACCGCTCAGAAGGGGGAAAGAGGAGAGAAAGAAGGAAGGAAAATGTATAGAAAATGTCTCTGCCCCTGGAGCCACAGGACACAGACAGGGGTTTGCTCATGGAGCTGCTGGGGTGGGGCTAGAGACATCAGAGCTGCAGGAGAAATGCTTCAATCCTGGTGCTACCCCCTGCATGGATCGCGGCTTTTTAGCATGGCAAGACTCAGCACCTCACCACTGCCTTCTCAAATGGGCTTGTGTCACCCACTGGTTTGGGGACTAGGAAGTACTTTAAACCCCGATGGAATGCTATACCTGTGACAGTCTTTGGACTAAGAAAAAGATCTGAAAAGGCAAAGCAGATGGAACTGCTTGCAGCAGCTGCTCTAGTTCAGTTAACACACACTTGCAATGAATCCAAGTTAGCTGAAAGCTTCCCATTTCCCCAAAAAAACAAACAAGCAAGGCTTTAAAGCAAAACCGGGAGCCTTTGGCATGGTTTAGAATTGTCCAGCTATTATCCCCTGTAGAGTATTTTACCCACCAAAGAAAAATCAACCCTTTGGGACTGTTGCTTGTTAGGATTAACATGCACAGATCAGAGACAGGGTCCAGAACACACAGGCCATATAATATTTTAATGGGAAACACCACAGAGCACATTTCTGCCCTGCCCTCCCAACATCCTCTCCACACTTTTAGGGACAACTATTATGTTTGCAAAAATGTGATGAAGAAACTCCAAAAGCCATTATGCTGGCAGTACTTGTGTATTTATCAAAGAAAAAAAACCCCAAACCGAACCATTTGTTTGTTCATTCACTGTCTTATCCATCCATTCACAATTTCTCTCTGCAGCCTCTTTCAAATCTGGGTGAGCGAGCCCTCAAGGAGCTGAGCATCCTCAGCCAGCATTGATGAAATCACAGGAAGACAACACTCAGCTGGGAGCAGGAGGAGGTTGTTGCAAAGCACACATTTCTCAATGACATCTACACATACGCCGAACTGGAAGCCCTAAGAATTTGCCAAAGTTGAGAAAGAGAAAGAATAGATACAAAAATCAACTACAAAAAAATAGAATTAAATAAAAACTTAGTTAAGAACACTTTTAGAAAAAAAAGCAGATTAAATCTTGGCGTGGTTTTATTTTGGATGGTGGCTTTTTTAATGAAACAGGTTACTTTTTAAATTATTTTAAAACTGATAAGCAACTAAGATTAGACACTTCTACAGAAGGAGTAATTCAAGCCATAAACATTTCCCGCTACTCCTACTAGCAGCTTAAACAGAAGTATATTTTTAATTTTAAATATGTTAATACCTTTATCAGTGATGTTAGTTTGCAATTCCTGGTACTGTCCTTTATAGTACAAGGCCACATAGATTCAGTTCTGTATTCTAGCAGGGAAAAATTCAGATTATTATTGAGATGTGTGTGACTAAATAAATTCAGAAATTCTGACTTTTGTAGAATCTCATATTAATATGAACAGTCAAATAAGGAGGGAAACATATTCCGGAAAAAGAAAAGCTCGATAAAATGGTCACCAATAGGAAAGACTGAACAACAGGCAATGGGAAACATCTCTAAAACTTCACCTACTCCTACTCACCAAATGAAAACACGTATTTCAAAGCAATAAAGTAGATCTATTTCCTGATGAAAATTATTGGCATCTCCCAGACGTATTAACAAGCTATCTTTCGGATAACAAACATTCAGAGCATGTTTTCTTAAAAAAACGGGGTGAGGGAAGGCCTACTTTTGTCTATAAAGCCCTCATCTCTATTTTTAACATGTTATATTTAAAAACTGTCCAAAAGAGAAACATTTACCTATGGTTTCTTTAAGTCTATGGGGAGCCGATTTTTGCTATAAACACAAACTTTGTTTGCTATAGGACAGTCCTCCTTCTCTCAGCGTTTCTTCAGGGTCCTTACAGAGCTTTGTTTCAGTTTTTCCATTTTTCTATCAAACATTTTTTTAAGAGGACAGCTTTTAGGGAGGAAAGGTCACATACGCACAGCCACATTGTGCTTAAAAAAAAAAAAGACAAAAAGTCTCTCCAAACTTGAAAGTAGTCATCCATTTCTAATCACACGGTGACGCAAGGAATACCAGATCTTGATATTGATTAATAGTGAGTGAGAACAAAAGAAAGAGAAAATTGCCAAAATCCTGCAGCGGGTAAACTGAACTGTCGCCAGCTCTCTCCAGTCCAGCTCTGCAGCTTGGAAGTGGGAATTGCTCGGGGCAAAGCTGACCACCGTCCCCAAGTAATGTACCACTGGGGGGGGGGGGGATCTATCTTGTTATCCATCACCAGTTTAACACACTGGTAATCAACATACAGGTGATCTGAATCCCCTCCAAAAGAAAAGGACATGATCACAAATCAGTGAGCCCTGTCTCTGAACAATTACATTTAGAGATGTTAATTAAAAAGCTGCTTTTAGTTGAACTGTGAGAGTGGAAATACACTTAACACCTTACAAATGATTATTATAAGAAATCACCAGCAATACCTAGTGTCATCAAGGAAGTATAAACAATTTTAATATCTTGCCTTAGATACTGCATTTACAAATTATCCTTACACCCTTTTCTCTCTGTCTGCTCCTATTAAAGTCAGAACTGGGTCAGCTTTCTACTTTTTCACACGTATTTGCCTGGATGCTGTGGTAAATATTTATTTTATCTAAACAAAACTGTTAAATAAATAAGTGCAGGTATTTTAAAATAAGCCTCAAGTACAGAAGGTTGTCAGGCCTTCTCCTAAAAAATGTCACAACCAACCACAAAGGGATGTAATCAAACCATTTCCAGAAACAAACTAGCCTCCCACACCATATGGTTAGATGCCATCACTTTGAAAATACTTAGCTGCTTATCCAGCAAGCAACCTGAAAGAAAACCTTTGGTGTACAGCAACACTCTTCAGCTGACCACAGTGCACAGAGTAATTTTCAATTCTAATTGAATAAGAAAGCTTAACACCATTTGCCACTTATTTTCCCCTAGGTTTCCCTTTCCACCGCTCAGCAAGGGTTGCACCGACTTTCATATGCTCAGTTACACTTAACCCACCAAACGGTTCTTCCATGTGGCAACCTTAAACCTCAATTAAAACACAAGAAAAAGCTTTGAGTGCAGAACTAAGCTGACCTCGTGTCCATGGCAGGACTCTACACAGTTGTGGAGTTGAGATAATAGTGTGCATGTTTCTTTCTTTTTCCCTTCTTTTATTTTTAGGTACGCATTTAAGAGAATGCATTGCTGCTAACAGAGTATCCATTCAAATCACTAACTCTTAAAGGAAACAAAGCCGAAAGAAATAGCATGTGCCTCGTACCGGTTCCCACAACTGCAGAAGAACGGGACCTGTTATTGACCACAGGCGCAGGAAGAGCCCTAGGGAGGCAAAGTGCAAAGATGAGCCCAGTGCTGTGCGGGACAGCCTCAGATGACATGCCATCACCCTGATAAGGGACCTTTTCCACCGAGGAGAGGCTGCTCAGCTCACACAGGCACATCCCCCTTTAAAGCTTAAAGAAAGTTTAATAGGGTTGAGCTACCCCTCCGGGAAACTAAAGGTTTGGAAAAGCAAGGTTTGTAAGTGATGCTGGGACACCTGAGGGCTGTGCTGAGGGCAGGTTCCCACCAGCTCCGAGGGCGCAGAGGGCACCATCTGCCTCAACCCTGTGCAAGACTTAAGAGAAACAAGCGCCGGTGATGGCTGCAAAAGACAAGAAAACCCCGAGGTCCCTTCCCCGTCGCCCGCAGCCGGGGCAAGTCAGGCTGAGGCCGGAGAGCCCCGCTCCCCCCATGACGCTAGCCCCGGCCAGGGGCAGCAGCCGGGGGTTCTCCACGCCGCGGGGCACCGGGTAGAGCGTGCACAGTACTCGGCCCCTTCAGCTGGGAGCGGACGGAGAATAGAGCTCCACGCTTCGACGCCTGGACCCCTCCAGCCACCCCGCCGCCAGCAAAGTTTGGACCCGTCCCGTCCTCCCAGGCTCCTGCCCTACCTGCTCCCGGGGGATGCAGGGCAGCGATGTCCGCCGGTGGGTCTTGCTGCTGCTGCCGCCGCCGCCGCCCGACATCTCGGGGGAGATCATGGAACTGGACCGCCGCCGCCTCCTGAGCACCGGGGCTTCGTCCGCGACCGGGGGGGCGGCGGGAGGCTCCGTCAGCGGGGCGGCCCGTCGTGGGGGCCAGAGCCGGTCAGCGTAGCCGGCTAGGAGGATGCCCAGCAGCCCCAGCAGGTAGGCAAGGTAGGGCCGCCAGGACGCAGGGACCCTCTCCAAGGCGACGAGGGACGTGGTCCTGGCCGCGCTAGTCACGGCGAGCATGAGGACGCCCTGCCTCAGCTTCAGCACCAGCCATGTCACAGCGGCCAGGCAGCTCAGCACCACCCCCGTGGCGGCGAGGGAGAGCAAGTGATCCTCCCCCGCCGCCAGCGCCGTCTGCGCCACCGCTTCCCCCCCACAGCAGGCGGCTAGCAGCAGCGCCGCCGTCCGCGCCCGCACGCCGCCGCGCACCAGGTACCGGCCCGCGCCGAAGAAGGCGCCGGCCAGGCCCAGGGGCACGGCGCCGGGAGGCACCCAGCGCCAGCCCCGCGGCCCCACGCCGCCCTCCGCCGCCAGCTCCCGGCCGCGTTCCCCCCGCACTAGCCTCACCACCAGAGCCAGCAGCACGGAGAGGGAGCCGGCGCACAGCGCCGAGGAAAGTTTCCGGCGGCGCCAGGTCTCCCTTGGCGGCGGCAGCGCAGCCCCAGCGGCAGCCCCCCCCTGCTCCACCGCTCCGCCACCGCCCCGAGGGGTGCCGGCCTGCCGCCCCGTTGGCGAGCAGCGCCCGCTGCAGCCCGAGCTGCGCGCCTCGTCGCCGGCCATGGCCCCGACGGGCTTCCCGCGCACCCCCGGCAGGGCGGGCGCCCGACCCGGGGCTTACTGCCAGGCGGGCAGAGGCCGGGAGAGACCCCCCGGGCGGCGGTCAGAGTCGGGAGGGCGGGGGGCTGCTGTCCGGGAGCGCTCCCCGCCGCAGCACCGGCATTTCCTGCGGAGCTCGCCCCCCGCTCGCCTCCTCCCCAGAGCCCAGCGCAGCGCATGAAAGGCTGGGGAAGCGCGTCGCCTCCTCCGCGACCACCTCGGGCTCAGCTGGGGTGGCTGTAAGTTAATCACTATGTTCTTAAAGTACGAAGAAATCCTACACGGTGTAAAAAGGGGGAATTGGGAGAAAGGTAGTTGTACCACCTCGGAAGTGCTGCTTAATTTCTAGGCCATCATTTCCCTGACCGGCACTCCCGGCAGAGCTGGGGGAGGACGTAGCGGCGCTGCCCGCCGGAGGGTCTCTGCTGCCCGCTGTTGTCCCGGCCGCCCACCGTGGCCGCAGGGAAGGAGCCTCTCGGTCGTTACGGACCGCAGGAATGGAGGAATGATTACTCCCCAAAGAAAATACCCCAGGAAAATTAATCTCTAATGAAAAGCGAGCGGAGCCGAGGGCAGAAGTTGCTAAGTCCTGCCGGGAGGGCGAGAGAGAGATCCGCGGGAGGGACTTGAAGGGAGGTTGCTTAGAAAAAGGGGAAGAGCAAAAGAGGAAGAGAAAGAAGTAAAGCGCTTCCCTCCTGAACACTCCCAGGATAGTCCTTGAGTTTTGCTCGGGAAAATCGGGTGATGAGAGCTCCCCCCAGCCGGGAGAGGAGGCCGCCGAAAGCCCAGAAGCAAACCCAAACACGGACAGAGCCACAGCCCGAAAAAGATGGGGGGGGGGGGGGGGGGGGAGTGTTTAGGCAACGAGAAAGAGAGGGGCTGCCACTTCCAAACAGCCGGACCGGCTCCTGGGAAAGTTTTGCACCGGCGGAGGAGGCTCCGCACCGGGAGGGCTGCCTCGTCCCTCCCGCAGGACCCAGCGGTGCCACCGGGAGCTGGAGGCCGAGGCATAAATTCGCCTGTCAGGGAGGGGGCAATTATGAGGCCGTAAAAAAATCAGAAAGATGGATGCTTGGGAACGATTTCTGATGTTTTAACGCGAAGCCCAAACTGGAATCCCGAAGCCACGGGCTACGGTCCTCTGAAGCGTTATGGATTTGTAGGCTGTGACTCCATCCAACCCCCCAAAACTGTTTACTCCCTCTAAACCTGCTTCACCCTCTCGCCAGAGGGAAGACTCCTCTGCCGGGTAGCTGCAGTGTGCGGCGGGCAGCCCCCGGCCTCTGGACTGCTGCAAAGTGCCCTTTACATGAGTGGAGTCAGGTGCAGACTAAAAAAGTCCATGCAAGCCCAGGGCCTCCTTAAAGCCCCAAATCCCACCGAAGGGCAGGGAGTAATACATTTCGCTCATAATAACACAAACCACAGAAAAATACAATCACCAGCTGTGAAGTTACAGAGCATTAAGAGCCAGGTAGCAGACAGATTAGAAATCAGAATTTCCCAGACCTTCTCCCCTCCCCCTCTCACACTCACAAATCACTAATTTGAGACAGATTTATAGCGTTTATGTATTTATTGGTGTAGCTGTCTGGATATTATGCCTGTCATCCAGATCTAAGTATCTGAAATTATAGCATTAGTGAAGCATTTTGGGGTTTTTTACTAGAAATGGGTCATAAAAACTTGAGTATGTTCTTCAATAATAGTTTTCCAGCCTATTATGGAATATGGATTTATTAGTCATTTTTATGTTTGAAGCTTGGTTTGAAAACAACCTAGATATTGTTCGCAAAGTTTTTCTCTGAGGAACTGAAAGCCTTTGGGTTTTTTAAAGGTTAAGGGTCCAGATTAAGAACAGCTGGAAAGGTTTACAGTTTATTCTGGTGAGATAGCAATCAGCAGGTTGCCATACACACCTAGAAAAACAGAGCTGGGTTCCATCTCCCCCAAACATCAACATCCCAGAGGCAGAATCAGAGTCCAGATAGTAATAATCATATGACTCCTAACTCCTTTTCAGCTTTTTATAAAGAAGGTGCATCTCTTGGATATTTTTAAGTCTAGATGCATCAAAACAGAGTGCAAATAAATTGATATTGCAATACTGGATGATGACATATGAAAGTTGCAATTCAGATGGATCAAACCTTTGACCTAATCTTTCCTACGAAGTAACACTCACATCTTAATTTATCTCCACTTCATTACTTTACAATTAGATCTACTGATATCAGCAACATTAACACTTTAAATACAGTCATAAAAAGAAGCAGAAGGAGAGGAATTAATACCTTTATTTTTTGCTGCACACCCTCTTTGAATATGTGTTGCTTACATAGATCAAAGCAGACAATGGTCTATATTCTTTTAATTCCTTGAGATAAAACACGAATTTTTCACTTTAGATTAAAAGCAGCAGGATTTTTTCTTTGTTGTTGGACAGATTCTAGACTAAAAATACTTGTGTTCTTTGCAATAGCTGTTAGAATAATGGATTGATCCTAATAGGAGGGGAGGGGGGCTTGGGAGTGTTTCCAACAAATGAACTGATTGAAACATATTTCTGAACTCTGCCTGCCTGGATCTCTGAGGTTACCATGAGCCCAGCTGGCAGACTGGGGTTTACGGATGTTAAGATTCACTGAGGATCAGGGCTCAAGTCATCAGTGGCTGAGCTTGCCTGAAGCTGACAACTCTAAGCCATAGAAGGCATCCTTCCAGTCTCACATGAAATGGACTAGACCTCCCCTAGGCACCTGCTACTTTCTGCACTGAAGTTTGCAGAAGGAAGTTAAACTTTGGTTTGTTTTTCCTAGTACCTTGATTCTCATATCAGGGAGCTTTTAGATAATACAATGAAAGTCAGGGCTTACAAAAACAACCTCAACAACTAGCACAAATGTGATAATCTCTAGATTTCTAGAAACACGACTCACACTCTTACCAGTTCCTTCTTCAGAGCACTGAGATTTTATGTTGAGCAGTGCATGGGAAGCTGATCTTTGCTGTGCTCTCTGCCACTTGGGAGATGATAAAATTACTTCTTTATGTTTCTGAATTAAGCAACATAATTTCTCTTATTCATCTACTGATTATGTAGGGGTGTTTTAAGCATTTAAGTTGTGAAGATCTTTAACAAAAAGGCATCAGTCATGTAATTTCGGCATCTCCATTAAAATCAAAGACAGGTACGGGAATGTGGTTGGTGATGGGCCAAACAGAAAGTTTCACAAATGAGCAGTGTTGACCATTGAGGAGGCTTTCCATGCAGAGAGACACAAAAAGAAGGGGGGTGGGTATTGATGTTAGTTCATTCTTTAGGATATGATTCCACCAGGGCTGTCTAGATATGATAGGTACATCTTAAACAGTATGTTGAACAAACAGTTAACGTAACCTGAAATGCTGTCTTCCTTCTCTACTAAAGAGAAGAGAAATTCTGGGAAGGCAGACTCAAAATAGTGAATGGCTCAAGGCTTCATTGAAGTTCTGGGGGTGTGAGCTTTTCAACACTTGCAGAATCAGGCTCTTTTTGATGAACAGAAATCTGTAATAACCCCCCCAAACATGGGAACCATTACGTATAGTAAGGTCATTGTGTAACCGTGCTGGAGCAATATCAGCCATTCACCAGAGAAACCACTACTTGCACAAGATCATGCTGTAGTGAAAACCTAGCAATACCGTCCTGTTTTCCATTTGAAGAGCAACCTTACATATTAATGGTAGAGATTTCTTAGAGAATTCAAAGGAGACAAACCCAGGAGGTTTAAGGGTTACCATCACAGAAAGGTCTGGAAGAAAATAAAGGTGAGCATCTTACTAAATAAGAATATCAAAATAGATTTACGTGGGGGGAAAAAAAAGCAGTTTGCGCTAGATAACATAGAGTGGGATGTAAGGAGGTTTGGGGCAGTTGACTGTTCCCCAAGATGTAACTGTCTCTCAGAATCCCTTCATCCTTAGTAGTCACCAGCTCTGCTGTAATTTCTTGATAAAGCAACCTGTCTTTTCTCCAAAGTTAAACAGTAAATTACTGGAGAAGATTAAAAGGCTTTTATTCATTACTATGTCCAGTAGGTTGTACTTTTATCTAATCCACTCAAGGGACTTTTCATAGTATCCACACAGAATACACAATTCCCCATCTAAGTGGGGAAAAACAATGGCTCCCCTGACTATTAAGGAAAGGAGAAAAGATTTCATAATGGAACTGCTCATACAGAACCCAGCTATACAGATCAATCACCATTTGTTTGGTTTGTCCACACTTTCCTATGGTCTTTTCTCATACCACTGCTGGTTTGCGGTTGCAGTAAGAGGACAACAGCTGGTCTGGGAAACCACAATAAACATGTACAGAGCCATATTCCATAATAGGTTACATGGCCTGTTCTCCCAAAAGCAGTGCAATAAAATGAAAGTCCCAAATCGTGCAGAAATGCTGTGATTAAGCTGATGTGAGAAGAGGCTCTTTTGGGGGTAAAGGAGCCATAGAGAAAACCAGGTAAATTCCACACTGTCATACTGAAGAGTGCCATGGGGGAAGGAAAAACAGAGACTGTCCCTAAGACTTGCTCATCCAGTTTCACCTGTATCACTCTTGGTCTGTACTTCAGGTGATTATTCATGTATTTTGATAATTTTTCTCTCTTCTTTCTTATAATTAAATTTCTCTCACCTTATGACCTTGGACAACTTGTAAGGATAATTCTTTATTAATTTTTATAATTCCAGTGAATATTAGTACACTGAATAAAGTTAAGTTTACCTAATTGTGAAATACACTGTGATTAAAACCCCTACGTGATGGTAATGTCCTGGACGTTATTGACACTTTTCTCTGTTAGTATCTCAAATTATTTTACAAACATCAATGAATAATTCACACCACCTCTGCTTAGGTCATGTAAATTCTCAGAAGTTTAGGTGATGACCAGTAGGTTGCATGGCAAATTTATAGAAGTTTATCTACTGAAGCACTTCAAAAATATGCTTACTTTTCTGACTTCAGTGGCATTTCACAAAGCATATCACATGAAATGCAGTTTAAAGTTTTGAATACTATAAATTTTTCATGTAACTCAGCAACCATTCTGATTATTACATAGTAGAAGATTTATCATGGGTAGTCTCACCGGTCAAAGATTTGATAGTGAATGTAGCACCGAAACATATTTACTATATGAATTAGATTAATTTTTCTTCCATTTTTAGCAGAGGAAAGAGTAAATAGAGTTATTTTGGGGTTGAATGCAGGCATGCTCAGAACACCCACACTTCATCTGCTTCATTTAATTCACATTTTCAAGGTTTTCTTCATAATGGGATGACTGAGGTATGTAATGAACAAAAATGAAGTCCTATATTGTGGAGAGCATCCATTTGATGACAAATACCTTCATCAAATTTATTCATTCATGAAAATTTCCATTGCCTTTCATTGTGGAGTGCTTAGAAAGAGTTATAATTGCTATGTTAGGAAAACAATTGCAATGCTCATGCATTTTAAAGAGCGGGCTGTGATTCGGATTTTGCTGAAGTATAGGAGTGAGCTTTTCAGTCTTTGAAAATCTATTATACTTTCACTAGAGGCATTAAGAAAGTACAGACTTTATATTTCAATATAAATATTATTCAGAAATGAATGCATTGGTTTTGGCTTACTACAGTTGTCATGCTATAACGAAAGAGTAGAATTCTGATTTGGGGAAGGAAAGAATGTAGGGTACCATTTTGTAAGGTACATATTGTAGCTTTTGTGTATTACTTTTTGTCTATGTATCTTTTGTTGATACACATGTATGAAGTATTGTGCTTAGGTGGATTCCCAGTAAAGGTAATGCAACCTGGCCCCAGGGAGCTGCTTACAAATTTGGGGTAATACATTCACAGTTTTCTTCCCTATTTTAAATACAAACTTCCACCTAGTTTTAACTGCACAGTAGTCACGGGATATTCATCATTGACACATGATTTTAACAGCTATTAGAAGTACGATGCATTCAATGATGCCCATGAAGGAAAACTAGTTTTCAAAGAGTGATAATATTTTATCACAACTGAGAATTCACATTTTGCATGGGCTATTTACTGCCACATTGAACATGATGCTAGTCTACAGAAAAATTAATCTCCTGTGCTTATGCCTATGTGTATAAAAAATAACTTAAAAACGTATTGTTCTAGAACAAGGCATGTTTGCCTTTCATGTACAAACAAGTCATAGAGCAAGTAGAGCTATAAGAAAATGAGGTATACCAAGGTATGCAGAGATCCTTCAGAAAAGCTCAACTTCCTTTTTTAGGGCCTGGAGCACAACCCTTGTCTTCTGTCAGGGTTTGGCAGAGAAAGGTCCATTCCCATTGACACGCACCAAACTTTGTCCATGTGAGCTGGCTCTCCAAGATGCTGTTCTGAGTATTGCTTGTTTTGGGAGGTAGAACACAAGTATTTTTAGCTGAGTCTTGTTATTTTTGAAAGAAATATTATATAGTGACATGATCACAAGCATTTATTTTGTTTTTTATTTTTTCAGATGGCAATTGGAAATAGTAATACTAGAATGATAGGCCCAGAAATCTGGCATGGTAATTTTTCCTAACATTAGATAATTATGCCATTGATTTGTCTCTCTCATGCATATAGGCTCAGGAAAAAAAAAAAAAAAAAAAAAAAAAAAAAAATCCCAAAAAAACCAGAAGAAATGCTGTATGTTATAGTTTTGAAGCTGCCTGAAGTACTGGTTTTGAAGGCAAATATTCAGCTAATTTTAAATGCAATAATTACAAGTACACTGGCTGTTTGTTTCAAATCTGAATAGGACCCTCTTTATTTTATGCTTCAAATGGTGTTCAGTTTTCTGGTAGCCAGGGTAAGGCTCACTCTTCCACTGTACTTTTTTTCTGAATGAACATACAGGTACTCTTAGGTATTCCTGAGTTTACACTCACAAACTGCTCACTTAACAAATTTAAGTGGATACATAAATGTTTGTGAGATGGGGCCCTACTTCCTGTAGGCTTTAATTTCACTGTACTATCCAGCTGCTTGGCCTCTAAAGACCAAATATTCTCTTGATCTTTCTCATTATTTGTTTTCTTTATATTTTTATTTATTTATTTATTTAATTTATTTATTTATTGTCAGATGCTTAAAAATGCTTTGCATAAGGCACAAGAAAGTCACAAGTGCATCAGACAGGAATTTGCATGCTGGTGCTCAGCTTGCCTCTCTAACATAACCTGTTTTGTGACTGTCCTAGGAGATGATGCCGAAAAATCACAGTATTTACTAATATACATACTGTCTTTGGTGCCAGTTCCATTTTGTCTTGGGTCTAGAGCTCACACTACAAAAAATGTCAGCAAACAGCTATTATTTTAAAATAGTTCTGTATGTATACTAGGTTTTATGCTTTGTGTTTTTGTGATTTATAAGTGTGTATGCAAACTCTTAACAAGGCACCCACGGGAATGGGACAGATATTTTAAAGCATATTTTCCTAGTAAGACAAAAAAAATGCATTCCTGCTCGAATAGCTGAGAAACAGAAATGTAGGCTGAAAAAAAGTTTTAATTAGTGTATTCCAAGCAAAATGGCCAAATCTCTCTCACAGAGTAAAGGGATGCTAAGAATGAATATTTGTCCTACTGATCAGCAAAAAAAAAGTCATTTCACTGAAATAATTCTCACTTGACATGTAATGCAAGCAAAGTTACAGTGTCATTAAAGACTTACTAACCACTATCTCCCTCCAAGTCACATTAGGAAGCTGGTTTTAGAGTGGAAAAATGTAATGTGAAATCTTGAAATAACATGCAGGAAACACAAGTTATTAAATTGATCAGGAATCAAATTGTTGCAGCTAGATAGGTATCTGAAGATGCAAAAAAGTATTTAGTGGGATTTTCAAAGCCATTGCTCATCTTAAAGAGCCTGCATCCAAAAATTCTTCAGCTATCCCTACAGTCTTCTGCTCCCAGTGTTAAACCAGGTGCCTAATGTTTTACTTTTGGGCATATCTAGGAGTCTTGCAGTGTCAGCGGAGCTGAATTCTCCATGTCTAATTCATGCTGGCAGGATCTACAAGCACAGTTCCTCCACCTGTATCGCCTGAGGAACTGAACCCAGAGGCATGTGGTAGGCACATTGCAGCAGGTTCCCGAAATCACCACAAAATGTGGAGTGCTGGGTTGCAAATTCTTCTCATTCTTCAACAGAATGCCTTAAATTCCTGGCTGAGGAATATTTTGTTAATCCTGCAAACTTTGTTAATGAATATGTTTCACTTTGCGCGTATAAATAAAAAATACCTGTGGTAAAAAGAGGGAAGCAATGAGCATGATTCTGTAGCCTTGTGGCAGGAATATTCTCTGAGGGGCAGACACACCTGGAGCACAGCCCCTGTTCTAGGGGCTGGTTTAGATAGGATTTATAATGTAAATATTTAATAGAAGATAAAAAAGCATTTAAAATACCTAAAGCAACCAGTGGAGCAGGACAGGTGTCTCCCTCATAGTATGCCTACTTTTTCGGGTTGCCAGCCTCTGCCTGTGGGAGCTGCACTCCTAATCTTTCATATGACTCAAGCCACAACAGGTATCAAGTCCTGTATTCTGGGAAGTGGAGGAAAGCAGGAGCCTCGGCTGCCAGACTCTATCGCACAAACAGAAATTCAGATTACCCCACAACCCACTGCATCAACTTACGACACCAGAGCTAACTACACAAACAAGATGCACCTACAATCTGTCCTTGATCTGCTCAAGTGCTGTGCGTGGTTCAGGACTGTGTGAGCCTCTTCACACGGGGGAAAGATCTCTCTTATTTTCTCTTGACTTAGAAAAGAACTTCTAGCTCAATCAATGCTTCAATGATTAAACATCAATGATTAAGGTAATTTTTTCTTTTTTTTTTTTCCAGTGGTATATAGTACACATGTCAGTGTTTTATAAGTAATCATGCTGTCTTTCAAAACAAAAATCCTTAATTGTTTCTTGTAAATTGGCCCCATTTCAGGTCAGTGTGGGAAAGGCATGAATGGCCTCCTCATGGCTTTTACTATAGGGTAGTGATTAAGGCAGGATATGTGAAGGTGTGAGAGAGGGCTGCAGTCAGAAAAGGAAATTAAACCCAGTTGATAGTGCCTTTTGTTCTGTGACTTTTAAATGTAAAATCCATGAGCCAACCCTGAAGAAGGTATAAGAAGCTGGGACTTGCTTTCCCCTTTTTTTTTACTCCCAGGTATAGTCCCTCTCTACTAGGCTGCCGCAAGATCATTCTTCTTTGCTGTCCCTTGAGCTTTGTGTATCCCTCATGTTGTAGCTCCCTCTTGGGGATTTGGTCCCAAGTGTCTCACTGCGAAACAAATAAATCAAGAATATCTGTAAAATATTTCTGAGTTTTGAATTTAAGTCTCACTGAAAGCTGTATCTTACAATGACAGTTAGACTTATCAGCCTCTACAGGCTCCTTTCAAGAATGCTGTTCTAAATCCTGAAATCTTGACATTTTTAATCAGTTAAATCAGTGCTTAAAAGCACAAATCAGTACTTGAAAGTACAAAGAGAATATAATTAAATCTAAGATGATTGAGACACTACCATTTTAATATCAAGTTGTTTCATATGTTTAAATGTTATCTATCTCACGTACCACCACCAAAAGGAGCAAGTGACATCCATTTCTAAGATCATGTACTCCTGTTTAGTGTCAGGATGTTTACAGATACTGTGTAATGTACATGTACAGATATTAGTGCTGCAAGATCTCACACCTGTCATGAGGTGATTTTAGTGGAAAACTGTGAAACTCACATGTATACTCAAGTGGATTGCAGGCTCACACACCACAGTAAAGGTGGGTTTAATCCCAGTAAAATCAAGGGAGCTGCATATTTCCATCTCAAATCTGAACCGACTCACACAGCCTTTCAAACCAGTACAAGAACATAAGAATTTTTATCAGTGACTTTGTGGAGCTTAATGAAATTAGTTTCCTAGTCACACTAACTCCTACAATTTGTTTTGAGGTCTAATATAGGAACCATATGGAGAGAGGCACAGAAAGATAAACAGAGGTTGAATGCCATTACTCACCATCTACTTAGGCAAGCTGTGCTGAGCTGAACAAGGAATGGGTCGCAGCTCCGACAACACTCACAGGTCAGAGCCTAAGAGCCAGTGTGAAATACGACTGCTGCTAGGGAACAAGTGGGAAGATTTTCCTGGGGTTACCGTGCAAGTTGAGGACAGCAAGTGGTCGACTTGTGAGGGAGGAGCAGCGGATGAAGAGAAGTAAGTGCCTGAGAAATGAAAGCCTGTATTGAGAGAAAGGATAAAAAGTGAATGAGTTTTACAGGGATAGATGGTAAAGGCATATGTGATACGTTAGTGCAAGATGCTGGCATGCAGATTATTATTGCAATACAAAGCCCTGCATTTACTAAGAGTTGGACATTTTGCCCTAGGTTTCATAACCTTGTAATGCAATATTATTCCAACTGGCATTTTATTGGCAAGACCCTTTCTCTGCATAAATTATAAAAACATAAATTTATGTTAAATCATATGGCATGCATTTATTGAAGATTTATGGATGAACTTTATCTACTGTAGAGCTGTATTCTCAGAGAACCTGCCCTGCACTTCCCTGCACCTGTAGAGAGTTGGGAATGGGAGGATAATTATGAGCATTGAGAGCCTAAGCCAGATGTTCCAGGAACGGAGAAATTTCATCTTTGGTTGGCTGGCCTCTAAAGGCAGGAAAACAGAAAAAGGAAATGTCCGTGTTTGAGCTGGCATGTGCCATGCAAATCCTTGCCTAGTCAGCGCCAGGCCCCTGCTGCTGGCAGCCAGCCGCCCTTGTGCTCTTTGCCTGGGGTTATTACCACAGACCAGGCGAGTCCAAAGCCAAACACAGGATGTATGGGGAAGGCTAAAGTGTTAAGGGAAATATGGTTGTGAAATAGGAGCACAGGCAAATGAAAGGGGTACAAGCACTATATGATATACTAACAACACATTCTACAGTGTGTTGCTTCAAAAAGATTAGGTGGCATTTCTGTGCTTAGTTAGATTTAAGCATTTTAACTTTTTATCAGAAAAAGTATGTAAGAAAATCTTCAGCAGGTATGTTTATGTCATGTATCTTCGTGTTTTGTTACCAAGATGATTCATATTTTTTTTTTTAAGGCAAAAGGAACTAAATTAAAGTTAGCCCCTATCTGTTAAATGACCAGCTTTGGACTTATGCTTTTCCCAATGTTGGAAACATTCATTTTCACTTCCTCTCAGCATATTAAACAATACCAGTGAGGCAGTCCTGCTTACAATTTAGAGCAAGAATTTCCACCTCAAGACAGCAGCCTTGATTCTTAAAATTATGTATTGTAGATTGAGGAACAAAATATATTCAAAATCATAGATTTAAAACACATTTTATTCAGTTCCTTCTTTTAATTTTCTTTTCAGAAGAGCAACTTGGACACAGTCTGTTTAATAATAATAGATTAATCTTTGTCAGCCACTTCCAATTCCTCTTAATTCATGCAAAACTATCAACATGTCAATGGACTACAGTGCTTGATTTCAGAGAGGTCTGAAGGAGGAAGGAAAGCATTATGGCAAATGTATTGTTGCAACCAGAAATATCTCAACTGAGTTATACAGAGAGGCATTGTAAGATTAGAATAACAAACACTCAGAATGAATGAAAATGCCTGATGATGCAGCAGTGACAGGCACAGAAATTAGACTGTTCAGTTAATGTTTGGTTGGTATGTGTTCTGACAGAGTTCACACTTTTCACTCTGATGTGAAAGGTGATGACTTTATTTTCTATTCTTACCTGTTGAAACATCACCAAGCTATCACAGTGCAAGTTCTGTGATGTAACTATCCAGCCTTTGGGTGGAGAAAGACCCTTCTATCCCAATTTGGGCAACCTCTTGGGTCTTGACTGTGGGATACCTGATGCTGGAGCTGTGTCTAGAGTCCACCCAACATCCCCATCCATATATCCCATCACTTCTCAGACATATCCTGCACTCCACACAGTTGAAGAAAGGCTTAGAGGATGGCCTTACAAGCTGATGTCACTTGTCTCTCCACAAGTTTCTTCTGCCCAAGGAGGTTGATGAACTGCTTTGCAGAACTTGAGCCATTTACCAAGAGCTGCTGCTGTGATCAACAGGAAAACTGCATATTCTCCAGTAAGGCTGCAGTGCCCAGAAGGGCAGCTGAAGGCACACAGAGGTGTCAATGAGAGAGGCAATCCCTTAAACACCTTTGTTTTCATTGTTCACAGGATTAATTTAACCAAATGAACAAGTGGGTTATCTACCAGTACTGCTGTTAGTAGTTGTGGTGGGCTAGGGGCTTTTTAAAGGTCTTTGTTGTTGTTTTCTTAAAGTTAATAAAAAGGAAAAAGAGCAGAATCAAAAGTTTTGGGGAGGTAGCAAAGACCAACAGAGGCCATTTCTTTGCACTCTAGTATTCTACAGGTCCAAAAGGAGTGAGCAAACCTTGGAGTGGAGAGTTCAACCCTTCCTGACTGTGCACTGGGTTCAAGCCTAAAGACAAACAAAACTGTGAGTTGTGAGGTGGTTTTGATTTCATCCTGCACTCAGCAGCTGGCTCTGAAGCATAATCAAAAATTGCCCAAGCCTATCAGAGGTGTTTTAAGACAATCTCTAAAAGGAATCTGAGCCATTTCACATTCATAATGAAATCTTAATCTAAACAAGTTTTATACACAGCTGACACTGATCTGAACACAAGTGATAAACAGAAAAAAAAAAAAGATATTTCAGACTCAAGAGTGACGGAATAGTTTACCTGCAAAGCAAGAAACGTAGCAGTGACGGATCAGGAAACTATTAACTAGTCACTGTTGGTTTAGCAAGCTGAATTTGGCATCTGCTACCACATATGATTGCCTTTATTTTAAGCATAATGTAAAAATGAAAGCTTTGAAGAGTTTACTGTGGATTGAAGGCCATTAAGCAAACAAAATATGAGAGTACACACATACTCTGGATATCTTTGTTATCTTATGGAACAACTGAGGAAACTTTGCTAGAGCACTGAAAAATTAGACATTGTTTCCTACTTAGTGAACATGTTTTACTGAATGATGGTAGTTAAAATATCCCTCCAGTAACAGTAATCTATTTGCATTCCTAAGCATGCTCACAGGTATGTGTAATGGGACACAGGCTATTAAGACAGATACCACAGTAGGTGTTAATTCAAAGTTTAAATCACAAAAATCTATAATACAAAGACAAAATAATTTTAAAGAATAACATTTGTTAAGCTAATGGATTAATATGCCGACTGGGACTTGCTGCTGACAGGTCCAGCTCATTATATTCAGATACACTGGCACGACTGAATCTACTGGGAGTCTAAAAATCTCTGAGAATGTTCAGAGTGACACTTGGGATATCAGGGGTGAATTTCAGCCAGGTCTTTCATATGCCCATTTGCTGCTCTGTATTTTTGGCTCCAAGTGCATGCCAAGATCAAATTCCCAGACTTTCTCAGTGCCCGAGCAAATATTGTTAAACCCAGATTTGGAACATTTATGAAGCACAGACACAGCACATTACTGTACACATCTACTGTCACACAAATGCAGTCAGACAGTGGGTCATGAACCAAGGGTGGTGTGCAGAACCTTGCAGAGCTTTGAAGCATCCTGTCATGAGCAGCAAGATTGCATCTTATCAGTAACGTGTCACGAGATATTAAC
The DNA here is from genome assembly GCA_028858755.1 of Ara ararauna. Classification (NCBI taxonomy): domain Eukaryota; kingdom Metazoa; phylum Chordata; class Aves; order Psittaciformes; family Psittacidae; genus Ara; species Ara ararauna. The sequence continues at coordinate 104,435,600 of CM054376.1, read as the reverse complement.
AAAGTATAACTTTATCCTGGGGGGGTTAATCTTCTGAAAATCCTCCAACAGGCTTGAAGAGCGGAAGACAAAGATTCCTCTAGGCAGCAATTTAGTGACTAGATCACACTCTGGCTCTAAATAGCTCTTTAGAGGAAACTCTCTCCACCTCATTTTACTGTGGAAAAAGCCTACAATGCTGAGCTTGGTTCAGTTAATACGAGCTAGTAAGAGGCTAGGCTACAATTTGCATTTCAAATTGCCATTTTCCTCTCGCTCCACTCCCTACTGTAAGCTCATGTGACCCGTATTATTTTAGCTGATAGATGACAGCAGATGAAACTGTAATGGAGCAGAGCACACAGGAGTTATGGCAGGCTGTTCTTGCAGTACAGTTTCTGAAATCAAGGCTAAAAGTTCTGCTTGACTCAAGAAGGGCTCCAAGGACATGGACAATCCCCTCACTACTACCTTTAGTTAAGGAGATTCATCCAAGAGGAGGTATGTCGTGGTTTAAGCTGTAAATCACGCAGCCCGTTCACTCACTCCCCTTTCTTCCCCTCCACTCCGAGGGGGGGTTGGGAAATGGGGAGAAGAATCGAAAGAATATAACTCCCACGGTTGAGATAAGAACAGTCCAGTAACTAAGGTATAACACAAACCACTGCTGCTACCACCAATAATAATAAGGACAAGGGAAAAACAAGGGAAGAGGATACAACTGCTCACCACCCGACTACCAAGCCGTGAACTAAATTCTTCCGGGTTCCTGCCCCCAGTTTTTACATCCTGGGCATGACATACTGTGGTATGGAATGCCTCCTTGGTCAGTTCGGGTCAGGTATCCTGTTTCTGCTTCCTCCCAGCTTCCTGTCCTCCCTGGCAGAGCATGAGACTCAGAAAGTCCTTGGTCAGACCAAAACATTACCAAGCAATAACTGAAAACACTGGTGTTATCAGCGTTGTTCCGAGGCTGAAAGTTGAAAACACAGCACTGCACCAGCTACTATGAAGGAGAAAAATGACTGCTGCTGCTGAACCCATGACAATGTGCAAATGTGAAAGATGCCTTCTGCCATCTAAGTCTCATTAATTTTCATGAGAAAGGTACTGCTGCCTTCCTTTATGATGAGCACCTGCTTGTAATTTTAAACATCCAGAGAAATCAACTTCTTTCAAAGATGGATTTTCAATCCAGTTACATAGGCTTTCTTTTTCCTAATACCTTCACTCTATTCTTCAGCACATAAACTTTGGAAAGGCAAAGGTGATAGATGATTATTGTTGTAAGGAAAAAAAAATGGAGTCAAAGGTTTTTAATTAAAAAAGACAAAACAAGTTCTACCTCAGAGAGTGCTTTATGGGGCCTTAACAGTTCCTCCATGGCTGAGGCCAGCATCAGGACAGAAATCTCAGAACTTCTGAAGCGTCTTTTTTGTCTTTTTCTCGTATGTCCTTCTCTCTCTTAGATACAGGCTTGGCTTTATCTTATTAAAATTATTTGTCTGGCTTAGTGTCTTAAAACACAAAGTGGGATTTACAGCGCTTCATCAACTTAAACTGAAGTCCCTGGAAGTGAAGAAAAGGGAGGGAAAACAAACAAACAAAAAACAAAAAAAGGGAAAAAATATTCACATGATGTAGTATACTGAAGAGGACACACCTGTGTAGGTTCCCAGCTAAAATTTCTTAGGTAACATCATTTAGAGACTGAAATATAGATATTTCTGGAGAACGGTTACAGCTATGGTGATGTTCAAGGTCTTGCTTTTATTCCATATGCAAAAGCAAACAGGAAAACTCCATGAAAATTAACAAATAGAGTTCCAGGCTCCAAAGAAGCACTACTTTCAGAAAATACTGAGGTATCACAGCCAAATAAACAAAACTAAACAAAATGAAATGCTTGAAACAACAAAAAAAAAAAAAAGACAACATACACACCCCAGTGAGCTCTGTCTTGGCTGGTGGATGAATGTAACCTCGCTAAACCACGAAATTAGAATTTACTGTCAAAGTAAAAGTTGCATTTCAAGATTAAAAAGTACCCCAAACAACAAAAATAAAACCAAAGAAAAAAACCCAAACATATGTTTAATGCCAACATTATTTAAGTCATCCTCACCCCACTTCAAAACAATAAAGCCTATCCAAAAGAGTTTTGAAAACAAGTCCACTTGTAAATTTAAATACTGATTAGGATAGAGAAGAGTGGTATATTAGTCCTATGTAGTCTCTTTTGCTTTTTTGAGTTGTCAGTAACACATCTTCATTAAATATTCTAAAGGATCTGATTATGTTTTCCTTATTCTGATAACAAACAGAATGTCTGTGTGTGCACATGACAGAGGGTGCGAGAGAGTACTTTTCTTCCAAAGACATTAAAAACTATTCAGGATTATATAAATATAGTTCTTACATCTCAGCACATAATGAAATATTTCTGAGATTCCTTATGATGCCAGACTGCAAAAACACAAAAGAAAAACAAGGCATTGCTGCATCCTATATACATGGCTACTGGTACAGTTATTTGTTACGAATGAATTTCTACACTTTGTCTATGTCTGCAAATGATATTGAAAGTTAAGGTAAATCAGCTGAAGATGTGAAGTCAATTTCTCTCAAACAAACCTCTAGATAATGTAATTATAGCTGAATAAAACAATCCATTTGGACTGCACTTTTCATGAAGAAAAGATTTCTAAGCACAATATTTGGAGCATACATCCCCAAGAGATTATTTCGTCCGTCTAATTATAAAATTATACTTTCTTTACTTTATAAAAATGAAGGAATTTTCATCCAATGTCTAAATTTTTTCCCCCCCAAGAAAAGATTTATGATTCTGAAAACGTTTGACAAATTACCTTATTCAGGGCAAATACATCCATTAGTGGAATAATTGCTTTAAAAATACAGAAGTACGACATCTTGCCTTCATTAAACTGATGTAACTGCAACACCAAATCATATATGATCTGATACATTTAAAACCTGCTTTTATCATTCCGTGACAATGCATAATAGGAATATTTGCCATTTAAAGGTAGTATTGTAGCATTATTTAATTTTCGTATTTGATAAGTAGCTGACAACAGATATACACATACAAATTCATACTAATGGCCATATCTTTGAGTCCCAAGGCCTTTACCATTATATGGATGAAGATGATGATGTCATCAAGCTGAAGGTATACCCTATCTGTCAGTGTCATGGTTTAAGTCCAGTCAGCCACACAGTTTCGCTCACTCACTTCCCCCTCTTTCTTCCCCCCGCTCCCGGAGGGATGGGAAGGAGAATCGAAAAGAATGCAACTCCCACAGGTTGAGATAAGAACAGTTTAGTAACTAAAGTATAACACAAATCACTACTGCTACCACCAATAATAATAATGACAAGGCAAATACAAGGAAAGAATACAATTCTCACCACCTAAAACCAAGCCCGACCACGCAGTGCACCCCCACCCTTCCGGGTCTCTCCTCTCTGCTCTCCATCCTGGGCATGACGTGCTGTGGGATGGAATAACCTCTTTGGTCAGTTTGGGTCAGGTGTCCTGTCTCTGCTTCCTCCCAGCTCCCCTCCTCCCTGGCAGAGCATGAAACTCAGAAAGTCCTTGGCCAGACCAAAACATCGCTAAGCAGTAACCGAAACACTGGTGTTATCAGCACTGTTCCCAGGCCCAAAATCAAAAACACAGCGCTACACCAGCTACCGAGGAGGAGAAAAATGACTGCTGCTGCTGAACCCATGACAGTCAGACACCTATGAGAAAGAATGTGGGATACGGCACCATTATGAAAAGGCAGCTCAATGAGATAGAAAAGCCAAGGGCCAGCAGAGGAAATTGAGTCCAGCAAAGAATGCTAGCTGCAATTGTAGGGAATTCTGTTCTGCGTAGGAATTCTTAAGTATCTCATGCTGGAGGATAAACTAAAACCTCATGATCTCTCTACAAAGAGTACCAGACTTCTGCAAGTGTGTAGCAGACCTAACTGATTCTATAAGCAGAATCGATGCAAGTACCCTTCTACTCTACTCTTCTGAGACCTCACTTGGAGTATTGCCTGCAGTTCTGGTGTCCTCAACATGAAAAGGACATGGAATTGTTGGAACAAGTCCAGAGGAGGCCACGAGGATGATCAGGGGACTGGATCACGTCCCATATGAAGACAGGCTGAGAATGTTGGGGCTGTTGAGCCTGGAGAAGAGAAGGCTGCGTGAAGACCTCATAGCATTCTTCCAGTATCTGAAGGAGGCCTATAAGGATGCTGGGGAGGGACTCTTCATGAGGGACTGTAGTGAGAGGACAAGGGGTAACAGGTTCAAGCTTATACAGGGGAAGTTTAGACTGGATATGAGGAAGAAATTCTTTCCTGTAAGGGTGGTGAGGCACTGGAATGGGTTGCCCAGGGAAGTTGTGAATGCTCCATCCCTGGAGGTGTTCAAGGCCAGGTTGGACATAGCCTTGGGTGGCATGGTTTAGTGTGAGGTGTCCCTGCCCATTGCAGGGGGGCTGGAACTAGATGATCTTAAGGTCCTTTCCAACCCTAACTGTTCTATGAATCTATAATAAAATGAGCTTACATACAATAGCGATATAATGTGAAGATATGTATCTTCACAGTATAATGCTTTGGACATTGGCAGTATTTTAGAATGAGTTTTGAAAATGAAATGATGGGTGAAGGAAGAGGAAAGATATCACTCCTGGCTACTTAAATAAGATTTTGAGACACAGGGCCACTGTTGCCATTTTGCCTCTTAATATTTTATGTAAACCAGATGCTTTTTAAGATACTGGCTAAAATCCTATCTAGCATAAACTAAAAATCAAATAGGCCATTCAAGTTTTAATATATTCTGTAGCAGTCTTCTTAAGTTAGAATCATAGAATCACAGAATAGTTAGGGTTGGAAAGGACCTTAAGATCATCAAGTTCCAACCCCCCTGCCAGGGGCAGGGACACCTCACACTAAACCATGTCACCCAAGGCTCTGTCCAACCTGGATTTGAAAACCACCAGAAACAGAGCATTCACAACTTCCCTGGGCAACCCATTCCAGTGCGTCACCACCCTAACAGTAAAGAACTCCTTCCTTATATCCAATCTAAACTTCCCCTGTTTAAACCCGTCACCCCTTGTTCTATCGCTACAGTCCCTAATGAATAGTCCATTCCCAGGATTCCTATAGCACTGATTCAGATACTGAAAGGCTGCTTTGAGGTCTCCACACAGCCTTCTCTTCTCCAGGCTGAACAGACACAACTTTCTCAGCCTGTCTTTATATGGGACGTGCTCCAGTCCCCTGATCATCCTCGTGGCCCTCCTTTGGACTTGTTCCAACAGTTCCATGTCCTTTTTCTGTTGAGGACACCAGAACTGCACACAATACTCCAAGTGAGGTCTCACAAGAGCAGAGTAGAGGGGCAGGATCACCTCCATCGACCTGCTGGTCGTGCTCCTTTTGATGTAGCCCAGGATACGGTTGGCTTTCTGGGTTACAAGCGCACACTGCCGGCTCATGTTCATTTTGTCATCGACCAACACCCCCAAGTCCTTCTCCACAGGGCTGCTCTCAATCTCTTCCCTGCCCAACCTGGAGCTATGCCTGGGATTGCTCCGACCCAGGTGTAGGACCTTGCACTTGGCATGGTTCAACTTCATCAGGTTGGCATCAGCCCACGTCACAAGTGTGTCAAGGTCCCTCTGGATGGCATTCCTTCCCTCCAACGTACTAACTGAACCACACAGCTTGGTATCATTGGCAAACTTGCTGAGGACGCACTCAATCCCACTGTCCATGTCACTGACAAAGATATTGAACAGACCAGTCCCAACACCGATCCCTGTGGGACACCACTCATTACTGGTCTCCAGCTGGACACTGAGCCATTGAGCACAACTCTTTGCGTGTGGCCATCCAGCCAGTTCTTTATCCACCGAGTGGTCCACCTATCAAATTGATGTCTCTCCAACTGTCGTGGTTTAAGCCTCTCACGCAGTTCGTTCACTCACTCCCCCCTCTTTCTTCCCCCAGTCCCTGGGGGATGGGAGGGGGAATTGAAAGAATGCAACTCCCACAGGTTGAGATAAGAGCAGTTCAGTAACTAAGGTATAACACAAACCACTACTGCTACCACCAATAATAATAATGACAAGGGAAATACAAGGGAGAAGAATACAATTGCTGACCGCCTATACCCAGCCCGACCAAGCAGTGCACCCCCACCCTTCGGGGTCTCTGCCCTCCATTTTTGCATCCTGGGCATGATGTGCTGTGGTATGGAATACCCCCCTGGTCCGTTTGGGTCACATATCCCGTCTCCGCCTCCTCCTGGTCCCCCCTCCTCCCTGGCAGAGCATGAGGCTCAGAAAGACCCTGGTCAGACCAAAACATCACCAAGCAGTAACTGAAAACACTGGTGTTATCAGTGCAGTTCCCAGGCCCAAAATCAAAAACACAGCACTGCAGCAGCTACCAAGGAGAAAAATGACTATTACTGCTGAACCCATGAAACCAACTTAGAGAAAAGGATGTATGTGTGGGACAGCATCGAACGCTTTGCACAAGCCCAGGTAGATGACATCAACTGCTCTACCCCTGTCCATCAATTCTGTAGCCCCATCATAGAAGGTCACCAAATTGGTCAGGCAGGATTTCCCCTAAGTGAAGTGTCATGATTTAAGCCCAGCCGTTACTCAGAACCAGGCAGCAGCTATCTCACTCCCTCTCTTCCCCTCCCTCACTCCCGGAGTGGTGGGGAGGAGAATCAAAAGAATGCAACTCACACGGGTTGAGATAAGAACAGTCCAGTAACTGAGGTAGATCACAAACCATTACTGCTACCACCAATAATAATAATAAGGGAAAAACAAGGGAAGAGGATACAACTGCTCACCACCCGCCGACCGATACCCAGCCAGACCAGAGCAGTGATCTAATGTTTCTGGGTAACTGCCCTCACTTTATATAGTGGGCATGATGTGCTGTGGTATGGAATACCTCTTTGGTTAGTTTGGGTCAGGTGTCCTGTCTCTGCTTCCTCCCAGCTTCCCCTCCTCCCTGGTGGAGCATGAGACTCAGAAAGTCCTTGGTCAGAGTAAACATTACTGAGCAGCAACTAAAAACATCAGTGTTATCATCGCTGTTCCCAGGCTGAAAGTCAAAACCACAGCACTGCACCAGCTACTAAGAAAGAGAAAAATTACTGCTACTGCTGAGCCCAGGATATGAAGCCATGATGGCTGTCACCAACCACCTTGTTGTTTTTCATGTGCCTCAGCATGCTTTCCAGGAGAATCCACTCCAAGATTTTGCCAGGCACAGAGGTGAGACTGACTGGTCTGTAATTCCCCAGATCACCCGTTTTCCCCTTCTTGAAAATGGGGGTTATATTTCCCTTTTTCCAGTCATTGGGAACTTCACCTGACTGCCATGATTTTTCAAATATGATGGACAGTGGCTTAGCAACTTCATTTGCCAGCTCCTTCAGGACCCGCGGGTGGATTTCATCGGGTCCCATGGCCTTGTGTGTGTTCAGGTTCTTAAGATGGTCTTGAACCAGATCCTCTCCTACAGTGGGCCTAGGGTCTTCATTCTCTCAGTCCCTGCATCTGCCTTCCAAGACTTGGGTGGTGTGGTCGGAGCATTTGCCAGTGAAGAACAAGGCAAAGAAGTCATTAAGAACCTCAGCCTTCTCCAAGTCCAGGGTAGCCAGTTCTCCTGGTAGCTTTCTTACAATATTTAATTCCCTGTCTTGCAAATGCCTATGGTCAGGCTTATTGAACTGCACACTTGACTGGATCAAGATAAAGATATTTACATACTGATGTATACATAGATGTATATATGTGTATACATGCATACACGTATATGTATGTCTTTTTAGATTATACATGTAAACCCATTCCAGCTACACGTTCAGTAAGCGTAAGCTGGGACCTCAGTGAAAATGGAGTGGCAAGGATATTTAGACTTTGACAAAACAGAACAAACACTGATGGTTTGCATTATCCATACTTCTGATTTAAACCTCAGCTTTTTTTAGGATGAACAAGCTATGAACTTATGATTCATATGATCAGATTTGGCTAAACTATATCTTTCACATTATTAAGGCTTGCTTTCACAATTGGTGCTATTTGTTTTACATACTGATTAGCATAATTTTCATTAAAGTTTCTGAGTATTTGGAGGATGTGAAGAGATTAAAAATTTCATTTCTGCTTCAAGAAGATGAAGAAGTTGGGCAACTGTTGTCTTCTATATAAGAATAGAATTATCCTTCTATGTTATCAAACTCAATGTCTTTATATACATTTTAAATTCAGTAGTTCCTTTAATGTCTCCTTTAACGGGAAAACCAAGTTGGATGCTGACTATGAAAATTTTATCTCTGGGAAGTTCTTAAAGACCATTCTGAAGTTCATCTCTCAGATTAAGAAAGAATATTTTAATTAAACTCTTTTCCCATGTTCACCATTCATAAGAACTCCACATGGCACTAAGGGATCTTCCTAGAAACAACCAGAAGTTGATTTTGAAATGATTTACATTTGATGTTTAAGCTTACAATACAAAAGGGAGGGATACTCTTAATAATAAAAATCCTGTAATATTACAGAATTTGTTGTTATTCTGAGAGAGTGATTAGGTGTTGAAATTAAAGGCAACTAAGCACAGAATAACCATTAGAGCTAGGAAAGTGATAATTATTTCTGATATGTTTTAGAAAGATAAAATGCATGCAATACAATGTAGAGATTGATCTATGCTAAAATCAGGACTCCACTAAAGTGCTCAGGCCTACTGAATTTAGTTAAGTTTTCTCTCTTATAGGCAAGCATGTACAGAATAAGAAAATACTTAGCTAATATGAGAATTAAGCACACGCAAAATTGCTTTTTCTGGGCAGAGACAGTATTACTAGTACCCTTACACTGACACATATTCTTAAGTTTTAGACGTAATTGGACCTTTCAAAGTATTTGAAAGTATAGGAAAAAATTTCTACAAAATAACTGAACAAAGGGAAAGAGGAACTGTGAACTAAATTTACCTATAATTAGTGAAATAATAAGGATACTTCACATTTTTAGAGCATTGTTTCTGCTACTCTCTCTAGAGAGGGTACAGATTTTTTAGAAGTCAAAGACTGTTTTGTCTGTTTTGCAAAAGAATTTGTTGGAAAAAACCCTAATAAACAGTTAAAGATCATTAAAGGAGAATATATATAAAGAACAAAATAAGTGGCATAAGAAGAAACACTTTTTTTTTGAGACATGTATAATATAATCTTAAACCACTGGAGGGAATTCCACATGGAAATGTTAATGAAAAATTGGTACTCCAGGTTTCCATCATTCCTCTAAAATGCTGGGGGGTTGGGGAACAAGGAGAGAAAGTTGTTAATGAGGGAAAACAATTAACATAAAATGAGTTTGGTTGAATTCTGATTTTCACCAGGAAGACCATTCTTTTGTTGAGAATATAATCAGCTCTGGTGTTAAGAAAATAGCACAAATTTTACACAAACTATCAGAAGAGAATGAAGACTAAGCTAATTACTATAAAACAACTATAAACTGCCAAGAAGCTTCCAATCATTTAGAAACAGTTCTTACACTTTGGGGTTAGCATATCCCAGCTCTAATTTACCACTGAAATGGCATACAGATGCCAGCAATTCCAGGATTAGGCACAGTCCCTGAACAAGAACAACAGGGAATACAATTTATTATTGCATTTGAGAGCCAAAGTCGGAAGGTTTAGAAAAAAAAAAAAAAAAAGAGGATATATATTGGCAGTTATAGCTTCTTTAAATTAGGAATATTCCCTGTGGTTGAACCATCCCAGGAAACCTAGTAATTGCTTGCCTTATGTGACTATTATAATCTTCTTGCAAATGGAAAATTACTGGGCCACCTAATTCAACAAAATTGCAACAACAATCAATAAAACCTAACAGATGTATTGATGAATATGGTATATGGCTCTTTTGCAATCTCCTGAAATGCCCACTATTGGTCAACAAATTATATATATATATATCTCTACGAAAAGAACGATTTTTATATTTTTATATATATCACAATTTGCTTGTACAAGCATAATGGCATTCTCCAAGTGACTGCACAAAAACAGATCATGAACAAGGAAGGATGAAAAATGTGCCTGTGATACAGTTTTGATTGCAAAATTTCAGTGGAATGAATAATAATAAACATGGTTTTCACCCTGTAGGATGAGGAAAAAATATGATCTAGAATATCAGAACACTTTCAGGAATTTCGTCCAATCAGCTAGATGAATGGTAACCCAAGAAATGTCAGCAGAAGGCAGCATCTTTATTATGTTGTTCAGCAAATATGTCTAAGCACAGAAAAAGCCATTAGGCCTCTTGCTGTAGTGCAACCAAAGAATTAGGGTTAATTCTTCATTTAGCAATAACTACTACAAAATTACTGTAGGGAAAATATACATCAGATATAAATATATGAATGTCATATTTTACAACAACTCTTGTAAGATAACCAAGTGTATCAAAGGTGAGTTATAACACACAAAAAGTGGAAAAGAAAGCAGGGAGTGCCATGGGTTTTGTTTACAAACACTTTCGTTTTATGATTTGATTTCCCTGCTGGCTAAGTCGTCACAAGCTTGGTTTTTCTTGGCTTCTATTTGAAATAATCTTTCTACAGTTATATATTTCCTTTACCTTTCATGTAGCTATAAAATAGTTATTTCAACAGGTGAGACTCATTCCAGCTCGCAGATGGCCTGACACAGATCCCACCAGTGCTGACTGTGAAGGCCGTAATTGCACGTGGTCACATGTGAGCTTCCCAGAACAGGATCAAAGGCCAGAAGAGGTTTTCACAATGCCTGGAAGGAAAATATGCGTAAAAACTGACTTTACATAGCTCTGTCAGAAGGTATTTAATTTGTTAGCAGCACAGGCAGGATACATCACTTCAAATAATACAATTTAAAAAGACAAACCAATACAAAACGATTGTGTTGGAGCCAGTAACACAAGGAAAAAGCTGTAGAGCAAAACAGGTGAACAACTCTCTATCCAAAAGGAAGCAGCATTAAAGGCACAGGGAAGAAGGAGACACAGCTGGTGAGGTGCAGGACAGGGAGAACAGCAAAAGCAGAGGAGCAGCAGCATCTCTGGTAAGGGATATGACCAAAGGACCCACTGCTAGAAAGTTCCTCTGTGAACCTTAGGAATAAGCAACTGTCACTGGGAGATATTATTTCTCTTATAATTTCCTTCTAGAGACAGTATCCAAATCTATATGTGCAGACAAGTATGTGCAGACAAGTAGATGGGTTTATTCCTTGGCTTTTTGTCCAGACACATTGTTATATTTTGGGTATTTGGACCAACGCTTGCAAAATATACATAATTTTCAGATCTGGAACTTTATTTCAAGCATAACTTAGTTATATTTAAAATTTGGTTTAATCAGTTGGAAATTGAAATGCCTGTAATCTATATTTTTCATAACAATTATTGTTACTTGGATTCTAGAAGGAGCCATTAGAAGAATGATTTCTGCAGGAAAAACTTGCCATATCATATTGCTGCCAATTGCTGAAAAGACTGCACCTGCCTCCAATGCCCACTGAATTTTGGCCATCATCAAAATATACAGACCACGGGTCTGACTGGATAGAGTGATTCCCACCTATAAAACCTCACCAGATTCCAATTCACCTCAGCAGCCCTCCCCCTTTTCTCTCTCCACACCCCAAGAAATTCCAATGTTTTAGCTTTCTGCAATGAATCAAGTTCAAATACTCACAAATACCTAATTACTGGAATTACATAATGCCTATTGCAATTCACTTCTGTCATTATTCAGCAGGAAGATTCATGCTTTTTTGTTGTTTTGGTAATAATTACTTTGTCCTGTGGAAAGGCAGCTGTGTGCTGGCACTCCAACCCTGTGTCAGTCCTGCTCCTTGCTAGTGTTAGCGCACAGTGTGTCAGGGTCATGGTACAAAGTGAAGTTGCCTCATTAGCATCTCTTGACCGAAAAGGGATAAAACTTAAAATGAATCCATCTGTTTTCAGTACTGCTTTGTTTATACTTTCTAATGCTGGGGTTTGGCAGGCCTAAGCACTATCTATTCATCACTGTTGTCACTTATCCATTCATCTAGCCACAGAATTTTGAATATGAGCATTCACTTACTCAGGCAAAATTTTCTCTGCATATTTGCCTTTTTGGATACAAATGCCAAATATTTATTTGAAAATAAAATCCTGAACAGCAGTCATGTGAAAGAGGCTGGGTGGGAAAGGGAATAAGGTATGTTTGATGGCACTCAAACTGTAGTTTCTTTCAACAGATCACACTTTTTTTTTGTGTGTGTAATGATCTTTTGTTGCTGTACTGGGAACCTCTCCCTTATCCTGGGAAAGAGCAAGACATCTTGGCACCTGTTTGCAATTTGCGTGTTTAGCAGTGGTTTTATCCTTAAACATATGCAAACCTCTGCTACGATCTGCAGAAAGGCATCTGTTTGAGACCCAAATCAAGGAAGAAGAGAATTACAAGGTGGATGGACACATATAAAGTAGTGGAAAAACCACCAGCAGCTGCTTAGAAATGAGCTGTGCATTATGAAAGGACAAGCAAAGGGATAGTAAATGTAATATGTACATTGCATAATCTCTCCACAAAGGCAGAGGATAGTAGCAGTGGGGAGCACTTGCTGCAAAATTATTTCCAGATATTATAGAGCAATGTCTGTGCAAATTCAGGGCTTCAGTGACTTTACAGTTGGGGTGCAGATGACAGTTTCAGTCATAGTTATTAATGTGTACAGAAAACAAACCTTAATTATCTAATTAAAAATGTCTAAACAGATAAAGGGATTGCTGAAATGGTGGCTAGAAGTTCTTCAGTCACCAAATGCGTGGTAAACTATTTTTTGCCCTGAAAATTCTTGTCATACAGGGTCAGAACGGACAAAATAATGAGGAAAGATTAAAATAATAGTCTTTAGAAGCCACAAAGTCCTCACAAGATGTTGTTTGATTTAAAGTCTGAGGTGTCTGAGCCTAAATATTTGTTTATTTAGCAATAACTGACACTTCAGTTTGCAGAAATATTTGTGAATATTTTAATAACTGTAGTCCAAAACTAGAGTTGTAGTCCACAGTCTTTAGTTTCTTCACATTAACCTCCTTAAAACTTAATCTCTGTTCACCACAGTAAATCTAGTATTCTTATATTCCAAGTAGTTAGCAAAGAATCACTCTGAGGGGAATATCTTTAGTGATAGCTTCTATCATGCTCAGCAGAAAAAACGTTGCATTTATGATGTTTTATATCATACATAATTTGGGGACTGGAAGGTTTTGGCTGGCAAGAAAGAAGGTTCCTTATTTTAAAATAAACTTTTATTTACATAACCTCTACTCAAATCAAAGACTATTTCAATGCATCTGTGAAACTACATAGCACTGATGTAGTTGCACAGATTCAGAAATAGATTCTATTATGACTTACCAAATAGCTGTAGCTGGATCATCTAGTAACTAATCAAGACATAATGAATGCAGTCATATTTGAAAAATCATAAGAAATTGAAGTCATTTGTTAGAGAAGTGAGGTACTGTGAATAGAAATCAACTTGAAAGTAATAGGATAAAGGTTAGAATGCATTCATTTAAATAAATAAAATAGAGTGAATAATCTTTCACTTGCAGAAGGATGCATATAGGCATCATATAATACAAGCATTTTTCAATTTTAGTTACATTCAAATGAGAAGCTGCAGAACCAAAACATAATTTTAAACAGAATTGTAAGTAAAAACATCTACATGAGAAACTCATTGTTTTATCTATTGTAATTTAATTCTGAGGAAAGTATCTTCAGTGTCATCACAGTGCTTCTGAGATCACAAGCATGTTACCAGAGTCGTTGGAATCTTCATCTTTAAATGAAGCTGCTCCAGTGTTTCAGAAGCCACAGCATTTGGGCAAGAAAGTTGCATTTCATTTATGTTAACTTTCACTTTGTTGCAACATTACAGTGTTCATACCAACAGGTCTTTTCCATTGCATGGGATAACCCCCTTGAAGCCTTCCCATCATCTAAACAGACAAGGCTGGTGGAAAGTAGAATAAAGAATTGATCTTGATCCTATTTTCTCAAACATTTGAAGAAGATTAGTCCTTTCTGGTAGCTGGCAAATATTTCTTTCTCTGCGGGAGAGACTCCAATTCTCCCACTTATTCTTTGAAGCCTGTGATAATTTTTATTTTTTATTTTGTAGAAAATAGCTTGCATAAAAGAAATAGAAAAATCATTTCCTCCAATCTCCCTCAATTCTTTTCTCAAAGTAAAATTTTTTAGTTATTCAGCCAGGAATTCTAAAGGTCCATTCAATTCTATATTACAAAATGCTGTGACTGTTTCCAAAATAGCATCTCTCTATAGCTGCCTTTAGCATTCCAGCTGTACTGACCAATAATACAATATTAAGATTGCAAGATTAAGAACTCAGATGAAAATGTAAAAAGCCAAAAAAAACACCCAAACTAAAATAAAATAAAATGCTGCTCCTCAGTCTTCATCTAAGCCAGTTGAGAGATCTTAATATATTTCACTATAAACCTTAGGAATTAAAAAAAAACCAAAAAAAAAACATAATCTTTCTGGCCTGAGACACTAGTCAAAATTTACAGCTTTAACAGATTATTTTTATTAAAGGGTGAATTTGAGGGTTACAATACACTTGGCAAAATGCATCCAACGTTTTTTCCTGGCTTTTTACTTTCAACACAGAGAGCTGACTAGCGATAACTGCGCTCTTTGTTTACAGCAGGACCATCCATAAAGCTCTGGTGTGACCTACACACTGACTAATGCTTTTGGCAATATATCAATCCCCTCAGCACTTTTTGTTACATTAAGGGCACTTGGTCATCCCTCCAGTTGAGATTCTAAATGTACTTTACCCATTAGTTGGCTTTAATGCAGACTACAGTTCTCTTTGTCTCTGGTTTGCCTGTCGTCTACCATTTCTCCTTAGGGTATAGCACTGCTGCATGTAGGCTGTCTGGTCCAGTTCAGCTACTATTCTTTACCAGGCATTTAAAACATCTATATCATTACAGTGGTACATAGTAAAATAGGGTGAAATGGATTGGTTTAGGGCTCAGCAGTCTTTTATTAATGAGCACAGTCATTAAATTTAATCTTTTACTGTTAAACTAATGAAAGAGACATTGAAAATTGAGTCAACAAAGAGCTATAATGAACCATTAGACTTAGAAATTACCTGGTTTTCCATTCAATACCCCTTTAAAGTACCAAATTTCATATTGAAAAAGGTAACCCATATGTTCACTAGCTCTGTGCAACTGTCCACAGAGACTTTCAAACATTTAGATTCTCAGTTATTATAGCATAGATGGAAAATATTATAAGATTTAAATCTAATAACTGATCATTTTTTAACATTTTCTTTTTTTTTGTGCAGGTGGATGTAGCTTGAGAACAGTACCTGGAAATCTTGAATCTGATTTAGCTTCTTTATAAAGTCTCAGCACCTTAGTCTACCCCATTTTCCTGTTAGACAAAGATATTTTTACTCAGTGCACAGGAGGTTATGGAGAGGTGTCTTTTCATATTTCAGTGTCTTTGGAGATATCTGTAGATTGGAATTTTTGGTTGGTAAGCCATTTTATGGTTCCCTGTCAATGGAGAACCTAAGATCATTCTTTGTTCCTTAAAGAAATAGGTGATATTAAATATTACAATTTTCATAATTCAGCTGACATTCTCTCTCCCCCCAGAAAATCCTTTCATTCACTTAGAACCATGGTAGTTCTTATGTTTGAAGCTTTGTCTGTTTTAGTTAAATCCTGACTAGACATTTTGTTGCTCAGACACAGCTCTTTTTTTGAGAGACAAAAAGACAAAACCCACGTTTTTCTTTCAATCTTTTAGAAACTTTAAGTGAAACCTAATTTCTGGCTATACCACTTCTCAGATGTAAATTACATTTCATAGCTTACTGACTCCCACCTCTATGCTCTGAGACTTTACAGCCACTGCCTTTCTTAACTCATTTATTAAGTCTTTCAAATTTAAATAAAGGAAAAACATGGTTTCTGTGTCTTGGATGCTGGCATTTGTCTTTGACCCAGATGGAGGGAAATTTCCTCTTTAAAGTTATATTTATAGATTTAAGAAGTTTAATCTATATAACCTGCTTCAGCATCACTGATCTACCCTATTTTTCTCATCTAATTGGGACTGTAGACTAAATTTCAGTGACATTTTGGGTTTTTCTACATTAGCTCAGCCAGTTACAGCTGTTCTCTATAGTCTTTTCTTGATGGTTGTGTATTACAACCCTGTTTGATATAGTACTACAGCTTTATCATGTGGGTTAAATCTTCCTCAGTTTAGATCATATAGGAAGTCCCACTTTGAAGTCACTGGAACTAATTGTGTGTGTAAAGTAAGCATGATACAATACACATAATCCAAAGGTGCTTAATGTGCAGTAGGCTGTCCTACTTTTGGTAGAATTGTCCTACATCTCAGGAAGGCATTTTGCTTTCTTCCTCTATAATACTAAATTGGCCAAATATCCTACTTTTTGCATTACATCTTACTTTTCTTTCCTTCTGGGAAATAAGGAAGATAAAGCATACAGGGAATACGCAGAACATTTTTCCAGGCTATTGTGTAGTGTTACTTCTGTATTTCTTTTCCTTTTTTTTTTTTTGTTTTATCAACATTCATCTTGGCACCAGAAAATACAACATTCACTTCGCTTCAGTCATGCCTTTAAATAAACTGATCAAAGCAATTTAAGGAAATTTATTAAGCTGGATTTTGCTCAGGACAGGTACATATATATATGCAAGCTTGATTTGTTACTCCAGCAAGAAAGGTTAAAGGATTTTTTTGTGGTCATATGAGTCATTCATAGAAAAAAACACAGGTCATAATTACTATGCTGTTCCCTTTATTGCCTCTATTTCATTATTTTATTTTAAGAACTAGAATGACATGAGGCAAGGTTTACTACGATGTCCATTGGGGTTTTGTACATAGATTTTACAGACTTCTGTAACTAATACAGTAAAGACAAATGAATCAGGCCATAAATAGGAAAAAAATTATGAGGCAATCACAGTTAACCACAAACACAGTTAAACAATCAGGAATTGTTTTCTATTCCAAAGTATGCACATATCATGAACTGATACAAATAAATGATTCAAATCACTAGCAGTTGTGATGAAAACAAGGTGTTGACAAAGTCAACCTGACCATTAGATAAGGGCTGAACATTTCTAGAACTTCTCCCTGGTACTCCACCTCTGTTCCTTTGATTCTGGATTCCTAAAGTTCAGCTTTGTTTCCAAAACAACCTTCTTTTTTAACAGAAAGTTGATTATAAAGTCCATTGAGCCTGGGTTTTTCTTTCAAAATGCCCACAAGACGTGGTCCCAAAAGACCCTTCAGCTGGATAAGACAGACCTTTCATCGTTCCTTCCACTTGTCCATACGCGTATTCCTCTTTCCCACTCTTACACCAGAAGATGGTCCTCACTAGGATTCTACTCCTGCCTGAGACACATACTAGTACCTTCTTACTGCTCAGGTGTATATAATGTCTGAACTTCTGCATGTCATGGCACAGTCTATTCAGACAGAGGACAAAGCTTTTGTGTTGAATCTGCTAGAATGTGTGGTAAAATTTACACAAAGTTTTTGACCATGTTTACAGCAGGCATTTTTGCTGAAATTGTATCAGTTTTAAATGTGACTGGCTGAAGGATTGGAATGAAACTAAGGGCCCCTTTGGTCTTTCTTAGTTGTAGTGTGAAAGAAAATTCCTTGTCTCATTTCTCATGTATATCTGGATCATAAATTTTCATCATTCCTCTTTCACTCTGAATTATGAGGGTTCTCTTTGTTGACTATTACAGCAAAAAGAAGAACATATTTGAGGATACACACACCGACACAATGATGTAGGATCACTGTCTTTAGAGTGTAGAATTGTGGACACCGAAGCTAAGGGCTTAATCCTTACTTGCTGAAGCAATGACCTCTCCTCCCAGAATTTAAGCTAGTACGCCTTCACATTACAAAAAGTTGCTACAAACAGGGAAAGAAAGGACTTTAGGATATTATAACATGATGCAGAGAAGCAAAATGAACCATGTTTGCCCAGTTCTGAAGCTAACCTCTGCCAAAACCACACTGCTGTGACTATAATTGTCTTCATTGTATATAACAGATTTATGAAAAAAAATTAAGATATTGAAAAGTTCAACAAACAAAGCAACAATAAAACTATGAAAACTTGGAAAAATCCAGCGGGGATGTTCCCTTTCTAATTTCTTTGCATATAAGTTTACCAAGTGCCAACCTTAATTTTTTCCCCTGTTTTACTAAATTACTTCCAATGCCTGAGAAAGGTGCCAGCTTGATATCTCTTGGTTCTAAGTTCATTTATTGCCCATTTCTTGGAAATGTACAATAGCCAGAGACAGAGTTTTCCCATCCTATGTCAGCACTGTATTACGAATGTGGACAAGAAGGATCTGTTTAAGAGATAACTGTCTGGATTCTTTTGAATGCTGTCATTGCTTATGATAAGCAGAAACTTTAATGAGCTCATTTGCTCATTGGCTTCTTTGTAGGAAACAGTGTTTATTACAAAATTACTGATACCTGGGCATATTTACAACAAAACAGGCTAGCAGACCTATTTCACAAAGATCCAGAGCCATTGTGAGAAAGGAATATCCTGCTACCAATGAACCGGGCTGGATGTGAACCACTGACCTGTATCACACTCTTCATGGTTTTGTGTCATATTCCCAGTACCCTTAGGCAGCCAACTTCTAATATGATTTCTAAGCAACCCGACTGAAGCATTTGCTGCTTTGGAGACTTCTGTCAGGATGCTTCATTAAATGTATATCAAGTAAGCTACAAAGTCCCATCCATGAGCTACATCCTTTATCCCTGATAACTATTAAATTTTGCACACTTACAGTTAGAATAGAGAAGCCTTTGCCCTTTTGCTGCCCATGGCCGTAGTTAAAGTACATGTAGGAACATTCTTCCTAGCAGAAACTTTCCCTCAGCTGTCTTAATTAAATTGTTTACCCATAGCAATTGTTGAGAGCTCAATCATTTTGGTATAGCAGCTAGCCGAAGTGTTCCTAACAACTCACCGAAATTCTCATTTCTCAGCAGGGCTTTATGTAGAAATACAGCCTGAAGTTCAGAAGAAGGCTGCACACAGAGATGGTGATCTATTATTCACTTACGAGTAATCTATCTATTTCTCTAACAAAGACTAATGTATATTCTAATAATACACAATTACTATTAAGTTGCTTTTAGCCCTCACTATGTTATTGGTGAACCCCATTAAAGATAAAGCATGTGGCCAGATACAAATTAACATATTAATGCCCTTTACAGCACACATTCACAGAAAGGGACTACCGTAGCCAGCAATAGGGGAGCTCAAGGCCAGCTTTTTCATTTATGTCTACAGATAGGACTTTTTTCACCAACCTGAATCCCTCTTATTCAACCTAAGCCACTTCCATTATGAATTCAGCCTCATGTTTCACAGACCCACCTCAGCCAGAAATAACTGTGCCTGCAAAATGAGTGATGGGAGACATCCAAAGCAAGCATATGCGAGATCTGTGACAGGCAGCCGCTGAACTGCCTTTCACCCTAAGAGTATTCTTCTCAAAAGAACCCCTGACACAACAAAACCACCCTGCTTTTAAGGGTGCTTGACATAAACGGTACCTCCCAGCTCTTCCTGTGACTGATCAGAGAAGCTTCACAAACCGCTTCACAATGCTACTCACATTCCACAGAAACAATGTGGCTTCCCTATGTTGACTGAGCATCCCCAGTGGGTGTTTCTCTGAAGACACAGATTGTACAGTGGGTGCTGTGGGTGTTTCAGGGTTGCTTGGTAAATTAATAGACTCTGTTGTAATCTGATAGATCTGGGTTTCCCAGCAGATCCACTAGCCTCTGATACACAATACTCTTGAGGTTCTCTCCTGAATCCTACTATGTCAGGGGGCATCTCACAGCCTTAGCCAAAAACTTCGGAATGGTTGCACACCTCATCTTCTGCGCTGCCTGTGTACCTGGCAGAGCCACCACAGTATTACCACTAGAAAAGCATCTGTAGCAACAGAGCCTCCCTGACACAATAGGTCTAACTGCTGTTACAGCCTTTGCACTTAGCGGAGCACCTGCCATATATTTATTTTGACAGTCTTCATAAAAAAATGGCTACACAAGAAGAAAGACACCATAAATGAGCCATTTTGATTCACAAAAGTGACAGTAAAGGCTTCCCAAGTGCTTCCAATCCCACAAGGCTCTTCCCCCGCCCCGTTTTGTCAGTAATCTGAGAAATGAGGTGAGTCATTTAGGCAGCTTGCAGAAATTGACCAGCACCTTGCAGTTTTAGCAAGATGTTAGAAAGAATTTGTCTAGGAATGGATAACAGAAATGAGACAGAATAAACATAGGTGGAAGTAGCTGCTTTTGCAGACTCCTTTCCCTAGTCTCACAGATGTGCACACTCCAGCTGCCAAAAAGAAATCCAGCTGCAGTATCTGCTCCCTTCTCACAGATGTAGGGGCACTCTGAAGGTTCCTCATCTAAAGCCTAGAAGTGAGCAGAATGGATGATAACGGCAAAACTAGCAGTTTAGTAGCAGTTGCTGTTTTTCCTTACAACTCCCAGACTTAGTAGCAGTTGCTGTTTTTCCTTATACCTCCCAGACTTAGCTTCTTGCTCAGCAGCTACGCTCTTGCTTCTCTACTAGGAGCATTCTTTGACAGCTGATCAGGAATTCCGTAGCTGATCACTGACATCCCACTTACACCATACCTGATCTCACCTTCATTTTGAATTTGTCTAAGTTCTAATACAAACTCTCCTGCAGTCGTTAACAGACCTGTAACATATGTGGCAACATTAGGACTTTTTTCCCCTAGTTTCATCTTTGCTGCTGACTTCCTGTATGTGCGGCTAAGCTACAGAGTTGTACTGAGTGATCATTGCATGTTACAAATTTGTTGGACTTCCTAAAGGTGTCCAAGATTTATTGCTACTGCAGAATTTACCATAAAGTACTGTTATAGAGGTACACATCTCTGGCTATTCAAACACTTTTAATCTAGAAGAAATGCCATTATCAAAAAAACAGAAGACTTTACAGTGCTGTATCTCCCCAGGCACACAAGGAAGGCTCTTGGAGCAAAGTTGCTTCCAGAGAGTGGGCTACTATTTTCACTGAAATTTGGAAAAAAAGGGGAGGGGGAGGGCAGGGATGGGGAAACAAATTTATCTGCATATTGTCTGATTTTACTTACATGTTGGTAGCCTAGTCAACATAGCATACACTCAGACTTTGTAATTGTTTTATTCTCCTTCATCAGAAAACTAGATTTTAAAACCCACCATGGTTTCTCAGAGGAAACATCAGATTCCTAAAACACTCTGAAATCCTCAGATGAAAAAACAAAGCACCTTATAAAGGCCTCTGTGAATCCTACAGCCCAGCCTTGTATCATTCACTTAGCAGGGTTGTGTCTTTTGTGATCATGAAGTGACGAAAGCTCATTGAATGCTTCAGTGTTCCAGAAGGCTTACAGCCAAATGCCACAGCCCACAAAGTGGTCAGGCTTGGCAGGGGAGACGCTCTGGTGTAGCACATCTCTTGGACTGCCCCTATCTAGAAGTGCTCCAAGGGAGGCTTGTCAACAGTTCCAAACTACTTCCCTGGTTGGACCTTGAGAAAAATTGCAATGGTACTTGTGCTTAGTATTTCCATGTTAGTACAGCGGGGGTCAGTTTGCATTTTTTGCGTAAGCCTCTCTGAATCCAAACTGGCAAAGGTGAGCAAGTCCTCTATTTTACTTTTCCCTTATTAAATGGTAATATTAAGCATTGACCTGCATGTCACACATTTGTCAGCTAGGTCTTCAGAGAAAGAACCTCCTATTTTTATTACATTTTTATTCAGTAGGATATACTGTCCTCTTACTTCAGGAAGACTACTCACAGGTGAAGACAAAAGTCTGTAACTCCATTTAAGCACCTAACTCCCCTTAATGGTGCTATCTAACTGCCCTTCAAGACCTGGTCCCTGGCAATACTGCCATGTAAAACATCAGGGTACTAATCAAGGTTTCCTTTCTGCCACAGCTACTCCTGTTTTACTCCTGCCTTACTGCTGCCTCTAATTTTCTTGTGCCCTAAGTTTCCATTTGATGTGGATCAGGCTTGTAGACCATGTGCAATCACAGTAAAATATGTGGGCTAGATCTATTAATATATATCTCTACAAAGCCAGCAAATTAGTCATGTAATCAATAGAAAGACTGCAGTTAAAGGGTTGATGAGTGTAATCATGCAGTGATTGATAATTGTTGTGATTGTTAATACAATCTTTCCTGCAAAATGACTGTTGTAGGTCTCCGCAAATATCATACTTCAAATAATAACTTTATAGAGGCTTTTAGCTATTTTTTATCTGATTTTCCTGCATAAGATTCATTAAAAGTTGTGCTCACTTCTTGAAAGTATTTTAACTCTCTGACAAAAATAAAATATAATAAAAATAAACCAAGAACACATTCATGCAACACTCCATAACTCTGTAAACTATACTTCTTTTGAAAGTGTGATTAGAGCAAAGATAGAAAAGAGGTCATGATCCAGTTCAGCACATAAAGAGTACATGTTTATAATTTTGAAAACAATTGCATAAGTTAAATGAGACTCAAGATAACACAGTAAAAATGCACCCAAAACAGCCACTAATCCATCATTTTGAACACGTATTTGAATGGGCAAGGTAGATAATGCGATACCTCTTATTGGAACAAGAATATTTTAGAATGTTCAAGCTTGAGGTCCCAGAAATTCATCTTCTGTATGCGGTATTACATGAAGATAACATTAATAATTCTTGGTTCAATAAAAGATATGTCATCTGTACTGCCTTAAATTGACAATTCTTGCTCTTGAACCAATGCAGCTACATTTATCCTTTGCATACCAACAGATTTTCAGATTTTCCATTAATTAGACTAAACCTCACAGTATTTAAAACACTTGTTTGAAAAAAAAACCCAAACCAGTGGTAAAGCATACTTAAATGGCAATTTTACACAGACATTCAAGGCTGACTCAGAGTCAGACAGTTTCACAGCTAACAAAACACCCCACCGAAATCCAAGAGAAATGAAGGTCTGATTTTAATTTGTCAGAGCCACAGAATAACAACTTTATCCATTTTCTAAAACTTTGTCCCTCTTTTTTGTGTTTAAAATTAAACTCTATAATAAACAGTAAATCCAGAAAAAAGGTCTGGATGGGTGCATGGAACAAATGCAATGAAAGTTTTTGGTTGTTCTGAATGTGCCTTTTCTCAAAATATGATTTTGGTTTTGATATAAAAAGCCCTGGAATTTGGAGACTGCTGATATACTGATTTGTCTACTTGGTAGACTACCATCACCTGCTACTATCTTCTTAATGAGATGGTCTATGTCTGAGACTGCAGGAGACTTGATACTCCTCTGCAGTTTCACTGTGGATTTCACTTCCCCCCCAGGGCCAGGAATTTGGGCTTAAGGATGTATTTGAATTCCCATCCACTGAAGACTTAACTGACTGCCTAATGGGGTTAGATTCATATTTTATAACACAGGATAGAAAATGGCCTTAACAATTCAGCCCAGCTAATTACAAATCTGCTAATGTTACCAGTGGATGAAACAGGCCATAAGAACTTGGCAAACACATTAATAATCAGGCTGTATAATCCATGAGCTACATCATCAGTAGGAATTACAGGATTATACTTTATGGTTTTTACTCTAAGATGGCATTGAGATAAGTAACTTTAGTGCTGCAAGTTACAGACATATTTTAGGTCAGCTTTGCTCATGCTAGGTTGACTTGTATTACATAGTTCTATGCCCTTGTATAAACAACTAACAACTATATAGGTTTACATTAAATATTTCAATAATATCATGCTAGGAGGCTGCATTCAGTTCTTCAAGAAGTCAAAAAGTTTCAGCTGCAGCTCTCTTAAGGTGCCTGCTCTTATAAAAAGTTGCCTACACTCTAGCCACGTGGCAACAAGGAATTTTTCTTTCCAAGTGTGCTCTTATGAGAAATGTAGAGTATGTGTTGAAAAGTTTGACAGCACAAACACATCAGGACTCTTTCCTCACCACTCAAACCACAGAGTAATTTAGCTATGTAAGAAGGCCAGACACATTACGATAATGGGGTCCTAAGAGGAACGTGGCCAAACCACACTTGATTTTGATTCAGCTATGCTAATCAAGAACTTCCTCAGTATCCTTTGTGCCATGGTTTAAAAGACAGCAAAACCTGACTGGAGGAACAAGAAAGAAAAATTCTTAGATAAAACCATAGTCCAGAAGTGCTCAGAAAAATGTTTAGACACTATGAAGAAGTAATTTCTTCTGTAACATCTTTAAATTGACCTTATAAATGTGGTTTTCAGTAGAAGTAACAGACATAGGGAACCCAAGAGGAACTTACATATATATACATATTCATGCAATGTTTGCCCTTTTTTGGGTAGGTGAGGCACTTCTAGTAGCCCTGGATGGATCTTGATTAATGATTGGCAGTGAGTTCAAATGCAGTAACTACTATAGCAAGGCTGAGGAGGAGAATGGTGTTTCCCCAAGCTATGAATAACAGCAATTCCTTGGTGTCATGACAAATAAGATATTTTTACAGAATCTTTGTACTCTCAAAATCAGAACAATGGAAACAACCAAGCCAATAGGGAAGACATGTGAATGGAAACTTTTAACTGTAACCTTTATTAATTTCAAAATATTCTGACAACAATTATGTTTTGTATGGAGTGGGAAAATTTTATCATTGTCTTGTTTTAGCTCCAGGAGATGGATTAGAGTCTTAACCTTTGTGCTGGGAGAACATCAAGACTCCTTCCTGGAACTGGGAGTCCATCTCTTGGCAAAGTCAACTCAAATTCTCATTCTTGAAGAGTAAACATAGGTAACAAGCCTGCAGGCAGAACGAAAACAGTTAACGTTACCGTGCATGGATTGTTGCAACTGTGCCTGAAGAGGGTCAAGGATTAAGTTCATTTGTTTTCCTATACTTTACTTCCTTTTTTATGTCCTTTTTGACACATGGCACACTAGGGTAAAAAAGAATAGTGTCTACCCTGGGCTGTTAGCTAGGTTAGACCTTTTGAAGCCAGTACATCAGGCTTATAGGGTACTCCTATCACTTGTCACTTACGTAGACCAACACACTGGGGGCACTGAGACACGCTACCATTAAAATTAATGTATAGTTGCTAACAAAAGGTAAACATCGCCATTCAGAAGGTTGACTGCAGTGTTTTCTCATGAGAGCAGTGCCTCTGGGAGGAACAGAACTCTTCCATGCTCCTAAACTGAGGAAACACATTGCTGTGCGTCTGTCCTGGGTTCAGCAGTAGCAGTAATTTTTCTCTTTCTTAGTAGCTGGTGCAGTGCTGTGGTTTTGACTTTCAGCCTGGGAACAGTGATGATAACACTGATGTTTTTAGTTGCTGCTCAGCAATGTTTAGTCTGACCAAGGACTTTCTGAGTCTCATGCCCTGCCAGGGAGGAGGGGAAGCTGGGAGGAAGCAAAGACAGGACACCTGACCCAAACTAACTAAAGAGGTATTCCATACCACAGCACGTCATGCTCACTATATAAACTGGGAGCAGTTACCTGGAAGGGTTAGATCACTACTTGGGTCTGGCTGGGTATCGGTCGGCGGGTGGTGAGCGGTTGTATTCTCTTCCCTTGCTATTTGCCTTACCATTATTATTATTAGTGGTAGCAGCAGTGGTTTGTGTTCTACCTCAGTTGCTGGACTGTTCTTATCTCAATCTGTGGGAGTTGTATCCTTTCGATTCTCCTCCTCATCCCTCCGGGAGCAGGGAGGAGGAAGGGGAGGGAGTGAGAGAGTGATTGCGTGGCTGACTGGGCTTAAACCTCGACAGCGTTCCAAGCCTGGCTAGATCAGTCATCCTCTTTGTTGTAGTCGCACTCTCTTCACCTATCTGAATAGTCACTACTAATCAAGTTTTCTACCCCAGCCCTGTTTTCAGCAGCCAGCAGGAAAACAGCAAGCATCCAGGAGCTGATGGAGTACTAGTACTGCTTGTGCCTTTTACTCATATAGTTGAGAGCATAAATCACAGAATTTCAGGCTGCACACTGAAGTATGATATGGCCACCACCTTTTGTAGAGCTAGATAGGTAGCAAAATCTCTACCCATGGCATAAAAAAAGAGAGAACAAGCAGACTCAGATTTTCCTTCCTCTTGGGGTCTAATCTTGGTGATCAAATATGATGAGTCGTTACGTAAGAACTTCATACTAAAGTTTTTAACTTCAGTGAAATTTCCACTAAAATGAGAAAGTCTTCAGTCCTTTGGGCCGCTGTTTTACTGGAGCTACAAGCATTTTAAAATGGCTGAAAGTACGTATGAAATTTATAGACAGGCTGTACCCTCTGGCTTGTTTTTATTTCTTTTTCCAATTTTAAGTCCGCTGTTCTGTTTTTACTGTCCTGTATCTCAAAAACCAAACCAAAACAAAAAAAACCCGAAAAAACTTGGTGATTTTTTTATCTTACTTCTACTCTTTACTTCTAGCAGTTTCACTGACAGTACATTCTTGTGTTTACTGTTATTATGAGAAGTAGGTTTTTCTATCAAGTCACAGCTTCTCAGCCTGTCGCTTTCACATTCATCACTAGTATTGAGAAAAGACACCAACACACTCTAAATGGAAAGGGAATTGTGTCTCCCTCCCTTTCGCTAATTCTTTGGGCTTCAGCTGGATTTCCTTCCTCAGCTGCTACTATCACTGAGGTGAAGTGAACAAATAAAAAGACACAGGAATGAGAATTTCAGAACACCAAAAAAAAGCAACCCAAAACCAAAACACTTTTAAACTTCCTTCAGTTTTCATAACCATTTCTTAGAAAGTGACTTCAAACACTGTGTTAATTTTATTGCACTGTTCCATGCTTCCCTATAATAATAAAGCTGTACAGAGTCTGGACTTTTACTGCCGAGAGTATATTGTTTTGCAATCCAGTATTTCAGTAGTTTGTGCTGACCTTGAACATCATGAGCAGAAAGAACACCAGTTCATTTCACTTTTGCGTGCATTTCCAGTCACAGACTCTTATCATATATATAATGCTTACTGACATAGAGCCTTTTATTACAAGCTGCCCTAGTGAACCAGCTTTCAAAGGTTGCTTAACTGCTCTTCAAAGTCATGATCACACTGAAGTGGAGGACTGTAAAGCAGATAAACTGAAGTGCCCTGTAATTTAAAGAGTATTCTTTTCAAACGCATCTCTGAAAGTTTAATAAAATGAAAATCTACTCATTTCAGGCTACAGTTTTCTTTGAGAAGACAAGTAATCAGGAAATACGTGAGGCCTACTATTAACACCCTATGAAGATTGTCTAATTTATAAATTATTGTACATACAACACTTCAGAGTTAATACTCTTTAAAAAAATTGCCATGAAACAAGAAATTGAATGCTCAAAGTTGCAGTAATGCAAATTAGTGGACTGCAGCCAATGTAACTACTTCATGGGAATAGGATGTAGCGTTTGCACAGCGAGTTTCTTGGGCACAAATACAGGATGCTTCCTCTGCCCTCTCCAGACTGAATCACAAGGAATATCTCAATAAAACTTTGTGTTGCTGTGATTCCACACACTGTGGACAGCTGCTGGTTTAACTCATTAGTCTACCGAGTCAACTAATTTATGGTATCTCTAGATCCAGTGTCTGAAAGTGCCCTCTGGGATTTTCACATGCCATCATCTGGGAGTGCCAAAGATGATGAGCCATCATCCCTCACTCAGCCTCATGACTCCCATCTCCTTTATTTGCGTTTCATATGATAACACGAATCTTTAGGTGGACTTTGACCTTTTAACTTCTCTCTTACAGGACCCAATTCTTCCACTAGTTGCACCCAAACAATCCCATTTATATCAGAAAGGCTTACTCTAGAGCTAATGGGAAGCAACTGCTAAATTTGACCCTTAATTTTATCAGCATTTTAGAATAGTTCAAACAAAAAAAAACAGTACAACATCAAAGAGATCTGATAGTAAGTTGCTAACATTTGCCACCAGCAAGAAAAGATGGCTTTATCCTGGAAGGTGAATGAGACCATCTGACATCAGACAAAAACCAGTTCACAGATCCTAATCACCATGACATTGAAAAAGCATATCAGAGCATTAGCTTGGCATTCCCTATAGGAAGAACCAGCAGTGGTAAGTGCTAGCAGATCTCCATTACAATCAATAGTTCAGGCTAGCATGATCACCTTTTGCTAAACATGTTTGTGAAAAACAGTAGAAGTTAATATTCAGTGAAAGTTCAACAGTGATCACTGATTCAGCATATTAGTCCAGAGTAAGAAATTTTCTTCACAAAACAACAGATAGCTAGTGTCAGCCACATCCTATTGTACGTTTTAACATAGGCCATCATTATACAGCAGATACAGTAGAGACTGGACTTCTGCTGCCCCATTTATGTAGACCACCATTAACAACAATTATCAGTCCCCTATAAGCATTACAGTGGGGGTACTGAAGCCTCTCTACACACACATCGACATGCTGATACATGAGCCTGGTTTGCAGCATCACAGTGCCATACTCTGAATCCAGTGATGTCCACAAATGAAGATGCTTGGAAAAGCAGCACATAGTTGACACAGTGCCTCCACCAGTCCAGACAAGCATTGCTGCAAGAGGCATCCTCAAGTTTAGAGCATCAAATGGATGCTCTGAATTTCCAAAGCTGGAAACAGCGAGAGCTGTTGGTTATGCTACTTCAGCTGAATGAACTAAACTCCAGCTAGACTTACAACTACATTCATTCATTCTCTGTGAAGTTACGATAGCAATAAAAAGCTCCAAAATATATATGACATGTTCATTGGCATTTTAATGACATGTCAGATGTGCAGCTAATTGTCTTCAACAAAGAAACTAGTGCAGTACCCAGACTCAGCTAGAGTGAGGTTCCTTCACTTGTGCCTTGCTTACCCAAATTCCCAGCAGTCCCACCTTTCACACTTTAACACTTGCTCTCTGTGCAGAAATTAATGCAATTCTAGGAAAAATATCAAAGCTCTTAAAAGATTACAAAAAAACCCACCAAGTCCAAGGCCTTAAAAATGTTTTTGGTAGTTCTGCCTTCAAATAGCGTATGATCCTTCAGTATACAAATACCTTTCCTCCAGCTGTTTTTTTGAAAGGATAATCTTATTTTCCCTCATAGAATTGATTTTCCATTATTTTAACTTAAGTCTCAAATTACTCATGCAAAAAAAGGTTATATCTAATTATATACAAACTAACAGTAAATTCTTTGAATTGCCATGAACATCAGTGTTACCTGCATAGAAACAGTGATGAGTTCAGCTGACTCTTCTTGTGGTTTCTTAAAGCTTCCATGGAAATATATCTCAAATGCTATATATGTAGAGCACTTCCCTGAGCCATGAAAAATTAATCAATGCAGAACTTGCTTGACCTTATCTGCTTCTAGACAGTCCAAAACTTAGACCAGATTTAAATAAAATAAAGAGGGTACTACATAGCATAGGTAGAATCCAGGTCTACTATACTAAGTAAAGTTCAATTTCCCAGTTAAAAACTTCAACTCAGACTCCAGTTCTGGAAGGGATAAATTCAAGCCTTTGGATATGAAATACTAACTCTTGGTAAACCAAGTTGTCTTGCATGACAATAGCTTACTACCCATTACCATAAAAATCACATTTTACCAGCAATTTAAGGCTCATCTCACAATACTCCATGCAGTGCAGGATGCATTTTAACATAAAGAGTTTCTTTCCTTCTGCAGAGATTCACACAGAAGAACCACAAATGAGAAAGGACTCAATTCTGGCCTGGTGCAATAAACTGCACCTGCCTGTGTCAATTCTGAAAACACTGAAGAACAGAGTAAAATTTACTCACTGCTATTCTACTCTACTATATAGACAGTGACTGGTGGTAAAGCTACTTAACAGAAAAGCCTGCATTAAAATTTAGGGTGATAAAAATTGTTCAAATTATCCTAATTAGAATAAAACAAAATGCATAGAGCAAAGCATTATACTTATAAGTAATCCACTATTACATCACAAAGCTTTGTGCTCCAGACATTTAGTTCAGAGTTAATGAGCATGCACGCTCCGATTTCCTTGGAAGCAGTGAATATTCAGTACCACACAGAAATAGTCCAAGAAGATGAAAATGAAAAGAGTAATCAGTCTGTTATTATGTAAGGAATTGCAAGACTGGAAATGGAATTATACAACTTGTATTTACTTTGAATCCCCGAAACCTGTCATCACCTCAAAGAAAATGATTTTACAAAATGTTACTCTACATTGGTTGAGAGTCTCATCGACGTATAAAATTCTGTATAAATGCTGCTGGATTTCTCTTTGGTTTTGTTTTGGTTTTTTTTTTGCAGGAGCTTCTTTTCTTTATTTTGATTCATAAGCAGTGGATTTCAGGACCTAACTATAAAAGAGAGACAAGTCCTGGCTGCCTTAAAACACACAGCAAAATTAGCAAAATACAGTCTATATCAAAAATAAAAAGCCCAGAATAAGTACGTAGTAATAACAGATTCCAAGTGCTACAAACAATACCTTGCAGAGAATTCAGAGTTGTTTATAAAACATAAAACATTGCAACACAAACTTCTTTGCTACAAAGTAAGAGGCATTATAACATGATTATGGTTCTTTGCATCTAGATTTCCAGATACTTTAACACAGCTGGGTAAAAAAATGGGGCTATCTACATTTTGCAAGTGAGAGAACAGAGACAGAAGACACCTGGCTCAAAGTCTCACAGCGCATTAATGGCAGAACCTGAAACTTATTTTATATCTCTTGATTTTCAGAGATGTCTCACTGAGTTTGAGGCTTTTTTAAAATAGAATAGATTCCTTAAAAATTAATTTAGGAAGTTCAGCATCTGTTAACAGAGTTAATTAATTGACAAATGGCCACGTCAAAGTTTCCCAAAAAGTCCCAGAATATTTCAAATAAACGGAAGATGAAATAAAGACTGTGATAGCCCCTGAGAATGGTAGAAAGCAAGAAAAACAAAATGAAGCAGCTGAGATATAAATCAACTGCCTACAGTGTTCAGGGCTGAAGCCGTTTTTTTCTGATAGCTTCAGAGGAGACTGTGAGTCATGGCAACTTTTTTCATTGATTCTCCAAATGAATGGTTTTCCAAGATTTCAATCATACTGTACGGGAATATGCTTCATATCCTGTCTTTGCTGGAGGAATGCCTGTGTTTGTGGGTGCTTAACCTGGGTTGGCTACATTGATTTTAAACAACAGTCAAATCTGTCATTTAAAATAAGCTCTCAGTAAAAATTCAAGCCTGTGGGAGAATCTCAGCTTGAATTCAGCAGTTTATTTAGCTAAAAATCCAATAAACTTGTTTCACTGCTCTTTTAATCCAGGTTAATATGCCCTCATTTATCTCTAGGCTAAATATATTGCTGATATCAAGGTAAGTAAATAGTCATTGGGTACCATAATATGTATCCATGAGATCAACTCGGTACCATTTTGAGTTACATGCTAATAATATCAAGATAAACCCAGGCCCTGTTTACTGCTGGCGCAGCCATTATTTAAGCTTTTCATTTTGTTTCTATCTGTGCCCGAGGCCTGTTTTGGGTAATTCATAAGCTTGTTCCAGAAGACAAACTTCATCTCAAAGGCTGCTTTATTTGGAAATTACATCTGCACCTCGGGGATAAAAACATATTGATGCCCGTAGATAGAAAAATCTATAGGTTACATCCCTAAATTATTCACAGTAGCCACTGGGTCCATTTTCCCAGACTTCTTATGCAACAACAAAACAAAGTCGTCTCATTTGTGTGAAAAATCAGTCTCCAATAATATCATCTTTGTTATTATCAAGTTTACAGGGACCATCTTTCAAAAGAAAGGGATCATTTATAGAGGTTGAGTAAGAAGCCAAGTATAACTAAAACTTGTTTTGCAGTACATGATCCACTACGGTTTAGGGAAAGTTGCAGAAAATCAGGTTGAGTTTAAAGAGCAAACGCCTTTTTTTTTTTTTTATGTATTTATGATGCGCTGGAAGGCCAGCAGCAAGTCACAGAAAACTCATTTCTAATAACCATGGTATACCTAGGAATTTCAGTTATGCTGATTGGTTTGTTGTCAGCAGACTGGTAACATAACCTATTATTAAGATTGCATGATACTTCTGATTTATAGGATCTTGTTTGACGTCCAGGAAAGTCATAAAGAACTAAAGCCTCTGAGACTGAGGCTCCCTACACTCATGGTATGGCTCAGGCTGAATTTGGACATTTTTAACTAAAATGGTTTGGTCCTCTGTAGGAATGAGATTAGAGAACTATGTCTTGTTACTTGGCTCCTTCCACTCCCCATCTGTTATTAAATAAATAAATAAATCAATCAGGTGACACTTTCTCAGGTCATTTTAGTGTTTTGAAGCATTTATAATACTTTGAAATGCTGAGAATAACATTTGGAAGGAAGTGGTCTAAGGCACACCATTTCATCCGCTTGAACTCAGCTCTAATTCAACCATGTTAAAAACACTTGAAAAAACAGTTTCCACGTTCTCAGCAAAATTTTCTTCAATTTTGCAGTGAAACCCCCTCCAAAGATGTCAGTATTTATCACATGATCAACATTCCCAGCTGCTGGAGAATAAGCACCTGTGGTGGGTTGACCCTGACTTGGAGCCAGCTGGCATTGGCTCTATCAGACATAGGGAAAACCTCTAGCAGCTTCTCACAGAAGCCACCCCTGTAGTTCTCCCAGCTACCAAGACCTTGTCATGCAAACTCAATACAACATCTGAAGAGCAAGTGCAAATGTTGTCCGTTGTGCTCTCCATTCCCACATTATGCCCCTATGAGCAAGTAGCCATTTCACTGAATGTAACACGGAAAAGAGATTTCAGGGCAGGAAAACACAGGATTGGGCAAGGACCAGAGACAGCTAGGACAAAAAGTAGAAAAGACATCAGGGCAAGCCAGGAGACCATGCTTTCCATGTGATTGAGTAGACCACTGAGGAGAAAGAATTTCTGGTGTTTCAATAATCCCTCAGTCTGAGATCCAGGGTAGGAGCAGACTATAATTTGCTTCTGAAACACTGAACTGTTTGTGCTGTGGAAACAGCCTCTGCTTTCTGAAATGAGATATTGTTAGGTTTTGGATGGACAAAAAATCCAGGTTTTGGGTGCTAAGGGAAAAGGTGAAGGGAAGATGTGTCAGCTTGGATTTGCATGAAAAAATTGCTGAGCCTCAAGAAAATATTCATGTATTTGGAACATTGTTTCTTGGCTGGGTCTAGTACTGAAACGGAGCTCTCCAGGAAGAAAAAGTAAGTGAAAGCTGTCCAAAACCTGGATTTTAAGCCTGTTTCTGTCAAAGGCTGAGTAATTGTTAAAAATAAAAATCTTAGCTGCAATTAATTCTGTGCTTTGGTTTAATGGAAGTCAGATATATGACTCTGCAGAAATCCTAGCTGCAACTTACATAGGGAGCTAGGCAATGGAATTATAACACTGTGATACAACAGCCAGGAACCCTGCCCCTCTACTCTGCTCTTGTGAGACCTCGCTTGGAGTATTGTGTGCAGTTCTGGTGTCCTCAACATAAAAAGGACATGGAACTGTTGGAACAAGTCCAAAGGAGGGCCATGAGGATGATCAGGGGTCTGGAGCACCTCCCATAGGAAGACAGGCTGAGAAAGTTGGGGCTGTTCATCTTGGAGAAGAGAAGGCTGTGTGGAGACCTCATAGGAGCCTTCCAATATCTGAAGGGGGCCTATAGGGATGCTGGGGAGGGACTCTTCATTAGGGACTGTAGTGAGAGGACAAGGGGTAATGGGTTCAAAATTCAACAGGGGAAGTTTAGACTGGATATGAGGAAGAAATTCTTTCCTGTAAGGGTGGTGAGGCACTGGAATGGGTTGCCCAGGGAAGCTGTGAATGCTCCATCTCTGGCAGTGTTCAAGGCCAGGTTGGACAGAGCCTTGGGTGGCATGGTTTAATTGGAGGTGTCCCTGCGCCTGGCAGGGGTGTTGGAACTAGATGATCTTAAGGTCCTTACCAACTCTAACTATTCTATGATTTTATAAAAATGCAGGCTTGCCATATGAAAAACTAGTGTGTAATTTCAACTCAAATCTGCCTTGGGCTTCATTTTTTCTGAGTATAAGATGGGAACCTTATCAGCCCCTCACCTCATGGCATTGGCGTGAAGCTAGAAGAAGGCCTATGTTCAGGCATTCAGTGGTGGGCACTGCCAAAAGAGCAAAAGGGGAAATAATTAATTCTCTCTTCAGACAGAGTTTTTGTAATGGTGTACAAAAGGCCTTATGACAAACAATGAAGTTAATAAAAGATTATTAAATGAGCTTTGTCTATTTTGTGCACCAAATGAAACAGGGGTCTTGTCAGAAAAAAGTATAAGATCATAATTAAAATCAGCCTTATGCATAGCAAAAAGACCAAATTAAAACTGCATAGGCAGGAGTGCGGAAGCAGGGAATTATTTAATGGATTCTTCATTTTGCAGGCTTAATAAAGATATTTCTTTAAAACCTCACTTACTGTTAGTATCTTAAAATCTACAGTGAGGAAATGGTTAGTTTCTCAAAGCACAGCTACAGCCTTTTTCACCTGACTTAGTTCTTCTTTTAAATGATTTTGCAGAGCCTAAGCTAGGTCATGCTGTAATGATGAGTACAGACTTACATAAAGTGCGTATTCCCAATTGTATACAACCTACTTGCATCTATTATAGATCACTCTAAACTGCCTGACTCTGCACTGATACTTTAACAAGGTCCATAGTCTGCTCCTCCCATTCCAGTAACGTACAGCATGCACTGGTGATGCTCTTAACTTCCATAGTTTTCTTAACAAAAGGCGTCAAAGTAACTTCTGTTTATTAAATAAACCTTTCCATCTCTTTTGAAGGCATTTTTTTTTCAAATGTTAAAAGTATGAATGCCTGAAGGATGTTTACATCTTCCACGAAAGGATGACAAATTTTGTCATAAATGCTTACAGGCTCCTTTAAGGTTTCCAGAGTTAAAACAAAAGAAAACAAAAACCCCAGAACCTTCTTGAGTACAGAACATTCACAGGAATTACTTTACCTGTGCTGTAAATATATCCATCTCTGGATTTTAAGAAAACGACTGTTTAAAATTTCACATAAATATCACAGTCAGAAACAGAGTTAGAAGAAAAAGAAATTACTGTGTCTAACTGCAGATGATTGGAAAGACAGAATATAATTAACCGAGATGCAATTTTCCCTCTACCCCGACTGCCACACAAAAACTAAAAAAAAAAGAGAGAAAAAAAATTTAAAAAAGAAAAAAAAAGAAATGCAATGAGATGCTTATATTTCCAGAAACAGACAGGACTTCAGGTTTTGCCTATCACCCTAAACACTGCAACTCTAGCAAGAAAGTTTTCTGACGCACAAATTCAGTATGAGCTTTAGAGCAGCCTCTATTACAAATGCAAGAAGGAAATAACCTGTATTTTTGCTTTGACAGATTTGTTAGATCTAATCCAAGAAAGTGAATAATAGAACACATTCTCTACTGTTAGAGAAAGCCAAAATTTTAACCAGGTCCTTAACCAGACTTCAATGAATTCATTTTTCATCGTTCATCTCTCTCTAAACTAGGCATAGGAATGGCTTCGAACTTTTCCCATTTTAAAAGTGAGCTTCCTCCACCAAAAAATCCTCTACAAAACAGGAAAATAAACAGAAACCCAAACAACTAAATCTGATGTTAACTCATTTTCTTCTTACAGTGGAAAGAAGACTTTTGGTTCTTTTACCTTGTCTAATTTCAATCAGATTATTAGAAACTAAAATTAATCTAAATAAATATCTCAAGATTTGGAAGAATCCCAAGAAAAGATAGAGTTGAAATGGTTCCATAATGAAGGGGCATGAAGTCAGCACATAATCATAGAAAGAGTCAGGCTTACAGCTATGGAGCTTACTCATGTCTGAGTTTAAAACAAAACAAGACAAGTCAGAATACTTCAGAGCTGATGGGAAACCAAACCTTGGATTTTTTCTCAGTTTGCTTTTCTGTGCAAAACAAATCAAGCTAAAGGAACAAGCAACTTTTAAAATTATACCTTCAATATAGTCACAGTGGAATACAGTAGGTTTGAATATTGCTACATCAAATTAAATGAAGGACTGAACTTTTTCAAAATGTATTTTCCAGCTTAGGCTAGAGCAAGGAAACTCAAGAGACTGCTACATGACAGATGGTAAAGAAAGCATGAATTTAAAGAATAACTGTCCTGTAAATTACAGTATTTCCTCATCCTGTATTCCATAATCAGTTTCAGTTCTGGTAATCTGCTTTCAAGAGCACATTACAGAGGAGTATGTCATTGATCA
Source organism: Ara ararauna (assembly GCA_028858755.1). Taxonomy (NCBI): domain Eukaryota; kingdom Metazoa; phylum Chordata; class Aves; order Psittaciformes; family Psittacidae; genus Ara; species Ara ararauna. Next base: position 104,398,939 of record CM054376.1, on the reverse strand, counting down.
ACTGTTTGTCCTGCAGAAATAACCGTATTTCACTTTCCATGAACCTGATCCTAATAATAAAAGGAAGGATAAATGGGAGCTCCGAGTTATCAACTCCTGAGTAACAATAATTTCATGTAGGTCATCTTAAGACCTGAGCGTTTCTGTCTGTTGCATCCTAAAGTATCTCTGGAGTAGTCTATGACTAAGGCACAGCACAGGCATTCAACAAAACCACCCAGGAGGCAAATTGCAGCAACAAAGTCTATAGAGTAAGAGAATATGGGAAAAGAAACCTCTTGCTACTGATTTCTATCAGTTCAATACTTATTATTTTGTTTCCGCATTTACACTTAAATATGGATACCTAGGCTAAGACAGTGGAAATTATTTCCAAAATAATGAAAAAACAAATCAAGGGAAGGCTTCTAGCAGAGGAATGTAAGATCATCCTGGTACCATGTATTGGCAGAGTATGGTTGTTTTTGTAGAGTTCAAGATGTTGATCTGAAATATTAGCATAAAAGATCAATAAAACTCCCTGTGTGATAACCTGTTTCATAAACAATGATTGGAAATTTTTCTAAGGTCAGATGCAATAGATTTTACCAATTGTTTTATATAAACTTGCCAACTTATATAAACTTGTCAAACCCAATTTTTTTATATAAACTTGTCAATTTCTTTCAGCACACACTGCACACCTGAGATTTTATTAAACAGTGTTAAAGATGAAATTTGTGATATTTTCAACTTATAAAATTAATTCTAGTGGCATTCTAACATGTAAATATAACTGTGTAGATTCCAAGCATAGTAAGAAAAAAATTATGAATATTAATTATGTTGTTCTGTTTAATTTCATCAGTCTCTACTTCTTAAGTCTAAATTATTGGTAATAAAAATCAGTACCAAAGTATCCATAATACCCATAATATAATAGTAATAATATGGAATAGACTGTAGATAAGGTCATTTTTTGAACTATTTGAAGTTACTTAGTCACCTGAACGGAACTTTGAACTTTTATATCTACTGATTTTTCTTGCTGCTATCATAGTCTGGCATGTTTTCCAAATGGGGCAAATAATATTTTGGAGCTTGGTTTCAAGAGAAGAGAATGCATTTTGTAAACTTAACATGGACCATATACTAACACAGGAAGATAAAGAACACAGGAAGCTTCAGATACCTTCAGAGTATTATGTCTTGACAGTTCTAACGTATAGTTCTTCAAAAGGTAATAGACATGTCTGTGTGAACAAAATATGCAAGACTGAAGCCTTAGACCCCAAAATTGATAATACTTCTGAATGACTTTGCAGATGGGATTAGTCTTCTTGATCTCATCTGAGCACTCTCAACAGATGGCATAGGGAAAAGTCCAATTGAGTCATCCTTCAAATGCACAAGTCTGTCCAAGATCACTGCACTGATTTGAAATCAGGGAAATGCCATGAGCTGACCTTCCATTTAAACTTCTGAGGAACTTCAATATTCCATTAATCTAGTAAACTACAGAATCTCTAATTTTTATGCAAGAATAATTCCCACTCCATAGTCCCAGATGTTTTCCTGGATGTAATTTCAACATTGTGTATCTCATTCAATGCCTTTGATTAAATTTGTAATACATTTAAAATATCAGTGTGTCCAATCAAGTATAAAGAGACATGTGAAAATGAAATGATTCATGCAATGGGAATTAAATCTTAAACTGCCTTGTCACCCATTATTTTAGGGATAGATTTAATTTACAACTTAAGCTTCTGTCACACATTACCAGCGATACAAACAGACTAGAAAACACACTGTACACTCATTAAATGCACAATTTGAATGCAGAAATCTTATGGTATATTTTTTAAACAAATATCATAGATTCTGTGGTGAAGCCATAAACACTCAATCCTTCTTGAAAAGTAAGAAAATGCATAAAACTAGTCCTGCAAGGATTTTGTAGAAATACCATAGTTCAAATTTGCAAAGATCCCTTACAAGACCTAATTCAGTAGACTAAAGGTCTGTTCTTGAAGAAAGAAGCAGCCCTTTTTTCCAAAACATCCTCATAGCATGCTCAAGTAAATTTTCAAAGAGGAAAAGTTGTCAGTAAATTGAGGACTGAGCAAATACAGTAGGCCAAACCTTAAGCCTCTAGAAGCTGACAACAGCAGAAGAAGGTTAGTGTCAGTGAGACATGGCTCAATGTCCAGTTGGAGACCAGTAACGAGTGGTGTCCCTCAGGGATCGGTGTTGAGACCGGTCTTGTTCAACATCTTTGTTGGTGACATGGACAGTGGGATTGAGTGCACCCTCAGCAAGTTTGCTGATGACACCAAGCTGTGTGGTTTGGTTGATACATTGGAGAGAAGGAATGCCATCCAGAGGGACCTTGACATGCTTGTGAGGTGGGCTGATGCCAACCTCATGAAGTTGAACCATGCCAAGTGCAAGGTCCTACACCTGGGTTGGAGCAATCCCAGGCACAGCTACAGGTTGGGCAGGGAAGAGATTGAGAGCAGTCCTGCAGAGAAGGACTTGGGGGTGTTGGTCGATGAGAAAATAAACATGAAACAGCAGTATGCGCTTGCAGCCCAGAAACCAGTCACGAAAAGGAGCATGACCAGCAGGTCGATGGAGGTGATCCTGCCCCTCTACTCTGCTCTTGTGAGACCTCACTTGGAGTATTGTGTGCAGTTCTGGTGTCCTCAACAGAAAAATGGCATGGAACTCTTGGAACAAGTCCAAAGGAGGGCCACGAGGATGATCAGGGGACTGGAGCACCTCCCGTATGAAGATAGGATGAGAAAGTTGGGGCTGTTGAGCCTGGAGAAGAGAAGGCTGCGTGGAGACCTCATAGGAGCCTTCCAATATCTGAAGGAGGGCTATAGGGATGCTGGGGAGGGACTCTTCATTAGTGACTGTAGTGAGAGGACAAGGAGTAATGGGTTCAAACTTCAACAGGGGAAGTTTAGATTGGATATGAGGAAGAAATTCTTTCCTGTAAGGGTTGTGAAGCACTGGAATGGGTTGCCCAGGGAAGCTGTGAATGCTCCATCTCTGGCAGTGCTCAAGGCCAGGTTGGACAGAGCCTTGGGTGGCATGGTTTAATTGGAGGTGTCCCTGCGCCTGGCAGGGGTGTTGGAACTAGATGATCTTAAGGTCCTTTCCAACCCTAACTATTCTATGATTCGATGATTCTGTACTGACTAAAGATGTAATTCACTATATGAGGAAAACAAGTTAGAATGACATGGACAGGACGGTAAGAACAGTTTCCCACTACATTTGCTTTCCTTCTCCATCAGAATGTCTGATTCAAATAAAAGCAGCTCCTGCATATACTTCTGTTTCTTAATGTGGTGTGCTTGCCCTATATGAACAAAAGAATTACAAGAGTTAGAGAAAGATAAAACTCACATACAACAAAACCTAGCTCTGGCATGATGATACACCAGAACAAATGTTGCATCCAAAATTCACCCTGAGGATGTTAGGCGTGTGTGTGCTTTAGGTGGTAGCACAATGTTGTGTGTGTCCAACATCACCTGTGCGCACCTTTGGGCTATTCAGTTTTTTATCCTGGTATGTTTTGGAAGAAGGCACTAACTAGAGTTGTCAGATGAATAGCCCTCTCTACAAAACAAGTGCTGCCTGCAAAGTTTCAGGTCAACTTTTGAAAGTGCCTGTAGCACTGTGTTTCCTTACTGGCTCTGAAGGAACAGTCCTGAGGCTGGAAGCTTCCCTTCAGGGACAGTTAAGGCTAACAGTGGATTCTGTGGTCAGGCCATCTGGCCACTAGAATGACATAATCTACCCTTTTCATGCAGTCAGTCAGGAAGATTCTCTCTTGCTCTGAGGAGAAAAGAGGGGAAAATAAGGAAATGGGATGAAAGACCAGCTGGTTAATTAACTTAAATGCTCACTGACATATACAAACTGTCCCCAGTTTCATCTCTTCTCAGGTTTATTTACACATGCTATCTTCATCACAGGTAGAATAATGGAAAATAACACAATGCTGATAATAACAAAAGACAGAAAATAAACACTCAAACATTTACACATCATCTGTTTGAAATGTCATGTTAGAAAAGTGGAACCATTAAATTAGTTTTTGCAATGATCTTTGGTGCTACTTGCAGGGTTAATTGGTAATAGGAACAATGCTAAATTACTAAAACTTCACCACACATTTTATGTATGTAGGCTGACGAGAACTAAGTTACACAGGTAATCTTCATATCTGTGATCCTTCGAGGAACAGCTATTTTGATAATATTTGGAAGTCCTTGCACTAACTTCAATTCTGTACCAATTCTGGATTTCAAAACTAATTTTGCACAGGATTTTTTTCTTTGAATAACATAACAAGTAAAAATTTAACACAAACTTTCCTGACTTATGACACTTCTAGATTTCAGTTTGTTTGAACTATGTATTCTGCCCTGAAATAAAGGTCGTCACAAAGAGGCAGCATTGGGCAATACAGAGATGTGAGACTCCCAAAATAATTACGCTGACAGTAATTTTCTCTTTTCTTTTGTTATTACTGTGGCTGTATTTGCTTGATCACAGGCTTTTTCTCTTCTCAAACGAAAGTTCTCTTAATCTTAATAGGGTCACAAGCATGTGTTTACAACCTTGGAGTCTATTGTCTCGGAAAAGTTTATGTGGACCCATGTTGGCTGTTTTGCCAAAAAAAAAAAAAAAAAAGTCTTCATGCAACAAACTTATTATGAACAAATACAGGAGTAGCAGAGCCTAAATAGCTGTATTTTTAAATACAAATAGCTGTGTTACTAAAAATACACTGAAAGTGGAAGATATCTTGCTTTGGCAGACTTAAATCCAGAACACAGATCATAGCTATGAGATTCATGAAAATTTTAGGAGTGACTATCCCATTCCTGAAAAATTAGCATGCCTAAGTAACAATTTACAGGCATCTGGTGTATACTCATCTATTAATTAGTGATTTTCACCCCTGCCTCATTTCTAGAAAAAAATGCTAAAAGCAGAGAACCAGGGAGATCAGGTAACTACACAGGCCCCAAGCACTGCAGGGCGAATGTGCTACTTCCTGCCCTCTCTACCTACTGCTAGTAGCTGCCACACGAAAAGCACCAGAAGAAAAGTCAGCAAAAACTATATCAGCCCTCAAGCCATGCTTTCCATGGGTGCATTTCTGCAGTTTCTGACCACGTTGTTTCATTGCTTTACTAGCTTTCAGGATTCATTGTGATATGCACGATATTTGTTTTATAAGGCCTCAACAGCTGCAATCAGGAAGACCAGTATATTCATTTTTAAAGAAGGACCCATTACTCTTCATCATAACACAGAGCATCAGAATTATTTGGAAACAGAAAAAAAAAAAAAAAACCAAACCCTAAAAATACCCCATGTTTTTTCAGGGTAATTTCACCATTTGAACAGGAAGGGGGAGGGGAAGACAGTCTTCAGCTTGAGGTTTCTTTTAAACTAGGGGCGAGCAGCACATTTCTGCTACTGTTTGGAAGAAACACAGTTGCTCTTGCTATGAGTAAGCTGTTGCAGAGAATGATGCTGTTTTCAAGTGGATGAAGTTTCTTCCTCCAGAACTACTGGAAATTTGAGAAACAAAGGTATATAAATGTGGTATTTATTTGCATCACAAAAGTTTGGATCTGAACATTGGAAAACGTTATGAAACTTCAAGATAATTCCTGTTTATGAAAGTCAGATTTACATGGACAATTTTGTACATTTCATTTGATTAATCATCACTTCAGATATGCTGTCGTGGTTTAAGCCTCTCAGCCACGCAGTTTTCTCGCTCACTCACTCCCCCCTCTTTCTTCCCCCCCGCTCCCGGAGGGATGGGAAGGAGAATCAAAAGAATGCAACTCCCACAGGTTGAGATAAGAACAGTTTAGTAACTAAGGTACAACACAAATCACTACTGCTACCACCAATAATAATAATGACAAAAGAAATACAAGGAAAAAGAATACAATCGCTCACCACCCGATACCAAGACAGACCACACAGCGCACCTCCACCCTTCCGGGTCTCTGTGCTCCCAGTTTTTACATCCTGGGCATGACGTGCTGTGGCATGGAATACCTCTTTGGTCAGTTTGGGTCAGGCGTCCTGTCTCTGCTTTCTCCCGGCTTCCCCTCCTCCCTGGCAGAGCACGAGACTCAGAAAGTCCTTGGTCAAACCAAAACATTACTATGCAGTAACCGAAAACACTGGTGTTATCATCATTGTTCCCAGGCTGAAAGTCAAAAACACAGCTCTGCACCAGCTACCAAGAAGGAGAAAAATGACTGCTACTGCCGAACCCAGGACATATGTGCAAATGAAAACTAATCATTAGAAACTACGATTGCCGTCAGAATCTGCAGCTTTGCTTTGACTGCAGTATATTTTCATTATTCATCCATATATAATTTCTTCAATGGCTTCTGGGTTAGAGAGGCAGCAAATTCATTTCTGAGGTTTATGGCTGATGCCTCAGAAAACACATGGCATATAGTTCTGCTATTTTGCATTCCGAGAAGATGCATTCAGAGCTGGATGATAATGGAAGAACCATGTAGGAAAAAATCTTAACGTGGGGAATTTTGAGGTCAGAAAGGAATAATCCATGAAATTCTCTTGGGCCAAAGTTTTTGTTGGTGTAGGAAAGGGAAAGCATGTCTACTTATTACAGCAGAATTGCAACAAGGTACACTAGGGGGAGAAAAATAGCCTAACCAAAACAACCCACTAAGAAGTAAATACAGTTAGCACAGTAGCCTCTGAGAACAGCTGCTGATACAGAGAGCACTGTGTCCTTTTTCACGTCCTAAGCAGACAAAAATATGTACCTCTGTTTTACACCACGGCTACCCATACCTAAATGTGAAAATAGGGGGTGAAAGGTGAAGAAGTAGGTTTAAACATGTGTGTTTGAAGAAGTCTGGGTCATTAATGTGTAGAGATTTATTTAAAATATTTTTTTGTTTTCTACTAGGTTTGGTAATGCCCTCATGGTCCATCCTCAAAAGAGTCTGAAAGACACCAACATTTGCAAGAAGGCAACAAAGGAGAGCAGTATTGATTACAGACTATGAAGTGTAAACAAAAGTAATTTACTCCCATTTCTTTCCAGATGACTTAAAAAAGAAATCCTTAACCAAAGAAAGACATGTTTTCTCTGTCTCCCCCTTGAAGGTAATTCAAAGGACATGAGGTGAAATGGCATCTCATCTACTTTTTGATTCCAGACTGAATCCCACATTTTAAGCTTTGCACAGGGGAGTGGTGTCCCTCAGGGATCGGTGTTGAGACCAGTCTTGTTCAACATCTTTGTCGGTGTCATGGACAGTGGGATTGAGTGCACCCTCAGCAAGTTTGCCAATGACACCAAGCTGTGTGGTTCGGTTGATACACTGGAGGGAAGGAATGCCATCCAGAAGGACCTTGACATGCTTGTGAGGTGGGCTGATGCCAACCTGATGAAGTTGAACCATGCCAAGTGCAAGGTCCTACACCTGGGTGGGAGCAATCCCAGGCACAGCTACAGATTGGGCAGAGAAGAGATTCAGAGCAGCCCTGCGGAGGGGGAAGTTTAAATTGGATATGAGGAAGAAATTCTTTACTGCAAGGGTGGTGAGGCACTGGAATGGGCTGCCCAGGGAAGCTGTGAATGCTCCATTGCTGGCGGTGTTCAAGGCTGGGTTGGACAGAGCCTTGGGTGGCATGGTTTAGTGGGAGGTGTCCCTGGCCATGGCAGGGGTGTTAGAACTAGATGATCTTAAGGTCCTTTCCAACCCTAACTATTCTATGATTCTGTGATTCACTACCTGAGATTTTGAGCACTGGCAGCAGATTTTAAGGATGGCCCAGTGGTCTCATAAGACTACCCAACTTCCCCACCATGCTGCACATCCTATTGAAAATGCACAAACGTCAACCTCATACCTTCTTCTCTCCACCGGGCTCTACTGTACCCACTTTTTAGTCGTTTTATTTTTGTCCCTTAAAAAAAAGAACTTCTATGTTAAAGTTACTCATCTAGCCTGTATTCATGCGTCCCTTCAGCAACTCTTTTTCTGGCTTGTTCAGAAAAAGCAGTCTGGAAAATTTGCAACACAACCAGCAGACCCCATGCCCTTTAATATATCCTAGCTAGACTTCAAATAAGTTCTACTGATTAAACCAGCAAAGCCTCAGGGTCATGACCCCTTTCATTGTCCTAAAATAAGTTTTCAGAAACCAGCCTTGTGCCTGACTTTTTTTATAAAATAAAAAAAGTTTCAAAAAAACCTCCTGCAAAAGCTCAAAATGGAGCATCCACCTTGGGGCAAGTGCTCTTCAGTTACTAACAGATTAAACTGGAGACTAAGTGAGCCACAGGAAAGAGCTATTGCTTTTTACTGTGTTTCTACACTGAAAATTAGCCTCCTCATAAAAGACAAGCCCCTACAACTATTTCTTCAGTACTGATACCTTTGTGAACCTCTGTCAAAGCTAAAGGAAATCTGGAATCAGCTTTTCAAAGGAGCACAGCACAAAAGAGTGTTCCTTCTTATATTTCTTATGTATTGAGAGATATTAAACTAATATTTAGCAGGTAGGAATATCAAAACCTGAGGCTTTTTGGAGCACAATAGTAGAAAGCTAAGCAATTATTTCTAATTTGACTTATTTTCTTGAAGCAGTTGGTTTAACTGCTGATACTAATTATCTTTGGCCCACAGCAGCTTCTTCCTTGTGCTGAGGGATATATAAACATAGCTTCTTGTCTGACTTGAAAGACTCCAGGCAATCTGAAGCTTAAAGAGACATTCCTCCCAATAGATCTATGCCATTTACACCCTACACTTCCCTAGTACGCAGGAGTTATTAATCCATTCTTGAAACAGAGGTCATGAACATGGCTAAAAGTAGACTGAGTTCAAGAGAAGGATCAGGAGTTAATTTTGACAAAGGTATTTATCAGTGTATAAAGCTAAAGCTAAACAGCTGAAAAGATGATTTTCGAATATATAGAGCTAAAGCATATAAATTCTCATTTTTCTCCTTAAGGAAAGAACTCATTGAACAAAGCTCAGCAAATTTTGAGAAAGCTAATTAATCCAGATAGCGCTGGATATTTTGGATTAGGAGAGTTTAACGGAGCTGAACATAAAACGTACCAAGCAGGTGGTTTTTATTAAGATGCTGAGGTCATGCATTACTTGGAAGCCACACAAAGCAAGCAGGGAACATTGTGAAATGAAGTTAACGAGAGGGTCACACACTCTGTAGCTTCTGTAAGCTGAGTTTGCAGCATGCCATAAAGGTTTCTTGCCTTCCTCCCGAGCCTATCCTCCACACTTCCCATCTGTCCAAATCAACCTTTGTTCAAAGCCTCATTCCCCCTTCCCAGAGATTCTGTCTTCCACATCATTTTGTCTTCTACTGTACCAGTTAATATGCAAAATCTCTACCCATTCACTTACACTGTCCCATTCCACAGCAGTGAGTCCTCTCCCATACAGCACAGCACCTTCTCATCTCTGGCATAGAAGGATCCTACAGATATACCTTATAGAAACTTCTGAAGTTGCAGATCCTTCCTACAGTCTATACCCCACCATTTAATACCTCCTTACAGGCCTTGAACTTGCCCTAGTATTTCTTCTTTCTTAGCAGCTGAATCTCCACTTTTTTTCTGGTTCACAAGCACCAGACAAATTTGCTTTTGAGCAACCCATTTGCCTCCAATAACAGCCATTTTTTGGCTCTATGTACTCCGGTTCACTCCTTCTGTCCCTGCTGGTACTTGAACTGATGTCTCTCCTTACCAGGATATTCTAATTCCACAAACTACTTGCACACACTTTCTGACATCTCCCCTTTTCTCTTCCATTTCCCACCACCAACACTTTTGTTAGGAAGCAGTCCATCAACATAACAACATATTAAACAACTGTGAAAAGGGGATAGCATTTCTACTCTGCTGTACAGGAACCCTTAACCAGGTCTTTGACATAAAAGGCCTGTAGGATCTCCATGTATCTCCCACTTTCTCTTATTATTTTTCTGTGAAATCAACAAGGTTTTGGCTAGCAAAACCTGCAACTTTCTCTAACATTTTGAAAGCAATTGGATATGATGTTACTGATTTACAGATAAATTCCATTGGGTTCAGTCTGTGTCCTCTTGAGCTAAGCCAAAAACACAGAACAGAGATCCTCTGCAAATAATTCCACTACAGCTGCAGTGTAAAATAGGAACCTGCTCAGTTCCAAAACACAGACAGTGAGGTTTCTGAAAGTGCACTTACATAAGACTTGAAGAAAAAGAAAAAAAATTGACCTCTATCCCACGATCAAAGCAGACAATTAAGCCGTGCTGAATGTTGCATGCAACTGGTTTCCTGGCTCCAATTGCAGGTTTTCATATTTACTAGGCTTTGTATTTACAGTTCTGTGTAAGTCAGACCCAGATCCAGTCATCTGCAAAGCCTGGGGGTGAGAATTATATTTAGTGTTCTTTACCATTCCATTTCATAGGTGGAGATCGACTGCAAACTTTAAATCAGACACATCTCTCAACTCAGAAGTTATGGGTTTTTATTCTCAGATCTCTCTCTGTTTTCTTATTTTAATTAACAGCAAGGAGTTCATTACCATTATTTCTTTTGCTTATAACAGTAAATGAAATAATAGTATTATTTAGAATTTTGTTTTTGAACTGGCAAACAAAAAGAAGAAAAAAAACCCAACCCAAAACACAACAAAAATCTGGAGCTGTGCAGTTCAGAGACATTTTGTTCCCAACAGACTTTTCCAGGCTGTCCTTTATGAAGCAAAGACTGTCTGTCAAAAACAACATAGAGCTGTTCTTTGGAAATCAAAGGCCATTCTCAGAATCCCTCATCCTGTACTACCGAACTTGGTGATACTTATACATACACTTCACGTTGGTCAAAATGACCGTGCTTCATAATGAAGAGACTGTTGCATAGCTTAATGTTAAGCACAGTTCCAATCTTATAGCTGTACTACAAAAAGCATTTTGAAGTATTTCATTTGTACATTTGCATTTACAATTATTTATTCCTTTTTCTTCAGCTTTAAGAGAAGACATGCAAATTTCCTGTGCTTTGGGTACATATGATATTTATGTGAACTGGCAACAGCAAGTATCCTGCTAAAATATTTCTGATATCTTAAGTTAAAAAAAAGCCCATGAGACCAGAAGAAATTTTCCAAAGTCCACAGATGCTCATAGGCCTTCTCAAATCAGAAGAATCCCAACTTTAGCGTTTCTATCCAAAACTGGTATGCAGAGGGTTAGACGATTATCAAATTATATAGGAGCTTTGAGAGTATGACCAGCATCTCAGAATCTGCTGAAAATCTGAGAGTTAGCATTGAAATTTGCCTGTAGGTTGTCAAACTGACCTTGGGTTTTTCATGCATGACGTTCATGTCAGCCAAAATTCATAAAATCCATCTTTCTCTTGCTACAGGAATGGTACCTACTGGCTATGTTACCTAAGGCATGTTACCAGATGTTACCAGACCTGTCATACACCAGAAATGGAATTACTTTTTGAGGCAAATGCTATTTTAAGAACCATACAGAAATGTTCTGCTGAGTAGCTCCTGTAACAAAAAAAATGTTGTATCCCCCAAACTGAAATTTTCTGCAATGAAAGCTGGTTAGTTTGGGGGTTTGTTGTTGGTTTTGTTTGGTTTTGTTGTCATTGGTTTTGGTTGGTTGTGGTTGTTTTGGTTTTGGGTTTTGCTTTTCTTTTTGTGGTTATTTTGAGGGGTTTTATGTTGGTTTTTTTGGTTTAGTTTGGTTTTTTGGGGTTTTTTTTGATAAATATTTAGGAAAATGAAAAGGAAACTTATTTGTTTGGCCTAAAAATGAACAATATGGGTTTTTTTCAGACCTGAAATGTTTCTTCACTTATATTTCCTTTCTGATGCAGAAAAGCCCTTTCAAAGTTGACATTTGTATCTGGCTAACTTCTGCTATGGTATGAGAGCTGACATCTACCAGAATTCAATCTAGATACAAGGGACCAAGCTGCAAGCACATTAACCAGACTCATGGCATGAAGTGTATCTTGGGAGACAAATTCTAGACAACAGCTATGACAAATGCCCATTGTTATTTTATTTATTCTCCCAGTGTTCATATGGGGTTGTTCAACCTTTATGATGACTGAGTTTCCTCTACACCTTGTTTCTGTCTTACTATGGGAACAACAAATAAAAGCATTTTCATTGTATAAGTTTTACCAGTGTATCTTTATTACTAGAAGGGATTGGAAGACTTATGCATCTATAAGCAAAATATGACCAACGATTTTTGGAGTTGTTTCAGGATGTATCTATTTTCCCCAAATGTCATTTGAAGATCTTGAAAATACTGGCTATGTAATTAATTAGGCTACATGGTATATTGCATAGATGCTACTGAGGGAAACACATTTTTATAAAGAAAGTGCTAATTTAATGTTTTAAATTTTCATTTTTTTAAAAAACCACAAACCACAAACCAAAATTAAAAAAAAAAAGACAAACACCAAAACAAAACAACCCAGCAAAAAGCGCACAGCAAGATACTTTCTCAAACTGAGCTGAAGCATTAAAAGTCACTTTTAATATTCCTCATTTCTTCTGGAAGCACCAGCTAGTGCCTTTTGCCTTAGGAACTCTGCTTTATGTTTTCCAAGGCTGGATGGAAAAATATCATTCTTTCTAGGTCACATATTATGTGGTCTCCTATCCAGTAATGTCCTGCTCAACATTTAGCTAGTTCTCCTTTTGACATTAGGACGCTGGTGTCCTGAATCTGTACCAGCAAACTCAGATGAAATCAGTAGCCATTCCTAAGTCTTAATGGTTTTACTATGTAAATATCTATGTTTGGTTTGGATTGCTTAATATGCACAAGGCTCATAGAAGTGGTAGGGTGTATCAGAATTATTGCATACAGCATTTCATGGCACTGTTGCCACCTCACTTTCGATTGATTTAATCTGCTTAGCAACAATAATGACATTCTGTCCTGTCCTGTCGATAATAACTCCAATAGGCAATTCATACTCAACTGACCTGGCTGGCAGCTGCACCAGGCTCATTGTAGTACTTCAGTTCTGTCTCCTCTGTCAAACAGATACCTCAAGCTGCCTTTTGTAAAATGTCACACCACTTAAAGAGCTTGTTGTCTTGTTTCAGAAATCCTGACCTTCAATGTACTTTTTATAGTTCTGCGATGGCATCTTGGGGTGCATCTTATCACTATTTCTTTTACGTCTGAACTTTAAATTGTGTCTTTTCCCATCTTCTGTCCTATTGCCTTGGTTTTCATGTCTCTAGTTACTTCCCATTACGGCTAATAATTCCACAGGATAGATTCTAATTGAATTATCAAGCTTTAATAAAGGAAAAAAATTAAATTAAAAAAAAAAACCCACAACAAAAAAAAAAGCCCACAACCAAAAAAAAAAAAAACAAACCCAAACCCCCAAACCAAAAAAAAAAAAAACAAACCCAAAAAGCAAGCAAAAGAATAGAGAAACATATCCCAGTGAACAAATCTCATTTACACTTCCCTTGGGCTTAGGCAATAGTGCCTTTCAATGTAGAAGGAAAACCTCCAGTTAAAGATAACTCATTTGAATCCAGTCCTTTCCCCAAAACCTAAGAGTTATACCATTAGAATTTTTCTATTCCTTCTTGGCCAGAATGCAATTCAAAGTTCTGTTTAAGACTGAAAGCAAGGAAACATGACTCTATTTGCCCTCAGCAATGTGCGCTGTTTCATTCCCAAGAGGGCTTGGATACTTGGACACATCTTTAAAAGAAGCTATTTACCCTGTTACAGGCATGATCAGACAAACCTCCCTCAGTGGTACCTCTTTGGGTACCAGCCTCTTGGTAAGTTCACAGTTCAAGCTGACTGCTCAGATGTGCAAATTTTGATACTGAGATTATCCTGCTGGAGTAGTTTGCAGGGGAAAGAAAAATGATTAAGAACCACCATCCAACAAGACACAAAATATCCCTGCTTCAAAAGCAGTCAAACTGCCAGGGAGCTCTGTCACTCTCATGAAGATTTGTCACATGTATACATACCTATGCCAGGTATTCTTGACCAAGTTTTGGAAATACAACAAAAATAAACATTTGAACTTCCTAGACTTTATATCTGCTCAGTATTGCCATCAGTGTGCCACTGAGAGCACCACTATGCGATGCAGTCCCAAGAGCTGACACCCTGGGAGGAAGGATCAGGATAGTCCCATTTAATTATGTTTCCATCTTATATCCTTCTAAATAGGAAAAAAAAAAAATCATAAAAATATTCTTTCTTTTGGAGCATTCTGGAGTACGGAAGTTACATCCCAATATCTTCAGTCTTTGAAAACAGCAAACTTAATTTTATTTTCAAGTCCTGAAACAAATAGATCTTTCAGTACAAGAAAAAGCTGTATATTTCTAAATGGTCCACCTTGTATGATATCTCTAAGCGTTCAGTTCACCAGTTTATTGTAGTTAAAGTTGTTCAATACCTTCTATACCTAGCTCAATATCTTTGCTGCTGCTAAAGCTGTAAAGGTGCTACCATATTTTGCTTTATTTTACTTCATTTTTTAAAAATTAATTATTTTAACATTCCAGGTACCAGTGTAGTCCAATAGCTACTACTATAATCTTGGATTTCATTTTGAGTACATCTTCTTGCATACATCTCTGAAGACATAGCCAAAACCTTTTATAATATGTCCTGCATATTAGCAGCTCAGTTCCGAACTTGAATTCCTTTCTTGGGATTTTGGACCCCACTGATCTTTCATATCCCAGGTTATTCCTATATTTGTAGAGTTTGGGTTGGTTTGTTTTAATAACAAATAATACAGAAAACAGCATCATCTGACGCTTTCACAAAAGTACAGTAGTTACCAAGAGTATTCCATGGAGCAGCTCAGTCTACCCATGAGTTCTGTAGGCCTTCAACTGAGCTGAGGCCAATGGTGTGAGCAGGGAGATTTGACTTGCCTGAGGTAGCAATTATTCACATTAACAGGCTCTAGGTCTTGACTCTACCTGGTGTTTCAGACATATTCTATCAGTCTGTTACAATTTCATTTTAATAGATGCTAGGCAGTTTTAAGGTATCAGTAGTCGAAAAGCATGTAACAGAACAACTAAGTGGCTAAAGATTAAACTTGAACAGGCAGTGACTGAACTGCAGTGCCCTGTATTTAATCACTTTGGCAACAAGTCCTGTGTGAAAAATACCCATAGGCAAATTTATTGTGCTCCATGAGATTTGAAGCATATAAAACCAGAAAAAACTGATAAGAAACATACTATTAATAAAAAGAGCAATCTTAAAGAATTCTTTTTTTTTTTTGCCTCCAAACAGTATGGATTTTTCTGTGAAAAATAATACTGAAAATAATTTTCTCTGAAAATGTTACCAATTTAAAAAGCTAATAATTCACCACACTGTAGTCAAATGTGTCAGTGGAAATCTTCTTAGAAATAGCCCACCACTCTTACTCACCAACTCAGATACCTTCAGATATTTTTTCTGGCTTCCTTCCCTCACTAGGTGGCAATTTCATTTTCTTGATCATAAACTGGTTATTCCTTTTCCTAGTAAGCTAAGTGAATAGATATTCATATTCTGCACTGTACAGTATACTGTGTTGCAGTGCTGAGCTAGAAGCCTTTCATTTGCAGAGAAATCACTAATTTGTTAAACAATTAAGAATATTCATCTGTTCCACACCATGCTTCTGTTGCCATTTCCAGCATCTTAAGATGGTAACAAAACACTTTAATCTCATATTTACTTGGTCCAATCACCATGAAAAATACATGGCCAGATATCTCATCCTAAACAATAAATCTGACATTTAAATATCTCAAGGCACAGCACAGCTGAAATTTGTCTGAGACTTTCATGTCCTGGCATGTACCTAACAAACACTGTAATTGCTGTCAACCTTAGAAAAAACTTTTGTTAAAGGTGGTATATCTTATCAATTGTAGTTATTGCCTAGTAATTTTTCTCTTGAATCTGTAATACACACAAGAAAATTCTGTTTTTAAGAATTTTCTGTGATGTAAAGATATAAACACCATTGGTTTAAAATTCAGGTATGTAAAATACAATTTTTAAGATCAAAACCTCACAAGAACAGAAATTATATAAAAAATGGAAACACCTTCATAATGAATAAACTGTGATCTATAGGTGTCGGATGGTAAGAAATGTGCACAAATCATGGAATACAGAAGGTTAAATCACCATGTGCTATCAGCTTGAACAAAAGGCTGTTTAATATGTTCTCCGCCACTCAAATGAGAAAAAGAAATATGAAGAAAATGTAGCAAATGATATTGTGAAACAAGCTTCTTGCATCTATCTTTGAAGCACTGCTTTCCCCTGGAAATTAACTCTGAAGGAATTTATTTTTAAAGGAATTATAAAACTACTAAGCTAACCAAAACATAACCCTACCCAGCACTCCACTAGCGATTAGAGCTGCCCCCAAGTTGATGCTGATCATGCCCCGTCAAGTAAGTGTACAAAACTACAGTGTATTTCTAATCCCCAAGAAAATTTCTCAGTAGTAAATTTTCTGCAATAATTTGAAAAGTTACTGTGATTTCCCATCCTGGAAAAAAATACCCTTGGTTGCAAGGTATACTCTTGGAGTTTGTCAGTCATGTCTAAGTGAAATGAAATCAGAATATCCATTAGAATAACTTCCTTATCAATTAGTTTTTAGGATTTGAAATATATGTAACCAGCTATTGAGCGCTGACTTGTGATAATCAAATGAAACTAAAATATGAAGTACTTTCAACGCAAAATTTGACTGGCCACCCTATTTTCCTCCCCAGCGTTCTTCCCCATGAATGAGTTTGAGAGAAACATTGATGCACTCTAACTTATACTTAACTGAGCAAGATTATAAACTGGTACAATCAACAAGAAACATTTACTAACACAATGTTTCTCTGCCAAGGTGAAGATAAAAGTACCACTGACTCTATGAGAAACCTTTACTTACATGAGAGGGTTGGTTCATTCCTCTTCAGCCTCACAAAGTCATTTTTACAAGAGACACATGCTATAAAATTCTGGGAAATTTTCAGTACTATTAGAAGTTCTGGGGTATTGCTTCTGTTCTCCAGTAAAGAGCAGGGTTCCATTGTGTTGAGCACTAGACATACGGAATAAGGTACTGCTGGCTGAAGGCTTATCATTTAAAAGAGCATCGTATCTTTGTAGCTTACATTTGGCTGATCTTCGAAAACCACATTCATAGAATCATAAAATAGTTAGGGTTGGAAAGGACCTTAAGATCATCTAGTTCCAACCCCCCTGCCAGGCGCAGGGACACCTCACACTAAACCATGCCACCCAAGGCTCTGTCCAACCTGGCCTTGAATACCGCCAGAGATGGAGCATTCGCAGCTTCCCTGGGAAACCCATTCCAGTGCCTCACCACCCTTACAGTAAAGAATTTCTTCCTCATATCCAATCTAAACTTCCCCTGTTTAAGTTTGAACCCATTACCCCTTGTCCTATCACTACAGTCCCTAATGAAGGGTCCCTCCCCAGCATCTCTATAGGCCCCCTTCAGATACTGGAAGGCTGCTATGAGGTCTCCACACAGCCTTGTCTTCTCCAGGCTGAACAGCCCCAACTTTCTCATTCCTTATGTCTGAAGTAAGGGCCCCTTGATCCAGGTCTATCTCACCAATGGGAATAGGCGAAGGAAACCAGAGGATAATAAAGAGGCAAGGAAGGACCATAAAGCCCTGCTGATGGTGTTCTGTCCTTTACTGACATAGCAGGTCTCTAGCAATTCAAGTGTTGAAAGATGATTTTCTACAGGCTACAAAGCAGCTGATGTACAGGAAGGAAGGGTATACACAAGACAGAAGCAATATTTTTTGCAGCAGGCTCTCCTTTCAGTTGAAGGCATAACCAAAACTTGACCTCTATGATTCCCATTTCAAATTTGTTCTTAACTCCAAGGAGAGAGCTGTGTGCAAACAGAAAGGAATCAGCAAGGGACAAGCTGATTAAATGAGTGACCAATACTGAAATATGCCTCTTTTCTGTCAGCATATATGGACTTAATAGGCTTTTGAAGATGTGCCTACTCTCATACACAACTACCCACAAAAAGGAAAAACAGGATGATTTTTCAGCATTTTTTAAAGATGTGAAAAAAAAAATCTGCTTAAGAATATAGTTGATAACATGTTTTTACAGTTTATATCAACGTGTACATGTTTTCCTTTAGTGAACAGGTTTATTGGCTTTGGCTGCACTCTTTGACTATTAAGAAGGTAGTTATTACACTAATTCTTGGCAGTGATTTAGTAAGAGGTGGTTACTTTAAAAATTGAACTTCAAGCACTTAGAGCACTGAGGCAGGCAGAGAAACAAATTTACTTCATCTCAAAGAACATTATGGGAGTAGTTCATATTAGTTACAGCTGCTACAGCAGTTGTTAGTGCATGGAACTTTGTTTACAACTCCTGCGATTTCTGACAAGTTCACAGGAATCTGATTCCAAATAAAAGGCTGAAAAGCAATAATTACACATATTAAATAAGCCTAATTAAGGTAATTGGAAATAACTTAGAACAGGTGCTCAACATATACAACGAGATAATTCTGGTATATGGAAGGAGCAAAGACATTAAAGGGAACCACAAATTATTGGGCTAAGTGCTGTATGAATATATGGGAAGACAAGACATGGTATATGCTTCAGCAAGTGCATATGTGAAAACTATACATCTCAGGGTTAAAAACTACTCTAAAATCACCTTTTGTTTTGGAAACATATTTCATATTGTTTGAATGCACACATTGAAGCATATAGCTACTAATAATTTCCTTCTGGAAGGCATCAAACAGCTTTCCCACAGGCAGAATTTGGATTGTGGCTCTGGAATAGGTGCAGTGTAAGAAAATGTTTGCACTATAAATACTTCCATGACATTAATGGCCAAGGCTCTAAAATCCCTTTTAATCAATTCAGAATGCTGTTGTGAGGTAGAATAGCAATTATTTTACATACAGACATATAAGAGTAAGTTAAAGGAACTGCTGAGATTAAAAAAAAAAAAAAAACAAACAAAAAAAACCAAGAACACACACCCCCCCCCGCCAAAACCAAATCAAAACAAAAAACCACACAAAACCCATACAAAAAGACTTTGAAAATAAAGATACTGAGACTGCACCAGCTGAATTTGGAGGGACAGTCTAGCCCACACTTCCTGAGTTTTCTCGAGAAACCTCTGGGAAATGTAGCTGTCAAAATCAAAGGCTAAACAAGGAAAATGAGGACCCATTTCTCAAAGGAGCAGGTGTATTGGAACAGGCTTCCCAAGGAAGTGTTCAGAAACTGTGTAGATGACGCCCTTGGCATCATAGTTTAGTGGTTGTCTTGACAGACCTGGGGCAATGTTTGGACTTGATGATCTTAAAGGTCTTTTCCAACCTAGTTGATTCTATGATTCAGTGACAGTGGGCAGGTGAGAGGTAGTCATTGTCTTCTCTGTCCCAGTCTCTACCAGCAAGGTCTTCCAGGTCTCTACAGACAAGGTTCAAGGAGGAAAGGGAATACCAGCAGTGGGTGCAGGCTGAGTAAGAGGTTGTGAGAACTTGACCCATATCAGTCTTAGTCTGAGGGTATTGAGGAAACTGGCTAGTGTCACAATGAGGTCCACCTTTATTGTCTTTCAAAGGTGGAAATCAGGGGAGGTCCTGGTGAGTAGAGAAAAAACAGACTTTGTACCCATCCTCAAAAAAAGAATGGTCCTTTGGGGCCTCCTCTTTGGGTTCTTTCAAAAGAATGATTCAGGGAACTATAGGCTCATCAGCTTCACTTCAGTCCCTGAAAAAAATCACGATGTACTCTGAGAAACCACTTTTGAACAGATGAAAGAGAAGCAAGTGATTTGGAACAGTCAGTATGGATTTACCAAGGGTAAGTCATAGTTGACCAGCCTGATTGACTTTCAATAATAACATGAGTGGATTTGTGGATGAAGAAATCACAGTGGATGTCTCTGATCTGCACTCAGGTCCAAAGGACTTTCCTACCTTCCTGCATTCATGGCAGCTACTTCACCAGTGTCAAAAAGCTGGTCATAAGCCAGCATGGGCCAGTTGCTCCCTGAGGGCTGGAGCAATAGGGGGTCCCACTAGGCTGGCCAGGCAGGCTCTGTCCCACCACCCTGACCAGGAGCAGGGTAGCTGGGGCATTGGAGACAGACCCAGATCCAGGTATGGTGTACATGCCTGGGGATGGGCTGATGACAGGAAAAGATATGGCCTCATAGCTGAGCAGGGCTGTAGAAACTGTAGGCTAGTCCTGCTGTGGCATTGCTGCAGCAGGGGTTGATTGTCCCAAGGGACTGAAACAGGGTCCTGAGCCATGAGGTACCCATAGGCGGGTGGGCAGTGCTGTCAGACCCCCTCAGTGCCCTGGGAAAATTGTCCTTCCAAAATCAAATATAACTGAAAAGGACCAAGTCTTGTCCCATTTACAGCTCTCAGATAACATTGCAGCCTTTCAGAGCATTTTCCTCCTTCTTCTCCTCCTCTTCTCAAGGGGAACACAGTCCCCACAAGGACAAAGACACAGTGGAGGTGCTCTGTGGAGGCCTCCACTTCAGCCAGGACTGATTGATTCTTCCCTACTGAACCTCCTTCTCTAATAAAAGGCCATGCATGTTCAAATAATCCAGCTATCAGAAACACATAAGAGCAATAAAAGAAACCATAGGTGAAAAAACACAGGCTAAGGAGGGTATAAACATCTGTGGTACTGATTGTTCCCATCTGGGAGGGTGGTTAAGCTGCAGTGTTGGTAGTGGGGTGCTGATGTATTCTCCTCCATTTGAACCAGCTTCTTACTAGAGACCTATGCATTGCTTACTGGGTTTTTAACCTGGCTTCACAAGTAACAAAATCTGAACTACTTCACATTTTTACATTTCTTTCAAAACACCATGAAGCCACCTCTCTGCTTTTGGCAAAATGTAAATTGTTGCTCTCACCTAACCTCACCTTGCAAGACCGCCACAAAGCGGCTGAGGCCTCTTACTCATCAGACAGCTATGTCACCTCTGGAGACGAGAAAGGAGTGGGAGCTTAAAGGAGTTTGGAACATTAAAAAGAAGTGGCACATTCACTAGGAACGAGTGTGTGCGAGCTACTCAGTAAGCACTCTGATTGTCATCAGGATGTACACTATGTGCTGATGTTACATAAGGTTAAGGATGCAAAGTAAAACGTTAAAGAGTTAGGAACTACACTGGCATAATTAGTATGATTTTCTTGGAGCAAATTTGTCCTGGTGTAATCCTAGAAACATACAAAGGAAGTACCATTAGGGAAAAAAGAAAGAACAATTTGAGGGGAAAAGTACTGTTTTCTAGGTGGAAGTATCAATTACCATCAATGAAAAATATGAATAAGTACATTTGTGGGAGACTGCATTTAAAAAATTCTATCACTTCAACAAATTAGAGTGGTATTAAGCGGTCCTCTGCTATGCAAGTGGACAGTATTTTTCATGTAATTATAATTCAAACTTTAACAGGGGAAGTTCAGGTTAGATATAAGGAAGAAGCTCTTTACTGTGAGGGTGGTGAGGCAATAGGACAGGTTGCCCAAGGAAGTTGTGGCTGCCCGATCCCCAGCAGTGTTCAAGGCCAGGAAGGACAGAGTCTTGGGCAACATGGTCTAGAGTGAAGTATCCCTGTCCATGGCAGGGAAGTTTGAACTATATGATCTTAAGGTCCTTTCCAACCCTAACCATTCTATGATTCTATGAAAACACATTTCAATTACATCCATATTGTGTTTACCTATGACACAGATGTGGAATACACACAGCATTCTAACATTTGTATTATACACTTTCTAAACTCACTATTGCCTTGTTTCTTGCTAACAGAGTTGTAGAATAATCTCGGCTGAAAGCTACTTGCTTAAACTAAACTAGAAATATTACCTTCAACACATTTTGTGAAGGCACCATTTTAGTTTGATTTTTAGAGAGCTGTTTGAATAGATCTGATTTGCTTTTCTCTCCCAGTGATTTTATAGGCAATGTTCTATTTCACAGTCAACATTCAGAAAACAACTCTCCATTTGAGACACAGAGGGGAAGAGAAAGTTCTGTCCAGATGGCTAAACTATGGAAAAAAATTACAGAAAAATAAAGATATCACAATCTGCAGTGGGCTACATTTATACAAATATATATGTCTATATTTGAAACAGTCACCTAGATCTCCCAGTAGAAAGTGTTTCTAAGGTGTAAATCATTTCATCCTTAAATAAGTATCTACAATGGATTAAATGAGGCAGTCCTAGTACTAAGTGCCTTCCTATCTCCTTCTCCATTTACTATAAATAAACAGAATGAGGGTTCAACAGTGAATACTTCCCATAATATCTAATCCTAAGGTATTTTGGCCATAGGGTTTCTACGATGTTAGCTCTAGCCAAAACTTTTTTTGGTTTAAAAATAAAAATCAATTAGATTGACCCCTAAAATTTAGAAACACTTCCACCAGAGATTTACCCATCTTGCTTGATTAAACCGAATGCTCTTCCTCTGCATCACTGCTTTCTGAAAGTGGGTCAATTTCCTTCCTCAGAACTGCGGTAATTCCTTTGCTTCCAACCGTGGGATCTCAGCTTGCTAATGAAGATCTTATGATGGGAACTTTGCACTTTTGTCCACAAAGCAGGAAAACAGCAAAGCAGAAAAATCTAGAAACAGTTTAATACTCACTTAGGCAGGTAGAACACTGCCTAAGAAAACAGACCTGATCTACAGATTTAGGATTTAAGTTTTGTCAGAGCTTTTGGGAATTCCGATTAGGGATTTTAGTCTATGATCTTCCCAAGATCCTCACTCAGAAACAATGCTCTGGTTGCTGTACCTCAGCCCTGAGGCTGCAGGAGTCAGTGAATACTTTCTCTTCATTCTGTGCCACTGGGAAACTCTTGACATTCAAGTTTATTCACACTGTTGACTGAATGCTTGCACACATTCCCCTTCTTATCTCGCTGCAAAGGATACAGTACTCAAAAGTTCTGGTCATCCTTCTTGGTCCTCCTGAACATTCCCTGGGCACTGTTCAGGACTTCTCAAGATATCAGGTACAACCACCCTATAGGTGGCAGACAGCAAACCAAAGCATTCAGTCTACTACTGAATATATACTTAGTTTCACAAACCAAGCCTGAAAAAGTATCATCCTCAGCGCATCAGTACTGGACCTGATTTTGCTGCTATCACTTCATAAGACGCTGGGGGGAAACCATACATTCAGATAGACACAATCTGTCACATATGGATGTAAACACTATTCTGGAGATCATACACTAATGTGTGATAGCTTTCAGGCCCTGTGGGAATGGAATAACATTTGGCATTTCTCTGGAGGCACCAGCACACTAGAGAACAAGACCCAAAGCCCAGAATCTCTCCTTATATAAATTTACTAAAGCAGTAGTGTGGCATAAGCACAGAGTAGGGAGACCTGTCTCCATGGGTTCCAAATATGTTATAGAAAAGGAAAATATTTTTTGTTTTAGAATCATGGAATAGTTAGGGTTGGAAAGGACCTTAAGATTGTCTAGTCCCAACCCCCCTGCCATGGGCAGGGACACCTCCCACTAAACCATGTCACCCAAGGCTCCATCCAACCTGGCCTTGAACACTGCCAGGGATGGGGTATTCACAACTTCCTTTGGCAACCCATTCCCAGTGCCTCACCACCCGCACAGTAAAGAATTTCTTCCTTATATCTAATTTAAACTTCCCCTATTTTCTTTATTTAGTTCCTCATGCACTACATTTTTGACTAGCTGGGTTCACCACTCTTTTTCTTCCTGAAGATGGGGCCAAAACCCCTCCAAAATGTAACCATTTTGAATTGGTCTTCTTCAGTTTTATGTAAAAACTGTTTTTTTATGTTTTTAAAAACATGGATAAGCTACACCACAGAGCATGCTCACTTCACAACACACTGCACTGAGACACGCAATCTGTCATGTTCACACTCCATGTAATCTCACTCTTAGTGTCAAGACAGGGAAGACTTCAAATGACAAAAAATCACAGAATGCAGATCAAT
Organism: Ara ararauna; assembly: GCA_028858755.1. Classification (NCBI taxonomy): domain Eukaryota; kingdom Metazoa; phylum Chordata; class Aves; order Psittaciformes; family Psittacidae; genus Ara; species Ara ararauna. The sequence continues at coordinate 104,374,768 of CM054376.1, read as the reverse complement.
GCAGGCAGGAAGGCAAAGGCAGAAGAGTGGTATTAGGCAGGGTGTTAGATAGGAAAGTGTAATGCAAGGCTGTGTCAAATTAAAAAGACAGCTTATTTTGAGTTTTTTTATTCAGAAGCATCTTGTTACAATAGTGGGAAGAGAATGTCCCCTTGGGAGCAGCAATGCTCTCTTCTTCCACTGCAGCAGCAAAATTGCTTTGGTTTAAGTACCAGGCAAAATATTCTAGTAAGAGATAAACAGAAAGATCTGCTCAGGAAAAAAACAGTGAAAACAGTGAAGATACCCAGATAAGAAATAGATACAACATAAGCAGGGATAAGAAACCCAAAATGAGGCATCTAGGTACACGGTTAGAAACCTTAATAAGTACCAGGATTTTCAGAGGTGCTGACCACCTGTGCCTTCCTGCTGTTCATGGACTTAACAGGATTTCCAACTCTGTTGCCTGTGGGAGCCTTCTTGTTGGTGTGAGACATTCACGTATTTGTCATACTGTCTGCACCTGCCTGAGGCAAGCCAGCCTGTGCCGAAGTAAGGCAGCAATGTTAATGCAATCATAGGTACCAGCTAACGAGTATTCTGACCTATAACATAACACACCAGCTTGACTAAATGGCTCCTGAGTCAGCTTGTGCCTGGATAGCTCTAACTGTGAGTAAAAAGGATACATGACCATTTGTATGTATCCAGGTAAATGTGACTCCAAGCACATTGTTGCTATGGAGACCTCATGCCTGGCACCATCCTGTGGTGTATGTAGCTTGAATTCCCAGACAAGCGGATCCAATCCTCCCCTCCTAAGCCATCTAGCCACTTAGGTATGTTCTCTTGGTGGCAACCATGCTTTGTACCACAGCTGTAAATCTTTGGTTTCTAGTTAGATTTTTAAGGGACAATATGACAGATAAAAAAAGAGCATTGGCCTTCTTAAGGAATTTCTGAGCCACAGACAGCTCACACTCAAAAAGGACAAGATATCTGCAGATCTAAGAGTGCTGACAAAGTCCCAAACTTGCTCTTTGCCTGCCATGGCATTTGCTATAAGCACTTGAATTTGATTAGCAAGCCTTCTTTTTTTACCTTCGCAGATTTTTTTTTTCCCTACTTCAATTTAAGACATTGGAGCTCCCCAGAGAAGCTCTCAAAATGTAACAAGTGGCACAAAAACTTATAAAATGTCTTCCCATGTGAAACACGGGTGTATCCAGTCCCAGGCAGAATTACTGTGCAAAAGCTGAAGTATGCGCGGGCAACTGCACTCTGTCAGGAACTCAGGGAAGACACCTTTCTGCCCTCCTTCAGGGAGAAAACATGAGCTGTGCCTTGGCACTGCCAAGAAAACTGTCAACCACAGCCATAGCTCAATCAGATTTTGAGAGCTCTCATAGGTATATAATGGGGCCTTTTACTTGCCTTCCCTTTCAAAGGAAGCATGAAATCAGCAGGCGCTTGCTGCGTGTGTATCGGGGGTTATCACAAAGAACTGGAAAGAGTCAACATGCTTGGAAGCACTGCCATCACTCTCTGTACATTTTGCTTAGCAGGCAATATACAAGGACCTAAACTTGAACAAGTATTCTAAATTTCAACATTGCTCAATGCCAGCAACAGGTCTAGAGATGAATATTTTTACTAACCACAAAACTTCATTCCTGGTAGTAAAAGTATGCAATACCCTCTGTAAAGTGTGACACTTTTACATTATGTAAAATTCCAGTATTTACAGGGTTCCTATACAGCATGGGGTTGTATAAATGATTCCTTGTTTTGCTAAGGATATCATTACACTGTATACACAGCACAGTAGGGCTGAAGCTAGTTCAAAACTACTGTGCATGGGTTTCTTTTTTCCTTCCTGACTTAAAAGCTATATAAATTGTACTTTTGTTAATTAAAAAAGTCTGCAAATTATTGCCTATCCTTCTTAGAAGAATAATTAATTACCCGGGTTTTTTTTCCTTGAGGAAAAAACAAACTGATGTCTATTGTTCCTTTGCTTGTTTTGGGATTTGTTCTCTTGAAATGATCTAAGGCATAATATTTGTTCAGGTTAGTTGTGAAATAAGGGAGGCCAAGCTGCTAACCAAAATAAAAAGCAAAGGGGTTGTCTAGTTTGTAGCCTGATATGGACAGAGGAAAGTATTTTCATTTTGATTTGTCCAGAGGGCTTTTTGTGAAGGAGAGAGCTTGAGAATTTTTGATTTTTTGGCGTTGTTTTTTTTTTTTGGTTTCGTTTTGGTGGGGTTTTTTGGGGGGAGGGGGAGTGTTTGCTTCTTTTTTTCCTTAAGACAGTAGATTTCTTAGAGAATTTTTTCAAGTTACAGCACTATCCTTTTCAATATCTTATTATTTGGAGTTTCAAGGCCAAAGCCTGAAGGAAAACCAGTTTGAAAGCTATCCTTGTGGGGTATTCTCATACTGTAATATACTTCATAGCAAAGATATATTAACCCTTCTTCCAGTGTGTCAATCCATGACAACAAAGTGTGAGTGTTTTGTTTTGTTTTTTTTTTTTCAAAAAAAGTGCTACCAGGCTAAAACACATTAAATTCAGAACTCTGAATTTTATTTGATGGTCAACAGGGTCAGTATTTAGTGGACACTAAGTGTCATGCTTGCATGCTTGAGGTTTTACAGTAAGATGTCTGTTGCAGGTCAGCAATCTAACAACCATAATTGCTTGAAGCACTGGATGATGGAAAGAGCATTTAGTCTATGTTCTTTCCCATGCAAACATGCCTTGGACATGCTGGTCTCCAGGTTTATGTGCCACTTTTTCCTATGTCGTGGTGTTGATACTCACAGTACACAAGACACCACTCACAGAATTTAAAAAACAAAAAAAAAGAAAGAAGTTATTATCTCAGTGAGCTCAGAAGGGCAAAAGAAGGGCAACAAACAGGTGAAAAGAAGACTTCTGACAGGAACTGGCTTTCAGGAGTGACTTGGCACTATTTTGAAATATTTTATTAAAAATATAATCTTCCAGTTACTGTGGGATAACTGCACAAGGCAGCACTGTGTGAAGCACTTTTCATTTTTCTTCCCAGAGAAGAAAGTTTTAGAAGGGGAGACAATAATTCCTTACACACCTTATTTCCCTTAAATCTTCATACCATCACTGTTACAAAACCACTACATATATTATTTTAAGTAAAACACTGGTGTGTTAAAATATTAAATAAGGTTGCTATGAATTTTTGGAACAGGACATGAACTTTTACATGACAGACACCTCTTCCTCAAAAATTGAATGAGAAATATTGTAGCATTCCAGACTCTTGGAGTAGAAAACAAAGAACCAGTTCAGAATTGCCAGGAAATAATGAGGCAAGAAAGATTTGAGAGAGAAACTCCTGGCTTATGAAAAATCATCGGGGGGAGAGGGTGTTGAGGAAGGGGGGGAAGATATAAAACTTTTCTGAAGGACTAGTGGGCTACAAGGTAGCTGCCACAAAAGGTTGTAAAAGCTGGGTTAGGGACAGATTGTATTGTGAAGGAAATCTTTCTGAAAGTGTAGCATTTCCACTGCACATAATGTAAGGGATAAGATGGATTTGGTACTGGTATAAACAAAATCTGGCAAATAACGCTCAAATAAACATCCTGAGATTTTTTTTCTTATTAAACTGTGGTGCGTGAAACATCTTAATTCTGTTAGCTGTGAATGAAATCCTCCATGTCACCACCGCAGGGGAGTCAAGCCTCCCTTTTGCAACAGGTCAGAAGGGATTCAGTGTGAAAGCAAAATTCTGTAGTATAGAAAGAGGCAGTGTTTGACTGATGTATATATGTGTGCACATCTGTAGCTATCTGACTTTAAATGCTGAAAAAGGTGGGGTTTTGTCTAAATTTTAGATGTGTAAATTTTATCTTATTTTTCATTCCAGTCAGATTAGGGAAGTAGAAAACACCATTCAGTACAGCAAATGTAAACATTTGGCTTCTAATTAAGCATACTAGTTTAAGTTCACAGATTTTCTTTAAGCCCATCTTTGAAAGTACTCCAAGTCAGGAAACCATTCCCTCCGTAAAAAATATTTTGGAAAATAAATACAGCGACCTTATATCCCATCTGCCTCCAATCACAAGGAACAGAAGCTGCCAGCTCTGTGCCCATTGGTTTTCTGCCATCATCTCTGCATCTTCCCCATCAGCTTCAGCAGGCATTCATTACACTTAGAATTTTCAGTGTTCTTTGTGGGTTCAGCACCCATTGCCATCTTTCTCCTTTCTCCACAGAGTAATACAATGGGAAATTACCATCCAACAGTTCTGCACTCATGAGGTCATGTTTGCCTCCAGGTTACTGTCAAGGCAGCAGGCATGGATCCTTTCATTTAGTATTCCCCCTCCTTTTTTTCTCCTGGGCAAATTAACTAAATCTATGCGTGTAATGCCATGAATTATTATCTAACATCACAGTTAAGCTATACATGATCTGCAATGTCCTTGTTCTAATACTGAGTATGTACAGGGAAAAAGAATAACAGAACCCTAGCTTTCTAGACACACCAAGGTATTCTTAAGTGGCAGCAGTGTTTTGGGAGATGATGACATAATTTGGACCGCTATTTCCACATCACTGAATCCTTTAGATTCTTTCACCATTTTACTATAGGTCTTTCACCATATCCTTGGACTGCGATATCAGTTGACTGTCATTTTATTAATTACTTTATTTTTATCCTTTCTTATTACTCATGACAGTGCTAAAATTAGATGTTTTATACTAAACCCCCTCATTTCACCACAAACGTATGGCAGACACAGCCATAGTAAATGATACACTACTATTATGGTGTTTTTACCTGCCCTAAGCCTGCTTGAGAGGATATTAGAGTAGACAGCATACATTTCAGGTTTTGTGAACTTCCTGTACTTCTGAGTTTGAAGAAAAAAAAAAAAGAAAAAAAACCCAACTAAAACCCCAAACAAAACACAACCAATTGCCCCATCTCATCTTTCGAAAGTAGCCTAATGCAGCTATGCAGCTTGAACGCGAAACTCAGGTTTTGGCTGGGGTTATGAATTCCTTAAATCTGACAATTTTGCTATGTTGTTTCGGTTTCCCTTTTCCTCTGAGATAGAAATTCACCATAGCTTGAGGGAAAATGGATAGTTCTCTTCTTCCTAGATCAACACCTCTTAAGTGTAGAGGCCTCAGCCCTAGCCACCTTCCTCAATTAACTCAGATATCAGATAGATTTCTAGACTGTGTATTTCTTGAAGTTTATGGAGAGGGAGCCATGACTCGCTTTTAAATATTACCTATGCGTCTTCCATACTTCCTTCTGTCTCTTCATTGAACATTAAGCAGTATATGCGAATATCAAACATTTATTCTTTCCTCCACCTTGAAGCCCAAACACATAAAAAGGGCCAATATAAAGCAGAGATCACTACCCATTACCACATGTAGTTCTTCCACAGGACCTTCGCACCTGGCCTGTTAGAAAGACTAACAACAATCTTATAGGGTTTGAGTTGGAAGAGACCTTAAAGATCCTCTAGTTCCAACCCCCCTGCCATGGGCAGGGACACCTTCCACAAGACCAGGTTGCTCAAAGCCCCATCCAGCCTGGCCTTGAACACTGCCAGGGATAGGGCACCCACAACTTCTCTGGGCAACATACCCCAATCCAAGTGCAGGACTTTGCACTTGGCCTTGTTGAACTTCGTGAGGTTCACATGAGCCCACCCCTCAAACCTAGCAGGGTTCCTCTGGATGGTATCTCTTCCCTCCAGCATACTAACTGCACCACAGAGCTTGGTGCCATCAGCATACTTGCTGAGGTTGTACTCAATCCCGCTGTCTATGTCACTGACAAAGATGCACTTGTTAAATAGCGCTGGTCCCAATATTGACCACTGAGTAATGCCACTCACCACTGATCTCCACTTGAACATAAACCCATTGACTGCAACTCTAAATGCAACCATCCAGCCAATTTCTTATTCACCAAGTGGTCCTGTCAAATCCATGTATTTCTAGATTAGAGGCAAGGATGCCATGTGGGACAGTGTCTAATGTCCACTTGAGCAGCTGTTCTTTCAACAGTTCTTATAAGACTTCTGCTGAACAGTGCTCCCTACAAAAGCATTTTCATCTGATATGCCTAATGACATCCTCCCACTCCACACAGCCTCCTTCAACTTCATCTAAACCCCTTTTAATTTTCATCTTCTATGTTGCCGCTACAATATAGTTGAGGACCATAGCAGTAGCTGTCTGAGCCAAAGTCCATTACAGTCTATTGAGTTTTTCCATTGACTAGACTTTGGACTCTATGGTTCATTTTTAGTATTTTGCAACTAAGAAGTTAATTAAATAATCCTAAAGACAGATAAAAGCTGTATCCAGGCAACATATGAATTGACATTAGTTAGTACATCCCACACAGTACTTGTAAAATGTGCTCTTTATTTGTCTACTACAGGGCAGTTAGTTAGCATGTCTGAGAATGCCCGATGATAGTTTAGTAATCTGAGAACATGAGAAAGGAAATTGGTGACTAACCAAATAACCACCATCATGTTTTTTAATACACTATGATAAAGTTGTATTTAGGTCTCACAACAGAAATCATCTTGTTGAGCTTTACAACACATGTAAAAAAGGAAATTAAACAAGGGATGATAAGAGTATGGCCTGAAATACAGATTTCAGTTTAGTCTTTAAAGTAAGAGCTGGAGCTGAGATCACATCATGATACATTCTACAGGAAAAGTCAACGTGGAGAAGAAAAGAATTTAACCTTACAGGACATTTGTCTTCCTGCCTCTCTAGGGTTTCTGATGCTCATCATTCTGGTATGTGCCTTCAGCTGGAACAAAAAGCATTCTCTGTTTTGAAGATCATAAAAGCCTTGATGGACTACACACAAGTAATTCCAGGTTCTCACTAAAAACAGACTTTTTTTTTTTTTTAAGAAAGTAGAAAAATTACAACAACCCCTTACTGTCCTCCATCTTTCCTCATGAGGAGACATCTTTCTATTCTATTTCCTGCAATAGAAAGTGTATTTCTTGTTCTTAGTGTCACTGAACAATCATAGAATGGTGAAAGTCAAAACAGTAAGGCATCCAGTTTGAAATGTAACCACAGAAACATTTCTGTCATATCAGAAGAAAATCCTAAGTAATTAATGTCATAAGAACTATGGCTCCAAACTAAACAAACTTATTCCTTCAGCACTGCCACATATTTGCAACACACTGAGAGCCACCTTCACAGTTACTCACAAAAAATCTGAATGCTCCTCACTAATAGTGGGGCATACTACTAAATAAAAAATAATTAACAAAAGCAGGCAGCATACAAAGACAATCTAAGGCAGTATAAATCGTCTCCCAAAGAAGTCCAACAAGTCAGAAGAAGCAGAGGAGTAGCTGAAACGTGGATAACAGCCAGCAAAGAGATGGAAGATAAGAAGTGGTATTTCAGCAAATAATACTAGCCAGCCAAAACGGAACAATTATGTACTGAGCTGACATGAAAAAGCTGTTTTAAAAATGCTGCCAGTTTGTATAAAAGAAAAGGTGAAATAGAGTAGCTTCCCTGTGGCTCTGCTCTAAGTAAATGTTGCACGCAATACTCTTTTTTTTTGAGCACCTTCACATATATATTGAACACATCTGTAAGAGTACAGAATTGTCTATTCACTTTTTAATATTTCTGTATATAATATTTTTATATTAATTCAAAACACTTCAATCACTGTTACAGAAAGGATTCCTAGGAAAGAGATGAATCTTGTGTCTTAAACTTCACAGCTGATATCCAATGTAGGTAGTAAGAACAGCCTCTTAATACAAAGTTATCTCCAGGTGCCATACAAACTGAACACTGAATGTCTGCTATTCAGCATTTTAGGTATATTTCTCAGGATCTGAAATTCTTAACAAAAGTATTGCTGCCAGTACTTAAAACATAATCATTATTCTCACACACACATATTGCAGTAAACCCATTTTTGATACACATAAAGTGGAGGGCAAAGAAACCACAGTAAAAGTAATAAATGTAATGAATAATCCATCATTTAGCTACCAAAACTACTGGATTATTTCAAATCTATGAATATGAGGAGAACACAGCAGAAAGGATGATGAACGGTTCACTACAGGTCAACCAGAACCTCCTCTAAATAAAAGATTGCAGTTGCCACAATTTTCTTCCTTTTTTCCCCCCCCACCTGCTTGGTGGAAGAGAAAGAGATTAAGAAGCACTGTTGGGAGGTTTTAGTTGACATTATTCTATGAGCTGACCTATGAAACATCTCAAGTAATCTGATAAACCTAAAGTTAGAGCTTACTTATTCCACCAGGAACACAATGTACGGTTTATGGGGTCCCTCAGCAGCTCCATTTTTTCAGGCCTATAAGAGTCCTGAGATACATCTGCAGTAAATATTAACTAGCTCCAGACCAGGAATCTGCGCTGTCAGCTTATGGCAGTGAACCCAGTTAAATGCACTCTCTTGAGATGAATACAAACCCATGGGGGAAGGGGAACAAAAACCAAACTAAAACACCCACCAACCAAAAAAAAAAAAAAAAAAACACAAATCCATATTTTCTTACATAGGATCAATCACCTTAAAGCATTGGAAAAAGAATCTATCTGTTCTTAGTCAGATAAATATGTTCTTGCTCACCTTCTCTGGCTTAGCCAACAGTAAGAAAGACTCATTTTTCTTTAGGCAAATAAAGATTTACATGACTGTGCACACCTAAGGTAGTCCTGTGGTAGCCCTCTGGTTGAGTATGGTATGTGCCCGCTGGCTCCAATGTTAGACAGAAAACTAAGCTACAGTCTTGGGATCCAAATCCAAAATCATTTGGACCCACTTTACTGTTTTTAAGCTCTCTACCAAGTTATTCCTATCAACAAAGGTCAGTTTGGCTATAGAATTTTCTTGCAAAGTGACTTCAATTCCTTAATTCCTGTGTATTCACATTACTGTTTCTTCTCCAGCTCTCTAGTTGTGCCTGAGGAGCTGAACTTGAGTGCACTGAATTAACAGGGTTTACATCAAATTCTTACTTTCCTAAAAAGCTCTGCTATGTGTTCCCAGGATCAGACAATCACTCCTTTATATTTTGAGTATTACAGAATATCTCTGTGAGCCAAGCTATACTAAAATCAGTTCACAAAATGACTCAAATTTCTTCCCATATCAATAGGCATTGAAGTGACAGAGAGTTAGGCAGGAAATACAGCATTATACACGTAGGCAGCAAATTGCACAAAGTTGCTATTCCTGTTAACAAACAAATTTATTTCTAATTGTAGGTTTTTGTGGGTTTTTTTTTAAATAATTAAAGAAAAAAAACCCTTAGTGTGATTTTATGTAGGAAGTTGCATTTTTCCCATGCTGGGAAAATGAATCAGAATCTGTATTTTTTTTATAGATGTAAGCTGACATAAAAAGATAGCTTGTTTATCCACTGAGAATCCAAACAAAGCTTACTGTAAATACTTAGAACAGTTTCAATCACTAACCAGGGGCTGAACATCAAGAGTCTTTGTTTGATTGCATGTTTAAGGGAGGCTTAGGTGATGTTCAAACAGGTCCAACAAGAGCTTCTCATCAGGCAAGTAATGACTTTGTTTGTCCCTGGACAACACACAAGGCAGCCCTTCTGCCCCAGACTTCCATTAGTCTAGCACAAAACTGGTCAAGAACTTGTGTAAGGTATTATCTCAGTCAATTTTAATACTGTGACTTGATATTACAGTAATAAACTTATGGGAGACTTCTATCTACCCTCTAGCAATAGCAGGAAACAGTGGGCTTGCAGTCCCCTTCATCTCTGTGCCGAGGGAACTCAGGAGCTATAGTCACAAAGAGTTCCAGCCTATGACATTTCTCAAGTCTGTGACTGCTTATGTCCATGGTGCCATAATTCATCATAAAGAATTAATGATTTGCACTAGCCTAGCTTTTTTATATAAGTCTTGTCTACCTCTGTTTTCTGAGATAGTCACTTGTTTGCCAGTAAATATTTAGTTACAAGGTACCTCCTTATTAAATTTTGTGCGTATTGATAGACTTCTTATCTTTTTTTCTTTGTTACATTGAATGTTAAAACTACAGTTGTTCAAAACTTCAGCCACTTCAAGAAAGAGTTGCTTTTCTTGGCTTATTTTGGCAGCTTTGTTTCATCACACAGCCAAGTCATGGACCCAGAAAGAGTGGCTCAGTCTGCACAGCATGCTAAATGTTAGCCTCACAAATCTTAGTTTCACACTAATAGAAAACAAGAGCAAGCCTGCTAAACCTGTCAGGTTTACAATCTGGAAATGTTAATGGTTGATATGGAACATAAAGAATTTTATTGGAAATGAATTGCACTTGAAGAATGCAAGACATCCTTAATCCTGGAAAATAAACCTTCCTAGAATGAAGGCAATAGACTTTCAAATAACCAAAATAATAAAGACTATATTAAAAAAAAAAGGTGAGGGCAAATAAAAAAGAAATTGGCCTATTATCTTAATTTTGAACCATTTTTTAGCTCAAATCCAGTAGACAGTTTGTCCCCGATCTCAGTATGAGCAGGATCAACTCTTCTGTGCTGGAGTTTATGAAGTTGCATACCTCCCCCTCCTTGCATGGTTTTATGTCCATGTTTCTGTGTTTGCTTTCTAGTCTTTCAGAACCCTTTTCTGGGTTTTGACTGGAGACAAAACATCATAACATTCTGTTAAAACAACAACTTCTCTTTGGTTGAATGCTCTGTAAACTATAAAAAGAACTCAAATATACTCCAAGCACTCACACACCCCCTTTCATTGACAGTTCCTCTAAATGATACTTATGGGTTGCAGTTTTTACTAATCTGTGCCCATAGGATTGTTGGCGCCAATCAAGCTGCACTCTCAGGTTTTCAGGTCTCGCCTAGCACACCCTGAAAATAATTCTTACCACCTCACCAATTTTCCATCATCACAAATGGATGAATTTGGTGATGGGAAAGTTCTCAAGCACTTCAGTGTTTTAAATCCTATACAGTATTTGGAAAACAAACAAACACACACACACATCAAGAAAACCTCCACAGAACAACAAACAAACAAAAAAAACTTTTCAGGCACAAAGGATATGTTGTCTTAGTGGAAGGCAGCAGGGCATGATCTTTTAGATCACTGGGGAGCATTTTATTCACTTTATGAACTCACCTACTTAAAACTGAGAATTCACCTTAGTCACCCATATCCACCCTTTCTACCACTGCCATTCCTGTGATGGCATTGCTACTTTATACTGCTGCTACACTAGCAGGAAAAAATACTCAGTTCCATATTACTTGTAATGACAATTATTCCACTCTAAGGAGGTTCTCCTTACTTTTGCCCACAGCTTCTGTTTGTACCCCAGAGGCATACGCTGCTCATCAGTGGGAAAGTCACTGGTGTGCAATGCAGGGTGGCCTGGGTTAGAGCTCTGTATTCCCTTGGAATCAAATCAAGTCAAAAGTTAAACTGTGCCATTTCTGCAAAAGTTCACAGGAGTACACACACTATTGCAGGCTTCTTGGCAGGGTGGCAGGCAGGCTTCTGCAGTCCTGTACATTCCTGGGAACATTATTTTTTTAAAGGGTGGTAGAATCTCAGTCCTTCATTCCAAGTCTGTGACTGGGGCTCCCAGACCAGATGTGCCTGGCTTTCATATGGCTGTGCAGATTAAAATGTTTCCGATCTTTAGAGTACACAATCAGGATGAAGTATAAGCACAGGTTTTTTTCTTAGACGAGCTTTCTCAGACATGCATGAAAACGCAGGGTGCAGGAGGGTGAAAGCAAGGAGGGGAGCAGAATGGACGCATGCATAGAAGAGGTACGTGAGAAAACATTGCCAAGACCAGCAGGGCAAATGTCCCTAGTGTGCTAAAAAAATTCAGTGCTGTGTTCTCATCCTGACCCCATTGGCTACATGCACTGTCTATTCCAGTAAACAGAACAAGGCCAGGACACAGACTGAGAGCTGGGCCACAATCATCTGTACCTCCTCACTCTTGGCATGTTCCCTGACACAGCTATGTCTCATTCGAAGGCTTACTCTCGCAGTCAGGGCTTGGCCTTAGTTCAGGGGATAGGTCACGCAAGGCATGGCTCATGGTTAGCAGCCTGGATGTATCCACCTTAACTGAGGGAGCCAAAACCAGAGGAAGAATGAGAACTTAAACGCACAGGCATAAACCATACTATATTGTACCACTTGACCAGGTCATACCCATTTTTTAAATGGTACAGATATAACCATTACTCAAGTAAGGAGATGTTAGATGTCATTCATTATTGTGGCTAAATATGGACAAGTAAAACAACCAAATAACAACAGTCTATCCATACATGTCATAAAAGGTGAAATATTCCTAGGGTGTGGTCTTCTGTCCCCCCACTAAATCAACCTGCTGACAACCATGGTGTGATGAATCCAGCTTCTGCCTCTGTTGGCTCCAGTCTAGCTCAGGTGCTGTGAATCCCTACCCCTGACACCAGAATTAAATAATAAAGGATGAGAAACCCTTTTCAGAGAAGAGTTTCTTTTTTTCCAGGGTCTAGTTAAGGCCTGCCCTTCAGTGCCTGTGAGGCACTCTGTACTATGGAGTCATATGGCATCTCAGCAAAGGCACCCAAAGAGAAACTGGTTCTTTTTGGTAAGTATGTGCAAATAGCCTGTGTGACAAGAAAGTGACAGAGGGATTATCTTCAAGTCTTCCTTTTTCCCCACAGATGATATTGAATTGCGCACTCTATATTTTCTCATTAAAGTGCAGGGCTTTGAATACCTTGCTGAAGGATTTACTGTGAAATGCATACCTTTATTTAGAGGATTACTCACAGGTGGTGAATTGACTGAAATCTTACCATGCTGCTGTACACTGCTATTCAGAACAGCAATCTTGGCATAAATTTTGCTTTGGATTTTGCAGAGATGTTTTTCATGTTTGTTTTTCACAAGGTGTTTAATTCTGAGTTGCCAACTCAAAACATACTTCTTACTTATTGCTTTCCTTGCAAAAGCATTGTTTGGCTGGTAAATTAAAAAGGCTGTGCTAAAAAATAATACCTCACCAAAGCTGCCTATAGACCCTTCTAAAAAGAATTCGAGCTTTGAAATATGTTTTATTTATAGAATGTCCCTCGGAAATCAGGCCAGGAAGTTGCAGCTGCTGAAAAGTTAGATGTTCTGTTTAATTTTTAAACAAAATTCTAAACAATGTATTTGAGTATAAAGAAGGCTTTTATGAATCATGAGTCATTTTCTGTTGATGGAAATACGATTGGTATCTCATATAACTTATTACTTCCCTGTCCTGCCCCCGCTCCTTCTATTGAAAGTATCTAACAATCTATCTTTGCTATTTATAACACACCTAAATAGACTGATAACCAAAGATAAAAGAGACTGTGTTCGAAGTTGCCATTCAAAAGGTCTTTCTGACACTACCTACTTCCTCATAACTTACCATATTCCACAGTCTCACGCTGTTACTAAAAGTTAAGTAGGATTGAGTTTAAGCACATATACCATTTCACCAATTTTGGATCTTTTGCCTATATGGTGTATTTTCAAAACATAAAATATGTTATTATTTCAATCCTGTAAATTACTTTTTACACTAAAATATCTCAGCAGAGCCATCTTTTTCTTTGAGTCTTAGTACCACATTTACAGACAGGTATTTGTTCTTCATTCCTTCACACAATTGCCTCTTTGCTAGTTGCCTTTCACCTCAGAACACTACATTTTTTGCGCTTTTCATAAATAGATTTCCTAAGAAATATCATTTTATGCGGATAGGGAATTCTCATCCCATTCTTAGCCCAAAGTGGCTGCATAAACACAACAGACTGGGAAAATTTGAAGAGTTGGAATAAAGCAAGTGATAAAATGCTGCTTTCCAGGTTGTAACCATTATGACAGCATCCAGATTTAAAGTCAAATTTTAATACATTGAAAATAAATCAGGTAGCAACACAATATAAATGCACTTTAACAACTGCAAGGCGCAAGTACTTGGGCTGACAAGCTCACCATAAAACTATCTTGACACCACTGCCTGATTTATGAATTAGATCTTGCTTGTATATGGTGAATGTAGCAGTTGAAGTAAGTGAAAAGAGGGCCATGTGCACATCTCCATTGATACAGCCTGTCATTTAGGCTGTTTGCATAAATAATGATTTATAATTTCATCAGAAAGAAACTAGCCCTGTGCCTTAATGAAAATAATATTCATTTATTACCTGCAACTTTGAAAACAGAAACTAGTTTTAAATAGGTACATTCTTTAAAAAAAAGTTTTTCCTTAAGAAGTTTACTTCCAAAAGCAGTGACAATTTTAATAGCTGCAGTTACTGGTATGTTTTGTCAGCAGCTTCTTCCTCTGGCTGCCCCAAACCTACAGTCTGTTCCAAATATTTCCTTTGCAAATTCAGGAATCCAGAAGAATTCCTTTGGAAGTCTACTGTCCTAATAGGAAGCACTTATTAGCTAGTAAAGCAACACAGAGAGAGATTTAGTGAAAATAGAGGATGTTTACTTTCACATACCCATGCAGAAGAGAGAGATGAGCTATTACTTTCGCAGATGTCACTTGTCTTGGGCATCGCCTTTTCTTTCACCTCTCCCTGCAAGCATACCCAAACACACAGAGCCTACTGCATTAAAATAATATAGACATACCCTACTATACCAAACTGAAATGGTCTTTCCTCAGAGTACCATTTTTCGTCCTCCTAGATGAAAATGCCGAGGTAAAAAATGCTTCTGATCCTTTGACTATAGACATCTTGAATCAATTACAGCAAGCAACATACCCAGAAGTGGGAGGAAATGTCACAAACATGGACGTAAGGCCTATAACAAGAAATTATCTAATAATCCAGGGATGGTTAGCCTAGCTTGTTTCGTTTGTTTAGCATTGCGCAGTTGTGTGCCTTAATGCTCGCTACTACATGTATTTCTGTAACTAACAGTAGCAAGAAAGAGTTATTTGTGAATAATGAAGTATCAATCACTCCAGCAAAAAAAGACTTTTCTTTGAGGAACACGAGCACTGCATGACAGCAGAGGAGGAGCAATGTGGAAGAGTCACAAGGACAGGGTGATAGGAACAAGGCTACAGGATGATTCCAGGGCTATAAACCACACTGCCACGGTCATTTAAAGAACTGGACAAATATTATGTTAGGGTGTAAAAAAGTACACAGTATATATAAAATATCTATGGCAAATTTGGATGCAACGCAGAACTGCAGATCAAAGAAAAAGCAGGGTGTAGAGCACATTGACAAACATAAAAATGACCACATGTGGAAACTGAAAAAAAAAAAATACCCTAGAGGAAAAAACAACCTACATCCTCTTTCTGGTAAAGGACTTGGACTGCTGATCACTTGCCAAGACCTGTGACCTTGCCGTAACAAAGCCTTTGATCATAGGGCCCAGGGAGACAGTGGAAAGGTAAGCATGGCATCATGGAATCATAGAATAGTTAGGGTTGGAAAGGACCTGAAGATCATCTAGTTCCAACCCCCCTGCCAGGCGCAGGGAAACCTCACACTAAACCATGCCACCCAAGGCTATGTCCAACCCGGCCTTGAACGCCGCCAGCGATGGAGCATTCACAGCTTCCCTGGCTAACCCATTCCAGTGCCTCACAACCCTTACAGTAAAGAATTTCTTCCTCATATCCAATCTAAACTTCCCCTGTTGAAGTTTTAACCCATTACCCCTTGTCCTCTCACTACAGTCACTAATGAAGAGTCCCTCCCCAGCATCCCTATAGGCCCCCTTCAGATACTGGAAGGCTGCTATGAGGTCTCCACACAGCCTTCTCTTCTCCAGGATGAAGAGTACTAACTTTCTCTGCCTATTTTCATACGGGAGGTGCTCCAGTCCCCTCATCATCCTCGTGGCCCTCCTCTGGACTTGTTCCAACAGTTCCATGTCCTTTTTCTGTCGAGGACACCAGAACTGCACACAATACTCCAAGTGAGGTCTCACAAGGGCAGAGTAGAGGGGCAGGATCACCTCCCTCGACCTGCTGGTCATGCTCCTTTGGATGCAGCCCAGGAGACAGTTGGCTTTCTGGGCTGCAAGTGCACACTGCCGGCTCATGTTCATTTTTTGATCGACCAACACCCCCAAGTCCTTCTCCACAGGGCTGCTCTCAATCTCTTCCCTGCCCAATCTGCAGCTGTGCCTGGGATTGCTCCCACCCACGTGTAGAACCTTGCACTTGGCATGGTTAAACTTCATCAGGTTGGCATCAGCCCACATCACAGGCATGTCAAGGTCTCTCTGGATGGCATTCCTTCCATCCAACGTATCAATCGAACCACACAGCTTGGTATCATCGGCAAACTTGCTGAAGGTGCACTCAATCTCACTGTCCATGTCACCAACAAAGATGTTGAATAAGACTGGTCCCTGAAGGACACCACTCGTTACTGGTCTCCAGCTGGACATTGAGCCATTGACCACAACTCTTTGCGTGCGGCCATCCAGCCAGTTCTTTATCCACCGAGTGGTCCACCTATCAAATTGATATCTCTCCAACTTAGAGACAAGGATGTTGTGTGAGACAGTGTCAAACGCTTTGCACAAGTCCAGGTAGATAACATCAACTGCTCTACCCCTGCCCATCAGTTCCGTAGCCCCATCATAGAAGGCCACTAGATTGGTCAGGCCAGAATTTCCCCTTAGTGAAGCCATGCTGGCTGTCACCAACCACCTTGTTCTTTTTCATGTGCCTCAGCATGCCTTCCAGGAGAATCTGCTCCAAGATTTTGCCAGGCACAGAGGTGAGACTGACTGCCCTGTAGTATCCCAGCTCATCCATTTTCCTCTTCTTGAAAATGGGGGTTATATTTCCCTTTTTCCAGTCATTGGGAACTTCACCTGACTGCCATGATTTTTCAAATATGATGGACAGTGGCTTAGCAACTTCATTTGCCAGCTCCTTCAGGACCCGCGGATGGATTTCATCAGGTCCCATGGACTTGTATATGTTCAGGTTTCTAAGATGGTCTCGAACCAGATCCTCTCCTACAGTGGGCCCAGGGTCTTCATTCTCACAGTCCCTGCGTCTGTCTTCCAAGACTTGGGTGGTGTGGTCAGAACATTTGCCAGTGTAGACTGAGGCAAAGAAGTCATTAAGAACCTCAGCCTTCTCCAAATCCAGGGTAGCCAGTTCTCCTGATAGCGTCCTGAAAGGACCGACATTGTCCCTAGCCTGTCTTTTATTTGCAATGTAACTATAGAATCCCTTCCTGTTATCCTTAACATCCCTAGCCACGTTTAATTCTAAGTGGGCCTTAGCTTTCCTAACCTGGTCCCTAGCTTCCTGGACAACATCCCTGTATTCTTCCCAGGCTGCCTGTCTTTGCTTCCACCTTTTATAAGCCTCTTTTTTCCTTCAAATTTTCCTCATCAGCTCCTCATCCATCCAAGGAGGTCTCCTGGCCCTCCTTGTGCACTTCCTTCTAGTTGGGCTGCATCGCTCCTGAGCTTGCAGCAGGTGATCCTTGAATATCAACCAGCAGTCTTGGGCCCCCCTGCCCTCCAGGGCTACATCCCATGGAACCTTACTGAGCAGCTTCCCGAAGAGGCCAAAGTCTGCTCTCTTGAAGTCCAGGGCAGGGAGCTTGCTGCACGCCTTTCTCACTGTCCTGAGGATCTCGAATTCGACCATCTCATGATCGCTGCAATCAAGGCTGCCCTGGAGCATCACATTTCCAACCAGCCCTTCCCTGTTCGTGAGGACGAGGTCATCATGGCACCTCTCCTTGTTGGCTCCTCTATTACTTGCAGAAGGAAGTTGTCTTCCACACAATCGAGGAACTTCCTGGATTGCTTGTGCCGGGCCATACCATCCCTCCAACAGATATCAGGGTGGTTGAAGCCCCCCGTGAGAACAAGGGCCTGTGAGCGTGAGGCTCTTCCTATCTGTCTTTAGAGCGCTTCATCTACAGAGTCCTCTTGGTCAGGCGGTCTGTAACAGATCCCCACAATAATGTCTCCCATCCCTGTTCTCCCTTTAACCCTGACCCACAAAATCTCTATTGACTACTCACCTGTCCCCAGAGTTCCATACTCTCCAGCCTATCCCTAACATAAATAGTAACTCCCCCTCCTAATATACCGGGCCTGTCTTTCTTAAAGAGCCTGTAACCTTCCATTCCAACACACCAGTCATAGGACCCATCCCACCATGTTTCTGTGATGCCTATCATATCATACCTCTGTAGACATGCACACATCTCTAATTCCTCTTGTTTGTTCCCCATGCTACGGGCCTTTGTATAGAGGCATATGAGTCGAGCTCCAATTGAAGCCGGCTCATTGGCTGGAGCAGCTGGAATATCTCTGCATTGCTCTGAACATTTACTATAGGTGCTGGCCAGTGATTGGGTGTGTTGGGATGGAATGATGCCCACCTCCCCCAACACATCTAGTTTAAAGCACCCTTGACCAGTCTGGCAAGCCTCCTACCAAAAACTGCTCTTTCCTTTCTTTGTCAGACCAGCTCCACCAGCCCCCAGTAGACCTGGCCTCCTAAATTGAGTCCCATGTTCAAGGTACCCAAACCCCTGACTACGGCACCACCCTTCTAACCATTTATTAACCTGGCCCATCCTCCTAGCCTTTTTAAGGTCCTGCCCTTTATCCTGGAGAATTGATGAAAGGACAATCTGAGCTCCAGAGTCCCTAACCACCTCTCCCAGAGCTCTGTAGTCCTTCATTAAGTTCTCCGGGCTACTGCTATCTATATCCCTAGCACCCACATGGATCACTAGAAGCGCATAATAGACAGAGGGACCGACTAGAGCAGGCAGCTTCTCTGCAACGTCCCTGATCCGAGCCCCTAGTAGGCAACACACCTCCCTTGAGCCTGGGTCAGGCCGACAGATGGGTGCCTCTGTTCCTTTCAGAGTAGAGTCCCCTACTACTATGGCCCACCGCTTTTTCCTGGCAGCACCAGTAGTGATCTTTACCAGTGCATCAGCCGGTTGTTTCTGGTGGTAGTGTGGCTCCTCATCAGCCCCGTGCAGGACAGCAAAGCAGTTCTGGGTGGGGACAACAGATTTAGGAGGATGCCCCTTGCTTTTAAATGCCCTCTTCCTCCTTTTTTTGTTGTTTTTTTCTGTTACCATTTCCCAGCTTCCTGGGTTAGCAGCCTCCCTTCCTGCATGAGCGACCGTGGACGCTTGAGGCCCCTGCACAGTCTGGTCCTGGAGCAAGCACAGTGCTGCTTCCTCTCAGCTCCCCTGACACCTTTCAGCCTATTGACAGCTTTCCGCAGCTCATCCACCTGCTGCAGGAGGACCTCCACCAGGGAGCACAGAGTGCAGCCCTGCCCATTGCGCACCCTCCTCTCAGGAGAGCAGTGCAGGCACTCTCTACACCCTGAGCTCTGCACTGCAGCCTCCTCTTTCATCAGCTCTGTCTGGATGCCTACACTGGCCACTGGCGGGGCAGACAGAGCAGAGCTCCCAGACCAGGCCCTGGTCATACGGCGAGTGCTCACCATCCCGCTCACCATCCCCCTCACTTGCCCGCGCGAGCTGCCTCGTATGCGCCCTGGTCACTCACGCTCCCTGGGGCAGGTTTTAAACCACTCAGAGCTGGTGCCGCTCCTCCTGGCACCGCCCCCTCTGAGACAGCTGCTCGCGTCCGCTGAGCTGCCGGCTCCTGGGCAAGCCCTGTCGAGGACTTGAGGCTCTCTCGGTGTCTGTTGCTGCTCTGAGTTGAAGCTCCTGGACGCCGAGCCTCCCCCCGATCAGGCGCTGCAGGCATCACCTCTCGAGACAGTCACCCCAGAAAAGGATAGACACTATAAAGTTTCTATGCACATTAACTCCGCATAATTGCAACCATAAGTATTAGTATCACTGTAAGTCAGCTAATAAAAATTTGACTAGACTGCTAAGAGTTAGGTTGACAAATGAACTTTGCATATAAGGTATAATTCCTCTGCCTTTAACAAAAGGTTGAGTGAGATGAACTAGTGGGAAGTCAAGCAGCTGTTCTGTAACTTGGATGCAACAAAAAGAGAACCCAAGCAAGACAAGGAAAGTGGCCCAAGAACGCAGATCTGCATACAACTGCCTGAAAGAAAACCTGTTTGCCTTACCTTTTTTTTTTTTTTTTAAATGGTGCATTAAGGAGAAGGGGTTGCTTCCAATATGACGTGAGCTCAGTTACATTAATAAAGATAAACAGAACTGCAGCAGTTGAAACTTTTGGTTGCTGAGATCATTAACAGCCTTATTAGTTGGCCCAGCATCCTATGATTTTAAGAAGCTGCAATAATAAACAGTTTTAGACACCATGATTGAGTGTCTGTCTTCAAGAAGCTCTGGAGAGGATCACTGGTCTCAACTTCGCTACTCTCATAGCTCTCCTGTGAGTGTGCAAAATACCAGGGATGCTCAGGGAGTGCATTCGGCACCAGAGAGAAGAGAGAAGGCTGTGCTCTGCAAAGTGCAGCTTCAACAGATCTCACATTCCTATACATGGGAAGTATATCAAGAAGGGTATATAGCACAGCACAAAAAACAGAAGAGTGGAAGACAGACTCGAGTTATTGCAGCTTTCCAGAAGGAGCAAATGCATAGGTCTAAACATCGTGCTCATATCTGGAACATGAAAAGCAAGCTTGCAGCATTCAAACCAAACTGGTTTGTCCTGATCATGGTGTAAGTTGTTTTTTCCACTCTGGAAAATGAAATGCACAGAACCATAACAGTTCAGCAGCAGAGCTCCTCAGCTACAAAACATCTTAGCAACAAAGGAAACAAGTGAGTATCTTAAATGCTTTGGCTTTTTCTTGCTTATTATGGAAGGGATAGAAACAGCAGAAATGGGCTTGACACTTACTTATGTTTAATGGTTTTTAAAGTTGCTCTTGGCAGTGCAATGTATCCTTTTTGAAGGACCAGTGAGATAGCTGCTAAAACTCAAAATTCCTACAAACCAAGCATGATTTGAGAACATATGACATTTAGCACCCAGAAGACACTCTTTTTTCTTTACCCAAAGTTACAGTAAACTTTTCATTACTTTTCCCATAAGCTCCTAGCAGTTTTTTAGTTAATTTTTAGAAAAAAAGTCCAGGGTGAGGCATATCAGTTTGGCATACTTCTTGAAGGGCACCCAAAGCACACCCTTAGTCTGCTCCCATTCTACTATACTCATTAGCAACTATTCTTAATTTTGTTAATTTGCTCTTAATGACACTGCATTCGTATGCATGACTGTTATGTAAGTCCTGTAGGTATTGACCTCTCTTTCCAGGCAAACAGAAAGAATTATTGAGTCACACTGAATGGAAACCATCGCATCACATAGAAGACAATCTGTTGGCTTTCTGAAAATTTTGGGTTAAAGAAGGGTACAAGTGGGTTAAAATTGATTTTTATCCAAAAAAGATTGTTAAATAAACAATGGCTAGATGCTTTTATTTCTTCCTTCATTTTTGAAGGGAGTATGACCATTACAGAAAATTTAAAAGATAAAAACCAAACCAAAAACCTAAACAAATCAAAAATCCCACAATCAAGTAAACAACCCTGAAAAGAACTTAAAGTTCTTGATTAACTTCATTATTTAATGGAAAGACTGCTTATTTTCCCCCATGTGATTATATGCTGCATTATTACCTACATTAAATTTTCTTGTTGTTGCAGTCTGCTTGATAATAAAATAATGACTTTGAGGGGGAATAAAATGCCCAGTTTTCTTGCTATATCATTTCCATCTCCTGAAACCTTTTAAACACAAAAAAAGTTTGCAAACTATGCAACAAGAAAATAAAATAATCACCTCCTGCCAGCAGAGATATCACTACTTAATTAACAAGCCAGTGGAAAAAAACTTTGTTATTTCATAATTGTGTATAACCAAAGTACCTAAAAACTGACATAAAAGTTAGACACACTTAAGCCTTTACAGTCTCCAGACAAAAGCCTTTTAATATCATGCAGAAGCGGCAAATGTCCTCCAAAAATCTATGTAAAAGCATTTCAAAGCATTTACACAATACAAACAGAAGCAGCCAAAAAGTAGATGGGATACGAGTTTCAGACCCTCCAACTATTTTTTCATTGTAAAGATACGAAAACAAAAAAACAAACAAAACAATATATATATATAAAAAAGAATAAAGATGGCGATGTTCAAGGCCAGGCTGGACAGAGCCTTGGGTTAGTGTGTGGTGTCCCTATCTATGACAGGGGGTTGGAACTGGATGATATTAAGGTCCTCTCCAACCCAAACCATTCTATGATTCTATGGTGCTTTATCAATTAGCAATTTCTGTGAAGATGGTAAAAGTCTAGTAAATTTAAACCAAAATGTATTTTCTTTTTTTTTTTTTTTACCCTACATAGACAGCCCAGTGTACATCTGTAGATACTGAACTAAAACCAGAGCATACCAGTTGGATGTATGGAGGGTGCTGTGAATATGCATAGGAGCAAAAAATATTTCAACCATTTCTTTCCATCGTCTTTGTTAGAAGTAATTTCATGTTGACCTATACTGCAGTAAAGAGAGTTTAATGTTTCAGTGCAGACTGCACCACCAAAGAAGGCAATCTCAGATATGGTCGTAACTATGATGTTCCAAGTAGGTCTTCACACCGACTTTGTGTCAGAGTTTTATGACACTGAATTTACTGGAATAATTTTCACCAACATGTAAGCAAGAGCAAAAACCCATTATTGACCACAGTGTTAAAAATCTGCAAGGTGCTTTTATAAGCACTAATTATTGTTGTGCTTTTTTGCATTTCAATGGTAATTTCTGCTGTTGTTCCACATTACAAGGCCTACTCTTGCTAAATTCCAGCTCCAGCTTAGCCTAACATCTTCTTGTTCAGCTTACCAAGCTTCCATAGTCAGGCTAGTACTCTCCATTCTCTGCATGTTTTTGCCTTCCCACATTTTCCCTGCTTCCTAGTTTAGCCAGACAAATCCACCCTCCAGGGGAACAGAATTCTATACCTGTTATTCCAGCTATTCCACCTTTACCCCCTCCAGCTGTCTGATGCAATACCTCAAGCAATCCCTTACTTCCTCAGCATCATCAGTTTCTTTCAAGAATGTGCTGAAGGAATGTGTTATTTCACTATTCCCATCTTCCTTCTCTCTCATATATTTTTATTCATCTGTATTTTAAGTTCATCCATTACTATAAAGGATAGAAGCTTCTTAAATGAAGGAAAACTGTAATCTTCATGTAAATCACAAGGCTCTTGTTGGGGTTTTTGAAAATACAGTTGAGCCAATGAAAAATATTGGAAGTAGTAACGTTAGGAAGACAAAGTATGCTTCAGAGTCCTGCAATAAATTGCATTACATTTGGGAAGTCATTAGAGAAAGCCTAGAGACTAAGTTTTGGAAGATTTTCATTTGTCAGTATATTTTGGGAGACGTGACACATAGATCTTATAAATCATTTTGATAGTCAAAGAAAAAGTTATTTGATCTAGTGTAGAATTATGCATAAAATACTGTTTCTAGAGCGTACAATTTTTTAAAAAGGAGGTGGCAGGTCTGCAAAGAAAACTTGAGAAGTTATGAGAAACATCAGCTGTAAAGCAAAATGTGTGCAACTGATGGATTCTGATGGAAATACACTTCATGAATCAAGAATTCTGTGTGTCAGGAACATGTCCCACTGTATAGTAGTTGTGAGATACATCAAGAGCTAGCTTACCATAGTGAAGACTAACTCAGCTTTTGGAAGGCACATTCTTCAGTGAAAAAAACAAATACATGGGTGTTAAAAGCTTTAGAATGTCATGTGCTGCTTGGTCTACACAAATTTCATTGTTGTAGAGTTAGTCTCACTTTCATTTTTTCTTTCACCACTTACTGAGAAACACAGAATCACTCAGGTACGAAGGGTTGCCTGGAGGCCTCCTAATCTAACCTGATGCTCAAAGATGCAGCAGGATTGTTAGGGCCTTACTCAGACACGTTTTAATTTCTCTAAGGATGGAGAGTCCATAACCTGTCTAGGTCCTGTTGCAGTATCTAACAACCCCCACAGTTGAAAGGTTTTCATTCCTGTAGAGGATTCAGAGCTTGCTGTTGATTCAACAGACCCCTGCTTTGACCATTATTCATATCAATATAAAAATTCTCAAAACTAAGTATTTCAGCTACTTGAATAATGTAAATTTAGTAAAATTTGTTTTCATTGTGTATTACTGAGATGAACATAGTGCTGAAATATTATATAAACTATGTGTTCCTATCTTTGCAATTTATAAGTAAATCCAAATGTCAATTACATTTTTTTAAGCATCTTTCAAACACTATATTAGGAAAGAACACAGTCCTACAATATGCAGTGTATGTGGGTGAGATCCTTAGAAGCTGTAGACTACAAGCACATTATCTTAGATCAGATAGCACTAGATTCAATAAACTTCTCTAAATCAAGACTACCAAAGTGATTTATAAACATGAAAATGGCATAATCTACACATATTCTTCATACATGCCTCCAAGAAATACAAAAAACTTTATCTCCAACTTTCCAGCAAATTCACAGGCACTCATAAGAGTGTAGCAATGAAAAAAAAAAGATTTTTTTTTTTACACCAGCAGTATTCATGGCACTTGAGAAAATTGGCTCTAACAGCATTCCCATTGTATGTATACATGCAATCAACTTCTCCACTGTCTGCTCTACCAACTAACCTTGACATTTACAGGTAGGATAAAGTAAACCATCCGTGTACCCCTTTAAACATCTAACCAACCTTCAACTTTTATTAAAATCAAGTTTTCAAAAGTCTCATCTTAAGTTTGTATAAAGTAAACATTCACTTTACGAAAAGAAGCATTTAGGCCTTGGCTACTCAGAAGATTGCAGGCAGGCTGTTGTCTGCCCTGAGCCAAGCATGAGTAGCTTGCCCTTCAGAACTGAAGCCTTGGCAGGCAGACCCTTCTACAAGAGATCTTTTCCAAACAAAATGCAAAGCTGGTCCCCAGCCTCTTCTCAAATCCCAGACACCAGTTAGTGGCTATGCACCTAACATGATGGTTGTACGAAGGCTGTCTGGAGCTAAAAACCAGAAAGAAGACCAGAAGTACGGAGGCCATTTATGGCACTTGGCATCAATATAGGAAATCCTAGGGAAGATGCCTGATGGAAGTCTGAAAGGAGGTGGGATAAAGGGGGCTGGGAGGCTGTTTAGGCTATAAAGCAGTTTACTTCATAGAAAGTGGAAGAGGATTTAGGAGAGTTAGGATATACAATGCTGAGTACACAGGCACAGAAGTGGTTTCAGGCAGTCTGTCATTTGTCTTATCTCACAGATGCTTTGGGTACTGTGCTGAACCTCAGCATTTTAGTATTAAAATGATGGAAGATTATTATAGAGCCCACTCCTTCAAAACCAAGGCCCTTGTCCACACAGTCTCCCCATTTCCACCTACTGTGCAAGAGCAGCACTTTTATGGGCAGAAAGTCTCACAGAGTGCCTTAGAAACTTCTTGTCTGCTATGCTGCCACTTGCTTTGCTGATAAAGTGCCTTCATACATGCATCTTTGTTTTACATCTGCTTTAAAATTCCTTATTGTGCAGTCCAGATGAGAATGGACCAGGTGCCTCTGTCTTCTCCAGTGAGTGCTGCTGCTGTTTTTGCTCCACTTGACATCTACCTATTCCTAAAAAGAGGTGAAAGTTCTGAATGAAGATTATCAATATCTATTCCCACAGTTATAAGTATAGAGGTGAGAAGTGCACAGAAGCGCAGAATTTAGATAAAGTATTTTAAAACCCACAGAAGGGATTGTGTTTGAAACTGCCCATTTATGAAATAGAAATAATTATACCTTTCTGTATCCCCCACCTTTAAACACAGAAAACCTGTCTGACAGAAAATTAGGGCTGAGAGATTAAACAACAAAAACCAGTGACTCTTTCAGTTAGTTTGGGCATATTGCACATAAATGACAGACGTTCTTGTTTATTTGTCACATGCCTATAGTTAGTCAAATTATATCCTTAAGATAAGCATGGGAACAATGGTTCTTTTAATAAACCTTTTCTTTGGCATGCTTAAAAATCTCTGCTCTTACTGTAAACAATTTTAACGCAATTTAACAAAACTAAAGAGAGTACTACTGACACAATTTTCTCCTGGATGGGAGCATAATCAGCTATTCTAAAAATCACCAGTAGTGCAGAGAAATGAGGGAGAGAGAGAGATTGAGATTGGAAGACTTAATGCATTCTAATGTCTAACCAAGAAAAGACAAGGCTTAGAACTAACACTCTAGTACCGAAGGAAAACTAAGAAGGTGCTAAGAACTTCTAATTCACCACAGTATGCTGTATGTGCCTGGGAGTATGAATTAGTAGCTCTTACTGGAGACTACAGGAACAGACTGTACACAGATTTCACGCACTGTGGGCTGGGTGACTGACTCACTCCATTATCACCTCACGTCTTCCATTGTGGTTGTAGGTGCAACTTCATTACAGTGAAAGCAGATGCTCCCAGCTCTATAACAGATAAGCTCTTTAACCTATGGGAAGCAGAAGGCTGTTTTAACTGCACATAAGGAAACTAAAATAGTTACCTCCTATAGTTACCCCCACCCCACAGATAAAGCCCCATCAAAACATTTTAGGATATAATAGCAATCCCCCTAAATGGCAACAGCTCAGAGAAACTGGTACAGCCATGCTAAAAGAATGATCTCAGAAAGGTTTAACAAAGTCAAAAAGCTTTGAAAATTGCTTCAGAATCAAGAAAGACTGGAAGTTTGAAATTTATGATATAAAACCAGTATCTAAATAGGCAGGAAAATTTGCCTAAATTACTGCTGTCAAATAATTAGATTAGTTTTTGATGTAGGATAAAACCTTGGGAAAAATATAATGTCCATAGCTCCCTTCCACTACCCTCCACCCCTGAAGGCAAACCAGCACATTCACAATTGCAATTCTGCTACTTCCAGGACATGTAGGCTATTTCTCTTAGAGGTGTTAACAAGCTCCTACTGACAGTATTTACGCCTAATGCAGAAGCTAACCTCAGCTTTACACAAGACAGCAATTTATTTAGCACATCTGTCATGTATGCTCTTAATCATCTGTGGATAGTTTTGAATATAGTATGTTTTCTTTTGCAAGTCCTACAAAGTCAAACCTTGGTGTAAGCAAGCTCAGCTTTGCTTCTTTTTGTCTGCTGATAGCTTTTAATTAAAAAAAAAAAAAGTGCATTCACTTTATGCCAACTTAAAAGCAAAGAGCAAATCTGGTAGCAAGGACATCATGACCAGTAAACAGGACTCAAGACTACTAGCTGAATATGCAGGCCTGGGAAGAAGGTTGTCTTGTTTTCAAGCTTGTAAATAGAATGGTTTAACGCTTCAAAGACTGTTTAGGCAGAGCTAATAGATTTCTAGATTGCCTTCTTGCTTTCTCTAAAGTTGCTATTGCAACAAAGATTTGGTAACAGGCAGATGTTTGCTGTTTTGGAAGTGCAGTTTATTGAATGTTTTCATCTGCTCTGACTTTGAGCTTCCCTTGCATTTGCTATGTTTCCTTCTGTTCCTTCTCTTTCTCCTTTACACTGTAAGCTTGCAAGCGTAAAGGCCATTATCTCATGCAAGTGTCCAGTAAATATTGGTCACATACATAGATACACACTTGCAGAAAAAAAAAATTCTAGCATATAAAGCCAGAAGTCTTCTGACTTGATATAAGTAACCCCAATGACAACAAAACCCCTTCAACCCTCATTAACTATTGATTCACAAAGTTTTAGTGTTTCAGTTCAGCAAAGAAAGCTCAGATACATTAGGGAAATTAGCAGTGTATGTCCAGTACTACAGATTCTTTGCTCTGAGAGTTATCTGCTAATATTTGCTTCTCTCTTGAAGAATGACAGAGTACTGAATTGCACATTATAAGGCAAAGTGGTAAAAGGGAGAACAATGAATATAATTTTTTAATTATTAATATCAGTTTATAATGATGTGCTGGCTCCTCAGAGCTTATGCAGACAAATTTGTGATTAACAGGTCTTCAGCTGACTGAAAAATGCATACCTTTCTTCTGTCTATGCCTGATTAAACTAAAGCCCAAATATAAAGCCTTTGTAACATGCCTGTTGGTGCCAGCTCATTTATCAGGAAAGATAGAAAGGGATCTGACTGAGCAGTAATGTTTTCTTCATCCACAAAGACTCTGTGCTTGTAATGAATTCATCATCTAATTTTCTACATCCCCTGTGTTGATATCTGAAGAATCTCACTTGCTTGCTTTATTTGCCTACTGTTTGGCACAGAATCTTGTTTGAACAGAGCTGGACTGTAAATGCCATGATCGCAAATCTAGCATTTAGCTGGCACTAGGGAGAGAAGAGGCTCTATTTATAGCTTTTCTGGGCAGCATTGGCTGTGCTTTGGTTGAGAAAAGCTTCACAGGAATATTCTTTTTACTTTTGATAGGCTATGACAAGGCCTAAAGGTTTGTCAGGATGCTCTTCTCATCCCCTCCCTTCCCCTCTAGTATATTGGAATTGCTTGAATGTATATACGAATAAAAAGCATTAGAAACAGCTGCACCTTCTGAATGGAAATCAGACAGGTTTCAAGCAAATAAGATGCTTGAAATGTAAGCATCTTATCATATGAGTATAAGCATGAAATCAGGTTTCAAGCAAATAAGATGCAAATAAGATAACATTCTGAAGTTGATAAACACTGTGAAAACCTAGAAAAGATTTAGCAAAGTCTCTTGGACACTATGAACCCTAAAATTACCCTTTCATTTCTTTTTTTTTAACATTTTTTTTGTTCTCTCTAACCCCTATTCATCTGTATTGAAAGAGAACTTTTTTCTTCTCAAGTAATGAGTAAAAAGCAGCTTAACTAGAAGGCCTGTGAACTTGTAGACATTTCAGCAGAAATTTCTGGATGTCAGCTCTGACTGGGAGCAGAAAGGTACATTGAGTTCTTATTCCCATTAAAATATTGCACAAATCTTGAATGAATACACTGAGCAACAACTCACAGTGTGAGACAACAGAGATAGATGTGCACATATGATCATGATACTCATGTCAGTGAAAGTGTACCCGTTACCTGCTGAATTTTATTATCTTAATTTCCCTTAAAATATGAAGTGCATAAATGGCATCCGTAGTGACACTTGGAGCACTGAGAGTCACAAGAAATATTGGTATAGTTCTTTGGATAAGAACTCCTCAACAAAAGTATTTCTAACTTGGCCACTCTCAGGTGATGTATGCCATATAACCTCTTCCTGGGGTAGTCAAATACCAACAACAATTAGGAAGTAGACACTCAGTTACTGCAAGACAGTGAAACTGCTCAGAAAACGAAGAATTGCTAATTTCATCAAGAAATAGATTCATCTAGTGTGTACTATAGTGTACATGAATGTCAGACTTAAAGATTTGCTTTTAAATACTCATTTCTTTAGAGAATCTGAATAAACTTTTTAGTTATATTGCTTGCCATGATAATTTTTTATTGATGGTTGAATAAATGACTGCTTCTTGCCAAAACAGCCTTGTAAAAGCAGCTGTTGAAATCAAGTGGTTCCTTTCTGCCTATATTTAAGATTCAAGTAAACACTTTTATCAACAAAGCAGCCTCATTTGAGAGTTTTAGTCGGAGCTGCAATAAATTGAAGACAACCATCTCAAATGTTCTAAGACTAGTTTCAGGGCAAGCAGAAAAATAGCACGTAGTGAAATGGGGCACTCAGCAATCACTCCATTTTAACTCTAAGTTAAATACTGTGTACACAGGCAGCATGCTAATCACAAATCCTTGTTAAACTCCTGCTAATAATTACACTTTGTACTTATTCAGAGCCTTTAATCTGATCACCTTGGTTCCATCTGCAAACAGAAATTCATTTTCACAACATCGCAGGAGTAGCTACGCAATTACTAAAGATCTCTGGGGTAGAAATGGACCCTCTGCTGGTATAGCAGGCCAGTACTCAACATCCTTACTTAGAGGCAAAGGAAGATTCAAAAGCACTGCTTTAGACTGTAGGAATCTGGTATTTTTGCCTGCATGGGAGATTTTATGTTAGAAGTAACATAGTGAAAATGAAGCTATACTTTCCTTAAGTTCTTTTCATAACAGAAACCTAATTAGTTCTCATAACTAAAGGTCATACTCTTAAAACAACGACACAAAAGCATCCCACACAGCAAACCACAGACCAGAAAAAGTTTGAAGCACAAATATTACGAAGGCCAATAAGTTATCTTAATCTGATAAACTGCTTTTGGTAACAAATTTGAACAGTTGTTTCATGTTTGTAGACAGTTTTTTATGGACTGCTCTTGCATTTTAAGGTACTGGCTCAAGATTTCAGGCCTATGACAGAAAGTGTATTTAACATTTTTCTAATGTTTTCCATAAAAGAGTAAAAACAATGATGCAGTGACTACAGCAAAAGGTAACTTATGTCTTCTTCGTTGGAATCAGTATAGAAATGCCTCAAGGTGATTATCCAGTATAAAACAAATTATGCGTCAGTTAATACATGAATAGCGACATGAAAGTTCTCCGCATAATCAGCATGTCAGATGGCACAGGCTCAACTTCATTAAAAATTATCGATGTGAGAAACTGGACTGCAGATTAAGATTTCCTCTCTAAAACCACTTTATAGAAACAACTTCTCCAAAAATTCATATGCATATTAATACAGGCACCAACTACCTCTTAGTTGAACAGCTGTCAATGTCAAAGAACACATCTAGTTTTCATGTTATGGCCAGATTTTTAACAAGAGAGGCATGGAAGATGACCATTGAAGTAGGGAACATGATGGAAAGCAGATGAGCACAGTTTCCTTTGCTTTCCTCTACTAGAGGAATTTGCAGGTATCAAGATCCTCATTGCAGTGAGGATAACAGAAGTGAGTTTAAGCTCCTCTTGTGTTCCTGCTGTTAAGATCAGTTTATGCTGGTCTGGTCTTTCATATTTCATGGAAAACCCCACAGTCATCTTTAAACTTTGCAAACTGCCAAGAACATAGAAGCACTGGTCTGGCAAAGAAAGACTACTTGAGCAGTACAGGGCTGGCCCCAACCTCCTATCAGAATGGGCACTGTGAAGCAAGTTGGCATCAGAAATATCAACTGGCCTTTACAAAAAAAATGAACATGGGAACTGGAGACAGAAGCATGCAAAGCTAAGTGATAATACCATATGTTCATGATGTCTTCAGGAATTTTACTATAGTTTTCAATCCATGTATTTTCTTCCAACTTCCTCTTTGAGACTTCACTTTAGCCCCTCGTACATCTACTTGCCTTATTTCTCTTTTCTCTTATTCCCTGCTGGGTTTGCTTCTGTGCTTCCCTTCCTAAGTTTTCTCCATTGTTTGTTTTCCTAATCAATGATCTCCTTCCGTTTTTACTAAGCACCATCTACTTAAAATTTAAACAAATTAAGTAAATCAAAACAAATTAAGTAAGCCAAATAAAAAAACCAAACCCTGCTCTCCCTGTGTAATGATTATTTTGCTTGTTTATTACAATCCATTGCTTTGCTTTCTGGCATATTTAAGCTGTGAAGTCTTCGGCAATTGACTGTCTCAGTCTGTTTATACAGCACATAGTGAAACACAATCATATTCCTAAATGGCATCAAGGTCTTCCTGTAATAAAGATAATTAGTCTTATTGCTGGTGCTTAATAGCACCAACAGCTCAGCTATAAGTGAGATATCTAGGTATATAGAAGGAAACAAAACAAAAGAAAAGTAACATAGTCACTAACAGCAAATAATGCAAAGTATATATTCTAAACAACACCCACCCTAAAAAGAACACCACACCACCACCAAAAAAATCTCCAACAAAAGCTCTTGTTATTAAACTTAGTTCCTTTCTCAGAAATTTCCCATCCAAAACATTATAAATTATGCCTGTTTTGAGCTGAAGTTCCAAGAAGTTTGAATCAGTTTTACATCTTCCAGCAGCTAATGAAGACTGGATACGGGCAGACAAAACATTCTGCTGTTATCTCAGTAGTCAGAAAAAACAAACAGAATATTTTACAACTTAAAATAGTTCATCCACAAAGCATTTTTAATACCACGTGACTGCTAGAAAAAAAAAAAATCCTAAATTATTTTGTCATTTTATTTTGAAGTATATAGATGGCTCTTCTGCCATTTATCAAAACACTAAACTCATTTTTCATTGGACATACAAGCAGCTGGGTATATACATCGTTAAATGCCACTGAATATGCAGTATTTTTAGAAAAGCCACCTTAATGGGCAAGAAAACACTCCCTTTGTGTGTCATCAGCCTTTTAAACAGATGTGAACAGAACATTCAAAGCTGTGGATTCTGGCCAGGTAAAATAATTCTGCATTCTGGGAGAAATGCCTGTTACAGCTCTCTGAGTAAGGCAAGGCCCATAGGTATTGCAGCACTGGTGGCAGCACACTGGCTTCCACTAGGCACCATGCTCTGCAGCACACACCATATTGGGAGTGCAGTGCCCCTGCATCCCTGCTCTCAGGTCTGTAGCAAATCATATCCCAGCTTTAGTCCCCCTTTACAGTGTTGTTTCCTTGCATACATACATTTATTCCTACACAAAGTCAACTTTACCTGAAAAATCAAACATGTGGGCACAGTGGTAAATACAAGGCAGAACTTATCAGCGCAGACACCTACTGCACTACTGTGGCCACCACATTTGTAGGCCTCCAGCCAGTTTTCACCCCTGCGGTACACTGCAACAAAGTCAGGACTAGTTCTGGAACCTCCTCTCTGAACTTTCTTGCACAATATGTGCTGATATTTCAGCTTGCGGAGCCTAGCAGTAAGGCATTAAATGTTCTTATCACCCACTAGAATATCTGTACTTTATTTTATTCTGCAAATTACAGGATGGAACCATAAAACATGTTTCTTTCCAAGTGAAATTAACACAGGATGTGATGTTATCATTTAGAGCCATATCAAAGCAAATAAGAATTAAGGTATGGTGAGCCTTCAGTAAGACATTAATACCAAGCAAGTAAACAGCTGATTCAGAAACAATTTGCAGAGAATCAAGAGGAATCAAGGAGAGGGAAAATGTAAAGTCTCTGCTTTGTTTTTAAATATCATAATTTCCTTTGCAGACTTCTGTAATTAAATTTGCTTTCTAAAAGACAATAATTTTCTCCAGTCCAGGAGTATCTATTCTCCCTTATGTCCAGTATATTTTCTTCCAAGGTCATCTATCCAGCTAATGCTGCTGGAAAGATTCTCCCATTCAATATAAGTGATGCTGAGATAATACAGAGACTTTACTGTAGGTAGGGAAATGAGAAACAGGGAGGCTAGATGGCTTGCTTGTTAACATAGAAATAATTTGCATGAAACGGGGAACTGGACACAGGTTTACAAGTCCAAACCCCAACAAACAAGACAGCCTTAGCTGTGACCCCAGGAGACTGCACTTCACTTTTCCCATCCAAGTAAAGACCAGGTAGGTAAGCCCTGCTAAGAGACCTCCAAATGGGTCAATCAATCACAAACAAGTGCCCACGCTATCTGAAGTGGCCACCTCCTGCCACCTTCTCCATTGTCAACTTGAGAGGCCGCAATTATTACTTCCTATAGCCATAGACCTCACTAACTTCATACTACTTTTCCCCATGAGTCCTACAGTACATGGTGTCCTCAACTCTGTTTCATGCAGCTTCTCATCTTTCCTCTGCAGCTCCAATTCTGCTGCATATTGGTTTTGTTTTTCTTAAGGTATAAAATGGGACTTACGTGGTTGCTCTGTAACCCAGATACCTGGGTAACCCGGTAAATCGATTAACCATTGGTACTAACCATCACTGAGGTACAGATTAGCAGTTCTATGGGCATGTCACTCACCCCCTTTCCATCAAGTACTTTTGATCAGCCTCAGTGGAACTAGGTCTGTAAGCACTCTATGTCTCAACTTTGATTCACACTAATGCCTTTGTACTGTTTATTTCTAGAGGAGATTTGGTAGCCCTAAACAACTATTTAAAGCTGATATTTTGAGCAGCATAGGCCTCTGGTTTTTTTTGACCTTCATATTTTAAAGCCTAGGATATAAACGAGGCAGCCAAAGTTGCCTTTGGATTTTTTTAATGTTATATTCCGCTATTAATATGACTCGATTGTCCTGGTGATTTCATCTATCCCTTGATGTCATCAGTGTTTTCAGATTTTTTTTTTTTATCTACTTGTTCTGCTCTGCCAAAATATGCCATACAGCCAGCAAATATGATTGTTGTCAGTACGAGCCAAAGGTAGAAGCCCTTCTTGTAAATCTGTGCAAGGCAAAATCATGGCTTTGAGGATATAACTGTGCTAGTCTAGTCCAAATCCTATCTCTCAGAGCATAGGTGCATTTGAAAAATTCATATACCTGGCTTTGCAGTTCTATAATAGGTGAAGATCTATGACTGTATGCTAAATCAAGTGCAGGGCATAACATTCTCCAGGGAAGGTTACAGACCTAGTTGTGGAACAGAGCTATAATTTTTCCATCTCCAACGGCTGATGGTTGAGGAAGGTTCCTTCATGCCACGCAACATAAATATAGCAGATGCAATAAAGACTGCATTGGACAGTGGGGAGAAGCATATCCAGTAATAACATTCACTATTGTTTTTTGTAAAGAAGAAACATGTACCTTCCTCAACAGCATCTGCTGGACAATAGCAGGTGCTGGACACCATCATAAAAAAAAGCTCTACTTCTCTGCAAGCTTTTAAAGCATGCTCTAAAATGAAAGGATGTTTTTCCTCAACAAATCTCTATCAGAAGGTACAGTCCTTATTAAACCTTTGTTAGGGTTTTTTTTTTATTTGTTTTTTTAAAATGAAAAGAAACAACTGTAGCATCTTAGCAATATCTAACCAGCTTGCTTTACCATTCCTATCAGTTCTATAAGTCTTTCCTATAAAAAAGTTGAGTACACTGTGAGTTTAGACCTGCTGTAGTTAAGCATACTCTCCTGAGGCAGTAGATCTCCACTACACGTTATTATCCCAGAGAGTTTCTGGGAAGTGGGTAGTTGAAAATGCATTAAAAAAAAAAGCGGGGGGGGGGGGGGGGGGAGGGCAGGGAAGGAGGAAATGACAAAGATGCTCTACACAAAGCTCTTTCAGAGTCAAAGTCTGCATTTCTTTCGAAAGGAATAAGGGAAAAGGGTAAGGAAGAGGGTAAATGTTAAATAGGTCTTATGACCAGAAGGCAGCACTACGACCATCTAATCTGACTGCCTGAATAACACAGACCAGTAATCCAGATATTGCAGAAATGGCTATGCCCAAGAAGTGTTTGTACCAAGGATTTTATTTCCAAATTATCTGGAGACAAAAAGCAAACATTAAAGGAACATTTAGGCTAGAAGTGATTATACTGTAACTGGAGTTGCTTTCATGTTTCTTGCTGCAACTGTTTCACAGATGGCAAATCATCTTTAATTAGAGCTGAGGACTATAAGGAGTAGAGCATAGCAATGTTAATTCTCTCTATACAGAAGCACTCTGGGATGCAGTGTGCCAATTACAGCTTGATAGGGGTTATCTCATGAAATTATTTCTTTCATCAGAAACTGTTGACATATGACATATGTTTTCAGGGAATATTACCACACACAGACAAGTTGCAAGAAAAAAACATGGAATTACCATTTAGAAAAAAAAATATATATATATAATAAACAATCACAGAGACCAAATGAGAGGCATAGCAAAAGAAAAATAGTGACAGAGAAGTCCAGCGCTTGAGGCTCTTCTGTTACATGAGCAAGCTTCAGTTCCCGTTTTTTTGGTCAAAAGGGACTGTATCCACAGAATTCACTTTAATGCCAGTGTACCAGCTGGATGAGATTACTAGTTGTCTGCTCCATTCCTTTTACTGTGGGTCTTTTATTCTGTATAAACAGCCAAGGTACATTTTGCCTCAGTGTGAAATGCTTCCACAGCCCACTTGCCACAGAATACTCATTTACCTTGGACATTAGATCTCTGATGTATATTTCTTGATGTAAAATGGAACTGCTTTTTAAAGATTTTTTTTTTTTAAAAAAGATGCCAAAGAAACCAGTTGACCTTGGCACTCCCCCTAGACAAAGAAGACTCAGGTTCAAGTCTTTATTCTTGATCTCTTGTTCTTCCTCCTCTTCCATCCTTTTCTTCACTAACATAAAATAAATAAAGGTAACGGGCATGGCTTTATCAGAGTCATGAACTGAATTCCACCCACCCACCTCCTTCACTTCAATCAAGCAGTTAATGGGTTTTGTGCTAAGCCCTGCTTTCTCTAGTTTTGTTTGGCTAGAGCAATACTGCACTTGCTTTGCTTGCTCCAAGTTCCTCAGTTACTGACACAGGAAAAACTTCTGACAGAAATTCTAATATGGGACTCAAAAAACCTCAGTGCAAAGTTTCACACTTAATTTCAGCTGCAAATTAAAAACTCAGGCTTGAATTTTGCATATCCTTTCTGAACCCAGGTCTGTGCTCACACAATCCTGTATCTAATAGATTTTAGAAGTCTGGAAAACCTTCTCTTCCAATAATTTCTGCTGGGTCGCTGTCGTGGTTTAAGCCTCTATAACTCACGCAGTTTTGCTCACTCACTCCTCCCTCTTTCTTGCCCCCCACTCCCGGAGGGATGGGAAGGAGAATCGAAAAGAATGCAGCTCTCACAGGTTGAGATAAGAACAGTTTAGTAACTAAAGTATAACACAAATCACTACTGCTACCACCAATAATAATAATGACAAGGCAAATACAAGGAAAGAATACAATTTCTCACCACCTAAAACCAAGCCCGACCACGCAGTGCACCCCCCACCCTTCTGGGTCTCTGCTCTCCGTCCTCCATCTTGGGCATGACGTGCTGTGGTATGGAATAACCTCTTTGGTCAGTTTGGGTCAGGTGTCCTGTCTCTGCTTCCTCCCGGCTTCCCCTCCTCCCTGGCAGAGCATGAAACTCAGAAACTCCTTGGCCAGACCAAAACATCACTAAGCAGTAACCGAAACACTGGTGTTATCAGCGCTGTTCCTAGGCCCAAAATCAAAAACACAGTGCTGCACCAGCTACCAAGAAGCAGAAAAAATGACTGCTGCTGCTGAACCCATGACAGTCGCTCAGAAAGGGAACTTTGCAAGTATGATTTAAAGAAAACAAAACAACCCCCCACCCAAAACAAACAAAAAACCAAACCAAACACCCTCAAAACCAAACAATAAACAGCTAAAAAAACAAACCACAAAACCCAAGACAAACCCCCCCCACCCAGCCTCATCCCTAATTCATGTTTTGAATAAAGCAATTTAAATCATTTAGAGCTGGGATTTTCAAGGCAACCACTGCTGTATTGGAAATCGTGTGCATTCAAGCAAAAGGCATTTGTTTTTCCTTGGATGCTTACCCTTTTCCAAATGATGGATCTGCAAAAAGTGCAGCTGCAGTGGCTGCTAGATTGTTTTTTTACGTTTAACTGATTTCTAACTTCCACAGGTTTAATTATTATTAACGATATGATTTATGCCTTCTTGAAGCACATAACTCTCTCTTGACAGTTTCATGACCAGTTGCAGGGTCAAGGAGGAATCTCATCTATTGGCTAATTGTAAGATAAACCTCAAATGGTCTAAAGGTCTCATTTTACATAGGGGAGCCAACTTCTGGTAGACAGTAATTGAGGAGGGAGGATGTCACATGATTTCCTAAGGTTGCTGCATATTTCAACAGATAGTTTTATGGGAGAAGGACTTTGATAAGTTGGCAGTGGCCAACTTGGGGTTTTGTTTTGTTACCAGTGCAAATAGAAGCTGATTCTTGAAGTGTAATGATTTGGAAAGCAAAGATGAAAAATATGCATTTTTGTGCAGTGTATTCATCTAAATAGGGAGCACATGAACATTAACTGAACCACCTGGCTATGAAGAGACAATCTCTTAGGCTCCAGAACACAATGCTGCAGGAAAAAAGGTTCAAAAAGGGATCAACACCTTGTGACTAGGGTGCTATGCTGAAAACAGATGTGGCCTCAACTGTTTTTTTATTCATATATCTCCTATGGAGTGCAAGTCAGTTGAACCCAAATACATCAAAGCAAAAACATCTATGCCTGAAGTTCAAGTAATGTGCGAGGCACCCAAGCTGGTATAGGGATGCAGTGTTTGTTGTGCTTGTGCCAAAACACGGCCCTTCAGAAGCAGTTCAGCAAGAGCTGGTTTGGTATACAGAAATTTGCTGGTATCCAAAAAGCTAGAGATGCTAATGCATTCCCTTTTTTCAGGCTGCTGCTTTTATTGTTTCTGAGCTTACTTCACCTTAAAGACCTGTCTCAGTTATGAGCTCTGAAGACATTCACAAGCTAGGAAGAAATGAACCCACAGAAGCAACCTGTTTTAAGGATACAAAACAGGGGGGAGAAACAGATTTGAAACAGCACTCACAGTGATGCAGGTGTGTTGGGATAGGGAGAAGAAGGTGACATCCTGCCTGATAGTACAACACGACATGGGAATGACACTGAGAACACCAGTCACACAGAGGTGTGGTGAAGTAGGTAGCCTAACCCACTGCAGCACTCTAGTAAGGGGATAAGGATGAGACTTAAAAATTTGGCTGAGATGAATAATGATCAGATTCCTCCAAGACTGGTGATTCACCAGTGACTTCAGTGAATTTAAGTTCAAGCTGCTTTCCTGCCTTGACCCCATTAAAACCCCAATTTATTCTTTATTCCTCCAATAAGGCCTATGCCATCCCATAGCAAAACAGAGAAGATACAGTGCAGAAAATTCATTGTTAGTTTTGTTGCTGAATTTGTTTTCAGTCGGATCAGTCCAATTGTCTTGTTCACCATATAGATGATATAATCAACACAAAGGAGGATCTATGGCTAGGGATGATGGAAACCCAAAATTTTTATTGATAGGCCCCTGGTACGTGGGTTTAAAGTGAATGTGAAACTGTGCACTCCAAGGGAAAAACATGGGTAGCTGTTAAGAATTAGGTGGTCTGGAAAACCCTTCCGGCACAGCTTTTGTTTTCAAGGGCTGAGCCAGTTGTCTTGTGCAAGATGATCACAGGTTCTCAGTCACAAGACCATCACAGAACATACAGAAGGCAACAATTAGATTGTTGGGCTCATTTGTGTCATGCCAGAGAGAATGTGCCTGTCGCTGCCTTGAAGGAGTGCAAACAGGTTTTCTGACAAGGAAATGAGACATGCTTTGAGCACAGTTATTTCATTTGCTTATTTAAGGGAGTCAAGTCTGAACACGTATTGACTAGCTAGACACTGAGCAAGCTGCGTGGAACTGCTGGGGTGTTACTGCATTTGAGGAAGGATTATGCAGCACTGAGAAACCAAGTGATTCTTCTCAGACAACTTTTATAGGCTTGTTCTGTTTTCTCCAGGTTATAAGGTTGTTTTGCAGCCTGGGTTATTGACGTCAGCAAGTCACATACATTCAGACTTGAATCTTTCATAACAAGGTTTTTATGCACCTGTGAGCAAGTAGCACATACAAACAGTAAGAAACAATGGTGAAAGAGTCTCTCATTGCCAGCATGAGGACAGATGAAGGCATGGCCCCTGAAGAAAGGTTGAGCAACCAAAACACTTGACAGAGGCATTTGACATGAACTTCAGCTTACAAA
Source organism: Ara ararauna (assembly GCA_028858755.1). NCBI lineage: Eukaryota > Metazoa > Chordata > Aves > Psittaciformes > Psittacidae > Ara > Ara ararauna. Next base: position 104,335,037 of record CM054376.1, on the reverse strand, counting down.
TACATAAAAACTAAGCAAAAAGAAAAGTAGTGGGTTTTTTGTTTTTCTAACAGAGGAAGAAGTTATGAGCTTCAAGCGCTAGGAAGGGCAGTTAAGCATTGACACAGGAATAAAACTTTCTAACAGAAAGGATAGGGAAACGTGGGACCACTTTACTGAAACAGACTGAGGACTTTTAAGAATTCTGTCATGAGCAATTTAGACTATCTGGAAGGAAAAGCAAGGAAGAGGATTTCTAGGATTCTGAGGTAGTCATCAATACATTTGAGTTGGAGTCTTTAAAGTAGCATGGTCAGCCTCACCCTGCAGCTTATATCCTGGCATAGAGCACAGCCAACTTCAGGTTGTGATGAGGACTCTTTTCACTGTGATTTTAGGCATTCCATAGCTCAGCCTCATTTGCCATAGTGAAACAAAGTTCACTATCTTGCATAAAAAAAGCCCCAAACAACCCCAAACCCCCAAAACAACCCCCCAAAACCAACCAAACAAAAAGAACAAAAATCCAATGTTACTATTACTTGTGGCAGCTGGTGTTCTGAATGTTTACTATGTATTTCTTTAAAAATGAAAACAAAACCAACCAATAACAACAAGAAAGGTCCAACAGCAAAACCTTACTCTTTTTCATTCTAAGATTTATATTGCTTTTTCCTGGTTCATGCCAAATTAATCTTCTGAGGCCAAATGGCACAAAGAGTAACTTCCACTGTTTGGTCTAAAAATTGTGAAGTACAACTTCTATTCCAAAAAGCTGCTTTTGAACTATTTTATATATTACTATCCAATGTGTAGGATTCTTGTTATCACATGTCCAACATCCTCTGCCATGAGGCTGAGGAAAAACTGGAAAGAGAATGAGTAATCCTGGACTGCATTCTTAACTTTAGTTATAGTCCAGTCAAAAAGGAGGTGTTTGAGACACAGGCCCAAAGGCTGTAAACCAGGGCAAACCAGTTTCAATAAGTGAAACTCACTGGCAGCAGGACTCTGTGGACTATACTAGGATTTGTTCTACTGAAGAACCTAGTCAGGGTCACTTGACCATTTAAAAAATTTAAATCAGAAGCATAAAGTTGACAGGAGGAATGACAGAATCAAGGAAAAAAAATCCAGAAGAGAAACACATACTCTGACCTTATTGATTCATTTAGATCTTGTCTAGTCCTAATTAAGTGACATATTGGAAACTTGCAAAAATCTGCATTATGCATCTCAGCTGTGTCGAATCTCTGGCAGAAAACCATAATGCTTAAAAGGTGGAAAAAACTTCAGAAGCATGCATGTTAGGTGGGGGAAAGTCTTGTGTCAAAGTTCATCACCTTTAAAATAACTAAGAGGCTACAGTCATAACTGTTTACCACACACTGCTGATGCTGGTCTAAGACAAGGGAAACTTGAGTGTGAATGTATCAAAGAACACGTGTGCTGAGGAATGTCCTACAGGAAAACAAAGAATGAGTGACTTTGGTCAAGATACCAATTATTGGTAAAATAACAGGTTTGAACTTATTTAAGTCTGAAAATAATAATTTCCTCAATTCCTTGACTAAAAAGGAGCATTTAGGGGAAAAAAAAAATAAAAAAAAGAAAAAAAAAGAAAAAAAAAAAGAAGAAAAAATAAAAGGTTGATGAATGCCTGATTTCAAGACAACCGTCAGTGTTGTACATTATTTCTCATCTACCTACTGCAGTTTTTACAAACTAAAACACCCAAAACAAAACAAACCCACAGAATACCTACAGTTATGCTGATCAGAACAAACTACTGACATTTTTTCTACTATATCAATATCACCTCTATGACCAAACCAAACTATTTTGATGTTTGTTATGGGAATGGTGCTGGTACAAGGATTTACATACATTTCACCTCTGGCTCCAAAACAACCTTGCTGGAATCAACAATATACAGACACAACACAACTGATGCTCTAATTTCACAGGAATCAATTGCACTTCTGAAACCAGACTTATATACTTGGATACAGATGAAGAAAAATCTGAAAGAAGTCTTTCCATTCTTTTAACGAATACATATTAAAAAAAAAAGTAACAATATGGAGTGAGTTCACCTCAAAGTGGATAGATTATTATTGTGAGTTAAGCAAAAAATATTGATCCAGATAATATTTTCCAGACGTAGAAGAAAATGGAAAAGACGCTACTTTCTAAAGAATACACAGTACTATTGACAAGCTGATTAACTTCTGTACGTTTTGAGAATAAGGTTTAACACACACTGAAATAAAAATATATGCGAAGAAATAGTTTTGGGAGTAAACCTTTGTTCTGCCAGGGCAAAGCACAGGATATTTATTTTCAGCAGTTACATTTTAGAAGTTGTAACTCATATATGATCTCAAAATGCAAATTAGCCTGTGAACATTAAAACAGTAAGGGAAAAATATCTACCTCTACAGAGCAAAAGTATACTAAAAATAGATATATTTGAAATAGTGAGCAGTAGACATTAATTAAATTGAGTATATTAGTGATAAGTAAGCTGTCTCTGCCTAAAGCATTTCCAGATATTTTGAATCCACTTAGTTTATATGAGAATTTCAACACTTGAGACACATTAGCTTTGTGACAACTTTGACAGATGACTATCCTTTGCTGGAAGCAGAGACATTGCAGACAGCTAAGTAGTTCACAGAAACAATGTTCCCATGGTCAGCCAATATCAAGAGCCTTGTTATTTCGATAAAGTTAAGTCACAAACCATATTACTCCCCCTCTGCAAATATACCACTTACTTTTAAAAATAATTATCCAAGTCAAAATGAAGTCTTTTCTGGTTTTTATATAAGTTCTAGAAAGTCAAAATCTGTGGTTATTGTGGTCAGCATTTCTTGTTTCAGAAGTGTTCGTAAATTAGTTGTTTGAAAACATATTTGGCTATATATTGGCTATATTTTTGTCTATGAAATTATTTTAACTGTGAAAATAGTTACATGTTTGATATTTCAAATTGCATATGGTTCTTTTTACATTTATTTTGGTTACATTGACTTACAGATTGGTAATTTCATGTTGCTAAAATATTAAATTACCTGAAATTGTAACTGGTGACATAGAACGCAATTAACCAAAAGGTAATATTCTCATATACTTGTATATGAAATATAAATATATTTTCATAACAAACAAATATGTAAAAAATATCATAATCATTTTCATAGCCAACACAAATATGTAAAAAAAAATCTTCCTGAAAATTTACTTCCAGATTGTGGAATAACAGAACAGGGAGAAGCAGAAGCTTATGTTGTACTAATGTTGAGAAGTGACAGTATGCACTCTTTTGATAGTAATCAACCACTTGTGGGTAAAATTCATAGTACTGTGTTTGGATAAGAGGAAGAAGAGGCTTTAGATTTATTCTTCCCAGTACTCCGAATCACCATCACCATTCAAAAGGAGCATGTTGTAGTATATTATTATACCAGCAATAATTATAATAATTTGCATTCCTGTATCATCTTTCTTGCTGAAGGATTCATAAGTGACTCTAATTTACATGCAGCCTGCAGACTTCTTTTTCATGCTCTCAGGCACAACAAAAAGAGGAGAAATATCAACGCTGATAAGAATATAATCACATAGAAACCAGTAGATTCCAGCTCAGGACTATGGTCTGTCACTGGATGCCCAAAGCGTTAGCAACACCTTCCTAGGTTGGGTTAGCAATGACCCACTGTTTAAGTTCAGATTGATTATTTTGAGTGAAAACTGTCTAAAAATGAAATTCAGGGAAGTCTCATACATCATCCAGACAAAAAGAACTGTAATGAGCAGCTGGGGGAAAAATGAAACAGTAACCTCCTTACTTAGATCTTACTGCTGCTTTGGAAATGGGTAAACATCTTATTTCTCCTGTCTTAGAACTGAATATAATCAATAAAGCCTGGAAACTAAGTAAGAAAGAACAAACAATTGGTCAAGTGCTGTACCTTCCATTAAAAAATAATTTAAAGAGAACTAAACAGTATGGGAAAACAGATTATCGAAATTCACCAATATAATTTAAGATTATGTGAATGTAACTGCTAAATGCACATTGTTCAAGAGGTCCTTCTATGTGGACCCAACTGTTCAGTGTTTTAAGAAGTTTCAGTTCAATCCTGAAGGACAACATTTCTAAAATGAATTAAGATGAAAAGCAAGCACTTCTTTAGTTTGATCATGAGCATAGTGCCCTGAAGAAAAGTTTGAATAGGGAAGCAAGTCCTGAGGAGGCCATGAAGACGATCAGAGGGTTGGAGCACCTCTGCTATGGAGACAGGCTGAGAGATTTGGAGTTGTGCAGCCTGGAGAACAGAAGGGTCCAGGGAGACCTTACAGCAGCCTTCCAATAGCTAAAGAGGCCAACAAGAAATCTGGAGAGGGACTTTTTTTTTTTTTAACAAGGACATGTGATTACCCCATCCTTGAAGGTGTTCAAGGCCAAGTTGGATAGGGCTTTGAGCAACCTGGTGTCATGTAAGGGAGTCAGAACTAGCTAATTTTTAAGGTTTCTTCCAACCCAACCCATTCCGTGATTCTAGGATTCCATTCTACAAAGAAAACAAAGCAAAAAATTCTCCCTAAACTATAAAAGATTTCAGCTGAAGATTTCCAACTCAAAAGAAAAAAAACCCTAACCAACCCCAAACAAAACCCAAACAAAACAAAACAAACAAATGAAAACACAAACCCAAAACATTTGACATTAAGCAATAAAAGAAAAGTGAATTCAGAATATGTTAGATAAGCCAGTCTTTGGTGAAAATACGTTACAGGAACTTTCTGAAGATAGAAGAAAAATTATTGGAGTGATTACATCAGTCGCAATATCAATGCTAGAGTTGTTCACTTTCATTAGGCTCGAGTACCCTCAGCTCAGACTGAGTAATATCTTAGGCCTCTTGAAAATTTTTTTTTACTCTGTAAGCTGAACTCTTAAGCTAGACACCTATAGTAATATGCATACTGTAAGGCAGTGAAGGCAAAACCTGAAAATCCCTAAGAAAGAAGGTTGATCTTACTATGTTAATAGATAACATAATAAAACCATGGTCAGAAAGCTGTTGAGCTAATACTAACCTTAATCCTGGAGTACACAATAACATACGTTACAGAAGGAAAAAAAAAAAGTTTGGCTTTTTTTTCCACCTTCACTTTCTACTTGACATGAGAGTAGACCAGAAACAATTCCAACTGTGAAACACAGAAACTAATACTGATAAAATTTCAACACCTGTACTTGTGTTTCCACCCTTCTTCCATAATATACCAACTTAAAAGCTTGCAGCCACTGCCACTGCACTGTGGACCCTATTAAATTCTGATCTGGACTCATGTTTAACTTCCGATTAGGAAGAGCAAATCTTCCATAAATATGTAATTATCCTGATATTCAAAAAAGAAATAAAATCATGCCTGCTTTTAAGCAACACAACAGGAAAGTGGGGTTCCTCCACCTTTCGTTTTATTTTCCTTTCATTCATGAATACTCTTGATTGCCCAATTGCATACACTGTATTTAATCACACCTTCTCACACAGGAACACTTACCAGCCAATAATTTCATAAAGTACCTTACTCACAAGATTTACCATATGTAGTCAGTGATGATAGATGTTAGATAAATGATAGTTTGATAGATGCACCACTCAGTGGATGAAGAACTGGCTGGACAGCCACACACAAAGAGTCATGGTCAATTAATCTAGTCAACTACAGAATCTCTAATATTTATGCAAGAATAATTCCCACTCATAGTCCCAGATGTTTTCCTGGATGTAATTTCAACATTGTGTATCTCATTCAATGCCTTTGATTAAATTTGTAATACATTTAAAATATCAGTGTGTCCAATCAAGTGTAAAGAGACATGTGAAAATGAAATGATTCATGCAATGGGAATTAAATCTTAAACTGCCTTGTCACCCATTATTTTAGGGATGGATTTAGTTTACAACTTAAGCTTCTGACACACATTACCAGCGGCAAAAACAGACTAGAAAACACACTGTACACTCATTAAATGCACAATTTGAATGCAGAAATTTTATGATATATTTTTTAAACAAATATCATGGGTTCTGTGGTGAAGCCATGAATACTCAGTCCTTCTTGAAAAGTAAGAAAATGCATAAAACTAGTACTCCAAGGATTTTGTAGAAATACCATAATTCAAATTTGCAAAGATCCCTTACAAGAACTAATTTGGCAGTAGACTAAAGGTCTGTTCTTGAAGAAAGAAGCAGACTTTTTTTCCAAAACATCTTCATAGCATGCTCAAGTAAATATTCAAAGAGGAAAAGTTGTCAGTAAATTGAGGACTGAGCAAATACAGTGGGCCAAACCTTAAGCCTCTATAAGTTGACAACGACAGAACAAGGTTAGTGTCAGTCAGACATGGCTCAATGTCCAGCTGGAGACCCTCAGGGGTCGGTGTTGGGACCGGTCTTGTTCAACATCTTTGTTGGTGACATGGACAGTGGGATTGAGTGTGCCTTCAGCAAGTTTGCTGATGACACCAAGCTGTGTGGTTTGGTTGATATGTTGGAGGTAAGGAATGCCATCCAGAGGGACCTTGACATGCTTGTGATGTGGGCTGATGCCAACCTGATGAAGTTTAACCATGACAAGTGCAAGGTCCTACACGTGTGTTGGAGCAATCCCAGGCACAGCTACAGGCTGGGCAGGGAAGAGATTCAGAGCAGCCTTGGGGAGAAGGACTTGGGGGTGTTGGTTGATGAAAAAACGAACATGAGGTGGCAGTGTGCACCTGCAGCCCAGAAAGCCAACCGTATCCTGGGCTGCATCAAAAGGAGCATGACCAGCAGGTCGAGGGAAGTGATCTTGCCCCTGTACTCTGCCCTTGTGAGACCTCACTTGGAGTATTGTGTGCAGTTCTGGTGTCCTCGACAGAAAAAGGACATGGAACTGTTGGAACAAGTCCAGAGGAGGGCCACGAGGATGATCAGGGAACTGGAGCACCTCCCGTATGAAGATAGGCTGAGAAAGTTGTGTCTGTTCATCCAGGAGAAGAGAAGGCTGCGTGAAGACCTCATAGCAGCCTTCCAGTATCTGAAGGGGGGCCTATAGGGATGCTGGGGAGGGACTCTTCCTTAGGGACTGTAATGAGAGGACAAGGGGGTAACGGTTAAAGGACAAGGGTTAAAACTTCAACAGGGGAAGTTCTTTACTGTAAGGGTGGTGAGGCACTGGAATGGGTTGCCCAGGGAAGTTGTGAATGCTCCATTGCTGGCAGTGTTCAAGTCCAGGTTAGACGGAGCCTTGGGTGGCATGATTTAGTGGGAGGTGTCCCTGCCTGTGGCAGGAGTGTTGGAACTAGATGATCTTAAGGTCCTTTTCAACCCTAACTATTCTATGATTCTATGAATGCTGTGATTCCAAGGAAGGGGTATAGCGCCTTATTTGACTGCCAGTAGCCTCAAGCTCCTTTATTCCTTGTCTGGAAAGTAATTGCTAAAAATCACAATTTAAGAGGTCAATTCTACTTCCTGTTATCCAAAGAATTTCATTCCTCCCTAGCTAAAATATACATCCTGCTCATTCCAGGGGCTTGGTGCTTTCACCTGCATCAATGAAGTGAGAGCAGGATGTAACAGGCATGGCCACTGCTCTGCAGGTTCCAGACCAGTTTACTTCAAAAGAAAGTATTAATAAAAAAATCAGATATTATGTACACTGGAAGCAACTTGTCTGATTACTGCACAGTGATAATTAGAGCTGCTTCAAAGCTACAGGTAGGGCTTGATTTCACCTGCTACTGTCAGTAAATGCCCGTGTCATTGCCACCCTCCAGCAATCATTTTCCCACTGCACCAGTCAGCTTCACACAGTCCTATGATAAATAGAGGTGGCACTGATGCATAGGTACCAAAACAGCAATACACAAAAATGGCAGCAGCTGACTAGACAAGTAGTAGCGAAATCCTGTTCTGGGAGGCAGAAGAAAGGATACTTTTTCCAAAGTGCTCCAAACAGGTGCATTTTACAAAGCTTTAAGCGTTTTCATATTTTCCTATGTGCAAATGTAGCTGAAAATGCTTTGAAGATGATTTTTTCTTTTAAATATCCAGAAAGTCATTTTCAAGGGTACAGTGACCATCCCTAATGTCTACAATATGCATATACGTATTAAAAATATAGGAATACCTGAACTGAAACTCCTGAAAATGATGATAACACCAAGGTACTTTCACAGGATGTTCTGCTTAAAAGTTGCCATTTCTTTACAATTGTATTGAAACTATTATGGTGTTCTACACTCCAAATGATTCATCACTTCATATTTGACTAATTTTCGGTTGTCTATTTGTAGTTTATTGTTATTTATTCAACCTGGATGGCTTAATTAAAAACTCATTTTTAATTCAGCACTATTTAAAACTGTTTATTCATGTCATTAATAACAAGAAGAAAATGATATGACAAAGACAAGTAGCCTAACATCCCCCTATAATTGGATCCAATTCACAAACACAGCAGCAATTGAACTAATTTCAAGAATTTTAGAAAACTTGAAAGACTATTTTTCTTCTAACAAGAATGAAGCATGAAAATCTGGCTTTCAAACCACTTTCTTTGGAGTCCACCAATACTGACAGCTCTTATCAGCTGCAGAGTCTTATGGCTTAAGGAATATGCAGCAGCACTTGTTTAGTCTTTCATTCACTTAAATGAACAGTGGAAGTCTAGGTTAGATATAAGGAGGAAGTTCTTTACTGTAAGGGTTGTGAGGCACTGGAATGGGCTGCCCAAGGAAGTTGTAAATGCTCCATACCTGGCGGTGTTCAAGGCCAGGTCGGACAGAGCCTTGGGTGACATGATTTAGTGTGAGGTGTCCCTGGCCACGGCAGGGGGGTTGGAACTGGATGATCTTAAGGTCCTTTCCAAGCCTAACTATTCCACAATTCATATGAAGGAAAAGAAATTTAGCCATTACTCAAAAGCGTGGATGAACCATGCATGATGTAAATCATGTTGTCACAGTGACATCTTCCATTTTGGTCAGCAACAAGAAATGAGAGGAAAAGCAAAGTCTTGATGAATTTCAGAAAAACATATGAAGCAGGGTAGAGGTAGACATGAATCATCAGATCCCAGCTTCCAGGCTAGAAGCCTTGAAGCACTACAGTAAACCAGCAAGCCCTCTTTGATTTCTAGTGTTTTTAAAAGTCTTGAAAACACTCACGCAAGGTTCCTAAGCTTTTCTTGAAAAGACAGCAAAAGAGCTTTCCTCCTCCTCAAGAGGAGCTTAAATACTCAGGTCACCCCAGATGAAACATTCAGATAAATGTGACACTTTTTAGCTTTTATTGAATCACATGGCTTTGGAGCAAATTGTATTTGTTAAACAAGACTCTAAGACCATGGGAAATTCACCTGTCTGCTGAAAAATCAAATCATGTTATGGCTTCTCAGTCAACATGGCTCTGTTTTAGTAAGCCATGAATTTTGCTTTCCTAATGGGAGTGTTTGCTGCCCAAAGGAAGCCTCATCAGTAAGGAAAGTGCACACACACACAACAAAAAGCCCAATTAGTCAGGTTTAACAAGTCAAAATGGGGATGGGAAGCCATACACATCTTTCCTCTCATTGCTGTTTTCTAACTGTCCTCCGGACTACTGGAGGTAATTTACACCAGTGTACTATAAAATAGCATATCAAAGACATATTATCATATACACATGGACTAGCTACTTTCTGGTTGAGCTAAATCAAGATGCAGATCCTTACAGAAGGACCATGGAAGGGAGTTTCTTGTGATCTCAGATTCCTGTGGTGCCTGTTTGAACCCATCAGGCTGAATTATCTCTATGTAAGCATACTGAACAACTTGGTATTTGAAGACTGGTGAAAGAGTTGGACAAAGCCCTTTCATCCAGCCCATTAGTTCCTGGCACACACTGAATAGGATTGTGCATCTCACAATGAGTAACACGCATGGATTTATAGGATCAGCAATCAGCTGAGTATTCCAAGAATGTATGCCACAGAGTCATGTTAATAAACATTATTATGGCAAGCCAATTTGAAGGTTCACAGAGGCCGCAGAAAATTAATAAAATATTTGTCTATTGTCTGGAAGCAAGGAACCAACTAATACCAGTCGCTAACACTGAAAGTTCAAAACATGCTCTCCCCCTGTCAGGCTAGTAAAGAACCCAAGATCAGTAAAGTTTCATTTCTGCGATTCCCCAAAAATGGATTATGTTTCTTTACAAAGGACAGCTTTAAACCAAAATTCAAGCCAAGCACTCTATCATATGGAATTGGAATAGGTTTAGGAAAAAGCTAGCTGTCAGTAGTACTTAAAATTCTGCCAACAGTCAAGAGAAAAAAATAGGACCAACAGGCATACAAGTTACAGGCCAATCTAAAGAAAAATCCTGGCTCTAGAAGCATTTTTAAGCAACAGAGGAGGAAAGCGGATTAAGTATAGAGAAGTGTTTAAAGATAAGGCAAATGAAAACAGAAGGCTAAATTATTGTCCTTATTCACAGGAAATCCATGGCAGATCCAAGAACAGAAGCTGAAATTCTTGTTTTCCCTCCAGCCTTTTGCTCTAAGGAGATATCACTTTTTAAAACAGCTTGTTTTATGAATTGCACCAAATTTTACTATCCAGTATGTTCTATAGAAGTGGTTTATTAAACTAAAACACCTTGAAAGCTAGCAGGCTCTTATGATTTCTAGTAAGTTCCAGTATATTTCTTGCATTTAAATATAAAATAATCATTACATTAGAGAGTAAAAAAATAGGGACTTCAACTTAGTGTATTTAATGAAACACACACATATTCCACACTAAAATTCTTGTTACAAGTAAAATAGAAACTACGTGTGTTATTAAAGTTCACTGAACGCTGTTTCCCACTACTTACAAAATTACTAATCTGACTGTTCTGGTTAAAAGCTTCCAGGCTCATTTTCTGCCTCAGACTGATTTTTGCTTTAGGTAAATGGAAGGGAAGATGTAAGGTTTCAGCCAAAATAATTCAATCATTACTAAAAACTAGAGCTAAAGAAAATGAGACTGATTTTTCTTTAAGAACAGCCTACTTACCTTTTTCCAAGAAATAGAGAATGCTTCTTATGCTTAGGAGCAACAATTCTGACACAGAAAAAAAAGCAGCTATTTGCACTCATCTTTTATTCACCATCTGAAAATTTACCCAGTTTGGCCAGGTTATAGCCATTTGAAAATTCCCAGTTAACAGAAGCTTAAAAGAGATTTGTTTCATTTTACCAAATCAGTTTCTTAAATAATCACTCCCCACTAGATATTTTGCAGGTGAGGGTACACGAATGCACTGCTGCTGATGGATTAAGCTTTATTCACCTCACCTGAAAGCTTTGGATCTTTGACAACACCTTTTTTTGCACCTCAGAATCTGACTTGGTTAAACCTGATATAAGTAGAGAAGAATGAAAACTGTGCCAAAGAGGTGAAGGCAGAGATTGAGACTAAAGAGGAAAACAGCACCTGGAAATTAACATGTCAATTTAGAAACTAATCAGACTGGGAATGGCTCAGTAAAGAGACTCTGATTGAGACAGAGATCAGGAATGGTAGCTGTGGCAGAAAATGAAATGAGTTGAAGACGGATGAAGGGAAGTTGGAATTTACTAGATAAATAAACTGAGGCGTAGTGGTAATTCCCATGTATGGTCATTCATGTTCAGTAAATATTAATTCAATCTGTAACAGGTACAGATAAACCCCTTCAGAATAAGGAAGGAAATAGAAAGAAAATTTTTAAAAGAAAGCAGCAAAATCTTGAATTGTTTAGGCTACCAAAGAGTTATTTTAAGGGATATGTCTGTAAATATTTTGCTACTAAGAGCTATTAAAGGTATAGGACAAATTGAAACATGAGTGTATATACCAGCTGCAAATAAATGTAGGCTATAAATTATTCATCAACTGTTGGAAAGAAGAAATCCTAAAATAGCCTTTCAAGTGGATTAGATAGGATAAAAAGCAACGTATATCTAACATGAGGTTTTGATAACTGGAGATTGGTGTAAGTGACTCTGACAGTCACTGTTCTAAGAGAAAAAAATAGTGAGGTGTATAAGAGTGCATAGGGATAACACTGAAAAGCAGCAGAAAAGGGGACAGGTAGAGGTGGAGTTGTTAGTGAGTTTGGCATGGCAGAGGTCAGTTATATGCTACTAATTGCAGTCTGAAAAAAGTGTATTTACTTTGTGAAGCCAGAGAATGGTGGCAGGAGTCAGTGAAGAGCAAGGTTAGCGCTTATAACCTCTGGGGAAAGGAATGTGGTATGCAGAAATGGAAGGTTTTTTAAGTAGGTACTCTGACATGAGAAAGTCTAGATTTCCCTGCTGGATTATACTGGATGCAGAGCTGGGTATCTTCCTCCAGAATTAAGACATAAAGGCAAAGTAGAAGGAAAACTGAAATAGTAACCAAATAGGATGCTAGGGAATCTTCAGAAATTTTCTGGGCAATTTCTAAGGGAAAGGCAAGAAAGCAACACCAAACTCAGACCAGAGAAAGCTCTGTTAAGAGCAAAACAGTGACAGTAGTTGCTGAAACTCTCAACTGAAACTGCTTCTGACTGACACTCTTAAAATCCAAAGTCTAGCACTGAATTCAAGTACAGTGAAAATAAAAATGTAAAGTAGCATAACTGTGTATTAAAGAATAAACCTTCCAAATGCCTCTGAATTCAGGCATCGCTTTTCTGAGATAGTTAAATGCTATTTTTTCAATAGCTCAGTGAACAAAGATCATCCTCTAGAGAGGCTAGTACTTTTTGTCAATGTTAAAATTCATTAATAAATATCTTTTAATCATTCCATTCCATTTCTCACATTATACATCTACTCTTACTCTACAGTGTGCCTCTTAGCCACTCTTAGTGCGTCTATTTGTGTACATGTGCATCTTTGTGTTATGTGTGCATATATATAGACATGTACGTATGTATATTTGTTTTACCACTAAGAACTGGGAATAACTCCAACTTGAAACAAATGAAATTGGTTTTGTTCCAGAACTATGATAGGAAATATCTTAAGCCTAGGAGCTATCAATTTAGATAGCAGCTTTTTCTGCTGAATGAATGATGGAAATGGGTCTGATTAATAAGTGAGTAAATATAAGCTCTGTCCTGAAATCCACATATGAATATCCTTCCAGCTTTCCATTATCACAAAGTCCTAGAATATATCTCAGCTTAACTCTTGTTTTCTTTCAGAATATTTACATTCAGAGCAGTTAAATGAAATCAAGAGCATGCAGCAAAATACCGTTTTTACCCTAGCCCTTTGTGCTACGTGTCATTTATTAATACTAAAGAGCTGAAAATGCAGTTGGTATTTTACAATACATAAACCCACAGAGTTGTCTGCTCTCTCAAGTGCTTAAAATCTATTCTGGACAAACAGGATTATCATTTCACTTACAGACGATCCGCAGTGATAAAGATATCAGCAATGGAGAATAAGGCAGACTTTTGATGCAAACTTTGAAGAGGGAAACAGGGTTGTTGCACAAGAAGTGGGAGAAAACATGAAACTGCAAAACAGCATGGGAAAAGTAGACAATGAGCAATGAGCTGAATGAGTAGAGGAGCCGAAGGAATCGAGAACAGGAGGTAGAAGGCAGGGACAAGAGATGCAGGCAGAGGAATAACTGTGAAGAGCTTTCAGGATGGTTATGAGGCATTTATTTTTAGTGAAAGAAGATAGGTGTGACCAGCAAAAGGTTGGAAGTGAGCTGTGGAAATGTGTCAATGGGAATAGACTCATGAAAAGTAATCCTTCTGCCAAGGGTACTTGGCAGGAGAAAGAGGCCTAATTACATACCTATGTTTCCTTTTAAAGTCACAAGCACTGTTATTTCAAAACCCCACTCACCCTTCAGGAAGTACTAAGCATCTTTCCTTGACTGTACAAACAGAACTCAGAGGCTCTGCATTTATACCTACATTTTTTATTAAGAGGAAAGATTACAGCAGTGATTTGTGAAAACGCATCTGTGGATAAACAGTATGCTTGTACAACATTAAGCAAAACTTAAAAGCTCTTTTCAGCTGTCATCTGTTTCCCAAGAACTCTTGTTAACTAGCCTGGTCAATTATTCCTTCCACAGCCCTTGATACTACCTTCCTTCTCTGCTGCAATTCTTTCACGTTTTGATGACAGGTGTTAGTGGAATCCCTCATTTGCTAGTGTAAATGTCCACCTGCAACTTCTAACAACACTGCTCTCTGACCAGATTTGAGCTGCTACATGGCACTCACTGTGTTTCTTAAAACCTGTATTGCCATCCTGCTATCCTTTTGCTCCTGTAGTTCAGTCCTAGCCCAATGCCATACGCTCAGCTATTGTGACACCTGAATGATGGGTATTGCCAGTGAAAAAGTGTGTTGCACACAGTTGCCTTTACCAGCACACCAAGAGGCAATAGACAGGTTTGTTGCATGACTATAGTGCATTCAGCACAACACATTGTGCCTGTGGCTTCTTTTTGGGTCCAGGTGACTATCAGGAGGCCATGCCCAGGACTGCCTCAAACAATCTTTATCCTTCTGTTCTTGGCTTTTACCACACCAGAGCATCCTAGCACACTTCTATAGTCCTAAAAATATAGAAGTAGCTTCTTGGGTACCCTCTCTGGGGAAACTTGCTCTGAGTTTTTCTCAGCACAGATTCTGGAAAGAATAATTTATTCCCCTTTTGTTTCATTTTTGGAAGCCTTTCTCAGGAAGAATTTCTGTATCAAAGATTGTTTTTCTTCTGGTAGAAGCAGGCTGTGTTGTAATACAAATTCAAGTCTACACTGCGGAATAGTTTTTAAAACACTAGAAATTAAAAAAAAAAACAAACAATCCCAAACAAAATCCATGTCCCTCTCTGTCAGTACAAATCAAAGTCCTGCAGTTTCACAGTTATGATTTGGCCATTAGATTCATGTGCAGTATGAGATCCAGAAGGAGAGAAAAAACCCACAATACCTTTCTTAAACGTCACAAATCTTGAAAGACTGTACTATTCCTATACCAGGGGCTGAACTCACAAGTGTCTTGGGAGTCAGAAATTAGGAGAAAGGCTGTGATGATAGTTCATAGGTGCCTGTACCCTGAGAAGAGCTGTTTTCTGCCTTTGTTACACTTTTTTTATATTTACTTTTAGATAGGCAGGGTAAGTGTGATAGTTTACATCCTGTTTAATCAGAAGCCTCTTTCTGCAGGTACAGCAAGTACTTAGACTGTGTAAGAGGTTGAAAACATATTTTCTTTCTTATCCTTACATTTTTAATCATTAGCAATCAGCATCAGTGTGTCATTAACAATTCAGTTAATATGCATATTCAGTTTTCCTAAGTGTTTGGTTGTGATTAGACAGTATCTTGAGCTTTTTTGTGCACACATTTTTTTTGATTCAGATGATTGTGTCCCATGACCCATCCTAGTTCTTTGACAGTATTTCTGATGGGGGCTGCTCTGAATAGTGTACTCAATGGATCTTCATGGATCCTGCATGAAAACTGGCTGGAGAACCATACAGCAGGCAGAATAAATGAGAAATTTGGATCTGACTACAACCCATGTGGGTGGCCATTTTTCTAGAGAAAGCCAAGTCTAAATCCCAGAACTGAACAAGATCAGGCTTTAGGGAATTACAGATTTGGCAATTTCACAGTCCCTCAGAATCAGTTGGAAAGATGTTGAGCTTTGCCTGAGTTCTTCCCTTGCACTCTAGAAAGATTTCTCAGCATTTAAACACCAGATATAAATTTAACCAGAAGAAGCACAGGCAAAGAGAACCTGCAAGTGTAGCTACAGAGACCTCCAGTGTGAAAGCTCAATTTACAATCTGTAATAATGAATTCTTGCTTAATAAACAGCTTATGGAAGGGATCAGACAGAGGCAGCCCAAGAACCACTCTGAATATTGGCAAGTTCACAGCACACTAAATGTTAAGTCAAAGGAAATACAACAATGTTATCTAAAACACACAAAGGGCATGAACTGATACGGATAATAGCAAATAGACTATATAAATAATCTTAAGAAGATATTATTAAAAGCCAACACTTTTGTACAGCCAATGAAAAGTGGGATACAGTGTTGTTTGGTATTCCCTTTCAACTGGACTATAACGGAAAATACTTCTTTCCCTACTCTTTCCCTGGACATCAAAACAGAAGTTTCACTAGGGCAAAATAGCTTATAAATGATGTTGGTAGTCACAATGTAGTGCTCATTGCTTATCTGAACCCACACATCTGAGTACTAATAAGCATTCCCTGCCCCGTAACCCAACATGAATGGCAAGAGAAAATGAGTAGCAAGTTGCCCAGGGCTTCCACCCCAGGCTTCTGAAAGGAGCAGCAAATTCACATTTCATGGTGAGATTTTCTTGGGTGCTCTACCTTCCCTATATGCTTTAAAAAGCTGAATTCTGATACTAACATCTCAATGCTCCTCACTATTGTCTTCTTGTCACTAGAGGAAATTCTTAGCATCTGCGCCTTCATCATATGTCCCTAGGGAGAAATGTGTGCATTGTAGGAGCCAGTTAGAGTTTGGACCCAACTATGTTAGGTACTGTAAAAGAAAAAGAAAGAGAGAGAGAGAGGTATTTTTGTTCCGAAGACTTTGCAGAATTGTAAAACACTTTCTCCAACAGCCATTACAAGAGGAGAGATTCAGTCCTTTGCCACTGCTTCTGGAAAACAGCAATGAAGCAATACAAACTCTTCCCCAATTCTCCCTGTCTTTCATGTCCTTTCCATGAAACTTGGCTCTCCAGGGTTCAAGTTACATTTCCATAAGATATAAAACCCTGGCATTAATTACTATTTCACAAGTAACTCTCAGTACCATTGACTGGACAAAAACGGATGTACAAGTCCCAAGAGAATGTTTCCAGGAATTGGAAACAATTCTTATTCAAAGTCTAATATAGAAGCCAAGTTCTGTTCATTGTCATTCAGCCTCTAGAGCAAATATAATGAGCATTAATCTTTTCTTACAGCGACAGAAACAAACATAAATTGGTTGGTATTAGTAGAGCTACTTCTGGAATAAGATTCAAATCAAGGCCAGCCTTTGCTCTTGAGGTATAACAAAGTTCTCCTTCTTTTACAGTAGGACATAGCTACAACATATCAATTACCATCTGTGATATGTGAATTTTAACAATGATTATTTACATAAATTGAGATCTTTCCCCATTTATGACTGACACACAGCAACAGTACAGCTAACAGCAAGAGATTAATTTCCTCTTTCCTCATGCAGAAGTCAATTGCTATAGGAAAAAGAAATGCTACTTCTAAGAGGGCAGTGCAGAGAAGAAAAACTGTGGGGTGTGCTGCTGGTTTGATGGATTTCTTTTTTCTTTTTTAACATGCCAAACCAAATTGCAATTGCTCTTCTGTTCATGGATTTTTATTAATAAACTGCTGATGATGCTGTTGGCACCTTGCTTCTGTTATTGAGATGAGTCCTTCCAGCTTCCAACTGTGCTGGTGTTTTCTCTTGGGAAGGAATATGGTCTGCAAGAGTTCCATTAGCCTAAAAGAGAACCATCTGCTTGGATCATGGAGCAGTATATTGGCCAAGGAATAGGTTAACTGCAGCTGGTCAGCTCTGCCCTATCCTGTGTGTGTCATGCAGACCAAAATGAATTAACATTTACTGGTTTTTAGTGAATTCTTAAAAGGAGATATGATTCAGATTAAGATGATTATGTTGTCCATTTTACTTTAATATAGCATTGAGTTACAAGAGTGCATTTTCCAGAAAGACAATAGTGTTGAACTATGAAGAAGGAACAGGCAAGCTTTTACTGCTTTTTTTTGCTAGACATGGAATCCTAAGTGACTGCATTCAAAACCAGGCTAGAAAATTACCAGCGTGGGACTACCTGAATGTTGTTTTGGCTCTAAAGCATGCTGGTGGCCACTAGTTGTAGCACTGAAAAGAAGCATCGCCAATAAATAAAAAAATTCTGCTCATGTAATTTGGAATCGCCTCTACATCATGAGGTGCTTAGTAGGTTCTGTTCCACATAAAACCCTATGACACTGTCTCTGCTTCCTATGAAACATTAGTCAGACTTAAATGTGTTTTTTTTCAAGCAGATTATTTCTAACTTCATAGAAAAGGTAGCACTTAAAGTACTAGCTATGAGGATCCACAATCTTTAATTCCATAACTTATAATTCACAATGTGCTATTCAATTTTATAACAGTCAAACTCACTAAAAAACCCCAAGATCTGTAGAAAAAGAGCTTGATTAATTTCTCTGTTACACTGCTTTTCACTCCACCGTTTACACTAATAGTACAACCCAGACTGGTTAAGCTGATGTTACCTGCTTAACATAGATTTTTTTAACATAATTAATTGTCATATCTTAACATTTCTGGATATGTCTGCAGCACGTTGATAGTGTAGGTTGTTTTAATAAGGATAAAAAAGTGTGGGGAGATAAAAAAATTCTTGTATCTGTAAGTTTGCTCTGCACTGGCTATTTGTGTGTCTTAATCTGCAAACCAAACAGAGGCATATTTGTTTTGCTACATATGTATGCTTTTATAAGGTGTTTTGGGATCCACTAGTATGGAAAAAAAATATTACTACCTGCATAGCTTTTTTCCAAAACTTATAGGAGAAAGAAATTTCTTGTGGAGTGCAAATGTGAATTTCCACACACTGCCATCAAAATCCTGGGTTTGTTTATATAGAGCTCCAAGGATTTTCTGAGTTCTTCCTCCCTGTAGATGTAGTAGCAGCGTGTTATCTCAGGCCTGCCATACGCAACTTTCACACCGAAATCAGTCTTCTTAATTCTGTGTCAAATGACACAAAGACTATAGTACTAAAACAAAGTCCCCTCTTTTCACTCTGAAATTTACAGGCTCACTAGGAGCATCAACAGAGGGATAATAAACCAGCAATGCAAATATACACACATTTTACAGCAGAAAGTTTTATAAGCAGAAAAAGCAATGAAAATGACCTATTATGAAAAGACACTTTGTGAGTCAATCCAGTAGAGACAAGAAAAGCTCTCTGATCAATGGTGGAAGGAAAGACCAGCACTTGCATTCATATTTTTCTTGTTGCTAACGGTGTCAAGAAGCAAAATTATCACTTTGTTATTGTTTTTAAGATTAATATTAACCTACTTTAATTTTCTTAAATATTACTCCTAGCAGATTGAGAGTTGTAACACCCCCACCATCTGCTCTAAACTCAATACTTCGATGGCTTAGTTCTAAAACCTTGAACAGCTATCAGCCTGTGTGTCAGACTACAGGATATGTTTTATAGTCTTCAATTTCAGAACCTCAGTTAAAGATGTTTTGGATTATATTTCAGGTTCCAGTGCATTTGCTCAGGTTTGTCAACGTCGTATTATATATGTTTTATACCAAATCTTCTCATTTGATTCTATCACTTCATACAATATTTCTTCTTTCTTTTATTTTGTCAAGGATACATATGGTTTCAATTAATATCTACTTTATCTTAATAAAACCAGTGTACTGCTGTTGAGAAGTTTGATACAAACCTACCCTATCACTGACTGTGAGACCCTGCCCGTCCCTTACCACTTTCAAAGTTTCAAAATATGCTGTTTTGTATGATAACCATCCTTGCATTTTCCCTGAATTTATGAATGACTCAAGGCAAAAAATTCAGGATACAGGACATAACTCTGTTCTTTTACGTGCATCAGGAGACTGGTATTAATTCTGGAAAGGATAACTGTAAGCTAAGAGTAAAAAAAAAGAATAAATATATACACCACAGTAGAAACAGAATGTTTTAGTAAAGAAATACGATTTTTGCTGGCACTATCTTGGTATGAGGAGACATGTCGTACTATCCAGCTGGAAGAAGCAACTGCTGTTCTGTAACAAGGGTAACCCTGAAAACACTAAAAACATTTGGAAGCAAATTTCCATTGAGTAATGTGGCTTTTGAATTAGGGGTTTGGTTGTCTTTTTTCTTCTCGTACAACTCAATCCAACCCATCCAATCCAGTGGATGTCAGAGAGGGCACTCTCACACACTACAATAAAAAATGGTTTACCCTCCAGGGACTCCAGCAATAATCATCTAACAGTTTTTTCTCAGCATGCACGTAAGCAAACTCTGATTGACAATTTAGATGCTATCCAAGTAAAAAGTGAGTGAAGGATTCTGACAAATTCAGCTTGGATTTATTCTTCTTTAATTTTTTAATTTTTGTTTTTTAAACTCTTGAGAATCATGAACAGAACGTCAAAAGCTACTTTGTAAAAATCTCAACAGGCTCTAAGATTTGGATAAGATAGAACAGTTTTAATTTCTATCATCAGGTTTTCTATTTGTGCTTTTGAATGTTTTTTTTCTAGGCCAGATGAAGCATTATGATGTCAATTTTATGCAGAGGTGGAATGCTGTGAAAAGATTTGCCCAAGTCCTCACAGAAAACTATCTTCAGGACTGAGAATGCAGGTGGTAAAACTCAACTTTTCTCCAAGAAACATTTCTCTGCTGTTAATAAAATTTTGAAAATTGGCATCATGCACCAATCTTGATTTCATTTCCTGTTGGAAAAACACAGGCAAATCATGCTATTAGCAAAAGTTCTCGGAAAATTAATGAAACCATAAATCACATACACGCCTGAAAAACAAACTGATAAAAATCCTAGGAAGATTAAAAAAGCATGAGTTTGCAGGAAAAACGTTTCTGAGAACAGAAGGTACTTCTGGGGTTTGCGGCAAATTTTTTATAACCAGAAATGGATACCATAGGATATTATTATTGGATGCTAGATGCTGTGCTCACACTGATTGGATGGCATTCCCTGGCAGGCAGATCTATACAGTGGTCAGAGACTGTCCATTCAGTGTAGATGCTAGCAAACGTGAGAGTGAGTGCAGAGTTGCTCATGTACCACCTTCACTGAAGTGCAAATCATACTAGTCTGGTGTGAAACACCAAGACCCAAGCAAGCTAGGGAATGTTATTGCATGCTGTAGTCACCCCGACAGTAGAGCCACAGAGATCAGCTTCATGGAGATGACTTGGAGCACTTGAGAAGCAAGATAATCGGGTGTAGGAGGCCATTCTGGAGTAGTCTGAAAACGTAATGCACATTTCACTTGGGATAGCATTAGAGTGTGGGTAGCATTCCCCACTGAATTTTTTCACTGTTGGTGTTGCATTAAGCTGTTTGCTTATAAACATCACAATTAGGCAATAAAAATTTTGAAAAAGATGTTTAGATGTGAGTAGTTGCTAGCACCAAAGAGAATCAACTTTTATTTCTGTAAGAGTAAGGTCTGGCACCTAGAAAACCTGCACATAATTGGAGCATAAAATCCATAGCTTGTCAAATCCACAACTATTTCTTGCCAAGATATTCAGTTCCATGGAAAAAAAAAATTAAAAAGGGCATTCAGATATAAAAATTAAAATTATCCTAGTAGCCAAAGAACAGAGTATTTTTGAAGCTCAGACCACTTACTTCAATGCTATGTTTGTAATTCTAGTATAAAATTTATAAAATTTGTATACATTTTATAATGTGCATATAAAATATACATACAAGGTATGCCTTGTATAATGTATAAAATGTAGACATTTTTGCAATATCACAGGATTTCCTTCTGCACTAGAGCTGCTTAAAATTTAAAGAGATATACCTTTAAATCTTCAACTAAATATCACAAATTCCGTTAGTGCATAAATATTATAGAGATGCACATTGCACAAACACAAGTAGGCCAGATACTCCCCAAATAAAACTGTTACTTCCTGTTCATAAACTAAAACAAAAGCCAAAGGATAAATGTAAAACATGGACTACGTAGCAATAATGACAAAATTCATGGAATCATAGAATGATTTGGGCTGGAAGGGACTTTATAATCATCTAGCTCCAGCCCCCCTGCCATGAACAGGGACACCTTCCACTAGACCAGGTTGCTCAAAGCCTCGTCCAACTTGGTCTCTCATGAGTAGCCTTAGGAATTTGATTAATTGTAATTGTGGGGCAAAACAAATTCTTGTGACTCACAGCGACAGTATTTTGTCCCAAGGATGTGAGGCAAAATACACAGCAGTCAGTGGAAAAGTTGTAGCTGGCTTTAATGGGCTTTGGACTGGGTCCATAGCATGTGAGGCATATTCATTGACATTAGTCAACTTTGTAAAGACTCTTTGTCTTTGGAGGAGCTGTAGACCTAGGTCTAAAAATCACTCATGATTAATATAAAAGATGAAGACCTTGCTGAAATGCATGCCAAGAAAAGACACAGGCACAAAAAATACTCAAAGAGGCTGCAAATCTTCAGCTATGAAATGTCTGGGGGGATCTACATGGTTCCCAAGTGCTAAATTCCATCAAGCAGCACAATAAAAATGCTTTACTCTTAACAATTCTGTGTGATGCACGAGCTCTGTCTTTTAACAGGTGTCCCCTGAAAACCAAGAAGTTCTTTTGATGCCCAACGTCAAAAGGAGTTGGTCCAGCTTTCAAATAAAAATATTAATAAATTTACTCTGTCATAAATCTGCAGATTATAGTTAGGAGAATGAAAGAGCAAACAAATATTGAAAAACCTAAATGGTAGAAACATATATATCACTTACTTTTGGATTCACATTGTCAACATTTCAAAATAAAAATAGCTGTGTCACTGCTGTTAATGTTTAGCTAAAAATTGGAGTTTGTTTCCCTATGTTGTAGCAATAGTTCTGTGGCAGTTCACCTCCAGAATTGGCACTCCAGGTGTTCTTCTTCAGTTTTGTTACCATTTACTTTTAGAAAGTGCAATGATCTGTCAGAAGCATCATTACGTACTGCTTTGAAATCCAAGGATTTTTTTTTTCATAGGGAACAAGAATGCCCACAAAGTATTAAACTGAACAAATCAGAAGAAGCATGTGACAACAATACAAAAATACAGTCAAGAAAATGTGCACAATAGATTTACTTAAAAGGAAAATGATATTAGGATCAGTTCTAGTTCAATGCAAATCTTTCTAAACAGGCAATTAAAAGCTGGCTCAGGTATTCTATGCAAAAATTCATGTCTTACTATATCCCAATGTGAATTTCATTTGCAAGAGGAATAACATCCCAGAAAGGTATTCTTAAAGGAATTCCTCAGTTTCCTGCCTATTTCCTTCTGCACAATATTGTTCATGTAACCAACATTCATTCTGCTGTGTGAAGAAAAGTAATAGAGCAGAAAAGTGAAGCTTCTCTTTGTCATTCAGTTCTAACATGGTTCTGTCATTGACAAACCTATATTTCACAGTCATATACTTAATAGTTAAAACATGTCTCAGTGTCTTCCCACATACAAGTCACAAAGCAGCCCAAAAACCTGAGCTGAAAGAAAGCAATTAATAAGTTGCCTATCCCCGGCTGTCAGCTATTTATCCAGGTGCTTAAAGTGGCATGTCTGAGCACCACACAAAGATTAATGTAGTTTTTCAACACCTCTGTTCAGAAGTAAGTTCATTTTCTAAGTGCAGATGCAATCCAAGGAAAAGCAAATTGCTCACACCGAGTCAAGAAAGCTTGTCAGGGGTGAAAACTGAGCACAGGTCTCCAAGCCTCAGATGTGGTCCCTCAGTGATTCTCTCTTGATGGCCATTTCTCTCTGTCTGACCCTTTTCCTCATTTCAACAGGAAGATTCTGCAACATTCAACAAAAAACAAGGTAAAAATGAACAGTTGCAGTCCCTAACCAGTAAGTTCTGCAGTAGGATTAATAATGCCACATACTAATGCATGGTTGTAGTGTGTTTTTTCTGCTACCCCCTTCAGTAAACATCAGTTATGGCTGGTAAATTGCAATGTAAACCACCTGTTCTATTTAAGAATGTATTTCCCTTTCCCTACCTCCACCCCCTTCAAAATTACAAAAAATCTAAAATAAAATATGTTTCAACTGCTACTGAAGTAGGCATTCATTCAATTAAAATCAAGAAGTAACTGAGGAAAGTTAAAGAGTCCTAAGGAAATGAGGTTATTATTGAACTCATCCCTTCACCTGTCCTTGAGAATTCTCAGAATTGCCAGTTTAAACCTTGGACTTCACAGAGAGGTAACTGGCAGAAGAAATTCAAACTGGTCAAGTAATAGACACGTGAAGTAAAAGCCAGGATTGTCAGACTCTGCTCTCATCCATCTGCTAACATTCTATTTTGATGCTAGGAGTTCACTGGATCCCACTGCGCCATATTGTTTCAGAGATGATTTTTATGTTTTTATTGACACTGACTTACTTTATTAAGTTTTAAAATTGAAAAATACATAAATAACAAGTTCTTAATTCTGTCAGACATTCCAAAGGTACAGAGAGATAATATAATGTGCCTTACTGCACTTGTAATTGTGCTTTCAAGGTTTTCACAGATTTCCTCCCTGAAAATACGATGCATTCCTTTTTTAAAATATTGCAGGTTTTTTTCAGAAGAGGAATAAACAGACAGAAGAGAGAAGCTGAAGAATTTTTATGCTGAAAAAAAAGAACATTCTAAGCATTTTAGGATTCTTACGCTGGTAATTTCTGTTTCTCACATCACCTCTTTGTCACATCCTCCCTGGACCTGGGCTTTGGTATTTTGAGAAATGCAAGTATAACTAGGAATGCAACTGCATGAAAATGAACAGAAGTTAGATGTTAAGACTTAGCTGCCATTTGGGCAACTAATTCAGTCCTTCTATAAGGCATGAGTTTACATCTCTTCAAACAGTAGGCTTACAAAAGGAGCAGTTTTATTGTTCCACCTCACCTTATGCTTAAAAACTGCTCCCTATGGCAGCAGGATGAAGACAAGAATTTAGGATGCTTTTTAAAAATAAGAGATTGAAATGGGCCTGCTGGTATATCTCATTCCCTCTCTGCAACTGCAGGCAAACACATGCATAATCCCTTTTTTAAACAGTAGTTTATGAAATCCTGTGTTAGCTAAATAAGGTTTGTGTTTTATAAGATTAGTATTTTTGTTTTTCGTAGTGGAAAACTGTTTCATTACATTAATTTTCCCTATTGTTACATATTGTCTTTTAGTTTTCAGTTAATTTTTAATTCTGGGCCATGTACATCCATATCTGTTTACACTGGTGAAAGCAAGAGAGACATGAATGCTGACCAGTTAACACACAGATAGTTAGGATACTCATGCTTGATCAGGTCTGGAATCCAAGTATTGAGTTATCAAATTTTATACAAACACTCTAACCTCTGGGCTAGCAACTTCTCTAGGGCAGGCATCCCCAGCTCCCAGCCCCAGCTCTAGTCCCACCAAATTTTGCCTTAGACACAAAGTATTTGTATTGTTGAAAGATCTATTGAAGCTGGAATATTTCATACAAAAACTTTGTGGTTCAGATCAAGTGCCATCCAACACACATATAAACCACCTCAGAAAATAATTCCTAACCACATTCATTACATAATTAAATTTTTAAAGGTACCTCAGAGAATAAGTGGAGTCCAGTCATGTTTTCTGGGAGATCTCCTAGATTTCTGATTTACTGTGGTTATATTCCCAAGTAGTATGCAGCATTCTACAGGCTATGATTTGCTGAGCAACTGAAAGTATATTTGTTTAGACCTTTATTTTCAGCCAGTCCATATGAGCAAGATCAAACATTGCTGCCGTCTTTTGATTAAAGTACACTTAGCTGTCTAACGGGCAAGGAAACATTGGGTCATAACTGACAAATGCATGCATTAGACAAATTATTTATTTATGCAAAAAGGAGAACACATCTCTTTCTAATAAAGGAGAGCCAGGAGACCATAAAGACCCTATTAGCTTTATGCACTAGCTTTAACCAGATACTGGATTGGGTTTAGTGCTGAATTTTCATCACATCACTTTCAGACATCGAGTGAAAACTGAAAGTATCATGGAGGCGCTCCTGCCTGGGAGACTGGGTGGGGTACCTTTAAAGAAAAAAATCTGCCCCTTTTCCAGTATTGCTCACAGTTACTTTTCTCACAAACAAGAGTGCACGTGGAAAGAACTGTGACCCTTTGAAGATAGAGCTAGGTCCCAGAAACACAGTCCAACCCCAAAAGTCCTGGTGAGCTACTAGGGAAGTGATGATTAATTTCTGTGGAAGTTTATAAGTCTTCAAGGGCTGAGGATTATTTCCTCTTTGCTAAAGGTCAGCTTTTACACAATCTATTTGCAATGAGCTCCATTTAGTGTTATGAGCAAGCATAACTCAAGTGCATCCCAACAGCAAGCAGAAGTAGATACTCAGTGTGAACACTTCACTGAGACAACAAGCAACTTTCAACTGAACAGTTACAAAGGTCTTATGCAGTAATTTCCCTTTAAGCAAGCTTACACCATGATCAGGGAATGTCAAATTTGGGAGGAAGTTTATTTTTGCAAGCTGTTGAATGTGATAGGGTGTTTTTCTTTAAATCATAAATCTGCTGACTTTTGTGGAAGCTTTTGGAAACTATGAAACATGCAATTGTTTCAGTGAGGGGTTTGCTGAAAAATGCCTGATAGTTATCTTTGAATTATTAGTTTAACTAAACAAGAGGGGTTGAATAGCTGTTGGATAGATATTTTTCAGGGAAATACCTGGTTGTGTCTGCGTCATGTGCCTATACTTCCTAGCTCTCCTCAAAACCCAAAAACAAAAGCTGCTTTGGGCCTCAGTGAGCTACTTGGATAACAGTAAGGGATTTAAATGCATTATAAATATACTGTGAGGAATCTCTGCAAGTATGGAGTTAAAATAAGTCCCTTGCCTAGTCCAAAACCCACACAGTGAATGATAGCTTGGCTTATCCCTAGAGAGGCAATTTAGGCTTCTCGCTGACTTCCAGCATCCCTTAAATGATCACAGCAAGACCATAAGTGTTGAGCTTTTCATATGTTAATGGCAGCCTCATACAAAGGAAAAGTTGATTCAGACTTGAGAAGAAAGGGACAGAAGATCTAAAGGGCATGTAGGACTTTCCCCACCCCACTCCCTCCCCCCCCCCCCCCCCCCGACCTCCCACCCCCACATATTACAGGATTTTTCTTCAGTGTTATTGGTAGATTTAGGGTTTTTTCCTCAGGGCTAAAATTCACCTCAGCAGAAAAAGTCAGTGGACAAAAATGATACAGCTTCTCAAACCTACATAAATCTCAAGGGTTTAATTTTTTCCTCACCTTCAATTATTCCTATTACCAATTAATCCAAAGAAATAACAATCACTGACCTATCCTTATCTGACATTAGTTTGTAACAAGCTTAATATGCTTTATAAGCATGAGCTCTGGCTCACAGCTGCTGTGGAACAGGCAAGCTGGTTTTATGCTCCTTTAACTGAAAAGGAAGTTAAAGCAAAAGAGAAATTGTGCACCTGATGATAATCTCCCAAAACCCAAAGAAACGTCTGGCACCTCAGAATGGAAGGACAGCTGGAAAGGAAAGGACAAGAAACGTAAGAGAGTGAGGTTTGATTCACCTCCTCAAAACTGTGCTAAGGACTCTGGGATAAGCAGAGAAAAGGACATGTCAACATGGATTATTTCTAATTTTTTTCAGAGAGCAGTCAGGTTGCGAAACAACAATATGTTCTCTTCAGAAAAAGGCAAAAAAAAATCCTTATGCTTGGTTCTGATTAAAGAAAATTAGGAGAAACTTGAATTTCATTTCAGAGCTTGTGGTTTTCTATACTGATAAGGATGATGCTTGGCTGTGTTATAAATTTAACATAACTTATGAGAAAATTCATTAGGCTAAGCATGCCAATGGTAGTTTCTATAGGAAACACCAAGCAAGGGACTATGTAACTATTACCACGTTGGATCGATTCGAAGCTTCCAAACTGACCACAGCAGGGTCACATGAGGAGGACAAGTACTGAATGGATGCCTCATGATTTCTAGTGACACGCTTGCTTTTACCTGTTTGTTCACCACACCTATAGCTTTCAGTCCCGTTGATATAAGGACAGAAAAGACCCTTCTATAGACAAATAATCTGTTATTTCTTGGACAATTCTTATTGTCAGTTATAAACCAGAATAAACAATTGTTTCTGGTATCTTCTAATGCTATTTTCAAACGGCTTTTTACAAACTTTGATATAAAGTCTATTATTTTCAGTGTAGACCAGCAACAGATTTAAATTAAATGCATATGCAATAAATCATTTTGTAATGTTACCAAAATAATATATTTAACTTAGTCTAACTAGTTCCTATGAAGTGACGTAAAACTTTGTCCAGTATTTACAATTTCTATAAAATGGCAGCAGTAAGAGTCAGCTGAAAAATACGAAACAACTGAATGCTTTTGTTAAAAACATTTAACACTATATTTTTCATTTCTTTTAAACAAGCATGGCTATAGATTTCCTGCAGGAGACCTTATTTCCCACACAGTACAGAAATTACCTCTGGGACTTCATTCTACTCCAGACAAAGCATGAATTCCTTTGCAGTGCATGTGAATTTCTCTGTGTGTGAGTGCTATTTATCATGCAATAGGTTATTTAGCCTCCTGCAGTTTACAAATAATAGACGGAAGTTCTTATTACTTCACTACAATGGTAGCTTTCTAAAGTAGAGAAGTAACCCAATTCACAATTTGAAATAAGGGCCAGTATTTCATTAACTAATTTTGTCAGAACAGGACAAGGAATATTTTTTTTTTTTTGGGGGAGGCAGGCGGGAGAACAGATAAAAGTGCTGTGTCACAGAAGTGTCTTAATGAAATAAGATGATCCTAAACAGTAAAGAGATTATGGCTGAGGCAACAGCTTTATTCAGTGTAATGGTTGTAAACGTATTTCAGTATTGATGCTACAGTTGTAAGGTATAAGCTGTCAGATAGAAAGAAATAAGTTGTAAAGTTTCTACTGCCTCTCACCCACTGCCACTTATGGCAAAGCTTCTCATTAAAAGACAATATTATTTTGCCAAACCAGAGACTGGGTCACAGGGCTCAGTTTCTGGCTCTGTCACCAGGTTAATCTCCAGTGACTTCAGTGTGTTTATCATAACTCCATTAGTAAAATGGTGACATTAGCATTTCTTCTCCTCTTTCTTCTTTTTGTTTAGATCACCAGCTCTTCCCAACAGTCTCCCATAGAAATGACCTCCTGTTAACATACATAGACTTTCATTTAAATGACTGAAAGAAGTGGAAAAGAACAGGCTGCGCAGTTAGAATGAAGCTCCTTGTAAATACAGAGAATTTTGCCTAACTTTTCTTGCTCATCAATCAGAACACAAAAAAATCATCCAAAACTTGTACAAATGCTGCTACTGATAAAATAATGATGATAATGAAAAAGGATCAACTTCCCAGGGAAAAATTACTACAGAATATCAATAAGAAAAAAGGCTCAAATGAAACATTACAGTTTCTTGAGGTTTGGTATCTCTATCTGGCTCTTCTAAAGAAAGCACGCAGCTTGAACTTGTAATTTTGTCTTCTTTTGTGCCACCACTATTTTAAGTGATTGCATTACATACAATACCAATTTTAAGTAATGAATTGCAATGAAATGTGAATTTTTTCAGATTTTTTGTCAATTTAGAAATTTCTAAAATTTTGCATTTCACATCACAAATTCTGTTCACTGACCAAGATATTAGCTTACTTTTTTGGTCCATGAGATCCAGACAATGGGAAAATTCCCAAAAGTCATAATGAACTGACTGAAAAGTGAGCGATTAACAAAACAATACCAAAAAAGATCACAAACAAAAACTGCAATATAAATATATTAAGACATATGTAAATTGACTGATTACTGTCACTATGTTTTTCTGTTAAAGGCCCAGCATGGGAATTTTAGAGTAGTGTAAGAATACCCTTTAGTGTGAAGGCTCTTGCTAAAGAGCACGAACGTGGCATGGAGGGAAAACAACAGCTTGCAAACCCTGATAATTGTACATTAATATTGTTATTTTTTCACATCGGTTTGACCACTGTGTCATCACCTACCCTCGTCAGATAAAAACTTTCCCAGGACACTTCTGCAATAACGAATTACAGAAATGATAAAGGCACAGTCATAAATCCAGGCAGGGAACAACACTATGCTCCTTTCCCACTGGCTATCAGAAACAACTGTTGAAACAGATGTAATGTAAACTGTGTCTCTGTCGCACATACTGTTAAGACGTGATGTACTGGTAAAAGAAGGGTACAGATTTGTTTATCTTAAAAAAGAGACAAGAACACTGACCTTGAAGATCAGATTAAGTATAAAGTGGCCTAAAATAACAAACGAAATATATGCCATATCTAAAGGTTCATTCCTCAAGTTTATATATGAAAATCATGAGCAATTCTGGAGATGCTGATCCTCAAAAATTGCATTGAGAATCCAGATGCCAAGAATCTCCCAGAGGAATTTTGGATATTCAGCACTTTCCAGGGTCACTCTGATGAAAAAACAAACAAACAAACAAACCAAAACCACCAGAATGCCCCATTAGATTAAATCAAAGGGCTTAATACTGATACCTGGTTGTGCTTTATCTTGATTTTAAAGGACTTATTTCTGGAGCAAGAAAGACTTGCCCTCAGTTGAGGAGGGCAAGGTTAGGAAACACTTAAACAAATGGGGCATACACAAGTCCATTGGACCTGATGGGATGCAGCCATGAGAGCTGAGAGAGCTGCCTGATGTCGTTTTGTTTCTATATTGCCTGTTAGATCCAGATAAACAGTGTCTAACTATTTCCTCTAAATACGTGCATGAGGTTTTTCATTTATTTTTTCAGCCTTCTTTGTGACCCCCCCATATTCAGCTTCTAAGTAAAATAATGCATCTGAATTTCATTAGTGCAAATTTTAATCTCAAGCTTCAATACTAATGGAAAACAAATTTTAAATCTTGCTTCCACAAACAGTTTCTCTAGAAACATAGGATCAGAATTATGCTTACGTAGTCAGCGATATATGAGTTTTAGAGATAGTGATCAGTCATAATCCATAAACACAGCTTGAATTCCAGCCCCTTGAGATTAAAAAGGCTGACATGGCAAAAATAAAATTCAAAAATAGGTGTAGCTTTCTGTTCCTTTAGGAAAGAACTCCATAGGAGCTGCTTTTGTGTGTTAGTTCCAGCTTATGAAGCTGCAGATGCATTAACTAATTAATATCTGCACAATACTAGGCACAAAGAAAATATTCTTATGCATATTATTACACATTTATGCATATTATTGCACATTTTTCATACCTATAAAAGTTGAGTGACTCACCCTGGCTACACACAAAACAATGGCAAACCTGCACTAGGCACTCAGAAACCTCTAGTGTCTAATCTAGTAAGTCACATCTGTATCATTTTGAACTTCATTAATAAACCAGCATCATGATCACTGAATAATAAAGACTGGATTGCAATGCCTGTATCTGCACTGTTGTCAATTTCTTAACTATAATCAAAGTTCAAAGACTTTTCCAAACATCTACATTCACTATAATGTGTATTTTGAGTTAGGCAAAATTTATCCCAATAAAGAAAATTCCTATTTTCAAGATTTATGAGGCACTTACTTATACAGTGATAAGATTTGTGCCAACCCACTACACAGGAGTGTATCTGACCCTTGGTGAACTCAAGGGCATATGTTATATTTCAGAAGTCCCAAGACTTCTATGGTGGATTCAACAACAGGTTTTATCTTTATCTTATCTTATATTTTGAAATCAATGGCAACATAAAGAGAGATATACTTATTTTTTTAAGCAACATGTATTACTTAGAGAACAAACACATTCGATCACATTGTAGAAAAATGGGAGAGAAGATAAATGATGATTTTTTTCATTTGAAATTCCTTGGTATGAATATGAATGGTGGGAAAAAGAAATAGGCATATGAAAACAAATAGCACATAGCAAGTTATTGAGACTTTTATATCAAGGAATGCAAGCTCTATATCAGTCACTCTATAGCCTCTGTTTTGAGCAATGCCAAAACTTCCTGTATGTTGCATATCTGCTTCACATTTTACATACTATAAAAATCCTGAGCGCAGGAAATAAGTCAAAATGGGAGAAAGGAACAGTGTTCAAGGATATTCGATTTACAGAGTACAAAGGCAATACAAAACAATATGTACTGCTTGTCAGTTTTCAAAGGAAATAAACACTAAACCTGAACCATTGCTTTGTCAAAGATAGAAAAAAATGACACAAGGGCACATAAATTTCACAGTATAAAATATTTAGAATGGAACTAATAGTTTTCCAAAGATCCTATTAGTTTGCTTTAGATAATTCATATTCCAAATAATGACTATGCAGAAAGATACACACTTTCTATCATGGATTTTCTAAGCTGAGACAAAATCATCAGAGTGTAATGCTCTATATATTTCTGGGTAAAAAATGTGAACTCGTAGCATTGAGCCAAAATCGTTGGAACAGAAATTCTTACTAAAACTGATGTGGCAAACTGGATTGTTGCCAATACACTTGCCCCATTCATTACCAAATAACAAAGAATGTGCCTAGGAAAATAATATCTAAAAAGATCAAGTTTTAAAAGGTAGCCTCTTATTCACTTACCACAATTTTATTTAGAAAAGAAAAAAAAGAACATTGAGAAAGTGGACATGATTTCTTGCTCTATTTTGTCTGAGTATTCAGGCTGATGTATTTCACAGCACAAAGAATCAGGAATTGCTTATAGTGATTTATCTTTACATGGAGAGCAATAATCAGTAGTTTATCTTTTTCAAGAGAACAGTTAATTGTACACTTAATTCTAACCCAACACAAACCTCTATTGTGTTCAGCTATAACAAAGTGTATAAAAAACACCACAATGATCAGGCAAAGACGTAAGCAGAACCACTGAGGTGTTACGTGCAATAGATCTGAAAATCAGGGAGGCTGGGAACAGAAAGCAGGAACTCATGCCACAGGCATAAGCATGTACTGTAGGCATGCTCTTTCACAAGATTTTTTTGTAGTCCAACTTTTAGTGACTATAACAGTACAGCTAGTTGGAATTGATATAAAGCTCAAGGAAACTTAAAATATAGCGCAGAAATGTGATGAATATAGTTCCCACAGTTGGGGCAAAATTTTGATCACCTATGTTGCTTCATAAAAGAAATAAATGATATTTCAGAAACTGTTCTACAATGTTTTGCTAGTTAGTATCTAAAAAGTCACTAAAAGAATAATTACAGCACATACTTCATCTTTCAGAATTGCAAATGATAGAACTACATGCGTCAGGTACAGTTTGTCCCACCACTAAATTTTTTCAAACCTTGAGTTCAGTTTCACTTGCTTTATTAAGTAGATCACATTTACTTGATTTGTATTTAGCCTTTTACTCTGAAAGATGCCTGTGTTTCTCTAATAAAGATGCTTTACAGCATCTCTTAGAAGGGGGTATCTAAGTACTCCAGATCTGTAAGCTTAAACAAAGTAAAGACAGGGCCATATGACTAACAAGAAGCAGGGAATGACTCCTGTAGAAATCAAAATGGACTGCAAGACCCAGACCTCTCAGTCTAAGTTCTAATACCATGTTATCCAATGCTGGCAGTCTACAGACTTTTTCGAAGGAAAACAGACTAGTCACAAGTAATTAAAGACATGCTGCCAGTTTTGCTGAATTCAGCAGGTTTCTACCTTCACCATCAACCTAATTTTTGAAAGTTGACAGTTTGAAGAACATTGAAATACAGTTAGCTGGGGTTTTTTTGACCTTGAGGTCTGTCATGTATTTTATTTTAAATCATTGATATTCATCTTCACAGAAGTTGGTCTGTTGAACTGTTTAACTTCCAGGTTTTGTAAAAAAAACTTTCATTTTTATGAGCAAAAATGAAGCTACATATAAAACTGAGGTAAGTAGGGACCTTTGAAACATATAAAGATAAAACCTTCAAAATGACAATGTTTATTGACCAGGAGAGGAAGACTTTCAGAATGAATCCAGGTCAGCTGGTGAAAAATTTACTCATTATTGGAGGACCTGGACTGAATGATGTCATACATTTATCTTTCCAGTTAAGAAGAGACAAGATCAGCTGCTTATTGGGAAAGAGGGAGGGAATGGTTGCAGTTCGTTATTGACTATGACCAAAATTCTTGAAGACCTGCGCCTATTTAAGCTTACAGATCGTCACACAAGCTGCAAAAGTATACTTGAAGGCAGAGATTTTTTTTAGATACAAGGCTAAGAAGCCTTAAAATTTGATAATTTGCTCCTGCTTCAATATTGTGTAGGTTCATAAAAACTAAGTCAGATTCCGTTTAGGGTCCCTCTGGACTGCCAAGATAGGACTGAAAGGACTAGATGAAGAATCAGGCTCCAAATGTTAGCTTGGATTTCAGTAAACATTTAACTAGTTAAGAGTATATTACTGTGCCATAAAAGGTGTGAACAGTTCATGGGAACACTCCCAAAATGCATTTATAGACCAGGTACTTTCAGTAGATAACAATGCAGCCATTGGAGTGTAGAGCACAGTTTCCTCAGCAGGTTATGCAGGCTTTACAGAGCTCTAGATTATCAGTCCCAATGTATTTGGTTTAAAGCCAAAACTGAGGTACATTTACATCCAACTACAGTATAGACACAATCATATAAAGGAGAAATATAACCTGTACAATTCAGTATGTTCAAAGAAGCCCAAAATCCCAAGAAAATGTACAATGGTATCTTTCATGATGTAACTTTAGATGCTTACATAGTGTAGGAGCTTGTAAAAGCAAGCATACAGGTTAAACACCAGAAAAAGAGCTCTATCCATGTTAACCTCAGTGATAAATCCTCTAGCTCAAAGCCCCACTGAAATAATGGATAAATTACATTGTTAAATTGAAATTACTGTTGGACATGGTGGTTAATTATTCCCCAGATTCCCAATGGATTACAGTTTTCCAGTGAAACTGCTATTTCTACAGAAAAGATGTTAGAAATGTGCATTCTGCAGTCTAAATGCTATTGAAATTGATGCCAAGAAAAACGGTCGTGCCTGGCTGACACTGGAAATAATTTGGCAAGTTACCGAAGTTTTATAGTACACCCCAATTTATTGCTGTGTGTACAAAGCTATCCCATAAGCCAAAAGCTATGTTAAACTATAATATTTATATTTTATGCAGAAGAATAAAAGGTAACAAGGAAACAGAACATTTTTCAGTATTAAAATGCAGAATGAGAAACTATGTTGTACCAGAGTATGACCATTGGAATACTTTTGTGGTAGAGAGCTTTTTGTTTTGGTAAGTTTTAAAGCCTGTAGGTCATCTGGAGACTGTTTCCAGCTCAGGAAGTTTTTGAGCATGTGGTTAGACCACAAAGTGATCTAAAACATTTTAAGAAAACGTGGTTTCCTTTTCCTCCTAAATTTCTTTATGTCACATTTGTCAACAAGCATATAACTGCACAAATGGCATGTGATCCCACAGCAAACTGCCTTTAGGAGTTGAGATTCTGCCTGCCAAGCTCATCTAAGACTCTCCTAAACCGCATATTCTTCTCGATGTCCAACACATCCCATATCATGAAGCTACATAAGCTTCATTACTACACTGCTCTGAAACAGTGTTATTAACGTGATAGTTGATGACACACAGAAGGCAGATCATTGTTTCATGAAGCTCAAAATCAGTGAAAGACTCCTTGACTTCCACCAGCAGTGACAGAATCAGAATTGTTTCATGAACTCAAGGACAAGTAGAATACTTGGTACTGCAGGCAGAGGGAGAGAATTTTTTTTAATCCCTTAACCTCACCAAAACTCAGGAAACTTGGGAAAGACTTGACATATTTTAGGAAAGACTGTCAGTGTGTTAAGCATTTTAAGGAACAGAAAGCAAGAAAGCCTTTCCTGTAGTCTCAAAACAACTTGGACTTCAAACACCTTCTATACTCACTGTCCCTGGTGAAAATCCATTTTGCTAAACTGAGCTATTCCAAAATTATAAGCAGGGCTTCAAAAAATTGTGGGCTTTTAAAAATGTTAAGACTGTAAGAAAAACATCATTGAATACTGAGGTCATGGAAGTTGGCACTACTAGTGTTGATGCACTGCTTTCAGTCTGAAGGAGGGCGGGCAAACTGAAGGAGTACATGTCCCTGTTGGCCTGATCACCATCTGGTTCAGCTTCTGAGACAAATTCTTCTCTCAAATTAGCTCCTCTAATTTGAAAAAAAAAATTCAAAACAAGTCATAATTGAACCATAACATTAAAACTACTGATGGTATATTTCTAAGCATAAATATAATTCCTTTTAACTAACAGATAAACAGGATAATGTTAATTTGTGTTTGCATATCTATTTATACCTATTAGGAGTTACACTACCTGTTGCTTCTCATGACTCAAAGTAATGATAGATTCACATTATAAAATGCAACCTAATTCCGTAATAGAAATATGGTTAGTATGATGCAAGTTGCCAAACTCAGCTGTCCATACAATCCAAATATAGAGTATTAATTTTTTTCTATTTGAAACAAGGAGACAATAGAAGACCAACAATTCACAGAAACAGAAAATACGGGCTCTGAGTACATAGGTGTATTTTACATCTAACTAGCTGTATAATAATTTGATGGATCCCAGATGCTATAGAAAAGAAAAGCAAAATTATAACTCTGCAACTTATTTGAAACAGATATATATTATTTAAATTTATGCCTGTAATAAAATGTGATGGACAGGGTATGAGTTTCAGACTGAGTTTTCTACACACAACAGAATCTATAGACCTGTCAGTACGTTTCCCCAGTGGTCAAAAAAGAAAGGTACTCTAATATTTACTGTGAGAAAGTAAGACTTTCCCAGATAGCCTACAAGAAAAAACAAAACAAAACGAAACAAAACAAAACACTTTTTTTCATCCAAAATACATAAATTATAAAGCGTCCTGAAGAAGGAGCTGAACTCCTGCATTCACTCAGGGCGCTCTGAGAACTTTCACAGAGTAATCTTCACATTGGAGCTATGTAAACAAATAAAATCTATAAACCACTCCAGACCTGACAGAGCTATATGGCACAGCAAAAGGTATGAGGAAGGTCAGTCAAAGATTCATTCACACTCAAAGCCTAGCAGAGATAAGGCAGGGCATAGAAGGCAGGGCAGTGGGAACGCCCACAGACAGTGAGAATGGGGAGGAAGAGCTGTGAGAAGGGAAAGGCTCCAGATGTTCTGAAGGCAACAAAACTCAGAGACACCTGGCATGTTCTCTGGCTACAGCATGAAATGTATTTACAGGAAGACCAGGCTTTTCTAATATTTTATGTTTGCATGAAGTCGTTTGGGATTACCTTTTGTTTCATGTAGCTGTAAAAATGATGGGTCTTTTCTCCTTATCCCAGTGCTAACACAGTGCTGATAATAGAGGGATGTTTTAATTACTGCTGAGCAGTGCTTACACAGAGCATTTTCCGCTCCTCACACCACCCTAACACTGAGTAGGCTAGGAGTGCACAGGAAGTTAGGATGGGACACAATCAGGACAGCTGACCCCAGCTGACCAAAAGGACATTCCATATCATACAACATCATGCTCAGCAGTATAATCTGGAGAAAGAAGATGACTGGGGGGCATTCATAGTGGTGGTGTTTGTCTTCCCAAGTAACTGTTATATGTGATGGAGCCCTGCTTTGCTAGACAGCTGAACACCTGCCTGCTGACGGGAAGTGGTGAATGAATTAATTGTTTTGATTTGGCTGTGTGCACGGCTTTTGTTTTATCTATTGAACACACAACTTCTCTCATTTTTACGCTTCCAGTTCTGTCTCCTACCTCACAAGGGAGGAGTGAACTAACAACTTTATGATGCTTAGCTGCTGGCTAAGGTTAAACTACAAAATGTTTTTTCTCCTTTAGCCTATCCTAGTAAATTAAATAATATCATATGACAATAAATCTAGGATCACATTTCTTTTAGGACTCCCCCACCGGAACAATGTGCTTTTAGCTGTGCTTCTAAGCAGATACCTGCAAAGTCATCATTTCTTCAAGTCCAATTCACAGATGTTCTCAAAGTATCTTTGCATCACATTTGGCACTCGGACAGCTACGGAAGTCACCACTACCAGCCTCCCACTTCCTCTTCTGCCAGGGGTTACCGTAATCCCAGCAAGGATGAAGCTGAATGGAACATGCATTATACTACTAGAGACCAGGGTTTATTAATTGAAAATCACAAGTTACATTGCTAAGTCAAAAAGCAAATTGCAGACACTCAATGCAGACATTGTAGGGGATGCTACATGTCACATTCAGATTTCCTGTCTGAAGGAACATCTGGAAGACAGGCCCTGGGCACCTACTGTTGTAAACCACTGTAACTGCCCCTGCAAAGCTACCACCTTGAAAAACAGCAGCACAGGCAGTGTTCTTCATGCAGCTGAAGAGGTGAAGAGTTCGAGCGCAACTCCTAGGCCTGCCTGAGATGCTGGGTAAGTACCCAAGAAACTGGCACACACTAAGCACCACACCATTACTACTGTATCACTTACAGTGCTACATGGTTTGACTAGTTTAAAGCAGCAATGAATACAGGAACATTACAGCGTGACTGACAGAAAATGTAAAAACACAGAGGTCACACAAAGCGTAGGTCTCATAAATAAGGGAGGTTTGAGATTACCTATGTCACATGGGAAGCACCAGAAATTCAACTGACCCATGGATGCTCTCAGTCACTTGTCATCATGTTTCACAGGGGACAGAAAGAGTAAAGTTGCTTCTCAGCAAGTTTCTACTCATTGTCCAAGCATCAACTGCTACTGCTGTGCAAAACACTGTACATCTTCCTTTATAGTAATGCCCAAAGATCAAAATCCCTCACTAACTTCTGTGTACCTTCAGAAAAGCTGGTCAAACTATGGGTTATCAATAAAAGAAAAAAAAAAAAAAAAAGTAGGAAATGTTCGAGTCAAAATGTAGGGAACTTGAAAAAATAAAATATAAAAATTAAAAACATCCGGACATACCAGTGATTACTCATCATTGCTGCATTTTCTAGTTTACAGATTTTGCTAAGAAGTCTCTAGGTAGTTGCCGAATTCACTTTCAAAAGGTATCATTTATAGCCTGGACATGTAAGTCAAAGTTATGTTATACACATGGTCAAGTCTATTGTAGAATGTCCAAATCCAACATTACACCTTCCATGAGAAATAAAGAAAAAAAGACCTCTTCTCAGGTGAAAATGATAAAAGAGGTAGATTAGCCAGAAGGATTATTGGCAGTCTAATATATATATACTATTAGCCTAGTTTAAGCACTTGTTCATGCTACCATTCTTCAAAAAAAACTTACCAGAAATTATTAATTTTGAGGCGATGTATTAAGTCTTCAATGGAGAGGAAAATATTTGCATATCATGCTCCACTTTTACTGGAATTCTAGCCATGAAATATAAGACCTGCCCTAATTCAGCCAGTGCACACATACATACAGGGAATGATTAAGATGGCAGTTTAAGAATACAGTGCAAGGCTTTTACAGTTTTCTTTATATTATGGCATTTAGTTTAGTTCTGTATATACGTAATTTTAAGGATCTTTATTGTTGCAGAGTTGGATCTGGAATATAAAGCACTGGTGGCTTTTATGGGCCTGTCTGAAATATCCAAACAAAAAAATCCTTGTAGTAGGCAAGTTTAAGACACTACTACTCATGAATTTTAATGAATGGGCCAGATTACATATGTAATGCAGAATTGTGCTGAATGGACTCACAAGTGTTTTAATGTGTTACCACCGGCTGAATTCTGAGGAAAGATGGAGTGGTTGAGACGTGCTTTAGATCAGGATGATATACATTTTCTTCTCACATCTACAGTAGCTTGCTCTGGCCATAGTATTCTGTGTAGAATACAGACAACCAGGAAACAAAGGTAGCCAAGCCTAACTATATCTAAAGACTGTATTTCACAGTCATTTCTGACTTTTTTTATTTTTTTTCCTTCCATACTTTCAAATTGTAACTGAACAGCAACTGATGAAAGTATTCCTTTTGGGTACTGCAGCCAGTATCTCTTTCAAATGCCAGGTCATTTCTCGGCCTTCAGGGTTCTTTCAACAGTAGAGCTCCAGCAAATCAAATAAGTTGAAATCCCATTGTTTGTTTTGCAGGGTTTTAGAAGTACACAAGGACATATTTCTAACACTGCACAAAAATACTGTTATACATCCATGAAATGAGATACCTATGAAATACCCACCCCAACTTAAAAATCTACTATTTTGTTACAGAACAAAAGTGTTTTCCGTCTTCCTGAGTGCCTCATTGTTTCCTTCCTTGTCCTGCCCTCCTTCCCCCTTCCCTAAAATGCTACCTCACCTGTGACACATCTGATTCTGAACTACTAAACCTGTGTGCATACACATACATGCACACATATGCATGAACAATCTTCATTGTTCATAAGGGAATGCTTTTTTTTCTAAGAACAGGCCTGAGAATATTTAGAGTCTCTCACAAGTGACCCTGTGTCCTGGCTGTTGTGCCTTTTAGATCACGGTCACAGGCCAAACTCAGAGATCATATAGTAATTTTATGAGGCTAATGCTTTTTTCTTCTTGTCTGCAGCTGTCATGTTCTCCAAAGGTACAGAAAATGCTGTAAGTAGCTAAACCTGAGAAGAAAATAGGTCAAGTGCCAATGTTTTTTAAAGCAACAGGGAAGAAGCACTCTGTAAGGATTTCCATGAAAAAAAAAATAAAAATCCAAACATATTTTTTAAAATGGTCTGGGCGTTTTTTTTTTTTTTCCAGTTTTTTCTGATTCTAATTCTACAGCAAAATATGCAGACTGCTTTATTTCCCTTTGATCAGGGCCAAACTTATTTCAAGAGTACACTTAACTCAGACCATGTAGACTCCAGGCTCAAAGTTGGATTAATCTGAATGTCTGTCCTCGTTCCAGCCAACCATAGCAGTCTGGAGATGAGCAAATGATCAAGAAACAGTCCACTGACTGAGCCCCACACTGTGGTACCACTTACTGGATATGGCAAGGCTACTGGATAACCCGCCTGGGACAGATATGACCTCTGCAGAAAAGAATTTCCTCTTCATTCACTTCTCCATTCACTGGGGTATCTCTTTCCTCTAGGAGGGGTAGCTACTCCTTCCAAACCAGATCCTGTCTATGGGCTGACTCAGTCTGGCTTTCCCTTGACTAAGGGCAGCACAGTTCTGGCAGTCATGCCCCTTGCTATGGGGGACATGGACCGGAAGGAGCTGTCAAGTCTGATATTGTCAGCCTGCTGTGGGACTCAGCAGCACATCAAAGACAGCCCTAGGATGCAGTGATGTGACCTCTCAGGAGTTAGCATCATGTTTTGCTTGTGAAAGTCTCCTCTGGATCACTCTCTGCAATATATGCATGTCTGTGGTGTTGATCATAAGAGGATTTAGGCATGCAGCTTGGAGGGTGTGGGAAGCAGATCCTATGAATTTGTGTCAAAAGCCAGTTTTCCCAGAAATGGGCAAGGAGTTTCCTAACTAGTTGTTAGGGAACTAGCTTAGGTGTGGTTAGCAAGACAGTGGCAACATTACACTACTTAAGATGAGTTCATTTATCCTTTAAGTCAATTCTTCTCATGCAGTTTCATCTCATCATTAACTGGCTTTGATTTCAAATCTCCTTGCAGCTGCATGTTTCTCTGAAAACAAAGTCAGGTACACATCTGACACATAGCTTATGCTTGCATAATCTTAGAAGTAAGCTGTGGTGGTAGAGATGTGAGTAAGTCAGGCTGGATATCTTAGGTGCGGGGGCAGGAGAGAGGATGCATATCTTAGTAAGCCATCCATTGAACCCTAAGCACTGTATAAACTAGTCTACATGGGCCACACTATCTCTGTGTGCCACTATCTGTCATGTTAATTATTGGTGGAAGACAAGAGAATGTATATGAAAGATGTCAGCAAAACATTTTTTTTGCCTGTTATCAAGTGGGAGAAGAGTTTGAGAAAAAACTTCAGGCGATACAGACACAGCTTCCTGGACAGACCACTCAAGGTTGCTAGGGAAATTAACTAAAAACAACAGACATAAGCTCACTAAACTTGCCTTCTTTTGGTGATTAGGTTATTTTCAATCTCTCAAGAGATCCCATTCCACTTAAATGTAACATGATAAAACACATTCAGTGATACTCTGAGAGCAGTCATGTCTGGAATAGCACGTAACACATACTTGCCTTTCCTTCCCAGTTTGAGATTTGCGATGCCTGTGACCTTCACAGGCCATGCTTTGTAGTCAGGGAAGGGGAGGAACAAGCTGAGACACAGTGAGTTTCCCTGAACCACAAAAGGAGATGAGTTCTGGCACTGCTGAGAATTACAGAGCTGATTTTGCCAGAAGCCAGATATGAAGAGAAGTAACCTTCCATAAGGTTATGACAGAGGAAAAAGAAACATCTGTGGCAACTAGTTCTTCCTTACATGAACATTCTAGCAGCTCACCTATTTCTGGTTACAGGTGATGCAGTACAAACCACTGTGGAGGGATTGACCCTATTCTTCTGGAAAAGACACTCAACTGACAAGCAGTGGGAAAGTGACCCATAGTGTCCCACTGCTGCCACTTTTTCTGCTGGCTACAAACTGGAAGCTGTTTTTCTATGATTGATTTTCTGGAGCTCAGACTGGCTCTGTTCATATTCCTCAAAACTACATCATTAGAAGCTGACCTCTACAAGCTGCAGCTTCTTGGCACTGGCAGCAATCGATGCCAGGATTCATTCATTATCATTTGTAAGTGAACGTGCTGAATTCAGAGTACAGCAGCTCCATTCAGACAGGTAATACAGCTACCTTCCTTTTCCCTTCTCCCTTCTATCCCTTTACAAAAATAGACTTTTATTTGCAATGCACCTTTCCATAACTGTAGCATAGAGAACGATTAGTGAAATAACACATGTAATTCCTGCTATACTTATCTGGATACAAAACCATTACAGAAGAAAGAATAGATGGTACAAACTGGCTCTTAATCAATAAACAAAATCTTGCAACTGAATACCTTGCCTGGGACATCACTAAGTGGGGGGGGAAAGAGGTTGGTCCTGAAGTCAAAACAAGATGTCTGCCTAGCAATCCTGGCCAACCACAGTGTGCCCTCTTGGAAATGGAAATTAATATGCCAATGAATTATATCTCTGCTGATGGGACCTCTGCTGACAAGCCAGTTGCAGAGTGAAAAGCACATCAAGTTGAACAGGAAATTTTACCCAAAAAAAGAATCCAAGAACCAACACCACTGTATTCAGGTCATTGACTAAATAAAATCACAAAAAGGCAATGGAACAAGCAGTGGTGGTTTATGCATACCTAACGCTGGTGAGCTACAAGACAGCAGCGGAGACAAAACTAAAGACAAGAACAAACCAGTGACAA
This sequence comes from Ara ararauna, assembly GCA_028858755.1. Lineage (NCBI taxonomy): Eukaryota > Metazoa > Chordata > Aves > Psittaciformes > Psittacidae > Ara > Ara ararauna. The sequence continues at coordinate 104,291,617 of CM054376.1, read as the reverse complement.
AGAGTGACTATAACCCAGCCTGGGCCGCTATCATAATGAGCCAGAAAAATCCTCAGCCATCTGCTGATATATCATGAGAACATCAAGAGAGATTAAATGCCCAAGTACCCAACACAATGCAGGCAGCAGTTACAAGATAAAAACAAGATGCTACTTTTACAAATTCCAAGCAAACCTACTGATGTTGTAAATTTGGTTGTTTAAAAGAAACCTGTATCAATTAATCCTATATCCCTCATCAAGTTATAAAGGATGCCTCCATCAGGCAGAGTCTAGTAGCTTCTCAAAAAAGAGGCCATGATATACAATCCAATCCATATGCACTCTTAACTAATTGAATTTTCTTTCCACCCTGCTGAACATTCAACATACACTGAAAGTAAGTACTGCAGTAAATCAAGGTAATTAAAAATAGTTAACAGTTGTGTTTACATGAGAACAAGAATTTTGACATAATCATTCTGAAGTTGGGAGCACAACCAAGCTATCTCTCTAATTAGCTTTAAACTTACTTCTGCTTTTAGGAGTCAGATTGGAAGGGATTTGAGGGACTTGAATTTCAGAAAGTGCTGTTCAAATACTTGAGCTTTAACACCAGTATGAAAGTTCAGTATGTGTCACAAACCACTGGAATAATAATGATGGTGATAATAAAACTTTGATAGCAGCCGTCTGCCCATTCCAGACAGTTGAATCATTTCCAGTGCTCCCTGAGAGCCAGCAATGACATGGATTTTTATACACTATATCACAGACAGTATATGCAGGGTCTGCAGTCAAGACCTTTCTGTAATGACGTCAAAGAGGTTGTGCAGCCAGCTTTTAAAATCGCTGCAGGCTTGTCCTAATGGCATTAGGATATAACAAATGAGGAAAGGAAGATATGTATATCAGAGTTACAATAACAAGCAAGGACAGCACTCTTAGCTTTAGAGACAGCACTTAGGTTATCCTCCACAGAGCTGTTCTCCAAAGTTTGCGTCAGTGGAAGGAGGTGGGGTGTGAATTCCATGACGAAGAGGCATAACTCAGCTGGAGGACTCTTTAGTGTGAAGCCTGGAAAAAAATAAAGAAAAAGGTATTAGAATTGTTAAAATAGAACTTAAAAAGCTGTAAAGAGAAGAAACATTAGCAAAATGTTTCAGCATTTGCTTGTAGAGATAGGAATCAAGTATACTGTTAAGAACAGTCTATAAGACATAGCTAAGGAGTTTTTCCAAAAGCAAACTCAAACTGTCAAAATAAAGGAGCAAAATATTGTATGTGCACTCATGGACCACTGGCAGAGATGTAAAAGTAGGCTTGTTTCAGTCCTGTTGATAACCGATGTACAGCCACATCTACGGGTGACCACATCTGAGCTGGAGCTTTGCAGGTACAGAACAGACAGGTGCAGTAGCCAGCTTTTTCCCTACAATCTCCTAGAAGCCTAAAAGCTGCGTCTCTTCTCTGATGCACCTCAATCTGTCAGCATTCCTGATAAGCTGGGAAGTTTACATCAGGTATTTATAAGAGGGATGCAAGAAAGCCCATTTCTCAGTAGAGGTCAGAGAAAGAGCTGAGTGTGAGTCCAGTTGCAGGTTTTATAGGAGTTAATTTAAATCAGGACAGTTTTCAGGAAGCTTTGATGGGCAATTTTGTATTTTTAAAGTTCAAACTAATAAGCGGTTGACAGACCTTTAACAATAAGCATACCCGTATGCTGTCGCGGGTGAAAAAACCCAAACATACTGTACCATAATTTACCAGTACTTGTGAAATATATTGTAGATCATTTCCTATTGCAAGCAGGTACTCTGTTCACTGCATAAAATATAATTCCTGGAATGCTGCCATTTAAACTCAGTGAATACTCATATTCATGTAAATGAGACTACTACTATTTGAATGACATATGTTAATAAATCTGTGCTATTTTCTTTACCTCTAAAATATCCTGTTATTTAGCCATTCACACTAATAGCATAATGTGCACATTCAGAATTTCTTTATACCCTTATTTAATTTTTCCTTTATATTTTCACTCTAGTTAGCAGTACTTGCAGAACTCCAGATGTACCACTCCAAATAGGTATACAACTTAGCATAATTACACTTATCTATAATTATCAAAATTAAAAAGCTATTTATTCCCTGTACTGCTACTTTTATCTTATTTTCTGGAAACCATTAAAAAGAACACCAATGGAAAAAAAAAAAACATGTAAGAGTTAAGTTTAGTAATGTTTTCAAACTTTGCTTGTAACTATCTAATTGTGTAATAGAGACAAGGGTATTTTTTACTTACTGTGGATTGTTAGTCTTGAAAGGTGCATTTAGGGGTCATTTAAAGGTTCTGAATCTCTAGATCTGAGCAATGACAACAGAGGCATTACCACATTTGAAGGAATTAGGTGTTCCCAGGTACTGTATTTCAGTGTATGGGTAGGTTGAAGGGGATCTATCTTCTGGATGATAACAGGTCAGATTGGCAGGGTGCAGTGTGGGGTGGCAGCAGCATGAGGATTGGAGGCAACAGGGGACCTCTGGACCAGCAGCAGCCCAGCCTCAGGCATGGGGCACCTCCCTGGGGATAGGCAGGGCTGTGTGGAGCTGGAGTGGAGACTGGCCCTGCCACTGTGAAACTGGGGCAGGGGCTGACTGCCTCAAAGGGTTGAAAAGGGAGTTTGGGGGGCTGAAGTCAGGTCCTGGGCTGTGAGTAGGGCTGAGGAAGTCCCAAAGGGTGGGCAGGACCTGTCAGAGTCCTCAGGGCCCTGACAGAAGTACTTCAATTCTCTTGCATAGCTTTGATTTTATGGAAAACAGATTCAATAACAGCTGATTTGCGGAGAAATTATTCTACCAAAGGATACAAATCATGCTAAATCAAATGTGCATCCTTGCAGCACTATGCAAGCATTAACAAATACCTAACCCAAGTCAGATCACAGTGCAGCATGATAATCTTCATGAAGCTTGGACATACTGCTCAGCTGCCATTTCTGTGGTTTGATCTGCATTCTTCCCTGCTGGTGTCTCTACAACACTCTTGCATGCTTCACCTGTAGACTTTTCAATTTTACTTCTTTATCATCCAAAATAGTCATAGTTTAATTTGTTACTTTTAATCACGTGTGATGATCACCTCTGATTTGCTACATGATAGCAACCGTGTTACCTGAATCACAGAATCATAGAATTATAGAATAGTTTGGATTGGAAGGAACATTAAAGATCATCTATTTCCAACCCCCCTGCCATTGGCATAGACACCTTCCACTAGACCAGGTTTCTCGAAGCCACATTCAGCCTGGCCTTGAACCCTGCCAGGGATGAGGCATCCATAACTTCTCAAGGCAACCTATTGCAGTACATTGCCTTACCTGATGGAAAGGTAATGTGAGAATAGCTGCAAAAATCAGAAAATAAGCAAATAAACCTAAACGCAATCTTCCTGGGATCACATTATAGAAAGTGTTTTTCTGTCCTCCTCTAGTTTAGTTATTACCAGCTGTTCTTCATCTATAAATTCTCATTCAAACACTTTGCCATGCTGGTGGCAGTGTTGTGTGATAGAAGATAAGTAGCAAAGCATCTTCTGTGTCTTGTGCTTTTCCTATGTTTTGCTTGGTTTTAGTCATATGACGCACTAAGACAAGCAACTCAGAAAAGCTTTAAGCCCTCAGAGCCTGTTACTTTTTGTAAGGCAGTAAACCTAGATTGATTTCTGAGATAAACTAAAGCAATGGAAACTTCTATGGTAAGTCATGATTCTGATGGAAGTAATTGTTCAAATCTGGTAAAGATATAGAAGGAGACAAATGCAAAAGTTAGAAATATCAGGCTTCAGGGTTTCAGTTCCAGCAAAAGATTATCCCAAATCTCTGTGGGAAAATGAAGAACAGCTGAAGATCAATAGTGTGTGTGCTTGGTGCCACTGCTACATGAGGCCTGAGGTCAGAATCAGATGGGCATAACACAGACCAGAAAGTCTCCTGTTACAGTGCTTGCTCTGAATCTCTTCCAACCCTTTGCTGAACTCGATAAAGTAGTAGACAGGATGAGCAAATGCTTCCATGATGACACTTCTAATTCTCTTTAAAATGACTCACTTGATATCAGTCTCCAAGGACAGAGATAAACCAGCAATTGCAGTGCAAAGGACTTAGCAATCTACTTGGCTGCTGAACTTCTTGACACTTTACTGCCGAGTTTCCCAGATGTTCACACAGAGTGTCTGAAGCTTTTGCTATCCCAGTTGTGAAACATTTTTTCTCAAATTAAAGAGGGAAAGGAACTGAAGGGATAAGGAATTCTGAACAGAGAAAACATCGGCAGAAATATAAACACAGAAAGTGAATAGTGCCTTTGCTGACCTAAGAAAGATCAAAAAAAATCAACCCACTATTGCATGTTTCAACAATTTATTGTAACCTCATGTATTGATGTTACATTTCTGCTCCCAGATTATTCACATGGTATACCCTAGATTCGTGGCACAGGAGACAAAGACTGTCTCATGAGATGTAACAGAGTGGAAGTAGAGGATATATTAATTTCAAAATTTCTGGGGAAGATGGGAAGAGGGGAAAAAAAAATCTGATATTTAGGGTACCCTGACCTAAGTCTTGTAAGGCTCATGCATTACACAGAGGTCAATTTTTCCAAATTTGAGAGATTGATTTGGATATTTGACTACTCAGATTTGAATATTCACTGTTCATATGGACACAGATTTTTTATAGATCAAGGGTGGACTTAATATCCCTTGAATGCAAAGCCTACTGAAAAAGAAAGTGGAAAAGTTGCTGCAAGACTTTCAACTTTACAGCAGTGAACTGTTCACTTCAAGTGTTAATATAAGGATACCTGGAGAAAAAATCTGTAGGTTTTCAGTAAGTAAGAATCAAGCTGCAATTTTTGTAGCTAAAATATCCCCCTAGTCATAATTTTCAGGAATATTTGTGCCATGTGATCAGTGTTCTTTTATTTTTCTGCCCATTTAAGATTCTGGTTTCTCTGCTGGAATCCACTACTGTCTAGGATGAATTCCATAAAAGAAAAAAGAGAATTCTAGAAACATGGATAATGTATAGGGAGGGATTGCTCATATGACCTTATTCAGCACATGTGAACATGACATAAGCAGATGCTGTTATGTTCACATTTTTACTATGCAGAAAAGCATATTTTCATATGTAACATCTGATGAAAAGCATAGCTTATTTCCCAATTTCAGAAACTCATCATCTTCCACTGTTCAAAAAAATAATAAATATGAAAAATCAAACTCCTGTTAGATGGAGTAATGACATTCTAAGACAATTGCAAATTTTGGAATTTACATAGCTCTTTTCAATTGTCGCAGCATTTTTCCATGTAAAACAACAGTTAAACCTCTCTTTTTGTTTGCAGATTTTCAATGAACAGCTTTTATTTCAAATCAGTATCAACACCACAGAACTCTCACAACTCTGTGGCTGAACCTATAATAACAGGAATGATTCTAATGTCATTATTTCTCCTTTTTTATATCCCATGTTCTTCTCTCTTCCCTGACCATCAATAAATTTCTCTTGCTTTTTTTTCTATTTTCCCTGTAAGTCATTGATTTAAAAAATATTAAATCAGATTAAAAAAAAAATCAGATGAAAGAATCATCTGTCATACAAAATAAAGGACAGAATTCAACTAATGCAAACAAAACCAAGCTTCTTAAAGCTTAATTACACTGAATTAATCTCATTTTAGTAGTTGAAGGATCCCACAAAGAGAAAAGACAACAGAGGTCACCTAACATATTTTTGCAAAACTTGTTTCAGCCTGTAGAGCCATATCATATTGTTCCATTAATTGGACAGAATTTCTTGACACAATAGAATGCATGAGTTGTTTGTTTTATCAGGAGGCCCTTCTTTTCATTGCCATTTCATGGACCATATCCAAAAGCAAGACAGAAAGTCTTTGTGTGCCTAAAGGTACAAGATTTTTCCCCAGAAAATGCTGGGGAAAGCATTTGGCTAACTGAATGAAACTGCAGCTCCCAAGACTCATTGGTTAGTGATATTTTCCAGCATTATGATACTGGAATATATCATATACCATGAGAATAACTCATTTTATTGTATCAAAGTCAATCTGCAACTCTTCTTTATCTTTTCACCAGCTATATGTAAATAGCCAGTTCTGGAAGTGCTTCGGAAAAACCCATTGAACATATTGGCCCATATTATGATAAAATCCAGATCTGTACCACCTACTTCTCAACACCTTTACAAAAAAGGGAGGAACAGCGCTGATGTACAGTATGCTCCATCCATCTCTGAATGCTTGCTGCATCAGGACCCCAGGGCATGTCAGGAAGCACTCTTGGACTTCAGTGAGGACATATGGCCAGCCTGGTGTAATACATCAGATGGGCAGCAGCTTTGGCATTTGGAGTGATTTTTCTGAGCTCCTACTCTTTTTATCACCTCCAGTGAATCAGTGGCAAAAATTGTGAATGCATTCGCTGAATCGTTCTTACGCTAAACTCACCTGAGGTACACATGGACTTACCTATTTTGAGAGATTATTCTTACGTTTTCTTCATTTTGTGATTTTTCATATAATTTTATTTACAAAGTAACACAAGTATTTACTGGAAATAAAACAGAAAAGTAAAAAATATCGTATTACACACTATCAGCAAGACAGTTGTAGCATGCATGCTTTTCTGTGGACAAAAAAATTTACATAGAAATATCCATAGACTTTATAGGAAACCTCATCTCACAATCATCAAAATAAAAAAGGGTAAAAAACTAGTTGTAAATCTAACTTAATTTTCTCTTATAAAGACAAAAAATATTTCAGGGGTGGGGCATTCTCTCAGTGAAATTTCTGACTTTACTACTCCTTTCTTGCTTTCATATGCTCCAAATTCTATAAAGAAGAATACCCACTAATTTATAATTAAAGCAAAAATACTAATAATTCATCCCATATTTGCAAAAGCAATAGTCTTCCAATATTTGGCATGTTATGGTGAGGCTTCATAAACCCGACTTCTGGTATGGCATAATTCAGATAAACAGATCCATATTAATTCTCAAAACACTTCATAGATGAAATTTTGTGAAAAGAAAAAAATGATTGACAGATTTGCTGTCTGTATCCTGTGTCTCCTGAAAGGCTACAGTGATTATATTTTAACTCCCATCATAAGAAATCATTAATATGAGATATCCTTTTTTAAAAGCATATAGTTAAATTAGAAATAATTATAAGTAGCTGCATTCTCTGTTTTTGTTTAAGGTTCACCAGTTCAATAAGAGTAAATTACCAATTCCTGGGGCTGAATGATCAAGAATGAAACTAAGGGGACTTTCCTTACAGAGGTAATTTTAGTTGTGGAAAGTTAATGGCAGAATTATAGGTTAATTTTCTTTTTATATACAACTTTATTGAGTGAATTGAACCTTATGCACTTTGTCATAATGGGAAACATCAATAAACTCTGAGGGAAATTTCATATTGCTTACGTACTGAAGATTGTTGTAAGAGTTCATTTTATTCAGCTTAGATACAGCTGCGTAGCATTTGGTAGTTTTGCCTGGTTTGTTAATCTTGTGTCAGGCAAAAGAGACCATTTCTCATTAACATTTTATAGACTGTACTTTGAATATGCTATGTCAAAAGTAAGTTAGCAATCTAGGTTCAGAAGAAGAAGGTGAGTTCCTTATAGGAACCAAGGTTAACACTTAGGGAGCCTCTAAAGTCAGTACAGGCCCAATAATAATTGTCAGAAGTTTCTCATAACCACCAAATTATCTTCTTTCAGCCCAGACCCCAGAAGGGCATTTCATCACCCTTCCTTCCTCCTCCAACATCTAGTAGGAGCTTAAACCTAAGGGCTCAGGTAGGTCTGGCCAAAAAAGATATGCCACCAAAGGAGAAACTGCATTGAGAAACTCAGGCTTGGAGGTTTCTCAAAGGCTTTGGACACCTGTAGAGTGTTTTTGGCAGTTGTCAACAGAAGCATTCTGCCCCTGGCACAAAACAGCCATACAGCAAGCCTTTACAACGTCTATCCCTTTCAGTGGACACCAGACCCACCAAAGCAGCAATGCGTCTATACAGCTAATTGGATCCTAGAAAGCCAGCGTAATTATTTTTTTTATTTTAATTGTTAGCTCAACGACAAAATATAAGAAGCCTGTCATCTTAGTCTCATGTTGCATGCCTTTCACACATTCCTGTCACCCAGGTCCTGACTGCCCTGACAGCTTCATCTTTCTTCTTCTAGATATCTTTCTCAACACCTCACTTTTTCTGTTGATCCCATCCACTTTCAAGCTATAGAAGGTATTAAATGATATATTTAATAATAATTGAATTAATGCAATGTTTTCACATCATTAGTCATCTTGTTATGTGTTCTCTATCTTTTCCTAATGTGCTTGAGAGGCATGACTCAAGCAGGCAGTCAACAGCAAGTGAACATGACTTTTGAAGTGTCACCAACATAATGCAAAAAAAACCCCATGAATGAGGCCCTTTTGTACCTCAGGTTGCTGCTGTAGCAGCAGGTTGAGGAACGAATATTCACTAGTTCACTAACTTTTTCTGCATCAAGCGAAAATACTCCTGCATGTACCAACAGAACATCACAAATGGCCTCTCCTTTTGTGCATATACCAATAGGCAATACAGTCATCTGTCTCTGTGCCCTCACTTCTGCTGTGATTTTTCTATATATAACTTGACACTTCAAAAATTTTCCTTCTAAAAATTCCAATGAACTTGAAGAAGCTCATCAATAAGTATTGAAGGAATAATATAATTTGGTCCAGCTTCACAAGTTCTTGCAATTCTGAGTTGGTTTTCTCTGCAAATATAAATGAAGTAAAATGGGAGAGATGACTTTACAGCTTTTTTTTTACCTGTATCACAATTTTCAGACACAGCAGGGTTCAGAGAACTGTTGTTTGGCTTGACCTGTCCCAAATTTATTTCATCTGGGCAGATTCCAGTAGTTGGACAAGAGCAACTATGCTGACTAATAAGGAATTAAGCCTATTGAAATTCTTTTTAAATGTCTCTGACTGCCTGAGCCATTTGATCAGACTATTTCAGATTGCTTTTATGAAAGCCCTTTAGCTTACCAGAATGGAAGGCAGTTCTAGTGTCAAATACAGCATATTCAGTAATTGGGTTGTGCAAGTAGTTGAGAAACAGCAGAGAATGTTGAAATAAAGGTTCATGGTGACAATAAAAATCAGTTCAAGCTCTTTTGCGTAGAAATTTATAACACCCAGGAAATTCTTTCAAAAGAAAAAGCCAGTGAATTTAATTCTTGGCCATGTCCCAAGGAAACACTGTTGTTATTGGTGGCTGACACATTCAACTTTGACCATCATTGCAGTGATTCCAGAGCATCATAGGCAACGTCAGGTCAATGTTTGTAGGTGCACTCTATCTGAATTTGATACAGATAATGTAGCTAATACCAAATAATCTGCTGACATATCAGATGGCTGGGTTAAAAATTATTTCAACTCTATTCAGTTACTCTGTTGGCCAACCTCTTCTTCCTCACCCAGCCAAGGACTCATGCCAAGCACTGGACAGATCGCTGGCAGCCATCTTCATGACATGGTTGGCTTGAAAAGATGTGGGAGGAATTCCAGCACTGAGAATTCAGCTGCAGGTGGAAGAGCTCAATCTGGCATATGCAATGGCAGTCATCTCCACACATTGGCATTTATAATCTATTTTTCTGGCTCACAAAAAGTTGTGTGACCATAAGCACCTAGTGTAGCACTCAATTACTGCATACAAGCAACTCTATTAATGCATGCACAGCAACATGACTGAAGCTGTTGGCCTATCTTTGAATTAAATCATTAGAAGTGGCAAGCTCTTAATCGATTTGTATTTTGTTCAGTTGGTGTCAGCATTCCTCAACAGAAAGAAAAAGGTGCTTTAATTCCATCTCTTAATGAATGACTGTGGTTCCAAAACCACAGAAAGACACATAGCTAGTAATCAGCAACAGCCTCTGTTCATTGTAATGGATGAGTGTGGAGTTGGACAGCAGTTATTTAATATTTTTTAATGTCTCTGTGTGCTGGCAAATTCCTCTCTAAGGCTCTCCCTTGTTAAGAGGCAGTAAGGCATTTTAATGGTTTCTGACTTTCATGGTTTAGTACTGATTAGAGAAATAGAGGGGAAGGCTCACTTCCCTTGACCTGCTTCCACTTTCATCAATACAACCCAGTACCTGTTTGACCTTGCAAGAGTGCACTGCTGATTCATGTCCAGTTTGTTGCACTAGGACCCACAGGACTTTTTTTTTTTACAAGGCTGTCTTCCAGACACTTGATCTCCAACCTGTATAGTTGCGTGGAGTTTTTCTGTGTAGAGGAAGGACTTATATTTGCCTTTGTTGAATTTATCTCCAGATGCATCATTGCTATTTATTTTGTTGCCGCAGCACAAGAAAGCAGCATTGATTTATTTAGTTGCATATTCTTCCTATTTAACTCCAAACACTTAATTCACCTGGAGCGTTTTGAGTTACTTAGCAAATTTAGGCTCAGCTGACTCCATAACCAGGTCACTAGTGAAGGATGCTGTGATGCCTATAATTCTGGAAAGCACTCCGTGAAGTTCTTGCTACAGTTCAAATGTCAATTTGGAGATACCTGATTTGGGAATCTCTTAAAAAATATCTAATCATCTGACAACATGAATGTCACTTATCATCTACTAATACACTAGGCAAGGTGCAGCAGTACTGGAGAGATTCTTCTTCAGCAAACAGCAGATACAGAAATAGCTCAAATGTTTTGCTCACACAGCACTCATGATCCCCACAAATCCCCACACTGACATTAAGCTTATTAGATGTCACTTCCGATGTAGAGACTACTCTCTGTGTGACCAGTTAAAGAAATCCCTGTTCAGCAAGAGTCTCAAGGTCTTCACCATTCTTCAGGTATAGAAATGGGATATTGCTGGCCTTTATAGTGATTATATACAGGTGGAATAATGCTGACAGTTTCTGACAGTCTCATAGTTGTCAAGAAAATGTTTCAAGGATTAGGTAATATGAAAAACCTTGGAAAAATTGCTGATGAATGAATTGGACTTTGGTTCCCAAGAGCATGCAGAAATTCCTATTCACAGGCTCTTCCATTAAATGACTGAAATAACAAAAGGCAACATTTCATAGAAAATACCATCAGAACTTCCCTTTCATAACTGGTTACAATGTTGATAGCCTAACTACTGTAGTGTCGAAGACTCTGTAACCAACTTGATATTCATATTGTCGTGGTGTAACCCCAGCTGTAACTCAGAACCACACGGACGCTATCTCACTCCACCCTGCTCCTAGAGGGATGGGGAGGAGAATCGAAAGAATGCAACTCCCGCGGGCTGAGATCAGAACAGCCCAGTAACTAAGGTATAACACAAACTACTGCTGCTACCACCAATAATAATAATGATAAGGGAAATAATAAGGGAAGAGAATACACCTGCTCATCACCGATACCCAGCCCGACACAGCAGTGATTTAACCCTTCCGGGTAACTGCCCCCAGTTTATATAATGGGCATGATGTGCTGTGGTATGGAATACCTTTTTGGTTAGGTTGGGTCAGGTGTCCTGTCTCTGCTTCTTCCTGGCTTCCCATCCTCCCTGGCAGAGCATGAGACTCAGAAGGTCCTTGGTCAGAATAAACATTACCGAGCAGCAACTGAAAATATTGGTGTTATCAGCGTTGTTCCCAGGCTGAAAGTCAAAAACACAGCACTGCACCAGCTACTTAGAAGGTGAAAAATGGCTGCTACTGCTGAACCCAGGACAGAGGGTAATAAGGAAAAACTGACAGAATGCATCTTCATTGACAACAGATATCCCAGAATGTCATCTTCTATTTTGCACCCATGTAAGAAACCCAGACAGTTCAAACATCTCAGACACTCCAATACCTTCCTCTCAGGATTCTGAACCTTCTGATGTTTCTCCACTTTATTGTCAAGGGAAATAGCTGTTGGTTTGGTACCTGCAGACAAGAACTTTTGCCATGGTCCTTTTGCTTTAGACTGTTGGCATTTGATTGACAGTTGTCTGACAGACTTGTCTTATAGGGTTTGGTTTTTTGTTTTTCATGTATAGAATTCAGGATCTTTAAATATATATAATCCTTGTTTCTCATTTCCTATACCATGATGCTAAGCTCCTAATGTTTTGGTATGTTGGTGAATGAAGACAATACTTCCAGTTTTGAAAGATAACATTTGTATTTTTTCATCGTATGTCAGCTCAGTACATATTCCAGCTGACTCAGTGGTTAGGCCCTTTTGTCTGCACATAAACATCAGAGATTGATTTAACAAAGAGATGACACTGAAATGCTTTGTCGTAACCTTAGCTTCAAAACACTTAAGTTAAAATGCTTAGCAACATAACACAGGTCAGTAATAAAGGCAATGAAACTTCCTAATTTCCATTTGTGAAATTGAAATCTCTGGACAATGAAAAATGGTGTAGGCAATAAAGGAGCCTTTAGCAAGATTACGATTTTGGTCTTAAGCACAACAGGACCACAGTGACAGTGTAATGGCAAACATCTTAGCTATTTTTGTCTGAGTCTGCCTCTCTCTCCAAGATAACATAAACACCCTCATGATTAAGATGCCCACAGTGCTGGCTGACTTAAGGCACACTCCTCAGCCTGTCCCCACCAATGCCATATCAAGTTCTAGATGAAATGTCATCCAGATCCCTCATAAAGGACTTTCCCCAGAAATCTTACCAGCTGTGCTGAAACTAATGACTTTTTATTTCTAGAGCTCGTCCATATGCTTCCCATGACCTGTAAACCAGGAATTGTGTGTGTTCAATTAGCAGCAAATGAGCCTATCTTATCACCAGCAATGTGACCAGCAACACAGAGACAGGGGCCTCCTCTAACTCCACAACTGCTGCTAATATGCAAAGAGAGAATGGGAGGACCTAGATCTGGTGTACTCTTTCCACAGAGAGAGATATAACATCCTGGGGGTACAGGGATGCCTTTCCATCATGCCCACCTGGCAGAGAGGTCAGGGTATCCTCTTGTGCACAGTGAAGGCTCTTTAAGCCTTTGGCTCCTCTTTACTGAAGCTACAAATTAGCTGGGCTTCTCACAGGAACAGCAGTACTTCTGTTTCATGCCTATCACTCTGGAGCGAAAGCCAACAAAAATAAGTATTGTTCTCCAAACCAGAAAACAAAACATTTTCAGAAGAGCGAAAAGTTACTTTGGATCAAATATTAGTGACCTTGGGTCTGTAATGACTAAGAAGTTGAGGTTGGTTGGTTTGTTTGGGTTTGTTTTGTTTGTTGGTTAGTTTTTTGATTTTTTTTTTTTTTTTGGGGGGGGGGCAATTTTAGAGGAGCAGGAAGGACTGTTTTCATGTCAGTTTGGAAATAGCAAGAACGTGAAGCCTGATCTTATGTGGACCACTGGCAATTGACCATAATACTTGCTGTTCTTAATGCTTAGCTTAAAAGCTTAAGAACTTAAAAACAGATATTAGTGTTTGAAAATTAATGCTAATCTGTTACTGAAGGGAAATTGAATTAATAGTGAACAATTTTCAAATCCTACTAGTAGTTCAATAGTCAAGAAGTCTTTGAAATTAAACGAATTTTAATTGCACTGAATGAAACAAAATGCACAGGAATTTGCCGCCACGAAAAGAAAAGTATTTTTTAATTTTTAAATAAAAATATCAAGACCTAAAAATAACACAGCAAAGAAATTATGTTATCTCTGATATGAAGAACATCCAAGAGGAGACTCTTGGTATCATTTAGAATCATAATTAAGCAAAATAAATGGGACATAAGAGATATCATAATGATTTTTGCTGATACGCACCCTGCTCTGACACAAAATTGCAATGGCAGACTAAAGTACAGCTTGCAGGAGCTAATTCCTGACTGCTAAAGAATTACCAGATTTACAGCAGCTAAAACTTTGTTTCACCTGTTTGCCATGGACTATGACCTTAGCTCTTTTATTACAATCTCTTATCCCTCTCTGTATTAGTGATAATCATCTCCCCTCCCATGAAAAATGGACCCTGTCTTCCTAGGATCATGAAACAGGTCAAGGGACAGGTAGCACTCAGAAGTCAAAACAAACCCTAGTGTTCTTTGCCCTGTGCTGAGTCGTATATTTTTTGATTTACCGTGAATTATACTTCTCAAAAACCTCATCAATATAAAGAAATAAAAACAAGAAAGTAGTTACAAAAGGACAAACCCAGAGCTCCAAGTAAAAATTCTGTCAGATTATGCAGCCTTCTGTCCCTGAATCATAAACCAGATTCATGGCTTTGGCCCTGGCCCCTGCGCAAACAATGCAGAGGCCCCTCATCCAGTGAGGTTCAGCTATTGCCAAAATCTCTGAGGAACAGACTGTCACTTTCCTGAGACTGAGAGAAGTGATGAAACTTTCACAAAGGAGCAGCTGACTCACATTGCTCAAGATGAGGACTGCCCCAGAAGATGAGCACAAGGGACACATTCCTGTTCTGATGAGAAATACCATCAAGAAGTTTGCCAAGTTCTTTGACTCATATAAATCAGAACCTGACCCTGGCCCTGCTATAGCCATCAAACCTAAATTCTGTCCTATGTCTAAACCAGATATCAATGTTGTCCACTGAGTCTACCATAGTCATACATATTACTAACATAAAGCAAAACAATCATCATTTCTGATTAAGACTGTGGGAACATAAGCTGTGCTATTTCCTTCTCTTGTATATAAGGTAACAAATAAAAAGGATGGGAAAAAGAGTGAGAAATGTGTGCTGGCTATAAATAGAATTCCTTAATTGCTTAACTTGCTTCAATTAATCCATTGCACAATTACAGTTGTCAGCTCTTCACTATGAAGAATCCTTCTTAACTGCTACTCCAGAACTATGATTTCAATAACGCAGCATTAAGAATTTCCATGTGCAGCAAAACACAACCAATTATAATCAACACTGGCAAATTCTAATTTGACATCAGACATAATTAAGTACATGAGAAATTACCTCTATAATAATATTCAACCGGAAGCAATGACATCTTCAGTAATTTATGCTCAGTATTATGTATAGTCACAAAGTTCCTGTTGGTTCAACGATTAAATACCTGACACAAAGGCTGAAGCTCCAGTACCCAAATCACAGAGGCCTAGGATTTTCTGTGTAGCCCAGGTGCCTGTGGTACTAAGTTCTTGCAAGTGAAAGACATCTCCTACTGCTGCAGAAGACTAGAGGATTCAGAAGACGGAGCCGAATCCTAGGAGCAGAGTGAAGAGAGCACAGAATAGATGGTTTCATTTTGGACTCCAAAGTCCCTGATATGGGAGAGAAAGAGTAAAGTATGCTCTTGAAGCTTTGACAGCCTTTCAGCTTAACATCAGGAACTGAATTTTCTTTTTAGTTTTGAAAATTCTTCTCCAATTTCAAGGCCATTTTCTATCTTGCTTTACCTCTGACAGAATGTTTTAATCTCATGCCTTTCAGCCTGAGGATCTGATCACTCAAAGGTATCTTGTCATAGCAGCTTAATAAATGACAAGTTCTCAGCCTAGCTTGGTAAATTATGAAATTGATTTTGTGGAGCAAGTAGTCTCTCCTGTATCCAGAAATTCTTCTTGTTGTAATCTTAGTTACCCTTGTTATATCAACAGTGAGTCAGAGGTCTCATTTTACTTGAAAAATGTAACATAAAATAGGAACTGTTAAATCAGCTTGCTAAGCTTTGAAAATCTAGATAACACTAGTCAAAACTAAAGATATTTTTGTAGTTTGTAGGCTATGCTGGGGAAAACCAGAAGAAGATGAAAAATTACATTAGACCAGGCAATGAAGAGTGAAGGAGAAGTGATTTAAGCGGCATTATTGAAATCTGATTATGTCAAGTTTCATAACTGTGATTGCTCCAAAGAGTTGAGTGTGACAGAGAAAATTAGTCCCATGTGGGAAGTCTGGTGACAGTAGAAAGACACAGAGAAAAATTTCTGAATTTTATAAAATACATTGTTGTTCTTGGCATGCTTCACTTTTGTATATCATTGATAATAGTATTTCTTCAAACTTGCATTCTGTGGTTTCAAAATATTATCAGAAACCTTCAGAATGAAATCCTGGCCCCAGTGAGATTAATTAAATTTTGTTCAGTTTAAGAGAGACAGAGTTCATATTTTATAATAATCTCATTTTCTGTTATTGTGCATTCTTTTTCAAATATTTCTTTTTCCATTCAGAAAGCACTCTTAGAATAACAAAACAAATATCCAATGGATATAGAAACCTGACAAGGAATAAGCCTCTTTTTCTAAAAGCAATCCAGACCACTAAATTTTTTCATTAATTAGCATTTCTCAGAAATATACTCATTAACCTCACAGCTGTTTCCAACACTTCAGTCTGAAACTGCCCAATAACTACAAAAACAAGTTTTCACATATTTAAAAGCTAATAACTCACAGCTTCTAGCTTTTATGCAGGCCAAGACGACCAGAAATAAACTGGACGAAAAATGAGTAAGGAAAGCAAAGAGAAGTTGCATGAGGAACCACTTCAGAAACCACAGATGAGAAAAATAAGAAAAAAAATTAAACTGCTCTGAAATTGTGCCCATCACTTCTTGATGAAGAGATGGTTTTTACTGGCAGTCGTAATCTTTCTACAGTTAAAATACTGTTAGGTAGTACCATACATATATGTTCCTATGATATCTTCAATGTTGCTACTGCAGGTAAAAGATAACATAAGATCCAAAAAGCATTTTGGACCCCAGATAATTCACCGGTAAGTAGACATGCATTTCTGTAACAAAAAATGTGGTAAAACAAAACACTGACAGAACATGTAAAAAGAACGTACGACATCACATCTCTCCTATGAAATGAAATACCTAGATATTAATTTTACTCACAATATTATTATTTTACATCAGGGCTAAGGAAAAAATGTGTCACCTATCAACTCATTTTCTGATCCAAATGTAAGACCCATTTCCCTGACCTTGTCTTCGTTAATAAATACATAGTAACATGCATATTTAAAATAACAAATTAACAGGACCCTTCACTGCACACACTTACATCTCTGGGGAGAAGATGAGAGAACAAACAACATGTGACAGATGTTAATCACATAGCTTAATGCACTATTGGAAAAGGGTCAGTGATGGCAACAAAGAGTACCCCATAGGAACCATAATAGGATGGAATAAATTATAAAGACCTATAATAGAAGTGAAATATGAATAATGAATTTGTTTTGCTTCTTTCATATGAGAAAGTTAGTTTTGAGCATGGCATTTGTTAGAAGGTAGTCTCTCTTATCTAGCCAACTAACATCAGAATCAATACTTAGTTTTGGAGATGGCAATTAGCTAGACATATTGTACACAGAGTTGTGGTTAAAATCGGAGAAGTGAATAAGAGCTTAATGGATCTTCTGAACTGCATTTTTCATACAAGTGCCCTTTGTGCGGTCTCTTTCATAAGAACATAGACTAAAAGCAGGCAGTATCTTTTTGCAGAATAAGAAAGACTTTAACAAATATACATTTAGCTTTTTTAATGATAATTTAGATTTTATTTGCTTCTCACCTTTGTTCAGTATCTGTACTGACTGCAGCATTATGAGATGAATATGAAGTTGCAAGAACTCAGAACTCACCCTAATGCTGGTTTGGTTTTTTGAGTGTTTTTTAATGAAGTGAGAGGGGTGATCTAATTAGCGAATCATTGAATCAGGATTCCAAAGACAGGAATTCATTCTTACACACTACAAAAGGCCTCATTAGAACACTAAAACCCTTTGATAAGGTATTAACAACAGTAGATGATGGGGGGACTAGAGGGTGATGTTTTTTACGTCGAGTAATTTTGGTCAAAGTACAATTCTAGGCAGCATATTTTATGCTTACAAGTCTTATCTTCACCTTTACAGCTACATCATTTGAGATAGCTACAAGTTTTGCTCCTGCAATTCACTAGAATTTTCACTTCAGTTAGCAATCTTGATCCAGGAACACTTCTTGTGTGTCTTTTTTGCAGTGAAGATAAAGTTCAGGCTGCCTGTAAAAGAGTGGATAGTGAATTTTCTTTCTTTTTTTCCGTTTGCATTGACTCTTAAAAAAGTTAACTGGGTAAGAATTGCTTCTATATTGCTTCTATGTATTAAACTAATGCCTAGAATAACATGCCTATGATTTTGACTGGGGCCTCAGATGACTGTAACAGAAATAAGAAATAACAAGCATATGTCCTCTGGAAGAGTCCTTCGGAAGAGTCCTTCTTTTTGTGATTTGTCCTAAATGGAAAGGATTGTACAATTTTGAATGGTATTTTATCCTATATTTCTGTAGAAATAGGAAAAAAAAAGATCATAATATTGACAGAAACATCCGCTTTCTAAACTAATTTTGGTCTGGCTGTAATTTCTCACATCATTGTCTACAGCTCTAACATCACAAGATACAGGTAAGTAAATTAATGTAAAATTTGACCCCCCAGAAAACTGGAATAGTTCCAAACTTCTTTAAACAAACAGAAAAAAAAAAAAAAAAAAAAAAAAAAATCTACCAAATAACCCCTTAGGTCTAAGTGCATGCCAGTGAAGAACAGAAATCCAAACATCTCAAAAAAAATTATATAAGACAAATGGATAACTAGGAAACTAGGACTGCATTTTAGGAATTCTTTTATTTGGATAATCAATCATCTGGAGACTTAAAAACTGAATGATTCTTTCATCATATAGTGTCCCTTTAATTTGTGTGTATACAATCCTCTGCGACTGAAGCACAAGAGAAAGAATGTAGATGATTGATAGCACAGCTTATTCTACTACTGACTCTTGTTTCAGTGAAAATATCAGCAACACAAACTTGAAAGGATCAACGCATCATAGACTAATTTAAGGCCAAGAAACCTATGGAGATCATCTGGTCCAACATTCTGCCCAAAACACAGTGCTCCTGCACAGGCTGCCATGAGGAGAGGGGAAGGGAGCTGTACCACAAAGGCTCTTGCTCTGCTAGCAGAGCTCCTTCAGGACTGTGGCCTGTCAAAAAAGCCATAAATTGTTTGTTACGTCTCTTAAGTACTAAAATAAAGCATTTAAAGTTGCCTTGTACATTAAGGATTTTGTGCTTCATGGTTTGACTAAATGCATTATAGCAGATATGAAGAAGAAGAAAACTTAATTTGAAACTGAGTCCCTGAGCTCTCCTGTCATGACATGGTTAAGTATTCCCTACATAACTGTTTACATCATTTAAATCTCTGGTGTCTTTTATTTTTTATCAGAGTCTTGGAGTAGATTGAAGCTACTCATATTAGTCGCAGTGACTCTTGAGAAAAATGTCAAAACAAAATGTGCCGGAATTTAGGAGGGATTATAAATACACAGTGGGATGAAACAGGGACTGTCTTGAGCTTTAACTATCATTAACCAGAAGTTATTTACTAGTGGGTTTGAAATATGCTTCTTCACCATATTTTTAATCCAGGATTGAGATGAGGAAGGTGTTAGAGCATAGGACCAACTCGGGTTAATTAGTTGCTGTAGTCTATGAGGTTCATAAAGGCCAAGAATGCATCCACTAGCAATAAGCCTGAACCCCTCAGTTACTAGCAGGCCAAATTCTGGAGGGCACATCTGAAATTTGAAACAAATTTTGTATCCAAGCATATCATTGACACTGTGGACTTCAAAGAGAAGGATATTTAATTTGGCAAGTTTCACATGCCAAGTCCATCATCTGCCAGTATCATAATGCATGCAAGCTGTTAAGTGCCAGTCTTAGCAGTGGTGTGTAATTAAATTACTGCAGTTCAAAACTTAGAATATTAGTTGTCTCTCTTGAGGTTATTTCAGAAGGTGCTTATAATGTTTGGGCTGGAATTCACTTATTTTATTTGTATTCACACACCTATGTGAATACTAGACAGATCAAAACTCACATGCAATCCTGGCTGAATAAAAATCCCTGAAAAGATTGTCGCTGGCTCCAACAATTCACTTTAGGCTGTGAGAGGCTGAGCCATGTTAGTCTTGCGAGAAAGCACATTTTCATTCCTTGACCAGGGAATCCCATAAATCACTTTCTTTAAAAAGGCATCTGAAAGAAAGCCCCTGTGGGAGACTAATTGTGATTATAAAGACACTAGCTGAGCAATTTGTAAGATGGAGATGTAACAGTGAGAGAAACATTCCAAGAGATAATAATAGACCAAATCACCACATAAATTAAGTGCAAAAACAAATCACCCGAGAAGAAATAACTTCTATCACTATTTTTCTCAATCCTAACCAAGCAATTTAGGATGAAGACAATATTTTTACTGATTCAAATACTTCAGTCAATAAAGATAGTATCTTATGGTTGTTTTTCTCTGGCATTTTTTACGAGTGGTGTTGGTAGAGCTCTGCACTAAGTGATTTTCTGTCAACTCAAGAAAGAATGCTCAGAAAAGCAGTATTATTAGAGGCTGGAGAGAGAAACATGACTGAGATTCAACGCGGAAATATGCTAGAAAACAACCTCAAAACAATATGTCTGAGGTGATTTATTCATAGGTCTTGACTACCTTTTCATGACAGGAAATCACTGTGGGAGGGAATTAATAAAACAGGGCGTAAACTGAGTGAAGAATCATGAGCTTGATTATAAAAACATATAGTGATTTTGTTTGAGCACATTCAAATATATTCTGTTCTCAAAACAGCAAAATTTGTGGAAATGGTGAAAATATGGTTTTATCAAACTTGCCAATTCATAAGAACCAATGAGAAACACAGTGTCACATTTTACGTATTGAGGCAACATTTCTACCATATCTCATTCATTTCCCTTTTACCTCAAAATATCACTTAAATTTCCCTACTACCTAATAATGTATCCCATGTGAGCTAACCTTGTTAGGTGTTATGAGCAATTCTCCTACCATTCTCTTATCATATGATCCTCTTTCTTATTACATATGAAAACATCTGTTCTTAAGAATTCCCCCTTAAAAAAAAAAAAAAATAAAAAGATCGAGAGAACTGTGTGCAGCTCAAGCAGATAAAACTGCTCTAGCTTTAAACATACTAGCTCTAGTTCTGAAAATGCAAATACTTGGCAGAAAAGAATTAGCAGGGCCTGCACATTAATAGTTATCCAGAGTTTTCAAAGGGAGGAGCCATTAAATAAAAAATAAAATACTTTATAAATATGTTTTCAAATTAAAAGAAAAAGAAGTCATCAAAATACATGGCTGGAGTACTATGATGTCAATGCAATACAAAAATTCCTAGAGAGCCTGCAGACGAGGCACTAGTTCAGCTTCATGAAAGCCGCTGAGTTAGCCATCTAACTTGTCATAAGACCTTCTGCATAGCCAGTAGGCTTTCATCTTTCTTCTTGGTACCTCTGTACCTCAGCACCTCTGGTAGCCTAAGCCAACAGGATTTTAGAAAAAAACTATGAGCACGGGACTGCTCCACCATTCTATCAATTTTTCTGACATTAAAGAAACAATAGATCAGCAGTATTCTGAGGTTATCTAGTTTCCACTGCCAGAAAATGGAGTTTCCACAAGTTTCTTCACGAGTCAAAACACCGTGGAAACACAGAGGAGTATTCAGGAAAAGTATGCAACTAGATCCCATCAGACTTATGACTGTACCAAACCCATCAGACCCCCTTGATTTTGTTTTCTCCAGAAAGACAGAGTATTTTGTTTCCTCCACTGTATGCTCTGAGGACAGAAGCTCTTCTACAACATCCAAAGTATTTCACAATATATCACTTTATAACTCTAACGGCCGATTAGGAGTCCAAATTCTCCTAACCTTACATATATGACAACACCCAGTGGCTTCTGTGGGACTGCTGAAGTAAGTAAATTAAACATGTTCTTGGGCAGCAGCATACTTTTAACCCTATGTAAGATTACTTCCTGAGTAATCTTTTCTGTACCTGTAGGTACTCTTTACCTACTCATTGTGTGTTAATTCATGCAAAGCCCTTGAGATTCAGGTCTCTGGGCCAAATTCTGCAGAAGAAATTACAGACTACTAGCAAGAGTTGCAAAGACACACAGTATACCCACAGGAGAAGCTCTTCAAAAGAATATCTAAATGTTTTATGCCCTTTCCTCCATCCAGCTCCTCATATGTCCTTTCCAGGAAGATAACAGTAACTCTATGTCCTGAAACTGCACACTGGTGAAATGTCTGGAAGTCTCTGGAAATACTGAAGAAAGCAGTCCCTGCCAAAGGATAATGGGGCACCAACCTGAGAGCAGGGACTTACCTGTGCTACCCTGAAATTTCACTCAAATCCCAACCTCCAGAGTAGAGTCTTAATTCATTTTCCATATCTGAGCCTAACCTTTGTTCAGCTGGTAAGTAGCATCATTTTACTGTTTTCTAAAAGGTAGTGGATCCAGACCTGGACTCTTTGGACTGCAGAATGTTACTGGAGAAATATACAGAAGACTTAAGAAAGAAAATAATACACAATTTGGCTTTACATTTTTAATAAAGTCAATAAGGGAAAATGATACAACACCAGTTTAAACTACTGTTTGGCCAATTCTGCTGCTGACTTTTTATCATTTATTCTGTGGGGACACTTTACTGTCAACCTCCATGGAGAAACTGAATGACAGAGATAAGAACCACATAACTGAAAGGCAAATTTCTAGACTTCAGCCCCAATTTGTTTTATTTAAATATAGCTATTGCATAACTACTTGCAAGTATTTTTTGAGTTCTCACAGCTCTAAGATTTATATCACCTTAGTTAGCTAGCATTCACAAGATACATAATGCTCATAAAAACTGATAACAGTAAGAATAAAAAATAATTCTGGGGGAAAAAGTTGATGATTTGCAGGCAATATCTGACACTAAGTTATGTGGTTCAGTCGATACACTGGAGGGAAGGGATGCCATCCAGAGGGACCTTGACACGCTTGTGAGGTGGGCTGATGCCAGCCTCAGGAAGTTCAACCAGGCCAAGTGCAAGGTCCTACACCTGGGTAAGGGAAATCCAAGGCACAACTACAGGTTGAGCAAAGAAGAGATTGAGAGAAGCCCTGTGGAGAAGGACTTGGGGGTGTTGGTCAACGAGAAACTGAACATGGACCAGCTTCAGTGTGCGTTCACAGCACAGAAACCAGCCATATATGGGGTTGCATCAAAAGAAGCATGACCAGCAGGTCAAAGGATGTGATCCTGTCCCTCTACTCTGTTCTCGTGAGAGCCTACTTGGAGTACTGTGTGCAGTTCTGGTGTCCCCAACATAAAAAGGATATGGAACTTTTGGAACAAGTCCAGAGGAGGGCCACAGGGATGATCAGGGAACTGGAGCACCTCCCTTATGAAGACAGGCTGAGAAAGTTGGGGCTGTTGAGCCTGGAGAAGGCTGCTATGAGATCTCCATGCAGCCTTCTCTTCTGTGTGGCTGTGTAGAGACCTCATAGCAGCCTTCTGCAGTATCTGAAAGGGCCCTACAAGGATAACTGAGGGACTCTTCATGAGGGACTGTAGTGATAGGACAAGGGCTAACAGGTTCAGGTTAGATATAAGGAAGAAGTTCTTTACTGTAAGGGTGGTGAGGCACTGGAATGGGTTGCCCAGGGAGGTTGTGATTGCTCCATCCCCAGCAGTGTTCAAGGCCAGGTTGGACAGAGCCTTGGATGACATGGTTTAGTGTGTGGTGCCCTGCTCATGGCATGGGGGGTGGAACTAGGTGATCCTAAGGTGCTTTCCCACCCTAACTATTCTATGATTCTATTGATTAATATCATTCTGTTGATACACTAGTAGTCAACAAATGTGCAAGTATGGCACAGTCAGAAAATTGCAGGTTTGTTTTTATAGCAATGATAACCTCCATGAGGGGAGCCAAAGCTCTTCTCTCACGCAACTCACAAGTGAGGTCCATTACATGAATCCTAAGTGGAAAGAAGTATAGTTTAGTGATGCTGAACAAAGTGTCCTTCCCCTCTTTTTCAGATATAAGATACTTGCTGCCCTTCATCTTCTCTTCCTGCTGGTATGAAATGTGCTGTGTGCTTTTTGATTCATCTAGAAGTACTGACTCTTTCTTTGGATGTTAGAGATGGATGCCTATGCATCTTGGACTCTCTTGAAAGTTTGATGTCTGATGTTTTTTGAGTAAGTCCTTCTGTGAACTTGGGTTTGAATGCCAAACTGCTCTGAAGATAATACTGCAAATAAACAACTTGAGCATTTTGGCACCATCAATGGCAATGTCTGTTTAGTATGGTCTTTTGAAGACAAGAAAGTTTCTCCATGTTGGGCTTTTGATCAAGTTCTGTAACAATTCTGTGCAAAATAAAACCATTAAACCTGTTATTTTAAAGTAATGCTAGAAGATTCCAGCTTTCACCTATGTCCATATATGATGTAATTTATTAAGGTGGAAGCCATCAAGGGTGAAAGGGTTGTAATTAATTTTAGAAAAAGTCTAATAAAGTTGCAACCACATGTTTAGCCAGGCTCAGATGGCCTAATGATAATAAAATAAAGTAAAAATGTTCTGTGACTGAAAAACTCTGCTATAATTTTAAGAACACCAAAGTGGGGAAATCTGAGATATGTCTCCCACAGCTGCAGGAACTCAGGAATATTATACATGTGATTACAATATGCCTTGAACAGGGGAGCACAACTCCCACTGAAGCAAACTGCACTACATTTCCATCTCTGTCTCTGATAGGTCAGATTTTTGACTGATATAAATCAAGCAATTCTATTCAAATCAGTAACAAGCTGCAGTGATCTACACCAACTGAATATTTGGTTTGATCTCTTTCTTGTCTTGCAGTAATTGCATGGACCACTTGTAATGGCTCTTGGAAACCAATTTCCTTTGTGCTTTTAGCTCCAAGGCACATTGCAATAATGGGGTCACAGTGTTCCTCATCCCATGCAGGTAACGTAGCAACATGTCTTGAAAGGGAAATAGATATTATTTGTGGCCCAGGTCTCTTTGCTCAGACCCAACAGAAGGCCCTCTTCACCCACAGCAGTGGTAAAGGCTATGCAAAGGCTCTCCAGTTCTAAAGAAAGAAGACTAGCCATCACTTCTCATCTACAGTGCAGATCTGGTAGTTCTTATGGTGGTAAAATTTATAAGATAGAAGCTCCTTGTCAAACAGCAAAGACACCAGAAGACTAAATAAATAAACAGATGATATACTACATGCTGTAGAACTTGGCTTTCAGGTGTTCAGACAAAGAAATGGCTGTAAGAAAAATGAAGATAACTTTGCCTTTAACAGTTTGCAGTTCCATAAATACAGTGCAGAACCATTTGTAATGCACAAGCTGTTTTGGGTAATGAATCATTAACTGACAAAATAAACACAGCATTTTTATAAGAATGCTGGAAAAGTTTTTGTTCGTGCTCAATGTCCTTTGGGAACTTCTTGTACTTAACTTAAGATTGCATCTCAGAAGGATTTTTCCCCCCCTTAAAAAAAATAAAAAAAAACCCAGTAATTTATTTTGAAAGTTACAGTTTATAGTGCAGCTACCAGAAAGGCGAATGCTGTTCTTTTTGCTTCTTTCCCATTTCTTTTGCATAAAGAGCCAACAACAGTATCAAAAGTGCAACTGTAATTAATTATATATGCCTCAGCATAAGTATTTACCATTTACAATGTTTGACAGGATATATTGATCTATTATATGGGGATGAGGTGATATTGAGAGGATTGGACTGTAAATGTGAAAGCCCAAAGACTACTATCGTGGCACTGGCTACACTTCCAAGGCATTAATTTCTTGTTACTTGAATCTGTTTTGCATGGAAGAGACAAACATATTCACCACCAGCCATCCTTGTGTAGTCTATTACAACAAAAGTAATTTCACATGTGTAACTAATTTAACTGTAAGAAAAAATATTCACAATGTAACCAAGATCTGCACCATTAAGAGCATGACAGTGTTCTATAGAGGCACTTTTCATCCTGTTCTTTTTCCCCCCAGCAGTCCTCAGTGTTTCTTCACCTGAATATGAAGAAAGAAAGGCATGTGTTTGCATATGTGTTGTGATACCTTAAAGCATTATCACTAGCTATCTATGTTCTTGACACAACCTGCCCCTCTTGCCAAAAAAAAAAGAAAGAATCTTCTGGGCTATGACATGAAAGGTTATACAGGGAAATTAAAAAAAACAATGAAAATGAAGTCCAGCAATCTTCCTCGGAACTTGTCAGACATTTTTAGGTAATATTTTTTATCTTTTCACAGGAAGTTATTTGAAGGGAAGGGGTGGAAGAGAGAAGGGAAAGGAAAGAAGGGATCGCTATGGTTTTGTGTACCTTGCCTAATCTATTTTTCTCTTTCAGCTTGCAGAGAAACATTCTTTACAGCTGCATGGCAGTATCCAGCTCAAAGTCCCAGTTAAGCCCTAGGGAAAAGCCTTAACCATTTCAGCAGGGCTGCAGCCTCCCTTGTCTAGTGAGGACCAGCTCTAAACTTGCTTTCTCTTTCCTAGGCCAGGAGGAGACAGCAAGTTTTGCCGCTGAACTGAAGTTGTTGGCAAGACAATTAAATTTGCACGAGTGTTCTAAGTGTACAAAGATAGGGCTCCGAGTACGTGTTCAGATCAGTTTGCAGATCTGCAAAACTCCACCATGAGATAGAATTGCATGTGTGCAGCAGCCTTTTTTTCACGCTAGCCATAGGTGATAATCAAAAGTCAGAATGACTCAAATATGACTGAACTGTCAAAATTTTCCAGTGCAAAGAAGCCAGAGAGAAGAACGCAGCAAGCATGCTGTGGAGAGAAGCAGGGGATAGGTGATGTAGAGCATTTGCTTCAGTGGCGCATTAGGGCTAGTGGGGAAGCTTGCACCAGCGGAAGGGCTGCAACAAGAACATAGTGTTCATCCTGAATATTTACTCAAAATTATCCAGTGTCTCTGAATTTAAATTTCAGAGGCACTGGATGTGTAAAAGACATTTTGACTATCTTTGCCAAGAAAAATCTGTTTTGAAATGTCATAGTTTCTGACAATGAATATTCTGGGGTTTAAGCTATACTGAGCAATACCCAAACCATGTTATAAAACGAAGAACAAGATGATCGAGAAATTTCTGGAGCTACCATAAAGTCTTGCCAAGAAATTAGGATGTAATGAGATTGTGGGCTGTCAGTTTCTCTGTGTTTAATTTTTTCATGTCTCTGGACTTAATCTTTACCGGCAAACATATTTCATCATATTTAATGGAAGATGACTTCTTCTGCCAAAGAACATCAGAAAAAATACTGTCCTTTTCTGGAAAAAATATACTTTTAAAGAAAAAAGTAGAGTTTTTAAGAAAAATATTATTTTTCTTAAATTGCCTAGTTAAAATAATTCATATAGTTCAAAATTAATATTATTAATGATTCCAAGTCAGGGGTAGTTCCATTGAATTTGAGAAGTACTATGTGTATGTTTAAAATATTTAATACTTAGTAGTATCCAAGTACAAATAGAAGATCAAGGCTTCATATTTTTTTTTAATATGAAAAAAAATTATTCTGTAAAATGTACCTCTTTTTGTACAGAAAAACATGTATCTTAAAACAGATAGACTAATCAGACGTAGAAATTTAAAAGTATCTGTCAAAATTTCCTTTGTTGCATGTTATATGTCGTCTGCCAAAGTGTGAATAATATATATCACCTTACTTGAATAAACATTGTTATTTTTAAACAAAGGTCATGCTACTTTACAGTTTTCAACATTCTGAGATCTCAAATATAATGTCTATTAGACCTCTTTTAATTTAGTTAATCTTTCCTTTCCTTTCCTTTCCTTTCCTTTCCTTTCCTTTCTTTTCTTTTCTTTTCTTTTCTTTTCTTACAAATACCTGCATGTTGTGGGTAAATATTTATGTAATTAGCTGTATTACTCTCATCTATCTTTCCACCAAAGCCCAGAATCTATAGGCTTACTTTGTTGCTTCAAATTTGCATAGGTTATGAATAGATTGTATCCCAACTAATATCTGAAACCATATTAATTTTAATATCGCAATGGAGGCAAACCAGACACTAGTGTGTGATGTTATATTTCTAGGTTTTGGAAATAGTCGAGTACATGGTGTCTGATGAGAACAGCAGAACTGACATGGTTTTTCGCACATAAGAACTAGTAATTGAAGCACTCTAAAAGAGCAGGTATCCCTTCCCTGTGTTTCTTCCGCTGTAGAGAAGCTTCATGTGTTTGTCTTCTCTTTTAGTGATATTTGGTTCATCAGCAGATAGAAAAATACTACTAGCTAATGTTTGTTGAATTTTAATGCAGTAAACTTGAAAATGGGAATAAAATGAGAAATTCAAATCTTTAATACATCATTGAAAGAGATGCAAAGGTACGTAACAGTTGTGTATCATATCTGTTAAATCATATTTAGCCTGAACTGCTGCTGCCGCACACTCTCTCATACCCTCCTCTTCAAATACCATAGATTCTTTTCTGTGATATTTCTGACAGACATAACAGAAGGGTTGCACAGAAGTTTAAAAGCAGTCTATAGAGAAAACGCATAACCTGAAAAGCATTAGATTTGCTGCTTCAGTGCCAAATTGAATTTGTATCAACATGAAACTTGTAAACAGTACTATCTGCTCCTCTGAGTAAACAATTAGCATACAGCACTGTTAATGGAGATCTGCACAAGGAACAAACACAGAAAGATGCATAATGATAAGAAAGTTGAAAATCGTGTCCTTTACATTTAGTATCAATATCGCAGGAACCAAACAGCTAATGCCTATAATTTTAGAGTGGCTGTTAGTCTTCGGAGTTAACAGTATCAGAAAATTACGAAAAGGCAGTTCAGAGTTCACAAAGATGAACTGGCAGTATTTTTTCTTTGCTGGAAGACTGGTTGTTTTGGACGGGGGTTATTGATTGTTGTTTGGGGGTTTTTGTTGTTTTGTGTTATTGTTCTGGGTTCTTTTTTCTAAAGAGAGACTAAATTTTCCATTAAAAATGGAATAATAGTAATGTTACCTGAACAGAATTGGCAGCTATACCACTCCTATACAGAAAGCAATTACAGAAGGACCTTCATTATTTCTTCTTGTGCAAAAAAAAACCTAGAATAATGAAGTTTTGAAAGATGTTTGAATAAGAATTTACTTAACAGAGTTTACCATCCATCTCTTTTCAAGGACAATTGAACACACACTCTAAAGAGCAATTAGATACATTGAACCTCTGCAGGGAGCAAGGGCTGTTTACCTGGGCTGTGTTCACTAGGATACACCACTGCCATGGAGCCTTCAAAAAGTCTCATCTGACTTACCTTTCACAGGTATTTTCCTTGAGATTGTTAAAGAAGGTATTATTTACTTCCCTTCAAATCCACCACAAGCCAGGAAAAGAGTTAATTGAATGCTTAACTTCCCTGCAAAAAAAAAAAAAATTATTTGGGGTTAGTTTGAGTTCAGAAACATAGTTCCAGTAGACTGGATTCCAAAAATAGGAGGTAGTTGCAGCTGGCCTGCTTCTTCCTCTCAGTTTGTCCCTGAACCAGAAAACCTGGAACCAGTGACAGTAATATGGCATTCAACCTTTTTGAACAGGCACTGAGCACAGCACTATGCTGTGCCAAGCACTCACCAGAAAATTGCCTTCAAAGAACAGAGTGTACAGTGTGCAAGCTCAGTCAATGGGACCTACCAGCTCAGAAGCACCTGCAATCTTGCCAGTGTTGGAGCAGACTCATAGTGTTGTGCAAAATTAATTTTATGGAAACTCAGGAGCTTCCCTAAATCTGGCGAGACTGTGAAGAATGAGTCCTCTCCCTCTTGACGTTGAAGATCAAGTCTGGGCTAAGAAAGTGCTCCCCTGCTGCCATGTCATAAGAAAACTTCTAGGCCTTGATCTGTAGAACTGCCTAAAAGTTACCGTTTTTTCTCAGATTACCTCACTGACAGAAAGCACTCTTCAAGCAAGCAGCCTAGCAGCTCATTAAAAAATACATTACTTTCCTCCTTGTATGAAAACTGGAAGAGCTGAGAAGAGAAATTGTTAGAGACTCTGTTGCTCAGTCAGCTAACAGTAAATAGAATTTCTGCCCTGGAATCAGCATTAAACACTTACAGGAACATAAAAATTAAAAACAATGACAGAGACATTTGAATTATTTTACAACAGTAAAAATAATTGTGGAAAGTTCCAGATTGGTTAACATTTGGCAACATTAAATTAATGTTATTGTTTTAACTAGTTTCCTTTTCAGCTCATGAGTTGACTGCAGAAAGCTGTTACTCTGTTTTGATAGACCAAAACTCTTGCTTTCTACTAGAGCAGCATAACATAAAAAAAATCTTTCTTCTTTCTCTTCTTAAAAAAGATGGTTTTGTTCATCCAGCTATAAACCAGCATATTAGTTTAAAAATAACCTAGGAAACTATGTCTTTCTGAATTGTGATTTTGCCAACACAAAGAAATATCTCATATATTTATCTATCATTACAGCCTGGTTATGGGAACTAGAAAAAGGAATGCAATGATAGGAACATTAACCTTTAACAATGGTCGAGCTATAACCCAGTCTTGTTCCAAGACTCTAGTTGCACAATGGATCTTTTTATGATAGTTTAAAATGTCTTTTCTGATAGCAGTGTTTATGGAATTAGCTTGAGATGACACCTTCTTCTTTTCTGTTTCCCAGGACCCTAGTAAGGCAGGGAAAAGAATGCCTCTGCATGGGGAAAACTAGATAGAAGCAATCTCTGTGACTACCAGGGAAATGAGTCGACCAGATATATTGTCAAGATTTCCACTGAACAAGTCAGCATTTCCTGCCTTCTCCTTTCTAAACTGAAACACTCTTTTCGAGAGCACTTAGATATGAACTGTCAGATTCCTTGGGGCACACAGTAGTTTTGGTGGTTTTCTTCCCATTTCCTACCACGCTTTCCCCATTCGGTTCCTCATGGGCCTTGCCCTTCACACTTTTGGCAGGTATCTCATTTCCTTTTCATACTTTACTAAGAACTGATAACAATCTCTGATTAGCCATTTTCATACTACAAACAAACTGTCTACACACTACATACATGTTGCCACACATGGCAACATGAAGAACTCTGTAAAATTTAACTTTTGGAAGCACACAGGAGAGCTTACATTAAGAGATGCACAAACAGCACATTTCACTTTGTTTGATGTCTGAAAGAGGGTATAAACTACACTACTGTTTGAGTTTACTTTTGTATAGTATTGAAGTGCTCAGTACTTGGAACTGTGTTCAAACCATTTGAACACTTAAAGGGTACTTTAGTAAAATGTAAACCCTAAATAATTCAGACAATTTTATCTGATAAAGCAGTTAAGTGTCATGGAATTTGAAAAACTCTTCCAATTGTTTTTTACCAGATATTATCCTGGACAGGGAGTGTGTTCACAGGTATAGCTAAGGTTTGAGAAAGTGACTTTAAAAAGGTAATAAATTAAGAAGATATGTCTGTTTTGCGGTCTTCTTTTTCAGATTAAGTTTTGGTACTAATACATGCCTGTTCATTTTTATGTGTAAAAATATATGAAAATCAGGCTGTGAGTCACTAAAGATTTTTTTTCCACTCCAAGACTATTGGGCTGCAATAAAACTTTTCCATAAATTGCGACACTCATAGTGCCAGTACGTCATCTCCAAAAAACTGAGTTACAGCCATGTGAAGAGAAAAAACCCTACTTATTGTAATGTGAAGTACCTGAAGCTAAACAAAAGATATTGTAGCAGTTATGCCAATTAAAATAGTTCTTTGCATGCATGATCATTTACATTAAAAAAAATTAAACTAATTTGAATACATATAAAGATTTTATATTATTTTACATATTATTTTAATTTATTTTATATTTATATTCATGATTTGCCATATGAATCCACATTTGAGGTTGATTGCAAAAATTATCTTTTACTTTTTTAACTCTTCTCAGTCATAGGATTTAGCTGGGAAACCTGACTTGTGTTCAAAGTTACATAAGATTCGACCATCTCGCATTTGAGTCAACAAAATAGATTGCTGGTTTTCAAATGAGTCTTGGAACATTGCCTGCAAAAAAAATCAGTTATTTTTATTTCTGGATAGTGCAGACAGATCTGCTTTACCGTGTTACTTTTGCAAAGGAGAGAAGATGTGACACCTACATTTATGTTTTGGATAAGAGCAGTGGTGCAGTTTTGAATTAAATCCTCCAGTCATCCCCTCTTCCTTGGAATTAGTTTGGAGTATAGTGATTTCACTACACACGGACTAAATTTCTTCCTGGAAATTGAACTTTGTTCCAGATGTGCACCAAATGTACTCCAGCTCCTACCAGAGACACAAGGCCTGGAGGAGAACGGCACTGTGGACAGCTTCAAACCACATGGAACTTGGGACTTTCATTAAAGCAGACCAGACTAAATACAGTCCAAAACAATCCCTACCTCAAAGCACAATTAGTGCTGATAGTGCTGCATCAGCCCCATCTGCTTTGTTTTGCTCTCTGCTTATATTGCACCTAGCAACTCTCCAGTGTCCTCAAGCAGACGGGATATTCTGACAGATACTAGGACCCAGATACAGCTACCACAAGAACTAAAACAATATGCACTGAGAAGCACATTCTAAGTCTTCTGAACAGAGAATAAGGTATAATGTTCTGAGCTCCTAATAACTTATTTGCCAATATTAAGTAGAAATAACTATTTTGCATTTTAAAGATTTGCTACAAAGTTGGTCTTTGTCCTTGGTGGAATTGCTGATTGTTTTCACCCCATCTGACCTTAGCTCAGTTACATGCCTTTCCTTGAAGCACTTAGTTTTGTATTAGAGAGGAAAACACATCTGCTCAGTACAAATTTTGAAAGAGCATTTGTATATTGTGCCCTGTTCTCTAGTTTTTTGAGGCCACCTAAAGACCTCTTCTCTAGCCCATCAGCTCTTGCTTGTCTATTTCAATGGTTTTGCACAACAAGAGGTGCATCACGTACTAACTGATTTGGTAAATGAAAGACCAACTGACTTAGCCACTCAGAAAGCTGAGCTGCTGTCTGTGTAAAATTTTATGTTCTTATTTCTTACAGACACTTAATACAACACAGCATCAACATGCTGAAGAATTAACATCCAAGGACCAAGTCTCTAACAGAAATTACCTTGATCATTGGGTTCTATAGACACATACTTCTGATAATCATAGACTCCTGATCTAGTTTACAGAACAGTATCACTATGAGAAACAAAATATGTTTTCCATATATAATGCAATACCTAATATTCTAAGACTAATTTACTGTACTCAAGGTTCCTAATAGGGAGCAGGGATAGATGTTTGTAACTCACTTTTTTTGGGACTTTCGTACTTAAGAAGCTACTCAAGAAATGTCAAAATGCAACACAAATTCCCTTTAAATATCACCTTTCTTTCACTTGTAATATCTCAAATAAGTTTCATTTAGAAGCATAAATTATAAAATCGTGCTCTGCTTCAACACATCCCAGGGCCTCTGGTCCTTTGCTTTGTTTCAGCAGGCAAGGCTTGGAAATTCTCATAGAAAGTCAGCCTTTGAAATAAATCACATCTCAAATATTTCTTGATTTTTTGGCATCAAGGGCCAACTCTTTTGGAACTGTACCAAATTTTACCAGGGGTCATCTGACTACCTACTGGTATTTTATCTAATATTTTTAGATTAGGATGCATACTGTATTGAAAGTGTTTATACACTCCTACTATGACTCTAAAAAAAATTTCACATAGTTCCATACCTATAAACTCTCAAGGAATTCAAGATGAAATTTGCTCAATTACCAAGATTTCTGACTGTCAGCCTTCTAAACACATCCTAAGATAAAAATAGACTAGAATTATTGGACATAATAGCAATACATATTAACAGAGGATAACCAGTCAATATTTCTGAAGTTTGTCCTCCATGTGAATTTGTATGAGCAATTTTTAAAAAGAAAAACCTCACCACTTCAATGTCATGCACGCTTCTTGGGAACATGCTGATATAGAACAGCCACCTAGCACAGATGTTAATCATTTGGTTTATGCATGCTGAAGTTATTGTGGTATTAACATAGCATGAAACTGTACAAAATAAATCAGGCTGCGCATCAGAATCTTTCCTGCTGCTTAGTTTTGGCCATAGCTATGTCTTAAGTCTTACGACAGAGAACATAATCTGCTATAACCTTCAACTGGGGCAATTTACCATGGCAGCAATACTTTCTGAACATAGCCCTGAATCTAAACCTGTTTTGTAGCAATTTATGGTTTTAATTCTCAATGGTCTCTTAGCTAATTAATGAAATAATATGGAATCTCTCTATTTCATAAATTTACAGATATAATTCATATATGTGTAGATATTAAAAGCAGCTGATCACAGTGTTAAACCATGTAAGAAACTGTCAGGTTTTGCGTTTATCGTTGTATTTTAACCTTAACAAACTCAGTCACTAAGCGGTACAATTCTGGTGGCCAGCAGCACTATCGAAGTTTATACAAGCCAAAGATTTTGCCCTTTTTTTTTTTCCATCAGTAGCGCTCCAGTCTATATTTTCGGGTATAAATTTTGGCTCTGGCATATACCAGTTGACTCAAAAGGGAAAATACGGCTCTTAAATACATAATGATTAATGAAATAATTCAAGAGCCTCTTTTATGTTGTTTCCTTTTATTGATGTCTGCACTTTTTCAGTGGAATATGTTCTGCTGTGGAATACAAACTACCTAATGATCCCTAGATCACCTTGCCTTCATTACAGGGTGCAAAACTTAACGACCTATTCAGGTCTGTTAGTCATAGCAAAACTGGAAATTCACTTGGTGTTATGTGATTCTTTTCTAAATAGGTGGGATGAAAATAACTTTGCAGTTGTTTGAAATCTGCATTAAATATTTCAAACAAATAGAACTGTGTTGATTTTGAGGCCAGAAGGAACAGTTGCAATCAGCTAAAAATGCTCATAATAGATCACAAAGTATATTTTGTCAAACTATAACATAGGTTTGACAAAGTGTTTAGCTGTATTTTAGATTTAATAACACTTTATATCATTATGCAGCACAGCTGTATTCAAAGACATTGAATTCCACACTGTAACTTCTTGTTACTTCACCTTGACAATATTTTTGTTAGTAAGCTTCTGTGGTACTACTCATATTGACTTTGCTTAGATGAGTGAGTAAGTAAGAAGGGTGGAGAGGTCATAATTCAGTCCAAAGAGTTTGCTTAATGGCTGCGGGTGAAATGTGCCGTTGGAGCTTGATCTCTCACTGCCACAGGTAAGGCTCCCTCTGTTGCCAGTTGGAGCTGGCTCAGGCTTGCATGGCACCACCATCTGGTGATTAACACTGTATGGAGCAGTCAGTACCTCTGCAAGGCTGTACCAGGAGGAAGGTCCTGGATCTTTCAAAGCAGTTCTGGTAACACAGCATTGCTACTCCTCTACGAAGGGTTACAGCACACTCTTTGCTGGAACTTTTAACTTTGCTGGAGGGAAGCTTATAATTGTTTTAAATACAACACTTTCTAAACAGTAAAAAAAAGTAAATAGATTTATGTTAAAAACTAACAGATTTAAAAATAAAAACAAAACATGTATGAGACGACATCAGGAAAAAGCCTGCGCAGACCAGTTTTCTCTTTGAAAAAGCTGCTAATTTAATCCACCATCTGGCTTGGGTGCAGTGAATTAGTGGTCTCAGTCGAGCTCTTGAAAATAAAGCCACAAGCACAATGGGTTGGATTCTGCCCCAGTTAAGTCAGCTGGAGACTCGCCTGTGATTAAATGGGAGCAGGATGACACCTAAATGGCATTGTTTAAGATGCTTTCTCACAATTACCACTAAAAAAAGGGTAAATAATGAATATATTACAGACAGTTCTGTGTCTGCCTGACAACCCAACAGCTTTGAGCAACAAGGCAGACCCTTCATACCACATTTACCTGAAGTGTCATGAGCACTGTTTTACTGACAGAAAAGAGGCCTCAAAGGTGGCATCAGCTCCCTCATAACAGAGATCCATTCCAATGCTGTCCCCACCATACCCAGGACGAAACCAAATTGTAGCCAAAGCTAGACCTGAGGAAGAACATAGAGCTGGGCCTTGCCATCAGGTTCCAGAGTGATAGCTTCATATTGCCAGATGTTCTTCCAGAAAGTTCAAAAAACAAGCACCAAAATTATGAGATCCACTGGGGTCAGTGAAGACAAACAAATTACAAACAGAAGGGTCAATCATATTGAACATTAATGGTGTTTACAGTTAAAGTTGCTGAACTCAAATTATTTAGCAGGACTATTCTGTATTTTCACCAACCCTTTCATTTAGCTCTGCAGTACTTAAATCATGATCATTTTTATCACAGAAATATTCTTTCTGAGTAATTCAACCACAGATGCTGATAAAATAAAGGGACCATTTATAGAAGTTTTCCTCAATCTCACCATGATTCTCTAGCATTAACACACATCTGTGAATACTGCTCATCAAGATAAGATATGGGCTTAAGGCTAGGCAGGTTTGATTTATTATAAGTTACCTGTATCATGACCAGATGAGGATGCTCATCCAGTACCTACTGTTAACATTCAAGCTTGCTGAGTAGACACATTCATGCTAGTTTCAGTTGAGGTCAGAACTGGGAAATGCAGAGACACATGAAAAACAATAGAGGAAGGAAATGTTTAGGAGAGGTTCATTGTGATGGAAATCTGATACATAGTTCTGTTCCAGTTTTAAATGCAAAAATGAGTCAAGCCTTATTCTCCTTGAAATAATCTCTCCATTAATCGTAGATCAAGTTATCATTTAGGGTAGTCTGATAGTGAAATCAGAGCTATTGTTAGCTTTGCCAGTGTTTAGACTGCCATATCTTGAGATGTATCAGTCCCTTCTCATCTCTGTGGTGCAGGACAGCCACACAGAAGGTAACCCAATTCCAAGCATAAATAAACAACCAACCTGAGTTCCTCCTCGCATGGGTCTAAATAAAGGTTGTTATGATATTACAAGATGCTGCACTGTGAGACAGGAAAAGCCTGAAATAGTAAACAAAGAGATATACCATCCATTACACAAGCAGGCAAGCAAATGGAAACTTCCTGATGCTCAATCTTTCCCTAGTGAAACATCAAGAAGAAGCCCAGCCTCATAACTAGCGCCGGTCCTGGTGACAGCTGCTTGGACAGCTGCTGTCCTGCTGTAGTCAAAGCCAACTTTATAAATTTGGTTTGTAAAATATTGAGCTATTCTGTGAGTTCCCATTCAACCAGAGTGCTACTCATCACACAGTCTGTGACGCAGTCTTGCTTTTCCTAGAAGACAATTTCCAAAGTGAACTGTCAAGTTATTTTATGGGAAGAACAGACATGTAAACTTGATGACCTGAGGTGAAGTGTGGAGAAAACATAGTTTCTTGTTTGCAGAAGATTTTTTTCTCTAAGTTTGATCTCAAAGCTTCAGACAAGTACTAGTCATTGTACCTGGAAAATCAACATAGATGTCAAAGTGTTTTTTCTGTGTTCTTGCACAGAGCATGGGGGGATAGAGGAAGGAATGACTGTCCTCCCTCAGATGCTGCATAAACAGCTCAGGTGGATACTGACTGAGTGGTGCTGCACATAGCACCACTCACTGAAATTCAGATTCATCAATACAGCCAGGAGGCTAACATGCATCAAGAAAAAAAAAATAATTTTCTTCTACAAACACAAGTGTCATAAGCAATAGAACAATACCAGACCTACTCTTTTCACTCCCTCACTCAATTGCTGTTCAGCTCCTTTGAAATGCCATTAAAAAAGCATGTACCATTCATGAGGCCTCAAGATTTGCCAACTCTCCAGAGTTTCTCTTCCTAAAAAAAATCTACCTTACCCAGGTAAATCAAGTAGACCTAGAGTAAAAAGCTTCCCCTGAACACAGTACGATCCTCATAAACACTTTATACTTCAGCATTACCTACCAGGAAGAATAATGAGATCATGTAAAATTGTATCTCTTTTCAATTTAATGAACATCAAAGCAGATTTTTTTGACTGCCTTCAAAATCTTCTTCCTTACAGTCCAAGAATGATTTTATGCCTTGCATTCTGGGAGATAGAAACAGATGTAGAAAAATAGTGATGCTCAACTTCAAAAACAGTGAAGAAAAACCCAGCCTTCTAGGTTTGTAGACTGAAAGTATGGGGAAGGAAATGGTCATAAGCTGTGAGCGAAGCTTAAATGTCCAAACACAAGTTTTTGCAAAACTTTGACATGTCCAAAACAAAAAACAAAAAAACAAAAACAAAACAAAAAAAAAAAGGCTTCATCAGGCAAAACGGTGATTAGGCTTTGAGTTATATTAAAAGCATTTAATGAGTACTTTCAATGGACTGGTCAGTACAACCACAAACTTAGTAAGTCAGAAGGCTTAGCAAGATTCCCTCACCACATTAAGCAAACATCAAATAGGATGAATTTAGGTAGCATATGCACCTGCCAGACTAATTGAAGATCTATGAGTCTGCTGGATCTGACATCATTTCAGCTTGATATTTGCATTATG
Source organism: Ara ararauna (assembly GCA_028858755.1). Taxonomy (NCBI): domain Eukaryota; kingdom Metazoa; phylum Chordata; class Aves; order Psittaciformes; family Psittacidae; genus Ara; species Ara ararauna. The sequence goes on along the minus strand of CM054376.1, from coordinate 104,252,982 downwards.
ATGCATATCCAGAAAAGCATCTGAAAGACAGTTCCTTTTGACAGTGCAGGTTGCACAATACTTGTGGCATAAGGATGGCTGGCTATTTCTACACCATGCTTTGCAAAAGAAACCTTGATCTAGGCTCTTGGATGTGGTTGTCCTGATGTTAGAACACTCGCCAAGAGAACACGCTTGAAACACAAGTTTCTGGATTTGCTAACCATACGCTCCTACATGATAATACCCAGCACACCACAGATGTTTGCTTACTTGATTCTCCGCTGCTAAGGAAGTAGCAAGCACTCCTCCCAGTCACAGTTCCACGACATAATCATACATTTAATGGCGCAAGCCACAGAACTCTTTGGGGTTTAGAGCTAACCATAGCAAATTCAGATGGCAGAATATTAAGCTTTTGTTTCTCCCCATTATATATAGAAAAAAGTTACTTGCAGAAACGAAATCTAGATCCATAAGTATCTAGCAAACAACACAAAGTTCAAGAATGTTTGGACTCTGGATTTTGGCATATGATGTTCCCAGAGAAAGTGGCTACTGTTCGAAATTATGGAAATATAGATTTCATCAGATAAAAAAATTTCCCATTAGCGCATTCAACACACAGAAAAGGTCTGAATTAACAAAACAAAACCTTAATAAAGAGAGTAAACAAAATTAACAGGAATTCCTCTAGGCTGAATGTTATAATAGAGCCAAAACTATTGAAAAGTCCGGAACCCAGACAGCGCCTAACTGGTTCACAAGTTCATTCAGGGTAGGGAAGGGGGAAATGTGGTCAGACACTTCTGTCATTTTGAAGAATATCTGTGGGACTTTGACAAACAAGATGAATGTTCTCATTCAAATGCACCAACAGTTATTTAACTTACTTCCCCTGAATGTCTAGACTTCAGCTGCCTGAAAGACTAAAATATTTTGTCCCACAAGCATTTCTGGTGTATTGATTTATTTGTAATCTGCCTTGTCCCCTTCTCAAAGACAGACTCCTGTGTTGAGCATCCATACCTATAAGCAAAATAGGTTGTCAAACCATGCCGCCAGGCTGTCTTACATGTTTTACACCAGGCTGTTGATCCTCTTTGGGGAAGTTCTGAACTGTGGTTTTTGCTGAATAGCAGCTTAAGGAAAACTTCCACTAGACTGTCTCTCCTTTTTGCTTTCAGCTGCTAAATCACACTCAGTACATGTAAAAAGAACATGAGTGGGGTTTTTTTTAACTAACTGCAATGTTGAATTCACTTTCTTTTATTGGCATGAAGGCACTAGAATATAGAAAGGGAACAGGGTATGTCCTATACTTTCTATTAATTGATGTCTTATTATGGTAACACTGAGAAATCCCTAGCTCTTAGGGATATAAAACGCTATATTCTAACCTAGTACCAGTTTTACTAATACAAGATTCTGGGAAGTGGCAATTCAGGTCCATTTTGCAACATATCCTTCTCCTGGGAAGGACTGTCCTGCTTTGATCTAGATTCAGGGCTCATTTTTAAGAATCAATCACACCCTTAGACCAGTGAATTCATATGGAAAGAGAAGTTGTCATTAAAAGTTATACCATTAACCAACAATGCACTTTTGCAGAGAGCGTTGCACAGTTAATAATGGGACAAAAAACAGGCTCCCTAGCTTACCGTAGCCATGAAGTTAGGCTTGGCACTGTGCAGCACACCCTCTGTTTTCAATCTCCACAGAGGAAAGCCAACACCATCTTTCACATGGGCTTAGTGTTGTGAGAGTTCTCTTTTTATAAATGCCCAGAGTCACTTCAGGGTTGGTGCTAAATAAAGCAGGCAGCAAGAATGTAAACTACAGGCTGATGTTTTGTTTGCTGCATATAGCCACCAGGAAAAGTGAAATATTTCAGAATCCCCAGAGTATAAGTGGGAAAGAGTCTGCAGTATAGCTCTGTCTTATTTTGGCTATGCAATGAAAAGAAATATTAACCATTCTCAGACTACACATCAGTGCTTCTCAGCCAGTAACTGTGTGACCTGGCATCAATATCATCCCTGAACATGTTATGATGTACATAATTTTCCAGGGAACTGAGAGAACAGGGAAAGCTCAGCAGAGGTATCACTCCATTTGCAGAGGAAAGCCACTGGTTGTACCTGTTTGCTACAGCTCCTGCCTGAAATTTAGAAATATTACAGCCAAACATTTTCTGTCTTCAATTGCCTTCAAGCTATTTTATGTTCCTAGTTCTTTCTCGCTCAGGAGCTGTGTTAGGCAGTTAAGAGAAAGTATGAGGAATAAGAAATTCCACCACACCCTCTTTTCAAAAACGCACATTAGATACAGCAATCCTGGAGCTCCAGTGGCTATTACAATCTTGCCATGCTGTTTCCAAATAACAGCCCATCTTCCAGTTCTAGTACACTCTTTGCACTCTAGTTTCATTACTTCAATTTTCCTCTCCAGCATGCAGCAGGTCAAATTCTCCTCTCATTTCCAATCACAATAATCTGCAGTTACTTCATAGATCTCCATGATGTTCTGACAAATTCTTACTATGTTCCCTCTTGTAAATGATGTGAAAACACAAGTTTGAGAGAAACAGAACATTAATTCCAGATCCTGTTCAGGTCAACAGTTCTGTCACTGGTTTCAACAAAAACAGAATTTGGTCCCCATGCAATGAATAAGCCCAGTGCAATTCAGTACATATCCATTTGGCAGGAGAACATATTGACTTCTGCTTCCAGCTAGTGCTACACAAACCCTCGTATTTTAATGTGATCACATACTTCCTATTTCATTCTCAAGAGATCTCCTACACAAGACTTTTTTTTTAAAGTAGAGTTTAGTGGTACCTTCTGTTCATATCAAACGTATAGTAATACTTTCATCTGCTTCAACATTGGATTCACCTACTATATTTGATGTGACAAAGGAAAAAGCATTTTAAATAGCCATCCTCTCACCTCCTTGTTTCAGATGTAAATGCTGGAAAATCTAATGGAAACAATAACGAATTTAGGAGACATCTGTGTTGGACTGTTTATGGCAATGCTGTCAGAAGAATAACATAAGATTTTCATGCCAACTGATATGCAGGAACTAAAAGAACTAATGGAATTATGTTAATGGTTCAGCAGTTTTCACGTAGAAAAAGATTATTCTTAAAGAGTCATTTAGTGGAGAAAATTACCCTCTTTCTTGGTCAAAATTCCAAAAATTGTTAGCTTTATGCTCCTTACAATGTTCATTCCCCAGTCTGAAGCTAGAAATTCATCTGGACTCTAAAGTTTAACATTGACTGTTCAGATAAACCAGCTTTTTTCAACTGTGCTAGGAAAAATATTATATTAATGGATGAGATCATTTGGCTAAAAGTGCTCCCCTAGTCACTAATTGATTATCCTGTTTCTCTAGAACAGCTCTTGTTCTCTTTGAGAGCTGGTCTTCACCTGAAAGGAAATGAACCTTGAAGGAACCCAGCAAATTTAATTTTGTCACTTTGTGACTCCTGTAAAAATCTTAGTGGCAAATTATTAACAATACTGGGTTCCTAGTCTTGAAAGGTGCACACGTCACAGTTTTAAACAATCTGTTAGAAACACATATATTTATTTGAAGGCGTGTTACTTAGACCATGATCAGCATGACTAGAGCTCCCTCCTTGTCAGCATACATAACACTTCATGTATTTATTTTAAAGAAAGGCAGACTGATATCTGGCAAGGGGCAAAAGGGTTATAATAAGTGGAAAAATTAAGTCATCATCTACTGCTTTCAAGGTTTGGTTCAAGCTACTTAGTGAAAAAACTTGAATATGATCACATTAAAATTGTCTTAGTGCTCTATTGCATCTTTTTGTCCTCTACATAGCTACTTGAATTTCAGAATACTTTACTAATGTCTCTAAGGGGAGAAAATGGGAGGGAGTGAAGAAAGACTATTTTACAAAAAGTCTAATGCTGTGCTTGTAGAGGATCAGTTTACTAACATTGATTGTTTTGGGACATGAATCTCACTAAGCTTGAGATACTAAGTCATGACGTAAGTTCAAGTTCTTCATACAAGCATCTTAACATTTAGTCTATATATACAGTAGTATATACATAGTGTATAGAATGCAAAGAGGCAATGTTAAGTAAGCACTATTCCAAGCATAAGAAAGTACACACATATTGAAAAGGTCTAGTATGGTTTGGTATTTTCAATAGTGGTAAATATCAATGAAAGAGAGGAAAGACTTTATTTGAAATCTCTTAATGGAGATAATTTGAGTTGTAGGTGAATTCAATCTAATTTTACTGAAGTTTCTATGCTAATGTGTTGAAGGAGAATTCTGAGAGGAAAAAGCATTGAACTGCTAGAAAGCCGCTGCTAAATTACTAGACAAATATGCTGTTAGCTGTTAAAGTTGATTCAGTCAAAAAAAAACCCAGTTCACTGAATACTACAGTAATTCTGCAGACTAAAGAACAAGACTTGAATTGAAGTTTCTTGCTTTTCTGAGCAAAAATGCTGCTTCAGCTTCTATTTGATGATGATTAATACCTACCATATATTTGGCAGACTAATCTTGACCATTTTTACTTCAGCAGTTCACAATCATCTCCCTTAGGGATGTGGATGTCAGCACATTACCTAATGATAATCTGATAGCTGAATCTGCTGTTAAATATATATATATATATGCCATATGATAAAGTGTCCGGTTTTTATAGGATTGTGCATCTTTTAGTGTTACAGAGGGCTGATTTCCAAATGAGTCCAGAAAAAGGAGGAGCTAAAGAATAATGTCTGATAAGTAGAAATAAAATGGGCACATAGTAGTGAATAATGGAATTAAACAATGTGGGAGATTTGTCTTCACAAGCTGATCCTTCCAAGAAATGGAGAGGGAAGGGGGTGGAGATCAGTGAGGACATCGGAAAATTCAACTTCCAAATGGTCTTGGAGGCTTCTCAAGGGAAATAAGGAGCTGCAAATAAATGTGAGGACAAATGGCAACAAGTCTATAAGACTTTTTTCCCCTCAGGAAATGATGGAATATTATTTGTGGGCAGCTAGCCAGTAGAACACAGTACTTACCACAGCTAGTTCTAATCAACTAAGCTATAGGTTTGGGAGTGTAGATGTAGACATGTCAGAAAAGTTAATGACGATTGCTATAATAGGCAATTGCAAGTCAGTTGCCTTTCCTGAATACCCAGTGGTGGTATTATAATGGGAAATTAATTTATGATAAGAACTCAACATTTGTTTTGAGTATTCCTGAGTTAATGCACCACAACAGGGCAGAAGGAGGCTCATGCCAAGTGTAAGCACACAAATACAGAATTGCTGAGAGAACATTATGAGTGATGCTCTCACTTTTTTTGGGAAATCAGCATTAGTAAATACCTCTCTGAAATGCCTGGACAGCAACACACATTATGTAGGGAACAAAGAGTATTGGAGGTCTGTGTGCAGTTGTAGAGCTGTAAAATTACTGACACCACAGAGAGGTGACGGGATAGGATGCATGACTATACTGTTGCAATTTATTCGTACAAGCTCTTTAGGAAGGAAACTAGAATGATGATGAGAGATTTAAAAAACTGGGAGGAGAGGATGATGCATAAGGTGGTTATACTGCCATTCAGAGGGACGTGAACATTCCAGAGAATTGAATAGAGAAGAACGTCATGAAATTCAATGGAGGGAAACGCCAAGTCCTTCCAGGAAGGAATATCATCATCCACCAGGGCATGCTGGAGACCAACCAGCTACAAAGTAACCTGTCAGAGAAGAACCTTGGAGTCCTGGTGGGCACCAAGTTGAACATAAGCTAACAGCATGCCCTTGCAGCAAAGAAATCAAACAATATTCTGGGTCACATTAGGAAAAGTGCTGCAAGCAAGGTTGAGAGAGGTCATCATCCCTCTCTACTGGGCATGGTTAAGTCCACATCTGCAGTGTTGTGTCTTCCTCTGCGGTCTCAGTACAAGAGAGACATGGTATTATCAGATTGAGTCAATTGAAAGGCATGAAGGAGAGAAAACAAAGAGTTGGAGTAGTGATGCACATCCTCTGGCACAAGAAATATTCCATAGAAAGCAATTGCTTCTAGTGTTGCCTGATGAGAATTGACAATCAGAACATCATTCTTCACACTGAGAAGTGCCCCCAAAACACTAGTCATCACTCAGAAAATCCAAGCTTTTATCACCATCCAGAAAGGCGTGAAAACTAGTTTGCAGAAACTACCTGAATAAAATGTGGCCTGATGCAATAATCAGCCACTGAATGTCATCATAAAAAAACAGGAAAAAAAAAAAAAAGAAAATGGGTTGGTTCGATTATTTGGTTTGAGCATATTGCTTTCTTCTTCCTTTTCTTTATTTGTGGACTAAGTTTTATTACAACACTGATTTGTTTTACATTTTGCTTTCAAATCAGCGGGAAAAGATGCTTTTCTATTCAGCTATAATAATCTTCATCCTTCTGAGGAAAACACTGGAGCAAAACAAAACTGCAATTGGAAGAGAAACTCTGATCTCCTTCAAAGCACAGCTCTCTAGATAAAATTGTAGTTTGCTATCCCATATTCACCAAAATTATATAAAATGCTGGCTTGATATTATTTGCTTACAGCTGAACTAGTTTGCAAATAATAAGTTTACTTTAACAGTTACTGGTTTCAGAAACAGAAAGGTACTGATCCACCTACCTATAAAATCTAACATTGGGAAAGGCATGGAGAATTTGAATAGCCATTTCTTCATCCTGAAATGGTTCTGGAAATTAAAAATTTTAAAACATTCCTTCAGAACAATCCCCAAGACTTTGAAGATTCTCACAGAAACTTAGAGCACCTCATAATGGGATAGATCCAGGTGGCTAGGACATTTGTCTAGATGTCAAGCTCTTCTAGTTGAGGTTAAACCAGGAATGACATTCAAAAAGTACCTGTGGCACAGTACTTTGATGCTTCTCCCTCTTTCCAGAACTGGGAGATGCCCAGGGATATAAATATAAGAGTTGCTGTCAAATAAACTATTTGAGCCTTCTAGAATCTCCAGAATGGCTTGCTTGAAGTCCTCTGAAAAAAAGACTTGTTTAAACTATTGGTTGTCTCTTAATATGTATCGTTAGATAAGAGTGGGTAAAGTATAGAGGGCAAAAACCAGTGAAAAACTGTAGAAATTTTATTATTTTATAAGTTACTCTGTCATATCCATCACTGAGGTATCTGTATGGAGCAGAAGAAGAAAAAAAAAGAAAAGAAAAAACAACAGAGACCTCAGCACAAGGAAAGAAGGCAGTGGCAGAACTTCTAATGAGAATAATTATGAGTTGCAGTGTGGGATGTTTAACCATGCATCCATTGCACTTCATGGAAAATTCTATGGTAAAATCTTTTAGCTTTCACAAAAAACCTTCATTAATGCATAATGCCATAGACATAATCATTCGCATTTGCCAGCTTATGCTTTGCAGAATATCTAGCCCTAACAAATTGCGAAGGTATTTCTCTATGCATGAGGATATAGAAGCTAAATCACTGTTGGATGTGGATGTTAAGAGAAAAAGTTCAGAAGTTTATTAAAATTTAAATTTCTATAAGTGCTGCAATGTACAACCATCATTTGTTCTTCAGCTTCTGTGAATTTTCTGAATGAAGCTGTGTATTGAGAAGGATTGCTGTGTTCACCATTATGGTCTTATAGTCAACAGTCTCTTTATTTAGTGAATCTCAAACTCCTTTACAAACCTGACCTACTGCTCTGCAAGCTAAACATTGTGTCAGTTCACCCACCAGTGAATTCATGACCAATAAAGCAATTTAACAGCATCTGGTTAAGTTTTACAAATCAAGAATAATCTTGTTCAGAGCTTGACAAAAACATCAGAGACAATTTGATTTTTTCTTGTGAAACTACTTGGAGTTTTCCTGACATTCAAGGTGGGGTTTTGCTGTAGAATAAAGTTTACCTGCACTTTACCTACAACCTAGTCCAGAGCCAGACAAATAATTCAACTGAGCTTTGAGAGCTTGCACTGAAGTATCTAACTTACCTCAGCTCATCCTAATATAAACAGCTAGGGCTCAGTTAAGTTGTCCAAGCATGGATGCTTGCTGCCACCTGAGACTTCCTGACGGGATTGGCAGATGTAAGACACAGGTTCTCCTGGAGGAGTCGTTTGAGGTCAGGTATGGTACTGCTGAGAGCACACATTGGAACTCATGCCTGTGCATGAAACAAGGCTGTAGTGACTTGTCAGCTGCTTAGTTCTCTAGACTTTCTTGATGACACTTACTAGACCTGTAATGAGTAAAACAGAAACACAAGCTCCTAGGTGACGTGCTGATACCTTTATATTAAGGCACTAAAATTTGTCTTAAACTGAAACCCATCCTCTCATCCATGCAAAACTTTTAGAGCAGTGTTTTGATGCCTGCCTCATTGGGAAGAGTTACAAAAATTACTACATCAGATTACATCAGCTTTTCAGGTCTCCCAGTGCCTTGAAGAGCAGCATTTGGGCCAGGCATAGAAATGAACACGGCAAAAAATCAGGTTACATTTCCTAAGTACAGTGTCAGAGAAACTGCTAGTTAGCCTTCACTGCAACTGCAAATGAGTATCTGTGAGGTTCAAAAACCAGTAGACTGGAAGATGAGAGTGGTATACCAAAATTTAAAAAGCTTTTTTTTTGGGGGGTAAAGCGATAGAAAAATGAGTGCAGGAGCATGTGTGTAAATCTAAACCCCAGACAAACCCTTCAGATCCACCTACAGAGCTTCCCAGGTCATTAATCTGTCAATACAATTTCCACTTTCACGAAATGTTTAAAGTTGAAGTCTGCATGGGACTGAGTCAGGAACTAGGGGACCTGGTACAGGCTTTGGGACACATGAGTCCCATAAAGATTTCTACGCTAAAGGGAGAAGGGACTGATAGCATAATACATTAACAGACGTTGCCAGGTTTGTCTCCTGGATTGCAGAACCCGTATGCAAAGAAATATGAGAAAAAAATATTGCTTCCTTTGTAGGTAAGATCTGCACTTCATCAAGAGATTGGAGGAGATGGTGTTTTCCTATCCAACAGCCTCTCCCTCAGATGAGTTTTCTTAAGGGAAGTGCCAAATTCTCCCAAAAAGCAGAGGACTCAGTCTATATCAACAGGTAAACTGGTTCTCAAGCTTTCTCAGATCAGTTCTTGAGCTTTTCTCCTGAACAATTTCATGTCAAGTTGCTGTGAGATTTGTGGAAAATAAGGAGAGCCATGTTGAATGCTTCCTTTCTTTGCAACTTAAGCCAGAAGGGAATACAGAACTGATTATTAATTGCATGACATGTTAAAAACACAGAGGAAATATTTTTAAACCTCTTCCATAAGTATCATTTGCAGACTTACAGGGACAAAACTCTGCTTTCCCACAGCAGACCTTATTTTAGGTGAAGGACAGCTTCCTAGGTTCTGAATCATAGAATACTTAGGGCTGGAAAGGACCTTAAGATCATCCAGTTCCAACACCCCTGCCACGGCCAGGGACACCTCCCACTAAACCATGCCACTCAAGGTTCTGTCCAACACAGACTTGAACACCGCCAGTGATGGAGCATTCACAACTTCCCTGGGCAACCCATTCCAGTGCCTCACCACCCTTACAGCAAAGAATTTCTTCCTCATATCCAATCTAAACTTCCCCTGTTTAAGTTTTATCTCATTACCCCTTGTCTTATCACTACAGTCCCTAATGAATAATCCATCCCCAGCATCCTTATAGGTCCCCTAAAATATGAGTCAGGCAAACAGCAAGATACTATGAAACTGTTCATGTGCTTTATATCTGCTTTGGTTTTTTTCCCTTCAGAAAAAGGTGAATGCATTTTCACATGCTGAGGAAATCTAAGGAGCATGAGAGAAAGGAAAGACACAGCAGCTTATCTCCTAAAATTTTGTCCTTTCCCAATTTTCAGGATGGGGCTATAGATAAGAACTGTATTGATCCAATGCAGTTATTATGCATATTAATGAGCTTTAGCTTTGGTTACAGCCATCAGTGCTGAGCAAAATTAACATGTTATTTATCAGAAAGCACTACTATTCTTGTTACATGCACTCAGAGAACTGAAGCACAACCATTAAATCTTCCTCTGAACATACACACTGGATCAAGCTTTCATAACCACAGCAGGAGTTTGATTTGTGTCATTAAAAAACAAGTTACCTTTTTTATCTTAGCTTGAATACCCTGCAGCATTATGAATGATCTTAATTACACAGCTCTCTTTATACACAGGTTCATGAATATGAAATATTCTGATTAAAGTAATACTGAAGTTCTATACACATTCATTTCTGGAGGTAGCTCCATCTGAATTAATGGACTTGCAACAGCGATCAGTTCAGCCTGCTGTGCCAAAGCACCATCTCGCATAATGCATAGAACCAACAATTAGATGATGAAGTGGCATTTCAAAAAGGAGATTTAGCTTTCTGGGGTGAAACAAGGTGAGAGTCATAACTACAAAAAGTCATACATGGGTTAGCTTGAGGGAAAGCAGTTACACTGAAATAAAATAGCCCTGCTTTCATTAAGGTTGAAACTCCAGCTATTTTATGTTTCCTCCTTAACCCACTCAGTAATTATTCTGCATATCTTGCCAAAGCCAGCCATGATATTCCCAGTCACAGAGAGGAGCATTGGCAGGACCCCATCCAGCACGGCATGAGGACTCTGGTGCAGTGAGTCATAGCCTGGTTCTGGCTACGTTTGCTGCTTCTACTGTCCCAGAACAACCCTTCTGGCTGCTGGTATCACTCCAGCCCTGACCAATACTGGAGTGAGAAAAACAGAGTGGAAATGGCAGATCACAACCTTTGGCCAAAGGTTTCCAACATAAAGATGATTAATCTTTTAATAGGTGACAACTATAAGGACCGTTTTTCTGCAACCAAGTTTCCAGAGAACAGCCATAGTAGGGCAAAGCAGGATTTAACATGACACAGAGACAACTAAGGGGCTCATGTGAAAAAGAAAGGCAAAAGTCCAGTCCACCATTTTTGGTGGAGGCAGCTTCACGGTCAACAAGAGTCAGAATGATCTTTCTTAGCCAGAACCACGTAGGACAACAAAAATGGCCCCACTGAGTATGGGGAGAAGCAAGCCTAACTAGGAATAAACATACTTCTACTGAGTGACAGAGACAGTAAAGGCAGATATCTGAAGATCAACTGTTAGCTCTTCCTGCAAATCTGGCCAGTTTGCTAAGTAGATTGTTATGACTTTTGATTTTGGAAGCCAATTTTTTTGATTGTTCTAGTATGCCAGAGACCTCCCAAGTGCAAAAGCTGAGCAAGAGATCAGATATGAATTGGTTTTTTTTCCCCAACCTAAGCTTCAACAGCAATCACTTTTACATATTTTACTTCCAAATGCCAAGAACAGCTAACACACCAGTAAGTCAGGGCTTCAACAGCAAGCTCAGCTCTGTGTATCGAGGGAGTTTCTTCTGTGAAAAATGAACTGGAAACTATGGATAAGGAACACTTCCCGTCTGAGAAGAAATCTTTTCAAATATCACTTATGTGGAAGAATTATATTACGGTACTCTTAATTTATGTTATTGGTAACAGCTACTTAACACCATCCTAATGGAAAATAAATTCAGTTATGATACCCTGTGTCTTAAAGAGGAAATACAGGAACATGCATTCATCATGTGCCTGAATATTAGATGGCTTGAGGGAGAATACTCATCTTGCTCTTCTCGGTATGTGAGTAAAAAACCTGGAGGCTTTTAACCTGTGGGGAAGTGATGAACCATTTCTAAAAAAAGAAAGAAAATAGTATTATTACAGTGGACACCAAATTTTTGTAAGACATTTATTAATCTGCTTCAGAGAAAAGCAGAGCAAATTGTTATGAATTAATATTTCCCTACTCCTTTAACATACACCATCATGTGAATTGTGTCCTTATTCAACCAAAAGTTTTTTCTGTTTGGGAAAAAGGGAGGGGAAGAGAAATTATATTATATGTACCTCAAAAATCTGATAGTGCCATGCTTAATAACTCACAGCATTTCTGAAATTGACTGCTATTGTTGCAAACATATCCCCATTCTCCTTTCTGTGATTGGAAAAGTACTTTTCATTTCCTTAGCTGACTGAGTCCCCTGGGAGCACGTACAACTTTCCTGTTTGTTTATTTATTTGTATTTTGACGCGAAAAATAGGTTACAGTTTTAGGACAGAGAAATAACTTGCCCTAACATTACAGAGAAAAGCTAAGCTTTAGGCATTTTGAAGGGGTTATATTTTTACTGGCCTTTGAGTCATTTGCTTACAAAGGTGTGATGGTTTTTGCTGGGATGGAGCTAATTTTCTTCATAGTAGCTAGTGTGGAGCAGTGTTCTGGATTAGTGCTGGAAACAGTGCTGATAATAAAGGGATGTTTTCCTTATTGCTGAGAAGTGCTTACTGAGAGTCAAGGCCCTTTCTGCTTCTCATACCACCACACCAGCAAGCAGACTGGGGGTGCATGAGAAGCTGGGAGGGGACACAGCTGAGACAGCTGACCCTAACTGACCAACGGAGTATTCCATATCATATAATATCATGCTCAGAAGTAAAAGCTGTGGGAAGAAAGAAGTGGGGGACATTCAGAATGGTGGTGTTTTTCTCTTCTCAAGGAACAACTACATATAACTTGATGCAGCCCCATACATGGCTGAACATCTGCCTGTCTATGGGAAGTCGTGAATGAATTCCTTGTTTTCGTTTGACTGTGTGCAATGCTTTTGTTTTACTTATTAAACTGTCCTTATCTAAACCTATAAGTTTTCTCACTTTTACTCTTCTGATTCTCTCCCCCATCCCAACATGGGGGGGGAGTGCGTGGCACAGTTGTCAGCTGGGGTTAAACCACAACAACAGAAAAGAAAATAAAACCTGCTTCCAGAGCTTAAAATAATGATACAAAATAAAACTAAATAAAGTAAGATATGATATGACCATGCTTAGAGCACCAAAACTCCCCTGACATCCTCCTGGTGTTTTGAACACTGCTGCTTTGACAAAAATAGGTCGGAGAAAGGTGCATTTACATTTTACTGCCAGCTCATAGGGCTGGGCACTGTGCCATGCTGATCGCAGGTACTGATCTAAGAACCACCCCCCCCATTGACTTGATGAAGTCCAGAAACATTTCCTATGGGGAAATCCTCAAACAGTACATCCTCAAGTAGCATGTATCTGTCACCAAGCAGAGACACATAAGACAAACAAAGAGAAGGGCAAGAAATTGTGAGAAGAAAAGGGGAACACAGCATTTGGATGCAAGTCCAGAATCTGCCCAGATGTTCAGAACTGACAGGGGACTGGGATCTGCAGCTAGTTTTCATTCCCACAAAAACTGAATAAATCAGCTCCAGCACTCAAGCAACTCATCCTTCCTCCTCCCAGGACTTCTTTCACAGTTGTTACACTTCCGAGTTCACTGTGCTTTATTAGCCTTACTTTCTTCTTCTCTTCTCTGCTCTCTCATCTCACCTAGTGCCAGAGTCTTTCCTATGTCTCCATATCTTCTGGCGTAAATGAGTAGTTTGTATCCATCTTCTGAGTTATTGTTCAGCTGCTATATGTCTCATTGCTGTGTACAGAGCTCTAGACATCACTGGCAAATGAACACGAAGCAGAAACTTGAGCTCTGTGGAGGCCTGTTTGTTTTGGCTGTCACTGTAGCTTTTATTAATAAATGCCTCCTGGTAGACTAGACTCTATTTATCATGACATATGTTATCTAGCTTATGTTCTTACACAGTATTTATTACAAAATTTAAGTTGTGCACAAAACTATTTTTCTCTCTCTTCCCAGGCAGTGAGAAGGGTGGTTATGTTATTTTAATGAATATGCTTGTCTTATGCTATTATTGAAAAGTTTTGGTTAAAGAAGTGATCTTTGTATTTTATTTTAAAAATGAGAAATCTGTAGTTGCTGTGTTCTTTTCCCATTGAAGAAGGATTTCTAATCCATCTGCACATTAATAATTCTCCAACTTCTTTTTCGCTTACATCTCCCAATTGTGGATTTTTCCCAGACCTCTTTAGCTACTTCTTTCCATCCTTGCCTATCTGATTGGTTTGATGCTTGCTTTCACACACCACAAGTTGTAATCAAGAGGGTTGCTAGAGTAGCACAGCCAAAATAGGGAACATCCATTTCCATGCTTGCCAGCACCTCCTCCAATACTGCAAATTAATTCTTGAAAAATCCTGTTTAGGATTACAATGAAATCTTGACAGAAAATATCTAACCCTAATTTGAGGGCATGAAAATCTTTATAAAGAAGAGCCAAATATTGTGGTAGTTTTCCAAGTGAAACCTCTGCTTCTGAAAAACCAGGGTGCAACTCTCAGAAGGAGTCTGATGTCACAGAAGGGTGAATACATTTCTGGGGCACCAAAGTCAGGTTGTGTTGAGCAGACAAATGAACTGGTCAATATAGAGCCTAGATTTTGCGCAACTTTTCCTCTACTGGCAAAATTGGGTGAAAAGTGCAAACAGGTCTTATGATTACCTAATGTTAGCAACAGTATCCTAACAAAAATGAAGCAAAAAATGTACCTTTTTGAGTCTTACTGAATTTATAGAATAACAACGCCTAAATTTGGTTAGAATAGGCAAAGTTTGCAGATAGAATCATGGAATCATAGAATTATTTGGGTTGGAAAGGACCTTAAGATCATCTAGATTCTACCCCTTGTCATGGGCAGGGGCACCACACGCTAGACCATGTCACCCAAGACTCAGTCCAACCTGGCCTTGAACTCTGCCAGGGATGAAGAATTTACCACTTCTTTGGGCAGCCCATTCCAGTACCTCACCACCCTTACAGTAGAGAACTTCTTCCTTATACCCAATCTGAACTTCCCCTGTTTAAGTTTAAACCCATTACCCCTTGTCTTATCACTACAGTCAGTCCCTGATGAAGAGCCACTCTCCAGTATCCTTGTAGGCCCCGTTCAGAATTTGGAAGGCTGCTATGAGGTCTCCACACAAACTTCTCTTCTCCAGGCTGAACAGCCCCAGCTTTCTCAGTCTTTCTTTGTACGGGAGGTGGTTGAGCCCCCGGATCATCCTCGTGGATGGTACACATAGAGGATGTAAAATGCTACATATAGAGTACATAAAATCTTTCCTTAACATGAAGCTGTGTACTGCCTTCTCAAGAGAGCTTTAGTAAAGGTATTGTGCAAAATAATGTCTTGGGTAAGTTTATTATGCTGAGTCATCTTGATAATTTTAGTGTTTACTGTCTCGCTTCACAGGTCCTTACATTCATAGTGATTTATACGAAGTGTTCTGTTTTGTATCTCTCACAAACTGTTTTAATACTGCACTAAGTAAACAGAATGTCATCAGATTTCCAGTCCTTCCTGGGTAATTTTCCCCAGTTATGTAAATGTTTATCTTAATTCTACTTCTTCCTTTGCATTTTTTAATAAATGTTTTTGCTCCTTCTCTGTGCTGAGCCAGTGTGATAACTGCTGTGCAGATTCGAGACAAAATACCAGGGCTGGATGCCAAGGAGCAAGGCTGCAAGTACCCAGCTAGCAGCAAAGTCTTTGATTACCAGTTATCCAAGAAGGTGTAAAGCAGTGCAGAGATCCTGTTTAGCATTATTACCCCAAACCTCCAGATACATGCAGTAGAAAGCTTCAGTGAGGTAATACAGAAGTCTAGTTCCTTGTGTTTATGTAGTAGATTAAGTTGCTCCTGTAAACATGTTCACAGGTGTGCCAGTGCCAGACATGTACATAGCAGTAGAAGTTTATACCAAGACTTGATTCCCCTGATTATTTTTCCCACCATTTAACCTGTGTTGTATCTGGCAAACAAGCTTCTGGGGAAAGGGAACAGCATGCAAAGTGCTGGCAACAGTCTGCTTGATACGCAGAAGTTAACTAATAGAAAACAGCTCATGTCAACAATGTTTACATTTCTCATGCTTTCTTTCTTTAACCACTTGAACTGAACTATAGAAAAAGCTCTTTAGAATCTACTGTGTGTAAAAAAAAAAATCAGTACTCTTCCAAATAAGTTTAAGTTTCTCAGTGTGTAAAGTTGTTGATAGGTTGGGGATCATTTCCATAACCAAATAGTGAATCTAACTCTGCAGACAACACTGAAATTTCAGTGCAAGCATCCTTCCAGACAAGCTCTGCTTCTTTTCCATCTCACAAAAAATGTAAGATACAGGACCAGATAACTACAGAAATCCACAGATTTCAGTGGGTGGAATTCTGAAGATCACCATCTTATTTCAACAGACTTTGAAAAAAAAAACCTAAATAAACAATTCAGCTTGCAAGAGGTTGACACATTAATCTTTCTGGTTAGAATACCAAAATTCTACTTGCTCCTACTGTAAGGATCGTCGTATTATCCCTTTACATGGATACCCATCTGCTACCAGTTTCAAGCTTAGAGAAATACACTTAGCTAGATAAGCATGCATTTTAGTAGCACAGATAAATTTCTCCTTAATTGCTCACACCTTCTATGTTAAGTCTCTAAATATGGACACATAAACCAGAAGCCTACTTAGATTCAGTAGGATTTGATGGCTGATGTCTTTAAACAGTCATGCAAAGCATGAACTTATCTCTCTCTCTCTTATTACTATGTAAGGAGCATAAAGAAAAAAGGACCAATTACTAAGCCAAGTTTCTACACACCTAAAATATTTTAATTTTGTGAATATCCAAACCCACTTAATCACCCAAAATTCAGAGTAGGTACCACAGCACTTGATACTGGCTCATCAATCAGCACCTGCAAGTGCTAACGCAGTGCTGTGTTTACCGTGCAAGTCTGGATTCAGGGACTTTCTGTATACAACTTCTGCTAACGTAAAGCAAACGAGCTGCTCAGCCTGGATGAACTTAACATCCCTGTGGTTTAGTTTACACAGAGGTAAACCAGAAGTAACAACAGTCAAGCAGAGCCAAGTCAGACTGAAAGGTTTTGTGGGCCAATATGATATGCAGACATCCCAGGCTGGAAGGTGGTGCATGGTGCCACATCCGTCACCCAGGACTACACTATACTCGGACCAGTGGGTGCTTCTCCATGACAGGTGCTCTTTGGTCACGTAGTCATGCACAAAAAAAAAGCAGCTATAAAGCACGATGAGAGAGGATACTTCCCTCTGTAGCTTCCCTGCACTTTCTGTCGCCCTTGTATGTCCCAGGGCTTTGTTTTTGTCTTCTACTAGTACCAACCACAGAAAATGGAAAATTAGATAAATAATTGATCTTCCCAGGTGAAATGCTGGCTGAAGCAGAAGCCAAAGGTTATTTATGATCTCGTCCATAAGGCCAAGAAAAGGTTTCCCAAAAATGCAGGACTGAAATTAATCTATATTTTGTTTCCTCCAGCTGCAGGAAAAATGCTATGCTTTTGCTTTATTACAGGCTTTGGCCAGGGAAGAAATGGCAAGAAGAACTGGCAAGAGCAAAGACAGAAGGAAACAGATTTAATTTCACACGAGCTCATTTTCACAAATTGTAGAAACAGTAAAGAAAACATGAACAGTATTTCCACTGAATATGATATGGAACTTTTTGGACTGTCTCTTAGAGGGAAAAAAATCCAAAGCATCTTTAAGGCTGAGCTGAACAAGTTCATTGAAAGTTAATAGGACTCATTTTCCTAAGCACCCTGGACTCTTAAATAAAAAAGTCTTGTAATATACATATTTTCTGCTTTTTGTCAAAAAGAATCAGCTGCTTTGAAAAACCATGAATGCACAGAAAAGATAAATCAGTTTTCAATTTCAGTCTGACTACTTCTCCTGCATCTGGCACAGTCACTTACTTCCAGGAAAAGTAGATTTAAAATCCTCCTGGTTTATCCACTGCCACCCTGATCTTCAGTATTCATGGGCACAAAGGTAGTTTAAAAGTTCTTGAAAAGAACAGAGCTGAGAGCTGGGTCTGGCAGTAGAACTTGCTTTTCCTTTCTTCCCACAGAAGCATTTACAGCCTTTATGACTCATGTGAGGATACACACATGCACACCTTTTTCATTCCCCAGTTTGTGTTTATCCCACTCACATTCCATGTCATCACAACGCACAGACCTGCAAAGAGTATACCTTAAGCTTTCAGTTAAAAGGAGATGCCACAGCTTGTGCAGAGTGATTCCACCTACATGAAGTGAATGCAGAATGATACTGTCACACCCATGCTGGCAACCCAACCTCTTCTGGTGCTGGAGAGATGGAAAGAGATTGCAGAAGTTATTATGTCACAGTGATGAACTGAAAAAAAAGTTAAGCAAAGCAACACTTGGAAATTTATGAAATTTCTAAGGAATGTGATTTAGCCTTCAGATTCAGGTTAAACCTACTAAGGTTAGCCGGTTACTGTCTCTTCAAAGGGAAGGTGCATTGCAATATTTCGCACATGAGAGAAAAATTGGTAAATTTTGCCTGTGTTTACATGCACGAAAGGTATAGATGAACATTACCCTGAGTATGTATTTTTCTCCCTAAGGCGTCCAGTTTCCAGATCAAACACACCTTGGACTATGCTCTGAAGCAAAGGACCAAGAAGAATTTCTCTCTCAATGTTCCTTCAATAGAGTATAAGCAATGCTTAAGGAAAACATTTTTTCATTGATGGGACTACTCAGAAACAGAATAAAAACCAGGAAAAAACAGTTTTTTACAATTACTTTCCCCCACCAAAACAAGAAGGTTTAGCACTATCATTCCTCTTTCAGAAGAACAAAAGTAAGTAATTCCATTTATTCATAGAAACCCCTTATGCTCAAAATCAGCGCAATGTTGAAAAGGTCCAGCCTAGTTTAGGGTTTAAAAGGGTGGGACTGAGAGCAGAAATGTTCTTTTGGAACACTACAACCTGTTCTGCCTCCCTTGCTCAAGTGGTTGACCCTCAGGGATGTTTTAAAGCAGGGGAGTTTATCCCTTAAGTGGAGCGACCCAGGTTTCCTGAGTGGGTGCTTTCATTATAATTGCTTGTAAATAGCCTATCTGAAACTATTGTGCTTTCATGCATATAAAGAAAAGTAGAATAAATAAACTAAAAACAAAATAAAATCCTTTAATACAGGTGTGCATTTTACGTGATTTTTAAAATATCAGGTTTTAGAACTCAAATGGCTAAAATTATTTTATTTACAATTTTGGGGGTTTTTTTGAAAGCTGCATGCTTTCTTTCATTCAAAAGTCTAATCACTTGATATTTTAAATGCTTTTGACCTGGTGAAGTGGTTATTTTTACAACCAGCTTTAGGAAAAAAAAAAATTAAAAAAAAATAGAATCTCCAGTAGATTTTAGCCTAACTGTGGGTAGCGTGAAACTCTGGCTAGATTTAATGGAAATACTAGGAGAAGGTACATATCAAACCTACATTCTTTTGCCTCTTTCCAGCCTAAAATAAACCTAAAATGCCTCTGGACTTCTCACTATTCTCATTCCTGATATGGACAACCTATTTAAAAGCAACTACTGAGCACGTTGCACGCATGCTAGCCCTTTCAGGTATATGTAAATCATCTGCGTCAGTACACTCAGGAGGGCAGGAGGGAGGGCACCACTAGTGCAGCTGGCTTCCCCAGGCAGCATGGGACCTTTGCAATAACTCTGTACCTCCCCTTCTTCAGTTCTTAGTTTGAGAGAGGTTGAGGGAACATGGCCAGAGCATTGCTCTATTTCAGCTATTCTTGGCCATCATAGCAGCCTCTCAGGTCCATAGGAAGTGTAATGTAATGCTGTGCTAAATTTATGTCCCAGGCTGGACCAAGATTAGGGGAAGCTTTTAGGTCTCCCACTGTGTTTTCAGCTCTGTTTCCTGGGGCAAGGGAAAGCGAAGGTGAAGGGTGAAATACTGACTAGAGAGTTAAATTGATTTAACTTGAAGGCGGCAGAAAATATGGATCTCCTGAGCAGCATGTTTAAATACTGATTTTTTAATAGGTTGTCTTTGCTTTTAATGTCAGTTTCTGAACTGTCTCTTTAATCCCTCTCTACAAGACACTTCTCTCTCACCTTGCTACTCCTGATTCTGAATTAATCCATGCATAAGAACCAAGAAGAGATGAAACTCTGGAAACTCAGAGAGGATGAGCTACAGTGATACCAGTCAAATGAAATTACATGTGTTCAACAAAACCAGCTCAAATGTATATTGATTAAGTGAATCCTTATCTCCCCTCAGTGCTAAGTACAAAAATATCACTTTCAAGGTGAAGAAACTACCTGTCAATGGCATGCTACCTACAAGGATTAATTGTGAGAAAATGTTATCTGTGACCAACAGGCATTTATTCTTTTAACATTTATGCTGTTTGAGTCAACAGTAATAGATTCAAGTTAAGCTGGGATCTGGAGAATTCCTACAGAAAGAATGCTACACAGAGGATTTCCCAGTAAACTGTCACTGGCCAAGCTCTGGAATCTTAATATTCATAATTTACTTGTACAAGGTGATATGTGTCAGGCTTTATACAGCAGTAGATGGAATCTAGAGACATATGTTTAATAACATAATGAAGTTTGAAATTTATTGTAACTTTAATATTGAAGGATTTAAAAAGCAATTAAACTGCTTTAAAATAGCAAAGATTTTATGGGAACGCAACATGGATTGGAACAAACAGGCCTAAATCAACAGTGGTTTGGAAGTCTAGTAAGGCCTAGAACTATGGGAGGTAATTCAGGAACAGATGCACCAAATTAATTCCAGTAATACTGGAGTGTTAAAAATGGCAACAGAAGCCAGCTTTGCTCAATAGAATGGAAAAATAATCATCCATTCTCTCTCTTTCCACCTCCAAGGACTTGGATTTTCCCGGCACAGCCATTCACTGGTGGCAGCAGATGCACCAAAATGTCTGGCACCAAGAAATTAAAGACAAATAGAAAACATACATGGGGAAACAGGAAAAAAAGAAAAAAGAAAAAAAATAGAAAAGATATAGAAGGCCCTCACAAGTGTATGTAATACAAAGAGGTGAAGCTGCATTCCATGTTTGGTACAAGTCTTAAAACAGATAACGCGCTTGAAATACTGATGTAATGGTCAGTAGAGCATAGCTAAGACATGGTAAACGTTAGGAATAAGGCACCTCTAGAAGCAATTTAACTAAACTTAAAAACATCATATTTTAGACACTGTGTACACCCAGTCCCAAAATTTGTTTTGCAGATGTGACTCCTTAGCACCACTGGATTCCCACTGCCATGGTCAGGTCTCCAGGGCAGACAGTGCTTCAAAGCACCCAATGATCCAATGTACTGGGGATATACACAGCCCACATACTTGGCATGATGAAAAGTAGGCTTTGGGTAATGTGGAGATGGAGACTGCTAATGAATGGAGTTTTTAACAGAGGCTTTCATCCAAAGGTCTCACATTTACTTGAAAGCTACACTGAAACTGCTTCTCAGGTTACTCATTCACACCATAGCAGCAAGTGTGTAAAGTCTCACAACAAAACTGCAGAGCAGTTTAGGAGGAAATGAAAGAGGACTGTGTCTCAGTGGCTTGTTGGAAAGTACACCAGTTACTCACAGTAATTTCTAGTCACAACTGGAAGTGGACATGCAAGTCACAATTTGTTCAGCAAATTTATCACTTTTCTCAAGAATTGTCTGCGAACAGACTGTGACTTTTATAAATTTGTCTCCAGTTGGCAAGGGTACACCAAATATTTTATGTGAATGAATCCTGGCCAATGGATTGCTCACAGGCTTATGTCTGTTCTAATTGCTTCAATATTCCCACTTTGACTTTCAAGCTGAGGAGTCTTAGATCAAGCGCTAGTTACAACATATATAGTTTCATTCCTAAAGTAATTAGAACTTCACCTTTTAGACAGAAGATAGCCATAGAAATCTTCCCCTCATTTGAAACAAAGCATTGTAAATTGGAAACAGATCTCTGGCACTGACAGAAAGGCAAGGAGGAAATAGAGAAAATATTGATTAACGAGATTTCCTTGTGCTGAGGATGGTGATCAAAGGGGAGTGGATGCAGCATGTAGCACTCACCACTGCTTTTAAAACCAAAATTTCTTTGATGTGCAGCACAGTATCCGGCCATTATGAGAATTAAAAGAAAAAGCCATGAGAACATCACTAATAAAGGTTTAAACTGAACTGCTTCAGGCACCAGGCACACAGTACCAAGGTTTCTGCTTTTTAAATAACTAGTTGGTGAATAATTATAATAAATTATGTTTAACTATTATTCAGTTTAGTAAACAAAACCTCTTGATGCAAACAGTAGTATAGTTTCCATACAGGGCAGCCTGCATATTTGCAGAGTTGATAACCTTTTAAGCGTAAAAAAAACCCCACTCCAGAACAAAGAAAAGGCTTGCTAAGAGCAAAGTGGCTGTGGGAATGGTCCCCAACAGTGCCAGGGAAGTTACACCACAGTCATCAAGGAAGAACAAGTATCACATCACTATGTGTGCTGGGAGGATTTACAGCTTTTATACATTCCTCTCCCATTTCCTCCTTGCACATCTCTGCTGGCTTCTCCTTTCCCTTTTTGTGTGAGGGTCTGACCGGAGTCTGGGCTCCCCCATGGAGGCTGCTCAGACCACCAAAACCAGTTCCAGTACCCAGTGGTGTCACTTAACCTGTCCTGTGGCAGCTGGTACTGACGAGAGCTCAGTGCCCTCAGCCCATAAAGGGGCCACCCCTCTTATTTTCCCACTCTGACTCTATGAAAGCTTTCTTCATGGCCAGGGTGAACTCAAGGCTTCTTATAAACTCAGACAGCAATGAATTTTGCTAAAGTCCAACCTGGGCAAGACTCTTACCTACCATGGGAAATGACAGCGAGCCAAAGAGAGGTTTCTGGGGAGTCAGGAAGGCAGCAGCTCTCCACCAGGGAAGGTAGCACAAGGTTGGAAGCTTCAGTGAGGATCTCCCACCTGCACTCACAGCCTCTCCACATCACCACCAAAGGAGTCATGGAGCTCTGACAATAAACTGCCTTGCCAAAGGCTGCAGCTAATCCTACCTGCAGCTCCTGTCCAGAAAGCTGACCATGCCACCTCTCGCCATAAAAGACCTCACCCATACAGGCTCTTGTCACAGCAGCAAGCTCTGTAAAAGTTCTGACACATACTCAATTGCATAGAATGCATATAATTATTTTGGAAGATGCTATAGATTGAGATAATCTGCTTCTTTAAAACAAAGCTGCCTGTCAAGCAACAGGACAAGATACAGAAGATTGACAGATATTCTACAGCCTTCTGAAAGAGGGATTTTTGAAGGATGCGAAAGGTTGAGAGGAAATTTAGTTTTTCAAACTCCACATAAAAACAGCTTTATATTTTCAAAAGAACTTTCTAAAAAACAGAAGTTTTGCACATAAGTGAATACTCTTCTAAAATAAGTTTGACATGTATTTTGCCACCTTAAAAATTACTTGATACTACCTTAAGTTTTGCCTCTCCTATTGTTAATCACAGATTATTCTTTGCCTACAGAAAAAGAAGATCTTCTTATGCTACATCTCTACTAATGCAAAATACTGAACTGCATCTTGCAAAAAAAAAAGGAGGATTTTGAAGAGGACTCATCCTACTTGTCTAACAGTACCCCATCTTTGTCACCTTTAACTCTTTTACCACCAGAAAAAATAAGAACTAAAAAAAAAAGAAATATAAAGCAAATTATAGGGAATCTTGTAAACCAAACCCACTGTAAAACATGGGATTCTTACAAAGATTATCTCACAGTTAATTTGCTTTGGTCAGTATCGGAACAACGGTAGCGTGCTATGTTAGTACTAGTGCTAACCTGCAATGCAGACTATGAAAATGATAAGTGGAAAGGATCTAATAATGAACTAAATAAAATGCATTTTTTCAATGCATTGCATTGCATGGTAGAATAGAGAGAGCATCCAAAGGCTACATAAACAGTTCATTGACTTTAGAAAAGTATTAAATTATTAGTTTCATCCAAAGTAATATCTTGACTATATTAAGCAGGGCTTCACAAATCCTTTTTGTTTGGAATTTGAATCAAAAATGCTTCTTTGAAAAATGTACTCGTGCTGAAATTGTAGAAAACACTTCAATTATCTTACTGGTGGTGGGAGGGAGAAAGTAAAGAAAAGAGGGTGAGTGAGAAAAATCTGGTTTGTGCCAAATGAACCATCCTCTCCAACTGAATAAGAAATCTTTTCTTTCAGAACCAAGAAAAGCAAAGCAAATAAAGAGTTACATCTGAAGTTCTTGTGATTCACACAATCACGAGATTTCACACAAGAACAGAGGAATGATATGATATGACCAGGATAATGAAGACTGAGATTCACCTCTCTGTTTTCCATTTCAGGTGTGAATGCTATCTTCTTACACTCTCATCTAAGGATGGGGTACTGGTTTCTCCAAGAAGATCAGGGTCTTTTGCTTAAATAATTGAATGTTTAATTGTAGAAAGAGAATGTATCATAAATGGAATATACTTGGCTTCCTATTACAGGTAAGTTCTGTCACTGGCTCATGCAATGAATATGCAATACTGAAGTGGAATGTCTCAAGCAGGATGCCCTCCCATATAAAACTCTAGGATACATCATTAAAGCCAGAAACCCCATGGGTAAAAGGTGAAACTGAGGTGAGTCTAATCTACACAGTCTCCTTCTGTCTCCAGGTTAGTAGTAAGAAAGAAGCTATTGCCACCCTAGGCTCCCTTCCCTGCCAAGATTAATTTCGAAGATTCATAAAAGGTGTATATTTTTTCTTCATGATTCAACTGTTTCTTGGCATATCCTTAGGACATGAATGCAGAAGAGCAATAGAAAACAGATTCTGCCATCAATGATCCTAGGACAGCTCCATTAGTCACTTCAGAGAAGATAGCACTAATTTTCCATAGAGCCATCAGAGGCAGGTAGTGACCCAAAACACCATGCAGAGAGAGTGTCTTTTCTCATGAAGTGCTGGTGCTTGCATGAGCAGGGCACCCTGAATCCCCCCAACAATCAGGCAATTTTCCCTTCCTGGAAAAGCATCATCATCTTGCAGTGTACTCCTAATGCAGAGCTGAGGAAGATGGTGCTGTTCCCTTAGCAATGACTTTTATAACAGATGAGATCCCTCAGCAGCCTGGGCAACTAGAAAAGGCCCAAGATCATGTCACTGTTTCTGAGAGAGCCTGGGGCCGAAGCAGGAAGTTACACACACATCAGCTGAAGTTGATTTGAAAACAAAGCAAGCTATTTGAACAGCTTGATTAATGACAGCCAACCAGGCTTCAGGAAAAGCAGTTCATGTCTTGCTAACTGGCTGTAGCTCTCACAGGGGATGTTGGCCAGGGTACACGTGTGGGGGATAGCTTAGAAAGTATTTCCTGAGAAACTCAGAAAACATTTAACAACCTTCACAGAAGATTAACGTTTCAGATGCAGCAAATGTCTTGAACAGCAGGGACAAGAGAAAGAAGTTGTGTCTCCATGAACTGGGACTTGGCTAAAGAACAGAAAAGAGAGTCACTATAAGGCAGATTATCACTGGCTGACAAAAACGTTACTTGAGGCAGCGTAGCTGGTTGCAGTCGGGCTGTCATTTCATTAATCTCATTTTAACTCACTTCAAAGCAGCTGACAGTCATCACTGCCAGACAGAGTTGTGGAAAAGGTCGATGTGTCGATCCTTGATTATTTTAGTCCAGGAACAATCTATTATTCCTAAAGTATCTGTGACATATTCCCCCCTCCCAGCCTCCCCCCTGGACAGAAACAAGTGAGAAAACCATTTTAATTACAAGACAGAAAGGATAGTAGAGAAAACACAAAAATACAAGTCTGCAAATAAGATAGACTGGAAGAACTAACTGGCCTGTTCAAATTACCGTTCAGAAGACAAGTGCTAGATTGAAATAGTTGCAGGAAGTGGAACTAACTTATTTTCATATGATGGATTGCTCTTGCAATAGAAGCTGCCTACTGCTCATCACAAGCACATGGGTTTACATTTGCCAAGAAACACTTCTTTCTGCTGTCCCAGGTATTGTGGCCATCTGACTCTGATCTGAGCCTCGGAGGGTAACCCTGGAGAATCACCAAACGACGTATGGAGAGGTGGGAACCCACCTGGTTTGAATCCTTTTCAGCAGCAAATTTGCTGCTCCCCGTGGAGCAGGATACCTGAGCCCTCGCATGCTATCCTCAGCCAATTGCTACCACCAAGCTGGGTTGAGGACAAAGATCAGGAACAGCCTCACATTACTTCCTTGGTCACCATCATCCAGTTATATATTGTGTAATGGCTGAGTAAAACCATTATTTTTTAAGTACTAAATGAGGGCCTCTGGACTCAGTTTGCTATATTTTCACTCCACTTGACACTCAAATCACAAATTACGTATTTTGGCTTGCTGATGGGAACCCAATTCAATAGGCACAGATGAATGTTTTTCCTCTTGTATCTGCTAGTTCATCCTACTTCATTACTCATTAGGTTGGATTTCTCCTTCTATTTCAAAACCTCAGCCCAGTCTTCACACTTCACTGGCTACCCTTGCCTTTCTAGCCTTAACCAATTCCCCGCTTATTATGATCTTTTTCAGATTTTTACACCATTTCATCAATACAAGTATCTGAATAATTTCACAATTTCAAGTTCATCTCTGGCGTTCAAACATGTCAAACTTACCTCATATAAGTCATTGTGACATTAGAAATAGGATAACTTGACTGAACCTAACACAACCACTTTGTCCATAATATTTGCAAATTTTTATGGCATCAAAACCCCCACTACTTCATTCAGCGGTTTTCTTGGGCTTTGAATCAGCCCCTCCTGGAATGAAAGAAGTAACAACATGATCATTATAACTACAAACACCAAATGAAGAATATACTCAATGCTTTCTTTGAAGCAGTAGGAAGTTTTAGTTTGCTTGTGTAGCTGTACCATATAATTAATAGCCTGTATGCCCCTCATAATGTGTTAATGTCAGAAAAAAAGTCAAGAGTAGCAAAAAAGCTGCACCACAAAAATAAATAAAATGAAGGTTCACATTATTCCAGTGATCAATGAATATAAAACAGGTTTTTTAAGTTCACCAGACTGTATTGGTCTGTATCATAAATATATCATTGAACCAATAAATAAGTGGCTTTTCTATTCCTAGCATACTTAAAAAAAAACCCCACTCCTTACTGAAAAAGTTATTCCTAAATGATGCTAATGGAATTTTTTTTTTGATCTCCCACATTAACTCATCCTGCATTTATTTTTCCACATTTCTTATTGCACAGAAATAATTACCATCTTACCTAGCACAAGAGATGAAATTTTGTTTCTGTTCCAGAAAAAAAGACAGCAGCCTTTTCACAACTTCTCACATTTCTAAAACTATTTGTCTTAATTCAGTATCATCCATCCTTGAAAAGGTTCATTGCGCCACATAAGATGCACAAAACTAATTCTAGGAAATGTTCCATTTGAATTCCTACAAAAATTATGAGCTCAGCGGTGATACTTCACTGAACTATTCTCTGACTACAAATACTGGTTTGTCCAAATGTCACTATTTCTAAGCATTTTCCAACTTTTTAATCTCAAAGTTACCTTTCACTACAGAGTTTTCTTTTTCTAGTATTTGTACTTTTTTTTTCTTTTCCTATTTTGGATGTATAGCTTCATATTTGTTCAAGTTGCCAAATCATTAATTACCAGTAATAACAATGACATATGACCAGTCTAGATATGAAGTGAGCAAAGCAACAATTTATTTACCAATTACAAGACTGCATTTCTTGGCTGACAAGATCGATGCAGCAGACATACTGCAATTTGAGGCAATTTTTGTGCCAAATCTGGAAAAAGATGATGAAAAGGGGTTTTTTTGTTTGTTTGCTTGTTTTGGTTTTGTTTTGGTTTTGTTGTTGATAGCGATTTTCCACAAATAATGTAAAGTTAAAGCAACTTCAAACAGAAAGAAATTATTCTGTTTCAGTTCAAGAGTGAACAGTGAGCTCTTTCTTATTTTGCTGAAATCACTTTTCTTCATTCTTACTGCAGAGAAATGCAGTCTAAAATCTCAGATTTGAATAATTGCAAACTTAAGCTAGAAAATTGATCCAAGTTTTGCAAGAGATATCTCTGTCAATCAGGGAGACTCCTAACCTTTTATATTTGCCACAGCAATTCAAGAGGCAGAAAGCCTCTCTAGGAATGTGGGTGTGTGTTTTTTTGACATCTCTATCACCTGCCTCTGCTGGGGGCTCACAGGTACTCAGTTTGACCCCAAAGAAAGAGTGCCAACCAAAAAAATGTTGTAGACAAATGAGGCATAGGAGGAAGCAGTGGTACAATTCATCCTGGGGGCAACCTACTGCTACAATTTAAAGGTACCCTCCTTGGCATAAAACCTCAAGGGAAGGTGACAGCTCAAGCGGTATTTACTAACTTCAACTGTTCCAGAAAAACACAATTCTATGAGTAAATTAAACCCAACATGAATACACTGAGCTGAGTTTGATTTTATAGGTATTGCGGTCTATGAGAAAAGACAAAATAATTTGCATCTTAATTTTCATTTGGGAAAAGGCCAGTTTGTAAATGAGAATTGAAAGCACATGTAATTTCCTTTTTTTTTCCCCCTTTCTCTCCATCTCATCCCCCACACCAATAATGTTTTCCTATGCTTTCAGGCTCTCCTTTTGTTCTACGACAATAGAATCCCCAAAACAATTGCCAGGTCAAATACATTCTGTCTTCCTTCTATTAGTGTAAGAGCTGGTGCTTGCCTCTTAAAATTCCTTTACTGACAGCTAACGCATGCCTTCCCATTCAAAGAATTTCTAATATGAATATCAGTTCCAGTCCTTTTCTGTTTTCTTGACCTTACTTTAAAGACTAGATGGGTCCACACCAAACACAGATTCAAATGTCATCATATGATGCTCAAATCTCAAAACAAGCACCATTTGATTCCTTCTCCTGATGGGTGAAATTAAAACAGTAATCTGAGAAAAAAAATCAGATGTTTGATCTTTCTTGCAGAAGTTTAGATCCTGAATCATATCTCATTTTTCCAGCAGAAATCCTGTATTTCTCAAAAAAAACCCAAGCAAGCAAACAAACAAAAAAACAACACCAAAAAAAACCCCACAACATCCTTGTGCGATAAATGTATATTTCTTCAGTATATTCCAGATCCATCAAAGTACTTGAATGCATGCCAAACTTTTAAAAAGCAAGTAATAGTACTTATTTATGCCTCTTGGAAGACAGAGCCATTGTCACCTCCTGGTCAAAAGTGGCACTACTTCAGATGTTTTCCAAATAGCTTATAACTGGATGAAAGAACTAAGTTGTTCAACATAGGTCGCAATTTTTAATGGGATGTCCAAGAAGGAATGCAGAATAAAGGCAAACAAGCACTGAAAACTAATAAATCTCTCTAACTGAGACAAAGAATCAACAGGTAACTTACAAATGTTTCTGACATTTAAGATGGATAGGGCTTAGGTAGGACCTCCAAAACAGCAAGAGGTAAGTCTTCAATGATACCTTCTTTTTTAATGTTAGAACTGACATCTCTTTTCATTCTGACACAATCACAGGGCAAACTTAGGCTTGACGGATGCCAAGCAGCCTGGGCAGGTTTCCTTATTGCCCTTCTGGGAGGCAGAGCACAGCATCTACAGTGCAGCAGAGTAGACCAAAGGAAGCTTTCAAACATCCCAATTTTAGGCCATTAGACTTCTGTCTGCAATAATTTAGACAACCCAAAAGCTAAGTGAGAACTTTTATGGACTTTACCCTGTTGCAGGCTACAGCGCTGCTAGGAGTCAGTCAAGTACTAAATGTCATTTCTTGCACCTGACACTCTCCTCTTTCACCTTCCTAAAGCCACGGATTATAAAGACTTTTCTAGAGGTTCCTCATAGTGTATTTGCCCTGTCCAGGAGCAGACTTTTGGTAGCCGCTTTATACTATATCAGTTTTTTCAAGCAACATAAAGGGACAAAATACCTCTCAGTCTTTATGAGCTGCCTCAGAGTAAACTCAGATGGGATAAAGACCTGGAGGATCTAAACCTGTTTGACCATAGGTTAACCCTAAACCCACTGAGACACATGGTGTAGAAGAATTCACTGACTTTAGTGAGCTTTGGTCAGGCTTCACACACCCCTTTAGTGATATTTTCTATTTCAAAGTATTACAGCTATTTCAGCAGATGCCCAGCATCTGTAGCTTGATGGGGTGCTAATCCTATTACAAGGTGATGATTTGAAGCCTATAGCTTATACTTCCAGATGGTTTCAGGATTTGGTGACCACATATGCTCAAACTGGGGAGAAGGAATGTTTGGAGACCTGTCTGGTTGTGAGAGTTTCATAAGGTATTTGCAGAGTTTGAGGGCTTCCGGATAGCCAGGGACCACAAACTGTACATACATTAAACAGCAGAAATTCACAGCACTCTTGAAACTTTGGAAGACTTTACCCAGCAATATGCAGACCTGTTAATATTCCCACTGGAATGTGTCAAAGATCCTAGCAACTCTTGGTGTGGTATAATTGGCAATCAGCCACTCAGGTTTCTTTGCTTCTAGGAAAGTATGGAGGCCTTGTACTCATTTTCCCAGTCTTTCATCAGAGTGGAAGGTTCAGGTGACTTCATTTGTTCCATCCTGCCACTGCAGATGTGACAACCCATGGGGGCCGCAGTAGGGATCTCACTAATTTCCTGGTTCTTGATTAACTAGTGTATGTTGTTTATAATCCACAATGACTTCCTAATATTGCACATCTTCATAGTTAAAGGCCCCCACAAAATATTCCAAAAGAAAGAAAGGAGCAAGTGTGGATAACCATTCCTGCATGCTATTGTGGAATCTCACAAGATTTGATAACTGTCAAAGCTCCAGCTGCTGAAATTTGTGCAAGAAAAGATTATTTTCTAAGAACCTTACTTGAAGTAAGTGCTAGGCCCCAGGAGAAAGAAAAAGGTGAGAACTGGTGGATTGAAATATATTCCAGTGTTAGCAAACCAGAATGCAAACATTTACAAACAGTGGCTACTAGTAGCATAGATAACAGCAAGAAGATTGTTTGCTCATGTGCCTAATATTTTTTTTGTAAGACAACATACAAATAGCCAAGACAAAGTAAAACAAATACAATATTTGAGCAAGTTATCAGTAGTGTTATTCGATATTTATCAGTCTCACACCTCTTTTGACTTACCTGTATCAACAGCATTTCATAATTAGATGGTCAGTCAATACATCCTTATCTGACACAAAAAATAACTACATTGGAAACATGGAAAAGGAGAGCCTGGAAACCATTTTCAATAAAGCATCAATCATAGAATATCTCAAGTTGGAAGGGACCCATAAGGACGATCAAGTCCAACTGTCTGCTCCTCACAGAACTACCTAAAACTAAACCATACGACCGGAGCATCATCCAGATGCTCCTTGAATTCTGACAGGTTTGGTGCATGACTTCTCCCCTGGGGAGCCTGTTACAGTGACTGACCACTCTTTCAGTGAACAACCGTCTCCTACTATCCAACCTCAACCTCCCCTGACATGTTTAGTCCCAAATATCTCTTAGTTTTCTCTTTAACTTTTAGATTTTTTTCTCTTCCCCCCCCCCCCCCCCCCCCCAAATAATTTGCCATGTTTTGCGTGTGAACTTGGAAGGTGCATCAGCCGGAGCATAGCTGTTTATCAGTTCAATTGGAAAAGTGCACTCTTGAGCATAGACCTATTCCTGAAAGTCAGTTCCTGGTGCCTTGTGGAAGGCAGAGAAAACACTTCATGGTCTGCAACTTAGATCTTGAAGAGAGAGTGCCCAGAGCACCTGACACCTTTGCACCATAAGATGTACCTGGTTGCAGATCTTGGAAGGGGCTAAACTAGGCTTCAGTACAAGCTTATTAGGACTAGATGTAAAGGCTTGAAATTGGGTGTACAGAAGTACAAACTGCTCAATTAAATGAAAATTCCTTTTCCACCACAGGCGTCCTTTACTAAAATGGAAGCATTACTGCTGTCCTTTCACTGAAGTATCACATATTACCTACCAGCTCAGCTGGCTGAACTGATACCAGTTTCTAAGAATATCTTTGTGATCATTTTCTGTTCCACGTTTTTTATCACCAAGGTGCAGAAAAAAAGTTTGTTCTTGAATAAGCAAAAAAATAAAAGCTTCAAAAAGTAGTTTAACAGTCTTCGAGTATTGTCTCCTCTATTGCTGTTAGAGATGTTGTCATACAAATGAGTTGGGTGAAATACTAGAAATACCTTCTTCCCTAGTAAGGGTGTTTAGTATGTTTATAGTCATATGTATAGTGTTAAAATCACCAAAACTACATGAGAAAACTATCTCTTAATAACTTTCTACACGTTTTATGAGAGCTGATATAGGAATACCTACTTAAAAGATTTTTAAAGCGAATGGAGTACTGAATTAGTGGTAAGTGCTATGGACCTTTGAGTCTGCTTGTAAACAGCTGTAGAAAATACTTACCTGTTCAGAGTTCAGTTACAAGTTTTGTTCTGTGCGTGTTGGAGTTATCACACTGATGCTTGCTCCACCTGGTGAGACGTCAGTTTTATAAGCATAGGTCTCAGCCTTGCAACTAAACCCATTCTTTGAGACTTCTGAGCATATTTAACTATATAAGAAACACTACATAGTTATAAAGATATCTATGCCACTGATCTTGTTGCAGAATCAGTCCCATTAGGAGCAGACTGAAAGGAATAGCATACTTTATACTGCAGCCTTGTGCCAAGAATCCCACTTTTTGTAAGTCTTAAAACTTTGTGGTCTATGAAACAGATCTTCGTTACTGATGCATTGTAAAATATCTTGAGTTCCATTTTTGACAATCAGAGCTTTTTCAAGCTTCCATTACTGCTCATTACTTACCAAGAGTTTCAAGACTGTCCAGGGAGCAGATTTTTCTGCTACCACCAGTTTTTTCACTTCTGTCATGCCAAGTCTCAAAACACCCTTCAGAATCATCAATATTTTATGTATCAAAGTACCTGTTAGAAGCAGTTTTTCATTTAGTTGCCATAGAAATTCATGGAAAGTCCCCTGGCAGTTTCAGAGGAAGACAGATCAGATTGCTTTGATGCATGAGACGCTGTCAACCTAGGTAATATGTGGGCATCATATCTGATTAGACTTGTAGAACACTAAGAAGGGCCAAACTTTTCTTCACAGAACTTTACTGATTTTAACAGTAACAGGACTTTCTGAATAGGGACTGTTCACCACTCTTCTAATAGGCTGTAAAGGCAACAATGTTTGATCCTTCTTTATTTCCATCTCACCCCATAAACTGAGGCTGAAACCTTCCTAGAAGTATGTAGTTAAGAGGTAGAAGGGTGTGAAAGAGGATTTTCACTCAGCTTTTACTTATAAAACCACAGCTTATTGCTGTTCCTCTGACCTGTTTTAAGGGTCTCTAGCATGGAACTGGAAGTGCCAGTGATGTTACCAGCAGGAAATTTGTCAAAACTACTGAAAAAAGCATGCTGAATAGAAAACTAACAGGAAACCAGATGGATGAAGGGGTAAAAACCCTATACTTCTCTCACCAGAGTGGTCTGAATCTCTCTGATTATATAGATTTTAGTAGTAAACTGTCATCTGCTCTTTGCTGAAGATATATGCTAGTACTATGAGGGAGTGAAGGTTATTTAACTGCAACACAGCAAAGAAAGATAAATGCTTGATTTTTCTAGTGTGTGGTGGGAGAAACTTGAGGTAAAGCATGTTTTTAGACCCTCTGCCTCTCAGACTCAAACTGTCATGGTAGTCAGCATACACTAAGAGTGGATTACACTGATTCTTTAGGTAAAGCAACTAGAAAACTCTGCCTGCCTGCCTTAAGCAGCATTGCCTTGATTTGAAAGGAATAAGCATTCACAGCCAGGGCAAATACACAAGTTAAAAATCTGCCCTATTTTTAAGGCATAAGTATGTATCTGCAAGCAAGTTTATAAAGTATATATACATAGAATGTGGACAGATTGATGGGTGCATTTGTCATGGTAAGCATCCCATACCACTGGGGTATTCACTGTGGATCACAGTAGGGCTCTTCACGTTTGATCTTTTTAAACTTTCAACTATTGCAAAAGCAAAACCATGCAATTATGAATTTACATTCCTCTTTGACATGCAGTAGGAAAAAAATTCTGCTGTGAAAGCATTTAGGTATTCCAGAAGGTATGTTCCTTTTAAAGGATCCCACAAAATTTTAGGCCTATGGTAAACAAACACTCTTCTAGTGACTGCCATTTTCTATCACATTCTTGATAAAAGGAAACACCTATCAGGTTAGCTTTATCTGTAATCACAATGAGAGGTTACTGTATCTATTTACAGCATTTGATAGCAAAATACTGTTCATACAATTTGCTGTATTTGTTCACACACATATATTTTATCTCCAGGTACATAGAGTTTAAGAGCCCTAGGAGATGTGCCAGTTACAGTACAGGATTATAGTCCTCTGAAAATCTCTAATCCTTGACAGTATAGGTTATGATCCTATAAACATATGACCAAGCAAAACTTTTATTATGCTGTACAGTCTCTGAAGCAATGAGGTTCTATAAACAGGTTATATAAAGCATCCCTGAGATGCTCTCAGACAGAACAGATGCCACAGAATCTGTCTCAAAAGACCAAATAATTTCAAATGTTCATATAACATTGCAAATACAAGTTTTTAAAAAATGTTAATTAAATTTCCCATAGGTACTTCAAATTAATTTGCATATACATCTGGAAAACAAAATCCAATTGCTGCATGGAAGTCACAGGAAGTATTGAGGGCTGTAACTGAGTTTTGGAAGCAGTGACTGAATTTAAAATGTATTTTCCAGAACTGTGTGTTTCTGCAAGCCAGGGGGAGGCAAGCATGAAGCTTAGATATTAGTTAAGCTGCTTTAAATTCTGAAAGCAGAACTTAGTGGAAGGATACAGAGATTTCAGTAGCAAGTAGAGAACATTTGAAAAAATACAGAACTTGAAGTTGGAGGTTAAGTTGGCAAAACAATTCTGGCAGGGATTTTCATTTGTATTTTGCAACAGCACCTAGCACAAAAAAAAATCACATTCCTAACTGGGAGCTTCTAGTCACTATAACATTACATATATTACAATAGGATGGAACGTCTTCTTTATTAGTTGATACTCATACTAAAAGTATATATCTTATTATATATGCTCTCATCATTTATAAAATAAGTTATGATCTACTGAATAACTGAGTCCAGTATTTCTGCACACAAATTTAGATGTTCTGGGACTTGTCTCCTGAGAGAGTAATTCCCAAGAATCAAATGTAATGGCTACAGAATATAAGTGACTTTCAGTAAGGGCTGGATGCATAAGTACGACCACAGTTTTCAAATCAGCCTTTTTATAGCTATGTCATTTCAGGCATATGCTTTGATTCAAACAAAGCAAAAGCAACTTGCATGTGAAAACAAGAAAGCTGCTTCATCTAAACACTAGGCAGTTCCAGGCACTTTCAGCGCAAAATTTCTGGTTGAAGTTTGTTGTAACATGTGGTTGCTCAAAACCACCTTCATTGCACTAACGTACAGGTCACATGTTCCATTTTTTTTTCAGATGAGTAGAATTGAATCAGTTTTCCAGAGCAAATAGTCATTATTATGAGCTTAAAATTTCCTTCCCACAAATATTCTTTTAGTTGCTTTCAGTGTCCGTTGCAGTCAATCCCTATAATTCTACTTACAATGTGAGG
The DNA here is from genome assembly GCA_028858755.1 of Ara ararauna. NCBI lineage: Eukaryota > Metazoa > Chordata > Aves > Psittaciformes > Psittacidae > Ara > Ara ararauna. The sequence continues at coordinate 104,217,197 of CM054376.1, read as the reverse complement.
GAAATTTAATGAATATGTGACTTTATTCACTCAACGGAAACCTCAGATAGAGCTGGAGTTAATTTCCTAGCTGTGAAAGGCTAGTCTAGTGACTTTCTTTGCCAGCTATGAGAACATGAACTTCATAAAATCAGACATACAACAGTTGTTACTTAAAAGTCAACTTTAACAACAGTTACCACAACACAGGATCTATGAAAAACAAAGGGGTTTTCCATTTCTGAATGTGACATGGAGAAATGCATGTAAAGACAGAATTTTAAAGTTCAAACTTCGAAAAATGCTTTTATCCAACACACATCTCAAGCCTGTAGCTGTCTCCCTGGATGAATGCATGCAGTTTCTTTCTTTAACTCATAAAACTTGGTTTTGCATAAATAGCCTAATTTCACAAATACTGTTTCTCCAAAATTTTACTTCAGAAGTTTTAACAGTTCCTCCCTGAAGTCAGCTGTGAAATGTCCAATACCTAATAAATTGGAGCTATTATACCTTTTCTCTTTTTAATTGCAGTAAGCTAAGTGTCATCTTGACAGTAGACTTGCAAATATGTTTCCTATAAACCATGAGTATAAATAAACATTGCAGGTAAAGTCTGCATGGAATTAGTTATGACTCTGTCATATCTTTATGGCTAAACCAACTTAAAGAAGGTTGTCTGGGACAGTCCCATACTACTTCAAATTAATGGGATTTAAAAATACCATACCATGACAGTTACATATGCAGAGTATCAAATCTCACCAGTTTTATATAACAGCTCAGGTGTCCAGAGTGTTATAAGAAACTGTGGAAAAGACTAGGTTCTTATCATAAATGCTCTTTCATTTTCTAACATGGCTTCTAAACTGTAACAGTCCACAAACATGCCAGGAAAAAAAAAAAAGAAAATGCTTTCCAATTTGGATTTGATTGTTGCTCTGAAATTTTAAAGAAAACTCTAAATAAATGCTTCCATTGAATATCTTTCTCCAGAAGTACAGATTTTTTTTCACCACTTGTGAAAAAATTCTCTTAATCCTGGTAATTTTTCTTCTTTCCCCAGATGAATCGACGGTTGCTTTCTGGCCAGTACACATTCCTCTGAGGTTGGATCAATATATTGTGTTGGACAATCTAATAACATTTGCTGGTTTCCTGAACTATTTATCACTCCACAGTACAAAATTGAGATTTTTCTTAGCTTGCTAGACAATGTTAATAGCAATCAAGAGTTATTGATGTTTGGAGGTAGATTCAATGTTGTACATGAAGAACAATAACTCCCTCAGACCACTTCTTAACAGACAGAGGTGATGGCCATTAACTTTTTCTATTAGAATTCACTTTAGTCTGAGCTGGAGTCTCAGATGAAAACATCTGGATCTGAGTATGTCTTGCTCCTAAACCTTTTACCTATAAACAAGCCATTCAGTAAGTAAACATGAGCTGTGAGACACATTGGCAGGATGGCTTGGGAGCATCTGGAAGACCTTACACCACTTATCAAATACCTTTCAGATACACTAAATACACCATAAGAATGGGTGGTGCAAAGCAAATTAGTATTCATGAAAAAGCTGTGACCGCAATTATACTTAGGCTGTGTCCCTACTATACACATAAACTAACAGCCTGAAGGGATGCATGTGATAAGCTGAAGCAGTTAGCACATGCTTCCAACCAGCACCTGTTCTGAACTAAAATACCACAATGGTTTCTGTATTTCAGATCTGGCTCCTAGACAGACCAGTGATTCTAATGTAAGGAATTTCTGAAACATACAGAAAGTAACCTAGAGCAGCAGATTACTCTTGAGAATAAAGAGGTAGCAACTGATGCTGTTATAAATACTGTTAGCCACATAAAACAACATATCATAGAATAGTTAGGGTTGGAAAGGACCTTAAGATCATCTACTTCCAACACCCCTGCCATGGCCAGGGACACCTCACACTAAACCATGTCACCCAAGGCTCTGTCCAACCCAGCCTTGAGCACTGCCAGCAATGGAGCATTCACAACTTCCCTGGGCAACGCATTCCAGTGCCTCACAACCCTTACAGGAAAGAATTTCCTCTTTATATGCAATCTAAACTTCCCCTGTTGAAGTTTGAACTCGTTACCCCTCGTCCTATCACCACAGTCCCTAAAGAAGAGTTCCTCCCCAGCATCCCTATAGGCCCCCTTCAGATACTGCAGAAGGCTGCTATGAAGTCTCCAAGCAGCCTTCTGTTCTCCACGCTGAACAGCCCCAACTTTCTCATCCTATCTTCATACAGGAGGTGTTCCAGTCCCCTGATCATCCTCGTGGCCCTCCTTTGGACTTGTTCCAACAGTTCCATGTCCTTTTTCTGTTGAGGACACCAGAACTGCACACAATACTCCAAGTGAGGTCTCACAAGAGCAGAGTAGAGGGGCAGGATCACCTCCCTCGACCTGCTGGTCGTGCTCCTTTTGGTGCAGCCCAGGAGACGGTTGGCTTTCTGGGTTGCAAGCGCACACGGCCGGCTCATGTTCATTTCCTCATCAACCAATACCCTCAAAGTACTTCTCTGCAGGGCTGCTCTCAATCTTTTCTCTGCTCAACCTGTAGCTGTGCCTGAAATTGCTCCCACCCACCTGTAGGACCTTGCACTTGGCATGCTTAAACTTCATCAGGTTGGCATCAGCACACCTCACAAGCGTGTTAAGGTCCCTTTGGATGTCATTCCTTCCCTCAAGCATATCAACTGAACCACACAGCTCAGTGTCATCAAAAAACATCCTTCTCAATATATGGCATTATGGCTACGGAAGAGTTCACTTCGTAACCAAAGAAAAGCCTATTCTAAGGGATTGATTTTGGGATGCCAAGCAGTATAAATAAAAATATTGGATTGACCTTCTAGGTGTATTCCCAAACACTTACAGAGGCTCTTACTAGGCCATGTGAAAGCACAGCTGGAAAAAAGTCCTTTTTAAATGATATTGTATTTAATGGGCAAAAAAACCCGGCTGTGAAATTAATGCTGAATTTTGTGGTACAGAAGACAAAGTATTCTACACTACTTACATTATAAAAGCAAGAAAACTATGATGAGCAAATTATATCAACATAATAGGAAAAGCAAAGACAATTGCATGATTTTTTAATGCAGATCCACTTATATGCTTCAGTTCTGATGGTTCAGGCTCTATAGGTAACAATTTCCTTTCCAATTTTAAACTCTCACCAGCTGATAACAATGGCAGTGAATCCTGCAGTTGAAATATCTGACTCTCCACAGTTAACTTTGCTGAATCTTTCTTTTTTACCCAATTTAATCTTTTCAGAAATCCATTAAGAAAGCACCTGCATCTGTACAAGGATGTTTTACCTAGGCCTAAACATTGTTTGACTTGAGGCATCAGAATTTGTATTACTTAAGCCTGGATACGGTAAGAGGTAAAAGTAGGTTACTCTCAGAGGTGAGTGACAGATAAAAAACAGCACCGAGGGTGAAAAAAACTGAAGTCACTTATAAGAGCGTAAGGAGGAATGGAAAGAAGGAGTTTTGAGGTTAGAGCAAAATGTTGAAATAAAGCTGCCCTGACAGTATGAATTAAGAACTACAGCAAACAGCTAGGAAAATTTGAATTCCAGATCAGGCTTCCTTGAAAAAAAAGGATGTTATCCCAGCTGGGACAGTAATATTGATGATCTGCATGAACTGCTCTGAGATCAGCAGGTAAGCAACAGTATATGTAGCTATTACCAAAAATTAATTATGGCTGTTACTACAGCATGACAGATGGCATTTTTAGAATCCAACATCAGATGCATTTTTAAGAATCTGACACATTCAGTAACATGCAAAATAATTATTGAGCTACATTTCAGAAATGTGTCAGGTTCCTATAGATCTTTACTTGCTATAGCATGTAAGATAACCTCCCTGTGACATCTTTCAGGCCCCATACCAAGATCTATCTTTTTCATATGGATAGAGATTTTACCTCTTCTCTCTCATGCTGTAGTATCAGGGATGTTTATGATACTTCTTACATTTCTTTATTTCCATCCTCAATCTTACTACCATAAGAAGGACAATTTTTTAGGGATCAAAAGGGTCTCAAGACATTTTACAGACTTAACCAGAGAATGATGTGTAAAAATTTTATGAACTCCAGTTGTCTACATTCCAAGCTTTGCAAAGGTTTCTGCGCAACTAAATCGCACTTCAGTGTCTAAAGAACTTTGTGTCCACAGCCAAAAGTATCAGTACCTACTTCTACAAAATTAATTTTGGTGTTAAATATGCCTTATTGAAACCTTGAGTTAATAGATGACAAAGAATCAAGGACCTTTATGAAACTGGGAGCTATCCACTTTTGTAAAGCCTGCTGCCCCTGCTCATAAGATACTTGCCATAAAAACTGTTACCCTTAAAGAAAAAAAGGCGAGTTTTATAGAGAATAGTAGCTAATTACACATCTTCCAGGACTGACAGGTAAATAGTTCCATTACATTGAATCAGCTCACAATATTTTCAATTACTACAAGCAGGAAGAAACCTAGTTTGACAGCCCACATAAAATTGGCACCTCGGTAGCCACACAACCACCTACAAAAGAGCATTAAACAAATCTGAACACCATATACTAGTCAAGAAATTTTGCATATATACAAAGCCACACATAGTAAATTACCGGAAGTACTGAAAAATTGCCAGGATGAAATTGCAACTTTCACATGCTGTATTAGGCAAAGTAATTTTGAATAATTCTTCCCCTTTTCTAATAAAAAATTCAAGACTTTAACCTCAGTTGAGACTGCAGGACAAAAGAAAGTGGCATTTCCTCTGAAGATGTTCTCTGAACACATTTTGCAGAAATTTTACAATTTTTCACATGGTATTTATGATACTTTCACCCTTTCCACTCGTTTTTCTTTCTTTTCAGAGGAAAACATGAAAAAGCAAAAGCCTGAAGTAGTGAAGGATAAAATTAAAAAAACTTTTTTTTTTCTTACTCTTTGGGCTTTTTTTCCTTGAAAACCAGAAACAGAAAATTACATTGTCTCTCTGACCTCTTACTTCCTCTTCAAAACCATTTTTGAAAGGCTGTTTAGAAGCAACACAAAAAGTTTGTTTTGATGTTTTAATTTTTCTGATGGGAAAACCCACAATTTTTATCCTATCAGAAAAAATAAGAATTAAACACTTCCCATTTAAATAAATATTCTGGGATGCAATTTAAGAGCAAATGTTTTCCCAGTCATTTACAGTCATTTCTGATTATAAGCTTCAATTTCTCATGCTTCAAACCTGCTTTACCTACCTAAAGTTCTAAGATGCTATTTTCAGTACAAGTGTTACACGCTTATGTTGCAATAAGAGGAACTCTTCCTCCCAAATGGATGTTCAAGCAGCGTGAGGATTTAAACCATGTGTTTCAACATGGCTTTTAGCTCATCACATTCAATTCATAATAAAAAAAAAAAAAAACAAAAAAAACAAAAAAACATTTTTAGTAACACCAGAAATTAATAGAATGAAAACACCAGATTGACAGCTCTAGTGACCCATATTCTTTATTATTCACAGGATAAGGGTTGTATAAACACCTGTAAGAGCTTGTCTAATATTAGGAAATGGCTCTAACTAATGACTTGGCACTAGCTCACCATATACACATTCTTATTTCATGGTAAACCTGCCTTCACACTGTTTAATATAATTTATATCCAAAACTATCATGAGCTCAAATGTAAGGCAAGCATCTATGTGAAAGTTATTACAGAATAATGATTCTGACCTGAGATCATACTTTGACTTATTTTTAAAATTATTTCCTCCAAAGACAAGATCCGTCCCTATATTTTCCAACTGAGACCAGGCCAAGCCAGCTGCAGAACCAAAAAAGGAATTCAGACTCAAAAGCCCCTTAGGCGCCTCTGCTAAAAATGCCAGCAATTGACCTGATTCTCTTCTCTCTCTATCCCCAGATTCTGATGAGTTGCACATTCCCCCACCAGCTCTCCTGCTGATTTCAAAGGACCAGCTGTAGTCCACATTGAATCCAAGGTAAGATATAAAGATCAGCCTATCTGTACTTAAAATATAGGCAGGGTAAAAAGGGTCCCTATTTCACCCAAACTTTGCTGTCAGAAGGTGGGAAACGGGCAGATCCATGGCTGTGCTTCATGGCATGCATCAGCCTGCAGACCAGAACCCATGAAAATACCTTTTCCTTACAAGTAGCACCACTCTAACCACAGTTTTTACACTGCAATCCTTCGGGTTGCCATGGCAAGGTTATGATCAAAGAGATGCCTTACACTGAAGTCTGTGCAATAGAACAAATCTCTTCAATCCTAATCAGAAGTAAAGGAAATTGAGGACAGGATTTTTGTAACACACACCAGTGGGACAACAGTGTTTTTCTTGAGTAGATCTATATCGGTGTGTGGGAAAGGGTGCTATTTTAAAAAGCAAGTATTCTAGATAATTCACCATTCTTGGCAATTTTTATTTTAACTACTTACACTTAAGTAATACCTTTGATGCAATGTCTTGTTATCTGTGTACCAGAACATCTCTTTTCTTGGCAGCATTTTAGAAAAAAAAAAAAAAGATTAAAAAAGAAAGAAAACCAAAAAACAAATGACTTTAGATAACTTCAGTCAGATGGCATGCTTTCATAAAGAACTCTCTCTTAATAGATCAGTCTAATGAATATGTACAAAGACTTGGCACATCATCTTTTTCCTTTTTTAAGTCACATTGACCACAAGGCACCAATGTGTTCAGTTGTAATGAGAAGAAATGCTGTGGTCCAATATCCATGACACCTCTTAGAACCACAGGAAACTCATCTGTTCACTGCTTCACAAATTGCCAGAACATTTCACAAAATAAGATCAACAAGCAGCACAGAAAAAGTTCATCCAAGAAAATGTCCTTGATCTGTCTTTGATGCTGTTCGCAGGATAATATTTATTCTTGGACTATTGGACTAATTCACAAATACACTTTTTGCAATAGAAATAACATTTTAACTTCTCTATGCACATAAACATACATAGTTATCATACATGTAATGTTTAAAAAGAAAACCTATTGATCAAAGATAGAGAAAGATGGCCCTGAAAGAGCAGCGAAGGGATTCTTCTACAAGAAAACTAATATCTTGCTATCATTTAAACAAGCCATATAGCCTCACACCACCTTAACATGAGCCTATTTAGTGAAAATTCAGGTCATAGCAGTTCATGAGCCAAATTCACTGTTCCAAATATTATTTAATCAAGTAGTCTTGATACCTCATTCACAACAGGTCATTAATCCTTATTGTGTTACATTGCGAAGTTTTACAACCACAAAAATAATAACAGTAAAACCCAGTAGAACTGATTAACAAAATAGCAACCTAGAATGCAACCAAAGCTATTTCAAAGAGATGCAACATAGCAACAAAGCCTAATAAGGGCATTCAAATTCGCTACTTGAATGTATTTTTTCACGTATCTCTGATATATTGAATCATAGAATCATAGAATAGTTAGGGTTGGAAAGGACCTTGAGATCATCTAGTTCCAACCCCCCTGCCAGGGGCAGGGACACCTCACACTAAACCATGCCACCCAAGGCTATGTCCAATCCAGCCTTGAACACCGCCAGCAATGGAGCATTCACAACTTCCCTGGGTAACCCATTCCAGTGCCTCACCACCCTTACAGTAAAGAATTTCTTCCTCATATCCCATCTAAACTTCCCCTGTTCAAGTTTGAACCCGTTACCCCTTATCCTATCACTACAGTTCCTCATGAAGAGTCCATCCCCAGCATCCCTATATTGAAGACTAGTTCTCTTTCTCCTCTTCATTTACGAAGTACAAGAATGCATTGGTAAATCATATTTGCGTACAAAATGTGTGTCTTTATCATGTCTTATCATAGGAATAGCTCTCCTGCAATATGAACATGCCTTTGCTCTGTCAAAACCAACAATGTATTCAAGACTCACGAGTTGCAAGGCTGGGAAACATGGAAACTCTAGTTTGTGTCTTTGGCCTCAATCTTCTTGGATAAAAATCATATTGAGTCCAATAGTTCTGACTGTAATAATACATATGACAAAATACCCCATAGATGTTTAAAGCCTTCCAATGAAAGTATCTTCACTACTCATTTGGTGTCTAAATAACTTTTGCATCTTTACTCTAAACGTATTAACTTTATAAGCAATTTAAGAGGGTTTTTTCTTCTTTACAATTTTGTGATACATTTACCTGCTAAGTTCAAGAACCTGTCATTATCCTCCCAACATGCAAGCACTCATACCAAGAATAAGCTTTTTCCTTTTACAAGCAACAAGTTTCTTAATTCTTTCTCTGTAAAACAAAGTATGAATCATCACTGTGATCTTATCTCCATTCATTTTAATCCAGTGTCTCGTCCAGACAATAGTACCTTGCATGCAGTAGGCATTTCTCAGAGAAAGCACAACATACCTTTTTAACCTTCCAGTTTTGGAGATACCTTTTACCAGTGAAGCCTGCCTTCTCTCTCAGTCTGCACACTCAGAGTTTTGCTACAGCTAAATATATGGATTTGTGATTCTGTGTTCCAGTGTTCAGATTCAACTGAGAGAAAGGTGTAAGTGCTAGATAGCAGCAGATGTTCAAACTACAGATGTACATAATTCACCTTCAGTATCCAAAACTCTTAGCAGAATATAAGAGCATCAGGGGTTTTGCTTCTCTGCTGAGCTTGGATACTATGTTCAGATTTATAACATCATCTACTAATTAGCTGGTCCAAAGGATACACTACTGTCCACTAATATTTTTCCCTTTTCTTCCTCCCTGCTCAATGCAGAAAATTAAACAAAACTCATAAAAGCTATCCACTTAGTCTTGTAGGTATTTTTCACTGGCTGCATGAAGATAAGAACATATGCAAATTTTCCTCCATTGATCATGTCACTTTTTAATTTTTTTTTACCCTACAGCAAAATAGTTAATGTTGACATTTAAACCAGATATTTACATTTATTCCAGATGAGGTGACCTGTTCATTTCCAGACCAACTGATTCATACTACTTTCATTTGCAGGCAGATGTGAGCACGTCTGTCACTTTTATCAAAGTTTTCCTCCAAACTAAATTACCAAAGACTTTCAGTCAGGGAGAGGAAAACAAACAAACAAACCAACAAAAAAACCCAAAAAGACAAAACCAAAACAGAATAAAAAAACAGAGGAAAAGAGAAAAGGAGAATCTAGAAAGCAAAATGGCAATTCAAGTAAGAAATCAGATCCAACTTATCTCAAATACTTTTAATTTTCAAATTAAAACCTCAGATGCCACTCATATCTGTTTACCTTCTTTTTTCCTCTAAATAAACTTGTAGACAGTAGATGACTGTGGTGTGGCCTGCCATATCCATTGCATTCAGGACTGTGTCAGGAACAGATCTGGTGGCCACATCCTGCGTTTCTCTTTTTCCAGTTGTGGGCAAATTCCCATTAGAATTTTGATTCTGTATTCTCTGCTCAAGTTTCCAACACAATTTTACACTCAACAAGCTTCTGTTTGCTTCTTGGTAGTCTATTTCTTTTGAATCTGAAGTCATAATGTCAGGTTTATGACATCATGCTAATTTCCACAGCTACAACATGCCATGGCAAAAACATGGGCTTATAAATTTCACTGAAGGAACAAACAGACATAAAGAACCCTGGTCAGGGGAAGGAGATGCCAATTTTGAAAACAACTTGTGTGAAAAACCTACAACTTCACTCATATTTTAAGAATCTTGGAGTTCAAGTTTCAATTGTAAGGCTTAGTGTCATGCCTGAAGTAGCAAAGGAAGAACAGAAGTATTGGAAAAAAGAAAAACTACTCTAGATCAACGCTACATCTGTGTCATCACTCCACTGTGAAAATTTTCCTTGAAGTCAAGCAACTGGTATGTGTAATCCTCTGCAGATACAACACCAGCAACACAAAACCAACCTGTATTTGCTTGCTACCAGGCACAGCCAACAGCTTTTTTAAATTAAAAAAAAAAAAAAATTATTTATTTTTTAAAATCAGCAGATGTTCCAAAGTAGGAGAGAACAGTCCACCCGTTAGAAGTACATTCAGTCATCTCTCACAGCCTTCCTGATCAGCTCCATCTTCTGAAGTCTAAGACAGTAGAGCATAAACACAGTCTGGGAAACTTTCCATATTCCTAAAACAGTGAGTCATTCAACAGTTGTTTTAAACAGGATCTGAAAGGGTGCCACCAGCAATACTAAGGTCATCTCCAAGTGCACACTAATGAACCACACAGAAAAAAGCAGAGATGTTTGCCATATATTGTTTAATATTTCTTGACATCTCAGTACTTATATGGCCCTCGCATCTTTAATAGGAATGTCTCAAAATCATTAATGGATTTTACCCTCACATGACCCCTGAAAAATGGAGTTATCTCCATTTTGGAAATAGAGAAACTAAACAAAGCAGTAGGTAAGTAAAAAAAAAAAAAAAAAAAAAAATCTTAAAAGCTACAGAAAGGATATGATGAATTACAATGTGATCACAAATCTCTTGAATCTTGTGCTTTGAAACTTCATGAAAACATAATAAAAGGCTAGATAATGCTTGTCTGAAAATACCCAACTTCCACAAGGAAAACAAAATTGCAATCTGACATATTTTTATAAATATGCAATTTCTATACATAGTGGTGGCATTTATTGCATATAAAGCTCCCAATATTAATGAAAATTATTCTTTCCTAACCCAGGACAAGCACAATGCTATTGTACTGGAGAGCATACCAGATATCTATGTGATTTGCTACTGATCATCCTTATTACAAGATCACAAAAAGTCCCAGTCCTGTTAGGTTTCCACGGGTGTTGTTCAAATCTTTATGTAACACAAAAAAGAGGAAGTCTTTACTCAGGGCACTCACAGTCAAAGTGTCAGCACTGTCTTCAGGCCATGGAATCTTCTCAACTCCTGCTCTGTGTTTCTGCAGCCTTATAGCAGTCTAAACTCTTAGGCTGTGCTAAGTTGCGAAGTCTCCAACAGTTTTCAAATCATCGTTACATTTTGTTCAAAAACTCCCAGGAAAAAAAGAAAAAAAAATCAGAAAATTAACAGCAGGTGTCTTATTTGTGATATATAATTTATTCCTTTGCTGACAGCCAGCCTCTTACACAAAAATCGAACCAAAAGCTATATGCTTACACTAAGGAGAGTCACAGAATTTAAATATAAAGTGATATTAGCAAAATAAATAACATTTCAAGGAGTTTTTACAGACTACCTGCAGGGCATGGCATGACAAACACTGTTGGGGAAACAACAAGGATCTTTGATTCTCTTTACCCACCTATTGCTAGCCAGTTATGGTCCCCTGGTTTCTCATCCATCTTGGCCAGCTAAGCCATTTATTAATCATTCTATCATTCTTAAGACAAAAAAAAAAAAAAAAAAAAAAGGAAAAACATTGTAAAAACTGTTTCAAGACTGACAGGAAAAAAGGACATTTTTTCTGACAGTTTAATGGCAGATTGATGACTTGCTTCGATTGTAGCTTTTAGGCAGCTAATCTGAGGTGTCATCATCCCTTCCCAAGAAATTAGGGGTACTGGCAGAAATATATTCTAATCTAGCTAATCTACCTCAACAGATTGGGAAAAAAAATGCAGAGGACTGGAATTATCTCACTTACCTCATCTCATGAGAGGTTCCTGGATCCATATTTATTTTTGGAAAATGTATTATCCAAACTAGAAGTTAGACAATGATTGCTGTAGCCAATGGCATGTACGACAGTACCTTGGGCAAATCATTAAAGTTTGCTCAGTAAGACAAGGATAAACTTAATTTAAATTTGGAAATTCAAAGCAATTCAGTTTCACTTCATTTTTAGCTTCATCAAGATTGAATTTTTCTCCAAGCTTCCAAACTTAACTAGAAAATTGTTGCTCTTACACTTTGACAAGTATGCGAACAGGCTGTTAACACAGGATTGCTGCTCGATTTTGCCTGACTACCTCTCTTCATGGAACAAGCCGCTGATTACCTGTTTTCATGGCAATCAATTCAAGCTGCTGATTTTAACATGGAGAGATGTAGATGCGCAGGCATAAGGTTCATCTCTCACCTGTGGAAGGATGAGATAAAGCAGCTGAAGTTCATCAGCCGCTTCAATTGGACTGCCCCAGGAAGAGGGAAGGTTGCCCTGGAGCAAGCGGCGTGTCCCGGGTGCCCTCTTGTGGTCCTGTCTGGTACAGGGCTTCAGAGGCGGGAGGCACCCTGGGTGCAGGATGCTTTCACTTAAAGTACAAACATAATACAAGAAATTGCTAACCATAAGTCCTAAAACTCCTTAAAAATAGACGTAAAAAAATTGCTTTTCTTATCTTGCCCACTAAAGCTTACCAAAGTTTACAGACAAAGATTTTAAGGGACCAGAGTGCTTTTCACTGAAGTTAAATACAAAACTCTGCTTGGTAGCAGTCTCAATAGGTTGAAGCCTAGTATGGTTTCCTATCATGACAATGTGTATGTACCATAAACAGAATTAGCTTAAAGAAAGGTAGGATCATATATATGTGCTAATAAATATATTCCTTTCATATACCACCAGGAACAGTTACATTTACTTCCCCCAGCAACGGTGATAAAGACAGGTAGGCTACAAGGATGCAATGTTACTAGATTCATTGCAAACATGCCTTTGCAGAAAACATAAAACTGGAGAGGATAGAACCTGGAGATCATGACTGCCATTCATCTTGGAATCAAAAGACAACTTCAAGCCATTCTGCACTAAGAATCTGGAGAGGAAAATAAGCTTTCCACAATAAGAAATGAAGACAAGGCAACTATTAGTGATGTCTGCAAAACTTGGAGCTTTAAGTTCAATATTTCAAAAGACAGGATCAGAACACTTCCATCTCAGCCATACTATTGTTTCACAAAAACTGAGTGTCTTAACTCACATATGATCCAAGGTTTTTGTGTGTAAATGTCCGTACGACCGCTTGTTAAGTCACACAATTGCCTGACTCACCAGAACAAATCAAAAGAATTAGAGCAGAAAAGCCCCCCTAATCAAGCTGGAGGCTCAACAAGATGCGGTTTGCAAAAAATATGCTAGCTTTCTGCTATTTCTTTGGATAACATAGTGCTTTCATTTCATTTAATTATTTCCTCACTAAATTGCATTGAACCCAATAGTAAGAGTGGGAACAGGGTTTGTATGGCCAACAAACCCCAAGTGCCTAACCTCACATGTCATACTGTGGCAAAGAGCACTCTGACAAAACCCCATTGCTCCCATTTTCAGGGAACATGGGAAGCTATTTGGCCATGGCTTGTTCACAAAAACCATATCTGGATTATATGACTATCCATGCCCATGACAGATTCATGTAATTGTGTACAGTTTAGGAATGAGGTCTCCCTCTCTTAGCATCTCTCCCACCATAATATCACTCAATAAAAAAATGCCTAATATCAAATTGTCACATCGGAACGTCATGTGGTAATTTGCCTGTACCATTTCTGCTGTGAAGTTATGAGGAAACACGGGGGAAAAGATACAGACTTTTACAGAGTTCTAGCAGTGGTGAGGATGCTGAAAACCTACTGCATGGCAGATCCTTCTACATCTTCTCAGATACCCTACTGATGACCCCCATCTACAATTGCCCTTTTTCACATTTTTAACAATGTGCAGCTAACTATGCATGCCTACAATATGCCTGATTTTTCAACTCTTCTAGCCTATCTTGCTGCTTAATCAAATACATGAAAGCCACAGGGCGTTTCCCATCGCCAAAGCAGCAGCCAGATCTACTCTACTAGAACCTATAGGCTGTTCACCCTTTACACTGTAGTCACATTTTCAATTTTCTCTCTGAGATTACAGAAAACTATCTGTTTAATCCTTCTACCTTTCCTTTAAAACACTTCTAGGTTTTTGGTGGCATCAAAGAGCTGTGGGACCAAGAATCTACACCTCTGCCTTAAATAAACCTGATACTTAAAAAAAATTGAATGAAATAAAATTACATTCTTACAAGTAACATCTTGACCCAGTGAAATTATGTTTGACAATAGAAAATTATATAATTTGGATTAGGTCTGAATGTGGTTTGGTCCAAGAGGGATCTCTGGAGAACTAATTTTGATTTTATGTTTGACACATCCCTGAGGGGAATGACTGCATTGAACAGACTCTGCCCAGTGTTTCTGGCAGACTGAGGAAAGAAGGTGGAGGGGGGTAGGACTTGCAGCAGGGGTGCCTTCTGTCACCACTGCAATATGCCTCTGGCTAGACAAACATTAGGGTAAGGATTTTAAGGAGCAGTCTGACTTCAGGGAGTTTAAGTTGTCTGTCAGAAAGCATGAGACAGCATTGCACAGTACACTCCTGATACTTTTTTTTGCTCATTCAGCAGCAAGTGACATCTGTTCCTGTCATTATGGTGCTAATTCACAGATTCAGTGTGTTCTCTAATTGTAAAATTAATTTTAATAAGTTAAAGCCCCTGTGCATGTACACTACTGGGTTACAAATGAGTGGGCTTTTCTATTCTCTTTTTAAATGAAGGATATTGTAGATACTGTCTGAGGTTATTACTACCTGCATAAGCATGGACTTTAAGTATTTGGATAACATTAAATCATTGATGTGCTCAGCTATCAATCTGATCTCCTTATGTCCCTGTTTTACAAGAATTACATTTGGTTAGTGTGTCCCTTCTGTTTCCTCCATGCTCCAATTGCATGGTACTAGGACAGATGTTTAAGTAATTGGGAGGATGTTTATTAGGGGATTTTTTAGATAAAGTCTCACATCACTGGAATAGGACATTAAGCTGCTTGTTCACTTTTGTGAACATTTAATGGCTTATGATCATAGAGGTGAGAGCCACTGCAAAAAATCAGAGTTAGAGATAGCCATTTTAGCAAAAGCAAGAGAAAGGATTCAAAACGAAAAACTTAATCCCTTTTTTGTTTAAAAAACAAACAGGCTTTATTTTAAAACTCCCATACTAACAGATTTTATTATATAGTATGTTCACAGTGCAAAAAACGCTTGCTCTCTCTTGCACAAACTGCAACAAAATTCCCTGTGAGGTATACATATGATGGAGTAAAGAAGACTTTAGAGAAATTCCACTAGCCCACTGTTGAGTTCAGGGAAAGCTATTTGTATTCCATATATACCCACTTAAGAAAAACCTGAGCTTTCAGCAGCTCTGAGCTGTACTCTACAAACAGAAACATGTGGGAGAACACAAAAGGGTGGTGAAAAGGGATCTTGATGGTTTAATCTTGGGCAACTACAGAGATTCATTAGGCTTTCTGAAATGACCACTGGGGCTGGAAGGACAAGAACACTGCCAGAATTCCACTGTACCCATGCATCTATGGAGAAAGAAGAAAGGTAATAATCTAAAAGCTGCTTCCAATGTTTCCTAAAGACCTGGAATATACTGCAATCACCACCAAAACAAATATCGCAACCACTCCTGTGCGATGGCTCTTACATGTGATTGAAAAACTTGTACTAGCAGTATCCCATGTTTGCCAATTCTCATGTCATCGGTGAAAGTCTTATGCGGTTGTTTTTTTCCCCTTAAAGCTACAGTTCTTCAAAACAAGCAATTACTCAATGATCTTTTATTTTCATAATGAAAGCTAAGTTTTAAGCCCTCGTAATTGCAGAAAACAGCTTGAAAACGGGACTGAAGGGAAGTTTAAAGGCTTTATGAAAATACCCTCAAAAATCAAACAAAAAGAAGCAAAAGAGTTTATCGTTGTTGTTTTGATTTTTAAGCCGAAAAACTGAGCATGAAAACACCTCTGCAAAAAAGAAAAAGCTAAAACTACAGATGCTAACATGAGCATCATATAAATAAGATTTTAATCCTATTAAGACTGGATAGAAATGTTTTCAGAAGAAAGCTTTATGCTTTCCACACTACATTTTGCACAGGAAACACCCAAACCCCTACCAGGTTTTAACTGCAAACAGTGCTGCTGCACTTTCCCCACAAGAGCTGCAAACTTATCCACAGCCTTCTCTGAAGGCACCACAGTTACTACACTTCCCAGACCATGATCATGCCATCTCCAACAGTGGATACTGATGTTTGAAGTAGATTGATTAATAGAACATGGAGCAACAAAAGAAAAGGTCATTATAAACAACTCTTAAGTAGTGGCCTGAAACAATGCAACAGTTTAGAGCCATTGACATGCTGACCTAAAACAAACCATGCATTTCAGGATGACTTGACAAATATTTTTTTCCTTTGGCAAAAATGATACATTTCCACAAAAAATATCAATTTTGCTGTAACCACAAATGTCTGTCAAACCATTTCCACAGGAAAGTTTCCAACCAATGCTAATCATTATTCACTTGAAAATGTGTACTAAAACAAAGGACATTTTGGTGTACATCTGCAGCCAATCAACAGACTAATTTGAAACAAAAGAAGTCCATATACAGTTGGAAAAACAAAGAGACCAGCCAAACTGAGTTGCTGCCAAGAATGTAGCCTTGAGAGAACATTTGAACGACACCAAGATACGTTGTTCTAGACTAATTTTGGGGAAACCAATTTGATTGTGATGAATTTCTATGCTGTATCATACTTTTGTGCTCTATCACAGTTTTGCCATGTTTAGGGCTACCTAAACCTGTGATCACTCAAGTCCATCTATTCTATTCCTCAGTGGCTTTGTTCAAGAGAGATTTGCTCCATTATAGGAGCCTTTAATGGGGAAAAAAAAAATAAAGAAAAAAAAAAAGAAAGAAAAGAAAAAGATAATACCTCTCAACTAGGGCAAGCTTTATGGTTCTCAAGGATAGATCAGGTCACACTGAAAATGGCACCACTGCAAAACCCTCAGACATATTTAATGTGTTCTGCCTGACATTCTGTTTACAAGAATTATAAGTTTAGCAAAAAAATCTTAACAAGACTCCACTGCCATCCAGTTGCATGTCAGACAACATCTTATAGCAAGTGACATGAATTTTTACCATTCAATCAACAGCTCACTTTGCTGTTGTACTTCTTTTTGCCTTGAAAATCATTGCTGATATTGCTGTCCTGTACTAATTTATAACTAGCCTTAGACCTGGCATAGTAAGGAAGAATATAATACTGGCAGAAATAAAAAACAGTTTTTAACTGCAGTGGGGATCCTTCCTTTTTGGCTATAGTAAGGGTAAAAAAATGTGCTGTGTTGAGATGTTCCACAAAACTTCTCAGCCTCATATTCCCCCTGTGAATTGAAGTCATTTCATATGTAATCCACAGCACAGATAATTCAAAATCAAAAGAGAGAAAAAAGCAGCACCTGATCTAGAAAGAAACCAGCTTTTATTTTCAACTAAATTTTCATGACAGTCTAAATACCTTTAAAGTAGTGAAATATTAATTGAACAGCACAACAGAGTAAAAGCTACATTCAGCATCCTAAAATGTTAGTTATGAAAATGTCTTCCAAGAAAAGGAGGCCATTGTTTGAAAAAATAACCAAACAACGTAAAATATTCCTCATGGGAGTACAAAATTAGTTCCTTGTTCATGTCATTCTAGCAAAGCAGAGATCTGCTTAAGTAATAAGTAAAATGATTGGCAGCCCCTTTTTTTTTCTCAAATGTACCAAAGATATAAAAACAAATGGGAACACTTCAAACAACCCCGTTAGGAAGAAGGAAGATGAGAAGAAAGATGACAATACATGAAGTATTCATCCAGAAGCTGTAGCTGCATCCCAGGTAGAAATTTCTTCAAAACCCAGCATACTGCATACAGGAAGGTCCATAATAATTGTCTATATTATATAGAATTGTCATATATGGTCTATAACATGTATGGACATGTTGTGCACATCCATCTACAAGGGCCTTGCAATATTTTAGTTATGCACTGAGAAAACATAAATGGAGACCAAACATCAGAATAGATACTATTTTCTGAAAGACATCTATCTTTCTAGCATAGAAAAAGAAACCATCAAAGGTCATTCAGTTTCTAAAACAGGCCCCATGAATTGCAAGATGACACGAAAAAGTATGGCTCTTATTGAAGTGGGAGTTACATATGCCAGCCCAGGATTTCTGTGAATAGTTTGATAGTGGGATACTAAGAATTTAGTTAGCCTGGGACAAGGAGGCTGCATCACAAGAACATTACAAAACTGTGTTTCTTGATCTGTTTGTTGACATGGTAATTTTGACAATCAGTTAAAACTGGTCCTTCATTTTGACAGCATTAGGGTAACCAGTCATGAGGATCATGTTTCTCAGGTTCTCATATTTTAGCCCACTTTCCAGCACTGCTCAGATGTCAGAAAAAATCACTGTGTCAGGGACCATGAAACATGCCAGGCCTATTTTTTATCTCCTCTTCCAAAAGCTGCCTTCTTGTCTCTTTCCTTCCTTTTTCCCCTCTCAAAATACGGTGATTCATCACCTCTCAAGTGGCATTCAGCCATGGGACCTGGCAGGATTGATCAAATACTGAAAGCCAGTTTTGCTATTTTGGGACTTGTGATTGCACAGGAGCAGTAAGTGGGAGCTTAGGAAAGAGATCTGATGAAGCTCTGCCCAATAGCAGAATTTGAATCATAAACTGACTTTGCATTCAGATCAGCCAGGCTTTACCATTTATCAAGGTCAGTAGCAGTTTGGAAAGAAGAGTTTGGAAATATGCACACATTTACAGGAACACCTTCCAAGTGAGCAGCTCCCACATGACATTCTCCTTTATAACCTGATTGAAATCATCATCATATAGTCAAGCACAGTTTGTTGGTTACTCTCAAAGCAAAACATGCTTCCAGATTTGAGAGATAATTACTGTTTATTGACTGGCTTTTGAGAACTTTCATGCTATATTTAGCTGCACGGTTGTTTAGGGTTTTATATGTGCATCACAAGCATTGATTAAAAAAGGCTATTGCTTAGACCAGTCAGCTGCCTTCTAATAATTAATCTCTTATTTCACTTCAGAATATGTTTCACCTGCAAATGTGCTTCATTTTTCACTTGAAGATTAATCCTGGTCAAAACACCAGGAGTGCTCTTTTGAACCAGTAACTGCATTCATCAGCATTAGCTATTGATAGCATTTTGTTCTTTCATAGTGGGTTTTTTTCATTTGAATACCTTCACAAACACCAGAAAGGACAGTTAATTATAACCATCTTACTATGGAGGGAAGACTTTAGAAGCGAACATACCAGCTTGAACTACTATTCTATATAGTTAAGTGTTCCCACTCCTTACAGTGGTCAGCACAGTTGCTCCAGAGGCAGAATCAGAAACCAGAAAATAAGCACAGAATAGAATCATAGAACAGTTAGGGTTGGAAAGGACCTTAAGATCATCTACTTCCACCCACCCTGCCATGGGGAGGGACGCCTCATCATAGACCATGTCACCCAAGGTTCTATCCAACCTGTATACAGGTGGCTTTCTGGGCTGTGAGCAAACACTGCCAGTCATATTTATTTTCCCATGGACCAACACCCTCAAGTCCTTCACAAGGCTGCTCTGAATCACTTCTCTGCCCATGATTTCTCCGTCAATAGTTTATAACCTTTTAATCTCCAGCAGTTACAGTAAGAGTAGGATTACATCCTTAACCCAGTGATTGTTAAACCTCTTGCAGGACATTTTTCTTGGATGCAATTTCTGTTAGCATTTGTCTTTATTCCATTTGTTCTGCAGATGACTCAAGCAAAGCCCAGGGAGGTGGCTTCAGATATGAATTTGAGTCACAAGGCCTGTGAGGGCACTCAAGGAAACTCTGACTGTCCAGGCTCTGCTTTCAGTATTGTCTTCCACTCTGGTACGATGTAATGACAGCGCAACTGGAACTTTGCAATAAATGCAGTGGCAAACAGTAAAGGCCAGGCTACAAGTCTAGTGCCACAGTTCTGGCAGTTTCAGACACAAGAAAGAGAAAGGCATAAAGAAGGACCAGTGAATCAAAATAATTAAAAATTCTTGGTAAATACACTTTCTTTAAACAAGATGCTTTTCTTTGGAACTGGGTCTGAAGTTTATCACATAAAACCAAAGTATTTCATTTTGAAGCAAACAATTTTGCAGTTGAAGCACTGAAAACATTTGTCTTTTTCCTTGTTTTGTTTTGCTGATTTGCTCCTAAGATTGTCTTCTGATAAATCCACAACAGTTTCCATTTCCCCGAGACTGTTTAATAGATTCATTAGGGTTCCAAATGGAGTCATCACAACATGCCAATTGCAAAACTCATCCCCTGCCTGCACAGAAAAGTTGATTATGTTTCTACACAGCTTTTTGGAGGACACATGACTAATTGCAGAATTGAAATAGATAAGAGCAAGACCAAGCAATAAGAATGCTGACTGTTTAAAAAGATACAGGACCACTGGGTATTAAAAAAGAAGGAAAAGCAAAGTTTGCCAGTGATTTTGAGGACTATTGTCATGTATGGGAAGAGATGGAATTTATTATGTCCTCCTTGTGAATTAGACATTCAGAGTCAGATAATATATTGTAGAAATATATCTTTAGAGTGGTATTGCTATCAGCAGGGTAAACAAATAGTATTAATAAGGCGTTGATTTAAGGCTACTATGAGGAAAATAAGAAGTTTGGAGTCTATTTTCAATGTTTATCAGCACTGAATGTAAAGGTGGGAGAAATAAACAGAAGAGTTACAAGGTGGCCTTCTGGCTCTTAAAAATGACAAATCACTGTTTTGCAGAAGATTTAAGCCTCAGACAAGTAGGGACCTATACTTTTGTTAAGATTGGGATCCAGACTGTCATCTGGTTTACTGTAAACAGAGGTTTATTATCAAACTATAATCTCAACTGTAATTTCCTATTTAAGGGCTCAGGCAGCAAGCAAGTCTATGAACCAGGTACTGTTTTGAAAAGGATTAAAGTTGGCCTAATTCTGCCTCGCATTGAATTTAATGGAAGCCTTATTGTTAACTTCAGTGGGAAAAGGATTAGACCAATAATGAGTGTTTGTGAAAATCATATCATAGGGCAAAGTGAGATTAAAAGATTCTTAACACTATGAAAATTAATGTATTATTAAAATTACTGGAGTGTTCAAAACAAGATTCAGGATGAATTGTAGGGTAAGGGTATTTGTAGGATAACATCTCATAACATTTAAAATTAAGGAGAATAAGCAGACATTAAAAATTTTAAGGCAGAACATGCCATGCAAATAACCACCCTTTCTAAACTCAGTCATGCTTGTATAAACCACTGCCACTGAAGCAAATAAAATGGAACTTGGGATGAGTGGGTAGTCATGATTGCTGCAGAGCAACACATGCAGCCTTCCAATAGTATTGCAAACAGCAGGAAGAAGCAAAAGACCTGAGGCATATTCTTTAAAATTCTCCATAAAATTGATTCTAACCAGTTTTCTCTCTCTTTAGCAAACCTTAAAGAATAAGAGCAAAAGAAAAGGACGGGGGGGGGGGGGGGGGGGGGGGGGGGCATTACTCTAGTGTCATAACATTTTTCAGTGCTGTTTTTTCCAGCCACAACTGGTGGCATTGAAATATGGTCTTATTAAATGCGGTCCAACGGAATACGTCAGAGAGAGTATTGACATCTTTCTCCACTGCAGGACAAAGCCTGATATACTTGGACCACATGTAGAACTTCTCCCATCTAACTGACTACCTTGCATTTTTGCAGGTGCTATTCCCTCAGGCCCACATCTCTTTTCTTTACTTCTGGGATTGCTTAGTTTTCTATTTGTGGAAGAAGTCCTAGAACGGGTCAAGAGCGCATAGTCTGTGTTTTATACCAAACAAAGTCAGCTTTCTGCAGGGAAAAGAAAACTATAAAATCTCTCATTGTTACTGAGGTTTATTTTAAAAGGCTTTCTCTTCTTTGTGAAGCACCCTCTTCTCTGTTGCCCTGATTACATTCTCATTGAAATCAGCTGCAAAGATCTGACCCCTATGGGAACAGGAGTAGGATCTGCAGTAATCAGTAATTAAAGCAAGTACTTATGTTCTTAGGGGCATATTAAAAAAAAAGGCTTTCACATTTACCCTTCACATGCATAAAGCAACTAGCTGGTGTGGGGGCTTTGCACACTTCAGGAGACTTATCAGTAAATGCTCTTGCAGCTGTGATAACAGCACATCAGTAATGACTTATGCTGTCTATTGATAAAGGGGCAATATGCACTTCAGTACTATTAATAAGATGCTGCATTTGCTGCATTATTAAAAATCCATTCTATTTGCTCATTTCTAGTCATAGTCTCTGTTTTGTTCCCTACCCCTAAAATCTACAGGGCAGATGTGACAACGAGGTTATTTCAATATTCTGACATCACACCACATAACTGCATTTAACCAGAGGGGAAAAAACAAACCAAAACAAAGCAAAAAGCAAAAAAAACCCGAAACAAACCCCCAAAATCTATTCTAAATGCTGCATGTTCTGGCACTCATTTGATAAAACCTGTGAAAATTCATTATATTTATCCATTTTGCAGCAGGAATTTGGTCACATCATCATCAGTAACCTCTCCTCAAATCACCCAGAAATTAAAAGGTCTGGAGAACAACCTGTTTTCACAATTAGAGATCAAAGTTGAAATTACATGTAAGAGTGCCTCTGTGTGTCTCTGTAGAAGAACAAGAGAATCATAGAATAATAGAATAGCTAGGGTTGGAAAGGACCTTAAGATCATCTAGTTCCAACACCCCTGCCATGAGTACAGACACCTCCCACTAAACCATGTCACCCAAGGCTATGTCCAATCTGGCTTTCAACACCACCAGCGATGGAGCATTCACAACTTCCCTGGGCAACCCATTCCAGTGCTCACCACCCTTACAGTAAAGAACTTCCTCCTTATATCCAATCTAAACTTCCCCTGTTGAAGTTTGAACCCATTACCCCTTGTCCTATCACTAAAGTCCCTCATGAAGAGTCCCTCCCTGGCATCCCTATAGGCCCCCTTCAGATACTGCAGAAGGCTGCTATGTCTCCAAGCAGCCTTCTCTTCTCCAGGCTGAACAGCCCCAACTTTCTCAGCCTATCTTCATACGGGAGGTGCTCCAGTCCCCTCATCATCCTCGTGGACCTCCTCTGGAAGTGTTCCAACACTTCCATGTCCTTTTTCTGTTGAGGACACCAGAACTGCACACTATACTCCAACTGAGGTCTCACAAGAGCAGAGTAGAGGGGCAGGATCACCTTCTTTGACCTGCTGGTCACGTTCCTTTTGATGCAGCCCAGGAGACGGTTGGCTTTCTGGGCTGTGAGTGCACACTGCTGGCTCATGTTCATTTTGTCATTGAGCAAAACCCCCAAGTCCTTCTCTGCAGGGCTGCTCTGAATCTCTTCTCCGCCCATCCTGTAGCTGTGCCTGGGATTGCTCCAACCCAGGTGCAGGACCTTGCACTTGTCATGGTTAAACTTCATCAGGTTGGCATTAGCCCACCTCATGAACATGTCAAGGTCCCTCTGGAAGGGAAAGTTGTCTTTACTTCCCATTCATGCTGTATCTTGCCTTTTAATAAATTACTTGTTCTAATTACCAGTGAAGTAAACCAAACAACTCCCATTGTCTTTAATAATTAATCAAGTCCAGGAAATAATTTCAGAACTTTTCAGCACCACTAAATTAATTCAAGAAGACGAAGAAAGAAAAGAAATTACCCAAGAAAAATATTAAAACTGAATTCCATCTTCTGGTTTTAATATGAATTGGTAGGATGCTAGCCTGTGAATGAAAATATTGGCTTCAGCACCCTCTGCTATTAACTTCAGAAAAAACTTCTAAAGGAGGAATTGAAATTCAAGTATCTTTAATACATCAACTATCTTCTGATAGTTGGGACACTTTTTCAAGACTAGTGCATCGACAGCATGTGGACTATCATCACACATAGCAAAGGGAAAAGTCTGGACTTAGAATCATAGAATCATAGAGTAGTTATGGTTGGAAAGGACCTTAAAATCATCTAGTTACAACCCTACTGCCATGGGCAGGGACACCTCCCACTAAACCATTCCACCCAAACTGATGATCTTAGAGATCTTTTCCAACCTAGTTGATTCTATGATTATCATAAAATGCTCTAACCACAAAAGAGTTGTGTAAACTGGAGTACCATCACCATCTAGTCCTCTCTATATTTTTCTCATGAATGCCAAGGCTGCTGGTGGAATCCATGTAGAGCCTCATCTAAGAGGTATAACTTGACTGATACCCTAATAGGAGCCACACCATGGAGGGAATGCACAGCCAGTGTTCAAATTCTGCCTGGATCCACATAGAGGTCCAGCAGATTACTCTACCTCAACATAACAGAAGCCACTCAGCACACTAGTTACTTCATGTGAGAAAAAAACTTCACTAGAAAAGGTGTCCATAGGACTAGCTGTGCAGGTAAGATGCTAGTCTTGGATTCAGGCATCTAAATCTCCCTCCCCTCAGTCCTAAAGTCTTTTGTACTTATCAGTCCAGAGCTCAGTTTCCCCCATCAGGAATGGAGATATTACAATTTGCTGACCTAAAAAAGTGACACAAAGACAAATACATATTAAAAAAAAGAAAACAAAATACATAAAAAAATCTGAAGTCCTAAGATCTAAACAGATGTTAAATTTATAATCAGACAGAGAGAAAAAACTTGAAAGGTGTACATCTCTATTTCTGTCTGAACCTCCATGAACTTCCCCCTTGGATTATGCCTTTCTTGTTGTGTTTATAGGAAACTGAAAAATGATTATATGGAAGAATATTACGGAAGTGTACTATTTCTTAAAGGCTTCAATTTGCAGATACTATAGCAGATAGCTTAACAGATATTTTAATGTCTGACTAATGCTGTTATTTCCCAGTAAATGTATAAATATATCATTTTTAAATAAACAGTCCTCTAACTTCTTGTAATTACACACAGCTGTAAAAACCTGTTTGCTCAAATGTCAGGAAGCAACACAGAACTTTTTGCCTCTTCAGATTTTCCCATATCAAGAGGCAATTTATCCTGAAGCTGGAGCTGTTATATTTTTTTTCCTTTTTTCTTTTTTTCATCATTAGAAATAGAATACTTTTTTTATTCTTTAGCGGTGCATTCACTACAAATGATAGTTATGTTTTACCCTTTCCTCAGATATCTTTGCCTAGACAAAGCTTTTGATAAAGATTTTAATTAAAGCTAAGAGGGTTGGAGGTCAAGGTTGACAGTGGCAAGTGTCAGCTTCCTGTGATATCCACAAGTTCATTATCTGCAGACAGCTCTGCTATATTCTTTGCCAACTTAATTCAATGTTATGCCTAAAATGTCTGAAATATATTCCTTTTCAAAACCAAAAAAAGTGGGAACATAAACCCACAGAAGCCACTTACTTAGAATGAAAAATGGCCCTAAATTAAAGCCTTGATCCAGACTCTTGACTGCTGCCAAAATTTAGATCCAAATCTATTCACTCAAAACCTAGTGATAAGAGACATACAAATATTGTAATACATATAAAATATTTTAATGCATATGAAATGTTTTAATACATATAATTTTCTGCCTGGCTTCTTTCCTTCGAAAGAATAAAATCAAAATTCCAAACTCTATAAAATCTGGGAAATTTTTAATCCAGCTTGAGACCCTGAGAGTTTGCCTCCCTATTTGAATTCTATGCCAACTAAGAAGCAGGATTTCAGTTTTCCACTCAGCCCAAGATTTAAATGCCCAAATGTCATTGAAAGGAAAAAAATATGATAACAAAAAAATGCAATTCCTTAAGCTCATTTCATTATTTCAGAAAAATTGCAGCTTCTCTGTTCATTAAATAACACACTATTGCAAAGTTTTATTTCTTCTGTGCAGTACAGAGATGCTATTACTAAAAATCAGTCCATTTCATTAAATACTGATAATCTGTTTCTAAGCAGAAATTTTTAGAATAATGAATTCCAAAGGCAAGGAGAAGCTCTCGCCATTTTTAGATGAGATGGTCTTGACCAACAGAAGAGAGCCATAAACATTTTAAAGTTGAATTGAGCTGTAGAGTTTTAACCTATAAGGCTGTGAATTTTTCTCACTGGATACTCACATTTTAACCACACAATCCTTCCATTGCCTATCCCCAAAGCCCCATGACTGCCACAGAAATGCTGGTCAAGGCTGTGAGTGCTGGGATCGAAGAAGGGGAAAATGAACCAATAAGAAAAGTGCATGGGACTGCTTAAGCCTGTAATCTTGGAGCATCCTGTTTTACTAGCTCCAAAAGTTCACTCATAATACTCCTCCCTGCATAGCTCAAGAGGATATGGCTGATAAATTCCAGGTGCAATGAAAACCTTTGGAAAGCATGTTAAAAATGCAAATCCTTCCATGAATTCTTGACTTCCGTCTTCCCTTAAGAAAACAGAGCTATCACAGTAAGTACCTAACAAGAATTCATTAGGATGCATTCTCCCACTATAAATAATGAACAATGGGAAAATTACAATTGGTTCAGAGGGAGAAATATATTTTGATCACAGGAGTTTTCTGTAATAGATAAGCCAGGCACTGGTTTTTATGATGCATAGAGAGCACAGAGTCTGAAACACTGCTCCAGCTTTTGATATCTGTTAATACATTTCAACTAAATTCTTCACTTTCTTTGTATTTTGTTTTCAAGAAAAGCTAAATAGCACCTTTGTGCTAATATGCAGATTATCAAATAGAGTTTTAAATAGATGCAGGGTGTTTTGAGCTGGATTCTAAAGCAGATGGGAACTAACATAATTGTAGGAAAATAAGGTTGATATTCATGTTTCCTGACGCATATATATGAGGACAGACTGCAGCATTCTGCTCCTGCTGAAGAGCTGGGATTTTGGCCAGAGAGCTTCAATAATCAGGCTGAGAGGACATAAAGGTAAAATGATGCCATGCATGGGGAATACTGTATGACTTCCATGATGTAGTGTTTAGAGAGGAACAAAACTATTTCATCACTATTATTTACCAGAAAAAGAATCTGGCCTTCTTTCCTCAGATACTGAACTTTTAGACTTTTCTGTTTGTCAAAGCCCCAGGGACTAGGGATGCCTACAGCTAGTGAAATCCTCCTATTTGCAATTTAACAGTAATAGGATTTGAAGCTAAGTGCATTAAAGAATTTGGTTAAACATAAAACAATTTAACAATATAAGTGCAAGTTCTTTTCCTTCATTCATTATTTTAATCACAGACACTTTCTTGAACAAGTTGGAGAAAAGGCTGTCTTTCCCTGTCCCAGGACCAGTGTTTCAGTACAGATTATCCCTTGCAGAAAATAACACAAAAGACATGATGTCTTTCTGTGGATATATATGCCAGCTATCTCACCAAGACAGGAAGAAAACAAGCTACATCAAGATTCTATTTTGTTCAGATACAGTTTGCCTTAGGAAACAATTTTTTGGGCAGAAGGTTCCTCCAGCTAGCATGGCCTACAGTGATTAGAAACTGACTCTTGCATGCTTCCCTTAACCAGGGACTGGCAAAGGAACATTTCTACCATCGCACTTTTTGCCATCTGCCTCACAGTCCCATGAGCAATGCATTCTTCCCATCAACCAAAATCCCTTTTTGTGCTCATAGTCTTTACAAGGACCAGATGTTCTCGGGTCTCACTAGACCTAAGCCATACAGACACAGCTGGCAGTAATCTAATTAGGCATAAACAGGTCTCATCTTCCCTTAAATAACCGTTCATTTTATGACCAACTGGTATTTTCAGACACCTTAAAATTTTCAAGTGGCTTGTTAACTTGCTTTAGCATCAAGAAGGGCGTGTATATGTAAAGTCCATCCATCCAGTAGATGTCTGGACTTTAGGATACATGCCAAGACACAAAAATACACCATAGACACAGAGACCTACACTTTTCTCTGTTAAAGCAATGCACATCTACAGTAGTTCCTCCAAATTCAACTCAGTGATCTAGGAAGTAAATTACCTTGTTACATTTTTATTTCAGCTTTATCTTACTATGAACGTTACGAACATATGGACTTTGTTACAGAAGGTTTACCTGTTGGTTCAGCTTGGGTGGGAATCATCTTTTCTTTCCATTACTCTTTGCTTGTTTCCTTTCCTTTGAGTCCTTCTTTCATTCCGCAAGCACTTACACCATTTCACAAACACAAGTCTCTCTAGTCCACAAGATTCGCTTTCTGACATCACCTGAACTGCAGGATGTAGACGCTTTCATGAGGACAGGAACAAGCTGCACTTCATCCTCTGAGCATGCAGATGGGGATGAAGCATTGCTGTGTGTTCCAGTAGGCCTGGATAAACATAAACATAAGCAATATATACCAGAGTTTAGGAAAAAAACAAGTTATTCTTTCAGAGATCTGTGTTTTGTGCAGAGCAGGCACTCTCAAAAGTTTGCTGGATCAGAGATTTGACATTCCTTATCATTGCTGCTGCATTCCTGGATGCCAACTGTGGCATTGAATTATTTATGCTACTTTATGATGCCCTGAAGAGTGCAATCTTACATTGAGTTCGGCAGTCCTTACCCCTGATTATTCAAAACTTTTGTTACACCAAAGCTCACTTGATATAATCTATTTCTGTTTAAAGAGGTCCCTGAACTCCACCAGAAGCCTTAGCTACTGCAGACTGCAGTTTTTCAGGTGAGGCAGACTGGCATGAGTGCATAAAACATATACTGCAACCTTTCCACATGGCCATCTTAACTGAAATAATTTATTTGAAGCACTATCTGTATTTAAAATGCTCATTATATCACTTCAGCTGCACTGAGAGTTAGAGAACCTGAGGAAGAGGTGGGTGACCTGTCAACTCCCTATTGCAAATGAGCTTGTTTCAAGAGTATGCCAACCACCTATGCTTCCAGGACCAGCTCAGGAAATCTATTAACAGCCCACTATGGGAGTGGTCCAGTCACAAATCCTCCACTAAACAGTTATGTCAAGAGCCATGACAAGCTGCAAAGAAATCTCCACATTTTGATAATTCTACAGTGTTCTGCTGAATTTTTATACCGTGAAGGATCTTAGTATGTGCTTCCCAAGATGACAGAAAACCTGGCTTAAATTTCAGAGCATCTGTGGACAGAATGGTGGATAGCTCCTCTGTTGCATTAGCCTAAGGAGCTGAGATTGTCAACTGCAGAACTCAGGATGTATCGCCGCTCCCTCACAACATCTCAACATTTTTAAACAAACTCCACAAACCTCTTGGAACACAGCACAGACCTTACGTATCTGCAAACCAAACCATCTGTTAGCAAATACAATCCTTGCGTTTTCTTTGACAGACTCATTTTCCAAAATTTTCCAGTGGACCTTATTCCCTTATTGAGTGAACTGCACCTAGAAACCAGATAGGCAGTGCATTGAGTGTATCTTGCTTTTTTAATCTCACACACCTTGATTTCTTATTGCATCCCATCTCTCCTAGCCCCTTATTCTGTTGGTTTTGCTGTTCTAATATTATTCATATTGTAAAAGTACAAAGAAAGGCATAAAAGCAGAACAGTAAAGCCTGTTAAACCCATATCCGACAGGTACAAATGACTGGATGGAATTTAGGAAACTGAAGAATTACGACCAGAGTGCTCAAGCTCTGAATAAAACAGAAACTGGAGCTGGCCAGATGATGCTCCAAACACTACATTTTTCCACTGGGAAATGGCTGTCTCTGAAATGTCCCACTGGAATGAATCTGTTCAGAGAGAGCAGCTTAGAAGCTTACTCCTTCCTTACCCTTAATGCTAGAAGTCTTCCTCAGGTGACATCTGATTTGTCACCTCATCTCCCAGGTGACAGGGAGATGAAAGCTTGTAAACACCCACAGACCAGCCTTCAACTCTTCCATAAGTGCCACCTCTCAAAGTGGTCTCGGATGTCAGAATTTGCTGCAGATCAGCCTAGGCTCTGCCATCTACTTTGCAGATGGCTATAGGCCTGGGAGTCTTCAAGATAGGAGTATCTCCACATGGCTAGATCATTTGCCATTTTTTTTCCTTCCAAAGATCAGCAGCTGGCTGCAAACTGAACCCTTCAAAAAATAAAAAAAAACCAAAAAAACAAAAACAACAACAAAAAAAAAAAAAACCCAGCTATACAAGATAGCTACAATGCAGGTGCAGTTTCAAAACCCCTGAAATTTATCAAAACAAAAAATTCCCTGACTTCCCAACTCCAGCAGGGAAAAACCCCAAATCCCTTCTTCTGGTCACAGACATGGAGATATCAAAATTTCAGTGAACAGGGACACAGAAAACACCCTTTCATGTGTAACCCCATAACTAGGGATATTTCTTACCTGTTGCAAATCATATTTCAACCACAGCAATAAGAGAGCTGAAATGTCTGAGCATGGGGTGTAGAATACAAAGAATTTGCCTTCTCATGACTTGACAGTTGCCGATTGCCAGCAGTGACCCATCTTTCAGTCTACAGAAATCCTCCACAGCTGATCAGTGTGCGTGCAAGTGCTGCTCATACTTTTAGGAAGATCCGATGTGAAAGCAGGACACAAAAAAATCAAAACCAATCAATCAGCCTCCTGTAGGTGAGGCTGAGGGGTGACCCTGAGCTCAAAAAAAATGCTTGTGAAGTGAGAAAGGCTTTATTGTGTTAATTCAAATTTTTACAGGCAATTGCAGGCAAACTGGATTCCATTTTGAGGTTAGAGAAGTTTGTATATATGATTTGTCTTTTAAAAGACATCAGAATAAACATCTAGAAAACTTCAGTATCTATGACTGGAAGCAAGCCTGTTAACTGTTAATTGATGAACTGAATACTGTGTAAAGTAATGTTTTGAAATAAGATACGAAAAGGCAGTAAAGCAAATTTAAACAGCCCTAGGAAAAAAGCCTCCTAAAATACCAAAAAAAAAAAAAAAGGAAAAAATAGATGGAAGTGACTTAGGTCAGGGATAGCTCTTGAGAAGGACAAGTGGAATGCAAGAAAGTTTTTATAGCATGTTTTCCTCTGTTAATCATCTAGTAATTAGCTCATCTGAAGAGCTATTACCATTATGTATGCCCGCATCCCAAAATTACAGCTGGCAAAGAATTCTTCCTTCTCCTGTAGTATTTGGAAAGTTGCATAAACATTGACTAATATGAATCTGGTACTGAAAGGCAGTCCTGGGTAATGAGAGGAGCTTGGACAAGGAAAAGTTCTTGCTTTGAATGGGTGTCTGGGGAGAAGAAAACACTCCCAAGGAAGAAGGAAATCCAAGCAATGAATCTGCTCAAGAGTCTCACATCTTCTCACTCTCAGTTGTTGACTTGGCTAACAGAGACAAAAATAATGCTTTCTCTGCAAGACACAGAACAGATTATTCCATAATAAGAAATTGCACCAGCTGGGGACCTTGTGGAGAGAGAGAAAACAGGAGAACAGCAAAGCTAAGTTCTTAAAGCAAAAAACCTAAATCTTTGTCTCAAGTTGATGCAAGTCCTCCTAAGGGAAACCAAACAGAAGAGACTTACTAAAACCCCTCTATGGTTGTTGTTTAGTGTTCCAAATTGGGAGTAGACAACTGACACTGTGGACTAGTTCTGGATGTTACTGGAAAGGAAATAGTGAAGAGGACCCATGCTAACATTACAGAGAAGGGATACATGCATTTTATTCTGTTGGGTTTTTATGGATTCTGTTTCTGGCTTTACCAAATGCATTTGACCATTCTCAGATAAAAACTATTTTGTATCCGTGTGTGCAGAAGGCCCCAGGAAGGTTGCACTTATTTATTTTAAGTTTCTGCATGAGGTCTCAGCCTGATTTAGAGCACACTTGGGAGGCAGCCTAAATATTTTGATTCCAACCATTTTTGCTGTCACTAACCACCTGAAAGCTTATAATTACAATGAGAGACATCTGTCCAAATCAGATGCTATTTTCTTTTAGCAAGTTATCCGACCATCACAGGGAATACATCTAAATAAAATAAAAACATCGCCACACAGTTCTGCATCAATACAGACAAGGCACATCATCTTCCTATCCCATCCCTATGGATTGCTGCCGTAGGAAAGAGAATTTGTGCATTGCTTTGTCATCTTTTCCAGAATTACTAAAGCTCTGCCTTCTCTCCAAGTCCAAGGAAAGTTTAATCTTGGATCACCTGGGAAAAGAAGAAATTTTTTTGCAGCTAGCCTACTAGCAAGCTCTGTCTCGATCAGAGTTTCGATTTTTAGGATATTTTGGCATAAAGTCTTCTGTCTGGATCCCTGGCAACCTGAGTCCAAAATGGAAAGACAACACAATGCAAGGCAGAGACAGACAACATGGATCTGTATGAGCTGATGCGGGTAAGGGCTCACTCCCAGCTAAGGTCTCTTCTTGGAAATGTAATGTATGTGATACTCACCTGAGCTGGTGTTGTCAACTCAATGTCTGTGCTGTACTGCCTTGTTCAGTATAGACATTGAAAAGAGAAACAGCCTTCCTTCAAACGTTGTATTAGCAGATGCAGTGTGCAAATGGCATTCCCACCCTTCTTTGAGTCAAGGTTTCTATGGAGGAGAACATGTCCTTGAAGAGGATATTCCCCCAGGACATCAGCTGAAATCCTGACTCTCCTGCCCTTAGAAAGCCCTCTCATAAGGTATCATCTCACAGGTCGGAAGCACTGGCAGCTGGCGATGAATAAATCATACGCTATAATCTCTTTAATACTAGTCTCACTCTTACCTCCTTAATAAATGAAAACACTATGTTTCCTTTAATAAGAAATGCATGAAAGTGTGCCATTCATAAAAAGATTCAATCAAACATATGAAGCATATCCTGCTGTGACCCACATTTCCGTAACAATGTGATCTTCTTTCTTGTGTGGCACTGGGACTTGTTCAAGCAACTTTTGTTTTTTGTTGGTTTGGGGTTTTTTTTGACATGCTAGTCACCTCATTCAGAAAACCTGGACAAATATTTAGGGCTAATTCCACAAACACAAAATCATTCTCCAGTGCAAAAGTGGTAAATACAACAATTTAATTGAAGAGAGTCTGACAGATCATGCTTTTTCTTAGAGCAGAAATAAAAAGTCCTTTTTCTTCCTCTCACTGGAAAATATGGGGGAGTTTTGCTTTAGGCCAATTAGATCAGAAGGAATAATGGAGAAATTGTTCAAAAGAGAAAGAACCCCTTCTTCAGGCTTTTCTCTTATAAATAATTGCATTCAAGTCTGAATATAAAAAGCTAAAATGTTATTTTAAGGGTTGATTTTGCATAAATATTTTAAACATCTTTTGCCATCTTTGATTTCAACAATTGGAGACAGAAAAATGAGAAAACTACTGAAATTGACTCACCAGAACAAGGCAGTCCAACAGCATTAACAAGAGAGAATACTCCACAAATGCACTATCTCACCTTCTTACTAATACCTTGCACAATCAGAAATCACAAAAGTAGTTATTTCACTGCCATGGAAAATCTTTATCCTAAGCAAAGAGATTTCACTGAAAATATTCAAAGCAGTTACTGAACATTTATCTTTATAATAATTTTTTGGAAGAAAGAGCTCATTTAATTAGGGAATTAGGTTGAATCCTGGCTCACTGAAGCCAATGGGAGTCTTCTACTCACTCCACTGGTGTGACAGTTTAATATTCAGAATTCAAAAGGACTGTCTACCTGCTTAAAGTTAAGCAAGTGCTTCGGTATGCTGCTGCATTGGGTCATTAAACTCCAGTATATTTATTAAGTTTCGTAGAACTTCATATAAGGGTAAAAAGTATTAATGAACTTCTAGAAATAGGAAATTGCTTCTTGTTTAATTCCCAGCTGAATGCCATGTCCTTCTTTCAGTTGCACAGATAAACTATAAGTAATGTCTTTTTAGCTGGTTCTTACCATCCCAAATCAGCTAAAGGATTTATTCCGTTTCTGTGGTAGATGCCGCAGTCTTAACTACAGCAGAACACACCCAGATAGAAAACAGCTCCCAATAAACTCTAATAAATAAAGATACTGTGTCACCTTTCCTCTACAACTGAAACTATCAACAGCTCGCACTCTACTTTCCCGTCATGGCTTTCCTCACTATAAAGGCCTAATGCCAGGTCACCATTCCTAACTTCTCATCACAAAGTAGCTTTTGGTTACTGTAGGTATACATTTAAGACCTCTGCCAAAGCTGCCGGATGAAAATCATGTTGTCAGCAGCAATGACACACTAGCACAATCAGCTATGTTTATGTAAAGGTGAAGCTCAGCTGTGCAGGTCAAAAACTTCTCACAGAAGCTAATACAAGCCTTACCGCATCCCAATCTGTATGCAAAGTGCACTTTAACCTTGCCCTTTTCTCTTTCTACCACAAGAACACAGCTGTGGATTGTTTTGAAACAGAACCCATACAAAAGGGGACAAATAACAGCACGCACATTTGTTTTCCAGGGAAAAAGCTAAGAGACTCAACAAAATGTAACAGACATTGGCTGCCTCACTTCTTACAGCGCTCCATGAACAGGCTGTACAGCCCACATTTAAAGTGGAACTCACATGCATTGTCCATAATGAGGATTTAATACTGAAAATGCTCAGAAGATAACTGAACATTATTAAAAGAAGCCATATCACTTTTATACGTAACTCAATTCCTCACAGAAATTGTCTCACATCAGAGATACACCCAAATGAAATGCTCCAAGATGCCCATATCTAAATGCCAACCTGATTACAGTATGCAGGTGATCAGAGTACCTGTGGGCAAGTTTCTCCCTAACCTATCAGTCAGAGCCAAGGTATTCATTCACAGGAAGCTCAGTGACCACTTGAACTGTCCAGACTGGAATACAACGCACCAAGGTTGTCAGGTTTCAGTGAAATCACTTAGTTTACCATGCCTCTTTGGCATGTTCTTTCAGCAAGCACCAAAGACTTTGATCCTTGAATTGCAAATTCAGCACAAATAAACTGCATATGGGGAAAAGAGTTTATGATTAAAGTACAACAAGTCTTTAACAGCTGTGGGTGTACGATTACTTGATACACTTACTAAAATGTAAACATTCACAAAACTAAAGCATAGCTGTAATGAAATATCTGTCAGCATAAGTCTAGTTACTACTGGTGCTAAAATGTACAATAAAAAAAATTTACTAATTCTAACAAAACTAAACCAACATCCTTGGAAAATACGTAACAATATTATTAAAAGTGCATTATTTTAAAACTCTAGCAAAAGTCATTGAAATGCCATTTCAGTCTACATAGCCTAAAACTCAGTTAGAAGATGAATGATAATTCAGTCACAAATCATTCTTTCAATGCCTTATTTTTGGCAGAGTCCAAGCAAATCTCAGCATTATCTCCTAGGCTTTGCTTGGTGTTGCTGAATTAAATGAAAAGTTTGCCACAAAAAGCTAAGGCAATAACCTGTGGCACATCTTAGTTGAACTAAGACATATAAAATTCTTGCTAGAGTTTATTTTAAAAGTCAGCATTTATAAACAAAACAAGACAGGTCCTCAGAAAAATATAGTTCATTGCCATCAAAGTTCTGGGAGAACTTGATAGAGGCTGACTGCGTTCACCAGCAGCAGTCCATGTCTAACAGTCGCCAAGGACATGATGACAAAGAAGTTATCTGCTCTTTGTGGGAGCTTAGTGCTGCACTACACACACCGAGCTGGTAAAGGGCTGCTCCCAGCAGAGTAGTATGTCCTGCCACATGGACACCCGTGGTGCACAGCGGGGGATCTGGAACACAGAGAGATACAGTTTGCATGAGAATGGAAAGCCAACCTGAGAGACTGTCAAGCCTGCCCAGGTAGTTATAATACCATAGTTAAACACCGTGAAATTTGCTTTAATCTCTTTTGATTTTTTGCTCTTTCGCTGAAATTTGCTTTTTATCTCTTTCTGAATACAGTTTAAGTTTTCACAAAATAGGAGAAATAGTTTATTTTCATTTGCTTCTCTTGTAAGCTGACATTCACATTAAACTATATGAAAACAGGCATTCAGTATTTAGGGCCTTTTATATCGTTTTGATTGTCTTTTTTTTTTAAACACAGGGACTCATCCTCAGCTAGTTGTAGCTATATGTGAATGTACAACTGCCACTCTGCTCTTTGCTATTCAGTATTTTAAGGTCATCTACAGCATTAATCCTGTTTCATATTTTATTAAACTATCATTCTCTTCCACTAAAAAATGCTATGTTGATCTCCTAAACCCCCTCTGGCTTCAGCTGTAATTCTCTTCCACCATGGATTTAATCTGTTGTTCATCATTACAGCACTAAGTACACTTGCTTTAATAAAAATAGGAATGAATATAGTTTTGTACCAAAGGGCAAGGTAATGAATAGCTAAACAGACATGAATATATAACCATTCATGTAAAATGCATAGTGTGGGATACCTGCTTGAAATCCTTATTAAGCCTTTACTTGTTTTATCCTAGTATCAATAGAATAAGGCAGAGTAGTCAACTAAGCTTTTGTAAGAATGATTTCTACAGCAGGCTTAATGCAGACCCTTAGCATTTCAAGATAAAGCCACAACTGAAGCTTCAGAAACATAAGCAATTGTGTTTGATCTCTTTGGGTCAGAGTTTTACCTTCTGTCTAGATGAAGGATATTAGTACTGCAGTCAGAGACACTGCAGTTCTTGGTCACACAGGACTGTCAACACAGCACTTCGAAGACTGATAAGCAGAGCCTGCTCCCAACATACACACCAGTGTCAGGTGACACAGGCTGAATGAAAAGCTTAGTACTTAACCTGCCACTCATATTGCTCTCTTTTAAATTCAAAGACATTACCTTTGACTCAGGAGCTATATATTTGCCTTACTCTTCTATTCTGCCTTATATTCCCACTACTGCCGCTATCAGAGACAAGGTACAGGATTAAATGGATCTGGCACAGATATGTCATTCTTATTCCACGTGAAGTTTCATTGGCAAACTCATAATGTAGTAGAAGACTTGAGCATTACAGAAAACATACCGTACTTTTCTATGTAATTGTTAGTATGAGTTAATAGCAGCTCTCACTAGGTATCTAGGGCTCTGCATCTTTTTTCAGTAGCTCTGCCTCTAGGTCCTCTACTGCTAAATCAAGAGTATCCATTTTGCCAATATGGATACTTTACTATTGTGTTGTGATTTTTACTGAGTGAAATATTGTCTGTCCTCCCAGTGCTGACATGAAAGCAGGTCAACATAAATCATGTTGATTCAACTCTGCATCACAAATTCTATTTAATTAAGATATAAGGTTATTGCCTTACTATTCCTAGTTGAGATCAAGCATGTAACAGTAAATTATCCCACATTGGAAAAATTGAGTATTAGTGATCAAGGAAGCCCAGCATCATTTAAAACCTCTGCATTAGAGAGGGCAGCAAATGAAACCAGGATTAATACCAACCCAAACATCCAAGATACTTACCCCAGAAAGAAAAACTGTCAACCTATTTACAGTTATATTCCAAATATCACAGCAGCAGGTGATGCAAGTATTCAAAATGTGTTTTTATTGGATTAGAAATAGGGAGCCAAGCTTAGGGTAAAAAAACCCCAAGCATAATGGGATGAGAAGCAGTCACTGCCTATGACTGAAGGAAGATAGCAATGGATGAGTAACTCCATGAAAACTACACCTTGAGGCTATTAGGTCTCCAGGCCAGGAAGGATAGGGCAGAAGGATAGAGCTTGCCAGCACAGAGTAGTCTGATGTTGAGCTATAAGTCTATCTCTCCAGCTGTGTTTCGATGCAAAAGCAGCAATTGACTGAACTCTGTGGACTTTAAGCCCCTTATATCTAATGGTAAGAAAATGTCTGCAGTACCTTCACAGAAAGAAAATTTAGCTAACTACCAGTGGTTGAGTTAGAACAGAATTACAATGGTATTTGATACATTTTTCACCAAGTGTTTCTGCTCTTTCAGCTAAAATTTGACCTTAAGTCTTATTAATTACCTCTAGCATGTTATTAAGCCTTCTCAGGAATGTGGGAACAAGGAGAGTTGGATGCCCAGTCTTCACAGAAATACTGACAACAAGAAAACCACTCATACACACTAGCACATCAAAAGACCTGAGACCCATCCAAGTCTATAAAGACCACAACCTGATGAGTGCTTTCTGTAAAACTGATCTGAAACCTGTTATTATATAATACTGAGTTTTGGCAAGAAGTGTTGCATAACAGGCATAGAGGAACACAGATTACTTACATACACATTTCATTAACAAACCAAGAAATGCTATGCCTGCTTTTTGTGAGATTATTACAGAAACAGGTAATCCTCCTAATCCAGTCAAATGCTATTCTGCTCCCTAATTGTACCATTGTATCAATTAATGATTTGTTCATTGAATAGTATAGGTTGTTCTAGTCCCATTACCTCAAAAAGAATATGTTAGAGTTCCTCTATAAAAAAGAGGGGTTTTCTGCCTGGGAAAGATTATGTGGGGGGTGTGCTTGAAGTCTATGTAATCTTAAATGATAAAGCAAGCAGAGATAAATATTGGCAATTCCCTGTATCTTCCAAGGTGAAATAAGGTCCATCTTATGAAGCTGCTGTGAAACTGGTACAAACAAATTTAAGAAGGGTGGTTCACAATACAGTGAGTAGAGCAGATCAGTTAAACTCCTTAGCTTAAAAGCAAACTGGTACTTGCAAAGTTGCACTGTAGATCACAAAGCAGACGAGGCATAAGCATGCTCAGGAAATTCTCTGGGGTGAGTATAGTTAGCCTGAAAAGTACTAGGGTGGAAATAGCATGGTAGTTTGACCTGTTTTCACACTTCCCCAGTGGAAATACATCCTCACGTAGTAGACTTACATCCCCATGTATGTCCACTGCCTAGAGATAGAGTTCTGGGTTTTGTGGACAATTTCTGTAAACAGTTATGAATGTTCTTATATCCCAGCAGGCTTGGAACATTGTTCTAAGTTCCACTTGTCTTGCTGCAGCATATCAAATCCTTTTTGTAAACATATTTTTCTTATGAATCTGAAGAATTCAAAAACATTTCAAGATCTGACTTGTCTTTCCATGTTTGAAGTTACCCTGTACTTTAGATTTCTCAAAGTGTGTATAACAGGTCTTTGAGAGCATAGTTTGAGTTTTCTGTGCAGAACTGTCAGTTCTGCACATTCCAAAGATTACTGTAACACTTAAATATTTGAGTTGAAAAAGCACTGTAAAGATGAAGGTGACATTTTAAAAAGTCTACTTAAATAACACAGACCTATCATCGTTAAAGACAATGTTTAGATAATTTAATAATCTGAATTTTAAAAAATGCTGTGTAAATGCTGCTATTTTATTTCTTGATCATTCAGACTTGTCAGAGATTCTCTAGTTCACATCATGCTTATGCATGCACTTTACATACACATTTTTCTCTCCTGTGCTCAATTAACAAGAATGAAACACATTTTATAAAAATGAAAAAGATCTAATTAAAAAGAAGAGGCCAGCAAAATCCTCCTCTTGGTCTGCCTCTTTGGTTCTCAGCAATTTCATCTTCCAAAGTTATTTTCTTATTCTAATTTGTATATGTGTGTGAATCCACACATACATTTATGAAAATTAAAAGCAGTCCTACCACCAGAACTGAGTAGAAAAAATGTTTCAGAAACCTACAGAATCTTTTGTAAATAATTGTGGTCTCTGAATGGAAGTTTTCTTTTTTCACCCATATGTAGGTGCTAGTGGTTTCCATGAAAACTTTGTCAGTTTTCCATTTGCAGTAGTTTTTTTTCATTAAAGCTTACATATGTTTTTACTCAAATGTTAGCTTTAGTTTTTGCAGAACCTTAAAGCCTTCTTAACAAAGGCTGTAATGCCAATAACTTTGGAGAAATATTTAGAGTTGACTTTGACACAAATGACATAGCCCTCTCGATAAACGCATAAAAAAGCCAATGACTACGTATGCAAACATACATTTGATATCTTGCAGCCTCAGCAGCCTATTCAAAGCATACCATGCTATCATTCAAGCATATCAATACTTTGAATGCAATTATACAAGAGAGAGAGGTGTCTCTGGCAGCATTCTGAGCCATGACAATCAAGACTAAAACTGCCTCATTTTCCCTGGTTTGTAGTCAAAAGCCCATAGATTCTTTAAGTTTCATGAGGTCTCCCTTCCAGTCATAAAATAAGCCTTGTTTCTCCCAAGTTTATAATGGGTGGGCTCATGGAAGTAGCCCAGTTTTCAAATCAAAGGAGAAAAAAGATATATATATAGAGAGAAAAGAGCTTCTGTACAAAATAATTGAGCATTCAACACAGTAAAAGAATGATGAAGCTTCATTCATGGCAGAAAAGGTGAGACTTTCAAGGAGCAATAGTGCAGCTGAACCACTGAAATCCTCAAGTGGGGCCCAACTTACCCCTGCTTGGATGCATCTGTTGGCTTGACAGATATGTCATTCTAAAGCGAGATATCCCAGAAAATTAAGCCACGTGAGGTCAGGGTTTGGATTTGAGTGTGGATTTTTTTTTGTGGTTTGGTTTTGGGGGTTTGTTTTGTTGCTTTTTGCTCTTAAAGCAGAACATTTGATGTGATGTGTAATTCAGATAGGCTTGAATGAAAAAATGACCCTGTAAAGCATTTAAAATTGGCACGCAGGGTGGGGTGAGCCTTCAGGAACCACAGCTGGGTGCCTGAAAAGGGAGAATCCCATCAGGAGTGACTGCTCATGTATAAATCCTGTGAAGATGGGGAAAAAAAAAAGAATGCTGGCAATTTTCTACCCTGTTAAGAGCAGGGAGGACCCTGTACTGACCCCAAGCAAGGGGAACAGTAACATTTAGTGATTCAGACTTGAAAAGGCAAAATACTTTCTCAAATGTTTAGTGGTAGACATCTTTCAGGAAGCATCTGGACACATGAACTGGAGGAAGGAATGAAAGCACATTTGGGAAAGCCTCAGATAGTGCCCAACTGTGCACATCTGTGACTATGCACACAGTTATGTAGTGCCTCATATAGCCAAACCTCTTTTTGAAACTGAACATGAAGATTAAGCAATACAAAGCCAAACCAGAGAAGTGGAGAGTTTCAAGTTTTCTAAAATACAAAATGGCAAGTTTCAAAACCCTTCTAGTGCCACCCACTGCCATATTTGGGTGATGTGCATTATATTACATGCGCAGAGATGCTCAGTTGTTATAAAGAGCTTTTATCACACAAGGATGACAGGACAACAGCTCCTCCAGTCAGAATCATCCAAACAGGTCTTAGGAGCATTTAAAGTGTATTTTAACACTTCAGTTCATTAACTCCTGTACACTGGGAAATTAATAGGAAGACAGCATTAGCTAAGTAAACCAATGACTTAATAAACAGAGCTAAGGTGAAGGTCTGAGGAGGGATTTTATTACCTTGCTGTAGCTGCACTTAAGCTGTTTCCAGGAAGTCTCTAGCTTCTAGTGCAGTACCACAAGAACACTTTCCAGTGCTTGTAAGTTTCCCCATTCAGTCAGAAGACAGAACACAACTGTAGCAGCTCCAAGGGTCTTTTGTGTTGCCTTTGTCATAGATGTTTTTTGAACTTTATCAGATAGATTACCCATTTTGTTCTGCCACTTCTGTTGCTTCCATTGTATCCAAGCCAAGTATTGCATGCTCCTTTTCAAAACCTCATAATACATCTGTGCTACTATTTACATTTGGGAGGCTAAGCAGAAACCAAGCTACTCATTTTCAGTGTCTTAGGAGTCAGACCATTTGGCTTTATAAGTCAAGGTAGTTATCATGTTAAGCAGAAAGGACTCAATGATATATCCTTGAACACTACAATGGGGAAGGAAACTGGACTGAACTCACTCTCTGAACTATCATTTCTCCTCCTTACAATATCTAACTAGAATTGCAGATAACAGGCAGATAGTGATAGACTGCATCATTTGATTCTCTTCTCTTAGGCGAGTCTGTTCAAAGGTTAGCATTGCAATGAGGTTTTGTTGCTTTATTTGGATGCCATCAAATTCTGCTCCTTTCCATTAGGGTAAATTCACTGCCCAGAGAACAGCAGCAAAGAAGGGCTCTACCTTCTGCAGCAAGGTCCTGGCTATTTTTCTGAATATTTCTGAAGCAGAGAAAACATTGCTGTCATAATCCATTGTTGAATTTGGTATTACTATACTGGTTTTAAATGCTATGAAGTGAACTACTAACTGGGTATTGAGTTGCCCTCTGTATTGTACACATAATGAGAATCCAGTTCCTTTCTGCAACGGGAAAAAGGAATTCCTTTTAAAAGTCTGTTTCAGCTCATTATCCAAAATGTCACATATATTGCATTATATGAGGTGCACAAAGAGGCAAGGTATCTTGATCTGATCAAGCAAATGATTAAAGACAGTTGCAGTGGCAGGCTGTAACTCTATTAGCGTAACACTAAGAAAGGAAGTTACTGGGCTGGCTTTTCACATGCATAGCACCTTTTTTTCTCATTCTCCTCATTCCTACCTAGGGATGAGCCTGTTTAGAAGGTGGACCTCAATTTGTAAGGATTTTGGGTTTCTCCACTATATACAAGGTCTATGGCAAGGTTTCATCTCTTTATTCCTCTACTTATTCATACTGACAAAGCTATAAAATACCACTCTCATAAGCCTCTCTTTTTTATAAGAAGCTAAAAAGGAGATTTCAAACAAACAAATTAACAGAAAAAACCAAACACAAACATCAAGCCTTTCCCAACCTGTCTCCTCGGATACAAGAGACTGACCTCTCAGGAAGACAAGGAATTAGCTTCCTGCATCTTTTAGCTTATTGGCCTTGTACCAAAGCTGTGGGACCATTAAAAGGACAGAAAACTCTAAAACACTAAACATATTCTTTTCATAAAGACAGTAAACCTGAGCAAAGTGGTGCTGCAGATGAACTTGTCTGGGTATTTCTAAACCAAAGCAAGAGATTATGCTGTACCCCTTGGGAAGCAGCTTGCAGCTCCTGCTGAGCAGCTCTTGAAGAGCTCTCTGGCAAAAACAGGTAGTGAAGAAACATTCAGTGACACCTGAAAAGAAAATTATCAAGTCACTAAAACAATGCAGTAATAAAATGAAGGTAAGTGGGGTTTGCAATTTCAGCATTCATGCTCAGTCTTATCATACCAAGTTATTTTCTACGCCTATATTTTTCAGGGCCATCGCTGCTTACCAAAACTAAACCTAAAATAGTACCAGTTTTGTTGCTTTTT
Organism: Ara ararauna; assembly: GCA_028858755.1. Taxonomy (NCBI): domain Eukaryota; kingdom Metazoa; phylum Chordata; class Aves; order Psittaciformes; family Psittacidae; genus Ara; species Ara ararauna. The sequence goes on along the minus strand of CM054376.1, from coordinate 104,174,014 downwards.
GTTGGAGTCTGCAACATTCTTTAATGTGGGAAGCTGAACTTTCACAAAATAGTACAATTCCCAGTTGTCACTCTAACAGCAGGAAGAAATCTCAATTCCCTTTTAAAGTCAGCCCAAGCAGTCTAGACTTGCCCAAAAGAGGTTGCTTCAGCATTCTCCTGAGTGATTTTTCTTTTGCAGAAGATTTTATTACTAACACCTGGTGCAAAACCACCTACCTTTACTGAAGATAAATATCTTTCACATCTATTCCAGTCAAGGCTGTTGCTCTACATTGTTTATAATATCCCTATGATGTCCATTTCACTTCCCCTATTGCTAGCATAAATTTCTCCCTCAGGGAGTTGCTCAGTCCCCTGATGTCAGTATTCAGTCATTTCCACTGCTTCACACCAGCTACAACCGCACCAAAGAGGACATTGAGTGCCAGTCAGCAAATGCCTCTTTTTGCCTGACCAGCGGCAGAAGAGCTCATTCCAGAGCATTTGTGTTATCTGGTTTATCAAAGTTATGGAAAATTTTATTATTAAACCTTACTCACAGGGAGGGAAAAAAAAATAAATACAACCTTCTCTTTTTCAAAACTACCAGAGAACAAAAATATGAGATTGGTGAAACTGGTTTCTTCCATTTCTTCATTAGTCAGCTCAGATCAAACAACCCAGTTCTTCCAAAGTCAGCAAGTGCTGCCATGGTGTTTTCGTATCACCATGGCAGTAAAATAAATGTTACATATTTGGAAATCTTCAATGAAAGGAAGACAGCATTGGGTGAAATGTGAAGACTCAGGTTCACATTTAAAGCACTAATGGTGGGGCACTGCCACCTCAGTATTTCCTAAGAAAACAACTTCAATAAAATATACCAAGGAGCATTTGTAATCCTGTTCATAGCCAGAGTAGTAGTTCAGTTTCACATATAACAGTAGAAATTATTTGGGGGAGAAGAGATGCAAAATAAAAAAAAAAGGAAGAAGGGAAAATCTTCCCAAAGACATCTCTCAGTTCTGACACCTGGTTGCCATGCGCCAAGGGCTAAATCACAGCTTCCCTGCACAACAAAGATTTGTTTTTAAACAGTTTTTTGTGAACCATTTTCTCAAAAATAAGGTTGTCAGTCAAATATTTTCTGTTAAAATACTTTTCAATTGAAATTTGGACTTTCTAATAAGTATTGGGGCGGAAAAAATTGTAGAATAAGTGGAGGAAAATTGTTGTAGGAAAGGGAGAAGTGTAGGTTTTCCACAGAAAATATCTATTCCATCTCAAATTTTAAGTTTGTTTTTATAAGTTGTAATAGTCCAGGAACTTCATCTTGTACACTTTGTCTGAACTGGGCTCCTTCAACAGATTATATCTAACTATTCAACAATCTTGCAACTTTTATTATGAGATCTATCCAGACAAAATATCACCTCATATATTGGGAACATAAGGCAACTAATCTACAGTCTCCAACAGCTTCTTTCAGCAGTGCTTTTGAATCAAATTATTTGATGCACAGGTAAAACTTTCCAGTCTTTTCAGAAAAGTCATTTTTTCACCAGATTTTCTGTAAAAGACAATGACTTCCCAGTTAGAAAAAAAAAAGAAAAAAAGACGTGCAGGTTAATTAGTCCCACAGATGCTCAGCCAAAATCCATGCATAGTAAAACATGGTAGTAAAGTAGATTAGGATTTTAAAAGGCAGAAGAAATGCTCTATATGTACTCTGCTTCAGTCCCAGCCTAGCCTAGGATATTGCGCTTTAACTCATTTAATCGTTGCACTTGAGCTTAAGGGTCCAGTTTACTTACCCACATAAAGTTGCTCTCAGGATGAACATTCATAATTTCAAGTGTTTGGAAATATAAGGATGGACAGAAGGACAGTAAGATGCATCACACTTTAAAAGTAAGGCTGTCATGGTTTAAACCCAACTGGTAACTCAGAACCATGCAGCCGCTCCCTCACTCCGCTTCCTACTTCCCCCCCACTCCCATGTTCCAAAATATGAAGTAAACCTAAATACATAAGTACGCAATTCTTGCATACATTAAAGACAATCAGCTAGGATAACAAAAGAATAATGTGGGTTATGGTTTGTCCTCTTTTTGCAGAAGTGTGCTAAAAGTTTATATAGAGAAAATATTTTCCTTATGTAGGCTTGCTTGCAGTAGATATATATTGAATTTTGCAGAATTAACATATGGAAGGTCTCAGACCGTATTACCACATAATCTAAATATAATCAGTAATTACATATGATGTCATCTGAAACTAATTCAGTCCCCTTCACAGCAAGCCTAGATTTTGAGCTCACATCATACTGGCCGCGTGTGTTCCAATCTGTCATGTCTCCTGTCTCCTTCAAAGGCATACAGGTTCCTCAGTGTCACCTTCCATGCTGCCCATTCTCCACAGGGCATGCTGTCCAAGTCCACCTGCCAAGCTACCTCCCCTGTCAACATTTGTTTTCCATGCCGCTTGTAGGAACAAAGATAGTTAAATACAATGTCAAATCCACCAGCGAAACACACAGCTCCCTAAGTTGACCATATGATCATTTTTCTTCACCCTTGTCACCTTCCTGTCTGTAACACTCAATTCTTTTTCATATTATTTTACATCAGAAACTAGGCTTATTTGGGCCAGAATCAGCAGACTGAATATGTGGCTTGCTTCTGACCACATGAACAGATTGCCTAGTACAAAACCAATGTAATTATTATGGCACTATTCTTAGTTATTTCTTTGCTACTAATTCTGCTGGTATTAATAGCAGTTGATGAGTACTTGACACTTTTAAAAAGCAATCTTCCATGTTTAGTAAATAAACATTGAATGAGGAGACTATCTTTAGAGACTCATTTATTGTCATACTGCATGCTTCTGTTTTCCAAACTAAATGAATTGCAAGTATTATCCTACTGTTAATATCTACACCACTAAATGCCAGCATCAACAGATTCCACTGACAAGCTGGTGTTTGGGTTTCCCCCTGCTATCAAATATGCCAGTGCTTTGAAAATGTCCTCAAGTAATTGGAATTATTCATTCAAAATAGAAGCACTTATAAACTCCCCCCATGTCATAGATAATTCTGGACATCTCGTCCATTATTCCTTTGGGCATTTTCTGCAGATACAGCCTAAAATTCAAAAAAATGGGCTTTTCAGTCAAGAATCACAGAAAGTAGTCATGCCAGGAGCAGTCGCAGTAGCCAAGAATGCTTAAAAGAGGTCTTCTATAGAGATATTGTTTTTGTTAGACAGTGACTTATTATTATGAATATGTGTATATTATGATGCATTTCAAGTCTAACAAAAAATTAATGACCCCCCAACCCTCCAAGAGAAATCCCAAAACCCCACATATAAGTGTAAAAAACCCCAAATTTCAGACAAGTTTGGACTGGAAACAAACACAAACCACAACCAAAATAAACTTGAAATAGAAATGCAGAGCGGGTAGAAGATACCACGTTAAAGACAAAGCAAAAACAGATCCATGAAGACACAGGGAATCCTTTACTATTAAGGAATTTTACTGAGTCTAAATATTTCCAATTTTTAAAACAACTTAAATCATAAAGAAAGTGAAGAAGCAGCAGAAAGCAAATTAGTACGCTCTTTTAGGAGTATCCAGATCAGTTATCTTTAATATGTCACACTGGAGAGCTATTAGAGGATTATTATGGAAGACTGTTAAAACTACTTTAGTAATAACATCTATAATGACATAGAATTAATCATAATTCAAGGATACACACAATATGTAGTTACAGAACACAACATACTGTCTATAGAACAAAATGTCAGATGGAGAGATTGATAAGATTCAGGATTGGCTTTGAAGACTCATCTTGGCAACCCTGAATAAGACTGGCAAGAGGAAAACTCAGGGAAGACCACTATTGCTCTGGTTTATTAGAGACTTCTAGTACTAATGCTTGAGATGTCTCAGAAGAGGCTTATGTGAATACCACGAGGAAGGTAAAAAGGACCAGTTTATTGCAGCTGAAGGATTTTTCAGTAAAAGGCATAAAGTATAACAGAACAGGATGGTGTTACCACCAATGAGATGAAAAGGAGCTGACAAACATGTGAGCCAAAGTGGCAAAAACTTAGGGAAAGCCTCAGGAATGATTGTTTAAATTTGATATTAAGCTTGGAAGGAAATCCTGCAGCTTGTTGAGGGACATGAAGCTTGGCACAGTCAAAGCAGGATCAACTTCCACAATTAATGAGCCCACAAAAGGCTCCTGTACAGCTCTGTAATTGTACTCCCCTGCTTCAGCTTACTGCTACAGCTGTCCAGGCATACAACGCTCAGTGGAAATCTTGGCAGGGTGCTTTTTTGGAAGCCACAGAAGAGGACTTAGAACAGAGACTCAGAAGTTGCCTTTCTCTTCCTTCATCTTTTATTTTCTGTAATTTTTGTTGGTTTGGATGCAGGTTTAGTGAGAAGAGCAATAGCAGAAAGCAAGTTTCAAGGAAACACCCTGAAATGTGGCAAAAATACAGCACAGCTTCCAAAGAAACTGTATCAGCAACCGTTTCAATTCATATATTTGGATGAACTTCACTGAGAGTTGGAGCAGAAAGGCATTCTTCAAAAGCCTTTACTCAAATCTCTCCAAATTTGGTCAAAAGGCATCTTTAATTAAATCATGTTTAAAGGAAAAAAAAAAGGAAAAAAAAAAGGAAAAAGAAAAAAAGAAACAGAGACTCAATTACCACCCCACATTTCAAAGAGATATCTGAGCTGCATGTTTAGCTTTTCATTTTGCAGAACAGTGGTATATTAATAAAGCCAGAATCAATCATTGTTGGTTGGTCTGAGGGCTTTTTTCTTCTCTTCCTTCCTCCCCCAGAAAATGGACTGAGTCAAGGCAACACTGGCCAAAGTCCGAAAGACAGCGTAAATCAATTCTCCAAAGGCAAGAAGAAAGGGATGAAGGATACTGAAAAAAAACAAAGCAGTCATTTCAAAATAAAAACAAGATGACACTGAAGTGCAGCCAGGACTGCCACATGCCATTGTAAACAGAGACTGTGTGAACAGCTCCATCACTGCAGTCACAAGCAGATGCTCATGTCAGAGGAGTGCTCTGCATGGACAGGTCACAGAAGGCTGTGCTACACCCCAGGGGGAGCAATGGATGGCGTAGATCTATGACAGTTCAGCACAGCAGGATCGTCACTATGGGACAAGGATTCAGCATATAGCTATGTTGTCTTATCTAGCAAGTTTTATTTCTGGCTGACAGAGCTGGCCTTTAGGGCCTCCAAAGACGCAAGTCCCAGGCTGCTTTGATTTGCAAAAGTGGAGACGCTTGCTCTATCTCAGCTTGTTTAAAAAATAAGCATGTTTCTATCCCTGGTCTATCCTCTACCTTTCAAAATAATCTTGACAACATATACTGACTGATAGAGTTGAAAGTGTCATAAATGTTTTTTCACAATCAAGTTATTTCCACAGTCAGGACAAACAACTACTCAGAGTTGACCTCAGAGATTTTTCTCAATTTTTTTAAAGGATCTCTGTTCATTTCAGCTGTGAAGACTAGCACTGCCCTGGCTTCCAGGGCCAACTGCAGTTGCTCACAGCTGTAACAACTCCGGTGTTCAAGCTGTGTGATGGCAAACCACTAATTCCAGGCCAGGGCTGTGGCCTGAAAGCTGGGCATAGGGGGAACGTTGCAGGAGTCTCATTCCTCTTAAGGACTGAAAACTTAACTAGGCCCAGCAGGAGCCAAAGAAAAGAAAGCACTGATCACAGCTCCCGTTGCTGCTGCTTCTTCCCCTTTATCCAAACCATGGGCAAACTCCTCAGACTCTCTGCAGACAACAGCACTCCTGTCCAGAGCCTGTGACCAGGGCATCCCCAAGGAGTCTGCATGGTCAGATTTGCTGAAACTCAGAAACAGCTTCTGTTTAAAATTGCGGGTGGTGTTAGAAGTGAAACATACCCACCCCCCCCCACAAACCACATCTACATCAAAAGCTCCTTTATCTCACCAGCTTTTCTGCTATTCAGCATTCAAACACTGGCACTGCTGCTTTTCAGAGTCCCAGTCCTTTGCAGCTAGGACTATTGCGGGAAACAACAGGTAAAAAGGTTATTTCTAAGGCTGCTGCTAATGAAAAAAAAAAAAAAAAAAAAGAGATAAAATACTCTAATGAACTGAGCAGTAAAGCACACACAGAGGAGCCTGTACAGAGAATGATTGGATGTCCAGCAAGTGCTTTGATTTTCCACTCTTAAAAGCCAGCACACACAGCATAAGAGCTTTAAAAATTCACCCTCATGCAGGTTTTCTGAATCTACCTAAATTCAGACACAGTTTTTTGAAGGATGTTATCAGAACATAAATTATTATTGCCTCCTTGTTTCTGAATGTTAAAAACATCTAAATTAGCAGATTAATGTACAACACACAAATATTTTTAGGTGCAAAACCACCTTGCTTTTACAGGGGTGTGTCATATACAGAAGTTATACCTTTCAGCACTGGCACACATACTGAAAGAACTGCGCATGTATGAAATGAAATGGCACAAATTACTAGAAGATCTTACAAAAAAGAGAACACCTCAGACAGGTGTGTTTCTATGGGATGGTAGGTATGTTTTCCTTCATGATATCACTGCAGCTGTAGGATTCTTCCAGACAGTCCTTTTGCTAACATATCAAACCCCTTCAGTTTACTCATGAACACTAGGACAATGAAAACAATCCTCTGAATCAACCAGCCCACCCACAGGAGAAGAGGACTTAACTCCTTTTCTCCAAGCAGCAAATCTTTTGTTCCATAACTTAAATGCCACAACTTGCACCACACAGTAAACCGATTATTTACCTATTTGACATTTCCACTGTCATTATATTATCTCTACATGCTCTTACCTACAGTAACAGTCTGTTACAGCTCTTTTCTTCTATAGCTATTATTCTTATTTCATTTGCCATATGGGAGCACTGAAGAGCTGCTGTAATAAGAATGCATTATGCCAGACCCAGTAAAGAGCAACAAAAACAGTCCACGTCCTAAAGATTTTCCAGGTCAAAGTAACTTTTCTTTGGGTTTAATCTCTGTCATTAATGAATCCATTTACTTTATCCTTTTCACATACTCAAATGTTTGTCCATCTTCCACTCTATTTTTACTTTGGTCAAAAATTGCATCCTGTGTGATTTAACCATATACAGGCCCTGTGTCGCCTTTTTGCAAACCTCTTAAAAATATATAAAATTAAGTTCTCTAAACCATATGGCTGAATAAGGTGAGACTAGGTGTCCCTTTAGCTCAGTGACTTGTAACAACAATCAAAGAAAGCACCTCAAGAAAAATGGAAACCCTTCTCCGAACAAACCCTGAGTACAACTTTACCGGACAAGTATTTCCAACATACTAAGCATCTAGTAGCAACCTTCCAACCTTGTGCAGCCATCTTAGTTCTTTTATGATTTGTAGTGCATAACATAATGCAATACTTCATCAAATGTCCTTCCAAGAACAGAGATATTCCTTTTTTATTTGAATTCAACAAATCTTACACATAAAAAAGAAATCAAGTAACTATAGCGTGAACACTCTTAACTTAGTCTGCTATGATATTATGTGACTACTGTCTTCCAGTCTGTACACATACTGTCTCCTTAGTCAGCCAATGATCCAATCAGATATTCAACCAAAACTTTTACCTACCTCTTTATAGCATACATTTTCCCAAGTTTCTGCTCTGGCCAGCTAAAATTTATCTTGCCTCATCATTTGAAAATCTAACTGCTGCTGATTTTCATATCTCCTCAGATATTTTCCTGAATTTAACACTTCTCAGTGAGTGCCAATTGCTACTATATTTTTTATACTTTCATGGCATCCTCAAGAAGAAACAGGGAGGACCCAAAACCATAGTTATTTATTGGGGGTTTTTTTTACAGATTTTAATTGATGTAAAAGAAAAGCAGTAGGCACCATTATTAGTTATTCTCACAACATAAAACAAGGTAAAATAACAGACTTTTCTACATAACTTAAACAATAGGCTGCATGTAGGAATTAGTTTCAGCATAAGCTTAAATGGCACTGCTTTGATACAGTTTCTTCCAGCTGTTTCACATTCCTCATTATAAAAAAAAAAAAATAAATCCTCTTCCTCTTTTTCTGCAGTCTACAAGTGATGTGGAATCTGCATCCAAATGTGTTTAGATATAAATCTAAACCACTTTCAGAAACTTTAAGGACTACTATCTGGAAAACAGTGATGCTTTGAGGTGTGTTCTACTACATCAATGTTCATTCACATCAGGATTCTGAGACTGGGGACTTCTGACATTAGTATCCATTCTGCTAGACAGAGAATAAAATCAGCCTCACATCTTTTTAGAGGACAGCATAAAGACTGGAATTAGCCTGCATGGCTTACACAGGTTCATTGTGGAATCCTAGCAGAAAAGACCCCATGATATCAGGAGGAGAATGGATTACAGGTTCAATCCAGAAAACATATTTGAGGATTTTCAATCACTGCAAGGTAAATAGAACCGTCTTCTTTTCTCAGTGACTGCCTTCACAGATTCTACTTTTGCTGAACACTTGGTCAATCCTCTGTATGTTATAGAGCAGGCATGAGTAGGCACACCTGAACAGAGACTGCTGGAAAGCATACCGTTAGGAAGCCTATGCCTGCGTACAGTTATAGTTAAATGTGAACATGAAGCTTCCTGTAATATCTTGGGGCAGAATTAAGTAGTAAGGGATCCTGACAAAGTGAGGGATTTTCTTCTTACCTCTTGTTTATTACTTACACATTTATGGTATTATCCACCTGTACAACTAATCCATGAGGACAGAAGAAAACTTCTTCTATCTATTGGTCATAAGCTTCAGAGTTCTAAGATATACTTATGCACAAGCAAGATTTCCAAATGCTTCAGAGATCCTGAATTCGTTCAGATGAGTTTTCTCTCTAGAGTCCTGAGTCACTAAAGAAGGTTAACTGATTGCATCAGAACAGTACAGCAGAAATCTTGCATCTTTTACGACAAGGATGAAACGTAGGGAACATGGATGAAGTTGTCATTCAAAATCTTAAATATAAAACACCATAAAATACTAGAGATGAAGTATGCACCTCCAGTCCCTTTGCTGCACTGAAAGCATCAAGAAAAAAGACAAACCTTTGAACTTTAAAAGCATGTTCATCAGCAGGTCCAAACATAGATCACTGTTATCCTCCTCCCATGAAAAGAGGAAAGAAAGAAGAATAAAAAAAGAAAGAAAAAAGAGAAAACAACCAAAGGAATTGCAAGGATCCTAAGCTGTGCAGATTTATCTGACCTAATACATTTCAGAAAACAAAGATCAGTAGATCTGACAGAACTTCATGATGAAGTCTTCTTCAGATCTCAAGGATAGTAAAATGAAAAAATAGTGCAAAACACTCATACTGTTGTCAGCAAACATACTACCTATAGGAAGCCTCAATCAAAGTATTGTGTGCTTTTTCTGGTTCTACCGTCTTAAAACTGTGAATCTTAGTGGCTGGTGACAGAATAGCATCACATTACAATGTGCTACTTGTCACAAGTTTTCTGTTGTCTCATTTTGGATTTCTAAGGAATGATGACACACAAGCCCCACAGAACTTGCCTGAGAGCATGTTATGATGTGGAAAGAATCACATACACCATTGATGAAAACAACTTCAGACAGATGTCCTCAACTGTTACATGGATCACTCAGACAATTTGAAAAAACTAAAATAATGACATCCCCACAAATCATTGCATATGTTGGAGTGCCAGCTACATTTAGTGTAACCTAGAGACATACAAGGCAGAGATTAGCTTTTTGGAGCTATAGCTAATTTAGCAATCTTTAATGAGTTACACAAGTAGATTTTATAACGAAAATGATAGCACATAATCCATCACTACCATTTTAAAAAATGCAGGGTAAACACTTTCATACAGAACACTTCAAGGGTATATCTTTTCCCCACAGAATGCATTCAGGGTGGATCTTCTACTTGATTTCCTCAAGCACTGCAGTCAGGCACAGGAGCAAAAAAACACGTTAAAAAAAGCTTTTGCAGGAGCTTGATGTCTTCTGTCTGCTTATTTTGGACATAGCTAAGGTCTATACAGGTGTATGCCAGATGGGCACGGTTTCACCGCTTGTGTTGACAAGTGCAATATTTCCAAAAGTTTTCTTGTTTTTCTTGGACAACCTTCTGGAGAATGTCTAAGACTCCTGCCATGTACTTCATTAAATCCTGGAAAATTTTGAAATTGCCTGGAGAAGCCAGGAGAAGATGAGGATATTGCAGCTGGGACTGGATGTTGTTCTGCTGGAGTTTTTCTCCATTCTGTCAGATAGTTGGTGTTGGAGAAACAGAGTTGTATGCGAAGATTTAATGCACCCTTTGAAACTAAAGAGATGTTCTTTGGAAACAGTGGGCAATGCTGGCTTTTTGGGCTAACAGTAAGTGGTATAGCTGAGTGAGAGGAGATGGCAGTTCAGCCATGACCACAAACACAAGGAGCTACACAGGGGAATACGCAATAGATGGGACAAGTTCCTGTGGAGTCCTTACTGCAACCTCTGGGCTTTTTCCTGTAAGTTCTGCTGCAGGGAGAGAAGAGCCTGACAAAAAGAGAACAGAAAAGTGCACCAACAAGCAGGAGAGGAGTGTTGTCTTTTTGTATTGTGTTGGGACCACCAGTCTGAAGTCAATTCTTCAGGCACTTAAAACCAGAACTGTACTATGCAAAAGCCCTTTTGTCTTAGTTCTGCATGGCCTTACTGAAGTTTTTTTCTAGGCATCTTCACACACTTATATGAAGTGCAAGATATTAATTCAACACTCATTTTCCTTCTTGGTCTAGGTTTGCTGACAGAGTTGCCAAGTAACATTCAATCCAGCCTTCACAGCTGGCTCAGTTTCCCAAACACCTAGCACTGTTTGGGAGTTTTCACTCTATCATATACAATAAAGTTACAGTTTTCCCTTTGCCAGCCTATCTGCAGCTTCTACAAATGTTTATTTCTTAAAAGAGGCCACACCTTGGCAAAGGATCATGTCATGGCCATTGCTGCTGAAAAAACAGCAGTCATTTATGCTTTACTAAGTTCCTCCAGAAATGTTAATGTGGATGTGCCACCACAAATCCAGTCATGAATTAATACATATTGTTTCAGCATTACAGCAACTAGTTGAGTTCAAATGACTCTATTTTTATAAAAACAGACATAGAGGCAGACAATGTGAATAACAAATACAACCCCAGAGCACTGGCACTGGTATTAAGATTGATTTACTATAGAGGAAAGCACCATATGAAGGAAGGCACCATATGTGCTGTCTTGGACATCAACACAGGGAACCTAAAAAAAGAGCTTAATCCTTTTAGCCATAACCAAGCCTATATTTGCAATGAACCTTTGCCTCTTTCCATACACTGGCAAAAACAACCCATGTCTATGATACACGATTCTTTATACCCCAAACTAGCACTGACACAGATATAAACGAAGCCTCATTTGCCTGTACTTATCAGTCATAAAGAGATCTGAGGCCTCACTAACAGAAAAAAATAACCTGCAAACTGAGGTTATTCAAAAATTTCCTCATCAGAACACACCGAATTTCCTAGCAAAGTTTTATCCTCATCTCTATCAGACAAGTCATTGAGAGCATTCACAGATGAGCTGTGCTAGACATGAAACTGGTGTTTTCTTTAAATCATGGAGAGAAAGCTTCTACTTACACATTTAATCTTCAGTTCCTAGGATATCAGAGACACATGGAACAGAATTTAGTTCTCATTAGAGTTTTGTGTGTATTTAAATATATATATATATACACCAAGAATCACTGTAAATTTAGATATCTATCTATTCACTGACTCTCAAATCTGGTCTATTAGATATCACTATCCATAAAGATGTATCTACCATGTTTATCCATACTGAGCCTGTCTTCTAGTCTCCTGGAGACTAGCAGTACTTCTCCCCCATCTCTGAATAGTACCCCTAAAGGGATTCTAGGTTCCTTGGTCTCTTTTGCATAATTTGGTAATTACTTGATTGCTTAAGTGTTCAAGGAGACACTCTTAACACAGGATTCAAAGTTTTCCAACCTCTTCTCTTAAGAGCTTCTTCAAACCTAAGGGGTTGTTAACAGCTGATGAATCCCTGTATTTCTCAGAGATTTATTTTAGCAATTCAAAGTTTTTAGATCTTCTTCTGTGTTTTTAGAAGACCTACAACTTTCAAATAGGTTTATTAAAATGGAACACTGAAGATTCAGTGATTCACTCTAAACTGCAGATTTCCCAAAAACCGAATAAAAGCTGCCAAAAGCAACCCTGCCTTAGCCAGCTTCTGACATTTTCATGAGGATACGACTGCCAAGATATGTAAGCTGAGTAATTTTTTTCTGTCTTTGTCTTCTAGAATCCAGATCTCGATTTCTTATTACATTTATTTGATGGGTTCTTCCCTCTTCTGCCCCCAAAAAATGAAGAGCAACTCCCTCTTTTTTGGATGATTTTCTTGTGTTTCCTTGTTCCTGATTGAACTGTCACATTAAAGATCTACATGATCAACATGGAATTACTCTAGTATACTGTTATCAAAGCATGTAATGACTCAGTGTGCATATCTGCAAGTTCTCTCATAATGAAGTCAATAATGATGCTATTTACTGGAGGTGAAAGAATGCATTCAAGTTTGATGCTAACATCTGAAATGGATCAATTCTTCAAGTTGATAATTAAGAATAGCATCAGACCTTTGTGCTGTTTTTCTTGACACATCACACTAAAACATTCCTTACTGGATTGTGGTGGAAGTTTCTAAACAAAACCTGCAAATGTATGACTGGCTTTCCTCTCCCTTCCATTTGATGGCCTCTGAGGCTTATAACAGGGATTCTTACAGAAGAAACCTGGGCAATTCATGATCCTCCAGGCTGAGACTAACTTCACCTTCTTAGCTTTCACTGATGAGGTCTTTTGCAGATTCTTCTCAGGGATGCTGCATAACATTGCACCAGTATTTGCCATAGTTTTCTTTGGTATGTAGGTGGCAACATCTATTTATCCACTGACTTTCCTGGTCCCTTGCTTCATTTAAGTCAAAAATTTTATCACTTACCTTGCCTTTATATACTTCTGTCCCTCTTTACAATTACCTAGTCTTTGGCTACAGTTTTCTCACATTTTTGAATGTTTTTTTTTCTCTTTTCATGCTCTTAGACTCTACTACTTCCTTTGTCAAGGTCCTGGAGAAATAATACACATGTAACACTGGCTGAATACATTGCTTCTCATTGCTTGTCACTCCTTCTCTGCAGCTAAACCTTTTTTTTTTTTTTTTTTTCCACTTACCCTTACCAAATATCCCAAATTATGCAGATATGCAGACTTTGCAGGGAGGATTTTTCTGGAGGTACTGCAGCATCTTCCTATTGCTGTCTTCAGCAGCAGTGTCAGCTTCAATGGTGTTTTATTCATGTACTTCCTTCGAGCTCATCTTTCACAGCAAATTATTATAACAGTACAAATTCATTACAATGTTACTGGAACAGCACAACACCCTAGAGACCCAGCAAGTCACTTCGCCTTGCAGCAACAGCTTACAAAAACAAACTCAGAGTTAGTTGGACAATTCTGCTATTTATACCCTCAGGCAGAGTAGACACCTAGAAGGCTTAGACAGCTCATACACATAACGTACTTGCACTTCAAATTGTTTCCTTGGAATCCGTCTGACTAACTTAAAGAAAGCTCAGACCTTACCATTCACTTTCTAGCTTTCACCTCCTCTCTAAGAGAAGAGCATTTTTCCATTCCCCTCTCTTATCTACACTAAGTTCCATGCCAAATCAACATCAAATTTTTCCTTTCTGTTAAGAAAAGTTATTTTTCTAATACTACTTTTGTTGGAGATGACTGGGAGAACTACCCAGACTTCCACAAGTCATTTGCAAAGCTAAATAGCATATTGATATGGTACATACATTCATCTTAGATACAATACACTTATAAAAATTTTAAACATCTGCAAATGATGTGCTTGCACTTTTTAATTATAAAAATAAGCAAGCTATCAATGCTTATGTTCATGACATTCATTTTATAACTTGTAGCTCTCATGACAAATTATCACATCTGTTATTTTTATTGTCTCGGAATATCTGACTTGAGATGACAAAGAACTTTTTGAACTTTTGTATCTTCAGGTAGTTTGTACAATGTTCAGGCATGACTTAGTGCCTTCTCCAAATGCTCTTCTAAGAAGCAGATAATATTTTCGGAGCACAAAAGTGACATGGAAACTTAAGCCCCATTTTCAGAATCAGCTGGAGCATTCAGAGGCTGCTAATAGACAGCAGCTGCCATTCACCTATATAGCTTAGGCAGACTTCCAATGCCCGTGTGCTAAATACCTCATGCCAGAAAACAGTTTTTCTGTGTCAGGTTGCAATTGCCTGTTGCTTTGTAAATGTCACCATAATTATTACATTCACTCTGCAATTTAAGCTCCACAGTGGATTGAGATACCCAGCTTCAGTTGAAAACTGACTGATGTTTGACAATATCTGTCAATTCTGACACCATGGCTGTGCATTTCATATGCTTGGAAGAAAGATAAGCATATGACAGCCTCTCAAGCCAACATTTAACAAGTATCCTTCACTGGATCTACAGGCTATTAAAATAGATGCTGTTGATTTGAATAACTTTCTGTTGAGAAATTGAGTAAGGCTGGGTCAGGGAGAGGCAAGACATTGGGAAGAGGTGAGATAAAGAGAATTGCAAGGAATTACTGCTTTTCAAAACACCAGCCCAGACCACCAGCAGAGCCTACATGACAGGCCAGCTGCCAGGCACAAGAGTGCTGAACCAAGCTTCTGGGCTCAGGAGGGACGAGGTCAGGCAGAGTCAGAGCATTCAGGTCCATTTGTTGTTTTCCAAAGGGCTGTTGGGACCTCAAGAGCTTTCCAGGCTATGGGTTAAAAGATTAACTTTGGTAATCCTAAAGTCTTGCTCTCCAGCAACGTCATTCCTAAGGATCTGTCTGGTCAGCTCCCATGCTCAAGGTATTTTTCTGTAGTGAAAAGATAGGAAGGGCATCAAGCTTCCTCCAGAACCTGTAGTTCTCAGTCTGTGGAGCCCACAGCCCAAGAAAAGAACCATACACACAGTTAGCACCCAGGGGTAGCTCTACCTGATGTGAATCATGCCTTGCCTATTCAAACCCTTGGGAGGAGAGAAGGGAAGAGGGAGTGGGAAGTATTGCATAGGTTCATTTTCAGCAGCTTGGTATAGTGACTAAGCAGCTTCTGTAAACAAGGCCAGATTAAAATAGCTCCTAAAGTCTACCTGTGAGAGACCAGCATTCCACTTTGCTCTTATGAGGCTCAGGAGACAGAAATCAAAGGATTTAAATGATTTATCAAAACCAGGGTTTATCGGGGTCTTTGTGTCTTGGTCTGGACTGTTTAGGTTGACCTGTGTTGTGTTCCTTTGTGATTGTGTCTTTCATCTTGTGCATCCTCAATTTTTTCACTCTTGCTTGTTGAATGATCATGTTATTGTGCTCACTGGTGACTGAAGTTTTTCCAGGTACTGCTGCACAGACGTGTAAATTTTCAGTGCAGTTTATCACCTCTATTGCTGGTACAGTCTAATCCCAGCAAGGCTCAAAGACACGCTGCTTTACACCTTTTGGCATTATCACTGCTCCTGCTTCATGCTTTGATTTAGAAACTTAAGGTGAATATTTAGACTGATTCAGAAAAAGCAGGAATTTTATTTCATTTTTTTCCTATCCAGAAATGCACAGCCTCATCTATCACTGTGATACTGTCTTTTATCCATTACTCATTCTGTACTCACATTGTACCATCTGCCCACTCCTAACCTGGATTTGCTATGTCTAATCTGTGCATCACCACCACTCTCTCAGATGAAAAATATAAAGGATTTGCTTGAATTCACTTAATTAGTAACTGCACCATTCAGGAAGCTGTACCAAAAATAACTTGATTTATGAGTTGGCAGTTTAAGTGGCCCCTTAGCAGCACTTAACAACTACTGCTGATGTAAGATGTCTCTACTGATTTAGGACCATCCAGGCTTGAAGTGAGTAAGGTGGCTCCAGCTCACATGTGTCAGAGCTGGCAGTTCACGTCTGGGGGAATATATCTGAGACACAGCTTATGAGCAAAAGCCAGTTAGAGACCTAGCACAAAATTTACTGTCAAATCACTGTCTGGGGTGGGGGGTGGGGAGAAATAAAAGCAAAAGATAAAAACAACAACCTACCATGCCCTAAATCTACAGTACTATTAACATTTTTCCCTTAAACATCAAGTGAGTATGAGAAAGTAAATACCTTAGTTCTGTACACATTTTACTTACTTTTCCTGTTGATATCCTAAATTATAGAGAGATTGAATATATTAGCTCTTCTTGATTGTTTTAAATACAGCTTAGACAGCTGGTAGTTGCTTTCAGGACAGCCACTGAAATATGCTTTAAGATGCAAGAAAGGAACAACTTCTGCTTCCTCAGTTTCAGATCACGCTCACTTAACACGATTCTACGTTATGATGGAAAACAAAAGGAACAGGTGAAAGCTACTGGGTGTTGACTAAAAGACTGCAGGATTGAATCCCACTGTCACTCTGGTGATCGTAAAACCATATGTCAAGTCAGGGTAACATTTACTGAAGTACATTGGGAAAAATGAAGCGCTGTAATGTAATGTTACCACACATTTTTCTTCTGCACACCCTTCTCAGTGCACATCACTATTTTCCACTCAGGCTTTCATTGTTGCAAGTACAGGTCAAGGCCTGAATTGAAAGCCTTACCATCCTTCTTTGCAGAGGATGCAGAGACCAACAGTCCTCTACTATCCTTTTCACAGTATCCCTCTACCTACAACTGAATGAGGAACACCGAGTAGCCAGTGGTTCATCGACCATATATGTATTCGTACCTGGGTTTTGAGCACTGGGTGTGAGCTGATTGTGAGACCAAAATACACCCCTTTGCATGCACAGATCTCAGAGTGCTGGGCTTTCAGTACTCTTTTGGCCTGGGGTCCCTGGAGAATTGGGGCTCCTGACATGGGAAAGGAATGGGCATCTATGGAAAGACTTGGATTTGTAGCTGCAGAGGCTCAAGGCTGGGGGAGAAAACTTGCCACCACCAGCTCGCCAAGCAGGGGAGGAAAGAAGTAGAACTGTAACAGTTCACTCAGGAACAAGCTGAGATCCTAACAGCTCCAGCTAAACCCTAGAGGAATGTAAGTCACTCTAAATGAATCAGATGCTGTTGAAAAGCCTAAAAAAGAAAAAAAAACCAAAAAAGCCTGGAAGGACTCATTTACAGCCAAGATATATTCCATACAATGTCTGGAGGCAGAAACAGGCTTAAATTTGGGGGTAGGGACTACTATCCTTGCAAAATCAGGAATAATACCACCCCCATACCTGACAATCAATAAAACACATTATGGATCAAGGCGCCAAGAGGCTACAGTGACTTGGGAGATCAATGGATGAAAAGGATGAGTGAAAATGTCACTATATATGAATAGATGCATCTGAGCACTCTAAAGATTTTATGATCTGTTACCCAAACCAAGATTCTGGATGAATGGATCCTGGAGAAACAGGGACAGAGAAATAGGGAGAAGTAGGAGAAAAAAGATAGGATATAGTGACTGAGTAATTCTCCTTACACATAAAAGGTTTGGCAGGAGGGGAGCGGGGAGTTGCACAGCTTTAAACTCACATGGCGGTAAGCGTGAGTCCTGAGCTTCCTGTAGCTAGTCCAACAATAAACACATCTAAGCGAGAATAAGCCCATGTGACTGGGACAGGCACGTGTGCCTCACTGAAGAAGATGTCATGTAGATCACAGATAATTCATCTGATGTGGCATTTGCTCGGGTAACCGTGCAATTTTCTGTGAATAGCAAACTAAACAACTGTATAAAATCAACTGTGTTCATTGCTCCCTTCTTCCCTGTGGTTGAATCAACATTTGGGTTTTTTTGTTAATGCAGTATTTAACTATTTGATCCATTCATACTTCTCCCTCTCTTTTTTTCAGCTGATCTCCCATTTATGAATATGTACTGTATATGAGTGCACATTGAAATTCATTCAGACATTCTACATTCATAGGGATGCAGAAAAGACAGACACATTCATAGACAGCATAGACACATCAGCGTGCCAGAGACAGGGATGGCATTAAGTATCATCAACGAATGCAGAGGCAGTCTTTCAGAGAATCCAACCATTAGTGGGCTTCCTGGGGGCTTACATTCTGTAATTCATCAAGGCATGCATCATACACAGAACCATCTCTGCTCCAGTCTAATCAGTTTTCCAATCTCAGTTCCAGTTCTGAGCATGGAGCTCATGTTCCATATCTGATACCTTGTGTCTCACCCGTTGGCCATGATGCATTACATCTGCTCTTCCCCTCCTCTTTTTCACATTCTGTGTGCTAGACATGGGTTGTTGGCTGTCGTTCAGAGTGTGAATGGGTTGGAAATTTCTGATGCATTGGATTTTTTCCTATGAATATTTTGTAATTCAGTGAATGATTCAAATTAAGAAAAGAAAGTTATCATTGTTGACTGGATAAATGCTACCACTAAGTTTCCTGTCATAGCATACTCTTGCTTATAGTTTCAAGTGTACAATCACAAAACATACAGTGTGATATATAGATTAGCACCATGTTAGGAATTATGAAGCTTTCCTGATTTAATGTCACTTTGTTTTTTATTTAACTATATACATAGAAACCTCTGTAGCATTTAAAGGATATTATCTATGACCACACAGAGAGATGCTTGAATTAAATGTTTTTAAAAGCCTGCTTACCAGGTGGCCTTATTTTCTCACTCAAAAAACAACGCACACATGCACACAAAATTGCTTCACGTGATTTATCATAAAGCTGTTTTTCTATTTAAGTGATTAGGTAACATGTTCACTGCTTATGCAAAAAAAATGAAGGTGTGCACATGTCAAAGAATTTCAAAAGGAATATCCTGTAGGAAAACATTGCATCTGGGAAGCAGCAGGAAACAGACCAGACCAGACATCTGTCTCCTTTTTTCCAGTGCAGCAGTTATGCATTTGGCTAAATTACTTTGACTCTCAAAATGAGGGTTCTGCTTCTGCACAATAATTCACTGAATTCTAACCCATTATCAGGGAAAGGTCGAGTATTATGGCGTTCATAAAACCAGTGATCCACTGTTTTGAACCTTACCCATGCATCAGGCACCATGAAGGTTCATCAAGCAAGAAAAGAAGCTCCACACATTGAGCCGCATGAAATGGGAGCCCACTTTTTTGCCAGCAAGTTGCATGATAGATATAGTCTTATGCTGTAGAGCTATACTCAAAGGAAGCCCATCCTACCCCACAGCTGCAGCATGCTGCATCTTACTTGCCATTCCCTTTGCCATTGCAGTATGTGGTCTCACGCATCATATACTGCAAGCTGACACGCTAATTGAGGGTGCACTGGCATGAGACTAGGAAGAAATATTAAGGTTCTATTGCTTCAGTAAAAGATCAGGATATAGATGAAAAAGTCCTGCACCTGAAACATGACATTATGTTCAGGTGTGATGTCTCTGGGTGATTCGCCTCAAAGAAGCTTTAGTGAGATAACATTGACGAGAAACATTATTGTGGAGCAGCTAAGAAACAATAGTCAGAATCCCACTGAACAATTCTGAACAAAGGTGCATTTAAAATCTTATAAGAGAGATACATAGCCACACAGTCAGTCTGCTGGCAAACTGGCTAATATTTCACACACAGCAAAACTTGTGCTGACATTCCACTTGCAGTAAAGTACCTCCACAAACTTCCACTCATCTTAGACCCTGCATGCCTTAAGAAGCATTTTAAAGTGTTTTCCCTGTACTGCAGCAATGACAAGGCCTGAAGGCGATTATACTAAAAAGGACATCCATCCTCTGTAAAATCCCTATTGAAATCAAGCAAATTAGAGGAAGGCAAAGTTGGATCTCTTCCTCTGATTCCTCTTACCTGCAGGAGCAAAGCCATTATTTGCAGAGGGGAGGCAAATTTTAATCTGAAAACACAAATAGTTCGTGTGGCAATAGAATTTTGCAGCAACACTGATGCAATAAAAAGCAAACTTGTGCTTTGGACAGATCCTTAAGCACAGCTAGGCCTCTGCCGTTACAAAAACTTCCTGTCTTTCTTTAGAACTTGATTTGGTTTGCTGCCATTTCCCAGCTACTGACTGGATGCCTTGACAACACAATAAACTTTTATTTCATTTTGAAGGTTTAGCATGTCATATAACAATAACCAGGTCACTCCCCCTAACACACACAAAAATGCACAGAAAAAATAGAATTACTTAGAAGGAAAGTCCTATTTGAGCTTCTACTGTTTGGCACCAATTATTAATTGTGTGAATTACTTCTGAAAAGTCTTTAAACTCATAACCCAGAAAATCCATGAGTATCTGTGAAGTTATTCCACAGGTTTCAATTAGCTGTCTTGAGATGCAAGTCAAACTAATGTGATTTCCCTCCCCCAGTGAAGCCCAGAATCTTTTTGTTATGACATTCATGAAACATACCCTGCACTTATAATGGAATGAAAGAGGAAAATAAGGCAGACAACACAAAATTACTTCTTTACTTACTGATAGTCTCCCTGCAGCCTTTCCTTTGCTACACTCAAGAGGGTTTTAGGTGGGCTTCAAAAATACCCCCCAAATCTGCTGAAGATGAGGTTCCTGCACCTTTTGAAAGCCTGCAGAATTAAATTTGATTGAAAACTTTAAGAACTTCATCAGTTGGAGAATAATTGCTGCTACAACTGTTTTAAATATGGAAACCAGTAGAAAGAAGATCTTTTCTGTACATGACCCAACAGTGTGCGCTTGCAGTCCAGAAAGCCAGCTGCATCCTGGGCTGCATCAAAAGGAGCATGACCAGCAGGACAAAGGAGGTGATTCTCCCCCTCTATTCCACTGTTTTGAGACCCCACCTGCAGTACTGCATAAAGCTCTGGGGCCCACAGCACAAGAAGGACATGGACCTGCTTGAGCAAGTCCAGAGGACAGCTACGAAGATGGCCCAAGGGCTGGAGCACCACTCCAATGGAGACAGGCTGAGAGAGTTCGGCTTGTTCTGCTTCTCTCTGGGGAGACCTAGTAGCAGCTTTCCAGTACCTAAAGGAGGCCTACAAGGAATCTGGAGGGGGACTTTTTACAGGGGCAGGCAGTGACAGGACAAGGGGGAATGATTTTAAACTGAAAGAGGGTAGATTTAGATTAGATATTATGAAGAAATTTTTTATTGTGAAGGTGGTGAGACACTGGAATAGGTTGCCTAGAGAAATTGTGTTGAAGGCCAGGTTGGATGAGACTTTGAGCAACCTGGTCTAGTGGAAGGTGCCCTTTCCCATGGCAGGGGGTTGGAGCTATATGATCTTCAAGGTTCCTTCCAGCCTAAAACCATTCTATGATTCTCTGACAGCCAAATAAGCAATAACTTAGGTAGTATCCATGCTACACCTCTTAAAAATTATACCACCACTTTTCTGGTACCTTTTTAAAAACCTAATACTAAAATCTAAGAGTTAATTTCTGGTCAATTATAATTTTTGGTACCTTTAGGTAATGCTCTCCCATATAAACTGAAGGTCATTATTTATTTTTGATTTCAGCGTTTGAGAAAACTTAGACTTTGCTGGCTGTTATCTTCCACTTGTGCGTACAGAGGTACACACAAGAAAGGAATGAAACACCTAATGCTCCTCTTAAATACATTTAATGCCAGCAGATCCTAACTCCTGCTGGGAACTCTCTAGAAACAAGTGAAATGTATGAGGGAAATACCTAAACATAAAAAGCTTCAGCTGGGCAAAATTTATGAAAGGACTGGAATCCTAAATTGACCACACATTATTGCTGAATCCATTAATATTATGTTTACAAAATGTATCATCAAATGACTCATAGATGTTTTGATAATTGGCTATATGATAAGTTTATGTTTTTATAAACTTCTAGAATGTACTAGATAACCACCTTAAACTGTTTTATAAACGAAAGTTTAACAACAACTGCAACTATGACCTTTAATTTTACACACTAATTCTAAAACTATGACAAATGCAGAAGCCTTTAAATCAGACAAAGCTACATAGCCTGCAATCCCAAACAAGATCTAAGATGGAACTCCAGGGTTTGGGTTTCTCTTTCTCAAATACCAAGAATGAACTTTCTCTCATGTTGTCTGAAACAAGCAGATTTTTCCTGCGTTCAAACAAGGAGGCCTGTGGGCTCAGAGTGGAAGAGATGGATTAAATGTCGACCGAAACGTTTAATGGCCTTCAGGAAGAAATACAAATGCCAGGTGCCAAGGTTCCAGAGGCCTGTAATCAGTATTCAATGAAATTGAAATATTGCAAATAGTCTCCTACTCTTTGGCAGATGTTGCAATGATATTGATGCATTTTTCTGTCTTCCACTTGTTCTCTGGACATTCCTCATATTAAGATCATGTTCGTATCTGTTGTTTGAAACAAGTCTCTAAGGCAACCATGGGGTTGGGCAAATAGTTTCACTTCGCACAAGATAATAGGTAATTCAAAACATCTATTTTCTTAAGCAAACAAGTCATCTACACATCAAGCACTGCAGTTTATAAGAGTCCAAGAAAAACGAATCAATGTGTCCAGCTAGACAGTAACAACTTGATCCCAAACCTCTGCAGCTCCCATTAATTTACAGGGTCAGGGCTAAACTTCAGGGGCGTGTAAAACTCAGACTGCTGCCAAACATCCACCCGTTGAAACCACAGGGTGAGGAAAAGACTGATTAACTGCAGGTTTTATTGCCAGAGAATACACATTACATGTAATTTCACCTAAGGTGAAATTCACTTCTGTCCAAAGTCTGGTACCTTTACACAGCAGGTGCATCTCAAGCAGGCTCCAAGAGGGTCTGATCCAAAGTTTAAGTCAGTGGACAGATCACTCAAAAAACCACACGATAGTAAACAACTTTCATCCCCACTAGGCTAAGGTGCAGCTCTGTTTTCCTCTCAGTACAGATAAGAAAGCAAGAGCTTGATCCTGATAAGACCTGAGCACCTGTGATTCCTGAGCTTTACAGGATGAGTCTAATTCACCAATACACAAAACAAAACTGTCTGATGACCCTTCAGGTGCATGGAAACAGACTTAACAACACTGACAAAACTAATCTTCCTGAATGCCTGTTTGTCATGAGAAAAGCAGCTCTGCCCCAAAATTTCCAGTTACTCTGCAATTCCTAAGAGATCAGAGCAGAATTAAGCTAGAGCTCTCAGGACCTTGACAAATCAACTCTTAAAGGGTTTCTGCTTTTGAGACCCTGAAGAAAGAGGGAATTGAAACACACCACGTTGATCTGAGTCAGACTCTGATGGTTAAAAGCAGGAGTGTGCTGTCATGGCTGAGCTATGGCCAGCTGTCGTGGTTTAAGTCCAGTCAGCCACACAGTTTTGCTCACTCACTCCCCCCTCTATCTTGCCCCCCACTCCCGGAGGGATGGGAAGGAGAATCGAAAAGAATGCAACTCCCACAGGTTGAGATAAGAACAGTTTAGTAACTAAAGTATAACACAGACCACTACTGCTACCACCAATAATAATAATGACAAGGCAAATACAAGGAAAGAATACAATTTCTCACCACCTAAAACCAAGCCCGACCACGCAGTGCACCCCCCACCCTTCTGGGTCTCTGCTCTCTGCTCTCCATCTTGGGCATGACGTGCTGTGGTATGGAATAACCTCTTTGGTCAGTTTGGGTCAGGTGTCCTGTCTCTGCTTCCTCCCGGCTTCCCCTCCTCCCTGGCAGAGCATGAAACTCAGAAAGTCCTTGGCCAGACCAAAACATCACTAAGCAGTAACCGAAACACTGGTGTTATCAGCGCTGTTCCCAGGCCCAAAATCAAAAACACAGTGCTGCACCAGCTACCAAGAAGCAGAAAAAATGACTGCTGCTGCTGAACCCATGACACCAGCACGCATCTCCTCATACAGTACCAACAGTACCACATTGCTCAGAGCATCTAACAGGTGATACCAGCGCCATGGCAGGACTGCCAGGCAGCCATAGTGTTTCCAAAGTTTTAGTGGAGCTTTCTACTTACCTCCTCCATTGCTCCCCGAGCTGCAATGAACACATGGCTTTATGGTATGGCTTGTGCACTGTTCAGCCATAATGCCTCCACCTATATTGCTGCTCTGAGCTCCTGTGTGGAAGATTATTTGAAGAAAAAGGATAGTTGATTAAAAAAAAGTTTCAATTGATTGATATGTTTTGCTTGGAAAAAGGGGGTGTTTGTTCTGCCTCACACGCTGTAAGCCTTGGTACTCGCCCGAAGTGTTGCTGGCAGTTTTTTCACTTGTAATATACACTTGCTCAGTGGCTGAAGTACAATCACGCACCACATTGCTATTCTGGAACTGAACAGCTTAAAGCAGTGCTTCTTCAAAGCTTTGCACATGTTTTTGGACAGCTTAAGACTCTATCCTGCAAGCACCTCACTCACCAAACAAGACCCCCATTGAAATTGGCTTACATCCTAGACTAAGAAGAATTGGGCCTCGACGTTTTCTTCAATTTCATTATTTTCCTGCCTTCTGTGTATTCAGGTGTCACTAATTTCTAACTCAGTTGGTGCCTATGCTTAATGCTAAGACAGTGATCTGAGAAATATCTGAGAAATAGGAAAACAGTAGGTTTGCAAGCCAGTTGCAACAATGTCAATGAATCCTACTGATCCCACAAAAGACACTATTGCCTCTGAACTCCAATACTCTGAAATCAAAATACACATGATACCCAAAGTGTTTGCAGAATAAAGAAGGGTCACTTAGCTTACCAGTAATAGTACCAAGTTACCAGTTGGCAAAGGGCACACCTCTGATATTCATCCCTCTCGTGGGGCAAAACGAGAATCTGTTGAAACTTTGGTAAATCTTGCGGCAAACATACGTCCCAACTGTGTCATCTACTCCGCCCATGAGAGAGGCATCAACGGTGCAACATCACTCTTCTAGAAGCTGTTTTATTTAACTTCACATTACCTGCAAGAACAAAAGCCGGGGTAGGTTTCAGGTTCCACAGCAAGAAACATCTCAAATGGTCACAATTTACAACAAGGTAACTTATTCTGTCTTCAGTAAGAATTCAGCACAGATCCCACTGCAAGACACAGGTCCCTCAGCATGAGGAAACCTTGCACAGTTAAATGTAGATGGGAGAAGCAATATTCAAGATGTGTTATCTGATCCAGCAGTGCAGACTGCTTAATTCCACAGAGCTGCTCAACCTATCAGCTTATACATCTGGTATCAGTTCTTCTCAGGACACCAAGAAGACCATCCAAGTCTGATGGAGCGAGCTTCAAAGTCACCAAGAACATTAAGTTTTTGAAATATCTATACAGTGTCCAATGACAGGAGACACAGTATCAGTCGCTGCATACCAGAACTTGCTGAGAGAGTATACTTCAGCTGAGTTAAACAAAAGACCAAAGTGTTTTCACAGAAGTATTCAAGGGCATCAGCAGCAAACAAGCTTTCCACTTGGTACCAAATAACATCCTGGATGCCACTATGGTCACAAAAGCAACTCCGTTTTAGACATCAGCAGTGTTGAGGTGTCATATTCGGTGGCATCATTTAGTGCCACAAGAACCATCAGATCATCCTTATACTATTTTATTAATGAGACACTTTGAAAAGAATAGCCAAACTAAGTCTGAACTCTACTGCTAACAAATCCTGAAGTCTGATTAGTAGATGGATTAATAAGTTTAGAAAAGACCAGGTTGTTAGTCACATCTAATAGTGTATCTTTAGATAATGACTGTAAAAGGAATAAACCATTCTCAGCTGAATTTTGTTGTTGCTGTTATATTGGAGGAAAAAAATATTCAATTGTCTCACACGATAGAACAAGCTTTACCTGATTGTAGATTCCTGAAGATCTGAGGATGTTTATAAACTATGGATTCAGCAGGGTGCTTCCTGTTGCTTAGGTCCAGGAAAATTTACATGTCTTCCTAACTCTTGTAGAGCTGAAGTCCAAGTATGCATTATTTCCTCCTCCAGCTCCTCTCCAATTACTGGTTTCTTTTGGAAAGATAACTGGTGAATGAACAGAGAAGGACTTATTACAGGTGGAAGGAGAGTCTTCTTCTCAACTTAGACACCCCCTGAGACACAAACAGCTCTGGCATGACCTTGATGGGCTTCTCAAACATGATATGTTAAATTCATAGAATAGTATCATAGAATAGTTAGGGTTGGAAAGGACCTTAAGATCATCTACTTCCAACACCCCTGACATGGGCAGGGGCACCTCCCAATAAACCATGCCACCCAGGGCTACGTCCAACCCAGCCTTGAACACCGCCAGCAATGGAGCATTCACAACTTCCTTGGGCAACCCATTCCAGTGCTCACCACCCTTACAGTAAAGACTTTCTTCCTCATATCCAATCTAAACTTCCTCTGTTTAAGTTTGAACCCGTTACCCCTTGTCCTCTCACTACAGTTCCTCATGAAGAGTCCATCCCCAGCATCCCTATAGGCCCCCTTCAGATACTGGAAGGCTGCTATGAGGTCTCCATGCAGCCTTCTCTTCTCCAGGCTCAACAGCCCCAACTTTCTCAGCCTCTCTTCATATGGGAGGTGCTCCAGTCCCCCGATCATCCTCGTGGCCCTCCTCTGGACTTGTTCCAACAGTTCCATGTCTTTTTTATGTTGAGGACACCAGAACTGCACACAATACTCCAAGTGAGGTCTCACAAGAGCAGAGTAGAGGGGCAGGATCACCTCCCTCGACCTGCTGGTCATGCTCCTTCTGATGCAGCCCAGGATATGGTTGGCTTTCTGGGCTGCGAGCACACACTGCCATCTCATGTTCATTTTCTCATCAACCAACACCCCCAAGTCCTTCTCCACAGGGCTGCTCTCAATCTCTTCTCTGCCCAACCTGTAGCTGTGCCTGGGATTGCTCCCACCCAGGTGGAGGACCATGCACTTGGCATGGTTAAACTTCATCAGGTTGGCATCAGCCCACCTCACAAGCGTGTCAAGGTCCCTCTGGATGGCATTCCTTCCCTCCAATGTGTCAACCGAACCACACAGCTTGGTGTCATCGGCAAACTTGCTGAGGACGCACTCAATCCCACTGTCCATGTCACTGACAAAGATGTTGAACAATCCATCGCATTTGAAAGAGAGTAATCTACAAGGAGCAGAGAGAAGAGAAAAAATTGAGTGCAGCCTCAGCAAGTTTGCCGATGACACCAACTGTGTGGCATGGTTGGTGTGCTGGAGGGAAGGGATGCCATCCAGAAGTATCAGACCTTAACAGACCTGAGAGGTGCGGCTATGTGAACCTCATGAGGTTGAACAAGGCCACATGCAAGGTCCTACACCTGGGTCAGGGACAATCCCAAGCACAAACAGAGGCTGTGCAAAGACTGTATTGAGAACAGCTCTGAAGAGAAGGATTTGAGGTGTTGGTTGATGAGAAGCTCAACATGAACTGACACTGCTCTTGCAGCCCAGAAAGCCAGCCGTGTGCTGGACTGCATCTAAAGGAGCAAGGCTGGCAGGTCAAAGGAGGTGATCCTGCCCCTCTACTCTGCTGTTATGAGACCCCACCTGCAGTACTGCGTTCAGCTCTGGGGCCCCAGCACAGGAAGGACGTGGAGCTGTTGGAGCAAGTTCAGAGGAGAGACACAAAGATGTTCAGAGGGCTGGAGCACCTCTCTTATGGAGACAGGCTGAGACAGCTGGCCTTGTTCAGACTGGAGAAGAGAAGGC
Source organism: Ara ararauna (assembly GCA_028858755.1). Lineage (NCBI taxonomy): Eukaryota > Metazoa > Chordata > Aves > Psittaciformes > Psittacidae > Ara > Ara ararauna. The sequence continues at coordinate 104,146,090 of CM054376.1, read as the reverse complement.
TCAGGGGACACCTTACAGCAGCCTTCCAGTACCTAAAGGAGGCCTACGAGAAATGTGGAGAAGGACTTTTTAACAAGGGCTTGTAGTGAAAGGACAAGGAGGAATGGTTTTAAGCTGACAGAGGGTAAACTTACATTAGACATTAGGAAGAAATTCTTCACTATGAGGGTGGTGAGGCACTGGCACAGGTTGCCCAAAGAAGTTGTGGCTGCCCCATCCCTGGAGGTGTTCAAGGTCAGGTTGGACAGGCATTTGAGCAACTTGATCTAGTAGAAAGTGTCCTTGCCCGTGGTAAGAAGGGTTGGAACTAGTTGATCTTTAAGGTCCCTTCCAACATAAACCATTCTATGAGTCTATGAAAGAAGGGGTGATTGGCAATTCCTCTTTTGGGAAGTGATAGGTAAAATACATCATTCTGTGTCCTGAGGACCAAGACCTGACAGCAGAGTGGCAATACTTTCGGTACTGTCCTCAAGTTACCCAACGAGGGAAGCACCTCACTCATCAATAAGCTCCATCCATCTTCAACTATCTTTTCTCCTTTTAACCATAGGTGTTATCAGCAGAGTATTTTAGGTGACAAAACTCGTGTGCATCATGAAATTCTAGACATTGTAACACAACCCACCTGATTTGCAGATGCTGGTATGGAAGGAGCAATGTCTTCCATAGGATCTGCATCATCTCTGCCAGCTCTGTGCAAATACCCTATAGTTTAGAAAGCATACCAAATGCCTATATTTAGGTAGCTGATTGCTCCCCAGACAGATGACTGCTGTAGCCACAGTTGGAGCTATTGCTCATTGTAGTATTTTTGCAAATATTTGCCTTTTCTCTAGACACTGTAGCAGCACAAGCAGGAGAATAAGACCCTTTCCTTCCAGTAGAGAACTAGCACACAAACTCCTGGTTAACCTGGAAGATTGTACATATGAACCAGGATGTAATGATTTGGTTGAGGGTCCCATCTTGCATGAGTCTTTGTGGAATTTGATTGCTACCAGACGTGTTAGCTTTTTGAGCCTTATAGCTCAATTTTTTGGGTGTAGTTTAGTAACTAACCAGATTGGCTGCTTGGGGCAGATGTTTCCTTTTCTGAAGCAGGAGGAATGTCCTGTGATTAACACTGTGACAACCTTTGCACAATGATTAGAAGTTAAAGCACTAGTATATGCAATATCTCATTCCCTGCTCCCCTTTGTGGTTTTTTGGAGCACTTGAAGTTTAGAAAACAACAAAACAAAAATTCATAAGGAGTTTGAGGATGAAACAAATGAGAGGCTCCCAGCTTCCATCTTGTCAAGAGTGCTAGGATAAACATAAAGGTCACAGATCTTGAACAGAAGGACAAGGAGAGACACGTGTTCCAAAGGACATCAGTATTCAAAAAACTACAATGCCACTGCCTTGAGGGCATCTGCACACCTACCAGGAGATCCACACCGACTTCTATTTGAATAATTATTTTTCTTGAAAAGCCTCTTTTGTACATCTGAAGAACAGAATTACTGGCATGTCCTGTTAGAATGAAACAGAGGTACCATTGTCATAGAGCTGCTTTAAAAAAATTCCTAGACTGAAAGAAAAACAACTGGAGTCACTGCTGGATCAAAAGCAACTGAAGCTCTTGGGCTTGCATCCGTTAGCTAGAGGTGAATTGAAATAAACTCCCCATTCCACAGAGCTTTGGCAATCTCCTGGGAACTATACTCACCTCCAAAGCTATAAATAAATAAATAAAAGTAGCGAGCCCAGACCTCCCACACCATCCATTTGACATTAGAGTCCACACTTGGGTGGTCCAATTCGTAAACCAGCTTTTTATGACAGTGGAAAACACTAAATCATGCTTGTGAAAACTGAGTATAGTTCCCGAAAAGATAGGAAAAAGAAACAGGATATAAGCAATAGTTAAAGCAAGTTAAGTACTCAAGGAGGGAGGTGAATGAAAGAAGCCATTTAAAATTAGACTTGCATTGGGTACTCCATACCTATAGTGCATTTTGATTCATTTTGGCACTTCCCACGCCCCTCTCATTTTTCAGAACATCCAAGCCTACAATAATATCGGCTAGGGCAGACTCCTGCCCCCCACTATAGAACCTCAATGATTCCACATTTGCCGAGTGTCAAACACCTGGTATCCTCTGTAAAAGAGAGATAAAATTTCATGAGACCCCTTCTTTTTCCTGATGACTTTCCAGAAAAACGGCTGTTGCTGAGGGGAAGTGCCAAGAGCTGCATGATCCCATTCTTTTACCTTATCCTCAGGCTGCGGGTAGTGCTTTTGCGTTTCTCCATCACTGTTATTTGAACAAGCACTTTTAATTCTCCCTAGAATAGCCAACATCTGCAATATGACAGCACAAACCTGGTAAACTCCTTCTTTTAGTTCTGATTACAAAGCTTAACTGGAGCACATTTAACTGTAGGGCGAGAGGCTCACATCTCACTACCAGAGCCTATAAAAACTAGCATCATGAAACAAAAATGAATCTCAGAAGAGGGATTAAGTTTATTCAGATAAAACAGGAACAAAAGATTTAATGTTTAGAGCTTAACATAAGGGGGATTTGTAACAGCAGCCCTTATCTCTTACATGAACTGATGTGGGACTAAATACCATGAGACCGCCAATTCCACATTTTCATTTGTACCACTGGCCTGATGGCAAATTTATCTATTGATCATTCAGATTTCTTTCAGTTGCTTAATCCTATCTACCAAAGAGTTAATGCTGATGAATGTCACTTCCACCTCCCCTTCCACATGTGCACTTTCTTGCCTTCCACGCTCACACAATTCTCTGAAGATCCTTATGTTCAACAGATGCTGGACTATACAAAGGCCTCATTTCAGATGAGGTCTCAGGTGCCTACAAGAAAGCCTCTCCTCCATGCAAATTCTAAAATTCATCTGGTCTTCCTTTGTAGCACAGCTGACCCTCCTGCAGTCTGAATTTTAAACATTCATATTTTAATTTCTTGTTGCTTTTTAAAAAATGCACCCATATTATGACATACACAGTATATTGTTATCAACCAAAATGAAGAGACACCTATAACCACAGTGTATACATTCCATATATGTAATACATATATGTTTTGTTTTATATGTAAATAAATACAAAAAATAAAGAATATCTTATTCTCTGTTCTATCAATTATCTTATACTGCAAAATAAAGCTGAAGAGACCCATAGGCAGCTTTATTTGTTAGCACTTTTAAGGATTTATGGCTGTTTTGGAAGTTGCAGTAGTGTAAAGCACATATAATATTCTATTTAAGTAATGCATACTGTCATACCATTGAAGATTGATGAAACTCGTCTATCTGAAAACACTCTCCTCAGTTTATCCTGTGACCTCAAAGACACTGAAGTGTCATCTAACTACAGCCAGTCACATATTTTATCTGTTTCATGTAATAGCATGTATATAGGTTTTTGTATTTTCTCAACAGTAAAATGACCAGTTACACAGCTTAATTTCTGTCATAATGTCAGGTGCCCAAAATAAGAATTAACCGTATGAATTGTATGCAAGCCTAATTATAGTGATTATGTGGTCAAAGCCCACTTACCCTTACTGCAGTAATTTCTTTTCTTCAGGCTAAACAATGGAGGGAAGCAGCTGAAAGGGGACAAAAATTTTTGTTGAATCCTCAGTCTTTCAAACACATGCACTGGACAAGAAACCAAATTTGAAGGACAGGGTATAGGGAAGTAAATGGCAGGGCAAGTTAATTTTTTGATGACATTCTTTAAGGAATTTCCATTAAGGATTTGTAGTCTAAAAGACACTGTACCAATCCACTGGTCTGGTAGCTATGCCATGAACACAACTACACCATCTGGCATGCGGACAAGGTAAGCAGAAAAACATGCTACTAATTAGGTTCAGCTAAGCACCAATCTCCTGGCTTCAGTGAAAACTAAAGCTGTGTTTTGGAAACCAGTGAATATTGGAAGAGGGGGAAGTTTACCTGACAGAACTTAGGATCCCACACCAGTGAAGAAACCAAAGCTCTGGTAACAGCTGAGATCTCAGAAGTGGTTCTTGGTACCACTGACCTGTCAGAACAAGAATCATAAGGCTGTAGAGCAGCTAGGCTGCTTTTGGCATTCAAACTAATTCACATAAAGACGGAGAATGAAACGGGCATTCTGATCTGCAGCCTGGGTGCTAAGCACTCTATCACCTTTTAAGAACCTAGACACATGGAAAAGTTGTGTGCTCTCTTGCATACATGTTTTCAGTGCAACCAAGAAGACAAGTATCATTCAGAGAAACAGACATTTGTCACAGAACTAAAAGTATGATTAACTGCTGTTTCTGCACTAGCTCTTTTGTTAAGCTGGTTTCAAACCTTATTTGACCTTGTAGTTTGTTCTTATACTACAGGCAGATGCTATTCCCAATGCCTCATGTTTTATTCCTATATTATAGCCAGCAGCAGTCTGCTGATCATTACTAAATATACCCTTAGTCACACACTAGAGCCTGCTGTCTTCCATTCTCACACACACACTTCAGACTAAGACTAGTTAATCTACCACGATCTCAGGGATGGAGAACAAAGCCTGCACTGAAGAAAACTTACAAAATTTTTCCTTTCACATAATCATCTCAAAGGCAGCTGCCTGATAAAGTGGTATTAACACAGTGAATACTTTGTTAATTTAGAAATACTAGTACAGCTAACTCAAGCGTCAGTCCTAGACATGCTGTACTCTCTGCTGCTAAAACAGGACTTTCCAGTAACTTCTGTTTACTGAAAGACTCACTTAATGCATACAGCCCCTGGATTTCTCATGGAACCTTGCTAATAATAGTGAACAGGTCCAGAAGACTGCAATCTTTTGGGGTCATTTATCTAACAGCATTAAACAGAGCAGGAATGTAGCAAAAAGTCCAATCACGCCAGAACCCAAAAGTTCATGCAAAGGTAACCAAGAGTCCCCTGACTAGTAGGGCAAATGAGAGGTGGATTGAGGCAGTAATAGGAAAATAGGTTGTCCTTCTCCCCCTCTCAGTGATGACAGAGAGACTTCAGGCTCTAGCCCTTTCCTGCTCCCCCCCACCATTAACTCTAAAATTTTCCTTCCTTTTTTGAAAAATTTACAGCATCTGGAGTCTCAGACATCAAATATTGCATGGTTTAATACATTTGAACTATAAGCTGCCTTTACACTGAGAAAACAAGAGCTTGCCTGCACAGAAGTTTTACCAATACAACATACTAATACAAGCTAAACTCACCTAACAATGTAAGAACAAAGGTGTATTTAACCCAATCACTTTTTAGTCTGGCTTAATGTCTTCTCTCACATACATCTAATTGAAGAAAGCCCTTGGTGTCACTGCAGAAAAGTAACTACAAGCAATTAACATCTTACATCAATGTAAGATTTTGGGCAAGTTCACTCTTCGAGGTCCAGATGTGCTAGAAAAAGAGGTCCATCCTTAGGTACTACCATTCCAGCAATTTACCGCAAAGCATTCAGGTGATTACAGGTTAATTCTCTTCAGGTAGAATTAGATTAAACTAAACAGTTAGGATAGTCGATCTCATGTAACACAGAAGATGCATTTTGTTATTGAAAGACAGAGGTATAAGTTTCTTTAATCACTCTTTGATAAAACTGATCTGAAACAGTAAACAAAAACTGCCCTCTTCTTTGTCCAAGACTGAGACTAGTTGTGCTTTCCTTCAGTAAAACATTTTAGAAAATTAGGGGGGGAAAAGCTGTGTATGCGAATCAATAAAGACACAAATTACAGATGTAGACTGAACATATCAAAGCATTGGGTCTTGATCTATTTTTGGTACGGACTTCTGAAGTCAACTGGGCATCAGTGGAGAAGTTTCTCACACAAAAAGCCACTATATCACACTTCTGTTGCATTTCAGCACTTGTAAGTTTGGCTTGGTTTTGGTAGCAATTTTAAGCAGCAGCAGGAAGCTCTTATGATTTTTACAGTACAAAACTCGTGCTGGAATGGAACAACAGCAGCCATATAATTTTATTTGCTTGCAAACACATTTTTATGTCCACTGTTAATCAGGAGAATTAATATTTCAAGTAGTTATGGATATAAACTAGGTTGTAAGAAGCATATTCCTTCACTCCATCCTTCCCCTCATTTTTATTTTGTGATGCTGATTTCAGGTCCAAATCTTCCTGGTTTTGCTCAGTCATCATTTGGACAGAAGTCCCATCAATCTCCCCATTTGTCCTGAAAAACCTTTTGATAGGGATGTTGCTTTAGCACAGGAAATGTAATGAAGGTCAGCTTGGAAATACACTGGCAATATTTTATGCTTTTTATGTGTGAATCATTTGTTCCTTTCCTGTGGGTGCCCCTTTTCCCTGAAAAAGCAGTACAGCTCCTTTGGTGGTAAGATAGCAAAAAAAAAAAAAAACAAAAGAAAAAAAAAAAACAAACAAGAAAAGGAACCCAAACTCACTAACAACCAAAAAAACCCACAAATAAACAAACTGAAGCCAACAGAGCTTCCAAGGGGCAAAGAGGAAAAAAGTGTACACAAGAACAGCAGGACATACTGACTTCTAGAATTTTACTTTCAAAATATACAGTCACTCAAAAGACACATCATCTGTACAACTGACAGCTAAAAGTTTATCCCTTATTATAAAAGAAGCTGATGAAGTGCAGATGGCAGCTTGTGTATTGAGTTGGCTGCTTCATAAACTGTAATTATAGTGGATGCAAAACGGATCACCTCATCCATCTGGAATAAAAATGGGATTATCACTTAGCAATTTTGTTCTATATAGAACTGCAAAATAGCTTGCCTATCCCTACTCTTTGCCATGGCAGAGGTTTGACAGTGAAATAAAAATGAATGCAGAGCCCAGATTATCTTTTATTCACAGAAGCGATAAATTAACCACTGGAAAGATAAAACCTGCCCAAGGAATCATTTCTCCTCACTGACCTCATGCTTAGGCACTGCTTGGAATGAAAACAGCTTTGGAAAAAATCATCCATAATTGAAAACAAATGGTGACAATGCACAAAAATGATACACCAATAACTGACTTGTAGCTCCAAGACAGTTTCCCAAGCTCCTTGAAAACCTGAACCTTTCCTAAATAGGCAGTATCTAGTGACATACTCATCACCACTTGCCAGATTACTGTCATGTGTACATCACACATCAACCCCTGGATTTGTTTGTTAAAAGTCTAACACGAGTACTGCGCTCTTTTTAGCTGTGCAAACTCCAGCAACATAGGTCTCACCATAAAATCCACAGTACAGCATACAACACAAATAGTTAAGGATCATGGAAACACATCTATTATGACTCAAATCCCGCTTACATGAAATGATCTTAGGCTTTGAGATACACATGCAAGTAATGACTCAGTTGCTCAGCATTTACTTGTATACTTACATTCAGGAGGTAGCTAAGGGATAAACAATAAATAGCTACCAGATTTATAAAACTAGTGTTATAAAACTTAAAAGATTATTTGGTGACACCACTACTGTTGGAGGCAAGGAGGGGAACCACACAGAGAGTAAATGCAACTTACGCTTTGGCAAGAATGCCAATTAGATCATTTGTAGAAATAGAAAAAAATACCTTGTGGATTCCAACGAAAAGACAATCTGATTTCTTCTGTAACTTCTGATGAGCACCTTGATAACACAAATAAGAACTCAAAACCACCTAGGTCATCTGAAAACAGCTTATTTTGCACAAACATACATGGCACAGGAAAAAAAGTTACCTTTAAATCACCAGAAAAAATGCCCAAAAACATTTAATTTCAGTTTTCAACTGTGACTCATTTAGCACTATCCCATTAATAATTCTAGTTTCATTCAGTCATCTGTTACGTTTCACATCCAGGCAGAACAAGTACAGAAATTCTACATTTCTGCTTTGGCAGTATCTTGCATCCATTTTGGATGACTGCGGAGTTGAACAGCAACACTGAATTTGGCGCAACAGATTATTAACATAGCTGAAACATTTGCCAAAAAAACATACTCATATTTACTCACCATCAAAGAAAGAATTGGATCTGGAGAAACAGAGAAGAGGACCTGTCTAAGAAACAGCCATCTTGCCACCTTCTTGCAAGTCTTTGCTGTAGCAATAATGTGCTTTAAGTCTAAGTCAAGGCACCACCTTTGCATCAGATTTATCTGTCATTAATCTACTCCCATGTTTTTAGCCTTCATTGTTGTGATTAGAATCTGGAAAGTATGACCTAGGTGTACACAACGTACTGATCTCTACCTGAGACTGCAAAGAGCCTTTTAGTACAGCCATGAGTACAGAAACTTCACAATGACATTACTTGAAGCCCTAGAAAGCTACAGAGTGATGAGAAGCTGGTCACTTTCCAGACAACTGCTGAGTGAAGGGAAGAGGGTGGTAACCAAATGATTCAGTTTGAGATACAGCTCAGATTCTACAGTTCCTGGGCACAGCCCACCCACTGTGTTCTTCCACATCCGGCCATGCAAGATCATTTCTGAAATGCCAGGTTAAAATTTCAGGCTTTAAGCATGAGTAAGGCAGACACTGTATGGCAACAGCTCTGTGTTTACTGCACTATCTTGCACCACTCTTAGATTGATGCAAAGTAATTCCTTTTCTTCCTGGGAACAGAACTACGTTGCATGATCTTTCACTTAATAGAGGATAAAGGTTAGGTAGGTCATTACTGCAAAACAGTAGATGCATTGCAAAGTTTGGGGGCACCAAAACCTATTACAAACCTCACACCAATGAAGAAATACAGTAGAAGCAAACCAACCAGCCAGGACTTTCTGGAAAACCAGGTTTTCTTCAAAAAAGTTCTATAAATACCAATACATGGTACATCTTGCTGCCATCACTTCAATGCTGCTATTGGATAATTCTCAGGACAACTGCAGCTCTGAGTTTAGGAACTTGTTTTTAATCCTGCCTTGTGTGTGACTTACTTAGACACTAAATACAGAATTCCATAAACATATTGGCATCCTGTCATGCCCCTTTAAGAAAACAATCAGGTGGTCAAAAGTGCAGTCTTGGGCCCTGGCAATGAAAAGGTATTTAAATAATAAAGGGATCAAGCACCATAATTACCCAGCTACATTTTCCAAAATTTGATAATGTTTAAAATAAATTTTCTGTACTTGATTAACAAAGTATTTCTTTAAAATATTTTCACTTTTATAGGTCAATCTTATTAAAAGAGAAGACAGTTTGTATTAGGCTCTGCAATACCTGAGAGATATAGTCCAAACAGTAAAACAGGAAAGCTGTTAAAATAATAATACAAAATGCGATCTTATAGCAACAACAGCAATAAATTGTACATAAGGAGTCTGGTTTAGAAAAGGAACTAAGCACCTTAAGTAATGTCACCACAAAGTGGTATATTTATGCATAACCATAGTATGGTATATTGCTGCCACCTTTTGGTTACAGATTGCTACAAAATTAAATTATCTAACACATGCAATGGAAATTCATGGTTTCAATGTAAAACATGGGATCATAGAATCATAGAATAGTGAGGGTTGGAAAGGACCTTAAGATCATCCAGTTCCAACCCCCCTGCCAGGGGCAGGGACACCTCACACTAAACCATGCCACCCAAGGCTATGTCCAGCCTGGCCTTGAACACTGCCAGCGATGGAGCATTCACAACTTCCCTGGGCAACCCATTCCAGGGCCTCACCACCCTTACAGTAAAGAATTTCTTCCTCATATCCAGTCTGAACTTCCCCTGTTGAAGTTTGAACTCCTTACCCCTTGTCCTATCACTACAGTCTCTCATGAAGAATCCCTCCCCAGCATCCCTATAGGCCCCCTTCAGATACTGGAAGGCTGCTATGAGGTCTCCATGCAGCCTTCTCTTCTCCAGGCTGAACAGCCCAACTTTCTCAGCCTCTCTTCATATGGGAGGTGCTCCAGTCCCCTCATCATCCTCGTGGACCTCCTCTGGACTTGTTCTAACAGTTCCATGTCCTTTTTATGTGGAGGACACCAGAACTGCATACAATACTCCAAGTGAGGTCTCACAAGAGCAGAGTAGAGGGGCAGGATCACCTCCCTCGACCTGCTGGTCACGCTCCTTTTGATGCAGCCCAGGATACGGTTGGCTTTCTGTTTGCAAGTGCACACGGCCGGCTCATGTTCATTTTTTCAACAACCAACACCCCCAAATCCTTCTCCACAGGGCTGCTCTGAATCTCTTCTCTGCCCAACCTGTAGCTGTGCCTGGGATTGCTCCCACCCAGGTGGAGGACCATGCACTTGGCATGGTTAAACTTCATCAGGTTGGCATCAGCCCACCTCACAAGCGTGTCAAGGTCCCTCTGGATGACATTCCTTCCCTCCAATGTGTCAACCGAACCACACAGCTTGGTGTCATCAGCAAGCTTGCTGAAGGTGCACTCAATCCCACTGTCCACGTCACCAACAAAGATGTTGAACAAGACCGGATCCTAACATTTGAGAACAGTGGGGTGGGACAGGAGCATCATTTATACTTTCCACAAACTTCAGTGTGTGGCTGCATGTCTTCACATCTACTTACCATCTTCCAGCTTAAAATATCTTCTTCTATTGCTGAAATCAGCTCCCATTGTAATGCATGTAATGGTTAGGAAATTATGATACTTTTATGTTTTATGAAACTTTGAGATTAAAACTCACAAATATATTAGCTAAGAAAAAATACTCCAATGAGATAAATACATCAGAAACTACAACGTGCAGTTTGTACACCTTGCAGTAGATTACCCAGATGAGACTTTAATCAAGGTAAAGCTTTCATCTTGCATTTTTCCCCCACAATAATTCACTCTGAGTAACAATAAATGCTGTTTATTTTAAGATAGAGGCCACTTTTTACCCCAAACCCAGCTCCTTGAAAATTTTACAGCATAGATTCAACTTTTACCCTCATCTGTTTATTTTAAAAGTTGTTACTAATGAGTCAACGAGAAGTAAAACATGCAAAAAAATTTACTGCTACCATAGATTCAACCTATGCAGCCTATGCTACAACTTGAGAGACTATGCACATAATACACGAAGCAAATAAACCCAGACAGTTTTACTCATGAAGAAGGCATTTCCAGAGATCTGACTGTAACATAAATCCTCAGCCTTCCAATCTATGGAAACTTTCATAAACTGTAGAAGTAACAACCACAATGAAACTAAGAGATAAGCACAAGACTATCAAAAAGATCTTCATATCTACTATCCTCCTTTCTTAAGGCTATGCAACCCAATAAAATGTTATTTGAATGAGGCAGCACATGTGTCTGGTCAGTGAGGACATGAAATTCATAGATGATTGTACAGCACAATGAAAAGGCAGCAATACTACATAATGGCTTTGAGTATGGAGGCAAAGCAAAATTTTTAGTAATTACACGTGAACTTGGTCATTGGCAGCAGAACATCTCTTGACATCCTTTTATGTTTCCCCACCTCCCCACTTGCTTAAAAAGAAAGATTCCAGCTGCAGGCAACTGCTAATTAAACACTTTGGCTTTCAGCTACAGTTGCTGTATGCACACATCTGCTGTGCCATAAACACTGCTTTAAGTACAATTGACATATTTTCCATGCTCTAGGAGAGAATATTTATGACATGAAGAAAGAAAAAGGAAGCAGGGTACAAACTCCTGCCTCACATTCACTAGAAAGTAAAAGCTGCAAAGTATTTAAAACAGTTTAAAAAGCCTTTATTGCTTAAGGGCAGTCTTTAATCTCACATTCCAGTGCTTTGCTCCCAAAACAACACATTTACTAGTTTTTTGGCCTTGAAATTATGGCAATTCAAACATAGATTTCAGCACCTAGACATGTTTAAGTGGTTCATGTTGAACATTTTGGCTTAAATGAATCATAAGCGACATCGTGTTCCTTTTCCCCTGATCTCACAATCTGGGTTTCAGGCAATAGATTTAAACAGAGGTAGTCAAATCACATCTGTAACCAAGTCCTTCTGAAGTCAATGAAGCATTGGGCAGACTCCATACGCCTGTACAAATTTCACTGAGCGACGTGAGCTTAGATATAACATGAAAGGTACACGCCAGAAAAACATGACTGATCAATGGCATTCAAACAAAGGAGATCTCCAAGTTTGGTCAATGGCATAGAATAATACATAGGAAAACACCTCACATATCATGAAGTCCAACTTCTACCCCAGGACTGCCAAGTCCACCATATCACTGAGGGCCTAATCTACAGAGTTTTTGAACGCTTCCAGGCATGGTGATTCCACCACTGCCCTGATCACACTTTCAGTGAAGACATTTTCCTAATATCCAATCTAAACCTCCCCTGGTGCAGCTTGAGACCATTACCTCTTGGTCCTATCACCTGTTACCTGGGAGAAGAGACTGACCCTCACCTCACTACAACCTCCTTGCAGGTAGTTGTAGAGAGAGATAAGGTCCCCCCTGCGCTCTTATAGGACATCTAGTCCTAAGTCCTGGTGTTGTGCTTTAACCCCAGCCAGTAACTCGGTATCATACAGCCACTTACTCACTCCCCACTTCCCCCTCCCCAGGGCAGGATGGGGAGGAGAATCAAAAGAATGTAAAACCTGCAGGTTGAGATAAGAACAGTTTAATAACTAAAGTATGATATAAAATACTAATAATGATAAGGGAAATAACAAGGGGAAGAAATATAAAATCAAAAGGGAAAAGGAAAACAAAACAAAACAATAAACACAAGTGCTGCAGAATACAACCACTCACCACCTGCCGACAAATACCCAGCCTGACCAAGCAGTGATTTGGGACTTCCAGGTAACTCCCACCAGTTTATATACTGGGCATGATGTGCTGTGGTACGGAACACCCCTTTGGCTAGTCTGGGTCAGGTGTCCTGTCACTGCTTCTTCCTGGCTTCTTGTGCCAAGAAGCTTCTCACTGACAGAGCATGAGAGACTGAAAAGTCCTTGATCAGGGTAAGCACTCCTAGCATCAACTAAAATACTGGTTATCAGCATTTTTCACAGACTAAAACTGAACTGCAGCACTGCACCAGCTACTAGGAAGAAAATTAACTGTATCCCAGCTGAAATCAGGTGTCCTCCTATCTCTTTTGGCTGAGATGGAGGTAATTTTCTTCCTAGTACCTGGTACAGCGCTGTGTTTTGGATTTAGGATTAGAATAACATTCACAACAGAGATGCTTTTGTTTTTGCTGAGCAACGCTTACCCTAAGTCAAGGGCTTTTCAGATCATCTTCTCATGCCGCCCTGCCAATGATGAAGCCGGAGGGACTCAAGAAGCTGGGATGGGACACAGCCAGGATAGCTGACCCACTAGCCAAATGGATATTCATAGAATCATAGAATAGTTAGGGTTGGAAAGGACCTTAAGGTCATCTAGTTCCAATCCCCCTGCCAGGGGCAGGGACACCTCCCACTAAACCATGCCACCCAAGGCTCTGTCCAATCCAGCCTTGAACACCGCCAGCAATGGAGCATTCACAACTTCCCTGGGTAACCCATTCCATACCTTATGATGTGCTTAAGAACTCAGCACATAAACTGGGAGGAGTTGGCCAAAGAAGTGGCAACCCACTGCTCAGAGACTAGCTGGACGCAGGTCACTGTACGCTGTGCATCACTTGTTTTGTATATTCTTTTATAATTATTTTCCTTTTCTTTCCTATTAAGCTGTCTTTTATCTTAACCAACGAGTTTTACCTTTCCTTTCGCTGATTCTCTACTCATCCCATCACAGTGAATCGAGCAAACGGTCGTGTGGTCTTTAGCTGCTCGCTGGGTTAAACCACAACATATTATTACAGAATGGTTTCTGCTGTGAAGTTGTTGTGCATTATTACTATTCAAGTATGACATAAGTCCCTTTAGAACTTATGGCGAAACATTTTGCTGGGTACTGTTGAAAGCAGCTGTTCTCACAAACTAATACTACAGAAGAACAAACATTTCCAGTTATTCACCTATCTACCTAATAGAGTAAACACTCTCATTAAATACAGTGCAATTATACACTCTCAAGTGAAAAAAAAAAAGGGGGGGGGGGGAGGAGGATTACCTCCTTCTACCTGCCAGTCACGCTCCTTTCGATGCAGCCCAGGACATGGCTGGCTATCTCAAATCAGAGGCAGTTCTTCATAGTAAATATGAAGGGATCTTATATCTTTCACTGAGACTACAAACACACACAAAGTGTTAAGACAAAAGGATATTAAAATTTAACAAAACTTTTGAACAGCATCCAGTAGACAGCACACAAGTTTTCTGTAAGCAAGCCAACCCAACGGTATGCTGATCAGCAATTATCTCTCATCTGGGATGAAGTAAACAGATTTATCATATTAGTTACTATTTGTTAGTCTACTGCCAAGGAGGATTTACAAGAGTGAAAAGAACCATTTTTTAGAATTAGTAAAAAAAAATAATAATGTAGCACAAATCACAGCACAATAATCTTCATAAACAATTGCAAGAGCTGAATTTACCCATAACCAGCTGTGAACTAACAGCCCACCTCTAGCATGCAATCAACAGTTTTATTCTCTTTACACCTTGAAATACATTTCTTTATTCTGTTGTTAAGCTACATTGTGACATCAAAGACATCTTGATTTTTAATTCTTCTTCAGGAAAGAATTAGAGATGGAAGTGCAAATATCTGTGAGGGAGAGGAGAAATAAATATAGTAAACATGATGTACAGCTGACAGCAAAACAGCATTGGACTGGAACAACAGGCTAGAGCAGAACATTGCTTTTCTTTTTGTCTTAACAGAAAACAGCGAAAGCACAGTATGACTAACTCTCAATCTTCATCCCCTATCAAACCCACAAGTAGCATCTCTTTCTTCCTCTCTGGTTCCAACCCTGCATGAAAGAAAACATCCACTACTAGTCTGAGTTACTCCACTAGCTCTAACATAACAGCTCAGCACAGTGAGCCTTGCGGATATCAACAGGTAACTGCCAATACTGTTATTGCCCCTGAAAATGATGATATATACTGGAATGGGTATAAATTTTTAAATCATTTAAGAAATTACTGTTGTGGCTTAAGCCCAGCCAGTAACTCAGAACGACGCAGCCACTCACTCACTCCCCCCTTCTTCCCTCCACTCCCGGAGGGATGGGGAAGAGAATTGAAAGAATGGAATTCCCACAGGTTGAGATAAGAACAGTCCAGTAACTAAGGTACAACACAAACAACTACTGCTACCACCAATAATAATAAGGGAAATAACAAGGGAAGAGAATACAACTGCTCATCACCTGCCGACCGACACCCAGCTTGACCCAGCAGTGATCTAGCTCTTCCAGGTAACTGCCCCCAGTTTCTATAGTGGGCATGATGTGCTGTGGTATGGAATACCCCTTTGGCCAGTTTGGGTCAAGTGTCTTGTCTCTGCTTCCTCCCGACTTCCCCTCCTCCCTGGCAGAGCATGAAACTCAGAAAGTCCTTGGTCAGAGTAAACATTACTGAACAGCAACTGAAAACATCGGTGTTATCAGCGCTGTTCCCAGGCTGAAAGTCAAAAACACAGCACAGCACCAGCTACTAAGGAGAAAAATGACTGCTACTGCTGAACCAGGACAATTACAGATCAAAATACTTTAAGATGACATTGTGCGATGAGATTTCAAAAATCAGGGCACACAAGAATTACAGGTACATGTGGAACCTTACTGTGGTCCATCTTTATATTGTAAATCTTGTGTGCTGTGAACAGATAAAATGGAAAGTACTGGACAGAAAACAAGCATGCTGGTTATATTTTAAGGATTACAAAACGCTAAGCAGAACACAACAGTATTTCAACTGTATGTTACATTAAAACGAAAAACAAAAAGCGGGATATTGATAAAGCTGCATCAAATCCCAAACATACATACAGATAACTGTACAGAGTACTGTATAATGTAGTATGAAAATAAAGACATGCGGACATATATAGTCTGGGGAGAACTTTTTGCTGTAAGAACAGCAGCTGTAATAAACAAAGCAGGAAAACAAATTCTCAGTATTGCCATTTCCAGTCAAAACCCAAAAATAGAGGTCGCAACACTGGTCTATGCTCATCACCAGTCTCTTACCTAGAAAGAGTAAATTCACAATTCCTACCTCCTGGAAGCAGTGTTCTGCTTTAAACACAGAACATTAATCTCTGATGCTTTTCATCCCTCCAGCAGATAACCTGAGATTTGACAGGATACCTAAATCTACTTGGTTTTTCTAGTTTGTCAGCTGTGTTCACGGAAACATAACAGAACAGATGGCTGAAAAAAAAATCATCTTAATATTCCAGAAGTATGAGGTTTAATCATAGAATACTTAGGGTTGGAAAAGACCTTAAGATCATCTAGCTCCAACACCCCTGCCATGGCCAGGGACATCTCCCACTAAACCATGCCACCCAGGGCTACGTCCAACCCAGCCTTGAACACCGCCAGCAATGGAGCATTCACAACTTCCCTGGGCAACCCATTCCAGGGCCTCACCACCCTTTACAGTCAAGAATTTCTTCCTCATATCCAGTCTAAACTTCCTCTGTTTAAGTTTGAACCTGTTACCCCTTGTCCTATCACTACAGTCCCTCATGAAGAGTCCATCCCCAGCATCCCTGTAGGCCCCCTTCAGATACTGGAAGGCTGCTATGAGGTCTCCACCCAGCCTTCTCTTCTCCAGGCTGAACAGCCCCAACTTTCTCAGCCTCTCTTCATATGGGAGGTGGTCCAGTCCCCTCATCATCCTCGTGGCCCTCCTCTGGACTTGTTCCAACAGTTCCATGTCCTTTTTATGTTGAGGACACCAGAACTGCACACAATACTCCAAGTGAGGTCTCACAAGAGGTCTCACAAGAGCAGAGTAGAGGGGCAGGATCACCTCCCTCGACCTGCTGGTCATGCTCCTTTTGGTGCAGCCCAGGAGACGGTTGGCTTTCTGGGCTGCAAGCACACACTGCCAGCTCATGTTCATTTTGTCATTGACCAAAACCCCCAAGTCCTTCTCTGCAGGGCTGCTCTCAATCTCTTCTCTGCCCAACCTGTAGCTGTGCCTGGGATTGCTCCCACCCACATGTAGGACCTTGCACTTGGCATGGTTAAACTTCATCAGGTTGGCATCAGCCCACCTCATAAGCGTGTCAAAGTTCCTCTGGATGGCACTCCTTCCCTCCAATGTGTCAACCAAACCACACAGCTTGGTGTCATCGGCAAACTTGCTGAAGGTGCACTCTGTCCATGTCACCGACAAAGATGTTGAACAAGACTGGTCCCAGCACTGATCCCTGAAGGACACCACTCATTACTGGTCTCCAGCTGGACATTGAGCCATTGAGCACTACTCTTTGCATGCGGCCATCCAGCCAGTTCTTTATCCACCGAGTGGTCCACCTATCAAATTGATGTCTCTCCAACTTAGAGACAAGGATGTCATGTGAGACAGTGTCAAACGCTTTGCACAAGTCCAGGTAGGTGACATCAACTGCTCTACCCCTGCCCATCAGTTCCGTAGCCCCATCATAGAAGGCCACCAGATTGGTCAGGCAGGATTTCCCCTTAGTGAAGCCATGCTGGCTGTCACCAACCACCTTGTTGTTTTTCATGTACCTCAGCAGTCCTTCCAGGAGAACCTGCTCCAAGATTTTGCCAGGCACAGAGGTGAGACTGACTGGTCTGTAGTTCCCCAGCTCATCCATTTTCCCTTTCTTGAAAATGGGGGCTATTGTTCCCTTTTTCCAGTCGTTGGAAACTTCACCTGACTGCCATGATTTTTCAAATATGATGGATAGTGGCTTAGCAACTTCATTTGCCAGTTCCTTCTGGACCCGCGAATGGATTTCATCAGGTCCCATGGACTTGTATAATGTTGGTCAGATTTCAGTTGGTTCTACATTAGAAATAATATTGTAAAAGAGATTACAGTAGTGAAGCCCTTCAATAGAGTAATAATTCTTGTACACTGAGAGATTCACCTCTAGTGTTTACACCTTAGTCTTCTCATTGCAAGCGCACAGAATTTTAGAAAATGAGGCCCTATTGAAAAGGCACTAACAAATGGACATTCTTGATTTTAAAATGTTTTCCATCATACTGCTCAAAACAGTAGCGCAGGTGGGGCTTTTTTCCAAAAAATAATGCAATTTACAAATTGCTACTAGAAGTTGAAACAACATCATTTACCGAAGAGTATTCCTTGCTTGGAATAAGTAAAAACCAGGATAACACATCTAAATGCACTTTTATTTGACTAAGAAAATCCATGCGATGGTAAGACCATCTTCTGCCACTGGAATGTTTTGTTTAGAATATCTTGGTTTACGGATCAAACTGTTTATTTTCACAGCCGTGTGCATATAGGAGCCATTCACAAAATGTCTCCTTAACAATTTATAAAAAATGACTGAAAGAAGCCATAGGTTCACCTGCTTTTTTGAAAGCCAACTTTCCTGATGAGATTTCTTTTTTCTGCTGTACTTATCATACATTAATGTGACAAGAAAAAGTTCATATACAAGTTTAAAATATCAAGGCAAGAAACATTAAGTGAAAATATATTATCAATTTCAGATTGAATTATTAAATAAGACTGGTTTGCTATGATAATCAATTCGCATACTGCACTGAAAAGCTGAAAGGAACAGAAATCAACTGCTTAAATGCCTACAATTTAAAATTATGCAGATTTAAACATAATTAACCTATCTGCTCCCAAATGAAGCTAGTCCAGATTTAGTACATAATTTAAATTGGAAGCTACCAATATATTGTATAATTAATATCAAATTATACAAATACTGTATTAATAATTAATATAATTACTAGAATTCAAGAAAAATATAGTGTTGAATGTTAAGCAATCTGACCAAAATCTGAAAAATCACAGTAACTTCAAAGAAACTTATATTCAATAAAAGTATTCGATCTGATGTGTTTCTGCTCCTTTTATTAAAGTGCTTTAGTAGATAGAATGAGATTAATATCAAATAATCAGCTATATGCTATGCCCAAATGCTAGGATGTGAATTTCCATCCACTTTAGCAAAAGCAATGTTCTTCATTCCCAAAACAGCAATCCTCACTCAAAAGTCTTGTTATTCAGCTTTAGAAAACTGCCAAATTCAAGCCAACACATTCCAAAAAGACTGGTGATTTTGGGCACAGATACTTGGGTGCACAGCAACTCCTGAAAAGTGAGCCTTTCAAAAAGCTTGATTTGGTACTTCCTTTAAAAGGTGTCCCAGAAGATAACCTAAGACACCCACAAACACACTTGGGATTTCTGGGCTAGTGTCACCTGACAGCAAAGGAGTAAATATTCCATCCCACGCCTTTTTCTGACCCACATCCTCAAGCATCAGCATCTACCTTAAGCTAACACACCAGTATAGTTCAAGCATATAGCAGGCCACAACAAACATAGACTAAAGCCCTAACCCCAACCAGAGCTGAACAATTTTCAACTCAAACAGCTCCAACTCCAGCCATGACCTATGACCATAGATTGCTAACATGATCTAAACATAGCTGATGTCTCCGTGAGCATGTGGGCTGGAAGAGAAAACCTACTCAGTTCCAAGTGACAGAATCATAGAACTATTCATGTTGGAAGGGACATCCAAGTGAGCATCTGGTCCAACCTTCTGCTCAGTGCAATACTAACACTGAATCTAGATTAGGTTGCTCAGGGCTTTGTGACATCTCTGGGAGTAATCTCTTCCGACTCTTGACTATCCTCACAATGACAAAAATTTGCTATTTCAACTTATGACCACCGACTCTCATCATTCTGCTGCGCAGCTTCAAATGTGCTTGGCTCCACCTTCTTGTAACTTTTCAGGTACTGGAAGCCTGCTGTTAGGTCCCTCTAAACCCTTTTCTTTTCCAGGATGAACTTGTCCAGCCCCCTTGGCCTCTCCTCCTAGAGCACACACACCAGTGTATTTTGCCATGATTTAACTGTAAAATTAGTAATTCTATTTTGTCTACCTTCTGTAATGTGTTAAAGATAATACAGAACCTCTAAGCAAAAAATACACATTTTGGATATTTACACATTTTCTTGTTAAAACGGTCTGGAAAAAGACTGAAGTGAAGGGTAAAATAACTACAGGCTAGTCTTGGTGACATTTCTCTACTAGGAAAATAAACATTCTGTATGAATTTTGGAAATTATTAAAAAAAAATGTTCTTAGGACAGGAGGAAATCTCTATATGTTACATCCTGAAAGAAAATACACGGAGCTACCCAATAGGGAAGGGGCAAATTATTTCATTAACTTTTCAAGAATAACTATAAGAGCAGTTAGATTTTTGCTGTGTCAGTTCCATGTATCTTGTAATCCAATAAAACTGAAATTAATTCAGGTACACACACAAAAACTGAAGGTAAAAACCAGCCAAAAGTCCACTTACCTTTTGATTCCTATGGAAAGTTTAATTAATTCCAACATATTCATTTGTTCACAGACGTTTTAAATCTAAAATGATTTTTCCTTCCAAGGCAGAAGCTGTACCATGAGAATATCAGATGATATTTTTCTCAAACCCAAGAAATAACATTACTGCTTACATGAACAAAATATGACTTCAATCCACGAATTCCCCATTTTGTAAAGGTATGCTTTACCCCATTTTGTGAGGTGTTACCACTTACAGAGGAAGCAGAGATAGTGACATTTTTAAATTTATCTTTAAAAACTTCAGTAAAATCTTACAATTTTGAAGCTAATGAGTTGGTTTGCTTTGTTTTATTAGAAAAAATACTCAGGCAAGGTCTACAATCATCTGTCAATTATAAATGACTTACAAGAAACTCATGAAGCAATAAAATTAAAAAAATACAAATACAACCTATATCTGAAACACTTCTATTTGGCAATTTTATAACAAATTCAAAAAAAGAAACAAAGATTACGGATTACTTTAAAGGTACAGAAAAAGCAGTAGGTGAAGTGCTCAAGCAAAAAAAAAAACCAAAACAAAACACTGCATTTCTTTTTAAAAATAAAGTCACATCACTACAGATTTTATGAATAATACCCTTATTAAACAACCATTCCAGAACTCTTATATTAGCAGTGCTTTTAATCTGCACTTCATTTTGTTTGATAAGATTTTTTTTGTTTGTATATAAGTAACATTTTTAACCCACTGGAGCTAAGCAAGACTCTCGTGTCAGTACCAATGCAGAATGCATCTCTATTATATTAAGATATGCTCACTCCTGCAACCAAAGGGTTACTTTAAGTTTTATTCTATTTAATAAAAATTTAGTGTAAAAACTGCTGGTTATTAGTTTCACTGTAGTAAATTCCTCCCCAATAAGGAGGATTAACTCTGCAGTTTGACTGCATATATCCATACAAATTTTACATATTAGTTCCTTCCAACAGTAAGGAAAAAACTAATTTCATGTTCACTATTAGAAAGGAGTGCCATGAATTAATTATGGGTACTATTCATCCCTCTAAGATTTCTGGGAAGGATGTTCAATGTATTTTTGTTCTTACAACAGATATTAACAGTAGTATATAGTCCCTTAGGTATGTAAAAGAAGGGGTCTTTTTATTGTTAAGGAAGGTGCTTTTTTTAAAACAATTCTTCTGGCAGCACTAGTGAATTACAATATCCTTCAATATTATTTCTACCATAATATATACATTTTAACTTTCATGCCTCTAGAAAAACATCTACAGTACATTTCATAATATAAAAATATATTACAAATCTGCTGAAATATTTACAAGCAATGTCCTATGATCTATATGCAACATTTTTGTCTCCATACAAAGACTAACAGGTTAGACGCATCTCTATTTGTCAGTTAAAAAAAATCCATGGGTTCTTGCTTATTAAGCAAGAAAATGATTTTACTTTCCTTTTCAAAGCCAACTTTGGTGCATAAAGGATTGAATTTCTTGATTTTTTAAAAAATATCATTTTCTTTACATCTAGAAAACATTAGGCCAAATAAAAAAAGTATACTTTACAAGTGAATGGGGATCCTAGAGGGTCAAGAAAGTAAAACAAAACACCAATAACACTAACTGCTTACGTAGAGGTTTTTAAAAACCCCGCCATTGATACGGATCACATAAAAGCAGATCTCATTAACATACTATACTACTCTTGAAGAGGGGGTCAGACATACTGCAACACTCTTAACATCTTTAAACCGTACTATGTATTCATAGTTGATTGGAAAAGACAAGCATTCCATCAACATTCATTTAAACATCATAATCCAACATATTTTAGGGATCTGCAAAAGGACACAAGATTACAAATGACAAATGATTACTATCCACCATACTCAGAAGGGGAACAGGATAATCTCTTGGTAGCTGTACTATTGTCTGGCATGTGTTGTATTTAGTCAACATTGACAAAAAGCCTAATAGCTTGTTAACAGTTCTCCTGGGAATTGTGAGTAAATGGTGATGGTTACTTTTCTTTTCATCAAATATAAACTACTGTATCCACTAAAGAAAAAAGCAGCTTAAAGAAGCAAGCATGCAAAGCCTTTTAGTTGTTCCACTAAGTTGCCAGAAGAGTGTTTGCTCAGTCTCCCACTGTACCATTCCATGAAAATGTGGATATACAGTAATATATTAATATATTCCACTGAAGCATCAACTTCATTCACAGAATGTTTACACTAAGCATAAATATTTATCTAGGACCAAAAAAAAAAAAAGTTAAAAAAAAAAAAAAAAAAGGATGGGATTTGACTAATGTGCAACTTTATTTCTAAATCCATTGTCAGTGACTAAGACTGCAGGTGTCCCCACTTCCTTGGTTTTTACCTCTTCAACCTCTTCTGGGGCATTGTTCTGTAAAAGAAGACAGTACAGTTTTACATAAAAAACCCTGAGAAATAAATTTGAGTCAGCTAGAGTATACTATAAAAACACGACTATATAAAATGTACTTTCATTTACTCAGATTAAAACTGAAAGACATTTTAGATGATCCTATATTAGCGTACCTTTCAGATTATTATTTCAAACTTTCTACTGGAGTCATCATTTTAACACAAAATTAATAGCTGTCACTGAATTTCTTTAATCATTTTTTTCCCTTGTAAAGTTTTGGTTTTTAACTTTTATTTCTCTGATCTCCAGCATTTGGTCCTGAAGCTCTTTTTAATTACACTCTGTTCTATACTGCTAAAAATCTAGCACAAGATTATGTATAAGGGATCTTATTTTTATTTGGGAGATGCAGAAAGGGTGGCGCATTTTTCCCAAGGACTTAATCTCAAAGATCATTACACTCTTATTTTAAAAAGTTATTTTTTCCTTTTCGAATCAAACTGATCTATCAAGGTAATCAATATAAACATGATTAACACCCAAATTGGATTATAAAACAGTCACTGTGTTAAGCAGTTTTAAAACACAAAATCCAATTTCTTCATAACATTTTTATGATTTACAGTTAACATCAGTAATTAACATACTAAAGTAAGTATTTTAAATACTTACATAGAAAGCAGAAATAGTATGATTATTTATTTTGCTACTGTAAACCAGGATTTCATTAATTTGATTAGTGAAATACATTAAATATTAAAGGTGAACTGAAATGCTTATCACATACCAAAACCTCAGATTAGTGTTCTAGTTACTCCTTTAAACACTAGGTTACTGGGTGTTAAGGAAGAAATACAGGAGCACTGAACTTCTGTTATGATAGAAAAAAACCTTTGTCCTAAATTAATTTCATGAATTTTTAGCATAAGCTCATAAATACATATTTCTGTGCTTGCAAAAACTCAAAGAGTGAATTAAGCATTTCAATTACCTTTAAAAACTGTACACACACAGAAGTGTGGGTACTGGAAATTATGTGAGCACACTAATAAAGAGGGAAGGGAGGAAGAATCAGGAAACTATAAGAAACAAGGCAGATCTTTAGGCCAATCTGAAGCCCTAAAAATACAAAGTGAATACAGCTTAAAAGCAAGTAACATGTACTGTCCCCTTCTGTCCCTCTCTGAAGAATCTTGTATTAAAAAAATAACAGTACTTGTAATAAAGTACGGATTTCAAGGTAATACTGCATGTATTACAGTTGAATATAAAATATGTAAAGGTAAATTTGGACTTTAAAAAATTGGCATACAAACCAGTATGTGATCTTAACAGAAGTGATCTTTCAGGATTCCACTGTGTGTACCTCCTTTACTAGAATTTCTGTACACCAAGCACAAAAAAGTAAAATACACTTGGTAAATACACACATTCCCCGTTTCTCAGTAACTAGAGTTCAGTTCAAGTAGTTAAGAAATTCTGAAACAACTTAAGACTTCAGAACTTAACCCTTGGACGCTGACAGGATTAAGGATCCCTGGTCTGGTGTATAATGCATTAGTAATCCTGACTTTCCAACGTCAAAAAGTTAAGTGAGTCTTAAGACGGTATTTGAGTTAAGAAAGTTTCAAAATTAGGACATTACCTGTATATGTTTGGGTCCAGAAGCAAGGCAGTATCTTTTGGTAGTTTTGATAAATGAACTACTTTAGTTTTTAACTGATGTCGCTCACTTTCATTTACCCACACATCAGGAAGACTATGAATAAATAAAATAAAAATATTCAAAAAAGATAAACGATTTTTCTTAACACAAAGCTGTGTGGTAAACTAGCACATATGAAGTTTTTTTAAAGTAATCTTTACATATCACTTTTTGAAAAACATCTTCACTGGAGTGAGAAAAAGACAGCCAATCTTTACACATAATACTTCAAATTTTTTCAAGTTCTCAGGATGAAAAATGTATTAAAAAGAAATTAGATTATCACAGAAGAATGCTAAGCCAAGTGTATCATGACAACAGCACTACATTCTTCATTTTAACAATTTAATGTGAAAATGAGTAGCAGGAAGAAAAAAAACCAACAAAACAGATATTGGAAAATACTTTATTTTACTGGGCATAAAATTCTTTGATGCTGTCAAAAAAGGTAAGTAAAAGCCAAAATACACTGCAAGCACTGAGCTTCCAGTTACACTAATGTGCTTGCTTCAAGTTCAAAGCTTTCAATGTCAAAACATTCCAACTTTGCTGAAGTTAATTGTTTATCTTCTGAGGAAATCCAGGCAATCACCGCAAAACAGTTTGGCTCTGTAACAGTTCTCATTGAGATATGGAATAAAACTTGGTCTTTACACATCAAAGGGAATTGTTGCTTCAGTGCCGACTGCAGTGAACTTTGGGGAAGAGGGCTGCAGATAACATATATCACTGATCTATGATTTGTACTTTAATTATTTGAAACCAAACATGCCCACTTTAGAGTGGCTTACTGCATTATTGCTTCTTTTACTGAAAGCAGGTTGGGTTTTTAAGGCCCTGCTCATTAAGAAAAGCACTCAGCCTGCAGAGGTCATCAGAATCGTACTGAAAACCTGCTTTAATACCTCCTGTAAGTTAGCATTGATCAATGTTGTGCAGAACAAAGAAGTGATCCATTTTGCTTCCATTTTTTAAAATTAATTTTGGGTTGGGGGGAAAGGTTCAGATCGTAATTAAGAATTCTAACATTTTGCAACATTTTGAAACAAGTTTTGAATTAAGAAACCCACCATTTAAGACTATCTACATGAAAGTGTTTTCTCTGACCAAAGCTATATACAATTTTACATACTTTTGCAAATTATTAAGTCTCTATTTTTCATCAATAAGTTAGCTGTAAATCAAATTCAATTTTTCAGGTAAGCCATCCCAAAAGTTAAATGAAAGAGAGATCTTTTATCCCAGTAGGAAAAGCAGTTTCTCCAATGATAATTTCCACTTTTCAGATGAAGGTGGGAAAAAAAAAAAGGGGGGGGGGGGGGGGGGAGTGGGGGAACAATAACACACATACAAAACAGGACAGATGTAACGCTCATGGCACCACCCAGAAGGCAATCCATGTATCTACTAAGGTTTAATAGGGATCATGAAAGGTGAAAAAAACATACGGGTTTTTTTTTTTAAATAAACCCAAAATTGTTTTTCTGACAAGCAACATTTAGAAGACATTTTTAGTAGAAGCTATATGCTGAAGATGCAAAATGATACAAACCACGAAGAAGAAAACTTCTTACATAGAAAGACTATTTGAAATATACATAAAGGAAACAACTCAGTAAGCTAAGAAGTACTGGCACAAAGTATAAACTCCTGCTCCCAAGAGGAAAAAGAAAACATTAAAAATTATTTCCCTCTTGTATGGGAAATGGGTATTCACCTTATTTATAGGCTAGTACTTAATTTTCTGGGAAAAAGACAATGTACAGATAACCTGGAACAGAGTAACAGTTTCTCAAGATGACTCAGAATAGAAAAAGTTAAATCATTATTACTAGCTCCATCTGAAAAGTTGATGAACAGCTCAGCACAATGGAAAGTAATCATCATGACTGCATTCAACTTTCTAAAGTGTGAGTACATTCACTGAGTAAAACATGACATAAGCCATGACAGCTTGCATTTGCTGTTCTAAGCTGTAATAATCAAGGTGAAATTGAATTTACCGAATACTCAAAAATTCAAAGCTGTAACATTCAGTGCAGGAAATACACCCTCTACCTAACCCAACCAAGATGCAAGAAATACCAATTAAACCACATTATTCCTTTGACCTGACATTACTGAACAACTTGTCTTCTCCAGTGCAGATTCTAATACTACATAGAACTGCATGAGCAAAAACCTCATTTGAATCTACATTAGAAAAAAAGCAACACTGAATCTGAAAGATCCCCTTGTTCTAGAAGGGTCAGAAGAAAGAGATATGGTCTCGCCTATTTCAAAGAAGTAGACAAAATATTTCTAAACTATACTTAACTACTCCATCTGTCCCAAGCCTACCTGAGGGAAGTACTTTTATCCTGCATTACATGTGAGAATACTCATCTGGAGCAAGGTAGAACTTTGAAAGCCCAAGAGGAAAAAAAAAAAGCAGCCAAACATGCTTGAAGAGTACTTTGAACTTCAGTGGGATAATCCAAAGAAGCAGCAATATGAGATGTATACCTTACAGGGCCAGCTGTGGTTATTACACTGCTAAATTTTGGCACCTAGGCAAAGATTCTTGCACTTCTGCTGTTACACTGATGATTGTACGTTTTTCAATACCTAGAAGTATTTTAGTGTTATGATGAATCAGTGGGTAAAAATCCAAAGCTGTTTCGGCGATAAATTTCCTTATGCATACAGCTGGCAAAACCAACCTGAGCTTCCTATTCAATAATCAGAGGACCTTGTTATTAATACCTATAGTGACAAAATGCATTAAGAATACAGCTTCAACTTTACCTGAACTGAGAGACTTAAGACTTAAAAGCTGAAGTAAAAAATCAATTAAAGCAATGCTTATTATTTTTTAACAATGACTTTTTTACAAAAAGCATTTTTTAAAACACCAACTTTAACTACTCAAAGGCATAACATAATTTAGTGACAAACAGTTCATTTACTCCACTGTAAATCCTTCCCCATTAAAATCCTATATTGTATTACTAGTAATATACTCACATGTCCTCTGGTGTCCAATGAAGCAAGAGTTTTATTTTTCCAGAATCTTCTTTTCTTTTAGCTATTACCTGATAATAATAACATAAACCATAATTAGAACCAAATCTGCATACTTTTTGCTCAAAACCTATTGTTCTTCCTGTTCAACTGGATATTTATAAAAGGCAAACAGTTTTACTCTTTGAAAGTTGTTTTACTCTATATATAGTAAGAATATACCTTCTTTTGAAATAGTTCAGATTTTTAAATTGCTACTCCAAAAGCTTTTAAGAATACACATTCCTCTACAAATACACTCATGTTTTTCCACATCTGTAGAAGAGGAAAGAAACTGATGCAGCTTATAGTTTAATTATAGCATGGCATAAGGATAAAAATCTCTCACAAATGCTTTTGACATCTGGCCATACTGTATAACTTCCTAGGTAACCTTTACCCATTCCTTTTCAATACCTAAACCAAACACTGAAAGAGGCAATGGCAAAGGCTACTTGGAAAAACTCACAGGCTTACAGAGACTATTTAATGCTTACCTAATGGGGACCGTTAACACTGCAGAGAGTACACTTGCTACTATTGTTGTACGAATGACAAATCAAATGACATGTCAAAGACCTGTCAACAACTGGTAAGAATTTAAGCAGAACATAGGTACTCCACTGTTAAGGTCCCAGACCAGAAGTGAGAACTCCTTTCTCCTAGTTGCTCATACTAGCTCATGGTAGACCAGCACATAAGACACTCTCACAGACAACAAAGTGTTTAGGTGCAGGACCCTGAAGCTAGACTCCCAACTTTAGCCAGGATAAAGTTAGAAACACACACACAGGAAGTATAAAAAAAGAAATCTGTTCATTCAGATACAAATTTATTCTTTAACAACAGCATGCAAAAGGTATCCCAAAAATTTCCAGTAACCAGAACAACAGCGAAAAGCCACTCGCTTCCTCTTCTGATTTACCCTTCTCCTTCAGTACACATCACAATACTTAATACAGATTTTCCTATCTTCTTTAAACACCAATTCTCCTATCTTCTGCACCTCTGAGCACAAAATTCTTAGTAAATCTTTGAAAGATACCATACACAGCCACTGCAGATCCTGTAAACTCCAAAAACTTCTCTTCTGAACAGTGGCAATTGATCTTTACAGAAAAGGCTAAACTAAAACATAGCATGTAAATACCAAAGTCCATAATCTGCATGAACCAACCGTTCATCAACTCTGCATAACCTGAATTACATGGTTCTTATTAAAGGTATAAGAAGTACCCACTTTTAACACAATTAGCACTATGAAAATTTTACCATATCCTAGGCAGGCTAGAGCTAGAAACACAGCTATGATGCAGACAAATGCAAAATTGCAAAAATTCTGCGAAAAAAACAATTGAAAAATTGCTATTTTGACACTAGTAACCAGAGCTTTACAGTCAAGTCTGCAAAAGTTACAACTGAAATGGGAAAAAAAAAATCTATCATATCTACAGTAATGATGCTTTGAAGACTCAAAACTGTGTTGTAAAGAACTGAAGTGCATTAAGTTTTTCACTTAAAACTAGATTTCAGTCAGATGTATGTTCAAATACAGCTTTATTTGAAAAACTTCTCACTGTATTAGCTAAATTTCATGCACTGTCCCAGAAACAAAAGGAAAAAATTATTTGAATTTAGATCTGTAAATGCATCAAAGTTGTCTCAAATCAGAAATGGAGTTCTGCTGACCTCTTCTGGAAAAAGAAAAAAACTTCACTCAGTAAGACTGGTATACACCTTTAGTCATTTACTGTGTTTCAAAGTTTTAAGATTTCAAAACACATGGAACTAGTATCAATACATGTGACCACTGAACTGAAATACCAAAAACAGCTAAAATCAGTGAAAAACAGTTTAACATTCAAATATTATAGAGAATTAATTCTAGCATTTCAAAAAGCAGGGGACAGAGAAGGCAGGGATAGGACACAGAACAGAGTTACCTATAAGCTGTATTTTTTAATCAGAGCAATATCTGTTCTTTAGGTTAAATGGAAATGATGGAATTTTTCCATCTGACAATTCACAGAAAAAAAGTATCAAGAAATTAATTCCAATTAAAAAAAAAAACAAAAAACTCAAAGTCAAAGATGAACTCTGGACAGCAAAACCAATTCTTCAAAAAGGCTTTATTGATGACTGCATTCTACAGCTTCCCGTATCTATAAAGAAGAGCTTGAAAAATAAATACACATATAGAAAAGGAATGACTTTTCGTAGATGGTAAGAGGTATCTACAGTGACTGCTTAGAAATTCTTGACAATAGTAATTTTTCACTAGGATAACCATCCTATCAAATACCACACTGCGCTGACATTATGCTGCGTAAAAAAAAATAAATCTACATTATTTATGTCAGTTTTCACAGAGCAAGACAATATTATCTTTATATTTTTCACTTTTCAAATTAATGCCCCTGATAGCTACACATTTTTTAATTCATCTGAACATGGACCACACAAACCATCTTACATTATTTAGCCAGTCACCATTCAAATTCAATGTCCTAAAGCTTTTAAATTACGCAAAATGTGCTTGCATCTGAGGTGACCATTAGCTCAGTATAATAGCGTATATCCACAAGACTGCCTCTATTCTACCTTTTCTTTTTAAAGCAGATTTTAGGCTGAGAATCATTGATATGGCTGATGTCCAGCACAGAAGCCCACACAACTGTAGCAGCAAGCTAAAACAGTGTAGCAAAGTGTAGTTTAGGGCAGGAATCTTAAAACAGTTCTCCCACTGGTACAACCACTCCCACAGCTGTCTGAGCAATTTCATATCTCATCAACGCCCACCATCTTAAGGGGCGCAAGCACAGATAAGCTAAAAGGACACTTTCACTACTTCCTCCAAGTTTATCCAAAGCAGTTTCAGAGGATGTTCTGCCTTATGTCTCTTATGTCTCCTTATGAATAATTCCAATAGACAAAGGTGAGCTTCCACAATCAAGTAGTCTGTCTGGATAACTTTCCAGATTAAAGCACGCTGTAAATTTGGAAGAGAATCCCTTTTTCTCACAGCACTGTAAAATCCATGTTGGCCATGAAAACTAAAACGAGATGTAGAGAGTAACAGCTAAGACACCTGCAATTATTCACTTGCAGCTGGTGTTCTATGCACATAAAGTTCAGGAGTAATCACTTGGGAATAATTTCCAATACAGGCCACATACATAACAATCACCAGCCTTGTAGAACAGGGTGAAATAAGTTAAGCATATAAAATCATGTTTCATTTATGGAAAGAAATTGACAATCCAGTAGCTAGATTCATGTGTTAAGGTTAAGCCATAGCTGAAGACAAAGCAGTCAACACTCCTTCCTTGGACTGTAGTTCATTTTGCACTAACTTAACCAACTTACAAAGCACTCCCCCTCATTTTGTTCCATCTCTTAATCCTTTCCTTCAGCTGAATCTCTCCTCTCCCAGGCTGGTTAAGAAATTGGAGGCTATACAGCTTTTAGAACTTTAGACCCCCAAAACCCTAATTCACTACTTTCTTACACTTTTGAACTTTTCTAAATTAATACTGATGTTTACCCTATCCAAGCACAAGTGAAATTAACAAAATAGGATACAGGAATAGGACTAAAAGACACCTGGTATTTGCCTCCTCCTAGCAATTCACTGGCATTTTGCTGGCAAGCTTATTAAAATTAAAAAAAAAAAAAAAAAAAAAAAAAAGCCAAAAACCCCACCAATTTCAGAGCAGTGTCTTTAAAATACTCAGTTATATAATTACCCTCAAATGATATCAACTCTGTCATTCAGGACTACGGAAATGTTATCTGCATTGCATTCTCATTTGGAATATATAACCAAATTTTTCTGCAATGCATACTTGCTGCTTGATATTTCCCCAAGTGTATCAGACAGGAAATGTTGTAAGCTATTCAATTTGTGAGCTAGAATAATACTTACACTACTTTTAAAAACATAATTTATTAATAGAAATGGACAAATCAACAATATAAAATACCCACAATTACTTTTTTCTGATTAAATGCCTATAGCAGTAAGAGAAAAACAGAAATCTTTCTGAAGTTTTTCAAACACACAGGTAAACAAACAGAATGCATAACATATGTACTTACAGTACTATGAAATACAACACTGTGGCCTTTTCCTAAACTTTCTATATGTGCTGAGAGGTTAAAGCAGATGGCTCGATGTCTTATAGCATCCAGTGTTTGTGCATCAAAGAAGTCATGAGGTCTTGCTAGAAAAACAGGAAAAGAGATCCTTAGTATTCAACACAATGAAAGCATTCAAACACATCCAAGCATGCAAATAAGTCTAACGCATCATTAGTAAATAATTTATTATGGTAGTAACACTACCTTGTCAAGGTGTTGTATACATTAACTGAGAGGAAAAAAAGACTACAAGGGTGGCACCTTGTACTGATGCAAGTTTGGTCAAGACATACTCCATGTAGATAAAACAGTTATTTTGACACACCGAATTATACACATTCAGTTTTTAAAGTTTCAAGTGAATTCCATTCTTTCTTAATCATTAAATTTAACAATTCGCTCATTTTGCTCAGCACCTGTGGGAAAATCCATTGCTATCACCTATTAATAGAAAAAAAAAAAAAAGTCCCACTACAAAGAAACTAAGCCCAGAACTCATTATTAAATGTGAGTTCTAATTTAGCGCAAAAACAGCCCTTACAGCACAATCAAGAGTTACAATATTATTCCTGTAACTTCTTAAAAACTGGTATTAAAGGACTTCAAAAGATGGTAATGCTTACAATCAACAAATTAAAAGCAGAACAATATGCCTTATTTTTTAACTTTATTATGAACAATCTGAAAACCCCAGCTATTTCTATTGAATAGTGGGATGATGCAAAGAGATCAAGAATGGCTGAAAACAGAACTGCTTGGTACTGCAGTGGAACACAAACCAATGGATTAAGTAAGAATTATTGTGAGCATACATAAAATATCAGCTTGTCACAAAATTTTTTATCTTTAAGGAGTAATAATGCTGAACAGTCATGTGAAAAACTCCACACTGCTAGACATGCTTGTTTCTGTGTACAAGTTGTCATCCCATGTGCCCTGATTATTGGTAAACATATTATTTCCTAGCTAAGAAGCACCACATACTACACCTCCATTTATAATGAGTAACGTGCAATTAACATCCATCTGATATTTTACAACTAGTCTAAAACCAGCAGGCACTAATAAAGCCCTCATCCTTTTAGGAAACGACTTTTATAGTTAAGTGTTTCTCGAACAATAAAAAAATTACTGAATTCTGATTTTGAGTGTAAAGAATGTCGATCAATTCTACACTAGAACTACTTTAGCTAAAAAATAACTGCTACTAGGCACATACTTGCATACTGTTAGAAATACTTCACACACTTTTTTAAAAATAAACCATACGGTACAGTAGCAAAATTACATAAGGAAATGAAGCATGAATGAAATTATTCAGGCTTTTTTGAAGCTTCAGAGCAGTAACTCTCTATATGTAACACACTGAATTTAAAACTAAGAATAGGATGTGATATTACATTATCAACTATGTACCTTCCAGTAATCCGCAAAAACAGCCATTAAAAATTCTGCTGTCTTCATTGAATATAACTTCCATATTCTTTTTCACCAAGCTATCTACGCATTGTTTCAAAACAAACTACAAATTCCACTTACAGCTAATATTTGCTCCACTTCTGGGACTTCTTGTTGTTAAGCAATCATTTGTACATTCTGTCCTTACTCTATCTTAGTTGGATACTGCCAATAAAGCTATCATCTCACTGAAATGCTTTCTCGCTGTAAGTGGCAAGTAAGCCCATGCAGCAGGTGGTCAGTGATGCAAGCATGTAAATATTTTGTAAATATGAGGGAGGAAGGAAAGGAAGAGTAGAAAGCAAAAGAAGCCCTACATTTTTGCTTTTGATTTCATACAGGAAATTTCTTCAGGATTTACCACTGGATAACATTCAACAGATGCCGAAGAAAGGACACAATTTGTCAAAGGCATAAGAATAGTTCTATTTATTACTTATTGATTGCTAATGTTGGATTTTCTCTGTGTCTTAAATCTATACCCTCAAAATCACTTTCAGAGTAAGGTATCTCCTTCCAAGTACAAAAACAAAATCGTCACACCAGTATCCTACTAAATGAAATTCCAAGTCTTATATAAGATAATGTAAATTCCACGAACAGTAAATTTCCTTATCACACGTTTCTCCAACATACTCAGTTATTATGCTTGTTAATTACTACAGTATCATATTTTCTATTGGAAAAGCGACAGTATTATAAACTGTTATAAATTATAAACTACTATAATAAAATATTATAAATATTATTATAATCTTAGGTTTTGAAAAATTCTGAGGTAGCTTCAGAGTAACGGTACTGTGACCTATTTGACATACACAGTTTTAGTATGCTTCGACTATACCTCTAAATGACAGACTATATGAAACAGTGAATGTGCATAGGTTTATCCAGAAAAGAAAGCAAACTACTGACTGTAATCCTGAATTATTCTGCAACATCAAAATTTATGACAAATCAGATGGTCTCGATAGCACCACTAATGTTAACAACTATAAGGATGGCTATATTAAAACATGTTTTCATCATAAAAGTACTAACTTCCAAACATAAGAGAACACATAATATTTACAGACAGCAAAAAAGAAGTGTAAAACAGTTGAAAAACTGCAAGATGTTACAAAAGAAAGAAAAAAATATCAAGAAGCAGTAAGAATTCTCCTTATAGGCTTAGGAGATCATGTTCTCACATAAAGCCGAAGTAAAGTTTCCTTTCTTTATTCATAGATTAATGTTTCTCAGAAGATGTTTACCTTCAGATATAAACCACAAAGGAAGCAAATTTATTGATTTGCTGTATTTAAACTATTAAGAATTTATACAAAAGAATGTTTCAATAGCAGCATGTATTAGCAATCAACTGCCAATAAATATTTAGTAAACTGCTTACACCCTGCAGAAAAAAGCCAGTGTCACTTCAAACCGTGAGGAAGAAAGAACATGCTGACAACATTTTTTCAGAAGAAAATTTTTTTGTGATGCAAAATTAATTTTTCCTGAAATGGTTATTTGTGAGCAACTTAGACTGTACACTATCAAACAGTATCCTGCTTTATATCCATTTGTCATAAATTGGTTTAGGCCAACTTGCAGAGAACCTGGTACATACATTCAACACTTCTCCATTTGGACTCTTAAAATACCTAAATATGAAACTACGGTCCCAGCTTTATATATTCTAGACTAAAAATACTTAATGCTGTTACTTCATTAGTTTGGCTTCTTAGGTAAGGGTCTTTCTCCCTCCCTCATTCTTCTTGAAAAGACAAAATACATAAATTGGCAGATTTCATTCTTTAACTAAAACTAAGAAACAGAAAGACAAACAAATTTGTCAAGGTCACCAAATCAACAGTCATTCACACAAAATTTTAAAAGAAAATCTATCAATACTTAGCATTTTTGGAAAATGCCATCAAGTTTGGATACATTTCTGGGTCACATACCCTCTGGAGAAATATATTACAGTAGTCCGTTCCCAGCTCAGTTAAAGTTTATTTTTGCCTTAAGGCAAAAAACTCTACAGCCAGCACTGCATTTGTCTCAAGAGGCAAGAAGATTAAAAAATTGTTCAACCAGCTGTCATTTTTCTTGCTGAGCAACACTTGATCAAGACAGCAGGCCTTCCAAGTCCTAGTCTCAACTTTAACTTTCCCATAATATTTACTACTTACACTTTTCACCATGGATTCATTCAAGAATTCTGTAATATATTACTACAACTAGAACATCTTTGCAGGTAATCTGAAGTTTTAACTACGAAGCTCTGATTCGAAACTTTTAAGTTAATAATGTTCATCAATTACTAACAAAATGCCAACCTGAAAAAAACCTCTTCTGCATATACTAAGGGGAAAAGAATTGAATAAAGACACATTAAATTGGCCACCTAACCAGGCCAGTATGAGAAGCAAGCTAGGATGCAATTCAAGAATCTCCGAAAGTGAAAATTTTTAAGGGACCAATCTTAGACATCTGTATTTTGAGTAACACAGTCAACAAATCAAGATAATCCTTTAGGAAAACTACAGCTATTTCAAGTATGTCTCTTTCATTAAACCAAGATGAACTAAAAATATACTACAAAGTGACCACATAGCCCTCCTTTGATCAGCCTTTTTTCTTGAGCCTTCCTATTTACATAGATTGCTAAACACAAACGCCTTTGAAAGCAATTTCTAAAAAGAACAGAAATAGCTTTCTATGGTCTTTGAATGTTGAAACAGTGTCAAAATTAGAGTTTACACTTCAAGTTTACACTTTTAAGATGTGTTTAATGATACAATTTGCTCAGATATATTTTAAGAATACCCAAGCATTTTCAGAAAAAAAAAAAAATATAAAACAGATCACCATAACTAAAGTTAACAGCAACTCTTCCAGCACAAAACCTCATAGTTGTCACACAGTGTTGAAGAAAGACACAGTAACTAAGCTTTTCAGAGTTACAGGTGATACTGTATCTTTCTAGGTCAGGCTTGTGTTCCAGGCAGAAAAATGACCACTGCTTCATAAATTTCAGTTGCTGAAAAACTCAGGTGAAGTATTAAGATAAGAATAATTACAATCATGATATAGAGCAATCACCTAAGACCACTAGTATGTGCATCCACTGCTGCAGTACTAGTTGAGTAACTGGTAACTCTATCTCCTCACAGGAAAAGAAAGATCAATACAGTAAAGTATCCTGCCACAGAAGAGACCTGGAAAACGTTAAGACTGAAATCGCTGTTCCAGCAAACTAACAAAAGTTTTCCAGCACAACATCACTAAAACTCCTACTGCCAGCCAGGAGACAGTACTGAAATGACCTCCCGCTTATGAACAGAGCTCTGGACAATATGAGACCACTGGGTCTTAAAAAAACAGGTCTCACGCTGCTCTCCAATACTGTAAGGTTGCCTTTACATCACAGCTAAAAATGAATGGAAGGGTTTTTTTCAGCTGCTGATGTATCAGCAGGAAAAAAAAAAAAAAAATCTAAGCTCTTTTTACATGCTTCTACTCCAAAACACAACTGCCACAGTAACAGTTTAAAATTAGTAAACCAGTCCAGTACTGGAGAGTTGCATTCAGAGCAAATATAAAACAAAGTTAGATTTTTTTAACAATTGCCTAGTCTTTCCTAACATTTCTGTACATTAGAATCTCTAAATAAATTTGACATGGCTATTATTGTGATGCTAGGACAACTCAGGAACTGAACTGGATCAAAATGGACTAGGAAAGGTACTTGGATATTATTGCCTGCTAGAGGAAACAAGTCTCACTTTAAATGATAAATCACACTTCTCAGCACATTGGTTCATACAAAATTAAAGAACATCAACTGTGTGGAGACAGATTTAAAAAAATGTAGCAAGTCACATCTGCCCAAAATTAGATCTTGGTTATGCTCACAAAACTATCCTTAAGCTAATGAAATCTTTTGCTCAAAGAGAGCTTATATAATATGCATTTATCTCTAATTTATATGAATCTGCAATCTGTCTGCAGTACTGAACATCAGAACTCAACATCACTAAACAGAACATTTTCCAACAGTAAGGGTTAGCGAACTAAAGGCAACTCTAAAATGAAAAGTATCTTTAAATTGTAAATGGAAACTGTTGCTCACAGAAAACTGAACACACAGATGCTTTACCCAAAAAAGGGACACAAACAGAATCTGGGATTGTTTTCCTTCCATCACAAGGAATGCCCACACTATAATTTGCCAACCCTACCAGACCCCATCTGTAAACAATCACACTGAAGAAGAACTTCCTATCTAAGACAAAACATTCAACAACTTCTGCTACTGGAACTACTTACGTAATGACCGTCGTCTCTTGTTCTTTAACTTTCTTCTTTTATTTATTCCAGCTTTAGATGGAGATTCCTCTTTGGCCTTTGGCTGGCTGGCAACTTTTGAAGAGTTCTGCTGGCTGAAGTGTGTGGGCACATGACGGGCAAGTCCTCCCTGAGATGCAAAGCTGGCATTGCACCCACCAACTACACACTAATGAGAAAAATGAAACAGAACAACTGCATCAACGCAGCACTCATTCACAGGAGTTTGTCAGATCTTTCAGTTTGACTTTTCTGGCTCAACCTCCAACACCAAAAGGAAGACAAATTCTTAATGACCATGCAAATCTTAAAAAGAAAAACAGAAACAGAATCTGAAATAAACTTCTATCTGAACTTTGTAACTTTCAATAACTATTCTATAGCTTATTTTCTATGCTATATTATGATCTGTAACATTGTATAGCATAAAAGCAAATCTCAAGCAATACACTTATGTTGACAAACTCTTCCCACAGAAAATAAATGCTTTTGAAGAACTTTCCCCTTCAGAGATAAACATCCCCTTGTCCTCCAGATTTTCTGTATTTCTCAACAGCTCTCCAATCTTCTGTATTTGATAATGATAACATTTCTCTAGCATCCTCATTTCTTGTGACAAGGCAGAAGTAAACAACACACAACCTTACCCACATTAAATTTGAAATAGCTTAATGCTTTTTGTAAGTACTATACAAAGACAGTAAAAAGCTATTTTACAGTTCTGAGACTTTAACTTCAGTAACTTGAAAGTTGTATTAACAATTTTTTTGGGGATGCTACTGCTACTCCAGGAGTACTTAAGAAAGTCTTTATTTAAAGAAAATGGCCTCTCCTTCCCAAACAGAAAAGTAAGAAAAGATTCAGCAATAATTAAGCAGAAACACAGAAACTGCAAAATACATGCAACTAAGCTAGTACTGGCCATAATAATTATTGGTATTTTTTTAAATATTTGGTTTATATTTACAATTATTTCATTTGCAAAATGAGTATTTAAATTATACTGCTGGGGAGGGAGGCACAAACCTTTTCTCTTGTACTTTGAGCTTACATGGGTAATAGAAAAGCTATTTTAAGATATGCATTCCATGACTGGCTGCAATGAATTGTGTATCCACATGATTGATCTTTTCTTCTCATCCAGAGAATAGTAGTAGGGCAAATGAGTTGATTGGCCAGTAGCAGAAAACCCATCACCACACTAAACCACTGGAAAGCCCTCCTTCCACATCTGCTCTGCTTCTCCCCCTCCTTTCTCTCTTTCTCAAGCTCTCATCTGTACTTCTCTCCTCTAGCACTTCTCTTTACAGCAAACTGATGAGGCAGCTCCAAAAGGAGCTCGGAATAAGTAAAACTGCAACTATGTACATAGTGCTAAGTTTTCTCTTAAGACTACAGATGAATTTGCAAGCCTATACAGTAATCTGCCCCAAGCCTGCATATTTGACTGAAAGACAAGTAAACAACAGTAGAACACCATCCAGCATGTTTTGTCCCTAAAATCCAACTCTGATGTTTCCCAACTGTGGCTGCAGAACTGAAAAGTCTATTTCTGCCTCAGATCTAGTAAATGGTTTTCTAGGATCATTATAAAACAATAAAGTGCTCATGAAGAGAAAAACCTGTGTGATTTCTGAGGACTTAATACTTGCTAAGGGACTATAAATATGCATATATCATCTCAAGACAGTAAAAGCCAAAAAAATTGGAGGATTTCACATTTCTTACTTGCCTTTTTGAGGGGAAAAAAAGAAAACAAACAAACAAAAACCCAACCTTACAGGAGTTCAGGGAAAGTTTTCTAAGTACTGAACTAACTACAAAAGCGTAATTTCATGACAAAAAGCTTTAGGATCCTTCACACTGTATTTGTTTGTCCCTATATCTCCAACTAATAAGTATCTCAAGAATTGTGAAGACTTTTTACCAAAAACCTACCTACATCTTTTTACCTCGCCCTATAATTTCCCATGTTCAAATAAAAGCAATATTGCATGCTTATACCATAGTGACTTAAAATGTAAGAAATCCCAGCACACCTATAAAACTTAAAATACTCAAGACCCTGATCTCAATTACATTCAGTGCAATATTTATTACTTCAAATTACTATTGGAGATTAAAATTTACACTTAGAAAATCATAAAATTGTTTGGGACAGAAGGGATCTCTAAAATCACAGTTCCAACGCCTCCACTATGAGCAGGGATATCTTCTAGTAGACTACATTGTTTAAAGCCACATCTAACCTGACCTTGAACCCAACCCATTTAGTTCT
This sequence comes from Ara ararauna, assembly GCA_028858755.1. Taxonomy (NCBI): domain Eukaryota; kingdom Metazoa; phylum Chordata; class Aves; order Psittaciformes; family Psittacidae; genus Ara; species Ara ararauna. The sequence goes on along the minus strand of CM054376.1, from coordinate 104,106,300 downwards.
ATTAAAGATAAACTCACAATTGATAGATATAGGTAAGATACATGTATGTATTAGTTCAAACAATTTTTTATTCTCCAGTTTTTAAGTCCCTGAAATAGCTGTCTTGCCCTTAAAAGCAGGTTCACAAAACTAAGCAACTAAGTCTAAACTTAGGTTTAACTTCCATCAGGGTGCTTCTGACTTCTGTTTTTGTATCTTTCCAATCCTACCAACACTGACAGAAAAAACAAAGACCAAAAAAAATAAAACAAAAGAAACAAACAAAAACTCCACACCCATATCCTGAAGTTCAGTCACACTGAGGAATTAAAATTTCAGCCTTGCTAATGCTTGCTAGAGATCAAAATTAGCCTAAAGTCTCGGTACAGTGATGCATTACCATATTCCAAGTTTATTAATATATGATATCAAAAGGCAATATATTCTGGAAATATCACATGAACTTCCTGTCAGGCACATTTCTAAAGCTTTTTAAAACACAAGTTCATAAGACTTAATTGCATTTCTTGTAAGATGGGAAACTTTGGGAGTCAAACTGCAGCTTGTCAAAACAATGTCATAATTTGACTTTTGTCTAGTCATCTACAAAGAAAAATATCAGATATTCTATACAAATTATCTACAGAAGCTACTACTTACTTTTCTTGCTTTATCCAAGTTATACTTTCAAAATTCCCAAACCAGCATCCTTAAACCTTCAATATACTCAACTTGCAACTAGAAATTATCTTCTTCAGGAAAGCCTATTTATAGTCTGCAGCCACAGGATGAAATACTTGCAGAAATTATTACATTCAGATACTGTGTAGGTTGAGACTGACTACCTGATCATGTCATCAAATAATGAACAGCTGATATATCAAAGATGACACACAATGCCTTTGTAGGAGACAGGAAATAGTAAGAGAGGAGAAAAAAATCTTACCTGTTTTTTTCCTTTTTTTCTCTAAAATAATATATCCAGCAATCCGTTACTAATGGGTAAAGTATCTTCTCACCAAACATAAAGGAGCAGTTCAGGCTGTCACTTCAGGATCTCTGGACGGTAAGTCACACCAAATCAGCTTCCCACCAGATAATTATACAGATCTAGAGGGCTTCTAATAAATCAAACTCAACTATTACGCACAACTTTAAACTAATTTTTTCATTTATCCCCCAAAACCTATACCTATAAATTTTGCATTCATTTTTAAATATGATAGATTGGGTCCGGATTGGTGGATATGTTACTTCAAGAGAAAATAAGTCAACACATAAAAAGTTTAATTTCTCCAGTGTACCCATACCCACCATATTAATGGGCAGTAATGACCAGTGACTTTAACAAATAGGATATTAAAATATCTAGTAGTACAGGGCTTTTTTTCTGAATTCAGAATAACCAAATCTCCTTTTTAGAATATTCACTGTGCAATTTTTTCCAGTAAATCTAACAGTAGTATTTTAGACATCTGGATAAACTTTCTTATTATCTCAACATCTAAGAGCTTAGGCAGAATGCCTTCACATTTGCTACCTGCATCTGCAACGCTCTAATGGTTAGAAGATATTCTGCCAAGAGAGTGACAGATATGAATTCCAAATGAGGACTGAAGCTGCTTGGCTGTGTTTTCTGCATTTCAGCAGAGTAGTATAACTCTACTGAGAGCCATACCAAATGCAGTCACCCCTTAATGATTTCTGAAGTTACAGGTGGTAGAATGAGCATCAAATTTCATTTTTATTATTAATTTCTCCCTCATTCTCCCTTTTAAACAAAGGATGAAAGCCTTCAGTGAACAGCGTACTGTTATTCTTTGTCACTGAAAGCATTTACCCTACATAGGCAAACTTTGTATGACTGATCTTAAATGTTAAGAGGACACCCACTGGAATCAGTATGTGAAAGCAGCCGGTAGAATATGCACATGCAGTCATATTTATAGAAGACTGGTATATGCAATTATTCTGCATAAAGCCTCCATTGTTTTGTGCTCACTCTACCATTCCACAGAAACAGAGAATCGTTTGGGTTGGAAGGCACCATACACTAAACCATGTCACCCAAATCCCAGTCCAACCTGACACTGAACATTGCCAGAGGTGGGACATCCACAGCTTCTCTGGATAACCTGTTCCAGTGTCTCACCACGCTCACAGTAAAGACTTTATTCCTTATATCTAATCTAGATCTTCCCTCTGTCAGTTTAAAGCCATTCCCCCCTGTCCCTTCAGTACATGCCCTTGGAAAAAGTCACACTCCAGCTTTCTTGTAGGCCTCTTGGACACTGGAAGGCTGCGGTAAGGTCTCCCGTTCATTGTACCTAACATCTTTTATTTGATCACCTAGACTACATTTTAGAGTTTGATATGTCTTCAAGCAATTTTTAATGCCCTGTACAGCAACAAGGCACAGTAAGTAGTACATCAATTTCTTTGAGTACCAGAAACCATGCTGCAAAATGCAGGCTGTCACATCACATTAGCTATTCAAATTTATTATCTGTAACAGCCAAGTTTAGGACAAGGCACAATTTCTTCATTCATTTTTTCTTAGCTTGCCAAAGACAGTTACTGCATTAGTTTTCTAACTCAGCAGATTATTCCTCTAGATCCACCTGCCTACATATTCTGAAAGCCTAAAAGTTTTTAAGCTGCTGAACCCTCAACAGGACCACCACTACATGTTGGTGATAATCCACAACATTCCATCAGCTTCTAAAAAGATTCAAAAATTATGTAATAAGTGTACTAAAAAAGAATTATGTTCAGGTTTTTCTCTCAGCTCTGAATGCAGAATCATACACAAGCATAAACACACTAAATGTCTTCAGAGAAACAATTATATGCTCTGATAATACCTATATTAAATGAATGTCTACAAAGGCCAAAAAAAGAAAGAAAAAAAAAAGAAAGAAAGATGGCTAGAATCAGACTGCAATAAGCAAAAATCTCTAGCAGCACAAAGGCAATGAACTCCAGGTATTAAGAGAACCAGAAAAGCTTCAAAAATACTTAACAGTGGGCAAAAGAAAGCCTGTATGTTCTGAACTAGAAACCTGTTCTGTAAGCCCAGTTTATTTGTTTCTTCCTCTTGACAAGAAAAACAAATCTAGGACACTGTGCTTACACAAAAATAGAATTGGAAAACCATGACCTTTGCAGAAATTGTATTCAACTACAAACTGAGCTAGCTGCAACGGTAACTGTGTCTCATTTACTGGACACTTTTTCTTTGTTGGAGGGACTGGTAGGTGCCCTAGGAAAAGAAACTTTATCAGCAACAAAACTAAAGTGTTTTGGGCTCAAAAAAAACCCAGGCAAAATATCCGTTTATGTTGTTCCACATGAAACCCAAGGCCACCAGCATTAAACACTTAGGTAAAAAAAGGGAGAGAATAAACAGAAGAGTAATATGACTAAAGGGGACTGAGGCTCTAATTCTGCCCAAAAATCTAGGATTCCGGGGTTTTTCCCCCCTTAGCTCAGCAGATGACTCAGATATAAAATGTCTCCTCCTTATGAGCTGGACATACACTACCTAGAAATTTTCCTATATAAAAATGAAGCTAGCATAAAAGAGGTATTCATAAGGAAATTTAGCTTTTCTGTGACAGAGGTATTGCAAGATTAATGCTGAGGGGGACACACTAAACCACACAAACAGGAAAAAAGGAAAAACTTATGAAAACATGAAACATTTGCCTTTTTAATTTAGAAGTGGGATTATTTCTGTGACAACTGAATTGCAGTCACAGAGTTTATATGTATGCATGGAAAGGACAGGTAAATCTACAACTACTTTTTAATATGAAAGCACAGCAGCTCATTTACAGCTGGATAAAGCTTTTAGTCAAAGAACACCACACCATGTGTATCACAAAGAATTAAATCCAACATGGGCAAATACATAAAATGAGTTCACCTGCAAGCAAAAGAATGACAGGAGAGAGCAGGGACATATCCTTCAACTATCCTAAATTCTCTAAAACAACAGATTCCTTTATTTCATGCTAGAATTCAAGTATATTCTCATGAGGCAACAGAAATTTCATTTGCAATTCAGGTTTTGGGAGACACTTTGTCTGGAGTAATCATCAGGAACACAAGGTCCTTAATCCAAATCTGACTTGAAAAAATCTGGCTTCTCCTAAAAAAAGAGCAATTAAGATTTATAAGAACAGCTAAATGCACCAAACAGAAACATTTGCTCTGTTTCTGAATGACTGCTGTAAAACAATTAGTAATGGCTGTTCTTAGACCAATCAAGGCTAATATCCAACACTTTAAAAGTTTTTGTATCAGACAGTAGACTTCAAAAGCTTGTAAAAGACAAGAAGCAAGTAGGAAAGGAGTCTAGTTAATTAATAGGTTGTTACCACAGACACTTACTTACTTGGCTACCTCATGTGAGCCCTGAAGCCTATATTCAGTATAAATGACAGGGGAACAAAAGATGTTACAAATTTCCACTCAGACCACAATTATCCTCCATTCAAAGCCCCCAGTAATAGATTGAGAAATAGAGAGATAAAAAACAGAGGGATTAAGACAACAGTAGGAAAAAATGCTGAAATGACACACATTGAGCCATGATGATTAACTACTGCAGTCCTAGCCTGTATTTTGTTCTTTGCCTTAATATGACCAGAAAATACAGAAGATCAGCTGGTGAAATAACACGTATTTAACAAAGAACTAATTGCTGTAAATTTTAGGGCTCTAGCTGTAACCAGCCCAGCCAAAACACCAGGATGACAACTTTTACTGACTTTGGCAAGTAATTGACAGACCCGGAAGTACTAGTTGTATATCTGAGCTATGCCCACTTCTTTTAAACCCAGTGTCTCTAAAATTGAGTTTCTTTGATCCAGACCAAATAAGCACACAGATTACCCTACTGCAAGGCCCTCCTTCAAGACCAAAGCTTGCCATTATACTTTAATGTATGTAAAGTACTTAAATTCAAAATGAGAAGATCTAAGGTACAAGTTTATTCTGATGACTTTTTTTTCCCTCTTACTCAGGGAACAGCACTTAAGATTAGATCAGTTGCTGGAACAATCATATCTGCAAATTTCCAGGGATCCATGATCATTGTGCTTCCAAAAGCATCCTTATTCCTTTGAACAAAAGGTATGATAACCTCAAGAGCAAGTTTCTTGTTGCTATTCATTCTCAGTCAGAAATTTTCAGACTAAACTACACAGTTCAGTATGGAAAAAAAGTCTAACCTCTATTGAAAAAACCCACCTCTTTTCACATGCAATGCACTATTTTCACTCTCTATATTTTGAGTAGTTTTGTTTCCTGTAATGTCTACTGTTATAAGCTATGCAGAAGTAGTAACTTCTGGAAGGCATCACTGTAACAGAAAAGTATTTTTTTTTTGTAATAAAGCTGCCTTAAAACTGAAAAAAAACCCCAAACAACCCAAGCCAAAAGCCAACAACCACCGAAAAAAAAAACAAAACAAAAAACCCCAGAAGATAGTACCTGAGAAGAAAGAAGAGAGAGTGAAGTGGGGAAAGTGATTAAAACTTGGTGGGGTTTGGGAATTTGGGACGAGGAAGGCAAAAAATGCTACCTAAACTTACCAAAAAAAAAAAAAAAAAAAAAAATAGAAAAAGAAAACCAACCAAAAAAAAAAAACCCTAATTCATTTTCATATCCTACATGGAAGGAGAACTTCAGTCTGAAGTAGTGTGGGTGGGACTTACCATCAAGTGATCCAGGATTGACAGCTATGAACTGCCCCAACTGTATCCATAAGAGGATGAAGCAACTCATTAATAACGGATTGGTGGATATGGGAATGATAAACACTACTATACCTAGAATTGCAGGTACAGATTAGGGGAAAAAAGAAAGAGAAAGTTAGCAAATACTATGCAGGAAATAGAGTCAGCTCAATGGTCCCACATTCCTGACTTCCTTATTATTCTCAGAAAGGTTAACCATAATCACTGACTGTGTTTCATCTGAGTTTTGTTAACAGAACCAGCTCTTACTCCAGCACAGGAAGTGCACCATCAGGCATGATCCAAAGTTTAATGTAAAAGTGTAAAGCATGAGGCAAAATGTCTCACTGTTAACAGTGTAAGCAGCTCAACTGGAAAATGCACAAAAAATTCAACATCAACATTACTTACTTTTACATTCCCCTACCACTTATAGATTAAAAGAAAAAGGGATAGAGAAGCAATAACAGTATCTTCACCTGTTTTCATAACAGAACAGCACCTTTGGGCACTATTATTGCAAAAGTGAAGGCTCAGCTCACTGGATACTTTCTAAGAAATCCTCCTGTAATGGCAATTTTCCATTATTATATTTTATGAGGAAAAATAAATATGATTACTCCTAAAATAAAGGATGATAGATCTTACAGTGAACCTTACCTTGAAAGGTTTGTCCCCACTGTGTGTCAACATATGCCTCTGCAACCAACTTTGACTTGTTGAAGGAGTATTATACACTTTGCAACCTTTCCACAAGCAAACAAACACCTGATAAGAGTAAAAATGTGGTAAGTTTACACAAATCAAAGGAAACACTCAAAAAAAAAAAAAAACCCGCAAAAAATAATAATAAAAAAATCTATCAGATTAGGAAAGAAGCCTGCTTTCACAATACAATGTACTTCAAAGAATTTTGAACAATAACCATTTATTTTGCAACACACTTCCCATATCATAGAATCTCACATCTCTCCAAATAAAAAACAATTACAACCACAGATAGTCAAAAAGTAGGTCACTGGAATAAAGTATTAAAAATCAGATGCTCCTACAGATAAGCACTATTAAAAGCCACTGCATCCCCCGTAAAGAGTTTGTGTTTGCACTCAGTATCTGTATCAGATACAGAGACAGAACATTTTTAAATTATAAATTTACATTTTGTGGGTAGCAGATAAAGAAATAAAATCATTTACTGCCATAAGCAAATAACAATTTTATTCTTTGATCATGAAAATGAAAAAGTTCTGCATTAGAATACAGTTGTTTAGATATCAGAGACACATTATGGAATACTGGATACTTCTAGTTTGGGCCTTATATTCAATTCCTGATGAAGAAAGTTACAATTTATAATAAGATTTAAAATCTGTAAGTGTTCTGAGATTCTAGTATACAGATCAGTCACATGGACAATAGTGCATTAAGGGAAGTAAAAACTTTCTCATGCTGCTTTTCCCTCTCCTCTCATTGGGCCTATCTGTAACCTAGAGAACAAAAAAGCTCCATGAACTTCCTTTTCATTAGAATGTCCTCAACAGGTCTGTGTGTGAAGGGAGGTATAACCCTAACCTGCAGGAGCAAACGACAGGCCCCAAGAATAGCACTGTCCACAATACACATTTTCAGACCTGCAGGGAACTAACTTAATTCAATTTTCTTGTTCTCTTCTATAGATTAAAAAAAAATTAAAAAAAAAATTATCTATCTTCAAAAGGTTGCATTTTCAAAACAAAAGAGCACCCACAGAAGTGTTACATACTTGCTGTATAACAGATAGATAACCCAGCTTTCTAATACAAAGCTGAAAAACCATATGTATCTGTATAACTGATACATAAGACCAACCCCCTAAACCAGTTTTGAGATTCCCTCACACACCCACACCCCCCACCCGGAAGCCACAGAATAGGAATTTCCAAGATTCCTAGCTCTACAACAGCTCCATAACTGTCCCAGCATTTCCACCAGCAACTGCAGCCTGCAGGGTACACAGCAAAGGATATTACGATGAAGCACTTGGTTTTACAACAACCCACCAGAAGTCCAGTCCCACAGTTTTTGGGAACCCTTGACAAAAGGCTGAACCAAAAATATTTCAGGAAAAAAAAAAAAAACTTGGAAGTAAACCTATTTTGTCAAAAAGTTTCCTGGGATCATCAAGGATTTATTTGGCTCGGTTTGGAGCCATACTTCAGATTAGCCTGAAAATATACATTTTACTATTGATGGATGCTTATCACACTGCTTTCAAGTTCTCAGTAGCCAGCTACTGCCCACAGTTTTTTTCAAATGTAGCTAAGCACTTTTTTTTATTGTAGTTAAGTAATATCTGAAATCCAATCAAAACCACAAGAATGTAACTTCTAACACCACTTACACACCTCACCAGCAGGTGGCAGACAAATCCTTGAAACAAACCAGCCAGGATCAGTCCCCTTCCATAGCGCCAAGTTCAAGAATTTTTCACAAAATAAACCAACTCCAAAAGGGGGATAAAAAATGTGAACTGACTGCAACAGTTATCAGTCGCTTGATGCTTCCAACAAGCTCGTCTTTCAGGAAGACAAATACAGTCTAACATTTTCTAAATAAAAGTAGCCACGAATCACATCACATGGTAAAACCAAACAAACAAAAACCAAAACTACCACAAGCAACCCTGAAATCTTTCAGCCCGTTTTTAAGAAACAAAATGGGGTCATAGATAGGCTAACAAAGATCCCCAGAAATGCAGTTATGTGGAAGCCCACAGGATGCCAATACACCTCATCCATTTCATTGTTTCAACCAAGATTCATGTAACACTTTTAGGAACAGAACCTGTGCAATGGAGCTACAGAAATCATCTCATGGGTGGCTAAAGGAAAAAAAACAGCTCATTGGACAGATGATTCTGATTAGACTGAAAAAAAAGTCACCAAATATGAAACTTCAATCATAGAAAAACCACTAGCTAAATACAACCAGAGTCACGGCTGTCTCAGTGACACAATTACATAACAAAATATTTAAATTAATGCAAATTAGCATTTTATTTAAGTCTCTTATTCACTCAAGCTAAACTGTAATGGCCTAATATTTTACTTCTGGAGAAGTGACAGGACAAAAAGTCAAAAGAAAATTACCCTTCTAGGTTAAGGATTCATACCAGCTCTTCAAGAAATTAAAGAGCTGCAATATGTAGCAACGAAAGCAGGCAGACTGCTTGTGTTTGATGTAAAGGTAGTTCACATGACATATTCCAGACATCAAAGGCAATACGGGAGGTGCAGGTAGTTAAGTACAGAGTTGAAATTACTGGAAGATGTTTGGGAAACATTAAAATTGTGCGACCAATGGAAATTGTATCATTTGATCAGTGACTGGACTGAAATATACATGATTATATATGCACTTCAATTTAAAAAAAAATAAATAAAAATAAGAGATGCAATTAAATTGAAGGTATACTTGCCATCAGTACTACAGAGCTGTTTTGGTGAGACTTTGTCAATTAGTCTTCATCTTTGCTCTCATACATTCTGTATACATTTTACCTCTAATGAGACTCCATTCATAAAAATCAAGATATGACTTCACCTGAGTTTACATGCAGTAAGACATACACTAATAGTTTTAAGAAACTGAATTCCAAGTACAAGCACTTGAAGACATACTAACAGCTTCAGGATGCTGAGAAGTTACCACATCAAAAATCTGACAGGTTTAAGTCATTTACTAAGAAGAACTCACTACATTCTTAGACATTCAATTAAAAGCACATAATACCAAATCTAGTGAACTATGCAGAAGACAACAGCTAAATGTTTAATGCCAGACTGCTGAAGACCCAACTTCTGTTGCCACTAGCTACAGAACTGGCATTTTAAAATATACGACTTGCTAGTGTCATTAAAGAGCAAAATACTGGCAACTAAGCAAGAGGAATAAAAAAAAAAAGTAACACCAACCCCTCCTCGCTGACCATCCACGTGTATGGAGCGAATGTGATCTGCCAAATCTGGGCTGGAGCTGAAGCAAGCATGGCAGTGGTCCCAACAACAGTTATAAGCAATGCTTTTTGCAGAGGAGGCAGGAACTCCTTGTCCATTCATCATGACCGGAGTTGAACGCCCACTGGAAATTGTGCTGTCTACATCCATAATAGTGCTGCTTATGCTGCAAGGCAAACACAACGAAGTTCATCTTTGTTGAATATTAACAGAACAAATAAAAATTGTAACTCTTTGGGGTATGGTTTCAGATAAATTTATACAGGTTGAAAAGAAAATCTGACACAAACTTACTATTTGTTGTGGTTCATTACTTTAACTAGAACAAACAGTCAGGAAATAGCTACTTGACAGTATAACTTCTCCTGGACACCGGCAATAAAAGAGAGGGATGGAAAATTCTCCAATTCATTGACTTGTCAGAAAATTAACTCTCATGTGATTAACAAAATCATTTTTGAGCTACATTAAGCAACCATTCATTGTTTTTATTTCCCAGGGTGGGGGATGGAATGGTGACGGAAGGTTGAGGAGGGTGGAAGGCATGCCGGGTCAGGCAAGACATGTATCTAGCCCAGCATACACCACTAACAATAAAATCCTTAAAAAGGATAGAGCACTGAAGTTCTACAGAAGGTTTAATGTATTCCCACACTTGCCCCAGCACGGTGTCCATCACATTCATGGTCTAAACTAGTGCTTTTTGGTCTGTTCTAAAAAAAAAAAAAAAACTTTCTAGAGTAGCCAGAAGCAGCAGCAAGAATACGTGGCCACCAGGGGTCATTCTCATCAGCCGTTCTGATTCGTACCTTGGCAGATGCAGAGCAAAATGTAAAGAGATCAGAAAGAAACTGCAGAGAGTATACTCTTTCCATATATAAGCCAAGAATAGGGAGACGGATCGATATTCTTACTGGATAAACATTAAGTAACTACTGATATATCTTTTTTTACCTTGTGAACCTGTTCTCTGCCTTTTAGGACCTTTATGTTGCTTGCTTCCACAAAGCCTCAGCATCACAGAATAGCTTATCTCTGAATAGCCCCCCTGAAGGCAAGGTGGTCAAATCTCCTGCTAAAACAGGAGCAAGTGAGATCAGATTGCTTGTGGTCTTGTCCAGCTGAGTTGTTTAACAGGTGTCTTCAAAAGGTTTCTGCTACCTTTCTGGACAATTTTCCCAGTGTCTGACTAACCTCATCGCGGGGGAGAGAGAAAATTTCCCAACATCTCATCAGAATTTCCAGTGTTGCAACTTCTGTCTGTTGTCTCTTGTCCTTGGCAGCTGTAGGGTTGAAATGATTCTGGTTCCTCCTTTGCTAAACCTCCCTATCAGGTCACTGAAAACAGCAATAACACTGCCCTTCCTATTCTAAAACTGAAGAAACACGATCTCTAACCCTCTCCATGCACAGCATTTGCTTCAGCCTTCTAACCATCTTGGAGACCCTCCACTGAATCCTCTCCAGTATAAGAATATCTGGAATTAATCCCAAACCAGACAAAGAAATCCAGACATAGTGCCATTATGGTGCCAAGCAGAGGTGATGAATCACTTCTATTGATCATATAGATACACTTTTGCTAACGCAGCCCAGTATGCAGCAGTAATTTTTACATAGGTGCCTTTATATATTCTTCTGATCAATGTGCAAGGAAAAAAAAAAACTAATTATATACTTTAAAGAAAGAAAATAACTTCATATTCAGCACTTTGTAATATTTATAATTTTCTAACTTCTATCATATACCCTTTCTCCCCTGCCTCTCACACATGATTTCTACGATAAAGTATTCTGCTTTTAAAGGTATATGTGGTGTTCCATATTTTTGACCATCACTGTTTCCATACCCACTATTATTAATCTACTACACATTGAGATTAATAAAAAGTACATTATTCAAAATTTCAAGAGATCATCAGCATGCTTGCTCTTTTGCTCTAAAAGCTTTTACTAGCAATTTCTCATGTTATATCTTCTTTTAATCACTACTGTGCTAGCTTTTTTTTTTTATGTGATAGATTTTGAAATTGTCACAGGTATTTGCCTTGTTTAGGTTTCCCCTTCTCACCCACTAGTAGAAGTCTTTCTTTTCCACGTTGAAAAGAAAGTTTTAGACTTCAACAGGTTTTTGCTTTAATATATCAAATATTCTGCTTTAATATATTAAATTTTTTGCCTTTTTTTTGCTTTAATATATCAAATATGTATTTCCTAAATACTGTACAAATACCACATGACCTGTTTTCGTTTAGGGTTTTTTCCCCCTCCCAATTTTGAAAAAGATCTAACAACTTACAAGGCATCACTTCTACCCATGAAAGTTGTATGGGCTCTTTGCTGCTTCACAGCATTTTTCCACATGCCCTGTATTTTTATTTTTTTCCCTTTTCTATACACACAGCTCTCCATAATCTCCCCTTCCCTCTTAAGCAGTCTTGGTTTATTTCATGACATACAAGCTCACAATCTCTGACTAGCAAATAAAAGGTGGCCAACAGAATGCTGTAGATACAGTTTTGAACCTGTTCCATATTGCTGCCTTTCCCCGAAAGTTTATTTTATATTCAACAGAAACTTACCAAAAAAAAAAAAAAAAAAAAAGTGCAACTAGCACCCAGCTGAACCTAGGGTTCTCAAGTGTTTGCTACTGTTAACAGTAGTTTAGGATCCCTCCAAGAAAGTGTCAGAAGCTTTAAGCACAAAGAATGTTGCAAGCAATCCAAATTTTTCCACCACCCTAGGCCCACAACAGAGGCAACGAGGGGACTAATATCTCCTCCTTCCTCAGCTGATGCCTAAGCAAAATATCATCACCAAAAGTAAAAATCCATAAAACTGTGCTATTAAAGCAAAGTTCACCAATAGGATGATAGGTAAATTGAATAATTATATGCAACTACACATACACCTGAGTTATCTAAACAGAGTTTTCCCAAAATCAGTACTTAGAATTAGGTTTGAATGTGTACAAAGTGGCACATACATAGCCTGACCACTTCTGTCGCATACAGTAATGTAACACAGATCAGTGGTTCCAGCAGGAAGTTGCTGAACCAAGGATGGCAAAGCACTGCAGATATAGCACTCTTGTAATAGCTTGCCTCAGACTATTGGACATCGAAAAGTAACCCTAGCTTTCTCACAGATGAAAGGTACCAAAGCGCAGTACTTCATAAATACCTAGGACCTCAAACTTCCAAGCTATTTACAGTCAGTCTGAGTTTCTACACCCACTGACAGCATTAGCACCATTCTCAAAAACCCCGCAAATAGGCATAAGGAAACTTCCAACTAAGAGTTATGGTAACTAGAAGGACAGATTATGAAGGGGTGTTTAGCATAGTTCTCTCGAGGGTTCACCAGTTTTACAGCCTAGTCTTAAGTGGAAAAGCAATGAAAAAATGTAACAGAATGAGTTCTGTGAAAGAATGGGGGGAGAAGTGTGCACTCATGCAGGTGAAGTGTGGTTTCTCCGGTTAACAGGCATGCAATCTGGTTAATGTCTCTAAGCAGAGACAAAAATAACTTAAATGATGAACCTGTATAGCATGAGAGTTTATTTCATATTGCAAATGCAATGCAACATACCCTCACCGCTCCAAGAACCTAGTTGTGATTTAGTCTTCCATGTGGTAAAAGCATTCTGCTAGATTCTAGGGTTTAACCCTTCAAGTTGCTGTAAGAAATAACTGTCGTTCACAATTTTTCCATTATTCCCAGTTTGTTTTATCTAAGCACTACTGTTTAGTTCTTTTTCTTAAACTTCATCATTGGGATTGGAACAATGTAGCTGAAGCTTCATGCAGAAACCACAGGGTATTTCACTGACTGTTAAAAAGCTAAATAAACTAGTAGGGTTTTCTGTTTGTTTGGGAGATTTGATGTGTTGACTGTGGTTTTGTTGGGATTTTTTTCCCCTAAAATGTTCACTTACTTCCACTGAGGTTTGTAGTATCTGGATTCTTGAATATTAATTATGCTTTTCATCTAATTGGAGGCTTCCTTCTATGGATTTGATGCTTTATGACTGGATTATCACTATGTACTTCAGAAGAAACTGTTTCTGAAGATTTCTCACTTTAATTAGTGTAGTGTACATCTTGAAGGCTACTCGGTATTGGTTTTAGCAACCCTGCAATGTATGTTCCCTGAAATCTCTGCTCGTTTTTAATTTGATGCTTTACAATATACAGTTATTTATTATAGGATCTGTCACAGTTGTTTCCCTTGGTGTTAGCTGAAATCAGCTGTGACTTTTGCTTACCTACTGAACATCTGGGGACTGGAAGCTAAGCACTCTCAGTGGAGGTACTGTAACTCTGAAATGAGCTCCTGTTGATCAGACCGAAGCAGTGCTTGTTGACCCTCAAGGGCATGGTATAAGGCCCATCTGTTAGGCCTGAATTTTGCCTGAGGGAAGGTTACTTCAGTTAAGGTCTAGAGGGAGTATGCTTAGCAGACATTAAAAGTATAATAGCAAATTGATTGGCTTTGTGTGTGTGTGTGTGTGTGTGTGTGTGTGTGTGTGTGTGTGTGTGTGTGTGTGTTCAGTGCCTCCCTCTACCATTACTTCAAGGGGACAGTTGCTAATGGATTTTCATGGAAAAGTAAAAATTATGTTCTTCTATGCTGTTCTTTTGGTTTCTGTACATACTCCTTCTGGACTCCTACTGTCCATGTTTCTGAAAGACTAACAAAAACGGGAAAGAAAAAATTGGGGGCATACTATTCATTAAATTCAGTGCAAGGGATTACTTGCACTGGTGAGGAAATTGATCTCCTTGGAGGAACAAGTGTGTGTCATGAACAATGTCGGATACAATATTTCCTTTAATGTGTTACATCACAGGGTTGTCATAGTTTCATTTAAATCTAACTGTACACAACAACTAGTGCCCAAACATGCTCATGGTAAAATACATGGTTTGAAATTTGTCCATTCTGAATTAGGAATAACTTGGACATCTATTTTTTTCCTAGCAGAAAACACTCATATTTACGTTAAACCCAACAGCTTAATTTTGCTCAGATCCTTGAAGGAAAAGAATAATCCAGAACTTAAAATGCTTGAAGACCTTCTTTTGTTCTCCATAAATGACTTAGAAATTCTTGCAAGTTTTTTAGCTATTTGTTTTTTCAGTTTCAGGATTATTTTTAAATACAGTTTGGACTGGATTTAACCAGCTAGACACATCTGGTTCACATGCACAGCTAGATTGTGCAGGCACTAACCTTTTAAAATGACAGTGATGCTAAACAAAACTTTAATCACCTTGATTATGAAGATGTATTACTTCTAGCTACAGGTAAAGTATGTACAATTAAAAATAAAACCTGAAACAGCGCCTTTGAGATAGTGATTCCTCTGCATAAGCTTGTGTTAATGTTGTTTCATAATGAACTCACTTTAAATGTCAGTATCTTTTCAAAGCTGTTGATCTGTTGGTAACGGGAAAAAATGGTAGGAGGAGGAGGGGTCTGAGTCTTCTGAGAAAATTCTATATTTTCAGTTCTACCTTGCTGCATTTGGAAGGCAGTGTTTGCACACTTGGTAAAATGAGGTGTGGGTTTAAGAAGTTATTTTAGAAAGGCATTCAGTTCTTGCCTCTAAAGCTGTGATTTTTACTTCAAGTTGATTCTGGTGCTTGGATTAGGATGAAAATGGGAATAACAAACTTGAAGACTATGTTGTGCTTGCTGTAACAGTTTTAAATTTCAGTAATTAGTCGGTCTTTTGAACAGTGCTTCTTAAAAACAGCTATTGTGTATGCAGGCTCTCTCCAGCAGTGACTGTTTTTGATGTGCTATTGTTTGGGATGACCCCTGAGTTGAACTCTCTGAAACTCAAATGTCTAATGTTCTTCATCAGGCTATGGTCTATAGATCCATTACAATGGAGCTGGAGCCTGCTTACAGCTTGGGAGCAAACCCAGACCTGTCTGTCACTAGCAATAGGGGAATGCCACAAGCGCTTAAGTTCTACTTATGTCATTCTGCTTTGATAATGGCAGTCAGGATTTAAACAGATCTCCCAGCTGGGGAAAAACAGCTTAGAAAAAGGCAGAAGAACTTGCTTTAACTTATTTAGCTATAAATTTATTTCAATATCCTTGTTTTGTTACCAATAGCTTGCCAGAATGTCTGTGTTTTCCCTGCTTTGTTCTGTTCCTCCACTTTGATATGCATTATTACTTTCCAACTTACAGGCTTTGAGGATTTCAGATGAGAAAGAAAAAGGATGTAATTCCCATTACTACCTTCCCTTTGTTAAGGAACCTTTCCCTCTCTTGGATAAACCCAAGCAGATAGAAAGACACTCTGGATTGAAAAGCCCCATTCACGGATTGAAAGATACCAACATTTTAGTAGTCCAGCCCTTCCTGGGCTGAGTTGGAGTGCTTCTACTTTTTGGTCAAGAAAAGACTCAAGCAGAATAAAAAAAGATGGTGTGTGCACACATTTCTTTTATATCCTGCCCCCATACCCCTTCTAAAATCCCAAGAAAGAAGAAAGTGGATCAATCAGCAGGTCTAACAAAACCAGTGTTGCAGTTAAGTCTTTTCAGACTTAGCAGCAGCCACACCTCTGACTATAAAACCATCATCTTTCTGCTTCATCTTGAAATGGGAGGTCAAGGGACATCCCAAATTGGTGTCTTTTCTGATGCTATATATACTACAAACTTTTGTCTGAAGAGCTTCCTTATATTTTTTTCATTCTATGGTAAACAGAGAAAGCATACATGTGCTTAAACTGTACCTCTTGCAGCCTTTACCTCTTTCCTGGGTGGCCCAAAACTAGTTAGTTAAGAAAGACGGCAACTGATTCTAGGTTCTTAGCAGCTGTGAGGTGTCAGATCATCTGAAATACAATGATTCTAGAGGCACAGAGGAGAGGAAAAAAACCCAAACAAACAACAACAAAAAAAAAAACAACCCACACCACCACAAAACAAAACAAACAAACAAACAAGCCACTAAAAAGCCCCCTACATTTTGTTATTTCTAGAGAAGTGTGTCAGGGCAGCAAGTTTCTTGCATTTTAGCTGAGCCTATCAAGAGAACCACCAGGACTCCCACCACTCTGACTCCCAGCCATTTTGCTTTATAAGCAGTTTAGCCATTTCTGTAGCAGGTCCTGTTCCAGCAATATTCATCCGTACTCTTTAATGCCTTACACAAAGTTCTTCAAATTAGAAGAAAGGAAGGTATTCCCTTTTAAATAAAATACTGGTCTGTTGCCACTCAATTGGTTTTTTTTTTTCTACTTTTAGAATATATCTTGAATGGATTATAGAATCATAGTCCAATGTAGCACTTCGTCCTCAATTTCCAAGAAATTCTATATGCTACTTCTGGTTTAAGTGCTATGGGCAATCCTTTTTTTTTTTTTATTCCAGTTCCTCTGCTACTATGTATGCAACTCTAACCTGTAAGCCCTTAGCAAACACTTAAGCTATTGGAACCAAACCAAGCAAACATTTAAACTAATACAACTAAATCAGCTTTCTCAGTGTTACTGTTTTCTCCTGTCATTAATAACTCCACTTATCAGAGTATCTTTTGATGCATCAGTATTACTAGTTGACTTTTACATATCTTTCTCCAAAACCAAAAGTAATTTTATACAGTTAGGATAGTATATTAAATTAAAAAAAACCCACAAAACAAAAAAAGCCACCACCAAAACCAAAAAAAACAACATTCCTTCTGTCTAGTATTTACCAGAAGCACCTTCAGGTTCTTAATACCTTTAAAAAAGTAAGAGCAACATCAAGGCAACTTCTAGATAAAGGGAAAAGACCATGATTTCCAGGACTGTACGATTTCAGAAAGCACCCACTCACTTGGAAGCACTTGTGCTTCTGAATCACTTATGGTTTTGTTGTTTTTTTTTTTTTTTTTAAATCCAACCCATGCTTTACACAGATTAAGTAATTCTAACAAAAACTTCTCAACATGACTCAAATAGTATTTGTAAATCAACCTTAAAAACAAGCTTGCAAAACTATTGAATATTTATATAGTTATGTAGCTATTAAGAAATCAATGTTGTAGAATATAAAACAATCAAGGGAGAGATTTTATACAGCATTGAAAAATTTGGTTTTAAATTCTTGTTGAAGCAGCAGCTTATTTTAGTGTACAGCTACGTCTAGATTAGGTATAAACACCCAGAAAAGAGAGTAACACTGCAAACGCTTTGCGTTGATAACAAAACCAGGGTAAGATAGAAAAGCTCTTCAAGACAGAGGAATCGAAGGAGCTTAAAATAATAAGCATGCACAGGAAACAAAACAAGACAGAGAAAGCGTGTTATGA
Organism: Ara ararauna; assembly: GCA_028858755.1. NCBI lineage: Eukaryota > Metazoa > Chordata > Aves > Psittaciformes > Psittacidae > Ara > Ara ararauna. Next base: position 104,088,258 of record CM054376.1, on the reverse strand, counting down.
ATCACCACCTCTCTAGAGCTTTTTCCACTCTCCTGGATCACTTACTTTGATTATTTAGATTGTTAGCCCTAGAATATTTGAGCTCATAATATTTACATAACAGAAACCCAGGTCATCACCCGATTTGTAGAATACAGAGGAACAGGTAACACAATAAAAAACGTTGGAATACCAAAATATCTAAAGAGCAGCAAGAATACAGCAGGTTAAACATACATGCCTTGTGATATGACAGCACGAAGATGACATCTGCAAAAGGATTACACAAATCAAGAAACTGTAAGTGGTTCTCCCTTAAAGATATAAATAAAATTGACTTTCATTTCTGAGAACCACATTATCTTCAACTTGATAATCTCCTTAAAAAGTTATGGAACAGCAACAAGTGGTTCATAATTTTCAATCTTTACTTATAAAAATGCACATTTACTAAGTAGCACACCTTACAAGAAGCACAGAAGAAACAGTCAGTCATTCAGGAACCACCAGAAATAAATATTTGAACCATGCCTTCCATCCCAAGAACCATAATAAATATGAAGTAATGTAATCAGCACAAGAAGGTGACAGCATCCATGCATGGTGTTATGGAAATCACCATCAGATTCTACCATCCTCAGGATACCTTCCCTAACCCCCAGAACACAAACCTCTGAAGACAAAGCAACCAAAGAAAGGTACAAATCTCCCAGAGGAGACCTAAAAATCCCCTCTATTTCAGTTCCTGTCATGTTAGGTTCAACTTAACAGAGAATAAAAATTCACAGATAGGATAGCATTCTATAAAGTAGCAGCTTTTCCTATTCATACCTTTTGTGAACAGGTGCCACTTCAAGTATTAACCTGGCATCAAAAGCAGAGGAATCAGAAAAGTAAAACTCCACTAACTGACTCCATTTGTAATAGAAGGTTATAAAGTGAGGTCCGATTCTGATTCTGCTGGGCACTGAATTAACTACTACTTGTACAAATTGTCTAATCTACAACTTGGCATGCAAATTAGCCTAAGGAAGTCTACTTAAAGACATGCCAAAAGTAGTTTTATTTATATATGCAAAAAAAGGTTTATGTTTCTCTGTTTACTGTGTATATAACGAAAATATTGTCTTTACATCTTTAAGATGTTTTTTATATTTGGAATCTAAATTGATTACAGTGTAATAAACTATAGTGATCAAAATACATTATTCCAATTTTACAGGGGAACTAGTAATTTCTACAAGATGCTGCAAGAAACAACATTAAGTGGAGATTCTTTATGCTGTATTTTATTTAGGTAAGGTATATTTAATAACCAATACTACCACTATATGTACCAAGAATCTTGTCCTTTACAAATCTCTCAACTCAAACAACTTTGTTTCATTTTACTCTGACACTGCACAAACTGCTGAATTACAGCACTCTCTTTCAGTGCATCAGGATGCCAATGGGACTTTCAAGATCATAACAAATCTTTTGCTTTTCTATCAATATCAAATACCTTCGCATCTACCTCAAGTAACCCTCTATTAAACAAAGTATTCATTAAACGTTAGCAACTGCAGCTTAGCAAAAGACAGTCTAGAGAAGAATATTAGATATGGGAAAAGAAATCTCACATCTTCCCCCATTCCACCACCACCACCCCCCTCCCCAAGCAAAAAATCATACCAGTATCTTTAGAGAGAGGCTTCACAGTTTTTCCCAATTATTTGTTATTTTTTTAGTGTTGCAAAATCACAATCTGAGAATTGTAAACAATATTTTAGCACATCAAAACCCCAATGATAAATAGCAAGCATAACATGAAACATTTATATTTCATTTTCTAAAACAAATTGATTTGAATATTCATATTCTAGCATTAACAACTCCAGATAGATTACATAAAAAGTCATAAAAAGCAACTGGTTATACAGATAGGTAACAAAAACAATGTAACCTCTACCTCAAAGAATATTCCAAAACTACTGCTTCAGGCTCTCTGTAAGTCATGCCACCTTTTTCCCCCCCTTTTTTTTTTTTAATAGCAACTTGGAGAGTGGGCAGAATTCACTGCTCACACAAACTAGTTCCTTACTCTCCTCTGTTCCCTTCTCCTCCACAAGTTAACTGGAGATTACACTCCCACCCTTTTCAAGAATTCCCTGCAATTACTTGGCTCCTTAATGGCAGAGACCAATTTTTCACTGTCATTGGGTTAAGCTTGTTCTTTTTTCTCAGGCTATTAGACATCTCTCATTCCCTATCATACAAAAAAGTGTGTACCTCATGTTTCCCCATCAGCAGTAACCCCTATTCCCATCTCAAATGCTCCCTTTGCTCCCTTCTATGCCATGTCCCCACTTTCTTACTCAGTAACAGGCTGCTCCACAACTACCCCAACACAATGGGTTCTAGGTGTACTTACATACTACTGTCTTCCATGCTAGTTCTACATACTGCTTATTCCCCCACCATTTTTCTCTAATTCAATAGTGTTGTTAAAAACAGATGTAAATATAATAAAACTACTGGAAAGCTGTGCAAATTTGAATAAGAGCTGCTATGGCAGAACACTTCTACTGCATCACAGCTCTACCTGCAATCAACTCCAGAAATGCATGATGCCACATCTCTGCCAAATGGATGTTCAGGCTGCATGTAACACCCAGTTTAACTTAACTGGAAAGTGGGGGAAAAAGAAAAAAAAAAAAAAAAAGGGCACAAAACCCCCCCACCAAGACAGCTCTTTCCACTACTGCCTAGAAAATTCCCTGAAACAAACCCCTAACTAAACCTCATATTCAGAAGTTATCAGTCTTATTGATGTCACAAACTTAAACAAAATGCACCTACACATGTGTGGAAGTACAAATCCAACATAAAAGCAGTATCATTTATCTTTTACACTGAATAGGAAAATGTTTTTTCTCAAATTCTATGAAGTATATTTACATAGAATCATAGAATAGTTAGAGTTGGAAAGGACCTTCTTACTGCAATAACTGTAACAGCTCATTATACCAAGCTCTTTCATTTGTTAACAAAAAGACCTCATGTTAACCACTCAATTATACCAACCAACAGCTTTAGTAATAAAGATACTCACCATACAAAATATCTGGGCTGTTTTGTCTTCCCATCAAAAGCTATTTTCTTCAGTGCCAGAAAGGCCTGAACATAACCATTACAGAAACAAGGGGTTTATTTTGCAATTTGAAAGTAAATAATGACAAAAACAATAAACGCAGTCAGAAACGCTGAAAATATAATTTTCAGCCGAATTTTGGAAACTCGTGTCATCTTCTATATAGCCCACTCTAATGTATCAATATTACACACACTCAAAAAAAAAGAAAAAAAAATGCAATGACTTAACCACCTTGCCGTAAGTGCTAATGAATGATTCTTCATTTCCTGACTAGGAATAAGTGAGACTATGCACCAAAGAGAGGCCTGAAGCACTTTTTAATCTGGTCACATGGATACATGGAGCATACCTATTAATACCATGTGCCTTTCTGGTTATATTTTTAATTTACTATTCCGCCTTCATAAACATCACTCGTACAACTCACATGTCACTACGTCATCAGTTTTGAACATTCTTCACTTTTGAGAGCTCAAAAACTAGATAAATACTATATTTAAACCTCTAAATTGCTAATATTTTAAAATCAGCATAGATATTAAAGGTTGAGAACGCCTTAATTTTAAACATTTTAGACTAAAAAACCCTCAGCCTAGGTCCCAGATTTTTCAGGCCTGAATCTCTTATGTTTTGGCCTGTTTGTTTCACTCGATAAAATGAAAAAGCTTAACAATCTGAAGAACAAAAAGGTTTATTATTGAAACACTTTTCTGAAACATGTTTCTAAAGCTGCTCACCTATTACACAGGAACACAATAATAACATTCCTAGAAGGATTCTACAAGTCTAATATGGCTAAGATAGCTGAAAGTTTCCTTAAGTATTACTGAGTACTCCCCGAGTCAGCCCCTCCCAATAACTGACTTTGCCAGTGAGTAACAGTAAAAGTCAGGCTAAAAAAAAAAAAGCCTTGCAAGTTACATGAACATTGCCTGCACTGTGAAGATGAACGTTAATTAGCATGGAGATTACTGCATAGGTCCATCAACAACCTGTTACATCTGGCCTATCTGCTAATCAATTAGCACTTACATACTAGTTGGCAAAACAGCTGATACCTCCAGCTAAAACATATTTTATCAGTGCTTCTTGCCTAGTCAGTAAGAGAAGGGAATAACAGATAAACTACTAAAGAAGGGTAAAGATGATGTACGAATGGAGGATCAGGGGTAACTTCTAAATGAGAGGACAAAGACATAAGGCAAATCCACAAAGTGAACAAAAAAGCCCTTCGTTTAGCTCTATTTGTATTTCTGCTAAACATTTTATTAAAATTGCAGCATCTACTACTGTTCTCTAAATCAAACAAAATCTGATAATGAAACTACTTTGGATTTAAATATACTTCCTAATAAACTTTCCGGTAAACAATATTTAAATTATTTCAGTATTCTAACACTAAGTATTTGTAAGTAAATACTGCAGTTCACCAATAACACATCACTGAGCTGCAAATACATCTTCACTGCATCCAGATCAGCTGATTTGTACCCAAATCCATGCATCTGCTTAGGTCTAGCTTCAGTACCTGTGGCCCAATGCTGTTACCATGTTGATAGTTAACTGAACCATTATTTTTTTCTTTTGAAGTCGTATCAAATGCTTCTCAGCATTGTGATAAGACTAGCTGCTCCAGAGAAATCTGGAGAAACAGATCCATCCTTTCAGCACATGTCTGAACTCAGGGAAAGGCACAAGAAAATTACCAGCATTCACATGCTGATAACAGTCTTTGTTCTAACTGTAAATCTGGAGGATAAATTAGACTTGAATGCTGCCTATTATTAAGCCAGCTGACACGAGCTTGCTCAAAACTTGTAGACAAACTTCAGCACAGAAGTGAGAACTTGCCACAATTCCCAGGAAAAAAAAATAAAAAATTATTACAGATCAACAAGATACCTACCAGTCCCAGAGTTATTGCACTCAATGCTCATTACTAATACTACTGAACTGAAAAGGCCAGCTGGTTATCCTAGGTATCAACTTAGGTTTTGCTTTTTGGTTTCCGGGGTTTTGAGGGAGGAAGATAAATACGTTTTACCAAAGTGCAAAGTCTATGTGCATGGAAATAGCTGGTTAAAATCCACCTAAAGTTTCAGGGCATCAATATTCAGCATCAAATTTGATCCTGTGTTGTTATGAATACTTACAAATTTCCTGCAGTAATGCCTCAGATTATTTACTGACCTAGTAAACACTCTCAAAATACAATCAAAATGTTAGTAATAGAAGTTGATTAACAGTAGTTATAATTTGGTCATATGCAAGATTTTCCTGTACAGCTGTTTTATTTGTAGTTTATGTTTGGTATCACTAAAACAAAAATCAAAGAGATAACACATTTGTATTGTGAAGAATTATAAAGACTGTGCACAGGGAAACAGGAATTTGATCGCTCATGGAATTCAGGCCCTCTCACCACACCCTCTTATTTATTCAAATTTTCTTAAGAGGAAACAAGAAAAGAAATCCCAAGCCTAGGGGCATGATCTGAATGTTACCAAACCTCCAACAGCAGGAGAATCATATACCCTTCTACCAGCTTCCTCTTGCTTAACCCAGAGACTATACATTCAAGCATGTTAGTTCACTCTTTCTCTTGCTTTTTCTCTCTTTTCCCTCCCCCAGGTAATCTTACTTTGCAACATACTGTGACATAAGATACCAAGTTCCTTAGGACTTCAGAGACACAGTCAGCAAAGGTCATGAAGTACTACACAACATACTATTTACTATAAAACATCAGTTAATTGATAGAATATCACTATCTAATACTTACAGAACTTTAATTTTAATGCAGAGGTGACCAAATCAATGAATGATTAAGTCTTTAAGGATTTGAATATATCATCATAAACCTGTACCTTCACCTGTAAGTCTAAATCATTCTCAGCTCTTCCCTGGTATTCTACCATCCCTCCTCACATACTCTTTAGATCTCTGGCATATCCCCTACCTTTTGCAGCACTCTGCTTGTCTGTCTGATCATCTAAAAGGCACAAGACTGTGGTGTGGCTGGGTTCCAAGCAGCAGCAATCGTTTGGATCACTAGATCAAGCAAGCAACTTAATGGACTACATGTAGCAAAAATAATAAAGCCTAATAAAAAAACATAGCAACGAATGCACTTAAAATGAAATCTCTGATCACCAGGAGTAACAAATGACACTCTTGGTAGCATTGCTCTTTTCCTTACCCAACTCAGCAAGCATGCTTTGAAATTACAGCAGAAAATTCCCTAAGCACCCCAATTTCCAGCCACACAGTTCAAGATAAAACTCTGAAACTATTAAAACCAATGTGCAGTCTTTACTTACACCACTAAATGCCAAGAGTCCCACTTCTGCAATCAAGTCTCAACCAACAGTACTGGAAAGGAGAAATTATGAGTACACACGCTGATTTAGCTGTGTGACTGTAGCAAGAGAACCACGAGAACAATGACAGAGAAAGAAAGTAGCACACTAGCTCTGGAGTGCAAAAGCAAGGCATGACAATGAACTTCCAGAAAACCCTGCAAGTTATATGTTATTTCCTCAACCCACAAATTGACAAGCACTCAGATAAGACCAGGACTAGATTTAGATTTTAATTTGATGAAAACCAAGAAACTAATCTTCAAATTTCATTACGTACCTGTTGTTTTTTGAGAAGTGTATTCCCATACTTCTGTGATTTTACATAAAATTTCAGCTTTTGAAAAAATAATAACGAAGCAAATAAACAAAACCGCAACATGCACGCAGCCCCTTCCATCTCACACAAGTTTGGAAGAAAGAAAATGTGACTCCTCTGAGTCTCAGGAGTCAGATGGAAACCAAATTACTGAATTTTTCTTCTCTTCAGACTTTTAGGCCAATTACATGGTTTTGAGGAACTGACTCACACGGGCTTTGTTTGTTTAACACTTGAGGTTAGATCTAGTGATGCCCCACTTCTGAAATATGGCTACACAATTTGCTGTAACATATATTCAAAATATATTTCTGGACCATACCACATAAGTCTTCATACTTAACAATGAAACTATCTTAAAGTATAAACAAAAATGTAATTGTTACTTAACTGTAACTCTAACAGGGAGCTTAGCATTTTTAAATGCTAAACTGAAAAAAAAAAAAGCACAAGTTTCTTAAACTATTTTAAAAGACTAACTAGTAAAGGGACCTACAGCATTTTAAGACTGTTCTTATGTCCACTTTTCATCCTGCTTTCAGTTTGCCAATTAAACCGTTGCACACAACATCCAAGAAAGCCACTATTAAGCCATGTTCTTTGAAATGCTTGACTTAATAGGCAAAACCAGACATGAAAAGTAGAATTCCACCATGTGTGAGAATCTGGCTGTGCCTTTCCACAAGAGCCAAGCTGAAGTCTTGGCAAAATTAAATGTATACCGTGAACATACAAAAACCTAAGAAATAATCTCTACATCTATTATTACAGAAGTCATCCGAAGATGACTTTGAACCTCGAATTACTAAGCCTCGCTTAACAGTGCGCATGCTTCTTACTTGTACACACCTAATACAGAAAGGCTGGTCTCCTTTTTATTTTAGTAAACTAGATCCCCCCCCCCCCCCTTATGCTTCAAGAGGTTACCACACAGTTTTCTGACTCTGCTGCAGAGACCCTGGTGCGGATGCAGGCCAAACCACATCCACACACCATTTTCCATCCTGAAGCTTTAGTACACCCCGACTGTGCGTTGGCTCAAGATACAACCCTAAAGAGCCCCAAAAGCACCATGTGAAACAAATCAGCAGCTTCTGAAGAAAGCGGCAACCAAATACCGCCACCCGAACAGGCAGCGCCCCGTGATCAGATCGCGGCGGGGGCCGCTCCGGGGCTCTCCATGAAACGCCTCACAGTGACTGCTGCAGCCCCAGCACCCCCCACGTAGCCTGCCTCCGGTGCCGGGCAGCCGGGGAAATGGGGATGGGGGCGCTCCCCCTCCTCCCAGAAACAGCGGGCAGGCTGCTGGAGGGGGCCCGGCGGGGCAGCAGCAGAGGCGGAGCGGAGGGCCCGGACCCTCCACAGGCCGCCCCCTGCCCCGCCCGGCACAAGTTGGCCAAAGAAACCTGTGGCTGCCCCTCGCCGCCGCCTTGACAGCCCCCGCTGCTGGGGGGTGGGAGAGGGGCAGTCGGAGCACAGGGAAGAGAAGCCCCCTCGCCTCAGCGGCGAGGCGGGCTGGCGAAATCCCCGGCGCTGCAAGGCGGGGAGGCGACCGGACATGGCGCCCGCCGGTCCCGGGGCCCGAGGGACCCTCGGCTCCCCGGGAGGGGCCGGGGAAGGGCGCGGGTCTGCGGCGGGGGCACGAGACGCGCACTGACCTGTCCTCCGAGTCCATGCGGCTGAGGGGCTCCCCGTCCGAGGACATCTCCAAGCTGCCCCGCCGGCCCCCCGACGTGGCGCTGCAGCTGCTGCTGCCGCTGCTGCTGCCGCCGCCGCCGGTGCCGTAGCCTTCGTCGCCACCGCTGGACACGCTGCTGGAGCTGCTTCCCCCACCGCCACCTCCGCCGCCGCCGCGGCCCAGCCCGTCCTCCTGGCTGCCCCGGGGGCCCTTGGGCTCCTCCTTGGCGTCGGCCTCGCTGCTGCCGCCGGGGCTCAGCGAGCGGGTCTCGTCGCTGCAACAGCCGCTGCTCGTACTGCTGCTCCCCACCAGGCTGCTCTCCTCCTCCTCGCCGCCCTCCTCCTCCTCCTCCTCCTCTTCCTCCTCGTCCTCATCCTCCCCGTCCCCGGCCTGACTAGCGCTCTCCGGGCTGGGCTCTGACATGCTTTCCGCTTCGCCGTTCAGCAGCAGCAACGATTCCGTCTCCGCCGCCGCCGCCGCGGAGGACGAAGGCGACGACGAGGACCCGGACCCAGCCCCAGCCTCCTCCTCCTCGGCCGCGGCGGCCGCCGCCTCGCCGGGAAGCATCCCCTCCGGCTCCGCCATGTCGCTGCGAGCGGCCGCCATGGCGCCTGCGAGTCGCTGCGAGCGGGGCCGGGCGCGCGCTGCGGCGGCGGCAGCAGCAGGAACGGCGGGGGCGTGTGCGTGTCTCTCCCCCCGCGCGCGCGCACGCGCGCGGCCGCACTCCCTCCCTCGGCTGTGCCCTTGCCACTTCAACCCGCACAATCGCGCGGCCGCAGGGAGGAGGGGCCCCGCGGCCGCTGCACGCGCTACGGAACGCGCCAGGGGACAAAATACGTGGGGAAAGGCGGAGCGGCGGCGGCCCCCGGCGCGAGGGAGGGGCGGGGCGGTGGTTGGGATCCTGGGTGGCTCGTAACGCTTCGCTTGAGTCGCGTCATCGTTACTCACCGCGTCCGAGCGATCCCGGGCGTGCGGAGGGGATTCCCGCGGGACGAGCCGGGGCGGGGAGCGAGGGGCTCCCTGCCAGTGGGTGCAGCCCCTCTCACTGCTCCGCTCTCCCCTCTCATCCTCCGGCGTGAGCCGCGGTGGTGCAAGCGTGCCACACTTCAGCAGTCTCCAGGCCCGCTCGGTCCGAAGCTGGGTAGCCTTAGGCCCCCGGGGTGTCGGAGGAAGGGGGGCAAGACACTGGGAACCACGGATGAGGAAAACTTGGGGACATTTCGGGGCGGGGTTCGGGGAGGCTGTAGGGAAGGGGCTGAGTGGACTCGTAAAATAGGGAATAGAGAGTTTAGGAGAAACGAGGCACCTCGTCAAAGAGCTACAGGGTGCCGGTCACGGTGTGATACTGCTGTAAGAACTGTCGACAAACAAGTTCCGCAGTGCCACACAGGCGACAGAAAATGTTTTTCTGTGATATTGACAGGAGTGATAAAGCAGCCCACCATGCAGTGCGGGGAGAGGGCAAAGAGAAGAAACTACATGTGTCCTTAAACCTCCATCTGCAGTAAAGAGGCATGTTGGTTGCCGAGCAAAAGCAGTATGACTAAAGGGGAATGCAAAATATAGATTACTACATTTAAATGAAAGTCCTAGAACTGGGGAAATAGGATATTTATTTTTTTTTTCTCATGAACCTAAATTCGGTCCTGGGAGCATGAGGTTAGTAAATTCTTTGTGTTGGGAATGGTGCCATCTAAAAAACCAGCTCTGTATGTGTAGAAGAGGAAAGGGGGAAGCTGAGGAGAATGACTGTCAATCACATACCAGAACAAATTCTGAAAATTAAAGTCGTAGAATCATAGAATAGTTAGGGTTGGAAAGGCCTTAAGATCATCTAGTTCTAACCCCCCTGCCATGAAAGTCATTGTAATATTACAGTCAGTCGGGTCACAGTTTGCTAAAGGTTGATCATGCCATACTAAAGTGAGAGGCTGCTTGACAAGAGTCTTGTCTACATGGACATCAAGACAGCATTTGGTAAATTGTTGTGTGTAAGTGATTGAAGCTTATAGGATGGGGATTTGCGGTAGAATAATGGGGTGGGTAGAATCTGAACACAGAGGTGAAATTGAGTAGTTTTGACAAATTGTTGGGGGGATGAAGAAGTTAATTGAACACTGAAAATGCTATTGTACATGAACTTTAGATGTCATATATACACCTCACAGTCTGTACCCAACTCTTAGAGAGCTTGTCATATTTAAAATAAAAAAAAATCTTGAGGTATTGGTAGTTCAGTTAAAAACAAACAAGCAAACCTACAAGACACAGAACCACAACTCAGTCCAGAAAAGCATTGTGCCTTCTGTGTAATAGGAAGAGCATCACCAAGTGATAGCAGATGTATCTGGCACATCCGGAGACCCTAGATTCCAGGAGAAATTCACCATGTAGGATTAAAATCTGGAAAGGGTGCTCTGAAAACCAGCACTAGCATAGCTGGAGATGGATCCCAGCCCATCAACAAAAGTAGTTGTTAGCGTAACACCAGTAACCCGTGGCACAGCAGCATTGAAACAGAATGCCACAGTGCTGAAACAGCCACGCAGTATTGGAGCAAAGGGACATGGCATTGGATTAATATTTGGAAACAAACCAATAACATCTTTAGCCTGCAGAGGAGCATATGTGAACTTTGGAAATCAACAACAGCAAAAAGTTACTATCTTTTCCCAGGTTCCTGGAAACCAGCCTCAGCTAGAAAGTAGAAATGGCAAGAATGCTTAAAAAAGAAAAGGAAGCAAAAAGACAAGGACAGCTGTAATGCTATTTCATCTGTATAATATATGTATCCCTGGTCTAAAATAGTCACCAGACCCTGAGCTTCTACATCCCGTTCTGTCTTTCCTTCTCCTGTAGTTCACTCTTGGCTTGGAACAGTGTGGCAATCCCAGATGGGTGTTGCTGTCACTCATCAAACACGAAGCATGAGGTTTCAAAACCAAGCGACACCCTCTGATTCAGTCAGAAGAGAGCAGTAGATAAAGTATTTCCTATGTCTCTTCTACTCATTGATTCCCTTCTGGAGTTCTCTGCTGTAGCAAGGAACAGAATCAGAGAGGTATTGAGTCATGAGAAACAAAAGCTATATAAAGCACTTGGGTGAAAGACACCTTTCGCAACCTAAAAATATGAGGAAAAAAATATATATGTATGGGGGGAAAGTTATCTCAAAGCCTCCGTGTACCCTAATGTAAATTGTCCAAATCCACTCCTCTGTGTTTTTTCAAGCCCATCAATGTTATCCCCTGCCAGATTTCTTGAGGTCGTGTGTGCACTCAAGGCACCTTCTGTTCATCTACCGTGAGCAAGCAGGGTGATTCAGACCTCCCACTTCCCTAAGCCGAACGGTAGAGACGCCAGCTCATTAGGTAATTTGTGTATTCAAAGAGGTTCAGGGAGGGAAACCTCAGGACACAAATGAATAGGAAGGAGAGTGTGAACCTGCCTAATGGAAACCACTTAGCACTTACGCAAGAGATCATTACCAGAAGGTCACTGCTTCAGGAGCAGGCAGTCATCAAAGAATTACTTGGTGATAATCTTTTGGTGTCCTCTCAGTTTTTCAAAACTACAAAATTCTGCTTCCAGGCTTGGTCCTTGAGCGCTTTAATAAAGTCCTATTCAAGTGCAGGCAGCAATGATTACTTGAGTCTTGTTACTGAGCTTCCTCTGTACAAAAATACCCAGTTTACCAAAGGTAAATACTATACTCAAAGGTTTTTGACTTTTCAGACCTCTTGAAAAAGGAGATTTGTCTCAGAACAGATGACTCTAGAACTTGCAAAGACATCTAAATCACTTGCATGTGAATGGACTAATAAAAGCTCAGAACAGGAGATGGGCTGTTAGGAAATCCTTTTGAAAAAAAAAAGAATTTACACATCCACTTGGTCTTGGAGGGTGGATGTTACTCCATCATTCACAAAAAGGCTATCTGCTATGCTCAGTCTGGCTGACATGATTGTGCTACAACAGGGATGGTACTTTAAAGCTGTGATGTTTACTTCGAGGCATACTCATCTGTGGTACTTGGGAAAACATTCTCAGCAGAGTACAAAATAATAAAATCAGTAGATAAATTAGGAGAAGCTTGTTCACAGGCAAAGAGTTCAAGCAGAACCATCCTCCACAAGTGCAGGAACAAGCAGACACAGCAGAGCAGGGAGAACAAATTAAGATTTTATTCTCTTACCTCAGGAACAGCAGGGTACAGGCATTCACAGTGACAGCTGCATCAATAAAAAGCACACTCCAAAGAAGTAGTTTCTTCTTTTCTTGAGTCACAATTTCACTGGTTTGTGGGTTTTTTTGTTTGTTTTTTTTTTTTTTTAAGGGGAGTTTGGTGAGGTCATCAGAGGATTTTGTACATGTAAAACAGTATTTTTGAGTCTTTTTCCCTAATGATGATCAGCATCATAATACTGTGATGTAGAGCATGCAAGCAAGACACTTCAAAACTGTGAGAAAAGCCTATAAAGAGAGAAGAAACATGCCATAGGCCTAAGATACAGGAGAGCTGGCATCTCGTCTTGCACTTGTTAGGATACCAGAGGAAAGTCTGTAAATCAAAACAGATGGTCATTGAACTCCCTTCTCCTGCCCCTGCCTCCTCATGCTTGTCTTAAGCACTGCAGGAGATTCCTGCTGCCTGAACCTCATGACTCACCTTGCTGACAGTGTTCTGCCTGCTCAGCAGCCTCTGAAAACTGCACCCTTCCCTTCTTTCTGCCCCACCCTTGCCCATCCAAATTCAAGATCTGGAGGAAGAGGCTGCAATCTCCATTTCTTCAAGTAAGCATCCGCCACTTGGTTCTCACCCTTCCCTTCAGTCTGGATTGAAACTGCCTCATTCTGCAATTCTGGCCCCACCCTCTCCTGCAGCACCCAATTAATTCTCCCTTTAAACTCTACAGCTTCTACACTTTTCTCCTTGCAAAGCTGCCTTTAATCTTTCCTCGTACTGTTTGCTTAGAAATGATGACTATAGGAAACTTCAAGCCTTGATTCGATTGGGCCAACCAAAGGAAGACGGCTGGGAATGCACGTTGGACTGGGGTCCCTCTTCTTTTCCTGCTCAGCAGTGAGCTGTCGCTGCGGCTTTGCAAAACGCTTTGCAGCAATATGAATTCTAGACACTGCTCTGGTCCTTCTTCCCCCTATTCCCTGCCCAGGCTTTGTTACAATTCTCATGGTGACACACTGCCTCTTCTGTTGTGCCAGCACAGCTGTCTCTGAAATTCATGGTATGAACTAGACCAAGCAACTGCTTTCAGTAGTAACGACAGGGGGGTGGGGGGCGTGGGGAAAGAAAGTTGCTGTTGCTGTTAGGTCATGAAACTTCACAAAACTCCAGACAGCTCAGATAAATATAACTGTGCTCACTTTGGGGATGGGGAAAAAGGAACAGAAAAATTATATTATTAAGGTGACACAAAGCACCAGGAGTTCAGAAATGGAAAGCCCCATTCTGTCATTTTGGAGCTCATCCAAAAGCACATCCTAACATTCGTTATATTTGCATTTGTCTTATAACAACTTGCAAGATCAGTGGACAGGAGGGTGTCTTTGCATTAAGCCACCTGTAAACACAAGCTGTAAGAAGAAGCCTATGTTCCATAGATGCTCTGACAGCATTGAATCAGATATTTTACAAGTTCATAAAACCTCTGCTCTAAAATGCAGGCTAATTGATGTTAAATTTGCTGTCAAATGATATTGAAGGAAAACACAAAAGCACAAAGATTTCTTGTAAGTGAAAGATCTAAAGATTTGAGTTCAAGGCGTTAGAAGGCCTTATAATATGGTTCATTTATGTGCTTTACAGCGTGTTGCAAAAACTGAAACATAAGCACAGAATTTCAAATAGATGCTATTTAGCTATGATAAGCTATTACTTATTGTAAATACCACTGAGAATGATCTTAGAATTTGCTTCAAAAACAAAAGCTTCTTGCTGTACTTCTGTACTGTTGTTGTATCTATGTGATATTAATCCTGTCACCACGTCTCTCAATTTCTGTGAGTTCCAGGGACTTGCATAAGTATATGCTAAAAATGTGTTGTGTTTTTCTTTGAAACTATTCAGAAAGTTTTCCAAATACATATTGGAAAATTTAAATAACTGATGCATATTTAAATAGCTGATGCATATATATGATCATATGAACAGGTAAAACAAAAATACATGCAGTACTGTACAAGCAGATAGAGCATCTTTTTTTCTGTCATGAATACTGTCAATAGTTTTATATCATGATTCAAAATATACATGAATTATAAGAGACATTTTCTTTCCCTCCCAAATTGCCCTGTACCTCCTTGTGTACATTTTTCACTTGGCACAGTTTGCTTTTTCAATAAAAGGCAGCCTTTAGTCTCAGAAGAATCAACATTCTTTAAGGGTGCAATTTGGATTAGTTTTAACCAAAGATAATTAACATTTTTGCTTCCATATTAAAGAGTCTTTACGTGCTGTTAGTTTGGGGAATGTGTGTTTTCTACATTCTTATGCATAACAGAGCAGGATTCCAGCTTTAAATGAAGGTTTCCGCCCAACCACAAATACAGGGTTGCCACCAGTATGTCCATTTATTTTCTGCAGGTCAGTTACTACAGAGCATTACAACAAAACCAGGGGGATGTCATCCCAGTGAAGGGGGTGATTCTGAACAAGCATGCTAGGCAGAAAATCCAGCATTTCTCTTCTAAAATGATGTGAAGTCAAGAGCAGAGTCTTTCTTTGCACACATGGAAATTCTTTTCAAAACCATAAAAGTAATCAAAATCTTGCATGTTGCAAAACCGGTGTGTAACCATTACAACCAAGCAGAAATGCATAATGAATTGAATGCTAATTAAATACAAATCACAGCTTGGAAGGAGTACAAGTTTACAGCAGCTTTTCCATGTTCTTCTGTGATTACTCTAAAACTCCCCTTCTTCAATTTGTGCTCATAAGTAGAATGAGGTTTTTTACAAAAACCAGTGTTATTTTTTTAACATTAGTATTTCATAAAATCTAAATTAAAATTCCTTTGCAGAAATGTAGTTATAATGTTTGTGCTTTTTTTTTTTTTTCTTTTTTCCCCTTTAATCCGTTGTCTTTCCATGATCAAGCTCTTGTGAACACATGTCCTTCCAACCATGGTTCTCTGCTTCCCTGGACATGCTGTGGTGGGCCCAGCAAGGGGCTCTGCGGATGATTAAGGGAATGGAGCATGTTAGATGAGGAGAGGTTGGGTGAGCTGGGACTGTTCAGCCAGAAGTGAAGGCTCAAGGGGATCTTATCTAGGGGATCTTATCAAGGTGTATAAATATCTGAGGAAGAAAGTAAAGAAGATGGAGCCAGACTCTTCTCAGTGGTATCTGGTGAAGGGCAAGAGGCAACAACCACAAACTGAAACACAGAAAATTCTATTTAAACATAAGAAAACACTTTTTCACAGTGAGGGCTGTCAAGCAGTGGAAGAGGTTGCACAGAGAGGTTGCGGCGTTGCCATTCCTGAAGATGTTCAAAACACAGCTGGACATGGTCCTGAGCATCCCATCCTAGCTGATGCTGCTTTGAGTAGGGGGGTTGGACTTGATCTCCAGAGGTGCCTTCCAACCTCAACCTTTCTCTGATTCTGTACAGTTGAGATATTATTACCATGTTACACAAAGACACAGGCATTGCCTAATCTGCAAAAACAGTAACTATTTTTCTGATATACCCTGGCTTTGCCCAAGCTTCAGATGGGATGAAGACCATGATCATACTGGTCGTGCCTTGCACCATGATTTCTCAAGACAGGAAGGGAGCCCTGGTCAGGAGCCACAGAAGCTGAGCTGAGCTGGATGACTGAGGGCAAGCCGTGCGTCCCTGAAGGCAAGTTTAGATGCAGCCTGAAAGACTGACTGCATTCAGAATTTCCATGATGGTGTGTGTGACAAATTTAGGGTTCTGCTAAATCCTGTGAGATTAAAAGTGACGAGCACTAAGATTACATACTTTCCATGATTGCCAGATCTCGGCGTGCTGGAGAGTTAAGGGAAAGAGGTTATCTTGAAGAGACGCATTTATCATGCAGTCTGGTCAGCCTTGGCAAGATACTGTCATAGAGAAAGCGTCAGAGTCCAGATATGCCAAAACCTTAACAGCTGGATGATTCATCTTCTCTCCCCACTGCACTCCTTACAATAAAAATTCAGGTCATGGAATGTTTATCAAACAGCTAAAGATACACAGAATTAGTGTATTTAAGTAGAAATTATTATTTGGGAGGCTTGAGCATGAGCAAACACCTGCATTTCAGAAAAGTGCAGATTTGCATCCAGAACCTTTCCATTATTCGCTGAACAGCAGAAGTCATACTCCAAAGTAATTGAAACTAATTTAACAATTACAAAACCAGCAGGATGATTTTATTGTCATTTGTCGCTTATGACAAATATAGAGTATTTGTCTTCTGAGCTATTAAAAAGATGCTTCCAATTCATAGCTTTTCAAACCTTTCCCGTCAAATCAAGGATCCGTCATGTTCATGGAAAAGCAAAGTCCACAGAAGTACAGTGTCCCTCGCTATTCTCAATCAATCAAGTCTGAGAGAGAGGGAGGTTGATGAAAACAATCTACTTCTCTGTGCATGGCATTTACTGACTGTGAAAAGGGGTTTCAGCAGGACCAAGAAAGTAGCTGTTGTCATGACAGCACTGGGAAGCCCAGGGACTGAAAAGATCTTCATCAGCTCACTGCAGCAGTTCTGCGCCAAAGCAACTGCCCTGCCTGTCTGCATACTGACAGCAGAGCCAGGGGAATGCCTGTCAAATCTCCCAGATTTTACTCAGGAAACTTCCCCACTCCTGCCCTCTGAAGCTGGAATATAGTTGCAATCTGACAAAACTGGAACTCTCCTCTCCCCCTCTTTCCCCTTCAGTAGCCTACACACTGTCTGTTAATCTATCTGATTTAATAGGGGCAGCACTTCGCCTCCCTGTGCTCCCTTTTGCCCCTCCCTGGCAACAAAAATGCCATGTAGGAGGCAGCAGTAATCTGTAGAAAACCTCTACAAACAGCAGCATGTTCTAGTATACTCCATCGATGTAACAGCTACCACTCCTGTTATCTCAATGTTACGGGCCAGTATGTCTGTATGCCGTGATGTTTGCATGGCAGCCTTGGGGCAAGAGGCCAAGAGGATTTCTGTGGCAGTATCAGCTGTTTGGGGTCATACCCTTGACAATGGTGGGATTTTATCTGGCCATTCCATTCCAAATAATTGCATTGTCTTTCACAGTGCAGTTAGGCAACCTGCCATCCATGCCAACTGCCCCACTGTATTACAGTTTCAAGCACCAGTTTGGGGTGACCTATGAGACTATTCCATTCACAGTGAAGCTTTTATATTACCAAAATGACTGAAAATAGTTGTTGCGTGGCTTAGATCCTTGTAATGTCAACAAGGGAAGAGAAATTAAAGCCTTTTTGACTATGCACATGTTGATCTCAAGTTCCAGTACTGTTTATTTGAAGCACTGGGAAATATAAACATGAACATCTGGAAACTTGCGTTGTGCTCCTGCTGATTATCAGTAACAGAATGGAAATGGCAATCAGACATTATCAAGTCTCACAACAGCCACCTTTATTGCAAATTAAATGGTCAGGGATGGGTGCTCTCTCTGCAAGCCTTGTATGAAAATTTGCCCTCTCTGGTTTTGATTGAAAAATTCCCATTAACCTCAGTGGGACCAGAATGTCCGATTCAGCCCAAGCAGGGGAATGAGGAGGTTTTGAGGAACTCACAGCAAATCCTGATACGGTTGAACTGTGGAGGGTGGCTGTGAGGAGGTGGGAACTTGGCACGTATGACACGGAAAAGTCTAAGTTGCACTGTGACCCTTCCGTAATTCAGAATTTAAATAGTTCAGAGGGTCCCTCTCTCAGGAAGCATGGAATACATTGCAGGACTGGGAGATCTAAATCCTAAATTAGCTGTATACCCCAGTGACATGTCCTACAGATGTGCTGCATGTCTTCCAGTAGGCAAAGCAGTGATTCCCCTCTCCTGAAGTCTGTTCCCAGCTCAGTTGCTCACAGACTCTCCAAAGCAAAAGACTCTATAAGTGGGCAAACATAATTTCGTTGTGCAGCAATTTAACCATGGTTAGGATGTGCATAATAGAGACTCTTTCCCAGGACTGCTCTGAAGTATAGCTGTCTGTCTTTGAAGTCTTCCAGTGAAAGCTGTTTCATACATACACATGGAGTGTTCTCAATAGAGATGAGCCTAGTTTTTAATCACATAACATTTTTAGTTCTATTCAGTCTTTTAGAACTTTTTTGGGTTTTTTTTCGGTGAAGATGAACA
The DNA here is from genome assembly GCA_028858755.1 of Ara ararauna. Lineage (NCBI taxonomy): Eukaryota > Metazoa > Chordata > Aves > Psittaciformes > Psittacidae > Ara > Ara ararauna. The sequence goes on along the minus strand of CM054376.1, from coordinate 104,069,435 downwards.
TTTATTATGTGCTTAATGACTTTTGCCTAATGACACATTTAAAGTGTACTCAAGAAACAAATACTGTCCAGTACTTTTCCTAGGCAGTTCGGTGCACCAAACCAACCTACTATACTGCTTAAAATATAGCAGGAAAATGTGGCAGCATAAATTCTTAGCAAGCTGTTGCCATAGAGCCCTACTGTCAGGACAAATGGCAGCAGTTTGGCTTTATATCACATTTAACTAGACAATTTATCAGAACTATCATCTTTACAGTTGAATTTCTAACTGGTTTAGCAATGCTAAGTACTGGTTTCATCTTGGTGAAAAGTGGATTCAGCTACTTAAAGCCTGGAAAATATAGGAAACATTTCTATTACAACACTTTAGAGCAAGGTGAAAAAGAACTAATTTTAAATGTGGGGCATCTTACAACAATTCAGGCCTACGTGTCTTCACGTAAATGTGGGGACTCTAAGTTGAGAAAACTATTTGATTTAGGTTGTGCTACTGCTTGAGAGGTACAACAAAGAGTCATGTGTTATAGCAGTGTAACTCAGGCACTGAAAGGCGTTAAGGTATCAGCTCTGCAGAGAGCGATGACCTACTTCTGCCTTGTTTCTTCCAAGGAAAATCCTTTTGCACCATTTTAGGCCATGGTTTCTGTGCTCCTGGCTACCCTGAGGACCTGATCTTACAAAATGGGACTTTACAGAAAAAAACCCAACCCAACCCACCCCAACCCAAAACATTCGTGTCCGTCCCGCCCCGTCACCCCCCCCACCTGATTATTTTCACGTAAGTTAAGTGCTAAACCAATGGCTGTGAAACACTTGCCTTCCAGTTTTGTTTTACTAGCACACATTCTGGAGGTCTTTTTCTGACTAATGCGGTCAGATTTTGGGACTTTCTTTTATTGCACTAGCTGATCTCAGTGCACCACCTGCACTATGCTGTGATAACTTCCTTTGGCATATTGCATGTATATTCATTTCCATTACATGCAATGTATTGTCATCAGCCTATGATCTGTAGTAAAATATATATCTGCAAAGCTCAACAAACCAGTTTATATCAAACTTTAAGGTGAAGTATGACAAAATAAATCCTGATTTAAAAGCTATACAAATATTAAAACATGAAATATTTGAGAGTTACTCCCCTCCTCCCTTACCTAATTATAGCATTAATAAGAAATATTCTGAATTTCAGCAGGATCTAGTAACCACAAGAGATCAGACTCTCACACAAATTCTCTTGCGTTTCATAATGCTTGCAGTATGAGAATGTTTAACTTTTAATCATACAAGTGGTCCACCTGAAGCGACAAGGGCTGTTCCCATCTGGGCTCGGGTCTGCTATATGAACATGAATGCTGTTCCCCTGGCTGTATGCAAGTCCAGATTAGGCCAGGAACACGTTTTCTCTGGTTTGGAGCAATTTGTCCTATAGTTCCAGTTTAATATGATTGTCCAGTTTTTATCTTTAATTATGCATGATTAAGCAGCAATACTCTGACTCTTATAAGTTGTTTTTTCTTTGCGGTTGGTGAAACAACCCCGGTTTATGGGCAAAGGAATACTCTGAGATGTGGCTACAACCTTGCAAAGAAACTTGTTTGTGCAAAGTCACATCAAGAACTTCTTTCATGTAGGTTAAAGGATCAAATCCTTAATATTTGAAAATACAAAATAAACATACAACACGGGATCATTGACTATGAAGGTCAATAAAAATAGAGCCTGGCATTAACATTAAAAAGGCTGTAATTTCTTCTTCACAGGTAATTAGTTCACACAATGAAATAATCTCCTTTCTTATCCTAGAAACACAAGCATAAACCAGCTTAGATAACATCATTTACATACAGGCTGCTGCATCTGCATGTTAATGTCTGCAGTGAAAAGTTCAGACAAGTTTGTAATCCCTTATTTCCTGTGTGTGCTCAGTACCCAAATTCTCAGAAAGTCAGAAGAGAATGCGATACTAAATATTACTAAGATGACAGGCCAGCTGCGGTCTGTGCTGCATCTGGACGGCTTGTGAGTTACACAGTTTCCCAGGCCGCAGGATCTTTGACAGTTCTGGACATTTTAACATCAGGGTTTTTTAAATACACACTGGTATTTGTATATCACAGTCTCTTTTGTCAGTCACTTATGGTTATGGTGATCATTCTAAGCCTATTGTGCTGCTGCCACTTGCTTTGTCCATGTTACTGTATCGCTGACTATTGGAACCAATCTGCGTTCCTATTTAAAGCATTAACTATCTTGTCATCCATCAGCAATCATTTGCTTTCATGCCTTAAAACTACACTATAATGGCAACCATACCATGAAGACAAAAGCACAGGCAGAGAGAAAAAAGGAGGAAAGCCAAAGTGGGAAAGCAGTGACAGCAGCTGCAGCAAGACTAACTGTTCCTTTGGAGTCCTCCTGGGTGAGTATTTGAACTTGGTCTGGTAATGTATGTGCCCTTCATCTTCTGCTTCCCCGTTAGTGCAAATGATCTTCCCAGAGCAGATACTGGAAGCTTAGATTGGCTGCTTTTGCAGGTACAACACTGTTGTACAGCACAAGTCAGTGAGTCTGTGCCTACTGACAGCTGCAGGAAAAAGGGAGGGCTGTGGGAGGAAAAGCCTCCTACTGCAGTCATATTGATTGCTAGCAGCACTTTTCAGAACACAAATCCAGCTTGCTGGGCATCCTTAAAATCAACAGCCCTGCAACAGTTTTTGGAGGTAGCCATCTGATCAACTGAATAGAAATCCAGTTTGCTGCATTCAGGCAAAGATGAAGTTACAGCATCTGAGGGTTTGGAACTGTCTAGGGAATCTGGAGTGCTCAGGCTTTAGCTGGGATTCACTCCTGTATACAGTTATCCTAACAGTTTGGAGCCATCAGCTGTAAAGAGATCTTAGTCTTCCCAGACTACTATGTTTAATTGCCTTAAAGCATTATAAAAGTTAGGGACTCTCTTCAAGGGTGAAATAACGAAAGTGCTCCAGCCTGGAACAAGACAATGAAAGATGTATGGTAATTTGTGCAGAGCACTTTGCTGAAATAGGCGTTGGTTCAGAGCAAGGCAGACACGACCCAACTGTGCTCCTTGAGGTCCCCAAGGTTTTAATGAAGCAAAACTGATCAAAATGTCATGGCCTCGTTCTTCCTTGTCCTAAATTCTGGATAATGGAAGTGAAGATGAACTTTCCTATATTGTATTTAGCTTGTCACACAGAATGGAGTATCTTTAAGATCATGAAATAGAAGCTTTAAAATAAAATGCTGTGAGTTCAGAGTAGTTACTCCCCCCATCCCAAAGAATCAGATTACATAAGCAAGTCCCGATGTTGCAATTCATTTGATTATTAACCCATTCCTCTTCACTAACACAATCTCCTAAGTGGCTGAGAGCCTGATTCTTTAATTAGTACCTGCTACCTTGTAAACAGCGATCAGGATCTCACATGTTATCCAGGTACTTTGTCTTTATTAAAACTCTTTATTGTATCTAGGCACGATAAACTGGAAACAGTAGTTACAAAATATGACAGGTATGCTGGCATAGGCTAAGAAAACAGCCAGTATTGTTATTCAGAGGTGCTTAAGATCAAATGACCCTGGGTTTCCAGGCAATATCCGGGCTCATGAAATGTCACTTTCAGCCTGTCCTCGCTCTTGCAAGCTGGCTTTCGTGCAGTACCAGCCCTTGCATGTGCAAACTCTCTGAGACAGTCTTTACACAGCCAGAAGTCAAACACAAAATGGCAGCAGTCACGAACATGAGGAAACATTAATCAGAGAGTTCAGTTGTCTTTTTTCTGTCTAGATACAGCTATTTCAGTGTATAAAAAGAATAAAAGCAATGGGCACTAAAGGCTGTTCCCAGGACTGGTGGATGAGCTTGAAAAATATATATAAAAAAATGAAAAATCATTAATTTCTAAAGCAAAACCATCTGCATCAGCCCTCACATTTTTGCTGACTTGGGATTTTACCACGAAAAAGGTCACACAATATAGAGCAATTGACTACACGTGTAATCAAGTGTCAAGATTCAGCAGAAATTCATATTGTGAAAAGGTGATTATGAGTTGAGAGTTGCTGAATTTTGTAGTTTTTGATCATTTTGAGATGTACTCTTTGTCAATTAATGATGATTTGCTCAAATTCTTACATATTTGTACCTACTGATTATTTGATTCCTGGTCAAATGTAGTCAATTCCTAGTGACTAGTACTATCTTCTAACTAGAATCCTTTGCTGAAAATAAGGGAGATTCACATGCAAGATACTTGGAAATATTGGGTGCCTCACATGATGGGCGTTGAGCTTGGTCTTTCAAGATGCTAAGCACCTGCAGTATTCAGCAATTTCAAGCCAGAAACTGGTGGGCTGGATTCAGCTGCCTATGTCAGGACCGAGCTGCTGTATGGAGGAGGCATTTTTTTCTCCATACAAGGAATGCAGAATACTTTACACATTGGGCTGAATTGGATTTAAAGCTGCAGAAGAGAGTCCCAGACAGTGGCAGCCACTTCACTGTGATTCAGGAACACCACCACCAGATGAGCATAAGGTACTTTTTTGGTAAGTTTTCACTGACCAAATTTCTGGGTCATTAAGTAAATCTTGCTTCTTCCATGGATAAAGTTAAACATGCAGGGTCTGCTTTTGCTATATATATTTTTTTTAACAGTACTCATTTCACCTTCAAAAGAGGAAGAGGGTGTTTCCATTTTTAGTCTGAAATTCTTTGAAGTATTCCTGTTCCATAGAACACAGATCTGGATAGAATTTGACAAAAAATTAGTTCCTTATTTTAGGTTTGGTTTCAGCAATAAAGAACTTAATGATACCACATCTGTTTTTATCCTGATATACTTGACAGCAGTCCACTAGGAACAGTCCCATTTACTTACATCTTTTGCTTTTATTCCAAACAGAACCTAACTCAGCCTAAATAAGTGTTCTCCAGCACATCCACAGCACTGCCACATGAGCCAATTAGCAACCACTGAGGTGATGTTACTTACCCATAACTACAATTAAGAGTTGCTTGCAGTTTCACAACAGCTAGATAATATTTAGACACACCTTAAAACCATTTTCTTTTGCGTATGACAGAATGAAGAAATATCACCAAAAAATACCAAAAACTTCACTTTACAAGTAACATCTGAATACTGACACATCTGGAACAGCTGGGTAACAAGTTGTGCGTGACAAGTCCAGAAAGCAGCTGCTTTTAGCCTTCATTTTGGGCCAGACATTTGCTTTCAGCCACCAGTATATTCCATTTTATTTTGTAGCAGCTTCTTCAGTGTTCCCATATGGACAAGCTAAACAGCTCCTATAATATAACAGCAAGTATATATAATGTTCTTTAGAAGAAATGAGGACCAGATGTTGCTTTGTTATCTTCACATGCATCCTTAAAAAAAAGAAATTGTTTCAGATACATTATTAGTGCCAGGTATAGGCAATTTGTTCACTGGCCATTTAAACGTCAACTTTCCAGAGAATGGAAAATAACATTTTAACTGAGGATTCCAACTGAAATAAGATTAAACTACTCTAGAATAACTTAATAAGCACAGCAAAATCCAGGATCACAGGGAGAAAAAGTTATTGTGCAGAAAAGACATGAGGACCCACTTCTGAGATTCGAACGGGTATTATTTATGGTTTGCTTTATTAGAAAAGAAAAAAACCCCACCACCTTATTGTTAAAATACAAGAAGTTCCAGGTAAGGCTTATCCAGCACCACCACTGATTATAGATCTTCTACTCTGCTGCTCTATTCAGCCAGGATATAAGTTAAGTTACCAGTCCAAGTACTAGAGAATTTAGTAGATCTCTTGCAAATCGTGAAATCCATTACCGTTTGTCATGTACGTACTCCTGGTTACTACATCTAGAGCATCCACTAGGGTGGGTAATAATTCTTTCCCAGACTGTCCAGTTAAAGAGATTTAAATAGAAATAAACTGTTTATTTTTTTTTTTTTTCTGATTTCCTGAAAATAGAACCTCACTGTGTTCATTTTATAATATATACATATGAATGAGGAAATAATTGAAGACCACTTTTTCCCCCTCCGTAATAATATAAGCCAGGTTTGAGTTTCAGCTGCCTGGTGAGGTCTTTCTCTTTGAGCCAGTCCATAACATACAAAACTGCCAAGACACCAACTATAACTTTTTGAGTAATGTCACTTTATTAAGGGACTTAAAAGAATCACATTCTCTAGTAGTCTTGGAACAATGCAAGTGGTGAACAAAAGACAAAAATAGATGTAATTGGTTCTGAAAAGCATGAACATCTGTAGAGAATGTGTTGCATTATTCCTAAGGACTCTTTCTTTTGGAAAAAATATCCCAAAACACATTCCATATACACAAATGTCAGTGCAATAGTCAATAAAGCAATCAGAAATATAAAAATATCCTAGATACAAACTTAAGATAGATGTTTGAAGGCTGACAATATCAGTATTCTGATATTTCTGTATCTCAGGAGTACAATCACTGGGATGAGTTATTCTGATGAGGTAAGAGGCAGGAGATGCTCTGTGGTAAACACAAAGCCATACGTTTTTTCCATAAGACACAGAAAAACAGAGCACCCAATGAAACTGCAAGTCTTTGCTGCAAGCACCCACGGGAACTGAAATTACAGTCTATGAGCATGACTACATTCCTGCGCCATTTACCTTTGCTGTCTTTGCCAACTTATACCAGCAAAAACTTGGTAATTCTCCCACCCTCCCTCAGCTTCAGTATAAACTGCATGTACTTCGCAGATATACCCCACTGTCAACTGCTTTAAACACAGACAAGATCTATAAATGTCCAAAAATCACTTAGTCATTCTTTCCCTTATTGGTTGCAATTCTTTTCTTGGCAGCAAGGACAGCAAGAGATTGCAAAGTCTGACAGCTGAACAGCATTCTTAGAAGGGTTATGGAGAGAACAGGGTGTGTTCTGTTTGCTTTGCCCCAGGTGTTCCAGTGATGCCACTGAACTTAAACCTCAGCTGGTTGAGCAATGAGAAATAAAATCACATTCCTCCTCTTTGCTCTGTGTTTTGGATGGAAGAATGCACCACTCTGGTGCTGCTCTTCCAAGAAAGGAAGAAAGGACATTTGGTCAAATATTCAGCTGGATGCTGTCTGCCTGCATCATGATTCATCTTCTTTCCTTCAGCCAAGTCTTTCACTCTGACTCTCCAAGCTCTGCTGCTAAATTCTGCTTCCTATTTCTTCACTTTTCTGAGAAAATGGCAAAACAACAGGTAAACAGACAATGCACTCCGTGTCTCTGTGGCAAAAAGCAGAGGGAAGAACAGGTAGAGCTCGGAGTGGCAGAAGAATACAAAAAACACAAACTCTTACAGGGGAGCAATGATACAGAGTTGATTTCAATCTGTGTGTCAATCTCAGGCACTCCTCCATGGAAAAGCTCAGTAATTATATAGTCTCTAGTACAGCAGTATTAACTTAAACAGGACATGATTTCTATGATAAAAACAGAGCCGGCAGTCATCTTATGAAACCTGCCTTGCCACTTAATGGCACACACACTCATTGATGCAAATGGCAGTTGCCTGAACCTTTGAAAGGTTTTAGCTCTACATCCTAGACTCAAAAGCTTTCCTTAAATCTTTTCATCAGTCTCTCCTAAACCTATTTTTTCTCGGGCAAATTCAAACAGCTGTGTGGGATGGAAAAGTAAAGCTAGTAACATCTGGACTGTGATGACACTTGACAAATTATTTCAGGTTTTCTTTCAGTTTCTGGGAGATGCTTTGCAGATGTCAAAGCCTCAAGAAACCATCACACTTCCTTCTCCTTAACCCCACTGAATGTGGCATTCACTATTGGCAAATACTGAACTACTACTCACCACACCCCAGTAAGACAGGCTATTACCACTCAAGTAAACAGGCAGGGAGTGAAGGTATAGAATGACTAAGTGATTATTCCAACATCATGATACAAGCCTGTGAGAGCCAGGAGCTGAACCTGTATTTCTTGTGGTTCAGTCTCAGGTTGTCCTTTCGTTCTGTGTTGCAGCCTTATTCTTTCCTGTAGAGGAAGACTGGAATCTCTTAAGAGTGTCACTGCTACTCTGGGTGACAGGTGATGTTGCCAACGAGACAAGAATTGCTGCATTCCCCACATCAAAAGGTGAACACAGTGTGACATCTGTTTGCTGGAAGAAATACTAACCATACAAGTCCTTAAGAACATCAACATTTATTTATTATGATATAAAAGAAATGGGATATGAACAGTCGTATTTGAACAATAAGTGGCTTCTTATACTTACATCGTATTTGCTCATTGTATAATATATACACAATGAACATAATTACATTTGTACACAAACTAAGTACTGGATTGAAAACTTGCTTATTGCTATACACACCCTAACCCAATGAAGGAAAAGCCCAGTACCTCAAAATACCTACACTCCATTTTATTGAAGAAAAAGTAACCACTAACATTAATGCGTATGTTGACAGAGGTGTGGCAGTAACTGCTGACATTGCAACCTGACCAAGAAATAATTACAGCAGAAACAGGACGTATTTTACTAAGCAATAATAAAAATGGCACATTTTAAATATATCTATATGTATATATATATAAAAATTTTACAAATAAAATGTTAAAACAATAAATTGTAATGTTTAAAAAGTGTAAAACAAGGTTTAGTGGTGATATGGAAAATTAACCGACTTATGCATCTAAAAGAAGCAAAAAAGTAAACTTATATGATCCATAATTAAAAGAACATTAAACTCTGGAGAATATCAAATAAAGTTCTGACTGTAGGCTGCACATTAAAAGAGCCTTTATTTTATGTGCACGGAAATCATAGCAGCAAGCTGGTATCAGGAGAACAATCTGAAGGTTGTTGAGTGTACATGTGGGCCATTTAAAGCTCTCTTGGAATAAACATTTTCCAGGAAGTGATAAAATGATGCTCTGTGGCCAAAAGCATCAGAACTATGAATTTCATAGATTTAAAATATACTGTACAATATCTTCTCATATTTTCATAGGCCAGGTCCATACATCTCAGGCATGAATTGTTTCAACAGAAGCCATTAGTGCTGAAAGACAGACACAGATTGAGTTACTCTATTTTAGCAACAACAGAATATTGTGTAAAGCAATTCCTGGGATTAAATACAGCAAGTAATTTCTGGTCTCATCCTACCAGTAGCTATCAGTGGTGCAGAACATAATAAAAGTACCTCAGAAATCAGTTGCTTCCAAAATCAGTTTTCCTGATGAATACTAACTGCTTCAAGATACATTGACAGCAAGAAGCAAAACTGAGCTTTTTTCAGATTTACACAGCTTTGTATGAGAAAGTCTGTTTATTCTGAGAGGTTTATCCTGTTGTACACAGCCACCTCCATACATTCTTCATGTAAAACCATTAATAACAGCAAAGTCCCTAACTGCTCCTACAAATGACAGGCATGGTTTGAAGAGGATGCAGTATTGTTCAGTTGCTGCTCTGTAATGGCAGTGTAGCTGCAAGGTGTTCTGAAGTTTGAGTGCTCTAACCCAGAGTTTGCTGTTATCTTGGTAATTGCTGAGAGGACTTCTATAAATAGCTTTTAACAGTTCATTCGTAAAACTGTTTCTAAGCTTTGAATCCAGGTGCTGTATAAAATTGCATTATCCCTCCATTACTCAATGTAAATGTAATGCTTAAAATGTAACAATGTTAGTGGTATATATCCAGATTTGTCTCTGCAAAGCAAGAGCCGTGACAATGAAAGTAGCTTTGTGTTAATGGGTTTTTCCTTAGTCCTACAATATCCTGTGCCACCAGTTTCCTATGCTGAATTCCCCTGGCATCATGCCAGGAGTATCATTTTACTAATTGACCATAAAAGCCAAAAATAGGTATTACTTCATTATTCTCTGAAATCTACCATACATTTTCCAGATGCTGCCTGAAAAATTTGGTTGCATACGAGCCGGGCTGGTTCCACAGCTCTGAAGTTGCCTTTTCTGCACAGGATTTCTTGCATCTGAGAGACCGAGTTCTTACATGTTAAAACCCCCTAGCTTTCAGTAAAGCACAAAGCACTGGAATACAGGGATGACAGCCCCCAAAGGTAAGCGGCAATAAGTACTGCAGGCAAGCAGACTATGGCTTCATACATCTATGTGTATTAGGCCCAGGTCACAACATGAATTTGTTTTGGAGCTCCAACCAACAGAGACATAAAGTGCAGCAAAGAAACGTGGACTGTATATACACACAGATGAACGTTTTTTCCAACTCAACTAAAACACTGAACAGCCAAAACAGATGCTATATTTTAAGTTCCGGAATCCTTTCTTTATTTTAGCGGGCATTAGTTTTACAAGTAGCCGCATTTTGTCATAATCCATAGCTGTAGAATTGTACTTAACATGGGAATGTTATAGCTGCAATACTACCTATGCGGATACAGCTACGGGATGTCAATGGCTGAACATTAGGTTAGGCTGAGATAGCTGGTGAAGCTGAGAGAGTTGGGCTTGTTCAGCCTGGAGAAGGCTCTGGGGAGACCTTACAGCAACCTTCCACTACCTAAAGGGGCCTACATGAAATCTGGAGAGGGACTTTTTACAAGGACAAGCAGTGACAGGACAAGGGGGAATGGCTTTGAACTGACAGAGAGGAGATTTAGATTAGACGTTAGAAAGAAATTCTTTACTCTGAGGGTGGTGAGACACTGGAATTGGCTGGCCAAAGAAGTGATAAATGCCCCATCCCTGGCAGTGTTGAAGGCCAGGCTGGATTTGAGCAACCTGGTCTAGTGGAAGGTGTCCCTGCTCATGGCAGGGGGTTGGAACTGGATGATCTTTAAAGGTCCCTTCCAACGTAAACCATTCTGTGTTTCCATGATTCTAAGTTACGAAGCAGATCACTATAAGAACGCTTCATTTTTGCTAGTCTTGTATTTAGCATAAATCCTCAAAAAAAAAGGCATTTTCTGATCTGACCATTGGAGCTGATGACAAGAGCTGACAGCAACTTAATGTAATTGGCAATAAATTTCTGGTGAAGTTATGGGTTGTTTCCCCTTTCAAGACAGGTGTGCTGTGGCTACAAACAAAATTCAGTAGTGCAGTTTCAGTTTCACTACTGACCTGAAACTGAGATGATGGGATAACGTTTGTCCTACTTGAAAAGATGTATGGTAAATGCACATGTATTATAAAATGAAACTGAAAGCATTAACATAAAGCAGCATTTCCAGAAAAACTGAATAGTCACACAGTACAGAAGTCCAACCTAAATCAAATCATGGTAGACTGCACCCATCAGGAAGTCAGCAACACAGGTGTCAGTACTGAATGTGAACAGTGCATTTTACAGTCTCTTAAAAGGAAAAAAAGATTAAAATAATTTTTTCTATTTTTTAAGAATATAAATAGTTTCCTGCCCATAGTTTATACAAGAAAGGTGTCTCTGATGAATAAGAAGCCTAATTTTGTAAAGATGAAAGCTTGGTGTTGAAGATTAGGACAGTAAACGAAAAAATGCATTTTCAGATCTCTTCATGCTAAAGGACTGAAAACATCTTGAAGTTTTCTTAATTTTAAAGTTTTCTTAAGTTACATTAGCCATGGCATTTAACATTACCATTGACACAAAGCTCATTCTTTTAGTAGCAGGCTTACTTAAATAGGTACTTCTGACAACAAAGAAATGTGGATTGATTTAAACTGCTAGTAAAGTGCTGAAGCATTCTAATTGGTATTCTGTTAGTTTCTTTAAACACTTGTATGTTTAAAACAAATATGCTTACTTGTATTTCCATTTCCATTCATTAAGTGGGTAACAATACAGGCAGGAACATGTAAATCTAGCCTAATTCATGGTTTTTAACTTGATTCCTAGAAGAAATCATCTCCTATGACAAAGAAGAAGCTGTGTAGGACTACCTATAGAAATAATAAATAAATGTGTTACATTTCTTCGACTCATTTTTTTTCCCTTCTATTTGTCATGCCTCATTCATGTATGGTTTAAGTCACAAACTGTGCTGGGGCATTAACCATTGCCTCTTATGTATCCTCAAAAGATCTAGCTCTAGTTGCCTATTACCATGACTGAAGAAGCATCACGATTCATCTGCACTTGAGCACTGATGCTCATACCTTATCTGGGTATCTAATTGTAACATCTTAGGTCTCTCACATAATTCAAAGGGCTATTATTTTGCCTGTTGTGGAGAATGTGCTTGATAAGCCAATTAATCTTTTCTCTTTGTACTTGGGTAGAAAATACATTTATTTCAAGCAAATCAATACATGTATTTGTTCTGTTTTCTGGTTGTTTACATTCAACACTGCAGGTAACTTTGTCTTGCCAAGTATTGTCTACAGATGTTTCTCAGAAAAATAACCAGAACATATGTACTTAGAAAAACAAGGAAAAATGGCACAAGGGGTGGGAAAAGAAAGACGTACTTCTCTGTAACTATACACACATGAAATGTGATCCTTCTGTGAGCTGTGTCTGTGTAGATGGAGCTGGTGACAGTGACGATTCTGGTGAAGAAGGCAGACTTTTCACTGCGAGTCATACAGCAAGATAAATAAGAGTACAAGTTACGGAAGGCATGATTTCAAGCCATAATAAATATAAGCAGAACCAAATGAAAGTTACACAGTAAAGACTTAAAAATCTGATCAGCACAATAAGCACAACTTCAGGGGAGAGCACAGCTGTTCTCAAGAAAGATCATTACTCAGACTTGTGAATGACTAGTAGAACACCAAAGGAACAAACAACGGACACATGAATGTTGATGTGTAATTTATGTTGCAAAGGGGGGGGGGGGGTGTGTTGAGGGAAGTAAAATTTAACTAGTCAGCATAGTCCCAGACCCACCTTCATATCCCAGCTCAGATTAAATAAGCAGTTTTTATTCTGCTGAGTACTGTAAAATGTATTTTCAAGTTCTGGTTTTGATTATGAAGTCACAGAAAGGATTGCTGACTGCACTACATAGGTTCGTCACCTTTTATATACATAAATTGAACCATTTGGCTTACTTAAACGCTCCCATCACCAAATATCCCAATGATGTCTTAAATTCTATCTTCTTCCTTCCTCCCCACCTTCACACTCCCTTTATTTTTTTTTAATATCTTTGCAAACAATTTTGCTTTATTCCAGCCTTCTCTTCTTGCAAAGTAGTTCACAAAAGTAATTTTACCAGTCAGCTAGTGTTTCCTGTTTATTCATCTTTTCTTATTCCTGGAAACATGATCAAACTGGGGTCTTTTACTTGCTAGTTCAAAATTGACTAGATACACTGGTAATTCTCAAGGATTCATAAATCTTGGGCCATCACTTCACAAGGAGGTAAGGTGAAACAATCTGTACATACTCAGGATTGAAACACTGTTCTACAAGATGAATAGGGAAAGATTTGTTCCAACTAACCACTATAGTATGACTCAATTTCTGGCAATAGTTATTTAACTCCCTGAATTAAATGTAACCATAAAACCTACATTAAAACCTCACAAAACTGGAATTTCTGTAGTTGTCCACTGGGAAAATATTTTTCTCTATGTTATAAAACCATACACTTGATATCTAGACTAGCTCAGCACTTTCAATTCACAATGGTTTCATAGCATCAAAAGACAGTCAAAATGAAATGAAGTTTTACATACATACTGTGTAAGTTATGCTTTAGTCAAACACTTTTCCATACCTGCTGTTGCCTTATTTCCTTTTGAAGACTGTGCTGCTAATTCAAATGAAGACATAATTCCTTCTTGTTCTTGAACACTAACTACTTCACTTTCTTCTGAGCTGGTTTTGGGTTTGTGGTTTTCAACTGTGGTCACGTTCTGCAAGCTGGTTAAAAAAGCACAGCCTTTAGAACTCGCTCTAACTTAATTTCAGGTGTTAACCACTAAGTATAGGAGTTACAATTTAATTTTCTTCTGTTAACAGAAAACAGTTGCAACCTACAAATTTGTGTAATGTAAAGTCAGCACTTATTTTGAAACCCTTCTCCTTGTAAAGTTAGACTTAAAAAACCCCACAAAGTACTGGAAATTGAATTCCTTTCCTTTACATACTCCTGCAGTTTCTTACTGTGTGTTATCTATTTTGCTGAAGGGTGCTGTGAGAAAGTTATGACCTAATGTAAGAACTCTCTTAGAATCTGCACTGCAACATACATGACAATTATGAATCCTTAAAGAGGAATATCCAAGGCACAATGTTAATCTTAATTCTGCAGTGCTCCAAAACAGTGAAGTAAAAGTTAAAGCAAGAGATACAGAATATGCTGTTTAGTCTGCTCCTAAATACCAGTAGTAAAGGGCTTGCTGTGGAAGTCCTGGCAGAAGCTTTCATAATAAACTGACACAAAGCTTGAACTGGCATTACTAAATATATTTTGTATCCTAAAGCAACAATTATGAAGTATTCTGTTTATAACTGGGGCAATACTTGAAAATATACATTATTTCACCGACCAACTCATCACCTCTAACTGAACCCCTTCAGTGGCTGGGCTTCTCACTAGATTTCTCTATACCTAAACCACTCAAAACCACATGAATATACCTTTTAAGTATTTAAGGCAGTATTTCATTAGTTGCTCCGTCCGTTGAGCTAATAAATACAGCGTGCAAGTTTAAATAGCCTCTGAACATCTTGTTTTATTTTTACCTTATATCACCATCACGTGTTTCTTCCAACTTATTTTTCTTTTCCTTTTCTGATTTCTCTTCATTACTCACTTTTGAGTCAGATACAACATGTGCATCTGATAAAAGATCATCAGTTTTTGTCAGCTATAAAAAAAATCGAAATCATGAAGCAGAAAGCTGTAACACACGCTGAATGGTAGATAAGAAATACAGTATCAGGAAACAGTTTTATTAACAGACAAATTTTGCCATCATGTATACTTAGTAACTCAGAATTACCTAACTTAAGAAATTTTTATCAATACCATTCAGGTTAATAGAGTTATCCTGAACCTTATACCAGGGCCAATGGACAGGGGCTGGCTTAATAACTTCCAGAACTTCTCTGAACTCTGGATTGCAGCCTGCCTATTTTTTCATGCTATGCCTCTTCACACTGACAGCAGATTCCAGCTACTGATATTGCTGATAAGCCTGAATACTGCTCTTAAAGGTCTGATTGGATATAGCCAATAAGCGTATTATATAATTTTCCTTTATAAGATTTGCATACTTAATGCTACAGACTTGCAACAGAAAGTGTTTTCAAATAACAATAGATGTTAATTATCTGATTTTATATCATTCTCCATCAGATGTATGTTTAGAAAAAGCTAAATATAAAGCAGGAAAACAAAAGGAAAAATGAGTGAGGAAAAAGAAAAGCAAAGGATGATTTATTAAAGAATATGGATAGAAAAGAAGAAAATACCCCCTAGACAAGATTTGAAAAAATTATTAAACTATGAGCAGGATACGATTATGTAGAAACAACTCCAGTAATCTATTCCCCATAGCCAGTCTCATTTTGCTGTATGTTCAGGGCAATTTAGTACCAGAAACACCAAGGTAACTCACTGCCAAGTGAGTCTGAGACAATTTCAAGACAGAAATCAATCCAGTGACCAAATAGTACAAACTACAGTTACTGCTCACTTCCATGTATAAGTTGTTGTGTCAGATTTATTCTGCTTCCCCTAAACTATTTGATGCACTATAGGCAACCAAACAAAAAGTCAGGTGTATTAAATGACTGAAAAAAAATCCTACATTGGGATATCATAAGCAGTGAACCAGCAGTGATTATTATTTAAAGATGCATTAATATCAGGTTTGTTTCAAAGAAGTAAAGAAAGATTTGTACTTTTCCAATCAATCAAGACAGTAACAGAAAATGTTAAGTAAAATGAAATTTAGGAAGACTATATGAGGAAAATTCAATATAACAGCTAGAGACAGATCTGATACAATTCTGTATTTCTCCATAGAGTATTTATTATATCCAAAAAGAAATCTTAATCTTCCAAGCAAAAAGAATAGGCTCAATTGCCCACACTCTGCTGTCTGTGGCTCAGAATTTTTCTACTGCAAGACAGGCTGATGTACAGTTCAATAAGGGGCAGTTTAGTACCTCTTTAGTAAAACCCAAATGACTTTCTTTTTCTCTATCATGTTTTAGATGTGCTGTTTCTTCTCCAGGACTTCCATTATTTTGTTTCAAGTGATTTTCTTTACTGGTGCTCTCTAATTCCTTCATGTTATTAGATACTGTATCATCCTTTTTTCGATTCTGTGAACAAAATTGACACACAGATGTATTCTTACAAAAGTTATTAGGATTTCAGTTCTGAGTCTTGTGCTGTCCTCTGACCGTGATTAAAAAAAATAATTACTTAAAAAGAGACCTACCTAAGTATACTACACTGCAATAAAGAAAATGGAAACTGCTAAGAACTCTTTTTGTACCTTTCAGAAGAGTTCAGTCTTACAATCCTTTTCTCTGTAAGATTATTGTACTTTCTGCACCTGCCTGCCCCTCCAATCTCCAGCATTACTACTAGTCACCTTTGTCTTCTGAGATTTCATTCTTATTTAACTCAGTCCACACACTGGCTCAGTAACATTCTTATTTGCGTTCATAAGCACTGATTTTTTAAAAAATATCCACTGCACAGAGGTTAACTTGATGTAAAAATTTTGAGGAAGGATGGTAGAGGTGACTTAAGATCATGAACTACGCATCTTGGCAGAATAGCAAACCCAACTGAAGTGAGGTTCATGTAAACCTTATCAAACTAAGCACGAGGGCTGAGAAAAATAGAAGCCGTGAAAGCAGTAAATCTTGGGGCTGAATTCCTGTGATTTAGCAGAAGCACTCTGGTAAGACGAAATTCCATGTAAGTCAGTTCACAAATCTTTACTTTCCTAAGTAAAGTATGCACCCATATTATACACTTCTCCCAAACAATAACAATTGTGAAGCAGCTTCCTTTTGTATATTGGTAATGACTTAAAAATTACACAGTAGGCTGTTTATGAAATAGTATTTTATTTTTCCTCCAGTTCTTAAATAACCAAACCCCAGCTGAAAATTGACTTTCAGCAGTTAATGCTACTGCACCATTTTTCTATATAGAAATCAACAGGCATAGAAACTATGCTTTTAAAAATAAGAGCTATTACTGCAGTGTAATACCTCATCTTGGGGCTGTTTGCCAAATAGCATTCTGGAAGAATTAAAGTTGTGATATAGTGATTTTGTAGCACGGACTACTAGCTAAATATTCAATTCAGGCACGTTCTCACTTATTCTATAAATTAATCTCATCCACATAGCACTGATCCCACAAAGAAGATTGAGTTAACATGCTGACATAAGCAAATTTCTTTTGTGGTCTGTGTAGCAAGTAGTGCTGGCACAGAGGATCTGGCCACTTCCCCACTCTGCTCACAAAGTGCTGGCTAACCAGGTATGGCACATACACGACTGTAGTTTCCTCACCTTAAGGTATGAAATGACACCACAGGAAAATGGTAAAGCTCAAACACCTCTGTCAAAACTGCAGAAAGAAACATCTGCAAAGCTTTGCTTTGCATGTCTTCTTCTTGAGAAAGGCAGTGTTAATCACAAAAATATTTGCAGGAGCCCCTTTCATATATAGCATTCGTGATGTCAGCCCAAATACAGATGCTCTAAAGCAAAGGCAAAACTTGAATCCACTGTCTTCTGGGGATCAGTGTTGTTGAAGGAAAAGTAACTTTTGTATAGCTCTGAAGGCAGTTTAGCATGCTCAGGGTTAAAAAAACAACCTAAAACCTCTTTGGAAATATGCTGACTTCTTAACAGCGCAATGTATTTAATCTGGTTTTAGAAAATCAAATGTTAAAATGCCTACAAAACATAAAAGAAGGCATGGAGTGGAAAAAAAAATTAAATAAAAATAAAGAAGCAATATGGTCTGAGGAAAAAAGCATGAGGTATGCCAGGGGATTTTTTTAATTTTTTTTTTTTTTCTGGGGAAAAAAAAGGGTAACTTTATTAAGCTATTGAAAAAGAAAACTAATGCTTACTAGTTAGAAAGCAGGAGGCTGTATAACATCAACTGCCCTGGGTTTGGGTTTTCTTTTGTTTGGTTTGGGTTTTTTTAGATGTATATGCAGGGTAGTATTTCCTAGTTAATGACAAGCAGTTATATCTTTCCCTTCTCTCCTCACCCATTACCCTTTAATAAACTCAATTCTTTGCTTTAACAAAAGGGAGGGTTCTAGTTTTATGTATTTATAGGCTCAAAACACCACAGCAAAAGAGCATTAGTTAAGTGCTATCATCATAAACATACAATCCTACCTAAAAATGTTACAGATTTTTGAATAGATTACATGGCAGAACAATCTTCATAATTTATACATCAACTGAATCATGATCCTGCCTGACACTGCTTTTTGTCACAGAGCTTGTGATTTCATGTTGTTTGCTAAATTTGACAAAACCCCCTGTTAACAAACATCACAACGCATAATCAAACATATGTGGATTTGAACTATTTATTTTCCCGAAAGACAAAGAAGTGACTTCTACCATCATAAGGTATAAGCATGAAGACTGTCATCTCCCTTTCTCTTGTGTCTGGCAGAGAATTGTGACTGTTACTCTATACAAGCAGTTTCAAATAGACATCTGGGCTATCATTTGATTTTGGAGAGAGAACAATTTCTAAACTAATTTTTTTTTTTAACTGGACACAGTGAGGTTTTTGAGTAATGTGGGACCCACCTGTGCCAATTTGAATGGATTATCTCTGACAAATGACAAACTCTGTGAGGGAGACTGGTCTGAAACACCAATAATACTGAGTCCTTTTCTCTTCTCTCTCAGACAAGCTTGTTGGTGTCTCTTTATTCTTTCCATCTGTTCCTCCACAGTCATTCGAGGCCGTGTGCTTTCTGCAAGACACAGCTGCTCCACTGCACTTCTTGGTCTTTCCTTAAATGGGAGAAAACATATATTTGAATTTAAAAAGCAAGGTTCTAAACGGTTCAGCTTGTCAGAGAAGATCATCTAATGGTTTACTAGAAAGCAGAAAAATAGAAGGGAAGTAAAGATCTAAAGATCTCTTGCATATGTGAAGAAAGTGAAAGAAACAGTTATTAATAAATGAACAAGGAAATACAAAATAAAAGGAAGGAATAATTTACTTATTTGAACACTGACATTACCACCATCAATAATAAACATTAGAAGAATGCTAGATGCTCTCTCAAAGCCAACCTATCAAGTTGAAACAATTTACCAGACATTATACAACAGGCAAACACAAGTTACTTGACTGAGACAGAAACATAATCAAAATTTAATGATCCAGGATGTTTATGCCAATTGGTCTAATAGTGTTTTCTGCCTTTTTATTTCAGGAAAAACTACAGCTGGGCATCATTTAATGGCAAGGGCAGGCTGAAACAAAGTGAATTCATCACCAATTAAAAATGCGTAATTCTAAGCACTGTATTATTCCCAAAATAACAGCCATCACTATACCTACTCTGTTCTTGAAATTCACTGATTTTCAGATAGATCTGTACTTTGTAGGACAGAAACAAATAAACAAAAATTTACGTTGGGCTAATCAGCTGCATTCAGTACATTCACAGTAACTGATTTCACTTCTGAGAAGTGGCATTCTTTCTTCAGTCAACAGCCTGGGAGTTTCTCTCTCCTCCCCCATTCTTCCTACAACTTCTTTTATTCACGCTGTAACTACAGCAGAAGTTTTTCTCCCTTTTGCATGAACTAGATTTAAACATCTGTCTTTAACCCAGAGACTACAGGACTCCGTAATCTGAAATTTCAGGCTTATTACCCACATAATGCTTGTTGTATCCTTATTTTCTGGCTACTTTAGGTATTTCCCACATCATTTTAGTGATGAAATAAATAAAAGACAGTTTTTTTTAAACAGGGGCTGTTAAATTTCCCCAGAAGCCAAATACAAGTCCTTGCAAGTTTTAATTTAAGATGCTTCCTGTCCTTTCAACTCAAGCCTGAACTTCAGTAGCTTAGGTTTGCTATTACCATTTACTTCTTGCCCAGTCCGAGTGTCCCAATGCAGTTTACCATACACAACCTTTATAACTGTCATTCTTTCTGCAGCTGTCTCCATCAACCTAGTATATTATATTTTTATTACAGTGACTATTTTACAAAGAAAACTAAAATTACAACTTTAGAAGCAACTACAAAACTTAGAAATGACACATCACTATCCATCAATGGTCAGAAGTTATTTTGAAGTACCGTTCTTAACTCTATCTTCTTATTCTTCCTCAATGTAACATAGGAGGCTATTGTTGAAGACTCCGGTGTTGGCGATTTGGTTCTGGGTGGTACAACTCCCACAGGAAAATGTGAGCCTGTGAAACAGTAAAGCAACATACTAACATTGCCAAGACAGTTTCTTGTTTTCTAGGAAATACGCGTTGTCAGCCTTGGAAACTACTGTTCAAAAGACTGCAAAGATTTTAATGCCTAACTATCACCTCTGTTAAGGTGCACAGGCAGATGACTAGCCCCCTAGCCTGAGGCTAACAAAACAGTCTGGAGGTACTTGAATGCCAAATCCATCATTCAAAACAAAAACTACAAAGCAAAAGTTTGGGTCTCCTACAGACATAAGATATAGCAGAACTCCATTTTCTTTTTGTGTCACCTTTATGTACCACTCAGGTCATAAATATTCTGCTGGCACACAGCTGTAAGGGTACTTCACACTGTCCCATTAAAACGTTTCTCTTTGTTGACTTTTGAAAAGAGAGGGAAAGGGCTGATATGACAAGTGTCTCGTAGAGTAATGTGCACAACAAACTAGAAAAACAGTTTGAAATTTCCCCTGAAATTTACTAATTTTTAGAGCCACCCGCAAACAGCAAGAAAGAAAAATTGTAGAGAGGAGCTGCCTCAGTTTGTTTCCATTCCACCTGAAAAACTGTTAGGATAGAATGGCATAAAAATGTTTGTTGAAACACCATATAGTTGTAACAGCATATGGACTATACAAAACCCCAACCAACCAGGAACGGTTATATTTTTCCTACTGCAGCAAATTGTTAATATAAGTGAATGCTCAGAACAAGACATACCAGTTCGGAAATTCACATGCTGAAAAGCCTGGGCCCGATGATAAAACACAGCTATGACAAACCAGATTCACTCTGTTGTTTAAGAAGATAAAAAGTCTCTTGCTACTTGCTACTGCTGCAGCTATTCTCTTCCCTGTCCCTATTTATTATTTATATTAGAAGAATTTGCATTATTGCCTTCCCTCACTGAGGACTGTTTTTCTACAAATGGACATAATAAAATTATTTCTGTCTTTACAAAAGAAGACAGAAAGCAGATTGGGGTGCTCAAAAAGCACTGGTTCGCTTTTTATACGGTCAGCACAGGCTTTCTTATATTGTGATAATTACTCTTCCCCTTGTCATAAATTACTCTAAATAATTTGGAACACCACAAGTCAATAAACTAGGCCTGCTGTCAGAAGGGCAACTTCCTCAATTTAGGTGGCTGATGATTAGCATATCTCAGGCTAAACCCTGCATTTTTTACCACCAAGGTAAAATAAATTTACTATCTATCTTAAGTGAATATTATACCTCAGCAAATACCACAGTGAATTTGAATTGTCTAATTGTCTGGTAAGTGCAAACTTAATTAAATCACAGGGCCATTCTCATTGTTCACACCCAAACCATTTGCTAATTTACTTTTAAAAGCCTCTATTACCATTCTGATGAAAATAATATCCTTATATGATCATACTTCTTGCCCAAAATCTGGTACTGTTGCCCCAGCCTGCAATGGGCATACTTAGTCCAACTACCAGAACAGAAGGCAGCGATCCTGCTGGCACTGAAAACACCAACCGTTATGGCATAAAAAATGGGTAAGTTTAGTTACTTTTTCTAAAAGCTCTTAATATGGTTTTGGGGAGGTGCTCAAGTGCTTTTCCTGAAGTCACCTTTAACAAACTATTCTGTGTGTTTTAACAAACAGAATTGAGAAGCACTTCCTGGTAAAAGACTCTACCAAGCAATTAGTTGCTTTTATAGAAGCTAGATGAAGAGAAGAATCTAAAGCATTTAGCAATTGCAGACCTTTATCGTCTGTACACTCCAAGGTCGTGATCATTATTCCTATTATATCAGAGGACAGAAGGCAATTCAACAATTACAATTAAAAAAAGAAAAAAGACATTGTTTCCCTGCCTTATGAAAGCCTGAAAATTCTGTGGTGCTGCCTTTTTGGACGTTCCAGCGACATAACATTGGGAGCTTGATTCAAAAACTGAGTAATTGTTCAAGGGCAAGAACTTAAAATGGGTAATTGTTCAAGGGAATGGTGTGTGGGGAATGTGAGTGATGTGATTAGACATGGTGTCAATAAGGATTTCAGGGTTGTTGGTGAGTGTAATGTTTGATTTTTCTGAGGTGTAATTGACCGAAATCTTTCTCATCATGTAATTAAATCATTATTTTATCTGGAAACTCTTTCATCACATTAGAAAGGGACAGGCTACAAAAATATGAAAGATGATACAGCTTCCATAACACAGTTAAAGCTTTGTATTCCTTGTGAAAAGGCTGAAAGGTTGTAAACACTATGCCTGGAGACAAACCTTTAGCAGTAGATTCTGATTCTGAAATTTGTTCTGTCTTTTCTTCACCATTAGACTCATCCACTTCTGCTACTGTAGTTAACTCTGGTTCACTCTTATAAAGCCTATAATCAGGACCCTGAGGAATGACAAGTTATGAGGTAAATAAACAGGCATTTTTACACAAGCATTTATGTCTTAAGACTCAAACCGATTACTTTTTGACAACTCTGCTCTCACTTTAAGACAATGTTTGATTGTTCAAGTGCCACTGCAGCAGAATTTCTTTGTAGTTAATTATAGTAACAACATTTGCAGACTTTCACAAATTATAGAAAAAACTGCCACAAAAATGTGGAGGGGTTCCCCCCCTTTAAAATGATCTTCAGGAAACAAACTGATATAAGGTGTCAGAAAAACTGATTCTGAACCTAGAGTTTTGTAAGAACTTGTGAGCAGAAGAATCTGCTGAAACATACTCAAATACAAGCATTAAAGTCTTAAGACATTTTATCTATGCACAGAATATATGACAGGAAAATATGAAGAGCAAATGATGGAGCTAGAAATAAAAGTAAGTAAACAAAGGTAAAAACGTAACACAAAAGTTGCCAGATGACAAAATAAAAATTGTGACTGAGAACAAAAGGGGATGCTTCAAGAACAATGTGGCAATTTTAGCCACTTACACAGTAAGATCCATTTCTCTGATATCCTTGAACTTGGTGAATCTTCTTTTCTTCTGGCAGATGTACTGGGCCCCTGCTATAACAGAGCAAGGAGCTGCTATCACTGGGCAGAGGGGGGATTATGGGAGGATGCTCTGTAAAGTCATAGGACCGAGGGAGTGGAGGACGAGGTGGGACTACTTCCTCTTCCTAAAGATTGTAGAATAGTCACCTTATTTAGATGTGCACACCTGTTACAATTATTTATAACTTAAAGAGAAAAATATATTACCATAGCTATGCCAGCTATAGATTTTGGAATTAAAGGGACAATGTCACACCAAGAAAAACCAAACAAAACCCCAACCAACCTTTCCCCCCCAAAAAAAAAGAAGGCCAAGACAGCTTTAGTTTCTTTGGGTTTCTTTGGATTGTTTTGCTCATTTGGTTGCTTTTTATTTTATTAGCACCACCTGGACTGAAATACTTCAACAGTTTTATTATTCAGCTTCTCAGGATTTTCAGTTCTAACACCTGCCCTTTCGTTGGCCACATACGAACTCTGTATCATCCTTTTAAAAATTAAATTCAGTATCTTTTTAAAGATTTTTACACGGATTAGGCTCTTAGAAAGTTCTGTAAGCCAGATGCACCTTGCAGACATTTTAGATAACCATGACAATGTCCCTTTAAAACTGTAACTTCTAGCCAGATTTTCAGAGGAACTGAACATCTGGGAGCTCCCACAGTTTTAGCTGTTATTGTGGGTGCTCTAGCCATCTGAGAACCAGGCTTGATATGTGCATCAACATATAAAGCAGTGTCTTTCTTCCCATGAAAAGTGTGGTGGGTAGAAAACAAATCCATAAATTGGGGTTTATGTTTCTAGGAAAGAGCCTAGGGAGAGGAAAAGGTGAGAAATGGAAAAGAGAAACATACCAGTGAGCATATAAAGAACAAATACAAAGAACAATGAAAGTGTCAGAAATACTAGTGGAGATATAAGTCTTTAGAACTAATTCATAATGCAATATTTCCACAGACACATGCAGAATAAATATTTCAGATATCCTTAAAACAATTATAATAATGTTAAGTTTTATTACAGGCATATCAGAAATTCAGTGATGCTAAAATGGTAAATATACTAAAATCATACCTCATTTTTGTATTTAATAGCTGAAAATGCCCTTGATCCCATGATGCCTGTTTGGGAGAGGGGAAGAGGTACAGAAAGAAAAAGAAAAATTGTTTTCAATAAACAGGTTTTAAAATCTGAACTATAACCTATTGCTATCAAACAAATATACAAAGCATCAACTTCCTTTCTCAGCAAATTGTTTCATTTTTTTCACACATACAAAAGCAACTATGGAGCTTGTCTTTTAAAAATGTAGGTGATCTTATTTCATTTCCTGCAAGACAAAAACAACCGGCTTACCTGACTCTGAACAGCTTCTTTGCTGTTTATGTTTACTTAAACCCTCCATGACATCTTGAATTCTCCACAGTTCCTTCTGAATCTGAGCACGCTGTATCCCTGCTGACTCAGTCTGCCAATAAATAAATAGCACATAGAGGAAATAAATTGGAATACCACTGCAAGCAGAAAAAAACCTAATCAGAAAATCTTTTCTTTCTTTAGACTACACTGCATATTGTTCCCCATAAAACACAGTAATGACACTCTCCTTTCCCATAAAAGTGCAACATTCAAATACTGTCAGAAACAAAAAGTGTAAGATGAACTAATTTCATGATGTGTCAGTCAATTCAACAGCAATTTCCTAGTTCAAACTCCACTGATGAACAGTATTCTATCTAGTGTCTCCAAAGAAAACCCAAGCAAACTTTGCACAGGAGACCTGCATACAACAAGAGAAAAGGAATCATCCGTTCCAACCCTAAAATAGGTGGAGATGAACATGGTGTCTGCATACTAGGCATATAAAATGTGGGCCTATTTGCATTCATGGTCATGCATACTTTGGACAGCAGAACACAAATTTCTCAGCTCTTGGGCTTCCTTGTAGCCTCCCTTTCATAGCTGCATAGAAAATCAGTCCCTGGAGCAAATAGCCTTTAATGCCTCCCAGCATGGACCACACCCATCTGCTTATTCCAGATAATGTATGCACATCTCTGTGCATGTGTGTGGGGTGTCTCAAACACCTTACAAATTCAGAACTTACATTAACTGTCCAATCCTCCACAGAACAGCAAGGAAATAAGATACACATCAAAACGCTTGATATGTAAGACCTGAAGCAAAGCCTAGAATATTTTTATTATAATCTATTGTCATTGAATGATTTAATTACATTTTAAAATGTTCAGTTAAGTGGAAGGATTAGTGTGAAGATTCAATATGACTGTCATAGCAACTAAGGTCTGAGAAAACTACCCTATTTTGGACCCTGAAACACTGAACCAGAAAGAGGAGGCTTCCAGACACAGGAAAACCAGTGCTATAAACTTCAAAATAAATACATTAAAAAAAAAAAGAAAAAAATCTGAAGATCTCAGAACTTAAAAACTTTTTATTTCTTTTTATACCCTGTAAGTTAATGCACCACAGGTCACCCTTTCTTTCATTTGTGCAGTTTTTAAACATAATCACAGAAAATTAGTGACTTCAGTGTACTTTAAGACCTGTGCCACACCTGAATTTCTCCAAGTCGATCGAGTTGGTCCTGCATGTGGTTCCTTGTTACAGTTACATCATACTCCAATTTATCATATTCTCTCCAAGCTCTTTCCAGTTCCTAAAAGTATGTAACAAAAGTAAATAATTACATATGCACATTCAAGTATACTATTTTTCTTTATTCAGTGGCATGAACTTCTAGAAATAATGAATAAATTGGTATCAGCAATAAACAAATATGTATTTTAGAGAATGCAATGTTTAAACAGCTTTCTGATTTTCTAAACATCCTGAATGGAATTCAAACAAACAGCATTTTGTCTTTTCACAAACAAAAAGGATAGGCAAGGGCAAAATCTTCAGAATATGTCAGTGTAGTCAAGCAGGCAGGTGGGTCTAAGCTGCTCTTCTAGTGAGGCAGAAAACCCACAAAAATGGATGCAAATTTGTCTCTTTTATCACACAGAATACGTATGTGTGAGTGCACAGCATGTGCATGCATACGCAATGTCTTATGCAAGGCAAATGTAAGTCACCCAACCCTGCCTGCTGGCAGGGTTGGATGACTTACCAGTGAATGCTCCAGGCCTACTAATACACCATTATTTTACATATGTGAAACTACAAATGCCAGAAGGGAGAAGGTGCAAAAAGAAAATCTTCTTTGAGGTTAAGTCTGCTATCTCACTTTTGAAGCCTACACCAAGCAATTTACTCAACTTAGCATAAATTAAAGAGTTAATGAGGGAAAGTATATCCTGAGGATTTCCTTTCCCCGATTCTGTTTTCCTTGTCCAACAAATTCCTTTTACCACATAGTCTAATGTTCAGACTAAAACCAGCATTTCAGTGCCTATGTCGTATCAATTTCACCAGAGCAAACTACTGTAATTTGACACTGAAATACTTTCTTGGATGTATATGTGTAGGCAAAAAGATTCCTTGCCTTGTCATTTCAGTGTAGAAACCACCATGAGGTGGAAAAGGACAGTAAATAGCAATTCCTTTTCCTTGTTTTCATCCTGTCGCTGCTTTTGCTAAAAATAAGTCACCTATCTGACAGAGTATCTGCTAGAAGTTTGTACTTGCTACTATTCTGTCATTACATAAAATAGCATATTTGCATTATTTATTTCTTCTGTAATTTATTTTTCATATTATAAATATGAAAACTAATTAAACTCATTTGGGGGGAAAGGGGGGAGGGGAAAGGGAGAAAGAAGAAAGACTACTTGATGAATATGGTGAAAAGATCACATTCCACCTGTCTTTGACAAAAATACAAGCAAGTAAAAGACAACTGAGTTTTGTTGGAAGGTAATGCAAAATAACCAAAGGCAACCCAATTAAGAATGTGAACATGAAGACAATCATTTCACACTTCACTGAGTTTTACCAACAAGAATGTATTACTTACTCCGGTAGCTCGTGATACTTCTCGACAAGTGCTAAGTAGTCCGTTCTGCAAGTCATCTCTCTGTAAGACTACATTTTGAATGGCTGCGGGATTATCTGCATTCATTTCTATCTCCTGACTTGCTGATAGCAAAGCTTGCTCAAGCGTGTACTATTATAATAAAAAGAATTATTTTTAATGTTCTGCACCACTGGGCTGATTTTCGTTTTATTTCAGTTATCAATGTTCTGATAATAAGCATGTAAAATAACATCCACTTTAGGTAATAAATACAATTGTCCTACTTTCTCCTTGTGTAGCTGTTGAAGCTTCTCCTCCAGTGCTTGTACAACTTTATCTTGTTCACATAAATGGCTAAGTTTAGCCTAGTAAATAACAGAAAATTACCACAATTAGGATTTAATTTTTAACATCTTCAGTAATCAAAATGTAACTTGATAAATCCTTACACGTAGCTATATAAAATGCTATTACCACAAAATATGAATTCTGAAACTATGAAGCCATCAGTCTTGCACTTTCAAATTAACCTTAAGAAACCCTCTTACGCTACTATGAAATAAGTGTTGTTATAACTTGAAACAGCATTGCTTAAAACGTATTTTATGATTCTACAGCTAACCTTTGCAATTAAATAATAGGTATTAAATACTGTTTTACTTTACATATTCCTCAGTATTACAAAGAATATTTTATACATTAACAGTCTTTCCCATGACTGATTTCAAATTGTAGTTTTTAATAGTTAGTTACTAGTATCAGCCATGCTCTGCTCTGTTTTAGCTCTGACAGAGGCTTGGCTATGACAAACTGTTACACTTCCAGCTCCAGTCTGAGCAAATAACTGTCCAGTGCACTCTAACAAATTTGAGTTTTGTTTTTAAATAACCTTTTTCATCCAATTAGTACTGCTCTGACTTTTTAGCTCTAAGATAACACTGGAATCCTGCCTTCCTTTTTACTTGAGATAGCATGCTTTAAACCATGTCTACTCTTAGTTGCATTGTGCAAGCACGGTTAGGCATGTATATGTATGTATATACAGTATGATTATACGTATGTATGTTTCACCACCAATTTTACACCAAACCCCTTTTCTTTTATAACTAGCAACCCAATACCCTGAATGGTAACTACCCATGCCAAATATCAGTTTTGGAGTATCAGTCATATTTCCTGAGAAATTACATCTCATGCATATAACTGAACCACAACTATGTTTTTCCCTTCTAAAGTAATTAATTCATTTCTAGCAGCAATTCACCTTTTAACACATATAATATTTGAAAGTTCAGCCTAAAATGTAATACTTCCTGCAAGTTAAAGGTTATTATAAAGAGTCTTATGCACCCCGATTTCACAGAGCAATTTCTATTGGTAACTATATGAAGTGCATTTCAAACCCAAAAGTCAAGGGGGATATTATTATCAAAAGAAAGAGACAAATACCAACATTCCCAAGGAAGAAGAAATACAAATGACTTACATCAATATCCAGCTCTTCAGTTCTATATTTGTATAGTGTACCCCTACATTCTTCTTGTGTTAACTATAAGGAAGAATAATATTGCCATAAAACAACTTAATTGGACTATGAAAATGAAACTACCATTCAGCTTAAAGAGTTTCAATACAGAAATCAGCTTTTGCTTGGAAGTCAAACATACCACATGGAACAAGATATTTTTAGCCCATATATATTAATGAAGATAAGTAAATGGAATGTAAAGCATACTGTCACTAGCAAGTTGCATTAACTTAACAGGTTATGTTTCTAATGCAAACTGGATTTTCAAAGATGTGTAACTAACTCAATCAAACATGGAATATGTAGGAAGATGAAACTACCAGAGTACACTTAGACATATTTTGTAAGTTTTCTTCTGTGCATTCTAAATACAGGGGCCCATTCTACTTGGACTTAACTGTTCTAGGCCCACTAAAGTCAAGTGTACCCACAAGAAGGATATTCTGATATGAATCTGAAATCAGAACCGGATGACCTAAGTATACAAATTATGTATAAAATATTTTGTTACAGACATATGCCAAACAAGTGACACAAAACAGCCTTCTGCCTACTTTTTCCTACGGATATCCTCACCTCCAGAGTATTACCAGAAATGCCATAAACAGAAGCCCTTCTATTTTAACTTTGGACCTAGGAAAACTTGAGCCCTCATGCCAGTCAGCATATGAGGTATCCTCAAACTACTTTCATACAGCTCCTATCATTGAGTTCTTAACTCTTTCAGTCTCTGAACTAACCAATAACAAGATTTAAAAACATTTTACATGAAAAAAAGCAGCTCCCCATTTTGGAATGGACTGTCACATACAGAAACTATTTCATGTCCTACACAAGTATTGGCATACCACTATCGGCCTTCGTATTCAACTTGATAAAAAACATGTGTGCACTGAGTCCCAACATAGATGCTTTCCTTTCAAATATCTGTCCTAATTAGGTCATCATGATTTAATAGTGCAAGAAAGACTATAGAACACAAGTCCATGTTAAAAGACACTTATAAATAAAAGGACGAGGGAAGGGTTAATCAGACAAGCATTCCAAACATACAGTAAATCTTCAACTTAAGTGTTTCATTTCAAGACATTATGTCCACATATTTCATGCAAATGCACCTGGTGACAATTTGAAAGTATGTATAGTGTATTAAAACCACATAGTAACTTGCTTTGAAATGGACATTTTATGAAAATGAATGTTGGAATATGAAAAAAGCCACAGCACTTTTGCACCTTATGAATGTCACAAAAATTAAGAAATCTATTTAAACTCCTGCTATTGTGTGGAGTTGTGTTTTTTAACTGTTGATTTTACCACAATGAGAGAAAAATGAGGAATGGAAATATTAAAAAAACTCATAAACATGGCCAAATGTCTTTAACTTACAGAAAAAAAAACCCCTAGTTATATTTCACAACAGGAAGATTTTACAGAAGAAAGATTATCCCCTATTAGATAAATACATACTACATCTTCCCAAGATGTTGCTCAGCATTTCATATGGCTTGCCTGGAAAACTGTAATGTTATTTTTTCAAGCCAGTATTTTTTACACTTTTAGTTTATTTGTATTTTTTCTTAAAGGGAGGTGCTTTTTTGGCATGTCAACCTTAATTACAGCTGAGTTTGACAGCTTGCCAATTCAGCATCCTTATCCCTACCTACCTCCTAAACAGAACATATTTTAAGCATTCAAAAAATGAAAACACCTTTTCAAAGAACACTACAGGCATGCTAATTCTTATTAAATTCCTATCACACATTTAAAATTGCTGCCAACTTCTTGCTTTTGTCAATGGTTTTGGTTTCCCACAATAGGCACTGCTGGAGAGCCGCTTCATTTCAGTATTTCTACTGCAACATTTTATGTAGACTTAGCTCAAAAACTCTAAAAAATCGTAACAAACAATTCATCTCTTACAAAACAGCACCTTCTCTTTCCACAGCACATCTACAGATCAGCTTAAGGCAAAAAGTGAGTAATGCTATTGCATCCTACTGGAATTATGAAAGGAATTGCAGTAGACAGAATACAATTACACATTACAAGCAAAGGTTAACAACCTCATTATTCTGGAAAACGCATTACTAGAGCTCCAACGATCAAGTTACAGAAACGTATTTTATGTCACGTTCAACAAATGCCTCTCACCAAATCGTTCCTCCAAAAACTTTACAAGAACAGTAATTCCAGAGAAAGAGTGCCACCTACTGAACCAATGACATGACTTGCTGCTGACTTCCACACTTTTCCTCAACATTTGCCTACTCAAATACAAAAAAATCCATTCCTTTTAACATGGTGAAACATGCTGCACAGCTCCAAAACTTTAAGGGGTATCACCCTGAATACCAACAAACAGAATTTACCATTTCTGAAATGCAAACTACGCATGCAGAGTCTGGCCAAACATGTATCTTACATGTGAAAAGGTAAAGTGACCTTAATCAAACTGCCATCTTATGTTAGAAATAATCTGTCCTCTAGTTTACCACCCCACTGTACAGTCCTCATCTCTGTCAAATGCCAGTACCAGATGAATCACAGAAGTGGACAAATCCACCACAATGGACACAGTATAAAATGTCCTTAAAAGCAAATTTCTTCCCAGATAAGTGCAAATCTCTCTCAAGACATGAGGGCTTAAATCTATTTAAGCAGTCAATATTAAAAACATTCAAGTGACAGTATAATTTAATTACATTATAAGCTACTTTCAAGATTCTGCTAACCATTTTTATTCCATAAATATATGGCAAGATATTTCACACTCTGAGAGCACACTAAGCATCTCTGTGAGATACTGCACTTAGGAAATTAAAACAACAATCTAGGCTATTTTGTGGGGAGTCCAAGTCAGACTTTCAAGAGGATTTTGGAATACTTTTTACTATCAATAGGCAGGGCCAATGGGCATCTAACCCACAGTAAGCAAGATTCTCCTCTAATTTTGCACAGTGCAACAGATAACATTTCAAATACAAATCAGAAACACAAGATTTTTAGCTCAAATACAATCATCCCATGTGTTCATACAAAACCTGAAAAATACTGCTGCCTACAAATCTCAAAATGCAATATGAGTAGCATTTTAAACGCATGCAGTTGCTACAATAGCAACAAAGTATGCCATAAACAAGATTGTCCTACTCTCTTAGAAACAAAATTTGACTATTTTAATATGTTTTGTAATACATTAAGAACAATTATGCAAGTAAAGACCTGGATGTTAGCTTGTTGCACTCAGATTTTTGTTTTTCCCCCTTTAGGGTACTCACACACATGAGCTGGGATAATCCTACTTCTTAAAACCAGCATGCTTTAGAAAACAAGATTAACACTCCTCACCTACTATTAGAAAGAAACAAAAAAACCCCAAGGTAGAAATGGGTCCAGGCTTAAAGACCTCAGTTTTTCTTATCTGTGCATATCGAATCATTGCCCTAGCTCATACTTGTAAATTTACAGTACGGTCTGTAAAGCAGACTGATGTTTAATCAAAGTGATTTAGATAACTGTGATGATGCAACAAATCACAAGCAAAAATGTCTTTTAAATAACACATTTGAAATAGTATATATCCTAGCTGTTCTACTAAAGAACCATTAATCATTACAAACAAACAAGAAGCAAGACACCTTAATTTTTAATTAAATGCAAGCTTTTCTTGCTTTCCTTTGCTAACTCTAAATGAGCTCAGTCACAAAACTGACATGAATAAACTGAAGCAAATAGAGATCTTTTTCTCTACCCGCAGGAATGGTTACGGTCATCAGAAAGGAGTTTATCATCTTGGCAACAAAACAGATTTCAGTTGCTTACAGCGAAGCTTCTCCCAATTGTTTACTTTCCTTTAAAATAGCAGTGGGGAAGATGACTGATAAAATCAATTTATTTTACTTGAATAAAAGGTTACATATTGTTTAAACTTTAAATAAGTTGCCAGAATTTTTAACAGGTCAGTTTTGCATTACGAATGTTTAGAAGACTACTTAGGCAGTGAAATTTTGAGTGGATTTTTATCTTTTCCTGGAAGTAAGTTAATGCAATATTTTGCACAGGAAACTTCATCCACAAAAGCAGGTCTTGCTATTCCTCAGTTTATGCAATACACGGATTCTTCTGCACAAACCTGGCAAAATGTCACAAACAGTCTGACCTGAGGAGACCACATCGCTAGTGACAGGTGATTCAACCTTCATGACCTGTTAGGTTCACTGTTTCTTTGACAAGAATGTGAAAAAAAAAAAGTGCTTATTCAGTGTCAAACACAAAGCAGCAGGTATGTCTACAAGGTGAAGGCAGTGCTGTGTAGCAATACCTTAGCTGACAGCATAGCTTCGTCAAGACAGCACTCTGAAATTTACTGGTATCCCTAAATATGTGGCAGACTAGCCCAGGTCACAGCTATACCTCGAATGTGTCTATAATATTAAAAGCTGGTTTACCCTGAACACATCCAGAACGCCTCTGTTCATTAATACTTAGTTGTCTTACATAATCTATTACAGAAAATCAATTTGTTCAAAAAATCATAACAGCTAGGCTTCTTTTAAAGAAGAAACCCAACAAAATCCAATTTCATACAGTGCTTGAGGGTACCTTACTTCTCCCATGCCTCTCTCAAATAGCTCCTTCAGGTTCCATGTTAAAGCTCCTATTTTAATCTTAGGAGCACAAATTGTATGATCCTGAAATCAGTCACTCACAAACCAACTTCCCTTGGAAAGCTGAGATTTTTCTTGCAACTAGTCTGCATTAAAGGCAAATCTAGCTTGTGGAGTTGACTTCCAAATAAACAAAACATGAAATTAAGCTGCAACATATTTTAGAAACATGGCAAAGCATTAATCACTAATAAATTACTGTTTTAAATAGCAGAGTATCTCCTTTTTTTCAAACTATGCACCTTTATATGTAATTTTGGCTCACATGGGATAAACGCAAGAGTAACTAACGGAACTGGACAGATGTTCCCTTCTGATTGGCAGCCGGAATTGCATACCTCATCTGCTGCAAAATATCACAGCCATTTACATAAAACCAACATCTTCGTTGCACTTCAGTCTAGAAACTTCCTAAACATTCCCTGATGCAACAGGAGCTATTCAGTTAAGCCCCAGTATCTCTAAAACACTGCAGTGCCAACGAATAGATATTGGCCATGCTCATAAGTTAATACAGGTCTCAACTCACAGACAATATTTCCATTCACATTTCTGATTCTTCTTCCATCTTACCATTTACAACCATCACTAAATACTCTGTAAGTGTGCACAGTTAAATCTGCTGTGACTTTGTGGACAGACACTGCCTTTTGGATTTACAGTCCCCAGATCAAAGTAATTTTGATCCTTCCTTTCTTCAGTGGCTAAAGGCTTGGTAGGTGCAAACAAAAACTTGTAAATCCACTTCCTAGAACAAAACAAAATTGCCAGAAATGACCAGGTAAACACCACTCACATGCTTTTGTAGTGGTCAAAAGAAAGAAGCACCTTTGAACACTAATTGCAAAGAATCATGCTAAGACAAATGTTTGAAGCTTACTGGAAGTTTTATGAATTTACTGGACGCCTGCATAAAGCATCAGCTAATTAAATTCTCTAGACAGAGAAAGTTATTCAAAAGTGTACATTTAATACTTAACAACAAAAACGCAGCAAAAGCCATGCTAACAATATTGCAGCATTTTATAAAGCATGGATGACTTGTGGTTTTCCAAAGCAAATAAGAGAAACACCAATGTTATGAATAAATCTGAGGAACAACCAAAACTGTCACTAAGGAAAATTTTCGCAGATGATAAAGCAATTTCATTCACTCTCCAAGACCTTACTTGCTGGTACAGTTGCGGTCTTAGCGCCGAGTTCTCAATCATAGTGTGAACCATGGTGATTAAAGGTTCATTCTCTTTCATCTATTTCAAATCAGGAGGAGCATACAGCAAACATCAGTTTACAGCATGGCTAGATTTGAAAGACGACACTGTAAAATATAGCCTCTACTTTAATTTTTTTCTAATAATGCAGTAGATTACATTTTATCCCATGCTTTTTATATATTCCATCATTCAATAATATCAACATCTGAAAAGTTTAGTAATATCAAACAAATATATCAAAACCACATAAATTCTCAAAAACAATGTAAAATTTATTCACCAACACTCTCCGTTTTTAAAACTAAAAATGCTTAAAAGAAGTCTGGCTTTGCACGATATTGAAATGAAAAGTATTATTGGATTATGCAATAGGAACACTCAAACCTGTATCAGAAAACCTTTTAAATTATAGATCTAATAACTCAATATGCATTAAAAAGATGTAAGCATTTCCAGCCTCTCAATATTGAAGTTCAGACTTATGCTCATATATTACAAAATGCCATTATACTCTGCACTGAACTCTGTATCATTACTCATTGTATTTATTCACCCCCATACACGGGCGTGAAACTACTTAGGAACTGGTCAGACATCTTCTACAATGATTAGTATTTATTGATAATGTGTGCGAATGTCAAAACCAGATACTTTGATTTTTGAAGTAAAAAAAGCAAACGTTTAGGATTTCAGAACAGTATGCAACACAGAAAATAGTTTAGGAATTTTCGTTTTAGAAAGCAGATTTTCCTAACATTAAGGGAAAAATTACAAAACCAGATAGTTGTCCTCTCCAAAACAA
This sequence comes from Ara ararauna, assembly GCA_028858755.1. Lineage (NCBI taxonomy): Eukaryota > Metazoa > Chordata > Aves > Psittaciformes > Psittacidae > Ara > Ara ararauna. The sequence goes on along the minus strand of CM054376.1, from coordinate 104,033,827 downwards.
ACTGAAAAGTCACTTAAAGCACAATCCCCCTTCTGTTTTTGTTGGAAACTCTAGGACCTGTTGGAAAATTTACCAGTATCCCTCTCAAGTATGGTTATAGAGGAAGGAAGTGTGTGTACGAATATTTATGATCTTTATGTGTGTGTGTATATATATATATATATACACTTGCCATCGATTTGTATAGCAAGGTTTTGTTTCACAGAATTGAAATGCAACAGACAGCCTGAGTTCTTGATGCCTTTTGGAATTTCTTGCCCGTAATTATTTAGGAAAAAGCCAAACTTTTATATGTAGAGAAGGATTTTCTTTCTTTCTCATGGGAAATATTTTTTTCTTTTCATAGCTAGAGAACTTTTTGTTGGTTTTGTTGTTTTTTATACACAGTAAAGTCTGATCAGCTGATAAGATAATTGCCAAATAAAGGACAACTTATCTTAAGGCAGCAAGTGTATGATGCTTTGTTTGCTCAAGGCAGGAAAATAACCAAACAAGCAACCCCTCCCATTTGCTCCATCACCTACAGTACACATGAACAGAAAACCAGAATTGACACAAGCAGCTGTTCTCCCTCTATATTAAAATTTTGTCCAGAGAGTGGGTATCACCAGATGATACCAAAAGATATCTCAATAGTAAGATCAACAATAGGTCCAAAGCCAAGCAATCTAACTACAGCCAACTGAAATACTTGCTAAGGAAAAAGTGCCCTGAAGCTGAACTATCTGGATAGGAGTATACTGGTTTGGATTTTTATTGGGAGGATTTCAGCAGCTTCATGCTCTTTGGCTAATGATTTTTAAAAATTATCTAAAATTTCTCCATTCCGACTAGTATCAGACAACTCAATTTCTGTGGAACGGTTCTAAGATCATTTTCATCTAGATTAGAGAAGAAACAAAGTGGATTTGATCAAACCATGTTCTGAAGTAGTGTTTTATCGTCCACACAGCTCCAACTTCGATTTATGGGACTTCTTTCAATATTTTTACTACTAACTGCGCTTATCAGGACACTGTTTGAAAAGGCTGCTTCCGGAAAACCCCCAGTTCCTTAAGCCCTTAAAGAACCAAGATCAGGAAACAGATAATTTGTAAAGTAATTCAACCAAAGAGCCTTTGGAGAAGTCAAATAGAGCAAGCTTTCCCCCCTTTTACTAACAGTATTTCTAAAAACTACTGACATTTAATTATTGAGAAGTTCTTGAGGGAGTACGTATCTGTCATAAACCTTCCATTAACTAAAGCTAGCACACACACAGGGCAATGCGTACTGAACAACTGGCAAAGTAAACCAGAGTTAGATGGGACACAGTGGCAAGTCCCATGCTCTGAAAGGTGAAAAGGATATGTATTTTGTGTTTTTAAAGCATTATCATGAGGCTACTCCCAAAGTGAAGTTAGATACTATTCATGCTGAATAAACAGCTCAAGGAAAAAATACTTGCTTATTTGTAACAAATAATTCTTGATTTTCTTTCAGTTCAGAAAAAGCCCAACATTAATTTTGTACAGTACATGACGCCTTTTAGGTCCTAGTATTATACTCAGAGTCTCCCCAATTAAAAACGTTACAGAAACCAAAGATTCTCATAAGCAAACTGCTGATGCCACACAGCAACACAGCAGTAAATCCGCAACATCCAGCAGTCTTGGCTTTACCACTTTCGACTTCTAGTAAATAACTAGTTTTCTCCAGAAGTGATGCTTTATCTTTGCTTTTTTCTTTACTGATGTAGTATATAAAAGCATTTTCCAGTTGGAAATAATGAAAAAAAAACATTTATTTGACCTACGATCTATATGAACTGCTAAATTATTTATGAGTGAGCATCTGAGTGGGTATGTTGTGTTTTAAGCTGAAAAGCCAACCTATTGATATTTTTCTCTTCCTTCCTTTTCCTGAACTCTCTTCCATGTTTGCTAACACCCTACAAAGATGACATTTAAGTATGCGCTGTTGTGGTGACAGCGATCAGCTGCAACTGTGGCTCCCTGCCAGAACAGTTGACCTCACAGATGAAATAAGACCATATGTTATGGGTGACAAAAGACTGAACTCAGATTGGCGGTTTTATCCCTTTCCTCCTCTCAAGCTTCTTGATGGTAAAAGCAGTGGCAATAGGATCTTTTCTCCTTACTTTCTCTGCTCTTTAACATTCTAGCCAAAAAAAAGAAGAGAAAAAGCACTTTTCCTTCCTGCCTTCTACAGCAATGCTGCCTCCAGCGCAATTTTTTTCAGCCTACGGAATCCCTGTCCTTGAGCCTCCCTTCTTCCTCTGGGGAGGAAAAAAGGAGAAAAGGCAGTAGAAAGAACAACAGTGGTGGCTGGGTCAGCTCACTGTACCTTTTACAGATAACTTGAAAAATACAAAAATAGTAGTATATTCATGTTGCTAATATATGTAACAGAATTTTAGGCTGAATATATCTATAATATGGGATATCCGTCATCTAATTCCAAACCCTCTTTTGCTATTCCAGCCTCCCTTAATTTATTACCTCTCCCCAGAACCACTTTGAGCATCTCAGAAAAAGGGTGGTGAAGAGGAGTAAACAGAAGGAAAGCAAAAAGAAAGTATGGATGTTGGCTGTGGGACCTTTACCCCTATATTTGTCAACTTCTTGTTCAAGTTCTGTTTATTTTTATGCACCTTTTGAAAACTGAAAGAAAAATGAAGGTACCACCAGAAGTATGTGAACTACTTCACACCTAAACTATTTATATAAATAGCCATTAAGAAAAAGAAAAAAAAGAAAAAACCAGAGCCAAAACAAAACAGGAGAAAAAGAAAAGACTAAACAAAATTTGGTAGAGCTCCTACTGAAACAAACCAACCTGGGATATGCTGAGATCAATACAACAACATGCATGGAGAGTTCTACGCAGACAGCTTGAGCTCAGCAGAAAACGGTTTTTCAGCCAAATAAAAGTTTTGCTATCAACATAAAATTCAGAAGCGTACTATAAAACTGGTTTGCTGGAATTTTCCATGGTAACAGAAAGAATAAAGTGGGAGCTCCTGCCATGGCTTTATTTACAAAGCAGAAAAAAGTGTGTCCAGCTTTTATTTGAAAAAAATGATGTTCCTACTTCTTGTTACTGTTACTGTAATTCCTGGGTATGAAGTAAAGAGACTCTCAGGGGGATTTATTTCATACAGGTAAGTGGCAGCATTAAATTCAAACCAGGGGAAAAAAAAACCTGATCAGCAACTGGGACAAGTATTCTAACCGGCTCTTCCATGACTTATTAATTAAGGTGATATATTTTAAGACTTGAAAATGATTTGTTACTGTAAGAAGTGCAGTGATTTCTTGTATCTCTGGTAGTGGCAATTACAGCACACTTATATGATTCAAACATTTCCTTAAACTAATGTTTATCACATTACATCTCTAAATTTTATCACATGCAAGTAAAAAGAAAATCCTTTTTATTACTTTGTATGTTCTACGTAGGCGATTCCCTCCATTTAATTTTATCCCTTATACTCACAAGCTTGGCTAATCAAGCAATAGTACAGTACATGGTTTTACACGTCACATGCACAGTTATCCTTTCTTGGCAATGAATTATGTTGTTGAAGACAGAATTATTCCAAAATATTATAAACTGGAAATATTTGAGTTGGGCAAAGTATTTTGGTCTAATTTAGCATGAAGTTTTTCCCTACTGTTTTGGACCTCCTGCAGCCCCTTAAAACAAGGACAGAGATGTTTAGAAATGCATTGCCATCTTACTGAACTGATCAAAATTCACATGTTGTTTCCAAAATACAATAGGAAAATAAAGTCACTGGATAAACAAAGCATGTGTCTCTGTGGTTTTTCATAACTTATTGAAATCCTATTGCAGGAACATGTAGGACATAAAAATTCTAACAGCAGTTGGTTTTAAGTGTAAGGCTTAAAAAATTCATTAGAATAAAGAATATTAGCTGAAAAAGCTGCAGCAATTTTTGCATTTTTAACTAATGGACAGTTATTGCTTATATTTCTCCTAAGCACGTATGATTGTATTTTGTAAGTGCTAGGGAAATTTGCCCATTTAAAATCTTTTCACACACAACTTTAACAGAAGTCCAATTTGGTCACTGAACATTGATCATTCTTCACTCAATAATCAATTATGTTAGTGAAGACAGAATTGTATTCTCACTCTGTAACTTATCAGAAACGGAAAAGAAGTAAAATGTTATTCTTATACAAATCTTGAAGAAATAACTGAGCAAAAGAAGTAACGAGCCAGGCTATGACTTGTTTAAAACACTTCTTAATGTTTGACTTCTCTTTAATTTAATGCCCTGTAGAAACACCTAACTCTTCTTAATTTGGAAAACTAAAAATTATCTGAAGCACCAATTTTCTATAAACTGCATGTGTGTCATATGAGCGTGGAAATACATTACTACTTTGGTTAAAGATGGTAAAAAGCTACAGTTAGTGTTATCATAAGAAGGAAATGAACAGAAAAACTAATCAGTGAGTAGCTATTGCATTCTGATGACTTTTAAATTGAGTGTTTTTTTCTGTTACATGTCAAATTTGTAACTGATTAAAATATTCTGTGCTGCTAACAAGTGCATGTATTAAATAACCAGCTCCATAAAAAACACTGAAAATCCTTCTCCCCAAATATTTCCAGCTTGGTAGGAGCAGGCAAAAGCATTAAGAAACGAAAACACACAAGAAAATTGCAAATCCCACCTGATGATCCAAATACAAGGCATTCCTTTGAAGGTGATGTGAAAGAATCTCATTCTAGCAGGCAGCAGTCAGGGGGGAAAGGAAAGGGACAGAAAGTGCAGAATGCATGAAAGGAGCTTTAAAAGATGTAAACTAGACAGTGATCTTTTTGTTTTACATAGAAATAAAATGCTGCTTTTATCTGCTGAACTGTTAACAAGTTTTGATCCCAAAACAGAAATGATGAAAGTTTGCAATGAATTAGACTATGAACTACTACATCATATTTTGCTTTTACATATAAAACACATTAAGCTCATGTAAATGTCTACTACATAGACAACTATAAACCCTTTGATAAACCTGTTTATAGCATCTCCTGATTTTTGTACACAAATTACACATAAGATTATGTCTGATATGAGGCACTATAAGCAATAAATTAATCTCATGATCTATCACCACTAATTTTGTTTATAACACCAATAGATTAAGAACCTTTAAACTTAACTACAACATATTTAAAATATTACTATGTAATTTTGACTCTGCTAATTTCAAAAAGCTATGAGGAAAACCTCAAAGGGTTAATAGCAGAACATCACATATACAAAGAACCAATGTTACTCTACTCCCATAGTAGTCAGAAAATTTAGCACTAACAGTACAATGTAAACTTTGATTAATGAATGACTACAAGTTAGTGAAAATGGTACATGACACACATTGTTTTATAGCTGACCTTTGGGCTGCTGGCCTCAAGTTTTAGTTGCATGAGCTGTGCTAGTGTGTGTTCCCGGATACTACTCAGTTCAGCTTGCTGCCGTCTCAGCTTTATTAGCAGCAGCGTGAGCTCCTCTGGCTGAAGGAGTGCAGTGCGAGAAGCCAAAGAGTAGAAAAAGTTAATTGGTATCCTAAACACCACTTTATGAAAATAAGGGTTCTTAGTATTTTTCTTACAAAAACTTTCTATAGCGATACAAGAAAACATAGATCATTTTGTCCCCAGTTGACCACTTCCAAATACACAATGAAGGGTTTACTTTTAACTACTCAAGCGAATCAATATTGCAAGCGCCATAAAAATGAACCATTCTGTAATACAGGACAAAAATAAGTGAGGATTTTGTAGGAGAAAGTCTGTGCAGCCCTCAGTTTTTTTCTGACATGCATATCAAATTGATGATATTGACTTAAGTGAAGGGGAAGATAATGCCAGCCCTTAGGATATCATTACCTGTACATGGACAGCCATTTGAGCTTGGTGAAAGAATTGAAAAATGCCCTCAAGAAAATTCAGTTTCTAAAATAATTCTTCAAATGCATGCATCAAAATTAAGGATAAAAATAATAAAGCCCCCCCCCCCCCCCCCCAGTAACTGAACTACATCAGAAACAATCACCCTTCACAAAATACTGCGCAAGCATGACAAAAGTAATTTTCCATCCCATCTTCCAGAGGTCTGAGGCTACCAGCTGATTTACTGCTTTGCTTTTATGACTAAGATACACAATACATCCTTAGGAAGTGACGAATAATAGTATTTAAAACCCAAGATTATATATGTAATAGAAATAAAGTCACACTCCAATGGGTGTTTGTCAGGTAATTCCACACAGATCAATTTAGGTCAGTTTGGGAAACTACCTGAACCAGTCCCAGGAACCATTTCTATTAGAAATACTTCAAAGAAAAAAATCCAACTCTCTAGCATTACAAGTATTTTTGTTATGCTCCTGATTGCTTCTGTTTCTTACACTTCTCCAGAAGTCAGTTTTATAAGAGGTTAAATATTCATTCAGCATTTTGGTTTTCTCAGTTCTGTGTGTTAATAAAAAACAAACCTTAAACACAGAAAACCCCTAAACCGCTGCTTGCGCTCTCCCACAATCATAGAATTTCCCCAAAGCAAAGAAGCAAAAAGTCCAGAGAACCACATACTGAATTACTGAAAAACAAATACCAGTTTCTTAGAATAGAGAAAAATTCCTGAGAATAAGTGTGGCACTGGCACCGTTGTGAGTGCGTACCAAAGTAGCCCACGAGAGGGAGCAAGGGATTTCCACATAGCTTCAGTTGTCAAAACCATCTGCTTTGAGGGAAAACCAACTCCAAAACCAAATAGTCTAATGGCCAATCTTCCTCTTACAGAACTCATTCAGTACCTGGATTTAAAATACCTAATTTCAGAGAGTAAGCATAGGAATGTACGCTTCTATAGAAGACATTTTCAAGTTCTCTCCAAAAATCAGTGACAATGATTTTTAGTCTGAAAATTAGTGTCATTTAAAAGCACAGAAAACCTTATTTTCAGAAATAAGGATATCGAAAGAAGCATCTTTAAGCAAAAGCAAAAGTGGGTCACTTTTTCAAGATGAAAACTCTTGTAATATTCTGCAGAGCCCAGTGCATTAGGAATAAACTACTTAATGGTACTTAAATCCAGTGTTTGCAAGCAAACTTCTTTTCCATAAAGAAGCCCACTGAACAGTTAATTCCCACTCCTTTCTAGATTGATAATGTTGCAAGCATTTTTGACATTAAGTGTTGTACTTCTGATATAGCTCTTGGGACCTGTAACAACCACAGCACAAAAGTTTGCTTAAAGAGCTACCTACAGGATTCCTCCTCAGGCCTTTGCAACGCTTGTGCTGTGGGCAGAACTTGTAGTTTCTACAGGCAGAAGCTTGGACCTCCTTGCCCCTTGCCCCACTCATCAGCCCAGCTAGAGGAGCAGAGCCCAGGAGAGCTGATGGGGCTCTGAACCAAAAGAAACGTCTGAAGAAGACAAGGCGCAGAGGTAAGGCGCCAGCTGCCAAAGGCCAACCCCTAAGTTGCAGAAGGTATCAGGGATTCATGCTGGGAAGTGCAAGAAACAGGGGCCAAGGCAGTGGAAGAATTGACTGGAGAGCTGTTGCCGACAGTATGATTCAAAACCTGTATTATTACTCCGTAACATTCTCAAACAGTCATTTCAGATGGACAGAGCACAGAAAGGAGACAAAAGCTGGTAAAGAAATCACATAAATTTAGGATCTCAAAGCTTTTGGCTAAGTGTCGTGTTTCAATTAGGAAGGTGGACAGTATTCACCATTATTGCTCTAATGAAATAACTTCAGTGAGAATTTCAGCTCTACCACAGTAAAATGGGAGATGTCAAAAAAGGACACAATTTTACCAAAAGCAATTTTCGTACCCTTAAGGTTTCCAAAAAAGGTAAACTTTACTTTTAGGATTTTCTAAATCATTGATGGAGAAATAAGTGTTCTGTAATGTATTCTTCTCTCTCAGGGGTTTCTATAATGTATCAAAAATGCTTAAAAAACCCCCACAACTAGTTCTCAAAGAAAATCTGGATTCAGTGGCTAACACAATACTCTCAGAATTCAATGGAACCACAGAGTACTACTTTATTTGCTTTTAAAATCCCTGATAATAATTAAAGCCCATGTTTATGGCAAACTTTGATAGAATAAAATTTCAGAGTTGCCTCTTCATGTTCAAAGGATTATTCTTAAAAAAACCCTGATGTACCAAATAAAAATGCAACTCACTGTTTTGCCTTGGAGGCTCTGAGGAGTAACAGGCTGCAAACTCAGACCTGCTGGCATTGACCTTCTGTCAGGCACAAAGACATGCTGTACAAAAACAAAACAGCACATTATGAACCACTGTTACCTGAAGACTCAAAACCTATTAAATGCTAAAAAAAGATGTCAAGCCAACTTCAAGTTAAGCCATGACAAACTTTACAATGATGATAAATTTGCCATGATTTGTGCTAGTTTTAGCCAGTCGTGCTCCCTGCTGACCTACTATCTAGGACACGTAAGTAGCTTACCTATAAATTTTAGAAATATTCCAGCTTTCATCGTTCATTAAATTAACAATCCTCCTTCACAGTTGTTGCCCTACTGATAGCACGTGTGAACAATTTTAGTTTTTCACCCACCATTAAAAGCTGTTTGAAAACCTAAGATCTCTCTATAGATGGGGATTAAACCTTAAATTCACCCCACTGGTTTCAAACAGTCAGCCTCCTTATTAACTGCCTCTTAAAAACAGGTCTATGTTTTCAAGTTGATGTCAAAAGCTAGCTGTGTAACAAAAACAAATACAAACCAGAGAGTGTGAAAAACCAAAGGCAAACAAATCGTGTATAAAAGATAGTAAATATGAAATGAAATACTAGCATAAAGTGTTTCAACAAGGAAAAAAATGTATCAGAAAGCAAAGCATGGCTGAAAGTACATGTGTTGCAGCACTGACCCTAGTGATATTTCTCAGATGTGCGAGAAGCACTGATCACTAAGTTTCTGAGGCATAAAGGATGTCAAAACAAAATTACTCCTTCGTAGATAGGGACTTAAATACTTCCAAATCCAAGACTCAGTAACCAACTGGAAGTTATTTGAACTGCTTTAAGACACAGTTGAAGGATGGGTTTTTTTCCCTGCATCAAGAAACAAAGACACCAGAGAGAAAGACTTTGGAAAAATGTTTGGAAACTTTTTATACAAACACTAGTTTTACATCCAACTGAAAGAGTAATTTTATGGAGTTATCTCCAATGTATTAGAAATCATGCATAACACAAGCATGATGGATACAGCAGAGCCACATATGGCAGCCAGTTTTACCACTGGTTCATGTCTCCCTCTCACTGATGAAGACCAGCAAAGTCACACTAGTCAAGCACTAACGTTGTGTGCAAATAGACTCTGATCTTTAGTGATCTCCCTAACAACTCAAAGGCATCAAAAGAAATAGCTGCACTCAGTTTTCTGCTGGCACCCAAGGCAGCCAAGCTTGTGGCTGAAGAATTGAAAACAGCACATGGAAAGAAATCTGGGATTTTCAGTCCTCTTAAAGTTCCAGCTGAAAAAAGCTAGATAGGAGAAAGATTTCTATAACTACAACAAACTATTCTGAGTAATTTGCCTCTGGACTCCTTTTCTTTTCTGTAGAGAAACATGGTATCATGGCCAGTAATATCCCGACAACATGTTTTCACCTGATGCATTAGAAAAATGCCTCTTGACTATCTTTAGATTTTTAAGTGCTTTTAAAAATCAAACATGAAAACAGTGATGAAACTTAATCATACTAAAATGTACTACAGTACAAGATGAGTATTTCTACTAAAAATCCTTGTAAATAAGATTTTTAATGATTAAAAAAAGGTATTTTTACCTTAGTATGATGTGTCCTGTGTCTGCGATCAATAGTTATATCTCCCCTTTGCACAGGTGAAGACACTTCTGATCTATAGGTCCGCTGTGGGGAATATCCTTGGAAACCAGCGATTGAACCATGAGAAGGTGAGGTGGGAATCGAATGCATCGTCTGATCAGAAATATTAATCATAGTTTTTGGGCTACTTAAAGTACTGTGTCTGGTGAGAGTTGTTTGCTTATTGTAAAACTGACGCTGCTGCCATTCATAGAGCTGCCACATTGTGTCATCACGCATCGACCTCCGTTTTTCTTCGGCTGTTACTGGTCCTATGGCTCTGTCGTAAGCGGACGGTGTTATGCTGCAGAGGCTCTCTGGCCGTGCTTTGCTGTTCCTTGGCAGTGTTCTGTAGCCTTCTGGGTACCGGGGCAAAGCTTGAGGTCGATGGCTTGGCATGTTTCTTGGTAATGTCTGATAAGAGATTATGCTGAAACACAATTTTTTATTTTATTAGTAGACAGCATTAATATTATGGCTATATAAAGTTTTCCAATGTTGATTAAGTTTATCTAGCTAATTCTTACCTTTTTTTTAATATTACAAGTGTAATTTTAAAGGTATGCAAGAAAATTAAGACAGCAATTAATGAATCAACTGTACTGATTGAATGCACTGTAGCAGCCAAAACTGGATCTTCTCTCTGATTAGCTGCTTGACTGTATAATCCATATTACATCTCTTTACCAGCTAACAGCCTAGCAGTGTCAAGTTTAGACTAAATCTTGTCACTTGTCTATATGCTGGATAGGTCAAAGTTTTGAAAGCTTTGAAGTTCTTTTCTGTTTCAGTATGAGCCCTTTTTAAATGTTCTCTTTTTGGAAAGTGAAAAAGACCTCCTGTTGTTTCCCCTAAGAAAATCTTGAGCAATTACAATGGACATAAAAATAAATGATTTTTTTTAACAGCAGACAAAGAAAAAAAAAGCAGTAACTGTCTAATGAAATTATATTCTGAAATTGCCAAGGACAAACCATTCCATATCAGCTATTCAAGCAAAAACAAGTAGCAAAATCATAGTATCATAAAATGGCCTGGGCTGGAAAGGACCTTAAGATCATCTAGTCCTTAGGCAGGGATGCCTCACCCTAGACCATGTCGCCCAAGACTCTGTCCAACCTGGCCTTGAACACTGACAGGGATGGAGCATTTACCACTTCCTTGTGCAACCCATTCTAGTGCATCAGCACCATCACAGGAAAGAACTTCTTCCTTGTATCTAACCTGAACTTCCCGTTTAAGTTTGAACCCATCACCCCTTGTCATATCATTACAATCCCTCATGTCCCTCTTCAACATCCTTGTAGGCCCCCTTTGGATACTGGAAGGCAGCTATGAGCTCTCCATGCAGCCTTCTCTTCTCCAGGCTGAAATTATTTTTTAGTTTGATAATAATACTGTATTGGCTTTCAACTTGGATACGAATGCAAAGGCTTACTCTTTAATTTGTTGCCATATTGAAATTCTGGAGTGTTGCAGCAACTCTCAGCATTAGTTAAAATGCATAATTTCTGAGTGTCAGTGCATGACTAAGTATGACAAAGCATTTATTGGTTTGTTTTTTTTTTTTTTTTTTTTCCAGAGGACAAAATCTAGGTCATAAACATTGATTCATTCAACCCTTATCTAAAATTCAGATGAGCACCTCTTAAAGCCTTTTGCTACTGATCATATAGCTGATTGACACTTGCCCAGAGATAAGTTTGATCTCAAATTGGACTTGATTCAGCCATCAGAGGGCAGCAGTTTCTAGCTACACCCCAGACATTTAAACTAAAATCCCTGCCACCAGCAGGCACCAGAATCTGAAGATGGTTTTGAATGACTTAGTGCCACAATTAAAGAAATGGTGTAGGGCAAATGGCAAGGTAAACTAACATCATGCATGTTAGATCTTTATGGAATAACTATCAAGGAAACTGATGATGGTGAAACCTACTTTTCACTGAAAATGGTTAAGCTGAATATAACCACCTGTAACATTCTGCAAATGAAAGCTATTATAAAAAGCTTTGGATACAAAACCTGCTACAGTTTCTGAAGCTTTCCAAGAATTAATGAAGTATTATCCCCATTTTGTAGATGGGACAGCCTTTCATGCTCACAAAAAAAAAAATGGAAATAGATTCTAAATCCTATCCTTTTGTTGCAAAATCTGCTTAAATATCTCTAAATCTCTTAATGTAAACCATTAGTGATATGTGCTTTTCTCCATCTCCATATTTAAAAAACAACCGACCAAGACGCCTTTGGGTTCAATTTATAACTTTCAATGTATTATTTTAGCTGTTCACAAATGGGTATGGTGAAGCCTGCTCTTTTCATGACGATATCCAGTAGCTAGATACACCTCACTCACTGAAGCTCCTCTCCCATTTTACCAATTAAATGGGCAGACTAATCCTATTGGCTTCCTTAAACAACCTAGACAAGCTGAAGAAAAACTATCTGAAGTTCTTGCTATGTAAAGATAGCAATTTAAAGTCTGCATGCAATTACTTACATTTTAGAACATTCAGGAAGATAACATACCCATCTTCTATTGGTAAACTACGAAAACTATAAAAAGCCCAACTGCCTCAGTGTTAAGCCTTGTTTTACATCATTTGATAAATTCAAAACAGATGCAACTCTAGACAGTACTGCAGCTTATAGCCGCCTTGCACACAAGGGAAGACTGCTGCGGTCAGTCAAGCAGTCATGCACACTGTGAGGCTGCAAAATATTTCTGAAACTATCACAAATAGCTTCCTACAATTCTTCCCCATGAGTTTACAGACCCCTTAAAGACACCTTTAGAGGCTGTCTCTAGGATTACTGTTGGGTAGCAATACCAGTTCTGGCTTCCAAGTTAGACTATTTGGGAAAGTGACCTTTCTGCTAAATCTTTAGGGGCCCAGTTCTGCAATGTTATAAATGCCCTCAGACTGAAACCTCAGAGTTGCCCTCAATCTTAAGGTGGCCCAGAATACTGAACTTCCACATGCAAATCAAGCAAAGGTTGGTAGGGTGAAGACAGAAAGCTGGTGTTGTACAGCAAGCATTTATTATTTAGAATGAGGCTTAGATGGGCATGTTGGGCAGACAAAGGCTCACATCCTGGGTTAGCAGCCACGAAAAGCTTCACTTAGTACCATGAAACCCTTCTGTAACTTCCCACATTTGAGAAAGACCACTCGAGCGAGCCACTTTTGGTGAAAACATTTACTCATAACTGACTTGTGCAAAATGGATTAAATAATATGATACTGAGGTGGAATGATTTAATTTTCATTAAAAAAATAACAATTTTATTTTTGGCTTAAAAAAGGTTTTTCTTCCGCAAGGGATCAGTTGTGCTCATTTGTTTGGCTCTTGCAAAACTAGATGTCCAGATCCATGGAAATGGCTGATAACAGCTTAAAGAATTAAGAACTACACTGCTGGTATTAATTTCTCAGGCAATCAGACTACTAAGGGGTCAGCCTGTTCCTCTAAAAAACTAGTAGTTTTACAGTGAATCCTTTTCATTCCATACTGAGGACAGCAAACAGCTCCTATTTTATATATAGCTATTTAACTGAACCTGTTTGATAACATTTCAGTATTCTTAAAACTCTAAATTTTTTTTTCAGTCTGACACTGGAGATACTCAGTTTTGTCCTCCATGGTTTCTCTAACACATCAGAGAGACAAAGTGGAAAGTATCTTTGTTAAAAGTCAGCAGCTATTCCCCATTAAGCAAAGACTACTTTTCTCAGAAATTCAAGTTGAGTTGAACCGATCTTACCACAAAAAAGCCTTATCAGCCTCTCACCCCAACCTTAAGCTTTAACAAAAACTGGAGCTTCTTTCTACTCTCATTCACCAACTTCAGTTGTACTTAAATCTCTGTCTCCAGACAGAACTTGGCAGTCTGAATAAAAATAAGATTTTAAATTTAAATGAAACCATATTCTAAAGACATCACTATACATTAGGAATTTGAATCATTATTCAAGGCTGCTTCCATATATAACAAGAGATAGCTCAAGGCCGGTGCTTTTTCAGTTTGCTACCTTTATGTTGAACTGCATTTGGAAGCACACCCTTTGCGCTATCAATGCCCCAATAATTAAACAGATATCATAAATTAGTAGCATATTGTTAACAGTACTTCCCTTTGAGTCCCACAATGAAATCAATTTTAGGCTTCTTATAATTGTTACCAACTAAAAAATGGCACAGCTATTCAACTTTCTACTGTTTGGTTGCAACTTTTACAGTCAAATTAAAAAAATCTAATTGCATCAAACAGCCTTCTCAGTTCTCATTACGCAAGCATGGATGATAAAATTAAAGTCAGAGACTGCAAGACCCTGCCTGTACTGAAAGTTCAAACTTGATCAAACTACATATGGTGAGTATTTCATGAAACAGCACATTAACAATTCCTAATTACATTTCATTAAGGACTAAAAGCAATGAGGAAATGTTCAAACAATTTTGGCAAGTGTAAGTCAAACTGACATAAAATTTTCAAGTTTTTGCAAAAAATGAAAAGCCCTCAACCCCCATATTTTTAAATTTGTGGAAAACACATTTTCTGAAAGTGGGTCTAACTTAATCTCTGTGTCCTGTTACCTATCTATATGCAAACTTCCTCATTTCAGCTCTTCGAAATATCTCCCATGATACCATCTCCATACTTCCTATCTAAAGTAATATTAAGAACTTTCATATTTTACTCCTAGAATTGCTTGTATGTAAGCCAGCCTGAAAGCAACACACCTGCTACTCCTGTCAAACAAACAAATTGCTATTTGTACAAGATTCAATACTGTCCATCATTCACACGTGATTTTAACGCTTCAGGAATAAGCACCGGAACTCAGAACTGAGAGGTGTTTGATTTCATGAGGTGAGAAGCTCTGATCATTAAGTTAGTTAGATCTCTCTGACTTACTCTTAGGTAAAGCTTCACTCTCTTCAATTAAAGCTTGTTTAAAGTTTAAAAGCTCTCCGGAATATTTTTGAAGAATTTTAAACAAATATTATTACAAGAATTTGTGAACAAAAATGGAGAACACAGGGCAATTTCAAGAACAGATTTTAAGAGGAAAAAGAATTGTTATGATTGGTGACACCTCTTCTCTGCTAGGAAAGAGAAATCTGTAACACCCAAAAAGGGTTTCTGGCCATTATTAAGTTATTAATATGGATAAATTTATTAATAATCACTCAAATGTTAATAAAAAAAGAAACTGTAATAAATCTGTTCCAAGCAGTCATCCAGGCACTTCTTACAGAGAACAATGAATTATATACTTATGTAACAGATAAGAAAACCTAAAGAATCTAACCAGGGTACAAGTTTCAGTCCCTTCTTGCTAGAAAGCCTAGAAGAAAAACCCCAAAAGTATTTATTACATAGTACTTACCCTCTTGTTTCCTCCTCTTGTCCTTTCCCTCTTTGTATTTTAATCCACTGTTCCAACTGCAGCATTGAATTAGTTCTCTGCATAACTCGTTCAGACTCCATATGTGACTGAACCACGCTGTGGTGACCTCCATCTCCAGCATCTGCCAGGACAATCCCAACAGCTTTATTCTCAGACCCATTCAAATGAACTGGTCTGAAGTGCCCAGCCTGAATTGTGCTTATAGGTAAAGTCCTGTATTCGGATGCCAGAGGATTTAGCTTTACACTGTTAATTTTTGTTAATGGCTTATCTTGCCCAACTTTCTGGAATCCATATTTTTCAGCTTCCAAAGCTTTCTTCTCTTCATTTTTGTTCACTTCTTTATTTTTCTGGTTATTGTGTGCCTCTGGCTTAATTAGCACCCGATGGTTTGAAATATTATTTGCCTCTCGAGGTGATGTATTTTCAGTGGCTAACTTCTCTGTTCTGGAAAGGAATATAGGACAAGCTATGATATCAACAAAACATTCATTAAAAAATAGGGATAAAAATTGAAAATGAATATACTGATATTTATCAGGATTATTTCAGTCAATCCCTGGTACAGATACTTTACACCAAATTTTCTCTTCAAGAAAAATTTTTTTGGTTTGGGGTGGTAGAGTTTTGGTTGGTTTGGCTTTTTGTTTGTTTGCGAGTTTTTTTAGCTGAAGAATTTGAGTACTTTTTCTTCCAGGCTTTTCAATTTCTTTGTTAGTTTAAAATAATTTACAACATGGGTGAACTTTTTAAAGCCGATTTCCAATTAAACCCTAGAAAAAATGTGCACAAGAGGAAATGAAGCCAGAGTCTGTAAAACTGGATGTTCAGTTCCTAGTGGGCTGGACATTCAAAGAGGAAAAATATTCATCGACGCTCCAACAGCTACAGCTTCCAGATGTCAGCAGCCTGAAATTCAGATGATTTATAAAGCCATCTTTAAAAATGGGAGCAGATTACACTGCTGACCGGCCTGTGATTCACATTATTGCTGAATTTAACACATAATGAGCACCTTTAAAGAAAGCAAACAACTTTCCATGGCCACTGCCATCAATTAGGTTTCTCTGGTATGTTATCACTTTGGCTGGCATACATTTTGTGGAAAATTACTGTGGCTTCCTTAATTTTAAGGGGGGAAAATAGCTGCTGACATAATAGAACCGTACCACAAAAATAAGGGTATTTTTAGAACAGTTACTGTTTTACAGTACTTACACAATGTACGCAGTTCTTTCAGTTATCTTCTTTTTAAAATTTCAGAGTATCAAGAACCCATACCATTTTTCCATACTGGGACATGAACTGAACACACAGATCAGACAGTGACTTCCCCCTCTCCCCCTCATTTTTTACTAGGAAAAAACAAAAACAAAGCCAAAGAAAAACAACAACCACCACAAAAAAAAACAAACCAAACAAACAAAACAACCCTAAAAACCCCATCAAAACACAAAATCCTAAAATGTTTCAAACAACATTTTCTGGTACAGGACAAAATTAAAGAAAGAGATATAATTCTTTAAGATTATATCTCTGTATAAAACCAAACCAAGAACAAAACTTTAAGATGATTCCAAATTAACCTTTCACATTGTTTCGTATCTGTTTTTGCAAATGCATTATTTATCTTTATAACTGTGTCCAGTTCAAGTGTCTAATCCGTGTGTAAAAAGGACATTACATATACAACTGCCCAAGAGCACAAGTACGACTGCTCCTCTGAAAAAGACTCTTAACTCCAAGCAAACTAACTACATACAAAGTGGTATTTTTCCTTACCCTGTCTTGAACAAGAAGCTTAAATGTCCAACATGTGTACACTGCCCCAACAGGCTATTTAAGCCATAAATTCCCAACAGGCCAACAATTATCTGGGACACAACCCCCGCAAATACATAAAGGACTGAAAACTGTAAGGTCCTTACAAAATACCACCTACTGCTAGTAATATTGGGCACTTAATTTTAAATGTACCTCCCATTAACACCCTACGCTTGCTATGAATCCTCCATGATACGAAAGGAATCCGGAGACTCCTGCCTTAACAAGTATACCATTTTAAACCTATGAGCCAGAAATAGTAAGACGTCAGTGTCCTCTGCATAGTATATATCAGTTAGAATGAAAGGCTTGTGCACTTTGCATGCTAACAAGGGGTGTTATTTTTTCTCTCCGTGCCTCTTCCTGACATAGTTGTGATGATCCCAGCCTCTGCTCGATACTTAATAATGTTATAGAAATCCTCCAAACTTCACTCTATTAATATAAGTAGCTCAAAATAGTCCTCCTCTTTCAGTGATTATTCCTTAGCTGCTGACATGAAAGTATACATGTCACAAATATGGCAAACTAAAACATTACATCTATAAAATACACCAGTCTAGAGTGAGGTGCTCTCTGTTCCCAAGACCAAATATTTCTGCCTATGTTCCTTCTCAAGATTATGAAAAAAAGACCTGTTTACCTCCTCCCTCCCACCTCAAAACTGCACTACCTGCTGTTCTACCAAAAACTAAAGGAATTCCCTTAACAGGAAAGTGAATGGGAAACTTCATTCCCCATAGTTATTAACTCAAAGGGCGTTGGTATTGAAATTTCAGTTTTCAGTCAGTGCTCAAGAATTTACAAATAAATGTAAGGACTACCTTACAAATAATTCTAAACTTGGGCATTAATGTATGCAATATGCCTTAATAGTACCACCTACCCCTTATATAGCTCTTTATATCAATTTTTCTCAAGGCGCTTTACAGCAGAGAAGCAGTTGCCATTCTACACATGGAAAATCTCTGGTGCAGAGGGAGAGTGGCAGCTCTAAGAAGAGTCATCAGATATGCAGCAAAGTCAAGACTTGGCACAGTTTTCAATTTATACTATTACATTACTTTCCACTGTCTGTCCTAATTAAAAGCCAAAATCACAAAACTGTTTTTCTGTGCAATCTGTGCTGTATTACTTGTTACTATGGTTATACACAGCAGAGACAAGCATGTATATTTGACCTTCTTTGTGATGGTGTGGAGGCTGAATGACGGACATCCAGAGAGACTTCTGGGTCTCCTTTAACTTTGTTTACCAAATCAGACAACTCCACGTGAGTAAGACCTCTTTCCACAGCAAAGGATCCAAATGGGAAAGACTTACCAGAAACTGAGAAATGTAAAAAACATAAATCCAGCTCTATATTTAGCTCCATATTTGTATCTAGCCCTTGAAGACATATTCAACAAGACTTGAAGGGTATTTTGTGACACGAGAGGGAGAAGATGAAGAGAATGAGCACTAATAATGATATACTGATTTAGCATATACCAAATACAATTTATATATTTCTACAACCAAGCAGGATTAATATGTATTCAACAATAATACAGGAAAAGTACTATCTTCTGCTGCTCTATATAAATAAATAATTTTTAAAGGGTCAGGTGGGGGCATGTAATTAAATATCATGATTTAAGGATATGAAGACTGTGATTTAACAAAGCCTGGCAGAGGCACTTAAAAAAGCCATCTTTTCCAAGCACCATGACGTCAGTAAACCCCCGCTGTGGATGTCGCTATGCTAACAGTGCTTTTTTGGCAGCCTAGCTTATGCTGTTCAAGGAAAGTAACTACATTAGAAGGAGGGGAACAAAAATAGCCTTTTCTTAGTACACGCTGCATCACTCAGAAGAAACAAAAGGCCCTAGCAGACACTGCTGACAGTGAAAGGATAGAAAAATGATGCTCAAACATGGGAGAGTAGAGAATGCATCATTCAGAGTAAAAATAATAAATCATTATGTTGGCAGGTATTAGTGAGCAATCAACAATCAGATACAACTTAACTGTGGTCTCCAGTGATACAGCATGGAATGAGCAAGATGTTTTGCTAATCCAGAGAGGTTGTCTGTGGTCATATTTTGAGTCATAAGCTTAAATATTTCCTTAATAACTAAAGTATTTGTGTTCAATTATTATGATAGGGCTCTCAGTATATTATTAAACTTGGAATTTACTATCTAGGCAAAAGTAAAACAAAAATGTTCAGAAAGGTATAATTACAGTTAAGTAACAGGACCAAGTATTATCTGCCCTTCCCTGCAGTTGTACATCAGATGTGAGTTTTTCTGCTGTTACTGCAGATCACTTCAAAAAGAAATGGCTACATTTTTATTTTCTCACCTCAGTATCTCATTTCTGTATTATGTGGCTTAACATATGTGGAAAGCAAGAATAGTTTATGGAAAACCAGGAAAACAAGCCACAACTTCACATTTTAAATATATATATACTTTTTTTTTCCCCAAGGAACTAGCATCCTCAGAAAAATAAAGATAGAGACTGTAGCTCTGATATGATTTAATGCTGAAACATTCAAGTTAACAGTCTGCTGGGTTTGGATTTCCAGAGTATCACAAGTAATGAAGTACCCTGACTACCAGATTTAAAGAACTATATTGTAAAACCATACTATACTATACTCTAACTTATCATCAGGATTTTTATATTAACAAGCTCTAGAGAGTGGCTCAACATCAGCTTGCATAAATATTTAAGGGAGTAATTTCTTAATAACTCTAGCTATTGTATTGCAAGTATCTAGTCTGTTAGAAAGCTGTACTCGGTATCATGTTAGAACCTCTAGAAAAAAAAGAATTGAAAACCAAAGGCATTGGCTGAATTTGACTGAAGCAAAATCATTTATGCTTAGAGCTATGTGCATGCCAAACTTGAAGTTACTTAGAGATGAGGTAATAAAATACTTACTACTTAACAGATTTTTTCTTTTTTTTTTTTTACAGGAAAGAACTAGTATTTCTTCTGGATAAGATTACATCCTGCTACACTCTTCATTTTAAGAACTGGTTTAATAGCCAAAAGATGGATTCTTTAGAAAACAGATGTCTAAAGGATTTTCTACCTTATTATTGCTAACAGACATGAAAGCTTTGAGACTACACTGGTCTTGAAATGTATTTTCTCTCAAGTAATTATTTCAAGACGACTGACAAACTTTTCAAAGAGGTCACATTTACTTCTGGTTTGTTCTAAGGTTTCTTCCCTGAATTAAACCACCAAGATGGTGTTACTTAAGTCACTTTTTGTTGTTTTTCTGACACTGCTTTGGCTGTTGGCAATCCTGTTCTGCCTGTCATATCCAGGCAGAGAACTACTGATTTTTCTGCTGAGGGCTTTCCTACTTCTTTAACGTGCTACACCCATTCACCAAGGAGTAAGACTGGCACCTGAAGCAATGCGAAGGCAGACTGCAGGCGCATGTACAGTTGGATGAAAGGACACTTAAGAACACTCTGTCAGACTGAGATACACTTTTTTTCCACATTGTTTTCTACTATGAAGATGTCCTCTCATCAAAATTTCTCAGCATTGCTGTCATTCATTTAGCTCCAGTATAGCAGGAGCTAACAGAACGCAGAATAGATCAACTGACTGCAGCCCTCAGCAATAACTTCTGTGCTGTCAATAATAAGGAGCTTTTAAATTATTGATTGATGAGTTTTCCATTATAGATGCCATGGAGCTGACCCAAGGGACCACATTCAGAGAGAAAACAGTTCTTACTGGATAGACAGCAGCCGACAACATTCAGTTTCTGAGACCACAAGACTTCCAGTGATAACTTGCTTTTCATTGACAATACATGAATACATAAAGGATAAGGCTCCAGATCAGGTAGGTATAAGTTTGACAACAGCTTAAGGATGATGAAGAATGACTCCTCACAGGTTGTCCATAGGTACAATTGTTTAATTTAGCCAGAAACTACAGTTGTGAATTTGAGACTTAAGAATAAGTTTAGGCCCAAGACCACCATCAGTTGAGCTGCTGTTTCTATTCAGTCTGGAGTGCAGGGAAGTCAAACATGCCCGCACATAGTATTTGTCATTGCATTTCTTTTGATGACGCTGGATAAAGGAAGCAGTCTTTTTTCTTCTTCGAGTCCCTCACACTCAAGGCGTCCATATTCAGAACAGAACTTAGATTACTTTTGCTACTTCAAAATTTTATCCAACATTGTTATGTTAGTAAGCGGTCTTCAAAATAAGGAGAAATTACTTCAGCCAATTTACACTCTATTTTTAAAGATACACCCTTTCATCTAAATAAAGCGAACTAAATATGAGAAAGAAATTCACTGTGCCACTGTTTTGTCAATCCACACTACCTTTTCACAGGCTCTGTCTGCACAAGTGCAGCATCCGTCATGGCTTTCATCCACAACTCCATTTCCTTCCCTGTATCTGTGCAGAAATAATAGGTCCTCATGTTTGGATGAGCTGCCTGATTGGAAATGACATGGTCATTGCAATAGAAATGTAAGATTCTGTAAAACAAAAGAAGCAAATAATGTTACTGTATAATCACTCTAATATTTTCTATAGTAAAAATTCTTCAAATCATTTTACCAGAAAAAATACTGGAATGAATACTTCAATGTTTCTATGTCACTGCACTCATATTGTTAAAATAATTGCCTATAATTTTTAATCATAGCTGCTTCTTCATTAATATACTGAATAAAAAGCCCTTAAATTTATTCAATCTATTAAAAACTATCTTGACTATCCATTAATGCAAATTCATATGATTATTATAAGTAAGATTTTGGCATAGCTTTTTTGATTTTTTTATCATTTGAATGATACAGGAAGTTTTAATTTGTACTTACCATAGTAAATAAATGATGCATCGCTTAGGAGGCTAAAAGAAGAGCCAAAAGGAGCTCATAAAACAACAAAAACAGGAAAAAAAAAGTAATGAGAAAATATTTAGTAGAGTGATTTATATAATGATTAAAAAGATTAGCTGTGAAACACTCCTAAACGATTCATGAAATATTATGATTTAAGAGATAATAAAACCTTTTTATTTATATGTAAAGATACTTTGTATCTGAATAATTAAAGAACTTTCATTAGTGGAATAAGACCAGCTGCAGACGCAGTCTACTATTATAAAGTACCACACAGTATTTAAGACCCATGAGCTAAAAATAAAAGACTACTAAGTGACATTCACTCATTTTCTTATACTAGTAATTACATCTATATTTGCATCAGGCTAAATACTTGAATCCTCTGCGAGCATATTATGCAAAAATAATTCTCAGAAGCTGCTTGTCAATCCTATATTATTTAATTTTAAATATTATGTAAAATAATAATAGTATTTTTCATAATAACTCAGTAAAATGAGTTCTGACATAAAATTAAACTGAAAAATTGATTCCCTTACCTTAAAGGCATATTTGCGGTTAATATGGTCCTCAGCAGATAGCACAGATATCTGAAAACTAGGTAGAAGTATGCTACCTAGTATTCCCTCTTCTTTCTCATCTGTGAATGCATAGTCCTTGATTAGAGAAACAATGTGTTTTGACACATAACACCTGTATTTAGACACTTCAGTGAAACTCTGTGTTTAACACCACAAGACCACTAACAAGAAGATGAACTCAGTAAAAAATGCATGAGAACCAGAAAGCCAGACTGTTTTGTTTCATAGGTTTCTGTATGCAGTCTCAGAAGTGTGCAGACCGCAACAGCAATAAATTGCGCAGCCCCTCTTTGCCAACACATGCCACAGAACGTGTATGACGTAAAGTGTGTGCCCCCAAAAACCTGCTCAGCTCTGTGAAATCTGCACCATCAGAATACGGCCACCTTCAACGTTTCCCCAAGATGGACATATATAAAAACCCTTCCTGAGTGAGACAGTTCTGTCAAAGTTTAAGCATGTGAGCTACCTAATGGAATTTGCCTTATGGAAACCACTATGCAAACTTTATGCCTGAGGTTTTTCTGGGGATCAGCGCTTACCTGCATATGACTTCAAACCTGAAAAGCAAATGGAAGTCAAGCCTCTAATTCTGCGACAAGAGCAATACCCACTATCTATTGCATGCTCAGTAAAAAATGCAGAAGTACTTTAAAATATTGCTTATGATTTTTGGCCTTTGAGAAAATTTGCATTCTTCTTATAAGGGCATATTAAGCTACATGTTTTTGTAATTCCCATGAAGATTTTAGACTCGATTACATTCTATTTGTAAGAATGCTTATGTTTCAGGTAATTTCTAAAAAACAAACTCTCCCCCAAAACAAACAGCCTTTTCTGGAACCTTGTTTTACATAACATTTTAGAACAATAGATTATAATAATAAATTGACATTTTAATTGGAAGCCACAACCAGCTCTGAAATCCAATCATACTTTAATAAAGAAATAATTTGATGCAATTCACCAAGTCAATCAAAATTGTACTTCAGATACAGAACTTCTATTTACAACCAGTATCTTAGGAAACTGCCCCCCTTAACACTTCTCTTATTTGAAGACACTGCCCACAACAAACTATATATGTATGAAATTAAAATGAAAACACAGATATTCCAAAGTTTGAAGCATGAAAAATTAACACTGTCACAACTAAAATACGTGTAACAGTATAAAAGGACTACCTCTTATATATGCAGATTTTAAAATCTTTTTGCAGTTCTCATTTACTCAGTAAATTCTGAAAAGACCCAACTTTGAGTTATTCATATGGGGAAAGCTCTGCCCAGCCGTTTTAGCATCATATGACATGTTAGATGTAAAAACTACACTTTCTGGAATAGCTATTTATGTGGAGAACTGAGCATAAAATGATCCCAATTACAAGATACAAAAAAAGGAGTGGATTTTCTTTCAGGTGCTCAACTGTACTCATTTTTGCCTGAAACCATCCCACCTCCCCTCTCAAATATTTACTCCTTACTAGCCACACACCAGAAAGTCTGCCCCTCTTCCCCTGCCCAAGAACACATGGCAAATGTTGGGGTTTACTTGTATTGCTGGTTTGAGGAAAATTTCCCTTCTTCTGCTAGATTATACTTTGACTTATCACTAAGTCACACCCACTAGTGTCATATAAAAGCAGTAAGCATTTTGGTTGCACTGAACAGCTCCATGTCTGGAGGACTCTGGTCTTTGTTAGAGACATACTGATACATTCCATTTCCAGATTGTAAAAATCTGTTCCCAATAGGACTAGCTTTTATTTACACATTACACGGCCCCATACCCATCTTTACTTGTATGCTGTGTATGAATAATACAACTGGAAAATAGCAGATCTGTCCAGCCCTAAGATCTTCTAATTGTTGCAACAATAACCATCCAATATGAAAGTAGGCAGTCTTTTATCCCTTCATGAAACAGAGTATTCTCTAACCTTTGAAAAAATACAATGAACCGATTTTAATTTCATCCATAAAGTAGATTTAAGCTGCTAACGCTGTAACACAACTGTAAATGCTTATTAAGATTTACTAACAAAACCAAACCAAACAAACACCAATATAAACCAATAAAAACAAACCCCAAAAACCCCAACAACAACATTCATTCAACCAGAAACACTGTTTGTGACCTGCGAGTAAGTGTACGGCTCCCCACTTCCCAGTTTTTCAATATCTGGGACAGAATCAATAAAAATATAAACCACAGGATTTAGAATTCAATGGTGGGTTTTTATATTTTACTAGCCATTTCTAATACTTTCAAGACTATCACTATCACGTTTAATTACACTTTATCAGCTTTAACTGGTTCCAAGTGAGTGATAGCCCAAAGCTAAGTTTATCGTGTAAACAGTTTAGACTATTCTGCTTGTATTTCAGCTTATTTGGCACACTAACATGTAGAAATTAAAAAGTAATATTAGAGAGCTGTTTGCATTTATTCCATTTGGTGGTGGTTTTGTTTATTGCTTTTTTGTTTTGAGATCTTCATGTGCAGTGCTTTAAGTCAATTTAATGTGCTCTTAAGGCAGCTACAAAGCAGCGCTTTCTTTAGAACCTTTGGGAGAAAGAGCCTTAAGACTTGTTTCATGTAAGAAAACCCTGTAAAAAAGGACAAAGGATAAAATGACCACTTAACTAAATGCATTGTAACTATCACAATCAATGTCTCCATGACCGAAATTATGGCCTAATTTTGACTCAGCAGTAGTTTATCAAACTACATATACTTCTTGGGGTAAAGAAACAAAGCCTAATGATTATATTTCAGTAATTCAGAATTTGTTAACTGAAACATGTTTCGTGATCTGATTTGTCTTGATTAGATTGGAATCATGCTGAACTTTAATAGAATAGCATTTTAAATTAATCAGTCAATGCTTTCAGCATCACCAGCATCAACACCATTTCTATCAATTCTAAAGTCTCATCTTAAATTTAAACCCTTTCTTACCCTTACTCTCTAAACCTGCAGCTATGGCTGCAGATGGCCATAACTGTTTATTTTCCTCTATTTTGCCATGCTTTACCATCCTCTTCACTCTTAGTCTCCTTTAAACCATTAGGGTTGTACACCTTGTTTTAGGATTGGACATGTTTCCAGATGCACAAATCCCATTTGTTTATCCCCTCAGAAGCACTGCAGTTTTCTAACATACAAATCTCCAGACTAGACTTATAAGCAGCTAATTTTTCCCTTGTAAAATAAGTCTGATGTAGCTACATAAGGGTGCTAACGGATTCCTTTGTTCCAAGTGCAGCAGAGTTCTACACTTCTGGAATTTCACAACATTTCACTTTATAAGCATTCACGCACACTGATTAGATTCTCAACAGGCATATCCACCCTCTATCATTCCAAAGGCAGAGTTTCAGCTTCCCTGCGCTATCCCTTTCCTATCCCCATTTCAGTTACTTAATTTGTATGAAAATCAGATTTAACCCGGCATATCTAGTTCCTAGCAACAGAAGCAGCAAGAGAACTACAATCCAGAATGTAATAAAACAGGTGGCTGTGAATTTGTTTGCCCTTTGAGCATACCTGACAGGCAGGAAGCAATTACGTGAAGCTGGCAATTAAGAGAGAAGGAGGAGGGGGAAAAGAAAAAAAGGTAAAAGTAGCAGGCCTGGCTATTGACAGCTATACAGCTACTTAAATCCATTAAGTTAAGTAGTAGCTTCTTATTTCTTACATTTGAGTGGAATCTTCTTCCAGTAAAATTAGTAAAGCTCTCCTAAGTGGAACTTACCTCTGTAATAGAAGAGACACAGATCTGAGAGCACAAACCACCGTTTCTTCCACAACTTCATTCCAGTACTATCCTGTATTAATCAAAATGATCATGTAAGAACTGTCAGAATGTTAAGAGTAATAGTTCATAAAGTAAATGAAGTACTACATAGTTATGGTGGTGTGCTAGTAGTTAATTTTCCCGGCTAGGATACTTAAAATATATTTGACTCTCATCACAGACTTGACACTGCAAGCAAAGATCATAACCCAGGAAGCCCAAAGTTAACATGATTTAAGA
Organism: Ara ararauna; assembly: GCA_028858755.1. Taxonomy (NCBI): domain Eukaryota; kingdom Metazoa; phylum Chordata; class Aves; order Psittaciformes; family Psittacidae; genus Ara; species Ara ararauna. Next base: position 104,007,160 of record CM054376.1, on the reverse strand, counting down.
ATAAATAAGAGGCCATTATTTACACAAAAAGTATATTTTCTTTTAAAAAGTAAAAAAAGCAAGGTAATATTAGGGGTACCTCCTCCTTTGTTTAATGAAGAAACTCTCTGCTGAACTTCATCTTCTACTACTACTCACATATCTACAGCAAATTTCTTTCCCAAAGAAAGTTTATTCCTAAAGCAATTTCATTTTCTTTTACGCTCATAACCAATTTACACAGTACACCCCAGAATGAAAGACTGCCACCACTGCTGCAGTGTAAATAAGCCAGAGCATTGCAGCTTGCACATACTAGTAGAATCAGCTTTAATAAATATGTTAATCTGTTCCAAAAAAAAAGTATGTGTGAATTATCAATACTCTTGTAGTAAACAGGTTTTGAGATAACCAAGAAAAGGGATTCTATAATGAAAAACTGTGGGGTGGGTTTGGGAGCTGTTTCACTTGGGTGTTTTTTTCTCTTTTTTTTTTTTGTTTGAGAAAAGTCAGCGTAATTTATAGCTTCATATTTCTGCTCTTTCTGGGGTGGAGGGAATGAGCTGAAGGCAGAAGAGAGGCTAAAGTAAGCACTTGCTAAGAAATACTGTTCAGAAAAAGTTCAAAAACTTTACAAACGTTTTCATAAACAGAATTAAGTGACCACTTCCTTCTGAGGACCTCAAAGTGGTTTAACAAACACTAATGAAGTCTGGAAGTGCTGTCCATAGCAGTCAGCTCTTATTTCACAGCTGGAAAGGCAGACACAAGGAGGGGAGACTGCCCTCCTCACATCACTGACAAGGTCACCGACTCAGCAGCAGATTAGGATGCAGAACTCCTGGCCCAAAGGAAAACTGTGAGATGTGAAACCACTCAAACTTGTTCAGTATAAAGGGTTATCACAAACCCTCAGACAGACTTTCTGAAGAGGCTGTTATTCAACGTCACATTTATCCCATCACTCAGAAACACCAGGTTTCCACATGTCCACGTAAAATTCTGCCAGCAGTGAGACATGCTAGGAATGATCTTTCAGGCTTCTTCAGACATAGCAGATGCACACACAAACCAATTGTGCAGTTCTTATACTTTAAATTCTTCCCTACTTTAAAGCACATACTTCCTGTGTCAGTGGCTTTACTATTCATTGTCTCCACTTGATTGTGATTATGTCATAATACGGTAACAGTATGTTCAGAGTAAATACCTTTCAAACAAAAAGAAGAGTTGACTCTGGACTTGAAAATTAGGAGAAAAATGATAGAAGAATAGTGTTACCCGCAACAAGCCAGCACACCCTGAGTCAAACAAAACTTGCTGTTCTCTGTGATTACATAAACACACTAAGAAAGTTACTAGCAAACAGAAACCTGCACAAGCTTTCACTCTAAATTTGTGAACATAATTATCTATTGGGACAACTCCTGACTAAATTGCCTTTCAATTAGTACTATAACATGGAAACATGTAACACCTTTCATTACAAAAAACAATCCAATACCACAGTATTTAAAGCATTTTACAGATGAACCCTGTCCAACAGTATGCATTTGGACAGTGAGGTGGACTGAAAACTGGTTGAGCTACCAGGCCGAGAATGTGGTGATCAGTGGCATCAGTGGCAGTCAGTTGCTAGCGGCTTACGCCAGGGGTTGATACTGTAGCCAGTATTATTTAGTATCTTCATTAATGAGCTGCACACTGGGACAGAGCACACTCTGAGCAAGTTTGCAGATAATATGAACTATGAGGAGTGGCTGATACACCAGATGGTTGTGCTGTCATTCTGAGGGACCTTGACAGGCTGGGAAACTGGGCAGAGAAGAGACTCTGCTTTAACAGCATTGCCAACAGATGAAGGGAGGACATCCTTCCTCTCTACTCAGCACTACTTAGGTCTAGCTGGAGTGCTAGGTTCAATGCTGGGCTCACTGGCACAAGAGAAATGTGAACATACTGGACTGAATCAAGCAAAGGGCCACAAAGATGATTAAGGGACTGGAGCATGTTTCATACGAAGAGAGGTTGAGAGAGCTGGGAATATTAAGGCTGGACAAAAGGCAGCTCAGGAGGCATCTTATCAATGTGTATAAACACCTGATGGAAGAGTGTATATAAGATGGAGTCAAACTCTTCCCAGTGGTGCTCAGTGACAGGACAAGAGGCAATGGGAAAAAAGTAAGAAACGTGAAATTCCACCTGAGCAGTGGTAAAAATTTTATTGTGAGAGTGATCAAACACTGGCACAGGTTGTCCACAGAGGTTGTGGTGCAGGTTCCATACCTGAGGATATTCAAAACCTGGCGAAAGGCAGCCCTGGACAACCTGCTCTATCTGAGCCTGCTTGAGAGCAGGGAAGGTTGGGCTAGATGATCGTAAATCTGTGATTCTAAGATCTTAAAATATAGCTACTCTTTCGTCGTTAGTAAAATAATACAAATGTACGAATGGTAATATGAACATAAAGTACAATTTGTACAACTTTGTGTGCTGAATAACCATGTTTTGACATGAAACAAAAGACGCAAACCAGACAGTCTTTAGAGGATGCCAAGTCAGTTCAGGTAGTAAAACATATCTTTTCAGACACATAAAACTCACTTTAAAGGACCTCAGAATGAAAAGCCAGAATATAATGAATCCAACTTACTGAGAATTGGAAAGCAAAGATAGCATAACACAGATATTCACCTGTGCAACCATTTGTGCTGTAATTCATATTACATATTTCAATCAATTTGTTTCATTTAACTAATTTCATTTAATTAAAACATCCATAAAACACTACTTAAGGAAGAAGTTCTTTACTGTGAGAGTGATGAGGCACTGGAATGGGTTGCTCAAAGAAGTGGTAAATGCTCCATCCCTGGCAGTGTTCAAGGCCAGGTTGGACAGAGCCTTGGATGACACTGTCTAGTGTTAGGCGTCACATGGCAGGGGGTTGGAATTAAATGATCTTAAGATCCTTTCCAACCCTAAACCATTGAGTATCTAAACACGGAAAAATCTTCTACTAACCAGACACTACCAGATCATTTTATTTGATAGTATTTTTTAAAAACTGATTTATCAACAGCAGAAAGCCAGGTAGGTCATACCAGTCTATCAGAGTAGGCACAGTAAATGACACTGCAGATTCAAAATTACACACACACATTTGCCTCAGCTGAGTTTAAATGACAAGTTCTTACAGGGTTCTTGCCGGGTTTATAAAATACATTCCCGATATGGCCTAATCAGTTTTGTTGCTCAATTTTCTGATCAAACTATTCTATTCTGGTCTCCTGCAGAGCAAGAAAGGGCAAATGGTTTAGTATTGCAGAATAGCAAAATCTAGAGCAGGCTAGGAACACTGTCACTAAATACTAAAAAGCACATACTTCAGGTGAGTTTACATGCAATAGGAAAACCTAAAGTAATATCTGTTTTTAAGATTACTATCTTCGAGTTAAAAAAACAGTCATTCCTCTCTCTTTTCATATGTGAAAAAACCCACAAATGGTTGACTTCCCATTTGTTACTGAAAACTTTTATTTTAATATATTTTATTTTAATATTTATTTTTTTTTATTTTTAGATACAGGCTAACAAAAGAAACTTTGGAATTAAAAAAAAAAAAAAAAAGCTGGACCATACATCCTTGTCCTATCATCCCAGCATGTCTGAAATCAATTTAACTATTTACTACCAACGTCTACACAGATTTTTCAAGCCCCTTCTGTATTTTAGAAAGAAATATGTATATATAATATATTTATGTTCTGTACTTGTCTGATGCCCTTACTGATTTGTATAGAACATTATCCAGTAAGGAGCTATTTAAAATACCACATATCAGTTTCTCACAATTTGGAGCTTCACTCTGGTATTGCCACATTGCATTTTACGCAAATAATTGTCTTTTGTACAGTATACACCTTACCAGAAAAAATAAAGGGGGGGTTGGGGAGAGGGAGATAAAGAAGGGAAGAGTACCTGTTTGTAGAGCCAGCCACGTCTGACAACTGGTGCATTAGGATTTCTCTTTATTGAGTTTGATCGCTTTCCAAAATTATGAACCTTCTTTGAAGATCGTGATGTCTAAATTGAATTGAACAGGTTAAAGAAAACATTACATCAGTATCTGTTGAAAAACCACAGCACATTTTCTTTTAAGTTCTTTTTCTTATACATGTTCCTCTGGGGGACTGCAGAATACAAACTGTATTCCATTTTTAGATAAATAATTGTTGTGATGGTTCTGCTGGATTCAGCATTTCTTTCTTTTTCCTATGCAGAAAAGTTAAAGACAAATCCCAAGACAAGTACTTAAAAGATTTTCTTAACAAGAAAAATGAACCAAATAGATAACTGACCTTCTTATTAAGTAGGAAGAAATTCTACCAAGCTGCAGAAAGAGAATTAAAACTAACAGAACTATTATTAATTATGAAAAACTCTATCACTTGGGCAAGAAAATTTTACTCTTTGCTGCTTCCAGCACCAGCCTAATACACGAAAACTCGCTCAGATTTCAACAAGATACAACTCCCTCTTTCCTAACAAATACTGCATTTTTTCTACTTATTTCTTCCCTCTCAAAAGCCCTTCGTTTTGCGATCTCTTGGCTGGTTTGTATATTATTTTACCTGCTTGCACTAAAGCCTGCTTTAAAACTTTTGCCCTGAAACTAGTATTTGCTGCTGCTTATACCTTTAACAACCTTACAGCTATGCAATGAACACAGGTAATTCAGAGAAGTAGGATAAATAACCCATTTTAGATTTTATCATCCTTCCACTTGAGTAACCAAAAGAAATAGGAAAAGGCATAAAGAAACATGCAGCATTTTGTCAATTCACACTTCGTTCTTTTCAGCCTACATTTATGAAATTTGTTCTGCAATGAAATGAGCTCAACTTGTGTTTACTTGTGTTTTAAATCCTTTAAGAATTGGTGCCTCAGAGACGATGCAATGTGATACAGCAAAGTATCCCACTCTGCAAAAGTAAAGTTGAAATAAATTTTTTAAGCTGTGTTCATGGCTCTGCTCCAAATTCACCATTTGATTTGAGACAACATAATCCTGTGCTTCAGCTTCATCATCTCTACTACTGAGACTAATCATAAGGTTATGCAAAGTTCCTAAAGGAGGAAGCCTAAACAAACACTCGTTTTTTGTTGCAAATTAGGGTACGGGCTTTCTTTATGGGAATTCTCTCAACACATCATAGAACTGAGTTGGGTTTTATACATGCTTCAGAGACAATTCCACAGCAAGTTAGAAATTATAAACTGAAAACTGTAATTTAAAATGATGTGCAGCTTTTGTCAACAATGCCATTAACTGAAGAATACAACACAGCTTAGCCAAAATAAAGTAACTTTACAAGACCTATGTGCATTTGCCTTAAGTCTAAACCATAGTGAAACAAAGTCTGTTCATACTTCTTTGTTGAAGAAAATTGTGAGGGAGTATAAAAAATACACTGCTTTTAATTTGCCTTGGAGATACAGAAATTTGACTCGGCTCTGTTTGGAAAGCGAGACAGAGCACGCAACTGAAACCTAATTAAAAATTAAAGTAAAAATCTTCCACACTTCATCTGAAAACTTCTACCAGTACAAAATAGAAAAAAGTTCATAAGAAGCCAGGAGAATTATGTCATCCAGCTGTAAGAAACGAATATACAGAGAACCTTTAACAATCCACAGCACATTATAATGTCAACTACATCTATCTCAGTTAACCTGTATGGCTACTATATTGGTGTATTACACAAAAGCTATGCCAAGATTTTAATCAGAAATAATTCGTAACATTCAAACCCATTCTAATATTAGGAATTAAAAGCTCAAAACCTCTCAAGGATGTTCCAGACATTCTATACTTGTAAAATGGCTAATGCATTAAGGATGCTTCTGAAGCCACAACCACCCATAAGTACTACTACTGTCAAGTCTACTGACAAATTCAGGTAATTTAGATAGATATCTCTTAAGTAGGTCTGATAATAAACCATATTGAATCCAATTTCACTGAGGGCACAGCGAACTTTTAATGGATTACATCTTACCAACTGTGAATACAAACTTCCTTTAATTAAACACAACATCAGAAGTGCTTTCTAATTTTACTTAATACAAAAAACACTTTAGATGACTCATGATTATTTTACCACACACTGCATAAAGAGAGTAACTGCTCCCACCAAATTCTAGGCCTTGAGACAATGAGTATTTTAGAATACTGAAATATCAGAGTTGTATATATGAACTAATTTGGGGTTCTTAAATTTTCTAAATCACGTCCTCCTCTTGTTATGTTTGGGGTCCTTGGCCATCCCATGTTTTCACACACACGTATCTAATACATCACAGGAAGGAAACAGGAAGAAGGACAAAACATAAGAATTGAAGGGTTCAACTACTTTTTACCCAGTAGCTCTAAACAAGTAGGCCATATTGCACAGCTTCAGCTTCCGGAGAAGGCAAAGAGAAAAAGAGGATAGTGAACAAAGGGTCCAATTTCTAAGCACTTGCTGGAAGGTACAGAAGATAACAGAGCTGGCAAACTCATAGTCACATCTGAGATCATCTGACCTGTTCTGAGAAATAGTCCTGGCAGCTGTGAAGCCTCCAAAACTAGACCTTATGGGAAGGACCCTGTACAGTTCCAGTGCTGAGAAAGAAGTCTGAAACTCCCAGTGACATTCACTCTTACCCAAACCTGAAGAAAACAAACACCAGTAGGGTTCTGAACTCTGGGCAACAAACCAGTCAGCACCTGGGGCTGCTCAATTCATCACTCTGCAAGCTGCGTTTCTCTCTGCTTAGCTGGTAGAGGTCACAGAATTTATGTGGGCTTTCCTCCACAGTTTCAAAACTAGCACAGAAGTAAGTAATCAACACTAAAATTACCACATACTTGAAAAACATGGGTTGAGAACATTTCTGATATGGAAATTTTCTGCATGTGAACTCAAAGAATGGAAACTGAAATCTTTGTTACTTTCAACTTCTGTTTAAAAATATATTTCCAATCTTCAAGGCTTACATTATCTTCCAAACCACAAACCAACCATGACGCTGCCTTCTGGATTTTGTAGGCAACTTCAGTGCCTACAAGATTGTTGCAATTTTCCACGATCTGAGTGGATTTCTGCCTCAGCATTTTAGCTTGGACCAGAAGGTTGCTCTTGAAGCAAACCTCCCAGTCATTCACTCTTATTATGCTTTGGTTTGCATAGTAGAGCAAATTAGACTAATGTTAGATAAGACTAAAACGCAAGATTCTGTCTTGGTTTAACTCCAGCTGGTAACTCAGCACCATGCAGCTGCACTCCTAGGAATTACCAGGACTTTTCCCAAGAATTTTCCTAGGAAACCAAGACTTCAACTTCTGGTCCAATGACAGCAAATGATGTCATCTGCCCTTCAATTTTACCACAGAGTCACCTTCCATCTCTCTTGTAATTACTTCTTACACACAGTTTTTATTCTCTCCCTTTTACCTGGAGATCTAGTCAATTGCTTGTGACTAAGCAATTTCTGTAACAACGTTTACCCAGATGTCTGATCAGTCACTCAACATTTTGCAGTTCACACAAAATAGAAAGGTCAGATCCTGTGAACAATGTAAGTGCATGCAAGTCATAAGAGCTGATAAAAATTACAGTTTCAGTGATAACTTGGTTCAGGCACTTCGGTTTCCAAATTAAACAGCCAAGTGCCCTGGAAAAGATACACGTTTTTTTCAGTGGAATACTAATATATAGTTTATATTGTCTAGTACCTTGTGGTATAACTGAATAATTTTATTTTAATTTGGACATAAATACTTACTCTGCCCAAAGGGCTCATTGGATGAGCAGCATAATCTGATGTCACATTATAGTTAGTTGCTTCACATATCATGCTTATTGGTCGCTCCTTCTTTTCTTCAGATGTCATTGCTGCAGCAGTCCTGAAAATAGAATATGTAACAGCACTAGAACATGCTGTGTGTGCAGACTGCTATTAAAAAGCACCCCTAGATGTAGCCTAACACAATCTGTGTCCTACTTTTCCAATTTAAAAGCAATTCACACTTCATTGTAAAGTCACCTGTACTGTGTTTTAAACTTAAATCTATTACAAATTAACTTTAAGATGTTTTCAAATAGGATTTCTCTATTAGTGTTAGGTGCTGGGTGGGAGGGAAAAAGACAGGTATGAGCGTGAGACAGAAATACGAAGAAATGCTCTCCAAAGCCCCAATATGGCTTTGCCCCGCTTCAGTGAGAAGATGCACGTTTGTGAAATTTCATATATTGCATTTCTGATGGTTTTCACTCTAGCCACTATATAACATGCTGCAGCAATGGTGGTGAGCCAGACACCCAATACCCAGCCATATATAAAATATTGAGGTCAGGTATGACTTCTATGCATACCTTCTCATATTATTGTGTATTCTACAAAACTAACGCAAAGATAACAAAACCAAGTTATTACCCAGAGATTCAGAAAGCGTCTCAACTAGCCAAGAAAATAACCAACTGAAGAGACACTATCAGGCAAAACACGATAAAGGCACATGAATGTCCTATGTGATTCAAAAAAATATTCCTTTTTTGAAAGTTTATTGGATTGTTATATAAAATATGTCATACGCTAACACTAAAGAGTAAGTAAAGTGACAAGTGGCAATTCACACTGCATGAGCAAGGTGCACTTCTACCATACAACTCATTCGGGCTGTGCTTTTTATCTTAAAAATTAGTATTAAATATTTAATATTACTCTGAAATAATTTAAAACACCCACTCTGAAATAATTTAAACAAATAAAACTTCATACATGCTAATCTGACTTGGAAAAATAAACACGGCAATTATCAATCACTGATCTTACTTCAATATTAGTAAGTTTTAAAACACCTATTTTACAGATTGAAACAAATGTCACTTACTGTTCATTCACAACGAAAATACAGTTGTCCTGCGATGGCTGTCCTGTTACTGGATGTTTGCAGGTTACTTTTCGTTCATTATGACTGTGGAAGAGAGATAAGAAAAAATGTTAGGCAATATTTTCTAACTCAAGTATATAAATCCAGCACATCAATTATATCAGCACAGTGAAAACATTCATGAGCATTTCATTACCGCATATAACAATGCAGCTGTACACACATACATGCATATATATAAATGTTAACTAATAAAAAGGATGATAATAAGTATTAAAGAATCTTCATCAATACTCTGGAGAGAGATGTAAAACATTAGCACTATGTTGGCAATGATTTTGAATTAAAAAACTAGAGCAGTTAAGAGTGCTACTAGTTCATATATGACCACCTATAATTCACTTCAGCTAAGTCTCTATATATTCACAAACAGGATTTCAGATAGACAGGAACAGTTTAAACATAAGACAAACAACTGCTTTGTAGGGATAAAATACCACTCACAATATTGAGTGATTGTTAACAAGAGCAATGTATCACAATCACAGTTTTGATGGTGACTTTTTAATTCAGAACGTTACTCCCCTGTAGCAATTTTGGGAGTGCCTTCAAGTGGCAGGGAGCCCACTGCTGGAGAGCTTCACCCTCATCAGCACAAACCACTCACTTTGCAGCATCTCATTCCCCTGAGCTGCAGGTGCTTTTACACGACAGCAGCTCCCACAATTTGGAATAAATTGCCAAAATTCAACAACTATCAGCTGCTACCACTCAAGAAGGAAATATATGACTTGAGACCTAGAGGGGAAGAAAGAGAAGGGGAGGAATTGCTTTTACAGCCTACCAGATATGTCAATCAGCTAACAGCTATAACATGTGCCTGCTGCAGCCCGGGGCCTTACTACCTGCCGCCTCGAAGGAAGTGGCAGGGTCCCAGTGCCAGTTATGCTCCAAGCTGGTACAGCAGCAAGACTATACAACTGTAAAAGGCAAGGGCGGCCAAACTGCAGCAGCCCCCACTGAACTCTCTGGCCCCAAAATGTAGGAGAGAGAGCACGAAAGGTGCATTAACAGAATTTAAACCTGTTTCAGTGATTTAAAAGCATACAAGCAGAAATCAGACACAGATATGTTATTTGGATAACACTCACATGCTTCCAAACTCACCTCTTCTATTTTTAACACTTTCAATAATATTTATAAGCAAAATGTATATAATACAAAACCATCAGTCTTGGAAATCAGCACTGTAAATCACAGAGAAAGAAATTCAATTTGATAGTATTTACTTTTGCAAAGAATATGTGATGATAATCTTGTTCATGTAAGTTATCTTACATAATACTATGCCTTTCTTATCACAAGTTCAGCCTTGAAAACTATTCTTGGACTGAGAACAAATTGAAAAGGAAAAAAAGTGCTTTAGTTGGAAGATAGCAGAAAAGGTGCAGAACAATAAAAACTTTGAATAGTACTTTATCCTTAACACATACTTCTTTTATTGCCTGTTCATTTAACCATCTTAGCTTCCAAAACTATGAAGCACAGCTCATTTCGCAAATGTTATGTTCTCTACTCTTCCTGCTTAAAACAACCTAGACTTAACAAGACCATCTTAACATTCCCCAAGTTTTTTGAAAACTCCTTTGGATCATAACATTTTGCAAATAGGGAGCATTACTAATTGAAAGCTACCTCTAAGCAAAAGCTTAATAGAATATTCATGCTACCTTTATGGTCAATGGATAGTTAGATAAATATGCATAAACCTAAAGTGCAAGATTAGAAAGATAGCCCAATTCTTCACACTTTCTTTACTAGGATTTTAAAATCTTCTTAATACCTAAATGGACAGATGCGTTATGGAGTTTAACTAATGAGCTAGCAATAGCAGCTATTTTATCTTCACACTAAATTCAGCAGAATTCTAAGTTTAGCTTCTAAAGAAGCTTCCTGCTCCAGAAATGCATCCATTAGAATAAGAGGACAGAAGAGAGATGACCCAAGTTTGTCTATGCCATCCCTAGCTGCCATGGTCCTACAATGCTTTTCAAATGAAAATGGCCCAGATTGAAGAGAATTAAGATTCAAAATATTCCTGAGGAAGCTCTCAGAGGTTTTTGTGATTCCTCATTTTCTTCACTTCCCAAAACCTCTCTTTTTGTTCTGACATTTCAGAAAAAAAGAAGAAAAAAAAAGAAGACAAACAAACCCAAATTAAAATTATGGACATGAGCTGGCATTCCACAAGCTCTTCCAAAAAGCTGCCATCTTAACCACAAAAAACCTTGATAACTGGCTATCAGCTGACATCCAGAAATGTAGAAATAAATGGATCAGGACTTCTGCTCAAGGACAACCAATACTCAGGACAGCTACAAAGGTGGCACATCCCATGTTTTATATGAGTGCACCTAGCTCACACTGGCACAGGAAGAGGCCACACTCAAAGAATGCAAAGGAGAGGTCATATCAAAAACAGGAGGGAAAGCAGGAAGGGGAAAGAAAAGAAGAGAGATGAAAGGAAAGGAAGCACTGACACAAACCTATTCAAGAATATTTTGTTTCAGGCTTGAGTCATATATCAAGTCAGTATTCCAAAAATATAAAAACATTTTTGGACAAAATACAGTTTTCCTTACTACTTACACTGGTGTTGAGATGTGTAAAGGAGTAGCCAACATTATATTAAAAAGGCAAAAAAATCCTGTAGAAATGAAACACTCTCCTGTGGGATATACAATACTTGCTTTCTAACAATTGAGGGACACTGCCTTCTAAAAAGGCAAGGCAAAAGAACAACCACCTTTTCTTCCTCTTCAGCTTAGACACAAGTGAAATCGCCTAAGTGAAATTTAGCTTGTACAACTAAGCATGACAACTGTAGATATGTCTAGCTGTTATGAACACATTTTACATACTTCCATTTGAAAACTTTCATTACTCATCTGAACTATTGTGTTTTTGGCATTAATTTAGCTGGTATTTTGACAAGACACCTCCAAATACCTGTATAAGGTATAGACTAACTTGGTAATTATTGTCATAACCCTCCCACGTAACAGTAGGTTAAAGCAATTGTTTTAACCTTGATCTTGCAGACTACTGAGAGTTTCATTAAAATGAAGGTATTTGCCATCTTCAATATGCGATTTAGACAGTTGTTCACTGTAATAATACATATCAATAAATCTCAAGGGAAATAAAGAAAACTTTTTAACTGAGAACTCTAATTTAAATTTTATAGTGCGCAATTCAGAGGTTCAGCTCTGCATATTTATGTCTGTACTTCCATTATGTGGTAAGGAGTGATCCACATTGACACAGCCAGCTGGAAGCCAGTGTGTTAACTTTTCTATTATGCAGAGATACAGCCTCCAGTAGGTATATGGAAACAATGCTCCTTTTTCTGTCCAATTTTTCATGTCAACACGTTTTGCGAACACAGGGTAACAATATACGCAAACACACTGTTGCACATACACTGAAGGATATAACTGACCCTTATTATTTTAGCATCCATAGTTAAAGTTGTATTAATAGCATGCTAAACATTAGAGTCAAAGATGGAAAAAAATCCCTCTGTATTTTATTAGTATTAATGAGCATACTCTGTAGACTGAGTATACGGCACAAACTATTCCCCATTAGTATTTGCTACTGGGATGTCTTGTGCACCAGAAATCAACACAGGTGACTAAGATGAGAGATAAGCATTTCAATGCAAAATAAAGCCTAGTTCTTGCACGTATTGAGATAATACTCCACTCCTGATTCCAGCAGTGGCCCGTGACAATGACCTGCTATAAAAGGATCAAAACCAACACAAAACAAGCCAACAATAAAAAAATACCCCCCCCCCTACAACACAAAACCCTAAACAGACTAAAATAGCTCATGCAGGGACAAGCTACATTTTTGGCTAACTCAGTGCAAGACAAGAAGATACCAATTTAACAGCACCAATTTAACTTGATCTCTTCTGCAGAATTTTGAAACTACTTCTCAAACCTTTCCTCTGAACACTGTGAGCTTTGGCATCATTTAGCAGGTAGCTTAGCTTTGGCATATGGACAAGCCCTCAGAGCAAAAGGATTTATCTTGTTCAGGTCAGAAGTTGACAGTAACCTTGAATCTAACTCATGTTATTTGCCTTCTTATCTACTCTTCCTTTCCACCCCTTGAGACTCTTTCATCTCTTCAGAAGACATTATTGTTTTATTTTCTAGACATGTTCAAAAAACCTTATTGTGTAGGTTTAATCTACTCACTAAATGTACAGTCAACAGCAATCTTTCTGACGGTCAAATGTGATCCAAAGGCTAATAAAAAAAGGCCTCAAATATATCACTCAAGTATATTATTCTATGTGTAACTAGCAACAGAATGCATAATTCCAGGAGCAGCACTTGCCGATGGAAGTCCTACACAAACAGGACTATTTGTTTGGTTTTGTTCTATCTTGTGTTTTACAAGATTGCTGACCCAAAAATGCTGTGCAACAATGTTCTGTTCTAACACATACACCACTGCAAAACCAGCAAATTTAAAATTCTGTCCAGTTTTGACATTTTAAAATTACTATTCATCTTTAACAGTACAGGGATTTTTTGCATAGGGAATACTCAGTTGGAATGGAAAAAAAAGAGAGATGAGTATCCAAGTCATACAGGAGGATGCACACAATGTAAAATTAAGGGTTAGACCATCTTTCCTCTGAACAGAGAGCAGTTCACTCAGAAGTGGCAAGAAAGATCAAAGTACTAGGGTGGGGACAGTTGGTTTGGGGTCTCTCCATTGTATGATTTGGTCAAATTCCCTGTCCTCTCAAAAAAAATGAGCTGGGCCAGATCTCCCAAAGAAACATCTGGTTTTCTCCCACCAAAATTAAAACTAGATGCCACTTCAAAGCTTCTTTCATGCCCTTTCTTTGTAGACTTTATTTATGTGTTCCTAAATGCTAAGGCCTTCTCATTTGCTCATTCTCAACACCATCAAAGTAAAGTCTGAGTTCTACTTCACTGAAAAAACACAAACAAAATCATAAACCAGGATACAACTTTCAACAGACCTCTGCATCTTTAATTTAGAAAGACTGTTCCTTTTGACAAGTGAACACCAAAGGACACATTTCGGAAGAATGCTACGCCAAGTATCTGACTCCTAACATTTATTCTACATCTTAGATAAGATTCAGTCTGACAACTTAATCTCTCTTATGCCAACATGCAATCCCTATATATCACAAATATACTCAGATGCATGGAGAGATTTCTTATAAAAAGCAGTTTTATGCATTTCTAATACCTGCTTCATGACAAAATACTTTAAAAGATCCCAGATAAGGTTAGACTACCAAAATTACCAAAGCAATAAAGTCATCCCCTCTACATTAATGCTGAATTCTTGCACTGATATTTAAAGGTAAGGTTCAACTGGAGACAAACATTAGACAAGTCTGGGCCAGCTTTATTTTGCTTCTATTCTCTGCCATTCCTCAAGGTGTGTGTGTGGGGAAATCAAATCAGCCATTTTTACCTTGTGCGCTTGCTTTCTAATGTAATGTCTCATTTCTAATTGAAATACATGCAGTAACTTATTGTTATCTAACAAAAAGTTGTTAGAATTTGGAAAAAGATTAAGTAAACACAGTCCCTAAGCAACTGTTAGCATGGATGTGGTTTGTGGCTGAACCAGCTCTTCTATTTTGCTAAATCTGTAATGCCACACTGCACAGTAAATAGCAAATGCAAGCACTTTTTTGTCAGTGCTATCATACCCTAGAATTATGAGCCTTTTTTCAATTAAGCTTTTTAAACAACAACTTTGGAAACCAGGCTGCATGGCTCCACTTGAAAACTCATGAGTATGATAACATCAGTGAGTGAACAAAAGAGAGTGTAAAGAGACAGCAAGTTTCAAAGCAAAGCGCTGACAGACCTGTATAACATCACATATGTTGCTAAGAGCAAAGAGCTTATAATCCTTTATGTGCGCACACAAGTAGGAAGGTGCATGCAAAATTCTGCTGGTTTTCCTGGCAGACAATGCAACACCTAAACTGTAGTTGCTGCTGCCACCATTTTTCTGGTCTATGAGTTTATACTTCTCAGGCAACTTAGGCAACTCAGGCAACAAAGCTTTTCTCGCTTGAGCAGATATGGTTAATATGCTCTCATGACATAATTCCAATGTAAAACTGTAAGTTTATGTGATTAAGTGCAAATATTAAAAGCTCTTTAAAAATGCTGGGATTAAATGTTTTCTAAAGTAGCATATATTGTATAAAAGATTGAAAAGCTTTTAGTAAGAAACTGTTCTCTCTAATCAAGCACTGCATTTTTAGAAAAAGAAAGTGTTGCTGTTTTCAGTTTTCCCAAAACTTTGTGGGAAGGTTTCTCACAGAATCATAGACCGTAGATAACATATAAGGGAATTCGTAAGACTTGGTACACACCACAAAAGCCACACACCTCTGAATAGAAGTGTGACAGTTCATGAGATGTACTTGCCATGTGTCATCAATCTATATGATATTTCACTACATACATTTTAAGCCCTGTGCACAGTGTCTAATATAGTACCTTTATAACACCATTGCATGTAAAGAATCAGATTGTAGCAAATATGATTAAAACATCATTTGCTGTTTGAGAAAACAGTGATGTGAGTGTTAGAAGGCAGAACTATCTGTGACTCTCAGATTTGATAGCTGAAATCCAAGCATCCTTAATGGTTACCTACCTGGAAAGCTTCCAAGAACTAGAGTAACGTAACAGCTCTGCAGTGAAAACCCACAATCTATTTTCTAAAGAAAAATGGGATTTCGAGTGGCATGGTTCAGCAGGTGGCTTATGGACCAGGAGTAGCACTAGATGCACCAATCGGGATGCTACTACCTCTTCCTGAAGGCTCACCATATATGTCTGATCAGTTAATGCTTCCCAAAAGCTCGCCTCCCTGATGCAGGAGTCACACTGCTGCAGGAGGCACACTGCTGCCCCTCCTGAAGAGGTAAAAGGGTGGAAGAAGTAAAAACTAACTTGTGAACAAGACAACAAAAATCCACTAAAAGTTCAAAAGGGATCTCAATGGATTCAGTAATCAGATGATGCAGGAAGAAAAACAAAACTTTGGGTTTCATTCAGAAACAGTTGTGCATTTGCTAACAAGAACAGTAAAATCTACAAGCACTTACCTCAGGGCTTTTTTTTTCCCCCCCCAACTAGTTTGGAGCATTCTCTGATACAGAAGTAGTGTTTCAAAAGAGCCAGTGATTCCCCTTCACAAAATCTAGGTATTTAGTAAATTGCTATAGCGGCCCTCTATTTACTGTTCTCTTACTAATGACCTGTTCTGCCCCACATTCCTTATATATCAAATTTATGTATTGTATGGGGTTTGGGCATTGTGGTAGTTTTTTTTTTTGTGTGCTTTTGTTTGGCTTTTTTGTTTGTTTGGTTTAGTTTTTTTTTCCTTTTCCTGCAGCGCAGATAAAACAGCACACTACGAATACATGTTCAACACCTACTGCATGACTTCAATTTTCAGTATTTCGCACTGAAAAGTCTTGTCTTTGCCTCTCCCAGTTAACAAACCAGAAGACCACAAAATGATAAAATGTGCCTGTAGTTCCTCAAATTTCTACTCCTTGTATGCAACAATTTCAATGCTTTCATTGTCATGCCTTCTTCCTCCCTCTACTTTTGACTTTTCAGTAACAGCATACAATTACCTATTACTGAAATAACCAGAATTTTGTGGATTCTGATTGCCTCAAAATTCACATTCCACTTTGCTTCCATTCTGGGTCTCCTTAAACCCGTTAATTATCTTCACTCAAGTTTGTTAAAAGATATCACTTGCCCAGTATATTTTTTTACTCTTGCACCACATAACTCAGAATCTTGTTTAGTTTTGTCTCAAACTAAGTGACAGCCTTTAAAGAATAATTGCAGGAGTTACAGCATAAGTCAATTGTTCAATTAGACTACTGCAAAAACGTAAAGCTGCTTAATTTTATTGAGTTACAAATGCAATATATATAAATATTATCAAAAATATGTATAGTTTCAGTAAACTACTACCTCAAATTCAACTGCAGGCTTTTACAAGACATTTGGTGAAATCACACTATGCTGCTTCGCAGATCTAGGTAGAGCACATTAGGATCAAAATCTGATATGCAATAACAGAAGTAAATACTTAAAAATTCCTCTTAAAAGTCTCCCTTAGGCCAGATTTCTCGAGGTATCTCTCCCTTATCCTGTCTGTTATCACTTATGATTACACAGAAGTATAACAACATAATGCTGCCTTCAGACAACTGCACGATTTCCATGGTTGCTTGATCACTTTCCCAGTGCCTTAGGATCTGGCATACTTCTGTGTCATGGTTTAAGCCCAGCTGGCAACTCAGCCATGCAGCCTTCGCTCACTTCCTCCCAGCTCCCGGAGGGATGGGGAGGAGAATTGAAAGAATGTAACTCCGATGGGTTGAGATAAGAACAGTCCAGTAACTAAGGTAGAACGCAAACCACTACTGCTACCACCAATAATAATAATAATGATAAGGGAAATTACAAGGGAAGAGAATACACCTGCTCATCACCCAGTGACCGATACCCAGCTCGACCCAGCAGTGATCTAGCTCTTCCAGGTAACTGCCCCCAGTTTCTATAGTGGGCATGATGTGCTGTGGTATGGAATACCTCTTTGGTCAGTTTGGGTCAGGTGTCCTGTCTCTGCTTCCTCCCAGCTTCCCCTCCTCCCTGACAGAGCATGAGACTCAGAAAGTCCTTGGTCAGACTAAACATTATTGAGCAGTAACTAAAAAGATCGGTGTTATCAGCGTCGTTCCCAGGCTGAAAGTCAAAAACACGGCATGGCACCAGCTACTAAGAAGGAGAAAAATAACTGCTACTGCTGAACCCAGGACATTCTGCAATCACATCTCTAGCCAACAGCCATTTTTATTAAATAACAACACACTTCTGCTAATAACCCAGTAGAACTTTTAAAAGAAAGCCATGCTTATGACTAGGTCATAAGGGTGGTGAGGCACTAGAATGGGTTCCCCAGGGAAGTTGTGAATGTTCCATCGCTGGCAGTGTTCAAGGCCAGGCTGAACAGAGCCTTGGGTGACATGGTTTAGTGGGAGGTGTCCCTGCCCACGGCAGGGGGTTGGAACTAGATGATCTTGAGGTCCTTTCCAACCCTAACTATTCTATGATTCTATGATTCTATAACTATATACTTCCTCTGGCTACTGAGAAAAAAAAGTGCTCTGGTAAGTGTCTGCAAAGTAAATACATTATCATCTGGGAAATGCTTAGAAATATTTAACAACCTGACAGAAGAAAGCAGCTGAAATGCCTGTGCATTCACTTGTGCATGAGATTTAGCTGTGGACCCAATTCAGACACATCCTGTATTTCAGACTTTTCCCTCACAATAGATCCTATTATGCAAGACATAAGGATAGATGCTGAAATTTAGAAAAATAATTATTTTATAAATGAACAGTCATCACTAACACTTCAATCATAGGCCTTCTTAGAGCCACTGTAAGGATTTAATTGAATAATCTTGGTGGTCCGCTGATAGAGCATATGCAAATATGTGCACCATACCCCAGAGGATAATTAATTGAACCTTACACCATGTGTGGGCCTGCATTCATCTCAGACAAAAGAGTACAAACTCTATTAAAAATACTCATTGCTTATGACGTAAAGTTCAAGTACAGAGACACACTGCGTTTAAAGCATGGCACTGAACTGGAACACTGAACGTGTCAGCTGTCATCTCCAAGGTCCAAGGGCGCAGCTGAGCCTTGCTCCACTCTCCTGCTTCTTTCAGTCCATTCGGGTTCAACCTCAGGAGCTAATCATTTCAGAAAAACCGTATTTTTGTCCTAGAAGAATAGCAGCAAGTTGCTTGAGAAAGCTCCAAATGACTGAAACATTAGCAACAAATAAAACTGGTTTGGGATTTGTTGGAAATCACAAGTACATAGGATGTTATTTCAGGATTTTCTCTGCACACTCACATTATGTTGAAAACCTACATTGTTTTTTCAAATGTCCACATATTATGTTAATGTTTGCACTTTGTGTTCATTTGCTCATATTTTATATTAAAGACCCTGGTGAAGATACAACGTATTTTAATCTAGAGGTCTGGACACCAATCAGGCTTGTGAGAAACCTTGAGAACAGTTCTAACTGCAAAGAGGCCACATTTCCTCTCTTTTCTCTGGTTTTAAATTCATCATTCCCTTCTATTTGTCTTGCTACCTTAAAGTATTCCCAAAAAATTAGGCAGGCTTCAACACTTCAGCAATTACTTCTTTTTGGAAAATCCAACATTATTTTCAGACATTATATTTTCAAAAAATACAACATTATTTCCTGGTGCTGCCAGGGAAAAGTGGCGGATCATAGCAGTAGGGGACTCTACTTTGAAAGGAACAGAGGCACCCATCCGTCGGCCTGACCCAGTCTCAAGGGAGGTGTGTTAACTACCAGGGGCACTGATCACGGAAGCTGCAGAGAGGCTACCTGCTCTAGTCAGTCCCACTGACTATTATGCACTTCTAGTGATCCATGTGGGTGCTAGTGACATAGACAGCAGTATCCTGCAGAACATGAAGGACTATAGAGCCCTGGGAGAGGTAGTTAGGGGCTCTGGAGGCTCAGACTGTCTTCTCCTCAGTACTCCAGGATACAGGGGAGGACCTTAAGAAGGCTAGGAGTATTGGCCAGGTTAATAAATGCTTAGAACAGTGGTGCCATAGTCAGGGCTTTCGGTATCTAGAACATGGGACCCGATTTGGGAGGCCAGGTCTACTGCGGGCTGGTGGAGCTGGACTGACAAAGAAGGGGAAGAGCGGTTTGGTAGGAGGCTTGCCAGATTGGTCAAGGATGCTTTAAACTAGATGTGTTGGGGGAGGGAGGCATCATTACATCCCAACACACCCAATCACTTGCCAGCACCTATAACGAATGCTCGGAGCAATGTAGAGATATTCCAGCCACTCCAGCCAATGAGCTGGCGTCATTTGGAGCTCTATACAAACGCCCGTAGCATTGGGAACAAACAGGAGTTTGAGACGTGTGCACGTCTACGGGGGTATGATACCACAGGCATCACAGAAACATGGTGGGATGGCTCCTATGACTGGTGTGTTGGAATGGAAGGTTACAGGCTCTTTAGGAAAGACAGGACCGGTAAGCGGGGTGGGGGAGTTGCTATTTATGTTAGGGATAGGCTGGAGAGTATGGAACTCTGTCTGGGGACAGGTGAGTGGTCAACAGAGAGTTTGTGGGTCAGGGTTAAAGGGAGAACAACAATGGGAGACATTATTGTGGGGATCTGTTACAGACCATCTGATCAAGAGGACTCGGTGGATGAAGCACTCTATAGACAGATAGGAACAGCCTCACGCTTGCAGGCCCTTGTTCTCATGGGGGACTTCAACCACCCTGATATCTGTTGGAGAGATGGTACAGCCCGGCACAAGCAATCCAGAAAGTTCCTCGATTGTGTGGAAGACAACTCCTTCTGCAAGTAATAGAGGAGCTGACAAGGAGAGGTGCCATGCTTGACCTCATCCTCACCAACAGGGAAGGGCTGGTTGGAAATGTGACCCTCCAGGGCAGCCTTGGTTGCAGCGATCATGAGATGGTCGAATTCGAGATCCTCAGGACAGTGAGAAGAGTGTGCAGCAAGCTCACTGCTCTGGACTTCAAGAGAGCAGACTTTGGCATCTTCAGGAACTGGCTCAGTAAGATTCCATGGGATATAGCCCTAGAAGGCAGGGGGGCCCAAGACTGTTGGTTGATATTCAAGAATCACCTGCTGCAAGCTCAGGAGCGATGCAGCCCAACTAGAAGGAAGTGCTGCAGGAGGGCCAGGAGACCTCCTTGGATGGATAAGGAGCTGATGAGGAAAATTTGAAGGAAAAAAGAGGCTTATAAAAGGTGGAAGCAAGGACAGGCAGTCTGGGAAGAATACAGGGATGTTGTCCGGGAAGCTAGGGATCAGGTTAGGAAAGCTAAGGCCCACTTAGAATTAAACTTGTCTAGGGATGTTAAGGATAACAGCAAGGGAATCTATAGGTACGTAACGAATAAAAGACAGAGTAGGGACAACGTGGGCCCCCTCCAGAAGCTATCAGGAGAACTGGCTACCCTGGATTTGGAGAAGGCTGAGGCTCTTAATGACTTCTT
The DNA here is from genome assembly GCA_028858755.1 of Ara ararauna. Classification (NCBI taxonomy): domain Eukaryota; kingdom Metazoa; phylum Chordata; class Aves; order Psittaciformes; family Psittacidae; genus Ara; species Ara ararauna. Next base: position 103,986,013 of record CM054376.1, on the reverse strand, counting down.
TGCCTCAGTCTTCAATGGCAAATGCTCTGACCACACCACCCAAGTCTTGGAAGACAGACGCAGGGACTGTGAGAATGAAGACCCTGGGCCCACTGTAGGAGAGGATCTGGTTCGAGACCATTTTAAGAACCTGAATGTACACAAGTCCATGGGACCTGATGAAATCCATCCGTGGGTCCTGAAGGAGCTGGCAAATGAAGTTGTGTCATGCTGCTGCTGAACCCATGACAAGTTGCTAAGCCACTGTCCGTCATATTTGAAAAATCATGGCACTCAGGTGAAGTTCCCAATGACTGGAAAAAGGGAATTATAACCCCCATTTTCAAGAAGGGGAAAATGGATGACACAGGGAACTACAGACCAGTCAGTCTCACCTCTGTGCCTGGCAAAATCTTAGAGCAGATTCTCCTGGAAGGCATGTAAGGCATATGAAAAACAACCAGGTGGTTAGTGACAGCCAGCATGGCTTTACTAAGGGGAAATCCTGCCTGACCAATTTGGTGGCCTTCTATGATGGGGCTACGGAACTGATGGACAGGGGTAGAGCAGTTGATGTCATCTACCTAGATTTGTGCAAAGCGTTTGACACTGTCTCACATGACATCCTTGTCTCTGAGTTTGAGAGACATCAATTTGATAGGTGGACTAGTTGGTGGATAAAGAACTGGCTGGATGGCTGCACGCAAAGAGTTGTGCTCAATGGCTCAATGTCCAGCTGGAGACCAGTAACGAGTGGTGTCCCTCAGGGATCGGTGTTGGAATCGGTCTTGTTCAACATCTTTGATGGTGACATGGACAGTGGGATTGAGTGTGCCCTCAGCAAGTTTGCTGATGACACCAAGCTGTGTGGTTTGGTTGACACGCAGGAGGGAAGGAATGCCATGCAGAGGGACCTTGACGTGCTTGTGAGGTGGGCTGATGCCAACTTGATGAAGTTTAACCATGCCAAGTGCAAGGTCCTACACCTGCGTCGGAACAGTCCAAGGCACAGCTACAGGTTGGGCAGAGAAGAGATTCAGAGCAGTCCTGCAGAGAAAGACTTGGGGGTGCTGGCTGATGAAAAAATAAACATGTGCTGGCAGTGTGCACTTGCAGCCCAGAAAGCCAACCGTCTCCTGAGCTGCATCAAAAGGAGCGTGACCAGCAGGTCAAAGGAGGTGATCCTGACCCTCTATTCTGCTCTTGTGAGACCTCACTTGGAGTATTGTGTGCAGTTCTGGTGTCCTCAACATAAAAAGGACATGGAACTGTTGGAACAAGTCCAGAGGAGGGCCACGAGGATGATCAGCGGACTGGAGCACCTCCCGTATGAAGAGAGGCTGAGAAAGTTGGGACTGTTCAGCATGGAGAAGAGAAGGCTGCATGGAGACCTCATAGCATCCTTCTGCAGTATCTGAAGGGGGCCTATAGGGATGCTGGGGAGGGACTCTTCATGAGGAACTGTAGTGAGAGGACAAGGGGTAACGGGTTCAAACTTAAACAGGGGAAGTTTAGACTGGATATGAGGAAGAAATTCTTTACTGTAAGGGTGGTGAGGCACTGGAATGGGTTGCCCAGGGAAGTTGTGAATGCTTCATCGCTGGCAGTGTTCAAGGCTAGGCTGCACAGAGCCTTGGGTGACATGGTTTAGTGGGAGGTGTCCCTGCCCATGGCAGGGGGGTTGGAACTAGACGATCTTGAGGTCCTTTCCAACCCTAACCATTTTATGATTCGCTTCTATTCTATTCTATTCTATAATATTATCCACAAGAAAACACATCAGGATATCTCACTTTGATGTGGTGCTGTCTTCTCACACCTCCATTTTAAACATATGCAGAAGTCCTCACCAAGCAGAGCGTGCCAGGGCAGATCGACCCACCATCTGATCTACCGCAACGACTCTTACGCTCCTACAGTGAGTTTAACTCTGATTGTCAGAGTTAAGTGAAGTGACTGTCTATGCCTAATTGCTGGTGACAAGAATACCAGTCAGCAATTAGCAAAACCAGCCCTTTACAGCATTGAATCTATTTTCTGCACTGTTCAGTGATATTAGTCTACAGCATTAATTAATTGCTTTGATGCATATGTTCAAAAATAATGGAAGCACACAGTTTTATGCAACAAGAAAGGGGATGAGAAACGTGTCACAGAAACAAGCAGAGCCAAACAATGACTGGGAACTGGAGGCTGGCACCTTTCCTCTGTTACCAGGCACAAAACTGAACAGTGGGAGGCTGGTCTAAAGGAAAGCGACCAAGGTTAGCTACAGGTGATTAGTCAGATTCATCTAAAACAATGCAAAAAAAAACCCCAAACAAACCAAAACAAAAAAAATTCCAACTCTTTAAAATAAAGTTTGGGGTTGCTTTTTCTTGATCTGTTATTATATATTCTATGATTCTATGGTTCTATATGTACCATCAGATCTGGCAGGAGCCGCAGATATTGGAATATCTTTCTGTTAGTTCAGAATGCACAAAGAAAAAGTTAGTAACATTATGATAGTGTTATGAAATGCAATCATCTGATACTTGAAGATTCCTAGCTGTGCAGAGTCTTTTATATCAACTTCCCCAAAATGATCTCAAAAATGCCAACTTAAATTAAAAAAAGAATACTAAGAAAGAAAAAGTGGTTAAAAGGATATAATCTTCCATATAAAGATTACTCACAGTAAGAAGTGATAAAATCCATTGCTTTTAGAACCAACCTACCTACAAACAGCAAAAAACGCAAGTCAATCTGAATTCAAGCTTAAGTACTATTTCCTTTACATAGTGTTTTAGCTACTTTTTCCCCATCTCAATACCACATTTCTTATAAAATAAATGAACACCACAATTCAGTGCTAGCAACAATTTATCACAACTTCAGCAACACACTTAGTCATTATTACATAAGGAAGTAGAACAGATGAAGAGTAACTACAAGACCAAATTGCTAGATTAAAGCAATTTGGCCTTCTTAAATAAAGAAAAAAAAAAATCTGTGTGATGGGTAAACACAAATGAACTATTCAAGGTACTTTCTTTTACAAAATGGATGTACTATATTAAAAAAAAAGATTTACTTTTTAGAATGTGCTGTAAAGCATACAATCAAGTATTTTAAAAGGTGAATTTGCCAAAATAAGTACCACAAGAGCAAGGTCATTATTCAATTATATCATTATTCAATTTATCTGATAAAGTTTTAGCTCCCCATCTGATCAAGAGTTTACATCTACCACCCAGTGCTTATATGCAGATGCCAGCTGGTCTCATATAATCCAACCATTAGTTCTAGAAGTTCGGAAATTTTCATCTGACCAAAGTATTTCTTGGCTGCATCCCCTTGTATTTTCACATCTTCAGTTTCAATACCTGTACAGATTGCTCTGCATTATCCATTTCCTTCAGAAATGAAAAGGAACAACTACAGCTTATTTACAAAATGAACTGTCAGCAGATTTGGCAGCTATGTGGAAACATACAGAGCAAAGAAGTATTATTCAGTTTCTCAGTTTTACATCCTGACCCTCACGACTGTACCCTTTCCCCACAATACAAATGATATGACACTTAATTTTTATTAAAAACTATTGCTGACCCAGCAACACACACCGCTTCAGGAAACAGCACACCAGGTTGTTTCTTCCAATTACAATCATAGGTTAACTGCAGCAGCTGGAAAAACTGTGGGACAGTACCTCCTCTTGAACAGACATGATGCATCTGACGACCTTGCCAGCATTTTCTTGCATGAAATTCATACCTTAGTGAGAGCCAAAAGCTGGAAGCTGTTTTCTTCCACAGGTAGCTTTTTCAAGCTGTTGTGAAATTCCAAGCTGCTGGAATTGTGGCATGCCACTCAAATTCTACATGCAAGCCATCTTTGGGCACTCTGGCAGGCTGCTCTCTTGCATATTGAGTAATCAAACATTAATAGTATTGGTGACAACTTCTTGAGTTTTAATCCCAACAGCTAGGATTTTCTCATGCGCAGTGCACACATGCACACACACCTGCTACAATCCACTGAAGTTAATATAAAAATCCTGGTGAAGACACATTTCATAAAGAAACACATTATGTACAGATGACAAATCAGTTTGTTTCATTTGTGTCAGAGCAAGAGCTCAGGATCGAAGGGGAACTTGGATGGCAGACACTCAGAGTCAGTCACTTCAATGGAATTTTTAAATGACAAAGAAAATCCAATACCATCCTATTTGGTAGGAACACTATCCTGTATCAACTTCTTTTAGAGCTTGCTTAAGTTTTTCTTATGTTGAATCTCACTTTAGAAGGAATTTTAAAGGACTAGTAAAATCATACCTAGGAAGATAAATTAACTGAATTAACTGCACTTTACCATATGGAGTATTACTCATTTCTCCTTTTACCACTAGAAAACATGAACATAAGGAAGAGATCTGCGAGGCAGTGAGTTTTCATATGAAACCCAGAAGTGAAAACTCCACCTCCTCCCCCCTCCTCCACTTTCTTCCTTGCTGGATTACACATTCTATCACAAAAGCAGATTTTAGGCTACATTTCAAGACTATAAAACAGAAGTTTTGTTTAAAAAAAGAAAAAGTTTTTACACTTCCCACCTTATAAGGTGTTTCCAGAATCCAGAATCAGCAATTTCAGAGATATTCCAGATCTATAAAGTAACTACTCCATGCAGAATTTTTACAGATCTCCAGCTACTCAATAAAGCTGTACATGTTACATACCTTCTGACATCAAATTGTTTCAAGAATGATTTTCTTCTGACATCCACAATTTCTTAGCATTCTTTATATATATCCAGCCTCTATATAGGTGTGCCCCCTGTCCCAGCTACAAAGGATGGGGGTTTAAAATGTATTTACAGCCAGCAGGTTTATAGTAGCACAATATCACTGTCACAAAGGAAAAGAAAGCCACCATAACTAGATGTTGCACTAAAAAGACCTTCCTCACAGAAGAAAGCATTGTTCATTTGTTTGTTTGCTTTAAATTCAAGATTCCTGATGTCCACTAAAGATTCAGGCACACTGTAGGTCACAGAACAGGTATCACAGACCAGCTCTAACTCCTCATTAGCCTTTTACTGTGCATGCCTGCTCTGACCAACACAGTAATGAAATCCCTAAAACAGGCTGCTGTCTAGAGCTGTATGTACAATAATGCTAGTCCTCAACGATGGACTTGACAATGAAGAAGTAATTTGAAACCATAACCTTTGAAGCTATTTATGAATATTATTAATTCTCCTATCTCATTTGAGTCTCATAAAGCAAAAGAAGAGTAGAGGGGAAGGAGACAATTCACCAGCAAATTTCTCATTCCACATGAAAAATAGGCACAAAAGTAAATCTTGAATGTTGAAAGCAAAACATCACTTGAATAACTCTTCTCTCAAAGTATGGAGTTTGGTTGTATTATTGCCTTAGGCTGGGAAGCTTCCAGATGTCCACTGACTGCAGGGTGCGCTGATACTCAGTTTGCTCCTGTTCCCTGGATGTTGGTAGGGACAGGAAGTCTGAAAATGCTCTGCCAATGACACGTCACCAAAAAAACTTGCCATGTGTTCCTCCTGCTTCATGCCCTTCTCCTGGTGAAAACTAAAGCAAACCCATCCAAATCAAAGAATTCAACCTATTTAATGCATTTTAAAAGAACAGAAAATGCACAATGCAAAATACGTACCGGCAGATCAACTTCAGATAAAATTTATTTTCTCGTTTACTTGGATAGTTCCAACACTGGAAATGATTGGCATTGCTACATAACTAAGTTTTTCATGATTTAATACTGCACAAGAAATTTGATCCTATAGTACGTATTTAATAGATGCAAACACTGTCTTCAACACAGTGTTTTCAGTATCTTGTAAGAAAAGAACATTCTAGAAGATGAAAACAAGTCAATGCATGAGGCAACTGAAATAAAATGCTATGTCCAAGCAATAAATTCAACAGCTTCATCAAAAGCATGTGTGAACAAGTGGTAATGCCTTGCCATGAATGTTGTTCTTACTTTTCCTCATTAGGTAGAAGGTATTTTGAGGTAAAGAATTTGTTCAATGATAATTGCTCTAAACTATTTCACTGCTCAGGTGCAAGAAATTCACCCCCTTCCTCTCACCACTCCCAAAAATAAACATCACACTTTTAAGTTTTTGAAAATTTCTGGCAGAATGATAACTTTCACTCTTCATGAAAGAAATCTGCTTCTAAAGCCAGGTAACGGGGAAATACAGGTCACACAACATTCACAGTTTGTGTTCCTTTAGGAATCATGTTGTTTAGACAAAATAGGAGTTTCAATACCAGAAGAAACATATTTAACCCCTCTCCCTGTTCTCCCTCCCCAAAAATAGGCAGACTGATGAAACTGATACAACTTAGTTTAGAAGCAAAGCCGTAAGTTTCTTTCAATCACTTGGCTTGGTGACATGTACCTTTAATCATAGAATAGTTAGGGTTGGAAAGGACCTTAAGATCATCTAGTTCCAACCCCCCTGCCATGGGTACGGACACCTCCCACTAAACTATGTCACCCAAGGCTCTGTCCAGCCTGGCCTTGAACACCGCCAGTGATGGAGCATTCACAACTTCCCTGGGCAACCCATTCCAGTGCCTCACCACCCTTCAAGAATTTCTTCCTCATATCCAATCTAAACTTCCCCTGTTTAAGTTTGAACCCATTACCCCTTGTCCTATCACTACAGTTCCTCATGAAGAGTCCCTCCCCAGCATCCCTATAGGCCCCCTTCAGATACTGGAAGGATGCTATGAGGTCTCCACACAGCCTTCTCTTCTCCAGGCTGAACAGACCCAACTTTCTCAGCCTGTCTTCGTACAGGAGGTGCTCCAGTCCCCTCATCATCCTCGTGGCCCTCCTCTGGTCTTGTTCCAACAGTTTCATGTCCTTTTTATGTTGAGGACACCAGAACTGTACACAGTAGTCCAAGCAAGGTCTCACGAGAGCAGAGTAGAGGGGCAGGATCACTTCCCTTGACCTGCTGGTCACGCATTGATATATTCCTCTTTTAACCTATATTAAGTAGCCATACATTTCAATCAAGGTATACTTTAAGCTTTAACAAACACTTGTTCATATTTAAACTGCATCTTCTTTGACTTAAAAAACAAAACAAAACAAACAAACAAAAAAAAAACAATTAAAAAAACCCAGGAGAATGGGAAACTTATGATGAAGACCGTTACTCCTATATGTAGGAAAAAACTACTGGAAAATTCCAGCCATCACCATGCTAACTCAAACTAACTATAGCTCTTTTCAGCTAACCAATAAACCCAGAAAGTTTTGTATTAGCAATTATGTGATACAGCTAACAGATGTAATAAGTATCTTTAGATCTGTATTTAAGAAAGGCCTCTCTCATTCCACTTCCCCCTCCCACTTTTTTTTCCTGGAAAGGATTCAGCAAAGTATCTATTTGTGTAGTTCAACTTATATGACTCTTAACCTAAAATGCTACCAGCACCTCATTTTTTATGTATAACTTCCATTTAATAGCACATTCAATAGAGTTTACATATCAGAAAGTACAACACACTTTAAACATCTTTGAAGACCATCTGATATAACCACCTATAGAACCCTATTTCAGCTAAGCCCAAATTACACTAAGTAAAAGTGATACAGCTGATAATAAAGTTTAACTTACCAAGATTTTTTTTTTTAAGAAATGCAAGCCATGCAGCTATGATAAACATGATGAAATGCAAAAAAAAAAGTAAAATTTACCCAAATTCAACATTAAAATTTATTTGGAAAACTATAATGACATTGAAAACTGTTGTATTTGTGGCAACATCATAATTTAAAAAGCACTTCCCACAGCTCATTGCTTTTAGTTCTAGGTTGGAAGCCAACCACCTACATGAAGAGTTAGAGCTACAAAGGAATTTTTATGCTAATAGTAACCTGCCAAATCACATAAATCATAAATATTATATCAATTCTGCATCTGCAATATATCATCACCACACTACTGCACCATAAAATTGCCAGTTGATGCATTAATGAAATTATCCTAAGCACAGGCTTCTGAAAGTAACATATTACAACCACATAGCTACCTACAGCTCTGATTCAGATCATCTAAATTCAGTCTGGAAATGATTTCCTGCTGGAAATCAGTACCTGACTTTTACCAAGATAAGTTTCACTACTCCCCAGAATCTTCAAACAGATGAATAAGATATTTCTGCATATATTCATCCATCAAGACTTGTCACCCTTAAAGAAAACACCAAAAGAAACGAAAACCAAAGTGACACAGCAAAACCCTGGGCTTCCTTTTCAAGCTACCTCTGTGTAGATAGGTATGCTGCAATTTTCTTACTATAATATGCAAGAATATCAGCATATTAATATAGAAACCATTTCAAAATGGGAATCTGTCACGGTTTCTGAATGTCATAGTATCGCAGTACTTTTACAATTAGACCTTTAAGAGCTAGGGAGAAGGAAAGAAAGCATATATTTTATATTTCTTCTGTGATGAGAAAACATTTACCATGAAGTGAAAACTAAAGTGTATTGCAGTTATTTAAAACTTAAGCTACAACCAGATATGGTTTTGTGGGTTGGATTTTACTATTTTTCTAAATAATTTCTATGCTGACAGATGCTGTAGCTCAATATGTGACATTCTTAAAGAAACAGACATATAGCTTGACAGATGATATGCATAGAGATATGTACAGTGACTGGAAATGCATCTGTTTTGACACCTGGTCCCCCCCCCTTCTGGCATATAAAACTCCCAAAATAACATCTGAAACATGGTCATCTATTAACATTGCTGTATGAGCTTTCTGCTAAAATAAGGTAACTTACAAGTGTCTATTTGGAGAGTACTTCACATTCAGTGTTGCAAGTTGATTACAAAAAAATCAATCTCTGATTCCTGCTACATTCAATCTTTTAGACATGTGGTCTAGTAGACAAGCATGTCTAAATAAAAATCTTGGAAGTTATACACAGTTACATTAGCACATCAGTAATCATTTGATTTCTACCTAAAATTAAGCTTTTATTTAAAATCTTAACTGGAATGCTATGAGTGTTGTGTGCTACTCTGCATAATATTGTGAATTACTGAACGTTGGATTTAAAAAAAAGAAGTGTTTTTCCAAAGAAGGAGGAAATGCTTTCTGTCTCAAGAAAAACAGTAAAATGTATAAGAATTACTCACCAGCCTCCAAGAAAATTCATTCTTTATCAAAATCTTGACACACATACAACAAAAAACACATAAGGATGTGAGGTACAACCTTTTTCTCTTGGAAGCTGCTCCCCAGTGAGTACTGCACAACCGTGACCCAGAGAAAAAGCAACTTAGCTGTCAGGATTGCTAGCCTCTGAGAAAGCTGATACCAGAGTGATGTCACATACTTCTGAAATGTTACTGCAGCTCCAAATTGTCGACTCCCTTCTACCAATAAAATCTCTACCTCAAGATGATGGAAGACAAAACATTTAACAACAGGATTAAGTTTCAACAGGAGCTAATAGTAAAGATTTTTAAGAGCATATCATGGGGTTGGACAAAACAGGAGTCAGTAGAAATGAATAAGAACAGATTCTGACTGTGTTATCTAAATATGCTCTCCTAATTTACTTTCAACCTGCAGAGTTTTTATTTATTGCAGCAATATTCATAAAACACTTCCTGAGCTAGAGAGAAAGTGCAAAGACCAGTGTCACAGCCCTGGGCACCTCTCTACAGTGCTTCAGCTAATCCAGCCCTGGAGTTCTCAACTTCACCTGGTGGCCCTCAGCTGGACCACTCTTCTCACTCTCTTGACCTCCTTCTGTGCCAACATCTGTCCCACTATCCTTTCTTTCATCCTGCATACCTTGTCCCAGCCACAGGAAGTACTTGGAAATACAGCGGACTCCAGTCTAAGACCCTCAGAAAGCACTTGCCTTACTCCATTGGGAAACAATATATTTGGAAACTGGAAATTTTTACACAGCAAAGAAAAATAATGATCTAACATTCTACTTTAAAAGTATAAAGCAAAACCAGAGATGAACAGCATTAATAAATTATGTGGTATGTAAAATCTGCTTTTGCACAAGCAGTAACTAGAACTGCAGTTGCAGGAATGGCTTCTATAAATCCCCAAATTTGGAGTATGAGCAGCGAGCTATAATATTAAAATCATAAACATCGAAGATTATCTTCACGAATATTTTCAAATTAACATCACACATCTTTAAATATGACAGCCCACAGTTTTTCAACAGTCCAGAAGCAGTACACTAATTTAGAGCTGGTTAGTAATCAACAAGGGCACTGTGTGGGAAAGCACTGCCTTCAGTCAACTAGACTGCTGGCAACAAAGCCAACGACATCATTAGACATATGAGCTATATACGATAAAGTATGAGAAATAGACTAATTTCACATAGAAAAAAATAGATAAGCAAGAGGAAGGAGCAACAATTGTGGAACAAAATTCAGGAATACAAATGTAAGGTGATACCTCTAAAATAAATCCGTTAAAAAATAGACAAGAATGTGAATGGCATCTAAAGGTATGCAAATGCTTCTAACCCGGCATCTCTACCTCTGTGTCCTGTGGCTACTTCTATGGTCTGCACTTCCAACTATTTTTTTTTTTTTTGCCCCTTTTCTAAGGGGTCCATAACCTGAGAAATGTTGAAAGGAAGCAGAGTCAGAATGTGATTAAGTAATGTACCTATGCCATTTAATTATACCTATTAATTTAAACTACAGGAAAAAAACCTAAAACAACATCACCAATATGACCATTCACTCAAAGATTACAAGAATAAGCTTCACCTGGCGAAGCAGTACGATGTACGACAGAACTACACTACATAAAGGTGATTCTAAGCTATATAGATAATACATTAGGAAAGGTAAATAACACTGGAAGCTAGAACAGATAAAAGCAGTTCCAGATATGTGAATTGGAAACAAAAGGGCTTTAAAATAAGGACGGTCTTGTTAATTGGTGAGATCATATAACTTTTCTGTGTCCGAAAGAGGTTGGTTTTCAAAATTACGCAACTGCTCACCCTCAAGGCAAGTGACCTATTTTGAAACAGTTTCACCTGTCACACTTAGAATGGCAATACCTGTCAGGCAAAACCTGAGCAGAGGCATTTCAGAAAAGTATGGAACATAAGACTCAAAGCCAAAAATTAACAACCCAGAAGTCAGACAAAAAATTGAACAGTTTTACCATCAGTCATGCATTAAGTGGTCAATACTAGACTGCTTAGATAGAGACTATGCTTCCCTTTCTCGCTTGCGTGCTTCATGCACAAAATTGATCCACTGCTTGAAATTAAGTTGACAATCTCTTCTTCCTTTTTTGTTAGCATACGATAAGCTTTATAGAAGTAATTAGTCTCCTGTTAGATCCGCGGCATGAATGACTCCCTTTGTATGAGCTGTGCCATTTCCAGAAGAATCCAAGTTTCATTAATTGCTTCCAGCCCTGATTTCAGAGTTAATATTTGAGAAAGCATTACCACATGATTCAGTAAACACAAAGAGAAACAGGACCAAGGCAGCTGGAAGACAGAACTATCAGGTTTGAGACAGGGTAGCTTACCGTCAGTTAAGGGCTAATTTTGAATGAGAGAAAAACTTAGTATTAAATTATACCAACTTTCTGCGATTTTCCATTTTTTTTATTTCAGTTAAAAAAAAAAATCAAAAGTTACTTCATAGCAAAAAGCTAAATCCCCATTTCTGAACAGCCTGCAAATTGAGATAGCACCCAGTGCCAAAGCATTAATTCTGAACAGTTTAATATTTTAAAAATGTAAGATAGCCGAGATTAATCCTGAAAAATCTAAATCGGAGTAGGACAACTAGTCACAGTTTGTCACTGTTGAGCACACCATCCTAGACAGTTATGGACTGTTCCAGAAAACCTAATTTGCTACTTTTAAGTAAGAAGAAAAATTATTTTGCTTTTCAGTCAAGCCAATTTAAAGACAAAACAACATAACTGAATCAAAGGAGCAGAGGAAAATAAATTTGCTGTGGGCAGATATGTACTGATGACCACATGGCAACATTACCTATATTTTCCACAGAATTTAGGGTTTTCTGTTCATGTTATTACTAAGATCTTCAAACATCTGGTTTAGGGAATGCACTTCTGATGAATCCAACAGGCTGTCTTATGGACAGTATCAGGATAAATGCCATGCTATATATAAACCTGAGGTCAAAAAGGTTTTTCATATACACGAGACTCATGCAAAAATGTGAAGTTGGACAAGACCTGTGGTGGTCAAGTTCAACCCTACACTCAGAGATAAATTCAATACCAGATCAGGGTGCAAAGCCCCTCATCCCTTGGATGATTCCACAGCCTCTCTGTGCTCAACAGGTTTGTGTTTTGGTTTGTTTTTTTTTGGGGTTTGTTTTTTTTTTTTTTTTTTACTCTTATTATTGATTTTTATTTTAACCTGTTAGAATGTACTTTGTCACAATTTATGACCACTGCCTCTTGCCCTTTCTTTATGCACTTCTGAAAAGATCTGTCACTGCTATAAAGCCCATGTAGGTAATGAAAGACTGCAGTTATGCTACTGCTTTTGCCATTTCTCCAGGATAAACACACCATTCCCCTTCAGTTTCTTCTTGTACGTCATATGCCCAGGCTCTGTAACCATTCTAGTGCTGGGATCATTCATGTTTGTCTGTCTTCCGTACTGATGTGACCAAAACTGGACACATTATCCCAGAAATAGTCTCAAAAGTGATGAATTGAGGGGAATAACTGCCCCTCTTGCTAAGACAGCTCAGTATGTGGCTAGCCTTCATCACCATAACAGCATAACACTGACCTTCAGCTTCCTATCCACTAGGACCTGTAGGCCATTTTCCAAGATGCTGCTCTTCCACCTGCATATTCACCTTTGCTGAACTTCACCATGTTCCAGTGTGCTCACTCCTCCAGTTTGCTGAGGTCCCTGGGAATGACCATCCTGCCCTCAGGCATACTGATCCCTCCTCCCAAGGCTGGTGTTACCCAGGAGCTTGCTGATTGCACATGATGAGTGTTAAAATAGTTTCACCCCAGCATCAACTTCAAGAAAGACTTTTTGTAAACAGCCATGGTTTAAAACTTGAAACTACTGATTGCTACTCTGTAAGCCTGATGATGCAACTGCTTTTTCACCCACCTTGAAGTCCATCCATCCAAACCATACCCCTCATTTGGACACAAGGATACTACACGAAAATATAACAAAAGCCTTGCTAAAGCTAAACGGCTTCCACTGCTTCTCTCCTCACTTGAAGAGGCAGTGATTGCATAAGACAGGTTGGTCAAGCAAGATTTTTCCTTGATACAACTGTGCTGGCTGTCCCAAATTACATTCCAGTCCTTCACAAGCCTAGAAGCAGTTTCTATGAGATTATGCTTCATAATATTCCCCAGGGAAGAGGAAAAGGTGACCAGTGTTGAGTTCCCTGGATTTTTTTCCCTGTTTTCTTTTGAAAACGGCAATGTTTGCCTTTTTCCAGTCATCAAGGATATCCTTGACAATAACCATATCGGTACCATCAGATGGTTATATTCCTAAAAGAAGGATCATAGAATCATAGAACAGTTAGGGTAGGAAAGGACCTTAAGATCATCTAGTTCCAACTCCCCTGCCATGGCCAGGGACACCTCCCACTAAACCATGCCACCCAAGGCTCTGTCCAATCCAGCCTTGAGCACCGCCAGCAATGGAGCATTCACAACTTCCCTGGGCAACCCATTCCAGGGCCTCACCACCCTTACAGTCAAGAATTTCTTCCTCATATCCAGTCTAAACTTCCCCTGTTGAAGTTTGAACCTGCTACCCCTTGTCCTATCACTACAGTCCCTCATGAAGAGTCCCTCCCCAGCATCCCTATAGGCCCCCTTCAGATACTGGAAGGCTGCTATGAGGTCTCCACGCAGCCTTCTCTTCTCCAGGCTCAACAGCCCCAACTTTCTCAGCCTGTCTTCATACGGGAGGTGCTCCAGTCCCCTGATCATCCTCGTGGCCCTCCTCTGGACTTGTTCCAACAGTTCCATGTCCTTTTTATGTTGACGACACCAGAACAGCACACAATACTCCAAGTGAGGTCTCACAAGAGCAGAGTAGAGGGGCAGGATCACCTCCCTCAACCTGCTGGTCATGCTCCTTTTCATACAGCCCAGGAGATGGTTGGCTTTCTGGGCTGTGAGCGCACACTGCTGGCTCATGTTCATTTTTTCATCAACCAGCCTCCCCAAGTCCTTCTCTGCAGGGCTGCTCTGAATCTCTTCTCTGCCCAACCTCTAGCTGTGCCTGGGATTGCTCCCACCCAGGTGTAGGACCTTACACTTGGCATGGTTAAACTTCATCAAGTTGGCATCAGCCCACCTCACAAGTGTGACAAGGTCCCTCTGGATGGCATTCCTTACCTCCAACATATCAACCGAACCACACAGTTTGGTGTCATCGGCAGACTTGCTGAGGGTGCACTCAATCCCACTGTCCCCATGTCACCGACAAAGATATTGAACAAGACCAGTCTCCACACCGATCCCTGAGGGACACCACTCGTTACTGGTCTCCACCTGGACATTGAGTCATTGAGCACAACTCTTTGCATGCGGCCATCCAGCCAGTTCTTTATCCACCGAGTGGAATACATAACTATTTCAAACACCAGTCACAAAATAACTTAGAACCGAATGACATATTAAGAAAAAAATGTGAGGGGGAAGGAAGGGCCTTGAGGAAGCTTGTATCTGTCAAAACAAGAAAGAAAGGTGCAACAACAAATGACCCTATAGGAAAGACATCACTGGTCTTGGCTGCAAGCAAACCCAGGTTGCTGGTATACTCCAGGACCTACTGGCTGACTTCTACTATTTCTGCTATACCCACAAAACTGCTGTAAATCTATGAGTGAAAGCACTGATGTGTTGCTCTAGCATTTCTTTAAGCCTGCTCTGCTTAGTTTCAGCTCTATACACCATGGACAAAAGCATTAATGATTTCTGAAGTGGAAATTTTGACTGCTTGCTGTTGGCAGCACAGACAGAACAAGTTTTTCCAAAGGGAAAGCCCAACCTTGGCTGGCAACTGCAATGTCTCGCTCTGCCCCAACATCAAACAGGTTAAAGATATGTAACAGAACATGCACGCACAAACATTACCAGTTCAGCAACCTTTGCAAGGGAGGCAAGCCCTCAACAGCCTATGGGACTTTTTCAATTACAGTGACATATATAACACTGACAGAGAACCTTAAATAATTCTGGGGATAAAGAGTCAGCATTTATAGTTGCTAGCCTTTCTAGAGTAACATATTTATAATACCCTGCACATAAAAACTTTCAGATTCTGTGCACCTAAAATGAGAAGAAACAACATAAAAAGCATTTGTTTCTTCCTTTCCAATGTTTTTAAGTAAGGAAACAGTATTTTTAGATTTATGTCTGGAACACCAGGATTAAAGCAATGTCTGATTAGAGCAACAGCCATGGACATACCTATTTTTTTAAAAAATATATACACTTCTCAGCTACAGCATCTTCTATTAAAGCAAACTGCACCCCAGTCCAAGTGATGCAGTCACATCACACTCTCATTCTGAAAGGGAGCCTGACATTAGGCACAGCTGCACAAAAAGTTTCAGAGAATAATTTTAGCATTCTACTTAAGCCACCAAGAGTCACAATCTACTCTTCATACTAATAATAATTTTGAGGATATTTTCTTCCCTTCCTTTTCTAGACTACACTTCATGTTTAATCCAGTCCAAATTCAGAATGCAACTCTGGAAAAAAAAAAGATATCATGAAACCTTGTTAAGAATTATATTCACAGTAAAGCACATTGTCAAGCATGTGGCACAAGTGAATGAAGAACAGGCTCCCACAGCTCAGCAGAAAGACCTGAATCTTCTGAAACAGAAGACAAACGCTCTTACTCTTATTCCCTGAAGGCTGTGACAGTCTTCTGCTCCCCCCAGTGGCAAACAAAAATTAATCCAGAGGGAGGCCATTAAAGAAGCATCACTTGCTCATACAGTATTGCTCTTGAAGGTTCTACAAACCAAAAGTTACCAGTACTTAAATGTTTTGCAGAACATTTTTGTTCTACAAAAATATAAACAAACAATCTAAATAAACATTCATCTTGAACCCATACTCTACTAAAAAGTTCCAGGAACTGACAAATATAAAGTAGTTGATAATGGAAACAGATTTTAAATTGATCTATAATGCTGAAGTTGGCAGCTATTTACTCAGGTTATGATAAATAAAAAAGGCCATCTTTAAAAACACTTTTGATAGATGTCTCTCAGAAATCCACTGCCACACAAATATCACTTGCCTACTTTTATCAGGGTTCTGATTCACTCCTTCTCAGAAGATTCAACAAGAGGTGAACCAAATGAGTATTTAAAAAAAAATAACTCTGACATTTAGTGTAACTTTGAGGACATACCTTAGATACAGTAAACACTTATGTAAGTAGCAGTCTTCTATGCTCAAAGACTGACTACAAAATTATGTTACATCAAATACTTCTGGCTTTTATTACTGGCAACAAATATGCAATTTAGCCTCATCAAACAACTACCTGACCTGTATTTAAAATTTGAACAGCACTTAAGATAAATGACTTTTCATCCAAGACTCAGAAATATGAATTCAGCGTGAGGAAGCCAACAGCCAAGGAAATGCATAATGGGTGTGATATGTGAACTCTAGTAACTGTCTCAGGGAACTACAATATGTAGCAATTGTGTAACTGCATCTAACAAGCTTCTAGGTTGGAGGCTTTCCTCTTATTTTCAAGGATTCCTGTTCAATCACTTCTAACAGAGACATAACAACCTTCATTATTTTTGAATACTTCAAGGTTCTTATGTGCTATTAAGACAATGTCCTTGGACCTTCATCAAGTGATTCTAGACTCATTTATTCTGAGGAACAAAACAATGAACTGACCAAAATGTCAGAAAGAGTATGTTCTATCAGTAAAATGAATACTATCTGCATGGTGCAACCATGTCAAATGTTGATACCGGCATTACTACACACACCACTAAAGCCAGCAACGCAAGGTTTACAGAAGGACCAGAAACTTTTGTTACATCTACTGACAATGCTGGAAATGAGTTACAAAGCAAGAGCCATTGTCCAAGCTTGAAGTAAAGGCAGCAGTGCTCACCAATTCAGGAAAGCTAAATACCATCATGCTGAGCTGAAATTAGGTATGTTTATCAGACCAGTTGAGAAGAAAAGGAGTTAGAAGCCACTATAGGGCATCAAGACTTGTTACTAATTTTATTATTATTATTGCTAACTTTTTTTTTCTCCCTCTAAAGGGGAAGATGATAAAACGGCTGGATTAGCTGAAGCGGATGAGAAAATTATGCGGTATAAAACCACTGAGACCATGAGTTTTAAGATACAATAGATTCCCAAATTTCATTCCCATGCTTGTCTTTCAAATGCACTTTGCAGACTTTCCTTGAGGATTAGGACGATGGAACAAGAAGCAGCTTTGGAAAAATTTTTCTCACACTGTCTTTCAATGAGTTTGAAAGTGTTCATACTGGTGGACATCACCTGTTTAGCTTCACTGGCATGGTTTCTGTGAGTGTGTTCACCTGAGGTACATCAAACATAACCTCAAACATAACCTGAATATCAAATATTCAGTACTCCAAACTGAGAAGATTTGTTTTTTACAGTAATTACAGGAAGATTCGCATTCCATACAGTTCAGCCTCTGCAGAATAAATTCTGATGATCCACATCTATCGGTGAATACTGCCTGTCAGTAAACATCAGTTTATTGTTTTGACAGAAACAGAATTACTGGTTACCATCTCCAGAGTCATAAGAGATTTGGCACACTCTGAAAACCCATCTAATTAAAAGTTACAACTTCTTTATTCGATATATTTGGGTTCTATTTCTAACACGGATGACAAGCTAGTTATTTGTCAGTACCTTTAATCCATAACATGTACAAATTATAATTTCTGCCTGCAGAGTAAGGACTGCAATGTCAACAGAATCAACATAGGAATCTACTGCCTTCAACTAATTTTCTTTCTAGAGTAATAATACTGATTATTATTACTCGTTACTGTAATTCTTCAATTAAACTTCCATGTTCATTCTATATGAGAAAGCTGTAGAGAACTGTAAGCACATTCACCACCCAATGCCTAGATTTTTAGTAGTAAGAGTGCTATTACTGTGTGCAGTAGTCCCACAAGTTTTAAAAAGTGTACATATACACACAACATGCAGAAATGCTTTTCACTGAAAAAGGGTCTAATCTGCTAAATAGTAAATTTTTCCTCAAGACCACACGGATATCAGAGCTTTGCAGAGAAGCAGCTGGAAATATTTTGAAACTATTAAGAATATTTTTTTCTGATGTCTTTCAAGGAAATGGTTCTATCATTTTAACTTAAACTTTTAAATAAAACTATGGAGGTAACAAGAGAAAAGTTCAGCATGGGAAGCTAACGTGTTTTGAGACCAGAAAGTCTGTGTCAGAGAAACTACAGCATGGTGGTGGCTAATGTAAAGTAATGGCTGGACTTACATATACATATACACACCCCCATGCACTCACACTGCGGTGACTCCAACATTTCTTAGCTTTTATTCACATGACTGCTATTAGTCTTTCACATAATTCTTAGACTTTGTCTCATCTTTACATAGGTGCAGTAGAAGTTTTCAGAAATTTACATGTGAGAATGGAGGAGGGGACTGCAGTCAATCTCTCAACATCACTTCAACACAGCTGTCAGAAGATGAGACACTGCTCTAATAGGTGTATCACTATAACAAAATAAATTAACCTAATTTTGTTTAAGCCCCACACTGATTAATATATTTTATAGCTCTGTTTAAGCAAAAATCTAAACTGTTCTTACTTGATTTCAACACAAGTTAATGAAATTAAAAAGTGCATCCAATGGATCAAATTATCAATCTGAATATACCTGCAAACAAGAATCAGTACAGGCGCAACAAGGATAGAATACTTGTTATACAAGAACAGTGCTCAGGGCCCCAAGCTGATGAAGTAAGGACCTTAAACTTACCAGGTTAGAGGGCAGTGTCTCGTTAAGTTACCAGAACAGGCTGTGGGTGATCAGGAGTTTCTAGATGGAAACACAAAGCTGGTAGATTAAATCTCAAAAACAGTCCAGCCTTGTGAGCAAAAGGTTTCTCTGCGGCTATTTGGCTTTCCTTCCTATGAGGCCAGGTGCAGCTTTGTACTGACATGCATTTCAGTACCTGAGGTCTTTCACTGACAGTCATTCAGGGGTCACATCATCAAGTTAATTGTATCAGGGATATGCCCTTTGGCTTCACTTTCTGCTTCAGTAGACTTTCTGTGTGATCTTGGTTAAGCAAACTTCTGTTTCCATTTCCAGTTTGTACTATCATGATCTAAAATACTTTCTATCATTAAAGCAACTAAATACAACTGCAACTGTGAGATACTAATGCTGCAATGGAAGATTGTGGGGAACGTTCTTAACCTATTATCATTGAAGCAGTCAGAAATTAAATTCAGCCAATGCCTATCAAGTACCATTTTTTTCAAAATCCAACTCACTACGTCAAGCAAACAGTTAAGAAATGTCTTGACTGCATAACACCAGGAGTACTCCAAAGGGCTCAGGTAAGCCATTAAGTAGCCGGTTTTCCTTTTCTTGACCAATGCCCATGTGTAACCAGCTACATCTTACAGATGTTTCTGTAAGAAACATTTTAGGATATTATTTTAAGGATCTGCTGAAATTCCGTCACTCTTATAATTATTTTCTTTGATTCATGCCACCAGCTCTTTCCTTCATCCTCTGTGCAAATCTTCCCTCCCACTGGCACTGCTGTGAACCACTCAACAGCAGCCAGACTTTACCAGACAGGTAACTTAAGCTGCCTCTGCAGGAAACACATTATGGCTAGAATCACGCTGTACTCTGACATATCTTAAAAGGTGGCACTAAAGTACTTATTTTTGACAGCCTCACGGTGAGGGCTACTAAAGATACCTGCCTTTTCTTTGCTCATAGAGAAAACAAATGTACCAGCCAGTGTGGGATGAAACATGGCATTACAGAAAATGACATTAAGTAACGCCTTTTCATTCTCTGCTAGGATATGACAACCTTGATGCCTCAGGCTATTTTCTCCAGGAGGAAAAAAAATATTTCATACTATTTCTCAGAACAGTGAAAACAAAAGAAAAAGTTTATTTTACATTTCCCAGGTAAGACACTATGTCTTATATCAGACAAAATTCTAGTGAGCAAGATTGCTCAAAACTGTACTGATCTCCTGTTTTTTAATGACACCCCTGAAAACCTTTTCTCATTTATTGATTCTCTAACATTTTCTGTCAAAAACCTCCATCATATGCTGAACACATCTTGTCAGAAAGAACTGGCACAATTTAAAATAGTGCAATACAGACATTTTGGTTTTTTTGTTTTTAACTTAATCATAGGTCACACTCAGGATGGCCTAAAAAGAGACCTCTGTAAAAAGATTCCATGGTAAATGTTATATCAAAACCTTGAAGGTCACTCCACTATGGGTGTTATTTACTTTTGACATCAAACACCATGTTTTCACTGATTAAAAAGTCTTCATCTAATTGCCTATATGTTAATTTTCATGTAAATCACAGATTATCACCGACATGGTTAAATTATGATGTTTATGTAATTCCCTGGGAAAAAAAAACCTGCAAACTTTGTTATATATAAAAGCATAAGATGCAAAGGAAGCATCTGAAACATAAATACACATAGATTTGTGAATAAATGTTAAAATAGGAAACACTGATTAACCATTTTTATATAAATGGGAAACTACAGAACATGGAAACCTTTTGGTGTTTGAGGTTTTTGAAAGAAAAATGTATCAAGATATGAATTGCATACAAGCCCCTACAAATGGCCTGAAGTACATCAAAATTAATTTTTCATTCTTTTTTCTCGATGGTCATGCTTTGGAAGAGCATAAGCTTGCGACTGGCTTAGAAACAAATGAGTGTCACTGTGTGGCACATATTTCCATTAAATTCCTAGTTTTAAGAATGCACAATTCAATTCTAGTTTTCTTGAAGCCACTGAGATATTCAAATACTGAGCTACTGTACCCCTACTATGGTAGTGAAGTGCACGTAAGACTGAATATCCTAAAAATAGTTCAAATGTTGATGTTCTCTGGAGCATAAAATAATAGTCCATATTCTCTTTAAAAATATCTATGCATATGTATATATGTAAGGTAAGGGATGTTTTACTGTACTGAGAACACAAGGGAAAAATTAAAACTAATGCACTATTTTGAGAAACATTCCCATACTACTTTCCCTTTTTTTTTTTCCTTTTTCTTTTTCCCCTTTTCCCTGTACTTTCTGGGGGGGGTTTGGAAATTCTGACCTACAGAAGCGAAATATTTTACTCTTGGTCATCTTCTAGGAAATCTAAAGCTCCCAGTGCTCACTTTATACGACATCATTTTCTCTATTTTTATTGATGGACATTCCCACTACATACCTATTCATTACTGAATTGCAACAATCTAGTATATACATGGCTAAGATCTGCCAAAATTCACAGGACTATATCTAATACCAATTTTAAACCTCAATGTACTGAAAAAGTAGAGATAATTCTCAGTTCATTCAGCAAGGTCTTCACCAACTCTTTACCATTTCCACTATCCTGGTACAAAAAACCCCAAACCCTGAGGATTTTTTTAAAAGAAAACAAACTAAAACATTTTAGGTTTTTACTCTAATAAACCTGTTTCTCAACTTAAACTATATACATACAGAAAGAGCTAATAATGCCTTCTTTATTTTTCCATAAAATCTCAGACCCAAGGCTGACATTACAGTCAATGTTTTAAATAAGTACTGGTGTGCAATTTCTTTTTTTTATTTGGAAAAGTAAACTTAGATCATGCTCGTGAAATATAGCTTCACTCTAAAAAAAATACATAAACAAAACCAAGAAATGGCATTATTCTTTGAAAGTATCAGATTGTAGCATGCTGTCTAAAATGGGTCAAGATTTGATGCAGAATGTTGACAATGTTTTTTTTATGCAAACTTCAGTCTAAAATTGTCACAGGCTCCCCATCTGACACAAGAACCCAGCTTGTGCAGTTGTCAGCAGTAGTAAAAACTTTCATTTAAAAGACAATGCGAACGTAAAAAGACTGACTCTTCACTGTCGAAAAGATTTTAATAATTCATAAAATAATTGGCAAACAACTTAAATGGTATATATATGATAGCTTCCCCTGCATCCCACATCCCTAATTTCAACATCCTTTTCTAATTTCCCCCTCCTCCCTGTCTTCTGTACAAACATTTATATTCAAAAATTTCAAGCAGCACAGTTTATTTAAACATCATTTCAGCAGTGGTGCCACCTCTAAATGACTAAAGTCACTACCACACTCTTACGAGTATATTGCTCTAGTAACGAGAAAGTGCCACACAAGTCAGTAAGCTTTTATTCATGTGAAAAACAGAATACATTTTTCATCCTTTTTAAAACGTAAGTGAACAAGGTGAATTACATGCCTTATACTGCCAGTCACATGAACGGGTACCTCAAAGCTCCTTCCAGAGACCTACAGTGGAGTCGCAAGAACGTAACTTTTCATATCAGCCCTGTGGAGAAGGACTTGGGGGTGTTATTGGTTGATGAGAAACTTAACATGAGCCGGCTTCAGTGTTCGCTCCCAGCCCAGAAGGCCAACCGTATACTCGGCTGCATCAAAAGGAGCGTGAGCAGCAGGTTGAGGGAGGTGATCCTGCCCCTCTACTCTGCTCTCTTGAGACCTCACTTGGACTACTGTGTGCTGTTCTGGTGTCCTCAACAGAAAAAGAACATGGAACTGTTGGAACACGTCCAAAGGAGGGCCACGAGGATGATGAGGGGACTGGAGCACCTCCCGTATGAAGAGAGGCTGACAAAGTTGGGGCTGTTCAGCCTGGAGAAGAGAAGGCTGCGTGGAGACCTCATAGCAACCTCCCAGTATCTGAAGGGGGGCTATAGGGATGGTGGGGAGGGACTCTTCATGAGGAACTGTAGTGAGAAAACAAGGGGTAATAGGTTCAAACTTCAACAGGGGAAGTTTAGATTGGATATGAGGAAGAAACTCTTTACTGTAAGGGTGGTGAGGCACTGGAATGGGTTGCCCAAGGAAGTTGTAAATGCTCCATCCCTGGCAGTGTTCAAGGCCAGGCTGGACAGAGCCTTGGGTGACATGGTCTAGTGTGAAGTCCCTGTCCGTGGCACAAGGGTTGGAACTAAATGATCTTAAGGTCCCTTCCAACCCTAACTATTCTATGATTCTAACCTTACACTCTGGGATTTTATTGCAAGTTACTATATATTCATCCACAGTAAAGTAAAATAAAATCCTACTGATGAGTGGCATGTGCAAAGTGACCGAATCATAACATTCTTAGAAATGTAATGAAACTATCTTTTTTTCATTTTAGTTCTCAATTCAGTGCAATTTAAATTAATTCTGAACAAGCTTGTACAACCAGTGACCCTTACACACATTCACCCTCCCTCTCTGCACATTCTGTGTGTGTATATATAATTCATATTAACAAAACTAATAACAGAGTAAAATTAGAGCAAAGCAGAACGTAATAAATGGGTGTCAGGTTCTCCAAGATCTCAACTTCACCTATTTATGTGCGATCACCATTAAGATCATAAACAGAAGGCCAATTTTTCTGCATGCTACCCGTGACCAAAAGTGGACTTACATGTTAAATAAATCAGGTATAGGAAGAGTAGCACTGCATATTAGACAGTATCTTTCCTCTAAAACTTCAGTTAACCTTTATATCCACAATACAAGATTTCCTCTTTTTCTGGAAGAATAACCAGAGTCAGCACTTACTTCAAACAAAAGGCTAAACCTTATTCTGCAGAGCAAAATAGACAAGAAATTATTAAAAAGATTAACTTGAGACATTTAACACTTGCAAATTTCTGTTTTCCTTGAGACTAACAATTGTTCCCTTAGGGAACATGTAAAATATGACTTTTTATATTTCTTAATTTAGCTATTTTAAAGGGATATCTGAGTAAATCATTCTAAGTTCAAACTTATTCAGCAGTCCAAACCAGACACCTCACACTTCTGCATGCTTACAGTGATGAAGGAACACTGCTTATTCAGCTATGTGTTGCTTTCTTTGCACGTTAGCCTTTAATAACTCTGTTCCTCTTACATTGCCATTCCCATCGCCTGCTCTCCAGTCACTAATGCAAGTCTTTACCTTTCTCATCTCTTTGTTTCCTTCCTAAAAGGTCTTAAGTTTTCTAGGTTTGCTGTCCACATGGAAACTGCCCTATGGCAGTCTGTATGGCTTCGTAGCATCTTCTAGATCTCAAGAGACACACAGCTCATGGTACCTGAAGGCACAACCATTACCAAGTGACATATTTTACTTATAAGAGCAAAAACTTAGTCCTAGAAGTAACATTTTGAAGATAACAAGGCAGTACAGTAATATATTTTGCACAACACAGGTTTGCAGTTACCCCTTGCTGTCTCTCATTCATCATTTGTCAGACATACAAACACTAGAATCCTGTTTTGGCAGCCAAAGTGCAGGTTTTCTGATGGGTTATGACAGCCCTTTGCCACAGTGAGGCCTCAATTAAATACATTATCCTCAGGCTTTAACAATAATCTTAACTATTACAACAATTTAGATAATTTCCTCTAAGAACCCTGCATCAGGAGGTCAAGCATGCTAATGTTCAAGTACTCAAGATTCACACACACCACTGTCTATCCTGTCTCCCAACCAGGACTGTCAAGGCGATGATGAAGCTTACAGATTTATTGATTTTAACCCTACGAGTCAGGTCAATCAGAATCATAACAGGGGTTATGTTCAGCAAGAATTTCTTTTGTCAGGATCAGTGAACTCACTGATAAGCAGTTTTCCCCACTATAATTAAAATCTTCTATCCAGAAGACTATTTGAAGTATATAACCATAACCACAACAAAAGTATCTTGTGAAAACAAACAAGCCTTCCAACCCAACAAATGTATTAGAATTAAAATCTCCAATCTCAATCCTGCAATTAACTGTATTTTAGGAAGTAACATTAGCATTTCACAACTGAAACCTTGAAACACATATGAAGTTCAATCATGATGCTAAATAATCTTCATTCATTGGGACATAAGTACAATTAGAGCCAACTTTTTATTTTTGTGGGGGTGAGGGTGGGGTGGTGGGTGTTGGTGTTTATCAGTTCCCTCACTGCTTTTTACAACCCCAGTTTAGATGTTTTAAAAATATATTGTCAAATGACTTTTTGCTGCAAGTTAAATGCATTGCATTAAGGAATTTAAAAGTCAGATTTTGCAGATGCTCTTGGAAGAAAGTAAGATTTTTAAGCCAAGTGCAAGAACTAAGCTTTGACAATACCTTGAATCATAAATCCTGCCTCCCCACAGTTAATTAAAAAGTGAATTTAATGTTAAGCTGTATCAAACATGTACTTCAGCTACTATACAGACTATAAATTTGTTCAGAAATTCCTATTATATCCTACCAAAGTGCAAAATCTCAGTTATAACAAAGAACTAGATGCCATTTTCTACTTCTTAGCTGATTAAAGAAGGAAATACATGCAATATGATCAGCAAAAATAACAGATGACAACAGTTAACTTACCCTGTTTAGCAATCTGTGTTGAAATGAAGCACTGTAAATATCCTTCAGTATTGTCTTACATAAATACTCTTTCGCAAGACTACTCAAACTCCCCCTAAAATATGAGATATACAAAACCATCTAGGTTTTAAACGAATTTCCTAAGAGCAAGAAGAAAATGAAAAATGACTGAGAAGTGACGGGTGAAGAACTGTTGCTATATTTAGAATAGTTAGCTAATTCAAAGTCAGGAAAAAAGAAACTATATGCCCATTTTTTGGACTTCTGAGTAAAACAGCCTAGCAATCCTGCTAAAAAAGCAATTCTTCTCCAGTAAAGAAATTAATACCCAGGTACCAGAATTATTTTACTGAAGTGTGCAATGGCAGAGACATTTCAAATAGATACCATTATTAGAGAATAGAGAGAACTATGAAGCTGAGTTTTATCTGGGCTATCTGAAGGCAAGAGAAAGGAAAGAGATCAATACCCACTCACCAAAAACACTGGTGATCTAACAGAAAGGCTTGTCTCACATCTCAAGTTCTCAGCTCCAAGAGAAATCATATGTACGCTGATAGATGACAAAAGGGCATGCTGTGCTCTCCTCTACTTCACTTGAATGACAGCTCTACTAATAGGGAATCGAGACACACAGTGCAAAATCTAAGAGCGGGTACTTCATATGAGCATGCTCGGTATCTAATTTAAAATGGCCTGATGCTTCATATCAGCATGAGATGGCCTACTTCCACACAATTTCAGAACTTTAAGTAAAATCTAAAATCATTAATTGGAATACACAAAACTCAGCCACCAAGCAGTATTGATTCCCCCCACCCCCCAATCTGCACTGATGCACAGATAAATATTTGCAGTACTTCCCTGCAAGGCATCCTAAGGCTTAAAAACTATTATCATGCGTTTTAATGTAATTACATGATAACACTTTAATAGACTGAAAACCTTTCCAGGATGGCATATGATTTGAACACTAAGAAGCACATAAATCAAACAAAGACAACAAATCTCTTAAATATGCTCCAAATCAATTTAAGAATTATCCTGCCTGGTGATTTCTGGGCAGCTTTTTCTGGGGGAGGGGATGGGATAGGGAGGGGCAAGAAGGAAGGATAGAGAACCACCTAACAAGTGATTTATGTTCCAAAGCAGTCTACCCCTACTTGACATCTCTTTCTATATAAAGAAGCCATTTAGCTTCTTACTGAAGCGATTTATTTCTATATCAAAAGCCAGGCTATCCACATGCAAAAATCCTATGTCAAAGAAAACAGATAATCAAAACCTTTTCCTTCAGAGATTAACATCTTTTAATTCACCCACAGACAGATACAAGTAGTATAGAAGTCTTCTAGGTTTTGGTTTTCCCTCCCTCACAGGCCTCTTTCCATACTTACTGTATATTCATTTTTCAAATGAATACACTAAGTCTTTACCCTCTTGTGGGAAGACAAAAGCTATGCCACAGGCACTCTTGTTTTTTTCTTCAACGCTTTCCTGCATACCATTCAAGCTGAAAGTAAAGCCAGACAGGCTACTTTATATATGCTGTATTTTAAAAGCTGCTATACAAAAACTGACACAGCCCACCTCCTGGTCTCTACCACAGCTGGGCAAAGATGCCTAACTGAATTTGGAATTAACCCTACTTACTTGGAAGGCATGCATCAAATCCTCTACTTTTAGTACAGTGGATAAAGGTTAATACAATGTCCAGGAGAGAAGCAAGACATTATCCTTAAGCTTCACTAACAACGCCAACTAACTTAAAAATGAGACTTTCATATCTATGCAAAAATGTATATATTTACTACAAGAATCTGCAGCTTCAGCCACAGATTGATATCATAAGTCTAAGACACACACGGCACTCATTCTCTGAAAATCCTCTTGGCATGAATACAAAGTATTTATTAAGGTAATTATTTTACCAGTATGCTTGCCATTTGCCTTTGAACTCACACAATATAATAGGAAGTACATTTACTTCAGAAATTCCTTCCAGGCATAAACCCAGAAGTCAAGATGCACCATACAGCTAAGGCACAGTTAAACCTGATTTCATGAACAAACTGAAACATCCCATTTCATATTCCAGAGATAATACTGCATCACTATAAAAAGAAGTTTATTTATAAACACATAGCACTAACTGCATTAATTTGATTTTTAATCACGCAGCACCTTGGTAGTTCATTTTCTTACACCAATACATACCAAAAGCAACACTTGTTACAACATCTGTCCAGGTTGCAAAATTCAAATTAATTCTATAGTCCACCATTAGGCGATGTAAAGTCTGCTTCTCAATAGGCATTTCAGCATTTCTTTGCCAGCTAATGAACTCTTAAATTAGCTTATTTTCTCTCATCACCTAACTTTTCATCATTTGCTCTGTTATTCCTCCCTGAACATCCGCAGACTTAAACTGGTGAAATACAATGTATTTTTAAAATGCAAGATGTTGATAATGTAAGAGTTGCTTCCTGAATGAGAAATGCTTTCATCCACAGGGCTTTGATCAGGCTTCAGATTCAAATATATTTTAAAAATGCCATTGAAGAAAGATTAATTGTACAAACCTGCATCTACTTAATCAGTACGTTGTAGTTTCCACAAATAGAAGACGAAAACAAGTAGCTAATAAAATCCATCGAAATTGGAGTACACTGTTATCTTGTTTCAGGTTTATTTGCCTTTGCTTCCCAAAATCCCATTAAGCTGAGCACAAATTATAAGAATTTTCTTGAGGCTAGGCAACAATTTACAAATCCAAAAGGTCTGCTCTGAAGTTAAATTTTTGTGGGTATATTCTCCCCCAAAAGACCAATTTTCATGGAAAAACCTCCTCTGCGTTTCCTGGACATCTGCCCAACTTGCTAGAGGAGCTTAAGTAAGTTTCAGGATAGTTTCTGTTCCTTCTTTTGATGAATCTTATCTTATTGTCTTAATGACCAACAAACTGTGGCTACAATAATGAAATGCAAACGGGCACTATAAATAGCACTTGGAACCAAAATACTTTGATTCAACAAGTAATGCAAAATGCTACTTGCAAAGAAATATCTCACTGAATTTGAAAGGTCTCCTTTACAATGACATAAATTTGAGTTTGAAGACCTTCACATTTAATAATAAAGTTTTATAGTGAGTATAAATTTGTTAATTTGCAATCTAATACATATCTTGAAAGAAAAAAAATAAATCAATACATAATTAGAAAAATAAACCCTGCACATAGGACTTCCAGAAAATAATTATTCTTCTGAGCCTGTCAAAGCTGGTACTAGATTAAAATCAAACTTCAGACCTGAAAGATGAAACATTTTAATGAAGTTTCTGCACTGATATACAAATCAAAGCCTTGTTATCACATAGCGCACTAGAACTATGCCAAACTTCTGTGTGTTGCTATAAAGACCTAGGAGAGTATTACAGGAATAAGATTCACTTCAGTAAACTCAGCACACAGTTAAAAGTTACAACAGAAGATGTTTAATGACTGAGGTTTTTTTCTTTTAATACATTTATCAAGAAATCATATGGTGAGTACTTTGACATCTTTGCTCCTTTAACAGCTTCTTAGCAATACTTCACGCACAAACACCTTTGATCACGTGTTCTGAGAGCAGAGCAGCTCATTTTGATAAGACTTTACGTTTTGCATTCTGTTTAGGTTCATTTTCAGCCGCAATACCAAACTCATCGCTATTTCAGAATGAAGATTCCCTTTTAAGCTTATAACTAGGCTTTGTATGGATTTTGTTAAAAGCTTTGACTTAACACAACTGATATTTTTAACTAAATACGATAAACTCTTCAGTAAATTATATACAGCTGAGTTTCACAAGATGCTATGACATCCTAAAAAAAGAAATCCACAATCATGTCTCTTACACACGAGCTTCTTTCAAGCTCTCTTGTCAGCTTTGGCATGATCACACAAGCACACAACTCCTGAATCTGGTCTACTGTAAGTAATACCTCAAAATGCCTCTCTCAAATATTACATCACAGGTATCTAAAATTTCTTTTCTGTGTAAAAATACATTCTCCAGGAATGTAGCAGTTTAAAAATCTGTTTGCCATTATGTTTTTATATCTCAATTATCAGCTGACCTATTCAAGTGGAAAAAACATTTTTCAAACAAAACTAATTAAAAGTGTATAACTGAGTCTAGACAATCACAAGCAAAAAACTACATATACAAAGTTTAAAAGATGAGTCATTTTCCTCTTATTTACATAATATCATTCATGTTCTTAATTTGTATTCATAGTTTTACCTGTGCTACATATTTGCAGTGTGCTTGCTGTGTAATATTTAAGTTTCTACACTAATAAGTATATTTCTCTGGGTTTCTTTCTTTTGTGATTATTTCTGCACCTTATTTGGCTGTCTCACTGGTTTACAGCTTTTCTTTCCATCCCATGTATTATTTTGCCTTCTTCAATTTTCTTCCTTTCTTTCTTTTTCCCTGTTAACTTATCTCCTCATGCCTTCAATACTGAAAGAAAACTGAACAGATGTTAAATATTACTTATGAATAGTAACTTTGAACAATCAGGAATAACAGTAGTTGAGAAAAAGGAACACATAAATCTCCTGAACTTTCATTTAGCGTGTATCATATATCTAAAGGCATCAAGAACTGGTTAATACCAAAATCAGGACTAGGACATAAAAACACTACAGAAAGAGCATTTATTACCTGAGATGTTTGTTTTCCTTTGGTCATTCCCTATGTTTTCACAGTTTATCTGGGCAGTTAACTCCAGAAATTCAGAGAAGCAAGAAGTGTCTTACTCCGCTCAAGTATAGCACTCTCAGTGCACCTGCAGCAAACCTAAACAGAACAGAGTCTTCAACTAAACTGTAGGGCTTACACAACCCACCAAAAGGACATTACCATTACTAACTCTAAGAACCTTCCCTAAAGGCTGTCTTCCTCACCCCATCTCTTCATCTGAAGGCTTCATGATGGAGGAAGTTACATGATAAAAGGGCGAATGAGGCATCAAAGAATCCACAAAATACATTTACTACATCAGCTGAGAAGACACTTGTATTCTACTCCTTATTAAGTTACTGCAAACCTCTGGTAAGTCTGTCTTTTCACAGTCTAATTTCACCCTTCATACACCCATAATTAAACTGAATAGTCAACTATGAGTTTGTATATTACCATTTATATATCTGCCTCTATAGAACTAGATAATATATTTTTATAGGGTGCCTGACATCAAGACCACCTTTCATAAATGCAAGCTACATATGTGCCTATCCCGATTACAAACTCTAGTTACACAGATAACCCACTACCTGTCCTCAGAGTAGGCAGAATTCCCCTTCATCCATTATTCCATTAAATTTTCTTTTTTTTTAGGGCAAATTTTTGATGGTTTCTAAAATACAATCCATTAGTGACATTCCTTTATATTTTGTGACTATTCACAGAATTACTATTAAAAAAACTAAAAAAATCTAGTGATACCCTATATGAGTATACTTTACTTCTGCTCAAAATCAACAATTTCAGGAATCCAATTGGAATACTTATTCTTGATGTCAAATGCAATTGTTTTTTCTGCAGATTTCTGATACTGCAAGAGATGCACAAGTTCAAAAAATTTTTTTAGGGCATTACAGACTTGGTTGGCTGATAACACATCCTTCAATTATATCTAGCATAAATAAAAGCAGCATAAAATATTTTTCAGTTTTGGAGGAAATACGAGTGAAACAACCCATAAATAAAAGTTTTTGTGCAAGAAACACTGAAGCTCAGCAGCCCTTCTGCGCTGCAAGACCTACAATAATTTTCAAATTGTTATTTAATAACTGCTACATAGCAGGAAGCCCTTTCATTAACTGATAAAGCCAGAGTTAACACTGCTGAGATTCCATCTGGAAAATATCTGAATTCTCCTCTCAAACTTACTTACTAGGCAGCAAAAGCTCTTTGCAAGATTCTTAAACTCATTCTGAATTGCTGCTACACATTCACACATGAAGCTTCTTTGTATTAATGGAATTAATTCTAAAGTAAAAATAGCCTTTTGTAGAGCTATCATTTAATATTTATAAAACAAATACAGTAATTTAATGAATTTAAAATTAACTAACTAGAAAAACATGCTACTCTGACAACTTGCTGACTGCGTACCCAATATGTAATTACAGACATGAGTACTGGCTGAACCAAGTTGAACAAGGACCAAATTCTCTGTGTCATTTCCAAAGTCTCTTGATATGCAAAAAATGGATGAAATCTGTGCAATGAAAGAAAGGAGGGCATTACAGGAAATGTAATATATTGAAGGAAAATATGTATCACTTATTTCAAAATTATTTAAAGCAAAATAAGATCAGCATCTCTAAACAGCAAGGTAAGAAACATTTACTGAAAGAAAGAAAAATTCTGGAAGTGTTGAAATAGGAGAAAAAGAATACTGTGTTCAATGAAGACTCACAAACAGGCAAGCAAAAAAATATATATTTTGCAGGCTCTGAGGAACCACTTGCAAATGTGTAGAGAGTGAAAAGCAGAGAGATGAATCCTGCATCTCAAGCCTAATATAGTTTGTCTTTCAAATTTCAGACTTTGGAAGCTTTTCAACCAAAAAAAAGAAATTAAAAAGATAAATAAAAAGAACAAGATCAAGAGGGCCGATAGTAGGTACGGTCGCTGCAGAAAGCTCAGCTAAGTTATTTTTCTGTTTTCTTTTCACAACTGGGGAAGCCTTTATGGCACCCTTGTTCACCTAATTGACTCAAGGCTGATTGTCCACAGAATTAAACTACTGGTTGAATGCTGAACAGGGTGAAGCAGTCAGACAGTGTTCTGAAACCACAGAGCTTATCTACTGCCAAAGGTATCTGCCTTAGTTCCACAGAACTGGAAGGTCCCCAATTCTACGTCAAGTTTTACAGAGCTTTTAGGGTCAGCTAGAGGACTACAGACCAGGTAAGCCTTACGGTTTGTACCAGACAAAGCCATTTTGTGTTCATATTAGACCTTACGCACGAAACATAAAAATTCCACATATGTTTAAAAAAATTGCAACAAGGATGACTAAAGCATGCAGAACACTTGTAAGGAACAAAAGTAGATTGACAGACCTCAGACAGGGAAAGTGATAAAGACCATTTTATCACTCAGGTTTTATGGTAAACAGTGCACCACTGCACCTACATGAAAAGCAGGATGCAAATGACACTAGATGGTAGCGATACAAAACTAAATAGGTGATAGTCCTTCATATGTGCAGCTGGGGCACAGAGTTCCTACTAGCCTCTAAAACCACTTGTGAAGAGTTTGCATCAATTCAGGAAGGCATTCAGAAACCCATCAGGTGCAGTCAAATACAAAAATAGATCCTCTGCCTCTGGAAGTCACAACACCACACTCTTGTTGGCCAGGAATTCTTGCATAGATTCCCTCCACAAAAAAAAAAAAAAAAAAAACCCAACACAAAACAAACTCTAGCTATCTCGGTTTCTGACTAATACTGCAAAAACTGCAAATACACTCTGTTAGAAACCTAGAAGACAGAACATATCAAACTACCGAGATAGTT
Organism: Ara ararauna; assembly: GCA_028858755.1. Taxonomy (NCBI): domain Eukaryota; kingdom Metazoa; phylum Chordata; class Aves; order Psittaciformes; family Psittacidae; genus Ara; species Ara ararauna. Next base: position 103,952,679 of record CM054376.1, on the reverse strand, counting down.
TCTCCTGTATTTGGCTGCTTTTCCCAGCTATTGTGAAGACCTGTAGGAATGGTATTATGGTATCGATTTATTACATATCTAGGGTTTCGGGTTTGGGTTTTTTTTGTGTGGTTTTTTTTTTTTGGGGGGGGGGAACACAGGGGTGTTTTTTAAAATTTACATATTTCTTCAAACAGTTTTCACTATTCCCCTGCCTTCTCCAACATCCTTGTCAATAAGAGAGGGAATGATCTACCAACTGGTGGTATGGAGTTGACTTTCACTTCAAATTACACCAGCAGGCCAGAGCTTATGGACTGTTCCCTATTTCACTGGAAACTGGTGTAGCAAGGATTGTGGAAGAGAGAAGAGAGAAATTCTCAGCCACAGACATTGGAAGATTATTAAATCAGTGAGCAGGACAATTAAACTCTGAATGATCCACAGCTAATTTGGATTTGAACTTTATCACACAACACAGGTATGTAATTACAATTTTCAGTCAAGAAACCTGACATAAGAATCCTTGTTAGGGTTTCCCACTCACAGATGCCTAAAACAGGGATACTATTTCATATATTCAGACAACAAATTCACAAGCTGGTGTGTAGCTGTTTAATTTTATTCTCAACTGAATCACCACATCTAGCCAGATTAGCCACTAATATTACAGGCTTTCATTCTGTACAAGCTGCCACCAATTCAGCAGAGCTATTCTCACCAAGAACTCCCACTGTTGGATGGATACCAGCCACCTACACCTGCTGAAAGCAAATCTAATCAAAGTGACAGTTATAATAACACTAGCACAGACAAAAATCGCTATATTATGGCTTTCCCTTTTGTTTAAGTCAATTTCACTGATCTAATTAGCTTTATATTCTCCAATATGAAAAAGCCTACATGCATCAATAAAACCTAGAGGGAGCAACACTTTAAATGCTTTTTTTAATTTACTTTTATTTTCATGCCAACAGCCCAGGAATAAAGCTTTTTTTTATTATTCCAATATTTCAAGTCCTTCAAAAAGTATACAACTGGTGCTCAGGATACCATTCAGACATGATTCACAGGGAATAAGCTAAAAACAAAACCACAACAAAGTCAACAACTAAATACGATTGACATGACTAAAAAAAATCTGATCAGTTTTGAATCCTACAGTCAAATTTTAGTTAAGATAGCAAACACCAAGATTATTTTGCAAGCTAGTCATATTTTCTTAAAATTCACATCTTTAAAATTCAGATATACTGATTCAGATATATATACACTGACATAGGGATAATGTGGATTTACAGTATCTTTAAGAACAAGAAGGTAAACACTGAAAATTTGACTTTCTGTAAGTAAAAGACTCATTCTTATCCAAAGCACTCAAAAAAATCACAGGAAATTTGAATGGTGAAGTGTGTGGTATACTACATGCTGAAATCAAGCTCCAAAACCCCAGTAAGTCCAAAAAAGAAGAAGAAAAATTAATGAGCAAGATAGCCAACATGTGTGGCTTCAATTCAAGCAAGAGGAAATTCATTCACAGCTTCACTTAAACTTCTCTCTCAAGCAGTATCTGACACTTCTGGGTTTCTAAAGGCCAAGGTGTTACTTTTTTTTATATATATATATATATATATATACATATAGAGAGATATATATATGTATACACACACACACTGATATGCAAACAGTCCCAAAGCAGTACTACTTGGAAAACAGAAAACTAAAAGAAAAGTTTATTGCTTCATTCTCCACTGATAACATGAGAATCTTATTACTCTAATCCACTGTTGAGGAGATGAGAACAAGTAGAAAGACTGCTGCTCATTTTGCACCTTTTAAGCCATTTGTGACTCAAGACTTCAAAGCAAACTACTAAAATAATTGCATATCTCAAAAAAAAAAAAGATGACAAACTGTTGTTGGTGTTAACTCAGAATTGAGTAAAAATACATATAATAAGAAAAATATAAAGCAATTTAAAAAGACTGATTAATTGTAGCAATTCAATGTTTGCAAAATAGCATCTTGGTGCAGCATCACCTCAGTCTTGGCTCTCTATCAGTGTGCAAACAGCATAAATGGACAAAACCTGAAAAAGTGTTTATATCAGCCTATCTACAAGTTTCTCTTCCCAATAGCAGCTCTGTCTACTAAAATGCACTATGCACACAGACATTTATCTTTGCAATGTGCAGTTTTACAGTAAGCAATCTGGTAGACAAAACTCGCAATGTTCGTTTGACATATGCACAGACCAACCCTATAAGACCATTCCTACATCATGTCCAGCTACAAAATTCCCAGGAAACCATCTGCAAAAAACCAGGAGTTAATATTTTCATCACATGAATTCCTCCATCTTAAAAATCGTGTTGGTCTGAAGTGGTTTAAAAGCAGAGCTACAGTTTTCCACACAATATCCTATGCCGCACTTCAAATTATGTTTGAAAACACTTGAAACAGTGTTATAATTTACTCTGTATATACACATGTAGTATTGTTACAGGAATTATGAAACAACATTAATTATGGATTAATGTTCTTTATTGGTAAATCCGTAGCTGCTAAGACTATAATGCTCAGATATCACAGAGCCGCAAAAACACATTACCATGCTCTCAGTTGTAGAGTGATGCCAGCCACACTGCAATAGGCCAGTAGCATTCTGTCACAAGTGAAAATTATGACTGTTCTATTTCTTTAGCAAAAGGTATGTTACAGGTGCTTATTTCTGGCAGTACCTTGTACCTGCAAGGAATACTGAGACAGTAGTAAGAAATATATCCCAACTATTAATTGGGGGTTATTAATCAAGTACTGATGGTCTTTTAGTTTTTCCATCTACAGGAGGGCAGCTCCTGAAGCATAAACTTTCAGCTTCCATCTCACTGGAACTCAGACTACAGCCCAGCCAAACAAGAAATTCTGGGATATACACTGACTGCATAGCTATGCCTGAAGAAGAGTCAGTGTCATCTTCCCCCTATTTTGAATAATTCATTCACTGGTAAAGCAAATGAACAAAACACAACTTGCATTCAAAACCTCAGCACGCCCAAACATTCCCCGCTCAGAAAACTGAGTCTGAAATTCAGTCACTTGTTTGGAACTGGAAGTTTGACCAAGAAAAAAAATGCCTTTCAAAAAGTAAAGTCTCAACTAGTGCGCTAACACTAAATCCTGATCTTTGCTGGCAGTATCATCTCTCCCTCCCTCTCTCTGTTACAAGGTGTGTTCAGACTTGTGTTGATTGGTTGCTTTTTTAAAATCTAAATTAGGCTAGATAAGACACTGCCAGGGTGCATCACACTGAAACATCAAAATATCGTATGAGCAGTATTAAAAAAGTTAATTCTGCCATGAGTTTTAGAAAACTGGTTCTTAAGACAAACACACATACTTGTAAGTAAGGTTTTGTTGCAGTAAGTATTACTTACTGTATTATTATTTGTTTTATTACTAAAAACTTGCTGCTAACAAAACACAGGACCTGCAGTGTTTGTGGCATTTGTTTGGGTTTTGGTTGGTTTGTTGTTTTTTATTATTTGTTCATTTTGTTTTGAATAGCTTGCTATAAGGCTAAAAATATCCTGAGGAATCCTTCACCCACCTACCCCCAAATTTTAGAATTGCTATTTCCTTTAGGTTTTGTAACAGGAGGTAAAAATCAATCTCCCTAAGCACTAATCTAGTAATCCACTGCCAAACAGTATAAATAAGAATCATCCAGAGAGTGCATACAGAAAAAAGAAATGCTATAAAAAACTTGTTAGAAATACAGATATCTGAATTACATATATACAGATATTTTAGTGCCATTATGGTACCACCATTCAAAATTACTATCACTACTTCACATTTCAAACATGAATTACTAAAGAACATCAAGCCAAACCTGTTTTTCTTCCAGGGCATTTTGACTCTTCAATGTTACTCTGTGGTATATTACTTTTTTCCTTTTTAATCTCATTTGACAAACTGTTTCAGACTTTTGCCTGCTTGAGAAATGACTTGTAGAAGTTGACTGACAAGCATTTGAATTTCCCGTTCAATCTGAAGGCAGAAATTACCTTTGATGATTAACAAATTTATTCCTTCTGGATATGAATTTGAAAATCTTGTTATTTATTTTAAAGACAAGATATAGCACTTCTGCTCTTTTAAGCCTTGGTAAGAGATACTCAAAAGTAAAGCATCAGCATTTCTGTTTGCCTGTAATGCGCATTTACTCCAAATCTTTCAATTTTATTCACACAAAAGCATTATTAACCCTCAAATATTTTACCTAAGTTTTAAAGCTTAGAAGAACTTCAGAAAGCTGAACTGACTACTACACTGGTGCCCCTTCCTGGCGCCTTTTTCTTCCAAACCATGTAGAGATTGTTTGTGCCTCTTCATGTATGAATAAAGATTAATGTGGCAGCAGGTACCCCAGAACAATCCATATTTAAGTGAGTCATATAAGCATAACCTAAAGAGTTGGAAAAAACAACTGTTTACAAGTTTATTCAGGACAGCATGATGCAATAATTAACTGTCAGAAGTACATCTGGAAATAATTATGCATAAACTAGTCCTTTTCTTTAGCACTGCAGTACTCTGCATAGCTTTTGCAACCTCAAGTCACTTCACCTGGAAAATCTTATTCCTGTGCCAAGGAGTCAAATACAGCCTCCATTAGTATTTTTATGTGGAAGATACATAACTTATTCACAGAAGTATCTGAAAGAAGTAATGTGATCTCAAGTGTAAATTAATATACAAATGCAACTCAAAAAAAAAAAAAAAAAAACAACAAAAAAAAAAACCAACAAAACATACCACACACCCCAAACAAAAGCAAAATCCCATCTGAACATTTAGCCAGTCCTGAAAAGACGAAGCTCATAATGTAAAATAGTCTGCATTTATTAAGATGAGCCTCATATGTTCTTCTCTGGCTTGAATAGCAAGAGCAGCAAAGTTTGCACAGAGAGGTCTTATCCTAACCACATGCGTCTTAAGTGGTAGAATGGACATGAAAGTGAATTTATTCAGAAAAAAATATTCTTACATTTATTTATTTGTCCATTATGCCATCTAAAATTTCAAAGATACTGAAAAAGAATTTTCATTAATTTTTATATAAAGAACAGAATTTGCCTTCAGAGTGTAGAAAAGCAGAATAAGTTTCCTGGGGAAAAATACTTATTTCTTTCCCCTGTGCTATCTACTCAAGGTCAGCACAGAGGGGAAGAAGAAGGAAAAAGAGGGCAAGAATCGATTAAACAGTCAAAAAATTTCTGTTCCTAGCAGTAACAGTATTACTTCATGCAGCAAATCTTTTATCACTACAAACATCACTGTTTTTCCTCTTCTGAATTAATGATTTATTCACACTGACGTACACCTAAACAGCCAGTGACCTCTGCCTTCCAGACACATGAGAATTTGGTCAGTTCCAGTAGATTTATAGCCCAAAGAAAGTGCAACATATTAGCGAAGCTAATTAGGAAAGCGACATATGTTTTAACATTCGCAGTACAGGTATGATAAAGTTCTTCCATAAATGCTAATGCTTTCAGCAGTCAGGGAATTACAAATTCTTCAGGAAATTTTCCATATATCTTCTGATGATTTTATAGCATCTTTGACATGATTGGCAAAAACATACAAATGTTTTTGTTAACAGCAAGAACATAATGAACACATTTTAACTATATTTTCATTATGTTCCTTGAATTGATTTGGAGACAAAAGTCAGCACTTCTATAATGCAATAAGGTATTTTCATTCCTTCCCCTAACATTCAATCATTTCAAGGACATAACAAGCAACAGTCAAAAATATTCTGCCACTTTTTCCCCCCTCAGATATACTAACTTGTTTAAAGCACAGCTACCCAATGAAGCCAAGCATGCTTGGTTTTACAGGAAGGACGAAAACACTGAATAATACAATTCTCTTCACCCTTGACATACATGAAAATGGCACGGGAAAAGTAGGTACGTACCATTAATTTCTACTCCACATCTTACCCACACGTACTTTTTTCCCTCCTGTGGTCCACTTGTAAGCTTACGCCAAAGCAAAATTTTAGACTAGACATTGACTGAGTTCTTGTACAGGTTCGCAAAAAGGAAGAAACCTGAAATAAAGATTGAAAATACTGGCCACTTTAAAGGGCCTGGATAATCTCTGCTATTAAAGCAGCACTAATGACAGATTTCTTTCTAGAAGAATCCTAGTCTTTATGTTCAAAATTAAAGCCTCGCCCCAGTTCAATTTATCTTGAACGTACACTATTTATATATACTGCATTTACCATATATGCATACTGCAGTCAGTCTTTAGAATTGTGCAACAGACTAGCATCGCCTTTTACTCAGAGGTTAAGCTACTCAAAAGTAGGCTATGAAAAAGGAAAATCCCTCCTCTGCCAAGGTACTCAGAGTAAGCAACACTAATGCTTCCAAAAAAAGAAAGGCACATAACCACAGCTGGTATTGTGTCGCTGGCAGCCTGACACAAAGCGGACAAAAATCCAGCCGCTTCCCCCTTGCTTTAACAAGTTACTCCTATATAAGCATGTATTAAGTGAAACTAGGCACCCAGATCCTCCAGCAAAGCACCGGGACAGGCAAGAGAACAGGCAGTAAATGCTGCCATCTACCAGAAAGTCGGGAATTTTCTTTTCCAGCTGGCAACAAGCAAGCGGGGAGGTGGGGGGGAGGCAGAGGAAGAGAAGGTGCTGGGTAAACGCAGCAGCCAACTCTTACCTAGTCGTAGGCTTTAAAACATAAAAGCCACTAAATAAAACCCATGAGAAAAAAAAAAAAGGCGTTTCAAAAAGTGGGACTCGAGTCTGAATACAGAAACCAAAAGCATAATGCTGCAATTCGTCACGCCAAGAAAAATCGCCTCTGGCACATGGCAAAAAAAAATATCGAACAGAGACTTTCTCCAAATAGGCAAATATCTTCCACAATCTGAAGAAGCAATTTGATATGAAGATGCAAAAGCAGCACTCTAGACAGACAAAACCACAGCAAAAGAGCTACCCATGTTTTTCTCATTGGAGAAACAAAATTCCCCTTAGATGTGCCAAAGCGTTTCTTTATAGGCAGGAGAGTTTTATAAACAGTCTCAAAACAATGTCAGTAAAAGAGATCTATTTTACTGAGCTGATATAACTGAATTGCAATAAAATCACCAAGTCAGTTTAGTATGTATTTAATAATTTTAAGGAAATAAGGAAAAAAATCAGTAGTATGACATAACGGCATACTTCATATGAACCAACTTTTCTATCAGAGGAATGAAGTTGCCAAATGGTGATGCAATGGGCTATAAAGTGCTCCACTGTTTTCAAGTTCAGCTTCTGTATTGTGCTAGTTATCAGGTATCGTAATTACACAGAGGACACAACTAACAGATATACCATATACTTGCAAAAGAGTTAACATCACCTCTGTGAGGGTAAGCCTCACCTTGCACATTCGCTGCAATGGAATCACACTAATCAGATCCATTCTTTTTACCTCAAGAAAAAAAAAAATCCAATTTTTAACAAAGTCCTTCATTCAAACCTCTTAAAGTAGCCTAACTGCAATGAAACAAAACAGAGTCCTCTGTGTATCGGTAGGAGGATGCAAAATACAAGAACCCATTATACTCAAGATTTTCATAAGCTAGCTGACAAAGCAAGTGAATGCCATAGGAATAATTTGCAATTGATAAGAAATTATTCAGGACAGGCAAAATTAGATTGAAGACTGTTGCCAAGAAAACCCATAACAGCCTCTGCCTGAGATACAAGATAGCAATTGAAAGCGAGTATATTAATTGCTAAGCAATTCTGAAGAGGAAAAAGAAGCACAGAGACAAAGGTCAAGCTTGAATTAGGTGCCGCTTCTCTGGTGGTTTCAAAAAATCTCAGCCCTGTGGCAGTCAAAAAAGCAAACATGTTAGAGGAATTGATAACAGCAAACAACCACATCACCATTGAACTCTACAGAGCATGGAGATCCAGCCTTGACCCCCAACTCCAAATGCATACTGAAGGACTCCATGAGGGACAATCAGAAAAATTGAATGGTCTAAAACAGAGGAGGTTCAACAGAGCAGGATTCAAATCAGGTAGCAGATAAGAGATATGCATGGGAAGTGGTGCAGATAAACCAGAAAGCTGAATTCAGAAACAATAGTGAAAAGTGATACTATCATTTCTCAAGATGTAAGAAGTGGTAATGTCAGTAGCAACTTTACTGAAAAGCAAGTTTTTAACAAAGGAAACAAATGGAACTTTTAAAAAATCTGTATCTCCTCATCACGAAGTATTCTGGACAATAAAAAAGAAAACCCACACATACGCAGAATAAAGCACTAACAAATACCACAACACACTTTGGTGCAGTTTTTAGCTGCACCCATACTCATCATAATCACTTGATATCATATTCTTTCCTAAAGGTCTTAACATTTATCACATACAGATCTCTCTGGTCTGCCTAGTACAATCATTTTGAAGTTATACTCTAGCTGACCATTGATAAAGCAAAGAAGCAAACAAAAAAACCGCAACCCCTTAATTTACTAGACAATTAAGACTGAGCTATAAAATAACACCAGTTGGACCAAACATTCCTAAGGTAGCCTTAATGTTTTTCCCACTGCAGGAACATTGGTATCAGTGTAATAATAAAATAGAACATTTAAGATTACAATAAAATCCTACCCCTGAATATGCATTTAGGGAATGCACTAGCATTGTTTTGAAACTATTGTATAACTTCATGAGAGCAAACTGATGCTTGTGGGACTTTACTCCCCACTACCTACTAAAAAATAATATGTTAAATCGATATTCATGTCATAGCATAGAACATGCACTACCAAACACACTAGTTTATTAACAAGCAAAGGGAAATCTATTATTCCCAACAGGAATATTTCCACACCCTAGCACACAGTTTAATTACGAATGTCACTTCAAGGCTTCACATCAAACGTACAAAAAAAGTGAAACTGTGATGCATCCTACAGGATATGCTTTAAAATTGCATGGACTTACATCCCCACATGACATCACAGCAAAGTTAATATTGTACTTCAGGGCTTTTCATTAAGAATTTCGCCAAGAACAAGCACAGAAAGCAACATGTGGGTAGGAAAAAGCACTAAAGCACTACTTGTTTCATCGGCAGTCTGCTCGGTCATTGCTACACTTGTATTTGTAAGGAAAACAGCATTAATTCCCAAAAGACAAAAATTAGTTTCCCTGCAGAAGGAACATTTACTCATAAAAAATGTGTGACCAGATGAACAAAGGCAAATCAGAAATTCAGCTCCCCAAAGAATTCTGAAAACACCCAAGCATGCAAAGCAAAGCTGATTCCTGAATATGCCAGACAGTAAGTTACATTATACTATTTTCAGTCTTTAATAGTTCCTGAATAGATTCCATAACACAGCTGCTTGGATACCCCAATATCATAACAAAAGTACACAGGCTACCAAATGTATGACATTTTACTTAGAAGACCCCTTTCCTGTCCCTGAAACCGAGTGGTATTTGGAGTTGTACCCTACACATGATACAGAAAAACAAAGGATCTTAATCCAGGACTAGTACTTTACCTAACATACAAGCACAAAATAAAACCTCTTACTTCAAAGAGGTTACATTCAGATATAGAAAGAAGACAGACCAAAAAAGCAGACAATGTGCAACAGAATGCAACTGACGAATTTACTTAAGGAAAACAAACAAACAAAAACACAGAAAAAAAAATCCTTCCAGAAAGTAATATGAATTTATAAAGTCTTTCAAAATACAGAGAGCAACATGAAAGAGGAAAAAAAAAAAAAAAAAAAAAAAAAAAACAAAAAAAAAAAAAAAAAAAAAACAAAAAACAAAAAACCAAAAAACAGCTCAACAAAGAATGATTTGGGAAGTTTAACACATCTATTAACATGACAATTTGACAGCAGGCACAGTGACACTCATGCACAGCGCCTTCTTAGCCAATAAATCCAGGGTATACATAGATACTTCAATGCTTTCATCACATGTTTAATAGACAAAACAATAATTGGCAGGTACTTCAGCACCATGAATATACGCAAATACAGACTGTCACTGCAGTCTGTCCCATCAAGTCTTAGGAAACTATCAGGGACATTATTCCTTTTAAACTGTTTCTCCCCAGCTCTAGCTTCAGAGCATTATTATGTGTCTTAACTACCACAGACATAGAAATCCAATTATTCCCACCTTAATGTAGCTGTTAATGTATTTCTGGATTTATGTTCCCTTTTAGCTTTCTTTTCTGTAGGCTAAGTAATTTCTCCTTACAGGCTGTTTCCCTAACTGACTCTTCAACTGGCTTGCACTGGTTTTGGTATCTCAGAAAGCCTGCACACACTGGATGTGATTTTACATGTGCACCTAATTATTCTTGTTTAAATACAGTAAACCCATGAACTTAAAACCATTTCACTATTTTCTACAGAGACCTTATAAGAGTCTTCCAATACCTAAAAAAGACCTACAAGAAAACTAGAGAGGAACCTTTTGCAAGGGCGTGTAGGAATAGGACAAAGGGGAATGCCTTTAAACTGAAAGAAGGAAGATCCAGATTAGGTATTAGGAAGAAATTCTTCACTATGAGGATAGTGAGACACTGACATAGGTTGCTCAGAGAAGCTGTGGATGCCCCATCCCTGGCAGGCTCCAAGGCCAGGCTGGATGAGGCTCTGAGCAACCTGGCCTAGTGGAAGGTGCCCCTGCTCATGGCAGGGGGGTTGACACTAGATGATCTTTAGGGTCCCCTTCCAACCCAAACCATACTGTGAGTCTACAATGTATTTGAAATGACTGGTGAAGAAAGCAGAATTTTGCATATTCTGCCTTTAACAAGGGTCTAATTCACCCTATGTTGAACAGGCTCCTGGTCTAAAAAACTAGACTGGGGACAACTGGCTTTCACAAGCCAAGATTCCCAGCACTGATGAAATCACTGGCACAACTCATCCTCATCAGACACGCTCCATGTTTTTAAAATTGTTTTTTTCCCCATATCCACCCCCTCACCAAGTTATAAATATACTTAGAAAACAAATCTTAATGGGTTTTATAAGCTAGGCAAGATTTAAACAGTTACAACTCTCAGACACTACAGAACTGACATACAGTCACAGATACACATATAAACACAGGTATCTAATAAATTCTGGAAAGAGAAGCTGACTAGTACTCAGGATCAGCTACATACCACAGGACCTACTGTCTTCTTCAACCAACAATCTGACAGTGGAAACTTCCACCACACATTAATAAATGCAAAGGAATTCTGCTCTATTTTTAGATAATATCCAACAAAAGGCTCTATGGCTGAGGATGCACCTATGCAGCATTTTCACAATAAGAAAAATCAATTGTAAACCAACCTCTGAGATTCAGTTACAAGCCCTATCCAGGATGATCATTTTCTGACAAAAATGAATACTAACAAGATTGTCCTCCAGCAAGGACATAAGAATTACCAAATTATTATTATAAAACTATTGCACTGTTGACAAGGAAATCAACATGCTTTTGAAAGTCAGTTAATTACAGATAGGCTTAAAAGTGATCTTGTGACAAGGAAAGCTTACTGGACAGTATAGAGGGGAATAATCTCCTGTTGATCTTAGAATAATACCAACGCTTTCTTTTAAATAAAGTAAACGTGCCACTAAAATATATACACCTTGTGAATAAACTTCCCTTTTGTGGAGAAATACTTTCTGTATCCTACAAGCCCCAGAAATTTGCTCCAGTTTCTTTTCAATGCAACAATCAATGTATGAACATTCAAAACATTCTCTTGATCTGCACCACTTATGTAACTGCTCTGATTTTTGCCTGAAAGAGGCAGAGGGGTTTTTGAAGTTCCTTCTTTGCTGTTCTCTGAGAATGAAGAAACCTGCAGCAGTAGAACTGCAATCTGTGATGCTAGTGGACACGATGGGCTGGAAATGGCCCATATATAGACAAACATACTTTTGACTTCTAGACAAAAGTATTGCTTCATAACTGTAGTCATCACAAAACATCACTGGATGCAGTATCTATATCTCTTCACTCATTCTGTATATTTTCTTAATTCTAACTTATGTTGGTTAAATGTTTTTCTTAAATGCCAAACAGCTTCTGCCCTGTAACTACTGATAATCCCAGTCTAAGTAACTAATGAGTACTAAATGAATTAAGCTTTTCCAAGATTTAATTTTTAGGCAACAGATTTTTTCCAAAAGAGCAACAGTGGTACAGTTCTAACTTGTTTCATTTTACCAATACATCAACACCAATTTCAGCAATCCATTGCAGCTGCAGTCTTTAACTGCCTTTTTCCTGCCCAAGATGTGATGGAGTGAGAGCAAGATTTCATCAGTGGCAAGCCTGGCTTTGCCATCCATTTCAAGTTGAGGGATCAAATCTCATGATAAGAATGCGTAAAGATCAAAGGAGAAAATCATCAAGTAAGAAGACATGTAAGAAATGATCCAGTATTGATAAAGGAATAAAAGCAACATAATCTGGGAAAATCCCATCAAGCCATATATGTGCAGAAGAAAATTCAGCCCATTCCAGTCTTTCCTTGTCAAATCACTGTAGGTTGTACCCTAGTTCAAAATTGCAAAACTAAATAGAAACTCTGGAAGAAAAATCAAGCTCATAAGCTACCAATTAGTTCAGCCTACAGCAGACTATTGAAATAGTTTGGAGCTACTTTAGATAAACTAATCAATTATTTTATTCTTCAAAGACCATTCCCAGACTTACCCTTTTCCAGGCTTCCCCTTCCCATACTACATCAGACATGAGCTTTTATTTTTTCCTGTATGTCCTGTAAGAGCCATGTCAACAAAAACAGGTATTCTTATTTCCCTTCTATTTTTCTCTACTCCCTTTTCTTATACACTGACTTCTCACTTCACTTTCCATTTCACACATCTACAGCTGCCTTAAGGTGTCCAAGTTTGAACATTTCTTTCTGTATCAGACTTACCTCTTGCATCAGTTTGCTTTTTCTTATTTTACTTCCTTTTATAGCAAATTCAGTCCTCTTGAGACCACCCTAATATTAAAAACTAAGAAACCAGACAATCTCTACAGGTTTCCTGCAAAGAAAATAAAGATTAGAACTAAATACTGTATACTAGAGGTAGCTTCTTTTTTGGAGTACCTTCAAAACTACCTCCTGTCACATAGATTAAGACTGTTACTCTTCACACACTGCTTCAGAGATCATGATTACTACTGACTCCAGAAACAAATTCCAATATGCTTCACAAATACTATCCCCCACTCCCCTCCTGTCAAAGGAAGCTTTGACATCTTTTTTTTCCTCTTGTGAGACCTCAAAGAAAAACCCAAACAAAAAAAACAAGCCCCCCCCCAAAAAAAAACAAACCCAAACAAAAAAAAAACAACAAAAAAACTCAACAAAAAAACCCAACCAAAACCAAACAAAAAAAGCCAAAAAATATCAACCTTAAGTGAGTCACAAGGTTTTTTTTCATATGGAACAAATCCAGGATGACAGCCTAAAGGCACTGGCAGCAACTTCCTCAAGACATCATTTTTATTTCAAAAGCTTGTTTGAACACATTCAGGCGATGTGGAAACAGGCTTTTGTTTATACAAAGTTACACAAGAGGGCCACAGGGACCCAAAGAGCAGATGCAAACAGAAGCCTGAAGCCGATGGTGATTCTGATGCTGATGTGAAGAGATTCCTCACCTCCTGAACTGCAAGGTTCAGTGTATTTTTAAAAAAAAAAACATAATCATTCACTGCACTTCACACTGCAAATCAGTTTACCAAAAAATACTCAATATAAATGAGGCTGTTACACATCCAGCTGTTATGACAATGAGATCTAACTTCTACACAGCTGCTATAGTGAAGACAAGGGACTTAACACCCTAGCTGACATTTAAGTAAATCTGCTACCTAAGATGGTGCCGTCCCATTAGCAACTGAAAATTTTACCATTTCAGGTTATGCTTCTCATCACTGACACCTGCTGGTAAGTAAGAACAAGAGGCAAACTGAAAAATTCTCATCACAAGAACCTGCTTGAGTAACAGCACCTTCTGGAAGCATCCTGTTGGCTTTTTTTGCCGTAGCTGCACACTGTTCACTTGTATTGAGCTCGTCATCCACCAGCACCCCCCAGGTCCCTTTCTACAGAGCTGCTCCCCAGCCAGGTAGATCCCAGCCTGTACTGCACTCCTGGATTGTGTGTACACTCTTGGGATTGTCATGAGCTCCAACCATCACAGCAGCAGCATGGAAAAGCCCTTTTTAAAAGCTGGCAAAATGGAAGGTACTTGGAAGAAGCACAGGTGAAACTATGAAAACATAGGAACCACTACTGAGGGATTGCAGAGGCAGTTTTAAGGTGCAAGCAAGGCTGAGACATGGTGAGGAAAGCTGCAAAAACATGTCAAGTTCCATCTTTTACTATGGCTTGACTCCTTCTGGAGTGTAACCTAACTCTTTAAAAGCCAGAGCAGGAATCACTACACTACAATGTGTCAGCACAAGCATCCTCCTTTTGGGATAATTTTTGAGATGCCTGAAGCTACAAGATTAAATCCTTTAGGAATTCCAACTCAAAACACTATCCCATTTACAATAACAACTTGAGTGTTGGTGATGTGGAAGTTACAGCAGAATTTGATGGCAGGCAAACCACCTCAAACTTAACATACTGCTCAGCTATGTCCACCATACTGCTCAGTTACATCACCTTACGTAAAAACCAACTTAAGTTGTACTGACTGCTGACAGACATGAAGACTAATCTCTAGGCACATTTCAAAAACTTCACCTGCTGTAGGAGGTGATGTGATTTATTCTTGACTCTGAAGTAAGGACAGAGCTCCTGAGCTGGCAGAGCAATAGACTGAGAACCAGAACATAAACATTCTGATTCTCATCACAACCAATTGCAGCAATAAAAAAAAAAAAAAAAAAAAAAAAAAGGCATTCTTTAGAAGGCAGTTTTCATTACGGTTTTTCTGTTTGTTTCCAAAATAATTTCCCAGCTGAATAACCCAACATGGAAGTGTCAAATATGCAAACTTTTATTACATGAAAACATGACAATGAAAGATGCTCAGACAGACAGTAGCATACAGCCTACACCATTCCAGCTACATGAGTGGTCCTCTGTAGTTTTTGAGAGGAAATTGAGTAAAACGTTGCTGGAATGCACAGAGCTTTCTAGAAAGAATAAATAACCACCCATCGCTCTACTGTACTTGGAAGCAGGGATAAAGCTGCAACTTAATTTCAGCTTTGCCTATTAGGAAACTTTGAACAGTTGCAGAACACTGCTTTGAAGAGGTCATCTATCAGTATTAAGAAGTTTTGCTGTCCTGTTATGCCTTAGCCTGAAATAAAGTCATTCAAAACATCTATATGCTACATTTAATAGTAGATTACGTTTTAGAAGACTAAGTAGAAAGCCGCCAAGACCAAAAAAAAAAATCCACCGAGGCAACTTTCTTTGACTCCTACATGTATTAGTAATTTCATTTCTCTACTGAGGGCTCAAAAGTAATCAGAACGAATATTAACCTCAACTGAACACAGGGCTAAGACTTTTAACATACAAGCTGTAATAATTTTTTTCCGCAAAGATACTTTCAGTTTCGGCAGCTCCAAGGTAGCAGTCAAAATATGGATGTACAAATTAAGTCTAAACCTGGTCATTTTGAGTTAATTACTATGTTTGGTTCACACAGTATTGATCGTTTCAATAAACATGATGCAAGCTCTTTGAAGAGACCAGTGTTGCAATCTGACATTTACATTATGCAACTTCTGGTAATTAGCCTGTTCACTGTACAGAGTAACTCCACCAGATGCAATCTTTGTGTGACTACAGTAAAGCAGTAAAGTCAAGTGTTTCAAAATTAAATGTTACTGTCTTAAAGTACTTCATGAAAAACAAAACAAAAACAAATTCCTGAATTTATTTATTGACACATTTTTGGATAGCTTTTATATGTCATGCAGCTAAACCGTCACAGAGAAATGCTCAGTATTAAAACACTTGAAATGAAATTCAATACAAATTCATTTACAGCTAGCTTCTACACTGCCATTTTCAGTTTATTACTACTTGTGTATCAAACTCATGCAACAATTCATAGGCTTTTGCAACTCCTTGTTATTTCTGAGAAGAAGATAAAATGGTTAGTAACTGATAGAACTCCTTATTTTTACTTTGTCAAAATCAAAGGTCTTATTCAAGGTAAACATATGGAAGGAGCTCATTTGAAACAAGAAGAGTAAATAAAAATAGCACAAAAAAAAGAAGACTAAAGAACAGCAGTGGCTCGGCTGGTAAAGCAGGAGCCGTAATGCAGCTCAATTCCACATGGGGGACCCAAGTCTAACTCTTAACAGCTCTGACACTGAAAGTTATTGAGAGGAGATATCAAAGCTCTGGAAATTCGAAGTGTTCCTAAAGTGGTATGTCCAATCTGACAAGGAATCTTCTTGATTATCATAGAAGAAAGAATCACAGGTACGTTAACATAACTGATAAAGGGGCTGTCAGTTCAGAACTGGGAGGAGAAGAGCAAGCATGCACAAGCCAAAGCAGCTGATTGACATACAGGGACAAAACAAAGTGGAGACTGATCCAGTCCACTGATTCAGTGTTTTGACAAGCTCAACTTCGTATTTGTTTCTTGAAGAACTGACTCACTACACAGAGTGGGGGGGCGGCCTGACATAACCCACTATTTTTTGGTGTTTTGAAGTTGTGTCATAAAAGCCTATACTGCCAAAATAAAGGTGCGCACAGATTCTTCAGTACTGAAGGAATTTTCTTGACGATTCTTCATTTGTAGTCACATTAGGTATTCCAAAATAATTTCTCATCACTTCTTCCCAGAGCCATTTCCCTCTTAAATAGTGACTACTTAAAAGCAAAGACAACATCCAAGCAGCATTTTAATACTGAAGAAAATAATTTCAAGTTGAAGCACCATGACAACTAGAAGTTGCTATGCGTTTTAAGTTCACCACTTCTTCTGAATTTCCATTTATAACAAATCAGAGTTGTTTAACACCTAAACACATTGATAATGCAGCCCTTCAAACAATGACATTTTCAAGTGTGATTCTCCATTAGCCAACAATCAAAACAAGAAAAAAGTTAACAACAAGCTGAGACTTGTGTTAGTGTTTTATTGGCAGGACAAACACTGCAATACTGGGGCATGCTGGTGTCCCTCATAAACTGCTTATTGCCCCACCTGCTAACATTTTTGCCAGCCTTTTCACATGGAAACACAGGGGGCTACAGAGGAGCTAGTGTGCTCACAGAAGGAAACAACATATCAGAAAAGCTTAGAACACAGATGGGACAACACAGCAGGATAACTGAGGATATCAAGTAGAGATGAGTATCTAGAAGGAATGTCCAAATCTCAAGAAAAATAAAAAACAAACAAACAAAAAGGAAAAACAAAACAAAACAAAAAAACAACCCTAACAAACAGCATTCTACAACCGGTTCCAGAATGTCATTACATCTCCATTTACAAATATCTTCCAAGTATATGTTAAAAATGTTAAGATGTACTACACTTGTGCAGATTTTAACAGCATGATCAGAAGTAGAACCTAAAGTTTTAAACCCCCAAAGACTAATATCTCCAGTTAACAATGCAGCTTAGATTAACATAATCATAGAATAGTTTAGGTTGAAGGGGACCTTAAAGATCATCTAGTTCCAACCCCCATACCATGGGCATTAGACCAGGTTGCTCAAAGCCCCATCCAGTCTGGCCTTGAAAACTGCCAGGGATGGGGCATGTACAATTTCTATGGGCAACTTGTTCCAGTGTCTCACCACCCTCACAGAGAAGAATTTCTTCTTTAGTACTTGTGATGATGTACCTGAACAAATCTTTAGCACAATAAATTTTTTTTAATACACCTGTTTAAGCTTTCATATATGTTTTAGATTTATGAGCATGAAATACTGTTCAAATAGCAGATCAGTTACTGAATCCAAATATTTAAAAGGAAAATTTTAACACAAAGTAATTGATAAGTACACGGTACAAATGAAATTTCATTGGAAAGGCACTATTTGGGTTATAAGGTAGAAGCTTAGCTTCTGAATTTACTTCAGTCCAATTTGTGTGTTGAGAAAGTTGAAATCATAACCACTTGCTCATTTACAAAATTGAAAGGTTCAAGTAAATTCATAAATATATTTTACTTTGAAACACACATTTCATGTTTTTGCTGCAAGACACAACTATATACTCCTCTTGCATGTAACAGTCTCCCAGTAATATGTAAGTCTCTCAGTAATAGATAACTGGCCCAGGAATCTGTGTCCAGGGTACAAAATTTTAGTTCAACAACTCTCCTCACTCTAGGACAAAACAGATAATGCAAATTCAGATCAACACCTAACTACATCACAGATATAACTTATGCCAGAGGCCCATTTCATAGCTGAAGTGACCTCTTTTCCAGCTAAATTATTTCTGCTAGTACATAATACTTTGGGGCTCAGATTAAAATCTTTTAATGAACTGAGTTGTCAGAGTTAAATGCAACTCCATTGTTTGAAGGTTGGTGGTTGGGCAGTTTTTTTGGGGGGGGAGGTTTATATTTTTTTTAAGTCAATTTGTTTTGTGTGAACGCTTCACATTTAAAAAAGTGACAGATTGCAGCAATTTGTTCTATAATGGCACAAGGAAAAATTACATACTTGGTATTTTTGGTTTATGCTTTTACAGCCAAATGTGCTACAACAGGTACTTTTGCTAAAAAATACCTATAGTTAAAGCTAGTATTGTCAGTCTTTATGCACTTAAATATATTTAAGAAAATGGACTACTTTTCCATCTCTACATCAAGTATTCAAACAAAGCACCTCCATTCAAATAAATTATAGATATAAAATTTATAGATTCTAAATTGTAAATGCTCAATATAATAAAACTTGTGCAACTGTAATACATCCTTTGTAACCACCTTCACCGAAAAGGCCTCTAGCATCCACTAAGCGAAACTAGGGAAGACAAAAAAGTAGGCCTTAATGAAAATTCTTACAGACAACAAGCTGAAATTTTAACAAATTAAGAATTATTAGTTTTCTGCTTTAATTTGCACTGACATTTCAAAACTAGGAAATTTCTGAACAGAAAACAGCAGCGAAGGATCTCAAAAATGGGATAATGGAAAGCTCTCAAAGTTTTGCAGGACCCAAGATTAACAGAACTTCGTAAAAGGAAATAACTCCAACTTAGTTGAAAGATATGCTAAACTAGAAAAGTTCACTACTTAACACATAACTTCACAACATGGTTAAAGTCCTGAACAGTCTCAATCCATGAAAACTTTTGAAGAGAGACAAAAACAAAGTAAATACATTAGAAACTTAATATATTGACTCTTATGTATTTCCTGTTGGTAAGGAACAGGGCATTTTTAAACTATGTGAAATATAAAGACCACAACATGCACCCTTAACAGCAACTGACTACAGCAGCAAGTAAAATAAACAAATAGGAGCAGATCATTAAGGCAACACCTTTGGTGCAAAGGACTTGTAAACTCTACACATCTCAGTTAAATTTGGTTTTGTTTCCAAATACTTCAGAATAGTCATAGATCAGTTCCACAGATTTAACAACTGAAACGGAGTAACAGACAGAACAAAATTTAAGCTACTGCTTTCTGCATTGCTTCACTCTGGCTGACAAAATGTAGGGCTGAAGAGGTAAGAATCTGTACAGGAAACATAGCAGGGAAATAGAGATAGATGCTCAACCTACCACTGAACAGAAATTTCACGAATTTCCAACAGAGGGAGCTGACCAAACTTGCATGGTAGTTTCCCTGTTCTCAAAATAAAATCAAGAAGTAAACCAACACCACAGAATAATTTATTCGCACTTTCCTACTTTCGTAGGAAGCTGAATTTTAAAATGCCAGCAGCCAGGCTATTAAAAAAAGGGTAATATCACATTACTTTACAGAAAGATTTCAGGACAAGCAAGTGGCAGGATTTAGCTCTGTCTGGGATATTTTTGATTAATATGACCACCACACTTAATAAAAAAAAAAAATTATTTTTGTCTACATCCTCTCTTTTCCTGTTTTTCCTACAAACCAGTAAAGCACGGTCTAGGAGTGTCTCAAACAGCCTTGCACAGGGTTGTGTTCAATTCCAGCAAATAAAGGGTTTATAATTCCAATTAGTAGGGCTGTTTACAGCCCAATAATGGACCATCAGATGGACGGCTTTATCACTCGGGTGGCAGGGAAGGCAAGACTGCAAATGAATGCACACTCCCAATGTCCTGAAAATGCAGTCTTTATTAAAATGGATTCCTAAGGTGTAACCATGACTGCAAGAAAAAAAAAAAAAAAAAAAAAAAAAAGAAAATATTATTTGTTGGTGCAAAAGCTACTAAAAATCCAAAGGAGGATGACTACTATATCTCATGTTTTTCTATAATTCCACATAAAACCTGGATAACAATTACTCATTGGCATAAGCATGAATGTCAAGCAGTGACCAACTCAACTCCAGACAATTTGTGAAAGAACTCTTTGATACGGATTTAAATTCAAAGGGCTCTTCCCCTTGCCCCCAAGGAGCAGTAAAACTCAGATGCCAACTTCAGTATTTTGTCTTCATTTAGAAACTACTTTTTGATTAACAGAAGACTTCCAAGATATTTGCTTTAATGTAGATGGGAAGATAAGAACGTGGTTGTTAGTCATATCCATAACATACATGGTATACTGCAGCTACCAGACAGCCATAAAATTACCAGGACTTTAAATACATTTTTAGCACTTGAAATACTGCAGAAGCAAAATTATATCCCTAGCATCTTTCAGAAGAAAAAGTAAGGCATCAGTATTTTCACATGTAAGAGCTACTACAACTAAGAGTTGATAAGGATCCATAACTAATTAGTTAAGATGTCAGCTGATACCTATTAAAGATAAAATACAAATGAGCAAAACCCCATCACACCTTACATACCCAACTGATGACCACCTGCCTTTTAGAACTTGTAGAAAAAAAAAAAAAAAAAAAAAAAAAAGGAAATACTATTTCCATTACGTTACTTGAGGTTATGGGAAGGCTTCCAAATACACTTCTATACCACTTTCCCCTCCAGCAAGTAATACCTACAAATACCTACAAGAAATACCTGACAGCTCGAAGATGCACTCTGGCAACTGAAGACCTAAGACAGGTTATAAGGCAGCTGCCAGCCCCACCTCAATCCCAGGAGTTTCCACTCCTGCAGCAGGCAAGGCAGAATCCTAAATAACGGCATCATTTTGACTGGAAAGGACCTCTGGAAATCATTTACAGCAGCTCCTCAATTAGAGCAGGGCAACACAGATCAATTTGCTCAGGGTCTTGTCCTGTTCAGTCCCAGAGGGAAATCCAGCAACCTGTCCGAGTATGTGATTACCCCCAAAGTATTTTTTATTTTTTATACCAAATTTAATTTTCCCTTGCTACAGGTTGTATCTGTTTGCTTTTACCCTATCACATGTACCTACAAGAAGACTATGTTTACCTGCAACTCAGCCATCGATACATATGCTAATTTATAAACTCTAAGCCATGGATTTTCTTTATATTGTGCTTTAAAGAACAGACATGTCTCTTGTTGTATTGGTTTTCCTAAAAGGATAACACACAAAAAAAAATAACCTTTGGTACAAGAGTGGGGAGGTAATCTCTTAAATGAAACCACACTGAAATGCTGAAATCTACCTGAACATAGAGTCATTAATGGATCAACTCGGCTTCCTTTATCTTGCAAGTTTCCAACCCTTATCCCTCAACAGTGGTTCTTCACACTTATTTATGTAGCATATTAGTGTAGTGCATTTCCTGCTATTATCAGATTAGAGACTTCCTTCAGAAAACTAGGATTGGTTTCAGGTTGCATCTGCCACTTCAAGCACAGAAGACCAAGTTAAAAGTAGTTCTGAACTACCTACCACTTTTGATAGCTATTCAACTACATTATTTCAAAAGCTCAAATGTAATTTTGCTGATAATGGTGAATTCTAACCACTTGGGGTAAAATACCTTAAGAACAATTAAATAGGAACAGTGGATTGCATACAGAAAGGAGTGTCTGACACCAGCCCAAACATTACAAATGCTGAAAAAAAAAAAAAAACCCCAACAGCTTAATATTTACCATACCATGCTGCACGTTTCAATTCTTAATTCCAAAAATTTTACCTTTACCTGTCCCCCAACAAATAACTTCCTAAATAAAACAAAGAATGGAATTTAATAGGTTATTTTCTTGGTTGGTTGGGTTTGGGGGGCGGTTTTATTTGGGGGGGGGGGGAGAGGTAGGGTGGTGGGGCAATTGTTGGTGTTTTTCTGGCTTTGTTTTCGGTTGGCTGGTTGGGTTTTTTTGGGGTGGTTTTTTTTGTTTTGTTTTTAGGAATGACCTAATTAACATACATACATCTAGACATCTAGAGAGCTAAAGCAGAGTGATATATACAAGCTATCCTTTGTGGTATGTTCTGGAAGATAAAGCATTGCATCACCAACATTATTACTAATATAAGTACACAGCTACAAAGAACAAGCCAATGCAAAATGTGCATCTTCTAAGAGTCATACTCCTGCCTAAAATGCTTAGCCCTTCCCCCTCACCCAAAGAATCCAAAATTTCAAAATCCCCAAAGCTGAACAACTTTTATAAGCACTACATTGAGTCAAACATTCCTTGTTCTTTTTTTGTTTTGTTTTATATTTTGTTGTTGTTATTATTATTATTGTTATTATTTATTTTTGCTGGGTTTATCTTAACTTATAAGTTGTCATTTTTCTGGTAGGTACCAACGTGATATTTCCATTTTCCATGTTAAAAAAATCAAAACACACCTACATTCATGAAACTACTTCCTGCCTTGAGGGAATTTTCTTGTATCTTTTTGTATCTTCCTCCAAAAAGATTACACTTTAATCTCACTAAACCACATTTATTTAAATATTTTGGTCTAAAAAGCTATAAATCCCAGTTATACAAAGCTGTGTTTATGAAGTCTGAAAATTTTCACTCGTTCCTTTTTTCATGCCAGTATAATGCAGTATTTCTCCAGAAAGCAGAAAAGTCAACACCCACATTAAAGTTTGTATAATCCCAAATGACTTAAAAGGGAGAAGGGGGGAGGAGAGAAAAGAAAAAAAGAAAACCCCAGGAGAGCTTCACAGGAGTCATCAGGTACTTGCCCCGAGGCCTAAAACAAGTTTTTCCTGTTGACCACACCAACCATAAAACTCAGTAGTTTAGCAAGGAAGAACACACTCCAATTAAGTACTGGTGTACTAAAAGGATGTTTACTTTTTCCTTCTGTGCTAGTCCTTTTCCATTTATAGATGGAGGTAAAATAATTTATTGCTAAGACTCCTCGATCCCCGCACTACTGACGTAATTTAAGTGAGAAGTGGGGCAAAAGTGAAAAACTTGAGACACTGCTTTTGAATCAAAGCAGCACAAGCAACAAAGCTCACATTTTACTGCTATTACCTACTTAACTACACATTGCTATACACTTGAAAGACGAGGTCCTAAACTGGTTGTAAATGGCAGTAAACTAAGTTCAGCACCCACACCACCACCTAGGAAAACTATAATTACATGTACATGGCATTGTGCAATGTAGTAATAATCTTAAATCTCACTACACCTTACGTTCACCACAGCTTCATTGCATAATAGCTACAATACTGTTGCTCTTAAAACAATAAATCCAACTTTGCTGATGATTGTCCTCCATTGTCCAACTGAGTTCAAGTAAAATGAATCATAAAAACCCAACTATTTTTCTTGCTCCCAAAGATGAGGGGTTTGTATTTGATCAAACGCTCATCAAAAGGGATGCTCAGCACCTATGGAAAAAAGTTTCACAAGCACTTGCTATTTTAAATGATAAAATAAATTATGTCAAATGAGAAAGACACTTAAATATTGGAAACAGGATAGCTCATTTTTCATAGGTGTCCAAGAAAAACATTGGGCAGATTTGTTCTCAATTTGGAAAACTTATTAAACATCCAGATACTTGTCAGGCCATTAAAATTAATAAATAAAATAAAATCAAAGTGAAGAGAGTAAAGTATTACAGCAGCTCTCCGACAGCAAAAAATAGACGCTTTCACACATTGCCACAACAGACGTAATAGGACTCCTTCTTCCACAGATGAAAGCAAGCAAGTCTTGCTTTCTGGTTTGTAGCATATCATTAGTCTAAACAAGTGTTTATTCCACTGTACCCTAACTTATGTTCTGCCTTATGAAAGAAAAAGCAAGGGCTACAGTTTAATACCTGGGTCATTTCAGCAAGCTTGAAGTCTGTTTCTCCAATCCTTTCATTAATCAAAAAACAATCTGTATCTCAAATTCTCAAATTAATCTCAGATTTCTGAACTAGTATCCTGGCAATCAGTACCCTCTTAAGAAGTCAAGCTGCAATGTTAAGATTAATTTCTAGGTAAATTAATCCAAACCCATACATTCAGGACTCAAACATCACTTTAAAACAGGGACAGCACTACCACCAGGTGTGTATAATCTCATTTTACGGGTGCTGTGCCTAGAAGTAGCCTAACCCTGGGCCCATCTAAACTTCCTCAACAGTCATGTATCATTTGGAGCTTTCAAGTACAGTTTTTGCGGTTCCGTGCCCTCTGCTAAACCCCTGCTTTTTTTTTTTTCCAAAATAACATTTCTATTAGAAGAGCGCTATTTGAATACTCAAAAATAACCCACCACAAAAACCACCCACCACCACAAAATCCTACAACACATGTGCACTGAACTTACTTCAAAAAACACAAAGAAATTAGCATGAGTTAGATAAAAGATCAAAGCCTTTCATATAACGTGACAGAACTGCAGTCATGACTCACATTCATTCAGTTTCTGAAACAGGTTTGACCAGGAGAAAAAGAAGCAGACTCAACAGGTAAGTGGTTCTCAACACCCTGCCCCATAAACAAGCTCCTTATAATATTTTTTTTTATTCTTACAAATAGCTTGCCTTGTCCATATGAAACTATTGCATTCAAAAAGAATCATCCCAACTTCTTTTTCCTTGGGGGCTGGGGGCAGGGAAAGCATAATCTACTTATTTCCAACCTACTCTATTCATAGAAGCTACTGCCACTATGGTACAGGCAGCTGTGGTTGCCTGCACCAAAATATCAAACTTTATTCCATGCACCCTCACTTAGATTTTCCTCCTGTCTATTCTTCGTTGCACTGGTTTTTCATTTATGCTTCCAATTACTTTCCAGAAGCATGAACTAAAATTAACTGCAGTGATCATCTCACCAACACAGATTCTGCCTAGGGGGTG
Source organism: Ara ararauna (assembly GCA_028858755.1). Taxonomy (NCBI): domain Eukaryota; kingdom Metazoa; phylum Chordata; class Aves; order Psittaciformes; family Psittacidae; genus Ara; species Ara ararauna. Next base: position 103,927,259 of record CM054376.1, on the reverse strand, counting down.
CCCAAAAGTTCATACTTGCTCTATTTTCTGAAGGCTGGTGAACACCATACTTCGGAAAATGTCTATTAAGACAGCCTTCACAGTGCTCTACTAGTGAACATTAAGAACTTTAGGACATGTTAAAGATGCAAAAGAACAGTGGAAATCTCTAACAGCTATCAAACTGGGACTAACTCAAACTAAGTACATAACTACGAAGCAATATAGCTTTGGTCTAAAACTAGTACAGAAGTATGCCAGAGATTAAAAGCAAACAAACCAAAACCCAAACACATTCTCCTTCAGCTCCAGAAACTGCACTCAGGAAAGACTTCTTGATTAAGGAGTGGATTCTCTAACACCTCACACAGGAATAAATTTTCGAGGCCCTCCATAATATTTTCCCCATGCAGATTAGATCCTTCTACCTGTTTTCACAACTTTGTAGGAATTAATAATCTCCAAACCCTACCCCACACCAGGCATGCCTGAAATTACTTACTGTAGTCATGTCATTAGATATGTATATCAATTCATCTCTCCACAGTCACTTTTTTCCCCTAATAATCTTTCAGCCTGGCTTCCCTTTGACTGACAATCAAGATAGAGCACAACACATGAATCAACAGTCCTTAAGTTCAAGTCCTTTAGTAACAGCCTCACAGCGCACTCAAGCTGACACAGATGGTCTTGTCCAGGTGCCAAAAGCTGTAAGACAAACTAATCTTGTATATACACTGGCAAGGAGGGACATGTATGAGGGGAAGACTGTGAGAGACGAATGAGACTACAGGCACGTCAGACAGTAGCTGTACTAGTCGCTTTCCTCCCACATAATGAGACTAAGTTATTTTCCTCTGAAATCATCTGTATTCACCTCTCAAAAGCTACACTAACTGAAATCTGCAGACAGAGCATAAACCCCAGTCAACTCAAAAAAGACCTCAAGTGATACAAGTTTGTGTGTACATCAGTGTGCCAACAATTACAATCCCAGACTTCCTTCTCCCAATTTATTTATTTAAGAAAAAATTATGAAATAGGATTACTAAACCAATCTATCAGCATAAAAAGGCAAAAAAAAGTCAAAATGGAACAAGTGAAACACCCCAAGCGACGCTTACGTGTTACCTAACTTGTATAACAGATCTTCTACAACAAACAAAACCAAATAAATAAAGAGGGGTCCATCAGTACACACATCTATGAAAGCCCACTTCCCTTTCTTCCCACTTCGGACTCCCATATACCAGACGGAACTCTAGTTTTTGAAATTATATTTGAAACATAAAATTAGGCTACGTTTACGTGTAACAAGCACTGCAACAGACTTAAACCACACACACAAAAATTATACAGTGCAAGTAAGTAACAACAGGATCCGCAAATTTAATGAAGCTTAGGCACTTTTTACCATATATACAAGTAATATTTAGAGCGACACCATATAAATAAAAGCTAAAGGAATCATATAAAATAAGATTGCATTATTTTCCAGCCTACTTCCAGGTCAGTATAAATGTTTGAAAAAATGTTTCTGAAGAGCAAAAATTAAAAATTATTGATAAGATACAGGGCTGCTTTAAATATATCTTACAATAATGTTAGGGAGGGAGATGTTCAGCCCCTAGAAAAACCTATATGCACCTAAGACTTCATAACATACAGTCTGTTTGAATGCACTTCATCAACGAATAGTCAAATAATAAATACGTAATAGTAGCTTATGTCTGCACTGGTAACACATACTTGGAGCACTACTCTTATTTAGCATTGTTTAATATAACTTCTTTACGTATATTATACTGCTGACATTCTCAAACCTAGCAGTATTATTAGCTACCTAGGTCAAAATTCACTCACAATTTATCATTCCTTAACTCTGTTTTCTGTGTTTCATGCTTATGTAATAGAACGACAACATTTTAGAGTTCAAACAGCAAACCAGAAACATCTATGCTTAGAACTGTAGGCAAATATCCAACTACTCCTGAATTAAAAAAAATGAACAACAAAAAAGCAAACAAACCCAAACAAAACATAGACACAAAATAAGCCTTATTTTGCAGAAAAGCTGTCACACCCAATCCTTATCCAGTCCCTTTTAAGTGATTTACAATAGACATGCATGCACATATAAAAGCACAAAAATAGATTAAAAGTACAAAAATTTTGCACAAAATCACAAATTCGATCATGAGTTCTTCTGTTATTTGACATTAAAAAAATCCCAAACAACCAAAACCCAACAATATGAACCAAACTGAGAAACACTGCATCATTCATGGCATTGAGGATATTGAAAAAGCAAGAGATTTTCCTGCCCAACAGTTTACAGGACAAACCAAAGATGAGGCAAATGTCAATATTGCTTCACTGCATATTTCTATTTTGAAGGGCACCACAAAACTCTCTCAAGAAGGTATGCCAAGTGTTGGATTTTTTTTGCTTGGCTGTTGATATTTTTAAGTGATGCGTTTAAAGACACTAACACTGTCAAGCTCCCTCTGCTGTTACATTTACTCCAGAGTTGTCAGTTATAGGACAAGACCAGAAAAAATGTCTGAGGATCGTGCTTGCTTAAAATATTCATCCCAATCCAGATTGCATCACATCAGTCTACTCTGAATAAGTTGGAGCCAACCACCTCAGGTCAAGCTTCCATTCCCTCCTAGGTACCTGCAGACAAAACTTAAGTTTCTACATTCAAAATCTGTCTTGAGTTTTTTAGCTCAGGGGGACTAAGTGAAAAACTCACCTCTCCTTGGCACTGGGATCCAGGAAGGCTCCCAGTTTGCCTTGATACCAAACAAATTGTACAATTTCAGAGACATTTACAATTCTTTAAGGTACAACTGTATTGGTAAACACAAAAGCGGCAAAAGACTAACCTCCACTCAACCTGCTATCAAGCACTTCTCACAAAGAAATCTGTGAATGTAGTTGCACTTTTGCTTGGTATTCTTCCTCCCATATTTCAGTCAAAGGCTAACACCCATGGAGAGAAAGCTACTACAATATTATCTTCTTATAGAAGACGCACTGTTTCACTCACAAAAAAGTCACCCAAGGGTTCAGGCTTGAAAATACCTCTAGAGCTCATTAAGTCCAACCCCCTGCCCCAAGCAAAGCCAGCTTAGTTCAGGTTCATTAGAACCTTGTACAGTCACATTTTGACAATCTTCAAAGACAGAGACCCCATAACCTCTTTGGGCAAGGACTGAGATGTGGTGCGCAGATTACACACTGCAGTTGTCAAGCCTATCTACATTTTCTTATCGAGAGCAGCAAAAGCCCCACCATTGCTGACAAAATGATACTACAATGTCAAATAGCACTGAAAAAGTTAGCAGCAGCAGCCATTCCCTATAACAGAGTTTCTGCACTGAAAACTTGGTTTTGACAGTATTTTTCAAGGTAGAACCATTTCCTGGTTTTTGGCAAGTCATCTTGCCAAAACTGATAGAACTTCTGGTATTCAGTGAGAAATACTTCCTTTATTTCTAGGCATATAAGTCCATGTTTTTAATGCTATGCTGTCCTAACAGGTGGAGCAAACATAGCATAATTCCTCTGCCTTTACAGTCAGTCGTCACATCAGTCTGTGGAGAAAAAACAGTATTTACAAACAAGTCAGATAAATGAATGGTCTTTTCCTTTATTTTATCAATGTAGTGAATGACTTGCACTCCTGAAGTCAACTACCTTTGTTGTTGTTGGGGTTATTTTAATTAATTATAGTAATGAGCACAAAGACAACCTAAAGATTCAAATTCTTCCACGAATTTGTAGCCAAGATAAACGTTCCTTTTGCCATTGTTTCATACTTGGTGCTTCTCTCCCCCCCTCCCCCTCCCCTTCTATTCTACCTTTGTTGCCTGCTTTATCACAGAAACAATACCAATGTTAAGTCAATTATTTTCTGGAATTGTTGGAATTTGAGAGATCTCAAACATGAATCATATTATCTAAATACACCTCCACTTTTTCTCATAGTTCATTAGGAATCAGTGATTAGAATAAAATTATTAACCTGGAGATTAAAAAAAAATAAAAATAAGTCTTTACCTGCTCGGTAAGCTTGGCATTCATTTTCTTATGCCAACTCCTCCCCTAGTTGTCATCTGGAAGTCCACAAGAGGACCTGAATTTTTAACACAGGAGCTAGCAGCAAACTATACAAATCTCAAACCTTGTTTCATATCTATACACACATGTGCACACATGCACATACACATGATAGTCCAGAAAAAACATGGAGGGGAAGTAGCCTTCTCCCATTCCCAAAGCCACTTTTAAAGTGACTTTTAAAAGTTCATAGAAGTTTAGACTTGTACCTGCAAGTGTAATCAAAAGTTTTAAACTCATCTCAAATAGTTCTAGTTATTAAAGATCCGGTGTTGAGAACAGTTAATTCTACTATTCTAATCAATTCCTGTTAGTATAGTTACATTTTAATTTATCTGCCATTTCAGCTATACTACAAATTTCTGCAGAAAGACAGGCATGTTGTTCAATTCAATAAACTGCACTAATAATTTCTCTGGATTTTAAAGCTTCTGCTGATTTTGGAGGCAGCCATAAACGCAGACTTCAAAGAACATTTTTACATATCTATTTCAATATGCCTTCTATGCTAGGAATAGCACCTACTTACTGTTATAGCTAATCAAAGAAAACTGTAAGTATAAATAGAAACACGAGTTGCAGGGAAATACTGAGCTGGCATTACTTAAGTATGCACATAAGAACATTGCATAAAAACTATAAGCAAATCTACATAGCAGATTTTTCCCCATATAGCAGTACCATGCAGCATACTATTTAGCAAGAAACATTTCAGCATTGTTAAACCCTCTTAAGACAGGTGGAGCTATGCCAATAGAAAAGTCATTTCTCTGAAAGCTGATACTGCCTCATGAACAGGTATTTGCAGAAACACATCTTGAAAGTGATACAGGTTCAGATCAGCTCACACATCTGACTGAAAACTATTCCTACAATAGACAAACTTTCAATTTGATTTGACTTGCTCCACCACTGCATGATAGTGGCAAAAGCCACTGTAAGAGAGGAAGAACTACATGACTAGAGGAAAAGGAATCTCTGGGACTGATCTTTTCTAGACAGTTTCAGATCAATTGAAACTAAAATGAACCTATCCTGGGAAAGTGTTCCAAAGGTACAGTAAAAAAAAATAGAAAAATAAAAAAAACCCCATATATATATATATATACACACACACAAAAAAACCACAACCCAGCAAACCACCATAACCAACAAAAAACTTGCTCTGTGAAACAAGCCGTTAACTTTTGACTTGGCAAACCTACATCCATAGCGTACAATTCTTTTACCAGCTATGAAAGAGTCACTTATCTCATGGGTGCTTCAGAGAGAATGTGCAAAGCATGAAATAATTTTTTCACACAGCACTCCCACTCTCTTAAAATAATCATGATTAATAAATGGTAACTTCCACTGACAATTCCATTCACAAAAAAAGCTTTGTGTTTCTTGCTTACATACTCTACATTTTCAGCACTTCAAGCAGCCTTAATTCACCATTGCTTCAAGCTTGTTCAAAAAGTATACATCCAACAGCAGCAGAGAGCAAATGCTACTGTGGCAGCATTTAACAAAACTTCCAGGATAATTTCTTGTGTTCCTGTATTCCAAGTCCTTCATCTGTTACAAACAGTTTTGCAAGAGTTCAGTCCTGAGCTTTTGGTAGGGAACAAAAATAAGAAAGAAATGCGGCTGCACCCCAGTAATTTATCATTTTTGACGTGGAAGTGCCATCACATGGATTAAAGAGTAGGCGTAAGTAATTACAAGAGATAACCTGGAAAGAAAACACAACCTATTTTCAGGAAAAATTATTTGTCCTTAGATTTTTACAGAGAAGAATTAAAAGTAATTGCATATAAAGATATAGTCTCTCTGCAGCGAAGTCCATTTTCCATTTATACTTACTTCTGGAAGACTGGAGATTTTTTTTACTGTTATTATTTCTTTCAACTATTTTTTCAAACTGCTGTTCATGTTTTTGCTGTCAGCAACTGGGCTTAAAAAACTGAAGATGGTGCCAAGACACTAGTTGCTGACTTCTCTGCCAAATAATTCTTCTCTTGTTTGTCAGGATTTAAACTGACATCTTTTTGGGTAAAGTAGTAGTCACAAAATTGTCCAAATTGAAGAGCCTGAAAATTGGGAAAGCACGGCAAGATCTTTATCAACATCTGGAAACTTGCTCAGTTATTCTTTAGTTCTGTTATTTTCTAATTCTTTCTTCAAAAATGGATAAGCCATGCAAAAAAAATCATCAAATGCTTTTAAAAGCTTGGCTGAATTCCTGGTAGTAATAAATTTAGGCAGTATTGGTAGAGCACTTCACAACCTAATTCCTGGTGATTAGTAGCTCAAATGAACAAATTTGATTTATAAATTACCAGTTCCCAATATTGATGTTACTCAACACCCTTTTATTTGTTTACGAGATAAAATGAGAACCCAGAGTACTAATATTATTACATACTTATTCCAAATCTTGTTCCTTACAACCCAAATGAAAATTAATTAAATGCAAACAAACTGTAGACTAGGAATCCAGGTGGTGTTACATTAAGAGGCTTTTCCCAGCTAATTACCTTCAAAGTATTCTCTTTATGTTTTAGAGATATTCCAGAAGCATATCCAGTAAATTCAGGAATTGATTCCTATCCATTGAGACAGTTTACATCTCTATTCCCACAAATGTAGTTTAACAACAAAACCTGCCATTTGTGTCAGCCAGGATGTCCATATTTCTACTCTTTAAAATATCTGAAAAGGAACCACAACACCTTCTCTTTTCTTTAATAATACCAGGTAATACTGATTACATAAAACTAATCCATTTACAGAACTTTCTAGTAAACAGTTCTTGTACTACAAAGTCTTTTGGAGTTGTGTGCACACAACGAACAGTGATTTACTATTAGCCATAGCAAAGTTAAATCATTGCCTATTAGATTTCATGATTATGTCTGTTACTTTGCAACTCTGAATTCTGACATCAATTTTGACCACCTGCAGGAAAACAAAATATAATTTTCAGAGTTGACCAACACTGAGATCTGTAAGTAAGAAACCTTCAAGATTCATTGCTCAAACTATTAGTTTCACTAATTAAAACAAACAAAAACCTACAAATCTATAACCTTAGAAAGAAAAGTTGCATAAATTATGATTAAAACTCTACTATATTTCTATCCCAACTGCTACATCTTCCAAGGAATTTTTTCCTTGAGATATTAATATAGAAAGAATAGTTACTTCCCAATAACCCAAGTACTGATGTAGAGATGAAGAAAAATGCCCACGTGCTTAGACAGAATAGCCATGTCTTTGGGGAATAAAGGCAGAAAAGAGGAGAGACTTTTTTTTTGTTTGTTTGCACCTATGTTATCAGTCCATCATTTAGACTTTTGAAAGCATCTTCTCTGATCATACTCAACTAGCATACTCTATCTGATGATTTTGTAAGTTTCATGTTCCTCTCATTAAATCTGTGTGTAGTAAAGCTTATGTAGGAAGATCAGTAGCATTTTCATGTTTACATAGTTTATTTTCAAAACAAGTTAAGCCCAACACATTACTATAGGGAAAGTATTAAGTCTTCCCATACAGCAACATTTTGTGCACACACAGCATCCATCAAAGCTTTAGTGATATAATACCAGTCAGACCCTCTGCAGAACCATAATTAAAACAACATTCCTATCATTTACTACTAGTAAATGAATATTTATAACGTGATGATTAATGTTCTTAAGAGCAGCTGAACTAGGTCAGATCAAAACTCCACATAACACAGTACACTGTTCCCAGCCCTGATTAGTAACAAACATCTTGGAGAGCCCATCAGGAGACACACACACAGACCAATTGCTTTGGCAATTATAAGCCTTGGAGGTAGGACACTAAACGAAAGAGGTGACCACATATTCTTCCACAAATGCTGACTCACAGCCTACAGCATCCTGAGCCATACTTTGTACATATTTTCAGTCACTTTTTTAAATTCTATATGCATTTCTTTCAAATCTTTTGAACAAGGATCAGCTTTTCTTGATTCATAATTTCTCCTGCTAGTTCTTTTATCGGAATATACAGCAAACATTCTCTACTGACCTTTCTACCATTTATAATTTTGTAGACCTACACTCTCCACATCAGCCCTCAGGGATGTATTACAGATGTTCTTCAACTGAACAGCTTCCATCTTCAGCTAGCTTTGTCAAACTTCTCTGTATCTTCCCTAGCTTTGTTACAACATTTTCCTGTTAAATCAATACTACTTTAGCATAAAACTATGATCATATTTCAGACACACTTAACTGGAACAATATTATTTTAGATGTCAAGCCTACTATTTTAGATATCAAGACGTGACTTTTTCAACTAAAGTCTGATTTTAAGAAGTCTGTTTTCTCTACACTGTGAATCAAGGCCACAGATTCCATTTTTTTTCCTAAGTGAAAGTGATAAAATATAATCTGAGTATCAATAGATTCTATTTTTTTATATCCTGTGGGCATGCAATTCTGTCAATTCATAAGCATAAGATCATGAGGATGTCAATTAAATTTTAGTAAGTAGTGCTTCCTTTCAAATAGGATATGTTAAAGAGGTAGAAATCCTTGCATCAAAAGGTCAGTCAATGACTGACATCTTCAGCTACATCAGGTTGCTCAGAACCAAATCCAGCCTGGCCTTGAGTGTCTCCAGGAATGACCCAACCACTGCCTCTCTGGGCAACCTGTGCCAGTGTTTTACCACCCTCACTGTAAATAATTTTTTCCCCAAGTCCTCTGCTTCCACTCTCCTGCCACTGCAGTGGGAACACTGATCATCCATTGGTAAGCTCCCAACATTTTCTGGAAATACTAGTAAGACAATAAACTGACACAGTTGCATGCGAAGTTCTTTGTTGGTCAGGTTGTTTTTTAACCTAAGTAGAGCTTCCTTGCTAAAACTGCAAAGATATTAATTCTATGAACAGACATTTGATCGAAGTTTATTTTAACAAAGGAGACATAAAAGATTTAATTAAGATATTGGCTCAAAAGAACATATAAGGAATTAAAAAAAAAACCCCAAACAACCCACAACTTAGCCAGCTTTAAAAAGGCAGCACTAAAATTTAGGAGCTGATGGTTCCATAGACTGAAATAATAAAATAGCACCTATCCTGCAGACTGCCTCTGTAAGTGTTCAAATTACATGAGGAAAGGAAAAAAACTACTATTATTCAACTGCTTCCATGAACTAATACTCACAGATTGACTTTACTAGTACAGATTTTTGTGAAGTGGGTACTGTTGACAAAAATTGGGATTTATATGGAAAACTTTCAAAGATGTTCTGAAAAAATACAGGGGTTATGCTCTCTTATATACTGCGTGTTACTGCTGAATTTAGTATTCAACCTGGAACATTTGGAGTGAGGGTAATTTTCTTCCTAATTGCCTTAAATAAAGAGAAAGGTATTTCAGTTTTCAAATCACTACCTAAAGAACAAACACTACAAGTCAGCTAAAAAAAACCACCTTCAGCCAGTATTAACACCACACAGATGTGCTTTCTTTTGGTTATTATTTTACTTTGGGAAAGTCCCTGTCCCCAGGCAAATTAGAAAAGGAAAAAAAAAAAGAAAGAAAGTCAATTAAGTAGTAATAATTAACAAATATATAAAGAGGAAAAAGCATTCACCAAAGTAAGCTCCCTAACGAACATCATTACAGACCTCATCATAATGATTTTTTTCTTAATGCTGAACTACTTATACAGGGCAAATGTGAAAAAATTTTAATGGGCCTCTAACTTCGTGTTTTTCCACCTTTTAATCTTGTACCACAGTGAAAACCTTTAACCTGATTTTGTACCAAAAAGATCTCTTACAAGCAAGATGGTTAACTTTGGTTAGATTAAGAAAAAAAAAATAAAATAAAAAAATTACAAACTTTGAAAGGGAGAGCAGAGCCATGTGAAATATTTAACATGAGCCACTTCAGCTGCCTCAAAACACGCTATAAAGATACATACACTTTTGATGAATTCACACTACTCAGTTCATCTACTGCTCAGACAGGTTATATCTTGAAAACATAGCTGTTTCCTTTAAGCTCAAGAGTAACTGTATTTAAATTCCTGCCCTAACTTCATGTAGGGTATTAATCTTTCCCTCCTCATCTGCTGGGACTATACACCAATCCTATTCCCGAGTATTCAAAGAAGCACAAAGCTATCTTCCTTGTAGATTTTTATTTTCTCCATCAGAAGTTTCTATTCTGAAGAAATGTGTCCAGTCAGAAGCATACTGCTTCTCCCCACTCAGCTCCCTGCCTGTTTACTGGTGTAATCCACAAAATATTTCTGTCACTTCATAAGCTGCTTACAGTTACTGATGCTCACCAACTAATATTCTGATACCATTATCCTTTTTGGGGACTTGCATCTCCTCAGCTTTCTGTAAGTCAGTTTTTCCCAAATTATTATTGCTCCTGATATAAAGCTAGAGGGAGTGGCTGATACACCTGAAGGCTGTGCTGCCATTCAGCATCACCTTGATAGGCTGGAGAACTGCACAGAGAAAAAACCTAATGAGGCTCAACAATGGCAAGTGTAGGGTACTGCACCTCCTGGGGAGGAAGAACCCCAAGTAGCAGTGCAGGCTGGGGGCTGACCTACTAGAGAGCAGTTCAGCTGAGAAGGACCGAGGAATATCGGTGGGTAAGATGACTGTGAGTTGGCAGTGTGCCCTTGCATCCAGGAGGGCCAACAGTATCCTGGGATGCAATGGGAGGAGTGTGGCCAGCAGGTCAAGGCAGGGGATTCTCCCCCAATACTCCACCCTGGTGTGGCCACATGTGGAGCACTGTGTCCAGTTCTCAGCTCCTCAGTACAAGAAAGACAAGGAGCTACTGGAAAGGGTCCAGCAGAGGGCCACAGGGATGATTGGGGTCTGGATCATCTCTCTTATGGGAAGAGATTGCAGGACCTGGGCCTATTTAGTCTAAAAAGAAGACTGAGGAGGGATCTCATTAATGCATATAAATATCTCAAAGGCGGGTGCACAGGAGGATGGTGCCAGACCCTTTACAGTGGTGCCCAGCAACATGACGAGGAGCAATGGCCATAAACTAAAGCAGAAGTTTCATCTCAACATCAGGAAGAACTTCTTTACACTGAGGGTGGTAAAGCACTGGAACAGGCTGCCCAGGAGGGTCATGGAGTCTCCCTCTCTGAAGACATTCAAAACCCGTCTGGAGAGGTTCCTGTCTAACCTGCTCTAGCTGGCCCTGCCTTGGCAGGGGGTTGGATTAGATGATCTCCAGAGGTCCTTTCCAACCCTAATGATTCTCTGATTATCCTGGCCATTACTATACTACCACGTGAATCATAACAGCATAAAGTAGTAACACTGGAAGATGAGTACACCTAATTACTGAAAATAAAATCACAGCTTCAAAGACTGTTTCACACACAAAATTTATATACTCTTCATTACACTGTGAGCAAGTAAACATATTAATTTATTAAATAACTTGGTACACCTAACAGACTAGTAAGGATCTCATATAATTTCTGGAGGCCCAAAGAATTATCAGAACACGAAAGAAGAGAGATCTGAACATATACAGAAATAGCTCAGGTTCTTCTCCATTGCCATCTCTTTTATTGGAGTGCTTAGCGCTAAGCATGTACCATTATATAGAATTAAGTCAAGCAACTTTTTTTACTTATACCATTTCAATACGTAACTTGGAATGCAACCAATTAAATACCACAATTTATCTCTAAAAAGAACAGAGAGTTTAGTGGCTCTTGATTATGTCTTCCTTACAAGGACACTTTGCAGAAAAGTAGATGTTTCAGTTTAGATCACTGATAATTAGTGTCTCTGGGAATAAAGCAAACTAATTTTTCCACAGCAATATAATTTCCTGTAACTTTCATTTTTACATTATGATATTCCAGTAGCTGCTCAGATACATCATTTTACTACCTACAGTGTGATCAGAATTCGAAACAAGTAGTTGTTTGCAGTTTAAACACCTCCATTTAAAAAAAAAAAAAAAAGGTTTTAATCATTTGTTATTAAAAAAACCCTCTCAAAACAAAGTTAATTTGCCAATAAGCTCCACATATTTTTTAGGGATGCTAACAAATTCCTCTAACTTCGGATTAAATTATTTAAAATGACAAAACCAAACAGATGCAACTTGTAAGTGCAATTGGAGTACAGGCATTGGAGCCATCATCATCTTGTTATTGCAATTGAACTCATTTTCAGAGCTCCAGGAATCCATCTTCACTGAGTAGGAAGAGTAATATTTAATCAACACAAAAAGGAGCACAGCAGAATTGCTTAAATACAGATACAGACCTGACAGTGGTCTGCAGAGAGGAAACACTAGAGACTACACTCCAACACCTAATGTCAGTCCCAGAGTACACTTAATGGATACAGTTCAGATGTGAAGGAAACTACAGTCATCCACAGAGCCCTTGAACTGTTATTTTTTGTTCAGCAACAGTAAGAAACAGCGTTGTAATGGGAAATGTAGCTGTACAGAAGACAGCAAGCGCATCCAAATCTGAAAAAATAGACCTGCATCCTTTCCTAGTGAAATGAGAACTAAATATCAGCACTTTTTAAAAGATTTTAATGATGCCCAGGAAACTATGTTTAATCATCACACCTCATGAGGAGGATTCATTAAATACTTCAAAAGAAGCTCCTAAAAAAGACCAATGCTCCATTTTATAGAAAAACAAGAAACCCAACTACATTCCTTGTAGACTTCTTGGCTAACAGTATTGGATCTTTCCCAAAATAAATCCCAGGGTTACAGAATAAGACCAAGAAAAGCACTGATGCAATGATGAGCTGAATGGACATCATGTCATTCACTCAGGTAGCTCCAGAAGCCAGAACAATGTCAACCAGTATGGTGAACTTATGTATGTATTCATACTCAGAGCATCCTTATTCCCTGACTTTAAGGCTCTACAAATTCAACAGCACAGTTGCAAAGTATTGTAAAACAAAACCAAACAAACCTCACAAATGCTACATAGCCATTAACCTGAATTTTTACGTATAAGCATTTTCCTACCAGCACACAGGTGTTTATGCTTTTCATTTTAGAGAGCAAAGGTATGTAAGGCTGATCTTCAAATAAATAATTTCTAGGGAAAAAAAAAAAAACCTATTCAATGGAACAAACCTAAATATCAATAAAACCATCCCAGACATGTATGAGTATCATTCTTCAAAGATGGCTTTACTCTCCATAATACATTTATCCTTGCTTCAGTATAGGCCATTTCATAATGTATTAATTTGAACTCAACATTACTTACAAGACAGCTATAACTGCTTTCCATTTTAAAATCTGTTTCATTCTCAGTTCAGCACCATACTTTTTCAGCAGTACCTCGAACAGTTACTTTCAATATATACTTTTGTCCACTAAGAAAACCGAAGCACAGCATTCAGTAATCAAGTATTTCTTCATCTGAGTATCATGAAAGCCTCTCACACAAAACCACAGTTGTGTTGGTAAAACTTTACCAGGAACATTACAAAAGCACTGTAAAGCAGTTTGGACTTATCTAATGACCACAACGCTATTTATCTGCTCACAAATGTAAAACAGCTTTGATAAAAAGACAACAAAAATTCCCTAACCACAATTCAAATTTTTCTGTTGTCATTTCACAGTGACATTATCACCATATCTTAGAGACTTGGAGATAAAATGAAGAATGAATCAGTCCTGTCATGGTGCGGCCAACGGAATACACCAAAGAACGATTCAACCCCCAACATACCCACTAACATTCACAAGTTGTTTTCTTCTAATTTCATCAATTAGATGGATGCCTTTATCGAAACTAATAGCAGCCAATCTTCCTTAGACAATAGTTCAAAAGACAAATATGTGTGAGGTGCACTAATCTACTGACACTACAAAGCAAAAAACCTCAAGTTGAACTCTTAATCTATACTGTCACTCCTTGTAAAATGAGAAGTGCTGCATAAAGTCCTTAGCAGCACCAGATGCAAGTAACTTAGACTATCTCACATGACATCTTTTCTCTAAGTTGGAGAGACATCAATTTGACAGGTGGACCACTCGGTGGATAAAGAACTGGCCGGAGGGCCGCACGCAAAGAGTTGTGCTCAATGGCCCAATGTCCAGCTGGAGACCAGTAATGAGTGGTGTCCCTCAGGGATCGACATTGGGACCAGTCTTGTTCAACATCTTTGATGGTGACATGGACAGTGGGATTGAGTGTGCCCTCAGCAAATTTGCTGATGACACCAAGCTGTGTGGTTCGATTGATATACTGGAGGGAAGGAATGCCATCCAGAGGGACCTTGACACGCTTGTGAGGTGGGCTGATGCCAACCTGATGAAGTTTAGCCATGCCAAGTACAAGGTCCTACACATGGGTGGGAGCAATCCCAGGCACAGCTACAGGTTAGGCAGAGAGAGTGAGAGCAGCCCTGCGGAGAAGGACGTGGGGGTGCTGGTTGATGAAAAAATGAACACGAGCCGGAAGTGTGCACTTGCAGCCCAGAAAGCCAACCGTCTCCTGGGCTGCATCAAAAGGAGTGTGACCAGCAAGTTGAAAGAGGTGATCCTGCCCCTCTACTCTGCTTTTGTGAGACCTCATTTGGAGTATTGTGTACAGTTCTGGTGTTCTCAACATAAAAAGGGCATGGAACTGTTGGAACAAGTCCAGAGGAGGGCCACGAGGATGATCAGGGGACTGGAGCACCTCCCGTATGAAGACAGGCTGAGAAAGTTGGGGCTGCTCAGCCTGGAGAAGAGAAGGCTGCGTGGAGACCTCATAGCAGCCTTCCAGTATCTGAAGGGGGCCTATAGGGATGCTGGGGAGGGACTCTTCATGAGGAACTGTAGTGAGAGGACAAGGGGTAATGGGTTCAAACTTACAGGGGAGGTTTAGATTGGATATGAGGAAGAAATTCTTTACTGTAAGGGTGGTGAGGCACTGGAATGGGTTGCCCAGGGAAGTTGTGAATGCTCCATTGCTGGCGGTGCTCAAGGCTGGACTGGACAGAGCCTTGGGTGGCATGGTTTAGTGGGAGGTGTCCCTGCCCCTGGCAGGGGGTTGGAACTAGATGATCTTAAGGTCCTTTCCAACCCTAACTATTCTATGATTCTATGATTAAAGAGCATCACTGATATAAAGGAAGCACACCAAACATTTCTCCCCTCAAAAGAATGACTAGAAGGCTAGTATGAAGTGCAGGAGGAAATCATAAAAAGCAATTTAGGCTTGTTCTGCTATTTGAGTTTAACACAGTCCTCTCTCCCCACCATTCTTTTTTGGGGAGAAAGGGAGGAGGAAAGGAGGCAAGGGAAAACATGGAGGAATAGATTTTATTTGCTATCAAAAGCGTGTTAGTTTAATGTTTAAGCATCATCCTTTTAAGTATGCTGCAGGTGAGCACAGACATACACCACTTCCTCTGGCATACAACCTTAAAGAAATATTTTGAGTAATCCATCAGTATACAGAGAGAGGTTTTTAAACATATCTGTTAATTACCACAATTATAGCAAGTTGTCCCTAGTGCTCACTCTTCAGTTTAGGGGGAAAAAGTAAGCTTAAAGTTCTTTAAAAAATAATCTGTGAAGCACGACATATAAAGCATTGACTTTTCAAACTTTTACCACCATATCCTGGGCAGGTTCTAATTTTGACTGAATAGCAGAAGATCCTGCAGGGTTCATTTAAGGCTGCAGGCATTTGATACTGAACTGACCTCACAGTATTTACATGCCCCTTAGCAAAATTTGGCATGCAGTCCAACTGGGGAAGATCATGTCTAACACTAGTTGAACTACCAGTGCCAAAAGCAAGCAGTATAACAGTGAAGAGAGTAGGGTGAACAATAAGGGCACATGCATAGAAATAAAAATAAAAGGAAGAAGATAAAGATAAGGTCAAAGAGCAGAAGAAAAGAACTGAAGAGACAGGAGCTGAAGACAGGTTTTTTCCAACACAAGCGCGTGCCTAATTTTTTTTTTCCAAACTAGTAATGCAAACAGGCTTTCAACTAGTAAAAAATAAATTACTTCAACTGAAGGAAAATAAACTAATCAGAAGACTTGAAATATTTGTCTCTGCTCAAAACAAATTAACAGCTGTCAACTGCACTGCATGTACAGTTCTGTCTGCACAGCATTTGATTTCTTACTGTGTTGCCGTATCTACATCCAATCTTGACAGAAAAGCCCCAAAACCATAAAACTCCCCCATAAGACCTACTTCTGACCATTCCCACTACAGTTGCATAGGACACCCCTATCGAATCCAGCAGTGAAATCAAACCCCAAATGTGTTCACATCCGTTCATTACAATTTAGGTCCCTACTGCTGCAAAGAAATTAGATAGGAATAAAAGAGCTAATCAGCAAATCCTACTCTAATTTTTCCTAGAAGTGCTTATCCCATCTTCAAACAAGTGAAAAATTATGTTTGTTCTTAACAGATTCACTCTGCCAGCTACATAATCTCCTACCTACTAGGCCTGGTGAAATTGTACAAGAGACACAGGTCTGAACCAACTCCAGATTAACTTCTTCACCTCCTTGAAAAATCAAATAGCAAACTTAAATTACCATAATTTCCTTGAAAACCCTATTTCCAATTGCACAAATCATTATTTAAACAAAGTAATAACTGAAATACAAGACCTGTTGTACAAGTTAATGTTGACTGCATCACCTGTCTAAAATGACAGGATCTTCAATCCTCATTGAAAGTTTGAGAAATTTCTGCCTGCTTTAATGTCTTACAAATACCATCACTGAGAGACAAAAAGAAAAAACAACTCCATACTGAACAACAGCTGTAAAGACTCTCCCCCCCATGTCTTATTTAAAAACAGGATGCTAATAATGCTAATGCCTCACCGTGATTCAGTCTCTCAGTCCGACCTCAAATTATCGACGGCTTTGAAACACAACCAACCCCACTTATAATCTAATAGAACATCACTGGTTTAATCAACAGACTATTTTTCTACTTACATCTCACTTCACGTAGTTCTTTTCCATCTACAACCTTGCAAGATTTTCATATAACTGACATATTTGAGCTCCAAAATGTTTTGAGGCAGCAGGCACCCAAACAAAAGATTATAATGAAGAAGATAAAGCACAGGCATTTGAATCGACTGCTGAATTTGATAGCACTTTTTGTTGCTTTAAACCACAGAGTGAGCAATCAGAGGCAACAGAAACCCTGAATTTCTTGTTAGACAGGTTTGGCACTCTCACCTGAAGCTGAACAGAAAACACAGAGTGAGTTCTATTCTAAAGAGTATTGCAAAATCTGTGTTGAAGCTTAGGATTCAAGGAAAAAAAAAAAAAAGGGCACTTCAGGAAAAGGTCCAGATTTTTCCTGATAATTAGAAGCCTTTTTCTACTTTGAAAATGAAGCAAAATTCTAGTGTTCCCATGTAAGAAATTTGCAGTGGGGGTCATTGAAAGAGGCATAAAGAACAATGTGCCCTGTGTACATATGTGTGTGTATATATGCACAAAAATATGTACACAACCTCTACCGGCAATGACAGGACCGAAGTGATACTCTTTCATTTAATTTATATTTAAGCAAGTCATTCTCCTACTAGGTATCACTCACCTAAATAATTCCAAAACTTCATCTTTTATGCCTTTTACTATGTACTATGCAACGTACTCAGCCAGAAAATTACACTGATTTCATGGTTTTGTTGTCAGTTCATCTGCTCTTAAGAACAAAAAAAAACCCTTCTCTTAGGAGCCAAAAAAAAAACCCCTTCTCTTAAACCCTGTTTCTGGCAAACACTGCAGAGAAAGTTTTAACCTGCTAAAGTTTTGAACTCAATTTCCAGGAAAAACAACCAACCTTTCACCTAGTAATTGAATTATCAGCCATACAGGAAGCACAGAAAAAGAAATACAAGGCTCAGAACAAAAGAAAATAAGTCAAACCATCTTTTCCAGCAGTGTTACCACAATTCACACTCTGCTTCCTTCTAGGCTACACACTACTTCAAGGGAAGGTTTATTAAGAGGCCTTACTGATTGCAATATTGTCAGTTCATTTTTATCTGAAGTTGAGCAAAAAAGGAACATAAGCAGGAGACAGACTGTATGGCAGAGACCAGAACATAATACTGTCATAATACTGGTATAATACTGGTTCATCAGCCTGTTTTAGTCCCTACGTATGCTTGCATAAAGAGTTAAGAAATTCTGAGTCAGTATTGTTTACTGACTATAAAACGAACTACAGATGGCCCAAGACTCCCATTGATGAATGCAAGTATTTAGGCTCCCAAACTCTTCAAATTCTTTGTAGAACAATTTTAATACCTACCTCCTGTCTGATCAAGGATAACTGTAGTGACCTCCTCCCATAAAATTTACTATACTAAAAATATTCTTAGGTGCTCAATTCAAACAACTAAAAATGTATTGGTCCAAGTGTCAAATTCTTTTAACTCTGCAGATACAATAAAGAACATAGATCAATTCATAAAAGTTAAAACTTTATTAAATGGAAAAAAAATAGCTAACATTTGTGAGCTTTAGCAATTGAAAACACTTCAGTGTTTCAAACCAGGTTAAGCAACCAATACCCACATCAAGCATAGCAGACAGAGATACTACCATAAGACATTTGAGATCAGAACAGATTATATGAATTCTAACGAGGTTTAACTTGCATCATTATTCTGATTAAAATAAACATTTGATGTTATGCCATTGATTGCTCAAACACATTTTTGTAGTTTTCTTTTTCAATCTTCTGTATCAAACTTTATCAAAGATTTCAAACAAGAAGTTTTACAGTTATCTAGAAGATTTTCACTGTCTATGAAAAAAATATAAAACAAATAGCCTTTACAAAGAGGCGTAGCTAACATGTAAAAGCAACAAATCAACAAAAGACCCCAAAACCAACAGTTTTAGCCAGCTTTACTCTCTCTACCAAGAAACCACGTTACCCTTTTTGACATTCAGATTAAAACATTTTTTCTTCCCCACTGGTATTTGAGAGCACCATGTGTTTATTCTCGTTGCTTACAACATTTTAGTTTAAATGAGATTTATGTCCTTCTTATAAACCAAATTAATTGAAAAAATATAAAGATTATATATCATGTTTTTACACATCCCAAAAATATTCTCAAAAATGTTGGACATCGGTCAGCAGCTGCATAATCTGTAGGATTTAAACAAAATCAGAGAATAAAAAAATTATAAAATGAAAATTGAGCTTGTTGCACAGCCCAGAAAAAGCAGCAAAAGCTGTATTTTTGCAGGACATATGCAAATGCAGTAGTCCTGCTCAGTGAGCAGTAAAGAATATAAGAATTTCCATTAAACACTGGAATTGAAACATGGCAAAGATAGCATTTTAACTCAAAACTTTTCCCAGGTATTTTTCTCTCAAATTTCTTTGTTCACTTATACCCTTCTCATACCCTGGTCTGACACACTGAAATGCTTCCAGTTAATAAAGTACATTTTGTATTTGTTTCTATTAAGCATGATTTATAATAGCTTCTCAAAGAATTAAAAACAGGGAGCTAATTTTAAAGGATAGGTTGCTTGATACATACCTTTCCTTATGAACACTTGTTCTTATCAAGTCACTGTGGAGAAAGCCATGACGAACTAAGTTTATGGAGCCTCCTGAGTATGCAAATGGGTTTTTTAAATTATTTGCATTATATTATAAGGTTCTGAGACCACTGCAAGCCACACAAGCATCCAAAATGTGTCTCAAAGCCCTTTTTTCCAATTAACAGATTTCAAATTAGTATTCAACACCAAGTTTTGTATGTCCGGAGCAGAAAGAGGTAACTTCACAACCAACTATTTAAGCAGACCTCCCTGTCCTACCCAGTACTGGAGCTAGAAATCTTTTCCAAAGACTTTTACTGGAATGCCTATACTAACAGATTCCCATCCACAAATTTCTACTTTTGAATGTGGCTACCGATGCAACTTCTTCCCCCTCAATATTGTCTTCAGAGAATACCTTCCCTTCAAACAAATGCAAGAGCAAGTGAACACAGAGAAACAGCTATCTATCTTCCACATTCAAAAGAAAAAGGCAAGAGAGAGAAGCGGGAAGTGTTTAAATTTAGGTATTTACTTACTGAAACACAGGAAACACACTATATAGGTACCACGTTGGCAGAAATCTCAGCAGTCAGGGCTGTAGAGCTTTGCTGTGGACCCAGCATTTGCCTCAAGCTTCACAGGAGTTTTCTCCCTCTCTCACATGCACACACAAGCACACTGAAGATGACTCTAAACTGCCAACCAAAGTGTATCTCAGGTTTAATGAAAAGTGTAATTCATTATAATAAGATGCAATGTAACATAAACATATGCAGGAAAAACAGGCTTAGCACAGCACCACAACAAACACTCATTTTGATTCAGCACAACAAAACACTTGCAGACCACAGAAAAAAGTAGGCTCAATTCCTTTAAAGTAGAGTATGATGTGCACCAGATAAAATTTGGACCTGTAAAACTTCTACCAAACAGTGACTTCTCTGTTGTCAAATCTTACAGGACACCAGCCTCTGGCCAGTTTTTGGAAGTGCCCCTCAATTCCAGGTACTGTGAAAAAGGAAAAGAAGCTGTGCAGCACCCTGACACAAGAGGACAATGAAATACTGGTAACGGGCCTCAAAATAATTCTTAAGAGGGCACAACAGTTATCTTTCGCAAAATGGGCAGGGTTTCGGGGAAAAAATGCATCACTATTTCTAAAATAATGTAGCAACCATCTACATAAAATTACAATTGATCAGCATTTCCTTTGCTTTTTACCATCCTTCACACATGGCAGGTACCAAAAATGAAGGAGCACAGAAGAATTCACTTCCCTGTAATAACATCTTAAAAATATATTATTAGCCTTATCTGCTATTACTACTCAATCACTAATTAAGACCAAAGGGAAGAAATATTATAGCTTCCAAAACAATGACCTAAAACTAGGCAAGTCAACTTACTGATTTGTTAACAGATAGCAAAAAGTTTGAGTGTCTTCAATGTCTTTCCCCTGGATTTCAACATTTCATGTAATAACTTAGATTTTTTTTTTTTTGTGTTTTTAAACAATTATCCATTACTTCTTATGTGTTAAAAGAAACTAAATCAGTAAGCTCCCTCACAGTTTCACATCAGACAGCTCAAAATATCAACCATCAATCTCACAGTCAAAAAGAAACTTTTAAGCACAGCAGTTCCTAACATTCACATTTGATATTCTACCTGCCGGACTAACTTTGAAACAGGTTCATAAGCCAGGGTAATAAGCCCTGACAGACACGCACACGAGTCAGACAACATGCTTTCACAGGGTGAACTTTTGCCACCCTTCCCTCTGGGAGAAATTACATTGAGTTTGCTCCTAGGAAACCAGCTCTCACTCCTACTCGTTTTAGTGACTTTCCACTGCCACTGTTCCTTTATGCTTCATTTAGCCTCCGCTCCTTTCTCTTCTGCAAGTACTCCCACCCTTTTAGCCTTCTTCAGCACACCACTACCTCCATCCTGTTCCTTCCACATCCACCCCACAAGCTGCTTTTTGGAGGCAGTCCCACCTCTCCTCCTCTGACCCACACCCATTTCTTCCCATATCTAGAAACCTTCCATCTCCACACCCAGCTTCAGCATTGCAGTATTTTTGGTTCCTGAAAGACTCCAGTGGAATGAAGAAGCAAATGTTTAAATAGATGTAACAAATTTGCAGGCATTCCTACAAAGTCCTCCCATTCTGAACTGGTTTGCTCTCTACAAAGGTTAAAGGCACACATAATTCATTGTAGTGTTATACTCCAGTGCACCCATCTAGCCATATGCCATTATTTGAACTACTGGTCTTACCATGTAAGAATGAATCAAATAAAGGCAAAGAATAAACTTTAGTCTTTCCTTAATTTTAGTAAAATAAAGTTTAGAGGTAACAAGGAAAGAACTAAATTTCTGGCAGGAACACTGTGATTCTTCCTGATGGAAGAAAACAGTCCGATATGTTCTTATTTTTTTTTAAATTCAATTTTTCCTTTCAAGAAAGAGCTTCTCTGCAAACATGACTACTTGTTCTTTGATTTTTCTGGAGAAAGTCTCAGCTGAATGGGAAAGGATCTTTAGAATGTACATAAAAGACAAAGGTTCAAAGAAAAGCTGAATGCTCAATGAGCACAAGTTTATTTTTGTAAACAACAAAAACTCAAGGCTGAAAAGATCTTATCCCTTTTAATCACTTAAATTTTTCTCACCTTTGCAATTTTCAAGCTACATGTCTGCAATAAACAAACCTGCACTGATAAAAGTCTCTCTAAAAGCACAGAAAACTTCCATTTGATCCAACAGTGAACTCAGCTTTGGCTTGGGTTTGCTAATGGCTTGCTTCAACAAGCATCAGGCAAAAATTGTTCTGACAAATAGAAAAAGGTAAATTTCAAAACAAATTCCTAAAAATGAAACTTTAACCTTCTCAATTCATGAAGTCTTTAAGAACTTTTTCAGTCAGCTTTAGAGTTTACCTAAGAGTATTTCTGTAGAAGCTAAACTAGGTAGACTGATGAAACAAAATTCCTCAAATATCATCCCTGATTTCTAAAACAACTTCATTTTGTAAATTAATAACCTAAATAATACAAACCTGTTTAAAGAAAGGATCAACACCAAAATCCTAACATATATTCAGAACTACTGAAGTGGAAAAAAAAGGAAAAAAAGGCAAGCAAAATAAGCAAATCCCTGAATTTATATAGTCAGGTAGTTTTATCCAGCAGTAAGTGTTTCTCACACACATGCATATGAGTAAATATACACACACATGGAAAAAGAGATATTTATGTAATTTTATAGCTCTCAAAACCAGTGCCTTGGTGCTTATTGACTATGTAGCCATCATGAGGTACCAAAAACATCAAGATGAAAATTCTTATTGATCTTAACAGGGGAAAAGCTTGAAGCCTATGAACAGGTATGCCTTCTCTATTGCCAACTATCATACTGGGATTGCCACAGGAGTCCATTTTCTTATGCACTTCTAAATAATCTAAATAATTTACTACACTGCTGTCCAGCTTAAATGTGTTTTGGGGATAAAGCCCTTAACTTTTCAGAGCTCAATGAGTGCTCAATACATTTAAGCATAAATAACTAGTCCAGTGAAGTATTCTACACAGAACAAAAGAAAATCTCAAACTTTTCAGCTCTATATTCCAGGTAGAAGTTTAGTTATTATGTAAATAAAGATTACACCCAAACCAGGCATCACTTCAGAAAAACTGACTGAGTTCCTATGAAGTGATGAGGAAAGGCTATCTGCGCACATTTCCAACATTAAGCAAACAAAATCAGACCTACTCACTCCCAAAGAAACAAAACACTTTAACAATGTAACCACTTCTCATGAGAACATATACAATATATTATGACACTGCAGATTTTTTTAACTCCAAATAACAAACGCCACCTTTTGTCATTTGCATTTAGGGGGGAAGATGTGGGGAAGAATTCTGTCATTACCAAGTATTAGAATTCTACTAATTTAAATAAATAAATAAAATGCAAAATGGGTCAAACTCCTAGCTAGCATCAACTTCAACTTACTCACACAACTCTATACAAAAATAAAGCTACCTTATGCAATGGAAACAACTCCTTATCTATGCCTGTTTCAGAACAGCTTTCCTTCTTAAAGAAAATTCAATGACATGGGGGGAAAAAACCCCACCAAAAATCCCAGGCATGTAAAATAGTCACAATTTGGCATTTACTTGCTGTGAAAACGTGTGCACACATCCCAAGAAAATAAAAAGTGTCCTTTAAAAATAATCACATTTCAGTGCAGTCTATATCCTGAGTCATTTGTTTGAAATGCCAGTCCAAGGAATGTTAAGATTCAGGTGACGATTCTCTCCTCAACATTATCCCAATTTGATTGCACAGTGTTTACTACATCAAAGCCAAAAAAAGCACAGTAATAGATACAATGACACACCCACTTGGAACACTGAAGACCTATTATTAAAGAACCATAAGAATAATTTTCAAAAGGTTTTTATTTTCAAACAGTGTAGCGTAAGATCTTACCATAAAGCAAGGTTGTTAAATATTTTTATTCAACCCACGTACTTGAAGCTGTGCCTCAGAAGTTAAGTGAAATTATTTATGTGATCAGGAAACTTGACAATCCTTGCCTGACTCTACTGGACACATTACAGAAATCCAACAGCCAAGTTTCACATGGCTGAATACACCAATAGCATGCCATTAACATTCATTCCCCTGTAGCTTTGTAATTCATTCTGGAACATAAACCAACATATTTCTTTCAGATCTGACCATGAACATGTTTTCAGCACTTTCAGCTTTCACATAGCTTTATTATTCCAAAATCAACATAACAAACATGAATATTCAGGTAATATTCACAATATTCAGCTAATCATTACACCCAAATAAGCAGGTTACAGCTCAAAATCTGCATGTGGGGGTGCCTGTATAGCACAAGGTCACAACACACTGCGTTGTTTCCCACTCATGCAGGAGCACTACAGTAATTTAGATTCAGACAACTAGAATTATTATAATCAACACATCTTCCAGATTTACATTGCCTAGGATTACAAGATAGTGATTATAATGTTGTCAGCCTGTCTACCTTAGCTCTCACATCTTCCCTAGCATTGGTAGGGCTGAATGCTAGACAACTTTAAAAGGAGTAGCTATCATTGTGCAGAAGTTTAAATTCAGCCTCATAGGCCACACACCAAACACATTTAATTAGGGAAGCCAAACTGGTCATACCATGTGAGCCTTTCAGCAGGCTTGACAGCACTATCCTTGCTATCCTCCTACATACATCAAATCAGAGAAGTGTTGTTTGTGCAACATGTTTTCAAAGATGCAGCAAAACTTTTAAATATAAACAGAGCTATTTAGTGCTGGCTATCAGCAAAACAATCAGCTTAATGGACACCCTAACACTTATGATAACACCTTGAACACCAGATACTGTCAGTACAAGCATACACAAACAACCTACCACTTGGTTTGTCCATAAGTGCATCAGTGAATACAACAGCTGTCCACACACTTTTTATTTTAAGAAAACCCAAGTTGCTATTTTCCAGGTATTGTAGCTAACACATTGTTCATAGGTTTATTCTATGATAAAAAGTTCCATCTGAAAGTCTAGAACTTTCTTACATTATATACATGCCCAAATGCAACTTCCTTTTATTTTCACTCGTCTTCATTTTTCTGAACAGAAAATTAGGTGAAAATCTTAGTACATTCCTGCCCTCAATCTGGTGTAGTTCTTACCAGTTGCTATACAACACTAGTGATATGTAAATTACAAGCAGGTAGCATACAACAGAACAGGTATGTCATTTATTAACAAGAAGCCCCCTCCCAGAGAGCACAGCACCAACTCTGACCAGATTTTTGAAGCATTATCTTTAATTTTTTTTTTTTTAATTTTTAGTATCAAATCAAACATTTTCCTACATAAACCATGCAACACATACCTAACACCCATCTCACCATATCTACAATGGAAATTACAGAGACGCTACCTTCTGCTCAGCACTAAGACACAAATAAACCTATATGCAGCCTATAACTTCTATGTCTATTAGCAACCTTCACTCACAGAAGCTATCCCAATCATGACACTATTAATTTAAAGATGGCAAACCAAACACATGGTTTAGTGAGCAAAAACTCCTGAACAGGTTGAGAAAACGCTGAAGACTGTTAAACAGGAAAAAAAAAGCATATTAACTGGACAAATGTACACAGGTGCCACTTTAAAATTTTCTAGGTAAGGAGGATCTGACTATCTGAAGAGGAAAAACCTTGTAAGAAGTTTGTACAGATCTGATCAACATGACCTCTGGACTTCTAAATAAGAGCTCTATTTCCATGCCTCTCATTGAAAAAGACAATACGTACAGCAAGTCTACCCCAGTGGACACATGCCTCAAAACATACTAAAACCTGAACAAAAATAATGAAAATCAATACTAAAAGCAGAAACAGAAGGTCTGCAAAGAAGACAGCCACATTAAACCTTCAGAGTGTCTTTAAACAATACAGTAAATGGAGAATAGGGCTGAACCAAGACTCCTGCCAGTGATGAAGTCAGATTTTGCCTTTCTGAAAGCATCTATGGTACAACAGTGTATACACACAAGCGTCAAACAAACAGACAAATTCAAGGTATTCTCAACTTGCAAGGCCATTTGTTGCTAGATGATTACACTCACAGCAGAAATTTCATTTGAATTTGCATCCTTAAGCAGCTTTAATTAAAAAGTATTAAGACAAAAATTCAAGAAATTCTTTCAGCTGTGCAGAATTCAGTAAACAAAGGACTACATACACTATGACAAACCTGAATACTCCCTTTAGATGTACAGCATAACATTTAAATTCAGCTCGGAATACATTCAAGATTACAGCAACATTTAGACAAACTAATTGAAAATTATAATATTGTGACAGATAAACATTCAACTTACTTCACATAATATCTTGCACCTTCAAAAGTATAAGCTTCCTCCCAACCTGTGGGTAAGTCTGAAAAACAAGTAGCAAAACATTCCAATTAACTTTTGAAATGCTGCTAGGCATACTGGTCTATTCCCCAAAACTAAGGTAGTTAAAATAGTGTGTGTCTGGCTCCACATGTTGAAAGCTTTAGTCCTATAAACAAATATTTTAGAATTGAATTACAATATTGTCTCAGTTTGAATTCTGTAACCCAAGAGAAGCTGTACACATGAAAACCTGATTTGGATGTCTCATTCTCAAATAAAACCAGTAAGAGTTTAAGGGTGTCCTTACTTCACAATGTTCCTTCCTTTCACCAGTAACTAGAACTCATTGTCTTCACCAGATCTTTCTGCCCTGAACTTCAGGAGCATCAAATTACCTGACAGGCAGAGATCTAAATAAAATCCACTTACTGAATTTGCGTGACATGCAAGTCACAAGCATCTTAACAGGCATGATATCAACTACACCACAGAGCATTGGCATTTCATTAGCATAATTCTACCACTGTTGTGATTAACAAGTGTTCATGCAGTGTTTACAACTCCATTCAATTTTACATGAAAATAATCCTCAATGCAAAGCTAGTGGAGGAAGTGGGTACATCTTCTCCTTCTTTGTTATCAGTCTTAAGAGTCAGAAGCCCACATATAAAAAAACCCCACCACTAATGGTCAATTATTTTCAAGTAACAGCTTCCTGATGTAATGGAAGCTCTGATGATACTGGGCAACTCTGGATACATCACTACTCTTAACATTTTGTCCCAGTTAATAAAAACAATAATTGACTCGTAGGACTCATTCACCGAGTTACAAAAGCAAGAATGAATTTCCTAATTAAAAGAAAAAACATTCAGTCTGGGTCATGTGACGCCCACCCCCACCCCCCCCCCCCCGTTTACTTATTTGCTTTGGCTGGCTCTTTTCTTCACTCCTGTCTTCCATACAGCAAAAATCAAGGTGTCTTTCAATAATGGCACAGGGCAAAGTACAGCAAACAGGAAGTCTCCCTAGCAGAAGTATTTACGGCTGCTATAAGAACTTTGGAAAAGACACCTTTCCAGTGTTGAGATATTTCTCAAGGAATAAAAAGCACTTCAATTTATAATGGAGGACAAACCTTTCCCCATCGTGTAGTAAGTATCTCATAGTATTATTTAATAAATGCTTTACAATAATATACACTTCCAAAATAAGTGCTATATGCTCAAAAATTGTGTCTTAAGGGAAGACCTATTTTGAACATATTTTGACTGTGTTCCAAAGCAAGATATAAAGCCCAGAATTAATCAATTTGATTATGTCTATGTATGGAGACTCATTCACACACACACACACTAAGGATGAAAACTACAGAAACCGATTTGTTTTGCAGATGCTTCAGTATCTGATTGATAAATCATGGTTAGTACACCCAAGGTCATGCCTCACTCTTGTGTTCCAAAAAAAGTTTAATTACCTGATAACAACTCTGCTACATTACATACAACCTTCCAGATGCTAAAAAGCAAACTGCATTTCCTTCAGAAGGCACTTAACGGCAGAAACAGATTAGATGCTTAGAAAATTACTGGCGAATCACCATCAGTCAACACAGACACTGGCAATAGCTTAAAAAAAGAATTCATACTCAGCTAATGTTAGTGTCCAACAAGCAAAGCACTTCAAGTTCATCTACCCCCATGCATATTGCTGCAGAGGAAAGCCAGTTTCTCAATTAATTTGAGTACTGAAAG
This sequence comes from Ara ararauna, assembly GCA_028858755.1. Classification (NCBI taxonomy): domain Eukaryota; kingdom Metazoa; phylum Chordata; class Aves; order Psittaciformes; family Psittacidae; genus Ara; species Ara ararauna. The sequence goes on along the minus strand of CM054376.1, from coordinate 103,898,852 downwards.
TGGTGGGGAACGAGAAGCTCCATAGTAATCTGTAGCTCCATTTCCCAGCATTAAATGACTTCTTAAAAACAACAGACCTTCACTTCAAACCAAACTGCAGAGTTCTAATAGCCAGAAACCTGTGATTTTTAAACTATCCAAAACTAAAAAAAAAAAAAAAAAAATAAAAAAAAAAAAATCAGCTGTCCAGTTTTCCAAAAAGCTGTTGCCGATTTCTTAATGCCCAAGTATTAGCCAAGCATAAAAAAGCAAATAATCTGATACAGTCCAATTCACTTGCTGATTTCCCTGCGATTAACCAAGTGATTACATACATAAAACCAACTGCACTTATTGCTACACTCCACCACCTCCCAGTGGCATATGCAGCCTGTGCGCAATTCCAGCAGTCAGCTTGGCTCTGGGTCTCCAGAGTGTCTGCTGTAAATCCTCCTCCTCCAGCACCTCCTGCTGCTACTTCCCCAAAGTGGAACAGCAGTAGCAAAGAAGACCGATTCCATCTTCCTCCTTCCAAGTTATTCCTAATGTTTCAGTCCGTTTTTCTCCCACCTATTCCAACTCTCTCAGTCACTAAGAAACCACCCACACTCTCAGGCTACATGGAAGTGAAGGAAGGAAAAGGGTTTCTAGGTGACTGGTGAAATAAGCCTTTACATTTCTAGTATACCTATCATGGTTATATCTAGGTGCTGCTGGAAATAGAAATATGATGAGTAGTTTAATGCTAAACTGAGGAAGGATGCGATGCAGGTAAATAACCAGGGTAGCCCGTAAGAAGCACAAGAGGAAAAACGCGGTTTCTAATGGTAACTACATAATATTATAGGGGTGATACAAGGCAACAGAAAGAAAGCAAAGAAAGAGAAATTACACAGACACAGAGGGAAAACTCGGCTGCAAAGGAACGCGTTTTAAGAGACCAGGCAAGCTGACAGCAAGCTGCACATGAAAGGCTGCACTGTAATGTCGCTCTTCACAGAACTGTTTGGGTTGGAAGCGACCTTAAAGATGATCCAGTTCCAACCTCCCTGCCATGGGACACCTTCCACTAGACCAGGTCGCTCAGCTTGGGCAGAAACAACTACTGTAAGTGCGGGGAGCACAGCAAGCACAGGATCAGGAGTTCTCTCGGGTGGCTGCGGCAGCACCAAGTCGGCTCCCAGGACCGGGCGGCTTCGGGGCCTCGGGGCGAAGCCAGAGGCGCTGCCCGCGCCGCGGGGGGGATGGGGCGGGAGCCCGGGGGGAGGGCGCGGCGGGGCGACGGGCTCGGCGAGACCCCAGGAAGCGGAGGGGAGGAGGAGGAGGAGGAGGAGGAGGAGGAAGGCGTCGCTCGCCGAGCGGCCGGGTGGTGGCGGCCGTGCGGGGTAGGGTCGTGGGGGGTGGAGGGAGCCCGGCCGCCCCTGTCCCCGGGCGGGACTCCTACCTGCGCTGCGGCGGTGCCCGGTGATCACGGCCTCTCCGGTTAGTGGGTGCAGCCAGGTCGTGCTCTTCGCCTCCTCGCTGCAGAGACGGACACACGGACCGAGTCAAGCAGGCGCAGCCCCACCGCCTTCCCCCCCAACCCTCCCGCCCCTCTCAGCCCCCCGCCCGCCCAGCCCAGCCCCGCTCCCCTCCTCGCCGTCCCCCCGCTCACTTGATGAAGAAGACGCGGCCGCCCTGGCTGATCCCGTAACTCCAGCTGCCGGGCAGCGCCCGCAGCCGCTCCACGCTCAGCTCCGCCGGGGCCGCCATGGCCGAGACGCCGCTACCAGCGCAGCCAGGCAGAGCAGAGAGGGGAGCGAGGAGGGAGGGGGACGAGGGGTAGGGGGGGAGAAGAGGCGGCGCGGGCACGAGCACGAGCGAGCGCGTCCCCGCTGCCACCAACACCTTGGGGAGGAGGAGGGCAGAGCGCGAGGGGGCGGAGGGGGTGCAGCGGCGCGCCCCGCCCCGCGCGGGCACGCCCCTCCCGCCGCGGGGGCGCGCCTCCTGCCCCCGCCGCGGCAGTTGGGGCGGGGCGGGGCGCGAAGAGGGCGGGCAGCGGGCTCCGGCGGCGAGCCCGGCACTGCGAGGGGCGGGGGGACCGCCTTGGGGGCGTCCTGCGGCTCGCGGGGCGGGAGGCGGCCGGGGACCAGGACTGCGGAGGCCCCGATTGGCAGGCGGAGGGCGGGAGAGTCGGCCGCGCAGGGTCCGGTAGCGCTGTGGGGATCGCGGGGGCCGGGGCGGTGCTGTGTGGCCGAGGCGGAGCTGAGGCGGTGCGTTTCTTGTGGCCGGAGGAGGAATCCCGCGCTTCCTTCGTGGGGCTCGGTTCTCCACAGGCCGCGGCCCGGTCCCCCAACTAACAGGCGTGAGCCCCCAGTTCAAGCGGCACCACCTCTGGTAATCCTGAATGGGGTCTTTGAACACGCGCATTTCTGTAGGAAATGAAAACTTTTCTCGAATTTCCGCCAGGGGCGTGTACGCTCTTCTCTTGTCCTCAACTTAAAGCTTTTTGTAAATTTCTACTATAAAGGTATAGTCTTCAGAGGCAAGAGTGAAGAGATGCTGTATGTGTCCCAAAAGGGATCTAAGCTATGGCATGCATCTATGTTTTCAGTGGTCAGGGATTTAGTAGCAATGGAGGTAAAATCCATATCTGCAAAAAGGAGAGTGCGTGTGTATCTTTTTGTTATCAAGAATAATTTGATTGCGTGTACATTTATACGTAGCTATGCGCACCTTTAGATTTAAGTTATTCATGACCAATGTAAATGACTAAAATTGTGTTGTGGCCATGGTAGTTCTAGGAGAATCTTGGCGTGCAAAACAACTTTCTGAATAAAGAGTGAAGCTGGGAAGTCTGGTGGTATTCCTGTGTCCACAAAAATATTGGAAGTTCACAGCTGACAGTATTCTGCCTAGCAGCCTTGTCCACTCTCCCATTCTGAACACCCTGGGAGAATTAAAATTCAACAGGACAAGTGTCTGTGTGGCTTGGCTCTCACCATCCCATGTGGTCAAAGCCTTAAAACCCACTTGATATTCCAGACCAGAAGAGCTGTGAACATGTGAGCAGATCTCAAGTTTTCTTTAAATAGCTGGATATAAGGTAAAAATTCCTCCCTGTCCAGCAATACCCTTCATTTCCCTCACCTCTAACAGCATCGGAGACTTACAGGCTACCAGAAGAAAGATATGCCGGAGAAAACACAAGTTATTCTATGAATAGCGCCCTTCTCTCCTAAGAGAAAGTGCCCTTGGATGATGAGTGAAAGTGAATAAGGACTCTTCCTCTAAAAGGCCATGGAAAGCTTTCTGACAACAGCATGCAGGAAATCACACATGTTTTGGACTCCTGAGGTGGTAGTGGCCTTATCCTGATACTTTCTCATGCAGCCTAACTAAAGCAAACGGCAAGTACTCTCAATCTTCCGAACACTGGATACCTTCCACTATCAGTTTTTCTCCCTAGTGGAGGAGGAATGCAGCACAGCTAGACTTTCATTGGCCCAGATGCTTAAATTAGGTATTCAGGTAGGATTTAGATGCATAAATCCTGCCTAATCCCAGCATGTGCTTTGCCAAGCACCTTCCTTAGGCAGCTAGATTTTGGCAGTACCTTGCCTTGCAGCCTTCTTTCTGGTTTGTGTATGTTTAGAGTTGATACCATCTTGGTAAAACCAAGAGTGCGGTACCTAAAATGTGTCAAAGCCTGGCTGAATTCTCAGTCAAGGCATTCCTCCAAGTGCCACAGAGGCCTGATAAATATTGCACATTCAGGCCACACCTAAGAAGGACTTACAAGATTAGTTTCTGTATAACTTACAGCAAAGAGGTTGTTAGCAGAGTCACAACCATGAACGCTACAGAAAATCTCTTCAACCTGAAGGATGAAGGGCATTTAAAACCATGTGGTTGTCTTCCCAGGAGAATGCTTTTGCTCCAAGCTATAAGCCGTTCTGAAGCTGAGACTATTCTATGAGTATACTGAAGGTGCTCCTCCTTTCCCTTTGAAGTCACATTATTTTGCAAATATAATTATTAGGCTGTAGGGTGGTGACATGATTTGCTGGTCTCATGAATAGGAAGCTCATTCAGGGAGTGATGGAAGGTCTTGGTTCTACTCCGTTGTTCAGGGACTCATGTATTTGACATTAAACAGTCATTAAATAAAATTCAATATTAGTTCTCGAACACATGGAAGATACATTATGACTGTATTTGAAGATGCTAATCCTGCAAAGTGCTGTGCACTGTGAACTCACAGGGATTTCTGGGAGCCCAGAGTTTTACCATTTTGGGGAGCAGCGCTCATGAACTCCAAAAAGTATGAACGACACCACACATGCATCATTTGTGCAGGCTGGTGCTGCCAGTTTTTCTTTCTGAAGGCTGCTGTTAGTTCCATAGTAAAACTTTGCTTTAAACGTGGTCTAAAAGTTTGATAAATACAAATCACACCTTGAGTTTTTACAAAGTCCAATAAGAGAACATCTTTTCTAGAGTCAGTTAAGTGCTTGAATGCTCTTAACAGAGGGACTCAAAAATAATTTTTTTTTAAATCCACATTACTAAGGGGAGTAAAAATCTTTAAAAGCAGTTTCTATAATCATAACAACTCCATGAATAATTTCAGATTCTATGTATTATACTTTTCACTTCATTCTTTTTTATTATAAAAATAATGTAATTATTCCAGATGTGAAATTGGTCAATCTGATTTGCAAGACTCGGAGAAATCCATTAGGATGCTCCCATCTGACCAACACTTTTTTTTCGCAGAAGAACTGAAGACAGACTGTTAAAGTGGTGACCACCACTGGTACAACTGTTTTCTGCTTCCTGCATGTGTGGCCTGATGTATCTGCTGCTCCTGTCACTGATGGGAAGTGGACAGAGGATGTGGAGCAAGTTGTTCATTTGTGTGTGGGGCAGAGCCTTCCCTGCAATATGTTGGCCACCCATCACTGGGAGCTTGGAATAAAAAAGTAGAAAGCTGGCTCCACTGAGCCTTTTCCAGTGGCTCTCCATTCTGACCCCACCTTTTTTCCTTCCTCTTTCACCTCGCTGTGACAGTAGCTTTCCTAGCAGCTCCCCCAGGGTCAGGGAGTACTAAGGAAGCAGTAAGTTAATGGATGTTTAAAAAAAATAATAATAATTTTGTCTCAATAATATATTCATAATCAAAATATTTAAAATTCCTGAGGCAAAAGAACCCTGCCCACAAAACAATGAATCCCTTTAAGTGGGATTAATTAAAAACTAGCACTGAAGAACATTGAATAAGACTCAGAGAAGTCTACCTATACCTCCCCAACAGGTATGAGGTGACAATGAACATATGATGAGCCGAGAAAAAAAGGACTACATCTAAGCATAACATCTGAGGAAGCTGGTGGCCTCTAAAGCAGGGAGTAAATTGCAGTCCTGGTGCTCCACCTAAAACCTCTTCACAGGACTGTGTTTGTCAGGATTGATTCTGTGTATTCTGTCAACAGGAATCAAATTGGATGAGGTTATTTCATGGAGTCTTTGACTTTGCATTTTGCTGTTTAATTAGCAAGACAATATAATGCTTAATGTCACAAAAAGAGACCATTGCTGATGGTGCAGTTTTATGTTGCATGTTCTCATGAGGGAGCTGCTTCTGAAGGGTGGGTTTTGGTTATGCCCATCCCTAAACATGAGATTTTCTTGCCTCTGTACCAATATTGCCATTGATATTGTTGTTTAATCACAAGTCCTCTCAAATAATTTCTTTCCTATAAGACCAATAAGCTGATCCAACTTGTCCTGAGGTCACTTCAAAACTAGATCCAGCACATGGAGTAGGAAGAGAAGAGACACTTTTTTTTAGGCTACATTCTGCAATGACAGGGAGGGGGGAAATCAACAAATACGCTGACTGATGTTCTCTGGAGTCAGGGTATCTGTGTAGTAGAAAGAAACAATTAGCCTAAGTCAGGGGAAATAAGAAAGAGGAAAAAGCTGTCTAACACAGATTTTGCAGACTGCTGTGTTGGTAGAATTGAGCCTCTCCTTTGCTTAAAATAAAAACCCTGGTAACAGTTGAGGGCTCCTGTGCAGTAGCTCTGAAGGCTGCAAATGTTTCTAAGGGTCATTGGTACAAATGGCAGAGTAGTCCTCTTCTGGGTTAGTGTAAAGCATCAATCTGACTGAACAAGCATTGGGTCATTAGCCTCCCTGTCATCAGCATAAGATATCCTAGCAGACTGTTTTCACAGTCTGTGAGACACAGAACTAAAGCCTGCACTTACTCAGGCAATAGAAACAAAGTGTTATTTTACTGTTTAGTAAGTTTTGCAATCTATGCTTGACAGAAAAAGCAGTTTTGCTAATTGCAAACTCTTTTTTTTTAGCTGCAGTTAATGATTTCCAGGTATAGCTGTGTTGTGTGAAAATTTTGTTACCTTTGGGACAATGAATCCTTATATGAGACCGATTTCTTTTAAAGATCCTGTCAGACTAATACAAAACAAACTCCAAAGCCAGAGCGTGAGATTTGCTTTTCCCTGGCAGGCAACATCAGAAAAGCAAAACAGCTTATTACTCTCTGAACCAGCAGCATCTTGTCAGAATTATATTGACCGTTGGGTGCAATTTGGAACACAGAACAGTCTTTTGGTAACAAGTCTATTTTCAGAGGGTTGTTTACCTTACTGTCTATGTCATGTTACCATGATGAGCTTCTCACCCAGTCTTCCAGCCTGAAATGATGGATGCTATAATTGGGACTTTCAGGTTTCTTTTACCAATTGTATAATAAGCACTATATGGGTAGGGACTTTTTACAAGGGCACGTAGCGATAGGACAAGGGGGAATGGTTTTAAACTGAAAGAGGGTAGATTTAGATTAGACATTAGGAAGAAATTCTTTACTGGGAGGGTGGTGAGGCCCTGGAGCAGGTTGCTCGGAGAAGTTGTGGATGCCCCAGCCCTGGAAGCGTTTAAGGCAGTATTGAACTTTGAGCAACCTAGTCTAGTGGAAGGTGTCCCTGCCGCATGGAAGGTGGGGGCTGGAACTCGATGATCTTTCAGGTCCCTTCCAACTCAAACCATTCCATGATTCTGTGATCTCGAAGAAGATTGAGGCCGCAAGATCAAGAGCTACTTTGTTGGAACCTTCTTTTCTTCCTTTTTACTGCATCGGACAGCCTTCTTTGTTTAGGAAGCCCTCAAGCCTACCGTAGCAGTGTTTTCCTGGGACTGTCACACGACAGTCAAATGACATTTTTTAACCACATTTATTACCAGAATTAGTTTAAAATAATATTAGGAAGGAAAGAATTTGTAAGGGAAACACAGTGATCTCAATATCCCACTTGTCCTTTCACTAGTTGTTAGCCACAGCTGGCTGAAGCCAGGCAATTTCATCTTTCAAATAACCCTCTCATTTTAATCATGCGGAAGAAAATCATATACAGTACAACATAAATAAATGTTCTGTCTCTCAGCTGGCTCCTCTGTTTCACAGATCTCTTCAGTATCTGGTAGACTTTACCATCTGCTTTTCTTCACACGGTTCTCTTCATTGCTGCTGTCCAACTCCTCAAAAACCTGTGCTGTTTCAGACTCTAGGAGGTGCAGAAGCTGTCTGTGTTCTGGAAGAAACAGAAGATGACCAGTATTTATCCTAAGAATTGTCTTTGTTCAGTTATTGTTTGAACAAATAAAGAAAAACTTAATGTGGAATATCTGAAAGGGCTTCACCTGGGGTTTGCATTATGTAAGATACACAGAACCCTATGGCTGAAAGGGCTTTCACTTATGTGATTTTTCTCATATCTTTTCTCATGTGCATTTACTCCCTCTCCCCCCCCCTTTTTTTTTTCACTTAATGGTGCTAGTAAGTATTTTTAGTATCTTCCTTTAATATTACTAACTATATAATGTTTTTTAAGCTATCCCCATTAAGCTTTCAGTCTGTTTTCAGAGTAAGGCAAAATAAAAGTGTTTCCCCTTTGAGATTTTTGTAGACAGCCATGTTGCAGTCTTGATGACATTTTCCTTAAAACCATTGTGTTGCAGATACCATTGCCATGAAATACTTTTAAGTGATACTATTTTTGCAAGACATGTAGTATCATAATCACATCATGTTCCATTTTCTGTAATTACCGCAGTTGTTGTAATACGTATGTCAGTCTTTATGGACTAGACATAAGATTACCAGTGTGGCAGTGATATTCTTTAATAGTGTTATAGCAGAATAACAAGAAAAGTAATCTATTTTTAGTCTGTAATTTTCCCAGCATCATAAGCAAATCCAGGCCACCTCTTAACTTGCTGAACTAAAGTTTCCTTGAGTATATTTAGATACAAGCTAGTATCTGGTCCAACACTTATATTGTTAACAGCACTCACCTTTTATTATTTTAACACTTTCTTTCTGGCCTGGCCTGTTTACTGGAAATTCTATTCTGATTTTGCTTTATTTTTGTGAACTTTAGCTTTCTTATGCACATCCTTTCTGTTTTATCTTCATGAGCTTCCATTCTTCCATAGTTTCAGCTCTCCCAATGGGAGGTAAGACAGTTTTGTTCTTTCACGTTTCCTTTACATCTGATTTACATTTTACTCGTATTAGAATATTTTGTTCGCTGCATGACATAAGTTTCACCTACTTGTGCTGGACAGGTATATAACTGAAAAAAAAAAAGTGCCAGGATTGGATTTTTTCTGACAAAATTAAGGCATCACCAAGGCCACTTTTACAGAGGCAGTGGGCTAGTCAATATAGTCTGCAGTGCAGTTCTAAGGTACCTGTATCCGCTCAGCTGAATCACACCTTGAACTGTTTTGTTTATGCTGACTAGCACTCTTTAACACCAGTAGGATTCTTCCCCAGGCAGAACTAGAGACCTGTATCGTAAACTGCTGTAGCGAGAGGACACCAATCCCATCTGAAACATAACTGCCATTTGAACAGTTCCTACAAATAACCCCTTATGTAGAATACTTCTTTTGAAGACACTTGTAATCACTAATGGGAAGCTTTTGCAAAATGTTTTTGCTTCTTATGAATACAGCTGTGCATTCACTCTGGTTTGTTGCATTTTTTTAGGCTTCAGCTCTGAATCTTAAGATCTGCTTCTTCATTTTGTGACATGGTTCTGTAGCATCAGCTGGCTTCCCTTTCAAAACTTGTAATCAGATCTATCTCTGTTCTTCCAAGCCAAGTTAATTCTCAGAGTCTTTACTAAACTAAATTTGTGTTCTTCTAGAAGCCTTTTTCTGAATTATGGCTATGAATTATGAATACTATAGGGATCTCTTCATCCCTGGTCTTGATCTGATTTTGAAAAATACATGATTGACAGTACTTTTAAACATTATAAGTATCTTGAAAGATTTCCTTTTTGGTTTTAGTTATACAACTGCTGTGTTGCAAGTATTTCAGTCTTTCCAAGAGCACAATATTTTCTCAGATCTCTACAGTACAGGATTTCTCATTTGCAATCTGGTGCTTCTGGTCTTGTAATACTCAAAAAGAGAGTTACCTTAATTCATCTTCCTTTTCATCAGTCCTATCTCCTTTTTAAAGAAAAATCGTGTTATTTGATTGGATCTTCTCCAACTATATCCTCAATTTCTGGAGAATTTAATCTGCTTTGAACTTTTTTAGTTTCTGCTCTGTAGTGTTATTCACTTACCACTTCTAGTCTTTTATTTCTCTGTTCTATCTTTTGTTTTTATCTCTGCTAGTGCTCCTGTGTAAGGCTTTTAAGGGCATTAAAGAAAATGCTCAATTAGTGATAAAAAGTCATCTTTAATAAAAAAAAATGGGCAACATGCACATATATAAAAGGAATAAAGATACAAGAGAAGAACTTTGTGAAGGAGAAACTAAAAATGTTGCCCTAAGCCAGTCGCTGGCACCAAGTATTGCTGACAACAGTTGCTGTACTGGATAGCATTGCATTGTCTAAGGCAATGGGTCATGGGTTACAATCAGAAGCCCACTGTCGCTGGTCTTAGTAGTTCTTGCATAATCTCAGCCGCTAGTCTGTACATTAAATTTTATGGCTTATTCTGTTGTACTCTCTATATTCTCATATACTATTGTAATGGTTTTCAACTTGGATATTTTTATTTGTGGAGCTCTTTTCCTGGGGTGGCAGGAGACCTGTGAGATAGGGTTGTGTTCACTGAAAACAGGATTACCTTTCATTGAACACTTAGTAGTTCACAGGCTGCACACAGTCTGTTACTCTCTGGTTATATATTGCTGCTAATACATCTCTCTTTTTCCCCAGTTACTTCCATTTGTCCAGCTTGTAGCAAAGGTTAACCCAACTTGATTTGTAGCAGTTTCCTTTTGTCCTTACACTTTCAGGTTTTTTAAACTAAATTCTCTCTATTGATTAATATTAATCTAATTTTTTTTCCTACAGATTTCTACATATTTAAATATCTTGTGTGAAGTATTGATTTACTTAGAGTTAGCATCCCTAAAGTCCCTGTAGGTTGCCCTTCTCCCCCTCTTCGTTATTTAGCGTTGAGTACCTAAAAGCTTCTGGGTTTAAATACTACTTTTTACTAGCACATCAGTTTTCTTTTGAAGGAGTAGACCATTCCCATGTGCCAAAAGACAAATGACCCAACTGAACAGAGTACTTTGGTTGGAACACAGGAGAAAAAGGAGAGTTTATAACCTTTTGAAGAAGGGGCAGGCAACTTAGGCACAGGTGACCAAGAAGGCAAGTAGCACCCTGGCTTGTATCACAAATAGCATGGTCAGCAGGCCCAGGGCAGTGGTCATTCCCCTGTACTGGGCACTGATGAGGCCACACCTTGAATCCTGTGTTCAGTTCTGGGCCCCTCACTATAATATGTGCTAGATGTGCTGGAGCTTGTCCAGAGAAGAGCAGCAAAGCTTGTGAAGGGTCTGCACACAAGTCTGATGAAGAGTGTCTGAGGGAACTGGGGATGTTCAGTCTGGAGAAGAGACAGCTCAGGGGGCACCTTATCACTGTCTGCAACTACCTGGAAGGAGGTTGTAGTGAGATGAGTGTTGGTCTCTTCTCCCAAGTAATAAATGATAGGACAAGAGGAAATTACCTTAAGCTGCACCAGGGGAGGTTTAGATTGGATAATAAGAAAAATTTTGTTACCAAAAGTGTTGTCAAGCATTGGAACAGGCTGCCCAGGGAAGTGGTTGAGTCTCCATGCCTGGAGGTATTTAAAAGACGTTTTCATGAGTCCTCTAGGGACATGGTTTAGTGGTGGACTTGGCAGTGCTGGGCTAATAGTTTGAATCAATGATCTTAAAGGTCTTTTCCAGCCTAAATGATTCTATGATTCTGTTTCCTTTCTGCATCGCTGTTCTGCTGCTTCCACTAGCTTTCCCTTTCTCATTTTGCCTCCTTTTCTCAACTTTCTTTTTCTACCTCTGAAATGGCTGATGCCCATTCTGCCTTGAACCTGTCCTGGGTTCAGCTGTAACAGTTATTTTTCTCCTTCTTAGTCAACATTAATTAAAACAGATAACAGCAAAATCACAGACATGCAAGAAGGTAAGCTACACAAACCCCACTTCCGTATCATCTTTGTTTATTCCACTGTTTCCCTTTAACTCCAGTGCTCTCTCCCTCCATTTATCCTTCTCCTACAGAGGACCAGCGTAGCACAGAAACAGGTAAAATGACCTCTCCTCTGCTCTTCATTTTTGCCCCAGAGGCTGCATCTTCTCTGCAGCACTGGCTGTGCACCTGTCCTCTCTTGAGATAACTTCTGCAAAACTCTGCACCTCCAGCTGGTCCCCAGAGGAGTCAGATTGATGCTGTGAATAACAAGGCTTTCCTTCTTCTGCTCTGTTCTTGCTATCCCTTCTTTTTTCTACCCGCCCGCTTGTTTTCTATGTTTAATGTCCATATGACACCATTCTTCTCTCTCTTCTGCACTAAGCTTTCCATTACAACTGGTTTCTGGCTTTCCATTTTGCTCTTTCTATATCTGATAATTTCATTTTCTGTGCTGGGATTTGTGCTCCCGTGTAAGTCTAGATCAGTGGCTTTATTCCTGCAGATAAGCACCTGTCTTGCTTTTTTCATGCCGCTTCAACATGCTCTTGTTCTTTCCATCAGCCAAGCTACTGAACTCTACTGTAACTTTTTAATATTTCAGGTTTTAGAGAGGCCAAGAAAGCATATGGCAGACTTGCAAATTGAAGAGATTAACTTCTTGAAGCTTTGCCACCATGCATTATTATTCGTAAAACATCATGAGAAAAAACAAATGGATGCTATTCTCATATTACGAAGAATACAAGAAAATCTCAGTGAGATCAGGCTTCTGGGAAAGGCTTATAAAAAAAGACAAGAAATCTGAAACTGAAAGAAATTAAGTAATCCCAAATCTTAGGAAATGACAGAAACAGATAATCAGAATTCTTGAGTAAGGGCAGGAGGAGAGGCATTTAAATAGATCCTGTAGCAAAGAAAACTGCAGAGGGGATTGCAAAAGCACAGGAAAATGGAGCAACCCTGCTCAATACAAAACAGGAGTAAGCAGCAATCTGCCAGAGGCCTGAAGACTGCTGGTGTTTCACAGCAAGCTGCAACAGCAGAGTTCCCTGCCACATGGCCACTCTCCTAGAGAAGTTATGTAAACCCTAGTGGGAGTATTAAACTGCATTCAAAGAAGCCACAAGCATATCAGATAAATGTCCTAATATTTGTGGTAGGAGATGGGACAGTGCAGTTGTTATCTGCGTATCCTTTCACTAATGTCGAAGGGAAAGGAGAAAGTTTGCAGAGAGAAGGACATGCTTGATTCCTTCTTGATGATAGCCAGATTTTGTTTATAGCACCACTTATAAAGATTGCCCATTGCAACAAAATACAAGCAGAGAAAGAATATATTTTTTAGCAAGAGTTGTTCAGTGCTATTTACATGATCATGAAAAAGAAAAGTTTTACCAGTTCAGCTGTCCCCGGGAACAATTTCTTAAGTTTTCTGACCACTAGTGAAAAGATCATGTAAATCAGCAGCACTTTTTGTGCCACCAGCAGGATACACAGCATTTCCAGTATCACTATAGAGTCAAAAAAAAAAAGAAATATAAGAAAAATGAGAAAGACAGATTTCCAGTATAATAATATTAATACCATATAAATGCTCATACAAGAACATCTTTATAAAAGAGGAGAAAATAAGCTGTAGAAGAGGTCATGGTTGTAGGCTGTATCCAGCACTGGTTACAAGAAGAAAGGCAAAAATATGTAACTACATTGCAGTGACATGCAAATAGCTAATAATACTAGAAACTATGCAAAGAGGACTGAGACCAGGACATGCTTCAACGTTCCCAAAGGAGATAATATAATGGGATAGGCAACACCATATTATGCAAGACAAGTCTAAATGTATGACAATTCAACTGGTGGTAGAATGGTTGTGCAAGGGACAATTGTGACAAAAGAGTACAAGCGTTTCAGCCGTACATCTGAAAAGACTGTAGATTCTAAGTTCACCCAGTAAAGCTATGTTAGATGTTGATTGACGGTTCCTAGGGAACCGCTAGAACCACAATAAAAAAGAATGAATGTAAGGGGAAGAAAGATAAAATTGGTTTTGGAGAGGTTGTCACTGGGGAAAAAAAAAACCCTATAAAACCAAGCCTGTTCAGTTGCAGACCTGAAAGAGACCTGATTCAATTCTAGATGTGTAGTACTACTATACTGTGTATATATAAATTGTTTACAGCCAGTTCCTAAGGAAACTAGAGAAAGGAAAGAAAATACTCTAAGAAAAATAGGAGAAATTATCAGCTACTTTTACTGTGATTGCCAGGAGTGAAAGAGTTAGCTGTAGAAGGAGAGCTTGTTTATACTGGTGATAGGGAGGAATCTATAAATAAATACATTTCACAGGTCTTCACAGGATTAGAAAAAAGGAACAAAATCCAATTGAGATAATTTGCCACTTCCTTTGGTATCAGGGTTCTTCATTGATTTTCAATATCAAGGCACTGTAGTTATTTTCAAGACAGGAAGCACTGGATAAGTACTTCTTCAGTAAAAGCCCAATTATTTCCATAGGCATCACAGAACTTAAGACAAGTATGGTTTGGGAATTATGCTTGCTTCATTCAGCGTGTCAGATATTTTTTAGGTTGTCCAAAGCCAAGATAGTATTAGAAATAAGCTTTCAGCAAATGCTTTTCCATGAAAGAGTTGATGCTAGCTACAGCCCCTGTGTTTACCGTTGCATGCCTTTCTTCAGTGCTCTGTTAGTATTTAGAAAGAAGCAGCCTTATGGGGACCAGATTATTACTGTAATATCTGCCTGGAAATGTTGACAGAGAACACAAAGCTGAACAAAATGTATACCACATGTTAAGTCTAAAAAGACAACCTTGCCTTGCATAGAAGGAAACATAAAGCTATGCAAAATCTAAAGAGGAAATTAGAAGCTTTTCAAGCCTTAACACCTGTAACTTTTAAATAGGATTGTAAGGATTACTTTTAATTTATTTTTGAATGTATTTTTAATAGATTTTATGTAACAAAATCTGTAGGGAATCTCAAATGAAGGTAATGCATGGGATCTAGTTTGCTCACCAAAAAGGGCCATTCACTGTACGCTTCAGCAACAACTGTAGAAAACAGTTCATCTTTGTAACATTTAACAACTGTGTTTAAGAACTAAGAACAAATGAAGAGAAAAACCAGAAGCCTGTCACGTATTTCAAGCATTACAAAAATACAAACCCAACCCAGCATTATGTCCCAGTGGTAATGAGAGTCTTAGTAATGACATAGACATTTGAACAGCTTACTGAGTATTTGGTATGGTTTGTTTCTGTTGTAAAATGCCTCTTTAAGCCTTCTGTGGCATGGTTGAATCCAGAATCATTAAACTAATTTTTGCGCAGAATACAAATGCTGTTACTGCAACTTGGCAACTTTCTTTTCGAACTGAGCACTTCCCAGAGAGTGCGGTCTTAGGGACACATGTTTTGTTAAGAGCTCCAGTTGCACCATAACACAACAGGAAAGAGCTTAGAATCAAGGAAAAAAATCAACAAACAAAACCCGAGGCCTTTGCTGACCTTACAACAACAGCAATTTCAGCATCAGCCAGCTGACTGGAGCCAGTTAGAGATGCACATTTGAAAAGCCTGCTGGAAACTTGCACAAAGCTGGGTGGAGCCAAAGAAACAAGCCTCTGCCAGGTTTGCTCTCATCTTGGCAATGACTTCCCTATCACTGGCAAAGTGTTTCTGAAAGAATAGCATATTTTTACAATTTCAGTGCTTTGAAAATAAGTGCTCTATGATATCCATGAGGGATGCTGATATAAACAGGACAAAAATACAGCAGTCAGGTAGATGGCCTTGACTACACAGACAGACTCATACTCTGTCACACAGCTGCAGAATATATAACTCAAAGAGAAAAAACAATCTCTTTTCCCACCGTGTAGGGTCACTTAATGGATTTCAGCACCAAGCAGGCCACAAAGCTGTTTCTCTGAAATGGAAATGTTGTAGTTGCTTCCTGCTCTAACTATACAGAGCAGGAAATAATGCTTAGAGAATCTCATCGATAAAAATATAGAAATCAATATTGCAATACATGATACTCATGAAGTCCTGATTTGGCGAAAAGCTCTCAATTTCCAGTATAGCCTTTCATGGCATTTGTGCTGCTGGCAGGAAGCTGCCCAGCAGTGATTTATCAGCAAGGAAAATAAATATCTGAAGCTGGGCTTCTAGGTCCATACTTAGTCACCAAAATAAATTGCCTGATTTTCAAGCTAGCCAAGAACCAGAAGCTTCCAGGAGCACACGTGGGATAGAGGAGGAACAATTACATAGCAGATCAAAGCTAAAGCAGGCTAACCACAGACAAATTACAGAGGAAACCAATCCCTTAGTGCCAACTGGGACATATTTTATTTCTTTTTGCTTTTCAGTTCCAGGTCACCAGTCTGTGACCCACTGAGAAAGCTGCTAACTCTAGAATCACCTGTTGCTGACAAAATTCAACAAACTGGAGACCAATTTAGGGAGCCTTCACTTCATGTTTTAGGGCAGGTTTCTAAAGCTGTGCCATATCACTTACATGTCCAAATATCTTCTAATCCAGGATAATGTAATGCATTTTAAATCACTGTGTCCAGATGTCTGACGCAGAATACTTTAAGAGACCTTAAACTCATTTAGATTAGCTTTTTGTGGAAGAGAGCATAAGATTTTGATATAATTTGCGTTTTCTGCAACGTTTCCTGCTTGACACAAGCATAAAATCTGTCTTCAAAAAGTATCTGATATTGTCAGAACTCCATGTTACTTCTTATAGCTCCAAGTGACCAGAAGTTAAATCAGACTACCTTGGGAAAATGATAATGACACTAAATGGTGTCACTCAGGCAGAAGAATATGGCCCCAAAATACCACTGTAAATTGGGATATTACAAATAATTTATTCACGAGTAAAGCTTCAGGCTCGTGTGGGCTACAAGAATTCTGTGTTTCAAGACATAAATAAGAAAAAAAGTGGCTGATGAATTTAGGCCTGTTTGTTGCAAAAGTTTTTCAGTTTGGTTCAGAGAAATCCAGTTGGAAATGACTTAGTGAATGCCCAGAAAACAAAATCCAAATGTTTCAACTTTATCACACATCACCAGCTACATAAATGAAACCAGACTGTAACCATAATGAGGTCAGTGAGGGCCCAGTGTCATTAGAGGCTATGGATACTAGTAGAATAAAAATAATCGCAGTAATATTTATCAGACTATAACCAAAAGGTAATTTAACCTCAGGATAATAAACCTCGTGTTCTGTGTTACATCTGACATATTAGGAAACAAAACAAAACAAAACAAAACTGTTGCCAGTTTCAGCTACATCTGATCCAACATTGCTTTAATGTAACGTTAGAAGTGCATGTGTAGCATTTTAGTGCAAAGTCTGTGCTAGTCAGATAGAGTCATGGAAGGTTAGTAATGAGAAAATTACATAGTAAATCTGTTTCTGTAGAAGAGCAGAAAATAATTCTCCTCATTATACCCCTTTTCAATGTATTAAGCTTAGCTTTCCTCTTCCACTATAATTTTTGATCTTAGCACAAGTATAACTGGTTTTAGGAGGACAAGAAGTTAAAATGCTCATCCTCAAATGGATCTACACTGACTTGCAGAATACACATTAAATCCTATCCAACTCATACTACAGGAAAGTGGATTAGACCTGTAGATCTTGTAATACTAACTCTGGCATGACTCGACTGTATTTTTGGTTTACATTAGCGATGAGGAGCATACAGGGTTCCTTCAGTGAGAGATTTGCTGCTGCTGAAGAATCATAGAATCATAGAATCATAGAATAGTTAGGGTAGGAAAGGACCATAAGATCATCTTGTTCCAACCCCCCTGCCAGGGGTACAGACACCTCCCACTAAACCATGCCAGCCAAGGCTCTGTCCAACCCAGCCTTGAACACTGCCAGTGATGGAGCATTCACAACTTCCCTGGGCAACCCGTTCCAGTGCCTCACCACCCTTACAGTAAAGAATTTCTTCCTCATATCCAATCTGAACTTCCCCTGTTTAAGCTTGAACCCATTACCCCTTGTCCTCTCACTACAGTTCCTCATGAAGAGTCCCTCCCCAGCATCCCTATAGGCCCCCTTCAGATACTGGAAGGCTGCTATGAGGTCTCCACGCAGCCTTCTCTTCTCCAGGCTGAGCAGCCCCAACTTTCTCATAGAACTTCTACATGTAAATTTATTTGTTACCATAAACTTATGATTTTTTTGGGGGGAGGTTCTCTTTAAATTTACATATCTGTATGTAGAGCTTAGGCATAGTCTCATCCCTTGCACACTGTTGACACTGTTAGGTTCTCAGCTCTTGCAAAAACATGACTCATACGGAAACAGTTTTCTTTTGGGAAGCTCCACTTCATTATGTCTTCTATGAGCCAGCCTCTCATGACCATTCCAGCTCAAATATTAGGGCGCTTTTGTTGAAAGACTTTTGCTCTCTTATTCTCTGCCAGCTCCTTCTCATGAAGGAAGCTAGCCTCAGAGTTTCTCTAGGAAGCCTCAACCACAGCTTTCTGCTTCTCTCTCTAATTTCTAGACTGACAACTTATATTTTGTTTTGGGACCACCACACTTTTTCATTAGCTTCTTCAGAACACAGACATCATTCTCAAAGCTTGTCAGTGCCTCAAGTCCTTGTCCCCACAGACTGAGTGGATCCATCTGAGCACCATCTGAAGACCCTTCTCCTTGCCCTGGGCCTATCACATTTGGACTAACCACCAAAACCCCATTCTTACGTTGTCCAACCATTAAAAGAAAATCTGTGGTCAAATCCTACACCAAAAGTCTGTCTCCTACTAATGCTCAGGTGGTTATCTGGTTACTCAAGTTAAGAACATTAATGTTTGCACATTGCAGATTTCAGCCTGAGATTTGCAGGCTGCCAGTGAAAGTCCTCAAACCCATTATGCACATTTTTTCTTCTTAGAAACCTGTGCTGAACATGCAAACCAAGTATTCTAACATGCTTGGAAAAATACACAATGGAACAACCCATTTGAGTCTAAAACCTGATCCTGAAATTACTGTTTCTTTTCTTTTAATAAGCAACTGAGTTTTAAACATGATGAAAAATAGGAATCAGGAGTTTATTTTGCTATTTATATAGCCCCAGTATTTATTGCCCGAATATCTGTGATCAAGTGCTGAATATTCTTGAAAACAAGCAAATATCTTAATTTTCTTATTTATTTTTTTTTCTTAGTTATTAACATCATTTTCTGATTTTGTTAGAAACAAATTCTTTCTCTGCTCTTGTGCCATCCAGTGTTTGTGGAATAAAAAAACAAACAAGCAAAAAACCAAACAGTGTCTTATGCATATTTAACTTTAGTGTTACCTGAAAACACATATGCTTAAGTTAATTCTCATGAATGAGTTGAAAAGCATTAATACTGATATTAATATTACCCTGGAGATGCCCAAATAAAAACTCTAGCGCTTAATGAGAAATAGTTTAAGAGAACACAATTTAAAAAAACACCACTAGAAACGCAGAAACAAACAGACAAAACCACCAGCAACCTTACGGTGTAATATTTTGGTACACAATAAGACAGCAGAGAGAGAGATAGGTCAGATTTCCCATTTCCTGTCTCATAACTCATAATGATATTTGCTTCATGGCACTGTTGCTTTAAAGACATAATCTGTAGCTTATCAACAAGTGTACTTGGAGAAATCAAGATCAGCTAAGAAATGATTCATGTGCATGAAGAAGGGCTGCATTTGTAACAAATATTCAGACATCTCTGTATGTTTTCTGTTCTTGCCTCCTGCTTACAAAGTAGCTTCTGTTTGAAAGTTTGCAGAATTCCCTGTGGCAATGGAAGTGCTAGTCCTGTCACCAACCACACCTTTTTATTTTTAAATACATATATTTGCACCAGGTGACTAAGGCTTTTCTTTCCAAGTTTAACAAATTGTTTTCCTACATGATGACTACCCTGTACTTTTGTTTCCCACTTTAAAGCTTCATGGAGACAGCAAATTCTTATTTTAGTGAGAAGCATAACTGGTGAAGTCACTTACAGGCAGATGATACAGCGCTGACCTCACTTTGCTACCACTCAGTGGAAGTAAAAGGGTTCCTCACCACAGGGATTTTAAAGCAGAGATAACCACTGCGATATATATATCTCCCTGTATAAGATACAGCAGTGAAGGATAAGCTTGAAGTGTGAATTAATTTCTTACTCATCAGCAAAGTAAGTATAGCCTCTAGACCTTGTCATATGCAGTTGCTGAACATGTTGCACAACAGAGCCACAGTGACTTGTACACCTGCCAGGAGGGAGACTTGCCTCCCCAAGCATCGCCACAATGACATCAGTGTTAGAGCTGAGGAGGAGGTGTCAGAAAACAAGTCTGAGTTTTTTTGTAGCAAACCCAATGAGTAGGCAAGTCATAGACCAAGGTACGAAGTGTGGTTGTGACTTGCTGAGAAGATCGGATCCTTGGAGTGTATTAAGCCTGTGATACAGTAACACTTCATTTCAACAGCAGAAAACACCCTCAAGTTACAGTCTAATTAGAGACATTGATTCATTTGCATGTTAGGGGACAAATTTTAGGAACGAGCTTCTTTGATCTCTAAAAAAAGTCTGATAAAATGGTTGTTCTCCACTGTATCTAAATCAGGCAACTTGAAGTTAATATGAACTGAGTTTCAGTATGATAGATTTACATAGAGACTATTGCCATTTCAAACGGAACAGAGCAAACATAAAATGCAGGCATGTTATGTGTCTATGACTGGCAGGAAGGTTGGTTTATTGCTGTCCTAGGAGATGAGTCCTTGGTGACTTCATAATCTTTCAGAATAGACAACATTCAGTTCAATTCAAATGCCTCCAAAAAAGGGTTATAAAAAGCACTACATGTTGGATATAAGTACTCAGGAGAGGGGGAGAGGGAGAGAGATTCTACTTTCTGATGGAGACTATTTTCCTGAAATACAATCATGGGGTCTTATTCAACTCTTTCCCTAGGTTACTATAAACATGAAATCCTACTAATCTGTATTCAGGACATTTGAGCCATAATTTAGGAATGAGAAAAAATATTCAGGTCTCTCATCACCTTTGCAGAGCCTGGAAATTGACTGCAGACTCCTGGCCCAAATGCTCCACGTTTTACATGGGAACAAGTTACAATCAATCCTCTGGTTTAGTGCACAAGTTTATGTGAGTGAAATTATGAAAGATAATCTATAACAGGGCAGCTTGTTTGTGACTCTATGGGAAGCACAAGTAAAAATACAAGAAGTGTATGACATACAACTCTTTCCTCTGCAGCTGCATTTAAGAGGGGGGAAATACCCTTTTTCTGTTTATCTTGCTGAACAGTTTCTACACTAAGCTCTGCCTCTGTCTTGGCCAGTGCACTAATATTTCCTTTTATCTGTTTATATACACCTCTTCTTTTCCTTCTGTATACCAGCAGCAGCCTGGTGTCCTCACTCTTGACATCCTAAATTACTTTCCTATTAGTCATTTATTTTACAGAAGTGCTGTCTGCCTGCTGCTGATGCCATTAGCTGTCTGACTTAGCATCTACGGTTCACAGAACAGGATTTTCATATATGAGCCAGTTGCTGCACTAACATAGAAAGTGTACTGTGCTGGAGATACAAGTGCTCTGGGCTACATATGGGCTCTTTCTTGCATGGAAGACCCTCCCCTAGCTGTCAGTCATGGCTGCTCACATTTTGTACTTGCATTCAGAGAGCTGGGTGAGATAGTGCAGAATAATAGCAGCATCTTTTCTCATGCATGTTTACTTTCTCCAAAGAAGATTTAATAGATTCCTTGTGTATTGAGAAAGGCTCTGTGTATATAAGCACATAAGGGAGATGGGTAGACAGGCTAGAAAAAAATAGAGAGAAAGGAAAGATTATAGTAGAAAACACAAGTGAAGTAAAATCTACTCATAGATTTTTTTCTTTATAGCACTGTATTATCTATTCAGACCAATGTCACAATTGCTTTGTAAGATTATCATGGTTAGTTGGTAACAGTTGAGAAAGACTGTTTCCCTTTAACATTCTCCTGTACCACTGGCCTTCTCTATAGTTTTTAGTTTTGTACATAGGCAACAAGTCCTTTGAGCCTCCCTAGCTTTTTTTAATTCCTACTGCGGTTAATAATTATGGACAAATTACGTAGGCCCTAACAAGTGAAAAGCCAACTGCCTAGCTCACGAAGAGGTGAAAAACAGGTCACTGCTAAGCTTTTTTTTCAAGAATGCACAGATTTAGATTGTGTTGTATGGCTTTGAGAAGGTGTTTAGCTGTATCTTATCTCAACTTGTATCTGTAAATACAGTCATAATTAACAACAATCCTATCTGACTATTGCAAATATTAACTGCCTTGGGAGCCTCAAATGAACAGTTCCAGACCAGTAAAAAAGATGACAAGATGATAATAAAAGCCTAGAACTGAGGGTACATGTTTTCAGTTGATATTATAGAATCATAGAATAGTTAGGGTTGGAAAGGACCTTAAGATCATCTAGTTCCACCGCCCCTGCCAGGGGTACAGACACCTGCCACTAAACCATGCCACCCAAGGCTCTGTCCAATCCAGCCTTGAACACCGCCAGCAATGGAGCATTTACAACTTCCCTGGGCAACCCGTTCCAGTGCCTCACCACTCTTACAGTAAAGAATTTCTTCCTCATATCCAATCTAAGCTTCCCCTGTTGAAGTTTGAACCCGTTACCCCTTGTCCTCTCACTACAGTTCCTCATGAATAGTCCCTCCCCAGCATCTCTATAGGCCCCCTTCAGATACTGGAAGGCTGCTATGAGGTCTCCACGCAGCCTTCTCTTCTCCAGGCTGAACAGCCCCAACTTTCTCAGCCTGTCTTCATACAGGAGCTGCTCCAGTCCCCTGATCATCCTCGTGGCCCCCCTTTGGACTTGTTCCAACAGTTCCATGTCCTTTTTATGTTGAGGACACCAGAACTGTACACAATACTCCGAGTGAGGTCTCACAAGAGCAGAGTAGAGGGGCAGGATCACCTCCCTCGACCTGCTGGTCGTGCTCCTTTTGATGCAGCCCAGGATATGGTTGGCTTTCTGGGCTGCGAGAACACACTGCTGGCTCATGTTCATTTTCTCACTGACCAACACCCCCAAGTCCTTCTCCACAGGGCTGCTCTCAATCTCTTCTCTGCCCAACCTGTAGCTGTGCCTGGGATTGCTCCGATCCAGGTGCAGGACCTTGCACTTGTCATGATTAAACTTCATCAGGTTGGCATCAGCCCACCTCACAAGCGTGTCAAGGTCCCTCTGCATGGCATTCCTTCCCTCCAACGTATCAACCGAACCACACAGCTTGGTGTCATCAGCAAACTTGCTGAGGGCACACTCAATCCCACTGTCCATGTCACCAACAAAGATGTTGAACAAGACTGGTCCCAGCACCGATCCCTGAGGGACACCAGTCATTACTGGTCTCCAGCTGGACATTGAGCGTTACACTTTGCGTGCGGCCATCCAGCTAGTTCTTTATCCACCGAGTGGTCACCTATCAAATTGATGTCTCTCCAACTTAGAGACAAGGATGTCATGTGAGACAGTGTCAAACGCTTTGCACAAGTCCAGGTAGATGACATCAACTGCTCTACCCCTGTCCATCAGTTCCGTAGCTCCATCATAGAAGGTCACCATATTGGTCTGGCAGGATTTCCCCTTAGTGAAGCCATGCTGGCTGTCACCAAGCACCTGGTTGTTTTTCATGTGCCTCAGCATGCCTTCCAGGAGAATCTGCTCCAGGATTTTGCCAGGCACAGAGGTGAGACTGACTGGCCTGTAGTTCCCTGGCTCATCCATTTTTCTCTTCTTGAAAATGGGGGTTATATTTCCCTTTTTCCAGTCGTCGGGAACTCCACCTGACTGCCATGATTTTTCAAATATGATGGACAGTGGCTTAGCAACTTCATTTGCCAGCTCCTTCAGGACCCACGGATGGATTTCATCAGGTCCCATGGACTTGTATACGTTCAGGTTCCTAAGATGGTCTCGAACCAGATCCTCTCCTACAGTGGGCCCAGGGTCTTCATTCTCACTGTCCCTGCATCTGCCTTCCAAGACTTGGGTGGTGTGGTCAGAGCATTTGCCATTGAAGACTGAGGCAAAGAAGTCATTAAGAGCCTCAGCCTTCTCCAAATCCAGGGTAGCCAGTTCTCCTGATAGCTTCTGGAGGGGGCCCATGTTGTCCCTACTCTGTCTTTTATTCGTTACGTACCTATAGAATCCCTTGCTGTTATCCTTAACATCCCTAGACAAGTTTAATTCTAAGTGGGCCTTAGCTTTCCTAACCTGGTCCCTAGCTTCCCAGACAACATCCCTGTATTCTTCCCAGGCTGCCTGTCCTTGCTTCCACCTTTTATAAGCCCCTTTTTTCCTTCAAATTTTCCTCATCAGCTCCTTATCCATCCAAGGAGGTCTCCTGGCCCTCCTGCAGCACTTCCTTCTAGTTGGGCTGCATCGCTCCTGAGCTTGCAGCAGGTGATTCTTGAATATCAACCAACAGTCTTGGGCCCCCCTGCCTTCTAGGGCTATATCCCATGGAACCTTACTGAGCAGCTTCCCGAAGAGGCCAAAGTCTGCTCTCTTGAAGTCCAGGGCAGTGACCTTGCTGCACACTCTTCTCACTGCCCTGAGGATCTCGAATTCGACCATCTCATGATCGCTGCAACCAAGGCTGCCCTGGAGGGTCACATTTCCAACCAGCCCTTCCCTGTTTTTGAGGACGAGGTCAAGCATGGCACCTCTCCTTGTTGGCTCCTCTATTACTTGCAGAAGGAAGTTGTCTTCCACACAATCGAGGAACTTTCTGGATTGCTTGTGCCGGGCCGTACCATCCCTCCAACAGATATCAGGGTGGTTGAAGCTCCCCATGAGAACAAGGGCCTGCTAGCGTGAGGCTCTTCCTATCTGTCTTTAGAGCGCTGCATCCACCGATTCCTCTTGATCAGGTGGTCTGTAACAGATCCCCACAATAATGTCTCCCATTGTTGTTCTCCCTTTAACCCTGACCCACAAACTCTCTCTTGACTCCTCACCTGTCCCCAGACAGAGTTCCATACTCTCCAGCCTATCCCTAACATAAATAGCAACTCCCCCACCCCGCTTACCAGGCCTGTCTTTCTTAAAGAGCCTGTAACCTTCCATTCTAACACACCAGTCATAGGAGCCATTCCACCATGTTTCTGTGATGCCTATGATATCATACCCCCCTAGACGTGTACACATCTCTAATTCCTCTTGTTTGTTCCCCGTGCTACGGGCCTTTGTATAGAGGCATCTGAGCTGAGCTCCAATTGAAGCCGGCTCATTGGCTGGAGCAGCTGGAATATCTCTACATTGCTCTGAACGTTTACTGTAGGTGCTGGCCAGTGATTGGGTGTGTTGGGATGGAATGATGCCCACCTCCCCCAACACATCTAGTTTAAAGCATCCTTGACCAGTCTGGCAAGCCTCCTACCAAATCCACTCTTCCCTTTCTTTGTCAGTCCAGCTCCACCAGCCCACAGTAGACCTGGCCTCCTAAATTGAGTCCCATGTTCAAGGTACCCAAACCCCTGACTATGGCACCACCCTTCTAACCATTTATTAACCTGGCCAATCCTCCTAGCCTTTTTAAGGTCCTGCCCTGTATCCTGGAGAATTGACGAAAAGACAATCTGAGCTCCAGAGCCCCTAATCACCTCTCCCAGGGCTCTGTAGTCCTTCTTTATGTTCTCCGGGCTACTGCTATCTATATCAGTAGCACCCAGATGGATCACTAGAAGTGGATAATAGTCAGTGGGACTGACTAGAGCAGGCAGCTTCTCTGCAACATCCTTGATCCGTGCCCCTGGTAGGCAACACACCTCCCCTGAGCCTGGGTCAGGCCGACAGATGGGTGCCTCTGTTCCTTTCAGAGTAGAGTCCCCTACTACTACGGCCCGCTGCTTTTTCCTGGCAGCACCAGTAGTGATCTTCTTTACCAGTGGATCAGCCGGTTGTTCCTGGTGGGAGTGTGGTTCCTCATCAGCCCCCTGCAGGACAGCAAAGCGGTTCTGGGTGGGGACAACAGATTTAGGAGGAAGCCCCTTGCTTTCAATTGCCCTCTTCCTCCTTTTCTTGTTGTTTTTTTCTGTTACCGTTTCCCAGCTTCCTGGGTTAGCGGCCTCCTTTCCTGCATGAGTGACAGTAAACACGTGAGGCCCCTGCACGGTTGGGCCTGGAGCAAGCAGTGCTGCTTCCTTTCAGCTCCCCTGACACCTTTCAGCCTAGTAACAGTATCCCGCAGCTCAGCCACCTGCTGCAGGAGGACCTCCACCAGGCAGCACACAGTGCAGCCCTGCCCATTGTGCACCCTCCCCTCAGGAGAGCAGCGCAGGCACTCTCTACACCCCGAGCTCTGCACTGCAGCCTCCCCTCTCATTGGCTCTGTCTGGGTGCCTACACTGGCCACTGGCGGGGCAGCCAGAGCAGAGCTCCCAGACCGGGCCCTGGTCATATGGCGAGTGCTCACCATACCGCTCACCTGCCTGCGCAAGCTGCCTCGAACCCGCCCTGTTCGCCCGCCCTGGTCACTCACGCTCCCTGGGCAGGTTTTTACCCACTCAGGGCTGGTGCCGCTCCTCCTGGCACTGCCCCCTCTGAGTCAGCTGCTCGTGTCAGCTGAGCTGCCAGCTCCTGGGCAAGTCCTGTCGAGGACTTGAGGCTCCCTCGGTGTCTGTTGCTGCTCTGAGTTGAAGCTCCTGGATGCCGAGCCTCCCCCCAATCAGACGCTGCAGGCATCCCCTCTCGAGACAGTCATCTCAGCAATGGGCTATATATATATAATTATAATATATATAATATATAATTATAATATAGTCATATAATTATAAACTATTATAAAATATTATATTTTTATATATATTTATAATATATTATAATATATATATTGTACTGAAATCTTTTTGCCAGATACCCCTGTCTATTCCAAACTCTATGCTGTTTAAGTTATCTAAAGGAGCTAAAATGTACCTGGCTCTGGCAAGGTGGCAGTTCTCCCTGTAGATAGCTGGTTTCAGCAGTTGCAGCATTCCCATCTCTGTGTCCTGCACTGTCCCCTCTCTTACCTCCCACAGGAGGGAGGGCTGAGGCTCACCAATGGAGCACATATACCTCTCCCCAGCTGGCGTACTTTCCCTCTGGGGGCACTCCCAGTTGGTGTAGGTTAGAACAGCCCTTGGGCTTCTTATTGGCTGCTTTCCCTTCACTGAACCAACTGAAAAATCCGCCAATGTGTGGTTCCATTTTGAGAATAGGTATGTATGACAGGTATGGGGGTGATCCTGGATGATTTGTAATACTTTGGAAAAGGCTGTCACTCGCATGGCATGTTTGCATTATGAGCAGGATAAATATTTCACTCTGGGAGATCTGTCTAGTTAGTAAAACTACTCATATCAGCAAAAGCAAATTGTCCTTTTACCTGAATACAAGAAGGGTCTTTAAGGTACAGAGTCAAAGCAAATGGCAAAAGGAATGCTGGGAAGGGAGCCACTGAAGGCAAGTGCAAGCAGGCTGGTTAGTGAGATGTGATCTTGGGTCTGTCCCTGCACTTTGTTCAGAAAGCTGGGTAGGCAGATATTGCAGGCAAGTGAAAGACTGGATGAGCTTAAATAGGCTTGAAACGTGTCTGCTAATACTGAATCTTTCTTTCTCTAGTGCATTCCAGTTACTAAACAAAAATAATTCATTACAATAATATGTTGGTCAGAACATGTATGCATTGTCACATTTTAGCTGTGTCACAGCAGCCTTTGTGAGACTCTGCCTGAAGTATTGCATCCAGCTCTGGGGTCCCCAACATAAGAAGGATGTGAACTTCTTGAAGTGAGTTCAGAGGAGGCCATAAAAATGCTTAGAGGGGTGGATCTCATAGAGGTCCTATGAAGACAGGCTGGGAGAGCTGGGCTTGTTCAGCCTGGGGAACAGAAGACTCAGGGGAGACCTTAGAGCAGCCTTCCAGTACCTAAAGGGGACCTACAAGAAATCTGGACAGGGACTTTTTACAAGGGCATGTAGGGATAGGACAAGGGGGAATGGCTTTAAGATGAAAGAGGGGAGATTTTGATTAGATATTAGAAAGAAATTCTTCCCTGTGAGGGTGGTGAGACACTGGCACAGGTTGCCCAGAAAAGCTGTGGCTACCGCACCCCTGGCAGTGTTCAAGACCAGGCTGGACAGAGCTTGGAGCAGCCTGGTCTAGTGAAGGTGTCTCTACCATGGCAGGGGGGTTGGAACTGGATGATCTCAAAGGTCCCTTCCAACCCAAACCATTCTACGGTTCTATGATTATGCATGCTCCAATGTTGGCTTGAGTTCTGGGAGCCAAGAAGTGTGATCCAATTGCACTTGTATAGACAGTGAAGTAGAACATGAACATGCTGGTGCCATGGCTGGACAATAAGAAGTAACTTGCTACATCATGTCCTGCCCCTGAGAACAAAGAAATGTCCCTTGCTGGGGAAGGGGTGGATTCTCAAGTGTGAAGGGTAAAAGCCAATGCAAAAATTTCAGGATAAGACTGGAAGAATGACAGGATTATACATGGGGAGAAGTGCATGGGTGTTGATAGCGTAAGAAAAGGCAGAAGCAGAATGGTGTAGAGCTGCCTGTTACCATGACAATAGGCAACAGTGTATCTGTGGAACAAAAAGATTAGCAGTCATCCAGTAAAGATCATCATCAAAACCCTACCTTTCCTACAGTCTAATGAGTGGAAATTTAACCTTTCATTCAAAGGATTGTCAGCTTATTGAAATCTTGCCTTCCTATCCCACCAGCAACTAACACATCCTGTAACAATTACAAATTTTGTGTATTATAACATTTTTCACATCCATCAGATGGCATATTAGAATTTTATGATAGCCGTAAGTGTAATGTGAATGCGAGGAACAACTTTTCTGGGAAAAAACGTCTCTCTCTAGTTTAAAATTTCACTCTATCACTCTAGTGAATCCTAAATAAATTTGTATTTTTACCCTTGATGCTACTATGTGGTTGGTCAATTAATTCATTATTGCTTTCCACATATGCAGTCATTTGCATAAGTGTAAAATGGTTGTAAAATACTATCATACTGATGAGGTGATATTTTACCTCCACTCTGCATTATTACAGTAATAATTCCTGGTTCAGGGCCCTGGTTGATAAAATTTAATAGCTTTTTCCACTGGAGCTGTTTTTGTGATCTTTAGCTATCTCTGCTCTCACAGGGCAAAGAGAAAGATACATCCTAGGCTAGCATGTTCTAAGTCCTCAAACTGTCTACCATATGCTGAACAAGAATCATAGAATCATAGAATCAACTAGGTTGGAAAAAACCTTTAAGATCATCAGGTCCAACTCTTACCCCAGGATTGCCAAATTCACCACTCAACCATGGGGCTGAGGGCCTCATCTGTACAGTTTTTGAACACCTCAATGGATGGTGACTCCATCACTGCCCTCGGCAGCCTGTTCCGATACCTGATTATCCTCTGTGAAGAAATCGTTCCTAATATCCAAGCTAAGCCTCCCCTGGAGTACTTTGAGGCCATTATGTCTTGTCCTATAGCTTGTTACCTGGGAGAAGAGATCGACCCCCACCTCACTACAACCTCCTTTCAGGTAGTTGTAGAGAGCAACGAGGACCCCCTGAGCCTTCTCTGCTCCAGGCTAAACACCCCCAGCTCCCTCAGCTGTTCCTCATCACACTTGTGCTCCAGATCCTTCAACAGCTCCGCTGCCCTCCTCTGGCCCCACTCCAGCACCTCAATGTCTTTTTTAAGTAAAGGGCCCAGAACTGAACACAGGATTCGAGGTGCGGCCTCACCAGTGCCCAGTACAGGGGGATGACCACTGCCCTGGCCCTGCTGGCTACGCTATTGCTGCTACAGGTCCAAATCCCTCTGCAGAGCCTCCGTATCCTCCAGCAGATCAGCACTTCAGCCGCCTTGGTGTTGTCCACAAATTT
Source organism: Ara ararauna (assembly GCA_028858755.1). Lineage (NCBI taxonomy): Eukaryota > Metazoa > Chordata > Aves > Psittaciformes > Psittacidae > Ara > Ara ararauna. The sequence continues at coordinate 103,869,307 of CM054376.1, read as the reverse complement.
ACTAAGGAGGCACTCAGTCCCCTCATCCAGATCATCAATGAAGATGTTAAACAACACTGGCCCTGATACCAAGCCCTGAGGGATACCACTAGTGACCAACCAGATGCAACACCATTTGCAGCCAGTCTTCGGGCTTTGCTATCCAGCTGATTTCCAGCCTAGTGAAGCATACGCCTATCCCGGCTATGAGCAGCCAATTTGTCAGATAGGCTGAGAAAGTTGGGGCTGTTCAGCCTGGAGAAGAGAAGGCTGCGTGGAGACCTCATAGCAGCCTTCCAGTATCTGAAGGGGGCCTATAGGGATGCTGGGGAGGGACTCTTCATGAGGAACTGTAGTGATAGGACAAGGGGTAATGGGTTCAAACTTAAACAGGGGAAGTTTAGATGGGATATGAGGAAAAAATTCTTTACTGTAAGGGTGGTGAGGCACTGGAATGGGTTGCCCAGGGAAGTTGTGAATGCTCCATCGCTGGCGGTGTTCAAGGCTGGATTGGACAGAGCCTTGGCTGGCATGGTTTAGTGGGCGGTGTGTGTACCCCTGGCAGGGGGGGTGGAACTGGCTAATCTTAAGGTCCTTTCCAACCCTAACTATTCTACGATTCCATGACACTGTGGGAAACAGTGTCAAATGCTTTAAGTCCAAATAGACAGTGTCCACAGCCTTTCCTTCATCAACCAGGCAGGTCACCTTATTTTAGGAGACCAGATTGGTCAAGCAGGACCTGCCCTTCATGAACCTGTGCTGACTGAGCCTGATCCCCCTTTCCTGCACATGCTTTCTGATCTCATATAGGATCATCTGCTCCACGACCTCCCCCGCCACTGAGGTCAGGCTGACAGGCCTGCAGTTTCCAGGGTCTTTCTTCCTGCCCTTTTTGTAGAGAAGTGTCACGCTGGCCATCCTCCAAGCCTCAGGGACATACCTACTAGACCAGGACTGCTGATAGATGATGAAAAGTGGCTTAGCAAACTCCCCTGCCAGCTCCTTCAGCACTCCTGGGTGTAGGCCATCTGGCCCCATAGACTTGTGTATGTCTAAGTGGAGCAGGAGATCACTAACCTCCTGAATTATGGGGACTTTAATCAGCTCCCCATCTCTGCCATCTAACTCAGGGAACTGAGTACCCTGAGGACGGCTGGTGTGACAATTAGAGACTGAGGCAAAGGCGCATTAAGCACTTCAGCCTTTTTCTCATCCTCAGTTACTAAGTTTCCCCTAGTATCCAGTAGAGGATGGAAGTTCTTGATCCTCCTTTTATTGCTAATATATTTGTAAAAGTACTTTTAATTATCTTTCATGGCAGCGGCCAGATTTAGTTCCATCTGTTCCTTCGCCTTTCTAACTTTTTATCTATATAACCTGACAACATCCTTGTACTTTTCATGGGGTAACTGTCCCTTCTTCCACAGGTGATAAATGATCTTTTTTTCCTGAGTTCCAGCACTTTCTACCTGTTCAGCCAGGCTGGTCTCTTCCTTACAGGTTTGATTTTAGGCATGTAGGGACTGCCTGTACCTTAAGTATTTCATTCTTGAAGAATGCCAAGCCTTCTTGGCCCCCTTTGTCCTTCAGTAATGTTTCCCAAGCAATTGTGCCAGCTGGCATCCTAAACAGGCCAAAGGTGGAGGTTTTGCTGACCTTCTTCCTGACTTCTCCAAGGATTGAAAATTCAGTCATTTTGTGATCACTTTGCCCAACACAGTTTCCAACCATCGCATCACCCACCAGTCCTTCTCTGTTTGTGAACAGCAAATCTAGCCAGCCATCTCCCCTACCTGGCTCACTCACCAGCTGGGTTAGGAAGTTATCTTCCACACCCTCCAAGAACCTCCTGGAGTATTTCTTCTCTGCTGTGCTGTAATTCCAGTAGACATTTGATTGATTGAAGTCCCCCATGAAAGCAAGGGCAAGTGATTGTGAAACTTCTCCCAGTTGTTTGAAAAACACTTTATCTGTAGCTTCATCCTTGCTGGGTGGTCTACAACAGACTCCTACCAGGATATTTGCTTGGTTGGCTTTCCCCCTGATTTTCACCCACAAACATTCAGACTTCTCATTCACAACATTGAGTTCAAGGCAGTCGATGCACTCCCTGACATACAACGCAAGCCCACCACATCTTTTTCTTTGCCTATCCATCCTGAAGAGCCTGTAGCTCTCCATTGCAGCACTCCAATCATGTGAATCATTCCACCATGTTTCTGTGATGGCGATTATGTCACGATTTCCCTGCTGCACAATGGCTTCCAGCTCCTTCTGTTTGCTGCCCATGCTGCAGGCATTGGCATAAATGCATTTAATTTGCCTTGTGGATCTGGATTCCAACAGTGGCACTCTACCCCATGGCTCATTTGTAGTGAGCCTGGTGTTATCCCCTTCCCCTTCAAACCTAGCTTAAAGCCCTATGATCCCTGCTAACTCCTGAGCTAGAATCCTTCTCCCCCTTTGGTACTGCATACCCCATCTGCCGCCAGCAGGCCTTTTGCTGCACAGGCCAACCCATGGTCAAAACCCCTAAAATTCTGATTGCGACACCAGGAATGAATTACTGAGATTTTTCTAATGCAACCATTGTCATTGATTGCAACTGGCAGGAGGGATGAGAACAGTACTTGGGCTCCTGAACCCTGAGCCAGCAGCCCGAAGGCTCTGAAGTCCTTCTTCAGTCCCTTTAGGCTTCTTGTTGAAGAGATTTCCTCATTGCACACCTGGAAGACCAGTAAAAGATAGTTATCAGTAGGCCATACCAGACAAGAGACTTCTTTGGTGAAGACCCTTACCCTGGCCCCAGAGAGTCAGCAGACTTTCCTATGAGTCTGGTCAGGTCAACATATGGGCTGTCTGTTCCCCTAGGGTGGAAATGTGAGCTTAATAAAGTTAAGAAAGTTGTAGAGTAACCTGGGGGGTGGGTTAAGCTTGATAAAGGGACCAGCTAATTAAAAAAACCCTGAAGGTGGACAAATTTCTTTCAAAGTATAATGTTTTACTGGATATTAATGCTATATGCTGTAAATTAATTGCTTATTCTTATGTAGCAAACAATTTTTCTTAATTTGTGTTTGGCACACAGGTCTATATGTATGTTATGCAACAAAAGGAATGAAAATGCATTGATCTAGATGTACAGACACACACAAAAGAACAGGTTAATTTGAGTGACTTTATACAAATACCTAGGAAGGCTGGTTTGGAATATTCATGCTAAGCTATTAGTCATCTTCACAAATATTCATTTAGATTTTGTTAGGTGCTTAGAGAAGACATAATCAAATATTTGTGAAGCCTGCTTGCAGCACTGCTGGTGGAATTGTGTTTCAGCATTCTCTAACATGAGGGCAGAGTTATGTGGGTTGCTGCTGTGCACTCTCTAACAGGTTTTACAGAGCCTTCTAATTTGAAAGACAGCTATTATTTCCCCAAAGCCTGACACCGTGAGTGTTCACATCCCGATTTTCATTACTTTTGGTGACTGAAAGCCTCAGCCTGCGTGCTGCAGTTTTCATTCTAATAATTTTTTTTTCTTTTAACTTCACTCAGCTACTGTTTGCATTAGAAGCAAAAGAAAGGCATAAGGAATGTACTTTCCAGTCAGGTTCCTTTTATACACATAGCATATCTAAGACTCATTACTTCCTCTTCAAACATGACATCATTCATAAGAGACATTTGTTGATGACTTTTAGAAAGTTTCTGATTGGTTTTAGAAAGATACTGTCTGGCTCCACTCATAGTCTGGTTTTTAAATCATGATAGGTATAAACAGCCTATTTCTTAAAGTTTAGACAAGGTTTTACTGTAATAAAAGTTGTAAATAGACATTTTATTTCACAGTGCTCTGCTGGCACTGGATACAAGAGAAGAATTACAACCCTACATATTAGTATATATATTCTGTATAAAAATCTATAAAACTACATGAATTATCATAAGAAAGAAATAATCATTCAGTTTCTCAAACATGATAACCTTTAAGTACCAGTAGGAGGACTGTAAACTACATATAAGGGGCAATTCCTGCAGTGTAAAAATTGGCATATACAAAATTTGCCTAGAGATACTAATAATTTACCAGATATGAACCATGTAGTGTTCTGCAACTGATTCTTTGTGCACTGAGGTGAAGAGAGGTCTTTGTGCAATAATGGTAGTTATTGTACAAGACTCAAGGATGCATGAAAACATTTTCAAACACTTCTGTATGTCTTTGAAATTCAAAATGCATTGGAATGAAAATCAACACTAGCAAATTCAGAATCTTATCCAGTCAAACACAAAATAGGATAAATTCATTTTTGATTTAAGAAATTAATGTGGTTTTAAATATTGGACTCTACTGGGACTAATTCTAAAGCTTAGTATTGAGGTGAATACAAGAAAAACATCAAAAATTTCCGTGGAATGATAGAATGGTTTGGGTTGGAAGGGATCTTAAAGATCATCTAGTTTCAACTCCCTGCCACAGGCAGGGACACCTTCCACTAGACCAGGTTGCCGCAAGCCCCATCCAACCTGGCCTTGAACACTGCCAGGGGTGCGACAGGCACAACTTCTCTGGGCAACCTGTGCCAGTGCCTCACCACCCTCATAGTAAAGAATTTCTTCCTAATATCTAATCTAAATCTCCCCTCTTTCAACTTAAAGCCTTTTCTTTCAGCTTAAAGCCATTTTGTTAATATTTTAGCAACTCTTTCTGACTCTGGCCAAGCCATAATTTAGAATACAGAAATATGAAAGGAGAATTCAAAAATCACAAAACCCAACATCTAAGGCCCTCCCTTAACTCCCATTTGCTTAAACAGTCTCCGTCAGTTCTGTGGCTTCATGGATATTCCCCAGACCTCAGGTCCAAGTGCATATCCAGTCATGTCCAAATTCCTCTTCAGGATGAGACCTGGATGGATGGGTTAGGAGACAGCTGTAATGGTCTGGAAATTTCAAGGTAACTGGTCAGATCAGGGGTTTAAAACATGCCATGAGGCATAACCACACCATGGTCTAGACAATGTCATTAAGACATAGGTGCTTAACTTCTCTGATTCCCCTGGAAATTCTTTAGCGGGTGGCTAGAATAAGGAAACCACAGATCTCACAGTTTCATTTTGTTGTTGTTTTGTGGCATTTAGCTATGTTGTCTTTGCTACGGATATATAAAACTCAGTTTATCTTATTGCAAAAAGGCAATAATCAAGCCCATTTGAAAAATTAATATTTAATTTTAAGGTGGCTAAATCACTGTTTTTCCAAAATATTCAAATGTGTAAAACACTGCTGCTATGTGAGCTGCACAGATGTGCCCCATGGCTCAAGGAATGACTGATGCTTGTTGTATTGCAAGACTGACATAATGAGCTATTCTCATAATTCAAGATAGAAAATGTAAAAAGTAATCAGCTGAGATCCTGATTAGCTTTGCCCATGTTATAATAAGACCTTCATGATAAAACAAAAAGTTCTAAACAATAGTATCTGCATTATCATCAAAAGCCAAGATTGAAATAAATGTTCTATTATGTTTGGGGAAGTCTGATGGCCTGATTGTCTAGAGCACTGTGTCTGGAAGCAACCTTTACATTCAAGGTGCAAATGACAGAGAAAGATAGAAATAAGGTATTAATTTGTAAAGAGTAGTCAAATCGGAGAAAGTTGGAAATCGACTTTTGCAAAATGAGTCCTTCAATAAGCCATGGTCAATAGCAACTTTAGCAGAAGGGAGACTAAATTTACTAGCATATATGGAATGAGTGATATAATCTATCGCTGAATGACTGCCAGTGCCGGGGTGGAATACACCAGATGTTTTTCATGGAAACTTTATGCATAATTTTCCAATAGAAACTGAAGCATAATATTGTCTCTAATTGAAACAGTAGGAAAAATTTCAGTGGGTCCAGTAACTACTGTCTTTCTTCTAGTAATATCATTTGCAGCCTTCTTTCTCGTTTCAATTTTAAGTATTTTTCGGTTAAAGAATTAAGATATTTATGAATAAAATAAACTATCATAGTCAGCTGAAGTGGAATTAATTCTGCAGAGTAGCAACATAATTAGTTGGTCAGAGGTAAGATTGTGTACTCTGCAAAGCCTACTCATTTATACCCTTTAAGTGTTTATACAAACACTTAAAAAGGCTCCTACACAACTGCAGCATCAGGTATTAGAGGCAAAGCCAGTGCTCAATTCAGGTAATTAGCAAATATAAGACTCTACGTTTGTTAAAGACACAGAAATGACAGATGAAACACTGGAAATTGTGACCTCTGATGCAGCTGTTCTCATCATTTCTGCAGAGGATCCCTTTGGGGTATACCCATGATGGGCTCTGCTCCTAGGGCTGCGGAATGACAACTCAGATCCTCTGAAATATTCAGGTTTTAACTTAGAAACATCTATGCTAAGATGCACAATAAGAAAATAGAATCATGACCCATAAGGTATTGTTTAACCTTAAATTTCCTAAGATAGGCAAGAGAAGAAATATTTAGTACTATGCACAGTTATGAGGAAAGCTTTCGACAGATATGTGTGTGCATGTGGAATCCAAGTCATGAAATTCTTTCAAGAGTGAGCCAAAAGTTTTAAATTAACATGTATGATCACAGGAAACAGAAGGATGACAAAAAACAGTACATTAATCCTGTTGGTAATCTTATTAATTTATCTGGGATAAGTATTTACACAGGTTTTAAAAGTCAAATACATTAATCTGTTGATATAGATTATCCCACAGTTCATGCCATGGAAATATAAGGGGAGCATGCTCGCTTAGGAAGAAAAAGAGAGGAATCATAAGCCAGTCCGCAGCCCCCACACTGTTGCTCGCTGTAGAGGTATTCCAACTCATTTAAAATGGCTCAGTGATGAGGTTTTCATGACTTCCTCTGGGAGATTACTCCACAGAATTGCAAATCTCAGAAACGGGAAGTGTAAATATTCCCTTGGTTAATTTAATTAAGCTGCTCTCCATCCTTGCCCTCTCACAACCCAGTAATTTCTCTTTTCTTACTTTACATATTCCTCTAAAACGATATGCTTGAGTGGCCACTAATCTGAATGTGGATAGGGAAAATCCCTTCTTCTCTTCTTTCTCCATGTTTGATCCACTGCTTGACTTGTGCTTGGAAGGAAAGGAGAAAGTCAGGCAGGGCAGCAGGAGGCCAGATTCCTCAGAGCATGCATTCCTCTGAGGAGGGTTCAGCTCAGCTTGCACTGCCCACACAAAGACACCAGTGGAGTTTTGCATGGCTTTTTTTACCATGCTGTGTACTTCAGTAGTACACATGACTTCATAGCACTCCTGTAAGGAAGCAGACTAACCCCATTTTAAGATACTTGAAGTAGAAACCAAGGTGTTTGCATAAGTTGTTAGGTAAGTGATAATATGTCTCCACCACACAGTGCAGTAACAAGCTGGGACACTCAAGATACTTCCAACAGATTAGGTAGGGTGCCGGAAGCAGCATCTGCTGGTGTGTTCTGCACAGTGTAATTTGCTCTGTAAAGAAACTAACTTGAGTATCTTTACGCTGCATTAAGAAGTGTAAGCATGGTATCCATGGCAGATGTTAAATGAGCTCAGTTCTGTTAGGCAGCTAAGCAAGGAAAGACTAAGGAGCTCAGGTGGAGTCCTGGTGAGAAAGCTGCTGATTATCACAAAAGATAATATTGATACAGGACCTTTTCTGTCAAAAGCCTAGGATAATGTCCTCTTAGCTCTGTAAATTTAGGGTAAAAATAAATGAATATTAAACCTAAGGTTTTCATAGTAATAATATCTTGCCTCTGTTGCTTGGTTACTTATTAGGCTGCTTATTTTCTACTTTTTTATATCTGATAGGCTACAACCTGCTGCCTTCATAATAACTGGAATCAGATCACCTCCTTGATCCAGTAGAACTACTGAAATTTTACTCCAGTTTCACTGAAGGTGTTGTTTAGTCAATAGCTGTAAGGAGGAATTACTGTTTACAAACTCTGTTCACATATGAATAAGAATGGTTATGTCTAGCTATCCCTGTCAAACTAGTGTTGAGAAAACAGTATGAAACTAACTGAATAGGAACACATGAAAGGATTCAGCCCTCTCTCTGTGTCTCTCATCAGAGCAATCAAGATTAACAGATGTTCAATATCTTTTGTCCTAAATTCCTTTTTTTTTCTCATTTTTGTTAAAAGAAATGCTCTTTTGCACTTCCTGACTTCTTGCTTATGGCTAAAATGAATATCAGTACAACTGATGTTTTGAAATAAGAATCACTGGCTCTGTTAAAAAAAAAAACAAGGTCAGATGATTGAGGTTGCTATAGTTAAGTCAGTAGAGTAACATCAATGTTCAGCAATTACAAATGAAAGAAGGACCAAACTGTAAGTGCACTCGGTATGATCTGACCTTTAATGCACAGCTGTTAATACTTTAACTTTAGTCTGTACTTTTCCTCAGATCTCCACTCATGCCTCTTGTCTCCAATCCTCTTTTCTACTTGGCCCCAACATGTTCAAATCTTAATGTCTGCCCAGAGACCATCACTATCCACAGATGGCTTTTTTCCCATATTGCTCTTTATTTATTAAATTTCTCTTAAATTTACTAGATGTCAAAAGCTTGTAAAAATTCCTCCTTTCTGTCCTTTACTACCTTCAAACCTGTCCCCTGCTCTTTTTAAAATCCTACTGTTCTTCTCTGCCTGTCACCTGCTGGCACTGGTACATATACTCAGTAACTTAGAGGAGGCAGTTCTGCTTCTTCAAGTTCAGTAAATGGATCTGCTCAGCATGGAAGGTCAGGAGAATAGCATGGCAGTGACAAGGAGATGCTTTTAATATTGTCCAGTATGGAAGAATGAGCATCTAATGGTCAAGTAAAAGACGGTAAAATCAGGTGGCAAATCTTCCTTGCATTTGCACAAGTGATGTGCAATATTTTCTAATAAACTACTCATGCAGTAGTTTTTCTAGTAAACATCTCATGTTCAGCTTTCTACCCTTCATGCCTGTAAGACATGTTTTTTTAAATTGGGCTTGTGACCTTTCTGATTCATGAAATATAAAAATAGAAAGTTCTTACAGAATTTTTTTCTGGTAGTGTTGAATGTTGAAAGCATATTAGCAGTATGAGGCTTTTTCTTTGGGAGTTACAAGAGTGTTTACTGTGACACTTGTGAAGGGGCGCTCTATTCTCATGACAGCATTTTCTTCAAAATGCTAAGTAACCACAGAAGTTAAAATAATTACAACTGCCAACCCTGTGTTTAAGTATGTGTTCAGATTTTGGCTTTGTTGTGATGCTCACCATTTCATTAACTGTGTGGGGTTTTTTTCATGTATAGGTCATCTTTACAAACAACACAGTTTTGCAAAGAGTGACCTTTAACAACACTATTTTCAGGTTTGTAGAAAATGCCATTTTGCTCTCAAGAGATTCATGTGGGAAAGACTGCTGCTCTGCAATTCTGAAAGCAGTTGCACACTTCTTTCTTTCTATACAGGATAAACAGATACTTTCTGCAGGCCTACCTAGAATAAAGTGCAGCTACCCACTCTTACTTAAGGCTATTGTCGGGATGCCAGGAAGTCCTTTTCACAAGGACATATTGCACACTAGAGTTGTGTTATCAAACAAAATGCTCTAGCGTACTTATATAGGTTGCAATATTGCCCTCATCATTTTATACTTAATCTCCTATTAGACTTTAATCAGTTAATCTGCACTATACCTCCAAAGTATAAATCCAAAAGTAAAAATCACTGAAGTTCCCCAGAGGGCACAGATTCATCCTAACATCTTCAAAACTATCCTGTAACAAAAAGGGGATATAATCTCATCAAGCCATTGCCTACCCCATATTCTAAACCTTTTGAAGAAAATCTTTATCTAAAATGCTGGTCATATCGAATAGGAACTTCAAAGAAGAAGTTGCCATAAGCCTTCTAACATGTTTGCAGCAAGTCTCTGTGTGTTGTGCAAAGGCTCCATCACCTATTCTGCTTGCAGTGAGGGCTTTGGCTGCCCACCGTATGAAAGCCAGTGCTGGTACAGTGCAGTGGTGATTTTGGGTGAGACTGCTGGGCAAAGAGCTGGGTGGATAAGAGCTCTGAGAAACCTGGCTGCGGCATTCCCCTGTCTGTGCAGGAGCTATGTTCAAGTCGAGGCCCTCCCCCTTGGTCCTCTCCTGAGCTACACCACAGCCTTGCCCAAACCAGGTACAGATGAAGAAAGATTATTTAAAGCTACTTCTATTTCTTAAGACATTCTCTGTGGGGATTTTCTTTCAAGATACATGCACAGCTTCTTGAGAGATATACAAAGACTTTCACCAGCAACTTCTTTTAACCTGATAGCATAGCCTTTGGTTATGTGCTTCTTTCCTGAAAAGTATGATGAAAAGAGCATGGGTATAGAAAGTACGGGTGGAAAGAACCTGGCTGGTTCTCAGCATCTGTACCCCAAGAGTGGATGTGGGGAAGAGAGTGGCAACCATGCTCAGAGAACACCTAAAAGAGTGAAATATTGTAAAGTGAATAATTTCTGTCCTCTGGAGTAAGCAACAGGATCCCTTTAGGATATTTAGCTGTCATTTGGTTTGCAGGTGGAAGCTTGATTTTACAGATGGAAGTAATTTTGTTCTCTTTAATAAAAAAAGATAAAATCTTAAAGCTGTTCTTCCTAATTCAAACATTTAATTTCAGTGCCATTATAAAAAACTAGAGAATTATTTAGGTGTACATAGAAAACCATGTAGTTAGTTACACATCTCTTATTAGCATGGTTGTGACTAGGTTATTTGTAATAGTAACATACTTCACTCATTTATATAAATAGATATATATGGACCAGTATATTTCACTTATCTATATATATTATTTACAAGGGGATACAACACTATAAGAATATAGTCCAATTTTATTTGCAAAGTTATTTTTAAATTGTCAGATTACTTTTAATACTTATATGTTTTCCTGTATTTATTCAGCAGTAACCAGTGCTGATATAGTCCCTGGTCTGTTAGAGATTTAACATATGCTGAAGTTTTCACAATGTGAATATTTCTGTTGACTTTGATAGGACCAGTCATTGGGCATAAGCATGTGTAGAAAGTCTTAGTGAGAGCTGATGCCAAGTCCTTTGCTGTCTAACTCTTGGCAGCAGAATGACCCCAGGCTGGATTGGAGTACTAGGAAAAAAAAAAGTATATAGACATTGTTCCTATTTTCCTGAGTTATACAGACTCTAAAAATATTTTAAAAGCTGTACACTTCAAAATGAAAGACTGCATTAAAACCTTCACATTATTTAATAGGGTATGTGCAAATATACAGCCCTAAATTTGTTTTTCTATCTTCATTGAAAAGCATTGTTCCTTAAGTTAAAGACATTTTTGTGGTTAACCTTAAGGGAGAATATCTGTTTATTAAGTAATAGAAAAACTGTAGTGCTTGATGGCATCAGGAACAGAATCATATTTCAGTTTGAACAGCTGCTAGTGCCATGACCAGACCTGGCAACCCTTTTTGAATGTACACACATTCAAATGCAGAATGGGCCCAAACAAGAAGATGTGATTCAGCAGTGTCCCTAGAAGGACTTTTATGACCTATACTGAAGCCACACCTATGTGGCTACATATGAGTCAGCAGAGCAGAAATTAATTTTTTAATGAGCCTAGTGAACTCAGCAAGCAAATAGCACTCATCGTTTCCTGGTGATTCAGATCCCTGTTGTGTCACTGACCTTGGGCAAGTTATTCAGCTTTCCAATATTTCATCTTCTATGTAAAATGAATTTAACAAGACCTAATCATCGCACAGGATTCTATAGACTTCAGTGGAACTGCAGCCATATAAATGAAGGAAGAGTTTAGCACGTAGCTCTGCCACAGTATTTTGGGGTTCTCAGCTGACTTTTGACCAAAAATGAAATATAAATTATGCAGGAATCAGCCAACATTTAATTAAGTGAAGCCCTCGCTATTTTGAGAACATTTTCTTAACAAGCAGAATTAGCTGAGATATTCTGCTAGTAGAAGCCAATAGCTTCTTCAGGCAGGGCTGGTCTCTTCCCATCCTGATAAGGCTGTAAATGTCTTCTGTGTTTTGTGAATTGTGTAGCTCCCAATTTCTTATACTGTGGATGCAATTTTTCCTTTGTTTAGCACTGAAGAACCAGTGCAGCTAACAGGATAAGATGATAGCTGTTATGTTTTGTACACCCATGAGCCAAATTGCTTAGTAGTTTAAACCACTTTGCAACTGTACAAACACTCTGTGAGCAGTAGGAATGCACTTATGTCCCCAAGGACCTAATCTGGCTTGCAAAACTTCCACTAGTGGCACAGATGTGCACGAAAGCTTCACTCTCTGGTTACATGTGCAGAATGTGGATGTAGCTAGAAAATAATATATTAGCATTTCTACACTGATTTGTACAACTATTCTTGAAGCATTTTATTTACATTGAATGGTGAGAAACATATGAGTTTATATTTCATATTTGGAAACTTAGCCAAAAAGTGACAAAATGATTCCTTCAAAATGATCCAGCAACTCAATCTCTCACAAGAGAGGAATGTGCCTGTTTCACTAGACCGTATTGGTCTGTATGTATCTTCTTATTTATGAACAGCTGTGACTATTAGAATCTATTATTTATATTTCCAGTAAGCTTATTTCCCCCCTGCAGTAGATAATCTACGAAGGCAGAATTGTTGCCATTTTTCTGCAGGTACTGTGATTCACTGGAGTATTATGGACGATAATGAAGCAGCACTGCAGATACAGTTAAGCAAGATTATTGTAAAGGCACTTAAAATTTGTTACTTAAAACCAGTGCAGCACTTTAAAAAAAGAATTAAAACAAAAATGTTTGGGTTGTGGGTTTTCAGTAATAAAGTAACCCAGGAAAGGTTTATTCTGCCTGCATCATTGACCCCACACCATCAAATATTTTCAAGCAGTGTCAGTGTTTATCTTCAATGCTAGCCATTTGATTTACATGCGTACACCATACAAACAACACATACACTGAGAGCTGGTTACCACCTTAACTAGGGAGAATTTGTCAGCTATCCCCAATAATGGCCTGAAGTATAAACTGGCAACAAGCAAATACAAAAAGCCTAGAGGATTGGCTGCAGGCCCAGATTTTCAAATCATCAGAGGTTGGCACCCCACTAAAGAAGACAATAATAAAGTGACAGAAATGCTTACTGCTGAGCAACAGAGCTCCCTGAAACAGAAGAGGTATGTATAAGGCACTAGTGATGAGGGAAGCTGTGCTGCATGCCCTGTGATCAGTGATGGAGCTGTGTTTAGGAGGTTGTGGCTGTGGGGAGATGGTAAAACAGGCTGTATGAAGAATAAGTGCATAAACTAACTGGCATTGACTGAAGACACAGATGCCTGGTTTTAATTTGCATGAAGCTGCTAATTTTTAAAGGACGAATTAGCATATCTCTAATTCTAACTAGGGGGTTGCAAGTGGTATTTTCAGAAAATGTGGCAGTGACTGCAGGCTTTGTCAGAGCAAAAAACAGGCTTCATTTCTGCACTGGTCATCTGAAGGAACAAGTCCCCTTTGCCAGTAGGAGTAGGCAAGATGCAGGAGCCATAGCACATTTTGTTCAGCTAGAAAAATCTTTTAAAACACGATCCCTTTTTTCTCCTTCTCTCAGAAAACAACTTGATTTTCTCTCAGAGAGAGTAGCATTCTGATTTTTCCCCTGAGCGACAACAGATGGATTTGAAAGGAGTCTCCACCACTACGACAATATTTCAGTCCCTCAATTGTTTCCTCCCCTTTTGAAAACTAGTAGCTGATTTTACCCAAGGCAGTTTCTCATTCACGCTCTTTTACAGCTTTAGAATCTATATCCTGCTTACTGTATTTTCCAGTTTTCCCAGCATCAGGGGTCCTGTGTCTCCCTGTAGAGTCACCTCACAGCCATCTTACAGCCAGTCATCCGGGTCACACACCCAGAGCTGGGGAACAGTTTCTATGGTCTCCAGTGGCTGCAGGAGTAGGTTTGGAAGAGAGTGCCTCCTTGTGATGTTGAAACATTAAATAACAGCAGTGCAGTGCATTATCCACCCCTGATGAACACTTGGAATACCTTTCTTAAGCTCTGGCACACTCCTTTAGCTTGTCATGCCAGTAAGACATTTTTTAACTGAATTGGAATGGAAACATTAACTGAGAGTTCCCAGAGGGGATAGTTCAGTTGTCTAAGCATCATGCTTAAAATACCCAGACACTTTCAGTCTTGCAAGATCCACTGAGCCATTTGCTATTTCGAGATACAGATAGTGGGTTTCATATAATTTACTTAGTAGTTTTTCTTTTCACATGAGATCTTGAATACTAAGTGATTTACCTTGTAATTTTTGGGAAAGATTTCTCCTTTTTAGCTACATACAAAAGGAACTTTAAAAAATACAATAATAATTTTCTCTGATCACCTTTACATCTTTTATTGGATCACACCATGTAGTGATAACCAGTTTTTAAGTGGCAATCTGTCATTGCATAGGGTTGCAAACTCATCCTTTGTCACTCAAGACATAGCCTCAGTTTTCCATCAGCTACATTTCCTCTGCTAGCTCCTGATGTTGGCTAAGCTTGTCCCTATCAGCAATTGCTTCTAAGTGGTTAGGCAGGCTGTATGCATAATTTGTAAAGAAATTTGTAATTCTTTGGAATGAAAAATGTAATATGATGTGATGCCATGAGCCAGACACTCACCATACTTCTATTGACCTGAGATTTGTTCCAGATGAGGATTTGGGGAGTTAAATATGTTTCTGTGACATCCTATGACATGATCTTAAAAACTGTGGTTTTGTAAGTTTATAATAATTGAATTCATCCTGGTTTACAGAATTTTTTATTTGTGAAGTTTTGCATTCCAAAGCCTCATTGAACTAAATGGGGAAGCCCTTTCTCCCACAGATGGCTGTTAATGCTGTGAGATAAACAAGGGTGGTGCTTCCAAAACAACACTAGATTCTCCTATCTGCCTAACATCAGACAGATACCAACCTCTATTCCCATGCCACAATATCTCCATTCATCACACTGTTGTTTCGTCATAAAGGAATAAAAGAGGCTTAAAAGTACTGATGGGAAGAAATGTGTGATTTAAATTTTGATTTAATGGCCAGATTGTGGCTTTTTTTTTGATAAAAAACATGGGAAGGAAAATTCCTCGAGATTCCTTTAGATCCTTGGAGAGAGGTGAAGGCCAGAGCTGTGTGCCTAGCTCTGAAAAGCCAAGGTGGCCTTCTTTGCCTGCTGGGCATTCCAAAGACCTGCTGGAAGGCAGAGGCCCTGCTTCCCACCTTCTGGCAATACACTTCCTTTAGAGTTATATGAGTTAGCTAAGGGTATTTTTTAATGGGTATATTGGGGCCATCACATCTCTTTTCTGGTGTGGTCCATACTAGATACAAAGCCTTGCTGTACCCTTTCCGCTGTTTCTCCACTGGAGGATGAATCATAAATCACAGGGGCTGACGGGGAGGAGAAAGAAGAGCTGCACAGAGGTATCTGATATTCTGGCAGAAGAACAGCAACTGTTCTCATGGGGATCTCTGTGTACTGAATTCGGGCAAAATGTCTGTATTCTATTTTTAAACAAAAAGCCCCAAAACAACCAAGCAAAAAACCCCAAAATGAAACAATAAGAAAAAATGCAGTTTTGCAGTTTTTGCTTTCACTCACTACCTTTACCTATACTTTCCTCCTTCTCTTTATAGCTTTAACTATCATTACCTACTTTGTTAGATTTTTTTTTTATAATGTATAATC
Source organism: Ara ararauna (assembly GCA_028858755.1). Taxonomy (NCBI): domain Eukaryota; kingdom Metazoa; phylum Chordata; class Aves; order Psittaciformes; family Psittacidae; genus Ara; species Ara ararauna. The sequence goes on along the minus strand of CM054376.1, from coordinate 103,853,511 downwards.
TGCACTCTATTGATAGAAATCAATAATGTCAGAATCCAGCCACACTGGTAATGGGAGATGTAACCCACTGCAGAATGCCACTTTAAGAATGTTGGCTGTGTTTTTTAGGAGCAGCCTTGAATTTTCCCAACAGAGGAAAACTCATGTTGTATTTGCTATGTTTTTTTCTTCTAACTTTTTACAGTACTCTTGTATCTGTAGGAAGCAGGATTGTTGGGTTGTTTGGGGTTTTTTTCTAAATAGCTGTAGCACATCAATTAGGTGAACAACAGAGAAATACTTTTCAATATCTTGATTTTAATTGTATGTGTATATGCCGTGAAGCAACTAATATGGCTCGTTAAGCTTCCATGACATCTGGATTTTGCAATTGCCAATGTTATTATGTCTAACTGCCTGGCTTCGCAGCAGAGCAACAATGAAAATACACTTAAACAAAGAGAATGAAGAAAAAAAGTCTGGTTTAAACATTTATCCTTTTTTTTTCATGTTGTTGTCAGACAACACAAGCATGATAATTATACAACAGTCTCAGAGTATAATGAACTAATCCTCTGAAACTAAAGCTCCAAAGTCCCTGTGATTATGTTTAAACTGCCTGCCAAGATCCCAAAGTATGATAATTAATGAACTTTAACATATGTGACAAAAATCCTAATTGAAGTAGGAGGGGAGCAGGGAGCAGTAAGGAAATGAAACTGATTTCTAGAAGTATCAATTTTGAACCCTTCGATTTTATCTTTAATTATTAGTTTTAGGGTAACCTTCAGGAATTCAGTGACATTCATGATACAGAGGCATTATGGAGAATCATGATGAGAGACAACACCTCCTTATGAGAATTTTCAATGAAATTACTAATCTTGCAAGTCTTCTCTATGTTTTTTGCAGACTCAGGGCCTAGGGGGAAAAAAAAAAGAGCTGGTGAAAAGCATAAGGAGGTGAAACAGCTTGGGTGTACTTCACAGGATAGGCAGGAGAGGCAGGAATAGGATACAGCTATTCTGATGCTTAAGCCCAAGGCACTACCCTTCAGGGCCTACTGACTCTTACCCTTTCAGCACTCCCATTGATATTTACAATGGATATGTGACTGCAACATATTAAAACCAAGTTATTTTAGGCAAGTTAGAGAAAGATTGATGACAGAAATAAATGATAAAAGAGTAGTTCTTGCATGAATGTGGCTGGGATTTTCTCTTTTCTTTTCCTTACTTTTTTCCTCTCCTATCCTCTCCCTCTCCTCTCCCGTCCTTCTCCTCTCCTCTCCCGTCCTTCTCCTCTCCTTTTCCTTTCCCTTTCCTCTCCTCTCCTCACCTCATGGACCAAATGTAGAAGAAAATCTTACAGAATAACAACCCCACTACTGATACAACAAAAAAGAGTAGCTGTTTTCTACGAACATTTTATTATCTGCTTAAATTATTGATTATAATGATTTTGCACACCTGTGTGCTAGCTAGCTGATGCAAATTATGCCATTCAATGAAATAATCATTATGTTACTTTGTCTAGTGTACAGAGTGCACCAGAGGGATAATGCAGGGGTGAATTAGGGGCCCAGTGAGGCTCTGGAGTCTCCATCCTTGAAGGCCTTTGCAATTCAGCTGCAGCCTAACTTACTTTCAAAGTTGACCTCTCTTTGGGGTCAACCAGGTCCTACCCAGGTGGGAGAAGAGGACCTCAAGGTCCCATCAAACACACATTGTCCAGTGGGTTTACTCCGCGAAACTGGTGCTGCTATGTGTACCCTGAGTCTGGATTCTGTTCCTCCTGAGCAAAGTAGAATCCCTTACACAGCATTTCATATTAATGGAAGCAGAATTGGCCGTGTGCTTATACTTGAGTCAGGAAAAAAGACAACCAACTTACTGAAAAGTAAGTTTGAAGCAGAACTTCTCAGTTTCCTAATCACCTTTCCCTTTTACCTATTTGCTTCAGTCAAACCTGAAGAAAAAAATATGACCTTTACTGCTCTTTCTCATTTGCTTTCAATTAGAAAATGCAATCATTCCAGCATGTAGAATTTGCTAATATTTAAAAGGATTCTAGACTTAGTCCTTTAACTGAAGAAAAAATATTACAGTTTTTAAACCAGTCTGGAGAAAAATTCCTTTTCTAATACCCCATGTTATTTTAGAAGTCCTTAAGACCAGAAGGAAGATGTCCCTCGGAACCATTGCACATATTAAAAGATGAGAGGAACACGCATATTTTGTTGTATGTCCTACCAGCTGTCTCAGGGTGAAAGTTAAGAATGCTATTTGCCTCTGAAAATAAACATTTTTAAATGTACTTGAAATTATCACATTTTTTTTTCAAGGTTGAAGATTTTTGGATTCCTTCAGATGATTTTAGAGAATCAGAAAACATGAGAGTGAAAAGAAAACCAAAAATGCAATGATGTACCAATAGTCCTACTCCTTGGAAAAGAAGAAAATGCTTCTTTTAAATAGAAAAAAAGAAAAGTTAGGAAGAAAGGCAGAAAACAAGCCCAGTTCTTTGTCATTCTCTGCCTGACATCACTCACATTTTCTCCAGTGAGAGACTTGAACCCTCAAGTATGCAATTACTACTGCCATTTGTACTCTTCTAGTGCCTGGAGGTCTCAGTCAGGGACTGGATCCTATTGTGTGTGTGTGCTGTATAAACACATTGAGGAGCTCACTGTAAAACTCTTCTAAATCAATAACTAAGCACAATATGAGAAACAACTGAAGAGCAGAGAAGAGGTGGTAGATGGTCAAAGGGAGGTGATTAGGATCACAGCTGAAGCAGCAGTTAGTGCAGCCATAGACTAATTATTGCTGAAGGGCTTTTTGGCATTTAATCTATGCAGCCATCGTTGGCTTACATATCCACCAGCAGCTGCAGTAAGTGAACATCTTTAGGATGTTTATCTTCACTCTCCCACCCTGTGATAAGAAAGCATTAGCCTCATTTAACACAGTATTCACATACTTAGCTCTGTTGGGGTACTCTACTCTTTGGAGGAGCACCTTCTTTTCCCTTTGTCCCTGACCTAGGAGCTCCCAACACACCTGCCAAGGGGAAAGCCTCTGCATGGCCCCACATACTGAATTGTTTGAATCTCAGATCTCCGCATCCCACCAGCACCTTCCTGCAGGAGGGACCCTACTAGGATCTCCTAGGCACTGCAAACCAGCATCTCCTCGAGGTCTCCACCAATTTCCAGTGCTCACCATGTTGAAACACAACCGTATGAAAATCTTGTTTGTGTATGCTAGATATGAACTCGTTTGCTGAAATACTCTTCAGTTTAATTTTGCTTGCCTCCTTTCAATTTTAATAACTGATTATCTTTCTAAATATGCAATGCAGATTAATTGACTTTATGGTTTAACTACAAAAGCCAGAGGCATGATCAATACTCTTTATCCAATTTATCAGACCTGCACGACATTTATGTAATTAGAAAGCAAAACATAAGGATCAAAAGAGCAGAATAACATATTAGAGCAAAAAGGGACTCTGTTTTCTTTCCCAAGTGAAATGGTATTAAAATAGCTTTAAAAAGTTAAAAATAGAAATTTTGGCAGACGCATTTTGCCCTCTGTGCACTGTTGAATCCCTGTGCTTTCAAGGCCATTTAAAAGGTTTAATGTTGTAATTCAAGGCTCTTATGCCACCCTGAAGAGGAAAACGAACACACACACACACACACACGCACAAAGGAAAACTTCACACTAATACATAAGACAAAGGATTCTTGCTCTTGCAGTTTGCAGCTGGACAATATTCCCACTGAAAATGGAGTCTCGATGTGCACGTGTGGGGATTTTTGCCTTTCTCTCAATCTCCTAACGCCTGTTTCACACATGAGTATACTGAAAACCTTCTTCTGCCATTGATTCCTAATGTGCTTCTTTTTCATTATCCACCACTAACAGTGACCACAAACAAGTGTGAAATTGCCAGCTATTGCTGCTGCAGGTGAGTTGATGATTTGTCGCATTGCTCTGACAGCTCCATGTGTGGCTCAGCCACCCGTGCCTAATGCCGAAATGTAAAGTACAACTAAGTGACGAAAAACCTGTGCCCCTTAAGTGGACCTCCTTGTTTTTAACATCTTGTCTTCCCATGCCCCTTTCCCACATAGCTCACTGTACAGAGGGTTGTTGTGAGCAAAAATAGCGCACAACAGTCTGATTTTATAAAACCTTGACACCAGCTTTGTCACTGCCATGTAGCAATTCAGAGCCTTTTAATTGGGGTTAGTGCAAATGTGGCGTGCTCCTGCTCTCCAGGAAGACCAGGCATTGCACCCAGTTTTTCATGTTCAGTACTTGCACCTGGCATACCACCCCTTGGTGAACAGCTCTGGAAAGCTGTTATTGCTGCATGTGGTTATACGAGTTTCTACTCAGTTTTTGCCTGTTAGCACACATCATATTGAGCACTGCACTGTGTTTTATGTTTTGGAAGTCTACCAAAACTTTCGGCTTTATTTTGGCCAGAGAACTGGAGGCCAAGACACAAATGTTGCTCTGTTCTATGTTGGCTCTATTTCTAGCCATGATGTTTGTATAAGAAATATCAGTGAAAATAACAAGTATTTCACTGGAGAGGCATAGAACGATGTTTTGGTTTCACTTTCTGCACTCTATTCAACAAATTGGGAGTTCTGTTTGGACTTGCTCATAGCAGGAGGAGTAAATAACTCCTCTGCTTGTTGCTCCAGCTTATGTTTGCCAGAGAGGAAATATCCCTAACACCCAGTGTTTGTGTGTGCCAGCCCTCACATTGGCCCTAAGCATCTTGGCAGCGATACTACCCGCTTTGATATGTCTGTAATATTTCTGTAAACACAGAACCTTCAAAAGTCTCCAGGTATTCAGCTTTATTTGCATTTGCTTCCTCCATAGAGGTGGAATAACCTGGGTTTGCCTGTTTCACCTCACTGCACTTTGCACTCAAAATACAAGGCAAGGGCAATATTTAGAGTAACTTCCCCCTCACAATCACACAAACACACACATTTGTATTTATTGAGCAAGATACCATGCCAGGATAACAGCCAGACTACTAAAGTAGGTAAACCAGCAGAGCAAACATAAGTGCAACCCTAGGTTCACTTGATAATTGGATACCTTTCTAATTGCTCAGTGTCTGATCGCTAGAATACCTAAGAGACTCCTCAGCCTTTAAAGCTGGAGGTTTAAGATATCTGCTAAGACTATCCAGAGACTGTGCAACCTGAAAGACTTTCTTTGTGCTCTACAGGAATATCTGTGGAGTTTGAATTTTGTGTGTAAACGTGGCTATTCCTGACCATTTTCTGGAGAGGGCTTACCAACCCTCTGGGGTGCTGAACACTGATTTCCTCTCTGCCACAATCATTTGGGCAGACTCACATGACTGTGCAAATTGTTACTAATGAATCAGAGCTCCAAAGCTGAAAAGCTTCAGCTTCGTTTTTAGCTTGTGGAACACATGGCTGCCTCCTGTCTTCACCTGGGTAGCGCCTTTTATCTGGTTTGTGGATAGGTTCATGGTAAGCAGACCAGGCGCTGCTTACACAGACTCAATGCAAAGGGTGAGACTGTGGCTATGCTGCAACTTTTTTTACAAAGAAAACATATGAAGAATCCCTGTGACAGACTGAAGCCTGGTGTGGGCTTTCAGGATGCGAAGCCCTGTAAAATATAAAGCCTTTAACATTTTCAGCTGTTTTGAAAAATTCTGGTTGCTCCAGTGTTTTCTTACTTCTGTCACATTGACACCAGTGACTAAATGTAATTGTGTAACTACTGTCCCATTTCTGTCAGGTTACTTTTTCATATCTCTATTTTCATCTGGTAGCATTCTGGAAGTAAAATGCCATCTACTAGTTTAGAATTAAAAAATCCCCAAGATCTGTAGATGAATGACAGGTGAATTGACTTTCAAATTCTTGACTTAGAAGTGTAAATTATTTTTAATTAAGTCAAAATGCATTTTTCCTCTTTTTCTTTCTGGAATCAACCAGTTGCCTGCATCATGTTTCTTGTCATTTTTTTCTTGTGTCTGCTGTTCACAAAGCTACAAACTTGAGGTCTGGCTGTGTTACAAACATATTAGGCATTTCAGAGAGCAAAATAAAAATGACCTGGTGAGAATGTTTAGTGGAGCTTAGAAGTTTTAGTAACACCTGCTGTAGTTAGCATCCAGAAGCAATACTCTAGTCATGCTGTACTCTGATACAGTCAAACTGTACTCTAATTTTGCCTTTGTAAACAGCTGTCCAAATGTGATACAAACTCCCTACACTACAAAGCAGTTCAAAACTCTCCTTCATTCAAGTTAAAGAGACTGTCATTTTTTCTGACCAGAAAACAAGTGCCATTTCAAGCTGACGGCAATAGACACTAAGGCATCGTTTTGGCTGTCCTTTCCCATAGCAGAAAGCGATAGGCTATGTCAACGTAAGAAGCCTAACTAGTCTTGGCAAGCTCAGCTGCTTATTGATTTAACAGTATTGCTAGTCAATGAAGGTAAACTTGTTTGTGAAACACTGCAATGTTATACTCCAAGAGCACTGCTGGATTGTAATTCAGGTGCTTATCTTCTGAGAAAATCAGAACTTTAAAATAATCAAGTCTTTTCTGGTGTGAAAGAAAAACACATTTGACTACATAGCCACTGGAACCAGGCTATATACATGCACTCACCTGCTCAGCTTGACAGTAACAATAACTGGTTTTCTAATGCACAAAGAAAATTCAGTTAATTTCATTTTAAGTATTAATACAATTTGCTTCTGTTCTTTCTGGATTTTGCAATAGATACTCTAAGGCTGTCAGTGAAACAAAACCTTCAGGCATGTCATAACAAGACTTTTTTGTTATCTATGAGGTAGCACACTCTTAGTCATCTCTTTCATTCAGGTATTTTATCAAGATCGAATATTTATAAGCTATTGTATAGCTCAGAAAAAAGAAGAAGGAAAAAAGTACCAGTCACCTGATCTCAATTTAGCCTTAATTACATATCTGTCCTTTATAACAGTTATTACCTAAGAGAGGCTGCTACTTAACATATCACACTGGGATGAAACATCACTGGCATTCATAAAAATCTGTACAGGCATTTCAAGTCTGCAATGTCCTTTCCACATAGCAGTCATACAGGAACTTTTACAACATGTAGATGCTTTGGAGGATCGTGTTGGTAATGATACTGAGAAAGGAAACACATTAGACTATGCTGTGGTCTGCTAACGATCTGTCTTCCAGTTTTTAAACTTTGTTTCCAGTGTGTCTTGTAAATACATTGATCAAACATTGTGATACAAGTTGGTGTTAAAATGGTAGATTTTAATTTCTAATTTAGAAATGCTGAAAAAGAGAAATCTGTTGTACAATCTAAGCACTGCCAGTGGCGCACTGAGGTTTAAACTTGACCTGCTTGTACCTATTTTAATTTTATCCCTGTATTTGCTGTATATCCCTTTTTGGAAAGGAAAAAACCACCAAAAAACCACATCAAAACCGAAACAAGAAGCAACCCAAATTTTAACTTGAGTTCTCGCTGTTCTCTTAAACGTATGGGAATCCTAAGAGGAAACTTTGGATTTCCCAACCCACTCCAAACAGGACTGTCACCTGATTTTGTAATGGTAGGTTTGCTTTGACTGTAGTTTTCAGGCATTCAAAATCTCTGTGTTTCACAGAACGTGTGTGATCCTTAGCAAGCAAAGAAGAAAGGCAGTGTTCAAGATTTGTGGCAGCTTTTTTTAATAAACAAATCTTGTTGTTATTTTGGTTTTTCTTAAAGAAGTACAGTTGGAAAATCCCATCATTTTATAGAGCAAGTTCTCTGTTTATGGAACTTCCATATAAACTCTGTAGGAGTATCCTAAATGGTCTTTGTCTTTCTGACTCAAACGTGTTACGGACGATCCAAAAGAATTGGTGACATACCAACAATTTACCCACTCCTTGTCCCCAGTCTGTATTTTCCTGTCTTTGTGCAGAATCCTCTCTTTTCATTTACAAATAATTAGCAAGTAAGTATCCACAGATGGTGCCTGTTGGTACACTTGCTGAACAATTTCCTTTGCATCTGTGATTCTTACACTCTAATGAAAATTTCTACTATTTCTATAATCTTTCCTTAGACTTTCTTCCTGCTTTCCTTTCCTTGTTATCATTGTATTTCCTTCTAATTAAAAAAAAATAATTTCTTCTAGATAGGGGAGATAATCAGTAGGTCTGGTCTTTAAGCCAAGTATTGTGTTGAGCTGCAAAATCATAGCATAAGGGTAGTGTAAAGGTGGGGAGCACACAGAGCACAGAAAAAACGTCTGACTTTTTAAAGGAAAAGTGGTAGGTCAGCTCTTGTGCTGGGCAAAGTCACTGTAGGCTCCTGACCAGAGAACTCAGGCTGTGAAATGATTCTGTGATTTCAGGGGTTACTAAGTAATTGGGAGTAATAAGCATGTCAAAGTTTTTGAAACCACTTCGCCCATTCAGCAGTGTAGTCTTGTGTCTATTGTAGCACAGGAGGGATGTGCCCTACTCTGATTCTGTTTCTCTAGATGTTATGAGATGATCTGTCAATTTGCAGATAAACTCTCAGTTTCTTTTTTACATAATCTTGTGCAGGATGAAGAATTTCTCCGTAATATGAAAGGATTTAAATGAATTTTGTCATCTCTGCCTTCACCTAAAATACCAATTTCTGTAATTTACTCATCGCTACAAAAAAAGGGGGGGGCAACTAATGACTAATGTTGATTGTACTGTGAGATTCTCATCAGATAATTACATTTAAATATGTGGGCTTAAGAATAAGTAATTGCAGCAAATTAAGGCAAACTAATAAAGTTGTTTCTAGATACAAATAATTTCTTGAGGGAAGTACTGTGGCAGTTTTTTCTTTGCTTCTATGGTTTGCCTGAGAAGGTACTGTAAATTGTGACACTAAGTTAAAGTAAATGATAGAAAATGGGTGTGAAATTAGGACTGAGTTTACATTTTGGAATTCAAGTGCAGTCTTCAATAGACTTACTTTAAACGAGTCCAGAAGAAGAATCAGGACTTTTGTCTTCACATCAAAGCAACTTCTGAACCTGATTTTTGACTTTGCAAAGGAGGTTTTGATATACCATGTGGGATTACAAATAGCAAAGATGAATAGGTGTGCATTTAAGTCACTCTAATTGCTATCTTACAACAGAAGCATATTCTGGAGCTGTAGAGTTTTGGACAGAGGCCATGTTAAACTCCTCCGCTCAGATTAGCTCATAGAAGAATATAAATTACAAGTCAGGTTTTTGTGGAGTGATTTGAGCCATGCAGGGCAGACTGTATGTAAAGTATGTTCAGTGCCCACCTTGAGACAGCAATTCTGGTGTTTACATCAGAATTCTATGAGAGTTCAACTGTATCTGAAAATGGTGCTGAATATATATAATGAAGAACAGAAGACATAGGCTCTCATTCCTGTATTAAAACGTAAGAGCAAGTGGTAGGAAAAGCTCTTCTTGTTTTAGCTGTCAGCAAAAATGATTGATTGATTGATACTGATTGATCCTCCTCCAGAGGAAGAAGAGAGAAAAGAATAGTGCAAGAAATTGAGTAAACTTTCCATGTAGAGTTAATGATTTTTTTTTTTTTTTTGGTATTATTGTTCATTTGTTCTTCTTGTATACCTAAGGATGCTCTAACCCAGACCAAAGAATATCATAGCAAAGCTGTTTGGATTTGAAAAGTGAGTACAATGTGTGTAAGATACTGACTTAACCCAGGGAAATTCACACATTTTAAGTTGTTCAGACTAATTAGCTTTTCACAGTATCTCTGCTTCGGTTTAGGCTTTAGCTGTGAAGAGTTTGGTGAACTAAATAAAACATTTATGATACTAATAAACCAGTGAAGCTGAAACAAAAAAGCATCCAGAAGCCAGTGGAAGAAAGTGTGAGGTAGACTGACAAATCTTTTCATCATGCAATGAACTTGCAAATATAACACTTTGTGGCTACTTTGGAAGAAAGAATTAAAAAATCACCAACAATTGTTAAAAGCAAAACAAGAATTGCAGAATTCATGCAATTATGCAGAGTTAGGTGAAATCAAAGGCTTAGGCAATCTAGGTTAACTAATATCAAAGAGTCATGAGTTGAATGTCAGTCAGTCATTATGCATTAGTTCCAGTACATCTGCTCCAACAGATGCATCCATCCAGACACCCTTTAAAAGCTGAGTGAAGATTTTAGTTTCTGCAAAGAGAAAGGAAAGTTGTGGGCTTGGTGTGGTTTTTTGTTTTGTTTTGTTTTGTTTTAGTTTTTTTTGTTGCTGTTGTCTTCTACTTTTTTTTTTTTTTTTTTTTGCCTAAATGCCTTTTAAGTTTCTAAAGCTCCAAAGAGCTTCACAATCATTAACTCTCACAAGATTCTTTGGAGGCAGCAGTAATTGTGTCATGTACTTATAGGCTAAATTGTGGAATGGTCTGAACTTGTGACACTCTGCCTGTGTCTATACTAGCCCCCATCAAAGGGCTTCTGAGAGGCTTTCCTTGAAAGTTGCCTTTCCCAGGACTCAGGAATCTTATCTGTCTTTTGACAGGTGCCATTAGGGCTCTTTTACAAAGAAAACTGGAGTTCAGGGGGCAGATGGGACAGTTCAAGGTCTAAAACTCTTTCACACTGCATGTGGCTGCTTTATGTTTTGGATATTGCTGAAGTGTGCTGTATCTGTCCAGGTTTTCCCTAAGAACTGCAGGAAATCCTCTCCAGAGCTGACGCTGGGAGTACTCTAGATCTCATCTGCTGTAGCCAGCTACTGATTTTGGCTTTGACAGCATTCCTGGGGCATTACCTGCAGCTGTGCAGATGTATCCATAAGGCTAGATTTTTAGAGGGAGCACAAAATGTCAGGAGCACACAAACAAATTGCAGTGACAATATATTCTCCTGTCCAAACTACTAGAAGATATCACAGACAGAAAATAGCAAGCTCTGTTTTGGTGCAGTTCTTAGAAAATGTGGTAATAGGAAATACTGCAAATAATTCTGCATTAATGAAGTTCAATATGTTTTTAAATATTAATTGCACCAAAGGAGGTTTCTGTTTTGCTGCCCTTAGCAAACTTGAAGCAGTGACTAGTATCTAAATGAAGAAGTGAAAAGTTCAATTAAAAGAAAGGAAAGCATAATGTTCTACTTAGAATAACGTCTCAGTATTTTGTATTCCTCATGGTTTTTTGCTTATGTTCCTCATGGACATATATTTAACATTACTCTTTTTTTTTTTTTTTTGTAATTCGTCTTTGAATATCTTCTCAAATGTGAGCCATGAGACTGAGATGGATATCCCTTCCATAAAAGCACAACCCTGAGAGTTTTAGTGTTGTGTGGTAAAATATTACAGGGCTAACCAGGTTTATTACTCATTTTGGAAGGCCAATACACAAATGTATCCAGTTCTACTAATTTTCATTTCTTTATTTATTTTATTTTGCTAGTCTTGGTTTTATTTACAAATCTTAAAACTTTGATTTTTAAACAGTTGTCCTCAGGGAGCCAGCTCCAGATTGGTAACTAAATTCAGACAGCAGAAAATGTCTTTAACTTACATTAAACCGGCACCAGTTAAACTTTGGGAGGTGAAAAGGTATGGCAACTCCTGGAAAATCTTCAAGCAGGAAATCTTGCCCCTGTCTGGATAGTGTGAAAGGTCAAAAGGAGAAGAGATTTCCACTGTGTATAAAATTGGATATTGAAAGCCTAAAAAAGTTTTTAAATTGCACTTGGTGAAGTCTAGCATAGGAAATGGCTGTTTTTTGAAATGTGATTTGTCCGAAATAGTGAGTGCCTGAGAATGTAACTGAACAATGAAGTCATTGTCTAAAAGCTTTTCTGAATGATGCTTGGACTATTCCAAGCTTATTTAAAAATATCCACAGTAAGTGTTTTAAAATGAAAAGCTAAAAAACCCAATGTGTCTAGTTAGTGCTTGAAAGAAGATTCCTCAAAGATATCCTAAAAACTTACCAGTCCATTCCCAAAACAACACTAGCTATAACCATTGGTGAAGTGGCCTGAATACTGTTGCCCTCTGATGAACAGGCCATAAAAGCTAAATAATTTATTTTCCTTTGAATCTTTCCTTCTTTTGCTTGAGTTTCCAACTTCTTTTCATAACAACAGAAGAGAACGTGCTCAATATTTAAGGCACAAGGGTAATGGTAAGTGGCTGAAACAGTTCTCACAACATAATTGAGAGTTTAGAGGGAAGTTATGTTGCCAGTTTGAGTTGCTGGCTTACAATTTTTGGCAGGGCAGCAGGATTCTGCTGTGACAAGTGAAGTCTGAAACCATCTTGACAAATATTTGTTTCCTAATCAAACCTCTCCTGACTTCTATCAGGGGTGGGTACATCCCAGCAACTGCTCTTTCCTGAGTAAAGGGATGGAGGAGTAAATGTTGTGGGCAAGGCTGGGTGTGGATGAGCACAGCTTGTCCACTTCTGACTGGGCAAGACCCGTGTGTAGCCTTTTTCTCAGGTGCAACAAACAACTTCCTTCGGCTTTGGTTTATATTCTTTGCTGCACCAGATGCAACAGACATCTCCAGTGATGATGTTTTCTGTGTGTCTCAGTCTTCTATCACTCAATAAGATGAATCTGCTGACAGAGATATCTGCTTCTCTCCCTTCTGCTTCACGAGCTAGAGGAAGACTGCAGATGAACAGCTATGAGGTGAAGCCTCAAGTATCCACAGTAGGATCTGAGAAATGGACCAAACCTGCCCACTCCTCTTCAGGCAGTGTTGGAGAAGAAAAAAAAGTCAAAAAAAGAGTTCTTGAAAGGAAAGAAAGAATCTGTTTCCCAGCACTTCCAAGGGGCAAGACTGATAGCTCCTGTTTTCCTACTGCTTGGCACTAGCCTGTGGCTTGTTAAATGTTCTGGTTTTAGACACGCTGCTGATTTTTTGCATACTAGTTGTTCTAAATCTTGTTATGAGATGTCTCATGTTCTCTATGTAACATATTGACAACTAGTATGCCTAAGACAGTTTAGGAAGGGGCAAGTGCTTAGAAGTTACAGATCTTTACTTCTGGTCCTTTATTTGATAGGGACACTCAATCTTACTGGACCTCAGCTCCCAACTCCGTAGAGAAAGAATAAAACCAGCATGTTAATACATGCTCACTAATATATGCAAAAAATACCTTTTTGAATCTTACTCAAAACAAAGCTCCCCTGGAAAAATCACCACTGGTTTTGGAAGGTTAAATTACAGCCTGCACCGTAAGCATCTATTACTGAACCAATGATTATGCTAGTAATAGTCATAACCATTTAGGTATGAAAGCCTGTAGCCAAAATGTTGATGCTACTCTTATTGTTGTGTGACCTTTCCTGTGTTTCCAAGAAAGCTTTGCTGTGCTGAGAAGAATCTCCTGACCTAAGCTTTTAAAAAGATTGGCAGACTGTTCTGAGTGGGAGGCTGCATGAGAACAGAAGATAAATATTTGCAATACAATGGAGATAAAGAGGAGGCTGGAAATGTTACTGCAGCATCAAGGCTTTATTTTACTTTTGAGCTTGGGTAAGTGCCAAAAGGACTAAATCAGCACACTGGGAAATGCAAGAATGAACTCTCTTAAAAAAAAAAAAAAAAAGAAGAAATAAAATAAAAAGAAAAAAAGAAGGTAAACTACTAGCATCAGGAGCAGGAGTACAAATTTTATTCTGAATATGACTCTTGGAATTTCTTTTTCTTCTGAACCTGAAATAATACTAATGGAAAAAAGTATTGTGTTTTTATTTCCAGCCCATATATATCTGCCTTTATAATTTACATAAGTATTTTACCGGAATATTAACTTCCATTATTTATGAATCTATTGAACTTTGCAAGGATGTGCTGACAGTTGAAGGATTATAATTTTAAAGGCAGTTCAGTTCACATCATAAATATCCTCAAAGGTCACATATTACTTTACAGTAACATCTGAAGGAGAAGGAGCTTAAAGTCAGAGTTGTTTTCAGAAAAAGTTTCACCATTATTTTCTAGAAATCAAAACGTACCAGTTTATTACCTTATGGGAAAATTTTTATGTATGTTTTTGTGAAGTGCTGTGCTCACATGGGTATTGTGTTATTATGTGGAGCCCCTCGTCTTGGTTTTTACAGGATCTCTTCACCCTGGGGTTACCAAAGAGCACAACTGCAGTCAGAGCATTCAGGCTACCTTCATATAACATGTACATTGCAATATCAAAATCAACTAGATTCTCAACGTCTTTCTTGCTGTTGTCTACCTACCCTTGAAGTGCCATAAATAAAATAAGGCACTCAGCATTTTCAGGCAATTCAGTCAGCTTTACATTGTGTAAGATGAGGAATCCAAAATATGGAAGCAATGAAACTTACCGTTTACCTGAAAACCTTATGCTGTGTGAATAATGATAAGCCTGTGTAGCAGTTCAGTCTAACTAGTTTAGACCTGAGTTGTTTCCATTGAATAGAGATCACTACACCGGTGATCATCACACCATTGTATCATTGATAAAGCTTTTATTCGGCTATGGGTAAAATATTCACAGATAAAATTTGAAATAGTATGTACAAACGTACTGTAAATAATATGACTTCATTTGTAGTAACTGTTCATGGTTTTTTCTTGATAACCCAATAGCAGATGGTGACTTACCATTTCCATTTACCTGTTTGCAACAGAGAGGGAAGAATAAAGCATTTATTAACTTGGTGTATTAAAATGGATGGATAGATGAAACTGAAAAAAAAGGAATATTTCATTCATTAAAAAGGGTGCCTACAATTTTTTTTGCTCAGTTTTATACATGTCATGTTATATTCCATAATAAAAAGTGCTACCATAGCTTTGTAAGAGCTCCTCGTTGCACAGATGTGAAGGAGACAGACAAATATAAACCAATGCATTTTGGCCATGTTTTTAAGTTTTCCTGGGGGAGTTTAAAAGAGCCCACATTCATTGTCACCAACTAAGTCTCTATGTCCATATGAGTCATATGCAGATGTATTTTTGTTTACCACTGTTGGAATGGAAGTCAGAAATACCCTGTTTTTCATTTAAGCAGTTCCTAAATATAAGGCTTTCACACTGTATCACTATTTCATATAGCTTAAAGGACTGGTCTGCTGCTGCAGAACAAAGCAGTAGATCAGTCTTTAGTAGCTGCTAACAGTCTGTAGGCTGCTGTGTAATGTCTGCTAACAGGACAGGCCTCAAGTTGAGAGTCTGTATTATACTGTCTGGCTTTGAACAATCTCGCCTAATCAAATAGGGGAGCTGAAGTATCCGTATTCATGACAAAGGTTGGTAAAATTGTTTTTAAAGAGATAAAGTCCTTTATTATTTTAGTATTTTTGTTATCATGCTGAAGAAAATTTATTTTTGCTTTTTAACAGCAGGAAGCATGCACATCAGTTGCAAATGGCAAGATTTCTAGTTTTGGGTTAATTAAAATGGTATTAAAATCCCTCTCATAATTCAAAATAAGCCCAAGTAATCAGTTGATTCTCAGAGGTTATGGTATAAGGTACTTGGCCTAAGAAGACAGCAAAGAGAAATACAAGGCTGTCCAAGTGAAACTCCAAAGGAATGTAGGTAAATAAACTCAATAAATCAAGATGGAGGCACAACATCAGATTACTATACTTGAACACTTTCTTTCCTTAGGAAACGGTGGGTGATACAGAACCACAGTCCTTTTTTGAAAATGTTTGCTTACTGACTCCTCTTAACTATTTCAGAATCAGGATTACACCCACTAGCTTGAATGGGGTTACTTGTTAGATAAAGGATGACAAATCTGGTTGTAAAGTGGTAGACTCTCTTGAAGAACGTACATCCTAATTCTCAATGACATTTAAGTGAGTAAAACTATGTACAGAGAGAATAAAATGCCAAGACGTGTTGCCTTGCCAAGTCGCCACAGTTGGAAGCTCTCAGAAAATTTCCATGTGTTCGTTGATAAATCGTCCATTTTGAATAAAACATTATTTCATTTTTACAGTAGATTCAGAGTGACAGGTCCTTAAGGCTAAGCAATACCTTGCCTTTTTTTTTGAAACATATGTGAAAGAAAGTGATTTCTTCACTTTTGTCTAGATATCTGCAAGAAATTGGAATTTTCTGGTAGCTAATCTATTTGCTATGCAAATATGCATTTTTAAAAGCTCAGAGGCAAATATCAGTTCAAAGGTCTTATATGTTTATTGCTAGAAGTAGGAATTAGTTTGGTTAATTGTTAAACAGTGGACAGTTTCCTGAGTGATTCAATACGTAACAGGAGATAGGTAACTCTGTTTAGGAACACAGAAATAATTGAACAGGATAGGTTACAAAAGCAAGCTTAAAATTCAAACAATGCAAGATAGGAATTCACTCTAGCATAATGATTATTATCTTCACAGTTCAGTATATGATTGTTTTGTTAGGGTTTTTTTTTTTTGTATCATTCTATATTGTGCTTCAAATCTTGCTGAAGTTATTGAAAATACAGTGAGATGGCAGCTAATATTTGGAATCAAAATTACATTGTTTAATTATTAAAATTTACAGTAGTCAAGAGAGATATCTATGTTCTCTAATTAAAATTTAATACTGTGAAAACCCCTCAATTTTAATTAGCATTAAATCCCTCCATAATTCCATAACACCAGCTCCTTCCTGTCCTTAACAAGTGATTCTGTGGTGCAGTTCACATAGCACAGCAGGCGCTGAACTAACAATGCTGTAGCTGTTTCATCTGTCAGAAACCTCGTATAAATCAGGGCCTCCATAATGGCTATACAGAGAGTCACGCTATTTGAAAACCAACACTGTACTTTTCACAGTTAAAAAATCCATTCCCATGTGCATCTATTAACTTCTCAACCTCTAAATTTGTGCCCTCTATCAACTCAACCTGCAACATCAATCAGACAAGTACCTAGAATTGTAAGGAGAGCCACAACAGCTCTTAGCAAGGGGCTTTACCCTCTGACCACAGCTACTAGCAGGTGCCCAGAGAAGATGTAAAGACATGGTAAATACACAGTTTATCTTCCAGAATATTCTCTCAGTAACCACCTCTGTGATTCCAGAGCTCCTTATTTTTTAAAGTAAGCAGAATACAGATTCATGTCTGTATGCTGGCAGAATTATGTAGCAATTTTCTTAAATATTCTTGATGCATTGCCCTTTTCAAATTGTGCTCTGAGCTAAACCCTACTGCCCCCGCAAACCTTTCCTTCTGTCACTACATTCTTAAGGTCACTCTCCTTTCCTGCTTTTATGGACCAGCATGCATAGTCTGTGGCTACTGGCTTCTAATAACAGATTTCTTCTCCTTTTCTTTGTCAGTATTTCTTATAATAAGCAGTTGCATTTTCTGTCCATAAGATATCTCTCTTATACTTCAGTTTAGACATTTCCTCTGATAATTGATGAAAAAACTTGAAGTTGCAAGGAAAATTACTGTAAAAATAAGAAGGTTAGAATGGTTTACTTAGTAGTTGTTCTATACATTTTGAAAATCTGCAGCATCTCAGACCAAGTGAAGATTCAGTCTGATTGTAAGTTGAATATAGTAAATTTCTGCTGAAGTTTATAGAAATCAATTGTAGGCAATTTAGTTACAGAAAGAAAATCTGAGCCTTTGAGATGTCACACTGGCAAAACTTTTTTTTAATGTAGAGTGGCTATTCAAGAAAATATGCCATACTTAGATAGGTAGAGATTGTAAGTCTAGCTATATCTGTATGTGGCTACTGATTGCTACTTCAAAGTTCTACTTCAATGATACATAGAAAATACTAAGAAAGCAAGGAAATTAAGATATTCAAAGTATTTGTGCTGTTCATGATTATTATCTATCCATAAGTATATTAGGAAATCTCATTTGTTAAGAATGGAAGAGTGTTCGGTACAAAAATAATGGATTCTGTAGTGTTAGTCTGATGGCAAATATGGTTCTCACATCCTGCTAAATTTTCTGTGTCTCATAGAATCATAGAAAAGTTAGGGTTGGAAAGGACCTTAAGATCATCTAGTTCCAACCCCCCTGCCATGGGCAGGGACACCTCCCACTAAACCATGCCACCCAAGGCTCTGTCCAACTCAGCCTTGAACACTGCCAGTGATGGAGCATTCACAACTTCCCTGGGCAACCCATTCCAGTGCCTCACCACCCTTACAGTGAAGAACTTCTTCCTCATATCCAATCTAAACTTCCCCTGTTTAAGTTTTATCCTATTGCCCCTTGTCCTCTCACTACAGTTCCTCATGAAGAGTCCCTCCCCATCATCCGTGTAGCCCCCCTTCGGATACTGGAAGTCTGCTATGAGGTCTCCACGCAGCCTTCTCTTCTCAGCAACAATTATTTGTCCATCCTTCTGACCTACTGGAGTTATCAATCTTCTCACCTGTTCCATTATGGCATTTCCTCTTGCTCCTTATAATGCAACCACCTTTTTCTTTCAAGCTAGACTCAAGTCCCACTCTGATCCATAGTCATTTTAACTCACAGCAACAGTTCTCAAGCTGTACTTGACATCAGTGGCTTCTGAATGACAATTTAGGTCTCTCAGAGCTAGTATATCCATCTATAGCACTGTGTATAAAGGTATCACCTTCTTTTCTAAGCCTTGTTCTTATCCATTAATAAATCATCAGGGTAATTATGTAGGGTATTTCAAAAGCTCTAGAAAACATCTAAAATGTAAATAGGTTAATCAGTTTCTCATTTGTCCAAATATCCCATTAATGCATATCCCATCTGCATTATTTTAAGCAGATGTGATCACTTCTAAGCTCCACATAAATTTTCTTTTGATATCTGTGCCAATATCAATCCTATTAGCAATTAATTCATCAGTATGACTGCAAAAGGCTGGATATTTGCATTACTGAAAGAGATGTTAGAAGATGCAGTAGATCCAGAAGCTGCTTGTAAAATCTATGTAGTCAATGAGCAGACAAAAGACAATTTTACCAAATACATATTAAGCCATTAATCAAAATAAAATTAAAAATACATGCCAACTTTTACTGTACATAATTAGTGAAGAGAGAGGGTGGTTTAGAAACTTCTTTTAAAAATATATTAGCCTTAGTGTACTGATCATATTGTAAACAGAATACTTCTTTCTCGCATCTTGTTCATGCTGACATCTTGTTTTTGCTGGCTCATCAGCATCTCATTTTCGCCACATACACTGGTAACCATGCTATATAACTGTTCATGTTCATACCTACCTCTCTGCCCTGGCGGAAGGGTGACCTGTTATCTTGGCTGACAGACAACTCAATGGCAACTTGAGCCAAGAAGACGGCAGCAATGGGGATGTTATCTGCAGAGACACTAGCTAATATCCCAGAGAGAACACTGCCCTCTCACTGTATAGACTAATCATATCAAACACATGTCCCGGTGGATACACCTCCTTCCAGAAGCCTCATTCTGCCAATTGACACAAGGCTACACATGGGATTGACTGGGATGGACTAATTAGGGATTAAATATTAAAGAATGTTTTCTGTTTTGCTCCTATCCAGATATGAAACTAATTTGGAGTTACCTACTCTGAAATAAAACACATAGTATAATACTGAATGTTTTGTTTTGCTCCACAGTAGCTTAATTTCTGTGCATTTCATGAGATCACGCTGGCTCTTAATTGAAATCTCAACTTATAAAACATGAATACATGGAGAAATCTTTAAATATTTATTATTTGAAATGATCCCAAGTGGTAAAGAAGTTTTGATTTCAAATAAGGACTTTCACAAAGTTCAGGGTTGTGAGAATCAACAGTTTTGGTTCAAGCCATTCTAATAATCACTACAGAAGAGATGGAATGACTCACAAAAAGAGCTTTCAAGCCAAACTGTAACAATATATTTCTAGAAAGTAGCTAGCTTCTTTTCAATTGTCAGCTTCTCACTATGATCAAAAAGGGTTCAACAGCAGTGACTTGCAGCACTCTTCATTTTCATCAGTGTTTCACAATTCATCAATTTCGAACCTAAATAATATTGTATTGTACTACAAATGTTCCTATAATCCTCTGCTTCTCCAGTGACCTGATCTGCAGAAATACATGGAAAAAATCCCCACTGTTCAGCACTAAATATAAATCCTGCATGAAACAGATGTCTTGCCTTCATCTTTTCCATTGCTTTGTTATTGCATCTAATGATCTGCCTATGATTTCCCTTATTTTATTTCTTTTAATAACCAAGGAAGACCAGAAAAATCCACTGTAATACACTCATCTCTTTGAAGTCTCCCACTTTATAATTATAGATAAAATGGTGCTAAAGAATATTAAAAGGAAACAAGTTTAAGGGAGCAAATGTGCAATGTACTTGTAATATTATATTCCATTGTATCTAGCTGATTATTATAACCTTCCATCTTTGAATGTTGTTCAAGAACTCTGAGATACCAACTGGTTTCAGATTTTGTTATTATAATTTTCTGTGGTGCAAGTTCTGTGTATTGCTGGAGATATTTTAAACATTGAGTATTTCTTGTTTTGAAGTGTTACGCAAAGAAGAAAAGGTATAAATCTAGGATGTATATCTCTTTTCCCAGTGTTCATCTCTAATACTTGATTGATGTACTCTCCAGGTCTGATTTTCAAAAGAAATAAAAAAGCAAGGCATGAATCTGAATGTCTTGCTTTCCTTGAAATCCCTGTTATTTCCTTAGTTTTGTTGAAATTCTCAGCATCTCCTACAGATCCCTTCAGGTTGTTGGCTTCCTTATCAATGTCAGAATTCACCACATACGTGAGAATTTTCTCCTACCTCTCCTTGCCCTATGTGATGTGAGTTCCACAATGCCGTATAAGACTTCATCCTTCAGAAGGGCCTTCAGCATGTATTACAGCTGGATTTGAAATGCTTTTATCTCCTACACAGAATTATGGCCAAGTAATGAGCTAAACTCCTTGCGTTGTCTAAGCAGCGGATAAGCTGAGAGGGGACCAAATTCAGAGGAGATGCACAAAATCTGGAATGGAAATCGATTCCTGCAGAAACCCCAAGGATTCAGAGGGCACCCCATCACCCTCCTGAATCTCTCCTCTTGTTCAGAGAATAAGGCTGCTGCAGCAAGTCATTTGTATGTCCATGAACTTGTGCAGCTTAGTATAATTTAGATATGGATCCCATATCTATATAATTTAGGGAAGCAAATTTTGCTAGAGAAGATTCTTTAGGAATCCCATTGAGAGGCCCTAACAGGCTAAGTCTGTTCTAGCTAGCAACAGGGACCAGAGTTCACTGCCTGGCCCCATATCGGGTGATGTGGCCAACTTGCATTGACATGCCCAAGCTTTCTTCTGCCTAAAACAGTATGGTCACCTCCAAAATCCTGTTATGAGCAATATCCTGCATTTGGCAGCCCCTGAAATATGACCAGCATAAGAAGAGTGCTGTCAATTAGCCACCCAAAGGTTAGATAGGTAGCATAAGTTCAGTCAGAATAATTGCATTCTCTCTGCTGTAGTTTTCAAGGCATAGGGTGCATCATGCAAGGATGTTTAAAAAGGCTTTGCAAAAATAAGAATTTCTCAAATGATATTCAAATGAGACATGCATAAATCAAATGATCAAAGGATAGTTCATGTTGGAAGGGACCACAGGAGGTCATGTTTCCAGCCTCCTTCTCAAAGCTTGGTCAGCTTTTAGATCAAACCAGGCTGCTCAGAGTTGGGTTTTGAGTCCAGTTGGATTTTGACTATCCCCAGAGATGAAGAGTACACAGCCTTCCTGAGCAGGCTGCTCCACTCCCTGGCTTCCTCACAGGGAAAAAGATTTTCCTCATGGCCAGTTTGATCCTCTCTTTTTTCAGTTTAAGCCTGTTGTCTCTCACCCCACTGTGTCTCTCACTCCACTCTGCTTTCTTGATGCTCTCCCTGCAGGGCTGGGCAGGTTGCCATCTCCAAGCTCTCAGCTTCTGCCCACAGGGCAGGTGCTCCAGCCTCTCACCCGCTGTGTTGTGCCTCCACTGAACCCTTTTGCCAATGGCTTTCTTGTACTGGGAATTTGAAACTGGACACAGCTTTCCAGGTATGGCCTAACAAGAGCGGAGCAAGGAGGATGATTCCTCCCTTTCTATGAGCTACTGGCTGTGACCCAGGATGCCATTGGCCATCCCTGCTGCCAGAGCACTGCTGCTCATGCTGACCTCACTGCCCACCAGCCCTGGGTCCTTTCGGCAGTGCTGCTCCCCAGGTGGGCAGCCACAGCCTGTGAGGCTGACAGGGCTCATACTCCCAGGGGCAAAGCTGTGCCTTCAGCCCTGCTGGATGTCACCGGCTCCGGGAGGCCTGTCTGGGTCTCTGACCTAGCTGGACAGTGTATGTTCTTCATCCAGTGCTTTAGTTAATCCTGTTGAAAAAAATTCCTTTCTCCTTCAGATTCCTATATCAATCCATGTTCTTTTGTCCTTCTTCTATGTTGTAGGCATCTGTCATTAGTGATGGAAATCCAATAGATGACCGTTGCACTCCTCCAGATTCTTCCAGCTTTCACTAGGCTTCGTTACCTAGTGAACTCACAGAGACAGGGATGTACCTGAGAGCAGAAGGCATTTTCTGCTGCTTCAAAATGTTGTCTGAGCTATTTATTACAATATGAAGGGAGATTCATTGTCATGATTTAATGGTTATGTAGATAAGAGGTTAAAAAAATATCTAAAAATCTGTGGAAAACAGCCATCCAGCTTTCAAAGGAAATTTCAGAATGAGCAAATCTGGTCTTTCTATCTAACCTGATCGCGCTCTTGCCATAATACAAGCCCCTCCCTGCTACTGGCAATATCTGCTTCTACAAGATCTGAAATAAACTACATCTTTCAAGCTGGAAAACTGGTAGGTTGGATTGGCAGTTTGTGAAAGCACAACATACACAAGACAGCAAGAGCTTGATATATTTGCTGACATTTCATCTTTGTTCTTGTATTTATTAGACTGACAAATAACTGTGGAATGCAGATGCATAAGGAAACCTTTTTAAAGAGAGCAGTGAATCAGTGTTCGAGACTGATGTTACATATGGTGACAATTTCCTGGCTCTTTACAGTATGTCTCCTGTCTGAAACAGTGTTCTGCATGTCATTTCCTATAGCTTGTTTTCCTTTACCTCAAGTTCCCTCTTCCCCAGTTTCCTTATGTAATGAAGCGCTCTAAAATATACTGATTACACTATTCTGTTCTGTTTTCTTATCCTGTCACGGGTGTCCTCCCTCCCTCACATATGCGTCTTTAATACACAAAATTTTGAAAATGGGAGCAATAGCTTAGAGGTCAACATTAAGCCATTCAAACTGCTTCCCTAAGGAGAGTCACTGTTAGCGCCACAAATATAGATGCATTCGAATAAAGGTGCTAATGCTTCATTACTACTGCAACAGAATAATTGGTAGTCTAATTTACATCATCCCAACACTATCTATCTATCAAGATGTAATGAGATATTTAACATGTTGTTATTCTAGGTACGCACATGTTTTATACATAACAACTTGTTATCCGTCAGCTTAAACCAGAACTGTACTCTACAATTAGATTCTTTCCCCTGTAATTATCCTAACATATGTCTGGGCAATCTCAGGAAAGTCAAGTAATATGCACTGGGTATAAATCATGACAGAATAAGGCCATGAACTCTTTTAGTTTGGTATTTTATATTATTTCACTTTCTTGAAACTCCAGATACTTAAGACAAATGGATTTTTAAAATGAAAAATCTATTCATTCTTCTAAGCAGACAGCATAATACTTATAAATGCTTTCTTTACATTCTTATTCAAGAGAAATAAAATGAGCCATCCAGCAGGGTACAAGATGGATCAATATGTGTTTTCAACGGCTCCCACTGAAGTCAGTAGGTGTTTTGCCACTCATTTCCAAGAGTGCAAGTTTAGCTAGAATTAATATCAGTCCTGTCTTATCTGCTTTTTGGTGCACAAATACTCCAGAAACCTTGAAATTCCATTGCCTGTCAGTTAACTGTGCCCAGAAACATGGAGTTCCCCCATAACCTGAAAGTTCTGCTGTCATACAAAGTCTTTCCAGTTCTTCCATTCAAATGGCTGCTCTTGCAAATATTCTTTCTCAGTAAAATTAAAGCAGTAATTTTTCCCTTGTTCCTGATGATCTTAGCATGCTTTTTCATGGCCTTATACATTAAGAGATTTTCTGCCCTCTGTGCCTGTTTTGTACAAAGAACTGCAGTGAACAGAGTGTTTGTATGCTTAGTAGAAATGATGCATGATAACATCAGGGATTAATTATAACGAACTATTCTCTCCACCACCCCTGGCACCTTCTGCATGAGCAGAAGGTAGTATTTTCCTACATCAGGTAAACACATCAATTTTCTGAAATACTCTGTTATTTCAAATTAAAGAAAAACA
This sequence comes from Ara ararauna, assembly GCA_028858755.1. Classification (NCBI taxonomy): domain Eukaryota; kingdom Metazoa; phylum Chordata; class Aves; order Psittaciformes; family Psittacidae; genus Ara; species Ara ararauna. Next base: position 103,829,104 of record CM054376.1, on the reverse strand, counting down.
AAAATAAAATTATTCAGATTAAAAAAGAGTGATTAATTAAAAAGAATTAAGAACGTCCACTATTTTGAAAAGCACTAGGTAGAAACAATCCCAGCTACACTGAGACTGATTGGACTGTTTTCTTTCACAAAGGCATGCTCTTATATATTGACAAAGTGGTTTTAATACTCACTTTAAAGTTGCTTTCTTTGAAAAGGAATCCCACTTTCTGATTTTATTTTTTTTAATTACACCAACTGTAGTTTAATTGGAGTGAAGGCAGCCTAATTTTTTGTTGTCTCTTATAATATCCTTGTCTGTTAGCTGTGTACACATCATAGAATCATAGAATAGTTAGGGTAGGAAAGGACCTTAAGATCATCTAGTTCCAACACCCCTGCCAGGGGTACAGACACCTGTCACTAAACCATGCCACCTGACCTTGAACACCGCCAGCGATGGAGCATTCACAACTTCCCCGGGTAACCCATTCCAGTGCCTCACCACCCTTACAGTAAAGAATTTCTTCCTCATATCCAATCTAAACTTCCCCTGTTGAAGTTTGAACCCGTTACCCCTTGCCCTCTCACTACAGTCCCTCATGCAGAGTCCCTCCCCAGCATCCCTATAGGCCCCCTTGATATACTGGAAGGCTGCTATGAGGTCTCCACGCAGCCTTCTCTTCTCCAGGCTGAACAGCCCCAACTTTCTCATCCTATCATCAGCAAATAGCAAAATGCCATACAATTTCATTGTCTTAAAGAAAACATTTTGATAAGAAATCTGATCTTCAAAGTGATATTACTTTTGGATTTTTAGGGACTTCAGAGATTAAACAATTTTTAAAATTAATCTTGTTCAAAGTTTTCAACTACTTTTGCTTTGCCGACAATAGTAGATACAACATGGGGTGGACTCTCAGCATGAAGCAACATTGTGATATGATTAGGCAAATGCTCTAGAAATTAGTGCACATGCTTTTGGCATTCCAGATTTACATCTTAATTTTCCCTCCCTTCATAAAATGTTAAATAGATTTCCATCTGGTTTTGTCCAGTTATCATAATGTGCTATGGTGTATTTAACATGTACAGACATTTTGCCAAAATACAGAGATCTGAAGCTATTAGATAAATAGGTCTGGATGCTTTCTTGTAAAAACATTTCGCTTTTATTTCCAATTTCAGATCACCTTACTGGGACTCTATTTATTCTTCTACAGACAAGGATGTTAGACAGATTAGTTCTTTTTTCTATACAGTAAATAATTTCAAGCAGTAATATAATTTACTCAACATTTGTACAATTATCAAAATAATGTATTCTCAAATTGATTGACTTCTAGAAACTACCACAATATAAATGTTAAAAGAGGGCTACTTTTCATATTAAGGTAGATATTCGACAGTAATCATGGAAAACAAATTTAATACTGGCTTGGATGAACGTCTACACTGCGTAGTTCAAAGTTACAGTCATCAAATATCTGAAAGAAAGTATATCAAATATCTAACTGGGCAGCCAAAACAGCTCAAATTGCAGCTATCAGACACTTGCAATGAATTGCTCATGAATAAGCAACAGGCTGAGAATTACTGACAGAAGCTATTCGGAAAGGAGTTTTGAACAAATCCAGGGAAAAAAAATCATGCTCTTTCAATGACAGTTCACAAACAGAGTGATGACATTTGGCAAACAGATATTCAACATCAATTACTCACTCAAGACTGGTAATAACACCTAGCAATTATATAGTGCTTTACACATTCAGTGGATTGCACAAACTCTGACATTAATTAAAGTTGAACTGCCTCTTCTTGTCTACTCTTTGCTTTAAAATTCTTCTTAGAAATTTAGTTCGGCACACACAGATTTTCACACAAACCAGCTGTGTGACTAGCAAAATCTCCATCTTTATGTGTAAAAGCAAATACATAAAAAGAAACAAGGTCAAAGTCTGAGGTAAAAGCACAAGGCTAGCTTCTCAATTTATAGTACACCATAAATTAGGAAAGAGGCACAGTTGTTGTGGCGAGCCCAGGGATGAACTTGCGAATTCTCAGTTACTGTCATTATTGGGAGGAGGAAGAGAAGGAAGAATTTGTCTGCTGAGTCGGTACCAGCTGAAACCATGACTGCTGACTTAGTGGAGCTGGCTGGTGCACAGCCTGTACACCTTACAGTGCTCATTCCCATTCCTGCATAGGAAAAAGTACCACCATCATTGCTAGAAATATTCAAAGATTATTTGGCATGTGAAGTATGTGTCAAAACACTTCAGAGGGACAGGAGAGGAAAGGCTTTCATGTGGACTCTTTCCCCCTTCTTTTATCCCTGCTTTCTTTCCCACTTATTCAGGAGTGTATATGAGAAAACGAAAGCAGAATAGTACAACTAAGACCTGAGTGAAAGCTATTGGAAGAAAACAGGAAGACTAACAGGCTTGGCTCAGCCCCATAACTAAAGGCAGTATTTTCTATCATTTCTCCTAAACCTTCTGTGAAATTCATTTCATAAACAGTGGCAAATCATCTAACCTCTCTGTTCAGAGATGATGAGAGCATGAAGTTGAACAGTCTGTAAGAAACATATACTGAAATAATATAGGGCACCCAATACTGGTATAATCCGCATTTTGGAGGATGCCTTGAATAGATTAAAAATTAGAAATTGTTCTTAATACACTCAAGAGACTGCATATCAGTTTATAGAGATGATATATATGCTAAAGAGGAGGAGAAAAATAAATTAGCCCTAGTGCTTTTAGTTGATGGGGTTAGAAGGCGAACTCATTAGCACATTCATGCATTTGCTTATCTGTACATGAGCCTTCTTAGCTGAACAAACCTCTGGAGTATCCACTGGTTCATTTCTCCACCATTGTCAGCTGTGCCATATGTATAGAATTCAATATTGTCCTAGTTATTCAGCACTGGTGAGTAATCAATATGCCCAGTAGCCGCTCACTCATGTGTAAGGAAATCAAATGGTTCAGGGTCTTTGATCTCATTGCCTTTTGCTGGTTGTGTAATTTATAGGGCTGATAATGGAAAGGAATACGGGTTCCCTGAGTTAAATTGTCTGCTCATTTTACAATGTGCTTTAATAAATGAAGTAGGTTGGTAAGCATAATTGCAGTTCTGGGGTTTGATATTTTTTTCTCTCTCACTTTTTAGGATTATATTTAGATATAGTGGCAGTACAATTTTAAAAACAGCTTTTCTTTACCATATGCCAAGTCTCTCCCAAAGCTCAACTCTGTAAGGCACAAACTCTTACAGAACGTATAAGTTTCTGACAGACAACCACCTGTCATGTACTTAGTTGCATGCATTATAAATTGCATGTCCCTTCATGATTGCAGAAAGTGAATACTCATACAAAAAATTCAAGGTTCATTAATAATCAATAGTTTCATCTTTTCCTGAAATGTTGGTATGCAGATAGAAGGGAATACATTCATGATGTTTAAGACAAGTGCAAACTATGTCTGGCTATATCTATACTACTAAACTCATCTGCCTCAGGAAGCAATTCCTGGCTCTGCGGCCCGGAGACAGAACTAGACTATTTTGTGTTTTCAAAGCAATAATAAAGTGAGATAATCTGAAAAAAAAGTGAAATCTGTACTGCAGCTTACCAGAGCAGTGTCTGAAGAGCGTGATGCCAAAAGCATGTTTTGCTTGCCCTGCAGCCTGTCCTGAGGGCATGTGCTTGTCTTTGTGGGCACAGGGCCTGCTGGCATCATGTCAGAAGCCTGTCCCAGGCTGAAAGAGCCCATTTTGTCACCATCTATTTCATGTTTTCTGCCTGGAGTGAACCCTGAAGCAAAATATTGTGCCGATTGTGCCTTGGTTTCCTCCTGGAAGAAACAAGTTTACTCATTCAGAAAGGAGACTTGACAGGCCCTGGCACACCTGCAGTGTGATGAATAACCAGCAAACAAGGCTGTGGAGCTTACTCACTTAATAGCATAGAAGCCCCTTAGGGTATCATGGGGTCTTCCTATACTGACTAAGGGTTACAAGTGTTTCCACGGTCAAATAGATAATAAAAACCCACCCATATCACAATTTCCACAACTGTAGGAGCTTGAAGAGCTTCTTATCTCTCATCTGTAAGTTGCAAAAAGCAATCTTTTTGTCATCTTCCATGTAAGATCCTGGGTCTAATACAACAATTCTTACTGAAGAACATTGTGGTCACATTTCTTCCTATAGCATGATTTTCTATTGCATATTAAAAAAGTTCAGAAGAAAATGGAGGGAAGTGGTGAAGAGTACTGGATCTCCACAAAGTGGTTATCAGCATCTAGATGTTCCTTAGAGATCTACCTTTCAAGCACTAACCAGGCATCACACTCTTTTCTGGATAGCTGTTTCAGCCCATCACTTTCACAAATATTAGAAGCAATTAAAATAGCAAAAATAAAAACTTTGACTCCTACACACCTGTTTTCTAAACTATTGCTTAATGTTTACTTGATTTTCATTATAGTATTTAGTGTAATCACTTCTTTAGATGGATGTGTAACCATAGCAACATCATCATCATCATCTCATAACATGTTCTTTAAAACCACATTCTGGAAGCAGCACATTGTTCCAACTTGTATTGTTTACTCTGATGCTTTGGATAAAAATTGACTGAACCTTTATGCTGCTGCTCCGGTAATGATATTCTGCAGTTCAGTAGCCCCTTCCAAAAAAAGTGTTCTTCAGGTATCACTAAGTGGTCCTCAAAAATTTTGTTAAAGCTACTCTACGTTCCTACTGAGGTGAAGAAACCAAGGCACAAATACATTAGCTGACTTGCCCACTGTCAGACAGAATGTATGGGCAAAAAGAGGCACTAGAACACATTTTCTATCCTTCCAGGCACAAAACTTGCTATCAATTAAGCAATGAAATGGAAGGAAGGAAAGAAGAAAGGAAAGAAAGTATGAGGCTGAAGCAGAATAATTCCAGAGGTCTGAGTGCAATGCAGCTTGGGTAAAAATTCATTCCAACATTTAGGTCATTTGCCATAAAACACACTGAGTAAGCCAGTGTGGGATTTCTCTTGCTTGTACTGCTATTTGTTTACAATAACTGTTGAATTTCAAATTTATGCTGATTTGAGAGCAGAACTTGACCTCTTGTTTTCATGCAAGCATCCACCTCAGGAAAAAAAGAAGCAGTAAGAAAATCTGAAAGAAGCCAAATAGTTTCTCAATAGCACGATTTTCATAGTTCCTTGTGAGGCCTCTCTGAAGGGCACAGTTGTGCTGCTTTTTGTGTATGATGATATATTTTTGCCCTTGCCTTTTTATTGCTGCTCCCATTAGATTAGAACAGTAAACATTTTTAACGATTATATGTTTTCCCAGATTATTCAACAAATATATGCAATGTCAAGTTAGAGGAAATGAGGCATGAAGTACTGCAGGCAGAGTTCATACAATGTACCACAGAGGCTTGAGAGCAGCTGCTGAAAGCCATTGTGTTAAAATTTCACTTTGAAAAAGGTACACTTCTGTACAATAGGCTATAATGTTTGTAAAGGAACTGTTCAAAGTCTTTTGTGTAAATCATTTACATTCCCATTGTGTAAATAATTTCATTTTAAAATATCTAGCCAGTGGAAATGCCACAGATATTTGTATGATTGGAGTTTGGGCTTGAATATGTGAAAATACAATTAAAATATCCATTGTAAATGCTGCAGATTGTCCTTGGTTCTCCCTGCTTTGGAAACAGATCATGTAGGATAAGATACTCAAAGTTGTCTAGCACAGTAAATGCTTGAGCTAGGCATCAAGACACTTCTGTTGGGTTTGCATGACAAGATTTTGATAGTGGGAGAGCTACAGGGGTGGCTTCTGAGAGAAACTGCTAGAAGCTTCCCCTATCTTTGACAGAGCCAATGCCAGTCAGCTCCAAGATGGATGCTGGGCTGGCCAAGGTCAAGCTCATCAGTGATGGTGGTAGCGCATCTGGGATAACGTGTTTAAGAAGGGGGGAAAAAACTATACAAGAGCAATTGAAGCCAGACCGAGGAGTGAGAATATGTGTGAGTAACAGCTCTGCAGACAACAAGGTCAGTGCAGAAGAAAGGGAGGAGGGAAGAGGTGCTCCAGGTGCCAGAACAGAGATTCCTCTGCAGTCCATGGTGCACATCATGGTGAGGCAGGCTATGCCCCTAACAGCACATGGAGGTCCATGCTAGAGCAGGTTTGCTGGCAGGACTGGTGACCCTGCACTGGAGCAGTCTGTTCCTGAAGGGCTGTGCCCGTGGAAGCGATGCACACTGGAGCAGTTAATGAAGAACTGCAGCCCCTGGAAGGACTCACATTGGAGCAGTTCATGGAGGACAGTCTCCCGTAGGAGGCACCCCAAGCTGGAGCAGAAGAGAGTGAGGAGTCCTCCTCCTGAGGAGGAAGGAGCAGCAGAGACAGCGTGTGAGGAATTGACTACAGCACCCATTCCCCATCCCCCTGTGTCACTGGTGGAAGGAGGCAGAGAAAATGAGTAAAGTTGGGCCTGGGAAGAAGGGAGGGGTGAGGGGAAGGTGTTTCTTAATATTTAGTTTTTGTTTCTCATTATCCTACTCCAATTTGACTGTAATTAAATTAAATAAAAATTAAATCAATTTTTTTCCCAAGTTGAGTTGGTTTTACCCATGAGGCAGTTGCTGAGTGACCTCCCTGTCCTTATCTCAACCCATGAGCCTTTCATTGCATTTTTTCTCCTCTGTCTAGATGAGGAGAGGCAGTCCAGTCAGGGTCAACCTACCACAACACCTTAGTAAATCTCTTCCTTTCATATGATTAAGCCTTGTTTAATGCCGCTGCTGATGGTTCAGGAGGTGTTTATATTTTCTTGTTACCAGATTCATAAAGTAGTACAATGATGTCATTTTTAAACTAATATATGATCTGCCAGTGCTGAGCATGGACAGTCAAATGCCATTTCTGATGACTCATTCGCATAACTGTGGTCATACTTTTGCTTTGTTTTTCCTTTGATGCTCTGGGTTTTCAACTTCTTTTTGATTTCTCTGCTCTTTTGAGCCACTCTGAGTCCCCATCTGACCCTCACTGGCTTCAACCTCTCTGACGTTTTTATTAGGCAACCTACTTCCTATCACCCTAATTTTTTAATTTATTTCTGTTTCTGTTAATGCATGGAGCTCGTCAGACTTCTCTGGAGCAAAGGGGAAATTAGTTTGCTTTGCTGACAAGAAGTACAGTTTGAGAGCTGTTAATGCCATGGTATTTGTGAATGCTGAATAAATAAGCAGAAATACAAGGAACCATAATATGTGAATGAAGGACACATTACCTGATTGCATGGCAAGGAAAGGAAAGAAACTCTATGAAATTTGGCCCCCCCCCCCCCCCTTCTTTTTTCTTCAAATAAACTGAACAAAGAGAACTCCACTTAACTGAGTAGTGGCATCACAGTCATCAAGCAGCAGTGTACTCCAGCACTTTCCACAGAGCTCTTCTGTAGAACCATGGGTCACTTTGTCTTTGGGTTTCATCTGCTGATAGCAGAAAAATGGGAAGACTCAGAAACAACCCTAATTAGGCCCAGCTCTTTCCCAGCTCTTCCTCTGGGCTCCTTGCCCAGTCAACCTCCAGTCCATTGCCCCGAGCTTCATACCCAGATTGTTTCTCCCTTGTTCCCATGCTCTCGACACTATGCTGTTCCCAGCCACATAGGCTCTCTTGTGGCTTGCTGGGGATTTTCCTTTCTTGTGCTCTGCCCTGTGTCTTTTCTCTTGTCCCTGTGAAATATTCTCTGGGATCCAGTGCTACATCGGGTCAAGATAACTTGCTGCAGCTGCCTTCCCCACATCATTTTCAGTCTCCTCATCCAGTAAATCTTCCCTTATGGCAGAACTACTGTTCATTGACAGTTGCACCAATGCATTTAACTTTCGCAATGAGCATAACTTGAAAAAATATTTTTCATTAACGTTATTCATTGATACATTGAATCATGTAGCTCAGGCTGTACTCAGCATTTGGACTGAGGCAGATCCCTCCCAGGGCAATTTTTAGCCCTTTCATTAAATGATTGCCAGATTAAAAAAAAAAAAGTATTATAATGGATAGTGTCTGGTGATTTTAATAATAAGCATAATACTTTTAATAATAATACTACCATCACTCATAATATACATATTTTCCTTGATTGTTATGGAAGATTTCCCTGTGATATTAATTTGAAATTATATTATCTTTTCCTTCTGTGAATAAATTATAATTGACACTACAATTTATCATTTGAGAATAGCACCATGACCTTACATTTTCAAAGTCTGCTTTTATCCAGATCACACAATGGGACAAAATCTACACAACAGAAAAGATCATGTAGCTTGTCTTTCAAGGTCAGCAAGATTACCGTGAAACAAGCAAACTTGGTCTACCATTGAGAGCTGTATGCCATAGCTCTGTTTAAAGATCTTAGCTGCATTCTTAAATGTTTTTCCGTTTCAGCCAACATCTCTCTCTGTCCCTCCCCTTTCCAAGTCAAGCAGATATTGGTAGAGGAAAACAATTTGCAACTGTTATGCACCGTCTCAGAGAAAAAGTGTGAAGACAGAATGTGAAATTAAAAGAAGTACAGTGCATTTAGTTCTGAAAAGAAATAACATATAAATAAAGTGCAAGGATTTTGGCTTGATGTTTTTGAGGGACTGACCAGTGAAATGTTAGTGCACAATCCAGGATTTTAATGCAGAGGTACTAGTTGTCAATATTTCTTACAACTTAGGAGAGAATTTCCTAGAAGAGTAAGGGAATTTAGAGATTGTTTACAATATGAAGAACCCCATTGCTTAGATTCTTGGAAGGGAAGTAAAGACAGCTTCAACATTACTAGTATAATTTAGGTACATTTTTTTAATCTTGAGTTTACCCACAAGGTATATAGATGTCAGCAAAAATATCTGTGTAACAGAGGTATTATAAAGCTTTACTAAACTGTAATCAAAACCTCAGAGAATATATATCAATGCTGTAATGACTTGCCTTTCTTTTTTTCAGGCATTTTTAGTCACAACATCTTTTGCATCATTTCCTAAATCAAATTAATACCCCACAGTAATACTGAACATGACATGTATGTTGTTCCGAAGTAAGTCTAATTCAGCACATAATGTGCAGAAAAGTTTTGCACTCCTCCTATAGGTTATTTTGCTGAAATTACTCCACATAAATCAAAGGGAAGGTACCAAAATAACTTTAATGAGTCTCCTGTTTGCTTAATGTTTGCATGTTGGGCATAACTGATTCATTCTCTAGTATGCTCTGGAGAGTTGTGAAATCCAGAAGAGGAAGTGCTGTCTGTTGAAACAGCATAGTATTATTCATGAAAATAAACCTGCATTGGGAAAAAAAAAAAATGAATAAGCCTACTAATTAACATGGGGTTACTGCAAACAGATCTATTATTTCCCAATATTAAATAATTAGCATTTTTATTACTGTACCATTATATACATCAAGGCCTTATTTATTAAAGAGATGTAAGAGGGTTCTTAAGCTTGCTTGAATAAGGTTTGATGCAGAAGAGAATTGCATTACTGAGCAAGCTACTCCAAACCTTTCTTCTCATTTTCATCACCCATTCTTAAAGGAATAAAAGGTGATGAGCCTAATAAAGCTGAAGTTACTGTATCTATCCATACGCATATGTATCATTACCATGACACTGCAGTGTGTTGGTGTCATCTTTTTACATTTATAGTTATAGTTAATTCAATGCAAAAATAAGCTAATTCTTTAGTTCTGTCTCCCTACAAGAGTGTCTGGAGTTCTCGGAAGTTTCTTTTGGAAACCCATCTTCAGAAGATGGTCAGTAGGAATCACTTGTTCTCTAGTACCGGCATGCATTGACACAAGTCGATCCCCTGTGAAAATATTCTAAAAGAGGGCACACAACAAAATATGTACATAATTCAGTGCAGTCTGAGAGAGACACACAGTTCTTTAGGGCTGTGCTTGACTCTCCTCTGGTGCCAAAGGGGAGTACCATGCTTGTGTATTCTGTTTGTTGCTTCTCAAATATTTGATTTTTTAATAACTGTGTGTCAGTTCTCATTGAACAAAAAAAGTCAGAAAAATTGTGTGAACTATGGTCAGTGTCCAAATTGCGTTTGGCAAGCACCTCTGTATTATGGTGTTTTGCCTGCAATTGGATTTGCTGATCAGACTAACAGCTATTTATTTATTAGTGGTGGAAGTAGGATGAAATCCTATTTATAAGCTATGGAACAATTCTGACTTATTGAACTGCAAAATCACAACAGCAGCATAAATATCTATATTTGATTTTTATTGTTCTTTGCTTATCTATGCAAGCCTAATGCAGCAACAAAGTTGAGCGATTCATTGTCATGTACAGTTATGTCCAGGCATGCTAAAACACTCAAAAGGTGGATTTTTTTTCCCTTTGCAAAGGGAGTGAGTGGCAAAGACTGTTGTAGCTTCAGCCTAACTTAGTTAAACATAAGTATTGAGAAATAATGTTAGCTTGTAAAACAGAAGTGTAACCCACATCTCACAGATACAGCATACAGTTGTAGAATCCACTCATATGGGACAACTGCCCCTCCAATATTTAAATATTGACCTGATTTCCAAGTCATCATAAAGCTAAAAGTCATCATTATTTATGAACTCATACAATTGTCTGAACTGCCTGTATATACATATTCAAGTTTTTCTGAAGATCCTTATCTAGAATAAAAGTTATAGAGGAGTTTGCAACAATAGAAAATTACAACCAAACTCTGAAATCCAGAGCTATTCCTGGCTTTGTCTTTGGTGTGCACTTAAAATTTATTATTATAGACATATATTATATGGCAGAATTTTACTTGCATAGAACAGAGGAAGTGTGTAATTTTGTGTGAGTTTTTTAATTTTCTTTTTTTTAATTCTCTTTTTTTCCCATGGTGTTTTTTAAAATCTCATGTGAAGTTAATGAATAATCATCTAAAAACAATAAAGCCAACTAACCTAATGCAGCTATTAGGCTCTTTTGAATAGACTGCACAAGAGTGCCGTGAGCTAAAACAGATTTTAAAGAGATTATAGGCTGAAGATAAAAATCCCTATCTGACAGATCCCTCTGGAGGTCAGACAAGGAAAACAAACAAGAAGCCTTGTGGCCAAAAGATGATCCTCTTACAAACAATTAAAGCATATCTGGGTCAGAAAATGGGGAGAAAAAGTGGGCAAAATTGGAAATATTTAGTTCTACAAGATGTTTGAGATACTGGTGGAAACATGTATCATATGGCTTCATGTTCCTGATGTCCCATCTCTTCAGATGTTGAAATGCCACGTATTTTTTTTAAAGGCAGTTGTACCCCGGTCTGGTGGAACATTTGCCAGTGGTTTCCTCTATGTGGCATATTCATAGCTGATGTGCAGTAACTGCTTTTTGTGCTGCATCAGCTATGCTGAGCCCTCCAGGTCAGGCTGCTTAAGCTACGGCAGAAGCAGGGAAAGCACTGTATGTGCTAGCCCTCCTCCTACCTCCTCATGAGATGCAGCTGGCCACAGGATAGTCCAGCTCTATGTGAGCAGTAGCCCTGGTCTTTTCCTGAACAGTGGACAGGCAATACGTGTGATACTGGTCTCCTCACATGCACGAGTGGCTCCTGGAAAGATGGTGCCTGGCAGGTGCAAATGAGTTTTCTGATGGCAACATCCAATTCTGTCTGATTTCCATTTCCAGGAAACTTGGGAGTCTCTCCTGCTGTTTGGCCAGTGAATGCTCTGTATTAAACTGCAGAAATGACCCCTCTGGTAGTCAGGGTGTATTGTACATTGCTCAACCTGAGAGTAGAGGAAATGAGTGGCTTTGCTCCACATCAGAGGCTAAGTAACATAGGAAGTATGTTCACTGTGGTAATTAGGGTTTTTATCAAAAACTTCCAAGCTATTGCTAGTGTTCTGACCACTCTCACGAAGAAGGAACTGCCTCAGGAGGAAAAATGTCATTGGAAGGAGAATTATCAGCATTATAGCTTTGGGGAGAGGCTATAGATATGGAACAGAGTGACTAAAGTTTGCTCAAACAGGGCATATTTGTATAGCAGAGGAAGAAACATTTGCTACTGGAGTTATAAGCTTAAAGGAAAAGAAAATAATTTTACAGTCTCCAGCTCCTGAGATCGTAAGAAATGTGAATTCTGTCTGACGACCCCAAATGCGCTTCCTACATTAATTCTGTGAACAACTCCAGCTGAAGGTAGGAAGCTGGAGAGAATGAGGGCTTTTTCAGTTGCTTTGAAAGTATACTTGCTGAACTAGAACACTTGAAATAAGATGGATTCTACAGAATAAATTAGCGGTGTGCTGGATTGAAGGTTGGAAGGTGTTTTCTAACTGAAAGGCACTCAGAAAAAAACAATGTCTATTTGCAGAAAAGGAGATTCCAACCTGAAAAAAGAAAATGGTTAAGAAAGAATACAACTGTTGTGAAGTGATATATCAAAGACGTATTCACTATTTAGGTAACTTATATGATTTTGTAATATTTTATTTTTCTCTGACTTATTCTTTGTCAGAATTTTTCTTTCATTTTGATTTAGGTGTTTTCCCCCACCCTGCAATGCTTTGGTCGGCTGTAAATGACGCTTTGGCCACCATTCCTAGCACTACATTATTCAGAAGAAAAGATAACTGGAGAAGTGTTTTCTTTCTAAACTTTCCAAGTAACCCAACACTAGTCTGTAAAAAAAAACTTAAAACTGTAAAGTGAGTTGGAAGGGAAGGCAGGAAAAAGACTGTGAGAGAAATACCTGAACTGCTTAGCTTTCCTGGTAAATGCACAAGATTTTTGCCCAAACCAAAAGGATCACTGGCGATGCGAGGTATAACAACCCATGAACCACAGAGGATAATGATGAATATCGTCAGAAACACACAACGATAGTTGTTCATGGCTTTTTTGTTGTTCTAGCTTTTTTGAATGATGTTCAAAACCACTGGACCATTTACTTATTTGGCCATTTTTACCCACACTTTGTTTCATTTTCACTTGTTGTCATACTGAGATCTATTTAGGGATTAAATGTAAACGCAAACTGGATCCCATGAAAGGTTATTTTTTTTGTGCAAGTAAATCATACAGAAAAACTAAAACCTTATTAAACCTTATTATTTCTGCTATTATAGAAAGAAGAAAGTTGTGTGGGCTTTTTGTTGTTGTGGTGGTGGGGTTTTTTGGGGTTTTTTTGGAGGTTTTTTTTAGATATTTTTCTGTTATACCCAAAATCTTATTCATACTGGGAAATAAGAGTTTCCTAACCATAATAGCCAAATAAATTCTGTAAGTACTAGTGAACTAATTACACTAAATTTAGATTTAGTATTTCACAAGCTACTGTAAGTTTTCACTGCTACAGGCTACTTATAGGTAGCATGTCACCAGTTTTGGAAAACTTAGCTTGTCTTTTAGTTGTTTCTCTTTTCCAAAGCTTGTTCTAATGCAAGCATTGTTAATTCACATTTCTAACTTGTCTAGTAAGACTGGCTACAACAGCTCAGTGAAATTCAGTGGAGAGAACAATGGATCTCTGTAAAAGGGAGGCAGGTATAAAACCTGGGTGGTTATACCCACTCAGAATTTAGAACTCTTTGAATTACTGTCTTGATTAGCAGCCCAGGAAAAGAAAGCGGTGTGTTTACACTGTTGGCTGCAAACACCCCATGTAGCTGTGAATAGCAAGTGGGAAAATCAATCTAAATGTAACTCCATTCTGTCACAGCTAGGTTGTTTCTATTCTTGAGCTATCTTCTTTACAGCTGTCCTGGGCAAAATCTTCAGGATGGACATAATCAAAGTAAAACTAGGAATGTCTTAAATGCATCCCTGTGTGGCTAATTAAGGATCTTACTGATCAGAGAATTACAGGATTCATCAGGTAGTTTTGTGCCTGAGCTCTTATGTAGCGTCTCCACCCTGGGAAGTTTCACTTATGTGCCTCCACTTAGGTTACATAGACACATCATACAAAAATCTGTTAATTAGTCTAGGCTTTATAACACAGTTCCTAGTGTGGCATAATTAGAAGGACTGCTGGACAACAGGTATATGATCACTGAGTCAGGTCCTCAAATTATGAACAACCTGGAAATATACCAAGAAACGAAAGAGTGCTATAAGGCAACCACATTTGTATTCTGAAAGCACAGTCAGGATGCAGTAAGGCAGAGTAGATGAGAAAATGACCATGCAGAAAAAAAACATCACTCAAGAAAAAAGGAAGCAAGCACATTGTTGTGATGGAACTGGAAGAGACAGCTCTCTCAAGGGCTGTGTTGAATATGCTTGTGAAAAAGCAGGAAGCATAAAAATGCAATGCTATGGAAAAGAACTTAGATGACAAGTGAAGAGACAGTGACAGGACAGATATGAGACTGAAAGTAGCTTTAGACTGAAAGAGAAGGAATGGTAAAGAAAAAAAATGTATTAAAAGGAAGAGTAGAACTTGTGACTCAGCTGTTCCAGTCTCTGCCTAAACTCACAGTTGCTGGAGGCGTCATGAAACCATTTTATGCCAGGCTTTGTTTGGAAATCTGAAAAAGGGGATTTGTCTCATGGAAAGGGCAGCAGGTGAAGTACTCCAGTGCTGATCCCTGGTTGCTGAAAGGACTCACTCAAACAATAGGTAGCTATGCATAATTAGGGGTAACTGAGACTGCTCTAATCCTTGACAAGGGAGCGTTCAGCTGGTTTATTGCTACCTCTCCACTTTCCCTTGAGCTGCTCTACATGCAGCTCTTGTTTGGCACAGTTATATTCCTCAGTGAGCATAAGATACACTCTGAAAGAGAAAAAATTGAACTAATGTTTAGGGAAATCTGTTTAAGGAAGAAAACACAGAAAAGCTTTTTCATCTGATCATTCAGACACCAGCAAGGTCTTCATAGTAGAACACGTGGAAAAGCTTTTGAGATTACTTACTGTATGGCATCAGAACACTTCATTAGAAACTGTGAAGAACACACCTATTAAAACATTTTCAATCATATGTTATATACACACACATATGTATTTGAGACTGTCAAGCATTATTTTATATGGAACAGTAATAGGAGAGAAAAAAGTCAGACATGAAAGATCAGGACTCTCTCTATAAGACATACCCCCCCCCCCCCCCCCCCCCCCGAGTTTTGTGCTTACTAACTGCAAGGCACTGGGGAGAGGATGTACTTCTAAAGCTCCTCCTAATCTAGAAGTTTCAGTAGCTAGAGTATGGAAAAGATTGGATCCTGCACCTATTAAAGCAGCATTTATGATTATCTTTGCCTGTATCAAGATTCATTCTCTGAAGATTATGCTAGTACATCTGTAAAAATCATAAGTGTCATGGGTGTCTTCAAATAGAGCAGGAACTGTACTTTAAGAAATGTTGTGGCTGGAGACAACAAGCACATACACTAAATGAAGGGGGTTCATTTCCTGCCTGTCTGACATTCATTCAGCCAGAAAGAAAATGGGAAAAAAGAAATCTGGAGGGGGTGTAATATTTCTGTTTCACTGTAATAAGACATTATTCTCATCAGCTTCTGAAACACATTGCAGGTATTCACAAAGTTAAAGACTGTCATTTCTATTTCACCATCTAACGGGAAGAAAATAGAAAACTGAACTTAGTGAGGAAGGAAAGAGCCTTCCACTGCCATTTTAGGATATCTGCACAACAGAGATGTCCTTTAACAGCAGATATTGAAAAATTTATTGCTTAAGTTCCTGTTGACCAGAGCTGCCTGTAGTCATAGCTACAAGCTCAGTGATAGCTTCCACAGTCAGAATAGTACTTCAGAAAAGTTTGTGAAAAGACCATGAATATGCAATCCAATTTCCATCGTATGGGTCAACAGAAAGCGTCCTCACCCTGAGTAAAGGTGAAGAAATGGTGGTTTCTAATGCATGAATGGCTTCAAATTTTCACATCATAGCTGTAAACACAGGCAGGATAGCCTTGTGGAACTGGAGATCTACAGCTGCATCTTAGGCACTAAAATAAGTGGTACAGATAGAAAAGAAAAAGAATCAGCTGCCAGAACATGATTAGAATTGTGTCTAGTTTGCTTTGTTCAATTTTTGCTTTAGTAGTTTAAATCACAGTTTTAATACTAAGAATACTAGCATACCAGTTCAGGCAGCTATTAATATCCTCTGAGATTTAGAAGCAATTACTTTTAAAAATGGAATTGCAGAAGATGTATAAACAGGAATGATGTTTTAAACAAATTAAACAAAACCCTTAATTGCAAATCCAGTCATATGGCTGGGAATAGGAATAAACTTTTGTTAAATAAACTCTGTGTGACATGAAGACGTAATAATCTGACATTTTATTGCATGAATTAGGTGTTTCTTTCTAACTACTAAATACTTGCCTGATAATCAGTTGTTGCCACATTCAGAACTGTAAATTTCATCAGAAAAAATTGAATGTGTCCTACAAGATGCATTACTTACCATGTATCTAGGACAACAGCGCCAGGGACTAACATGGACTGTAGTCCTAACAAAGACTGTGGCCGTATCGTGATAGGATCCTTTTAGTAATTTCATGGTTATAAATAATGCCAATAAACACTTGTATTTCTAAATGAGACTGAGAACAGTCTTGGTCTCTCTTTTGGTTAATATTCTTCCATAGCAATCCATGATAAGAAAGATTCTCTCCCCACTGTAACTGAAATTGTCCAAGCTTTTTACTTTTATACTCTAGATGAAAATGGATTCCTGTTCAGTTCTGTTCCAAACTTTCCTTATAAATTCCTAAATGACATGAAACTTACTTGGGGTCAGATTTTGTTACAATTCCCAAATAAAAATTGTGCTCATTTCACAAGCTTAGCCAGAATTATCAAGGAGGTTTGGGTGAAGTGTAGAGCTTGCATGACAGCATTGCATTTAGAGAAAAATTTGACTGATTGATTGGGTTGGCATTAGAGAATGCTGATTTTACAGTACAATGTTAGCTTGGCAGATGCCACAATGCTTTTTCTATCAATATTTATTTTAATTTTTTATGAGACTTATCAGAATTAGTATTTTCCCAAAGATTATATCTACATTTGAGAATCCTGTAGGTCTCATTTAAGACCTACATAGACCTACATAGGTTTCATTTAAGACCTCATAGTTTGAGGCAAAACAGAAGTGCAAAGATCTCCTGAAGCAAATGATGCAAATGGTGAGCATCATGAGTCAAAAAGAGCATGAACAGTTGTATGACATGCACATATACTTTCTTGTTCTTAACCCTTAAAGAATGCCTTTGCTTTTTGACATCTTACAGCAATTCTTTAGTTTGTAGTTCAGGAAGCTCATGCAAAAATGAGAAGGAGCAGAAGGACAATCATTCTAAGTAACCTCTGTGTGTAGTAACAACCAAAATAGGTCAAATATTAACAACTAGTCAGAATAAATATTATAAAACACTGCTATAAAATGACTGACTTTCAACAAAAAAGTTAGCCAGGCATATACAATTTCTAATGTGAAAAACATGGAATTAGACAAAGAAGTTAATGTGATTTATTTTCTCAGCTCTAACTGTAAGACAATATCAGAAGTACAGTATGGTGCTTATTTAACTTTGTTGATGAGACATATACCTTGGATTTTATAGTTACAGTTTAAATTTCAGTGAGAAATATTTCTCTGAATTTACTGAACAAAGAATTGGAATTTTAAAAAGTATTCTTTGTGTTTATCAAAGTTTTCATTCATTAGAAAGGAAACAGTTCAAAATCGTTAAGACCATTTCTGGCTCTGTTTGTGATAGGACATTCCAAGTCTTCAATTTCACCTCTTTAAGGCTATTAAACAAATGGTTCCTAAGCCAGAAATGTGAATTACCACAGTGCTTACTTTTGACGTTACAGGAACAGAAATAAGAGCCTCAACGTTGTCTGAGTAAGCAGTCTGATTCTTTTCTAGTTACTGGTGTATATCTGATGAATTTTCCAATTTAGAACCTGAATCCATAACTGAAGTCAATGAGAGATTTGCTTTTGACTTCTGAGAGATGTGTTGATGTCTTTAACGAAAAACAAACCACAAACTGTCCTCTTCCAAGCTGGGATAATCAGGACTGGAAGCTGAAATTACAGCTTCAGTAGAGTCATATTTCCAGGCCTGTAAGAAGAGAAAAAGGTGACCAGGAAAATGACAGCAGCCATGATCACCAAACTCTGTTCTTGAAGCTATTAGAAGAAAATAGGAGTCTTTAAATTTAGTGGGTTATCTTTGTCTGTAATAATGTTACATGCAAACAAACATCTTTTTACATGCTCTGCATTTCATTTCTGAGCAGGCAGAATTGGATCCCCTAGCCCCACTCCCCTAGCACAGCTGTACATATTCTGTTGACATTACGACAATGCTGTGGGTATTTTGGAATGTTTACTTTTACTGTCAAGCCTGTTTGTTGAATTTACACTATGCAGTATCAGCACAGATGCTTTGTCTCAGCAGCCTTTGAAGAGAAATGTTAATGAGGCTTGCGCATGGGCATGAACAGCAGGACCAGAGCTCTAGGAAATACAGGGAAGCATGAAACTGCCTAAAAACTAGGCATAAATTGAGTTAATGATTGAGAAGCAAGAAGTGCTTATTGCTTACTGAATCCATAGATCTGGGGTTTTCACAATGCAATTTTATTGAACAAAGCTTACTTGAAGATAAGGAAAATGTACTAATTTTTGATGCCAGTATAGGTACAGACTTCCCTATGGTACAATGATATTGATGCGAATATAGTACAGACTTCCGCATGTCTTTATGTGTGTGCTTGCTTAGTTATTTTATCTACAAAGGCATATTCGTGACCACTTTCTCAATGGGATGAGCTATATGTTGTAGTATATCCTAGGAAGGACAAACTAGGAATGGTACTTGAAAGCTGAATTGTACTCTCATACCACAAATAAAGTTCTGAGCTTGGGTGGAACTTGCAGATGGGAGGTCAATATAACTAATAATAAATATAAAAGGTCACCTACTGGCCCAGCCCCAACATAATTAATTCCTAGCACTCTACAGATTTTAATTCTGTTGAAACCAAGTTAAGGTGTAACAGTATTGTAAGACAATAACCTAACAGAGCTATATTTGTAATAGAGACATGCCCTTTCTGGTGAACCAGAAATAATTAATGACTTCTGCATACAGTTTTGGGAATTTCAAAGCTCAAGCACATACTTGAAAAAGTTAGAGGCCTGGAGATAAAGTGAAAGATTCTGACTTTTTTTTTTTTGGCTAAGTGACCGAGAAGTTATCTTTGATTGAAAGACAGCTGAACTGTTGTAGAATAGTAAATGGGCATTGCATTCTTTGTTGTAGATTTTATATTAACATTTAATAAAGGGGAATAAAATTAGCTAATAGTACTGCACTTCTGCTGTCCTTCATACCAGACATCACACAGAGAAAACCTACAGTGAAAAGAAATAAAGGCTGCAAAATTAACTGCAGGAAAAAAATTGAATTAAGATTACCTGTATTTGAAGTTATCTTTCCCTTGTGTATATTAATTATTCTACAGACTAATTACATGATCACATCTTAATTTTTTCTCTAGAATCCAGGCTCAGTCATGCACAGAATCAATGGTGCTTGCTGCCTAAGGATTTTTCAACATTTAGTTGAGTGTGCAGCCCCAGGCTTCACAGAAAGTCAAACCACATTCTGAAAACAAAATTTTTTCATTTCCACATGGACTTTTCTGTTTTCATTACAATATCTAAGTGTCTAAGCAGTATTAATTAAACTAATTCCTAACATTTTTGTGAGCTAAATGACCTTATGGTTTCCTATTTGCAAAGGGAAAGTGAGCCACAGCAACATCTGCCAGCGGCAAGTGGTATAGAAAACATCAGCCAAAATGGTTAGAGTTTGGTGATGTCATGAGTTGCTAATTAGATGATCTAGTGATAGGAAGCATCAACACAATCAACACAATCTAGTGACAGGAAGCATCAACACAACAGAAATGTGCTGTCTACTGTCCATCATCATAGAGTGATTATAGACAGCCTTCTTATAAAGTACTGCAGTAATAAGATCAATGCCTAAAGCTGCTACAGCTTGTTTATTTGTGAGCTGTAATCTCACAAACAGAACAGGGTCATGTTGGGCAAATACTTCAGAATAACATCAGGTTTCCTAGGAAACTTTAGATGCCACATGTAGGAGCATGTTACTGTACAGTGGGTACTGCATAAAGCTATACTTTCAATAATGCTGTGTATCTCCACCTTGCTGTGAGTTTTCCAAGAGAGGGAATGATCATATCATTACTTTCAATTTGGGCTTGTGGTGACATCTCTATAGAGGCCACAAAAAACCCAGTAACAGTTACTGTCACTTTTGCATTTCCATCACCTACATGAGGATAATATTATTGCACAAGGATTCTGTGAAACTTAATATAAAGAAAATGCTTTGAAATGGCAGAGAATAATATTATATAAATATCATAAATACCAAAAACTGTAAGGCACTACTGATGGTTGCATACTTAATTCTGGGAAAGAATTATGAGTTTGCACCTTTTCCTTGTGTTGTCTATATTTATCACAATATACATGAGACACGCATTTTACCTGTGGAGGATCTTGGATTTTTATTTATTATATGTCATTTTATTTCTTTGTTTTATAGGAATGTTGCATGTATTTATCTGCATGTAAATTTCTTATTCTATTCAGGTGCCTAAAACCCTTAGTAACTGAAGCCATAGTGTAAAATTGATGGTGTTATTTGTAAAGTAGCTTACTGGAAAGTAAACAAAAAAAAAAAAATCTAGGATTCTCTGCCTTGAATCTAAGGCAAACAAAATTTAGGTTTTTCTGGCTGTTAAACTTAAATCTAACTCCTATGGTCTTTCTATAAATCTCACGAACCTTATTAATGACAGTGGCCTGAATAAGTAGGATAAAGACAGTTGTAAAGCTTATCTCCCGCTCCACAGTTGCTGTCAAATCAGGGCACTTAAGTGAAGATTAATTCCACTAAAACATCTACTTAAGTTAATTCCCAGAAACATTCTGCAACAGGACATATCAGACTAAACACCATAAATAGTTGCAGCAAAATATGATTTTAAGGTAAGATATATACGCTGCCAGTTTATGGCTGGCTTTATTTGTATCAGGCTAGAAGAACAAGAAATTCATGTCCTTGACACCTCTCTCCAATGGCTAAGTGTTGCAGTTGTATCACTTAAAGCATATATACATTCACAGCCTGCAGGAGTTGTGGCTAGCACCTACACCTGAAAAAATTACAATTCCCTCAATGGTTTCATGATACATATGGTCTTGTGATGATTAAGTAAAACAAAAGTATTTGAGAATTGTAAGATGAAAATTAAAGATGGATAAACAGCCTCTGCAATCTTCCTCCCCCCCAAGAGAAATTAACCTTTGTCTCTGGGGTTTTGGATAAAATTCATTCTCAGGCAAATTCTTTGGCATCAAAGATAACTTCAGGAGTTTCTGGCCTCCTGCACCAGTCTCCTCTTTGTCTTCTACCTATCTCCTCCAGAAAATTGCAGTGGATGGCTTTTAACTGCTCTTATCAAGAAGCATATTAAAATGTTTCAGAGGTGAGATGTAATCCAGCCAACAAAGCTTAGAGCATAGAATTATGGAAGCTGATTTCTGGCCATTACTGTTGTTATACCATTACTGAGTGTAATTTAGCTACTTAAAGAGCATTATTTGCTGAGTGGGATCCGCTCATACTTAAGTCTTTGGATCACTCTAAACATAAATCAAAGCTTGGTGCTTAGGATGTTGAAGTAATCCACTATACAAAATGTACCAAGCTATGAAAAGTTGTGTGCAGTTTTATTTTTATTTTGGTTCTATGTTAACTCAGGAATTCTTAGGCATGAATTTTTGCTGATTCTTTCATTACCATATGATAGACTAATAGCATGATCTAAGTGCTGAATATCTAGTCCCACAGGGGGATTTGATAATGCAGATGTCACTGACCTGGTGGAGTATTTATGGTAATGGTTTCCAAAACGGAGCAGGGCTCTAGTTTTCTGTGTATGTGCCAAAGGATCTTCATATCTTGCAGCACAGCAAACAGTCTGGCATTTTCTTGATCTGTACAAGTCTGATCCCAAGAGTGCAGCTTTTATTTGGAAACTGAATATTCTAATTGCTGTGACAATGGAATACCACAAATATTACATTTCAAGAACAGCTTTTTAATTTTCTTAAATCAATAATGCAAAAAAACCCCAACCAAAACCAACCTCTAACTGCCCCAAACTTCTCTTTGAATCAGAAAATAAGATGTCCCCATCTAGAAAAACCCAGATGACTTTTTAAATGATCAGCAGTTCAGCATTTTTGATGCATTTACTATTTTAAATGCTATAATTCATGAGTACTCAGTTTGAATCCATTATGTCTACTGAAACAATACAAAGGCATCGAACTATATCTGTTTCAAAATACACTGTTTTAGACACCTCCTGTACCCTGTTGAAGGATTATAAGATATATCTATAAATGCAGTTGGGTTTCTAGTCTTCCAAGTGATTATATTTTGCAAGACCTGTTGTGTCTGAACTGATATACTGCAGGTACACTTACCTGCAGTTTTTCAAAGAAGTTTTTGGACTACTAAATCCTGTTTTTCTAGCACTCCAAGGGAATAGAGTTTTGTAGGTGTTCTTGAATTTAATTTTCCTGTTATGATACCAAGTATCACAGAAGATTTGGTATATATCACAAATATTGAAACAGTGACTTTTCCCGGTCACCTTGATATGAAAACTGAAGTCTGTGACTGAACGCATCTTTTTAATCAGCTGAACAGAAAAAGACGAGATATGAATGAGTGGAAAATCAGAAAGACCAAAATGGATTTCAGGAAAGCAGGGATATGCACCCAGAAGGCATTGCTGCAAAGACGACTGAGTGCAGAACTAATGTGAGCTGCTAGCAGATTTGCAAAACGTGTGTGCAAATCCTATTTTTGGATTAAATGACTCATGTTAACTACACTCAAGCCAACTAACACTCTGAGTACAACAGTAATAGCTTAAATGCAAACATGTCCTTCAAAGAATGTTGTGTGGGGGGCTTTACTGTTATTTTTTATTTTTTTTAAACAGGCAAATGTCCTGCTAGTAGAACTGACACAAGACATAGGCAGTTGCTTTGGGAGACTGTTGACAGGAGGTAGTAGACATGTCCTTTGCCTATGCCTATATGTAGCTAGGTCAGGCTTGCTGCCAGCCAGCTCAGCAAATGCCATAGTAACTCAGAGTTTAACCTGCCATCATCTTCCTCCACCACAAATGAAAGAATGAGGCCACATTGCCTAAATAATATTGGTTGGGAGAAGACAGCTCTCTCCAACCAGGTAGGTTCCGTGCCCTCTCTCTCAGGATGTAGCCTCCTGTCTTTCACATAAGTAACTGCTCCCTGCGTCAACTCTTTTCCCTTTCTATGTTGAACTAGAAGTTACATGAGAGGTATTGTGGTTTGAGAAGGTACAGCAGAGAATGCTAAATACAGCAGCAATAAATGTTTTTACTGTTTAGGTATAACTCCTGTAGATATCTATGGGCTATGAAGCATGACAAGGGCTAAAATTGGTGTTAGAGGTTAGGACTGTAGCATCTAGAAACCATGGTTAGTGTTAAACATCAAATAAACAATAAGATTAGGGAGGAAGCCATTACTGTCAGATACTGCTAGTGCTTTGCTGTAGGAGAGGATCCTATCCTCTGACATAGTATTGGAAATAAAAATAAGGATGAGATGCAGGCTAAAGAAACTAGGATTTACAAAACCTGCTTCAAAGCATCTGTGATCCTGACTCCTAATGTTACCAGGACTCTTAATTGTGTGTGCTTTATGGTAGCTCATCATTCTGTCTCCATTAGTAATCCTGACTTGAACACTGCTCTTTTCATCATAACTCAACTATTCTGAGGACTGTATTGGATCACCACATACAGAAAACACTACACTTTCAGAAGCCACAACAGCACAGTATTTTTTTCTGTGAACTAGCATCAAACCATTCAATAGCATCCTTAGTCAATCATCTGCTAGGATATCTTGGAAATTTCCAACAAAAATAAATATTGCTTCTTGCCAACGCTACCACCTCCGCATCCTTAATCATGATTTTAGGATGAAGGGGAAGCTGTTTGCTTGTCCTTAAAAAGGATTCACAGACTATTTTAATTAAAGTACAGGTGATATTGGCAAAATTTTGGTGATTAAAGCCTGCCTATCTGATATCCCCTGCTGTAGCTGTTCACTTTCCAACAGTGTTGTGTAGTCTTTTCTATCAGAGATCAAGGGTGATTTATTTTACAGAGAATGATACAATTCTGAATTACTACCGTGATTTGTGATAAAATGCACCACGTGTATTAAGGATTTATACAAGTGAACTGTACAATTCCAATTAGCTGTTGGCTTTGTGGACTTAGGTTAAAGTTTAAAGCTCCATCAGCTTGACCAGCAAGATACTTTATCCTTTAGCTATTGCTTTGTCATTGAATCCTGACTGTATAATCAATCAAGCCTCTCACTTTTTAAAGCATTTTCTAGCCTGTGAGAAAATGTATGAATACCACAGCACACAAGAGAAATACGTAGGTGCTGCCATTATGTTTTCAAGCTAAAGCTGTTAAAAGATAGAAGCACAAATTACTGGAAAATATAATTTTGGTTAAAACAGAACAATCAGGCAGAAAAAAAGAACAGGATTTGGCAGTTTAATATAATTCTATGATTCTATGAATCAGGTGATCCTGTCCGCTACTCTGCTCTCATGAGACCTCACTTGGAGTAATGCTTACAGTTCTGGTGTCCTCAACATAAAAAGAACATGGAACTGTTGGAACAAGTCCAGAGGAGGGCCACGAGGATGATCAGGGGACTGGAGCACCTCTCATATGAAGATAGGCTGAGAAAGTTGGGGCTGCTCAGCCTGGAGAAGAGAAGGCTGCGTGGAGACCTCATAGCAGCCTTCCAGTATCTGAAGAGGAGCTATAGGGATGCTGGGGAGGGACTCTTAATGAGGAACTGTAATGGTAGGACAAGGGGTAACAGGTTCAAACTTAAACAGGGGAAGTTTAGATTGGTTGTAAGGAGGAAGTTCTTTACTTGTGAGAGTGGTGAGGCACTGGAATGGGCTGCCCAGGGAAGTTGCAAATCATAGAATCATAGAATAGTTAGGGTTGGAAAGGACCTTAAGATCATCTAGGAATGTTCCATCCCTGGCTGTGTTCAAGGCCAGGCTGGACACAGCCTTGGGTGACATGGTTAGTGGGAGGTGTCCTTTCCCATGGCAAGCGGGTTGGAACTAGATGATCTTAAGCCCCTTTCCAACCCTAACTATTCTATGATTCTCTACTGAAGTTAAAAATTTCAGGTACAGTTTTCTCTGCCAAAACCATGGTTATTAATTTGTGTTTTTCAAAATGTTATAACCAGCAGAATTCACGAGCAGAACTTAGCATTGGTTCTCAAAAGCCTACTCTATTTAAGAGAAATCACCCATACACATTTAATTGGCATTTGAAGTTCCCTAAGTAACACTGAGCCACAGTACAGTACAGTACACATATCTTTGAAGCACTTTCACTTTTCTGAAACCCAATCAATCAACTATGCAAAATCCAAACATGGGAAGAATCAAAGTACTTAGGGATATCTGAACACTTGTGAGAAAACCCCTGCAAATGAGTTCTCTGTATTTATTATTACTGATGTGGCCTGCAATCAGAACATTAGTCAAAGGCTCATTCTGTCACAACATTTACTGTTAAAAAGATAATGCTTACCCATAGGTAACAGTTAGAGAGATAGCACTGGTATATATAAATGACTTACATGAGAATTGAGTACACTAACATAATCTTTGGGTTGTTATTTACTTTGCGCACAGCAAAGGATTGTAGTAGATCAGCAGTTTAAATGGGCTTTAAAATGTACACTAAAAATACCAGCCAGGCGCCACAGAACAAAACAGCAGTTTTGTTTATTACCTTGCCCCTGTTAGTCCTTGATTTGGTCTTGACTCAGTCCTTGACTCATCAATACGTTGACGTCAGTTTATCCTATTCTACCAAATTCTTTGCATTTAGTTCCCTAGTTTCAGAATCTTCTGAAAAGAAAAAAAATCCATCCCTGAAATGTCTCTTTTTAGTTCCTTATAAGGAACACCTGATCACTTCCCAGTGGGATCTAGTAACAGCATGCACAGTTATCAGGCTCCTAGCTTCCTCACCTTTAGAGGACTTTTGTAACAAATATAGAACAGTCGCATTTAAAGAAACAAGACTCAACTTTAGCCACAGAAACTGAGTACTTAAGGACATGCTGAATCATATTACTCCAACATCATTCTCAACAGCCCATCACTGTGCATTTACACATTCACAATGTGAGAATTTTGAAAAGGAAAAGAGAAAAATTGGTATTTTCTGTGTAGTCTCTCTCACCTTCCCATGGGGTTTGAAGAACCTGTTTTTCCCTGACATGACCTCCCACTTCTACATTTACAACATTACAGCCATTGAAAATTCAAGGTGGCTGCAGTGAAGGGCAGAGGAGAGAGGAAATTATTTGTTCTTAACAGCTAGCAAAGAACTAGAAACCTGACTAAAGTAAAATCTGTGCATTGAAAGGTGCACTATAACACGTTTCTGGGCAGCTAAATAATGTTCTGAAGGCAGCTTTCGCCTTCCGTACTTGTAGTCACTGATTTCATAATATTTAAGCTGTGGTTTGCAATTGAAATATCTACAGTAATATATTCTACCTTTTACTGCAATGCCAAACGTCATAATAAGAGACTCACTGGGGGTATTCATGGGGGTGTGTCAGCAAATGTACTCTGATAGCCTTGAAGGGGTCTTATACTCTTCTGCTCCTGAAGAATTTATGGATTTGACCTCATCAAGACAAAGCACGCATTCTTCATTCTATAAGACTGAAAGCAGGAGGACATTCAGAAAGACAAAGTACTACCACAGTAATTCTGCAGTCTTTGTGCTAGGCTGCTGGCAGCACTGCAGTTGTCAGCAGAGCCAACAGTGGAGCTGTACAGGAACCTTAAGAGAGATGCATAAGGAAGCTTTAAAAAGCTAACATCTGGATACAGTTACTGGAAAAATCTCACCCCTGTGACTGACATCTGGACTCATGACCTGCCAAGAACTGCCTATTAAGCAGCAAGACTAAGTGATTCTGTTGCTGGGACAGACATTGAGGGATGTCAGACGATCACATAGCCCCATTTGTCAGCTGGAGGAAGATCATGGCACTGGATGTGCAGGTGGCAGGCAGCACCTCGTGCAACAGCTGCAAGGGGCTCGCTGGAGGTCATAGTCCTGCTCTCTGGTTGGTGCTGTGTCAGAGCACAGGCTGCTTCCTCCTGCTGCAAGGGGAAGCCAGGGA
The DNA here is from genome assembly GCA_028858755.1 of Ara ararauna. Classification (NCBI taxonomy): domain Eukaryota; kingdom Metazoa; phylum Chordata; class Aves; order Psittaciformes; family Psittacidae; genus Ara; species Ara ararauna. The sequence continues at coordinate 103,801,641 of CM054376.1, read as the reverse complement.
CAACAGCTATGGCCAGGGCTGGAGGTGGCTTCAGTGGGCAACAGCAGGACACGCAATGCCCAAGGGCACCCAATGCCTTATCTCAGTTCTGTACTCTCACTCACCTCATTTTCCCTGCCATGAAAGCAGTGGTGCAACACCAGCCCTAGCTCCTGGCCTTGTGGTGAAGCAAAATTCAGAAAGCCTGAAGCTGGCTCTGGGAAGATTGCAAATGGCTCAGAGATGACCATAATGGCTGTAATAAAGAGCTACAGGAGAAAAATAAAACAGGTTCCAAGACATTATTTTGCGTGCACTAAGGCAATTTGCTTCATGGTTTGCTGAATCCTGTCCTGTTTGTGCACAGAAATTTTGGGATTTTCACATAGTTTACTAAGCAAGCAAAACTAGAGGCTGGTTTCAAAATACCTCTTTGAAAATATAGTTTAATATATTTTTACTATTAGATTTTAAGCAACAGTTGTACTAATTCTTTGGAGTCAACATTTCTTTTACTTGTGCACTAGAAGCAAGATAATAGGCCCAGCCATTTCAGAGAAGAAATAAGCACATATTTACAGAGTTCTGTGGTAAGCTTGATTAATTCTGCAGGTTTACATTTGACAAAAATATTTTACCTTGGTTAAGAACCAAAGCAAGAAGCTTCTGCTGTCATATAAAATAATTACACAAACAAATTAAGAGTTCTCTGTCTGAGTTTTGTTTTGAATGCTGAATGGAAAAGAGGAGTTGATTTACATGATGGTAATGTTGGCTTGGAAACGCCAGTTCAGTCCATGTCCATGCCCCCCCAGTGGGGGCACAAGTGCTTGAAATTTACATTTGGATGAAAGTTACATAAATGTGGGAAAGGTGATGCATATTATAATACCTGGCATATTTATTACCTTATATTCCCCTGTATTCCCCAACTTTGAATGTGAAGTCTACCAATGACTTTATGAACATAGCACTAAATGACCCATAAAGAAATTGCAGTTATATCAGAATCTATGGTCTCCATGTACATAGCTGAAAGTCAAAGCCATGCAGCTAATAGGACGGTTGCTTCCTGATGGTGTTTATTACATTAATATTGAGTTCCATTAATCCTGGAAAGCAGTTTGCCATCCTTACCATCTGCACAGCAAGCATGTTACCAAGAAATGAGGTAATGGAGATACAGCAGAAACTGTTAACATTGAAATATGGTCAAACCAAGGGGCAAGCAACAGAGGGGTGCAACACACTTCATGGCTTGAATGAACATCCATTCAGAATTTGTAGGGCTTTTTATGAAGTGTCTTAAAGTACTTTGAGGCCTAGAACAGCCCTGCAGGTGCCCTGCTTCTTTTCTGCTCAAAATAATTAAAACAATGTTCTCTTCTGGTGAAATTAATTTTTACTTATGTGACTTTTTTCATCACATTCACAGCTCTTCTTGGGACTGATCTTCTGTTCCTTTCTTTTTTATTTTGTGGGCTTGCACTTTCTTTTTTTCCAGCCTCTGTAGTCCACAAGTTCCCCATTCCCTGAAAAGCTATATTTTGTAGAGCTGTGCTTTCCAGCCCTATCTGCCACAGCTTGATGATTCCTGGCATTCTCTTTCTTAATTTTCCTACTCCTGGCTTTAAGAACTCTGAAAAAAAGCCCAGCTCTGAGCAGTGCTTGAGACTTCATTGTAGAACATTTGTCCAACTGTTTAATCCCTTCCCCAAAGTTTTTTCTGTTAGCTAAGAGAAACACCTAGGCTCTAAGATGAAAATGGCTGCTTTCTTCTACTTTTCTTGTCACACAATCTTCTACTATTGAAGTCTCCTTCAAATGATCTTTCTCCCATATTTCCAGAATGATGTTGTCCTAGGTTCAGCAGTAGCAGTCATTTTTCTCCTTCTTAGTAGCTGGTGCAGTGCTGTGCTTTCGACTTTCAGCCTGCGAACAGCGCTGATAACACCGATGTCTTCAGTTGCTGCTCAGTAATGTTTACTCTGACCAAGGACTTTCTGAGTCTCATGTTCTGCCAGGGAGGAGGGGAAGCCAGAAGGAAGCAGAGACACGACACCTGACCCACACTGGCCAAAGAGGTATTCCATACCACAGCACGTCATACCCACTACATAAACTGGGGGCAGTTACCCGAAAGGACTAGATCACTGCTCGGATTTGGCTTGGTATCGGTCGGTGGGTGGTGAGTGGTTGTATTCTCTTCCCTTGTTATTTCCCTTATCATTATTATTTCTGGTTGAAGCAGTAGAGGTTTGTGTTGTACCTTAGTTACTGGACTGTTCTTATCTCAACCTGTGGGAGTTACATTCTTTTGATTCTCCTCCCTCTGGGAGCAGGGGGAGGAAGTACGAGAGCAGTGAAAGAGCGGCTGCGTGGTTCTGAGTTACTGGCTAGGCTTAAACTATGACAGAGGTATATGATTTTGTTTCCCCAAAAGGACTCTTCACCACTCCCACTTTTTCATAGACTTAGGTGATTAGTATTCTTTAAAAGGATCTTGACCAACTTTCCTTGAATGCAAAAGGAATTTTTGTCACCTCAAAGAGAGATCAAATCTTAAAATATATTGTGTATTCCAGTATATTCTTCAGAGAAACATGATAATTAGGTCACCTTAGCTAACCACCCCCCAAATAAAGACAAGGAATATGGCCATTAACTTCTTATTCAGACACCTAAAATGTGGCCTGCAAAGTATTATTACCCAGGTAGTTTCACTGCACATAAAAAACACATGAAGCAAGGGCATGAAAACAGCAAGGACAAGTTTTGAAGCTGTAAAACTGCTACTAAACACAACAGTAAAAAAACCCAGCACAGTTGAAGAAGGTAGGTAAACACTGATGTCAATATTTTGCCTATCATGCAATTGGCAAAGGAGGTTTTTCTGGTATAACTAAGAGTAGAAAATTTTGAGGATGGGTCGTGGTTTAAGCTGTAAATCACACAGCCCGTTCTCTCACTCACTCCCCTCTCTTTCTTCCCCCCGAAGGAGGAATCAAAAGAATGCAACTCCCAAGGTTGAGATAAGAACAGTTTAGTAACTAAAGTATAACACAAGACCAGTACTGCTACCACCAATAATAATAATGACAAGCAAATACAAGGAAAGAATACAATCGCTCACCACCTAATACCAAGCCTGACCACGCAGTGCACCCCCCCACCCTTCTGGGTCTCTGCCCTCCATTTTACCTCCTGGGTGTGATGTGCTATGGTATGGAATAACCTCTTTGGTCAGTTTGGGTCAGGTGTCCTGTCTCTGATTCCTCCTGGCTTCCCCTCCTCCCTGGCAGAGCACGAGATTCAGCAAGTCCTTGGCCAGACCAAAACAATACCAAGCAGTAACTGAAAACACTGGTGTTATCAGCGCTGTTCCCAGGCCCAAAATCAAAAACACAGCACTGCACCAGCTACCAAGAAGGAGAAAAATGACTGCTACTGCTGAACCCATGACAGGATGGAAAAGATGTGCTGTAGTCATAACGAATTAAAACAGATGCTTAGTTATGCATCCAGTAGGGATTTGAAAAGAAACCACAACGATCTGATATGCTTTACAGATATTTCAGAAGATAAAACCATTAAAAGGGAAGGTTCAATTCAGTCTCTGAGCTGGTGAAACAGGGGTGGTGAAGTACGCTCACCGTAAACAAAAATAGAAAACTTAGAAGCACATAACTGAATCAAGAGCCTCTTAAAACAAATGCCCTACAGCATTCGCTTACAGCAGTTTTGACACATTTGTCCATCAGTATGTGAATCAAAAAGATTAGTTTGAAATTATTTGCCTTGAAGAGAAGGAGAATACAAAACAAAAAAAGGGAGAGAAAAATTTTCTTTGCAGCAACTTCCTTTTCTTGTTGTCAGAACACCGAATAAACTGTGCAAGTTGCTAGGCTTAACAATATTGATCCCAAGTTTATGCAATTGTCTGCCACATTTGACTGCATGCAAATAATATTTCTTTCATGAAGAGAAAGAGGAGAAAAAATACCAACTAGAATTTTGAATGCCAAGAATAAAAGTCTTCAATGCTTGAGAAGAAATATGATAAAAAGCTGCTAAAGAAACTTCTTCCCTTAATGCAAGTGCTCCCAGACTACAACTTAGGTTTTTTAAGGCAGCAAGCAGACAGGCTTATTCACGAGATGCATAAGTACAGGTTACTGATGTAGATAAATTAGCATTATCTTTTTTGGTATATCTTGTTGACCTCATACCTTATATTGGTAGATATAATAAAACTATTAGACAGTATTCTTCTCATACCTCCCAAATAGGAGATGTTCTGAATGCAACAAAAAGTGACAAGTTATATAATACATTACAGAACCAAAACCAAAATGCACCTCTTTAATTGTATTGTCAAAGGATTAATTCCTTAAAAAAGATAGACTTAAGATACAGAAATTGATTATAACAAAGTTAATAATATTAAAACATTTAAAGTTTCCTGCATTACTAATCTTTCTGGCTTAGTTCAGCTGCACTTCTATTCCACTTCACATGCTCCATTTGGACTTTCACTGGGCACGAAGCATGGGACCTCTCATCTGTAGTACACAGACAATATAAAGAAATTGGAGGCAAAGAGCAAGAGATACAGATGGGCAGTCACTGCAAATCTGCAATAACTAGCTTTCTGAACTGTAAAATCATTTCTAAAAAACCCACAAGCTAATATATCATACTTTTATAAATAAAAATATACATACATGTGCATGCACATAAAATGTTATTCTCTGATATTGTATTAATTTATTACACTGCAATAAGTTGACCAAAATATCTTGTCTCATATGAGGCAAAACATCTCACAATCTAATAAAAACAATGGCAAAGACATTCGGTCACAAAACTGAAGTGTTTGTCATCTGTGCTTGCCAACAGCAAATCCCACACCAGCTAAAGGCAGACAAACAGTCTTCTTTTCCACTGTGCTCTGGCAGCTGCCAAAAATCAAAATTGGACAGATCGTACACAGAAAAAAAATTGTGGAGTTCAAGACAAATTTGAGGCATATGGTCACTCTACTACACACAGTTATCTATCATTCATTGTTTGACAGGAAAATCTTATTTTTAAATCTCTTATGTTCAAGTTTTCCCCTACCAATGCTTCTTACTGAAATTTTGAGGTCAAATGTGACCATCGATTGCCGCAGTATGAAGATTTTTTTTTAATTATTAGGCCCTAATCCAGCTCCAATTAAAGTCAGTGAAAAGACTCTAACAGCTACATTGAACCAGGCGCTGTGCCAGTGCTTCCAAACTTTGCAAAAGCCCTAAATAAAGGTCCTTATTGTGCAGTGAATCTCACATTCCGTAATCCAGCTACCTACATCCAGGAAGGTGGTAGCCAGATTTTTGCAAACTGCCTTAACCTTTCTGTCAGGCCCTGACTGGCAAAAGCAATGGACAGGTTCATTGAAAAACTGATGAAAGCAATATGAAGCAAAACATGAAACCACATTTCAGCCCTTCATGAATATGAATTATTGGTTTCTTGGTCAGAAGTGCTTGGGAATCTCCATTTGCAAGCAGTGGGTTAAACTCATTTACAGAAGACAAACATTATCAGGGAGCAGATATATAAGGGAAACTCAGTATGACTAACAACTAGGAAAACCAAACAACCCAAAATGTGCAAGACCATCACACCTCAGAGTACAATGATTAAGAGCAAAAGTAACCAGCCATTAGCCATATTCATCAGCATCCTACATGCTCACTAGTGTCTAGGTGTGGATGAACCCAACTCATAAGGAGAAGGATCTGTTCTTCCAATGGCAAAGGTAGCAGGGATAAAAGTTTAGGAATGTTGTTATGCAAATACTCCCAGTAGTCAACACTCACTAAGAAGTGTAAGTGGCAGTGAAGGTGCAGCTCTGGGCTGCTGATCTTTATGGACAGGTGTCTGCTACCGCTTTCACTTGTGAATCTGGTTTGCCATTAGCTATTCCCTTTAATCTGCTTTCCAGAGACTGCTTCTACCCAAAGCTCTGATCAGAGCTGGTGAGTCAGATCACAGCAGCATCCCAGTTTTTTTATGATGGATGAGCAGAACACAGACTACCTCCCCCCATGAAAAAGCTACCAAGTGAATCCTTGCTCACTTCCTTAAAAATCCCATAAAACCCCAGATTGTCTCTTACAACTGCTTTTACCAATGACTCTTCACCTAAAAATGCAGCTATAGATACCTGCTTTGTATGATTCCTTGATCCTGAAGCACAGAATCCAGTGAGGTTGTCCAGGATTTCACCAGCCTAATGAAGAAGAACATTTTTTCATTGACTTTAAAACCAGATGTTCTTGAAAGAGAACAAAAATATATTTCAAAATGAATAGTTAAATCAAATTTCTCTGGGTCTGGCCCCTTGTAATCGTGAATTTGCTATTATGGAAGAAGTACTCATACCATCATGGGCAAATACTGCTAGCATTTTCAGGGAGATGCTACTTGCCTTCCTTAGGCCACAATATTTTCTCCTCTTTTCCACCAAATTACTTAAGAGGTGTGTTTGATACAGTCTTCCTGTCAAAGTAAATTAGTGTTAAGTGGTTGTCAACTGCATATGTTAGCAAGGATCTGAGGAAAGGCTACAAGTGAATAATCTAGTGCTAGTACAAGGATGTGAGAGCAGGCAGTTTGAAGTATGCCACTGTACCGGTTTTGTGTGGCAAGGTTTCGGTAGCAGAGGGGCTACAGAGGTGCCTTCTGTGAGAGGCTGGTTTGCTTTTTTTTTTTCACCAATTTGAGTCTGCTTTGCCCACAATGGTAACTGCTGAATAATCTCTCCGTGTTCTTATCTTGATCTGAGAGCCATTCTCTATGTTTTCTCTCCTTTGTCAAGTTAAGGAGGGAGAGTGGTAGAGCAGCTTTGGTGGGCACCTGGTATCTAGCCAGGGTCAACCCACATTAGTCACTGACAAGAACATTTTTAAAGCTGTAAGCTTGAAGTTCCAGAATCCCTCAGAGAATTTATATTTGACACCACCAACACAAAGCAAAGGTAATGACTGCTATCCTGGTAGACCCTGAATTCATCCTATCATTGGATTCACCCTGTTGCGGAATGGCTGTACTGTGGCTGTGGAAACAAACATTTCTGGTGCATCACAGATCAATTTTAGAGAAGTCAATGAAGCTGCATCAGTTTAAACTACTAGATGATCTGATAATCAGTGAACTTCTATGTTTGATTATATTAAATGTCATTTATCTTTGACCGTATGCTACAAGAAAATACTAAGTGTATTACGATGAAATATTAATAACTAGTCAGAAATGCTTGTCCTTTTTTATTGCAATGATCCAAGAGGCTCAAGAACAAAGACATTACAGCTTTATAAATACAAAAGTAATCGAAAAAAGGAAAAAAACCCTAATTATTTTTGGACAGAACTGACATGATGTAAAAAGCCTCTGCCAGCCGTCTTCGTGTGGTGCTCTTGTTGGTCTCTACTTTGCTATGCTGCAGAGTGTGTGGTCTTGGGATGAATACAGTGCGCTCGGACTGAAGAAATTTGGAGAGTAATACCTGGTTTATCATCATGTGAAATGTTTATATGGCTTAAGTAATCTAGCACTTCTGTCATTTTTTCTTTTTAATGATAAGACAGATGATGTATCCTGTTGGCTTGGTACAGATCAGTAGAATACGAACCTGCTCTTGCACAGCTAAAACATTACTCCTGTAACTTTATAATGAAACAAATAACATCATTATCTTTCATCTAAGTGTTAGAGTTCTTACATAACTGTAGGCCTTGAAAGGCTCTTCTGGTTTCTAATGGGTAATTGAGGTTATATACAGGGTCATCTCTCCAGAACAAATTGTTCCCAAAGACTCTGTACTTGTTAACAGATTGAAAAGGGCAAAAAGAAATTAATTTTGAGTTGTGGGCTTTGGTTTGATTTTGTGTTGGGGTTGTATTTTATTTTTTTTTCCCCCAGAAAAAACCCACATTGAATTTCTTTGTGAATCTCTAGAATAAATTATTGCAGCACTTTAAATGTAGACAGCAGAACTTTTTGTATGCTGTGCCAACGGCACTACAGATGAAGTTTTTGAAGAGTAGGTGCTATATTAAGTCCACATCACAGCGTTTGTTGTGCGTTTGCCAGGTCCAATTAAGCAAAATTTATCAAGGCTGGCAACAATCAGCTTGTTTCGTCTGCTCCTTGAAAGGCCTGATCCATATTTTCTGTGAGAAAATTAATGGCTGGCCTGACTTAGAATACTGATCACAACTTCAGGAAAACAGTAAAAGATAACTTGGAAGAGGCCAGGATTGTCCATGGAATTTATTATCCTATGTGCAAAGTATTACAGCTAGTACCCTATTTTTAATTTTTTTAATTTTATTTATTTTTTTATTTATTTATCTATTTATCTATTTATTTATTTTATTTTTGAACATGCAAAACATGACTAAATAGCAAGCAAAAAAAACGCCTTTTAATGAATAAAATCGATATAATCACGATGCATGACATAAAATTGCCTAAATATTGCTCTTATCTCTTACCTGGAATCTGGCATATCATCAGTTACGTAGCATGTATACAGTCTAACAGATACTTCACCAGCTTTCTGTCTGGCCTTTCTACCAATTGGGTTTTGCTGATGGCTGTAAGAGAATGTTATGAGAGCCTATTGAAACTCATGGTGCTAGACCAGTAAAGAATAGATAGGTACATTAGTGTCAAGAACAACCACAGACTAAGCTGCACTTAATGCTGACAATTGTGATGTAGTTCACTCTACAGAAAACATCACATGCTGGAGTATGAAGTAATGGAAAGAGACTGTGCTACAAAAAAATTTGTGGCAAGCTCTTATCATGGTAGGAACCATAAAACTTGTGCTCTGTTATTCAAGCTAAAGTGTTCCCAAAATACTGACACTCTTTGCCTGTCTCCCTGTCTCAGGATTATATCGGCTGCCACTGGTTTGTCTTAGGACTTTAAATGGGAAACTGTAGATCATTCATCTGACAGCCTGGAGAGGTTGATTTCTTCTGCCACTAGGTATGCAGTGGCCATCTAGTAACACTTCACTCACCATTCTGCCTTTAGGAAGAGCTCACTGATCATCTGAAGACAGATGGAATTTTGTTGTTTCCTCCAAAATACAGTTTTTGTGTTCTTAAGCTGCCTGCTAGCCAGCTTGATCTCCAGCATTAGCACTGTTCCAAAATAAAGACAACAGATGATGTGACATAGCTAACATTCTTGTAGGTGAATGCTGACAGTACTAAGAGAATTTACCAAGCTTTGTTATATAAAAATCTAATTAAGGTGGTGTTGGTTTTTCTTTTTGGAACTAAAAGTGAGACAGCAGCGTTTTAGAGTATGACAACCTTGTTTATCTCTCAAAAAACAAAATCTCGAACAAAACAAAGGCTGATGGAGAAAAAAGTTGCACCTATTTGGTCCTTCAAACTCCACTGCAGAGGTTATTTTTTGACTACTGTTCCACAGCTCACATAAAGGTTAATCTAAAATTACTCATTGAGCTACACGAAAGAGCACAGAAAAGAACAAGACATCAGAAGTGAAATAAAATTCATTAATTTAAGAAGGGGAAAATGGATGACCCGGGGAACTACAGACCAGTCAGTCTCACCTCTGTGCCTGGCAAAATCTTGGAGCGGATTCTCCTGGAAGTCATGCTGAGGCACATGAAAAACAACAAGGTGCTTGGTGACAGCCAGCATGGCTTCACTAATGGGAAATCCTGCCTGACCAATCTGGTGGCCTTCTGTGATGGGGCTACGGAACTGATGGGCAGGGGTAGAGCAGTTGATGTCATCTACCTGGACTTGTGCAAAGCGTTTGACACTGTCTCACATGACATCCTTGTCTCTAAGTTGGAGAGACATCAATTTGATAGGTGGACCACTCGGTGGATAAAGAACTGGCTGGGTGGCCGCATGCGAAGAGTTGTGCTCAATGGCTCAATGTCCAGCTGGAGACCAGTAACGAGTGGTGTCCCTCAGGGATCGGTGCTGGGACTGGTCTTGTTCAACATCTTTGTCAGTGACACGGACATTGGGATTGAGTGTGCCCTCAGCAAGTTTGCCGATGACACCAAGCTGTGTGGTTCGGTTGACATGTTGGAGGGAAGGAATGCCATCCAGAGGGACCTTGACACGCTTGTGAGGTGGGCTGATGCCAACCTGATGAAGTTTAACCATGCCAAGTGCAAGGTCCTACATGTGGGTGGGAGCAATCCCAGGTACAGCTACAGGTTGGGGAGAGAAGAGATTGAGAGCAGTCCTGCAGAGAAGGACTTGGGGTGTTGGTCGATGAAAAAAAAGAAAAGGAGCAGGCAGTGCGCGCTTGCAGCCCAGAAAGCCAACCGTATCCTGGGCTGCATCAAAAGGAGCGTGACCAGCAGGTCAAGGGAGGTGATCCTGCCCCTCTACTCTGCTCTTGTGAGACCTCACTTGGAGTATTGTGTGCAGTTCTGGTGTCCTCAACATAAAAAGAACATGGAACTGTTGGAAGAAGTCCAGAGGAAGGCCATGAGGATGATGAGGGGACTGGAGCATCTCCCATATGAAGATAGGCTGAGAAAGTTGGGGCTGTTCAGCCTGGAGAAGAGAAGGCTGCGTGGAGACCTCATAGCAGCCTTCCAGTATCTGAAGGGGAGCTATAGGGATGCTGGGGAGGGACTATTCATGAGGAACTGTAGTGAGAGGACAAGGGGTAACGGGTTCAAACTTCAACAGGGGAAGTTTAGGTTGGATACGAGGAAGAAATTCTTTACTGTAAGGGTGGTGAGGCACTGGAATGGGCTGCCCAGGGAAGTTGTGAATGCTCCATCGCTGGCGGTGTTCAAGGCTGGATTGGACATAGCCTTGGGTGGCATGGTTTAGTGGGAGGTGTCCCTGGCCATGGCAGGGGTGTTGGAACTAGATGATCTTAAGGTCCTTTCCAACCCTAACTATTTTATGATTCTATGATTCTATAATTTGGTATCTTATTCTTCTCAAGACTCAAAGAACCAGCTCAGGAACATTTTTAATGCCAGGCTGTGACTTCCCTTCTGCACAATATATGACAGTAAATAAGAGTGTACCATTCCCCATTAGTCCTCCTTTCCAGTTGGAGTCTTAATTTTGGAATTTCTATTCAGTAGGCATATTTAAAGTAATGAATGGCCAACAACCCAAAAAAGGCCCAGGTCTATTCTTTACTCCTGAGTAAATTTGACAAGGGAAAACTATTGTCTGATTGTTCCTCAGTACTCTTGCTCCAGTGGAGTCAGTGAAATCCTTACAATGAATCTTAATTCAGACTCTGATGTGACCGAATTTTAGATGACTGGAATTACAGACTGCTTAACTAGACTGCTATATATGACCCACATCCTTTGGATGCTATTTATAAAGACAAAATGGACTTGCCACAGGCAAGATGGGACTTTCTGTCTCAGGAACAGTTGTTCATCAATTTCCCATGGGTTTTCTACTTGGCCATAATAATTTTCAACAGAAGTGTTGCTGTAGTTTCTCTCTCTTTCCTTTTTGTCTTTAGCTTAACACTATTTCTGATCTACTCAATGATTTTATTTTTTTAACTTTGACTTCTAATTACTAGCATAAGCCAGATTTGCTAACAGACACCTCCATTTCCTATCTGCTCAGTCAGTTTAACCAGTATATAGTTTGTTTACAGTGGCAAATGATAGTAATTGAAGATATTCACTGGCAAATATGAGGTAACTGCAAAAATGGCATTTTATTAGTAAAGCAAATAATAATGGAGGCCATTTAGTTAGGATGCACTGTATCTCTGCCAAGTAAGCATTTTTATTGCTGCTTCTTAAAATGAACTGTATACGAAGCAACAAAGCATCAATTTTTGAGCAGTACACTAGATATGAGTTGGGAATGCTCCTGCTTCCCCTAGTCAGGCAGTGAATAGATCATTCTTGGGTACTATCCTGAAAATATACATCTGAGTTATTTCACATGTTCATTGTGGCTATCACTGTTCATTTGTTATAAAGATAATACATGCTTCGTTAGAGCATAAAATCTGCATGAAGAAAACACAGTAGCCATTATTTTCCTAGTAGTTGAAAACAGAAAGATATTTGTATTGTTAGTCTATCTAGAAGCATGTTATAGTGTTCTAGGAACAGAGCAAATAAATGACAGCATAAATCCTACATTCACTATTATACACTCACCTTATAATAAACTCCTCTATTTCTGTCTTCAGGACAGCTGGAGGATATCCTATCACTAGCACACTGTAGCCTGTTACACAACTGAGACAATAAAATCCCAACAACATATCATTTAAGTTCTTGCTCTTTTTGCTGAGACTAGCCTGTTCTGTGTACTTTGTATTTCCTACCTTGGACAAACACAATATTGGATGACTCTACTGCTTATTTTGAATTTCATGGTTAATCTTTCTATTATAGTCATCTATCAAAACACAAAGATAGTTCAGTCACAAATGTTATGAACGGAAAATGGGATTCTCGCAGCCTACCAGTAGCAGTTTCTCAGTTACTTCTACTTCTATCATAATCATAATCACATGCCTGTTAAAAGAAAGGGAGTAATTTTGTGTAAATCTGATTCAGCACTATAAAAGTCCAGTATCAACGTTAACTTCAACAACCTGCTTAGGGTTGTGTTATGCTGTCCTGAGCACACAGAGTTCAATATTTAAGCACTGCACTGGAACCAACCTCAAGCAAGCTGACTACAGACTTCCATGTGCTGGAGAAAAATGAAGGTGCACTTTGTATTATATTGACTACCTATCTAGGTGCCTGTATTTGTGTATAGCTTTATATATGTGGTGTATATACATATTATATGGCACCATAATTTTTTTTTTTTTTTTTGTGGGGTGTACAATAGCTGGGATGCCTTGACACATATTCAAGTATTTCACAAGGCAGGGATGCTCCTAATACAGTCAGAAGGACACATCTCTGTCTACTGAACACTTGCATCAGGTATTGCATCGCACTTCCTCAAAGCCTGAAGTTTTAAATTACTGGCTTTGAGCTTTGTCTGCTGCTTACCCATATAGAAAAGAAGTTGAGATATAAATTGTGTCAGTAAGCTGTTGTTCATAAGAATTATTATTTACACAGCATTTCTTAAATATCAAGTGCTACACAATATTATTTTAGTCTTCTGGTTTTTATACTCTGCTCAAAAGAATATTGCAGTTTGCCACCACAGATAATTGGCAAGACTCTCATTTTATATCCTTACAAGATAAGCTAGTACAGAATAGTAGAAAAAACAGGACCTGCAATTAGTGCAGGTAAAGTGTGTTTTAGTGTGCTTTCCAAACCCCTTAAGTCACCAGCGTAATTATAGCAGTTAATTTTACAATACCCAAATCTCTAATAAAACATTTCATCTGCAATTTTATTGTCCTTTTGAAGAGACATTTTTGTGGGGCTCAGACGCAAAGTATTTATGTTGTCAAATGGTACGTTTAACAGCTAAAAGACCTAAATATATATAATGCACTAGCTTTTATTAAAAGTTCTTCTAAAATATTGTTGAGATAATATTTTTCATGCTGGCAAAAGTCAATAAATATTGAATGTTATTTATAACTTTTACCTGCCCTACTAAAACAAATTTTTGAAAGCAAATTTATTTGCAAAGAGACAGTTTTTAAGATTGAGTTTTTTATACTTTGCATAGCCATTTTGATTTTGAAAGCTTTTAAATGCAACAGAGCAACCTGTTCTACTTCTGTTAATAAGACAATATACAGCATAAGACATTGTGTAAAAATGGGACTTTAAGTAGCCAAAACAAAAATGAATCAGCTTAATAGGTGTCATTCCACAGAATTACTTATTTTCTCTCTTTCTGACTTTGATTTTTTTTGTCCTTTCTGTTTTCAACACCTTTCTTCCTACTGGATTATTTTTTTCTTTACCTATTTATCACCTTTTCCCTTCCTCTCTCAAAACACATACCGGGATTAGCTTACTAGTCTTTTTTAAAAAATAAGTAACATCTCAATTAATAATGTTCTATATTCTTACACTATGTTTCACTCTTTAAAGAACCTTATTCCATATCTTAGAATAAGACACTTTAGTTTCTAGACACTATTTGTTGAGGGCAGCTGTTGACAAAAGAACCAAAAAACCCCACCAAACCTAGAGTTTTAGTGCACATTTTTATCTTCTATTAAAGCTAATAGTTCCTTAAATTGGGCTTGGGTTTTTATATGTACTCCCAAAATATCAGGATGGATGTTTTTACCCATCTTTGTGTTTTATTACAAAACTGTGCATTCCAGGAAATAAAAAAAATAAGCACATTGGTTGTTTGCACGCTCCAGATGTCAGCATTTACAGTAGGAAATAAAGTAGTGACACAAATTTGATGACCCAGTGCATGATGGCCATAGAAGGATGCAAAAATTAACCTGTTTTAACTTTTATCAGTATAGTGAACTTGAAAAATAAGCAAGAAAGAGAGGAGTGAGTCTTGATAATGACTAGCCTCAGCTGAAAAAAAGTAATGTCTGAAATGCAAAGAGTTCACTAGCCAAAGATATGCTTATTGCTGAAGTTAATGAGTAGGTATGATTGTATAGAAACATGATCTTCTTCTTGTTTCTGAAGTGAAAACTGGCTATTAGAAATCTTTCACCCTTTCAGTGATTGATGCTTCTGCAGTGTTTAATCTGCTTAATATCTACCCCTGTTCTTCCTGACCTTTGTAATGAATGCAGTCATGAAGGTTCTCCAATTGAAATTAGGACCTATGCTTTGCAAAGCACCACCTGCATCTCAAGGGGCATACAATCTAAACAGATGACAAAAAGTTAAAATAAAAAGGCTGTTTCATCTTCATTCAACAGGCAGCTGTAGTCCAAAATATGTGGGCCATTTCCTCAAGTCTCTGCTGAAGTAGTTCTTAAGAACTCTTATAGTATTTCCTTGCTAAAGATTCCTACTAAACGAGGAAAAAGAAGCTTTGTAAGAAAATTGCATGTAATAGTCAAAGAAATCTAACTGCCAACAGCTATTCTAGTAAGAAACAGTAGTATTTGCTGAGAGCAAATTCATTATGCTCTCATAATGAATGAAGATGAGACATCGCCTAGGAGAGGAAGGCTCCATGGCACAGGGAGAAATCCAGGGAACAGGAATGAAGGCAATCTCTCCAGAACATGACTCAGACAAATTATGCTGAATCATGGCTTTGCTGCTGGGCATTCTTGAGGGCTATATAGACTCACTGTAGACACCATTTTTTTTTTGTGCATAATATCAGCAATGTACTTGCTAAAATATCACAATATTGGGACAAAACAATGTCTGCTACTGGACAGACTAATGGTTTGGCAGGAGTCACATCTAAAGTAGCAGCAGTACAGAAAACTCTGAGGCCTGAAAATAAAAAATACATATACAAATACATCTGCTTTTATTTGCTAATGTAGTCTGGCTCTCAGCCAGGCTACAGGTATTTGAATGCCTGGTAGTCACAGAAAAGTGACAGCAGTTATAAAGCAAATCACAAAGATACAGCTATTTGGAATGATGGTAATTGCATAACTGTAAATTATTTACTTTTATGCATTTAAACTGAAACAACTTAAATAGGCCTCAGAGTTAACACTATCATCAGAAACACAGCTCAGAGAAATAAAAGACAAAAAGAAACCCAAAAAAAACCCAAAGAAAAACAGAGAAGAGAGAGAACAAACTTAAATAAAACTCATATTTACACTTGATAAATTCTCCCTAAACATCTACTCAGAATGACAGTATTTGTAAGACACTCTGCAGATCCAGTATGCAAGCTTTATGTAGAATGACTGGGTTGATTAGTTTTATACATTGTGATTGTGTTGATTAAATGAGATTTTAAAAATATTTTTCAAAACATGAATATCTATAATAATGCTTTATGCAGCATTAAATACTGCATCGGTATGTTTTAGCTAGCCTTAATCCTCATATGAAGAATAAAACAGTTTTTTGTACTGAACAAATCATAGGTTGCTCCTCTCTACCTCCTGCACTTCTGCCTAAGATTCCACAGCCCCAAACTTGTGACCTCATTATGTATTATATGGGAGGTATGCTGTGGAAAAAAAGGAAAAGTTTTGGTTGTTGGCACAAGATTTATCTGTATCACTTGGGACAAATTGACAATTAATATGTTTAAAATAGTAACATGTTTAGGTATTACAGAAAGGTACTAATTTATAATTTAATATATTAAATAATATTAATATTATATGACTTTTTTACAAAGTACATAAACACCAAATTTTTGGAACAGAACATGACAAAAAGAAATCAGTAAGTAATTTAGGAAATGTTTGGAAATCCAGATCTTTCATTTATTTTCTGTGTGTGGAGTCCAATTTGAAGTACAAACTTGTGTGCTCAATGTAAGTTAATTCACTGACATAAAAATAATGAGAGACTAATTTTATATGTCTTTTCAAAAAATTCAATACATTCTGTGCCAAATTTGGAAGCCAGTGGGATTTTATGAGTACTTGAGAGCAGACTATGTTCATCATCAATCACAGCATTCTGCAGAGAAATCCCATAGACATGTAAGTTTCCTAGCACACAAATACAGCATTTATAGGACAGTATGTGATTTAAAATCAAGATTTAAATCATTCTCCATGAGTACCTTTCAGAAGAGATTGAACTGATAGATATTACCATAACCTTGACAGTCAGCTATTCTGAAAAGGAATTATTTGTGTCATAGCTGAAATTTATGGAGTTCTGTTTTTTTATTATTTTGTTGACTGCCATAGGGCTGAAGCTTCTCCCATCTGTGGAAAACCTTAGTTCTATGAAGTTGAACACAGATATAGCAACTGGTAAACAAACCAAGGTGAAACACCATAGGCACCAATAACTAGCAAAGACTTCTGATCCACTTTTAATAATTACTGTGGATTTATACCTAAGTAAATTACTACAGAAAATATTGCCCTTTTGTTAAAAAAACAGAAAAGCAAGGAGCTTTTTCTGATATATAAGCTCCTATTTCCTAATGTAATACTAGATAAATAACAGTAGACTTATGGTCACCTGTTTAAATTTGTGTATTAGACATAAGACTAAATTTTGGACTCATGCAAATGAGGTAATTGCAATTAATCAGATCTGCTGATTGCTAAAATGATGTACAATCTGTCCTCTCACCCTTGCAACTCAAAATGAAGTCAACAACAGCTACTGATGTTTAAACTTTTACATCTGACAATCTGATTTGAAAGTTTTGTTTTGGATATGAACCATATTTCCTTACTTCTTACCATTTTTCATATATTAAGACAATACATGAATTATGATTAATAATGAGTCTGTTGAGCAGAAAAGCCAGCAGACTGGGAATGGTTTTGGAGGGAGAATTTGTGGTTACATTGATTGTGAGAGTATATAGCATTGTAAAATAAGCCTCAGGGTCTTACAAAACACAAGCAAAATACTGCATTTAAAAAAACCCTAAACTATATTGAAAACGGAATAGTAAATTTCAATTCACATATTCATTATGCAGGTAACTATTTCCAAGTGCTTTCTGATAAATTTAAGGCAAATTATTCAGCAAGCCATCTTTTTTTGCCAGCCACCTTAAAAAAAGAATCATATTACCTAACTTTAGGCATCAGTTTCATTGGCACTTTACTGCACTATCGAGTACTTGTACCCAGAATAATTCTATAGAGAATGGCAGAGCAGAATTGTTCAGGATACATATAATATATCCGCCCACACATCTGTGCTTGCAAATTACCTTATCAGAACTCTTCAATCTCAAATCAGTGCCCGTTAATACCTAATACAAGCCCTATAATATTTGCTTTGCAGTTCCTGATATAGCATTATGTTGTAGCAGTCTATACAAATATAATTTTCAATGCATATATATATATATATATAGTATTTTCGTCAGTGAAGTGCTACTAGCAGCCCTACAGACAGTAGCCATGATGCAAAATACATAAAGTTCCATATCCCATCTTATCCATCAACTTACACTAGTTTTCTCTTTATCTCAGAATGTTATCACTGTAAATTTTATTTCAGGAAAATATTCATTTTTATGCTATCTTTGTTAAAAAAGTAAAGTATTTCTGTATAAAGTTGCTGAAGTAACAAGAAAGAGAATAGCTTTTCATTCCTCAATGTTATATTGAATTTGTCTATGACAGAACAATCCGATACATCTTTGCCATCTATGTTAAAGATTCAAAAATATGAAGAGTTAGCTTGAAATAAGAAATATTATAATGTGTGTTACCCTTAGCACCCTATTAAACAACTATTCAACTTTCTGTCAAAAACATGCCTGGTAATGGCCAATTTTTGAGATGGTTTTAAGAACAAAAGCTCCATGTGGAGGGTTTTTTTGATCAATCAGATTATAGCTCACAGTTCCAGTTGAGGATGGCAGAACTTATTCAGAGAAACAAATTCTGTACAGTAACTTACTTCATGTGGAGAGATGGAGGTCATAGAATCAGAGAAGAGCTACTGGGACCTCTGAGACTCTAGGAGGGCGCTCTAGGTTCCACCAAAGCAGCTATCTGATATTGAGCTGTTTGTGGTCTGTTGATGAATGCTTGTCCAAATGCAAATGATGGCTGAGGACATTCTGGGTTCAACGTGTTATTATTCCTGCTTGGGGAAAGCAGCCAGCTGTGCATTTCTGTACTGTCTATTTTAGAAGTCCTATGCACTTCTGCCTGAAGATACAAGCGAATGGACAGACCATTCCTGATATAAAACTGAGTGAATAGTATGATTAATTATAAATTTTAGGATAATGCTCCATTAATTAGGGGAGTGAAACAGACAAAAACAGTACAACAATTGCATCTAGTGCAGTGTAATGTATTATGGGATGAGGTTTGATGTATCGATTGATACAAAGATACAACTATATTTCTTTGAAAAACAGAGATTCTCATATTAAATAAACATGAGACTCCACACAAAAATTATAGAAGACAATAAATTTACACGGATATGATCTGACTGAGTCAGAAAGACACAGTTAAGAGAGCTAGAATGCTTCTAAGTTGTCTGAGCTTGAGATAAATGTGATTTACATCATCAAACAGAGAGGTAGCTTCTCTCGATCAGAAATTATTCTTCTGCTCATATGAATTATGATCATCTAGCAGGGACATAAGGGAAACAGTACATTTCTCAAGAAATTCTTGATGACTAATCACAACAAGTAAGATTTCAAACAGGTAAATATATCACAGCACTACGACATGTCTGGGGATCTCTCAACAAAGACTGGAGTAAAAGCAAGTTTTTCAGTAAAATCAAATGTGAGTGAACAGTTGCAGGGTTATAAATATAATTTGAACTCCAAAAGGATAACTCATATAACCAATTGTGGCTTTCAATTTAACTTTATTTGGATTTCCTTTGTATTTTTATCTCAAAGTGAAATTGCATTTTGAACTATTGTTGGTGAGCAAAGATGTGCAAATTAAACCTACCATGATTCACAACATAGAGATATTGTAAAAGGAGCTGGGCAGACAGAAGTGACTAAAATTAGGGCTTTGCTTCAACCTTCTGTTCAGTGTTCAGAACAGCATAATGTCACCTGCCTTATGAATAGTGGAGACTCATTCACCACTTTGACAGCAGTGCTAGATAAAATATTCTGGATAGGAACCTCTGGGAATTGACAAATTGAAAAGTTGATGAAAGACATCCATATATTTTAGATGGCCTTTGGTAACCTTAAGGACAGGAAATCAATTATTCTTGTTATTATTTGATCCGTGACTGTCCGTAATAAGTGAGTATACAACATTTTTGAAGGCTGTAGTTCAAAAGGTTTGGTGACTAGCTGAAATTCAATAACAAAGGACTGACTTCTGGGATATTATCTGTTGGAATGATTAAATTTAATCTTCTTCCTTCCCAATATTGATTGATCCCAAAATGATCATAGGTACCAACTTTTCAGCCTTTAGTTTAAAATCATGATTTCATTATTCAAGTCCTTATGATTAAAGCCAAAACTTCCTGTATCCCAAATACCTACAAGCAAAAAAAAATTGCGATGATGTTCTAAAGATTTCCAAGGATTTCCCCACACCCCCCTTTACTTTTTGGCTCACGAGACCAAATTGAATTGAATCTGCTAGCCCCAGGGGAAAATGAGAATTATTCATGTCAGTTAGTCAACTTCTTACAAGCACTTATTTTATACTTTAAGGGAGAGTGGCTTTTAAAACTTATGACCCTTGATTACTACTAGTCTTTCTGCAAACACTAGTGGAGGCTTTTCAGCTGTACACCCTATATAGCATTAAATCATATCGACACGTTCTGTTATCATTCACTGTTCCCTGCTTGTTTTCTCAGCAGAAAAATAGCAGCTGAAAGCAATGGTAAGGTTAGAGTTCATGCTTTTTCTTCCCCTTTTAGGAGCTGGCAAAGCAGGAGAGGTAAGCCAAGGTGTGCATGTCCAGCTTACTGATCAGGTCAGAGCAAGTTTCACAGCAGTGCAGAGAGTAAGGCCTGGTGAGTGACTGTACCCTGGGTTTCTTTGTGATACTCTTTTCCCAGAGAGTGCTATGTTGTATAAAGAGTGACATTTAATCTCTGTTTCCTTCTGTTCCTACCCCTAAATGGATATATTTGGAAGTAGTATCAAGCAACATTGTGGTGATTAATTCCTTTTACTTAGTTCACCTGTTTAAATGGGGAGATATGCTATTGCTCCTCTGCTCTGGTACATGACCTAACAATCTATGAAGTTTATGTGTGTTTTTAGCACTATGTAGATTAGACGTTTCAGTCTTATCATGCTTTTGATTTTAATGTCTAGAGGAAATATAGGTTTTCCTGCTTTAGCTAAAGCAACAGTCAGTATAGCCAAAGACTGCTCTTTGTGGTTAGGCCACAATCCTGAGTGCTGTAATACAGAAGCCAGTGAAGATCTGTAGCAACTTTTAGGGATTCATGTGATAAGACACTACTGCAGGAGTGAGGCTTTACACTGCACAGTTTGCCTTCAGGGAATCTAAATTTCAAGAGAACCTTATTAGAATTTCTACATCTTTTGTAATAAATCTTTTCAAGAAAGGGCAGGATATGCAGCAAAAGTAAGGTCCTTCAGCTTAAATGAGAACAGAATTGATTTCCTGAAACACAGTCCATCTTGCTGAGACTGGGAACAAACATCCAGGAACTGAAAAGCAGAGAGTGTATGTCACTAAAGGTCTAACGGTTTAACTGCCTTTCTTCTGAGTCCAGAATTTTTCAATTAACTGATGACAGGAGGGAGAATTTGCAGTGGCCATTCAAGTACTTTCGGAAAGATGTAAGATGAACAGTTACGCATAGCGAATTGGGGCCGATACTCTGCTGATGAAGTCAGGGCTACTAAATTGTACCATTCTATTGTGCATTCTGTACAGCAATTGCACTCTATTTGATCTACTTCAAAAATAGTCCACCTCAAAATAAAGTTCTTTCTTTTCTTAATATGTTTCATCTTGAAAAAAGAAAAAGTTTAACTTCTATCTCCAGCTTATCTAAGTGAATGAAACAGAATTCATACGAAGCAAACTAACTGACACGCTAGCTAAGCAAGCTGAAATTAACTAATGTACTATTGTGCAGGCAAAGAATGCCTCAGAATGTATAAATACTTAAAAGTAAACATCTTATCACTTTGCTTTTAATATATTGCTCTTTAAATAGAAAATTAAATTTAAGTTTCAAAGAGCAAACTTACTAAAATAAGAATTCTGAAACCTGAAACAACATCAATATTTCCTTCAAGAGTGGATCATTTAGCTACACTGTGCAAATATCTGTCACTTCAGTAAACAAAGCAAAAGGTCATATAGCAAATTCATATAGAGAGTTCTATCCATAAGCCAGGACATTATAATTTGGCATTGAGTTTCAGAGCTATATGCAAACAGTAGAACAAACTCAGAGTTCACCTACATGCAAAAACCAGAATAATATTTGGGAGATATGCGCAAGTCTGCTGGCTACAGAATACATTTGGCTCTAGTCCTTATCCATCTTTTTAACTTCTTTCCTTGTCATCCCTCTTTTATCCTTCACAATCTTTTTACCCCTCTGCATTATAATTCAGTTAATTCCTGTTCCTGCGGGTTGTGTGGCTTTCAATCATAACAACAGTAAAAACAAAGGAGGGATTATCTGTCTGCTTTCAGTGGCATGTAAATGCAGTTTCCAGGGAGATTCTTCAAAAACCTGGAAGCAATCTGCTTGGATGGACTGTCTGAAGACCTCCCCTCTGTTCAGCACTTGCAAGACTGTACCTTTAGCTCTAAGTCCAGTTAAGGGCTCCCCAGTACATGAAAGACACTGACGTACTGAAGTAAGTCCAGCAAACAGGCATCAGGTTGATTAGAGGGACAGGATGCATGCGGAGAGGCAGAGCAGTTTTTTCAGCCTCAAAGAGAGAAGGCAAAAGGGAGAGAGATATAACTGCTCTCTACGACTACCTAATGCAAGGAAGTAGTAAAGACAGGTCCAGTGTTCTAAAGGCACACTGTGGGAGGACAAGAGAATATGGGCACAAGTTGGAACATGGGAAATTCTGACTCTATACAACAAAAAATGCTTTCACCATGGGGTTGGTCCAGCGCTGGAACAGGGGCCCAGATAAACTGCGGTCCTGTTGGTTCTTCTCAGGCTGCGCCCTTTTACGAGTACCCGTCAGGGAAGTCAGTTAAATTGCTCTAACAACAGCAGGCTACTTCCAGCCACAATCTCTCCTGAGAGTCAGCTGTTTCCTCTTCTGTCATGTGACAGCACATGTTCACTCCACGTGATGTGGAATGTGCCTTACGGAAAGATGGGCAGCAGCCTGCCCTAGCTGCAGGCATTTTTGCCCTGACGCCTGATTTGCACAGGCACAGAGGGATGAGGAAAGGCAGCAATGATATGTCTGAACAGTACATGCAGAAGTACCCCATCCCTATCCCTAATCTTTCCCAGGAGCAATGTGAGCGTGGGCAGGAAATGTAATACTCATTGATCTGACTGTGCATTTGCTAAAACTGATCCTGCTTGTAATGAGGATGGTAGCTCAGTCTGAAGCTCTCCTCTGTTGGGTGGCGGTGTGCTCCACTCTGTCTCTCTGAGCAGACTGTATTCTGTCTCCAGGGGCTTACTGCTTCTCTCACTGAGACTGAATTGCAACTTGTTAAAATTTTGTTCCCCTTATGGGTGGAAACTGATTTTTTGATGGTCCTTGTCCTTGTTCAAGAAACTAAATTGTATTTTACTTATTAATTTTTATTTTGAGAGGTTTGTGTATGTAATTAAAAGTATTTCTGTATCATTGCATTAATGCATTAGGATGTGGCATCCCATATGATGGATGCAGGTTATAAGATGTGCTGTACTAGTATAAGTATGGTTTCTTATTGGGAATCTATGAGGATATGCAATACTATTATAAGCAGAATAAACATGTGTTTAATAAATATTTATATTCCTTCTGTCTAGGTTTCTAAATGGGTATTGTCATTGCTACAAAGGTCATATGTACATAAGCCTTTACTCAGTCTGGGAGGTTTTTGGCACAGATACTCACTCTTAGTGATATTTCACATGATTTGACATGATCAAGGCATTTAAATATTCTTTAAAAATAAATAAAAATATAAAGTTAAATATTATTTTGAAAGCCATATTTATTTCATAGAATCATAGACACACAGAATGGTTTGGGTTGGAAGGGACCTTAAAGATTATCTTGTTCCAACCCTGCTGCCATGAGCAGGGACACCTTCCACTAGACAAAGTTGCTAAAAGCCCCATCCAACCTGGCCTTGAACACTGCCAGGGATGGGGCATCTACAGCTTTACTGGGCAACCTGTTCCAGTGCCTCACTACCCTCACAGAAAATAATATCTTCCTAATATCTAACCTAAATCTACCCTCCTTCAGTTTAAAGCCATTCCTCCTTGTCCTGTCACTGCTTGCACTTGTAAAAGTGATGTCTTTTTATAAATAATTCGGATTAAATTTGGGAGTATTTTAATGAAGCATAGTATTACCATGAGGCATAGAAAGTTAATATATAGTAACTCTGTTTTAGAGGCATTTACAGTAATTTGTGATCAAAAATGTCTTAATCCCAATGTTTTAAGTGACCAGTCAGTATTTTAAAGGCTGTTGTTCTGAAAAACATAACATTTGCTGCTTTTTAAAAAAGTTTGCAAACACCAACAAATGCTGCTCATAAAGCTTCAATGTTCTGTAATTATATTAGATACAGTAGCTAAATCAGTATTTCTAACTGCATATTTGTAAATATATTTGGCAACCAGGGAAAAAGTTTAGCAATCAACCAATTGTTGTCAGATCATTAAACTTTATTTCAAAGGGCATAAGTTTGCTATAGCTCAGAGCCAAAGTACCCATGGGCTGCATATGTGCTTCACTTGACTGTTGTCTATTTGACTAGAGAATAGATGCTTTTCATTTAATTTACTGAAGCTCCTAGACTTTTAAGTTCATTTCTGGATCTTGTAAAGTTAATTTAAAGAAAATGAATTATTTCATAATCAACATGTTTCATAGACTAAGAAAACAAAATGGAACAAGATAATGTAAATTAATTTATATGATTCATTGGAGCAAAAGGCTGGAAAATGTTCTGTAGGATCTTTGTCCAGGCTGGTCTAAAATTCGCAGGGAAGGGAATCTTTCTGCATCTATCAATACCTTCTGTATCAGGTCCTTCAGTTGCGTATGATCCAATTTAACCAGCTGTAGCATCACAGTGTCTTTATCATACTATTCCTTCCAGTGGAAATAGTAAAATGATTATAATTAATCAAACAAGTAAGTATTTTGTTGAACTGGGACTTAAATGGAAGAGCCAGAAAACAGCTGAAGGCAAAATAGACCCTATGCATTGTAATCTTCTCTTTCTCCCCATGAATCCCTCAAAGGGCGTTGTTTTGGGGGAAAAAAAAAAAAAAAAAAAAAAGCTTTTAAAGCACCATTTGTCCCATAATCAGCTTCAGATATTTGGCAACCTATGAAACTTTGATAATGGAAAATAAATTATCGCACACAGAATACGGAAATGTTAATTATACTTTTCATTGGCTTCAGCTAAATCTATGTTTTGTAATGGATTTAGGCATACAGAACTACAGCCCAGAGGCTAAAATAACAGCTTGGATTTTGCAGGGTTTTACAGATCATAGAAAGCATGTTGTCCATGTGTCTTCAAAACGACCTTTTGATGGGAAGAGAAAAAATGGAATTATAGATGCTCAGTGAATATATACTACATACTCTTTTATAATTACTAGAGGAACTGGTCTGAGCAAGAATATATTTGCAGATAATGTTAATTATTTAAGAAAGAACAACAGAATAAATTTGCATGTAAATATTATGTATGGAAAACAATGGTATTGAATCTATGTAATACAATACCTGAAGCAATGACATTTATTTTACGGACATGCAAAACTGATGAACGAGAAGGTGACTTTTTACTACAGATGCACTTCAGGCACTAATTCATTAACAATACAAAAATAAATAATAGATACTTGAAATAAGCTTCTCATATCTGTCTCTAATGAGGATATAATTGAAAGTAAGTTGCTAATGGGAAGTCTTGTGTGAAATAATGTTCTTAAATAAAATTAATAATGCCTTCAGTGAACTGGCAAAAATGTTTCTATTGGAAATAATCACAGGGATTTGTACAAGATATTTAATAATGAACTCATGCATTAGAAACAAAAAATGCTTTTTCTCATCTGTTGAATGCTCTAAAGCAAGAAAGATAGCATAAGGAAATTTTATGTCTTGGAATATACCTGGTTTTAAAGGTAAGTTATCTATGGCACATGCTTCAAGATTAATGGAGTTCTAATTATTTCACAATACATGCAGGACAACACAGCTGTTAGAGCCATATACAAGAGTTCCTGTTTCTCACTCCGTGAGTCTGACTTCCGAGTGATGAACTTCTCAGACAGCATTCTCTTAATGGTATCTTCAGGGTAAGGTAAAAACCCCTAAAATTCTACAAGGTAAAAAAGAAAAAAACCCACAAAGAATCTCTACTACTTCATGCATCTTCACTTTCCTTTTGATTATCTCATTCCAGATGGAAAGTATTTCTCTCTGAAACTAAATGTGTGTATTGAAACCTACTTTTTTCCACTGAAACCACTCTGTAGGAGGTTCAGCTGTCAATTCCTCACTCAAGACAAGTAGCTTGCAGGGTGAATATATGTTTTTCTCAACCCTTTGAGGAACCCTCTTTCAACCAGTGATCCTCCAGGCCTGTCCCAACTTCCTGTCAGCAGAGAAGCCCAAACTACACATTCACTTCCAAGGGAAAGAATTGTGAGCAAACAATGAGCCATACAAAATAAGCAGTCCACTGTGTGCCCAGGCAGAATGACTGGAGGACTAATGTCAAGATGGGCCACTGTGACAGTCTCCAGTCACAAACACGAATGACTGTGAACTCAAACTCGTATTTTCATCTTTTTTTGTGTGCATAGGACTTAGAATGTCCTGCACCATGCACTTGGGTTAAAGTCTAACTACTCAGTGGCCAGACTTTGTCTCAGAAGTCAGATACCAGGGAAATTACATGAGCAGCATGGTACTCAATGCCTTCTTGTCTTTCCTGGGACTATAAAGTTCTTGTGTTTAAGAATAAATAATAAGTATTTAAGAATAAATAATAAGTATTTAAGAATAAACAATGAATAAGTGAATAAGCAAAGACTTTTGATCCCTTGCTTTACCACCAATCTGTCCCTGAGGGCTTTTCCTACCTGAAACACAAGCTCCCTGCCAGTGAGGCTTGAGATGAGCATACCTAAGTACTTGTAGGCTTGAAAGGGCTGATGCACTGATCTGTGATTTGTGCAGGTAGATCATGAAGCTTCATCATTTTAATGCATTCTCATAGGATATCTCTGAGATTAGGAAGAACTGTTAGCTTTCTTGGTCACAGAAAGACCGAAGATCACATATGCTGGAGTACTGATTTGAAATCTCTAGGAATCCAGATCCATGTGACTTGCCCAAAAGTTAAGGAAAGAAAGACAGTGAGGGAGCTGAGATTTCAGTCCTACTCTTCTGAACAGTCTCCTCAAGTTCCAGAACAGTGGAATAAGAATACTGGACTCTTTTAACTTCTTTTCTCCAATTGTGAATTTGCCTTATTCCCGTTTTCCTTCAGCGTCATCCCATTTACATTTCCCATATTGCTCCTGTTCCAGATTGCTAGCTCTTCTCTAATGTCATATGAGACAATGGGCTTCCATTCCCCTAAGCAGAGACATTTGTCTCGTGCAATTCTGGTGGGATACATAGGTATAGCCATTTTTAAAGTCTGTTCTGCAATCTTTATTTTAAAACTCTAACATTTTATCACTATCAGCATATTGTAAAGTTGGCTATGATTATTGCCATGCAGACTTTAAATTTTTAGCCTTCTGGTCCTGTAAGAATATTTAGAAAAGCTCTCAGCTGCTCTTGTTATCAGCACAGCAGTTCTGAATGCTATTTAAGTAGCAGTGTATTTAAGAGTTGAGATGTTCTTAGTAAAGCAAATGCAAAATAAAAACTTTTAATTATGTATAAAGATTCAGGACTGAAAGACCTATACCTACGTCTAGAAAAAAGGTGAGACCCACACTCTCATATTTTTCTATGTACAATGATATAAAAAACCTGATAACAGACAACACCAAACCCAACCAGATTCTGTTATCAGGATCCCACAATCTCAGGATATTTTCTGGATATGAATTTAAGGTTGCATAGCAATTCCTGTTCCATTCAAAGACAATTTGCTACATAAATGACTTAGTATAACACGGGTCATCTGCTTTAATTATTATTATTATTAGTTCTTATTCCCTCAGCTTTGTATGGCAGCAATTCCTAAGTCTTACTGTAACAAATACCTCTTGTAGCACTGGAGAATCTCAGGTTCTATGCTTTGAATATTTCATAATATTTAATTGTTTGAATAGTGACTTTTTGAAAACATTCCACATCTTTTATAACTCCAAATCTTTCATTAAAAAAGAATTGTAAAATCAACTATTTGTGTAAGAATGGCATACTGACATAAGGACTTGGAAAATATCTTGCACTTGCTGTGTAATAAATCCGCTTTGTCAGATTTGTTGAACATATTAAACCATTCCTACTGCAAAAGGGAAAATAATCCTTATGTTTGGTCTTACTATAACTGGAGCATTAATGCATTTACTATTTGAAATCAGTGAGAGATATACACTTGACAGAATGTTCACTGTATTTCCTTCACTTTTATTTCCTCTGTTTCAAAATGATGTTTTCCTTTTTCTCCAAACATTTATAAGGAAAATGGAGTAAGGAATACAGTGGAGATTTTAACACAGATTGCAGCCTAGACAACATACAATTAGGGGTGGTTTTTTTGGTTTTTTACAATCTTATCATTTTCATTCCATGAATGAAGTAAAGAAAGAATTAGTACTGGTTTGGAGAAACTCACCTCTAGGGGGGAAACATTAATTTCTTTCAATAACTAGGAGTATTGATAGACCTTGCTTTCTGCCAACAGATGACTTGAGTCTTTAGTGCCCTTTAAAGATATATATGTTCTGAAATATCCAAATGAAGTTGCTTTTGGTTCAACACATATTATTTAAAATAAAATTTTGAAACTTGTTTTGCCATGTGTCCTCATTGTGATATGTTTTCCATCTGCTGTAGCACTAGCAAAACATGAAGAAACTTTATGATGAGAACCTTAAATATTCAGTCCAAATACTAACATTAAGTTTTGATTTTCTTCCAATTTTAGTGCAGCGGAAAGCTAACAGTGAAGTA
The DNA here is from genome assembly GCA_028858755.1 of Ara ararauna. Classification (NCBI taxonomy): domain Eukaryota; kingdom Metazoa; phylum Chordata; class Aves; order Psittaciformes; family Psittacidae; genus Ara; species Ara ararauna. Next base: position 103,772,743 of record CM054376.1, on the reverse strand, counting down.
CCAGCTAAATTCCAATGTTACTGATGCAATAAAAATGATAATTTCCTTTGCAACCTCAATTAATGATAGATTAAATATTTCTTTTAGATATCAAAAATTAGAGCCAATTTAGCTCAGGTACATTTGTACCAACTTCATGATTCTAATGAGTCTGCAAGCCTGTAAATAGAGTAGCACAGTTTCAAAAAAAGTCCCATTTTTGCTTGAAAGAAAAATGCATCCCATCATGTAGAAGTTCTGAGCTGATAAAGTAGGTGATCTTCTCCTTGAGATAAAGAACTGTAGCCACTGAGTAACAACCAAAGATAAGAAGAACAAGAAAGAAGTTTTGGAAGCATATTACGGAAAGATACTTGATGACAATGTATTTTTGCAGGCACAAAACAAGCCTTTAAAAGTAGATAATTATGGCTGTGAATAGTAGATATAGCTTCGAGTCTTGGTATGCTATAATCCAAGCTGCAGTAGAAGGCAATTGTAAGATTCCATTTGAGAACTTTAATTTTTGTTTTAGTTATATTCTTCATTTATTTTCTTAAAATATGGGATACTGATGCCAATAAAAAGAGATGGATTTATAGCCATCTATAAGAATGTGAATGGTTTTCAAAGAAGTATACTGAAAAAGAGGTGAGTATTAGAAATAATGTGAGTTGGCATGTATTCCATATGCAACAAAAAAATTCTGATATGGGCAAAAGAGTAAGACATTGCAACTAAATTTCAAACATATTCAGAGTCACAAAAGTGTGTATGTAAAAGTTCAGTGACGTTTCTGAAGGAGTTTTACCCCTTCAGTTTCTTCTTATATTTATTCCACTCTAAGTTTCAACTTTCCAAAAGGAAAAATAAAGTCCAAGCCCATCAGGGAGAATGTAGAGGGAAAAAGACTGTATTGTAATTAACATGCAAATGCCCAAACTCTAACCCTCTGAACAGCTTTTGCTGCAAAAGCTGTTATTCCCTCTTTTATGGAGAAAGGAAATTGAAGAAAAATTGAAAGTTCATAAATGAAGACTTATAGTGAAGATAGGATAACAACCTTGCCCTACAATATTAATGTTTTTATTATTGCACTCCTTGTTACAGTCTTGCCTTATTTAAATGCCTGCATTTTAAAGAAGAGATAATTCTACAGAGCAGAACATTATATTGCAAAATGTCATATACTTGTACCTCATAATGGATTGATCTTGTGGAATAAACGAACTGAAAATCATCTAACTGCTTAGTCTTGTCCATTGTTACCTACTGTTCCTCATTGTTACTTCATGTTCGATATTTGTGTTTGAATAAAGTACTCTTTTCACAATCCAGAATTTCTAGTGTTATGTCCCTCTTTCCATCAGGACTTAAATTTATGTACAAAATTTCTTCTATTATTCTGTACTGCAGACATGAACTACATTCACTACGGGCCATCCTCATTATAGCAGCCCTGGGCTGTATGGCATTTTAAATAAAATTACTCTTCTTTTCAATAAAGAAATAATCACATATTCAAATAAATACTATATAAAGGCAGCAGCTTACTCATTGAATGGTCTCCAGCAGCAACATAGGCACTAAAAATGCTGGACTGTTGTTGGACTGACTTCAGTGACAGCTGTGGGGTGAAAAGAGAATGACCCATAGGTAATGCAGCTTTCTGTGAAGAACTGAAGAAGCACAGAAGATGCTCTCTAGGCTCCATCCTTCTCCCTGTTCAAGTGCATGGTGCAGATTCTCTAACAAATGGGAATCTATAAAAGGCATTGTCAAGGGACTTTTTTACAAGGGCAGAAGTCTGCTTTCTGCTTGCAGGAGGGAAACCTTATATAATGAGGACCGTTCTGCGCATAGATTCATACAACATGGCCAGAATCTTTGTGTGGAGTGACCATAAATAATAAACAACCACATGAAAAAATGTGCTCGTCTATGCAAATCTGAAGAAATTCAGTATATATCAAAGTACATATTTATTTTAGTTTCATTCAAATAGTTGCAACACTACAGCCTCATCTGCAATAAGGCTTTGTAAATTGGTAGGCTTTCTAATAAAAATTAAGCACATGACGTTCTTATGGACAATATAGAACGATGGAGAATGATGTGGTTTATATTAGACACCTTTGGTTATTGGTTTCTCTGGGTAATTAATTATCATATCCAGATGTATAAACTAAGGAACCTCCCAAATCAGATGTGAGTAGAGGTGCAAAATCTTTATTTTGTATCAGAAAAGTAATCTGAAGATGGCATTTTTGCACGTTTGTTATCCCTAAACCCATACTACTACTTTTTAAAGCAAAGACAATGACAGCAAACATGGCTAGTCTTAGCAGTAAAGCCACTGACCAGTATTTACAAAACGGCATGCTCAATCCATGTGACAATGTAACTGCCACCAGTAGTGATGAACAAAAGCAAAATCTGATGTTTACATTAAAAACATCTGACATTTGTAAGAATGTTTAAATGTTCATGTCACTATTTTTAGAAAGTTTAATGTTTACTGCTTAAAATAAAACTGTTTACAGAACCCAGAAAGTGTGGTGGGCTTTTCATTTATTGTAACAAGTATGGCGCAAAACATCACTGTCATAGTTTGAAAGTAAAACAAAATCTCATGCCTTTTTCTGGCATTTGTAATAAACACTGGAAGACAAGAAGTAGCATTGCTTTATTCTGTAATGCTGCAACACCTAGCACACAACCCTGGTCACTCCTGAAATATCTTTTGCACTATAAAATAAGAAATTTATTCCTCCTGTGTACTGGTCCACCTTTGTTCCTGTGACTATGTTAGGGATGTCTCTCATGTATAAAAAGTGGTATGCACAAACAAAACCTGAAGGCTGAGTTTCCTGCATTTCAGTATTCAGGAAAATCTACAGATAGTGCCTCAATATCTTTGCCAGCCTACCTTACCAATTTCCTTATAACCAATGGTATGTATAATATGAAGTTACATAAGTAAATATAATATTGGGTAAAATTACAAAGGAAAGTGAGAGTTTGCTTGCTGGGTCACCTGCAGCACTCTACTGACTTTGCATTTTGACCATTTCTAATAACTCTAGAAGCAGTTGAGAAGTACATGAAGATAATTTTAAAAATGCATCAAATTATTTTCAGTAACTACAGACCTGAAATATTTTCAAAGCGGTGATTGGTGATGGGTTCTGCATTCTCCCAAATAATCCCAAAATAAATCAACCAAGCAACCCTGTTTTGTCTTTTTCTTTTGTTCTCTTGTGGTTTGTTTGTTTGTTTTCTTTTTTAATTTTTTAATTTAGGCCACCATATCAAATATCGCATTTCAGTAAGCTTGGAGGCACATCTGTATTGGAGACATTAGTGTTCAGATGCCGGTCATTCAGTAGTTTACTCCAGTTGATAAGAGTGCGAGTAACAGGGAGTTTCCTCCGCAGATTTTTCCCCCATATATCTTCTGAGAAAGCCTGAAGGTTTTCCAGAGTGGCAGTATGAAACCTGGTGTCCTCAGCTTTCAGAAATTTCACAAAATCTATGGCAAACTGACTTTGGTCTATCATATTTAGAGTATCACTCACAGACTTGCTGACAGTTACATGGAGGTTGGCATCTTTGAAGTAGTGTATCTGGAGGAGAAAGATCCCTGTAACTTGGGTGGTGAATGGAGTCAGGGCAAAAGTCCAGTCTGACTTCCAAAGGCTGTTCCAGTGATTTGAAGGCTGGTACTGATGAGCCTCAATGCAAGCCACAAGCATCTGCCTCTTCCCCAGGCTTTTTTTGAATACGCAGCAGTTCGCTACAGGAAAGTGGCAACTCACGTATGCCTTCAAGCCTTTGTGGAGGGTCTCTCGCCACAGCTCCCCCTCATCTAGCATCACCCCATGCAGCTGAGGTTTTCTGGTGACCCAATGCAGGTGGTCAAGCTCAAAAGAGAATTTATCCTGAGGGTCGAAGAAGCGGTTTCCCCCCAGGTCATTGTAGTGGGTCAGAAGCACAGTGTGCCCATTTATTTTGATGGGGGTGAAGTTGCTCTTGTGACAGGCCCCTACGCGGGCAGCCTCCTGCCTCACCAGCTGCTCATCTTGCACCAGAGCAGAGAGATCTTGGACAACCTGGCTGAACTCCCCAGGAGGAGACTGGCGTAGTAGGCTGCAAATGAGAGATGCCTTCTCTGGCTTGCACAGCTCCTGCCTCGTGCACATGCTGGGGGCGAGGCTGACCCAAAGGGTAGGGGACTGCAGGTGAGGGGCGGGCACTTCATGATGGAGGGATAAGGCACAAGATGGTGGTGGGGGAAGGGAGGGTGTGTGCTGAGAAGGGGCCCGTGCTAGGGTCCCGCAGTCTGTGACATCACAGCATCACCGGGGCAGCGCTGGAGGGGGTCCAGTGCTTGGAGTTGTGCCAGTAGGGAGCGGGGGTGCAGGGGTAGGGAGGCGGCCTGGTCGGGAACCGGACTGTGAAGGTGGTGTCCTGCCAAATACCATCACAGTGAAAAGACCTGAGCAGGGACTGCAGAGCCACCATGGAAGAGAACAGATATCCTCCTGATGTTGTACCTTCTCTTCCTTTTGCCGCCCTGCCTCTTCCTCCTCCTCTCCTCTCCCTGCCCTGCAACAACTGCTGCTGTGTGACCTCCCCCCCCCATGCCTGTGCTCAGCCTATGGCTGCATAGGGAGGGCCTGTGGCAGCCAGTGCAGCCTGGTCTGGTCTGGTCCAGCCAGGGCTGTCGAGGCTGGCTGGGTAGGCACAGGGCTGGTCCTCGCTGATGCTTGCTGTTGGCGCTCCTCTTCCCACCATTGCCCACAGCTGCTGAATCATGTCAGCCCCCCCACATTTCCCTCCTCTCACTGCACCTCTTTCTTCACCCTCACCACCCCTTGTTTTCCTCATACCCTCCCTTTCCCTTCCTATGAGCCTTTTTGTTACCTTTGCCCTCAGAGTCTCTGGCATGGAGCAAAAATGTGTTCCTTTGTGCCTCAGAGACTGCTACATTCTCAGAAATCAGAAGACAAGGATGTTCTAGAGTATGAAAATAGCAAAGTGCAAGTTTTTTAAGCTACAAAAAAAATAAAATTTCTCCCATTTCCCTATTAAAAGGCAATGACATGGGCCAGAAGTTTCCTTAACCTGATCTCTCATACATGGTTTTTGAACATCATTCAGGATAATTTCATGGATGGGAAGATCGATTTAGAGAATACAGTACAGACGCTTAAAAAATTTGAATTACCTTTTAATTATACACATGTAAAACATGTTTTCAAGGTGAGGAATACGTAGATGAAGCAATTAAATATATTTAGAAGTCCAATTATATTTTGCTGACTTATAAAAATTAACATTTTAAGAAATTAATTTCATGCTAGTAGGGTCTGCAAAACCAGCAAATAACTTGTCTTGTCCAGGTCTTTTACTTCTGTGTAAAACAGATAACTGAACAGTTGCACTAGAATCATAGAATAGAATCACAGACTCATTTAAGTTGGAAAAGACCTTTAAGATTGTCAAGTCCAGCCATTAACCTAGCACTGACAAGTACACCACTAAATCATATCCCTAAGTGCGGCATCATCACGTCTTTTAAATACTCCCAGGGCTGAAGCCTGAACCAGTGCCCTGGGCAGGCTGTTCCAATGCTTGACAGCCCTTTTGGTGTAGAATTTTTTCCTAAAATGCATCCTAAACCTCCTCTGGTGCAACTTGAGGTAATTTTGTCCTGTCCTGTCCCTTGTTAAGTGGGAGAAGGACGCCCAAGTAGCACCAACTTTTCACCATACCATAATATTGTAATATATAGGTTTTGATTCCCAACTTTTTTGCAACATGGCTTCACTTGAGAAAAATTAAAACATTCTGATTTCATCTCATCCTTCTGTGATCAAGCTAACAAGCCCAGACATGCCTGTCTGATGCTGGGCAGAGCCCATTAGAGTGACTTCCTAGAAATCCTTTTGCCAGGAGGACAATATAGAATTGTCTGAACTGCGCAGGCTTCAGGTCAGCATAGATCCAGCACACTTGTTAATTCAATTTTTCACTATATATCTTCTCTGAAGTATTTAAGAGGTATGCCAGAATAGATGGGGATTGCACTCTAACACTTGGGAAATTATGCGGATTTGAGATATGGCAACATTTAAAAGATTTCTATGAAAGTTACATGATACAGGTAGAAATTTGACTTACTAATGAGTTAATTTAGTGTAAGTAAGCAAAATACCACCAAATGGGTGCAGTCCTAAGGAGGAAGATACTGCAAAATTGAGTGTGATTTTCATATTCTTTAGGTCTCCTCTAGTTCCCTCAGGTCCCCTCAAAAGATATATGATTTTTCCTTTTAGCTCATTTTTTTTAACAAATTAGCTGTTTGGAAAAGCTTTTTTCCTAAGGGACTGAAGCCAAGTGCCTATACAGATGTGATTTCTTTGAGAATTTTGTAACTAGCTGGCTGATTCTGTCCAGATTTGATGGGGAAAATTAATGATGGCAAGTCTGAAACTTTTAGGTCACATCACGCTGGCAGGCAGGCAGAGGATAGGCATTAAAATTTCCTCACTCTATCTTGTTCCTCTCTCATTGTCCTATGCCTTATCAAGCCAAGGAAAACCTGGCAGTGTGAACTCAGGCCTTGCTAAAGAGGCTGTCTGTGGCTTTTGAACTTGCACTGCATTGAAAGAATTTCCAGCCTTGAGAATCTCATGAGAACTTGAAAATATTTCTCAGAGTTTCTGGTGTTTTCCACCTACTTTACTTTCTGACAGAAACTTGAGATAGATAGCTGATCAGTTGTAGAGACAGAAAAGAGTAATTATATGAGGAAGTGACCTGCATAGAACAAGTCTGATTTAATTATATTTAACACTATAATATACTCAACAGTCTGATTTAGTTATTTATAGCAGTACTGCTAGGTATTCTTCGCTATTCGAGAGAGATTTGATTATATTCAGTAGTTTTGAGGCTCAAATTGTTCATCAGTGAAATAAAATGTAAAAATGCAAAGCAGCCTGGAAGGAAACCTTAACCGGCACGATTGTCAGTAGCTATGCATTAACAGTTAATTGAATTGTTATACATGACAATCATTTTTATAGAAAACATTTTTAAAAGAATATCTTGATTCTTTCTTGTCTAGTCTCATTGAGTTTATTTTACTGTAATGCTCCAATGCTCTTTTGAGCATTATCAGAACTATGAACATTAAGATTTGAAAGGCATAATACATTTTCATATAATTCCTCTCAAGTCCGTCTTTGCCAAGATACATTTTCTTTTTCTGAATAGCAAAGAATTGATGTGAAGTAAGAAAAATAAAAATAACAAAAATCTTTTTTTTTTTAGCAACATGATTTTCATAACTTACTTGAAAAGTTCTCTCATATAGTATTATTGCCGGTATTTCATCTAGACATAGCTGAGATAGAAAATTTAACTTTTTGCCCAGCTTCATTTTGTGCCAATACCTAAGTGAACATTGCCAGGGTCCTCATAGATTCTTTAATTCCAAAGTAAGTTAGTATTCTCTTTTTCTACTTAACAGTTATGGATAAATTTGTTGTTTTCTTAGAGTTGTTAAGAGTCAGGTTGAAGATATCAACCTTAGATGTGGGATTTCTCAAGCAGTAATGAAATGAGTATTATTAGCATTTGTATTGAATTATTTTCTTGATGGTGATTTCTGTTAAAAATCATCATCACAAATGTCTTTCACAAACTCAAAGCAAGTACTTATGTACTGATTTGTAAAATTTTTGTCTAGAACTCCTTATGAAATTCACTTTCTTACTTCGTTTGGTTATCTAATGCATTCTTTATTGTTGTACTTATTCAGACATGTCCTTAGTAGAAACTCTACTGCATAGGAAGAATGCATCATTATGATTTCAGGTTTTATGGTATCTCTTCAAAATTAATCTCATTTAATAGTAATCAAAGCTCTTCATCAAAGAGAAGCTAGCACTCAAGTAAACCATTTCATGTTTATAGACACTTTTGAAGCAGCTATACTAACTACATTGGCTGTCATGTTATTAGATGCTAAAATGTAGCCTCTTTGGTGGTCTCAGTTTAAAGAGCCAACAATTATAAATTTTGATGAGCTTACAGTAAAAAAAATGAGGCAACGATTTTCCATTTATTTATTTTTGTGAGTAGTTTCATTGGTAAGTATCCAAAATTTCTCTTAATCTGGCAACTTTTAAGAATCATGCAAGCTAAAATGTTAGGAAGATCTATATTTTATAAGCAGAGTTTTTCATATGCACATATGCACAAACTACAAATATTTCTTGTAGATTTTTTTTAAGAATAATTATGTTTTTTAAGCCTGAATAACAGGTAAGTGGCACAAATGGTGAAAAAGTATTATACTACTCAAATGCTTTTGCCCTTTTGATTTTTTGAGTGGCTTTTGTACTGAAATACTGAAATTAATTAATGTGCTAACATTTTCTAAACTCTGAAAACAAGCTTACAGTATAAGAATTCTGAAAGTGTGAATAATTAATCTGAGTTAAACATTCTGGCTTGTTAAGAATAGAACATGATGTCATAAGTTACTATAAAATATCTTGTCTTCAAACTTGAATAATGTTTCTTATTTCATTGTGGTGGGTTGGCCCTGGCTAGATGCCAGGTGCCCACCAAAGCTTCTCTATCACTCTCCTCTTCAATTTGGCAGGGGAGAGAAGGTATAATGAAAGGCTTATGGGTTGAGATAAAGACAATGAGAGATTATTCACCAACTACCATCATGGGCAAAACAAACTCAGTTGGTAGAAATTAGTTTTATTTATTACTAATCAAATCAGAGTAGGACAAAGAGAAATAAAACCAAATCTTAAACCAATTCATGCCAACCCTCCCTTCTTCCAAGGCTTAACTTTCAACTTCTTTAACTTCTCTTGGGGCCAGCCAGCATTGCCTCTGTTTCACATAAGGGAGGCTTCTAGCAGTTTCTCACAGAAAGAATCCTTGTAGCTCCCCTGCTACAGAAACTTTGCCACACAAAACCAATTAATTGATGCATTGAAAGAATTTGATCTCATGATAATTTGATCATCCCTGTTTTAGTTTTTAGATTACTGTTTTCCACATGTTGCATGCAAATTTAACTGACAGTATTTGCAATATGATTTAAATTGCTGTTGGAGAGGCAGTATATTTAATATATTTTCCACTCACTAATTTTCATACTGCAGGTTTATTTTACTGCATAGCACTTTAGAATTTTTTATAATGTGTTTTAATATTGCATATACGTTAGATAGAAATTTATTGTGATTACTTAGGAGCTAATTGTGTCATATGGCATATTTTAATTTGTATAAATATTTTTAACACAGAAAGTCAAATCTAAAAGTTACATATAGAAGTAGAAGAATATTATTTGATAATGCATGGCAGTCACTGTTATCTGAGGTTTTTTTCTATTATTCTTGCCCTTTTGATCACTTATAATAGTGATTTGTGCATATCTTTGTGTCATTGCATATATTTGTATTGACTACTTTGGTGTTTGTGTTGGTTGTGGTTTCTTTTTTATTTATTTTATTTAATTTCTTTCTTTCTTTCTTTCCTTCTTTATTTTCAACAGAAAATAATTGACAAACGGAAGGAACATATGATTAACATAGAAGACTTCAGGGCAATTTATCGAGCCATTGTACACAGACCTGAATTCCTTGAACTTTTCCATGCTTATGCTCAAAACAGTAAAACTCTAGCTCATGGCCAGGTCGTTGAATTCCTCAAGAAAGAACAGTATGAAACTGAAGAGTGTGAAACCACTGCCTTAGAAATAATTTTAAAGTATGAGCCCATTGAAGCAGGTATGCATAGTTTGAGATTACATTTCTAGTTCTTATTTTTCATGCTACTGTCAGTGACTGTGCTTATATTTTTGAATACTTATCTGACAATGCAAACTGAAAATTAAAGAAAATGAATGTAAGCAATTATGTTATAATTTTGTATGCTATACAACATCTTTTGTAAGCACATGTAAAAATGTTGGTTTTCTTAAAATTCAGATCTTTGAACACTGTGAATGTAAAAATACAAAAACCCATTAATAAAGTACAATAAATTTACGTGGCCTGTTGCTTAGTGATAGCATATTACATACCAGATCCATCATTCTTACTTCTGTTTGCAACTCTCTGGTCCATAATCTGCATGTAGATTACTTCAAACAAAACACTAAATCTTCAAACTGCACTAAATTTTTTAATGCCCATTGAAACATGAGAATGACAATTTTTAGGAAAACAATCTGATTTTTTTTTGTTTAGGTAAATTGTTCAAAAATAATTTTGCTTAATAATTTAGAGGGATATGAATATTGGATTAAAAAGATAAAAAAATAGATTGCATTTTGGTAGCAACTGGTCTGTTCCGCACAGGATCTTTTTCTTAGAGGAAATCAACCATAATTAAATCAGTAATAATGAATTTATTTTTTAAGTCTTCAGTATTAAAATCTGAAGACTGATGACATAATTTTTGAAGACTAGAAAATGTCAGAATTTAATGTAATATAATTTAGTATAACTCTACTGACTACTGTGATTCACAATCATAATAAAATGAAAATAAGCGTAGTTAAACCCATTGCATTTCAAAGCATATTTTGCAACCAAGATCGTTCTAATCTTATTTCAGGGTCACATAAATTGTACAGCATTGATGAAATGGTGGAGATTTTTGCCAAAAGTTTATCTTACAAATGGAAAAAATGCATGCTACTAGAGTTTGTTATAGTCCTTATATTTTGTACTATTGAAACCTACGATTTAATACAATATTCTCCATGAATCATGCTTTATGCACTTGGTATAATTGAGTGTCATATGGTGGAAAAATTAAATGTAGAAATAATCCAATATCAGAGATTTTACAGAGGAAAACGACTTCTAAGGGTGTATCTACTGAGAAGACTGAAACCTTAGACAGTTACATTGTGGTTTGCCCTCAGCTGGATATGATTAATAATGACATCAGGGATGCACTGAAGCAGTCTTGCAGATGTAGTGGATTCTCAGCATCTTCAGCGAGCATGGAATCTAATTATTAATATGTCCCATTATACATATATTGATGTTATTTTCTGTGGTACTGGGGTTAAAACTATAATTAATTAATAATGCTATCCCGTGCTGAAATGCCATTTCCATTTTCTCCTCTGATCAGTTTCTAAGAGTAGATCTCTAGACACAGACCTCTACTATCACAGTCATGGAACTGTTTAGATGGAAAGGGACCTCTGGAGGGCAGCTACTCTAGCTTTTTGCTGAACACAAGGTTAACAATGACTTTAAAATAGGTTTCTCAGGATATTTTTTTCAGTCAAAACTTGAAAACATCTGAGGACAGAGATCCATAGTCTCCTTCATGTACCCAGAAATGGCTTCCAAGAGTTCTTACACCATTAACCAGCTGGCAAACTTGTAGTTTCCTGAACTGATAAAATCATAGAATCATAGAATAGTTTAAGTTGAAGGGACCATTAAAGGTCACTGAGTCCAATCCCCCTGCAATAATCAACCAGATCAGGTTGCTCATCTATCACCTCTCTGGGCAACCTGTTCCTCTGTTTCACCACTTGCATTTCATATATTTATTGCTTCAAAAGCCTTTTCTTTTTATATAGTTATTTTTTTCTTTCTGTGTTTCAATTTCTGTGTTTTCATGGTGGTCTGCTTTCTCTGCTCTCTGTCTTTTATTTAACTTTTCCCCTTGTCCTTCTGTATATTCTGTTCTTCAGCTCACTCTTGGTCATTGCACAGCATTTTTTACTTTAATTTTCTCAGGCTTCTTATCTGCCATTTTACTTGTCTACTCATTTTACTGTCTTCTCTCACTTCAGTCATTTAGTGATAATGCACACCCTCTTCCCCCATCAACCCAAAGACTTATATGTCCCCATGACTGACTTGCAGAAGCAGCACTGTGCAAGATCCTCATAGGTCCTGATCACCTTCTCTGAATCATGAGAACTCTGAGATGAGTGGAGTAATACGCATATTCTTCAGCTACAAAAGGCTGCTTCAAGTTATGGTGTAACATTTCTGCCAAGTTTCACTGAACATAACTTGAGGCAAAATTCGCAGCTAAGCTAAGTAAAGGAAACCAGAGCTAACTGAATTTTATTGCAAGCTGTTACTTTGGCCAGTAGAACATGAAGCTCAGATAAAACCCAAGAATGAGAAAATCTTCCTTTTGGGATAATAGCCCTGGAAGATCTCTCTGATCATTCACACTGTAGTGGAAAGGAGAAAGTGGATTACTCTTTCAACAAGAAACAGAAGACATTTAGTTTCATTAAGAGCCACTCACTAATAGCTACAAGACCTTTGATTCCTTATGCCATTGCTCTCTGAGGTTGCCTTTCAGAATAGAACATATTTTACTGAATGCATTCTACTCTTTCTAAGAACTAATATGTTTAATAATTAATTATACAATAAGTAAATATTTTCTCTATTTGTATGGGAAAGTTAATAGCTATAAAGTAGTTAAACTATGAAGATTCTTTACTCAGAAAACACATTTGTAAACATCAGCTGAAGTTTCTATAGTTTTCAGTTCAATGTCTGGTTTAAATTTCAGATGCTGAGCCAAATTCTTGTTTGTTTCTTCATCTGTGATAAAATTGTTTATTTTGCAATTAGAAATAATCTTACTGAATGAAATAATAGTTGCATTATTCATGCTTCTTCAAGTGAACTAATACTCCCACTCAAACATATTTTTTGGAAAGTTCCAGTTATGACTGACATGGTAGTTGATTCATATGGTATTGAGATATACCCATTTTGTGTAACTGTTATTCTGAATTTGGTGTAGAATATTCTTCATCAGGATGATCTGCTGGACTCATCTGCTATCCTTGTCCTGTGTACTGCAAGAAGGAAAAAGGGCAGAATGACCCTTGATTGACTGGTTTGCTAGTAGTAACAACTGTTATCTGTTAAGCTTGATAGCACTAGTATGTTGATATTAAGATGAAAGCAGTGACTAGATTTTATATACACCATTGGTAAATCCATCTTTAACCTTTAGGGCATCCCTAACATTAGTGTACATATAGAGAAGATCTAAATGTTGCTTTTGTTCTACACAATTATTTGATTATGTCTCCATTTTAGTATTCATTTTGAAGACAAAAAGTATTGCTCATAATTCAGTATTTGTGTGGATGCAGCTAGAATCAGAGTGAAGATAGGAAGGTGTGTCCCACTATTATTTACACTGTAATGCCATTCAAAGACTCTGCTGTTGTCTATTTTCCTGCTAGGCTGTACAAAACCAGTTCAAAAATATAATCCTGCCTTGAAAAACTTGCTTACTTTGTGAACAATATAAGCTTGGTGCATCTGTCAGGTAAAGAGTTTGAGTAATCGTAGAATCATAGAATGGTTTGGAAATGACCTTAAAGATCATCTAGTTCCAACCACCAGTCCAGAATATATTTATACAATTGTATAATAATAATATAAAAATATAAAGAGGTCTTGTATATTTATATGCAAAATATATAAATATACAATATTATTAATATTGTTTATTTAAAAACCCATTTTCAGTTTATTCCAAGGATATAAATTCTTTTAAGCTTGTTTTCTGCATGAGATGGAGAAAGACAGAGAGCATGCCTGTGCAGGAAAAAACTTTTGGTCCCATTGGCCACTATATACCAAATTTAACAGAGCAGATTCTTTCTTCTACAGATTTCATAAAAGGTTGCATGAAATAAGAAAGAAGACTTAGACTGTATCTTTATTACAGCCAAGGAAATATTTCTGTCCTTACTGTTCACATAAAGCATAAATATTTTAGTCTGATAGTAAGTAGTCAGATTTCATAGTATTAAATTCAATTTGTCAATGTTTCTGCCTTGATGCTATTATTACCTGATACTTTCAACAATTATTGAAAGCTTCCTTCTTCCAATATAGATGAATAATACCCTTGCCTCTGACTGCAAATATTTCTCATGAGTTCACTCCTAAAATTCCCAGCAGATGTGTTTGTACTCATTTCGATATTTCTGATGGCCAAGTAACATAAACATTTAATTACTAATTCAGCTACTACGAAATAAAGCATACACACATTTAATACCAAGGAAAACGCTTTTCTCCTGTTTCCAGGCTCAACTTCAGATCAGTTTACTCTCCTCCCTATTTCCTAGTCTCCACTTCAGGCCATATATCTCCCACCGTCTGAGGCTGCAGGTTGTGCTCAGTACCTTCAGTGAGGAATCAGGTTTTGCAGATTGCTGTGGTCAATGCATGTATTGATTTGTTTCTGCCACTTCACCTTTGTCACTCTTTAGTTGCATGCAGTTCAAGGACAATAACGACATATACCTGGGAATAAAATTTATAAGCCAATGTAATGTAAGGGTATGTAATAAGCTGTATAAAACTACAAATATTTTTAGTATTTTTCACTAATATAAAAGATAAATTAAAAAAAGTAAACGAAGTTAGTGGTCCAACTTGTAATTACATAGAGAAATATACAGAACATGAAAAAGAAATTAATCAGAAATGAAACCCAGATACTATTGATGAAAAGCCTTCTCTTCAAACAAATCGAATTTACAATTCACGTAATTCATTATAGATAAAACATATGGGATGACTGTATTCTGGTTTGAGCAACATATAAAAAAATTCAAAATATTTTTTAAAGACCTAGAAAGTAGAATATTAATCTTATTGCTACAAGTTTAAACCAATATAACGTGTGCATATGAATAAATCAAAAAGGTCAATATGCTAAATAAGATGCAACTATCAAGAATCATCAGGGTAGCAATAAGACATTTTGCAAATAAGTTAGTTAAAAGAAAGACCAAGGAAATTCTTGATGCACTACCTAAGTACTATTGGGTGGCTAATATTATTAATGTGACCAGAGCAAGATCTCAGCCAAAAGTGGGAAAAAAACCTGGGTAAGACATGCTTAAATGGCTTAATCAGGTCAGTGAAGACAGGTTGACAAATGTGAGTTCTTAGAAAATTAATTATAACAAGCTTGGCTAATACAGGTCACCTTTGAAAACCTGCAGAGAATGGATAATGAATTTTAGAAAAGGACCATCCAAAAAACCAGACACCAGTCAATTACCAGGAAAAAATGGGAAAATAATGGACATGTAATCACCTCTAAGGTGGTAAGGATGAGTAACAGTTTGTCAGGTCATATCATAAAGAAATAATATCCAGTTTTCTTCTATGAGAGAGTAAGAGTGCTGGTGGATAGAAGAAAAAACATACTTTTTAACACTGTCTGGCATTCTAAAAAGCAATTTGAGGAAACAGGCAAACTAGCTACATGGTGCATAAGGAACTCATTAGATAATTACTCTGAGAAGTTATTAATCCATGAGTTAGAGTGAAAAATGAAAGGCTACATCAATCTACACTTTCACTGAGCATTCTTTTGGGATCTAGACTTCAATTATGTAATTGATAAACTGGATTATGGAATAGAAATTAATTTTATTTAGGTTTGACACCAAAACTTCAAGCACAACAGGGAACAAGATTAGAAATCAAAGTGATCTGGGCAATTGGATGATATAGAAAGGAAGTTCAATAGGGAGAAGCACTATGTTCCATTAAGGGCATCAAACATCAAGAAGGAAGCTCACCAGATGGAAAGAGTTGTAAAAGAACAACTAAAATTATCAGAAGTGTTATAAAACATAGCCTGAATAGAAAGATGTACTGAATAGAAAAATGCACTGAATTGGATTTGTTTCTTCTGGAAAGCAGTGGAATGAGGGGAAGTGTAATAGCAGTCTTCATATATGCACAAGACTGTGGAAACAAAAGGAAATAGTACAAACCAGAACAAATATTTTGTACAGCAAAGAAGTTTCAGGGGTAAATATTGTAGAAGATACTCTAACAATAGGTTTACTTAGGTGTTGAAATGGGATTATTTAGATGACTGTGGACTCTTCATTAATGGAAGTCTTTAAGAATAACTTCTACAGGCTTCTTGTAGGAAGATATCCGTCTAGTTAAGGACAACAGTGCATGCATGTATGATGCCTGGAGGGCCTTCATCCTTATTTTCTATTCCTGTTTAGCCTTTTAAAACATTGCAATGTTTCCTAGTTCAAAAGCTGATATAATTTAGAAATACTTATTTTATTTGCGTTACTATCAGCGTGATTTTCATGAATTCAGATAGAAAACTTTCAGTCTGTACACATACTGAAGATTGATAATTGCAATTCTAACATGTAATTTGTGATTCTTATATTTCTATTGAGAATTAACAGGTCAAGTAAGTGTTTTAGGTTTTGGTTTTGGGTTGCTTGGGGTTTTTGTCAAAAGTTTGTATACATTGATCTCTAAGTTCTCATTAACAGAAAGTAATCTTGAATTACTTACTGCTTAATTGTCACTAGCATACTGTGGTGACAATAATAAGGTTATTTTAGCGACAGAACTGGGCAAAATCCCTGACTAATTCAAAGTAGGTTATATTTGAAGCAAGGCTGACTTCTGAGATTATATCATTTGCAAAATTACTACATTTGAAGCATGACATTGGAGCAGCAGTTGGCAGTATAATGGATCTGTTTGTCATTAAATCAGTTAAAAATGAAAAAATTTGTGATGGCAATCACTGGTATGGCAGCAATTAGCATATTTTGTTATAGATGCAGGTCGAAAGAGGTGATCCTGCCCCTCTACTCTGCTCTTGTGGGACCTCACTTGGACTACTGTGTACATTTCTGGTGTCTTCAATAAAAAGAACATGGAACTGTTGGAACAAGTCCAGAGGAAGGCCACAAGGATGATCAGAGGACTGGGGCACCTCCTGTATGAAGATAGGCTGAGAAAGTTTGGGCTGTTCAGCCTGGAGAAGACTGCGTGGAGACCTCATAGCAGCCTTCCAGTATCTGAAGGAGGCCTATAGGGATGCTGGGGAGGGACTCTTCATGAGGAACTGTAGTGAGATGACAAGGGGTAACAGGTTCAAACTTCAACAGGGGAAGTTTAGATTGGATATGAGGAAGAAATTCTTTACTGTAAGGGTGGTGAGGCACTAGAATGGGTTGACCAGGGAAGTTGTGAATGCTCCATCTCTGGCAGAGTTCAAGGCCAGGCTGGACAAAGCCTTGGTGACGTGGTTTAGTGTGAGGTGTCCCTGGCCATGGCAGGGGGTTTGAAACTAGATGATCTTAAGGCCCTTTCCAACCCTGACTATTCTATTATTCTATGATTCTAATAAGCTGGATTTGCAATTCATCTTTGTGGACAGTCTGTTATATTGTTCAGATGTTATTTTTATTTAAAATATTTCTAGCTTAGACATTATTTCAGCAATATTTATTTGGAACTTTCCAGCACTGAAGAAGACATTTTGTGCTAGGAATTATGGTTTCTGCAAGATTGCTTTGACAGTCTCCAACTGACATTTTGGAGAACAATTCCTATTCTTTCTACAGAAGATTCTCTTTATGCATTGACTGGCATGTTACTTTCCAAAACTAAGACCCAAATATTTTCATTTATATTTAATTAGGACTACTGCAAACTCTTCCTACTGGTGCCCAAAGAAGAATAAAAGTGTCAGAACATATTTATTTCCTGTCATAACTTCTAACCACAGCAATTCAATTCCAGAATTTCACATATCTGATGTTTGTTATTTATATTGTTTGTTATGAGTTTTAAAATTGCAGGAAAGTGCTATGCTGTATACCCATTAGCAATGTTCAGAATTGGCCATTAAAAGTTATGGAAAGTACACAGCTATAACCATCAGTTTAAATTCACCCCAGAAATTTTTTGCTTTCTTTTTTGTTCAGTGAGAAAAAGAAGTCAGCTGTCATTCGAAGGATTTATAAGGTACATGGCTTCAGAAGAGTGTTCGGTATTTAAAAGACATCACAGGACCGTCTACCAAGATATGAACTACCCATTATGTGACTACTTCATTTCCTCTTCTCACAACACTTACTTGATATCTGACCAACTCATAGGACCCAGTCATTTATGGGGATATACCAGGTATTTAGATTTTAAAATATGTTTATTTTACTGTTAACTGTTTTAAAGTTTTAAAATATTTTAAACATTCTTTTTTTCAGTGTACATTAAGTCATACATAAACCTGCTTAGCAATAAAGAACAAAACCATCACAGATACAAGTAGAATGGTATTTTAACACAGATACAAGAGAGTGGTATTTTATTTTGTGTGTACACTTTTCAATATAATTGCCAAACCATCTGCTCATAGTCTGGAAACAATCTGGGTTTTTTTTTTCACTTGCATCTGAAAATATCAGCCTTATAACAAATGAAATCTATAGTATGCTGCACGGAATATGATCAAGATTAAGTCAGTTTTTAACCTCAACATGCCATGCAAAAATAAATAACTCGCTGCAATAAATGTATGCAGGATATAAGGGCACAGTACATTGGAGTATGTCAAGGATATCTGTGATCAGTATATGTTGCAATGTGTTCTTTTTAAAAATAAATAAATAAATAAAACTGAGGGCAGTAAAGTAGCCAGGAGAGAGAAGAAACTTTGTCTTTGAAAGTTCAGCGTATGACTCCAAGAGGAGTAGGAAACCAGTATGCCTTATTACCAAGACACATTTAGAAGAAATGATTCGAAAAGGAGAAAATGGGTTATGTATTAAAGGCAATTCAGAGGGGGACAGAGTATGATGAATTTGGAAGATAGGCATCCATCATTCCTATTACTTTGTCCTACTTCAGTAAAGTGAAAGCAGTCAGAACCACCATCTACTCAAACTTTTTTGTTTTGGTTGTTCTCTCAATATTCTGTCATAGCTTGCAACCGTGGGAAACACTAGAGAATTTGCTTCTAACAGTATTTGAAATGATATGACATTGATACTATATTGGTGAAAGTAAATGCAAACAAGGTATACCCCTCCCCCCTTATCTACTGATTGTGCAAGGAAAATATAAATTGCTAAAAATAAGCTAGAAGCGTCTTTGAGATAGTTGTAGCACATAAAAGACAGCATGTAAAAGACAGATTGGTAATTAGGTGAAATAGTCTACAAGAATGTTTAAATTAGTAACAAGCTAAATGTTAGAAACCTAAGAACTTTAAGGGATGCCTTTAAAGTATTAAAAATTAAACCAGAGTAAATTTAAGGCATCCAAGAAACTTTTAGCACTCACTTTTAGAAATAAGGTGGTGAGAACAACCTGATTATGTAAAGGTCAAGCACAACCTGATGCTGTAAGTATGGTGCTGTTAGTTTTATGTAATGATGCTCAAAGTTCAGGCAAATAACATTTAGTCAGCCAATTAAAACATTTCTTCTTCTAATTTAAGCAACAATTTACCATTCTTCCAGATTTATTTTATTTGAAATTTTGGTCCTCTCTTTTGTTGCTTATAAGGTTATTCAGATAATCCATCTTATTCCTTAATGTTCTAAGTTTATCTAAGGTAAGACAAACAACAGAAAATCTAGCCTTGTCTCATATCTGCGTGACCTTAGTTCTATAGGATTTTTTTTGTGATGAAAAAGTAGGTTTTTTTTGTAATAATTCGATGTGCTTGTAATCAGAAATACAGTGACTTGTATGAGAAAGTATGGCATCTTTTGTTTGACTGTAAAACTGTTTCTCTTGTTCTTTTGAAGTGCTCTCTTAAAAGGATGTCGTTGCTTGGAAATTGACTGCTGGGATGGTTCAAACAATGAACCTGTTGTGTATCATGGTCACACTTTGACAAGCAAAATTCCTTTTCATTCTGTAATTCAAGTAATAGAAAAGTATGCATTTGAGGTATGTATATATAAATAAATATTGGTTGAAAAGTGATGATGGCTTTAGCAAAGTCCCATGACATGGTTGTTGTCAGAGATTCTCCAGGGTGAAAAAATATGGGTCAGAGACAGTGTTTCTGGCAGTGGGCACTGTTGAAATAAATTATGGGAAAATTTTTCTATCTGTTTTTAATATATAAGAATATATATATTTAACATATATTACATTTTATTTAATATACATTAATTTTATTTAAAGAACAGTAAACATATTTTTCAGAAAATTATTATAAACCAAACTTGGTGGAAGGAATTCAGAAGATCTTACTGAATTTGTGAGGTAGAATTGTCTCCTGAGGTCATTTAAGGAAGGACTGACTATAAAGTGAACAACTACTTCAAAATCACTCTGGTTTACTCCTTAATATCTTTTAACGTTTTTACTCCACTTATTCTCATGTTGCTATCAGTCTGTCTTACATACTAGGCCTGAATTTATGAAATAGAGAACTTACTCTGTTTTCCATTTCTTCTCTTTTTATTTTGAATTCAGCCCTGATAAAGATTATCATCTACTGCTGCCTTGTTACCAGGTGACTCATCAGGGCAATGTCCCTTCTGCCTACCTGGCAAAGGATTGAAAGCTAGGCAGCTTTTGGCACTATGTCAGTCTTTTGCGTCGGTGTTTGGCAAAACTCCTGCTCGAATGAAGTCCCGAAAGAATATTAAGATAACTCTTGTATTCTGACCAGCATTATATATGTGAACATATGCACTTGTGATCATACATTTATATGGGGTTTTATATGCATATATTTATAGACTTCTCAGAGTTAAGCAAAACTTTTTTTATTTTTCTATTTTTATTTCTATATAAAATGTAATTAGTTTCTGATTTTAAAAGATAGTGAAACAAAAATATGCTTTTATTTCACTCCTTCATAACCTGTTGCATATAACTCTCCTACTTTTCGCTTTCATGGTATATTGTACATGACTATACTACAGACTTGAGCAGGCACAAGTTATAATAAGGGGATAAAATCACAATAAGTAATGGTTTTTATCAGCTGCTTAACCAGACTAAGGTGTTCTTCTATTAGTGGTCAATAGCAGATGTTCAGGGGAAAGTGTAAAAACAAGGTACACATAAAATGGTACTTCCCTTAGGAACTGATAGTTTAGGTCCTTCCCAAGCAAAGGTTTTATTCAGAGTATTTGTTTTTAGTAGCCACCAGTATTACTGGCAATTTATGAGACTTATTTACACAGTCTAAATGGACAAGTGTCATTTGAGCTATTCTCTAATTTTTACTCAATTTCTCATGTTTGATGAGAAATTCTCATGTCTGATGAATAAGGTGTAAAGAGTCCCAAGGAAAGTTTGCACTATATAAAAAATACACATAGCTTGTTCATATGAAGACAATTATTTCTAAGCAAATTTTAAGAATACTGTCAATTTGAAATGTAGTAAATTAAAACCTGTCATAAAATAAAGAAAACAACATTAAATCCTGGTTTACTTAGTCATTTGCAATGTTAGAATCTGATTTTACCTTTTAAAAACAAAACAAGTGTCTCATCTCATAACAAAACTGTGTAAAAAAAAAGGAGGAAATTCTGTACACAAAACAAACACTATCTCCACAAAGCAGAGAAAAGTTTTAAATCAATGCTCCTTACACTAATCTGGTGGCTACAATTTATATTTTGCTGAAAGCAAATTTTGCCTTTTTTATCGTTGTTTTTTTCATTGTCCTTTGCAATAGATGCCAGGCACTAAAGAAACTATCACTAAAATATGTCAGATGTAAATTTAAAGGTACACAATTATGTCAAAGCTTACAAGGTCTTCCTATACGTACATGAAAATTGGAATAATATTGTTTTCTGTATTTCTTTTCCTTTATTTCATCTTATTGAAATTATTTTTCAGAAAACTTAGTCATAATTTCTAAAAAAATCGTCTACCTAATGTAATAATTCCCTGTTGGGATATCTTAGTAAACAAAATTTCAGAGCAGTTGTGATAAAACATTTAGGCACAAAAGAAGGAGCAGATATTAGATCTGAAGATATGAAGATTTTTTTAATTTTGAAAAATACCAAAATGGCCAACACTGATGTTTTTTGAATTCAGAATGTTTTAAGTCTCCTTTGAAATTAACCTAATTAAGTTTTTATGCTTTAATATGCCTCTCCCAGGAGTTTCACCTCATCCTCCTCTCCTTGCAAATTCATTTGTTAAGAACTGCTCTTTCAGACGCATGATAGCCAATGCATCATTCTTTAAAAGCTCTGTATATCAGCTGAGCTCATGACTCCATAAGAGTGTGTTTTTTTCTTCCAGGTTATACTCTGACATGTGCAATTGAATCAGCCTGATTTTTAGCTGATTGAACACTTATTTTCTCCCTACTTTCTTTACATCCAACATTAATCAGGACATTAAATGCCTCTGATAAATTATATTCTATGGATTATTGGACAAATAAATTTCAATATGTGTTTTCCAAAGATCAGCGCAGATATTACCTGGTTTATCTAATGAAGTATTGTGTCATTAACTGATCTTCATTAGATTTCACTAGTTGTTTGGTTTTTGGGTTCTTTCATCTCTGTATATCTTTAACCTTGTTTTAGCCACCTCTTAATTTCCTGAAGATGCACTTTTTCCCTTCTTCAATTGTGCTTTCTCTATTCTGTAAATATTGTGAGCTTTTTTATTGTTGCTAACCTGAAACAAGTGACCTATATTCTGAAAGTTTTGAAAATAAAGGAAAATACAGATTATCGAGAGAATTTTTGCAAGTTATTGTGGAGAAATCAAGTAGTCCTCTTTTACTTGTTTATAACAAAAGCCTTTAAATTATATTTCCAGGTGTCTGACTATCCAGTTGTACTGTCTTTGGAGAACCACTGCAGCCCCCAGCAACAGGAAGTAATGGCAGACTATTTAGAAAGCATTCTAGGCGAAAAACTTCTTACTTCAACATTTGGTGAAGCAAGGGTGACTCAACTACCATCTCCTGAGGTAATAACATTACATTTTTCCCTCTATAAAATAGAGGGGAAAAAAAAGTTTTGTGTTTTTTTTTTTTGTTTGTTTGTTTTTTAAATCTTCTGAAACTGACTTTATAAAACTGCTTATCTGGTGTCTGAAATAGGCTTCAAGTGGTAACAAAAAATAATTAGACCACACACACACCAAAAAAAAAAAATCACTTGGAAAGATAAAGAAAGAAGAAAAGGTAAAAGCTTAATCATGTGTATTGATGTATGGATGTTTTTGTTTAAAGGAAAATGGGTTTTACTACAATGTTGAAGCGTGTATTTTTTAAAAGCTGACATACAAACATTTTTGCAAAGCTTTATATGTTCTAGTTAATATCAAACCAACTTCTGGTGTTTTGGATGCATTCAAAGTTTTATTTTACTTTATATAGAAGAAAAATTAAGTAAAGTTGTGTAAGTTTATTTCATGTAGCAGCTGTAGTAATATGCCTTGCTTTCTTGAAGCATACTTACTAACAGTGCATTAACTGCATATTAAAAACTGAATAGCAACACTGAAATTACTCTGGTTTTTCTCTGAGTAAATTATTACATATTTATTAAGAATTAAATTATAGTGCGGTTCATCTACAGTATTCCTATGTTGGAGACATGGTAGCCTAAACATGGAAAGTGGCATCTCCCTTTAAAGAGGGTGGATTTATACACAGGGAATGACTTGCTAAAGACTGTAGAAGTAAGCACTACCAAATCTGAACTCTGAATCTGACAGCTATGCAAACATCTGAGTAATTCATTTTCAGAGATATCAAGTTTTCAAGTTTTCAAGTTATTGATATGTTGTATTATAATGAACAGCTTCAAAGTTCCCAATAACCTGTAAAGCCAACATTTTGAGGTCAAACTGAGCAATGTCTCCTTCTCTTCTCTCATCTCTCCTCTTCCTTTTCTCTGAAATGAGGCTTCCAGTGTTTTAGTTTTAAAAGAGGAAACAAAGTATCAATTTTTAAACAACATTATGCTTTGATCCAAAATTAAAAAATCTTCACTTATAAACATGTTAGTCTATCTGGTTTTCTGTGTATTTATTTGTTGTTCCTTAAGTTAAAAAATAAATCTTGAAATTAAAAATCCTATTGAAATGGAAACCTAAATCTACTTTTTTTGTCAATAACAATTTTGATGAAACTATTTTGTCAAGTTTGGTTACTTGCACTTTCTAAGTGTGTTTCTCCCTGAGGCAGTGTTTCTCAGTTGGTGGCTTGAGACGCCTGGGATATGAAGTCAGAAAAGGCAATTAGATGGGTGTTGAAAATTTTATTGTAAACTTAAACAAATAGATTCCTATTGTTCCAGTCTTTGCACATAATTTTCTTTCAAGGACAAAAGATTTTTTTTAATGTCTTGTGACACAAATGCATGCATGCATATAAAATAGTTATTTAAGCTTGTCACTGTTATGAGTGATACATCAGATATATTTTGTATCTTTTTTTTAATAAGTAGCTGAAAACGTGGGGAGGAAGCACTGTCATAAGGAAAGACAACACACAGAGATGCATTTTTGTAAAGGATTTTTACAGAAAAAACACTTGAAGTCGTATGTCTGAAGGCTTGCTAAAGTATTACCATACTATTATATTTTCATTAAAATGTTGTTGTAAACATATTTAATACATCTTACTAAATTTCTCACGAAGCCAACATATTTTTTTAGCATTATATTTTTTATATCACACTGTTCAATATCTCTTTGCAACCTTGAAAACTGTTCTGTACATTAGAAAAAATATAAACTGTATTAAACATGATGGTTTGTTTTAAAGCTTCTCAAAGCATAGCTGCATTCAGTCTGATAGAAGTCTAAAGATCATATGTCCTCCATATAAAAAAATTGGTGTACTACATCTGAATCACAGACTCATTAAATCAGATACTTAAAAATATTACTTTCTATGAAATATGTCCCTTACCATATGTTTACTGTGATATGTGGAATTCATAATTCATATTTCCATAGCTTATAATTTTTGTAGGTTAGCTCTGTACAAGTTTGTCTGCAAAATGCATTGCTGGATACCATACTTACTCCTCACTTACATGTATGCTGTTCAGGTGAGATTCATTCCACCGGACTTTTAATCTTTCAAAGTTATGTCAGATGTATTCCATATCTTTGTAAGATGTAAGAGTTACCTGAATGCCATTGTCCTCAGCTGATTAACAGAAGTCTGATTTTAATAAATTTTTACATTGAGAATGAACAAGAATTAGGGTTATGTCCATTTCTCTTAGCTGCTCTGATCAAGCATGTAAGAAAAATCATTAAGAATTTATTTTGCAATGGAAATATGTAGCTGTGACTGAATTTGCAAATAAAGTAGTAATCTTGACTTTTGGATAGCATCCTTTCAAAGAACCGTATTTAGTCCATGCACAAAGTCATTTTATTGGCATCACATCCTTAAAGCTTGGGACCTTGTGCATATTCAGGGGCTGGGTAAATTCATTATCATTTGAGTGAGCCAGATGCTGAACTTAGTCTTAAGCCTGCTTCACTTAAGCAATGCAAATGTCATGTTACTGAACTATAAATGATGCATTTAAAATGTTGTTCATGAGAAGGATGCTAGGTTAGTGTAAAAAACATAGTTGTAACCTACATAATTTTCTGTTCCACTTTTTTCAAGTTGGAACTTTGGCAAGAATAGGGAAGAAGCTATCACATCTGGTATGATTCTATAATAACTCAACTGATAAAGCCATCCCAGGAAAAAAAATGTATCACCAACAAAGTAAAGATATTGTTGTTTAAACATAGCAGTTTTCTGATTTCTGATGTAAGCATAATGAAATATAGTAAATTTCAGGATGATTAAAGTTCATTGCAATTGTTCAGATGCAAGATTGGTTCAACAGAGTGGTTAGTGTTGATTGGCATAGCTCAGGTGAAGTAAATACACTTGCTCAGAGGTTTGTACAACCAATAGCCTGATAACTACTTTTGAAAAAAAAATAAATTCCTATCCCTAATGCCCGCAGGGAAACTGGTCAACCTGGCTACAAGAGTGTTCTACTAGCAAAAAGCAGGTTTTGTTGGGCTTTTTTAAGAAATCATGCTGTCTAATTTACTTTTACTTTGTAGAGTTCTGTTCAGCATGTTCTGTGGCCAACATACATTCCCTTTACCTAGGTTATTAGCTTTTCCCTAGGCATGTTTTACAGGATATGCTTTTAAATTCTGTTCTAAATATTTATTTAAAATGATGCTGTCTTCAGTGTTGCTTCTTTTTTTAGACTGTTACACTCTCTTACATCAGAACAAAAGTAGGTGATACATTGTTTATATGCTAATATATTTACTTATCTTGATTATAAATTAACACGGATGTCACACTAAAGTAGCTCAGTATTAAGGTGAATATACTTCAAGTCACTTTACTATGTCTGTGTGTATATATATGAATTTAATTATTCTGAGTTACAAAGTAAGGTATTGGGATTAGAGTTTTAGTGAATTACTTCCATTTCCCCTACAATTTTGTTTACTTTCTTTTGTCATCTTTGTCTACCTTGAGTTCAGCTCCACCTTCTGCACTTCTGGATGAATCTTAGCAAGGAAGATGGGAGGGAAGCCTTTTGCTCTTAGTTGAAATTAATAATAACCACAGAGACATTTTTATAATATGCTTTGTTGGAGAATAGTCCAATCTAATAACATGCCTAGAAGCACAGCACAAAACTACTGCTACATGTGTCTCACATGCATATAAATATAACGGGCATCCTTCTGTCCCTTGAGTTCTCTGATTGTAACAAAGCAAGCTAATTATCACTTAGCTGTCACCTCTTGTGTTCATGAGCTATGTTTTTGCCTCCTTTGCCAGGCTTTTTTAACAACCTGCTAATAAGATTCCTCAAAACCCTAGCTCTGGGCTAACCAGCCCTCCTTTTTTCTCTCAGATTTCTTTGGCAAGGACTCTCAACATCCAACTTCTCCCTGTCACACAAGACTGAAACATTATGCTTCTTGGGATGGAAATCCCTCTCATCTGGCAGCTGCTGTTATTCTCTTGCTGTGAAGGGGTAAATGCAGCTCATGCAAGGCTTCCTTTTTAATACCAACTTCTCAATGTACTTCAAGATCTGAATCAAATGGTCCCCTTGTCTGAACATGAAGAGGAATGCCACATAATTCTTCCAAACAACTTCACAGAAACATTTGTCAATTACAGGTTCTTGTTTAGATCTTGGAGATTTGGAGATCTCCATGGAAATTATTTTCTCCTCTGTTGTCTCATCAATCCCCTACTTCCTTTTCTAAGTAGGTTTTGAGCTACACCTTTGCCAGCTGAGATGACTGTGTGTGTCTGGAAGATGGTTTAAAATGCAGGCCAAATCCATTCTTAGGTGCTTCCTTGGACCACAGCTCATGCATGATGTCTCCTACCATTGTATGCGTAAGAGAAAATCACAAGGAGATCCAGAAAAGAAAATTGGATGGTCATGAATGTTGTTGCTTTCTGCTCTTTTTTCTTTCTTCTGTGTTTCAAAACCTTCTTGCACTGAAACACAAAACCCATAAAACTTCAGGGAAAGATTATGTTTTAATTCTTTGGCTTCAGTTATATGTTCACTCTGCAGCTAACTATACTCGTATTGTTAATTCCCTGGAATATTACTGTATTCTATAGCATCCCAATAGACAATTCTTCCTTGACATGTGGAGTAAAGGAAAGAGAGGGCTTTTGCACTGTTTCTTTCTTTGACACAGCCCTTATCAAAACTGAGGTCACCCTTGAGTTACACCAATCTCTTCTACTGTACCTACCCTCTTCTTTCCCCTGCACATATTTTGTCAACCAAAGCAAGAGACTCACTACAATCCTGTCCGCACAGACTTGGCCATGATGATGCCTCTAAAGAGACTTCATGAACTTCCTTTAATATTTGCTGGAATATCAGGTCCTTTGAGCCTGTTCCCACATGAAATTATATTTGACATCACTGACTGATACCAGAGATTCCTGATGATTGCACCAGTACTGGATTATGCTGATATAAAGTGACAGAATGTGGGGTCTTGTGCAGCACCTTGCAGATGAACTTGGAAAATATTAGAATCCTGAAAGTGAGATCCATTTTTATTTACCCTGCTGAATCCTTACTCTCTAATGTGTTTGACAGATACAGAAAGAAACAAGTAAGTCTCGAATGTAGCACACAAAAAAGATTGTAAACACACTGATGCTTTTGATGAATGTTTGTTGCTCAGTTATTTTGCATTGTAGTACATCAAACTACCTTACGCTGCTGGCATGATAGATACATGAACTACTTAGGAATTTTTCATTATTTGCAGGTTTCTTATCACAGAATTGGAAAGAGATATTGAGGCATTGTTAACTGAAATTGAAGTGGCGATTACTGTTGCTTTACAAGTCATCTTTAATGTTTACCACAGATCTGGAAGATTAATTACTATATGGTGGATGTTCAGAAACATTTCTGTCCACAGTCTCCCAGATTCTGAGTTGCAGATTCTTGAACCATGAGCAGCAGGTCAGCTAATAGTGTTATTTGCAACGTATTGGTGGAGCAGTTACACTCCACTCTTTTTCCTTAAAAGTCTTAAAAGAAATGCAAAATCATCTGCACTAGAACTTTCTCCAAGAATACTGTCAGATGTCTTTTTGATGAATGGTTGGCAAAGGCTATGCTTTTTCCTATTTCTCTTACATTTGATGGAGTCCTCAGGTAAAACCAGCAGAAGCATTGCCAGCTAAGGGTTCCATTTTTCAATGGAATCTAACTTGCTGCCAATGGTTTATAATAGATTAAGCCTCTAAGCCATTGCCAAACTGATTCTCTCTTTATCTTTGGAGTTTGGATCCTCAGTGGGACTCTTTCCAGTAGATGAATGAGAAATATATCTTACAAAATGGTTTTCAAGGAAAGAGTGTTCCTTGGAATACTTTTTTACCCAGGACTGTGTAAGTTTTCACTTCACCCAGAAAACTAGTCTGCAAGTGTCACCCCTCCAATTTCCTCTTTTAAGCATATATTTCTTTTTTTGTTTTCTTAATAAAATAACAGAAAGATCCTCTCATGTATTCTGTGCCTGCTACACAGCACAACAAAGAACTGAAATTTTTAATGCAGGGGACTTCTTACTAGATAACTGTGTCATATGAAAACTTGTTATGAAAGAGATGAAAAGGTATTTCTGATATAATTAATATCCATTTAACTAGAACTCAGGGGTTACTGGTGGTATTGATTTGAAATATCTCAGTAACTGTGATTTATAAGGTTACCACAAAGAGATCTATTCACACTTTTACTAAGCGTGATTCTATTCCTGACTAATTAAAGAATGTCTTTGTTGTGGGGCATTTTTTTGTTTTGTTTTGGGTTTTTTTTAATACCTGTACTTAACAATAGGATCCTGTTATTTTCAAGATAAATTTTAATAATTCGTGAAAAGTTTCCCCAATGGTAGAATTCATGGAATGTGTCTCAACTTTATCTTTTATCCATATTTAAGAATAATTTAATTTTTTAAGTAGAAAATTATGTAAAGCTTTAAACTCATTTTAACCTTGTTACTCAGCAAGATTCCTGCCCATGGGAAAGGGGCTGGAACTAGATGATCTTTAAGGTCCCTTCCAACCCAAGCCAGTCTATGATTCTGTGATTCTAGCACCTACAAGCTGGCCAAGAGAGAAGAAAGAAAACCATGCTGAATCTAAATAGGGGTTATTCTCTTTTTAATAGTGATGACCCAAATCCAGAGTTTGTTCTCTATGTTTCTGAGCAGTGAATTTTGTCCCTTTTTACATTAGTTGCAGGGGTCAGAAGGTAGGTTTGCCTGATTCATTCCAAAGTACTTGTGATTTTGTCCCAGAGTCTTGTATTACTTCAGATGCTCTGAATTGTGTTTTACATCACATTAACTGGGATGCCTATTTAGTACAAGAAAAAGTATTGTCTATTAAATTATTTAAATATTTGTTCCTATTGACTGTACTTACAGGCTTTTGCTTATAGAATCATAGAATAGTTAGGGTTGGAAAGGACTTTAAGATCATCTAGTTCCAACTCCCCTGCTATGGGCAGGGACACTTCACACTAAACCATGTCATCCAAGGCTCTGTCCAACCCGGCCTTGAACACCACCAGGGATGGAGCATTCACAAGCTCCCTGGGCAACCCATTCCAGTGCCTCACCACCCTTACAGAAAAGAACTTCTTCCTTATATCCAATCTAAACTTCCTTTGCTTAAGTTTGAACTCCTTACCCCTTGTGCTATCACTACTGTCCCTTACGAATAGCCCCTCCCCAGCATCCGTGTAGCCCTGCTTCAGATACTGGAAGGCTGCTATGAGGTCTCCACGCAGCCTTCTCTTCTCCAGGCTGAACAGCCCCAACTTTCTCAGCCACCATTAGAGTTCCATTATCCCCTAGGGAAGATGTTTCACTTATTTAAATTTTTTATTTTTTTTAGGATGCTTACAGTTCATATATGAGTACTTAGTACTCATATATTTTTTAATGTTTTGTATCTTATGTTTAAAATAGAAAAAAGTCATAGTGAGTGTTCAGTTTCAGCTCATTATCTCCTTAAATGATTTAGACACTTGTACAAACAGATGCCACACATTTAGCACAGCTGATTACCAATTAGAACTCTAATTTCACATAGTCATTGATTCTGTAACTACGTTTGTTATAAGCTTTTTTTTAAGAGCTGTTTGAAGCTCAGACTTGAAGTCTGTGGTATGTCTTTTTTCAGCTCACGGTTCACTTTCAATAATTTGGGTTAACTACTATTGCAATCTGCTTCTGGCCAAAAAATAGTAAAATTTCTCCTAGCTAGAGTATTTTCTGTAACTGTTCTTGTGAAGATTTAAACATGTTATTTTTATAGAAAAAAAAATTGTGCTACTTTAGGGTATTTGCATCTTTGCTAAGAGTTCATAAACAGAATTTTAGAAACAATCTGTCTTAAAACATCATGGCCCATTTTTATACGATGACACTGACTATGAACCTTTTTTATTTAAAGAAATTTTACATATAGGAGGCAGTAATATACCCATAGAAAAGTTTTCCATCCCTTGTATACCAGGTATTAAAAAAAAACCCAAAATGTAGAATTAAATCTTACCTATGAATAACAAAATACGAGACCATAAATGGATAGAATTGCTCTTAAATGTTGGGAAATGTGAAGATGCAAAGGAGCTGTTGTGGTTTAAGCCCATCCGGTAACTCAGAAACCACACAGCCGTTCGCTCACTCCCCCTCCTTCTTCCCCCCGCTCCCAGAGGGATGGGAAGGAGAATCGAAAGAATGTACCTCCCACGGGTTGAGATGAGAACAGTTCAGTAGCTAAGGTATAACACAAACCACTACTGCTACCGCCAATAATAATAATGATAAGGGAAGTAACAAGGGAAGAGAATACAGCTGCTCACCACCCACTGGCCGATGCTCAGCTTGACCAAGCAGTGATCTAACCCTTCCGGACAACTGCCCCCAGTTTATATAGCAGGCATGATGTGCTGTGGTATGGAATACCTCTTTGGTTAGTTTGGGTCAGGTGTTCTGTCTCTGCTTCCTCCTAGCTTGCCCTCCTCCCTGGCAGAGCATGAGACTCAGAAAGTCTTTGGTCAGAGTAAACATTACTGAGCAGCAACTAAAAACATCGGTGTTATCAGTGCTGTTCCCAGGCCGAAAGTGAAAACCACAGCACTGCACCAGCTACTAAGAAGGAGAAAAATGACTGCTACTGCTGAACCCCGGACAGGAGCTCTTTAAAAATATGAGTACCAATACTCATATAAAACACTTCTAAAAATAATACAGAAAAAAAAATGAGTGCACCAATAAGAAATGAAGGAAATGTTAAAGGGCATCCTTATTCTCAATCACCAATGCAGACAGGATAATCAAATCTTATACTAGCATGGCACTGATAGACATTAAGCATAGGATATCTCATTCCAGTCGCACACTGTCAAACTACTAATACAAGATCTGAAGTGATAATAGGATTATCAGCAATGGAGACTGCAATATAAACAAATTGAATGCTTATTTCTCTGCCTACAGCTCTAGTTTGTAATATAAAGATTTGTGTGTATATATATATCATCCATGCTTGTCATATTTACTTAATGGATACCTTAAAATGCATATTTTATTTAATGTGTAAGTATTTGTTCCGTGCTTCTGTAACCCTCCCAGTAGTGTAACCTTCCTTTTCACTAGTGCATATGAAATTTTGGGAATATTTTTGTGGACCACTTTATCCAAGAACCTATGCAAGTCCTGATACTCACTGGCAGTTCCTTTATATAGAGGTAGAGATGAATGTCTGCTACATAGCAGCTGTTTTACTATGAATATTATTTCAGAAGTCTAAGTGAAATTTATACTCAGGTGCATAGATGAAAGCCATCTTATTAGAAACGATAACATATAATGATTTCTCCTCCTCCTTCCCCCCCTCTTCTGTATTATGGAAATTGAAACATGCCCATTTAAAAATAGAGAGACTGATTAGGCAAGAAATTACCAAACTTTGTTACTTTCCTTGATCAGGTAAGATCAACATGAGGGTCCGCTCTAAAATGATATAACGACAAAAGTTTTAATTTGGTATGCTAGACAGATGTGCACAAATGCACTAATAGAATAGGGTACCAAAATTTTAGACGCTGCAATGATCACTAAAAATAAATCAAATTCATATCAGATACATGTCTATAAGTCTATATAGAAAAAATGATTCATGCATAGTGAAAAAATATATCTCCTATGTCTTACCTGGCTGTCACCTCTGGCACATACTTAACTTCCTACCTTAATCATAGAATCATAGAATAGTTAGGGTTGGAAAGGACCTTAAGATCATCTAGTTCCAACACCCCTGCCATGGCCAGGGACACCTCCCACTAAACCATGCCACCCAACGCTATGTCCAATCCAGCCTTGAACACTGCCAGCGATGGAGCATTCACAACTTCCCTGGGTAACTCATTCCAGTGCCTCACCACCCTTACAGTAAAGAATTTCTTCCTCATAGCCAATCTAAACTTCCTCTGTTTAAGTTTGAACGTGTTACCCCTTGTCCTCTCACTACAGTCCCTCATGAAGAGTCCCTCCCCAGCATCCCTATAGCTCCCCTTCAGATACTGGAAGGCTGCTATGAGGTCTCCACGCAGCCTTCTCTTTCTTCTCCAGGCTGAACAACCCCAACTTTCTCAGCCTATCTTCATATGGGAGATGCTCCAGTCCCCTGATCATCCTCGTGGACCTCCTCTGGACTTGTTCCAACAGTTCCATGTCCTTTTTCTGTTGAGGACACCAGAACTGTACACAATACTCCAACTGAGGTCTCACAAGAGCAGAGTAGAGGGGCAGGATCACCTCCTTCAACCTGCTGGACACGTTCCTTTTGATGCAGCCCAGGATACGGTTGGCTTTCTGGGCTGCAAGCGCGCACTGCCTGCTCCTTTTCGTTTTTTTCATTGACCAACACCCCCAAGTCCTTCTCTGCAGGACTGCTCTGAATCTCTTCTCTCCCCAACCTGTAGCTGTACGTGGGATTGCTCCAACCCAGGTGTAGGACCTTGCACTTGTCATGATTAAACTTCATCAGGTTGGCATCAGCCCACCTCACAAGCGTGTCAAGGTCCCTCTGGATGGCATTCCTTCCCTCCAATGTATCAACCGAACCACACAGCTTGGTGTCACATTGCTTACATTTTCAGCATTTGTTTACTGTGTGGTGGACAGCTTTTTTTCCTGTCAAGGGATTAGATATTCACATTCTCTTATATACTTTGATCCCCAGATTCTGTTTATTTTATTTGCTTTTGACTTCTGTCACTAGTATTTATCTTCACTTCATTGGGTTACCACGCTTCATTATACTCAATAAACAGCTTTGAGCATGGATTAAACAACTAGATGTGAAACCTACAATTAGTCCACATATAATTCCAGTTAATACTGTCTACCCTTTTTTCTACAGGCATTAAAATTCAAAATTCTCATAAAAAACAAAAAAGTTGGAACAGTTGAGGAAAGTATGCTCAGGAGAGATTTAGACAGTCATGGTGAGACAGGAGAAGTTTCTGAATCTGAAAACATATCTGATGATGAAGATGACAGTGATGATTCAGCCACTCTTTGCCCGCAGCATGATTCCTCAAAAAGAAAAGGTGAAGGTACACATTCAGCCCCACCCAGAAAAAAAGCAAAGGTAATTTTTGTCTCAATTGAGTTTAGAAAACACATAGATGTGTGGCAGCCATTTTTAAAAAAGGAATATGTTATCTTAAAATTGAGTCAAAAATTAAAAAGTAGGCTTCAAATTTACTTAGAGGAATATGTTTTGAAATAATGCATTTTAGTTCAAGGTTTCAGAGTTTTCCTGATTCTGACAAGAGACCCCAAACTGGAGCATATTTTAGTATCCAACTAAAAAGCAAAAAACAAACCTTCCCTTGGGTCCCATCCTAAACTCTACCTATGTTTTTTACTTTTAAATCCTGTGCTTGCCCCAGATGCTCAATACCATAATAGAACTAAAATGAAGTTGCCCAACTGCTTTATTGGGCTCAAGGCTCTCCTGGAGCTATGCATGGGCAGCACTGATAGCAGTTCCTGATGATGAAGGATAAAGTGAACTATTTCTTCCTGCAGTCCACCAATCTATTGTGGAGACTTTGAAGAGTTTCTATTCCCATATTTTCTTCAGTTCTAGATTTATGCATGAAATTAGTTGTAGAATTCTGGTTGTGCTAAAACATTTTTAAGCACTTAAAATATAAAAGGTATTTGTATGTTTCTCTTGTGAAGACAACAACAAATATTATTTCTGAAAGAGAGTGTAAAAACTGGATTCAGTCTTCTTTTTGATGGTCAAACTGAACTTACTAATTTTTTTAACCAAGTAGCAATTCTCTGCCATGTTAATCTGTTGCTCCATCAAGGTTCAAACTGCTTTATTCAAGGTTTTTAAGCAGGTAGGAAGCTCCCAGTATCCACTCATTTTTGCACATCATGCTCTCTTTATCTGAATGCAAGTAAACTGGCAATGCTCCCTAGGGCTCTCTGTTTTTGCTGAGAGCCAGTATCTCTTCCTCTGTGCCTGTTTTCTCTAAGTGTTTTAAAGGTCAAGATCTTTGCTTTTTTTCTCTTTCCATCTACTATAGAGATATAGGAAGGACAAATTCTCAGGAAGGATGAAGCCCTCTTTGAACGGGGAAGGCCAAATTTCCAGATAATGGGGTCACATGTATTTGTAACATCATGTTACAGACCAGAACATACACCATAATACATCTTGATCAACAGCAGTAACAACAGATGTCTGGCTGTGTTTCACAGGCAAAAGAGAAAATGGTTTCTGGGGACCTATACTATTTGAGTGGGAGTATTTATTCTGCAGTCTCACTCTATTGCTCCCTTGAAGGGTAGGAGAGCATTTGAATACATACCCAAAATACCCTAGTGATAATGTTGGCTTCAGCTGTGTTACTGCCTTCCACATCTAGAGAGTTGTATTATTCAGGAGTTCTGTGACAACAGACTTTTACTGCACCTGGTGTGACACAGCTCAGAATAATTAATGCACTTGAACTTTATGTAGCTAAAGACCCGTAAGCAGGCAATCCCTATTATTTTGTCAGAGGAGAATTTGCCTTCACAAGCTCTAATGGAATGTAAATATTATTAGCACCACCAGCTCGTTGCTGGTTACTACCACTAATTAGCTCACAAGTTCATGCTAAGTAAAATGAAGATGTCACATAGCACCTCAGTTGAAGAGATAAGATTTAAAATTTCAGTGTACTGCAATGTGCAGCAGCCTTTGCTTTTGCTTGGTTTGGAAATGGGACAAGACTGAACAAAGACTTTGGCCAAAGAACTTTCCATCTTGATTAAGAACAGAGTTGTCCTAATTTCAGAGCAATGCTTGGAGGAACATACCTATGATTGATTTGCCTGTTATTCCATACTTTTTAGTTGAGTTTTTGTTACAGATGTATAGATTCTTATGATTTCTTTTTCTTTAAATATTTCCTACCAGATTACCTTTTCTAGTAAGAAAAGGTAATGTCGTGAGGAATATTAAGTTGGACATATGTTTTTAATGAGTAATGTTAGGAGCCATGAAAAGTTATATTAATTTACATACCAATCTCAGAAGCAGGAAAATTACAAGGCTGTCCAACAGAATACTGTGCTAGAAAGCACTGGAAGCATCTCTCCTTTCACCCTACAATTGCAATGACGAACATAGAGGCAACAATCTTAACTGTCTCTGACTGAGATCAACTCTCAGTACCAAAAGTCATATCTTAAACTCAAATATTCATTAACTGGGGCATGTTTTGCCATGCTTTATGCATCTAAAATTATACCTGCTTCTTAATTGTAATTGATAATAATGAAATATGTGTATTTTGTGATTTTTTTATTCTTCCATTATTTTATACTATGATTAACAGGTGAAAAAGGTAAAAATTGCCCTTGCATTGTCTGACCTTGTGATTTATACCAAATCTGAGAAGTTTGTGAGCTTTGAGCACTCCCAAAATCATCAGAAGTGCTATGAAAATAATTCAATCGGAGAAGCTCGAGCACAAAAATTTGCAAAACATTCAGGTAATTTCTTTTGATTTAATCAGATAAAAGTTACAATATGGCTATGATTCACTGCTTAGGCATTGGGTTAAAATTTTATGAAATGCATTCTGCCCAATTTTATTTGGTTGTCTTTATAACACTGTTATAGAAATATCTAATTATTTGCACTGCATTTTTATATTTCAGTTGTTTTTTTAAGGAAAATTCAGATTCAGCTTTAATTTCTTGTAGTTTTATTAGAACAAATATTAACATAGTACACAAAATGTATGAATACCTTTTGATTTATTCTTTTCTGCATCAAATAATTTAGATGTTACAGTCAATACCTGAAAGTGTGTGGAATATATTTCACACACACATACCACCTGTGTACAGTCTGTAGTACCCACTGGAGTTGGCCATGTAGTAATTCTGGCTTTGATGATAAGCACAAATTAGATAACCTCCATTGATGGAAAGAATAAACCCCACAGCAGGCAACTTGCTCCATTAGGCCAGGTCTTTCATAGCAATCATGCTGTATTATTCAAAACTCATTCTGTGTGGAGCTTCTCTATTTGGTGCTGCCAATACAGTGCAGCCTTTGCTGTTTTAACTCCAGCTGTCTACCAGCAACCTTAAGGGAGTGTTAAGAACAGAGATCACTGACCATGAAAATGAAGTCTGCCATAGGCCCATTCATTTAAGGTCAGCCCAGCTGCCATCCACCACTTTGTGGAGGTGATTCAGTGGTTGACTAGATGAATGGTGATGAACAGCATCAAAACCAGTAGGCTTTTTTTCAGACTATCATAGAGTCCTCTCTGGTCCCTCTAGCAATCTACTGAATATAAAAGTAGGATGGAAAAAATCAGAGTGATGACCCTGGAAATGTAAAGCTTCCTTTTTTATTACTAAACAGGAATAGTGTATGTAGAAGTCATCTGAATTTTTCTACATCTGTGTAGTTTATGCTTTTGTGTTAAAGAACACTGCTAGGACTAGAGAAAACTCACTTGAATAGCTAACATCATCTGAAGATTTTGAAGGAATCAATTGTCTTTTAGAGATGCAAGGTTTAGTGATCTTGTGGTTATTCAGATTTTTTATTAAAAACTCAAGCAAGTTAAGATCACCTTGGGATGATTGTTTTCCTATTAAACTACTAAATAATGAATGGGCTTTTTTACCACTTTCCTATTTTGTGTCTCAGTTTGCCATGGGGACACGGTGGGCTTTAGAGAAAAGATCATGAATTTACCGAAGAGGTGAAGAAATAGAATATTTCCATGAAGTAATGCTTCTTGGTTATTGAAACTTTTAAAAAAGACTGCACTATACACAGATATACCATCAGATTCAAATGTACACAAAATATTCTGGCTTAAAAATAGGATTTTAGCCATCTCGCAGTGACCCATACACTAACAAACATTACCATGCATATAAATCTCCTAAAATCGAAATACATTGATAGGATATACTCATTGTGTAAAAAAAAAAATAAAAATTGCTGATCAGGTTATTACATTTTTATTATTATTTATTAAATAGGATCTTTTTATTAATAAAATTTTCCTTACTGAGCTTTTATCATTCTGTTTTTCAGCTAGAGATTTTGTTTTACATACGTCAAAATTCATTACAAGAATCTACCCCAAAGGAACAAGAGCAACCTCTTCAAATTATAATCCTCAAGTGTTCTGGAATGTGGGGTGTCAAATGGGTATGTACATTTGCAGAAACTGCATTCCAGGCTACGAAGAGAAAATGATGATTTTCCTTCCCCTGGTATTTTTTTCTTTATGTGGGTTACACATTTTCTCTCAGTGGCATCACTTTCATTTTGTGGTATCTAAACTTTCTTTTTAGTCTACATATCCTAGAATAATTTTTTATCCTAGAATCCAGGAATTCTGTTATGTAAAAACTAAGGGGAATATTATTTTCATCTATTTACTTTTGAAATTAGCTACAATTAGGCCCTAAGTAATTCCAAATATCACTTTCTCTTAAACAGCCATACCTTACCCCAAATATCCCAATTTACTTTAAGTCATTAATTTCTTTAAACTACATCTTTTTTTTTTTTTTTTTTTTTTTGGATAATAAGAAAAATTGTAGTAAGAATACAACATTTTTAAGCTTTGAACTTCATTTTGCATTATTCCTAGCCCTAAGACTAAACAATGCACTATTTTTTTTCATGAAAGTGTAGCAAAGCACATATATAAACAGCTTTCAACAGCTAAACCAGAGTTTTATTCTTTATGTATTATCTTCTTCTTTCTTAATAGCTCTACTATATTTGAATATGGGTGTCTGTAAGGAGAGTTTAAATGATAATTTGCATTTTACTCCCTGTCTGTTTGGGCTGAATTTATGTTAAGTATGTTACCTCAGGTTTTGAGGTAAAAGTGAGTGTGCTTTGAATTCAGCACTGCACTGCCAAAAAAGAAAAAAAAAAACTACCATATGTCTTTCACAAAAATGAAAATAGATTATCATTTTTTTTTGCATGCTTTATTGATCAAATCCCATAACCTCTGTGCTTATTTGTTAGCTGTGGCTAAGGTGTTTAAGGCGTCTAAGGCGTTTAAGGTGTTTAAGGTGTCTAAGGCTAAGAGGATGTTTAGAAGAGAAAATGGCAATGGTAGCTCCTTGCTCTTCTTTTTTTTTTTTTTTTTTTTCCTTTTTTTTTTCTTTTTTGTCTAATTTCTCTTTGAAAGAAATTCTTTTTCAGCTGAGGTCTAGTGCTCTTTATAGTTTAGCAAGCACAAGGAAGCATCTGCCTGTTTAGCTAAAAGTGGATATTGTTGTAATGCAATTGCATTTGCTTTTTCCAAAGGTTGATATATAGCATTGAATTAGAATAGGCAATGGAAAGATATATATGTGTGGTTTAGGAATTTTTACACAGCAATGGAAGCCTCATCTGAAGGATGTGTGGGTTTTCAATTGTTTCATGCGACTGGAGTGGCAAAGATTCAGGAGATGTGGGCACAGCAGTTAATATTGGTGCCAACAATTCCTAGATTGTGATATACTACTGCAAAGGAGCACTCAAATGCTCCTGGTCAGCAGAATACACAGGAACAGCAGAGAGTCTACAGTGACTGCATAGATGGAGTGTAAGTTTAGTATTGTAACTTCCAGTACAAAGCATATTAGTTTCCTGAGCAATGAAATAATAATCTTTGTTTCTCTTCATTTCAAGATAGGTTTTGTTGAATATAAGCATGACTTCTGTACTCAGCAGGCTTTGAAAAACCTCTCACCTGTAAACACTTTCCCCTTTTTAATGGCATTAGAGGCAATCTTGCCTTCATCTCTTTGTTTTAAAAGATTCTCAGTTGCAGAATATTTTTCTTTGGCAGTCTGCTACGCCTTCTTCAGCCTTAGATAAAGAACAATTTTTTTTGTATCCACATATGTATTCTGTCTTTGATTCCATATCAGCGCTGCCTGAGGAAGGCTGTTGGGTGAGCAGGGCAATTTGCCCTAGGCTTAATGTTTTCAGAGGTGAAAATATGGTCTCACCCTGTTATATTATGGTACACACTCATACAGAGATGGGCACAGATTTCACTTTGCCTGTAGGGCTCTGGAGCTTATGTGTACCCTTGCTCCAGGCTTTCTTTTTCATTTGTTTCTTTTCTCAGCTCCCAGAATATCTTCTGTTTCAAGTTGCCTTCTCAGAAATTATTTTAATAGAGTGCTTTCTTCAATCAATCTTGCACATGCATATTATTTAATATTTAAACATCTAATGTATCTCCAGACACTCTCCTAAGGTTATAGAATTTACAAGGACCATCATGACTCAGCTTTCACTGGGAGACTGCTGTTCCCATGTCTGTGGCCATGACCACAAGCAGTGGAGGAAGTCCTCAAGCCTAAACTTTTTATCATTTGCAGTCCCCACCCCAAGCTATGCTATGCTGTCAGTGTCACATGTTGATATAATGTAGGAAACAATGACTAGGGAGACAGTGTGAATTTGGCCAGTCAGTGCTGGTTGATCCATTAAAGAACTGAAAAGTACGCAGAACCCCCATAATTCTCACATTGTAAATTCTCCTTCTCATCCTTACTGTTGCTTTGAGGTATAGTTTTACAAGTACGGCAGGAATAAAACAATTATTAGTTAGTCTACATTTTGTCTGTGTCATTATAAATGTTTATTGATAGTAGAGATTTGAACTTGGGCTAGGCTATTGCTGGAAGTATCTTACCATTCCAATACCATTTGCAATTGGTTTGATTATATCCTGTCCTTGTGGTTGATCATCAGTTAGCTTGATGTCATGCTATTGCTGGATCATTTAGCTGGGGTGGTGCACTATCCGTATACTATCTACATTGCTATTAAAAACTGGTGAGTTTGTTTCATGCTTAGAGGAATAGCTGGCCAGAGGTACTTAGTTTAAAACTGAATTCGTGTCTCAGGCTTATCATACTGCAGTTAAGTAGTTTTCTTTCTAGCCTGTAAATCTCCACACTGATCTCTGCAAAGAGTACCCATTTGTTAGATCTCAAACAGGACTGAAGTCTTTCAGAATGACTGCATTGATTGTTGACTCAGAGTAAACTTTAATGAAAAGTCAAACTAAATATTAGTGTAAAAACCATATGATTTTTACTGCATAGAAGCCTTGGGCCCCTTCCTGGAAGAATTAAAAATATGCAGGAAGTGGTTAGATCTGCCCTCTTGGTCACATCATTTGCATCTTCATTTAAAGAATCATTTTTCTCATGGGAATAAGCTGATGTTATGAGCAGTTCTCCATATATATTGTTTCCAAGCCATGTCACATCTATTCTCGATTCCCTAATCTGTTTCAGATAACTGTTTGGCAGAAATATAACTTCACAATGCAACTCCCAAAGCTCCACTCAGTGACTCTTCTGCTGATGTCCTTCCAGAGAGATTTTTTAATTTTGTGTCTGTCTTGTGCCCATATAGTCCACATACCCTCCCTTGTCTCCCTGCCATTATGCTCTGCACCCCGTGCACAGAAGTAAGCCCTCCAGATACCTTCTACACTTTCCTAAACCTGTTCACAGAACTCTCAGATTTCTCCTATGTATGCCATGCAGCTGCCTTCTTCAGCTCCCTTCACCATCCCTACACCTGCTAGTTTACCCTTCTTGCCTTTAAGTTCCTCTAATTTCCATAATTGTTCTTGCTGGACAAAGAAAATATATTAGGTTTTGTTCAAATCTACATATAATATTCTCTTCCAGTCATCTGAATCATGTAAATTATGATAGCTGAGTTATTCTTTCACTTCCCTTAGTGATAGACCCAAAACAGTGCTCTCTTCTGTACCTTGCCAGCAATTTTCTCTAAATTGGTTGGAATGTATTAACTTAGAGCAACCCAGCACTCAGTTAAAGTAGGATGAAATGGTTCAACAGGCTGAAGATTTGTTGGGGCTGAGGATGAGAATTATGTAATTGTGTAAATCTAATTTCCAGAGGAAGGCAA
Organism: Ara ararauna; assembly: GCA_028858755.1. Taxonomy (NCBI): domain Eukaryota; kingdom Metazoa; phylum Chordata; class Aves; order Psittaciformes; family Psittacidae; genus Ara; species Ara ararauna. Next base: position 103,730,806 of record CM054376.1, on the reverse strand, counting down.
GTTAGAAGCCACAGTAAAAGGTACAGCTTCCACAAAATCTCTTTGGATATGACTGTGCTCTCAGTGACCATTCTCTGAATATTGAGATTCATAAGAACAAGATAGGTTTTGTGAACAAAAAGGTATTACAGAGAAAAATACTTTTTGTAGTCTGGGAAAATTAGTATGCTTCCTGCATACAACTGCAGCGTGGCACTGGAAAGGACTGGTTTGGTTTATCCATTTCTGCTTTTTATTTAGCAAATAAAATGGAATGGGAAGATTTATGCAAGGAAAGAAAAATCAGGATAGGTATTTAAATCAACTGATATCAGTTGTATTATATAGATTGAGAAAAACAAAGAAACCCCCCCCAACCAAACAAAAAAAAAAACTCAGTGGGGAAAAAACAAACAAAACCCAACCAAATAGAAAGACTTAAATATCCTTTTGAATATGTTCTTTTCATGAAGTAGAAAGCATTATCTATGTATCTAAACAATCTTCAGGAATGACTAAAATATGTCATAATTTATATGAAAAAACCATGGCAGGTACAGAATTTTGTTTTACAATAGGCTATATAAAGCATATGTTTTCTGGAGCACTCATAAAAATTTATATGACGCTGTAATACTTGTATGACAGATTTTTTTTCTCATTGTAGTTTTTATTTTGGCCTGTGCCCTCGAAATGTAGCTTGGCAATTTTATCAGTCACATCTGTTTTGTGGCCAAATCTTGTGTGCAATAGTACGATGAAAAGTAATGCACAAAGAGACGAGTCATAAAGAGTTCTTCAGCTAGTTCTGATTTTAACCTCTGAAGCTACCAAGGGAAAAGGAACCCACTCATTTAGATCTTGGTATGCACCACCTGCGCAACTTAAAAATGACCATCAAGTCTGACTTTGCTTGGGTCAGTTTAACTGAGAGAAAACTTAAAGAAGAGGCACACTTTGGAAAGCCTCATAAAGACAAGGATAATGCCTTCATAAATGGGGCACAGGATTACTAATTTACTTCAGAATTTTTTATTTTTGTATATTTTCTGTGGAGCTGTTTCTTCCTTTCTCCCTGGACAAATGGCAAAACTGGAAACAACAGGACTAATCGAGTGGGGTTTTGTGCCTAAATAAACAGATTATGTTTGATCATAGAAAGTTCATATATTCTCACAATCTTAATGAACACTATGCATTTTAGAGTGTGTGATGGAGTGTCAAATCTAGTAAAGGAATTTATGAAGTAATGAAATTGAATTTAAGGAAAAATACAAGCCCTTCTATTAAAAGACTGTGGAATACTGATTTTTCTTACAGACATAATTAGTTTTTCTGCACTATAATTTCATACTCTTTGTTATTATTTTACTGGAAAATTTTTTATAACACAGCAAAAGCGTAAAGCAAGCATTTTCTATAACAAGGCTTTTTTCAACAGCTAATGTGACATCTGAAACAAACTTAAAATATTCATTACATTAGAGCTTTGAATTGTCATTGCCCGAATTTCTAGTGAAATCTGTGAGGTAACATAGCTAGTCTCCAGCCATTAAAAAAAGCTTCAGCTATTTTTTCAAACTGGGCTCCAGATTTTGTTGCAAACTAAAACACCTGCTCAAAGGCAGAGTATAAGTCTGACACATCATACACCTCATGGCAAAAACATGCACAGGGTGTTCTGTACAACTATTCTTCCAGTCTTGAACTCATTCTTTGTTTGGGCTTGCAGTGGCTGGCCTTACCCCATGACTGACTCACAGAGAAAGCGCTATGAGAAAGAGAAGTAAGATTCCCTGGCAGCTCCCAAGACAAGCAATGCCCTGGAAGAATTAAATGAGAAGGCTTAGAAAAGTATCTCTTGGTTGGACATTCCCTCTTGTTAAGGTTTCATGGACAAGGCTAGTCATAATAGGCCAGCTGCAGAAAAGGTGCAGGGGTCAGTTACCTGTTAATATGCTTTTGGCAGTCCAAAATATCATCTTTAGGAAGTGAAAGCTAGATCTTGCAAAACTGACATAAATTTTACTAAATACTGTTGAACAGTATGTTGTGGAAATGACATAAATTTTACTAAATACTGTTGAAGAGTGTGTTGTGGAATGATAACACTAAGATGCCTAACAAAAAAATGTATTTATTATGAATGAAGTTATGTAGTTGGAAAAAATCCACAATAGGCCATATGTGCATAATGGTTTATGGATCCCCCAAAAAGGTTTGCTTTACCTCTTACTGTTTGCTCCCATAAGTCCTCAGCCCAATGGGATAGCTATTAGAAATGCAGACTCCAGGGACATGATTAATCTCATCCTTAAAAGTGTGGACCCATTTTTGGTTACATTTTCCTTAAACTTCATGACTAGATCTCACTAGTTGTAGCGGGGCAGCTAACTTGTGCAGAGATCTACAATTTAGGTGGGAGAATACCACGCTGATACATGAAGCTACCCAAACATACTCAACTTTCCTTTGAAATGGCTGGAAAGGCTGGAGGTGTTTTGAATAATGGTTTCATGTTTCTCTTGCAGGAGATAAAGCTGTTGGGCTACTCTGAGGACCGCTTTTTTTTGGCAGGTTTTTTTGTTGGGTTGCTTTTTTTTTTTTTTGGTGTGAGTAATAGGTACTGGAATTTCACTTAAAAGCAGAAAAACATGGAAATTTTACCTTTCATTTTTCCAGCTATATACACTAAATCCACAACTGTAGATAAGTAATAGAACACTAAATCATTGATCTAAAATCTAGTCAATTTTAAAGAAAGACAAAAAAAGTTGCAGGGACACAACTGTCTCTGAACTCCTTGATGACCTGTTCTAAATCCTGTGTTAGAGACCCAGACTAAAACAGGAAAGGGAAGCTGATAATGTGTGCTGTTCTACCAAGAAGCACAAGGCAAACAAATTTTAAAATTATTATGGAAAAGTATGTATTTCAGGTGTGAAATAAGTGAAATGACAAGCAAAAGATGCTCAGGCTTACTGAAGTGTAACTTTCAGACTGACACATTAATTAAATGCAAAATTCAATTTAGATTTTAGATTTGACAGTTTATCAGAAATGCTTTGGGTACTTTTCCCATGACAGCCTCGCAAGAGAGGATACCTAATTGAAACCAGTTGCAGATATATTTGGACAATGGATGATTTTTAGTCACCTGACATCTTTTTTTTTCCAGTAGAGCTACTTGTAATGGAGTAGCAACAATGTCAGCAATTATAAATATTAGAATGACTGAATTCTTAACATTTGTAATGACAGTGACAGTGTCTTTAGAGCAATAATACTGAATTAGCCCAGAGATGATAAGAATATACTGACTGCATATGCCAAGCATGATGTGTCAGACAGTTATGCATGGTACTCAGTTCTCAGAAGAGTAATCCCTCTTACTACAGCAGAATACCACATGATGTAAGTCACTTATAAATTAAGCTTCTGTAGAATAAGAGCACCAGTTTCAAAATGCATCATTGATAAGCAAAGCCAGAGTTTATAATTAAGCTTAATAAAATTTGGAATCTGAATAGCTAAAGCCCCACTTTATTCTGCAAGGAGAGTCAAAAAATACATTGAGCTTTTGGCAAGAAAAAGATGTGAGAGACAGTTTGTATGCAAAAATTCTGCTAATCAGTTAAGTCTACTGCATGCTGTAAGGGAACCAATCATCACTCTATACTTTTTCCTAGAAGATGTAAGTGTTTCTTCATAAAGTTTGGGTGGGATATTACCTATTCATTGGTTTGGCAAGAGGGCTAAAGCTTCACAAAGGTTTAAAAAAATCATAAAGTCCAAGGCAAATGGGATTCTGAGGACACTTATAAAACTGATTTTGGACAGTATGCCCCTGAGACTGAATTAACAAGCACTCAGAGGTGGCAGTGGGGATCAGAGCGACTTGTCAAGACAGGACCAGAACAAGTAATGCTCAAGCTTAGAGCCTCCCTGTTGTAATTTGGCAGTCTTAATTATGCTGGAAGTCTTTGTAGTTTCTCAGATAGACTCAGATAAAAAAGGTGTTAAAAACCACCATCTTACATGGTTTTTCCAGGTTACATGTTCTGACTGCTTGGTGATAGAGCACATGATCTTTCTTATATCTGCTCTTAGTGGAAAGGGTTTACAGAGTACTATAGTATGCACTGGATTTCTCTTATGCAAACTCCATCAGATCACATATGAGATTGAATAATACTTTCAGTATTATTTGTACTTGAGAATATTGTGATAGTTAATGTTTGTACAAGGCTTATAAATTAGTGTTATATTTATCATTCAGATCATGAAAATATAATCATACTTTAGTTTGATAGAATTTATTTACTACTGATAAGACGTCCTCCTGCTGTGTATGCTGCTTCTGTAAACGAATGTTTGCTTCCTGGTATATGTAACAGGTGTTAATTTGTCATCATGTTACAGTTTATATTTCCTTCAGATGTCTTTAGTTGGTTTCAAGTTGGTAGTCTGATGATGGAATGTCCTCCCTTTTCATCCATATTTTGAGTCAGCTCATACTCAGCATGCCCTTTATTCAGGCTGTGGATGAAATTTTTAAAAAGCCACTTATATCCTTTTGGAAAAAGTAATGTGGGCTACCCAGTCACACAAGGACTTCTGAAAATAATTCTGTAGGTTTGGGCAGTGATGGATAGGGAGCAGCTGCGACCTGCATGTGAGAAGAAAGGATAGACAGACAACACCCATCTGTGAGTACTAACGTGGAAGGAATGCAATGTCTTCAAATCCGATCACATAGATTATCTCATAGCCAATGATAAAATACACCAGAACATTCTGAAATGGTCCTGTTTTCATTCTCCCAGTCTGTGTGGAATTCAGTTCAAATTTTGTTTATATAAGGCACAAAAGATGCATTGCATTCATTGTGAGCAGCCCATTTTGAGAACATATTCAATTGGAAAAAGCTGAATGGATGGCAGTAAGACTGATCAAAGGTTTGGAAGTGTGATCTATTACTTCTCTTTAGACTCAAATGAGTGGAGTAAGTCATAGAGATAGAAATATTGGCACTGAGTGTTTTTTGCATATGGTATTTTTGGAGATTGCATAAAATTCAGACATTTTGAGATGGATTTTAAATGGCATAAAATGCAATTAAGTGACACATTTTAAGGAAAATTGATGACAAATCTGTGCTTATCCATTTTAAAATCTTCCCCTTTAAGTACAGAAAATATATTAAAGCTTAGGGTTGTAATATAGTTATTAGAACCAGGAGCCAAATAATAAAATATAAAAAAGTGACAGTTTTAAAGTCCCAATAGGAATATTAATTGTGAGGCAGCATCACGGACAAAAGACATGCAGTTTTCTTCAACTGTCTTCAAATCATAGTCACTTAAAAATCTAAGCACCCCATTTCTCACTTTGGTTTTCAAAAACTTTTGCTTTCTGTCTAAAAATCAATTGCATCTTGGATGGTAGTGATTATGGAAGGTACTGTATCTGAATACTTCAGTTAACTGCTTGCAATACATAGGTGTGGGATAAAATATACCCTTTGTATTCGCCTGTGCATTATGGATTGTTTCACCTTTTCAGATATAGGCTATTTCTAACTTGCATTTGCTACAGAAGTTATTTAACTCAGGGCCAACAGGGATAGCCATAGCAGCTTTGGTACTTTGCAAGAAGGCTTGAGTATTAAATATTCTGATCTGAAGGAGGTGTGGCCTCATGGTTTCGGGAAGAGCTGGATCTGATGCAGGAATCTTTTGTTCAGCTTGTCCTCCAAGCCTATGTTTTGCTCTGCTGTTTAGATTTTGATGCCAGTACTAAAGCTTTTGGCGCTTAATAAAAGGGCTGAGGAGAAAGTTTAACTTACACAGTGCTAAACTTCAGGTGCCTCTACTTTCCCATGGAAACAATACGTTAAGATTAGGCACTGTTCAGATGTTTTCACAGTAAGCCTATTTGGGCTTCTTTCCAAGCAAAACCAACAGTTTGAAGCTCTATTTGTACATGCATTAAATTTCTACTCTTTCATAAAACAACAGTATAACACATGTTATCGACAGTTCAGTTCTTGAATTCAGCAAAACTAAAATGAAACATTGGGTAAAACTCAGTCTTCCTTACAGAAAGATGTTACTAAGACCACACTGCTAGACAACAGCAAACATAATTTTACTTTATGAATATTGCCATTTCTCAAGAAGTGTAAGGGTGATAACTACATCTTATTAAAAACTATGCCTCAACAGTACTCCATAAAGTGTCCTGGGACACCCAAGCAGCTATGAATTTTGCAAACAGATATAGTAGAAGTAAGCATTTCAGAGAATATAATATAAAATTTCCAATTTGCTTACCTTAATGGGATTACAACTGGGAAATCAATAGGTAAATTAAAACTACTGCTCAGTGTGTTTTTAACTTATTCTAAGGTGAAATTAAATGATGTAAAAATAGAGCGTTGATGTTTGAAGATATCAACCCATAATAACATCGCCCTTCACTTGTGTTGCAAAAGTAATTTTCCTAATATGATAAAATGTAAAGTATTCTCTTCTGCTTGTGTCTGTTGCTAAATCAGATTTTTCTTCTTAGTAGCCTATACAGCTTGGCAAATTTAGCAACAGTCTCATTATGTGCAATTATGTAATTTGTTTGATCATGTGGAAGCTGCTATTTGAAGCTATGACTGTTCAATTTGCCTAATTTCAGTTACACTTTTTAAACCACATATTCTGAAAGTATGCCTAGGAATTACCCATGAACTGAGAGATTCTGGGTTATCTGTAGATCATACGAGGACCTAGGCTTCAAGGCATCTCAGGGTTGCAGCTCTTTAACATTCATTGCACTGCTTGAATCAGTGTATTAAGATACAAAGGTCATATAGCATCACATTTGGGGCTGCTTCTGGATGATGTGTTAAGTCATAAAAAACAAATCGTGAACTACTGCTAAACTATACAAGAGAATACTTACCCTCCTTAAAAAAGCAGTGGTGTGCAGTGGGTAATATGAACATTTAATAGTTTAATTACTGTTGTCAAAGGCAAAATAGGCTTAAAGTTGCTTTGTATATTGACAGAGAATCTATGCCTGCATCTACATTAGCATTTAGTTCAAAACAGGAGTGCATGTTGTAGTTTTTTATTTTGTTTTTGTTTGTTTGTCTGGGGCTTTTTTACGCAAGGTTCCCAATTGTTCCTCCTTACTGCATCTTGGGTCATGTTGCAGAGCAATCTTAGCTAGCACAGATGGGATTCATTTCAGGTGAAATAAAGGATGGCACTCTGGGAGCACTTGAGGTATTCCAGCTATTAATTGGTATTGAGGTCATGGGACCAGGCTAGAGCTCTCTCTGAAGTAACCCCACTGAAGACATGCGTAGTGCAAACATTCCATCCATAATACCAGATGCTTCTCTTTACAGATGTTCCTATTTGTGTCATTTACTGTGATTTTTTTTAAAAGGATCATCAAAGCAGTGAAGAAACAAATATGTTTTTGCAGTGAAACAGATCTAATTTTCTTGCATTTTTCATATGAGATAAGGATTTCTGGATTTTGCCAAATGTTCATTCAGTGTATTTAGATTATCTCTATAGGAACATGTAATAAGGTCCTCCTGAATTATTATGAGTCACTTGTACTGTTTAAAGTCTTCATTTTTTTTCCTACCAAGCTATCAAGTAAATCACTTTTTATCATTTTCTATTTAACACGTCATGTTATCACTTCACTGATTTGATTTGTGCATTTTCATTTTGAATGTGACAGGAAGCTCCAGTGTACTGGAATAGGTGGATATTTCATTAAACAGGTCTATTTCAATATCGGCTTTATCTCATGGATTACAATATCCTGTTGATGAGAGTTGTTATTTTACTATTGCTCCTGCAGGAAACCAGAAGTGTTTTGAGATGCCAAGGAAAGGAAATCTGTCAGGTGTATACTAACAGTAAACACCAGTACTGGAGGATTAAGCCTGAAGAGAGATTGCTCACATAAATTTAAGAACACTTTTAAAATTGCTTCTGCTTCTATAAACTTATGTGTATTTGTACTGAATATTCTAACTCTAAACTAAAGCTTACTGATCTTCTGGGTGACATGCTTTTGTGATGAATTCTGCACCATAACTGTGGTCAGTTATAAACCTATGTTTTTACCTTCTGCACCAAAACTTAGTAAGCAGGTTCAGGGTGCAGGGTCTTGCTGCTGTAGAGAAACGAGTATGTGAATTTAGTCCTTATGGAGAAAAAAGATCTCTCATTTCATATTATCCAAGGTCTAGTTTAGAAAGAAAAGAAAAATCACACAATGCAACTGCAGTGTAAAAAAGAACTATAGGGTAATTCTTAAAACGTGGTGCAGCTCTAAATAGTGCACTTCCATTGCACGTGAATAATTCTTCATTGAATACTGCTGAATTTAAGAGAAATAACAGAATCTTACATGTGCGTTGAAAGATTTTTATTTGAATCTTATTTGCTTTTGGGTTTACTCTCAGAGAGCTGTTTTATAAAGTAGCATGGACTCTAAATCACTAAAATCAATATTTATTTAATTTTATAGTGGCCTTAAACTTCCAGACACCGGGAGTGCAAATGGAATTGCAAAATGGAAAATTCCTAGACAATGGTGGTTGTGGCTATATTCTGAAACCAGAATTCTTGAGAAATCGAGGTTCATCATTTACCCCGCACAATGTGGGAAGATACAGTAAACCCATGTCTCTGTCAATAAAGGTAAGCTTTGGGTAATTTTTGGTTTGTACCATAAAATGTGAAAACAAATGTCATGTAGTTCAGACCTACTTTTATGTATTATTGGTTTGTCATTTTATCCCCATTTCTGGTTGTTGGGAAGTTTAATGCTTTTTCTTAACATGTTAAAACTGTCATATAGTATCTACTGCTATTTGGATGGTTTCCCATATGTAGTTCACTTATGTTTGCTAAAAATATGTAGGTGTTCAGAAGTTGTAAGAGTTTGTAAAAAATACATGAGTTTTTATGGTGGTGTGTGCAGAAATGTAACTTTCACTGTGTTTCAAGTGTAGCTGACAAAGGGACTTGTCAGTTACCGTTGTGGGGACTGAATTCTGAATAAAAATTCAATGTGCAATTTTGGTGTTATTTTGAAAATTAGTAATACCACATATACTATTATAATGCTAACTGACAAATGGAAATGTTTAAAGATACAATAGGAAGGTTTATGCTTCTTTTAAATTTCATTATCTTCCCGTGCATACATAAAGAACTATCATCCTAAAATGATATAAATAAGTGTAAAAAGGGGGCTGAATCAATAAGCCTTTGAATTATTTCTACTTCCTACTTCTCTCAAATGAAAATCTGATTTACTTCTTAAAAATATTAGAAATACATCCCATTTTAAAATAATGGGTTACAAAAAACCTTATTTTGAGTTCAAGTAGATGTTTTGTAATTGTTCACTATTTAGAATACTTTTTCCAATCAAAAAGTGCTATTTCTGATTACGTAGTACGCTACTGACATAAATGCCATTTAATTAGCATTAAATTAGTGTATAATTAATATTTTGTTTCTTTCAGAAAAAAAATGGTAGAGATAAAACATTAGTTAATAACAATTATAAAATACTCACATAATGTATGTACTTAATCAAGAACACTTTAGTGTCCTAACAGTAGGCATACCAATTATGAATAGACATTACTGGATGATTTCAAGCACCCATGCATATACAGCAGTTATTTTAGCCCTTATCTGTATAAAGCTGGAATTAATCAAGATGAGGAAAAATCCACAATTGTAATGCAGGAGACAGACAGAATAATTGATAATTGTAAGGAAATTTCTGAGTTTGGAAGAAGTTGGAAAAGAGAAAGGCAGCTTTATAGACTGAGGATATAGACTGAGACTATAGGTTGGGTAGTGAAGGATACAAAGAAGCAACAGCATCCTAACAGCTGAGGGACTGTAGGGCACAGAGAGCCCCATTGATAAAGTCAGCAGCAAAAACCAAGAAATGGTTGAAGACAAAAAGAGCCAGGGGCAGGAGTCAAAGGAAAAACAGCTTCTGCTAAAGAAGATATTGGAAAAATTACTTATCAGAAGGCAGATATAAAACAACTGGGGGTCAAATTTCTCAAACTGATTGTGATTGAGTGAAGAATGTAAGTGAACACAAAAATCGCACAGGGCCCAATTTTATGGAATTCAATATCCTTCTTAACATGATGTGCCACAATTCCCATCAACAAGAAGCATATAGACTTTGAAGCAGAAATACAAATATTCAAGGTACTCCATAAGAAACCTGAGCCTACTGTGTTATTTATTACTCTCTATATGGCTACTCCTCATTGGGTCTCAAAAATCAATTGGATTTACGGATTTTGGTCACTGTGTGCTGAGAAAATCTCCCTCTTTTCCTACCCTGTGGGAAATATAGTAAGATATAATCTGGCAGTGGGATAAGATTGGGAAGCAAGACTTGGGCAATATGTCTGAATTCTCATCATGATATTCAAGCATGTCAAAGAGCCTCCGCTTTAAGTGGGTAGTCCGTCAGTGCTTGGATCTTACATAGTGAAGGTATTAGCTGTTTTCTGGAAAGAAATGGGCAGTACCAGGGTTTGCTAAACCACTGTTCTTCAATATTTCAGGCTAGAATTTTTTTTTGGAACAAGGTGACACATAAAATACCTAAGCAAAAAGTAGAATCTGTAGGGTATGATTTTTAGGTGGTTGACAGGGGAATAAGAATCTGTATCGTGAGTTTTCATGCTTAGTCCTGAGATCCGGATCATGAGTCATATCTTTCACCTAGGCTTGCAGGCTTGTATATCTCTCTTGATATATTCCATACGTTTATTTCTAAAAGCAGATTACAGTACAGATGGTTATTCTCTCCTAGGTGTCCTGAACTGTAGATAGAAAGCAGAAAAAGTTGTGACTTTCATAAATCCTTTCTTAGGCTGGGTGCCAGACTACAGGGCAGTGTGATGCAAAATTTCCAGGTAGCTAACTAAATTAAGGAGAAAAACATCAGGGAGCCTATTAAATGTAGAGGTTTTATGTGTTACTGTGATAGAGAAGGAACACAGGTAAGGCAGTCTGCTACATAGCCTGTAACATAATGCTGATGTTACTGTGAGTTTTAGTGCTGGTCCACTGGACACACCTTTAATAAGAATTTATGAGCTTGATCTCAGAAAATGCAAAAAGGATAAGACTGATTTCTAAGATTATTATTTTGCATGGCAATTAAGTATAATTTTAATGATTAAATATTGAATAAAAACTTAAACCAGAAAATTTTTATTTAAAGCATGGTATCAGATTTATTTATCTATTTTTTATGATGAGGGTGAGGAAACACTGGAACACGTTGCCCAGAGAAGTGGCTGCCCCAACCCTGGAAACAGTCAAGGTCAGGTTGGACAGGGCTCTGAGTAACTCAATTTAGCTGAACATGTCCCTGCTCATTGCATGGAGGTGGGGACTGGATGACCTTTAAAAGTCAGCTCTTCCATCCCAAACTATACTATGAAATTAGCCAAGAATTAAATTAAATGGGAAGCACCATATTCTTAATCTCATTTTGTTTAATATGTATATTATAACATCTTATGGCTGGTATATGCTCCTTATAGTAGTTTCTGATGGAACAGGTTTTACTACTATGACTACTATATGGCTACTATGTAAAGTTCATTCTTACAGTTATTTCAGTAAGCTACAACTTTAATTTTTCAGCTCATCAGTGGTCATCAGTTACCACCCAGTAACCTGTCGAAGACTAACAAAGCTGACCCTTTGGTGCAGATAGAAATTTATGGTGTTCCAGAAGATCAAAGGAAAAAAAAATCTAGTGTTATAAAAAGCAATGGTAAGCATCAGTCTTACTCTTTTGACTGTGAACAAAGCACAATAATATTTTATAATGAATTACCTTTTTTTCAATCTGAAGAAGTTGTTAAGTACTGGTAGAGATTGTCATTATTTTTCTCTAGACTAGGATATTCTGGAACAGAATCTGCAGCAGAAGTTCATGCTACATTCCATTTTTGTAGACTAGTAGGCTGAGGAAGCATGAACTCTCCCAATTAGCAGTATTCTCCTGCAGGAAGATAGAATGCATTGTCTTTACTCACTGTTGTGAGCTCACCCTGGACAGCAGCTCAGCCCCACACAGCTGCTTACTCGCTCTCCCTCCATGGAATGGGTAGTAGTGAGAAAACTCTTGGATTGAGATACAGTTTAATAGGTAATGCAAAAGCTGTGCATTCAAGCAGAGCAAAAGAATTCGTTCAATGTTTCCCATCAGCAGGCAGGTGTTTAGCCCTTTCCAGGAAAGCAGGGCGTTGTCATATGTCTTGGCTACTTGGGAAGACAGACACTCTGAATGTCTTATCTTCCTCCTCCTTTCTCCCAGCTTTTTTATGCTGAGCATGATGTTATATGAGCTTGGGATCAGCAATTGACTAATCCCCTTGGTCAGCTGCAATCAGCTATCCTGATTGTGTCTCCTCCTAGCTTCTTATGCACCTCCAGCATCCTTGCTGAGATGGGGAGGGGGGAATTGCAGCATGAGAAAGAGAGAAGTCCTTGACAATATGTAAGCACTGCTCAGCAACAGCTAAAACACTGGTGTGTTATCAACACTGTTTTGGTCACAAATCCAAAACATAGCACCATGTGGGTTGATATGAATAAAATTAACCCTTTTCCAGCCAAAACCACCACACAAATTGTTAAATTTAAATTTTTTTTTCCTGAAGTTTCTGTGACTTAACCACTTAGCTCATATGAAGTTTCTAGTAGGACTAGTCCCTTAATTGCTTGACAGTGTACTTTTTGTAGTTGTCTTTCAGTATTCGCTTACCTTTATTATATAGACCTTCCTTATGCCTCAGACGAAAAGTTCCTTGTGATCTCTCAGCTTCTATGCTTCTTCTTTTTCCTTTTTGTAGATGGCTGCTGTTTCAAATTGGCCCCTGAATTTCTTTTCTCAAGACAAAGAACCTCCCTCCTTTTCTACATCCTCTTTTTGTATTTTTAGTCAAGTGATTGGATGAGAAAATTGGGGCTCTTCAGCCTGGAGAAGAGAAGGCTGCATGGAGACCTCATAGCAGCCTTCCAATACAATAGGAGGCCTATAGGAATGCTGGGGAGGGACTTTTCATGAGGGACTGTAGTGAGAGGACAAGGGATAACGGGTTCAAACTTAAACAGGGGAAGTGTAGATTGGATATGAGGAAGAAATTCTTTACTGTAAGGGTGGTGAGGCACTGGAATGGGTTGCCCAGGGAAGTTGTGAATGCTCCATCGCTGGCAGTGTTCAAGGCTGGATTGGACAGAGCCTTGGGTGGCATGGTTTAGTGGGAGGTGTCCCTGCCCCTGGCAGGGGTGTTGGAACTAGATAATCTTATGGTCCTTTCCAGCCCTAACTACTCTATGATTCTATGATACCTTAATTTATTCAGCTCCTGTTTCATTTCCAGTTCTGTAAAAGGAGAAATTTTGGCAAAACCATGAAATTGGTATGGCTATAGGAAAGTTTTAGTTGAGCAGAGGCTTTTAAGCTGGCTATCAGTCCCATTTTACTCTCTTCTGAGATGACAGTAACTTTCTTAGGCTTTTGATTTACACTACTATGTAGCTAACATATGACAAACTCTAAGAAGGGGCTGGCCTGCAAGTCCCAAGCTCTCTATGTTTGCTTCATTCTGAGAACTTACATCTGAGAGTCCAAAATCTATACAAAAAGTATGATTTATATTTTGCTGCAGTCAGTGGAAGTCTCATCATTTGTTTAAGCGGGCACAGAAATCTAGGGAAAAAGAACGAACCTTTACCAGTTCAGACTATTGACAGCAGACACAATAATTCAAGTATTAAGTAGAATGAATGCAATGGTATTTTGATACTGTGTATTTTTTCTTTTCATCAGCTTTGAGCCCAAGATGGGATGAAACTTTCTCTTTTACTGTCCAAGTTCCAGAACTGGCATTGATACGCTTCTGTGTAGAGGATGAGATATCTCTGGTTTCAAATGAATTCCTTGGTCAATACACTTTACCAGTGCTCAGCCTGAATAAAGGTAATATTTTAATGTGAGCCACCTATAATGGCTCAAAAACCCCACAAACCCCCAAAACCAAAAAACAACAGTATTTCAGGCTTTTATCATTAGTGTACAATTGATAGAGCACAGCATTATGTTTATCTCCCAAAGGCGAATTGTATAACCATAGGTAAAAATTGTACTCTAAGTCACTGTAGTCTCCGAATGCAAGTCCACAGTGTAGAAATCAGAAGGATATTAATGACAGTCAATCATTTCTACTGCAGCATTCCATTTTAGATAACAACTTCTCAGATGGTATTTTAACACACTGCAATAGGAAACAGGAAAAGAGATTAGTCAGAAGCACTATAAAGGCAACATTCTTGTGCACTTTCTACTCAGGCTCAAAACTCAATACAAGCCAAATTTAAAAAAAAAGAAAAACAAAGCCAAAACCCAAAATCAACTAAAAACTAAACGCCCCAAAATGCTCAGGTAACCTACCTGCAATTTTTCAGAGTGGAGAAGGAAGATATAAATTAAGGAAAATATTTGTGGTATTTTTCATTCTAGTGTTTGTTTTACTGTACAGCTTCTGGAGCTGCACATAAAGAGCAGACACAGAAGTCAGTAGGCCAAGGAGAAAAGCTTATGTAAAATGGCTACTTACTATACTGAATTTCCAAAGCTATTTCTGACAAAGCAACCAACTTTTATTAGTGAATAAAAATGTGAAGGCAAAATGTTGGAGCAGGCAACCAGCAATGTGCCTTTTCTACTCAGGTTAACAGGATTTTTAACGGCTTTTTCTTTCCAGGTTCTGAAAACATAAACCTGTTTGTGATTCTTAGCTGAGGTTAAGGAGTTACACAAGAACAAAGACATTACTTTTAAAGCATACTTCTTTTTTTTTTTTTCCCCAACATAAATTTTTACACTGATCACCTTTTACTTTCCTTTTATTTATATATTTCAGAATAAAGATTAAAAACCCATGCCAACTCAGGATGCCTGAGACAAATCTATGTAGCAGACACTGAGGCTTGCATAGGCTTGAAAAAGTCAATTTGTCTCTAATGTGCCTGTAGCAATTTCAGTCAAAATTGGGAATTCATGTTTTGAAAATGTGAGAGCAAGCTGATTCTACAGGAAAGATTTTGAGTGTAGTACTTAGAAATGCTAGGAAATGAGTAGAGGTACACAAAGTATAAACAGTGCCAAACAAATTGCCCAACCCCCACATAACACAACATAAAAAATATAAGATGTCCTGAAGATGCCCAGAGGCATAAATAAAAATGCTTCTAAGAGATGAACTGACAGATAATTGCAAAATTTATCACAATGCTTATTAACATTGAGACCTCTGGATTCCAGGTCTGCAACCATGGCTTTGCTTTAGGTACCTAAGCTCTCTAAATAGTGAGAGGGGAAAATAACATTGTCTTACACAGGGAGTCACAACAGCCTAGATTTCTTAGGAACAAATTGTCTAAACCATGCTGAAGAGTGAGTTAGGATTTAAGTTTTATTCTTCATGGCTCCGATTGCTTTAATGTGTATTACAAGACTGAGCCTTCTTCCCTGGGATTCATATCCCTGAGGGCAAGTTGCTTCCAAAAGCTGAGCAGTGCTTACATCTTTTTTTTCTTTGACAGGCAGTGGGACAAAGTTGTGCCATTGCCACCCTCCGCTGGATTTTCTCTTGAAAGAATTCAAATGTATATCATCACTGCCTTCCTTTACCCAGCAGCAGCCTCCCAGCTCAGTTGTAGCATATACTGGGGAAGAATGCTTGCTGCCCACGTGTACCAGTATTTGATTTTTCATGCAGTGATTAAGTAGGTATGCTCTGATTAAGTAGGTATACTCAGAAGGGCTGAAAGTGAGAATAATTCTCTAACTGGATGGTCTTTAACCTTTAGCAAGAGTAGTGGGGTCCGGGGTTACCGTCCCTGTCCCAGTGAGTCTGCCATGTAGACAGGAGTTCCATTACTACTGCTATTATCATTAGATCAATTAATAGTTAATAATTTCATACGATAAAAAAGTTTTACTCCTTTCAGAACACTTTGTAGAATATTCTCTAAGTAGGAGCTAGAACATGGTCTTTAGAAATGAGTCTTTGTCCTTGAATGCATCTTTGGATAGGAAATAAATCATGTCTTCTAGATACTTTTGGATCAACTTCTAAAAGTTGATCAACTTCTAAAACTTGATCTCAAAAGCATATTGCCTGGCCTCAGCTTTATTATCTGCTGCCCCGAAGACACTTAAATAGCTGCAGTCACATATACATAGATAAAACACAGAACATGTTTCTTAATCAAAAGTTACATTATTATTATGAAATAATAGACATTTACAGTGATCTGAAGAACTACAGGCTCAGGGTTTTGGAGAGGGGATTTTGTTCTTTGAACAGGTAAATTAAGTGTGAAGTTGAAAACTATAGTTTTTCCAACTGCTTCGACAACCAGATTAACATGTAGTTTCTGGGGCATGCCCTATTTCTAATACTGGGAATCACACATATATAAAAAGATGTCCTTAACAGACTTAAGATGTCATGGCAGAAGATCTTACACTACACTTATTTTCTGCCTTCGCTGGACAGCTCATTACTGCTGCAACACCATTCTTCTCTAATGCACTGGCACTGTTGATTCACAAGCTATTTAATTTGCTGTCAGAACAATGTGTGCCGCACACAATATCTTTGGATGTTAAAATGTATGCTTTCTCCATGTTTAAATATCACTGAGCTAAAAATCTTTAGTTTGAAAAAACCTGCTACATCCAGAAAGACACTGGAGTTTTTCACTCTGTGTCAAAACATACCAGAATTTAAATACTGCAAATGTAGAGGAGAAAACCAGTAGAAATTGGATATGGGTTTTGTATAATTTCAGTTTATTTTAAAGAGTTATTTAGAGAATCATTAATTATGCCTTATTTGCATGGATCATAAAACCACTCGATCTTAATCTTTGTGTTTGTGGTTAATAGACTAATAAAGTGTCATTATATTTACAGGTTACCGTAACGTTCCCCTGTTGGACAAATATGGTGCCAATCTCAAACCTGCATCACTGTTTGTTCACATATGGTACTACTAATGACACTCTGCAGTAACAGTTCTGAAGGATCACCCCCTGCTCAATAAAGCAACATCACCTGGCTTGCAACAACCCAGTGGTCTGGTTTCCAGAGTGATATGTTCTTGAGGTTTTATTAAGCTAATGGGACTTCTTGTGTGAGTAAATAGTATCCTGAATAAGTAATGGATACTGCTGTTGGCTCTACCATTATTCACACAGACCGGACTTTTTAGGATATTTTTTAAATTAAGTTTATTTCACTTTCAAGTAGTTTCAAAATTATGATTAATTACTGAGAAGAATGGTCTAATATTTATGATCTGAGACTGCAACATTTTGAGCATGTTACACTGACATTTTTATTTGTATTGAACAAAATTTCTTACCATTGTATCTCTCTGAGAAAACAGGAAAAATTATACATGCAATGTACCCTTTCTGATTGGGCTACACCTATGTCCCCTGTAAATTTGTTACCTGGGAAATAGTTTTGAGGAAAAAAAACAGCTCTTAAAACGATAAAAACTCAGATGCTAATACCAGTACCTTTTCTTAGATTAGTCTTCAAACCCCTGCTGCTAAAGACAGACAAATAATTCGCAGACTGATTTGTGAAGTTGCTATGTTCCTCGGAACAGCAGGGCGCTCAGGATACATCTTACTGTGAACTCAGGAAATAGGAAGTACAATGCTTTGAGGTGAATTAGAAGAATTTTAGAACAGTCAAGGGCTGATTGTGTGATTTAAGTTCTCTGAGGACAACTTCTTGCCTGACACAGCTATTGGTGTAGATCTTGCCCTTAAGACACAGTGTTCCCGTCTTCCTTACAAAACTGAAGCCCTGTTGAGCTTCCACAGGAAAGTATCATCTACCCAGTTAATCACAGCTTTGTTACTCAAATATGCGGTGTTTTCTTTCAAAGGATGCTATTTTGATAGGTTTATTTCTTTAATACTGAAGAGTATTGCTGACGTTTGCAGACAGTTCTGATATTACATTTTAATGCTCTTTTTATTTAATGCCACTTTAATGTTATTTTATGTAATGTTGCTCTAAGATGGAAAATCAGGGCATGCAGTAAACAATGATTAGAAAATGTCACAGGAAATAACACTATTAGAAAATTACATTATAGTTACAATAAGGAAACCAAGACAGTAGACTAAGAAGATGCTAAAATCAATATTGAACTGTAAGGTCAGGTAATTTGATAACGTTTAAGCTGGCATCAATGTGTTTTCTGTGCTTGAGTGACAAGACACTTGATTCCTTACCCAGGAGAGCCTATAATCTAAAATGTTAGACTTACTGATCTTTGTAGTGATCATATTTCTATGCTAGCCAATATCCCTTTCATGTGGTAAATATTTTATATTTTTTTTCAGCTCTGAAGAATATTAATAATATTAATATCCAAGCGGAATTCCCCCCAGCTCTCTTTACTGAGGAGTTTAACACACCAGATTGCCTGGGGAAATTATTCTCAGATAAAAACTGACCAAGTGACATAGTCAATTGGTTTGATGCTGAGAAAAACTCCAGCTTATTTAGTTTCCTAAATAACATTCTTAGTCCCATTTCAGGAGCTTTGTACAACACTACCTTCTGAAGACTGATTTGTGAGTATCCTTTGAGAGAAGGAGGCAATTATGTTCAACTTCTGCCATTACTATCCCACTGTTGACCAATTTTCTACCTGGTAGGACAAATGGCAGACCTAGTCAGTATATGGAAACTTAAAATTTTACAGCAGATCAGATAGCAAATAAACATGTGCCCTTGGTCCTGGAAAGGTATATATACATGGTCAGCTATGTGTGTCTTAAGAGGCTGGCAGTAATGGACTGTTCATATGCTAAATGTTTAAAGATGTGCTTAAGTGTTTCCTCAATTTAGGTAAAAATGCTTTGAAGAACACAGCCCATAATTACCTCAGTGAGCTCAAATGAACCACTCACATTCATTGTTTAACATGTATATGTACATTTTATAGCCCTGAGGTTAATGCATGTATTGACTTGATTCCCTTATGCAGCAGTAAGAATGCAATAGGGTAAGACTGGTGAACAAAGATTCCTTATAGTGTAATCTTTAACAAATACCACATGAAAGCTCACATTCACTATGTTTTATTTGTGATATTAGCTTCTGCCTTCTCCTTTCTTCCCACAAACAGCCAGTTATATCTGCTTCTTGAATGACAGAATAAAAGAAATAATGACATATCTTATTGACAAATTAATATCCTGAATTGAATGGTACATTACATCAAAAGTTAAAAGCACACCAATATATATTGCCCAAAATGTGTAAAGT
The DNA here is from genome assembly GCA_028858755.1 of Ara ararauna. NCBI lineage: Eukaryota > Metazoa > Chordata > Aves > Psittaciformes > Psittacidae > Ara > Ara ararauna. The sequence goes on along the minus strand of CM054376.1, from coordinate 103,711,366 downwards.
GCAAAGCTTTTCTTTCTTTTTTTTTTTTTTTTTTAAGTATTGATTTTATAAGATGCAATGTAAAATTTGCCAGACATCTGAAATGTATTGGCACCCAGGGAATTATCCCATGGTTCTCTGTTGAAATCATTATATGCAGTGGGGTCATAGAGGATGCTGACAAATTACACCATTATCAGCATTGTTTCAACACAGTCCATTAAATTAACGGGCAAAGAATTAGGCCCCACACTTCAATGTGTACAGATTTTAACATTCTTACCATAGTACTTAATACAAACAAAACAAAAATCTTTATTGCTTTCATAAGAACTTCCTGCATGCTGCTACAGGTTCCTAGCATGTGATTTCTTACACTCACACTGACAGGAATCTGTTGCAGGAAGATGGTAGCAATTTTAAGACAATAGCCTTATGATTAGAAATGTTAAGGTATGTGATCACCAGATGACTGCATATTCTCAAGGGCAACTGAGACAAAATGTGCCATGGGAAATGGGATAAAGAAACATTAGTGGATAAATAATTGAATTATCTCAGACAACATTTAAATTACACTGTTTCCCAGCGGATACCACTTTTCTTCATTTAACTGGACACTGCACAGTTGAATGTTAACAGCTCCCACAAACGTTCCTTTGCTTTTCACAACAAGCTTCAGTATATGGCCTTGGAGCTCTGTGACTTTGTCATACACAACCTGAAATAATATACAGTGAAACAGAAAAAAAACCCCCAGTTTTATGAATTTGTAAATCTATTTGACAGGCAAAACAATTACTTCAGTACAGCATTCAGGATAGCCAATACAACTTTGTAAGAATACTAACCATCAGCCAAGTTCACTTAACTAAGTGAATTTACGTCAGAAATATATTTGACCATATGATGTTTATATAAAAGAGATTCTGCCAGTTTAGGCTTGTGAAATCCAATTACCAAGCATTTGCAAATAAATCTGAAACCTGTGTTGTGCAATGCTTGAGGAAAAAAATAGGTGTATATAATTTTCCCCATGAAAATTGAAACCCTAACTTAAGTAGAGTTTTGAATTCAAATGTGAAGAAATATCAGATCCTTCATGAAGTTCACCAGAAAATGATAATACAGTTGATTTTCTGGAGAAGAGATTCAGATGGAAGGTACTCATCATGGGCAGCAGCATGAAAATGAAAGATAGCTAATTCTGCAGAAGTGTAGATTATCTTTTCATAACAGATGCTTTGATAAATGGTATTGCTCTTCTGCAAAAAACAGAAAAAAACTGAGGAAAATAGCGCTGATGTAAATTTTTTTAACCTATGTATGTTGCATTTGTTACATGTTCATTAATAGTACCTTAAAGCAACTTTCTGTTGCATTGATACATCTTATAAAGGTGTATCACATCAATGCACAGTACCTCAGAACTTTTCCTCAGTACTGTGTTTGCGATTAAACCTTGTCCTACATGCCAGAATTAAAAAAGATCAAGCCAAAGCAAAACCATATTTTCTTCTAAGCAAAATTCCATAAAATTTCATAACTGTTCTAGATCAAAAAACCTGTATAAATTTTACCATTTCAATACAAATCACTTTATACATGATTCTGGTTGCTAACTGTATCCAAATGTGCCTATTATAAGAATGCTTGCAGGTTTTAATGGGGTTGTCAAATATTAAACATGACAGAAAGCTCATCCCACTCAGTAGAAGTTGTAGAATTGGAACATCTCTGAGTTTGGACCCAATTTAGCAAGTGGAATTGACTAAATTTAGATGTTTCTATTACTTGACTGGTGCTGTTAATACTTCTGAAATTAAATGAGACAGCTTGCTTAGCATTTCTTTAGAAGATTACTAAGTCCTATAGTTTTTGAAATATCCTTGAAATTACCTTAATACTATGAGAAGACACTGAGGTTAATTATGAAAGGTTAACGGTGTATTTCCTGAACTTTAAAAAACCAGTCTGGAGTGGTAGGCTAACAAGAACGAACTGCATTCAGAATAGATTCCTGCATTTCAGTCTCTGCTTTAACCACAAACCACTGGGTGAACAGCATGTGGGTTGCTACAATGTGAAAGAATGCTCTTAGCTAGTTTCAGGCCTGAAAGGTAAGCTTTGTTAAGATAAGTACATTTAATCTAAAGTTTGTATGGCTGGAAATGATTTTCTATTTTAGTTGCAATGGAAAATGCTTTAAATTTTAATCTCCCTGTGCAGTTTAGAAAGCAAACACAGTGACATACTGTCACTTCAGGAGAATGGGAAAGTGAAACTGCCTAAAAGGTGTTTGCCAGTCAACCTGCTTGGATTTACTCTGCAGTTTGAATGCAGTCTATACTGAGGAAAAGTCAGACTGAGCCCCCTCTAGCTTGGGTCTCTACATTTGGACTACTGAGACCTCTGTGTACCTCCAATTATAAGAAGCAGAAATGGCCAAGGGAGATGTTCTGCAGACAGGCATAGAGTTGGTAGAGGCTTCACACCAGCGATGCTCCTCTCACTGCCTGGCAACATAAAGGTGGCTTCTGAACTTAAGGGGTGGACCATCATTGCCTCGGCTGCCCTCATGGGACTGCAGAGCGATTCTGTCTGCACTGCAAGCCACAGAGATGTCACAGTGAGTGCCAGACTGAACAGGACATCAAGCTGTTCTGGCAACAAGCACAACAGACAGGATACCAAGCTCCATGGTGTAGCAGGATCATCAGTGCTGTGGGAATAACACTGCCACAGGATGTGGGGAAAAGAAAAACTGTCCCACTCACTCTTTTTAACTGGCTTTTACTAGAGGTCTCACACTTCCTTTTCCATTTAGAAACCTTTGTAAATCATAATTTGGAATAGCTTCCATGAAAGCCATGCCCAGCGCTTTTTGGTTCTGATGGTTTCCACATACCAAATTGTATGTGAATGAAAAATTCCAGCTTCCCTGTTCCCCTGGGGTATCTTCCCATTAAAACCAAAGTGAAATGATGAATAAAAATTCAAAAAGCAAGGACAGGTGTAAGTAGCAATAATACAATTTAGAATAAATCTGTGATTTGATTACTGAAGTGATGCTAAGGTTACCGTGGAAAGATGCCTTAATATCTTTGCCAATATAATAAAGATATCATCTTCAGTTGTTGCTTGAAATAACAAAAAATGTACATGTAAGCTGTAAGAGTAAAGAAATCTTCAGTATAGTAGATTATAACAGGTGTGAACTGGGAAAATTAAGAAATTTCAATCTTTGGACAAAAGGAAGCTTTAAACTTTGAGCAGTGACAGACCTTACAGTGCAGGGTGTGTAGTAATCAAATAATCCCTAAAAACTTTCTAAAATGGTGTTGCAAATTCAGCTGGAGTAAGGTATAAATCATCAGGATGTAGGGAAAGAAGAAAGGTCTGGAGATAGCTGAATTAGTATGTGGATAAAACAGACACCAGAATTTCATAATCAGAACAGTTAAGTCCTGAAATGATTGTGTAGTAAGAATATTTGCCTCCCATTTATACAGCGAGATCAAATGGAGGTGAGTTATATGAGGCCATGCAGCAAATCAGTGGGACAGTTAAGGCTGGAATTCAAGAATATCTGGCTCCAGAAAGAGAAGTAATGTTGACCTACAGGAGTCTAATGACATTATAATTATAAATGCAGGACAGTTGCTTCTCCTTAGGTAGCCATGGCACAGTTCCTGGATTTGCTTTTAATTGTCCAAATTATCTTTGACATATGGTGCTGAGGGAGCATCTGTGGCTCTTGGTGCAGTTCTCTCCTCCTCTTCCATCAAGCTCACTGGGGTATTCTGGGTGTTGCAGGCCAGCGTCCCCTCTGCTCCGAGGGCAACTGCAATAACACCAACATGTTGATGTGGCTCAGGTATATTTGCTCACATTTGGCCACACCACAAGGGCAGGACTGAGAGAGCTCTTTCTTGTTCTGCCTTCATTCTGGCAATACACACTCTGCTTTGTCTTGGAGGTTTGTTTATTTTGTAGGTGTGTGTACATGCACACACTCAAGAGACAAATGGGATAACTGAGACCTTGAATCATGTCTCGGGGCAAATGCTGCATATATGAACAAGACACCACTGCTGTTGGTTCTGGTCATTGCAGCCTTTCTTGGCAAGAGTTTAAGCTTAAATCACTCATATTTATCTTCAGTTTTTTACTTTCTTTTACTACTCTGGAACCTCCTGAGTAACACTTCTTGATTCCTAATGTTGGTCTATAAACAAGTATATGTCCTTTTTCTCTTCACATTGCATTCCGCTTTCCTCTTCTTCTCAACCATCATTTTTTAATGCAATATTATACCAACGTGAATGCAACAAACTCCCAAATCCAAATAAAGGAACAAGAGAAAAAAAGGAGGGCTTGGTCAAAGCAACTCCAAAACATTTGGCATAGTTCATCCTATTGTCAGCCCTCCTGGACTTTCACGTCTTTACTCTCACACACATGAGTAAAAATCAAAACTAAATGCACTTTTGCAAGGCTGATAATTTGCTGTAGGCAGTCATAAGCAATAGAAGTACAAAATTGAAACCAAAAATACCCAAGAGAAGCACATTTCAGATTTTTTTTCAGTCTCAAACACAGAAAGAAATTAATATACAGCTTCCTTCCAGCGATTTGGCTTTAATAAAAACTTATGAACTCACAAAAAAGGCTAGTACATTTCTGTACAAAGCGTTTGGACAGTAACTAACTTAAAAGACAGCTGACTTATATTTTGAGTAGTTTTTCTTCCCTGGGGCGGCTTTTGCCTCAGTCTACCAGCCTTGGACAGAAAATGCATACAGAATTACTTCACATATGGAAGAACAGAGCTGCTAACAGCATAAGCATCGGGTTTGAAATGTCCAAGTTCAATGGAACCATATGTCCCCACTGTGATTAGCAGTTCCTGGTGAAAAAGATTGAGCATCTGTGAAGAAGGCTGTGAGTTTTGAGAGAAGGATATTAAAGTTTTCATGGAATTTCTCTTAACAGCACTGGAATGCCCCTCAACCACAATTAAATCTCCTCCCAGTGACTACTGTCTGACTGATTTGGGATTTTCTTGCATTCAACTTGATCTAAAAATGATTAGCACAATAATTGACTTCCACTGTTGCTGGCTGGTTCTTGCCTGTAGTACACTTGGGATACTTTACAGTGAATGTTATATAATCATATTATATTTCTTTGCTTTAAATACCCTTCAAGTGTAAAGGAATTTCTTCAGACAGGTCAATTAGACTCATTCCACCGTCTCTTTGATTACAAAAAAAGGAAACAACATAATGAAAAAATAAATCCTAGTTCTCTGTTATTCCACTGCAGTACCATAGAGGGGTACACGCTCTGATACCATCTGTCTTGGCTGTTAGCAGCAATACTACTTTTACAGAAGCACTGAAAGTCATTAGTAAGTAGTTAACTTTTGTAATCAAATAGATGCGGGAAAAGGAAAATATTAAAACTGCAGGACTGGGAAACGAGGAGATAAGGACTCTCAGTCTCAGCTAACTTACATTTCATCATATCTTATCTATGAAAGAGGGTGGAATGGTAGCATTTTCCATACCTTGCACTTTAAAACCTGTTCAAAGACATCTGTAAATTGTTTTGAGGTCTTTAGATTTGTTATATGCAACAATTATGATCTCCTATTTCACCTACTGTTTGAATCAAACCTGCCCTTACAAAAGAACATAGTTTATGCCACTTCCCATTCTGTTGTAAATGCTTCTCTATACAACTGTTTCTTTTCATCCCAGAGGCGTGAGGATTTCATTGGTGTGTGAAGTAATTATATATGGCAGTCAACTGCTAGCTTTTTAACATAAAAAGAACTTGGCTATTTATTATTGTGTTATCATTTAGGACAGTGCCAACCAATGTGATTGTTGATTTTCAAATGTGAATATGAATAATAGCATACATTCAAATAGTACTTTTTTATGTTATTGTAAAAATCTGCATTGAAAACAGCCTAGGTTTTGCTGCAACCATGCTTGGTCTCATTTGGCTAACATGTAACTGTGGTTATGGGCTAAGATAAAGCAGTGAATAATCCAACTGCTTTCCTGAAGAGAGAGAGACATAAAGAGGCTGTTTCATTTCTGAGCAAGATGGAGAGCAGAAGACTGTCCTTATTTGTGGTTCAGTTTATGATATGTTCCTCCTTTTTGATTTTACTCATTGCAACAGCTCTAAATGCTGTATTGTTATTTTACTTCAAGAGTGGGCAAAGAAAATCAAGTGAGAAATGGTGGAAAGAAGTGGCTGGTACTCACAATTTCATTGTAAGTAGGGTCAGAGCTTTTTGGAGCTGTTCTTGTTTTCCTTTGACTAACCTCATAAGGATCTGGCAGAAGATAAAATTCTGCATGTGCACTTGGGGCAGAGCCATCTGGGAGGCGCTGAAAAACAAAGCGGTCATAAATATGAATGCCCATGTTCTAGCAAAGAAAACAAATAAGAAGTACCAAATTAAATGTGGACTTTAAGCAGACACAGAAACATGTTAGATTCTCAGTATTCTCTTGGCTAAACTGGAGTGCTAGTGCAGTAAACAACAGGAATTCTTGGAATTCAGCTTAACATTGAATCAGGAAAATAGAAATGAAATAATACAAGAACAAGATAAAATTGCCTATCTTTAATATTTTGTGTTCTGATGGAAAAACCCTTAAGCCTCAGTCTACTTTAACTGTATTTAATCTGATACAAAGTCTAGCCCTTCCATTTTCCAGAGCAATGCACAGAAACTGAATTCTAGCCAGTAAGCTCCTATTGATTTTAACCCCTAAGAAACAGTGCTGATGCTGAGGATAACTGATTGTTTCTAAGGGTGTTTCATAAAGCATATTAGTATAGAAAATCCAGGAGCTTTTACTGCAGTAATATGGGCAGCATAGGATTCTTGCAATAACAGTCTTTCAAATCCCTTCCCCCACTCAGCTGTAATTTTCAAGTTCAGGTTACTGAACAATATGCTGCCTCCCTGGAAGTGTTCAAGGCCAGGTTGGATGGGGCTTTGAGCAACCTGGTCTAGTGGGAAGTGTCCCTGCCCCTGGCAGAGGGGTTGAAACTAGATGATCTTTAAGGTCCCCTCCAATTCTGTGACTCGATTATTCTATTCCAGATATTCCATTTTATGGCAGCTACTTGAGGGCAGAGCCAATCTATTAACCAGGCTCAGCTATAAGCTAATGCTGGTGTATGGGGAGTTTTTTGATAACTTCTGAACAGCTGTAAGGTCATTCCTAAAGCAACATTACAATTACTCAGAAACCACCTTGGTAGTAGAGAGGCTTTAAAAGAACCCAGAAGAAACATAACCATGAAAAACTACGGAACATGTATTTTGCCAGCATATGTCACTTAGTGCTTAGCTTATAATTAACCAGAAACCTTTGTGTTGGTAACATAGTATACAATCAGAAAGCATAAAGTAGGGCGTATTAAATATCAGCAATTAAAATTGTATTATCAACATTTTAGGCAGCAAGTTTACCTGAGAGCTCACAGGCAATCCAGTGACAGGATGCAAATGAAAACAGGCAAAAAGAAGTGATCTTAAAATGTTTGGAACTGATGAACCCAGAGCATTACACAGGCAGTTGCATTTATATTTCCCATTGTAATTTTACCTGGCTCAGAATAAAGTCATTTCTTGGATTTTGATTATTCACAGTATGTGTCTAGCAATATGTGGTTGTCTCCAGGCATTATCAACAACATACCCTTGTGACAGGAGAAACTGCTGGTGTCCTAGCAATAAATAACTTTTCTATGGGAAGAAAAACAGTGCTGGTGTGTGTGAGCAATCAGTTCTTGCACAACAAATCTCTGGGTTTTGTTGTCTGAAATGATCCTTCAAGGCAGATGATGTGGTCAACTGTAAAGCTTATTACTGCTATTGTTAACGTTATACAGCATCAAAGGATTCACTACTCAAATCATTACATACTGTCAGCACCACGTGAACTATTGATGTTATCCTTACTAAGCTCCCCAAAGTCCATCTGATTTAAAATGTACATGGGATTTAGATAGATGGGATTCAATGGTGAAAGTAAGAATGCCGTTAAATTGCAGTGAAACTAACAGATATTTTCCTAGGACAGAGTACGACACTGTTAACGGAAGATTTTTAATTTACATTATCCATTTGAAAGTCCATCTGTATTGATCGAGGAAGATACTAAAATTTCAACCAAGGACTACAAATAACAGTAAATTGCACACCCTTTTAAAAATCAGGAAGGAGAAATAAATGTAGCCTTAAATACCAGACCAAGTATCCTCACTGTAATCAAGCTCTTCCCTTCTCAATGAATAGGTAAGTATCACCATAACTTGAAGGTCAACAGATTTTAGTTATTTCAGACAAAAAAGAATGTGCTAAAAAAAAAGGGGGTGTTGGCGTCATTGTTGAAGAAGACTTTATCAGCTCAACTGCTGTGGCCCTGTACAAGCATGGAAATAGAGTACAGGGAGAATCCTGTAATATATCAGGCTTTATAAATCATCCCAGCAGTGCATTTCCTAACCAGAGACTTTGTCAGAGCTAATTTTGAAAGCTGAAGTCACCTGTAGCTACAAAGGCCACAGGGATGAGGAGCCCATCTGGTAAGTAATGGGCTACAGAGGTAACAGGATGGCTGCATCTGTCTGGTTCTGTTCCCCTTTGAGCTGTCAGATAGGACAGGGCAAGTCACAAGTGCTATGCCCCACTGTGCACCTCAAGACAACAAAGGCACAGATCAAGGCATTGCTGTTTGCATCTGAAACAGACTCAATCTGACATTCACCTTCCAGGGAAAGAATCCAAGCTGATTGCCTTGTGATTGTTTAACAGGATGGGGTATCCAAAAGCAAAAGCGATGAATAGGAAAAAAAACCCAGGTAAAATTGTCAGTATGCCTTTGAGTTGCTGCTTGTTCCCTGCTAGCAATGCTGGCATATTATCTAGCCTTCAGGCAACTAACCTTTCTCCACGAGCTGACTCCTCCCAAAACCTACAAAGGCACTTTGCAGTAGTGCTGTGGCCATATGAAACAGAGAGAAAACTACTTCTTGCTATCCCTTTGAATGTAGCTAAATACATGTTGAAAGAGGTGAGTGGGAGGAGAGGGTCAAGACAGAAAATAAAAAAAGAGATTATTTTAGTGATTCAGAGAGAAAACTCGAGGCAGAGCAGTTGCTCTGGGATATTTCAGAACTAAAACAAAGACACTTTTCACAAATAGTAGCAATCAGCAGCCGGATTGTTAGAGGCAATTTAAACTGCAGCCACCTGAATTCCAACTAGAGATCTTAGTTCTGGTTGTTGGGTTGTTTGGCCTTTTTTACCCAAGCTTTACAGATAACATTTTTCCACTTCATCTTCCCTTGCTGAGGAAAGGCAAACAGGCCACTCTAAATTCCACAATTGCCCCAAATCTCCATCTACAGTGCCACTGTTATGCCATAGAGCGATCAAAAAGCTTCAGCTGAGCACTCTTTAAGACAGATTGCATCTCCCACTTCTCTACTGCCCTCCGCTGATTCCTGATATGACCCAATATATCTAACAAGGGTGTCTGTTTAAAAGGTTCTGTTCCACTACACACAGTTCAAAACTGCAGACTGAGAGCAGGTATAAATCAGTCATGGCTCTACAAGAACAGAGTGGATAGCTTGTGTGATGAGTGTGCGCTGCCTTCTCTTCCGATTGGCACAATAGTTGCATGTTTTCTTGTGAAAAGCCTGCTTCACTGAAGGATTTCCTGAGACAAGAGTTGCAATGGCTGTGGAAGGAGCTGTACTTTGCTAGACCTTACCTAGCAGGGACAAATGGATCTTAGCAGTTTGAAGATCATAGTACAAAACCAAGGCTGGGATTAACATGGCAGAAGTTGTCTTTTTAAATCTAAAGAAGGTGAAATTTGAAGTAAACTGTTTCATTAAGGCAACTAACAAAGCAGGCAAAAGTCCCAGGCTTTTGGACAAACTAGACCTTTCTCAGGCTTTCATATGTGAGTTGAGCATTGAAATAAAGGAGAATGGAGAATAAAGGAGAACGGAGAAAACATAACTTCTTTTTGTTCTAAAGATTATATTTTCTGTCATATTACAGTGTCACATTTAGTGAACAAAACCCTTGGATTATCCTTTTGCTTCTAACTCAGTGCACTGGCACATTTGTAAACTTAGGTAAACATGAAGAATACCTGATTGAAACGCCAGTCTCATTTGCACCAAAGAATATCTGTTCTGGTCCATCCATTATAAACACGGAGTAGAGATTTCTAGTGGGCTTATGAGTAACTCTGAAATCCAGTAAAAAATTCTCTTGCTGTTAGTAATGACACAGAAATTACTGATTTCTGTTCACAGTCCAGGCCAGAAGGAAAATCAAAGGGTACCTTGGAAATGCCATTTTGCATTTTAACTGCTCTGCAAAACCTTTATAGCTTGAAGGGACTTGTGATCAAGAAAACAGAAAAACCCCAAAGTTTTATGTTGTACTTATTTATGTTTAATTCTGTAGTCATTTCATTGACACAAAAATAAACAATTTACTCCCAATTTAAATTACTGTCTTAAATCTTTGATTGCATATGCTTGTGAGTAAATTCAAGCTATAAAAATCTGTAAGACTGGAAAGTTATAAAACCAAGTTCTCAACAGACATGCCATAGCTCTTCCTGTTATGCCTATGGGGAAAAAAACCCCAAGTGATTTTGATATGCCAATAAAAAACATTGAGTTGAATTGAGAAGCTGACTCCTTGTGCTACTTCAAATACAAACAAGTCAGAACTAACAATTTCCTCAGAGAATGACCTGCCTACTTGACCTTGATAATAACTGATGTTTTTAAGGAACTCAGTTGCTACTGCCTATATATATGTTAAAAAAAGCAGTTTATTTTTGAAATGTTATTTTCCTCTAAAGTCAGGCAGAAGGTGATGAAAGTATTTATGAATGAGGGGAAGTGAAGGAGAGGAAATAATACTCTGGATTTACTTCTCTCACATCCATAATTCAGTTCTGAAAAACTAATAGAGACACACATCTGTTATGGCCGTGTCCCATTTTTCATTGCAATTTTATTTTCCAAAACAAAAAAATATTGATATTTACTTACAGAAACACACACAGATAGGTTATGTCCTGTCTAATTTAATTTCAAATATACTAGCTGTAGCTGGGAAATAATGGCTGAAATTCAATTAATTTTTCCACAAGACTTACATTATCCTAATCCTAATGACTTTTCTCCCTTGATCATTACTAACCATCAACAACTCTCCTTAAGGATGGATTCTTTGTTAGCATTATGAAAGGCCTAACTATTTCAAAATTTGCCATATATTAAACATCGCAGTTTAGCAGCTAATATGAATATTGGGCCTTACTCATATGAATTTTAAGAAAAGGTTTATGTTTTTTAAAAATGCTCTTTAGGGATAATTTATTGTAAAGCTTTTTAAAGCCCTCCTCTTCCTAAAAGGCATCAAATATTTCTGGGGACTAATGTCCCAAATTTAAATCATGTCACCAGTTTCTCTTACTGTTAGACGTGCAGATCACCTTTTGTCCTAGAGTGAAACAGATTGATGGCTCTTGAATATTTGACAGTTGCAGCTGCTGTTCTCTTTTTCCCATTTTTCTGCTTTCAACCATCTTGATAAAAAGAAATGATCAGAGGTAATTTTTATTAACTAATGCCACCTTTCCTCCTCTATAAATAACTTCCTTTCTTCCCCCCAGATTAATTTCCTGGACATTTTCAAATCCCAGTTGCTTTCCTCCTCTTCTTCAATGAAAAAAAAAAAAAGAAATCCAGGCTTTAGAAAGGCTCCATTTCCTCCAACTCTCAGTTTTCCTTCCCTTTTAATGCACCACCATGAGAATTTATCTTCTACATAGCGAAGGGACTACAAAATATTCCTTAACGTTTAATACCGTGACATCCTTACATCTTTAAAAATCATATCATTATAGCAAATTGTTAGACAAAACCTTCCTTTGTTTTTAACAAAGCAAAATGTTAATATAAAGTGTAGACATGAGGCAGATTTGATTGTTATCCAATAAAGGAGGATTAGAAAAAAATCCACAGATGAAATCAGCCTCGCACCCCAGTAACCTGTGTAAATTACTAGCTGCCTCCTGACTAAATTAAAACTAGTATGAAATGTGGAAAAACAATCACTGCTGCTACATCACCGCTCACTTTCTCTGAGACCTTACGTAACTGAGCGGAGAAAGGCTAAACCCTGTCTTTGTAGGCTGCAGCTTAATTAACAAATATAGCCTCTGCCTTAGATAAGATCCTCTGGGCTAATTCTAAATTTAAAGAGCTGAGAAAATAATCAGCAATAAGACAATATTACAGAAGTATATTATAGCAGTAAGAAGATATACAAAGCAAGAGGTTCCTTCAGAAACAGATTAATAAGATATATAAACCTTCAGGACAAATGGGATTGTTGTGTGAATGGGCAGTTGTGTTGTTATTTCCTAAATCCTACCATGGGACTGAAGACCTTTCCTTGTTTTGTCATTTGAGCTCTGCATATCCCAAAGCACTGAACACCTCTATTCTACTTTGCTACTAAGCCTTTAGCTTTCCTATCAAAAAATATTTTCAAATTACTTCAAGGAAAATTAAAAAATAAAATCACATCTGCAGTAATTAAATAATAATTACAAAAGAAGATTATCCACTGTATCGCTATGGTGTGTTTTGCACTGCCTGCTATTGGCAAGGCAAAACAGGAAAGCAACCAGCCAAAAGTGATTGCACTAATAAGGTATTTTATGCCAAATAACTGCCTTTTTTCACCTAAAATTTGAAAACATTTAACTGCTTCTCAGTAAGATAAGTTTTATTTTATTATGTTTTCTGATCCTGATTTCCCCCCCTTCTTCTTTGTGAGCAAGTTGATTCCTATTCTTAACTTCTTTCTTTCTTCTGAATGTGCCCTGGTGTATACATAAACACAGAAGACACACTGTGACAGAGGCCACTGACATGGAGGTTAATGGCAAAGCAACAAAAAAAGTAATGAATGTTATCTCAAGTTAATGCAGGGAAATAAAAAGATACTGCATTTTAGGAGAACACCGATTTTGTTTCAGGTAAGTTCTGGAAAGCATTTTTTGAGCAGGCATTTTCTGCCTTTCAGAAATCCAGTAGGGTCAGTGGAGGAAGCCTCCAGGCGGCTGTGTCGTTTACTATGGTAAAAATACAAAGGTGCTCTGCCCACGTTATTGATTTGAATCTCCAAATACAGCATATGCACTTTGTGCAGCCCAATACCTTCAACACCCACATCAACCTGGCTGTTCTGCATGCAGCTTGTCAGTGCACCAAATGGGTCAACAGTGCCTAATGTGAGTACTGCTAATTCAAGGGAAACCAGTGTTTTTGTCACTGTAGTTCATTCCAGCCCTTTCTCTCTCAAGTGAAATAAGGCTTCTTGGCCAATGCAAAGTGCAGGTTTACTGGTTTGGCTTTGTTTGTAGCAGAGGAGCAAGGACTTGTGCAGCCTAGCTGTTAATAAAAGATGGAACACTGCATCCCTAGCATAGTACTACTAGATGATATGTAGCATCCCTAGCTGCGGGAACTATGCTGGCAAAAATAGGGTCTAGAGGTGTCGTGAATCCCAAAATCCCTCAAGAATTAACCAACACTCTCCAAGGTCTCCTGGCTGTGAAATGGGCAAAACTAACAGTCACTGAGATGGAAGGGAAGCATCACAGCTAACGCCCGGCAACGAACACACCAGTTCTGGACAAAATCTCAAGGTGTTGTCCTATCCCGGTGCATACGTGAGGTAGGAATGTAAGTTTCCAAAAAAGTCTAAGCAGATCTCTGCAATCCTGTCAAGGAGGGAGGCCATAAAGAGATTCAGTTTATCCTACTATGGACATCTCTTGGTGTGGCTTGGTTAAATTGCCCACACTTAGTGTCTGGCACCATTTGAGACATGTAAGATGCTTAACATACCTGTATAAACTGTCAGCCATGATACAGGCCTTTTCTGGGGCCCTCCTCTTCTGCAGTGGCAGTTGAAGGCCAGACGGGTTTGTGTTAGGTCATGTCATAGAAACATAGAATCATAGAATAGTTAGGGTTGGAAAGGACCTTAAGATCATCTAGTTCAAACCCCCCTGCCAGGGGCAGGGACACCTCACACTAAACTATGCCACCCAAGGCTATGTCCAACCCAGCCTTGAACACCGTCAGTGATGGAGCATTCACAACTTCCCTGGGCAACCCATTCCAGTGCCTCACCATCCTTACAGGAAAGAATTTCTTCCTCATATCCAATCTAAACTTCCCCTGTTTAAGTTTGAACGCGTTACCCCTTGTCCTCTCACTACAGTTCCTCATGAAGAGTCCCTCCCCAGCATCCCTATAGGCCCCCTTCAGATACTGGAAGGATGCCATGAGGTCTCCATCTATATGTTTAGGAAAATGAACTGGAACTTAAGTCTCCTGTGATCAGAATGAGAGTTTAGACACCTAGACTAGAATCCAGTTTCTAAAATATTGCTGCTTCATGTCACTTCAGATGACAAAAGTACTTATGGAGTTGGAAATGCAGCATAGGCTTTATAGAAAACTGGCACCATTCTAGAGTGGTCATCAGAAGTCAAGCAGGATACTTCATGGTATTCGAAATAGCCATGATTAGGCAACTGGATTCCATCACATAAGATATGTATGTATCTTAGTTTCAAACTGAATCCCACTCCCATTAGGCCAAGGCACATAGACTGAGATTTTTGAAAAGAACACGTTAAATATTTAACAAAAACTGTTTTTTTTTTTTTCTTATAAAGGCAAAGACAGTCGGGGAAACCAGGCTGGATCCCAAAAGATTTAGAGCTTCCTAAGAACTACGCAAAATGCTTGGAACAAGTCCAAAGGAGGGCCACGAGGATGATCAGGGGACTGGAGCACCTCCCATATGAAGAGAGGCTGAGAAAGTTGGGGCTGTTCAGCCTGGAGAAGACAAGGCTGCATGGAGACCTCATAGCAGCCTTCCAATATATCAAGGGGGCCTATAGGGATGCTGGGGAGGGACTCTTCATTAGGGTCTGTAGTGATAGGACAAGGGGTAACGGGTTCAAACTTAAACAGGGGAAGTTTAGATTGGATATGAGGAAGAAATTCTTTACTGTAAGGGTGGTGAGGCACTGGAATGGGTTGCCCAGGGAAGTTGTGAATGCTCCATTGCTGGCAGTGTTCAAGGCCAGGTTGGACAGAGCCTTGGGTGGCATGGTTTAGTGTGAGGTGTCCCTGCCCATGGCAGGGGTGCTGGAACTAGATGATCTTCAGGTCCTTTCCTACCCTAACTATTCTATGATTCTATGGTTTGCTTCAGTCACTTCAGAAGAAAGGCCATCTAACTCTGCTTAAATTAAGGAAATAAAGTGAAAATTGGCCTGTGACACCCAGAAGGTCATAAAGGTTTCTCTGCTAAGCCTTTATTTCTATAGGGTTCTGCAAACAGAATTTAACACTTTCACAAAGGTGAAGAAAGGAAGTGAGATGTAGCTCTGATGGCCAGTTCAAGAGAATGATTTATTGCCTTGATGACCCAGAAAGAGTTGTATATTAAGACAGACACAGTCCCAAATGAAATGGGGCAGTCTGCACAATCACATGACTATAACTGTCAGGTAAAACAGCCTCTTGCCTTTTACCGATCACTGACAGCAGCAGATAAGGAAGGCTAGAGTTTAGCTCCAGCAAGTAATGACACAGCTTTGTGCGCATTTACTACTGTTCCTGAATTAACAACAAGGATATCTTCGAATGGCTTGTGTCCCTACCCAGCTAACTTAAAGCTTAAGTCTAGTTCATGAGCTCTGTTACCCCTCTGATATTTCACCAAGGCCAACCAGACTACTGGGTGCTCCACATAGCACCATGTGGGTACAAAAGTTATGAAGGCTGCAAAAATAATGTAAAAGAAGGAGTCTGTATAACCAGAAGTGTGAATGTACTATATGTACAACTCCCAGTAGAAGATCTGAACAAGGATCACATTGAAGATTTTTTCCAAAAGAGAAGGAGGTGACAGGATGTGTTGTAGATTCCTGAACCACACGCTCTATTACTATCTTTAAGCCATTTAAACTCTCCTTTTTTGCATAGATGAAAGAAAACAAGGTTCAGTCATGCTTTAAAATTGTATTATTTTGCAGATAAGTAATGTTGGTGCAGAGCATAGAATGCAGAGATCAGATTTCATGAACAAGCCTCTGAAACTTTTATTCCAGAATTGCCACCAAGCTTGTGAAAGAAGGTGAATTCCGTTGCTCTCAACCCTGATTTATCATTGTGCTTGGAACACTTAATTTTCAGACAAATATTTAATTGCAGATTCTATGACACTGGCTGAGATAAGACTGATCTAGTTTGGGCCTTAAGAAACATAAATCCCAGAATTTCTTGTCTCTTGAACAAAGCACAGGGGAGAACAAATACTAAAGACAAATCCCCATTTCGTTTTTCCTTTGAAATCACTCCAGATTAACACCACTGCCTGCTAGAGGGCATGAGAAAAAAATTAGCCTTTGAGAAAAGAAACATAAGCAAATGCTGTTGTTCTGTTTATATCTTTCTGTCACATACATACAATTTTCTCTCCTTGCCTAGGCACAGATAGTAAGGGAATATAAACAGGCATAAAGAAATTGTGACACTGTTATCAGTGTCTTCACCCTATTTTCATTTTCTGTTTCTTAATTATTTAAGGAAGTATATATATGTCAGGTTCAGACTGTTTTAAATTTCTCAAACTGTACAGCGATTCCCTCCACTTTCCTTTAGATTATTTTACAGTTTGTCATTTCCCTTTGTAAGAAAGAATTTCATTATAAAATGCATGCAATTTCTGTTCCTTGATTACGCACCATGATTTCTACTGACCCCATTCCTCAATGTCCTAAATAATTCCTCCAGAACCTTGCTGTCTTTTCCCTTTAATATCTGCACAATTGACTTGTGTTCTTGTTAGTCTGTTCTTAACTAAGTTAAGTTTTAGTAACAATATATCACTCCTGAAAAATCAATAACTCCGAAGTCACCCTACTAAGAACTGTTCTTTAAACTCGCATTCTAGTTAAAAAATAAAAAAGTCCTGAGAGAAATATTTTATTATCAAAGCCTTATAAAGATGAGCTACTTTCTTTCTGCACCACAAAACCAGGATCTGGCCTGGCATCTCATTGGCATCTCTCATAGCAACCTCATGTCTCACCATTTGCTTGTTTTATTTTCACATTACCGTGAGATATAGATCTATACTTCCCTGAGGAAATACTTCTCATTTGTCCAAGCTGGTTGAAGGCTTCTGGAAGTTACTTTTATTCTCTTGATCTTGCTCTGTCTGCCCTATTTTTAATGTTTTCTTCATTTGCAACCAGTGGCAAATTAAATTTATGCTCACCTTCATCTACCAGATCACTCACATTATTAAAAAGAGCTCACTCTTGGGTTTTGTTTTTTTCCACTTATTCAACATCTATCAGCTATGCAGGGAATTACTTATTTAAAAATTAGCAGTTAGAATTTAGGGCTGAGGCAGTATTATGACAGAGACAGATTAAAGGGTTTAACAAGAAATAATAACACAATTTTCTGTACAACAGAAATTTGTCAAACACCTTTCATAACAAATATATTGGAATCAAACAGTAATCCCTATGCCACAAGAAACAGACCTTATCCCTTTCTAATTTAAACTACTGCTGAGTAGTCGTACACTTTGTTTACAGGTGTTCAGATATATTTCAGTCCAAAAGAGGACATAGTCTATCTAAGCTAATTTCCATTAAATTTTAACGCAAACACATTTTCTATGAATATAAAATTAAATCCAGAGTCTATGATAAACTAGAGTTAGCACAAGAGCTTTCTTTCCATGGTGTTTTACTCTGTTTTTCTCTGCCAGTCTACAGAGAACTCCATCTGAATGTGTTACCTTCCTCCATCAGCCAAGCTGCTGATTTCATTCTGTCATCAATACTTTCTGAATAACTTTTGTTCAGCTCAGAGAGAATTTTTCCACCTATTTTCCATCCCTGGATGACTGACCAGGCTTGGCTAACCTATGAATCTTCCTCCCAATACTTGTTGGGTGATCCATGGGCCGCAGTAAAGAAAGCAGGACACATTCATAATATTCTGAAAGGATAATGTAGCTTTTATTTAATTGGCAGGCACTGCGTTGCTGGCAGGTGATATATTTTCCATTTTAGTCTATATATGATATTCATAAAGCTCATAAAGCATAAAAGTTAGTGGGCCCATGAAAGGAATAATGGGAACCAGCTGAGACTGAACAAAAATCCCCATCCTCTACTGACCTCAAGCTAGAGACAAAACCCAGCAGAGCCAGTGGAGTATCGACCTGTACTGTACATGGCAACTTCCCTACAGCTCAGCACCTGCAGGCTTAGAAACAGATTTCATCTTCACGGTTTAGGGAAAGCTTGGCTCTCACCTTTCTTCCCAACGCATTTAAGCCATCATGTCTCACAACATTTTTGGAAGCCATTTGTACTCAGATGGTGTAGGACATGAAATGGAAAGAGTTCTGTGTAAGCCCAAAGCTGATTACTAATCCGTCACCCACACATCAGCTATCCCAAAATCATTAATCACCAAGAGTGCTACATGACAGCTTCAGAGCTTTTCTAAAAGAAAAGATGGAAGTAGTTTTGGAAAGTACTGTAGGAGTTTATTTTTCTTCCAGCAAATTTTCTCCTTATAAAATTGGTTGTGAATTCATCACCCACACATGATTTCCTGACTTCTAGTAACATTTTACATTTATTGGCATGAGGTTCAGGATAAGTTGGCTTTGTTTCTCCTCCCCACTACCCTGAGGAGTTATTCCGTTCACAAGAAGTAATGGGCAAAGATGTTCAGCAGCGAGGATTGGAAGTTTAGCTGTTTATCTAGAAAAACAGGGCATGCCTGAAGTCATGGCAATGAAGTCAGCAGACAAAGGAGACTTCTTCCTGAGCCAGTACTGAACCACTGTTCCCTTCTGGCTCTCTGTGAAGCAGAAAAAGAAATATATTAGCCAACCCTTTCTGAACTTCAGAAAAGGCTATTTCTTTTTCCTCTGGTGTCTTCTTGAGAGGATGAGAAAGCCCAGCAGTGCAGCAGTAGATACCCTGGCTGCTTCTGGTTGTGCAGTACTAAGCTAGCACATAGCCTGCTCTGTGTAAGATCTGGCATGGTCTTGATATCCCTTATTCTCTGTGTTGGTTAATACAGATGAATGGAATTGGTCTTGAGGATTGAGTTCAAAACCTATGTGTCCTTCAATTTTCACAAATCCACCTCCGCAGATTTATGCAGATCTAGGAGCCTATATTTTTAAGGCAGACTCTCAGGCTTTCTTCCTAGCAATCCCCCTGTGCTCCTACTCCTGCCTTTCTGGGTATTGTGCTGCCACAAACAGACCTTTTTTGTTCTTAGCTAACAAGTCCTTTCACATACCAAAACAAACCTCCCCTGGTTCTCCTGTATCTTCCTCCTAAGATCACTTAGTGCACTTTGCCTGGTACTTTGCTATCATGTTTGTAGAAGCCTACTGTGTCTCATCCTCTCCAGCTGCCACATCCTCTATGACCCTAGATGCAAACTCTCCTCACCATATAATCCCTATGGTTTTCATCCCTACACAAAGGCTTTCTTCTAGCCCAGCTTCACTTTATCAAGGCAATATTGCTTGTACTGCCTATGCATGAAGTGCCCAGTGTTGCATTGTCTGCATTTGAGTGGGGCAAATACTGCCCCAAGAAGCTGATTTTAAATGATATAATATATATGCTTGGAAAAATGCATTTTATTAGCATCATGGCTTTTGTATGTTTGAAAATTGGATTTGAAGGGTTTTTTTCCCTTAGCTATCTTGGTGATGCCATTCAAATCGTTAAGTGGAAGCAATCTGATGTGAGTCACCTGATTTGCAGAATCACAGGATTCAAGTAAAACTACGAATTGCTGAGGAAAATCTTGAGACTGAAACATCATTAGTATCTTATAAATGTCTATTAACAGAACTCGTCTTCATTGCGCACCCAATCTTAAACCATGGACAAACATTCACAACCAGTCTTAACACGTCTCTGCTCAAACAGTTTCTTCTTTGGCTGCATTGCTGGTCTAGATGCAAGGATTTTCTCAGTAAAAAAATATAGCTTGTGCTTTACAGGAGGTTAGATTAGATTAACGGTCCTTTCCGGTCACAAAATCTATAACGCTGTTCTTCTCTACTGTTGGTCTTTGAAGAATTTTTGATAAGAGTTTTCTTTAAGCAGGACTGGCTTTCGTAACACATGACTGGAATGTTGCAGTGGTAAGGGAGAGGATATTCTGAAGCAGATATAGGGATGAATGACCTGTTGATCTGCAATGAAATTGGCACATGTAGATGCATTAGATCAAAAGTGCTAGCACTTTGGAGTTCGTGCATGCACCTGTATCAGACAGACCTCTGGCTCATCTGCACCAGACTAATGCTCTCTCAACTGCTATGGCATTTTTTGACTGTGACATCCCACATGAATGGTGTTACCTTTATGAAAATGTCCTGCAAAGCAATAGCATTGTACTCTTCTGATTTCCTCCTTTAAAAAAACCTATGTGACACCTGACAATGGCAATGAACATCATCAATATAGGATTTGCACAGCAGGATGTAGATCTCCTATTAAGCCCCTTAGAAGTAAATATACAAATACTAAATTAAACTTATTTGCATGAATCGAAAGTCTCTATCACAATTTCTTGTCAGTTCTGTGAAGCTACATTTGGGATTAATTTGGCCCACTACAATTATTTTCACATCTGAAAATATCATAAAATTTCTAAAAAAGATAAATTAAATGGGGAAGAGCAGCACGAAAATTATTTACTATAAATTACGAAATAAAACAAGATAGCGAAGTAAACTCTGTGCAGATGAACCACTAAAATGTAATTAGTGAGACTTTGCAAAAGACTGACTATACCTGAAATAGCTTTAACATGTCTTGAATAAGATATGACCTTGGCATATTTATAAAATCCCTGCTCAGCTCAACCAAAAAAAGGAAAAAAGGAAAGGGAAAGGGGAAAGGGGAAAAGGGAAAGGCAAAAAGGGGAAAGGGAAAAGGAAAGGTGAAAAGGGGAAAGGGGAAAGGGGAAAGGGAAAAGGAAAGGGAAAAGGAAAGGGAAAAGGAAGGGGACAGGAAGGTGACAGGGAAAGGAAAGGAAAGGAAAGGAAAGGAAAGGAAAGGAAAGGAAAGGAAAGGAAAGGAAAGGAAAGGAAAGGAAAAAAGCACATCAGAGAGATTGCTCTATATGACTGGAAAGCTGAGAAGATTACTAATGAGATAAAAAACCTTATGTTATAGGTTACTAGTTTGAAGGCAGTCCAGTATCACAGTACCCCAAAGCACTACTATTTCATATTTCAGATCAGATGACGATAGATGGATAAGCAGATGGAATGAAGGAATTGGAAGCCTCAATTTAAAAACATGATCGCCTAAGTTAGGGTTCTAAAACAATGACTTTATTTTTGACTCATGAATCATTGTTTGTCTTACTGAATTAGACCCTACCACTTCTCTGCAAGTAGGATTTAAGTTACCTACTTTCAAGAGTGACACCATAACTTAAGGTTGTATTCTCTCTTTCCATAATGAAGTGAATTGAACCCTGGATTTTATGCTTGCTAAACACAGCTATCTATGCTTCAATTTATTTTTATTTAATTAAATGGATGGAACTTTCTAAGTTAAAGAACACAGTTAGGAACCTATAGGCTTTAAATGATGGAAAGAAGCAGAAAGACTATTTCTGACATTTGCATCTCCGTTTGTATGCATCTCTATAGCCCCTGCCTGAACTCACAGTGACATCAACAGCATGGCAATTATTTAAATGTACCCCTCCCACCAACTAGAACTTTACCAGAAGTTCATCAAAGTCACTTACCTGTAAAAAGCACAACAGAAAAAAGAAAACAGGGTCTTATACCATATCCAGAAGGTAAAGTTTGTACAAATTGGACCTGTCAGTGGAGGCTGATCTTACCTGTCAAGGTGGCACACATGAAACAAAACACAAGTCTCCCAGGACAGAGATGTATTGGATGTTATAGACCAAAATGAACATGCTTGAATTGCAAATCAGAAGCTGAAGCGGCCAACAGAGAACAGCTGGAGCTGTGCAAGCCTCATGCGTCTCATACAACTAGTTAAACATTCAGCCTCATTTCGTTACTGGCTAGTGCTCACATAAGCTCTTCAGTTTGGCCCCATTTAGGGAAAGCAATTGTAATCCAGTTTGGGATGGAGGTGGCATCAGCGTATGCAATGAGAACCAGCAACAGTTAATAAATGCTTTTATCTCCTCGCTAGACAAAGGTAGTGAAGGATCTTTTTGCCACAGCCATTACTTGAGACCTGAGCCATTGTGAATTCAAGAGCACATCCAGGCAGCCAAACTCATTATGAAACAGCAGACACGCTGCTTCATCCGAGAGCTTACACACGGCATCAGCTAGATCTCTCAAGACATCCTCATGAGCCAGTTTCACCTGTCTTGTGCTGCAGGACTCCTGCCAGCTTCTCCCTCTCATAGTCTGGCTCCAGGAACACATAGCATATACCACTTAGCCTTGTGACAGAGAGCATCTTACAAAGCTGAGCATCACCCCACCAAATTACATTGCTTCTTAAAGTACACCACTCTGCTGAGCTCTTCACTGATATCATGCTGGTCTTGGGAGAAATGTATGGATATACAATCAATAATGCCAGACTGATAGCCTACAAAAAGTCATGCCCCTGCATGATGCCTTTTTTCTGTCTGGTATCAAAATGCATCAGCTGAAAGGGCCAAAATAGTGATACAAAATGGTTTTCTGTGTAGCCTGGAAAAGGGCATTACCAGCCATTCAGGAAGCCCAGTTTCTGTGTCTGTGCCATCCCTGAACTGAGAGAGCTCAAAGGAAGAAAACAAGTGTTGAATGATGACAGAACAGCACTGTAATTATTTTGATTTAAAATTAAGTTATCCCGCAAAGGGTGTTTGAGGATTAATGTTTTCACAGTGCCCTGTAAATGGAAGGACTTACAAGTTACAGACTGTGATAAAAATACTCACAATATTCCTCATGTGTTTCAACATTATCGTCAGACGGGTGCTCTCATAGGATATGACTAATTGTACTCCAGGCTTATGATCAGTTGACTGAGGACCTGAAAAAGGCCAAATTGTTTGATTTTAGAGTTAACAGCTTAGCAGAAGTACATCTGTAAAATACTGCACTACACAGGAACTAATATAAAAAAAGAACCTACTGTGTGCTTAAATCAGGATCTAAATTAGAAAACATGGATAAAGAGTGTGTTGGAAGAAAGTGGTCTGACATGCAATGCTCAATTTTTATACATTGACAGTGAGTTTTTTTTGTTTTCTAATTGCCATCAATCTGAATTTCAGTGGGAAATTTGTGCTTGAGTAACAAATAATTGGAGGGGGAGGCTTGGCAATCATTCATGACAAGGCAGCATTGTTGCAAGTCTTCTGTCTGGTTAAAAACATTGGCTTTTTTCTTTTATTCTTCTCCAACAGAAATTAAAAAAAAAAAAAGAAAAAAAAAGCAGGCTTCCAGACCAATTCCAAAACAACTGTTATAGAAACATTTATATCTGTCATACATAAATTCTCCCTCCTTCATTCTGTATTTTTCCTGTTCCAGGCTGCTTTTCATGCAACCCATTGCTTTCCTAGATTTTTCTACTAAGATGCATTTACAGAGTTTGATTATGTTCCCACTGAAAAAAACCCCAACATTTTTCAGTTTCCAAGCCAGAAAGATCAGTCTCATAATGTGGAAGAAATGACTAAGCATATCCTGCTCCTTCTTTCTGCTGGAGGCACTGAGCCAGCTGTCTTCACTGCCAAAAAGGTGTGTCCTTGAAGTTAGGTAACTAATGTGGATTACCTGCCCCACAGAGACAGCAGTGAAAATACAGACGGCTTTTATCACAGTATGCCAGGTGATGCAGAACACAACAACCTCTCCTCAATATCTATCTGACCTTCTTTGCAGTGTTAAGCAAGGAGAAGGGTGGACATAAGCCATTTTGTACCACTTGGTTTGAGACCTAGGGCCCTCCACATGTGATCATCATCAAAAACAGCCCATACACTGCCTGTGTGAACTATACTGGTTTTACTTATGCAAACAGGGCTTCATTCAATTAGACCAAAGCTGTGTAACAACCATTATTATATATTCACCATACCGAGAGAAATAAGAACTCCATCCTGCTAACCTTACAACATAATAGTGATCTCTCATGAGCTGGGCTCTGTTCTGCCTGTCTCCCTGTTACAGAAGTAGCTAATCTTGAGATCTCAGACAGAAAAGTCCTGCTCCCCTGCATGCACACTGGGATCTGCCACTGACAAACCAGCCTTAAACCCTCTTCAGGGTGAGATAATGACATGAGACAGAACAATATAGTCATTATTAATTCTTTAAATAGAAACATATCTTTTAAAAAGAGGAATGAATGAGAAAGGATAATAATGAAAGAGCTACCATCACAAGCAAGGGTTATGCACTAGCAAGAAGAGGCTTTTTAGAGAGTATCACTACTGTTCATTCTCAATAGCAGGCAGGATTCCCATGTCTTCCTTTCAGCCTTAGCAGACACCTGTGCACCCTCTGACGTGCTCTTGCTCTCTTTTCCACATGTACACCACAGCTCTTACCACCAGGGTTGTAAGAGCAAAAAATCACACTCCCTCTCCTCACCCTTTACTCCGTTGTTCAGCAGAAGGGAAGTTATAATAAATAAGCCATGTTGGCTGTATTTTTATGAAGTAACCAAATATCTAACCTCTGGAGTGAACAGAGGCTAAAGTAACTTCTAAGCTGATAGAATTACAGTGGTGTCATGCACTATTGACAGCCAGAAAGCTAGTGCAATTGCTATTTATCCTAAGGAAAGGAACTCCAACAAATTAAAAATAATGCAGTGTGTACATACAACTACCATAACATATTTTTTCCAGGCAGCCTGGATATCAACACTTCTGAGTTTCTGACGTTTGAACTGGAATTTTAGAATACAAATCTATCTCCAATTTCTTCCCTTTAGGGACTACAAAAATACATTTTTAATCACATCCTAATTAGAAAAGGGCCTGAAACAGACTCCTAAAGAATCAAAAGCTTATGAAGGAATCACTAAGCTGGGACTTAGCAGACTGAGGTGCAGTTCTTCATTTGTTATTCTCCTTCAGGAACTTTGAAAAATCACTTAGCCAGGCTATACCTTAGTTCATTTCTTGTTGTATGCAAAGGAAGGGAGAGATAGGGGATGAAAACTCCGTGAACAAGACAATGCTGAGTAACAAAAAGCCCACAAAAATTGGTTCTTCCTGCCATCGTGCAAAGACATTTTACCATATGTTGATTTTTTTTTTTAAAGTTGTGAGTTATTTTTTTGTTTTAATTTGCAACAGAAAATGTAGAATCCTAGGTCATTAAACACAGTGTAACACAGAGAACTTGTGTTTTAACATACGGGCACAAAACACGTGCGGGGCTCTGTTAATTTTGTGAATTGCAGTGGGTCACCCTGAGTGCTTTAGCAACAGCAGTGGATTTCACACGCTAAACTACATCATTAGAATTCAGCTGAAAACTGTGCCTTTCCTCTCCCACCAGTAATACCAGTGCCTTTTTCTGTATTACTTAAGTTTTATAGTGCAAGTGCTCACATCCAGTCAAGGAATTTGGCATTTCTTTAGGAAAAACCCCAAATGTAAATAAGTTTCTGACCAGGCAGAAATTAATGAAAAACATGGGAGGGGAAAATGCATTTCTAATTGAGTATGTAAAATGAAGTCTAAACCACACACTATGGGCATGATTATTATGAAAATATTTGCTCTTGCTATGTAATAAATTGAGTACTAATAGAAAAAATAAAATCAAAAATAAAAGGAAAGGGAAGAAAAAAAATAAAAGAGTACAGAGAATCTGATAAACGGAAGAAACTTCTATTGCTTATATTTCATAATAAAAGGCAGTTACTGGTAGCTATACCCAACTGTTATATTTTAGGTTTTCCCACATTCAATGCTAAATCATTGCCTTTTTGAAGTCTAGGTGATTTTAGCTTCAAATCATAATAAAGTGCACATACAATAATTACTTCCCAGCTTGGGCAGATGGACTTGAGCTCAGACACTGCGTTTTTAGGAACTGTCATGCTCTACTTGCACTGCATTATAGGCAAAGACCAAATGCTGGTCTGTTGTAGATAGAGCACAAAGCTCTACTGACTTCAGCTGAAGCAAGATTTCCCTCACAGCGATTGATTCTTTGCTCACTGGTGTCAATGCAAAAGCTGTCAAATGCCAAATGAGGACCCTGGAGCACTCACAGCATTTTTCTATATGAATTATGCCTGTGTGTCCCAGCACTCTGCAGTGGAAGTCAGCCAGAAAACTGCAGAAAAACTCAAACACTGTGGAGTTTATAATCTCGTTTATCAAGGAACATAAACACTAGAAAACTGTGGGTCCTTTCTTCTTTTTGAATGGCAAAATTAAGGCAACTATTGTTCAAATTTCTATTGTGGAATGGTCTTCAGAGTAGTCTAGGATCACAGAATCATATAATGGTTTGGGTTCGAAGGAATCTTAAAGATCACCTAGTTCCAACCCCCCCTACCACTGGCAGGGACACCTTCCACTAGACTAGGTTGCTCAAAGCCTGCATTAAAGGATGAAGTTCTTTTCTTTATCTAGATGGTCTTTTCTTACATGATGGGGAACTACGAGCCCTATAATCTATCCTTTGTGCAGTGTTTTCATTAGTGGCATTTTAAAATTAGCTCTGCACTACACTTTGCACAACGCATAAGAAATGCGAATAGTGAAGAAAATGCTACACAGAAGACTGACAAAATCAATAGGGAAACTATTACTTAATAATGCATTGCTTTTCATAGGTGGACTGCAAAGCAATGTTAAAATGCTAATTAAATAAGCATAACAACACTACCATTATGGAGTTAGGCTTTTCAACTTATTGTGCACCCTCAGATTTTTCTTAGATCTTTCTTCTTAGTGACAGCCTATTTTTATGTCTGGCATCAAAGGGTACTGGATCTTTTTTTGGTTTTCCAGGGCCAGGGTTGAACGCCCCAGGCCAACCATCTGCCTACTTTAGATACAGCTTGGGTTTATAAGCCTCCAAGGTACCCAACTTCAGTGGTAAATACATTAACTAACCATCTCAACGGTTCCATCCTGCAATCCAGCAAGAGGTGTTTATGGCCAGCAAAACTATAAATGGCACTGAAGTAGGAATGCAACTTGTGGCAAAAACTTTACATCAAGGATAAGCAACTGCAACACTACGTAACATGAGCAAAACAACCAATTCTGCTCGGGGACAGTCCATGAGTACCACGATTCTGCACGGAGAGGCACACCATATCTGTCTACCTTTAAAAGGACACAGAGCCAGTTTCTCTACTGCACTAAATGGACAGAAGCCATTTGAAATACATGGAGCACTAATCAAACATGCCAGAACTGGACCTGGGTTGTGTACGGTTAAAACCAAGAGCAAAGACTTCATGATTTCATAACTTTGGCTAAACAGTCTGAATTACTAATATTTTCAAGAGATAGAATCTCAAGAGGAGAAAAATAAACAAGATTGATATAAAAATGGTTTTAATACATTTTCTTTCTTCCTTTTTCTAAAGGGCCTTTATAGAAGGCTGTCTGTGAAATCATTCCTGATATCTGCTCTCATTCCCCTGTAGTGAGCTTGGTATAATGAAATGCTGATAATATTCAGCATAATTCAGAATTCACCCCACTGGGCGTACTGAATCAGTATTCTTGTCAAAGTAAATTTAGCACTGATTTTTAATCTCTTCATTGCTAGGAGCACAGTACAAATTCATAAATTTTAATTTTTATTTTACTTTAGTAAGTGTAATTACCTACAACATTTATAAATTTAAGCAGTGTAAGAGAAAGATGCTGTCTGATCAAAATTCATAACCTGCTTCTACTGGGCATTCATTTTATTTTATATTGATCCTCACTGAGAGTAAGATGATTTGCTTGCATAAAGGCTGAGAGACCAAAGAGACTCAGCCACAGTAACTCAGTCCATCACTCTTGTTCTCTGTTTTTACAGGGTCTAACTCATTGGTTCCTGGTTTGGACATTGTGTGCTACTGATATTCTATCAATAATTGATAGAGATGAGTTTCTAGGCCAAAGGGAGTGTTTTAGGTTTTTATATTTTGTTTGTTTGGTTGTTTTTTTCCTCTGTGTTAAACAAAGGTTTTACCTCAGTCTAGAACTGAAGTGTCCAAACTTTAAAAGGCAGAGCTCCTGAGCAGGGAAAAAAAAACATCCCTCTGTAGCCAGACGTCTTGAGGCCAGAGACACATTAATGTCCCCTGACCAGGTTGTAACCTTCACCTTTGCTAACTGTAGAGTGAACAAGCAGATTGGGTTACCTGTCACACAGCTTTCATCAAATACCCACTACACACATTCTTACCTCTATTTTTTTATCTTCTCTGATTTTTATGTCATTGGCAACAAAAACAAAAGGTGTACCTTTCAGACTATATTGGCTCAGGATGCCACTGTAGGAATTATGAGGCTGCAATTCTCAACTCTATTACAAATTCAGTTTGTTCTTTTGCATAAGATTGTTACACACAGATTCTCTGCAATAATTAGACACCTTAATATTAGTGAAATGTCAAAATCCTTCTGAAGACCTGGGACTTTAACTCCCTTATGCCTTGGCTCACTCACACAGGTCTGCACCTTTGGTTAAAGAATCTACAGAGAGAGGCAGTCTACAGGACCAGACTACATGTTACATTTGAACTCTGGTTTGGATTTTCTATTACAAGATCTAGCCTTGTATATTCCTAACACCTAGTACATTTTTGCATTATCTCCTTGTTCCCTTGTAAAAGTCAGAGCAACCATTAGCAATTTCCAATAGTCATAATGGATTTAATATGATAATGGCATGCCCTAATCAAATAAACTCTACACGGGGGAATCTTCCAAAGGCTTAGAAGCCAGAACGGGATTTATTTTGTTTTGATGGATTAAAAAAATGGCCCCAGCAAAAGAGATAATGAAGCCCCTGTCTGCAGAGAGATTAAATTAACTTAATGGACATGCAAACTAAATATGCACAGATACTTGCACTCCTTTCTGAAGTGCAGATAACTGGTGATCTTGGAAACTATCCTATCACTTGGAGCACATAACAACCAGCTGAGTTGCTGTGGTACAGAGTGCAGCTGCAGGCTTCTTTATGAGATTTATTTTGCTTGAAAACTGACTACACAAGATTATTTTCAGTCCAGAACTACTGCAGTGGAAGACAATAAGCATTCACAGTTTACATTTCATGGTTTATGCTTTGGTTCTTAATGCTATAATGCCACAGATTAGATTAAATTAGGTGCTGGACAGAAGAGGGAAGTGGGTTAAGTATTTAGATAGGGTAAGGGAACAGTGCAGAATCTCATTTAGTAAGAACTGAATTACCACTATCATTAATAATGTACACCTTGGCATTAACATAATGTTCTGATATTTACCTGGTCCACTTATTGTGAAAATTACTTTAGAAGTCATCCCTTATTTTCTTCACTTGTCCGAGCACCCACTGGGCCTTATCATGACTCAGACACTTTCTTCCAGATTCTTCTCTGAATGTTTTGTTTTGTAAAACAAGAAACCTGCTGCAGTTTGTGTAAATAAACGTTTACTATACTTATAGGTATGTTTATTCAAAAAAGAAATGAAGCAAGGCTGAGAAGAATATTGCAAAGTGAAGGAAAGCTACAGGTCACATTAGGAACACATTTTCAGAAACCCTGAGAAATTGGAAATTATTTTTAGTATCTTTAAAAAAAAGTCACCCAAACACTTTAGACTCACCTTGCGTCACTATGTTTAGTATTATTATTCAAATAATTTAGAAATTTATGTTTATGTTCTAATAATTTTGTGTTATTCTAAGAAGTCCTTAGAAAACAGATATGATTGGTAACCCACATACCTAAGGTCACAGATGATGAATCTTCTGCCAAGGTGTTTTTGGACCAATTCAGGAAGAAGCCAAGTACAAGCTCATTCTGAAAGAAAATAAGACCTTAGGAAATAATCGTATGTTGTGCTCTGTTTCTTAAATTATTCCTCTCTGAGTAGATTTCTGGTAGGTTTCTAATGTACATATTAGCAATAAAGGCAGCCTTTCCTCTCTGATCATGGGAAAGGATACCAGGGAATGATTTCTACTCAGGCACTGGGAAGACATTAATGCCCCTTAGCACTGACTCAGGGATGCTGCATTGGTGCCTATCTGGTGCCTTTCTGTCAGCACACTTCCAAACAGCAGTGTGCCACATGTGCACATTTGCATTCCTGCTTGATCTCCAGTGTCTTGAGATATGTATTAGCAGCTGCAACTACTTTTACAGAGCAGACCATCTAAAACAAATGCAGGGGAATATCTTTACTGTGTAATGTGCAGTCAGCATGCAATTAGCCCTTGGCACAGAACCAACCCCAAGCATCTGACCTGACATGCACCTCCCTGAGGCTTAGATATTGTGAGTGCCTCCTTCACATGGAGGCTTAATGGATACTCACACTGAAAAGCTCCACAGAGTGTTAACTCCTACCAGAAACCAACAGGGAGTGAAAGGGATGATCATATTTCGCCATCCTCTTTAAAAGAGTAATCCACCTTATGTACTGCACTATAACTTTTCTTTTTATGTACTGACCTGTGCCGCTCTAGTGAACATACATAACAGGTCGTTACATTCAGCTGTAGAGAATTAAAACAATAAACCAAATCCCCAGATTTGAGTACTGTGCAAGGCAATAAAATTGTGAATTCTGAAATGGACTCTTATGATTCTGAATTAAAGGTGGACAGTAATTGCATTTTATTAGCTTTTTCATAAAGCCATATTTCAGAATAGCCATTCTTTAAGACTGATAGAATTGCTGCATTCATACTATGTTACTTGGACTGACACTGTAATGAATGGGTGGAACAAGAGACTTTTCAGAT
The DNA here is from genome assembly GCA_028858755.1 of Ara ararauna. Classification (NCBI taxonomy): domain Eukaryota; kingdom Metazoa; phylum Chordata; class Aves; order Psittaciformes; family Psittacidae; genus Ara; species Ara ararauna. Next base: position 103,680,198 of record CM054376.1, on the reverse strand, counting down.
TCTTGCTTTAAGATGTCACATTGTTTTTTTCCAGGCCATGGAAAATAATGTGTCTCTTATCGGCAAGCTGTACTTCAAGTAGCATTTGTCTTGTTTCAATTTGACAAGATGTGGCATGATTTTGTGCAGGGAAAAAAGAAAAGGAAGAGTTTAGTGACAAATGCAGCTAGCGAGTTAACATGGGGTTACAGCAGACAGAGGAACAAGATGTGCATGTTCAGCACAGAAATAAGATTTATCAATCTGCATTTACTTTAGCAGTTACCTTTAATTTTTCATTCTGCTGTTTGGAGTTTGAACTCCCACCCCGATGCTTTCTTTAAGAGAAAAATCAGGGGAAAAAAAAATAAAAAAGGATAAACCAACAGAATTGCTTTCCTTGAACTGAATGACAAATCCTTAAGGTATTAGCAGTGGTCTGCCAATATACCTGTCTGTTCTGAGTATGACTAATTATTCTCTCATCTCATGCAGACAGCTTACAGGAGAAAGCACATACACCTGCTTCAGCTTCCAGTAGCTTTAAACAGCTGAGTTATTCCCTGTGGGACCTGCATTTGCTCTTTCAGCACAAGTCCCAAGTGTAGGGAATTCTCAAGGGTTGAAAGAGTGTATTTTCGCAGCTCAGTCTTTCTTTGACAGCATAAAAATAATCAGAGAAACTTTAGTAGCCCTTCAAGTTCAAAGACCTTGAGAGAAGTGGGCAGGAGGTGGAAGGAAGGATACACTGACTTGAAAGAGAAATAAAATATTCCACACTTGAGCAGCCTGGTGTTCTGCTTCCTCTCCACTTACTGTTTCAGCAATAAATGGAAATATATGAGCACAGATGTTTGTAAACAGGAGGTGCAAAGATTGTTTCAGGTGATAGTTCCGATTTCTAAGGAGACAACACTGGGAAAAAATGACACTTGTTTAAGTACAGAAATGGAATTAATGCAGATCTTACATTAGGCATGAAGACAACACTGCTGCTGCCACAGTACTGATTTCAAAGCTTTCCCTGACTGTGTGTCCATTGTACTCAACAGGTATTGAAGCATGTGGGGAAGCAGCAAGTCTAATGCTGACAAATGGAACACAAAACCATAACTAAACAGGTCATGTTACAGGGGCATGCGTAGCATCTATCCAGGGCAAAGTGCTTCAGAAACAATGGGGAAGATCTCCTCTGTTTGTGGCAATACGCGTTTTGCACAATTTTATTCAAAACAGTAAATTCTTCCTGAATTGTGTTAATCTGCCTGCTGCAGGAGTCCACCATTTAGATTTCCACCAACAAAGTTTGCAAGTACCTTCTTAAATTCACCCTTTGTGAACAGATCACCAAAGCACATGCTGAACTGTCAGGTGATTCCTAAATCAATGGGACTTCAATCAATTGGACCCCAGTCAATGGGACTGAAGCATGTGCTTAGAGTTAAGCATGCATCTAATTACACTGCTAAATAGAAACAGGTACATCACAGCTTTGAACAGATGAATGAGCAAAAGGGTGCTGTACTCAGGTAGATAAGGGTCCACTTCTAAACAAGCAATTGTTACAAAGATATGACCATAAGTGGAATCTTAGAGACCCCATGACAGTCTTGGCAGATAGGCAGGCACTGAGGATGACCACAAGCGCTCACCTGCCCTTTAAACCCCTGGAATTCATACCTTTAAAGCAGTAAATGGAAATTCCCTAATATACTGCCCATTTAGGGATTTTTAGGAAAGTCTCCTTTCCATTCTGACCTAATAAGACAACAATCTTTAATATGCAATGTTGATATTTTTCCAGGTCACTCCATAACATTAGCCTGCTGGGGAGCAACCAGGTATGTATGGGTGCCTCAGTGTTGGTCTGGCTAGAAGGCATGCATGACGTGTTTTCAGCCATTAAACTCAGAAGGGATAAATTCCACCCTCACACTAGAATACAAATGAAATAAGCAACTTCACTGGCATTGAGGGAGCTGGCACAGCCCTGCACTGCTGTAGCTTAGTAAAATTTGTCTACTGCTCTCCATCACAGACTAACTAGAAAAGCACTCTGCTGTTTGTGAAACACAGCCAGATTTCAAGCCAGATTTAATTTCATTAGGGAAAAAAAAAAAGCAGCTTCTCCTGTGCTTTTAGCTTTGTTTTCAGCTATGTTAGAGTAGATTTGGGGTCAAAGAACACCCATGCACCTGTTATACTTTAACAGGATGGAGAATCAGCAGGAAAGAAAGAAACCAGAAAAAGCTGACCTTGCCGGAGCTATTATAACTTCAGGAAAGGACAGTGGAAAAGACACGACTTTGAACCCTCCCCATTTTGGCTCTGCAGGATGCCTTACTGCAGGAATACAGAAGTAGTGGGAGTTTAAGGGACCTATATACCTCGGGTGCACTTTGTACCACTGTATTACGTGCCTCCATACAGGCACTGCAGGAGTTATTTTCACATCTTTGCAAATCCCAAGAAGTGCCAGTGAACAAAATACAAATGAAATATGGGAAGCTCTTATGAAACTTGATTACTTTTAGACTGTAAAACATTAGTCACTCTAGAACAATGCTGTGGTTCTGGTTTTCACTGTATGCTTGAAAATGAATGAACATAATTTACAATCATTTCCATTTATATCCTCTTTAAAGCCCTTTTACACAGCCTATAAGTCACCATAAAGCAGTTTAGAGAACCTATGCATAGCTGATACACTGTCACTGCTTACCTGCTTGCACTCTGCCCCAAGTGCTTAGTTAATCTGGATACTTAGACAATTTCTATAGAGTCAAACCGCAATATGCCCAATTTCTTTTTTACTGATTAGCCTACTGTGTACTATTGTGTTTGCCAACTGCCACCACCATGATAACCAAACCTCCTCAAACATCCAAGCCCACTGAACTTGCACACAAAACAAATCTATATGGAAGATGTGGAACTAATATAATGTATTTATTTAAGGCTATGAAGTTTTGCAAGATCAGTATGGACATCTAGTCTCTGAGCTGTGTTATCAATAACAATATCCACGAATTAAATGCCACCTCTTTTAAATGATGAGAGATAGATAAGAATTTTCTATAGAATGATATTAGCTGTCTGACAGTACTGAATGCACATGGATGCTATATAAAACATTGCTTTAGATTCAGCTTTAGATTTTTCTCTTGTAATGCCCAAGCCAGGTGTCAGCTGTCTTTTCAAGATAAACATGAAGACATTTAGCTTTGTGAACGCTGCTGTTTGACACCAGGGCCAAGTGCAGACTAAATTAATGGAGCTTTTGTGTCCCCAGGGAGTGTGCAACCCCCCTACAGTACAGCAGTAAAGTGACAAACCACTAGGGCAGCCCTAATTTATATGATTTGTTATGAGATTTGGGCTGCAATCTCCATTCAGCCTATCACTCAGCTAGAGTTAAGAGTGAAACAGGGAAAAATGTAAAAGTGGCCAGCAGTAGCTGTCTTTCCTCACAAATGTGATTTATACTTTGATAATGTGGCTTTTGTTCTCCTACATGTTACCAACCTCTAATTTATTTTTAGTTGATGTTTCACCTCTTATTGGTGGCATCACTTGGTTGTTCTGCTATTCAATGAAGAAAAACTCCAGATGTCTAAGCACTGTTGAGCATATTGTCTTGCTGATCGAGAAGACCCAGGCACTTCAGTGCAGTCAGCAATGGTGCATTCAGCACAATGAATGCTCCATCGCTGGTGGTGTTCAAGGCTGGATTGGACATAGCCTTGGGTGGCATGGTTTAGTGGGAGGTGTCCCTGCCCCTGGCAGGGGGGTTGGAACTCGATGATATTAAGGTCCTTTCCAACCCTAACTATTCTATGATTCTATTCTATGATTTTTACAGTGTGATCACATATATTGCCACTGTTTTGGGAGGAGTAGAATGAAACTAAAAAACATGCTGAAACCTGCTTTTGATCCTGTCCTAAATGACTCATTATGACAATGAAGGTGCACCAACTTTTGCATTTTGGTGACTGATGTGATAAACATAGCTTGTTGTTCAGGTATATAATCTGGTGGTGTAGTTATTTATAACCGAGCGTTAACCTGGATTTAGGAAAAGCACTCCTGTTCCAGGCAACTCTTCAATGAATGTCTAAGAGGAAGTCAATGAATGAGGCACATGCATGATATAAACTTGCTTTGCACAGGTTGGGCATGTTTCTGCAATTACGAGATCCGATTTACTAAAAGTGAGAGATAGAAAAAGGTGGCTTGAACCCTTTAAAGAAGGGTTTAAAGAAACATTTAATTACATTTGAGCTACAGTGCAAATGAGAAGGCAGCTATTTTCCACCTCTCCTCCTTCATTCAAACCCTTTAGCAGAAAAGGTCAATGACATTCTGACCTATGCTTAATTATAACACAATTTGCATAATCAGAACTTAGTCTGGACTAAAAAGCATGCACTTAAGGCATGACTGGGGAAGGAATTTGGATATAATCCAATTTTCTTTTCATTTCTAGGATTTTCAATTACTTGATTGGTAGAACCAAGCATGAAGTCATCCTTGTATGGACTGGACAAACCTTTTCAGAGTTGAAAACTGTGTACTCAATCAGGATAATGTGTTTACAGTGACAGCAAGCATATTTTATAATGAAATAAAAGCTTTTCTTTCCATCTCAGACAAGACTCCAGCATACTGTACAGCTACAATACAGCTAGAAGACCCCACAGGCATAATTCAGCAAAAAGGAATGACTGTGTCAAGAGAGTAAAGGGAACACTGTTCTACAGGCACCTGCTCCTACAACATTTCTTCACAGATTTCTTACTTAATTATTTATTCCTACATAGTTTTACTATTTCATAGGAATGACAGTTTGGTAATGCTTGAGAACAGACAACTCACTCAATGGTTTATGTCAGGCTCCCTAGCATTTTGAGAAAAAGGACAAATTTGACTGCAAAGTTGTCCAAGGCACAAAAAGAGACAAAATAATTGTATTTATTTTTATCAAGAAAGCCTCCTCACTTGGCCTTCTGCTCAGAGTAAAACCATGAGGACACCATGACACTTCTAATGGACTCATACCAAAGAGAAAAGTAGAAAAGGAAGCCTTCAGTTTGGAACACAAAGGAAATTACCCACTGACTGGTCTTCTTGTTCTAAGTGGGTCAGAACACGTCAGTATTTTCTAAATTTCTCTTATCTCCCAGCAGGAGAAGCATGTCGAAGTAAAAATAATGATTCAATGTTTGTGAAGTATCAGTAACTTTAAAGATTATCATCTAGAATTGCAGGTTAGCTGCATGATGGCAAGCAAGATGATTTCCTGCATGCAACAGCACTTTACAGATAGAAACAACCTACTTGTTAACTCTATTCATTATCGTGCCCTCAAAGTCCAGCATACCAGCAGCTTTGCAACTGCACAAAATTGTTTCCTTCTCCTCATGGTTCAGCACTATAGGCTGGACTGGAATGGTTTTCAGCAACTGCTTAGTCCATCATGTTTGAGTAGCTGCACTGGGCTGGTTGAGAGCCACACCACCGTATGGGCCCAGTAAATCTGTCCACAGCTCCCTCTGAATACCTTATTTGTGGTTGTGTCCCAGTATCCCTGCAGCAACAGGTTGGGAGGACTTACACAGCTACGTGGGTGCATCCTGCAGGACCGTAAAGGGAGGAGGAAAGCATTAGGAAGCCCATTGCAAAGCAGCATGCTCTGGCTGATTACTAGCCCATTCACAGACCATGGAGCAGGAGAAAGAGAGCTTCTGCACATGACCAGGAAATGTTTTTATTATTATCCCAGGGATTTAAACAGCCTAATTTTTCAGCTGTGGATTGAGTTTCTACACAGCACTGTTTGGCCCAAACTGAAAATCCATGTACCTTACAGCAGCCCAGACACACAGCAGAAGACACAGAGCCCTTCATTTCTAGGTCACTGGTTTATATCAGTTTTTCCTCAGCTGTGATCAAAAGGCGCTCATGTAAAATAAACCCACAACCGTAATGTGAGTGATAGAAATTGCACAATTTACCCCAGCTTGTGCAGTGTATCTGGCAAGATCAGTCAAGGGAGCCAAGCACCCAAGCCAGCTGTTCATACCAAATTAGTTGTAACTCTGTGAGACAGATATTATCTATCCTCTTTGGAAATTTTAATTCCAACTAAGGGCACAGAATTTATATTCATAATAATAAAAACCCTCCTGTTTGTTTCACATATGGAAAATTTGCTCTTTAATCTCCATTACCCAGTCACAGCTGGGAAATTTATATAATTAGGCAGTAAACATTTTTCTTCTCCTGAAACATGTTTGAAATCATGGAGAAAGACCATGCTGTCATACCCTCTTTTGGCATCCAGGACTGTTTATGCTATTAAACCAAACCAGTCCCAGTTTGTGCTATGGCCCTGAGGCCATGGGACATGACATGGCTCACCTGGCAGAGGCCCAAGCTCTGCTAACATGCCAACAGTGACACAGCAGGGTCAATGCATGAGCTTTGTGCCTTGGCTCCGTTGAACTTACCTGCCTCTGTGTAAGCCTAGGACCTAATGTAAAACACTGGGTTTTTTTAATGCCTGTCTGACAGCTTTCCTGACAATGACTAGTTGCTGGAAGATGCTCTTTTCTCTCAGATCCTCCTGTCATTCTCAGTAATTTCCAAAATGATGCAGCATAATGACTTAACATCCTCCTGGGTTGTATGGCACCTGTTAGTTGCTCTTGGGCCTGGCGTTCATGATGCTGAGGTGCATAAGGCTTTGTCCTGGCCCAGGAAATGAAGAGTCATTGTTTGATACCCTTTCAACTTTCCATTTTGAAACAGGAGGAGTCTATCAAACCTCAGAAAACAATAAAGAATAAAAAAAGAGAAAACACCAATTTTAAGGGAACAAAATGTATCTATTCTGATAATATTGAAACATTCTGAGTTTGGTCTTATGTTTGCAATACAATTTCTTCTCCATGTTAACTAAATTTTGAAATGAAGGGTATTTCTGGGTTGAAAGAATAGAACTTTAAAAAACATTTTAAAACTTTAAACATTTAAAACTTTAAACATTTTAAAACTGTCAAAATCAGACTTTTCAATATTTCAAAACTTACTCTTTTTTTAGACATTACATTCACCAGAACCTACTCCTTTACTGTCAGAAATCCAGTGAATCACTACTTTTGAATGGCAGCAAAAGAAGAGAAGTTTTTCTGAAAAATGCCCTGCCAGGTCTAATAAACAATTTTTCAGTCACTCTTGTCTTTGTCTTAAGTCCTGATGAATGCTACAATGGCTCCATCTCAAAACAGCTGCATTAGAACATATGTCATTTATGTGAATTTTCACTTTTTTTCTTCAAATGAGGCCACTGGAAGCTTCCTGAATCTTTTGGTACAATGCTACTAAAAGTCATATGCAAATAAAATAAATAAAACAAGTACTCACATTAGCCAGTTTCCTAGGTCCACTTAATAGCTGCTTCAGATAGAGATTCAAATCCTTCACTCTTTTATGTTCAAGATCTGTAAAAGGTAAATGCCATGAGAAGGGAAACCTGCAATAGAAGAATATTGTTAAGTATAACTCTTGTACTGTATTTGCTGTAAGTATTCCCAGCTCTGCTTAATTAAGTTAACAATTTCTAAGAGATTTTGCAGGTAGGGCAGGGGACATGTACAGTGTTCAGAGGACTGTTTACCCTCTGACTCTGGTTCTTCCAATAATTTGTTGATATTCTGTTTCATACTGTACCATTTTTTCTGTCTAAATCATTAATTAAAAAAAATAAAGAGTCAAAACCCCAAAAAGGCACTTATTTGCATTTCATGGCATTTAATATGTCTAAATAGTTGGCCATTTATGATCTCAGGAAACCACAACTCTCCCCATTTTTTGCACCATGCACAGCACAAGAGATCTCTAATCTTGGCCCAGGACTCAGGCTATGCAAACCCTCACCATAGAATATTGACTACCAAAGACTTACAGCAATAATGTGACATTTTATGAATATGTCATTGCTTGCTTTTTTACCTCAACCATTTAGAGAATGGATAAGTTTTTCTGAGCAGATCCCTGGTCCCATATGTAATTTCAGAAGCTGGTATAATAAAAACAATATATGAAACCAAATGATTTTCACAAAATCAAAATCAAACGCAACAAAAGCAATAATAATAATAACAATAATGTTCTTGCTGAATTTCATTAAGATTAATTTCAGTTCAGGTTAGTAAATAAACCACATAATCATAGAATAGCCTAGTGTCAATTTTCAAAGACTTTGGTGATTGACAATGTCAAAGCCTCACTTTTTTTTTTTTACTTGAATTATATTTTTGCATTTTAATTGCTGCTTGCTTCCATACGGAATCATAGAAATCATAAAATGGTTTGGGTTGGAAATGACCTTAAGATCATCTAGTTCCAACCCCCCTGCCAGGGGCAGGGACACCTCCCACTAAACTATGCCACCCAACGCTCTGTCCAACCCAGCCTTGAACACTGCCAGCAATGGAGCATTCACAACATCCCTGGGCAACCCATTCCAGTGCCTCACCACCCTTACAGTAAAGAATTTCTTCCTCATATCCAGTCTAAACTTCCCCTGTTTAAGTTTGAACCCATTATCCCTTGCCCTATCACTATGGTCCCTAATGAAGAGTCCCTCCCCAGCATCCCTATAGGCCCCCTTCAGATACTGGAAGGCTGCTCTGAGGTCTCCACGCAGTCTTCTCTTCTCCAGGCTGAACAGCCCCAACAAAAGGTTAGATTTTTAAAAATACACATAATCAATGTATATTAACCTTGCCCTGGAGAGTAGTATTTCTCTCAGGTTGAAGCACCTTTAGAAAAGTTATCAGTGCTAAATTGCATGTAATGGGTTTTGTGATATGGATTGGTTATACTGGGATTCATAACTAATATTATTCTTTATGTCCTCTACTCTTGTGTGAAATGGAAAGGTGGAAGTTTTTATCTAGGTGATTTCCATGTTACACCACTACTGTAAATAGTCAACCATGTCTTGTTTACAACCTTGTTTATTCACTTGATCTCAAGAGATCTCTGGAGGCTTCAGACAAATGACTAAAAGAGCCTTGTAGCATGCAACATACTGAAAAGAGACACTTGGCCAGTTTTTTGAAAGGCAGCTGTGTAATACTGTGCACAAGAACTGCAATGTATTTTACAATTAAAAAAGCAAGGGCACAGGATGATAGCAGCATATTGTATGTATGTATGACCTCTCGATTATTTTTGCCTATAGCACTGAAAGATCAGGGCACAGTTAAGCACTGTACAAATGAATATTAAGAGGCAATTCTCGCCTAACAAAATTACAGTGGTAGGACACGTAATGAGGGGGGGAAAGTGATATGACCCAGGACCATGACATATATGAGCTGCACAGACAAAAATAGAGCCCAGGTCATCTGGCACACATAGATAGCCTGTGAATGTTCTGGGTTCATCTGGGGCACAAAAAGGACTTCTTTCAAGAGATGGAAGAGAGGATCTGTTTGGAAGCAGCTTAAAGTTAATTAGGCTGTATAACACAAAGAGAGGACTCTAGCTGTAAAATGTAGGCCCTCAGAAGATGCAACCTTAGCACAGTGGCCAAACAGAGGACAGAGAAACTGTGGATTGACAGCGCCAATAACTTTGCTGCAGTGAAGGATAATATGAACCTTCTTTAAAAGGCCTTCATGCTTTTGCTGAATTGTGCCTTTGGCTGAAACTGACTTTGCACTGTGAACAGACTTATGTCAGAAAAGGTTAACTCCCCAAGATGACTTTGAGCTTTGTATCTACCTTAAATAGATCATAAAAGTATAAGCTTGCACCACACACACAGTCATCCTGCATAGTGGATTCCATTTCCTACTTAGTAGCTTGAAGAACATCCTGTGTTCATCAAGCTAATAAGTAAATTATGTCACTTAAATGCTTTAATGGGTGAAAAGATTTTTGGCTTTTAAAAAACAATAATTGAACACAATTAATACTCTGTCTGAAACCAAATACGAGGGAAGGTGCTAAAGTGCAAGGGCTTGCTTGGGGCAGCTGTGCTTTGACTTATAAAAATGGGCTGAATGTTTACACCTCAGTAGCAAAATTTCAGACACAGAACTCTGAGCTTTCGACATCAGTTTCTTGAGATACAGCCAGCATTTAGTACTTGTATGAAGTAGACTTACATTGCATGATAATGAGATGTCTCCTCCTAATGAGACATGAAAAAATACGATTTCATGAATCAATACAAAGCAGTAACTAAATCGTTTCTTTTAGCAGTTCTAATTATTCTAGTAATATTAGACATTTTCCTTTTAAATCATACATCTTCAAACTGCTCTTGTGGTTACATTACGGAACAAGACTTTTTCCTTCCTTTGAAGTATCTGGCATTGGCCAGAGCTGGAGCTTTGCAATACAGGCAAATATTCTGATGTGGTATGGCAGTTTCAGTAATAACTCTTATAAAGTAATAATTTCTTTATTATTAGAATAAAAACTGGAATACATGAAAAGCCTCAAACTGACAAAAGTTCTGTTAGAAAACAAATAAAAACTTTAAAATTAAAGAACATACATATAAAGAAACATCATAAAATGAATTACTTTAATGCAGTCCTGGGGAAAGATCACACAGTGATAGGTTACTGCTGGGACTGAATTGTAGCAATAAAGCTCTGGAGTTCTTAGACACAGCTTTGGTATACTCAGATTAACCCTCTCTAAGTTCTGGAACTCTCTTTTGCAGTGAAAATGCTGTGAGGGATTTTATTAAAGGTAGGTTCATTTGAAAAATGGCTGGTACTAATTTTCAAATTCACTACAGGGTTTCTGAAGTTTATGTGTTTCTAAAAAGAAATATATTTTCCTTCACAGGGCTTTCTCACCACAGGACAAAAATCATAAATAGTTACTTGTTAAGCATTTTATTTTACAACTTAATAGTTAGCGTGCAAATATCTCCAAATCAAACCCATGATTCTAGCACTTCCAGTGTTTAGTGACATTACAATTCTCTCCAGCTGCTTCAAAACGTTTCATGTGAGCCAGTCATAAGAAGTCAAATTGAAGACAATTAAAATCCCCCTCAGGTAGGAAAAAGATCCTCTAGAATTAACTAACTTGAAACCATTTATGTGGATGCTTCTCACAAGCCTGGGGGATATCAAATTTGGATATGAATTTTGTGGACTTTATTTTTTAAGTCAAAACCATATTGCTTGTGGCTATTTACTTCAGGTCAAATCTCAAAGACCTTTCTATTTCAAGCCTATCACTTGAATCTCAGCTTGGTTAAAGTAAACTGCTTGTCCTCTTGGGCAGCTTTACGTTTTATTGTAGATTCAGCTTGAAGACGGCCTTGTATCAGGTAAGACAGCATGGCTGTTTAAGAGAGGACTACTTTGTTCTCAATGGTCTATGCAGTAAAATGTATATGATATTTGTAGAACATATAACTCCACTTGTATTACCAAAGCAGGGGGCAGTCATTACATAAGGCAAAGCTGTTTTACGTAAGACAGAAATAAACTGTGAGACTCGCTGTCTCAGGAAACTGTGAAGAAATAAGTCTCAGAATATGAAAAGCAGGAATAGATATGCACATGGCTAAAATGCAACATTTGGAACTATTACAACTAATGATGGCATATTTTTCAAGAGATATTAAACTGAATTATGCGAGGCATGAAGTATCGGGGTTTGGGGCCACGACAGTGTTTAAGATTATTGCATATTTCTCAGCTGGGGAGTATGTGCCTCTTTTTGATCACGCCTGCCACTGTCAGAGACTGGTTTGTGGTTTGTTTCTGTTCCAACCCACTGTGAACATTCCTACTTTGCTTTAATATATAGATTTTGCTACTAGTTTTGATTGACATCATGCAGAAAATAAAAACTATTAGAAGCCCTACCGGCCTTTAATGAAGTCAATACCACTTACCCTTTTATTTCAGGAATAGCTGTGTCAGGCACAAGCTGTTTCCCCCCTTCTCCTCCCATTAAAAAAAGAACAATAAAATATATAAAAGTTAGACTGTCACAATGGTCTATGATTCAGTTTCTTCTGGGACTGAATAGAAGGCTTGATAGAATATGTCACATTCCCTTTGTGTTTCTAAAAATATGCCTGCTGTACATTTATCGCATTTTTATCTGTGCACAGGGAGAAGCACTAAATAGCAGAATAACATTCCCTAATATGCTGCCTTACTCTGGGAGGGCACATGATGGAAATTGCTTCTGGAGATGGCTGTGAAGTTTGGAGAACTGGTCAAATGATTTTTCCACAAAAGTGACCACATTGCAGGTCTGTACCACCTGGACGAGATATAGCTGTATTGGGGAAAAGGGAGAGACCAAAAAGAGAAATGATCGGAGAGGGACATTAAAAAAAAATGTACATGAGAAAATACAAGGTGATTTTAACAAAGAAAAACCTTTCTTTAATATAGTGCCAGGTTCCAGAGAATTCAGTTTGTAATTTATAGTCTTTGCTGCATAGAAAGAGAAACTTGCCTGGATAGCATACAACTCAAACACTGAAAGATCACTGCAGTGTGTGAAAACTAATAGTGCACCACTAAAGCATCGCATAACAGCCTCCTATTTCTATTAGGCTTCCTAATTTTGTGCCATGCTTTCCTTCTGGATGCTTTAATTAGCTCTTGATTTATTTTTCACCATAGGGCATGAACTGCTCTCCTTAATGGCTCCCTGCTAATAGCTAACTGCCTAGTGTTCTTTTTCTCCTGTAGATCATTGCTTATGGCACTGCTGTTCATCCTGTGAACCTTTTAACACGGCACAAGCACATCTTCTATAAAGGAGGAAGGGGAGTATATAAGCTCACAGTAGAGTCGTTAAAGACCAAGGCAAATGAGGACAAGCAAAGAACATAATACATACAGGGTCAGACTTTTTGTTGAACCCCAAAATGGTAGCTCTTGCGATTGACTTCTCTGCATTCAACATCATCCACTCTTGGGGGACAGTCTCTGGAGCGGGAGGCTTTGCAGAACCTGTCACTGACATCTGTACAAGTGTGTGGATCAAGTTATTGAGTTTAACAGGAAAGCACTCCAAACTTTCCTTTATTTTCCTGAAGGACAAACAAACAAAAGAGGTATTATTTATGGATATTTTGTTTCCATTTCTTGATCCTTGGTTTCCTGGGATGCAAGAACCAAAAAAAAAAACCTAAATTCTGAAACCTACCTCACACAAACATATACCCCTGTACATGCCAGTCATCACTATTTGCAGCAATGCAGCATATCTAGCTTTTGAACTCTACTGCTTAAAGCAGTTCTCTTGCCATAGCCTGTCTCATGGCTTATGCTGGGGTAGTAATTCTTCATAAGCTGGATACCAACAGCCTTCTTTTGGACAACAGATGCAGACAGAACATTTCCATATGAGTTTTGAGGAGTTCCAGGACAGAACAACATGTGTTCACTTTGACAGGTAGGAGAGAGTTCTCTAGCACTAACCTCACATGGACTTACATGTGCCTGCGCAAGGCTCTTGCATCCAATTTCTGATTTAGCTGTGCATGATGTGCTGCTATCCTCTACCCAGTTCTTAAATGCTCTATCCCTGTGGAGCTGCTTATGATGAAAAAAACAGAAGAGAGAAATATTCTCCCTCTATCTATCCCCCATCTCACCCCTGTGCAAGGGGTGCCAGAACACACTTCTCATTTCCTGGAGTTTTAAAATCCTTCATAAGGATAGATAAATAACAAGATATACATGTAGATATGTACTGCAAATGTGTTTTAAGATCAAAGTGAAGACAAGAAATAGCACTGGAAGATAATCACTGGTCTTTGAAGAGTAAGATGTAGCACTCATTAGAAAACATTTGCCCTCCTGAATTCAGTTGCTGCTTAAGATCTATTTAACTGTGATGCTAACTTTTTTTCTGTTTCCCTGCTTATTTCTACAGCTCTCAGAAGATATTCTGGAAAGGTTCTGATGTTAAAGAACAACAGCCCACTAGTTTCAGGCCATATGGCAGCAAACCTTTACCAAATTGCTAGAGGTTTTTGGTTTTATTTTTTTTCTCTTCCAGTTTTGGACTGTATCTAACTAGCTTGCAAGGCTGACAATACTCTTAGCCACCTTCATCATCCCCTGTTCAAAGCTGAGCAAATGACTCACCTGTCATTTTAAATCAAATTCTTATTCATGGTTTTCTGTGAATGGGATGGATTGCTTACTGTAATCAATTGAAATCAACTCCATTCATCACATTAGCCTAATTTTCATGATCTCAGATGTTCTGGCTAAAATCTGTAGCTTCATAGATGCAACTGTACCTAAAAGAACATTCTACCTGCAGATAGCTCCCCAGCCTGTCTCCCTCCTCTCCCCCCACTTGAGATCTCATTCATAATAATGTGTGAATTTATCATACACCAATTAGGCATACCAAACTGAGGAAAGATGTATGTGTTTTTCTTAATGTAACAGGAGGAAAGGTATCTTTGAGTTGATTCTTTTAATTATCTTAATTATTAATTACATTCTCCAGAAACACAAACACAGAGACTATTTAATAAATGACAGAAATTAACACTCAAATGGAAAACAAGAAAACAAATCTCATTTCAAAATATTAGTACAAAATCAATTCAGTGTTGACTAATTAGGTTGCATCTGTGGTGAACTTTCTCCTATGTATTTAATTTCATGCTTAGTTTAAACACTTCCTAAGTCACTAAGACATAATTTAGGCTATAGAATCTGCAACCGGGCTGCATTATAGCAACACAGATAGGGAATTTGCAAAATTACTATAAGAGGCATGTTAACTTTGTAGCTAAATACAGTGCATTTGAATTTGCATAAAGCAGGCCTTAGTTTATAAACTAGTATTAATTTAGATGTCATCACTGTGCTGAGTAGCTGATATCAGAATACCACTATTTTTTCCATGGGTCCATTAAGCTTCTAAAATACTTTTAACACCCAGACTGGTAATGACATACTTAAAATCTAAACAGAGGCTTTCGTTGTCATTGTTGCAGATTTTCCCTGTGAGTTAATTTAATGATTATATTTTAAATAAAACAAAACCAGAAGTATACGTTGTTTTCCCCATCTCTTGTTATTCTGTTTTCTCTATATGTCGTCCTCTATGTTAGAATAGAAAACACTAAGCAATCCTTATGTCATGTTATCAAGGAAGAATTGAAAAGGTCTCTTTGCTATTCTGATGACATCTCAGAGCATGTCTGAACAGCAAGGTAGAAGAACACTATTACGGTTCTCTGCACTTACCTTCAAGGCAAACAGGCTTAAGGAAACACTCTTTCCACAGCCTCCAAAAAGCTGGTTGCTAACAATGTGTGGACCAGTGGGGTACATCAACACCATGTGTCTTTTTTTTTTAATTTTGCAGTTTATTTTTGGCATGGATTAGTTCACTGACTCAGTTTATCACATTGTCAGCCTCACCTTTGCGCCTGGCAAAATCTTGGAGCAGATTCTCCTGGAAGGCATGCTAAGGCACATGAAAAACAACAGGGTGCTTGGTGACAGCCAGCATGGCTTCACTAAGGGGAAATCCTGCCTGACCAATCTGGTGGCCTTCTATAATGGAGCTGCGGAACTGATGGACAGGGGTAGAGCAGTTGATGGCATCTACCTGGACTTGTGCAAGGCGTTTGACACTGTCCCACATGACATCCTTGTCTCTAAGTTGGAGAGAAATCAATTTGATAGGAGGACCACTCAGTGGATAAAGAACTGGCTGGATGGCCGCATGCAAAGAGTTGTGCTCAATGGCTCAATGTCCAGCTGGAGACCAGTAATGAGTGGTGACCCTCAGGGATCAGTGTTGGGACTGGTCTTGTTCAACATCTTTGTCAGTGACATGGACAGAGGGATTGAGTGTGCCCTCAGCAAGTTTGCCGATGACACTAAGCTGTGTGGTTCGGTTGATACGTTGGAAGGAAGGAATGCCATCCAGAGGGACCTTGACACGCTTGTGAGGTGGGCTGATGCCAACCTGATGAAGTTTAAGCATGACAAGTGCAAGGTCCTACACCTGGCTCGGAGCAATCCCAGGCACAGCTCCAGGTTGGGCAGAGAAGAGATTCAGAGCAGCTCTGCGGAGAAGGATTTGGGGGTGTTGGTTGAAGAAAAAATGAACATGAGCCAGCAGTGTGCGTTTGCAGGCCAGAAAGCCAACCATATCCTGGGCTGCATCAAAAGGAGCGTGACCAGCAGGTCAAGGGAGGCAATCCTGCCCCTCTACTCTTGTGAGACCTCATTTGGAGTCTTGTGTGCAGTTCTGCTGTCCTCAACATAAGAAGGAAATGGAACTGTTGGAACAAGTCCAGAGGAGGGCCACAAGGATGATGAGGGGACTGGAGCACCTCCCATATGAAGATAGGCTGAGAAAGTTGGGGCTGTTCAGCCTGGAGAAGAGAAGGCTGCATGGAGACCTCATAGCAGCCTTCCAATATATCAAGGGGGGCTATAGGGATGCTGGGGAGGGACTCTTCATTAGAGACTGTAGTGAGAGGACAAGGGGTAATGGGTTCAAACTTAAACAGGGGAAGTTTAGACTGGATATGAGGAAGAAATTCTTGACTGTAAGGGTGGTGAGGCACTGGAATGGGTTGCCCAGGGAAGTTGTGAATGCTCCATTGCTGGCGGTGTTCAAGGCCAGGTTGGACAGAGACTTGGGTGGCATAGTTTTATTGGGAGGTGTCCCTGCCCATGGCAGGGGTGTTGGAACTAGATGATCTTAAGGTCCTTTCCAACCCTAACTATTCTATGATTCTATGATTGTGGTACCTGATTACCCTTCCTGCTAGCGTTTTTAAAGTTCATCCTTCGGATCAGTGGTGGGACTTTCTCCTTGAACTCTCTGAGATCCCCATACACCTTCTTTTCTCTACAGTGACATTAAGTTTAGCTGCAGGAGAAGAAGCTGGTAAGGTCATGGGTATTTGTTGCTGAGATGCTCTTGCTCCCTAGGCCTTTACCATCCCAGTTTTTCAGTTATTTTAGAGCCTGCTAGCCCAAGCTGCTTAGAGAATTAGAGCTTAATGGTGGGAGATGGAAAAACTAAAGCAAGCTGTACGAAGGGCATCAAAAGCACAGCTTAATCAGGAGGACAGAAAACTGCCATTAACTAAAGTAACATTGATTGTGAACATTTCTAACACACAGTTTTCAGGCAGAAAAAGTATTTTTTTTCACATGACAGTATCTGTTTACCACATAGATTGGTTCCTGAGCTATTTCTCAGAACAGTGAGTTAAATATCCAGATTATTGAAAAGTAATGACTTTCCACTTTCCACCTGCTGAAGTGACTTTGAATTTCAGATTTGCCTCACAGTCTTTCTATAGGACTGTCAAATTACAGAATCAGGTAAAACATGCACAGACTGGCTGGCTGCTTGTGTAAACATAGATGTATTAAAAGACTGGCTAGCAATTTCAAGAATGACTAGTGATAGTTGGTGCCTTGATTTTTAGGAATTAGATATTCTTATGGGATAGGCATCCAGAGGGCTGGTGCTTAGATCTTCTTGGACACAGCAGTCTCTCTCCATAGGCTTTTAAGAACACATACACTCATTGTTACTGACTAGTTATCTAGATTTTAGTCTTAGTATATATACGAGAATAAATATTCACCCCAAGCTTCAGAGCAATTTTCTTTATTGTTCCTGATGGCATCGGACTAACTCTGATCCCATGGGCTGAGTACATCAGCTACTCTCCTGCAGCGCATCTTCCAGTCCAGTTTCCCTACCAGTGCTCCTATGTACCTCTCCCAGGACTGAAGACATTCCTTCCCCCTGAGCTGGTGGCATGTAGGATTTGTACAACAGTATTAATGCCCCAAACAGCATAAATTCAAGGAGGAAGTCTGCCTTTTGTTCCTTCAAGGCACATATACCAATATCTTTATAAATTACTTGAATGCTACTGAAAGAAATTTTAGTACTGTAGTTTTGCCTGTGCCCTTTCAGAAGTCACTAGGTTTTAGTGGTGTTTCAGCTGCTCCAGAGATTTCTTGCTGGAGTGTCTGCAGCCACCTGAGAAACAGGTATTGGCTGATCAGTTTGAGAGTAGCATCATATTTTGAAAGGAGTTACTGTGAATTGTCCAGTTTTGCAACTGCGGGCATTTGTGATTTGCACTGTGGATATGCCTGACCTGGGCAATGACAGGTACCTATCAAATAGTTCTGTTAATGAGTAGGTAAAAGCAGCAGCTGATACACACAGCACCCCCCTCAATCAGGCTGCTGAAGATCATAGAATGGTTAGGGTTGGGAAGGACCTTAAGATCACCCAGTTCCCACCCTCCTGCCATGGGGAGGGACACCTCCTAGTATGCAATGATGCTTCTCCAGTAATTGTCAGATCAACTGTACATCTCTTATTCATAGGTTTCTATGAGTGGGTTAGAGTGCATACTGCAATCATTTGAAATCAGCTCTATTCATTGCATTAGACTAACTTTAATCCCTTAAAAATAATTTTAAACATACATCCCTTTACAGGCACATTCAAAATGTCAGCCAGCATTACACACCACGCTGACATTTGAAGACATCTGCAGAAAACAAAGAGGAAATTTATATCCAGAGGTAAGATGGGTTTCCAGTTTCTGCTGAACCCATGTTGTCAGGGGAAGAGGAAAGGAGGGAGGGGAAAGGATCAAACTGAGTTTCAAGGATCAAACCGAGTTCAGGGCAGATGCTGGAGAGACAACGTTTCATTTGGCACTAGGTGCACAGAAATGACAAGCAAACACAGGAACTCTTGTTTAACTCTCAATTGGTGCATTGTTTATCTATGATCTGAGGGTGCGACCTTCCAGAAGGCTGTAAGCTGTGAGGCTTAACACTGCTGCGTGTCAGCTCATAACAGTGAACTGACCCTATGTGAGAAGAACACAGTACACAAATGAGACCACAGATTGTTGAACATGCCTTAAATCAAGAATGAGAGTAAAGGAATTTGGTAAAACACAGAACACTCTACAGTCCTGAAAGGGGTCAGTACGTTACAGTTCAAACTCCAGTAGCATTATTCTGTTGGCTGAAAAGGTGACGGCAAAGAACAAATTAACGTTGTTTTGCCAGGAATATTTGTGACATCGTTCATCATTTCGTGTTATTTTTAAACAACGGTAGAGGCAATGTCAGTATTATGGCTCAAACCAAACTCAGACAATTGCTAAAGGCAAACTATCCCTACAGAAACACAGAGAAATACTGTTCTTGTATTTCCACTAGCAGAAGACTGGGGTTTATAGCAGATATAGTGCTTGATTGAATCTGAAAGATTACAATAACTACCTTGTGTTTAGCACAAGAAATAACTTTCTGTTGGCAGTGTTTAACATTCCAATGGCCACACTCCTTGTCCAGAACATTTTAAAAACAATAAAGCGGTTTTGGAATTATGGAGGAAAAGGAGCTACAAATCGCAAACGATTTGGGGGCTACTGGAAGTTATGCTAAAAACCAGAAGTTTCAATCTCCTTGGCTTTCTAAGGACAGCTTGAAAAGCAGATACAGGAATAAGCTACAGAGTGACCAAGCTACTGAGTGATCATGAGAACTGAGTAACTATATTTTTTCTCACCTCGACATCTTATATAACAAGGAGGTACGGAATTTTTTTCTCTAAAGGATTGGAATAAAGATGATATAGGTAAAGCTCACAAAAATCTCAAGATTTCTGGGTGCAGGTCAGAAAATGCTTTTACAGAGGGATAAGTTCCGGCTATCAGGCCTTCCCAAAGTCTTTATCATAGAATCAAAGAATGGTTTGGGTTGGAGAAGAACTTAAAGACCACTTAGTTCCAACCCCTGCCATGGGCAGGGACACCTTCCACTAGGCCTGGTTGCTCAAAGCCCCCTTCAACCTGGCCTTGAATGCTGCCAGAGATGGAGCAGCCACAGCTTCTCTGGGCAACCTGTGCCAGTGTCTCATCACCCTCATGGTAAAGAACTTCCTAATACCTAACCTAAACCTACCCTTTTTCAGTTTAAAGTCATTCCCCCTTGTCCTATCACTACTTGTTCTTACAAAAAATCCCTTGCCAGCTTTTTTGTAGGCCCCCTTTAGGTACGGGCAGGAATTATTTTATTTATATTTTATATATATATTTATATTGTATATTTTACAATTTTATTTTGAAAAGCACCTGGATACACTTTCCAGAAATTAAAATACTACTAAACATGAAGCCTCATGTCCTACCTATGTTTAAACATATAGAAATGTTAGTTAATAGATGCAGTGAATTAACATAAATTATGTTCAAACATGAAGAGACATTAGAACAAAAAAAAGGCTCAAAGGGAAATGAAATCCATGGAAATTCATGAGCTAATGATAAGAGACTTTCATCTTGCAAAATAGCATATATAATAGAAACATACACTATGAGTATTAAAGAATAAAATATGAACTTCAGCAATATCTGACTTTTCTAAGTGATGTAATAATCTCTGTGGACAATAACAAATCTATACTTCAGCCTTTCAAGGGAAATTGGAACAATAGCTCTGGAGTTCACAAAAATAATTTTAGCAGAAAATACAGTTTCAAATAACAACAGAGTCCACAGCACTGTACAGATCTGCACTATGATACTAGCTGTGCTAGTAAGCAGGACTTGAATGGCATTTCCACTCTGAAGACCTTCATTTCTTTAACACCAACCCTAGCAAGATATCTAATGGGAAGAAGGACATACTGGCCTCTGAGTTCTACCTATAGTCAATCTGGGCTGATCAGGATTTCCTAACCCGAACCTCTACCAGGCAACAAAGCACACTGAGTCTTCCTACCTCCGAAACAGCACTGAACAACATCTCCTTAATGCCAGGTGTTATTCCACAAGCTTTGGCTGAGAAAGACTGCAGGCAAATTCCCACTCCGAATTCTCATGTCTCTCACTTCCTCCACCCTAACCCTCAAAACACCACAACCACCTTGCCCAACTAGCAGAAAGATCATGGAGCTATAGCTCTGTCCTGAACCCAGCCTTCATCATTTTTCTTCCAGCTAAGCAAGACTGCAGTGATATTTACCCTATCTATAACCTTAGTCCTACCCCACTGAAATGCACACCAATCCTTTCCACCTCCAGAACAGCACTGGGCACCAGCTCTGAGCTTTGCAGGACACTAATGCAATTTTCACTCTCAAGACTCACATTTCCCTGTCTGTTATGTATATCCTAGTCTTTTTTCACTAATTAAATGAATTGGGTTTTTTACCCATGAGAGACAGATACAACCACCTAAACTGTTTGACAGAATCAAGACTTTTACAATTTAATTAGAAACTGCATGTTTCCTATTTGAAGTGGAAGTCTGTCATTTGGGAATCTGTAAAATTTTAAAGGAGAAAATAAGGTAGGAGTTGACAGTAAATGTGAAGCTGTAATTAAATTTTAAAATAAAACAATCTTGCTAAGGGGCAAGAGTGAAAGCATATGAAAAAACAAGTGTTAGAAGAGAAGGAACTTCTTGCTCTGCTGTGTGTAAAGTAATTGAACAACAATTTGTTTGAGAAATTCCTCTTTTTCTTCAAAGAGTCTTCCTTAAACTCTCTAGGCCCCTGTTCCAGCCTTCTCTGAACTTGCTGCCTTAGTTTCTGATTATAATACACAAAAAGGAAACATGCAAATAACACAATTCAAATCACCCAAAATCTTCATATAGGTCTCTGCAATAATAAGTAGACTGGCTCAGCTGCCAGTTCAAGCTTCCAACAGCTCAACTGCTGTTCAAGCTTTCATCCCATTTATTCATTGTAATGTGCCCTCTGGCTGCATTGAAGTGCGAGGGGATTGCTCTTGCCTCAGGGCAGTTTGCACGTACAAAGAACAGTGCTGCCTTATAGCAAGCCCCTTTAGGGCTCTGAATTTGAAAGGAGCCCTTCACTCAAAGTCCAGTGCTGTGAACTGGGTATGTGCCCTGCACTTGCACCAGAACTGAAGGTCAGAAGAGTCTGGCTTTCTTTGCCTGTGCGTCCAGCATGCATGAATTCATACACTGTCCCTAAGAAATGACGGTGCTGCACAGGACAGGCTCTGATAAGGAGCTTTTTTTCTTGTACTGTGTTTAGAATGGAAAAGTGAGTTTCCAAATCCAGACAGTCTCCACTGATTCCATTTGGAGCATAATCACATCAACAGCTGAATATATATGTAATGCATAGGCCTGGCCTGAAACTGATTTCATCCACATCATCTGCAGCTGCTCATCAATAATCCACAGTTATTATCACAAACAAGAAAAAGTTTCATTATCCTACACAAATCAAGCTTTGAACATACCTGTATTCACACAAGGTCTGTTTAGTGCTTGAAAGGAAGAATCAGTACCATTTTGCAGATCAAGAAACTATGGCTATCAGGAAAAGTAACTTGCCTGAGGCAACACAGGTCAAAAGAAGATCAGAAAAGTGACTAAAAGGCAGGAATTCCGGGTCTTCACTCAGACCACTAGCAAGTTGAACCCTTTGATGCAGTCCAAATCCTATTGCATGCAGCTGCTGCTTTAAAAGCAGAGAGGAAAATTGAAAAGACATAAGTCAGGGTGGTTCTACCATAAAAGACGAAGAAATCTCTAGGTGCTAAACAAGTGACTTGTTACA
Organism: Ara ararauna; assembly: GCA_028858755.1. Classification (NCBI taxonomy): domain Eukaryota; kingdom Metazoa; phylum Chordata; class Aves; order Psittaciformes; family Psittacidae; genus Ara; species Ara ararauna. The sequence continues at coordinate 103,657,563 of CM054376.1, read as the reverse complement.
AATGCACCTCAAATGCACAACTGTTTCTTCCAGAAATTTGAGGAAATTGGTTATCATGTGCATAAGAAATGGACTTTTCAAAAGCAAATGTGTGAAGACCAATTATCCTTTTGCGTAATTTCACTGATTACGACCTTTGAACAGAACAGAAAAACTGCTGTGGGTTTTTATGTTTGGGTTTTTTTGTTTGTTTGATTGGTTTGGTTTTGATTTTTAATTTGACAGCTTTGCTTCATGCCTAAAGGACATAAGGTTTCTGGTTTTACCTTGTAAAGTAACTTGTTGCCTGGAGGTCTGAGTCCTGAGGACGGAGGTTATCATACACATACTTCAGATCCTGAATGCTGTTTAGCTCTGGCAGTCCTGCATGCAGCATCTTAAAGGAAAGAAATATCATTAGCCACTGTTCTAATGAAAAGAAATTTAAATGAAATGAGGCTAACTCATTTCAGAAATAAAGGTTTTACACCAAAAGGTCTTCTTGTAAAACACAAAGGTCTGCTGTCTTGAAAAGTGGTTCTGCTGCAAAAGCAATGCCTTCAATACTAAGGTGAATATATTGCATTATAAACCTTCACACTGAGGTACCAGTACTGAGGCATGGGTTAAAATCACCAATCCATTTTAGTTATTTATTTTCTCTTTGGATTTCATAATCTCAATATGTGCATTGCTAAGCTTCCTTCATAGCCTTCTAATGGTGATAAAGGGAAGGCAACCAAATTCAGCAGCCTGAACAATAGTAACCACATTTCTGTTATGATCACAGTGTTACCATACTCCTAATTCAATTTAGCACAACATCACCTTCTCATTTGTAACTACTGATTCCACCATCACTGCTCTGGACTTCTCCTGCATAGGGATCATAGATTCACTCCCTTTACCGAGAGTGGAGGAGAAAAGACCTTTGAGATGTTGATTCTTAGCAGGAGCCTTAATGTGGGCACTGAGAACTTCCCTCTGGAAAGGGTATCATTCTCCATCAATGATGGATGGTGCTATTCTAGTTAGTTGGTCAAGTTAGGATTGAAAGACAAATAATACAAATATTTCCCTTGCAAAGTAAGGAACAAGTACAGCACAAGTAGGGTAGACAACTGAGTGCATCCAATTGCCCATACAGCTCTCTCCAGCCTTTTTAAAATGTCAGCAACAAAAATAATTTTTACTTACTTCAAAACCTACTGATTTTTCTCAACAATCAGAGTAAGATGAGAGCGATGCTTTGTGGTAATGGAGAAAAAAATCACTCCACATTCCTCAGAAGGAAATTTATCTGAATTTGCAGTCACTGCTGTGCATTCTTCATTGATATTTATGTCTAGCTCAGACAGAAAGACCCACCGAGCTTTGCAAGTAACAGCAAAGAAAGAAGGAAGCACTGCTTTTATTTTAAGGTTTCGTTCAAAGATAAATAGAGTGAGGGGGAAAAGAGATGCCAGAAGGAGGGGCATATTTTATTTATGCCTTCAAACCTTCTCAATATTTTTAAGTCAAGTTTCAATATTTTGTATATTTCCTTCCTGGCATTATGAGAAAAATCCTGCTTCATATCATTCCAAAACTATATTACCATTGGACAGATTGCTGTCCCTCAGAGGTCTGGCCAGCAAGGACCAGAGAGGCAGAAAGCTAAATGAGGTGGATTTAAGTGAGGTGAGAGGAAGGATAATAGCATTCAGCACTTAAGAATGCCATTTATCTAAATGCCCTCAACCCATTTATAAAATATAACAGCTCCTGTCCCTTTTTTTAAAAAAAAAGAGTTGTTGCACAGGCAAATTCAGCTTCTGGCCTTGCATTAGGAAAGTGAACAATACCCGATATGAACATGATCTACATGATCTCTAGTGAAACTGAAAAACAAGGTATGGTATGGGTTTTAGGTTCTCTGCGTTGTAGAAGGTAGAAAACCATTTGCTGAAGCAAAAAAAACAAGGAGTCTTTGGCTGGGCAATGTTTTGCTAGCTCCAAGGGGGTCCTAGAGGCTTATTATACTGCTTCATCCCTTTTATTCTATATAGCATATGGTTCACGTTTCCAGTCCCCTGATGGAGGAGGTTTCTGAACACTGTGGCTAGTGATACCAGATGCTAATTAGAGAAGACACGGAACAACTGTTCTGAAAACAACGACAGGTCTCCTAAGGCAACTCAAATGTCATTAGATGCCTAAGTTTAAGTGCTTGCATTGCTCCCCTCATTTGGCCACACACATCTTGATCTATCACACTTGGTTACCCCAGACTTTCTGACTCACTGAGTAAAGCTGCCTACACCCTCCTTAGGCCTGGATTCAGAGATGGTGTGTGACACCCCGTCCATCATCCCATGAAAAATTAATAGCAGTGGCATGTACTTTCCATGTGTTCAACCTCCAAAATGTGTGTTTCCGGATCCTCTTCTCCCAAATGGGATTTCTGAATTTAGAAGGGTGAAAAGACTTGTATGCCTTTTCACAGGGGACACAGGATTCTCGACTCTTAGATGTGCTCTGTCTAGGTACTGTGTCCTGTTCTATACTATTAGGTGAACCTATTTCTTGTCACAACAGAGGCAAGCGGATCAACTACTTGCTGTCTAGTGTCACTTCTAAGCCCCTTTTAATAGTTTTCTACCTATAACAATAATGGATTCTGCATTTCTTTAAATTAGTTAAAACGTGTTTGTGCCCTCCAATCACCCTCTTTATAACAGTTCACATCAAATCTTTAAAGAGAGCAAAGCTGATGAGCTACATCATGTAGCTGAACTCTGCCAGCAGACTCTTGGGTCTCCCACAGATGTTTCTGCTTTCAAAAGAGATCAAAACTTCATGGATTATGTCTTATTCCCAGCAGCAAATTTCAGTACAGCTCTAGAGACATGCTGCTCACCACCAAGAAAAAGCATCAGCTCCCAAACTGGGCCAAACCCCTCAAACTGTTCATAATCATGGTTTGCTAGAAGGCACTAACAGTTACCAACCATCCAGGGCATAGTTTACTACTCATTTTTGGAAATAACCTTATTGCTTAGATTTTTTAACTATGCTTTATAAACAGCATCTCAGAAAACAGAATGTGGGAGGGGGAAGGAAAGATGTAGACAGCAAGAGGAAACCTTAGGCTGTCATTTTTACAAATAAGCAGTGGTTAGTTTATCTTGCCCCTTCATGATGATACCTGATATTCTGCATAGAAATAAATTTAAAGTGCAATCTCTTCACACTCTATTTACTTTTCTAGAAATAAGCCATGGAACTAAAACATTTTGATATTTACACTTTCTGACCAACACCCCATTTCAAGTGCAGAACCAGACTCACCCTTCCAAACTCTGGCAAAACTAAGGCAAACCACTGGCAAAACTAAGGCAAACCTCTCTTGTTTGTTCAATTTCCCTTGATATGAAGTGCTCATCGATGGGGTGTGAGTACACTGCCAGTTATTTTTCAATTATGAAATGAAATACAATTGACTGAACTGCAGTCTACTGACAAATACTAAAACCTATCTGCATGAGTTTTAGCTCAGCACTATTACAGCTCCTTAAAGATCAGCAGAAACAGAGGAAGATGCAGCATGTCCCGAATATAGACAAACCTGAGTTACAGCTAGGCAGTGATAGCTAGTTATTTCAGTGCTCCTGCTGGGAACATTTTCCTAACAATCTCTCTCTATTATCCCAGAGTAATCTAACATCATTATCCGTGCTGCTTGCAAAAAAGAGACTGCACTGGGGACAAGAAGGTGGGCAGAAGATGTAGATATATTTGCAGCTTGCAGTCTTAGGCAGCCTCTTCAGAAATGCAGTGACTACTGCTGTAGATGAGAAAGTAGGGGTCTTCCTGAGTATTCCAGAGGCTACTTAACTTTGACAGTACCTCATACAACTGCACTCTGCGCTGCTTTCAGCGAAAAGCTATGCTTTATGATGGGAATGCAGTTTTGCTGCGTCTTTTGTGATTACTTAGAAGCAGGGTTAAGTGATCTGGGGCAATCTTTCCTGCTTCATATTGGGAAATCACTCACTGTGTCACTGTATGAGAATCCACGGACAAGACATAAAAAAGAAGATGAGCAAATTCTCCCCATTGCAGAAGCTGGAAATGAAAGAGCAGTATTTACAGAGCAACTTCCTGGCTGTACCCCAGCCTCAGCAAGGATTTTGTTTTTAAGGTTGTGTTGAATTTTTCTTGCACAGGCTAGTCACTTAAGCTTCGCATGGGGCCCTGGACATAAGTTTTGTATTAGTATCTTAGCCAAACAACTTAGCAAATATTAGCTAATTTAATATTCTCATTCTACCCATGAATAAACAAATTAACAGAGGCAGAAAGCAGTTATAGAATCTGCCACAGCATGTGAATTGGTAGGAATACTCAAGAGATAAAACCTCCTAGAGATCTGAAAAACCTATACAAAAGGATTTTTAAACCCTTGTCAATACAGGTAGTGATCTTTCTTTCCTGTGTTTGCCATCCTAAGAAGGGACCATGGAAATGCACAAAAAACCCATTCTAATGGCGCCATTGTTAGCTGCAATGCTGCTAGGTACTGCTGTATCACCCACTCTGTGAAATATTTAGTTTACCTTGTGTTGCTATAACCATGAACAGCAATGGTAAATGGTTTCTTGAAGACCTAGAAAAAGGACTGAGTGAAATTCCTGAATGTGAAACTTGTACTCAGCTTCTTTTGCAGTTTTCTACTGCTTTGTAAGAAGTGGGCATTAATAAATGGAAAAAAAAACTTCTAAGCAGCTTAGATTTTCTTTTCACAGAAATTAGGACTGAAATTGGATATTTTCTTTGCACAAGAAGTACCAGCACTAACATTTCCAGCAGTGCAGCTGATACCTTTTTAAATCACAGTGTTACGGGAAGCAGCAGAGAAATGGTAAAAGGGAAGAGGACACCAGAGGAAATTGATTTTTGGATTCATCCTCAAACTTCTTACCATCTCCAGCAGGTTCAAGAGTAACTGGCTGTGTTTCCTGACTATATTATAAGCTCGACAACAAAGCTCCACAAACTCTTGAAAACGCTGTGGGTTTTTTCCACCTTCTGTGATGAAATACTCCATCTCTGATGTGAAGATGAAGGGAGCTCGGTCCCTGGAAAAGAGAACAATTACATGAGAAATTTCACCAAAAATAGCTAATCTTTCAAGACAGTTAATGTTTGTAGCTCATTCTTCGCATTTCTTTTCCCAGTATTACCTTCCTCGTTATTTCATCTCTCCCTTCCTCAGTGTGGACAGCTTTATTGCTGCGCCTGGTGTCACTGACTAATTGAGGTAGAGACAGGTTTCACAGCAAGAGCTTCCTAGTGAGAAATACAACAACTGAACAAGTTTGAAGCTTACATGTTTTCTTCTGGCTCTTCTTTGCTTTTCTTTTTAAACTCTCACTGTGTTAATTTCTTGATTCCAGCCTGAAAGTAAATCTAGAAACAAGTTCTCAAAGAGGATGTGACATAAATATCAACTCCCTACTAGGCAAGAAGTGAATTTAAGAAAAAATCCTACAACTCCACAGTCCGGACAGAAAAAAAGACAACATATGATGCTATCATTAAATATATGCACTGAAGGGGTATTTCTGACCCAAGTTTAAACAGAATAAACTTAAAATGCATTGTGTTGTTTTTTTGTGCAGTTATTGTATTCATCCTAAAGTAAATGAGGGGCAGAATCTGACAGAATGTCTTGCCTTTTTTTCTTATCACTAGTATGGTTTGTGGTTATGGCATGCTATTGCAGAAGAAAACTGATTAGCCAGGCTTCTGCTAACAATCCTATCATTTGATAGCTTCAGAAAGGCCTGATATACTGCATCCTCACAGACAAAACTGCTGCAGTGATTTACTCGTCACAACTGTGTATACAGAGGCATGTAAACAGATTAGAGGGCTATATTCCAAGGAAATATACACTGCATGTTAACCCTTAATTCTAAATGAACTTGAATAAACTAAATATTCTTGGGAAGTCTGAATATAGAAACAAATTGGAAGATCTCGGTTTCTTGCCGCTGAGTCTGAACATACTCTGCTTACTGATTCATTCAGAAATGAGACAGAGAAGTTTTCCTAGGAGTTTTCCTCATTTTCCCATAAAAACACCTGCCTTGTAATACAGAAAGTCAAGTTGCTGTGAGATTCAAGGCTGCAGCTGGAAGTCTTAGTTACAAGAAATGTTCAGGTGACCTTCACATTCTTATGTTTGGAAAATCTTCCTGATTCACACTGAAACTAACTTTGAAAACAATGAGCTAATGAGGAAAGGCATGCTGCTGGACCTTATACTAAGAAACAAGGAAGGAACAGCTGCTGATTAGACAGTTGGGGGTAGCCTGGGACACAGTGACTATGAGATTATGGAGTTCAGTATCATTCAAGGAGGAAGCAGGGCAATAAGACTGTAACCATGGACTTCATGATAGATAACTTTGGCCTCTTCAGGGACCTTTTTGGAAGAATCCCATGGGAATCGGCCCTAGAAGAAGACCCGGGGAACTACCGGCCAGTCAGTCTCACCTCAATCCTTGGAAAGGCGATGGAATGGCTCACCTTGGAGGCCATCTCCAAGTACATGGAAGACAAGAAAGATATCAGAAGCAGTCAGCATGGATTCACCAAAGGGAAATCATGCTTAACCAAACTGACTGCCATCTACAATGGGACAACTGGATGGATAGATGAGGGGAGAGTGATGGATGCTGTTTACCTGGATGTCAGCAAGGCTTTTGACACTGCCATAAAATCAGAATGGTTTGGGTTGGAAAGGACCTTAAGATCATTTAGTTTCCAACTCCCCTGCCATGGGCAGGGACACCTCACACCAGACCATGTCGCCCAAGGCTCTGTCCAACCTGGCGCTGAACACTGCCAGGGATGGAACATTCACCACTTCTTTGGGCAACCCATACCAGTGCCTCACCACCCTTGCAGTAAAGAACTTCTTCCTTACATCTAACATGAACTTACCCTGTTAAGTTTAAACCCATTACCTCTTGTCCTATCACTACAGTCCCTAATGAAGAGTGCCTCTCCAGCATCCTTGTAGGCCCCCTTCAGATACTGGAAGGCTGCTATGAGGTCTCCACGTAGCCTTCTCTTCTCCAGGCAGAACAACCCCAACTTTTCTAGCTTGTCTTTGTATGGGAGGTGGTCCAGCCCCTGATCATCTTGTCTCTCATGGCATCCTCATAAGCAAGCTCAGGAAGTGCATGCTGAATGAGTTTCCCCCAGGGGTCCATACTGGGTTAAATATTGTTCAACTTGCTCATCAGTGACTTGGATGAAGGGATAGAATGCCTCCTCAGCAAGTGGCTGATACCCCAGAGTGCTGTGCTGTCATTCAGAAGGATCTAGACAGGAATAATTCCACATTTCAGAACAGGCTGAGGGCTGACTTGCTAGGAAGAAGTTCTGCAGAGCAGGACCTGGGGGTCCTGGTGGACAACAAGTTATATTATATGATTCCAGATAAGTAGAACTAGGAATGATGAAGTTATAGTAGTTCCACAATAGCAGTTCTTTCCTTCCACATTTTTCTGTGTGAGTTCATAGTGTGACAGTTATGTTATAGTATGTTACATAGTAATTGTGTAGTTTAATGCTGTAGCTCTAAGAGAATTAAAAACTTGTGTCTATTACTGATTTCAGAGAGCAAGATTTCCCCAGAATCTTCTTTCATTCTTTCATCTGTTAGCTTATCTTTTGTTTAGCAGTGGCATTTAAAATAGACATGCAGTATTAAATAATTAATACGATTAGAGTCATGGAAGTCAATCTGTTGAAGAAAATAAGAAACAGAGACAGAAAATCAGCAATGTTAACATTTTCACTAAGCCGTGGATAGAAGTCCAAAGTAAATCCTGATTTGAAAGCATTTTAGCATCTTGAGAATATACAAACCCCAAATTTGTTTCGCACCTGCATTATGTTTTGGGGCTAAAATATACCAAGTCAACACTATTGTGGTAAAGGTTCCGTATTATGCATTTTGTTCAAAATTCATATTTGGTTTCTGATAAAAACACAGCCCTTTCTGAGCCTGCATTAAGTCACTTGAACTGAAAACATATACTGCAATCAGAAATTTCTTTATGGGAAGAAAATTGGTGTTAATATTGTTGGTTTGGCTGCGGGCCAAAACATAATGCAATGACTGCAGTGCTAGTCAGTTCTCTTACTGTTGTTGCTAAAGGATCCATTTGAATGTATAACTGATATTTATATTACTTGCAGAGTAATTTTATTTGTAAGATAATTTTAAGCAGTTTTATAAGGTTCTTAAATTTCTAAGGTCGTAGACCTGTCCTCCCTTATTAACCTGCAAAATACGATGTAGAAGTTTGCTTTCCCTGGTTTTGCTCAATGTCTTGTGGTATCAGAGCCCCTCCTGCAAGGTAATCCCTGCAACCAGTCAAATGCTGAAGCTCCATTCCTGCACATGTCTAAGCCAGCTGCCATGAGGGGAACACTTTGCAATTGAAATTAAAAATGCATATAAAACCAATGCAGTATAGGAGACAATACCCATTAGAAGGCACAACATAGTCATTTCCCATGATAATATTAAAAAGCAGAGTTTCAGAGGGAGGAGATGCTCCCTCACTGAAAAGTACATAAAGGATTCTGAAAACCCAACTGACAGGGCTGAATGTCTGCATATAGATGCAAAATGTTCCTTGCTGCTTTCACAAACTCCTTCAGAATATAAAAACATAGAAGGGAATAATATAAAAACATAGAAGAGGATAGTCTAAAAATTACTCCAGCAAAATTACAAACAGCCAAGTCAAGCTACTGTCCATGCTGAATGGGAAAATTTACATCAGCAAACAGAGGGTGTTTTAGCCTGCATAAGTTAAAAAAGCAATGCATGCCCTGGTGATGCAGGAGGATTCTAATTTATCACACACACATGGAAATGAACCATATCCTGGTGCACAGCCTGTATTTCTATATTTAAATTAGTACATCTCTAACTGACAGCCTTCTGTAGAATATAGCTAAGATCATATTATATCATGGCATTTATTCAGAAGATAAGCAATGTGTCTAAAGGCCTGACAATAACTCTGAAAGACATCATTCACTTGAACATACATCTATTAAATAGCTTGCTCACATGAAGTTATCTAAAAGATATAAACATGAAATTAAAACACACCTTCAAGATCACAGCTAAGCCCTACAGTATGCTACATCCATAGGCTGTTCAAAGACCAGTTTGCATTGGTATTACAGCCAATGGGACAAAGCGCCCCTTGGCCTAAAATCTTCATCTATTACAGATTTCTGCCTCCATCAAATTAATGAAATCACTGGTATTAATTTAAAAAAAACCTAGTATGATGAAATATTTTCAAGTAAAAGCCTTCTACTGTATCTCTGGAGAAGAGCTGCCCTTTCTTTCTTTATGGTGTGCTAAAGAAATGCAGAATTCTTGATGATGTCTACCGTATAGTGGTAAAGTTGGGTACCATAATTTCTAGGAAAACAAAAAAAAAACTTCATTGAAAGAACTGGTGTGGCTTGAGATAGATCAAAAATGCACAGTCAATAACCCTCCCAAAGTCATTAAAGCAACCTTATCACAGATCACTCACTCTTTTTGCTTTTTTTTTTCTTTTTCCCCCCCCCTCAACCCCTAGATGAGATTAATAAGCCTTTACTTTTATAACAGAAATCAGTCAAAAAGGCAGTATCCCTGTTTATGGCAGAGTCTGATTGCAGTCCTAGACCTTAAAGACTTATACTTTATGATGGCCGTGACAAAAGAGTTTACTCAAGTGATCCAGTGAGAAGCAAGGCTAGTTTTATGGTGGTTTTATGCTTTTCTTATTGTGTACTGCTCTAGAGAGCCAAGATTTTCATGGGAATGTGTTTTGCAGTTCCTCTGGAGATTAAAGATGTTTGGATGATATGTCATGAGAGGGAGGAAATAAAGGAAACCTCAGCAACTAAAAAGATCATCATGCAAAAACAAACTTAGTCTGGGGTGATGGGAACATGTACTGAGGCTTCACTGTAGACTAGAAATATGGGGCATTCCTAGAGGACCAATAAGATCATCAGGATTTGTTATGAAACACTAGATGTAAACTGATTAACAAAGCTTGTAAGGTCAGCAATGGTTTTAGCTTTTCCTACTATGAATCTCACAGGACAAAATATTTGAGAATGATACACTGACTTCCTTTTATATTAAGTAAAAAAAATGTATGAGATGATGAACAACAAATGACCTTTACTCTGATCCAATCTAAACTTCCTAATTGTGTAGTTATGGAAAAGCTTAAGTCACTCAGAGTAATACAATGAGATCAAAATAGTTGTAGTCCAAGTTATCATATGGTCACAGAAGACTGTGCATGAGAAAACATACGAACTGTTTGCAATTTAGAAATCAGCTGCTCAACAGCCTACACCCCCACAGATTCCTTGACTGCTTTAAAACCATTTTGACTGAGTCAAGAGTGACTGATAGCATTTAGTATGACTACATGGAATTTGGATGTATCCAGTAAAATAGGAAAGGCTTTTAGAGAGCTTTTGAACGCTGACATCCTTTGCTCTGTAGCAAAAGCCAAAAGCTTACTGAAGAACACTCACAAAATAAACAACACAAGTGCTTATTTCTCTAAGCCAAGTGAAAATATCTAATCATAGTAATCATATATATTTGTAGACACAGAAAAAAACATGAGCAAGCGTATTCCTTTCATAAATTAAAGACTGAAACAGTGAACAACTGCAGAGCATGATTCGTCTCAAGCAAGCACACAAAGTATCATTAAAAAATATGCCTGGAAAGGGGAACACGAGATACTCTCATCTTTCTGCTTACTAGGACAAGATCAACCATAAACATGCTTATTCTCAAAATTTTTAGTGACAGAGTTCTTCTCCAAGCTCCCTATCAAATTTCTGTTTCAGTATCTCCTCTTGCTGAGTTTTTTCCTTTAATGCTTAATTTAACCTTGCTGTATTTTCATCTTATTAATTCTCGCTCTTTCCTAAGGGAACATGAAGATCCCATCTTCTTTACAGCAGCCTCTAATGTATTTGCAGACTTATTATGTCTTTCCTCAATCTCTGTAGACAATTGTTTCAGCCTTTTCTCATAAGTCTTGTTTTCCAGATGTCTGATAATTTTAATTGCTTTTCTCTGGACTATGTAATTTCTCTAGACTCCTTATCCACATCTTTCTAAGAGTAAAATGTTGAAAATATTCCAGCTGAAGTTCTACCCGTGTTGCATGAAGCAAAAGGATTGCTTTGTATTTCATGCTTCCCAATTCAACATTTTATCAACTCACATTCAACTTGTCTGTAGTATCATTCTGAAAAACTGCTAGTCCCAACTTTCATCATAGTCAAAAATTTTTGCAATAGCCCTCCACTAGAATATGAGCAAACATATTCTCTATCCTATCATCCTGATTACTAACGAAAATATTGAAAGCTATAGTCCCATCACAAAACTTATGATATGCCATTTGGTGTATCCTTCCATCTTGATACTGGAACACAGGCAGGTACCTTCCACAAATGGCTGTACTGTAATGGTTTTGTCTATACAGTGCCTTCTTAACTTATGCTAATGTTAATTTTATTTTTGAAAGTTTCAGGAGCTCTGCTAAGGCTACATTAACTTGCATCTAGTTATATGATATGTATTCTTTCTTCTCTATTTCACAAATCTATCCTCTCCTGGAAAAAATAACCATTCCAGAAGATAAATGCTCCAGGAGAACTCTATAGTGCTTATTCTTCTGATCACTGTTATAGGAGATGACAGTCTCTTCAACAAGCCTAGAATCTAAATGATGTAAATGCATTTTAAGTGACCTCATAATAAAGCAGTAGTTCTGAGCTTTGTATAAAACACAAACACTTCCTGGACTTGATGGTTAAGTTTTCCCGCTGACTTCAATAACAGTTGCTACCACTTGCATTTTCACTGGCTTATATTGCAAATTTATGTTCAGATTTGTTTAGATAACTTTTCTGCTTTCTATTTCTTGCAGTAAAGAAATCTTGCCAATAGTTCCATTGATACGCCTGCTCCTGAGAAGTGTAAGCAGGTTCTAGCTGAGGCTTTATTCCTCAAATCAGCCAGACCTCATATATATCCATCCACTTCTAAATAACACAACAGTCTGAATTTCAATTGCCAAATAGCAAGTACAATGCTATAAATAGGAATAGAAGAGAAAGGTGAATTGGGAAATTTGAAACATCTTTCAAAAAATCCCAGAATAAGACAGACAATTGAAACAGCTGAGGTTTTGACTGGCCATGAGGAAAAAAAAAACCTTCACTAAAAGGATAGATATTGAAACACGTTGCCTGGCAAGATTATCCTGGCAGGATATAGCTGGACATAGCCCTGGGTAAACTGGTCTGAATTTAGTGTTGAACTTATTCCATTAATACCTAGACAGAAAGATGCCTGAATGCCCTGGGCAACCTTGTCTCAGATAAACTACATGGCCTGGACATTCAAAACATGCATCTAATATTTTTGACCTACATTCTTAACAGATAACATGGTTTCAACAATATTTTCTGCCATTTATGCCGCTGTTTGAGATACCTACTGCATAAAAAGTTTTCTAACTATTCATTTGGAATCTAATTTCCGATTACAATTTTACACACATTATTTTTATATTAACATCTATATTTAAAGGCAGAAACAGCAAACTAAAAAGAATCTCCTGAATTTCTTAGGTTACTGGGTAGAGTTGTTAAACCATTATGGCCTCATTTATCCATTTAGTTCTTCTTATGTGTATATCTACTTTGCTATTATAATTATTTTTCCCTATAAGAGCCTTAATGTTAGCTTTCCAGTAAAATCACAGTGTTGAACATACCCACTATTTTGTATCAGTAGTAAAAGAAATGTTTCACACATTGGATGGACCTATTCTGAAAGATTCATCTGCTTCTGCCAGTAAATGAATTGGTTACACTGAGATTTAATCATGCTTAGCGGATATGGTACAAAACAAGCTATAACCCTCACCGAAGCTAAGGGCTCTGATTCATCATTCTGTTAACATGTAGTTTCCTCATGTAAACTAAACCACAGTAACTATTTATTATTCCCCTTTTGCAAAGCGCAAGGGAATGTGACTTGACTAAAATCCCTTTCATGGTGGGCCACCTAAAGTTAGTGAGTTTGCAAGTCATGGAGATTTGATCACACCTGGTCCCGCAGGATTACTATGATGACAGTATAGCTATCACAAATGTTGACAGATGAGGTTAGAAAGGTTTACAGGCCTTAGTGCAGACCTAGAATTTGCAGCATGTATTGCCACAGGGACTCATCTGGAACCTTATCTTGTTAACAAGAAAATCGGCAGGACTCATGATGGTAAAGCAGAGACAATTTGAGGTGTCTCTTGACGGTTTTCACTCTGGCTGCACTGACCCAGTCTTTGCGGCAATCACTAGTTATTCTGTGGTCTGACCACAGAATTTATTCACTTATGGTCACAGAATTTTAACCACTTCATACAGTCAGCTGAGTGTATATTTTTGAAAAGATCCTCTCTGAAAGAAGATGTACTCTGCTCTAAGAATACATGTCTTCAATAGTTTCAAACACTGTCCTATTGCAACCATGCACATCTTATGTTGACTGGTTAAAAGCACTACCATGCCCAGTTTATGCATCTTCTGAGCTGAGTTAGGATCCCCTGTTCAGACAGACACACATTAGGCAGCCTGCACTCTGTCACCAGATATCAGACTGTTATTGCATATCAATTTTAAGGTGGATTTAAATCCTTTGTATACTTCAGATTCAATACCTATATGTGAAAGTGCTCAGTACAGCATTCCTGACACCTTAGATCACTTTCTAAGACTGTCAAATTTGCCAGATTTGTTAGCAGTTCATTACTAACCCTATTGGTAAAACACTTGAGATTTAATTCACAAGGACATTGGAGCAAATCCTCTTGTTAATAAGAGATTGCTGGACAACTGCTTTTTGCATTCTGACTGACCCTCACTATTGGAAAAGAATTTAAAACTCAGGCTTAAAAGTTGGCTTAAAATAAGTAGAACAAGTGGGGTTATATTCCATAGATATCGAATATTCAGCTAACAGGTCTTTTCAGTATGAGACAGCTATTTGGAAAACACAGTAATGGTTGCAGGAGATTTGTATATCACCATGCAAAGCAGAGAAATAAACCCGTGATGAAGAAATCAAATTGCACAGAAAATCCTTGGGGCAGGGGATAAAATCCTACATAAATTAAATAAATCAGTATACTTTCCAGTAAAGGATGAAGGACAGAGGCAGAGTGTGCAGAACAAGCAGAAAAAGAAGCCAAGGACCATGCAACAGAAATTATTTTAGAAGTACTTGATGTATACCTGACTGTGCGTCAGAACATAAAAAGGTATGTATAAAAAACTTTTGGGGAAGGAGGTAATACAATAAAATGTTTCTGATGGGAGTGGAAAAGAGAAAATATATGTCCCTGTAAACAGTTATACTTTGAAAAGGGTTACATATAAAATCATATAAGCAAAATGGATAGTGAACATGATGTTTTTTTCCCCTTTTACTTCTCTTTTATTGTTAAACTTCCTGTCTCTAGAGTCACATTCTACAGAAAAATCACAGGGTGACTAATACAAAGAGAAGGAGGGAAGGGGCGAGGGCAGGAATAAAATCTCTGAAGCCGGAAGTTGATAGGGTACTTTCTGTATGAGAAAAACAATACCTCCCTTCACTGTACAAGTACTTTGTAAAGGATAAAAAAAAAAAAAAAGGGTACAAAGTGGACAGTGAACATAATTTACTGTCATTCCGAAAAGGCTTCTTTGAATGCCCTCCAGAAGAGTCTATTATTGAAAACAAATAACAGTGGTAAAGGGCAAACTACTATCCAGGCTTGACAATTAAAGAAAGCATCAGAATGGCAACAATAAACACCTACTCTTCAAGACAGGCAAATACAACAGAAGTGCATCTGAAATGACTGCAAATTGTGCAGCTCACATGTTCTCAGACTTGACTTGTGCTTTTGGTGTTTAATTCAGGGCAATAACAGACACATGACTTTCAGAAGTGATGGACTTCATGCCTCATATATTCAAACCCCTTTAGGCCTTGTCACCTTGAATGTGACATTGTTTCCCCTTTAGGTCTTTATGCATATTTCACTTTCTAGTCTTTATGCAAAGATTTGTGTATATGACTATCTTTAAACATCTGTATAATCCTACTAAGATCACTGAAACTACTAAGGTTCTTTAAGTCATGGAATTAAGTCTTTCCAGGATTTCAGACAGCTATTTTCGGAAGGTGGCATACAGGAAGTGCTGAAAGTGAATCCTGGCAGAGAATTAGGAGTTACCAGTTCACATAAAGTAGGAACTCCAGATCAATGATTTCAGAAAAATAAATCTGAACTGCAGAAAACGAATTAATAAATAGGCATAGTGAGAATTCCTAATGAAATCTCTCAGCAGGCAATACAGGTTACTCCAACAGTTTCCATGCACAAATTTAGAAAATGAAAAGTGATTCTACTTTAAGTTTTTACTTCAGGTTTTAGTCAATTCCTTTGATAAGTACCCTAAATAAAATTTTTAAAAAGCACAAAGAAAAAAGAAAAATGTGAAATTCTCAAATTCCTATCTTCTTTCTTCTCTACTTTTCCCTTGGTTTTAGGAAAAAGGTAGAACACATGCAGATACAATGCAGTCAAAGAATGTAGCTACAAGTTATTTTTCCCTATCTGTATGCCAACTTCTCTGTTTTAGAAAGAAAGACCTGTAATTTATATTATTTTTTTTAATAAACACTTCCTGTGTGGCAGTAGCACTCATTTTAGGTTATTAACACTAAAAATAAAATGTGATACTTTTTTTAAAAAAAGCGGCACTTTATTTTTTTTCATACTCAGACATTCTTCAGGGCTTTTCAGTATAGGAAAACACATAGGATGAAAGTGTGGGAAACAATTTTCCCATATTTTTGAAAATTCCTTCAAAAAACTGTGATTTCCCAATGGAATAGTTAGGCTGCCTCTATTAATTACCTTTGTAGATGAAAACCAGCTTAGCAGATTTAACTCCTGGGAAAACCACACCAAGACGCGGGATTAATCTGGCTAAGAGACAAGAGTGTGTCTGTGATTCAGATCAGGGAAAAGAAAGGTCAGTAAGTGTTGTAAATCATCAGAATGACTGACATTTAAAAAAAAAAAAGACACCTAGGTTATCAAAGGATGAATTTACAGTGTGCCATGAGCTGAACTACTCCATATCTTGCCATTAGGTTTCAGACTACACATCACTGACTGAAAAAATATGTATGACAGTGCTGGAAGTTATTGGTAGTGGAGAGGATGAGACTGATGAAGTCACGACTAGTTCAGTTAGCACAGGATTTAAATCTCTTATTTCTTAATTCACTAAAGAAGACATTTTCAAAAGGAACTGGTCAGAACTGAAAAGAAGAAAACAAAAGAAAGGAAAGCATAGCAGGTAGAACTATGAGCCAGACACCTTCTTCGGTATCATATGACAACTGACCTAGTCCTGTATGATTACCTGGATAATATTACACCTGTTTAAGTTGGAATGGGTCTAAGATGATTACTACAGAATACTCAGTAGATAACAAACAGGACAATTACATGAAATTAAACAAGAAACATTTCCTCATACAGTTTGAAGTGTACCTGTAGAATTCACTGCTTTAGGAGAATGTAGGGTCAAATGCAGTGGCTGGATAAGAGAATGAAAGGAGCATTTATTACCACTAACAAAATATGTCACCCAGTATAATAAAAAAAAAAAATAAAAGGAAGAAAAAAGATATCTCATGGTTCAGTAGGAAAGTTCCCTATGGGAATAATTCTGACAAGCTCTGTTATTTTGCTATTGGTTAGATACAGTATACATCTCCCTCCACACTTCTAAAACACTAGTTCCTATACCCAAGTAGACAGTACAATTTAACATATTTGCTGCACAATGAATTACACAAAAGTGGGAAAGACAGAGGGCAGGAATCAGAAAAGTTAACTAATCCTGTGTTGTGGTGTTACACAGTAATGACTACAAAAGTGATAACGACTGCATGAACCATACCAGCTTCAAAGGGTTCTCTGAAGACTCATATTGGATCTGCTAGAAAGAACTGCAGACCATGCATGACGGCATGCCAGTCTCAAAGCTGCCATGTATGCCTTTCACTTTACTAACATCAGCAGAAATATGCAGAATACTGCAGAGGATCTATCCTCATGAAGCTTTATGAGAAGTAAGTTTGGTAACGGCAAGAAAAGCCCCTTGAGAACAGAAAAGGGGCAGCTGTGGCAAGCAGCTTCTTAAATTCTTGAAGTAATGACAAAGACATTGACTCCTTTTCTATAAGCCTTCATTCATTTGCATAGATTTTATTTTACAAATAAAACCAAGTTTATTTCTGTGATGTGTGTAAGGACCAGTTTCATGCGTAGGGATTTGCATCAGGCCTTTCATTTTTTAAAGCCACCTACAGAACTTCACAATTTTATGTACAGTATCTACTGTACAAAACCTCAAGGGTCAGCATTAATAACTCTAAAGATTTGAAAGCACTGTACTGCTGTTTTATTAATATTACTTTAGATGTACAGTATTGTTAGGGGTGCAAAGAACTCAAATAAAAATCTAATAAGAACTCAAATAAAAATCTAATATAAAGAGCTGTTAAAATAACCAGAGGCTTAACCTGTTTCAGGACTTTTCTTGTGGGAATGAGTAGATACAAATAGCACTGAGGTTTCCAAATTTTGAGAGAGCCTGAAATTTATGGGATGTAGAAATGTGATATTCCTGTGCTCCTGCATTACAACTAACATGTTACATTTCATGAAGGTGTGTACAGCTCATGAGAACTGTAGTCATTATCAGTTGTATGTAGTATAAGAAAGACAACTACTATTCCATGATGTTCACAACCTGCTGTTAAGCGTGAGTCCTAGCTTTACTACGAACCATGAGGGCACTCCATGAATAGAAGTCCTAAAATGTATTACTTTAGCATATAGTTTTAAAGTAACATACTGCATGAAGAAACTGGGAAAAAAAATGTTGCTGCTTATAAAAGTTACTATATTTTAAGTAATTTTCATAGACTTAATAAGACGATGTAGTAAGACTTAGTTGTAAAACAGCAAAATTAATATTTTTACTATTGCTATGACATTATTTCTGTTTAAATTTGGTTCTTGTGTGTCCCCCCGTGTTTGCTTCATCCTGTTGTTCACTCAAACTAGATAATTCTTCACTCATGCAAAATTACTGCTCAAGGAAATTCCTATTAGGCTCCAGAAGGAGGTTTGCTGAAGTGAAGGATGCAGCACTTAACTCAGAATGTGCATGAGCATCTTATTTTTATTGCTCTGCTCTGCTTTATTCTTTACACAGCAAATAAGTAGGATTAAGGCAGCATATCTTGAATGATTGATGATAATTCTGAGCACCACAACTAAATCTTTTGACTGCCTGACTTAGAAGTACTTATTATCCCCATCAGCTTCCCTGATATCAATACTCCCACACTGTTATTTCTGTCTAACACTAACACACTGAGAGAGTCTAGAACAGTCAAAAGCCAGCTTACAATAATAAAAAATAAAAAGAAGAAAGAAAGGAAAATTTAGCTAAAACTGAATTCTGGGACTTGTTCTGGAATTATTAGGAAACATGGAGGAAAGACAACTCCCCACACACACATCTCATTTTGTCAGTATTAGGGATCATTTATTCATTCTCTACTCTGTTTTAACAGCTTCTTTGTGCATTCCACATACTGCCATTATCTTATCTATTCTTATTCCATCCCAATTCATTCCTCCGTAGTATGATCACATTAGGAACTGAAATACATGATCACACTATTTTATTTATCTTTATTATAGGATAGTTACATCACAGGCAGAAACAGAAAAATCACAGTCTTGTTAAGGTCAAATCATATTTACAAAACAGCTTCTGAGCTCAGTGTGGTTAGATGTAAAACTTCAAAAGATAATGAAAAAGTTTGCAATTTTACCCACAGAGGAATAATGTAATTATTACCCATGATATCCTTGTCTCTAAGTTGGAGAAACATCAATTTGATAGGTGGACCACTCGGTGGATAAAGAACTGGCTGGATGGCAGCACGCAAAGAATTTTGCTCAATGGCTCAGTGTCCAGCTGGAGACCAGTAACGAGTGGTGTCCCTCAGGGATTGGTGTTGGGACTGGTCTTCTTCAACATCTTTGTCAGTGACAAGGACAGTGGGATTGAGTGTGCCCTCAGCAAGTCTGCCGATGACACCAAACTGTGCTGTTTGGTTGATATGCTGGAGGGAAGGAATGCCATCCAGAGGGACCTTGACACGCTGGTGAGGTGGGCTGATGCCAACCTGATGAAGTTTAACCATGCCAAGTGCAAGTGTAAGTTCCTCCACCTGGGTCAGAGCAATCCCAGGCACAGCTACAGGTTGGGGAGAGAAGAGATTGAGAGCAGCCCTGTGGAGAAGGACTTGGGGGTGTTGGTTGATGAGAAAATGAACATGAGCCAGCAGTGTGCACTTGCAGCCCAGAAAGCCAACCGTCTCCTGTGCTGCATCAAAAGGAGCGTGACCAGCAGGTTGACGGAGGTGATCCTGCCCCTCTACTCTGCTCTTGTGAGACCTCATTTGGAGTATTGTGTGCAGTTCTGGTGTCCTCAACATAAAAAGGAAATGGAACTGTTGGAACAAGTCCAGAGGAGGGCCAGGAGGATGATCAGGGGACTGGAGCACCTCCCGTATGAAGATAGGATGAGAAAGTTGGGGCTGTTCAGCCTGGAGAAGAGAAGGCTGCATGGAGACCTCAGAGCAGTCTTCCAATATCTGAAGGGGGGCTATAGGGATGCTGGGGAGGGACTCTTCATTAGGGACTGTAGTGAGATGACAAGGGGTAACGGGTTCAAACTTAAACAGGGGAAGTTTAGACTGGATATGAGGAAGAAATTCTTGACTGTAAGGGTGGTGAGGCACTGGAATGGGTTGCCCAGGGAAGTTGTGAATGCTCCATTGCTGGCAGTGTTCAAGGCCAGGTTGGACAGAGACTTGGGTGGCATGGTTTATTGGGAGGTGTCCCTGCCCATGGGAGGGGGGTTGGAATTAGATGATCTTATGGTCCTTTCCAACCTTAAGTATTCTATGATTCTATGTTTATGTGAAAATTACTTTTTTTCTCTGAATGTGGGAAGACAGTAGTCATTTAGATACATCAATGGTTTTGGATTCATTATAGGAACACTCTTCTGTTAGAAAAAAACAACAACCATCAGAATTATTTTGGCATAGACCAGTCTATTATTCTGGTCACTACTGAAATGCATCATTCCAATCTCTGACCAAACAAGGATTTATATTTATCTTCTTTTTTTTTTTTTTTGACTGAAAGGGGATCTCCAACATCTCTTAATTCCTTTTCTAGTCATTCCTATATTTTTTAGAGGTTTTGTGAACAACAAAAGATGTTGTTTTGGAAAATAAAGTAAAAAAAAAAAGCATGATCTCATTTGTATTTTTTCCATGGGAGCAGATAAGGCTGTGAAATTTCAGGACATTGCTTTGAAGTTTACTGTGTGCGTTACTATAGATACTAACCTTTTTATGCTTCCAAATGTCTGTGCATGACCTAAAAATCTTCCAAAATCTATGTGGAACATGTGTCCGGCATTTGTCAGCATTATGTTGTCATTGTGTCTATCACAGACTCCCAGAATGAAGGTAACAACACACCAGCCAGCGCAGGAATAAAAGAAATGTCTTATTGCCTAGTTAGTAAAACAAAAGCACTTACTGGAAATATTCAGAATACTTGTTTACAACACTAACAAGAAAACCAAACACTGGACTTTTACAAATGCTATGCATGTTGTAGGAATGGTACTCATACAAGTAATACACAAATTTTGAAATTATGATACAAAAACAACTTTATGCATGAGATTTTCACCTTGTGTATTATGGATACTTGAATTCCATAGAAAATTTCTAAGGTAAAATGTATGTAATAAAAACAAGCTTCTTGCCAGGAAGCTGACATTTTCTGTTCAATAGCATGTATATTGTAAAAACCATTGTTTAGAAATTAGTTGGAAATCCACAAATTTAACCACTTGTTTTGAAGTGAAAGTAGGTTATTTTATATCCACTGTACTGTTCTGTATCTGTATGTGTCTTTTTTCTCCAGAACTCAACTGCCTTTCTCAAATCCTAATTAATCAAGCCCCAAAATGTTCCTGCCCCAAAAATTAAACCCCAGTTTACAGAAATTAACTGAAGCAAGTAAAGGCTAAATCGTTTTCTGCTAGTAGCATCTGCGAATCTGAATAGATTATGGGATTAAAACTAATGTTCTGCAGAGAGAACCCAAGAGACTGATTAAACCAAAAACCAGTGTAACAGTCATTTTTAATATAACCTCCTTCTCTGGTGCTCTTTTACATGGCGGAGATTTGTACTTTCATGGTCGGTCTGCTTCATATAAGTGGACTGGTTCATTCAGATCCACCTCAGGAATCTCTTTACAGTATTACATTGTGGCGTTCCTCTCTACCAAAATTGTGCTCATGGCAGATGCAGGAAAATGTACACGCTAATAATTTGCTCACCAGAAACACTTATAGGTGTAGCCCTAGTTTTCTGCTAACTTTAGAAAGAAGTGTTTAAAAATTGTGACTTCTCCTAGTAAAAGAATCCAACCAGCCTCTTTCAAAACACAAATGTACAGTGCCCTCTTTCAGAGGAGAGTTATTCCTGATTCAAATGATGACTCTCCTACCCCAAAGCATAAAGAACAGCTTTAGTCTCTTTTTAATCTTTTTTTAATCTTACTGAAAATTCAGTTCTTATTCAGAAGTCTTAATCTCCCATAAATATAAATCACAAACAAATTAATTTATATAGAAACCTCCAAAATCCTAATCTGTTATCTTTACGTTTTTGGACAAAACCTACATTGCCCAAGGGAAATCATTATTTAGGCATTCAGGATTTCGCTGTAGATGTAGGGTGCCACCTGCAATGGCTGATACAGGTGACAGCACTGTGGAAAACTTAGGTCACAGCACAAGAATTGGCTGAATTTTATGTCAAACTGTACTGCTTACTCACTTCGAAGACCTTGGATAAAACACCTAAGCTTTCTGAAACTTTGCTCTCCCAACTGTAAAATAAGGATATTAGAGCTTCTTCTGAATTAGTTTTTTTGAGCAACGCAGATAGAGTATTGTATGAGTAAAAAATCATGAAGGAGTCAAAAAAGAGAAAGGTTCATTCACCAAAGAGTGCAAAGTGAATGCACAGTAGCAATTTTATGCATGCCCCATGCAATCAGACCCAACTGCATTTTATGTTTAAAAAAAACTGAAAGAAAATGGGTAACTGGTTTTAGAATATTCCACATTAACGGGCGTTTTTACAAACTGCAGCAGCAGCAAGAAATCAGGTTTGTAATCAATAACTAATAGCAACTTTTCAATTGAAATGTTGGCTGCACTTCTACCATAACACTGTAAATATACAAACTTAAAAAAAAATCTTGACGGATTGTTCCTGTTTAATTGAATCAAGATGATATACCAGGACTTCAAGTGTTCTTATGAAAATGAAGATAAACAAATGCCTGTGGAATAGCTACAAAATTACTAAAAGCTATCAAACTTATTTATGCCGTACATTGTCTGATAAACTGTTATAGAAACAATTTTCAGAGTGGTAAACACTCAAAGGTCCTCTTTAAATTTAAGATTTTGGCTACTAATCTACAGTGGGCACAGAGTAGGGTTCTAAAAATTGTCCAGCAACATAAATGTTAAGAGGTTTTTTCATGGGCTTTCAGAACATGCTCAACCAACAAAGAATTAATAGGTTCATTTAGGAAATATCTGCTTCTATAAATAAAATTCCTAATTTTTTGGCTCATGCATAATGTCTAGTTTCATAAAATCAGATGCATTGCATGGGATCCTATACTGTGATATGAAAGCATGATTTTATGTATCATATGACTAGGTAGTTTTGATAAAACAGCTTTCTAAAACTGTGTGTACTGACATGGTTTTTTCCAACTACAGGAAATCCACTGAGACTTTGTATGGTTTATATACAATAAAGTATTTAGAGAGCTGAGCTAAAAAATAAATGCTTAGAGCTCAATACTTAATTTCTACTTCTCTTTGCTTTACTATTAAATTTTAAAATTCTCTATGACACATTTTTATAGAAAATGTATTGCAATGCACCTGATCCAGAGCAGTATCACTTTAGAAACAGAGTGGCATTTAAGTCAGCTCCCTAGCTTCTGTGCATGTGAATTATTTGTCTTGTGTCTGAGTCATTTGTTTTTGCTGCTTACTGGCATTTGGTTTCTTTTTTCCCCATGGTAAAACATGAAATGTATAATAAGCCTCATTTTGATGTTACCTCTTGGTAACTTGATTCCAGAGGATGGTGATGGCGGAACCATTTTTTAATTGTGTTTTCTTTCAATGGTCCTATCAGTCCAGACTCCCTGTGGATCTTCGCTAGTGTGGTAGCATCTGGCACCATCTGTACCAACCCTAATCAGATAGAAAAGAGTTTGCATGAAAAATCTTTAAAAAGATAAGAACATCAATACATATTGCCTATTGTTGGATCATCCCATATAGAAAAAAATACATGCATAAAAGCTTAAAAGATAATGAATGCAATAGAAAATATAGATCAGAATTGTTTTTCTCCTTGGAAACAAAAAACAAAGGACAGTAAAAAATGGCACTTCTGTGAATGAGAAATAAAAAACCCAATAAAAATATTGTGGACATAACTGCCTCTAGGTACAAATAAGGACAACAATTTAATGAGATTCAAAGGGGGTAAAATATGTACAAACCAAACAAAAAACGGTAAAAAATAGGATTGGATATTTACTGTGAAATATTTCATATGTGTTTACTGTCTAGAATGTTACATATCTTTTCCTGCAGTATGTGATGCTAATCACAGCTGGGAGAAAGGATACTGGATAATGCAGAAATTAATCTGATCCAATATGACATAAACTGGGACTTTGAAGTGTAGAGGAAAGCCAAGAATTTTGCAGTG
Organism: Ara ararauna; assembly: GCA_028858755.1. Lineage (NCBI taxonomy): Eukaryota > Metazoa > Chordata > Aves > Psittaciformes > Psittacidae > Ara > Ara ararauna. Next base: position 103,633,400 of record CM054376.1, on the reverse strand, counting down.
CTTCGCTTGAGTCTTCTCTGTCTCTATTGTATGCACTTACTCCCTTTTTTGCAACTGAGACCCTGCTTGCTGCCTTCTGTCCCTGTCCGCATGTGTGGTCCCCTGACGCATTTCTGTGAAAAGTAATTTCATTGTTCCCATGACTACAAAATTATCATCTACTATTTCCTTGTATGCAAAAGGTAGCCCATGGAGCAAGGCATTAGCCTATGACTGGGAAGACCTGGGTACAGAAGTTTATTTGAGCACATATACTGTATGACCACAGGGAAGTCATTTGGTCCTTTTATCCCTAATCATTAAGTGTAAATCAATTATATTAGCACTTTTGTAGCTCATAAGGAAAGACATCGCGTGGAAAACCTGTTGGACACCAATAGGTTTTCTGCCGCTATGGTGCTGAAAGGAAGAGATTGTCAGGCAGAGAATATCTGCAGATGAACCCTGTATCTTTCTCAGCAAACATCAAATTCAGTGCTAGTATTTAACAGAGACTATAATACAATTGGAAATAGTGTTCTTGTATCATGTGCATTTGAAGCAGAAGCCTTCAAGCTTTGACTCCCACCTCTACAAAGAAAGAAGGAGTCTTTTTCAGGTCACCTTAACACCCACCATGTGAACTCATCTAAACTTTCTCCTAGTTCCTTCAGATCATTCATCCTCTCTCATTTTCTCTTTGTGGCTCAGAAAACAATGGTACTTTTTAATTTTTAATTTTAATAGTTTTGTACAGCAGGATACATCAGTCTTCTATTTCTGCAAGGATTATTTTCAGTAAAAGATTGAAGAGTCAGTAAAAAATAGTAACCTCACTGCTGTCAGTAAATTTCTTTAGCAAGCAATTGGTGTCCCAGCTACAGTTCTGCTTTAACAAGCACAAAAGAGAGAAATAAAGCTTTCAAATGAGTCAGGCCTGCCCTTAGCAGCATAAATTGCAATATTAATGTTTCAAAATCAACACTGTGAAGCTGTCATCACTTTTGTAGAGGTACTTTAAGTAGCCACATGCTATAAGTTCATTTAAGCATCTATACAGGATCACACTGGATTAAAACTTCAGCAGCTACAGCAAATATTCTCCAAAGCTCTCTTCTTCATGTGTGAAGTTACTTTTAAGAATCTGCTGCAAGCTGATGGCGTTAAGGCTTTTGGAAAATTCTAGCCTAAGCTGCTACAAAATTCAATGAGTTTGGTTGCACTTCTTCTGGAGAAGCAGAATGAATAAATAAAATGAACATTAAAATTCAGGGCTTGAGTAACTGAAATTCTGAGTATTGTTTTTTTTTTTCTTAAAGGGGGAAGATAAATAAGACATCCATAAAAATAAAAGCTACAGGGAGGATTTTTGAATACTGCTGTTTACACAAAATACGAATAATGTAATACAGGTAACTTTTATAATCTAAAACTGACCTTGGCCTTTTCCTGTAGATAAACACCTATAAATGATCATTTGCATATCCAGTCCCTCTTGGAGCCAAATGCTGTCCATTACTCGAATAATTTGCAGAACCAGCATATCTTGACGCAGATCATCGCCCATCTGTGAAAATTGCACAAGAAATCCAGGTTTCTCCTCCAATACCAGATAGAAATAACTTCCTATTTCATTTGGACTTTTTCCTCCACCAAAATAGCTACATGCATTTTGCAGTAAATCCCTCTCATTTTTCTTCAAAATTGCTACTTATCTTTCCATTTCGGAAGAGGACAGAGTAGACGGCGCACATAAGCAGAAACAGTTTTGACAGCCACTGAGATGGCTACAAATGATCCCGGATTCACTGCAGCCCTGCTGCTTATTATTCCTATGTAATTATGAGAGTTTGAAAATTTAATCCAGAGGTAGGATCCTAATTTAGCTACGTTCTGAAGTCTACCTAATGTTAGATCCCTTTTCATAAATGACAGTGTTTGGCTAATGTTAAGCTTCACAACTTGGTATTTGCAGCAGGCTGAAGGGGAATCTTATAATGAATTTGTATTTTATCCATTACATGATTCATATTCAGTTTCAAACAGTGACGTGGTGTTGACTGCTCTCCCCATGGAGTCAGTCAAGCAATAATCTTAGTGAAATGGGGCTTTAATTGTAGCCACAAGAAGTAATGATGAGATTATTTTCAACCATGGTTGAGTAAATGGCCTGTGAAAACATAAGCCCTGCTTTTTTTTGTTTCTCCTTTCCCACCCCATCTAAATACAAGTGACTTTTACTGGTATTTTTAAGTGGTTTATTCTTTTATTACATCCCTTTTATACAAGCATTCCAATCTACACACATTCACTGCCATGAAATGAGTACTTGAGAACACATAAACTCATCTTAAAAAGAAAAAAATCCAAATCTGTTTTTCTTTTATTTAAAAGTAATCTTGACTGCAACTAACCCTTTATAGTACCTAAACCCGTGAAAAATCTTATTCGCTCCACTTACCTTCTCTCCTTCCTTCACATATGCAATCAGTAGGCAATATAGCATGATATCAATGCTTATAATTTTCCATACATGTTATCCGTAATGATTAAAAAATGAAACTATAGTACATGAAATATTAAAACAATGGTTTTCTGACAGGAGATGATGATGTCATCTGTAATATTGCTAAAATTGTAACTGAACAGTTGTTTGTTGAACACTACTGGGCAGGGAAGATACTGTCTAGCCAGAACCAGCACAAATGTTTAAATGCCCCATAAGCAGGCATTTCCTCAGCTAAGTAGGAACCCATCTATTTAACATTGGTTCTCAGATGAAACAGTACAAGAACCAGATCTCTAAATATTCAGAAAAACTTAACACTGCTAGCCTCCACTACCAGTTAGACTTCTGGTTCGAAAAATTATACCGCAAAAGATCTAGGAATAATGTCTTTTGCAACACTGACCATATCATATTTATCAGCCATTTTACAAACTTCAGTATTCTCCTTTAAAAACAATATCCACTGTTGTGTAAGATTTTTGTTCTTTCAAAAGAGAAGTAACTTTAAATTGCATGGTCTGTCTTTTGTGGATGGACACAGCACTGTCCTGATCTCTGAAGCTTTTCTAGGTGACAACTGGAGAATAAACCAGAGTTTATTTTCAGAGGTCAGTTCTTCCAAGCAACTCCAAGGAGACACCAGAGCTACCCTGCTGTCTCCTCCACCTTCCTCTTCCTCACCCCATTCCCACATGCTGGATGATAGGAGCAAATATAGTTCTGTGTAGCAAATACACTCCCTAACACTCCAGTATTTTCATTTGTTAGAGCTATATGGAGAAGGCTGATGGATTCAGTCATTCAGAACTATCTCTTCTCTGAGACTTGCCCTCTGACTTCATTGTGGTAAATAAATCAGGTTTAAGACATAAGATTAATGTTTTAGCCTGGTTATTTCCACTAAGAAAAAGAAAAATTGCGAGGAGTTGTTTGATTCTCTACTGATCAAAAAATTTGATACTTCAGTACATTGCCTCAGTGTATTCCATTATAAGTTGTATGTCAAAAATAATTGGGAAAAGCGAACAACAGGGCCAAATCAAACCTTCTCAGGCTCAAGGTTTAAAACACAAATTAGGTGAACTTCAAATCAACATTTTCCACACAAAAGGAACTGAGGATTAGAGGAAGAACTTACCTTAAAAATAACATTGATGTTTCCACTTGGAGCATTTGCATTGACAAAGGAGATTTTTAATGGAAAAGCATTGGACGTAAAATATGAACATGACTTCAGGGAAAAAAAGATGACAGAGAAGAGCAACAGCGTCATATATACAAAACATCAGGATAATACAGAAACTCAGAAAAAGGTACCATCTTTAAATACTACTTTTACATTATTGACTGTTTAATTGGATTGGGAAAAAGATAAATTCTTTTTCCCAGACAATTTATTTCACTCAATAATCAGATTATAAGAATGTGTAATTTTTTAATGTACTAATTGTTTTTCATTTTCACCCAGGCGTATCAACAATAAACTTTGTCTGGGACTGAGTGAATGAAGCACTGAAGACTGATCTAATGAGAATCTGTAAAGCATTGAAAAGCCTTTGGTCCTATTATTTTCTGGGGGAAAATGAAAAACCCAAAGCCCCAGTCATGCAACCTTTACAGAAGCAAATAACCTGCTAATTTTGTTGGTGACCTCATTCTGGCTGAGGATACAGGAAATTCTGAAAAAATCCTCATTTATTTTATGTGGAATTTATCTTAATTACACATAAACTCTGACTTCTCATGCCCTACAGCTCCTTCCACCTGAAGACCTCAAAGGGCTTCAAAACAGATTAATGAGCCCAGCACTGCAAATCCTGTGTGAGTTAGTGGTATTATTATCATCATTAAAAAAAGGAGGGGGGAACCCACCAAAAAAACAACCAAAGACAAGGGTAAATTAATGGTCTGGTTTCTAGAAACGAGCGCCCCACAGGAGTCACTGCTGCCCTTACTGGGTGGAGTGCATTGGAGGCTAATTTGAACAAAACTACTACTAGACACAGCTGCTTCTTGCTTTGCATCCAAACACCTCAAAACACGGTACAAACATGCAAATATTGTCTTAGCCACATCATATCTGTGCAACATGCAACAGCTATCATTGATGATGAAATTCTGACTCCCTACGGAATTTTGCCAATTGAAATGTCTCATTAAGTGCTTGAAACGTTACTGTGAGATAATGCACTACCAACAGAGCTGGGAGCAGTGCTTGCAACTAGTAAAATCAATACATGACACCAAAATGAATTAAATTTAGGTAATTATAAGCACTTAAAAATTCTAATTTGCATGATTATACTGACATATGGTTCAATCAAGAAGCAGCATATATTCATAGCAAGATAATGGCCTATAATGATATAAGCAAACCAAAAAAAAAAACAAACCCAAAGTATTTCCCTTCAGATACTTTTATTTAAACATTTTGTATCTGTTCAGCCAAGCTGGGGCAGTATAAATAGCATGACTATATGGTGAAATACCTTCCCATTAGCCATTATTTCCAAAAAAGCCTGAAAGCAGTGAGAAGCAGCAGGCTTTAAATTCTTCTCACTTATATCGTACATAATTGGCCCAAGCCTGCAGGGTGCTGGAAGACCTCTGTTTTCAGTGAGATCAAGGCTGAATAGCAATTACTGGGAGAATCATGGGTCAAAGGGAACTGAAGGGATCAGCACCTCTTAGAATCAGGTCCACTGTGGATAATGAGCCAGAGGACAAAAACAGAGCACAAATTGCTGTAATTAGGCAGCTGAAACTGGTAATATATATGGGTGTTCAGGTTTGTTTTCTCTTGCTGCTGGATACCTTTGCTTTCTCCAGAGATGGAACAGCTTATTCCTAGCATAGTATTGCTTATGAAAATATTTCTAAACAGTGAATAACCAAGCCTTAGTACTGTTGTCAAAATAAAGTTAAGTAACACTGAAGAGCACTGTTATTTTCTTTATTCTTCAGTCATTTTCACCAAAGGTCACAGACACAGTAAGTTATTGCGAATATTTAATATTTTAGCTATTTGCAGTCCTTTGCCTAGTCTTGCCTCAGCAAAAAAAGAGGTATCCCTAGACCTTTAGCTGCTCTCATACCTGACAGGGGAGTCTTAGATGAGAAAAAAACCTGCTACCATGAGCTGCCTGGGCAGGACGGTAACCTTGTCAATCCTGACACCACCACAGGGTGGCTGAGCTGGGAGCAGGCTGCTCAGAGTTTGAAATCTCTGCTGCCACTGCTGTGCAAGGTGACACGTGTATGCAACACCAATCCCACCAGTCCCCTTCACTTCTGCCTCAAACAAAGGCCACCAGTTTAAAGGGAATTAGGTTAGGTGTCAGTTTACCAGATGACCCATCCTTTATAGCAGTAAGAGTATTTCCCCGTCAATGCAGCCATTCACTCCCTCTCCCCCTTTATACTAAATAAACCCAAACAAAAAAACCCAAATTAAAACCATAATTCATTGCATGAGCTAGACTTACGTCTGCCTTTATGCCTTGGACAACAAGCGCGGGATTCAGGGGAAGCCGACAAACCTTTACCTCCTGGAAGAACCGCTGAAGTCTGTTGAGTTCCACCTTTAACACCTCCTGCAACATGTGAATCGTTAAGACAACATGAAAGAAAACAGCAGCAGCTTTTAAACCCTAGACTGTCTTTCTGTATTTTAAACAAGCAGTACAAAGCTTCTGGAGCTAGCAGCATCCATGCAAGCTTATAACAGCTAATGAGGTCATGCTGAGGTGCAGCTATTAAAAATAAGAACTGTGATTTCACTCCACATTCATGCTTTTTCTGATAGGTGCACTACCAGTTCACGCTGTCATGTTGATTCAGATTCAACACCCTTCATTAGAAGCTGATTAGCCTTGCACCTGCTTTGCTGCATCTCATATTTTTTTTGCCTTGATGGACAACTTCACAATTTGTTGCTTGTTGCCTCAACATTGTGATCTCCGCCACCTAACTGTAGATGTGTTAACTGCAAGGTTTAGGAGTTTCTCGGTATCCCAGTAACTGCAGCTTTGAGATGAATCTCTAAAATCCCAATTATGCATAAATAGTGTATAATGTATCACTATTTCTTTTTCTTTGCATGGATTTTTTCCCTTTGCATATCTTTTCCTCTATATACTCCCATGTTTGCTTCGCTGCTCTCAGTAGCAACACTGAGTTTTCTGAAAAATCCTTTGAAAATCTTTGAATCCTTAATAAGACAAAAAGAAATTATGGCAACTTTCATGATAACCAGCAGTGGCAGGTATATTTTTATTTGGCTTTCTGGTCTGTCTTGCTGAGCTCTCAGCAAGCAGCAGCTTTACACATCAGGAAGTAACAACAGCTGTCTTGGAAAATTAACAGTTTTGAACTGGAAATGTACCTACACAATGTAAAAGCTGTGCCTGCTGGAGAAGAGGACTACAAGCACGCTGCCAATGCATTTCTGTAGATGTGTGTGCAGAATTAATTGCTGAATGCTGTATTTGAGATATTAAGTACAGTCCACTCTGGTTGGCTTTGCTAAGAAATGAGGATGTTCAGCCTCTAAAGGACAACTCTTAGCAAGGTTTTCAAGAAACACTGCAGCTCTACAGGAGTCAAATATTTTGAGATGAGGTGCTGAATGTGAGCATTCCTTTCTGTAAAATGCTAATCAGTTTTGTTGCCATTATTCCTGACCACCTCCAAGTCTGGTTGAGGAAACATCAAAGAAGGAATTTAAATGGCTTAACAGATCTACTGACCTCAAAGTAATAGTTATGAGAATTGTCCCATTAAATACAAATGTTTTACTTTTCAGTGCAGCACAAAATGTGGCAAAGTTCAGTCAAATCTTGGGTTTCTTTATGTAAAGGGAAATACAGGAAAGAGGTAAAAAATAACTTAGATGGTAGAGGAGATATTTTTAACAAACCTTTCTTTTTGCATCACTGGCAGCTTTTACTTTTTTGGCAATGTCTTCCAGAATTCTGGTAAGTTTCTCCTCCTTAGAAAACTCATTGTTCAGGGCTTTTCCAGCACAGAATTGAAGAGCAGCCAGTAGTTTCTGATACCAGATTTTGAAATGAACTTCATTCTGTGCATTCTTCAACAGCCTGAAGGAGGGAGGGGAAAAACATCTATGTATCTGAAACTGATTTTTGTTTTATATCACCTCTAGCAGAAACAATAAGTGGACTCCAGACGAAGCTGTATTTGGTGATTTTGGGCAGCAGAGAACGAAAAAAAAATGTTGTGTATTTGTTGTCAGTACTCAAGTCCCATTTGGTAACTAATGAGATTCTGAGAGTGTTGAATCAATAAGAACCTGCCTTTTCTATGCATTGTCAAACATAGTCCTGTGCCTGTATTGCTTCTTATTTCTTACAAAATGATCTTACAAAATGAAAAAAACTTGTATTTTTTTGAAGTCCAGCCCTAAATATATATCCCCAAATCTATTATTCCTTCTCCCCCCCAGCTGCTGCCAGTACACTTATATAACTAAGCACATCTTTCAACTAGGAGGTGCATTTAAAGACTATTTTAGATTCAGACATCATCATACTAGAAACTTTCTCTATTTTAAGTTAAGGAGACATTTCTGAAATTGGCTATAGTTCTAAAAAGAGTAAAATGAGCCCACTTTATTCCTTTCTTTACTGGTAAGTGTTGGTCTAAAGCAAAAACTCTGCTCAGTTCTACTGCAGTTTGTAAAAGCCTTGGAACTGGAGTCATTACTAACATAAAAGTCGGAAAAAAAATACTTTTCCTTTTTTTTTGCCGTCTTCTCTAATTAAATACTCATTTGGGCAAGGAAAACTGTTGAGCTTAGGGAGGTTTTTTTAGTTAATTGAACTGAACACTGGGAAATCTTTCCCGTATGTGGGCCAGAGGTTCAGTACACATTTGATTTATTTTTATAAGTAGATGCAATCACCAGCTTTATAGTGCTACTAACACCCTGCCCATTGCCTGGGATTTTCTTTTGCCTGAAGGACTGATGAACTGCTCTTTGCTCTTGTCCAAACTTTCCTCCCCACAACTTCATCCTTAAGTACGTCTCAAACCTTAAATTCCATGTACGTCTAAATTTTAATGCAGTTTCCCTTACCTGAAGAGGTTATTCAAACCTAACAAATAATGTTAGTTTTCACAAGAAATCAGAGAAGCTGTTAACTTTAAAGGCGCACCATATATGAATATGTCACGTAAAAAAGCAAGAACAAGATATATATAAAGCACTGATATTTAAAGGTCTAAAATAATAATTCCTATAAACACTTCAACTCCTTCAAATCATACATAAGGCACTACAATATTGCTGCAGCAGTCTATGCATCTTTTGGTGATGAGAGATTCTTGTCATCTTTTATAAGGCAATGTTTCTTCTAGGTCCTCTTTTCCTACATAATTCAATGAAGTATAATATTACCTACCTGCTTCTGAAAAGCCTCTCTAGTAACACAGAATCTCTGAACATCTAAGGGTTTATAAGTACTGAAAATCTTAAAAGAATGTGTGGTGTTCTATCAGAAATGCCCAGACATGAAAGGGAAGAGATATGAGAAGTTTATCATCACCACTCTCTGGAGGAGACTGACAAAAATGACACTTTTTTTCCTGTAGACTAGTAAAAACAAATAATTACTTTTTGGATCTGAAGGAAATAGAAATTATCATTGCAGTGCTTGGTGGAAGGCAAACCCCACCATAAAGAGGCAGCTGTATTCTTATCCTCAACCCTCCACAAACTGAAGAAGGCTGAGAGAACATGCGTATATGGAGGTGGATAGACTCACTCTTCCAGATTTCAAGCAGAGTAAGTCCGAGATTCCACAGGATGGGATTAACCTGCTTAAATGTAAATGTCTTGTGCCATTTTAGATATCCCAGGATATTTGGCCTCTGCCTTGGAAGGGCATGGGTCCACTACAGGCAATATCTCCTGTGTGCTGCTCCCATGCAGATGTCTCCGATGCCCTATGCTGTCTAAAACAGCCTACGTTTAGGGTACTGAATCACACTCTGCAGTGGCATTTTAACTCAGTTGTAGGCAAACAAGGTGATTTAGAATGAAAACATACTCTGTTCACTTCAGTAGCAAGACAGGAATAGGCTTGGTGATTATTTTTTAAACAAAAGCATTACTGCCACAGTCTAGACCATCACATGGGCAGGAATTTTAGTCTACCAAAACAGAGCACAGCTCAGTCTCAGTCCAGCTAAACAGTTTGAATTTCTCTTGGAGCACAGGCAGAATGAAGTTATTCACTTCTTCCCTGCAAAGACACGTGAACCTAAGAAACGACAACATCGTTGTGATATCTATTTTGAACTGCGCAGGTTATGCTGGTGCAGAATCTTCAGTCTGCACTTAGGCTTGCATTGGAATAATCTCTTCAGCATTCATTCACTCCATTTTTAACGGTACATATTTAGAATCTAGAAAATCCTTTTCATGTCCCTTTAATCCTTTCAGATATAAACAGCATTAAACCAACTTTTTATTTTCCTAAAATGAAAGGCTTAGGATTTCACATGCAGGAAGCAAAATAGTAAAACAAAAATGTTTTTCTATTTTAAACAGAGCTACTCCCTACATAAGGCAGATTTACTTAGAAGATACATTTTTTGATCATTCTTACGGCTGAGTGCTCATAGAAAATAAGCCTATGTACATATACAATATAAAGATTTCTTTTCAACCTGAGAAAGGATTATGGTCCAGATTCAGATATCTTATGCGTAATTTGTACATAAGGACAGGGAACAGACAGAGTCCTCTCTCATGTGCTTCTCTCATGAGCCCAATCCACAGGGAAAGTTGAGGCAGTTAGGATCGCACTGGTAAAATCCATTTCCATGTCAGCTGCAGCCCAGCACATACTCCACAGTCTGAACACACGTGGCAGCTTTTAACAGTGCATGTGCTTCCCCAGTAGCCCCATGATGGGCTTGACACTCAAAATGTGCCTAGTGACTGCAGTACAGGCAGCACGGCTTCCTTCTGGAGGCCCGCTGGGGTAGGTAAGCTTTTAAAAGCCGGTGGACCTTAATTTGAAAAATGATTTGGATTAACTGGGTCTGACTTCCACATTTATTTTATAAAAGCACTCCCTATGAGGATACAAATGACAGCTTTTAATGTGATGACTCATTGTAGGCTTTGCTGAAATGTTTATTCAACAACTGAACAAATAACGCTGTTGTAATTCTGTCTTTACAGTTTCCTGGCACACACATCTTCACCCTGCCACCGCGAGAACTCAGCGGAGATAGGAAATTCTGCAACTTTTGAGGTTACAGGATGGAGAAATGCTCAAGACACTAATGAAATTTTCAAGTTAGTACAGGATGACTCGCTGTGACAGAGGAAGACAAAATTGGAATGATTTAAAACTCACGGCTGCCAGCAAAGAAGTATGTGAAGGGTTTTGTGGCTTTTTTCCCTGACGATTTTCACAGGATTCGGCAAGACAGAACTCAATATAAAAGCCTGGCTTTATGCCAGGCCTAGATGGAGAATCTTGCTTCTAACAACAGGGACACTTCCTCACTTCTCAGGGTTCTCTGATTTGGGACAAACACCCTCATTTTCAAGCAAGACCAGGGGAATTTAGACACCATCCCAAAGTCACTTTCACAAAATAGCACAACATGGCTGGAAATAGAAGGATGCTGACCTGAAATTTAGCAATGAAGCAAACTAGACTGCCTCTGCTTAGCAGCAGTCTGAGGGTCCAAGTCAGATGCTGGGGCACCCTGAAAGATGCCCCCAACTTCTGCAAGCACCTCATTCTCTTCCTTTCTGCATGCACCCACTCCATGCCTGCAAGGTGGCTCCAGCCCCCTTTTCTGGCACTCTCAGTTGCAGAAGTGTCTGTATGTGTTCTCCTGGGTACAAAAACACAAATGTTGGGGAAAGATTTTTGCTAGAGGCCAGAGGGAAGGTGAGATTGAATCAGGCTGAGTTGGCTGCTGTGTCAGAGAGGAAGAAACAGGGCTAAAACCATCAGCTGTGGAGAAAAGAGAACTTCTGCATTTTTTTAATTTTAAAGTGAGAGGAAAAAATAAAAAAAGAAGGAAAGGAATGAGATTAGATGGATCTTGGTACCAAAACAGGTGATCTGTTCTCATTATGCTTCTGTGGCATGGGGAGAGAGGGAAGCTGATGCTCAAAAGGCCTCGATGCAGACACAGTCTGCTCTCTGAGTTGGATTTGGCAGGCAAGCAAAAAAGTGAGGCTGCTCAGACAACTCTGCTGTTTGAACATCTGTTCCTTGTCTCCTTCAGAAGGGGGAGCAGGGTGGACCAGAGGACAGGTCTGACAGGACAGATTAGCTTGCAGGTAGCCTCTTAAACCACATTGTAGTAAAAAATCCAAGAAACGGCCAAATCTCCAGTATCTTACTGTAGGTTTAATCCCAACTGATACAAAAGAGCAAGGCAGAGTTCAGTGGATGAAGCGCTCTATAGACAGATAGGAAGAGCCTCACGCTTGCAGGCCCTTGTTTTCATGGAGGACTTCAACCACCCTGATATCTGTTGGAGGGATGGTATGGCCTGGCACAAGCAATCCAAGAAGTTCCTCGATTGTGTGGAAGACAACTTCCTTCTGCAAGTAATAGAGGAGCCAACAAGGAGAGGTGCCATGCTTGACCTCGTCCTCAAAAACAGGGAAGGGCTGGTTGGAAATGTGACCCTCCAGGGCAGCCTTGGTTGCAGCGATCATGAGATGGTCGAATTTGAGATCCTCAGGACAGTGAGAAGAGTGTGCAGCAAGCTCACTGCCCTGGACTTCAAGAGAACAGACTTTGGCCTCTTCAGGAATCTGCTCAGTAAGGTTCCATGGGATATAGCCCTGGAAGGCAGGGGGGCCCAAGACTTTTGGTTGATATTCAAGGATCACCTGCTGCCAGCTCAGGAGCGATGCAGCCCAACTAGAAGGAAGTGCTGCAGGAGGGCCATGAGACCTCCTTGGATGGATAAGGAGCTGCTGAGGAAACTTCAAAGGAAAAAGAGGCTTATAAAAGGTGGAAGCAAGGACAGGCAGTCTGGGAAGAATACAGGGATGTTGTACGGGAAGCTAGGGACCAGGTTAGGAAAGCTAAGGCCCACTTTAGAATTAAACTTGGCTATGGATGTGAAAGATAACAGGAAGGATTTTATAGGTCCATTGCAAATAAAAGACAGACTAGAGACAACATGGGCCTTCTCCGGAAGCTATGGGGAGAACTGGCTACCCTGGATTTGGAGAAGGCTGAGGCTCTTAATGACTTCTTTGCCTCAGTCTTCAGCGGCAAATGCTCTGACCACACCACCCAAGTCTTGGAAGGCAGACGCAGGGACAGTGAGAATGAAGACCCTAGGCCCACTGTAGGAGAGGATCTGGTTTGAGACCATCTTAAGAACCTGAACGTATACAAGTCCATGGGACCTGATGAAATCCATCCGTGGGTGCTGAAGGAGCTGGCAAATGAAGTTGCAAAGCCACTGTCCATCATACATGAAAAATCATGGCAGCCAAGTGAAGTTCCCGATGACTGGAAAAAGGGAAATATAACCCCCATTTTCAAGAAAGGGAAAATGGATGAGCCAGGGAACTACAGACCAGTCAGTCTCACCTCTGTGCCTGGCAAAATCTTGGAGCAGATTCTCCTGGAAGGCATCCTAAGGCACATGAAAAACAACAAGGTGGTTGGTCACAGCCAGCACAGCTTCACTAAGGGAAAATCCTGCCTGACCAATTTGATAGCCTTCTATAATGGAGCTACGGAACTGATGAACAGGGGTAGAGCAGTTGATGTCATCTACCTGGACTTGTGCAAAGCGTTTGACACCGTCCCATACGACATCCTTGTCTCTAATTTGGAGAGACATCAATTTGATAGGTGACCACTCGGTGGATAAAGAACAGGCTGGATGGCTGCATGCAAAGAGTTGTGCTCAATGGCTCAATATCCAGCTGGAGACCAGTAATGAGTGGTGTCCCTCAGGGATCGGTGTTGGGACAGGTCTTGTTAAACATCTTTGTCGGTGACATGGACAGTGGGATTGAGTGCGCCCTCAGCAAGTTTGCCAATGAAACCAAGCTGTGTTGTTTGGTTGATACGTTGGAGGGAAGGAATGCCATCCAGAGGGACCTTGACACGCTTGTGAGGTGGGCTGATGCCAACCTGATGAAGTTAAAGCATGACAAGTGCAAGGTCCTACACCTGGGTTGGAGCAATCCTAGGTACACATACAGGTTGGGCACAGAAGAGATTAAGAACAGCCCTGCGGAGAAGGACTTGGGGGTGTTGGTTGAAGAAAAAATTAGCATGAGCCATCAGTGTGTGCTTGCAGCCCAGAAAGCCAACCGTATCCTGGGCTGCATCAAAAGAAGAGTGACCAGCAGGTCGAGGGAGGTGATCCTGCCCCTCTACTCTGCTCTTGTGAGACCTCATTTGGAGTCTTGTGTGCAGTTCTGGTGTCCTCAACATAAAAAGGACATGGAACTGTTGGAAGAAGTCCAGAGGAGGGCCACGAGGATGATCAGGGGACTGGAGCACCTCCCATATGAAGATAGGCTGAGAAAGTTGGGGCTGTTCAGCCTGGAGAAGAGAAGGCTGCATGGAGACCACAGAGCAGCTTTCCAATATATCAAGGGGGCCTATAGGGATGCTGGGGAGGGACTCTTCATGAGAGACTGTAGTGAGAGGACAAGGGGTAATGGGTTCAAACTTAAACAGGGGAAGTTTAGATTGGATATGAGGAAGAAATTCTTGACTGTAAGGGTGGTGAGGCACTGGAATGGGTTGCCCAGGGAAGTTGTGAATGCTCCATCGCTGGCGGTGCTCAAGGCTGCGTTGGACAGAGCCTTGGGTGGCATGTTTTATTGGGAGGTGTCCCTGCCCATGGCAGGGGTGTTGGAACTAGATGATCTTAAGGTCCTTTCCAGCCCAAAGTATTCTATGATTCTATGATTTATGTGTAATGTCAAAGTGGTGACTGTAGTTAATGCATTTCTAAGCAACGTCTGGTATTTATTAGACAAAAGCTGTGCCTACCAGCACACACTGTATATTATTTGCTTAAGATGCTTTGAATTCAGGGAATTCAAATGAAAATGAGGTGCCTTATGGTTTTAAGGTGAGTGCAGAAGTACTTACTCCATTGGTCAATCTTTGGTAAACTTCAACAAGTCAATATGGCTTCTTGCTATATTTTATGCTTGGTTTCTATTTCGATATGCAGGAGGCAGGAGGAGTCACAGAAGAATAGAATACTAGTACATGACTGCTGCTTGCTGTAACAATAATTGTTTTAATATTACTCTCCACAGCCCTTCATATTAAAGATTAGCACACAATTACACTACCACTGCACAGCTTCCATGTCTGAGGTTGCCATCTGTCTTTGATTTTAATTAGACATCCTGCAACACTTCTATACTGTCCTTTGTGCTTTACTGTGCCATGCAGCTATGGCACACACCTGAACCATATGACCGATTTCCTTTTCAGCTCCTTGAAGAAAACATTTTACTGTTTGTATTCTTTAACAGGAGAATAAGTAACAGGGGTGGTTTGCCAGTGAAGTTGCATTTGGGCTTTGCAGCTTCTTAGGTCCCACTGCAAGTTACCCACAGACACAAGGATGACAGAGATGACCAAGATGTGCAGCTGAAAATTAATACCTCCATCTAGCCTGTGATGGGCCATAAGGATGAGTGGGCAACTGGTGCTATTAATTACTCACTTGCAAGTAAAACTTTTCTTAGGGTTTTTTTTTTTTTTTTTTTTTTAATCTCCCCACACTGGACAAGGTTTTTATTTCCCTGCCAGTGATAATGGGAATAATCCCTTTGATAGAGATGCCAATACAAGTACTGCACAGATACTGTGAACTGCAATGCTGAAATTCACAGTCATTCTTCACCCCCTAACAACAATCCCCATACTAACAAGGTACCTGTTGTCCTTCATCTCCTAGACCCACAACTCCCCTTACTTTTTCACTTGCTAGCTGGTCTGCTCAGGCATGGCCTCTTTAGACACAGCCAAACTCTTATGCAGTAGAGTGCCAAGCTGGCAAATAGGGCTGTGGCTTTTCTGATCTCTTTGCCAGCGCCTAGGATGGATGACTGATCTTGCTGAAGCTTCTAGGAATGTGCATGTAGGATGGCAACTATCGCTCCCAAGAACAGAAAGAAACACTTGAGCTTGTTGCAATGTAATCTTTGTTCCCAGCCTCCTTTCACAGACTTGGTTAGATAAGCCTTCAGTGGACAGCAAAATTTAATTTAATTAACCTGGCTGGAAAGCCTTAAAGTAGCTTTGTTCTCGTGTTTCTTTGTTACTCAAAAGAAACAGTCTATCTCTGTCAACTTCTTTTAACAAATGGATACAGGACAATACCTCCCATTCTAAACTAGCCCCAAATTCTAGAAAGGTGTGACATATGTCTTACAAGTCAGAAAGGAAAACAGAAACAACAGCAGCCAGTTCTGTGTAGACCTATTGCAGCATTGCAGTCAACAAAGCAACTGACGTAAAAACAAACACCTGGGAAGCACAGAACGCCTGTTCTGCAGGGGAGAATGATAAGCAAAGTCAATTAGGCAGAAGAGTTAATGTACAACAAAGATGGAAGGGACACAGTGGTTCTCCCAAGTGACTGCAGCACTGAGCATTTTCCATAGTTTTTTCAGAAACACTGTGCGAGGCCATCTACTACACTGGAAGGACCAAGACTGAAATCCCTTTCCTTCACCAAGTACAAAGCCAGCAGAAAGGGAGAGGTACAACAGGACTGGCAGAAATCTCCCTCGTCTGCTGATCTTTTCTTTCCTTCTGGTCTAGAACAAGAAGAGAATGAAGGTTTACATTTCTTGAGTAGACAGAGTGAAGTGCGGTACAGTATTTTCTCTGAATCTTTCTAACCAAGTAAGTCCCCAGGATGTATGAGCAGCAGCTGTTTGGTAGCTTGCAGCACCTGTCCATTTTTGGCTCTTTACACTTCTCACATAAGAAACCTGCAGTCAGTTTCACATGCTGCTTCTCCTATAACAGACCTGTTTTTACAGACTCATTTCTCAAAGCCTTACCCTTGAAGAGAAAATACCTCTGCTTAAAGTGAAATTTTGTTTTAAAAACATTGATACATTTGCTTTTGGTTTTTTTTTTTTTTATAACATAATTTAGAACAGATGTCTAAAACAATGGGCTCCCTTAAATAACAAAAAATTGGTGCAGACTTTATATTATGAAATATGCTGGTTAAGCTTGAGAAACACAGCATTTCTACAGGAGCCAAAGGACTAATTGCCATTACTTGCTAACCCTCTCTCAAATATCTTTACAAACAAAACAATACAATTTGGTATAATTGTAATTATCATTCAGAAAATAACAGTGGATTCAGTCAACCCAGTTCCCCCTACTCCTGCTGAATGCCTTAGCTGTGGAATGCATGTCCTGCTGACTCACAAAAAAATAGCAGATCAATGAAAACAAAGGCTATGCTATGCTATGCAAGTAAGTTGACAAACCCCGCTAAGGTTGCCTAGCAGAAAAATGTTCTATTTGATACATAATACAGTTAGTTGTGCACTAAAGAAATAAGAAAATAAACCCCAGAACAAACTGGTTTTGTCTGGAGAACAGCATTTACCTTGAAAATTAACTGTATCAAGAATTAATAGGAAAGGCACCACACTCACAATCACGTAGTAGATGCTACCTGGTCTAAAGTCTAAGAAAGATATGATCAGCCTCATAACATGGCTTCTGCAATTTGCTGAATGGACATGTTAACATCAACATAAGTGCTACAAGCATCATTTAATAAGAAGTGCTATCAGGGTCAGTTTCTTTCTGCTCAGTTTGTAAGACAGAAAAGAATAATAAAACGGTTAGCAAAGTCGGTCTCTTTCCAGTCTGCTCCATTGGGTGGAGTTTGCAAGCAGCAGGGGACCAAATTCATTAACAAATTATCACAAACACAAAAGATACCTGTAGCAGAACACCAACTCAACAAGACTAGCGGTTGTTTCCAACATCTGTATACAACAGAGCTGACCTTGGATAACTTCAAAATCTGTGAGTGAAGGTTCACGTTCTGCCAAAGACCCCACTCTAATAAAGTGTCAATCCAAAGATACAGAAATGAAATGCCTTCATCCTAAAGTGTCATTAATACCAAGTGACTTAAGCTCAGGCTTGCAACTATAGGTCCAACTGTTCTCAACTATTAATAGACAAAAAAGTACCATTGTCTCAGTAAAGAAAATAAAAATGAATGATTAACTTTGCCTTCCAAAAGCAGTCTTCTGAATTTAAAATAAAAAAGCTGCTTAACAAATGTATTGCATCTCATATCTGCATGAAGATTATCTATGGGGCAGTATTATTTTGCATTCAATGAGAAACACGGAGTTCAAGTCTGGCAACAATTTTGAAAGTCTGATTCCATCTTTGCCAGTGCTACCTTCACATGACTAGGTACATCCCTGTCTGCGCTCATTTCAAAATTGTGGATTTTCTCCTAAGAACAATGCTATATTGTTGCCAGAATTTCATGCAGTGTCTTACACCAGAATCAGCAAGCTTGAAAGCTACCAAACACCTATCTTTATAATAGCTTAGAGTAAATTTGTGGCATGGGAACTGAAATGTGCCATTCATTCCAGGCACAACAGAAATTGTTGTATTCTTCCCAGTGGGTATCTGCATTGGAAGCTTGCAATGAATGGGATTAGACAGGATAATCACCACTAAAATAAGCAGACCCAATGGCTTTAATGGGATGATGTCCAAATATGCCAGCAATTAATTGGATACAGGAGGTGACTAAGCTACTCTACTTTCAAACCATATAAATAAAATACAAAATTAATCCAGGTTCATGCAGTTCACCAGAGCCAATGGAGTTGCTAAGCTTTGTGCCATATCAGAATTTAGGCCACAGTTGTAGCAGCAATTCACTGAGGAGAAACTGAAAATGTTTTTCCTCGTCTGTCTGTTGTTTAGGTAATTCATGTCTACCAGAATAGCTTTAGATAGCTTCTGTAGCTTCCCATTAGCTTTACAGCTGGAACAAAAAATCCCTTGTGATACTACAAAACAAAACGTATGACACAGAAATAATTCTGTATGGTTCTGCATGCACTGGGCGATTCAGATTTACAAAAACTGCAAACTTAGACCTGAGATACACCTCAACACTTCGATTATTCACTTTAAAATGCTGCATGCACTTGTGTTTTTTGTTGTTATGTCTGTCTGTTTTAACATACTAATACAGAAGTAGTTTCAGGAAGAAAATTAAAATTGTCTTTCTACAAGGTCATTATGTCTGCTCATATTAGGAACAGTTCAAGCTTTTATTCATATATTCTTTGTAATCCTAGAGTTTTCAGATTACCATTCTCATGACTCACTCTGGGCTTCGGAAGGAAGTGGTTTAGTGTTTTGGGAAGGAATAGGATGAGAAAGTGACTTCGTTTTGAAAATATTACGCTATCCAAAAGAATTTACTCTGCAGACAGTACATCTTGAGATGGGCTGTTAATTTTCCTATTAACACTGCTCTGCACTGTTTCAAGAATTCACTTTGTTTAACAATGTCTACAGCCAAAGCTGTTATCTTTCAACTAGAGTCTCAGATTTTTACAGACAAGGGGCTCAGATCCCAACTGAAGGACCAATGAGGTTTGATACATTCCAAATATACGCAGATTTAACACTTCTTTTAAGGCAGCATCACTTCTACGTCTCTGGAAGAACCTGTCTGTAGATCAATTTTGTTTTAAGAGCAGGTAATACAGGCACAAGAAGAACTAGGATCCCAATCCCACATTACTTCCTGATGTGCCAGTCTCTCCTGGATTTTTACTTTCGTCTGGACATCTCTGCCCTAAACTAGTGTCTCTGCTTATCTTCTTTTCCCAATTTCTAACAAAGGAAACTTTTTTCAAATAACCAGAATTATGCAGGAATAGGGAGGTATAATGAGCCTTCAGCAGGTACTGCTTTAGGTATTTCAGAAATGATGGCATCTCAGAGTAATTACAAGATTAAAACCCACTGTTTTCAGGAGACCTCTTGTATCTCACGTAGTCTGTTTGCTGTAAGATGTTGAGTCTTCTTTTTCTGGTAATTTGCCATGTGGCATCTCGTGCTGCACAACAAAGGATGCATGGACCAGATCACAGAAACTTGCTACTTGTGTGCATGTGTGTGACTTTGTCAAAAGAATAACTTTCAGAGAATCCCCATAGCTCATATAAGGTGACATCATGAAGACATATGGTCCTTTACACTTAAAAAATAACTAGTAAAACTCATTTGTTTTCAGGGAACAGAAGAGAGAGAATCAGACTTTTCAATAGGGGAGTCTCTAGAGTCCCAATAACACTTTTTTATCTTTTTACGATTCAGACTCTTCTGAGCAAGAGATCTCTTCAGACTACAGCTCTCCTTACACATAAGGTCACTCTGCAGTCTCCTTCAAACAAGATGATACCTACCATGCTTTCATTTAATTAAAGCAGAGACCATGAGAGATGGCTTTTGTCAGCTCATTCCTGTCAGTAGCAGAACAAGCATTTACATTGTAAAGAAGAGTGTTTCTGTTATCTTCATACCCATTCTTTCTAGGCCTGTTTTCTTTCTTCCTCTCTAGTTTTATTATTTTTCCCCTTTCCTTGGTCTCTATTCATTTTTTGCTCCCCACTATATATAGCAATGGTATCTTTCACAAAGGTAGGAGAGGAGAGCAGAGCAGAGAAGGAAATACCTTTAGATTTCTTTCTTTTTTAAATACTGATCTGGTTCTGATCTTCCCTCCATTTCACTGCCTTATTGCCACCAAATATTGGCTTTGTAAAAAGAGATGTGGGAATTTGAAGCTAAGTTTATGTACCAGGAAAAGCTTCCTGTAAGATATTAGTAAGAGAAAACTTTTTTTTAGCTGGCTCTAGGGTATTTTCCTAGTCGACAGCTGGCCTAGTTACCATGGAAGAAAGAAGAGCTGGAGGGCAGGCACAGTCGGAAAGTGAGGCATAGACCTATGTGAAATTAGGTTGGCTTAGTTTACAGAGGTATGCTGAAATTAATCTCTCATTTCAGAAAGCTTGTTGCTCTTTCATTGCTTTACATTGTTTTGTCTATGTTTACAAGTCCATCTTAGCTCTGCTGAGACATGTTCAACTGTGGGACCAGGTCTGGATAAACTTTTGAATAAGCTAAATTATCTTTTAATGAACCCTTAACCAAGAAGCTTACTTCTAAAGCTTTTATCAAGGAAATCTTACATGACTCTTCTCAGATGAAACCATATAGTCTTGGGGTTAAAATTCATAGATTTTAATGTCAGAAGAATTTAAGGCAGATATAAGAATGAAAATGTGTCTTGAATTCCTGATTGTACTTGCTGGGTGACCTTGGCAAATTCTTTAACTTTTCTATGCTTTGGATTCCTCTGCAAAGGGGAAAGGATTATTTACCTTCCCATAAGATGCCGTATTTATTTGTAAGCTGCTCTTAGGTCACAGAGGCAAATGCCATGGCAAATAGGTCTGTTAAATAACATTGCCACCTCCTTCCTATGTAGTACTCCTATAGCCAGCATTTTTCTGTCATATAGGAGAAAATAGCAGCCCCAAGCATTTTTTCACTCATGAGAAAAGCAGAATTAAGGTTTAGCTGTTGTGATGAAAAGTTCAGCTCTAGTTCCAAGATTCACAACTGTATTTGTGGAAGTATAATTGCAGTAAGCAGATTTCCGTATGTCCTGAGTCAGGTAAAGAGTGGAGCATTCTCTCCAGCGGCACTTACTACATTGGAAGAAAAAATTTAGATCAGCCACCTGACACAAAATGCTGATAGGACTTTGAAGTTTACTGGCTCTGCTTTAGCTATCTTTCCTGCACTCAGAGTGCTGTCCTTATGCTCAGTCCATGTGAAGGTACAGCTGGATAGTGGACTGAGGTGGCAGAAATTGTAACTTTTCTTCCTTCTCCCACCGTACACATGCTCAGTTATTTTTATTGCCTGAATACCCCTGAATTGACCATATTTGTCCTTAGATGTTTACTCTGCTAAGTGAGAAAAAATCTCTGTGTGCCAAAAATTCATATGGATAAGTGCCATATTATTTCTACCAGCAAAGTAGTGGCAGTACTCATGGAGTGGCAGCCATGGGCGAGCCTTGCAGAGCAAGGTAAATAGCTATTTAAACCTCCTTTAAATTCTGTTTAAAAAACTGATGATAAAGCAGAGCAACAGCAGGAAACTGCATGTGTCAACTTTAAACAGATGCAAAAAAATTATATTAAAATGGGCTGTTACTTAAGTGACTTTTCATTTTCATACCATGACCAACCACTGTACTTCTGAGTAACACACAGAACAAAGCACCGGCAATTGCAAGAATATTTGCCATGATGGCTGCTTAAATTAATTTTGATAAACTGCTCTAACAACAAAAACACATACATGATATCTATGGGTTATACAAGTCACTCAGAAGCAGGCTAAGCAGAGCCCATTAGAAAAGTTTAATTAATAGAAATGCTTTTCCTGCTAGAAATCATCGCACACAATGAAATGACATTGTGGAGTAGGCTAAGTAGAATAACACATACTGATTTCTAATACCAGACTCAACTGCTCAGGTCAAAGCAGAAATTAGCTGAACTAGGTAAGCAGAATTTTATCAGCTGTAATTATGACAAGCCCTGAGAAGCACTGAAATCTTGTTTACTGTCTCTGTGCCCAGTGCTCACAGGATATTTGCTACAGGTAGTAATGCCCTGTTTCACAGCCAGAACTCCACTTCCCTTGCTAATGTACAATAAGGGTCTTCCCTCAGTTAAAAGCGCAGAATGTGTTACACCGCTCACGATGAGGGACTTTAAGTTAATCCACACCCATGATTAGGCTCTGGAAATCCCTGTTCAATCCCTTCTGCATTAGGCAAGAAGGCAGCTGCCACACTAAATCTAATGAGCCTGATTAATAGCAATTCAGGAAATTATTTTTTTTCACCAGACATCAGATAACTTTGTACTAATCCAGACATTTTTACCCATTAATATCAGATGGCATAACATAATTTCTCATTTAACACTAATTGAAAACTACTGGTTTTTTATTCCAAAGAGTGTTTCCTGTCACTTAGAATTTATGGCTTTTTATATGGCTATTTTTCAAATAATATCATCATCAAATTTTCTGTTTTATGCCTAGCTGCAGAACTTTTATATCCAAGCATGTGAATGGTGATGTGGGCAGAATGGAACAATCAGGTAATTTCTCTTACAGGTTTCCACTTCAGCAATTTTTCTTCACATTTTCCATTATCTATTTGTAAAACTTCTGATTGAGAAAAATGAATAAAAGTATAAAACCCAACTCTTTTAGCCCTTCTTTTTTGTTTGTTTGTTGTTTTTTTTTTTTGGGGGGGGGGGGAGGTTTGTTGTTGTTTGGGGTTTTTGTTGTGGTTTTATTTATTTGTTTTTTTATCAACTAAAGAATTCTGGTTTTGTTGAGCTTGCCTTTAAGCTTGGTTTCTTCAGCTGTTACAGAAGAAAGTGAATATCCCTACTGCTATGACATTTGCTCTTATTCTAACACAAAAGATAAAATCCCTCACTGGCTACAACTGAATGTCAATATTTATATATCAAGGAACTGCCCAAAGGTAGGAGGAAATGTACTTTACTACAATCTGGGTGAAAGACAGCATTAATATTTGTGTGATGGAATGTTTGCAGTGGTCCAACATTGTCATCACTGATGGCAAGTAGTTTCTTGGCGCTGAACAGATCATTTGATCATTCTTGCCTGTTTGGGATTCTATCCTGTGGTTTTCACCATGATACTATCTTTCAGCTGATGAAAACATAAAGTTACTGATGAAAGTCTCCATCCAACAAATGATACCTATTACCAAGTTGCTTATTTAGGAAACACTGATATCATTCTCTATCCTTTCTAAGATGAGAGCACCATTTCTACAATACATTATCTAAAGACCACCCATGGCTCAAGAATTGCAGGACTGAGGAAATTGAACCAAGTAAACAAGCCAAGACAGTTACAGAATTCATTTGTAATCTACAGAAACATGTAAGAGCTCATGTCATGGAGAACCTTAGGAGGTTCCCTGTTCCCAAAACCAGAGCTAGCTCTGTCTGATATTGTATCAGGTTGTTCAGAGGGCTTGGCCTCAGCAGGAGGTTGGGAAAGTTGTTGAGACAGGGGAAGGAATAGTGGTGCAATCTGAGCATATGATGATGGGTCCTCAGAACAGGAGGCAGTTTCAAAAGGTACAACCTAATGACAGGCAGGCCTTCAAGGATACAGTGGTTCACCTTAGGAGAACAAAATTCTGTTGACCATCATAACTTCTTCGGAAACAGTAACAAGAACAAGTGGGCAAAGAACTGCATTTCTAATAACTTAGAAATTCACATGTCAGTGACGTGAATGTCACTCTGGTCTGCCTTCAGTCCCATCAACTGCACTGCAACTGAAAGGCAATCCCTTACAAGCACTTCTAGATGCAGCCCAACTGTCGCAGGAACAGCAAATACTTATATAGATTAATTTTAGGGTATGAACAAAGATTCAACATTATTCTTTACACTCTCTAAATCACATCAGCCAGAACTACGCTTGGGTACAGAACAGAAGAGATTGGGGGTTTGCCTATGCCACTGCCTGGACAACATTCTCTTGTGTGCTTGCAG
Organism: Ara ararauna; assembly: GCA_028858755.1. Lineage (NCBI taxonomy): Eukaryota > Metazoa > Chordata > Aves > Psittaciformes > Psittacidae > Ara > Ara ararauna. The sequence goes on along the minus strand of CM054376.1, from coordinate 103,609,188 downwards.
TGCAAAAAATGTAAGACCTTCTTTCTCTGAATGACTGGCTGACTACTTACCACTATTTGACATACAGCCTTTCAGGTTCTTAAAAAAGCCGTCAGGCAAAGGAGGACAGATCAGTCAGAGTCAGGATTTGTGTGAAATGATCAAGTACGAGTCTCCAGTGGCTCCTCTGAAAGGAAATGGCTGATGGCTGCTTGCTTTCTAGAATCAATAACATAGACCGAGATAGAAGCCCAGAGCAGTTACATACCTAGGCACAAGGGTCTCTGGAGGAACTCACAGCAATACAGGCAATCAAATCAAAATTAGACTATATAGAGACGGTAGAGTAATGGGGCAGGTTATACTTGGGAATAATGTTCTTTTGTGGAAGTGGTTCTAGATCCCCCAGTTGTCTCAGGAGCTATTCAGCTGAATCTGAACTCCACATCTGGGAAAAATGAACTCTGTTTCCTAGAGAGCAGAGCAGAACTATATTACTTTGTGTTTTACTTATCTCTGCTCTCCTCTTGCTTTTCTGCATCTTTCCTCCTACAAAGATATTTTGCTTTGCTATCCTTCTCAGTTCCATCAGTGACTACTTTCTACCCCTTAGCCTGGCTCTTTCTCATCACTTCATAGTTCTACACTTCTGTGCAGTCACTGGAAATATTGTGGTAATTCCCTCCTTTTCCAAACCAAACTTTACTGAGCAGTAAAGACTGCTCAGACTTCTGAGCTTGGGAGAACTGGGATTGAAGCAGAAGAGACAAAACTTTGCAGAGCCAAGTGGAAGGAATTCCCAGTTCCAGCCCTTTCAACTGCCAGAAGCATGCTGCTTTGCACATTACGTCCTGTACCCATTTCCAAGTGAATCTTGAAGAAAACTTTCCATTTCCAAACATGAAACACCAGAGATCAGATTATAAAGGCTGCATGCAGGAAAGCATGTGCACCAGTGTACATATACCTGTAAATATAAGAACACAGCTGTATACATGTGAGAAAGCATTGGTCTGGGAATGGACTAGAAGGAGGACTTGGGTGAACAGTTATTTTAATTTCACTGGATGACAGTCTGTGAACAATTGCTGGGGGAAGCTGAACACAAAACCCAAGCACTAATGTAAGGGAAAAAAGATATATTTTTTCTTTTTTTTTTTTTTTTTTTTTTTTTTTTTAATCCACTTGGATATAAGCCCTGCTACACAAGCTGAAAAAAGGAAGAGTAAGAAACATAGAACAGGATTTTATTAAGAGATATGTTGAGGGCTGCTTTGTTGTTTACACTGACATACTTAGGATTTTTATGCCTAAAGATTTGAACTCTTCAAACCATTTATTAGATGAGATGAGAAAGGGAATCTCAGTTTGTGAGAGAGATATGGTGCCAGTTTGAAAGCATCATCCACTTGTGTATGTCCTATTGCTTCTTTATTCAAGTGACCATTTAATTTTTGTTACTGTGTTTTATTATTGTAATAGCGCTTTCAGCACTCTGTCCCTTTTTAATGGAGAGGGCTTTACTATTCTTAGTTTTATTAACAGGATGCTTCTTTTACTTGCTTATTCACTACAGTTTATCTAGATCCTTATAAGGGAAGCAAGAACAGTCAGCAGTAGAGAAATGCTTTATCTAGTTTGGGTCAGGCTATCTTTGAAAGCCATCTCCTAAAGCATCTAAAAATTGATCACCTCTACAATTCTTCTCATCATTAATAATACTAACAAAAGATGTTGGCTTTACTTCAATGTCTGTTCATCTACACAACAAAACATGCACCACTCTAGAGCAGCGAATGTTTCATGGCACTTTGTTTCTGTTGGTCAACTGTACCTTTGAAATTCAGATCCCTAATTTTTCTTCTGAGGAGACAAGAGCCTGCATGTTATTTTGTTACTGTCTCCTCAAATCTGAACTGAGTAGAAACAAAGTATGAATAGAAACAAATTTGTATCCACCTCTTGAAATTTTCAGTGCAAGTAATTTGTATTAGCTCTTTGAAAGAAGGACTGACAAATGAAAAACAGTATCTACTCCAGCACTTAAGCTTTTATCACATTTAGAACCAAATAATTTCCTGCATACAAGCTGCCAACAATTGATACTGCCTTAAACCCTACACTTCACTTAATGACACTTTTTTTTTTTCTTAACCTAAGCAAATAGATTCTCCCTCAAGTAACAGCCATCAGTGAACAGCAGCCAGGTGACATACAGCACAGGTGAGATGCCAATGGTATTTTACAAGTCATTAAGCTTAAAAGATGGTGTGTTTTCAAGCTAAGAAATAGACAATCCTTTAATGGTTTATGATTGAGCAAATCAGATGAACACCAAATGGAGATGTACCTGGTACATCAATCTTCATATTTGGGATTGTCTTAAAATATGCATTGCATCTCCCCTAAATTGAGTTGAAAAAATGCTGGGACTTGCTTTAGAAGGAATGGGATAACTTTTAACAATACCTGGGGGGGGTGGGGTGGTAAGGTAAATAATTTAAATAGCTCAAGGTGACACTCATGGGGTTAGCTCAGTCCCAGGTCTCTACTTTCAGATCTTCGGTGACTAAGTATTAAGAATTTTTTTTTTAAACTTCATTTGGCACTTCATATACCATCTGAATGTTTGCATCAGAGCTCAATGCTTCTATCAAAAGCTCTGATTTTGATGAATATTCTTCAAAAAAATTCAGTGAAAGATTTGTAACTGCTACACCTTACTCTTCCAGCCACCCGTTATTGATACAATATTGTGATAACACATCTCTGAATATCTTTATACAGGAATAATGGGACTTTTCAAGGAGAAAAGTAAATTCTTGTAGCCTGAATTTCTTTCTGAAACAAAGAAATAATGTCATGAACTTTACCAAACAGAATTCTGTCTGTTTGATAGACACTACAGTGAAAGCTAAAGAACAATTCAGCTGTCTCTTGACCGAGATGTCTACCACCTGTATGAACTACTGGGTAGAATTTTACAGGCTTTAGATTTGGAACAAATCTTAATTCTTTCAGATTCACTAGTCACTGTCTTATTTAATTCAAGGGTCCAACATACATCAGTTTCAACCAAGTGAGCTCTTTGCCAAGGAAACACTGAATGAGACAATGTGAGACATGGTCTGTTGCATAATTCTCTTGCTTAAAAGGAAGTTATTACAACGTGTTAGCAGTGTTCAAGCAAAAGAGCCATGCAAAGACAACTCATCTGACAATTCTTTCTTTCCTCTCTCAGCTTATTTTTAATTTGGTCCCTGTCCAAATGACAACATTATGATTACACACTAATATAGCATTTAATAAGGGTGAGCATTCAGAAAGCAATTAATGCTTAAGGAAATATTTTCAAATGGGTTATGAATTTAATACTGAAATAGTCATCATGTGCAAATAACTAGAAATACTGAATTATAATATTTCTGCACAGTTGACCTGGCAGGACCTTTTATCTCCTCTCTGGAAATACTGCCTTTTATTCTGTTTATTTATTAATTTATTTCAAAAAATGTTAATATTATATTTGATTTTACATTAGGGACTTTTTTCCTCAGAAAAATTCCCATTGGTCACAAAGTAATTTCCTATTAAAACATATACCGATGGATCATATTCAACAAAGTCTAATCCATGATTCTCCTTTTTCTGGTCCAAGTCCCAGCTTTCATTCTGGTGGAGAATGATCATTAAACCTTGAAATATCAACCATGAAAATACACAACTGACAGCAACATTAAGATGACCACTAATTCATCACACTGAATGTCCTCTATCCACTTGAAGCCTCTCTCTGTTTATTCATAATTTCCAAAAAAGATGTCAACTGAAAGTGTTCAGAAACGGAAATGACGTTTGAAACTCAATCCAGTCAGACAAAGCCGTGACCAATTGCATGATAACTATAAATGAGGACTCCCAACACATCAATCCAAGAAAATCAGCCTGCACTGCGCTTATTCAAGTCATGCAGCAAGAACTTTGCAACACACGTTCAAAGAAAAGTGGATTGAAAACAACTCTCTAGGGTAGCTCAAGACAAATTTTGCCAAAAATTGGTTCAAACAGCCATAATTAAAACACAAAAGCTTGCTAAGCTGGAAAGAGAAAAGACCGATAACAGAGCCAGACTTATAAAATGCTTTACATAATCTGATGCGATTTTGAAACATCTGCAGATTCATTTTGCATACAATAATTGCCATTTATAGAAAAAGCTCTGTACAAGAGATCACAATGAAATAGTTTTCAAACATTCACAAAAGTTAAAAGCTGAAAGTGCAAGCACAAAATATGAAGAAAATAAACTTTTTAGATGTTATATATGACAAATTTAGAGTGAGGCATCCTCTCCTTGTATTTCATCTCAGCAATCAGAATCAGGTACAGTGGCTTTGTAGCAGAGAAACAGTCTGCTGGAGGATCCCTCTCAACTGCAGAATTGCTCTTGGGTGAACAAGGCAACATTTAACTAGTGAAACACACCACCAGCTGCTCAGGTGAGAACCACAGAAGATTCTCCATGCTGTTTACTTTCCCACTGAGGATTTCACTTTTCAAAATCATTACAGCCTGATTTGGGAAATTTGCATAATCTTTAAATTGCAGCTACTGCTGTTAATTATGATTTGGACATTTCAGGTTATTAAAGTTGGTCACTCTTCATATATTGGCCCAGCTCAATGAACACCTAAAGCAAATTTCAGGGTAAAGACGTAGCTTCATGGATTTCTTTCAGTCATCTTTTCCCAGCAGTCCTTCATAGTATAAAAATCAAACCAACTCCTCCACATCTATCAAATTCATGACTGAAAATTATCCATTTGAACTGACAGAACGAGATGAATGTTTTGTCAAAAGCTTTCCTGATTTATTGCTACTCTGGTTTACACCCCCAAATGTTCCTCTGGGACAAGCAAAGATTATGTGAGGTATCCATCAGGAAAGATTTTGGAGCTCTGTTTTGTTTTTGAAGGAAGCAACAATAAAACATTCTTAATGGAAAAAAAGATGAAAGGCACAGATGAAAGCCTAGTGTGACATCTGCACAGAGCGCTGCTCTGAATCCCTCCCTCAGCAACACCCACTCCGCTTCCTCAGTCCTGTTCAACTCCACAAGCAGGTCATTATGATCCATCAAATCCTAGCATCAGCGACATTGTAACAGACCACCAAAATGGCTTGTTCAGTCCTTCCTACAGTGGGTATCCAAAAGACAACACCCATCTTTCATATTCAGTTTCAGCATTGGAGGGGTTGTGACAGATATGACTTGAAGCTACTACGAAGTTTTTCAGCATAACTAAAAAATTAGATTTGTCAGCTTCAACATTTTTAAATGTAAAAGGAGACAAAAAAAAAAAATAAATCAGACAAGCAGTGCTTGGAAAAATAATGTACTGAAAAATGTTTTCCTCAGTGCTACATTATAAATCACAAAGCAGCTAAAAGAATTAAGGCCAGTTGCTCCTTTTTTAATTTCTTTTTCAGAAATCTTTTATCTTTTTTAGTTTATCTTTTCAACTGTAAGTAGGTTCACTTGTACACATACATAGTGGTGTTTTTTCCATTACAGTAACATGTACTAAAAACTTTGGCATTTACAGACTTCTTTATATTGCACTTGACAATGTTAATCCTTCTCAAGTCTGATTTTTGGCATGGAATTTCCCCTGTTCCAAAGGGGACACACATACATATTTATCACTATGTTCAGTAACTTAACTGCAGCTGAATACTTTTCTGAACAAATACAATTAATGACATGATTGATCATGCTTCACTCCATTCTTACCCCAATGTACGATCACAGTGATGCCTTACCTTTTTCTTTTCATGCTTGTACCCAATTTGAAAACACACACAGCATTCCTAGATTTCTAAATATTCAAGACATTCATTCCATTAAGAATCATTAAAATAATTAAAACCAGATGCATCTGTTGTTTCTGCCCTTTGTCAAGGATTCACCAGATGATATCATATTCACTAAATTACAAAAAGGCATAGCTTTGATTGCTTTGTTAGTGGTTACATGGATTTCTTTTTTTAAAAGTGGCATTTTTTTAGAAGGGTGGGAAAACTAACTCCCTCTTTATATTTAAAACCTTAAAATGTCGTGTTCAGATTGTTAACCTTTCCCAGCAGTGCTTGCAATTCTGTTTATTATTTTAGTCAAAATATTTAAAATTTAGAAAGCAAAATCATAGCATCTGCAACATCTTTGCTCTTTGGCAAACAAATGTTAAGTGCAAAGCTGTTTAAATTAAATAAGTGAACTTAGTTCTAGCAAAACATATCATGCTCTTAGTCCCAGAGAATAAGTGCCTCGTTAAAAGGCCACTAAAGTCAATGGAAAAAGTCTCAAAAACTGCAAAGAGGTGTGGATTTAGACTTCTCTTCTTTGTACATGGAACAGTATAGACAGCAACTTTACAGATATTGCAGATATGCCTGCAAATTTGCCTGTTGCCTGTAGCTTTTCCTGAATGCATTATTTCTAGCATGCAATCCAGGCCTTTCAATTATCCCAGTCAGAGCCAGTCTGTGCTTTAGGGTACACTTACATGACTAAATAAGAGACTCATGGAGCACCTGCTGGACCTGGAGCCAAACAGCATAGACATAGTGTATTTGCAGCGTGCAGAATGAATCTTCACTGTCCACCACTGGGCCTTGGGTCTCCCTCATGCTCTGTGGGCTACACCCTGTGGTCATGATCAATGAGATACAGCTCTCTGTGCATGCATTTGAGCCCATAGCTTCAGAAGTACTGTGATAGTTATGGTGCATGAATTGTAGAGAGACTAAAAGAGACTGAATGTCAGTGTTATCTACCTCAGATGGCTTACATGAGCATGCAAGTGTGGGTAGAGCTGTGTTCTAGGACAGAGTATGTCAAAGCTAGTGCGCTTTTGCCCATCTTGTCTTTTATAGAGTTGGTTTCTGGAGTGAACTACTCCCAGATTGTGTTCAAGATCTACGTTGGAGAAAGCAGTTGAAAACAGTGCCAGAGAGAAAGGGAGCAGTTACAAATTATGGCAGACCAAAGGTCTAGCACATGGTATTGCTCCTCAGTCCTTATCTACTGAGCAATATTGACAGTCCCAGGGTAGACAGACATTGACAACAGCTAGTACCTCCTTTTATCAATTCCAGCTGCAGTCACAGCCAGTTTACTCCTCTTTCTTTAGAGCCAGAAGAAAGTAAGTCTAAAATAGTACTTTTTTCTTAAAATCTAGGATATTTGAATTAAATGTAAGATATGGATTTGTTGATTTAAATGCACCATTTGTCCACTCAGTCTGTAAATAGTAAAAGTCAAAGCTAACAAAGAGTTATGCTACTTCTTTGTGCTTCTTCACAACAAAATCTCTTTGCTTCATTTGACACCATCTTATTCTAAAACTGGAGTCTGACAAAATTTAAAGTCTGTATATTAGGAAACAAAACAATTATCTGCCTGTTTTCCAAGGCAACAATCCAAGTCCCACATGGCTAATAATGAAGCACTTAGCACAGTAGACGGTTGAATCATTATCTCACATAAATAATGTTCCAATGGTGTTATTTACTATGCACTTAAGGAACTAGAGAAAAAAAGGTCTTCAAATTATCAGCATTTCATAAGTAAGGATTATGATTTCAGAACTAAAATCCCTAAATGTGAATCCACTCTATGGTTGAGGTTCTCTGCAGTCCAAACCACAATGATGATCGCATCAAGTACTCTGAACTCAGATGAAATTTATAATCATCTCTTGGTTGAATGACACATTACCATCAGAAGGTTTGTAACATTGGTTTGTAACTCCAGACTCAAATCCTAATGTAGGGTAGCGATATAACTGATCAAGGTGGCTATTCACAGCTGCTGATATGATTAAATGATCTTTTGATCCTGATCAGTAAAAGAACTGAATTAACACTAAACAAGAGACACCTTTTCTATTTACATTAATGTCATTTTAATGGGTTGGGCTTTCAGCCTGCTATACACAGCTATTTAGGAAGTTCAATAATAATTAACAAACTTGATAACTTCTGACTGTGGGAGAAAGACAACATAATGTCCTCCAGAAAGAGCTGGAGGATGGCTGCCTGTTTAATGTCCAGATAATTAGGAGTGTTGGACAGATGACTATCTGCTTTATTTATTCCTTCTTTTGAAGTCTTCAATTAAATTATGGTTAACGCAGAGCAGATTTAACAGAGAAAAATATACTTCCTTTCAGAAAATATGAAGCAATAAACTACTGCTCCAATGCTGGGGTGCTGAATAAAACTAAGCGATAACAATTTTGGAAAACGTGCTGTTGAGAGACAAAGCTCCCAGTGGTAGAGAATTTAACTAGGGTCTTTTTAAACTTTTACATATCGCTTATGTTCTTTTTGCTCTTTACAGTTCTTTTTTATATAGAAAATGAAATTAAAATATTATGTTCCATCCTTGAAATCAACAGTCTAATCACAATGTTTTCAGTGTGTTATATTTCATTAATAATTCCTTTTTAATCTCATATTCTTACTTATCATACATGATGCGTATTGGAAAAGATAGGAGATTTCTCCCTTCTTTCTTGGTTTTCAGTTAAAATACAGTTGAGAAATGCAGTAAACTAGGAAAGTTCTATAAGGATTTAATGACTTAGAGGAGAAGATACAAAAGGATATTTTGGCTTCAGCAAGGATTTCAGCTTAGTTTTGGTTTTTTTTTTCTTGAGCTAAGCATACCAGATTCTCATGCTCTGCCAAAATTTACAAACACTTGCACTCTTCCAGGACAATGAAACCTCTTTCTTAGCACCACCCTTAGGCAGCTGCCACAGATCCTAGAGGACACTATACTTTTCCCCATTACCCTATTCCTCCTGTGGAAGGCTACCATCTGTGAGACACACTTCTGGCCCCCTGCTGCCCTAGCCAGATGTTCCAATTGTATGCTGCAGCTGCCACCTGTGAAAGAGCTGAAACTAGCAAAAACACTCAAGCAAGTGGGAAACCAATTGGCAGGCTACCAGAGACAGACAGACAGACGGGTGGATTCAAACTCTAGCACAGAAGCTGACCAAAAAAAAAAATCAAATCCTCATGTGTGTGTGAAATGCAGTAGCAAGGAGATAAACACAGACTTTAAGCAAACAGGAGGGCCTACAGGGGCTCAAGCAGGTTTCTTTCCCCGCAAGCAACTTTTCTGCTTTGCTAGAATCAGTTTAATAACTTCTCTTCTTACCATAGCTCCAGGGAACGGGAAAACTTGTTCAAAAGTAGAATTAGAGTGAACTTCTAAAAGGTAGTGGCGCAGGGTCAATGTTCCCCCTGCCTCATGGGCATTAGGAACTCTTGAAATAAGACTAAAATGGGTTTTAAGTGGTACAAGGGTCCTGTGCTGGCAGTGTATGCATGGGCAATTCTTAGTCTCCTTGAGAAGGGGAGTGCATTCAAAAGTACCAGTGAGGAATTGAAGTGAGGATGGAAGCAGATGGCTCAAATTCCTCAAGAGTTTAGAGAGGGGAAAAGTTATGCATGATAAGAAAACAAACACACACACAGAGGGTGTAAGATCAATTACCTTTTCACTGTACATAGCAGAATTAATGGAACAAATCTGCAGCAGATGGAAGCAAAGAACAGACTAAAGCTATACTGATTTACAACAGCTGAAAAGTACCCCAAAACTGAATATTCTATCTGTTCTGTCCACCTTTGCCAGTTACTGTCCCAAATTTTTTAAATGAAATCTTCAGACAAACTTATCACTGCTTGATGGAAAGTAGCTGACAATTTACTACCCAACATTAATAATAAAAAGGTGATGAGCCGGTATATCATTGTTGTGTAGCTGCTTATCTCTGATATGCAGGGAAATTGAGTAAAACTTAAATCACAGAGATATCATATTTGTCGTTAAAATAAGTTAGTGTTGTCAGTCAACATCATTTCTGGTAACCAGTTTCTGCATTCACAGTAGTGTTGTAAAACATGGAAGTTAAAATCAGTTGACTTTTCCCTTGTGGTTCTGAAATCACATCACCATTTTTCTGAATGACATTAGAGTGTTCTTTCCATGTTTTATTTTGGGTGGGCACACTGTGCACAATGTTGCATTATTTAATAGTGGGATAGTAATGTCATTCACTACAATTAAAAATAAGTATGAACTTTTTACTACAGTTTGGTTTTCAGAGTCTGTGCTTCTTGATTGCTAATTTGGTAATGAAACAAAATGTAACACTTAAGAATAACTGCATTTCTTAAAAGAAGTTACATGATTGTACATGCACACCTGTTCCCCACATTTTTAGATCACTGAACTTCTTTTAAATCTATTTAGAATCAAATAGAAAAAAACCCTCTGTTTTCCATTACTTTTATAAAGACTGGAATTCAATTTGTGAAAGAAAACCTTAATTAAGGCTTTAAGAGTAAGAACTATGAAATTACTGTTAAATTTTATAAGTAGAATTTATGACTTGAGAAACTGCCTTTTAAAATACTGGAACAGGAATATTAATAATTACATTAAATGGAATGCCAGGCAGAAAACAGTTTTCTACTGAAGAACATGATGGAGCAGAGTAACCAAAGGAAAAAAAAAACTGCATAGAAGAAAAAATTTTAAGAGAAATTTTAAGAAAAAAAGAAGCAAAATTTTAAGAGATGTGTGCCATATTGAAGTTCTCAGTTTAGACTGAAACATTTGAACAAAAAAAAAAATAAAAGAGGTACCTGGCATGAACAGGGTTACTATCAGCTGAAAGGCAGAGAATACAGTGAACATTTAGAATTACTTTATTTTATGCTTGTATCAATATTTATGCTATATATTAAGCTATATATAAAATAAATATATTTTGCCACATTAAACTGTACTGGGCCAGATAAAGACATCTATTATTAAGGATGGAATATCTGCTCTGTATTACACAAGATTACAGTATTAGACAGATTGAGCAAAATCTGGGAAAGAAATGGGGATCCACACATCTGTGCTGCAGAGTAAAGAGGAAGATGATCATAGATACCTAGCCATTTTAGTTCCAAGAAGAAGAGAGGAGTTAAAGAAGACAGAGGCAAACTGATGATATTCCCACTGTCCGCTGAAATCTCAAAATAATTTCTAACTGCACAGGAAAACTACCAACTCTTTGGGCACATTTAAGAACTCTAGACTGGACATTTTACATCCAGTTTGGCTAAATTTAAGATAAGATAGTAGAAACTGTCTCAAGCTTATTTCAGGCACTGCCAGCAAAATGGTTTGTTAAATGTGTTTCCTCTTTATTTGACAGATACGCTCCTTAGGCATGTTATTGTTATCCTACTCATTTCAGTGAAGCAAACACATTAATAACTCTGTTTTCTCCCCACTAACACTTTCAGAGATCATGCAGGTATGAAAGTATGACCTCTGCTCTTTTCGACCTCACACTTCATCAACCAAATAATTACATTTCAAGTTCTTGTCTTTCCTGCACAGGGAGGAAAGCTTTTGCTTTAGGGGGTCTAAACCAGTTGAACTGTAAATGAAAGCTCAGTGCATCCATCATTACTAAACATGGAAAAAAACCCCAAAACACCAAGAGTTTGATTTTTTTATCAAAGGGCAGCTGTTCAGGTGGCAGAAAGCCACATTCCTATTCAGAGAGCCTTGACATAACAGCACAGCAAACAGAATAACCACTGCATGCAATAATACATTTAGAGAGGTCCTTACATTGTAGAAGTATGGTGAACAGCACTTACTGTCAGGAGTGGTACATCTTCACAGCCACAAAAAAGACCTATTGGAAACTCTACCATCACAAGTCAGACTGATATGCAAAGGGTAAGAGAGACACTTTGACACACGAAAAGTCTGACAACTTCAGGAGAGGTCAGTGAAATCAAAAAAGCAGTATCCTTTAAAAGTAAGCCAAAGCTGCTTGGAATTTTCAAAGTTTGAGGAAGATTATTTTTGATTCAAACCAGAAAATGCAAAAAAATGCAAATGATATCTTACTTAAGTGAACAGAACTCCCCCCCTCCTTCCTACCAGGGTGTTACAAAGTGCGTGGTTTACTGTTGCCCAAAGAATGACCATTGGAGTATTAGCAATTGCAGTTTTAATATGATTTATAAAGGCATGACTGAACAGAATTGAATGGAGGGTTCATTCTATTACTTACTAGGTGGATGAAGAATACAGAGGAAAACTGAGGTAAAATTGAGCTAAAGATGATTGATACAGAGATAAAAGGCACAAAGGGCAAAAAAGACCCTCCTGTTGAATCATGAGGTTGAGAACAGACCTCCTTGCTTTCTAAACTCCCGATGGAGCCTAGGTGCAGCTGGATCTACTCTTCATCTTAGACTTAGTCTTGGTCAACAGTATTCATCTAAAGGGTGATGCAGCACCACACAGGGGCAGGATGAAGGTAGAGATACGTAGGTATTTTATAAAATTTACCCATACCCAGTACTAAAGGGGGGTAAAAAAGGAGCAAAATCTTAGGTTTTCTCTTTGTTTTAAACAAAAAGAATCATGGATAAAGTTCGCTGTAACAGAAAATTACTATGGTAGTAATGGTAAATGATCTTACCAGTAAAGCTGATGGGCCACTTGGATGCTCTGAAGAGAACGATTCAGCAGAAGTTGCACTAAAGGGCTTTCAAGACTCCACTCAAACTTGAGCACCTAACAGATAAATTAAAAATAAGAATCACTTGTATGTTGGCTTTATTGCCTTCCCTTTATAACAAAATTAATCAGAAAGTCCTTAGTTTGAATGAAGTAATCCAACGTATGGAGAATTCCCTAGTAATGCAAAGAGAAGAAACATCAGGCACAAGTGTCTGCCACTGATCTGTAAGACAGGCAGATACCATCCTGATTCTGGCTGTGTTAACATATTTGTAAATATGTAGCTTTTCTTCCCCCGCTTAAAACTATCAATGCTATATTTATTTTTTTATCAGATTACCTGGTTTGCCAAATAAACATATTTGTGAAACAGAAGCTGTGGAAAGTGAAAGGTCATATAAGTGTGCCAGCTTGTGAAAGCTATAAAGCTGTACAGATTCTACTGCTTCACAGTAGTGGATTAGTAGATTGTATGTATATACTAATACATGTATACACATATATCTATGTACAGATACATGTACACCTACACAGATATGTATATATATGTGTAATTTATATAAATATACATTTTAAAATACACAAACCCCCCTGATGAACTCTGGAACATAAAATAGTGAGCAATCCGTGCACACAGCGTTACAAAGTAAGGGGATAAAAGTTTCAATAGTTTCTCCTTGACTGCAACACAACTACTCAACCACAAAGTGATTGCTTTGGAAGCAGTGGGCCCATAACTTGTAAAACATTAAAGTCTATTGAAATACAATGTACATCTACAAAGAGGCAATTCCATACTCAAACTGCCCTGGTTACTCTGGGCTGACAAGGATTTTCCACTTATATGTGATATCAAGAAAACTGTGATTTATTGAAACACCATTTCCTCCCTTGAGTGCAACAAAGCCCTACAACCACTAGCCACTGGGCTGGTGGTCACAGAAATATTTCTCTTGTTCAGATGCCATTTTTATTTGTCTTTATTACTTGAAAATACCTCCTTTTAGTATACAGAAAAGTTCAATCAGCATGCCAATACACTTATATTCGTTTGAAAAAGTCTATATCTCAGCCTTGTTGTTAATTCAATCATTGCATCAACTGACTTTGTTTTTATTCCTCTTACAATGTATCAATCAAACAGAAAGAATAAGAAGTATTTAATGAAGTTATTGATCTAGACAGAAGACTTCTTCGGCTATCAATTTTTTTCCTTACCTGAACCAGCTGTGGGAGGTATTCTAACAATTCGTCATTTGACATATTTTCTATTTGTTGGACTGCTGTTCTGCGAATATCTTTATCTGGAAAACTAGAGCAAAATAAATAGGTATCATTAAGAGCTACTGAACCACTGCAACTCTCCTGAGCTCTCAGTGATACAAAATGTTAGAAAACCAGCTTTTTTTTCTCAAAATGGAGTAAGAAAAAAAAAATCATTCGCTTTACTGTAGCAAGAGTCAAAAAACGTATAGTGGATAACTTAATTGGATTGACTGTTACAGTGTCATACATGGGAAAAAAAAACAACCTTGATCTTCAAATACCTTTTTTAATTTGAGCTATCATGTATTAAAATTTTCTGAGGTATGAAGCAAATTATGGATCTTCTTTTGCTGCTCTTACTTACCTGAAATAGAAAATTTCTGTGCCATGGGAACTTTTAACAGTCACCTGAGGACTTTTTTTTTTTTGAGCAACAACATAAAAGCTTGAAATTTCTAACATAAAAATGGTTCATTCTTGATAATTTATTCCAATGTCAGCTTTTCTGGTTCATATCATAATACACTAAAAATATTTTTTAAACAGAAGTGATTTTGAAATGGAAAATGTGTTTGCTTTTTAGCTTTTCTAAAGGAAAATTCAGTAAAAAATCAACGCCTTCCCCCACAAAGGCACCAAGTCAGTGAAAAAACCGTTTTCTGATGGGAAAATGATTGAGTATTCAGCATAAGCTGTATCCTTAACAAATTCTGGTTGAAGCCAGAGTAGCTGTAGCCTAATATAGATTTTGTGATGGAGCTCTAACCACAAAAATGATAAAAGAGGAAAACACAGTGTAGCAGCAATGATTAAAAAAGGGACAGCAGGCTGGATAATATAGCTGGTCAAAACATTGTCTTTAAATGAGAAAAAGAATGAAATCTTGATGTAACCTGAGTGATCAAAACTGACTCTTAACAGAACATTTGTTCTCATTTCAGAAAAAAAGGCAAAAAAAGTATACAGTGTTTCTGTATACTTTTCTGAAAAATAATCTTTTAAGGACTTTTTCTGAAAAAATAAAATACAAAACCAATTTCCACCTTTTAAATGTGTTGCATTTGTGACATTAATAGTGATAAAGGCAGAATTTCACATACACAGAAGTTGCCTGCATTGGTTCACAGCTGTTCTGCTACTGCCTGCTTTCACAAGGAAAGAAATATGTGCTCTTCTGTGTATATCTGCTATGTGCTGTCACCCTTAACTATGTGTCAGCACTTGAAGCTCATCCAATCTTTTTCTGCCTTCTCCTGAGCAGTCTTGAAATGTTGACACAGACCTTTCAGTTACCAGAGCTGTAAGAATGGTCATCTCTGTCAAAGAGGCAAAAACGTCTTCCAACAGCACCACAATCAAATAGATGTTCGAAAGAGCTGCTGTGCTTTGATCCAGTTCTCTGAGGGCAAGTACCTGCTCCACAAAAAGCAGTGAATCCCTTGCCTCTGAACTGATACGGCTATTAAGCTCTTTTGAAAATCTCTGATTTGGCAGTCTAGGCATATATAATAATGAAGGCTGAATTGACCCTGTCAATTCATACTGGAGAAACTCCTTTGAAATCATCATGTATGGCAGCAGGTGTAACGCAGGTGTAATGCAGCCACCAGAATTACTGCTTTATGAACTCAACGCTAATCCAGACTTTTCTCTTCCCAGCTTCCCATCCAGGCCCTCTTGACAACAATATACCCACTAGAAAAATAAATCAGAAATGAAACATGGGAGAGAGTACCACATTTGCAGTAATGACTGCTCATTGCTATCAAGAGAGAAAGAGAAAAAATTATAAAGGTAAGTGCTCAGAAGTGTAATGGCACCGGCATCTCTGAACGTGGGCTTTTAAGTTCAATAAAACAAGCTGAAGCAGAACAATATGCACACTTTGATAGTCAGATTAACTACAGGCTGTCAAAAGAAGTGGATATTTGGAAAAAAACCAGCTAACAGTTGGACTTGCTTGAAAGGCTTCGCTTTCTGTGCTGCAATCAGCTGCACCTCTAGCACTTTACAACCCCTTTTAACCACACAGCTCAGGTCTAACTTTATTATTTTGTTTGTCTGTTGTGGTATATACTTGACTATGTTTTTAATACAGTTCATAATTGTTTGCATAATGCTAAGAGGGCCTTGATGGGGATAGAGGGAATACATTATAAATAAATTATCATGATAGCCCCAAATTAGCCTATCTTGCCAGGATTATTTATTTATTTTTTTGAGGCAACCTATTAGGAATATGAAGCTGTTACTTGAATATTCACATGGCTATTTAGAACTAAACATATTTGAAGGAGGACTGCACATTAAAAGAAAAAAAATCCCCTTCATACCATCCTGTCTTCTAATTATGCAATTGCTCCACAGGTTTGTGTGCCAAGCATGTATAGATAATATGGTCTTTCCTTTTCCCTTCTCACCTAGTTCAATAGGTTACTGAACAGTAAATTATGCCCTATACAGGCACCAAGTCAAGCAGAAAATTTTGACTTAGTTACTGCTTGTCTTTACTAGCAGCCAACATTTGAATATATGCAATGCTATTATGAAAAGCCTACATTTTTACAGCTAAACAAAGAACAATAAAATTATTTTAATCCCAACCTTTCCAGAAAATTCAGCCACTGATATTTGATTTGTTTAGAATTAATTTGCTCTAAGTCAAAACCAGGGCTACACCTAAGCTAGCAACAGTATCTCTAGATGTGATTAGAATAATGATGAGCTCAAATGCATAGGCATTGCGGTGAAACACCTATAGGTTAGTTTCCTTTGGGAAACATGGCTCTTTGTTCCTCTTCTTGAGTGAGATTTTCATAGAATCATCAACTCAACTAGGTTTGAAAAGACCTTTAAGATGATCAAGTCCAACCATTACCCCAGGACTGCCAAGACAGCCACTAAACCATGTCACTAAGGAACTCATCTACACGGTTTTTGAACACTTCCAGGAACAGTGATTCCACCGCTTCTCTGGGCAGCCTGCTCCAATATCTGAGCACCCTCTCAGTGAAGAAAATTTTCCTAATATCCAACCTAAACCTCCTCTGGGGCAGCTTGAGGCCATTACTTCATCCTATCACTTGTTACTAGGGAGAAGAGACTGACCCCCACCTCACTACAACCTCCTTTCAGATAAGGTTCCCCCTGAGCCTTCTCTTCTTCAGACAAAACACCCCTAGTTCCCTCAGCAGCTCCTCAATCACACCTGTGCTCAGGACCCTTCACCAGCTCTGTTGCCCTTTTCTGGACCCGTTCCAGCACTTCAATGTCTTTCTTGTAGTGAGTGGCTCAGAATCAAACAGAGTGTTTGAAGCCCAGCCTCACCAGTGCCCAGTACAGGGGGCACTGCCCTGGCCCTGCTGGCTACGCTATTGCTGACACAGGTCAGGATGCCATTGGCCTTCTTGGCTCCCTGGGCAAAAGCTGGCTTATGTTTAGCTCCGTCAATCAGCATTCCCCGGTACTTTTTTGTAAGCAGCTTTCCAGCCACCCTTCCCCAAGCCTGGAGCATAGCATGGGGTTGTTGTGGCCCAAGTGCCAGACCTGGCACTTTGCCTTGTTAAGCCTCATACCATTGGCCACAGCCCATTGGTTCAGCCTGTCCAGACCCCTCTGCAGAGCCTTCCTATCCTCCAGCAGATCAGCACTCCCACCCAACTTGCTGCCATCTGCAAATATACTGACGTTTTTGGCAATTTGTTGGTCATGATTACTAAACTGCTTCTTTCAGCTTGTAACTACTGAGGTCAGTTTTGAATATTTGTGAAAGAATGGGTAGTTAACACATTCTTTTAACTACCTGATAATTTGCTAAGCCCCAGATGTAGTATCCACCCTTATCTTGAATTTCAGCATTGGTCAGGGCCATAGGTACAAAATTTTGTTTGGTTTACCCCTTACATTTGAATTTGAGCTAATATTTAACATGATCAGGAACACTAGAACTACAGCAACTACTTATGAACTCAACTTATATTACATGATGCTTATGCTACTCATGCTTATATACATCAGTTTATTTGCTAAAACCCAATAACAGGGTAAGATCTAGAAGCAGATCCGAGTAAAAAATCCTACACTTCACTTGCCTGGAAACTACACCATCTTGTAGTCTGGTAATTAATTAGGGCTAGAGGATTTGATTCCAGTGAAAAATCTCTCAAACTTTTGAGCACTGCATCAAATCTGATTTTAGTAATCCATAAATTAGACTCAATTATAGAATGAAAATAACTGATTTTTTGGCTCTGTGACTCAATGCAAGAAAAATTACTTTAAGCCTGAGAAAAACACCTCCATTTGGATATTAGAGGACACCTGATTTCCAGGGCTTGCTACAACGAATGCGTAATTACTTACACATAATGAAAACTCTAGAAGCAGAGAAGCAAGATGACTGTATTACAACAAATTCAATATTCCACTTTTAAAGGGTATTCTTCTAAGAAAGAGGAGCTCATCTGTATCACAGCTCATCTGTATCAGATCAATTTTGCAAAGGATTTGAACTATCAGATTCCTGACATGTGGCTGCTGATAATGGCTTCAGAGAGGCAGGAGATTAAGGCACTCCTCTTCCCTAGCTGTTTTATGGATGCCACCAAAATCTCTGATAATTTAGCTAGAAAAGAAAAGCAACTTAAGCCAAAAACCTTTAACAATGCTTATATGACTCACTCTTTATGGTAACTTTCATCCAAGTTTCCATTTACTTCCAGCTGTATTTTTTTTTTCGTTGAAAAAAACCCCTACTGGTCAATAAATAAGTAAATAGAGCTACAGTGTTCCTCATTTACTTGCTTGTCTGCATTGTAATATATCGTAGCTTTCTCCTTTTGGCCAATTCTATTTGTTCTCTCTTCAGGTAATGAGTACTCCACAACAGAGACTGTGACTTCTTACAAGTTTGTTCCAGGTTTACACACTCAGGGACACTACTGAAAAATAAACAATACACAAATAATAGCTGCAGAGTCCAGTCCTTAGCAATAGGTCACGCTATGCATGACTTCAAATTTCCCCTTAGTAGATTGTTAGGTCTCCCTTGAGACTTTAAGATGGTTTCTGTAAGTTCAGTTTTGAGCTGGATGAGCATAGATTACAATATGCTTTAGAGGCAGCAACAAATTTAATTCTTTTCATATAGGTAGCCAATAGGGAACTATTTGTCTAGATGTACCTTTCAGCTAAATCAGATTCAAACAGAAAAACTAAGTGCTGCTGAGGCATCTTGTGGATTAGTGAAATTCTCCTGAGACTTTAGCATCTGCCAGTGGTGACTTGATTGTAAATGAGAAATAGATGTGCATTTCATTTTTAACAGCTTTATTATCCTAATTTTATTGCACTGTCTCAACCCCAGGCTGGAAAATATTTGTCAGGTAAATGGAACTGTACAGCTCACTACATTTTCTCACATGTGAGGATCTCTGTAGAGAACAGCATGGCCTTTCATGACCTGTCTTTTAGGTTAGAGGCTTATAACATATCACAGATTTTTTCAATTCCCTTTATATTTTAAGTTCTGCTGCATTTTCAAAAAAACCCCAAAAAACTCCAGTACCACAAAATGCATGCTATTAAGACTGGTAGAAACAGGGGAGTCTGAGCTAGTAAACTACTGGAATGAAGATACTGCCTAAAACCAAAAAAAAAACCCAACCCATCCTCGACTTAGTAAAGGCTATCACAACATTGATGGGTGCAACTGGTCCAGGAGAGAAAGGCAGAGAAGAGGAAGGGCATGAGAAACTTCTGGGGGTCCTAAGGGAACTGGTGGATGTAGTTGCCAAGCCATTATCTATCAAATTTGAGAAGCCATGGCAGCCTGATGAAGTTCCTGCTGACTGGAAAAAAGGAAACAGTTCTCATTTTTACAAAGGGAAAAAAAAAGATCTGGGGAACTACAGGGCAGTCTCACCTTTGTGCCCAGTAAGATTATGGAGGAAATCCACCTGGAAACTATGCTAAGGCACATGGACAATAAGGAGGTGACTGGTGACAGTCAACATGGCTTACCTAAGGCAAATCATGCCTCAGAAATTTGGTGGCATTCTGTGACAGGATGACAGTGTTGGTGGATAAAGAAAGAGCGACCAACATCATCTACCTGGACTTGTGCAAAGCATTTGACACTGTTCTGCACAACATCTTTGCCTCTACACTGGAGAGGCATGGATTTCACAGAGAGACCACTCAGTGGATAAGGAACTGGATGAATGGTTCCTTTCACAGAGTTGTGGTCAATGGCTCGATGTCCAAGTGATGAGCGGTGCTCGTCAGGGGTCAGTATTGGGACTGGTGCTGTTTAACATCTTTGTCAGTGACACGGACAGTGGGATTGAACGCACCCTTTAGCAAGTTTGCTGATGACACCAAGGTGTGTGGTGCAGTTGACACACTGGGGGAAAGAGATGCCATCCAGAGGGGCCTTTACAGGCTTGAGAGGTGGGCCTGTGCAAAACTTATGAAGTTCTACCAGGCCTACAAGAAATTTGGACTGGTACTTTTTATAAGGGCAAGCAGTGACAGGACAAGGCGTAATAGCTTTAAAATGAAAGAGGGTAGATTAAGATTAGTTATTAGGAAGTTAGTTATTATTATTAGTCATTACTGTGAGGATGGTGAGACACGGGAACAGGTTGCCCCAAAAAGCTGTGGATGTCCCATCCCTGGAAGTGTTCAAGGCCAGGCTGGATGGAGCTTTGGGCAGCCTGCTCTAGTGGAAGGTATCTCTGCCCATGGCAGGACAGTTGAAACTAGATGATCGTTAAGGTCCCTTCCAATCCAAACCATTCTATGATTCTATGAACTGTTTAAAAGAATAGACTGATAAGTTTTGGTTGGACATTTAACTATTTTAAAACTAATTAGACAGGAAGAGAGAAGAAACTTATAGAATAATGATTAAGGAATTCCTTCAGTTTTAGCACACATTAGCAGGGCTTATTCACTTTCTGTTGGTTACTGTTTTCATTCTTTTGAGGGCTTCTAAAGCAAACACTACATGAGTGTATGAAAATTAGAAAATGCAAGGACTAAAAGAAAGTACAGAAAGATAATGAATACTGCCAGTAAAAAGGACACTGGATTTTCAAAATATTCAGTTGAAAAAGAGTAATATATTCATTCCTCACAAAACATGCGAATGCACTCCATACCCACACATTGCAAAGTTCATGGTCAGATACATTAGGTATTGCCTTGGCTGACCAACGGCCAGCTCAATCTGTAGAGTTTACTCACAGAAAATACTTTTAAGTAATGCTTACATAGATTTTCTATAAGAAGTCGTGACTAAAACAACTAGCAATAAGATGTCATGGAGACCATATGGTGAACCATATCCTATGAGAGAACAAGAGTAGGAAGAAATTAACAGAAAGCAGTTTTGTATTTGAAACCTGCATGATTTAGAAGGATCTTCCCTCCCAAGAAACAAAGTTTGTTCCTTGTTACATTAAAACAAAAGAAGAAAAAAAGAAAACTTGATTATTTAGAGACTTAGCCTTCTGATTAGATTGCACGTTTATGGACAGAAAGCATGCTATATCCTAGGTAGTTGTCCACTGTTAGTTGTCCTGCTATAGCTGTCTGCTGTAGTAACTTCATATTTATTGCCAATAAAGCAAGAAATGGTTAAAGGCAGGGGGGTGGAAGGGGGGAAAAGAAGGAAATAAGTACATTCTGGTGCTTAAATGAACATATGCATACATCCCCACAGAAGTTATCACTAACTTTCATGTACATTACTACAAAGCAGTGTTAAAGCTTGATCAGTAGTGTGTTCTGTATATCAAATTATAGACTGCTGCTTTGTTCTTATTTCTTTGCATAAGCCTGTGTTGCTGTCCACACCGATATAAAACTACAGCCTTTTAAACCAAGTAAGATGCAAACAGGCAAGATATACCATAGCTATATCTATTTGATAAATACTCTATTGGGCACTCCATTGTGGACTCTCAGGGAACAGTTTAAATTCTGCTTTTATTAAGACAATGACAATCTGATTCAAAAATTCTAAATCAACTTGGTTTTCAAAGGTGCAGTAACAAAATCTGGCTTCAAGCTATCACATTTTATTGTAATTATTAGAAAGTGAGTTTCGCATATACTGGCATATATCCTAACTACTGAAACTCAATAGCTAGTCTGCAACATAACATGAAAAATCAACAATAATACTGTGAGAATCAAAGGCTGAGGGGTGCTATAAACAAAAGGGTATCTTCTCTGGTCAAGGAGAGGTAGGAGGAGTCATATTTTCATCTACTCTGCCTATTCCATACAGGGGATTAAGTGAGGTAGTACAAAGCCCCTTTGACATATTAATGTCTGATCTCAAAATCATCTGATTTGACACAAAGCTTTAAAGGCATGCCCGTTCCTGTGCACTTGCCATGACAGAGTTAGAATTTAGCAGGAAGTTTCTAGGAAAACATTAAGCCTACCAGGGAGGTTATGTCTTCACCTCCACTGTCTACATCAAAAAGATCTCTCTTCAGAATGTTTGCAGCCATGTACAAAGCTGGAAAATCACATCCCTTCTTTGGTGACTGCTTATTGATTCTAGCATGATTTCCTGATTCCTAGCCATAATATCTCACAGGGCTGCAAAAGTACTTTAGATGTGCCAGAAAAATAAGGTTAGAGAAAATATTTTGCTACTAAGGTTAATGAACATATTCAAGCTTTAATTTTTCATAATTTGAATAGCAAGATAACCTGACACAAAATTGTAAGTACAATTGGCCTATGCATTTACAAAATATTAGCATGTTAGTAGCACATCATAGAAACATAGAATAGTTTGGGATGGAAAGGACCTTAAGATCATCTAGTTCCAACACCCTTGCCAGGGGCAGGGACACCTCCCACTAAACCATGCCACCCAAGGCTCTGTCCAACGCAGCCTTGAGCACCGCCAGCGATGGAGCATTCACAACTTCCCTGGGAAAACCATTCCAGTGCCTCACCACCCTTACAGTAAAGAATTTCTTCCTCATATCCAATCTAAACTTCCCCTGTTTAAGTTTGAACTCCTTACCCCTTGCCCTCTCACTACAGCCCCTAATGAAGAGTCCCTCCCCAGCACCCCTGTAGGCCCCCTTCAGATACTGGGAGGCTGTTATGAGGTCTCCATGCAGCCTTCTCTTTCTTCTCCAGGCTGATCAGCCCCAACTTTCTCAGCCTAACTTCATACGGGAGATGCTCCAGTTCCCTGATCATCCTCATGGCCCTCCTCTGGACTTGTTCCAACAGTTCCATGTCCTTTTTATGTTGAGGACACCAGAACTGCACACAGTACTCCAAATGAGGTCTCACAAGAGCAGAGTAGAGGGGCAGGATCACCTCCGTCGACCTGCTGGTCACGCTCCTTTTGATGCAGCACAGGAGACGGTTGGCTTTCTGGGCTGCAAGCACACACTGCTGGCTCATGCTAATTTTTTCTTCAACCAACACCCCCAAGTCCTTCTCCACAGGGCTGCACTGAATCTCTTCTCTCCCCAAGCTGTAGCTGTGCCTGGGATTGCTCTGACCCAGGTGTAGGACCTTGCACTTGTCATGGTTAAACTTCTTCAGGTTGGCATCAGCCCACCTCACAAGCATGTCAAGGTCCCTCTGGATGGCGTTCCTTCCCTCCAACATGTCAACCGAACCACACAGCTTGGTGTCATCGGCAAACTTGCTGAGGGCACACTCAATCCCACTGTCCATGTCACCGACAAAGATGTTGAACAAGACCGGTCCCAACACCGATCCCTGAGGGACACCACTCATTACTGGTCTCCAGCTGGACACTGAGTCATTTGAGCACAACTCCTTGCATGTGGCCATCCAGCCAGTTCTTTATCCACCAAGTAGTCCACCTGTCAAATTGATGTCTCTCCAATTTAGAGGCAAGGATGTTGTGTGTGACAGTGTGAAACGCGTTGCACAAGTCCAGGTAGATGACGTCAACTGCTTTACCCCTCTCCATCAGTTCTGTAGTCCCACCATAGAAGGCAACCAAATTGGTCTGGCAGTATTTCCCCTTAGTGAAGCCATGCTGGCTGTCACCAACCACGTGGTTGTTTTTCATGTGCCTTAGCGTGCCTTCCAGGAGAATCTGCTCCAAGATTTTGCCAGGCACAGAGGTGAGACTGACTGGTCTGTAGTTCCCTGGCTCATCCATTTTCCCCTTCTTGAAAATGGGGGTTATATTTCCCTTTTTTCAGTTGTCGGGAACTTCACCTGACTGCCATGATTTTTCAAATATGATGGACAGTGGCTTAGCAAGTTCATTTGCCAGCTCCTTCAGCACCCACGGATGGATTTCATCAGGTCCCATGGACTTGCTGGACTTGCTTACGTTCAGGTTCTTAAGACGGTCTCGAACCAGATCCTCTCCTACAGTGGGCCCAGGGCCTTCATTCTCACTGTCCCTGCATCTGCCTTCCAAGACTTGGGTGGTGTGGTCAGAGCATTTGCCGCTGAAGACTGCGGCCAAGAAGTCATTAAGAGCCTCAGCCATCATAAGTGACGGTGTGTCTAACACTGCCTTTGGTTTCTTTCTGTCATCAAGAAATTGCACTGAATAAACAAGTGCACTGGTGTTATTTCCCTGGCTACTGTGCCATGCAATGTAAATACAGTTAAAGAAAGCTCTAGCTCCGCTAAAGCTTGGCGTTTTACCAAACTCAGTAAGCGAAGTCAATGGCAAAATGCACAGAGCACCAACAAGCAGTGCTGAGTAGGAGGGACCAGCTCAATAACTTCTGCCTTAGGGAAAATTCTATTTTTCAGGCAATGGCTTATAACCATCCTTCCCTGAAATTAGAGGTAAAACTAAGAGTGTAAAATTTTCTTCTACACATCCCTCTGCCATCCTCTGCATCTTGTATTTATTGATTAAAGAAACTTTCATTGTTTTCTAAATTGTTTTTTTAAGCATTGGCATCTGGAGTTTTAAGAATCAATGCCCTTACTCCAAATACTGGATGCAAGGTTGATACTGAATTTATCTGTGAAATGTACCATGATTGGATTTCTAATTTATGAAAGTTCTTTCTTTCTACTGCATAAATATGTTAACATTTGGCTGCATTATGATATACTTGTAAAGTGTAAAAGCATAAGCAAGAGAAACATGCTCAAAGAACAAGAAACATCTGTTAAACTGTACATTTAACTGTGTAGTGAACAAAACAAATGAGAAGTTTCAGAAAGTTGCAAAGAGCATTCTAATACAGATGCATGACAATGGGGCTTGATCTGATGGGCCATGATATCCCCCCCCTAAGCTCTGGGATGCTGTCTTCTAACCCAGGCAATGAGGAAACGCCTCCAGTGATTTTCATTTCTTTATCCTTACAAATATAAGCTTGAGCTTAATCACTGGGACAGATGCTGCTTTCTTGCTCTGAGGAAAAGGATAATTTAGAGTCTCCAGCCCAATGCTTGCAAAAGGGACTAGTGATTTTGAGTACCCTCTCTAAACTGTATAAAGAGTAAGCTCGTGCCTGCAAAAGAAATTCAGGTTCTCTTTAAAGGCACTGCAAACTGCACTTTCAGCAAAGGAAGCATCCAAAATTCAGAGTGATTGGAAACTCTTGGTTTCTTTATAGCATTGTTAATAATGTGGCAAACTGTGGCACATAGAAATGACACAACACAGAGCTCAACCGTGGATCTTCGTGACAAAGGATGTTCTGAAAGCATAATATTTATGTGGAATCAATTTTCATTTGGAAAAAAACAGAAGAAAAATGCAAGAGGGCTCTTAAAAATTCTGTCTCGGGAATTTCTTGAGCTGTAGTCTACTGGAAGATGGGAGAGCAGCACCATGTCTTTATGGCCTATTCTCATTGTCTTCCCTACGTAACTGTTGCTGGCCATCACTGGAGATAGGATGTACTAGGATGACTTTTGGGCTGATTTTTGCAGCTGCTTCTGCATTCTTGCATTATATTAACAATAGATGTAGACAGAGATCAGCTCTAATTTATTTTACTTACCTATGACTTGACACTGATGGTAAACACAAGTCCTTAAAATAGACATGAATATATAAAGAGCATTTCTTTTATATTCTACTCATGTTTTATATGAACTTGGATCTTTCAGCTGTGTCTCAGTAATCACAAGAAATCAAAGAGCTGTTTTGTGGATGACAGAAGTGAGGAACTGAATTGATGAACTGTCAGTGCCAAACATAATACAGGATAGAGTTGAATGAACCTTCAAAAACAGCTTGTTACGGAGCCCAAAATCCAAAGTCAGTGAAGGTAATAGTGAAGGAAAGTTCGACCCTATCCAGTGCTACTTTACTTTTCAAAATGAATGAAATCTCAGAAAAAGAGAACCAAGAGAAGAAACCTCAGAAACACATTTATACAGAAGTACTCCTCTCCTTCAAACCACTCTATTTGCATATACATGTCTCTCAGTAGTTAAATCATGTAACCCAGACATCTCTGAAACTAGACATCCTTAAGGAAATGTAGCCCCTCCGTTTCTGAAGGTTAGCTTCCCAGCTGTTCATGCACCTACCAAATATCATGGATACATGAAGGGCAGCATTTATTCTTTTTTAAGAGGATTTGCACTCTGATCCAAAACTACTTTCTGTAGTTTAGCACGAAGCAGAAAAACTGGACTGATATTATCTTTTGTAAGAAAGAAACTAAAGGGACAAACCAGCTAAGATCCTGATCAGAAGAACTTACTCTTTGGCAGGACTGCAGGTGCCAGCCACTCCCAGTGATGGCACCATGAGAGACAAAGTGATGACATCTTCCCATCTTTTCATGCCAGCAATCTCTGCAGTAGCCAGAAGGAAGTGTGTATACTCTATCTACTACACACTGAGAAGCCCTGTGTCAGGCTGAGTCATATTAAATATCCTGTGAAGCACCTGGCAGGACTGATATTCTGCACCACACCCTGATGCAGAGCTGCATCTTCAAGGAACAATCCAGCTCTTCACTTGCAGAAATGCCACCCATACACAGAAACAAAAAATGACAAAAGGTCTCAACTGAAAGCCTGGTATGCTCTGACGAACAATCTCAAAATTTCTTGTTGCTCTGTGCTGTGTAAGAAAATACCTGGCCCATATACTCCTATGTCTCTTTTACCTATTAGAAATTAATTATAATAAATTAGTAACAGTAAATAAGGGAATAGTAATATGCTCCAGAACCTGATCTTTCAGGACCTTCACTTCCATCATTCCCACAAAACATAAAAAAGACATGTATGCAAACATGTGAAACTGCTAATAGTTCAGATATAAACCAGGTATTCTTAGGAAATCACTTCTAGAGAGAAATGACAGCTTATAGTCAGCTTTATACTATTAAATAACTCTTTTTTAACAACATGGAAGTGAGTATATACAGCCTTTTCTCAAGTAAAGCTTTAGGTGAGGTGTTTTTTCTAAATGCATAACACAGAATTGAGATTGCAAAGCTGGTGCAGCTTGTGCTTACCCAGACAAGCAAGGGCTTGATAGACCAAATTTGCTCACCTTTTCATCTGCACGTTTAATATTTTCAGAAGTAGGTCACTTAATGTACAATACCTCCCAAGCTTCTGGAGGAAAAGTAACTGCTGACACAGATTCTGTCCCCTGACATCTGCTATTACATCACAGGTAAGACTATCTCCAGCATCAAGAAAGCCTTCCAATAATCAGCTCCCAGCGTAAGAAGTCAAGGTAGAACAAGGTATCATAACAGAATTTACTCCAAGTGTGGAGAACTGACTTCAAAGTTTTATCCTATCTGCTTCAGAGAGATCGGCTACAGGTGGGACTGTATGTATTTACATGGTGTCACAATCTAGAAGCAAATTCAGTCCTCCTTATCTCCCATTAGTCACCTCATGCCTGTACAGTTGTTTGAAGTGCTATGTAAGTGCTAAGTATTTGACCGATCTCTTATTACCAGAAACTGACTGAATCTGCTACAGAGAATGAAATACCCTTCATTACCCTGAGAAACAGAAAACCTTCTCAGCCAGGAAGGCATGGCTGGCATATTCAGTTCAAGGTCATCACAAGAATTTCAACTATAACTTCACTTTGACACAGGGACAGAATCCAAAGCACAGTCAGTGAACCACAGCATGACATGGTGATGAATTAATCAGCATGTGATTATTTGTTTATTGTTATTTTCCTACTTGGTTTATTTTCATTTACCTGAAGGTCAGAAGCCCAAGTGCCTCCAGGGGGTTAGAAAATCTCCACCTCCTCAACACAGCATACGTTTCTGATACAGTCATTCGATCCCAACTGGGTGCACTGCCCAGTACCAGTGGAAGGGAGCAATTTTGATTATTGCAGTAGTAACGATAAAACCATAAGATTCTTTTCTGTTGCTCTGAGAGTCTGGAAGAGAAGATTAGAAATCAGTTTGAAATTAAAACCACCTGGAGCTTTGTGTAGCAACAGTTATTGAACAGAGGGGCCAAGTCATACAGTACACTGCTTTTTGGCTAAGTACGTGTTTTCCTTGGGGTAGGGTATCGTTTTCTGCAGACCAGCTTTTATAAGAAAAGTGATACTTATACTCTGGATCTTTCAGCCTTGGGTCATATAAAAATGAAGTGTCAAAAGACACACATATATGGTTATTTCACTTTCCAAGCACTCTTATTTTTCTTATCTACTGTCTCTGTTGTTGGTGGTGTTTGTTTGTTTTTACTGGGGTTTTCTGACAAAGGAAAGTGCAGTTATCACCAGATAAATTATTGTTACACCCATCTGCTACACATGGTCTCTAATAAGCTACCATAACAACTAGACACACAACACTGCAAGCCATAGCTTTCATTCCTGCCCTTGTTTTGACTGTTCAGTGCAGGTGTGTCTATTTTTAGCGTATTCACATTTAAAATAAGGTTTAGGCACATCCATGCACATACACAAGGACATGAACCCATGTGCACACACACAGTGATTATCCCTAGCATAGATATGAGCTCACAAAAGTGAAAGAAAGCTCCCCACAACTTCTGTGTCTGTTCGCATGGCCTAGCATACCACACTTTGCTGTACTTACTTACAAAAAAGGATTCAATACCAAATTCCTCCTAGAGATATATCTAAATGACATTGATAAAATGACCAGTCCTCACACTATATTTCAACATAGTAAGAAATGCCTCAGAATAATTTATGCTATATATCCTCTGATTTGTCAATAATTCAGATATCTGCCTCATGCATATTAAATCCTAAGGCTGATTTTCCTAAGGCTGATTTTCCTTAATTTGGATCAGACCCTTCAACAGCAAGCATGGGGATTGCAAACTGATCTCCAGTTCACACAAATCATTACTGAAACCAAGAGGAACACCAGTTTTCTTGGTCATACTTCACCAGACTGGTCATCTGTCTACTTAAGTACATAAATAAATGGACCTAGATATTTCAGAGCAAGATGTGAGAAACCTTGTTGAAGGCAGTAAGTAAACAGCCTTTTTTCAGTCAAATATTTCATTATACAGATGTGTAAGCAGGGCTCAAAATCCAAGTGCTTACATTCTTTTCAAGGTCATCCTTTTTTTTACAATGTTCTGTGACATTCTTAGCCAAAAAATATTTTACCCCTGCTCTGTTGAGATTGTGGCTTTCACAGCTCATAGCAAAGAGTTCCTTTGGCTCTGCATGCACTAGAGAACTTTTCTTCTTTGCAATTCTGAACTGCCAAGCATTTAGGAATAGAGAATATTGGTACAAAGATAGACATGTTTTTTACTGTCACAAGAGGGAATGTTTATTTCATTCCTTTAGGAGAATAAGCTCATAAACGTATGCAGAAGATGAACCTAACTGTGATACAAAATCTGTCACGACTTTCAGAAACCATTTCAAGGAAAGTGTCATCTTGGTAACCATTTCAAGTAACAGCTTCCAAATTCACAGCATGTCTATTGTGACAATAGACGTCTTTGGGTGAAGAAGTTACACACAGAAAAAGAGATAAAAGTAGGTCTGAGACTTTATTGCCTGTCTGGCAATCTTATGCATTTGGATGATATTCTGCAGGACAATTCAGCTAAACGACCCCTTTTATATGTTGACTTTACACAGAAATTTAAGCTTTCAAACAGCATCCCCCAAACTAGACAATCTGTTGTTCAGATTAAAGCAGCTAAAGCCTTTACTCAGCTTGCAAAGGGAGATAAGAAATCAATCCTTGTATCAGGTTTTCTAAATAACAGATTTCTCTGCCTGACTTCATTCCAGAGGCAATGCCATTTTCTCTTTCCATGTTTTAAAGATCAGAGATGGTAGGGTGTGGGTTTTTTTAGTTTTGGATATTAAGTTTCTTAGTTGTAACACATATAACAGGACATTTAAGATCGATGGTAAAAGAACTTTGCATACATACAGCATCTGACGATTGTTATGCTAATAAGGACGTTTCTTTGGCTCAATAGGGATAAGATGTTTATGAAACCTCTATTAATAAAAAAGCAGTTTGCATTGTTTAGGTAGAGCTGTATCTAGATTTCCCTCCATATAACAGCTGTATTAAAATATATAGCTTTCTTCTCAACACAAATAAAAACAAAGTCTCAAAACTTAAATAATTCAGCAGCTTTCAATTTAAAAGTTTTCATTAATTCCTTTAGCTAAATGAAGAAAATAGCTTCTATGAAAGCTTTGTTAGATGGTTTTAATTATTTCTTTTGTGGTGAGAAATGGCAAATATGAATTTAAATGTTTCTGGGCTGGTTTTGTTGTCCATGTTCTACACTAAATCAGAACAAGACAAAAGGCAAAAAAAGGAAAAAGCAGCAAAGCTAGCAAATGGAAATTTCTGTCCCCCAGCACTGATTCTCACTTGCGAGTTTCTCTCCTGTGAACAGACTAGCAAAGCATGCAGCATCACTGCAATTTTTTAGACCTGTTTCACTAGTTCCCCTTCAGAAGCAGCATTTCTAATCACAATTCACAGCAACAGTGCACTCATGACTGCTGGTAGGCAAACTAGATTCTTATCAGCTCAATGACAAAAAGAAAAAAAGCAAAATCAAAAAGCTGAAAGAGTGGTAAGAGGTAGAAGAAAAACAATGAATGAAAAAAAGAAAGATGGCAGAAACAAGACTGACGTCTTCCTGACTTCAAACCAGTCTCTGATCTTTATGCTGGGAGCCACAGCTCACAAGCAGGCTGTATCACTTTCTAAGAGCAGCCATTATATCAGATGACTAATTTTCTGGTCTTTATATTTCAAATGCAGTAATTCTAAAAGGAATCAAAGGCTCACATCTGAAATGTTTCCAGAAGTCAGCCAAAGCAGCTGGCAGTAAGTAATGAATTCTCTTGGTCTTGGTTCCCCCAATCTCGCCTGGTTTGGTGATGTTGCCAAAGATCATAAAGCAGCACACAGTGTAGGGCTGTGAGGAGCACAAGAGCCATATGGTGAAGTTAATTTTCTTTAGTCCCATTGATCCTTTCACTAATCAACAGGCAAAAGATGTTGGCTGATCATGGTGACCAGTGATCTGAGCCAACTATCAAAGACAGGGGTCTGACAGTCAGCTACTGGGAAGGCCATATATCCGGATCAGCTACTGGGGGAACAGATGTCTGTGTAACAGGAAGAGGGCCAAGTACCAGCAACCAAACCGAGTGTGGTTGTGAATACTGGGGGCTTGTATGTCTGGGTGCCAGCAGCTGGGGAGAATAGGGAGATCTGGGGCCAGCTACTGGATAGACTATCTGAGCACAAATACTGGAGCATTCACTATTGTGCTACTGTACATAAAACCATATATATGTATGTATATGTATATTATATGCATATATTCCACCAGCAGACGTTGATGGCGATCAGGCAGACAGGAGGAACAGAATCAGGCTGTGCATGTTCATTTTGTGTCAGTGTTGCATGTTTGTATGTGTGCTGTTAAGGTACTGCTGTCTCTCTCTGCTGATCTCTTGATATTCCTATCACGAATACAACCCACCTCCCTAACGGCTGAATCAGGATTCATAACACTACTGGATTCAACAGCCTTTTGGTCAATCATGCAGCTGTCTGTTTTTAATCACTGTTTCTTCTTTTTATACCATAGAAACCAACATAAAAAATCAACAAAGTTACCTTAACATCATACCACACTGCTGTAGCTTCAAGTTATTTAGCTATTGCACAACTACTGTACCTTTTGGCCTTTGATGGAGGATTAACCCACACAATGATTGGTACAATGTGATTGGTACAATGGCTCTCTAATCACCTGTGTTCTCAATTCCACTCTGTTTATATCCAAAGTTATTATACGCAGTACACAATCTTAATTGATATTATAACATATATATAGCTGAGCATACTAATTTGCCTCAGTATGTAGTATGGTTTGTTTCACTCTGTCTTTATCCACTTCCTGTGAAAGCTAAAATTTCCATACTTCTTTCCTTGCTTGTAACTTGACACAGATGGTTTTAATGATCATATGCCATTTAACTACAATATCTGAAGTACAAATATACTGTTACTAAAGGACACTGATTTTCACAGAACCCAAAGATTTCTTGCTTATTCTGACATAGACTTAATGACATCACCTGAAAATCTTATGCTTTCAATCAAAAATTAGTTTATTTTCTAAACTGGCAAAATACAGTGCCACCTCCAGGGGTTTATTTAGGCTTTGCTGTAATCTATTCTCCCATTTAGAGGTGTTACTACTCAAATCAAGCAAGCTAAACTCTCTCAGAGGAAAATTTTGTTTTTATAGAATTGGATACATTTAATTGTGATCAATAGGCTAAGTACAGCAAGCCAAGAATCATCAGGGGTGGCTGGGTACAACTTACAGCAAGACCGAGCATATCTGTGAAAGTCTCGCAATATGCTTCAGGCAGTCTTCGGTTGGCTCTCCAAGATCACCTCTTCTTTCTTCAGGTTCAGGCTTAATGAACTCCAAATTAGTTTCTGGAAAGTCAATCTTTATTTACAAACAGAACAAAAAAAAGTCAGAAGTCCTTTCAGCCATATTTATTCTCAGATACAACTGTCAAAAAATGATCTGTTGGATTTGTACAGGAAGCATACAGAATATAAGCAAAAGAAGAGGGGTTAATTCTTTGAGGCTGTTCACTGTTATGTAATATATTACTTAAACATGTTGGTGACAAACTCTGCCCTTGAAAATAACTGGGAGTTTTGTCACTAACTTTCCTGGGAGAATTTCATCCACTGTATTTCAATTTTATTCAAATTGTAAGAACTTAAAGCTGGCATAATTTTTTGCCCTTTTTTTTCCTCCTATCTTGATTTTAAATGAGATGGCTCTTAAATGGAAATTTTTCATTAATGTAGATTCTTTTTTTGTTTTGCCTTTTTCTATAAAAGTAGGCGTAATTCTGAGCTACAGTTTGCCAGCGTAATGGATGGAAATTAGATTCCTGATTTCACTTCTGGATGTTAAGTTTTATACATATTCTACGGAATCTACTAATTTTTCATTTCTTACACTTACGTATAGCTGTCAGAAATTTAGGAAAATGTTTTTAAGATAAAGAGAAAGAAAACATTGAACTGAAATTAAAAAGCTCGAGGGGGCTGATAATCTAAGTATAAAGTTTGCTAAAAATTCAGGTTGCTCTTCCAAGTTCAGTTCAATTTGCATCTCCTGGTTTTTTTTTTTTATTAATGTACATGATAATCATTTGTATCTATTCTTTAATATACATATTAGAACTGCATTACTTTTCTAAAGGTTAACAAAGTTATTCCATACAAAATGTGCCTTGTCAGTCACATCAGAAAAGCTCTCTTTATGATATTTGCAACATGTTCACAGATTATGATACTGTCACATGTATATGGGAATAACTGAAAGTGAAGAGGAGGGAATGAGAGATCCTCCTGTTCCGTTTCTTTCAGTAGAGAGAGATTACAAATTAATAGCCATTTACTGTCACAACTGCCCTTCATTATTAATAAGGGGAGCTATTTTAAGGCACTATCTTTGACTGAAGTTCTCAGACTAGAAAATCCCCATTTGCTCATCTATTAAAAATAGGTTATTTTTAGGACAGCCTCATTTATCTGTATTATCTGCTTTTACACGTCATTTCTGAACAGTCATTCAGCTTTTTAATATAGAAAACAATTGGCTTTGCTCTTGAAGTTTCCAGTTGCTAATTTAAACTGGAAAGGTGACAAAACTACCATGCAGATCTAATTCATTTTCAATATTGTGAGCACCATTCTGCCCAGAATGAGTGGGTGCTCAGAATGTAGTCATCAAGAGAGAGCTATACTGATGCTTATTGACAACTGCTTGTAGCCAGTTCCTTTACAAATCCTTTATGCTACTCAGTCTAATTGCAAGCTGCATATTTATAATGGCATGCAATTCAATAGAACTCAGAAAAAAAGCTCAGATTTGAAAAGGCAGTTATAAGTCAGGTACCAAAGTTATTACTTTGTGCCAAAAGTATTCTTGGAACCAAGATTATACCAACAAAAATTACCCCTTAAAAACAGTCTCTAGTCCTCAGAGATGGTATTTGATATGGAAAGTATCATACATATTTGCCACTGTGCAGAATTACAGACCTCCATCCACTAAAATTAACATGCTCTCTCTGAGTAGCTATAATGGAAATAGGATTTTTAATTTGTGGGGTCTTGGCGAGCCATGGGAACAAACTTTTTTCTAGAATTTTGTTAGAAAACAACCTTTCCTTTTGCTTTCTTGCTTTCTTACCTGCAGTGTTACTGAGGTTGGTGTATCAGTATTGCAGATGCCTGGGGTAATCATCGTTGTTGTAAGTGTGCTGTACAATGTCATGCTAAGTAGCACAGATCCATGAATAAGCCGCCTGCAACACACACAGACTACTGCATTGGGTACTGGAGACAAGTTGAACAGGGTTTACTGAAATTACATCAAAGAACATGGAACTGGATAGCTTAAAAAACAAGCAAAAGGAAAACAAACCTTTTATCTTTATGTGTCTAATAAAAAACGAGCCTAGATAAGTAGAGGTTGCATACTGATGGCCTCACTGCTCTAGTCGTATCTGCGCAGCTGCCAGGATAATGACACAAATCATACTGCCAAGACATTCTAGGTCAGCTCTGCACTTTACCACTGCCTTCTTGTGTGACAGGACTTGCCATTTAAGTTAGGTGTGAAATAAGGATAATGCCATATTTCTACCTCAAGATTTAATTTTGAGGACAAATATATCAAAGATTGTGAAGTGTCAACACACTGTATAAAGGTGGAGAGTGGTATGAATTTATTCCACAAAAAGAACAAACTCATGGTAACCTATTGCAACCTTGAAGGATCCTTGCTGATTTTATGTGTAGATGGCAGAGAAAATGGAATATGATATCAGAGTCTCCAAATAGCTGAAAGGAGTTTGAGTGGGGTAGTTTGTCCATATATGCTGCATATGGGGTTTTGGACAGATGAAGGATTATGGTCTGAAGTACCAGTCTGAGCGCTACATGTACAAAAGTCTTATCAGAAACAGGCATGCATGTGGTCTGCAGATAAGAAAACCAGCGTGATTTGGTAGGTCAACAAAATTCAGTCTAGAAAACTTGAATAAAATCAGAAAGTACAGGTATAAACTCTAACCATAACTAATCCACTCAAAGTAAGAAAATAGTACCTGAATATAGGAAGATACAGTATGCTGGACTTACCCTGCAATTTGTCCACATCTTAATGCTAAGTGAGGTCAGAAATTTTATTATGTTCAACTTTTTTTTTTTACTGGCAAATAATTTTTATTGTGATCGTTCCAAGAACTGTTCAGTCAAAACAACCGAGAAAATGAGCTGAGATTCTCTGCTGCGCATTGCAGCAGAAACAGCCAGCCACGTAGACGAGGTTTGAGTGTGCAGCTTTTACCTGAGATGAGGATGTTAGGCATAGAAGAGAACCCAGATGGACTTTTTGATCCCAGCATGAGTTTGCAGTACTGCTGTAAGAAAGTACCTTTGAATTGCAAACCGAAATAAACTGTTGCTAACTCATCCAAAGAAGAAATAAGAGACTCCTGCAAAGTCATTCTTATAGACAACACTCTGTAAAACTAATTCAGAGGTAATTTTTCTATTTTACTATTCATTTCTGTTCATGTTGTTAGTGCAAATATTTTATGTTATTGTGAAAACACAGCTTAGGAGGATTAATGACAACCGTTTTCTGAAGTTTCTTTTGCAGCTGTAGGTACATTTGCTGGGGAATGGAGCTAGAAAAAGGAGCTGTGATGTGAAAAAGATAGTACTTGGGGGAAAGCAGTTGTGTGATTTGAAGTCTTCCACAATTAGGTCACTAATGTGAATGTGGAATTAATCAGTGGTGATACAAAGTTGTTTTTCTGTGATGTGTCCTCAGATGACCTTTAATAAATGAGTCAAATCTCTTGAACCACTCTTTTGTTGACAGAGGTTTACATCATAATTGGAACTAATTGGCACTTCTGTTAAAAGGGAGACGAGTAGCTGAAAACTGAATGAACACAAATACTAAATTACCCTTTTGAGCTCTCATTACTACTAATCACTTTCATATTGTGTTCTAAAACTATAGTGGGCTTTAAGAAAAAGAATACATATAGTGAATATTTTTCCTGGGAAACCTGTATAGACAGATACAAGAAGTACCACAGACCTCAGAGGCACTGTACATATGTATTTAATTGAGGCATTTCCTGAGCTCATTATTTCAACTCATTTGCACCCAGTACAGATGTGACCACAGACTTTCCAGGAGGATAAGGAAAAATAAGATAAGGTGGGTTCTCGGAGTCCTAACTGGAGAAACGGCAAATAAAGCCAGTCTTCCCTGGACTGAGAGGACTTCACATGTTAAAGCAAATGACAGGACTGTGAGTAAAACCAAGGACATTAAACTACTTTGATAGTACATATTTGTTTCTTAGAACTAGATACATATTTATGCTTTGTAAATAGAGTAGCCTAATGTATACATTATAAATAAGTGAACAACTTATGTATCTTCAATCAGTAAGTTAGTCTTCAGACTAAGCCTAGTCTGTAAACACAAGAGACATGTTTTAAAAGATGTGAAGAAGCATCAACAACTGTGACATGCAGTGTGTGTTTTTGCAGCATAGTTTTCCCTAGCAATCTCTGGGACACTGTGCTAACATTCTCAGGACTGGGTCTGCTTCTGAAACACACAAATAGAACAATAACAGCAGACACGCAGGTGAATGAAACAGTAAAAAGATGCATCATTGTTTTTAGAAAAAGAGAAACAGGAGAACACGCAGGATCCATTTGTAAAAGGAAGGAGGTAGCATCATGAATGTGATAACCATAACCTTTATAGAACAGACAAATTCCTCTGTATTACCTGGTTCTGCTGATGAGCTCAGGCAGCTCACTCCCTGTTCTGCCTGCCAGTTTTCCCATCTGTAAGGTGAGGGTAGTGATACTTTGTAAGGACTCTTTGTAAAGACTGTATAACTATCACAGCCATAGACAATGCCTTCCATGTAACAATTTCAGCATCAACTGCATCAGAAGGTGAATAAACAACTGCTCTTCTGTGCCTACTGCCATTTATTTATTTATATGCTCATGTAAAATCAGGGCAGATGGAAACCCCTGGAATTACACAGATTCACAGCTCTTGTTTTTTACCGCAACTAAAATAAGCTTCCCACCTTATTACAGAAGAGGACACTGCTACTTAAGGACAGCTCAAGTTTCATCCTAAATTAACAAAAACAACCTGTGTTCTGAAGTCATGTGGAACACATCCCTCACCATACCCAGCAAGAGGAAATTTTTGTTGCTTGCTTTGCCTGATTTGGAAATACCAGCTCAAAATAAATGGTGGTGTTAGAGTCAGCCAAGTCAGACCAATGGGCAACACGGGGGACATTACAACTCCCAGATCACCCAGGTGATAGCTTTCTGATTTGTTAATTAGCTCTGGATCACTAAACTATTCAGCCCAAGAGACAAACACAGTTTTCTGATGTGAAGGAATGCAAAGTTGGCACACTGGCTTTCAAATATTTTTCAAATTGCCTCTTCTCTCTAATAAGACTTCTTGATATAGGTGCACCATCAAGGGCTTTATTGGCATTGATTTACACCCACTGAAGTCAGCTACCTGATAATGATGAGAAATGTGGATATTGAGGTTCACCTACTGGTCAAGTCGGCAGCTACAATAGTTATGACTGTGTTAATTCCCAAGAATATATAACATTAGAGTGACTGTTTAGACCATACATACCAGGAAAATGAGGACAAAATATAGTGTAAAAATAACGTAATTATCCAAAACCCTGACATTATAAGCCTCATAAATTCAGAGTTGTGTTAAATTTAAAGGAAATTCAAAGCTTCTAAGCTATTAAAACCCCCATATCTTATGGCCCAAGAAGTCTTAATTCTGCACTGGAATGATACTGTGACATAACTACTTTATTCTAATTACAAATACTACAGAATTATAGAAAATTTGAATTAGAGATACAATTTTCAGCTGTAAAGGAACACTGAATGTTCTAAAGACATTTATAAGGACCACATCTTTCATCCCCAGAGTTTCTAGTTTAGGTAACTTCCATAAATTTGAAGGTACTAAATACAGCAAATACAAAATTATCAAATTATTCCAGACTTTTAGAACAAATTTCCAGTTACGTTCCTTATTCTTTCCTAATTTTGCCCCAAAACATAAAGCTAAAAAATAAGTTTAAAACCAATAATTTTAAGGTAAAAAAATATATTTAGGCAAAGATTGGAGAATATCTGCAGGAACTCAGTTTTGTAAAGACTGAGACTATTTGCACAGAAACATGCAAAACTGATAAGCATCAATCTCAGTTGCATTTGATACTGACTATAGTGGCTTCCCTGTATATCCATCAACTAGTCATCCTATAAGTCAGCACACTCACAAGACAACCGCCAGAATAGTGAGAGATACTACTAGAATTCAGAAAATTTAGCAAATTTGAAATTTACTAAACATCTGTTCACTGATAAGTTGTTAAGAACAACCACCACCAAAATTAAACAGCCCAAATTCTTGGGAACAGTTTTAGGTATTGTGTCACTTCAACAGGGGCCAGGTATGGAGAAGAGATTGCAATACGAAATTCTAAATAGCAAGTAATATGCTTTATTTAAACAGTTGGGATTTGATTCTATTTCATTATATATTTCTCATATACTGTGTTTAGTTAGTATTTTTTTTAGAGAACTGGAGAATTAAAATCTCAAAAAATGGCTACAGCCTTGGCAAGGGACTCTGACATGGTCTTGCCCAAAAGCCTGAGAAACTCTTCACACTTCTTGAAACACATGAATTTGTATACTTTGTCTGCTAAAATAAGTTGGCTTTCTCTCATCAAAGTAAAACAACGAATAAGAGTGTGAAAGAGAGAAGCAGCCGTACAATGACAACAAGCATTTTGGAAGAGAACATAGATATCAAATTTACAGAGAGAAGTCCTTTAAAATAAAATGTTCTTTTGCCCTAGGGCAGTCAAAGATCAAGATTCCTAAGTAATATCTGGGAATAACCAAAAACTGACAACTATTTTTTTTCCTTCTCTTTTAACATAAGCCACAACCAGATTGAATGGAATTCCTGTGGTTTTAATCAGAACAAGATATAATGGGACAGAAATGAGTAACAGTAATTTTTAATGTCTGACATTTATTTCCTTTTTCCAATGTTTTAATTTTTTTTTTTTTTTTAAACAAGCATCTGAATAGAGAAAAAGAGGCCGCACTTTCTACTCATATTTGCTGACCCTGAGAAGAATGGCTCAGTGACCAACTGGGACCACAATTTGAACAAGGATGTTTGAAGACGCAGGCAAATACCTCAGGGTTACGAGCTTCTTCAAAGAGCTTATTTCTGTCCTTTCCCCTGTAAATT
Organism: Ara ararauna; assembly: GCA_028858755.1. Lineage (NCBI taxonomy): Eukaryota > Metazoa > Chordata > Aves > Psittaciformes > Psittacidae > Ara > Ara ararauna. Next base: position 103,569,407 of record CM054376.1, on the reverse strand, counting down.
AAATCCTAGACATAAGAATGTTAAGACTTTTTAGAACTCAAATTCAACTCTAAGGAAAGTTTTCTTTTGAGAAAATGTTATTTTCCAAGTTAGAAATGTTTTGGCAAAGATTTTCTGGTGAGATTTCTTTAATGTCTTTATATACATTTACAAAGTTTGTTCATTTAGGGACATAATCTCTGCAATAATATAAGGTATTCTTGACACATTAGCATGACATTATAGGTAGAAATCTTTTCTTGCTGCATACTTTCAAGTTAAGAAACACTCTATTGAAATAAGTCTTCAAGTTCAGCTCCGTTCCAGCTGCAAGGGTAGTGAAGCTGGGCTCACTGCAAACAGTTAATGCTTTCCACAAAACTTGTTAATCAAATAAAAACCTTCATCAACTTTTGCATTTTTTGTGGAGCAGAAAACGGCCTCTCAAAGTTCTACTGTTGCTTCTCAATTACTTCAATTGATAGCATTACCTATTAAGAATTACCTGACAGTTTTAATCCTGCTGCTGCCTAAGTAGGTAACTGAGAGATAGTCTGCCAAAAAATATTCATCTTCCAAAGAAAAAAAAAAAAGCAAGCTGGGTGAGTGTTCAGATATTTTCAAATTTCACATTTCAGAGAGAATTTCAGGGCTATCTTTATTTTTAAACCAATCAGACTATCAATTGTAATCACAGTTAATGAATAATTCTGTGGAGCTGTGGCTGCCTAAAAGAGGAAAAAGCATTTAGGCTTCTTTGTGTTAGTAATTACTGTAATTGAAAATGACACAGCTATCATATCAAGGGGTGTTGAACATGCTGTTCCTAAATCATTCCTCCCCAACAACTGAACTTTTATTTCTGCTTTGAAGGGTCATTTCAGCAATGAGCTCTACAATTATACAGCAGATGAAAGAGAAGTGGCCCTCTATCCCCTTCATTGTGCTGATTGTGTGTACCAGGAAAGAATGAAGCCATTTTTCAGTAAAATTTTCAAATCACTTGGTGATTTACCTAATGAAAATCAACATGCTCACTCCAATGGCATATATTAAATATATATATATGTATATCACAAGTTGCCGAAGGCTTTCAGATCTTCTAAAAATCATTCCCTTGGGATGTGAATTATAGAAAGCCTCTAGTACAACAGAGGTCCTCAAGAACAGTATTCTTGTATATCCCAGTTATCTGCAAAGGTACCTAAGTGCTCCCCAATTAAGTTATTGTGCCTAATGCTCTGCTTCTGACTGTACTCAGAACATGTCAGCTTGCAGGGGATGAGGACATCTTAACACTTAATTTCAAGTTAGATTCTCAGCCAAGATTTTCTATTTTACCCTAAGCACCAGGATGGTAGAAATACTCAAAATAAACATAATGCACTTTTTGTTTAAAAAGACACACACAATGGAAGAGTGATGTGCTCTACTTCAGACTAACTACATAAGAAAAGTTCTGAATAAATTGCCCAAGCAATTCTTGGAGCAGAGATCTGATACATGTTTCTTTCCTTCCTTCAAGCTAAGTCCTCTAATCATCAAGACACAGAAGAATGCTCTCTTTTTTGAAACAGACTAATCTTGAATTTTCTTCTGAAAGGATGCAAAAAGCCTCTAGCCAAGTCCAACCTATTTTCTAGTGTTTCAAGCCTCTCAGCTTTAAAGTTCAGTGGAACCCAAGGTCATTCAAACATAGTAATTCATACATGCAAACAGATTTCTTGGGTTTGTTTTGTTTTAAATGGTGATTGCCACCATATGGGGAAGTGGATGGAGATGTCTCAGATGAGGAAAGATTTACAGCTTAGAGACAGATGCTAATGCAGAAACTTGCAGAGCTTCAATGTATCCATCTATTGACCAGAGGGCATGCAAGGCTAGGGTATCTAAATAAAAATTCAGTATCATTATAAAGGCTTGATTTAAATTCAGATGTCCCAGTGCTACTGAAGTATATCTAGAGCACTGGAGAAAATTTACCTTAGGTCTCTGCTTATGCATCACTGCAGAGACACTCAAGGCTACTGGCACCGTTAAACCACTGTTACATTGTGTGCTGTATAGAAAGAAAAGGTTAAAAAAGAGGAAAAAGCTTCTAAAGTGGTGCGTAAAGGGAAAGGTGCTCATTGCAGCATTTGCTAACTGCCTCACTTTCAGCAGAATGAATGGGTGAGAGATTGGAATGCAGATCGAAAAAAACCCCAATCATTGTGAACAAGAAGCTATACTGAGAAGGACTTTGCAAAGCTACAGGAATGGGTTCAGCAAGGCCTTTCAACAGGCCCAGGGAACTTTATTGTTAAGTGTTAAACAGTTACATAAGCCAGGTTTAAAAACAATATATTGGAAAGAAAGAAAAGCTTATGGATGGGACTTTTACTGGCACATCAAGAGCAGTGACTGTCTCAGTCTTATTACAGGAAGGTCCTGAAATTAGTATTTCTGCCTTTTTATATTTCTCCCAAGTTGAGTGAAACACTATTCAAGAATGGTCTCTTCTTAAGCTATAATACAAAACTGAACTTACTCTTTTGGATATAATGGGAAGCATGTCCAAGCAAGCACTTCCGTATTTTTAGAAGCACTGTTAACCCCAAGTAGTTTTATTGTCAGCATAGTTTCCCTTGGAAGAGCCTTTATTCGTAGAGGAAAGTTGATTCTAAAAGGAAATGAGAAGAGAGAAAAATAAAAGTTTGTTAAAACTGAGCAGTTACCATAACTGAGTTCTACTTCTTTTTTAGATGCCTTAACACAGATATCAAGCGATAAATTACAAGAATTGCACTCTGAAAGAAATACAGCTGGTAGATCCCTTCAATACATTGATGAGTACTGCTAACCATTAACTTGGGTCATAGTACTTGAGAAGAGGCATATAAAAAGTCATTCACTTCAGTGGCAACAACTAGATCTGACAAAGGCAGTAAAAGCTTTTTTAAACTTCTGCTTTAGAATTACCTTGTCAATGAGGGAATATTTCAGAATAAGCATTCCCTAAGGGTAAATTATAAACCAATAGTTATTTGCCTTCCTGTGTCTTCAGAGGAAAATGGAAGATCTGCATAAACTTGAGATTAAGAAAACAAACTACAGGATAAATTAAATCATGTAGAAAACATTTAATTTTCAGATATTCAGTCTAGACCAGCAGAACAATGTGACTCTTGGCATTTTTAAAAAGGTGTAGTCATACTCAAGCAGTAACCAAATGTAGAAATTTGTATTTAAAAATTACAGTAGCCTAAAAAACATAAGGGTTATTTGGTAGCAGAAATAAGACAAGGTAATAGCATAAGGGAAAATAAGCATTACGATTTTGCTACTAGTCCCAAATCTGTCGAGATTCTATTGGCTTCAGGAAAGTTTCCTTGGGTGCACTGAAGAGCCACTTAAAGAAGAAGGTAGAAGGTTTCCAGCTGAAATACTGAAGTACTCCAAATTAGCATTAGTGTCAAAATTTTAGATTATCAGTTCTAAACATTTGGAAATTATTCAAACTTGCATACCTCTTTCTCTTAATAACAAAGCAAGACAGCAATTTCTCACTCTTTCTGGTTAATATGAGTGGAATTGAGAAGCAATTCTCAACTGTCTTCCCACATGTCCCTATTTATAACTTTCAGCTCTGCTTTCCCTTTCTCATGCCCTCAACCTCACTCATAATTAGCTAGAAGCAATTATTGGGAAACTGAACTGTTATACATACTATATAGATAGCTTGTTCTGTCTTTTTCACTTACAGGCAGACAACTCTGCCTGTGTTACATAAAACTGTTCGACAAGGAGTTACACTTAACTTTAAAGCATTGTTAAATCTGTGAAGAGACAAAAATAAAAAACTGAGACATGCATTTTCTTATACAGACAATTGTTAACACTCTGAACTTGGAGCAATATAAAAAACTCACAAGATCCTCACTGCAGAAATCAAATGCTTGCCAGTGGTTCCCTAGAACACAATATATAGTATTTCCAGATGTACACCAATAGGAAAAGAACCTGGAAGCTTTTACAAGAGTTATATATCCCAAGAGTTAAAGTATGGGCCAAGGATGTCCAATATTTCCCTTCCAGGGACATGCGATGCACAGAGAAGGGGAATAGTTGTACTGCTTCTAAGAATTTTGAATAATGCTCATATGAGCTTACCCAGTTGGTACAATCCTTTCTGACCACATGAGGCTGCATCAAATGGATGACTGAGAAGAAAGAGGAAATGGAACAGTGGCCAGAAATAAGACACCCTTTGCGTGAGCAATTTCAACAGCAGTTGAGAAGAACAGAGAAGCTACTCACTGTGCTACTCATGAATGTTAGATAAAGTTATACAGCTGGTTTAAAAGGCCAAGGGCCTAATATCATAAAAGCATTCAACACTGAAGAGCTCTGGGGCAACCCAGGCTTTGCCCTGAGAAAGTATAAACAAAATAAGACAGGCCAAACAAAATATGGAGAAGAGGGAAACATAGTGCCAAGAAAGTATCTGAGGTGATGAATGGTAAGCTTAATGTTCATTCCATATTTCAAGTCTGTAGGTTTAACATAAATGACACAGGATGGAAAAACAGCAAATGGTGGAATATATTCAGAACAACCAGCTAAGGCAAAAGAAAAAAATAATTAAGAGGTCTCAGTCACTGAAAAATGAAACCGATGAGAAAATAATTCAAAAGCAGCCAAAAATGCTCATAAGCAATAAAATCATTCCCCTACACTTCAATTATATCTGCCCATACATAGCAGAAGATAGTACTTAACCAAATTCTTGGACAAGGTGAAAATTCATACAGCACAAATGGGAATGATCCTGTTCATTTTTTAACATAAGGATAACAGCTATTTCCCAATTATACAAAAGACTGAGGGTTCAACACTCAAGCTACCTACTCAACTGAGGCACCAAAGCACGTAAAAGGACTAATCCGGATGCTTAGCAGAAATGACCCATTTTGTTTCTTAATCATAGGGCAGACATACTATGCTTCTTATATCTTTTCAGGAGTGCTGTGTAAGAAAGCTATACAAAATATCCAATAATGTAGAGGCGTAACAGGTTTGACATAAAAAGGTCTTCCATCTGACCAGCCTCAAACTGTTTTGTGTCTTAGGTAAAGGCAAAGAGAAGCTATGAATTGCACTCTGTATTCAATTATAGTGTAAGAAAACCCTTTCAGGTGACTTGTAGCCTTTGTTCAATTATAATGTAATCAAGATGCTTTCAGATTTGGAATACAATAAACAGTGAAGTAAAAAACCAAAAATTTCAAAGATTGTAAATATAAACACATCATGCCCAGGAAGCTGGAAGAATATAGGATTACCACCAAATCATTAAAAATTGTGTACTTATTCTCTCTCATGTATCACAAATATGCTTTTTGTCATCCCACTGCCTTAAGTTAATGTAATTTGAGTGTATGCTTTGCTTTTCAATTGAATTATTTTCCTCAAAGCAGACAAGCAGGTGACAGGCTGTTGGTAGTCTTTATTCTAAAATTCCAGTCTCAAACTAAGGTCCTCATTTTAAGTCTGCAGATCTTTCTTATAAAAAAAAAAAAAAAAACAACCTCACCACAACACCCTGTGCCCTCTAAGAAGAGCATCCTTAAAGAAACATTACATTACTACTAGAGGTGGATCCAAAGAGCAGAAGACCTCAAAAGAGGATAGAAATACAGCCTTTGGTTACATTTCCTTTCATTTCCAGTATTCCTCCAGGATGTCTCCAATGAATGAAAGCTATTCTCTATCCCACTCCTTTCTCACTCCCATCTCCCCACATATTCACAGAATACTCTGAATTATATGTATCAAATTTGTTCAGAAGAAGATCCATAATTCAGATGTGGGTCATTATTTTTTTTTTTAATGTGCAAAATCTGTCAGACAAACATGTATCAAACACAGATCTAAAACTTACTTCTCGTTCCAGTCAATCAGGAAAAAGAAAGATCTTTTAGCCGGGATATTTTTGCATATCTTCACTTGACATATTGTTTTTCCAGCATAAGTTAGTGAACAAGAAAAAGAGAAAACTTTGTAGCTACAAAAAGAAAAAAGGAAAGGAAAAAAAGATTAATTGCAATGTATCATGTAAATGAAATGCACAGTCAATTTGGGCCTAAATATTCAGAACCTTGGGAAGATCTATCCTTACATGAAAAAGGAATTAAAGTAATAAATCCCATATTAATGGGGGTCTGCATGTATTTATTTCAGCTTGAATGTTTTGGGGGTTTTTTATATTCAGAATCCAAGAAAAGAACTGAAGACACCTAGACTCTGTTCCATGTTTTTGTTGTCAAGACTAATTTGTTCTTCATTATTACAGTCAAAGGACGTTTGGACATAAGTTTTGAAGTGTTACAACTTGCTCATCATACAATGTCAGTCTACAGTAAATTTATTTATACTTAACTTTTCTGATCCGTAAAAAACAGGTTAGTACTCAAGGGATCCTATACATTCATTGCAGCAGAAGCATTAAAGCCTTCTGTGCTGGCATTCTTCAAATACTTCACTAACTTCATTCACATGCATACTTAACCGACTACCTTCATAGTGTAATTTCGGTCTGGGGCTATCTGTTAGTTTCATATTCTTCTTATTCAAATCTTATAAGATTTTAGTCAAACAGAGGAATAGGATATGATTAACTACTGTTCTTAATTAGCCTTGTAACTTCCAGATCTTCCTGCCATTCTCAGCTTTGGACAACTTTGTATATGGAAATGATGAACAGACTCAAATCTGAACAGGAAATTTTAAGCACTTGCAGACTGAAAGTGTTTAGCTTTGTCTTAGTTACACAAATGATGTTTGATCTTTTCCAGAAGAGATCTCTTAAACATAGCATCTTTCCTCAAGAGTATAAACATTACGAACAGTTGGAGGATAGTGCGGGAAATAATAGGTTTTAATACAATCAAATGATTAAGCATTGCTGCTTAAACAGAAGTATTAATACACAATATACAGACAGGACTTGTCTATATGCTGACTTATACAACGCTTCAGTTGCCTGAAGTCAAAAAGGTGGTTCAGAGTGCATGCACTTCAATCTATTTTAGGTTTTGTACAGCATTTTGCATAGGTAGTCTCCCTGTGAGTTCAAAGGCATAACTCTATAGTCTTGTCCCAAAAATCACTTCTTATCACCCAGATGCAGATAGGAATCTGCTGTTTTGGGGACTGTAGAAACAAATACACCTGAACACCAAACTAGCAACATTATGCAACTGGCAGCAAATAAGGCATATGTGCTTGGGATTTAAATCAGATAAACCAACAAACTGGTAAAAGAAACAAGAAGGAATAAAATACAATAAACAAAGAAAAGTAATCAGTTTTGCAAAATTCTGCACTTGTAATGTCTGTACCTATTTTTTTCACAAGGACAGTAAGGCAGGAATAAGAAATTGAGAGCATAAATATGAAAATTGACAAAAAGCCAATCCACAAAGGTGAGCTTGAGACAGATTTGATAGGACATCAGCATGACTCTGTAAAAAGTAAGACAATGCACTCTCCCTTGCCCCAAATGATTAAAAGAAAGCCATTTATCACATAATGGCATGTGTAGAAAAAAACTGAGTTAGACAGTGAGGGATGTCAAAATTCTAACACTCATAATACATATATATATATATGCAGGAATATATATTAAAAATATATATTATGAATTGCACCAAGATCATGAAATGTGACCTTCAGGAAAGGGAAAATGAGAGCCGTGACACAGTCAGCATGAATTCATGCAGTGCAGTTATAAGAACAGTGAGCATGCATGTGAATGAAGTTAGTAGAGTATTTAAGAAAGCAGGTGTCCGAGCAGCAGTCCATGTTAGGAAGCCCATGCTAGCTTTGACTATTGGAATGACTGGAAAGGGAAATTAAGGAGGAAGACAGATTCTTATTTCTACATACTTGAACACAGCATTCATGTCATCAGTGGCCCTTAGGCCATACGTATTTTCACATTTTTCTGGTAAAACATAAAATGCAGTGGAAATGGTATAACCATCTGAAAATCAGCATAGTGACCATAGTCCTGTATTTATTATCTTAAGTAATGAAAATTCTCTCAGATTTTTATTAAACTGCTAATTACATCTAATACTGTACATTCTCTTGCTCACTGACTAATGCAACCACTTTCTCAGCCACTAACATTAATATAGGAGTATCACCAAAGCAACAGATATAGTCTAGTATATGTGAAAAATACATGATCTAAGAGACAACAACTCTTCTTGTGAGCACCTGCTGGATGTCCTCCTACCTGTTCACCCAGGCTTCTGGGATGTTATGGGCAGCATATACAGTGAAGCTGAGCTGGGAATCAAGGGTGATGTCTGCACATGAAGGGCTTTCAGGTATGCTGGAAAGCCGGAAATTTGCATCAAAGCTGCTGCTGTAAACACAGATGAGGCAAGAGATGGCCATGGAGAGCTCAGTCAATGCAGCCTTTATTAATGCTGAGAAGAGAGAAAGAAATAAAGGTTAACAATAGGTCATTTATAAGGAATCATATTTATCTTAAACCATCAGTTATAGCTCTGAAATGCTTCCTAATAAAATTTAATTAAAATGACATAGCCTACCAACTGAAGTCAATTAGCCACCTGTGCTTCTCAAACCAGCCTTAGCTCATTTCTGATGTATCCTTAAGTCTTTCACCACAGTGCTTTCAAATTAAGGCATTTTCAAAGTAAGCAAATTAGTGCATGCCTCAGATACGCCATTTTAGTGTGTTAAATTTTGTGCTGGAAGGATTTTTGTCATATATATAGGTATTTTGTAATTTCAGCAGCTAAGTAGCTACTTAGTTCAAGGGAACTGGGAATGATGCACTAGAACAGAGAAAAGGCACTGGTTAAATTTAAAAACTATAAAGCTATTGCAACTGTATGCAAACAAGTCATAAAATATATACAGTAGCATCCTCAATCAGACATAGTCAGCATTCAGATGCTCATAGTCTGGCAATAACATTATACAACAATGAATACTGAAATACATATTTGTATGGATATATGTGAAATGAAGGCTGTACCCTCATTTATATCACACTTTTATTTGTTATTTCCTCTTGCTCCAGCTCTGCAGTGCTCTTTTTCTGTAATTACTGGCTTTCATCCATCTTCCCTCTCTCTGTGTTTTTGGAGCAGCTAGGGGTTGCCTGATTGCCAGCATAAATTAAAATCCCCAGGCCTGGCAGCCTCCATCAAGTAAAGAGAGCTAGTACAAGCACTCATTTCTCAGGCAAGGGGACAAGTTGAGAAAGAGAGAAAGTGTCAGAGTACATTGTATCATTCTATGATGGGGATGATTTGTCTTCAAAGAGAGCTACCCCAAATTCTCCTGTTCCCATACCTCTGACTCACGGATTCCACTATGATAAAGAACACACTCTCCTCCTGTTATAGCTCCTGACACACTCCTTAAGCTTGCCTGGCCACTATATTACACAGCCACCTAGCATCAATCTAATAGTGTCTACTGGGAAAAAAAAGAAGAATCAATTGCCAGGAACAGGAAGCCTGAGACTTATATTAGTTCTTTACACTCAAGATAGGTGCAGAAATCCTGCCTGACATCAGACACAGATACCACAATTCATTAGACTTAGCTGTATCAGTTTCCTGACAGATGTGTCTCCAATAAAAACGTATCCTAGGTCTGGAATTTTATTTCCCTTCTTTGATAACTTTTGCCATAAAACTCAGAACTACTGAGTCACAAAATGCATTGCAACCAGTGCAAAGGAATTATTTCAGTCTTCGATTTATAATAGACAAATTTTAACTATGTAACAATGGAGATATACATAAAACTAAAACCATTTGACATATATTAGGATTTGCTACTGCAAATACTGGCAGCAAATTACTACATTCATGAGGGACTGGTTACAACCTTATAGTGTTATAATCTTCTTCCATATTTCTTCCCTGTGAGGGTGGTGAGGCACTAGCACAGGTTGCCCAGAGAAGCTGTGGATGCCCCATCCCTGGAAGCATTCAAGGCCAGGTTGGACAGGGCTTTGAGCAACCTGGAGAAGTGGAAGGTATCCCTGCCCATGGCAGGGGCTTGGAACTAGGTGGCCTTTAAGGTCCCTTCCAACCCAAACCATTGTATGAGTCTATAACATGAAAATCGAAACATTTTAGAGACTTAGCAGGGTTAAGAAAACTCAATCCTGTTATTCTCTGGTACACTTTGCTGCTTAGAACTCATTTTAATTATCTTTTTATCTATTCTTTTCAGTATTTTCTCCATTCATTATCCTCCACCATAATTGTTTTGAATAAGCCTTTTGCTCGAATTTCTCCCCCAGAATACCATTTTATTCACACACCCAGTTCTCTTGGACATGTAATAACTTAGAACCTTCCAAACAAAATGTTAAATTTGCACCAAATTCTTTTATATTCCAAGGAATTACCTGTGGTCATATGCATAAACCCTTCTTAAGAGGTCCAGAAGAACGCAATATTGAACTATTATTTGAACCAGTATTTCTACTTTATCTGAAAAGTACTACGCTATTTATATGAAGGAAAAACAGCTACTTAGGAGACTTCCTGGCTCCAATTTGGTCAAAGTGGCAGACAGGTAGATGTAGTGTAATAGCAAACCCCTTATTTATTCAAATTGGCCTACTGAAGTCAGTGATTGCTGAGTGGAACCTTCTCAGCATTTTCTCCAAAAGAGATTGAAATGTAGTTCAGAATCTGTGTAAACTTCCTGCTGTGTGTTGAAACATACACTTTGGCCACACACACTTTTTACACAATCTGCGCTCTAGGCTGCAAGGTAAGGTTTCAAATTTTGGCTCTGAAACAAGAGGAAATGTATTTTATTCAAATTTTGGCTCTGAAACAAGAGGAAATGTATTTTATTTCAGATAAGCCACAGAAAGGAATCCCACAAATTCTGCCTCAGTTATTTATAACATGCGTCAGTGTATCAGTGGTGAGGTGAAAAAAAATTTTCTGGGTGTCAGGGACCTGCCCACCCAACAAGACTTATGTGGCTAGATGAGGCAAGGTTAAGTCTTCACTTAGTTGTAAGACAAGGTCCATAAGACTCTCTGCTGAAGCGAGCTGGGAAGTCGCCTTCTTCTTCCTCTACCTCTTAAATTTCAGCCTTTCCCTTGTGGGCTTGCAGGGTCTGCGCCTGACTGCAGAAATGGAGCTAGTTCGGAAGCAGGGCCTGGGAGAATATAAGCTGTTCCTTTTATTACAATGGCAGTGATGAAGATAGCAGTGGAGCAATCAGTTCAGCTGCCAGAAAAGCGAGACAAACGAAACTTCAGCATTATTTATCAAATTATTAGTAGGTCCAGAATGAATGTATTCTCAGGAACAGAGATCCTCAGGTGTAAGCAAACATCCAAGTATGACCAGGTCAGCAGCTGCGGGATTTTTTACTATATTCATTTTCCTAACTCGTCAGCTCTCATTTTAAAAACTCTTTGGTTTCTGTGCCAGTCAGCCCTTCCCCATCCTACCACCTCCATTCACTCATTAAGCCCCGTAGCAATTAACTAAATTAGAGACAAACATCTTGGGTAGTCTGTAAATGTCCATTACTCACAAACGTTGGTCAGCATCTTTTCACTGTATTTTTATGAGCTGTTGAATAGGATTTGGTGCACTGAAATTATATTGCCCATTTATGAAGCCAGAGAACTTTACTGCTTTTTATGACATTTATTATTAATAAATCTTAGATGAGAAAGGACTACAGTGTTTCACTAATTTACATAGCACAGGCTAGGGACTTCCTACAGCAGATTCACGTCTTCAGCTATGCCAGAGTTTATTTTCTAGAAAGGTGTCCCAGGCACAGCCAATATCTAGGAGACAATGAATACACTATAAAGTGAATTGTGGCCAAGTTTAATAATCTCACAACTCAAACCTCCTGATTTATTTCTGGTGTGAAATTATTTGGTATCACCTTTTCACCAAAGGTGAGAAGAAATGAAACTTGCAGAAATTACATGAGACTAAGGGAAGTGAACTTTAACCACAGCTGCCAGATATGCTTATTTCTGACACATGTTCCGTGTACACCAAGTCTGAAGGAATAAATTCCACCCTTGGTGAGAAATAGAACAATCCACACCATTCCTGAAAGAGTCAATGAATATACCTGCAGGTACCTTCAAGATTTAGTAAGGAACATACTATTGTATTCCTTATAGAAAACCATTTATTTTATTTTTCTCAGTCCAGTATTACAATTCATATATCATTTTAGTGCAAGACCTTTCAACAGAGTAGGTACTTTGCTGTTATTGCACTTGCAGATGATGCAAATTCAATACATACTAAACATGCCCTCTCTGACTCTGTATGTACATTTTCTCTGGGTAAAACATGACAAATATCTGGTTGAACAGAATTTGGAATGAAGTCTTAAGACTCTTTTGACAACTTAAAGATATTTGGAGAACAGGAGCTTGATATTGTTCTTTCCAATTTTTTTTTCACGGAGATGAAACCCAGCAAGATCCTAAATACAGTTTAGGTTATACATCCCCCCCCCAGAAAAAAACCTTTGAGATTTAGGTAAGGTGCTAAGCAGCATTAATTAGAACATTATTATAAGAAGGAAAAGGCAAAACATGAAAAGGTTGTAATGCAAATGCTGATCAGATGTGGTTTCCAAGACCAATATTCACCATATTGTTTCTTCCTGCTAATGTAATTATCCTATGAATTATCCCTTGAAGGACACTTTAAAATCTTCTGCTGTCCTAGTATCAAAAATGTCTCTGCTGCTGTATGCTTTACAAGGCCTTGATAACTTCTAATATTTCTTTTTTGAGAACTACTGAGGTTGCAGTTATTTAAAAATTGGTCTTGGTTAAAAAATGTCACTGGCTTTTAGAATGTTACAAGATGTGACACAGCAACAACTTAGAGGTAAAAAGCCATGCTCAGATGTGAAGACAATGCAGAAGACATGATGAAATGCAGTCTCTAAAAAACTCGACATTTTTCCATATTCTGAAACAAAAAGTGTTTTTTCCAAAAGAAAACTATAATGGCTTTGTGCTAGAAAAAGAATTTTATATACAAAAACTTTCAAAAAGCCTTCCATTATTTCCCCTTCCTTTTTTTTTTTTTTTTTTTTTAAACTCTCTGCAGTGGATATTTTTATGATCAGGTCTAGAAGCAACTACCAAATTACAAGCACAATTAGTGAACCTTTAGAGCCTTAAATCTAACACTGACTTCATTAAATGTATCATCATCAAGGTACCAGATTTCTGCATTCACTCAAAAAGATAGCAATTCTAGCAATTCAGCTGGACCAGGCTGCTGATTCATTAACATCAGTTTGTGGTGCATTCTAGACTTTCTGGAATGGGTCCCAGAGAACTACAGATCAAATTCCAAAAGCTGATTATGTCTGATCCAGTGAAATCCCTGCCTGAAGTAGGAAGGTTGTAGACATTGTATAAATATTAATTGGCCAGCTTTTGAGAAACACACATGGACTCAGTTTTGCATCCACTTGCAGCCTGTCTTTTCACACTCTGGATTGAAGCAAATTCCAAGGCTAAATCTCTATTAATGTGAATAATCTTATTCTTTATTTTCTGGGAACACTTTATGATGCAGGAAGGTGTTAATGTCTAGAAATGCCCACTGTTCCTCATATTTAAAAGAAATAAAAACATCCTTTGAGTACTACAACATTAGTATAATCTTCTAAAGACTTCATACAGAGGAAAAGTACATGATCCAGACTTAGCCACAAATGGATAAGCACTGCTCTGTTTGCAGCAATGGAATAATTTGGTCTACAGACATAAACCTTAACAGAGCCAGTTACTGCAACACTAAAGGCTAGATATTTTGAATACAGTCTTTGACTTGCTTAGTCCATGGTGAATGACTAGTATTAAACCTCTGATAATCTCTTATTAAAAAGAAAGATCAAGGCAGCTTCTAAACAAATTATTAAGTAAGGCTTTAATTTTAATAGTATCCTTTTTCTTCTTCTCTTTTACAGTAGAGAAGCTACAATGAAGAAAACCAAAACTCTTTTATGATACTCAGGGTAATAGCTATCACCTGGGGAGGAAGAGGAGAGGAAAAAGAAATTATTAGTTGGAGTAACTGATTGCTGTTCTTACTGTTCAAATTTGATTCTGTTTTCTTCAAGATAAACACAAGAGACAGAAAAGAACAGTACAAAAGGGAAATTCAGTCTGTCTCCTCCTCGGCTGTCAATGCTGACTTCATTTGCAATTGTGCTACTAGAGAAAGCAAAGCACATGGTTTTTAGCTTCCCAGAGAGCTGGAAAAAATTATCAGCAGTAAGCTAAGGTAGTGATTTTACTTCTTGAGTCTCTGGCCTGCAAAGTTTTGCATGCCTGCAATTATAGTCAGCTAACCATACTGAAGTACACCTCTTGAGGATCAGGCCTAGGTTCCAGCAGATCAGATTTAGTCATTGCTGTCACGCTTTTATTTTATCAGACATGCTCTTTACACCAGCTTTGATATGAAAGCTAAACTTATTAGCCCAACTTTAAAAATTCTGCTTGTTTTTAGAAGCTTAATAGGTGCAAATGTAAGGCATGTAGTATGTTAAAACACACATGAATTGTATCATCAATGCACGTGAGACGTCAAATTGGATTTTGGTTACCTTGGACAACTTTAAATGTAGGCTTCTCCACAGAATCACTAATGGCCTGGCAAGTTTTGACTTGCAATCAATAAGTTGAAGAGTCTATCATTACATTACCAAAAGGATTCTGCAATTGATATGAAATTAGGGTGTGCCAAGAACAAACAGAAGCATCACACTTCACAGCTGAAGTTTTCCTGTCATAAATAAATAGGTAAAGAGAAGTAGAGAGGTAAAACATCAGATTCCTTTACTGTTATTCAATAACTCAGATATTCATTGAGGAAGCTGCTGATACAATCAAGTCCAAATCTGGAAATCTCTTTAAGTAGAGGAAAGTTTTAGATCCTTTCCAGACAGGTTATCTGAACACTGTGCAGGGGAACATGTTTCTAAGGTAGATGTGGATTAGTAACTATTAATTCTTTTCATCTTCAGCAACTAGCTGTCCTTAAGAGTGTTAAAAATTTTTCATGGGATAAATCACTACATCCAGGGGAGAAGAATCCTACAAACTGTATTTACTCTCCTCTCTTCTGCACCTGCATGTTCTCCCCCCACTCCTCCAGCCTTCCAGCTGCTTAGCTTTTTCTGGCAGCTTACAAATATAATTGCTGCTTCACTGTTTGCTGTTCATGAAGTTGAATAATGGTGAAACAACAAGCCTGGCATTTGGAATTCTGCATTTCAACCACCTCTGTGTTTGAGACTACTGCAATCTTTGTGGTTGGTTCACCTTTTTGCCTCTCTGAGCACACTGCAATCAACAAAAGAAGATAAATAAAGAGGCTATCTTTTTTCCTCAAACAAAACGGAGAGAGACCACCTTTCCACAGCACACCCCAGCCACCCCAATGTTCAGATGGAAGGCCCTTTGAAAACGTCTGCGTAGCACCCCCAGCTGCCTGTCACAAGCCAGCCACAGAGGGGTAGAGCAAGACCCATGTCCCAGCGTGGCCATCCCTGGTGGGAACCCAACACAGGCACCCACAACAGAACAGTCCCCTGCACACCCATCAGCCTGCGAGGTGCTCTGCAGTAATGTTAACAGTACTGGGCATCAACCAATGAGTCTAAGCCAATATTAACTGAAGAATTAAGTACAGCAGCATCTGTTATTTTGTCCATTACAGTTAAATTACTTATGGCAGTGTATCACCTAAAACAACGCACTATTTACAGAAAAGAAGCGAAGAACTAAAGATTAAGGAGGGAGGAATGAAAGTTATTGGAGCTGAGTAGAAAAGCCATACACAAAAATAATTTCTTTAGGCTTTCATGAAGTTCCTTATTTTCCCTTTTCTCTGCAGAAAAAGTTGTTATTGAGAACAACTGCTATGACCACCACTAACTGCAATCAGTTCTTTCACTCTACTACTTGTTCTCCATATTTGAATCGCCAGATTAGTTTTAGGAAATGCTACGTTTCATTTACATATTTAGATCACTTAAAATTTAACTTGTCATAATTACCTTATAATACAACTAAATTTGTAAACATCTACAATATGCCAACTAAAGCAATTCACAAATACAAACAAACAGCACAAGCAAAATGTGTTTTCTGATGGTCCATCTTGATTTAACATATTTTAAAAATAACACTTTACCTTTTTCTGGTTTTTCCACACTTTGAAGTGAATCCTACAAAGACAAAACCCAAGGGGAAAAGCAATCAGTTACTTCAGAAAAGACCAAATATCACTTACATTAGTTTTAGTGGTACTCATGGAAAATGAGGTAAGAAAGGGGAAGGATGTATTCTAATGTTATGATTACACAAGACACGGCTGGAATTCAGAATACCAGGACCTGCTTTTTCCAGCTTTTCCAGCTGCTTCACCTACCATTTCAGACAAGTCACTCAGGACCCAATTTCTGACAGTATTTAGGCATGGCAAGATACAAAGAGGCACTTTTTAATATCTGAGGCACACACACATTTTCAGCCTCTCATTGGTATAACAGAGATAAGAATAACCTCTCCATCCCTTTACATACCTTCCATATTCAGATGCAACCACACTGAGCAGGCAGAGCCCCAGCATCCTTTCAAAGCTGAAGTGGCCTACATTTCACCTACGCTCCTGTGACAAATCAGCAAAAATAGCTATGCTCTATAAAAACCTTTGAGCAGGCATCTAACCAGATATGCCTACAGGAAATATTAGGTGCAGGGATTTAGGAGGTGTTTATACTTTGGTGCCTAAACACACCTCTTGATGCCTGTCCTGGGTTCAGCAGTAGCAGACATTTTTCTCCTTCTTAGTAGCTGGTGCAGTGCTGTGTTTTTGACTTTCGGCCTGGGAACAGTGCTGATAACACCCATGTTTTTAGTTACTTATTAGAATGTTTTGGTTTGACCAAGGACTTTCTGAGTCTCATGCTGTGCCAGGGAGGAGGGGAAGCTGGGAGGAAGCAGAGACAGGACACCTGACCCAAACTGACCAAAGAGGTATTCCATACAACAGCACGTCATGCCCAGGATGTAAAAACAGAGGGCAGAGACCCAGAAGGGTGGGGGGGGCACTGCTTGGTTGGGCTGGGTATAGGTGGTGAGCGATTGTATTCTTTTCCCTTGTATTTTTCTTGTCATTATTATTATAGGTGGTAGCAGTAGTGGTTTGTGTTATACCTTAGTTACTGGACTGTTCTTATCTCAGCGTGTGGGAGTTGCATTCTTTTGATTCTCCTCCCCATTCCCCCGGGACTGGGGGAAGAAAGAGGGGGGAGTGAGTGAGCGAACTGCGTGAGGGGCTTAAACCACAACAATGCCTAACATTAATTCAGCATCTGGATTCCCACTTCATACCCTACTGCTGTCAGCAAGAACTGCTGGGTGCTTATGACTGCTGAAAGGTCAGGTCAGTTGCTTAGACTGAACTGACCAGCCTAATTAAACTTATTTTTTTCTTGTTTTTAAAAAGCTGCCATGTTAAATCCCTGAGTACAACAACTGCCATCAATCAGACCTTGCTCCAGGCTTCTCAGACACTGGGCAACTTTACATACTGCTACAATGCCTGTGCCTTCCCATTCACATAGGAAAAAACATCATGTAGGTAGCTTGGAACATCTACTGACAGGATGGGTGGCACCTGCAGCCCTGGGGCAGAGGTGGGACCCAGCCTTTGTAAAAAGTGCAAGAGAGGGCAATCAGCTTCCCTGGTTGCTCAAGCTGCCCTGTCTTTGCCTGGCTCTGACATCACACTCACATGTGCCAAGGTGACACCGAAATAAGTTACTGAGGTGCAAATCTTGAACAGAGAGACTGTCAAGTGAATTCTGGGTTTCAGTATTGCCAGTGGCTCCAACTGATTGAGCCACTGTCCCTGTAAGGTTTGTTATCCTTTACATTCACTAATCCCTTTGCAGCAGGTTGAGAATGCTTTGTGTTACTACATATGTATTCAGCAAGATGCTTCTTAAAATTACAGTGCACGCAGAGGTGACATAAGAAGTACAATGCTGGACGTACATTCTCCCTCCGGTACCCAGCTTGGAGCTGCCAGCATTTGTCTGGTAAATATAAAGAGAAGTCAAATGCTTACTTGAGGGGGGAAAAGCAACATCCATGCTGAGAAATATGTTTTCACAATCCTTATGATGCTGTGAGACAAATGAGAACAGAGACCTTTGCTCAATTCTCTCAAATTTTGGAAAGTAAACAACCTTTTGGAACAGTGCTTATATTTTCAGCATAGAGTAGCCCATTTAATATATAGTGGATTAGTGCCTGTTCTGGCAGGATTTGATCTCCTAGGACTTTCTGTGAGCTGCTGTAAGAAAGGAAGGGGAAAAAATAATAGAAAGAAAGAAATGAAAAACATTATTGCACAAGCAGGCTCAGAGTTTCCCCTGAACAGATTTTAAAATCCCAGGGTTAGCTTCGTTAGAGTCTGAATGAATCACATTTATAAAGAGATGCAATCAGTTAAGAAGAAAGTATCACTGGTGCCGTTTCTTTCATCATCTTTTAACTGTGTTACAGGAATGTGCAGTACTGGCACTGAAAAGGCAGTAAGGAGATAATAGGTACAGTTTAATTAAACACAGAAGATTGGAAGTAAGTTTCTCTGGTTTCCGTTTTTTTTTTTTTTTTCTTTTTTCTTTCCTCATAAAAGCAGAATTAAATAGAAACACATTGAGATTTCTTAAATTATGCGAGCATACGTGTACAGATATGTATACACAAACATATTCTGGCACCCTATGCAATTTACATTGGACGGAATAAGCAGTAGTTTCCTTAAGGCATTATGTGCACATGAAGCTTGCCAAATGTATGCATTAAAAGTTATTCCACACAAAACCACACTATACAGTACACTAAAGCATCAGGAAACCATGGTAAAAAAGCAATTAGAACTTTTTCTTCTGGCATTTCTCTCTTACCCGAAGCATAACATTGCAGGCACTTGAGATGTAATGGAGCCTCAAACCATTCACTTGTGGTGCAAGTTACCTGCTTGAATGAAAAAAACCTCTCTTCCACCTAACAAAAAGTCTTGGGGTACTATGCTGTTGAACATAGCAGAAATAATTCAAGCAGACTGACAAGATACGTCAATATTGTAGGATTTAATAATTTTGTCAGTACTCAGAATTCACATAAAATTCCCCTACACTTCAGCATGAGTTGAACTCAAAAAAGGTTAGATAGACCTCATAGCAGCCTTCCAGTATCTGAAGGGGGGCTATAAGGATGCTGGGGAGGGACTCTTCATTAGGGACAGCAGTGATAGGACAAGGGGTAACGGGTTCAAACTTCAACAGGGGAAGTTTAGATTGGATATGAAGAAGTTCTTTACTGTAAGGGTGGTGAGGCACTGGAATGGGTTTCCCAGGGAAGCTGTGAATGCTCCATCACTGGCGGTGTTCAAGGCCAGGTTGGACAGAGCCTTGGGTGACATGGTCTAGTGTGAGGTGTCCCTGCCCATGGCAGGGGGGTTGGAACTAGATGATCTTAAGGTCCTTTCCAACCCTAACTATTCTATGATTCTAAGGTTTGGAGAAGTTGGTACTCCATCAAACATCCAATTGCTGAGTACTAATTTTGGCTACATGTGTTGATACAGACAGTAGAGTTTGTATAAATATTGATAAATAAAATCTGATTTGTTGTATTTATATACTATTCTGCAGTTAAGGCAGTTGCAAATAATGCTTAACCTCTATTTTCATAAAATGAAACAGCAGTTGAGTCACAGAACTTGAAGAAAAAAATTTTCCTGCTTTTATGTTATGGCTTAGTTGCTGCTGAGAAATATGAAGCTCTTTTTAAAATCAAAACTGAATTTCTTCTAGATTGCTGATGTCTAATCAACTGTCCTACCACTTGTTTCTCAAAGGAGCAAAAACCAAGAAGGAGCAGCCACAGGGTTTGATGATGCAGGAACAGTTGGACTTTTTTTTTTTTTAATATATATATACACACACACTTTTTTTTCCCTTCTCCATTTGTTTGAAGTCAGTTGTTAGTTAGGCGTGATTCACCAAGGAGAGAGCAAGGGGGATAGGAGTGTTACTCAAGGTCAAAGACAGCCTTTAGTGGAAGGCTTCAAGGGACAGACAACCAGTTCAGCTAACCAAGCCTGAAAAGAAATGCTAAGAGAAGAAAACCTCAACACCTCAATAACGTGGAAACTTTGAAAAATAAGTAACAATCCAGTCAGTCAGTATTCTCCAAGAGTAATGTGGAGAAGCTTCTTACGTGAATATTAGGACAGAAAAATATTTTAAGACTCGTGGTAAAACATTCAATCAGGGCAAACACTTTTTAACATTCAGAAGAGGGTATTCAAGAACAGTATCATTTTCCTCATTACTGATGAGCAAACATCATCATTATCATCACCACTTATAGTTTTAGCCTCTAAAGATTACAGCCAGGACAGGCACCCTACTGTGCTGGAGACTGTACATACAGAAAAGGAGATGCATTCCCTGCTCTGCAGGGCTGATAATTTAAATAAGTAAAACAGGAAAAGGAAAATGTACTTCCTCTGTGCACAGAAGTACATGGAAGTTGGTTCAGCAAAACCTGTATATATTGGAGACTAGACAGTGGAGTTGGAAATTGGACACATGCTGCAGAATAAGCAATGGAAAGCTGGAAACACTTGGGGAAGAGCTTTATGGTGGTTTGTTTTTACAACAGGATGGATCAGCTCATAATTCATTTTTTTGCTAGTACCTATCATTTCATATCTGAAATAAAACCAGTATTCGTACAACAGTGACTCAGAAGACAAGCAGAAGCAAACATGAACATCAACAGGAGCCTTAGACTCAAAAAAGGTGACCTGTACTCTTTGGGTTTTATCCCACTATCTTATTCTTCATGGCATGATACGGGGTTTTCTGATTGCTCAGGGTAGGCCACACTAATAGGAACTGATCTGTTTCTCTGCTCAAACGCAAGATTATGCAGCTGAAAATGGACTCTGGGATACTCAGTAAATATAAATCAGCCACAGGAGGCAGTTTACACGTTGGGTTCAGAGAACTGACAGGAAGACTTGAAGAGAAAATACACTAAATTTTTCTGAACTCCAAAAGAAATCTTTTAACAAATTAATACCAACAAATTTCTTCTGCTCTAATTCCTTCCTAAGGAAGAAGATGTTCTGTTACTGTCTTCTGTATATTTTTACTAGACCAAGCTCTATTTATCTCTTCAGAAAGATTCTGGGTTGACAAAATGCTTTTCTCAAGGGTAAAATACTGATCTGCCTAACGCCTCTCAGGACAGCCAGGTGTTTAACTGAAAAGCAGATCATGCGAATCCTTTGTTACTTGTTTTATCTCTTTCTCTACTGTATGTGCCCTCTAATATACAGGAATAACTTTTCTTAAATGGAGATATTTCTGTTTAAATCAACAACATGCCAGATAAAATGCGTGCTCTCACAGACCCATTTCTGCTGGAATTTACCCAGAACAGTGACTTATAATAATTGATGCTGAAGTGGACATGAAAAGATTGAGGATGCTACAGCAACAAGATTTACAGTGAGTCATGACCTAGCAGGGAAGCAAGAGAAGGCACTTATGTGAATCAGCTGGTCAGCTCTGAGCAACAACAACAACAAAACCTTAGAGCTATGTTGTTTCTTGCATCTTGGTCCTTAACAATACTTGCCAAAATTCAGACAGACAGCATCCATATAACTAATTCCAGAAGGCCACAGTTGGTTCTGCCCAGGGCCATGCAGCAATTTCTGCTCCGTGATCTCTAATGTTCTCTGTTCTAGAAACATGGTGCAGGGATTTACTTACAACCCAGACTTGCAGAGACCTACACTGATGTTCTAGAGCTTATCTGCTTGGGTCCTGTGCTTTACTTAAGTTGGAAACTATTACCCTACCCCTCCCACCTGAAAGAGGAATAAACAGAGACTAAGAATGCAAAGATTTAAGAAAAGAGGTTTTCTGAGCATCACTGGACCCTCCTCAACTAACATACTTTCTAGCTTTTGTGAGTCTTTTCACCTCTTAGAAATAATTTTGCCCCGTAAGATGAGCATTTGAGAGTTTGAACCTGTCAAGAGTAAGTGTATATGGATGACAATATATAATTAGTTTGCCACATATAACTCCTACAACACAAGAAATGTTACAAAAAGAATTAGGCTAACTTTCCCCGGTCATACATTTGGGACCTCAAACAGCATATCAGGCAAAATGAAATAAATCCCACTTATGTAGCTAGACATGTTTCTAATCAGCACTTACTAGTTACCTCAGTTAACACTAATTATCTCATTGTTTACTCTCCTGTCGGAGGTGTTCTTACACATATTAAAGTGAACAGTTAAAAAAAACCCAATAAACAACCCCAAACCCAACAACCTAACAAAACAACTCAATAAAGAGAAAGAATACAAGTTTTATAAGTAGGTAACTGTCTGAGAATGCAACTACCTTACCTAGTTTGGCATGTTTTTCTACACAATATTTGCTGTGAGAGAATGAAAAGACAGAGACCATATAAGGAATGGGGAAAAAAATCCTTAGTAACTTACTGAACTTTTTAAAAATCATGAAGAGGGAATTTCATTAGGATGAGAAAGAATTAGCATGAGTTAAGATTACACCAGACTAAATGAAGGTGATTAATGGCTTGATTTTCAAATTTGCTGAGCACCTGTATTTCTAAGATGCAGATTTCAGAAGAATTTTTGGGTGCTCAGAGCTTCTGTAAATCAGGTCAGAGTGACTTGTTCAAGGTCATACCAAAGTGGCTGATGACAAAACTGAGAACAGATACTGCCCTCAAAGCGCCAGTTCACAACTATACAGAAACCCCTGAAAAACCCACCTCAGTGTTTTAAGAGTGAGTATTCCAACTAAAATAAGGATTATATGATGCTGGTCCTTCTATACATAAAAAGTAGAGCATTGCTATCTGAAAAACTTGTAATCTATATGATATTTATAGAAGCTTTTTTTTTTTTTACTGTTAACAACCTATGCTAAATTTATGAATAGAATACTTTGAAATTGGATGATTTGGTAAACAGGTGCAGTGGCAAAGCAGAGATTTGTGTGTTTTGTGGGAATAAAAAAGAACAACCAAAGGAGCATTTCAGTTACAGTTAAACACAGCACAAGTCCTCTATTGCTCCTCTGTCACACATCATTTTTGATAGGACCTTCACCTAATGCTTGTCAGAGGGAAATAAATGCGTTCATACAGTAAGAATTAAGAAGCAAAATTCATACAGTAAGACAATAGAATGGCTTTGATCAATCATAAAATTAGTGATACCCATTCAAGTTCCAGTTTTAAAGAGAAAAATAAGACATCAACTTGTATCTTTTACCTGTGCTTTCACCAACGACACTGCACGGAGTTTCTTGACTGCATCAGTAATGTCTTTGGTTTCCACAAAACAGAGGACACTGCAGATAGCTTTAGCTACTTCAATCACATTATCAACTTTATGCTGCTGACAACAAACAAAAGGAGAGGGGGAGAAAGGCACACAGTAGACACATACCATTTATCAGAAACAGCTTAGTGTAAAGTTATGCCAGTGAGTATGCAGGAAATTGTATCTGCTCATCCAAAATTCAAATACACCGGGCATTAGTCTGGCTACATTGAAATCGCTAGTGACCAATAGCTTCCTAAGGATAGCATAGTTTTCATTAAAGTCCAATTATCTGCCACAAAACGTGCCTTGTTGAAAACTGACAAATTTGATATTTAAAACTGACTTTGAGGCAAAACTTTGGTTTGTTCTAACTTCATGAGTGTAGAAGCCCTGAAAAAGCAAACTTCTGAGGACACATGAACCTAAATGATTCACAAACTGACTATGGTTTTTATGATACTGTGCTGTGAATTTATCCCCAATATTGTCTCCTACCCATCTCTGTGAGAGCTGGCAAACAGCCATGTTCCTCCTAAAAATAGTGACTCTGTGGGAGGCTGCATAATCTGACACCTGTGGACTGAGTACTTTTGCAACTAGCTTTTCTGCAAAATGTATATATAGTTCAAATTATTAAATCTTACTGATAATAAATTTAGATCTTTAAATATTACCATATGAAAAAAACCCTCCAGATGAATAATCTCAGAAATACTTTGGAGGATTCAAAAAGAAAATTTGGATACCAAAGGAAGGAAAATGCAAACTTCAAATATCAAGTACTCTATGTTCAGGAAAATTCATAAATAAATTAAAATTCATACGTTTCCTGTATAGTTATATCACTTCATTAAACCTTAAAAAACATTCTCTGAACAAGTAGAAACTCTTCTATAAATATTTTCCATGTTTCTGTACTGATAAATGTTCCTTTTAGCGTGTTATAGCCTGTCTGTTGATAAAACCATTTCTGTAACTTATCTATTTCATGCCTGAAAAAGAAAAACTGCATCAAGATGAGCTTTCTATTTTCAAGCTTAAGGTCTATATGCAGACTGTACTGAGAAGGTTACCACCTATCATTAATATAAATAAATACAAAAATGTATTGAGGTTACTAATTCCACAGTATCTGCCTTGAGCAGAACTAAAGTAGGAATGAATTACATAAAACATTCTCAAATCTTTTAAATATAGGTTGTTGGGGGTTTTTTAGTAATTAAAGACAGCAACACCTTTTCCTATTGGAGATTCTAAAGAGAAAAAGGCTCTGGTTGACTGTAATCTCTTGAGAACTTCAGAGCCTTCTTTTGTCTGAAGCTGATTCACCATTCTGACAATTTACAAGGAGTCCATTTCCTTTATTTCCTAATAGAAGGAGTCCATTTCCTTTTCTTCCTATTTCTTTCCTTTCACTTAAGATTTTCAAATTGAACTCCTGCTGGATTTATGCTCCATACACAGACACACATTGCCAGCAGAAGTAGAAACCTGTAAAAATGGCATGGCTTTGCTTACTATGTATAACACTGACAAAACCAAAGCGTTACACATGCTGTTTTACTGTGCAGTTGTTGAAGAAATGCAGATGATCTTAAGGTCCTTTCCAACCCTAACGATTCTATGATTCTATAATATATATGCACATATACATATATAATTTTTAATTACTGTATATAGTTTGTAATTATAAATTAAGTCTATAATAGATATATTTATTAAATTATAAATTAAGTATAATTCTAATTTAGCATTTTTCTTCTTCACAAGTAGCTATGGTTTAGTAAAACAATGTATTTTATGTCTATAAAGACAGCTTCATGCAGACAAATTTCTGAGCAGCACATGAAGCAATAGACATACACAGGAATAATTCTTAAGTAGAGAAACAGCTCTACTGCCAGACAGGAAAAACAAAAAAAAAAAAAATGAAAACAACCCCACAACAGCCAACCAAACAAAAACTCCCAGAAACAACCAGAATAAAACAAACAAACCAAACTACCCAACCCAAACACAAACCAAAAAACCCCTCCCAACTGTTTGTATATTTTTGTACTTACATATATGTGCTGTTCTACAAAGACAGTCGGATATCTTGAGGAATATATTTCTTTCTGTAAAACATACCATTCCATTTAGAGATAAATTACCAAGGTACTTAATATTTTATAGAAGCTATACTTAATATTTTATAGAAGCTACTATACCATAGACTTGGTTATATGGCAGCTGCTTCTAAGGAGAACATTGCAGATCAAGAAGAGTAAGCATGTAAAAAAAATTGTGCAATAGTGTATACTACGAATGATGACCTCTATCTCACTATTTCTCTTTTTGGATATTATCAAATAAAGAGTTTTCAATATGTAGACATATGACATTGATTTTTTGATTTTTGTCCCAAAGAAGGAAAGACAGAGATTCATTTCTAACAGAAGTTTTACAATTCTGAATGTACCAAAGAATTATAGTCAACATCTTGTATATGATTTTTTTCCCTCCACATATTTAAATACCAAGAGAGCCTTTGAAGGATATTTTGGTGTTTAAATTATTTATACAATAAAAAAATGCTACTTCATACTAGAACTTCTGCACTCTGTATTAAAAATTTACAAAGTTTTCTCTCTACATTAGTAGTACATTCTGAACTGAGTTAAAATGAAGTGCATGCCAAGTGATTATCAGGGCAATCAAAAGGGCTAGTTCTCTGGCTGCACACACTCCCTGGGAATACTCTCTACGTTTCAACCCCAGCAACACCAATCCCACCCCTACCGTGTGCCAAACAGCCTGTTGTTTTTTATTTTTTTAAATTTTCATTTTATAGAGGCATTATCCATCATAAAATGATTTTTCCATTTACTGATCATTACTAATAATAATGACAGTGGGCTTGTCACATAAGTAAGAAGAACTGGTTTCTCCAAGGCTTTTCAACAGACATCTTTGAACAAGTAAATTTGGAAGTCGGTAGATAAATGTGCAAAAGAAAAACCTGTTTTGTTTTTTTTTTTTTTAACTGAGAATCTCAAGATATGTCTGATTACAACTGAAGTTCTGAGTACAGAACTTAAGCTGATATGTGTGCATTTAATATAGTATATGCGAGAAACTCCCAGTGGCTTAAAGCTCAGAGTGTGCTAAGTGTGGACTGTGGTCAATCAGACGGGTAACAACCCTTACAGTAATGTGAGTGCTGGCTTTGCAAATCAACACAATTATTCCTGTGTAACCTTAGGATAAGGAACAACTATAAAGATCCCAAATTTAAACTTTCTAAAGGAATTTAATAAGAGTTAGAGAAAATAAGTCAATGAAGATTCAAATAACAAATAATGGATTCTCAAGTTTTGCTTTCTTTAGTCATGTATTTATGACCAAAATGTCTTACATTACATCTTCCATTATTTTTCAAGCCACTTATTAAGGCAAATCACTAACACTAGTTTTAATTATTATAGGTTTTAAAAAGCTCCATACACTGACACCTCTGAAAACATCTGCATGGTGATCTGACCTATATTGTTAACTTGCAATCCTACTCTTTAAAGCAGTTCACACAAACTTATACTGAGTTTGCCTGAGTAGAAAAGACACTGTTAAAAAAAGCCCCAAACTAGTGAGAAATTTAGCTCTAGAGTAACACAGGCATATTTATTGCATAGCATGAATATTTGAAAAATGTCCTGTTTTCCCTTTATAAAAACTTAATGATCTCAAGTAATTGCTTACTCAAGGTAAAAATCTTTAGAAAAACCAAATTTAAGAGGGCTTCATTATAGGCCTGAGGAGTACCTACAAAGCATCATTTGCAGAGGGTGGATTGTAATGCCTCATTAATGTTGAGATTATAGCTTTCTTTGAATTTGGAATCTTCTTACTTTAGGCTCTAAAATTTCAAGTGAATGTGAGTAACTGCACTGAGGGGTGTACTTCAGTAAAGAAATACATATGCACATTTGAGCTTGGGGACCTCAATTTTCCAAATGGTTATGACTGCATCACATGCTACACACTAAATAGTCCTCTTTGAGAAGTTGCTTACAAATGAAAAAGTCAGTGAATACCTACACAGTAGGTAGGCACAGTTCAACAGGTTTTAAATTTGTATGCATTTTACAGAAGAAAAGCGCCAAAGATTTAAACAAAAATGTAGAGAATTTTTGTCTACATATATTTATTTACATAGGCATTGATATATATTTATGTATTCATGTACGTGCATTATGTACACATCTGTATGTATATAGGTATATGTTTTTGTCTATATGTATACAAACTTGCATGTACGTGTATGTTTTCTGAGTATTCAAAATAGAACAGATCAAGAACAGCCAGAAAGATTAAAATCTGGACTTGAATTCATGTGACGGATTTCTGAAACAAAGTAAGAAATGTACGTTTTAACTTATATTTCGAAGAAATACATTTTTCAGCATAATAAGTTATAACTCTGGAAGGGAAACACTGGAATATCTCCACACTACATCAATATTTTTTGATTTTACTAATGTCCTTCATTTTCTTTCCAGTTCCAAACCTGAGAAAGTCAGTTAGCATGACAATCTGAAACTCAGATCAAATAGCCATTTGGTTTATTCCAAGCTATCATTCAAATATGCATTTTTCCTTTAAGACATTTGTTCTTAAAACATTAGTTAACAGAGATGATTTTCTAAGAGATTTTTCCTTCAATAATGTAACATTCAAATGGCAGCTCACTACTTTAAAATTGTCTTATGAGTTTTGCTGCCAAAACCTAATCCTGCAGACTAATGCATTCTTCAGTATATATCCTAAATATGTAAACATTTGGCTTGTGGTTTTGTAAAATCAGGGACAAATTTTGCACATACATATAGCATCTTATACCTCCAGTAAATCCAAATACTATATTGTCAACCCAAAAATCCTGTTTATTTACAGGTTCCTTGATACTTAGAAACAGTCACCTTTGAGATTTTAAATTTGTAGCACTTTCTTCTTACTCCCAATACACTACTAAGAGAATTTATATCCTTTCAAAGTCAGGTGAAACAACCTTAATTAAAAGTCTTCCTTAATTGCATTTGAGACAGATTAATAATTAGACACCTTTCATGTAGAAGTTAATGCTTTTCTGGTATAACAAACTAAGAACAAATACCTCATCTTGCAATAGACATCTCACTTGATCATTATATTTCATAACAACTGATAGAAGGTTCTGTCTGGAAATCAGAAAAAGAAACCAACAATAACATAATAACAATTGAATAAAGAGACCAGATTTCTCCCCCACCCCCCACCATATATTGGGAACAATTTGATTTTATGTTGGTATAAAATGCAGACAAGTGCTTATGTAAATGTCAAGTAACTGAACCTGGATCTCCATGGGTTTTTTGGTTAGATATTTGCCACAAAGCATAGATGTAAAAACCTTCTACTTATACCTGGAGGATACAAGTTTCCCAAGTAAAAGTACTCCAGTATGTGATCTGCTATTTCAGTGACTATTGAACTCCACATTCCATCTATTTTACTCTTTAAGGTTAAGAAAGTGCTTAAATATTACCTTGAAGAAGGATGAACTTAAGTACATGCTACAATGCCTTCTTTCACAATCACTTCACAAACTAAAGCTGCAGAGAATCAGGCAAACCATCTGGAAAACATCTGGGAAAACTGCATTTCAAGAGCCCAGACTGTCACAGCTATAAAACTGTATATCCTAAACAGGTACATCAATGCTCCATAATTCATTAAACTTTATTTACTTACAGTTCTCAACTTTACATGAGCGCAATGTCTCAACAACTGCCTTTTCCGTAGTATTAGCTAAGTTGTGAATCAGTTTTACTTCTGTAGACAGGTGTATATGACTCCATACTCCCATGCCTTTGTTATGCTACAGAAGCTACCATAAAGTCTGCACAGGCAGATTGCTGTGCCCTAGCAAAGGGTAAATTAATTAGGATTATGAACAGGAGTATACACCTCACTACACTGAACTCCTGGACTGACGCTTCAGCTGTAAACCTCATCATTTTAGCACTGCAGGCTCCAAGTGTATCCCCAACAGATAACCAGAATCAGAGTTTTGCTTTTAAGAAGCATTTGTGTAATTTTCTGTGTTTCAAGCACAGTGAACTTCTAGCTGTTGTTTATCAGCTGGAACAAATAGGTGCCTATGAGACCACGGCTAAGGTTGTTACACATAGGAATACACCTGTCTCTTCCTTTGACAGCCTTCTCTGCAAGGTCAAATCTTCAGGAAGGGGCAGAGAAACCTTCATTCCCACTTCCACACCCTTCCTAGCCTACTGATTTGTAAAATGGACATACTATTGCCTTGATGGTCCTTGGTGGTGGTCAGGGTTTCCATGTGGTTTTATGAAAAAGTGGAAATTGCAATTTACGCCCTTTCTGCAGTGCTTGTTTATTTTGCTCTATCACTTTATTCTTGACTTTTTTTCCCCTCTTGTATTTCACGCTGACCCTTTGTATTAGGGATCTTTCTTTGGAAGACTTAGAAGGAATTTTTATCCCCCTCCTTGCAGTCTGGTAGGTGAAAGTCACCTTCCCTTCAGAGCAAATGGACTATTGTTTACAGAGAAATTGTATCTTAGTTTGACTAACTGAGCAATCAGAGATTAAATTTGCAACTACAGTCCAAAGTACAGTTTTCATGGTACATGGTTAGACTTTGATTATACATATTGTATGGAAAAAGAAGGAAAGAGAGTCGTACTGAAATCATAACACAGAATAAAGAAATGTTAGGTGGCCTTTCTTGTGCTAATACCAGAGTGCATTTCCCCATAAATGCCTACTATTCACTTCTTCCTACACACGGTTTTGCCTTTACAGCTTTTTATTTCAAATCTGAACTAGCTTTATCTAGCCAGGCAGTTTGTGTGTTGAGTAGCTGTCTGGCAATTCCACCTGTAATCCTGTTAAATCACAACTAATACAAGCTGTTGCTCTGCTTTGACCAAGATTCCATGCATAACATCTCTTTCATAGCATTACCCCGCTCAAAAGTAGTTCTGGATATATGAGCTTGCCTTGTTGCCTTGATGCATGCAGGTAAGTATATTTATTAGCATGCTTGGTCTAAATGCAGGCTTCAGAATAATTTCTACAGTTATAATACTAGGTCAAAAAAAGTGTGCATTTTCCATGAGCTTATTCCACCCTAAAGAATTCTGGATATAAAGGAGCCATAACTTTACATAATTAATAGGAAACAAATCCGGCAACTTGCAACAATGATCAAAATACCTCTACTAATGCTATCCTCAATATTTGACTACTAGATAATTAACAATATCCATATGTTATCACACGGGCATACATTATATTTCTACATCTTTAATAGCTTGGTATAAAGCTGGCAATGCTAACCAGCCCATGAACATTCGGGGTTTCTTTGACACTGAGGAAAGTTTTGGAGCTTTTAGTATCACAATATGCTACAATTATTTTAAAAAGAAAAAAAGTATAAACAACTTGAAAGAGTCACTCTTAGAACCCAGCTGGTCTATATGGGAGGAAGATCATATATATAGCAAATGCTTACAGTATTCATTTTTCAGTTTCCTGGCAGTAGCAACTACCATGGAGCAATGCTAGTTTTACTTTCTAAAATGCTGTTCATCACCATGCTGCCTAAAGCTGTGTCTAACTGCAGGGATCAGGCTAGTCACTGTGTTATAGTTCTGGCACCTCAGTATCAGAGATGATGGGCCAATGGACTGCAGTTCTTCTGATGCAGTCATTGATTTACACTGTGTTTGGTTTTCAAGCTATGAAAATCAGTGCATCAAGCAATATAGCGGCTGCCGGTTTTATTTTTTCACATTGGCATGTGAGAGAAAACCTGATTATAACAGAGGTAAGGTGCCAGTTCATTCTTTTTACTTCATCTCAAGCCAGTTCAAACAGCTCATTTCCTTTCTGCTAGATCTAAGCAAACTGAGCATCTCAATCGATACATTCTCTAAAACATAAAGTTTGTGTGCTGTGATCAGAAATAGAACTACAGTACCAGCAGGAAACCCTGAGCATTATTTTATTTAGTTAATCTAAATGCTCACAGCTGTGAAGACACAGCAATATGTGAAAGTAATCTGATGGCCTTCCTAGGTACCAGGCAAGTTTGCACAGCCCATTTTGAGTCCATTCTACTGCATCTTCATTCCACTGCATCCATCTACTCCATCTCTATTACAAACCTAGCTAGATATAGAATTGAGGAATTATGTTGCAAAGATACATTCCAGTGCAGAATAAACAGAACGATGTTGTTGCATGTTATATTAGAAACAGCTGTTTTGACTAGGTATGATATTGACTGGCCTACTCACAAAAAAAGTACTCTAAGGTGGCACTTCTTAGAAGAATAAGGGCTTTTCTTCACTGTATGGTTCACCTTATAATTTTGGTGGTGCTTCAAAGCTGAGTGCCTTGTCAACATAATTGGGTCAGTACTTTCAACTGAAACTAGTTGCCTCTAATGGGGAAAAAGAATATGTGAACACTGCTGAAGAAGTTTGCTCCAAGGAATGAGTTTTTCATCCTTAAGTTAAGGACTGCATGAAGGCTTGGGTTCACAGTACTTGAAGTAGTCAGTTAGAAACAGCCGTGCACCCTGCGTGGCACCAAGCCAGAGCCTACTCCAGGCTCCCTACGACTGCTACTAAGACATTGTCATGGGTTCAGCAGTAGCAGACATTTTTTCTCCTTCTTGGTAGCTGGTGCAGCACTATGTTTTGACTTTCAGCCTGGGAACAGCGCTGATAACACCAGTGTTTCGGTTACTGCTTAATGATGTTTTGGTCTGCCCAAGGACTTTCAGAGTCTCATGCTGTGCCAGGGAGGAGGGGAAGCTGGGAGGAAGCAGAGACAGGACACCTGACCTAAACTAGACAAAGAGGTATTCCATGCCACAGTACGTCATGCCCAGGATGTAAAGACAGAGAGCAGAGACCCGGACGGGTGGGGGTGCACTGCTTGGTTGGGCTGGGTATAGGTGGTGGGTGATTGTATTCTTTCCTTGCATTTGCCTTGTCATTATTATTAAAGGTGGTAGCAGTAGTGGTCTTGTGTTATACTTTAGTTACTAAACTGTTCTTATCTCAACCTGTGGGAGTTGCATTCTTTTCGATTCTCCTTCCCATCCCTCCAGGAGCAGGGGGAAGAAAAAGGGGGGAGTGAGTGAGAGAGCGACTGCGTGAGTTATAGAGGCTTAAACCACGACAGACATGTAGGTTATTTATTCATTAGAAAGGAGGGGATCAGTTCAAAATATCCAACATAACATGAGGCAGTCCACCATGGCGGCATTTTCATACCATATCATGGAAAGTATGCACTGCACTTCCTGGAGCAAGCCTTAAGCACAACACTGGAAGACTGCACATGTGTGCAAGGAATCCAGTGTGGTGCCTGCTCATGGACATGGCCTACAGGGAGCGTCCCTGGAATGAACTAGGAAATGGATGAGGATCAGGCTAGAGAATACTTAAACCAGACCTACTTAAGTCCATGTGCTCTGTTGGGATGCACCCACAAATGCTGAGGGAGCTGTCATTGTGAGGCCCCTCTTGATAATCTTTGGACAAATACAAAAATTGAAAGAATGCCTGAAGAATGGAGGAAGGCAAATGTAACTTTCATCTGCCACCCAGAGATCTACTGGCTAATTAGCCGCATCTTGAACCCTAGGAGCCTGATGGAGTACTAATCCTGAGAAACATTCACAGGCATGTGAACTATAAGAAGGTGATACAGAGTAGTCAGAATGGATTCACCAAGGGAAAGTTGTGCTTGACCAATCTTATAACCTTCCATTATGATAATCGTAGGTTTTGACATTGTCATCCATAACAACCTCATGCAGAAGCCAATAAACTATGGGCTGAATGAACAGTGAGGTAGATTTGAAAACTGTCTGAGTGACCAGACTCAGAAGGTGGTGATGGGTGACACAAAGTCTAGCTGGAGGCTGGCAGCTAGTGGTGTACCTCAAGGGTCAGTCCTAGGTCCATTACGGTTCAGCATCTTACTTAATGATTTGGATGACTTGGTAGAGTCTACCTGCAGCAAGTTTGCTGATGATATAGAACTAGAAAGAGTATCTGATACACCGATGGATCGTACTCATATTTCAGAGGGACCTTGACAGTTGGGAGAAATGGGCTGACAGGAACCTCTTGAAGTTCAGCAAAGGTCCGGCAGCTGGGAAAGAATAACCCCATGCACCAGTACATGCTGGGGACTGACTATCCAGAAAATAGCTTTGCAGAAAAGGACCTGGCAGTCCTCTTGGACAGAAAGCTGAACATGAACCAGCTATGTGACCTTGCAGCAAAAAAGACTAAAGATGGCTACAGGCATCCTGGGCTGCATTAGAAGTGTTATCAGCAGGTTGAAGGAGATAACCCTTCTCCTAAACTAACTTCTTCTACTAAACACTGGTGAGCCACACCAGGAGTGCTATGTCCAGTTTCAGGCTCCTCAGTACAAGAGAGACATGGATGTACTGGAGAGAGCCCAACAAAGGTCCACTAAGATGATTAAGGGACTGGAGTGTCTCTTCAATAGGGAAAGACTGAGACCTGCGACTGTTCAACTTAGAGAAGAGGAAGGCTGGGGGGTTATTCTTGATGTATATAAACACCTGAAGGGAGGGTGTAAAGACAATGAAACCAGGCTCTCCTCAGGTGCCAGGTGAGAGGACAAGAGGCAATGGGGCACAAACTTCAACACAGAAGGTACTGAGGATGTCTAAGCACTGGCATAAGTTGCCCAGGGAGGCTGTGAAGTACCTCTCTTTGGACATATTCAGAAATCATCTGGACATAGTCCTGGGCAAGCTGGGCTGTGTCCAGACATTACTTAATTAGGTCTTATACAAAGCAATACCTGCTCTCGTCTGTTTCGAATCTGCTACTTTCATTTCATGCTCCCTTTATCCTGCCCAGTAAAATACAATAAATGATACTTTTCTGAAGACATTCTCTGTGTTCCTCAATTTCATAGACTTGTCATCTATAAACCCACCCATCTTCTATTATCTCTAAATCAGGATGAAGAATATTGTTATTTATTTGTTTCTCATATGGAAGGCAATTCGTTACTCAAGAGCATCCTTGCCGCCCTTCACTTTTTCAAGTTCTATTGCATCATATTTGAAATGGTGGAAGCAGAACTGTTGGCCATATTCAAGACAAATGAACACCCCACACTGATACTGTGGCCTAATTTTTTTTTTTTTTCATTTTTCATTTCTTTCATAATAATTTGCAACATTTGTTTTATCTTTTTTGCAGCTGCTGTGCACCAAGCTGACATTCAGAACTGTTTATTACAACCCCAAGAACTCACTCCTGGTGGTGAAAGTCAACTCGGAGCCTATGATTTCATCTGTGAATTTAAGACTGTTTCCTTCCATTTACACATTTATCTTCTCAAAATTTCATCTGCCACTTTATCACACTCTCAACTCAGCACTGTAAAATCCATCTGAAAGTCATCACAGGCAGCTCCAGTGGACATTATGGATAGCAAAATTTTGTCACCTAGCTATTTCCCTTTTTTTCTTCAGATAAGTTAGAAATACAATTGAGAACACAGGCCCTGATCACTGATTTTTCTGGGTCATCACTGCCAGAAAATGTTTTCTCCTACCTGTCAACGATCCATGGAACAAGCAGGAAACAGTAATCAAATATAGCTCAAGCTTTTACTTTTTCAATATTTACTGAACTTGTGGTTGAAGAGAGAAAGTATTTATTGCCCTACAGCATCAGAGGAAATTTTGTGGACCATAGTTGATTTGCAGCTCAACATCTTTTATTACATATCCCCTTCAAAGACTCTCTTTGCAATGGAAAAGGCTACAAGCTTTACATCACAAGAAATAAAACAGTCAACAAGTAATGTGTGCATAGATTGTATGATTGGTTTCATCTCTTTATAGCAAGACCAAAATGGAAATTTGGGCCATGCTCCTAGGAAACCAGATGGGCCCTCAGTAAGCACCAGATATTCACCTTGAACAAGTCACCACCTCTCTGTTTTCCTCCATCTGCTAAATGACAGGTGTGGCATTGACCATTCTTGGCAATGCACTTTATAATACTGATGAAAGACATTACAAAAACCTGTTAACAGCTTCTTTATCTAAGTGTATGAAATGGAACATAATGAAAGTTGAATGAGGAATCTATCTCATTTAGTGCTTGTCCATGGTAGGTTAGCTTTAGAGTCAGACGCACTTTGAGTGCCAAGTTAAAAGCTTGTCATAGCTAGCCTCTATTAAAAAAATAAACCAAAATAAAACATCACTCAACTGTGAAAACCAGGCATAATGAGGGGCAAACCTATTATTTTTTACAGTATTTACACTTAAAAGTTCTCTAAGAGCAATGCACATATGAAAATTATGACTCCTTCAATCCTGGGAATCTTTGGGAAACATAAAAGCTCTAATAAAACTTTCTATGACATCAAAGGGAGAGAATAGGGAAAAACTAAACAGATCTATAAATTATTATTGATTTTTGCTAAGCAATCAGAAAGTCTGGAAATAAGAGTCTAAAACATTTAAACTAAATTTCTTTCTCTTTGGTACCATTTCTGTTGCCAGTAGGTCTTGGAATTGTCCTTTGGGGCCAGGAGGCTCACTACAAACATGAACAATTACAAATAGAAATTAAATACCGGGGTTCTTACCGAGTCAGTCTCCAGGCACAGGTATCATCTAACAGCTGATTCACACCAAACTGTCTTTGGTCATCCTCATGCTGTAGAACAGAGGCATATAGTGAGATAAACTGAGTATACTGAATGGAAGAATGTATGTTGGACAGATTTGCTTGCTATTTCCAAGTCATCATGTTCTTTAGGAACTCTACGAGTGTTCAGAATGCTTTGGTCTGAAATTTTAATTGATGAATCTCTAATCTTACACTGGGTTGTAGGAGGCAAAGCCAAATTGCCACCATAGTTCCTTGCTGCTACATATCAAGTAAGACTGTAGCAGGCCTCAGAAAACCCTCTGCAATGGCAATACACGCTAGTCATGAAGCAGAAATCAGTTTGTATCCACTACATCTCTGCTGCTTCCTTTACTAAAAGAACAGAATGGAAAACATCTGTACCATCCTTTGACACTCTCTGAAGAGACTTCATCTCTGTGACGCTTCACTGAGAGATCAAAGCACTAAAGCATGTTTTGTATGAGGACAGACTGAGCTGGGACTGCTCAGTCTGGAGAAAGGAAAACTCAGGGGGAATCTTACCATTGTGTACACATATCTCATGGGAAATAATGAAGACTAGGGAGTCAGAATGTTTTCAGTGTTCACTGAAAGGACACGAGGCAGACAGCACAAATTAACACATATTAAATTCCAGCTTAACACAAGACAAGAAAAGTATAGTGAAGGTATTCAAACACAGGAAGAGGTTGCCCTGAAAGGTTGTGGAGTAGGCTTGAATATCTGCCAAGACATTCAAAACTTGACCAGGCTCTGTTCTGTGCAGCTTGCTCCAGTTGACTCTGCTTGAGCAGGGGGATTGGATAAATGGTACAATGAGGTTCCTTCCAAAATAAATGATTCTGTGATTTTGCCTTATTTGACACATTCTGCTGATCAACCTGTTCCCATTCAGACCCAGTCCTTTCTCCAGCCCCATGGATTTGTTGCTCTTAATGCCTCCACCCGTCACGTGGAGGTAGCTCAGCCCATGCTAGGCATGCACTGCCAGCTTGTAGGCACCACCATGCCCTGGAAATTCTGCCCTTTTCCTGACTCATGGTTGAGCCCATATCCCTATAACTTACAGGGAAAGTTACTGAGAGGCTGGTGACAAGTTCAATTCCAAATTCACTGGTCAAGGCCCACAAGAGGAATGACACTTATGAACACGCATAACTCTGAGAGGATAAGAGAGAAAAGAATTCAGTAAGAATCACAGAATGGTTAGGGTTGGAAAGGACCTTAAGATTATCTAGTTCCAAGAAGACAGAAGCAGGACAGCATCACAGCACATAGGCACCTAGTGCAGCTAGGACAGCTACCAGACATTATTCTTCTTAGTACCCCTAGAAACGCAAATGATGGCTGGGTTGGGCACAGCTTAGGAAACCAGGCTACAGGTTGTTTGGTTACATGTGTACTGATCTAAAATAATTGGTTGTTCAAAGGTGAAGCAGAAGACAGAAATGAGATCTGGCCAAGGATACAGAAGAATCTGAAAGGTGACTCCATTTTAGGCCGGACTAAACTAATGAAACTTTCAGGTCCTTTGTGAAGGGAAGAAAAAATGGTTTAACATTAAGCACAACACATCCATGAGAAAAAAAAAAAATCCTGTTAATCTTTTACTGATAAAACTTTCATACAATAAACAAAATAAAAAAGAGAACAGTATAATCCAACAGTAATGAATTATGATTCCTTATTCTCCCTCCCCCAACAGAATTTGAAAGAAAATTTGTGTTTTCAGAAAAAATCCAAACACACAAAAAGCCATCAAAACCTATTCTTTTATTTGCTTGGGTAAAGAAACCTTCTCCTAATATTTTGAATGTTAGTGAATTCAAATATTGAAAGACTGTTCATAAAAAGGTGACCACACTAGCAATTTTTTCCAGTTAACTGATGCACAGTTGTGGCCTAAAGCTAACATTCTTGAGCAACTTGTGTCTATAATATGGTTGG
This sequence comes from Ara ararauna, assembly GCA_028858755.1. Lineage (NCBI taxonomy): Eukaryota > Metazoa > Chordata > Aves > Psittaciformes > Psittacidae > Ara > Ara ararauna. Next base: position 103,531,162 of record CM054376.1, on the reverse strand, counting down.
ATTCAATTTAAATATGTTAACTGACATGTGAGTTAATTCACACTAATTCTGCTTTAGATTGCTATGAAGAGATTATGCAATAGCACCATTTAAAGAGCAGGATCTTGCTGAGCTAGATACATTACAGATGTTCTGCAATAATCCCATCTGGAGCGCTACTATCTCTTTTATCACATAGTGGCAATACGTGAAAGATGAATTAGATGAATGAAATGGGAGGGGTAATTTAAGTAAAACATTCTCATGTATTAAGCCTTGGAAGTATGTGTCTTACATCTAAGCACTGACCTCCAGTGTGTCTCGGCATTGTGCAAGGAACACAAACACCTGTGTTCCTTATCTCAGTGTATTCACATGTGACTGCTATACGCATTACAGAAAAGATGACAAAGTAAGTATCTGGGGGTTAGGGGATGTGCTTGAGAGTAGATAATTTCAGATTATGCCCCTGAACCCAACTGCGTTGCTCCCACAAAAATTACTATGAGACATGCAAAACCAGTTTACGGTTGCCAGTTTCCTGAGTGCAGCACTAATTGTGCCACATACGGCTCTGTCTGCTGGTTTTGCTCACAACTCAAGTCTTCTGCCCATACTACACTCTGAGGATTGGAGCACCTGACCTCTGACAGCTGTCATGCTGCTTCAATGCATGCTAGAGGACATGTATATCTCAAGCCTTGAGAATATTTTGTAGTGTTACCATAATGAGAAATGTGCATTTAATGAAGGAAATAGCACACAGCACTCCATTGCGAGTTGCTATAATATCATGCTTTGAATTTGCTATTTCTAGACAGAGCCACAGTCAATCACATTTACCTCAGCAGATAAATGTGCAGATTTTTAAACCCCAACTAATATTACAGCTGAGTACTGTATATGTTCTACCCTGCATTTTTTTAATGTCGCTGCAAAATCTACCCAGCATTTTATAATGTCGCTGCATGCTTAGATGTCACACTGCCACCTCTGGAGACCTCACAAATAGCAGAGCACATCCGAACTAAATGATCACAGGGACTAGGCTTGAGCTACAGAGCAAGACTGATAAATGACAAACTTCCTTTTCCATCTCATACACTGACAGCACTAGAAGGACAGGGAGGGATGTATTTGGAAACAGTGTGACACAGGTGGAAGGAGAAAGCCCTGAAGCTTAAAGAGAAATAAGGTATGTGTGACTGACAGAAATCCAGAAGCTTCAGTGGATCTGATGGACTAGGGCAAAAGGTGAGTGTACATGAATTATTTAGCACCTGAACACATGGGTGATTACTATATATCTGGGCTGTCAAGATATTCTGTGACACTAGGTGAACTGCAGCCTCAGATTAGATTTCTATAAAATAACATAGAATCATAGAATAGTTAGGGTTGGAAAGGACCTGAAGATCATCTAGTTCTAACCCCCCTGCCATGGGCAGTGACGCCTCACACTAAACCATGCCACCCAAGGCTATGTCCAACCCGGCCTTGAACACCGCCAGGGACGGAGCATTCACAACTTTCCTGGGCAACCCATTCCAGTGCCTCCAAAGTTCAAAATTCAAAATGATCCAACAGATCACAAGTCTAATTCTCCCCAATACTAAGCACAGATTAACTCACAAAAATAAAGACTAGCTGCATAGGGGCATGACTGAGACAGCTGAAGAATTGTAAAAGTCTGTGTGTTATTAAAAAAAAAAAAAAAGGCAGCACAGTATTTTTACATCTTTTTACATGAATTCTAAGAGAAGGAAATCTATTTTCCATAAACTGGTTCTAAGTCTGTGACTTTCAAATACATTTTATGACCAAAGCCACAAGGTTCAGAGAACAGCAACAACAAAACTGATTGCGAGCTCAGTGAAGACTACCTCAGATCTCTGAATTCAGTGTTGCTGGCGCAGGTTTCAGGAGTCCAAAAGAACTGGTCCAAAGTGAAAAGCAATGCTGAAGCTTTCAGTGCACCATAGTCTTTGTCCCTCCTGTTAGGTTTTGTCTGCGCACAGACTTGCCTGTGAGTAGAACTTCTCCTTCATAATATAAGTGCCCTGTCACAAGCATGTCCTGGAGCAGGAGGAAAACTCTGGATCTATGACTTATGCCAGCTCAAGAGCTGCTCACGTTCTTTGCTATCATTAGAAACCTGAAGCAACTCCATGGCCTGAAGCTTTCAGAGACATGTCAGTTACCCTAAAGAGGTGATCAATAATTCACTTGCAGATATCTTAAAATATCACCCTTACTGGTCAAACCCTGTTGTAGATTATTATAGTTCCACAAATTCTCTGAGACAATAGATGTGTTCCAATGGCCGGAACACTGATAATTTGTCTGCCGACCTTGTCCCTTACCTGCTTGTTTGTAACCATTCTACCTGGTAATTGTAACCAGATGTTCTGTCTCTCCTCCTGGCCTTCACAGTGCATTGCAGAGTATTAAACCTCATTTAGTCCTGTCAAACTGTAACAGTTAAAGGAGACTTTGCACATATTAATATAACATCAAGCATTTTAGAGTAGCACGATTTCAAGGGCTACTTAAACCACAAGGAAAGGCCCCCTTCTGCTTGAGATGCTACACACATCCCTCTAAAAAGTCACAAACGATTAAATAATGGAAAAAAGCCCCACCGTCTTATGATTGATCACTGTCTCTTTTCATCTGTGATTATGCTCAGAACATGAACACTTAAATCATTATGTCTGGTAAAATATGAATACTGGTATATATGAAAATTAAAATGCTTCTGAACTTTCAGGAAATATCACTTGCTGGCTGCTTTAGTCCAAAAATCCTTCTGTAGAGGCAAGTGAGACTCTAGTTAGAAACACATGGAGTACTCTGCTGCCTCTCCACTGCAAAGATCCATTCTTTCCCCAGATAACCAGTATGTGGGGAGAGCTCTGAAAAAATAGGTCCCTTGGACAGGCACAGCACTCCCTGGGAATGGCATCCCGACAAAGGTTTCTGCTTCTATACTGTTTCACTATTTCTTGCTTCCAAAACATGACCTAGCCACTAAGAATTTAATATTTGTGACCCACTACAACTCCTGGAGTTTATGTTTAAGTGTTGTCCCTTAGAGACCACACTGGGTAAATACAGAGTAGGATAGGTGTGTAGTTAAAACAAATACAGCAATTGTTACTCATTATTATTGTAACCTGTGTACACTGGGCCACCATTTGACAAAAGGACTATTTGATTTTTTCCACTTTCATTGTCATTCTCAAGATTTCTGTGTGAAGAAAAATATGCAATGAGCAGAATTCCCACTCCAGAAGTTCTGTCTTGCTAGATGGTATAAAACTGAGCTTCAATATGCTTATATACTACAAAGATAACTGCATATTCCATGAATAAGCCTTACTTATAAGTTTAGAGGAATCTAGCACCTCAAAAATTAGGGTCTTAACAGACTTTCGTTCCAGAGTGTTAAGGTTGATCAATCTGTCTTCAAAAAACCAAAACCAAAATAAAGGTCACCCACTGCCTGAAAGGCCTGTGATTCCATTATAGCCCCAGGCCATATTTCTTACTTGCAACTGCTCAGCTAAAGACAATTTCTTCTTGATGACTACTTCATAACAGTATGCCAACTTCCCACAAAAGAAAAGAAAGCAAGTATTCACCTTAAAAAAAATAATTACACCTTTCAGCTGAATTCACTGAAGAAATGTGAACATTTAGTTATTGGCAAAGTTAATAAGCTGTCTGGCTTTAAAAACATAAATTAGTTGCACATTACTTTGAAGTATCCACTTATACCGGTTATTAAACATAATAGTAAAATAATAGCAATTTGCAAGTACAGACAGATATTTTTAATTATGCATCCTGATTTCAACAGTGTTATGTAAGGTAAGCAAGAATCATGAAGGCGTCCTCCTGATGGCATTGGTATAGTTTTGCTTCCTTAGCATACAAAGAAGTTCAAGGCTTCAAAAGAGACTCCTGAATATATCATTTGTTTCCAAAACAAATAATCTTGAAGACCTATAGTAATAGCAGATCTATATACTGCAAAAAGGAAATTTGCTCCATATTTTGTTTTTCTGCTTGAAGGCAGAGTAACTTGCAGAGAATCAATCACTGGCTTGGAAAACTGAAGAGAAGATCAGCAGAAAGTTTTCTGAGGCTCTCTCTTTTGAATATACGCATGTAAAAAACACCTTCACCGCATGCTATATGTATAATCCATTTGTACTAAACTTCTACTTTATGTTAATGATTTCTCAGGACAGAAAATGCTGGAAATCTGAACCTGCCCAGCAGAAGGGTCAATAACACATTACTAAAAGATAGAGATGCTGACCTAAGAAAAGTAAATAATTTTTCCACCATTACACATTTACGTATATCCATACTTATATCACAAAACCAACACTACAATCTTCTCAAGCCCTTCTTTGACAGCACTGAATGGAAAAATTAAGTTTTCCATCTTCTATCACAGGATCTCATTACTGATCTAACACCAGAAAGCACTATGATGATCATCTAATCTCTGTTTAATGCAGAGAATGGAAACCACATGATGATTCCTGCTTCAATCTCAACAACTTGCAGTTAAATGACAATAAGGTACCACAGATACTTTCCCAAAAAACCTTATTCGAGGGGTCACTGGACTTGTTCTTACTGCTGCTGTGTAATGGGCATGGGGTGAGAAAGGACACAAGATGGACACTTGCTCATCCATTCTGAAGGTACATGCAAACATCAACCTCTCTTCTCTAGAGTGAGATCAAGCAGTTGGTAATTGATTGATCTAAATAATTTTTGAAGAAGTAACCTGGTGATGAAAGCTTCCATGTTTCCTAATTTACTTTATTTGGGATGATGCTATACCAAGAAGAATTGATAGACTTTAAAAAATAAATAAGTGAATAAAATTGACAGTGAAAAATGCTAACAATGTAAACCAGGATTATACATATCAGCACTAAATTATTCCACTTTTGTCTATAACCTGGTTAAAATATTATATATATATGTGTGTATACATAAATATTTGGCCTCATTATAGACCTTTTTTAATGCAGTGTATTGAACTTATGTTTCACATGGTGTCACGTAATATAAAGTCCCTGCCCTTTTTTGTTAGAAATCTGTCACCTGACCCACGTATTGACAGACTCAGGCTGACAGCACACCTATGCAAAGCTGGTAATTGGTACGTTCTGTGAACAGAGTCAACACACTGCCGGTGAACACAGCCCAAAGCAAGCTTCTGTGGTACTGCAAACTTTGTGTTGAAAGTAATTCAAGGTTGTCCACTGAGAATAAAACTCACATTTAGTAGCACAGGTCAGCATCATTAAAGTTCAGCAATGCACTGCAAAGTTGCTTAAGCCCAAATAATCAAAATAGGAATCTCCCTGGATTTAAGATGATAAAGCAATGTTTTCTTAAGGACTAAATGTGCTTACAGACAAAATTTCTGCATGACTATGACAAGCACATGCACCCACAAGTATGCATCACACATGCACAAACACACCAACTGCGATTCTGGCTTTTATCACCCTACTCTGGTTTTCAGTGATAATGACAATAATCCAGATCTAATTAATTTTTCACAGTACTTTGCATGGGTTATACCCTTGTTATATTTCAAAACATAGAAAGGAAAAAAAGAAAAATAAAAAAATTACTGACAAACTCAAATAAATTGCATTAAAACCTGATTTTTTTTTTTTTTTTCTGGAAATGTAACCTTTGGTTTTTTTCAGTTGTGTGTTCTTTATGGTAATTCATTATATCTAAGTACAAGACCAAAGCAGAGATGCTCCCCACAAAGTTTCAACTGGAGTTCAGCGATAATATATGCATTCTCAGGAAAACAATCTCTCTTGATTATTCCTGCAGGTTGCTACATAAAAGGATAGGTGGGATTTTATTCCTTCAGGGATGCTGAAAGAAAAAAGGAGGAAAAGAAGTCAACATACCGTTCGAGCCAAACTTTGCTTCAAATTGCTAGTGCTGTGTAGTCGAAGCTGAATGCAGGTGGTTGCCTTGCGAAGACTTTCATGGCTGCCCAAAGTGTGATTACTGCAGTTTGGGGGGAAACAAACAAACAAACCACAAACAAATAGTTATCTCTGCTTGCCACTTCTTTATTTTTTTTCTCCTCTCTCCTTCTCCTAAAAGCACCAATGGTCTAAATGCTAAGTGCAAAGAATGAATAATATAAATCCTCTATTTGGCACCTAGTACCATGAAAACTGATGGGGCTTTGTTCTGGCAAATTTTCTGGTGAAACGATTTTAGAATAAGTGCTCAGTTACATCTTTGACCATTAAGTTCTGTAACAGAATAACAAGAACACTAGAGAAAGAATATTCTAAACAAAATGCATGTGCTCCCAAACCTAGGGATTATTCATGCATATACAATGCATTATACATGCATTGAGCAGTCAATAGAGAGTTTGAGCAGTCAATAGACAGTTGAGCAGGCAACAGAGAGTTTGTGGGTCAGAGTTAAAGGGAGAACAGCAATGGGAGACATCATTGTGGGGATCTGCTACAGACCACCTGATAAAGAGAACTCTGTGGATGAAGCACTCTATAGACAGATAGGAACAGCCTCACGCTCGCATGCCCTTGTTCTCAAGGGGGACTTCAACCACCCTGATATCTGTTGGAGGGAAGGTACGGCCCGGCCAAGTAATCCAGGAGGTACCTCGATTGTGTAGAAGACAACTTCCTTCTGCAAGTAATAGAGGAACCGACAAGGAGAGGTGCCATGCTTGACCTCGTCCTCACCAACAGGGAAGGGCTGGTTGGAAATGTGATGCTCCAGGGCAGCCTTGCTTGCTGCGATCATAGGCTGAGAGAGTTGGGGCTGATCAGCCTGGAGAAGAAAGAGAAGGCTGCTTCGAGACCTCATAACAGCCTTCCAGTATCTGAAGGGGGCCTACAGGGGTGCTGGGGAGGGACTCTTCATTAGGGACTGTAGTGAGAGGGCAAGGGGTAAGGAGTTCAAACTTAAACAGGGGAAGTTTAGATTGGATATGAGGAAGAAATTCTTTACTGTAAGGGTGGTGAGGCACTGGAATGGGTTGCCCAGGGAAGCTGTAAATGTTCCATCGCTTGCGGTGCTCAAGGCTGGATTGGACATAGCCTTGGGTGGCATGGTTTAGTGGGAGGTGTCCCTGCCCCTGGCAGGGAGGTTAGAACTCGATGATCTTCAGGTCCTTTCCAACTCTAACTATTCTATGATTCTATGATCATGAGATGGTCAAATCTGAGATCCTCAGGACAGTGAGAAGAGTGTATAGCAAGCTCACTGCCCTGGACTTCAAGAGAGCAGACTTTGGCCTCTTCAGGAACCTGCTCAGTAAGGTTCCATGGGATATAGCCCTAGAGGGCAGGGGGGCCCAAGACTGTTGGTTGATAGTCAAGGATCACCTACTACAAGCTCAGGAGTGTTGCTTCCCAACTAGAAGTAAGTGCAGCAGGAGGGCCAGCAGACCTCCTTGGATGGATAAGGAGCTGCTGAGGAAAATTCAAAAGAAAAAAGTGGCTTATAAAAGGTGGAAGCAAGGACAGGCGGCCTGGGAAGAATACAGGGATGTTGTCAAGGAGGCTAGGGACCAGCTTAGGAAAGCTAAGGTCCAGTTAGAATTAAACTTGGATAGGGATGTTAAAGATAACAGCAAGGGATTCTATAGGTATGTAACGAATAAAAGACAGATTAGGGACAAAGTGGGCCCCCTCTGAAAGCTACCTGGAGAACTGGCTACCCTAGATTTGGAGAAGGCTGAAGTTCTTAATGACTTCTTTGCCTCAGTCGTCAATGGCAAATACTCTGACCACACCACCCAAGTCTTGGAATGCAGACACAGCAACTGTGAGAATGAAGACCCTAGGCCCACTGTAGGAGAGGATCTGGTTCGAGACCATCTTAAGAACCTGAATGTATGCAAGTCCATAGGACCGGATGAAATCCATCGTGGGTCCTGAAGGAGCTGGCAAATGAAGTTGCTAAGCCACTGTCCATCATACATGAAAAATCATGGCAGCCAAGTGAAGTTCCCAATGACTGGAAAAAAGGAAATATAACCCCCATTTTCAAGAAAGGGAAAATGGATGAGCCAGGGAACTACAGACCAGTCAGTCTCACCTCTGTGCCTGGCAAAATCTTGGAGCAGATTCTCCTGGAAGGCATGCTAAGGCACATGAAAAACAACCAGGTGGTTGGTGACAGCCATCATGGCTTCACTAAGGGGAAATCCTGCCTGACCAATCTGGTTGCCTTCTATGATGGGGCTACAGAACTGATGAACAGGGGTAGAGCAGTTGATGTCATCTACCTGGACTTGTGCAAAGTGTTTGACACAGTCCCACACTACATCCTTGTCTCTAGATTGGAGAGACATCAATTTGATAGGTGGACCACTCAGTGGATAAAGAACCGGCTGGATGGCTGCACGCAAACAGTTGTGCTCAATGACTCAATGTCCAGCTGGAGACCAGTAATGAGTGGTGTCCCTCAGGGATCCGTGTTGGGACTGGTCTTCTTCAACATCTTTGTTGGTGACATGGACAGTGGGATTGAGTGTGCCCTCAGCAAGTTTGCCAATGACACCAAGCTGTGTGGTTCGGTTGATATGTTGGAGGGAAGGAATGCCATCCAGAGGGACCTTGACATGCTTGTGAAGTGGGCTGATGCTAACCTGATGAAGTTTAACCATGCCAAGTGCAAGGTCTTACACCTGGGTTGGAGCAATCCTAGGCACAGCTACAGGTTGGGGAGAGAAGAGATTGAGAGCAGCCCTGCAGAGAAGGACTTGGGTGTGTTGATTGATGAAAAAATGAACATGAGCCAGCAGCGTGCGCTCACAGCCCAGAAAGCCAACCGTCTCCTGGGCTGCATCAAAAGGAGTGTGACCAGCAGGTTGAAAGAGGTGATCCTGCCCCTCTACTCTTCTCTTGTGGGACCTCACTTGGAGTACTGTGTGTAGTTCTGGTGTCCTCAACATAAAAAGGACATGGAACTGTTGGAAGAAGTCCAGAGGAGGGCCATGAGGATGATCAGGGGACTGCAGTATCTCCTGTAACAAGACAGGCTGAGAAAGTTGGGGCTGTTCAGCCTGGAGAAGAAAGAGAAGGCTGCGTGGAGACCTCATAACAGCCTCCCAGTATCTAAAGGGGGCCTATAGGGATGTTGGGGAGGGACTATTTATTAGGGACTGTAATGAGAGGACAAGAGGTAACGGGTTCAAACTTAAACAGGGGAAGTTTAGATTGGATACGAGGAAGAAGTTCTTTATTGTAAGGGTGGTGAGGCACTGGAATGGGCTGCCCAGGGAAGTTGTGAATGCTCCTTCCCTGGCGGTGTTCAAGGCCAGGTTGGACAGAGCCTTGGGTGATATGGTTTAGTGGGAGGTGTCCCTGCCCATGGCAGGGGGGTTGGAACTTGACAATCTTAAGGTCCTTTCCAACCCTAACTATTCTATGATTCTATATTCTTCAAACCCAAATGAGTGCAATTTATTCAGATTATCTTGGTTATGAATGCACCACTGCAGAATGAGTTGCAGTGCTTGATACTCAACTTGAAAAAATCAAATTTTAAGTTTGAAAATCACATACATTAAGAGAGGTGGCCCTTGATTCTCAAAGAAATTAAAGTTCTTATCCAATGCAGCTCACAGAGAGGTGGTGAAACAAGCTGTGGGCCAGTCTTCCTCCTTCTCAAATCACTTGCCAGCTAAGACCAAATGCAGAGTTCTACTCACCAAGCTGGTTCCTACTAGCTACGCTGTTGGTCAAGTACACCAGTATGCTGTAGCAACCTATGACAGGGAAATTCCTCATTCTTATTTAGCTTCTAGTCCACTTATCACTTTTGGCAACTTCTTTCAAGTTATAATACAGCCTTAGTTTATAACTCTTAAAATTACTTGGTACAAAAATAATTTCACTGTTTCCCTTCCACTTTGTTTTAATCAGATGAAAGAATGTAAAAATTATTTCAGAATTAGGGCAAACATATATTTACATTTTTAAAAATCCTGTAGGATTAATGGTTAGGAAATACTGCACTGATTTTTGCAACAGCAAATTCATCACCAAAACAAGTTAACATGCTTCTTTGTTTACAACTCAAGTGAATTTCCAATTAGATTCATGTTGTTTCAAGCCTCCAGCCACACAAATGCCAAAAGGGATATTCCATATTTATACAGATCTACAGCACATAAGTTATTTCAGAACTCTCTAGGCCAAGAAGGGAAGATGATTCTTCTCCGATTTGTCAAGTGCCATAAAAAAAATATCAGAATTCAAATATAAATTATGTTTCTTCTACCTAAAAGGGATTTTTATGGAATACCTTAAAACTGGCTGGATTTGGTCTCAAAAAAACCCACTCACCTGCGAATAAATCATAGAAAGCTTGACTTGTATCTCACACGGTAGCAGAGATCCCCAGCTCAAATGAATGGTTAAACTTAATGTGCTGTACATAAGTTCTATTCGACACAATTACAGGGAATTTATACATCTTGTAGATGTTCTGCACCTACATTACAATGTAGCTAAGTAAAATACATACTTTTCCTAACGGACACAAAAGGTGAAAGTGTAGATATAGGATCTTTTAAAAAAAAAAAACATATTGAAGGTCACAGACCTTTACATCTAACATAGCAAATACCTAAAGGAAGGACCTTCTATAGTGCTTCTATATATTTGTAAAATTCCCTGATTTGAAGAGCATGAAGTACAGATGCAAAAGTGAGAGAAGTTAACACCAATGCAGTGAAGTATCTATACTGGTGGGAAGTGTATTGCTGTTATGCCTCAACCTTCTCAAATCCCTTTACAAGCACAAGTCCAAGTGACTGGTTGCTGGGACTGTACCAATGCATAGATTGTCTTCTGTTGCTCCTCAGCACATAGCTGTGCTGTGCCTACCTATGGCTTTCCTGAAACTTCTTTCTCACCTCATTTCACCAAATCACATCTCCTTGTGACTAATGATGAACTTTCCCATAATCCTTGTACCCTTTAGAACTGCCTCAAACCTTTTTTTCACCTTTTACCCCACCATTATTCCTGCTCTTTCCATTCTCCCTTAACTTCAACCTTAGGACAGGTGATATAGCTATACCCTCTTCTGTACTTACGATTTTGTACCAGAAATGTACAAACCCCGTATTTCCCGAGTATAACTATTCCATGTCACCATGCTTCCAAGTGAAACAAGATACACCAACAGAAATTGAATTCTGTGGTTATAACTATGTTTACACTTGTGGTTTGTGTTAGTTTTGTGTCAGGCAGGTACTACACATCATCATATCCTTTATTGACGTATCTCTGCTGCCTGAAACACTGCAGTCAGAAGTACTGGCCATACAGTTGACTCCATGAGTGGATTTTATTTGCATAACAGAGAAAAGCTGTGACAGGAATTGTGACACAAGAGACTAGACAAAATTAATTAATGCCTCATAAATGTGGAAACCTGCTCTGATGATTTTGCACTTGCAGCCCAGAAAGCCAACTGTATCCTGGGCTGCATCAAAAGGAGTGTGACCAGCAAGTTGAAAGAGGTGATCCTGCCCCTCTACTCTGCTCTTGTGAGACCTCACTTGGAGTACTGTGTGTAGTTCTGGTGTCCTCAACATAAAAAGGACATGGAACTATTGGAAGAAGTCCAAAGGAGGGCCACGAGGATGATCAGGGGACTGGAACACCTCCTGTATGAAGAGAGGCTGAGAGAGTTGGGGCTGTTCAGCCTGGAGAAGAGAAGGCTGCTTGAAGACCTCATAACAGCCTCCCAGTATCTAAAGGGGGCCTATAGGGATGCTGGGGAGAGACTCTTCATGAGGAACTGTAGTGAGAAGACAAGGGGTAACGGGTTCAAACTTAAACAGGGGAAGTTTAGTTTGGATATGAGGAAGAAGTTCTTTACTGTAAGGGTGGTGAGGTACTGGAATGGGTTGCCCAGGGAAGTTGTGAATGCTCCTTCCCTGGCAGAGTTCAAGGCCAGGCTGGACAGAGCCTTGGGTGATACGGTTTAGTGGGAGGTGTCACTGCCCATGGCAGGGGGGTTGGAACTTGACGATCTTAAGGTCCTTTCCAACCCTAACTTTTCTATGATTCTATGAAAGGTGAACTACAAGAAACAGAAATACAGCTTTGCCATAGATTGACAGACTACCTTTTAGCCATACCCCAGGCTGTAACACGCTATGTGGATCTCCTACTATAGCTGCACTATTAAGATAAAAGTAATATAGCCCCCTTTGGAAGACAGCAGGATTATTAGTAACTGGTTCACAGTGCTCCAAGCTCTGTAAAGGAAACACAAATAAAAACACTACAACGTTATTAACAGCTTCCCCATATTTTTGGCTGGAATTACTATGTAGAGAATACAGCTTTCATGAGAATGCCATGATAAAGGACTAAGTGAAAGGCAGTGTTTGTCTTTAAATGACATGCTAATGAACTAGTCAAAGTAAACTCACTTGCCTGTGGTCCCACAATATATCAGAAGAGCAATGGAAAATCTGTCAGTCTCTCAAGACTCCCTCACCACTAGATGATTTTGCTTCTCTTCAGCAACGTTCTCTGATGTGCTATAAGCTCCAAATCCTAACACAGTTCAATCAGACTTTTTTTTTAAAGGACTCAGCTGAGCAGTGTTTCTGAATGAGAAACTTAATATGCAGTGACAAGAGAAAATGAAGTTTATTTTTTACAAAGAACATATTCATCCAGAAGGTGCTTGCTTCTTACAATCCCAGTCTGCATGAATAGAACTCTGCCCAGCCTATAATTAATAGCTTAAACTTCACTTTGAGTGAAAACAAATTCTTACTTAGGTCTCAATTCTCAGAGAATAGAATTAGTAAGGCAAAAACCTGTCATCAGTAAAGCATGTGAGCAGAAATAATAAGCATTCAGACTCTTCTGTTCTATATCCCTGCTTACTGTGTTGGCTAAACTGCACAGCAGTAAGGTAACTGCGCAAATTATAATATGGTAGAGCATGGATGGAATTAAAAATGCATAGCACAAAAGATCCTTTACAATATCTGATGCCTTATTAAAAAAAAAAAAAGAAAGAAAAAAAGATGTTTCAAAGAAAGCTTACAAATATCCTTGGACTTCATTACTTTGCTGGTTCTGCATTACTGGAACCTCTTGCTAACAGACAGATCAATAAAACAATAAATAATGAAAAAAATTAGAGTGCCCTGTATCCTTATAATACACCCATGTACTTTGTTTTATTAGGTGTTTCAGGATGCCCTGAGTTTGTGGCCTGTAGTTCTAAAGGCAAAAATGTCTAAACGGATTGATTCATTGCTGTCACATGAGATAGGTTGGTTTTGTCTTGCTGCTGGCATTGAGAGCTAGGAGTTATTTGACACAAGCTGCTTAAACTCAATTTAATTTATTTGTATACAACATCTTTCATGAAGAGGCACCATTTTTAGGGGCATCTATTCTAAATTTTAGAAAAGACAGGAAAGTGTGAGAGCAGGATTATCAAGGTAGATACAGAAGGTTCTGAAGAAGGGATGATAAAGCAAAGAATTTTTAGAAACAGCAGATGGCCCTCCAAGAAATAAAAGATTACCATGAACAGCACAAGCATAAGGCACTGGAGAGTATACCCACAGCTGGGAAACCCAGAGAAGGAGGGTTTAGGAATACATATGAAAATCAGAAAATTCTATAAATAGTGGTAAGAATTGATGACACAAATACATTTTTTACTCCTTTTTTCCTTCAAGGAGCCTCCGTCTTTCAGACAGGGTTCTGCCTCCAGATTCACTTACACTGAAATCTAAAAAACAAACTGCAGCAACTAACTGAGGAAATAAGTAATGTACACCTTACAATGGAAGAAGGGGAAGGGACAAGGTGGCAATGAATCCTGATAGCTTCTACAGGTACTGCAAGAAACCTTGAAGGAAAAAGCAGCATAAGAAGAAAAAGAAACTTGCAGATAGAAGCAAGGCCGGGATTTCTGGTCGGTAAACAAAATGAACTTAAAACCAGAAACCAAATGAGATTATAAATCAGAATTTCACAGATGGCTCTATTAGTTAGGACTGACCTGCAGTCTACACACAGCCTTCTGTTTTGTTAAAATGTGGGTATTTGAAAACTGATACTCTTCTTGTAAGTCAGATAGCACCTAAGCTAAGGATATCTCCGCAGGAAGAGAATAATGGATGGTTAAATCTTGTGGTGATGATTGTAACAGTCATTAGTACTCAAGTATTTTTTCCTCTCATCTCATTCAAAGCTAAATGGATTCCGGAAATCATCAAGTCTTTCAGGTGCTTCTGCAGGAGGCAGGGTGAAGTGCTCATTAATATAGTCCAACATAACAGCAAATGAAAGCTTTTGACAGATCTTCACAGAGTAGTCTGGTTCACTAAAACACTCTGGTGAGAACAATTCATCACAGCACCGTTTTGGCTTCACTTTAGTTTTTTCTGGATTACAATAAAGCAGAAGCAACAACATATTTATTCCCTTTGCTGCCTCATAACTAGGGGAACTTCTGAGGGTATTCATCACTGAACGATTTCCAAATACTCTTCTGGGGGAGAACCCTGCACAAGTACATCAAATCATTCTGTTAGAAGCATCTTTAGGAAAGCAATTTGCACTAAAAGATAGCCCAAACACAGGAAAAATCTCACCCTGAGGCTACTCCAAAGGCTGTGTTAAGCTACCCATGGGATCATTATGGTCTGGAGCTTCAAATTTCAGATACAGGGCTCTGATGAGGACACAGAAGAAAGACAGCTGGAAGCATCGCACACTACAGAATTACAAGCTGCTGAGGCCAGAAGTGCAGCTCAGTGCTTTCTGCATGACAGTGCAGGAGCAAAGCAAAAAAAGCGAAAAACATTATTGACCTTGTTTCACTGCTAATGAGACGTGCAGAGATTCTGCAAGTGCTGGAATTTAATCAGTCCACTATTGATGCATTCTCCCCAACAGTGAAAATAAAACTGTTTACAACATACTGTATACTGTACTGAAACATACTGAGCTCACCTTCATTTCCATTTTCTTCAGTAATTAGTTTCAAATGAGAAGAGAGTCTTGAAAACAACAACAAAAAGAAAAAGTCCTGGCCTTTTTATGTAATTAAGAGATCTGTGTATGACCTGATTCTCTGCTCAGCGGTTCTAGTGTTGTACATGCTTCATACAGTGCTCTGGTGTACCAGCTCCAGCTTTATGGAGATTTGAACAAGTGAAGAGCAGGCTCAGAAATATTGAAGTTCCCATCTTTAGTTGCAAAGCATAATTCATCACAAACATCTGAACATTTGGCCTGTGTAAGAGAACTAGTGTCCAAGCTGGATATAGAATAAAGCTAATTTACAGTGTGACACTTGCTTCTCACAACTGCATTAGTTTCATTAATCAAGCTGACTTGCTCTGGGCTAGTTCAGGTAACCTTTACACTATACTGCAAATACGAATGCTTCTAAAGATTTCCCTTTCCATTGCAGATGTACACTATTTTATCTAACAGATGAGCTGTGACTCCTGCAGTGCCAGCTTAACATGTTACCACAGAGAACTGCCAACTTCTCCCCTTCTGCTGAAAGTCACCAGCACTACAGCACAGCTGACAAGAGCCTGCACTTCAGCTGTTTCAACACAAAATCTGCTCACTTTTGCTGACAGCTGAATTTAAGCTGCCAGAGGGCAAGAAACAACTAGCTGAGTCCAGTAGTGCTTTTACGACAAGAGTTTGCTTGAATTAATGCAAACCAGAGCATTTACTTACTTGTAGACTACATACATTCAGAAAGACCTGTTTGTATGTAAAACGTGTTTTTAGTCAACTTGCAGTCAGCACCAAGTGCTGACTTCATTTGCTTTACTACTGTTGCAACTGGATATGAAGAAAAATCACCTGCTGAGCAGCTGTATAATACTGTTTCTCCTCTCTTTGGCAATTTCCCTCTTTGAGGGTATACATACCCACTCATGCTTATAACACTCCTGTGAGATACTGGAAGTCACAGCATCCTCCTATTATAGATGAGAAAGACAAGAAGGGCAACAGAGTGAAACAAATTACTCAAGGTTGCAAGAATCTTATATAAGGAGGCAGGATTTGAATCCTTGCACTAGAGCACACCATCCTCTCTGTAGAACTCAAGTACTGTGTGTTCTGGGAGTTTCAGAAACTATGCATTGTTTGGTACATAAAACCCTAATTCTCCCTATGGTTGTGTTTACATGGCACGTAAGTAGAGTGCATTAAAAGCACAGCTTAGATTACACAATACATACTCAATACCAACTCTTAAGAAGATACTTACTTTTGTAAGAATTCATCAGACCCACATACACTTAGAAGGCATTCCTCCTGGACTGGGTATCGATTAGTGCATTGGAGGATCTCTACAATTAAGGCACGAGTGATACAACCAGCTGTAAAAAAAGATAGCAAGAAAAATTAATAATAGCTTGCTAGAGAATTCCAGGATAGATACTTGAGCAAAGAATTTATTCACAATTCCTGACTACTGCTGCAGACTAGCTCCATCAAGAGGAATTAGAACAAGCCACACCTGATTTTTTTTCTTTGAATACTTCGCAGGAAGTTACAGAATCTACGTCCATTTTGTCCATTTAGAAGAAATGAGACATTTACTACCTAATACATTGATAAGCAGAAAGGAAGACAAAAATAATGACATTTTTTTAAATTTTATTTTTTATTTTTATTTTTCTGATTAATATCTTGGTACAATTTCCATGTGGGCTGAAGCAAAAGTTGGCTGGTGTTGTTCATGACACAAGAAGGTTCGAGAATTTTACTTGCTATTGTTTCTACTGTGCCACCTTTTTAGCCATAACCAAGAAATGAATTAATGCTCATATGCATTTTATATATACAACATAGTATGAGTATTATTTAATATTATGTATAATCACAACTATATAGAAATATATATCAATTACATATTATTGCATATTATATATATAAAGAAGTGCTGTGTCAGTTTGCACAATCTGCTGTTCAAAAATATTCTAGAATTTTGAGAATTATTTTAAGCACTACTTGATCTTTTTAAGCCATTTTCCAACCTTACCAATACACCTCCTCTCCGTCCATTTTAGAAGAATGGAAACAGGTTAAAAAATGGAAAAGAATAGCTGCATTATCTGGCAGTCAAATTGCAAACATGTCTAAGTTTGGTCTTTAGAGCAACGTCGAGCATACTGCACAAGCACCGATGCTGCAAGTCTGAGATGCCTTTCTCTAGTAGAAAAAAGATCTGATTCTTCACGTGATGTATCAAGATGGTTTTACAAAGCAAAATAAAATCTGGACTTCCTCCACAGCTCTTAGGCAATCTCATTGCCTGTAGCTGGTAACAGTAAAGCCAGAGTATTTTTTCCTTTCATTTCTTCAATTCATGATAATTCTTTATTGCTTCAAAATTACAGGCTGCAAGAGCTCTTACTAGTAGCTTTAAGTGAACTTTTTCATATAAAAATGGAAGCTACCTACAAATACCCAGAAACTAAACAGGTAACACAGACTTGTGTGTTGACTAATTTACACTGCTCCAGGTTTAGACAACTAGTTTAAACTGAGCCTAACCAACCAGTTTCATGAGGTTTAATGGTGTCCTGAATTACCCAGTTGCCCCACAGAAATCTGGTTCAGAGTTGCTATTATTTTAGAACAAAACAAAAAAATGCAAAACTGGTTTTGTCTGGAAATTTAGGGGATGCAATCCTGAAAACAGCTTCAGAGAACAGTTGACATTTCTAGGGGAGGGGACTGTGACAAAACCAAACCTGAAATAAACCAGAGTTGGTTACCACAGCTAGCTTGGTTTTTGCTTTGGCCTGGTCTTCCTCAGGGAAAAGCAATTGAATCAATGGATTCAAAAGTTCCTTCAGAAAAATCTAATTTTCCTTGCAAAGCCATTTTTTTTTGCCCTGAAAGCCAATTCAAGTAAACATTTTCTACCAATTCTAAACACTGTGACAAATTGCTGTTTTAAGTGACCCCTCACAGGAGGTTTGACATGTAAACTGCAGTGACTATTTGCTAAATTTATACACACTCAAAGAAGAAGAATGGCACAGAATCTTGAATTAAAATTGTAACATGCACCTATCTCAGGTCACTCACTGGACAAAACCCGAAACTAGTATTAATTTTCACTCCATAAACCTATTTTCCTCTCCTTACTCTGCCAATTGGTTTTGCATCACTGAAAATTCTTTGGATTATATGGGGCAAAAGGGTGCACTTCCTCCCCCACTTCAACTATATCTAATTGTTTAGATTGTCTGTAAACAAGTCTAGATAGGGAGTGTTTCTTGTATCCCCTTCAGTTGTAGATGTGCCTTCTAAAGCGCTTCTGTGAATAAGTTAAGCAGACTGAAAATTGAATGATCTGTGGTGTAAATGACACCTATATCCATCACAGGGAACTTCAGTGCAGATCCCTTGCCTAGCTGACATTAAGTGCTGGAAATACTACCTTCTGGACCAACTGTCCCCAGATCTTTGGTCCTTGTCTTCATAGTATCCACAAAATATTAGTTTAAGATGATACAACCTACTACTTTTCCAGGCTTTCCAGTAATTGCATTTCCCGTAAGTGCCAAATCAAGCAACCAGACTTGTGTGAATAAATACATATTTACGAAAATACTTAAAAGATTTACATATATATGTTGACTGACATTCTGTAGAGCTTTAGATTTTCAGCTTTGAACCTGTCAAACTAATACTCAGCCTGCTGACAGCCAAATAATTTCTTGACAAGTGAAAAAATTATTCATAAGCAGAAAAAAAAAAAAGACTATCCCTTAATGAAGCAGCACAAGAAGAGAAGGGGAAAGGGATTTAATTCATTTCATTTTTTGCGTATCTGCCTTGGAAAGTGAACCAGAGCTGAAATCAAAGATTCTCCCATTCAGCACAATACGTAATGCACAGGAGCAGTGGCACCTTCCCACAGTCACTAGCGACAGAAGGTTGGAAAGACCTCAGAAGTCCAGTGTCCTCCCCAAAGGAGGGTCAACACTGAATTGTGACCAGCTTGTTCAGGGTTTTGTCCTGTAAGACATTAAAAACCTCCAAGGATGGAAAGTCCACCACCAATTTTTAATTACTCTCTTTCTTTTCACAGAGTTGGAATTTCTCCTTTCATATTTTGACCAGCATGTACTTTCCCTGATCTGTATATAACCTTCGGTGCAGAGGAGTCTTAGCGACTACAGACTCTTAAGTCTTGGATTCAGAAACAGAGCCAAGGCTGTAAAAAGTTCTGCAACTACACAGGGACTACTCCTACACTTTAAATTAGGTACAAGCTCAAATTCCTTCTGGATCCAAGTCTGAATGATGGCCTGTTTGAGACTCCCAGAATTGGTCCCAGTTCTGACTAAAGAAAGTAGAGATCTACACATTAGCAAAGTTTGATATTTAACAGGACTTTAATTTTACAGCAAATATAGTGACCATGTTTGACAAAGTATGTACTCAAGACTCACATAAGGCTTGCTCTCCAAGTATATTTCCAGTTAACAAATGATTTTTTTTATCATCTCTATGGAACTGAATAGTGGAAGGATATGGACACCTCAATCACTTACCATGTGGTGTAAGAAGCAGAGGATGTGGCGAAGAATCTGTCCAAATTCTCATTCTGAATTTTGATTCGCCAAGGATATGGTTGGGGAACTTTGTTGCAACACTCCAGATTTTCCCAGTGTTTGTCTTCAAGTCAAAAGCAGGACTGGCATTCCTTATTCTGAAAAGAACATGTGATGAAATGATGTCTAAATAAGTGTGCATTTCAGCTCTCTCCTAAGAACAAAACAAGAATTCTACAAGATACCATTAACACACAGTACATAGAACACTGTCAGGAATAAAATTTTGCGCAAAAGGAGTGTAAAATGGTAGCAATTCAAACTTAGTGAGATAACTGCAGATCAGATAGCATTCATATAACTACATCCTACTAAGGTAGGAAAATCATCACTAAAATCTTCACGAACTTCAAAGAATCACCGCTGAGCTTGACCTCAGTGAAGCCAAAAGGAGTTTAAACACAGACTTCAGTGTACACTGAGCACAGTAGAAATAAGGGAGCTCAAATATGTATTTGGAGAGTTTTAACATAAAACTAACCAAGAGCATGTGCACAGACAGCTGAGAGTAGGACAGCTGGTCAAAATGAATATAGGCACACACTTTCTATGCAAAATATTAAGAAGTCCCTATTTTCACAGTGCTCTAGAATCCAATCTGAAATCCTCTT
This sequence comes from Ara ararauna, assembly GCA_028858755.1. Classification (NCBI taxonomy): domain Eukaryota; kingdom Metazoa; phylum Chordata; class Aves; order Psittaciformes; family Psittacidae; genus Ara; species Ara ararauna. The sequence continues at coordinate 103,510,861 of CM054376.1, read as the reverse complement.
TACTAAGACCCTGGGTATTTATGCAAATGTCTGTAGAGAGCAATAACGATTACAGTCATTGAGCCCGTCTGATATACCATTACCTATAAAATATATTGCCCCTCCTTCTTCCAATTACCAAAGACCTGCAGAAAGTCATTCCTCCTGGGGTACCATTTTCTAACGAGCATTGCTTGCAGGTATTACACCTGTCATCTGAGATTAAACTTGCTTTTTAAACAAATACACTTTACAGCTGCAGGTACGGGTACATATTGGTCCAGATGAAGCTTTACATTTTACTAACTGGCCTGAATATTTTAGCAGCTAACTCAAACATCCTGTACTAAGCATACTGCATTCGTTTTTTGTTTGTTAGTTCAAGCAGCATTTTGCAGCTTCTGAGTTGGAAGCACTTTATATCATCTCTGATTACAGTGCCTTTTGAGCCATAGCTCTCTCGCATAAAGTTCTTCATCACTATGTTACCTCCTGCCTCAGGGCCACTGCCCAACTCTCTTAAACAACAGTATAAACTACTGTTTTATGTCATGTATTTCTATAGCATGAGGTAAGGAAAAAAAAGCCTATGCTTCCAAAATTAATAATCCAATGAAGCAGCCCATTTCTTATAATGAAAAGCCAGGGGGCATGATGTTTCAGTGGGGTAGAAGGAAATGAGGCTTGACAATACCTCCAGTATGAGATAGATTTATACTTACAGTAAAAAAATCATTATATTACAGAGGCTGCTTTGGTGACCTATGTAGCCGTTGTCAGTCTATTTTCTTTGTGAGCAAGATACACATAAAGCTTTCCCTTATCACAAAATTCACTCTTGTAACCTGTTTCTGTAGGAAGGCCAAGGACTGAATAAAACTGGAAACTTCACTACTATTTCTCAAGCATCAGATTAATGGGCTACATACACATATAAGGCATGAACCACCTCCTGAATGTTCTGGCAATCAAACCAAAACTAAGCAAACCTCATCACCTTCCCTACCACCACACTATATTTTAGAATAATGTGCATAAATAAATTTGCTTTTTATGTATTTCAAATAAAGATGCATCCAGTTTCAGAAAGTGTTGCTCATTTTGGCCATGTATTGTTTTCGAATGATTAAACGGCACCCGACCTGAGCAGGTGAGTGAAACATGCCCATTACAAAATTCTGAAAGGTTAGGTCTTTCAAGGCATAACTGAAACACTACACAAGTATTTCATGAAGAAAATCTTGTGCTACTTCCTTTCTGTGCTGCAACAACTCAGTGTCTGAGGAAAGTACTAACATTTAGAGAGAATTGTTATTTCACAGCATTTCATAATTTCTCTGTGGTGCAGAGCACATCCCTGTCAGTAGGAGGTGGAGGAAACTACATTTTGCAGCACTGAACCCTAAGGCTGCCAACTTGGCATCTTCTGTTCACTTCAGAAAGCTACCTATGGATGAACTTTCACTACAGGCTATGTCCATAGTTGAAGAAGTAATCTGATAAAGGCATTTGGAAAACTGCTTTACAGCTGTGTAATATGAAATGTTTCAATTATCGATTCCTACCTGTATTAATATTACCTACGGAAACACATGATAGGTTTCTATCTGAACCAAATGCTGGAGGTGCAAGTCTGCATGGCAGAGTTTGAAATACACATCTCACCTCTGATATATAATAGGCAGTTATTGAGATTCTTTGTGACTCAAAGGATGCTCATTCGGCAAGACTGAATATGTTATTTACAAATGTATGACTTTTGCTGTCTTCTGCTTGCTGTGACATTTTGTCCTAAGAATGTTTTCACATTTATATGACAGAAGAAAAGCAAAAGTTGCTCTTATTTTCTGTCTAGGCACTTTGCTAGTGATACTCACTAAACTAGTTACTGCAAAACAGGAATGACTTAATTCTATTAATCTTTTCCTATAATCAGAGTGAAAAGTTAAATGTATCATATTCGAACATTAAAAAAAGTTACTAACTAAGAAGAAAGCTCATTATATGGAATGCGCCTTCATGCATCTGATGTTAGTAGAATCGGGTTGGGGTTCAGACTGATGAACTGTAGGAAAGAAAAGGAAACTGAGATGTATGTGAATAAGTATGTTTTGAAACTGACCATCCATCCACTTCATATAAACATATAATAGATTCACTGTTTATTTCAGGGTAACATCAAACTTGATTTTTCTTTTTTTTTTTTTTTTTCTCCTTTTAAGAGAAACAGGCTTGGCTGACCTTGAACACAGCCAATTCAGTAAAGTTCAGTTAAGAAATATGTAAATAAAGTAAAAAAACCAAAGAACAGCATTCCATTTTCCAAACACTTTTCTGGGATAAAATGTATGCATTTGTGCTAACAACTTCATAGTGTGACCAGTAAATATCTACAAAGGAAAAGGAATCTGTACAGATGGTCTAAAAACCTGCATGTTTAAGTGTTCTTGGATTTCAACACAATTTATTTTTACAAGGAAGATTAAGTAAAATAGTTCTACCCATTAAGCTACACTATTACCCATAATGGTAAACAATAATCAAAGGAGTTTCTGTCCCTTGTTAAGTCTGATTTATCATCATGACAGCATGTAGTAATTCTGCTCCTGTCAGTCAGTCCCTCCAACTCTTTTTTCCTGCTCTGAGCTCTACAGGCACTAATAGTGCCCAAGACAATGGCAGGAAATTAAACTTAAGTTTCACACACTATAAACCATCAACACTGAAAAGTTAAGTGTACTTATCACTGATAAAAGGAACAGATAAGGGAGAAAATATTTTTTTGGAATTAACATTACCTTGTGAATTTTAATTTTTAAACCAAAATTAGGAGCATTTAATATTTAAGTAGGTACTAGAATTATGGCTCTGTTCCAGAATGCAGAGTGTGATGCGTTGACCTTGGTTGGACAGCAGGTGCCCATCAAGACACTCCCATTCTACTCCTCAACTGGATGGAGAAAAGGGGAGAGGGGGAATAAGACCAAAAAAAAAAAAAAAAAAAAAAAATAAAAGCAAAGACCATATACAGAAGCGAAAGAAAAGAAAAAATTTATTCTCTACTTCTCATCAGCAGGGGATGTTGGGTGACATGGTTTAATGCATGGTGTCCCTGCCTATGGCAGGGGGGTTGGAACTAGATGGTATTAAGGTCCTTTCCAACCCTAACTCTTCTATGATTCTAAGGTCAGCCCACTTTCTGGAAAGTAGGGCTTGAGTACATGCAGCATTTGTTCCAGAAGAAAATCTTCATAATAGCAACTTACCTTGCCACCCTCTACCCCCACCCCCTTAGCTTTTATTGGTGAGCAGACATCATATAGTTTGGAATATCCCTTTGGTCAGTTTGAGTCAGCAGTGCTCTCCCTGTCCCCTCCCAAGATCTCACCCACCCTCAGCCTACTGCTGAAGGGGAATTGTTGGAAAGCAAGCATTGATGCTCTGCCGCAAGGCTCAGCAGTAGCCCAAACACCGGTATGTTATCAACACCTTTCCAGCTATACAATACACCAGTACAAATCACAGCACTATGTGTTAGGAGGAAAATTAGATCCACCTCAGATGGACACAGGATACAGTTTTTTTTCACTACTTACTTCTCCACTGCACTGCAAAAAGCAATTGTGTTTTCATTACTTCCTTGATTTGCTTCAACCAGCTGGATAGACCAACTTGTAGCCTAAAAACACCAGAAAGACACCAGAAGAAGCAGAGCTAAGTTATTCAGATCATAACAGAAGCTGAAAGAGCATAAGGCTAACACTGCATTTGCCTCCATAAGAACTTTCAAACCTTATTATCCCCCCCCCGACTTGATGGAGCTCCAAAATAAGCACAAATAGCCCCATTCTGACTGCACTCTAAATGCTTTCAGAGAAAAAACACAAAGTCACAAAGCATCAACTACCCTGGGTTTAATGATTTTTTAACCTCCCCCCCACCCCCACCCCATGTAGAATGTAAGGAATAGCAGAAAAAGCTTTCAAAATTCACCTGTGATTGCACTCTAAATGCAGAAGATGTATGCGTAGTTTACAAAAGGGAGAGGGGACAAAATGAAGCTTATGGTGCAGAGAGTTTTAATCCTTATTTTCACATTTTCTGCCTTCGAAGGAATCTCAGGATCCCTTCAAATTCCACCAACCTGCCAGGTAAGTCCCTAAAACAGGTAACAGGGACCACTGTATTCTGTTGAACATGAAAAATTCCTAGATAATTCCTCTAAACTTGGAGAGCACAGATCTAAGCCACTATTTTGGGTCAAAGCACTCCCTTGTCTGTTTGTCATAGTACCCTTTAGTCACAACATTAGCTTCAGAAAAGAGCTTAATACCACTGCATCTGAAAGCCCATTCTATTGAACACAGAGACGTATACAATGTTCCCCTGAGACACCAACTTTTAAACCCCTTCAGAGAGAGAAGGAGTTTAAAATTACATGAATGTCACTGAAGAAATGAAAGAAAATGTCATGACATGTCACTCAAGAGGAAACTCAGATATCATGGAAAGGCTTAATTTATCATTTTAATAATAATGTATATACAAGTATGTACATTTATAAAAAATAATAAATAATAAACCAAATTCAAGATTTTTTTCCTCCTGAACAAGGAAGTACAATAGGCATTAGAAGATGCAGGCTGAGAAATTTTAGTTACAGTTTAAAATATAGGATGACTATAAAAGATGAAAGATCTGTTGGGAGCTGGCTAGTGGGGAGATAGCAATGCCAGAACAGAAACCTTGAAAATTACAAACCTTTTATAGATACCATCAGTCTGAGGCTTCATTATATGTAGTACTTTCATTAACCACAACAGCAGAAACATCAGGAGAATGCTTATGAAATGTAAAGATAATAAGGGGGCATCATCAGTAGAAGGAAAAATTGAAATGCTTGGTAGGAAAAACAATGAATAAGCCTGAGGGTTGAAATAAGAGAGTGAAATTAAATTTAGCAATACAAGTGAGTGGTCCCTCATCTTTGATAAAATGGACAGCCAAAAAAGCTCTTTCAGGAGTCACTGAAAACATAGCACCTCCACTGGCTCACTTCATTCCACCTTGGTTAGACACCTGCTTTACAATTCACTTCAGCAGACAGTAATAAGGTTCACTATTTAGAAATTATAAATTATTTGGTTACAGTAATGGCCTCTGCAAATTACGTTGTCATGAAAAGCCCCGCTACACACAAAAAAAACCCCAATAATAAAAAATCGCATTTCTGATTACACTTACACAGGGTAGATAGTTTTACAAGAAGATACACTGACAAGGCTCTATAAAGTTTGCATCTGGGGTGTTGTGTACGCCTATGTTCCAGATGGAGGAATTCAAGCCCATGTCTCTGGCTGCAAGGCTTCTTTGGAGCCTCTCCCTGGGGCTGGGGATGTCAGGGGCCTCACTGGTGGGAGCTGTGCTCTGGCTTGCAGTGAAGGAGATGCAGAAGTTGAACAGCCAAAAGGAGGAACGTAAGATTGACAAGGACTCTACAGAATGAAGGACGACTGAAGCCCTGTGCTGTGAAGGAGAGACAACTTAAGACTATCCTACAGGAGTAGCGATGGAGACTCCCACAGGAGGGAAGGCTGGAAACCTGCTGCTTCCAGCAACAAAAAAAGGTTCCTTTCCCAGCTGCAGCTCTGTCATTACAGAGCAAGTACAGTGCCCTGGAAAAGGGCATGGAAAAAGTGACAGAGTGGATAAATAACAAGCTGAGAAAACCAGACCACAGGTGAGAAAAGGTGAGGTTGCTACACAACACTGAATGGGACTGAAGATATCAAAAAAATCAAAACCACAATTAGGAACTGAAAAAACAAGAACAGATTGTAATTAAGCAAGGAGAGGGCCAATACGGGTAAAGGCTAATTGGCCATGAGGACATGGGTATGGATCCTCAAATTCATGACTTGAAGATGAATGTGATCAAATAATTCCTAAAGAATGGCCTAAAGGAGCTCTGTATGGAGAGAACTGATGACAACAGTGATAAACTAAGACAGTGCATCCCTGGATGACTAGAACCTATCTTTTCACTTCCACAGATTTCTCACATTATGCTGCTGTTCAAGTCACCTGAACCATCCTTCCCAAATATAAATACTAATTGTGTATTTCCCATTTCTGAAGCACACAAACTGAGATCATGAAGTTTGGTCTGATGATTGGGTTTGGGTGAAGAAGTGAATTTGCTAGTTACCCTGAAAAAATTAGATTCTAAATATCATAGATGGAGCAGCCAAATATATTTGATACTTTATAAGTTGTTTTCCAGTTTTCTTTCTAATACAGAGAAAATAAAATGTCTTTTTACAGGGATGTTATGAAGACAGTTTCTTTAGTATTTTGGAACATCTGACTTGGTGATGATGAGGCAGGACAAAATTAATGTTACCTTTATTGCAGTGGACATATTTTGATTAGCATGCATCCAATAAAGCCTACTGCTATACAACTGCATCCAAGAGCTACGGATCAGAATGACAGTATGATTTCAGCTATGGGAGTATTTAATCTTGCATACCTATGACCAATCTCGATGTTACTTTCCATGTTGCAGCATCCTTTCAATTTCACTCTGTCTGCAGTCTTGGTTCTCATCTCCCACTACTCAGATGCATAATTTACACATCCTAGACCTCACCAATCCAATCTCTGCTAATTTTCTTTTATTTTTCTGTGGTGCTCCACTTTTCCAGCTGTTCTGACAGTCTTACTCTGCATTAGCCCTGTCACTTCACAGCCCTTCGTATCTCCTCCAGAACTCCCAGCTCAGTAGCAGTGAGTTACTTCTTCACAGGCTTTTTTTAACCTTCCCTATCTCAACTTTCTTTCACTCTCATTTTCCCTTTCTTACTATCTCAAGGTTCAGTTGCTAGCCCCTTGCCTTGGCTCTCTATCCTGACTTGTGTGTTTCTCCCTGAAGGAATTCCTGTGACCACACTGGTTTTTCTGGTACAAATCAATTCTTTCCTCTCTCCCATCTCTTCCTCTTCTACCTAAACTGCTCAAATACTTCCCTGACTTAATCAAATCCTTCCACACATTCGACTGTAGTCACCCTTGAGTCATGCGTCTCTTCCCTTCCCTCCCCTATAATTCTCTCCTCTGTCACAGCAGCATTTGAGCCTGTTCTTCTGTGTCTGCTTCCTCCAGCACCTCTTCTTCCCAGATCACAATTTAATCTCCTCCTGCTCATTTGTACCCTACTATTTTCTACTTTCCTTATGAGAAGGCTTGTTCATCATGATGCTTTAGTTTCTTTATACTTTAGTTTTCCTATTATAAGCAAAAAGCAACAACACCCTTTTGTCTCGCTACCTATTCATCCCCTCCTCTTTTGTATTCATTGCTGAATTTCCAAAATGTGGTGCCCAGGGCTACTCTCAAGAGTTCCTGTCCTCAGGTATATATACCCTCCTACCTCCCCATCTGTCTGGGTCTGCAAATGTTTATTTCTATAGTTCTCCCTATTCACAGACATAAACCCAAGTCAATCAAGTGTCTCTTCCTTTTTACTTTATGATACTATGATCACTATGAGTTAAAAGCAGAAAGTGAACCTAAACTGTCATTTAATATTCATGGTGCAGAGATATTCAGTAGGCTATTTCAGGATTCCTATAATGATTCAGAATGCTAACAAGGATTAGAGAAAAGGGGGGATTTACAATTTTCTTTTTCCTCCTCTATGTCAGGATTTTGAAAGAAAGAAAATGAGGAGAGATATAACATCAGAGTGTCATGGGAGTCCCATAAGATATCATTATTAAAAACTGCAAAACCGTGAATGGAGCTAAGAACATTTGATGGAAGGAGGAAAAAAAGGTAGAGCATTTGTTTCAAAAAGACAGCTGATGACAGTCTGTGTCATAGGATACAGCTTCTGCAGTTACAGTAAATTTGTCTATTTTTAGAAAATAATTACATATGCACATACATGTGTACGCAGAACATGAAGGCAAGACACAGTATTTTTCTCTCTCAGGATCAGGATAGGACAGCCAAACTGGACACAGAGACAACAGTCTGGCTCAACAGAAACACAGATTCAGGATAACACATTGTTATTTTGAATCTCAGGTTTCACACCAGACCATAAGATTTGTTATCTTCTCTCTTTCAAACACATCTTACTCTACATTTCTCTACTGTCCCTCAGGGATTGGTGTTGGGACTGGTCTTCTTCAACATCTTTGTTGGTGACATGGACAGTGGGATTGAGCACGCCCTCAGCAACTTTGCCGATGACACCAAGCTGTGTGGTTCGGTTGACATGTTGGAGGGAAGGAACGCCATCCAGAGGGACCTTGACACACTTGTGAGGTGGGCTGATGCTAACCTGATGAAGTTTAACCATGCCAAGTGCAAGGTCCTACACCTGGGTTGGAGCAATCCTAGGCACAGCTACAGGTTGAGCAGAGAAGAGATTCAGAGCAGCCCTGCAGAGAAGGACTTGGGGGTGTTGGTCGATGAGAAAATGAACATGAGCCAGCAGTGTGCGCTCACAGCCCAGAAAGCCAACCGTCTCCTGGGCTGCATCAAAAGAAGCGTGACCAGCAGGTTGAAAGAGGTGATCCTGTCCCTCTACTCTGCTCTCGTGAGACCTCACTTGGAGTACTGTGTGCAGTTCTGGTGTCCTCAACATAAAAAGGACATGGAACTGTTGGAAGAAGTCCAGAGGAGGGCCATGAGGATGATCAGGGGACTGGAGCACCTCCCGTATGAAGAGAGGCTGAGAAAGTTGGGTTGGTTCAGCCTGGAGAAGAGAAGGCTGCCTGGAGACTTCATAGCAGCCTTCCAGTATCTGAAGGGGGCCTCTAGGGATGCTGGGGAGGGACTCTTCATTAGGGACTGTAGTGAGATTACAAGGGGTAACGGGTTCAAACTTAAACAGGGGAAGTTTAGATTGGATACGAGGAAGAAATTCTTTACTGTAAGGGTGGTGAGGCACTGGAATGGGTTGCCCAGGGAAGTTGTGAATGCTCCATCCCTGGCGGTGTTCAAGGCCAGGTTGGACAGAGCCTTGGGTGGCATGGTTTAGTGGGAGGTGTCCCTGCTCATGGCAGGGGGGTTGGAACTAGATGATCTTGAGGTCCTTTCCAACCCTAACTATTCTATGATTTTACAATTCTATTCTAATCCCTTTTGCATCAGCGTGAGCAAATACACAAAGTGCAAGGACACAAACAAGAATCAAGAACTTTAAGCACTGTTAATATGAGAAAATATAAATACCTCTCTGTCATGTCCACAGCTGCTGGGCCAGGTAGGTTTTACGTCACATCTTCTGGAAGTGTCAGTTAAACAAACCCCTCCATTTCCACTTTCATCTTTCACTTCTTGCCCAAATGGATAGTTGTCTAAGAAAACAGGACTTCGAGCATCTACGTTGTCAAAGCCTGTCTGAAAATTCAGATTTGTGTTGCCTCTTTCCACATTTGAATCAAACACATTTGTGACTGGTCTTAAATTATTCCCTCCATAGAGTTCTCTCCCTTGACTGCAGGGGTAGGGATCCACCAGAGAGAAGTTTTCGTAATCGGATAGTAAAGAAGACCTGAAGCCAACTGCTGGTGACACTGTGCCTTGTTGCCAGTGAGAGACAGGATTTCTAGGGTAAAGTTCACCATAAGCAACTAGAGGCTGACCACAAATCTGCTGTTCAGGCACATTAAGACCGAAGACATCTGATGGAAAAAAAAATTCTTCCTGATGATGTGAATGTGATGAACCATAAAAAAAATATTCATTGCTGACTTCATCAACTATTCGATCGAATCCTAGACTGACCTCTCTAGCAGAACCAGAACGGTATATTGGGTAAGAAGCTTGGTTTCCAGCATGTCCTTTATTAAATTCATTGTACGAGAAAGGCAGTCTCCCAGAGTATGCCATGGCTGATTCTTCTCTTCAGTCTTATGAATCCTCAGGGAGGTCCCACAATAGTTCCAAGGTCAAGAGCAATGTTCAGAACAGGAGCTACATGCCTACTGAAATGAAGCACAGAATAAAAGTTAAACTCTAAAATATCTAGTATAATGAAAGCAATACATTTCTTTGGTCTTTTCTTGCTTTAGAACTTTCTCCACATGATGGAAATGCTTTTTTAATCTGGAGCTTGAAAAGTCTTTTGCCTGATACTCATTCGAGTACATATTTATTGTTATTATCGTCAAATAATAATAAAAAAATCTTCTTATCATGGACTCCTAAATAGCAGCAACAGAATATCCGAAACAACTGACCTAAATATAAGATATTAATTCCAACAAATATTGTAGCAAATCTCAGTATTACCAATTATTTTCCATTTGTATAGCACACAATGCAGGCATCTAAACCAAGCAGGTAGGAAAGCTTTGTATTATCACTTTAGTGGCAGTTTCATTTACATCTTCCTCTTGTGCCTTTAATGTCTTCACGTTCTACCACTTTTAATCCTAATGTAATCATTTAAGTCAAAGAACATTTAAGACATGGCTCTCAAACTAATATTCGAAACACTACATCCCAAATGCTTGGATAGCATATGTAATGAAATCCAAATATAAATAAAACAATTACAGACTTTTTCAGTTTTGTTTTACAAAATGGATAAATTTTCAAAGCCTGTATCTTTTTTAGTAAATTAACAGGCAAGGGCATGAGCTTCTGCAGAAACTCATCATCACTCATGCTGTTACTAGCAAACTTCTTGATATGATTTTGGCATGTGCCAAGTAGTCCTAGTTGGGTGCTTAGGTTTCCTTTAACCATTCTGGGGAAAAAAAAAAAAAAGACATTTATGAGATAACACTAAGCCAGACAACCAAATGATGCACAAGACTTTGAATGGTGAGCTAAGCATGATTCTCAAAGTCTCAGCACCTTTCTCTCAGAGTGAATCCTGTAATCTTAATCATTCTGATTAATCATTCTGATTAAGATGACACTCTTTTTTGGAGAAAAAAAAATAAGCATAGCAATAAGATTTTATTTTTTCAATGAAATTGTCCTTATTTACAACTTCTGTTTCTCATTTCTTAAGTAGTTAAATAAAAAAAAAAAAAAACAACAAACCAAAAAACTGAAACAACATGAAAGCAAAGGATGTATCCATTAAATTAAGAAAGGTAAAATCTCTCATTCCCTCCATCCATCTTGAAAATTGGAATGTTTCAGGAAAAATCAGAGATAAAAGAATGATATTTCCATCCAGCCTCATCTTCTATAGTGAAGTTTGACTACCTGGAAGATTAGGCAAAGAAAATATAGCTTTTATACCCTTTCAACTATTTCTAAAATATTTCCTTTGCATTTCAAACAAATTCTGTTTATGATGATACATAAATGTCTAACAGCTAACCTTGCTCATTCACCATTTAGACTTCTATGTGTAGCATCCCATATTTCTCCAACAGACAAATATTCACGCACACACAGAGCCCACCTCCATCTATTGGTATATGAATGCTTATCTCCTGCACTTTCCATAATTCTCTGCAGAAGCATTGCTTTCCTAGTGTTTTTTAAAAGCATGGAGTTTAGCTATTATGCCAAAAGCTGGTCAATACATTTGGCTCCCCTGTTCTCCTTAGCGGTCTGGGAAGTCCACATGAGTAACAAGAAGTCTGCATAATGCAGGGGGATTCTTCTCCCAGCCTGGACCAAGGCAGAGAGAGGGCCTTGCAGGGAGCAGAGGTTTGTACCACATTGTTGCGCTGTCTCTCTTTTACACAGGCTTGCATTTAAAACTAATCATTTACACTGGAAACTCACTGTGCCATGTTGTAAATCTCTGTGGTTTAAGTCTTACCTGGTAGTCTGGTTAGTAAGACTAGGCCCCATATTTGGGCCAACTCCTGAACCTTTTCAAAACAGCACAGTTCAGGGAAGTTCAGGGAAGTACAGGAAAGGATTTGGCTCTTTGCCAGCCACTATTATTCCATTTGAATTGTACAAAGTGCATCGATACCACTGAATTTTCAAAAATCACTAATGAGAAAAATATAACGCATTAAAAAAAAAGTTAAGCTTCTACGTTCATTTTCTTTGTCTTGTGGTTTCTGAATTCATATATTGGAGGATTTGGCTTTTTTTCTTCTACAGATAAGAAGCTCTCCTTTTCCTTTTAAATGACAGCTGTGTTTTCACATAATCATGTGGTTCTGGGGTCAGGGGTTTTAAGAGAGAATCCCAACAAATTCTGTAAAATATTTACTAAAAATCAAGAGATTTGACAGCATGACACAGTGCTCACAACATTGTAGCTGCTGAGTTGTTTCCTTACTTCATCATGCACATGCATTCTAGCATGAAAGACTGAAATGCCATGGGCTTGGTTTCCCCTTTTTCACCAGAACCCAGGAGATGACAACCAGGCAACTTGCTAAGCAGTAAGAATATCTGTTGCAACCTCTTACCTGAAACACATAACTGTTAGAAGAATACAGTCTCCTACGTCTTCCTGTTCACAGACATGTTCCGATGACCTATGTGCTTTCAGTATCAAGGGGGTGTAACTTTTTCATCAGAAGCTTTCCTTCCTGTCTAACCGGTTTACTGTGGTAATGATTCTTTCCCGTGTCCTCCTTGAGGGAAATTTCAAACAGCAGTAAATTAAAAGGTAACACCTTATCTGTTCTCTTTCTCAATTTGGAAACCCAACCTTTTTTTTTTTTTCTTTCCCTAAATGGTGGTAGATGATCTCACACCATCAGTACAAGTATCAAACATGCTTAAAATAACACGACAACTTGTCTAAAGGAAAGACTTGCCTCTTCAAAAGACTTCTGCCAGAAGTCTTCTAAACCAGAACAGGATTAAAAAAATTTACTCTACTTCACCTTCATGCAGCTTCCATCTGTCTGCACTGGTGGTGCATGCTCTGAAAGGAGCTCCTAGGTCTTCTCACTGGAGAAGTGGATGGTACAAATCCCGCAGGGCAGAGGCCCTCTGGCTTTGGCTCCTCAGTACGCAGAGCCAGGACAGTCTAATGGAAGAAGAACCTCCCTATGCTGGGGCAGTTCTCAAAGACTGATGAAGCCTTGCCTCTCTGCAAAAGGCCTGCTGGAGAGCTGGAGTAAATACAGCACTGGTCACAAACATCTTTCCAGACCTTAAAGAGCCCAAGACCCTCCATAAAAGGGAACAGCAAAGGCTGCTCCAGGCACAAGGCAGAGAGGATTCCCTCAGGGACCATCTGCCTTCACATTTCATACCATTCCTTAAAAAGTTATAAATTGCTCCATTGACCTATTCAGAATTTACACAAAATCCCACTCCTGGTCTACTCCAAGGTTGTTACAGAGAAGAAAAAAATATCCCCAATCAAAAATAAAGAAGGAGTCTGTATCAACAAAACAATACCTCAGATATAAAAAGCCATGCAGTAAGACTGAACAGATTAGGATAAAGAATTTCAAGTTAATAATTAATCTCAGATATCTTATATCTGATAAACTAAATGAAGCAATAAGTTGATAAAGCATTACAGGGAAAACTCTGCCCTTCAAAGTACAGCAAAAAGCTGTCAGTGATGTCATTGTGATTTAAAAGCAGTTAGCCAAAGACAAAACTTATTTCAGCTGGTGAAGGGTGATGCATTTTTTTCCATATATTCTCTAACCCTCAAAATGTCAACTTGCTCCACACACTCTTTGGAGGCATTTGTGCTGAACTGTAGTTGTTACAAGTGATTATTGTGAGGCGATCCTGAGAGAAAGGAACGCACCTATTTTAGGAGCTGTCATTTCAGAGCTTATGGCAGTGTGATATTGTTTCATCTCACAGAGACAGGAAACAGTAAATGGAGGAGGATCGAGAAAATAGAGGAAATATGAGTGGGAAGAGCTCGTATTCCCAAGAGAACAAAGAAGGCTATATTCCTAACATGAACTGTGCTAGGACACAGTTATGAAGGTTTTTCTTGGGAAACTGAACATTTGCAGAATTTCATTAGGCTTTGAAGATGTTTTTCTGTTTCCCACCGAAGTAGTAGGCAGGGAACTGCTGAGTCACTTTCTACTCTAATTCCTCCTAGAACTATCAAGAATTGTCTCCTCCTGTTTTGCTGGCATGTGGACAAAATCTCTAGAGACAAAGGAAACTGGATACTCTCTGGGATAGCTCCTTTCCTTCTGTTAGACGCTCTCGCTGCTCCACCAACTGCCAGAAGCTTACATCTCACTCAGATTAAAGAAGAATCTATATTCAATTTAACCATATGTGAGTGTGCTCATACAAGCTAAGTCTGATGCCTGTCCCCATGCATTGCTATTTTGCCAGCTCTTTACATGCAGCTTTTTATTAGACCTACCTTGCACAAGGTCAGGTATAAAGCTGCATGTAAAGAGCTATCAAAATAGTCACTGTAACACACCCTGAGATGAAATACAGCAGCTTCAGCAGGTTTTTGCTCTCAGTGTTGCGCCACTCACTGTTTGGATCTTTCCCAAATCACGCCCTTGCACTTGAAGCCTTGAGGCTTCGAGTAATAACAGGCTTGCAAACGAAATGCAACAAAGTGTTTCAGCAATTCTTGGGGCCGGAAAACTAGTAAACGGAGAGCCAGCGAGGAAACCGCTCCATTTCACGACAGATCCAGCCGTCTGTGATACTATTCTTCCAGTGCCACCTACTGTCATTTCCCCAGAACTGTCAGGAAAGGACTAGCCCGCCGGAAATTAATAAACTTTATGTCCGGCTGCAGGGAATGTCACGTATCTATCATCATCACTGACAAACACCCCTGTCAAAGTTGCTCTTGATGGGAATGATTGATGACTGTTGAGATCCTGCTTGAAAACTGTGTGATACTACCCTCTCTTGCATCAGTGCTCCAAAGTACTGCTGCACCAAGGCAATAAAAAATTACATAGGTATAACATGCTCTTTACATGTGCTGGTAAAGACAAATGCTGAGATTTTGTTGCACTGAAGCATCAGATGAACAAGAATTCTGGTTTAAAAAAAAAATTAAAAAAAGTTAAGATCTGCTGTGTTCTTTTTTCTGTTCAGGTTTTTTTGGTTGGTGGTTTCCTTGTGTGGTTTTTGTTTTGTTTTGTTTTGGGGGCATTGGTTATGTTGTTGGTGTTTTGATTGGCTTTCCCCCCCCCCGGTATTACATCTTCTTATTTCTTTCTCATTTAGAAGCTTCAAGCAGGGACTGTGTCTTTGTACCTGTTTAGTAAAACCCAGCAGATCAGACGGTGCCAGGCAAATAACCTAAAAGTTGCAACAAAAACAATACAGTAGTTGAGTCATTGTCAAATGATTCATCGGTAAAGACGACATTTGCTCTAAAGCGCAAGAAGTATTTTTCAACCCTAAAACCAGTCCACTATTTACTCACACAGAACAAGTCAGGGAAAGGAGAAAGAGAGAAGAAGGAAGGCGGGGGGTGAGGGAGAAGCAAAGTTTCACTTTTCTAAGAAAAAGAAATGGGAAACATTTTGGTTTACTCAGAAAACATTTTCACAGGCTCTGCTGACACCTACATATAATATACATTACTAACTTACCAACACCCTCCTGAGGTTTGAAATATGCTGTTGTGAAAGAGCAACCTCCACAGCCTGCACACACTAACTGCAAAGCTAGCCATGACTAAATGCAGACTATGGATTTTAATCTCTCCTTTTATTTTAACATCTTTCGTACTTTGATCCTCTGAAGGGAACAGCACACTTTAGGAGTTGTTTCTGGAAGAAACAATTAATCCAGCTTTAAAAAAAATCAAATTGCTGAGAAAATTTAGTGTTGAAATGAAGCAACCATGGCAACTACATTAAAATATAAATTAAAATAAGACAAACAGGCAAATTTTTATTTGTATATATACACATACACTCTGATATATGTAAGCTTACATATAACTATATGTAACTAAACATACATGTATGTGCATAAATGCATATATATGTTTATAATTGTATGTTTATAATAAAGAGCTCTCTATAAAAGCCTAATATGTGGATACATACATGTATATGCTTAATAAACACTAAGTGACCCAAGAAAAAAGCTTAAACACCTCAGAAAAGAAGTCAAGCCACCAGTTTCAGCTGAGTCAAACATCCCAAAGCTGAAGAGTACTTCAAGGCAAACCTTTTGTTCACAAGGCTTTGTATATTTCAATTTGCACTGGTTTATTCCATTTCTCTTACCTTCTGTGATTTTCTCCACTGTTTTCTTAAGCTACTTTTTGTCTCCCCAGTCCAGTGTGCCCGCTCAATGGCTTTCTGTGAAATTCAGCTTTGTCATTCCAGTGTATTCATAGGGTTTATTGACTTTCCAGAAATTGTTCATATCATAGACTGTACAAATATAAAAACACAGCCTTCTGATACTAGCACACTGTTAAGACAGACCGCCTAGCCAAGTACAGCAGGCTTTTTGCCGTGGAAAATTTAGTCATGGTAATCACCATTCCTAAGACCCTCTTTCCACTGCAGCTCATAGCGCATGAGGCTCTACAGGATTGCTAGAGTGAAAACAGAGCAGAGAACACCCCAAAGCACAGAGCTCAACCACTCCAGCAGAACTCAGCTGGCGTGCCAGATCCAGGGTGACTTCACTATATTAGCCTGGCCATGCTGCCTCAGGGAGCTGAGCTGTTAATACTGATTGCCTTGAAGAAAACCCAACTTAAATATGACTTTAAATTCAGCTCTTAAGTGACCTATATAAGAGGGCAGTGGAAATAGTAATAAAGATCCATTGCACTCCTTGTTGGGCTCTGCTGTGAGCAGACCTTTAGTTCACTTGATATGCCAGCTCAATGGTTGTTTAGTATGCAGATGAACTAGTAGAACTGAGTCCTTTCTTTCCTCTTGTTGATGCCACAGGTACCTTCAGTGAAATCAGTGAAATTATAAAACCTTATACCACATTTATACTCTAATCCAATACATATGATACTATAACCTAGTATGTACTGTAAACATAGTACATCTGAATCAGCTCTACTGTCTTTATCAAACAAATTAATAACTGCTTAAGCATAAAAATGCAGGCACCTAAAGCCAAAACAGTAGCTTGCTTACGCAGAATTAACCTTGTCTCCATTTGCCCTTCCACAAGAATGTTCTGCTTACATTTTCAAGTGTATATATTGCAGTGCTAGATCTCAAATAATGCAATGTCTGAATTTTTCCTGACTTCCTGCACATGGGTAGCTTCTTACATCTTTCTTCAGACTTGAATTTTAGTGTCATAATTGCGCTACTGAAAGTACTACTGAAACACTTGTTTATTAAAAAAAAAAAAGTGTTTTGTGAAAAAAATATAGTTCATTGATGCACAGATATTTTTTAAACCAAGGGTATTCCTTATACGCAATTCAGGATATAAAGCATCTGCTTACATAGCCAATTTGGCTGCATACTTAGGTTGCATATACATGCCAGGAAAGCATTCAATACTGTATTCATTAAAACTTCACCTGCAGCATGAAAGTCAACAATAATTTACTTGAATTTTCACATAAATAATTCAAAGGGACTGCTTACCTGTAATAAAACATATTTCTGCAAACTGCTACGTGGAAATTAAGGTCACAGCAGCCCTCCACCACAACTAGACTTGCCCATGAATGAATGGCTGGCAAAGAGATATTTGCAGCACTGAGAACCCACCTTCATCTATCACCCCGAAGTACCTTCCCCATCAATGGTACCAACACAGATTATTCTTGCAATAGCAAATGCTCCCTGCTGCTTCAGGTCCTGCAATAACCTGCTAGTTTTACTAATGATGTTTTTGCATTTATGAACCAGGGGACCAACAGGGAAGACCCTGTTCACTGGACCTGCAGATTAAATGGGTGAGGTGCATACACTGGGGCGGGGCTAAATACTCACACTGCAGCACTTCTGCAGTAATAAAAGTACACCCTACTCATCCCATTGCAGTAGCTATGACTTTGATTTCTGTTTTGCCTTACATTATTCTGGGCAACCCAGACAACCTTATTGTTTCTAATCCTCTGGCCTTTCCACTTCGCTCTGTCTTCCTTTCACATGCAGGAATAAATTGATTCCAAGAAGGGAGTCAGCAGCACACAGCTTCACATCAGAGATGAGCTGCTGCACATGTACAACTGAGGAGGAACTACAAGGACGAGGTGCAGAGGGCAAGAGAAAATTGTACTGAAGTAGGGATAAGTAGGGAGAAGGAGTTTGTATCCATGCACAATAACCTCTACAGGTAGCTGCCATCTTCCAAGGACAGGTTCCCAGATCACAATGAGTTCAAACCATCTAGCAAGCTCTGAGTTAGGAAAAGAAGAGGGAGAAGCAAGAGAGTCCTCTACTCATCCCCACCCACTCACCAACCCATGAAACCCCCTCATTTAAGAAGTTCGATAGTCTCTACATAAACAGTAATTTCCTGGTACTTTTGGATGGGTGTTCGAGGGTAACTCCTATAAAAAAAAAACCCATGTAATGCCATCCATCACCGTTGCCTACAAGATGGCCAAAACCACCATGAACTGATGATATGAATGCACATAGGGAGAGACACGCTTTTTACGACACTTGCTGGGGAAAGTGAAACAAACAAACAAACAAACAAACAAACTAGAAAGCTTTGGGTTAGGTACATTCCCTACATTCAGCAGTTATGTCTTGTCACCCTTCCCTACCAGCCTATATGCCTAGTTTACTTTGCTCTCCTTTGAGGTTCATGCAAAATAAGAAAACTCAGCTTAGAAGTTTCAGACTGGTGGTGGTGACAAAGAGATACATCACAAGCAGCACAACCATCTCCCTTCTTTCCCAAGGAAGTGCTGAACTTACCAGATCCATCTGATCCCAAGCACAGGAAGACCAGACTGCTCCTTCCAGTTCTGGCAGCATTAGCGTGGGAACTGTCCTGATGAAAGCTCCAAGCCTGGACACCTGACTGCAAACCTGCAGCATTCAGGTCAAACATGAGCTTCGGGTATGCCTAAAAGCAAATGAATACAGATCTCATTGTCATTTCAGCTTTAATTAAAGGCTGGTTGGGTTTTTTTTTGGAGGAGGAGAGGATAGGGGTTTCAGAAAGTAGGACAGAACAACTTGACCCTATAGGTTGAGAGCCTAAAAAAAGAAAACCAAGAAAATTTAAATATACCTGACATTCACACATTCGTCTCAGAAGGCTGTACTGCAGGCCTTCAGGATATGGTCTA
The DNA here is from genome assembly GCA_028858755.1 of Ara ararauna. Lineage (NCBI taxonomy): Eukaryota > Metazoa > Chordata > Aves > Psittaciformes > Psittacidae > Ara > Ara ararauna. The sequence continues at coordinate 103,491,714 of CM054376.1, read as the reverse complement.
AAATAAGATATCATGTTAAACTGCAGTAACATGCCCGGCCTTTGAGGCCTAGAGTCGCAGCATGTTACAATCAATGGCCATGAAAAAAGCCTCTATATTGGAATTTGAGAATATAAACATGGTTTATATTAAAATAAACCTTATCCACAGAACTCCTTGAACATCTGTGCTTACTTCTGACTGCCTTAATTAACCATGTCATGCCTACATTATAGCAGCAGGTCCAGAAAAATTCCAGACATCCTATAGCAAATCTGGAGCCCACCCAATACATTGTTCATGCCTGCAGCAGACTAGGAATAATTACCTCATTCTTCACTTGGTTGATCAACTTTTATATCCTTGATTCAAATGAAGTTATGCAAACTTATGTTTGCCATCAGGCTATGAAGAAGCCTATTGTAACTAGTATATGGTTTTCTTAGATGTAAATGCACATGCAAAATAGAAAGAGCTTTGATACTGAGATTTTTTTCCCCCTGAGGTTCAAGTATTTTATCATTTTAATAATATTCATTTTTTTTATTGCACTCATTTTTAAAGCATCTTTTTTTATTAGCTCCGAGTTTTATAATTCCTTCAAAATTCCTCTGGAGGGCACTATTACCATAACTATACAATTAGCTACAGATGGCTGTAATAGAGATACACGCTAAATAGCCCTGTTGGCAGGAGGCAGAGTATCTTTTAATCAAGACGGCTTCTTTACTGCTGCCTGGGTTTTTAGTCTGCTTTAGAAAACATGTAAAATCTTAGCTACAAAGAGAAAGAAAAAAGTAGAAATTATTGTAGAGGTTTGTCTTGCAAAAAGGTGGTGTGGGTGTTTGGTTGCGTTTTTTTCAGTCATCATCTTTGTTAGCAAGTCCTAGAATATGACATATCCTCCAAAGGTTTAGCAAAAGTGATATTCCCAAGACACAGCACGGTTTGTGACAGTTCAGGTGGGAAGGGATGGAGCCTGTCCAACGTAAAGAGAGGGAAGGATACTATTTTGGAGCTAGGAAAGAAATTATGACATTCCAGGGTTTCCTTAGTAGCTGTGTGGGTTTTTTCAGAACTGAGAAGGAAATCAGAAGTGATTCTCACAGTTCACAGGAACTTTTTTAAAAACAAGATAAGCTTTTCAAGATTTCATGTGTTTAACTTGACAGCGAATTCGTAAACCGAATCCCGTCTCCCCCTGGTGATCATACAAGTATATTACAAGATCATTTAATCCGAGTTCTCTGTAATTTTGTAGGGCAAACAACAGGTGAACTGCAATCCTGAGAGTCCAGGTTTTGGGATGCGGTTTTTTTTCCCACACTCCCCTGCATCTTCTTGTAAACATCATAATTATGTACAAAAGTATTTTCATTACTTTGATTTTACTATTTCCACCTTTTTTTTTTTCATTTTATGACTTGCACATGTAGTTGTTCCATCTATTTCCCAATTAGTCTAGGAATTATTTGAGTAAGTGCAATTCTTGTGTGAGACTTCTATAGCAAGCAGCATAGCAAGGTTATAACAGTGATGAGAGTCTTGGTGTAGTACACCATATAGAAAAAAATGATACTGATATATTGTGGTTTTTATTTAAGCCATCAGGCAAAGAAAATAAGATGGAAAGGTATGTTTCAGTTACGACAAATTATAGATAACAAACTGATATTACTGAGAAAGAATTAGCACATACAACTGGAATAAAAACTATTAGAATAAAAATAAATGGAAGTTTTGAATTAATTTATTGTAAACTTCAATTTGGATCTGCATTTGTATTTTCATCACTAAAGATTATCCTTGCTCTTTTTCACTGATCTTTTAACCATTTCAACCTGAATTCACTGTTACTATCACCTAATTCAAAGGTAATCCAGATACTTGTGTTTTATTTCAGGATTTTTCCTTCTTCTTAACATCTATATCACTACACTGAACCTCTCATAAATTCTCCTCCTAATCCCTGGCTTTCAATAGCAATTGAAGCATTTTGGTTTAGATTAAAAGATTATTTAAAAAAAACCATAAAAACAAATGACATGAACTTTTCAAATAGATGTAAGAGGGAGGAAAAAAAATGATAGGTCAGATTTTGGGTATACCAACCTTGACATTGTCCTTTTAAAGTACTCCCCAGGCAGCTTTAACTTTTGCAATGAGCACTCAAGCAGCCGCTCACCCTAGGGCCCAGTCAGCTTGGCAGGATGACAGAGGTCAGCATTTCACATGAATGAACAATTTCTCCAACATATAAGGCAAGTATTCAGCTCCCTCGCTCTCTTTTCACCTGTGCTTTAAAGTTTAAACTGCGACTATATAAGTACTGTGCTCAATGCAATGAAAATCCATATTAACCCTTTGAACTCTTACAATGAGAAGTGATACCCTTACAATTTTAAACTAAGACAGAACCACAGAAGTGCTCCTCTTTCATGCTGTGCCCCCCCCTTTTTTTTTCTTATGTAGTTTCCCTCACTAACAAATGCCAATTACCTCTTAATGACTGCATATGAAAAAGTCTTGCTGTCCTCGCAGTGTTCAAAGTGTGTGCACATGATGGGGCCAAGTGGGAGCAGTACTTTGGCCAAAATCACTTTTTGATTAATATGTTTCTTTCTGCTTTGTGACTGGCACTTACATGCAAAGTATTTTTGGGTTTGACAGGGACCCTCCATACAGGGTTCAGGAAACTGCTACACAGAACTTGCTGTGAGGCCAAACAAAAAGGACTACAGTAAAACAAAACCTTTTTAGTGTGTCCTAATCAAAGCAATAGGCAATACACATGTATTTTAGCAAACAGAGAGGGGTCAGGATTAAGTGATCACAAATCTACAAGCTATAATCAAAGAGTTAAATCTTCAGTCCTAAAAAACAAAAGAATCCACCTTTCTTGTTATTAGTTGAGTGGCTTGAAGAGGCATGGAAGCTCAGGTATCCATCCAGGCCTGGACAATTCTGAGAATGCACCTGTGTGACTTCGGTTCAGGCACACTGTTAAAAGAAAGTGAGAAGGTGAAAGCAGATGTAAGCCTGGATAAAGAAACCTGAATTGGCTTTGCTGTACTGTTACATAGCCAGCCAACTTCTGTGCTCAGATTGGATTTCTCTGGGTTAGGCTGGGATTCTGCTTTAAACTTGTGGGTGATTTTTATGAAAATAAGTCCATCAGAAACAAGTCTCTGGGCAGCTATAAAACATAAAATAACTATTTAGCAAGATTTGATTAAGATAGATTAGATAGATTAAGGCAGCTGAGAAAATAGTAAGAGTGAAGTTTGAAATTTAGTAACTACTTTACAGCATTTAGGATGGCCATAAGATAATTTTGTGGGCCCTGGAGCCACATGCTGATGTGTGGCATCCAGCATTTCTGCACGTAAGAGCAGCACCCAGGGGCTATTAACACAGTAGAAACAATTATGACTGCAAAATAAACCCATGCCTCCTGAGTTCCAAATTGTTTTCAGAGCAATTATGGTCACTGCTTTTGTATCCAAAAGCAGCTTTAAGCAGAGAAAATCATGGAAGGCCCATGAGACTTGAATTTATGGCAGGGAAGAGTTAAGAAATCCTGAGCGTCTGACTATCCAAGTTGACTCAACCTCAGCGCTTAAAAGATCATGTAACTAAAAAGTTAAGATGCGCACAGTTAATCATAAAGCCTGTGCTTTCATTGCAGAAAGCACCATTTTGCCTTTTCCAATCAGACTACAGCCAACCACTGGATACACATTTATACCAAAGGAAGAAACATGGACTTATGGATGGTGCCCCTTTTAACTTACATGAAAGAAGCTTAAGCCATCCTGCTACTGACAACCTACAGAGGTACCAGAGAATGAAGAAAACTCTGCATTGCATTTTTGCAGTTCAAGCATTTTTGATTTCTTTTAGTTGCTCTTTACCTCACGTCTGAAACTATAAGCTCAAAAGAACTGCTGAAGTTCAGCTACTAATCTTTATCAGTCCCATATTGTTGAACCCTTTCGTTGCACCACTGAAATATCTGGATGAGTCAAGAGATACACTCTTTCAGCAAGACGCAGCTTTTTGAAAGAGAACTGGCATGCTCAAAACAAGGATCCCTTATAGAAACACTCTTTGGTTTGCTTTGAGTGTTTTTCTGAATAATATTTTTTAGAAAGCTTGCAGAAAGAATACTGGGTTTTCCAGGTCCCCTTTGTTCCTCCATTTGTCAGAAGCAAAAGCTTATGATCCATCCACATCTCTAAAGGCTGAATTGAAGGTAGAATTCCCTGGAGCCTGGCCTGAAGGGGATGTTGCTTCAGTGAATTCAATTTTCCAGAGTATTAAGAACTGAGAAAGTAAAATAGATGACAGGCACTGAGAGTATAGCTCCACTGGAGGTTAATGGGGCTTTCTACCACCAACTTCAGGTAGGCCAGGATTTCACACCACTGCTTCGGGAAAAAGCAGAAAAATGCTTTACAAGATTTAAACATTTATTGTATAAGGTTGAGTTTGGTAGTAAAATGTGAACATGGATACTGACTTTGCTTGTAAAATTCTTCAAAAGGTATGGAAGGAATGCACTACATTGGATTGTGGTATTAGGGATATTCCAGTGCAAGACTGAAAGAAATCAAGACTATTTCTAAAAGCTGCTATTTTAAGGATATTTAGTTTTTGAAGGGGTTACCCCTAAAGCTACATTCTCTATTCAAATCTATTATGGAGGGGAAAAATGAGCCTTCTGACCAAACTACAGTTTTTTATATTCCTTTCGAGGTGGAAAGCACTTCAGCAACACAAAATAGTCCTAATCCTTGACATAATAAATACATGTTTTCCTCACCACAGCAGAAAAAAAAAAAAAACAAAACCAAACCAACAGTTTCATATAATGTAATGAGGCAGCGTCACCACTAAGACCTTCCGCAGTTGAACAGACAAAAAGCCACTGGAGCTGGTGACCAAAACTCTCAGTCTTTCTTTGCTTTGCCATGGTCAGGGCTCCTGTGAGATTTGTTGCAAATCCATTTCCATCTCTGGACTTCCTGATGGCTCACCTCACCAGGGGAAGATTTTTAATAAACATTTGGCTCTAAAAATCTCTAAAAACATGTCTTTAGACCTATCTTATATACTTGATCTTGTATCTAAGGAGATACGTCTTACTGTGCTTCTTGCCTCAATTTCAGGGATGTGTTTTACACGAGTCACAGATAATGGTGCTCTCAAACTTCACTGTAGATTTTAGGATGCTAATGTAACACATAAAAAAACCCCAACAGCCTGACGTAGCTTGAGATCAATCATAAATTTATTGGAAGCACATTTGGTCAGGAATTATCAACTGTTAAAACTCATTTTGACAACTAGAAAAACAGTTTTGACATACAAGAGGTTTTTGACCCTCTGTCTGATCCTCAGAGAGGAAAAAGAGGAAAAATGCAGAAGTCTGCCTATAATTCCAACTCAAATATAATTTCATTGGTCTGAATATTTTACCTCGATCCCAGTGGTATGAAAACCCATTAAGATATAGGGTGTCTTAATACTACCAGATGTAAGGAAGAAAGGAAATTAAGAAAGAAAAAGGGCCATAAAGCAGACAAAGCTGTATAGCAATGGATCAAAAAATCAGGAGCAAAGGAAAGAACAGCAAATAAGGAGTGAAGCAAAAGAGATAAAGTCATCAGAGAGGGCAGCAGAGGATGGAAAAAGAAATAAGCAGAGGAAGGAAGGCATTAGCTAAAGCAGAAGTGCAGTGGAGGCAAAAAAATATTTAAGTGGAGCAGAGAGACGTCACAGAAACAGAAAACAAAGTTGTAGAAAGCAAACTGATAATACATGAAAATGGGATACAAAAAGGAATAAGGAAAGAAAAGGAGCTGAAGCAGAGAAAGAAAATAAGAAAAGACACTGCTTCACCTCTGGGGATTCATTTAATTCCAATCAGGAAGTGAACTGAGGCCTACATTTAGCTGACCAAATTCCCAGGAAGGAAAAAAATTAAAAATATTAACCTAACACCTTCCCAATCCTGTTAACTGCCATAGGTTCTGGATAACACCATTACAAGCTGCCTTTCAATGCCTTTAGGCTTTCACTGGGCAAGCTAGATTTCTCTCTTCTTTTTGCTCCAATATTTTTGCCAACCTTTTTCCTTCCTAGCTGCTTCCTGCAACCTTCTCCCTTTACACTTTTTTTGCTTGCTTTTTTTTACCTTGATTTAAAAGGACAACTATAGTGAATACTTGTTTCTAACTAACAGTAGCTGACTGAAAGATAACAGCATATCCACAAAAGCTATAAAACAACTGTAAGGAAAAGAAAACACATCAAGAAGAAACAAGAAGTCAAGAAGTCAGTGCAATTCAGTATTTTGTCTTTTACACTGCCAACTCTGCATAAACATCCTCATCCATACGTCAAGTATTACAAGTTTCTCATGGGCAAAAATGTGAAGAACACTTTGAAGCATGTAGATAAACAGCCCTGATAACTTCAACTAAAACTGATTCTGAGGTCTTAGTGATGCTGCCCCAGCTATGCTTGTTTAGCCCCTCAAAAGCCAACTAGCAATCAGGAAACAGCTTCCAACTCCACTTGCAGGTTTGCAAAACTGGGTTCCATTTCAACATTAAAATACTTGGCCAGAATGTAAAGTTCTTACAGCCATGACTGCAATGCTTTTGAGAATGGATTTGACTCTATTGTTCCAATACCGTTTAATTTTAACTCCAGCATTTCATAACAACAACAAAAAAGAAGGAAGTTCAGCAAACTAAGCTGCTTTGGCAAAGCAGGCCCTTAGCAACTTTGCTGTGAAGAATGGAAAGCAAACCAGACTCAGACCACTAATGAAGCACTTCAAGAATTAATGGTATGCATGTAAACATGATGCTGTTAAATGTTATTCATGGGAATGCACAGCCATCTTGCTGTAAAACGGGGCAGGACCATGACACTTCCAGTTTGGGATTTTGATCTAAACAGTGCTATACCAGTTGATGCACTGTACTAATGTAGCTTTATCACATTGTATTTAGTATATAATGGGTGGATTTAAGGGGCAGGAGAACAGCTAATTATAGAATCATAGAATCAGCCAGGTTGGAAAAGACCATTAAGATCATTAAGTCCAACGTTTAACCCAGGACTGCCAAGTCCACCACTAAACCATGCCAGTAAGGGCCTCATCATTTCAAACACTGCCTTGTTACACCCTTCATGGGCAGCAAGAAGAGGCCCGGCCTCCCAGAAACTTTCTTCCCAGAGTAGCACACAACATAGGTGACACTCCCTGTTTCAGTGACATCTGTTATGCATTAGTACAGCTAAAACTGATGTCTTCCTATGTGAAAGCAGCTTTCTAAGTGGGATAAAAGCCTGTTTTACTCCCACCATTCTCAAGGTGAGCATCTCTGAATGAGATAACTATGAATTTTTCAACCCAATTGCTGTTTCTACTCTTTCAAAACCAAAGCCTTTTGTGAGAATATGTAACTTGCTAAATTACTTTTTTCCACCAGAAAAGTTTCTAAGCTCTATGATGGATTTCCTAGTCAAAACCACAGAAAGCACACCAGGGGATGATCATGCTGAGTCAGAGTGGGAACCAGCAATGCAGTCCTTTATTCTAGGAGACTTTAAAAAGCAAACAAGAAAACAAGAGCATTTCAGCTTAGTACAGAAAAATACTTTTGAAGATTTTTAGATGAAGCAAGCATTTTCTGAAAAGGAAACGAGAAAAGGCTTGCAGCCCTGATCACTGAACTGAGGGTTAAACAGGGGAAATCTCAGGCAAGTGAAAAATTACAAGCATGATGCGTAAAATATTCTGACAGCCAGGCACAAAGTAAGCCTCGCTACTCAAAGTCCAAGAAGAGAGTCCAACTGTGCAACCAGAGCTGCTCAAATTGCCTGACAGGGATGATTCAATAACCAAGTTTTCCCACAAAGAAAACAGGCATGCAGCACCCACTCACACTCATTTCTGCTTGTGCTGCTGAAGTTGTGCAGCTGGCCCACATGTGACCTCTGATCTAACACTTCTTCAAACATAAGCTTCAAAAATATTACAGTTTTCTAGTTATACCATACCAGTGAACCATCACAGCAATGGACAAAGGGAACTGCTGAGTATGAAAACCGATCATTGCAAAAAACTTCAATTAACTTTGAGCAATGGAGGGGGCCTGAAATGCCAGGCAGGGGTTACAGATTTTAAACTCAAGCAAACAAGATTGTTCATAACTCCTTAATAACTACCACAACTTTATAGCCTATGATCTCCACATCATATTAAAGGAGTATCTTCTCAGTATAAACTCTGTTAATCCAACCTACTGTAAACTGCTCTCAGTGATTACCAGTAGAAACAAGTGCCATCTGTGCAGCTGAGCACCACACAAGGTACTCCCTTTTCTGCCATGTTCACCTAAGGAAGTTTCTGCTTGCATATCCATATTCACATCCAAGTAAATTCAAAATTACTACTTTCTAAGTTTGCATAAGCATGAAAACTACAAACCAAGACATGCTCTGTAAAGTGAAACCTATTGCGTTCGAGCAATTCTTTTGTGCACGGAAGTCCCACTGATCTCTAGCAATAAGGATGTTTACATGTATTTAAAGTGCATATAGGTTAGATCTGGCATAGTTTTTAAAAACCCTGGTAAAAAAGAACCCATTTGGAACTAATTACCCTCTTATTAATCGTGTTCTAAGGGTTTGTAAAACTTAATTCTTATGAGAGTTGTAACGGGAAGCAAACTGGCCAAAGCCCAGCACTGTAGAATGAAACTGAGTCCCAAAAATTGCTTGCTATGGTAGAAGGAATCATCAGTACTTAATAAACAAAGAGGGCACAAATTCAATAAAGCACTATCAGGGCACACTATCCCTGCAACAAACACTAAGGTCAACAGCTTGGACACTTTCCTAAAAGTATGCACATTACTCAGATCACTGCTGGGCAGGGATGAGCTGGTCCCCAGTCCAGCAATCCACTACAGTAGTAAAGTAGCTCTTAGTATGCCCAGTAACACATCTGACAACAGCAAGTGCTGAGCTGCAGCCAAATTCTGCCTAAGTAAGATAAAATCAGATCCAGGAGGCTAATAAGATAAGGATCAGTGCTCTGTGCACATCCATTCATCAGAGCACTGATTTAAGAACAAAAATATAAAGGGTATATGGAAAAAGTAAAGGAGGAAAAGATATTACTTATGTTTCAGAAATTTTGTGAGAACACTGAACAGTTACTGTCTTTATCAATATTATTTTTCTGAAGGTGTTGACTAGCATAAGGAAGAAGCTGTGTTAAAGCCAAGCTATTGCCTTTTATTCAAGTCCCATTCTTCAAGACAGTGTTTTCGCAATAGCTGCAAGAGGCAAATTTATAATTGTAAACAAGACATTCTCATTCACATATTCTACATATCCTACTTTAAATTCCTTACGGCAGAGACTATTATTAATGCTAAATATATTAAAATTCAAATCAAATGTCAGAAAGGAAAATAATCAGGAAGTTAATTAAACTTGCAACCAACGCTGCTTTGAGAAATGTTGCAAATACCTCTAAGGAAAATTCAGAGTACAGAAGAACCTAAAGAAATTGATCAATTGAGCAAAGCAGAAGTTTTCAACTTGGAAATAATACTATATCCAATTTATAAGCATGAAATACTGGGCTCACTGAAAAATAAAAACAACTATTTGCACGGGACTCTGACTTGGTTTTTACCTCTGGCTGAACCACCAAACTCCTAGGAAGCATACTGCCAGAGCTTCTCAGTTTTTCGCCTAAGGTAACTGAAATCCTGATTGGATGTAAGCTAGCATAGGTCTTTGCCCTTTCTGTCTCTGTTAGGCCTTATCATTCTGTTTGTTGCTGGCTGATTCCCAAGTCTAGTCTCTATCTCCCACCTGGAGCATTAGGTATGCATGCACTCTGGGGAAACAAATGCCACAACATGAATGACTACATGGACTTCCACACCTTTAGAGTGGGAATTAAGAGACCTTTGTGCACACTGGAATAATCTACAAAATCACATTTACGAGAGAAATGCAGGCCCACACTAAAACACAGAACATATATTCTTTTTACATTAGTACCTTATTAAATATTGTCCAGAGAAAAAGTCCCTATTACCAGGATAAACTAAAAAGTCTGTCCTGTTGGCTGGCTCAAAACACACCTTTAGACAGAGTTTTCATAACTGGAAATTTTTACGAAATTTGACCATATCAGTGTGTCAGTCAAGATACGTACATGCTTCAGGCAGGTTTTGAAAGCCTATTCCTATCACTAGGATTCTCATACCTCCAGCTTCTATTAAAGAAATCAGTGCATATCTCATGTTACTGCTGACACTTTTAAAAGCAACAGACAAGCGCAGTAATGACCGTAGCACGAACACTCTCCTACAAACAGTCAGCATGAAAGCTTTGAAGTTCAGTTAACAGGAATCTTCACAGTTGTGGTGTCTAGCTAATTAGTTGTGCCTAATTCATTAACTAGAGATAGGAACTTTCTCAAATATAACAAATATCAGTGATTTTCATTTTCTTTGTTAGTTTCAATACAGCTAGAGATTTCAGGGGTTTCACAGCTAGTGAAATGATAAATTGGCCTTGGCCTCAGAAGAAAAAAAAAAAAGGCATATTTTAGGAAGACAGCAAGAAGATTCTTTCACGTAAATTCATTTTCATGCTAAATAATGAAAAGTTGGTATAAAAATTGTTTAAAATTTTTCTTACTTAACAGTACTTTATGAAAAATAAGCCAGATTGGCAGGCCAAGAGCTTGAAGTGCTTTCAACCCACTGAAAAGGCTTGGTATGGATAATATACCCATATTATTGGTCATATATCAATATATCCTTAATATTGACAATAAAACTCATCCCAGTGCTGAGGAGAATCTCTTTTTTAAAAGACAGTAGTTGTCTTTACTACCTTTTCAGTCTTTGTCATCTCTTTACTGAGATGCCATTTGCAACATACTTCTCACGCAACTAAACCTCAACAAACCAAACGAAAAGGACTAAGACTACTGAATCATTTTATTTAGGCTAAACAAACTCCTGGCAACGAAGTGCTATATTACCTTCAGAGAAAGGCAAGTTACATAAGCTCAACTTGTGAAATTCTAAAGATAACCTAAAAGTTGTCATCCATGATGGACACTAGACAGAGCCTCAAGAGATCAAGGATTTAGTCTGTGAACTTAAGTCACTTTTTCTGTGCTTCAATTCCTCCATTTGTTTATTCATAGAGATTGTTGATAGTGTAGAAGGTTAAAATTAGAACATACATATGGGAGGCTGGGGAGAGAAAAGGGGAAGGGAGGACTTTAAGGGCGCGCCTAGAAAATTCAATCACAGTTCATTAGTAACATGTAAGTGATCAAACACAAACCAAATATTACTGGACAGTGCACCACTCTCCCATGGTAAAGAAACACTGGAGATTCTTCACTAGTAAGAAGTGATTTTTCAAGAGATGAGCCCAAATACTATGCCACATATTCATTATTGCGATTAACTATTTATAATGTAGAAGCTGAAATGAAATGTCCATATTCTTAATTCTGTACACATCTTAGTATTATCCTTACTTTACATGCATTTACTGCTCATCCGTTCTACATACCCAGAGAGTTTATCTCTAGAACTTCTTCCTATCACTGACATGTTCTTTGCCATTTATCATCTATAATGTTTTCAGTTCCTGTTCACTTTCTTCTGAGAAACCTGGCAGTGGTGCTCTTAGGCTTTTTTTCTTTTTTTTTTTTTTTTTTTTTCCACTCCCCTGCATCACTTGGACAAGTCTGTGTGCTCGTGAAATGAAACAGATTATGTCAAGAAAACCTCATGTGAAGATGAAAGTTTAGGTTAAAGCACTTCTAGTTTTAATAAAAACATTATACAAACATTGCACTAGCTTCCATGTCCAGTTATATTCTGATCTCTATATGAAAAGGGATATATGTATGCTTGGATAGCATCTTTATCAATGGAGCTGTGACATTACAGACATTAACAGAATCATAAAATAGTTAGGGTTGGAAAGGATCTTAAGATCATCTAGTTCCCACACCCCTGCCAGGGCCATCATCACTAAACCATATCACCCAAGGCTCTGTCCAGCCTGGCCTTGAACACTGCCAGTGATGGAGCATTCACAACTTCCCTGGGCAATCCATTCCAGTGCCTCACCACCATTACAGTAAAGAATTTCTTCCTCATATCCAAACTAAACTTCCTCTGTTTAAGTTTGAACCCGTTACCCCTTGTCCTATCACTACAGTCCCTCATGAAGAGTCCCTCCCCAGCATCCCTAGAGGCCCCCTTCAGATACTGGAAGGCTGCTATGAGGTCTCCACGCAGCCTTCTCTTCTCCAGGCTCAACAGACCCAACTTTCTCAGCCTATCTTCATATGGGAGGTGCTCCAGTCCCTTGATCATCCTCGTGGCCCTCCTCTGGACTTGTTCCAACAGTTCCATGTCCTTTTTATGTTGAGGACACCAGAACTGCACACAATACTCCAAGTGAGGTCTCACAAGAGCAGAGAAGAGGGGCAGGATCACCTCTCTCGACCTGCTGGTCATGCTGCCTTTGACGCAGCCCAGGATATGGTTGGCCTTCTGGGCTGTGAGCGCACACTGCCAGCTCATGTTCATTTTTTCATCGACCAACACCCCAAGTCCTTCTCTGCAGGGCTGCTCTGAATCTCTTCTCTGCTCAACCTGTAGCTGTGCCTGGGATTGCTCCGACCCAGGTGTAGGACCTTGCACTTGTCTGCTTGGGTTTAACACATTTTGGAAAAAGATCAGAAATTGCAAACACATTTGCAGAGTCTCCAAGAAAATGTTACACTAAAGAGGACTTCACTGCTAAGGGATACATTTGAGAGAAGGCTCTAACCATATTCCTCTAACAAAGTGCTTTATAATTTATTTGTAGATACTCATAGATTTACATTAGGAAGATGGTGAAAGTGAAAGTTTGACAATTTAACAATCAAAATGCAAGAAGCCTGTACTGGCAAGAAACTGTCTTAAGATGCAGACTGCACTTCCCCAAATGAGTTTATATGAGAATAAAATATATATTTCTTCCTTATGCAATAATAGTGATTTTCTTGTCATGTACTTTTCATTTACATCAGTGCTTTTTTATTGCCTTCTGAAGAAATGAGTTGCACTAAAAACTTCAATGTCAAATATATTTATTTTAATAATGGAAAGAAACGTTTTGAGGAACACAGTAAAACTCTGTGCTTCATCAACTGCAGCTGAAACACAGAGATAAAGCAACTCCTATACCATGTCCTTAGTTATTTCCAGTTCTTCATTTTCATTTGATTTGTATAACTTCCATTTTCCTGTGAAGTCTCAGGCTATCCTTTACCAATGCTACAGATAAATGCATAGCCCTTTCAGCACTCTCATTTAGAGCATTATAATTCTGATTCAGCGCTTGCAATTCATTTCCAAAGGTTGATATTTGATCCTCCAACTTTGGCACAAGAAGCTCCTGTGCCTGATATTTCACATTAATCCCTCCTCCTAATTCTCTAATCATCTCAAATGCCACATGAGATGGAACCTTGGAGGATAAATGCACTGCTAACATTCCTGCCTGCTCGTGACTCATCACAAGTTAGAGACTAAGAAACTAATTGAAAAATGCTTCTCTGCAACTTCTTCCCCTGCAACGTTTTGCCTGATCAACAAAGAATGCTCAAGGGATTTCTGTTTTCTCAACATCATCTTACATGCCAGGAATAAAAGACTGTTGAATAAAAAAGTTGAGGTAAAGCCTGCTCTAAGAAAAAACAAGCAGCACAGGAATTCCTAGGAAAGCAAACTCATTTCTCAAGCTATCAGAGTTTAATTCTTCTTACATTTTTACATTCTACAGTGCCACCTAGATGTCTCACTTGAGACATGTGTTACATGAAAACATGGTGGAAAAAACAGCCCCAGCTCTTAAATGTTTAAAATCTATAAACACCCAATACAATAGAAAGACCTCAGTTTTCTTACTCTTAGTTTACTCAATATAGTTGAGGTCCTTCCTGATGAATCTCAAGACCACCACCACCCCTTTTGCACAAGTCAGGAAGGAAACTAAGATCAAAAGAAGATGCAAAGATTGCATTAGAAGTGACACTCAAATCAGGGGCAAGATGAAAGTTAAAACAAAGACCTCACCAACTCCCTATTAAACCTCTTCACCAAGGATTCTGCTACCTTTGCTCACAACAAATGAGGCTGCACTTCACCAGTGCAAAGCTGATTTATATATGGCTGCTAACACAAGGCACTACTGAGCAGTTTTGTAACAACGTAAGAATCTGTCCAGCCTGTGTTGTCACACAGCTGTTGCTGTTCTGAGCCTCATTCTTCTCTGTTGTCCTGAGCCTTGATATTCATTCAAACTTTTGATAAAATACCAGCACTGAGACATGAGTGATTTGTCATTTTTATATGCTGTAAATGCAGCATAAAAGTAAGTTAGACTGATTGAGATTACACTGTTGAGACAAAACAAAATAGGGATCAAATCCAAACTGACAGCTACATCAATTTTATTAGTTCGAAGAGAAAAATGTATGAAAAAACTCTAATCCAAAAACCAATAAAGCACTTTGCCAAATATGATGTTATCCGAGACTCATCATATTAAAAAAAGTTCCATTAAATCCTCCACTTTCAAGTTCAGCATCAAAAACACTCAGTTTAAATGATATTTCTGTCATTCTTTTCTTAACCCTCATGAAAAATTTACTATACCATGCTTAGAATTACTTGAATAATACATATCTTGTTTTAAATTCAAGTTATTACATGTGCTTATAAAATGCTATTTGATTTGATTTTTTACTCCCACACCTTAAGCAAAATATGTGACAATGTTTTTTTTCTCTTGGGTAGCGTGTACATGAGCTAACCTGTTCCTATGGGATTTTCAGTTGCTAGCTAATCCAAAACTGTTTCTTTTAGAATTACATGCAATGCAATTAACGGACTCAAGGGGCTTCCCCACACACACACCCAACTCCCCCTCCAGAGCATGTTTGGACTTTTTTCATTTGGATGGGGTTTTGGAGTTTGGTTGGGTTTTTTTTGTTTGCTTGCTTTTTTGGTTGTTTTTGTTGGTTTTTTTTTGTTTGTTTGTTTGTTTGTTTTTTTTTTTGTGGTGGTTTTGGGGTATTTTATTTAATATTTTATTTTATTTTTATTAAAACGTCTGTAACTTACTTTCTCTTTTTTAGACCTCACACAAAAAAATAAATTAGAAGATTGCAGCAGCATGACTAGCAACCTCCAATACCATAAGGGCTCTGGTCTTGCTGATTTCTGTTCTTTTTCGTATTTATTGTTAAATCAAAAGAAAAGAATCTCACAATTACATATGCATCATTGATACTTTGCTGTTCCCACAAGCTCACTCCTCTCCTTTTCTTATATGGACTTCTCAGAAGAAAGCTCACCTTATCATTTTCCCAAACTAAAACCTGGAATTGGTTCTGGTTCTGATATGCCTGACTCAGTGGGTTTTTGAGAAATAATGGAGTTTTCATTCTGTAGTGGAGAGCTGACATTAGTGATGGCCCTGGTTCTAAACATCAAAGCAGATTTTATCATTTTCATGCCCAAAATATCAGAAGGTCAAAATGACCTAGTGATCTAGGCAAAAGGAAGGGAAAGTCTTATCTCTACTTGCAGCAGTTATGTTCAATTCCTTAACTCTCAATGAATCCCACAAAAAACCATGTGAGCATATAAATGTGTTCTGACTGATTAAAAAGAGGATATCCCAAGAGCAGCTAATTTAATATTAGATCAAATGAAATGGAGTTGAAATTACCATGTTTTTGTTGACTATTTTAAATATTCAGGGAAGGCATGGGGATCTTTACGTATTTCTGAGTCTCTTTGTAGTACCATTCTTCATACATTACACCAGTCAGTATGGAATACATGGATTTGAAGGGATGGGGGGGAAACAGCTGTGGAGTGGGTTACTGATGCACCCCAGAGAAGTTTATTAAAGTGATAAAAGAAAAATCCTATCATAATTTATTTTCCGGGTTTTTTTCTCCACAGTTAAACTGTGCAGGCCTTTAACAATAAAGCTATCTAAAAGACTTGTCGCTTCCATAAGAATTAATATCAAGCTGCCAGAGAAGGCACAGTGCTCTTAACACCTCCTCGCTCCCTATGTTATCTCCAATCAAAATCTTATTCAAGACATCCAGGAATAAATTCTGGCAAATTCCTCACAAATGAAGAAATTATTACAAGAAAATGCAACTCTGCTTTTCAGTGTAGCTCAGATTTTTCTTTCAGCGTAGTAGCAATGCTCCGCCACATTAGTTAGGCACACAGATTTATTTGGTTTTTTTTTTGGGGGGTTTTTTTTTTTTTTTGTTTGTTTGGTTTTTTTTTTTTTTTTACAGCAAGATGGAAGACATCAGGAACTATTTTATTAAAAATCTGACAGTCAACAGCACTTAGGGTGTACTTCAACGGTACAACTAGCTTGTGTGCTGAGCCACTCCAGTTCATTTCAACAACCTTATTTCTAGTTCAGGTTTTCAGCATCTCATCAAGTGTCTATGGCTTTTGACATAAGCTAAAAATGTGTGGACTCCGTTTAATTCTGGCTGGAACACAACCGTTTCACAGGAGGCCATTCTCATTCTTCCTGCATCTCTTTCTGAATTGAAAAACTAAATTCTTCTTCATTTTATTGAGAAAAAAAACACCCTAAATCCATGGAAGGTTTTTTTTACCCTCCTCTTTAAACCAATGAGATAGAACTAGGAATTAAGGGAGTTCTGAAAGGTCCTCTTTCTCTCATGCCTTCTTCTATCTCCACAAGAAGGAAGCAAGAATTATTAATTATGCTCAAGATGACAGAGGAAAGAGTCCAATATAGTAAGCATTCAAGGGAAAGTGGACTTAGAATGAAGGCAAACATTTCATGAAAGGAGATAGCAAGAGACAGTCACACAATGCATTCAGACTAAAAGGCCTGGGGCATGTGGAGCGCTTACTGGGTCAATGACCAACTGATTTCTGGATGACGTGGCCCAGATGGGTCAATGTAACAATTTCGTAAGATACACAGAGCACCAGGCATACAAACAAAGGGTTATTTTCAATTCCTGCCATCCTCCTGTTTGTCAACAGCAAAGCGGCAAGCAGAACATATTGGACACAGTGAGCCTGCCAGGCTTAGCAGACTATCTAGACTACAATCATCAACCAGACTGTAGAACTGTAAACTCCCTGCATTTGAAATATGAATATGTTTAAGCAGTAAAAGGCAAGAAAAATCTTGAAATAGAAGAAATCAAGAACATCACTGCTTGCAAGGGAGCAGGAAAAGCACATACACACACACACACACACACACACACACCCCCATCAGAGAACACAATTGGAAATAATTCAGAACATTTTCAAGGGGCCTATGGAAAATAAGAAATTAATTTCATTCAACTACCATAGTGACCACATCTTAGCAAGTGTCATGTACGTAAATCTCTATTTTGAAAAAGCTGAATTAAGCTGCAAGACAAAAAGCTTAAACAAGGGATAATGGTGTAACATAGCCATTGGAAAAAGATGTGATGATGATTCCCAAACCAGGCAGGTCACTGGGTTACATACAGATTTCCAGAGAATAAGTGTGATCTGATTCCCCAGGAGGTACAGGTAAAGACCTAATGAATTATTAGAACAACTATGGAAAACTGAGTTTACTATGGCATTTGCACTGGATGGTTCTGGTACATTCAATAATGATATCTGGTAACGCAGGTATCTCCAAAGAAAATCTTCTGCATGCTATGAATGCTCTGAATTCAGTACAAATTATTACTTACACAGGGAACAGAACAGCAATGATCAGCTGAAATGCTCATCAACCCACAAAGAACATGCATCTGAAAATTCACATATCATGATCTCCAAAGAACAAGAGGGAGATCACAAATACTCCTTAAGTAACAGCAGCAATGCTGCAATAAAAAACAAATCAAAACAGGGATGACTGCAATCCCAGACAAGAATGTAGCTAGGATTTTGATGAATTAAGTCTAGGCTATGACTGGATAAAGCTTCTGAGAGACAATGTGTAAGCTTGATTGCTGTAATCAGTAGCTGACAGAAAGCTAAAACCGTGAATGTGAATATTAGATTTGGGCAGTTGTTACAGGCTCTGGTGCCCTTGTTTAGAAATGATAGTGCTACTTATAAAATTTATCAAAAGCAGACTAGGAAGACAAAGGCAAAAATAAGAGATTGCTGGAGAACTCACAGACTTCACTTGGCCAGGAAAGCACCATGTCCACAACCAGTGATCAGAGAACTTAACAGAGCTATTCAATTATTATGGTTAACAGTTACCAGCAGGGACAGCCCATGCAGACAGAGAACCACCAAGAGATTCTTACACCATCTTCTAACAATACATCTGACTATGATGAGAGAAGTCATGAAGAAATTATACTCCTGACTACAGACAGAATACAAGGTGGGTGGAGGAGAAAAAAAAGTCCAAGGTACATTCTACTGCTACCCTTTTTAAATCAGTGAGACATTTTGTCTCATTGCTTGGTTAAATCAAATCATTATTAATGACAGGCTGTTCAGGTGGGTGCAACAGCCTTTAGAAACTTTCTTTTTTTAATAGATCTTCATTAAAAGATAATACTTTTCCAAACTTTACAAAAACCTCCTTGTATGGAGGTTGAACCCTCCTTATTTTCCTCCTTTTGCCAAGGTTGAAGCATGATGAATTTAAAACCCTGCAGTAGGGGCAATGGCACACTGCTCTTCTCTACAGAACAAAACTTAGCTCGTAGCAAGTATAAATAACCCTACATAGTCTCTCCAAGAAAACAACTCTCCTGTTTTGTGGCAATAAATAAGTGTAATAACAGGTTAAAAGATGAAATACATCAAGTGTCAAAATGGTAACACTCAGTATTGAACAAAGCCAAAAAATCACCACAGTGTTATCATTAAAACACCCATTTTGACTCTGGCGGGACTTACCTGTTTCTTTAGGTTTCATGGCATTCAAGAGGAAGTTATAACATGCTAAATTCAGTTGTAAAGGTGTAATTCATTTAGGCTTCTCAGTGGAAGATTGAATGTGTTTAAGTCTTTTGAATAGCAAGGCACACAGTCCACAAATGGCAGCACGGTTTGGGATTCTTTTGGATAGAAAGGCAATGGCAAAACCCAGTGTGCTCAACTGCCCCAATACAGGCAAGATCCTTTAAAAGATAAAGGATTATAACAGGATGCACACTGTGAAAAATGTATTCTCTAGTGTAACTACACTGAGGAAAAGAGTTACATCAGGGATTAATTTGGCATTTACTCTTCAGTTGTTTTTTCTGAGCTTGCAGCTATTACTGTTCTTCTGGCATAAACCCAGATTAGCCATTAGTGCGTGGATTGCCACTACTCTGCCAAGCTTTTAGAACATAAACAAAAAATAAAAGCCACTTTGCTAAGATGACAATAAACATTTAAAGCCCAATAATATCTTCTTGTAGCTCTGGTAACAGTAAAAATATGGAGCCAGCTTTCATGTACAAACATGGTAAATGGGCTAAAATCATTAAGCCATTAGAGACTTTACATAATTAAGATTGTAATTTTATATTTGCTGTAATAAAAGTAGCTATTTTACTTAGAGTAACTGCCACCAGTGATTGGTGTACTTGTATATGCTTATTAAAATGTTTATTTCTGCGTAGAGAAGATTAATTGAGAAATGGCACAAGAAATCTAAGGACAAAGACAAGGGCTTTAGCAACATTTTACATCATGAGACAACAAAAGGGAGCCTTAGCCTATTTTTAATTTGATTTCTTGAGAAGTGTCTTAATCTAAAACGTGTCTGCCTTCCTATATCTTTGATTTTATTAGGCTGAAAAAGTATTAAGTTTTTCCATTTTATCTTACACTTTGTGGTGGAACAACACAAATCTCACTGCTGTCTTCACGTGGATCATACAACTCCAATATAGAAATGGATGAGGCAGGGAACTACAGTCCAGTCAGCCACACCTCCATGCTTGGCAAAATCTTGGAGCAGATTCTCCTGGAAGGCATGTAAGGCAAATGAAAAACAACCAGGTGCTTCTTGGTGCCAGCCAGCATGGCTTCACTAAGGGGAAATCCTGCCTGACCAATCTGGTGGCCTTCTATGATGGGGCTACAGAACTGATGGGCAGGGGTAGAGCAGTTGATGTCATCTACCTGGACTTGTGCAAAGTGTTTGACACTGTCCTACACTACATCCTTGTCTCTAGATTGGAGAGACATCAATTTGATAGGTGGACCACTCAGTGGATAAAGAACTGGCTGGATGGCCGCATGCCAAGAGTTGTGCTCAATGGCTCAGTGTCCAGCTGGAGACCAGTAATGAGTGGTGTCCCTCAGGGATCGGTGTTGGGACCAGTCTTCTTCAACATCTTTGTTGGTGACATGGACAGTGGGATTGAGTGTGCCCTCAGCAAGTGTGCCGATGACACCGAGCTGTGTGGTTCAGTTGATATGTTGGAAGGAAGGAATGCCATCCAGAGAGACCTTGCCACGCTTGAGAGGTGGGCTGATGCCAACCTGATGAAGTTTAACCATGCCAAGTGCAAGGTCTTATACCTGGGTTGGAGCAATCCCAGGCACAGCTGCAGCTTGGGCAGAGAAGATTCAGAGCAGCCCTGCAGAGAAGGACTTGGGGGTGTTGGCTGATGAAAAAATGAACATGAGCCAGCAGTGTGCGCTTGCAGCTCAGAAAGCCAACAGCATCCTGGGCGGCATCAAAAGGAATGTGACCAGCAGGTTGACGGAGGTGATCCTGCCCCTCTACTCTGCTCTTGTGAGACCTCACTTGGAGTATTGTGTGCAGTTCTGGTGTCCTCAACATAAAAAGGGCATGGAACTGTTGGAACAGGTCCAGAGGAGGGCCACGAGGATGATCAGGGGACTGAAGCACCCCCCGTATGAAGATAGGCTGAGAAAGTTGGGGCTGCTCAGCCTGGAGAAGAGAAGGCTGCGTGGAGACCTCATAGCAGCCTTCCAATATCTGAAGGGGGCCTATAGGGATGCTGGGGAGGGACTCTTCATGAGGAACTGTAGCGACAGGACAAGGGGTAACAGGTTCAAACTTCAACAGGGGAAGTTTAGACTGGATATGAGGAAGAAATTCTTTACTGTAAGGGTGGTGAGGCACTGGAATGGGTTGCCCAGGGAAGTTGTGAATGCTTCATCACTGGCAGTGTTCAAGGCTGGACTGGACATATCCTTGGGTGGCATGGTTTAGTGGGAGGTGTCCCTGGCCCTGGCAGGGGTGTTGGAACTAGATGATCTTAAGGTCCTTTCCAACCTTAACTATTCTCTGATTCTATGAATATTACAAATAAAGGAAAAAAAAAAACCCAAACAAACTCAAACAAACCCAGTTAATTTTCTAATCACAGAACAGTTAGGGCTGGAAAGGACCTTAAGATCATCTGGTTCCAACACCCCTGCCATTGGCAGGGATGCCCCACATGAAACCATGCTGCCCAAGGCTCTTGTTGTCCCATCTGACCTTGAACACAGACAGGGATGGAGCATTCACATTCTTTGGGCAACCTGTTCCAGTGCCTCACCACCCTCACAGTAAAGAATTTCTTCCAATGTTTCAAAAGCCAGAATTTTAGGCAGGTGTGAAGGAGGAAAAAAGTAATTATTTTCAGTATGTGTGAATACTTACTTTCCTTAAATAAAGCCACTTATACCAGAAAATGACTAAGATGATTTGTGGCTCACGGGTGGTCACAGTAGGTTGGATATGAATATTGCATCAATACTGGGGGGATAGAGGGGAGAAATCCTTGTGGTTTCAGACAAGATAGAGAGCTTATTTGCTAATGACAGGATAAGGAGTGACAGGATAGGATTAACCTCCCTTTCTCCCCCACCCAAACCCAAAGGCATTTCAGTGATACCAGCGTTTCAACCTGCATAATAACTTCAGTAGCAGCGATGTTTCATATTTTAGGGGCCCATTACCAGAACTACCTTTCTCAGATTCTGTTTTACCAGACTGAAAAAAACAGAGCTCTTCCAATTTCCAACTGTCCTGTGTCTGGGGAAATAATTGCCTTCATTTCAGTTTGTATTTTCCTGTCCCAAAGACACACCACAGCGGTGGTAGCTCAGAAGTACCCTATGAGTGCCCTCTCCACCCAAGCTATTCCATCTCTGCTTTCTCCAAAAGTAGCAGTCTGAACTTTGTAACAGAAAGTTATGGTTTTAATCCTTAAAAAAAATGATGTAAGAGTTTGTACTGCTGAACCTCAATTCCTTTTTATTATTTCAAGGTCATTAATTTCCTTTTATAAAAAATTCTGCATCTCAGCTTTCATTCTTTCTCTCCCTTGTTCTTTCCTGTCTTTGAGCACATACTCAACCTAATCATCCTTACAGATTCTGAAGCATGTTATTTATTTTGCCAGTTTTACTCTTTATCTTATCCCATCCTACAACCTAGAAGGCTTTTCTTTCTGTAGTCTTTTTCTATGTATTTTGCTGAAAAACCTTTTCCTATTTGCTCTGACTTCTTTCACAAGTTCTAAGACAGCTTGACTTTTATAAAATCTTATCTGTACACAGCCTGAGCCCTAGCATGTTCCCTCCTGTGCTGTTCGGTGCTTCTTTCGATCTCCAAAGGCGTTTTCTTCTTGAAGCTTATTTTGTCATGCTGGATTTGCAATTCTTCTGTATCTGTGTTTTTCTCTTCTTAGTATTCTGGCTTATTTTGCCATGCTGGATTTGCAATTCTTCTGTATCTGTGTTTTTCCCTTCTTAGTATTCTGGTTTCTGATGTCTCTTGTCTCTCTGATGAAGAAAAAAGTGTGAAACCCCTGCATATTCAAGTCTCTGAGCTTATCAGTGCAGGTGAGTTCTCTTACCACATCTTTTTGTGTTATCCTGAGTTTCCCCTTTTGAAGTAACAACTGAAACAACAAGAGACCTGTTGGAAAGTCCAAAGAAACCTCTTTCTTCTATTATTATGGCCACTATATTCAGTTTCTCTACCAAACAACACAGAATCGTAGAATCAACTAGGTTGGAAAGGACCCTTAAGATCATCAAGTTCAACCATTACCCTAGGACTGCCAAGACCACCACTAAACCATGTCACTAAGGGCCTCATCTACACAGTTTACACTTATTTTTCCAACTCACCTCAACTTAATTTCACTAGTTAGTAGTGAAAGCAGGTTGAGGAGTGAAGGAAGAGCAGGAATGGGAAATACAAATTATGAGTGCTGCAGACTACAAACATAATTATTTACCAGTGTAGGTCATCATCTGGTAAAGCTTTTGTCCTACTCTGTTAAGGATATATAAAGAGGTAAAATTAAAAAATCAGGGAGAAAAAGTTCCTGCGACAATACTAGTAATGTACTGTACCCAAGTTAGCTTTAAATAGATAGCTTTTCCAACACCACCAGTTACAGAACTGCAGAAACAAACAGAAGGTGGGTTAGACAATCCACCTCAAAAACTCCGTGGTATTTTGGCTCCACAAACAGTTGCGCCTAGCCCTAGGATGATAAAACAATGCCATTATATCATGGCTATTGCCCAAACATCTCACAGGAGCGGGCTGCTGACCTTTGAGGAAATAATTTAGTGCAACACAGTACTGTTGAGATGCCTGGATGGTTTGAGAACCAGAAATACATCGAAGCCATAGCATCAATATGATTTACAACTTAATAACTTTCTGTTTCCAGAAATAAAGCAAAGTTGTTATTTAATGGCTGAAATATTGCCATTTTCTCCAAATGCCAGTAATAATTTAAATTCATGACTTCTGTATTATTCATGTGGTCCAATTTAATACGAACAGTATTTCTGGTGCTCAGTTTTTATGAAGAGTGTCTCTTTAGGGTATACCTTACTTTATGACAAACAGTTGCTAGAAATAACTACCTGGTGTTCTGTTGCAGTGAACTGGGGATTAAAAATAGGGCTCAATTTTCTAACCTGAACAAGGGAAAAACATAAGAAACTTTTCTTGACAAGATGCTAGGGCAAGGTTGCATTTTTTTTTCCTACTTCTCCTTCCTCTCTCCTATTCTCTCTCTTCAGAAAAAAAAAAGAGCTGCTACTAAGCATGATTTATGGACTAAAAAAGCCCTCTACATATTTTATTTTGTTATGTGCTGCACCATAAATCAGTCCTCACAAGCTTCAAAGATAAAAACCCAACCATTTCAGCTACAGTAAAGGAGATCAGAGGCAGAGAGACAACTAGGCCAAGCCACCTTTTTCCCCTTCTGAGAACACACCTGCAAATGCAGTGCTATGGACCAGGTGCTGCTGATGACACCAGACAGGAGAAGCCAGAATATGAATACAGAATCTAGTAACTTTGAATGTAGCTTGCATAAGAAACCCAACAGAAAGACCTATTTATTATTTATAAAACTAGTCACCACTTAAAAATTACAGAAATCACAAAAATCAACCTGAAAAGATTATGATTCTTTTACTTCTCTGATGCTTTTCGCTTGAACAAAGTACTTTGAGATCATTTTCATTCCTGTACTTTTCCCTGGAGTACTAAGAAGAGGAATAGTTATTTCATTCTCAGAAGTCACTAATGAGAATAAATACTTTTTAAAAACAGTGGAGGATAGTTAGTAGGGCAGTGAGCAGCAATTCAAGCTACTTTGCTTTGCCTTCCTGAAATAGCTCAATGTCATCTTGGAAGGAACAGTACAGAGTCAGGAGATCTCACTTCATCCTGCTACCATCACCTAGTGCCATGCAATACTCACTTTGTGAATTAATTACTAAAAGTTGTTTATGAGGATGATGCATGCAACGCTTCAATTTTACGTGAAGTAGTTCAGTGATAACTGAATATAATTAGAAAATGGGTTCTTCATTCTTCAATTAATATCTTAATTTCAGCAGACAAATTATTTTATCTTAAAATTTTCTCTAATCTTAACTACATTTATTATCAATACTGGAAGTCTGGAATTATTCTTCTGTTATAATAAGTGCCATACATATATTTCAGTTCTGCAGACAGCTACTAAACACATGCTCTGTTAGCAACACATCTCATTCTGACTTCATGGGATAGACTCTTCGCTGGTGTGAACTGCTTAAGTCTTCTAGCCCACATAACACAATTTATATTTAGAAAAGAGAACCACAGGCTAATTTTAGAAATGTTTTTTTACATTATTTTTACTATCAGCCATCATATGAAGCAATCGTGCTATTCTCCCAGTATGAAAATCTATAAATTCGTTTCTCCATGATTTGATTACTACCTATAAACATAAATCATGTTAAATGTTGTTGTTCTGTTTTCTGTTGACTAGACCTGCAGAGCGACGAACAATAGCTTGATTTAGTATTACCTGTACCTGTAAGCACCAATTACTATACAATTAGTGTGGTCACAGAGGGACTCGATATTAACACATATTTATTTCATCCATATTAATGCACTAGGTCATGCTTTCCTAGTATGTGATGGTATTGCACAACTGTGCAACCATAATTGCCAACTATAGATAATGTTAATCTTTGTGAGCACATCCGTTGTGCGCAAGGTGTTGCACTGGTTTGTGTAACAGGCTGGTGGGGTATACTTCTAGCTAGAGACGACCGTATACATTTTAACTCCAGAAAACCAGTTCCCTACAGATACAGCGACGAGAAGCATCAGTATGTGTTTTTAACTGTAACACTCATCATTTTTGAATTATTTATAATTTGACTGAAGTATAGGATCAGTTAGTGAGGGACCCTGTCCAATGAAGCTGATTATAACACAAAAGTTAAAACAGAATAAAGCAAAACCCAAAACTGCCTCTTATCAACAACCTTACCATAACAGAATCACAGACCACTGCATATTGCTTTTCCAGTCTTTATTTCTTATTAATTCTATTTCTATATATTATTGCAAGAGACGCTTACTGAAAACACAAATGGAGAAACAGGTTCTCAATTTAACTAGGACCAAAACCAGAACAGTACTTCATTAACCTGCTTTGAATTGTGCAGACAAAACTGTCTTGAACAATTTACTTTAGGGACAATCCAAAATTAATTTTAGATAATGTATACATGTATTAGAGAAAACGCAAAATCCACAGACAAATTGACATTGCTTCATGAAAATCCATTATGCATGTTTGGACTGAGAATCAATAAAGACAATCTGAGCATTATCTATATTACATACAATTTCATAATTATATTTATACTTCAATACTACCAGGTACTGCAAGCTTCTCCCCATCCACTCCCAAATTAGGAATCTAGGCAGATCATCAGGTAAGAAGGATGGAACTTAAAACAAACAAGCCAAACAAACAAACAAAAAACCCTACGCACCAAACAAACAACCCCCATAAAACCACACCACACGCTCACCATCCCCAACCCACACCCCAATTTTTTTTTTTTCTGGCATTAAGTACAGACTACATTTTCATTCACTGCAACACCATGAGGATGACCAAAATTCCCTTCCTGTAGTAAGCTTAGAAAACAGCAAAGATAAGGAAGTTAAATAAGGTCAGAATTATTGTTATGATGTATTTAATAAGAGCAATAGAAATCAAGGCAACTTCCATCCTTATATATAGACATGTTTACATAAAAATAGGTATGCAGATAATTCTATGTGGTAATATGAACTCAACAGTAATCTGAAAGGTGATCTACATATCTGTATCTGTGTTAATAAGGAAGTCTTGTGCCCATAGCTATGAAAATAAATAAAGAATATGCATTTAGTTACGGTGACAAAGTGTGATCTGAGACTTTTCATGGTATAAAAGTGTTTGACCTTATTCTTAACATCTTTGGATAAGTCATCATTCTCTTCTGTCTCTTTCTGGATATTGTTACACCATACATGGAAATTTTTCTCAGTTAGCTCTCTGCTCTTCTTCTAACCAAGAAACCTTTCTTCCCCGCCCCCCAAAATTATAGATTAAAAAGCCCTTATCACTCAAATGAGCTACTTTTACTGTAAAATACTTAATAGCTTTTATCAGAACCATGTTTCTATTTAATCAAAAAGAGAAATTAGCAGTGGGTCTGATGAGTGAACAAGGAAAGACCCTATTAGGAACGAAATGGGAAAATATTTCTGGTCACCATGTAGTTTTCATAAGCATTTCTTTAACCATAATTTCACTGCATTTAAAAAAAAAAAAAAAGTTCCTAATTCCTAAGGAACCTACAGCACAAACTTGTGCGCCTATGTCAGAAGTTTTTTTATCATGAACCACTACAGCCTCTTGCCCAGGAGCTATTTGTAGTTACACAATAGGGAAATATAAAAATGCCTTCCTCAAACTTCGTTGTGAATTACAGCATCTATCCATTGAATAATGGTATTAATTATTGAAGAAAAGCAGGGCGAGATCTACTTATTTCCTGAGGATCTTAGAAACTTAGGGGAGAAAGAAGTCAGCGAAATCTAAATGTGCCATAAACTCAGAGTATTTGTTTTCCTTGTTTCCTATACATGCTGTAGCTGGATACTCGATTGAGATTATAACTTTGGTTAAATCAATGGAAACATTACAGTATGGACAATCTTCTCCCAAATAGCAAATAACAGAATTCAGCTCCTCTTAAATTGACTATAAACAGAAAAAGCTGTAACCAAAATAAACCACTGTCTAAATCCAAGTAAGCATTCCCCCAGGAGCCGGTTTGTCTGATGTTTAACAACATCAATTTAGTTAGATGGTATCAGTGGCACATGAGCCTGGGGCAAAAGCACTAAATGTTGCCTTATGCTGTTGAATCATTTCACACACTCCTGTTATTCATGATAAAGCACATTAGGAAACATCGTGTTTAATTTAGTTTATTGCAATGATCAAGTATCAACTTTATATGAAATACAGTTTTTGGACTAGCTGATGTGGAACAATTACACAAGTTGTTCTTGATGAGGCAGCCTTTCTACATCTTTAAACTAAACCATAGCTAAGTATTTTCAAAATACAAAATCCAATTTTCTAAAACTGATGCTTACTTTTGACACAATTGTGCATCTACACACTCAAATTGGCAGGGGGCAACTACGTTTTAGTGTAAAGTGAAACTGAGCCTTTGCACCACATCATGAGGAGCTGGCTTCTGCTGCTCAAAGGCTCCCACTGCTAAGGTTGCTCAGTTCTTTCAGAATAAAACTAGCTGGAAGGTTCCATAATGCAACATTGATTACTATACTTACCTGAGCTAATCTGTACTTACAAAAAATTTAATTCTATACTAAAAATTGAAAGTCATTAATGGGGCTCAAGGGAGGAAGATCTCACAGACTTCAAAGCAAAACTATTTGTTCGTCAAATGTTCAGTCTATGAACAAATACAGACTCCGCTGGAAATAAAGAGATCTTTTGGAGTACTTTAAAGACCTACAGCATGGATAAGCAAGCATACCCATTAGTCTGAAAAACTGATATTTAGGCTGGTAATAGCCAGGCTCCCACATGGGACCGGCAAAGAACTTCAAAGGCTCAAAGTCAATGAAGCAGGATTCACCAACTACTCCCTCTGACTCAACCACTAGAAAGACTGACCAAGGTTGAATTTAAGTACTTCCATATCAAATACTCCTGTGCTATTAGCTTTTCCGTCTCAGGGTTGCTCACAGCATAATATGGCTCTGAACATTAGTAATAAGATGAACTGATTGGGGGTTAGGGGTTTTGAACAGAAATTAATTACCAGGTGTGTTTTTTTTTCCTTTGTAAAGATGTAAATGTCAAATAAAAAACCTATATCTAAATAATGAAGGAAAAAAAGGCAGAATTTTTGTACTGTGATAAACTAATAATTAATTGAATAAAACTGCAGTCAAAGGAGGAACTGGATAAAAAAAAAGGTCCATATTCCCTCTGCCATAGTCTAAGAAAATTAAATCATAGAATCATAGAATAGTTAGTGTTGGAAAGGACCTTAAGATTATCTAGTACCAACACCCCTGCCAGGGGCAGAGACACCTCCCACTAAACCATGCCACCCAAGGATATGTCCAGTCCAGCCTTGAACATTGCCAGGAATGGAGCATTCACAACTTCCCTGGGCAACCCATTCCAGTGCCTCACCACCCTTACAGTAAAGAATTTCTTCCTCATATCCAGTCTAAACTTCCCCTGTTGAAGTTTGAACCTGTTACCCCTTGTCCTGTCGCTACAGTTCCTCATGAAGAGTCCCTCCCCAGCATCCCTATAGGCCCCCTTCAGGTATTGGAAGGCTGCTATGAGGTCTCTACACAGCCTTCTCTTCTCCAGGCTGAGCAGCCCCAACTTTCTCAGCCTATCTTCATACGGGGGGTGCTCCAGTCCCCTGATCATCCTCGTGGCCCTCCTCTGGACTTGTTCCAACAGTTCCATGCCCTTTTTATGTTGAGGACACCAGAACTGTACACAATACTCCAAGTGAGGTCTCAGAACTGCACACAGTACTCCAAGTGAGGTCTCACAAGAGCAGAGGGGCAGGATCACCTCTCTCGACCTGCTGGTCACACTCCTTTTGATGCAGCCCAGGAGACGGTTGGCTTTCTGAGCTGCAAGCGCACACTGCCAGCTCATGTTCATTTTTTTCATCGACCAACACCCCCAAGTCCTTCTCTGCAGGGCTGCTCTGAATCTCTTCTCTCCCCAGCCTTTATGTGTGCCTGGGATTGCTTTGACCCAGGTATAGGACCTTTCACTGGGCATGGTTAAACTTCATCAGGTTGGCATCAGCCCACCTCACAAGCCTGTCAAAGGTCTCACTGGACGGCATTCCTTCCCTCACTTCTGTTGGGTCTTGCTACATTCCAGCAGACTTCAGAAGAGTCACAGTATACATCTGAGAAACTATCTGTGGTGGGCCACCAGAGAAACCAATGTCAAACTCAAATGGCATATAAAACTTTCAACAAAGACTTCATTTCCCTAAATAACACATTTTTAGTCAGCTTTTTTTTTTTATCAGATGTTCATTCAACTTAGTGATGAGCAATGCTTAAAAACATTTGAAAATTTGAAATGCTTACTTTTTATATACTTAATATATTACTTTGAATTTCAAAATAAATACAAGGAAAAATATAATCTAAAATTGCACAAGTATAATTCTAATCAACTAATTTTTAGAGTTGTTAGAGTGGGGAATATTTCAGCTCACACATTTTAAACATAATGGTAGGGAATGGTATCAGTGAGGACAGGAGAAGACAGCTATTAGAGAGCAATTAGCAACTCACATTAATACAATTGAAATTGTTTTTCCTTTGCACATCAAGGTTCTTGGCCATAAGCCTGGATTCTAAGAATAATCAAGTATGCTGCTAGCTTTTTTTCAAATATACATGCACAACATTTATGAAATAATTTTTAAGATTTACTGACCTACAAGTAAAGCAAAGATGTCAATTAACTATGTCTGTATATGAAGAAGAAAAGTTATCATGGTGCTCCGTAGTACCACATCAAAATTGTAAGTCTTGTAGCACTACCATCCTCGCAGCAAGAGCGAGAACATTTCTTATACAAAAATAACACCTTTTCTTTAAAAGTAGTATTTTTATTTGCCTTATGAATATTTTTTCCCTGACAGGCAGTCAGCCTTTGCTGTAAAAAAAAGACGTGCAAGAGAAGAAACCTATGCAACCTCAAATTAAACTATTAGTAACACAAGAGTTTAAACTTTTAAACTAAACTTCAGAGTGTCCCATGCGCTTTAATTTTAACCAATTCCCAATGAGAAACATGAGGGGTATATTTTTAGCAACATCAGTTTATATGAATAAAATACTAGCTTGAAGAAATTACTACTCATGTATTATATGCAATTCATATAGAACTGTAGAACCATAGAATATTTAAGGCTGGAAAGCACCTAAAGATCATCTAGTTCAACCCCCCTACCATGGGCAGGGATGCCTCATACCAGACTATGTTGCCCAAGGCTCTGTCCAAAGGCAATGTCTTCCAGTGCCTCTGCACCCTCACAGTAAAGAACTTCTTCCTTACATCTAACCTGAACTTTCCCTGTTTAAGTTTGAACCCATTACTTCTTGTCTTGTCTCTACACTCCCTGATGAAGAGTCCCTCTCTGGCATCCTTGTAGGCCCCCTTCACATGCTGGAAGACTGCTATGAGGTCTCCACACAGCCTTCTCTTCTCCAGGCTGAACAGTCCCAACTTAGCTTCTATTCATACAGAAGGTGCTCCAGCCCCCTTATCATCCTCATGGCCCTCATCTGGACTAGCTCCAACAGTTCCATGTCCTTCTAGATATAGAATTTGGCATTCCCATCACTATAACTCCTCATTGTTCATGCATTTTTTATTTAAAGTTGCAGTCTATTGCTAATTGCTACTGCTAATGTATGAAAGCATCCCCTCAGTTTACAGATGGAGATCCCACTCATCACAGGAATTTCCAAATTTCGGCTATACATTGCTAAAGTAACCTTCCTTTTACAGGGCTAAAATTTCCTTGTGAAGTTCAAAATAAGGATACCAAGAACTTATTATTTTCCTGTTTATTATTGCTGCTCAGTGACCAAGTAAATGTTTTATTCTGTAACTACATGTGCACTAGTGATATCATTCAGAAGTGATGCTAATAGGAATTATGAAGCCACTGGACAGTGCCAGAGTACTGCATTTATTTTTTTTCCCCCAGTATGACCTTCCCAAGCAAAAAGCTTTCCTATTTGCATGGATAAATGTTTTTGGGATATGCAGCACATACAGTAATGTTATTTCAATTGTATGGATTTACATGGCCTCATATGCTCTCTGTCTATTTCTTTTGACTGCCACAGACAAAAATCAAAATGTGTAAACTTAATGTAACTTTTTTTATGAATACTTAAAACATAATTGCATCTTCTTTATGGGTCTTCTGATAGCTTAGTGTCATTAAAATTCATTTTTATGAATGTGCAGTGCAGAGAAAAAGCTGCTAACATGTCACAATAAACCAACTGTCTGAAACCCTGCAGAAAAAAAAAAAAGAGGTAACATTTGCCTTGTACCTTCTAGTTTATGAGAGAAGATATCTAGAAACAGCTGTAAAATGGTCATAAAATAAAATTGGAATTTATATCAAAATCACTCCTAATACCTTGGGGCTTTTCTTTCTCTGCATAGTTTACCCTGAGAGATTTAGTGGTAGAGTTTTATGTCAGCGGGCCGAAAGTTATAGTGGAGTTGTCAGTAATACTACCTCTTTTTGGTGTGTCTGCCTATATATCAGTCTATTTATTTTTAAATAGCAAGATAGTAACCCCAAGAGGGTGCAATATGAAAATGTTATTGACAACAGCTGAACAGTTATAAAGCTGTTAACTATCCTTAATGAAAATGCTACTGAATGCAAGCATTTATAGTGGTTTGGGTTTGTTTTGGTTTTTTGTTGCGTGGTAGAATACTTGCACACCACCCTTCCCAACCAGGTTCCCCACAGACACTGTTCTGACTTCTTACTTACAACTTCTGTCGAGAGATTTCTTTAAAAAATAAACCAAACCAAACCAAACAGTAAAAAAAGCAGCATGAGAAACTGCAAGAGTATTTACATATATACTGACTGAATTACGAAACAACTCCTGTATGGTGGTGTCTAGGGCAGTGATGGAAAGCAGTTTTCATTAAGGCATTTGAAAAAGAGAATGTTGACCTTAAGTCCTCTTCTGACATAAAGAAGATGTGTATGTGTACATGTACGTAATAAGAAAAGTGCAGGAAGCAGGTTTATCAAAATTGAAGGAGTTTCGTTAAAAACAAAAAAACCCAACAAACACCTCCCCAAAAAAAACAAAAAACAACCAAACCACACATGCACACAAAAAAAAAACCAACCAAACAAACAAACAAACAAAAAAAAAACCCACAACAGAAAATGTATTTCAAATGCTAGCGTCTCACTCCAGGTCCTGTCTCATGAGTAATAACATGACCTAGTAATTTCCACCTAGGGAAGAAAAGCAAAACTAAACAAAACCAAACCACCGTTCACATAAAATATAAGGCTTGTTTGGCATCAAAACCATGAGATTTTTACTTCCACACTCAGATATGATGCTTCCCAATGCTTGGTGAAGTTTTACAACAAACATTTATACAGCTTTACTGTCTTGTCAGCTGAGTCTCAAGTCTAACCTCAATACTTATTAAGCTCAGCTTTTATC
Organism: Ara ararauna; assembly: GCA_028858755.1. Taxonomy (NCBI): domain Eukaryota; kingdom Metazoa; phylum Chordata; class Aves; order Psittaciformes; family Psittacidae; genus Ara; species Ara ararauna. The sequence continues at coordinate 103,458,465 of CM054376.1, read as the reverse complement.
TTTTCTCCACAAGCTTGTAAAAATGTATCATTACAAAACTCAAACAATGAAGATTCCTGTTCCCAAATGGTCCAGAATTCCAAGCCAAAAATCTGTACTGGTAACTTTTAAGCAAGGAGATTCTCAGGAATAAGAGGAATACGAACTTATACAACCAAAGTACAGTCTGAAATTATTTCCTATTTGGAAAACAAAAAGTGCAGATGTTGAATGTATTTCAATTTCTTTGATTACTACTTTGTACAGTGCTGCATAAAACAGATTAGTAGAGAAAACTGAAATGAAGTAAACAACAAAAGAAAATAAAGAACAATTACCCACAGTTGTTTACAGTACTACACAGGGAACTGTCAGGCATCTTCTTTTGATTAGAGCAGAAGAATCTTATTTCAGTTTCATAAAAATTAGAAAGGGAGAATTCTGCAAGGCATAAAAACAGATGATGAGCTACAAAGTCTCAACAAGTTTCCTGCTCTGGAGCAGTCCTACTGCTACTTGCTTCCCTGCGAGCACAGGCCACTCCAGCATGAATTAGAACATGCTAGCCTAAACCACTGATGACCATCACCTAATAGCTATGGTTATCAATGACAGACGTACACCACTGCTAGGTTGAGCTCACATTCATAACACTACAAATCTGAGGACTGTCTGCTGCTGACTAATGGAATATAAGCTCTGCAGTTTGCTGAACATAATTGCTTCCAAGAACAATGCCAAAACTTGACTGTAATACCTTCTCCTTATTTCCAGCCTCCCCTTTACATCTGTATCTATGGACTCTGTTTTAAGAAACACTGCAATGGATCTTTTATAAACAGGTCATGACACATCATGACATATTTGTTGCACACAAAAAAAGTCATGAAAATTTTAAGCTTTCATAAAGAACTACTGATATCCTTTCTTTCTTGGAAAGAAAGAAGAAAGAAGAGGAAGAGGAAACCACAACAGCAGCTGGAAGCAGGGTTGCAAACATCTGGTGCTGTAAGATCTTTTAGCACAGAGAATAACTAGAGCTTGAGGTAGCCAACTTTATGCATAGTACTTGGAAAAGAAGCTTAACTTATTTTGTGCCACACATAGCAATATAAAATTTCATAGTCTTTTAGATTTGGTAGACCTGAAGCAATATCTAGAGCAATACGCATTGCTACTGCAGAGAAGATTTAGGAAGCCCAAAGATACAGTAATTAGGCTGATATGAGACTATATTAGGGAGAGCCATAATCAAACATTTTATTATACTAGGCTTTGCTTTGGGGTCCTTAAACACTGTCTGAACTGATGACAGAGCTACAGGCAGTTTAAGATATAAAGCAAGAACAAAACCTGCACAGCTTTCTTTTCAAGAGATAAATTTCCACTGGGAGTAGAAATGCTGGTTTGAGTCATTCTAATCCTCTTGAGCCACTACATGCCTTTAATGAAGTGTGGACAAAGCCAGGCAGTGCTTAAGAAACAACAGAAGAGACTCCATAAAACAGTGCCAAGCCCACGGAGGATGACACATTTCTTGTTAAAGTAAATAGGTTTAAAAAAACTAAAAAATTAATCAAATCTAAATGAGATTTACGTTTCCCAGGACCAAAAAGTCTGATGACTTTGGCTTAGCTACCGGGTGACCGAGTCTAACTTTAACCAGAATTTGATGAAGCCTAATAACCTAGGATTTGCAATTATTTGATTGTCTTGGTTGGGACCAAAGCCAGCTACGTAATATATTCCTAGGGAAGTGTGGATAAAAGTATATTTTTGTACCAGTTGACTGTTACCACCCATGTATTGTACCATCTGGAAGCAGCCTGGCAGCTTAAAAAAAAAAACTCAATAAAAAGAATAAAAGCTGCTAAGTGGTCTCAGTATGTTCACTAAACTATAAGAGGTTTCCTTAAAAACCTCTTGTTTGCTTTACTATAAACTGAGACTATAGGAAAATATGTTGCAGGATGGTGCAAAAGTAGTAATTTAATGTAAGAAGTTTTTTGTTTGTTTCAGAGCAAGTAGATTCCGTACCGTTAAAGCAGAATCATGCTGGAGAGAAGCAGGATGCCAACTGTCTCATTTTCAGGCTAAATCAGCAAAGAAAACTCAGGCATCATACTCGAATACCCAATAGTGAGGTACCCTGTTATCCACTGAAATCCTAAGCTGGGTCTGGAGTGGCCAGTGTCTCAGAGACATGCAGAAAATCAGGGACCTTAAAAAGAGGATTCACAGAAGTAAGTGGGCCAGGCTATCTGATATTCAGTGAGGAGGCCCAACACCAACTTTTAGTAATTAACTAATTCGACATCCAAGTCCACACTAACAGAGAAGCACGTATTTCCTCTGAAGAGTTACAGTTGTGACTTTTCTCCAGAGGTGAGAAGCTTCCCTCCCTCCTCCCACTCCACCAGAGGAGTGAGAAAAAGGAAATAATTTTTAAGCTGAGTTGTACCTTGTTCCTCAAGAAATCAGAGGGATCACTTAAAGAAAACAATGCTACTAAATGTAAGAAGGCATGGCAAAGACCAGCCATAAACCCAAAAATCTTTTTTTGATTTGTTGTTATAAAACAAGTTCATCTGCAAGTAATTTAATTTAGTTATTTGAGAAAAGCATAGAAGTGCTCTGCACAGCATTAGGTGTCTAAGGCCTATCACAAAAGCAATCAGATCACTCTGGAGACCAGCTGTGCATCAAGCAGATTGCTTTTATCTAAGTGATAAAAACCTTGTAGACTGTGAACAATACTGGGCATAAAATGTAACATTCTTAATGAACAACATAAAAGATGAAAAGAACGAGCACAAGAAGTGGCAATTTAGTCAGAAGATGGGGAAAAGAAGCCTCCCTAACATGACATTTTATAGCAAGTGGGTTTTGCAGTAGGCAGATTTTAGAGGGGGGAAACAGTATTTTTCTCCTCTAATTAATCCAGTTGAGGTACCTTGCAAATCAATCAGGAATGTTCCAGCATCAGATGACTGAACCTAAAGAACCAGCATTAATGTATTCTGGACCCATTTCAGAATGAAGATAAGTCACTGAAACTCCATTAATTTCAATGAAGATGCAAAATTGGCATTTTTACTGTAATCTTCTACATCAACATGAAAGAAAAAGCATAAACCATTAAGCATATAACTGCCTTTATATTTTATTTCTTTTATGAGGCTCCAAGTAGGACATTAACAGCAGATTATAGTTTTTGTGAGCCATCTAACAGGACACTAACGATGGAAGGGTACCCAATAAATAAAATGATTGTTATTACTACTACTTATAGTTGGCCAGCCAGCACCAACCGATAAAATTTTAACATTTGAAAAGTCAAGAACTACTTCAGCATTCTGCATATCAAACTGTCCTCTTCAAGTGTTAGCATTGTTTTCTTCAGCCCAACCCAAACATACCTAAAACTTTATTTCATCATCGAAATTTCTTTCTACTTCCTAGAGCAGAGTAACCATGTTTTTCTGCACCTGCACTTACACCACAGCAGGGGACTCCAGAACAGGACACACTCCCGTGAAATCTGACTCTTGGGCACAGAACATTAAGCCAGGATATCCAGACAGGTTGTTGTGTGATGTGTTTCCATTGGTTAGTTAGGTACAGGTGAAAAGCAACCAGCATCTACAGGAGAACAAGCTTTCCAGCTTTGTAACCAGATGCCGATCATTGCCACTGACATCAACAAACAAAAATCTGCTATACTGGAGAGCTAAACAAAGGAGGACTTGCACGTCAGAAAAGATATAGACAGACACTGGAAAACATGAAGTAAAAGGAAAGGGAAGGATAAACTTTTGAGCCATACATGTTAATCATCTTGATGCCTGGCATGTCTGTGGCTGCAAAAGAGTAGGAAGGGAATACAAGAGTACCACCTCTAGTGTCCCAGAACACATTCATCATTGATATATTTGGTTTCTATGACCCTAACGTTGCCTGCAGTAGTTAGGACTATACGCCCATCTATGGCTTCAGAAAACACTGAATCTAGAATGCTGTCCAGAATGTTTTGGATGACAACAAGCCCAGAGACTGGCGGAGATACAGCTTCACAGACCTCCATGAGTCAGCAATCTTAGCAGACCTACCAGCACACAGCAATTATGCCATGAAGTATTAAGAATCACACATGGACAGATTCCAGCATCTAATGCAGTGCAAAAACATCTGTGCTGCTTCTCCACAGCTTTTCAGTTTTTAATACAGATCCCACACCCCAAACCAAAATCTACCATTGACAACCTCTTCTGGCTGATTTCACGGTCTCAAAGATCCTAAAAATGTATGTCAAAAAACTGTCAAAGCACAATGGTGTCAGTTTCCTGGTGTTAGGCTCCAGTTAGCCAGCTATGCCCTCCAAGTATTAGGGAGCAGCTGAAATACACTTCTTGTTCACACCACAAGACTGTAGACTCAGAGATAAACACAGCAATGCTTTCTTATGCAGTTATGGTCTTGCACTTCCTGTATCTGTCCAGTATTAAGTTTCCCATTGTTTTTCTCCTGTCCTGCAATCTTGATAGCCACAAGCTACTGCAATACGCTGGTGTAGGAGGATCACTATGGACAGTGAAAGGCAGTAGGTTTCTCTCTCTTTATGTACAACCTCCATTATAGATCTGAAAATGTGGTAAGAAAACCAAGGAAAAGTTAGAAGGGACTTGCTGTTAACTGATGCAAAGGGTTTTCACTAAGCACGATGCCTGACAACTCCAGGGATGAGCAGAATCAGAAAAAAAAAAAAAAAAAAAAAAAAAGCAAGCCTTTCTGAAGCCATCCTAAAAGCAGACAGTGATGGGTGAAACAGAGATCCCTTTGGAAAGGTCTATTACAGAAGATGTGGCTAAAGATTAGCAGCATATAAGTACAAATTAACAAAACCTAAATTATCTACAGTTCAAGTCTAGAAAAGAGGCCTTATTTGTGATGAGGGCAGATGACAACACACACGACACAAACAACACCAATCAAAAACCACTACGAAACCCAACTAACCAGCCAAACCACACACACACAAAAAACCCAAGCTAACATGACACCACACTCACCCCATTAGGTAAAGCAGTAACAAACCAACTTTTGTGACAGAGAAGGAAAACAACTTCCCCAACAAACTACATTGTACTACATAGATTCCCACTGTTCAAAGACAGCCTCATAAAATACTGTAGCTAAACACAGTAACCACAAAATCAGATACAGTACTGCTAATACAGCGTATCTGACAATAATCCTTACAATAGCTATATATCAGCAGGCATAGCATAAAGCTTTCTGCATCAAAGCTTCAGTTTAGAGACAAAACCACTAGTTTTCCTCATGGAAAGCCATATTAACACAGTAAATGCCTCCTTCAGACTGCAGAGTCTGATTGGACTTCTTACTTATGCTGTTAAGTTACAGAATGGTACCAACAATAGAGGCTAACAGATGCTGACATCTTATGTAGCTGAACAACATAATAAAGTCTATCTTCGGAAGCCTATATCGAAATTACTGAGGATTTGCAAACACCTAAGGGTACAAATACAATAAAGTCTCAGCTTGATTTAGAGTTCCAGAAGCTGCCATCATTTTGTGACAGCAATGCTGTGCCAACTTTAAGAGAAAACAATGATTGTAGACTGCAGCCATGTCCAAATGGCAGCTGTGAAGCTATTGCCAAGGATGGGCAAGTTCTTCAAAGCAGTAGGCAATGCTTTGTCCAATTAATTGTAGCAAGGTCACACGACTGCGGCAAAATTCTTTAGTTAAAAAAGAGCCCAGATCCATCATCATCACAGGTAAGACTGATGAATTCAAGGATGCAGTGGGGCAAACCAACTACTATACAGTTATCTTGCACATCTTGGGAAGACATTAAAGTCCACAACACAATATGAGGCATCTTTGAAACTGGCCTGAGCATAAGCCACCTAATTCCAATTAATAGTTTTGATGCTCTTAAAAACAAACAAAAAAACCTCACAATTGAGGGAACATGGTACTGACATCTGATTGCTGTTCAGTTTGCCTGAGGAAAGACGCTTTATGCAACTTCATTATTAAGAGGTTTTTCCAAGAGTCAAATTTTATACAGCACTGATATTTAGTCAAGACTTGGATATTGAATTGAGCCTGCCACATTTGCAATCACTGCTGAACAAAATAATGTATTTTTTACATTTTATAGGCCTGGTTGTTGTGAGATTCTGCAGGAATTTGATTAAAAACATTTAACTTAATTCTCTAGATGTTGATTTACTCTGTCCAGTACATAGAAATTTACTGCTTTGATGACTAGCAAAACAAAAAAAAAAACCCGCAACCCAAGAAACAAAAAACAATTAGAAAAGCAAAAAATGCTGCACATTCAAGATAACTTGAAGGTAAGGAAATCTGGTATATCACTAGAACTGTTACAACTAAAACAGTCTGGTGATTTTGCTGCTACTCATCGTGGCATCAACACTGCGGCATGGATAACCTATGCAGAAGGAGCTTAATATGCTCAACAGTATAAAATATTTGTAAGAAGGCATGAGAAGTTCACATCTTGCAGAGATCTGCAACTAAAGAAAGCAGTAAGTTCACATCCATAAGTTATGGCCTGTTTACATTGCAGGTCCAGCCTTTGCCAGATGCCATCTTTACAAAATCAGTTCTTCAAACCTAACTCAGATACTAGATAAGCAGCTACAGAAAACAGGAGGCACAAACAATTCTGAACAGCGCAGATTAATTGATAGTTAAATACACACTGCTAACAAATTAGCATGAATACTTAAAGTGAAGACAGCTTTACAAGGTTTCAGACAATCTATAAGCTCCTTTTCGTACCAGCATTTTTACCAGCTTTGCTCCTATTCACTGTTCAGTAGAAATTAGCTTTCCAAAAGAAAATAATCACTCTCAAATACTAAATTGATACTTTACAGCAGAATGATCCATTTTATCTGATAATTTGGCTTTTTCCTGATCATTAAATAAATTGTCCCTTTCAGACTTTATTGATAATAATTTCTCTCTTTTATAGTTTTCAATTGTGAATAATTTACAAGTAAGTGATTATGTTTATTTGGCAGCCAAAATTCAAGATGCATGTTACTGGTTATTTGTCAGAAAAAGTTACCAGGCCACTGATTTTACTCTGTTTACATGCTGCCATTACATAGAACATGCATGCAAACTCAAGATTTGATTTCTGAAAGAGCACTATGTGAAAACATAAAATTTATTTCCGGTGAACATTTATCCTACTAAAATTCACTCATTCACAGGTTCATGGAAGTCAAACACTGAAAACATATGACTAACTAAACCCAAGTTCCCCTTAATACACAGGTGATATTTTTTTTAGCACCAGCTGATGTGCTCCCAACATATTTTTATTTCCCTATTTGAAAATCTATGGTTTGTACCAGAAATTTATCATCATAAAATCAGAAATCTGAAAGGGTCCCAAGAAGAAAATCTAATACATTGCTTGGACTAGCAATGGACCAATTAATCTCATGCATTCTTGACTAGTATTTGTTGAACTTGTTTTTAAAGGTCTCAATTTTTCAGGGCATCAGATCAAACGATGAGGGTTTTTTTATTGCTAATGGTTTGGGGCTTTGTAGTTTCAGTTTTTTAAATAAAATTCTAACAAGATCTCTTAATGCCCCATCCGTGGCAGTGTTCAATGCCAGGTTGGATGGGGCTTTGAGCAACCTGGTCTAGTGGAGGGTGTCCCTGCCCATGGCAGGGGGGCTGGAACTAGATGATCTTTAAGGTTCCTTCCAACCCAAACCATTCTGTGACTCTATGATTCTATTCTAAATTCATCTTTGCTGCAATAATATCTACTATCTTCCGTTCCACCCAGTGTACAGACTCTTCTTGCTCTCTTCTCCAGCAGCTATTTACATACGTGAACACTGCCGTGTTCTCCTTCTGCAGCCTTCTCAAAGCTAAGCAGCCTTTTTGAGGCCCATTCAATATTCCGATAGATCTCTGCTCATATACTCTGCTGTGTCTTCAGTAAGTCCTCCTTGCAGAGCATCTAAATGTGGACATAATGATCCAGCTAAAACTTCTACAATACATCACTTGCTTTTCAGGTTATACTCCTATTTACATACCCCAGGATGTTTTTTTTTCCACAGAAATATAATATTGCTCATTTAGATTTCGTGCAAGACCCATTTAGACTCCCAAACAATATCCCCCCACCAAATTCTCTCCTCTGTGTGCATTAAACCAATTTTACAAACATGTATTTACAGAAGTGCTTTAATTTAAAACCCTTAGATACATAATAAAAAAAGCAACCAAACAAAAAAACAAGCAAAAAACTTCCAAAACACATTTAAGATAAAGGCCATAATGCCCTTTCATTTTATTTTTTCTCTTTTTCAACTCTTTCTCCTTGTTTTTATTAAGGAAACCTTTTAAAACCAGGTATGTCTGAAGAGATAAACTGTTAGACTGGGCTCACTTGATAAATTATCATTCCTAATGATTGATCTATTTAAAAAAAAAAAAAAAAGCATAAGAAAACTAAGGCAAAGCTGCAAAAACTCAAAACATTTGAGGAACAAAACTCAAAGGAAACATACCGGAAGGGTAAAACACACTGAAAAATTAATCTCAGATTCTGCACTGCAGCTGGGGAGAAGGTAAACAGAAAGTTTAGATATGTAATAATGAAGCAAAGACAAAGATATTCCTTGCACTCCCATACAGACCAAAAAGTACTTCTTTTGAGAAGTTTGTTTAACTTGGCATATGCACCCCTGTACATAGCTAAGACTGCTCAAAAGTCTGATGCACTCCAGAGATGTATTTTCTCTTTACGGAAATAGCAACTGAGCAAATGTGTCACATCAGATTTCATCAAGGTCTTGGTACATTAAGCACAAACCTACCCAAAGTTGCAACAAACATTTTCAAAAATAAAAGTAGTAAGAATAATAATTACACCAAAAAGACTAAACAAACCAAAACCAAACCCACAAACACCCAGAAACAGAGGAATGATCAGAGGAACACTGTAGAATGCAAGAGGTTAGTTAGAAGCTGCTCTCTTCAAAATGACTGACTTAGCAGGGAAAAGCTCAACAGCATTATTCTAAGAAAAATAGGAGTTCTCTAAAACAATTTATTTCTAGTTTCTTTATATCTGTGCTGAAACAGTGTAAAGCTAGACACAAAACTAAAAGATAATGCTACAAAATTAATAATTTCTGAAAGATGAATACTCTTCTTCCAGTAGGTCCTTGACCTAGCTATTATAGGTTACATTCGTAGTGCAGACCAAGATTTGGAATTCTGTATTGAAGTGGACAAAACTTCAATGCTTTCTGAAAAAAAAAATGTGCTGTTTAGTGTCACCAGTATCTTGCTTCTGGTGTAATGTTTCTTGGTTTCAAGATTAACACGTCAGCTAGTGGAAGCAGTAGGAATGTACATGCAGAAAACTTGTTCTTCACTGCCATTCATGTTTTGGAAGCAGATCGATCACAAGTAAGTGAGTGAGGGTGGATCAGAGGTGGTTATGAAGATGCAGAGACCTGAAAGGTACCTTCACCTCCAGGCACAGAAGGGCAGCAAAAGCACCTGGCAAATGAAGACATCACAGTCCAAATAATTCTGGCAGTTAAAATGGTGAAGCAAAAAGTTGGGAGATTATGATATAGTGCTGGAATGTTCCTGTTGGAAAGGGACAGTGTTCCAGAATTAAGATGATGTACCCTGTATTATTATAAATTATGCTCACAAAAAACATAGCTTTGTTATAAAAATTAACATCCCTAGAAAAAAACATTAGTTCAACTGAACCAATTCAAGATTTTAAAACATAAAGTTCACAAAAGTATACCCTTTGTCAATGATTTGGCAAGCAAAGACATTTCACACACACGGAGACAGAATAACTGAATATTACCTTTTGCTAACTGTTAGGTACTGGTGTTCTGGTCATTACCAGGAAAAACATGAAGTTACATCAAAGAAATAGGATGTTGTGTAGGAAATTTCAATTAGGCTTTCCTTTCCTTCTAGTCACCAACAGCTAAGGAACAGTTAATTTTATAGTGAGACATTGAACTTAAGCAAGCACCAGATGTCTCTATAGGGACCTAAGAAGGGGCAATTTTGTTCCCACCAGGTAATATCACTGGACCCAAAGGCTGCCTGCAAATGCTCAGAACTACCTCAGTACTGCTAACCTGAGCATCTTACCACCTTTTTCCCAAGAACTGTAGGCATATGTAAGATAGGCAACTTTTCTTCCCTGAATTTTAAACCTGCTATACACACAGCACATTAACCAGAGATAGAGGGAATCAGATCTCTATGACAAAAAACATACCCTTCACATTTGTTTATGCGAGATTGGGAAAACAGGGTGTACTATAGCAATTTCATGACAGTCATTAAAGAACGTAATCTGAATATGGAAAATTCCAATCAAGTTTGGAATTTGACCTACGAGAAGAAAACTGCCGATAAATTTTAATCAACATTAAGCTATTCCTGACACACACAGAGACCAAGGACCTAGCCTTTAGCCTGCTTTTCAAGCTGTGCTATGCTGCTTTACATGAAAAATTAAAAAGTCACAGGGCTAGAAAAGGAAGAATCTCTCTATCCTACTGGTTACTTCTCTGGAAGGAGGATTTATTTCTTTGTATTGCAAGAAGTGTTTTAGGTATTCAATACAGCAATTCCTCAGTGCAACCTTGTAAGTTCTTCCACAGTGTTAGGTTAGAAGACGGGACTTTCTGTGAAGAAACTGGTATGGGTTTGCATCCTCTGGAATAGCAAAAGACTTAGAAAGGACTGTACAATACAACATTAGAATGAAGGAGTATGACCTCCATCTCCAGCTGCTCTCTGCAAGAAAAAAGACAAAACCAAGATTCTGTAATTTCTGAAAGAACATGCATTTTTAACTTTCTTGTTTTTAGGGAAGGTTTAGAGCTTAGCACTCTAGTGAAAGCAGGCACATTTCAGCAGCCCAGAGTTGACCATACAGGTCCTTGAATGGGGATTTACCCAAAATCATCAAGCTTGGCATTTCCTCCCGGCTACCTGGAACAGCTCCATGCTCAGACTCCTGGTTAAGAATTCCATTATAAATTTATTACTCCTTCCCCCACTGACTGTGGGGACCACAGGTACCATGTGTCCATCAGAATGGAACTCCAACGTTAATAAAAATTACATGGGTCTTCAGTGTCATGCGCTCATGGCCTTCTATATGAGGCTAACATTCAGTCTCATAGGAGACTGATCACAACTTTTTTTTTTTCAAACTATTAATTAACACTGAAAAATTAAATTGTGGCAACCCATTTGAAATGAGTTGAAGATTTCAGGTTGAAATCTTCTTCCTTGTACTTTGATGGTCCCAAGCTAAGAATTAATAATTCGTCTATCAAGATGAGCAAACCCAATTATCCCCATGACAACTATTTTCCAACTTTGACAGTGAAACAGAGCAATCTCCCAGGCATAAGTCATGGCTAATGCTCACTTTAGTAATTATACAGCATCTACACATGTTGATTCACATTTAACTTAATACACAGCAAAAAATACAAAGACAACATTTCCTACAGCAAGCTCCTTCTCTTTCTCTAAGCTACAGCAAAGGAAGGCTGGGTGTTAACAAAAATGTAATGGCTGGTATTCGAGGCTCTTGGAGATGTAAACTAACATGCAGGTCAGTTCAAAGACTTGAAATGAGAGACTTTCATGGTGGAGAAATGTAAGAGTCACCATCAAGAACCTGGTTACAACTATCACAACAATAGTCAACAAACAGTTAACTTTGTTCAACTGCCAACTTACAAGAAGTTATCCCAGTGCACTTGGAGAAGACAAATGAGAGCATAGATTATCTCAACTGCCTTCCACAGAATATTTCGCATGCTCACATTCAGGACAGAGTTCAAGTAGATCCTTTATTACAGCTTCAAGAAGTGAACTTCATCCTGTTGTCCCCATTTTCTGGTTGTATCAATTCACATGCATTTGGTCAGTCTGTGCACAACTCTGTTTTAAAGGAATAAGTGCTAAATTTAAATCTCCTTTGGGGGAAAAAAATAATATCTTGTCTACAGCAACAATGAATTTCTTTCTGGCAACAGCGAAAGACAACTGAAGCTAGTGAAATTATATCCTTGTCAGTTTGCCCTGCTGAAGAACAGTATCAACTCAGGGGCTTAAAACTGCTCTCATCAAAAAATAAAAATCAGTGTTTCAATTGGGAAGCTCTTCTGCTGTAAAACTGCAACTATACTTTGAAGAATTTATGGATTTTAATTCTGTATGGGTGAGCTAGCTCTTTTGGAATTAAATTACAAAACTATGCTGTTGTTGAATTTTATTAATGTTCCAAGCAATTAGAGAGATTGTTTATTGTGGTTTAACCCCAGCCAGTAACCCACCACCTTGCAGCCACTTGCCCACACCCCCCCCCCCCCCCCCACTTCCCCACCCCCAAGGCAGGATGGGGAGGAGAACTGAAAGAATGCAAACCCCCCGGGTTGAGATAAGAACAGTTTAATTACCAAAATAAAAATATAGTGATAATAAAAAGGATACCACCACCAACAACAATAATAGGAATCAACAAGAGAAGAAATTAAATCTCAGACAACACAAGTGATGCACAATGTAATTGCTCATCACCTGCTGACACCCAGCCTGACCCGAGCAGAGACTGGGCTCCCCCCTGTTTATATACTGAGAATGATGAGCTGTGGTACGGAACACCCCTTTGGCTAGTTTGGGTCAGGTGTCCTGCCTCTGCTCCCTCTTGGCTTTTTGTGCCACTCCTCACTGGCAGAGCATGAGACTGAAAAGTCCTTGATCACAGTAAGCATTACTTAGCAACAACTAAAACATTAATCAGCCTTGTTCTCAGACACAGCACTGGACCAGGCACTAGGAAGGAGAAAAATAACTTATAGCTGAACCCAGGACACTGTAGGACTACAGATGTATTATCTCTGTGCCTGGCAAGAACCCACATCAGTGCAGTCAGGAAACGTCAGAGGTGCACCGCAGGGAAGAAGAAAAGACTTTTGATATGCTTTCTCAGTGAAACATTTTGAGCAGTACCCAGCTTCTCTGAAGTCTTACTTTTGTTAAGACAAATCAAAGTAATAATTAATTTACATTGCTATAAGTCTTTTTATCTACAAATTTCAAAGCAGCATTAGCAAAGATCCATAGCATGAAGAACAAGAGATGCATCAGCTTCCCAATATCCAGCCTTATGTTTGCAGACCTGCAATCACACACCCTTTTGTTAATGGAAATAGCAGACACTTTAATCGTTTACAGGTTGAAAAATCCTTAAACCCAACCCTACACTGAAAACCAAACACTGGTTAACCAACAAGGTTGAAACATTCCGACAAGAAGAGGACTTTTTCCTCAACAGGACATTTCTTCAGGCTAATTCCAGCAAGAGCTCCTCCCTACATATCCTGCTGTGGCAGAAAGCTTGGCACCATCTCACTCGACAGGAGCAAGCTCTTCTGAACTTCCTGGTATTTCTTACTGTAACCTCAACTCCCAAAGACTCACACTACTAACTGTTACTCGTCTGCTTATTTAATGAAATCATTCATGAAAACAACATGGCAGTTGTCTGCTAAGCTTCTCTGTCTGGAGGAAAAAGAAAGGTGGGGGGAAGGGAGGGGGGTGAATCAAGGCCAATGGGAGAAGCCACTTTCTCATGAAATTTCAGAGCTTTAATTTTGAACAGATTTATAAAAAATAATAATTAAAAAAAATTAACATTCCTGAAAATTAATACAAACCTCCATGACGCTGGTTTAGTCATAGCAACCACTTTGTTCTCATTTCTGTTCTACTACCTTTATTCACTACTCTGAGTGAATCCTTATGACAATGGTAAGCCACTCTAACGAAACACTTAAATCAAAGAACAACTTTGGAACTACGCACTTTTAAGTAGTTCAAGTTAGGCATAAAAAATAGGACTCAGCTGAGCTAGCTTCAGACAACTACATCCTGGTCTGATCTAGTTGTCTAGACTTCCTTCAGTCAAGTGAAAGAAGCAGACAGTTTAGGATGGGAATCCTGGCATGCCAACAAAAACACACTCTCGTGTTCATTGACCACATAGAGAATCCAACCTCTGCTTGTGCTACCGGAAAATACAAAGCAGAATCACAAGTTGAGGCAAGATGCATCTCAGCTATCCCTTGCATATGACTTTTTTTTTCCCCAGTTTACAGACATTCAATTGAAATGTTCAAGCGTGCAGCATTTCTAAAAAGATCTTAGAGCATTTCAGCCTGGAAATTACCCAAAAGGAAGCACTTAAACATATGTAAACAATTGTTATTTAGGCTATTCAGGCAGATGGGTTACTTCACCCATTTTTACCTGCGCTGTAGATGGCTTGATGGTCACCTGTAGCTTGACCCAGTATTTCTTTACAGCTACAAGTGGTCAAAATATTTACAACTCAAAACTGTGATATGTTAATCTGTAACTGTGATATGTAATATGTAACTGTGATGTTACACAGAAGATGCAAACAAAAACCAATCATGAATCATCTGGCACCATCTAAATTTTTAGAGTTATGGTTTATTTCTTTAACACTTCCTAACAGAACATGGTTATTTCCAACAAACACTTTTCTTATGACTTGTTTTGAAAATTAAAAATGTTCAACTTCTAATGCAGTGAGGACTTATCTGCCTGAATTTATTTCCTTAGATGGTCAGTTTGATGCTCGCTCTTTTTTTTTATACTGATCTTGCAATCGCTTACATTAAATTCATAGCAATAAACAATGTACGTTTTTGACACATCTGTAATTCCCAAACTTCCTCTAAATTGTGCACAGAACTGAATTCAGCCTCCAGATAAGAATCTCACATTTGCATAACTGACTCCTGAATTTTGTTTTGTCTGTCTTTAGAGGATTTGAAGAGAGTTGGAATTTGTTCCTGACACAAATTTTTATTTTAAAACCTATGATGCTCTCCATTTCTGAAAATCCCTTGTAAATTTTCATTAGAGAAATAAATAGGCACAAATACCCTCTAACATACTAATCTTTACTACCTTACTTGAATCAATTTCTAAGGAACACAAAAATTGCAGATAAAATATTAAATTATATAACAAATTCAATTAACTGCATGGTGTATGTATTATCACATACATACATTTAACTAATAAAAGTGACCATGGATATGTTTGTTTCTCTTCAGGAAACGGAATAAGAAATTATCAGCTATGCTGCTGCCTGTAAAGACAGACTTTTAGTACTATAAAACTGACAGAAGAGAAATATTCCACTGCATTTTATCTTGCTATTATGCCTTTTTTCACAATGCAAGCATACAGAGAAATAATTTCAAAGAAGTCTCACAAGCACCAACATCACCCATCTTTCCCCCAGAATGCAGGAAACTACGCATATTCCACAAAATTATATATGGAGCAGAACATTTTCTTTCTGTGACATTCAGCTAAAACATCCTATTTTCTGAAGGTATTAGTTTCGCAAGCTAAAAACCTGTGTTAGAAACATTCTCAAGTCAGGCAAGTGCTGACTTCCTCTTAAAGAAAAACAAAAAAACCCCAAACCAAAACAAACAAACAAAAAAAAAAAAAAGCCATTGAGAAAGGCTGGCGAACACTGAGCCCAGGACCTGGGCCTGAGAAAGGTCAAGTCTGTTCTAAATGCAGAGCCAGCGATCTTCCAACAGAGTTCAAAAATCTTCATCCTCTACTCTTCCACTCCCAGTATAAATCCTGGATTATTTAGATAATCTTTTGGGGACAAAGGTTAATGAGTCTTAAGGTCAAAAACCAAGAGTAATCAGCATTATCAAATTAATTTTTTTTTTCAGTTGTTGTTGTGTTCCTCATTTTTCCCTAGGAAAAGATTTTAATCCAAATCAAAAAAAAAAAAAAAAAAAAAAAAAAAAAAAAAAAAAACCAACCAAATCACAAACAAACCAACCACCAAAGTAAAATAAACCAAACAAACCCTTTTAATAGAATATTTTCCCTGAGTATGAATGCTATACACACACACTGTAGAGTCCCTGTAAAATCACATACCTATTTATCAGGAACAATGAAGGCATCACTGTGATTCCAACAAGCCATAATCAAGATGCTAGTTTGTTCTATACTTACGAAATGCACAAACTTTCCTACCTCAAAAAAAAGCTTGGTAACTAAAATTAAAAGATAATGTTTATAACGGAAGACAGGTATGTAATAAAAACATGCACTGAAAGTAAACTGAGTACTTAATGCCTACATGCCTAGATTTAAATAACAAACCAACAGTTACAAGAGCTTGGGGTTCACGAAATGTCATGGTTTAAGCCCAGCTGGTAACTCAAACCCAGGACAGGGCAGTCAGTGTATTAATGACCCTCACAATTTACAGACACATCCTTTACTGAACTTCTGTAGTTGCTCACATTTGCTGAGATAATTTGTTAAATGCTTACATCACAAACGCAACTGCATTTTCACTTGCATCTCACCATTCTACAGCATTAAATTATGGGGAATGGGGAGGGAACAAGATTCATTAAAGAGGCCAGGTAGTCCTGAGCAACTATACACGTCGCTGCTCTAACGCAGATCACAGTAACAAGAAAATGCTGATTTGTGTTGGTGGTTTAGTTTGAGGCTTAGCATGTGTTTGTTGTTCTTTTGGGTTTTTTAAAATACATAGAATCATAGAATAGTGAGGGTTGGAAAGGACCTTAAGATCATCTAGTTCCAACACCCCTGCCAGGGGCAGGGACACCTCACACTAAACCATGTCACCCAAGGCTCTGTCCAACCTGGCCTTGAACACTGCCAGCGATGGAGCATTCACAACTTCCCTGGGCAACCCATTCCAGTGCCTCACCACCCTTACAGTAAAGAATTTCTTCCTCATAGCCAATCTAAACTTCCCCTGTTGAAGTTTGAACCCGTCACCCCTTGTCCTATCACTACAGTTCCTCATGAAGAGTCCCTCCCCAGCATCCCTATAGGCCCCCTTCAGATACTGGAAGGCTGCTATGAGGTCTCCACGCAGCCTTCTCTTCTCCAGGCTGAACAGCCCCAACTTTCTCAGCCTATCTTCATACGGGGGGTGCTTCAGTCCCCTGATCATCCTCATAGCCCTCCTCTGGACCTGTTCCAACAGTTCCATGCCCTTTTTATGTTGAGGACACCAGAACTGCACACAAGACTCCAAGTGAGGTCTCACAAGAGCAGAGAAGAGGGGCAGGATCACCTCCCTCGACCTGCTGGTCACGTTCCTTTTGATGCAGCCCAGGATACGGTTGGCTTTCTGGGCTGCAAGCGCACACTGCCGGCTCCTTTTCATTTTTTTCATCGAACAACACCCCCCAGTCCTTCTCTGCAGGGCTGCTCTGAATTTCTTCTCTGCCCAACCTGAAGCTGTGCCTGGGATTGCTCCAACCCAGGTGTAGGACCTTGCACTTGGCATGGTTAAACTTCATCAGGTTGGCATCAGCCCACCTCACAAGCGTGTCAAGGTCCCTCTGGATGGCATTCCTTCCTTCCAACATATCAACTGAACCACACAGCTTGTTGTCATTGGCAAACTTGCTGAGGGCGCACTCAATCCCTTTGTCCATGTTACCGACAAAGAAGTTGAACAAGAAGGATCTGGTTCGAGACCATCTTAGGAACCTGAACGTATACAAGTCCATGGGACCTGATGAAATCCATCCGCGGGTCCTGAAGGAGCTGGCAAATGAACTTGCTAAGCCACTGTCCATCATATTTGAAAAATCATGGCAGTCAGGTGAAGTTCCCGATGACTGGAAAAAGGGAAATATAACCCCCATTTTCAAGAAGGGCAAAATGGATGAGCCAGGGAACTACAGTCCAGTCAGCCACACCTCTGTGCCTGGCAAAATCTTGGAGTGGATTCTCCTGGAAGGCATGTAAGGCGCATGAAAAGCAACAAGGTGGGTGGTGACAGCCAGTATGGCTTCATGAAGGGGAAATCCTGCCTGACCAGTCTGGTGGCCTTCTATGATGGGGCTACAGAACTGATGGACAGGGGTAGAGCAGCTGATGTCATCAGTCACAAAATCCTTACTCCAGCACTTGTAAGACTTTCCTGGACTATCAATTTTAGTTCATATTTCCCAGGTATTCCCCTGGCCTTCCCCCCTTTAGTCATTTGGGTCTTTTTTCCCCCCTTTAAAGTACTTTCACAGTTTCAAGTAATAAGATGAGGAGGGTAAAAACAAACCAAGCTCCAAAATCATCATGTGAAAACATTTTTAATGGGAGCTGTAAAACTGCCATGCTATTAAATAGGGATTTGAGGGTTGGCAGCAAACAGCAATGGCCTCCACTTCAGAAATATAGTTTCCATAGCTCCCATGAAACTCCCTACACAGCTGAAGAAAATTGCAGTTCTCTCTCTCCCCTAAAAATCTTACATCTTCTCACTGTACGACTTGTTCTGATCTCCGGCAACTCACAGCAGCACACATGTTCAATCCTTTCAACTCCTCATGTGGAGCACAGACTAAGCAGACAAAAACTGAGCTGGATTTTTACAGCAGCTGGCTCTCTGCTATTTAGTAGAAAAAAGAAATAATGAGCAACCACACTGCTTCCACTATATTCTCAGTACTTCTGCTACTGCTGCTTCAGTATCACGAAGCAACAGAAGGAATGGTAAGACACTAAAGAAATGGAAGCAAGAGAGAGGCAATGCAAAGGTTAACTGAAAAGACAAGGTACTACACCCTCTGGTTTCAGAAGCCACAAGGCTGGAGACCCAGAGACTATATAAGAAAAAAATACCATGCTTGTATTGCTCTATTGCTCCTCCACTGATCTCTTAGGCATTATCTCCTGGCCACCAAGCTAGATGTTTAATCTGACCCTGTACAACTGTTCTCATTATTGTATATTTAAGACAGCTTCATAATTAATAGAAGAAAATACCTTTACACCCAGTCCTCTTATAGAATTCTCTATTATCCTTCCTCTTGTCACTGTTCCATTAACAGATGCTAGTACTTTCCACATTAACAAGTATGTTCAGAGATGCATTAACATCTTCATATTGTTACATAAATACCACTAGACATTATGACCATGCATTGAACACACTGTATTTGCTGCTTCTACCAAAGGCAGAACTCCTGCTCTTTTCCCGTGTGCGGCAGGAAAAGGTGCATAAATGCTGGCCATGACACATACATTAAGAAAAGCGCTATGAAACATATGGATATTTTGTAAAAAACTACTGAAACTAATTCTGATTTCACATTAACCAGTCTAAGCTGGGAGAAACTCCAGCCATGTTACCTGAGTGCCCAAAGTAGCACAGGACCAGCATCCAATCCTAAATGTCTCTTATTCTTCTAGATGGAAAAGTTCAGGAAATATCAAACTGCACTACAAAGTCTGCTATATGCTTTAATAGCAAACTTTGGGATTAGAAGCACTGAAGTATCAAACATTAAAATGCTTGCTTTGCCTCCTTTGCATCTTCTGATCAACTCTCATCCATGAATTGGAAAGTCTCATGGAGGCATTGTAATTAGCATCCTTCCTTCCTTTCTGGAATCATGCTGATTTTTTAAAGGGAAGTGTAAGGCATTCTTCCACTTACAATTGAATGTAAATTAAATAATGTATTAATTATTTCAGTAGCACTTGATATTTATTTTAATTAATCGTTAAGTCAGACGAACACTGGGGAGTAACAGCAGGACATCAAAAACAGCAAAAGTCTCGCGGTTTGGGGTTTTTTTCCTTGTTTGAGAGCATTTTTAATGACAAATTAAACAATGTACTACATTATTATTTTTTTTAATATAAATTTGATGAAATTAAACTACATACAATGGCTGTTCCCAAAGAAAACAGAAAGCTTCTGAATGCAATACCTGTATGAGCAGGGCAAGAAATAAAAGCCACCAGCCCCACTTCATCTCAGTCTTCCCTACAGAGCTGTGTACATCATGTCAGGATTGTCAGTTTCTGCTAGAACAGCATTAAGGAGTTCAATTAGACTCTTGCTTCCTCAGGCTGCAGCTGGGGGTAAAAAACAAAACAAAACAAAAAAACAACCAAACAACTCTCCATAGCACCCAGCAAAACTCCTGGGCATATGCCCTGACCCAGGCAAAGCACCTCTTCCCCTTACCTTTGTCACCAAAAGATGGCCCACACACATATGCCAAAGACTTTGTTACTGGAATTAATCCTGAATTAGCAGGGCTCAGGCTTATATTCAGAGCTCTGACTAAAACACCTGGCACAAGAGAATTTATGCTGAAGAGCAGCCAACAATCCCTTCCATGCCCTGGAGTTAACTGGTGTGAAGAGCTGATGATGGCAGTCTAGGCAAAGGGACCTACAGCCTCCTTGCTCCATCTCCTGTCACACATTGCTGCAGCAAGCCACAGCACCAAGATCACCTTTGCCTATCCCAGGAACTTAAGTGAACTACAGACTAACTTTTTCCATGACTTCAAAGTGGCAACAGAAGCACAGACCATTTCTTTATTATTTAAACTGTTTAAAACTGGGAAAAATCTTTTTCTGGTCAAGCTGAGCTTACACAAACTAACATTCTCCTGAACCTTTTATTACAACTGCAAAACAAGAATTACTTTAGCACTTCAAAACACTGAGATCAAGATTCTCAAGCTTTGATTCCATTTTCACCTAGTCATATGAATTATTCTTTACTAAGATGCTACAGGTTTTACATCAACATAGGCCAGTATTAATTGCTTTACTTGTCTGTATTAAGCCTCTACAGATACCACAAGTATATCAAAACATAGAGGTCATATTTCTGGGAAAACACAGGCCTTCTTTTCTTAGAGAAATCTGAATTGGATTAAAATAGCAGACAGATTGATCTAAAATTAGTCCAGTTTTCAGCGGTTTGGGTTTTCTTGAAGATAACAATAAATCTGCTTAAATATTTTGGTTGCCTGTGACAATAAATAAATCACTTAGTGTTGTGTTTCATTTTCCTCCATCCATCAAATTGAAGCTGGAACAGGAAGAAGAAGAAAAGAGGAAAAGCAATTCTGGCATGACTTTTGTGCCACAATCATTCAGGAGCATGCTTGGTCCATAACATGGATAGGATCAGCTCTGTGCGCGCTTGGGACACTAGCTCACAGGAAGAGTGTGCGGTGCTTAGCACATCAGTTACTGACCCTCCACCCCAATTTCCTTCCCTGTGCCCACAGACTGTATGGCCAGCTCTGGAAGCAAGATGGGCACAGAGGCTTATCCAACTTTATTTTGAGTTGCACAGAGGGCAGGTACTCTCTGGAAGACATTTGTTCTAATGGATACCACTTCAACATAACCGTAAAAAAGGCACAACTTATACCCCACCTTCAGTCTCAACTGTGCTTTCACTTAAAAAAAGATTATCACACTATAGCTTTTTTAACTGACTCAAACTTATAGTTCCCAAGATAATTAGAAATTTGTGCATGAAGTAAACCCCACATTCCTCCCCAATATTCACAAAGTATCTTAAAGAAGAAAAGTATCTCATGCTATTTGCTCTACCTTTTATTTAGATAAAACAGAAGAAAACCACCTTTTCTCTGAACAGACAAGCTCAGATGGCTGATATTCCAAATGTCTTTTTAGAAGTGACTGACAGTAACATGACTCAGTTCTGCAAATCTCCTCACAGATGGGCCCTATATCTCTCTACAGGAGATCACACAGTAGCAGCTCATCCAGGCCTTTCATACTTGTGACCTTGTGGGTAAAAGCTCATCAACACCGAGTCTAGGTGTACTCAAGCTATATTGTAACTCACAGGGCAGCAACTCCATAGCACTCAGTGATTAGGCGGCTAGTAGGCAGTCTCTTGTTTCCTGTCACTCATCCTAATAGTAGCATTTGGTTTTCAGACAGGAGCTACGTCTCAACATTTTACACAGCTTCAGATACTAAATATTTCTATCACTCGCACAGTTCCACCCCTCCAAAAATCCCTCTCCAAAGGAACACATAACCCAAGATTAACATGAAGAGTTTCTCATCTTTTTTACACTACATTAAAGTATTTAAATTAATTGGAGACATGTGCTTAAATATCACAGAGGCTGCTCTGCAAATCCCACCCCTTCTTTTTCTAATCAGTGCATGTGGGAAAAAGAAGCTGCTTTCACAGCCAGGCAGTAGAAATGCCACTTTCAAAGAAACAGTCCTGATAAGAAGTTACAAACACAACTTTTCTTTTCATAATTGTTTTCTGAATCTGTCTAGTCACTCAGAACTCCCTTTTTTACACATCTTTCTGCTTTGCACATTTCAGTGACTCTCCCATACAACTTCAAATACAGACAATATAATGAGAATTAAAGATCTTTGAAAACCTATGCCCTGAATTCAATTAGCAGCATCAAGAATCCAGCAGTTAGCACCAAGTCCAAAACATGTAATAGGATTATTTGAGAGTTTAAATGATGAATAAAGCCGTATCCAACTATTTTCTTTCTTGCTTTCTTCTCCTCTAGGAGTGAGTATTTAACATAACTGTTTTTATTTTTAAGTCTAACTTATTTCAGTATAAAACATGGCATTCAGGTTGGTATAGAAAAGCCATATCAACGGGATACCCATTACCTCCACCTGCCTCATCACACAGCAGTTCCACTTGCACTGAAACTATCTTCAGCTGTAACAGCAGACATTAGCAAATGTTGCTAAGAGCAGACACCCTTAGGAGTGAACCCATCCATCTGTGCTCCTCATCATCTACAGCCTCTGATTCACACAGGTCCCATCAGTACCACACAACATTTGGCCTGGGCCTTCCAATGCGCCTTATGTTGAAATGACAAGAACATTGTCACAGCATTCCATTGCCTAATGCTAAGAGCAAGCACTTCATGCTCTGATGACCTGGAGATACTTGAGGATCCAGGGTCTTCAGGGATAGCACCAAGAGGACTTTGTTACAAGTTTAAAACTTCCTCTGTTTTATAGTCTTAACCGTACTACCAGCAGCAACTACATCCTGGAGTAAAGTTTATCCAAACCATACCTTTGGTTAGTCTTTGAGAAATCTACTTTATTCCAATGAAAGTCCAAGAGCAGTGTAACAAATAAATAGTCAAGGAATTTTGTTTCAGTGTCTACAGTTTAAAACACACAGTTACTCATTATTAACAGAACTTACAATATTTCTATTTGCTGCTACTTCCATCTCAGGACATTCTCTACCCAGAAACATGGGGGGACGTGTGGGGTGTATAAGTGTAAAATTCAATACTCTGCCACTATAAAAAAAAAGAGATGCTTCCAAGCCTGAAATTATAACCCACAAACTTACAAGCAATCAGTTCCAGACACAAAACTCCAGAGCCACTCACCAAACTGAAATCAATCCCAGGAGAAATGCAGAGCTACAGTATGGTGCACAACTTGAGGGAAGCAAGTTTTAAGTAACTGCTCCAGGAATAAGCTCAAACAAACCAAACCAGATCTAGAACAGCACTGAGCTAAGCTATAAGAAAGCCCAGCTCATAAAAAGCCCATAGCCAGATAGATATCTACCACACATGCAAATTGCCACTATTTAGTTTAGAGAAGTCAACTTTTCCATCTCCTTTGTACTGCTGTGGCATTGGCAAAACTGTTTCAGGGCTCTTCACTGCCTATGTAATGTTAAGAGATGGGAATGCCTCTACTGTGTCTTGAAACTTCTTGGGGGGTTAGACGCAATATATTCGCCTGATTGGTATATAAGAAAGTCAGTCTTTCTGATAGAAATCTCCTCTTAACTTTGATGCACTGAAGGAAAACTGAGCTCTCCGTCTGGAAAGAATTCATAAAGCTCTATAGTATTAGCACACTAAAAGGAACAAAAAGCTTTGATGTAATTATTACCAGTAGGTGGTATGCATTAACTGCTATTTTCAAACCAGCAGGTTATTCAGCAGCTTTAGAAACAATAAAACCCTCAAGACCTGAGGCAAAAAAAAAAAAAACAACCAAAACCTAAACAACTAAAAAACAGTTAAAAAAAACTTTAAAAAAAGTCATTTACAAATCTTAGACATTCATGATAAATTACAATTATAAGCAGGCATTCATGCTGGCAATAATTAGCAACATACCTCAACATTACTGAATGCCAGTGAAGTCAAGAATACTCTTCACGAAAGAACAATACAGAAGAGGTGGCCAAGTTGTATTTAAAAGGAGGTATAGGCAATTTTGTTAACTGAAGAAAAAAAAAAAAAGACCAGCTGTAAATAGGATGGGCTCACAGTTTGCAGCATTCCTTCAGAACCAGGAACTACACAGTCTGAAATGAAACCACTTTTCTCTAAAGATTTTAAAAAAGGATAGTGTGCTTGCTAGCCATTTTTCAAAATACTTATCAATACTGAGACATTTTTACTCTAAATTAGAGCTTTGGTGAATGAGTATTTTGAGTTCTGTTATCAACAAGAATCTCCCAAGATTTTAAAGTGTACATCTAAGAGAAATATCAATTTAACATCAAGTGTACATCTAAGTAGCTGTAACCTGAATACAAGATGCACATCTCAGTGCTATATCATCAGACAAAAAGGGTAGCCTGCTCAATTTGTACAGCAACAAAAAACGTCCTGAGCAACCAAACCCAAATACTAGTAGTTTGGACTGCTGTTCTCCTATTTGCAGTGACACCAAGTTCAAATTTTATTTAATTATGCTCTCAGTAAACACAATAAAATCTTACCAAAGTTGTCCATGTCAGTGTCTCAACAGTTTTTTAGATCATGGTTTCTCCCCTCATAATAATGTGCTGTTGGTTTCATTTAATGAAAACAACAGAAGAATGCAAGAAGTTTAAGCAAAGAAGAAAACCATACACATATATAAACCCCCAAATCTGTAGTAACTTTAAATACCTTTAAAACCTGACTCTAAATTAATTGTCTTAGGCTAACTGGGAGCTTGAGGAAGAGACAAAGATTTTAACTGACCTCTTAATAGCTAATCTTATGCTGCTATAATTTGGCTGGCAAATCTGAACTAAATGAGGAAAACTAGAAGAATTCATAGCAATAGACAGAGCCCTTTGTGAAGATCAGAATGTTTTTAATGAAGTAGAAAAGGCAAAAGGTTCAGTACATTTTTCTTGCATGCTTGGAGTGAAGCAGGATGACAGGCTAGTATCATAAGAAGATGATTAAGTACTTTCCAGTCCATTAGTAACTAAGGAATATGTTAAACAGCATCTACAAGAAATAAACACCCTCAGAATTAGTATAGTTAGATAACCCCCAGTGAATATTTCAAATATATTTGCAGATGATTTCTCTGGCCTACCTGATCCAAATCTAATATATTCAGGGCATAAATTGTTTTTTTTATGATTGAAAAAAACCTAAAAGTCTACCTGTATTCCAAAAGAGTAGCCTGGTTGCGAGCATAACACCTGCACTAAAAAAATAAATCCACCTTCCTCTGCTGAATTTCAATCTTAAACAAGGTAATGAGGTCAATAAATTAAGACATAAGTAATTGGCACTATATTCCTGTCAAACGAAGGCTATTTTGACCTCAGAAAGAAGTAAAAAAATAGTTCTGGTTTCATTGTGGTTTACATAACTAGATTTATATACGACTGGATTTATACAAGCAGATGAAAAGCTGGATATGAGCCAGCAGTGCGTGCTCACAGCCCAGAAAGTCAACCATATGCTGGGCTGCTTCAAAAGGAGTGTGACCAGAAGGCTGCTAAAGGAGGTGATCCTGCCCCTCTGCTCTCGTAAGACACCCACCTGCAGCACTGCATCCAGCTCAGGGACCCTCAACACAGGAAGGAACATGGACCTATTGGAGTGAATTCAGAGGAGAGCCACGAAGATGATCATAGGGCTGAAACACCTCTCCTATGAAGACAGGCTGAGAGAGCTGGGGTTGTTCAGCCTGGAGAAGAGAACACTCTTGGGAGACATTACAGCAGCCTTCATGTGCCTAGAGGGGGCTTACAAGAAAGTAGAGAAACAATGGCATATTGACAAGTCAAGCAGCAACTGTTTTAAGCTGACAGAGGGGAGGTTTAGATTAGATATTAGAAAGAAATTCTTCACCACGAGAATATAGAAAGACACTGGAACAGGTTGCCCAGCGAATCTGTGGATGCCCCATCCCTAGAAGCATTCAAGGCCAGGTTGGATGGAGCTCTTAGCAACCTAACCTAGTTGAAGATATCCCTGCTCATGGCAGCATGGTTGCACTAGATGACTTTAAAAAGTCCCTTCTAACCCAAACTGTTCTATGATCTAAACTGAATATCCTTTACCTCCATATCACATTAGAATTAGCACCCCATGATATTCTGATCAATACTTATAAAAGAATAATATATTTAATAAAAAAATATTTAAAAAGTTATTTTAAGAGGAATTTAAAGACTTTTTTTAAAATACCTTTGAAGAAATAGAAAATTGGTCTCAGAAGAACCATGAACTGGGAAAAAAAACAACAACAACAACAACAACAAAAAAAAAAAAAACCCGAACACTTTTAGCAAAAGAGCTTGCAATCTTTTTAGATCATCGTCACCATCATGCTACAACACACTATGTAAACACTTTCACAGACAGAAGTTACTATGTACTAAGCTGACTTTTAACAAAGACTTTGCTTACATTAACAGGCAGCACAGCCCCACTCGGAAAGTATCTCAAGGGTGCGAAGGACCTAATGGCCACCACCCATTGGGGGTCTTACAAGGGGAAGGAGGTAAAGGAAGAGATATTTCAGACCAGGCATAGCTGGTTTTCTTGGCCCCAAATGACTCTTCACAGCTGGAGCAGATTAGCTATGCTCCTGTGCCGGGAACACATACACTGGTAGAGGCTCACTCTAAAGGAATCTGCTCCCCAGCTCCAGGACTTTCTCTGATGCAGGGAGCAGGATGGGGTAGAGAACACAGAGAGGAGGGGAGAAGTAAATAAAGAATTAGCAAACCTGCTTCAAAATGCATGCTCAATTTTAACTGACATGGTACTGCAGGTACACCAAAATCCTCATAAGAATCAACTGCTAGAAGCTGAAATCAGAACGCATAATTAGTATTTTAAAATTGTGAAGTAGATGCGCTAACTTGAAAAATCTAATTCACGTAAGAATCCGGTATCTCTGTTTCTGTCCATCTCAAAACCAAGGCAGAAAGTCTTTCTGGAAAATACGAATAGCTTTGCTTGACTAAACCTAAATCAACTTTATATATCAAGATTACACATTGAAAATGCTACATAAACAGGTACACATAATAGCCATAATATATGACAAAATATTTACATTGATTCATATGGTACTGAATGTATTGGCAGGAATTACTGAAAAAGATCACACATGAAGGAGATATACATGGAGAGGGCACAGAATCCTTTCCTCAAGACAGCAAAATTCAGCTTTTACCTGTTTATTTAGACACCTGTATAAAACATTGACAGTTTTGCAGAGGTAATCTTTCACAACTTAAAAAGCAACCCAGCATTACTACATATCTTGGTGGTTTTGGGAAATGAGGTGACATGCAAGCAGGCCTACATCCTAACTATTTGATTTTTGTAATCACTATACGATTTTCACTAATGCAGTAAACCTTCTCACCTGGATTCGCATCCCCCCACATACCTCCATATAGTTACTTACATACACCTTTTCTCAAGTTCTAGTGTATGAAAAGTATTCACCTGAGTTTGGAAGACAGCCAAGACCTAAATCAGGTGTAAACTAAAAATCAGGAAAACTCATTTATTTAGTGTACAGAAAGAGCACATTACTGTTAAAATGTTACACAGAAGTGTAGATAAACAGCGTTTACCTGTAATTTGTACATCAGCAACATAATAACAAATCCAAGCTCTCTACCTATGTATTGTGAGAAAGAAGGATACGACACTCATAGAAAAGTAAAATGGCACCAACTTCTTAGTTCTAATTCTCTCCCTTGCAGAAAACTTGAGGACGTCTATCTTCACTTCTAAACTATGATACTTCAGCTTTACTAATTCAGTGTCCCTGCTGCAATTTGTAACCAAATTATTTCATCAGGAAACTCATGAGACCATATTGTCCTCATTGTACCTATCCATAAGCATTTCTTGACAAACATAGTAAGTTTAATGGCACATATAAGACGATGAACTGCATCATGCAGTTTTGAACTTCATTATAAATGGCTAAAAAAAGGCCTTCTGCAGAACAACTTAAGGCATAAAATCTTTTGACACCTAAACCAGTTCCTTATGGCTTCTCCAATTCTATAAACAGCATATCAGACATAAGTAAGTTTTGTACTACAGATCTCAAGTCCAACATCTTCACTTACATACAACTAATATACATTATCTTTCTTTGAAGACTGGGAAAAGTCTGAGTCAATAAGCTCAAGCACAAAAACATCCTTCTATGAGGCTGCCTCTTAACCACAAGCTCGCTGTTGTCTAAAAGATGTGGGGGGTGTTTTGCCAAAGAGAAAAACCTTTGACAGAGATAAGGTTAGTATGTCATTTACTTGAGTACTTCACTCTAGTGGTTTTGTTTATTTGCTTACCCAAATGGGGATAGGGAGAGAATTTTGTTGTTTCTGCTGGACTGCTTGTTGGTTTTGATTCACTGTTTTTTGTTTTAGAGAGGTGGGCATTTTTAGAAAAGGAACTTCATTGCTTGCAGTACTAACCTGAGCTAGGCCCACACAGCAAAACAGCAAAGTAGGACACAATGGATCATGGATTCAATGCATTGATCTGGATGCACAGGTGGTTTAGTTTTACTATATTTTTGCACACAGGCTTTTTACAGAACTGAAAAGAGATTACAGTTCCTGAAGAGATTACACAACTCAATACAAAGGGAACACTGAATCCATGTGAAAATATAACCATACCTTACCACAATTTGAAAAGTAAGAGCAACATGCTAACTTCTTTAAAAAGCAAACACATCAACAAATACCAAACACTTAGAATTTCTGATACTGGCTCTTGAGGGTACCCAAAATAATGAATGGAGGAGAGAAGTCTCAAAAAAAGAAACCATCTGCAGGACAAGACACTAAACAGAAAGATTTGGGTTTGAAACCAACCTGCACTCCAAGAATGGGAATCTTGAAGACTGGAACTTTTTCAACAGTCTCATTCAGCAGCTGCTAGCTGAAACAACCCTCTGGATGTTCAAGGAAACTTCTTTCTTTCCACAACCTCCAAAAATATTGCTGTAGCCCCCTTGCAGGTAAACTTCCTACTTCACTTTCTTACTCTCAAACCTTCTTCCTGCTCCTCACTTCCTCTATCCTGTTCTTTGTAACACCCAGCTCACAAAAATTTCTCTAACCTGTACATGTTCAGCCTCTCCCTAGGAGGAGCAATCTTCCCCTACCCTTCAAAAGCTTACTAGCAACCAAGGAAGCAGAAAAAGATCAACAAATACCTCCTTCCGTATCACACTGTCATTAAAACACAAAAGTCTCACCTGCAGTAAATTAACAAAGTTACTAAGCAATTCTGTAATCTACAGAAGAAAGGAAGAACTCTAGAGATAAGGGCAAACAACAACACTTTTATGACCTTTCACAGGTGGTGAATTTAAGGAATTAAAAAAAAATACCTAGAGAAAACATGAAAAAATCTCTCATGGTGAAAATCTGACAAGTTTTTGTAGCAGCCAAGGAGTTCAATTAGCATATGCTCACACTTCAGAAGAATCATTAATGCTTGGCTGTCCTTAAAAATAGCTATTGTTTCAGACTGCACACTTAAGTTCCACAAAGCATTACTCAAAACAGTAGGTGTGGTGTAAAGCATGGCAGAAATCAGCACGTCTTAAAACCATTCATCTGTCATATGTACTTCATCATAAGCAAGCATGCACACACACATTCAGGCATGGGAATGGCTAATGCTCTTTGTGATAACTGACAAAATGAAGATCCAGAGGAACTTCTAAAACAGCCCACAACATTGCTAATGGAAACTACTGCCCATTTTTAACTCTGAAGCAATAGTTCTAGTTAATCCGTTTATTAGAAAGATGATGTTCTGCTCTGCACTTGAAATGAATCTGTTTGCCCTTGCTGCACTTGTGATAGAAGGGAAGAGCTTTGGCCTTAACTTTACAACTGAGCATACATCTTAACTATAGTATATTAATCAAATAAGCAATTAAAATCAGATGATGCATGTGTTGCCTGAGGAGCCACATCAAGATTCTTAGGTCAGGGTCAGATTAAGGCACAGATATGACAGGCCAGCATCTGTTGAAGCCCCTCCTGTGATTATATAATGCTAAGAGCTCTTCAGTAATAAACTGAGTTAGTTCTCCAATACACATCCCTGTGTAACCTGGTGAACCCTTGAGAGTAAACAAGGAATTGCAGGACCTGGTAGGAGTCACCTCTTTCAGGTGTGGTTTCTGAAGTCTTAAACTGATCTTGAAATCACTGCTTTTATCATAAAATTTAAGCACTTCTGGAAAATATATTTTACAATGAAGACAGTTCAGACTCTCCAGTCTCAGATTAAAGAAATCTGAAAACATTAAATTGTTATAATGGCAGAAGTTAAGGATTAAAGTGCAGATGCAACCACAAGAAAGACACAAAAAAGGCCCTGACTTCCCCAATAAATCTCCTTATCTCTGCAAGTCATATCTGTTTACTCTCTTAACAAATAAAATTTTACTGTGGTAGCTTTCACCCTCCAGAGTTAGGACAGACATACAAAGGCATGCTGGATTGAGCCATGCATCAGTGACATGTCAACGAAGCTCTAAATGAAGAGTCTTCTGCAGACGGAAGGAGAAGTAACTGTTTCAATTTTTCAGACTGAGGCTGACTTTGCAATTCTGGAAGTCAATAAAAAATGTTTGACTCGTAAATTGAGAAGATTTGATCTGGAAGTCACTGAGAAAAAATAAATGTAGTGCTCCCAGCATGCCAGTATGACAGGGTCGCTTTGCTTTTCTGGCCACAATTCTGCTTTAAAACTAACCTTTCAGCAGCTGCTCAGTTTCAGTCATCAATCCCACAGCTGTTGAAAAGCAATAGCAAAAACACTGATTGATTTCAACAGAACAGGATAAGGCTCTTGATAGCACTCAGCTTATAAATGATAGCCTTACAACCCACAAAATGACCATAAAAAAATCTCAGTATGATTTAGACAGACAGAAAACATCCCTGTTGACCCAACTCAGATCACTAGAGACCTACATACATTTTTCAACAAATGGAAGAGTTTATGATTTTTATTTTTCTTTTTTATAAACCAAGCCAAGGGTATGACAAGAAAACAAAACCTATTTCATCTCAGGTGGAATCTGAACATCAGTTTTGTGACAATGTAGAAAATCTCTGGATGTTAACCATATTTAGCAGGCAAGAAGAGCCCCTGAGTCCATGGGACCTGATGAAATCCATCCGCGGGTCCTGAAGGAGCTGGCAAATGATGTTGCTAAGCCATTGTTCACCATATTTGAAAAATCATGGCAGTCAGGTGAAGTTCCCAATGACTGGAAAAAGGGAAATATAACCCCCATTTTCAAGAAGGGCAAAACGGATGAGCCAGGGAACTACAGTCCACTCATTCACACCTCTCTGCCTGGCAAAATCTTGGAGTGGATTCTCCTGGAAGACATGTAAGGCAAATGAAAAACAACAAGGTGGCTGGTGACAGCCAGCATGGCTTCACTAAGGGAAAATCCTGCCTGACCAGTCTGGTGGCCTTCTATGATGGGGCTACAGAACTGACGGACAGGGGTAGAGCAGTTGATGTCATCTACCTGGACTTGTGCAAAGCGTTTGACACTGTCTCACATGACATCCTTGTCTCTAAGTTGGAGAGACATCAATTTGATAGGTGGACCACTCACTGGATAAAGAACTGGCTGGATGGCCGCACGCAAAGAGTTGTGCTCAATGGTTCAATGTCCAGCTGGAGATCAGTAACAAGCGGTGCCCCTCAGGGATCGGTGTTGGGACCGGTCTTGTTCAACATCTTTGTCAGTGACATGGACAGTGGGATTGAGTGCACCCTCAGCAAGTGTGCCGATAACATCAAGCTGTGTGGTTCGGTTGATACGTTAGAGGGAAGGAATGCCATCCAGAGGGACCTTGACACGCTTGTGAGGTGGGCTGATGCCAACCTGATGAAGTTTAACCATGCCAAGTGTAAGGTCCTTCACCTGGGTTGGAGCAATCCCAGGCACAGCTACAGGTTGGGGAGAGAAGATTCAGAGCAGCCCTGTGGAGAACGACTTGGGGGTGTTGATCAATAAAAAAAAAAGAACATGAGCCAGCAGTGTGTGCTTGCAGCCCAGAAAGCCAACCGTATCCTGGACTGCATCAAAAGGAACGTGACCAGCAGGTCGAGGGAGGTGATTCTGCCCCTCTGAGGAGTATTGTTTGCAGTTCTGGTGTCCTCAACATAAAAAGGACATGGAACTGTTGGAACAAGTCCAAAGGAGGGCCACGAGGATGATCAGGGGACTGGAGCACCCCCCGTATGAAGATAGGCTGAGAAAGTTGGGGCTGCTCAGCCTGGAGAAGAGAAGGCTGTGTAGAGACCTCATAGCAGCCTTCCAATACCTGAAGGGGGCCTATAGGGATGCTGGGGAGGGACTCTTCATGAGGAACTGTAGTAATAGGACAAGGGGTAACGGGTTCAAACTTCAACAGGGGAAGTTTAGACTGGATATGAGGAAGAAATTCTTTACTGTAAGGGTGGTGAGGCACTGGAATGGGTTGCCCAGGGAAGTTGTGAATGCTCCATCACTGGCGGTGTTCAAGGCTGGACTGGTCATATCCTTGGGTGGCATGGTTTAGTGGGAGAAATCCTTTACTGTAAGGGTGGTGAGGCACTGGAATGGGTTGCCCAGGGAAGTTGTGAAAGCTCCATTCCTGGCAATGTTCAAGGCTGGACTGGACATAGCCTTGGTTGGCATGGTTTAGTGGGAGGTGTCCCTGCCCCTGGCAGGGGGGTTGGAACTAGATGATCTTAAGATCCTTTCCAAACCTAACTATTCTATGATTCTATGACTAAGGCTGCATTTATAAGCTGCAATGGGTCTACACTGACCTGCAGGTTCTGGGCAATCTGAATTCAAGGCTATGGGAGCAGTGATTCAGAAGACATTGCTGAGGTCCATCTGGAACATTCACATGCCCAGCACAGCCATACTCAAGCCTGTTCAGCAATGGAGCAATGACATTCCTTTTCATTCATTCATTCCTAACCCTAACCCTAACCCCAACCCTAACCCTAAAGTGCCCACAAAACACCACTCCTGTCTGCCCTCCAAAGGTGAGGCAGTAGTTTATGACTCCTGACATTAAGGTCATGATTTGTGGGCTGCAGGGGGCTTGGCTGTTTACATGCAAACTGAAATGTGATTTATCATTTTTTCCTTTAAGAAAGAATTCAGACATGTAAAATCGAGATCAGTTATTTAGGTTACTTTGTAAAAATGAAGAAATTTACATAATAAGTGTATGGAAAAGTCAGTGGTTATACTTTTTCTATCTAACTGGTAATGTTGCAGCAAACATTTCTAAACTTGAGTAACTTCCTGGATGCTCCATGGTCCTTTCAGATGAAAATCTGCTTTTGCTAGTTGTGATGCATAATAAGTAATAAATTGCAAGGGAGTACTCTCAGTTTTCCTCCTGACCTGATCATTTCTGTCAACATCATTCTTCATTTATCAGGCTGCTCACAGAAAAAAATGAACATTCGATTGCAAATGTGTCAAGATACACCACCTGTGCTCCGGGGCTACTCCTCACTTTCTTCTAAATTAGCTAACATAGCCACAACACTGTTTACCAAACTCAAGACTATTCCCCCCTAATCCCACTACATTGAAAACACTTGAGACTTTTAAATGGAGCAGCAATATCCTAATGCAAATCAAGCCGCAGGACTACTAAAGCTCTCCTATTTCACTGCCCTTTAGGCAACTGTTGATTCTGAGACACCAACAGGCCTCAAAAGGGAAAAAGAACAAAAGGACAAGTAAAGAAGTAGACAATTCCTATGTAAGTTTCAAATTCAAAAACCATTACCTTCACTGAAACATTTTACCACAGAAAGTTGTACCCAGTATATGTCAAAATGGATGTCTTTTCACCTTAGTTTGCCTGCTCTTGCAAATCCACTCAGTTAAAGTCTGTTCCTTCCTTTTAGTACATCTTTTTCACATTATCTAGCTCTTCCGAAACAAAGAGATTCTTCCCAGCCCACATACTGAGCTGTCATCACTATATCAACTGTTCTGAGCAGTTACAGTTTTCTATGCACTAATTAAAGCTTCATATAGAACCTGAGCTAATTAAAATCCGCAACAAATTAAGTATGAAACAAACTGGCTGTAACTAGGTATTTATATTATGCAGATACCTGCTGATGAATGTGTTTGTAGTCTTGTTTCCTCTCCTGCTTCTTTCAGCAGCAGTCAACAGCTGTGGGCATACAAAGAATCTGTAACAATTCAAGATTCAGATGTTAAATCCTGAAGTATTTTTTCCTCACAGTCATAAGCCCTATTAGTGTTTCTACAATATGCTCTGTAGTGCCATATACCTGGGGCTTGTTTCTATTCCTGAATTCCACAATCCTACAGCTACCTTTGATTATTTTTCCCTCCTATTATCCTCACTATATGCGTGAGAATAAAATCATTTATAATTTTCTCATGAGAGTCTATGTGCAAGAACTTCTCACAGTCAAATAAAGTCCAAAAAATGGTTCAGTAATATATTTACACATTGCCCTCAAGAAAAAAACAAACAAATGTAACCCAAACCCAAAAGCTTTCTGTGAACATGCTGGTTTCCACTTGTCGTTTCTAAGTCAGAATGTTACAAGATTTTCTATGCATTAACAAAAAAAAAAAAAAGTGGTTTTCAGTACATTACAGTTCAGTAAGTTCTAATGAAAATAGATACTTTTCAGATCTTTTAATGTGATACACTTCAGATACACTTTTAATGTGACACTATCAAGTCAATTTTGAGTCAGACCAGCTCCTACTAGATTTCAGGCCAAGTAAAATATTCCATGGCTTTTGTCTTAACTCCAATGGTAATGCTTCTAAATTAGTAACTCTAGCCCTGAAATGCTTGTATCCTTTTCTGCACCAAGCAAAACAAAACCTCTAGTGAGAACTTGAAAGTAATACTGACCATACTAAACTGTAACAGTTTCCATTGCCCAAACAGAGAAAAATTCAAAACCTACATAAACAATATAACTATTAATACTAACTTGGGTCATAAAAATCACATCAGATGAATCTCTGTCTTTAACTATATAGAAAACATAACCAAAATAATTACTTGTTACCATTTTTGATCTGCTGTAGAACTCTGTCTGAACCCTTATCTTAGACTATAAGCATCTCATTCTGGTGAAACTACACTCAGTAAAATATTAAGTGGCATGAAATTAAAATATGATACATTTAATTAGAAAAACTGACCATAAAAATTAAACCAAATTATAGGCCTTAGTATCAGAAGGCTTATTAAAAAAATACAGGGTTTTAACTGCAAGTTATCCAAGCGCAATTCTACTGAGAGCCGCTGGAATGTTCTCACTAGAATGACACACTGCAACACACTAATAAATAATTCTAATTGTACTCTACTTGCAAATTTTCTGGAACTATTTTTAAAGTGCACAAGCCTATTAGAGAGTATAAGCAAAATCACATAGCAATATCATGACTTGACTATTCTGGCTGATAGATTTTGGAGTGCTCAGCACCTTTTCATATGAATTACATCTTGCAATAACAGTACCTTAAAGAACTTCCAAGGTCTTTTAAAGATGTTTTTTGTGGCTCAATCATAACTGCGATGAGCATGAACTTAAAAGGACATTTAACTATGTTTACCATCAAATAAAAAATGCCTCTACAAAACTGTACTAATGCAAATATTACTGTTTCTTTTTGGACTGTCTTGCAGTTTTAGAATTCCAGGTACCATAATATTACCTGAAAAAAGAGAGTGAAACTAACCATCCTGTGGTCCAATTCATTCTATTTTTTAATACAGTTTAAAGGGCCGGCCGGCACAGTTCTACACACGGACACAGTATTACATTACAAAATTAAATTTCTATAAACAGTTTCAAATTTAAATGTAAACAGATCAACTGAGTTCCCGTACTGTAAGCAACAAAGCACTTCATTTGCATTTGTCACCTTTGTCTATCAAAACACTTTTTAAAAAACTCAAATCTTACATAATTATAGAATAGCTGAAGAAACAATTAGATGCCAGGAATCCTAGGAATAGTTGGAAGGAACCTTTTGAAGTTGTCTAGTACAACTCCCCTCTCAAAGCAGTGTTAGTTAGAGCAGGTTGCTCAGGACTCTCTCCAGTTGCATTTTTAGTATCTCCAAGGATGAAGACTCTACAATCTTTCTGGGCAACCGGTTCCAGTTTTCAATCACTCTCAGGGTAAAAAACTAAATGTTTTAAATTTATTCCTTGTATCTCAATTTGTGCCCACTGCCACTTTTCCTGTCACTGTATACCACTGAGAATAGCTTGGCTCCATTTCTTTACACCCTCCCATCAGGTGATGATAAAATCTTTTCCTAATGCAGCCCAGGATGGCTTTCTTTGCTGCAAGGACACATTGCTGGCTCATGTTCAACTTCTCCACCAGGACCCAGCACCAAGCTCTGTAGCTTCCTGCAATGTTTAGATTCTGATACACTTAGCTCATTGTATTTGGAGACCGAACATCTTCCATAGAACAGTAAGTTATGAATAAATGTTACTGTTTTAATTTCTAATTTTATTCTTTTAATACATGTTGGACATAACACAACTTCAGCTTGAAAGCACTCTGAACTCCACAGTACTACTCTAGTAGAAATTAGGAGTTTAGTATTTGCTTATTTAAGTTGTGATCTAATAAAAACCTCATCCAGAAGATACTATTATGAGGTGGCATATACCTCACAGACGAACATTACTACATATATAGCACAGGAAAACAGAAAAAAATATATTAAATACTTTATAAGAAAACATAAAACCTTTAAAAAGAAAACGTGTTCCTCCTTGTCACATCCCATAATGATTCAAGTCATGGATTTACAGAGAGATATGCCTCACTGTGGAAAAAAAATAATCCGTCCTCTGCCTCATAGATACTGTTCAAACACACAAGTTTTTGCAGAGCGCATCTACAATCAAAAAAGGCAGAAGATGTGATTTTGAGAGTTAGGAGAATTGTAGATGACAAGGAACACGTTCAGCTGGAGTCTCACTTCATCTCCAAAACAATAGAAGCAATCTCAAGCCTCTGCTGATTATTGAAAGAGCTGACATTAAACTTGAAAGGCCCCAAGCAGAGACTAAGACATTATAGCTCAACACTAACACCTTAAGTACTACGCAGAAAGACTTTACTTCCATTACAGATCAGCATATCTCACATATTTACTTGAGATAAGAACATATGTGTTGGCATTTTATTACAAAACTATTAAAATGCTACAAATTCAAACACTACTTTATCTCCCTATAACTTATTTGTGAACTCTCAGTAGGATTCTAATCCCAATATAGACCGAACAAACATCAATGACCACTAAAAGCATTTGCCATCAGAGCAGAAATAGGTTACGTGTCATTTCCAGCCATTGAACTTTGTTTTTTTAAATCTTAAACTCTTCAATGACCAGATTATTTAATTATTCTAGGATGATATCCCTGCCTTACTTTACAACTCTTGCAGAGCATATCTGGAGAGTATCTATTTTCTTCCCAATGCTAAAAGGAGGGAAAAATCTTCAACATGGCATTATTTCAACAAGCAATATTGATTTCTGGCCAATACAATTTCAGAAACAGATTTCAATTTGTTTATTTCTTCTGAGATTATTAATAACTTCCTCTACATACTGTGTTTAATTTGTTAATGTAAATTACAGAAATTAAATTTTAGTACAGGCCATAGTTAAAGATGTGTTTTGTGGTTTTGTTCCAAATAGATCTACATAACTTAAGATAACATTCCACCAGGCACTAAAAACAAAAAAGTGTAACCTTTATGTTGGGATTTAGATATAAGCACCCTCTGCCAGCATCTAGCCTTGCAACTCAGATGCTGCTGCACCTGGGTTAAGGTAAACGTTAAACTACATAGCAAAAGATTTCTGTTTTCTGGGAAAAGTTTGATATGCAACTCACGCAGAAAAAAAATCTGTCTAAAAGTAGAAATTACATAATTACATAAGGTAGATGAACATAATTTTAAATCCTTTCCTTCTTGTCATTAACACCTTAATTACTAAAAAACTATTTTTTATAACTTCCATATGGCAGTCCAAGCCATTTGATGAGACTATTTTTAATATCTGCATTACAGTAAAATATAGAGGTCTTTATCATGTGCTAGTTCCTTTACAGTTATCTATTCAGAAGATAATCTGTGTCCCAAAGTCCATGTAGAACAGATGTTAAACAAATAGACCATTTAGGTACTTACTGAAAGTAAGAAACTGAAAATCAATTTGACGATTTATCTCACTGTAATGTAACACTGGTGTGGCACTTCCACAACCCATGTACACTCAAGAATCACACAGAATCACAGCATCAACTCAGTTGGAAAAGACCATCAAGTCCAACCATTACCCCAGGACTGCCAAAGCCATCACTAAAACATGTCACCGAGGGCCTCATCTACATGGTTTGTGAACATTCCAGGGACTTCCAGAGATACTTCTCTCTAATCTCACTCCAATCTCAGAGGTGCAGGCATGTACAGAGCCAACCCTCCATATGACTGGAAGACATGCATTACCTCAAAAGGTGTCCACGAGTTACACAAAATGAAGTATGAAGTGATACAAAAAAAACAACATTCAAGGAAGCCCCACTGAAAAACATCCTGCTGCCACTTTTCTTTTTTTTTAAAGATTCTGACTCTAATTCTCATGCTATGAATAAAAGATGTGTATTTATATCAACAATAGATGATACATGCTATAAATGTTTAAGTCTAGATGCCTCAGATTTCATTCCCACAACACTAACCACAAGCTATTATCACCAGAATATGTGGTGTCCCAACTTTGTTTGCGAGCAGAGTCCTTTAATTGCTTCACCATCTGTGTGCACTGCCTTGGCTGGGTGTAGGGTATTAGCAGCTGTAACAGATCTAACCCTGTCATACTGTCCTTACCTCAGAGAGTTATCAGCTAGGAAGCATTTCATGAGACTGCAGAATCCTTTCATGATACCATTAGGGATATGCACTTTCAGGGTCTGTGAGAAAGCTGTGAGAAGCTACGATGTTCAGTTTTTCATATCCAATGTGACTTTTCTTGAGTACTAATGGTACTTTATCACAGATAAAATTTGTAATTTCTGTTAAATAAAAACATCCTACACTTTCTCATGGCCAGCAAGGTAAAATTTGAATCACTGAATGTAACAACTTGCCTCCAAGAACAATTTGCTATTTTCAAGGGGAAAATGGCAATTTTCATCTTTTCCATTATACCATGCAAAGAGAACACAAAGTAACTGAGACTATGCTGCATCATGTCTTCTTTCTGGCATGAATAATATGAATAATAATTTTGAGTATCCCACTGAGGAATGTATCCAAGTCTACAGGTGATGAAAACATCACATTTGGCTGAAAATCATGTTCTTCTAGTTTTATTAGTTCTGCTGCGGTTTCAGACCTCTAGTTGGCCAGTTCACAGGCTACGGAAGCAGTTAGAGCAGCAGATGTATAATTTACAGTGCTCTACCTGATGATCTGATGGAAAGTGGGCTTTAAAAGACAGATCTTCTCTGGAAAACATTACTTCCTAAGCCAAAAGGGGACTAATTCCGCAGGGATGCAAACTTCAGTAAGCTTTAGAAATCCTGTGCCACACAAGTAAATGTTTTTCTGATGCTAACTTTTCCCATAAGCAGTTCTGACTCCCAGAGGTATACTGGCATCAAGCCACAGAAGTCCTCATCTACAAAACTGGGAATGAAATGCAAAGTGACCTCATCTCACCAGTGATCTGCAGACTTCTGAAAACTTTTATCTTAAACAATTCAAAATCAATCCTTCACCATGTTCACTGCAAAAGTAATTTATCTGGTTAATGATTTATTTCCAGTTATATCTATTAGAAGCCTACCGTTTTCATAGCAGAGGTTTACATGTAAAGAATGTTTCATCACTTCTAATTTGAGAAGCACAGAGTTAACTCAGTTTTGACTACCAAATCCAAAACTGACATGTAAGCTTGCTCTCACTAGAGAGATGAACAGTTTCCTATACACCTCTACCCTTGCACAGACATTTACACCCATGGGTAATGAAAGTAAACCTGTTCCAGTACAGAAGGACAGCCAGCACAGAGTCAGTAATGGAAGGAACTGAAAGAGACAATTGTGTAAGTTGCAGGTAAGGACAGTCATGATGAAGGAAAGCAAGTGGGTGAGGGAATTTGAATGGAGAAAGTCTTTCAGGACAGAAACATTTATGTTGTTTCATCTGCAATTAAAACTTAATTCTCGAGCGCTTTAAGGTATACACATATAGAATATACACAATAAACTGTCACAGTCTTCTTAAGAATGTTTTTGTGTTACTAAAAGTAATCAAAGTTCCAGGCAATATACTCTTCAACATGGGCAACACCCTAATTTGGTTATCACATCTGCTGTCTAGGTGAAGAGAAGTGTTCATGTAGTTAAGTCCCTGTAAGGCGAACAGGAGAGCGGGATTCTGTTTGGGCAACACACATCCCAAGTACTGCAGCATTTGATTTTGAACAAGCTGCCATATCGCTAATATTCATGCATAAGCTTCCTGTACAGTGAAGTCTCTTACCTTCTGATTTCACGTGCAGCCACTTGGCTGCATAGAGTGTCTGAAAAAGACCTGAGTCTTCCTACAGTTAC
Organism: Ara ararauna; assembly: GCA_028858755.1. Taxonomy (NCBI): domain Eukaryota; kingdom Metazoa; phylum Chordata; class Aves; order Psittaciformes; family Psittacidae; genus Ara; species Ara ararauna. Next base: position 103,417,490 of record CM054376.1, on the reverse strand, counting down.
TGGGAAATCCCCTCTATGGCTTTACCACAGAATTCATTGAGCTGAAACAATGTAATTGTTTCCCTGTTCAGTATCATAACAGACATCACAAAGAGTTGCGCTGCCTCACCATGCCACAAGAGCGGGAATGAGTGACAGGATTATAAACCAACATTGTCATGAATAAGCAGTGCAAAAAAAATGAGGGAGGAGAAAAAGCCAACCTGAGAAGTGCATCTTGAGCCAAATCCTTCTCAGGAGTTAACTTGAGTTCTCCTGTACCACGGACTATTTATAGGGTTAAAACTGCCTTAATCACCCTTTCCATGGCATTGTCATAACCACTTACTCCAACAGAAACTAAAGTATGTTCCCAAGCTGTTGAGACAGGTTCAAACATCGCACTTCTGCTTAAAAGAAACACCAGAACCATTTATTTGCCTGCAAAAGTCTCAGCATTGATAATGGTGCACACGGATAAGTTTTAAATTTTTCTATTGCAGTGGCTTCAATGTATATGAAATTGTAAAATACTAAATTATGCCAGTTATACAGTATTGACTCCAGTCTAGGGATCTCGGCACCACACTACTTCAAAAACTAATGTTAAAAGAGCCATAAAAGGTCAGAACTAAAAAAACTAAACTAAAATAACTAAAGTTCTTTTTAAACTATAGCTTTTCTTGTAAGTGAGCAGCAGCAGAAAACTACCAAAAAACCCATTAGGTACTTGTAAGTCAGGGACCTTGGAACCAAGTTGTGCCTACATGTGTCATATTAAATATATTCTCCTCCACTTAGCACTTCCTTCAGCTATAACAAACATAATTCCAAGTACCTTGTCTGCTTCTTTTTTTTTGAGCTCATGTAAATCTGTTGTATCTGTAATACCCACGAGCAAGCATAGTGACGTAGTGCTTTATTGAAGCATTTATACAATGCGCAACAGTTTCATCAGAAGAGTAAAAATATCAGAATTAAGTATTCAAGTTATATAAACAAATAAAATAAACATGAACGGAGTAAGTACACAAGTGCAACGTGGATGCTGGGGTAATATTCTGTTCAGCAGTGGACTAACTAGACCTATGTACCCAAGCATTTTATGCACTTTCAGAGCTCAACAGCCATTGGGGAGCACTTGAGGATCCTTCTAATGACATCAGACGTACAGTAGGTGCAGGCTGTCTGTTCTGCAGGTTTAGCCCTTTGTCCCTCACCTACCACATCTGTCATATTTTCCAGCTTCAGGGAAGTTTTGTAAGCGTCAGCTAAGCACCATCCCCCAAGATGCAGGATCAGAGGTTTAGTAATTAGTTTTGAAACCTGGGGTGGAGAACACCACAGAAGCATGAAACACTCCTTTTAGCAACTTACTTCAGAAACATTTAAAATAGAAAGAATTAATCACTTTAGTTTCTTCACTTTCACATTCCTGCTACAAAATGACAGCCTGCAAACAAACAGCATAAATAAACAACCACACCGCCCGGCTAGGGAATGTCTCTTTCTTCTTTTCCCTTTTTGCCCTAGTTTCTAAAAATGCTTTGTGCACTGTGAGGCCTGGGGCGGAGGGAAGAAAAGAAGAGAAGGAAGAAGGAAAAGAGTCGGAAAGAAGAGCAGGAAAGAAGAGAAAGCGAGGGACCCGCCAGCCTGCAAAGGACCGGGCCGGGAGGCAGGAAGGCCGCCTGAACGAAATCCCTGCGGTGGAGAAAAAGCCCGTGGGACGGAGGAGGAGGAAGAGGATGTTAGTCAGAGAAGATGAAAACTACCGACCCCCGCAAGCAGCTGTACCTACCGGCCTCGCCGGCGGGGCGGAGAAAACGCCGGGGAATGGCGGGGGGAGCGGGGCGAAGGCGGGCTGCTGGGCGGTGTCACCGGAGAAGCTGCGCTCGGCTCGGTGGCTATAAAGAAATGGAGGTGGCAGTGAGTGGCCTGGTGGCGGCATGACCGAAGTGAAGTTGGCCGTACTAGGCGGCAGCGGAGCCGGCAAGTCGGGTAAGGCGGGGAGGAGGGCGGCCCCAGCCTGACCGTACCTCGGGTTTGGGGGCGGCGGGCGGGAGGAACCCCGCTAAACATGGTGTGTGTTTCTCTCCCTCCCGCAGCGCTGGCGGTGCGGTTTCTGACGCGGCGGTTCATCGGGGAGTACGCGTCCAACGCCGGTGAGCCTCTGAGGACGGGGTGGCGGGAGCGGGTGGTGCCGTGTGGGGCCTCCACCGGGGGCCGTGCGGGGAGGGGAAGGCAAGTTGCAACGCTTCAAACACGTTTTTGAACAAGGAATCGGGTAGGAATGCAGTTTCACAGAACTTCTCGGAAAGGTTTAAGTTTCTGCTTGCTTATCGGTGATAGTTCCTGATGAAGTGTGAGTTTAAAGGTGGGAAAAGGCGAGCCAGGTATCTGTGAAGAGATCACTTTAAAACTCCAGTAAGTACAAAGGGGCTGATGCGGTGCTTGTCGCAAAGCAGCTGTGGAGGGTTTTAGGAAGGAAAGATAACGAAGCTGTATGTGTGAGGCGTGGGTAGATTATAGTAAACTCAATCTGAGAGGAGATAAAGAAGAGAGTAAAGAAATAGACTGGGAAAAAACCCTAACAGCCCCAACACCTGTTCTAGTGTGTATCTTCTCAGCTCCAGAGGAGAGGTGAAACTGATTGTTTATCAGGCATTACTGGTTAATCAAAGCATAATGCAGAGCCCACTGCTTTTGCAGGAGTGCACTGATTTGATAGCTTTGTGGAAAGCCTTGCCATGCTGAGGATAGAATTTCTCATTCATGCCAGAACAAATACACTTATCCTTAAGACACTTCTGAGGTTTTGGGAGATGGCAAAGCAGGATTTGAACTTTCACATCCTGGGTGGAAGCACTATTTAACTGATACACTTCTGGAAGTCTGCCACTCCAGCTTCTGCAGCATGAGTTGTCCCAAAACTTAACAGGGCATGGAGATTACTGCCTGCCTCACTTTCCCTGCTAAAGTGGAGGGGTCTTTCCAAAACCACTTTTTTACAAAGGAATAGCTTCCCAAGGTTAATAAATAAAATGCAAAATAGAAGTAGTAAGCTGAAATGCGTTGAAAATACCCAAATGAACTTACTCTGAAAGTGGAGTTACAGTTGTGCATAAATGCTCTACTGATACTTATTACTATGCAAACACAGACTGAAAGAGCAGTTTGTGTCCCAAATGGCTTATTCAGTGCCAAGCTGTCGCGTGTAAGTTATGAAGTTATGTAGTACTCTCTGTATTTTAAGTAATCTAAACTAAAAACAGGTTTACTTGGTCTGATCTTCCAATACTGCAAGTCTCAGAAAAGGCACATAAAACCCCCAAAACATTTTAATTTCTTAGCAAATGGTTGTTGGAAGTTCTGTTTCTAGAAACGAGGAAGGGGGAGTAAAGTGGGAATATGGGTGATAAAATAAAGAACCTCCCACTGTTAGTGGAGTCAAAGTATGTATTAAAAATTTAACTATGGAAACCACCAAGAGGCTGCATCTTTTAATACGCTGAGATGCTTTGGACTGATAGTTCACCATCATATGAACTCTTACAATATGCATGGAGAATGTTTAAGATGAGCATGGTACTGAAAATGTTAAGTCCAGAGATCAGAGACCTTATCTATGCACTTATTATACAGTTTGAAGTGTGTTTTCAGTAGTGCCAAAACCAGTTTTTGTCTTTGTAGTTCACTAACTCAGAGAAATTACACTATAGACAGCCTATTGATGAACAGTGCCTTGAACACAAGTTGGTTACACTTGCTTAGAAAAATCTGCTTAAATAATAGTAACAGTCTGTCTGCAAGTGGAATTCCAAGGTTTGCTAGTGCTCTTGCAAAGTACTAAGTCTGAGAAGTGACACTACAGAAGTATTTTAGGATCTGGTCTAAGGACATGATCCTGTAAATACTATTGATCTAATGCTACCTATTATGAGAACTCTTAAAGCACCAGATTTCATGGTAAATAAACATTATCACTAAATAATGATTTTTGTGCAGAATCAGAACTCACACATAGGCTGCCTTACTGCTTCCATAACACTGAGCCTTTGTATCAAGCTGAGAAATCATCAGCATTTAGCTGATTCTAAATGTTGTACATCCACTTTACCTCAATTTTTGGAAGAGGAGAACTAGGATCTGAAAATATTCATTGCGTCAACATTTAGATGGAACACCACAGTGAAATGTGGTGGTGGTCAGCTTAAGAGGCTGGGCAGTTTGGGTGTTGAAAATGAAGTTGTTTGAAATACACACTGGAAACAAAACAAACAAAAAAGAAATCAAAATAAACCACCAAACAAAACCCACAAAAAATAAACCACCAAAACCCACCCAGACTCCTTGAAAACCTAGACAATACTCAAGAAGATCTCAGTATTACCCAGTCTCACTTTTGCTGCCTTTTCACCACCATCCCCAGTCACTAATGCTGGTTTTCTTTGCATACTATATATCTTTTAGAATGCATCTACACTAAACACTTATGCCTGGATGGGAGGCAGATACACTTGGAAATTTATGACCCTTGTTCACAGGTAAGAATTTTAGGGAGCAAAGACAGGTGGTTCTTCATTTTACCTGTGTAATGGCAAAAAGGGTCAGGAGGGGCATGTGTGTGTTACAAACTTTTTGTCTGTTCTTAGAATCTTTGCTGCTTTTTTTGGTAAAGACTGAAATTCGCTAGTTGCTGTGGCTCAGAATTGCTGAGTATTTTCCCATTTCATGGAGGGAGCCCTTAGTTGCTTATTTTTTCTGTAAATGCCTTTGGTTTTTGGAATACTACTAACAAATAACTTTTCACACTTCGGCCTTATATAAGTGCCGTGGTTTAAGCCCAGCCTGTAACTCAGAAACCACGCAGCCATTCGCTCACCCTCCTTCCTTCCTCCCCCTGCTCCCAGAGGGATGGGGAGAATCGAAAGAATGTAACTCCCACTGGTTGAGATAAGGACAGTCCAGTAACTAAGGTAGAACAAAAACCACTACTGCTACCACCAATAATAATAATGATAAGGGAAATAACAAGGGAAGAAAATACAACCGCTCATCACCCGCCAACCGATACTTAGCCCGACCCCAGCAGTGATCTCACCCTTCCGGGTAACTGCCCCCAGTTTATATAGTGGGCATGATGTGCTGTGGTGTGGAATACCTCTTTGGCTAGTTTGGGTCAGGTGCCCTGTTTCTGCTTCGTCCTGGCTTCACCTCCTCCCCGGCAGAGCATGAAAGTCAGAAAATCCTTGGTCAGAGTAAACACTACTGAGCAGCAACTGAAAACATCAGTGTTATTAGCGCTGTTCCTAGGCTGTAAGTCAAAAACACAGCACTGCACTAGCTACTAAGAAGGAGAAAAATGACTGCTACGGCTGAACCCAGGACAATAAGTAAACACAGAGGTGAGTTACTGGCTTATGTGCAGTTTTCTCAAATACCCCAAAAAGGGTGAAATTTAGCTTATAAAGCAAACAGTTTATTAAACACCTGCAGAAATGGTCAAAGTAGACTGGCCTAGAAGTAAGACTTGCATTCACAGAACAGATCCAGAGTAAGCCATAATGCAGGCTTGCATGTGTTGAAAACTGAACTTCGATCACAGTAAACAGCTTTGGAATAAAGATTTTTGTATTATTTCTTGCTATAAGAGGAATAGAGAAACTTAGGTACTGTGTAACAGATGTGGGCCTATGTAGGTCTGTCTGGCTAATCACATTAGTGTACAAGGTTCCCTTCTGGGTAGTGATATTTCCTCATGTCAACTGTCATAATGAATGCTAAAGCCAAAGCACTGAAAGTTTGATCCAGGCTTAATTTCAAGGGCTTAAAACTTAACCCAGAGAGTACGTAAAATGAGCCACCAAAAACAATCGGCCTTCCCAGAGACAAGCAACGGGATTGCTTGCTGCGGGGCACTGGGGATCCTGAAATAGCCCTGTGCCATGTAACATCATAGAGTCTTCCCTTGCCATACAATCTGTCAGAATGTACTGTGGATTTGCTTCCACCTATCTCGGTCCCCTTTCCTAAGCCTTACTGCGAAAGCTGTGCTTAAACCTTGACACATAAATCTTGTGGCCTATTATTGTGACTCTTTATTAAGATACTTGAAATGGTGAGACTGGCAGCTAGTATAAAGCAGATTAGATGACATTATGGGTAGAGGCTTTGATTGCTACAGTTTGGCTCCTTTTTCCTTTTAAGGAGACCAGGGATTAGTTGTGTTAAGGGCAACCCCTGTTGCCAGCACTCTGAGCTGTCCTGTGCAGTTTTTCCTTAGGAACGAGGCCTAACTTTAGCTGTTTCCTGCTTTCTTCCTGGCCTCTAAGTGCCTGTAGAGGAGTGCGTAGCAAATAGCAGTGTGGTACTGCTTTTTGTCTGATAGGACCACTGATTCTAGAAAGAGATGGATGGGGTACAGAGGTCCTGTATCCCACGGTAGCTGGGAAAGAAAAACAGGTCCTAAGGGGGCCAGATTGCAGAAGTAAGAGTTGCTGGTTTTGCTTCTGCTTCCTGAAGTCTTCTTGCTCCCTGAGGTTTCTCTCTAATACCTGGATTCCTGTTCTGCAAAGCTCACTGTCCCTTCATCTGTCTGGGAAACAGCTGAGACACAGAGACGTTATCTTTCCTGCCCCTAAAGCTGCTGCACAGTCACTGCAACATTAAAAAAACTGTTGGATTCAAGATACTGAAGCCTTCAGGCAGTTCTGGAAGCTTGTTTCATCTCATCATTCTAATGCATCCTCTTTCACTGCCAGCATTCCATCTCATGAGAATTTAAAGCCTTCCCTGTCCAGCTTATGATGTTACTGTGCTGCTCAGATGCTGAGCTAATCAAGGCAACTAGGGTGGGATATCAGTGGAGATTATACATTGTAAATAGCAAAACACTAAATTAGTGAGAGAATAACTTAAACAGTGTTCAAATTGTGATTCAAGGTGGGTTTTCCAGAACAAAAGTCAAAGGTTGGTTGGTTGGTTTTTTTTATCCTGTTAACTTCCATTTTTTTACCTATCTTGGGTCACATGGTCTTTCTAGGTGCTGCCAAATTATCTGTAGGGATTGGCTATTTTAAAATGGTTTTGAAATTTCATTCCTTAGCTTAATGGGACAGTTTGCAGCTGTTGTTTTCTAGAAATCTAAGTGCAACCATTCCTTGGGGTGAAGGGACTCAAGGATTGGACAATTAACCCCATTATCACTTGAGTGACTTGTCACAAGTTTTCTTAAAGTCAACTGCAGATTGAAAGGAGATCTTTTTCTTAGCTCTTTAGAAATTTATCTTATGGGTAAGCAGTGCTTCAGACTTGAACAAAGCAAAGAGGAAACAAAACAAATGAAGAAACAAACAAAATGAAAGGTTACTGTAGTCAGACTATTAGGAACATGCAAAATGGAGCTATAACAAGAAACTGCATAAATATTGATGGCTCCTGTATGTTTCATTCTCACCTAACTGCAAAAGATTCAGCATAAGTGATGGCTGTAAAGGTTACGCAGTTTTAATGCTTAAACAAACTGTTTTGTAATGAATTTGTCAGTGATCCAAAGTGCCATCTGTAGTGCTGGTTATTTATTAGGCTTTTGGAGCAGGACTCGCCTGAATTCAAAGCCAGCACCTAGACCTATTAATATCTTTTGCAATAAAAGATACAACATTCTCACATTCACAGTGACCAAAAAAGAAAATGCTCTGAAGTGACAACAGTAACATTCTTTTTGCATGTGAACTTGAACTTCTTTCAGCCACAACGGGGGAAGCTCCCCCTCACAGATGAGCTCCACTGGGCTAATGGATTTATCGTTGTTTACGACATCAGTGACAGAGCATCATTTGCCTTTGCAAAAGCATTGCTGTACAGGATCCGAGAGTCTCACATAGGAGCTTGTAAAAAGTAAGTGGCCTTATTTTTTTTTTTCCCTCAGCAAACATACAAAAAAGCTGAGAACTTTTCTGTGAGCTGTAGGCATCCTACTAGCAATTAAAATCCAGCAGCATCCAAGTGGCGTAACATAGTACCAACAATAATGCACCTGAAGGTAAACTGTTGCAAATTGCAATCTATTTCACTGTATCCAAAGCCAAGTACATTGGGATTTTTGTTCTTATTTCATATAGCACTACTATTTAAATAACTGCCATAAATCTCTCTGCTGTGATTTACATGGATGGGTAAAAAGCAGCACAGTCAGTCTGTGCTTTTACTCACCCGCTCTATTACCAATAGAGATGCACCAATGTGGGGGCTGAAGAAAGTTGTTCCCACAGTAAATTAATTTAATACCATGAATGTCTCCTAAACTGTCTTTAGCAGCGACCCCAACATTATTTGTGCACATGGATGACCATATGGTAAGAAACAAACCACTTACTTTCAAAAAGAACCACCGAAATTGCAAGCCTGAGTACATGTGGTGGTATCAGTTAGTTGAGGTTCTTCCTAAATATAAAGAAAGGATTTCATTCACATTTATCAGAAGCAGAGTGAAAAGAAATAAAAAAAAAAAGGTTTTCTTATGCATATGATCCATCTCTTTGACTATATTCTGTTATCTACAAATGGAGATAATGATCAGCTTGCTGCTTCATGAAGTCCAGGAGCTCACAATATACAAAGCAGTACAGAGTATGAAAACTACAGTGGCTGAAAAATACATAAATTCACTGAGTACAGGAACCAGAATGAAAACTTACTCATGCAGAATAGCTTGTTTGGAAAATCTTGACATGTGACTATGGCAAATGGAAAACCGTAATTCCACCTGGCAAGGCTAGGGATTTGGCTTGTTCTCATTTGTTTTTTCAAATGCCTATTATTCTGAACATACATACATCTCATACGCAATCTATATAGCACAGCATGTAGCACACTATTGTAACATATCTTTAATCAGAACTTTTTTTGTTTCAGAATGGCTGAGTCATCAATATTTTTGGTTGGTAATAAACAAGATTTATGCCACATGAGGGAAGTTGGCTGGGATGAAGGACAGAAGCTGGCAATAGATAACAAGTGCCAATTCTGTGAACTGTCTGCAGCAGAACATTATCAGGAAGTTGTGGCAATGTTCACGAAAGTCCTGAGGGCTATCATATCAAAGTTCAGAGTGAAGGAAAAGAGACGACCAAGTGGATCAAAGTCAATGGCCAAGTTAATCAACAATGTGTTTGGAAAGAGAAGGAAATCTGTGTAAAAGTTGGGTTACTCTTGAGGCAGGAACAAGATGAAATAATGGAGCACAGGCAGCTTTCGGAATTCAGTTTCCTCCAAAGGTCAGTGTCTGGAGGAGTAAGACAGAAGAAACCAAAGGCAGGATATAGTAAGGTCAAGTGGACATGGTGTAGACCTAGGAGACCTGACCTTCTATTTCCAGTTCTACTACAGATTTACTTTGTTAGGGCTATGTAACTAAGCAGCTCCTCTCATCCTTTATCTTAAATTCCTCAGAGGTGAGTTTTAGTCTGTATTTATTAAACACCAGCATGGTCTTGGATAGGGCTTCTAGGTGCAACTGAAGTATGAAAAGTTATTTCCAATAAACTCAGCCTTGCTGATTAAAATATTACTTCAGAATTCTGAGACGTGGTTGGTTTTTTTTTTATGCAAGCACACTTACACTAAAGCAAAATACTGCTGCTTCATGTAATAATGTATTTAACTCAAAGAAAGATGGGTCAGATCCTTGTGTGCCTAGAGGTGCCTAACACCTGCTAAAATTCATATGAATTAAATGCTTAGACACCAAATTTACAAGAGGTATTTACCTGCAAAGGTACCAGAAGTAGGGAAGCAGAAAAACAAAGCACTGTTGTCTCCTGTTTCATGTTTGGTGGTTTGTTTGGGGTTTGTTTTGGTTTGTTGGTTTTTTGGTTTTTTTTTTTTTTTTTCATTTTGAGTGATGGAAGAAAGTAGAGAGGGTTGAGCAGGGTAGGAACTGAAAAGCTAGTGAAATGTTAGTGAGCATCAGACTGTTTTGGCAAGGTCATTGTTTAGTGAAATAATTTTATGGCTCGGGCCAGTGTTAAGGCCAGGGTAACATCTTGTGCTGATCCCTTTCACAGATCAGTTTTCGTGGGCTGCAAAAATGTTTCTGTGCCTACTCAATTTTAGATGGGAGTGGAGGCTTGAAAAGCACATGGACTGGTAAAGAGCACAAGTTCTTTAGAATGTCTGCCTGGATTTAAAGGTCAGCTTGCTGTAAGACCTGTGGTCCTAAATTGCATGCAGTGTTTTTCTAAAGACCAATGTCTTTACAATGAATCATCACTATGGTATTGAAATGCCACTTGAGAGAGCACTAAGGAATATGTTAGCTACACTTTTCAAATGCAGATATTAAACATCAGACAGGTCTAAATATGTAGTCAAGTGACATTCAGAGCTCTTACTGTAGGCAACTAAATAAGGGCTTAGCCCAGTGTGTTTGAAAATGCTGAGCTTGTAGAGAAATTATGAAATGGAAGAGGAGTGATCTGAAGATGAATTACTACTTCCTAACCATTTCACAGGACAGCTGAGATCCGCTCTTTGGAAGCTGCTGAGTTGAAGCCTACCTGTGCTCTGAAATTTTACCTGCATTGAAATTTGTAGCATTACTTTATCAGTCACAGGAGAATACCAATTTTCAAATGTCCACCCCATTAAGATAATACAAAAACCCTATATAATCTTAGCATTACTGTTATTAAAATGTGCTCTAGTTTTATAAGTGTTGATCAAAGATCACTTCCTTTTTTTAAGGAAAAGACTGTTTATTTCACTTGTTTTAAGACTACCAATATTGGAATATAGTTCTCAGTGTTGACAGGCACAGTGTTGCTTTATTTCTATGCATATGCTGCTCTGCCATATCAGGAGTAGTATATTTAACTATTAACAATATCTGTGAGGTTGAACTTGAAAACTACTCATGTACACCCTTCAGCTTTCCAGCACAGACGGAATTCCAGAACTACTAACAAGACTGTTGATCTGTCAGGTAGCTGTATCTTGCCAGCTCTGCCATTGCCAGATTTGAGAACTCTTAACTGTATTTACTGCTATGGTATTAAATAAACTGGATATAAGATGGATGTATTAATGCCTTTTTTTTTTCCTTTTACTGTGGCATCAAGCTACAGACTTCCTGTTTTGACTACTGCAAAAGTGAAGCACCATGCAGATCTGGAATTCAAATTACAGAAGGAAATTTGGGAATCAGACACACAAAAAAGAGCCTCTAGCTGTGTTTCCTGCACACAGTGAAGAAACCTTCATGTACCTTTATCCAGTGAACAGTAGAGAAGTTTTTAGAAATTCATTAACCTTTAAAAATGAGATAGTAACAGAGCAGCTAATTAATTGTGATTTGCTTCTATTCATGGGAACGTGGACTTCCAGACAGGCAAAATCTGCAGTATACCCCACAGTTTTCCTTTCCTTTTTGTTTAGATGGGGTAAGTGTTGGAACACAGACCAGCTACTTTCTGGCCCAGAAGATGGGCTGCCCTGACCTGAAACAAGCTGAAACAACTGCAGGATGCATTTGGACTTAAGCATACTAAAGCACCCAGAACAGACATAACTTGGGTGTTCTTAGGGTCAGGATTTCACTTGCCTTTTATTGCCAGTAAATGCAGATGAATAAGAGTGCAGAATTTGAGAAGAAATCAAATTTTAAAGCAGATAGATATATGTTCTCCCTTTCTAAGTGTATTTTGTTAGCAATTTTTAACAGGGCTTTAAAAAGAAAAAATACTTAAACAACTGAGATTGCTGATATATTGCTAAGTATTTCTTGGAGTTGTAACAGGAAAGGTAATATCTTACTTGCTCAGACACATTTGAAAATGCAAGCAAGAACCTTGCTTGCACAGCAAAGTAAATGATGTAAGTGGTGTCTGATGCTCACCCTTGACAGTGACATCACCTAGAGCATATTGAACTCATTGAAGAGAGTGGATATGGAGTTATTTATTTTGCCATGGATTGCTTCAGCATATGATCCCATCCTTTCTCACTAAAAGATTTTGAAATCGCTGTACAGGAGTTAAAAGTTTCCTGCTGTCATATCTAGAAGTCCTTGTTTATATGAACTTTCTAGTTTCAGTAAAATTTTGCCTGAGAAAGGCACTCAGAATTGATGTTCTTTTCTCACTGTCTTCAGCTTGTTTTTACTTTAGAAACAGTGACATAAAAGCAGAGAGATTCTGCTGAAGTATAAAGGTAATAGCCCCTGGGTCCCAAATGCTGTCTCTCAGAGAGCTTTCAGGTGTTTTTTGAAGCTCTTTCTCACTACAGTTTTGAAATAAACAATCAAGACAAACACTACCTCAGCTCCTTTTCCTGCTCTTATGTCTGTATGCATTAAATATTTCTTTTTGTAAATCCCACTACAGTCACATTCACAACAGGGCAGAGGGGAAAATGTCAGAGTAAAACTTAAAGCATGGTAGTCCTGGAAGAAGGAATAATTACGTGCGCTATTGAGTAGACAAACCACATGTGTTTGTTCTAATATATTTAAATCAGGATAGCAACAAAAAAAGGAGATCAGAAGTTTTGATGCCGTGATACGCTCTGAGGACAAAAGAAACTACTGCAGGTTTTTTAGCACATTGTTAGAAGTTGATTTCTAAAGTGATGGAAGGGTAAACATTGAAGTGCAAAGACCTTGTGAGTCATGGGGACAATCTTGTTGCTTTCCTTTCTGTCTATCTGACTACACTGCTTTGAAAATGATGCACCAGTAGATATCTGAAGATGTCTGATCCTGGCATTCTCTCCATCTAGTAGGCAGGGAGAGGGATGGATACTGTGGCTATCACCCTGAACAGGTATGATTCTCTCACTGACAGCTGAATACAAATCACTCTAGTTTTTTTCAGAGGGCACACTATAAAGAAAAGGGCATTATGGATACCATTCAAAGCAAAACCAAGTGTAGCAAGTATCCAAGAATAAGCTAATTTTCTATCAGGGTGCCTGTTGGAGCAGGTGCTTTAGGCTAATGAAGTTTTCATATAGATCTACTTTGCTTATAGATAGATAGAGGAACAAACTCCAGCTCTGATTGTTATGCTTGACTGGAACCCTTGCTTATCTGCTCTGAGGCAAAAAATACATTAAAAAAATTAAACACAAACCAAACAAACAAAACCCAGACTCCCAGGCTCCTAGAATCCAGAGCAATATGAAACTGTACTCTGTATTTAAAAAATGAACACTCCACACCTCCTTAAACCTGGCTACAGGAACACAAGCCTCTTAATAGCCTAAACCTGCCCATGTGCAATAAACCAAGGAAGCTAAACTTTGATGTGTTATTCAGCCTGTTTGAAAAGCAAAGTCTTCGTTTGCATGCCTAAATGTGGATCTGGGCACCTAACTGCCAATTTTTATTGTTTTAAAACTTGGGTTTGATATTTCCCTAAAAAAATCAGAGCTGTAAATGCCTAAGTGTTTGGCTTGGGTTTTTTTTGCCTGACAGTTGATATTATGCGAGACAGGCAGGCTATTCTGGGTAGGAAGTTATTTTTAAGCAGACATTACTCTTTTCCAGAAACAGACTGTAAGTTTCTGTTTTCTTTTAATTGCTTTACAAAGTAAATTGAGTCCTTCTTGTTATGTAATTAATATTCACATTTAGCTCTATATATTTGACATGACTTGAGCCATTTAATGCTGCATTCATTTTCTAAGACTGGCTAGGAGTTCAGATACGTGTTTAATTCCTGCAGTGCTCTGTGAAACATCCAGAGTTTTTACAGCAGAGGCCTCTAACAGTACAGAGAAATATGTAGTACAAGCAAGACAAGTGGAGAACAGGGCTCTAAATGTGGGGATTGAGCCAAATGATCTAAGCAGGTCTGTCCTCTCGTACACTCCCGAATTCATATTCAGCATCAAAATAGCACCGCTTCCATATTACATAATAAATCATATTACTTGAAATAAAAGAGACAGAAATTAAAGCATTTGACCTTAAAATTGTAGGCATTTGGGTATCTAGTGAAGATTTCAGTTTTTATAAACAACTTTTTAAACAGGCTTCGCAGCAGATTTTGGTTGTGTGATTTTAAGTTTTTGCATTTTGTTTGTTTGTGTTTGTTGGTTTTGGTTTTGTTTTGTTGGTTTTGGGTGTTTTTTCTCCCAGAAGGGATTCCTAACTTTTCAGGCGAATTCCCTCCCAGAATAAACTTTATTTTAAAGGCTATGAGCCTCTGAAAGTTGAACGCTGCTTAACGAGGAGGAACCCGGCACCTTTATGCTTCCTGTAGCTCCCTCTCGTGGCCTTTTGCTCACACTTCATCTCCTCGGAGAGCAACGAAGCCTTTCCGCTTCTCCTCCTTAGGCTGAAACATCAATGATAGTAAAACTAAGAACGTCCATCATAAAGTACAGGTAAAAACCCTCCTGTCTTCCAATACTATAAAATTCCGCTATCGATTATGCTGAGTTTAACAATATGACATGTCATAGGCTGCATTTGAAACTATCCTTAGTAATAAAACTGCAAATGTTGATGAAGTTTTTCTCACAACTGACAATCCTGAGCTCAGCTGTTTCGTCGAAATAAAGTTCAGCTATCTCATCTATGATGCTGAAAGGTTTCCTGTTAATATACCATCCGTGCATATTAATATCCTCAAGAAGGGCTTGAAAGCTTCTATCATTTTTCCACCTACACCTATTGGTCTCATAAGAGGTCTGACCTCCACCTTGTCTTTCTACAGCTTCCTGAAGGTATTATCCCTAGAACATGACAGGAAGACATGGCAGGGAGCTAAAGCAGAGTTAGGCAACGAGTGTTTTTTCTTGTATCTGTAAGCTGCAGTACAGATACATTACTTCAATCTTTAAATAAGCAAGGTCACTTACTAGAAAGATGCCAAGGTTGGATTCATCTGGCCCAATACGGAGGTCTGCTTCTAGATTTACATCTTCGCTAGATGCCTTTCTACCAAACAATTTACCTCAAGGTGATGCCTCAAATAACGCAGATGAATCGCTCTCCAAAAGTCATTAAACTCTCCACTAACTTTAAAGGTAATTAGAGTTGGGGATCTCTAAAGTTAGGGGAGATGAATCATGTTCCAAATATGGCCTCTTGGGTCTCTTTGCTGGCTATTTTGCCCTTCATCTTCAGCACTACAGAGCCCATCTGTCCTACTTTACAAAGTCAATTGAGTCCCTATGGTTAGACAATTAACATCTAACTGGAGATGACCATGGGGTCATTTAACGCTAAATTTATTTCATATGATTGATCAGGGTGCTGGATTATATTTGATCCCTGCTGAACTTCATGAAACACCCTGAAATCCAACTGTCACATGTTAAATTAATGGATGGACTGGAAATGAAGCTGAGGATAAGTTAAGTGAGTACTGCCATAGATTGCTTCCAAGCTAGCTCATTAAAAACTAACTAGCAGACCTTGATGTTTCACTGCAGTCTGCAGCAAAGCCATATTTTAAATGCTTGCATACAGTAACTCCAAAAGCCTAAGGTGGAGCAGAAAGATAAATCAGGTCTTTTGACTCCCAAGCTAGTGATTCAACAGATCAGTTGTTTTCTGACTTGGAAAATATTTTTCAACAATTTGTGTGTGAGCGAAGGTAATAGCTCACTTTGTGACTTATTCTGGTAGCAATTACCAGCCAAATGAATGAACCAAGCTCATTACCTGCAAATGGACATTATAAAATCTCTGCATCACGTATGCCTTGTTTTCGTGTTGAAAGTCCTCCTCTTTGTAGCTGGAGGATTTTGCATCAGACAGCTCCAATCTTAAAACATTTCCTAAACCAGGAAGCTTAACTAAACAACAAAGTTGTTCAGGGAGCTACTTCCTTCAGATCACTGATGTGAGGCCACAGTCACACCAGTTTCTCATCGCATCTCCAACTATTACAGCACTTCAGTATCCAAACAACAGTATGTGAAACCCAGAGGTATGCATGTTGCTAGTGGACCAGATGGCTGCTGCTATATAGCGTATATGCAGCAGATGAATTATAAATGCCTTTTCTCACTGAAGAGTGCTATTTTTGGTCTCTGTCTTATATTCAGAGATTTTTTTTTCTTTTTAATTAATCTTAGAGGAAGACAATGCATTTTGAAACTTCATATTTGGCTGATATTTACTAACAGGTTCAGAAGTTCTTAGTGGAAGAATATACAGAAAAGGCAGTTCAGGAAAGGTTCAGCAGGTTTCTAGGCTGGAGTCTGACTGAAATATTGTTTAATACTTTTTTCTACTTATACAGTTAAGTTGCAGAAGATAAAAGCAATTCCTTCATAATTTCTTCCACATAAGGTATCACGAGGGTAGCATCTTTTACTTTGCAACAAGATGGCTACATGCAAAAAATCCTAATTTAAACACAATCTTCATCTACAATAATGGATTACTAGAAATGTGTCTTGCTAGCATATAGTTAGGCCTAGTTCTTCAAATTCTGTGCATGAGAATGCCCTCTGAGTGAGCTTTCCTACTTACTAATGACAAATCACATAGGTAAAGCTACTTGTGTATAAGGGTTCTTATGATTGCTGGGCTGATCTTAATGGATGCACAATTATATGATTAAATACAACAACATTTTTTACTAACTACATATAATTTTGGCTGTCACTCAGAATTCAATTGCATTAGATGATTCAATAAATTACTGAGGTAGTCTGGGATCTGTCCTATACAGACCTTAGGGAATACTGCAAATACTGAGCTAAATCACATAACTTAGATGCAAATGGAAGGCTTTACAAACCAACTTATCTATACTCATCTTTTATAATGTTTGAAATCTCCTTCTGTTTGCTTGCAATTTTGATCATTAACAAAGATTTATAATCAAATACTATTGTGCATATAGGTGTTTCTGAGCATACAACAGTGTATGCAGTTTAGCATATGTTAAAACAAAAAAGCCAGCATGTTTGTCTGTCCTCAATGGTCCAGTTTGGCTTCATGGAACTAGTTAAACTGATTTTTTTCCCATCTAGCCATTAAATAGTGCCCTGAAGATATTTGGTCTGTACTGCTGCTGTAAGATTCTAGGAGCCACACCAGCTGTGCTCAGCTCAGCAAGTTACTCTTTCTTCTTGCTGTTGTTGCTTTCTCAATCCAGCTTGAACCTCTGGATCTTATTGATGCATTTAGTAGCAGAGGGTATGTATACTCTGATTACTAACCCATAGAATAGATACAGTACATCCTGTTATCATGCCCTGATCTATTTTTAACAGAATGCACTGATACATGTCTGGGGAAGTGGAAGACGGGGAAGAAATGTTTCCTTCTCTTCTTTTCCATATGCATACACAAATTGTCGTGGTTTAAGCCACTATAACTCACCCAGTTCGCTCACTCACTCTCCCCTCTTTCTTCCCCCCAGCTCCCGGGGGTATGGGGAGGAGAATCGAAAGAATGCAACTCCCACAGGTTGAGATAAGAACAGTTTAGTAACTAAGGTATAACACAAATCACCACCGCCACCACCAATAATAATAATGACAAGGGAAATACAAGGAAAGAGAATACAACTGCTCATCACCAATACTCAGCCCGACCCAGCAGAGAACCCCCACCCTTCCAGGTCTCTGCTCTCCGTTTTACATCCTGGGCATGACGTGCTGTGGTATGGAATACCTCTTTGGTCAGTTTGGGTCAGGTGTTCTGTCTCTGCTTCTCCCAGCTTCCCCTCCTCCCTGGCAGAGCATGAGGCTCAGAAAGTCCTTGATCAGACAAAACATTCTAAGCAGTAACCGAAAACATTGGTGTTATCAGCACTGTTCCGAGGCTGAAAGTCAAAACACAGCGCTGCACCAGCTACTAAGGAGAAAAATGACTGCTACTGCTGAACTCAGGACACAAATGCACATATGATACATCTTTTCTGTTTTCAGAAATCCATGCTAATATTTTCAAGTACAGGTATACCTGAACTGAGGTCAAAGTAGGGCAACACTTTAAATGTGTATACTAGCACTTGTCAGGCACAAGTCACAGGACATATAGATAATACAGACCATGTATCAGAACAGCACTTCCACAGAGCATGTATGCCTACATGCAGAACAGGAAAGAGAAAGAGATACTGGTGTAAGAGAAGTTCTAAAGATTGTTAGTAAGAAGACACGGTAGCCAGCAACACTTCCCTGCAATCAACCCATATGTTTTCTTCCCATTGAATCCAAATGAAAGGAAAGGTTTTGTACCAATTACTTACTGGGTGATGCTTGGGCCAAAATTACCATCCAAGTAACACAGATATATTCTACATGGGCCCTGTTGATAATCACGTGAAAAACTGATCTCAGCAAAATTCGAAGTAGCAGGTTAGAAATTAGAAGCAGTCTCAACTGCCCCCTTCACAGCAGGTATGCACTCAAAGGACTGGAAAGTGCGCTGATTAATAAAACATTTGCCTCACTGGTTCTGCTGCTTGTCTGAAATGGCCATTTCTCCAGGCCTACAGAGCTACCTTGTATCTTTGTAAGGAACACAGACAGAGCCGTTAGTCCAAATGCTCTTTTTCCCTTGCAATCTCCCTTCCTTTGCCTGGCTGAGTAAAAGAGATAAAGGTCTTTGTTTTTAATTTTACTAACCTTGAGGTCAAATCCTGCTTGCTGTTATTCTGGAACAAAACCAGAATGACTCCAGATTTACAGTGGTACAAGTGAGAACTAAATTATGGCCTGAAAACTCATTTTAAAGTCTCTCAGACACCTAAACAGATGGATAAATCAAGCACAGATTCTCAGGTCAACCTCTACCAGAAGGCATCTCTCATCTTACAGTAGAAGTAAGTTGCTATGATAGCAGCTAACAATAGAAAGGGAGATACAGTAAGGGAGGGGAATATTTTTCCTTAACAAACTCACTTGATTTAATACAAAGCATGCAAAATTAATGATGACTTTGAGTGATACCTGTATGTTTTATAGGTTTATAAATTGGTTGTAGTAAAATCTTATACATCCTATATCACTAGGTATTGTTTCAGCCTATTACAGGAGATATCTATCTAGAGTTGACTGAATTGTATTAATCTGATCCTAGTTTAATGATGCCTTAACATTTTTATGGGAGAATTTAATGTTTGCAATATCCATGTTCCTTATTTGAAAGTGTGACTTATAGGTTCTCATCTTCCTTAAATTATGAAATCCTTCAGCTAATAAAGGAAAATGATTATGGTTTGCAAAAAAGGCAAAGTCATTTAACAATCCATATAACTGTCTATTGTAGGTCTTTGCATAATAATTGTAATTTAGCTATTAGGAGTTCTAAAGGCAGTTATCAGTCATATGCCGCAATTCTGAGGAATAAGGGAAAACTCAAATTATTTAAGAGCTTTGTACTTTTCAAAGGGAGAAAAATAATATAGCGGAAATCAATAATAATATTAGCAATGAAAAAAAATGTTCTACTGAAATAATCAGTTGTTGATGGCAATTTTTCTAACTATCCAATAGTAAAATTTTCAGCTTTCCTCCATTTCACTGTCACAGAATGATCTCCATTTTATACAGATACATGTGCAAGCAAGGAAAGCCAAGTTTGGAATTGAACCCACAATTCTTGATGAGCAAAGTTTTCCATTTTCACCCTAGGTACAGGAAAAGAGGTGATCAAAGAAATCAGATGGACTGTAAAACTGGAAAATATTTCTTTTTCAATTTGAAATTACTATCTAAAGTTGACTTCATATCTAGGGTATATCTTGACTATTTCCTTTACTAATGAGGAATTTGCACACTTGAATCCACCTTAGCTAACTGTATGTGCTTTCATACTTCTTGCACTTTTGTTGCAGCTGCAGTTATAAGATTCTCTTTTAAGATCCCAACTCTCTCCTCCAGCTCCCAGCTCTCTTCAGTAATAGCTGCACCAGGAAGGTGGACACCTGGCTGAGGTGCCCGTCCTCACATCAGTCCCTAGAAAGATTATGCAGCAAGTCTCCCTAGAAGCCATTTACAGACACGTAAGTGATAAGAACACAACTAGGAACAGCCAGTACTTATTTACCAATAAAAAAATTGTTCCTGTCCAATATGATCACCTTCTATGATGAAAATGGTGTCTGTCTGGATGCAGGCAGGCAGTGGATGTAATTTACACCTTGAATTTCACAAAGCTTTTAACACAGTCAAAAGCACATTGTACAGATGGACTAGACATGAGGACTATGGAAAATTGGCTGGATAGTCAGGCTCAGAGGATAGCGCTCAGTGGTTCTAAATCTATCTGGGTCTGTTTCTACAAGCATTTGTCAGGAGCTGACACTGGGTCAGTCACTATGTAGCATCTTCATTGACGGCCCCTGCACAAAGAGAGAACGTACCCTCAGCAAGCCTATAAATTACACAAAGTGCGGGGCAAGGGTTGAGATTCTGCGAGGCTTCAGAGAGATCCTTGGAAGGAGACAGAGACAACCAGTAGGACTGGGCTAACAAAGAGCTTTCATGAAGTTCAGCAAAATAAATAGGGAGTCCTACTTCAAGGATGCAGTAACTCCATACAACAGTATAAGCTGGGGACTGAGCAGGTTAGAATCATAGAATCATAGAATAGTTAGGGGTGGAAAGGATCTTAAGATCATCTAGTTCCAAACCCCCTGCCAGGGCCAGGGACACCTCCCACTAAACCATGCCACCCAAGGCTATGTCCAATCCAGCCTTGAACACCGCCACCGATGGAGCATTCACAACTTCCCTGGGCAACCCATTCCAGTGCCTCACCACCATTACAGTAAAGAATTTCTTCCTCATATCCAATCTAAACTTCCCCTGTTTAAGTTTGTACCTGTTACCCCTTGTCCTATCGCTACAGTTCCTCATGAAGAGTCCATCCCCAGCATCCCTATAGGGCCCCTTCAGATACTGGAAGGCTGCTATGAGGTCTCCACACAGCCTTCTTTTCTCCAGGCTGAACAACCCCAGCTTTCTCATCCTATCTTGATATGGGAGGTGCTCCAGTCCCCTGATCATCCTCGTGGCCCTCTTTTGGACTTGTTCCAAGAGTTCCATGTCCTGTTTATGTTGAGGACACCAGAACTGCACACAATACTCCAAGTGAGGTCTCAGATGTGGGTCAGCAGTGTGCTCTTGTCACTGTTAAGGCCAATTGCATCCTGAACTGTGTTAGTAAGAACAGTCATCAGATTAAGGAAACTGCACTTTGCCCTCTACTTGGCACTTGTGTGGCTGCTTCTGGAAGACTGAAGTTTCTGTGCCTCCAGTGTAAGAGAAATAGGCTGGAGTTAGTTCAGCACAAAACTGAAGATAGTTAAGGGGCTAGAGTATATTACATGCAAGTGGAGACACAAGGAAATGGGTTTATTTAGCCTGGAAAAGAGAAAGTTAAGATGGGATTTCACTGCCCTACTAGAGGTCTGTAGAGACCACAGAACCAGCCTCTTCTCTGAAGTGCAGAGCAAAACGACATGGGTCAACAGCTATAAGTGACAGTATGGGGAATTCCAACTGGATATAAGGAAATAACAGTAAGAGTGGACAGTGGACCCTCTGTCCTTTGAAACGTTCAAAACTTGATTTTTAAATGCTCTGAGCAACTTGATCTAACTCTAAAGTTACCCTTAATTGGAGTAGGGAGTGGACTAGGTGAATTCCCGCTATCCTGATCAGCTCTATGGCTGTTACATAAATCCTTAATTTTCTCACCTCTCAAAGCTGCAGTGGAGGTAGCATAGCTTCTAAGCCCCAAGCTAGTGGGAAACTTCTGCCTGTCTAAAAGAAAGACAGTGAGCTGGAAGGATACTTTCTGTGGACCAGGTTGCACAATACTGGCAAGTCCTTAAGAACAGTCATGGAGACGTGTCTGGTCATATGGCAGCTACAAACTTCTTCCTCTTCCCTGCAATATCCTGTTGAAAGCTTATTTATAAAGAATTTCAGTGTAGTCTTAATGAAAACTAAGATGAAAAGATGAAAATTATCTAAACGAGTATGTCTTAAGTACGATAATAAGAATAGCTAGAATATCAATTATTACATGATATTAAAAAAATAATGTTATAGGATAACTGTGCCTTCACTTCAAATCTGACATTTGTCTTCCAAACACAATCTTGTCTCACTCCACTTACATTTGGCATACAGCATATTTTTTTTTTGCAACAGACACAGAGGTCAAGACACAAAATTGACAGATGTGCAAGGCAGACAGCTATTAGCAGGCATTGTAGCAATATCTAGAATGAATGTAAATCTTGACATTCACCAACTACTTGTAACACAAAGCACCATTTAAAGACCAAAATATAGACCAAGGAAAACATATTTGGAGTACCTACTTTACACTCTGTATTTACTATAGTGCTATCTGTTGTCAACAAATGCTGACCACCTTGCACACCAATTGATTTTTGCAATGACAGAATCCATTCTGTAGATGGATCTGCAGAACACGCTGAGAAAACAAGTGGTAATGTCCCGACAGAAAATGTATTACTTCAGTGAATTGCTCACCTTTAAATCACTTAAAATAGGTGCAAAACACACACACAGGCAAGTTAAAAAATAGATACCAGGTTAGTAAGGGTGAAAAAAGAACACAATCTGGTTTTATGCATCCTGTGGCTGTTAACTCCTTTGAGAAAAGTGGCTTTGAAGAGTCTATTAGTTTCTTACCTATTAAGAATTATTTCACTTATTGTTACAAAAGGTTCTGCTCTATCTCTTTGAATGGATAGTCTCTGCTTATATCAAATCCAGAAATGGCTTTAGGAAAAGTGTTCTTGTGTTGCATATCCCTAAAAAAACCCAAACATAACAACAAAAAACCCCAAAGAATAGAAGACTTTTTACTTTGAATTTAACATTTAAACTATTTAAAAGAGAACAGCCAATGTTGTCTGCATGGGTATTAAGAAACACAACAGCAGTTTCTAAGGAAAGCTTTTTATAAAAGAATGATTACAGTTTAAAAAGAAAAAAAAAGTTCTTAAAGTGTCTACTTTCTCATCAGAAAAACTGTTCTCAGTAGCTCCCTAAAGCATATCAGCTCTTTCTGCTTCAAAAGAGCTCTTGCAGAATCCTTAGACAATTTAAAACTACATGAAGTTCTCAAGTCCCAAGCAGGTATGGCAGGCACTTCTGCCCACCACTCATTTCTGAGAGGAGTCTTCTAAATTGTCCTTTGCTTCAGTCATTTTTCATAAGCCTCTGTTTCACCTGCATTATTCTTGTTGCTTTGAATCTCATTTATTTTCTCAGATGACTAGCAGCAATCATTACAGCAAAGATGTCAGCACTACAGATGTGGCTTAACATCAAAAGAAGGTGTTATGCAAGGTTTAGGTTGTGAGAGGTTTGATCCCAAGGTGCTGGAATAATTGAAAATCTCTTGACTGGCATCAAGGTGCTGTGCATCAGCTCATGTAATATCAGGTTCAATGAAGAGTCACAGCCACAGTCTTTCCTTCTACTACATGGAAAACTACATCTGGGTTTCAGTGGGGCTTTCCATTAGTGACCTGTGAGTAATTTAAGGTAAATAGTGTTGAGAGTTATTTTTACCTTATTTACAGCATAATAAGTACTTAAAGACAGCTACTGAATGCATATCTTAAAACCCAACTGTTCTATGATTTGGGCTAATATAACATGCCATTGGAAGCTGATTACTTTAGTTAGTTAAACCATAAAGCTCCATTTAAATGGAGTTCCATATGACTAGTAAGAAACTCGGCTATTAATAATAATTATTGAAAATGTCACCGATTTCAGATTATAAAACTTAATAGATCATCACCATTAAAACATGTGCTCTCCATAATTACACTGTGTACCAACTTGTGTGTGATTCTGTCTGTGGATCACTTCAACACTCTTTTCAAAGCTCTTCCTTAAGGAAGAAAACAGGTGCTTTCAAGGCAACTAGGGAGAGGTTTAAGGGAAGAAACCTTTTTCTGTTCAGGTAACAAACAGGTACCACAGGAAGAATATTATTCTGCTTTCTGACTCTTCTACAGAAGAAATATTCAGGAGCTCTAGCAACAGGCAGTGAAAGATATGGGAAATGTACCCTAGCTGGATTGTAGATCCAGGTTCTGGAAATAAGGAAACACAGAATCTATACAGAAAATTAGTGTTTCAGAAGTCCTGACTACATGGAAGCCCATGTTTTAAATGATTGAGTTAAGCCTTACATCTTCTACAAAAAGGGGGATTAGCTTCTGGCAAAACCTATGAAAGTGATTCCTTTATAGCTGTATGCCTCAGTTTCCCAGTTTGCAAAATTCATGTGCTACTTCAAATGTTTCTTTAAAAAAGGCTTGGAAACATTTGTCTTACAATATGCCTCATGTATATGAACACTTGCCATATTATTACTCACAAAATTGGCAAGTTGTTAATATAAAATAAATGAGGCTCAAAATGATGCTATAAAGCTAGAAACACCTAAAAACAAAGTGACATTTTAACATGGAACAGGTGCCTTTACAATGAGCTATTAATCTAGAAATCAGTCTGGGGGGCCTTTAAGTAAATAGCCGAGTTTGTCAATTTAGAACACTAATGCACCTAGCAAATCACAGCTGCTAATGTCAACATATTATCCAAGTGCAGGGGACATACAACAATAAATGAGATGGTAAATATTTTCTAAGGAGAGGTCAATATTTGCTATGCTTGATGCTGTTTAATTCCTCAAATCCATTAATGCTTAAATGGCCAGAATGCAGAGGTGCATTACTGCAGTCTCCTACTGACTCTGGAAGGAGCTTGGGTACAGAGCACCTTGCAAATGGAAGGCTCCCAACCTGTCTCATACAACACATGCACCATTTGTAGATCTCAGTTAATTAATAAATTTTAGAATTAACCCCATGCAGAAAGGCTCAAGAGACAACCTGAGGCCCATTTCAGATCATAGTCATAATTTCCATAGATTTTGCAGTGGACAACCTCCATCCACAGGGAAGAATCTTCAACATAAATGATGAATTCTATGTGCTGATAAGGTCACTAGATGAGATACTTATTCTTTAGCCAGAGGTTCTTTAAAGTTCCTGCCTGCAGAAAGTTACATGTAAATGAAACACAAACTGCGACTAGATTATATGGATAGGACCATATGGCATCTTGCTTTTGACATGTCTCTGTGGGGTTAGGACACTATTTTCACCAGTACTTCCAGGAATCTGACATCACTTAGTTAATGAGAAAGAACAAATTTTTCCCAAGCCACATTTTCCAATCCATACCCAAATATCAATCACCTCAAATGATCAGTGTGCTTATATTTACAAATGTAAGCCTATATCCCTTTTATAATCTGCAGCAACCTGTTATATTAGCGAAAGAAATTAAGATCTACAGCCTTTTTTCCGTGCACATTTTCTTCTACCATCCCAAATACCATTACCAATCATAAAAAGGCATAAAAAGTCACCCATTACACCTAGTTAGCAACACAGATCTTCAGAAAACTGGTGATACAACTTCCATGTGCTTGCTTTTTTTCAGAAGGGGAGTGTAAGGAGGAAGAGCAGGCTGATACGCTGTTTGTTATGCCTTTCAGGAGACTTGATTTGCCAAAGTACTCAACACTTGTCCTCTGAGACTCTGTCTCAGAGTGAGACAGTAAATTTAGAAAAATGCAGCTCAGTGTCATATATGAAATTCCAATCTAAAACTTGTCATGTTTTCCTAGAGTTCACTTGCCAACTATCCACACAGTCCCACTATTTTCTTCTGAGTTATTCTAGTCACCAGCGAAGAACACCAGTTGTGTCATGTAACACATCAGGATATTTTCCTGACTAAGTGCAGATACGAGTCTCACAGGAAGGAATATGAGCGGATTCCTGTGGGCTGGTACGATGTGCCGGCTTTGTCACTTCTAGTTGTCGGTGTGTAACAACTTAGACTTCCCATGAGAACTTTGAAAATGTTAATACTCAGTCTAACAGCTCAACACCGTAATCTCCTCAGAGAAGTAAACAAATTAAACTGAAACAGAGACAGAGTGACCTTGGATAAGTTGCTTCCGCAACCTGTGCCACTTTGTGCTTCCCACCTCAACTGCCGCACTGGTTATTCTGCAGGCAGCCCAGGACAAGGTGCTTAGCTGTTTAGGTGGTTGTAGCTTGGGGCCTCTGGCTGCAAGGACAGTGCAAGAAGGAGCAAGGGCCTGCACTCAAGAGAGTTTCATAAACACTCTTTATCTACCTTTTCAATACAGCTTTCCCTAACTTTTCAAAACAGTAGCAAATCTCTAGCAGAGCACAAGCACACTAATATAAAGGTACTGAATTTACAGATGTATCTAGAAATGGAAAGAGGATTTGCGACCAAGGACATCAAGGTGCCTGAAATGAAAACAGCGAGGGCTTAACAGTTTAGATGGCAGACTTTGTGATATTCTTCATTAGACCTTAACATCCACAGAAAACTTTGCAGAATTATTTGCTTCCATGTGCTTTTAGGATTATGTTTTCCCACAACAGCATAAATGCTGTGCTAAAACATTGTCTCTCTGTAAGTCATTCAAACACTCAAGACAAACTTTTTTCAAAACACAAGTCTGACTGATCATCTTCAACAGTATTCAAATAAATTACATTTATTGTCTGCTATAGGCACCAATCCCATACACACTGCTCCTGATCAATCCTTTCCTTCTGTCTCCAGTTACAAATAACTCGATATCCACAAACTTCCCCCCCTCACCTTAACCAACTGTTTCCGGGAAACAGGTCCTACAGTTAGGATATTTTTCTCCCTCTTTTTGACAGGCCTATACATGAAGATAAGAGCTCTGTTAGGATGCTGAATAACCTGCCTGTGTACGGTGTTGCTCTAAACATATGGCTCTAAAATTCAGAACAGATATATCATTGGTGAAGTCCAGATAATTGATTCATAAGTCAGCTGCATCAGGCAGGTTTTTTGATGGTATCTTTATAAATAGGTAGGTGCTTTCAAAGTGCCTGATGGTATCTCTCATACTGACATGAAAGGCATTTGGAGGTTGAAATATGCTAGTTATGCAACTTGTATTCTTAGTGCAGTCCATGGGGGCTGTGAGCTTCTCAGAACAATAATCCAAATATTTGGGTAAATCTTGTGTATACTATACCTTTAGTATTTAGTCTTTCAATCTTTTTAGTAACTTACTGGACTTTGTTAAATAATTTTGAGTTCTGCACTTCCATGTTGTAAAGAAAAAGCATGGTTATTCTTCAAAATTAGCATAAATACAAACAATTCATGGCTTGAAATCCACAAAACAAAGTTCAAGTCAACAAAAGACTGCCTGCCAGTCTCTTATTTTCAAACCTCACAAAACCCAGCTTGTAAAACTGAGTAGAAAACAGATCGCTAAGTCCTTTGGAAACAGTTTAATGGGCCTATACATACATTCCTTACTAAGTGAAACTTTGGACCAAGCCATAGGGACAAAAAAAAAACAAACACACAAAACATTGGATGTGGTTCACACCGAACACACAGAAGTGCTGTGCAGCTGACATGACTTGGTTTACAAACATGAAAAATGAAAGCAAGATCAGCAGCTGACAGAACTCCCTGAGCTTACCAGAGGAATTGCCTTCTAGGAGTTGTGTGTGCAACACCTTCAGGCTACTTTGAAAACCTCTTACCTGGTATTGAAAGAGAGGATGCCGTTGGTAAAACTGATAAGGATATTTTTCCTTCTTCTTAGATATAACGGATTAAATATTGATCACTTTTATGCACACTTTCTCTCCACTATATACATATTTGTCTACATATAAGGCATATCAAATATCTCCTGCCAAAAATAAAAATATTGTAACAGAAAAAAAGAATTAAAGAGAAAGGAATCTAATGAAAAATAGGTATATCCACAACTCCTAGGTTGATTAGCTGAAAAAAAAAATGCACATCTTTTAGAAAAGAAGCTATTCCCTAGATGTCCTGGCTACTCACATTATGTACATCACGTCACTGACATTTTCAATTATTCCGTGACATACATAAAATGAAACTGTCTGGTACACCTTGAGACATCTCACCTAGCACTTTTCACGCATGCAAATGCTCACTACTACTTTGAATTGTATAACTATGTTGAATTCTGAATATACAGCTAAAATATTTACAAGTCCAGGGGGCTGATTCTGCTCTCACACCAAACTGCGTGATGGAACACCCTCAGGAGGCCAGCAGAGTAACACTCTAAACATTTAGAGAAGCAAGATAGAATGAAAATCAGTAGTTTGGAGGCCTAGTGGCATCCAAAACTGCCCAAGTTAAGAGTTTTGTGGTGCTGTTGGGGAATTACTTCAGGCGAAGCGTGTATCTCGTTTGTTATCATACACAAGCTGTATAGACAGTAAGTACACTCTCATCACTCTCCTGAGATAAGCTACTGAAATATTTCAGTAATTAAAGCCAGCATTACAGTTTGCACAACAAATGGTGGGCAACTTCATTGAGGATGATGAGGCTCAGGCACTATGTCTGTACCCAGAAACTAAGCAGGGCCAAGGCTCGGGCCAAGGCTTGGGGCAATGCTCGGGCCAAGGGTGGCAGTGCTTGTCTGCAGTGTCAGCACTCTCATGGTGCATTTGGGCTTGCAAGTGACAGTAGAAGCAAATCTGATTAATAGCTGTGTCATTCTGCATTGTTTTAACCTAACAGAGTGAGCTATTAGGGGAGATGCATTTTGCTTTACTCCACGGAGTGGGGTGCCTGATTTAAATGCAAGGCTAAAGGCAAGAACCCCTGGAGACCAAAGTTCACTGTAAACTAGCTGCAAAAACACCCAGTGCAAATATTTTTGTGGACTTCACAACTGGTAAAGTTATCATTATTTCAGGGGTGCAGTTTGGAATGCCTTCGTCATTCCAGACAGGCAGATGAGGGACTCAGAGAACGCCATCGGTCTCAGGCCCCCGTCCCAGGCCGGGCGACGCCACAAGGCGGCCATGCTGTGACGGGAGCCGAAGCGCCCCCTGGCGGCGCTGCGCACAGGGCTTCCACCCTGTGGAAGCGGCTGGTTAAACGCTCGAGGAAAGCTGGCTTTTTGTTCCCTGCTCCAGCGTGCATCTCCCCATGAGACCTCCTAAACGGGTCACGACACAGAGGTAAGGAAATTTTATCAAGAGGGAAAACACCCAATACTCTTCTCTCATTTTTTTTATCCCTTAAGTTCACACAGAAGTGGAAAACTCGTGATATAGCATCAAAGGGCCTCTGCCCCCGCTTGACAGCGTCTTTTAAAAACCAGCAGTGCTTAATTTGAATAAACTCTCCCGTCCTCAGCATTACAATATGGGTGAAGAGTTTCTTTGCTGCTGACAGAATGAAAGTACTGGTTTTAAATGAACAAACATGTCCAAGGGTAGCGATTCTTACGCTCTGGAGTTAATATTTCGCCTTATAAATCTGTCTCTCGTTCTAATTCAGAGTTGCAGAGTGTATGTTTTAGCAGGATAAAAGTTATTTTCTCAGCATCAAGCTTTAAAGTGAGCTTAACATTATTGCATCAATTTTAAGAGGCTAAAATATCTTCTGTTTTAATATATTGCCATTTTCAGTACTTGGCAGTAGTGCCGAATCACAGAAACAGAAGAACACACACATGTATGTAAACTTCTTTCTGAACAGCCTCTTCCTTGCTGTCCTATGTAGCATTTACAATAAGCATAGAAAAATACGTCACTTTTAACTCAAGTATCTATGTAATTATTGAAATCCTTTCACAATAAGCTGAAAGGAAACCACTTTTGATGTGCAAACTGCTTAAAGCATTGGTTCACCTCTCCACACAAGCTTAGGGGCACTAAGAGAGGGCACATTATCTGGCCACTTGCAAAGGGTCCCGGTAGACACTTGCCACTCACTCACCAAGGCTTCCAGAAGTGCCAGTATGGGAACTGTTTTCCCCTGCACTTATCCAAACTGAATCTTCCTGGTTTAACTTCCAGCTGGGAAAAACTTTAGGGCAAAAACTTCTGTATAGAATAGAATGACCATTACCAAGCTGTACAGTGCTACTGGAGAGGGATGGAGAACGATGCCAGACCCTCTGCTGTCTCTGCTGTTCCCAACAACAAGCAGGTCCCTTTGTTTTTGACCTGAAGTGCTTTCCTCCTCCACTGCAAACACTTGAAAAGTAAGTCCAGTCTCTTCAAACCGCTATTTAACAGGATTATCTGCAGAGCTCAAGTCAGGAGGGTGTGCTGAGCCCTGGCATTCAGCTTCCTCAGTGGGGGGCTGAGATCCAGCAGAGAGGTGAATTTAAATGGACTTTCCATTTTCATATAAACAATAAAGAGAGGTAAGGCAGAGACAGAAATTTTTTATTTACACAGATCAGAACTAGATGAGAAGGTACAGAAATAGGAACAGGCAGCTGAAGAAAATAAGGCTTGAAGAACAGACCATAAGACTGTAAATGTTTAGGCCTTCTCTGTAGTGCAAGTTTACATCTTTTGCGCCTTTTGCTCCACTAAGACTGCTGAACAGAATGAAGGACACGTTACTTACATTTTTCTGTTTTGTCAATGCTTCATAGGTTTTTATTTTTTTTAATAGCTCTGGCTCATAATTTCTAACATTTGAAACCAAATTCAACCAGCACATCTTCAACCACTCCAAAACGGCAAGGTAAGGGGAAAGTCCCATATCTGGATGAAGTCTCATGGAGTGAAACCAGTGGAGAATAGTCTATATTAAAGTTGTATGTGCTACCTCTTTCTCATGTGTCTCCAATAATCCCAGTTTTAGGTTTGTAATTCAGATTAGAACCGCGCATTCTTCCACAGGTAGCACCATCCTCCTGGTAGCTAGGCTTTACAAGTTTTGAAGAAACATTTTTGCAACAGTTGTTGTAAGTGGTCTGCTGGAGTACTACTTACCCTAAGGTGGCAGCACAACACCCCAGTCAAGCATTACTTCATTCTGCAACGTCAAGGCAGCAAAACTCAGTGCCCATCAGCCATCATCTTGGCAGTTCATCTGACCCGCCTCCAAACTGAGTTACCAAACTCAGGTCTCTGAGGGGTGAGAAAATTAGAGGTAAATGAGTTGCATGTCATAGCGAGGGCTTTGCATATAGCAACACACACTCCTTTTCTTTTGGAGAGTTTTGTACATGAGGTTCATTTTCTGACCTCCTCTGTCTATTCCGAAGTCAAGTTTCTTCCTCCTTCCTTTCTTTGGCCTCTCACATCCTTAGGTCCTGAGCTGTTGTCTCACCTGATCAAAAGAAGACCAAATCTCTTCCCTTTCTTTCAATGTTGTTACTGTCAGAATGGTGGCATTCTCTATCTTTTGTTTCTTTTTGTTAGTGGCTTGCTCAGCCAGGGCCCCCAGGGATACACACTCTTATAGCTGTGGTCTATGGTATCTCTTCTAAACTAATGCTTCCTGAATTACTAGAATTTCTGTGTGAAACTTTACGGCATCCAAAAGACCGGAAATCCTTTCAGTCACTAAGACTTAAATTTGTCCGTAGAGCATCCCTCTGGACAGTTTTTTACAGTTCCTTATAGTTCATCTGGCCACCCATCTAAAGGAATTCTTCTACTCTCAATCACCCACTTTAAGAATCAGGTACAAGTGAAAGCCAATTCCAACTTTATTTCTGCCTCGCTCTCCTACCCTCCAAACTCTGGAGAAGGATTCAAAGATGGAAAAAGTCTCATGAAAACATCCTACACAAACTGGATCACTAACGACCACGCCTCAATCTGAGCTCAATTGATTGCATCCCATGAGCCTGACATGCAACTGTTAGAGCTATGATTTATGGAGGCACATATTTTTCTCCTCTTATCGTACTTCCAGGACTACATTACAATACCTGAGTGCCTCACAGTCTATAATACATTTAATCTTAATGACATCTCTGTGAGGGGTGGAGGTGCCATAATTTTCATTTTGTAGACAGACAACTGGGGCACATTACAGACTATGGTCTTGTCTAGAAGTTATATGAGCAGGTAAGGTTCCAGATGGAGACTGCTACATCAGAACAAGGATATCCACAGGGAGGATTATATGAGCATAAGTATATTAGAAAATTCCTCAGCGCAGCCGCTAAACCTCACTAACATCCACAGTTTTCTGAGGGAAGTAATAGAGAACAACCTGCTATGCACTAGCACAACTTGTATATCATAACAACCATGAAGCCAGTGTCACAGGATCTGTTCTAAGCATACCTGACACAGCACAGTAGAAAGCTGGAATGTCAGTACTGTCAAGGCAGCAGGGATGCTTTCACTGCTGCTTCCTTTCCTGTCGCTGCATGGGTGTCTGAAGCAGCGGTGCTCACAGCTCTCTTTGAAGAAGAGGGCTTGGGCTATTGCACTCTGAGGATTATTATTTTTATACTGAACGACTGAAAGAGTCTGAACACCCATACTTCTTCTTTCAGGGAGTTTTAATACCTATATATAATGTCAAAGGAGTCCTCCAAAATCTAAGAGGTTGGGATTTTATGATTTCTTTTTTTTTTTTTTTTTTTGGTCTTGCAAAAAATATAGTAGTGATAAATTTACTTAGAAACAAAAAGCATTTTTCAAAAATACCTAATTTGCAAAGCCTTATCATATCTCAATGACTGATGGCCTTAGGTTTGTTTTTCAGATTCCTACTCCCTGAAGAGAACCCAAGTCTCAGACAACTCCTCTTTTGAAGCATGGTCCCTTTAGTCCTATTAGGGTCTATTGTTCTCTGCTGGCAGGCTTTTTCCTACTCTGGTCCAAACCAGATTTGTAGTTTAGCCAGAGACAGGGAAAATCTTCAAAGCTAATAATACTGGCATTATCCCTTCATAATCCTTCGCAATATGAATATTACATTTGCTGTTTTCCAGTCAGATGGTACCACTGTTGGCTCAAATGGTTTATTAAAACTGCTTTCTAGTGGACCTACTTTGTCATGCACCATTTCCTGTACAGTTTTGGGACAGAAATTATCTAGTCACACTAACTTAATATCATCCTATTTACTTCCAGCCCAGATGAATGCATTTGTGTTTCAGGTCCTCATTCCCAGTACTTATTTTGCTTTTGATTCCTTATTATGTAGCAGCATCCTCCCTGAAAACTGGTACAAATTATTTATTAAGATTTTGACATCTATGCAGAGAAGCTTCTGAGTTTCTGAAAGATGCATGATTTGAAACAATTTTAATAATTTCATACCAGTTTTTCCAGACCGCATCCTGCAGAATACTTTGATAGTAAACATACCCATAAGCATACCATTATATAGTTTACATAAAGCATTACAGCTCCGAATTAATCAGAAACACTAGGCTATCTCAATACTTCCTTTGAAGCAGTGTCTGAGAAAAAAGACACAAATGCTAAGATTTTTTTGCACTCTCAATACTGTAAGTTAGGAACACTATCATTATCATCATTTGCATGATCATTTAGGATTTGGTTGTGTGTTAGTTCTGTTTTCAGATTTAAAAATCATGCAATAAAATTGAAAAGTAATGAATAGCAGATTATAACCACCTGAAAAAGAAATCTGACAAGGAATCAAAATACAGCTTGGGGTTGCAATAAGCAGCCTTACTAAAGCTGTTGGCTCAATACTCTCAAATATTTTGCAGAAAATAAGAGTATGTCAGATTCCCATTTTTTGAAGGATAAATATCATTTTAGTGAACAAATATATGAACACACACTTTGTTGATGCTATCTAAAATATTTAATTGAGCTACTTATTCTAAATGTCTGATTCATACACGGACAAACATTTATACTTAGAATTGTGCTGTAGCATGAGGCAAATAATTGAAATAGGAATATATTAATAAATATCAATGGTATGTTATAATTCCAAGAAAATACCTGTAATAATATAGCCAATCCTTAATTATTAAAACCCCCAAACAAAAGAGCAGCAGAGGCTAAGAGCCCAAAGCAATATTTGTGTTCCTTTTTTGTGTATGAGATAATAAGTATATAGATGCCTTTCTTGAACATTTTGTTTAGGTTTTTTTCCTATAAGAAAGGTAATAAAAAAAAAAAGCCACTTGACACCGAATATTCTTGATTGATTTATGAACCTTTTGTCAGACCCAATATCATTTTCACATTACAGGTGAAAAAGCAAATTTGGACAAGTTTCATGTAGCTTCTTGTTTCATCACAAGCATTTGTCATAGCTTCAGTAGATAAGCAAGAACCCCTTTAGCATTAGTTTTTTTCATCAGACTCCTACATACGCATTGCCATTTCATTTTCTGTGGGAATCTCACAGATTCTCTCATCCATTTCTCTTTCAGGAAACTGAGTTTTGACACTTACTTACACCAATTCCTAACACGAATCCCCTGGGTAAATAAAAGTGACTAGCAGTTTCAGGGGAGAAAAAAAAAAAAAACAAACCCACAAAAGCAAAAACAAACAAAAAGCCAACCTTGAAAAAAAAAAAATGCCATAAAACACCTGGAGATTTTAAATAAACTACATGGGCTTTTATGAATAGAGCTTTGCTCCATGTTGCAGACTGTCTTTATTTTTAGATGTTGCAATTTGCCTCTTATACTATTAAAGCAGTGAGCCCTGGAGGGATATAATAGAAGCCCAGTATTTGCTGGCTTAACATAAGCATGCCCATGGTATTTCTAAACACTGAAGTTAGACAGGGAAATAGTCTACCAGTAGATTTGCAAGCAGAATCCAGTGTGTGTCAAATCAAACCTTTAAATTATAGAGATAACAAGGTTGCGTGAATAGCTCAGTAAGAATGTGAAAGAGGTTGCACCCCATCACAACTCTGCAGGAACAAAGCAGAAGCGTGATAGAATCACAAAATCGTTTAGGTTGGAAAAGACCTTTAAAATCAAGTCCAGCCAGAAGTTCAGACAAAGCCTTTGAAGACTAAAACTTTGCAGCTGGATGATTTGTGGGCCCGCTATCTGTCAGGTATATTATCCAATTCAGCAGTGTTTATGCTATGATACATTCAGCCTCTGTTCAAGAGCACTGTTGTTTGTTAGAGAGACTAGGCTTCCAAGCTTTTGATGTCAGGTATTTGAAGTGTAGCTCCATTCTCCATCAAGATCTCACAGATTATTCTGGAAGAAACTAAAACTTCAGGCAATCTTGGATCCACCTCCTAACTTACCCAAGGCAAGTGGCTGGGGGAGAAAGCACAGTAATAATTCAAAATGATGCAAGCAATGCTATAGGAGGTCAGTTTCCTTGTGACCTATTTAGACATTTTCAACACAAGGTTACTACCAGTCCAGTTTTATTAGCTTGGAGACTTTAATAAACCTGAGGAGCCAAAAGAAAAGCTTCTATGTTTTGTCATCATTTTATGTAAACCCCATGTCAAACCTGAAATCTTCCAAGGTAAATATTATAAACAAACTTAAAGAAGTTCGGAAAAGGGACTGAGATGTGATTAAAACAATACACAATTGCGGAAATCAAGCAAATCTGACCAGCATTTTGGTTTTATAGCAGAACCTGTCATATATATTTAAAGTGAAAACTTGAAGACAGAGAATATATTTTATTAGACCCAGCAGCATAGCTGGAAAAATGAGATCAACTTTTGGGCACTCAGCCCTTCTTTGGAACTTAAGCAGAGTAACAGCCTATTTCTGCTTCACCAAAAATGGAGGGGAAAAAACCTCAGCAATTCATTCAAAAACTTTTACATAAACTGGCCCTACAACAAGCTCCATTTCCTTTATTTGAATTATTTTCTGGGAGGCTGGAGACCTTGGCTGCCTCCTGAACCGCTTCTGTTGGGTTTTCAGCAGCAGTAAATCCTACCTCCTCAGGAAGGGAAGGATGCCTGTTGTACATGAGCCCTATACATGTACTTTTGCAAAGCAGAGAAAGGACAACCTATGTGCCTTGGTGAATGGCTGTACATGAAAGCATGCTCTATTAAGACAAAAATATGGAAGTTTTAATCTTCACTTGGTTTTGCATCCTGACCATCAAAATAGTGAAGGCATTTAGAGTAAAAATAGCAATGGTTCACCCAGTACATTAAAAACCACAGGACCCATTAAATGGAGTTTCTAATAAAAATTCTTCCTAACTGGTTAATTGCAGTTGCTAAATGATTTCTTTTTATAGTAAAGGCTTTATAATTAACAAGCCAGACATTGATTTCTAGTCATTATCAATTTCTCTATGATTATTATTGCTTCTATAATAATCTTCACTGTATTAACATAGATTAAGAAGCTCTTTAAAATAGAGCAGCTTCATTAGCTCTTGCTATCACAGGAGGACCTGCAGAACTCCACACTTCAGTTAACCACCATGCAGAAGCTGAAAATATACGCTGCAAGACTCTATTCCTAGGGGCTGACATGAATGGAGGAGTGTGAGAAAACTCAGCACTCAACTCTGAGCATTTAACTCCCAGTCAGCAAAGCTTCTAAAATCATTAACTTGAACAGCCATGTTAACAATATTTCTATGTTAATCTTTATTGCTAAATTAATGAAACATCTTTTATCCTATAGACCTAGTATATTTGAAAAACTTCATAAATCCAATTGCAAAACCAGAATAATTTCAGCTGGGTAAATGAAAGTGTGCTAAAACAGCCTTTGAAAACAGAGCAATTTAACAAAACACAATAGCGGGGGAGAGGGGATGAACAGCTCACCCTTTGTAAACCTCCTGGCTTTCAGGCATTAAAACCACACTGACTGAAGCAAGAGTTGGGATGGCACCTGAGACACACCGTTTTGCTCTTATGAAATGTGCCAGGGAATCTTTGCAGACTAAGAAGCTATTTCTCACCAAAAAGGATGGCAGCTGTCTCCCAATTTTTGCTCCATCTTTTCCATAGAGATATGCTAATATTTATAATAGTTATGGCTGTCCTTTGGACACAGATAACTCATTTCTGCCTGCAAATAACTGAATTCAGTGAAAGTTTTAGTACACTCTATTTTATTTTAAAGTTCTACTGACTACTTTGCACTGAGATTCTGATGAACAGTTCATATGGCTGTAAAGAAGTCATGTAGAAGGCTGGCAACAGGAGAACATTTTTCTAAGCTATGCAAAAGTCATTTCAGATATAGTTCCCATTAATTAATGACATGCAGAATATCACCGAATTACTCGTGGTTTGGGTGACTATTCTTCTCAGACATTCCAAGTGATCTCACTCAACTCTTCTTCATGAATTTGCAGAAGAAATCAAAACCAGGGCTTAATGGAAAAGGGTTTTGAAAATATTGTGTGATGTTTTATACAATAAACATAACAGATGAAGCCATCATATGCAAATCTTCAATGACACAATACAAGTTTACAACACGTGAATCCGAGCTTCCCCACATTCCCAAATATGTCATGATATGAAGACCTGGTTTGGTCTGTCACTAAGACTGAAAATAGCTGGGCAATTTAGAGCTTTTTGAATGCTGAAACTGTGTTGAGCTCAGACCTCTCCTTCTGCCCTTGCTCATTTTACCTAAATTTTGTAATTGTGGATGACAGAATAAAAGAAGAAACTGCACATACTAAAAAAGAATTGTACTTATGGAATAAAAAGATTTTCTTTTTTTTAAATAAATTCTCGTATTTGACATATTGTTTCTATTTTTCACCGTAGTTCAAAAAAGGAGATGTGTTGGAGCCACTTTATCTACAGGTTATCTACAATAACCTTTTCTACTAAGAGAGTAAGTTGTGGGATTTTAAAACAAACTTCATAGATTTACTGTCGTAACTGGCTGAAACAATGCTCAGCCTTCTCTTTGCTTCCACAGGAACTAGTAGATAGGATTCCACCTACCCTGTCCCAAAATTGATCAAATGCTAAGGGACAATTTTTGCTGTTTCCTGTGATTTGTCCAAGTTCATCAAGAACTGTTAGATTGATGCAATGTTTTTCAAATTATCAGAAATCTCCATCCATCACTCAGAAAATAAGCAGGAAAACCTTGCTCCTTTCATAGTTCTGCTCCATTGAAAGTGGCATAAATATGGAAAATTATACAGGAGGTACAAAATGATGGAAGATCAGATCCTTGGAGAGCCTGTTCAAGGAAATGCCACACACATGCTTAGCTTTAAAGTAAACCTAAGCTAATTATTAATTTATGAAGAACTAGATGTGAATATGAGGGACCTGGGCAGGGGGGTGGTTGCTTTCTTGGATAAAGCCTTCAAAAGAGAAGAGGGTGGGATTGGGCATTCATTTTTCAGAAATTTGATAGGTGGTAAACAGTTAGAAATAAAATAATAATTAAAAATATTAATCATAGTATTTAACGATTATTTGGTCAACTTGAATACATTTTTCTGATGCTACACAGTGATTTATGAGCCTAAATCCACATGAGAGTATGTTAAGTTTACCAACTGTGTTCAGTGTAAGACTGTGCAGAAACAGAGGCGATATTAGAGAGCTTTGAACTAACTAGCTCTGGAACTGGCAGCACTAACTGGGAGAGAAGCAGGCTACTTTGCTTTGCTATGAGGCAAGGTTAATTTGCCTAAACCCAATTTCCTGTTAGCCTGCATGCAAGCAGAACTAAATATTGTGCCAACTGCATGGAATCGGTTTGTGGCCATGCAGATATATACCTGTTACTGTCTTACGGGAATAGCAATGAACATTCCACCAGACACTGTAAATGGGTCAAGGAAAGCACAAACTTCTTAATTCCTCCCATTGTAAATTCACTCTTGGTACTACTGCCAGGACCTGAATTAGAATCTTTGTGCAGTAACGCATTTCCTAATACAAACAGACCAGCCCATTCAGAGCTAACTTTGAATTTCTAATATATATATCTAGGGTGATGCAAATATACTCTAAGATCCTTTGCCACCTGCCTCCTTTTAAAAATTTTAAAACAAGCTTTGCTTCCATGTCATGAGACATGGAGATTCATATTTCACAGCCTTTATTCATGATGCTCAACTGAAACTTGATTTAGGAGAAGTGAAACTTTGCTATGCAAGAGTACAAAACTATTAAAATAATTGATCTAAACACAGCCATCAGTGAAAAACTGAAGATGTAACCAAGGAATCATCACGCCTTTTGAAAACTGTCTAAATAAACTTAATGGATATATACAGCAATATGATCTAAGGGAATACATGCATTCATTTTGCTTTTTCATTCACCTAAGAGGGTACTGAAACTTTTATCTGATGCCACAGTGAGGTATAATGTGCACTGATATGCCACAGATGAGGAATTCCCAAAACTTTCTTTGATGTCCTTCGGTCATGTTTCCATCAAATAATTCACTGTAGTAGGAATACACACAGAAATTACAAACTACTTTTTAACTAAGCAATGGTTTTAGACAAAACTCGTGCTATTTCTTTCTCATCTTCAATCCAAATCTTCTTTATGCTGGTTTTATATATCTGATCTAAAGCGGAAAATTGCACATATTCATCTGAAAAAATTATGGAGTGAGAAATCAAACTTGGGAATGAAGTCCAAGCTTTTCATCCTGTAATACAGAGAACATAAAAGGGCTACACCTATGAAAATACTATTTATCCTCTAAACCTTTTGTCCCAAGGCCATGAGAAATCTCTCTGTTCTTGTCTGATTTGTGTTTCAACAATTTTTTTTATAACCTTTGCAGCCTAATGTCTATTGAGCAAATACTCTGGAAGTGTTGCAGAGAACGGTTATTTCCTAATACAGCATATATAGACTAATAAATATATTGAAACCAATCTATTTTCTCAGATATGACGAGTACATAAATGTAATTGGTATTCTAATTTATGACAAATATTCTATGGCTACAGTAACTAGGGCCCTGAATTGTAACATAAAGAAGAGCTTTGCATCTTCAGTATCTCATTGAATAGGCTGTTCATTGCCTTCTCTAAATTCAGGGCACAGCAGGTTTAGGTTCACACTACAGCACTCAGAACACAAGCATTTCTTATAAACAGTTTAGAGCAAATTCACCTCTGTCCAACTCTATTGAGAAATATCTATGTTTCATCAGAAAGTGGATTAAAGCAATGAAAAGCTCAATATCATGCAATGATATAGGTGTCTCCTGTTACTCTATGGTCCTACTGCATCACCACTGGAAAGGAAAATGGCCAGGCTGTGATCCTCCTGCTGCCACAGGTGAAAGCAGTAGCGGTAGTAACTCTGCTTGCATTCCTTAGTCATCAAGTTTGCATTCCACTATAATTTTTTTCACTTTTGTGTGAGAAGACTCAGGCTAACAAGACTATATTGGTCATTCTCAGAAGAATTCCTTCACAACTATCAAGAGTAGTAA
This sequence comes from Ara ararauna, assembly GCA_028858755.1. NCBI lineage: Eukaryota > Metazoa > Chordata > Aves > Psittaciformes > Psittacidae > Ara > Ara ararauna. The sequence continues at coordinate 103,377,268 of CM054376.1, read as the reverse complement.
GATGAATTGAGGTGAATTACTGCCTGTCTTGAGGTCAGTGATAGCAGGGTAATGATTTAAAAATCCCACAAACCCAAGATATACTTAGGTTGTGATCTGAAGCTCATATACCACTTGAAGAGTGACATGATATCTCTACCTTAATCTAACTATATTTTAATTGTATATATTCACTGGTGTTTGTTCATTTTTCCTTATTCCTTAATTATTCAATTCAGAATTTTTATTGCAAACAGCAGATTTAAAGAGGCCATTTCCATTATTTCAGTTTTTTTTTCTGAATTTCACAACTAGATTTGCTTTGCTAATATAGAATTCAAATCTAAAGCCCATGAACTTTGGAGAAATTAGCACTAGGTTTAGCTGTAGCTGAATTGCCCATGGTTCATGAAAGTCACTCACTCGCACTCTCCCCCTTGCCCTCCAAATCCCAATTAGATTTGCACTTTACAAGACGAAAATGTGAAATAATTTGCAAGATCAGAAAATTAGGCCCTGTGCGTTAGACAATCTATGTCTCTAGGCATTTATTTATCTAAGTATAGCAGGGTCCGACTGTTCTTAAGAGATATAATAACAAGAAATATTTTATAGTCTTGTAAGTCACGAAAGTTGTATTAAAAGAAGTCATTAAAATTATTAAATTTTAAATTAAAAGATTATTTTGAACATGAATGTTGAAGTAGGAGCAAAAAATGGTTTGATCACAAAAAATTGTAGAGGAATCAGTAATAAGAGGGACGAATCCAAAGGGTAGAGTTTTCTAAAATCTTATCCATGGATGGCAAATTAGTGGGTCAGACTTTTGAACAGGAGATCCATAAAAAGTAATTCTGCCAATAAATACTTTTATGTCTTGTGCTTGTAGCTTGAGTTGTCTTGAGATGATTAGCCCTATCAATTCAGTGTTTCTCAAAGGTGTTGCAGTAGCTTCTGGTGTAAACCAATAGCAACGGATAAAATAGCAGGCTTCAGACTAAAGCGTTTATAATTCCTTGGTGGCAGGGCCCTTCGAGCCCTTATTCTTTAGCAGATTTATCCCGTTATTTCCTTTTCCTCTCTCTTTCCACTCACCCACACTGTTTATTCACCCCAGTTCTGGTTCAGCTGGAAGAGATCCTAGAGGTGCCTTCAAAAACAATTTGGGATAACCATATGAAAAAGACCCCTTTGCAGAACACATTCAGATGATCTGAGAGCTGCTACCCTAGAACTGCTACCCTACAATCTCCACAGGCTGTGAAGACACAGATGTATTGTGTAATATCCCCCTGACATTATTTATAATGATGGAGGGAAATTAATTTAAACTGCATGAAGCTAAAGTAACTGAATTTTGCATGAGGAGAAGAATGAACTGGGAAAGTGAAATACATACTCCAGTCTGACACAAAGACTTTGCATTCCTGAGAGTACCTTGGATACTCTAAATACAGGTTTGGAGGAGTGCCTGGCTTTTTGCAAAGTGTGATGATGAAGAAATCAACATGGATGAGGTCTTGCAGTCTTTCCTCCCACCCCCTACATCAACATGTATGCCCACTCACCTAGTGTCATACCCCCATAATCCATACCACACCAGTGGTCATTTGTGCGTTTTGTCTAGTCCCTGGCTCTAGAATCAGAAAAGCTCCCTCTCAGGACGCTAATACTGGCCTACCTTTTCTCCAGCTGTAGCACATTCACAAAAGATCATCGTGTATCTGGTCTTTTGTTCTTTTGATAGGAATGTGTTTAAGCTAAGCATTATATGAATCTAACCCAGAATCCATTTTATTTGGTATTTAGATGCAAGCACCTCTTTTAATGTTGAAAATGCTAGGAAATTATACTGAGTTAACAAAATTTTGATGCGTGCATTTAATGGAAGACACACGTACAAATACGAATTATCAATAATAGAACCATTTTCATGAAAGAAATTTTTAAAATGTGTTTCAAAAAGAAGATGGCTGTAATTTCCTAAATGCTATAGAACTGGATTATAAAGTTCGAACATCACTGAAAACACATGGCATTATTGACAGGACAATCTCAGAAAAAAAAATAAAATATAAAATGTATTTGATTCAGCCATATTTCATTTATTTTAGTAATCATGATTACTATCTCTGCATCTTTTATTTTTAGCAGCTTTACAAGGACACAGATAAGTATTTTCAATAATCTTCTTAGACTTGGGAACTCAGTATTTTCATTTCCAGGATATAAAGTTGTTTTAGGTGAGAATTTAGGAACAACAAATAGTCAATCAATAATTTTATCATCAGCCAAACTAGATGAAACAATGAGAGAGAATTACAAAGGAAAGCTTGGAAAATACGTTGATTGATTACCAGTATTCTGTACAGTTCCATACAAGTAAGTCATGTCCTTCAAATCTGTATCAGCAGGATGGCAGTGAAGATATGCACTGAAATAATCAATTTGTCTTTCTCAGAGCCTTTGACAAGTTCCTTGCGAGAAGAATCTAGTTTTATATAAAATACACTAATTGAAAGTTGACTTTCAGAAAAAAACCAAAACAAAATAAAAAGGGAAGAAAAACCTCAATAAATTAGTAACTTTTAATTTTTAATATGGAGCTCTTCTAGCTGATGAAAAGTGTAAGAAAACAGTCCTTGTATTCTTGTTGTTAAGAATATTGTTGCCAGAAAAGTCCCTTATGCTCACTAGCTGCTAGGGGAAGCCTGAACTGTTTCCACGCATAGTGGGAAGCTGACACCAGTGGAGAGTGACTGCAAGATCAGAAAGGGGTATAGAAACCTGCCAGAGACTCTTACAAGATCTGTGCCTCTGCACAAGGAGCATTAAGTGGTCCTGGACTGACCTTGTAAACCAACACTTTGTAACTGGAAATCATTCTGAATAAATGTAAAATAGAGCACATGTATTTTAATGTGGAAGGTATAGAAGATGAGAGGGCACTTAAATGAAAAGGTAAGAAAATGTATTCATTCTCTAGTATTTAAAACCATTTTGCTTCAGATGTTCAGATAGTTTGGAGTTTTTCTGCTTTTTCTCTGTGATATTAAATCTGGAGTAGGTTTTGCTAGCACAACAGAACTAGTGTCATTATTTCACTAATTAGTCCCATCTCTGCTGTTAGTACTGAAAACACTGGCTTTTTCCTCCCAGTTCACCTCCTTCAAAGACATGCCAGATGAGTTCAGAAACTGTTTTGAGACTAAATTAATAGCAGTATTTTGATCAAGATACATTTGAAATGGCTATGATAATTTAAAAAGTATGTTAATTCTGAGTCACTGGAATGAGTTGCTGAAGCTCTACAGCTGTTTCCAGTGAGCAGCTCCAGATACACAAGACTATGAATAAAAAACAAAGTGACATTATCTGTCCATGGTAATGACAAGCAACAAATCATTTGATTTCTGTAATATAATTTTTTTTCCAGAATAAACACAGAAACTGACAGTCTGTTTTGCTTTACATTTATTTTCCCCATCAGCTGTAAAAAACACCTGTTGAGCTTGGAAATCATACAATGCATACAGCATGCAGGATAACACACTGTTCTGAAAACTTTGCCCATACCTTGGTGTAACAAGACGAGTTACAGATAGAAAGCAATTTTACAGAAACTGAATTGTCTTTGCTTTTGCAGTCTTCAGACTGACTTAAAAGAACAGTGTTAATGCAGTTTTTAAGGGGCACACATTTCATAGTATGGTAGTTGCAGAAAAGATACAGTACAGTTTAAGTAATATAGCTATGGATTAGCTATTAAAAGCTGGGGAAAGATGAGAACAAACATCTACCATAGCAGAAGATATATATATATGGCAGCAGAGCTCCCTATTCAGTCATAAGCTCGTTTCTTGTTGTTTCTTGTTGGGTTTTGTTGATTTTTTGTTTGTTTAGTTTTGGGCAGGAAATGAGGAAAATGCCAATTTTTGAAGAAACATTTGAGACTTTTCTGGGGCTTATATTTTACTTTTAAGCAATAAGTGTGTTTTCCTCAGATGAGATGCTTTTGCTTCTTGTTTCAATTTTTATTTTAACAGAAATTATGAAAGTACTGCCTCCCAGTTTTGCTAGACAATGCAGAAACTCTTCTGACACCTCTGGAGCATTCGATGTTGGCGACAGCTACATAAGGAACATTGTACTTGCAAGGACATGTTATAAAAAATATGATGGGGTGGTGGAACTTTCAGAATGCAAATACCTGCATAAGTAGTGTATGGAAGAGAGATCATTTCTTTAATGTAGACTGCAATCACCTGGTAGCATGCTTGAGTTCCACTTAAACCCTACTTTAGGGTTCCACTAAGAATATTTGTGAAGCAATACCTAAACCATCATTTCACTCTTGCTCCCCTTAGACTTCTCTATAAAATTGGCTGAATCCCTCCCTGGGGTCATAAACCAAAGGAAATGCTTGACTTTGAGACAAACTAATGGTGAGGCCTGGGGGAACAGCTGTACCTGTCAGCTTGCTGAGAGCTAGGAATGGTCTAACCTGTTTGTTGTAGTGCTATAGTACAGCTTTTTCTAAATTCCTGAAAATAATGCTTTTGCATGAGTGCAGGAGTGTGTCTATGCGTGTGTGATGCTGATGCACTCTCACATTTGCATCTCAAAGGGATGGTACCCAGACTTCAGGCTGGATCCCCTGGCGCTGTAAGAGGAATTGGTTGTGCACACGTTGGAAGACCACATTAAGTATTCTGGATCCACTGTTACTAGATACTGTACAGTGAAATTCTTTCTATTTGCAGTCCCAGCACAACACTAACGCCAATCAGAAGAACAGCTTTGCTCTGGGAATTGATTCCAGTCAGAGACCAAGGCAGAAAACCACAAGTTGTTCAGCTTACCTGTTTTTCAAAGCTGTCACTATGGAGCCACAGATAACTGAAACAAAGGGTATCTTTCACAACAAAAATAATAAATATCCTAATCTGTCTAAAGGTAAAAGCCAAGCTCCAGCAAACCTCAACAGTTCATCTAAGTTTTTCTGATACCTGGTATTCATTCACATAAAAAGAAAATATAACTTGGAGAAATAGGTGCAATGGTATCAGACTTTATAGCTTAACCACCATTTCACTGTAAACACATCCAGATGCTAGCAGAGATGGCATAAATAATGTTGGCTCAAATGTGCATTTCAAGGAGTTTCCCTCTGGAGAGGGCTTAGTTTGCTTCCAGTTATCATTTAAGCCTGCAGACAAACATGGCATACCCAAAATCATTCCCCTCACCTACCTCATTGCCTTACGAGCAAAAAACAGGCAAAACCTGAACTTTTCACCTTATGTCCCCAAGTTGGTGAAAAGCTTTGTGGTATGTTCTAAATATCTGGATGCTTTCAAGTTACTTCACCAGTATTTGAAACCCAAAGCCCACCAGCCTTAGAAATTGCCAGCGCTCCTTCTAGAACAGTCAAACCTAACAGGGCAATGGGGTTTATTCCAACCTATCAAACAAACTACTGAAAGTCTTCACATCTGCAGCGCAGTGATATTCCTAGGAGGAGACTCAGGATTTAGTAGGATTTAAACAAAAACATCTAATACCTCAAAAGACAAGATTCAGAGTGATTCCCTAGGTCACTGTTTTCTCTTACTTAAAAAACCTTCTTAATTCAGAGGTTTTTTTCACCTCCCATCCAGTTGAAAGTCTTTTCTACAGCATCATTCCCCTTGTTTCCAAGCTAAATTTATTCAGGGTTAGTTTATATAGATCTGTTAGCATAGTCGATCAACCCTGCTGATGAGGTCAAATGATTCTTTTTCTCGTGGACATTTATCTGTGGGTGTTGATGATCTAAGCTAAAATCCACCAGAATGTATTCTTTTTGGATCTAAATCCATATAAGACTTTAAGTTACCTAGCTATGCCACTGTGCGCTTCTGGGGCTGCTCTTCAGCATGAGAATAAAGCTACAAGGTAACTCTGTTCACAGCATGATAAATGTGTTTTTTTAATAGGACACTTCCTTCTGAGTTGGAGCAAGAGCACCCCCACACGTTCACAAGATCCACATAGGCCATACAACACACACACACAAAAATGAAATTAATAAAATAAAATAATAAAATAAAAAATCACTAGTTACAAAGCTTGATAACCAGGATGGAGCATTCAATACAGACAAAAGGGAAGGAAAGAACTTAAACCCCATGAATCCTAGAATAAATCAACAAGCCTAAAAGCCACACTGTTGCAAGAAGTCCACCAGGACAGCTCAGTGAGCATAAACCAGGTATTAAAAGAAATAATTACAGTTTCAGGGCCACAGTTGATTTAGTGACGCAAGGCAATGCGGAGGAGGCAGGGTGAAGAGCAGCAAACACAACCAGGCAGCTGGACTTTGGCAGTCAGCATGATGGGACCTGGTCAAAATGGAGGTGTGAGGGAGAGGTACTCATTTCTGTCCACTTCTGAGATTTCTATTCTCATTCCCTTCTGGAATCTCTATTCCCAAAGTCTGAAGTTTGGCCAGTCACCCCTCAACCACCCTTTATAACACCCTGTGAACACTAGTTGTAAAGAGAGGCCTTTATAGAAGGAAAACAAAGTTTAGCTGCTGAAAATGCTCATAGTCCTGAAGTAAATTGAGCTACATCAATTTGCAGTCACCTCATGCCAGAATGAAACAGCCATTAAGCTATTATCATAGCATGCCACAAGCCATATGCTTAGCTTGTGCATGGCTTCTTAGAGAAGTTGTTACTTTTCTCCTTTTGAAAATGTTAGGCCTCTTTAAAAACTCTGAAATGTATTTTTTTTTCTTTTTCTTTCCTCAAATTGTTCTTAGCTTAACAGCAGTACCAAATTTCTAATTAAATGGACAGACAGGATGTTGATAACATCTGCTTTCTGTAATAAAAACTATTGACATTGTTGACCTGACAGATTATCTACAATAGACAGAGCACAATGGCCAATCTAAAAAGCAAGGGAGGAAGAGCAGCTTAGCACAAGAATACATATTATTATCTGTTCTTTGCCTTTTAGAATTATTAAGAATGATTATAGAAATTATCATCAGTCATCTCTGCTTCTTGTTCTGGCGTATAAAACAGAAATAGTGATTGAATGTCATGAAGAACTTTGATCATTTTTTTCTTGATGCAGTGACTTTGTAAAGTGAGCTTCATATTTTTTTATGGTAGCATCTCTTACTGGAATCCCCAAGATTTATTACAGCAGATGCCATCTTTCATAATTTTTGTCCCATGCTGTATGGAGCAAAACTTCAAACAGTAAAAGAATATCTTAACAGTAATTGACACCTCTTACAAAGCTTTTTATTCATAAATCTTAGCACTCCTATCAAAACACAATCCTGATTCCTATTTATAGTTATTGGGTTTTTGGTGTTTGCAGTAAAAATTGCTTGGTGTTTGCAGTAAAAGGTCTGTGAATTAAGGCCATCAGTTGCCTAGTAAATACTTAGCAGTTATGCTACTGTGCTTAAAACCCCAGCATTCAAAAGTGTCATATATTTTCCTTAATTAAAGCATCTATACTGTGGTAGAATCATTGGTTATGTATTGGTATCTCAGGGAAAAAAAAATTAAAGTTTCTTCTTGGCCTTTCATGCAAGGACATATGAAAAATTATGTACTAAATTTTTCCACATGGCATTAGATTCGTAGCTGGAGTAAACTGACTGGGGCTGGATTCCACAGATTTTAGGGCAATTCAGTTCCTTTACACCATGGAGTAATAGTCAATCTCAGTTTTCCTCTACAAGGCTAGAATGTTGACCATTTACCCTTTCCAGGAGGAAGCGCTGTAAGCTGCCTGTACCACTCAGATTTGTGCGTCTCTGGATGGCTGGAGGTCATGGTAAAGACGACAGCCATCTGTATATCCATAGCTACTGAATTTCCAGAGATAAACAAACAAGAAAACAGAATGCTAGTGAAGTAGTTTTAATCTCTTTCTTTTGTTGCCAATGCTAAAATGGTAGCATGTTATTTCCAGAAGCTAGCCCATGTCACTTGCCAAATATTCAATATTCAGGAGTTAGCTAAATACTTTACTTTTAAAGGTATTCGGTTTGAAGGTTTGCTTCAAAAAAAAGAAGGCTTAATGAAGGGTTTATCTGCGTTTGCCAGTAATCACATGAGTAGAGGAACATGGGCTTTAAGGAGCTAAAAAAACAACCAAGTATCTTGATGGCTGGCGATGTAGGACCCTTACCTTTGGATTAGAGTTTGATTTTCTTTGTGCAGTTTCTCTATGCACAAGAATATTACTGCAGATGGAGAAATCAAAACACAAAGTTAAGAAAGTCTAGAAGTCAAGAAGATGGGGCCAGACTCTTCTCAGTGGTACCAGGTGATAGGATGAGTGGCAACGTGTATGAACTAAAACACAGGGAGTTCCACCTGAACATGAGGAAGAACTTTTTTACTGTGAGAGTGTCTGAGCACTGGAATAGGTTGCCCAGAGGGGATGAGGAGTTTCCTTCCCTGAAGATGTTCAAGAGGTGCCTGAATACAATCCTGAGCAATGTGCTGTGGGTGACACTGCTTGAGCAGGGAGGTTGGACCAGATGACTCGAATGGTCCCTTCCAACCTCAGCCATTCTGTGACTCTGTGAAATGCACCACACATGTACTTCAGATTAAGAAAAAACAAGGCAGAAATGTAATGGAAGTATATTTACCTTTCACCAATTTTTCATTAACTCTCTTTTCACACTGTGAACTAAATTCATTTCATATCAGATTGGATTTTCCAATAGCCATTTCCTCTTGTCTGTAATCTCTCTCATACTTCTCAATAGGTTCTCCTGCCACCTAATATATATTAATTTTTAAATTAAGTGGGACATTGGTAAGATAACCTGCTTTCTCATGGTATTCAGTAAGCAATTTTTAATTTCTTGCACCTATTTTTAGTGTATGATGCCATTTCTCCTAAATTTCATCCTAGAAAGAACTTTCAAACCATTTCTAGGCTAAAAATTGTCTACTCTCATTTGTGTGAGCTAAAACTTCGACAAATCACAATTGCCCCAGCTTCCCGATATTTGTATAGCTGCTCTTCTGCCTCAATTCTGACTGGCTGTTCTGAGGTGAAAGTTTGATGTCCATCCATAAGAGTCTTCTCACCAAATCCAACTTTTTGTCTTTCCACTTATCCATGGATTAATTTGATCCCTGACATAGCAAGGACTAATATCAATTGTCTACCCTCAGCACAGAAAAATATTATTAATACTAATTATTGTGAATGTCACAGATATGAAATATTGTGAAGCCAAAGTCATGGTTTTGATACTAGCAGATGCTTATGAAAAGAATATGAAATAGCTACCATGTGATTTTTAAATTTGCATTTCTATGTAACTCTATGTATATAGATATAAATATTATAGGTATATAGATCAAACTACATATGCAGATTTCACATGGCACATTAAGATATGAATCACAATCAACCACAGTACAACTTCACTAAGTGCTGCACTATTTACTACTTAAATGGAAAATAAGGGGTAGTACAAGGTGCAGCTACAGATGTTTGAACCATTGGAATATTTAATTGATTGCTGAATTCTGAAGAGATGACCTTGAGTCACTTTTTGTCAGTGAAAGAAACAGAGCAGAGGAAAGATTTTGAGGAATGATGTCACTTTCCAAAAGGAGACATGGTAGAAAAAGTGATTGATAGATATATTGATGTATAGAGTGAAAGTGAAAGAAATAGAAGGATCATAAGTGTCCACATTAATCTGTATCTGTTTGCAGATATGTTACAGGAAACTAACTTCTCCCTCATTTAAGTGGTAATTTGAATACTTTGCTATTTTATTTTGAATATAGTGTTGTAATTCTGAGCATTACTCAGCATACAGTAACAATTACAAAGTTATTCTCAAAGTTAATTGAAATTCTCTCTGACAGCTGCATAATTGATAAGGTGTTTGCTTCAAAAAGATTTTATAGACATTACTGCTACGGGCAAAATTCAGCTTCAGGACCTTAACGTTACTAATGTTAATATTAAAATAGAAACATTCTACATCTTGGACTCTATTAATATAGAGTCAGAATCTGGTCTTGATGGCTAATATATTGCATAAAATACCCTTGAAACAGTGTTTTCCTGATTTCTAAAGACATATAAACTGACTCTTAAAGGACATGCATCAATCTAATCACACCTACGTAGTCCTGATGAAGTTTAATAAAGAAAGATTCAAATCAAACCTTCATCACTTGGCCACATCCTTACAGTTTATTATTTAGGAATGCTATTGTTAATGATGATAAAAACAACCACCTCTACCAAAGCTATATAAAACTTCTGTTACTTAGGTCATTCAAGTGTTAATCTTGTGTCACTTGCCAGTAAAAACCCAGGAAGTCTGCTTCTTCAATGTGACAACCCACTGATCTTTCAAGTGCACAGGAGCCATACTGCTGATTTCACTCTGGAGAAGGCACCAGCTCTCATATGGCTTCTGAAAATCCCTTCCATCACAGAGCCAGCAGAACAGCAGCTGGCAGTTCTGCCACTAAGGAGGAGCCCACTGAACCTCCACTTCCCTCCTCTGCTGCCAACAGCAGCACTGTAACTGAGGATGATTTCATAGCTCATCTGGGAAATGAGCTACCACTCACTTTGTTATATCTTCTCAGCTCTTAGAATATATCATCACATTTTGCATACATGCACCCATTTTGTTTAGAATAGTAAACCCGCTTGTTTTAGCTGAAAAAAATCTGTAACTGCATTGTTTCACACAGTTTATAGAATTCCTTTATTTTGACAAAATGAAACCTTGAAAATACAGACTTTCTATAAAGAGAGGGAGTGCTACTGGAATTCAGTACAGTCTTTGCACAGCCCAACACTATCTGAACTTGAACTTTCTTAATTCTAGTGAAAAGCAAAAGTCTTTCAAACTTCTCTGTCTGACTAGACAATTTGTTTCTGAGGACAATTCACAGCTTTTTAAGTCTTATTTTTCTTAATACAGAAATGTTCTATTAGCAGCACCTTCATCTCTGAAAACTTTCTTATGACAGCTTTTGCTTTCTAATCCAAAGGCCGTGGAATATGCCTAATAGCTAAACTCATACCTTTCCATGTAAATAGCAACAGCTTCCATTAAGGAGCTCTGACAAGCTTAAAAATCCTTCTAACTGAATTTTTAGCTATCTATTTCTTTTAAACTTGCTTATGCAATGATTGTTCCTCTAAATTCATTTTTCTTTAAGTTACAGACCAAGTTGGTACCATGTATATAGTCCAATGCCCAAATGAATGTAAAGCTACTAAGATGATAACAAACAATGGAGATTTAGAAACATTTCAGATAAACCTGGATTAGTTTCTTACTGTTCAGTGCACAGGCCATCAAGCTTTGCTCTGGCTCTGAGAATGTTAAAAAATTAAAAAAAATGAAGATAATTTAATAAGCTTGGTCACCTAGAAGTGGAAAGAAAGGGATCAAATCTAAAGTGAAACTGGAAGACAAAACCACTAGTTTCTCCTCCCCCTCCAAGCCCTGTATGTTCTTCCTTAGGTCCAGAGGCTTACTCATGGTGGCTGAAGTGTGGTTAACGTCATGGAAGAAACATGAAGATTATTATCTTCACAATTTAGAGCATGGAACAGTAGATTTAGTTGAAGTATAGAAGTTGTTGTGAAGTAGATCCAATCTTTGTAGTATTGCAAAATGAGCAGGTGGAACTTTGTCTGACATTGCACTGACAGCCATTCCTGAAATCTTTTGTGGGGACAAGGTGCTCTGTATTGAAGGCACAGCAGTTGAAAAACTGCCTTGTGGAAACCCTCTCCCCATCCCTTGCCTTTTTTTTTTTTCTTTAATTATATTATTTTTATTTTTTATTTACATCTAAGGCTGGACAAGCATTTGCCTGATACAACAAAGGTCTCCAGGAGCTCGACATGAATATTTTATGGGCTTTACTTTAGTGCCCAGGACAACAGTAGTTTTACCACCTCATAGTCCACATATGACTCGTAGTCTGGGAAATGGAAGCTTTTCTGCTCCCACATTATCTGCTCATGTTTCTGCTATTAAATCCTCAGAAAAAAAACCCACAAAGGGAATTTTACCAAAAGGTACCATGAATTTCCAAAAATTTGGAAAACTGAATTTTTCAGTCTCTTAGCTAGTAATTTTTTTTTTTGCACTGAAGTTTAAACAAATATATGCTTATGGGTGTTGGCATGGACTTGAATTTTAACCTAATGCTCCATCTCAGTATCTGGGAGATACTATCATGACATTATAATTGTTACTGACTGGAAATATCTCTGATCTCTCTGAAAGGAGAACCTTCTCTGTTCTCCCTTCTAACAGTTAGTTTTTTGTGCATGGGTATCCTTATTCATCCCTAATGGCTTGATAGAGCAATGTAGAGGCTGTTCATTCTCCTTTGTATCAGAGCAGAAGCAAAATAGAAAACACATCTTTACCTCACACATACATGTACACACTCACTTGCACACACTTCTTTTTTTTAACTCCTCGTCATAAGTGACAGAAATTGGAACTAAAAAAGGACCTAGCTGTGTCATCACCTTGGGTATTGCTTGGGTGTTGCTAAACACAGTGGATCACCCACCACCCGCAGTTTCATCGGAAATTGTCAGTTAGCACTGTACCACTAAGAAAGTTAATGTGTCAACTCTGTTGCTTTTAGCAGTATCTGAAAGAAATCCTAATGCTGCCAGATTAGCAGCAGCTTCAGCAGCACTAGCAGCCAAGAAGCCCGAAAGGGCAGCAGCCAATATTTTGTGTGCTGTCTCTCACACCTTGCCCTGGGCTCCCTTCTCATGATTGCTGCAATCTTTGTAGACTTGATAGGACTCATGTGACTTTACTTAATATTTTCCTCTATTTTTCCTCTGGCAGAAGCACATACTGTACCAGGGATAAGGTTTGGTTTGGCCCCCTTGGCTTTCAAAACTCTGCTCTCCACAGTCTCTGCCTGTGGCACTCTCAGTCGCACAGGATTGCATTAGTAGAAAAAATGAAGCTAACTATGGATCATTGAGAGGTAGGCTTGCTGTAATCCCTAAGAAAGCAGAAGATGTCAATACCATCCATCTTAATGGCTTATGTGTTTCTCACAGCACAGCTGCCAAGCAACTAGCTTAGAGGGAGGAAGATGAATTTAATGGGAGAAAAGGATCTCATGGAACAGACTGTGGTCCCTGAGATATTATCAGAAGAGAAGCTAGCACAGGACAGAAAGGGCAGTCCTTGGTGTGACATAAGACCGGAGGAAACATCCATTGAGGGTGAAAAGAAAAAACTTTTATTTGTGCAAGGAGAGGTAAAAAATCCATTTCCCACAGAAGCAGAACAGCCAAAAGCAAGGGAAAAGCAGGAGACGAGAAAAGAAAATCTGGAGGACAATTAAAAATTACTTCTGTATTTGGAAATCTATTCTTCACAAAGTAATGGAATTGTTTGAAAATACATTACCTTACTTTTGCCGCTGTGACTGTTAAATATGGAAAAGAGTAGAAGGATAGTTGTTTTTTTCATCCCATTAATTTAATTTTCATTAAGCACAAACCAACTCATTAAAATAAGCAAAACCTCAGGAACAATTAAACAAACTGGACCCTGCAGGGTTCAGATGAAAGATTGTACCAGAATTCTGTGGGTGGACATAGAACAAGAATGGATAACTTTGTGAACATAATGATGTTTACAAGCTACCACTATTAAGTGGGATAACTGCATCCTTGCAACATTATGTTTGATGAATTAAAATGAAAAAAGAAGCTAGGAAGCAAAGCACTCAATCCATATTCATGGAGGTGAAACTTTTATACTGTAAGTAAGCTGTTGTTAATATCAGTATATATATACCCAGGTCCTGATTAAGCCACAGTAAACTTGGGCTTATGGTTCCTGTGATCTCAGTATTACTACATATTATTATTTTTGTATGTCTATACACACCACTCAGCCTTTCTGACCTCTGAAGAGGACTTCTAAAACAGCAAATCACACGTCTTAAACCCTTCCACTTGAGTCAGTTACCCTGACAGTCAGTTTTTGGTCTGAACTCCCCACCAACAGCATATGAACAGCAGAAGCCATTACAGGAAGACAGAAACAACTCAGATGGCACAATTCACCCACAGTGTATATTAGGAGCACCTATCAAGCAACCCTTAGTTGCCATCCCCAGGAGTGCATTGAGGTAAAGGACTATTCTTCTCACAAGAAGCACCACACACAAGAATAACGAGACAGTGGTGATATTTAGATGAAGATTTTAGCACTTCTAGGAGGTACTCCATGATGCTGTCTCAGATTGGAGTACCTTATCTCCATCTGTACTGTGTTGTGACTGAGGTGTACTTGGAGGGCTTCTCATCGCACACCTAAAGAGGGTGCACTTCTAAGAGGGACTTTCTTGCTTCTCAGCTACGCAGAACTTTTCTACAAGCTTAAGCTTTACATCTTTCCGTATATCAAAAGCCTCTGATACCATTGCCCTTCAGGAATCACACATCCCATAATTTGCACCGGCCAGCCAGCAACTAGCACTTGCAGACAGAGGGAATGAGGAAAGGAGACTGGGCGGGGAGATGACAACATCTCTCCCCTACTGAAACTGGTGACACGACAACACCTGCAAGAATACAAAGTAAGTGCATTGAAACCTACCAGTTTCATTATGCTAAATTGAAGCTGGAAATGCTTTCTGCAAATAACAAACAAGATTGTCAGCTGTGCAACGGGACTGTGCAGGAACTCCTTCACTCTGGTGAGTACATGGATCTCCAAGCTCGCAGCAGCGTAAAAGATGGTAAAGAGCAACTCTGCTCCTGGAGAGCATGTCCATGCAATTCTGCAGAATCTAGTTTCTAGTCCAGATCAAGGCATTACCCAGTATTTTTAGTGTCACTCATTAACAGGCAGCTTGGGGCCAGCAAAGCATGGCAAGCTCTCTAAATCTGTGTCTTACATGGGAGATAATTGTTTGGAAATGTTTTTGTTATCATTGGAACTTTTATACATGCAACAAGTGCAGAACTGACAGCAGAGGCATACACTGTGAATTAGAAATGAGGGGTTATGAATCACATGTGAATAATACCAGGTAAATCAGCTTGCTCTGTTTCACCGTGGAAGCCTCCACTGATCTTTGCAGATTAGGGCATCAGGAATGTGATCTTTTTTGTTTAGGCCTGCATCCTAAATAAATGTACCACTGTTGATAAGGGGAATCTTACAGGAAGCTTGGAACTGGGGTTACTTTTTTCACTCAGAGTACAGATTTTGTTCCAGGATATAATGAAAGCTAACAGAAATGAAAATGTTCATAAAATGTTTCCAAAAATATTTAGCTCTGTTAATGGTATTTCCTTCCAATTGAAGCCATCCCACCTCAGATTTTGAGTTCTGAAGAAAATAAGATTGAGAAATAAAAACTCATTTCAGAACAAATAAAAGTACGTTTAGATTTAATTTAACTGAATATATCTGAATTTCCTAAACACTGAACTATTCCCAGAAAACATTTCGGTGCCATCAGTGGTTGAGACAGCAATTGTTACCAACAACTGTTTCGTTGAAAATTTTCTACCCCCCCTCTGATTGTTAACTCCATAGTCTTTCTTCTCCTTAATCCCACCTAACCCCAAATCTGAAGAATAACTTTCAATTCATAATCATATTGATGCATATAAAATTTTCAGCTAATGCTTCCCAACAAGCAAGGTAAAACATTCAGTGCTTAAATATTGTAATAAAGAGATTTTGTACTGCATGACAGTTATTCTCTTTATGATACTGACACTGGAGAAAAAGCACTGAACTGGTTATATTTCTTGCTTTAAATATTCATGTGACAATGTTGAAGAGAGAATTGAATATCAGAATGAAAAAACGACAAGAAAAAAATGACTACAAGAAATCTCTAGACATTTATCACAGGCCTAGAGGATACAAACCAATCAACTTCTAAAATCTGCTCTTTGATTGAGATGCCCAGTTAAAGCCTACATTATTAATATATGATTCTGTTTAAAAAGTCTATTAATCAAGCAGGGATGAATGATTAAGTGGATAAAGCACTAGCCTTTGACCTGACAGGCAACTTTCACAAATCTCCTGTGAACTCAATTCATAAAAAAAGAAAAAGAATTCTTCGATAGCTGTATAAATTATCTGGAAACAATGGTTCTCATTGTTTTCCTCTGTGTCATTAAATGATTTTCATTTGCATGCAAGACCATCTCCATTATACGATTGCTAGGCTGATAGCTTGCTACAGGATGGGTGTGATCAATAAAGCCTGAGCTGGTTGTGTTTTATCTAATAATAACAGTAACAAAAAAAAAAATCTTTCACTTCTCTACCTTCTAAAGTCTACTCCAGGCCTTTAGAAAGATCAATGGAAAAGCCCTCAACCCTGGAAACAGCTCTGTACATAGAAATTCTTGTTTTAGTGTGTTTTGGTTGGATCCTGGAGGAGGAAACACAGAACAGCTTGAAAACATTCATGCTTTAAGGCCTGAGGATCCTGAAGAGTGTAACATTGAACTCTGTCATGAACTGCTCACCTCCAGGAGTACTGGAAAACCAAAGATTTTAATGAAGTGTGTATTGAAGCGAGTGTTGATATTAGTAGTAAAGTGAATATATGGCTCTTGTTAATAATGAACAGATTTAAGGTATTTCACACTCTACTAATATTGCTTTTTCATTTTTCTTTAACATGCACCAGATTTTCCAGTGAAAAACACTGCTTCTACCTTTTTGCACTGAGAGTAGAGATAGGAAGGAGTTTAAAAATTCTGATAGTGAAAGGCAAGAAGGGGTCTGTGTCATTTAGCATCATATAGGAGATTCTATTGACTTCAGGCACCCAGCAGGCTGCAGTGTCTGCTACTTTTCTCCTTTTTGAAGACAGGGACATGTTTTTTTTTTAGGGCTTTGAACACTTGTTTCCACACTAAATTACCCAGTAACACTAGCTCTATCTGCTCTCTCATTAAGCACTTAATTTGTCATCATGCAATATTTATTAAATCATGCTGTAAAATATTTCTCAAACTTGGGGTCAAACTGGTTTTGGTTCCTCCCAGATATGTGAAATACTGACTTTATAAAGATACACAGCAATTATGGGCTTAATGTAGAAACTCCTTATTGAGGTTCTGTATCTATGCTATGCTGGGCGTTAGATTAGATCATACAATGATCCTGCTGTTTGGAAATGGGGCAAGTTATAAACACTGTCTATGATAAACACCCTAGGCAATTTCTGGGCTTACCGACTGTCCTGGGTTCAGCAGTAGCAGTCATTTTTCTACTTGGTAGCTGGTGCAGTGCTGTGTTTTTGACTTTCAGCCTGGGAACAGCGCTGATAACACCAGTGTTTCGGTTACTGCTTAGTGATGTTTTGGTCTGACCAAGGACTTTCTGAGTCTCATACTGTGCCAGGGAGGAGGGGAAGCTGGGAGGAAGCAGAGACAGGACACCTGACCCAAACTGACCAAAGAGGTTATTCCATACCACAGCACTTCATGGCCAGGATGTAAAAACGGAGAGCAGAGTCCTGGAAGGGTGGGGGTGCACTGCGTGGTCGGGCTGGGTATAGGTGGTGAGCGATTGTATTCTTTCCTTGCATTTGCCTTGTCATTACTGTTATTGGAGGTAGCAGTAGTGATTTGTGTTATACTTTAGTTACTAAACTGTTCTTATCTCAACCTGTGGGAGTTACATTCTTTTTGATTCTCCTTCCCATCCCTCCGGGAGCGGGGGGAAGAAAGAGGGGAAAGTGAGTGAGAGAGAGACTGTGTGAGTTAGAGAGGCTTAAACCATTACACTAACTTTAGATACAAAGCAGTAGAATACATCTCACAGATCAGTGTGGTATAGCTGCTGATTAGTGTACACACTTGTCCTTTAATGAAAGAGCTTGTTTGGGCAACATGCAAAATCTTACTTAACTTATAAAGTAAATTCCTAAATATTAGGGATTACTATTGCTAAATATTGATAGTGACAACTAGCAACATAAGTAACAAAAGTTCTGCTCACAAAATAATAGATTGTGTAACATTTTGGAAATTATATTACCATGGTCATCTTTCTAGATGATAATTGATTGGAAATTAATAACCAATTTTGTTGTGGATAAGGAGTAAAAGGAAAAGATACTGTCTACCACAGCCTCTCTCCCTCAGTGAATGGATTCTGAAAGGAAAACAGCATGAAATATTTATTTATATTATTAAAATAAGCATCAGTGGTGTACGGGAAGAGTTGAGTTTTATGCTTGTCGTCTTTTTGCAAAACCACTTATATTGGCATATTGTGGAGGTTTAGGTGTTTGTTTTTTTTTTTGCTTCAGATGGTATAACATCTTAATGCTTTTTATAAGGCTGAAAATTATGGGGCATTTGAAAGTGATACAATTTTTCTAATAACAGAACTAGTATTGGTTTTTTACTCACTTTACCATCAGAGCTTCAGAGCATTTTCCTACTCCCTTTAGTATGAGAATATTTGCCCAACCAA
This sequence comes from Ara ararauna, assembly GCA_028858755.1. Lineage (NCBI taxonomy): Eukaryota > Metazoa > Chordata > Aves > Psittaciformes > Psittacidae > Ara > Ara ararauna. Next base: position 103,358,748 of record CM054376.1, on the reverse strand, counting down.
TGCCAAGCCATTTTTGGTTTGGGGTTTTTTTTCATCTGTGAAGTGCAAAAATGAAACTGTCTGGATTTCTGATCATAGTCTTGCGATTTTGATGTATTCCAAGAACAATTCAAATATCCCAGAAACTCCTGCAGGGATGACTAGAAGATTTCCAGTGTTAATTTATAAATTCAAGTATAATTGCTTTACTGACCTTTTAATTCATGCCACAGCAGTACACTGAAGTGTGCCTTCTCTCTAGGAACAGTTTGAAATGGATGACAGAACAGATCTTTTCTCCCAACTCTCTTCTTTCTGAGAAAAAGAGAGGACTAAGTCCAGCTTGCAGCAGAAACTGAGCTCTGACACCAGAAGCATTTGAAAAAAATATAGTGATTCCTACTCTTAACTGCAGCACAATCTGAGCAGAGATCCAATGCCTGGCTTTGTTACATATTTAAACTACACAGCAAACACAGGGAGTTTCACAAGTTACATCTGAAGACACTGCACAGATGCTTGTGTCTTCATCTTGCAGATGAAGTGAATAGCCCTTAGTGAGTGCCCCATAGGACTGATTTGATGGAATTAGGTGAGCACAGGAAGTGCCAGAAAATTCAAGCTTTGAGATGAAACACCTGCAGGAAGCTATCCCACTGGTGGTGTATACTCATGCAGTCTCTAGCTTTTTGTGGGTTCATTTCAATTCAGTAAGACAAAATGAGGCACCTGATATGAAATGGCCAGTTTCCTTAGAGATACTCAGCTGGGATTCACCACTATTCCACCAAGTGTTGCTGTGACAAACAATTCACTGCTGACATTGGGTATGTAGCCACAGAATCCATTAGTTGTGCTGCATGAGCACTGCTTAATTCTGTCATAAAATCACAAAATTATTTGGGTTGGAAGGGACCTTAAAGATCATCTAGCTCCACCACCACCATTCCACCACCCCCGCCATAGGCAGGGACACCTTCCATTAGACCAGGTTGCTCAAAGCACCATCTAACCTGGCCTTAAACACTGCCAGGGATGGGTCAGCCACAGTTTCTCTGGGCAACCTGTGCCAGTGCCTTACCACCCTCACAGGAAAGAATTTCCTCCAAATATCTACTCTAAATCTACCATCTTTAACTTTAAAGCAATACTGCCTTGTTCTGTCACTACACGTCCTTGTAAAAAGTACCTCTCCAGCTTCATGTGGGCCCCCTTTAGGTACTGTAAAGGCTGCTCTAAGGTGTCCCCTGGGCCTTCTCTTCTTCAGATGGAAAAACCGCAGCTTTCATGTATGATAATCTATAAATAAGAACTAGATAGCAGGATATGACATTGTCAGGTGAGCTTGAAGTGAAAGCTGCACCTACCGTTCAGGTGAGGGATCTTAATATTGCTAGAGGAAGTATGGAAATGGTAGCCATTCACATGGAGTCATTACCTCCTCCCAGAGATCTCAACTAAACAGCTGGGCTGGAGAAGATAAGCTGACAAGAAGGGTTACAGACCTTGTGTGCATTTGGGCTTATAGAGATATTTTGTTTCAGATACATGGAAAAAGAAGTGCAGTTCCCATAACTGTCACCTAATGAGGTTAGTCACAGAGAACCAAATTCACACGAAGGGGAAGCAGTGCAGGCACACTGGCCATGACAATTCCAGATTAGCTGAGGCCAAACCAATTTTCTTTGCATTCTTCATGTCATGAGCTAGAACTCAACAGCTAATTCAAGGGATAACATTGTTAAATTGTCACAGGCTAGGTATTTACAGAGATGTAACAACTGGGAAGCAAAGGCGGTTGAGAAGGTCTGGTGGTGTTGTTTGACTGGAGTTCAGTGCTAAATCCCGCTGCCCCTGGGTGCTCTTTTGAGCAAGAGCTCACTGACTGCATTAGATACATAGCGATAGACCTTTAAAAAAAATTCAAAGATAAAAACCTACTAGGATGGGTGTTAAGAGCAGTTTGCTTGCAAGAAAGCACTGAAACTTCAGTCAATCCTCAAAGTGATCAGTTACTTTCCATTTTTTCACAACATAATGCCTATTGAATTAAGGGATTTTTGCTAGTCCCTAGCTAGCAAAACTAGTTCCCCCCTTAACTTGTGGGAAGAAGTGCCCAACACCTCACCGGGAACAGTCTGCGCACCTAGGTCAGATAAAATCCTTTCTTATTGTACATCGCAAAATTTGGAAAATACATGTCCTCACAAAGAGCAGAACTTCCCAACTGGAAGTTGTCTCTGTAAAAACCCAAACTAAAGTCTTGCTTATGTATGCTCCACATTCCAGACAGTTCCATATCTGAACTAATTTTTGAACTTTACACATTTGTTCTAAATCCAAATATATTTCTGCATTGCACTGCTTAACAGTAACAACACTGTCACAATGATTAGGAACATTTGTAATAACTGTGAAATACATCTGACATAGACAGACCTACTGCCAATAGGTAGAACAATAGGGTCAATAAGGTTCACTCCCACTAGTATAGAAAGCAGTGAGTTCAGTTAAAGACTGGATGTAAATTTGAACCTTACTCCAAACCTGTTGTTACAGCTACAGAAAAAGTCCTCCTCTCACTCTGTTAGTCCCTACTGGGGCCAGACTGATCTTTCAACTGGCTTAACTACTAAAAGTTGTAAAGCTTTTTGTTCTTCACCTATCAACTGAGATAAGAGATCAACACTGTCTAATGGAGAGGGACAATACCCACTTTTGGTACACAAGGAAGACAGGAGTTAAAAACAACACTTCGAAAGAAATACAGAAATGCCCTATGTGTTTTAGAAGGATGAACTAGGAGAAATTTTTTGATATACACTGGTCTGGGGACATACTGCCTGGAAGGCACCCATGTTACAGCTACCTAGAAGGTTATTTGCTTATTCTCTTGATTTATGAAAGACATTTCTTGTTAAATGTGTAAGTAGGTAAACATTTTGTAAAAGAGTGCACACAATACTCAGAATTCACAAATGCCAAGAAAGGCTAAAAGACAAAATCCCGTATTCTTTAACCACCAGAAGTTTTGAGTATATTCGTAAGCTTCTAGGAAATCTTGAAAGGTCAACAGACTTGGATTTTTTTTCTGCCTGAAGGGAATATAAGTTCCAAGGGGCAGGTTTGGCTGCTTCTTGCCCACTGCCAGCTGTTTAAAAATGCTTTAACTACAAACATGAACATCCAATTAAGAATATTATTTTTGTTAAGTAGAAGTTAAAAGTCTTTGTATTTACAAAATGAGCAATACTTACAAGCTGTAACTGGTTACAGGAAAGGCTCCAGGCAAAAAATCTGGCTCAGGATCTAAATGTTAAGAAACTCAAGAGGGCAAAATAATTTCAAATTGTGATCTGAACCTCTCTTGCTATTTATTTAATTATTTATTAAATTAGTTATTGTTTATTTAAATTTATTTATTACTTATTATTTATATTATTCATTAAATGTGTAAATTTTCCCAATTAGTGTTCTCACTAAGTACCATGTCTGAATACTGAAAATTCAGTGAGGACTATAATGCTGTAAATAACTGAGGCAAGGAAGCAAACTAAATTCAGTTTGTGAACTCTCCATTGTTAGAGAATAAATTTTAAAAACTGTCACTTGATATTAGAAAAATTGATTATTCTTTGACAAGACATAATTTTTGTTAAATTTAGTAAGCTGTTTTATAGTCTTTGCACAAGACTTATAAAGGCCATTTCACTGGCGAGTATAATACTGAGGCTACTTCAGCACACACAGAAACAATTCCCAAAAATTTAGAACAGGAGAGGAATTACAACATCAGATTTAATTGAGAGTAGAGGGGTGATTAAACAGGATTACATGGGATTACTTTGGAAAGGTTAAAATGCCTGTTCTGCAAGTAATAAGAAAATTTTATATAACAAAAGCAACAGGCAGGATTTTATGTTTTTGTTTAATGTACTAAAAGGATACACTGAGCTACTTTGCACTGTTCAAGATCTGGGTCCAATCCCGGATCCAAAAAGCTCTAACCCCCACAGGCCCTAATCCTTTTTTGTATTGGTATCTGTTCCAGAGCTCCAGCATCTCTGACATTCTTGAGGAAGTTCTCAAATCTCTAGAATCTTCTTCCTTCTACAAAAAGCATCAGCCTGTATCTGCCATTGCTGTGAGGATATCCTTCCTACCAAATCAGGGAGGGGGATGAAGTGCCACATTATCAAGAGCTGTATGAAATATCTCATAGCCTTTGAGTGTGTTTGTTTTGTTGTGAGAAATCACCATTTCTGTCTATTATTACTCAGCCTTTAACCTAGGCATCCCTGGTAATATTTGACCTACTGATCTGGCAAACACTATTTTGATGAATTTTATCTACCTTCACAATTGAAAAGAATTATCCTCTAAGGCAGTGTCATAGCCAGCTTCACCTTAGCTTCCATTTTAAACAACTGTTTTGCTATTCATTAAGAAAAATTAATGATTTTTTTTTTATCTTCTGACAAGATGGTTGAAATTTACGAGCTCCACCTCTCAATTCTTGATTATTTCTAGTCTGAATTTAAGTAAAAATCTGACTTGATGAGCTTTTACACATTTGGTGTTTCTATACTTTCTGCTGAGCATCTTTGCTTCTCTATCATTCAGCAAAACTTTGAACTGCATTTCTCATTTTAAATCGACTGAAGCATATGTGTATTGTTCTTAAATTCTGCTTTCACATTGCCCTGTAAGCCTTTTATCTGTTCAGGATTGAATATCCCTATTGTATATGCAGTATTTATGTACATCTGGCTGTTTCAGATACATTGCAACAACAAATTATTCATGTTACAAAGAAAGCTTAATATAGATACTGGTAGAAATATTATCGGCTATTGTTTATAGTTACATGCCTGGTTTCTATCTAGTTCTGTGGAAAAAAATGAATAGAAATCATGTTTCGCACTTGCCTGTGACATAAGCCTGAAGACTACAGGGTAAAAAATATCTGTCGTTTGCAGCAGAGTGTTTGTCCTCACTCTGAGTGCTAGTCTGATAAGGCAGGCTTAAATAATCACTTCCCCTTGCCTGGTTTTAATTAAAGTGACAGTAAGTAAACACTGACTAGAAATCGATCAGAATCAATGGCCTTATGGCAAACTGGCAGAGAAAAATCTAGTGCGTTAGTCAAGATCAGCCCAAAGAGCCAGTATTTAGGCTGTTGTGTGACTGGAAGCTAAGAATTTACATCCTGTAACACCAACACAAAGAGGAAAAAGCACATGAGTAATATGAACCGACAGTAGAGAAAAAGGCATTCCTAACAGGCCACCTGTCTGGTTTTACCCTACTAATGTTTCAAAAGAAGAATGAGTAACGAAATGGCTGGATATCTGGTGTCTAACTTACCGCTTTTCGGCAATACAACCACTGGAGCATGCTCGTAGGCTTTGGGGTTTTTTTCAGTATATACTTAAGCTGAACAGAGCAGATGTGGACCAGCATATATCCAGTTATTTTGCTGCCTAGTCATTTCCAAACCCAAAATATTTTCCCTGTACCTGTCTTCACAGTCATGGCCTAATTCTACACTTATTTATTCCTTTTCTTTTGAGTGTTCAACAACCACCGAGTTATCGAAGAAAGTAACCTACAATCATACTACACATGTCTCACATTCCTACCTGTTTGGTTGATATAAGCCTGGTCTCAGAAAAGTTCAGGTGATCTCACTTAGATCTCTTTCTTTGATCCAGTGCCAGGACTTCCCTCCACTTGTAGCACTACTTAAATGTTTCTTCCTATCTCTTTCTCTGCCCAGACTAGGCACCCTATGTATTTCTGAGGTAGAATATCATGTTTGTCTTAAAGATAAATGAAGGTATATTTAAAGTCTAATGATTGGATTTTACTCCTTATCAAGGTCCTTTTATTTAAAAAAAAGAAAAAAAAAAAGAAAAAAGTTGGATTTTCATTTTATTTTTAATGGTTCTAATGCTAAGGAAATTACACTTCTGAGTAACTAGTTTGTAATTTGTGATGAGGCATGATTCTGATAGTGGAGGAATTTCATTACAGGTACGGTAAAAAGAGGAGAATGCATGTACATTTGCATGTCCATGTGCAGGTAAATAAATAGTAAACCACATTGATAACAGAAGCCATTATAATTTGAATAAGATTATATTCTCTCTAGGAGAGATAAAGGGTAATGAAAGACAATTCAAAGCTAGTTTGTTATTACTTCATCAAATGCCTCAGCCTCAAGCTGATAAAATTCCCTTGTATAGCTCCCATGAGACATTAACGGCAATGATGCTGCCAACCATTTGTAGTGATCTCTAAAAACATTAATATCACTATTTAAATTAGTTTGTGATGTAGTATAACAGAGGGTAAAGCTAGAGGTGAAACTGCTACATAAGCTCTCATAAAGCAACTACAAGTGTGTTACTGGGCATGACAAAATGAATTATTTTCATAACAGACAGGTGCTCCAAAGAGACTTTAATAGACTTTTGCAGAAGACAAGTTCGAGTGTTGGAGAGTGTTCGTGAAACAACTTCCACTGTCCTCACCACCCTCAGTAAAAGCCAGAACTTTTGTTTTCCTTTCTTTTCAAGCAAGTAAGGAGTACCAGACCCCAGACTGTTCAGGAGTTTGACTCAAGTCTATTTGTTCCCATCTTTCCCTGGTGTTCTGTCATGTTTCCTTATCCTTAATTGTTTTAAGAATCTTTCCTTTTGCATTCCAGTACCTACAAAGGTTTGGGCAAGGGTCTCCATAATTGCCATAACACTGTACATGGTGTAAAACTAAGCATACATGTTGGTCTCTGCCACACAGTGACTTCAGTGACTTACAGGTCAGAGATGGAGGATTATCACAAGGAGCTCATGTCATCCAGAGAACACAGATCAGAAGTGTGCCATGATTTTGTATCGAGGGCTTCAGAGAAAAAAGTGTTTAGATCCATTATATTACAGATCCATGCATTTTTGCAGTGTTAATCCATTTAGCAGAACCAGACACAGCCAGTTTCACATAGATTTAGGAAGTTGCTGGGACTGTTGACTTTCAAAATATCTTGTAAATCCAAAAAGTAATTAATTCACATTTTCTGAACCAAGGAAGTGATGGGCAAAATAAGACAAGTAGGACAGCTGTTTGTCTTATTTTAGATCAGAATATTTGTGTATTTAAAAAAAAAGAATTCATGCTTGACTACAGACTTATGTTAAAATCTTTTCAATGTAAGCCTGTTAACTGAGACTTTCTCATGGGGACTATTTTATTAGCACTTGGAAAGAAAAGGCACAGAAGCAAAAAATACTGTTGTCACAGTGTGTCACTTGACAAGCTTTGACGGAATTTAAAATTCTTTAGCAAAAGCTCAGTCCCTTCCAGGAATACTGTGGAAAACCAAAGCAATTTTGTTAAGGGGTAAAATAGGTTGGGCTGAGGGATAGCCTAAGGCTAAATAAACACCAAAACTCCAACCCACCCACCCTCTTCCCCACAAATTATAAAACTCCCACCCCCAACAAACAAACATTCTAAGCAACGAAACCCCAAACCAAAAAAAACCCCAAGAAAACCCACAAAACAGGGTTCAGAATCTTCTTTTGGAAGCTAAGCCCATCAGTTGCATGCTTGTACAGCACAAGGACTGCCCTCCAGCATCTATAACCTCTTCTCCACAAAGACTAATAATGTGGCTGCTGGTCAGAAATGAACCATTAGCCATGCACTTCAGTAATAAAACCCATGGATAACTAAGTTAAAATGAGAATATTTTTGCCCAAGGAAGCTGTGAATGCTCCATCCCTGAAGGCCAGGTTGGACAGAGCCTTGGGTGATATGGTTTAGTGTGAGGTTGTCCCTGCCCATGGCAGGGGCATTGGAACTAGATGATCTTAAGGTCCTTTCTAACCCTAACTATTCTATGATTCTAATATTTTCACTTGAAATTTTGCATAGAAGATCAGGTTTGCCTAAAAATATTTATAAAACCTATGAAGGGATAAAGAAGAAGAGAAATTAAAATAAAATAAATTTAAAATAAAATGAAATTATTTACAAATCTTAATACAGTATTTGAGGACAAACTTCTAAAGATCTTGTATTGTCTGGTATATTACCTAGCACCTTCATTTCAATGTCAGAAATAAAGTGCACATAATGCACATAAATGCTAGAAAACACCATTGAGTTTTATTCATATCCATGGGTAAGGCAATTTTTTCTCTCTTCGTCTGCTCATCTATAATACCTAAGACTTGATCAGTAAAATAATTCAGACTGTTCTTAAATTGCCTTCCATATAAAAAGTCTTACTGGAATCAAGACGCTTTTGCCAGAATAAGGTCAAGGGGAATTAATATGGGTGTTAATGTGATTATTCATTGTTAGTATTAACACAATAGGTTATTTTCCCTCACAAGAAGGGACACAACAAATGTTTAAGACTAATTTGTGGGTTTGATTTTCAGTATCCATTTTATAGACTTCCTTTTGGAATAACAGTTAATGTTGTGTGTGTGTCCCCTTAATATGGATTTTTATTTTCTTAAAGGGCAGAAAAAGATTCCTAAGATATAAAGCCTCTTTGTCTTATCCAAAATTAACATAGTCACTAAGAAAATCTGATTGTAGTGAAGTAGGCAGAGCCAAACATCTATGCTTTGTTTCTCCTTTTACAATTACCAAGTGACTTAGAATGTTCTAAACTATATAGTAGTAAGTACATTCAAAGCTACCCATTGTTCAGAGCTTACAAAATAATGAGGAGAAGAGGGAAGCTGCAGGGAATAGCTTTCAGCAATGGACAACACTAGGCAAATAAAATACACGTCCATATCTTCAAGGATTGATATTTCAACCCCTGTCATACTCTACTTGTCAAGATTGTTTCTGTCAGCAACTGAGTCACACCCTTCTGTCGAAGACATGTTGCACCAGGACTCTGGCAGCACCAACTGTTCTTTTGCAGCAGAGAGATGACACTTGCTCTGCTTTTGCTTTGCTTCCAGGCTGTTCAGATGAGGAGTGACTGGTAAGAGGCAGCGCTCTTCAATGCAATATGTTTAAGGATATGAGCCCGACCCACCTAAGGAACGTCCCTACTGCACAAACCAAGAGGAGAAATAGAAGGAAGAACCCTACCTGACAAAACCCAAAATCATGTGAAACCAAGATCAATTTAAAGGTGCATTATATAGTCAAGAAACATCTCTTTTATAAGAAGTTTATCAGTTCACTAATATTCACACTACACAGACTTAAAATTCATACTATGACAATTAGCAAAATCAGTATATTCCAACAGAAGCCATACCCTCATGCAGTTTTGTCCTCACTGAGATAATCAGAAAAGTATTTCCATTCATCTAGTCAGAGCAGAGCTGGGCACACAGTAAATGCCAAAAGCCAGAAGGGAGGAATTAACAAAAATAGTATAATAAAATTGCATTTGTAAATATTAGACCAGCAACCAGAGATTAAAGGATTGTCATTTCAGCCATAGGGACCCATGTAGACATTTATCAGTATGACAGATCACACTTTCTAACGGTTTATGACTTGCTAAAAAAATATATTTAAATGCATTTTCTTTGGACTATGCAGAAACATTCTCCTTTGTCATCAGAGGCATCTTGACAGCTGTTGTCACCTTCCCATAACAAAAGTCTCACAAGACTAGGGTGAAAAACATACAAGCCACACTTAATTCATTGAGGAACTGTCTCAGTATTACTCTTCAGAAAACCGTGTTGTGAGGCAGATGGAGGGAGAAATTAAACTTTTTCATTTTCCAGCAGAGGCCCACATCCTAGCAGCTTTGGGCTGGGCAAAAAGAAAAGCACTTGGGTGGCTCAGTGACCGGATTAAAGAGCAGGGCTGAGATTAGACTCAAATACTACCTGAACTGCAAAACCTCCAGAGTCACAGGACAGCCCTTAGGATGCCCACATCCCTCAGCCAGAAATCATTTTCTCTATTTGCCTGCCATTGCTTTGGCCTCCTTCCCAGAGGTATATCTCTAGAGAGAGGAGTGGGGGTACTGCTGGCTAGCTTTGTGGGATGAGGGCAGCAGCAGGCCTGGCTCTCTCTATAGCCAAGCTCTTCCTCTTGTGCAAGTTACCTGAGGTAAAGTCCCCTCTGTAAATGATGGACACCTATGCCAGCTATGCTTGAAAAGAAAAACACTGAAAGTGGCATCCACATATGGAGTGGCAATTTTGATATCTAAAGTGCAAAAATGGCTTTGTGAATCCCAGCCCCACAGCTGCTAACTCTGGGTTTTAAAGAGGCATCCGAGTTTCAGGGAAATGAGCTTGGGTTTCAGAATTTTCTTTCACCAGCCTTTCCCCCAGTACAGCTGGGCAGGCATGGGTGCTAACAAAAACGTTCTTCTGTGAGATTAAGGTACAGCTGAGGTCTGTGCATCCCATTCAAAAGCTGAGGCACTGCAGGTAAGTGCTTTTAACACATATTGGCCTGCAGCACAAGTCTTGTCACAGCTGGTTTTAGTAGAACTATTAATGGAAACTTCAGAAAATGCTTATGAATCTTATCCCCAGCTGGCAATGGGGCTTTCACAATAAGATGGATCTGCAAAATCAGCACACATCCACATTTTCGTTAAACAGTTCAGATGTTTTTCGTGTTCAGCTCTTTCACACTGATCTGCAAAGCTTGGTTGCAGACCCAGCTCCTCAGAGCTGATGGAGATTCAGCTCTAGCACCTCAGTCTTACCCAGTCTTCACAGTGGTAATATTATATATTTTTTACAATATTAAAAGAAATGCTAAATGTGTATTTTAGTGCCCCAAGTAAGTGGTATTGCATTATTCTTCTGAAGAATCTGTTCCCTGAGGAGTAGGTTGGGTGAAGATTTTCTAGTCATATCTCAGACCTTCTTAAAAATCGCAGCAGATATAATCAGTTTTTGAAATGCCCTTTATACCTGTCAAACTAAATAACATTACAGATTTGTCTGCTCACAAAAGTGTGATGTCATAGTCCCATTTGCTGCAGTTCAAGTCATTATCTATCTTGTCTGAAAGTGCAGTGTGCATGATCTGCAAGATCAATGTTGGGTTTGTTAAAGGGGAAAACCAAGTAAGACAGCTGCTGAATTCTCAAATGGAAAAGCAGAAGTCAAGATGCCATAAAACATGGCTGTCCCTGTGTAACTTAACTACAGACAGGTAATTTCCTAAACTAGTTGCCGTTTGATGATTAAGGCAAATACCAGGAAGCACTATAGGAGAGGAAAGATTGGAGGTGCTTAGCTGCATGTGCTTCATCTGCAGACTGTTAAGTGAGATCAAATCAACAAGCGTCAGAGAAGATAGCATGCCATTTTTGCACAGATAACCGAGGTGCTCTTAACTCATCTCTTCAAGCATTTCTGGTGGCACTGTGCTTTAGAGCACCAGTGTCTCCCTCCATTCTACTCCTGCACTAGATACACCTAGCAGTGGGAGACAACTAACTGGTATTTGGCATCTGTCATGGTTTAAGCCCAGCCGTAACTCAGAAAACCATGCAGTCTCTCTCTCACTCCCCCCACCCCCCCACTCCCAGAGGGATGGGGCGGGGGGGGGGGAGAATTGAAAGTATGTAACTTCCATTGGTTGAGATAAGAACAGTCCAGTAACTAAGGTAGAACACAAACTACTACTGCTACCACCAATAATAATAATGGTAAGGGAAGTAACAAGGGAAGAGAATACAACTGCTCACCACCCGCCGACTGATCCCCAGCCTGACCCAGCAGTGATCTAACCCTTCCAGGTAACTGCCCCCAGTTTATATAGTGGGCATGATGTGCTATGGTACGGAATACCCCTTTGGCTAGTTTGAGTCAGGTGTCCTATCTCTGCTTCCTTCCAGCTTTCCCTCCTCCCTGGCAGAGCATGAGACTCAGAAAGTCCTTGGTCAGGGTAAACATTACTGAGCAGCAACCAAAAACATTGGTGTTATCAGTGCTGTTCCTAGGCCGAAAGTCAAAACCACAGCACTGCACCAGCTACCAAGAAGGAGAAAAATGACTGCTACTGCTGAACCCAGGACAGCATCCCTGACAGCCATAAGCTGCAGGGCTACAATTTGGCCTATGGAACACAACTGGAAAGACTAGATTCAAGGGGTGAAAGACTGAAATACCTTTGGGAAGAAACTCTTAAGTAGCAAAGGAGTTTTTGATGCACAGAAGAATAGAGGGCCCTGCAGTGTTGCTTTCAGATTAACTGTTCTCCAAAGTCATGCTGAAACTCTCAGCCTGAATTTCATAGAGCTGTGAAGAAATTCATGTATGAACCTAACTGTCAAATCTGTCTATTACTCAGGGCCTATTCCATCCTCTAAAATATAGCTTTTCCACTTGTTGCCTATTATGTACTATCCTATTCCCATACCAAAAGCCCTCTTTTTTTGTTGCTGTTGTTTTGTCCCAGATATATCAATGACATTTTATCATCTGACCTGATTTCAGGTAAATAGCATTGTAAAATGTCACTGTTTGTGTAAGCTTTCTTTGGCTAACGTGATGTTTGTAAGATTTCAGTGGAAGTCTTGGCTAGACCAAGAGCCTGAGGCAAAATTCCTGGTCCTCAATGGGAAGGAGCACCCATAGAAATGCCACTCTGTTTAGTGCCCTGCAAGTTTTTCTGGCATGTCATTTCAAGAGAGCATGATTGCAAGAATTTTGTTAGTTGTCTGTAGTGTCTCCTTACTGATCATTATGTGTATTTAATGCTAAAAAGTTGAAAGAGTGTTGCTAGTCAGTTAACAAAATGAAAGTGTAGGAAAAAGACTGAACTGGGAATAAAAATACTGAGGTATATCATAATCTGTAGCAGAAGCAGTAGCAGTTGAAAAATCTATGAGGATATATCTATATGTTAACAATCAAAATTATTTTCTAGAAAGAAGTTATAAATTTAAGAATGGCACAGGTTCACAGGGAGAAAAAAGGAGAAAACTCCTACATTTTCTTTTTATATGAATTCCTAAACTTTAACCCCATTTCCTCTCTCTGCTCTGTGTTCTTCCCACATATATGTCTGACACAAGCATCTTCAAGAATTGCAACATTATAGTAATTTATTGGCATAGATTTAAAGATCGGAATTTTGGCTCACAACCCCATAAGGCAATACTGGGGAAGTCCCATTTTTTAATGTAGACAGTACTGTGTCTGCTTTGGGGCAGAATTCTACCTGTGTTATTGATTAGCAGTACTCTAAATGAGGATGTCCGGCTTTGAGCTGTGGTGCCCTTCACCTATATTCTTAGGCACCAGAATATTCCTAAACCAGCTTAGCTCATCTGTTTCTACAAATAACGCTTTATGAGTGTTCAGATACACTTGACTAGGCAGAAGGAAATCTCTTAATTCCTGGTATTCAGTATGGACTTGGCTATTTTACAGTGCATTAACCATACAAAATGTTTTATTTATTTAGCTGTCAAAAAATATATATGACCTGCCAACTTTATTTCTACTTCACTTTAAACTGGCTTCACCCTTGCATGTGACTTTCTGACAGTATTAATCTCACAGGCTGTATGTACTGTAATATACATATTTCTGGCTGTTAAACTCCAGAGTGAATTCCAATTTTCTTCCTATACACCTATGAAGGTTTTCACTTCAAATCACCCATGAGCTATAAGCTGATCTACATTTTTAAAAGAAATCCTATACCAGGTCACATTCTTTACCAAAACCTGTCTTTTATTTTACTAAATAATTATTTACTTTTATATATTTACCATGTATTATATAATATATATTTTGTGTGCATATTCAATGTTAAATTGTCATTGACATTTAACAAGTGAAACACAAAGATGATACATATATCTCCTTGCCTGTTCCTTCTTTGGAGGCAGAATGGGAACAGGGAAGGAATTCTTTCACTGGTAAATTTCAGCATTTTTCTTTGTGCTTGAGTATTTTGCAGCTAGCCTCAGGGACTGATGATCTCAGTATTCTTGTCCTATAAATGGGACAATATGACGAATCTTAAAAATGTGAAAAGAGTGAAAAAACTTATCCAAACCCCTCATTTCTGACTGAAATAACATATGCAAAGTTTCTAAGCAAAGATGTCCTTCATGCAAAATTGATACTGAACTTCTAGCATTTCTCTAACAAAATGATTATGACAGAACAAATTTCCAATATATTGTAACAAAATCTTCTTTTTTCCCTGTCACAGTGCAATTATTAGGTTAAGGGTAAATATTTCAAGCCTGCCCAAAGTGGGAGAGGAGCCTGGGGCACAGAGGACAAAGTGGACGGAGAGGAAACCTAAGTTATTTCATCATCTGACAATACACATTGGTGTTTTGTGACATTTTCAGTCATGTTTAAGCAGGTAAAGAGACACTTTTGTTGAGATTATGGGCCCCAAGATCAAGCTCCACTGAAAACAAGGGGGTTTATATGTACGTAAGAACCAAAGCAATAGGTGCTCAATTGATTTGACAGTTATATACTTGCTGAGATTAAGACATGAACTTCTCCCTAAATCTGTCATTTACTAACTTTCAGTGATTACACCCCTCACAGATGAAGAAGCACAAAACCCACAAGTGTCTGCTCTTCAACACAAAGTGATTTGTCTTAGCTACAACTCATCTTTCTCAGCTGTTCTTGCACACCTCACCTACCTGACTCTATCAGAGGTGAGATAGCCAGCTCAGCTGCAAACCAGTAACAAACAGTAATGAGAGACAAGGAGATGGAAGGGGGATAATGGTGTTACTGTAGGGGTAACCTGCTTCTACAGCATTTCTCTCTTCTCGAGATTACAGGCTTTGCTACTTCTAATTTTGAAAGAAAATAAGAGTTTAGTCTGTAAGTTTAAAGCATAAAAAAAGTATACTAAGTATTAAAAAAGGAAAATGTTGCTTCCCTTAGCTGGAGTGCCTCCAAAATGTACTCGTGTTGGGGGTGGTGGTGGGCTGTTCATTAACAATTTTGTCAGGTGCACATATTTTAGAATAGGTGTTCTACTGATGTAAACACTTAAGTCAATGAAGTTTCATGTTCATGAAATAAAGCTATAATTAATGAAAGTTCAAATTCAAATGTGCAATTGCAAGAGATTACTAAAAAAAAGGTCTGGCAAAATGCAAGCCACCCCTAACTCTATGATCAACAGGATTGCGTTAAGTCACTCAGTCATGCTAATTCATCCAGTTTTATTACTAGCTCTTCATTAACACTCACTCTCTGTGTAATTATGCAAATATACCTGAAGAAAAAAAAATTCATTTCAAACCTGTTTTTCAGTTCTGGGGGAAGTGTAATAACAACACGTGTTTTTCAGACACTGAAACGTAGCACCTATGAACATACCACTAATGGCATTTCATTAATTTAAACCAAGCAGTTTCCCCACATCAGTGTGGCCAAACTTTTTGTACACCTGAATCTGACTTTGACCTAACACTGAAGTTCACTTTCCCCTGAGGTGGGGGTTGGATCTGGTGTAATTGTTTCTATCCTTGATTATTCTGTGGTATCTCACTACTTAGGAGATACTTGGCTGTATTTGAATCTCCACTTTTGGGAACTGTATCATCTTTCTGTTTGTAATTATATGTCCTTCCTTCACATACCGGGCATGTTTAGGATGTGAAACCAAATAAGAAAAGAGAAGTAGTTGTGTTGGCTTCTTTAGGAAAAGCGTAAGATATTGTGGGGAGGAGTGCTCCAGGAATTGCCCTACCACATTCCCTGATGTGCCAGAATTCTCTCCATCTGTGCACAGATATGGTGCTGTCCCATGTGCAAGAGAAGGTGGCACTTGAGAGTTCTGAGCATGGTAGACAAGGGATCAAGAGACAGTACATGATTTAAAGAAGAATATTGTTTCTCTATATGCTTGATTTAGGGAATAGTCAAATCAGAGGCATTTCGTCACTGACTCTAAAAACCTTGAATCTGCAGAGATTTACTGTCTCTGCTCAGTGATGCTCAGGTCAGCAGTCAATATACAACCAAAAAGATGTGAGTGAGAGAGACAACATCAAGCATTCGTGAGCCCAGGCAGGATCCATCTTAATGCTGGATGGACTACAGAGTCTGCTCAAAGATCAGTGTCTGTCTCATTGCTAACAAGCGGAGCCAAAATGAGACATTAAGATAATATGCTACCAACTGGTTATCTCTAAAGCAATCATAATCATGTGCTCTACAAGAACCTCCAGCCTTCTGCAACCCTCTAAGATCCCACAGCAGATCACAAATCACAAGGAGCAGTGAACAAATCCTGCATGTGTGGTTCCACTTCAATAGAAATTCAACCTTGACATCCAAAGGTGTTCCTGGAGTTTTTATGTTAAAGCATTGATCCTAAAAAAGCAATTTCTCTTCTGTTTGTCCCTTGAAACTGGCTGTGTCCATTACTCAGCACATTCAAAACTGAACCTCAGGAATAGCTGAGCAGTAGCAGCCCAGGTAATTCTGATTAATACAAAGACCAAAAATAAACATTAAATTTCCTCTCTGGACTTTTCCTATACAAAGGTGCAAGAGAGATTAACATTATAATTAACTGGTCTGCTCACTGAACAGCTGCAGGATCAGGTTCAAGTTTAACTTCCTTTATAAGGACGGTTTGGGTCTGTGGGGTTTTCTTTTTCTGTAAAAGGGAAGATTAGTACTGAAGTCTGGGCCACAGTGAAAGGAAGAACTAATCTTACTCTCATGTTGTGGGAGTATGAATTTGAATGGAACTTCTTTTAAGACAGGATGCCTGAATTATAGGTGCCACAGTGTTAAGCAAGCCATATGACTGAATCTAATATGGGGCAGCATTACCTGAACAAAACCCCTCTTGCGTGAATCTGAGGAATCTCTTCCCAACTCTACACCCATTCTGTATGCATTCATCCAGATACCCAATTGCCAAATATTGTTATGTGACAGGTACCTGAAGTTATTTGCCTCTTGATTTGGTTGATAACATTATCCAACAAATATATTTTTCATCTTATAAGTCACCAAGGAAAAGAGCTGGTTCCACTTAGGTCATGCTATTTCAGCTTAGGACACCATCAGTCATAAAATAAACACTCACTCCATGCGCTGCCTCAGAGAAGGACCACTGCACGGCAGTAAATTCGAAAATAAATGAACATATTATTATTATAAAGACAAGATAAACATGAAATGCTGTATCTCTGGGCACGTGCACACATATACTTCATTGCTCCGTGATCTCACTCCTCACAAAAAACAAACTGTTTAATTCTGATTTTTAAAGAGCAAAATCATTTGCTATATTGAAACAGCCCATTCATCACATAAAGCATTTGATTCTGTCACCTCAAGTACTTGTTAAATCACTTCCAGCTGCTACAATCAAGGGCTAGGTACTTCCAAGGTCTGACACTTTCTGAGCTCTATTACACCTTTAAGTATGATTCTTCAATCCAATTCTAGCCTTCATAATAATCAAGTGCCCACTCCACTTAACTTCAAGGCAACTGAGGAACCTGGAATTCTCCATATATGCCTGTATCTGATTTTCAATCAGATCTCTTCAACCCAAGACTGAAAGCTCCTGAATATCAGCTAAGTACTAAAATGGCATCATTTGCAACTGCAACAGTGTCATCAGTAGCACTTCCATTGTTAAGCTCTTGTTTTTCCCAGGTCCAAAGCAGAATATTTAGACTGAGGCTGAAATTAAATATACAAGGAAGAATTTAACTGCAAGCATGCATGGTGCTTGCTATATAAGTAAATTCTGTCTGCTCACACAATTTGGTTATGTGGATTTTAACTAACCTGCTACATATTACTAAATCACGGTTTATGTGCTTACAGAAGAGGTGTCACCAACACTATAAACACTGAAATGCAGAAGTTAGAAAGAAATGTGAATGTGACCCTGGCTGTTAGTATTTGGTTGTAGTATTAACCTCACAGTTGAAACACTAACATGAGTCATTCCAAAGTAAGCATCACTGTACTAAGGAATTTTTTCCCACTTCCATTGCATAAACTGGAAGAACATCTATTGGTTTTCCTTTTCTGTCTCTCAATGCATTAGCTCCTGTCCACCACAGAAGCAAATCACTTAGTTGTATTATTGCACAGCGATTCTAAAGACCCTGAGGCTGTTAGTTGCACATAGATTACTTGAATATCCCTGTCCCCTTCTTCCTTGATCAGTTTCACCTGTATTTGCATGTATGGCAATCCTGCAGTTGGATAGCTACAGATGTGCTTTCTTTTTCTTCCAATGAATAAGAGACTTCTGTTGAGACAACCTGTAAAACAAAACACCAAAAAAAGTGGGAAAGCAACAGAGTTTCCCACAGAACTTCAATGTTCACTTCTTCTGACAGAGGAGGAAAAAAGCCCCACACTAGAGAACAAATGACATTTGGCTTCCCTTTCTCTACAGCCAGCTACTAAACTGAGAAAATACTTATCTATTTAATAATAATTAAAAAAAAATAATTAAAAATTCGAAATCCTAAAAAGCCCATCACAAGAGCAGCAGCACATGGCAGACCTTGTATAGCTCCATTTCGTGCGGATTTGTGTACTGCATTTGGGTTCTTTCATCTAGTAAGACACAAAAGGGAGTATTTTTCTTCTGGTTGGCTCATTCCTCCAACGCTTTCAGGTATTAAATCTCAACAAGCTAATAAAACTGAAGTTCCCACTGCAGTTTTTCCATGAGGGGCACACCTGTGGGACACTGTCCACTTTCCTGAAATGTGTAGGGACAGAAAGTGTCTTTAAAACTGTTCTTTACTGAAACATGGTTAAAATTAGACAGTGTATTCAATAGTTATTAACAGGTGCAGACAGATAGGAATTCAAAAGTCTTTTTTAGAAGATTAGCTTAAAAAGGGTCAAAATATTCTGACTTGCAGAAGCCTTTTAGTTTGGTTATGGGTAACACCACAAAGTTGCTTGAGGTTAGGGTTTTTTAATGTGCCAGTTGTACCATTTGCCTTTTTTTTTAACTCTCCATTTCAAAACAATATATTTTTATTTTCATATGGCAAAATCTTCAAATTTTTCAAGCACAATTAGCTTAGTAACTGAGCTGCCTAAATACTCTTGGACAGACTTTATTAAACATTAGATCTGATTGTATGAAATGCTTTAAGAACCATAGAATCATAGAATCACAGAATAGTTAAGGTTTGAAAGGACCTTAAGATCATCTAGTTCCAACCCCCCTGCCAGGGCCAGGGATACTTCCCACTAAACCATGCCACCCAAGGCTATGTCCAATCCAGCCTTGAACACCACCACCGATGGAGCATTCACAACTTCCCTGGGCAACCCATTCCAGTGCCTCACCACCCTTACAGTAAAGAATTTCTTCCTCATATCCAATCTAAACTTCCCCTGTTGAAGTTTGAATCTGTTGCCCCTTGTCCTATCACTACAGTTCCTCATGAAGAGTCCCTCCCCAGCATCCCTATAGGCCCCCTTCAGATACTGGAAGGCTGCTATGAGGTCTCTGCACAGCCTTCTCTTCTCCAGGCTGAACAGCCTCAGCTTTCTCAGCCTGTCTTCATACGAGAGGTGCTCCAGTCCCCTGATCATCCTCGTGACCCTCCTTTGGACTTATTCAAACAGTCCCATGTCCTTTTTATGTTGAGGACACCAGAACTGCACACAATACTCCAAGTGAGGTCTCACAAGAGAGGAGTAGAGGGGCGGGATCTGACCATCATATTTGAAAAATCATGGCAGTCAGGTGAAGTTCCCAATGACTGGAAAAAGGGAAATATAACCCCCATTTTCAAGAAGGAGAAAATGGATGACACAGGGAACTACAGACCAGTCAGTCTCACCTCTGTGCCTGGCAAAATCTTGGAGCAGATTCTCCTGGAAGGTGTGCTGAGGCACATGAAAAACAGCAAGGTGGTTGGTGACAGCCAGCATGGCTTCACTAAGGGGAAATCCTGCCTGACCAATCTGGTGGCCTTCTATGATGGGGCTACAGAACTGACGGACAGGGGTAGAGCAGTTGATGTCATCTACCTGGACTTGTGCAAAGCGTTTGACACTGTCTCACATGACATCCTTGTCTCTTAATTGGAGAGACAACAATTTGATAGGTGACCACTTGGTGGATAAAGAACTGGCTGGATGGCTGCATGCAAAGAGTTGTGCTCAATGATTCAATATCCAGCTGGAGACCAGTAACGAGTGGTGTTCCTCAGGGATCAGTGTTGGGACTGGTCTTGTTCAACAACTTTGTCGCTGACATGGGCAGTGGGATTAAGTGTGCCCTCAGCAAGTTTGCCGATGACACCAAGCTGTGTGGTTCAGTTGATACGTTGGAGGGAAGGAATGCCATCCAGAGGGACCATGACACGCTTATGAGGTGGGCTGATGCCAACCTGATGAAGTTTAAGCATGCCAAGTGCAAGGTCCTCCACCCAGGTCGGAGCAATCCCAGGCACAGCTCCAGGTTGGGCAGAGAAGAGATTCAGCGCAGCCCTGCAGAGAAGGACTTGGGGGTGTTGGTTGATGAAAAAATGAACATGAGGCGGCAGTGTGCACTCGCAGCCCAGAAAGCCAACTGTATCCTGGGCTGCATCAAAAAGAGCGTGACCAGCAGGTCGAGGGAGAAAGAAACTCTTTCCTTTATTTTTGAAAACCCCACAATTTTCCTATACTCTACTCTGAATTTTACAGACAATGTGAATATATTTCACACGCAATGCTGAATATACAAAGCAGCTAAAATTGCAGGCATTGAAGAACACTCAGTATTTTTCAAATTGAAAGCCTTCTGTGCTATGTCAGAAAAGCACCCAAAATACACTTAAAGCAAATGCATAAAATAAAGACACTTAATTTGGGTATTTTTTCCAGGCAGTGCTGCTTACTTCAGGAGGGTCAGGAGCACACCCCCTGCCCCTTTAATGCTTTCAGACTGGGAGCTGGAATTTCCAGATGTGGCACTCCTTGCTGTTAATGGGCACACAAAAGCTGTTTGGTGACAGTAGAGAGAAAGAGAAGCAAAGGATATAGACACCATGAAGCATAGATGAGAAGAGCTAAGGTTTGACACAGATGCATTGACTGCTGCCCTGAAAGAAAGGAAAAAAACAAAGCACTATAGCTTCTTCTAGTCTAGCGAATGAATAAATAGAAGATGACAGAAAGTCTTTTGGATGCTTATGAATGTCAAAGACTTTTAAGTGGCTGCCTTTGCTTGTCACTTAGCATTAAAAAGCCATATAAAAATACACTTATGCTCAGTCACTTGGCCAGGGACATAAGGCTAAGCTTAGCTGACTTATAATTTTGATATTGATTAGATACAAATGTTATGGTTGTCTTTTCTTTTAAAACAGCCCCCTTCCCCACCCCTACGCCCGGCTACTTTATCCATTATCTTTGTATAGTTCTTCCACTGTCTGTGTACATTAACAGATTAACAAGTAGAATTGAAAGGGTTTCTTTTGGGACTAATTTACAAACCCAAGATCTGTTTTTAGTTTACTTTTTTCCATCCCAGAAAAAGATGCTTGTAGTAAATAAATGCACAAATACATTTTACAAAACAAGCATTATAGCAGTTTGCTGGTGCATGAAAACTGAACAACCTAAGAAATGAAAGCAATTAATCCTTCATAACTAGAGATGTACATTTTGCTTTCTAAGCACAAGAAATAACTGATCAGAAAATCATTATTGTTTCCCATTCTCCCATTAGAAATTCTCACTCTTTCATTTGTGCTAAGATGTAAATTAACTCTTTGCTCATTGATGACTATTCACAGACTAAGTGAGCAGGAATCAGTGGTCTTTATGTAAACAGAGGTAAGCCAGAAAGTCTAAACAGCTGGACCTGTTGTTGTCTGTGAAAGCTAATTCTATCACAATAGGTAGGGAAACAAAGGAAGAAATCAAACAGCAGTTTGTACTGGAAGGAGTTAAAGTTTTCCTGCTTGTAACAGTGAACTGTGTTACTGCTAATTAGGGAAAGGAATTATTTTTTTCTCCTTCCCTTTGCCAAGCAGGCGTAGTTCAGCTGCACCATTCAAATCTTTCTCTGTCGGTTTCCCCCCTCCACGCTCCAATTTCTTCATCTGCACTACCAGATTCTTTTACTTTTACCGCTCAAACTCAACTCTGCAGCGTATGTATATTGATAGCTTTATACTAAAATTAAATCTCAATGAAGAGTTAGGTTTTTTGGTGGCTGCAGCCATTTTGAAACCACTTTAAAAAAAAAAAAAAAAAAAAAAAACAAAAAACCAACCAAACAAAAAATAAACACTGAACCAACCAACGACATCAAAAAACCCTTCAGCCCCAAATCCTATCACTCCTAGAGACCTCATATTACTGAGGGTTTTAGACTAAGGAGAAAGATTCACAAGGTTTTTAAGGGGAGAGAGAGACCAAGGCGAGCTGAGGTCCTGTGTAGATACATTATTTCAAAGCACTATTGTCTTACAAAAGAGTATTAGGTGCACAGCAGGATGACAGCATGGTCTCCCCACAATCATGTTACTCTTTTCACTTTCCAATACATTCTTTCCTGTGCCATTGTGGGTTGGAGTTCAACTATATACAGTGGAGAGAGGACAAGGCACATAAGAGATCTGGAGGTGGGGGCAAATAGTGATAACAAAGAATGTTCACCACAGATATGTCTTGCTGGCAGTACCAAACTGAGAGGCAGCAAGACCAAATTTCAGTTGTAAAGATTTGTGAAACAATTTCATAATGGTAATAGATAAACATAATAAAGTAGCAAATTAAATTCAGTGCACAGGGTGAAAAATAAGCCATCCCCCCATCTCAGAGTGACTGTATGCTAGCTATTACCATTAAGGAACAAGATCTTGGAGATATTTTGCTAGTTCTGCAAATACGTCACCTCAGAGATTACTAGAGATCAAACAAGCAATGTTAAGAATGAGTAAGAGAGGAGCAGCGAACAAACCAGAAAACATTGTCATGGCACTGTGCATTCACATCTCAAATCATCTGTGTAGTCCCGGTCTTCTCTCTCAGCAAGGATATAATCGGATTTGAAAAAAGTCATGGCAGGAAGGCAATAAGAACTAGTAAATGTTGCACAGCTTCTGCTGAAGGAGTGATTCAATAGGATTCTTCATAAAGGAAGAGGTAGCAGAAAGAAGGCAATAAGCATCATGAGAGGCACAAAGTGTCTGGGTGATGATTTTTCACAATTTCTCAGTTTAAGCTGAAAGAGACTGAATGAAGAAAAAGGGGGTTTCTTAAATTTTTTCCTTTTTCTTTTATTTTTGCCCCACCCCACAAAACAAGCTGCTCACTGAAACTAGACCTGGGGGGGGGGGGGGGGGGGGAGGGCCTATGTGTGTATGTTACTTATTTTCCTTTTCTATATTTTTTTTATTCTTACATAATTTTTCTTAACCCTTCTAAACTTTTTGTCATTATCAGTCAGGGGCTATTGAAACAAAGATGCACAACCTCAAACACATCAATAAGTGCTTTGTCATTTGTGGCCACTGCTAGGGACTTAACACTGGGCCAGAGGGAGCCTCCATTTTCACCAAGAATGAGATTCACGAATACTCTTGTACATTTTCTTAAAGTTGCCCAATATGTGGGTTCTATGAAAATGAGCATGTGTCAGCAAGACCATGTCCAGATGCCAAATACTATGATGTCTTGGTATTTCTTGGACGTTGGGAGGGGAAGGATAGGAAGATTGAAAAAGTGTCTTCTAGAGCAAGTTCTGTTTAATAACACAGAGACGGTAAAATTATGGACACCTCACTACCATAAAGAACGTCAAGTTTTTTAGACCTTCCAGTGCACAAACTGATGTGACACACCATTTGAAAACTACACAAAAGGCTTGTTGTCCAACCTTGTCAAAGATGTTTGTATTTGGTATCATGATGCAGTGCTGTAACAACAGTAGGAAGTACAATATAATACAGAGAATCAGGTGCTTGAGTTCAGATACATTAATAAAAGGCAAGAACAAAGCTACAAAGGGTGACCCTGTTTGGAGAAGGAACTATCAAATATTGGGAAGTTAAAAAATGGTTTTGAACTTTTGATCAGTGAACAATGAACATTGTGCATTTATTACATTATTTCTTTCCTATGTTCAGTATACATTAGACTTTTTAATATAAATTGTATTACCTGTATAATCACCTTAAGAGAACTAACCCCATTAAGACACAATGACTTTACCAATACTCTGCCCTTCTGATTAGAACAGAAGAGATGAAGATCTACCTGTCCCACTACAGGGCTAGGGGCTGCATACACAAGCCACCTCCCTGGGAGTTTGCTTTCTGTCTTGGATTCTGTTCTGCAAAATAAAGTTAACTATACAGTTCTCCCCTCCGTTTTTGACTGAGCCCTTTGAACTGCGCTGCTGAAAAGCCATTGAAGAGCAAGGTATTAGAGATCAAAACCAGACGAGACATAGATCCATCACCCACAAAAGTTTTGCTTTGGACCTCAACTTCAAACTCTTCTCCTTTCTATCAGTGGTGCTGGCAGAGGATATAAATATCCCCACAAGCTTCAAGAAGGTTCAGATGCAAACCTGAATGTGAACTTTCTGGCTCCTGCCCTTCTTTTGACTTTAAAGCTCATCTCAACAGCAGCCTCCTGCACATGGTACATTCTCATTGAAGTGCATATTTTCCCATGTAATACTAAGCACTTCAAAGCACACTGCCCTGTTTCTCTACTGCTCATTGGCTTCAGCAGTGAACAGCAGCTAAGTTACTAGTATTATATCTAACTTCTACTTCGATACAACATCAAAGGGACATATGTATATTTTAAAGAATTACAGCTAGAGCTGTGCAAAAACTTGCCTTACAAGCCCCAAACCTTAGTAGCATGTTTGCATCTTCACCTTTCTTTGTATTATCCTTTTCATGCTCTGTGTCAGGATCACAGAAAAAATGTTGATAGAACAACTCCAATTATCCCAAATAAAACCAAGATACTTTAAAGGTTCAGAGAATGAATGATGTCCTTGGTGTTCACAGGCACTGGGGAGACTAACTTGTTTCAGTTAAGAAGGAATGCCAAATAATCACACAAATAATACATGCCTGAAGTTTTGCATGCTTGGCTTCCTTCCTTCTTACTGTCTGATGTGTATTCCCCCAAGTTCTCTCATTCTCTCCAGATCATTTGCATGACTACTCTGCCTCCTTGAAATAACAGCACAAACTCCCTGCACTGCAAAAATCCACTACCATATAACCCATTTGAGAAGTTTTTAAACATACACTTGACATTTTTGAGTTTAGGGATGCCAAGCGGATGTTAGGGATGCTGAAGTTGTTTACCTAAAGGTACTTCAGGTGCCCCCATTACTGGGTCACCATGCAGTATCTACAGCTTTCAATCTTTCACATACTCATCTTCTCAATACCTCATGGGAACTTAAGAAGTGCTATTATTTCTGGTTTACAATCAGGAAAATGAAGACAATAGAAGCAAATAGCATGGTTTGTGAAAGTACTTCAGATCCTAAATCACTTAACCCTCATTACAAGCAATGTAGTGCTGTGCTCCAGGGACAGTATGGTTCAGCCAGCAGCCTTTCCTATACTGCTCACTGGAAATAGCAGAGTGTTTCTCCAGGGAGCAACCCACACGCTGTTTCTAGAAAAAAAGAAACATTAGACATATTAACATATGACTATACCTAAACCAGAAAAGCCTTTTTGAGAACAGCAGACTGATTTCAGGCCTCAATTTGAAACGTCTGACGTGTCCCAGTGTGTTTCAGCATTCTTGCCAGGTCATGATCCTTGCACCATTCTGGTTTTCTGCAGCAGACAAATCCTGTTATGCGATATTTGAGTTTGTAAATGCAATTCAGGCACCTGCAACACAATTGTTTCTGAAAAATTCTACCTTTGCATGAGCTGGTTGCAATGAATGTTACCTCAATCTCCAGAAACCTGAAGCACTGTCCTACCTGAAGGGCATCTTCAAAGAGACCATGTTCATGCATAAACATACACATGGGTATATCTATGCACAAGTATATAGTGTCACTGGTTACTTCTGCCTCTGTTTATTGCTCAAAAATTGAGGAGAAAGTTAATGACATACAAACATGGCTTGTTTGGAGCATTTTAAAGTACTGACCATTAGCAGATACCAAAAGTAACAACTAAAACAATAAGCTTCCAGTGAACTCATCCACTTGCACTCATGAAGTCCATGGAGTTGATTAAACCAGTGTAACTTGAAGTATTTTTTTCATCTTCCTAACAAGCAGAAGACATTCTGATAAAAAAAAAAAAAAAAAATAGAAAACTCAAGAAAGGCAATAGAACATAAAACTTTTCCCTCTTGCTCGTATTTTATAGATGACAAGGCATGAAATGATTGATCATGTACTGTAATGATGGATAAGGACAATTGGCTGAAAGGTCAAAACTATTAAGTAAATAATAAAAATAAAAAAAAAAAAGACAAGATGGCACATTTCTCTCTGAGGCATAGTAAGTTTAAATGGCAGGAAGACTTCATGTCATCGCCACACTGTTTCTGTTTAAGATAAAAGAACACCGAATGGTAATATTAACGATTAGTTAAGCACTTTTGTTTGTTCTTTGACAAGTAATATATGGGCAAGGTTAAGCATATTTCAATTGCTTCCACACATATTAATGATTCAAAATTTATATTTTTTTGCAAAGTTTTTCTTTAAAACTAGTGTACCATAGTATGATGTACTTACTATTTTTTCCCCATTCATGAGTTTGCATCTACATAGTCAAGTACAAATTAAAAAAAAAAAAAAAATTGATGAGTACAAGCCAGAACTTTTCCTTAATTCAGGAGTTACACATCTCTCTAGATTTTAGTATAATTATTCCAAGGTTGGATTTAACCCAATCTATAGATCTGATAGGGTGTGTGCTGCTGAAGTGCAGAAGGGCTTTTAGTGATAGCAGCTCCTCTTTATTCTATAGGCTAAGCTCACCTGTCTCTGGTAACCGAAGTTCAGGGAACTCAATGTAGTACCAACCAACACATAGGAGAGCCCTGTGAAGTTTGTGGCTGCACCTGAGTGATCATGACCCAATTCTCCCGGGTACGATGCTACAGACCAAAAAGCTCTGTAGAAATTCTTAATACTCCCTAACACAGCAAGACTACTTTGTGAAGGAAGTTTTCCACCCTACCACCTAGCAGATTTCTTTCAATTTTACGAAAGTATTTTTCATAGAATAGTTAGGGTTGGAAAGGACCTTAAGATCATCTAGTTCCAACCCCCCCGCCATGGGCAGGGACATTTTTCATTAACATAAATGATCAATCATGGCATATTTTGTTGTTTATAAACAGTAGCTTGAGTTAGTTGTGGGGGTTTTTTTTCTCCATTTTTTTTCTTCCTAAAGAAACCTCTGCAAAAATCTATTACACCCACAAATCACTGAACCTACTTAGCACTTCTTGAAGAGATGAATTTTTTTTTATTATTATTATTTTAAATGTGACTTTTTTTTGTGCTAGTGCATTTGTCAACATTAATTAGCTCAAGTTTCATCAACTAGCTGGTGCAATCTGTTCAGAAAGCAACTTGGAATGTTAAAAATCCTAAGAAGCTTCCCCAGCTTCTCAGGTAAAACCTGAGGGATCTGATTTCAGTTCTGTCTAAAATGCGAGGAAGTCTTTCAGAAGATAAATCAATACAGCTAAAAACTATAAACACAAAAAGACTAACAATGATGCTACTTTTTCTAATATTTCAGGTTGTTGCATACTTTTTAAAAGAAAGAAGTATTTTACAAAGGAAAAACTGAACTAAAGCAAATCTGGAGCTCCAAACCTACAAAGGCTTCCATGCCTCAGCAACTTCACATTTGTGAGTAATCCCACTGAATTAAAAAATATTTGAATCACAGATAAAAAGTTACCCTGTATCTAACTCCTAGTGAAACAGATATACAGCAAGTAATTTCTATACAGTTCTTGGTTCTTACTTTTCTTGAGGCTGTTTGTGTCTACATACACATACATTTGTGTATTTTAAATGCAGATAGAATCACTTAAGGCAGAAAAGGAAAAACATGCTTCTGAGTTCCTGGCTGGGCTTAAACTATGACATCAATACACAAAAATTGCTAACTGATAGTGGTTTGTCTCCACCAAAAGGCAGCACAAAAAAATGGAGCCTCTGGATATGCCTTAAACAGCTACCTTATCAAAAGCAAAACATCATTAAGGCAGTCTTTCCTCCTTAGCAGCCATTTACAAACACAGCTCAGGAAGACAAGAGGCTTGGAAAACTTTCAAGTAGCAAAGTCACTCAAAGAAACTACATTAATGGCATTGGATTGTATGATAAGAATGACATGGGGATATACATTAAGGTACCTGCCTACATTAAGGTACACAAAAGTACACCTTGGGTAGATGGTGACTTTACTGAGGCAGTTGTAAGGTATGAACTAATATGGGAACAATGCAAGAACAAACACTGACTTGGTTGCCTTAATTCAGCAAAGTCGCACAAATCATGAGATGAAAACACGCAGCCAGGCACAGCCTCAATAGGGATGGAAAGAGAGAGAGGGAAGCTTCACGAATTGCACTGCACAATGAAACTGGAAATAAGCAATTACAGGGTGGCTCAAAATTCCTGCTGTCCCTGGTATACCGTCCATCACCTACTCCAACAGAGCAGAATTAACAGGCTTCTGCATATGCTATTTGCACAGTAAGAGGACCAGCAGATAAAAAAATTACAGAGAGCAACTTTTTCTGAAAGGAAAAGAGCTGAGGCAAAAGCCAGTCACATATACCACAGACATAAGAAAAAGAGCACTGTGCTTCACCAGCAATAAGAAAAATACCCTGACAATAACATCCTGCCTGCTTGATCACTTCACAGAAAGTATCTCTTTTCTTGAAAGGTGCCTTCTCTGAGAGATCAAATTAGGCTATAATACATTCACTAATTAGCAGTAATGTACTAGAAATTACAACTTGCAGGGGTTTAGCTAGTACTATTTCTCTTGCAAACAAAATTAAACATGCTTTTACAATCTGTTACCCAACAGTTTTCCTGGCTTTCCTTCTGTTTTGCCTCACACCAAGAAAAATATAGGGCCATGTTTTGATCTTTAGGCAATACACCTGTGCACCCATCTTCTGAGCACTGCTGGGCTCCACAGCTAGGAAAGCAGGGGGGAAATACTTGTTTGTTGTAATGGCGGGTAAATTCAGATATAAATTGTGAGTCGCACTTTGATCTATGCCATGTTTATGTGGAGTACAGATACCGTAAATTCAGGCCTCAGCAGTTAGCTTGTAAAGCTAAACCCACAGCATCCTCTTCCTGAGCACAGAGTGGGGATGCCAGAACCATGCTGTTCCACAGGCTGCACAGCAGCAGCGTCTTACAGACAACCAAAGTGCTCTAGAACAACTTTAAAGCCCTGGCTTAGACTGGAAACTTGGGCAGCCACCAGGGACTCTCAGAAATACAAAAGGGAGAAGCAGCTTAAATCCCATGTGCTGTAGGTAAAGAGTTGGGCCAAAGTTTATTCTACTTGTGTAGGGCATTAAACCTGTACACACACGAAAGTTTTCTTATTCCTTCCCCACTGCCACGCAGACCAGAAGCCCCCACAGGTGGATGTGCACCATAACTGGGGTCAAAGCTAAAGTCCTGTTGTTAAAGACCACCCCAGCAGGATTGCAGGAAGCACCATTATTCCTTGGGGAATCAGAGTTCTCAGGTGCCTGGTTAGTAAGTACCATTTGTATCTCACATTACACTGACTGAAGGGTATGAATATGGAGGGTGGATGGAAGTATTCCTTCTCAGATCATAGTAGTAGGTGTTGCAGAAAGATTTAGTTTGTTTGTTTAAATAATGTTGTTGGTTTAGTTAGTCTGGTTGGGTTTTGTTTGTCTTTTTTAGCATGGTACAGAACCTACTATTATTCACTGTAATATTGCTAATTATCATGATCTTTCCTGTTACTTTTTCTGCTTCAGTAGCACAATAGTGGCCTTTGCCACAGCTTTTGTTTTTCTGCTGAGCACCCACTTCTTGCTTATTCCTTTTGAAAGTGTGGACAATACCCTATGTGTCTCTGCTCTCTCTTCCTTCCAGAGTTTATTAAGAGTTCAACAGCTTCTTCACTATAAGAGGAGTGGAATATGTGATTCAATCATGCAAGTAGGCCTTGACAACAAGCACCAAGACTGACACTTTTTACCCTGTTTGTATGACAGCAAGAAAAACAAGAGTAAGTACATAAAAGTTGAGAGGGAGCAGCACTTACAAGTTCCATTTAGATTTTGTTGCTGGCTTTGCAGCTCTATGTGGATAAGTGGTTATGAAGAGTTTTGTCATACATTCGTTATTACATACAGAACATCAATAAATAAATATAAATTTCATAAACTATATTTATTGTTTCAGCGTAACACGCATTTTTCAGTCTATTGACAGATTTTAATAAAAACTATATAAAAAATATATAGTATATACAATTAGTTGTACTGCTCTATAGTTAGCGAGGTTTCCTTCCATATGGCAGTTATACAAATAACTTCTTTTTCCCTGAGTTGGCAAGCATACATGTTATAACAAACACTCCAGTGTAGAGCTCTGAAAGACTGAATGCATTAAATACTTTCACAGCTCAATTTGAAAACTGTTTTTTTGTTTCAGCCCTTCATGGTTAAATTCTGGTTATTATGGAGTACCTTGAGTGAAGGTTTATTTGATCCACTGAGCCCAGCAATTTGAAGATGGCCACAATCTGAGAAGAGTGCAATATCTAACAAAGAAATGAAACTAAATATTAAGGCTGGCGTTCAACAGTGATTCAATCTCACAGGAGTATGGATATACCATTCCTTCCTGCTAGGATGTGGCAAACAACAGTCAATATTCAGCTGGTCCCATCTCAGATCAGGATGCTGATCAGACTTCAAGTTTGCTTCCAGGCCTGTTTTCTCTACTCAAAAAAGGCAGCCTCAAAAGGCTAGTTGGAGATTCTCCTCATGCAGGGGAAGTCTAACATAATATATAGACACTCCTCTGATATTTCTCCTTCTTGGTGGTACAGGACATGCAGCTAGGCAAAATGGTATATGGAAGGAAAATTTTTATGGTTAGCTACCCCTGATTACAGAAACAGTGTGCTGACAGGAGTTGCCAGAAGACATAATAGCCTTTAGATTGTTTTGATTTATACTTCAACAGCTCAACAACTCCCTTGAGAACAGCACAAATATTGAGGTGGCCTAAAATCCTTGCACACTGTTTGGCAGCATCTGAGGACCTAAAGAGCAGATACACTTACACATACTGAACAGTAAGAAGAAACGTTGAATGGCAGTCTTAATGTTCCATCTTTCCTAATAGGGTGTGCTGCAACAGTAGCAATCTATTTGTAGTCTTTTAAAGCGGTACAGCATGCTGTATTTCAAACAAGATTAAGCTGCTGACAAAACAGGTCTTCCCACGGTCTGCATATTTTATTAAAGTGCTATAGCTTCTAGGTTACCATAAAATGGTGGGGCTTTTCCCCATCTAAGCAAAAGTCTCCACTTTTTGATTACCACTTGATGAATCAGAAGATAATTGAGAAGATTAGATGTTCATCTACAGTTCTGCTGTAGTTGATCATAATAATAAAACTATTATTCAATAATTCAACAATGGTCCTAAAGTGAATTGGCTTTTCTGCTGTCAATTATTCAGAGGGTAAGCAAGTACAGCAGCGTAACCAGTAAACAGCATGCACATTTCTGAGCTGCTGCTCAAAAAGAAAGAAAATGAGAACCCTAGATGACTTTCTTCAAATTTGATTTTGCAAGCTAAGTCTACCTTTGATATACAAATGGAGTCTCACTGAGGTGAAAAAAACTAATTCAACAAACCTTAAGTTGTGAGACAAATCTGGTGTGCTATCAGACAGGTATCTATAGATTTTCTAGTTGAAGTGACTAGTAGAGCTGGCTTTTACATATTTTTTTTTGCTCGCTTGCCTGAAAACAATATTGAACAGAGAATTTTTCTTGAAGTACTGCTTGGCATCCTTACTTCAAGGACAGAACTCTCCAAATTCCCAGAGTATTACCCCTTATTTATATTACTACACTCATGCTATCTATGGCCCTTCCAGATTCTAAGTGCTGCCAGGGTCTACCTTGCTCCCAGTATAAATCAGAGCAGCCTTAGAGAGCAGCTGCTTCCCAGGCTGTTGTAAGAGAGGGAAGAAATAAATTCTTATCTGTGCCATGGGCTCTGTGCCAGTGGAAGACACCCTATAGATATTTTCAATCAAAAACTAGCATCCTCAGAGCAACATAAAACGTCTAGCCTGAAAAACGAATTGGGCCCTTTGGTCCCTCCCCTTTAGGGATACAGAAATGAGCCAAAGCTTGTTTATCAGCTCCGAATATACCAAAACTTTCTCCAAAGTTTGGGTCTATAGCTGTATTTTATAACATGAGCCTATTCCTACCCCTGACATATCTTGCCGTGCCTGTTATTAGGAAAGGTTATGGCTGTGAATCATGGCTTGAGGAAATGTGTAGTACACCTGTGTACAAGAGTAAACTGAATTCAGTTTGCTATTTATCTACTGTATTTATCTCAGTTAAGTAAACTTCGAGTTTGTCAAGATTTCCTGCTGGAAATTCTCATGATAATACGAGTATAATTGCCTTTTTATTGCCACAGACATCTGCTACAGTTTTCAAACAAAGAAAATACTTTCCCCCGCCCCCCTTCCCTCCCTCTCCTGGCTTTGTCTGCAACAAGAGATAGATCTTCTCTTATTTTGTGTGTGTGCCTCTCAAAGCCGTCTGAGGGGCAGTAGAAACCAATCAGTCAACTCTTCTTCCTTCAAACCCTCTTACACTTCAGGAGGACAAGAAATAAAAAGCCGTACTTTATAGGTTTTAGTCCATTAAATTAGAGGTCTGCACGCTAGAATGCAGAAGGCATTAGACTTCTCTTTCAAATCCTCTAATTTCCTAGTAAGGATCTTGGGTGCAAGCAAAAAGCCTTTGTCAAAAGTAATGTGGCCAAGAAACCCTGAATTCACTGGCCCTTCTGTATTCTGCAAAAAAACCCCAGCTTTTGACCTGACTCTAAGGTGTCCTCCTGCCATTGGAGCAAAAACATGTGAAAGCACATGGACGCATGAGGCAAAGCTGATGGTATTTTATGCCCCTGTGCCACCTGGTCCCACAAACAGACTTGTGCCATCATCCTCTCACTGAAGGAGAATGTGCGGGTCACACCTTTGCGTGTATTGAACTTGAGACATTTCGGTATGAGAACTAAACTAAAGAAATTGAAACAAAACTGAAGCAGTACCAAGAAAGGCAAATACTGTCCTTTGGCTAAAAGGCACTCCAGAAATATTTTGAGAAAGAGTGCATGATACCCATGCAGAATCTATCTTTACTGGATAGACTCCACAGGAGGAAGAGGGAAGAGAGTCTGGAACAGAGAGACCTGCAGCAAAGATATTCAGAAAGGCCTCCCTCTTGCTGCAGGCTAAAGGTAAACCACCATCTGCCCTAGCTCATCATCACAGGGCTGCAAGTTAGCTTGTCAAGCACCTTCTCCAGGATTGACTCAGAGATATCAGAGCAATCACCCCCCATATAGGGATGAGCAGGAAGCTGAGTGCTGATGAGTTGTCTTACATGTTGGAAATAGGAACTGGATGAGGAGAGAGAATACAATCTATAGAAGAGACTGAGGCACAGACACAGATCAAAGACATTGATTACTGTGGGATGCGTCTTTTAAATCAATTTTTGTTCCCAGGCTTGGACTATCTGCAGGAGAAGGGCTGTTACACAACACTGGCCTCCCACTCACAGGTATCAATTCACATAGGCAGTTGTGTGTCCAGCAGTCACTTGTCTGGGGGTATGATGTGGCCTGGTAACTGCACGTTAAGGGGAATAGCCTCATCTCATGGTTTGTTGAGTCACAACAGGGAGCAGCAGTACTAAGGAACTGCTGCAGTTTGGCACGAGTGCCATCCCCCTGTTTCATCAGGCTAGGCTACAGAGAGCTGACTGAGAAATCTTTAGGTCCTCCTGTTGTAGCAGTGGATTTCCAGCCATGCCCAGAGGGAGGAGAAACACATGGCAGCAGTTCTACACTGACTCTAAGCATCTATATAGTCAGCATAACAGGGGGACTTTGAGGTGGCAGCATAAGACATAGCTGATGGTACTGCTATAACCATGGGGTCAGTTTCCAACTGCATATATTATGAGGAGTTTGAATTGCACTTTTTTTTTCTTTTCAAAAACAAAACCAAACCCCACAGATATTTAAAGTAAGATGAAATCATGGAAACATCACTGGCAACAAAATCCAGCTGGAGTCTGGTGTGTAGGAAATCAAAGATCTGATCCTGTAGTCAAACAAAATTCAGACATAGAGGTGAAAAGAAAAAGTACTTGTATTCCTTTCAATTTTCATATCTCAATCTTTGTTATGATCCTTCTAGTGAAATGTTAGTGATTAAAGGTACTTTTTGTAGATTATTCAATCTATTTCCCTTAACAGGTAGGATATTTATAATGAGATTGTCAGAAAGACAACAAAAGCACAAGCATTTCAGAAGCGCTGTGGTGCCTAAATCTCTACAAACCCAGCTCTATGCTCTCAAGGCAAACCTCAGAATACAGAATGCATTAGCACACAAGAGGGTCATCTTTTGCTATGATACAGAATCAAGGGTGAAGTCTGCACAGGTGAATTAGTTCTCTGTTCAGTTCTTATCATATGTATTAAGTGGGTTAAAGTATATAAAAAGACCAAAGCTCAGCACTTAACACTTCGCCTTCATGAGGGGTTAAATTTTTCCCCAATTTTTCATTAAAAACAATGGCTGAATAACTACATTGGAACATCCAGTGACTCAACATGGACTAACACTCAGATGGACAAGCATTAAACATCTTTAAACAGTACCACTTCTGTTAACACCATACAGAAGAACACTTCAGTGAAGTTTTCAAATATTGTGGGTTTTTATCAAATGTATTCACAATTATAAGAATCACTCCTCTAGTCAGCTACCAAGGACAGATGGATAAATTAGATGGCTAGCTGATAACCACATGCTCTGATACAAAAATATAACCATTCTGTTTCCCTTGTTAATAGCTGAAGAAATTTGAACCAACTTACTAAAAAGCAAAAAAGGTATTTGGCTGTCTGAAAGTCATCATACAGTACTTGTATGTACACTGCTCACTTTAAATAAAGGCTTGACATTATGTTATAACATTACACGCCAGTTGCAACTTTTCAAGAGACAGAAGTGGTTGTTAAGTCAGGTGGAAATGTATACTTGAAGTAATTTTTCAAGACATTCGTCACTGTTGTCCTTATGAGCAGCACAACTGTTCAAAAGTCACTGAAGCCTCATTAGAGAGGTGACCTTTGGATGATTTCATCACATTAAGAACTAAAATCCAGGCTGTGGCCACGGGGCTCTGAAAAATACAGCTGCAAAATAGGCCACTTGAAAACAAACTCAAAAATTAAAGATACTTTAGAAAAAATACTGAATCACAGCTGCTATGAACGAACCCTGCTCTGCCTTTCCACTTTGTTTTTTATCATCTGGGTTGAAGAAGAGAGCATGTATCCTCACAACCCTACAGACATCAGAAGAATGACCTTAGCTCTTAGTTTTTCAGTGTCTATGAGGACATAGTGGTAGAAAGAAAGCAAAATCCAGCAGCATGAAGAACCTACTTCTTGTATGTGGCCCTGTACACCTTAGGATTTCTTCTCCTTGAAGTGAGGAATGATTTCTACCCTTCAGATTTAAGAAGTGCTTGGTAGAATGAAGAAAAATAAGCTGCAAAATGAAAGGAAATTGAGTGTACCCCTCACGTTTTCCTTTTCTCTGAGATTAGAATACACAGTCATTACCACATTTTCCTGTGCACCTTTCCTGAAAAATGGTAGAGTGGTACACTGAAAAAACAGTCTGATCACTGAAATCAGTACCAGTTTGGCTCAACAGGCTGGGGATGAAAAAGTACAAATTGATGAAGGGCTTCATAAGAGATAGAGTCCTCTTAGAGCCCAGTTAGTCTGGACTAACATGCAGCAAGTTCTACTGCTTATTCCTCCCCATCCTGTTCCCATATTCCCCACCCACTCAGCTCCACCACTGCAATTCTGTAGGCCTACAATCTAAACTAGCTCCATAGCAAAAAAAACTAACAAAAAGACCCAAACCATGTGTACCTTCAATTTTCTCTTTGCATTAATAGCAAATGTATCCAAGCTTATCTTCTTTTCCTTATCCATCAGTGCAGTCATATTTAGAGGAAAAATAAAACCAAGAAAAACCCCCGCCCTTCCTAACACTACTACTACTAATAGTAGCAACAACCACAATAGTAATCACAAGATAAAGCAATGAGGACTACAGACTTTAACACAAATCTGACTATTTAACTCTCTCTTTTGCCAGTAATAATCTTAGCTAATTCTTTATAAACAACCTTGTCAGTCATTTCTTTCCTCTGCAGTCTCCCCTACTACATGCCCAGTAACAAAATTCAACATCCTTTTGTTTATATGGACTTGAGTTCTTTTTAGTAACATTAATATTGGGGGACTGGAATGAGGGTGGTTGCAGAATTTCTAGTACAGTGAAGTCCTGAACCAGGACTGGAATTACTTGTATCACTGAAATTCTCCTATTCCTAATAATAATAAATTGAAAATGACTACTTGGATTATCTCTGTAAGTAATAGGATCACATTAAGACAAGTGCACAGAAGATAAATACTGGATATAAACTCCTGACAGCAAGACATCTTAGAATGAGAGATGGGAAGAAGTTCTCTTCCTTGAATTATTATTGATTTAGAACAGAAGAAAAAGAGCTGAAGCTGTAGCACTAGAAAAGACCCTGGGCTAGCCAAAAGCAAAAAGGGAATGGCAAAGAGGGAGAAAATATAATTACCTAAATAACTTACGCTATAGGCCTGCAGCAATTCAAAATATGTGTTGGTCTAAAATTTTGTGTGTGATCATGAAGAGAACACTGTTATTGAAATCCTTGAGGGGAGCAGAAACAGGAAAAGGAAAATCAGGCCAATTAATCTTTAGCAGTCAATCCACTCTGGACTACGCTTTAATGGTTGAATTTAGACCATGATGAACAGGATCTGTCTCTGACACAAACTTTAAATATTCTTTTTGGGTGCAGCTGTATTCACTGATACAAGAGCTCTCTGAATGAAAGGAAAAAAGGGAGGTCAGTTTGTTTATTTCTTTCTACACAGAGCCCAATGGTTGCAAGAGAAAATTCTTTGTTTGTATGGAAATGTAGGTAAAAAGAAATATTCCTGGAAAAGCAAGTGCCATATTGTCTTGTGATTAAATATTAGGCAGGTTGGTAAAAAACTATTCTGTTTCTGATTATTAAGCAGACCAGCTTTTAGCATCCAAGTGTCAATGAAGATCCAGTCTTCCTTACTGGTCAGCAGTTACAAATACATATTATGGGGCAGTATACTCACTATTCAGTGAATTTGTCCAACTTGCAATGCAGACCCATGGTAGCGGCAAAAGCAAAGGGGAAACACTGTACACTGGGAGGAGCAGGGGGAGAGATGGAGAGTGGAAAGCAGGACCCAGTGGTATGATGAGCAGGTCAGGACTCCTCCACAAGCATTACCCCCTAAAGTAACAAATGGTAAAATTACATTGTTCACCAGTCAACTGTGAACTGTCAGCCCCCTAGTAAATCAAGTGAGAAAGAGAAAGGGAGAAGACTTGTGGCAGGGCCTTAACTGCAGGCTCCAAATCAACTCAGAGGATGCCCCCTATGTGTTGTACTGGTGACATTAATCAGGACCTTCCTCTGCAGATGCTTTCCAACACAAACACAACAAATCTCCACATTCAGTTAGAGGCCAGGTAGCAAAGCCAATATGGATAAATATGAATTAGTTTGTGGGAATCTCCTCACACCCTTCCAGGGCTCTGCTATATGGGTGGCTTCCTGCAGCAAGACAGCAGCACACCTAATTTATTGAAGTTGCATGGCTACTTCATATGGTAGCCATGCAACCTCAGTAGTGGGGTGGAGTGGAATTTCACTGTTGTGCTGCCTTTCTCTTTTAATGACTTATGTTAGCTCCCAATGATTGTCACCAGTCCCTCATCCCAAACTTCTTTTAAAAGCAATTAATAGTGCTAATGTCTCATTGTGTTCTGCATAGTTGTAGGCAGGCTAATTTTAAGCTACCTGCTAACAAGAAATGAAACTCTACAGGGACTTCATGATTTTTCTAGTGCCTCAGCAGTCATCTGACAACTCATGAGGCAGGAGCTGGCTATTGCTGAGGCTGGGATTCCCACGGCAGCAGTGGGAGGTATCGGGAAATTCATAAGCTGTAATGACCCAAGATCCAAGCCATCCCAGGCTGAACAAGGCTAAACTCAGCCTTTCAAGTATATTTACATTGCATATAGGCATTTCACTGTGCTGATCCCTGAGGGCATAGCAATTTTCAGAACAACTCAGAGCATGGTTTTAACTCAAATCTGGTTTTAACAAAGTCAACAGGAAGCAGTTCAGTCCTCAAACCTGGAGATCATCTGGGCTTCACCTGCAGTGTAAACATGCCCTCCCTTGATCAGAGAGGAGCCTGGAGAAAGCAGCTGAGTAACCTACTGGTGGGGGAGCTGAGCAGGCCCTTAAACCATGCCTGCTATTTAATATGACCTTGGATTTCTGATGTGCTGAGCTTATTTTGGTTTACAGTAGAGTCAGCAAGACCACAGATGCCCTGCCTCCCTGAGTATGCAATCTCAGTAGATGTGTAAAAGTAAAGATATAGGTACCTACAGACCCCTCCGCAATGTCTCATGCCCTCTAGCTGTCCTGGTCCCAGACCTCAAGGAACTACCCTACTGGTACTCCGTCAGTGAAACCTTTAAATTCTTAATACATTTGACCTAAGACTGCAAGCAGAATTGTTGATAATAGGCTGCTGTGGTGGTCTTCTTATTCCCCTTCTGTTAAGAACAAATTCAAGAAGACTTAAAATTAGTGTATTTGAGGCTCACAAGTAAACACCTGCCACTGTTTAGCTACTATAATAGTGGTATCAGCAGTCAGTTGGGTCACCAATAAATAGATAAAAATGGAACATATACGCAAAAATACAGTGTTTCCTTCATCATAAATAAGATCATTGCCAACATTATCTGAGAAATGATGAGAGTAAATCTGAAGCAAGAGTTATTCATACAGTAATCACAGGAAAACAGTGCAACAAACCTGTATTTCTAGCTTAAGCCTGGTCAGAATAGAATAATGCCACTGAAAGAACATGCAGGCAGTATGGTTCTGCCCAATACCTATAGAAAAAAAAAAAAAAAAAAACCAAAACCACCTCTTTGTCAGAGGGAATGTTTACAACTGCCCTAATCAGATGCTTCTCACATATTTTTATTCCACCTTGCACCTTCTGTTGTAAATCAGGTTTTAAAAAGCAGACAGCAGCACTGTGATCTTATGTCAAGAATGAAAGATGTTTGTTTAATGGGCCTTTAAATTGTTGGTTTAGAAAACACGTATACCACTGCCAACACAACAACTTTCCACCATATTTTTTTAATTTGCTCTGGCTTCATGAAACAAACAAACAAACAAACAACAAAAAAACCCCAAACAAATAATAAAAAAAAGGGATAACAGTATAAATAACAATAAAGCTCTGCTTGTTTGCATTTTACTCATCCGCTACCTCCTAGTTTCTTTGTAGTCAGCTTGTGTGCAATCAGATTTTGGAATATGCCCTTTTCAACAATTCAAGAACAAGAAAAAATACTGATTGTACCATGCAGAGCTTGAACAGATGCTCTATTTCACTTAATGAAGCATTGAGGTTAGAATGAAATCTAGGTGCTAAAGCTCTGAATCTAGAACATGGCTAAGAGATTTAAGCATGTGGGTTTTGCAGCTCACTGTCTTGGATTCTCTCAAGACTCCTTTAAGAAACCTAGCTTTTTTTTTTTTTTTTTTTAATAGTTACTTGAGATGTACTGCTTAAAGCACATCAATTTATCTTGCTCAACTATGTGATGTATATGTCTCAAACACTTTTATAGATCTGATGTAATATAATTTATTATGTATCAGTATAATTTTTAGAGGTCTTTTTTCCATGTTTCTATGTAGACTGATGCAAATATCAGAGTTCAATTAGCTTTAGTTTTCTTGTCAAGTCACAACTGAAATTAAAAGAGTTTTCAGCTTTTCAACAGTTTTGCACATTTTTCCCTGTTAGGTCCATTTTTCAGGCCTCTAAAACACATGAAAATTTTAAACATAATTTGTTCTTAATGGCAGAAAAAGTTTTTCTATTGCCTGTGAATGCATCTGTGCAAATTTGCTCCAGTAACAGCAATAATAGTGAGCCATTACAGGTCACAAAAACACTCAGGATCTGACTAGGAAAAAAAAAAAAAAGTTGTTTCTGAAGACCTGCTGCACCTACTGGTTTTCTTTAAAAGCTACAAAATCATTGTGTTGGTTAAGTTGATAAACTAGACTAATTATAGAAAATTCCAGAAGTCCTTGGATAGCTAGACATTCCCTAAAGCTAACAGCAGGTGATGCTATTTATACTTTGCTGTTATAAATTACAAAACATTTTAGAAATTTAGAAATAATTGGGTCTTAGGTGATAATAAGCTGATTAAACCCAAACTGAATGGAAGAAGTAAACCCCACACCCTCCCTGATATGTAACTAAGGTTTCTGGTTTCAAAAGACTGAGAAGGTTGATGAACCAGTTAGTAAAATCAGCTGGACTTTTCAGGTAAGAAATTACAGACAGCCTACCTAAGCTTTCTTCACTTACATCCTCTCAAAACACACAAATTAGATAGAATTTATATGTCGCACAAGAGAAGAATTACTGAGAAGGGCTCCAAGCACAACAGGATTAGTAACAGTGTTTTAAAGAGTACTAAAATGAAATGGAAAGCTTTCAAGAAGTGGAAGAAGGTATTTTACCAAAGAGTAACTGACAATAAGGGTTAAGTGAGAACGACCAGAGTCAAACAGACTTTGCAAAGTAATGAAAATAAATATTAACTGATTATTTGTCCATATGAAATCAAAAGGAGGAAAAAAAAAAAAGCTGCTGCTATGTAAAGAATGAGAAGCAGAAACTGAAAATAATTTGATATTTTTCATAAGCTACACTTTGGTTTTCAATAAAAGTCATATTGCCAAACCTGGTGTCAAAGGAAGGATAGCTAACAAAAGTGGTAAGCTTATATAGATCTGAAGTAGGAGAAAACAGAGCTTGATGCATCTGCGTCAAAACACCAGCTAATGTCTTCCCAGGTTCCATGAAAAGAACAACCACATGATATAGCAAGTTGTTTCATGAGGGTTTAAAAAGTATCTACATTCAGGCAGCATGATACATTATTAGAAACTGTTTTCATACCTGTATTGGAGGCACGGGGAAGAAGTGCTGCAGCCCTTTCCCTTGCTGAGTCATCTGACCTTAATAGTACATAAAGCTTCAAGAAAGAAATCTGAAGTAAAGAATTTTGACAAGAGAAATGCAGGATAAGAAAACAGTGACACAAGAAGACAGTAAGATAAAATGCAACACAGGTTTG
Organism: Ara ararauna; assembly: GCA_028858755.1. NCBI lineage: Eukaryota > Metazoa > Chordata > Aves > Psittaciformes > Psittacidae > Ara > Ara ararauna. The sequence continues at coordinate 103,317,104 of CM054376.1, read as the reverse complement.
CTAAAGGTAGTAGTTGACAAACGTGACATCCTTCTTTGACGCAATTTTCTAGACAAGGGCAATGCGGCAGATCCTTATTTATTTGGTACTGAGAAAAGCAGTGGATTTTGTGTTACACATAACATTTCTTGTTAAAAGGGAGAAGACAGGTTACGACTATATAGCTAGTAGCTATAGAAAGCAGCTAAAATACAAGAATCAGTAGGGCTGGCAGGGGTAACCGTCTGAAAACACTTTCTCTACAGATGACTGTGCAACAACCTTTATTTTCATTCAGTACCCTGACACACAAAAAAGGGGCCTGCTGAAATTTCCTGGGAACCAAGTAATTCAGAAAATATTGTCAATATACAAAAGAATCAAAACACTGAACGGGAGGTGGGACTGCATCTGCTTTACTGCTTTCATATGGGACAGATACTGCCCTCTTGAAGTGAGCTTTGAAGAGGCAGTCCAGTTGTGTCATGGTTTAAGCCCAGCCGTAACTCAAAAAACCACACAGTCTCTCACTTCCCCAGCTCCCCCCCCCCCCCCCCCCCCCACCAGAGGGATGGAGAGGATAATAGAAAGAATGCAACTCCCATGGGTTGAGACAAGAACGGTCCAGTGACTAAGGTAAAACACAAACTACTACTGCTACCACCAATAATAATAACAGTAATGATGAGGGAAGTAACAAGAGAAGGAAATACAACCACTCACCACCCACTGACAGATACCCAGCCTGACCCAGCAGTGATCTAACCCTTCCAGGTAACTGCCTCCAGTTTATATTCTAGGCATGACGTGCTGTGGTATGGAATACCTCTTTGGCCAGTGTGGGTCAGGTGTCCTGTCTCTGCTTCCTTCCGGCTTCCCCTCCTCCCTGGCAGAGCATGAAACTCAGAAAGTCCTTGGTCAGGCTAAACACTACTGAGCAGCAACTGAAAACATCGGTGTTATCAGTGCTGTTCCCAGTCTGAAAGTCAAAAACACAACACTGCACCAGCTATTAAGAAGGAGAAAAATGACTGTTACTGCTGAACCCAGGACAAGTTGATAATGGGTCTTTGCTTCATAGGACCAGGCTAGGCCTCCTGCCAGTTCTCCTCTGCCTCCTCTGCACAAAGGCTTAGGGCATGGGAGCCCTCAGCACAAGCAGTTTCACTCAGTGAATCTGCTCCTGTTGCACAGCGCTACCTGCTAATGCAGACATAGCACTGGTATCCTTGAGGACTATACTCACAGACAATATATGTAATGTACACAATTCCAGGTCATACATTTAAGATTAAGAAAAAAACCTTCATATTCTGAAATGCCAGAGGGGAAAAGAGGTTACTGCTTCATCAGAAGATGAATTTTGAAACATAAATGTAGTACAGTAAATGCGCCTGTGAGGAGAGGGAATGTCTGAGGAGACTACCAGAGAAAGCCCACACCTGCACCTCCAGTTGCCTGTATTTAACTCCTCGGTTTGGGCTACTATATCCTCTGTTTCAGGGCCTCTGTCCCTCTGCAGCTCTCAACTACCACTTCCAAGCAGGACTGAATGAACAATTGCATGTCCTCTGCTCAGCTCCCAACAGGATGCACCCAGCAGCCCTAGTTTAACAGAGACCATCCTTTGCCCTCTTGAAAGAGAATGGAGAGGGGCACTGCTGCTGCTTTGGCCTCCTGGGACAGATGCCAGCTCTGGAGGGAAGCTCAGCTTTTCCCATTGACTGCTCAGGCGAGGATCACAGCAGCAATATTTTGTATGGAGCATGGAACAAATGTGGCTTGTGCCTCGCTTCCCTGCTGGTCAGCTTCCTGACTGCAGATGCCTGCCTGACCCGCTGATGAGGAGGGGTTTTGAGGTTATTTTCCTCGAGCAGAGAGGTCCAAGAATGTCTCCACCTGTCATAGGTACTTGTGAAATTTTCTGGTTCAGAAAGGTTGGTACCTGCTGTCTTCCACCAAAGACCCAGTTTGGGCATCTGGGAATGGCTGATAGCCCATGCTAAAGCTCAGTATATAGAGCCTGCATTAAAAACAGCCCTGCAACAAACCTTCAACAGCAGAACAAAAAAACCCTCACACCAACAGAAAGTACAAAATAGATGTAACCGAAAGCTGAAAAAACACTGCTATGCCCTTACCCCACCAGAGAGATGGGGAGGAGAAGAAAGGCCTGCATATTTAAGAGTGGAAGGCAGTTAAATGTGCTGACAATTAAAAAGGATCAGCATAGGCCGCCTCCCCAGCCACCCCTCCCCTGCCTTCATCTCCAAGCTAGTGGTCCTGCTCCATTAGCAGCAGTAGTAGAAATCTTGTGTTTGCCTGAAGCCCCTGGCATCAGTCTGCAAAAGAGTATTCGTTCAGAGCCAGTATTATGAACTATTCAAATTAAGCTGCTAGAGTTATTGTTTTCTAAGTAAACTTGAGAAGTATTTAAGAAGGAATCATTTTGATTCCTTAGTCTTGGTTAAGAATTTGGCAGGTGGAAACCTCTCCAAAATCTGCCCTGAATTATGGAATGTTAACCTATTTAAATTACATTATGCTGAAAAGCTATAGCGCTGAATGGATGACATAGAAAAATTCAGAGAGAACTAGATCAATCAGAAATTAAGAATTCAGATGCCATTTTATAAATTAATGATTTAAGTTCCCATTTGTACAAATGCTGGGGTAAGCAACAGTTCTTAGAAACCTCCTAGTATAGATGAAACCAAAGGGCTCAACAGCATATGTTAATGTCAAAGTAGTTCAAGAAGTGTATTTACTGAAGTTCCTTGGTTTGTGTGGAGGTGTGCGTAATATGTATCATAGACACAGAATTATGTTTTATTGGCCAAGTTCTGCTCACAGTCTTCATCAGAAACTTTAAACTGGCATAATGGAAAATGAACGTGCTTCCTCCAAAATCTGTAAATCTCTTTTGAAATAAGGACAAAAAAAGGAACTGAAAATATTTACCATCTGGAAGGTACATATAGTCAGCAAAAGAAAAAAAGGTACAAAACAGCTACCTACTCATTAAAGTTGATTACCTTTTCCATATATGCAGAGACATCCATCAAAGTTTTCTTTTGGCACCAAGCTTACTTGCATATAATGGAGATGGTCCTTCTGTATTGCCCTAAAGAGATCTGTGTGGAAGGAAAAGCCCTTTTAAATAAATAAATAAATAAATCAGAGGGGAAAAGGTGTTTCCAATCCTTGTGTTAGCACTGCAGGATTAGCTAGCTGAAGTGCCAGCATAGGAGTGAGTGGGGAAAATGGAGGTTGAGTGGAAAGAAGGGACTTCTCAGTCCAAGTTCACTGCTAAAAGGTTGTGTTATGTACATGTGCACTCAACATCTAAACCAAAAGAACAGCTAAAGCTCTGCAAACCAAATAAACTTTTCCTCTCACATTTCTTCCTACTTTAGTGTTAATCTAGTGCCAGATGAGAACTGAAGGCCTAAGCAGAAAATATCCTTAGGCTTCCAGAGGTAGAGCCAGGTGTGCTGAAGAAGTTTGTCCTTTGTTTTTGTGAGAAAATGCCTCTATAATAATATTATGGGAGCATTTAGTTACTCAATATGCTTGAAGTCTAAAAGTTTCTTAATCACAATGCGCTTAAAATGAAATGCTGGTGTTTCAGTTATTTACCACAGTAATTCAAACAGCTTTAAAGATACATGCTTCATTTTGCGTAATATGTTTAAGGCCACAGTCAAGAAAAGAAAATAAAAATTCAATGTATCCCCATTTCCCAGAAAAAAAATAGCAAACCTGATGGGTCCCTTTCTTCCCCTCCAGGCTTGCAACAAATCAGAGGCATTGCCTCAGAAATTAATATGGATAACTAGGGAAATAACTAGGAAATTGCTAAGATGCTATTTTATTATGTCTAAAAGAATCCAGATTTAAACTGATGTAAAAAAAAGAAATGATCTGTTGCTGCACCCTACAATTTATCTGTCTGTTCACTATTTTGAATAAATTTGGGCAATCCCAGAGTGAACAAAAAGCGTATTGCCACTTCTACAATAGGGGGCTTGAACATGGCAATAGTGAATTCTAGTAAAATAAGCTGTGAGCCAATCTTTCTGTCTTGTTATCCAAGCATAAAGAGACAGAGCAGAGTGAATATGCTGGTTTTCTTCTACACTACTAGAGACACACAGCATCTGGTGGAAAGGGACTTCTATGCTCTCTCTGTGGTTTAACCTACTGCTACTTGCAGTTCCCATGAAATCAAATGATTGCTCCATTATGCTCACTTCCATAGCAACTGCTTACAGTGCAGTACACAAAGACCGATATCAGACTAATCATAGGCAATCCGGAGGAAAGAAACCCAGTAAAACAGACCTGACCAGTAGATCTGAATGGCCTGTTATGGACTGCACACATTCCTACTTGGGGACACCAGCTGAAATCAAGCAAAAATACATGGAGTTTGTATCTCATGACATTTACTCAGTGCCTTGGAAAAAATACATGCCATAATCTCAGCACATCAGAAAGTATGTCCACACAAATACATACACATCAATTGTGTATTGGCAAGCACTCTAACACCTGGCAGGGGGAGGGTTTCTGCATAGATAAAGAGATGAATAGAGACAGAGCAGTAAATACTGTTGTAGCTCTTGAAGTAGACCATGTCTGGCATACATTAGAGGATAGTAAGGAAATGGGTTTGAAGAAAAAAAGCTACCAGGTACAAGTAGACCTTAATTCCAAGGAATGTTGAGTAACTGTCCATTGGATCAATGTTTACCAAGTTCCTGCGGGTAGTTTTACAGGTGCTCACTGAACGTGAGAAAACAGCAGGTTTGGGTCAGTAATGAGTTTTAGTGTTTCTTTCTCATGTATGATAATGCAGCATCCCTACTTCCTATGGAGATGAGAACAACCAATGAAGAACAAGTTATTTAAGAGATACCAGCTGTTTCATATCTTACTGAGATGAAGGTATTGGTTTATGGTCTGGGTATAGTCTGGAATCTACCCCTAAAATTGCCCTAAGCAAAGTTAACCAGTTGTGTTTCAATGTAGTTGTGCTAGATTACAACATGATTTTGTTTTATTCTGTGGACAGACAGGATCTTCAATTTGTTATCATCTTCTGGAAGCTAGCTTCACACTGTAAACTGTTATTTTCTTATGCTTTGCAAAAAAGAACCAAGAACATAATCCAAAACCAAAAAGAATCCATCTCCTGACACCCCCTCCGCCCCAAGCGTTTTTTAATCTAGCTTCGTGCAAGCTTTGCTAGATAATTTCTATAGTCGAGCCTTATGAACTACATGAGATTTAGGCTGGAACACCATTTTTATCCCTGCATCCATATGCTCACACTTACAAAAATAGCCAAAGCAGTTGACTAGAAGTTTTTAGCTCCACATGAAGGCACTAAATGAATTACAGTATACACTGTATTCAATAACAGTGAATACTTCAAAGCTTCCTAATAACTAGGGCATGAATGTAAAATGTGTTGCTCTGCACATCTAAGAGTTTTTTTCTTTCTCATCATGTTCTTTGAAAAGGTGGCTTTATTCAGATTTTTGTGACTGTTCTTGTTCTACAAAAGCACTTTTAGGATTTTATTGAGGTTTACATACTCCAGTGTTCAAGACGAAAGGCTTTCATGTCAATTATTAATAACAAAATCTTTCATCTGTCTATTTAAAAAAATAAAAACATGATCTTTTTTTTCCTCAGTTTGATGTTTAATTTAGAATGAAAATCAAAACTCTTTAAAAAAGTTTTCCTCACTATCACAAGGGAAACGATGATGTTTTTAAGAATTCTCTCTATGAAGATAATGCCAGCTAAAAATAAAATAGAAATAATAAAAAAAAAGACTTAATCCTTTTTTTGAAAAATGCTGAGCATACTTAATGATTTCAACAGGAGTGGAAAGGAACTCAGGATCTCATGGAATCAGAACACAAAAATGCTGTTTCCACTAATGTACTTAGGGATAAACAGTTCATTGGCTTAGAAAGCGACCCAACAGGGACTTCCAGAGCTGTAAAAAATTTAATTCTTTCTAAAAGGAAAACCCTGTTTGGTTTGGCATCTATTCCTCCAAAACATCTCAACAAGACCTCAGACCATCAACGTATTACCACTGAGCACGAGAGCTTGCCCTTTGATGACCTGGATGTCCTGGTGCCCTTGCTCATCTTGCAGTATAATTGCTCGTTTACAGAACTCTAGGACTATAGTACATGCAATTGAAGTCACTGGTGCTCTGGAAGAGTAATTTTATAGACCTTCTTGTGGCATTGCTGCCCACATGCCATTTCAGGTCTCTGTTTAGGACCTCTGTCAGATTTTAGAGTCCACTTAAAATTCTAATGTTAACATGCCATTTCATTCATTTTTATTTCTGGAGCACTAACTACTACAGAAAAGTCCTCCTCCCTAAAAACAATGATCATGTAAGTGTCACTTCATACATACTGCCCTCCAAAATTTCTGATAGTTCTACCAAATTTCATATTTGGAGTTTGAAATGAAAGGATTTCTTTTGAGACAGTAGTCTTTGCAGTTCCTAGATTTCCTGTTACAAAGTCCTTGCCCTTCTAATTACATTTGTGTTTCAATTAAGATTTTTTCTGACACATACTTCATAAATTAATTTTGAGTTACAGATGTACTTTTAAGTACTTTCATGCATCTTCAACAAAATAGAAGTGCTAGAACAAGCTGCATATCATAAAATCAGGTTTTCACACATTTTGTCTTGCTGTGGTCTCTCTCAACAGCTTCAAGAATCACACATATTAAAGTGTTTTGCTGCTACAATACATCCTGACTTCAGTTTTCTTTCACTTCTTATTGCCTTCAGGACCAGAGAGTCAGTGTCTTTTTGAGAAGCAAAAGAAAACAAAAAAAGAATAACAATCCTGTGACCGCTGATCTCAAATTTATGCTAAGTTCAGAGTGCAGGAGCTCTGCTCTTGGAACAGTGAAACTTGCCTATGCACACACATTTCTCATATGAACCACTATGGCTTGAGTGGTAGAAATCTATATGAAGATCTCAGTGTCATTTTGATTGGTTGTGCTCCCATTAAGCTAAGGGGACACGGCTATTAAAATCAGGGGGGCTACCTGCAGAATTATTCCAAATGCTAATTGCAGCCATTTGTTGACACTTGTGTGAGCCACTTTTAATTTATTTTGCTCTTTAAAACATCCTTTAGCCTCAATCTGTAAGAACAGGACGAGGTCTTCAGTCACAGAACAGTTTGCAGTACAAAGAATAGCAACATGCATCTTGGACCTCATCTTGATGAAGTGTCACTAGACTTATTTAAAAAAAATAAAAGATGGCAAAAAAATAAATGCCCCTAAATACAATTTTCCAGAAACTTTTCTCTCCCTCTACATAATGTAGCTGCACTTTGGAATGGTTCCACACTACTTTCTCAGCTGTCAATTTTATACTTTGATTGCCCTCAACTAGCAGCTCCTATTGCCAATAGAAGCTGAATTCTTTTCATGACCATCTCAAAAAAAGTAGGTGAGCCTTTAAAAAGTTTCAGAATCATTCAAAAATGCTATTTAAAAACTCCATGAGAACAAGCACATATTGTGCATCTAACAGTGGAGAGAGAAGAAAGATACAAAAGCAGCAGTAGCCAGTTTAGGTCAGATGACTAGGAGTAAAATATTTGAATTACTATTTCAAATTCAATACTTCTTAATCATATAATCTCTGACATGTTATAGCCACTCCTATGCCTCAGTTTTTTCCAATATATATTGAAGGCAGTAATACTCCCATTTCTGAAAAGGTTTGAAAGTTTTGTAAAAAAAAACACCAGCTAAGAATAAATAATCATGAATTTGGGTTATTAAAGAGCTTAAGGGGCTCTCTTTCTCCCATGACTGATGGTTGCCTTGGGAGGAAAATTAAGTCTGTGGGCAAGAGTCTCCTTTCTGTTACTTTTTTTGCCTTTAATTACACACTCAACTGCTCCTTACTTTTCTTCTTCTGATGAAGCTATTGCTGATCTGGAAATGTTAACCAGATTCTTAAGTAAAATAAACCACTCACCTTTTTATTTGACAGTGTTGGAACTCTCCCATCGTATATGCAGGTACATTAATTCCCTATTCTTATTTTCCTTCCTTCCCCTTCTGCCACCCAAATGAAGAGACTAATCCTGTTTTACTTTTCCTGAGTAATAGCAAATGTGTGATTCATCTGCTCTAATTTAGACACCATCTGCCCAAGGTCTGAGGCAGGTACCCTCAGTTCCCTTTATTATAAATACAGAGAAACCAGCCTCTCCAGAGAGCAATTTATCTTATCCCAAGATGTGGGTGTCTAAAATAGGTCATAAAAATCACACTCTGGAGATGCCTATTGTATTTCCATGACTATTAAGGGAGCCTTATGAGACTTGCTCAAACTTGGGTGCATAACTTTAGACAACCCACCCAGAATATTCACAACAGCTGTGAAAATGATCACATGGTAGGTCACTGCAGACTGATACAATCTAAATGGACCTAATCATGCTTCCTGCATCTCACAGCACAGAGAAAGTCTGGCATAGGTGGTCATAGTTAGCAGCTGTGAATTTGATGCCTGAATTAATCATGACATAATAGATTGTAAACTTCAAGAGCCATTAGATGAACTCGACTCAGTCATCATCAATCAAACATGCTTCACTTTTACAGCCCATACATTGGGCCACCATGCACGAAGAGGCGATGCTAAAATGCGCCACTGAGCATCTCTTCTCCTGCAATGAGAAGCTCCTTATTTCTAATACAAGTAAATTAGTTACTATTGATTCACAAACACCTTGCTTGTCCCAGACTAATCATTAACCTTCCTGGCAAGGTAGGAAGGTTCGCTATCAAAAGGAATCAATTTTAGATTCGGGGCCTCACTTAAACAAACCCAAAAGAAACCCTAAACACACAACAAAGTGGAAGTTTGGAGTTTCTCATGATTGCTCAGAAGTTTGACTAGAGGTACTTTTGACAAAGTGGTAAAGATGTAAAATTTATTTTATCACATAACTCTGAAGCACAATACACAGATCTCCCCAGCATGTGGGTAATCATCACTGTAACGATCACTGAAATGCAACTGTCTCACCAGAGACTGTGGTACATGTTTCACAGCATACTGCAAAAATACATAACAGTTTAGGAAAAGAATTAGGGAAACATATTGAGCTGCTGACATTCCTTCCCAAGAAACTTTGGTTTATATGGTATTAGCAGAGAGGCCTCAAGTGAGAAGATAAATTAACAAGGAAACTGCCAACAAATTTAAAAGAAAAGAAAAAAGTCAACACTTCTCTATGAAAAAGCTTATTGGTACCTCCAGAAAGCTGTCTGAATTTGTCCTTCCTTTGAGTTTTCCTCTCCTGCAATCCTGTTGCAAACACAGTTGCTTCATATTTTTAATATTACAGATGCTTCATTTACTCTGACTAAATTCTAACTCTTCGGACTTCAAGCATTGAAGGTACTGAAGATAAACTATATACTGCCCTAGAAAGGGACTGTATCCTCAGCAGCACCAATTTTCTTTACTCATAAAGCAGGCTTAAGTTAATTCAATGTGGCAGCACCACCACCCTCCCCCCAACAAACAATTGCCCTGTTTTGAACTCATATCACATTTTGCTCATTATTTCCTTATTTTTTAGTTTCAACTGTCAGTCTTAGCAGCTGTCTCTAACAACCTCATCCATAGCTTTTCTCCCCTTTTCATCCCACACAAGCATCACAGCTCCAAAACACAAAAGAAAGTTTTTTCTCTCAATAATATATTTCAAGAGGACTTACACTTCTAAGTCATGCCAATTCTTGAAAATTCGACTTTGTATCTTCTCCCTTTTGGGAGAATACATTCCCTATTAGATATAAAAAGGTGAAGTATAAAAAAGTTAAAAGTACTCACCAGAGTGAAAAGAGCACAACTAGCACTCCAGCTACTAAAGAGCCACTTAAGCTACAGCTGCCCACCTCTCCCAAATGTAAAGCATTAGCCTGAAAGGGGGGTGGAGGGAAGGAGAGGTTTTTTTCTCCTTAGTAAAGATGAATAGGAAACATGCGGACTTAAAGGAATATGGGGTTTTTTTTTAATAAACTGTTACTTTTCTGTATTGAATGACAGAAACTGTTGAGCTCTTCCACTGACAGTCTTTCTCTTTGTTTTATATAATTTCCCAAGTCAACAATAGTTTGTGGTAACATGCACAGCTGAGATCCTCTACAAAAACACGCATATTCAAATTCTTAATATTTTCATGAGAAATTAATATTATTTTTTTAAGCCAGTATTTTATTCAAAGAATCAGGGACATGAAGGAGATTTGCACCCAAATGGCAACATAGGACATTATTCTTGTTTATAAGAAACAGAATAATTAATAGACCAACAGTCAATAAAGCTCAGAATTCACAAATTTAAATGGACATTTGTGTATGGATATTTGGTAAGCAGTTGTACAAATATTTCCCTTGCACACCCACTTCTTAATTTACTGCGCTTAGATCTAAGGGTACATCCCTGTCTAGAGTCAGCAATAATTTCCAATTTACATTTTAAATCAGTAAAACTGGACTAGAAAGATGGTACCAAGGAATAAAATTACCTCTATAGATTTACCTCTCAGGCCAATAATGGAACTGGGAATAACACCAAGTTCTCCTGTTCTGTGTTTAGTGTCCTTATCACAGACCCAACTTTAATTTTAATCAAAGTTGTTGGAAAACAGAGAAGCACTTTGAGCAGAGAGAGTCTAAAATTTGTATCTCATCTGAGTGCAAAAATGCAGTTGGATTTATGGCTTCATATAGCCATCATATTTGTCTACAGAGGCTTGTATCGTTCCTATATACAAATGATTATTGTGATGATTGGTAAACGCTGATCTCTTACCTGAATCTTAGGGAACCAAACTGAGCTGGGTGCAAAAGCACAAGGGCTACAGCGTGCATCAAAGGTATTATCACCCTGACTAGCATAGTAAAAACTGTTTAGGTCACACCACAGAAGTACTCAAAAATCAACACTGCCCTGAATGTAAAATGAGACTAAAACCAATAGTTTGCCTGAACTTTGTTCGTAAATTCAAATTGCCAACAGCAGCAATGCTAGCTCACTGTTTTCTTTGGGACTGTTGTGATATTTGTTGTTCTTCTTAAAGTTCCAGCAGCTGTGGTAAAGGGATTAGGTGATGATCTTCACTTTCTTCTAAAATAAAAGTAACTTTCTCAAATTTAAGGAAATGTTTCTAAAATGTAGCCTGTGTATGGAAGGCTACAGGTTAGTTCTTCCTGTACTCCAGATTTGCAAGACACAAACCAGCTCTGAAGCAAGAGTACTGCTTAGCCTGTTTTACTAACCCCTGCTAAAGTGTAAGAGCTCAAGCTATCCCACTATTCAGATTTATGCAGAGCTGCTTGCCTGTGTCCTGCTGGCCTAAAGCATAGGCAGAGCAAATTTGTATCCACCCATTAGGTCAAAAAGATAGAGGAAGTGAAGAAACAAGATCTCAAACCCATGTTTTCTCCAGTATTTGCTCCATTCTCATTATTTCCTTGACATGTGAGATGTGTGGGATGCAGGATGTTTCTGTAGTCTAAGAGGTTGTGAAAACACATCTGATACTGCATATGAGCAAACTTTCCAGCTCTGTCCTTCCAATGTCCTGCTCATAGATTGCTGTAAAAATGAAATGGAGGATACAGTTCAATTTGTCATCTTGCAATTTCGATGCACGTACACGTTTAGTGGGGCTACAACACAGCCACTTTTCTAAACCTAAGCAATTGAGGGGAAGAAGATTTTGACTATCATTTAATAGGCAGTCCAAACAGATGCTGTTCATGTAATGCACAAGCGATATAAGGACAAGAGTAAACATCCTAAAAATATTCTTTGTGAGAAGTCAAATGTCCAAAACTTGCTCTTATTGTTAATTTTGCGAGAACTGCCTAGGAAAAGAAAGGAAGGAAAAGAAATCAATGTCTGCAGACAACCAACGGAAAGAGGAACAAAGAACATCTTCATATATTTTCTATTTTGCTTGGTGTCTTCCTGCAAGGACCCATCTGAACCTGAATAGTTTTGTTTATTATGCTTCTAGAGTGAAGAAGTGTATTCAGCGTATAGAAATAAGCCTTACCTATTAAACACTATTTTTTCTGTTATTGTTTGAATCTACTTGGAGTATTGTGTGCAGTTCTGGTGTCCTCAACATAAATAGGAGATGGAACTGTTGGAACAAGTCCAGAGGAGGGCCATGAGGATGATCAGGGGACTGGAACACCTCCCGTATGAAGATAGGATGAGAAAGTTGGGGCTGTTCAGCCTGGAGAAGGGAAGGCTGCGTGGAGACCTCATAGCAGCCTTCCATTATCTGAAGGGGGTCTATAGGGATGTTGGGGAGGGACACTTCATGAGGAACTGTAGTGATAGGACAAGGGGTAATGGGTTCAAACTTAAACAGGGGAAGTTTAGACTGGATATGAGGAAGAAATTCTTTACTGTAAGGGTGGTGAGGCACTGGAATGGGTTACCCAGGGAAGTTGTGAATGCTCCATCGCTGGCGGTGTTCAAGGCTGGATTGGACATAGCCTTGGCTGGCATGGTGTAGTGTGAGGTGTCCCTGCCCCTGGCGGGGGGGTTGGAACTAGGTGATCTTAAGGTCCTTTCCAACCCTAACTATTCTATGATTCTATGATTCTATTTAAAAAGGTTTAAAATATGAGAGAAAACAAGTTCAGGAATCAAATTCTAAACATTTGTTTGATCTTGCATTCTGTGACTTCTCTTGCTCCCACAAAAAAACTATGACCCCAGTGAAATTAGTCTGGGTTTCTGTCTTTGTAAGCAGTTATGTATTGATTCCTACATTAATTGTAATATGTACGTTAAATACGATCCACCCTGCAAATCTTGCCTCAAAGTTATTCATGTTCAACGGACTATTATTAGAACAGTCCAAACTCTCAAAGTTCAAGTTCTAATTTTCCTAGAGTTTGGAAGAACCATATTATTTACCAATACCTGCAAATTAAATCCCATTTTCTAATTTTCATATACAGCTTCATACTGGCACATACACAAATCTATCTTTCAAATACTTTCTGCTTTTGATAATCCAAATGAAATAAACAGGGCAATGTACAGGGTAGACATTTACCTGCTGCTCTGATGCCAGATGTGAATATAAGGAACACTAGGAAAGCACATTTCTAATTTTGCTGAACCACAAGACTAGAAATTAAACAAGAATCCCCACTCAGAAAGAGCAGGCTTCCTTTTGGAACATGAAGGGAAGATGCATAATGTAAGGAAAGTATATTTGGGTGTTGGATGCCTTGATTTTACTCTTTTATTTTTTCTATAGAATAGCAAACTATCTGGCTTGAAATCTCAGCAAGTTAGGCTCACAAATATTACAGAAGTGTTACAGCTCCCCCTGCCAGGTTTAGGTTACAAACTACATTTCACACACATACACACAAATACACACTCTCAAGAAATAAATTAACACCTATGTTAGCACTTACTGTCACTGATTTACTCTTCAATAATTATTACAGCAAAAGAAAAAATACATGCACTTGATAAACAATGTGTGTTAAAGCAATTTTAGAAAACTTACAAAAAAGTAGATGTTAGTATTAATTTGCATTCAATGCGCACAGGAGAAATACCAAATTATTCCACGCAGAAAGGGAGAAATATGTGAAGTACAAAAGCTTATTTCTGCTTTAATTTACTGTTTACTTTTCAATCTTCTATAAAATCAGCCTATTTTCTTCTTAAACACTTTTATTTCATGAATGATAGTTGTAGTGTAAAACTGCTGTCTGCTGGCAACCTAGAACCAAATCCTCTCTATGTTACACCATGTTTGGTCCATTTTTGGCTTCAGTAAAGTTGTGATAGAAACCATAGCTTTCAAAAACCTGTGCATGTGACTGATGCCAAGAAATCCTATAGGATGGTTTTGAAAGTCAAGCTATTCAACGAAAACTGTATCTGAAAGGATAGAATTAAAATCTGTCATGAAGCCCTTAATCTTAAAACAAACCCTTGGCAACTCTATGGGCAACATGCAAACATGCAGGATATAGAAACCGAGGAAGATAAAATATGTCTTTTCAAAACCACTCATTAACGAAATCTTACAGGGAACAAATAAAAGGTAAGTAAAACTACACATTTTATATGTAGTTAAATTAAGAAAAGCTATTCATTTAAAAGTATAGGGTAATCTAATCTAATTTTATGTTATGTCTTTAACACACAGTGGAGTTCCACAGCATAACCTGAATCATATGAAAGTCTATCTTCAGAGTAAGCTTCATTTAAATTTAAATAGCAATAATTTCAAGTAATGTAGCCTACATGGGACACAGTGATATACAGTAAGTAAAACACCAGACTGAAACTCAAAACCATGGGATTTTTTTCCAACTCTGGGACTTGCATTCTGAATTATCTTACAACGTTCTGTTTTCATTTATTCTACAAAAGAGATATAAATCCTAGCAACAACATCCAAATCTTGAAAATACATGTGAAAGTATCTCATAGTAATAATATGTACTTATTGAAGAAAAACAAAAATAATTTCACCATCCTCTACTTCTCTTCTCATTTTGTGCCCTCCCTAGTTTATGCATTAAATTAGATCAAGCAAAACGCTTGATAATCTTACAGTTAATTTACAATGAGCCAGTCAGGCATCCTTCACTGTTAATGCAAATTACCAATGTATATGATGAATGAATTTTTTGTTACTGGCTGTTTGTACTATAGCCAGTACAAAGTTTTCAGAAACTATAAATTAGGCCCCATGGAAATCATTGACTTGTTTAGGCATTAGAAAAACAGGTTCTTCAGTTTTTGCATTTTCAGCTCATGCTAAGTCACTTATTTGAGATGCTTTTCGTAATCATGACAAGAGATAAGATTTCCCAGTGAGTTCACCATATCCTGAAATTCAAAGTATTATTCTGGAAGCAGAAGGACCCTGTGGTAAGGAAGAAAGGGGAGGTGTAACATGGCAGTTGCACTATTGAGTAGCTGTGGGAATAGAAAAGGTGCTTGCAAGGAAAGAAACAAAATCCCTCCAGGACACATGAGTTATAATTTTAAGAGAAAAGCCACTGGAAGAGCAAAGCAAAGCAGGAGGTAGAGTCTCTTTTATTATCTCTGTAAAATATGTTAGAACAGTAAAGTGTTTATTTGAAACTAAAAGACCACTTTGATCTCACTGGATGATGGAGGTAGCAACAGCAGTAAAAAGTTGCAGAGTCTATCTGTCATGATTTTAGATGCTGAGCTTTAAGAATATACAGGAGTAGCTAAAATTGAGATGAAGATAAATGTGCTTATTTCCTCATGGTTATTCGATTTCACTGTCATTAGCATGGGAATTCTCGGCCATGGACAGAACTGTATTCAAAAAATGTTATTCCACAGGCACATATTTTTCAAGGTTGTCCATTGCTCAACAGTGAATACAAGGCCATACTTTAAAATTTTTGTCCATTGTTTCACTGTTATTCCTTTCACCATTTTAAAGGAGAAAAATAAGGAACAAATTGCTTTTGTTTAATACCGTGATATTAAACCATTAAACACTTCTTCTGAGGCTGTGATCAACTGCTAGCTCATATCTTGTGCTGCAGACAACTATAATAGTATGAGTATGGACCCCAGAAAAAGCTGCAATAAATTGAAGCTAAGGAATTTTTGCAGCTTAAAATATAATGTCCTTTTTAAGTGAAATACACACCACCCAAGACTTGGAAGGCAGACACAGAGACTGTGAGAATGAAGACTTTGGGCCCATTGTAGGAGAGGATCTGGTTCAAGACCATCTTAAGAACCTGAACACACACAAGCCCATGGAACCTGATGAAATCCATACGCAGGTCCTGAAGGAGCTGGCAAATGAAGTTGCTAAGCCATGGTCTATCGTATTTGAAAAATCATGGCAGTCAAGTGAAGTTCCCAATGACTGGAAAAACGGAAATATAACCCCCGTTTTCAAGAAGGGGAAAATGGATGAGCCAGGGAACTACAGACCAGTCAGTCTCACCTCTGTGCCTGGCAAAATCTTGGAGCAGATTCTCCTGGAAGGCATGCTAAGGCACATGAAAAACCACCAGGTGGTTGGTGACAGCCAGCATGGCTTCACTAAGGGGAAATCCTGCCTGACCAATCTGGTGGCCTTCTATGATGGGGCTATGGAACTGATGGACAGGGGTAGAGCAGTTGATGTCATCTACCTGGACTTGTGCAAAGAGTTCGATGCTGTCCCACATGACATTCTTGTCTCTGTGTTGGAGAGACATCAATTTGATAGGTGACCACTTGGTGGATAAAAAACTGGCTGGATGGTCACACGCAGAGTTGTGCTCAATGACTCAATGTCCAGCTGGAGACCAGTAATGAGTGGTGTCCCTCAGGGATTGGTGTTGGGACTGGTCTTGTTCAACATCTTTGTCAGTGACATGGACAGTGGGATTAAGGGTGCCCTCAGCAAGTTTGCCGATGACACCAAGCTGTGTGGTTCGGTTGATATGTTGGAGGGAAGAAGTGCCATCCAGAGGGACCTTGACATGCTGGTGAGGTGGGCTGATGCCAATCTGATGAAGTTTAACCATGACAAGTGTAAGGTCTTACACCTGGGTGGGAGCAACCCCAGGCACAGCTCCAGGTTGGGCAGAGAAGAGATTCAGAGCAGCCCTGCAGAGAAGGACTTGGGGGTGTTGGTCGATGAAAAAAAAAGAACATGAGGCGGCAGTGTGCGCTTGCAGCCCAGAAAGCCAACCGTATCCTGGGCTGCATCAGAAGGAGCATGACCAGCAGGTCGAGAGAGGTGATCCTGCCCCTCTACTCTGCTCTCGTGAGACCTCACTTGGAGTATTGTGTGCAGTTCTGGTGTCCTCCACATAAAAACGACATGGAACTGTTGGAACAAGTCCAGAGGAGGGCCACGAGGATGATGAGGGGACTGGAGCACCTCCTGTATGAAGATAGGCTGAGAAAGTTGGGGCTGTTGAGCCTGGAGAAGAGAAGGCTGTGCAGAAACCTCATAGCAGCCTTCCAGTGTCTGAAGGGGGTCTATAGGGATGCTGGGGAGGGACTCTTCATGAGGGACTGTAGCGAGAAGACAAGGGGTAATGGGTTCAAACTTCAACAGGGGAAGTTGAGATTGGATAAGAGGAAGAAATTCTTTACTGTGAGGATGGTGGGGCACTGGAATGTGTTGCCCAGGGAAGTTGTGAATGCTCCATCGCTGGCAGTGTTCAAGGCCGGGTTGGACAGAGCCTTGTGTGACATGATTTAGTGGGAGGTGTCCCTGCCCCTGGCAGGGGGTTTGGAACTAGATGATCTTAAGGTCCTTTCCAACCCTAAGTATTCTATGATTCTATGTAATGTTTTTCTGATGGCTGTTTCTATGAAAACCAAAGGCAAAGCTCCTTTTTGACACTGATTTTGAAATAGGGATACGTTTTATCTGTTTGACCAGAAGTTTGAGAAGTAAATCCTAACTCTGAGTGCCACTAAATAAAAGGAAATTGACCTCAAGGAAATACTGGAAATAAAATTTGACAGCTAAAATTCCAGGCTCCCCAGATCATTAGTCATTTCTGAGCATCTTACTTTTCACTTTTAGTGGCTTTTTTCAGGAATTTACCTGATAGCGGAGAAACCACATAAAAAGAGAATGAAATTACCAAACTAAGCAGGCGTCAAAGAGAAGCCGTGTCTATTAGATGCTTTGTCTTTCATAATACCATTATGAAGACAGAATAAAATTATGCATGGTGACTGTGGGAGAGGATAAGTAACCAAGAATAAAGAAAACCATCTAAGTTTACATGAGAGGTAAACAAAATGCATAGTAATTTGTGTGTTTGTGTGTTATAATGGTCTGCTTGCATAACGAAAAGATTTAAAGTCTCTTTTGTATGATTAAGGTACATAAGTCTTAAAATACAGAAAGGTGAAACAGTCAACAGGTGAACAGAAAGAACGGGTACAGAGGTAGAGGACATAGCGCCGCTGTCCATATCTAGAATATATTGTGGTATGGTTTGATTTGAGTTTATACCTGTTATTGAGCTCAGGAAATTTTGTAAATGGATAATTAGCATGTCCATTTGACAGCCTACATGATCCGCCAGTACATCTGAGGAAAAAGATCAAAGCAAAGAATTCACAGATTTGTGCATGCAACTATGAAGTTATTGTATGGCAGTTTTTGGTTTAACTACAAATTCTACTTGCATGTAAAAATGCCATTTACATTTTTTGCAGAACTTCAAAATTAACTTTCATTATTTATTAATTTAGTCTGATGAAGTCTTATAATTAGAACTGCTGAGAGACTGACTACAGTACGGTACTTCCCTATAATTAGAACTGCATTGTTCATGATTGTAGACGTTTTTAATGTGCTCACTCACACTTCTTGTTGCCTGAGCAATGAAAATGATAAAAAGAACTAAGGACATTGAAAATGTAATCCACACATGCAAATATACACAGCTGTAATTTCCCCCCCCCCCCCCCCCAAATCTAAAACAAATGGCAAGTTCCATTTGAAGGAAAGAAGAGAGATAATGGCAGAAGAAGAAAAGAATAATGATCTTTGAGTTGAGAGATGATACCTGAACTTAGGTAATGTGTTCAGTAACATAAAACCAGCACATGGAGAGATGCATTTTCGTACACAAATGTTTTTGTATTCTGTACAATGTTACTGCTTGTTTGCTGGCTCCTGATCTGTCACAGGTCTTTTGCATATTGAGCATGAAGGTCCTTTTAAACTGTACAAAGCATTTGCAGCAGATGTACAATTACTTGTGCAGTCACACAGCCAGTTGCCACTGCTCCTCTTACAAATGATAACTGGTAAGAACTGCAGACAATTGTCCTGGGTTCAGCAGTAGCAGTCATTTTTCTCCTTCTTGGTAGCTGGTGCAGTGCTGTGGTTTTGACTTTCGGCATGGGAACAGCACTGATAACACCGATGGTTTTAGTTATTGCTGCTCAGTAATGTTTAGTCTGACCAAGGACTTTCTGAGCCTCATGCTCTGGCAGGGAGGAGGGGAAGCCAGGAGGAAGCAGAGACAGGACACCTGACCCAAAATACCCAAAGAGGTATTCCGTACCACAGCACGTCATGCTCGCTATATAAACTGGAGGCAGTTACCTGGAAGGGTTAGATCACTGCTGGGTCGGGCTTGGGTATCTGTCGGCAGGTGGTGAGCAGTTGTATTTTCTTCCCTTGTTACTCCCCTTATCATAATTATTATTGGTGGTAGCAGTAGTAGTTTGTGTTCTACTTTAGTTACTGGGCTGTTCTTATCTCAACCTGTGGGAGATGCATTCTTTCTATTCTCCTCCCCATCCTCTGGTAGCGGGGGGAGAGTAATGGGGGAGTGAGCTAATGACTGTGTGGCTGATTTGCCGACTAGGCTTAAACCATGACACCGATTTTCTTGTAAATATCAGTCTGTATCTTCAAACAACCTTCCTCTTTGGTTTTTATACCTCTTGGTCATACCTAATTTTCAAAGAGGAATTTTGCTTTTAAAGAGAAATACTTCTACTTTTCTCTTGACTTAAAATTTAAAAACAAAATTTCACAAGTTTCCATTGAAATGTTTTTGCCTGTCACAATAGGCATTAAAAAAATTCTTCAAAAAATCTTATATGGAAAAGGAAGCAATTATGTTTGTTACTGTCTAGGAGCTTGCCTATAGGTATCTCAAGGGGTAGATCACTAATACACGTTAACTTGATTATGTATAACGGAAGTTAGACTGTAAACTCTAGAAAACAGGCTATGCATCAGAACATCACTGTGTGATTATGAACACTGCAACTTTGTATCCCCAAGAGGTAATAATGGTTACAAATATAAGCCCAGAATAGTTTATTTTAAGTGATTTAGATGGAAAAAAGTTTCTCTGACATGGAAAGAAACAGTAGAAAAGTGAATGGTAACCCAGACCATGTTAAATTATACATACATGTTCCTTGGAGGTCTGGTTATATAGCTGTGCATTTCAATATAGGAATAATGACAAATGATAGTTACATAGTGTAATAATCGTTGCTTTTTATTTATAGTAGTCTGAACTACCTCCATTTTATATTGGAATAACAAAGGCATACAGCTAGTCACTGACTTTCTCCAACAGCTCTTTCAGCCATAGAATTAGAGAACGAGAAACAATTCCGTTCCCTTTTAAAATAAAGGGAAATCACAGAGTAAAGAAATCATCAAGCTATATCTCTAACTTGGTTCTCTTTTATTACAGATCTGACATATTGCTTTGTGCATTAGAGTTTTTAATGAGCCCAGCAAAGACAAAAGAAAGATATTCTGTTCTCACTGACCTCCCTGGGTACAGCAAATCCCTGAGGTGTGAGGCAGGGAGGCAGGGAAAGCAACTGAAGTTTTTCAAGAAAGCTAACATGCTGGGATGGCAAAGCAGCAAAATCTTCCACTTTCCAGATGGAGCATTGTTAATATTCTGGATTTGTGGCACTGTGCTATTTTGAAACAAATAAAACAAAGCAATAAAAATAAAGTTAATTTGCCATATGGCTGTTTATTTCTCTGTGCTACAGCTTAGAGACAAGTAATGTATGGTTTCTTAATATGGCACATCCAAACACACTGCCCAGGTGCATACAATATAGCACACCTAGATTAACACAAGCCAAAGTTCTTTTGACTGCACTGAACATGTGGCATTGTGGCTTAGGGGATTTTCTCATATAGTTTAAGCATAAGATGCCTTTGACAGCCAAGAGAGGAAAATACACATTAAGGACTGACTGAACAAGTAAAGGGGGAAGAAGCAGGTGGATGGAAATGCACAGAAGATGCATTTGGTTGGTTGTTCAACATTTTTGATCATAAATTAGTGCATAAGAACATAGCATTCAGGCAACCCAAATGAACAGATCTGTCTAAAGGTAAAGTGAAACATGACCGACAGCATCCCTGGCTCATCACTATTAGGAGATTTGACTGGATGCAAATTTCTGGTACCCAGCAGAGAATGACCAGAGAATACTTCCGTTAGGCAATACTTCCATTACACCTCAGACACTTATAATAGTGTTTAAGAGGGGAGTGAGGGGTGACATGAGCACTCCCTTGTCTACTCCAAGTTTGTAGTGCAAGGAAATGTTTACGTTATAGGCATTTCATGGCTTTTGAAAGTCACAAATATAAAAAACGCTATCTAGCTAACATTAAATTGATCTCCAGAACTTTCCTAATGAGCATGAAGCAAACACAGACCGTTGGTCTTTTTGTCTTCTCTTACCCCAACAGGTGTACCATGATCTTAAAAAAAAAAAAAAAGAAAAATTAAAGAAACTTGCTAAGGATATTAACATTATGATTACTTTCATTTACTGAATTTGTTAAAACAACCCTACCAAAGAAATGGCAACTGGCACAGCTGCAATCACCTCACAGGTTTGGAGCATCTGGGTTTATATATTTGTTGAAGAGCACAGGTGTGCATTCTTGTATACTGCTAGATGGATACAAAATAATGGTTGGGTATGTCAGCATCAGATTAGAGGTCATTTCATGCTTGCAGTAGAACAGTTCAAATCCGGAAGAGGTAATTTAAGATCAGCTGCTGAACCGCTTTTATCGTCTTTCGTCCTTATTTGAGGTTTCCTGGCTTATTTCTGGGCATGACTGAAGTTTTCATTTGGAGGAAGAACACTAACATTACCTGTAGACACAGAAGTATACCAAGGGATAGACCCACTTCCAGTCTCACAAGAAAGTGATGTAAAATTCTGCCAATGTTAGACGACTGAGGCTTAAATTGTGCTGACCATATAAAGCTCATGCAAAAATATTTATGTACTGAGAAGTTGACTCCCA
The DNA here is from genome assembly GCA_028858755.1 of Ara ararauna. Lineage (NCBI taxonomy): Eukaryota > Metazoa > Chordata > Aves > Psittaciformes > Psittacidae > Ara > Ara ararauna. The sequence continues at coordinate 103,295,193 of CM054376.1, read as the reverse complement.
GAGCAATTATTGCCACACTTTCTCAGTGCTGTTCATGTAGGACAGTCATTTAAGAAAATCAATGAATGTATATAATATCCTTTAAATGCCTTTGCAATCAATGAAATCCCAACCAAAGGCCTAAAATGAGGAAATAAAGATGTGGTGCTCACAGCAAACCAAAAAAAAAAACTAATTGGGTTGGTTTTTTTGAGATGTGACCGCAGATATCCTGCAGGTTTCACTGTACATTAAGTTCTGAGGAGGCATCAAGAGTTATTTGAGAGGAAAAGGCATTGTAGCTCATCCATTTCAATTCTGGATAACAAGGCAAACTTATCTCCTGATAGCTCTCTAGCTATTCTGATGAGAGGAACCTCAGTACAAAGCACTTATGCATGCACTTAATTTTAAACCCAGCAGTAATCCTGATTGAATCAAGACATCTACCTTTGTGCTTAACGTAAAGCATGTGCTTAAGTACCTTTTTGTATAGGGGCCTTAATTACACTATGTGTGTGAGAGGATATGATAATTTTAGTTGGCTTTCCCAAGAGAGCCTTTAGTTAATAAAATGACTAGGTTTAATACTCCACAGAGTCGTAAGGGAAGAGAACTCTGCTCCTCGTCCTATAGCCCAGCACATGGTAACTGTAATTTAACTGTTGGAAGCACAGAAAGTGCTGAAATGCTGTATGTCTTAATATTGTAATGCAAGAGCATGTTTGTTTCTATTATGGAATACCTTGGGAAAATCACTGTGCAATGCTACCACTATTTATAACAGCTTTTGAATTTACTGACATTCAGTACCAGACTTCATCTGTTTGACCAGATCATGTAAGAGAGAAAAAGATCCAATTAATGGTCCTTTTGTAAAAGTGAACGAATTAAGAGAAACCCAAACCTCATGTTTTTTTCTCTCCAGTAGGGAAAATTCAGAATAATAAAGAGTAGACCAAAATAAAAGTACCGCAGATCTGTTTGCAAATAATTAATTTGAATTCTGTTATAATGATTTATCAATGTTATCTGTTTATATGTGCAAAACTGTGTAAATTCAGCCTATGAACTGCATGACTATAAGAGGCAGTAGTGAGAAGTCGAAGAACAGGTAAAGTCATTGTAGATCATCAGACACCATTCACCCCATAGGCAAAATTTTACATATTTTGAAGTGTTCATTTCAAATTTTGGTTCTCCACAGCGTCACCAAAATGTTTCCTACAATCAGGTGCTCCCAAAGCTGATTATAAGTAATGTTTCAAAGTAATAGCTTGGGATGGGCAGCTGCAGGCAGGTGGAACCCAAGAGCCAGGTTTTTACCTGAACCTTACGCTGCACAATTTATACTGACAGCTGTGGAGTCTACCAGAGATATTTCCTATTTGGTGGGCATATTCTGAATTGTAATATATGTATAACATGAGTCTTTGCATAACATTACATTGAGTAGCACAGACTAGAGCTTCTTAAAGGTAGTTTCGTGCAGTTGTAACTGGCTTCAGGAAGTCCAAATTCTAGTAACTGTTCTGAAACAACTGGAACAAAGCTGATTCATATCAGATGAGGAACAAACTTTCCTTTTTTATCACTATATTTGCTCTCAACAACAAATATTATTATGCCAAAATGACAAAGAACAACAATTTCAACTACTTAGTACGTACCTTGGTTTTAAGCTATAGACAAGTTTCATGCTATAGAAGTATGACAGCATCGTAATGTGTTTTTGTTTAAACGAACCAAAATATTTTTAATAACCATCAGAAAGCTATTAAAGTAAATAATTATAACAATACATAAGCACGCAGCATTGTATAATTTTTTGCAGATTTCTTTAATCGAAAAATGATCTTTTACACCAAGAATGCAATTCTCTACCACTGTTGTAATTTAGGGTATGTTGTAATTTATCATCAAGATTTACAGAGCTAAAGATTAAAAAAACAAATATCACTTAGGAAGTGTTAATTATTATAATTGCTTTCTAGAATTTGCCTAGAATTCTCTGTTTTCCATGGACTTGATTCACAAAGATTCACCTAACTACTATCTCACATACCCACATATTCCACATATTTTCTAAGGCTTGGGATGCAGTGATTCTTTTACACCCTGTCCTGGGTTCAGCAGTAGCAGTCATTTTTCTCCTTCTTAGTAGCTGGTGCGGAGCTGTGGTTTTAACTTTCTACATGGGAACAGCATTGATAACACCGATGTTTTTAGTTGTTGCTGCTCAGTAATGCTTAATCTGACCAAGGACTTCCTGAGCCTCATGCTCTGGCAGGGAGGAAGGGAAGCCAGGAGGAAGCAGAGACAGGACACCTGACCCAAAATACCCAAAGAGCTGTTCCGTACCACAGCACGTCATACCCAAGATGTAAAAATGAGGGCCAGGGACCTGGAAGGGTTAGATCACTGCTGGGTCAGGCTTGGTATCAGGTGGTGAGCGGTTGTATTTTCTTCCCTTGTCACTTCACTTATTATTATTATTGGTGGTAGCAGCAGTGGTTTGCGTTCTACCGTAGTTACTGGGCTGTTCTTTTCTCAACCCGTGGGAGTTACATTCTTTCGATTCTCCTCCCAGTCCTCCCGGGAGCTGGGGGGAAGGAAGAGGGCGGAGTGAGTGAGCCAACTGCGTGAGAGGCTTAAACTATGACACACCCATTCACCCTTCTCAGTAAAGGAAGAATGAATTAGCAGCGGTGACACATCTGTGTGAATTTCTATAGAAAACCTAGGTAGCTATGGCTTTGGGTGCCAGAAGTGTGCTGTGTCAGTGTGGGTCTGGGCTGCAATCACCTCTCAACTGCAGAGTAACAGAGAAATTACTGTTTTAATAGCCACATGTTTAGAAGTGTCCTCCCAAAAAATGTGGGCAAAGCTGACTTGCTTTTCCAGCAGCGTGTTAATGGTTGTGCAGGTGTACAAGCCCTCACACATGATTTTAGGAAAGAGGTTTGATAAAATGAGCCTCGCTGTTAGTCAGGAAATTGCAGTTTTAAAAGCGATTTTCAATAATGTTGCTATTTACAGGCTTAACCTTGTTTTCATCTGAGTCAGCAACAGACATTCAATGATTTTAATACTGGAGACTTAAGCACTCAATACCTTTCAAACTATAAGGTCAGAACACAAAATCTTGATGTATAGACCCCCTGCTGGCAAGGGAAAGAGGGAAAGAAACGAAGGTCTAGAGCCTGTATGTTCAGAAATTTGAGACCTCAGCTCATTTGCATCAATTTTCTGTTTAAATATGTATAAATTCCGAAGCAATAGATGAACTAAATTGGCAAGGTACAAATAGTTTAAATTCAGATTAAGTTCAGAAATGTTACAAACAACACCCAACTTCAATCACTTCAGTAATTAAAGGGCTTGAATGGCTTAAATTTAGTCACATGCTTAAATCTTAAATAAACAGAGATCAGGCTGTTTTGTTTGTTTTTTTTTTTTTTTTTTCATTTTTTCATTTAACATCTGCCTAAATACTGACCTAGACTCCAGGATTTAAACCTATTGAATGATTTTAATTTAGAAAGGACAGAGCTAAGAAAGGAGAGGAAATTCTTTCCTTTTTCTGAGAGGACATAGAAAATCATAGAGGGAAAGGGACACTGATAGTCTACTTAGTAACCCTCACCATCCTTCCGCTTCTACTTTCACTGTACATTGAAGTTTACTAATTGCCATTCACTTCACAGGAATCAACTAATTTGAAAATTGTTATTACCTCTCCCTTTGGTTTTATGATCTTCAGACTAAACAAGCCCAGTCCTCTAAAATTTTGCTTGCAAGACATTTTTCTGTAGGTCTTTTATCATTTTTGTCACGTTCCTCTGGACTGCCTCTGCTTTCTTCACATCTCTCTTAAAATGTAGTAACCTGAACAAGAGATGAGAGTTGAGGGCTTTACCAGAAGACTGAAGAGATTACTTGCCATGATTTATGTGTGACACTTCTTTTTATACATCCTAGTACAAGTGGTTAAAATTATTGATTTATGTACAGATTATGATCCCTTATAACCCCAAACCCATTTCTGTCAAATCTGCTGCATAGGCGGCTCTCTCTCATCTTGTATTTGTGCAGAAGTCATGAGTTTGGTCAAGAAGAATCAAAATAAGCATAGCACCTTTGTCTGTGCCTTATTAAACCATCTCTTATTTTTCCAGACTACAGTTCTAATTTACTGAGACTGTTTTGAATTCTAACCCTATCCTCCAAGGCATTTGTGTTTCACACTGGTTAGGTACAATCCATTAAAATTATTATATATGCTCAATTCCACCCTTCATTACTGAAAACCAGAAGAGGTCAAAGTATGACTCTTCTCCTCCTTTTTTGCATTGCTCCAGTTTAGCAGAAAGCCACTTCTCACATTATATATATATGTGTATATATGTGTATGTATGCATTCAGTTTTACAACTGAGTTCTTACAGTATTTTCCCGTTGTGCATTTTCTAGGTTTATTTATGGTAACATCTTTCAAATCGTGTCATAATCAGATCATGACTCACAACTACTTCACTCCATGAATCCTGTTACTCTGCCATTGAAGGAAATGTGATCGGTTTGACAGATTATTAGTCTGATGTATCTGTCAGTTCTTACTTATCGCTTTTACATCCTTTGCTTACAGATGGGTTGAGCATTGCTCCTTGAATATTTGGCCTATAACTCATTTATCTGCAATTTTTCCAAGTTTAAAAATCAAATACTATGTTTGTTCATTTCTTGTATTCTAGGTTTCAGATCATTCTCTCATTTTCCTGTTGACCTGTTCTGGATTATTTCAGTCCATCCAGAAATAACAGAAGAAGTTCACATTTGTCAAAATGATCTCTAATTTATTATTTGCTTATATAGAATCTCTTTTTTCCTTGTGCTGGACAGCTGAACTTTTGTAGAACAGAGAAAAAGCTGCTTGAAAATTTCAACATCATCAGTCCAGTAGCTACTGAGGGAACTAATGGGATATTCTACTGGGCAGAATCAGAAGTAGCAGAATCTATCCAAAACACATAGCAATAACTTAACAGAAGGCATGGGGTTTAGTTTACTATTTTTTCTATTAACATCAATTCTATCCTTCAAATGATCCTGTCAGATGATTAGAAAAAATTTGTGTATTTGATCTTCCTGTTTTGTTTCTGTATAAACAAAAAAGATAATTTACATTTCAAAGAAGATGCATTATTGTTGAAGCCTGGTACAGGAACACAGTAGTGAAGCACCAGTTTAGTGTGTTCACAGTAGACCAGTTCACAATTGCACTGCAAATGTGAGCACTTACTCAAGTGAGCCCATTTGTTCTCATAAATGAGATGGCATGATTATGGTATGAGCACACATATAAATAAACATGTACATAACAATTTGCATACTGAACACTTGAAAAGCTAAATAAGCAAAAAGATGAAGTAGCTTGAAAGCTATTTTAAAAACACCTTTCACGATCTGTAAAATTATTAAAATCTTGGAAAAAAACTAGTTTATTCTTTATCTTAGCACTACAAATACAGTAATTATATTTCTGTGCCATGTTGTTCCCAACCTATTATAATATTTCCATGCATTTCTTTCTACACTTTCTCCTTTATTGAGCCCTATGCAAAAGTGAATTTAACATGAATGCAGAAACATCAGTTAGGAAAGGTTCTCCTTTGCATTTGGTGGGAGCACACATGCTTCATTGATGGTTTATCTACATTCACGTATAATGTAAAGTTTTAGTACGTTTTACGAACAAAGAAAGTATGTATGTAGAAATGTTAGTATAAACTTGGTGACATGGTAGGGCTTTTACTTTTTCAGCCTGACGAGCAGAGAAGAGGAGAGGCTAAGGAAAAGGAGGGAAAGGATCTGTAATAAAGAAGTCATCCAACACCCAAGCATAAATGAAAAGTTTAAAATTTGCCAGAAGTAAAAAGCAAATACTAGACCATGATTGTAACTCTGCACTATCACCCTAAGTTTCCAAGACCACTTAAGACTGTACCCTGGAAATGAGGAATTCATAAATATTATATTAGACAGACTTTGCTCTGTGATGCAAACCATGGCTGTGACCTAAAGCAAGAATATACAATGCCTTTCAGTTTGAGAGTCTGTCAGTCTCATTCCCTTTGATGCTTTTCCTTTACTTTCAGGAATAGAGCACAGGGAGTTAAGGTTTGTGGCCTGCTCCCCTGTTGTCCCTCATTTTACAGGCACTGAAATCCAGATGAAACCTCAAGCTGCACAAGAAACACACACACAAAATCCCATTCACTTTCATCAGTAACTTTTTCCTCTATGAAAGTTTCTATCAGAGAGCCAGTGAGCCTTATTATGCAGTCATCCAGCTCTAGTTACCACATAGTCATTCAAAATGAAGCATTATAGAAATTCCCATAAAAGGTTTCTTCATCTGAACGAACGCTAAGGTCCTTTCTTCCTCCCACTTTGAGGTGCAGTGGAAGTGAATGAGTCTCTGTGGGCGCCTGGGCTCCTGCAGATCACAGGGGCCTCTCTGGCCCCTCATAACCTTCTCAGTTATCTTTACTCTAGTGACAGCATCCCTATATATAGCGTAGGCTGAGTCAGCAGCCTAGGCTTACCATCCCTCTGTTAGAAACTTGTCCATAAATATTAGCTGTAGGCCTACGTTTAGTTACCTCGTAGCAAACTTCTCTATGTCAAAATTACACATATTTATCACATGCCTAGAGTTTCTGGTAAAAGGTGTTACCGAGCCTGCAGTCTCTCCTGTAACTAATAATATGTTAAAATCAAAATAGGAACCTGGACTTGGATTTGGTCAGAACTAACAAAAAAAATGTGCTATGAGGGGATGCCTCAAGGAGAGAGAGGTGGTTCACTCTCTTATGTCCCTCACTGAATAAAACGCAGCTGAACCATATTTAACTTATAGAGGACATGGGGCACCTTCAGAAATCAGCATAAGATTGTTGACCTGTTTTGTTCTGTGTTTGTATCCTGCTATCTGTGCTGTCTGTTCTTTGGAAAAGGTACCAAAAGCAATACTGATGCTTTCTGGGACTGATGGAAACTTGCCTAGTAGGATTAGAGCACGTGGTAAAACATCTGGAGCCCAGTCTATGCTACTGTTCCTACTGCTGCTGTTGCCTGGAGGAAACAACTAGAGATAAATTACTGGTCTTAACTTCCCTAATTAAGAAAGAGCTGGAGGGAATACATCATGGGCAGTAGGAAAGAAACTGAAGAAAAAGAGTTTTTTCTGGTTTATGCTTCAAATGATTCATGACTTGCAATGCATCACATGCAGTCCTGATTCAACAAGATTCTTAGCAAGTGTATTGCTTTAACTTGTAACCCTGTCTGAAAACTATGGGAAAAATGAGTAGTGTTTAATTTGAAAAAAAAAAAAAAGACTGTGGACAGAATTTAAATTCAAGAGGAACTGGGTCCACTGTATTATTTTCACCACTTTTTAGATACGCTTTTTTCACATTTGTCGTTTGCAGCTGACCCCCTTCAGTGGAACTAAATATCTATGTGCCTTCCAATTCAGAAATATGTCATGTTTCGCTATGACTTAAAGAAGTCTGTGAGATGTAATAAAATTTTTAAGGACAAAGAACTCACAGACAAACCAGAAGTAACCTATTCTCAGCTGTGGTCATCTCCATGTTTGCCTGAATAGATGGCATGATCTCAGGATCTGTCACTGCATAAGTAGCATCTATATTGCATTGTTCATAGAACAACAAACTTAGAACAGAATTAGACAAATGTTTTCCTTCTCTTCGCTCATAATTTCTGCAAAACTGATACATTCCTGAAGAAAACTTGTATTCAGCACTCCTGCGAGGAAAAGCACCTGCCTGTGTGGCATAGACAATTCAAATGCAGTTCCGGGCAGAGTATGGCATGTACTGAAAGACATGTACAGTAGTTTGTCATGAAAAGGATTAAAGAGCAAGCTCTTGTTGCGATATGGAGAAAAACTTTAGGGCGGCAAAATTCAGGGATACTGTACACCAAGTCGTGTGGTTCGGTTGATATGTTGGAGGGAAGGAATGCCATCCAGAGGGACCATGACACACTTGTGAGGTGGGCGGATGCCAACCTGATGAAATTTAACCATGCCAAGTGCAAGGTCTTACACCTGGATCGGAGCAATCCCAGGCACAGCTACAGCTTGGGCACAGAAGAGATTCAGAGCAGTCCTGCAGAGAAGGACTTGGGGGTGTTGGGGTGCTGATCAATGACAAAATGAACATGAGCTGGCAGTGTGTGCTTGCAGCCCAGAAAGCCAACCGTCTCCTGGGCTGCATCAAAAAGAGTGTGACCAGCAGGTCGAGGGAGGTGATCCTGCACCTCTATTCCGCTCTCGTGAGACCTCACTTGGAGTCTTGTGTGCAGTTCTGGTGTCCTCAACAGAAAAAGGACATGGAACTGTTGGAACAAGTCCAGAGGAGGGCCACGAGGATGATCAGGGGACTGTAGTACCTCCCGTATGAAGATAGGATGAGAAAGTTGGGGCTGTTCAGCCTCGAGAAGAGAAGGCTGCATGGAGACCTCATAGCAGCCTTCCAGTATCTGAAGGGGGTCTATAGGGATGCTGGGGAGGGACTCTTCATGAGGGACTGTAGTGATAGGACAAGGGGTAATGGGTTCAAACTTAAACAGGGGAAGTTTAGATTGGATATGAGGAAGAAATTCTTTACTGTAAGGGTGGTGAGGCACTGGAATGGGTTGCCCAAGGAAGTTGTGAATGCTGCATTGCTGGTGGTGTTCAAGGCCGGGTTGGACAGAGCCTTGTGTGACATGGTTTAGTGGGAGATGTCCCTGCCCCTGGCAGGGGGGTTGGAACTAGATGATCTTAAGGTCCTTTCCAACCGTAACTATTCTATGATTCTATAGTGCAAATCCTTGCACCTGAAGAAACAATAACTGTAACACTGGTATTACAATTCATCTTGGAAACAATAAATGAGAAGAGGTCAGGAGTTGTAAAGCTTACTACTGGGTGTGAAAAAGACATGTTCCTTAGAACACAGGGAGAGGATAAAGGCTCACTATTAATTTGGGCTTTTATTGTGATCCTGTTGTGGTTTAAACCTCTCATCCACTCAGTTTGCTCACTCACGCCCCCCTCTTTCTTGCCCCCTCTCCCAGAGGAATGGGAAGGAGAATCGAAAGAATGTAAATCCCACAGGTTGAGATAAGAACAGTTTAGTAACTAAAGTATAACAGAAAACACTACTGCTATCACCAACAATAATACTGACAAGGGAAATACAAGGAAAGAGAATACAATTGCTCACCACCTGATACCAAGCCTGACCCAGCAGTGAACCCAACCCTTCCAGGTCCCTGCTCTCCGTTTTTACATCCTGGCCGTGATGTGCCACGGTATGGAATACCTCTTTGGGTATTTTGGGTCAGGTGTCCTGTCTCTGCTTCCTCCTGGCTTCCCCTCCTCCCTGGCAGAGCATGAGACTCAGAATGTCCTTGGTCAGTTCAAAACATTACTATGCAGTAACAGAAACATCGGTGTTATCAGTGCTGTTCGCAGGCCAAAAGTCAAAACCACAACACTACACCAGTTACCAAGAAGGAGAAAAATGGCTGCTGCTGCTGAACCCATGACAGTATCCACCCCTTACTCCATACCATTCATGTCGTGCTCAGATCCCACATTTTCAATATGCCATCACATACATATATATATATATATACATCCACACACACACATAGAGGGAGAGAGATCATCCCTTAGTGCATGGACATATCCCTATAAAGCTACAAAGTCCATCCAGTCCATGATATCAGGTTCCATCTTTTGTAACAGCCTTTCAGAGCAGGAGAGGCTGTGTGCAGTGTCGACACTCCTGAATAACCTGGGCAATAGTGTCCATTGCTAAGTCCACCCCTCGATCATGAGTCCATCTGTATGCTGCATCTCTGCCCTGATGGCCTGACGTGTAATGGGCCCACCAGGCTCAAAGTAATTCACCCTCCCCTTCAGCAGTTTCTGCAGCTTGTCACTAGGGACTCCATACAGCTGCCTTCCATCTCCGATGTTTCCAAAGCACTGGAGGGGCCCAATGGACTAGATACTCGCCCGTACTGTCTCACACACCCTGCCATTCATGATTGTCCAGCCTTGGGAAAAATCCCTTGGTCATCCTGAATTGTAGTCTAACCCCAGACAAGGCCCAAACCCGACTCTGCTTAACTCTGGGGACCAGACAAAATGGTTGTGGGTAAAACACCCTGTATGCATGCCAACATGCTGATCCCCATCACAATCAGCAGGCAGGTCTCAAGGGTACCCAAAGGCCATTCAAAACCTTCAGACCTCTCAAATTACGCTGCTGTGTTTGTCACTGGGGCTGGTGTAGCTGCTGTGCTTGCCAGCTCTCTCACCACCAGCTGCTCTTTGTCTGAGTCCAGATCTCCCTCCTCTGCCTTGCTGGGAAGTGCTGCATGGTCTCCTGCATCCTCCTGGGGCTCGGGCTCAGGCTCACAGGCCTCTGCGGGCAGCTGCCAGGGGATGCTCTCGGCAGCTACAGGGCTAGGCTCGGCTGCAGGGCTTGGCTCCCGGGACCGCTCCCCGTTGGCTCCCCACAGCCTCGCGAAGATGGAGGAGAGGATGAGGGCCAGGATGGTGAAGAGCAGCCGAACTGCCAGGTACAAGTCCACATCCACATCCATCCCCCCCTGCTTCTAGAGCCCGCCCGTATTACAAGCCATTCCAATAAAGTACAATGAAACAAGAACCTTAACCCAAAACCCATATCTGAAAAATGCTAAGATAACAAATACTGGCTGTAAGTAAGGTACAACAGGCTGAAACTATGAACTCAAGAGAATCAAGAGCAACAACTTTGAAAGCCAATAAATCAGCATTGTGATGAGTGGCTATTAATCCCGTTATTATCTCAACCCCTCAAGCCCCACATTGGGTGCCAAAAAGAACTGTAGTGGTTTAAGCCTTTCAGCCGCTCAGTTTGCTCACTCACGCCCCCCTCTTTCTTCCCCCCGTTCCCAGAGGGATGGGAAGGAGAATTGAAAGAATGTAACTCCCACAGGTTGAGACAAGAACAGTTTAGTAACTAAGGTATAACACAAATCGCTACTGCTACCACCAATAATAATAATGACAAGGGAAATACAAGGAAAGAGAATACAACTGCTCACCACCCAATGCCAAGCCTGACCCAGCAGCGAACCCCACTCTTCCAGGTCTCTGCTCTTCATTTTTACATCCTGGCCATGATGTGCCATGGTATGGAATACCTCTTTGGGTATTTTGGGTCAGGTGTCCTGTCTCTGCTTCCTCCTGGCTTCCCCTCCTCTCTGGCAGAGCATAGAATAATAGAATCATAGAATAGTTAGGGTTGGAAAGGACCTTAAGATCATCTAGTTCCAACACCCCTGCCAGGGGCAGGGACACCTCACACTAAACCATGCCACACAAGGCTCTGTCCAACCCGGCCTTGAACACCACCAGCAATGCAGCATTCACAACTTCCCTGGGCAACCCATTCCAGTGCCTCACCACCCTTACAGTAAAGAATTTCTTCCTCATATCCAATCTCAACTTCCCCTGTTGAAGTTTCAACCTATTACCCCTTGTCCTATCACTACAGTCCCTCATGAAGAGTCCCTCCCCAGCATTCCTATAGACCCCCTTCAGACACTGGAAGGCTGCTATGAGGTCTCCGCACAGCCTTCTCTTCTCCAGGCTGAACAGACCCCAACTTTCTCAGCCTATCTTCATATGGGAGGTGCTCCAGTCCCCTGATCATCCTCATGGCCCTCCTCTGGACTTGTTCCAACAGTTCCATGTCCTTTTTATGTGGAGGACACCAGAACTGCACACAAGACTCCAAGTGAGGTCTCATGAGAGCGAAATAGAGGTGCAGGATCACTTCCCTCGACCTGCTGGTCACACTCTTTTTGATGCAGCCCAGGATACGGTTGGCTTTCTAGGCTGCAAGCGCACACTGCCGGCTCATGTTCATTTTGTCATCGACCAACACCCCCAAGTCCTTCTCTGCAGGGCTGCTCTGAATGAGACTCAGAAATTCCTTGGTCAGAGCAAAATATTACTAAGCAGTAACTGAAACATCGGTGCTATCAGCGCTGTTCCCAGGCCGAAAATCAAAACCACAGCACTGCACAAGCTACCAAGAAAGAGAAAAAGTACTGCTACTGCTGAACCCAGGAGAGATCCCCACAGCATTTATAGAAGGAGGGTGTCTTGTTCAAATTGATGATGCCATTTTCAGCAACATATTAAATTTTTGTATTTCTGAATATCAGCTGAATCTCTTTGCCTACATAAACATGTGAAGGGATCTTCACCTAACGATATTGTTCTTGGGTGACCTGGCTTTTTTTTGATCCTTTAATAAGACTCCAGAAATTCTAAGAAACACTGAAGGAGCATTAACATTGTCCTACTTCCCCCCAAAGAAGTCTTAAGAAATATCTATGACATGCAAAAAGGTTTCCACTTTTAAAGATATGAAATATGTTTAAATTCTTGTAAGAAGCAGAGAATTGCACTTGGGTTTTCATTAAAAAATGATTTCTGAAAACTAATAAAAAAATAGAAATGTTGATGAACAAAAAAATGACAAGTGAGAAAAAAATTATGAAAATATCCAAAGATAGTGCAGGGAACTAAATGGGGTAAAATCACTTTTGCTTTGGAGAGAGCATTATGTAGGCAAGGCAATTTTATTAACACGGTTGGATAAAATACAAAGGGTTTTCCTAATCTCAGAAACTTCAAAAGAGACTTTTTTGGAGACAATATTAATATCAAAGCCAGTTGTCACTATTATTAAAATGTTCTTTGCTCTTCATTAGTCACAAATGATCCCCTCGACTCACAAAAAGGTACTCAGTAAATTAAAAGCTTTTATGTAACACTCCAACAAAAGTTGAATGACTCCAGAGTTAAAAGGCAACTCTTGTGTCTGCCAATTTTCGAAGTGATACCCAATTTCTTCCTTTTTTAAAGTAGCAATTTCTTTTGGGTATTTATTCATTCATAGATCTATTAAGAGACTGATGAAGAATGGACGATTAATGAAATGCTTTGTCATTCTCAGTTCTCACAAGCAATCATTAAAGGCCTGATTTTGCACTGTGGGCAGCCTGCTGGTGCCATGTAAAATCCCTCTAGAGGATAAACAGGTCCATCCATTTACAGAGCGGAGTGAAGCCCGGATTTATGTCTGTGTGAGGGCAGAACAGTAGTTCCTCATGCTGGATACTTTCTCTAGCACCCTATGTCTAAGCACTTCAAAGGAGTTTGTTTGCCAATCGCGTTAACCAGAACCCAGCTCATCCCTCCAGTTGTCTGCATTGTGTGCCTCTTAATCACTGCTTAATTGCAGTCTCACACAGCTGAACTTAATAGGAACTCCTTACCCACTTGCATGGTGAAAGACTGGAGGATAAGATTATGAGATTTTCTTCATGTACACTGAGAAATACTGCACATGATGAGGTGAAGTTATCTCAATTTGCCCACCCTTGAATGCAGGCAGTAGATTGCTTGAAATAATGGCCATGCTACTCAGAGCTTTCCACTGAGCCATGCATCTTCCTGAGACTGAGATTCGGGGACCAAGGATTCACTGTTGTTTTTCATTGTAGTCATTTGTATTTCTGCTTTTAGATAGTGCTGCTGGAGGTACCTTTCTTCTACTGTATCTTTGCTATGTGGCTATGTCGGTGCCAGAAGAGTGGATGCAGTCCTGAGAACCAGATTTTCAGGATTTTATGGCTGTCCTGATACTGATTTGCCTTGAGCCTTCAGTTAAATCACTTTGACCCTTTGTGCCTCAATTTTTTTATTTATAAAATGGGAAGAGAAATGGTGGGTTAAGGCTGAATTAATATATTTAGTCTGCAATAGCAAGGTAATACAGTGGTACAAAGTATTAATTATTATATTATCTGTGCCTCTTTTTAATGGATTTATATTTAATTCAGTTACAAAGAGACACTTTGTTCAAATAATAACATTTTCTACTGCCTTTGAGGCTTGTAGGAGCAAGCTTGTGGGAAGGAAACTGGTAAGTGTTTGAATTTAGAAATGCTGCTAGTTTCAGTGTATTTAAAATGCTGTTGAAGTTGGAACAATTTAAATGTGTGAGATTTCAAATGTCTCATTGACACACATCGCAAATTCCTTCATTGCCTGAGGGAGCTGCAGCAAAAAGAAAAGTTGAAGTCTTTTAGTTTCACAGTTAAGGCAGCTTTTTTTAAAGTGAGTTAATGATGGAGCGTTTGCCTGTGTGGTTGTAACAGAGCAATCTGTCACTGCGAGAAGACTCCTGGAGTGACTACCAAGACATGTTAACTAGCAACAGTACCTCCATTTTACGTGACCTGTTGCTCACTCCCATGTTACAATATGCTCTGGCCAGATTCCTGTGTGAGAAATGTGAGTGGATTCACATTCTGAATAGAGACATGGGCCACACTCAGCTTGTCAAAGTTAAGGGAACTATGCTGGCAAAACCAAGTTCAGAGTCTGCCTAATATTCTTTTTTTATTCTTTTCCTAAGCATTCAGATAAAGTTGCTGCGAATTGTAGAGCATCTGTTGTGTTTTGTCATGGCATTGGCTTCCTCTCATATTTCCTTTATTGCACACCCCACAGTGGACTGTGCTCAGGACATACTGTAAGTACACACTCATTGATCTTTATATGATGACAGATCCAAGGAACCAAAGTTTCTGGGCTGGAGCTACAGAGTGTTCTGACAAAATTCTCACCCTGTGTATAGGAGAATCAGGACCACAGCTTATGCCGTAGCTAGACACAGATACTAGTCTATTTGTTTTATGATTCCATTTTGTGTTTAAATGAGACTGTAACAGTGGTTTACTTATGCTGAACTGAACATGATTGACATGGACTCTGTCATTCATGTCTTCCATGATGATGGAATATTAAAGTAGATATGCTGGACATTTGGAATCAAAAAAAGCTAAAGTGAAACTAGAAAACCGGTCTCCTACTTTCCACCTACTTTTGGTATGTGATGCAACTATAAGTGGCATAAAGCTGGAGGAAGTGAGTCTCAAAAATATGCAGCGACATTCCATGTAATATTCTCTATTGTAGTCACCAACTAATTTGTCACTTGACAAACCAAACCCAAAATTTCAGCTGATACCTCTCTACAAATAAAAAAGTTAAAATCAGAAGTGAAACAAATGCAATATATCTTGTTATAAATATGTAGCTTTAGCTCCCAGAAGATAATGCATCCTGTATATCTAATATGTTCTTCTGGTTTCTAAACTGGTATTCTGGAATTACAGCTGCTGATTGTGAATTATGTTTGAAACAGGGGACCCTAGCCCACTTGTCAGACAAAGAATACAGACAGCGCTTTGCGGCAGTGCCAAAATGCAGTCAAGTTCAGCTTATTCTGCCCTATGTGACTTGGAGCCAAGAATATCCTAATACTCTCCCTGGCAATAAAGTCACTACACTTATCAAATTCTCCAAATTTGTCAAGCATTTTTTTCTATCACAGTCTGTAGCTGTGACCCAGTATCGTGGACATCTTTGTTAGTTGCTAATTCCGGTAATGTGTGCATCTGGAAACAGTCACTCCCAGGTTCTGGATGACATGATGATGTACTCCTGTCCCTGCAAACTGAAACTCAAGCTCAGGAGATTTCCTGTTGGGTCATCTCTACTTTGTTTCTGTCATGATCCTGCTCAAGGATTGGAAAGTGATTTTTGTGTCACACTTCTCTACACTGAAAGAAATGATTTGTTCCATGTGCAGCAGTTATCAAAGACTTATTTTATAGAATCATCTACATCCTCTACAGGTATGAACCTCAACAAGCTAATTTTCTTTCCATCCTTAAAAGCCTTTTCTAAACTAATTTGTTTAATGAGTTAAACTAAACTCATTGTTAACCCACTTTCCCAGTTCCTTCCTGCGAAGTGATGTTTCCCCAGACTACCTTCAAATACCTTCTTGCTCCATGTGGTCTATCACAGATTCTCCACCCACTTTGAGTCCCCTACCTGAGTTTCTTTGTGTCTCAATACCAGATATCAAGTGCCATGGCCTATCTGGTACATTAGTCACACTGACTAGTTGATTTGCCAGCCAGCTGATACCAAACAGGAGGAATGATTGCTGTTTTCCCTGTCTTTCCCTGAAGGAAATAATTAGAAATGGTAGTCTTCTACCAGCATTTGTGGAAAATGCTACCAGAATACTTAAAGGAACTGAGGCCCCTATCTAGTCTTAGATTTGACTGAAGTTGACTCATAGGTGTGACCAACAGACAGATCAAGCTAGTTTTATTTTTAGCTAGTTTCCTAAGAAAAAAAGATCATGTTGCAGTATGGTTTAGTCAGTGGGATTCTGAAAAGAAGATCAAGAACCTCTATCATTTTTCCACTGCTTTTTACATCAGACTTAATATGACATATGTAGTTATACTCTGTCTTTTGACACGGAGCTGTTGCAGAGCATTTGTTTGTGCAAGACTGAATATTAAGAGGCCCTGAAATCTGCTGGGACTTCCAAATGTCACTGCAGTAAAACTACATGAAAGTAACCTTACGAAAAGTTTTTCTAAATTGTTACACATGCCCACACCTGAAGGGAATAAAGACATTAGAGTACATTATGAAAAGACCCAGAGTATGTTGAGTATGTTTGAAGGAAAAGCAATGCTAGAGGGAAACCTGTGTTGTCTCACTCTTCAGTTTTCCCAGTTCAAGTTCTCCTACACCTCTGGACCAGCGCATTACCTGGGTGTTAGGCATTGCTTAACTAGTGAAATCATCCCTGCTTTCTCAAAAGCAGAGATACTTAATGCCTGTTCTCACACCACTTGGTTCGGGCTACCTTGTGTTCTAATGAACATATCACAGCAATTGCTCAGAGCTCCCCATATTTCCAAAAAGCATATGTTAACCAATGTAAGCAAAGAGAAACTGTAACAGCCTTCACTTGTCCTAACAGTCCATCTGTTTCTTACTCCCTACTGAGCACATTTCTTTTCCTGGTTCCCTTTCAGGTGCACTCTTACCTTATGTAACGTGCTTTTATTGGAGATTCATGCTGTGACCCTGTCAGAATTGCTACAGCAGGGGTGACCTCAGTAATGACTGTCCACAGCCTGCCAAGCTAAGTTGGTCAGTGTTAGCTGATTAAACTTTTAACAACATCCCCTGTGCGATAAAGGGCAAAATGACAACTTTGCCCATCGTCAAGGTGTCTGTATAATAAACTAATTAGTAAACCACACAGTCTGTGGAGCTTTAATGAGTGCTATCGTCTGGCCTCTGTAATAAAAACCCAGTCTGCCCCCTTTTGGGATTCAATTAAGGCACAGACTGTCATATGCTTGGCCTGGCTGATCAATGAATCCATTCCGACCTTTGTCGGAGCTGTTTGCAAGGTCAGTGGCAGTAGTGAGGGAAGCCAACCTGGTGGTGGGGAAACAAACCCAACAGCACCCGACAGGCACCAATATCAGCTGCTAACATCCTCCTGGTCGTTTGACATCAGCAGAAGTTTCTTTCATGCAAAGGTTAGTTGAAAGAGAACGTGGCAATATGCTTATATATATAAAATTATGTATTTGAGTACTGGTATATCTGAACAGAGAGGTTCCCCTGTTATTTAAAATGTTCATTAATTCTTTCACATCTGCATATGCCTATGCATGTGTTTTTTCATGCACCACAGTATGCTATTAAAAGTTTGCTCTCTAAATTGTGTTCACTGATATACTCCACATATCCATACAAATCCCAAAGCATAGCTCTATATTATACAAAACACCTTCTTTTTCAGGTTCTATAATACAAATAATACTTATTACTGTACCATTCCTGAAGTTTCTAACCATTGAAATAATCTTTATGACACTCCAGTGCAACAAGAATCTACATTTTAATTTAGCAGACAGAAACTGAGGCAATGATCAAATATGATGCTCAGGCAGGACAGTGAAGGGATATTTAAAAGTAAGGGTTTCAGTAGTTTTACCTACAATTTCCATCCTCAGAAGGATAAACAGGAATCATGGGACTAGTAGAGCAAAGACCTGTAGTGTCACTATCTGTCCTGACCAGTGGCTAAATACCTGAGCTCCAGTCAAACCTATTGATATGCATATAGACCCCATACGTATCCATACTGCCACCAGAGTAAAGCCAGCAATGTAGGAAGCGTTTTTTTTAATTATAGCAGCAGTATAGAAGCAGTGTCCCTTCCACACCTCTCAAATGTAACTGTATTAGATCACATAGCAGGGTGATTAGGGATTGTGTTTTATTGTGAAACGTGTACGCAAACCTATGAGTAAAAACTGGATGGAGTTTGTGACTTTACTTTTCCTAGATGAGAATCCCAACTTCTAATCAGTATGTTTTTCCCTTTCTGGCCTTATTTGAATTGAATAATCTCATAGCATTTTATTACCTGGGGGCTAAGAACATGTCTGAAAGGTGATTTTTCAGTAAAAAAAAAAAAGCCAAAAAATCTGGTTTCAACTGTGATGCCGATTCAGAAACAGAGCAATCTCCGTAGGCACAACCTATATGAATTTACAGTCAGATGCCAATTTCCGTTGGTCTTGTAATACCAAAAAAAAAAAAAAAAAAACCCAGAAACACACGGTGTTTATATGATGCAAAGGTGATGGCTGGTATTTGTATTTCTGCTATTTGCATTATATTAGAGGTAGAAAACAAAGGAAATTGAGAACCATGCCTTTTCTATTGTAGGCAAAATAGCACTTATCTGCTATCCCTTGGCTATCCAGTTATAGCAAGCACTTTACCTAGTTATCGAACAAAACGCTTATATATTGTCATGTGTTCAGCAGTAGCAGTCATTTTTCTCCTTTGTAGTAGCTGGTGCAGTGCTGTGGTTTTGATTTTGGGCCTGGGAACAGTGCTGATAACACCAGTGTTTTCAGTTACTGCTTGGTAATGTTTTGGTCTGACCAAGGACTTTCTGAGCCTCATGCTCTGGCAGGGAGGAGGGGAAGCTGGGAGGAAGCAGAGACAGAACACCTGACCCAAACTGACCAAAGAGGTATTCCATGCCACAGCACGTCATGCCCAGGATGTAAAAACGGAGGGCAGAGACCCGGAAGGGTGGGGGTGCACTACGTGGTTGGGCTGGGTATAGGTGGTGAGCGATTGTATTCTTTCCTTGTATTTGCCTTGTAATTTTTTTTCCTACATTACCACTACTCCAGTGCCGCCATCCTATGCCTCTCTGAGTCTCTTCCTATTTTTATCTGGCACTTCTGTATGTAACCAGTCTTGCATTGTTTACTGTGATTCCTACCTATTTGTATCGCAGTTGTCACTATGATTGTTTCTTACCAGAGCTGTCACAAGTCACAAAGGCTGGCGGTATTTAAGACACAATCTTCTGTATACCAATTCCTTTCAATAACAATAAGCAGTTCTCCTACTAAGAATGTTTATTTTTTCCTATTCTAGCCCCAAACCACCTAATTCAGAGTTATGGGCTCTGATATGGCTTGGATACCTCTATTCATCTCCATTTGTGATGAATAAATCACATTATGAATGTAGTTCTATCTAAATCCATACAGAGGACAGATGTATCCAGAGTCACAAAATTATTACAGACCATGAATTATATATTTTAGTGAGAGCTTTGTGTCACCAGCCAAGTCCCTAGTCTCAGCTGTCTGCTAGGGCAGCATACTTTGCCAGAACTCAGGAGTAGCCTGCAGTATTCCTTCAGTTATTGCCCCAGAACCACAAAGAAAAAGGTGCTCACAGCCCAGGCTGGCTCTTGAAGCAGAGGGCAAGCTAAGTGCTAACTAAAGGAACGTAATTTTGCATTTCTCAGGCCAGCTCAAGTGGTTATTGTTGCTGGAAGAAGCTTCGTAATTCTACACCAGTCTATCATGCACTATCAGGAGGTTTGTGTATCTGGTAGATGTCACTGATTTCCTCCTTCCAAATGCAGCTCCAGCAATTAGTTTCAGAATTTAGCCTGTTAAGATGATTGAGAGTGTAAACAGTCACTGTAAGGGGAGATTTATATATATTAAAAAACAAAACAAAACAAAACCTGAGGAAAAGAAAATCAAAGACCAAATTACTAAAAATAAATTTGTTCTGTTTTCTTTTTAAATTTTGGTATTAAAGCAGGAAAGAAGAACAATTTTAATTAAACGTGATCTTCTCTTATTTTTTTCCTATTTGAGTAATTCAACACTTAAAACAAGAAATTGTTCATTTTATAATATATAACAATATTGTTTATTAAAACTACTAAAGCCAAATCTGAATTTAGATTTTAAATGCCTCAGATAGAAAACAGACTAACCTGTATATGTCTCCATGCATTTTTCATGGAAGATATGGATTTGTCTTCTGCTGTTTCTGAGCATGGCTATAGGGCATTAGGACCTGTTCCTTTCTGTTCAGTATTTTTTTCCAAGTAAAAATCTGTGACAAAAAATAACATAGTTTGATAGCTCCAATTATGCTGCCCTGTGCTGTTGAATCAGATCTGTAAGACAGGTTATACTGTAAATTATGCCTATATAGTTTTACAAGCCTCAAGACTCTCTATGCATATTTGCAGGTGTAGTAGTATATTATATGCTTATAGGGAAAAACTTTTGACAATTCTGCAAAGAAATAAACAGTGAAAAGGTATATGTAGATCTAATATAATTCTAATTTTAAAAAAGGTTCATTGCTAAAGCATTGCTTAAAACATTATGAATGTTATCCTTCCTTTCATTCTGCCTCAATAATTTGAATGTATGTTTGAGAGAAAATAAATGAAAACACATAAAATAATTTTACAACATTACATTGTACAATTTCTGATTTTCTCAGCTCTCCCTTTACATCAGCACTTCATTTACAGTCCTAAACTTAGAAATAACAAACATAGTATATTTAGATGCTATTAAGTTAATTCTTCCTAAATACACAGAGCTCTTACAAAAATTTACTTGCCCAGACCACAGATTTAATCTCATAGTTTTACTAAGGAGATGACTGGGTGAAATCTCATGTTAGCTCTTGCTTATGACGAAATTTACTTTTTCTTGGGTTTGTTGGTGAATCAGCACTCAGAAATGGAGTAATATGCAAGAAAGTATCATGGAGCTATACCACTCGTGGTTCACCAGTAATGCTTGATAGTCACCCATAGGCTTTTCTCAGTTTGACTTTTCGGGTGATGGAATTACTGCGAATACTTATCTGCAACGTGGCTGCACCCACTGCTAGAGATGGGAAGAAAGTGCTGAGAGTACTGCAGTTTTCCACTGTACTCAGTCATTATTCACTGTGGATCTTTCCTCCCCAGTCCCATTAAATATCACTCTTCTTCACAGTTGTGAGGATTAAGCAGCAGATGACTGAAGAATAGAAAATATTCTACCTACACTTTTTATTCACATTGCAGAATAATGGAAAATAGTTTAGGAAAGCTCTCTGAAGAAGCATAGTAAAGATCAATACAATAAAAATAAACATCCCATAAGAAAATTCTTTGTTACACTTTGCAGGGGTACTGTGCATCAGCTTTTAGGCAGCTGTGGCTGTGTGAGATGTTTATCCACAAGGGTCCTCTGCCAGCAGAATACATCCAGGACCGACAAATCAGGTACAGTTACATTTGATCACTACCATGGGAGATGTGATGTAGGAAGGTAGCAAGGCAAGAACATTCTGACTCAACAGAAGACAAAATGTCTTAGCCAAATATAGATTAGATGAAGTCTTGAAGCTGCTCCAACTTTTGAGAAGGGCTGGAGAGCTCTGACTGGCAACAAGATGGCTTGGAGACTGCCTGCTGCGCTGGTGGTGTGCTATGCAGGTCCAAAGGATAAGCACAACCTGACTCTTGTCATTCAGTGACTGGAAGATCGTTTGGTGACGTACAACATATGTGCCTTCCTTTTTCAGTGGTCTTTCCTTGGACACATACTCACAGATAGTTTAGGTAGAAACTGAGCCAGAGATTCCTGTGAATATTCGTAATAACTACACTATAACTAATTTCAACCAAGTTTACTAATTTGGGATCTGAGGGACACTTTAAATCAGAAATAGCTATGAGAATTGCTCATGAAATTTATCTGGCATAAGATTGGTGGATGGGTGAATTTTGTGCAAGCGTGTAAACAAAACTCTTGCTGTCTTAATTTTCCTTTAAATTAATGTTGTGTAGCATTTGGTTTGAAAGACTCATTGGGAGGCTGAAGCTATATAAAAGACAAAAAAACAGAGGCAAAAAAATAGAGGTAGAAAAGAACTGGAACTTTAACGTATTTTCTTCACTCTTATATTTCAAAAAAGATCTGAGAGAAGGCTTCTTTTCCTGTAGATTTACTGATAAAATCAGAAAGTTAAGCTTTTTCTCAAGTCAGCTATTGCTTCTTTACAAGAGAACCTCAGATTTTGCTACTTTGGTTTCAGTATGAAGGAAATGCTTATAAGAGATTAATTTCTTAATCAAGGGTTTATATACAATTCTGATTTAGCATTCTCGAAAATTCACCAATCATAGTTAAATTACATTCATCAGTCTGCTTTTTAGCTCCTTTGAAATAACTCCAAGCACAAGAGGCTGTGAATTTGTACATCTTCAAAAATAAAAAGGACTGCTGAAAAAGATTTGGGCTACGATTTTTAGTGGTTTATCAATTCGTGTATTAGCAGTTCTTTCCCTTGAAAAGGGAAATGCCTTATAAAACCTGACCATTTATATTTCATACCATGTCAGCAGGCCATATCACTGTCATCCCTTTAAAATGGAGATCCTAAGACTAGAATTTTCATATGTTTGTCAACATTTTTTCTAATCCCATGCTAAGACATTGGGGGCCTGATTTTCAGAAGTGCAGAACATCAACTCCATCACAAATCTGTAGTTCAAGCTGCTCAGTGCCCATGGAGAAAAATCATGACCTGCAGATGCTTTTCAAATGTGACCTTAGTGACCTGCCCAAAGCCAGCTAGTGAGATATAATTACCACTGAATTTAGACTTAGTGACACTGGGGGCTTTTTTTAATGCTATTATGTAGTTGTATTGTGCTAAATTGAAAAACACTATAAAGAGCAGGTCACTTCCCAAAGACATTTTCTTGCTGTTGTTCGCCTTTTCTCTTACATTTTTCCTCCTTCACTGAGAGCATGATGGTTCTCAGCTGTGGCGTGTGGCATGAGATACAAGGCCAGCAGGAAAATATCTGGCCAGAAACCCAGGTTTTGTAGGGGCACTTTTGTTCCTTTTGACCCTTTGCAGGGACTGAGCTGAATCAGCAGGGCACTGTGACCTAATACAGAATTTTAGTACACACTAAACTTAAAGGGAGCTTAAGAATGTGTTTAATATCAAATGCCTTGTACTTAGATGTGATTTTAAATGCTTACTCCAGAATTCAGACCCTGGTATGTAAATTTCATTAATACAAAATCTACAAGCATCATGGATATATATCTGTGTGCAGGTAAGGGAAGAAAGTAATTGCAGAATATCCATATCATAGAAAATAAGAGTATTTCTAAGACAAAATCATCCAGATTTTTTGACATGAGCAAATGGGAAAGAACATTTTCTTCAGCTAGTCTTAGCAATTCTAATTACATCACAGGGGAGTAGATAGGTGCAGATCCAAGCTGCACCCCAGGAAAGGATGCAGAATACGCTGCATTCAATGAAACACATGCCTGAATGTTTTCTTGAATTGGGGCCTCAAGGAGGAAGCTTCCTTTCCCTGCCTACGAAATGACCAGCAGATTATTCTTTTAAGATTTTCTCCCATCTAGTGTTTAACCACTCACGCTTTCTTCTGAGCTTGCTCACAAAGCCTTTATCTTATTTGTCAATGTTTGATATTAAAATAAGAAAAGGTACTAATCTCTGCAGTGACCTTTCTGCTTTATTTCTCCTGGAAAGGGATGCTGCATCATTTGTAAGTAACTTCAAGGCAAGATATTATGTGGCATTCAAACATATGGCTTTTATCCAGTTAATCATTGTGCATAACCTACTTTCATCAATGTTCGGAAACTTAATTCCAGGATTACTCATTCCCCCAAAAACCCAAATAAGAAAATCTGAAGAACAGACCCAAACAATAGAACTTTTATGCCAGGATAATTAGAAAAGGAACCTATTACCCAGGATTATAATTACTGACTAACATATTAAATGACCTTTAGCATTTACCTTAAGCCCCAGATTTCTAGAAAACCAGAAAGGTTATGAATGCCATATTAGTAATCTTTAATCTTTATTACTGCTGTGGACAGAATTTTAATGATTTTTAAATAGGCAGCGGTCACTAACATATCCCTATTAAAATTAAAAAAATCTCATAAAAAATTAAATGGATTAAGACTTCAAATGTACCATCATCAAAAGTATTATCTAATTATGGAGTTCAGTGAACAGGCCAAGTGAAATGGTTGGTAATATTAGTTACTTACCACATGGGAATGCTGGGGATTTATGCACAAATAGATTCTGCTTCTGTTGCAACATAGTAATTAAGAATTTGTCAGGGAAATTTGACCCTCTAGGGTAGATATTACTTTGTAAAATAAGAATGGCAGAGCACTAGTCTCCTTGCTGCACATAATTTAACTTGATTATTTATACATCAAAAGGAGTCTGCAGTGACTGCAGTATAATATTTAAGTAGAGGGATATTAGAGAAAGAAGCATCTAGTGAAACCTTTTTCCCAAATCTCCGTGAGAAAATAGAGGAAATTTTCATAAAGCATTTCATTTTGCATATAAATTGGTGCCTAGATTGTGCCTGTGAATTTACTGCTGTCAAATTTAATTTTTCCTTAATTCTTCAGGGCCAGATGTGAAAAGCTCTCTGCGCAGGCTGCGATTTTCAATGCTTACAGGTAGCACCCGGATCGATAATGTGTCTTTATGAGAAATTACCGCTAATGTTATTGAGTATGCATTTTGTTTTATAGGATAATAAGGTAATATCAAATACCAATTCATTCATTAGAAGAAAGCTAAGTGCTTAAATGAAATGGGTGACAGGTCCGAAAAAGATGTAGTTGTGGGCAGGAAGTCAAGAATGGATTTTTAATGACCTAACTCCAAAAGGTTTTTACCACTTATTTGCATTTGCTTCCTATAAACAATATTAACTTTGAAACAAAAGTGCTTGAATATTTAAATTGCAGTAAGTGATTCCACTTGAAGAGGCTATTTGGAAATGCTATGTTTCTGGGAAACTCTCTGCCTAGCCTTTTTGAAGACCACAAAATTAACTCATCTGAAATAAAAATTAAACCAAAACTCATTTAAATTGACAGGCATAAAGTGAGCATATTGTGGGCATGGCAAAAAGCCAGAGGTTAGTATGTGAAAAACAAAAGGAAAAGCTTTAGCTCTTTGTTTTAAATCAGTGTACTTCCACCTTGGTAAATAGCAAGTGTCATAAACAACACAAACTCGTTTTTCTGTGATATCTCACTTGGTTCTTCCCCCTACCTCCCATTTGAGTCTTAACTCACTTTTTTGGGTTTTATAGTCTTCACTGGGTGGCTTCTCCTTTTTTTCTCTGCACTGGATACCCCAAGTGCAATGACTGAGGCACAAACTATGCTGGCTGGCCTTGCCAGCCTGATTTAGTACAGTCTGGAGCCAGAGGAAGGTTTATCTTCCTGCAGGGGGACAGGACCAAAGCCTCTGATGTAAAATTCTCAAATTTTCTTCAGTGATGTAACTTACTAGGATATAACACAAGGTGGGAGACAGGAGGAATTCATAAGCTGACCTCATGAGCAGCAGCATCCAGATGCTCCAGTTTTCCTCACTCCCACTGCAAAGTGTTATCCCAGTTAAAACCAAGTACACGTGCAGCTTAATGCTGAAGTTTCCAAAACCACCCTTCCTTCTAGAGAAATGTGGATACATAGCTCCCATTAAATATTAAGTCATTTTCTTCAATTAGGTATTCAAATCCTTCAGAATTCCTGAACAATTATTTTTGTAACGTTTTCTTTCTTTTTTTTAAGAATGCAACATTTTTGCTCTTCAGCAATAAGTAAGGTACTTTATTTACTCACCTTAAAGCAGCAGTTTGAAAACAAAGGGCTTTTAATTTTTTTTTAATAGCTAACGCCGTAAAAACAAATGACAGACACGAGAAAAACCTTGAAGTTTTACTTCTATTTCTACTTTAGCTTCCAATAGCTGCTTTGCCTTAACTTTTTTTTTTCTTCCCTTAACTTTTATGTAGGACTCTTTTTCTTTTTTTTTTTTTCCGTTGACCTTCAACATCTCAAACTACAAAGAGAGGACTTCCTCTAATGCTGTTTGAATATACTGTATTTTTCTTTTAAGGAGCCTTCCACTGATTTTTATCCTTCAGGGATCAATGGTTCCTTCAGTTCCATAATCTGACAAGCTACAGTAAAAGCAAAAGGCCCCCACTTCTAGAGCCATAAGTGTTAATGTGAGATGGCAATGGATGTATTTTCATACTGAACTCACAACAGCCTAAGGACAGCTTTAAAGTAACTTAGCCTAAATCTCTCTCTTTGGGAGGAATGAGATATGGGAGGAACTTCAGTATTATTGTTAATCTGTATTACAAAAGCACCTAACAGTCTCTATGGAGTTCAGGGCCCCATTAAAAGCAAGGATGGATAAAGCTGGTTCAAATGTGTATTCATTTTAGCATAACCTATGCATGCCTTTGCTTTCTGGTAGTCTCACCGTTTTCCACAAAACTCTTTTCAGTTTGGAAAAGGGGAAAAAGAAAGATAACGGAA
This sequence comes from Ara ararauna, assembly GCA_028858755.1. Taxonomy (NCBI): domain Eukaryota; kingdom Metazoa; phylum Chordata; class Aves; order Psittaciformes; family Psittacidae; genus Ara; species Ara ararauna. Next base: position 103,268,389 of record CM054376.1, on the reverse strand, counting down.
ATGCTGATTCACTACTAAATGAAGCACTGTTCATTTAACTGCTACAATTACTCAAAAGAAACAAAATTAATTGCTGAAATATTAACATAGTCAGTTGATTCCCAAGGGACTTTTTGGTCAAATTCATCTATATATTGCTCCATACTTCTTGGAATGACTCCTTCCCCATTGTCTCCTGGGTCCTTTGCACAGAGTACCAACATTTCCTTCTACTCCATCACGTATTATACACATAATTAACTTAATTTCTTCAGTACTGCTTACTTTGTCTCATTGACATCCAAACATCTGAACATGATGCCAACCACTCCTACAGATTGAGAAACCCACCCGGAGGTCTACCTGGAGGAATGTCTCACGCAGTGACCATGCAAGTGGACAATGGATCATCGAGATATGTGGTGGATGAGGAAGCTGCCCTCCAACACTGGTCCTCCTACAAAGAGGCTCAGAAACCTGGCTGGTGACTCTCTAGGTCATGCTTTCTGAGGGACAGCAACAATCAGCATCAGTAATTCACTTTAAGTTCCTCAGCATGCAAGTGAGGAAAGTGAAGCTGGGCCCTTGCTCATGTCTTTCTCTGACACTACTGTACTGCCTCTAGAGCATGCCACCTTCTAAAATCAGAGTGGCATCAGAGAGACATTGATAATTTAACAGTCCTTTGATATGCACCTGTGCTCACACTGGGATGATACAACTGAGGAAATGCTGTCACCATTCAGATTTGTTAGAGTTCATGCTGTAGTAGAAAAATACTAACTAGGGTTTAATGTAAAGCAGTTAAATGGGATTCAGAGGGAAGATAATGGCATATATGAGTTATGCATTTATGTGCATTTTCTCTAGAAAACAACAACGTATTGCAACCAGAATGTGATAGGTTTCAATCACATATATGCTTCTAGCTTCTTTCTTTAGTACTTGAACTATATGGGCACTCCAGGGACTCCAGTTTCTACTTCTAACATTAAGGTATATGAAAGCCTTTGGCTGGGAGTGGGTAACAAACAACCTTAGCAAAAAAAACAAAACACCGTATGACCAGTAGACCCTGTATATTTGCTTACCTTAAAGAAGAATTACACTGCCTCCCCCCCCCTCCTATCTCCTGTGGAAATACAGCCACTGCTCTTGATTTCTTTGACACTGCTTACTGTCTTATCACTGTTTCAAGAGCATCATCCTCTGCTACAGCCAGAGCTTTGACATTCCAGGTCACTTCAACTCTGCTGTTGAGATCTCATGATTCCTCCTTCCCACTGTTATTTTGAATCAAAACATTTCTGAGCTGTGGTTTATATGACACATCCAAACAGCATTGCTCTGAAAAAATATAGTTATCTCCTAGCAATCAAATAGTCCCACTGAAACAAAGGAAGCCAAGAGACTCCCTGGATATTTACTCCAAAGAGTTTTGGATCAAGCTTTTGACATACTTCATCTTCTATATATTGTCTAAGGCTCTAAAAAAGGTATTTACAACCAATTACTAACAGTAACTATTGTAGAGGTTACTGATGATCTATAGACTGCAGTGGGACAATCACTGCGGTTAAGACATCCTTCTCATTGCAGACATCTGAGTAGTATTGTTACATTGCTGCTGTTAAAGTGGTGTGCAAGTGATTTCTCTTAATAATCTAATAAGTGCTTTGGGATCTTTCTGAATAAATGGATTTCTAGAGCACATGCATTCCTCTTATTATTACTTATCTGCCTGAGTACTGTCGCCCAGAAACAGAGATTCTCTCCATTTATTTGGTTTTGAAATAATACATAATCAGTTCAGCTATAGATCTCAATCATGTCATGAGAAGCAAAGCACTTTCTGTTATAATATATTAGCCAAATACATTCAGACAAATAGATCTGACAGCAGCTTAGCAGAGACAACAAATTTCTCTTGTCCTTTAAGAATGTAAAGATGTATGGATTTTTTAATGTTTCTGTTGTGCTGTTTTGATTAAAAAAATCACCTAGTCCCATATACAAAATGCCAGGATAGTTCCTCTGTCTCATTTGTGCAGGCAGTTACTCAGTGTCTTTATATATTCACCTGTTAGGACACTGGATGCAGTTTCATACACTCCTTCCCTAAAATGAGGCCCACATCAAACACATTTTCCCTAAACTATTACTATCTTCTACATGCGGTTAACTGAAGATAGCACAGCTAGTTTGAATATAATTACTCGTAATTTGCTGAGTACTGATGACATCCATCATTATTCTGTCAGGAGAAAACTTGATTCCTATACCAAAAAAGTTTATCAAAGAACTTTAAAACTGATACTAAAAATATAAGCACAACATGACCCCACAACTATATCTGTGGTGAATTTTGACAGATATTTGGTTTAATTTCCAATTTAGGCCAAACAAGTCCAATATGCTAGAAAAAATCCTCACTTGGCAAATATATTTTATAATGGCATTTAAATTACATGAAACTTAGGAGTTTCAGAGAGCAGGGGCAGAAGTCTGTCAAGGTAGCTACATATTTAGTGCGTGCTGAAAATTCTGACAGAGCAGGGCTTATTTTTTTTATTCCTTTCTTCACGGATGATGCAGCTATGCAGTCTTACTCTTTTTGACATTTGTGTGTCTGTATCTATACACTACTTAATATTTTATATTCATGTTGGAAGTCATATAGTGATTTTTTGTGAGGTTTTACATAGTTATGGTCACAGATAAAAGTCCTCATGAATTACTTGGACTTGAAAGCACTGCCCCAATACAGCTAAGTACATAGAGAGAGAACAAAGTTGCAAGTGTAAAGGGCAAATTAGAAAGAAGTTCAGTAAAAAAACAGACTCTTCAAATTCAGTCAAAATTTTCAGTAGAGACCAGGATTTCTATTCTAATTTCTTGTTTGGTATTTTCATGGCTTCAGGAATGCCAAAGGCCACAAAAAGTATATTTAATGCCTGTATATAGCAAGGAATTTGATAGATCATAAACCATTAGAAGTACCTGAACAATACACCAGTAGTTAGGCATGGGTGTTTTTACAAACTTGATGTTGATCTTGAGTACTTCTTTGTATTGGTTATTTGCAAGCAAATAATGTTTATTGGCATGGTTGCCTGGTCAACTGCTATTCTTAGGGGCTTAAATTGCTCTTCAGGTGAGGATCAGTTGCCCTTCGGTTGATGCAGCACAACTCTCGGTTCACATGAGCCATCTGTGTACTCCTCAGTAGAGCTTACACAGTGCCGCTTACCTTGCTCTGGGTCTCTGGACTTGGCAGCAGTTTCTGCTTGGTAAACACTCACATCCTCATCATCTGGTATTCCTATGGAAAAGAGCGGTCGTTATTTTGCAGCCTTGTTTTCCTGGTTGAAAAGGTATTTATTCAGGTAGAACCAATCCCATCCAAATGAAGGAACCAATTATGAACCAATGAACCAATGCTAAATGAGGGAAAAACAGTAATAGTAATAAACAAGAAGATAGAAAAGGGACAGTGTGAAGACATCTTGCTTAGCCATGGTGCAAATATCCTTTTACTGGCTGGCCCTGTTTCCTTACTGAGACTGGCACATATTGTATAGCAGCAAGGAGCAGCAGTAACACATTGTCAGCCATGGATTTCTCATGCCCATTTTTTGTGTGTCACGAGGCTACTGATTTGCTAATGATTAACGGATGGCAAAATGAACCTTTTTGCATGAGACCACACAGACAAAGATTAGCAACATATGACCTACCACAGGATAAAAGAAAAAAGATTATGTTCAATTACAGAGTTAACCTAATAGTCAGGAAAGTCTCTTTCACTTCAGGAAACAAACAGAAAGTTCTCATAAAATTCACAACTTCTGAAGTTTGAAATCTCTTTCATAAAAACATATAACTTTTGTTGTCTAAATACTTACACCATTTACTTTTGCATTTGATATAAAAAGCTGAGATTTACTCCTTTCAAACAAGTACTTCATGGAACGAGATAATGGAAAGTAACAAACAGGGAGGAAATAGTCGAAGGAAAGAAAATACCTCCACTAAGACAAAAAGTTTGTCTTTTCTTGGCACATCTATTTTCATCTACTTTATCAAAAAGGCTTCTCATCTGCCTGAACTAACATCAGGTATTAGCAAACAGTAGTTATCGACTTTCTGAATGGTGAACCAACAAGTCCGTAAGGCACCCAAGTCCTCCTCCAACCTTCATCTTAACAAAATATTAGTTAGATCAATAATAATAATAATGCCTAAGAATTCTAAACTGATCTTCAGTCAGTGGGACACAAGTTTGCAAGACATTGCACAGTTTGTATTTTAATTAAAAAAAGCAAGGAGTTAAAATGACTACCAGGTCGAAGGAGGTGACCCTGACCATCTACTCTGCTCTTGTGGGACCTCACTTGGAGTATTGTGTGCAGTTCTGGTGTCTTCAACATAAAAAGGACATGGAACTGTTGGAAGAAGTCCAGAGGAGGGCCACGAGGATGATCAGGGGGCTGGAACACCTGCCATATGAAGATAGGTTGAGAAAGTTGGGTCTGTTCAGCCTGGAGAAGAGAAGGCTGTGTGGAGACTTCATAGCAGCCTTCCAATACCTGAAGGGGGCCTATAGGGATGATGGGGAGGGACTCTTCATTAGGGTCTGTAGTGATAGGACAAGGGGTAATGGTTTCAAACTTCAACAGGGGAAGTTTAGATTGGATATGAAGAAGAAATTCTTTACTGTAAGGGTGGTGAGGCACTGGAATATGTTGCCCAGGGAAGTTGTGAATGCTCCATTGGTGGCGGTGTTCAAGGCTGGGTTGGACAGAGCCTTGTGTGGCATGGTTTAGTGGGAGGTGTCCCTGGCCCTGGCAGGGGGGTTGGAACTAGATGATCAGAAGGTCCTTTCCAACCCTAACTATTCTATGATTCTATGAAAATGGAGAGTAAGAAACATAATGCCAGTCTCTCTTTTGGACAACTCAAGTGTAAGAATTTGAGATAGCTGTTGGGAGTCAAAACCACTTTTGTGAGCAGGCTTTGTGGGGTCTAGCTCTTGAACAACCAAGAAAGGGATCACTTTTGGTGTCATTTGCTCAGTTACACTGGCTAGAAAGAATGGTTTCTTGATGCTGAGGTTTTGTACATGTTGCTCTGGGGTATCTACTTCTGAAAGAGGACAAGTCTCAGAAACATCAATAAAATATGAAATAACTTTTTTCCTCCTGCTAAATTAATTCTATACCACCATCCAACACATCATTCAGGTTTTAGGTGAAGGGTTAAGTCATGTCTCCTCCATCAACATTTTCATAGATTTGTTTTCATGCTTCTGCAAACCATATCTCTTTCTATCACACAAAAAATCAATCTTGAGAGAGTTGAAAATATGCCACTCCTCAAAAGAAAGAACTGTGTGGCAGAAAGCAATTACACTGAGAAACCTGCTCTGAGTAGACAAAGCCAACCAGATCACTTAAGGGTGTGACAAAACGCTAAATTGATCTGAGCTGTCTGGAGACAGTTTAAGATTTCTTCTTGGGATGTTCCGTTCTAAGACCTTATTACTGTAACTTTTCAGTGACTATATGTCATGATCATGAGTTATTCCATTTCAATGTGTATTTATTTTCTGTTAATGTTATAACTTAGGAAATCCAAAAGGATGGAAAGGGTACTTGGTTCTATCCCTAAATGTCAACCATGTAAGTGCTTTGACTTTTATTTTCTATTTGCTTTGGTCAGTGTAAATTTCTATGGGTTTTGCTGGTTGGGGGAAGGGGATTTGGAGATGTGCAGTTCTTGGTTATTAATATTTGACTTTGTTAGTGCTATCTGTTTACCGTATGGCTTCTGGAAAAAGACAGGAAATATTAGCTGGCGAGTTCTTAAAATGCATGATGTGTGGGTGCACTCCTTGTGCCTGCATATTCTTTGCACCGCTGCTTCATTTAGCCTATGAACTACCATTCGGGGGGACTGATATTAGGTTTTGATACTACCTTGCTTTTACTTCATTATTTCACTCATTTTACTTTTAATACACTTGGATGGTCAAGTTTGTTTGAGTGAATTCCACATGCTTTATAAAAGCTGCTTTTTTGCCACATTTCTGGAGTAGAAAATATGAAGGCTGATTTTACCCACTGTTTACATTCACAAAGCTGGATACTGCACATAAATGAGTTTTTATACAAATGCCTGGGATTTTATACAAATCCCATTCCCCTTTTGCTTAGAACAAGTTACAAGACAGCTGTCTCCCAAAGCAGAAATGGCTGTTGCTAAGAAAGCAATAATAGGCCAGACTTAAGATCCTTAGCAGGGCTCCTTATTTTGGGACTTCTTTTACCAAAGGCTGAGAGGAACTGAAAGAAAACATCAAATATCCACCAATATCAAGGGCCTGGTACTCATACTTGGCAGGGTATGAAATTTGGTTTTATAGGAAATCACCTGATTTTACAGAAAATTGAAGCTGTGTAAAGGATTTTTCTCCTTTTCTTTTCCCCAAACTGTGTATGAAAACTTTCGGGGGTTGGAGGTGATGGCATATTGTACTATGAAAAATTAGTTTATGCTCAAATGCCTTTTGCAATCACAAAATTATTCCTCTCCTCTTCTTGCACGAAAAGCCAAGAGTCAGAGGGAGTTTCTCCCCTGGATTTTTTGCTAAGACCATTTATGCTTTCCAAAACTGCATCCAAGTCCCGCTGATGAAGCAGGACTGTCACAGCCCAGATGCTGTCCTGCAACATGTTTTCAAACAAACAATTTTTCTTGTTTGTTCCATCTTTTTCTCTCTAAAAATTGACTAAAAAAGAAGAGGATGCCGATGTCAGTTAGATTCACTGCAACTACCTAAAATGCTACTGCGACTTTTATTATTTCCTTGCTCCTGAGGAGGTTACGCAGTGTGCAGCGCAGTGTGTAATTGTGCTGGCAAACCACTGGGTGTCAGCAGGAATGTAAAAGCTAGGCAGCTTTCTCCTCTCCATAAAATACCTCGATTCACACTAAATTTATAACAACGCTGAAAAGCAAATACTGGGCAGAACTTTTTTGCTCTGGAATGTGAATGGGCAAATGTCCCCTATATAACTCAGCCCAGCTTGAAGAATGAAACTCTCTTAGTCCTTCTTCTTCATCATCTGCTACCTTTGAGAGCTGACTTTCAGTCAGCTTTTGACAGCAGAACATAGACTTAACTTGATGCCTCAGCCAGCTAGCAGAATGCTCAAAATCAGGCCAAAATCATCACCGAAATGCATGCTGGGGCATAACACAAAGTCTTTCTAGCACATCTACATTCCAGTGTAATGCAGAACTTGATTGTCATTAAACCATATGAAACTTTTGCACAGTTTTCATCGAATTATTTTAAATGCATTTCAATAGCAGGCACAGATCATACTCTGCTCTATTGTAAAGCCTGCTCTGTTCAACTAGCTGTTATACCAATACAGAATAAATCCGTTGTTAATTTTGACCTCACCTCCCCTAAACCTCAAGGACTCATCTTTCTTTGGGATCCCACAAAACCAACAAAATAATTTAGGTCTGTATGTCTTTTTAAGGGTTGCCAGCTTGCTGTTACTGGTACAATGGTCTGGCTGGTTGGGAGATAGAAATTGGTACACACCAGGAAAATTTTGGATGATGTATTTTCCCCTAGAGACTTCTAGACTCACTACTGAAAGGTGACACCTGAGGATCAAACACCTGTGAATTACAAAATGTCTTGAACCTTTGTGGTCTTCAGTGAGAAGTAGAGAGCACTCAGCTTGACAACTGAACAATTAGGTATTTACAGGCATGCCTGTTCTCCACACCTAATTCTCTGTAAATAGCACAGGATGCTGTCACAGTGGACTCAACCAACGACTGCTGAGGAAATGCTTTTCCCCTTGAGAGGCATGGCTTTCAGAATACTGGTAATGAAGTATTAGTTCATGTCTCACTCTGTGGAGTGGCCTGATTTAAATAGTTATATTCATAACGAACAGGAATGCACTGATTTACTCCCTCTTTTCCCTCTCCTCCCCTTTCATTGCCCTTTTAAGGTGCAGGAGGTCATTTTAATTCTACTCAGAATTACTACTCCGAAAATGTTGGTAAGTCTGACAAAAACATCACACTTTACTGTAAAGGCACCCAGTGAACAACACTGAAGGTTACAGGAGAGCACCAGCTAGAGCTCTGTTGTTTTCATTTGCATACAAATTGTCAGCCAGAAGCAAATATTTTTTAACACTCAGTTGTATAAAATCAGCTTTTTGGACTGAATTTTATTTTTATCCACAAGAATTTATAAAGAAATAACTTAAAAAAAAAAAAGAAAAGAAAAAAGAGAAAAAAGAAGAAAAAAGAAGAAAAAAAAAGAAAAGAAAAGAAAGCTGGAGGTCCGAACACATTCAAGGTAATTTCTCCAAATGACAGCTATTTTGAAATTGTTTGATAAATTCTTTGTAATATAGCAGCACTTGAGGACTAGCAATCAAGAGATTAAGACCCTATAATGCCAGGTGATCCACAAACGAAGACAGTCTTTGGGCCAGAATTGCAAAAATAGATTTATGACAAGAAAAAACCCAGACATAAGGGAAGACAGCAGGTGAGAAAGTGAGGAAAAAGGAGAAGTGTTTTTTTGCATAACAGACAGTTTATCACCTGTGCTGAAAACGTCACATGATAAAATACCACAGTGAAGATTTTAGAGGTACTGAAAAAGGTTATGGTTTTACTTGGGAGCTCAACAGATATGCCTGTGAAGCTTCCTCTTGTTCTTTCAGCCTTCACAGGAAACACTATAGAAACTATGAGCTGAATTACTTCCACCCCTACTCATGAGCTTCACTTGAATGAGAAGATTAATAACAACTGATGTGAAATAGCAGATAACATAGAACAACCCAAATTATAACTCACCCACTTTATCCCTCTCCACTATGCTCTTACATTTATGACAGCTTCACTTCTCACAAAGGCTCTTCTATGGTTCCAATGAGATAATGTGTAATGGGACCTAAGCCACCTGACAGACATTATGGTGATGAACTCTGAACTCACCTTGGGCCACTGACAGGCAAGTTTAGGAGATCAGGAATATCTTGTAAGTGGCAGCAGGCTGTGGCTCCTGCCAAAGCTGGAAGCCAAGAGTTTGTGCCTGGGGTTGCAGTTAATAGACATAAGGGTCTTGTGGCAGGAGACTGGTTCTAAGGTTGTGCATTTACTATGTATTTTGCAAGGCATTGACATTTTGCTACTGCTATAGAAATTGGTTACCCATAAAGAAATTAAATAAAACTCTAGCATTATACAAATGAGTTTTAAAATATTTATCAGTGTTAAGTCTGTGACAAATGAAGGTCAGCAAAATTTAATGTTGTATTGTCTACTTGTAATGGTAATTCCAATAAAAATATCAGTGAAATACTAATTTAAGTGCTTTTCAAAAGCTTGCAGCATTTTGACTTTGTACCTTTTATTTTCTTTGCTCTTGGACTGTGAAAGATTAGGCACACCTGCAGTAAACAGATAAAAGTTTGCTTGGAGAGATTTTATTGTGATTTTTTTTTCTATTTGTTCTTCCTTCCTTCCAGAATAAAAACAAGGGACAAGATTCTCAGCTGGCACAAATTGGCAAAGCTCTCTGGTTAGGGAAGTGTGCTGGGCTGGTCTACAGATGTCCAAAATAAGGTCTAGAAATCTGATAGTTGCTGAAAACCTGGATCTGCTGGATTTTTCTTGTCAATGTATGTATATGTGTATACTATCTCATTTTCTTACACTTTGAGGTTACAGTGTTATTTCAACTCGACTATTGCTGCTATCCAGTGCACCTCATTAATTAATTTCTATTGTGATATTTGTAAAGTTTGTCCCCTTGCTCCCAAAGATTTTTCTTTCAACGTGGTATGTTGACCTAAATTCTGTGTCTATTCAAACAGGCCAGGATAATTTAATTTAAAGAGCAAACTTCTCTTGCTTGATGACCTATTGATCTTAGCAGTTGAAAATTGCTGCACATGTATGTGCATGTATGCATGGGTGTGTCTACACGTATGCAAAATCTAGGATCAAATTTACAGCAATATGTAACCTGAACAAACTCATTGACTGACTTTGTGACCACATTAACATTTGAAAGTCAGGAGGAACTAGTCATTAAAATAAGACTTGCTATAGATTGCTCTGAAAAGCTTCTTTAACCCAAAGACTGTCAGCTCTGAGCTGAGCCCCAGCAGAGACCTCTTTATAGGCATCATATAATTGGCTGATCAAATTTTCAAAATCAAAGGTTCCACATAGATTTTACTTTGTGGAAGATGTTGCCATGTAACTTTGAGTAGGATCTGTTCAACCAGTGGGAAACTTATCAGTTGCTGACATCTAGATCTGATATAGCCACTTACACTCCTTTTATATTCACTGGAAATGTCTAAAATAGGTCAGACAAATTATGAGTTCAGTGTGCCTATCTCTCTTTATCAACTAGAAAGGGCACTGAGGATGGCTGGCTGAGGTGTAAAAATTTATGCTGTGGCCATCTAAGTCTAGGTGACTTGAATCTCACACTCACTGTCTTAAATAAACTCTTCAAAAGAACATTGAACAAGTGTCCATAACACCAAGCATGAGCAAACTCACTGCTCTGAATAGCATCTGTGTTTGCTCAACTTTTCATTTCAAATTGAGCACTCCAGTCTATCAGTTGAACAGAATAAAAGACTGGCTCTGCATAGGAATATATTTTGTGGAAACATGCTAGTGTACTCAAAAAATAGAAATCTTAAGTGATGAAATAAAATGCCTCAATACATTCAGGTTACCATTCTTATGTCATCGTATGAAGAGATCTATTTTTTTTTTTTTTTTTTGGTAGATATTAGAGGGACTGGAAGGAAACAGATCCACACAAAACTGTATCCACACAATGTGGCAACAAACTGTACAGACTTATTCTTTTAACCTCATTCAAACAGCCCAGGAGAGAGTTCTTATGAAACTGTGAGCAGATTCACACTGAAGTACCAAACTGTGACGCAAAACTATCTCTGAGTGGTACGTACCCTATTGTCTGCCTTGGGCACTTCTACATACATGAAGTGGAAGCTACTACAAAATCAGAAAGGCTGCAGTCCTGCAAGCTGCTGTGCAAGGAATAATAGAAATTCAGATCTTTTGACTGGGACACAATTCTCCAAGAGTACTATCAGTAGGCAAACATCAACAGGTGAAAAGCATGACACAAACACCTGGCTCACAGACTGAAAAGGCATGTTATCTGACTCTGAAGTGAATTCCTAGCTATGAAGATGTAAAGGGAGAGGGGAGGAGAAGGTCACTATGTAGTAAAAGACAAACATATCTGATGCATGCAATCAAGAAGGGTCCGTAAATTAATTTTCATCTCTAAAAATTTACTATCTCCAGGGGAAATTCTATTATCGAAAACCAAGATATATTCCAATTAGGAGAGAGGTCATATAGAGGGCAGGATAGAAAAGAGAAAAGGAAGAAGAAAAAGTAACTTTACATATTAGAGCTCTAAAGGTACGACCATCACTAGATGGGACAAAGGGGAGGAAGTTTTAGGAACTTTAATTTGGAATGCCCTTAATTTCTGTCATTTTAAGTTACAGCCTGCATATTTTAAAACAGTGGTGCCTTACAGGATACCAGAATATCATGTGTACTGCTGCCTGCTATGGATCTGGACCTTGGATCACTGCTCTGTCTCTCAGCATGACTTGAAACACTAAGGGGTACATTTTCAAAGCAATAAGTGGGAATTTCACTGCGTGATTCCCACTGAAGTCAATGTAAGATATGTAGCTGAAGCTCTGTGCAATGATTTGAATATTTCCCATATCGCTTTTTGGAACTGCCAAAAACATTTCCGGTATGTAAAGGGGTACTAAAAGTTTCCGGGGATTGTTATTTGACTTTAAAACTTTACCTTGTCAATTTTGGGGTCTGATAGTTTTTTTGGCAGTAACCAGTATTGTTACCATCTGTCCTCTGTAGGTGTTGTCAGCTGATCAGCTCATTATGAAATCTCCTAGTTGTTAGTGCAGAGAATAGGTATCCATAGAATGCTTCCCTGGTTTACTTAACAAAAACTATACAAACGTTGCACATTTTGGTACCACGTTTCCTCTCTGGTTTGTTTTGTAAGGTTTTATAGCAGTTTGGATCACAGAATAGTGCTCAAAATTGTGTTAACCTGAGTTTTGCTAAACTTCTGCAAAGAGGAATTATGCATTTTCAAGCAGCCTCTCCTCCGTCTGAATGCATACTATTTAGATTTTTATAAGTTAATTTTTAAAAATTTTTTTTTCCATGGAAAATCAGATGTTCCAAATAAACAAATATAATTTTTCAGTGAAAAAATTAAAATGCAGTCCATAAACTAAGTGAGAAACTGACATCAGCTCTCAGTAATTGTAAAAAGATTGAGCAGGTGGGCAGCTGAGGAAAATTTTAACATATCTCACAGAAGCAAACTTAAAGATGTTAATATGTTCAGACAAAGAGAGCTAGAGGATCCCTGTGGCAGACTCTGGAGAAGAGTTGCTACATGGAGTGAACATTAATGTACACCGTAATGGTTTTTTACACAAAAGAATAAAATTACTACCTGTATTAAATACAGGTAACATACTGAGTGATCTGAGATCACTCCTACTTTCCCACAGATTTGAACGCAAGAGCAATGTGTCTTTTAGATAGAACTGGGAAGCCATTCTACCAATATAGTACTGTACAAACGGTAGTTGCTAATCATGAGACTTCTGTGGGTTATTCTGATAAGGAGTGCTTTAAGTTGCTGTAATTTCATGCTTTCACTGGTGAACCCAGCATAAAAAAAGAAGAGCAAAACACTGGAGAAGTATGATGGCAGATTTGGGAGACATGAGCAGTATGGAACAATATTTGAAAGACATCGAGGTAAAAATGAGCAAGCAAGTAGAAGTACAAGGGGTTTAGAAGCCCAAACAAACAATTGCTCTATACGCTCTGCACTGAACATGACAAAGAGAAGGAAAAGTGACTGTGAACCGCTTATACGAAGCAGCAAACAAGGAAGCAGGCATAGGATATAACAGGTATTGGATCTGGAGAGATGATTAATGATTCCATGCAAGTGTACAATACCTAGTAAGACCTGAAATGCTGTATATAGTTTTGCTTATTTTCATACAAGAAGCATGAATGCAAACTGGAACTGATACAGCAAAGTACTAGTGAGGAGAAGGGAGACCTTACTGCATAAGGGAAAATAAAATACGCTCTAAGAAGCTGTGTGTCTGGGCTCCAAGCTTCTCTGTAGCTCAGCTGCCACAGATACAGTGCTGAAAACAAGCTAAGATGTATTTCCATGAGGGTGGGTATATTAAGCTAAGCACTACGCCACTGTAGTTGGATACTTCTCAATTAGCTTGACATGTGAGAACACAAGTTTCCCAAAATGTTGAACCTGGCTGACCTAACACAATGGTTAAAGGATTTGAATGTTTTTACATTCAGAAGTGAAAGGATAAATACCAAAGAGCTAGATGAGTTAAAGTTCTCAAGTTTCAGAGTATTCTGGCAAGAGGAAAAGAAAAAGTCACTTAAATGTCCCTGGAAAAACTTAAGCTGGAAAACTACACAAATCTTGGGGGAGTTGTTGAAACAGATTCCAGTAAAAGTAGTGGGGAACAACTAACTAATTTTTTTTTTAATGAAGCTTGACAAGTTTAAGAAATGGGAGTATCTAATCCCAAATTAATCTGGGATGCCCTTGAAAAAGACACCCTAGAAATATACCTGGTGAACAAGGCAGTCATGAGCAGTCTTATCTAGTTGTGAGGAAACAAATATATTTTTCTCCACTTTAAATTATTTTTCTTTATTATCCTTACCTTTTGTTAAAACCAAACAAAAAAGTCTATGAAAAGTAGAAACCCTTTTTAGTTTTATTTCTTCAGTCAAACTGACTGATGGAAATGTTGGTTTCGGCAAAACTGCATTTGAACAATGGAAGATATTCCACCAGACTGTTGACAAGCTGTAGTTTTCTGGCCCTAGGTGTAATTCTTACAACTATTTTGAAATAATTATGCTGACGGGAGTAATAGGGAAAAGCAGCAGTGTGCAGCAGATTCTAAATCTACCTTTACACTCTCTGCAGCACAGAAAAATCTTGTAAGTAGGGTCAATTCTTATACGTTGCAATTGCAAAACAGCCTGTTACCCTTATTCAGTGAAGGAAGGAATGATCCCCGATCAAAGCACGGAATAAGGGTCACATTCAGTAGCAGCAGAAGGCAGACACCTAGTCACTGCTCTATGTATCTGGCTGGCAGGACCTGCCCAGCACTCATTCTCTGAGCATGCCTGCTAGATTGGCTCCATTCTTCTGTTAAATGGGTTCACTGATTAGAGCATTCATATGGGAAATGTGGGTTCAATTCTTTTCTCTCTCTTGAGCATAAACAAACCTGCATCTTCCACAGGAAAACTTCAACCATTATGCTAACAGGTATTCGGGAATGATGATCTTGCTCAGTCCTTCTTGTTGAAGCCTTGTATGGAATAATAAACATACATTAGGCCATAGAGGAAAATGATGTGTGAGCAAGACTTTGTAGCCAATGGTTGGCAGACTCACAGAAGTCTATGTGCATCCACACACATGTATAGATTTGTAGACATACTGCGGTATTTACTGGAGCAGCGAGTAGCCCTTGAGCTTCTCTACATCCCAATAGCTCTCATTGCCAATAGAGAAGAGCCATGCTAATCCTTGCTTTTTTCCCTCACCCTGTTTCTGTAACATTTAGTTCTCATTCACAACAGATCTGGGCAACCTGATCTGGTTGAAGATATCCCTGCTCATTGCAGGAAGGTTGGAACTCTGTGGTCTTTACAGGTCCCTTTCAACCCAAACCACCCTATGATTTTATGATTCTAACAGGCAGATATCCAGTCCCGATTACCAGGTCCATGGGGAGGTGATTTCGGTTGTGACGGACCCTGCAGAGGTTGAAAAATGAAACCACCATTAATTTTTTTGTAAACTTCCCTCAAACAGTGTCAGGAGGAACAAAAGTCTTGGCAAGTTCTTATAAAAGATACGAAGTAGAAGGAGAAAAGGAGAAAGGAAAGAAAGAAAGAAGAAAACGGAGAAAGGAAAGAAAGTAAGAAGAAAACAGAGAAAGAGGCTCACCACCCCGTGGATTCAGGGACATCTTCTTGGTCAGCGAGTGGAAATTATTTCAGTTGTGGTTCTTGCGATTCTTGTGGTCCCTGTGGTCAGTGAACCATGTGCGGCACAAGGTGGAGAGATGAACCACACGAGCACAGAATGGCTGCCTTTTCATAGGGCCAGGGTTTCTTGAAGCCCTCCCACAGGCAGAGACTCATTCCCAGGCGATCTGGTAAGACCTCAGAGCCAGTTGTGTCCTGGTAGGCGTGCAGTGTTTGTCGCGCTGTCTCAGGGCAGTTTGTTACTGGGGCAGTTGATCTTCACGGCTCCAGGGCAGACAACACTGGGAAGCATCCACCCACCTTGGTGGAGCGGATTCCTGCTCTGCCCTGCTGCAAGTGATAACAAGCTGTCATTCTTTCTTTTGATTGTCTTGAGACAGACACAAAAAGGGTCTTTTGACCATCACAGCAGGTTCGGATGGATGGGCCAGTGAGAGATTCACCCAGCAGCACACTTTTGGCTGTCAGGTTCACAGAATGTCACAGGTTCAAATCCATTTTCACAAAGCAGGAATACAAATCCAGATCTTCTACTGGCTCATTTAAGTCCTCTGAGCATTTATCAACGTGATGCGAAGGAAAAGGCAGAAATGTTTTTCCTTTCAATATGTGTTGGGAGGTGGGGTGGACACTGGTATCAAACTCAAGAAGACTCTGGGTTGGTCAAGGTATGGAAAAGGACCAGGATCTGACACTTCTTCATCCACAGCAGGTTGAAAAGGCTAGTTTGAATTACCCAGCTTTCTTTACACTCACACGTACTTTTCTGGACCCAAGTTTTAGGACCCAATTGTCCTCATCTTAAGCAGCTTGCCATCCAGTTGGGATTGTACATTGTCCTGGAAGCAGGCATTTGAGACTGGAGGTGCTGGAAACAACCAGAATTGTGATCTGTTGTGAATTGAGCCCTAAATGAGAGCTGTAGAACTAGTCCTAGGCATATATTCCTTTTTGAAAATGTTCTAAGAGACTGAATATTAATTCAGTAGTTATCAGTTAATTACTAAATTGTAAAAAATGGCAGTGCAGATGAAGAAATACACAAAACCAATGTATTCATCTCAACAGCTATATTTGCTTGGTAACAGTTCAAAACATTTATTCATACTTGCACTGCGGAGTAATAAATGTTGTAAAGCATTTTTTTATAAAGAATCAATCTCACTATATTTTGTACAAAGAAAGTTGCTATAATGTGGGACTTTACAAAATATTGTATCAAATATTTGTTGAGAATAGTGAAGTAACCACTGTTTTTCATGTGAGTTTTATGGACTATGTGAATAGGTAAAATGCAACTTAGTGAGATTTTGCTGTATTGCTTCCTGATTCCAGGCATCTAATTTACAGGATCGGAGGACAGATTTGCATACATTTGTCTTATTACATAAACCAAACAGAGATTTCTTCTAGATATCAAACAAAACCTGCTTAAAATATATTCCTATGGCTGCCAAAAGGGGGTTTGTAATGTGTTGCTAGATTAAGTTTGTCAGTGGCAAACAAAACTCAAGAAAACCCCACCAAACGTACAGAAAAGAAATGTGAAGGTGCACTCTCGTGGTAACAATTACATTTTACTGCTTTGTGAACTTGTTGATAGAAATTTTCTAAGCAGTTGGTTCAGGGAAACCTGTGCTGCTGATCTTCTCTGACTTGCAGGATGACCAAACATTTTATCAAATCAGGACAGATGGTCTGAGATGTGAACTTGCCAGCAGGAAGAAAATGCAGGAGGACAGTGGATCTCTGCTGTAGCAATATGGCACAAAGAATATTTGACAATGGGCAGAATACCTTTTTCCACTTCAGCTTTGTAAGGCATAGCTGTAGGCCATTTCTCCATGACATATTATGTTTTGGTGCAGAGACAATAACAGATAAGTTTTCAAAGAGACATCATGATCTCATTCACTGAATTTAAAGAACAGGGGGAGAAACTCTCAAATTGGAAAGAGGAAAAATGAACAGGAGCTTTTAACAGTGATGGTGGATTTTTTTTATAGGGTGAAAGAAGCTGAAGCTACCAACAAATCCCACCACTTTAAAAAACATGGTGTTTGTCACCACTGATCAGACAACTACTCTAACTTCTGCCTCCAGCTGTGGCTGATACCTGATGCTACCAAGGGAAGGGAAAAAGCCCCATAATATATTTAAGTCAACTGAATGGAGGAAAACAATCAAACCTGACTGTTACAGCCCAGAGCATGAGGCCAGAATTCCTTTATTTATCTATGCTGCCAGAGTTACATTGGCTGAGTGCAATATGACATTTTTTGCACATCCAACCCTTCCTGCTGAAGTCAGTGGGAATGTTGAGTGCACATGAACTGCAATGATCATAAAATTAGTCAGACTTATTAAAAATCCACTCACAGCATTTAAAAATCCATGACCATCTGTTGAAATACATTCCACAGGCCAACTAGGGAAAACTGAATTTAAAAAGAACCAACGAAGCCAAACACCACTACCAAGAAAACTCTAGTTCTTACTGATTCGAATTGGACAACTGAAGTTTTTAAGCTTAGCCACAGCTGCAGGAGGTACTAACGGCAGACAGGATGAAAGAGTACAGAGCAGGAGGCAGAAGAGAGTCTGATGGCGTAAGTTGAAGTTTGAAGAACATTTCTTTCAGCAACAGGTCAGGATAAATAGTCTCTGAGCTACCCTGCTGCCCACCATTATCACATGCTGTCCCTCTTAAATGCTCTTGCAACTGTTTGGGGTTGGTTTTGGATTATTTATAACCTAATGAGTTCACTGACCCAGTTCAGAAGTAGCACCAGAAACACACAGCAGAAGGCAAAGCATGGGGATGAGAAGAAATGGCCTGAGGGCCTGTAAGGTTTTTGTGACCCTGTTCTCTGTGAGCCATTTAAGAGTGTAGATTCTTATAGTGCTTTTGAACGGCCAAAGAGTAGTTAGTGCTATGCATTTATTTTTGGTTGTTTAGCAAACAACTCTGTTGACAAACAGTAGCATATGCTGTGTTCCCACACTGGTCTTTACAAAGTACTGCCACTGTTCTTCTGTAGAATGAAAACAGTATGGGGTGTCAGATGGCATTGCATTTCTTACCTCAGTGGAAGTGTCAATCACCTTTTCTGTTGGTGTATTAGTTGTTCCATTTGTTACTTCTAATTATTTTATTAAATCTTTTTTGTAAAGTTTGTTTTTGGTTTTGTTTTTTATAAAACACAGAACAACAAAATCTTCCCCATGTATCTGTGAGACACTAGTTCTATGAATGTATTACCAGTTGGTTTAGCACCTGGGATACTTTTGTTTCCTGAGGAGATTCCTGCAAAATGGAATGTGCTGATCACCTGGAGGTTCCTAAATAAACCAATACAAGGGATCACATGCACAAGCAAAGTGAATTGATTATCTTTGTACCTAAATATAATTACTTACAATAGCCTCTAAGCTCTGTCAACACCGAAGAATTTTCTCTATAACAATCTACAGGTGCTATTACACATCAAAACATGATAGATCATATCTTAAAAATTTGTATGCCCCAAAGCTCTGCTTCCTGAGGTATGTCATAGAATCATAGAATAGTTAGGGTTGGAAAGGACCTGAAGATCATCTAGTTCCAACCCCCCTGCCAGGGCCAGGGACACCTCCCACTAAACCATGCTAACCAAGGCTATGTCCAATCCAGCCTTGAACACCACCACCGATGGAGCATTCACAACTTCCCTGGGCAGCTCATTCCAGTGCCTCACCACCCTTACAGTAAAGAATTTCTTCCTCATATCCAATCTAAACTTCCCCTGTTGAAGTTTGAACCTGTTACCCCTTGTCCTATCACTACAGACCCTAATGAAGAGTCCCTCCCCATCATCCCTATAGGTCCCCTTCAGATACTGGAATGCTGCTATGAGGTCTCCATGCAGCCTTCTCTTCTCGAGGCTGAACCGCCCCAACTTTCTCAGCCTATCTTCATATGGGAGGTGCTCCAGTCCCCTGATCATCCTCGTGGCCCTCCTTGTCAAAAGGTCGTCTTGAAGTAGCTATCCTTATAACACCTATATAAACCAGGAAGGCGCAGTTATGGCTGTTGTACAGATAGGGAACTGAGATAGGTAGGTTAGTTCCAAGAAAAGTGCTTGTTCTGCCTAGGTAAAAAGTAAGTGTTTGAGTTCACAAATCATCTGTATATTCCAGTTTGGTGTGTGAGAAATGGCAGGAAGTTGTGCTTTGGCTAATAGCTTTGTTAAGCTGGGTCAATTTTTACTGAGACTGCTGAAGTTCTACTGAACAAAATAAAGCTGTCTCATCTTGGCTGAGCTGAAAGTCTCAGCTCAGATGAATATCCCCTATCAAATAAAGCCACCGAGGACCACAGATCATCAACTCAGGAGTCCAGTGAAGCCTTTCCCATTCAGTATGTGCCAAGAATCACTGACTCATACTGACAATCTTGAATGTAGGAGACATGACTTGACCATCTATGAGTAAAAAAATCTGTTCAGAAGTGTGGAGAGGGTTGTCACCACCCCTCTTCTTTACTATCTCATTGACTGGATACCTTCCCTGAAGGTGTGAGAGCTGGAGTCGGTGGCTTCATCAGCTCAAGAAAATTCAAACCCGCATCACCCACATCACAAGATGTATTCTAAATATGTCATGTTCATACATTCTTGGAATTGTAGTTCTTTTATCTTATGTTGCTAGGCTACTCAGAGGTGAGTTCATGGGAGGTCTCTGGTACTGCCAGGTTCTGTGGACTCTGCTCTTGGTAAGGGTCATACCCTAGAGACATGTGAGATACTTTTGTTTTAATCTTCACTCCAAACAATCTCTCATTTTTCAAGTGATTATTTTGTGCAAAATGCATAAACACTAGCTAGAATAAATTAAGGGTTCCTCAACTGGTTAATTAATGTATATATATATAAAACCTGTAAAAATGAAGTTGTGTTTCTGTTTACAAAAAAACCTCACTAATGATATATGACCCTTCTTTGTGCCACAAATATTTTCACAGTGCAGTAAGATTCATACTGGCATAAACTAGTGAGAAAAATACACATTTATGCAAGTAAGATGGTGAGAAACTTAATTTTTTTTTTCAGAAAGATATTTTAGTTGTTTGCACTTTTATGTTATTCTTAAGTATTTCTGGAAACAGCATATTTGTAAAAATTTTCATTCTAAGAACATAATGGTTATTGCAGTCTATGACTGAAAGAATTTAACTTTCAAGGAGTAAAGTAGGACACGATGAAAAATCAAAGTTCTGGGGTTTTTTTTTGTCAGGAATAGAGTAGTATAGGTGTATTCTGTGAAGGAGAATACCCAAGGTGGAAGAAGAGTTCAATTTTATTGCATTCTAAAAGAGGGGTAAAATTATTTTGTAAGATCCTCATTGATGTCATTTAAAATATGAGTAAGTCCATTTTAAAATTAATCAAATCTTCTGTTCTATTTTTTACCATGTGAAATGATGTTTTCAACTAGATGAATCTTTAAGCATTAGTTTTAATTTGCATCAAACCACTGTTTTTCTTACTACCTAAAAATAATAATTTTTAATATCACTGTGCTTCAAGGGAACTTCAGCCTATGTCACGTTTTCTGTCACTCCAAAGACTGGTCACTGTCTTTTCCCATAATATATAACAATATGAAATTCCCATTAAGATGTGTTCCCTAGGTAGCGAACTGAGACGCTAGACTCTCAATAAGAAGCACTGAAATGGAATTCTACTGTGAGGAACTGCAGTGGCATTCCTAAATCAAAATATTCTGGCCTTAGCCAAAATGGTTTCATTTTCATTATTTAAAAACAAAACAAACCAACAGAATCTTTTTAGAGAAGTGTTAACAATGAGTGTGTTTTTATCTTCACTGAGATTTTCCGTGAAAAAATAATTTGACTAATTCTCCATGTACTTGAAAACCAATAGAAAGATCCTTCTGCATGTCTGTATATTAATATATTCAATTCAAAATTCCCCTGGCTGAAAAAGGTGATAAGAAATAGGTGAGTGAATATACTAAAGTAGTGGAAATAGATATTTCATCTGAAGTAAAATTTAAACATTGTATGAGATTGTTAAGTAACAAGACAGAAAAGACCGAGGCCTTTCTTGAACTGCAGAAAATTAGCTCTGCGGGTTTCCCAAGGTCAAATTAGCTATTGAATAAAAAGTTCTTTGTTGAAGTGGGAGAGCAGATTATCACAAGAATGATATTTCTGCAAATGAGATGCTTTAATGCCACCATTGTTATGAAATGTTGTGATGCTCAGGTAAGTCCCTACTTAGCCCTACCAGTCCTCTCTCTGAAGAGACAGTGCTGCAGCCAAAATGCTGAAATGACACAAGGAGAGCCCCACTGTTTACATCTGCAATGTAAAATGTAGGAGAACTTCTTAGGGACAGTTATATTGAACTTCAGCACACAGCTTAATGTTGAAAATAAAGCAACAGCTGCCAGGAGGCAAAGGGCAAAGTACACACCTTCAAGAACTCTTTCACAGCTGTCATTAACATCTTTTATTTTTGTTGGTTGACAAAGAAAGGTAGCAGGATGCCCAGCGCTCAATGACACTTTCCGGAGCCCTCAAAAAGATACTTCTGTGCTTTCACGCAATTATTGACATTTACACAGGGAGTGAGAACTTTTATCAAGATGCAGCAGGGATGCAGCCCAGGGACTCTGTGAAGAGACAGTAAGCCTACAAAAGCAATTGAAGGAAGTTTTTAAGGGGGTTTGACAGATTGCAGTCTGGTGGCACTACTGTTACTTTCTCAGCAGCAAGCTGGCTTGATCTGATTAACAACAAAAGACTGGAACAGCACAAAACCAACAGTGAAATATGTCTTAGAAGCCATGGAGCTTTATGGGCTTTCTTTGTTTTTCCACTGAAAACAGAAAAGAAAAAAACTCTACAGACTTAATTAAATGAAACAAACTCATAGTACCCTCTTACCTCTGTAGGGACAGTCAGCTAATACCAACAGACTAGACTCTACTCCGTGTTAAGAAATAGCAACAGAATGGCTTCCATTCCAATAAGGTCTATCCAAATAAAATGCTAAAAAAAGTCAGACCATCAATGGCATATGCCATGTAAGGAAATCTGAAGTACAATTATCATGGTAAGCAGCCTAATTGTGCACAGAAAACCTTTTTATTAGTGGCCAAGAGGCTGTGCAATGGTAAGAACAGCTTTGAGTTTGTCAGACAAGCAATTAAAATAAAAAAATAAATTCTTCATTTGTAGATTTATTTATAGGTTTTACAGAGAATAACTGAAAAATGTGAAACCTGGTGTTGTTTTGATAGAATCAGACTTTGAACAAGAACACTTACTTTAAGTTGTGTGCACCATGCAAGAATTAAACTGAAAATACGATGTACTCACAGGTATGTAAAATAAGAAAAACACATATGTATATGCATATGTATCTTTGTCATCTGAGGAGTCAAGTCCAAACCTGCTCCCAGTGGAAGAAACTGA
Source organism: Ara ararauna (assembly GCA_028858755.1). Classification (NCBI taxonomy): domain Eukaryota; kingdom Metazoa; phylum Chordata; class Aves; order Psittaciformes; family Psittacidae; genus Ara; species Ara ararauna. The sequence continues at coordinate 103,245,693 of CM054376.1, read as the reverse complement.
AGTTATGTCATTAAATTGAATGAGTGTGAATGTAACCTCTTTATATCTTATAATCAACCTCTGTATTTTAACAGACATAAATTCACACTACCCACTGGTTACAGATCACCTTTTCTCCTGTATAGATTTACTATCTGATGGTGATCAACCTTATATAGATGAAAACCAACGTCCTAGAAGCAGAAGAGCTTTACTAGTTTAATATTTCATCAGGCTACTTGCAATAAGTGCTAAAGTCAAAACCAAATAGAAAACAAGAAATACAAGATCAAGAAACTGATTAAATAGGGCAATATCTTTGTGTTTAAGCAGGCTCAGCAACCTCTTAGGAATAAGTAAGCAGATTCTGCCTTTGGGAAAAATGGGGAAGAACACAGCCAATTCATGACAAGAGACACAGGGGAGGGAGAGAATTGAAATATCAAAGATAAGAACACTGATAAAGTTTTAAAGTGACGTAAAAATATCAAGATGCTGAGGTGCTGGCAGAATTATTAATAATCTCCAGGTTAAAAATTAAGGTAATCATCAAAACAAATTTCTATGCAATATGTGGAAGGTGACTTAAAACCATGTATGTGAATGGAATATTTCTAAAACAAGCAAGATTCAATCACAGTGCTCATATTAGCTAATAAACCCCTTTCTGTCCCCTTGACTTGAAGGCCTTAAACTTGCAGCATATAGCCACTGCCTTACACACGTATTTATCTTTAAAACATATTAGATATATTCACTTAGAGCAGAGTAATCCCTCTGATCTGCATAAAGCAGGACAGACTGTGAGGTATATCAGAATGATGAAGAAGGTATACCAGTAACCACAGAAGAGATGCAGATGGTGCTGCTGGCCATGGGTTTCTAAAAAAAGGGAAGAAAGATTGGTGGAGTAAACATGAATACCCTAAACAATTTCCCAGTCTTCAAATCAAATTTGGAAAACAGAATCTCTTACACAAACCAATTATACCAGTAACAACAAATAAATAATTAGATAAGCTCTGATACATAGTGGAGGATTTTCTGATCCTTTTTTATTTTTTTGATCAGCCAAATATAGAGAGGACAGATAGAAATATAGACAGAAAACAAAGAAAATTCCATTCTGAAATTGGCCTTCTGTAAAATGGAAAAGTAGTTGTAAAGATGTTGATCTTTCATTGACATAATGCTAAAAGTGATTTTAGGCATTTTAACTTGAATTTTAGATAACATTTTTGATTTATCATCTTTTTCATGTAATTAAAACTTTGTTTTCAGTAAAAACCTTGATAGCTATTTCAAGAAAAATGTTGACAAAAAATATCATGACAGATTCCACAACAAGAGTTTTGGAAAAGATGGGAATTTGGTATGTAAATATATCCATTTTTGAAAAAAGTTCAGGCTGATTGTTTTGCAATAAGCACATGCAATATTTTACTGCTTTTATTTTATTGGAAGAACTTCAGATTGTTTCAAAATTTGGATCTATATTTGCATTTTTGAAATTCAAGACAGCTGTCAGTTTTCATATTAAAAACCCACCCTGCTTTACTGAGAATTGAACAGCATTTTAAAGCATTGCGATAGAATGAAAACATGCAAAATGTTTGCTTAGACACTCCATACTTTCTCTTTGTATCTGTCATGTTGTTATAAATGTAAATCTTTGAAATTTTAATGCATTTGTGCTTGCTGTTTTGGTTTAAACCTTGTCATCATTGTAAGCCCAAAATTCTGGTGAATTCAACAGAACTTTGCTTCAATGACCTGAAGAATCAAATATTTACAATGTTACTGAAGGAAAAAAGAAACCCAAATGAGCTTATAATGAAAATAACAAGAAAAAATTAACTCTTAATTCTTAAATCTCTGCAATACCTGCAAGAATATATAAATTGATGCAAAATTGAGAAAAAAATGTAAAATTCCAATTAATGGAATTAATAATAAATACTATTCTGCACTGGCATATGGTCAGACGCATAAGAAAGGAGAGGTATGTAAGATGCATTCAATTCTATGTTAGAGTAGTTACCTGAGAAGATAAATCAATATTACGTTACTGATACCCTAGCTAATCTGTCACATTGTGTAACCATTTGTGCCACTGCTAAATTAATACAACATACCCAAACTCAGTTTTGCTACTGCTGTACACCCATTTTGTACTCACAGCACAAGTAAAAATACAAATGCGAAGCAAGACAGAAATAAGCCCACTTTTACCCCCTACAATTTTGTTAGTTCGTAACCGATTTTCTAGCAAACTCATGCAAAGTACATACTGAGAAACATGGGGCTGGGCTTTCATTCTTTTTTTTTTTATTTTTTATTTTTAAACTAATTTTTTTTTAAATTGTGAAAAAGAGAGGTAAAAACATTTTCCAAATCCCCAACATAATTATGCAAATGACAGTGATCTTCCTGATCAACTTTTATGTTTACTCAGATGTGGTAGGTCTGCACAGACAGTTTTCTGGTGCCCAGGCCAGCCACAAAGAGTATTTATAGTCCTGTCATTTCCCTTCCTTCTCTCTTCCAAGATTTCTCCCTGTCACCTGGTTTTGCATGTTCAGTACATGACTCATGCCACACAGAAAGGACAAAACATGCTCAAAATCTCAACAGAGATGCACAACTCTTATTACACCCACCCATGCTATCTTCCAGTAGTGTATGCTATGGACCTCTGAAAAAACTTCTGGAGGGCTGATGATGGTTGGTAGGGCAGTGATAGTTTTCCTATGTACATCAGAGTCCAAATAACGGACACGTGTGCAGATAATTCACCAAAGGGAAAGTGAGAAGAAGAGACAGAGATTCGTGAGCATGTAAAGAAGACAGTTCTTTACACATTAATGTGATATTTAAGTTAGCCTGACAAAATGAAGTCTGTGATCTGGTAAAGACTTAAGCACATATGTAGCTTGACACACATGAGCAGCCTGTTAACATAACACAAGCCTGCTAATATTCAACAAATGAGGCTCTCGTAGAGCACTTCACCCAAAATATATGCAAACCAAATTGAAAAGTCTGAAAAAGAAACAGCTGAGATATGAATATTTTAAACTTTGCTGCAGCAGTGGACATGTGTAATAACTTTTCAAAGAGATTTTCAGAGGATTTTTTTTAATACTGTACACACAGCACTTGTCCTAAATACATATTTACATTATGGACTGAAAAAGCTCTTTTAGAAATTGTTCTGGTCTTTTGGGCAAATAACATTCCTTTTAAAAAATTATGAATACATATTTAACTGATAAACTAGAATAGCTCTGTTAGGCAAATCATAAACAATTTTTTAACTGTCTAGTAACATGTTTACTGCAGCACAGAAGTGGATCCAGATTATTTAACTTTCTGTAATTCATTACTCAGTCGCAGTTCTTTTGCAATTTTAAGCCCCAACCCAAACAAAAATGAAAAATTATCCTCCTCCCATGTTCAGCATGAAGCTTGATTAGTAGAGGTAGCTGGGAAGTAAACCAAGAACTTTTCTGCGGATGGTATTGTGGAAGCACCATGTTCCACAGCATACATCCATCATTTTTGACTCCTAGACATATATTTCTAAAAAACTTGTAATCCAAACTGTTCTTTCAATGATATGGGAGCTCTGCGGAGTTAGAAAAAGAGATTGGAATAGTTTTGCCTTCTGACCCCAAACAGAAAAGACAAGATCCCAAATGATCCAAAGAACCTAGTAAAGTACTAAACTCACCCGTGTGAAGCTCTGCATCTTAGTGCCAAGACAATGTTGGTTAAGACACGTATACTCAACAGAAGAAAGACAGTTTTGCCTTTTTCCACTGTGATAATACTTAAGAAAACAGATTTGTAAAACTGATGATAATTCACAGGAAGGAAAAGAAAAGTTAACCAGCTATCCAGACTGATTTATGTACTTGGGTTTGCTCAATGTCTGCACTGTTTATGATGTGTAAAAAAACATGGCAAGCTGGTAGAGTAGGCATCTTTGGGCACCATTCTTCTATGACTATTAACTACTTTTAATGTAATTTCACAAATTATGCATTCAAGTAGATTTTGAAAACTTTACTTAAAATCATGTAGAGGAATATAGCATAACAGATATCACTTATCTGAATAATGTGAAATAGAAATAGAAGATATGTAAAAGGAAAAAAAGTTATTCTCTATAAGTCTGATTTCCAAAAGGGATTGGAGACAGATATTCATATACTTAAGATTTTTAATGGCATCACATTTTTAACAGAGTCCCAACTCCATTTAGACACCTACATGAGAGCAAAGACTTTAAAAATGCTCCTTAACCAAAAGCTCCCATAATGATTTTTATAGCCATATTTTCAAAAGCACTAAGCATTCAAAGTGCTTTTGGAAATCTGGCCCCAGCTGTGAGCAGTGACCTCTTCTGAAAATCTGTAGGGATCTGGCATGAAAGCGCGTGGAACCTTGCATTTAGTTGCGGGAATCTTAATTACCAAAAACATATTGACAAATTAGAGAGAGTTCAGAGAAGAGAAACAAAAATGGTCAGGGGACCAGAGGAATTTACATATGAGGGAAGATAAAAAGAGCCATATATGTATGGCTCAGCTATGAGATAATTAAGAGAGGATATATGTTAAGACTCTGCAAGTGTTCCTAATCTTGTGTGGATAATGGGGAGGAACAAATTAAATTGGATATGAGGCTATAACTAGAGCTGCAAGTAAAGAAGAAAAAGAATAATCATCTGGGTCTTCAAAAGAGCACCCTGGCAGGGAGGTCAGTTAGGCTGTAAAATGTGGACTGAGGGGACAAAATCCCGTTACTAAGGTTTGCATGTACCTTTAGGATAAAGATCTGAATGCTTGAGAGAAGCCTGTTCAAATTCCATTTTCAAAATAGATGGCAATTTGGGGTTGTTGAGCTGAGTGGAAGTCTCTTTTGAAATAGCAATAATTGTTCTGATGGAATTAGTGTAAACTACTGAAGAGAATGAAAAATTGAGCAAATTGTGGTCCTGATTTGTGTCGTATCATGACATTGAATTGAATGACTGATCGGGGGGGAGGCTCGGCATCCAGGAGCTTCAACTCAGAGCAGCAAGAGGCACCAAGGGAGCCTCAATTCCTCGACAGGACTTGCCAAGGAGCCGGCAGCTCAGCGGACAGGAGGAGCTGACTCAGAGGGGGCGGTGCCAGGAGGAGCAGCACCAGCCCTGAGTGGGTGAAAACCTGCCCAGGGAGCGTGAGTGACCAGGGCGGGTTCGAGGCAGTTTGCACAGCAGTTCGTGCGGGCAGGTGAGCGGGATAGTGGGCACTCACCTTATGACCAGGGTCCAGTCTGGGAGCTCTGCTCTGGCTGCCCCGCCAGTGGCCAGTGTAGGCACCCAGACAGAGCCAATGAAAGGGGAGGCTGCAGTGCAGAGCTCGGGGTGTAGAGAGTGCCTGCGCTGCTCTCCTGAGAGGAGGGTGCACAATGGGCAGGGCTGCACTCTGTGCTCCCCAGTGGAGGTCCTCCTGCAGCAGGTGGCTGAGCTGCGGGAAGCTGTTACTAGGCTGAAAGGTGTCAGGGAAGCTGAGGGGAAACAGCACTGCTTGCTCCAGGACCAGACTGTGCAGGGGTCTCATGCGTCTACTGTCACTCATGCAGGAAAGGAGGCCGCTAACCCAGGAAGCTGAGAAATGGTAACAGAAAAAACCAACAAAAATAGGAGGAAGAGGACAATTAAAAGCAAGGGGCTTCCTCCTAAATCTGTTGTCCTCACCCAGAACCGCTTTGGTGTCCTGCACGGGGCTGATGAGGAACCACACTCCCACCAGGAACAACCAGCTGATCCACTGGTAAAGAAGATCACTACTGGTGCTGCCAGGAAAAAGCATTGGGCCGTAGTAGTAAGGGCCCTACTTTGAAAGGAACAGAGGCACCCGTCTGTCGGCCTGACCCAGGCTCAAGGGAGGTGTGTTGCCTACCAGGGGCTTGGATCAGGGATGCTGCAGAGAAGCTGCCTGCTCTAGTTGGTCCCTCTGACTATTACGCACTTCTAGTGATGCATGTGGGTGCTACTGATATAGATTACAGTAGCCCGGAGAACATAAAGAAGGACTACAGAGCTCTGGGAGAGGTGGATTGGGGCTCTGGAGCTCAGATTGTCTTTTCGTCAATTCTCCAGGATACAGGGCAGGCCCTTAAAAACTCTAGGAGGATTGGCCAGGTTAATAAGTGGTTAGAAGGGTGGTGCTGTAGTCAGGGGTTTGGGTACCTTGAACATGGGACTCAATTTAGTAGGCCGGGTCTACTGGGGGCTGGTGGAGATGGTCTGACAAAGAAAGGGAAGAGTGGATTTGGTAGGACGCTTGCCAGACTGGTCAAGGATGCTTTAAACTAGATGTGTTGGGGGAGGTGGGCATCATTCCATACCAACACACCCAATCACTGACCAGCACCTATAGTAAACATTCAGAGCAATGTAGAGATATTCCAGCTGCTCCAGCCAATGAGCCACTTCAACTGGAGCTTGACTCAGATGCCTCTATACAAATGCCCGTAGCACGGGGAACAATCAAGAGGAATTAGAAATGTGTGCACATCTACTGGGATATGATATATTAGGCGTCACAGAAACATGGTGGGGTGGCTCCTATGACTGGAGTATTGGAATAGAAGGTTACAGGCTCTTCAGAAAAGACAGGCCCGGTAAGCAGGGAGGGGGAGTTGCTATTTATGTTAGGTATAGGCAGGAGAGTATGGAACTCTGTCTGGGGACAGGTGAACAGTCGAAAGAGAATTTGTGGGTCAGGGTTAAAGGGAGAACAGCGATGGGAGACATTATTGTGGGAATCTGTCACAGGCCGCCTGACCAAGAGGGCTACGTGGATGAAGCGCTCTATAAACAGATAGGAAGAGCCTCATGCTCGCAGGCCCTTATTCTCATGGGGGACATCAACCACCCTGATATCTGTTGGAGGGATGGTACGGCCCAGCACAAGCAATCCAGGAAGTTCCTCGATTGTGTGGAAGACAACTTCCTTCTGCAAGTAATAAAGGAGCCCACAAGGAGAGGTGCCATGCTTGACCTCGTCCTCACCAACAGGGAAAGACTGGCTGGAAATGTGGTGCTCCAGGGCAGCCTTGATTGCAGCAATCATGAGATGGTCGAATTCGAGATCCTCAGGACAGTGAGAAGAGCGTGCAGCAAGCTCACTGCCCTGGACTTCAAGAGAGCAGACTTTGTCATCTTCACGAACCTGCTCAGTAAGATTCCATGGGATATAACCCTAGAGGGAACATGGGCCCAAGACTCTTGGTTGATATTCAAGGATCACCTGCTGCCAGCTCAGGAGCGATACATCCCTTCTAGAAGTAAGTGCTGCAGGAGGGCCAGGTGACCTCGTTGGAAGGATAAGGAGCTGCTGAGGAAAATTCAAAGGAAAAAAGCAGCTTATAAAAGGTGGAAGCAAGGACAGGCAGCCTGGGAAGAATACAGGCATGTTGTCCAGGAAGCTAAGGACCAGGTTAGGAAAGCTAAGGCCCACTTTCGAATTAAACTTGGCTAGGGATGTTAAGGATAACAGGAAGGGATTCTATAGGTACATTGCAACTAAAAGACAGGCTAGGGACAACATGGGCCTTCTCCGGAAGCTATCAGGAGAACTGGCTACCCTGGATTTGGAGAAGGCTGAGGTTCTTAATGACTTCTTTGCCTCAGTCTTCAGTGGCAAATGCTCTGACCACACCACCCAAGTCTTGGAAGGCAGACACAAGGACAGTGAGAATGAAGACCCTAGGCCCACTGTAGGAGAGGATCCGGTTCAAAACCATCTTAGGAACCTGAACGTATACAAGTCCATGGGACCGGATGAAATCCATCTGCGGGTCCTGAAGGAGCTGGCAAATGAAGTTGCTAAGCCATTGTCTATCATATTTCAAAAATCATGGCAGTCAGGTGAAGTTCCCGGTGACTGGAAGAAGTGAAATATAACCCCATTTCCAAGAAGGGGAAAATGGACGAGCCAGGGAACTACAGACCAGTCAGTCTCACCTCTGTGCCTGGCAAAATCTTGGAGCAGATTCTCCTGGAAATCATCCTAAGGCACCAATCTGGTTGCTTTCTATGATGGGGCTACGGAACTGATGGACAGGGGTAGAGCAGTTAATGTCATCTACCTGGACTTGTGCAATGCGTTTGACACTGTCTCACATGACATCCTTGTCTCTAAGTTGGAGAGACATCAATTTGATAGGTGGACCATTCGGGCGATAAAGAACTGGCTGGATGGCTGCATGCAAACAGTTGTGGTCAACGGCTCAGTGTCCAGGTGGAGACCAGTAACGAGTGGTGTCTCTTAGGGATCGGTGTTGGGAACAGTCTTGTTCAACATCTTTGTCGGTGACATGGACAGTGGGATTGAGGACACCCTCCTTCAGCAAGTTTGCCAATGACACCAAGTTGTGTGGTTCGGTTGATATGCTGGAGGGAAGGAATGCCATCCAGAGGGACCATGACACGCTTGTGAGGTGGGCTGATGCCAACCTGATGAAGTTTAAGCATGACAAGTACAAGGTCCTCCACCTGGGTGGGAGCAATCCCAAGCACAGCTACAGGTTGGGCAGAGAAGAGATTCAGAGCAGCCCTGCGGAGAAGGACTTCAGGGTGTTGGGGTGTTGGTCGATGACAAAATGAACATGAGCCGGCAGTGTGCACTTGCAGCCCAGAAAGCCAACCGTCTCCTGGGCTGCAACAAAAGGAGCGTGACCAGCAGGTCGAGGGAGGTGATCCTGCCCCTCTATTCTGCTCTTGTGAGACCTCACTTGGAGTATTGTGTGTAGTTCTGGTGTCTTCAACATAAAAAGGACATGGAACTGTTGGAACAAGTTCAAAGGAGGGTCACGAGGATGATCAGGGTACTGGAGCACCTCCCGTATGAAGATAGGCTGAGAAAGTTGGGGCTGTTCAGCCTGGAGAAGAGAAGGCTGTGCAGAGACCTCATAGCAGCCTTCCAGTGTCTGAAGGGGGTCTATAGGGATGCTGGGGAGGGACTCTTCATGAGGGACTGTAGTGAAAGGACAAGGGGTGATGGGTTCAAACTTCAACAGGGGAAGTTTAGTTTGGATATGAGGAAGAAATTCTTTACTGTAAGGGTGGTGAGGCACTGGAATGGGTTGCCCAGGGAAGTTGTGAATGCTTCATCACTGGTGGTGTTCAAGGCCAGGCTGGACAGAGCCTTGGATGGTATGGTTTAGTGTGAGGTGTCCCTGACCCTGGCAGGGAGGTTGGAACTAGATGATCTTAAGGTCCTTTCCAACCCTAACTATTCTATGACAGACACAGACCATCTGAAACTTAGAGAAAAATTGAAAACACTGACCTCCCTCCCCCTCCAAGAAGTCAGTGCACCGGTGGAACTCACTTGTGAGGAAAGCATATACTTGAGAAAACAGATAGGCGTGTGAGGGGAGAATATTCCACCGAAGTTCTTCAAACCAAATTAGGACACGCTAGTTCAGAGACTGTCATGTCGCTAAGGCACGTTATAGTATTATATTTAAAAAGTAGTAGAACTTTTGGCAGAAAAATCAAAAGTTTAATAGAGTCAGGTTTTGGAGAACCATGTGAGACTTGGTGTTAGTCAATGTAGTTCAACGCCCTGAGATGCCGGAATGAGGTTTGACAGAAGTATGACAGAAACAACTGTGTCCATTGTCTGCTTCCAATGTTATTCTGCCAGGTCAGAAAAAACTCAGGTATCTACAACATTCTCTTCTCTATTTTTCATTCTGGATGGTAAAGTATTGCGTATAACACTGTTCCTTTTAGTACTATGTTGACCATTACCATTCAGTTTGCTTGTATGAATGCCAAAGACACATGATTGTAGAGCACTAACCTAATTATCTTCCTGGCTATTGTCAAGCATTTTGATTTTCAAAATATAAAGAAACAAAAAATGAAACAATATGAGGTGATTAGTATATGATTTTGCATACTTGTGTGTAGACATACCCTTGTACAGACAGCAATTAATTAGTCAATATATCTAGGCTTATAATGTAGACAGTCATTACCAATCTTGATTGAAACCTGGAGAAGTAAGACAGGCAGGTGAAGCAAGATGATCTGGGCTTCAGAGCGAGTAGTATCCACCCCTGCTTCACTCCATCATACACCACACAACTTCTTGTGCCTCAAGAGCATGGTGCATGGTCAGCTATGCTAGCTGACATGCGAGGAAAATCTAGCTCTGGCTGTGTGGCAATTCACAGTACTTGTCAACAGACAAACTATAACCAGCCCCTTGAAAAGCCTTAAGACGTTCATATCCTTGGGACCCCAAAGACATTCTTGAGAAACAGAAATTAGAGACAGCCCTTCTCTTTAAGGGTACTGTTTCCCTCACTGCCTCAAGCCTCACTTTGCCAAGAGAAGAGCCAAATCTACACATTTAGAAAAAGATTTAAGACTCTCATTTCTGCTTTCAATCCTTGAAGCAGAGGGGCTTTCAGGGATAGCCTCCAAAACAGCAGCTTTCTCAGAGATATTATTTCAGCCTCTCAAGCACTAAACCTGACACAAGCATAGCACAGTGAACATGTACCAGAGGGGTGCCTGGGGGCATTACTGAGGTTCTGCTGAAAAGCTGGAGTTGTGTGTGTGACACACAGCAGTGTGGTGGCACCAGCTTTACTGGTATTCACTGAAAATGAATGCCAGAATAAGGTCAGGTTAATGTCTGCATTATGCATGCTCCATGGAGGAAGAAAACCAGTCCATCTGAAGTAATTAAAATTCAGGGTCAGATTTTTTAAACAGTGATATTTGGCTGGAGGACTCTAGCATCAGCCAATTTGAAAGAATGGCACGCTTTTATGTTCTCTGACTCTAGCACTAAAGTGGCTGTGTTGGGCAGGACTAATGACACAAGAAGCTGAATAGAACAGACAAACTAGACTGATCAGAACAATCTGGGGCGTTTTGATAGCAAGGTTTTATTCACTTCTTCCTCTCCTACCTTTGCTAATTCTATAATCAATACAAATAAATTTTCCTCAGCAAAACATAGTCCAAACCCATGGAACCAACTGCTGCAGGGGGTCATTGAGTCAGATACTGTAGTTAGATTTAAAAAAGGCTGAATACATTTTATGGCCAAACGACATCTGTACAGTCACCCAAGCTAAGATAATGGTGATGAAATTTCATGCTTGAGTGTGTAAAATGATTGCTACATCACTCAGAAAGAATTTTTTTCCTTCCCAGGTAGAGGATTACACAATTGAGAAGATGCATTATAAAGAGGCTTCTGTATTTGGTGGGTTTTTTTTTTTACCTTTCTCCAAAGAGTGAAAGATCAGCTCATGGACCTCACAGAATAATAACTTAGCCTTCCACTTCTTCTCTTCTTAAACATAATGAAGCTCTTAAATGAGCTGTTTCATTTCAGGGCCTTCAAGTTTCTTTCATTCTCTCCATGCTAGCTGATCTCACATGCAGGTGAAATAACTGAAGTAAACCTTAGCAGCTGCCAAGGTTACTAATTCACCCTACTGACCCCGGCAGGTGAGACAGTGAGTTTGCTTGTGAGTACGAAGAGGCCTCTGCCTGATATTTGGCGCAACAGCTGGCTGCATTTCTCATGCAACTTGCATGTACTGTACATCTGGCTTCATTTAATTAGAAAACAAAACAAACAAAAATTAAAATTGATCTTCCTTCAGTAGTCAGCAACCTAATGATAATTTTGACCATTTTTTCATGCTTTCATCAGCTCAGTTTCATTTCCAGAACTTAATCAAGGAATTAATTAAGCAGGGACAGAATATATATCTTGCTACAGATTTCTGTGATATCTCACAGAAGATTTAATTCAGTGAGAGTATGTAGGGGAGGAAACTGTGGGGTGGAACAACTGCTGAAATACTTAAAAACTCATTACCACATATCCCCACTTCACCCTGAGAGCCCCCAGCCTGTCCATTATTGTCCTATCTCTACTTTCTGTGGGACTTTAAAAAGAAAAGGTTCAAAGAGCAAGACTTTCATGCTCCCCTTTCCATGTCAAACACTTTCAACTCCTGATTTCAAAGTGCCATTCGCTTGCTGTTCAAAGGCCTGTGGACACGTAGGGGGTGAGACAGGAGTAAAAGGTTGCACTACAAAGCCTGCTGCATTCAGAGCAATATCCAGCTTGGAAATACAAATGATAACATAAACTCAAGTATCTATCAATAAAACTGCCAATATATGAAATGAGGGTTGGAAAAATTCTAAATGGCCTTTTCCTGCCCCCTCTCCCACACAGGCATTGTTTTGTTACGGGTCTGGATAAAAGTCTAATAGATACTTTGAAGAGCAGCTTTTTCCCCTCTTGCAGTTATGACCAGAGGACTGCAGAAGTGGGAGAGAAGCCCAAACCCCAAATAAGTTCTCTAAGAATACCTAAAGAAGTTCCTACCAACATCTGAAAAACCTGCCTTGCTCTCGCTGAGTATTCATCTACCTCCCCTTCTCTATCTGTATCCTTTTCATCTGCCTGCCCACAAGATTTGGAACACCATTAATTGGTCCTCAGGGAGGCTGACAGGCCTGCGCTTTTATGACTTGATTCTTTGTATTGTACACATGTGGGCATCTCTCAGGAGATAAACAAAAGGAAAATGTGCTGAAAAGGGGGGCAGAATTTGTATAAGACTAAATGCAGAACAAACCACCTTTGCAATTTACTGCTAATATCTTAAATTGCATGAATAAATCCACCCCCCTCCCCATCTTCCCTCTTTCCTACATCTGCTTCTCTTAATCTGCTTTTCCTGATCGCTACAGGCTCGTCTTCTGAAGAATTCCACCTCCCATTTGAAATCAAACAGTCTAACTCTTTCTTTGCCCCCTGTTCTCCTTCCTCCTTGCCAACAAAAGAGTGAGGTGGTCTTATGGGAAGATAAAAAGAATAGTTGATCATAAGAACTAACCTGGAGCCAACACCTTGGTCTTTCGTCCCTTCAGCAGTTTCTAAACCCTAAGCACCTGCAGCTAATTCTCATGGTTTCCAGCCTTGGTCTTGGATTTGCTGAGAGTGAGGCACTTTTTTGGCACAGATTTAACTGCAGAGGAAAAATAAATCTAACGCATTCAGACACACACTGACACACAAGCACTTATGTGCACAAGCTTTAGCATGTGTGTGCTTGTGCACGTGTGGGCTTGTGGAGAAAGCAGCCTGTGTTATACAGAGGTGACCATAATTTTCAATTAATTAATATCTACTAGCAGCCTTTACTGCTAACTAACAGCATGCCAGAATTTCTGCTGTGGTTTTGTCTTTACCAACAAAACAGGCATGGGACATTATTTCCCCAGAGCTGGAAATATATTAAGGATTTCTGGACCAAGTCCTCCCAGTTTTATTTATAGCATGTTTGATAGAAAGACAGGATTTACCCTGCTCCCAGAATTAAAAACCACTGTGAATTTATGAACCAGAATCACAACTGGAAAGCAGATGCATGAGTGTTTTTGTGTGCACCTTGGCACATCCTAAAAATCTGGTCATTACTGGTCATGCTTAGAAGCTTAAACAACATAGGTAGAGGAGGACTTGGGAATCAAAATCCAACATTTCCTTTCCATCTTCTTCCCCATTCTCCCCCATCTGCCTATATCCCAGTGGCTAAGTCTACTAGACGTGGAAGTATATCTGAAACCTCTGGCAGAGGAGGAGACTTTAACTTCCTCTTTTGGTGCTCTTTTGAATGCTCTGACTCCTAAACATCTATTTAAAATGTTGCACCTTCTTGTGTACCTTAATTTTCAAAGATAGATAGAAGTGGCTGGTTTGGAGGAAAGGACTTAAGTAACCACAGTACTTAGTGTTGCCAAGAAAAGCATCTAAAAGTAAAGCTGAATTTATTGCAGTCTTGTTCTGAGCTTTCTTCTTTGTTATGATATGGAGATCCTTGGTCTACAAGCCAATTTTTGTGAATGATGTTCCAAGCCAACTATCTTTTCCTTTCATGCAGGGACTACATATATGCTGTGAATGTATTTTGGAGGTTAAACCCTTAATTTGAAGTTGATGGAGGTAGAGTGTATTGTAATGATGTAAATCACTTTTTGATGTTAAGACTTCATCCCAGAAGATAGCCTGTGAAAGCAAATTTCTGCAGGGAAACTAGAGGAAAGGCCTCAGACAGCACTACCTGTGACAGTTCCTGTTCTTCCAAACTTTTAGTGAAGCACAGCAATTTCTACCTGGTTTTCTACCATACTCACAGCAGGAATTTCAGTGTGGGTTGCAAAACCTGCTTAAGAGCCTGTGTAATTTACCTTATGTTGATTACTCTGTGTGGAACTGCTAATGGTACATGAGTTAATTAATCTATAGCTGCCTTGCCTATCTGTACTAAATAGTAATAGTGGCTATATCTTTGAAAATCTTGAAATACAGATTTTTTTAATCATTGCCTGTGATTATGTGCACCTGGCAGAAATAGGTATTTAAATTATGGTCTAAGTCTGATCTGAGCTCAGTGTCTAAAAACATCTGTATCAGGAAAATTTCCCTGGAGAGAATTACAGTCCTGCATGACAGTCACTGCTCTCGGCCTGGGAAGACTCAGTAGCCAGGCAGGGCAGCTTTCTGTACAGGTAGAGGACTGTTAAGAAAAGCAGCAAACTGCGAGCTTCTGGTCCTGTATTGTTCCCACAATATTGGCCTGAAAACTAAAGGGCAGTGTGAAAGGTCACTTGTGTTGGTGAAGTTATATGAAATGCTGTCACTATTAATTTCTTCCAGTTTCCCTGGAAATGAGCAAAGCAACCACTATTAAGCGAGGATTCTATAAAACAAAAATCACAATTTAAATCTACTTATCCCTGACGGCATTCCTGTTACGTATAACGATAGGAATGGTCAAGCCACTGCTAATTATGAACCAACACTGTGAGGAGCACTGCTGCCATGAGGTGCAAAGCACTCCATTCAGATGTTTGGAAACTGCTGAATTATTTGCAGATCCAGATCTCCATGTATGACCCATCAGAGGTGTACATTGAAGTGGCAGTGGAGAGGATAGGGGAGAGAAGCTCAGCCTGTGGCTGACACATTGGACCTACCTCGCATTCCTCCTGAGAGTAATTGAATGATGCCAGAACTGGACTGGGAACTCCAGATGCATTTTTCAGCACATGGCATGTGTGTTGGTTTCTAATGCTACCTAACACTTCTCTGAAGCTCTAGACTCCATTTTTTTTCTGATTGAAAACTATAGTTCAAGAAGTAACAAAGTTTAGGTTTGCATGCTGATGCCTCTCTTGGCACCTGAAAACTACAATAATATACCTTTATAAGTGACAAGGGCATAATTTAAATATAGTTGTTTGGTCCTGGTTTTTTGTCTGTCTGGCATCCAGTCTCAAAAATCAGTATGTGGAGCCTGAATTTCAGAGGTTTTGCGCCACTTTACATGAATACAGGACAGGCGACACAGCTTTTCCATTCAATGCTTAAGAATACATCCTTGCACTAAAACAGTCACTTTTTTACCCCACCTGAAAAAGTCCTTTTGGGGATTCTCAGCATATGGATAGTTACATTGAAAATCAATTCTTCTGACATTCAGAGCTTTCTTTTGGAGAGGTTTATTTGCTCTACTAACGACTTTAAGCCTCCGTGGCACCTTCTTACTCACCATAACTGCTGTGCTTAGTTTCTAGCTCATAAGCACTATTTGATTTCAGTACCCTGTACATTGTGTCACCTTTTAAATTAATATAAAATTGCTTCAGCCATGTCGTTGTTTGTGTTGGTGTTAAACCTTTCTTGTAGAAATGTGAGTGGTGATGGAGACTGTAGGGCATTAGGGATTAAGGGAGCATGATCCCCATCTCCTCTGGAATCCTCCTTCCTTCTTTCCATTCATCCTGCAGTGCAGATGTGGTAGGCTGTTCTCCCTGAGCCGTCAGACACAAACAAGAAAGCACATTCTTCAACAGAGGCAATGAAAGAGGTACACAGCTCAGCTCATAGGTCTGCTTCTGCTGGAATATGTAGGAAAAGTTATCTAAGAGAAAAATGAAGAAGCAAAATGTTTACTTTGAGAAAGCTGGTTGAATAAAAGCCGTTGTGGGATGTCGCTAACAAGACAAAATAGAGGCCACCGGTTTTCTTGCAAGATGTTTTCTTATACTAATAGGTCATAGAAAATATAATGGATTACATCCTTAGGGAAAGCTCCTTGAACTGCAGTGATAGTAGCTTTAGAAAGGCAAATAATCTCTGACAACAACTCTATTCTGCAGGCGTTATAGCAAAGGCACCTTGTAGCTGCAAGTTCCTTCATTGCTCTAGTTCTGTTAGAGGCCCAATAAGTCTGTTCTTTTCTTTCTGTTAAGTATTTATTTTCTACCAAACTTACTTTTCTGTTTGTTTTTTTTTTTTTTTTTTTTTTTTTTTTTTTAATAAAGAGAATCTTCCATCTGGTGAAACCTTTCAGTGTTTTTAAAGAAAATAAATGAGAACAAAAATATTTATAACGACTTTCATTTCCTGAAAATAATACCCCCCAGATAGATATCACTTTGGATTTTTCAGAAGCTAAAATAAAGAAAACTTATGAAGTAGAATCTTTCTTAAAAACAAGTAAATTTCAGCTTTTTTAACATGTTTAGTATTGAAAATTATTTTGGAATAAATGAGATTTCAGTTTCCTCCTCTGCAGAAGAAGCTGCTGTTCCATAGAACTTCATCCCACTTTCAACTCTATTGTTCACTTCACCTGTAGATTTTCAAGGCCTTTTGCCTGCAAGAGTAAAAATATGGTTAGTTTTTCTAGAGTCAATGTTAAATTGCTACAATGCTCAGAAAATAGTCAGTCTTAGATGATAAGAAATAATGCATCAAACAGTAGAGCTATCTTGAGACATCCTGGAGAGACCATATTTTTATTCAGGTAGAGTATTACAAGCAAGAGGAAAATTCAAACACCTGCTTTAGAAAGTATACTTTGTACAGCAACTGATATAATTAATCCTTTTTTTCTTGCCAAACTGGTCCAATCATTACAAATAACAGGTAAATATCCATGGAACAGTAAACTATTTAAACACTTCTTTATTTCATTTTTAAATGTCTTACTATTACCTTCTTCCCTATTGCCCTCACTACCCTACTTTTTGGCTGAAGTCTCTTTAAGATGGGGAAGTCACATCTGCAATTTCACCTACTCTGAAATCACCTCATTCTGCCTGATTTATACCCCATGAAGTCCTATTGCCCTCAGGAGGGTTCTGCAGAGTGTAAGGCTGGGCAGAGTTTGATCCAGAATGTTAAATACTGGAGCATCAAAATTATAGGTTTATTGCAATTATTATTGGTCCCCATTGGTTATTTACTTATGCTGTATCTCAGCTACAGTTAAATTCTCTGCTACAAGGTACGTGGGGAGAAATAAAAGCACAAATAGCAAATGAGTGGATCGATTTGGAATGGGCTTGAACCTATTTGTATGCCTCAGGATACTACAGAAGAGGAGGGATTTTCAAGGCTCCCAGCAAAGTGACCTGAGAGTTGGGATTCTGAGTTGTCCTAAGAAGCTGCACTGTAAACTGAGGCAGTTCAGCTGCTGACACGTAAGGGGCTCAACTCACTTGATCTCAGAGGCTGGAGTGGGTGCTGGGATCTCTGGAGCTCTCCCCACTGTTTCACTCACTGATAAAGCTCTTCGGAGGAACAGGCACTTCCACAGTTACTTGGACATCTTTACCAGATCAACGCCGACTGTTCTGATTCCCTCAGCACCCCTGCTAATATTTTTCTAGTAATGCATTAGTGACTCACTGGTAATGCAGTGTAAGGAGAAAATCCTGGCCTCATTTCAGTTAGTTGTGCAAGGAGAAGGGACCCATCCTACATTACCAAACTTTTGACTCAAGATTTTCCACATCTAATCACAAATTTAATAATCTTTATTATTATATATAACTGGTCTTTCAATGAAAGATTTCCTCAGTGGTGATCCAGAAGACAGGATTGAGAAACTAAAGTTATACATAATTATGTACTATTTCCACCCTCGGAATTTTTTTGTAGTGTATGAGCTACAGTATTGCTACAATATCACTACAACATGAATTCTCCATCGTATGACTCAAAGATGTTCAGAACTCAGGTGCCTAACTGAACATCTAAAATGAAATGTTCACATGTCAAAGAGATATTTTGTAAAGATGGACTTAAAAAAATAAAAATATAATAAAAATAAACAAAACCCAAACCCCCCAGACAACAGTATCAATACCACTGTCCTTAAGGCCCAGGGGATTTTACATTTCAAGCTTCATAGAGTTTCCCCTCAGTAGTGTTTGGCTTGACTGAGATGGCTTAACTCTGATATGAGTACTACAGACACAGATCATACTTCAGAAGAATGAATACAATAGTATAACATGGGTCACACTTTCTGCTGAATTACCTTAGAGCTAATCACCATTATAGGAAATCTGTCAATATGCAACGAAATTTAAAATGTAAAACTTACTGGCTGAGAGGCCAGAGGAATATGTACCAAA
Source organism: Ara ararauna (assembly GCA_028858755.1). Classification (NCBI taxonomy): domain Eukaryota; kingdom Metazoa; phylum Chordata; class Aves; order Psittaciformes; family Psittacidae; genus Ara; species Ara ararauna. The sequence continues at coordinate 103,227,170 of CM054376.1, read as the reverse complement.
AAGAATTGTTGTTTTAAAATTATACCTTCTCCTGGTTCATACTATGTATGAAAAAGCAATGCAGGGTCCTTTATAGGTAGCCATATATCTTACATCAAATGTCTGCCCAATGTGTTCCATTCTAAACTTCCTGGGCCTTCAACACAATAAAAACTGTATGACATGTATTTGCTTTCCTATATAGCCTTCATTTTTTAAATCAAGTAACTAGAGCTAAAAGATATTTCAAATTATTTTTTTTTCTTTTTCTATGAAAAACAATCTTTTTCAGTAGTTTAAAAAAAAAGTGTTTTACAATCAGTTCTATAGCTATGAGTTTTCAGGGAAGGAAATTTTTAATTGAGTGTGAGAAGGTCCCAGTTATACCACTTTATGCATAGCTTCTCAGTTTGGCCTATGCTATCTTGAATTTGCAATTACCAAAAATTAACTTTCTAATTTAGCAGTCAGATTTACTTCTTATAATAAATAACAAACAGAATGGCATGGAAAATGTTTGTCCTGATAGTTCTTACCAACCAGCTTCTCAAGACTCTTACTGGTCAGCAAAACAGTCTTCTCTTGGTTTTTATTGCACTCACTAATTAGGATCTAGTGTGCCTCAAAACAGTCAGCTGCCATTGTAACAAGTTACAGGAAAATTATAATGCTTCCTAAGCATTTCCACAGAAACAAATTTCATGTGTGTGTGGGTGGACAGTAGGAGGAGAATAACCTTGGGAAAACCACAATTATAAACAGCTGCAGCATGCATTAAATGTAATTATGATTGATTCCTATGAATAATTCTTTGTGTAAATTTCCACTTAAGCTGGATTTGCTGTTTGGGTGCAATGGACATTTCTGCATTAAGTGATTATGTCTTTTTATTATTATTAAAATACAGATTCTTTACACCTGGGAGAGGAGATGGAGAAAGAAGACTTATTGCACCAGCATGAACTGCTGAAAATCTGTGCTCTCACAATTAATGGTTTAACAGCCTGAATGAAATAAAATTGTTTGTGCCTGAACCTACAAAGTAGGATTAAAATGAAAAAGAAAGCATCATCCGAAGTTATTGTCAGCAAAACCTCATAATACTATTTCAACAAGATAATAAACGTATAATCATAGATAGCATCTGATCAATCACTATAGAACAGCTGACTATATTAATAGGACTTGACATTTATTCTGTTTAATGGAGAAGGTGCTGAGCACCTAGGTTTCTGCTATGCTAATTGCTTGGTCATTTAAAAAAGAAATCAATACAATACAGCCCCCACAAGAGAAAATCTTGACTCATTCTTTACACTTCCTAAAGCAAAAAACCCCACTAAATCATGGTCATTAATTTATTTGACTAATTCAACACTTCAAATTTCATTTATTCTCATATAAGGTTTTACAACTGTCTATTACATGAATGTACAGCAGTGGTAATGACAAGAAAGAGCATATAAAATGACTGGGACGAGGAAGAAGGTTTCCTTTGGAAGCTTTATGTATCCATTTGTGATCCCACTGAAATTAATTATAGCTAGCCATTTACTTCAGTGAGATAAGACAAGGGGTGTGCATAGGCCTTGGTACATCTATGTGCTCTCAGTTGTCAGTGTATATGTGGGAGCTACTAAGGGCTGCTCAGCTCTCGTTAAAAAAAGAGATCTTAAAGCAACTGTATTACTACAGCTGCAATACTGATGTGCTGAAGCTGACTCTTCACTGTAACAGGAGGGTCTAGCCTCTTACTCAGTTGGATATTTAGTCAAGCTCTTATCACATTTATAACCACTTCTCTTTTAAAGATCGTAGGAACCAATGGCACATGCTAAAAGTTAAGTAACTACTTAATAAATAGGGTGATTCAAGGCCATGTGTCTACTCCATATACCTCTTCACCAATTTAGCTTTTAATTTATGCTTTCTTTCCAGCTGGGCTATATCCTTATTTTCTGAATGGAATATATGGATACTGCAAAGCAGATCAACATTTCTTAGACAAAATTGGAAATATAGGAACTTGCTTTTCTCATAGATATCTCAAAAATTGTTCCTGTTTTCATCTTTTTCACCCCCTTGGCATCTTTCATCACGCTTTTTTTCCATACATCTGCAGAGCACTTTACTAGCCAACCCAACATTCTCTGCAGTAGAGATGGGGTAACTATGTTAGAGGTTAACATCTTCCAGCCTAAAAGTTTCACTTTGGTGGTTTGTTCAAATTTGCAGTGTCAAAGGCAGAAGTGAATTCAGAGTTGTGCTCTGTCTGTGCATTGACCAACATAGACCAAACTTTCCATAAAAAAGACTGCCTAGAATGCCTTCAAAACAGAGTTGAAAAACCACACGGTTTTTTTAGTATTAGATCTATGGACAGCTTTTCCATTTCCATCTCCTCTGAATGGCTACACGATTAGCTTTCCCTATATAATTTTGGTGGAACTACAAATTAGACAGTTTACACCTCATATGTCAGGTTATTCTTGCAGACTTTTGTTGGAACTGTTGGTAGTTTAGCATCTTTAAGCTCTGCGTGGAAGAAAAAAGCATAATTTGCTCTAAAGTTATAGTAAATCAATATGAAAACCTCTGCTACTGTTCAGGTTGCATTTAGTACGTAACATACAGAAATGCTGTTAAGACGCCACAGAATACCAAAGATTTGCTTGCATGTTTTTCAAACAAAAATGTAAAACTAACATGTTTAACCCCCTCAGGCTGATTTTTAAGCCATACCTCTAAAACTGCATCACAATATTTTGTCAATGTAGTTTTGCACTCTTGACCTCCATTTAGGTATAGAAATTAGGTGCAATATAACTGATGAAGATGGATACTCAGAAGCTCTGTTTATCATTTTGATCAGAAAGACATTCTTTTATTTTTCTTTTCCCTTATGACTGGATTTAAAGAGCTCTTTTAAAGCCTCCATCACCCTTTTTAAATAAATATAAAAAACTCCCAACAACAAACAAACCCACAACCAACAGGGGCTGTATATTTTCTGTAAAAAACATCCTTACATCAATCAAGCAAATATACATTAGCAAGAAGGAAACACATTAAGACTCATTTTCCTTTCTCCTGTGTCAGGTTACTTCTTTTGTACTATATATCAGAATGAAAGTAATTCACCTCTCAAAACAAAATATTAAAGAACAAAATATGACTGTGATGCACTTTTGCAGAATACAGTCAAATTTCCATAAAATGTCTGCAGGGTTTTGCACATTAAAATTTCTCTTACTAAAAATGTTTATGGAAATAGGTCATTATGCACATTACTAATAGAGAGCAATTTGTTGCTTTTAAAGGAGCTTTTATACTAATAGTTGTGAATAAACACATTTATGAGGCATCCTAAATATAAACAATGTATATACTGGCAAGCATATTACTCCTCACATACATGGTAGACATGGCTTAAAGAAGTTGCTCAGTTGCCCAGTTCTGCTAAAATGGAGCCCAGAGGACTTTTTCTACCATTTTTGTTACATTGATAGGAGATGAACAGTGTCACAGCTGTAGAAATTGGCTAATGGTTGGTACCGCTGAATGCAATGCTTCCACAGAGTTTCATCAGAGCCAGTAAGGCCCTCTGTGTGTCTAGTGAAGGTGAGAGTAAGGGTAGGGATGTGCAAGTGGACCTCTCCTTTGCAGCCAGAGCTGCAGAGTACAGTCAGCAAGCCCAACCCCTGAAAGGCAGTCTCAATCTGTGGAAAATAGCCTTGTACAAAGCAGATTTTCACATCAGTGGTAACAAATTTTGCTAGCGTGATATCAGAACTGGATTTGAAACACTATATATTCCATTATCAGCACTTAGAAACGTTAAAAAGTGATAACAACTACAGAAGTTTTACTTGACTTTTGAGGAACAAAAAAAATACAGGCAGGTAATCACACTGAGTACATGATGATAGTATGAGAAGCAGCAAGACACCAGTCTAAAATTGCTAGTCTTTCTAAGGAACACCTTACAATACATCTAAACAGTACCCAGCATCAACTATCTTAAAAATCACACTTAAACAACAGATCAGATCACCCAGAAAGTGCAAATGAAATGAGCTGGCTCACGAAGATATGTTGATTCCTGTGGTCCCTGACTTGGTTGTCAGTAAAAGAGAAGAAAATGTAAAACATCTATCCAATTATTTCAGTTAATATACAAGCATTAGGCATTCAAATTCCTAATTAAGAGACAACATGCCCTGTCAGGCATCTGCATGGGCTATTGAACATTGCCTAGATTGTTCCATAATTATGGAACAATCTAGCTGGCTTAATAGCTCTAAAAATGTAAGTAATGTGCATCCATTGAGGAAATATACTGCTTATCACATGAGGAGGAAAAGCACACAGAACATGCTCTGCTACCATGTATTTGTGCTGCAGGTTTTTAGTGGAACATAGTTTAATTAACAGAGGGCAGCCTCAGCTTAGCAGCTGACTTCTATTGGCAAGGAAGAAATATAACTCACATGTCAAAATATATTTCCATGAGCAGATTTAAACATATAAAACTCGACTGCTGGAAGCGCTCCATTTCAGACTCCAGTGTTGGTTAGGCACCAAAAAGAAAAGGTAGCATGTACAGAAACATATAGTTGCACTGACTTCAGGCTACTTTTCAAGCCTCATTTGTCAAAATTCTCCATCTTCCAGCCCCTCCTCACCAAAGTGAAAAAAAAATTCAGCATCCTCTAGGGGAGTCATGTTGTCAAGGAAACAGATTTTTTCCATCTTCTATGATTTGCATTGACAGAAAATTTGCTACAATTTCCTTCTTTTCAAGCTTGATGCCTATGTTCAAGAGCTGACCAACATTGCCTTCAATGTTGCTGCCATAGCATCAAGTCGTCTATTCTTTCATACTCTCTGGTGAGGCTGGGCAGATCATGGATGTACTCTGATGAAAAGTCTGCAAGGAACGAAAAATAGAAATATTTCAGCTATTTGAAATCATTTCTTCTGCCCTTTAACCAATAGGTTTTGTTTTGAAAATAATATAAGATGCTTTAACAGCATCATATCCATTTCTATCACACTGTCTTCTTATTCTCTTTGCTTTTAATAGAATAAAAGGGGAAAAGCAAAACCAAAAAGGCCATTGAAAAACAAAACAGACAGTGGAAATGTGAAGAAATTTGTAGATTAACTGAATATCGGCAAATGAAACCTATTTTTTTTATAAAGTTTGTTTTACCTAAAACACTAATTCCATGTTAAAAATTTAACTGCCTCTGGTTATCTTTACTGTTAAGACACCTGCACATGCATATTGTATAGGATGCAGATTCTTCAAATCTGCTTGCTTCTACAGGATGCAAAACTTTAATGCTACATTTGGCCGCCTCCGGATGTTTCATGCAACAGAGTGAGGGAGCTACCCTTCAACATTTCTCCTAAGACTAGTGGGAAAAGTTGAAGCATTTCTCTGGTTTCCCTGTAGACTGGCATGACATAAATAAATAACATGAATAAATCTGTCTTCTTACGTGGGATAGATCAAGCAATGTTGAATTGATTCAACTGGGTTTAAATGGACTTCTTTACCTTTCTTATCTCATGGTAGACATTATTGTCAGAGAATCTATCTACGAATTTCTATCCCCTTAAAGAGATCTACCATAGCATCCCATGCATATTTTGCACTGTCAGTAAATTTGTTAAAATTTCTTGTATTTCAAGCTTGAGGCCTATGTTCAAGAGCTGATCCACATTGCCTTGAATGTTGCCACCATACCATTAATTTGGTGTGAGACAATTTTTCTTCTCTGTTTTTCTAAACAGCAACAGATACAATTTAGAAAGATTTCATGTGTTCACCTATTCTTTCCTGTCTTTATTTGTATATAGCTAGAATTCTATAGGGCATATCAGAATACAGTAGGCCTCAGCTGTGTATTTATTAGTCTGGAATTTGACAACAAAATGGGTATTAAATGTAAACACTTTTATCTTCACTGAACATATAAACTTATTATTAATTAAATAGGCAAGAAATTATCCATCTGCAGGTGCCAAAGGAATGCCAATCCAAATGACAGAATTGGTAACATATTTTGTTTGAACAGTTCTTGTCACAAGAAGTTTTTTTGTAAATCATTATTACCTACGTATTATTATCTAAGGTACTAATGAAATGCAACAATGAACTTTAAATGGATTAAAATTATCTATTTAAAGACTATTTTGAAGTTGTGAATGCTCCATCACTGGCGGTGTTCAAGGCCAGGTTGGACATAGCCTTGGTTGACATGGTTTAGTGTGAGGTGTCCCTGCCCCTGGCAGGGGGGCTGGAACTAGATGATCTTAAGGTCCTTTCCAACCCTAACTACTCTATGATTCCATGATTCTATGACTTTTATGTCTCAAATCCTTTTTCTTTCCTTTCACCTTCTGGTACAAAATTTTAAACTCCAAATCTCTTTTTTGGCTCAAATCAGAAAAAAACCCACCCAAGCCATCACCTTTCAACAGAATAAAAATAATGGCTCTCAATGAGATCACAAAATAATTAAGGCACTTAACAGTATAAGTGCTTACAACATTAGGATATTAGTTTTGTGGACTGAGATAATCTTGCAGATTAAGCTCCTAATAAAACACATTTTCAGAAGTATTGCAGTGAGTATATTTTCTTTCCTGCAAAACAGTATTAGTGGGAACACTACATTTTGATTCCCTCTAATTTCTTCATAAGGAGGCTGGAGGTCTTCTGTGGAGGGATGAGACAATGTGTTCCATGTCACAGCAGTGTTGTGATACAGGCCTGGGCTTGCTTTGGGGACATCCCAGGACCTTTGCTATTTGAGCTGCAAGACAAGTGGACTGCACTCTAATTGCTTGTTAATATTGAGGACAATGTCAATTACTCCCATAGTAAAAATTTCACGGTACTTTGAAGCCTTGTTTTGCCATTTTTTTTCATTTCAGGTTTGAGAAAAGGCTGAAAGCAGCCATGGAGCCTAGTTTTTTTCCTGGTGTGGAAGACAGGTCTGTCCATTTACTCCCCTTTCTAAACACATCCATTCAGTTTGGGTTGCTTTTTGTAAGCCACTACATTATTCGCTTTCTCAGGCCCCAACCTCTGAAAAAACTAATTTTTTCTGGATTCCTAAAGCATCCATCTCAAAATCACTGAGGGGAGCCAGCTCCCAAGAGATGACTAGAAACAGCTGCCCCCTGCAGCTGGAAAACTTTTCAGTGCCAATCTAGACCTTGATCTAGTAAAGAACTTCTGTTCATGAATAGCCAACTGATTCCCAAAAAAAAGTTATTGTGTTTGGGCGCCTTACCGCAATGGGTCTTATAGTGAATATTGCAATAAGTCTTTTACAGAAGGTAGCTATTACAGGCTTGTGTCCTTCAAAGACTTATACAGATGAGTAATATATGTATGGGGTTTATAGTGTCAATGCTATTGGCTGTCCCTATCATATGGGATTTATCCCATTTGGGTAAGCATTTCTTTCTATGACTTTCAGGCTGTTCTTTTTTCTTCCCAATGTGATAGAATATTTACCAATAAACAAGCAATCCAGGAATTTCCTCAATTGTGTGGAAGACAACTTCCTTCTGCAAGTAATAGAGGAGCCCACAAGGAGAGGGCTGGTTGGAAATGTGATGCTCCAAGGCAGCCTTGATTGCAGTGATCATGAGATCGAATGAGGTTGAATTCGAGATCCTCAGGACAGTGAGAAGAGCGTGCAGCAAGCTCACTGCCCTGGACTTCAAGAGAGCAGACTTTGTCATCTTCACGAACCTGCTCAGTAAGATTCCATGGGATATAGCCCTAGAGGGCAGAGGGGCCCAAGACTCTTGGTTGATATTCAAGGATCACCTGCTGCCAGCTCAGGAGCGATACATCCCTTCTAGAAGTAAGTGCTGCAGGAGGGCCAGGTGACCTCGTTGGAAGGATAAGGAGCTGCTGAGGAAAATTCAAAGGAAAAAAGCAGCTTATAAAAGGTGGAAGCAAAGACAGGCGGCCTGGGAAGAATACAGGCATGTTGTCCAGGAAGCTAAGGACCAGGTTAGGAAAGCTAAGGCCCACTTTCGAATTAAACTTGGCTAGGGATGTTAAGGATAACAGGAAGGGATTCTATAGGTACATTGCAACTAAAAGACAGGCTAGGGACAACATGGGCCTTCTCCGGAAGCTATCAGGAGAACTGGCTACCCTGGATTTGGAGAAGGCTGAGGTTCTTAATGACTTCTTTGCCTCAGTCTTCAGTGGCAAATGCTCTGACCACACCACCCAAGTCTTGGAAGGCAGACACAAGGACAGTGAGAATGAAGACCCTAGGCCCACTGTAGGAGAGGATCCGGTTCAAAACCATCTTAGGAACCTGAATGTATACAAGTCCATGGGACCGGATGAAATCCATCTGCGGGTCCTGAAGGAGCTGGCAAATGAAGTTGCTAAGCCATTGTCTATCATATTTCAAAAATTATGGCAGTCAGGTGAAGTTCCCGGTGACTGGAAGAAGTGAAATATAACCCCATTTCCAAGAAGGGGAAAATGGATGAGCCAGGGAGCTACAGACCAGTCAGTCTCACCTCTGTGCCTGGCAAAATCTTGGAGCAGATTCTCCTGGAAGGTGTGCTAAGGCACATGAAAAACAACCAGGTGCTTGGTGACAGCCAGCATGGCTTCACTAAGGGGAAATGCTGCCTGACCAATCTGGTGGCCTTCTATGATGGGGCTACGGAACTGATGGACAGGGGTAGAGCAGTTGATGTCATCTACCTGGACTTGTACAAAGTGTTTGACACTGTCTCACATGACATCCTTGTCTCTAAGTTGGAGAGACATCAATTTGATAAGTGACCACTCGGCGGATAAAAAACTGGCTGGATGGTCACACACAAAGAGTTGTGGTCAATGGCTCAGTGTCCAGCTGGAGACCAGTAACAAGCGGTGTCCCTCAGGGATCGGTGTTGGGAACGGTCTTGTTCCACATCCTTGTTGGTGACATGGACAGTGGGATTGAGTGTGCCCTCAGCAAGTTTGCCAATGACACCAAGCTGTGTGGTTCAGTTGATATGCTGGCTGGAAGGAATGCCATCCAGAGGGACCTTGACACACTTGTGAGGTGGGCTGATGCCAACCTGATGAAGTTTAACCATGCCAAGTGCAAGGTCCTCCACCTGGGTGGGAGCAATCCCAAGCACAGCTACAGGTTGGGGAGAGAAGAGATTCAGTGCAGCCCTGCAGAGAAGGACTTGGGGGTGTTGGTCGATGACAAAATGAACATGAGCCGTCAGTGTGTACTTGCAGCCCAGAAAGCCAACCGTCTCCTGGGCTGCATCAAAAGGAGCGTGACCAGCAGGTCGAGGGAGGTGATCCTGCCCCTCTACTCTGCTCTTGTGAGACCTCACTTGGAGTATTGTGTGCAGTTCTGGTGTCCTCAACATAAAAAGGACATGGAACTGTTGGAACAAGTCCAGAGGAGGGCCATGAGGATGATCAGGGAACTAGAGCACCTCCCGTATGAAGATAGGCTGAGAAAGTTGGGGCTGTTCAGCCTGGAGAAGAGAAGGCTGCTTGGAGACCTCACAGCAGCCTTCCAGTACCTGAAGGGGGCCTATAAGGATGCTGGGGAGGGACTCTTCATGAGGGACTGTAGTGAGAGGACAAGGGGTGATGGGTTCAGACTTAAACAGGGGAAGTTTAGATTGGATATGAGGAAGAAATTCTTTACTGTAAGGCTGGTGAGGCACTGGAATGGGTTGCCCAGGGAAGTTGTGAATGCTGCATTGCTGGCGGTGTTCAAGGCTGGATTGGACATAGCTTTGGGCGGCATGGTTTAGTGGGAGATGTCCCTGCCCCTGGCAGGGAGGTTGGAACTAGGTGATCTTAAGGTCCTTTCCAACCCTAACTATTCTATGATTCTAAGAAATAATACGTATGATATCTGTGTAACTGCAATGGCAGTGAGGACCATTGATTAAATGAGGGTGGGCACTGAGTGTAGTTAAATTAATTTTTAAAATTAAGAACTGTGATGAATATATAAGCACTAGGTTTCACCTCATTGTTCCCTCAGACAAAATATGTGCTGTCAGGCAAAAAGAAAGTTTTAGGGCTTTTTTGGGTATGTTGGTTGATGTTTTTTTTTTCTTTTTTTTTTTTTTTTTTTATTATTACATCATTCAAAGTCTTATTTGCTCAGTAAACTGCAGTCATGTAAAGATTCCATGGGAATGTCAAATTTTTTCTAAAATCAAGAAAAAGGAAACAGTGAAGTAGTTATTAACAAGCAAGGGATCTGTTGTGGTTTAAGCTGCAAATCACGCAGCCCGTTCTCTCACTCACTTCCCTCTCTTTCTCAATAACTTCTTCCACTGTATCACCCCACACAGTAATGTCATCAGTGTATTGCAGGTGTTCTGGAGCTTGCCCCTGTTCCAGTGCAGTCTAGACCAATCCATGGCAGATGTTCGGGCTGTGTTTCCACCCCTGGGGCAGTTGGTTCCAAGTGCACTGGACGCCCCTCCAAGTAAAAGTGAACTGTGGCCGGCACTCTGCTGCCAAAGGAATTGAGAAAAATGACTGCTACTGCTGAACCCATGACAGGAACTCATTATTTTTTTTTTTTAAGAAGTTTATTGACTAGGTTCCACTGCTCTTTGGAAATGCAGAGTCTATCTTCTTAAGTATTCAAAATTACTGACTCGTTTCTAAAATCAGGTGCTCTTAAGAGGTATCTTTTACAATAAGTAATTCTGTTTTGGAATGGAGAAGTATAGATCAATTTATTCGAGATACTCTGCATGTATACCTGTGAAAAAGACCACAGGAAAAAAAATTACAAGGCTGCTGTAATTTGTAGTTTGGGAAAACATATGTAAATTATCTTTAGGCACTTTAAATTTAGATGGCTTACCAAAAAACATTAATAACATTCCCAACAGAAAGGGCAAAACAGCCCACTCACCCGCTAGACAGTTTCTATACAGCTTACTTCCCAAAATGTCTCTACTTCCAGTAAGCATAAGTCTCTGTTTAGATTTGTTAAAAATAGTAGGAATCAGTACAAAGTAATCTATTCTTTTCAAGTGATGTGGATCTAGCCAATAAAACAGGACTCCAGGATTGCCTTCATATCTTTTTTATATCTTCATACTTTCTACTTTCTTGTCCTACACTATAAAAAAGCAAATTGCTTAATTGTTTTACTAAGACCTACTCACCTCTTAGGTGTTTCAACAAATTTAGTTGATATGGCTCCTTCATTAATAAATGTATGTTCATACACCTATAGTTTGTTGATTACAGCTCATTTGTCTACTTGACTGCCCTGAAAACCAGCTCTGCATCATTGTGACTCTCGGGCCAGGTGCCAGCAAAAATTGAGCTACTTTCATGATGAGCACTGTCAAGCCCACCTTTGGGAGTGACATAGAATAGTATATTTCTTCTTCTTTCAGGCAAAGGTGTTTTATATCCTGCCTCATATTTTGCTGCATATAATCTTTTAGGAGTGTATCATCATCGTTTTTCAAAGTACATTATGGCATATGGGGACAGCAATGCAGATTCTGAATCTCATTTTGGGTAGAATCAACAATTTATTGGTGGTCATCTTCATATTCATCAGGGTATCATAACAGTGATGCTCCAGAATTGTATATTGTTTTCTTGGTAATGATGTTTCTGGCTAGTCTGAAATTATCCAGATTATGGATTTCCAGCCATAGGTAAATGTTCTGAATGAAACAGGCACATTGGCTAGTAGTGGAATTACTTTGTAGTGGAGAACCTGGTACATTATTTCACTCCTCCAAACTCTCCACATGGGTTGGACTGGTGAAACATGTTCCTCACATTGCTCTCTCTTGCTGATGACAGACAACAGTATTGTTCAGGTATATTCTGCCTTCTGTTGCTAAATATCAAGACTAGAGGAAGAGAATGGGGACCTAGGAAGAAAACCTGAAAATTCTCACTGCTCCTTCAGCTGCGGCCTTAGGTGAATGATGGCCTCTGAGAGTGAGAACCACGCCACTACATTGCTTATCCCTTGTGTAAGGCTGAAAACGGTTTTGTCTCAGAGATCTGAAAAACATTATTATATTTCTGTTTTAGTCTCCTTCATCTGTCTTATCACATTGTGATATGTGCTGCAGCTACCATTTGAATCTTAAGATGCACTTATTTTCAAATTTTGTGGCCTAATCATACCTCAGTATGTTCATGACTGGTTAACCAAGCCAACTCCATTGTAGCTCTCAAGTCTTTAAGTAGTTTTTCTCTAATTAAAATGCATCAAATGTTGAATTAGGTATTATGTTAAAAAAAAAAATTGAGGGTGCGACAAATTTTTAATCATTCCTATCACTCATTTCTGTCTGGTGTCTGATGTTTCTGTTTATTGCACACAATAGACATCCATATTTATGCTAAGTTTAAGCCCACACTTCAAGTACATTGCTATTCAGCCTTGTATGTGTAGAAGGCTGATGGAAAGTAGGGCAAGAATGAAAAAAAGAGATATAATTCCTGTCCTCCCACATGCTTTCTTGTACAAGTCTTTCTGCTTTGTATTCCACCTGAAAAAAAGTGGTTGACAATATTATTTTCTCCTGTCTGCAGTCAGTTTAACTAGTATAATTATTAAACTCTATTGTCAGGACTATTAATTCTTACGCATTAGAATAAGGATCCTGGGCCAAAGTCAGGTTTTCTCTGCTACAGTAAAGAAAAAATATCACTGGATAGTTATTTCTGTATGGTTGGTTGGTCTTATTCTATTCTCCTCAGGTATAAGATAAATCTAAGTCAGTTGGATGTTTATTATATCTTCAAGATACGCCTGCCTTCCCCAACCAGACAGTTTAATGCCTTTCTCAGGCACTCATTATCCCTTGTTCTGGTTATTGCATTTTTGTTACCTTAGCAAACATGATCATATTCATGCAGAGTGTGGCTGCAAAGAACACTCTGACAGTCTCCTCAGTCTGTTCAGAACGTAGGGTATGCATCTTTGTTGTCAGGTGCTTCATAGCTAACCTTATTTTGCCTGTAGTCTTTTGCTGAATACACAATTAGTAGCTCCTGCTGTCTGAAAGCCTTCACTTTTCAACAAGTAGGTTCTAGAACACACCTCTGACTTTCCTTTCTGTGGTGACCCTCCTGGACACCAGGTACCCACCAAAGCTGCTCTATCACTGTCCCTCTCAGGTGAGCAGGGAAAAGAAAATATGATGAAAGTCTCGTGGGTTGAGATAGGGACAGGGAGGTCATTCACCAGTTACCATCATGGGCAAAAGAGACTTGACTTGGTGAAATTAGTTTAATGAATTAGTTATAAAATCAAAGTAGGATAATGAGAAATAAAACCAAACCTGAAAATCACCTTTTCCCCACCTCTCCCTTCTTCCTTGGCTTCATTTTATTCCTGAATTCTTTACCTCCTCTCTGCCAGTGGTGGAGTGGGATGCGGAATGAGTGTTGTGGTCAGTTCATGACATATTTTCTCTGCTGCTCTTTCCTTCTCTGCTGTACTACAATCTTGTGTAGCTACAAGCATCTGCCTTATTTTATTCAACTGAAAAATAGAGTTAGCATATAATTGATTATTTTCTGGAAATAATTGAAGACAAGGAGGTCAATCTTCTGTGTTTAAGTATGGACATATCTTTTAATTTACTTTTTTTAATGTTGATATATTATGAGACGAACAGGCTGAGAGTGAGCATTTTTTTTTTTTGGTCTAAAAGAGAACAGGAATGAGTCATACTCTTAGTGTCGGCAATTTTAAAACAGCTGTAAAATGTATGTGCAGCACTTCCTTGTAAACCGTTTTAGTGACAAAGAAACTTCTGTTAAGACTGTTCTATGTAATATGAGATCATACATATTTACAGGTGCGCCAAAGTACCAGTATATGCCCAATAAAGCTGTATTAATCTCTCATTGAAATGTAGCTGGTAGCAGAAGAGAGCCATTTATAAAATTAACCTGTTTGACAACCGAGACATCTCAGACCACCTTGAATAACTTCCTTTTTTTTTTTTTTTAATTTACTATTTAATTTAAAAATTAAGTGGGAGACTTTGGGCTTTGAATAACCCCAGTGAGACCCTGGGTGCAAATAGATCTCTTATGCTCTCCCAGTGTTGTGATTTACTTTATGCCCTGGGTAAAGGTTGATATGAGAGAAGTTCCCATTGCATTATGGAAAAGTCCTCCAAGAACTTGGCCTTTGAAAAAAAAGTGGAAGACTGAACTCCTACTCCCTTGAGTATTTACAGAGAGATGCTGTTTAATGATTTATTGAGCAATTTCAAGATAAACCAGTTTAACTTCTTTCAGCAAAACAAAAGCACTTCTGTACTTGTTATGCCACATGTACGTAGTCCAGCAGATTTTTCTGAATGTAGATGTTAGGGAACTGAGATGTAGCCCATGCAAATAGGATTGGCAGATTTAGAGCCGTCTAGTCCTCAGATGCAGCTTCTATACTCTGTAGTTAGCAATGGTCTTGATCTGTCCTGCTTTACAGCACATATGAATGAGACAGAGGAAAGATGTGCTTATCTTAAGTTCCTCTCTATGCAAAGGGCCTGTAGCTAATACATAACGATTGAGTACAGGAGCAGGGCAGGTGCAGAGAGATCTTTTTCCTTCCAGACTAGAGAAAAGTGCAGTGCACTGAAGTTCTAAGCCAAAGACGTGTTTCTTTGTGACTCCATACTAGTTACAGTTGAATTTTTCTTTCATCAGTTTCACAGAGTTTATTATGAATCCGTTTACATTTTTGAATTCTACAACATCAGGTGGCAAAAAAGAATAATTACAGTACAGCTGTGATTTGCATGGAAAATTACTTCCTTCAGCATTAAATCTCTTTGTTGCCTCTATATGTAAAGGTCCACTGGAAACAAATATCTTTTATGCCATGTAGGTATGACTAACTTCTTCTAAGTACGAATAGAGTAGGGAAAGGGCCACACAAGCAGAAGAAAGCTTTTCCATGGATTAGAAATTTCCATGGATTTCTAATGGAAATGTGAGGTCTGTAGGATACCCATAAAACAAACATTTGTGGAAAAGTTCTTTCCTGTTTTTAAGGAAGGCTTGAGATGGAGGATCATATTTGAATAAAAAAAAAGGCATTCAGAGGGGTCAGTTATGGGAATTGCAAATAAGGGTAGTTTCTAACACTCTGACAAAAGAAGATGCCATCATGCAGAGTGGGAAGTTTGCAAAATAAATGCTACGACTCTTTCTCAGCCTTCAAACCACTCCTAGTGTACCTGCAGAAAAACCTGTAGCACAGATGACAAGTATTCTGTGTTTACTAATGCAGGGGCAGAACATAAAAGCATGTATTTTTTGAAGGGAACGTGCCTCAGAATGTGTCTCTTGTGCAGACTGCTGTTTACTTGTACACCTGTGCAAGGCAGATCACACACATGTGGAAGGCATGTGAGATAAATCCAGAAAAGGTGTGGGTTCTAGAAAATTATCTGGGTCTTAGTGGGACTTCTGAATCTGTGATATCGGTCTGCAGCCTGCAAATCACCCCTGCTCTAGCAGCTCCATAATCCAGGAGATGCATACTGCCTTTCCCCTACCCTGCTGTTGACCCCAGCATTTCTGTGGGGATCTGCCAACTCAGCTGCATTCACCAGAGTGGAAGCAGGCTCATACCCAGCTCTGGATGAGTGCTGTGGCCTGTTACTGCCCAGACGTGGTGCTGGGCCAGCCCCAAATAAAACATGAACCTCGGGTGGGTGGAAACTGCTCTTAATTCCAAACCTGAGATGCTCCAGGGGAGTTTGAAATTAAGCAAAACACATCTGCCCATCCCTCATTATTGTTGCTGTTATTGTTGTTATAACCTTTCATTACACTAATCCACATTTTTGTTCCACATTGTGAGTATGCGAGAGGCTGGAAATAGTCATTAAAATGCGATAATGTTTAAAATTCTAGCACATTAACACTGACATTTTGCCTTCTAAACAATCTCAGGTAATGAAGGTCAATACAAGCAAACAGTCTGTCTACGGCCCTTCGTTAGAGGCTTTCTGTGCTTGGACTTCACAGCAGGGGACTGTCAGGCAGAGTGTTTTCCTCTGTGCAGCTTCTCTCTGAGTGCTTGCTGCAGCTGGCTTCAGCATATGGTAGAATATGAAGATATTTTCTGGGGTCCACTGCCTCAGTCACTGTTTAATGATTAATTACTGCGGGCTGGTGTCAGGGTGAGACATTCAAGGCTTCAGGCAAAAGTCTTAACTACACAAAATGACAGCAGGCGGGATTTTGCCAAAAAAAGGGAGTAACTTTGCACTGCTAGTTCTAATGATTTGCACTGCCTTTTGTAAACAGCAAGATGGTAAAAGACTGAAACTATCAGGCAATAAATGCCAACAATAACAAGAAATTGTTCCCAGAGAGAGCTTTAGGATGTTTGGTCATGCTGAGAAAATGTTATAACTAGATCTTTTGGAGCTAAGTGGGGACTTCTAGGCTATCTTTTGTCAGACCATCTCCAAGCAGGAGTGAACGTAGCCTCTAACCACTCAGAAGCTAAACATTCTGAAAGACAGGGAGGCTGATACTCATGGGAGCTATGCAGCCAAGGGACTGAACTTGGCAGTCCCAGCTCCATGGTTGCTGATGGTCTGGTGGTCACACTGCTTTCTGGGCCAGATCTTGAGCTGGCATCAGCACTGTGGGCTTCTCCTGAATAGCACACAGCTCCTCACCAGGCACAGGGGAGCAGCATTACCATCAACACTGCCATCTGAGGCTATGTTAAGGCAGCTGGGATGTAGTCCTGTGGTCTGCAGAGAAATTAGGGGAGACAGAAAGCTATCTTTGCCTTATCCTGTAGTTCTGCACTGCACACAGCTCTGTTGGGAGAGAGACTGTGGCCTCTTGAGCCTTAACTTCACGATTATCAAATCTCCCTTCCAGTTGCATCAGCCTCGAATTGACATAATGAGGATGAAAGGGATCAAAGCTGTTTAAAGACTTTTGTTCAGTTTTCAGAAATGCATCTTAAAAACTATTAATTTGCTTTCATGACTCTGTGTGTGTATAAAACTTTCCATAAGATACAATTATCTCCCACCTTCAAAGATAAGAGTTGCATGTGTGCTTTAAAAAAGCCTAGGTTAATTTTCTTCAGATTGCCCTTCATCTTAAATGCAAAATGAGTGTAAATGATACAATTCATGTTTAGTATCATGTTACAACTGCTTTGTGCTTGTGCCAGTGACTCTACAGAGCAACAGAGAATTAGATCTTTCATCTCAAGTGCCTTTGTCTTTGATAAAAATATGAAAAACACTTACTTTGAAGATGAAGCATTTCACGGTGTATAGCTTGGGATTTCATCTTCTTTGTGCAGTGCCATTAATGCAGCCAAAATCTCACCATCTTTCAAGAGACTGTAGAGCTGATTAGCACTGGAAATGCTTTTGGTGATTTGGTGAAAATGTTTTTCTGCCCTGGGTAAAAAAGTATCCACTATTGCTGGCTGTTGAAAGCCAAAAACTGTTTATGCTTTTGGAAAAGAGAAGAAATAAAAATCAATTTCATTTTTTTTTCTGCAAACAGTTGATTTCTAATGAAGTAAAAAAGAAAATCTTGTAAGATGTATTTGTTGTAAGAAAGATTACTTTTCGAGGAAACAAAATTGACTTACTCTAGGTGAATTTACTGCATTATGAAAGTATTTTCTTTCCATGAATTAAAGAAATTTTTCACAGTAGATCATCAAAATGTTGGGTCTTTTTTTTTTTCTCTTGGTTGAATGCTACAAAGTATAGAAAAGACTCAGTTGTTTACTAATAAAAAACTAATTTTAGCTGTGAACAACCTTTAGTCTTTCTATTGTTATAGGAAAAGAATGATGCTAATTGAAAAGCAGCAGAGAATTAATGGGCAAGTTACCCAGCTTGTGCAGTCACAATAAAATGCAACATTATTTGTCAGTTTTTAATATGATATTAACTGGTGATGGGTGAACCACAAAAGGTTGTGAGACTGTTTGAATAATCACTAGAAGCACAGATGCTTACTTAAACTTTATCTGAATGTCTAAACACTGTAGAGTAGGGACAAACTTAGTGCAGTTGTCTGGGTAAAAATGACGGTGACATAAAATGCCACACTTTGGAAATAAGACTTTTGGTTCTCCCATCTGGACTGGCAATGCTGTAAACAAAAAAGCACTTCTTCTCTCTTCTTTAAAATAATAAAAAGCACTAGAGAAGACACACAAATAAAGGTATTCAACCTCTTAAAATCTCCAGAAAAGACATACAATTTTAGGTAACTTAAAAAAATTAATATAAGTTATTCTGCATGCATGTAATTTTAACCGTAAAAGTAATATGATTAGATGACAACAAATAAACAAAGGTTATAGAAAAAAATGCTGAATTATTTTATCACCACGAAAAGAAAACTTGTTTTGTAGATTGAAAATTTCAATCCAGAATAATTGTTGTAATCTTAAATACTTAAAAATAATTGAAGAGAATAATTCCTAGGTGAAACTTCAAAGTCCATCAGACACAAAGACACAACCTGTGTCTCACGGCATTCCTGAGCTGCAGATTATGGACCACCAAAAGAGTAATTTAATGAAATATCTGTGTGTTTGTTTCACTGGGAAACATCTGAACCTTCTCTATAATGCAGCACCATCACCCCAGTGATGAGTGGAGCCAAGAAGTGATCAACAGCCCCACTTGACATGAGATGTCTTGCAGGACTTTTTCATCTCCTCTCTGGATGGGCAGACTGTGTCCACTAACTAGAGAGATAAATCAGTCAGAGTAGGGTGAGTCACCTCGGAACCAGATGTCAAGGAGACAAGAAGGCATTTCCTTCAATAAAAATGGTGTCTAAGGAAAAACAGTATTTGGTAGCAAGACCTTTTCATGAGAATGTCATTAAGGAATTCAGTCTACACACCACAAAGTAGTGTAGAGGAGACCCAGCTGACTTTTCTGAATTTTTTTCCTTTGCTATCAAACATAAAGAAGATATTTTGGGTGAGCTAAGTCTGTGTCCTGAAGTGAGGATACTCACTGGCAGTAGATCACAGATTTGCCAGGAGGTTAGTATCAGCTCCTAGCAAACTGTCACCATGGGTGGATGATTTCTTGGATAGCATCTCTACTCATGTTCTGTGAAACTGCAGAAGAAACAGAGAATACCCACATAGAGTTGACATCTTCCATAAAGAAGATTGGAGGAGTTTAACTAAAAAGTACATCCCAGATGGAGTTTTGGTACAGAACTGAAAGGCCAGCGCATTCAGACTTAGCGAGCTTGTTTTCACTTTGCAATATATACGTTATCAGTCTAGCCAGCAGTAAAATCTGTGTCCTTGCTATCTAACATTTGTAACTCCACCTGCCACCACCTGAAAGCTCCTAATACATCAAAAGAAGGACACAAATCAAAACAGAGATGAATAATGAGTATACAAAAGAATCCTAAACTGAAGTTGCTGTTATTTTGAGTTTGCAGAGCTCATGATTAGCATCATCAGTTGCTAGTCAGATTTATGTCAGGCCAGCCTCAAATCTTCAAGTAAAAATTAAAAGGAAACTCAAATATTAATCATCCACATTAAAGAAAAAATATTAGTGTTTTGTTGCAATTGTATTATTGTCATTGCCTTGTGTTTTAGCTCCTCCAATCCAGAAATCATCTAATATCATTTTAGATGACCTATGCATGTTTTCTGTTGCCTGTCTGACATTTCATAGGAGCGCAGGACTCTCAGAGGTGTCATGTCACATCTACTAGGACTGTTATGTCCTAGATCTGCTAGGTTGTCTGCTAGGTTTCCAGATGACTGGATATGTTTAGAAGCAAAAAGAGTGTGATTTTTCTTCAGAGATTAAGACTCCCCAGTAGCCTACAAACTGTTGAAATTCCTAAAAGATTTAGGTTAACAGTAGATTTTTGGATGCCATCCTGTGAAAGAATGTATGCAAGATCTCTGATCTTGTTTAGTTCAGCTGGCATATTTATATCCCAAATTTTATGAGGCTTGAGCTTTCAGAGTAGTGGTGTTATGATGAGTTAACACCACTGCTTAGATTGTTCACCAGCCAAATAGCAAAATTTCTTAATGTCATTTTATGGGACCTATAACACATTAAAATAAATATGATTGCTGTTCCATAAAACAGAACAGTTCTCCACATACTGTATGTATGCAAATACAATATCCTATCTCAGCCTCCAGTGCCCATAGTAAGTTATCCTTAGAGTTTAGACTGAATAACTGTTATTGGTTTACATGCTCCTATATCTTTGCATTTCACATAACTAATAATGAGAGAAGCTTTTGAAAAAAATAAGAATGAAATCTTATATGCCTGACCATACAGCCGAGAAGCTTTTCTCTTTCTGCAAGAATGGAACATTTGTCTAAGTGAAACACGTTTTCAAAATGCAGAACAGATTTATTTTCAAAACGAGGTAGTTGAGATATCAATGAATGGCAAAAGTTTCTTTAAAAAGCCACCATACATGAGGCCAAATATTCACATGGGTCAATGGACAAGGTAATCAGCATATCTAGAGTCAGTAGTGCACACTAATAGAAAGAATATCAGGTAGAAATTTTAGCATGCTTATTGTTTAAATAATCTCTTTCTACTAGGTATAAGAAGAATGGCTTTTATCGTAATTACCTAGTCCAAAAATTTAACATCAAAGCATATTGTCCACTCCTACAAAGGAAATTTTGATCTAAGTGGACCCCAGGTCTGTTTCCCAAATACTTTCTCCTGTATCATAAAACGGGGGGAGAAGCTTAACACAGGGCCATTTCTATGGTCCTGTGTTTGATGTTAGGTATTGAACATTAAACAATTACTATTTTTTCCCAATAAATTATATTTTGCAATTAATTGAATGTGGAATATTCACCAAAATAATGCCTGAGCTGAATATTATGAGCCTGAGGGTAGAAAGATGCATGGCTTTTTTAAATAGTGGGAGATCAAATGAAAGAGGAAATGAATCACCAATTTATGAAATTACCAGCATATGAAAATCCCCAATTAATGAATACATAAGTTAGAGAAATACTGAAAAAAGTAATGTGTGCAAGTCAAAGTAATAATTCATGCAGCCACTGATCTTGGCAGCATTACAGAGGTAACATTTTTACAAGGTTAAGCTGTCTTGGAAATCTTCTATACTATATTAGGGGCAAACAGACATTTCTTCTGTATCAAGCATACATCTTTTAGTACTTTTACTTAAAAAATATCTCAAATTATGACAACAGTAAGGAAAAAATTCCTCACTATTGTATTTTTCTTCTTCACATCACATAAATTATATCTGAAGATATTAAACCAACTGGGTATTGTTCCACATTCCCAGTCTTTTTAGATTGTCTGAGTTAAAATGAAAAAAATGAAGGACATGGAACTGTTGGAAGAAGTCCAGAGGAGGGCCACGAGGATGACCAGGGGACTGGAACACCCCCCCTGTGAAGATAGGCTGAGAAAGTTGGGTCTGTTCAGCCTGCAGAAGGGTAGTCTGCATGGAGACCTCATAGCAGCCTTCCAGGATCTGAAGGGGGCCTATAGGGATGCCGGGGAGGAACTCATCATGAGGAACTGTAGTGATAGGACAAAGGGTAATGGGTTCAAACTTCAACAGGGGAAGTTTAGATTGGATATAAGGAGGAAGTTCTTTACTGTGAGGGTGGTGAGGCACTGAAATGTGTTACCCAGGGAAGTTGTGAATGCTCCACTCCTGGCAGTGTTCATGGCAGAGGTGGACATAGCCTTGGTTGGCATGGTTTAGTGGGAGGTGTCCCTGGGCATGGCAGGGGGGTTGGAATTAGGTGATCTAAAGGTCCTTTCCAACCCTAACTATTCTATGATTCTGTGATTCTATCTCTACAGTTTTCAATGCATGTTCTCCAGCATGTGTAATTGTATTTTGGGATCAATGAAAAAACATTAAGTGTCCAACCTGGCCTTGAACACCGCCAGGGGTAGGTGCTGGCAACTGACAGGGAGTGTTGGGATGGAATGATTCCCCCCTACCCCAGCACATCTAGTTTAAAGCATCGTTGATATGCATAACTAAAATTGCCATTAAACTTCAGGAAGCCTGTCCTTATATATAAAAATTAGGCAAATCTGAGCATGAGGATCAGAAAATTCATTCCAAATCTTCTTTATGCATTAATATCAAAGTTAAAGTCTTTGATTCAGCTCTGTTCAGTGTTAGTGCCTGATATTGCTGAAAGGAAATTAATAGGACTGTATTGCTGACTTTACTAGGAATGGGCTCAATCCCTAAACTCAGTCCCTAAAGCTCTACTGAAACATAAATGTCACTATTTTGAGGGAATACTCAATGTATTTTGCTCTCTGTGGTACATCGGACTCTGAAGCTACTTCAATGAAAGTTGATGGAAACTCAGGAGAAGTTAGTTGATACTTCCTGAACATCTCCAAAGAATAAAAAACAAGCGGCATTTTACATCCCCACTGCCCTTCTTTAATGTTGTTTTTTAGTTAGTTTCTGTGAAATACATGCTATGCTTATGGCACAGCTGTCTGAAATCAGTGGTTTAACTTAGTGTAAGAGATCTGGCTCAGGTACTTCACAAGCAACTGTCCATGTGTTGTAGGTTTCAGCCTGTATGGTTATGCTATTTTGGGATCCATGAAGTCCACTTTAACCAGATTCCTAAAGAGCTGCATCACAGCAGCTCAAATTTTTAGATACAAGAACCCAAATTTCCATTATGTCTTACTTTTAACAATATTCATTAAGCTCACTTATTTTTTATGGATCCTAAATACTTATTAGAAACAAGGATTTTTCAGTGTAAACCACATAGAGAAATGCTGAGCTTTAAAAGCAATGTTGTAATGTATCTGTGGCACTGATACATGACCATATAATGCACAATCTATGCTGAGGACAATAGATGTGAATATTAATTATTTACTTCAATTACTTGTTTAACATAAACAGGATTCAAGTGTCTTGTATTTTTGTGTCTGACTAATATGCTTTACAAAACCATTTCATTTTCATCCTTTTCTATAAACTGTCACACCTCTTCGGTCTCACATGAGAGTAAATGTTTTGCTTTATAATCTTACTTTTTTAACTAAGTAAAAGTTGCTGCATAAAGTTTTAATATAATTTTAAAATATGTCCTTGTAGAAGTTGCTATAAATGTCAACTTTTTCAGCAGCCTGAATTTATGATGACACTGAATTTTTACGGCACTATAAAATTCCATAGTCATGATGACAACTACAGCTGCCTTTTCGCTAAAATATAAGAAATTATATTAAGACACATAGTGCAACATTTCCAGGGATTTTAAGGAAGAAACTGTATACACTTATGAGTGCTCGTAAGTCTTAAGACGGAATAGAACTAACACCCTATGATTATTTAGCTCCTAAATCTCTTCATATTTAAATGGAGATCAGCAGAGGGTTCTTTTGATCCTCTTTAGTTTTTATTTTCTTCCATTGATCAGGGAAAAATGAAACTAATAGACTTTGAAAATCAGCTTGAATTGAAACATTATTCTGCTAGGCAAATGTTACCTAATAACCCTCTTCCTCGTCCCCCATATGCATTATACAGCTTCTCAGGAGAATGGACTATGTGCAGAGGTAAATGTGTGGAGCTTAATGAAGATACACAGATATGGTCCAGCGTCACAGAGGACAAAGCCACAACTCCATTATACATTTGCTATATGTCAACTATGGATAATGGAGTACTGCACCTCAGTAATGTATTAGGATACTTCAGGAAACAAAGCATCTCTCTATGACTTGATTCCGGAGGAAAGGAAAACCTTCATTGGCCATTATAATCACTCACTCTCAGTTTATGATTACTGTGTTGTGAACCCACTCTTAACTCTAGATGTAGCCAGAGCATCTGGTTTTCTTTTTTCAAACAAATAAAAAGTACCTTAGACACTAGAAATCGTCATATATTCTATAACTCAAGGGAAAAGGCCACACATCCACATGGGATTCCAGTAAATGTGCTCTTAAATAGGAAATGAAATCCATGAAAACTTATTCACCACAAATTCCTACACTTAGAATCATAGAATAGTTACGGTTGGAAAGGACCTTAAGATTACCTAGTTCCAACCTCCCTGCCGTGCCCAGGGACACCTCCCACTAAACCATGCCAACCAAGGCTATGTCCAGCCCGGCCTTGAACACTGCCAGTGATGGAGCATTCACAGCTTCCCTGGGCAACCCATTCCAGTGCCTCACCACCCTTACAGTAAAGAATTTCTTCCTCTTATCCAATCTAAACTTCCCCTGTTTAAGTTTGAACCCATTACCCCTTGTCCTATCACTACAGTCCCTCATGAAGAGTCCCTCCCCAGCATCCCTATAGGCCCCCTTCAGATATTGGAAGGCTGCTATGAGATCTCCACGCAGCCTTCCCTTCTCCAGGCTGAACAGCCCCAACTTTCTCAGCCTATCTTCATAGGGGGGGTGCTCCAGTCCCCTGGTCATCCTCGTGGCCCTCCTCTGGACTTCTTCCAACAGTTCCCTGTCCTTTTTATGTTGAGGACACCAGAACTGCACACAATACTCCAAGTGAGGTCTCACAAGAGCAGAGTAGAGGGGCAGGATCACCTCCCTCGACCTGCTGGTCACGCTCCTCTTGATGCAGCCCAGGATATGGTTGGCTTTCTGGGCTGTGAGTGCACACTGCCGGCTCATGTTCATTTCCTCATCAACCAACACCCCCAAGTCCTTCTCTGCAGGGCTGCTCTGAATCTCTTCTCTGCCCAACCTGTAGCTGTGTCTGGGAGACACTTTTTCTGGAGATGCTCACTATTTTAAAGTTGCACTGCTTCCACAGCTGTCAGTAGTCTTACCACAAGTTCTTTTTGACTAGAGTTCCTCAGCTTATGACACATTCGAGAGCATCAAGGAAAACTCAGTGTACGGCTCCAGCCTAGTTACAAAGGAGCTTATCGTCAAATTGTATGCAGTTCTTTGCATCAGGCATTTTTAAGCAGAGTTACATAGAACTAACATCAACATGCAGCTAGATAATGTGGAGAATGAAGCTTATTTACTATTCCAAAGGCTTTATCTGTGACTTTCAGATGTCTTCAGAATTAGTTCCATAGTATGAGAGTACAGACAATATTTTCAGAAAGCTTCTCTAGGATGCAGGAGTCTCTCCTCTTAATAGGTGGTGGAAACTGATTATATGCTTTTCGGGGGACAAAAGGACCCCATAGCTCCTTAAATGCAAGCTTTTCAGAGAAAAGGATCAAGTTTCCCCTGGTGACTAAGGCTAGCACATCTTCTGGACCAAAGTATACAAAATAACAGTACATGAGCTGCAAGAATGGAAAAACGGTACAGATCATAGACAGCATGTGGTAACATCTGAAACAGAATCACAGCATCAACATGCAGCCTTTCCACTTGGAGGTTCAGCCTTACACCATACCTGCCTCTGTGCAGAGAAACTCCAGAAGAGCAGTCCCAACGTATTTAGGGCCTTGTGCTACTCTGCAACCAGAAGAGATGAAAGAATAATTGGACCATGGTTCCTGAGGAATTGTGTATTTTACATACAGCTAGCATAAATACACACATCTGCAGTGAGCATTTATGTATAAAGAATTTCAAATTAAGATATTCCATTTGCAAAAATAGACAAAATGTGAATGTATGATATAGAGTTCATACATAGTGTAATTTTTGTCTTGAATCAAACAATCTGGCTTCTGATAGCATCATTAAAATTGCAAACCTTTTAATCACAGCACAAGTTAGTAAGATATGGACAGCCATAATTACATAGCAAAAACTGTCTAGGCTCTGCTAACTCCAATATTAAGATATTTCATGGTAAATGGAAAAAAACAATGTCACATTATTTCTCCAATTCATTAATAAGCATGTTTTTTGCACACTATTCTTCATGGTGTATTAACTTATGACAGGGGTCAGGGCTACATTAAATTATAGGATAAATTATTATAGTTAACAGTGTTATTTGACAGCTTCTTAGGTATCTGCTGCTCTTAAACTTGTTCTGCATAGAATTATTTTTTAGCAGCATAGTAATAAAAGTCTTAAACAATAATGCATTTTACCTTGATTCCCACCTTTTTGTTACACTTCGCCATACAGAGCAAGTGGTGACCTAAGATAACTATAAGAAAAGAATAAATCATAACAGCTCAAATTTAACATGTAGACTCTGAAGGTTTATAGTACAATGCACAAGCTTGTCTTTCCTTCCAGTACTTTCATGTTGCATCGACTTTTGTCTCCGAATTCTGAGTGGCTTGAATATAGTAAGAATCTGGTCTTCAGTCTTGAACTGCAATGTATTATATGAAAATTTAGAAAGGGATCAATTGTTTTCCTGCAAGACAGCTCGCTGCATTGTTCAAGGAAGGGTGAGATCCACAGCAGGTATCAGGTATGTTTGTGTGTTCTGTAAGGACATTTTGCTATTATACATTTATGTTTACATCATTATCTATCTCTTTACACTCCTTATGCATCACTTTTGCATCCCCACTCTTGTGACCAGTACTCCCTCTCGTTCTCTTCCTCATTGCATTTTGTTCACTGCAGTTACAGAGATATGTCCACAGAGCTGGATAGAGACAGTCTTTTGCCATGCAGCACACATGCAATCAGCTCCCTGAAATTCTGTCCTTCCCTTCTCACCTGTGCATTTTGGTTGAGCCCTAATGTCACCCATTCCCACACTCTCTCACTCTCTAGGACTCAGTTTGACTACTGAAGTGGTTTTCTGCACAGCCTTTCATGCCTTCGCTCATGCAATATGTTCTCTGAATAAACTAGCTCACATCTTTCTTTAAGCCAACCATTAATATTATTGTAGCCATTATGGCTATATTGAAGACCCATCTATGATTTCTTTCTTTTTTTAATTTTATTTTTTGCTGATTACCTCAACTCAGGGATTTTTTTGATGGTAGCTGAATTTGTATATGTCTTATGTGTGCACAGGAAACTATCAGTTTCAACTGGTGCTTTTGACAGCTACTACCGCTCAAAATTTAAACGCTATTAATAACCATAACAAGGACAAGTATAACTATGGAATCTATAGGTTTATGTAAAAATATGGACATTATTTTTTTTATATTCTTGTAACAAAGAGAAGCTGGATAGACACATATCAGAAATACACAAACTTTTGAGCCATGGTACCTCTCACAGTGACTCAAATAGTACTGGAATAATGCAGAGCTAAAGTTCCTCCCTTTTATACATATCAGAGTATTACTACCTGCACACTAGAAATAAAGACTTTGAACACATAACGCAGAAAGGGATTAATGTAGTTTAGCAGGACATGAATAGATGATTCCAGTAGCCAGATAAAATATAATCCTGGGACGAGGTTTAAGTATTTTTAAGTCATATACATTTAAATTATCAGTTCTAAACTACTTCTGCAGTATTAAACAGGCAGCACAATTCTTGACTTGGCCCTGTGTAAGACAGAGATGGTGAGTTTACAAGTATCAACTCTGTAGTCTCCAGATATTAGAAACAAGAATCTAAGAAAGTGCAGTATGGTTAGGGAAGACTCACATAACAATCTTTTATGTGAAAATAGATTTTGGAAAAAAGGAATTTAAAAATGTGATGAACCTATTCAAAATGACCCTGAAGTCAAGAATGAAAAAATTTAAATTCATGGATGTACCATGAGACTTCCTTAAGCATAATGTGGTAGCCACTGAAGGCATGAATGCCTGCAAAAAACCAACCAAACAAACAAATAAACAAGAGGGGAAAAAATTCCAGTACAGTTAACTAATGAAGTTCAATAACTCATTGGAGCCATGTTGGCACCCTTCAGGCAGTGGAAGCTGAGCCCATGACTCTTCCAGTAAGTATTCATTCACTAGGCTTTCGTATTTTCATTCAGTAATCATCTTTTAAGACTTCAATAGAGTTGTGGGTTTTTTTGGTTTGTCCTTTTTTTTTTTCACTGTTAAAATATACTCCAGTGTTAGAAATACAATATTTGAAAAAACACAGGTGTGGTGTGGATAAATATTTTGCAACTATTCTATTCTATTGCACAAATGTGCCTCAAACTAAATTTGATAATAAATCAGTTTAACCTTAATGGCCCATCCAATCTTGACATTTTTATGGGTCTTTCTAAAATTCCCAGAACCGAGATGAGATTAAATATGGATAAATATAAATTTTTCCTCTTAGGAAATAGAAAGCAAATACATAAATACAAAACAAAGAATGACTCATAGAGCATCAGTATAGAAGA
Source organism: Ara ararauna (assembly GCA_028858755.1). NCBI lineage: Eukaryota > Metazoa > Chordata > Aves > Psittaciformes > Psittacidae > Ara > Ara ararauna. The sequence goes on along the minus strand of CM054376.1, from coordinate 103,198,855 downwards.
AGTGTATTACAAACAAAACATGTCAACTACTTGAGCAACAGTGACAGAAGGATAAATCTCATTCTTAAAGTTGTTGGCAGGAACACTTTAACATGAGAGACAGGAAGCTGCTATACCACTCTTTTCTAAGTACTGTTGCCAGCTGGCTACTCTACTTTTAAGAAAGATGTAGGTGAGCTGGAGATAGTACTAAGTAAAACAACAAGAACAACAAAAGGTGGACAGGTTTAAGGAACTACTTTTTGTGTGCATAGAAACCCAAAGATTAAGGTAGGACACAACAGTGACTATGTAGATGAAAATCATTCATTGTTTATTTTTCTACTGGTGAGAGACCCAGAAAAAAATGACAACTGGCCAGACTCAGCTTCTTGTTTGTATGATAGCAGATAATGGCGATTCGCCCATGGAAAATACAGTTAGTTGATTCAGCAAGGACAAAATCACCTTGCCAGATCTACAGCTAACAAAGATTTCCTGGTTTGTAAGTGAATTGACCAACAGGAATCCAGGGCATCATATTCCCTGCAGAGCCATGAAAGGGAGGAAGTGGAAATACCACAGAAACAAGCCAGCTGCAAAGGGCAATGTCTGTATGTGAAGTAAAGCAGCTCTCAAGCATGGGTGCCCTATCCAACACCAGCTATGATTACCATCCTGTGAACAGCCTTGTCTCTGGAAACATGTAATTTTGTTATTTTCTGTTCCTAGGAGATCAGGGAGTGGGGTGTAGGGTGAATTCTGCATAACGATCTGTAATGCGTTCCCTCAAACTGTACTTTGCATCTGGCAAAAGTTCAGCAAACAAGATACATTCTGAGATCGAGGTTTCTGCATAATCTCTGATTTTGATTGCCAGTTCCAGACAGCAACGTGAAGGTTACAGCTTGGTTACCACATCATTATTCAGGGTTACTCTACAAGGGCACTGGTGTCTAGACCATCTTTACTTGGACAAATACATGAGGAAAAATTGCTAATCATGTATTGAAGTGCACATGAAAATTCGGCAACTGACAGTGCCATGAAAACTTACTGGTTTACAATAGAATACAGCATAAGTTTTGAAGCCAGCAAGTGTCCTGTTATGCCTCCAGTAGAAATGGAGACATAATATGTCCCCATAATGCAAGTGTTCCGAAATCAATACCTTTATTATTTGAGGAAAGTTGTCCTGGAGTTGTTCAAGAGATGGGTTTCTTAATGGCAGTGGAGAGCGGCAAAACAAATGTTTGTGGTCAGGTTTATAAAATCTTTCAGTTCAGAAGCCAGATTTCGTTTCACACTTGTCCTTAATCGTAAGGGAGACAACACTGATGAAAAAAAAATTAAAAAAAAAAAAAATGTGGGAGTAAGAATAGGTGAATTTATCCTGATGGGGAGCGGAGCTATGTGTCTGCAAAATTACTGTAAGCTATTTCAAGTATTAATGGAGAAATCTTGCAAGACCTTGAACTAGTCATCAGACTTAAGGCTCTTTCAGGACATGACAGACTGTCATTTCTGGAAGCCAAAGATTTCTCTTTGTGGTGTTAAGCCTGGCCTACACAAAATTGTATCCATTTAAATAAAAGTGTATTTTTAAATCAATTTAGCAAGCCCATGCAAACCCTATGTGGGCACATTTAATTTTATTTCACACTTGCATTAATTTGTCTTAAGTGAATTCCTTCCTGACTTAAGCTAAATCAATATATGCCAGGGCAAAATCAATTTGCTAGTGTCCAAACAAGTGTTCACATCGGTTTAACAAAATCGATTTTTAAGGCGATTCAAATTAAACTGGTGTAACTTTTGTATGAAGACAAGCTTAGCTTAGCTAATTTCCTCAAGCTAGATTTTCTACAAGCCAACCAAAGTGAAAATTATAGAACTTATTTTGGATACAAGTTTATTTGCATTGCAGAATTAATAACCTTAAAAAATTTTATGGCATTTGAGTAAAAGGAAATTCTGAAATAGGCAAGAAGCACAACTATTCATTTGGTTATCAGAAATTAATATCATTCATTTTTTTAAAGAATAACAAATGTAGCTTATTATATTTATTTATGTAGTATTTCAGTGAAATGCAAGCAGAACTTGCAAAATGTCCAGGAGATGAGATGTTTCCTGGACACTCATCCCTAAAACTACTGCTTCATGGGTTAGACTGAAGAACTAAAAAAGTTCCCTTGAACTTCATTTTGCATCTGGTGGCTGTTTCCCAAAACTGACATGTTTGAGATACAGTGGGAGAGAAGCATTCTGTATGCCTTTGAGAATACCAGCCTAGCGACTGTGAAAAAAAACCCCTCACACTGACCTGCAAAAAACCCTCACACTGACCTACAAAAAACAAAGTTATAGCAAAAGCGTTTTGAGGAAGGAATTCTCAGAATGTTAGAGGAGTGCAAAAGGATCAGTATTTGGAGCCTTTCCAAGGAGCGAAAGCCATTCTCTCCTCATATAAAGTACTTCATCAAACTAACATGTGACTTCTTCGCAATTTACTTGTGTCAGGGCACATATTACAAACCTGCGAATGACAAGGTTTTGCATTAGTCAACTAGTTATAAGTTAAAAAAAAAAGAAAAAGAAATGTAGATTATAGAGGAATTCACTGCTTTATTTCACCTTCTGGAAACTCAACACATTTCTCGTTTTTGCTGGGGATTTCTACTAGCCACCTCCTAAACTTTTTAATATCCTCAGACCTACAATTGGTTCCCCCAAATTAAATTCATATCTACTTTCAAAAATTTACAACCAACCTTGATTTCTGTGTACGCAGCTGCTCTTATTAAAAAGTTGAGTATTATTTGAAGTTTTATAGAAAGGTGCTTCTGAATTGAACTTCTACAAGAAAAAATGGAAGGCTACCAGGAAATGAAAACAGTTTTTCAAAATCCCAGTATTCCAGGCAGCGGTCAGTCTACCAATGAGCTGTCCTCATAATTCTCTAATATTCCATGATTTAAGAATGAGGAGAAATATTTTCAGAAAGGCAAACAAAAAAAAAATTGTTAATAAAATCTATGACAGAGAGTTCAGGTGGTAATTTTAAGTATAAAAAATGTTAATTATAGAGTTAGTGCCCTAATTTCATACAAAACCATCACAGCCCCTGTTAAGTACCAGTCAGACATGGATGAAAAGCATTTCTGGTGCATACTACAGTCATCTTTGCAGAAGCTCAAGACAATGGAGCCACCTCAAAAAAAATTCATTTATAAATCACAAAAATTCAGTCTTTGTATTCTAATATACTGTTAAGAGTATTTTCAATAGCACAAGTTTTATGTTTACAATATTCTTAATTCAAAACAGAGGCAGCAAAAAAATAAGAATAAAAAAAAAAGATTGCATACTGGAGATCCTTAAATTCCATCTGGGATGGAAGTGCTATGAATTGTCATCACATACTCCCTGTGCCCACATTTCCACTTGTTCAGATACTAATCCTGTGGCCTTTGGGAAATGGCGTTGTCTAATATATGAATACCTTTAACAGTGTTATCCTGAAGATTTGGTCTGTGCTTTGCTTTCTGCTCAAGTAATTGCAGGTTGTCAGTAGAAATTCAATTTGTGCTGATGCTTCAAATACAGAGGTCACACTGGGAAATGCATCGCTGTTGTTTTTTTTACCAGCTGCATAAATGGGAGAGAGAGAGAACAACTGCTATTCCAAAGGCAAAGGTTGCTCAGGCCAGGGACCATTTCAGAGCAAGGCTGTGTACTAGCTGTGCATCTTCTCCTCCTCCTCAGGGTCTCCTAAGGTACTTCTGGCTCCATTGATAATGCTTGAGTGCAAGAGTGTGGGCCTTAAGACTAAAAATTAATATTAAAAAATGACATTGCAACTTATACTTCCACCTTATGTGTACTGAAGATGGCTGAGCCTGCCTCTGTATCCCTGTTCATTGATTTGCACTAAGGACACAACAATGCTCTGTTACTCCATCACACTACAGTGTCCAAAGTCTCTGCAAAGATCAGGCAGCAACTGGATTTGTGCCTTAAATTTCTTGACAATCAAGAGGCATGGTTTTGGTGTTCTTGAACATGCTTTCAGCAGCTCACCTTCCCTCCCCAGAGAACTAGAAGGCAAGGCTTAACTGACCAAGGAGAGGTGGTGTCAAGCGGTCTTTTTCCAAAGGCATGAGAGTAGAAAATAGAAAAAAAGAAAGAGAAATCACGAAACTCTAAAAATAGGGTGTTCCATCAGAGTAACAATATTATATGAGTTATGGCATCACAGGAGAGGTCAAGAAACCCTGGTTGTGCACAAACTGGAAATATTTCTGAAGAATATACAATATTTTAAGCTTTCTGGTAAAAAAAAAAAACAAACCTTAGAGTAAAGTATTTTTTTTTTAAATCTTTGCTATTTTAACCTGGAAGCAGGCTTTCTGAATGTAGCTCATAGCACCTTTCTCATGGCTGCATGTTTCTACATGACCTATCCCTGCAGCATCTGGAGCATCACTGAACTCCACAAGAGCTACTCAACTGTTTATAGTAAAAAAGTCATTATTTTTTTTTAACTGCAAAAAGTCTGATCTTATGTCAGAAATCAAGGTGCTTTACCGTTTGAGTGAGATATCTGAATCTTGATACGTCTCATGTACTGGATATAGCAATGTTTTCCTTTGTGTTGTTACCTTTTCCCACAGTGCTAAGCACCCTTTCTACTTGCAAAGATAGCAGTAATTTTGTCCCCAGAGCTATCTGTCTGCTACCAGAGGATGCATGCAAGAGGTGCATTTTTTTGAAGAGGCTATCCTTTGCTTAAGGTGGTTTTATTGTAAATTAAGTAAATTTGAGTAAAAGTACACAAATGACAAATTGCTTATTTTTGTACTTCTTTGATGAGTTTCTTTCTTGCTTTCATACTATTTTAATTATACTATTTACTTATTATTCTTAGAATCTATTGTCTCATTAATATTGCATGGTTTCATCACTGAAATTTCTTGAACCTTTTTGCTAATCAGGGATATAATGCACTAGTATCACATCTATTCATGGCACCTGTCAAAGTGATACAGGAAAAAATATCTTTCTACCCTGAAAGATTTGCAGGCTTGATAAAGCCTTGGCAAAATAGATGATGAGAACAAGCAAAACCACTGGAAGACAGAAAAATCCAGGTGAGTAACCAATGCAACAGAGGGAGTTGGTCATAAAAAGATGAAAACCCTCGAGATTAAAACTGGCCTCTAGCAACTCTTCCTCTTGCGGAGTAATTGAGAGTAAATTTGGTGGAACACATAAGAATCTTACACAAACCCCTGATGTCTGGTGAGAGATTTAGGTCTGGGACAAACAAAAAGCAGCAGAGAAAAGCTGTAGGAAAGCTGCCTTTGCAATGCCTTGTTGTGCAGGACAGGTTTTCTTTCTTACCTTTTAACCTGTCTCTGGAAGGGGCTGGCCTCTCGAGTACCCGTCTGTGTTTTGCAGCTTACATGGGTCAAAAATACGTAATGAGATCTGGGTTACGTAGAGCCCTCTGAGTTGCCTGGTGCCAATGCAGTCATTTGGATGATTATTTACATTTTCTTTTCTCTCTGTGAAAGCACTGTTGTGGCATACAGGAATCAACAATAATCTTCCTTCCATAATTCTGTAAGCTATTTTGCTCAGCCTGCTTGCCAAAATACTCACTCATGAATATGCAATGATGTGGAAGAAATATTTCTTTAAGTTTTAAACCCCTTGGGCCTTTAATCTTGAAGCCTTTTAAATCCAGGATATGATTTTTTGTGCGTATGCATGTATATGTGCTGAAGTGTGTGTATTGGTGTCACTTCTCTTAACTTGTGTGCATACTTGATTGCTGGAGGGTTTTCATTCTCATTTAGATACATCTTGTGCTCATGCACACATACAATAAGGACAGCTTTTGCCTATTTTTGATCATATGGAGGAGTCTGACTATCCAAAGTATTTCCAACTGAAGCGATAAGGAATAAATATTGATGCATTTTCTAGCAGGGCAAAAAAAAGTAAATGAAACTTTTCAAGGGCACCTGCCATATAATGACCACAAAAATGGTATGTCCAGCAGGATAACAAGTTTAGGTATAGGACTCTGCGTGAGACAACTTATGTAGTGATCAACTAGAAAATACATATGTCAGCAAAAGCGTTTTCATGACAGGCTGGACAAAAAAAGGTGGCCCACTTTCTGTCTGTATCCTTTTGAGAGCCACCTGAATCCTTGGGCTATGGGGTGATGAAGAGGAGAATGCTTCAGCGTTTGCTGTGTACAATAAGTAAAAAGAAAAATGCAGAGCCTTTTTGCCTCACCTCAACTGGCAGAGAGCTGCACGTGAGCTTCACTCCACTCTCTGCTTGGAAAGGAACAATGAAGCTAACTTGAGCTTGTGTTCTCAGATAAACTACACTTCCCATTGAACCTGCATGCAAAACTAAAGTATTAATTCAATTTAGCCTGACAGGCCTAGCCATTGTTGTGCCACACTTTCTCCAGCCTGCCTGGAGAAATTTCCTGCCTAACAGTTAGAGCATTCATCCAAGAGTTGGGATATTAATGTTCAAGACCTTTATTTAAAAATGGCAAGAGTGAGTTCCTCAGTCTACATGTATCTTCTGTATCAGACTATATTATTTATTGAATCAAGGTTGAACTCATGTCCGTATCTTCCAGTTATAAGCAGCATCAAAATGGTAAACTCAAACTGCCCAGGTTTGGTTAAAATAGATATTAAAACATTGGAGAAGAAGGTAAGCTAATGATTCAGCTCTTTGACTCAGACTTCCAAGTAACTCTTGGTGCCACAAAATGACATTTTTGAGCAAATAAACAACCCTACAAAACTAAGTTATTAGTTCTTACCAAGAATTACTCACCAGTCATATAAGCAGAGTGCCAAGATACGGTTCTTGCCCAAAAGACTTGAAAATCTAATGTCCCAAAGAGCTCTGCTCTGTCTGCACAATAAAAAATAATTATGAACTGGTAGCACAAGTTCTGTACTCTGAAAGTGGCCCACATATTTACTGTAGCAATGAAAACTTCAGCTCTTGTGCTGCTTTCTACCACCTGCTTGCTTGAATTTCTGGATCTCCAGATTCTGCTTGCTGACTCCCATGAACAGCATGGCATGCACTAAAGCCTTTAGTAGTCCTCCTAAAAAAGAATTCCAAGATGTACAGTAAAGAATCTGCTGTTTTAAGAGGATCATGGAGATGAGAGACAGACAGTTAGATGGTGAATTCTGAAAAATACATGAATTTGACCGCACTGGGGGAAAAATGCCCTTTTTCCAACAGAGGTAGGGCTGAGGAAGTTGCAGGGTAGATGCAGAGTATGTCCAGTATGCCTTGAAAGCATCCAAAATGGGGAAAGCAGCAAAAAATAAATGTCAATAATCATGAATTATCTCTGTGGGTTCTAGCTCAAAGTCATATGATTTCTAAGTTAGTTAGAGCAAGGAAGGCTCTTTTTCCAATTTATTTTTTTCATTTATGCATGTATGTATGAATGCTCCTAAGCATTAAAAAAGGGGTTATGGGAGAAAAATATAGAAGCAAAGAAAGGAAAAGAAAAAGATGTATCTGTCTGATGCTGTTAGATTAAATTAGACTATGATGATTACTGTGTGCCTTCACAAAAGACATTTTGTAACATTTAAGATTTCTGCTAATTGGACGAGGTACATTACCATGCAAAAGAATGTTAGTGAAGGTTGAAAAGGACAAACCAACTATTCTCGTACATCACCATAATTATGCAGCCCCATGTTCGAACAATTACATTTATGTAGACCCACTGTTAAAATCAATGTTACTTGTACAGCTAGTCCTTAATCAATGGAATCAGTCAATTTACCATGGTCACATCCTTCTTCTTAATTAAGACAGTGATATCTCTGGAGCGCAGGGTCTCAAAGAGATAAATAAGTACAGAGGTTGGGAAATGTCAAAGAGGTGACTCCCCGATTTTACTCTCAACGAACTTGGGAGGAAATAAGACAGTTCCCTCAGTTCAGGGAAGCAGCGCAATCTTCTGAAGAGATAGCTGAGCATTCATTAAGAAAAGAGCAGGTAGCAGTGTCTGACAGAAATAGCACTAATGAGCAAAGAGCGCTTTCAACATGCATATCCTTCATAGCCATAGTCTGAATTATGAAGGTTGTGCCACCTAAGCCAATTTTAATTAGAGTGAGCATGGACCTCTTTGGACAGTTAGCCTTTCTTTCCAAAATCCATTTCAACATGGTGTCATTTTGTTGTCATAATCAAAATGGCAAAGTGATGGAATAACCTACTTAAAATGTCTGCAGTGTTAAAGCAGATATGGCAAACATTCTCTAATGACACATGTAATAAGGGTATTACCTAGAGGACTTTGACAGTGCGTTCTGTGTTGTCAGCGTACTTGGAATAATGATAGAGGTCTCCTTTGGAAAAGGACAGAGGTCTTTAAAAACCAGGTCTAAACTCCCTGTTCTACAGGTAAGCTATTAAACTCTCATATGCTGAAAGAAAAGAGAAAAATATATATCTACTGAGCTGTCAAATCCAGATGTGGACATAACTCTGGAGGTTTTCTCTCTCTGAAAAATATACTTGCACTACCAAACTAAGATTATTCACTCCTTCTACAGTAAAACACACATCAAATACTGCTACAGAAAGTGAAAAAATGCTGGAAGTTTGGGTTTTTTTGTTGTTTTTTTTTTTTATAACGGAATGATTTTACTAATTATTTCTGACACTATTATGGTATTCAAAAAATAACTATAACAATAATGATAGCAATAATAGTAGTAATAATAGTAATAATTCTAATACTAATTCTAATGCTAATACTTATGCTAGAGATGATAATATCATTCTTTCACTTGCAAGGGACCTACAATGATCATCTAGTCAAACTGCCTGATCATTTCAGTGTTGACCAAAAGTTAAAGAATTTTGTTACAAGCATTGTTCAAATTCCTCTTAAACACTGACCAGAGTTAAAGACTTGAAAAGACTTCTCATCCTGAAGTGCTTTAGGTGTTCCAGGTCCGAGAGCCAGGGTATTAGAGGTATTTAGGGACACAAAAGCCACCTAACTTAAATTTCTCTCTCTTTAACATCAGTTGCAATGAATGACTGATTTCTTTAAATATGACTGAAGACAATCAGAATCCCACTGTGTCCGTCTTTTACCAGGTACTTTTGGGAAAGATTTGAAACATCAGGTCACAAACATCTAAAAAACTCTAAGAAAACATGGGATCCAATATTCTAAATCCATGCTCAGCTCGTATAGTGCTGGACTGGAAAAAACACTTGTAATAAGCTTGAATCAATGATTCCATAAGGCTAAGCAGCAGAAGGGCAAGCGAAACCTCATCATGATGCAACTTTACTTCTTCCCATTCCCAAACCACTACCTGTGTCCGAACACGGAAGGCCTTTTTGACATAAAAAGTTGGGCTTGGGGTTAAATTGTCAGTTTTGTTTCTTCTCAAAAGGCAGCAAACCAAAAGAATGTTAAAACCCAACTCAATGGCCAAGAATGCACCCAACTAAATTTGAAAAGAAAAGCAAAAATATTGCATTTCTCTTGAGATCAGCATTTGGTTGAAGGAATTATAACCTCTCCAATTTTAGAGAAGAATCCTGAAAAATTAATTGTTCTTTAAAATGTCATCTGAAAAAAAAAACCAACCCCAAAACTTTATTGAAAACCCTAAAAGAAAACCGGTTTCTGAAACATTACATTTTTCTCAGATAAAACATTAAGTCTTTCATTTGACTAACTCTTCACACAGGCAATAAAAATCAAAATTAAAATAAGAATACTGGAAGCTACAAAAAAGTATACTAGAGGAAAAATAAAGCTCTGTTTTAGAGATATGTAATGATGTTTTAAACTTTTTTTGGTCATGGACAGTTCCTATAGATGAATCACTGAGGGAGTTTCATTTCTTATGTAAACTGAAATATATTACAGAAAGTTTCAGTGGGTTAAGGCAATGATGGAAAGGAGCCACTCCTCTAGATTCTATCGTCTCTATTCTGTCCTACACACCTTGTATTGTATTGGCATTGTAGCAATCTCTGTATTTCACTGCTGAAAATTGGAATATTTTCTCTCCCTTAAGGTGTATTACTAAAGTTAATAAATTGATGTCTTAAATGTGCTCTGAGAATTTCAAGGTAGAGTAGAGAAAGTTAGTGTTATTAAATCTATCGTCTTGAGACTGAGGCAAGAAAACATCCCTGATTTGGACTATGTGTAAAATCATGTATATAAATTCAGTTTGAAGTTTGCTGCATCCATGAGTCAATAATCTGACTCGCTATAGAAGAATTTTGCTTCCCTCTCTCTCCATGTTATGATTCAAAACTCTGTTTAACACCTCTAGATGTATTTACTTCTGCTTTTAGGGTATTCTGGTGAAAGCCAAGACTATAAACTTGAAATAGAAGTGATTTAATATCTCGGGAAAATAACAATTAAAAAAATTGAATTATTTTCAAAGTGTTTTCTGTAAAGAAACAGAATTAATAAGAAAAAGTTAAGAATTCTGCTGGGATTAAAGAAAATATTTTATAAATTTGAAAGCAGCTGTTCAGCCATATGTGTTTACCTTTTCATTTTTTCTCAGCTAGGACTCTTACCCTGGATCTCTGCCAACCTGGCTTTTTTTTAATCCAATGGTATCATTGCCTGAATAACCAATACCGTCCTGAACTTCGTAGTGGAATCAGCAGAAAGGAGGCTTTCCTGTGGTAGGGTAAAACATACAAATTGTTCCTTTAATTTATTCTAAATCCTGAAGATTCCAGTATGTTGCAGTATTTCAAGACAGCCATGAACCTCGTGGCTATGGCCATTTAACAATACAGTCACGCATCTTTTAATAGCCCAGAGTACTATGCTCTCCATTCAGTAAAGAATATAAACATGTGATTAACTTTTGTCATATGTTTAGAATTTTATTGAAGGGGGTCAATATAAAGTAAATGTTTACCTACTTTATTGATCTGAGACTTGCAACAGTACCTGCACAAGTTTAAATATGATGTCCCTATAAATATAAGCACATGCCTCATAACAGATAAAACTATGAATAAAATAACCAGAAACAAGAGCCAAATATTCCCAAATGCTCATAAAATTCCCTTTTAGGTCCCACTATTGCCTTTTGGAAAAACTTTCCATGTGTTATCATTTTGCAGAGACTATCTTAGAGGCTGTCAATTTATGTGGTATGCTGGCAGGTGTGTGTTTTGTTATGTCAAGAAGATATTTCTTATATACTAATTTAATTTATTTAATACTGAACTTTGAAATGACTGCTCATGCTTTTGTCCTTCTGGGTACTTATAAATGGAAAAATGTGACAAATGGTAGAACTACAGCAAAGATAGCATATTTAGGAAAAGAAAATGAATCACTGCACATTCAACAATGGATCATATCAAAACTGTTTTTAGCCTTGCATACTTTATATTCAATGGTCAATCTTTGAACAAACTGGAGTCTGAGCTATAGGCTCCCCAACTCATTCATCACAGCATAACTCTATCATTTTCTGCATTTCAAGAAAGTTGCAGAAAATAAAACTGCAATAAAACCAAAAAACTGGAAACAGAGACGACACCCATGACAACATTAAAAACAGAGTACTGCAGATGTGCAACCATCCATTCATCTTGTAATTAATGCAACTTAAGATAGCTGTCTGCTTTTTTCTAGTGAAATATCCATGAGATAACCCTTAAGAAGTAGTACAAAGTTTACTACAGTCATAAGAAGCAGATAATAGTGACCACTTTCAAGTAGGGCTGGAAGAACTAACCAGAGGAAAAGCAGAAATATACTAAATATTTGAATATGAAAAATGGCTCGGCTGTCACATCATAGTGTAACTCTTGATTTAAATAGAGTTCAGCACACAACAAAATCATGTACATGGCTCTTTTCCCCACAATGAATTAATCAAAACCTTGTGGTTCAGACACTGAAGTGACTGGAACCAGATCATGTTCTGACTTTGCAGCCTAATGCCACCTTTAATGAATACTTCACACAGAGTCACTTACCTGAAAAAGTTACTTTTTTTCTTATTTTGGAACTTTGCTGCATTTTGCATATCCTGATTCTAGCCTTGCCAGAAACTTTAATGCCAAAATATTATGCCAGTTCTTAATACTTTTCCAGCCAAGTTTCATCCTCAGGAGGGTCATGTTATTTACTGAAGTTCTCTTAATCGTGCATATTTTGAAATTCTGAAAGAGCATCACAGTTGAATTTAGCCACTCTTCATTTGAATTTATCAAGATATCTCAAAAGCTTCTCAAAAATCAAATTGCATGCAAAAATATTCCACTTTATGGCTGTATATTCTTTTATGGAGTATGACAGATCTTGTGTTCTCATCTGTGTATTCAACCGAGGGATGCTAACCAGATAGGCTTGCAGAACATCTGTCCCATATGTCTACAGTTTGGCACCCACAGAACACCTCTGAAGAGCCTGTAACAGACTTAAGACTCAAAGAAAATGAACATAATTCCACTTTAATATACCACAAAAAAGTTATTTGAGAGATCAAATGTACTGAGAGAATAGCGTGAAGTCTGAAGATGTCCATGAGGCATCAGCTTTTTAACCAGAAACACTTTCTTCCAAACCTTAGCAGTATGTTGGAATAGTAAAAAGATATACTCAACATCACCTTTGAAAAATTCTGATGGTCCAATAAATGCATCACGCATGAAGCCGAAACCTAAAATACGGCTTTTATCTTTAGCTCAAGAAAAAAAAAACCTGCTGTTTTGATATCAGCCCTTCAAGCCCTGTAACTTAAAAGGAGTTCCTTGCTATGTTTCATTACACAATTATACCTCTACTGAAACAATTTAAAGAGTGAATGTCAAACATCAGAATATAGTTGTGTAATGAAGAAAGAAAGGCTAGTGTAATACAGTGTAAGTCCTCTTCCATTTCCTCTTTTCTTCCCATCACACAGAACACTGAATATGTATTGGCACAGCTTGGGCACTATACAATAGAGAATAGAATTTTTTTAGATATTTAGCATTTCATGCTCAAGGTATCTCAAAGCACTTTATAAAGCACCAACTTCTTAGATAATGGAGTGACTGTGTTGGCAAACTTGACTCTCATTATACAGTCAGCAACAGATCATATGTAGTCCAGATCTCAGAATTGTGAAAAATAAATCAGAATGTTGGCCAAAATATAGGACATGTATCTTAAAAAAAAAAAAAAAAAAAAAAGAAAGAAAAAAGGCATAAGGGAGTAAAAAAGGATACCCACCTTTTACTGAAAGGAGGGCAAGATGCAGCAGCTAACTCACAGTATCAGAATTGCCTCTATAATGGAGCCTTCCTGCACTGTGTGGTGTGATATACCACTCTTTTTTTAAATATGTTGCACCTTTTAGTCACAAATCTATTTACATTTTCACAGGTGGTTAGCAAATGACAACAGAATTATAAGACAACTTTTTTTCAAACTTCATATAAAATACAATTGCATCTTTGAAGGACTGGCAATCCTTACCAGTTAGGATTAGAGGGCAGACCAAGACAAACAGAAAAATCTGGCAGAGATCTTGTGATCAAGAAAAAGAAGTAAATGAGACCTTCCTCAGACAACTGGAAGAAGCCACTCACCCTCAGGCCCTCATCTTCATGAAGAATTCAAACCACCACTGTATCCACTAGAAGGGCAACATGCTCGAGCATGACAAGGCTCAAGCAATTCAGGAGGTTTCTGGAGCACACTGTGTTTCTAGACACAGGTGATTGAGGAACCAAAAAGAGGAAATGCTGCTGAACCTCATACTTAAAAACAACAATGCACTGGTCAGTGATGTGAAGGTCATGAGCATCTTGGATTGCAGGGATTACAAGGTGATGGAGTTCAGGGTCAGGAAAGGAGGAGTGGCAATTCAAAACAGAGGCAAGCTTTGCCCTGTTCAGGGATCTGATTGAAAGAATCCTTTGTGATATTGTCAGCTAACAAAGGTCCTGGAGAACTGTTTGATTCCAAAGGATCACCTTCTGCAAGTTTAAGAAAGGTGCATCCTAGGGCATTGAAAAAGAAAGCAGATGCATATAAACACATGGCAGGGCAGATGGAGTAAAGAAGATGTAACCGCAGTATTGTCTGTGGTACCCAGAACAGGCCAAGAGTCAATGGGCACAAACTGAACTACGTTAATTTCCATTTAAACATAAGAAGAAATTGTAGGGGTGATTTGACACAGTATGAGGTTGCCCAGGGAGGCTGGAGACCCTCCATCTCTGGAGATGCTCAAAACTCAACTGAACACAGTCTGGAGCAAACTACTTTAACTGACTGTGCAGGGTGGTTGGACTGGATCTCCAGAAGTGTCTTCCAACCTCAGACATGCTGTGATATTGTAATAACTTAAAAATTAAAAAGGATTGCATTTATAAGATGATGCATATGGGCACTTCAATGGCACATCACTGAGAAACACAGAATGGTTTCACATGTATGCCCACATATACGCTCTATCTAGAATAAAAATAAATGCCAAAGGTGTAAATTAATTTCCTATGATACAAAATAGTGACCAAGGGTTGTGTCAGTCTTTCTTATTCTTAAACCCATGGAAGGTAACTTAGAAGATAATGGCTTGATCCCTATCACAGGAATGAGCAAATAATGGAATCATTTCTCCTTGAAAAGTTAGAAGTAGGACCTGTTACACTTACATAAATTTCATCAGTTTTAAAGCTCTGTTTACCTCCTCTCTAATCCTACGTACCTGGAAAATGCCAGTGCAACGATGACTCACAGAACAGGACCCCAGTTTAAGTCACAGAGATCTATCATTTAAAAATGGAATTTCCTTGAGGTCTGTGATGGATTTCTACAGGATGAAAGGGGTTGAATGCATATCTGCCATATTTGTCCCTTTGTTTCTCTAAACCCATTCCAATGGGGCTGCATCAAATAAAGTTCACTCTCCAGTCACATGTATTGAAACAATGAATCACTATTTTTGGTTTCCAAAAAGAAAACATAGGAAACCGATGTGGACCCTCCACATACAGAACTGTGGGGCACTGCTGCCCTGCCCACAAATGAGAAAAGATCAAATGAAGAGTAATTCATATTTATAAGGAATCAATTCCAGCAAGAAATTGAACCAAGAAGCTTTGGGCTCAAAGTAGTGTGGCTTCCTGCTGAGATAAGAAGAAATGACTTTGTCTCTAACCAGCTAACTAGGTGTCATGGGTGATGTTCTTGCTTTAATGCCTGCTTTACATATGGTGCCTGATAACTGCAGGGATAAGGGGACAGAAATGCATGTCACAAAATAGTACCAGCATATGAGTGGGATATGCATAAATGAATGGATGTGAATGGCTCTTTTCTAGGCCAACAGGCTTTCTGTCGTTTCTTCATTATGCTTGAGAGTAATCATCGAACATGAAAGTCTTCTTTTGAGGAATGTATTAACAAAAGAAGGGTATAAAAGGATCTGTTTCATTGGGAGGACTTGACTTTAAGATCAGTTTATGTTGCTTCGGAAGGAGTAAATAAATAAATGTGCTGGTTTTAAAATTAATGTTCTACCATACAGCTTAGAGGGGAATAGAGCAAAATGCAATGATTTGTGCATTGGTAAAAACATCTGATTGGCAGTTTGTCACTTGTATTGTTCCTCATGTTGTCATAGGATCAGTAAAACCCTATACACAAATAAAATCAGTACAAGTCCATGGGAGCACCTCCCGTATGAAGATAGGATGAGAGAGATGGGTCCGTTCAGCCTTGAGAAGAGAAGGCTGCGTGGAGACCTCATAGCAGCCTTCCAATATCTGAAGGGGGCCTATAGGGATGCTGGGGAGGGACTCTTCATGAGGAACTGTAGCGATAGGACAAGGAATAATGGGTTCAAACTTAAACAGGGGAAGTTTAGATTGGATAAGAGGAAGAAATTCTTTACTGTAAGGGTAGTGAGGAACTGGAATGGGTTGCCCAGGGAAGTTGTGAATGCTGCATCTCTGGTGGTGCTCAAGGCCAGGTTCGACATAGCCTTGGGTGGCATGGTTTAGTGGGAGGTGTCCCTGGGCATGGCAGGAGGGTTGGAACTAGATGATCTTAAGGTTCTTTCCAACCCTAAGGATTCTATGATTCTGTAAAAACGGAAAAATGTTACTTGCCTGTGTCCATTTAGTCTGTATCTCCCTGTTGTCATCTTAAACTGCAAAGAATGCACTGGGTCATTTTTTGTCCATAGAGCTTCCGCAAGTTGTGGTTAGGTTGTCAGAAAATAATTAGCTACTTCTTAAAGAGCTTTTGTTTATCTATAATTAAAGACAAACACACGCATACACATGCCCCATCACTGACAAGAGCCTTCCTGCAGATGTGGGCTAGAAAACCCAAGAACATGTTTCTATTTAGCCATATACCATTGTGGTCTACAATTTTACCAGGACTAATACAAGAATAAACAAATGGAAGCCGTACCCATTCTTATGTGAAGAACAGGCAGACTTTATTCATCTTCAGCCTTCACCCTATCAATTCTCGGCACAAAAAGTTTTAGGATACGTACAAATAGGAGCATCACTAATTCTCCACAAAAAAAGTGCATGCCTTCAGGCTCATCAAACCTTAAGGCTCCTCTTTAAAGATAGACTTAAAAGATAGCTCAGACAAACCAACAGTAATTCATGGGGCTAACAATAACTGATGTGTCAAACACCCTTAGTTTAACTTGGACTTTAAAGAAATGAAACCGAGGGTCTTTGTTTTCTCTGCTCTGAAGGCTTAGCACTGACTCTTAATTGGAAGTAATTAGGATCATAGATGTGAGCCAATGATGTGTGATAAGCACAGATTGCTTCAGATGACTTCAGGGATCTTGTTTGTGGTCAAACAAAATTCCTTGCTTTGCAGGCAGCACTGACTTCAACAGGAGCAGGAGTTATCCTTGGTTTCCTCGCATATCGATGCCATCATAAGTATTTGATTAGATGCAGTATCAACAGAGGAGACTTCAGACTGTGAGGGGGGGAAAAAGGTGATCTTGACACATCCCTCCAGGTAACTTCTTAGGAAGGGTTACTGAACTACTGTGATGTTGCTGAGTATATCCGACCATCCACAATGTGTGCTTATGAGAGGGAAGCAGGGAAAGAGACAAAAAATAAGAGAAAACAGGAACTAGCTGATGAGTTGGTTCTTTGGCAGGATCTCTTGATGTTCACCAAGTGCTTCGTCAAAGAAGCAAGCAGGAGGAAATCATTTACTTCCTGCATATGACTTCAGTCATATCCCACTCAGTCATCCATTTCAAAGGAGGAGCTGCTGCAGCGAGAAAAGCACATTGCAAGTGGCAGCCACACTTGATCTTTGGGGTGCTTAAAATCAATATTTTCACAAAAAACACCCTGAGAGATTTTGAAAGAACTGTATTTGGCCAAGAAACAGCAAGTAAATAACAACTTTAAAGATGTATTGGTCAAGATGGAGTGAAAGAGCATCAGGAGAAAGTATTGTAGGAAGAAGAAATGCAGCAAGGGTTAAGAAAAGGCAAAGGAAACAAATCCACAAGGAAGACAAACTCAAAATTACAGAGCAGAAAAAAACTAAAAATAAAAAAGAACAGAAAGACTGAAATGGTAATAAAAAATTCAGTATCAGCCGTACCCTGAAATACTTAATGTACTAAGGCTCCTCATACATAGAGTTTCAGTGCATTAAGTAATAATCTTTGTACAAAGTTATCAGTGAAGAGGCATGAATAGAGCATGAGGAGCTTTTAGAGGGGAGATAAGAAGTTTTCACTTACTGAAGTAGAGAAGGGAAAAAATATCCAAAGGGAGGTGGCCCTCTCAGAGACATGGGCTGTGAGGACAGTTTTGCCACAACTTCTGAAGTTGCATATCCGGGTTTAGAATACCTTTCTCAAAGCCTTTGACTGAAGTTCAAGATGACAAGAATGTCAAAGAAGTTTATAATTATGCAGTTGAGTATAAGAGGCCATATCTTAAAAATGTCATGGAGAATGTAAGCAACACAATTTTTTTTTAAATTTAATATATTATGTTGCTTAGTTGTTTTTTGTATCTCCATAATAGTTACTCAAGAAGTCCTTTTCTACCCATGCTGGTGTGGTTTGTGCTCTGATGCAGTGCAGTGTTGAGGATAGAGAAGGCAGATGTGAAAGAACGTATTGGGCATCTGTAAGTAGGCAGCAAATGAGCAGTCAGCAGATCAACTGACCTGAGATCACCCTGGCTCAGAAATGATGTCAGCGGAATACATATGTTGCTAACAGTGTCTCTCCTACTGTCTTGTGATAAGTAGGTACCAGCCTTGTTCTGTTCACAAGCTGTCCCTTGAGTCCACTGGCCTACAAGACTTCCCTAAGCCTTAAGACATTTACCAAGTCTTACTGTGAAAACTGAATTGCTTTCATTCTTTAACTGCTTTCATTCCATTTGTGTTCTCATAAGTGAGCTTGTCCTGCTTTCTTGCAGTTCTTTCACTGTTTTTCCAGCATGGTCTATTTTCACTTGTTCCTTTAATGTTGTCTAGGTTAACATCTTCCTTGTCCTATGGCTCTGTGAAATGAACCCAAATTTACATAAAATTACTCAAAGCAATATCTTCTCTCTTGAAAATCTCACAATGATGCAAGAACAAAGCTTAGAAAACGAACATGGAGATTTTTGACAATTGCAAATAATTTAATTTAACAAATCAGAAATTTGAATCAGGAAATGATTCAGCAATAAACGCCAACCAGCTCTACCTCTTCCTTCTCTCAGTTCTAAACCAGGATATAGTGGTGACTGCAAAACCCATCTCTAAAGCAAACATCCTGATAAGCTATTGTACTTCTTAAGCATCAGTGTTACAGGTGAATGGACAGCATGTACTTGGCAAATCTGGCCCAATGCTGAAAATACACTGAATTTGACTGAACTGAAAGACCTCTTCTGTAATCACTTCTTTATCAAACTCTTCACCTGTATTTTTTTTCCCTCCTCTCTTATGACTTTCTGTACGTTTTCAGTAAAATTTGGTATCATCTACAGTTGACACATTAGGTCAGTGCCCAAAGAATGCTGTGATCTGGGCTTTTCTGTATGTTCATTTCCATACATGTGTAGACAGCTGTGGATTGCTAAAAGCTACCACATTCAGGAGGAGAGGAAAAAAATCCATCTCTCCTTTCAGTTTACTTATAGTAGCCATATTACTTAAAGTTATCCCAGTTATTACAATATTAGCATATTTACATGCCATTTACTGCTCAAATGCTAACAAAATCAAAACAGAGAATTAAAGAATGGTAAGATATCTCATTTTAATTTTTTTTTAATCTTTGATTTTGATTTTTTTTTGTAAATACGGCAAGTGCTTCTAATTAGATTTTAACAAGTAGTTATGAAGAAGTATGCCTCCTATTGGATCCTAAATGACAAAAAATGACCTACTTTAATTTTATTCATTATCTCTAACTGTTATTAGAACCTGTATTTGACATATGTGGATATTATTTGATCTTTTCAAGCCACATTCATTCTCATTAAGAAAGCCCCAAGACATTTTCTTTCAGAATATTTTTCAAATATTCTGAGATTTTGCTTGTTATGTGAAATGTGACAGCACTTTCAAGTTCTTTATTATATTTTTTTCTATAGCAAGAACCAATTATCCTTTCCCTCTACTACTGTCTAGTTTTGAACTCAATATTTAAGCAATTAGTAGCTGTATCTGTAAATTAATACATCTCTATTGCTAATGTACTTTTAATCATACAAAATGAGTAAGAACAGCTTTTTTTACTGTTGCTAAATGTAAAGAAATATTTATTTAAGTTAAAAAGAAATTAAGCTAGAAAAGGACAAGCAATTGATATTATTTTTTGTGTCACTTCAGCTTTTCTTTTCTCAGAAAAAGAGCACTTTAAAGGGACATTACCTTTTTTTCAGAGTTGTCTGTTTTATACAAATTGAACTTATTTTCATACTTTAAACTCAGTAATTGCTGACTATATAGACATCTTCATGGCAGCCTCAAATACATTAATGTATTTGAACTTTTAATACAAAAAATGCATTTTAAGTTGAGAATATGCTGAGTACTGCGCTGAAAATATTTCAAGTCAGAAATTATATTTAGCCAAAATTAAGTGTCAGGGCTATGAATTATTGTGAATAAACAGTGATTGATATAGATTTTATAGTTTGTTAAAAAGCTCCCTTTTTGGGAAGTATCTGTGATACTTCACTACATCAGAGGAATTAATCTGGATGTGTACAGATGCATCAGATTCCAAAATGCATTTCATCAGTAATCTACACAAAAAGCTCTTCTGGCAAATGAAAACTAATTTCTTCATTTTGTTTTCTTATCTTGCCTGCAGAAAATGAATAATAACAAAACTGTACTACACAGATTTGAGTTCATTATTACCTTCTTATGTTAAACACCAATTAATGGTTTCTTTCTCTCATGAATAAAAATTCAATAAAGATTTTAGGTCCACTTGCTGATATGCTGGTGGATGAGTTTCTCTGACCTGCAGATGGTTGTTTGTTGCATCCAATTCACAATGATGGTCTTGGAATGTCTATGCAGAAATGCTAGAGACGAAAATAAAAAAGTCGAGGATGAAAAGAAAAATAACTAAAATTACACTGAGCCTGCAATTCAGCTCAAATTTTCTGTAGTATTCACATCATTGTAATACTTCTCCTGATGTGCACAGATTATTCTTATGCTGCACTTATAGGTGCTTGGTGACAGCCAGCATGGCTTCACTAAGGGGAAATGCTGCCAGACCAATATAGGGGCTTTCTATGACGGAGTTATGGAACTGATGGACAGGGGTAGAGCAGTTGATGTTATCTACCTGGACTTGTGCAAAGCGTTCCACACTGTCTTGCATGACATTCTTGTCTCTAAGTTGGAGAGACATCAATTTGATTGGTGGACCTCTCGGAGGATAAAGAGCTGGCTGGCTGGCTGCACTCAAAGAGTTGTGGTCAATGGCTCAATGTCCAGCTGGAGACCAGTAACAAGTGGTGTCCCTCAGGGATCGGTGTTGGGACTGGTCTTGTTCAACATCTTTGTCATTGACATGGAGAGTGGGATTGAGTGCACCCTCAGCAAGTTTGCCGATGACACCAAGTTGTGTGGGTCAATTATAACGTTGGAGGGAAGGAATGCCATCCAGAGGGACCTTGACATGCTTGTGAGGTGGGCTGATGCCAACCTGATGAAGTTTAACCATGCTAAGTGCAAGTTCCTCCACCTGGGTCGCAGCAATCCCAGGCACAGCTACAGGTTGGGCAGAGAAGAGAGACCTCACTTGGAATATTGTGTGCTCTTGTGAGACCTCACTTGGAATATTGTGTGCAGTTCTGGTGTCCTCAACATAAAAAGGACATGGAACTATTGGAACAAGTCAGAGGAGGGTCACAAGGATGATCAGGGGACTGGAGCACCTCCCATATGAAGAGAGGCTGAGAAAGTTGGGGCTGTTCAGCCTGGAGAAGAGAAGGCTACGTGGAGATCTTATAGTAGCCTTCCAATATCTGAAGGGGGCCTATAGGGATGCTGGGGAGGGACTCTTCATTAGGGACTGTAGTGATAAGACAAGGGGTAATGGGTTCAGTCTTCAACACGGGTAGTTAAGATTGGATATGAGGAAGAAATTCTTTACTGTAAGGGTGGTGAGGCACTGGAATGGGTTGCTCAGGGAAGTTGTGAATGCTGCACTGCTGGCGGTGTTCAAGGCTGGGTTGGACATAGCCTTGGGCGGCATGGTTTAGTGTTAGGTGCCCCTGTCCCTGGCAGGGGGGTTGGAACTAGATGATCTTCAGGTCCTTTCCAAACCTAACTATTCTATGATTCTATGATTCCATAGCTAAGTGAACAATCTGATGAGAAAAAAAATGGGGCTTCACATTACATTTAACTATTGCAGCTAGAATTGCCTTAACTCATCTTTGTTAAATTAGATGGAAAAAGATAGATGTAAAAATTAATTCAGGGAAAAGATTTCCTAGGGGTTTCAAATACCTAAACCAGGCATCATTGAAAAAGGCCTGACTACTTATAAACTTTATTAATGTTCAGCAGTATACCCAACCATCTCATCTAGCAACTGTCTCCAACACTATGAACTAAAACTGTGTATCTCAGTTTATAATCCAATAAAATTCGGAAAGTAACCTCATAGTTAATGTGCTAGTTCACTCACCCTGCTCAAGAAATCCAGGCAGTTGGTAACTTCTGGCCATCAAGGAAATAAAATCGGAAAATAGAATTTCAGACAGGCCTGGTACAAAAGAAAGCCCATCCTGCCCATACTCAAATGCTCATGAAAGTGTGAGGGTACTGTTGTTACAGAAGACATTATATAAAAAGTGGGAAAGTGGAGCAGTTATGCCAATTTGTGGCCAGTCTCTGCCCTCTAGGGCTGGATACTACCTGCATAATTCATAATCTCTGCTGGCTCAGTGACAAAATCACACCAGTTCTCAAATCAAATAACCAAACTGGGCTTTGTCAGAGGTATGTCTGCTCCCCAAATAGCTTTTCCCCACACGTCTTGTCTGGTACCGAATGAAGCAAGGCATAGAGGGGGACAGAGCAACATCTGTGCTTTGAACTTATAACTTTTCTTGTTGACTCAGAAATAATAAACCCTAGATATTATCAAGGTTTTCCCTTAAACCTGTTGCAAATAATCGTTTCAGAAATTAGGAAACTACAGTTTCTTTTCTTAATTTTGTGCTTAGAAGCAGTTGTACTATTTTAACCTATTAAGCTTGAGGCATATATTCAACCCAGAAAATTTCAGCCAACGTTTCTGAAGTCTGAAAAATTTATAAATAGGTGAAAATAAGGCCCTATACTACAAAGTGTTAGTTAAGCAATCAGAGGCATAGCTGTTCAATCTAAGCTGTTCCGCTTGGATCATTCATGTGTGGACAGAACTGTAAATCTTTTGGAGCCTTCACTGCAAAGGAAGTTGCATAAAATTGACCCAAGTTCAAGCCAAAATTAGTGTTGGGTATAGCACTTAATACAATGAAGAATCAGAGAAAGCATGTTCACACTCAAACCCTTCTACAGCTACACGTTAGGTAAAGGGTTAGAAGGATCTGATCAGTTCCCAGTTCACAGAGCAAATACACAAGCCACATGCTCTGTGCCTGTAAGCAACATACATGGAGAGTGGTTGGCTGACCAGAGAAGAAGCCATAATGAGGTAGAAGAGATTAGCAACCTACCGGTGCACTGTTTTCAAAAGCAGGACAAAAATAAATCAGTAATTCTGCCCAAATAATTTATCTTCTGTTCTCAGCAGAACACTCTTTTTCTACAGTCGGTAATATTTCATGACCTCTGGTCATACAGACAAATATTCCTGGTAGAGAAAAGAAGCCTGGGATTTTGGGGTCTTTTTTTCACAGTACAAAACTTTAATGTGGGATTAGCGGTCTCCAGTATGTACTCTTCCTGAAGGGAAGGAAAATTTATGTTTCCTAGATATAGGTCACAGCAAGTACAATATTATTTTTATTGCTCTCCTCATTTTTATCCTTATTACAGCTCTTATGACACCCTCAGATCAGTGGTGTGAGGGTATGCAGTTTAGGGATGACCAGAAAACTGCAAAAGATGAGCACAGGGAAGCTTAAAGTGGGACCAATCCCACTTATCTCCTTATCTCAGAACATATTAATATAGGTCTGCTGAGCCCCTTATTTCAAAACCTTAGTTAACTGGTTCCTCACTTGTATATGAAAGGAAAAGGAAGATCAAACACCTGTCTAATTTACCCTTTAGCAATCTGCTGTAATCCTTAGCGGTTCTCTCTTTACACTTCTCCCTCAGCCCTGTGCATGTCAGTAAAGCCAGGCAGTGACCCAGGCTAGGGGAAAGCTTAGTTTTACCCCAGGTTATTTCCACAGCCTGGACCATTCTGCAGAATTGTGAGCCCTTATGCTTGGGAAAAAGAAAATGGCTGTGGCACCGAGTAATCAGGTTGGTTTAGTTTCAATTGCTTCTGCAGAGAAATTGGTTTCTGGGCAGGAAGAACTTGTTCTGAATTTGCAAACAGAAGATACCTGGTAGATACAGTAGCCTTTTTCTTCCTGCTAAGAGCATGTTTTATTAGGTTTGTTCACTGTAAACTATACCGGCACTCCTTGCAATGTTTTCACTTAGGTGTACGCGAACCATGAACTAAAGCATGTAAAGATTAACTGCTAATTTATATTACCCTCAGTGACAATTTAGAGCTCAGTGCAAGCCACAGAAAAACCCTAGATAAGTTTTTTGGTTAGTCCATAACAAGCTCCATGATATCCTGACTATAATTGCAGCTCCATGCTATAAAACTATAGCTCTGACGTGAGCTGTGAAAGTATTGTAACATCACTTATCACTCCCTGAACTACCTATGCTAATTGTTCTTATTTGCACTTATTTTCCACTCGAATATTTTCACAATGCTTACTGGTAAGAAGGTGAGTTTGTTTTCACGGGTAAATTCTCAATGATTTTAAGATTTTCAGAATTTTTATGTTCTGTTACTTATCCTGTAGAGAGTGTAAAGATGATTTCCAGGGTGAAGTGAAATCTTAAATAAGTAGAATACAAAAATGTGTTAAGGAAACAGAAGAAAGGTGAAAAAGGAATATTTTTAATTTTTTTGTGTGCAAAAGTTACTATAATGTTTCTTTAAAATTTTATAAGGCTGGATCAATCCTGGGTGTTTTTTGTAAACAAGAAACATTTCACTCTTCCTCTAAATGTAGATTTCAGCTCTTGGGAATCTGATTTTCCATTACTTCTGTACAAATCTAATAATTCTAGCTGCACTGAGAAAGCACCTTCAAAGACAGAAAGCCGATAATTTATTTTAAAGAGCTTAGTCTTCACTGAAAATTCTCGTTTTCAGCCTGATGCTTTGTATCCAGATCGTATTTGTTTCACACAGGCATTGTTACCTTTGCTGTTCTTTCAGAGAATGGAAATATCATCAATAGAAATATGATTGTTCAGGTAGTTCTCAATATGCTCAGTGGAGAAGTGATCTCCCTGGATAGGTAAGCTGACATATCCTGGAACCTAGATGTTGCTTCTGTTTTAAATTGTGTACATAATTATTTACAGCAATATAATTTAGCAAGAAGGAGGACATTGATCACTGTGACCAACCTGGGAAGAGAGAAAGCTTGTTTACTTTTTTACTGCTACCATTACAGCCAGGATATGGATACAAATTAACTGAATGGGAGTATGAGGCTACTTGACATTTTGACGTCTCAGGTACCTGTTTGTCCTTTATGTTACTTACTTGGCTTCAGGTTGGAACATGAGCTCTTCAGCCAGAAGTTTGTATGTTGTTGGTTATTCTTCCAGAAGGTAACCTACACTTCTAGATATTATTAAGAAATATCTACCTGTCCACAGAACTGCAAGTCAGTATTCAACAGCTTGAGAAAACATGAGCCAACCTCACAGAACCACAGAGAAGTGGACACAAAGGAGATAGAGGTGCAAAGAAGAGTTTATTATTAATCTCAAACTTGCATTTGACTGTACATTGCATATGCTGATACAGAGACATGAGAAATGTGTTGTAGTTGATACCATGGTGAATTCTCCAGAAAAGCTGAGCAAAGTGGACATTTCAGCTATTTTTTGGAGCCAGAGAGCTTGGTTTCTGCACTGTAGTTGGCTACAAAGCCTGCAGAGTCTCCCTTAGGAGACGTCGCATGCTTTCAGAAATCTGAGGCACGATTTTCTTAATAACTATGTCTAACTATTAATGGGAACTGCCCACGTACGTGCCGAAGAGGCTGGAAAACTAAGCTGTGTTGAAAGATTTGGGGCTGATATGAGTGAGTATGAAAGTAAAATATATGTTTCTTAAGGAATACAGCCACCTTGAATAATACTGAGAATTCTTTATCTCCTATTCAAATCGTAATGTCTGCATTTTTAAGAATTACATCAGTTTTTAAACATCATTCATTTCTGTTTTAATTAAAATGTTCTCTGCCTAGTCCATATACATGCAAAAATGTAGTTTGCAGCTTGACAGGATGTTGTTGAACAGTATGTGAATTGGTTTAAAAGTAACCAGATTTGAAGCATCCATCAGTCAGTAACAGTGCACTCGTAGGTCACTGAAGCTGTCAATTTCAATCAAGTCTGTAATTAAATACATCACCAATATAGATTTTGTGTAAGAATGTCACTTGTTCTTCAGATGTCTGCTACTAGGACAAATCGCACATCAGTGTCTTTGAATGTGCTTTCTAAATACAGTTTTTTAAAACAGCATAACATCTCCATCCATCTCAATCCAATTTGTTGAATAGAAATCTGTTTAACTAATACAGTCTAAACACTGAATTAAAAACCAATATGCTCGTTTCTCTTTCTGTTTAAATGAATGTTGTAACGCTATAGTAGATATTTTATTGCTTCTCTTGAAACTCCTCTGCTGCTATTTCTTATGTAAAATAAGAAGAAAGAATAATATCTCATCAAAAAGAGAAAAAACCTTCACATCATCTGTAATTAAAATTACTTTGCTTCATGTTCAAAAATAAAAGAACAGGATCTTCAGA
The DNA here is from genome assembly GCA_028858755.1 of Ara ararauna. Classification (NCBI taxonomy): domain Eukaryota; kingdom Metazoa; phylum Chordata; class Aves; order Psittaciformes; family Psittacidae; genus Ara; species Ara ararauna. The sequence continues at coordinate 103,172,215 of CM054376.1, read as the reverse complement.
CATGAGGAAATAAATCATTAATTCTAATTTTGCCAGGGACAGAAATACCAGGCATTTTCAAATTAAAAAGGGAAAAAAAGAAAAACCTGTTTAGTGCTTTTGAGTGTCAGATTCTTCTATTATACTTACCACTAGATTGGAAAAGTCTGAAACAAAGCTGAATTACCAAATATATATTGCCTGCCATTTGATTTAATCTTCAAATAAGCTCCAGGAAGCAGGTCCCCGGACAGTTAATCTTTAGTTTTGTAGCCCATGCACATTTTCAATAAGGTTACCAAGGAATTAGGCCCAGTAGGGAGGGGAAAAGCATATTGTCTTATTCTAAAGACAACTGTCGAGATCCTGTGAGCAAATTATAACACCCTTAATATGAAAAAACTTTATTAGCTGAGTCCTTGCTGCAATGAAACTGTAGTCACTTGAAAGGAGAATGTTTTTCATGCTGTTTTTCCCTGAAATTAGATACTTGTCTGGTTTAACATACATAAACTCTAAATATTGTAGGTATAGTATATTTTAATGTGCAATTCTGCCGCTTAGAAGATGTTAAGGATGCTATGATTGGGGATTCTGAAGAGAATGCTAATGGATTGGGGTGTCAGAGATTTACTGCATGCAATATTTAGGTTATGGAAGGCTGGTTTACTTGCCTCTTGAAGCAGCAACATATAGTGAACTGCATTTGCGGGAAACTGGCAACCTTTATGATTACACCTTGAGCCAAGAGAAAGCTCTAGAAAAACTTTAATACATAAATAAAATCAGCTTTATTTTCTGTGTTGTGCAATTCTCAGTGTATGAATCAAAATTTGTAACAATGGAAACACTTTGGAACTGTTTATAATATTTAAGTTTACATTCCCTACTCAAGAGCATATGATACAGGCAAATTTGATAACAAATACATTTTACAAAGGCCAGCCTTTGGTCATCACAGTAAAAATCCAGCTAAAATGTCCCAGTGTATATGTCCTATAAGGTAAATATATATTCTAATAAAATAGCAGAAAGATAATAAATAAACAAGGAAAAAGGGGACAGAATAAATATACTCTTAACAATGGTAGTTTGGGGAAATCTAGAGAAAGATTGATAAGGACATTTTAAAAAGATTAGAATATAGAAAAGACTAGAATTAGTTTGCATCAGAGTGGAAGTTCAATAGGCAATTTACAAGAGTAATTTTGGTGTTGGTTCTTCAATAACTGAAGAGGCCTTAATATCAAATTAAGGTTAAGGTAAGCATGTGTCTCGTTTAAACTCAGCAACAGTTTATAGCATTTTCTAAATTAGTAAGGTAAAGAAGCCCTTGCCAAAAAAAGCCCAGAAAGAAGTCCATGCCAAGAAATATAAATAAAAGGTGCTTAAAACTCATGGCAAATTTAGGGACATACAAGAAACAGAAATTTGTGGATGAAATAAAGCTTAATTTTATACATAAATCAACAGAAACAGTTGCCTTTAACTAAATATTCTTGCTATCACACAGTTGGCAATGTTTTGGCTGTGGTTGCTATCTGCAGTCTCCTTTTATCTGTGAAATTGCTGATTATATTTTTTACAATCCCATCAAAAATACCAACAGGATAGCTAGTACAATGCCTCCTTTCCCATCCTTACTAAACTTTTACATTCTTTTGAAGCAGTTAACCACACTGTTCTTGAAACTTGCCCCAGTCACCCTCTTCTTTTGCACTTTTCTTCCTACTTTTCTAATCATTACTACAGTGTACTGGTAACTGGTACAGGATACTTGGTAAACCCTACTTATCCTCTTCCAGTGCTCTACTGAGGGGTCTTTTGTCCTCTGTCCACTATTTTTTTCCCTACTTTTAATCTCATACGCAAAAAAAAAAAAAAAAAGCTCAGTGAAATGTAGCACTGACTTGTAACTGGAGACAAGTCGCCATCTTCTTATAGACCTTGAAGGACATCTCTTCTTTCTTCATGCTCGGGCTACAAAGAGTATACAAGAAAGGGCATACAAGAAAGGAGCAAGATGTGGATTTCAAAATGTAGAAAAGATGAAGACAGGATTCAAAGGAGTACCTTAGTACCTTATAATCATCTGTAAACGATGTCCATCTTCATAGTGTTAAAACTCACTTATGTGATGCCAACACAACCTGACAAATGCTAGGTCTCAGCTGTGCTGAGACTGCTATGGTCTCCATCTTTCTTTGTCTCCTGTTCTTCAATTCAACCATTGTCTAGTTTTAAAAAATAATTGTACTGCAAAAACCTAGGGCAGGAACCTAGGTATTTTCAACAGCAAGATTGATTTTACAAGGATTGATCAAGGGTCTGTTGTAGATAAGGGACACTTATAGAATTACGAGCCTGTAACATGTGAAGCTAGGTTTAATAACGAGTATAAGCTCTATATGTGGATAACATGAATGCAAATTACCCTGTTATTATATTATGTAGGTACTGGACAGAAAACCTGACATAGCTATCAATGAAAGAACCCCTGCTGACACTGTAATTTTCTCAAACATTGTATTTATTTCTGTGATGTCATGCAAGCACCACGGTGCTTTGGGAGCATCTCCACATGGTAATAAAGACATAAAAAGAAATTCATCCTTGACATGTACCAGAGAGTGAAATACTGCTTTGTGTGGGTGCCTGAACACAAAGATTTGATGGAAAGCAGGATCAACAGATTCTTTAAAGTTTGTTTCAATTACTGGAATTTCCTTTTTGCATCATAAATATTTTGAATCTGTTTTCCTCCTCCATCAATAACAATTTACTGGTGGGCCAGAGACTGATGAATCTCTCACAGTCACTAAATTTCTGGAAGGGTATCATGGAATCATAGGATAGTTAGGGTTGGAAAGGACCTTAAGACCATCAAGTTCCACTCCCCCTGCCATAGGCAGGGACACCTCCCACTAAACCATGCCACCCAAGGCTCTGTCCAATCCAGCCTTGAACACCACCAGTGATGGAGCATTCACAACTTCCCTGGGCAACCCATTCCAGTGCCTCACCTGCCTCACCACCTTAACAGTAAAGAATTTCTTCCTCATATCCAATCTAAACTTCTCCTGTTTCTGAACCCTTTACCCCTTGTCCTATCACTACAGTCCCTAAATGTAATTAACTCAAGAATGAGAGATTTCTGAAGGTAAGTTTTCAGCATCTGCTAGATGGCACCCCATGTGTTCCAACTCTGATTCATATTCTTCTTCATATTATGCCTCTTACAAAGTCAGAACAAGAGTGTTCATTTATTTTATTCCATTTAAATAAAAATTTATGCGGTAAATTGACTTTGTCTTAGGGTCATGCTGTGCTTCTATAAAATTAACGTGCTTTAGTCTAATCTTGACTTTTTAAATCATAGATGATGGTTAACAATCCAAAATCTAATATATCTTGACACAAAACATTGTTTCAAAAGCAAAAGTTTCAATGGTCCATTCCAAAATTAAAATGCTTTTTTCTCCACAATATCTCTATAAATTTCTTGTATTCCCACAGAATATTTCAATGTTAACAATGAAACATTTTTTATGAGATCTGCTTCATGGTAAAGGATTATTCTATTTTCTCCCACTAAGGAAGTGGCACTTTACACCTTGGACAGTCGACGTGTTACCCCAAACATGAACAACTTCTGCGTATTTCAAAAAACCTTCTTAATGAAATGTTCTAGATAATTTATCCCTTGTAAGGTAACAAATTTTCCTTGAGAATGTCATCTTGAGCATTATAGTGCTTAGCCATTCTTTTCCAGTATTACACTGCAATAAATAAAATGGGCAATGAAATTTGCAATGACTCTCAAAGGTGAAATTCACTCTTAGATTGGCAACCATAATAAATATCCATGATTCTTAGATCTGGTTAACTGGCCAGCCAGACATGAAAGTGCTGGGGTGTCAAGCCTCTATAGTAAGGATGACTAGAGCAGATGTAGTGCTGGGAGACCATATGCCATAGCTTTTTAGTACATGCAAGACAAGGAATGTTCACTTTTCACTAAGATTGACATAACTTGAACTAAAATCTCCAGGGGAAAAAAAAAATGCAGGGATTTCATCCACAAAAAATGCTGACTTGACCATGAAGGCAGATGACTTACAATACATTCCATGGAAACGATATTTTCTCCTACCTTTCCCCAGTAGAAGCAAATGGCCAATATTTCAAGGGCCAAGGATGCCAAATGACACATAGAATGCTGCTTTTGTTCCCAGTGGTGATGTCTGCTCTCTGGACATCTCCCTTCAGGAATGTTTGACTTCCCTGACAGCTTCTGAGAGGAAGGTTTTTTTTTTCAATAAATACAAATAATTCTTAGGCCAAAGTTGAACTTTGTAGAAAGCATAAAACTTTTTCTTGCGAATGTACTTGGAAGCAGCTTTACAAATAACAATTAATCTGCCAAAGACAAGTGCTATGCCCTTCTGTTCATCCTTGCAGGGTGGCCGTAGAAGGAAGTCACTGAACTGCACAGTTTATAATCTGTTTCATTAAAACACAGAGGAAAAGAAGCAGACAAGGCAAGACCAAGAAAGAATATGTGAGCAGTTCCTCCCACCTCAGATGTTCCTCACAGTCTCATGCCTGGGAGAGTGCTCAGCCTCCAGGAGGTGCTCTACCAAAGAACAGAGCTGTGAGACAGGACATGCTGATAAGCAGAGCTGCCTCTTGTAAATAGTATGACAGGTGAAAAATGAGGTGAAGTCCGAGGTTTTTTCAAACACAAGGAGTTCAACCCCAAAAACTTTCATGAAAGGAAAAGATGAAAACAATACAGAAGCAGAATTTCACAAAGAATCTGCAGCCAAATTTCATTTTTAAAGAAGAAAATATTAAGAATTAAAAAATAAAGTCAAAGTATGACCCTACTGTGACATTTTCAAAAGACTCGATTTAAGAATTTAAATCCCTTATTTTAATAGAAACTCAGGAAAGGACTCATCTGGGCCCTTAAAAAAAATTCTTTGCTTTATTTTTTTACAGCATGAAGGAAAATTAGAAGCTTATGGAATACAAGACAAATGTGAAATAAACAGAATGTTTTAGACATGGCAAGAAAGGATTTATTTGGGTTATTTTTTTCTTAAAAATGGCTATATTCCTTTTTCTTTAAACTTCTTGATCAATGCTACCTGTAAAAATATTGCAGGTTTCTTTAAGCACTCAGAACTTCCTGGAGAGAGATACAGGTATGCTCATGTTCAGGCAATCAAGTATCATTTGTATGGTGGTCTCTTGGACTGCCACCTGATCTGGAACAGGAACCTTTATTTAACTCCTGAACACAGAGGTGTTTTCAGAATCAAAAACTAGGAACTTCACCTGTGACACTGTAGTTAAACAAGGAACAAGTAAGAGATGGTTTTTTATTTGCTGCAGAACCATAATAGGCGAAGAGAATTTTTACATAATATAGCTCACAATATTACTACATGCTTTCTTCTGCTCTGGGCAGCCGTGAGCTTGTTTTGTCAATGGTTCAAGCTAACTTGAAGGCATTTACTGACCGCATTTGGTGTAATATATTCTGTCTCTCAGCAAAGTTTATTAGCTTGATCAATGCTAATATGTCTACGCACTTCTTGGCTTGCGTTCAGCCTGCTCAGAGCACAAGGAAACAGAGCTCACACCTGGCTGAAAAATGTTAGGTACACATATATTGTATTTGATATAATAGAGATAGAATAAAAGAGGGCTAAACGAATTATACTGAGAATAACGTCTTCTGTTTTTTCACCGCTTTGGTACAGGACAAGAAATACACTAAAAAAACCCCAACAAAACATTAAAGTTGATTTGCTTATAATTTGAAGAATATCCAGTTTACAGATTATTAAATTAATGACAATCTGATCTTGAAAACACCTCTATCTGCTGAAAGAGCAACACTCCATCACCTGTTTTGATTCATTAATGTATCATTTAACTTGCTATGACACATGTTCAGCAGTTATAATTACATTATGGCCTCCCTATTACATCAGCTCTGCTCCAAGTTTCTGTCACCACAAGTCCAATTTTCAACACAGAGCACCCCAGTACACTCTTTCCTTATTAGTGTCATCTTTAATGTAGCACAGAGTCTGAACCATTACTTGGCACTGAGAGTTTAACAGCAATTAACCCCTGCTCTATCCCCAGGGAGAAGTACATCAGCAACTTGCCAAAACACTGTAAACAAGCTGGCCAAGATCAATGCAAAACCATGCTGGCTGCAGAGCACCTACTGTATTAATTTAGGATTTATATAGAAAAAGAGAAAATAATCTGCATGAAATGGACCTAAAAGGATGGCCCACACAGGTTACAAGATTTTCTTAAAGCTGAAAATGAAAAAATTCTAAATCGCTAGTCTGTTAGCTTACAAACACTCATTCTTTTCTATCTTGGCTCTTATATTATGCTGATCACCATAGGACTGCCAATTACCTCAGAGATTAAACATTTATTACCTGCTAACCAGTTAAAAAGGAGACAAGATGAATCATTCTTAGGTGAGGAATTAAATACATTTCGAGCATTACCAGGAGAGAAAGTAGGGAAAGGGTGAAAATGCCTATTTCTCTTTTGTTTCAGGTTGTTGAATAGGACAGTACATATCAAAACCTGAGCCAAACGTTAAGGTTCTTCTCACATGGAGGCAAAACAAGAACTGCAGAAGTCCCTGCATGCCCCTCTCACCAGTTTCCCTTGTTGTAGAATGATGTCCTCAGTGCTGTCTAACGCAGCCACACGAAACAACTGAGATGGTGATTGAAGAACAGGCATGCCCTTGGGTATGATGGATGTTTCTGAGGTCTGACGCCCTTCATGGATATCTGTCACACTGTGTCTGCACTGCAGTTAGCAATCAGGTAAGTAGAAGGAATTGCAACTTTGTACTATGTGACTAAAACAAACTACGAGGGAAATATTTCAGTTAGGACATACAGGTAAAAATTCTGTGAAGACAATAAAGGAAAACAAAAGAAAACCAATCCAAACCAAAACCCACTCAGATTTAGGTTACATGGCATAAAATATTTCTTCTTATCAAGGGGTGTTTTCCATTTTTATTGACTCATAATTTTACTCTATAAAGTTCTGAGTTTTTGTACAAGCCAAAGCTCAACTAGTAAAAAACCCAACAAACAAATGAAACAAATCAAACTGCTCCCAACAAACAACACCTCCCCCACCCCCCCAAAAAAAAAAAAAAAAAGAAAAACAAACAACAAAACCAAACCCAAACATGTTTCCAAGCGGAAAATTACCAAAAAATTCTTCCTTTCAGAAAATGGAAGGACTTGTCAGGATAACTCTTTCAACTGAAGGTATCCAAAATCAGATTGTTTTAAGATAAGAAGTCTTTATTCATTCATCTCAGTATCCTGCATAAATGGTGCAGTGTAATTATAAATCCTAATAAAAAATTAGGCACTACTCTAAGTGGGTTTTAGATCAGTGTTTTTAATGCTCATAGCTAGTAGAAATGGCAACAAATCCAGGGTGGTATCTGTGAAAAGAACCTGGGAGTCTGGCCCTAGAGGAGTTGGGTTGTACTGAAGGACCTTTTCTGGCTGTCATCAGCTCAGGCTGGATTCTGATAGTGTTCATGTTTGGCTGGTTGGAAGGTTTCCTGAAAAGAGAAGATGGAGAGAGGAGGAGTATGGTAATTGCAAGTGAAATAATTTCAGAATCTTTGTTCTTAAATCAAAAAGAATGCAATTATAATTATTTGAAACATGCATCACCAAGATTGGCAGATTTACTTGATCAGTAAAAGGGAAATAGTAAACACCCGGAAGTACAGAAGTACAGCCCTTAAAACATTTTTTTTTTTTTAGTACTTTTAACTTATCCATCTTCCATGCTAGAAGTAGCAAAAATACTGAGGTTTAAGCATTGTCGTGGTTTAGGCTGTAAATCACGCAGCCCGTTCTCTCACTCACTCCCCTCTCTTTCTTCCCCCTGCTCCTGGGTGGATGGGGAGGAGAATCAAAAGAATGCAACTCCCACAGATTGAGATAAGAACAGTTTAGTAACTAAAGTATAACACAAGACCGCTACTGCTACCACTAATAATAATAATGACAAGCAAATAAAAGGAAAGAGAATGCAACTGCTCACCACCTAAAACCCAGCCCGACCAAGGAGTGCACCCCCACCCTTCCGGGTCTCTGCTCTCTGCTTTACATCCTGGGCATGACGTGCTGTGGTATGGAATAACCTCTTTGGTCAGTTTGGGTCAGGTGTCCTGTCTCTGCTTCCTCCTGGCTTCCCCTCCTCCCTGGCAGAGCATGAGGCTCAAAAGTCCTTGGTCAGACCAAAACACTACCAAGCAGTAACTGAAAACACTGGAGTTATCAGCGCTGTTCCCAGGCCGAAAGCCAAAACACAGTGCTGCACCAGCTACCAAGGAGAAAAAATGACTGCTACTGCTGAACCCATGACAAGCATGAACATTTTAGAGTCAGTTGTTTAAACAGACAAGTTTTACACTTAGAAGAAAGCACCTATAATACAGAAGAAATAGCATGGAAGTTATTTGGAAAAAGACTGAAGGAAGCCTTACCTTTGAAATTTTCTATGCAGTGGCAATTTGTCCATTTCCAGAAACTGATTAATGGGGAATTTCAAAATAGGTACTGTTGACCTAGTTATAGAAATGCATGCAAAGGATTTACATGTAAAATACCTAATATTGATCAACTAAATCTTAGGAACACCAGAGCATACCAGTTTAATACTGCTTTGGCACTGGACTGTTAAGGTATCAGTAATAGGACTTTTCTTTATATACTTTGCAGATTTGGACTGAAAATTTTAAATATACACATATAAAGATATGTACTTAAATCTGCTTTTTTGTGATTTCATTGGATATTTTCAGTGATTTCACTTTTGAAAAATCAGGCTATAATTTAACCCTTCAGTTCTGAACTTTCTGAACAGTCACTCCTAAGGCAGTTTCTTAAAAATTCTAGTATAAGATCATTTCAAAAATGATGTACATAATTTCCATGCAAATATCATTTTTTGTGTGTTCTGCTAGATTAATATTTCAAATAGGTAGCTAACTTCTTTTCTAATTACTATTTTAAAACATAAGAGAGAAAAATATGTTGCTAACAGATAAGTGGTGGGAATTTGTGTGGAAAAGCTATAAAGGACTTAATCTTCAGCATACTGATCAGGATATAAAAATTCAGAATTATCAAAACGCACATGTTTTAAGGATTTTTTTTTTTTTTTTTAACCCATCTCCTTTGTGGGAAGATGAACACCTGAAATTTAGAACCAAATTCAGTTTGTGTCTGCATGTGACTGTTACTGAAAACAGATCCACCTCAGCTGAAAAAATTCTCAGCTGTTAAACAGGTAACTGCAGAATTTGCCTTTCTAGTGAAGTTAGAAAATCGTCATAGCAGGAAGAAGATTGTAAAGAATAGGAATAAAATGAAAATTATGAAAACCAAAAGAAGAGTCAGTTTACAATGCAGAAGAGTTCTTCCAGATTGCGAGGCTTTGATATAGTTTCCTGTAATGATTAACTTAAATAAAATAAAGATTGATCTGAAAGGCCACAGAAAAAGAAAGGATTATCAGGAATAGTAAATTGAAAGAAAACTAAGTATCAATATGACATTATATTAGGAGTGGAAAATTGTGTGTAGAACCTGCTGGATACAGTGATTCAATATGCCTATACACTTCCACATGTAGGGTTTATCAGCATCTGTCTAAAAATAAAACGAAACATCTTTATACCAACAAAGATAATTTTTTTTCCCTGGAAATATGAGGACATTCTATTTTGGCCTGTCCTCTGAAATATATTGTAATACAAAACACATTCTATCCCTTGTGTTATTCTCATACCCCAATAGATTTAATATAATGGAGGGGAAAAAAACAAACTGTTAAGACCTAGTTTAAAAAAAAAGTCAGCAATTTATTGGCAATAAATTATAGCTCTGCCTCGGCCCCTTAGTCAACTATCTCCAAGTTAAGAGTCACAGATGTTAGGAGCTGTTACGATGCCAAGTTAATTTCCTGAAAATGAGTGCCTGAGGTTGGATGAAGAATCTTACCAGCATTCAACATGACTGATAAAAAGAAAAACAGTAGTTAGAGGATATAAAAGAAAAGGTGACAGTAGTAGATAGAAGGATAATTGTTTATTTTTTTCTCAATAATAGTCCAGCTGATCATAAAGACCATACTCCTGAGAAAAGGTTCCTTGGCATGCTATTTTTCTTTTCCACCTGACCTATGAATACCTACATTTGCTCCTTTTCCTGTGCTCTCTGCAAGGATGACATTTCCATAAGACATCACGGAACTCCCACACTGCACCAAAATTCTTGCTTCCAGAGGACATCTAACTGTACTATATACAATCAATGTACCCCACAAGATAGAATGGGAATGAGTTAGAAGGACAGAAAATCCTCAGAGACATTACCGCAATAAAACAAAGAATAATATTGAATGGGCTGATCACTAACTGTTTCTGGCCAGTTGAACAAACTGAGGCACTTGATTCAGGTTCAACAAACCCAAAACTAAAAAATCTGGTCTTTGATTTCCTTATCTGAACTCAAAAAATATCTGCAAAAGTAAGTTTTTTTCCACAGACAACTTTTCTTTGAATAGAGATCATTTAATGAGAGAATGTTTCCAACCAATTGTGTCACTGAACTTCTTCGAATCTCCTCGGTCTGAAAACTATATTCGGAAGTTTCTCGAATATTTAGCTTTCTTGTCTTTTGCAAGGCTTCCAGTCCAGCTGCTTGCATGCCTGCTTGTCACAACTTGAGCATAAAGCCCATAATTACTAAAACCAAAACCAGTATCAACAAAATTGTCACATTTTTGATCAGCCCATCTGTAATAAAAATGCAAATTTATCTGAAATTTAACTTCCAAATTTATCTGAAATTTATCTGAAATTTAACTTCCAAAAGGGGGTAGCCCTAGAACTTTTCAAGTAATTTTTAGAGTCTTTTAATTTCTCTTTTGAGCCTATGTCCACTTCAGGTATTTCCAAATACAAGAAGTACTCCGAAACCTCTCATCAAGGCTGGAGGCAGGACAGTCACAGCTGTCAAGCAGCAAACATCAAGACCCAAAGACACCAAAGAACCATCTAGTGTGACCCTTTGCATAACATCAGCGATACTAATTCATCCAGCCACTCTTACAGTGTGACTGATTAGTTCTACTTGTCTGAAAGCAATACTGCATGACACACAGGCTTGGCATCAATACTTCGTCCACTCTTTTCCTTGTCATTTTAATTTCTATAACAGTAAGATTGTTGATATATCTCATATGAATGCATGTGGGTCTACCTTTGTGCCGCCAATCTTGTACTGCTTGCTTCTCTTATTTTGGGTATCACTAGTGTCTCTCCAAGAAGTAGTTTACACACTGCAATCAAATACCTTTTGATCTTCTGTTTAAAGATCTAGGACTGCATTTTTAACATCTTGCTGCAATGCACTCTTTTCAGCCCTTGCATAGTTACAGTAGCTCTTTTCCATACTCTTTCCAGCTGTTTACTATCCAAGTAAGATATAGGGCTTGATAGGTCTTTCCTCTAAAAACTGACAATGTTAAAGTCCAGTTTCAGACCCACAGTTTTAACAACATGCATCTTGAAGTTTAGTACTTCTGCTCTGACTTTCATCAGATGTTGGAGTCATCAGGTATGACTTCTCACAAAGTCAAAGTCAAATTACAGGTTTGAGGAAATTCCTGTGAATTGAAACCTTACAGTTCTGCTTGGCTTTTTCCTTAACAGCATCTGTGTAAATCTTTCTTGCAATTCTTCCTTCATTACATTTGAGTCTTGAGTCACTGAGCAATTGTTTCAGATTCAGAATCAAGTATTTCTCATCTTTTTTTTTTTTTTTTTTTTTTTTTTACCCTGATTGGTGTCATCTGTAATAAAATTAAGTATATTTCCAAGAACTGAAATATGAAACCACACCATGAGCTGAAAATGAAAGTTAAAGAGCATGTAGTTTTTTCTGTTCTGCCTTAATACAGGCATTCTTGGGTTGAATCAAGGAAAAACAATCGGCAAGACTTAAAAAAGACTCTACTAATGTCTGGTAGCAGTATATATCTGGAACCTTTCACCTTCAGAATGGATTTGCTCCAGATTGAGAGCAATTTAAAAGAAATATGGACTTCTGGATGCTTAGTGACCTATGTAAAAATGAATTAATAATCCCAGCTGTTTCCTACAGAACATCACTAAAATTGTCAGCACTGTTGCCAGACCAAACAGCACCGTCATTGAAAGGTGTAAAAGATTTTTCACTTCATCTATCAATGCAGCACACATAAATAGGTCACAGACTATCCAAAGAAACTGAAAGCCTTCCAAGTCCCTGGCAGATTTTGCTACATCTTTCAATCTATCACTTAGTCTATGCATGTATGGACAAGTGGCCCAAGTGTTCACGTGTGGGATACTGGGTTGGATGGCAAGTGACCAACTTCCTCAGGCTATTCACAGACTTAGAGTACTGGACACAAAAATTGGGGGTGCTGGTACTCTCTGGAATGATGTTCTGGGTTCAGCAGTAGCAGTCATTTTTCTCCTTCTTAGTAGCTGGTGCACTGCTTTGGTTTTGACTTTCAGCCTGAGAACAGCGCTGATAACACCGATGTTTTAGTTGCTGCTCAAATGTTTAGTCTGACCAAGGACTTTCTGAGTCTCATGCTCTGCCAGGGAGGAGGGGAAGCCAGGAGGAAGCAGAGACAGGACACCCAACCCAAACTAGCCAAAGAGGTATTCCATACCACAGTACATCATGCCCACAGTATAAACAGTTCAGGGGCAGTTACCCGGAAGAGCTAGATCACTGCTCGGGTCGGGCTGGGTATCTGTTGGCGGGTGGTGAGAGGTTGTATTCTCTTCCCTTGTTATTTCCCTTATCATTATTATTATTGGTAGTAGCAGCAGTGGTTTGTGTTCTACCTTAGTTACTAGACGGTTCTTATCTCAAACCGTGGGAGTTGCATTTTTTTTGATTCTCTTCCCCATTCCCCTGGGAGCGGAGGGAGGAAGGGGGGGGGGGGGGAGTGAGTGAGCGGCTGCGTGGTTCTGGGTTGCTGGCTGGGCTTAAACCATGACAAATGAATAGACAGGTACAACATGAACTAAAAAGTGAGGAGGGGACAAAACATTGCCTTTCTTTCCAAAAGCACAGCTGGACAATGCTTTGTTTTTGGCAAAGGCCAATTAATTACCATTCAGTGGTAGATGGACTAAAAATGGAAGGAAGTGATATATCTCCTGAAGGTAGCTGTTAGAGATGTCAAGGACTGGTCAGAGACAGAAAAAACTTCAGCTCTTGCATGGATCTAAGTGAAAATTCAGATTTTGCTGAAAGAGCTGTTTAGTTATAAAAAGAATGTTTTTATAACATTATTAAGAAAGAAGAATATTCTTCTTACGCTATTTGCCGATGGTTAAAAATATATCATGATCCAAAACTGTAAAAGTGCAATGAGAAATGACTAATAGGCCAAATTAACATCTGTAGTTTTTAATTAGCTAAATCATTTGGAAAAGCTGTTACCAAGAAATGAGTGTTAAATGCTATTTGTCTTCTGTCATTGGAATCGTTCTCTTTTCTCTTTTGTTATTTCTAACAATTCCCTCTATCATTTGAACTCATGAGGTATGTCCTCATCCATGATTAGAATGAGAGGCTGGAATGGGGTGGCAGATGAGCATATACAGCACTTGCTTTCCTAGCGCTCTTAACTCCAAAATATCTCAAGAAACAACATTTGTCAGTCACGTCTACAGAAAGCCATCAAAGCAGGAATAAAAATGGGAGTTTCTAGGTTTTCAATTAGCTTTTAGCACATATCTCACGTGACCGTAGGCAGATCGCTTTATTCTATGTGTAAAATGAAGAGGGCAGCTACTCAAAAATATTATGCAAGAAGGAATTAATTTGTATTGACAAAGCTTTTTGACACCCTTTGTAAGCCACAAAAAAGGGCATTACTAACTGTATGTATTTTACCAACAGGATACATATTGTATTACAATTATTATTGATACCTAGTAAAAAACCAGTATTTCAAAGGACCTTCATTTCCAGAGAATAGTTACTGAAAAAAAACAAGCAGCCAGTCCGTTGCTTTTAACTTTGCTTTTAACAGTACAATGCAAATTTCTCCCTATGCCATTTTTAAAAGAATAGTCAAAACTGGTTGAGAATAGAGTCCCTCAGTCTCAGAAGTGACTTCTTTTGTAATTAACAAATGCTGAGACACACCAGCTCTGCTGTTCCACGGGTTTCAGAAGAGTTCAGTCTGTATGACCTACAGTCCAGAATTTGTCATAGAAATAGTATAATAATATAAATTATATAATATAAAGTAGGAGGAAACCCAATATTGTATACTATGGCTGAAAGGACAAGATAGTATCCTGAACCTCCACTGATACCTGAAAAAAAATGAATGTGCCTCAGTTGTTTTTCATGCTGGGTAGAGCCTTAACCACAAGGGAAGACAATATAAGTGTGAACACCTCTTCTAACTTAGGTATCTTCACACACTAGGTAAACTCTGTCTGACTTTGCTGTTTAAAGCTCCTGTTATCATGTGAGGAAGTCTAAAAGGCACTTCCAGGCTCCATTCACCTAGGCCTAAAATAGCTGTCTGAATTAGCCAAATTAAAAAAACTTAGCTATCAATTTTAGATGAAGGTATTTACACTATCTAAAGTTAGGTGAGATGAAACCTGCAACAAAAAGCTGGGAGACTAGCTTATTGTGCTGTTCTAACACAGAGTTGAGTACCTCTAACAGCCTACAAATGTCAAACCCACCTCACAGTACTAATTCCAGCCTGAGACTTTGACATCTAAGAAAGTGAATAAACATAATGAGGCCTCCACTTGCAACATGCATATTATGACTAAGTAAATGAAACCATGATGATTAGAAACTAAAATGCAGTCAAAAAGTTCCATGTAGACTGTGCATCTCTCTTTATTTTTCCCCCTCAGGCATTAACTTATATTGGTCAAACCTTCTTTTCTACAAGTTCAGAGATATTTTAATTCTGAACTTCAAATGAAGTGCAAATAAAACACCAAATAAACTTAGGATGTTGCACAATTGTCAGTGGGGCCTGTTTTAATATTTAATGACCTGGACACCTGTGACTATCGCAAGAAAGAAAAAGAATTAATTTAAAAGGAATTATTGACATAATATAACACATGATAGTCTGTTAATAAAAATGCATACTTCTAATTGAATGCTGGCACCTAGCCACCAACTAAGCATAACTTCAAAAGCAACAGCTGGGAAAGCATCTTTCAGATTTTAATTACAGTAGCTCGTAAGCCACTTATCTTTTCAACTTGTTTCTTCAGAAAGCACTTCTGTTTCATAGAAGTGAGTTCAAAGGTATTTACTACATGTAGTGTAAAAGAACTAGCTCTGACATAGTCAAACTTCACTTGTAAATTTAGATTCTAGACTGAGACAACTATTCTCAGCTTTGAAGTTTGAGTCCCATTTGAGCCTGAAAGAACGCAGACTTCAGACTTACTGCTCAGGTTTTTTCATTTCTTTTCTATCTCTAGATGCAGGATAAGAATTTCTATCATGTTTGTTCTTATCTATTATTTGTATTTTAGTGTTATCTTAGGGCTGCCTCAGAAACTGAAGCTTCATTGTGCAAGTATTTTATTATTCAAATACACAGTGAGCATACATGATCCCAGATGATTCAGTCATGTATTGAAGAGTTTGGTAAATGGGCATGGAGACAGATCTGAGTCTTGCAAACCAAAAAATTCTGTAGCTGGATCCAGAAAGCTGTTTTGCTTGTATTTAGGAATGAAATATGAAAGCTTCGTTGAGTAGTTATAGATTAAAACTCCAAATGAGTTGAAATGATTTGCTATATATGCTACAGTGCTTGGCATTTTTCAGGAAGAAGACCAGAGGGGTTTATGACTTATTTCATCTAAGAACTGAAATGTTAAAGTCTTTGCAGCTACTCTAGACTTTCTACACCATTGAAGAAAGAGACAGTGACAAAGTGAGATAAACAGCCATTGAATGTCTCTTCCCACACTAAAAGAGGCTTCTACAACCCATCTCTGTTCACTGACTCAAGAAATCCAGATAATTTCCTTAGATTAGGTACCAACATTTTATACAGCTGAAATGAAAGTAATTGAATACTACCTCCAATGTCTCTGGGTCTGTGGAACAACTCTCCCAAAACCTACGAAATTAACCGTAGGTGGTTCAAGACAAGAAACTTATTCCCCAAACCATCCATCTTAAGCCATAATATGCAAAGACAACTGCTAGCTAAATTGTTTTTTACCAAAATAAAAACTATATAGACCAAAATAATTTTTATTATTTCCTTTATACAGTTAATAGAAAAAAGCTGTTACTATAGGATCCTTAAAAACAGCAAAAGCACCTAATTTAAAACCACAGAGACAGCCATGAACTATAAAATATTAGCAGATAACCACAAGGAAAAATTATTGGTGTGAGTTAAAAAGTACGTTCGGAGTAATCAGGACATTTAAAGAAGACTGCCGTGGACCCAATGAAGTCTTGTAATACAGGCAGTGAGGGAAAAAGAAAATCTAAATTTTTACTTAAGATAGATTCATTTATGAAATGGAATATGTGAATTGACAAGTGTCATGGAAGGGGACTGAACTGAAGAGCTCTGGAGGTCTTTTACCATTCCACAGAAATAACATAGGTAGGAACATCAAAAGTTATTGAACTTGCTGGAGGATTTTTTTTTTTTTAACTGTAATTCTGTTATCTGTTAATTGAAAACTATGTCTAAGCTACTTAATGTAAAAGACAAATGTCTACCTTTTCTGCAGAATCAACATTTCATTTTGGTAGCTTTTCAAGACGTTATTCATACAGAGATAACAGTATGTCTTTTCAGGAATATAAATACGATGCAGGACAGCTTGGAGTCCTCTGTCCACTCTGCAGACATAATTCAGACAAGATTTTGTCAAGAGACTAAGAAAAGCATCACTATGTTTTGTGCTAAGGTGTCCTGTCCTTCCAAAATGTACAAGGCCTCCAGGAGAAAAGATGACAAGTAGGAGCTATGCTTCCTACTACTTACACATGCATGAATTTGCCAAAGAAGCTTAGAGCCTTGAGCAATAAGTTTATAAAGGAATACTTTTTTGAACTTAATTCCAGTCCCAGAAGAAGTGGTAGAACTGTACAATGTCCCCTGAAACCTGCTGTCCCCTACTGAAATTGTGCTTGTTTGAATGATAGCTGGGTATGGACAAGAACAGTCTGTAAGGGAAGTAGAATAAATGTATGTCGTGGTTTAAGCCACTATAATTCACCCAGTTCACTCACTCACTCCCCCCTCTTTCTTCTCCCCAGCTCCCAAGGGGAATGGGGAGGAGAATCTAAAGAATGCAACTCCCACAGGTTGAGATAAGAACAGTTTAGTAACTAAGGTATAACACAAATCACTACTGCTACCACCAATAATAATAATGAAGAGAAATACAAGGGAAAAGAATACAATCGCTTACCACCTATGCCCAGCCCAACCAAGCACTGCACCCCCCCACCCTTCTGGGTCTCTGCCCTCTGTTTTTACATCCTGGGCATGATGTGCTGTGGTATGGAATACCTCTTTGGTCAGTTTGGGTCAGGTGTCCTGTCTCTGCTTCCTCCCAGCTTCCCCTCCTCCCTGGAACAGTATGAGACTCAGAAAGTCCTTGGTCAGACCAAAACGTTCTAAGCCGTAACTGTAAACACTGGTGTTATCAGCACTGTTCCCAGGCCGAAAGTCAAAAACATAGCTCTGCATCAGTTACCAAGAATGAGAAAAATTACTGCTACTGCTGAACCGAGGACAATATATCTTTTTAAAAATCATACATGAGAATAAGTACATGTACCCAAGTATAAAACCACAAAACCTTCAGTCAGCACCACTATAATCTAGATACTGCATGCAGAGTTCATCATGGTTGTAAAGCCCTACCTGATTAATTTTTGCAGATGTAGCTAGAAACCTTCCACAGCAAAGTTCACAATATTTTCACAAGCCTTGCACTCTGCATTTATATCAAAGGATACAAAAAAGAAAAGTTAACAAAGAACTTGTGATCCAGTGTAGGCAACATGACTGGAGGTCATTAATTATAAATGAAGGTGATAAGTGTTTCAGCAGGCATATAGGTGAATTGGTACCTTGCTGAAAAGTCAGTACCTTTCACAGGTAAACTGTCTGTGCTCATTTCTATGTAACTTTCATAGGTTTAGGGTCAGAAAGCATCCCAAATGCAACTACTAAATTTGAAGGATGCTTTACATCATTTTGGTTTTGTCTTGTCCTTCTTGTTTAATAGCTTTGGGGTTAGAAGTGCAAATAACTTGGTAATTAGGCTTTTAGGGCATTCAACAGAAAAGCAGTAAGTTTCCGTTTCCAAGAGTCTGACCTTCTGCTTCATTGTAATTACAGTCACCAAGATAATCTTGATTTAAAGGATTTGGATCATAACATTTTTTTCTCTATGTTATGGATGCCGGTGTATTCCAGCCTGTGTTGAGGTGACTGTAGAATAGGGATCCACTTTTAGAGACTTCTACTTCCACTTTGGGATAAAATTGTTCTCAATTTGCTAACATCTCCATCTTTGCAATGTAGTCTCAGTCCTTCTGAAGGCAACCTTTTCTGTACTATGCAAATTTTGGTTTTTAACTTAAAATAAACAATTCGTTCTGTGTACACGTCTTCTTTTATCACAAATATTTGGGGGAAGGGAAGAGATTCCTAATGGTACACATCCCTTTAGATGTCAAAGAGAGTTTTTTGTACATCCATTAAATTAAAACATCATTTGCTGACAAGCCTTAAAGAATTTGGCATTTCTTCTGATTTCTATTTATGATAGATTTCAGAGGACATGCTGTGAAGCACTTCTGCCTGCTTTAAGACCAAATGCATATGACAAATGCATTAGTTTTTAATACCAGAAGTGGACATATAATTTGATGAAGCACGTCTTTATGCCATCAGCTTTTGTTTGCCACCAGCTTTTCAAAAGGCTCTCTGAACAAGATCACCCCTAGCTGCCTTGATAATTTAGTCTCTTTTTCACCCATAACCAGATAAAAGCTACCTTGAAAACAACAGAAACACTTCAAATGGGGGTTGGATCAATACTGTAAAGCAAAAATTTCTAGAGCTCTTTCTGTCTTCTCCTCTTGGAAAGAGCAACATTTCCTGGTGCACATGGGCTCTGTTCATGGCTCCTGTTCCGCACAGGTAAGGAGTAGCACTACTTTTTCAGGCTGATGTAGGCAGCCTGATAGGACCACATCACACCAATGGAAATAGGTACCCTGCTAGGCTGCCCACTGTCAAATATCTATGTAAATGTTACTGAAAACCCTTCAAGCTCATCATATCTCTGCAATTGTTACCATGAGTTCTCAGTGTGATTCTTCTGAGCTCATCTGTGTTATTTCAAAGATCATGGTACAGCCTACACCACATGTGAGAAAAAAAATCTATATATATTCAGAGATTTGACCACCTTAATGAAGTACATCAGTTTTAGACAACTCTCCCTTTTTTTTTCCTCCTTATAGTACATTATGACAATATATAGTCTACAGTTTTCCAACACTAAGTATATAAACACATCTTAAAGTATATGTTAATTGTTAACACATCTGTTTGGCCCACTGAACAGCTAAGAGCCACCTCACTAAATCTTTGTTTTCTTGTCTTTTGAGTTGTTGCTTTTCAGCAGCCAGCTGAATGCCTTCTGACTTGCTGGTGTCATATGCCCAAAACCACAATTTCTTTACTGCTCCAATTAAACAATTAATTAACGACTATGTTACAAAAATAAATAAGAAAGTAAGAAGCAAGTGAATCTGAGCAATGAGCAGTAGGGGTTTTATTTCCATCCTGGTTTGTGAAACGTTCTGGGGCAGATGCTATAGTCTTATCCCTGTATTTTCACGGCCTTAATTTTGCTGATATGTTTTTATCTAAGGCAGTCAAACACCAAAAGAATTCAATACTGCAGATTACATTATTTGATGATTGTTTCTGTTATTTACTAAATAATTTATTCAACAAAGTTGCAAAAGCTAGTCAAATGTAGCAAAATACTACTCATTGCATAAAATATTTGATTAAAAAAAAAAAGGAAAGAATTGTTGAAGAACATATGTGAAAAATACTATCAGGCTTAGGTTGTTGCATACCTGATATATATGACAGTTTGAAGAGGGAGAGGCTTGAGATTATTTGGGTCTAAAGGGAGATTCCAGTTGCAGAGACCTAATAGTACAGAAGCATTAAGATCTGGAACTTCAGTTTGGAAATATCACTGCTCATTTACAATCATAGTTACCTGACTAACAACATTAATGTTCTGTAGGTACTTAAATTCAATTCCTTCTATTAACATACATGTCTTTTTTAGTATTCTAGTGGAAACAGTAACAACAGTTTTTCTTCACTGAAAAATTAAAGGACATACCTAACTACAGTAACAATGTCATCAATACTCCTCGTGAATAGCTCTAAAATTTTAGGAGACTCTAAAACATGATTTTATCTACTGACTTACTGCAACAGCAGGGGAAATCAAATCACCCGTGAATGTCTTATTAGAGCAATCTCTCTTTGACACTTCTCTTACATCTCACTTTAACATCTTTAGTGGAATTTTAAAAATTAAAATAGAGAGTTACAGGTAAAAATATTTTAAGAAATAATCATATTACTGCTTTCTAGAAATGAGAATTACATCTGAAAAAATAAAAAAAAAAGAGATAACTCTGGGACTGTAATGTGAACTACATCTCTCTTTTGCTTAGAAGCTAGAGAACTGTCCCTCCTGTAGACTGTGGACAAATTGCAGTCTCTAGAACTTTAGTCACAGTTTCTTTTCTTTCAAATCCTTTTTCAGACTGGTTATTTTTAAGAGCTGCCAACTTGTGCCTTAATTCTGTTTATAGCATGAAGATCTGTATGAAAGTATGCAATAAAGCTGCAGAAAAACCTTGATGTGTGTATTTTTTTTTTCCCAAAGAACATCTTCGAAATCAAGTAAAATGCGAACCTTTATTTTTCTTTTTGTCAGTTGAAGTAATGCAGTTTGCTGGAGAGATTCCATGCTACTACAATGCTTACCACTTTATTCAGATACATCTTTCAAAGCATAACTGATATGTTATCCTCAGAGAGCTTGCCTTTTAGACTGTATGAATCTGCATGTCTATTTCTACTGCTTTCCCCCCTCTTCCCTCCACTTCCACTGTTAGGAGTAACAGGCAGGCCCTCTCAGTTGTGAGGTTTTAGTAGCATAGACATATATTCATGTTCCGCATCTTTTAAGGACTACAGTGATTAAGCTGTTGACCAGGATTGCTACATGGAGGTCCAACTCAATGGAGCTAGCTTTGTTCAGGAGTATAGTGATGAGAAGAAAAAAAAGTAGAATTCAGGCAATTTGTGATGTGACTGGATTCACCAAATCCCCAGGGGTAATGAATGACCTTCTAAAAGAAATTTTACAAGCTAAGTTATCTCCTCAGGTCATTTATAATAATAGTTTAATACCTGATTAGTAAGACTATCTTGAACTGGCAGGAACATGGACTGGGCCATCTAATATGTCCTATCTATCTGCTCTGATCCCAAAATTCTCTTTTATTTTGAGTTAAAATGGAGTTAGAAGATTTCTCACTGTGAAGAGCAGAACAACCTGGTAAGAGGGACACCATTCTGGTTCTTTTTTCTTTTTCAGATGGTCACAGAATCACTGATTGAAATTCTGAAAGAATACTGGGAAAGTATTACAAGTTGTTTTGATTTGATTTTTTACGTCATAAATTAAAAGTTATTGGAAAATCATGATGCATGGTCATTCAGCTCTATGCGGAGTATCAGAGGTGAGTCACTGTTTGCAAAGCAAAAGCTTACACCTATACCATAGTAATTGCTAAAACTGAGATACACAACTCATTTACATGACAGCATATTTTCTTATATTATTGATTCCTTGAAAAGGAAGTGCATATTAAAAACCAAACAAACCCAACAAAAACTTGCAAAGCACTGGAAAGAGTATGCAGGAATATTTCTAGAAAGTTGCTACAGTTCCACTGATTTGACAGAATGCTATGCTAAAACCACTTACTGATTAGAAGAGATTGCATGATTTTTAAGGTCAGGAGTTACCTTTATTATTGTTAACAAAAACTCAGTTGATTATTAGAACTCATTGGGGTATTTTATGTAATTATATTTTCATTATATCAATGTATTTATCTAGAAGATATAAATTTACTTAAAATTTATGTCAGATATTACTGAAATAATATTTAAAAACAATATCCTTTTATAATTTGGTAGCATACTAGAGAAGTGAAAAGTTGATTTTTTAAAGAAAGATGAAAAATTCCTTTTGACAAAATTTTATATTGCATCCTGATATGAAATCAAATCAAATTTGAAATAGCAGAATTTTCTCAGGGAACGACAACTCAGTAACTTCTAACTACCCTGCTACACCAAAAAGAATAAACATCTACATGTCAATGATTGTGGTGCTCTTGTTGTGATTGTCATTATCTTAGGATCATTGTGCCACCTGAAAATAAGATTAAAGCATGCCTTTAGGTAATGTATAAAATAACAGTAATGTTGTCCCATTTGTTTTGATAAAGAACCAGTGTTGTTCTTTCTCTTTCTATATGAACACACTGCTGTTTTGATCTTTTCTCTAAGGAAAAAATAAGGAAACAAACTAAAATATAGTAAATCAAGCATTATTGTTATATTTTTCCCTGGATCTGTACATTCATTTCTTACTTTTGCAGCCATGTTGTCTTGGGTTCAATTTAAACTGGGACATATGTGAAGGTCTATGCAGACCTAGACCTTTTTCAGAATTTCTTTTTATGGTAAATTTTCTTCAATATAAAAAGTCTCAGTCATCAGCTATTCGTGTGTAATTCAAAATTTTTAACCACACCAAGCAAGGCAGATTCATACTGATTTGAAGCAGAAAATAAAATAACTAATGCTCCATCGCTGGTGGTGTTCAAGGCTGAATTGGACACAGCCTTGGGTGGCATGGTTTAGTGGGAGGTGTCCCTGCCCATGGCAGGGGGGTTGGAACTAGATGATCTTAAGGTCCTTTCCAACCCTAACTATTCTATGATTCTATGTTAATAACAAAGGTACATTTCTCTCTAGTCTTTTACGGAAAGCAATTAATTTCTTCTCAGCCATCAAACACAACTCTC
The DNA here is from genome assembly GCA_028858755.1 of Ara ararauna. Classification (NCBI taxonomy): domain Eukaryota; kingdom Metazoa; phylum Chordata; class Aves; order Psittaciformes; family Psittacidae; genus Ara; species Ara ararauna. The sequence goes on along the minus strand of CM054376.1, from coordinate 103,148,882 downwards.
ATGCTTAAGAACGAATCTTTTATACTTCAGTCAAATTCTGCTGGCACAAACAGGTTTTTCTAATGCACAAAGGATATGATTTTTCCCATGTCATGTCTTAAAAGGAGAAAAGAGTGGGTCTTATGTAAAATTTCTAGACACATTTTCTTGGTTGTTTTTCTACTCTCCCTCCATTATTTTCAAAACTAAATGGCAGTAAGGGCAATCAAAGGCTGGAGCAGGCTGCCAGAGAGGTTGCGTCACCTCTGTTCTGGGAGGTGTTCAAGATTCAGCTAGTTATAACCATTAGCAATTATTCTCACAACACCTGCTTTGAGCAATGAATTAGACCAGATGGCCTCCAGAGGTCTCTTCCATAGAAAATAGTCTATGAATTTAGATAAACGGTTTATCACAGTTTCTGTTGGATGTTTTCCTGATCAATCTCATTGCTCAGGAGCAAGCAGCCTGGAGGGGTGTGTATGTGGTTTTCTTTCTTTGGTTTATGTTGTAGCTTAGTTTGCTGTGCTGGATTTTTTTCTCTCAGGTTTTGCTTTTCTAGTATTTCTTGTCATTTTTCAGTCTGTCAATTTTTCTCAGTGGAATTCTTCACCATTGGTAGAGTTAATTCAGAAATGAGAAGAAGAATTGCATTTAGTATTTTATTGACATTCTGCTTCATTTGACTAAAAGTTCTTCTGTCTTTCATCTCATTTAGGACTCACTGACTAGCTCTTGCTGCTATAGCTATGCCCCTGCTGTCATATCTACCCCTCTGCCACAGTTCTGGAGCTGGTAAAACAAAAGGTTTGCTTATTACTCAGCTACAGCAGCTCAGAGTATTAATTTAAACCACAGATACATGTGAATTCATGCTTACATTCTGGATAGCGAAGTAAAATGTCTGAGTTGTAAGTAAATATCTCCTATTTCTGCTGCCTCTGTGATGGAGGCAAAAATTTTCAGTTACAGAGCTGTGACAAACAGACGGGTAGTATACTGAACAGCTGCAAACCTTTATTCAAAGATGATGGATCAGAACCCTTCAGTACAGTAAACTGGACATTTCTTCTGCTGACTTAGCACAGAAGAAGAAATAAATCACATCAGTGTTACAATGTGAATTATAATAGTATTTCCAGCCATGGTCATTAATATGTTAGAGACAACATTATGCAATAAAAAAAAGAAACAAAACAAAGCACACAAAAGCCAACTAAAAATCAAAATCTCCCCAAAAAACCCCTAAACCCAAGAGCCATCTTAAAAGCTCTCTTGCTGACTTCCTTTTAAAGCTGATATTTATGAATATTAGTTAGAATTGCACAAAACCAATTTCAAATGTAATACATTTATTGTTATCAAATGCATCCATTTTGGTTTACAAACTTTAGATGCCTCATTAGAGATTTTAGGATCATTAGAAGTAGCGGAAACTCCCGATTAATTTCTGGCAAAACACTCAGTGCTTTTTTCTACCCCTCTGCTATTCTGAGTCCCCAGATTAGAAGCATATTATTCCAATAGCTTCAGTGCAATTCAATTGCTGTGAACAGGTCTGCATTTTTTGCATCTGAAGCAAAAGCAATCTTTTCTCAGCTAACAGTTTATGAAAATTAACTGTTATAGAAGAAAAGCTTACTTCTATACCTTGGGAATTTGAGGAACCCCAAGCATTGTCCCCATGCCTACACCCAAACAAGCATCTTTTAGCTTTTTAAAAATAAAAAAGTAGTTTCATGCTTGGCTCATTACAGTGAAACCACTGCAGATTAAACCTCTCTATCAATTACAAGCAGCTGAGCATCCTTTAGCATCAAACAGAATGACAAAAAGCTACACTATAATGAGTAATGGCTAAGGCCAATTTCTATTTAATTATGGAGATGACTTAACGTCCTTTCATTGATGTTATCTGTATGTTTCAGGATGAAAGTTATGCATTGCTTTGCTACAACTCTTACAGAATATGATAGCAGAAGCAAAGAGGAAGTCTTTATCAAATAGAAATGGCTATAACTAGCAAAATATATCAGCACAGCAATAAAAGTCACACTTCACCATGCACCTACAACAGATAGAACCTTCAACATACTGTGGAAAAAAAGAAACTCGTGCATGACAGCTTACAGTGGGGAGGAAGCTTGAAAAAGAGAGTGACAACTGCAGCAGCAAGAGCCTATGACATAAGCAGTTCCCATGAAGATGCCTGGTCCCTGAATTTTGTAAGTGGGAGATAACAAGGACAGTGAAGTTAGTCATAACATGAGAGATATTTTAGATGGGAAGGACCTATTAGGTCATCTGTCCATCCCCCTTCCTAGGCAGGATTATACTTTGCAGCATCTTCTCGTAAAGATTGCACAGAACAATTTCACATGAACAGAGGAATAGAGTAAAGGACATAATAGATCTTTTCCATCTCTAACTTCCATAAGTCAAGAGGTGCAGCCTGTAGCTGGTGTGAGGTGGCTGCGGGCACAAATACTGCAAGTGTTGTAAGAAAGGAAATTTGGAGGAAAATTCTACCCTTGGATCAAATCGTGCAAGCATATGCAAAATGCAGCATAAGATGTTAGTGAGCACAGAAGTTACCCCATAAACGATATTTTCAATTCAGTCATTATCAGTGACCCCATTTTTGTGGGCTTGGTGCTGCACTTTTGCCAACTTTTATATGTGCATCACATCACTCAGACAGCTCTAATTTTTTTAAATGCATAAACAAACTAATTTATTTCCATTAATATTATTGATGGAATCTTGCACTTATAATTATTTAGGCTTCCAATGTGAGAACGTAAAAATAAGTATTTTTATAGAAAAGCTTTGCTTGCATATTTATAGTGTTGGGATGACAAGGTTGGCTTTACAACTATTCTTTCTCTTGAATTAAATTGAAGTAACAGCACCTGAGAGTATATAAGAGGTCAATGTTAAAGGAAGGAATGCAAGACATGTTTTTACTATGCATCCAAATTGAAAATTTCAGGATATGGAGAAAGAAATAAGTAATGGTTCCTTGCAATCCTTATGAGAAACATAAAAGAGGAGGTAATACTTTTGAAAATGCAATTAAAAGACTACAATTGAAAGCCTTCTTTCAGGAAATCCTTACATGTGTTTAAAGCTAAGAATGAAAGTAATCTGGCTGATTAATCCTACAAATATTCATCTGCAGAATTTGAACTTGAAATGTTGTTGGCTGGACAGATCTTAAAATGAATTGGTTTGAGAAGACAAAGTTTTGCAGAAATAAGAAATTTAAACCTGTCTCCATTTTGTATTCTCCCTCAACACTGTGTAATTTTTGTGGTCATTATAAGATAACTGGGCATAAGAGAGGACTAGCAGAGTTTCAGACAACATGAAGGTACATGCATATTTTCTTATCAGAGATCAGTATTAGCAAAATGCTTAATCTGAACTGAAAATAGAAAATATCAGAACATCAGTGCTTTTCTATTTAGCTGCTGATAGCACAAATGAAAATGGTTGAAAAATTATGGCCTCTTAATATTAATCTCTGTAGGTATTCAAAAGTGTAGGTCATTGGTACGTTAAATTGAAAAAATCAAAAATTGTAACTTGTTGTAATGGTTTGCATATCCAGCATATGAGCTTATGAAAACATGTATATGGTCTAAATATGGACGTATGCACATTTTTGAATGTCTTAGAGCTCCCCCTATTTCTCTGTTATTCTGTTGCCATCTAAGTTGTTGTTAAAACTATGTGCTGTAGATTAGAATGCTTTACGGTTGCCAGAGTCAGCAGATTTTTTTTTTAACAACACTTTTATTTCCTACATAATCCTATGGTAGCCTTTGAGTCTTGATTACGAATGCAATCAATGTCATTGGAGTAGAATCCTATCTTAATTACCACTCACCAAAGAGCAGCCAAGATGCTCTCTTCTGCTTTGATGGTGATGAAATGATCTTGTTGAAACTGCATATAGAGCTTCATTTCTTACAGAGGTAAATCCTCTACAGAGAGCCTTTCTCATATGTCTTCTAGTCTAGAAAAAGAGCCCCATTTTGAAAATCACTCAGCTAACATGAAGAAACTATGACAAGAAAAGAGGAAAATACTTTCCCCGTTTTTAGCTTGAACAACCGGGATAACACCTAGAAATGGATATGAGAACTAATCATCTCAACCTTTGGGGCACAGACCTAGAAGAAAACTAAATCAGACTCTAAAGCATATCAAATTACGTGTCTGATGAAATACCAATCAAATGGAACTACAGATAACTTTATCAGAGAGCACAGATTAACAGGTACAGAAATCACTTTCCAAAACAGTAGGTGTGAGAGAAGCACATTTGTTATTTCCATTCCCATGCTGGTTTTTCTGTTACTGATGGCCAAAGAGATGCTTTCTTTGATAACAATTGCAGTTCCCTAAAGCCTTTTACAGATAGCGCTTAGCACACATTTTCACTACTAATTTATATTTGAGTCAGATCTAAATATCCACGTGTGCTGCAGGAAAAGTTAGCGTACCTTTACACAAGCACTGCTGGGGGAAGTATTTGGTGAATTCAATGCAGTGAATAGGGATATACTTTCAGCCACTGATTTTGTTTGCGACTTTAGGAAAGACATTACACCTTTCTACCTCTGTTTCTATCTCCTCTTTGTTACTTGGTCTGCTCCGTTTGTTTAAATTCTAAGCCCTTCTGGACCAGGACTATCTCTCACCAAGTTTGTATTCTGCATAGCAGAATGCTTCACCCTTTTCACTTGGGCTTACAGATTTTACCATAATACCAGTAGTATTTATTTATTTATATTATTCTCAAAGACAGAGAAGGCAGGAATCTACTATGCCAAGCACTGTGCATGCACTGAAGAAAAAGAAATTCTGTGCCTGTCAACTTTACTTTTCAAAAACATGAGATATTAAAAAAATTAGTTTCATAGCATGCACTTTGGGGATTGCTTTTTTGGGTGACATTAAATGCTTTACTCTTTGAGAATGTTTGTGGATGTGAACACAAACATGTTTAATAGTTTGATACCAAAAATGCAGTTTCTTTCTATTATCCCAAAATCACGCGAAATTTTCTGTTCTTTCAGATACCGTTACTTGTAAGTAGCAATAGCCACAAAATGAGAGTTAAGATGTTTTCTTGAGGGCCATATAGTCATTCACAGAGATTTAACTCAGGTAATTTCACACAGCATTTTACAAAGCTCAGAATCACAGTCTTCAGTAGCACAGTCTAAGGTCTATGAAGTGGTACATAAAAGCAGAATAGAATGGTGATATTTTTTTAGTTTCTTCTCATGGGTTTTCATAACTTCATCATCATAAGCATGTAGTGAGAAAGACATGTAAATTCTTAAGAAATATGCTAAATACTTTATACTTAGCTTTCAAAAATAATGTGGATCTTCAGACCAAATATTTTGACCAGCTTTCAGCTTTTAGCAAAACCTGAATTTGTAATTGGAACCCCCCATTTTACTCATGCAAAAATTTTCAGCAGTGCCTTATCAGCACCAGCAAATGAGCTACTGTACACTCAAATATCACTGTGGCAATACTGAGGCATTCATTTAACCATAAAAATCCATTCTGAAAATGAAAAGTTTCATCTTTTCTGGTTTTATGTTGTTGAATCCAAAGCAGATACACCAATTTCCCTGTATGTCAAGAGAAATCTAGAGAAAGCAACAATATTTTTCCCAATGAAATCCTGCCATATGCACCATCTAATTTTAAAACAGGATCTTCTGGTAGTAAAAGAAGAACAAAAAGTCCTGAGAGGTACACCATATTGTTTATTCTTCCTACATCATCATCTGTTTAAGTCCTGATAGGTTCACTGTGTTGTTTGTCCTTCTGACACTATCATCTTTTCTCTCTAAGATATGCAAGCCACAGGCTCCCTCAGCTTGAGGAAGGCAGCAGAAGGGAGGGCAGCACACCGTTTGGCCCATTTAATTTAATAGCACACTTCTGATCCACTGAGCAGAAAAACCCCAAAATTAAGATGATTAAGGATGTCAAAAAATTAGAAGTCATTTGTGCCTTTTGAGATACTTTATGTCACAGCCCTGTGTCTTATTCAGCAATATAATAAAGTACTGGCAGGCTAAGCCAGGCACACTTGGTTTCCCAGAAGCTAGTCAGGTAAAGATTTCTGTGCTCTTTTCTGCACTTGTATTTCATGCAGTGTAAGCAAAGCCCTGATCCACTAGAGGCATGCTTTGCCTGTGCAGACCACTGTCATTCTTTTTAATTACTTTTTTTCCAGAGGATTTCTACAACTACAGGCAATCTTAATCCTAAAAAAGTGAACATCTAATAAATATTACTCGTGCAATTCTTAAAGGCCCCATTGAATTCTAATATGTAATCACTTCATTTTAGGCTTTGGGGTGTAGATGATAAAGTGAACAGAGGTGATTCAGAGCAAGGGCAACACATCACCTTTCATACTCTAGAAAGACACTCTTCTGCAGTGCTTAAGATGTAGGGAAAAGTCTAGTGGTTGACTAGCTAGTTAAGTGGTAAGGAGGTATATCAGGCAGGGATGCAAAAAAGTACAGACTATAAGGACAATCAAGTATCTTTGATCTAAAAAAAAAAATTACAGTGCTTTCTAATAATTTTAATTATAATTTTAAGTGAGAAAAATCTGCTACACTGAGTATCTAATTTTCTGCACATTCTCTTTATTTTTTTTCTCTTTCTCTTTCTCTTTCTCTTTTTTTTTTTTTTTCTTTTTCTTTTCTTTTTTTTTTTTTTTTTATTTTTATTGAAGACTAACCTATGGGAATTGAGACCATTTTCTTTCCAGTTGTATAATCTTTCCTTGAAAAGGAAATTACTGGATCATCACACTTTCATTTGTCCATATAACATTTATATTCTTTGATCTCTTACAGGCATATTGCAATACTGATAATTATATACTTCTCCTGGTTTTTTTTATAATACCATGTGACATTCTATTATGTTTTACATTATTAACAATATTATACATCTAATGCAATTCTGCCAGATCAGGTCATAGAAGTTGTATGGTATCAGGTAGACTATTAGGCTTCAAATTAAGGATCTCTATAGGTCACAGGCACACTAAGGATACTCATAAAATAGTTTCATTGTGATTTTCAGGACCTTGCACAATTATATTAATATTTCAGATATTTTATGCATTTTATGTTCAAAGGGGAGGTATCTTCATGATCAGATGACAACTCTCCATTTTCTCATTATTCAGTTTTCATTACAAAAATATCTCTATGTTTTTACTTAAAGACAACTTGCAACAAATTTCATTAATATGTAAGAAGCTTTATTATTGATCTGGTTAGAGAGGATGTTGCCAATTCATGAGCTTCTGTTACTGGGATGTCTTCAGATAAAGTCTTAAAACCTTTTTCCTTCTTCACTTTTGTTGTGGTAGGACCTGAAAAACTTACTAATCCTATTTTTTGTTGCTGTTGTTGCTCTTTTGCGGGTTTTTTTAGCCAGCTGTTAACCTACAGGAAGCATTTCCTTCCTTACTCATAAAAGTTTGCGCAGTCATTCAATATAAGGCACTGTCATGAGGAACCTTTTTGTGCATGCTGAAAAACATATTCTTCAGTTTTGTCTAGTAGGCAGCAGTAGCTTTCTGGATCACTATTTTGAAATACAGTAGTTATCGTGATTTATATAGTACCTCAATTAAGAATAAATTTCCATTTTTACATGAAATCTTAATTCTCTAAACACAACTGTGTTCACTTTGCATCTTCATAATTTTCTTCTCTGTAATTTGGGCAGAAACAGAAGAGTGTCTTAAGGCTAAGTTTCTTGAATATAAAAATAAACCTCAAGTAGCTATTGGGTTTTTTTCTCCTATAGACGTGCACTAGGACAGGAGTCATACATGACTACCGTTTCTGCAAGTCTTAAATATGCAACAGCCCCTCTCCAGTATAGTCTTACTCATAAACCCAGTTAGTGCTACCGGTATCCATTTGGCTTTCATATAACCAGATGTTTCTAATTGAGACAGAACTGGTGCTAACCAGAGTAGATCTGGGATATGATCTCTGCTTTTGTTGGCCTGCTGGATGCTAAGGTCATTCCTGCTTTGCTCTGCTTTACTTCTCAAGTAGTAAACCCAGCTAGGTTTTGCTCTGAAGCAATAACATTAGTTCCAGTCCGTATGATACTATGCCCATAGATCAAAGACTTACCAAAAGGAAAGCCAGAGCAAATTAATGCTCCTTATAGCAAAATTTCTAGTCATACAAAAGGAGCTGTCATACTCTTCTACTGAACTTTAGCTTTGGCCAGATAATGAAATCAACTGTTTGGGAACAAAGGCAAGACTTCACTCTAACTGTACACTTCCATGAGTACAAAAATATTATCAGCTTAGATTCATGTAATCAAAAAATACCCCAACAAAATTCAGTTGATACAAAAAAACAGATATGAGTGAAGCAACTATGGGTAATCAGTATTAAGCAATACGATTTAACTTTTTTTGAGTTGGAGTTTCCCTTTCCTCTCCTCTGGCAGGCACAAAGAATTCCAGCCTAGCAGGGGGTCTAAGTGTGCAGATATGTATCTCACCAAATGCTCCTATACCTATTGTTTCTGAGGACTGAAATACTTCTTTTGTATAAAAAAGAAGTGGCATTCAGTTGATAACAGCTAGGGACTGGGGAAGGATTTAAAAGAGTAGCAAAAGTTGAGAGAGGAAGCAAGGAACTAATGAGATCAGAAAGCTGAAATTTGTACCTTGAATTTAAGCGTAATTTTTCCCATTACCTGATTGAGCATAAAATTAAACTCTGTGAGGTTTAAACAAGTTAGGCAAATATTTATGTGCCTTGCTGAAAAAGGACCATTTGCTAAATGATGTTTTATTGAATCAATGTCCTGTTACCTTCAATGAAAATCTAACCACAGTCAACTACAAATGACAATCCTGCTGGTTTTTTTTTTTTATTTATTTCCAAAGGTCATGCATTTGTATCCTGAACATTTCTCGTATCCCATTTATTATACTATTTCAGGGTTGGCTAGTCTTTACGATATTGAATTATGTAAGTTTCTAAAGCACAATTTCCCTGTTTCCTCTTTTTTTTAGTAGAAAATTACTACATGTTTAAAAAGTTATGAAAATTAATTAAACCCATATTTACTCACATCTGTGGCATTAGAAACTGTTACAAAAAAAAAAAAAAAAAAAGAAAAAGCTATCCAGATGCATTTGTATTGTAGAAACTTAACATTCAGCTTTAGGGATTTAAAACCTGATTTTTTTTCTCCTGTTGTTCAAAAAATACATATAAACAGATGCATACTGATATCTTCGAATTACATCTGTAGGCCACAGTGATGTGGCCAAATTCAAAATGTAAAAAGAAAACAAGAGAAAATCATAGAACCATAGAATGGTTTGGGTTGGAAGGGACGTCAAAGACAATCTAGTTCCAACCCCCCGCCACAAGCAGTGACGTCACCTGCTAGACCTGGTTGCTCCAAGCCCAATTCAACCTGTCCTTGAACACTTCCAGGGATGGGACATCCACAAATTCCATGTTCTTGTGTTTGACCACACTCATAGTGAAGAGTTTGTTCCTGATACCTAATCTAAATCTTTCCTCTGTCAGTTTAAGCTTGTCCTGTCACTACATGCCCTTGCAGAAAGTCCCTCTTTAGCTTCCCTTTAGACCCCCATTATGTATTGGAAGACTATCAGGAGGTCTCCCCCGAGCTTTCTCTTCTCTAGGCTAAACAAGCCCAACTCTCTCAGCCTGTCTTCAAAGGAGAGGTGCACCAGACCGTGAATCATCTTTGCGACCCTCCTCTGCACTTGCTCAAGCAGAACCCCTTGTGTGTGGGGCCTCAGAGCTGAACACAGTACTCCAGGTGGGATGTCATGAGAGTGGAGTAGAGGGGGACAATTCCCTCTACCAGCTGGGTATACTTCTTTTGATGCAGCCCTGTATATGGTTGGCTTTCTGGGTTGTGAGTGTGCACTCCTGGCTCATGTTGAGCTTTTGATCAGCCAGCACTCCCAAGTCCTTCTCCTTAGGGCTGCTCTCAATGCTGTTTCTGCCCAGCCTGTAGTTGTGCTTGGGGTTGCCATGACCCAGGTAAAAGACCTTGTATTTGGCCTTGTTGAGCTTTGTGAGGTTTGCACTGGCCCACCTCTCAAGGCTGTCCAGGTCCTTCTAGGTGGCATCCTTTCCCTCCAGCATGTCAACTGTGCTACACTGCTTGACGTTGTTGGCAAACTTGCTGAGGGTGCGCTCAATCCCACTGTCCATGTCACTGGCTAAGATGTTTACCAGGATCAGTCCCAACGTTGACCCCTAAAGAACACCACTCATCACTGATATCCACTTGTACATTGAGCTGTTGATCACAGCACTTTGAGTGTGACCTTCCAGCCAATTCATTATCCATCAAGTGGTTCATCTGTCCAATCCATGCCTCTCCAGTTTAGAAAGAAAGATGCTGTGTGAGATAGTGTCAAATGCCTTGAACAAATCGAGGTATTTCCAATTACATTACCATAGGAGTACCCAGGTACTGTAAATGAGACTGAGGCCTTCTTGCTCCTGAAGAAGTATCATAAAACGTAATAAGTGTCATGGTTTAAGCCCAGCCGTAACTCAGGGCTACGCAGCTGCTCTCTCACTCCCCCCCCTTCTTCCCTCCTGCTCCCAGAGGGATGGGGAAGATAATTGAAAGAATGTAACTCCCATGGGTTGAGATAAGAAAAGTCCAATAACTAAGGTAGAACACAAACCACTACTGCTACCACCAATAATAATAATGATAAGGGAAATGACAAGGGAAGAGAATACAACCTCTCACCACTCACCAACAGATATCCAGCCCGACTGAGCAGTGATCTAGCTCTTCCAGGTAACTGCCCCCGTTTATATTGTGGGCATGATGTGCTGTGGTATGGAATACCTCTTTGGCTAATTTGGGTCAGGTGTCCTGTCTCTGCTTCCTCCTGGCTTCCTCTCCTCCCTGGCAGTGCGTGAGACTCAGAAAGTCCTTGGTCAGACTAAACATCATTGAGCAGCAACTAAAAACATTGGTGTTATCAGCGCTGCTCCCAGGCCAAAAGTCAAAACCACAGCACTGTACCAGCTACTTAGAAGGTGAAAAAAAGGACTGCTACTGCTGAACCCAGGACAGTATCCACCCCTTCTTCCATACCATTCATGTCATGCTCAGATCCACATTTTAAGTATACCATCACTTTTATCTCATATATATACATACACACACACACACACACACGCACACGCACACAGAGGTCATTCCTTAGTGCATGGAGCAATCCCTATAAAGCTGCTGAGTCCATCTGGTCCATGATGTCGGGCTCCATCTCCTTTAACAGTCTTTCAGAGCAGGAGAGTCTGTGTGCAGTGTTGGATTACTGCCTGCTGATGCTGATTGTTCCTTTACTGCAGAACTCATCTGATTTCAGCAAAGTTCATTCTTTGTTGGGATGATGGTTGGAGGGAAGTCAGGGCCAGCTGTTGGTGACCTGAAAACATCTAGTTGGTGGGCTATAAACGTACATATAAACATAGCAGGCAACAGCATACAGTTTCGTTCATTGGCTGTTTTCCCATAAAATCAAATCCCCTTGAGGTATACCTCGGACTTCCCCATCTTCCCGCATTACCCACCAAGTATATCTGGTTCCCTGAGCAAAAGCAATCCCACAAGTGGGTTTGCCTTTACCTGAAGCAGGAATAACCCAGACTGTCTTCCCCAGCAAATTCTTTATGTACACCACAGGAACTTTTTCCCCTTCTACAGCATGTAAAGTACTGACTGGGCTGGACCAGCCTTGTTGGCATATCCTCTGGTGTTGACCAGCCAAGTCACCTTTGTTAAATGTGTATCCCAATGTTTCAAAGTCCCATCACCCATTGCTCTCAGAGTAGTTTTTAACAGCCCATTGTACTGTTTGATTTTTCCACAGGCTGGTGCATGGTAAGGGATGTGATATACCCGTTCAATGCCATGCTCTTTAGCCCAAGCATCTATCAGGCTGTTCCGGAAATGAGTCCCATTGCCTGACTCAGTTCTCTCTGGGGTGCCATCTCGCCACAAAATCTGTTTCTCAAGGCCCAGGATAGTGTTCCGTGCAGTGGCGTGGGGCACAGCGTATGTTTCCAGCCATCCGGTGGTTGCTTCCACCATGGTAAGCACATGGCGCTTGCCTTGGCAGGTTGGTGGGAGTGTGATATAATCAATCTGCTAGGTCTCCCCATATTTGCACTTCAGCCATCATCCTCCATACCAAAGAGGCTTTAACCATTTAGCTTGCTTAATTACAGCACATGTCTCACAGTCATGAATAACCTGGGCAATAGTGTCCATTGTTAAGTCCACCCCTCGATCACGAGCTCATCTGTATGTTGCATCTCTGCCCTGATGGCCTGAAGTGTCATGGGCCCCCTGGGCCAAAAATAATTCACTCTTATGTTGCCAATCTAAGTCCATCTGTGCCACTTCAATATTAGCAGCTTTATCCATTTGTTCCTTGTTCTCAGTGGCCCGACTCTTGGGTACATGAGCATCTACATGGCGTACCTTCACCACCAGGTTCTGCACTCAGGCAGCGATATCTTGCCACAGTGCAGCAGCCCAGGTGGGTTTACCTCTGCATTGCCAGTTGCTCTGCTTCCACTGCTGCAACCACCCCACAGGGCATTTGCCACCATTCATGAGTCAGTATAAAGTACTGGCCACTTTTCTCATTCAGCAATGTCCAAGGCCAGCTGGATGGCTTTCACTTCGGCAAACTGACTCCATTCACCCTCTCCTTCAGCAGTTTCTGCAACTTGTCATCAAGGGCTCCATACGGCTGCCTTCCACCTACGATGCTTTCCCACAATGCAGCAGGACCCATCAGTAAACAAGGCATACTTCTTTTCACTTTCTGACAATTTATTATATGGTGGGGTTTCTTCAGCACGCATCACCTCCTCCTCTGGTGACATTCTAATATCTTTCCCTCTGGCCAGTCCATGAGGACTTCTAGAATTCCTGGATGACTGGTATTTCCTATTCGAGCTCGTTGTGTAATTAGTGCAGCCCACTTACTCCACGTAGCATCGGTCGCGTGATGTGTAGAGGAGACCCTGCCTTTGAACATCCAGCCCAGCACGGGCAACCGGGGTGCCAGGAGGAGCAGTGCTTCAGTGCCAATCACTTTCAGTGCCAATTCCAAAGCAGCTCAAACCCCTTCATAGGCTGCCAGTATCTCTTTTTCAGTTGGGGTATATCTGGCCTCAGATCCTCTGCATCCCTGACTCCAAAAGCCGAGGGGTCAACCTCAAGTCTCCCCAGGAGCTTTCTGCCAGAGGGTCCAGGTGGGACCATTCTCCCCGGCTGCAGTGCAGAGCACATTTTTTACATTTGGCCTGATCTGGACTGGTCCAAGGGCTACTGCATGAACTATCTCTCGTTTAATTTGCTCAAAAGCTTGTTGTTGCTCAGGGCCCCATTTAGAAGGCATGACGTGCTGTGGTATGGAATACCTCTTTGGTTAGTTTGGGTCAGGTGTCCTGTCTCTGCTTTCTCCCAGCTTCCCCTCCTCCCTGTCAGAGCAAGGGCTCAGAAAGTCCTTGGTTAGACTAAACATTACTGAGCAGCAACTAAAAACATGGGTGTTACCAGTGCTGTTCCCTGGCTGAAAGTCAAAACCACAGCACTGCACCAGCTACTAAGAAGGAGAAAAATGACTGCTACTGCTGAACCCAGGACAAAAAGCTACTGTATTCTCTGGTGAGAGTCTTTCTTAAGCACATATTTTGCTTCGTTAGATCTCAGATTAGAGATGAAAGCCAGATCAACACAACGCTTGCTGAAGGTCAAATCACGGTTAGATATGGGAAGTGCCAGCAAGGTATACATATTATACTTTTGTACACCAACTTCACTGTACATACTTTCTTTCATTGCAACACTGCCTGAAGGCAGCACAGCCAAAACAAAATTATTTTTTTCTACATTTTCAAAACCACTTGTTATCAATCAGGATGAAAAACTTTCTGTAATTGTAAAGCAAATTGTTTCTTATTTCATTTTTTCCAATAGTAAAGATCGATTTCTAGTCAAAGCTGAGACCAGAAAGTAAGATTTATTGTCTCACCCCTTATGAAAACAAGCTTGAGTGCATACAGAAACAAAACAACTACATTTTCCTATAAAATAAACAACTGATTTTCAGTATAGCAGTACTAACTCTCAAAAGAAACTTTTTGTGAAATCTTGGAATTGATTCCCTTAAAGTTTTTTGCTTCATTCTCACTGGAATAAATTAAGATTTAATACCAAATAATACCATTAAAAGTCATGTTTTCCTTACTTCCGGAATTTTAGATCTTTTCCATAATCAAACAATCTTTTTGTTCTGATGGATTATAGCATGTGCTCTATATTTGTAAGATATTTTATAATCTTTGTCACTGAGCAATAAAGTGCTTTATTTATCCTTAACAATAAACATAATTTTTCTGGTTTGTGTTTATATTCACATTGAGATTGATACAGGCTTTGCTAATTTATTGTGCATAGCATTATGGAACATAAAATTTGCAATTTAATGTAAGTATTTGGTATAGGTGCTATTATGTTAGAAGAGAGCTGTAAATGTCTCCAGCATTTGTTAAGTTTTATGACTAATTCTCATTCTAAGTGGTCCCATTGGAGAGAGGCAGCGGTTTTCTTCCACACATATCCTCTTTTTAGGCCTAAACATCCCCTTTCTGATCAGAGCCATTTAAGAAGAATAAAATCTGCAGGAGTGCTTCATTCCTTGGGCAATGCTTACTTTGCAGTCACTGCAATTTACTGTAGGCAAACTCAAGCCAGCCCTGTAAATAACTAGCTCATGCCCTGTTAACTGCATAGCAAAAGTACCATGGCTTCTGTGCCATCTCCTACCTACCTGGCCAAGCCACCCTGCAGTGGTCAAGCCATGTGATGCTGCAGCTGGTTCCTAAAACATATGTCTTAGTACATATCCTGGACATGTTCTAGAATAAGACAGCACAGCCATATAACCTCTACAAAAAATCACAACCTAAGCCTGTGTGTCTGTAGCAGTCAGAAGTATGACACACTGAAACCAATCTTATTCTAGGATAGTAGTAGCCCAAGTTTTATATCACATGGGCAATGTAGCAGCTTGAGAGCTACTTAGATATTCCCCTTCTAATCTCACCAAAATGCAGGAACTCCCAACATCTTGGTTAGTATCCGTCTAGTCCCATGATCATATATTGGGAGAAAACTCTGATCCACATGCTCAGGATTCCTGGAAGGGCTTGCAGCTTCACTTTATCCATCATTCTGTTTGTTGAAATGAAGCTAAGCATGCCAATGGCATCAAAGTAAGACTTTGGAGAATAGATGTATAACTTGCCAGCTAGTAGCTGCGTATGCCATCACTTAGCTTTCAAGAGAAAGGCTGCATGTGACACAGCTACACATACACTGCCTTCACTCACCTTGATCCATGGAAGACCTGCTTTGACTCTTGTTTGACAAAGTCCTTTGAGCTTAAGTACTCTCGTGTTCCACATATGCCAAGGAACAACAGTCTGCATTTCCACACTTTGAAAGTGCCACCTGCTGAAATGACAATTTCCGTGGTTCCTGTTTAAATTAAGATTGGGACTTGCAGATCAGTGGTAGTCTTCCTACCCAATAGCAAAAAGCTTCAGATGATATTGTATTCAGCAAGATTATAGTCACTGTTTGAGGCAGCTTACTATTTCAGATAGAAGGAAACCCACCTAGAGGCACCATCATTGCTGCCACACTTAATAGATAAGGCAGATATCCAGAACAGCACAGATATCCACAGTTTTGAGGTGAATTGACACCAGTAGTTCATTGCTCATCATACAGCAAATTCTGTGGTTTTACATAAGAAGGGAAAAGAAATGCATCCAGGAGAAAGAGGCCAAGGAACCCTGAACTAACACTATCTCATTTTACTTCCCTTAGGCAGTTGTAAAAATTCTTAATTTCTAAGTGCTATATATCTTTAACTCTCACTGATTTTAATAGAAGGAAAAAGGCACTGACCTCCATATATGAACTGGTCTGATTAAACTTTCCTTAGCAATACTCAAAAGCTGTCTATAGAGATGGTCTTGGGCAACCTACTGTAGGTGAACCTGCTTTGAGCAGGGGGATTGGACAAGATGATCTTTAGAGTCCTATCCAACTTCTACTATTCTGTGATTCTTTGAAATCTTGGGGTACTGCTGAATTTCAGAACCAAAACTTTATTTACTGGGTTTCATGAGGAATCTAAAATATAATATTAGAAGATTTTCTTTATATACTCCTCCTGTCAGTAAAGTGACTTACAGTGTTCACAGGAATCTCTTTTTCTCATTATCACATTACAGTTATAAAGGTTGACCATACATGTCACTCTTTTACTGCAGAATTCTGAGAGTTATATTCTTGTTTACATCTTAAATTTACTTAGTCTTAAAAACAGAATTTAGTCTTGGCAGAAGAAAAACAATGATGGATAACCATTTTCTGTTGAAGTGTCTGCTCTGTAGGATAACCACAGAGGGAATTTAATCTCTTGAAGTTTAACTTTCTAAAGCCTATTGCGAGTACAACATGGATAAGAGACTTGTCATTTTATTAATGAAGAGTGACCAGTTGTCACCCCCACATGGGAAAAAAAGATTGTGACACATTAGCAATGAAGGACCATGAGACAAACCAAATGTAAATACCGATGGTTTAAAGAGATAATTAAAGCTCTTGAGACTGCAATTATGACAAGGCAGCATGACAAGGCACATGTATGTCGACAGAATATATTTATATTGACAGAATCTGTCCGAGAAATCCTTTTTGTACAATATATCTGTCTGTCACATCTTTGGACTGCACATGAATTTATTGACTGTGTGTTAGTGTAGATCTTGAAATTTGTCCCTTTATCTTATTACTCAATGACACTTTGTTAAATATATCCTGTTTTCAAACATCAGGCTTCTTGAAGTTATTTTTCCACAAGTTTGAATTCAAGTGTGTACATTACAAGGTAATATTTCCATTATATTACATACATCATGCACATTATGTTACTGTCACTTAGAGATTCCTAGTTAATATGAGTGGGCATGTATGCACAGTATGGATATTTGGACACTGTTTGTCCTAAGAATATAAGGGATTGTCTAAATCATATATGAACTTTGGACATCTGATTAATTTTGTAAGGAATTTACAAATACACAAGTTAAAGTAAAATTTAAAGTCATTCTAGCTTAAAAACTTAACATCTGCACCTTTCCTCTCCTTGCCAGGACAGGTTTGACTTCTTTCTCTGTTCCAAGCCTCCTGGTCCGCCTGACCAAAGAACCACAATAGAAACAGAGTAGTGCAACACAGAGAAAGAGACTCCCTTTCTCCACTACAAGGTCAGAGACAGCGGCATCATGATGCTGTTTGAGGACATCTGCTAGAGACAGAGAGAAAGAATCTGAAAAACAGAAAGAACCTGAAAACCAAAACTACTCTCATCAAGTTCTTCTCCTTTGCTTTTGGTAGACAGACAGATTCTGACTATATTTTCTCATGGGGAAAAAAAAAAAACCACCAAACCAAAGCCATGTCAATGCATATTGATATATGAAAAGAACTAGATTGACAAAATTAATTCATATATACATAAAGATTATATTCAGAAACTGTACACAGAGATCTCTTAATCTACATTTTTCACATTGAAGAAATAAGGACAAAGTATAGCCTAAGTGGGATGCTCAGTAAATAAATGATTCAAACTGCTCAATAGCGTTCTCTAGGTAATAAACACAGAAATGGATTCAATATAATTTCAATAATTTCTTTAGCTGGAATCCAGTACTTTATTTTTGATTAATTTTATCATTTTTAACCTTTGTTTCCTTATACTAGTGAGAAACACACGCCCTGTTTTACCCACTGAAACAAAACAAGAAAAACCCTACCTTCCATTGAGACTCTGGCATTCCAATCCTATAAAAAAAAATGAAAATCAAATCAGATCTATAACTGAGTTTATACTGAGTTTGACTCAACTTTATAACTCAGTTGCCAGGAATAACAAAAAAAAGAATGTCTCCTCAAAATATATGTAAGCCTTTCCTTTTATATAACTCATAGTCTCCAGAAATCAGGTGACCAAATTAAGAAGAAATTAATCTTTCATTTAGTGATTAATGCGTTTTGAGCACTCATGGCTTGATAAAAGAGAGCTAAAAAATGTGACTTACTGTTTCAGGAGAAAACAGCAGACAGAAGGAAAAACATGGGTTATTTTTTCTTTGTTTTAAAGAAAACTTCCTTTTTTTAGGTGGCCTGCTTTATTGCTTTTGAAAGGTCAGTGGTAGAAGCAAAGAGATTTTATGATATATGTGAAAGCTTGCTACAAATGACTAATTTCCTACCATTCCTGATTGTATTAGCTCCTTGGTTACTGGCATTTGGGTGGCCATATTGGGAAGAATCTTCTGCTGTTCCTCATTGAATTATGGTTGTAGAAATCCTCTGCCTAACATCACTGACACAAGATGCTGAGAAAGGATTAATAAAATTTGTTTGTTTATTTGTTTTCTAAAGACAGAAGTTGCAGATTTAATCATGCTAGTAACTGTGCAAGTAATCAACCCTTCTGAGAGTGAGATGAACATGGAGGAAGGGAGAGTTTTGCTTGGCTCTTGAAATTCACAGCCGAAATTGCAATTCCTAAAAATATTTCTTTTCTAAACATATAAGCAGAGAGCACAAAAAGGGGGATATGAGAAGAGCAAGACAGAGAACCTTGGCAAATGCATGAATGCACAAGTGCAAGGAAACACAGGGAATCTGTGCTAAACATGGACAGGAGAATGTAAGGGAGGTCCAAGCAACAATGTGAACCTGGAGGACAGAAGGTAGAGGGAAAAATAAAGCACACTACCCAGCTGCTTTGCATTGCTCTGCCAATGCAAAGCATCTGTAAAAGCAGTTTAACTGGCCAATACACTCTGGCTCCCTCACAGTGCTCCAGATTGACATAAGACTGCTAAGGTACATGTTCAAATATGTCTACAAATAATGAAATTATTAACACAGAGAAAACACACAAAACATAAGCTTCGTGTTTCTTTTTCTACTCACTGTAAGATGGCAAAGGGCAAAATTTTGTTACAGTTTCCTGTGGAGACCTCATTCATAGGAAAAAAAAGTTACTGGAAAATTATACAAAACCCTGAACTCTGTCCTGTAGTGATACAAACAGAGAGCAATCCATGACAAGCATATTCTGTGAAGCCCAGAAGTGCAGGAGAGGAATGGTTTCCTAGAACACAGCATTATAGGGAAGAGAAATACAAAATCTGATTTGAATCCCCTTTTCTTCATTTGTTAACTCCAGAACCTCCTCCTGACATGCAAGGGGCATGGTTCTTACTAAATCCTGCATCTTTGCTTAAAGTTTATATACTGTTGGAAAAAGTCTCTTTCCACATTGAAATATAGATAGTAATTCCATCACTTGAAAGTGTTCTGAGGTACAGTTTGTACCCATTTGTGTAATTTAATAGTTCTGGAGACGCTACATAAACCCTCCTCCAGTTCCCATCCTCCTTGCCTTTGAAGTTCAAGGAGAAATAACATAATACAGTTTTGTTCATCACTTCAGAACTGAAGAACTATTTTTCCTAAATGCAATAATGAGATCTGTATCAAAGATATTGTATCAAAGATGTCTTTCCAAAGTCAAAGTCAGCCAAGAAGATATATGTCTATATAAAAAAGGATGACTTGCAAATTAAAGATGCCCTAAGCCCTGTCTTCAGGCATGGAAGTCAGCAGCAAGTGGTGCCTGGTGGCAAAGCATGATGCCCATTATCCTTGCTCAAAGAAACAGAAACTCTCACACTTTTCCAGCAGCAGCTCTCTGTCTCCAGCTCTTAATCCACAGCAGAGTTATCAATAGCAGGGAGACTGCCTGCTAAAATGATTGCAATCACTAACTCGACTTGCTAGCATTAAACATCTCACTAACAGTCAGATACAGTGAGTTGAAGCCTTCAAAGAGAACTACCAGTATACTTTTCTAGATTCATTGTTTCCTCTTCATTCAGGTGCATATAAACCAGATAACTACTTGAGGTTAAAATAAAAACTTAAGCTATTGAGTTGCACATTTAAGTAAGTTGGTACTGGGACTTGACTAATTTATTTTGTAAATTTGCCAGTTCTTATGCATTTTGTTTGGATTGTTATAGACTCCAAACGGCATATCATCTGATATTACCTAACGCAGAAACTCTTAGCTTTTCAGGCTATTGTCCTGTAAGAAATTGGGAAGAGAAAATGTATTAATGAATCAATTTCCAATACTGACATGATTTTCCTAGAACAATTTATGTCCACAATTTGCAGTTCTCTGGGAAATCTGACCTAAATACAATCTTACAATAGACAACACATTCAAAGTCTGTTCTTCAATTCTCTTTAAAGAGTTTTTCTAATCATAAAATATTCGTATTTTAAAAATACAATTTTCTCCAAAAAATATTATTTCAGAAATATTTTACTTCTTGATAAAACAAAGAATTCTGAAATATTTTTATAAATTAAGAATACTTAAAAATCTTTATTTTAAATACCATTTCTTATCCAAGAAAAAATCCTCATAGACAGCTCTCAAGTCTTTCTGCTATCTAAAAACTCTGAAGTGATCCATTTGAATGGTTGGTATCTGCCTACCTAGGCTGAAATTCAGATTTAAAGTTTCAGTTTAAGTCAGAAACTGCCTTTACTTCTACTCACAATTATGCACTGTATCTGGTAAAGTCTAAAAAATGTTGAGATAAAGCTTAACAGATTGCATTTGGTATTCTACACTCTTTTTTTTTTTTTCCTTCTCCCTCACTTCATTGCAAATATTTTTATAATCTTAAAAGCCACCTATATTTTTTGCCCACTCAAACAGATATCTGAAAATCTAGGACCATTTTTTCTGCCACAAGCCTCTTCACCATGGTTCTAGTATTGACCTTCTAACTGTTTATTTGTATAGAAGGAGATTTTCAAATTATTGGTTAATATATTATGCAAATAAAATGCGAACCAAAGTACTTGCATAAAATAGATATATGCGACAAATCTCAGTTTTGAGAAGTATCATCGGGAATTACTGGAAGTACCATCAGATGTTTTCAGATCTCTCTCAAAACATCTGTCCTTAGAAACATTTACACTACAGTCTGGAAAACAAAGAATACAGATTGGGTCAACAGCAGACAATCTGGATGAACAACATGTTTGTTTTTATTGTTTGACTGGTCATTTGCAAAGGTGTTTGTGAGATATCTTCATGCATTCAAATAAAATAAAAATACAGCAAGAGTATACATCCCCAGATCACTAGATCCAGTTCCAAGAAAAACATTTTAGAAGGTTCAACAGTCCTTCTAAGACAGGAAAAAATTTCAATATTTACAAGTTACCCCTATCCAGTGCGAAGAAGTACTTCTCAGAGGCGCTGATGTTTTAACTCTAAATACACTATAATCTAAACAATGCTTTCTTATGTCCCAAGTTGCTCTTGGATGGATGAGCAAGATTTGAGGACAATCTGAATCCTGAATATTGTGAATTTTATGCTGTTATTTTAAAAGAATCTCATTATCTTTACAACCAATAATGTATAAAAGGGGTTGATATGCTCAACGTATTGTGGCCCAGATGAAAATTAGCATTTCAAATGGCTGGAGTTATTGTACTCTTAAGTATGCCTATTTAACCCATCATTCAAGCAAGGCATATAAAACAGATGAAGGGCTTCAGCAATTTTTTCATCAGGGTCGCTTCCAAAGATGGTGTCTGCTGTAACTAAGATCTGGATGTCCCTTTAGCCAGTGTAGTAACCGTGCTTTGGGAAGCTACAATGCCATCCTCAGCTGTGGATGTGAGATAAGGATGCTGGCTAAGAACAATTCTAGGACAAGCACAAATGCGATTGCTTTAAGAAGACCCTAGGTGTGCCAAAACCTAGGCTGACTTTTTTGTCTTGAGCTGTCACAGCTGGGAAGACTTAAGCATGTGCATCACGTAGTTTTAAAAGGAGGTTGCAGAACAAGATTTTCAAGGACAAAATGTCTGTGAAATGACACAAGGGTTGGACTTGCAGAAATAGTCCAAAGAACTAAACCTATTAAAAAACTGGCACATTACAAATTTGCACTCTGTTCAGCAATTTGGCAGAATCCATTTATAACAGATTTCATGTTGAGGATTGAGTCCAAAAACAACTCCTCCCCTAATTATGAACTGAATCCGCCTCCCTCCCCCCATTTTGCTTTTTTAATGAAAAAATAAATGTAATAAGCAAATGTGAAATAAAATAAAAACTCTTTATTTTGACTTGCAAAGAAACATGAAAGAAAATGAAGGCCAGGGATGTGAATCTTCACATCAGGATACGTCACCAACTGGAAAATTTGAAGAGAAGCAGGAACATGGGATCTGTGGCACTAAGCTGGTGGAATCTGGGTATGTCATAAAGGTTAAGCACAGTCTCCGAAGGGGAGCCAGACAACCCATGCAAGAGTAGCCCTGCTGGTCGATGGCCAGCTAGCGCTGGCACTGATGCTGTGGCAGATGCTCATTTAAACTTCCATCCTAAAACTTGATGGAAGAAAAGTTACAGCAGTAGGTGGGGAATATGGGAAAAGCAAAATGGGAAAAAATAGTAGAAGGACTGGTGAAATAAACTGGCTACTGTACAAATGCATTTGAATTGTCAATGTGTAGCTAATGATTCTTGGTCCCAAATGTCCCTTTGGCTGCCACCATTTTTATCTTTGGGTCATTACAGCATTATACGTCTGACAGTTACCAACTTTCCCTGTAGTTCTTTCATAGCAAATTGAATTACGGTTTTGCAACTATGTTCATACTTTATCTGAATTGTTATTCTATTACACTGGAAAGTGGAAAAATGTATTTGATAGGGTTCACCCTCTGTCACTTCATCCTGAAAATAGTTTACCGGGAAAAGGTCTATGCAGAGTCCAGTTGTGAATCTGAGTTTCTATGTCAGAAGGCTCTTGATTGCCATGCCAAAGTGAATCTGATTTTACGTGTACCTGTGCCATTATAGTTTAATGTGAGATTTGAAACTAAGTGCACTGACTTTAGAGGGTTCCTTAATGCAGACAAATTACAGCAGCAGCTTAGGTGGAGCTGTAAAAATGTGACCCAATGATTAGCACATTTTTTGAGAGAGCCAGTGCATAGTGGGAACTCTAGTTCAGGACTTTTCAGGCATTTTCCATTGAAATTTCCTGTCGATATTCTCCCACATAAAATTATGTTTTAACTTACGTCAGACCTTTTTCCTCAAAAATATGTTCTTTATGTTTATTTCTTTTTGTCATTTATTTCATATTGAATGCCAGGTGTGGAACCTGAAACCTAGCAAGAAAAGGGAATTGGAGGCACTGTAACTAGGAAACCTTAGGGTACCAACATAATATTCTCATATTGAAAGATATATTGGAACATATGTAATTATGCAGAATATACAACCATACCACTATAATACAGTGGTATTGGATCATAGATATTAGTTGTAAAACATTGCATATAAATAAGTACATATATTGATAAACATATATAACTAAAGTAAAAATGTATCCCAAAAGAAACATTTTGTGCTAACTATTCAAACAGGACTCTACTGGTTGGATTTTCAAAAAGCATTACTTGTGCTTACCTTTTCTAAGATCTAATGTACAACATGCCAATGCATTCTTTTTATTGAATGGGAAACTACTACTACATGTGGTAGCCTGCTACTAGCCTCTCCAAATTTTCTGTTAGTTTGGACACAGTAGTTGCTTACAGAGTTCCTACCTTCCCCTTCTTTTTTACTTGATACGAATAGAAACATTTGAGGCCTGAATTATCAGTTTGAACAACCACACTGCTGATACAAGATTTTTATTTATTCCAGACCATTTCAGTGATCTAGTTAACTGTGAAGGAAAACCAAGTGGAAAGTGGGAAAATTAAGTGGGAAAAACTAAGTGGAAAAACTAAGTCTAGAAGGAGGTGTAGGAGAGCTGTAGGAAGAAGAGGATCAAGATCCACTGACATCAGTAGTAAATGTTGCTGAGGAAAAGGCAGATGGAAACAGATGTTAGACCTTTTGTTCAGCATCCATCCCGCAGTGAGGCTGCAGGCAGAAAAACTCTGATACTTCCTAGCTGTTGTAGGCAGCCTGCCGTAGTGCATAGGGGAATTAATCAAAATGATTGCCACCTCACCAGTGCATTTCTAGTTCCCTGGCATTGTGATGCCAATTAACTATGGATGTTGTTCACGATTGATCATTTCAGTATGAAATTCCCAACTACTTGGCAGTGCACACTGCTGCGTTTAGGTAAGATATTCACCATTAATCCCACTGCCCTACATGACTTTGGATCAACTAATCTAGTTAGTTTACAGGGTCAAACATTTTAGTGGAATGATAGCTTTGTGATAGTTTCATAATGCAAATGAAAAAGCTGATGATTTCTGAAGCCAAGAGCTAACAAGTGCTACTAGTGACTGATTCAAGTTTGTTATAATCTCTACTTTGAAGATACACTGGAGTTCCCAGAGGTTAATGACCCACTTCTGGTAGAGCTTTCCTTCAGACTTTAGCTCTGTTTTATACTTGATAGAACTATTAACTTCTACACTAACCTTTCTACTTGTTACTATTACACACATTCTGCCCACTAAAGCTTTCTATTGATTTTCGCTCGTGAGCTTTTATAAAATGTAGGTTTTAATACATGGAGTTTGTGGTTCTGTTAGCAGTGGATAGTATACAGACAGACAATGATTAATTTGGAGGTTTTTATTGTAGATATATTTTACAGTCACTTTGGCGATACTGTTGTCCTTCGGTTTTGTTACCTGAATCATTTGCTTTAATTATTCCAAATATCTTTTTATTTGCTCTAGTTTCCAGTTAAGAAAGTAAAATTTACAAGATATGATCAATAATGTTAGCAAAATACATTGAGATACTGAAAATTTTTCCAATCCTTCCAAATGAAATCACTGGGACAGAGGACCCCTGAAGACTGCAGATATGACAAAGGATAATGGGTTCAAACATAAACAGGGGAAGTTCGAGATGGATATAAGGAAGAAGTTCTTTACAGTGAGGGTGTTGAGGTACTGGAATGGGCTGCCTAGAGAAGTGCTAAATGCTCCATCCCTGTCAGCGTTCAAGGCGAGGTTGGACAGTCTTGAGAGACATGGTCTACTGTGAGGCATCCCTTCCCACGGCAGGGGAGTTGGAACTAGATGATCTTAAGGTCCTTTCCAACCCTAACCATTCTACGATTCTATGATTCTTGCCATCTGGAATCTAGCCATGTGTTAGAAAATCCTACATTCTCTTTTTAACATTATATTCTCCTACATCTTCACTTTGTTTATAAGATTTTCATACTAAGATTCCAAGGACATATGATTTTTTTATTTGGTAACACAACCTGAGGTGAATGACTTAGAAATAACTTCAGGACCAATCCTAATTTTTAGGGTTTTAAAAATTTTTATTATTATTTTATTGTATTTTTCCCTTTCTATTTTAAAGATTTTAATATATAATCTATATAGCTGGCCATCCTCAATTTCCTGCAGTCAATGGCTTATTTCTATTTCATCTCTACTTGAAACACTGAAGCAATACTCCCATAAATATTTGGTGACTAAAATATTGGTTTTATCTAACATTTTGAGTCAAAGATGATTTTTCTGGTTTTGTGTATTGCTGGTTGTATTTCCTAAATAGAAAATCAAGCACTAATCAGTGCCAATTTGTCATACATGCAAACAGAAAATTTTTCTCTGCTAGAAAAATAAATCAGAGGACAAAATGTTTCTGGGATTTTTTTTTTGCGACTATTTTTTAACCTCTCTGTAGGCAGCTAGTGAAAGCAGACTGCAGGTAAAGTATATTAGGCTAGCTGGAACCCTTGTACTTTACAAAATTACTTGTAGTTGTTCTCCATGGGGATTTTACATCAGGCAGCTATTTGAACACCATTGTTTTTACAATGGATGGCAATAAAAGCTTGGATATTTCCTTGTTTGATTAGGAAAAACCCCTACATATACCCAGCCCTGGGCCCTGAGACTATTACTACTATGAAGATGCTTGGAAATTAGTTTCCATTTTTAAGATTGTTAATAAGAATTCTTTGCATTATGGATCAAATTTTTATCTGTGCATTCAGGCTTGGCTCCCTCGATTTGATTGCTCTATACATTTCAGAAATCACTGTAGCTTTGAACAAGAATTATTTTCAATAAGACATTATTCATGTCTGCCCAAGAATTAGGCTTTGAGAGATTTGTACTAATATTTTCTATTATGTTGGTCAACAGGGTGGCATTCTGTAAGTTTCACTTTGATATTCAGATTCAAATATTCACAACAAAAAATATGAATGTCTCATGATTGCAGCTGTGCAAATAGCAAGGGATTACAACAACTTTGAAGTTGGATTCTGTTCTTACTCTTTTCATTATTCATTTCCTTGTGAACAGTAATGGCAGAAATTTGGCGAGCTTGCTTAGATTGATGGACAACAATGCATATTCACATCTGAACTATTTACTTTGATAATGTCTAAAAATAGCCCCGCCCTAAGCTCTCAGGACAGATGCCTGCCACTAATATGTATTTAATAATTTGAAATGGACAAATAGGTGGTCTTACATCAACGCACTTTTAGACTGCTTAATGAAGCCATAGCTGCATTCAGTACAGAAACAGTAACTGTACAAGGATCTCACTGAAATCTTCAGAAGGAGTATTGCCTGCATTATTCTGTGGTACCAACGTAGCAAGAGAAAATTAAATGTAAACATTTGCTGTAAGCAGCAAAAAAAAAAAAAAAAAATCTAGCATTCAGCAATTTAGGTCATAATCTCTCAGTCAGAAGGAAATAAGAAGCATTAAAAAATCTCGTGTTTGTGGACATTGCCAGAATATGAGATGTTGGATATAGATGGATAATTAAGGAAAAAAAGGAAGCATAATGTAGCCTAATTAAATTATCTGAGCCTTACTTATCTTTTTCTGACAGTTCTATCTGTTTATTCATTCAGTCATTCTGCAATAATAATCGCACCACGCTACATAAATGGGAAGAAAACAACCCTATCACTTGAAAAGTAAATTCAGAAATAATACTTTTAAGTGTGTAATGCCAGTCCAGAGGCAAGAATTTGTCAATAGATAATATTTGCTGGGTAATTTGCAAAGAAAGCACCATCTTGAAATCTATGTCATTTTCAAGAAAACTCTGATTTAACTCTATTAAATCTATTGAATTAATATATTAATAGCACAGATAGATAGCTATGCCTTCCCTGAACCAGTCTAAATTAGCCCAAAAATAAACCCACATTTACATAAAGGTTTATGAAAGTGTAACTTTTCAGCAAATTAGAGCAGTGTCACAAGCAAAGCACAAAACCAGAAGGCCTTAATATGGTGTTAATACTTCACAGTGAAATTTCATGCAGCTGAATAAATAAAACCACTACAATAGTGAAGACAGTGATCAATGATTCAGTGAAGCATGTTTCCAAGAACTAAGACAACTCCATACCGCTAGAATGGAAACCAATTTAGCACAAACTAGTGAGTTGAGAAGTGATGGCTTGCTTAAAAAAACCCCAACCCAAGCCAACAACCTTCTCTTCTTTGTAAGCACTGAAGCAATATAAAATGGAAAGTCACAAGTAAAGTTCTGAAAGCACAAATTTCAACTGCAGTTCAGGAACAGACAAGTCCAAAATAAGATTCTAAACTAAGCAATTTTCTCTGTAGAGAAAGCACTATTTTCTATGGAAAAAAATAATTGGCTTTAAATTAGAAAATAAAGCCACCACGTATATATACACACATATATACATAAACTTGTATTTTTATATGATGCCCCTCATAATCCACTATATACAGGACAACATCTGAGCATATCTCTAACCTGTTCTTCTGTATGTATCTGATTGTACCTTTTGAACTGTTTAGTTTTCATGATCCTTTTACAAAGAAAAGGCATCATTATATACCACATAAAAGGTAACTCGGTGAACATGGATAGAAGAACATAGCACTTAAAAATTGAGGTATGATGAATAGAAACAATTATTCTAGATGCCATATCTGTCATGACATTATATATTAGATTATATCCTTTCAGCTGAAATGCTTTGGTTTTCTAAATTTTGCCCCAAATTAATAGGGAAATTTTAATTCTAGCTAGATTTGTTAAGTATTTTCAGCTCAAATCATAGAATCATGGAATAGTTAGAGCTGGAAAGGACCTGAAGATCATCTAGTTCCAACACCCCTGCCAGGGACAGGGGCACCTCACACTAAACCATGACAACCAAGGCTCTGTCCAACCTGGCCTTGAAATCTGCCAAAGATGCTACATTCACAACTCCCCTGGGCAACCAATTCCACTGCCTCACTCCCCTGACAGTAAAGAATTTCTTCCTCATATCCAATCTAAACTTCCCCTGTTTAAGCCTGAACCTATTACCCCTTGTCCTCTCACTAACGTCCCTAATGAAGAGTCCCTCCCCAGCATCCCTATAAGGCCCCCTTCAGATACTGGAAGGCTGCTATGAGGTCTCCACGCAGCCTTCTCTTCTCCAGGCTGAACAGACCCAACTTTCTCTGCATATCTTTATATGGGAAGTGCTCCAGTCCCCTGATCATCCTCGTGGCCCTCCTCTGGACTTGTTCCAACAGTTCCATGTCCTTTTTATGTTGAGGACACCAGAACTGCACACCATACTCCAAGTGAGGTCTCACAAGAGCAGAGTAGAGGGGCAGGATCACCTCCCTCGACCTGCTGGTCACTCTCCTTTTGATGCAGCCCAGGATACAACACAGAACAATTGCAAAAGTGAGAGGTGACAGCATCAGGGTTCCACTACTACCATTCTAGGTCCTTTTAAGAAATCTGTTGCAGGTTGTAAAGTCATATCGCAGTTTTTTTCAGGAGTAGTACGTAAAGGCCATTCCTGCTTTTAAAAATATACAGGGGAAATAGTTCAGGGGTTGCAAATTTTTCAGGGAAGAATTTAGAATCATAATGTGGATAAAAATGTTTCCTTTGGGCCTATTTTGAATTGCATTGAAAATTTTTTAATACAGTTCTTTCTTCTTAAGTCAAGTCCTGCAAAACCAAACAAAGCCATCAACTTATAATATACAATGAGAGGTTTTAAACTAAAACGACCAAAAAGTAAAATGTGAAATCTCCTATGTGTTTATAACAAAAGATGAAAGTATTGGAAAATCTTAATTGAAACAAGAGTTAACAAGGGTAGGTAAGTAATTTCTGTGTTATTACACTAAAGGAGGCACTATAGCAAAAACATTTTGAACGGATCAATTAAAAAAAATTTGTAACCCATCACAATTTATGATTACGTATTCTAACCTAGAATTTCAGTGTCACTTAAGATGCTAAATACCTCATCCTTTTTACATTCTAAATGTAGATTCTTAAATCACTAAAATACCCATTTGATTTCATACTGATAAAAAAATGTTGAACGTGGTTTCCAATGCGTTCAGTATGATGGAATGTGAGATACATGGTCCCAAACACCTCTGTCAGAAAAACATAAATTTGCCACTATTGCTCTGGCCTCCAAACTGCAATGTGTTAATGCTCTCAGTACAGCGGCTTTAATGTCACTGCTTCTTTAACTTGCTTTTTGCCAAAAGATTTAATTTCCATGCAAAAAAACCTGAACTCCACATCTCAAGAATTTACACCATCAACATTGCAGTAGCATGAACTTTGGCTAATCCAAATGGTAAAACAGTCCCAGTGTGTTTGGATTAGAAAGGATCTACCTTGCAGTGGTTTGTATTAAATTATGATGAAGATCACAGCCCAATCCCCAAAAGACAAATGCTGATATCATAAAAACGACTACGCTCAGTAACTGGCACCAGTGCTGACAGACTTGCAGAGAAGCCAAAGATTCAATTGACCTAAAGACTAAACTATGTTGGTTTTTTTCTTTCCTGTGGAAATGCTCCCTTTGGATCAGGCCTGAGATACAATTAGTATGGCAACAGTTCTCTGTGAAACAAAGCCATTCCTTATAAAAATATCTTTAAAACAAGCAAAGCAGAAAAAAATTGATTAAGACATAAATTTGAATAGTTCAGGTTCTTTTTGAGGAGGTAAAGTGTGCCTTTATTAGTTGCATTCATTATTCAAAGCAATACACACAAACAGAGACATACATGAATGCATTTAAATGCAAACTGACTGAAAACTAGACCCAACGTATAACTGTATACCTGATTTCTATTCTGAGATTAAAATATGTGCCTGGTAAAGATGATATTGTCTGGATGTTAGTGCATGCAAGACAGATTCAGTTCTCAGCTATACCACCTTAACTCCAGAGGAATCCCACAGATGTCAATGAAATGGTATTGGATTTGTAATGGAGTGAGAACAGAATATTGCCCAACATATCTTTTTTTTATATATTTTATTTTAAGCCAATGGTACCGAAGAAATCTTCTTTTGCTCCTCTGTTATCAATCAATGACCATTGCTTGGTTAATGTATTACAATAAAGTATCTCAACGGTGCATTGAGCTGCTTGACTGCAATATATCAGTAGATCAATGGTTTGAAAAAAGAAAATGATCAAATGCAAGACAACCTTCTCCAATTAGATAATTTTCAAAGATTTCATGCATTGAATTCACAATGGCTTAGAAGAAGCTAGTAAACAGGGTTAACTGGCTAACTGGAGATCTCACAGGACTTTTCAATGTGTGATCCTTCCTCTTGTTCCCCCATTGTTAGAACCAAAGATAAATTATACATTAATAATTTAAGAATGCTTGTGTCCAGATCTGAATACTGCAGCTTGGGCTTATATCTAATACTAAGAAACTCCTACACGCTGAAAAACCAAGAGAGAAAGTAGCAGAACAGAAAAGCAAAGACCTGCGAGCCCAAATCCTCAGTGTGGGAAGTTTTCAGCTGTTTTGTAAACCCTGCACAGCACCCATGCACATGCCAGGCCAGTCTTATGCAACCAGTCCTGTACCTGCTGCTCCAGTATCCTGTACCTCAGGCTGCCACCCCAACTGGTCTCATGAGACCTTGTTTGCAGGCCTTGACTGTTCCTTTTTATAAGCAGTTCTCAAAATTTCTAACACACATTTCATAAATCTTGAAGGCAGAAGTAATTCTTCGAAAGATGGTGTTTATAGCACTGAGTTGGGAGCCAAGAAATTCAATGAAAAAGTGATTTTACATGCACTCAAGAAAAAGTGAACCAAATGTAAACGGACTTGGGCAGTCTCCTCTGCTGGTAGTCTTCTCTGTCCTTTGTTTTTAATGTCCATGAATACAGTTATCCATGTGAAGTCATTAGAAATTCTGACTATCTGGGAAGCTAACACAATGAACTGCAACTTTTTTCTTTTGCTTTTTTTACTTTTTATTTTATTTTATTTTAATTTTTTAACACTCAGTGTTAGTGGGACTGCAGAACTCACCTTTCTGGGTTATTTTCAGGGTTCATTCATCTCCAGAAGAACCCTGTGTCACCACTGCAGTGTCACACTGATGGGAGCCATCTCACTGCAGCATCAGCTCTTTCTGAATACTTCGCCTTTCTCTAAGAACTATCTCAGATCTTTAATCATACTTACACATGGAACTGATGGTATTTACAGAGCGGGCATGTACATATTTCTTTACATTCAAGCAGACATCTGAACATGAAAAGCAAGAAGCAATGCTCCTAGATATGTGATGTCTTCCTTGGAAGCAAATGTATACCATTCTTGTGGGTGAAGTTGCTTACATAAAAAAACCCAAACCTGTTAAAAGCCAGAGCTAAAAGCTTTGCTCTGCATGCAGTTCTGCTGCCACGAAGAATTTTTTATTCATACATCCCTCTTTTTCATTGACATCATATATTTCTGTAATGGTGCATAATTAAACATTGACAAATCTGAATCAATAAACGTCTTCATTGGATGGGGTGGCATCAGCACTTAGAAGTGCTGCCTATAGAGAAGCTCTGGGGTCTCAAAGATCAGATTATGTATTTCAAGATATTGGCATTTCTGATTTGTCCTGGTCTGGGAATGCAATAAAGCAAGCCTCTCTGTTTTGCTTTGTGTTTTGTTTTTTTTTCCCCCTCATTGAGAAATAAGAAAAGTAAGTAAATAAATAATGACTAAAAAAAAAGTTTGAGCAACATAAACAGTTACAGCAGCTCAGTACAGTCTTCACAAGTAATACGTTTCTAGAATAAGATTTTCATGTAACAGAAGTACGAGGCTACGACTTCTCTGCAGATCCAGATTAGTGTCAAAGAACTAACAGAAGTAAGTGAAGAGGTGGGCTTTGTTGTATGCTGTGACTCACCAGATGGAGCTATTCCAGACATCTGTAGTTATCTGGCAGTAAATGGAGAGTGCCTTAAGAAATGCTTTTGTCAGATACAGTGCCCTCTTTTAAGCAAATTGAATGTATCACCAATAAAGTTTGTTCTGCACATTCAAACTTGCCCCTGAAGCACACAAGCAAACAATAATCCCTTGTGCTAAAGTATTAGACTTCATTTAATTACTCAAAGTTCAACAGAGATATTTTAAGTGAGTTTTTTTCTTTTTTTTTTCTCCTAATTGTTACATGTGCAGCAGCAAAAACAGAATCCAAGCACTGCATGTGTAGAAAATTATTGTTCTCTGTAACATGGTATTTCTGTTTCTGCTCAGGACTAGAAATTGCAGACATACAACAAAAATAAGCAGAACAAACAAACAAAAAATTTCCCATCACTCAAAACAGTCAACAACTCAGAAAACATCAAAGACCTGAGGTGATATAAATGAGCACAGGTGTACTATAAGGTCAGAAAAATTGGAAGTTAAATTTGTCTATGCATTTTTAATCAGTCTTTCCCATTTGTTTATTTTAGGATATGCTCTATTATTATCACTTAATCTAATGGTAGAACTTAATAATTGAATATTAATAATTTGCATTTTTCAATTCTAAGTAATCTCAAAGGACTTGCCAAATAATTAATTCATCCTTGCATAATACTTGTAAGTAGAAAGGAAACTTGTGATTCCATATGAAAGAAAGAAATGGAGATAAAGTTCGTATAGAAAGTTAATGCCAGGACTGGAACTGGTTCTTAATTCTCAAATTCTGCTTACTGGAACTCGAACTATGGGCTGTTCTAAATTAGTGCAATAGTGACAGAATTATATGAGTTAGATCTTGTATGATCCAGAAGTGCATGAATGAAATTTATAATACACTGCTTGTTATACAGTACAGCATATCTCACAACAGTGTTAAGAAAAATCATGTTATTACCATTCAGAATTTTGCAAACATCATATAATTTCATAATGGCTCCTGAAGGCTTCAAACCTTTAGTCACATAAAGTCAAAGAAAAGTAAGGATGTCCTCAAAGTCATATATAGACTTAACTAACTTGTGAACTATCAACAGATTACTGGGTTGCCACAAGCAAGCAAGATAAGCTTGTTAATATATGTTAAAAAAGCATACGATCCCAAGTGAGTGATTACCTCCCATAGGCAGCAAGCAAAACATTAACCATGACAGTTCTGGCCATCTAAAGCTTGGGCTTCTAACTTCAATCCAAATATTTAAATAAGGATCCTAATATTTTGAAAAGGGTGGGTTTGGTTTTTTGTTTGTTTGGTTGTTTTTTTTTGGTTTTTTCTTGTTTGTTTGTTGTGTTTTTTTTTTCTTCTTTGGTTGGTTTCTTTTGTTTTAAGGCAAAATACTTACAAGAAGACCAGGACTATCTTACGAGAGATTATTTTAGCTGTACAAGGTAGGGACCACATAACTTTCTATTATTTCAGGGACATGAGGGATGAGAAAAGTTTCCTAGATCATCAGCTGTACAAAGCACACAGTGAACAATGGACTGAGTGAGGCAGGATCCATCCCCCCAGCTCACAGGGCCATTGTGCACTTCTGCGGAAATCAAGGTCATCAAAATTGTAGTGTCACAAGGACACTCATCAACACTACAGAGGTGCAATGGCATTTGCTGTAACATGTTGCTGTGCCAAAAACATTAACACCTTTCACTGTGATGTTTCCACTCAAGGCAGTGATTCGTTCAGGTCAAAATGTGCCCTACTGGACAAGCTATAAGAACTGGCTGCTCCAAACATTATGTCTACTTCACGTCACAGTCATAGGATTAAAAACAAAACCGAAGCAACAAGAAAAACCCCAAACAATTTTATTTTTTGCAGCATTACAAGATAGCTAGGCCAAGTTGTCTGTTTAACCAATGTGCTCTACCACTTCTGACAGTTATTCCAGCATGACTGGGAGCAGAAATCAGATTATTGTAGCCTGTGACAGAAAATACTGTTAAAGTGGTGTTGTCTTAAGAGTCTTTTGTGAAACTGTAAGCACTTTTAACATTTGCTTGAATGGAAAATATAGCTTGTCAATCTATATTGACTCAGTGTAAAGAAAAGCCCAATATATTAAGCTTAGATCCTTCAGGCATTTATTTTCTGTAATGATTAACTTTACAATATAATTTTATCCTTTCACAAATCAATCACATTAATCATAAGAACTCAAAATTAATGTTTACACTGCATTTGTCTTCTGGTTTAACACTTTTGGGCAGTGCTTGACTGAATTAAATACAGTATGGGTAAAAGCATAGCATAGGTACTGCTGCTAAGTTAAGTCTATAAGTTTACTAATAAGGAAAGAGCTAGTGCGACTTTAACTCATGTTCTTCAGGGGACCAAAACCCATGCCACTGAATAAGATGCCTAACTTTTCTGAAATAGGGTAACTAGTAAGAAGCATGCTATGATTATGCATCAGAGAGGTAAATCCATGGCCTGTAATCTATACATTTTATAGCCTACACAAGGATCTTATTAGTCTCCAGAGCACTCCCTCATGGACCATGTGTAAAATAGACCAGGAAAAAATGAGATCATTGCTGTGCAGCATTTAGAACTCAGAGAGAAGAATTCAACACAGAAAGTGTGGCTGTGATTTTTTTATGCTAAGTCTTCTTTTCTGGAACTCAGTATGCATGTGGACAGAGAAGGTGGTAAACCCAAATCTGCAGCTCATTCTGGTTTGGACTATAATCCCTAAGCTGAAGGATGGAAGTACATCACTATTCTGCCTCCATAATTTATTTCCATAAAGCACATATTAGCACACTATGACTGTTAGAGGATACATTTTCAAATAAATGAGAAAAAATAAACAAGATAACAGAAACAATACTCTGTGATATATATGACTTTCCATATGAGGAGAATCATAAATAAGAAACAGGAAAAAAAAAAAAAGAAGAGGGTATCATAAAATCCAATAGTTTAAAAAAGATAAAAAAAAATCCTGTTTATTATTCCATTTCTGTGAACTTGGTAGTCAAGTTTTGATGCTAGCTACTTGGTATGGTACCACTACTTATATAATACTAAATATGAAGATAATCGAATTCAAAAAGTTTTACTTGCTAACATTGAAACATACTTGTGAGACAAAGGCAGGTTTAATAAGCTTCTGCCAAAAATCAGACAGGTTTGCAGGATCATAGCAGAGCTTAGGTTTTGAAATCTTTCTATCAGTTGGTTTCTAACTGGACACCGATTGGTTTACTGCCAGCAAACCTCTAGGATTCCTCAGAAACATAGCCAGCTCCTAAAATCAAAGGTCTCAGGCTCTCAGCCTCCAGCCCAGCTACACTGAACAGTTATTTTGCTTTGTACACTTTGAATGCAAAATATAAGAAAGTGCAAATCATCTCATAAACAGATTTGCTATTTTCCGCTGAGCTCTATAGGTAAGAATGATGACATTTAGGAAGACATATAAACAGTCACGTTTGATGCAAGATTTCCAGCTGCATGAATTGATCAAGGGGATGAAAGGGGACCAGCACATGGTCTCTGCCTGCTGTGGTTTCTGTCCTGTGTGGGGTGGTGCTCAGCCCCACTCACTCAATGCTCTACTTACACTTTCCATTCCATGGAAAACCCTAATAAGCCCTTAACCCTGCAAGGGGGCCTGGATGTGTGCTGTTTAGAATATTCGAAATTTATTCTCAGGAGAAATTAATGCTACTGGTCACAAAATCACTGTCTGTAACTTATTTGCATGCATTATTTGTCCAACACTTGTGCCCTGCCAACAATTCATTTAAAAAAATCATGACACATTTGAAAAGATGAAGGGCTACTTTTGCTAAGTAGCTGTTTGTTAATTATGTCTGAGTTGGTCCTTGTTGAATAAGGTCCAAAAATTAAACGAACCTGCTCCACATGACATCCCCTAATTACTCTCACATGGGACATACTAATGCTTTACCCAGTTCTCCTGCTGCTGCATAGATACCAGGCCATACTCTGAGCAAAGTACGTTTATGAATGTCTTCTTGATGATGGCACTTTGTTTAAGCTGTAACGGAAAATCAGTTTGTGCTCAATTTTATTTGAAAATAAACAAACACCAAAAAAGTAGTTGGGAAAATAAAACACAAATGAAAACAAAACCACAACAAACTGCAAAACAAAAAACCAAAATCCTACAAAAAAACCCAAACAAAAATAAAACCCTAAAACAACCTACTCACGGATACAGAACCAACTCAATACTAGTCAGACGGCTGGGGAAGAGGCCGCCCAATGCAGTAATTTTGTTTCCGGAGAGGCTAGATCTTCAAAGCAGTGTCTAGTCATGTCAGTCCTTATGTAAAGAACTTGATACTGCCAACATTCCCTTACTTCAGCAAATTACAAGAATCTATATCTTTCAAATAGATAGTGAGATAAGATGTACTTTTTTTAATCCCCACTGTAGGAAGACTTTAATCAATAAAACCTCCAGTTTTGATCTACAGCCAACCAGCCTATACGTCAGAGTATATATTGCCTGCTCAGGCTACTTGAGGGTCAATCTTACTGCTTAACTTACCAAAATTTTTGAACTGCTTTAATGATATATTTAATAGCTATAACAACATGTTCTCAAGGCTCAACAGCAACTTTCCAAATACATCTGAACAAGAAGAAAATACATGTAGGGGTTTTTGCTTGTTCATTTTACAGTGTCAGATATTTTAATTCAGATTTTCTTAGCAACTAAGAAAACTTACCTGGATACTCATGGAAAGTATGCTAGAATGCAGTTTGCTATTCTTAATCCCCATTTCAACAAAAATACACAGACATTTTCCTACTCCTATTTTCTAGTTGTTTAACAAGATACAGTGTTGATGGAAGGCAAAAAAGGAATTAACCAGATTTTGCATCCCAAAATAAATTCCTGGTGCTAGAATTGGGGCTGTTCAGCCTATAGAAGAGAAGGCTGTGTGAAGACCTCATAGCAGCCTTCCAATATTTGAAGGAGGCCTATAGGGATGCTGGGGAGGGACTCTTCATGAGGGACTGTAGTGAGAGGACAAGGGGTAGTGGCTTCAAACTTAAGCAGGGGAAGTTTAGATTGGATATGAGGAAGAAATTCTTTACTGTAAGGGTGGCGAGGCACTGGAATTGGTTGCCCAGGGAAGTTGTGAATGCTCCATTCCTGGCAGTGTTCATGGCAGAGTTGGACAGAGCCTTGTGTGGCATGGTTTAGTGGGAGGTGTCCCTGGGCTTGGCAGGGGGGTTGGAACTAGATGATCTTAAGGTCCTTTCCAACCCTAACTATTCTATGATTCTATGATTCTATATTCTTGATATGCAGCAAGATACTCTTGATAGGCAGCAAGACCTTGTTGTAGTATGACACAGCTTCTGAAATACACACATACACTAATTCAGCTCAGAAACAAAGTTCACATGACTAGCAATAAGGTATGAGACAGTAAGATGGTAATGAATTCTTGTATCACCTGTAGTCTCTATATCAGGACTTGCAGTAAAGTCGAGCCTATAGTGAAATTACTACGATGGCAAAATGTCAGCTGAGACTTGATGGTTTGTAATATGTAAGATAGATCAGGTTGTCACCAAATTATTTCATGAGAGTTTTCAAATAATCTGTGAAAAGTAACTTGTAGATATACAAAACAATTAGCTATGTTGCCATAAACAAGCCTTCTGCCTCATAGCAATGCCTACATTGAGAAAGCTGAAAAAAATGATATTTTATATTCTATGTATCCAAGTATATACATACACATCAGGAAAACAGTGCCAGAGCTTACACATTTTAATTGTGCATAACATTATTAAACCAAATTTCTTCAAATTTGTCTTCATATGTAGATCGCAGCATGCCTTGCAAAACAAAGAAAACTTGAAGAAAATGTTCTCAATAGTTAAGGACTCATATTTAAATTCAGCATGCAGCTCCAGGAAGGCAAACTCAGAATAGGCAGCCAAACTGGCCAAAACCTCTCAAGAATTTAAACAGCAAACAATAATATAAACAGGTTTTCTGACTTCAATTATTTTGGATAATTATCTTTGCTACTCCAGCTAAAAAGAACACTTCTAATATCTATAAGTAGGATTCAAGTTCATACCCTTTATTTTAAAGTTTTCAGCTATTGGAGAAGAGTGTGATTACTAATGCTTGAGTAAGAGTACTTTCATTTGAAAGAGGGCAGTATTCATGCTTCACAAGTGATGTATCATAGAAGATGGAAATGGGACATACCTCTCTAGCTGCTTTGCTCTTCTACTTGCCCAGTGCATATGTATTTATCTTTTAAAATGCAGCCATTTCCAGTATTGATCATAGTAACTTATAGCACATGACAACATCATAGACCAGGTTAGAACAGGAAGTTAAAAATAGCTTTTTCAATTAACGCCAGATAGAGAAATTCATTAGATAGGATGCAATTACTTAAGCTGGAAGCTGTCCAGAAGCTGGAGTTTAGCCAGGACAGTAGTTTAACATTAAAATCTAAATAAAATTAAAAAAAAAAAAAAAGAAAAAAACAATGGTATCCAAACCAGAGAAGAATTTCTTAATTCTAGATCATATTACCTTGTTATCTGGTTAATGCAGAGCATATGTGATACCCAAAATGGGTTTTCTCTGGACCCAAAAGTAGGGAAAAAGGGGAAAATATGAAATGTTGTCTGGGGTGCATTATTCATTATAATCTCCTAGTTAAACACATGACACTCATGGCTTTTATAATAGACAGAGCTAGAAAAACTATGTAGCTTTGACAAAATTTCATCTGACTTTGTAAATGATTAAATGAAACTCAGAATAAGAGTAAGGAGCTGGCAATTTAAGCATGCAAAAATATCTCCCCCAGAACTGAAGCAAACGGACACTGGTGGTTTCTAGATAACTCTGGATCAGAAAAATATATATGAGAACTGTAAAATGTGCACAAATATGAATGATCTACTTGTGCATCATATGCAAATGATATTACCATCACTAGTCCTGAAAATCATCATTATCACTTCTAGGATTTCTCATGGATTTTCTCAGTTCTCCTTAGGAAGATTCCCATTAAAATCCTATTGAATATCTGCACTCCAAAGTACACTAAAAGATAAATCTAGTTGATCTGAGAGCAGCAGAGCTAATGAAGACTGTTTCCCAAATCCCCACTCAATATATCCAAGTCCTCCTCTATGCTACTTGCAATCTCCCTTCACTCTTGCATTCTTGTTCAAAATGAGGACACAGCGCAGCCACCTCCCTCCCAGATTTCCTAATTACTGAATAGGGAAGAGGCAGCACAAGAGCTATATTTATGCTGCTTGGCCAGCCGGCACATGCCTGCTCCCAGAAAGAAAATAACATGAGCTCACAACACGTCTTCCTTGTATCAGGAATTCTAATTTGAATCACCTTCTCCTCTTGCCAGTAGCCAGTTTCCACAAAATTGGTAGAACTCCCACAGTAAACTTTGGTTGAAATTAATTAAAAGATTCCAAAGTTATTTGGAGCAGGCCGACAGACAAACAGCATGACAGCATAACCCATGTTCCCTTAAGAAATAAGCTAAAAAAGGATGCTAATAGCAATTATTACTTTCGCATACCATGAGGCCCAAGCTCTTGACTAAAGCCTATAAACACTACCATGATAGTTATAATAAACAGAAAATTTGCCTAATAGAAGGAACAACAGTAGATTAAATGATAACACAGCTTGCATTAATTAACAACAGAGCTCACTATTCACAGAGGAAGTTGACGTAAGTATACATACCTGGAGCCAAATTTTTACTAAAGCTGAGATTCCATTTGCTGAGGACGTTAAGACAAGTCAGACATTTTAAGAAATATCAAAAAGTCAGCAATCCCTATTTGAGTATCAGCAGAAACACTGAGAGCTTAAAAAAAAATGAGAATAGTCTCCAACTGTTCACTGTGGCTGGGAGCAAGGATGTCCCAGCAGGAGCTCTGGTCCTTTTAACTTGGTGGGGGAGTGTCATGGGTTCAGCAGCAGCAGTCATTTTTCTCCTCCTTGGTAGCTGGTGCAGCGCTGTGTTTTTTTGATTTTGGGCCTAGGAACAGCGCTGATAACACCAGTGTTTCGGTTACTGCTTAGTGATGTTTTGGTCTGGCCAAGGATTTTCTGAGTTTCATGCTCTGCCAGGGAGGAGGGGGAGCCAGGAGGAGGCAGAGACAGGACACCTGACCCCAACTGACCAAGGAGCTATTCCATGCCACAGCACGTCATGCCCAAGATGGAGGACGGAGAGGAGAGACCCAGAAGGGTGGGGGGGTGCACTGCATGGTCGGGCTTGGTTTTAAGTGGTGAGAAATTGTATTCTTTCCTTGTATTTGCCTTGTCATTATTATTATTGGTGGTAGCAGTAGTGATTTGTGTTATACTTTAGTTACTAAACTGTTCTTACCTCAACCTGTGGGAGTTGCATTCTTTTCGATTCTCCTTCCCATCCCTCCGGGAGTGGGGGGCAAGATAGAGGGGGGAGTGAGTGAGCAAAACTGCGTGAGTTATAGAGGCTTAAACCTCGACAGGGAGCCAATGGCTTTATATTGCCTTTTCCAAGCCTGACTATCTAAAAGGCAAATAATAGCTGTAGTAATAAACCCAACATTACTGAATAATTAATTTAGAGCAGAAACAAAAAAAAAAAAAAAAGAAGAAGAAGAAATAAAAACTGATGGTGCGTCATCCTAGTATGGGAAAGTTGCATCTTAAAGTAAGCATTTCATGATTCTTAAGACACTGCCTCCCTTGCCTCTTTTAGAAGACAAACATGATTACAAATTAGTAGGGTTTAATGGGATATGTAGAAAGGACTTACATTCTGAAAAAGAAAATCCTTAGAACACCAGTCAGAGTTAGTGTAGAAGAGCACTTAAAAATTATGATTACATGAAAATTATAATAGAATCATAGAATCATAGAGTAGTTAAGGTTGGAAAGGAACTTAAGATCATCTAGTTCCAACCCCCCTGCCATGCCCAGGGACACCTCA
This sequence comes from Ara ararauna, assembly GCA_028858755.1. NCBI lineage: Eukaryota > Metazoa > Chordata > Aves > Psittaciformes > Psittacidae > Ara > Ara ararauna. The sequence goes on along the minus strand of CM054376.1, from coordinate 103,107,316 downwards.
CACTAAACCATGACACCCAAAGCTATGTCCAACCCAGCCTTGAACACCGCCACCGATGGAGCATTCACAACTTCCCTGGGCAACCCATTCTAGCGCCTAACCACCCTTACAGTAAAGAATTTCTTCCTTATATCCAATCTAAACTTCCCCTGCTTAAGTTTGAAGCCACTACCCCTTGTCCTATCACTACAGTCCCTCATGAAGAGTCCCTCCCCAGCATCCTTATAGCCCCCTTCAGATACTGGAAGGCTGCTATGAGGTCTCCACACAGCCTTCTCTTCTCCAGGCTGAACAGACCCAACTTTCTCAGCCTATCTTCATACGGGAAGTACTCCTGTCCCCCGATCATCCTTGTGGCCCTCCTCTGGACTTGTTCCAACAGTCCTATGTCCTTTTTATGTTGAGGACTCCAGAACTGCACACAATACTCCAAGTGAGGTCTCACAAGAGCAGAGTAGAAGGGCAGGATCATCTCCCTCGACCTGCTGGTCATGCTCCTTTTGATGCAGCCCAGGACATGGGTGGCATTCTGGGCTGCAAGTGCACACTGCTTGCTTATGTTAAGTTTCTCATTGACCAACACCCCTAAGTCATTCTCCACAGGGCTGCTCTAATATAATATATTATAATATAATAATATAATAATATTCCATTATAATATAATAATACCACTAAGGTTCACTGAAGCTAAATTTTTGCTCAGCAATTTTCAGAAATCCCTTGAGAAAACCTACCATCATTTTTGAAAAATAAAACAATGCCCTCCCCCCAAAAAAACAAATGGTGTTTTCAAACTTCTGATAAAAAGTGGTTTCCCCAGATATCAAGATGTCCTCTTTGAGAAATAAAAGCTGGAACTTCCAGAAAATACGCATGAAAAGCATCCTTTAGAATTAATTACAGTTCCCTTTGCTATTGTCCAGGTGTTCTGCAGAGCATTCTGTCAGTTGATATCAGCAGATCCATCTAGAAGGCCTTCATTTTTCTGCACACTTAAAATTACACAGGTCATCAATGCTCTCAGGAACAAGTTATGAAATGTTTCAATCAAGTGCTTCCTAATATATATTTGTGTCCTAAGCAGTTATGCGTTATCTCCTTATTTATGGTTCTACACTTATTTTTCTTTTAAATAGGAAAACAAATTAATAGATTTTCCAGTCTGTCACACCACCTAGCTGGAGTAGTAGTCAACCCATTATGCGGAGTTAATCATCAACTTCAAAATGTATTTTGAAGGCATAGAGGGCCTTTACAATACTTGCTACACATCTCTCTAACCTCATTGTACCACAGACACGGGTGTGTATAAGCTCCTTGCGAATAGACCTAGAACAGCCCTAAACAATGTCACACAATAGCAGAGAATAAATTTTGCAGGCTTAAGGTGACATAAGTATAACTGGATGCAGTTTCTCATACAAAACAGGCTTTTAACTCTTAGATCTTAGCTTCAGGAGGGATAAAAAAATGCATCACAACATAAAACGCAGGGAGAAACCAAGCTAAAGAGTGGTCCTGGCACAGATCACAGGTCCATTGCTAAGATCCATCACACAATGAATTATTTCTTTGGGCCCATAAGTGTTTCCGAAAGCACCGGGCATTCTGCCATTAATTAGATATACAACCAGCTACATTGAATGCAGGCTGCCTTTTCTCCCCCAGAAGATCCAGATTTTTCCAATAAATCATTATGTCTCTAGCCCTCCCACCCCTTGCTGCCTTCATTTTACTCTTGCTCTCAAAGGAATGAATTTCGAAGCTCTGGAGTCCCAAGTGAAACCCTACCTCTGTCAGAGATCTCTTCTGCCACACTGACTGAAATACTCCCGGTTGGAATGTCACAAGGATATAACCCTGAAAACTGTCTTTCACCTCAAGTCAGGTTGGGTTTAGGTAATTTAGGTTTTTTAAGGTTAGCATTCATCTCTAAAATTTTAAGCAGAATTTCAGTAGTATCTGGTGCAGGTCATAAACTGTAAGTACCAAAGTGGGCTAGTTCTGGAGAAACAGACATCCCAGAAAGAGTGGATGAAGTTGCTACTGGCAAGTCACCTTGGCGGTGGCTGAGCAACCTGCAGAGGAGTTGAAGATTCCCCTCCAGCCCCACAGAGCTCTCCAGCCAAGTACCCTCTAAGTGTATGAAAACCCTGCCCAGACATGCTCCTAACACCAGGAGATGAACTTGTTTACAGGCAGCCAATACCTCTCCATGCAGTGAGGCCTGAAGTGTGAGCTTATTCCTGGCTTCAAAAACCACACCAGGTCTTAGTTGCCTCTAGAGAATGAGTCACTATGCTGTAATCAGGAAACAAGCAGACTCCGTACCTTCTCAACAAGCATATCTGGAAACAGCTTACCTTGTCACAGCTACCATTTAGTTATCTAAACAGAGGCTGGTCTAACTCGATGCTGAAATTATAAGCTTCTTAACCCCTGTGACAATAATGACTGTTGATAACATCTATTTCTTTCTTTCTACTCATCTGCCACATCTTCACTGCGTGTAAATGGAGCCACAATTATAAGAATTGACCTTTAGTCTTTGTTAGAGAGATATCAGCAACCAAAGTCACAAATATGAGCCTTGTTTTACATTCAGGAGTAAAAGCTGTAACAAAGTCAAAAGTCCAGGACATCTGAAGCAAATAGAGGCTTGGAGATGACTTGGCAAAGCCATCTCTATTAGTTTAATCAAAAAGGGAAGATTAAACACTACCTGTGGCAAGACAGATCGTTAAAGCCAAACGATGATCTCTCAAGCAAAGGATAGTTGTAAAGTTGAAGGCTATAAAGATAAAGGCTTGCTAACCTCGCTAATGATAACCTTGTCCGATAATAGATTTGATTTCTTCTTCACAACTTTTGACGATCAGGAGAGAATTAGGTTTAAAACAGAGGTGGTAGGTCATCACTTTTCTACCACCACTAGTGTCTTAACAAGCCACATAGGCCAGAAGTAGTGCAGTACCATCAAATGCTTTATAATGAAAATCTATTTTATTGCAGGCTAAAGCAAATGGAGTGTTTCATTGTACAATTTAAAGAGAACATGGTTTCAAAGGAAAGTGGGAAGAAAAAGAGTGGGGAGAGAACCACAGGCAGATAAGCAGCAAGAGAGTCAGTAACTTGATCTCTTTGAGAAGAGACTCAGGAGAATCACAAGGAAGAGTCTGAGAAAGGACAAGGACACTGAATACTCCTTGTCATCAGCATAAAAAGGAAAAACAGAGTAGTTCAAGCTTCATTTTGAACCTTGTAATGACATTCTACCAGAAACCCAGTACCTACTGGGTTTCAAAATCCGATGCTTTTTTATGTTTTTATGAACATTTTGAAGAATGAGATCAAGATTAGTCTCATCAGACTGACTGGAGCAGTGGTCAGCTACACCTATTTTCTCTGAGAAAGCTTCTATCCCAAACTTCACAGTAGCATATGGAGCAAACATGGAAGCACTGCACAAAATATTTAAATGATATTTCCTTTTAATGTGATTATTAATGTTAACTTAAATACTTTAAAGCATAGTCATCCTCAGTTAGGACATGTTACGATTGTCTGGCACAAAACACATGGAAGTAAAAGGAAAATAAAGGGCTTTATAGAAAATTACCAATTGAGTTTGTAGTTTAGGCCAATTTTGCCTAAATCAGTACCTTCAGTGAATGAAATAACTTCTGTGACAAGCAATTAAAAATTTATCTTTACATAAAAACCGCCATCTTCAGAAAGGGCAGTGACTCTTCTTATCAGGCCAGGTTACAGAAGCATGAGGGCTGGCAAAAGAGAGGGAGGGAGAGTGCAAAGCTTGGGTCAGTTAGAGCTCCTGGCCATGCAGTGCTGGGGTTTGCTACAGAGCTCTTTTCTGCCCCACATCAAAGATGTCATCAGTCTCTGAACTAGCAACTGTCTGTCTTGCCTGGCCTCCGAGCTTTTGCTTTCCTACCCTGAAGTGATTTCAATGGGGCATGGCTGCGTGAGAGGCACCATCCTTTAGATCAGCAAGAAACATATGGCACTGACCACATGTGGTCATTAAAAAGTCCCACGCCAATTTTTGCAAGGCTAACAATATTAGCCCCAGTATCCTGGCCAAATTCCAATATAGGTAATTATATTCCAGGTAATGACATACTGGCTAGTTTTATAAGGTTTAATATAGATTGTGGAAAGTGGCTTGCACCTAAGGGCTCTGAGTTAAACTCATTGCACAGTCAGCTGGGATAAAATTAGAGAAGAAACTACCCAAGCATGTCAATGTTTAAGCTTTAAAGCCCTGGGTAGAATGAAACAAAAGCGGAAGGGATCCAGGGGTGCTTTAGTATAATCAAGCCGGCTCATGCCACTGAAGACACAGCTGGGATCCAGAGCACACTGCTGTGAGAAAATTTGTAACAGTATCCGCACCCCACCTTCAGCAGTGGGTGTGCATGCATGCTAAATTACCAGGTTAAGGAAGAAGTTGGAGCATTATGATGCAAAATGTTGTTTGCTGGGTTTTTGATCTCCCTCCCCTGCAGCAAAATCTAACCAAATCAGGGTCTTATAGAAATGAACCACTCTTCAAATACTTACGCCTGTTCCATGGCATCCCTGTGACCCCAGATCAAAATGCCTTAAGGAGTATACTGCTCTTCTACTAACTTTTATCTGTCTCATCTTGCCCTGCTTGAAGACATTCTGCCAACACCAGAACAGGATCCAGTACCCTGGCAGGAAACAGTGCGCTGGCAGGAAACACATTAGGTACTGCTGATAGAGAGCTCTGCGGCTGATGCTCAGACCCAGAGTAATCTAAGTGGCAGGACATGTCCCTCCAGCCACTAAAAAGTAGTACTGTGTATATTTTAGTAGCATGCCACTAAAATAAAGAAGGGGCATTGAGAGTACACCACCCACACCTCAGCTGGGGCAGGAGGTACCCACTTGCAAGGATTTTCCGGCTTCATTCAGAATGTGTTGACATGATATATACTTTTGGATGACACAGAGCTTATTGATGAAAGACAAGTATATGTGCCAGACCTAGGGGCTGAGGGCGCAATTGATAACAAAATGGTTTTCCTCTTTTGATAAAGTTTTCTGCAGGCAGTGTATGCCATCTTAAGCATTGGACAGCCTGGGAAACCACCCCTCACCAGCATTTGATGCTATGCAGAATAGAAGAAAAACAGTTTCTAACTCAAAATCACAAATGGAACAAAAGTCACAAGACAGTTTTGAAGCCACACCTTTGGCCAGCAGGACATCCAAAACAATGGCACCCAAAACAATGGCATCACAGCCATCATTTCTTCTTTAAATGAAGTTCAAATTAAGCTACAATTTTGTTTTCTCAGTTTATGAGCTGGTGTGGGATTGTTTTGGTAGTACCACCCTAATTCCAAGCTTTAATCCACACACTGGTGTGCATGTCCTCTGCTCCCAGGCACACCAGCCCATTTCAAGATGCTCTGTGTTTTCTTGGGCTTGGATTTCAAGCTGTTGAAGATGGGAGACACCAGCTCTCCCCCCTCGCCTCCTGCGTGCAGAACACTGTTTCATCTCCTCGATTTCTTTCTCCATTAAAACACATTCAAACATAATTAGTGTAACATTAAAAATGGAGGAAATTTTGTAATTGCCAGTTGTTCTGTAGCCATGGTTACATCAGAGATTTATACTGAGCGGCTCTGGCCCGAGCACGCACAAGCAGTTAGCAGGAACAGCAGTAGGATAATGTTTGTGTGCATGTGCAGGTGTGCTGATGCGTGTGTTTGCCAAAAAAAGAAAAGAGAAGGGAGGATGATGGTGTGTGTGTGGGGGAGAGACTGAGTGAGAGAAAAGAGGGAGGATGGGGAGGGGAGAGATGAAGAATATTCAGTGACATTTAAGGTGCTAATATCTGGAAGTCAACCTTTAATTTGACAGCTTTTAGTGCTAGTTAATTTCACTCATCCAGACGCGGTGTAGGAAATTTGCAGCACCTTTAAATTATCACGTTTTTCCACACTGCCTGAGGCCTATGTGGAATACCTGAGCCATACTTTCTGCCCACCTCCCCCTTCCCAGCTCCCCCTCCCCAGCTCCCCCTCCACCTCCCCACTCCGCTTAGCCCCCCCCTTTTCAGGTCAGTTGAAGTAAAACTTTCATTCCCTTTCTCAGACAATTAATCTTTAGCTAATTGAAGCAGGAATGCTGCAGGATGGGTTTCACTGGGGCCTGTAAATCTCATTTAGCAAAGTGAATTCCAGGCACATGCTGCACCTAATGATGTGACAGGTGGGCTGCACTGCAAGATAGCAGCCACCGAAAAGTTGATTCTCATTAGACCCTCGGAGTCCTGCAGTCAGTTTTCTGATGGCTGAAGTGCACTAATCGCATCTGTTTGCTGTTGGGTGGGGAGGGCAGGGGGAAAAAAAGAGGCAACGATGAGAGCCAGGTTGGGGGGGGGACGGGGGGGGGGACGTTCCTCTCTTTCATGAGTTAATATCCTTGACTCCTGCCCAAAAAACCAGCAGGCCTGCCTCCCACCATGCGATCAGCCTCCATTCTGCTGACTCCTACAGGGTGCACCCTTTTTCTAATTAACTGGAATGGCTATGGAAAGCAAAGGAGGCCTTGTGTTGGGTGAACCAATTATTTTGAAGGGTATTAAGTCATCAGATTTACTTTTATCTTGATTGCATTGTGGAAATCGTGCATAATTAATGGTGGGAGCTTATTAGGAAAATGATTAGGCAAATTACACAGGTGTCGGATGCATTTTTTATGATAAATTTGCTAGAACAATCCTGCAATTCCATCTGTTCAGCTCATATCAGAATGTCACTCTGGAAGAAATTAATGGTGCAGAGTCGCACAAAGTTACTGGAGGCCTTGGATGCAGATTTATGTTTTAAAATAAGATACAGTTAAAATTACCCAGCAATTTCCTAATAAATACTTGATGTTACAGTTCAATAAATTACTTATTTAATCTTAAAAGAAAATGACAGTCAGCTGGAAACTAAAAAGTGGAGAAAGCATAAACCTCATTTTGTCAGTTTGATGTGTATGTAAATAAAAAATAATCATAAGACGTAATAATTCTTTGCTGTGGGATGCTGACTAGAAACAAGCTGTCAGAATCCAAGTACCCCTGCTAAGTATTTTTTCCACCAATGCTAAGGACTGCCTTACAAATCCTGTGGTGGTTCTGAGGTGGCAGAGCCAGTTCCTTTTTCTGTGATTTCTGCCGTGTTTAACAGCAGATATTGGAGCTTGCATCCTGGGACCAAGAGAGGACACCAAATGCTGTGTTCATGTACATGCTTCTTTCACCTTGCACTTCCTACCAGCACCAGAAGGTGATAATTACGAAACCAAAACCCACAAACACATTGTCCTTCAGAGTGAGCCAGCAAGTGCATGCTTTTCTGTGTGCGTGTGTCTGAAAGAGCATGTGTATGTTCATTTGTAGAGTTACAACAGTGAATGACTGATATTCTACACCTGCAAGTACTGAGAAACCTCAGTGATGGATTAGTTATTACGCAGCAAATAAAAAAGCTCACATCCCATAGAAGCAGCATAATATTGTACTAGCTAGTATAACAGATAGCAGATTTCTCAACAAACACAAGTAAGGGGCAGAAGTTGCAGGAAACTGGGCATGTCAGGGCAGCATGAGAGAAAAAAACAGTTTAATCAAGGCTGGGCAGTTTAACAGTCAAATATGATTTTTAGAAGTATATTTTTCATAACATGTGAGTGGTTCACTGTAATCACTGCTTTTACCTTTCATTCAGTACTACTTTCAAAAGAGATTGGCTAGGCAAACATGGCTGTTGTCTTCTCCAGGACAGCTCTAAGGAAGGCACAGCCCAGGTATCAAGTGGCTTGGGGTCTGCATACAACTCTGCCATAAGGGTTTGCCTGACCTTTTGACCACCCTCCTGGTCCCTGGATATAGAGTACAAGACCTGTGGGCTAAGGGTATCAGGGAATATGGTGTTATGCCCCAGGAACAGGATAGGGCTGCTCTCAGGTCTGGAAGTACCCCTTTCAGGATTACTCAAACAGCACAACAGGCCTCTGAAAGGGTATCTCAACACTGCGAAGGCAGTATATATTCAGACAAATATGCTCCCAGCTAGTTTCATAGTATAAGGTACTGTCTGGCACTGAAGGTGAAGGGTCCCTTGCAGAATGGGTCTCAATCAAAGTTTAAAAAATTCAGGTAAGAAACTGCGTTAAAAAGTTTTGTTTGTTTGCATGATTGTTGACACAGCTTTGAAGTTAGCATGAAAATCTTGAACTCCTTCAAAAATGCGAAGCACACCCCATTTTGTAGATCCCTTCCTGTGGTGCCTCAAGGACCATAATCCTGCCCAAACTCCACAGCACTATGGATCTACTACTTCATTCCTCTCTCCTGTTCCTCAGTGTCCCGAGAGCTTACTCACTGCCACAGGGTCCTTGGAAGGAAGACTTATTTGCAATGTGGCACAGTCCGTTTGGGGATTTCTGTTCTTTGCAGGATCTATTACTCGTTGCAATGTTATCAGACTAGAAGTAAGCATCTCACTTTCTTTTGGCACTGAAAAGGAACCTAGTAATGATCACCAATTTTTGCAAGAAAATGCTTGGAATTTTACAGCTAAAGAGCAAACCGTCAGAGAAATGCATTGTTTTTCTCCCTGATAACCAAGTCGTGTTAAATACCAGTGGTACCAATCTCAGTGACTTTTGCATCTGATTAATCCTTCCCTGCAAAGTAAAGCATCTGATGTCATAGAATCATAGAATAGTTAGGGTTGGAAAGGACCTTATGATCCCCTAGTTCCAATCCCCCTGCCATGGGCAGAGACACCTCCATTTACTACCATCTGCACTTGGGGTGAAGGCAAAGGAAGCAGAATTCTGAATAGCCTCAGTCTGCAAAACAGGCCATGGCAGCAAGACCTTGTGGGTGGTTTCTGTCCATTATGCAAGGAGTGCTCAGAGCATCCGAAAACCCAACTTTTCTTCCACACCCGGCCCTAGGCACATTCTTTGAAATCTGCTTTCATATACATTCATTGTAGTAAGCATTTTCAGGAAAATTACAGGGACATTCAAGCAAATGTGGCAAATTACTGCGCCGTTGAGTCAGTTTGTTACTGCTTGTTAATTAAGTCTATTGATAAACCTTGGGTCTTTTCCATGAAAGCTATCAGGACAATATAGATTAACACTGTTAAGCACAGCAGGTAACCCTAATGCAGTTACTGAAATATTAGGGAATATTTGAGATAAATTTGAAAGTAGGGTGACTATCCTCTTACATTTTTAAGGGATGCCCCTTATCTGGTGGGTAATGGCCCATGACCCATACCCAATAAGGAGTTGCTAAGCATTTGATCAGATAAAAAGCATGTTTTTAAGCAATCATTATTCAAAGGATCAGACACTGTGATACTAATGTATGATTTTGTAGCATGAATAAAACATTTCAGATGATATCCCTCAAAAAATCTATACTGGAATTTATACAGGTGAGTGAGGAAGGGTCAAGTGAATTTTACAGAAGGAGATAGAGACTGGTCTGCATTAAATTAAATGGGTTAATACAAAACATAGCAAGGCCAAGAGTAATGGGTTCAGAATACATAGCCCTAAATGTAAACCTGACATACAGGTTACTTCCCAATTTCACATGGGTCTTTCCCCATCCTGTAAAAGAAACTAGGACTATCTATTCCTAGAAAAGCTTAGCTAGTCAGTATTAGTATTAGCAGGATAGGACATAATACAGATGAATCAAGCAACTCAAATGTCCTTTGTAATTCCTGTAGTTAATGTAAGAACACAGACAGAAAATTCCTCTCTGGCCAACCATTCACCTGCAGGACTCTGAAGTATATGTCATCTAGTTTGCCTTCAGGTGCCATAATATCTCCAGGTGATTTTACATAGAGGCATTCAGACAGACCAAAGGTCTTTTCTTTACTCTCCAAAATCACAAGACTTGATGAGCTCTAGGAACCTGTAGCAGGAAGACCATGTTAGAGACATACTTTGAAAGTGTTAATTCTTCCCCAGTTGGCATGTTTGCATAGACATGATCCTAGAGGCATCATAGCAAGTAGAAGACCACGCCAAAGCTAAGGCTCTCTTGTGAGTGGCTCTGTACCAAAAAGTGTAGGCAGTCTCTGTCCTGGGGAGCATGGTGCTCAGGCAGGAGGGAGAAGGCAATGTAGAGAAATTTTTAGAGACGGCAATGTAGGGAAATTTTTAGAGACAGGCAGGAAGTCACTGGCAGTCACTGCCAGAAACAAAGAATAACTCTCACTTCGTCCAAGTCTCATGCACTAGCCATACTGCTCCTTTGATTTTGAGTGCCAGAATCATATTTCAAGTATACAGTGTCCCTCTAATACTGTAATCAGTATTTGGTTTTAAATTAAACATTACTTTTCTTTTCCACGGCATCGCTCAATTTTCTTTAATCCCTACCAAAATAATTCCTAATCCTTAGCATAGATAACAGCTCAAAACAAGCAAACCCTTTTTTAGTGTTGTCAGTATTACATATTTAGCAAATTATAAGCTTGCAGCTGACACCTAGATGTTCCCTAGTGATACATACTCTGCCACGTGGGTTGTAAAACTTATTTGTTTAACCAATCTGAATACACTTCCCACATAATTGTTTCAAAGTTTAGATTTTCAACTGCAGAACACTCAGGAGTTGGCACTGGCTTTGCCCAGATCAGATTTTCATTAGACAACAGACCAATTCATACAAACTTCTGAAATTATTTTAAGTGATTTTATTTTATTTTTTTGATTTCTTCGTTAGTAGCACAAAAGAACACTTCCTCACAAAGATAATTGGAAGAGCCCAAATGCAAATCACATATCTAAACACTACAGAAATGCAGGACACTAGATTAATAGACATTACTGATTTTCCAGGTTTTCATATCTTGCCTATCACTGTAGAAACAAGACCTTTTCTGCACGTAGACGTGGCTTCAAACACTGAGGTCTAGCTGATTGAAGCCGTTCCCCAAAACACATTTGTATTTTGTTTCAAAGGTGTGGGTTTGGATTGATGAAGAATGCCATTGGGATGTTACTTTACAGATTGTGAGAGGTAAGAGCAGGCAGTACTTCACTCTGATGGGGAGGAGGCAAACCCTTCATTAAAACATCAGCTTTCTCCAGAAGCTCATACAGTCCGACACACCTAACCTGTGTGCATATGTCAACACAGAGCATTTGCTAATGTTGCTGAGGCTGTAAATAAGGGTTCATACTATACTATGAGGGGAGATTAATGAGTAGAGTGCTTCCTTCTCTGCTGGAGGCTGAAGTAGGTTCCCTATTAAGATGCAGTATCTGTCACTGTCAATAGAGACATGCTGTGTGGGTGTGAGGGGAGGTTGAGGTGTCTCTGAATCTGGTAATTCCTTGCTTTTAAGGGTCTAGCACAGGGGACTGACACATTTGAGCAACATCAACTTCCTGAAACATGTTTTCCATTAAAGGAATAAGTCCAGTGTCGTGGTTTAAGCTGTAAATCACGCAGCCCATTCTCTCACTCACTCCCCTCTCTTTCTTCCCCCTGCTCCTGGGTGGATGAGGAGGAGAATCAAAAGAATGCAACTCCCACAGATTGAGATAAGAACAGTTTAGTAACTAAAGTATAACACAAGACCACTACTGCTGCCACCAATAATAATAATGACAAGGCAAATGCAAGGAAAGAGAATGCAACTGCTCACCACCCGATACCAAGCCCGACCCAGTAGCGAACCCCTCTCTTCCGAGTCTCTGCTCTGTTTTTCATCCTGGGCATGACGTGCTATGGCATGGAATACCTCGTTGGTCAGTTTGGGTCAGGTGTCCTGTCTCTGCTTCCTCCCGGCTTCCCCTCCTCCCTGGCAGAGCATGAGGCTCAGAAAGTCCTTGTTCAGACCAAAACATCACTAAGCATTAACCAAAACACTGGTGTTATCAGCACTGTTCCCAGGCCAAAAGTCAAAAACACAGTGCTGCACCAGCTGCCAAGAAGGAGAAAAATGACTGCTGCTGCTGAACCCAGGACATCCAGTAATGTCTGTGGCCAAAGAGAGGGAAATGCAGAGGAACTGGGGGCATTCCCTTTTGAGGAAAGTACAAAATCTTTTTCTTTGACTTAGAAAAGAAGAAAGAAACTAGTATCCAATACACAGGCCGTGCAGATTTCAGAGAAGGGAAAAGGCAAAGATCTCTCCTTCTCTTATTTCTTCCCTTCATACATATTGAGAGCTTTCTGTGTTCTTATGATAAATTGGATGTCTGCCTTCCTTACCCATGCTCTCTTATCTCCTTCCCTCTTCAGTTCAGCTAAATGACTATATTTACTTGTACAACATCCATTTCTGCAGTATCAGAATGTCTTACAGAACTGTCTCATCTTCATGAAGTATTTGATACCCTCTGAAGGAAGTGTTATCCATTTTTACATATGGAGAAACAAAACACAAAGAGCTTCAATGCCTTGTCCAAGCTTACACTGTAAATGTGACAGAGAAGAAGGGTCTTCATTCTGATACACAAGCACTTAAGCATGCTTCTGCTCTTGGACCTGGAGTCAGGAAAGAAAATTCCTTATATTCCCTGTGCCTGTGCTGCAGCGAGGACTGCTAGCAAAGGTGGTCAGCTCACTCAGCCTGGGCTGAGAAAAGTCTGTCTTAGATTAAGGAAATCGATTTTGAGCCATAATGACTTTCTAGATCAGAAACTTGCTTCATACAGTCCAATAATACATGCAAGTTAAAAATGCTTGTGCATTTAAAACCAGCTGTATAGCCCACTGGCTCCTCTTAAAACCCCTAAGTGATACATAAGTTTATACAAGTCAGTCTTTCTCCATCTATTAAATCAGTGTTTTCCATTACATAGAGCACTGAATAAAATGAACTTAACACAGAGCATTATTATCCACTTTGTCCTAACACTTGTGCCTGCTTTACAGAAGCTGAAAGAACCTGAAAAACTTATCTAGCCAGCATAGTCAATAATTTGAAAAGAAAAAAAATGTAACAGAATAACACATTAAGATTTTCAGGTCTGGTTAAGCTCAGCAAAACCAAACAACTAAAAAAGAAAGAGAAAATTTGAAGAGGGAGAAATCTGGGTAAAAAAAAATGCGAACTAATGCCTTAAAACAACAAAAAAAAATCACTTCAAGATTTGCATGTTAAAAATTTATCTCACTTAAGTACCTGGATAAGTAGACCAAAGTCAATGGGAATTGTAAAGGGCAGCACCTCTGAATAATAGATAATTTCTTTGGCTCTCAAGAGAAGGCTGTGTGGAGACCTCATAGCAGCCTTCCAATATCTGAAGGGGGCCTATAGGGATGATGGGGAGGGACTCTTCATGAGGAACTGTAGTGATAGGACAAGGGGTAGTGGCTTCAAACTTAAACAGGGGAAGTTTAGACTGGATATGAGGAAGAAATTCTTTATTGTAAGGGTGGTGTGGCACTGGAATGGGCTGCCCAGGGAAGTTGTGAATGCTCCATCGCTGGTGGTGTTCAAGGCTGGATTGGACATAGCCTTGTGTGACATGGTTTAGTGTGAGGTGTCCCTGCCCCTGGCGGGGGGGTTGGAACTAGATGATCTTAAGTTCCTTTCCAACCTTAACTATTCTATGATTCTATGATTCTATAGACATAGGTAAATGATATTTACTCTTTGTTTACATCACCAATCTTAATGAACACCAAATATGCCTCTAATTTTTTTCTTTTTTTTTTTGTTAACAGAATGAATTTATTTACAGTAAAGTTGCTCCATAAAACTACAATAAAATTAGAAAAGCAGTACACAAATCACAGGTAGGAATTTTTGGACACTTACTTCAGAATGCTAAATCATGCCACTTGCAAAAGAAAAATCAATGAAATGTATGTTTCCTAAATTAACAATAACGTTTTAGTTTTATGTATACCATAGGTATTAAGGAATAAATATGCTATATTACACCATGCAGTGTCTCTTTCCCAGTAGTTTTGATAATTTCTCTGGAATAGCTCAAAGAGCCTCTGTCTCCAGCCCCATGCAGAGCGCACCCAGGCTCCAGGGAGGGTGTGTCAGGAAAGTAATGTTAGTGCTCCCAGCTACTGCAAGCTAAAAGAATCATGTCACTCAGGTTTTGTCACAAAGCAGTATAGCAGTGTCTTATTTGACAAACAGGAAGAATGAGGGCAAAGCAGATGATCAGACTGGCAATAAAAATTAGTATAAAGTTATACTGGAGTGAGGCATTTGGCATGACTGCTCATCCCCGTCCAGAGGTGGAGAGCGCAAGAGTTCTGAGGCTAGTAGGAAGAAGCCTCTCTGAGCCATTGCTGTGCCCCTGGCATCACAGGTGCAGAAACTAGCAAAGCTCTACCTGCTCACTGCCTCCCACGATGACACCTTCAGAAAGTTCTCAACACTTCAGGGTGTGTTGGGAGAGAGATGGCTTTTTTGTTGTCGTTTGTCCATATTTATGAGTATACTTATTATGAAAGGTTTATATTGGGATGACAGGCACAGAAAAGATGAGTATGCTGAAATCAAAGGACCTTCAGAATAAACAATACACATTATTTTTCCATTTGTATGATTCACTTGGTCTTTAGCCACCTTATTTTAAAGATTTTTATTGAGATGCTTCACCTTAATATTGCAGTGTTTTCAGAGTGTAGGCAGTGGGAAGTTCCATCTTTTTGTAGGCAGAACTGAACAAATGAACTCCTTTCTATCAGTTCTCTAGCTTTTGTTCCATATTTATAGCCAAAAGACTTTCAACAGTAGTCATGAGCCTTATTCTATAGATACGTATACGATACTATATAGTCCTCAACCTGAAAGTAACCCCCTAACACTACTTATTGTCCTCAGTTAACAGCTCAGAATGGGAAAACTAGTACTCTGATGCAGAAGAAATGCTACTTTACCTGGATCAAACATGGGATGACATTGTGGAAAAAAAAAGTCGTTAAAAAATTCACAAACAAACAAACAAAACGTAATGAAAATTAATTAAAAAAAATAATCAGAAGCAAATGAGAGTTAAAATACAAAGGGAACCTTCTTTTGCTACAAATAATTCTCACTACAACTATAATGCAACAGTTCAGACTTTGTGGAAATAACTGCCACCAACATATGGAGTAACCAAATTTGAATGACGCTAGAGGTGATTTTTTGAATGCTATAAATAATGTTCATAAAAATGTGAGCTATATATATGGAAAGATTATGTTTCTTATAGCTAGATGATACCCTAAATAGGTGAAAAGTCCTGTGGGAAATGGAAGTTATTGAACAGGTAACTGGAGCTGGATTTCAATAGGAATTTATTATGGAAATTGGAGATGAGTTCCGGGCATTTCATGAACAGAGTTTGCTATGGAAACAGTATGACACAAAGTGCGTGTGGAGTCATGTCACTAAATTGATAAAACATTCCATGTCATAATAAGCCTTCTGAGGGGAGAAAGGAGATGGAGAGACAGAAATAAAACTCCTCTTAATATCTCTAGATAGAAGATACTAGAGCATACATATATGTATACTTATACCTATACATATAAGACATAAGCCATGTCTTATAGAAGCAGATATCAATGGTAAGATACCTTTTTCCCTCAAGAGAGATGATTTGTACGTGTATCTCTTTGGTCATCTGATATGATTAGAAAACTCCTATAACCCCAATATCTATTGACCCGTGTAAAAATCAGGGGCAGATACCATCAATTGTTATATTTTCTTCATAGGAAGAAGAGAAAAAAGTCTCTAAAACATCTTTCTTAGAGGTTGTTTTGGATTAAGAACAGACACCTACAATTATATAACTAGATTCCCCAAATGGTAGGAATGGCATTTTATATGTTTGGAGAAAAAGAAAAAAACTGAGAAGGGGTCTCAAGGATGCCAAGCACAAAAATCACTGAAAAAGACTCCATATGAATAAGATTAAACTTAAAATGGAAACAGGCCAAAGTTCATCTGAAAGAGTGAAATACAAAGATGCAATTTAGTCTGAAAGCAGGGACATGTTTTTATAGTATTAGAACCAATTCTTAGCCTAAAGTTCATATTTGGATTACTTTTAAGAGAAACATGGGGGCAGAATTCAAACTGAGTGACCTGACCTGTTCATTTTGCTTTAAAACAAATGTGCATTTTTCACTTAATGTAAGAACTAAAAAAAAAAGCTACTAAAGATCTTATGATTATCTCTCAAATATTTTTTATTTTGAAGTTACTATTATAAATTTTTCTCCTTACAACAAGGTCCTCTGCCATAATTTTAGGTTCTGAACATACTGAGAGGAAAAAAACACCCACTTTTTAAGATTTTATTACCAACCTTTCAATTTTATATAATTCAGTCCTAAAGTCCAAGGGTTATAAACTGCTCAGGCCTTTCTGGCGCAAAAAGGGAGCAGCAGTCAATTTCTTAAATGGAGGACTGACAACTATCAAAGATTAATGACATTACTGGTTGCTTATTTGGCCAAGAGCCAGATACTTTTTACTTCTCATCTGAACAAAATATTAGATAAAACAGGTGCAAATACCTGTGCTGTGCATTAACTTCAGTTTATCTTCTGAGAGAGCTCCAGGAAGCATGAATCAACCTCTTTGACTGTTGAGAGGTCTCAGCTTCTCAACAGTCAGGCCCTGGAAGAGCCTTCTCAAACCTCCTGTTCAGAATTTATTTAAAAGACTGAGAATGAAGTGTGGATATCTTAACACAGGTGGAAGCAGTCATTCACACAAGTGGATTTACACAATACTCTCTGGAGTACTTCCAAGAGGTGATGCCAAGCAGTATACAAATAATTTGCATTCACAGAAAAGAAACCAAAACAGTGGCTGAAGTTAGGTATTTGCAACCAAATCCTGATACCCTTCCTTAGCCATTGATATTATTCTTTGAAGTGGCAGCAGTTTTTGTCACTAAACAATAACTTCTCTTTTCTAAAGCTAGGCAGAGCTGAAAAATAGAAAATACAGGCAATACATTTTCATATTTCAGAGTTTGTGTATCATTATAGAGCCACTTCTGTTAGGAACCCTTGGCACTGCACTTTCTGGAAAAACACTAAGAGATTATATCCTTTGGGCATAGCATCAAAATGACCCAACCAAGCAAAGATAAGTCAGGCCTTGCACTAAATTTAAACTGAAAGTGACAAATCTACAGTAGCAGAGCCCAGGTTTTAGAAAGTGGCTCAGATTACTATTTCTACATAAGAAGACACTGGTGATTTTAATTACTCAAAATTGGGAAAATAAGAATTTGTAACAAATGACAGGAAAACAACGTGAAATACTCTGGACATGACCAGATTCTTATAAAGTCATTACAAACACCCTTGTTTTTTGAAGTCAAGCTTCTGCAGCAAAACATTTCCATCCAAAAATAAGTTTTTAAGAATTCTACATGAAGCCAGCTACCTGTCCATTCCCGGCATTGATATAAGTGTTGCCACAACAGAACAGGTAATTTCAATTGCTATTTTCCAAATGGCTCCTTTGTCATCAGTTTTGAAAGTTTCAAAGGTTAGCAGAAATCCTCTACAGTGCATTCACTGTACTGTATCGATGAAGGAGGAAGAGTCGTTTTTCATGCCAACTGCTCATGAAAGAAAGTCTTCTGAAAAACTATGTTAGTCCTTAAAAAAACAAATAAATGTTTATTAACAGTGAAAAGTAGGGAAAGGAAGAGGTATGAAGGATCTGCCACACAACAGAAGCAAGTAAATCTCCCCATGGCTTCAGAATTTTTTTCCTCTAACCTACCAGGGGTATCAGGACAAGTAAACTAACAAGGCAGTCAAAACAAACTCGAATAACATTTTTTTTCTGTAACTTTAGCATTACCTTGCTGGCTTTTCTTCAGCACACACACACACACATACACACACACACACACACACACACCCCCCCCCAACAATTTATTTTAATGTAATACTGCCCCCTTGTGCTTTTGTATACCAGGAAGTTTTTGTCAATACCCAAGGTTTGTAGCAACTAAAGAAAAGCAAAAAGTCAGCCTTTTCCTCAGCTCTGAGCTTTCTTACAGACTTTTTTTCACTCGAATAGTAGCAGCATGATCTTATGCAATGATCAGCAGTCTTAGAGCCTGAGGAAAAATGAAGCATGCGTTAACATAAAAATTAAAAATAGGGTAAAAAGAAAGCACACCCTATGTAAGTGAAAGATCAAAAAGGAAGACAAAGGTCAGATCAAGCAAAGTTACAATAAGCTACTGAAAATGAGTGTGAAGTAAATGCTTAGATTTCATATATTAAGCTATAGCATGCCAACACAAAGAAACAGGTTTTACAGGGGAAGACGAAGAAAAATTGATATGGCAAAATGAGAATGAGAACTCTACAGTTCAGCAAATCACTCTCCTTCTCACTAGGAATCTAGTGCCATTCAGCCTTGAGTTACCAACTTTTGGAATTCCCGGATATAAAAACTTACCAAGTGTCCCATGTTAAAGGCACTATAAAATTTTGAGAAGTTAATGTGAGAAAAGTATCTCTTTGTGAACTTTTGGCTCAGAGTCAATTATTTTTTAACTCCATTTGTTAATCCAATAACTGGTAAATTTGTCTTCCTTAGACATGGAACCCCCCCCAGCTTGCTAACTGGTTGAGCTATGTGGTACCATTCCATATGGCATTGTTCATGGCTGAAGACAAGGCAATTCCTTCTACCAGTTTTCAAGAATAGTAACATTTCAAAAAATTCTATAAGAAAATGAAGCATGTATGCATGATACAAACCCATGGATGGCATAACACCAATACTTACAGCCATTTCGTTTGAACTTTAAACAAGTCTTGCATCCTGAGGCAACTGTTTTGATGACTACTTCCTGCAATTCCATATGAACAATAATAATAAATCTTATAGGTGCCCATTTACTTTTTGCATGCATTTTTTTACATACCTTTTGTTTTCAAGTTTTCACAAAGCTTGTGAAAACTTGAAACTGATATTCGCAAAGTCTACTGATAATCAGAAAGCCCTTACAATCATGGAATAAATACCTATACAAAGATATCTAGGTACTTGATCTACATGTGTATTCTATTCAAGCTACCGAATACATACATAAACTTTAGTGGCCATTTTTCCTTCTGAATTTCTCAGCTGAAAAAGTAATTAATAAACAAAACAAAACAAAACAAAACAAAACAAAACTGATTATTTGGGTTAAGAGGAGTGTGATAATTTCTGGCAACTTTCAGTTAAAAAAAGAAAAAAGAAAAATAATTTCGAAGTATTTTGCTCTGATAGCTTCTAAATTAAAGGAACATTCCCATTTTCAGGTAGAATTTGGCTTACTTTCAAATTTGCTATCTTTGTATTTTAAATGCTTCTAAGGTTTGACAAAGTCAGTGGAAGTCAGGAAGCCAAACATAATCTTCTGTTTCAATCTGAAAGACACCTTCAATTTGAACTGAAAGAATTTGTTTCAGCTTTTCAGAATGTTAAGGGAAAATTGTTCATTTTTTATGTGGAGTTAACCCAAAATAATTTTTGTTTATCTGGGCTTGGCCATTGACATAACTAAAACTCAAAATAGTTCTTCAAGGATGTCTACTGTAAATAAGATTTATCTTCAGAATTTCTATTCTTTACCTGGTTTCATTGTGTTTTATCCTTCCTCTCAATTCTTTTATATGGAAACAGCAGATGTCTTGCGCAAATCTTATTAGAATGTGTGAAGTAGTATGTGATGTGCCATCCTCTGATTGTCTCCTATCTCTCATGAACATAGATCTAAACAGTAGGTAATTTATGTTGGCACCCTGTCTGAAGCTATGCTAGTAATTTTTAAAACTGTATGTTCTCACTTCTCAACATATACATCTTACATAAATTAAATTAACTTGGCCAGAATCACAAGCTGAGCATCATCTTCTGTGACACTCAGGTGACAAAAAAATGGGCTGCAAAGCAACTGCAAAACCTGTTTGGGAATTGTCTGGTTACAAAAAGAGATTGTGTGCCTCAACACCCACCCCTCCCTGCTGCTGTTGGGAAAGGAAGGAGCAGCAGTGGTAGGTCCTGGGCCAGGAAGGGTTATGGTGGAAAGACTGTGACAGCTCCTCAATATTTTGTCTCTCCTGGTGCGAGACCTGGGACATGGAGAGATGTATGTAATGGCACTGTGCCCATTCACACCTGAACAAAACTCAGTGCAGACAATGTGAATGGCTTCCTGATATTTTGCCCAATAGTCATTTTAATAGTGGCTCTAAAATTGTAACTATTTTTTCCATTAATTCAATTTAAAAAAAAAAGAAAAAGTTCTACTACTTTCAGTGACCATGTGGCTAAGGACACAGGAGCTTTTGGCTAGTGACAGTCTGTCAGAAAGAGCTCACAAATCAAGGAAAATATTTACTGTATGCTTTCTAAGCAATACATAACTAATAATATTAATACACATATCTGTTTTTTTGGAGGAAATATGTGCTTTGAATAAAAAATATTGTTAACAGTAATATTTGAGGGCTCAAAATTTCTAGCAGTTTCCCTAATTGATTTCCTTTGGATTCTTTTCAGGTACTATTCTTTTTTATTTTTTGGCATACATTGGATTTTCCTCACTTCCCTCCATTCCCTCTGTTTTTTCAATCAATTGTTTTCTGATAGATGTGATTTTTTTGTAAGAAACTTTTGCTACAGTTACTGTTATTATTAGAGGACTTAATACGCGTAACTCATCACCTTCTTCCACCATTTCAAAAAGGCATGTAAATAAGGAAACTATTTATGATATCTACAGACATGTATCATAGGGGGTCTAAGACCCTTCTGGTAAAAGCAGGAAGAGTCCTGTAGGGGTAAGCAATAGCAAAAGGCAACTTAGGTTAGTTTAAAATTAGTTTCTGAAATTTTCTTTGGTATTGCATTGCCTAGAATTTTTGTGGAATTGGCTCCTAATCTAAACCAAATAATTTAATAATTATGTGTCAAAGTTAGGCTGTATGAATGCTCCCCACATTTTTAACAATTGGCATTAGTAAGAACTGTACTTCAGGATCAAATATTTAACCTGCTATAATGTAAAAAATGCACCCCAAAGTTGATTTATTTGTTGGTGTACAGTATGTGGCGGGAAAAGCAGGTAGTCCAAAGCAAATTTTTTGTCTGTCTCAGGCAAATAGTGCTGGCAGCTTGAGAAACAATTTAGCCAATCAATTTCTAAACAACTCTTGAATCTATTTGGCACACACACTGGATCAAAGCCAGATTCTCATATTAAAAGCAGGGAGACTTGCTCCATTTACAGAATGGAGACTACCTGACCTGCATGTTGAGTCTTGTTTTCACCAAAAGATCAAATTCAGGACAAATATATTTGTGTGATGACCCAGTTACTGTAAGAAAGCATTTCTCTTTATAATGGCACTGCTTATTCACCAAGTTATGTTGCCTGAGTCACTGACTGACACCATTCTTGCACATGACAGCTTGAACGTCTGTGTTAGCTTTGTAGCCAGAAGCACACAACATCGGAGACACATTTGGAAATTGGGTTTTATCACATCTAAGCCTAGGATCTTCAGTACTACTTAGATTTATCTGGGATGAAAGTAAAAATTTTCCTAATTGCTTGTGTATTTCTATTGCCAGTCTTTCACATACACACAAAAAAATGAACCCAGAAAAAAGGTCAGGTTTTTTAATGGTTTTTTTCATCGATTAGGGTAAAAATACATTTAGATTAATTCTTATTTGACCTTCACAATTTAACTCAAAACAATAGTAACAATTACAGCAATAACAATAGAATTAATAATAATCATAGTGACAATAATAATAATGACTCCTATATTCTATTTCTGAGTGAATCTAAAGTGTTGATTGAAAGCATGTGTAGCATATCTCGCGAGAAAACAATAGAAAAAACTGCTATTGCTTAGAGTGAAGCAGAATGCTTATGACAAGGATATTGAGACTTAATTCTTGAGAATAAAAAAATCTGTACTGGGTTTCAGAGAGCATTTTTTTGGAGTTAGACCTGATGAACTACAGTGTAGTCTCCATAGACATGAGCTTCATTGCACAAGTTTCTTAAAACAATGCAAAGCACTCAAGAGTAGAGTGTACGGAACACTCTAAATTGGTCCCCTGGGTAAGGACTAGTTGACCTAATTGGTATTTCACATCTTTAATTTATGTGATCATACAGTATGTTGTTATCTTTTCATTACATTAACCCGTAGGGTCAAATATTGCTCTGGTGGAGATCCATTGGTGCAAGTAGTTTTGCACCAGGGCTCAGTTTGGCCCACGTTATTTAAACAGAAATTAACTTCAAAAATTGCTGTAATCAGCCTTGTAGAGTAATGTTATTCTCAAGCAAGAAGACCATGTGGTTCACCTGTATGAGAGACAGATAATTTTATAAATACAAACTTAATAAAACATAATGCCCATCAAATATTACATTCTGGAACAGCACTAACCTACTCAGAGTGGTAAATAAAACATTACTTTAGAAAAGTATTTGGATTCTTACTCACATTATTGTAATGATTTATTCATATCCTCCTTATATATTCTCTTAATTCTGTTAATCTAAGTGACCAGCATGTGATCAAACCATACAGTTCTACAGAATTCTTCTTCCTTTGAGATTGCATAGCACCTTCATCACCTTCACGGCAAGAGACATGCCACCATAGAATCATAGAATAGTTAGGGTTGAAAAGGAACTTAAGATAATCTAGTTCCAACACCCCTGCCATGGGCAGGGACACCTCCCACTAAACCATGACACCCAAGGCTATGTCCAATCCAGCCTTGAACACCGCCACCGATGGAGAATTCACAACTTCCCTGGGCAACCAATTCCAGTGCCTTACCACCCTTACAGTAAAGAGTTTCTTCCTCATATCCAGTCTAAACTTCCCCTGTTTAAGTTTGAACCCATTACCCCCCATTACTCCCACTACAGTCCCTAATGAAGAGTCCCTCCCCAGCATCCCTATAGGCCCCCTTCAGATACTGGAAGGCTGCTATGAGGTCTCCATGCAGCTTTCTCTTCTCCAGGCTGAACAGACCCAACTTTCTCAGCCTATCTTTATGCAGGAGGTTCTCCAGTCTCCTGATCATCCTCATGGCCCTCCTCTGGACTTCTTCCAACAGTCCTATGTCCTTTTTATGTTGAGGACACCAGAACTGCACACAATTCTCCAAGGGAGGTCTCACAAGAGCAGAGTAGAGGGGCAGGATCACCTCCCTTGGCCTGCTGGTCACACTCTTTTTGACGCAGCCCAGGATACGGTTGGCTTTCTGAGCTGTGAGCGCACACTGAAGGCAGCTCATGTTCATTTTCTCATTGACCAACACCCCCAAGTCTTTCTCCGCAGAGCTGCTCTGAATCTCTTCTCTTCCCAACCTGTAGCTGTGCCTGGGATTGCTCTGAACCAGCTGTAGGACCTTGCACTTGGCATGGTTAAACTTCATCAGGTTGGCATCAGCCCACCTCACAAACATGTCAAGGTCCCTCTGGATGGCATTCCTTCCCTCCAACATGTCAACCGAACCACACAGCTTGGTGTTACCAGCAAACATGCTGAGGGCGCACTCAATCCCACTGTCCATGTCACCAACAAAGATGTTGTACAAGATCGGTCCCAGCACCAATCCCTGAGGGACACCAGTCGTTACTGGTCTCCAGCTGGACATTGAGCCATTGACCAAAACTCTTTGTGTGTGGCCATCCAGCCAGTTCTTTATCCACTGAGTGGTCCACCTATCAAATGGTTTTCTCTCCAATATAGAGACAAGGATGTCATGTGAGACAGTGTCAAATGCTTTGCACAAGTCCAGGTAGATGACATCAACTGCTCTACCCTTGTCCATCAGTTCCATAGCCCCATCATAGAAGGCCACCATATTGGTCTGGCAGCATTTCCCCTTAGTGAAGCCATGCTCGCTGTCACCAAGCACCTGGTTGTTTTTCATGTGCCTCAGCATGCCTTCCAGGAGAGTTTGCTAGGCACAGAGGTGAGACTGACTGGTCTGTAGTTCCCTGGCTCATCCATTTTCCCCTTCTTGAAAATGGGGTTATAGTTTCCTTTTTCCAGTCATAGGGTACTTCATCTGACTGCCATGATTTCTGAAATATGATGGACAGTGGCTCAACAGCTTCATTTGCCAGGTCCTTCAGGACCCATGGATGGATTTCATCCGGTCCCATGGACTTGTGCACATTCAGGTTCTTAAGACGGTTTCGAACCAGATCCTCTCCTACAGTGGGCCCAAAGTCTTCATTCTCACAGTCCCTGCATCTGCCTTCCAAGACTTGGGTGGTATGGTCAGAGCATTTGCCGGTGAACACTGAGGCAAAGAAGTCATTAAGAACCTCAGCCTTCTCCAAATCCAGGGTAGCCAGTTCTCCTGGTAGCTTCTGGAGAGGGCCCATGTTGTCCCTAGTCTGCCTTTTATTTGCAATGTACCTATAGAATCCCTTCCTGTTATCCTTAACATCCCTAGTCAAGTTTAATTCTAACTGGACCTTAGCTTTCCTAACCTGATCCCTAGCTATGGCAGTCTCAGTTTACACACATGTGCCTTTTAATTCATTTATCAATCTCTTTTCAACAGGCTGCATTATTAATGTCAAGAGAAACACTGGTGAGTTCTGGAGCAACCTTCAAATGGTAGATTGTGCAAAATGGTAGATACCAGTTTTCTGAATGTAAGTGAGGGTGGCAGTCCAAAATAGTTCTCTTGAGGTCTGCCAGTGATATGGAAATGTCTTTAATAAGCAGAAACATGGGCAAAAATTCTCTCTTCTATTTTTTCTTGTTCTATTATTTAAGAAAAGCAAAATATCTCAAGTTATCATTCTGTTTTTTCACCAAAATGCTAAGTAAGCATAAGCAAATTATGTGCTTTTGTTTACTTACCTGTGAAATGACTTTGGAGTCTTTCTCAGATTATTACAAGGCACCTCGTGGTCATTGTGACACTAAATCAAATTTGCAAATGTGCAACATGACTAAAAACTTTAGGTGTTGTAGCAGTTGCTAAAAAATACTCCAGATAAAATGATATGTGATGGGTAGACAGATAAATGGTTTCATATCTAATCAGTCAAGCAACAATTTTATTTTCTCTAAGAAAGCCAAGATCTGCTGAACCAGAAGTACTTGAATTCTGAAATGCAACTGTGCCTCACAGAAGCTGTTGCTAATGCCTTTTATATCAAGTGCTTGGGACCAAAACTCAAATACATGCTAAATGATTAAGAAAGATGGCAGTGGAACATCATAGAAGATGTAAATTCTATCTACACTTCAGGAACCTCAGAGGACTTTCTGGTTTCTGAGACTGCACCCATGGTCTGGCCATATCCAGTCTCCATGCAGGGTCTCACCTTGTTAAACAATAGTAAGGGCTTCCCACAGTCAGGTGCAAAACTGTTCTTTTTTTAGCCCATTTATGTCTTCAAAATGAGGCAATCAGAAACTGAAATTCTGTCTGTGAACAGTTAAGAATAATTTGTCTTTAACCCATCCCATGCATTTTAGACTTGTTCATCTCCATGAGGGCAGACACCAGAACCCATCAACAGGGCAGATTCCATATGGAACTCAACCAAGATTGAAGAGTTAGAGCTTTTATACAAATTGGGCTGTAAAATCAAATGGGCTTATTATTGTAGGCATAAGAATTTATAACAGAAATTGCATTAATTTACAGTAAAAACAGGGGGAGGGGGCTCTGTTTAAAATTTTCTTTTGCTTTTGTCAAGAGCAAATGTTAATGGTTTTCTTTGAAAACGAAAATAAATGTGTGACTTTGTGTTATTTCTTGTCATTTTGTTTCCATAGCCTGAGAAATATGTTACTTTTAATCTTGTTTCTGGGAAAAGGGGAAAAAAATATAAAAAGAGCGAAGATACTGATATGAAGGATAAAATTTCAGTGATAATTACTGTTCATCAAATAGCTGTATGAAGCCCAGTACATAAAATGCTTTCATCATTTGGGGAAAAAATAAAAAAGCACCTGAAAAATCTATGAATTGTCAGAAACAGGGTGAGAATTGCAAAGCTCTCCTATCTGCCTTACCAAAGGGTTACTTCATCAAGTAACTTATAAGTTACAGGCACACATCACTGTTGAGGGAAAAGTAATTTGTTGTAATCATTTTTAATTATAGTTATTCTTAATTATCTTTGCTGTATGTTTAAACATTAAAATACAAACAGTACTGCCATAGAACAGATGGCTGGTGCCTGCTATGCAGACTGTCAAGATCCATTTAAGCACCACTGTCATCTTTCCTCACAATTCTAACTTAAAGTAATAATGCACTTTCTTTGAGCCGTAATTATTCATGTTTTAAGAAGAATACCCACCATAAGGTACCTGAACAGTGACATTCTGAAGAAAAATACTATTCTACAAGTTTCTCTAAAACAAAAGAATTTGAAACCTGAACCCCAAAACTAGACATACTGCAGAAATCATATTCCTAATGGAAAGCCTAGTGAATAATTCTAGCTGTAAGCAGCTGCAATCAGTATTAAGGGTGGAGCAACAACCTCTACAAAAGGAACAGAAAGACATTACCAGATTTTGTTATCCTTCCCCTTCCAACTGTGAGGTTTTTGCCTTTTTCAATGTTTTACATAAAAACAAGGTGGGGGCGTTGTTCCCTTTTTACTTCTTCATGTATCAGTACAAGCATACTGTTCCTTACTGTTTATTTGTGACATTAAGAAACTTTCCCCAAACCAAACTTAAATATTTCTAAAATGAGATATCATTTTAATGTTAATTATCTGTATGTCCTGTGAAACCTCAGAATCATTTCATGTAAATCCTCAACCCAGGAATGTAAAAAAAGTTCAAAATGAGGTGAGAGAAAAATCTCGCCTCTGGGAGACAAATATTTCTTCTAAACTGAATCCAGGATGATCCAGAGCAGAGGAGAAACATGAGAGAATTGCAAATTTAAGTACTCAAGAAAATACAGCACCTAGCCAAGAAAGCTTTTCTAGGAAATTTAAAAGGTATGGCTGACTGAAGATAATTCCTGGACACTAGTTCGAAACACTACCTGGAAGAATAAACAATAAACTACAAAAGATGGATTGGTGGGTGCAGGAACAACAGCAGGCAGGCTTATATGTTAAGTGGTAGAGTTAGCAGTGTAATAAAGTGATGTATCTCATACAGATTTGTATTTTATTTTTTGTTTGTTTGTCTAGTCTGCAAACAACACGTTATGTATGTTAATGATTCCTTCACTGCTACAAACAATTATTTTCGTTCTTTCACTCACTGTTTCTGTAGGTTCTCAACAATAGAGTCCTAATTTGCAGGACAGAGCCATTCTTTAGGTTGATGTCCATTCTTCAGGTTGATGTAAAGAGATACCATTCCTATCTTGCAAATAAAAATATCAGATGAGCATTTTATTGTGATGGTACACTTCTGGATAAAGCTGAAATAAAGCTTCTTTACACTTTCAATACAGAGCTAAAATTGGCATATGGATTTAATGACACATCTTTACTTCACATTTAGCACAGTAAGACCAACTTACTGGTTGTGTTTAGGCCCTACTACAATGTGAACATGAACAGTTAACGCATAACATAAATAAACAGGCAGAAACAGTGGAAAGATGCCAGTTTCGGATTTTTACACCTACATCCACGTCACATTTACTTGAGCTGCAAGTGCTTAATATGTTGCTCCATCAGCATGCTTTGATTAGGGCTTACTCCAGTAGAAGAAAGCCCGGAAGGCTCACACTGCACAGTTCCTTACTTCATTCTTGGTCTCAGTACCATAGGCATCCTTCAGTATTTTATGTGTTATTCTTTTTTCTTTTTTTTTTTTTTAGTGGCAAATTTCTACAAGGGGGTCTCATTTTTTCCTAGAAAACGGGCATATTTAATGTCTCATTTCTCATCTACCATGTAGCAGTTTTTGACCTGTTTTGAAAGTCACCTTATTCCATTATCAATTTGCTGAGCTTCCCACTGCCACATTGTATAGTTTTAGTGTTAATTTTTAATATTATTTTCATGCATTTTTAAGGTAAAAGTGGGGGTTTTTTTAACTAGAGTGCAATAATAGCTTCTCAATATTAAATAAATAATGTTACAGTGCTGAGACAATTATGAATTTTTGACAGTGTTGATATATTATTGTTTTAGCTACAGAAACTCCTCTGTTTCATGTATTTTATGGGCACTTTTTTGCTCTTTACTCTTCTGGTTTGATTTTTTAAAAACTAAATTTGTCCAATAGCTAAGGTGCTTCCCTCAGGCCGCCAATACTGACTAAAACTTCAGGTCGGGATTTCTTTTTTTGTGCAATGAATAAATTCAACACACAATATCTGCCTCCATTTCCGAAAGATCTATAGCAAGATTCTAGGGAAAAAAAGTGATGGAGGCAATGATTTATGAATCAGACTCCTTTTGATGTTAGGTACTGAGATTAAAACCTCTGTGAAAATTCAACATGATGGTGTCATAAAATCCAAGCCAGTTTGAGACCCCATGAGGTTTTACAGGTCTTGTGTCCTTCAGAACACTTTTATCTGAAGAAAATAGCTTGTATTTGTGAAAACACCAAATGCACATCCACTTCCTAGTAAATCTCAAACCTAATACACATGTAGAGAATGGGAGACATGGATTTTGACAAGTTTAAACTTTTGGAGTAAGACTTACTTAAGAAACTTGCTCTGAAGAAATACATTAAGTGCTACTTTACATAAAAATTGAATTTCCGGTTCAATAGAAAAACTCAGCCCCCTCACGTCCTTCTCACATCTACTGTTCCCATGTCTCTCCTCCATTTTTTTCAAGTGAACTTAGATTTCTTTTTTTTAAAGAATTACAGTTTGGTTGGAGATTTGATTCGTAGAGATGAGAGATTAGTAGATACTATGAGAGACACAAGAGAGTTTTATAGATATTTTTTTCCAACAAAAATAATAGCCATTTCAATATATATGAATATCTTGAAAAAGAAAATCCCATACAACAGAAGTCTTTCTAACTTTAATACAGGTCATGGGATTGAGTACTCTCTTAAAACATCTTCAAGAGATTTTTGGATATGATTTAGCAGTAAATGTATTCAGTCCTTGTGTAGGGAACTCCACTCATAACAGAAACAATGAGACAACCTCAGTAATAATGGCTCTTACACACTACTCTGATGCATCAATATGCACTTTTCTTTGCTCATGTTCTCCCCTCTATCCCTTATTCTCAGCCATGCTGACTTTTAACTTGCACTGTTAGTAAAAAAGCTGAATTGGGAGCATTAGTATCTCCCAACTGATCTTTTTTTAAAATATAAAGTAAAGTTAAAAACCACTTTAAAAATGGGTAAAGCACTCTTAAAAGCTATAGACACCTCCAAAGGTCAGCTTTAAATTAGAAGCCATTACCATTTGGGGAAGAAGGAAGAGAGCAATTGAATAAGACCAAGAAAACTAAAAAGGAACAAAAAATAGTAAGAATTAAAAATATAGACAAAGTAGTTTAATATTTTATTTAAAATCCACAAAGCCACATCACATAGAAGAGGATGCATTTCTACATGATAAGAACACCATCCATCCAATTGTACAATGGTCTCAGAACATGAAAAGGTCACAAAGCATTCAAGGTAGCATCCTCAAATTATGGCAATTGACTTAATCATCTCTTTCCCATTAAAATCAGCAGGGTTTATGATGCATCTTTGCATCCTTCTCTCGTGCTGACTGCCCAGTATTGAGGACCAAAGTCATCAGCTTCACATATTACATGAAAGGTACTACATGGGAAAAAAAGAATTTCCTCTTCTTGCAAATACCCTTAGATGTAGTTGGTATGTAGTCTAAACAAATTCACTTAGTTATCAGCACCTTCAGACATAGCAGATGTAGGTAGCTGGGAATCAAACTGCTTTGTTTGAAATTACACTCATCAAGAAAAGGAGGAAAAGTAAGTCTATAAAATCATGACTTTCCATGATTTGGAAAGTTAGGTCAAGATAAATATTTGAAATTATAGTTTAAATCCATATTTAGATACTTAATAAGTTAGCTGGGTTCCACAAGTGGCGAGTTACCCACCAGGTCAGAACAGATTCAATTTTCAATTCTCAGCACTTCTGAGAATCTTTCCACTTCCTTACATGCCTTAATATGGATTTGGGAACCTAAGTTCAAGTAACTTTTAAAAATTCAGTTCATAGTTATGTACCTTAGGATCTTCCCTGAGAACCAACCATGCTCATTTTTTCCTTGAGTCATATTAAAGGTTTAGTAAAGGTTATGAAGTTGCAAATATTGTACCATAAAAGCAAGTTCTAATTGGTTAGTCCCTCCCTGAGGACACATTTTCATAGCAACTTCTCAGAATTAACCCTTACAAATTAACCTCTTACAGGAGTCATTGTAGCCAGTATTATGACCACACACAAGTGAATCGAAAACCATAAACAGCAGAGTTTAATTCCTAATAAAAAATTATGGACCTTTTTAGCTCCTTTAACATATTCTGTCTCAGTGCACTGACACATTTTTTTATAGGCATGGACAACCTCAAAGACAATCATATGATGACATAATTTTACCTTTGCAGGTTGAAATGTAGTAGTATCTGCTTCTAGAGGAACACTTCTTCAAGGTCAAAGACAGAGATAGGTATCTTACCTAGTTTATCTTCTTTTCATGTGTGTATTTTAGACAGTATCCAGAAAAATCCTTTGGTGCCTACAGAGGCACTGAAGCAGGCATAAATGACCTAGCATGCAAATCTTGTTCATTTCTTCTATTCTTTCATTCAGCTTACAAAATTTTGACGTTGGCAGAAGATGTTAAAGTATTTCCAGCACATAAAAGCCCAAATTAAGGTCCAGAACATCAGGGTTCAACAAATCTATGACAATTTTCTTGAGCTGTGGATTTGGCACACGCTCCTTACCAACACAAAAGGTGTGTAGATATTCCATGGCACCTCTGATCACTGGACTGATTACTTAATTGTCATGTTCCTCTCTCTGCTGGGGTCCCTGTACCAATTAAAGAGACTCAACTGAGTTTTATTGAAATTATTTTTTAAGAAATACTTAGGCAAAACATCTGTGTGCTTCCTATGTGTTCATTACAGGAGTCTGTTAGATATAGTATTTAGTAATGGAAGCAGATAAACCTTTTCATTCTCTTTTATATGTGCAGTTTGATTTGCAGGCAATAGGGGAGCAGCATATTTGTATTGAGAGGTGATATTGAAAGCCAAGAAAATAACTTGCACACAGTTCATTTTATTCCTTTGCTTAAAGCAACGCTGTTTGATAAAAGAGCCATTAAATATGGAGAAATGCACACAACATGTTCAGTGCATTGTACTGAATAACAGGGGCAACACAGGGACTCTCACAAAGATACACACTGATTTATTTTTTTTTTCCCCACTTTCATTAGAAGTGCAAAAGATCAGCATGTTTCAGGGTCAATTCATAGTTAAGCTTAATCATAGTTCTAATTCCAAATAAACCTGAACTGCCTGTATAGTCGCTGATCTGAATTTCCCTCAAATCTGTATATGTTCAGTCTGGGATTAAACCCAACTCCATACCAAAACCTACAAGATATGTTGACTAAGATCAAACACTTATGCAAGTGGTGATATTTTCATTGCTGCAATAATATACTGAGGGGCTTCATGCTGGGAGGAGTAATTAGTATCTAGTCCCATAAACCTCCAGTGAGCACTAAAAACACAAGAGAGTTCAACAGAAGACTGTCACAAAGAACAGAGGAGCAGAAAGCATGTAGGTAGAGGGATGAATGCAGTGTGACTATTCAGTAGAAGCGCATGAAGCAAAAATCTACAAGACATATGTGATACTGTGGGAACACAAGGCCACAATAACATCCTATGATACAGGTGACAACATGAGATCACGCTGACTGAGCATCAGATTTATGTTCTCCAGGCCTGTATACCTATAGCCCTTCACTGAGCACACAGATTATAGGAATTAACATATTTGTTTCCCAGGACTTTGTTCCATCATGTTACCCAGTTCATATTTAAGATGTAACCTGAGATGCAATGACAGTAGTACAGAATGTACCTTGAAAATATGACATATACTTAATTTGCCCAGTGCTTCTTTCAGAGTGGTCTGTATTCTAACCTTTTTTTGCGTCATCTCCTCCTTCTTAAAAGCATTTTTACACAATCAGGGTCACCAGAACAAATAATGTTCACTACTTAGTTTTTTTTCTTAAGACCTGAATCAAACAGCTAATTCTGTAGGTCCTACAGGACTTTGTCACTGAGAGCCTAGCCTGGAGTCTTTTACTTTACAGTTAACGCTCAAAAAAGTTAAGCGTTGAGTAAAAGAACTACCTGTGGCCTTGCAAACACAACTATGGACAATAGAATTGGTGGGGATTTTTCCATACAAAAACATAGTCCTGATTTTTTTGGTCTTTAATATCTTTTATGCTGACACTCATTCTACTTTCTTTGTTTGGCAATGGGAGGAAAATCTAAGTTCTGCAAATATTTCATTGACTCCACACCAGAGAAATTAAGTCACTTTACATTACAATTTGAAGATAATGCCTTTGAAAGCTGCTGCTTGTCTTAAGTAATGTGATTTTCACACAAAACCAGCCATATGAGGTGATTTGCTCATTTTGAACTTTCTGGCTATGAACATTTCATTGTAAGTATACGTTGTACAGAAGTTACTCTGGATCATTTAATTGAGGTAAATCTGTTAATTCTTATAATAACTCTTGACACAAAAATTTTACTGTATGTTTTAAGTCATTACCAAGACTGACGCTGCTGTATGCTTTTTGGAACAGATGGCTGGCTCTTGTATGTGGTGCTTTCCTTTCCTCCTCTTCTCTCTCTCTTTCATTTATTCATTTATTTATTTATTTATTTTAAAGCACATATTGTTAACACTTGACATGATATGTCCCTTTGAATAATTATTCTAGCCTAAATATAATTCAAGGAACTAAGAAATGTCAAACATGCTTGTAATGGTAGGCTTAGTGGTTTTCCTCATCAGCTCTAAATCTGCCTTCTGCATGTGTTACCTTGTTTAGATGGGTGACTTTAACAATTAAATAGCTGAACCCAGGTGGCACAGTGATCTCAGTTACCCTCAGTAACTTAATTCCTTTGAGGACTTTCTCAGTACATCACCGGACTGGGTCCTTGGTTCTCTTTCAGCTGTTACCAAGTGAATATCAATGAGACACGACTGAGCAGCAACTACCTAAGTGGGAAAATATTAAAAAGTCTCTATATAAAAGGCATTTTTAGACAACGCTGAGAGATGTTTGTAGGTGCTCTCTCATCACTGAAGTGTTTCAGGACTTGGTGTTACCAGAATAGACAAGCCCAAAAGAAAAAAAAGTAAAACAAACCCAAACCACAATTTCAAACACAGGTACAACATTTAATAAAACTTTTTGCATATTTCCAGATATCTGCAAGTATTTTACTAATTTGTTTTCTCTGCATACCTTGTGCTCAGATTTTAGAGAGACATCATTCTCCATCCTTCCTCTAGACTGTGAGGACCATAAACCTGATTTTACAGTGTGCTGCGCTGTTCCTCTAACTCAGGGCCAAGCAGAACTGTATAAAGCCACTTGATATGAACTCATCTAGGGAAGGTTCAAAGGTATGTGAAGTTCCCTTTAAACTTGCAAAGAATAAGCATTACTGACACATCATCTTACCTGCTGTTGAAGGGCAGCTTTCATGGGTCTGGCAAGAGGTGCTTAATCTTCATGTAATACAAAAATTAAAGGAAAATTAAAAAGGAATATATAGTGACAAAATGGGTGTATGCAGGTGAATTATATTTTCACCTTCTGAGATTCTCCCAGGCATGAGATTATTCTGAGATTTCAACCTTATAATTAAATAGTAATGTATCAAAAAGACACTGAAAACTGCTTCTGTGAAGTTCTGACATCAGTCTCAGCTCTCACAAAGAAAAAAACCAAACCAGACTTTAAATTATCAACTCCCCCTAAATGTACAACTCTCAGCTAAGATAAGAGTTTCCGAAAACAAGCTTGAGAATCTAAGCTTCCTCTCTTTTGAGATTACCAATTTAAATACTGTGAGGATGCCACAGGCAATTGTTTTTTTCTGTGAGGATCTACAGCACATGTCATTACTTACACTGCAATGTTAATACTTCCTATTTTCTGTCACTTTAGCACTATCATCTTAACTGAAACTGTAAATATTTTGAATCAATGTAAAATTAATGCATCTTTGCTATATTTTTTGTATGTCTGTGAGTATGTGTGCATATAAATATATTCCTGTATAAATATATTCCCATACGCACAAAAATGTTAACAGAGAATTAAGGTTGCCTACATTCATTTCTTAAGTCTAACCCACATAAAAAGTACAGTGCTAGACAAATTCATGCTAACTGGAAATCTGGATCTACAGCCATCAAGGACTATTAATAATAAAGTTGAGATGAGCAACCAGAGTAATCTCAGTCCATGTCTTAACACATAAATATGCAGACTCATTCCTCTCCATAAAAGAAGTATCTTCTGGTTTTTCTAAACATATTCTCTTAGGCAGATTTACAAGGGAGCTAGAGGAAGGCTGCCTCTTCACTGGAAGTGTATGCTGTGGTGCGCACCCTGCTTCACAGTAGAGGTTGTACTGTTCCAACATACTGTCTTCATCTACCCACAAAACCCCACCCTCAGTGATACAAACAACTCCTTCAAATAATATTCAGACACACCATCTTAATTTTTGCCTCAGCTACATTAATATCTGTTACCAGCCTAGGCATTAGAAAAATATAGAGCTGATTTATGCTTTAGTAGAGAAATTAAAGATCAAAAAGATTTATTAGGGTTACTCTACCATCCCCCCTACCAGTGCATAATCATTCCCCACCGTATATTTTTTATGGTAATTAGACACTCGGGGCTCAATCCTACAGAATGTTAAGTGTTCTGGCCCAGTCCGGCACAGCGATTAGATATGTGCGTAACTGCAAATGCCTGAGGAATCCTTCAAAAGTTAGCTCAGAGTAGGTGAACCATCTTCCCTATTTAAGCACATGCTGAATTATTTTCCAGGATTAGGTACAGAGGTTCAGCATCCAGTAAAATAAACTTAAAGCTTTGTTTATGCCACCTTTATATCTCTAAACTGTCCCACTGCTATCATTGTAGCAACAATGGTTTCAGTAGCAAACTAAGCTATTGGACCCCTGCTTTTAACGGCAACTGGTGCCAATTTTCACTAAACAAGTTCATGTAATATTATTGTATTGCTTAATGAGTTATCACCTTTGAGCCAAGACAGTTAGAGCAAAACTCCAAGATCACTGCAACAACCACTTGATATATAAAATGCATGTCCAAAGTAAAACCTGCACTTAATCAGGCGACATGCCCTAAACGATGCTTGCTTATGAGCCTACTGCTTTTGGAAGCACAGCACACTGATGCAAAATTGTGCCTGCCGTTCCAGCATGCCCTTCCAACTCCACAAGGAAACAAAAGCAGCAGATGCAGGAGGAGCCCACTTTCAAGGAGGAAGACGACCACTTCTTCACTGTACAGTGCAGTTACACGCCCATCTGCCCTTTTTTCTCTTCCTTCTTTCCTCTTTCTTCCTTGCTTTCATTTATGACTTGAATACAATAAGAACCTACATAAAGCACTGGGTGTTGTACAAGCAGTAGGCTTGGGTGTGTGGTGATAGAACAGGACTGAATCAATATGTTAAAGTTGATTTAAACATATGCTTAAATGTCAAAATGTATTTAAATGCCTTTAGGTTATTTATATTATGCACACAGAGGAAACATATTCTATCCCAAGAAGAACCTCCTAATATTTTAAATAAACATATGAAATGTATACCTGACTCTCTGCAGATGTGCATGAAGTTTATAATCCTAAATTTTTATTCCAAACACATTAATATTTCTTACTTCAAAATGACCTGGGTAAACTGTGAAATTTGCTTTAAGCTATTAAGTGTAAATCTGTCACACTGACAATTTCAAGCAGTGTCCTTATTGCTAAAAGGGCATATACTGTAAGTTTCAGGCTTAATGGCTATTGCTTTTTGCCCTGATGCGCACAAGTCCTTTACTTTCACATTTATTTATTTCCTGATAAGCAATCAATGTACAAAAATAGAAAAGCCAAATGGATTAGGAGGCTGGTTTTACCCTGATCGCAGCCTAACAAAAAAGGTTTGTTGTCATCAGTAGAATCAAATCTACAGTTAGAGGATTTTGTCACAGATGATTGAATAGATCAGTATGAAACAGCATCAGAACAAGTACATTTTGTCTTGCTCCTGAAGGTTAGAGGTCCTACACTCAAGTCATTGACATGGACATATGCAGGGCACAGGAAATTTATGTACATCTTCTGTGCTACACAAACATTTGACTGCTAAACCCTGTAGCTGCAGCCTAAACCCCTGTCCTTTTGACACTTACATGTCAGCTTTCCCTTACCTATTAAAACAGCATAACTACTCATGAACATAAAAGCAAGTGCATGTATGAGTGTTTGCAAAAGACCTTTAACCATGCGGACTTGCCTACAATTGACTTTAATGGGTCACCAAATAACTATGACACTTTCATTTTCCACATACTACATGGAATCAGATTAGTGGAAATAGAAAGCATAATACTGCATACTGCAAGACATAAACATTCTGTGGAGTTCCAGAATGACATCTCTCCATCTAGGAAAATAGACACAATTCTCTTTCATTATGAGACAATGCATAAAATGTTTCACACCTATACTAGTTGTAATTTGAGAGTAGCCCTCATAGTAGCTATATAGTGACTGCAAGTACATCACTTTCTAGCCCTCATCGCCAACCCGGCATCAAGAAGCAAACAGTAGTCCCAGGCCTCTGAAAGCAGTCCATTCCTAAAGATTATCCTATGATAAAAACCACAGCTATTACAGAGAAGTATTCAAAAAGAAAACTAAAAGTGGGTGCTGTCTTGGAGAGATCAAATGATCAGAAATACATCAGGTAAATCCAGAGCACAGGGGAATTTTTTCCAAGGATTGAGAAACAATTCCTAGCAATAAAGTCTAGCAGAGTGTCAGAAGGGGAAAGTGATAGAAGAGCTAATTAGTTGTGTCATTTTAAGCTGCACAAAACAAAGTACTTGCATTTTACTGGCTAGAATAACCTTGCACTATCACAGAGAGGGTTAAACAATTGTTGACCCAACAGCTCTCCTCACTATTTCTCTGATTCTAAGCATCACGTTATGTAGGTGGAGAGGTAAGGGTCATTGCTGCAGGGAAAAATTAACACTTGCAGTGATGTGTCAGGTGTTACTGTACATACTACATACAACTGAAATCCCTGAGAGGAAAATATATGCAGGGCAGATTTGTGGATGACCTTCCAGTTTTATATGCCACACCATACATAATGGGTTTTACTAAAATAAGTGTTTTTTATGAAATTAGCAGCTGGTGTCCTGATCCAGTTCTCAGTGCAGCCACAAATACAAGCCTATATTTACTGTATGTACAGAAAGGCACATTCTCAAGAGGCAGACTTTGGAAGTGATTCCTCATCAGGTTTCATAAAGATGCCATTTATAGAAGGAAGGATTTCAAAAGATAATGCAGAGGAGGTGAAATCATTAATAAATTAGAAGGAAGAGAGAGGACAAAACATGGGACTAAAGAAGAGTTATAAAGGAAACCTGATCATGATGAGTGCCTAGCCAGTTAGAGACAGGCAGCTGATAGAGAGGGGACTGCAGCCAGACTGGAGCATTGCATACACACTATTCCCTGCCCGCTGCATTGTCTTGCAGAGACAGATGTCCTCAGTTGCTGGTCTGGCTGGC
The DNA here is from genome assembly GCA_028858755.1 of Ara ararauna. NCBI lineage: Eukaryota > Metazoa > Chordata > Aves > Psittaciformes > Psittacidae > Ara > Ara ararauna. Next base: position 103,069,362 of record CM054376.1, on the reverse strand, counting down.
TGCTGAGGCCATTGATAACCATATGAAACCTTGGAGTTAAGTCGAGTTGAGTGCATTCAGAACAGCTCATAGTGGGATGGAGTCAGGCTGTCTGTCCATTACAATCCACATCGTGAGCACCTAGGGTTTAATCTAAACAAGGGACTTATGACTGCAAGTATATCACTATATTGGCGTATCATATTGACTTTCTGATAATGTTCTAAGCCAGTCGGGTAAGAAAGAGAAAGTGCCACTGGGTACAAATTGTGGCATCAAATCTCTGTCAGACTGATCAATTGAATTTATATATTACCTCCAGCTACGTACTTAAAATCTATAGTTTCACTCCCTCCAGTGCACAGCTCACAGTTTAAGTAATTGCAAATACAAATTAATTTTAAAAGGGTTTAGCAGGCTTTAAATTAAAAATGTGTGAACATTGTTATTTTAAGCACTCTAAATTATTTACTAATATAACCCAGCTGAATTACTTTTCTTTCTGTGTTTGCTTGATTTTTTGATCCCTGAAGCTTCAGTGGAGATTAACATCCCCCCGATAAACTGAAAACAGTAAAAGAGTGTTCCATTTTACCCAATTAAAAAAAAAATAAAATCTTCAAATTCAGTCTGCAGAATAACTAGCAAAATGTCAGCAATACAAGGACTGTTAAATGCTGCATTAAAAACAGGCAAGTCGTCAAAAGACATAAACATGCAGTTAAAGCATGTTTTAAGTTTAAAAACGCATAAAGTTAAGCAAGTGTCAGGGGATCTGTTTTACATGGGCACTGCAGTGATATAATATGATGAGAGGTTTACAAAAATGCTTAATGCAATGCCTAAAAGGACTCTGGTTATAAGACACACTTGCTGAGTCTGGTTTACCTTAATCAAACATTGCAGCTGTTTTCTGTTTTAATCACATCTTTTGGATTAATCTGTAAAATATTTGAGTCATGAGATAAACATCACATCAAAGTAATAAATTAGGTCATTTGAACTTGTGCTAAAACAGTGAGCACCCTCTTACATTTTTCCATATTTTCTGGCTTCAGTTTATTAATTGTGAAAATGATTCATAAGCTTCTTCAGAGACAATAAGGGAGAGATTTGATGCAGCAGAAAGCATCTGCATGTAGAAATAATGACAAGTGACTTCAGTGTGTCTACTTACAGTGCCAGATCCAGTGCTGGCTCATGCCTCTATTGATATATGAACTACAGAAATTGTTAAGAATAATCTTAAAAAAAAAAAAACAGTTAATTAATCTGCAATACTAGGTTTCCGATTAACAAGGGTATTACCTATTCCCTGAACAGAGAATTATGATAAAATCCTATTTATTGTTTTTCTGGGAAAAGGTATAAGTAACTCTATATATGTTTGTCCTCACTATTTTTTTTATTCAATTTGTGGAGTGAGAGAAAGAAAAAGAAGCTAATGCATAAGGATTATAGCATAGTGCATGAAAACCTAATGTTGGGAATTTGTAAGTAATTGAAGAAAAGGTATTATTGGTTTGAAAGAAATAAAATTATATTCTCATTATGAGGATAAATATGCAATCACAAAAGAAACGTTTGTCCCCTTTCCTGTTGCTTTTTTGTTGTTAAATTTATGATCTGAGGTAATTTGAGACTACTTTCTCCCTAAGTAATGCTTCAGTCTTTATTCAGGTATGTTGTCATCAAAGTCAACAGTAGTGTAACTAAAACCTGTAAAATGACTTTTACAGTAAGCATAAGTCCTGTTTTAAGACTTTCCTGATTGTCTTGGTTTGGGTTGTTTGGGTTAGGTTTTTTTGTTTGTTTGCTTTATTTATAATTCCAGTTTGAAGAGCCAAGGCCTTAGAAAAAGCTTATGCAATATACAAAAGGTTTGGGGTTTTTTTTCCCTAGAATCCCCATTTACTTTTAAGGTGGACAGTAGGTCTGAGGCTGAAAGAGGGAAATTCTATTGCCAATCCAATGTTCCCATATTCTACCACATATCACAATCACGAAGCTTGGAACGGATGCTTTTCCAGCCTGCTGTCATCAGCTTACTCTCTTTGCTCTGGTCCCCAGGTCTCTCTTGAATATTTCAAGCTACTGGATAGCCACTAGTAGCAGCTGTGGCAGCAACCTACAGAGTAAGTCATAAGAAACAGTAAGTGAAATAGAAGTATTCAGAATCTGCAAGGTTGGGAGGAAGGATGGAGTTAAGGAAATGCTTTTTAGGGGCCAGTGCCTCAAATTTAAGTTTTGCTCTTGCTTTCCTGAGTGATTCTACCATGTGTCAGGAATACCTTTAAGGTTAATGGGATTCTGAAATCAATAAAAATGACTTACTAATGGTTCAGGGAAGTTTTTGTAGTCCAGAGTGTGAATTTACAAGGTTATTATCTATTCTGCAACAGCTCTCTCATTTTGCAGTGATGCATCTCTTTCAAGATGAAGCAATGTATCCACAGGAAGACTGTGCACAGAAAAGTATTGTGGAGTGCCTGTATGCTCTGAATTTACACCCCAGCTTATCTGCTCACAAGACTCCTTTTGTGTACAAGTCAAAGTATGTGTGCTCGGTACTGCAAGTCATAGGGCAATTTTAAACTTAAGTAAATATTCAAATAACTGAGACAGCTATATTTAAAAGATTCTACTGAAGAAAGCAGTTTCAGGATGTTTTTTTTTTATCATTACATACTCCCCCCTCCCCCGAGTTTGAATAACATGCTAATTTTGCTATTAACACTTATTGAAACTAAGGAATCTTCAATTTGACCTTGTTTCTTTAAATAAAGAGTAAGGTAGCCCAGTTTTTCAGAAAGGAGCTGCAATTGCACAGTGATTCCATCCACCATGCAAAGCCAAAGCAAAAATCCAAACAGCCAAGTCTCTTCATCAAAAGGCAATAACCAACAGAACTGTGTATTGCTGCCATTTTACAGAGTACTCTGCACTGTGGCAGAACCAGTCTTAGGTTGTGTAGCTTACCTAGAGGATATATACACTAGCAGTTTTCACTGGAGGAAACACTACCCTATTAGGTATCTTGTCCTCCTTGATTGAATTCCACCCTTATCTATGTAAAACATAGTATAGGTTAAAAGTAATGACTCCATACAGTTAAACTCCTGATATGGAAACAATTCACCCCATTTTAGAGACTTAAAAATTTTCCTTCTCCACTGCAAGAATCATATCAATATTACTACTTCAGACATAAAATAATTAATCTGTGTTTTCCTTAGAAAAGAGAATTTGTTCAAAGAAAATCTTGAGGAAGCAGTCTGATCTGTCTGGTATTAAAGGCTTGTTTGACAAAACAAATTTTCTATAAACACTCATGCCAGTTAGAATGATAGAAAATCATGTCGAAGAGATAAATGGATCATTAAAGAGAAGGTACTTGAATTTTCATTACAGATAGCTACACAATCACTAAAGGTTTCTGAACTTGCCTGGCTTGTTGATCTCATGTGCTCCTCCTACCTCTAACTATTATGCCTAATATTCATATTTTCACATACCTTTTTGAAACCTATATATTTCCTCTTCTGAAGGTACCATTAAAAGCTCTTTGTAAACATCAGAATTCATGAATTTTGGTATGCATTGGCCTGAACAGTATAAGAAACTGTTTAGTGAGTAATAATGTGAACATCATACCTAATGATTCAGAACCTGCATGACATAAGTGATGGTATTTTGGTGAACATATGGATTTTAACTAGAGCTTGGCAGCACAAGACCCTTGCTTAGTTCAGCATGCTAGGCTGCTGAGGAAACTAAATCAGAGGGATGACTGAATTATTCGTTTGGATTTTTCACTGTCTGTAGACTTGCTGATATATATATATATATATATTTTAAAAAGATACTTGGAGGCCAAGAGATCTAGCTATAAACAGGAAGCTTGCTTTCCATTTCTTGGGGTTTTAGTGTTGTAAATTTGGAAAAATATTTTGTGCTATGCACCTAACTCCTGCAATGCATCAAAGACTTAAATGCTCAGGAGACAGCTCTCATTAACAGCAAGGCCCTATACACACTGTCCTGAACAAGTGAAATGAACGTGAATTCTCCAGTGTTTCAGATTAAAAAGAAACATGGATTCATTCCTTGGAAGTCCAGAGCTGGTACCCTTTAATTTTATAGACAAAGGACAAGAAAGTAGATTAGTAAGGTGTAGATGGAGAAATACTTTGTATTCCTACTGAGTTTAAGTTGCAGCAAAATTTGTATCGAGATATCTCAATTTAACTAAGATAAACTTTTCACACAAACTGATATCTTTTGTCATCAGTATGAAAGCACTAGGATAAGACAGCAATATTCTGCTGCTGTTACTGAAAACTTTCCAACCTAGAAGAGAGCTTGTATCCCTGCCTGTTAACCCTGAGCTCATGGCTCAACTTAGGAAACAGAACATATTACCAGAAGGTAATAGGAAACAAATTGATTCCCCAGACCAAAGCAAACGGTAGTCTCCAGATACTTTCCTCTTACTATTTCCAGCTTTCAAAAGGGATAGTCCTACTTTTATCCAGGCAGTTCTTTTCTTTTTACCTGTATGTGTCATCCATGAAACAAAGAGAAGAAAAAAATAGTTTATCAGTAAATCTGGCAGGTACAACTTTGCTTTTGAACTCTCTATGTACAAAGCTGAAAGAGCTGCAAAATCAGCCGGAGAAACATTGCACATATCATCAACATCATATTAAATCAAAACATATTCAATTTTTCTCTCCTTTTCGGGGAATGAGTTGGGTATTTCTTGGTTTTTTCTTCTGTATACAGCTGTCTTAAAGAGTTTGAGAAGCTAGAGCAAATCAACACTAACCCTTGTTATCTGGAACTGGAAATATCCTATTTGATAACGGCTGATCTTCAGGTAAAACATAAGACATTCTAGCTATTAGTTACGTATACCAAACATGGCACAGGAGAGCTGTGAATATAAAAGCATTAGACTTTTATTAGCACATAAGCTTTCTTTTCTTACTAGCACTGGATTTTAGACCTTTGTCTGGGAGAAATGCAGGTGATGACTACAGAGGGGTGGATGAGAGTCAGAGCTGTTGCAACACATGTACTTGCACAGCAATATTTCCAGTATCAAAGCTACGAGTTGATCATTATGCACAAGCCTCTGACTGGGAGAGGGGGAAGTGCCAAGAAAGGGTGGGAGTTAAAGGAGAACCCTTAGCTACTGGCAACACCTGACATATAATGACACAGTAATACTGTACTCAGTAGAGCATGTGTTTTGAATAGTGGAATTGCATTGGATTAAATGTAGATATTATCATTAGGGTCTCAGCTAAATTTTATCTCAGAAAATTAGCATATTGCCTCCTTAATTCTCTCAACATCTTTATATTCTGTCCCAAAATATTGTTCAATGCTTAAATTCAAAATCACTATTTGCTAATCACTAATGTTTTATGCCAGAGATGGTTACCTTAAGATGGTGGAAGATCTAGTCCCCGTATTACAGTCAAATTGCAGTCAAAGTCGTGTCTGCTGTCAATGCTAATGGTATGTTCTCCAGTTGGCTTGCTCCTCTTCCAAGCACGTGTTGCACACCAGCAGCTGTGACAAGTCTGATAGACATGTCTGACATTACCACTGGTGTATTTACTTCTATTGAAAAGTAGAGAGACTTGATAAAAGCCTTTAAAAAATTAGGTAAAAAAAATAAGAAAAGAAAAAGAAAAAAAGAAAAAATCCCTAACAAACTACAGAATAAAGATGATTAAGAAGTTAGTCTTGCTATAAATTTGCCCTAGAGCAATTTTGTACTCTGTAAACTTCAGGTAGATCACCTGCACAATGAAAACTAGGTGAAACTGGCCTTATATGCGTCTTAACCAGAGGAAAAAAATCTGGTATTGCTGCTTAGCACATTTATGTACTTTCCAGCAATAGATCCAAAAGTGTTTATAAAGCTCCAAAAATATAATTATCTCCATTTCCTAGCCAAGAAAATTGGAAGGCAGAATTAAGTAGTTTCCTGAGGGCCACACAGTGAATCATTTGAAGAGGCAAATTGTTACTGTAAATCTCCACACCTAGGCAATGATTATGTTGCTACGACTCAAACAAGATATTATTCTAGAACATCAATTGCTGCTGCATAACCAGTGTCATACACTGGCTTCTATACACTCTTCATTATCATCAGTTGCATGCTGGACTTCTAAACTTGTCTCCGTTTTGCTCAGCAAGAAAGGAGGCACTCTTCAGAATTCCCCCAAAAGTTTCTTTTAAAGAGGCAGCCAGCTTTTGAGAGCCGAAAGCTTTTTCTTAAATGAAGAAAGTTCATTTTGCCAGCTAACTTGCATCAAGACTCAGCTAAACAATCCTATAAACGTGGTTTTGAGGGATAAATTTCCCCTCTTATGTGAGATGCAAGTCTGGGAGACCCTGCTGTAACTTACTGGCATTTATATTCTGAAGCAAAAGAGAATAATGTGATTTGCTAATGGCCATAAAGTAAAATATATATATTTTTTTAAAGTATAATATTTTTTACTCACTTGAGGTGTGGGCAAGTCCCATCACTTATAACTGTATGCTCTAAGTTCTGCTGCTGCTGGTGCAGCTGTGAGATCTTTTACAAGAAGATGGGAACAAGTTCAAGCCAACTAGAAAATGTGATTAGTATGGCACCAAGTCAGCTACACTGTTTTCAATTTGATGAATGTTTATGAACTCAGGCCTATTGCTGCCCTTTTTCTCATAGCTGCTAGCCTGACTGAACTTGTGTTTGGCTGCAGAAGAATATGGAGGCAATGAAAGCTTGTCTTAAAGATAGATGACTCCCTGAAGACACTGAAAAAGTTACCCACTCTTAAACACAAAATTATATTCTACGCCTGATTATCCTTTAACATCAGTTTTTCATTGGTTGTGTTCACTGTTTTTTCATGAGCACTGTTGAAAACCTGCTCACACTTAGACACGAGGTAGACACTTCTGAGGTCTGTCCATTGACACACACTTTGAATGTTTGCTCTTGGTAAAATCTGAACTCTGGCTATACATATATACTCATGTTAAAAAAATTTTAGATGGTGCTGTTACTTTCCAGTAACATCACATACTGTAATTTATGTAAGCTTTTATGAATCTTCTGCTAACAGAAACATCCTCCTGAAGTACCATCCATCCTAGCAAACAAGCTTATGCCTTCCAACCATAAAATTTATTCGATTAAAACAATTAAGCAGTCACTTCTCTCTCAATGCACTATAGTTTCAAAAAGAGTTACTAAACATAGCTAAAACCTTTCCAATGACAAACTATTTCAAGCCCTCATTGCAGTTTTACAAAAATCATCCTATTGCCCATGTTCAACCATATCTGTTCTGTCATATCTTTTGTCTTTGGTTTAAGATGAAATCTATCCTTCCTAATTCCAACTTCAGGAGTGACGCAGAATCCACAGCTGTTGAATTCCACCACAGAACAGCTGCATTTTAGTAAAACCAAGCCCCTTTGACATCATCACAAAAAAATTCCTTTAAGGATTTCCCTTTAAAGAGCCAAAACCTCTGCATTTTTACCACATTTTTAGTCCCCAAATTTTCACAAATATTTTCATCATTACTTTTTTCTTTTCACAGCTTTATGAGCTCCCAGACAAGAAAAAACTGTCATAAACAAGTCTGGATACTAGTGTGCGTAGGTAATAGATTTCTTTCCATAAGGCCTCTTTTAGAGGGATATCTGATCTTATATTAAAGATGCCAACCTATAGTGAGTCTACTACCTTCAACAAGCTGTTCTAATATTTAGTTATAGAAAGCTACATCTTCTGAAAGGTAGAATCTGTTGAATATATCTGCAAAGTTAAAAAAAAAAAAAAAAGCCTCGTCTGACAGTTCTCTTTTATATCACATAAATACATACATAGACCCATAAGGTACTTCGCACCCTAAGGCTTATTTGTCAGTGTCTAGAGCAAAGTGGCGGTCCTCCATTCTGCTTTATCCTGGTATTTATTTCCACATTCTTCCTAAAGAGCAAGTCCAAAAGATGGACATGGTCTTTCCGGTGTAGGGTGTAGAAATGAGGCTTAGCTCCCTGTTCCTCATTGTAAAGTTCCCTTTTATCCACCTAGGGATGAATTTCAGTGAAAGCTCATGTTGTGGTAATAATTTTTGAGGACACACCAAAATCCTTTTCTGAGTCACTGTTTTCAGAGATAGTCTCCCTAAGTGGTCCTCCTAAATGTATTGCTTGAATACTGGCTGCATTTAAATATATTTTTCTGCTTCTTGACTGCTAACCAAGTAATTCAAATCAGTTTACTTAAGTAGCTTATCTTTTTTACTGGTATGTATTATCCAATTTTGTGTTTAGGAAACCCTTATCTAAATGGTTGGCAAAAATATTGAATAGTATTGGTCCAAAACTTGATCCATTGCCAGCACCACCAGTAGTGTTGTAACTCACTGATGTTTCTTAATTAACTACTCCATTTGAAGTTATGTCACTAGGGCAATTTTTAACCCATTTAATGGGAATTTTTGATTCTTTATAGTGTAAGTTGCTATAGATTGCTTGGTTTTTTTTTTTTTTTTTTTTGTTTTGTTTTTTTAAAGATGGTATATATTCTTAAATAAAGTAACTTGGAGAAGTCTTAATATACAATACAGACCAGCAGCAGCTGCATGTTTGCATCAGCCTAAGGAGTACCCTGCAATGTAAGTAGGGATGAAAAAGTTTTCATGTTTTTTAGTGGGACTTGTTTTGTATCACATGGTGGAGAGAGGTATTTTCACTAGTCTCCTAAAGTAGGGAAGTTTGGCGCCTACAGGACAACAGGGCAGGACTGATACCTTCTTTTTATACATTTTGATAAGGTGGCTAAATTTAGCTTCTCAACTAGCTCCTTTGAGATTCTTGGGTCTAAAATAATCTAAGCCCATTGATACGAATATATTTAATTTTAGCAGTTGCTGCCTTACCTCTTTCTTTGTTACAGATGGCAAACTTTCATTTCTATCCACAACATCATATGGAATGGATACATCCTCCTGTTTCATTCCAAGTGCAGAGCAGAAATATTTATTAAACATTTCTGCCTTTTCTGCATCATTATTTATGATTTCCACCATCTGCATCTTCAGTGGAACTACATGTGACCTAAGATTCTTTTTGATGCTAAAATGGTTTTAAATTGCCTTCTTGTTGTTTTTAACCATATTGGCCATTGATGTTTAACAGAGTTGTTAATTTCTTTTATCAGTTACTTAAAAGTCTCAGTATATAACTTAGCCTCTCTTTTTTAATTCCTGATGCATCATTGTTTTATGTTTTTACACTTCCTTAATATGTCTTAATCAGGGCATTTTGACTACTGTACGTTTTTGTGTGTAAGTTTATGTCCTTGAACAATTCCCAGTATTCATTAATAATTCCTAATTAAAATTTACATTCCTGATCAGTTATGCTAACTGATTCAAGCTGGAGTAAACTGGCCTTCTAAAGCATCTAAGTATGTGTACTTGGCATTATATACAGTTCATACACATAAAGTAAATACTGGGTTATGATCATTAGTCATTAACTCTTCTTCCTATTTGATGGTCACTAGTGGGAAAGATGTATCTCCTTGGTCACCAAAATGATGTTTAGTTTTGATCTTCTTTATGAAAGATGAATGCTACACTCAGATCATCTGCTATTATTTTTTGAAGCTCTAGGGAATCCTGATGCTGGAGAAACAAAATCTCAGAAAATACTCCCCAGTTTAAACTCTACTACGGTACTAGAGGGGTTTTTCTCCCCATGCTGAAGGAAAGATGTTAAAAATGCAGCTCCTACCACTATCTATAAGGTTGTTTTTTCTCTGTAATGTGCACAGATATTGTATATGTAGTTATATTTTGACTCAGAAGTACTGTGTTCCTGTTACTTTATTAGCTTTGACTATTCGACATGCAACATTGGATTTGATGCAAAAGCCCAGCTCCAAACTCCCTACCTAATTTATTAAGAGGATTAAAAATGCAACTACGTTTGGTGACATTTTACCAATTTTCATAAATATTAAATTTATGACATTTCTTTTCATATATAAATACTGTCTCTGTCCACTTATTACCAAGATGCTCGAAGTTCAGTTTAAGGATTCTTTTACAATGAAATATGTCACTTATCACTGGGTTTTGTTGCATGTCTAGTATCCTGGTTGTAATTTATGCACACAGATGGTGTCCTGGGTTCAGCAGTAGCAGTCATTTTTCTCCTTCATAGTAACTGGTGCAGTGCTGTGTTTTCGACTTTCAGCCTGGGAACAGCGCTGATAACTCCAGTGTTTTCAGTTACTGCTTGGTAGTGTTTTGGTCTGACCAAGGACTTTCTGAGCCTCATGCTCTACCAGGGAGGAGGGGAAGCCGGGAGGAAGCAGAGACAGGACACCTGACCCAAACTAGCCAAAGAGGTATTCCATGCCACAGCACATCATGCCCAGGATGTAAAAAAAGAGAGCAGAGACCCGGAAGGGTGGGGATGCACTGCTTGGTCGGGTTGGGTATAGATGGTGAGCCATTATATTCTTTCCTTGTATTTGCCTTGTCATTATTATTGATGGTAGCAGCAGTGGTTTGTGTTATACCTTAGTTACTAAACTGTTCTTATCTCAACCTGTGGGAGTTGCATTCTTTTCGATTCTCCTTCCCATCCACCCAGGAGTGGGGGGAAGAAAGATGGGGGAGTGAGTGAGCAAAACTGCGTGAGTTATAGAGGCTTAAACCACGACAGATGGGTAGACACAAGAGTATATATTTGCCACAATTTCCCTTTATTATTACTCAGCTCTATGCTTAGTTTAAGGTCTTACTGGCAGTTTTTCATTGACTGATACGGTTCTTACTTGAGATAGTCAACAGAATTAGTGTTTCCCATCCCTCTGGTAAGAAATCATCAACAGCCTGTCAGATGATGCCGGACAAGGTATTCATACCAGCCTACATCCTGCTAACTTAAATCTCACATAGGCTTCACTTCAAATTCTTCATTTAAGATCTAGAAATACAGAAATTTGTCAGTTCTCCTCCTGTTCCCTTGAAATGTCCTGCAGGTTCTTCCTAGTATGGTGTCAAGAAAGCTGTCAAGAAATACTACATTTTATTGCCTTGCTTTCATGGGCTGTTTCCAGATTCTTCTGCTCTGAACTACATTCTAGTTCTCTTTATGAATGTTAATCCAACAGCGAGTTCTTAAAGTTAGTCAAACAATACAGAGAAATAAAAACACTTCATTTACAGGAAGTGATTGTCTTGTAGGTAAAATTATCAATTATAAATAGATAATGTGTGATATAGTTGCCATGTGAAACAATTTGCAGGCAACACATAGACTGAAATTCTTTTCCTAAACTATTAATCAAATAACTTCAACTGATGAACAAAAGAATTCAAGTCTGTATTTGGATAATTTGCAAATAAGAAAAAAGAAATAGATTTGTCAAATTAATTATTCATTATAACTAGTTCGACCAGATCTATCCTTTTTTTATCATTTACATTGGTTTTAAATTCTTAAACTGGTTTGGAAACCTCAAAGTGTAAAATTTGCTATAAATGCTTAATGCAATGATCATTTATATATGGCACTATAAATGTAGAAACATACTTTACTTAGCATTGAATTAAGCAGTGGAGACATTGAGAGAGCGGTTACAATACCTTTAACTCTCAAAAAAGTTAGAAGTCTGATATTTTTCAGGCAGACTGAAGTATGAACTGGATATTTGCAGTTCGAAGATCCCTGCTGCAAGTGACTCTTACCACAACTTAAGGACCCATTGGCACTGTGTCCATACCAGGGCAACAAGCCAGCACTGACAGGGATGCAATGGCCACACTCTGCAGTCCTTGGGCAGGGGCCCAGTTTCTAGAAATGCTCACCTGCAGCTAAATGCCAAATGTGTTTGGTATTTTGTTTCAGGTTTGGGGTTCTTTTCATTTGCTTTTTACTTTTCAAGTTATGACCCAGTCCAGTAATACTTATCTTGCTAGGAAATACAGCTTCACTGAGCATGATCACAGAAGGAAACAGACAAACGTGTGAATACATCACTTAGCTCAGCCAGTGTGGTTTGAGGTGAGACTTTGTTTTTGCTAAAGTATCAGTGCTTTCTTACAAGTAGAGAAGTATCATCAAACGCATCAGAATAGCTCATATTCTGGCATTCTTGTCCATAGAATATAGCACCATACTCTATATGCAGTCTAACTGAAACCATGCAAAAAGCTTACACTGTGTAGTTTATGTATTACTATAATCAGTTACTTGTTAAATTTAGATTAAATGTGATTAGAAAGGTCAGTGACAAGCAACATAATTTTGAAGTCTGACAAAGACATAAGCACAATAGGATTTTCTTTTTCACATAGTTGGGTTTTTTTTCAGGGTTGGGAGGGTGATGCTGTTTGCTTTGTTTTGCTATCATTTTTAGAGTCCTGGCATTTAACAGAGAGGCTTTGGTTTTAAAACTGAGTAAATCTGACATAGAATCACCTGGAGGAAATAAATATAAACCACTGTGAGGTCATGCTTGCAACCACGTTTTTAAAGCTCTTTTTGTATTAAGTCTGCCACATCTCTCCATCACTTGTGTTATACTGTGTAAGCAATGCAGTATTAAAATGGCTTTTAATGACAAAAAGCACTATATTTTAGGGTTGAACATCTGTTATCTGTTCAGACAGTGAGTACTCAATTCAATATCTGGGTGAATAATTTGCAAATTCAATGCATAGAAAATTTTGTACCAGTGCTAAGGTTAATTAATTTTTCCTGGGATGTTTTGTAGCCAAATGGAATCTAAATGTCCTCACACATTACTTTACACCCACTTTCTTCTCTGAGAAACTAAACAGTGTGTTGGACAGTGCTGAAGGTTCTAAAGATAACATGGGATAAAACAAGAGGTATGAATAAAACAGGAAAGAGAAAAGTGCTTTAGATTTTAGTCTACAAAATGCACTTTTCAGCTCAGTACAGTAGAAACAAAGTGATAAAAAAAAATCTACAAAGGAACCATAATGAGAGGTACTATTGTTTGAATTTATTATTGCAACAGCAGCTAGTAACCTAGTTTCATGAAGAGAACAGTGCAATATCCTACACATGGATTTGGATAGGAAGCTTTCAAAAGTCTTTAAAACAGGAAGAAACACCTTTCATCCTCAAATATTTAATCTGCAGCATATGGCTTGATATGTTTGTGGCTGTTCATTTTGACACAAAAATAAACCTCAAGATTTCGTACTTCTAGTCACAGCACACTGATGTTTCTAATGGGATGGTATCAGAGTAAATAACCTATTACTTTGTATTACTAAAGAGAGATGAATAATAACAGTACATTGAAACAGAGCCCACTGGAAGTTGTTCAGTGGCCTATGGATGAGGCCTTAAGAGTTTAATCTGCAGATTAAAGTCCATTAACAGCAAAAATGAGATGGAGGATAGTAAAGGAACCTGAGGACTGTTAAAGTCACCCTCTCCTTTCCTCCCTGTCCCTGTTATAGACAATACAGGAAGTTAGCTGGAGATTCAGGAGCAAAAACTGACTCTGAACCCCCAGCACTTGTCTGGAAATTAGAACCTGTGCCTGGCTCTCTCTCATCTAGCAGCTCTTTACAGTGGAGGTCTGGGAAATGGAGGGGGCAGAAGAAGGGAGGCAGGCTCTGCACCTCACCTGCAGCTCTACAGCTCTAACAGTTCTTTAACAGGTTACTTAGACATTCCCAAATGCTTCATTTCCCCCCTTTTCATTGGGCTTCTTGCTCCAAGGAATCTTCCTGAAACAGACTTTCACATGATTGACTGTCACTGATGATTAAAAGCTATGTCATCATGGACCTTATGTACAACATCATTATTCACAGCTAACTGGTTCCTGGGTATGAAAAAAACTTTTGTCCCTATAGAAAAATGAGATTATAGCATTATTAACAGAAATTAACCCAGCCTATTGATGTCTCACCATGGCTAGTGCAGTAGCTGATTTCAACACATCAAAGAACTAATGAGTCGAGATTCACTTCCTATGTACACTGTAAACTTGCATTGTTAGGAAGTTGTGGGGTTTCAGGCTAACTCAGTAGTTTGGGAACACTAAAATGCAATTAACTGTTGTAACCACCATTCTATATGAAACCTACATCTCTAATGAGGCTGAATACAGGACAAAGTTACTGGATACTGTCTGCTGGCTTCCTAAGTGGTCAGACCAATTTTCAGCTCCTTTTCGGAAATAATAGAATCATAGAATCATAGAATAGTTAGGGTTGGAAAGGACCTTAAGATCGTTTTAATTAAAAAGAAGAGTGTTTTATTAAGAAAAGTCACATGGGTGTTTTGTGATTCTTTAGTGCAGAATACCAAATGGCATCAAATGTTCTGCATGTTTCTTTTAAAGCCTACGCAAAGTCTTCAGTCCTTCTAGTGCATGTTAATGCGTACTCCTGGCAGCTTTTCTATACTATCTCAATCATATGAATGGATCGAAATTTCACATACACAAACCAGCTGCTCAAGAAAGAAATGAGATAAACATCCTATTTCAGACCATAGCTATTTTAACACTCTCTACCCACCTTTTTAATACTGCAAGAGGGAGGTAATGGCAGAATCATGAGTCATTACTGCTATGTCTGTTACAAGTACCTTCTAATAGTCAAAGATTTCTTCCAAAAAGTGTAAAAAATTAAAAATAATAATAGTATAATTTCTCTGAATGAACAGAACATCTGAGAAACTTTCTTGGACAATATAATTCGGGTGTTTTCAACATCACTTATTTTATTTCACAACAAACTTACATTTTATCACATGATTGCTTTCCCAATTATAGTGCAAAAATAAAAAGCATCATCAAATAGTTTAATAGGTGCAGAGGAAAATGCAGTTTTGTTCATCAAATGATGCAGAAAATAATGTGACAAGAAAAAAATCTGTGTGTTGGGAAGGGAAATTATTGCTATGGAGTTATTTGTCCTATATTTCCTCAATGGAATGAAGGGACAGAGGGCCCCCAGGTTTGATTATTATTTTTCTGATAAAGTGTACACTGGGATAAAGGGAAGATTTCCTCTTCCAAGCGGGGTCCATAGTCCGTCCAGTGAGTGTGTAATCTCAACAGTTAAAAGACAAATTGCATTTATTCATAAAAGCAAAAGTCCATGCTTAGGCTGCAGGGTAGGAGATTTAGGAAGAGAGACTGACAGTTTTTCTTTAGAAAATTGTTTGTATTTTTACCACAATCTACTCAGACATTTACTAATAGAATTTTAAAAGGTCTGTACACATCCACCGGTGCTCAGATTGTATGTTGATAAGTACCTCCCGGTGATTTTCAGATCTCCATCTCAGGCATGGGCCAGTGATTACCTCTATCTGCCTGGTAATACAAAGCACCAATCCGTCTTAAAATAAAGGCCCTGAAGAATGTGCATGGTAGCAAGTGGTGGATCACCGTTGCATACCACAGTATTCTTATGGGGGTCTGCATCCAGGCCGCGTAGCACAGGAATGTATTATTTATAGCTGCCTCTCTGTATGATTACCTTTAGTTAACTTGAAGCCTCTTTAAAATAAAGGTTGCTCTAGTCCTGCTTGCCATTGGTGTGAGGCCCTCCTAGCTCCTACTCTCCCCCACTGGTGTAAGCAGACATAGCAGCCCTCGGTCTAATTAGCTGTCTTTAAGGCAGGACTAAGTGGGCTCAGTGGGGGGAAGAGGCTTTCTCTGGCCCCTCCAAGCCTCTCCTTGGAGCTGGCAGACAGAGCGCACGTGGCCTTCAAGAGGCACTGCAAACCCACTGACATTATGTCCACAGGTTATCATTACCATCTTTTTTTTTTAAAACCTGATCGATCGCTCCTGACCACAATGATGCTTCAGGGCATCTCTCTCTCTGCTGGGGAGTGATTGACCATTGGGTATCATTAAAGAGAGGTGGTGAGGGGAGGGAGGTGAGGGGAAGACGGGGGGGATGCTGCGGTAACAACACCAGCTCCAGCTCCTCCTTGTGTGCTCCTCTCCCTCCTGGATGCTGCTGACCTTTCACTCAGGAGCCAGCTGGAACCAGAAGAGATTTAATTGAATGGCTTTCTCAGATTTGTTTGGGGTTTTGGTGACGGAGGAGGAGGATACAGCACTGAAATGGGAGAAGTGGGGGGGAGAGGAAGAGAAAAAAAAAAGGGGGGGTAAAAAAAAAAGGAAAAACTCAATGAGTTTGAACAACTTTCAAAGGCTCAAACTGTGAACTCCTCCCAGGTCTTGCTAGGCTTTAGTTCACACAGGGACCCTGGTGTTGGCAGTGCCAGGGCTGTCCTTTCCCAGGCACAGACGCCTCCACTGCAGCAGCCTTGCTGCTGTGGCTCTCCCCATAGCCTCCCAGTGCAATCAACCAAAGACAAGCCAAAGCAGCCACCTCCGCCCCTACTGGGCAATGCCACATAGGTGGATGAGGGCCATCCTAATTACCCAGGCCTCCTTGTCATCAGAGAAAGTTCTTGGGCGTGATGAGGGGAGTAGCAAGCATCACTCTGAGAGAGTGCATAAATATGCAGAAATGTATGTATGCCTTTTCTTGCCTTTTTACTGACAAATTTTTCTTCAGTTTGAGTACCAAACCAGTCAGTAAACAAAAACAAAGGAGGTCACAGCCAGAGAAGCCCATCCACTGTTCTGGTGCTTGCTCTTTTCCACTCACCTCCCATTTACTCAGGTTTTGCTCCTTTGTTTGTGAGTGAGACGCTGCACCTCAGCAGCGCAATCCGCACGCCTCCTCCTCCTCTACTTTCCTCCCCCTTCCCTGCATGTCCCCCTCAATCCAAGCTCCCCCCTTTCTATTTTAACATAACTAAAAAGGAAGGAATGTATCTCAGCTGAGTTAAATGGGTGACAAGGGAGATGGAAAGAAGGAAATTCATCCCTTCTTGTCTTTGAGAGCAATTTAATTAGGCCCGGGCCCCCTGTGAGCGGGTAAGGGAAAGGCTGAGGATTGGCTTGTCTGGGCTTCCTCTAAAGGCAAAAGCGGCCTTGGACACACATACAGAGGAAGGATTTTTAAAGGATCATGTAAGAAGATCAACAGATAAGCAGCTAATTTTGTGTGCTTAGGGAGCAAATGAGTGCGTGCACTCCCACTGGAATAGCCAGAGTGATGGGATGAGAGGAAGAAAAATGAGGAGGAAGCAAGGAGAGATCTTAAGGTATTTCACTGCTATTGTTGATCACCAAAATTAAAGATTTATACTGCTTGATAGGGTACTCTGGCTATAGCTTTCACAGCGACTGTGCATCTGTACATATATCTATATACATACATATATAGCTATAGATTTTTCTTTATACAGCTCAGTTATTTCAAGAATTTTCATCAGAAAACCACTTTTAAACTAATTGGAGTCTGTGGAGAGGAAACCTCATTTTTGGTTCAAATGAATTTTCTGAAAATGTCATTTGATTCGGGAAATATGACTGATCTGCCCGATTTCTTGATAAGAAATGAAATGAGCCGTTGTCCTTCAGGATATCATAGACTTGAAATGGGGGATTTTATGGTTAATGCCATCAGATAGAAGTGTCCTACTTTGAAAGAAGTCCATCAGCCTCAGGGAAAGGCTGAAGCCTGAATTGCGTCTCTAAATCCACAGCTGCAGTTAGAGCTGGCACAGAGCAGTGATAGATATTTTTTTCTTATTTCTGTAGCAATAATTACAAAATAAACAGCAATAAACAACACAATGATTAATAACAAAAAGAAGTTAATACTTTTCCAGCTCTTCATTTTAATTCACAATTTTTCCCCTCAGTGATATGGTCAGCACTGACCACTGAGGCTAAAACTAATCCACAGTATTACAAGATCTTATTTTTTAATTATCTCACATGCTCACATACAGTAAACCTGTATTTGGAGATGGCTGAGTTCTTAGTGCAATACAAACAAGATGCCTTAGATGTCAGTGTACATTGTTACCTCCATTTGTCATATAGAAAAACTGAGAAAGACAAGATAAGTGACTTCCCAAGGCCACAAAAGGAATTAGTCAAGAGAGACAAGAAAGTCCCTCAAAGTCCTTGCTGGAGGGCTGGCACTGTTAGTTTATCTTTTTCATAGCAGCATATATGCAAATAGAAATGGAGTCATACGGATGAAAAAATGAGATCAGGGACAAGAGAAAAGGCAAAGAGAGAAAGCCAAATAAGTGTAAGCATATGTTCAAAAAAGCTGATTGAAGCTAATATTGAAGAAGCAGGTTTTTAACAAAGAATTAAGGAGGAACAAACTGAGTGAGACTTGTAACAGATTTGTGTAGAAGATTGTTTTGCATAAAGATTGTTTGCAGAGATTTGCCAGGCCAGTTTGCCAGCTTGGATGCAAACTTTCAGGCATTGAAACATGGACTTTTAGTTCTAGCCCATCTGGCCCCCTGCAAGGGTAGAAGCCTTAGGTACTCAAGATGCTAACCACAAAGTTTATGGACAAACTCCTGTTGACTTTTCTAGGAGCATAAGGAGGTCTTTACAGAACAACCGCTATTTTATGGTGTGTTAGATCCAGGAACTGCAGGATGCTGCAAAAGAAAAAAAGAAAAAAAAAAAGCTGACAGGAGGAAAGAGAAGCAAGGAAAACCCAGGTGTTCATATTCCACAGTCAAGAAATCTTTAAGGAGCAGATAGACAATATGTCTCAGTTTGATAGGGGTTATTTTACCAATATGTCATCCTCTTAGTGAAAAAATTACCAATACCTTTACTGACACTACTAAACTGGTTTCTCTGTATGAAAATTCACTTCTCAATTAGTGGCTGGACAGACGGTTTCTTACATGCACAGAATGGAAGCAGCAAAATGATGTACTATTCTAACCTTTTCCCTGTTAAATGGAAACAAATGGGCCTTTCTGTGATGCATCACTGATTATTCTCAATGCCTCTTTGTATTTCAAAATAATGTCATGTTAGAGCTTTACCAGGGCTCTTGCAAGAAAGAAATCTAAAATATGCTAGAAATATTTTACTTCCTCCAGAACTGCAAGAGTGCACACTTCATGGTTTGCACCTTCTTATCAGCCGTGGTCCCCCAGCAATAACTGCAGGTATAGGTGAGACAGGTCTCTGCAGTGGTCAATAGGAAGATAAATCTTAGGACTGCTGCCTAAAAAGAGAATCTCTGTCTCCAAGACCCTGCCTGGGGTCTCTGTGAGGCCTGGCCTGCTTCAGGTTGTCCTCCACGGCAGTTGTATCTGGGGTTGCTTTTTGCAACCATACTGAGATAGCAGGTGCAAATAGCGTGGGGCAGATTCTTGTCTGGGAGTGGTTTAAGAGTACTGCATGTACAGACCTGGATTTGTTTTCTTTTCCCCTACTAGTTTTCAGCAGCTATGAAAATTTTGGATGGTGTGAAAAAAAAAAGAGATCCACATGAAAGAAAAATATTTCAGTCTTTCTCAGAATGAAATCATATTGCAATACATAATTCTGAAACTCAGGCATAAGTATTACAGATGGAAAAGAGTTATTAGGTCATCTAGACTTGAGCAGGATTGTTCCCTACAGTATATTCCCCAGTTCTAAAACTAGTCTAGTTTTAATTGACACAGGCAATGGTCTTTCCATCATATTTCTTGGGAGACTGTTCCACTGCCTGAACTCAGTATTAAGAAATATTTCCTGATACTCATCCAAAATTTCCATTGCTTAATTTTGTTTTACACCACCAGTACACTACTCCTTATGTTGAATTCTGCAGCATGAGGCACAAGCTATCAGTACCTTTCCCCAACAAGACATTTCTGCTTATGTTCACTGAATGCATTAATTTCATTGAGTGGATAAATGTATATGATATACAGTATTCTCTGAGCACAACCTACATTTGTTTCGTACAGCAACTGCTGAATAAAAAGCAGGCCAAAAAAGAATTACAATGGGGAGACTTTGATGTACGAATAGTTAGAAGAGCAGAAGAGGAGAACACATAACTCAGCCCCAGATTGCACCCTCAAGAAATCATGTTGAGATTCCCAGCAGGTAAACACCTTGACAAATCCTTACTAGCTTGATGAAAACAGTTCATAAAAGTATTGTAAGAGCCCAGATAACACAGAAGATAGATCAATTTCTTTCCCTACACTTCTACAGTACCCTCTTTAGCTAGAGATAGAATAATGTTCTACAGCATGTAGTATTAATTAGAAAGATTAAAATATATCTAACAATCTCAGGAAAAAAAAAAATATAATTACATAGGAAATGTAATGTAGCAAATACCATTTGCAATCATAGCACTGCTTTTTATCTTCAAAGTGCTGTACAAACACCAACTAAATGAGTAATCAGTTTACTTTTACAGATCCCTATGGAGTAGGTAAGCATTATTCCCAAATGGAGACATGGGTCCTCATCCTGAGGAGTGCTGAGTAGTTTGCTTCCCAAGACTGCAGAGAAGACTTAAAGTATATGCTCTTTGAAACCACAGTGTGACAACATTGTGCATCCAGCTTTAGGTCTTCTCTGTACTAGGTGAAAATCTCTGAGATCATGCAACACAAAATACTGATCTTCTATAAGCTCACACTGCTCTATGAAATATAATGAAAATGTTTTAACCATTTAATTTTGTATTAATAGGCATTATACTAGGCTATGCATCATCTGTCCTCATCTCTCTAACTTCACACCGGACTAGATATCCAACTGTCCTCCAACATAAAGAATATAAACACTGAATAAAATCTGAGAGCAATAGAAACTCTCAGCTGTCCCATTCTGCTGATGGCCATAAAGGACATGCATTTGATCTGTCCTGTAAGTACAAGATCTTGCAGTAAATGACACAATGCCATTAATGACAATTAATGAGAACAGTACAAAGCTTTAACATCACAGCCCATGACAAAATGGTTAGGACAAAAAAAGCTTAATGTGATATAGTGCTTAAAGCTACAGTATGACTATAATCCACGGCAATCCAACTAATTGGTGACAGAGGAATTTGGTGTACAAGATTAAGTGCGCAATACAGGTTGTTGCCATTCAAGTTTAGAAGTATATCAAGGGTAGCAAAATCATCATGGATATTACTAAATAACAAGTTCCTCATAAACCCTGCTTACTGTTTCAGGGTAGCTGGTGGTTGACTACCACTCCTCTTCAACTAACGGCTGCGTTGATGGTTGAGCTCAACCTGTCAAGGAGCATACAGCCAGAACCCATCCTGCTACTGCTGTGTTCTGCATTTTACACTGCATGGCACTAGGTACTAGTAGCAACAAGATATTTCTCCTGATATGCACTAGGGAAAGACTGAAGAGCAGGAGCAGAAACCAGAGAAAAAGCAGGAGAGGCTGCTCTGTAAAAAGTCTGTAAAGTGTTAACAAGCATCATCCATTACATAGCAGTAGATAAGCATATAACTGCTAATTTTAAGATATTCACCCAACTCAAACTCAGTTGCTTTAGATGCTCTGATTTTTTCTTTTTTTTTTTTTTTTTTTTTTGTGCTTGAATAGTCACTCAATTACTTGAAGTGACACTTGAGTACAAGTCTTCTGAAAACAACATGTTGTCCAAGGGAAGGTGGGAAAGTACTAGCAATAGGAGGCATTGTTTGAAAATGTGAAGAATAGAGCAAAAATTTCTAAGTCGTATCAGCCTGTAACAATCTGAAGAATAGGGATAGGTGAAATATAGGCACTTGGGACCAAATCAAAGTCCATTTTCCTTTGTGCATTCTTATCCAACACCTACACACTTCAATGACTTCTGCTCTGAAAACTGGGAAGGGGATTTCCTACCCTTTACACCCACCTTAATCACTCCTTCCATTCCTACTTTGCTTTTATCCATGTGCTGCTAATGCCTCCCCCCACTTTCCTTCCAAAATCTAGTGTTCTTCTCACCTTCCATAAGCTGGTCTGTCTCATTCACCTGGTCTAAGAGTCATTGTAGGGTCATTGATTTTCCCCGCCAGAGCCAGCATAAAGGAAGTAACCAATCACCTGCAAAGGACAGGTGAGGAGTTGGAGGGGCAAGGGAAACTGGAAGTTTTAAGAGACTCATGGTGGTAAAAGACTCTCAGATAGATTCACCCACATAATGTGATTTCCTCCTCAGTTTAATTTCCACCTCCTTTGTTTTGCTCTCCAATACTGACTTTGCCTTTACATTCTATATCAGTGAAAAGTTAATTAGAAATACTGAGGCAAAGAGAGCTATGCTATAGATAAATAGACTGTTCATGCTGTACTTCAGTACTCCCTACAGACAGTGTAGACACTCCTAAAACCTGGGCATTAATTTGCAAAAAGCTTTGGGATCATTTTAAAATAAAAACCTTGATGAAATAAACTTTTAGTTTATTTCATAAAATGAATCTTTGAGTTCACTGATTAAAAGTGCCAAGTTACAAACTTCCAGAATTACACACTGAATCCTGGAGTGTTGTTTACAGAAAAGCAGTGATCCACACTAGCATTTTATCAAGGTACTTAACTTTTACAAGTATATAACATTCTTAATTTTTAAAAAGGCAGAAGGAAGACTCAATATAAATCCAAACGTGACAGAATGAGTTTACCACCTATTAAAAAATCCAAAACTGGAGAGTTACAGCAGAATTCTAAATTGCTGGCATCAGCAAAAGGAAAAGAAAAAAATGTCTAAAGTGCCCTGTGTTGTCAAAATATAAAAATGACATCTAGACTACCTATCCTTATCTTTTTTTGCGACCAACTCCCAATGTACCTTGAGAAGAAAGACTCACAAAAAAAAAATACACTTGCACTGTTTCTCCTGTCCCTCCTCCATGTGAGTGATGCAAAGAGCACTGTTTGGTCTCACAGGTAATTTTCCCACTTATGAGATGTTCACTAAAACCCTCCACAACTACCAGCCCTGAAAGGACTTTGCAGTACAACTGGAAATCCAAGTATTGCACACCTTGAAAATAATGAAATATACAGAGAGGTGGATGAGATTGAAAAGGTGAAGTACGGATCCCAGGCTGAGTGACAGCCTCTGGAACCTCTCTTTTTACTTGCTGGACCTGTTAAATCTGCAGTTACTGAGAGCCTCAGGGAGGACAGGGCACCTTAGCATGTGTCCCTGTCAGGATCAATAGAGCAAGGGATTGAGTACCCCCTTTTGGATGCCTTGAGCAACCTGTGACCAAGCCAGGGGAAAAAAATAAGGGAAAGAATGCATTTAACTTATCTTATAAAGAACATATTTTCAAAAATCTAATCTAAGGATCTGAGTAGCTTCAGGGTTTTGTTTATATTTTTCATTTAGGAGTCTCCCTTGAGTTTTTTCTTTGCCAGGAGCACAGTGGGCAAAATCAGGATCTTTGGCTTCCCCCATGTGCTCAAGAACTCTGTGGATAATTTAAGCTTTCCTACTGCAGTAAACCAGAAAGTTCATAAAAATAAATACAGTAATACTTTGCACTCATTCCACAGGAGGCTTGTGCTTCACAAAAACTATTTTGTGAAACATCTCTTAGAAGTAGATAAGTGTTGTTTTCCCATTTCACAGGTGTGAAATGGAGATGCAGGATGTGTCAAGACCACCTAAGTCACTGAGAACCATTCTTCAAAATAAAAAAAAAATAAAACAGTAATGCCTAAATATATGGATATAAGTGTGCATTTTCTTACTCAGTCTCACCTCTCAGTGGTGTATACCACATCCGCAATAGAAACATATACCCATCCTTCAGCCATTACAATGCAAAGCCCAGCATACTGTTTGAAATTCTAGTGAATATCTATCAGAACCAAGAAGATGGGCTTTGACAAACATGGAGGGAACAACAAAACCACTTGCACAATTTTAATTTGACTCTTACCAAACAATGCAGGTTTACATATTTGCAACAAAACCACCTCTAAGTCCAAATGACTTCTGAAAATGGGACAGATGCTCCTAAAAACCCATTCTAGTGTGTTTTTCTGATGTCATCCTCTGAAACTTCGATCAAGAATAAAATCTAGATCTTCCAAAATCCCAGTTCTTCATTTAACCAGAAGAAAATCAATCAATCGAAAGCCTCTAGGTTTATCACTGTAATCTCAGCAATCATTGTATCAACAGCAGAAGCAGGACATGTCAAAATTTCTCTAACATCTATCTGCGAAAAGCTAGCTTGTCAAGTGGCTTTTGATTTTCTCTTCTTCCAGATATTAAATTTCATTAATAGTCAGCTAGAAAAATATATTAAACACTTTTGTTTGATTATGTTTCTGTGTGAGCAGCTGTTGTAGTCAGGACATATCATCCCAGTGGCAACTAGCAGGGAAGGAGACAGCCTGTATGACCTCAAAAGAAGATCCAGAAAGAAGGATATTCTTTCAAGAATGATTCAATACATAGACAAAACAATGGCAATAACAAGACATGGTGCAATTCCTCCCTTTCCCTTCCACATTTATTTATCCTTCTCTCCATTCAATAGTGTCCAATCTTCTGTAACAGGCAGAAGCATAAAGGATGTAAAAGATAAAAAGGTTTAAAAGAAATTCGGAATATGTCAATAATCAGCTTGGTTTACTTTGTTTAATTGGTGCATTCTTCATCATGATGGTTACTTTACAGGGATCTCTCCCAGGAAGCTAATTTAGCCTGAATAATGGGTACCTTCGCCTATTAGACTAATTTTCATTACTGGAGACACAGTGATATGGAACTTCAATGCCGTCTAATCTTGTTTCAAGCAAGTTTAAAATCTAAACCAGGAAAATTTAATCTGGTAGTTTAATCAAAGTTATCACACATTCAAGAAAAAAGATGTGAGCTGAATATTTTTGTTACAGACAGAAAATCAGCTGTCCCAGGTTAACTGAGTTTCATATATAACCCATAATCCAGTTTTTTGAGACAGGATTCAACTCATCTGCCTTTAGATATCCAACTTCTAGATATTTAAGTTACTTCTCTATACTTTCTCCAAAACCAAATGAAACAAGCAGCTCAGGAACACAATTAATTGCATCATTAGCTGGATGAGAAATTTAGAATTCAGGGATACCTACCAAGGCAACCAAGGCTATATCTTACATTTATATACCCTTATATATACTGCCAATCTCTCTTCTCTTCACCACTGTAGACCTACTAAAATTTAGTCCAATTTTAAGATGAAAATCATGTTCTATTATAACAGTAGATTACAGTTCATACCAGAAATTCACTCAGATTGGTACACATCTCAGAATGCAGTTGCTTTTTAAGTAAACTGTATTCTACATCTTTGCAGATTTTGGCACATTCACTAGTATTTATGAAAGGTATCAAATAGAAACACTAGAATATGCATTTCTGTCTTCCCTGCAAGATTTTGTGATGTGATATTTTGATAGTTATCTAAGGAATAATTTCTTGGTTTTCTGTGTTAACTCACAAATGATCGAGATTATATGTACTCTTTTAAACTTAGTCTTCTAAGATGTTGAAATAAGGGGTGGGGTATATTTACAAATTTACAGTTTATATCAGTGGCTGTTGTTTGGTATTTCGATAGGTCAAGAGAGAAAAATAGACTCTTTAATGTTATAACTGGATGATATCATAGATGTCAGCATTGCTATAAGCCCAACCAATGTTTCTGCCTGTTGTCCACAGCAGGAAGCTTTCAGTATCTCCAAGATAGACATCTACTTTCTAGATATCTAAAGGTAAGTGAAAGAAAGCTCATCATAAGCGCAGCTCTGCCTATGGTGAACTGTAAGAGACAGTGTCCTGTGGAAGCTAGGATAAAAGCAGTCATCAATCTCGCATATGCCAAGCAAGTCAGGTCTCAACAAGCTATGTGAATATCCCACCTGTAAATCTGCCAAGTTTTACAAAGGCACATATAGTAGATAAAAGTCAGGGAATAAGTTTTCTGCTCCTGGCCTAGCCACAGCTCAACTGTTAGGTGACTTCAGGGAAGACACAATTCTCTCTATGCTCCTGTCCCATTATCCACATTTTGTTTCTCTACCACAACGGTGAAGAGGGAGAAGGCTATTCTTCACTCAGCCCTTTGGGAACTTTTGTTTCTGAAGTGAAATATATAGCAGCCAAACCATGTATTTGATGCTAAGAAATATCCTGAAAGTACCAGCCCTGCAATCACTGAAGCTTGCATATTTGTATCTTTCTAACTTTTAGACCCATTTCAAAATATGTGATGTCTCCGGTCAGGCCACAGCTTACTAGCCACTGGACTCTCACAGATTTTGTCAGATGCACTGGGTTCTTCAGTAATGCAGTTGAGGCTTACATTGAGTAATACAGATAATATCCAAACTATATAGTTATACACATGCAAAGAGCCTGCATGTTAAAAGAAATAGATAAATAAGTTTCTGTGCCTGTAAATTGCTGATGATTTTTTTTTCCTTATTTTCTGGGATACATGCACAACATGGTATTTCATTGCTATCAATACCTTATTGTATGCAGTGTGGAATTTAGAATGACAGCAGAATGGCTCGCGTTGTGAAAATGCTAACTGAACTGTACTGCAGAGCCTCTGTGTTTTTCTCATTGCTAGATCTCTTTACAAGTGCCTGGAATATCTTCTTAGCTTTTTTTTTTTTTTTTTTGGAAGATAATATACTTATTATGTAACTGGTTATTCTTTGGTCAAACAATAAGGCTGTCATTTTGTAGAAATATAGAAGGGGGAGGAGAGGGGAGGGAAGGTAAACATCCAACCAATATTAGCTCTGAAGTGCTGGGTAATTGTAGAGGGCCCTGGGCAAAAACAAAACATAGATGTGCAGTAGTCATAGCACATCTTGTCTTAACTTGTCTTTGTTAGTGTAAGTGAAAAGGTTAATGCTGTTCAATTCCGTCAACACAGAATGAGGCACAGCGGCACCTTTGAAATCTAAACTTACCCACAGTGCAACTGATGTGATTCCTGAGAGAATCACATTATTTACAAGTTAGTTTAATAATATGAATGCCAATTAACCACGTGCTGGTGTATTACATAAAAAAAGAGAAAAAAAGGAGAAAAAAAAAGCGCCTAACAGATTGCTTTTAGTATGCTTATCACAGGGTAAAGCTTTGCTGCTGTCTACCAGCAGCATATGGTAAGGTCTCAGCCACCTACTAGCCATAAGGGCTTAATCCTACTAGCCAAGACAGATATCAGGGATGGATCCCTGCAAGAGTTTTGAATAACATGCATGGCAGTTCTAAGGAATAAAGCTGCCTTTAAAGCAGGATAATTGATGATGACTTAAATTCAATGCCAATTAAAAATGTCAGAGGCTGTTTCTTGACTGCCTTGCACTTTGTGTAGTCAGTTAAATTCATAACAAACTGTGTGCAAAAAAAGCTGCCAAGCTATGTTTGGCACAGATCTGGCAAAGGTATACATTGGGACACGTGTAACTCAGGGAAGAAACAGATCTTCACTTTCTAGGACTGAATCTTCATCAAGCAGAATGCCATCCAGCTCACCTTAAACTACCTACAGTAAATCAAAAGCCTCACAATAAAAGTGAAATAAATGTTAGTACTGACTGTTATTTCCATATGAATCTCTGACTATTGCTCCTCAGTTTTCTGTTTGTCTAACCAGATGCTTTTGACTATTCTGTCCTTTGGTGCCAGCATAGCAACTCTTTATAACACAGATGAATTAATCTCAGGAAATACACAGCAAATAGGATGTGATCTCTCCTGTACACACTTTGACCTATTAATAGAACAGAATATTAGGGTTTTTTGCTTACAGAGTAGTCAGCCTACAGGGCCATGTATGGCCAACTTGGAGCTCCCAGCATATTGATCCAGTGCAGGGCTGTTGACTCAAAACTCTGCACCTGAACAATAGTATTAATTTTTACCAACTGCAGACTCCAGCAATCAAGCCCTCGACACAGACATTTCCTTAGATCTTCTATTAGCTTCTCTGCATCTGATCCCAACAAGCAGTCCTCATGTGAGAAATGTGAATAAGAGATCATATGAAAATATACCCCTGCATCATTTCTGCCAGCTACAGAGCTGAAAGTATGGCCACAGCCACAGGCATAACTAGCTTGCATAGGATGATTATGACATTGAATCTGCATAATGCTTCTGGCTCCATTCCCAAAACTTCTCTCTGTGCTAGCTCATGCGGGGCTGGCAGAGGAATATTCCATGAGGCGCAGACAATACTGAAGGCCCCTGTTCTTCTGCTCCTGTGGTGATACCTCCCTTAAAGCATCATGAGGTCATGCAGACTCCAGACTGAAGTTTTGTACCACCATCTATGGCTAAAAGATTCCTTATTCTTGTCATTTCAGAGAATTTCAGTTTTCAACATCTGAAAATATGAATAGAGCAAGAAGCAGATCTAAAGCTTCGGGTAACTTTCCTATATTGCTAAGGATTAAAAGAGATTAAAGATTTTGTCATGTACCAGCCGTACATCTACTACCCTCAGCCCCCAAAATACAATATCCTATTTCAGGATCACGCATTTTGAGATGACCTGCTTTAGAACTGATCTAGAACTAGATTTCCATATATGGTTTCAAGTACTGGAACCTGCTAAATTTGTTCAAATCAAAGGTATCTTAAAACAGGGGAATAAAATAACCCAAACTCACACCCCCAAAATCTCCAGAAAGTGAACACTTTCATAGTATATTTATTTTAATTCTACCTTTGATTGCACTTCACCTGCATTTTAACTCAAAGCCTTTTAACAAAACTGAGTCACACTCATATTCTTTTCATTGAAAAGCAAAAGGTTTAAAATGCTGTCCCCACCTTTGTCTCTCAGCAAGCAAAAGATGGATCAATTCTACTCCACAGCAATGCTCCAACCTCCTTTACTCTGATGTTCTCCATTCACATTTCGCTGGCCAGAGTAGTTCTTTGGACACTGTTGGAACCCATTCTCGCAGACCTACCTAGATTTCTCTTGGTACTATTATAGGCTACCCTACTCCAGGACAGAAAGTGGACCAATCCACTAGGGAAGGACATGCCATATCCATAATATGCATGAGTCAAATTCTTGTATTCATTTGTACAAGTAGGCAGAAAAAAACAGTGTGACTAACTTCCATGAACACAGGTGTTCATGGATAAAAGCAGGCCTAGCCTGGTTTTGTGTCCCAAACTATCATTTGTATATACAATAAGGAAAAGAAAGGAAACAAATTATCACATAACAATAGAAAGAAAGTGGTATTTGTATTCAACGCCAAAATAAAAATTGAAGAAAACTGAAGCATCTGCAAACAGGAAGATGCCAGAAACACCTTTCAGACTTCCAACTTCTTTGCTTAAAGAGGATATCCGTCCTCCTATTTGCTATTGACGTCTTTCTAAAGCAACTTTAATTTCTCTTGCTATTTAATACATGTCAGAGCTCTTGACAACACTCACAATCTCTATTAATCAAAGCCTCGGTAGCTGCTGCAGCCTGAGCAGGAGTATAATCCTTAAGATTCAGTCCCCCCTCAAAAGTAAAATGGTGGTAGTTTGCCTGACAACAGGGTAAACAGATTATTGTGTTATTGCTGGCTGATTGCCGGAGTTATTTTGGAGCTCCATAATTCGCTTAAAGAGATTTTTGACATTTATGAAATGACTTCTATAATCAACTGACAGTGCAATATCCTATAATTGTTCAATTAAAAATGACTACTAGTGCATTCATTTATTAGTAGAATCAGATAATTGTCTTGCCACTAAAGAGTACTTCACACTTTGCGCATCAAATGAAAATGTTTGAGTATAAATCTCTGGCACAGCAGCCAAAGTCCTGGGGATTTTTCAAGTGAAGGTGTAATTATTACAGGCCTCTGAAGTAAATATGGTTTCATGTGATAATCTGTCAATGGATTGCATGTGTCTTACAAGCCACACTTCTGCATAAACTATCACATCTGGCCAGATGGACACGAACAGGTTTTAAGTGGCAGGTGAGACTGCTGTGATTTAAAACAGGGTCAGTTTAAAACTTGGCAACTAAATCGTGGAGCTGATATTCCTTCCCTCTGCTCCTCCTGCTCCTGGGAGGGCACTTTTCTGTTGGTGGAAAGCAGCTGAGGGTAGGTGCACAGGTAAATCAGTTTTGCATGGGCAATTGGACTGGGATGTGAACCCACAAGCTACACAGTGTCAGTCACAAATGCGCACCTGTACACTGTGCTCCTGGGAGCTATTGACACCTTCATAAAATATATCCAGTGATTTTTAGATGTATTTGAAGTCCACTTGAGGTCACTCAGCACCTTGAAAAAATTTCAGAATAGTCTTTCTCTCTAAATTGAACATTTTAACTCGCATTATCCAAACCATCTGCTAAGCAAAATCACAGATCAATTTTTCATTAAATAATAAAAAAGCTCTGTACATCAAGCAGGTAAAGATCGTATAGAAAACTGTGTAAGCAAATCACTGAAAGGCAAGCAACAGCAGCAACCCCTTCACAAATATGATTTTTTTTTTAATAATCTCTAAGGACAACCTTCCAGAATTCTTGGCTAAAACTCACAATTTATATTCAGATAATAATTATTAAAGAAATCCAGTGCAGAGTCACCAGATGGAAGATAATACTTAATTTGTGGCTGCTACAGTACACTATTTAGCAATGTCATTTCAGAGTCTCAGCTGAGCTTGAGCCCTACTCCTTTCTTCTATCCCTCCCCCACTGCACACCAGTTTGATAACAGAACATAATGCTTCTTCACCTCACACTTGAGCTTTTCTGTACTGCCTTTTCTCCAGTGATCTTCAAATTTTTTAATGAACCAATAATTAATGAGTTATTTCTTATACCATGACTTAGCCAAGTGTTACTTTCTCCATGTTACGCAGGGAGAAAGCTGTAAAGCATAGGAATTATGCCAAATTTTGCTCTAGTGATCCCAGGATTAGGGGAATGGTAGCTGGCTCCCATCTAGAGATCACCAATGAGGGGAGCATCTGGAGAGCAGCTCGCTTTACAGCACAGCTCCAATTAAAACCAATGGGTGGATGTAGCTGCGTGAAAGCGGGTGGAAGCCAGGCTTCAGTCAGACACCCCCTCCCTCAGCAGAACTGTACAGGCAGGCTGGTGCCAACCAAGCACACTGGAGCCCATTGTCAGAGTCCACACCAGACCCAGCTCTCCCCTTCTCTGTAATCACAAGCTCATCCTTTCTTCTACTTCAGGAAAAAAAAAAAAAAAACAAACTTAAAATTAATGCATCCTCATATTGAATCACCTTCCCCAGAAACCTTTGCAAATGACCCATCAAGGATACGTTACTTCATTGACTGCATTTTTCTCCCTGTTTTCTGCCTGCACCCCCCCCTCGCCCTTGCTTTTTGGTGTTGGTTGTTGTTTCAAACCCATTTTTCTGTATGTTGTATGGATTTTAGAAAGACTTTTGATAAAGATGGCTCTGGCAGCTGGATGATGAATATTATTTTCTTAACCTGCCTAGCTTTGTCAGCCACCTGCAACTGCAGCCTGCCACGCGTTGGAAGCAGCTCATTAACTTTCTCAAAGCTTCCCAGGAGTTTTCCTTGTTTTCTTTCACCTTGGGTGTGTGCTGCCTTCTCTGTGAACAGTTAACTACCCGAGCAGGCCAAGCGGGCTTTGGCACCACAAGCATAGCACGCTTCAGGCAGCCTCCCTGCTAAGGCTCAAAATCTCTCTTAAACACATTAAGCAGCCCATTTTGGATTGATAGTGCAGTAATTATTCTGCTTCACCCTAAAAACCATCCTGGGGTAATTGGCGCTGAGGAAAATTACCCAGAGTCCTCTGCCACCTGGTAGTTAAGGAACGAATCCAGGGAAAGATAAGTGAAGCAGGGAAAAAATCGGCACTTATTTGATTTTAATCTCACCACTTTGCAAGCATTTAAATTGCCTTAATCAGGTGGCTGGCTCCCAGCCTAGCTGGTAATCTGTTATCAAATTTGAAACTAGATTTTTTAAAATGTCAGTGTAGGCTGAGAATTGAAGTCTATTAACAGTTATGAGCCTCCCTCCTAAACTTCCATAATCTATGTATTAATGATCCCTCTTACAAAGCTGTCAAATATTACTTTATTATAACTATATATTAGTAGCATCAGTGTAAAAGCAGGATTTAATTATTTATTTTTTAAAGATGGGGGGGTGGTGGGGGGTGGGGAAACACCAAACCCCATACACATACACAATGCCAACACTCTTAACACTGAAACCTGATTTTTCCAAGGCAATAACTTGAGTGTATGGAATAACCTTGATAAATGTAATTGAATTTTTCTCTGATAAGATTAACTAGTAGTAATTGTGAATGGGGAAGGTCTGACCCACTACAAATGAGATGTATGACGAGCTGAAAATAATCAATTTTTTTTCTTTCTCTTTCTCTCCTCCTCCCCTCCCTGTCCCTCCCCAATTAAAAAAAACCAACTAACCAACCAACCAAACAAACAAAAAAAAAAACACAAAAAAAAATCCACCAACAACAAAAAAATCCCCAAACAACAAAAAACCCCAAACCTGAAATAGCAATTTTGGGCCTGGCAAGATGAAGCATTTATGTCTGAAATGTTTTTGTATGTGCTGATTATCTGTTATCTTAGTGTGTCTAATTGTGCTGAGCTCAGTTTAAAATGAGATCAACACATTTAAACCCCAGAAGGCTTAATTAAGGGAGGGACTTAATGCCTTACAAAAAAGGGGAATTTACGTCTTTTGAGAAATGTAGTATAAATTCTACCTGCAACTTCCCTGACTAGAGTGCTCCGAAATTTTCTAGTTTATTGAACTGCTTTTAAAAACAAACACAGAAGACAGAACTTTAGAACTCTTAATTGCTAGTAGTGGTTGAGAGCTGCAATTTATTTCATGTTTACTACTTCTTGATTTTTGTTTCCATATGCTCTTGTTTCAAGCTGTCCTGATCAAGCAAGCACAAATACAATAAATAGGACAAGCTTGAAAATTTCAGCATTTAAACTCCTAAACCGAACACAGCAGCTATGTGCTTTTCAGAGTAGAAGATGCCTCCCCCGTTACATGGAAAAACACACATGAACGTTTAGACAGAGCACTTCCCATTTGTTTCCATTAAGTAGACAAACTATTGCAATAGAAATTAAAATAGGGTGATTGGGAGGATTAATTCTTTTTAGTTATGTGATAAAAGTCAATCAAATATTCTTTGAAAATAATGCCACAGTTCATTTTATTTTCTTCCTCCCTCATTATCTTATAACTCTGACCG
Source organism: Ara ararauna (assembly GCA_028858755.1). Taxonomy (NCBI): domain Eukaryota; kingdom Metazoa; phylum Chordata; class Aves; order Psittaciformes; family Psittacidae; genus Ara; species Ara ararauna. Next base: position 103,036,144 of record CM054376.1, on the reverse strand, counting down.
TTGAACTTTAGTGCTGTAGATCAAGCTAAAGCACCACTGACAACTGGGTAATCATATTCTCTTCATTGAATCCTGTGTAGGTTCTATAGAAGACTCTTCAGAAACATAAAATCTACCAACAATGAAATTAATCACAAAGTACAAAAGAAAAGCAGCTGGCATCCGACTACTGAATAATGCAAAATGTGCAGATTTAAATTACATGTCACTGTTAATGTATACAATATATCTATATCTACACACACACACAGTTGTGCTATAATCAGTAAATAATTTTTCACTGTCTATAAAATAAGTATTTTAATACAGAAATAGTATATAGTGAAATTGTATCAAAATTAAACTCAAGATGAGCTCATCATGATTAATGTTACCGCAGTAAATACCAGAAGGAATTGAGCTCAAAAACAACAGTAGCAATTTACAAGGAGTTTTGGTTTTTGTTTGGGTTTTTTTTTCTTTTTTAAAAAAAAAGCTTTTATATGTGAGAAAGTTGTATGTAAAACCAGTAAAAATCTATGTCAATATTTCTGCATATTCTATGTCTCTAATTAGTCAACAGGATCAAATACAACAAGGAAAGAAAGATGTTTGCTTCATTTTTGTGCTCATTAGAACATGGATTATTTATAAAGGAACTACCTGGAAAACTACAGGAGAAAATTGCTGGTAAAGTCACTACTTTCATGCAGTGCTGTGGGTAAATTATAGCCCTGAAAACTGGCATTATATTTCTTTTATTAAGTAAAAAAATTAAAAAAAAAAATTGAAGAGAAAATTTGAGTTTATATCTACTTGGTTTAAATTTTGAAGTTTGCTAGCTGTGAGCTGCACAGCCATACATCCTTGAGAGCAAACAAGAACCCAGTGTATTTTATTTCTCAGCTTTTGACAACCTTTATTATTTCATTTATCTGCTATTCATAGTGAGATGTAAACATCTTACTTCCCAGTGTGATCCTCATATCAACAGTGGATCAGTTTAAAATATTGGGAATCAATATGTTATAAAGCATCAGTCAGTACTAAAAAGACAGAGCTAGAGCAAATTCATTGAATGTCAAATAAAAATAAACAAACATGGTCACATTAAAAAAAATGTAGCAAGATCATAAATGATAAGGCAAGAAATTAGAAAAGCATATTTCTAAAACAGTGACTTGGGAGGGAAGATGTCTCTGTGTTAAATACTAAGCCACTTAGAACAAGAAAGATGACAAAGTTTGGGTAAGCGCAGAGAAAATAAGTGGTTTTCAATGAATCTCTTATTTAATCGAAAACTTGCACGGTAATAGTTCCTATTGCTATTATGGGAGTGATGAGAACGGGTAATATGGATATAGAGAACTTGGTTCAGATTTTTGTTTTGATTTTTTGGACTAGACGTTTCAGACTACTGTAGAGGAAGGGGACAGCATTTGCATCTTAGGCAAATAAACAGGCATTATGGACATCCTGTAACACAAGCTTGATGCAAATGAACCAGGTCTCCTGCTGTTCTTTCACCTTTATAGGCCTCGGTCTAGTCAATGATAAGCCTACAAGCAGAGCTGGTCTAAAAAATTTCTGTGACAGAGCCATTTCCCAATGCAAAAAGTAATTTCATGTTTAAAAAAAATGGCGGGAAAGTACTAGTTTAAAATACTGTTTGTTTGATTTTGAAACCAGGGAAGTCCATACTGATCCTTTCAACACTGAGGTGATTAATTTCAGAGATAAAAATAATTTATTTAGACAACATGAGTTAGATTTTTTGACAATTTCACATTATGTCAAATGTGTCGGTGCAACCGCAGATATTTAGAAAGACTCTATGAGATAAATGTATTTATATGTTGTACATTGTATGGCAATGTTTTGCCTTGAGCAAAATGATCTGACCAGAAATTATCCAAATTAAATTACATGCTATGACTTCACATTTTCAAGAACTTGTTTCATGAAAAAAATGATATTTTCTTTGCTTTTTTTGTTAAAAATCCTATATGTATTTATTTCTCATCAAACATAAATGCTTTTTCTGACCAACCAAGCTTATAAATGTAACATATGGTTTTTCCTCATTCTTAACTGTCAAATTTCAAAACAGGTAGCTAAAATAAACTGGGGAAAAAATATATTGAAGCTTTGAAACATAAGGGGATTTGCAGAAAGGATGAAGACAGAAAAGGAAGAGGAAAAAGACAAGGAAGGATGAAAACGGAAGATCCGGCATCCAGGGGATTGGGTCAGATCTTTGTCTACCTTATAGACTATAAAACATCATTTGATTATGACTTTCCTTAGCATAAGCTCTGCTGGCTTCATCAAACATCATTGCTCTAATGATTCATTATATCAATGCAGAATGAAGCACGCCAAAATGTGAACTCCCTTATTTCTGCAACTTCTGTGAAACACTGGTCTTCTGCATCACTTTGTTCAACCTTAAACATTTGATTGTAACCTCTTATAAGGTTTTAATAATTTTTTGGTTGGTTAGTTGGTTGGCTTGTGAAAGATTATTGTCTTTCACTTCAATATAACTTTTAAAGAGCCAATTTGAACTGAGAAGCTTCTTTTTTTAAATGAAAAAGTACATCCTTTCTGAAATAAGACTTTACACCACAGGAATGACAATGTTTTCAAATCTTCCTAGCTCTTCTCCCGAATTTCACATCTCAGTTTGTCAGATTCTATTCAAATTTTTAAATAGACTTGCAACATTCATTTCTTCCCTATAATGATGTTCCCAGCCATTTTGGCAAGTACATTATTAATCACACATATACTGTCCAACACTCCAATCACCCAGTGATTTCATGGGAACCCAGGTGTTGGGAATTTATCATCAGGCACTGCTCACAGCCTTTCCATAGACCCTCACAAGCACTACCTGACTGGCAGAAAGTACCATAATGGCAGGGCAGGAGCAGTGGCTGGAAATACAGAGGTCTGATGGAGACAAAAGTAACAATGATAGTACAGAAAGTGCAGATCATCCTTCACTGGAATGATCCTACACCTCCTCTCATTCCTTTTGTTGGAAGCCTGCAACAACCAGCAGCACAATAATTGTGCCACCTTAGAACACTCATTTGTTTGGTTACTTTCTTCTTCTATCACTTGCTGTAACACCTTTTCCTCTGCTCAGAAGTCTTTGCACAGGGCTAAAGCTCAGTCCAGCCAGCGCACTCATGGCAAGTAACAATACAGTTTACAGAAGTAAAATTCACAGAAGTCAGGGACAGGACAGAAATCTTTTCTACGCAAGGTTAGGTCTTCAGCCATGTTTTCTGTGGTCTCTTGCTTGGTTTCAGGGTCATGTAGGGCGCTTCCAGCTCTGGCCTTCAGACCATCATTCCTACCCCAAATCTCTGAAGCAAAGAACCTGCTTATCCTATTCCCACCTGCTCTGCAGTACTGCAGAATGGAGGAGGTACAATCTGTTGGGGCTCTCGTTCATTCTGTGCCACAAAATCAGCCAGAAAGCATCTTGTGTTTCTTCAGTTACAGTAGGTCTGTTCTTTCTGGTTTGATTCCTTCTCTCATCAACTCTGACAGTTTTGGATTTGGGCTTTTTCCAGAGAAGGGGTGGTGATGTGCTGAAGATAGGGAGTCTGTTTACAGCTTGATGAGTCAAACTCTGTAATATCAATACAGTCCTATGCTTTTATATCATGCCCACAGTGCACTGATGTCCTCCTAGTGTACTCAATCTTATTTATTGCCAGTCTTGGCATGGTATCTTTTCTACATGGGAGATTTAAACCTGATACCAACTGGCGTCTAAACACACAAACATGAAACAGACTCATGTTCTGGTGTTTTTTCTCACTCAAAGACTTTTTTAAAGAGATTTTTGAAATGACAATAAACACCAGTCTAGTAGAATGGTATGTCCTTGAAATTTCACTGGCAGAGAGATGGTACTTGCTAGCTTGTATATGAGGACTCACCTCTCCGAGGTGTCGGCTCTGCTTAGGTTTGACCTGACAAGTCACAGATTGTGAAGCAGCAGCTCCACCACTTGAAATACGAAAGAATCTTTTTTTGAGAGACAAAAATGATAAAAATGAGATCATCTTCCAGGTTTCCTGACACTAGAGGGCAAACCCATTTTAGGTAATGCTGTATTTGATGAAGAATCTTAAAATATGCTTCCTTACTAGTGAATAAACTGTGCCAACCCTTAGTCACTTGCATCTCCTCATGGACTCCTCTGGCTTCTGAGATAGAGCAGCTCTGCTCAAGCTGGTGAAACTAAGAGGGCTGAAGAGAGCAGTCATCAAACCCTAGACCATAAGTAGTTGTTCTCAGTGCCTACAAGGAAGGCACTGATATTAGTGGTGGATAACGATCAGCTTCAATCATGAGGACATTTTCCTTACCCTTACAGATTTTTTATTTTAATATTCTAGACTTCTGGTGCTTGTTATAAGAATATTGATTACCCAGTGTAAGCAAGATGGATATAGGATGGAGAGATGTGAAAAATGATGAGGGAATACTCTCCCTGAAATTAGCACCTCATCTAACTATTTCTACCCACTAATATGAAATGAAAGGAAAGCAGTGTTTAACTTGTGCCTCTTGCTGTTTTTCAAGATCCTCCATGGTGCTTTCCTCTTTACTAAAAAACAGACACTACAGCTCATTAAGCCAGACTTTGAAAGATAATAAAGCTTATAGACTCCTTCACTTCTCTGAGGTTAACATTTCTTTAATAGAAGACAATGGTCTTGTGGTTAAGCCACAAACTCGGCATCAGGGGACCTTGGTTACAATCCATTACACATACAGACTTTGGAAAGCCATATTACTTATCTTGCCTTAACTACATTTCAAAGACTAAGGACAAATAAGTTTCGTATTCTACTGGGATAGCACAAGGATAATGAAGACAAGAATGGATCCTGTACATCCTTCAAGGACAGCTGCTTGAAACAAAGGGTTTGTGTCCAATCCAGGGGTATGAACACTTTAGTGGTAGCTAAAGTTAAAAAAAGAAAATATAAAAAAAATCATAAATCAGCTTCTTTCAAATGAAATTGTAAATCAGTATGATAGCAGGTATTAGAAGAATTTATATTGAGCGTATAAATTCAAGCATCTAGTTTGAAACTAAGTTGCACCTTTTTTCCAAACACTTGGTATGGAGGCATGCAGGTATTCATTGAAAAGATCTGGGGCTCAGGAGCTTACTCTGATAAACACAACTGCAAATTTGGGGTTGGACTCAACTGCCTAGACCTGGTTTTGTCATCCCTGTAGTAGCCTTAAGGTACCCAAAAACCTCCCCAGCTGCCAGTCTGGAATGACACAGATCCCCATTTTGTGCTAAGGCATATGATGTATACAGGTAAGTGTCTTTCATGGCTTGTAGCACCTAAATTAGCATTAAACAGTTGCATTAGGCACCTGAACCCCAAGCAGAAATGTTTGGAAAATGGATAGACATGAAAGCTTCCTAACAAGTCTTATTAATGCTGCAAATCAGGAATAGATTTACCACTGAAGTTGTGATTACTGACTTCAGCTAAACTATTCAGAATTACACATAATGCACTAATATTTATTTCCTTTGTCACACCTATTAAAAATAATTATCATACAGAATAACTACTTTCCCTACAATAACATTTGTAAACCTTGCCTTCTTTCAAATACAACAGACCTAGTTTCCATTTGAGTATCACAGTTTAATAGCACAGTGCTGTAGTAGCTAAGACCTTAGAAACTAAAGACGACACAAAACAAATGTGTGCAACAACAGAGAACAGTAGGAGGTAACTCCACTATCTCAGTTCTGAATTGTGCAAACTACACTGAAGAATGTTAAGTCTCGCAAAATATCATAAATAATTACAGCTTAACTACACTGACAAATAAACTTACAAATCATTTGGTATAAAGCAAAATATCTTAATTTGATATTTTTGCTTGTTAATTTGAAATTTTGCTTATTCACCACCTCATTTAAAAACCCCAGCAATTTGCCATGCACTTCTTAATAGTCTTCATAGAACAATGTGGGGTTTTTTGTAACAGAAAGACTTGAAAGGATGTGAAAAGTAACACAAACCTGTGTTAAAGCTCCCTTATTTGGAAATAACTTGACTTATAACAGACTTCTTTTTAACCAAATATCAGATATTTGGAATCTGGCAGCCCATTTGGCACAGTAGGTTTTAGACTGATATAGTTTAAAACTGTGGTAGTGCTGTCCCATCTGTGAAAAGCTTTGCAGGAGGAATTGAACAATGTATCATCAGATTTGTTGGTATTCTTTCTGGTTCAATATAATTTCCTCCAACTTTGTCACTCAATTCAAGAGAAGATATCACCATTGCTGCAAAGCTTGTAGAGTTAAAAAAAAAAAATAAAAATCAGACTTTTACAAAGACTTGATGAATAAAGCTTCCAAACAATACCAGTTATGGGATGCCAGCATAATTTGTGTGTTCCAGGTTAATTATGGTACTCTCTATCTCTCTCATTTAGAGTGCAATGCCTCTCTTTTATCATGACATGTATTGCTGCTGTTTAGAAATATTAATTCATTATAATGTCTCACCCAGAAAGCCTTTTTCAGTAAGCAATGTTTGCTCCCTGAACAGAGTCACTGTAAAGTCAATGTGATGGTTCTGGACTATTAAAGATATTTCTTTACTGAAGTAGTGTATTAGTATATAGCCTATAATAGTTGCTTCAAGCCATTACAGAAAAAAAAAAAAACAAACCCTGACTTTTAGTGACTGCACCATTTGTACGTTGCTCTACTGTATCCTTTTATCTGGAGAACAATTCATTCAAGGTAATCCCTACACTCATTTAAGGGGAGAGAACTGATGACAATTTGTTGCTAGCTAAATAATCAAAATGTATGAAATAAATTGTATCATTGAAACATGTCAGATAGAATAAATCTGTGTGTGGACCAATATTGAACTAATGTGGGGTACTGACCTTCCTGATGCTTTCCATCTTCATCTATGTCTTTGTGCACCACAGATTGCCTAACATTAAAAGCTGATTGGTTTGTCATAGGAATTACATGATTCAGATGTATTTTGGGAAAATTAATTCATCCAGACTAAAAAGGGGGATTAGACTGCTGAACTCCAGATCTCTTTGTGAGTATGTACTATAACAGAAAGATACCATTCAATGTAGAACTTTATAAAAGCAAAGGGTTAAAAAAAAAAAAAAAGTCTTCTAATATTGGGGACAACTTAAGTGCTTTAATCAAAATATCAAAAAAACAGAGAGCATTCCCAGATCAGTATCTATTTTAGAATTTCCACCCTAAAGTAGTAAAAAATGTAAAATTCTTGTATTATTGTAGAAATGTTGAAATTTCCCATGGAAATTCCAGATCATCTAAGGGGACTTAATTCTTGTGCTTGACAGAAGGAAATTGTGCTGAAAGTTACTTGAGAGAGATTCTATTTGCAGCCTAAGGTTGACTGCATGTACAAGCTCAAGTGAGGTTTTGAGATTTTTAAAGGAAGGAGTAACGGGTTCAAACTTAAACAGGGGAAGTTTAGATTGGATATAAGGAAGAAATTCTTTACTGTAAGGGTGGTGAGGCACTGGAATGGGTTGCCCAGGGAAGTTGTGAATGCTCCATCGCTGGCGGTGTTCAAGGCTGGATTGGACATAGCCTTGGGTGGCATGGTTTAGTGGGAGATGTCCCTGCCCATGGCGGAGGGGTTGGAACTAGATGATCTTAAGGTCCTTTCCAACCCTAACTATTCTATGATTCTATGATCTAGGTATTTATAAACAAAAGATAAAGGCAGCTTTCCTATCTCCTTCACAATAAAATAAAAAATCTAAATTGTTTCTGTTTCAGACTGCCTTTTGCCTTCACTAACCCTAACCCTATCCCTAACCCTAACCACATTTACATACTCTACAATTACCTTTAACCAAATCCTATTTTAGATCAATGTGCATTGGCTCTTACTGAGTTTGAACATTCAAAATGCCAGCAACTGCCACAGGCTGTAAGGAAAATGAGGTGCCTAACTCTTCTGAAAAGCAGATACCTCTTCAAATACCTAAATGCGGTTACATCTGTCTGTTTCTTAATACCCATTTCAAAAATATATAATTTTCACTTATTTTTGGATGAAAACCAATACTGTTTGAAACCCAGTTCCATAATCCACATTACCTCGCAAATTCCTTAATAAAGATCACTTGTGAAAGACACTTGTGAAAGACACTTGTGAAAGTCAGTTTCCAGCTTTCAACCAAGTTTCTGTACTTCTCCTAACGTGGATATTCCACTTATTCCATTAAAGCATTACCAGAAAAAAACATTAAGATCGTCGCTGATACAGTCAGAAAATTCTTGGGTTTACTCCATATACAGTGATAGTGGGTATTTTTTTCTGATGCAACAGAAAGCAGGAATTGCAACTCCACATATTAAAAGGACTTAATGCTATATATAATAATAGAAAGGTATTGTCAAGTAAATATTAGGCCTTAACTGCAGAAGCAGCTTGTGCAATTGCTCAATATTGTAATTGCCAGTTTTATTTTCTTATGCCTTAGCAAAAGACTGTATCACCGAGAAATTTACAATTTGCACTATTTATTGCGACAGTTCCAATTCCTTTTTCATTTGTTTTCCAAAAGTACTTATTTTTTACCTCTGCTGACCAGTGCAAAATCAAGCCCACTAATGTTTATAAAATGCCACATTATTGTTAGATATTGAATCCAAATGCAAGCACTGCGGCTTCTAACAGATAGGAGCTTGATGGAATCTGTCTGGAAATTGCAGGTGTCCAGACAGTCTCGGCACCTACTCTGGTAATAGCCCCTGACACAGAAGACAAAAAAAGCTCAGCATTTTCTAAAACTTTCTGAAGCTTTGGCATTTTAACAAGAATATAAAAATACCTCTTTTGCCTTTAATTTCCAGGTTTATTATGAGCTTAATAATTATAAACTCAAAGGAAATCCAGGCAGTTTCCTATTAACATTAAAGCTAGTGATATGCTACATATATTGAACAAGAGAGGAGGGATAGTGTTGATTCTTTTTTTTTTAACGGCACCTTGATCTAATGTTTTATCTAGTGCATTAATAGGACACTATATGATCAAGAAGGCTGAAGTTACTCTGGCAAACACAAAGAAGTGATCCTTCATGGTACTCCAGCAGTGCAATCTACTGCCTAGTACCTCTTAGGTCTTACATAAAACTTCTTGTCAATAAACCTCAAAATGCTTCATTAAGGAGGTAAATGCTAATATTCCTGTGCTGCACAGACACCCATAAAAGTCAGTTGAAAAGCAGTGGGTTAGTGTTAGGTCTGGTACTACAACTACTTTCCCCTGAACTGCAGAGCAGCAGCTCATTGGTAGCACCGCCTTCAAAATACACTAGCAGTCCTGCTCAGCAAACCCAGGTCCAATACAAACAGATGCACCTCTGCGACTCCCGAGCCCAGTGCAAAACAAACCTTTTGAGTCCTTTGGGGCTGTGGGCGATGTCCAGCAGGTAGAGGAGGGCAGGCAGCAGTGCCTGGCCCCTCAGCACGGGGCTATTGCTGGCCCTGACTGGGGTATGCACGGTGATCACTCCTCCGCTGCTGTTAATGGGGAGGGAAGGGGATAGATTTTCTTTCTGCAGAATTCCTTCCATTAAGCTCAACTGCTGCAGCATGGTGCAAGGAAGGAGGCATGAATTTCCCTCTTGTTGCTTAGCTGAAAGAAATTGCTCTTCTGACTATGTCAAAAAATAAATTTTCCTCTTACTTAAAGATTCATAACCCTAAGAGGAAGTTGCTGGGCATGTGCTTTTCTGCTCCTTGTAAACAGCACACAACAGGTTTCTGTGTAATACAGGACTTGAGATTTGGTCAAGGTCACTAAGGTATGTGCCATACCCTGACTTTTTTCTTTAACAGATACATTATTCTATTAGATGGAAATAGTACCAGGGCAATTCACCCCCTCCTGGCTTTTCTATCTACGTGTGAGCATCTTTGAGAAGTGGGATTAGAGAGAAACCTGCAGGCATATTAATAAATAAACTTCACATGCTGTTTGATATTAAGTAAACATACCGCTAAATATTTCTCTAGGGGGTTGTGATCTCATAACCCATGGACTTCTAATTTGGTTACCTGTGACATGTGGTTCTTACCCCCAGGGCTCCACAATGAATTAAATCTAAAACGCCTTTTAAAGTTTAACATACTAAGATAAAATAAAATCCTCAAACATATGTCCTTTAAAAATTGTCTCACTTTGCTTCATAGAAAAAATGTAGTGCCATTTCTAAAAACAAGAAAGAAAAACATGACTATACGACAGGGGATCCTCAGTGAGGGACAAGCACATATGCCTGATATAAGTTGAGGATAGAACCTCTTCTGAAATAAGGACCTACCCATGTATCAGATAAGCTTTCTCTCGCCCAACAAAACCATGTCCTCTGTTATTGCAAAAAAGTGTTTCAGTTTAGGAAAACTTGTGTTTGTCCATGTATTCATGTTCTAAGTCCTTTCCCTACATGTTCAAACTTAAACAGGGCAAGTTTAGATTGGATATAAGGAAGAAATTCTTTACTGTATGGGTAGTGAGGCACTGTAATGGGCTGCCCAGGGAAGTTGTGAATGCTTCATCACTGGCGAGGTTCAAGGCCAGGCTGGACATAGCCTTGGGTAGCATGGTTTAGTGTGAGGTGTCCCTGCCCATGTTAGAGGGGTTGGAACTAGATGATCTTAAGGTCCTTTTCAACCCTAACTATTCTATGATTCTATGATTCATCCATTCAATCCTCAATGTAGAGAGTTAAAATTTGCCATTCAAAACCAGTTAATAAAATTGAGTTTGTAGAGTGGTTTTGGGGTGTTTTTTCTCCTTCTTAAGTTAATCTTGATTTTGCCAGAGGTGTGTATGCTTTGATCAGACAGACTGAATTGGATATTATCCAGACTACAACTTCCCACAGTAGGCAGTGAGCAGGAACTCCCACGTTTTGAGATTTTTCTTCAATATGACAAGAGGCTCTGTGGAATCACAGGAAATGCAATTCAGCTAGACTACCAGGGGAAACTGAACATGAGACATCCAACTTGCAAATTATTACTGAATCCTGACAATGTTGGCAACTGTAAATTTTCTGAATTTGGTTAGGTTTTCCACCCAAAGAACTTCTCTGAAAAGCAGTTAGATAGTAATAATTTCACTATTCTAATATTTTTTCTTCATAGTTTTCAAATCCATTTTCTTAATCTCAGTCTCCAGTTTTTTCTTTCTCTAACAGAGTAGAAAAGGACTGTAAACACTCTTTACATTAATTACAATGTAAATATGGTCAAGAATTAAAACGTGCATATTTTTCTCACTTTTCAGTGATAATGACTTTAAAATGCTTAGAAATGAAGTTGTTTAAGTCAGAGGGAACTGATATAATGACCCCATTGCCTTCACATAACAAAGCCAACAAAACAATGGGAATATGAAAATCATGGATTTGGTAGTAACAATCTTTACTTACCAGAGACTGAATAGCAACTATTCTTAGGAAAAGAACCTTCATAACTACAGACCTACAGGCTTCTTATGCTGACAAAGTCACCATAAGAAAAACAGTTCTGAAAAAGTCATAAAACAGGGTGCTTGATCAGAGGACCATTTTTTTTACCTCCTCAAAACTGGTTTTTAAATTAATTTCATGCTAAATCTGAGTTTAAAGTTGCTGCACCAAATAAGTATTCAGTTTCATTTGCAAAAAATATTCAGTGGGTTGTTTTTTTGGTTCAAAGTATATAATTTTTATATATTTTATAATGTGCCTGAAGAAAGCAAGACATTTTTCATTCTGAATATTTTATTTATTTACTTTGTCCTTTTTTTTATGTAGGAAGTTGGTCAATTGCCAACATCCCATGAATCATGGCTGCTTTGACTTGAAAGTCACTTCTGTAAGAGAAACCATTAATAGAAAGTCTTTCGGCCGTCTTTTGGGATGAGAACAGTGTAATAGAGGCTGTATTAGTTTTTCTAAAGAACTTAGGGGACACTCAGTACTACAAGCTGTATGTGCACCAAGCATTCTCTTTTTATATTTTTTCTTCCACTTTGGTGAGGCAAAGTAACTATTATCACAGTTTTTCAGATTGAAAGCTGAGGAAACGGACTTTAATTGAGATGGCCAGCAGCACACAGGACAGTCCAGGAATAGAAGCCAGATGGCCTGATTAGCCCAGTGAATTAACCAAAAGGCTCTCCTGCTCATAGAACATACAGCTATCTCAAGATAATAAACCTTTTAATATCACATGGATTAAAATTTGGCTCTTTGTAAAGATACTTGGGGTTTTTTTCAAATTTCAGGATTCAGAAATTGACTCCAAACACTTGACATATGTTGCATTCAGTCCTCCTTTCATTTATTTATTCATTTATTGATAAATACTTGCTCTGCAAATGTAACTGAGCTTGCTTAGAAAAAAGAAAACCTACCTAGAGCTCCAACTTTTGTTTAGCTTTGTTTCTGAATTCCCCATTTCTCAAGATGGACAGTCTTCCCAAGATGGGAGAATCATGACACGCGTGTCAGTAGTTTATTATTTTCTACCTCAGTCTTGTAAGAAGAGTTAAAAATTTCTTTGGAAAAAAAATAGATGAGATATAAATGTATACATGACAGAATCAATTTTTCTTTTAGCTAAAGGGCATAATATACAGCAGTGTGTCTCCTGCTGCTGAAGGGAAATTATTGGATCATTCTAATGCTCCATGGATGAGGACTATCAAAGAGCTGAAAGAAAGGGATAGTTATGAGGGAGAGAAGGAAAGGACAGGAAAAAAGTCTAATTGTTTGACGTACCCCTATAGCTCCCTACACAAGAAATCTGGTGTCTGAAAAAGCACATGTAATCCATGCAGACTCATACATTCTTGACTCCAGCAGGAGAACAGAGCTGTGCGTATGGAGAATTTGATTGCAAAATATTTCCTCTTTTATTTGGTAAACTAACTATAGTTTGGCTTTGAAAAAGGAGCAGACAAGTCTCCATGCTTTTATCTTCTCAGTGAGGCGCAGACTAAATGTCCCTGAGCCCTGCAAAGGCAGGCTGGGAGCCGGGAGCTGAAGAGAAGCTTCTTTTCCATCACACACCTTATTTGCAAGGGCTGCCTACACCAACACCTGGGCAAAGCTTGCAGTTCTCAGGGCTGTGCAAGAGTAACTATAATGTGGCCAAATAAACATTTTCATTAATGTACCACAAGAGCACAGTCCTATTTCACTCTGCCTCCAGATTAGTTCTGTGGTGCTGACAAGAGCAGAAAAGCACTGAAGACTTTCTTTTTGCACTGTATAGCAGCTGATGTCTCTGTACACATACACATAACAAATATTTTGAGCTGGTTGATGTTACTTTTACACAGTCACCTTTCAGAAAAAGAGTGGATTTCAAGGCCTTGAGGACACCAGGACAAAGAGGAAGAAAGGTAGACCTGCACTGACAGCATAAAAACATACTATATTAAATAGCTAAATTGCTATAGTTCCAAATGACACAACATACTGATCACTGTAGAAGCTTGTGAGCTTTTCTGCATTGTGAACTTTTCTCTCAGGGAAGGGGCACCATGTCATTTTATAGATATGAATGTAAAGCATACAGAATATTTCGACTACCAATATAAAGACTTACAGAACTATACTAGTTGAAAATGGCTGCGGGATATTTCCATATTAAAAAGTATCTAGACAAGAAGACATAGGAAGTATCTATACACTTAAGTCTGTAAACAAAAGGGTGTTCTCAAGTTGTGTGAAAATTTAGCTGTATGTATCAGTGCACAGTACTAATTGACAGTAGAATTTGAGGGACAGTATGAACTGTACATAAACTACATAATATAAAAAAAAAAACAAAAAAAAATGCCAAATGTTGCTAGGCACAGAAAATTGAGTGGTGTGATAATGCTTCACTCCATGTAGCAGAAGACACCTCTAACATTTAGAGGTCTCAACCAGGTGGAAGCTGTGACTAAAGTGATGGCTGACAATCAGATAGTGCATCGTGGGCCCTAACTATCACTTCGATACAGGTTAAGGGTATGAGCCTGACTTCTCTGTAAAGAATATGATACAAAGAATATGAAGGAAAACAGGTGAAAAAGTAGAACAGATAACTTTAATTCAAGCATTTCTTTGATTTCCCATAATACAGAATGAAGAAAAAAGAAATTATTTTAATAATTCTTTTTATTCTAGCATTATTCTCAAAACAACTTCCCTCCTGAGAAGGGGAAGTGGAGAAGGAGATGCTGATCTTTTCTCTTTGCTATCCAATGACAAGACTGGTTCAAAGCTGTAGTGGGGGAGGTTTAGACTTGGCGTTAGGAAATGTTTCTTTAATTCAAAACTGGAACAGGCTTCCTAGAGGGGTGGTTGATGCCCCAAACCTGCAAGTGTTTAAGAGACATTTGGACAACACCCTTAATAATTTGCTTTAACTTTTGGTCAGCCCTGAAGTGGTCAGGCAGTTTGACTAGCTGATCATTGTAGGTCCCTTCCAACTTAAATACTGTATTCCATTAAAATAACCGCTCTTATTCCTTTCTACATGATTTTCTCATCAGATTGAACATTAACTCAGCTAGAGGAGTGGTAGTTAGAAGAGGAAGAATGAAAAAGTATGCAAAAATAATTAAGTGAGAAATTATCAAATCTGAAATCTCTTTTTGTCACATTGTCCTATTCTTTCCAGTATGTAGTGGAGGTAAATTCACATTTCAACTGAATTTAGTAGACATTTGATGTGGACTTTTCTTAGTAAGCACTTTGCTCTTCTGTTACTCAACTTAGAATCATAGAATCATAGAATCATAGAATAGTTAGGGTTGGAAAGGACCTTAAGATCATCTAGTTCCAACCCCCCTGCCATGCCCAGGGACACCTCCCACTAAACCATGCCACCCAAGGCTATGTCCAATGCAGCCTTGAACACCACCAGCAATGGAGCATTCACAACTTCCCTGCACAACCCATTCCAGTGCCTCGCCACCCTTACAGTAAAGAATTTCTTCCTCGTATCCAATCTAAACTTTGCCTGTTTAAGTTTGAACCTGTTACCCCTTGTCCTATCACTACAGTTCCTCATGAAGAGTCTGTCCCCAGCATCCCTATAGGCCCCCTTCAGATACTGGAAGGCTGCTATGAGGTCTCCAGGCAGCCTTCTCTTCTCCAGGCTGAACAACCCCAACTTTCTCAGCCTATCTTCATATGGGAAGTGCTCCAGTCCCCTGATCACCCTCGTGGACCTCCTTTGGACTTGTTCCAACAGTTCCATGTCCTTTTTATGTTGAGGGCACCAGAACTGCACACAATACTCCAAGTGAGGTCTCACAAGAGCAGAGTAGAGGGGCAGGATCACCTCCCTTGACCTGCTGGTCATGCTCTTTTTGATGCAGCCCAGGATACGGTTGGCTTTCTGGGCTGTGAGTGCACACTGCCGGCTCATGCTCATTTTTCAACTTAAACCAAAGAAGAAATTCAGACATTGACTGCCTTTTTAAATGGGAATTTGACCATAACACTTTGCAGTAGACTCATTCCTACAAAAATATTAAATTAAAAAAAAAAATCCCACATGTATACACACACAAAATCCCAACAAAAAAAAAAAAAAAAAAACAAAAACAAAAAAAAAAAAAAAGGGCAAAAAAAGCCAAAACCAACAAAACCGAATAGCAACAGTGTGATAATGAAGTTCAAAGCCAAACTAAACTTCTTATTTTTTGGTCATCTGTAACAAGCAGGTGTACTAATGGCCCCTTTTCAGCGTTGTGTGTGTTTCTTTCAGAGCTTTTCCAGAGACAATTCATAAGAAATAAAATTTAATGAATTTCCAAAGCTGTATTTTCTTGACTTAAAATATTAACAGGGCCTCTCATCTGATTAGAAATTTTGAGAGAATCACAGAATTCATTAGAGCAATTTACTGTGTAATGGTAGATGGCTAAGGTAGATCCCTAGTAATGAGATGAACATTAATTAAATAAACTGTAGAATAGAAGTGAACTGTTTAGCCAAGTTAAAAAGCCTGGCAAACAAGCCTCACACTCCAGAAGTCTGAATTCTGTTCATCAAGAGGCAGACTGGTTTATTTTTTTGTGGGAAGGCATGTAGCCAGCAGGTCTGGTAATGGTCACCAGCCTAAATCTGTAAAAACCAACCACACACTTTCCCAAATGAAAGCACAAGTTCTGTTGTTGTTGTTGTTGTTGTTGAATTATATACTAGAAATGGAGCTCATCGGGTTAGCATCTGTAGATCCAGTGCAACTAGAAAGTGAGATGACCTTCAAAAAAAAATCAAACATAAGCTTCAGAATGAAGTCTGCCTCCTAGCATCTGCATCTGCACGTTAATTTAATGACCCAAATAACGGTAACATTACAGAAGAAAACATAAAGGAAAGACTAGTATCCACCTTTCAAAACACAGCTGTATGTTATTGTTTTCTTTTTCCAACACCTTTTGCCTACTACCTAAGCATCAGCCATTTCTTTCGTATCACACAAAATAAAAGAGATACTGATTAAACCATTATTTACTCAGTATCTGGGTTTGGTTTTAAAAGATGCCCCAGAGCCTCCAGAGCCCCCAAGGATGGTGTTAATTTCCAGCTGTTTCCCTTTTAATTTTTTTGTTTACTTCAGTCCACGTTTGAGATGACAGCTTCACCAATACAAAAGTTTTAGCTTTTTGTTCCATAAGGCCCATTTTACATTAAGCACTGGAAGGTGAAAAGAGCATACATCTGTTAGAATGAGATTATAGGACTCAGAGATTTTTCCATAGATAGGCACCAGCATGAGGTTTAATAAATAAATAAAAAAAAATCTCATACAGTGTAATGATAGGTGGATTTAAATGAGACAACAAGATGTCATTAGTGAAAGAACAAAGGAGATAAAAGAAGAACATGATAGTCAAAACTTTAAGGTGAGGCTAAGCAGCGTAATGTGTGAATTATAACATGAGAGAAGCAGCTTGTGCAGTCACTTGAAAGTAAGTCATGATCCAATGACCATGCTAGTTAGATGGCCGTGAAGTTACATTCAGCCACTGCATTTTGACTGAATTAGAAGGGGATGATGTAGGTTTGAAAGGGGTGAAGAATAAAGACAATGCAGTAAACAAATGTTTTAAGCTTGCAAAATTGAATCACTGAGGGAATTTCCAAGGGGCTCAGGAGGAAGCAGCAAGAAGGTTTGCAAACAGTGGGATACATCAAGGAATAGAAGTAATCATAGTTTTCTGCACCTCTCTTCACAAAGGGCATTGGTGCCTGCTGTTGACAAATGGGATGGAGAAGGAAAAATAGGAGGAAGTTTGGGAAAAAGAAAGGGAAATTTCTTCAAATCTTACCCTATTCTTAGGAGGGTAGCTGCCATACAGGGCTGTGGAAGTCTGAGGAGCTACAGATGTTCATAGAAGGCAGAGCAGTGGGACAAGGTATGTACCCCTAGAGACACATAGAATCATAGAATTGTTAGGGTTGGAAAGGACCTTAACACCATCTAGCTACAACCCCACTGCCATGGGCAGGGACACCTTACACTAAACTGTGCCACCAAGGCTCTGTCCAGCCTGGCCCTGAACACCACCGCAATGGAGCATTCACAACTTCCCTAGGCAACCCATTCCACTGCCTCACCACCCTTACACTAAAGAATTTCTTCCTCATATCCAATCTAAACTTCCCCTGTTTAACTTTTAACACGCTGCCCCTTGCCCTATTACTACAGTCCCTCATAAAGAGTCCCTCCCCAGCATCCCTATAGCCCCCTTCAGATACTGGAAGGCTGCTATGAGGTCTCCATGCAGCCTTCTCTTCTCCAGGCTGAACAACCCCAACTTTCTCAGCCTATTTTCATACAGGAGGTGCTCCAGTCCCCTGATCACCCTCGCGGCCCTCCTTTGGACTTGTTCCAAGAGCTTCATTTCCTTTTTATGTTGAGGACACCAGAACTGCACACAATACTCCAAGGGAGGTCTCACAAGAGCAGAGTAGAGGGGCAGGATCACCTCCCTCGACCTGCTGGTCACACTCCTTTTGATGCAGCCCAGGATACGGTTGTCTTTCTGGGCTGTGAGCTCACACTGCTTGCTCATGTTAAGTTTCTCATTTTTCAACACCCCTAAGTCATTCTCCACAGGGCTGCTCTGAATCTCTTCTCTCCCCAGCCTTTATTTGTGCCTGGGATTGCTCCGACCCAGGTGGAGGACCTTGCACTTGGCATGGTTAAACTTCATAAGGTTGGCATCTGCCCACCTCACCAGCATGCCAAAGTCCTTCTGGATGGCATTCCTTCCCTCCAACGTATGAACCGAACCACGTATCTTGGTCATCGGCACACTTGCTGAGGGTGCTCTCAATCCCATTGTCCATATCACCAACAAAGATGTTGAACAAGACTGGTCCAGCTATCAAATTGAGGTATCTCCAATTTAGAGAGAAGGATGTTGTGTGGGACAGCATCAAACGCTTTGAACAAGTCCAGGTAGATGACGTCAACTACTCTGCCCCTGTCCATCAGTTTCATAGCTCCATCATAAAAGGCCACCAAATTGGTCAGGCAGGACTTCCCCTTAGTGAAGCCATGCTGGCTGTCACCAACCACCTGGTTGTTTTTCATGTGCCTTAGCATGCCTTCCAGGATAATCCGCTCCAAGAGTTTGCCAGGCACAGAGGTGAGGATGACTGGTCTGTAGTTCCCTGGCTCATCCATTTTGTCCTTCTTGAAAATGGGGGTTATATTTCCCTTTTTCCAATTGTCAGGGACTTTACCCGACTGTCATGATTTTTGAAATATAATGGACCCAGTGGCTCAGTAACTTCATTTGGCAGCTTCTTCAGGACCCGTGGATGGATTTCATCAGGTCCCATGGACTTGTGCACATTCAGGTTCTTAAGATGGTCTCAGGCCGGATCCTCTCCTACAGTGGGCCCATAGTCTTCATTCTCACAGTCTCTGCATCTGCATTCCAAGACTTGGGTGGTGTGGTAGGAGTATTTGCCACTGAAGACCAAGGCAAAGAAGTCATTAAGAACCTCAGCCTTCTCCAAATCCAGGGTAGCCAGTTCTCCCCATAGCTTCCGGAGAAGGCCCATGTTGTCCCTAGCCTGTCTTTTATTTGCAATGTACCTATAGAATCCCTTCCTGTTATCTTTCACATCCCTAGCCAAGTTTAATTTTAAGTGGGCCTTAGTTTTCCTAACCTGGTCCCTAGCTTCCCAGACAACATCCCTATATTCTTCCCAGGCTGCTTGTCCTTGCTTCCACCTTTTATGAGCCTCTTTTTTCCCTTAAAGTTTCCTCAGCAGCTCCTTATCCATCCAAGGAGGTCTCATGGCCCTCCTGCTCAACTTCCTTCTAGTTGGGATGCAACACTCCTGAGCTTGTAGTAGGTGATCCTTGAACATGAACCAACAGTCTTGGGCCCCCCTGCCCTCTAGGGCTATATCCCATCGAGCCTTACTAAGCAGGTTCCTGAAGATGCCAAAGTCTGCTCTCTTGAAGTCCAGGGCAGTGAGCTTGCTGCACACTCTTCTCACTGTCCTGAGGATGTCTAACTCGACCATCTCATGATCGCTGCAACCGAGACCGCCCTGGAGCATCACATTTCTGACCAGCCCTTCCCTGTTTTTGAGCACGAGGTCAAGCATGGCACCTCTCCTTGTTGGCTCCTCTATTACTTGCAGAAGGAAGCTGTCTTCCACACAATCGAGGAACCTCCTGGATTGCTTGTGCCGGGCCGTACCATCCCTCCAACAGATATCAGGTGGTTGAAGTCCCCCATGAGAACAAAGGCCTGCAAGCGTGAGGCTGTTCCTATCTGTCTATAGAGTGCTTCATCCGCAGAGTCCTCTTGATTTGTCTGTAACAGATCCCCTCAGTAATGTCTCCCATCGCTGCTCTCCATTTAACCCTGACCCACAAACTCTCTGTTAACTGATCACCTGTCCCCAGACAGAGTTCCATACTCTCCACCTTATAAATTCATACATACTCAGCCTATATATACATTCAACAGGGAATTCCTTGGTAGTATAACTCAAGCTAGGATTTGAAGTTCAGAATGTTTTAAAACCTTAGTCAAGATGAAGTATGCTACATCAGCAGGAAGACCTTGACTTTCTGCAAGCTTGATGGCACTGACAGACAGCAAGCTCTGCCTCCTCCTTCCACAGCAAGATGTGCTCTGCTAAAGACCTTCTTTTCTAGCCCTAAGGAGAAAAAGCAACAATACTTAATTTTACAACCCTGTCATAACCATTGCAGGTAAGTTTCTGTAAAGCAATTAACATCACTACCATTTGGAAGACAGCCAGTTCAGCTACATGTGGTGATGTGTGTTTTATATAAGGAGTACCAAAGATGCAATAGGAAGATGTATAAGGCCATCCAGGTAGAAAGACTCCATCCAGAGCCCTGTTGATAGGGAGCAGGGGTGAAAGAACAAAACAGTGTAGTGTAACCCTAGCTAGTTGTTGGTTATGAGGTAGCTCTTCTTGGAAGCTCAAGTGAACATCCTTGTCTATTTAATGGAAATAACTTCATCAATCAAGATTAGCTGAGTCAGGATAACAATAAAAATAAAGAGAAAAACAAACCAGTTTTCCATAAGGAGGCAAGTCAACTTAAATTTTTCCTTCTGATAGAATCCAAAAATTTCTTGTCTCACAATCAAAAGAAAATATTTTCTTGATAATAATAAAGAACTTCCCTCTACTTATTTACCCAAAATGTTTTTATCTAAACATATCCCTGCAAGAAGTTTAAGTTTCAACAGAATGGCTTTTTCTGACCAGTATAAACATATGTACATATATCAGAAGACATCTTACAAAGTTAAAATTATTATTCAGGAATACTGAAGAATTAAGTCCATGTATAATGTGTCACTAGCACACCACCTACTTCTTTGTGACATTGCTTGGAAGCAACAGCAATTTTAAAGGATGTACTTACACAATCCCATATTAACATTTTATGCCTGAGCCAGTAAATCCCAGGAAAAGTTTCACTCTTACAGGTATGATGGTCTGAAGAATTTACAGGCAGGATTGTGAGGATAGGCCATTTCTGTGATTTGAAAAATCTCATTTGTACTCTTTATCTTTCTAGCACTCATTTAAACCCAGCTTAAGTTTAGCATCTCCACACTGTTGTATACAGCAAGTAACCTGTGGGAGATCTTGGCTGGGCTACTGCTGTACAGGTGTCCACATAGCAAAACTGCTATCTGTGCAGGCAAGAGTAGCAGAGGTGCCAGTGGCTGTCCTGTCTCTCAGAGGTCTGTCCAGAGAGGACTCAGACAGCAAGTTGCAAGAGGAAACTTATTCTGACATTACCTGTTCTCTGGATAAATAGAGGGCTCCAGAGTTGTCAATACAGCACTTTTGCTACCACTCGATTCGGTGCAAAATAAATGTGGATATTTTCCTCTTGCAGCATGTATTAAATTCCATTAGCATTAATGAGAGCAACACATGAGTTTGGCAGGAAACATACACAAAGCGCAGAGCAAACAGCTTCCAAGTTCTCAGCCCTCTCACATATTTCAGCCATCTTTCCTCTGTGAAAGCCTTATCCTTAACCTACAAAGTTCAAAATAAAAAAGGTAAATTACTTTGTGTACAGTATGTTAAGATGATGGGTTGGGATAGGGAGGGAGGAATACAAGGGGCTAATGTACAAATAATTACTGTGCTTGCATTTAGTGAAGTGCTACCAGATAAACTCCCAGACAGAGCTAATATAGAAGGAAAGTTTTGAGTTGGCTGAGCAACTTTTCACAGCACACTGGTAAAATAATAAATTATGCTATGACCGATAACATTCAATAATTTCTCTGATATATTGCTACAGCCATTTTTTCAACAGTATAAAGCTCGTATTTCTCTGTCATATTAGTAATTTTCATATTGCATTTCAGGCTCAGTCTTGGAGTTAGTAGGTAAAAGCACATCACAGCAGTAACAAAAGGAAGCTGACTGCTCTTTAAAATAAAAAATAAAGACAGAAAAAAGAAGAAGGAAATGTCAGGAATCTGGTCAGTTTGTTGGTTTGGTTTTTTTTTAAACTTTCACAATACACCAAGTGATGCCTACAGGAAAAAAAAAAAAAAAAAAGACAGCAGTTTCTACAACACTGCTTCATTACAGACCCAGCAGAGTAACAGCCGTGGATCCATTTTGCTTTTTTCTTCCTTGATGATATCACTAAAGCATTAATGGAATCCTTCCGCTCCATTGGTACAGTATGAATTTATCTACAGCGCATTCTTTATTGGTTTGAGTACAGATATGCTATTTTTGTGTATGGGAGACGGGGAAAATGGGGTTGCCTGTATCTTTTATAGAAAATACGTTCTTTATTAACTGAAAACTTAAAAAAGTTTAGTACAAAATAAAACAATATTGATATTCAGGTTAAGTTATGAGGATAAGTGACAAATTAATTTGGAACTCAACTATTAAATAAACTTTTTTACTTGGCTTGAAATTATACATTAATTCTCTATGAAAACTGGCAGTAGAAGTCGTACTATTGTTATTATGGCTGGCAATTATGGCTGGTTATTATGTTAAAATCATATCACCCGAAAGGAAAAAGAAGCTTTATTTTAAAGGACATCTACATTTGGAACTAGTTATTACAAAGAACCATAGGATGCCATTGTCCTCATTTGATTACAAAACTGCAAACACTTTAGTTATTATAACCCACTTAAAATATTATTTACTATCATAGAGAAACATGAGTAAATGTTATGATAAATCTTTCTGCAACAGTGTTAAGTATGATTTTTATCATCTAGAAATACACTTTTTTAACAACAAGGAATCATTATGATTATGTACTGTGTTATTGAAAAGTCCATGTGAAAGGAAGTTATTATAGATACCAGGTAGCATCTGTCTGAGTGGAATTTTCCACCCACGATTTTATTCTGAATTTGACAACCAGGTTCCCAATTATAATTCCCTAAGTCCCTCCACTCATCAGTACCATTTGGTTTTCAGGCACAGGGGATGATCACACTCAGCATCACTTTACACATCCAAGAAACAGTATGAACTTAAAGCACTAAACAATATTCTGCCCTGACGTTGTGCTATGAAAGAAGTAGAGAACAAGGAGCAGGAACCAAAAACACAGTCAGCACTTGCATCTAGCTGATAGCAAAACTAGCTGAAGCAAAAGGGGAAGGATGAGAGGAAAGGAGGAAAAGGGGAGGAGGAAAAGAGGTAAGGCTCGTACAATAATTACATTTATGCTTCCTAACAGAGTTTACTAGTGGATCCTTAGCAGCATAAACAAGGTAAGTAGATCAAATCAACTCTTTTAGGTAAAGGAGAAGAGACGTAATGATGGAAGCTTGAAGAGCAAGTCCAGAGACTCTAATATGTTGCAGAAAAGGACAAAGATTTTTACTACTAACCCTCCCAGTCAAAGTTGCCATCTTCCAGGCACTTCACTGATTTAGCAGACTCATCAACCCACCTTTCTGTTGACCTAGAATATGCCAAAATTCACAGGAGAGCCATGACTATTTTGCTTCCCTAAATTGCTTGCTTAGCCTGTGCTTGATAGCAGCTCAGCTCTTAGTCACACAGCTCTGTGGAGTGTTGACCCCATCACAGGGGGTTTGAGTGGGACAAGAGCTTAAATATTTTTCAGTATTTTAAGAACTTCAAATTTCCAGTATACAGGTGAAATTCAGTGACAGTGAACATCTTATTTACTATCATGCAGACAGCATCAGTTTTCCAGGTCCTAGGTAAATTGCAGAGAAACCTGTCTGTGCTATTGCCTAAGTAAACGGCAAGAATCAGTGTGAGAGCAGAGATCAAAATACACAGAAACAAGCCAGTGCATGTAAATGATCACTTCAGAGGGCTAAGTCTAGTGAATGAGATCCTTCATATCCATGAATGATGCCTCAAATGTCATTGAGACGAATTGTGAAAACCACAGGCTAAAAAAGTCACAAGAGATTGATTTTTTTATTCAAAGGCTTGTCTATATAAGGAGATTTTCTATAAGACTTTCCTGTAACCGCTTTGTAATAACTGGCCCATCCAAACTAACCCCTGTGTTTTCTAAGAACAATATAATGAGAGGACACAAAGAAAGAGGAGGGAGAAGTAGGATGTTCTCTCACAAGTTGCTAAGCCACTGTCCATCATATTTGAAAAATCATGCCAGTTGGGCAAAGATCCCGATGACTGGAAAAAGGGAAATATAACCCCCATTTTCAAGAAGGGCAAAATGGATGACCCAGGGAACTACAGACCAGTCAGTCACACCTCTGTGCCTGGCAAACTCTTGGAGCAGATTCTCCTGGAAGGCATGCTGAGACACATGAAAAATAACAAGGTGATTAGTGACAGCCATCATGGCTTCACTAAGGGGAAATCCTGCCTGACCAATTTGGTGGCCTTTGATGATGGGGTTACAGAACTGATGGACAGGGGTAAAGCAGTTGACGTCATCTACCTGGACTTGTTCAAAGTGTTTGATGCTGTCCCACACAACATCCTTCTCTCTAAGTTGGAGATACATCAATTTGATAGGTGGACCACCCACTGGATAAAGAACTGGCTGGATGGCCACACACAGAGTCATGGTCAATGGCTCGAAGTCCTTCTGGAGATCAGTAATGAGTGGTGCCCCTCAGGGATCAGTGTTGGGACGGGTCTTGTTCAATATATTTGTTGGTGATATGGAAAATGGGATTGAGTGTGCACTCAGCAAGTGTGCCGATGACACCAAGCTGTGTGGTTCGGTTGATACATTGGAGGGAAGGGATGCCCTCCACAGGGACCTTGACACTCTTGTGAGGTGGGCTGATGCCAACCT
Source organism: Ara ararauna (assembly GCA_028858755.1). Taxonomy (NCBI): domain Eukaryota; kingdom Metazoa; phylum Chordata; class Aves; order Psittaciformes; family Psittacidae; genus Ara; species Ara ararauna. Next base: position 103,011,237 of record CM054376.1, on the reverse strand, counting down.
GATGAAGTTTAACCATGCCAAGTGCAAGGTCCTACACCTGGGTCGGAGCAATCCCAGGCACAGCTCCAGGTTGGGAAGAGAAGAGATTCAGAGCAGTCCTGCAGAGAAGGACTTGGGGATGCTGGTCAATGAGAAACTTAACATGAGCAAGCAGTGTGAGCTCACAGCTCAGAAAGCCAACCGTATCCTGGGCTGCATCAAAAGAAGCGTGACCAGCAGGTCGAGGGAGGTGATCCTGCCCCTCTACTCTGCTCTTGTGAGACCTCCCTTGGAGTATTGTGTGCAGTTCTGGTGTCCTCAACACAAAAAGGACATGGAACTCTTGGAACAAGTCCAGAGGAGGGCCACGAGGATGATCAGGGGACTGGAGCACCTCCTGTATGAAGATAGGCTGAGAAAGTTGGTGTTGTTCAGCCTGGAGAAGAGAAGGCTGCGTGGAGACCTCATAGCAGCCTTCCAGTATCTGAAGGGGGAGTCTATAGGGATGCTGGGGAGGGACTCTTCATTAGGGACTGTAGTGATAGGACAAGGGGTAACAGGTTCAAACTTAAACAGGAGAAGTTTAGACTTGATATGAGGAAGAAATTCTTTACTGTAAGGGTGGTGAGGCAGTGGAATTGGTTGCCTAGGGAAGTTGTGAATGCTCCATTGCTGGTGGTGTTCAAGGCCAGGCTGGACAGAGCCTTGGGTGGCATGGTTTAGTGGGAGGTGTCCCTGGGCTTGGCAGGGGGGTTTGAACTAGATGATCTTAAGGTCTTTTCCAACCCCAATTATTTTATGATTCTGTATTAGCACAGCTATGTGAACAGGTAACCTACTCTCATCTGCATTACTGCCAGCCTAAGGCATTTCTGGGACTGGTGATATAAAGCCAAACCAACAGAAGTTAGGGAAAACTGACTGCTTTTTTGCATCTAGGGATCAACATCCTCAGATCCTCATCAGCTTCCTTGCCATTCCTTAAAGTAGATGATAATAATTTTCAGACTCTTAGCAGATCAACATGAATGCCACACAATGCTATATGGCAGCGTTGGCAGTTCCTAACAAGCCAGTTTTATCTAGTATGCTATCACCAAACACCAACAGCTTTCAGGCCAGCTCTTAGGACACCACCAAACATTCCTGGCTGAACAGTTTACAAGAGCAGCCATAGTAACTTTTACAAGAGCAGTCGTAATAACTACCGCTGCTTGTCTCTGCTTGCATTTCCAGATCCTTTTGTGAAAGACATGGAGTGAATAGTGGCTTCAAGAGCAAGTTTTCTGGAACAGCATTTCCCAACAAAGCCATTTCTGGGCTCGTGAAACAAGCATCAGCTGGCACTGAAGAATGGTACTGCAGAGATACTATGCACAGGAACAGCTGCAGAATTTCAGCCTGGTGTAAATTTTTTTTTTTATGTCAAAATATAGTCTGTAGCTTAGTCCTGAGCTGTAGCAACAGGTTATCAGCACGAGAACTATATGAGCTGTGAGAAAAGCACAGCCATGGCCAGTCAATTACTTGCCCTGTTTACTAGCTGAATATCTCAACAGCTGGACTGTTAGAGAAGAGATGCAAGCTGCTGTTTTAGAGCTCATTGTCTTGCACATGTCTTTTAAGTCTTGCCATTCCTTGAGAGGACAGTGACAGTTTGAATTTCCCCCAAGTTTAAATGCAGAAGATCATGAACTACATTAGAGGAAAAAAGTCCTTCTGTAACTGTACCGCGTGACCACCATCTACACACAGTTGATCTTGCTTGCGTTACATCTGCAGAGTTTTCTACTCATAATCTACCAAAGTAATGAGTATAAACTCATCATTAGCAAAACGCAGCTTAAAACCCTCTGCCAATGAAGCCTATATGATGCCCACCTAATTATTTAAAATTTCTGCAGGATGAATTGCAACAGTGACTTAAGAATAGAAATTAAAAGAATTCCAGAATTAAGCAAAAGTCTATCTTTTTTAAGTAGATGTGCTGTGCAAACAGTAAAAACTTGAACTGAAAGGAAAGAGACAGCTCAGCTCAGACTGTTTCAAAAAAATAAAGAATAAAAAAATTACCAGCAGTCAACCATCATTTCTAGCCATAGACTTTTCCTTTCTGTGGCTAGTCAGGCCAAAAGGGTAAGGAGATTTGCCAGGCTGCGAAAATTTCATGATCAGTTGGAAGTGGATAGCCACAGTTTTGAGAACATCAGAGAAGAATTCATTAATTTGCAAAGTTATGATTATGTCTGTATTTTAGATTTATACCTAAAATTTCAGATCTTGTGCAGGAATGTTAAAAATTAGCCTGTAAATACAAGTTTTCAATGGATTTGAAGCATATTTGGAGTTAATGGTGTTAAAACTTTGTGCAATGTGTTTTCTACCTGTTATTTAAATTTCTTTTTAAAAAATACAGTTGCAGTGATAAAAACCATTATTCAGGGATTTATACTGATTAAAAAAGGTCTTACTGATAACAAACTTGCACAGACAATCCAAGTTAATTGTTGGTTTGATTAAAATGCAGTATGTATGCAATAACTTTGAGATCGTATAGTCACACTGTGATTCTCAAGCAACACAGAAGTAATAAGTGTTCATTTATAATCTAGTATAGTTAGCTTGTGCTCCAGCATTATGTTGCAGGGGGCATATATTTGAATAGATTAAGTAACAAGCAACTACTTCAAGATCCCCAATATCAATAGAAGCCGACGGTGCTCAACTGAAGGAAACAAGAGAATACTGGGAAGAAGAGATGTGCTAGTACTGTCAGCTTAGTACTTGCACCTTCCCAAACAACATCCTCATTATTTTAACATATTGAGAGAGGTAGACATTTAGAGGAAAAACAAATAAGAGTTCAGAATCTAGGATGAGATTCTGAGGTTTACATTCACCCTTTTTAGTAGAAAATATTTATCAGGTGTCAGTCAATCGATGCAGACAGATTTTAAGGTTAATGTAATGATTCCCTACAACATTCCCTGGTGATAAGCTGTGCTTTCAAGGACGTTTTCACCACACCAATGTCTCAGCCAGGTCTTTTATCAAAGAACTCATGGCTCTCAGGCACTGTTTCATACAACAGTTGATATTGTCACTGTCAGAACAACAGTACCATCAAACCTTAGAAGTATTTGGGGGTGATGTCCCAAACCAAAATTCCTTCTGATTCATTTCTGGGTAGAGAATGGATGATGCACCACCAGAAGTCCTGTTTTCTTCTTTTTAGCTCTGTAGCATGTGTTTGAACCCAACAGTGCGCAGCATTGTGGGTATGACCGTACTTGACCAACAACTTGGGCTGCCCACAGGCTTTATGTAGTACTAGATTTGAGCCTTCACGTCTCAAGAAAGGAACAGATTCAGAACATAAGCACAACTTCAGCTGAAAGCTGAATAAAGAGAGCATAGTACAAATATAAACCATGAAATAAATAGCACGCTTGCCAGATATGTAAGTTCCTAGAACACAAGTAAAGTTTGTGCGCCAGAATTCAGACTGAGAAGTGATATCAATATTGCAGATCAGTAACGGACCTACAGGTAAGTATTATGATTAGAATATTCTGGATACATGCGGAGATACAGCTGTGTGAATAAAATAGTACATATTCACATAATTAAAGATTCTATTATACTGTATATGCAAAAGAGAACCAAATTAAGGTTCCACTGGCATCTTCAATTCTAGCACTTCCATTGTATACATATTAGTTTAATCAATCACTGTAATTACTGCAAATATAGCGACTTAGCACAATTTTGTAATAAAAAAGCTGACTTTCAGAAGGAAAGTCTTACGTCATACAAGATTGTCAATAAAATACCCCATAGCTCTGCAACTTCAGAGAAAAATCTGTGGTTTACATTCTCCAAGGAATTACCCATAGCACTTTTCTCTTTAAGTTCTCCTGCATGAGAGTAATATCAAGGCTGAAACAAGTGCTTCCTGAGCTCAGGGGAGTGCTAGCATTTCTCAGGGTGCTGATAGCCACCATGCTTATGCTTTCTATGGATTGGAAGCATTGTCAAGACTCATGCACTCAGCTGTATTCAATGAAACACCACCTTGGTTTTCCTTACAGCTCTCAATGGTATGTAGCAACTGTATTTCATATCATCAATTTAGGTGTAATATACTTCATTCCAGCATGGTTCCTTCAGCCGTGTCCTGGGCAAAGGAATTGAAAAGTCATCTTTTATAGCCTTGCTTTTATACTGATAATGCTTAGACACAATTAAAATATAATGCTGATAGCAATCTTTGTGTATAAGACTGCCATGTATAGAAGTTGGCATGTATAGAACTGCCAACTTCTTCCACAAAATCTGAATTTTGAAAGACAGTCCAGTAGAAAATAATAAAGAAACTTTTACTAATGGAAATGAGTTGTCTGGGCTTTATGATAAGGTTTCTTATGAGACAGTATTTGTGCAGTAATGAAAACCTGTTCAATACTCTTTAATCATTCTATGTAAGAAAACTATGATTTGACATGCATTGTGTATGTCTGTTTATTAAGGGGTGAGAAGAATAACACATCATAGAGAAGTAAAATAGAAACTTTTAGGCAGCTTCTACCTGGCCTGATGCTCAGAGTAACACCATATACTTTACTCCTTACTTTCAGATTTAAAGTATTCATCCATATGTTTCTTAATCATTAACAAAAATTCAAAACCAAACCAATATATCATACAATCCTTGACCAAAGTGAAGTCAAATAATACCTAAACCTCATACATGAGCTAAGATCTCAAACTGTAAATCTTTGGTTCAGCCAAATGAATTAAGTGCAACGTGCCCTGAAAAACTGTCACATCTAGACAAATTTGGCACTAGTGAGAGGATTTTCTAGAAGAACAGCACTGCCCCTTGGCCACCAGCTTATTGTCCTACCAGTCACTCACATTTATTAATATTCATAAAGATATATAATAACCCTGTTTTCCCTTTAAAAGCAAATGACAGATGAAGAGCTAAGAAACAACATATTCTGTTCATCTTTTTTAGGTGCAGCCTATAAGGAATTATCCTTGTCAGCTGCTCTCCCTCTTTTCTAGTACAAATCTCTGTATGCATTATAGTGCCACCAGAAACAATAAAAATAATACAGGAAGAAGACAAGCTTTTGGTCATGAAGCATATCAGCATCAAGAGAATGCTGTGTCACTTTTTCAGCTTCCACAAGAATATTTTTATAGCAGCTTTCAAAATGAAAGAAGAAAGAGGACATTGCCAACCCTGCAACAGTGGAAAAAATTGGAAACAGAGACTATGAAAATAAGATCTGTTTCAAGAGGGTGAGACAGAACTTTCTGAAACTCAGAAGTAGAATTTGATGTGCAGAGTAATTTCTCTCTCTGCTTTTTCCCAGTAGCCAAACAGAAGTGACCAAAGGGACTTAGAGCTGGGAATCCGGTTTACCAATAACTATTACCTGGAGATGAAAAATTCCTACAATCAAGACACCTGTTCTTGTAAAATTATCTAGGAATCTTTAACACCTGTAAGCAACTCCAATTTTCTAATTAATATGAAACGTATAACTTAAGGTAGCAAGCTGGTAAGAATGGTAAGAAACACCCAATTAGGAACAACTATGTGACAGGTAAGGATAGGGGTTCAGCTACATAAGACATGTTAATGCAGCGACTGCATGAGAACATGTTATACTTAATAAACAGTGTGTATAGTACTACTGGGTGCTTTTTTTAAAACAAGCAGAGAACACCAAAATACCAGTGACTGAAAGAAGCAGTGTTTCTGAAGAGGAAATAAGAAAAAAGTAAAATAAAAGGAAAGCAGTGAAGGTGTTTACTGAATAATAGAAGGTTAGGAGTCAAGCAGCTGTGTGATGCTTTTACCTTAAAGATCAGAATTGGAGTTATACTTCAGGTCTTAGGTGAAATGAGTTTGATGGATTAGGTCTGGTTACTAGCTGTCAGTGAACTACATCAAAACATGGCACATACGTACACAGCTTACTACAACTAACTGTTCTCTGCTTGAGACAATTTCCCTCTGGAGCTAACCAGAAGATAAATGAACTCCTATCCCCAGGGAGAAATGTCCCTCAATGAGGCAAAACAATACACACTGATGAACATGCTACAGCGCTGGTGTTCTTCTTGACTGTTACAAAAAGAAAACAGAAATCTGTTTTTACCAATAGTTAGACGCGGGCACTACACAAACTAGGACATTATTGGAATGGGGGCTAGGCAGGAGAGGAAGCACCTAGAAATTACTTTTTTTTTTTTTTCCCAATAGAAAAAAAACCATAACATTTTTCTCAGCTGAAGGAATTCTTTTCTGCCTGTTGCTGGCTGTTCTCAACAAAAGGCAGCATTACTTGTGAAAGTCTGACATAAGACTGTTTCTGTGAAGATAAATTATCGCACTTCCTTTCTTTTCTTTCTATTGTTTTGTCTCTTTTACTTTATCCTCCAACCCCTCCCCTTCATACTACTTTTGTTATTAGCCACAATTTTCTGAAGTGAAACCAGGCTTTCACCACCCTTCTGATGTTCTCCCTGTTACCCACTAGGTCACTCCAGGATATCTTGCAATTCCCTTCCCTAAAATTGATTCCATTAGGAATAATTATTTCACAAGTTTGTTGTTGAGTATATTTGCTAGTGCTATTTTGAAACAGCAACCACTTTAAACACAAAGCCATCAGTTCTATAGTAGTTTTAAACATGTCTTATCTAAATGACACTTCTTTGCATCTGAAACATTATTCATGAACAAGAAAAGTCAAAAGCTACACTAATCAGATTAAAACCCAAGAATTCTCTCTAAAACAAATTACCATCTGCAGAAACACCTCCGAGGATCCTCCAAGAAATCCCTAAGATCACTGAAATGTTTGTTGAATATCATCAGTATCATTTATACTTGCAACCATCTATTGTGGGTAAAACTTGAAAACCTTTCATAAGTGTGAAAAAAACGCACTATCATCAAGTACAGCATGTGCTAAATATCCATATTTGCACCTATACACAGAAAACTGTTAACAGAAATTTAGTAACTGGGTCCCACGTGAAAGCAACTTTTACAATGCTGCTTTTCTTTCTCCAGCCACTATGGCAAGCAATGAAGAGAGCATCACGTATTTGTACCACTGAAGAGGAGGAATTTACTCAGATCTGTCTCCAGGCCCAGGGAAAGAGTTAGTCTTATTTGCCAACATGTGGCAAAGTTACAATTATTCTGTGTCACCAGAGGCAAAGGCTGGAGAGGCTTCAGCCGTGCTCTGTAAACTTCTAGCACAAACCTCTCTGCAACTTCCCTTCTTCCATGAGACTTTCTGATGTTATGTGCAATCTTCACTGGAGAGAAAAGTGTCATTATACAAGTCTACAAGTACAGCTCTCACTACCAGGGATGCAGAGTTTCCAAGTAGTTATAGGAGACTGTTCCTTCTCCCTTTCCCAAATGTTTGGAAGTGAGTTACAGAGATTCCCTACACAACACCTAGGTTATGCAAATGAAACCCTCTCTGTAGGTCAGTTCATTTCTGTTCACTCACAGACTAAAGCAGTGAGCTCTTTCCCCTCCAGTTGCTCTGTTCATCTCCAAGTAAGAACAGATTGCTATGCAAACAACCTTGGGGCAGCATTTTACCCTTTTCAACAAGAAAGCAGGAGACACTAGGGCCTGCATCAGACTGAAAGACATAAAAAAGCAGGTAACACCCATTTCTTACCAGCCCAAATATTGCTATCTTGGCTTAACAACTAATAGACCAAGTTTAATAAGAAAAAGATGCACCATTATTTAGAATAATAGTATTTTTTTTTAAATAGGTTACTATGTAGCACTATAGCTAAAACCCTTCCTGTTCAAGGACTCAACCAAGTCTCCTGTTCCCAAGAAACATCTCTTGCAGTCATCTTTTCATGTAATCAGATAAATATTGAAATGAGTGTGAATCCTCCTATTAATAACCATGCCATTACATTTAATTTACCATTCATACAGGACAGTAATGCTCATCATACAGCTAATGATGATTTTCATCCTCTTTTTAGTTTGATCTAATCTTCAGCCATCTCACCTTTTCTACTAAACATCATTACATCCGTCCTGCACTTTCATAATCTTTCATCAACTTAGACTTCAAGTGCAGAATCCAGATGCTTGCTCACAACATTTTCTTTGCCTTATTACAATTCCTGCCTAGGTGAAGGCTTGATTTTGACTTCCATCCTCCTGGCATAACTCAGGGCAAGTTCATTACTGAAGCTTCAAATTTGGCCTGGTAATTTAAACAGGTGTTGGCAGTACAAAGTTGACCTCTAATTAATAGTGAAAGCCAGAATTCAGAATGAGATGAGAGAAGGAAAGTCTGAGGTTGGCAGTCTGGAGAGGAGAAAGGTAAGAGCACAGCAAGCACCCTACCTATGCCAGGGTTCAGGATTAGCAATGCAGTAGTTTCTTCACATTATGTGACACAGGAGTTTATATTATCCAATAAAGATACTACCCCAGACAGATAAAGATACTACCCCAGGTGGTGAACGCTGATGTATGCAACATATTCAGTCATCCCAGAAAAAGGGACGTGATTCTTTCTTTGCCTAAATAAAAACTGCTTGAAACAGTGTTGCAGCAGTGATGTTTCATTATTCTCTAAATTCAGCACTTCTGGAAGGCAGTGACAGGGTTAACAACTTTGCACCTTCTCTAACCATCCGGCCATATGCTCTTCGACCTGTGTTACACAAGCTTCCTGCCAATCTTATGGATATACAGATCAGCTGCTTACTTCAGTCCAGGTCTGAAGAATCAACTCAACTGGGGGACAAAAGGAGGGTGCTAAATGTTGCTCACATTCACATGTGAATTATTGAGTGACTTCATTCAAAGCAGTCTCTTTGGGCACAGAATTTACAAGGGTGGGCTGGCAAATACATGCAATATACACAAAACCGCTGACCTAGAAAGCCATGACAGTCGGTGGCAACAGTTTGAGGAGGAACCTTTGAAAAATTCTGTTTGAGGACAACAGGACCTGGCAGCTGTCAGCCCTGGTAGTCATGTCAGTAGGGAAAAAGGCTTGGCTAGCCTTGTCAGACTCTAGCCAAGCTGTATTGGCTAAGGCTCTAGTCAAACCTTTCAGCACACTGGACATAATTAATACAGAAAAGGCCCTTTGCCCTGCAGCAGCCTGAGAGGAGCTGATAGGAAGTAAGGATATTGCCCTAATTTTATTCCTGGATTATTTAGTTCCATGCATTCATGAAATTAGGTACCAGCTGAAGACATAAAATACACTATTTCAGTTTCTGCAGGAGCTGTGAAAAAGCCTAGATTGTTTATTGGTTGATAATCACTACTGTAAAAGTATGCGCAATGATCACTGAGCATTTTCTTTAAGAGCACAAACATGACCAAGCCATAATCTATAACATTATTTGCTGGAGACTGATATGAAAATTTCTGTCAACAAAAGGTTAGAAACAAAAGGTCAACAAACCCTGTCTTTTGTAGGTGTGTCTTCAGGTCCTATAGGAATATGCACCCTGTTATAAGTTGCACTCTCAGTGTGTATTCAGGTTTTAGCTTAGGCACCCAGTTAGGAATGCAGACAGGTAAAGCTATGGATTGGTTCTTCAGTGCATAATTTAGAAATGTGAACCTACCTGAAATGGTCTCAGTTATTCTCTCACCCCCTCTTTATCAACTACACAAAAAGCTTATCTCATAGACACCTGCAACCAGATGCTTGGGCCCAGCTTCATCTCACCTAACTGCCACTAACAGTGTCATTGATCTCCTTTTGTAGGCAATGGCGAGAGTTAGATACTTGGATATACCTGCGTACTCATCCCTTACTGTGCACCTGCTCACCTCTTCAAAGACTGAAGAAATGTGGACAATTCACTTAACTTAGACACTCAGGTTTTGGGCTTGAGATGTCAGAAGTAATCCCGTGTTTATGGTATATCATGTGATGAATCCCTCATATCCTTCGAAACACAGCCTTTCTTTGCTAATCATAAACTATAATAGCATTCAGATCTCACTTGCTGCAAATAATGCAAACAATTTTTCTCTCTCTTAGAAATGCACCATTAAAATTCACCACCTTCCTGTGCACCCAGCATCCACAGCTGGGCACGCTTTCCACAGCACTCCCTCCAGCAAGGTGCCGGCTTGCTGGAGCTGTTAATGGTAATACCCCATTGATTTAACTTCTGCCAAACAGCCTAGATACTGCTTTGCAGTGGTGATGGAAGGATTTGGCCTTTCTCCTGAATTCTTTCCAGGCATCCATGTAAGATACTTAGAACGGATGCTGAGAATTAGATATACATAATACCTCCAAAAGGACTGAACAGAAAGGAACAGATTAACAGTAACCACATCACACCAATGCAGGCAGAAAATATTCACTCCAACAGACAAAACCAGGAATAACAGAGTGTGTGTGATTTTGGGCTAAGCAGCAACTCAGCGTAAGTGTCAGAATGATTTAGATGTTCTTGATATCTAATCTTACATCATATTGAAGACATTACAGTGCAACTCTGAGCATCTAATTCTGTCTTAGTTACAGCTGTACATATTAACTTCTCTACAACAGTGCTTCTGTTCTCACACTGCCAAGTCTTGTGTCCCTTCCTAACACAACATTATGAGGGATTTTTTTTTAAAATCACAAGTCAGACACAACAGTCTGCTAAATCAAGAAATTCTCTTTAAGGAAAGCAATAGATTTGAGCCTCTAGAGTACGTAGGGGTCATGTTTTCTGGCTTTCCTCCACAGCAATGAAGACCACAAATATACATTAAAAAGAGGAGGAAAAAAAATCGAGCAAAAGAAAGAAAATTAGAGTGGAATCACTTGCCTCCAGCATCTGGCTCTTGAAGAGAAACATACGTGACTACCATTTTTTCATTACCCTTTACTTACATGATCCTTACCACTCTCTATTAGATGGAGAGTTTCACAAGGTGATTCACAAAGCTTTCTATCTTACAACTATTTTTGGGGCCATATAATTTTACCCTTTGATTATAAATACCACTGTTATGTGAGGGTGTGGGCACACTTACCTGGTCATCATCTATTTCAGGAGGCAGTGGATCTGAATTGCAAGCTGTAGTCATCCACAAACTCTGCATGATGTTCTGCTAGTTAAGTAATGCTTAAATAAGAATGATATCAAAGTGATAAATACAAGCCGCCTTTGCTTTGCTCTTTTCATGGCCTCAGTCTACATTTTATGTCAAAAAGTACTGTGAAGTATTGTAGATGGAGCTGATAATGAAAACCAAAGTCATGGCTGCTTAACATTCGCAATTATAACCTCTTATTTTCAATCATTTATAAGTTTGCCAAAAACAATGCCTGGAGCTGGTTTAAAGGAGGAGGGGTTCAGTAATTAAGTTAATCTGCTCCTGAGAGCATCAAGGAAAACTAGTCCTTAACATCCCATTTAAAGAATAAAAGAAAAAAGAAAAATCCAGTGATTTCTATGAAGCATCCATATATTTCCCTGCTCCAAAGCTGGCATCCATAAGTATGCAAAGGATTGTCCTAAAATAAAGGAAGTTCCTATTTCACAAAGTCATAATGCCTTTGGGGGAAAAAAAAATACACAAAACATTTTGAACTTAATTACAGGAGCAAGGATCACAGCCAACAGGGAAGATGCCCTAAGACCATGATCCAGACGTCTGTATTTTGGTTTAACCAATGGGTGTTGCACCAAGCAGGGCCGGCTGTCCGTCCCTAATTCCTCAGCAAATGGAGCGAACAGCAGATTAGAGGAAGAAGGGGCGGGTTAAATAATTAAGTACTTGAGAGGAACAGTCTTTTAAAACAGCAAAACTCTGGAGTCTTTCTGTTCCTCTTTCCCAGCTGCTCTCTTCACACACCGGTATGCAAATTTGTGTAAATCTATGCAAATACCGGACCCACTGTGTTCTGTTTGCTGGGTGTTTGCTGGCAAGCTGAGATTCCTTTCCCTGTGAGAGCCAGGCTGCACCACCTCTCTGCATTCCTGATCACACGCTCCATGTATAGAAAGACTGAGGGAAGCTGCAGCACCATGTTAGCATGGCAGGTTGTGCCAACAGGTCAAGAAAAGAGAGATGTGTGTTAATACAAGTGGACTGTGTCTTTCCAAGGCTGATATTGCTCTTAGAGGTGCCCTTAGAGGTGGGGTTGGCTGCCTGGCACTGGGGTATCAGACATTAGCATTCAGCAAGGCCCATATTTTCTACAGTACGTGACTTTTTCAGACTGCCTAATTGAGTTAATGCAGGGGTTTTTTGGATATTGCATCCCTCATCTTCATACCTCCCTACGGTGGATGCAGGCTTTCTGTGGACACCTCTGAGTGCTTTGACACATCCTCACACTTGGCTGTTCTGTCCCTGGCTCATCTCAACCATCCAGTGCATAACCCAGCCCTGCACAACACCACAAAACAAAAGTCACATCTCTTTGGCTGTCCTAAAATGCCTTCACCTTTGCCACAGTGAATTCTCCTCACATGGACTGCGCTGCTCCTGCACACTTCGCATACCTCCTCTGCAAGCAAGCTTCTTGCTCCTTCCATACTGTGACAAAATGCATCTCATACAATATACCATTCACCTAACTTCACCACTGTAACACTTGCACTTACTTTCCTCCTCACTTCCAAGTTCACAGCAAGAAAAATAACCCCAAAATCACACAGACTGGAGTTAGAACCAAGCTTAAATGAGTTAATGAGCAGTTCCAGGTACTCACCCACTCTTTCCCATCAGAGGGCCTCAGCTTAGGTGCTTTATGAGCATCTCCAGCCTCTGCTGTCTTCTCCTGCTGAGAAAAAGATAGAAAGGGTATGATAACAGTAACTTGGATTTCATTTGCACACATGATCCTGTGTGGGAATTGGACCCAAATGCCTCTTTCTCCCCTCACTAAGGATCTCAGCTCCTTATCAATATAGATATCAACACTGATCGTAACTGAGATTTGCCATCTCACTTCAAAGCTGAACTCTTCCATTCTCTGCCTCCACCAGCAGGGAACATTCCTCACCCCACAGCTCATTTCACTGTTGTCTCAGTGCCCGGTGCTCAATGACCCATACTGAAATCTTCCTCCTGAGGGAAGATTTCAGTATGTATTTCAGAAGGGGGCCTATAGGGATGCTGAGGAAGGACTCTTCATGAGGGACTGTAGTGAGAGGACAAGGGGTAATGGGTTCAAACTGAAACAGGGGAAGTTTAGATTGGATATGAGGAAGAAATTCTTTACTGTAAGGGTGGTGAGGCACTGGAATGGGTTGCCCAGGGAAGTTGTGAATGCTCCATCGCTGGCGGTGTTCAAGGCTGGATTGGACATAGCCTTGGGTGGCATGGTTTAGTGGGAGGTGTCCCTGGGCATGGCAGGGGGGTTGGAACTAGATGATCTTAAGGTCTTTTCCAACCCTAACTATTCTATGATTCTATGTCCATGTTGATTTCCTCCATGTCCTTATCTAAATTTTTGGTATGCTGACACTGAGATTCTCGTTTGTCTTCCTGTAATTTTTGTAATCTTGATGCCTAATTGCTGTGAATTTTCATTTTTTGGCAACATTGATAAAGGACTTGCTTCATAAAAACAAGTTTTATTCCCCTTATAGTTCTAGAAGTAGGGCAAGCATGATTTAAATGCAAGAAATACTTAGAGTAATTATTTCTTCTGGTGAACTGCAAGTGAGCATAGGAAACATCTATCTAGGTATTTGCGCAAAATGGCTTGATGGAGTAGTTGAGCCACAACAAATCAGCCAAACATGGAAAATCCTTCTTTCTTCTTTATGAATTGGATCCTTTGCTGCTTGCCTATTTTTAGCTTTAGATCTTTCCATTGTGCTTTTCAAATTTAAGAAAGTAACTAAATAATGCTGTGCAGTATTTTCAGCCTGATTCACAACCAGGAATTCTGGTCTTAACTATGTTAGTGTTTAATTTAATAAGTGCATTATGACTTTATTTAAATTTTTAACATCAGTGCACCCCAATTTTCTATTAAAATCATTAATAAACTTGGTAGAAGCAGAAGCATGAGCAAGTGCTTGACCTGGAATTAGCCTTACTGCAGTTTTGGTTAGGCTTAAACTTTCTGGCAGAATGGAGGAAAATAATACAAGCAGACAAAAAAGAAATAATCTTTTTGCTGGAATAGAGACGTATCAAATCAGTGGCTGAGCTATGAATGAAGCAGAGATATTTTGCAAGTTTTACAAGCATTGATTAGGCTAGCATGTTTTTTCCCTCAAGGTTTCCAGTTCTACCTTGCAGACAAGGGAGCGGGGCAGCATAGATAAGAGCCAGACTTGAACTTTGAACCTTCTGAGGCTCAGATAGCAAAGCTTCATATTTTATTTCCCTTTGTTTGAGGCTCCTCTGGTGAGACGTTGAAGTATGTTGTGTTCTACTGTTCACCAGCCTGTCCTTTGACAATAACTATAACACCACACATACAGAGAGATATAAATAAAACAAAGAGAAAAATTAACTTCCTGAAAGAAAAACTCCTGACTGTCCTCCCAAAATTATGTGCCAGCCCTGACCCTTTGGATACATTAAGACATCCAAGCCTTTTAACTTCATGAAAATCTGTTTAGATAGCTTACTCTGAGGGCAGATTTATGTCCAGAAAATTTGGAGTTGCTTACCAAAAGGATGAGAGTCATTTATTTTCCTGTTACCGGTCTGCCACATGAATGAGATATCATCAGCTAAAATATTCAGCAGAAGCTAGTCCTCACATTTTTTTCCCCTTCTTTTTTTCCTTTCCCTCTTTGAGACCAGTTACCTATTTAACTCCATCCTGTCAATTAAACCAGAGAAAAAATGCAAAGAACTAATTAGGCAACTGTGTAATTTTAATTAGCTGTTTTGATAATTAAACTAATTAGTTCCCCTGTGTTTCCACAATATGTGGTGGACTGGTTTTGATATCACGGCTTCAGAGTTCCATTCCATTAGTTAATTAGTCACTTTTGCATTAGAAAGCTTTATTAATGGCCTTAATTTGCAGTTGAAATGAGAAATCTGCTGTCAATAATTTGGATAATTGCCTACTGTTTGATTATAAAGTACAAAAGTAGCAGCACACTATTACATATGCAAATCCCAAGGGTTATTTCCTGGATGCTTAGCTTTCTTGATCTACATTTCATCCTCTCTGGCTTTCTGTTTTTTCTTGACCCTGTTAGGGGGGAAGAGAATCCAGCTTATTAAGAAAATGAAGGCCTGTTTTTTTCCCCTTGTCCTGTACTGCATGTATGCTTGTGCCTGCAATTGTTAAAGTTATTGCTTGCTTTGTACCTAATTAGTGTCCTTGGAATTAAATGAACAGCTCTGTATACACCTCTAGCTCCTGCAGCCATGTTTGTGCATTGAATAATTGATTCTACTCTGCTAATCAGATAGGGACATAATGAGCCAGTTTAATTAAATGGGGATCTAACCTGGTGAACACTGGGAAAATATTTGCTCATTTACTTAGTAAAAGGCCACAGTTGCTTTTCATTGGATGGAAGGGAAGGTTACGGAAAGTAAAGTAGGCTTTGAAAGCAGAAGCAGTTCACTGGCTGTCTACCCCTTGCAAATCAGTCTACTTGAATAGCAAAAAGGCTTAGCAAGCCAAAAAAAAAAAAAACAAAACAACAACAAAAAAAAAAACCGGCTTAATCAAAGGACCAGGAGACGCTGAAATTGCTGACAGGTTTCCCTGCCTCTCCCAAAGGTGTCAGCATCACTGTTCGGCTATGCTCTAAGAGGCAGGTTGCCTGGTTGTACAGCCCTCAGTGATTTGCAGAAAGAATTTCAACTCAGTTCACTACCAGTTGGTACCTGTATAAGTGCAATAAGGTAAGATTCAGTTGTGGTTTATCTTCTTGGTAGTAGACTACTTAACTACAGGTGCATATGTGTTTGTTTTTTGTGAAACGTGGCCATTTATCCTGATGCTGCCTTATAAATCCTGCTATTAAGATTTTCAAGCTATTTCTGTAAATGTTGGTATCGATATGCAAACTTAGGAGGCAGTGATTGGGGGAGCAGGGGGAGGGCTGCCAGAAGTTATGTAACTTAAAATTTTTTTACTATTTTGAATGAGCAGCTAAAGGCTTTGAAGATAACATCTGATCACTTTCAAACTTTAAAGTGACTACAGCAGTAATTCTTCTTTAACGCCAGCTAAATCTTTGGAATGGGAAGATGATTATGGTCTCTAAATGCAAAAGATTACCCACATCTTCAGTGACAGCTGAAGTGAAACTTACAGTCTTCACCATAATCTGGAAAAGCAAGCACTAGTTAAATACACATCTGTAATTCTAATTGCACATCAGACCAACTCTACCTGCAGAGATAAAGTAGTGCAAGGCCAATATAGAAACAACATGGTGCTCATCTGCTGTGGTGTACTAGGATGAAATAGCATATTGACCCTGAATCCATACTCTGAGTAAAAGCAATTGTCATTCTGCCACTGTAACACCTTGTTGCCAGTGGTGATGTAATTAAAGCTGTGAGGACTCATTTTCCATTCTTATCTCTTAAGCTCGTCTGCATCAGAAACTGTTTGTCTGTGGTAACTGAGAAAACGTACTACAAGGCTACATGTTTATGTATGAATTTTTGGTAGTCTATTTTTGTGGGGCGATGAGGGGGCAGCTCTAAGCGCCTTATTTCCAACATTCATTCTCCTACTGTATGTACATATATATATATAAAAATACAACTTGTGTGTGGATATATATATGTAATTTTATATATTTCATTCATACACACATACATAGATATATAAGCACACGCTCACATACAGTTTAAATTTTACTCACCCCCTTTTCTCCTCTATTAAAATTCCAAATGGCTAAGAGGATTTTCTCAATTTAGTCATACTTTTAATCTTCACTGAAATGAGTGATGACTTCTTATAATAAAAAGTTGACAGGCTTACATTGCGCACCGGTGGATTAGTTTCCCTTGGTGATGAGGTTTTCTTTTGTGCGCCGTGTGTCTGTTTGATGGAGGTTTAACAGAAAGCATTTTGGCAGAAATTGGATGCAGCAGGGATCATCTGGAGATGGCTGCTGTTTGATATTAACTGCACACAGTAACTTTTTTTTTATTTATTTTTTTTTATTCTTTAGCCAGGTGACAGAAGCAGTCAAAGCATGTTTTCCTCTACTGAAAGAAATAGAAGCATTTGGGGGGGTGATTATAAAATCAAATGTATGTGCATGGTATGAACCTCCTTAAGCATCGTGTTTAATTTTCTTTTGGCCACTGTTTAAGAAAAGCCTGCAAATAAGGTGTTCTCTGCAAGAAGTTATCAGACCCATGAACATCTACAACATACAACCTTTTTTCTTAAAATATTAAAATAACCCAAATGAACGGGTTCTCATCCTGAGGGTAGGAGGGGAGTAGATGAATTTAAACAGGATACTACTATAAAAACTGTGGTGCATGGGCATAATTATTTCTTGGGGAAAAAAATTCAAAAGAATTCTTGCAGATTTTACAACTTTCTGCCAGGCAAGAGAGGGAATAAACAAATATAACTGCTTCGCAGTATCTCCAGCAATGCTGCCTGAGACATGTAATGAAGGCATGAGACCATTTCAGTGTCAATTTGAGAGGAATCCATTAGGTGCTTTGAGCCACCTATATGTTCTCTGACATCCATGTTGCTATCTGAAAGCTAAGTCTGTAACACCTGCCTGGTTAGTTTATGATTCTGTATCAATAATTGTACTGGACACAAAACGACTGTTTTCATGAATCCTCAGTAGGACTGAGCAGTCAAAGGAAACTTCTCCAGCTCTCAATGCAAAGCCTGTACAAACCATGGTTTGACCAAGCTTTGCTTCAGGAGATGTGTACTCTTGCCAGTTCACCAAAACCTACATTTCCCAAGTGCATCTTAAAGAAACACATATTCTTTTTTCAGAATACATCCAAAATTCATGCTGTTTGTCATATTTACATCCATAAAAACAAGAAGAGAGATTTGCACTATGCAAGAATTGGTCTTCCAGAAAACATGCCACGCAATGCATGAATTCAACATCATTGTTAAACCAAGGTACATTAAAAAATTCTAGAGAAATCACATAAATGGTTGAACATATCTTAAAGCATGCCATGCTCATCATGAGTGCTCTTATAATTTGGTTCTAGGTGTCCAGATATGATTAACTTCAATTTTATTTCTTTAAGGAATTTGTGTCAAGTGCCAAATAGTTACCACTAGAATAATAATGAGCGTCATCTGAGCACAGTTAGTACTTTAGAATTTTAGCTGAAACTTTAAAGATGTAGTTTATTTTTAATAATAAAAAACAATAGTCTCTTTTCTATTTCACTGAACTTTTGAGAACAGGAGCAATATGTTTATAATAGAGATAGGAAAAGCTTAATCTGCACTTACCTCTGGTTCAGACAGCCAGCAGTGACAATCCTGCTTTCCTTGTCAAGTTTCAAGAACTCACAATCCTTAATTTAAACACTTGAGAAATCTATGGAGCCTGTCAGTCTAGTTAATGAAGCCTCCTCCTTCTCCTTTTTTAAACAAAATCTGACTTTCTTTAAAGACCACTTAAGGCATATCTCTGATTATACAAACAGGTTCTGTCCTAGAAGAGGGAATAACCCAATAATACCTCCTTAGATTTGTTTCCCTCACCACCCCCAACAGTTCACTAAAGGAATATAGCTTCTTTAAATGTAACTAGTCTAAAATAAACAACAGATACATGCCATTTTCAATACAAAGAGTATGCAACGCTCAATACAAATTGCTGCTTTGGTTAGAGGGGCTTCTTGATCCTAGGTCATTTAGAAGGTTAGATACGTGAATTAGTAATCCCTTAAGATTCTCTAATATATCTATCAAAATATGCCAATTTTTCAGATACTTACAAGACATAAAACTGCTTGCTTAGCGTCACACAGCATATATGAAAGCACATATATATGACAACAATACAAGAAGAGATGCTGCACATTCAACTGTTAAGAAAAGAAGACCACAAAATTAGGCAGATTTTAGCATCTGAACCTTAGTTCTCTAGATTAGTTAAAGCAATTTATGTAAGAAAATCAGATGTTGAAACAAGACTGATACCTCACTGTGCTAAGTGTTGTGAATTATGTATTGACATCTCTTTCTCAATGAATTTACAATCCCCCCTGGGACAAAACATAGTAAATGATTTTACACACAGTATGAGAATATATGGAATGTTTTTTCTCTTTCTGTTTTGCATTATAATCATAGAAGTCTGGAAGGAAAAGTACATTTGTGTAGCAGAAACACAAAGTCACATAGTTGGGTTTGTATAAGTTATTTAAACATGTAAAATTAGCAAATATTAATGGTCAGATTGGCTGCCCATGGGCAACCGTCAATTCTGATAATAATTCCTATAGCTGTCAGAATAGAAGAGAATTTTGAGATGAAAAATTTACATCAACATTAATTAACATAATGTGAACTATAATGACACAGTCATCTATATGCACTATGAACAGGCAACATGAAATATAGTAGATATGAAAAGATCTATGGTCCTTTATTACTGAGACTGGCATCACACATGGCAATAAAATTATGACCAAACAAGGGTGAAATTGGAGACAGTTAGGAGAGAATATTTTGAGAATAAGTTTAAATCAGCATAAAAGAGTAGAAGCTACAGGAGTATCTACATATACTGTACCACAGTCAGAATTAGGGGTCAGAAGAGCTACATTAACCAGAGGTATTTTGAGCATGCTATGGGAATGGAAAGCTGGTTGGCTTCAGGAAGGTCAGAGAAGATTACTATAAGTGTCGAGTAAAGGAAGCAGAATAGGGGTGTGAATGTGGAATCTCTTTAGTGAAACTACGCATGAGCCGTATCTCTTGGTGCTACAAGGAGATAGATGGGTGGCAAGACAGAGTTGCTATCAGAAAGACTGAGTGAAAAGGTGAAAGGCAGAGTCAGAAAATGGTGGCTGAATTAGACATGATTGTCTACTATGACCAAACTTTGGAAGGAAGCAGGAAAACAAGTAATTTCAGCTCCCTGAATTTTGAAATGATAAGGCTTCCAAAAGACCAAGTCAGGATGAAAGACAAATACTGGATGACACTGGATCAGTAATAGAAATGTGGTAACATCTCTTAAGTGAAGATCAGCTGAAAGGTTTTCGTCTGGTTTTAGGAGGTATCTGGAAATTGTCTTTAAAATGCATTGATGAGAGGGCTTTGACCTACCACTTCTTTTCTAAGAGTACGATACAGACTCCAGTCTAATACCATAAGGGAGAGTAAATATTGTATTTTTAATGTATAGGGCTATCAATATAGTCTTACCTCAGATCCTTTTACTGAAGCTTTGAAAATTTGGCTTCTGAGTGAATTGCATGTATAAAGCTGTGGAAGTCTTTCATCTGGATGTGTAGCCTGATGTCTGTTTTAACTTTCAGAGGGTTTATCCTGAAAGATTTCCAGTTCGGTAAATGTTGTTGATAGGGATTTTCTATTTGTGTTTGTGTACTGCACATATGAAGCCACCCTCTTTAGAATTTATTTGAAATTATTATATTTTAGTATCCAATATGAAATGTTTGAACATTGAAATTGGACCAATTTCAATTTGACTGAAATTTATCATTATCATGCCTCCTGGAAATGAGAATAATGCCAGCTGTGTACTGGAGACAGTTGCAGGCTGTCCAGTGAAAAAAATGTTTGCACATTACAAAGCAAGAGCCATACCTGCATGCCAGTAGGTGTTTTTGTGGTACCAAGATCACAGCTTAAAAGTTGCCATGGATTTCCAGCTTGGACTGAAATTGAAAGAAAGCTGTCACTCACCAGAAACCTTACTTTTTTTCCAGCCCATAGGAATGACAGTTTTGGGAGCATTTCTATTTCTTCAATCTCACTTATGCTATCACTGTCTTTTAGCGCTCCCTTAGTTTCTGGAGCATGCAAATGTTTTTCCCACTTGCTTGATATGCATCAATCTGTTAGCATTTGTCCATCACATTTTAACTCTTTCTCTTCCAGACTGCTTTAGATAGTGGAAAGGGTACAAATAAAATTGATCCTTGGAGGAATTCACTATTAGACACATCTGAAGATGAAGGTTTGGATGTACCTCTCAACAAGACTTGCAACAGTTAAAGGGATTTACCCTCATGCAAACTACTCTTATATTTTCCCTGCGTTGATTACTGCAGACATAACCAGGAGACTGAGGATAAGTCTGCTCTCTGCCCAGAAACAGCAGTTCATTGACCATCAGTCTCACAAATGCCATTTCTCTCTCTGCATGCTGGCCTGAAATCCAGATTGTGTTGGCTTAGTGTATTGATTCCAGTTTTCTCTCTGGCTAGGCTCTTTTTGAGCATACTCCAAAGTGAAAGGTTTGAAGCTGATTGGTAGCTAATGTGATGCAGTTTCTTCCTTGAAGAAGGGACCTGCCCTGAAAGCGTAATTACTTAATTTTGCCAAGAGGAATGTAGTTGCTCAGGATAAGTAGTGCCACAGCTCAGAGGCAGAGGTCAGGATGAAACAACGTTTAAATTCCCACTGCTTCTGGAGACGTAAATTTTATTTCTTTAATGAAGGCCAAGGTGTTTGTTGATCAGATGGCAGAGACTAAATCTCCATAATAAGTGAATGTAGTCCTTGACAGAGACTCACCTAATCTCCTGGAAGGATGAAGATTGCCCCATTTTTGCATGTAATACATAATTAGTGACTCTCAAGCCAGGCCCAGGAAGAAAGCATGTCACCACACATCGTTCTTGATACCAGCAGATAAAGGAGGGACTGAGGACCTGTATATATAGATCACACACAGGTACACAGTTGTTTGTCTAACCATGATAGCTGAATCACGCACTCATTAGGTCCGCTGAGCCAAATTTACTGGCTTACAGGCAGTGTGCTTCTGCTGAAGGCAGTGGTGTGAGAGGTACAAGTCAATACAGAACTTGGCTTACTGTGTTTCACATACATATTTAAAGCAGCATGGCTTTGCATGGTACTTTCTAGCTTTATTACATGAATACATATGTTCCTGCTGATGTAATTCTCTTGAAAGGTATAAATAATGGATATTCTTCATGAGCAGCTGACCCCCTGGAAAGACTGTAATCAGAGAGAGGGAGTTTGAGCTACCTTGCACAATTCAGCTTGCGCCTGCACTCAAAGTCACTGGATAAAAGTCAGTTAGAGGAATGCCTGTAATGTGTCATTGCCTGCTGCCTCCAGTGTCACTCTGGTCACTAACACCAAGGAGTCTATTAGATGGAAAAGACAGAGGGAGAAAAACAGTTGAAGTAATGTAGCTTGTTAAACTACTGCCTTTCAAGTCTTTAGGGGCACTTTTATTTTATTTTTTAACCAAGGACAATCATTTTGTAACAGAAGTGGCCTTTAGCATCAAAACAGGTGTGATACCTCTCCCTTTCCTACAGCCAGCTACAGGAATAAAGAAAACAATTCTCAAACATTACCAGTTCTAAGGCATTTTAATCCTTTGTGATTCAAAGACTGCCAAATCGGAGACCAGACAAGCTTAATTTCCCTTACAGTCCTTATTCCACTTAAGCACAATATACACTGGTGTATCCAAACAATAAAGTATCTAAGCAGTGTTATAGACTTGAGAAGTTTCAGCTTCATAAACTGAGAAATACAGGTGCTCAAATCACTTGCGTGCTTTTTGGTGGTACACTGGCAACCAAACAACTGCACACTGAAGCCTGGTTCAGCAGGAAAATGGGAGAACCAGCTGTTTGTCCTTCCTCACCCAAACAAATTTTATACGTTTCTTTTCAGAGCAAATACAGTCTGATATTATATATACACGTTGAGATAAAGTCTGACTTTTTTTTTTTAAGCATTGGTACTATCAGCACATTACTCTGGATTTGCACCTTTGTAAACGAGATGAAATTCCAGCCCACTGTATATGGTATAATTCTTCCCTCCCCCCCCATCCCTAGATAGTTATAGTATAAACATATCCCTCTTCTTTCATACAGCCACCTGCCATTTTTGCTTTATTGCTGCCAGAAGGTTTAAAGGCATGTTTTTAAATATCTTGAAAGTTTCCTGTTGATAAGAAAAGGTGGTTTTAGCACTTTTAAGTAAACAGTAACACACAAACATCACAAATCATGCTATTTGATAGAATCTACATTAGCTACATGAAGCATGAGAGACACTACTGTGGGGGGAAGAGGGAATAAAAGCTCGGCTTCTGACAAGAAATTCTAGCAAAAATTAGTTGCAAAATGCAATATCATGTAATATGTCAAGTAAATGAACTGGATATCTACTGCTATATATTGAAACAATCAAGTCAGAATTTGAAACAGCCTTTGTATGTCTTTTGTCTGGGCAACAATCATTGGGCAGTTCTGCAGGTGGGACAGATGGTTCTGCAGCAGATAGCTAACACTCCTGAGAATTTTAGTCTACTGAAATCCACAAATTGAAGGGGAAAAGTACCTGTTGATGTCAACACAATAACACGAGTAAGCACTTCTTAAAAATCACCATAACACGGGTGCTCAAAATATAATTTCTGGAATACTGCTGCTATTCCTAGACAGCTAAAAAATTATTGATGTGTGTTTAAACTCTATCATACAAAGCAAGTCCATTCAACAGGCAGCAAATTAAACCACAGGTGACCCAAGGAGGGAATATTTATTATAAATCATGAGTACAGTACATGGGCTCAGATTCTAAATGTGACCTTTTGGTTTGGCACCTACAAATACATATCCTCTGTCAAGAATCACAAGCTCTGGGACATTAACAGAGCACCAGATGCATGTTCTACATAAAGCCTAAGCTGACAAGTGGTAGATTTATAACCTTTGTGTTTGGAACATTTCCTTAAAGTGTACAATCAACAAGATAATCTCTTGTGGGAAAAGATGACTGGGGTGGTCACACCATAGAGAATATTCATAGCAGTGGACTCAAGACCCATTTAGTCTCTCTCTCCATCTGAGAGTTTTCCATGAGGAGCTTCCCATTTCTAAAGGTGTCTTTCAGTATTTGTGACTCGGCATACTCTAATCTATGAAATATTAATCTGATCGCTACTGTTTGAGTTGAAGTATTCTTGTTGACTAACTGAATAAAGCAGTATAGTTACTGCTTCTGAATTAGATGACTGAAATATTATAACCTGAGAATGAATACTAATCTTCTATATTGTGTCAAGACTCTTGTGCCCTTACTTTACCCAAGGGAAATCACATTTCTGGAAGTTTCACTGGGAGTGGAAAAGACCTCTTCTGAAGTAATAGCTGCAGTAAAGGGTATCACACTCACAGAAAGTTATAGACAGGTTGGAGTCAATCAGCACAAATAAGAGGAAGAATTTGCTTCTATCTTGTTTGTTGTTTAATCTGTATCAACTGTGACTATTGCCAAAAGAGAGTCCCATTTCTTTTCACTTGCTCCTCCTGTTTTATTCACATCTGATCCAGTGCATAGGAGTCTTTGAGTGAGGTTGATTACTGGCTTGATGGAAAACTAGCCTATCAAATTATCAGATCATGAAGGTGCCTGATTCACTGATCCAGCCCTAAAGGAAAAGATGGGAACACAGCAGTGTGAAAAGGGGAGAGAAGCACTGGCTCTCTCAGCAGCAGCCTTCAGCTGTGCCAAATAAAATTTAGTGTTAATCTGTGCTCTGAGGCTGTAGGTCTGTGGGCACCAGAGCCATCCAAACAGCCTGCTGCCCCTTCCACCATCCCTGATTCACAGTCCTTTCGTGCTCAGGGCTGTGTGATACATCCACTCTGTTGCACTGATTTTGATCTTTACTAGAGTCTGTCATCAGCCACTTTAACTTAATAGCCCAGTGGAAAGCTATCAGGCTGGTTTTGCTAGGCTTGTTTTCTGGTGTGTGCTTTTTAAGCATGCTATAACAGAGTTCATATGGACATGTGTGCTGATACATGGTGAGAGAAGATTTTGAGATGGGGTGTTGAGGAGAAAAGGGAAACAGAGCTTTTAGCAACACTGAACTGTTAGATACTGCAACTTGTAAGAGAAGCCTGGGTTTGGGCAGCTTGGGCAGTTTGGAAATCAGAAAGTAAAAGGTCCATCTTTGATATATAAAATGTCACTACAAAAAGGTAACACTCACTTTTTCCCCAAAGCACAAAATGGGGTGGGAGGTGGTGGACATCAAGAAACAAATGGTTTAATTTGCTTCAAAGGTGACTTTGAAGAGGGAAAAGGTTTTTAGTTATGAGGTTAGACCAAGCTTAGATAAACACTTGGGGGAGGTTCTAGGCAATGTTACTCCCTTGTGGTGGAGAGAGATCTATCATAGATAGATATCTCATATGGTGTTTTCCAACTCTGCATTTGGATTACTCTAACAGCACTGTTTTAACATAGGTTTAAAGAGAGAATGTTCATTTTTCAGATATCAAGATAGCATAATTCGTAGAAATTTATTCAGAAAAGCAAAATACAAAGATCGAGCCATCCATCTGTAATTCAAGCAACATTTGCTCATATAACTTATTCATCTGGACAATTTACAAAATTGGCCTGGCTGTAGTCCTATTTGCATGATAACAACAGCTGACAAAAGTTCTGGAAGCAGGAAGGATGGCTCCGTGATGAAGGCCTGGAGCTAAGTTAGGCAGTCAAGAACATTGCTTCTCATGGGGTGAAAATAGACATTTTGCATGAAGAGCAAGTGGATATATCCAATGCAAAGAGCCAAAAACTATTCTTACTTATACTCTGGTAGCCTTAAAAAAATTATTTTACTTAAGGAGACAGTAGAAAACTGGGAGTCAGAAGATATTAAAATGCCTATGCCATCTCTTCCCACCTTTATCTCTTTTGCTTGTTAGGGATCAGAGAACACTAACACCCACGCTTAACTTCATACTTCAAGTGGACCCCCTGCAGCAAGAAGGGATGGGTGCCCCACTGCCCTGCAGTATGATCCACAGTGGGACAGGCCCCGTGCCTTTGCCTACAGGGTCAGAAAACTGAGCACAGCAGCAGCAAAACCTTCTCAAAAAACCTCATGCCCTGGCCACCTATTTCCACTTCATCTTAGTTCACCCCTGGCTTGAGCCCTAGGTGTGCTACTTCTTGTAGGACCATGTGGTAAAAATGTAAACTGAACTGATCAGAGCCTACAATAGAAATTAAAAAAAAAAAAAAAAACAAACAAACAAAAAAAAAAAAAAAAACAGTGTCTTGAAAATAGTTCTGCCAGTCTCATTTAGGAAAGGTGCCTGCAGCAGGGAAGAGGTGAGTACAGTGAGAGGGAGAGGGCAAAAATTTCTTGTGCTGGCTTTCCTACCAAAACAACAGTCTTGGGAAATCATAACCTCAGCCAGGGGCCCATGCCTATAATATTAATCAAATAACATTAGAATAACAGGAATTGCTCCTTTTTATTTACTCGGAGTTGCCTTCAATTTGCACCAGAGTAACTGAGAAAAATTTGGGTTAGGGTGAGACTTTTCAAGCTTGAGATTGAGATAAGTCTCCAATGTTGGGGGTAGAATATTTATCTTAAACAGGAAAATGTTGGGATTGCAAGATCTTTTTTTTTTTTTTTTCATCCCCTGTATCTTCAAAAGAAAAAAGGAGAATTTTCCAGCTATAAAAGGTATTTGTCAAGAACAGCCATCGGCCAGCACCACAAATGAGCAACTCCAGTGTGAAAACACTTCCAAAGTTCTAAATGAGTTGTCCCTGTGGTAATAAAGAAAGGCTGTTTTACAGCATGACAGTGTGTAAGACAGCATTGTCAGCTATAGTTTATTTAAAGCACAAGGCCTGTAACAGGAAAATAATGACTTTAATAAAATTTACTATTGACTTTGTAGGCTAAAATCTTTCTGTCATCAGGAATACAGAAAAACAACCTGCCTGAAAGCCCTTCACTTAAATATATTCCTTTAATATTTCAAAGCAACTTGTGACTTTTTTTTTTTTAATATACATGCTACTTCAAAAGATACTGTAGTGGGGTGGAAATTAGTATATTTAATAGAAAGTTGGAATTGCTTACATAAGGGAAAAAATGGTAACGACCTATGACACTGTCTACTGAAAGCAACATTTGAGGAAACTGCAAAAGCAGTTAATGCAATTCCTTGAAAAGCTGTATAAAGCTATGTCACAAATGAATGATTTATAAATTACTGAATGTCCTTCTCATCTAGAGGATATCTTTTAATCATGTGCTGTAGTTTTCTCTGAGTGAACTCCAAAGAGCCTGCTGTAGAGATACACAGAAATCTGTAGCATGTTAACAAGGTTGGGGTCATTTCTAAGAATTGAGGGGGAGCAAAAAATAAAAAATACATTCAGCATGATTTTGCTTTCCAACCAATATGATTAAATGCACTATAGCTTGCTGGAAGTGTGTGAGAGGTCACACCTTTTATATGAAAAACTGCAGAATTTTCATTCCTTTAATGTTTTTTTACATAGTTAAAATAAACTGTGGTAAAAAGTTTTCCAGCAGCGTATGACAGCTCAATTTAAAGGTGAAACCTTTTAATAAAACCTCATGAAATGAATGCTTTGGTTTATGCACTCTGTTTGTGTTTCCCACTGGAGTGCTTAGCATTGTGAAGAGGTGGTTTCTTTCTTTACTGCTGCAGAGCAACATCATGAAGGAGAGATTGGAGCCATACAACAGAAAAGATGTAGCTTAGCCATGGGAAAATTGTTGATGGAGGAATCTTAACTTATTAATTTACAGTGAAAATGCTTTCCTCTTGACTTAAAAAAAAGAAAGAAATGCTACTGTGCATTAATTTACATTGCAGATAATTAATTAAAAATGAAGAAAAATATTCCACAGAGGCTTTTTAGAAAGGACTCTAGGGTCCAGAAATAGTATTAAGAGGGGAACCAATTAAAGATTTATCTGAGAATGAATAATTTTGCTAGGACTTTGGCAGTGGAACTAGCTAAAGTCATAGTTGTTGCTGCTTTGCCTTGTTTCATGCACATCCACAGAATCCTTCTTATGTTTGCTAAGGGACATATCAAGGAAGAAGTAACCTTTCATAAGAAAGTACAGTGTCTGTCTTCCTTAATGGGCTGCATAAGTACCACCTAAAAAAGTGGTGCATTTCATAAACTCCAAAAAGTTTAAACATGCAGTTCATAGAAAATTTAGTTCATTTTCATGTTTAGAAATGCAGAGCTCATTCACCGTTAGAAAACTAGGAAGGCAAAAAGGGTGAGGATCAGAGCAAGGCCAAGTCTGACAGAAACAGAAACAACCTCTTACACTGTATGAATTATACTGGCTCAGCCTATTCATACATATTATCTAGCATTGCCAAGGATCAAACAGCCAATATAATAAAATTATTGAGAGGAATCATCCTAAAGAATGAATGCTGTACAGGCCCCAAAACCATAGTCCTGCCAGGATATTGGTTATAAAACACCTGCTATTTTAGCCTTCCGTAGTGGTTTAAAAAGCTTTACTGTAGTACTGACCCTCTGTTTATATGTATGCAGTTGCATGGTGTATTGTCTGATGTCACCTGTGGGTTTCTGCAGCTATGAATACGGTTCTTCCTGGCATATTGCTCTAGCCTTTCTTAATTTCATAACAAATCTCATCAAATTTGTCACCCTGATACACAGAGACATAGCTGCCCAGAGTTAGGATCATTTTTGTGTATGTTGGCCTCATCGGCAGCAGTCACCAAGATGTTTGGGTTTCGCTCTAGTATAATCTTAGAAGAGATACTCTAAGAGTATTTTTTGTTTTATAGGTCAGCCATATTTATTAAAATATCGAGGTTACTAAGGATGAATTACTACACCTAAGCGTTACAGCTGGGCTCAACCCCGTAAAGAATATGGGAACTATTGTAAAATATTATTTTCATATGACTGCTCAAAGACTCAAGGGTAAGAAGAAATGTGCACTACAACTTACAAATATTTAACCAAATCTTTAAATAAAGTGTAAAATACAGTGCAGATTTTCAGGGTGGCACAGAAAGGAAAAAGCAGACTAAAATCTCTAAGATTGACACTTAAAGTGTCCCTCCTTCACTCCCTCTCTCATCCACTTTAATCCTGTTCTCACACCACGGCACTAAAGGATATAGTTAGGAGTGACCCAATGCAAAGGATATACTCACATTTGATCTGTTGCAGAAATAAACCTCAGGCCTCATATTTAAATCAGTGTTTCAGTTACTTCTGAAATAAGATGTTGAATCCGTTTTTAAAAGACCCACTTTTCAAGATATTTCTGCCCTCAGAAATTTCTGTCCTCTTTGGTAAGAAATTCTGAGAGCTCATTGCTTGGAGAAAAAAATCAGGACTAAGGAATCTCAGTCTAAATTTTGGAGTATGTCTTAGACGCCAGCTCTTCAAAGTCTAGCCCTTATGTTTTATCCAAACTGCAAGAGGATAGTTTTATTAATTTCCTCTGGAGGTTATTTTGTCTTTAATCTCATTTTTCAAGACGTGTGAGTGGAAAGAAAGACTTCAAATCTATAGCTCAACAACTTTAACAACTTTTTTTTTCTTTTTTTTTTTTTTAAGGCAGGATTCATATAATGTAGAACACAGGACATTTATTCATTAAACTCTTCCCTGGGGTCTCCGCAACTCCAGCCTTCCTACTATATATGTGGCAGGAGGAAGAAGATCAAGCAAGACAAGAAAAAAAATCAGCCATTTTCAAGAGGCCCATATTAACTTTTAAGCCTTTAAGGGGTGTACCTATTTCATTCTGTAATTGTTCTTTCTGCACTTTTCTGACATTGCTTTGGTGATCAGTAAAGATATTGGCAATTATGAGCTCAACTGCAGGAGCCACATTACCTCCAAAATCAAAATATATATCACTTGACAAAGACATGCCATGTAAATAGTGCTTGCTAATATGCAACTGAAAATAAAACATAGTCCTGAGAGGTAAAACAGGATGCCTAGGCACCTACTAGACATACTTTCTAAGCCTGGATAAATAACTAATGACTTTATGTCACAGTATCTACACGTGAGAAGCCTGAATTATCTAGGATGCTGGATGGCTTAATTCAAGTACCTTAAATACTTAATTCAAGCTTAATTCAAGATCCTTAAATATTTTCTGTTTTGAAGAACCACCTGGCACAAGCAATTAAGAAGCCAATGAGGCAAGTGCTCTGCTGGTGCTCTGCTGGACCTCATACTCGCAAACAAGGAAGAGCTGGTAGGGAATGAGTTGGCCAGGGGCTGCCTTTACTGTAGTGACTATGAGATGATAGAGCTCAGGAGGGAATGAGGCAAAAAACAGGATCACAGACCTGGACTTCAAAAGAGCAGGCTTTGCTTTTTGCAGAGACCTGCTTGGTGGAATCCATTGGGGTGTGGTCCATGAGAGATCATAGGAAGCTAGTTGATTGTAAAGGATCACTTCTACAAAGCTGAAGAACAGTCCATTCCAAAGTTCAGAAAATCAAGCCAAGGTGTCAGGATGTCTGCATGGGTTAAAAAGGAGATCCTCATACAATTCAAACATGAGGAGGAAGCATAGTGGAGGTAGAAGCAAGGTCAGGAATACAGAGACTGTTCAAGTATGCTGCGATGGAATTAGGAAAGCCAAAGCCTGCTTGTAGGTGAATCTAGTAAAGGCAACAAGAAGGGTTTCTTACAGGTATATTAAAAGTGAAAGGAAAACTAGTGAAAATGTGAGTCCAGTGCTGAACAAGTCAGGAGACTAGTGATGAGATTTATGGAAAAGGCTGATGTCCTCAGTTCCTCAGTCTTTAGTAATAAGACCCAGTTTCAGGAATTCCAGACCTCTGAGATGCTTGGGAAAGTCTACAGGAATCATGATTTATCCTCAGGGAAGAGGGACCTGGTTAAGTCATATTTGAAAAATCTAGACATACACAACTCTATGGTGCCTGATGGGATGCACCCTTAAGATCTGTGTGTGCTGGCAAATGTCATGGCAAGGCCACACTTGTTTCTTTGAAAGATCATAGTGATTGGGAGAGTTTTCTGAGTACCAGATGAAAGCAAACCCCTTGCCTTCATGAAGGGATAGAGGGAGGATTTGAGGAACTACAGGCCTGTTAGGCTCATCCTGATACCTGGGAATATGATGAAGCAACTAATCCTTGAAGCTATTTCCAGGCATGGGACAAAAAATTGAGTACAAGTAGTCAGTAAGGATTCATGAAGGGGAAATCATGCTTAATCAACCTGATAGGCTTCTATGACAACAATTAACTCAGTGGGTAAAGGCAGACCAGTGAATGCCAGCCAGAGGGACCTTCACACGCTTGTGAGGTGGGCTGATGCCAACCTGATGAAGTTTAACCATGCCAAGTGCAAGGTCCTACAGCTGGTTCGGAGCAATCCCAGGCACAAATAAAGGCTGGGGAGAGAAGAGATTCAGAGCAGCCCTGTGGAGAAAGACTTGGGGGTGTTGCTCGATGAGAAAATGAACATGAGCTGCCTTCGGTGTGCGCTCACAGCTCAGAAAGCCAACCGTATCCTGGGCTGCATCAAAAGCAGTGTGACCAGCAGGTTGAGGGAGGTGATCCTGCCCCTCTACTCTGCTCTCGTGAGACCTCACTTGGAGTATTGTGTGTAGTTCTGGTGTCCTCAACATAAAAAGGACATGGAACTGTTGGAACAAGTCCAGAGGAGGGCCATGAGGATGATCAGGGGACTGGAGCACCTCTTGTATGAAGATAGGCTGAGAAAGTTGGGGCTGTTCAGCCTGGAGAAGAGAAGGCTACATGGAGACCTCATAGCATCCTTCCAATATCTGAAGGGGGCCTATAGGGATGCTGGGGAGGGACTCTTCATGAGGGACTGTAGTGATAGGACAAGGGGTAATGGGTTCAAACTTAAACAGGGGAAGTTTAGATTGGATATGAGGAAGAAATTCTTTACTGTAAGGGTGGTGAGGCCCTGGAATGGGTTACCAGGGAAGTTGTGAATGCTCCATCACTGGCGGTGTTCAAGGCTGGATTGGACATAGCCTTGGGTGGCATGGTTTAGTGTGAGGCGCCCCTGTCCCTGGCAGGGGGGTTGGAACTAGATGATCTTAAGGTCCTTTCCGACCCCAATTATTCTATGATTCTATATTGTTTATCTTGACTTTTGCAAGGTTTTCAATACTCTCTCCCAAAACTTCCACGTCGAAAAGCTGATGAATTATGAGCTAGATAAATGGACAATGAGGTGAACTGAAAACTGAAAAAAATGGCCAAGTTCAAAGGGTTATGATCAGCAGCTTAAAATCCATCTGGAAGCCATTCACTAGGGATATACCACAAGTGTCAATATTGGTGCCAACACTGTTTAACATTTTAATTACTGATTTGGATGATGGGACAGAATGCACATGTCAACATGTCTACAGGTGATCTTAAAACGTGAGGAGCGGTTGGATGTGCGCCGTCCAGAGGAATCATGACATGTTGGAGAAGTGTGCCAACAGTGATCCATGAAGTTCAACAAAGGGAAATGCTAGGTTTTGTGAGGAATATACCCAGTCAGGAATAACTGTACGCCAATACACACTAGGGACCTACCAGCTGGAAAACCGCTTTGCAGAAAAGGACCTGGAGGTTCTGGTTTACTGCAAGTTCAACATGAGCCAATAGTATGCTATGGAGGCAAAGAAAGCTAACAGCATCTTCGGTTGATTTTAAGATCATTGCCACCATGTCAAAGGAGGTGGTTTCCCTTCAGTTCAGCAATGGTAAGGGCACATCTGGAGTGCTGCGTTCAGTTGTGGGCTCACAATTAAAACAGCAACAAATGGGTTCTGGTGTGAGAATGCAAAGATGATTAACGAACTGAAGCATCTGTCAGATGAGGAGAAGCTAAGATGTGGGACTATTCAGCCTGGAGAAGTGAAAGCTCATGGGTGTTCTGATCAATGTGCATAAATACCTCATGAGAAGGCATAAAGAACACAGAGCCAGTCTCTTCTCAGTGGTGCTCAGTGACAAGAAAAGATACACAAAGTGAGCACAAACTGAGTATACAGTCAAAATAAAGAGAAAAATTTCTTTTCCTATGAGAGAAGTTGAACCTTGAAACAGGTTGTCCAGAGTGGCTGTGGACTCTGCAGTCTTAGAGACATTTAAAACCTGACTGGACATGGACCTGGGCAACCTGTTGTAGTCAACCCTCTTCTAAGCAGGGAGGACCGTGACAAATGAACCTTTAGAGAAATTCTAAAGGTTCTCTCCAAACTCAGCTATTCTATGATTTTCTGATTATTATATGCAAAATCTCTGTAGTTGGAAATCACATCATACACAGATAAAATGGAATGATAAAGCAGGTTGCAGAGGGCCAGTTTCCTTTCAGTAAAAGCCAGGAATGCTTTCTTTTTATCTATGTTTCTCTCTTCTTCTCAGTTCTTTGGTTGAGAAAAGGAATAGGTTTCTGGTTTGCATTGATTACTGAGCCACACATCTTCCAAAACATCCCACATTTGAATATTTATCTTCCATATTGTTATTCAATTTGAAGAGAAGTTGATTCTGCTCCTGAAGTGATTGGTGGGAACCAAGACAATGACTTCAGCCAAAGCCTGCTTGAGACATTGAGCTGTATGCTGTTTACTGTGATGCGGTGTGAGGGATATTTAAAGGCCTAACAGTAAAACTTCTTCACAGACATTGAACTGTTGGAATGACACCATGTACAAAAACTTCCTTTCTGAGTCAGCATAAACACTGACTTCGACACAGTTCAAGCTGTAGCTGTACCTTCCTTTATATCCTGTTCTGTATTATATGTGGAGAGAACTCAAATTAGCAAATAACTTTGCAGTCTCAAGTAACTGTTTGGTTGCAGTTGGAGTCGTCCACAGAAAACCCACAGACTCTAGAAGAAGGTTGTTTTCAGCTAAATCCTTCTTGTATAGATCTGAACAAAACTTTTATTCTTCAGTAGGGGCTCTGCCATTTTATTTCTCTGAATCTTTTTTGCAATTGAGTAATAAAATAAGCAATGTTGATTCCCTTGTGTTTTGCACTCTCATTGACCAAACCGTAATGCATTCTTTTTTTCCCCAAACCATTAAAGAGGCAGGTAGTTTGAACAATTCTAGCATCTTCCTTGCTTTTGTATTCACACAGTATAAACTGAAATCATGCACAAGATTCATCAAAGCTGAGCTCTGCTGCTTAGAAGTGTGTAACTCAGATATAGAATGAGCCATTTAAAGAAGTTATTGATGCCAACATTAAATTTACAATTATTCATAAAAGAAAACCATTTGAAGAATTCCCTGTGCTGTAAGTACACAAAGTACTTTGCTACGCATAAGAAATTACATTTATTAATAGCCTTTTTTGCCAGAATCTCATTTCACCAAAGGAAACTTCATCCTCCAATGGGAATAAGAATCACATGAACGTCACAGATGCTTCAAGTTTATTCATCATAACAAAAAAAGGACATTCAGCTATCTCATAACGATGATATTTCAAAGCAGGTTGTCTAAAATGTAGGACCTAAGAAAACTTAGACGTAAGAATTCATAATTAATGAATATCATTAAATACACCTTCCCTCCACCTCCACAGGATCTTGCATATTGCTACAAATGCTTCATGCAAATCTTGTTCTTGTAACATTTAACTTATATTTCATAAGACACAAAAAGTTTTTATTGATGATGTTTCACTTATTCCCTTTCTGTAATAATATAGAGAGATCTTGCATCTAGGGACTTAGTTTTCTAGCCAGCTGGGCTACAACCTTCAGAATCTTTTTTAGAAATGCTATGATTATCATAGGAATTGAGCATCTCACATTGGATTGGCTTTCGTAGGGTATGTAGTTGATCATTAGTTCAAAAATCAGAAAAATCTGAAGCTAAGAAAGAAAAAATTAAGGGCTGTAGAAGATATATTTGCATAACCTTTTATTTAGGAAAACAGTGTTTTAAAAGTGTAAATACCTAGGTTATAAAAAAAGGTTCTTATTTTTTTAGTAAGGATTTTTTTTGTATAGAAGTTTTGATACATACATGAAAATTCAGTTATTTAAGGGTAGAGATACGTAGATTCTCTATGCGTTTATCAAAGTCTTTTAAGAAACGAGCTCATCTTCACAGTTTCTTCTTTGAAGTAGTCCTTCCCTAATCAATTTGTACCCTTCAAATGCAACTAATTTCTACTTTCCTTTGCTGGGCTAAAGCATGTTCAGTTATCTTCTACCCAAGTCAGGTTTTCCCTGACTTGTATTTACACTGATGTTCATAATGCAATAGTAGAACTATTAGGGTATGGGTCAATTCTCTGTTTTAGCATTAAACATATATTTTCTTTCTTCTTGCAATGTTATCTCCATAACAACTCATAGTCAACCTATTCCAGGATTTAGGCAGATTGCTTAGAGGGAGGTCAAATACTTTTATTTTGCAAGGGATGCCCAATTTATTTACTGTCTAATGCAAAATAAAGACACCTTTTTACTCCAGCATCAGTTTTACGCACTAGGCAGGCTGTTCTAAGACCTCCGATCAAAGGACTCACATGGGGCAGTGAAGATAAATATGGCAGAGCAGGCATATGAATCTGTCTTCTCACACCAGATAAATGCCTGAAATGAACTGGTTCTCCTCTTCTTCTTCTTCCTTCTCTTTCTGAAAATTAAAATCTGGACCTGTGAATGTTTTTCCAATTAAAATTTCAATGGTTTTGGCATGTTCTAACAAAAGCATTGCATCAAAAATGCCTTATACGTAATTGGTTCAGCCAACAGATGTCACATTATGGCTTAAGCCCTCCTGAGCACTACAGATCAGAAAGTGGCATTTTTAATAAAAGAGCTTTTTCTTCAGTAAACCCCAGACATGACCAGTAGATAGATTACTGTTTGTGTGCATCCAAGTTGCCCACAGATGGTAGAATAAACTTGGACTGGTTTTCTTGGACAATAACTTGAGATTTTCTTCATAAAACATCTTTCTAAAAGCCATTAAGATCTGTCAGATTAAAATAAAATCTTCAATGCCTTGAGGAGCCAGAAAAAGCAAAAATTGTACAATTTATTCTGTTTATATAAGGCAAGCTCAACTCTAACTCTGTTTTCAAAATATAACCAGTAGCTAATTTTCCAGTAACCACTCTCATAGGCACTTACAGAAATTCCATTGTTTAATAAGCACAATATTTCCAAGATAGTTTTTTTGTCTTTTTAACAGTTTTGGTTGTCTTACCGTACTTCCAATTCAATCTTGATCCAAACTCAAAATTTGATAATTAATCCATTATCTCCAAGGACAAGTTTGTTCATTCAATGTCATAATTTTGAGAAATTTCATTCAAGTTTAGGAAGCAAAAGAAGGTACCCTGCTTCTCATTGCTTTGCATAGGTATTTAGCCTCTTGCATACAGTCATTCATCTAGGGATTTCAAGCCATTTTTGATTTTGGTTATTTCTACACAGATGTGCTACACGCCAATTCAACCTTGCTCTATTTTCATCCATGTGATATGATTTATCGTGAGTAAGTAGGTTCCCATAGTGGAGTAATTTTTATAGGGCTAACAACAGTGCTATATTAAACTCAGCTGAGAGCTAGAAAAGGAAAAAAATTTCTATGGTTGTGCTTGCCAGCAATGTTAATCGGCAATGAATTAATTCTAAAAACTAAATTAACTAACATAAAACACATCTCTCCTTCCTTTTTTTGGGGGGGGTTGATTTTTTGTTGGGTTTTTTGTTTGGCTGGTTTTTTTGGGGGGGAGTTGTGATCAGCGTTAGGTTATTTGTTATAATCTGTAGTCAGATGTCACTGGCAACATAGCAGTGTCAGAGAGAGCTATGCTTCCAGTAGAAGGAAATTTGGTAACCTTCATACATTTCCTCTGGTTGCCTTTAGCAGGATTACATGTTACTATTGTCAGAACAAGCAATGAGCTGTGATACATTTTGTTAGAGACTTTGATGTCTATCCACAGACAGAATGTGAGGTAGTAGATGATTTTTGCATGTCACATAAGGCATCTTTGTCTTATTTTCAAGTGTATATATTAGACTATATACACATATCAAAATTGTGAAAGTCCCTGAGAAAAAGCAAAAAGAGTTGAAGAAGATAGAACAATTTTCTAATACAAGTTCAAAAAGCAACATATAGGGAATAATGGTAGGTCTCTGAGGTATGGCCCAAAATCCTCAGAGGGTCAGAACTCAAGCAGGAGAATTTTAGTGATCCAGAGGCTTCTATCGTGAAGGCAGACTTTACATTAAGAGAAGATGCAGGGAATGCGGGAATGAAGACTTTAGGCCCACTATAGGATAGGATCTGGTTTGAGACCATCTTAGGAACCTGAACGTACACAAGTCCATGGGACCTGATGAAAACCATCCGCGGGTCCTGAAGAAGCTGCCAAATGAAGTTGCTGAGCCACTGTCCATCGTATTTGAAAAAACATGGCAGTCAGGTGAAGTCCCAGACAACTGGAAAAAGGGAAATATAACCCCCATTTTCAAGAAGGACAAAATGGATGAGCCAGGGAACTACAGACCAGTCAGACTCACCTCTGTGCCTGGCAAACTCTTGGAGCAGATTCTCCTGGAAGGCATGCTAAGGCACATGAAAAACAAGGTGGTTGGTGAGAGCCAGCATGGCTTCACTAAGGGGATATCCTGCCTGACCAATCTGATGGCCTTCTATGATGGGGCTACGGAACTGATGGAAAAGGGTAGAGCAGTTGATGTCATCTACCTGGACTTGTGCAAAGCATTCGACACTGTCCCACATGATATCTTTGTCTCTAAGTTGGAGAGACATCAATTTGATAGGTGGACTACTCGGTGGGTAAAGAACTGGCTGGATGGCCGCACACAAAGAATTGTGCTCAATGGCTCAATGTCCAGCTGGAGACCAGTAACGAGTGGTGTCCCTCAGGGATAGGCGTTGGGACCGATCTTGTTCAACATCTTTGTCAGTGACATGGACAGTGGGATTGAGTGCGCCCTCAGCATGTTTTCAGATAACACCAAACTGTGTGGTTCAGTTTATACACTGGAAGGAAGGAATGCCAGCCAGAGGGACCTTGACACGCTTGTGAGGTGGGCTGATGCCAACCTGATGAAGTTTAACCATGCCAAGTGCAAGGTCCTACAGCTGGTTCAGAGCAATCCCAGGCACAGCTACAGGTTGGGGAGAGAAGAGATTCAGAGCAGCTGTGCGGAGAAGGACTTGGGGGTGTTGGTTGATGAAAAAATGAACATGAGCTGCCTTCAGTGTGCGCTCACAGCTCAGAAAGCCAACCGTATCCTGGGCTGCATCAAAATGAGCGTGACCAGCAGGTTGAGGGAGGTGATCCTGCCCCTCTACTCTGCTCTCGTGAGACCTCCCTTAGAGTATTGTGTGCAGTTCTGGTGTCCTCAACATAAAAAGGACATGGAACTGTTGGAACAAGTCCAGAGGAGGGCCATGAGGATGATCAGGGGACTGGAGCACCTCCCGTATGAAGACAGGCTGAGAAAGTTGGGTTGGTTCAGCCTGGAGAAGAGAAGGCTGCCTGGAGACTTCATAGCAGCCTTTCAGTATCTGAAGGGAGCCTAAAGGGATGATGGGGAGGGAGTTTTCATTAGGGGCTGTAGTGATAGGACAAGGGGTAATGGGTTCAAACTTAAACAAGGGAAGTTTAGATTGGATATGAGGAAGAAATTCTTTACTGTAAGGGTGGTGAGGCACTGGAATGGGTTGCCCAAAGAAGTTGTGAATGCTCCATCCATAGCCATGTTCAAAGCCAGATTGGACAGGGCGTTGAGAGATATGGTGTAGTGTGAGATGTCCCTGGGCATGGCAGGAGGGTTGGAACTAGATGATCTTAAGGTCCTTTCCAACCCTTACTATTCTATGATTCTATGATTCTGAGAGTCTTCAGCAAGCTTCAACATATCTAAGACTCCCATGAAATTAAAACTCGCCACCCCACATTCAAGATGACCACATGGAGGGACAGGAGGATGAAGATCAGAACAACCAATTGTGTGGTGTTTAGTTTCACTTGGCATGTGAGAGTGTTCAGGACCCTCCTCTCACCTTGGTCCTCCCCACCTGTGGTTCATCTAACTAGGAGAACATTTTCCCTTCTGGGATGGGATTTTACTTCCTCTCAAAATTCCAACCTAGATGAAAAAATCTTCCCTTCAAAAGTTCAGACAAAACCAATGCCTTTAAGTAAAAAGCAATTACAGCTTCAGTGAACACTGTTGTTTGGGTGTTGTTTTTTGTTGGTTTTTTTTTTCTAAGGGACAATCATTGGGTTGAAAAATTAACAGTCAGCTCTAGATTATAGCATTGTAAGTTCCAACCCAGTCATGTAGGGCTTGAAAGCTAATTGCTCATAAATCTGAACACTTCTTTACATATGCAACTGCCATTTCCTTCACTAGACTTTGAAACAAGGGGCTTGGAACTGAAGATGGCCTCTAAAATCTTAGGCCCTTCATTCTACATTCAGATTTCTTTTAAAGTTTGCAGCAGAGAATTATTACATTTCTCCAGTTGACAGGAAATACTAAGCCAAATTCTCCTCCTTCTCTTGATTTACAGAAATA
This sequence comes from Ara ararauna, assembly GCA_028858755.1. Lineage (NCBI taxonomy): Eukaryota > Metazoa > Chordata > Aves > Psittaciformes > Psittacidae > Ara > Ara ararauna. Next base: position 102,971,626 of record CM054376.1, on the reverse strand, counting down.
TAATTGATTCTCAAGTCAACTGAGCTTGAAATGGTGTAAACAAGAGGAAGAACCCGGCCCCCAGCAACAGAAGTACTGCAGGAGCAGTCATCACTTTTAAAACATGGCAAGATATCAGAAAAACATTGCAGATGCTTTGGCTCAGTCCCTCATCCAAGCTGAGCTTTGCTTTCTGCCGCTATACTTTGCTTATTTCTACCAAGTCTCCTTAGGCATTCATGCTAATACCTTGTACTTGATATGAGTGTTTTATAATTAAGCACAGATACATGAAAGATCCCAAACTATATTAAGCATAAACACATTTTCAAAAAGTTGTAAAATACTCTTGCTAGATTCTATACTCTCAAATGGATTAATCTGAAAAACAACTGGGACTCAATTTAGACCTTCCTGGCAGCAAGCAAGAGAAATGCCAAGCTCAATATTTTACTTTATTGAAGACCCTCTTAGGAGTCCATCAGAATGAACTCTATCTGCCTGGTAGCCAGTGATCAGTGGGAAGTAATATTTAGTTTATTAATGTGGCTTTGATTTTTTTTCTCACTGTTGACTAATAGTAGCATACTAAGACCTTGATCCAATTTCCCTTTCTCCCTTTCTGCAGAAAAGGCAGTGAAACATAGATAAAGTTAACAAGACCTTGCATAATGTCAAAGTGCATTCAGTGGGTTCCAAGTTATCCAGACATATAGTTAATTTTTACACTAGAATGTCTGAATTAAAAAGTATGCACAGAAACTGAACACAGTTTAAGAGACGCTGTGCTGAAGTCAAGGTTAATTCTGAAACAGCCCCTAGCTTTCAATGCAACTGTATGGATTAGTAAGTGTCTGTGCTGCTCAGAAGAGTTGCCTTCACTGGTACTTGACAATACAGGTAAACCATCATAGAGTTCTTATCATAAACAGACTGCAGCTCAGTTATTAACAATGGATTTCAAAAACTAAAAGAGCCAAAGCAAAACACAGAAACTTTTTGCCCTGTTTTTTTCTCAATAAATCAGAATGAATCACAGATGCAGACAGGGATGCTGTCTCAAATGTTATGATTCATGTCTTCCAGCACGTAACATTTGATTCATACTATTATTTGTAGGGTTTAGGATTGTGTTGCTGGGGAGTGAGAATATGTTGGGGATAAAACAGCTGACTGTGGTAAAACTCATGTGGAATAAATACAGCCCAAAACCACAGTAGAAAGTAAAAAGCCAACAGCAGTAAGATAGGAACTCTTGACTAATACTCTGTTGCAGTGAGCCACATATGGAGCTCCTTACTTCCACTGGTGACTTCAGTGGGGTTCTGGTGTGAATAACTGCTGTTGGTAGAGGTGTAACAGGCAGACAGTGAATGTTGTAGAAAGATCTTTAGACTGACGCTCTGGCCTCCAGCAGTGATGTACTTCACCGATAATGTGTGAATTGCACAAATATCCAGACCATATAGATTAAATTTCCTGCATCTTGTTGCAGCAAACACTCCACACTAAGGGTTTATCTGATTGATTTATGTTTCACTAAGGTTAAAATGTGGAAAAGTATTGGTCCTGAGGGAAAATCTCCAAAACATGACTGCTTGCAGCAGCAAATTGGAACTCGGAACAGAGACTCCAGTAGCAAGAGCAAGAAGAGACCAAACATACAGAGGCAGTGGTCTGCATGTCAGCATCTGTGGAAAAGTAAACCAGCTACCCAAAAGTTTTGGATTTTGAAATGATCTCAAGAAACAGGGAACTCATCTCACTGAGATTAGAAGAGATAGTATGCATATAATCAAGTGAAGCAGAAATAACCAATGACCAAAGACTTTAGAAGAAAAGACATTACTATACAAAAAGCCTTATGGGAGCAGAGCAGTCGGTCATGGTGGATATTAAATATTATCATATAAAGGTACTTGAAAAACCTTCATTAATATGCAATATGTAGTGATGAGGAAGAGAAAATATTACTTTGAATTGTATTAATGCGGCCAAGTCTAACTGATTACACTTGTTCCCATCCTCTCCTTTGTTGGAAATTCAATAAAAAATAGAGTAAAAAATAGATATAGAAAAAAATACTGAAAAATTCAGTAAAAAATAGAGCTGAAATTCAATAAAAAATAGAGTAGTTGCAGTGGTTTACTAATTCACTGATGGGTTAAGAGGATTAAGGAGAATTTATGAGTTTTGCCTCAAAACAAGCCTACAACAATGGACTGTACAACATAAGCATCGACATACAAGTCATATAAATTAAGTATTGAAAAAAAATTTTGGAAAGGTCATTCTGTACCTGCCCTCCCATTCAAGAAGTGGCGTACCCATTTAAATAAGTGTATTATACCCAAGTGACAAGCGTGACCTTACTGAATTTTTCTTAATATTAGGGGGGACACAAAATTTAACAACCAAGGTCTAGACATTGAAAGTGCTCAGCAGAAGAAAACAAGGTCTACTTTTAGTGGCAATGTGGAACTCCTTTTTCCAACAATATTTTTAAGATTTATTCCTTCTTCTGTTTTGTGGGGGCTGCTATAAGACATCTGTTACTTAAAATGGCTACTTTCCTTATTACATATTGGTAGCTCTAATAAAATTGTGTTTATCCACAGATATATAAAACAAACAGCATTTTTCTGGTATTTATATATAGTATTTACAAAAAAGGTTCCTAGTGTGGAAGTCAATCCAACCTAATCACAGATTTTCTGTCACATTTACCTTAGTACCAAGACTCGTATCCATCTAGGAAATTATTTCTTGTAGAGATACAGGGCCAAATTCTACTGTCAGTTACACCACTATGCACTTGGAGTGACTCCAAATTAGCTAAAAATCAACAGAGGCAGCTTAATATGTGCTGGTGTAAATCAGAAAAGGATTTGGCTTCTGATCTTTTGATAATTATTCAAGAGTAAACAGCACTCAGTTGCATCACAGGAGAGCACTGGAATGTGAAGTATCAGAAAATTGAAAATACACTGAAACTGTAAAATTAGGGAATTCAGTATAAAATACCCTTTCTTTACTGTTCCATCCATTGTCATTTCTTGCAGAATACTCTTTAGGCCATTGATCTGCACTTCGGACACCCACAGGGTGTTGGTTTATTATGTTTGGTATCTTGTATCTGCGAGTGCATTATGAGATAAGAGTTTGTAGCAACACATGGCAATAGGGGATCTGTACGCCCATGCTTCATTACTTCTTGACCTTTCAGATGATACCCAATTGAAAAAGGATCAGTTCTTACATCTGGCAAAAGCCTAATTTACTAATATGCTGTCCTCCTGAGTCACTGTTATAATACATCTGCTGAACTTCTTATATACCTTGACCCCTGTTACTCATTTTTGCTTAGTTATTTGCTTTTGACATGCATCCATAAGCTGGGGGTTACTTCAGAGCTACCAAATTTAGGGCTGAGGAGTGAATGGACTTTACATTTGAAGTGCCCCACATAAGACCAAACGAATGATGGATCTTTAATCCAAAATTCTTGAGGCAGTTATTTACTAAAATATAATGGGGAAAAAAAAAACCAAAACCCAACAGCGAAAAAGAAGCAGAGAAAACCACTCAAACCCACAACAGGACAGGCAAACAAAAACCCTTCATACGCTGCCAAGAAACCGAACTTGGCTCAGAGCTCTGAGAATGTTAATTAGGTCATTGCTTCAGAGTCTTCTTCACACAGTACCTCCTAAAGTTGTTCTGTGTCCCACCTGCCTCATCCACTCTCTGACCCCATAGTGTGTTTATCACCACCATGCAAGGTGAACTGGATCAGGAAGGGTGGATGAACCCGTGTTTGAAACCTCATTAGAAATGCTTCTTTTCCATTAATAGTTTCCTCTGGCATTTTGACTCATCTCCATTTTTGAGATCCAATTCACCACTGAAGCTACAGAAACATAGATGCAGAAATTACTGGACAGAGATGAAAATATGGGAGGAAAAACACAGGGTTGTGGCAGTGCCAGTCCATGTTGGCTCAGAGTGAAAGTGGCCACAAGATTGTATTTCATAGGAAATAGCTATAACAGCAGCAAAATCGACTCTTATTTTAAAAAAAAGTAAATGTCATGGTGTGACCACGTATCATTTGTTTTTCTTCATTATCAGCTGTCTGCTTCTTCTAAAAGTTACTCATTTCAAAGCTTGAAGCCATTATCAACAAATTTCACTTCTGGAATAGATCAATTCTCACAGCTTTTTGTTAGACATGTAAGAGAAACTGAGTAGGATCCTATCTTTGAGTATCTGGAAGACTGAAACACATAGTATAGCATAAAAGAATTTATTGCACAGAAAATTTTTACACATAGAAAGGACTTCAGTGAACAGCATAGCCTTACATCTTCTTTTGCTCATTTTTTTTCTCACCCATTTATTTTAAGGGTGGAGTTTCGTTAATATGGTATGAGTTCGATTTCTTTTTCTAAAACTTGAGCATGAATGACTGTCCCTTGGTCTCCAGTACAGATGGTTTCTGTGTGTGCACATGGAGTCAGATCCTCAGCAAGCAACATTCTCAGACATGATCTGTACCACCAGATTTGAAAGATTTAGACTGCTGGCATTTCTCACAATGTGATTTAGTCAGTTTTGCCTGAGTAAACTGGGAGAACAAGAACAGATGGCTGGAAATAGCTTCTCGGAGTCAGAACTAACTTTATCAGTGCTAATCACCAATATATAAATTACTATTCAATTTTTAACCTAGAACTAGTCCTTCCAGAAGAAAGAGAGGGTAAGTTCCACTTTAGCCTCCATCACAATTCAGAATATCTTTTTATTTTGAGGGTGAAACCAAAAGAATGGAAGGGATGGAAGCCCCCTGTTAGTGCCAGCTATTCTGCCACCCATTCTGCAGTTGCACAGTCCTTCTAAATGGGTATATTCTGTGTAATGTGTTGTTTCAATCGGCAGGCAAGGTGAGTTCCTTGAAAGAGAACATTCTTCCACAGAAAGCACTGTTAACTTGCACACAATGTCTTTTTCCTGAAATGTTCTCTATACAATTTACTGTAATTTTGTACTTCAAAAACCCTATTATGCCAGTTACTATCCAAAATGCAAGATGTCTTCCACTTTGTCAAGAACTTCTAAGGCCCTTGCCTCAGAAGCAAGGCCTGTGTACATCAGATCATGCTTAGATTAGTCACACCATTTCCTTCCCTACATACTTTGAAAACACCTAGCCTTCTTGCTTTGAAGAATATGACTCAGATAAGAAACAATGAAATCAGGTCCATCTGCGCTTTGAAAACAATTCTGTGGTTAACAAGGTTCACTGGCAAATTCCCTGACATCTCCAACACCAGATGAGAGAAGTCTGGATTTTCAACAAGAAGAGGGATTTCCCTAAAGTCCATTCAGATAAGGAAGGCATCTTGTCCCCAGTGGTCACACGCTTCAAAGTCTTTAAAAAGAGAGAGAGAGAAATTGAGTACATAACGTATTAGCCAGTTGTGAAAAATCACCCCTTTAAAAATGGGGAAAGAAAAAGGCAGCTTCCTCAAAACAGATCGAAAATATAATGGGAACAATTTCTTGTCGTCTGCAAAAGCAGGTTGTACTTTCTGTCTCTACATCTCGTTTACACAGATGTTCACCATCCATTTCAGCACCACCTACATTCCACGCAAAGCTGCTATCCTATGGATATAGCTAAAAATTGGCTAAATTAAAGAACTGCGAATGCAAACTGCAGAAAAAGGGGGTAGAAATCCCAAGGTATTTAAAATTTTCTGAACAAATTGTACTGGGATTCCTGCATGCCAAAGCTTGTAAGTTGGCAGCACAAAATCTATAGCCCAGGAACAAATGTTGAACATCGCTATCAACTATTTCTCTTTGTTTGGGATCCATGAAAGCAAAGTTAGTAGAAAAGAATGAAAGTGAAGCCCACACAGGGAAGAATATGCTGAACTGGGTCTGTAGGAAAAAAAAAAGCTGCCCCATGTATTCTTAGACAAGTGTGGTAGTCTATTATCGTAAGCATTGCCGTTTCACAGAAATGGAGACCACACATTAAATTCTTTTCTATAGGTTTTTTAAAAGGTGGCTTCAAGCAACTCTCTAAGGAGTGGAGCTGGTTAATTGTAGCCCTGCTGGATTCCACATATCACAAAGGGCTCAACAAGAGCTAAAGAAAGAGAGTTTAATCAGATCTGGAAAAGATGGTTTTTAATGGAAGTGAATTCTGCAGAGGATAATAATCATTAAAACTGAGGAGTTAATCAAAAATCCTAAAACAAGAAGGGAAATTTGAAGTATCCAGGAAACATTATCCCTCCTCCAACTCAGATCCTCTTAAAAGTAGGTGAAAGGAAAAAAAAAAGAAAAAAGGCAAAATTAATAATTAAAAAAAGAAAAAAAAAACCACAAAATAGTCATTTCTCTGTCACCTCCTCAGCCACAGAAAAGGGGAACTTTCTGATTCCTGAGTCAGAATCACAGGACAGGTTATTGCATGGTGATTACCTTGAGACGGTGATTAAAAGAGTAATTTAAAACACTAGCATTACTAAAGGAAAGAGGAAGTTTAAACTGCCTTGGGAAAATTATTCCACATCCTTTACAAAGAAGGAAAATAACCTATCCTTGAATGCCACTCTGGAGGACATAATTAAAGAGGAATGAGAACTATCTAACAAAGGAAACTGTTTTAATGGGGCAGTACATGAAACACTGTGCCATACAAAGAGAAAAGCTGGTGCATGTGAGCACTGGGGAGTGGGTGGTTTCAGTACCAGCTCCAAAGGCAAGCTGTGGCCCTAGTAAACAAGGCAGTGAGTCCTTCTACAGTAATATCACTGCCCTATATGCCCCTTTAATAAGGAAGTCGAAGGCACTTCTGAGACTAAATGATGAGACTGCAGCTGCTTCTTTGCTGACACCCTTCTTAGCCACCTGCTTTGCTGAGATGGTTTTAGCACAGCATCATGAGATAAAAGAACGAGCCTGTGCTAAGCTTAAACATGCTAAGTCACTAAAATGTAAAATATTTTTGTCCTTAATTACCCGTACTAATGGCTTCCTGTCTTCTACAGGCCCTATTGCTTTGATTTTAAAACCTCTCCCAGCTGGGCAAAGCCAGTGCAGCAAGCGGTCTGAATTCAGTGTTGACCCTGCTTAGAAAAGGAGGTTTGAGACCTGAGTTGCTCCCCTACCTAAACGACCGTGACTTAGTCTCCTTGGCTAAGGTCTCTGGAAAGTGAATGCTTTATGGCAGGGAGTTAAATTATTGCACTGATTTTAGAAGAGATCTACAATAAGGTAGCAGGCAGACTGCCTTAGTTAAAGGGCTACAATGCAATTGCCATCTTTTAAATTTTGTTCAGAACATGCATAGAAACACTTTGGACGTGGCTGAATCACGCATTTAGGCAAATATTTTGATTAAAAACCAAAAAAGCACACTTCTCTTTCATTTCCCCTGACAGTAACTAAACTAGGAGAAGGCAATTTCTTAACAGGTGTGAAATAAGACCTAATTTAGAAAATAATATCCTTAAAATTGATGTCTTCTGTCTTAAAGCAGTAGCCCCAATCACCACAGAAGCCAGTGTCACTAGTTTTAGGGGGTTTTGACCCTGTAAGTATAGCATCTACGTCGTAGCTATTTACAACCAGCATTTGTCATAGATAACTCTCATACCACTGTTTCAGTTACTAAATTCCAGGCTGCAGTCTGAAAACATTAAGTCTTGGGACACAATAATCAACATAGAATCATAGAATCATAGAATAGTTAGAGTTGGAAAGGACCTTAAGATCATCTAGTTCCAACCTCCCTGCCAGGGGCAGGCACACCTTACACTAAACCATGCCACCCAAGGCTCTGTCCAACCCAGCCTTGAATGCTGCCAGTGATGAAGCATTCACAACTTCCCTGGGTAACCCATTCCACTGCCCCACCACCCTTACAGTAAAGAATTTCTTCCTCATATCCAATCTAAACTTCCCCTGTTTAAGTTTGAACCTGTTACCCCTTGTCCTCTCACTACAGCCCCTAATGAAGAGTCCCTCCCCAGCATCCATATAGGCCCCCTTCAGATACTGGAAGGCTACTATGAAGTCTTCACGCAGCCTTCTCTTCTCCAGACTGAACAGCCCCAACTTTCTCAGCCTATCTTCATACAGGAGGTTCTCCAGTGCCCTGATCATCCTCATGGCCCTCCTTTGGACTTGTTCCAACAGTTCCATGTCCTTTTTATGTTGAGGACACCAGAACTGCACACAATACTCCAAGGGAGGTCTCACAAGAGCAGAGTAGAGGGGCAGGATCACCTCCCTCGACCTGCTGGTCACGCTCCTTTTGTTGCAGCCCAGGATACGGTTGGCTTTCTGGGCTGCAAGTGCACACTGCCAGCTCATGTTCATTTTTTCATCAACCAACACTCTCAAGTCCTTCTCTGCAGGACTGCTCTGAATCTCTTCTCTTCCCAACCTGTAGCTGTACCTGGGATTGCTCCGACCCAGGTGGAGGACCTTGCACTTGGCATGGTTAAACTTCATCAGGTTGGCATCAGCCCACCTCACAAGCGTGTCAAGGTCCCTCTGGATGGCATTCCTTCCTTCCAACGTATCAACCAAACCACACAGCTTGGCGTCATTGGCAGACTTGCTGGCATCTCATTTTCGATTAGTTTTTTTTTAAGCTGTATATCTTATTAACCCTCTAGCAGGCATTAGCTTTCATCAAAGAATTTAAACTTGCAGCCATGGCTTTAATCAGTTGTTGAGAGCCCAAGTATTGCATGATTGCTCACTGAAAAGACTTGTTCTGTAAAATGCTACACTTTTCAAAGGTCTTGCAGTCACCCTTACAGTAGTACCTTCTGAGAAACCCTCCCCTGGAGTCGCTCAAGCGGGTCCACAAGCCTCTTGTGTTGGAGGCCCAACACCTGAACACAATACTGCAGGTGAGGTCTATTGAGAGCAGAGCAAGAGAATCACCTTCTTCAACCTGTTAGTCATGCTTCTTTTGATGCAGCCGAGGACACAGTTGACTTTCTGGGATGCATGTGCACACTGCTGGGTCATGTTTAGCTTCTTGTCAACCAACACCCTTTTTCATCAGGGCTATTCTCAATCCATTCTCCACCCAGCCTATATTTGTACTTAGAATTGCCCTGACCCATATGCAGGACCTTGCACTTGGCCGTGTTAAACTTCATGAGGCTGTCATTGGCTCAACTCTCAAGCATGTCAAGGTCCCTCTGGATGCCATCCCTTCCCTCCAGCATGTTGACTGCACCATACAGCTTAGTGTCATCAGCAAACTTGCTGAGGGCACATTCAATCCCACTGTACATGTCGCCAACAAAGATGTTGAACAGGATGTGTCCCAACACTGACCCCTGAGGAACACCACTCATCACTGGTCTCCACTTGGATATTGAGCCATTGATCACAACTCTTTGAGTGCAACCATCCAGCCAATTCCATGTTCACTTAGTGGTCTACCTGTCAAATCCACACCTCTCCAGTTTAGAGACCATATTGTCATGAAAGACAGTGTCAAATGCTTTACACAAGTCCAGTTAGACGATGTCAGCCACTACCAAATTTGTCAGGAACAATTTACCTTGGTTGTCACCAGTCATCATCTTGTGCTTTAGCACAGTTTCCAGGAAATTCTACTCCATGATCTTGCCGGGCACTGAGGTGAGACTGACCAGCCTGTTCTCCAGATCTTCCTTGTTTCTCTTTTCAAAAATGGGGGTTACATCACCCCTTTTCCAGTCAACAAAAACTTTACCAGACTGCCATGGCTTTTCAGATATGAACAATAATGTCTTGGGAACTACATCCGTCAGTTCCCTCGAGACCTGCAGATGTATCTCATCAGGTCCCATGGAATTGTGCACCTTCAGGTTCTTTAGATATTCTCAAACCTGATCTTCTCCTACAGCAGGTGGTTCCTCATTTTCCCAGTCCCTGCCTTTGCCTTCTGTGACTTGGGCAATGTGGCTGAAGCTCTCACCAGTGAAGACTGAGGAAAAAAAGTCACTGAGTACCTCAGCCTTCTCCATGTCTCAGGTGACCAGGTCTCCCATTTCTTTCCTGAGAGCCCATATTTTCCCTAGTCTTCCTTTTACCCCAATGTACCTATAGAGGTTTTTCTTGTTGCCCTGAATGTCCTTGGCCAGATGGAGTTCTGTTAGGGCTTTAGCTTTCCTAACCTGATCCCTGGCTGCTCTGACTATTTCTCTATATTCTTCCCATGCATCCTTCCTTCCATGCTCTGTAGCCCTCCCTTTTATGCTGGAGTTTGTCAAAGAGCTCTTTGTTTATCCAAGTAGGCCTCCTGGTGTTCTTGCCCTAATTCATCTTTGTTAGGATGCATTGCTCCTGAGCCTTGAGGAGGTGATCCTTGAATATTATTCAGCTTTCTTGGGCTTCTTTCCCCTCCAAGGCTTTATCCCATGGTACTCCACCGAGCAGATCCCTTGAGAGACCAAAGTGTGCTCTCCTGAAATCCAGGGTAGTGAGCTTGCTGCATTGCTCTCCTCACCACCCTCAGGATCTCAAAATCCACCATTTTGCGCTAACTGCAGCTAAGGCTGCCCTCCAGCTTCACATTCCCCACCAACCCCACCCTGTTGGTAAGGACAAGGTCCAGCATAGTCCCCCTCGTTGTAGGTTCCTCTGTTGCTTGGAGAAGGAAGTTATCATCAACACACTCGAGAATCCTCCTGGATTGCTTTTGCCCTGCTATGTTGCCCCTACAACATATATCAGTGTGGTTGAAGTCCCCCATGAGTACCAGGGCTTGTGAATGTGTGGCCCCTTCTACCTGTCTATAGAGGGCCTCATCTACTTGGTCTTCCTGGTCAGGTAGCCAGTAGCAGACCTCCAACTGTAATGTCACCTATCCTCACCTTAGTCACCTCACCTCACCTTTAATCCTGCCCTTCTTTTCTTCCCATTCAGTTCAGGGTGCACAGATCAAAGCCTCCACCCCAAAATGGGACCCCATCATGTCACACACTTACAACCCCACCCCACACCCTACTTCCAATGCTTGTGCTCTGTGCCAGAACAGCTTCTCAGTTGCCGGTGTGAGCCACATGTCTTAGATCCCATGGAGATCAACAGAGCAAGTGTAAGAGCTGCTGCTTCTAGACTGAAGTATGGGGTGTGACTGATAACCCAGCCACCTTCAGGTGGTCAGGCTCACATGAGAATCTGCACCAAAGACAAAAGCTACTTCTGCTACACAGCACTGGAAACAGAAATTGCTTGGGTAGCTCTCTTTACACTTACCCCAGCCTGTAACTCAGTGCCAACAATTTGTATCCGTGATATACACAAAACACAGCGAAAGACACAGACTCATCTCTTCAAGACACGGCAAAACAACTACCGGTTTTTGCCCTTTAACAAGTAAATTGAACTTACAGCACCTTTAGCAGTATTTGACAGGTAGGGTCTCATATACATAGCCTATAAACCTATAAACCCCAGTCACTTATCCAACGTCCATGCGCATGGGTCATTATACTTATTGTGTTTCAAACCGACACTTTGCAGGAGAGAGTCCATTTTTCAGAAAACATTATACATAAGTCCTGTATTTAAACTCTGAACTTTAAGCTTGTAGAGGGAATATCTTCTTACTTAGCATTCAAAAACACAAAGTTCGTACAGATCTGCAAGAAAACATTTTAAAATTGCTTATGGCCTCTTAACCAGCTACATTTTCTTCCTACACATAGACATTCCCAGAATGAAAATATCAGTCATACACCTCCATCAGATCTGAGAGACACAGGTATGAGAGGCACACTACTGTGTTTTATTGCCATTTATACCCACCCACACATACACACTGCAGTACAGTTAATTTTTAAACTATTGTGTGCCTTATAGTACAGCTGTCTAAATAAAACTGGGTTGCAAACTCTTTTCTTAGCTGGTATTCAAATTCTTCTGTCTTCTCACAGATTTGCGTGCTAAATCCTTCTGCATTTGAATACTAGCTAACTAATATTTGGCTCATTCTTCCCACATTCAAGCTGCCCACACTCAAAGTGTCTGAAGTATTTCCTCCCACCTTCAGCTTCTGCTGCTGTCTCATGGATTGGTATTGCCATGTTATCCAGGTTTCTTCTGACATTTTCTCTTCCCCTCTTGTTTTACCTCTCTGCACAGGACCCCTCCACAGCACTACCCACATCACTGGGACGATAGCCACTACTGTCCTGCTTTTATTGGCAACCCCTGAGCCTGACTTCAAGCTTTGAAATGGTCACCCCAAACTGATAAAAACAAGTCTTGTAGACACAACTTAAGATTTTCCATAGGACATATTTTTTAGATGCTTTTTCCCAAAATGTCAATGCTCAGAGAAAAATGAATTGGTTTTAAGTAATTAAAAAAAATAATTAAAACTCACTTAGCAAAGATTATATGGTAAAATATAAGACATTGAGTACCTCTTCCCCTTTAGAATGCTTAAGCTTCAGGCATTTTTGTTTCTCCTCTTTCTTTTTTTTTTTCTTCTTCTCTTTTCAGAAAATTGAGAGGGAAGAAAAAGGTGCAATGCTGACAGATGAGGTAGAGGGAGATAATATTCACATGACTTCAATAAAGTCCTAAAAAGGATAGATATTAAAAATTGGTAGTTCTTGTTGGCACAAGGACTCAAATAGCCACTCTTAAACATATTCCTTTCTTTATGATTGCACACACCCATCCATTATTCTTCCTAAATAATATTTACTGTAAGAACTGCACATAACCCCCCTTCCTATAATGATTTAGGAGGGAGGGTGATTCAGGTATCTTGAACAAATGTAGATTTCAGTTATGGGATACCATGCTGTATCTTGCTCTCTAAAACTCCACTAGCATTGGCCATGTCAGTCTGAAGCAGCCATCCTGGCTTACCACACTGCAATTGATTTTTATACATTTATATCATGAATGCAGCTGACATTCAAAAGGGGCTTTACACCAGTACAGAAAGATTTGGAAAGACCTGTGGAAGCATTAGGACATGAAAACATAAGCAAGGTTTGACTGCAAGACTATTCTCCTTGTGAACCAATATTTTTCCCTTGTACCAAAGGATTTTATTGTCTTCCTTGGTTCTATCCTGGCTCTGGCTTGTGATATCATTCATGTCCACAGGAAAGAGTAGCAGTGGATAGTGGTCCGTACTCTTGACAAGCTGTGGCACTCTCTCAGCAGCACCATGGACCTTGGCTTCCAGGAAACATCATATTAATTTGAGCCATTGCTAACACTCAACTCTGATATGCAAATACACCTGTGTACATGGTGTACAAATATTACCTTTATTTTCACAGAAGATAGCAAAATATCAGCTATTCCTCTCTTGTCTCTTTAGGGTTTTTCATCATGGCCATATTTTCTCCACGCAATTACTGACCTGGTTCTTCTCAAAATATTTAACAAATTTATCGGGCTAAATTCTGGTAAAGAAACAAGAATCTACTTCACTGAGCTCTGCTGTCAAAGCTAGATAAAGATCGATACCAAAAAGTAAAAACCGTCACAGTCTCTGTTTTACATAGAATCATAGAATAGTTAGGGTTGGAAAGGACCTTAAGATCATCTAGTTCTTGAGGCATATCTCTATAAAACCAAAGTCACCATGCTTATGCATGTTTCTCTGTCACAAAGAGTTGCAAGATTTGTCTTTATACTGCTAGGGTCAAGAAAAATGGACTAAGTAGATATAATATGGAAGCACTAACTACAAGGAAGAAAAGCAAGGTCCTACACCTGGGTCGGAGCAATCCCAGGCACAGCTACAGGTTGGGGAGAGAAGAGATTCAGAGCAGTCCTACAGAGAAGGACTTAAGGGTGTTGGTTGATGAAAAAATGAACATGAACCAGCAGTGTGCACTCACAGCCCAGAAAGCCAACCGTATCCTGGGCTGCAACAAAAGGAGCGTGACCAGCAGGTCGAGGGAGGTGATCCTGCCCCTCTACTCTGCTCTTGTGAGACCTCCCTTGGAGTATTGTGTGCAGTTCTGGTGTCCTCAACATAAAAAGGAAATGGAACTGCTGGAACAAGTTCAAAGGAGGGCCATGAGGATGATCAGGGCACTGGAGAACCTCCTGTATGAAGATAGGCTGAGAAAGTTGGGGCTGTTCAGCCTGGAGAAGAGAAGGCTGCGTGAAGACTTCGTAGTAGCCTTCCAGTATCTGAAGGGGGCCTATAGGGATGCTGGGGAGGGACTCTTCATTAGGGGCTGTAGTGAGAGGACAAGGGGTAACAGGTTCAAACTTAAACAGGGGAAGTTTAGATTGGATATGAGGAAGAAATTCTTTACTGTAAGGGTGGTGAGGCAGTGGAATGGGTTACCCAGGGAAGTTGTGAATGCTTCATAGCTGGCAGTGTTCAAGGCTGGGTTGGACAGAGCCTTGGGTGACATGGTTTAGTGTAAAGTGTCCCTGGGCATGGCAGGGGGGTTGGAACTAGATGATCTTAAGGTCCTTTCCAACCCTAACTATTCTGTGATTCTATATTGTCAAGCCGTATAAACTGTCCTGCCTATCTGTCTCTGGGAATAAGAGCACTGAAGAGAAAAAGATTACGGTATGGCAGAATACTTGGAGACGTCTCTCTGGGTGCTACATTTTGACATACAACAGGGTTTGCTGAACTAGTCTAACTTGATGTCCAGTCAGAGAATATATCTTAAGATGTCAAATACTCTCTGTTTTTTCTGTGTTTGGCTTCCCTTCCTTGAAGCACAGAAGGTCCTACTGGAACACTCATTCTCTAGTGAGAACATACATATGTCCACAGGAAACCTCTTTGTGGAACTAAAAGAAAATAAAATCTCA